>OX438981.1:6671639-16671639 GCA_949316085.1 Hypercompe scribonia | reverse complement strand
ATTTTCAAATTTTTTTTTGAGCTACAGTAAAAATATGCAAAGAAATTAAATTGCCTTGCAAAATGAAATATGATATTAATCAATACTTCAAAGTTTGACAGCTTGTGCCGTGTGGAGTTCTTGCTCCGTGTAAGGTCGGTTTTGGGTGGTTCAAGGTAAACGCAGATGGAGTGAAGTGACGATTTTATTGCTGCACAGTTCGTTATAACGGTTCAGTACCGACTGCCCATATCTAATAGTTAACAATACAATATAACTAGTAATGTTTATTTTACGTGACTATATCTATAAATACAGGGTTCATCCAACTGTCTAGATATTAGTCTAAATATTAGAGAGGTAATGATATCATGAGCTGATGCAATATATGAGTAATTACGGTAACTTTACTTATATGGTATACATAATTACATTAAGTAGGTACAAAAGCATATCAAAAAAAATAAAGCGTTTGCTTATGATTTAAAAAAAACTGTTTCTCAAATGCTTATAGCTCTTTACACGATACTAAAATATAAACTTCCTTTTTGATTACTACTGACTACTACCTGTCCGTTTGTTTGTCCGGGCTAATCTCTGAAACTGCTGAACCGATTTGAAATATATTAAGGGCCTCATGTGATTATAAGTAAGTGTACAAAGTATACCACCTAAGTACCTTGTTATTTAATGCAGATTTTGATGTAACGTCAAAATGACATTAATTCAATAAATAAGAGTAATTTTGATGGTTAAAATACGACTGTACTATACGAATTCACATGGATGTCATAACGGTGTAAGTGGTTACGGCTACGCCGCTTTCTACTCCACTGGGTGTTGTGGGTTCGAATCCACAGGGGACAACACTTTGTCTAAACCATAAATCGTGGATCTATGTTGGTGTTTTTTGAGTCCATTTTTCGTATGTTTATAAAGTCCCTACGACAAATACCGTAGATATGTAACACATGCGAGCGTTGTTTGTTTTAGAAAGAAAAATTCAATTTCATTCATTTTTTAAAAGAATAAGGTCTTGAGGTATCATCACTATCTTAGACTTAGGCCCCTCTTTAGAATGAAGGTTTTGGCCTTTTTTTTTTTTTTTTTTTTTAACGTGTGGAAACCCCCTCGGGCCGTCACCCCACCGGGGTTTACGGCGGGGTGGTGTGTCGGAATCGGACCGACTAAAACCACACGGTGTGCCACTCTGCGCCTGACATAGGAGGGATCCGGGAACAGCTGTTATTACGACATCCAGACCCCTCCTGGCGCCTGCCCGCTAGCGCGGGCACCTTCTGCGGACTACCTCTCCATTTAGGTGACGTACGGCACACGCGGACGTCACCTCCTCGCGGTTGGCCACTATAGCGGATGGAGGGGAAAACCCGTCCCGTCCACCCGCGGCCACACTCAAGGCGGCATGAGGCGCTGGTACGCGCGCCTCCGCCGCCCGGTTCGCCGGCGGCGGATTGGGTCCGAGTGGAGGTCGTCCTCCCGGGCCCTCTCCGCCGTCTCCTTCCGCGAAATTACGTCTTCGCAGAAGGTTGCGACCGCGGTAAAACAACTGTCGCTACCGACCATGGAGCGTATGACGGCCGGTAGCGAGAGATCTCTTCCAATAACTGCAGTGAGGACCCCACGCTGCGCCGCCC
Source organism: Hypercompe scribonia (assembly GCA_949316085.1). Lineage (NCBI taxonomy): Eukaryota > Metazoa > Arthropoda > Insecta > Lepidoptera > Erebidae > Hypercompe > Hypercompe scribonia. The sequence continues at coordinate 16,670,005 of OX438981.1, read as the reverse complement.
AGGCGGAACAAACCGCTAGCGTGTGCTGAGCCGAGTCCTCACTGCAGTCGCAGTGGTGACAGGCGGGACTCAATTCCCTCCTGGCGACCGAGTGCAGATACTTCCCGAAGCAACCGTGCCCGGAAAGGATCTGCGTCAGTCGGAAGGAAAGGGTCCCGTGCTGTCGCCCCGCCCACTCGGCGATGACCGGCTGGAGAGCCTCCACGGTGGCAAAGCCAGCACGTGGAGCCTCCAGCCGGGACGACCAACGAGCCATCGTGGCTTGACGAGCGGCCTCTCGCCACTCGCGTATCTCTTCGGGCGGGGGCCGGATGCCGCTACTCACCCGGAAGTCTGCCGTTCGCCGATAAACTTCGGCGAGCACTTCCGCCTCCAAATCCCACGGGGGAGTTCCGGCTAAGGCGCACGCCGCCTCCGTCGATATAGTGCGGTAACCGCGTATGGCTCTAACCGCCAATATCCTCTGAGGACGCCAGAGGCGAGTCCTATTCTGGGCGGTCAGAGCCGCCGCCCACACTGGTGCACCATACAGCGCCATTGACCGGACAACCCCCGTGTATAGCCGTCTCGTCGCGACGCTGGCTCCACCCAAATTGGGCAAAAGTCGCCCAAGGGCAGAAGCAGCGCCGACCAGCTTTGGAGTAAGCTGTCGGAAGTGCTCGTCGAAGAGCCACCTGCCGTCAAGGATCAGGCCCAGATACTTCATCTGGGCCTGAACCGGTACGAGGACCGAATTGACTACGATGGAGGCGCCGGAGGGTGGACCACGACGGGGCCCATGAAACAAAAGGGCCTCCGTCTTGTCCAGGGCCACCCGCAAACCCAGCGCCTCAATACGCCCGACCACCAGAGAGACACCCGTGGTGGCCAGGCGCGCCGCCTCTGCAAAGTTCATTCCCCGAGCCGTGACCAATGTGTCATCTGCGTAACAAATTACGCCAAGCCCGGGAGGAAGACGACCTCGAAGGGCCCAGTCATATCCCATATTCCACAGGAGTGGTCCAAGGACAGACCCCTGTGGAACACCGCACGACATGAGCCGCCGCCTCAGAACACCGTCTCGGTCCTCGTACATGACGGTACGCTCCTGTAGATAGTCTGCCACAAGCCGCCTCAGGTACTCGGGCACCCCGTGGTAATGGAGTGCTTCCCTGATGCAGCTAAATGGCAGACTATTAAATGCGTTGGCGATGTCCAACGATACCGCCAACAGCACGCCGCCACAGCTCACCGCCTCTTCAGTCACGGCCCTCAGGCGCAACACAGCATCGACTGTCGAACGTCCGGTTCGAAACCCGTATTGGGCGTCCGACAGATCGGGGCCCACCTCACAGAGGTGCCGGACGATGCGGGCAGAGAGTATCCTCTCAAACAATTTACCCGCCTCGTCCAGCAACACGATGGGCCTATAGGCCGCGACCGAATCGGTCGACCGTCCCGGCTTAGGTAGTAGGACCAGCTTCCCGCTTTTCCAGCCCTCAGGAAAGCGCCCGGACGCCAAGCTGGCGTTTAGGACTTCCCCAAGGCGATTCGACATGTGGTCGAGGGTTCGCGCCAACACTCGGGCAGGTATCCCATCTGGCCCAGGGGCGGTGTTCTTAGAGCGGATCCGTAGAACGACCGCCCCTATCTCCGATTCTCTGACGGGCGGAACATTATCCTCGTTCCATCCCCCGTCGTCTCTGACCAAGGAGGCCATCGACGGGGGTGTGTGTTCCACCCGCTGCGGGAAAAGCCCCTCGACCACTTCCTGCAGGAAGCTGGGCTGGAGGGTCTCTGTAAGGGGGGGGCCCGACGTGCGGAGCTTTTGTCGCGCCGCACGATAAGGGCGACCCCAGGGGTCACGATCGAGACTCTCCAGCATCTCCTTCCTCTTCACTTCTTTGGCGCGGCTAATGGCCAGCTTCAGAGTTTTCCGCGCCTCTCGGTACTCCTCGTGAAGCTGGTCCCCCCCGCCTTCTTCGCGGTGTCGCCGCCGACTACGGGTGTAGGACCTCCGGGCACGTGTACAGGCCGCACGGAGGTCCGCCAACTCCTGGGACCACCAGTAAACCCCCCTCCGTGGAGGCCGAGAACCTCGGATGCGGGGCATGGCCGCATCGCAGATCTGCGTAATCGCATCGCGGAAGCGACCAGCCCCCATGTCAACCTCCTCGGCCGGGGCCTGTGGAGACAGCCAAGAATAGATGACGGCCGCCTCCTCTAGTAGGTCCCTATTTAGTTTGGCTACAGCCCACCGCGGAAAACGAGAAGAACGCCGCGCCGCGTGACCCCTACTGGGGTCCTGGGTCCGGGAGAGCTCGAATCGGATGTGCAGGTGATCCGAGAGCGTCTCAACCTCTTCCAAGACGCACCAGTTCCTTACTCGTGCGGCGAGGGCAGGGGTAGCGAAAGAAAGGTCCACTATTGACCCCCCCTGCTGTCGCACGCACGTGTTGGTCGAGCCTCTGTTTAATAAACAGAGGCCCACCGAGGCCGCCCACTCCTCTACGGCCTCGCCCCTAGCGTCCGTCCTGGGGGAACCCCACGCAATGGATTTTGCGTTGAAGTCCCCCAACACCAGAACGTGCCCAGACGTTAGTCGCCGTATCGAGGTTTCCAAGTTGTTAAGGAAAACCTCGAAGTCGCTCACACTCCGGTTGGGGGAGAAGTAGACACCATATATGGTGATCCCCCCCCACTCGGCAGCAACATATCCAGTGCCCTTGTCTTTTAGCGACAAGGGTGGGGAATGAGCCGCCGTGGAGGCAACGACTGCCACGGAGCCGTCCCGATCACCCAACCAATTTGGGCGGGGAGGAACGTAATAGGGCTCCGCGGCTACGGCAACACCGATCGACCACTGTGCCATGGTTTGCAGGAAAAGGTCCTGCGCTGCGGCACAGTGGTTCAGGTTCATCTGGACAAGGAGGTTGGAGACTTGGTCCATTACTTGACCGTCTCTACAACCTCCTCCATGGGCGACGATATCGACTCACGAACGATGTCAGAAGCAGCCTGGGTCGACTGGCTAGCCCCTGACACTTGCCGAGAATTGCGGGCAATGCTGGGTTTGCAGCCTCCCTGCCCAATCTGGTGATTGGCGGGCTTGTTACCCGCCGCACATACCGGGCAGTGAGGGGCGGCAGAGCATTCGGCCGCCTTGTGCCCCGGTCGACCACAGCGGAAGCATAGTCCGCTGCAGTCAAAACAGCTAACACACTTGGCGCGTGTGTGTCCCGATGATAGACACTTAAAACACCTCATTGGTCTCGGCGCCAGGACTGTAATCCTAGCGTTCACGAAACCAATGAGGATCTTGCCAGCATCGCCCAAAATTTTGGCCGACGCCACGGGACAGCTGATCCACACAGCGCCAAGTCCTCCCAGACCGGGGCGGATGGTGCCGACCCTGATGCTGTCCGCGTTGCAGCCCGTCTTCTCGCTAATTGCAACGCGGACATCTTCGGCCGTCACAGAGTCATCCAGGCCCGAAATGCGCAACTCTGCGCACTTGGTAGGCCTGGCGATCTTTACACCATCCGTGGCTGCAAAGATTTCCCTCAGTTTCTCGGCGAACCTGTCCGCCGTCTTTGCGCCTTCAGCCCCGGGGAACTCCAGGACTCGAGCTCCCGTTTGGGCAAGGCGCAACCTGACCCCTTCAGTCCCGAAATCAGTGGCGAAACTATCCCGGGCCTTTTTAAATAAGGCCGCATAGGACAGTCCGCCACTAGCTGCCTCCGGTGTTACGGTGACCACCACAGCCGCGCTTTTAGGCACCCGCAGTTTGCGCGGCTTTTTTGCGGTAGCCACCGCAACCGATGGTGCCTGCGGGGTAGAGGCTGCTGTTTGTACAGCCTTCTTACCCCGCTTTCGGGACTTCTTAGCACCCCCGACTACCTGCCAACCATCGGTGGAAGGGACAGATGTTGAGGGGGCACATGTGGAGGTGCCAGGTACAGCGATAGGAGTGGGGAGCGGAGGGAACGCCGCTCCAGCCTTTGCCGCTGTTTTTGGCCCCAACCTTGGTGCAGGCGTCTTGGTCGCTATCTTCGCTGCCCGTCGTGCCCCCGGAGTTGTTGTGGCAGCAGCAGACACCGACGCCGCCGCGGCATAGGTCACGCGACCGCCCACAACGGGCAGCGCCGACGGTGCCAATGCGGCCTTCGGCTTATGCGCCGCAAGTGGCGGCCGGACAACGGGGGCCGGTGGCAGTCTCGCCTCCAGGCCAGCCAGACGTCCGTCCATCATGCGCCATACCATATCCGTAATTTGGCGCAGATGGGCGTCAGGAATAACACCGAGGTTGGAAGAGGAAGTAGGCTGAGACGGGGACGGGACCGGATCTACAGCCGGACGATGCGCCCGGAATTGGGCGAACTGAGCGCTGAGCTCAGCCACTTGCCCCGTCAGGCGATCGTTGGCCGCCTGGAGGCGAGCCACGTCGCCGATGAGGGTATCCACGACCCCCACAATAGCGGAAGAGGAGTCCTTAAGGGCTTTCACAAAAGAGCCCTTAAGGTTACTCGATTTGGTGGCCACTTTGTGAATAATGGCCACCGCCGCGTTAGCTCTCTCCTGCATGGATGATGGTGTTTGGGGAACTGAATCCCCCACCATCGGCTCCTTAATTTTCAGCAGGAGATCTGCAATCTCCTCTTCTGCCAGTGTTTCGCCGTCTGCCCTGACTCGTCTATAGGCTTCCGCCTTGCAGAAGACGGAGCCTGACGGGGCCGAGACCGGGGTTCGTGGCCTCCCTCTGCGACTGCTTGGAACCTTAGGAGGCAACATCTCCTGGGATGTGTCGCTCTCCTCGTCCCTGGAGCGTCCGCGTTTTCGGCTGTCGCATCGCTCCGTTTCCATAAGTTCCAGTGCGTCCTCCCTCGCACTGGAGTTACCGCCCGCGACGGATCTGGAACGTAATCGTTCCGATGTTCTACGGCTCCCAGCAGCCATAATGACTTCTGGGAGCCCCACCGAGATAGGCATCCCAACTAGTGTTTCCTCTTCGTTGGAAGAGAAATCCTCTGCTTTTGCATTTATATCCCTCCTATTATTGATCTCCTTCTTTCTTTCTTTAACAATATTGGTTTTTGTTTTATTTAAGTTTGATTCCATTTTTGAACCCACGAGATGGGGAGAACAGAGGTCGACCCGGGCAGAGATCCCCAATACCCGGGCAAGCGTATATTTATGCCCAACCGAGGGGTCCGCAGGTGCCTCGGCTGGGAGTGCGCTTACGACTGAACTGCCCATCAGCCATGCATCCCCTGGCCACGCACCAGAACACGGGATTCGGGGTAATTTTTTATAGAGGTTTTCTTCCTCGCAGTCCGGGCGGTTAAGCCAAGACCCTCGTCCCCGATAGAAGTCGCGAGACATAACCACAACACTACTTTCGGGACTACGATATGCCGACGGTGGCAGGGAGACGACGTCTCCTGATGCCTGCTCGGTGGCAGTGTAAGTACACACCGAGCCCGTCCTTCTTTTCCACCGCTAAAAGCGGAGGAACTCTGACCGAGAAACATTTTTTTTCTCCGCATTGCTCCGAAGAGCGAAGAGCCAACAGAGGAATCGACAAAAATGCCCGCTCTGTTGGACCAAGCCTCAACCGAATGACCGAAGAAAATGGTGTCCTCTTCTTCGTGCTAGAATATTAGCCGTTGGCGGTGATGTTCTCTTCCAAATGGCACAGGAAGGAACAGTGCCGTCGCCAACGTTACCAGGGTGCACCACGTGGAGGTTTTCTAGCCCAGCACCCCATGAAGGTTTTGGCCTACTATAACACATTGACCAGACGGTTTGATATTGGGTGTGTTTCAAGCTTTCGTCCTCTTTACAGTGATATTGTCTTACGTATTTTGTTTCTTTAATCGCCTTTTACGATACGCATAAGGTGAACAGGATGAATAGTTAATGAATTGGTGACAATTCGTATACTTAATTCATCATAACACGAACGAAATATAATAGTTTTTCTTACTTTCAGCATTTACCGAGGAAGAGCTATGTGACGTATCAAGTGTGGATGTATTCTCACATATCCCGAAGTACTTCTTCGTATCAAACCAACTGCCTTATAAAGAAAAGTTTAAAATTGGGTTAGTTTAAAAAGTAAAATACTGCTAGTGTAGTGGTTAACGATCCTTCGTGTTAAAGTAGAGATCGTGGATTAGATTCGTACGCAGGAAAAATAATTGTATGATGAGTAGGCCAAGACCTCCGTTCTGAGAAGAAGCTTGTGTCCAGCTGTACGCTATTAAAGGCCGTTGACGAGTACTGTCACATGTAATGTCTTACTGTAATTTATCTGCGTGATGTATGTATTTAATATACACTAATGGAAAAAATTAAGGGATCAAAAAAAAATTCCTAATTTTTGGGCAGTTTTCAACAGACCATAACTTCGAGAGAAATAATCGTACAGGAAATAAAAAAAAAGGAAATGGCAGCTCCAAGTATTTAGTTTTTAGATTTGAACTTCAAAATTTTATAGCCTCCGCGGTTTTTGAGTGATCGGAGAAAAACCAGCACCAAAAATGTTATCAAAATTTTTTTAGGTTTATTTTTTGGTCTACGGACGTAGAAAAAAATTTTTTAACTTAACCACTATAAGGATCGGATATCTTGTTTATTTAGCTTTAATTTGCTTTTCTATGCACCCTGATACGCTCACTTCTCGCCGAGATATTGGTTTTCAAATGGAAAAAGATCTTTCCGTCTTTGATTATCGATATCACGGCAAACAATGATCGTACAGAATTTTAAAGGTGGGTTTCAAGAACTTGAATAAATTTTCCTTAACGACTGGTCATTGCTATTCTGAAAAATTTTTTTTTTCTCTTTGTCACATGAATTTGAAAATGCAACAAAAAAAGGGCTTTTGGTGGTTTTCTGGAAAATCAAGCGCTGGATCGAAAATATTGAGGAAACCACTAATGTTAAGTGTGCCTTTTATAGTTCAATATCCACAAAAACCCTACAAAAAACCAAATTAATCCAGCCAGCCGTTTTTTTATTTCATTCGATCGAATTTTTGAAAAATTAAAAGATCACGTTTTTTGCTCTAAAAAGCTCATAATTTTTAAAAATTAGAAAAAAATTGTTTTGCCGAGTTTTCCCCACATTTTTGTTCCAGAAAGGGTTTAAAAAAAAATTCAAAAAAAAAAATTTTTTCGAAATTTTTCTTTTGAAAAGTCCAATAAAATAATTCCTTCCGCCGGCATTAGCGTTATCCAAAACGTACCACGTGGAGGTCGCGCGGTCGGATTTACGCTTCCGTGTGTGTGTGAGTGTGTGTGAGTGTGTGTGAGTGCGTGTGTGTGTGTGTGTGTGTGTGTGTGTGTGCTGCATGCAACTGCATGTTGACTGTAACCTTCGTCAATAAGAGTCACTAACCGAGCAACTTCCACCTCCGATAAATGTCGTCTAACCATGATTGGAAATCAAAAAAGTAAGAAATTTCCAAGTTTCACCATAAAAATTGAAAAAATTTCTTTTAGCGCAATGGGATTAGTTTTGGAAAAAACTGTTGAGTTAAGATATCTGCTAAGGATTCACGAAAAGTAAAAAAAAACAATCACCGAAAAGCATATGAAAAAGATCGAAATTCGATTGGGGTATTAACTTTTTTTTTAATTTAATTAAAAGGAGATCAGAAGAATCAAGGAATGCAGCGGCGGAAACGCGATGAAAATGATTAGGCGATGGTTTTTTGAATTTCCTTAACTTGTTGAGAATTTTTTTTTTTTAATTTACGTGCTTTCTGGAACAAAAAAGTGGGTAAAGCTCGGCAAAACATTTTTTTTTCTAATTTTTAAAAATTGTGAGCTTTTTAGAGCAAAAAACTTTCCTTTCCTCGATCCTTTCCTTTTTTCAAAAATTCGATTGAGTGAAACAAAAAAACGGCGGGCTGGATTAATTTGGTTTATTGTAGGGTTTTTGTGGATATATTGAACTGTAAAAGGCACACTTAACATTAGTGCTTTCCTCAATATTTTCGATCCAGCGCTTGATTTTCCAAAAAACCACCAAAAGCCCTTTTTTTGTTGCATTTTCAAATTCATGTGACAAAAAGAAAAAAAATTTTTTTCGGAAAAGCAATGACTAGTCGTTAAGGAAAATTTATTAAAGTTCTTGAAACCCACCTTTGAATTTCTGTGCGATCATTGTTTGCTGAGATATCGATAATCAAAGACAAAAGAATCCTTTTCCATTTGAAAACCAATATCTCGGCGAAAAGTGGGCGTATCAGGGTGTCTAAAAAGCAAATTAAAGTTAAATAAACAATGTATCTGATCCTTATAATGGTTAAGGTAAAAAAAATTTTTCCACGTCCGTAGACAAAAAAAAAAAAACTAAAAAAATTTTGAAATTTTTTTTGTTGCTGGCTTTTCTCCGATCACTCAAAAACTGCGGAGGCTATAAAATTTTGAAGTTCGAATCTAAAAACTTAATACTTAGAGCTACCATTTCCTTTTTTTTATTTCCTGTACGACCATTTCTCTCGAAGTTATGGCCTGTTGAAAACTGCCCAAAAATTAGGAATTTTTTTTTGATCCCTTAATTTTTCCATTAGTGTATTTTAGTATGCTTATCATTACTCTGTATACAAACAAGGCATGTTTGAATTAGCCCTTAAAATAACTGATTATATATTAACTAGTTTTCAAAGAAAAGAAAATTAGGAGACTTTTTATTTTAAAAATTAATCTCGTGGTAGATTTTTTTTATTACAGATAATTTAAAAATTAAATAACCTTAAAGGTGTTAAAAGTATTCCGTAACAGTAATTATGGTATGGTAGCAAATAAACAAGAACCGCTATCGTCACTTGATGAAAACTACAATATTAATAATGATCAATGTAAATACACTGTTTTGATCTCCTTTTAGGATCCCATAGCCAAAATGACAGAAAAGAAACGCTTATATTTCGTCATATCCGTACGTACGTTCGTCTGTCCACACTATTTCTCACAGGCTAATAGTGCTAGAAACTTGTTATTTAGTTTTTATAACCGTAGGAGTAGTAGTCGAGCAACTAGTTCGATATTATAGGCCGCCAAAATCGCAAAATGTGAAATGCTTATAATATACTCGTAATCTGAAACAAAAAGACACAATTGTCTCAATTATATTTTAGTTACGTATTAGTTCACATTATCGTGTTAGCTAACTGTAGAACCCTAAATTCGGCGTAGCTCGGCACTCACTTGAGTGGTTTCTTTTATTTAAAACACATAAAAGATACACTGTCGCAGATGATACCGTTTCGTTATTATTTGGTTAAAATGTGTGTGCTTTTTTAATGTTATTACAAACCGACAAACAAAACTGATATTTAAAATATATCCCTAGAAGCATGAGTAAGCTTTAGACAAATATAATATAAGAGGGAATCAAGACAACAAGACCAGTAGTTAAATGCCAAAACAGAAAGCTACGCTTAAATTAAATCGTTTCTTTTTGGCTGCACACAGTAATTAAAGAACCAGTAAGAGAAACAAAATTTCAAAAGATAATTTAATCCATCGAGAATCTTAATACCGAGTTTTAGCCGAAAGGCACAACGCCATCTATGGCGGCGGATGTAATAAATTATTTATGGTTGAAATGAGTTAGACAGATGGTGTTTTGTTTAGAGTTTGACTACTTATTTGGGTTAGCATGTGAACAGTTGCATTGCTTGGTGAAGCCTAGACTAAAAATATACACGTGTGTTGATGTCTCAAATGCTTCAGTTGTAGTTTACAGTTTTATTCCCTGTATACTTTTTCTTTGCTTGTCTATAATAAAGATCTTATTTTCCAACATTTAATTCCTAGAGTGTCCAACTGACAGCAATTGACCTAGCTCTTATTACGTGAGTGAATTAAATTATGTTAGTTTTAATAATTGTAAACAAATTAAATCTTCATAATACATGTTTACACAAAAAGGAGTCCGAAATAAATTTCTGACAACTAAAATTGTAGATTAAAAACTAAATAGTATTTTTTTCAGACTACTTCGAGCTCGAGAGACAGGTATCCTCCAGCGGTTACTGGATCCAAACTACGACGTACCAAAATGTACTGTATCTCCCCTGGTTCAAGCCCGGTTCATGCAAATGTCTAGTTTGAGTATTAAACTGTTAATTGTTTACGTATTCAGTGTTGTTCTACTGATATTTGAAAGAGTGCATTACAACTACACTAAAAAGAATAAGTTGTGGCCGTATTTACATTAAATTTAAGATAACATGTTGGTCTAGCGGTTAGTGAACCATACTGCTAAACTAGGAGAAGTAGGTTCAATTCTCATCCAGAACAAATAATTGTGTTATGATTACGATAATATTTTCTGAGTCGAGTTGTGTATAAATATGTGTATCAGCAATCAGGTTTACACAGTTCCGGTTCTGCCTACGTTAGGATCAGGCGAACGTTTTTTAGATGTGTAAAGTTTATTATTTCAGAAAACGCTTTTAGGCAGCGTTTTCAGTTTACAAAAAGTGTTTCATTTCATCCATCTTCGTTGCTCTGATTGTAACGCGTTGGAGAAAGGATATACAATGCTGTATTTAAGTGATTGTGGTTTATCTGAAAACAGATTCATCAATTGTCGTATTTAAGCTTACGGGCAGAAGAGCTATTATACAGATTATGTCACATCTGTATGGCAACGGGGATTATATCCATCAAACGCCAAACAACGAAGGATTCTTTCAGTATCCAAGCTATATAGACGTAAAAATTTTCATTGCCAGGTCAAGTATCGTTAGCTACTGTGTGTGAGTTACATAATTCCGTCTTTGTTACAATATTTTTCTACTGTATGTATAATACTGTCCGTGTGGTGACAGATTAAGAATACATAGTGTTACCACCCCTATTCATCCCGTGGGTATCGTAAAAGGCGACTAAGGGAACAAAGTATGCAAGACAACATCATTACAAAAATAAGAAAAACTTGAAACAAACCCTATTTCAACCCGTCTGGCCATCATGGTATAATAGGCCAAAACCTCCTTGCTAAGGCCTATGTCTAGCAGTGGACTGTGAAAGACTGTTGATGATTATGATGTATAAATCGCCACAGTATAACCTTAAGTATATTAGAACAACAGTAATTTTGTGTCTTAAATGTTCACTAAAGCGTTTTGTAGTGGTTTACGCTATTTACTAAGATTTTGTGCTGTTCCGTAGATTACATACACACTAAGCACGATTTAAACTACAATTTATTGCCAGTTTTGAGGGTTGGCAAGAAAATTAAAGAAAATGACTATTTTACATTGCACTATATTTGTAATTAGTATATATGTTAGTGTTGTCATTATCACATTTGATAGTGGCAAAATTAATTAAAATTGTATACAGAAATGTGAAAATCAAGAATGTGTGTGTATTTTTTTATAATTCACATATTATGTCTTTTAATACATGCAAAGTCTACAATTATTATTTAGTATGAAATAAAATTTAGCAATTTATCATTATTTTGTTTTTATAACCATTTCCTACAAATAGTAAACATAATAATATGACTACACCGTTGGTGCAGTGGTAACAAATGCGATGGCTGGGTATGAGGTCTCGGGTTCGATTCCCGGGTCGGATCAAATCTTTGTACGATCTACAAAAACTACTTTGTAGTTTGGGTGTTTTCTATGTGCGTTTATGTAAAAAAAAAGTATATATGTATTTAAATCAATTGTTTAGTAATTATGCTACAAGCTTTGCTTAATTTGGGACTAGATAGTGTTGTATGTGAGTTGTCCAAAATAGTATTTAAAAAACTCACGGTTGGAAAAGTATTTCTCACTGTAATCTTTCAAACGAGCTTTGTAAAGAAATATGTAAATCTTATATAGGTTAGTAAAAAGGTTATTGACATATGACACTATTTTACCTGAACTATACTACTACCGAAAATAGTAGATTATAAACAACATACGTAAATAAAAAATATAATCCTAATCCCAGCATTACAGTACATCAAAACAATGAATCTACACTTGTCTGGAGAAAAAACGAAAGGGTTCTTTACTTTCTGTCGTCTTTTTTATTAGTGTTGTAATTGTCTGTGTGACGGATACATAGTGTTACCACCCCTATACATCCCGTGAGTGTTGTAAAAGGCGAAGGGAACAAAATATACACGACAACATCATTACAAAGAGAAAGAAAACTTGAAACAAACCCCATTCCAATCCGTCTGGCCAGCGTGGAATAGTAGGCTAAAACCTCCTTGCTAAGAAGAGGCCTATGTCCAACAGTGAACTGTTAAAGGCTGTAGTGCAACAGTGTTGATGATGATAATACTTGTTCTATTAATACATTATACTTTTTTTTTTAAGTAATTAACTTATTGTCCATATCTGGAAAATTTTTTGGGGGACTAATACTTTCAGCGAAGTATTCCCATGCTGTTGCTGTTATCAACAAAAAAAAAATTAAAATAATATTTTGGTCGTATCTGCAAGATTTATTTACTCTAGTATGATAAATTTCAATGAATCAAATCCGATATGTATAAACTACAGAGAAAAGTTAAAATCACATTTATTACATATTCCAATATTCACTCTTTTCCGAAGCTTACCCATGTCAAAACTGGTATTGACTACATCAATCTGTAGTTGATTAGGGTGACATATTGTAATGTAAGATTATGCAAAACTTTGGCATGGCCGAAAATCAAAATAGAACTGTTCGAGATGTAGTATAACTGACTGATAATAAATAGTTACATGTGGCCATGAAAACACACATTCAATTATGACGGTATTTAGTAATGTTACTTATGCATCTTATCAGTTTATATAGGCTGATTTTTTAAGAGTCAAGCTTTTCAGGTTGGCAGCACTGGTTGTTAATGGCGTCCAAACGTCTATAATAAAAGTGAAAAATTTTGAGTATAGTCTGCCATTTCATCATGGAAAGATTTATAAACGAACAACAATTGCAAATTGTTGAAATTTGTTATAAAAATTCGTGCTCTGTGAAAAATGTGCATCATTTATTACGACCATATTGTGGTCCTCATAATCGACTTGGGGAATCAGCAATTCGTGCTGCTATCACCAAATTTCGCACCAAGTTTACTTTGTTGGACATTAAACCATCGACTTGCATGCGTACAGTGCGTGCGAAAGAGAATATTGTAGTCGTAGCGTCCAGTGTTATTGAGGATCGTGAAATGTCAATTCGTCGCCGTTCTCAGCATGTGTTACTCAACCATATGGAAAATTTACGTGTCGATTTGGATTTAAAAGGCTATAAAATTCAATTCCTGCAAGAATTGAAGCTGAATGACTGACCACAACGTCTAATTTTTGGTGAATGGGTCTTATAACAACTCCAGGAAAACCCGCTGTTTTATCGAAACATTGTGTTCAGCGAGCAAAACTGTCGTATCTGGAGTGGTGAACAGCCACATGCCATTCAAAAATTACCGATGTATCCAGAAAAAATGACAGTTTGATGTGGTTTATAGGCTGGTGGCATCATCGGTCCATTTTTCTTCAAAGACGACCGTGGTAGAAACGTTACCGTCAACGGTGAACGATATCAAGCATTGATACGTGACTTTTTTTACCCCGGTTGGCAGAGTTGAACTTGGTTGAAATGTGGTTTCATCAAGATGGCACCACATGCCACACAGCTCGTGAGACAATGGACATTTTGAAGGATGAATTTGGTGAGCACCTCTCGCAAAGACCCTGTGAGTTGACCGCCAAGATCATGCGATTTAACGCCCCTTGATTATTTCTTGTGGGGTTATGTGAAGTCGTTAGTCTATATGGACAAGCTGAAAACGTTTGATGCCTTGCAGGATAATATAACACGTATTATTCGTGAAATATCGGTGGAAATGCTCGAAAAAGTGAAGCAAAATTGGACCTTCCGAATGGGCCATTTGAAACGGAGCCGCGGATAACATTTATATGAAGTTATCTTTAAAACGTAAATGGCAAGGAGCCAATTATTCGATTTTAATAAAATTCTTGAATATATGATGCAAATTTGAGTCTTTTATTTGATTTTTGAAAAACTCCTCTGAAAAAATCATCCTATAGATATTTATTAACCGTCTGGTTACCGTAATATGGAGTATTCTCTGATACTGTTTTGAGACCAAACGGTTGTGTGTACTGGCGAACCATCTTCAACAGCCTGTAATAGTCCACTGCTGGACATAGACCTCTCTTTGGATTGGAGGATTGGGCCTACTATATCACACTGTCTAGCCGGATTGGTATAGGGTATTTGTCAAGTTCTCCTTGTCTTGGATGAAGAGGTGACACTCTGTATTCTTAATCCATCACCATACAGATTGCAGTACTGTCTAAAGTTCACGTTAAATGTAAATGAGTCACATAGAAAAGTTGAAATTTTAAAATTAAGGAGTAGACTGCATCAAGTATGTAAATATCTCACAATGCTAAATTATTTAAAAATGTATATGTAAAATACAAGACATTTCTCTTTAGTGCCGATAGAATCGATGACAAGGTTGATTTTTTTAACGTTAAAATATTATTTCCTTACTACGAATATGCGCCTACAAAGCAAATGAAAGTCAAACGTCCCTCATCACCGTGGTTAACTACAAACATAACATTTTTAATCCAGAAGATAGCTATAGTCAAGTTAAGATTTAAAAAGAGCCCAAACGAAAGTAACTGGGATAAATATGTGCCGATCAGGTATCATTGTTTAAATATTTACTTGTATTTTCATCTATATTTGTATTTTTTTAAAATAATTAATTGTTATTTTATGTGTATTAACACATTGCTTATCTTAAAGACACGCAACAACAAGGTTCACTAGTATGAAATGCTATAAACTGGTAAATTATGGAAAGTCTGCCTCATACAAATGTAATAATAAACAAATCATTGCAACATGGTGAGTAGGAACGCACAACGCCGATACATCCACAATTCCTGTATTCTACAATAATATAAAATTACTAACTTTAAGTATTAATCACGGCAGTAGATAAATAAACCCTAAAGTTATGCTAGAAGTAAGCACTTGTTGTTCTACTCCGAGATATTCTATGAGTTAAGTTCTGTAACAAAATTAGTACCACAAAAGTTATTGTCAAAGTTTGTTATGAATCATAGACTATTGTCTACAACAAAAGACTTCAGGTATATTTCGTATGGCATCACACAATGGTGCACGATTGGCCTCGTCGTTTAAGCGGTCGCCATGCCGCTTGCCATTTAGCTGAGTGTTGTGGGTTCAAATCCTACATGGGACAACACTTTGTGTGATCCATAAATTGTTGTTCTGAGTCAGGATGTTCTTTGTGTCTGTTTCTTGTATGTTTGTAAAGTCCCCCGCCATACAGGATTTATTCCTAATGTGCGCGTTGTCTTTCTAAAGAAAAAAAAAATTGGTGGAGGAAATCGTTTTATCCCTTATCAAATCAGTTTGTAAAAACTATAAAATACACTTTAATGATGAAACATACGTATATTAAAAAGAGTTTCACTCTTCATCTACTTACTTTATCATCAGATTACCGTTACAAAATCTGCAGGACTAAAGCAAAACATAAATTCTAACATAAATTCGCAATGCTAAATATATTAATTAGATGTTATAACATCTAATTAAGAAATTTGGCATAATATGTTATGTTTAGAATTTACAGGCTGTCATTGAAGAGGTTCATTATAAACGATCTGATTCTATCTTCCCATCAAACTCTAAAAATCAAGATTTCGTTTAAAATTCACGATTGGTATTGGATAGCATATAATATCAAATTCATTTTGATACAAAACTTAAAAGCAGCTTTAAGCTGGCTTACTACAATTGGTTAACTCAGTTAATTCGATACAAATTGAACTAATAGAAGAGTGTCTATAAAGAGGACGATTTGAAATATTGTTTCCACGTTAAACGAACAAAAGATAAATAATGAACCAATATTTACTTGAACAGTAACTTTTGTTTCTCATTTATCGTAGTATTGTCTAATGTTTTCAATCCGTCCTATGTATCCAGTAGGGTGTCCCTTATATGACAAAAAAAATTTTTTTTTCGAATTTCGAAATGCATACCCTCTATAATTTTTACTAATGCTATAAGATACTTAAATGTAAAATTTTATCAATCTAGCATAATTGCAACCAGTGCCGACCGAGCTTCAAAGTTTAGTAAAAAACGTGTTTTGTCCTAAAATTTCAGTCTGCTATAATTTCACTATAAATGCAATGAATTAAGTGAATAAAATTAAATAATAAATTAGATGAACATTAATCTTTAATTAAAAACATAAAGAAATAAGAATCATTCAGGGTAACTTCTTTTTAGAGTAGTTTTCTTACAGTCTGGATACAATTTTAGATGTTCCTGGACACAGCGCAGCAAGAACTGTTTTTGTTCTTCTTCAGCCGTGATAAGTCCATTAAGATCTTGCATTAATTTAACAGCCCTTTCAGCAGTATCATTTACAACTCTCAAATAACTTATTCTTCTTTTAGCCTCCAGAAAAGCAGCATTGTTATTCCAAGAAGATACATCTTCCTTTAGAAAACTGTCGTCGATCTGCAGTCGTGATAAAAATTGTTTGCTCTTTTCCGATACGAAATCATCCAGTGTTTTGTCTAAAAAAAAAGAAAAATAAGTTAAATAACAAATAAAAATCAACAACAATTTTGAAAATAAATAAATAAGTATTGGACATTGAAATTGAAATCCAACAAAAAGTCAATTTAACTTACCAAACAACTTTTGAGTCAGTTCTTCCTTCGACGGGTCATAGCGTTTGCTAAAATCCAAGATTTTGTCCCTGTTGAAGTTGGCAATCATCTTCTTCTTAGTTTGGTTGTCAACTTCATCATCAAATAGTGATAGAATGACTGTCTCTTCACATAAATACCACAAGTGATGGCTGAACTTGCTTATAGAAGCTTTAGAAATTGTTGCGTCAACTTTTTCATACTCTTTTAACATCTTCAAGAAGCGCAAATCTTGATTAGGTGCTTTGGTCGCCACTGTACATCGAGCCAAGGTTTAATATACAATATTACGAGAAATAAGCAAACATCTTGTAGAGCCTTTTTGTCCTTCACAGTTACTCTGCATTGTGACTGAAGTAAATATATTTTTAAAGAATAGATCGCTCTCGCCATCCAGCGTGCCTGATGTATAGCTCCGGGGGGCCTTAGTTTTAATTTTTCCTCTGTGTCTCCTCCTAAAAATATTACGCACAGTTCGACCAATTCGCGGTAATCATCTCTTACAAAACCTTTATCTAATTCTGCCTTATAAAATAGTAACAACGCTTGAATGTCTGTCTCGGCAACCCGTGCTTTTACGAAATTAAGAGATGGTTCAATTTTAGTACAATCAATGTTTTTCCAATTTTCTTGGAACTTTTTGAACATCAGAATATCTGGGCTACTAGTAATTTGCTTAATCTTGGTTTCAAAGACAGCTTTTAGGACCAATTCATAAACATGATGACGACAGGCGAAAAGCCACAATTCTCTTCCTAAAGTTTGCTCCAAAATAGCACAAGCTCCATTGAAACGGCCCATATTGGAAGCTGTTGTGTCGCAGCACATTATTTGCACTTTATCATAAAGGTTCCAGTCAAAGAGAGCTGCTGATACAGCCTTCGCTTGATGTTTTCAAGAAGAACTTTCTAGTTTCGGCACTGCAAGAAGCTGCTCTCTATCGTCAAATGAAGCTATAACTGGCAAGCGTTCTACTTTTGAACTCCGTACATCCAACCTCGGTAATAGTTTTCCATCCCAATGGACTGTGACTATGTCGGGTACATTGTTTTGGAAGTTAGAATTTATTGCTTCTGCCCTTGATTTTCTAGTTTCAGTACGAATTCGCTGGATCGAGGATTTGTTAATACAGAAATCATCGCTGCTCAGACCAAGCGCTTCTACTACCGCATTAAGAATGTAAACGGTATCTCTAATGCTTAACTGGCATCGATCTAAAGCTGCAACTAGTTTAGGTGTTATAAGATTCTTTCTACCTCTTTTTGAACTTTGTTCATGGCAGGGAACGTCCGGCAAGCTGAGTTCAGAATTCAAGATCTGTTCTTCGTCTGAATCTTCTACACTGTCTAAGTTATTTGTGGTGGAAGTAGATGCAACAGCTAGTGATTCTCTTTGTCTTACAATCCTTTCCTCTTCTTCCAATCGTCGTTGTCTAGATTTTTGTTCTTTTTCCGCCAATTTTTTATCTACACCACCTAAGCATCCCGGTCGACTTGGCTCTCTCTGTTTCATTAAAAATAATTTATCTTCCTCTATTTTCATTCTCTCAAAAGCATCAGCATGTGCAATATCAAACAAATTATCAAGATTAATTATAAAATTGTTCTCACGACTCTTAAACGTAATCTGAGTTTTCTTACAATTTTTTTGCAACTCTCTCCAAACATGATATAAATCAATAAGTTTCTTCACGCAGTTAGGAAATGCCCTTGTTGGAATTCTTGCTTTTTCCCAATATATGATGCACTCCCTAATCACAAGATTTGCACTTTCACTAACAGTCAATTTAACCTCACGAATACTGTAAAATAGGACTGAGAGAACTTGTCGATTAGATGGTAATTTTGCACCATTTATTTGGTAGCTAGTCAATCCGATAAGAAAAATATTTTGTTTATCACTCCGTAATTCCACCGACATGTTTACGCACTAAACAATGAAGCACTAATAGTCTCAAAAATCACGTACGAAATGGCAAATAAAACATGTCGTAACAGGTCACTGGGCAGTACTTAAGCAACTTGTATCGACAAGTTTAAATAGCAAGTCGGCACGGGTTATCGTTTATATATCGAACTAATATTTTTTTCTAGACAATATAGGGTTATTACGAAACTTTTAAGAAGGTATGCGTAAAAAAATATCGAACTTGAAATTTAAGGGACACCCTAGTATCCAGTCAAGAATACACACAGTTTGGGCCATGAATTGGTTAACAATTGAAAAATTGTAAAAAAAACCGTTGGTATATTATAGAAATTGTTTATTTGAAAGAAAGCTAATTAATAGAAATTTATTTTTAAAAAATCACATCGTATAAATATCTACCGATTGGACGTTTGCATTCTTCTAAGCGAGCACCGAAATTTTGGGGCTCCATCTTGTTGTAATACTGTGTTTCGATTGTAGCCAGCAAATTTCAGTAGCGTCGGTCCCAAGAACTCCCATAACATTTTCACATATTCAGCAGAATTAACAGTAACTGAACGGCTGCTAAAATCTTTGAAAAAGTAGAAATGAACTAGTGGTCAGACCCCTCCTCGCACCCCGTGCGGCATTTGTTTGCGCGGGATGTAAGATTCAAATGTTAGCGAATTTTTAGCCTAATCTGAAGATTCATTTACTCATTAAGAATTAATGAACAAATGCGCTAAAACATTCAAACGTGTAAGACATTAGATCGCCTCCAAACATGAGTGAGTGAGAGAGTGATAACAATCTGTAAGTGACTTTGGGATTTTAATTCTGATTATAGTTTTAATTTATTCAGTGTTCATGGACTTAAAAAGACACCTCTGTTATTTGTTTCGATATTTCTTTCCAGAGTGTCTCCTAGAAAATACCGGCGCCTTCTAGCTGTAAAGTCCGACGTGAAAAATTACTACAATAGATTTACTTACGGAAATAAATACTATTTATCAATAATAAACATCTTTGTAGAAATACTTTGTTTCGGTATAAGGTAACAAAATATGTATATATAATCCTAAATCAGAACGGATAACTAAACCACATATTTCAAGATTTTACCTGAAATATTTATTTATATATTTTATCCACTGTTATGTACTGTAATCTGTATGGTGAAGGATTACGAGTATAGAGTGTCACCAACCTTAACCATCCAAGACTAAGAAAACTCGAAACATACCATATACCAATCCGTCTGGGCAGTTTGATATAATAGGCCAAATCCTCCAATCCAAAGAGAGGTCTATGTCCAACAGTGGACTATTAAAGGCTCTGGAAGATGGTTCGCCAGTTCACACTACTGTTTGGTCTCAAAACAGTATCCGGGTATACCCCATATTACGGTAACCAGATGGTTAATAAATATCATAAACTGCTAAGATGCATAAGTAACATTACTAAATACCCTCATAATTGAATGTGTATGTTTTCATGACCACATTATTTTATTACCAGTCACTTATACTATATCTCGAATTATTTTGATTCTCGGCCATGCTAAAGTTTTGCATAATCTTACATTACAATACGTCACCCTAAGCAACTACAGATTGATGTAGTCAATATTAGTTTTGACATGGGTAAGCTTCGGAAATAAGTGAATATTGGAATACGTAATAATAGTGCTTTTAACTTTTCTTTGTAGTTTATACATATCAGATTTGATTGATTGAAATTTATCATACTAGAGTGGATAAATCTTGCAGATACGACCAAAATATTATTTGATTTTTTTTTGTTGATAATAGCAACAGTATGGGAATACTTCGCTGAAAATATTAGTTCCCCAAAAAATTTTCCAGGTATGGACAATAAGTTAATTGCCAAAGAAATAAAATATAATATATTAATAGAACAAGTATTATCATCATCAACAGCCCTCAACAGTCCACTGTTGGACATAGGCCTCTCCTCAGCAAGGAGGTTTTGGCCTACTATTCCACGCTGGCCAGACGGATAGAAATAGGGTTTGATTCAAGTTTTCTTTCTCTTTGTAATGATTTTGTCTTGTATACTTTGTTCCCTTAATCGTCTTTTACGACACCCACGGGATGAATAGGGGTGGTAACACTATGTATCCATCACCACACGGACAATTTGTTGATAAAACTAATAAAAAAGATGACGAAAGTGGAGAACTATTGTTTCGATGTACTCTAATGCTGAAGATTAGGGTTATATTTTTTATTTACATATTTTATTTATAAACTACTATCTTCAGTAGTTGTATAGTTCAGGAATAATAGTGTCATACCTAAATAACCTTTTTAACCATTTATGTTAGCACCTCAAAGGCTAACCTGTGTAAGATTTATATATTTCTTTACAAAGCTGTTTGAAAGATTACAGTGAGGAATAATTTTGCAACTCTGATTTTTTTTAAATAATATTTCGGACAACTCACACACAACACTATCTAGTCCCAAATTAAGCAGGCAGAGCTTGTAGCATGATTACTAAACAATTGATATAAATATATATGTATACATATATATATATATATATTTACATATACATACATAGAAACCATCAAATTTCAAAATATTTTTTGCAGATCGTACAAAGATTTGATCCGACCCGGAAATCGAACCCGAGACCTCATACACAGCCGTCGCATATGTTACCACTATACTAACGACGTAGTCAGAATATTATGTTTTCTATATTTGTAGCAAATGGTTATAAAAATAAAATAATGATAAATTCCTAAATTTTATTTTATACTAAATAATAACCATAGACTTTGCATGTATTAAAAAACATAATGTGTGAATTATAAAAAACTACACACAAATTCTTTATTTTCACATTTCTGTATACATATATATTTGTGTAAGAATGTGTAATAAAAACATTATTTCTTTTACTCCTAAGTAAAATAAGCTGAAAAAAAAATCTATAAACAATTCAATTTTTCTTTTCCAGTCTCATCTGCTAGGATTGTATTGTAAAGAACAGTGTACCAAGTACCCGTGATGGATACTTCTGGAGTGAGCAGAGACGTCCGATGTTTTGTATTAGTCAGCATCTCGGCCTAGAATATTGAACAATATTCTTCTGCATAAGACTGACTTATAACTTTGATACGTTTCAAGAACTGTAGTCCTTGAGGAAGACAGTTCTTGACACGATTACAATATAAGAAAGCCTAAATATTATAAGGCTGCGAGAGGCACGCTGTAAACATCAAAATTGGTACGGACGCTCACAAGCCATGACAGTTCATCTTCTACAGTGTAGAGCAAGCGCTGGTTGAACGGATGAAAAGCACAAAATAAGTAAAACCTACAATATTCAAATGAAGGGAGCTATGTGAGTCTTAAAGAGCCTAAAAGTACAACGCTCAATGAAATTATTCCCCAGATATCATTTAATACACAATATTCAAAACACGTACTTATAGAAAATTTTCTGTTTCATTTGACCAAGGAGAGCCGTTCTTGTCTAAAGTTGGTCGTTCAAAAACGTAAAATTTTAAATTATTCAAAATATTTTTGAGATAATGAAAGTATCATTACGTCTCTCTTACACGTAAAAGTAAGCCAAACTGTATTTCTGTGTAGTTACACAATTTTCTTAATATTTCTTAAGCTTTTAGAGGATGTATTTTCAACTTAGCGAACTGTTATTTTATTTGCAAAAGTTTCTAATATTAACTAAAATGTTTAGCGCTTATTCTTTATTTTTCGATGTTATGAAGGTGAGTACACTTTCTTAACATCCGAAAAAAGGTTTACTTCAAATAGCTAATGACAGTTTCTTCGCACCCCCTGCCGCACCGTTACCATGGCCGGTACCATGGCCGGGAATAGTGCAACTGCCGGGAACTGGGGGGCCCTAATATTTGGTTGTGGTCCATCTGGTGAATTTGCCATAGCTTGCCACTTGCCACTTACTTATACGCTTGGTAGGCGGGTTGGTGACCACAGAAGCGAGAATCATTTCTCTGATGGCACTGCTGCCCGCCACCAGGCTGGAATTTTATTGACTTTCGCTGTGGTCTGGTTATACCGCCACGAGTCGGTCACCAGAGCCTCCTCCGTTGTTTGGTAGGGTGCACCGCGTGCAAGTGAGGTTGGCTTCACAGGGCCTGGGATGGTAGGTGGCCCCCACTTACACCCCTTGCGTTGCTTGGGGTAGACCTTCGTTCAGCAGTGGACGGCGATAGGTTGAATTAAATGACCGTTTTTAATTGTTACTCTTCTAATAATACAAAATTTTTAACATAATTCTTGTTTCACTTAATAGTTTCATTTTCCAAGACACATACTAGACGCCAATTTTCTTTGGAAGTGTGTTCGTTTGGTAGGAAAATGGAAGGACGTATATTGAGACAAGGAAAACTGAGAGTACGAAGAAGTTACAATAAAGGGATACAACAATATTCTCGGAATTAGTTTCACTAGCTTGACTTCCATCTATGAACTAATAAATTCATTTTAGATGTGAATTTTAACGCACTCCTATTTTATATCATGTCAGTGTCAGATCTCCGTACGGCTTTCAAGCTTACAAGAAAAAGAGCGTACTCCTTTCTCAAAAGCTGGCAATGTGTTCCTGAGTCCTAGGTTGGAGGAATTCATGGCCCACGACTGTCAATTTGTATCAGATGAACTATCAGCTCCTTCACCCTTTGTTATAAAAACAAATCGATATAGACTAGAACTGAAACTTTTCAATAGCTCCTTATAAATCCTGACCTTTTGACGAATCGAAAAGTTAAATAATCCATACATAAAATAACGCCTGTTGCCCTAGAGGAGGAGACAGAGGTATATTAAATGCCCACTTTTCTCAAATGTTCTCCAATGTCGACCCATTTATCGCTAATCGGGATGTTTTGTTTGCCAGAGTTTAAGTTCGTCAATCAGCACTTACAGATGAGATTGTCTTGAGGCCTAAGTGGAGGGAACCTTATGCAACCCTTAACAGTGATAATCCCAGCTTAATGTAATTTTAGTATTATTATATCGTCCAGTAAATATCTACGTATATTCTTTTTTAGTTATTACTTTCATTTACCATTAAAGCGTGTCAATTCACCACCATCGTGTCCGTCCACCTTTACATAATTGCATTTGTTTAAAGTTAAAAGTATTTTGTTATAAAGATGACTCTTAAAAACGCATTATTACTAAATGACTAACTAAACTACAACTGAAAATGACACAAAGTGCATTTAGTACACAATAATGAGGAGAAAAAAATAAATGGCGTTCCTAAATTTCTTTAAAATTTAGTTATCGCTTGTGGTAATTGCTTTTTTTAATCCCTATCTAGACCTGCCTGAAGAATCTAATATTTTATGGACAAATTTTATAATTTTAATTGTATTACTCTAAACTGAAATAATTTTGATGTTCTGGTTTTAATTTTATAAACAATTAATTTTTTTTATCGTGTAGGAGGGATCTAATTGCCTCGTTGGTTTAGCGGTTAGCATATGCGACTGTTAATCGAAAGATCTCAGGTTGCTTCGGTTTCTGGGTAGAGCCAAAAATATGGTTGTGTTTTTCTTGCAATACATTTTAAGAACAGTTCGGTGCACGCAAGTTTAGCGGTGTTTTACGCCCATGCCTCGGAGTGTACGGACAACTGGTTCAAGCTTCGAATTCAGTTCACACAGAGCAATAAATTAATACAGTTTATCTCTCGAAAATACATACACATATTTACATGCACACATCGGTACAAATACATAAAATTTAATAAAATTTAATCCATTGTTGTTAGTTCAATATTACAGAATAATAATAAACTTCGAGTTTTCAGGAGTAATTGAACATTCAACTTAATTTAAAGTTTCGTAATAGCTTTCTATGATAGATATATCTAATATTTTTTATACGGGTTTCTATGATTTTAGGTTTCGAATTTTTTTTTTCTGTACTAACTATTTAATTCCAAAGTTAATGTTGAAAGTGCCTACAGAAATTGGAATTGGACAGTGTCAGAAGAACTCAATAAAAATAGTAACGATGTAAGAGAAAGTTTGGGTAAATACTGAAGTCAGTATAACTAGGCGATCTAATTTTTCTTCTTGATTTTTAGAATCACATTTTGCTCGATCAATACTATGAATTGAAATAATTTTATGGTGAACTAAATGATAAAACTTTGAATGATTTGAAGAGACAAGTGTGGTCGGCCTGTATCTCAAAAAGGTGATAAGATCATGTTGATGAACTATCCACTCATTTCCTTCTTAAGCCTCGTTTAAAAGCTATTTTCAAGAGTCATCGAGTTCTCACGTGAAAACTCGACAAACTCCAGCATCCGTAGCATACTGGGTTTTGGAACGCATATTGCACTATAGATCCACACTGTAAGACATGTTATACCTACAGAAGACTGAAGAGTATAATCAGCCCCTGTGTTTATTATTGTTGGACTACGAGGAAGCCTTTGACTCGATCGAGACCTGAACTACTTTAGAATCCCAAGACGGTGCCAGGTAGATTGGTGAAACGTCCAAGTGACGTCTCTAAGAAGTCGCAACTATGGCTGTTCAGCTACAGAACCAGCAAACAAGGAGACATTATTTCCCCAAAATTATTCACAAACACATTTCAATAGAAACAATAGAAAAACGAGTTACAAACTATGTAAACGTAACAACCGGTAATCTTATCGCTCACGGCTAGCTCTTACAGATAACCTTTGTACGGATATTAAGCATTTACAAATTTTGATAATTTGTGGAACACTAATCAACAACCTTCTCTTTATTTAAAAAAGAAACATATCCATCATCCATGCTGATTGACGAACTTAAACTCTGGCAAACAAAACATCCCGATTAGCGATAAATGGGTCGACATTGGAGAACATTTGAGAAAAGTGGGCATTTAATATACCTCTGTCTCCTCCTCTAGGGCAACAGGCGTTATTTTATGTATGGATTATTTAACTTTTCGATTCGTCAAAAGGTCAGGATTTATAAGGAGCTATTGAAAAGTTTCAGTTCTAGTCTATATCGATTTGTTTTTATAACAAAGGGTGAAGGAGCTGATAGTTCATCTGATACAAATTGACAGTCGTGGGCCATGAATTCCTCCAACCTAGGACTCAGGAACACATTGCCAGCTTTTGAGAAAGGAGTACGCTCTTTTTCTTGTAAGCTTGAAAGCCGTACGGAGATCTGACACTGACATGATATAAAATAGGAGTGCGTTAAAATTCACATCTAAAATGAATTTATTAGTTCATAGATGGAAGTCAAGCTAGTGAAACTAATTCCGAGAATATTGTTGTATCCCTTTATTGTAACTTCTTCGTACTCTCAGTTTTCCTTGTCTCAATATACGTCCTTCCATTTTCCTACCAAACGAACACACTTCCAAAGAAAATTGGCGTCTAGTATGTGTCTTGGAAAATGAAACTATTAAGTGAAACAAGAATTATGTTAAAAATTTTGTATTATTAGAAGAGTAACAATTAAAAACGGTCATTTAATTCAACCTATCGCCGTCCACTGCTGAACGAAGGTCTACCCCAAGCAACGCAAGGGGTGTAAGTGGGGGCCACCTACCATCCCAGGCCCTGTGAAGCCAACCTCACTTGCACGCGGTGCACCCTACCAAACAACGGAGGAGGCTCTGGTGACCGACTCGTGGCGGTATAACCAGACCACAGCGAAAGTCAATAAAATTCCAGCCTGGTGGCGGGCAGCAGTGCCATCAGAGAAATGATTCTCGCTTCTGTGGTCACCAACCCGCCTACCAAGCGTATAAGTAAGTAAGCTATGGCAAATTCACCAGATGGACCACAACCAAATATTAGGGCCCCCCAGTTCCCGGCAGTTGCACTATTCCCGGCCATGGTACCGGCCATGGTAACGGTGCGGCAGGGGGTGCGAAGAAACTGTCATTAGCTATTTGAAGTAAACCTTTTTTCGGATGTTAAGAAAGTGTACTCACCTTCATAACATCGAAAAATAAAGAATAAGCGCTAAACATTTTAGTTAATATTAGAAACTTTTGCAAATAAAATAACAGTTCGCTAAGTTGAAAATACATCCTCTAAAAGCTTAAGAAATATTAAGAAAATTGTGTAACTACACAGAAATACAGTTTGGCTTACTTTTACGTGTAAGAGAGACGTAATGATACTTTCATTATCTCAAAAATATTTTGAATAATTTAAAATTTTACGTTTTTGAACGACCAACTTTAGACAAGAACGGCTCTCCTTGGTCAAATGAAACAGAAAATTTTCTATAAGTACGTGTTTTGAATATTGTGTATTAAATGATATCTGGGGAATAATTTCATTGAGCGTTGTACTTTTAGGCTCTTTAAGACTCACATAGCTCCCTTCATTTGAATATTGTAGGTTTTACTTATTTTGTGCTTTTCATCCGTTCAACCAGCGCTTGCTCTACACTGTAGAAGATGAACTGTCATGGCTTGTGAGCGTCCGTACCAATTTTGATGTTTACAGCGTGCCTCTCGCAGCCTTATAATATTTAGGCTTTCTTATATTGTAATCGTGTCAAGAACTGTCTTCCTCAAGGACTACAGTTCTTGAAACGTATCAAAGTTATAAGTCAGTCTTATGCAGAAGAATATTGTTCAATATTCTAGGCCGAGATGCTGACTAATACAAAACATCGGACGTCTCTGCTCACTCCAGAAGTATCCATCACGGGTACTTGGTACACTGTTCTTTACAATACAATCCTAGCAGATGAGACTGGAAAAGAAAAATTGAATTGTTTATAGATTTTTTTTTCAGCTTATTTTACTTAGGAGTAAAAGAAATAATGTTTTTATTACACATTCTTACACAAAGAATACCATTCTTTAACCTTATTTCTGTTGTTTAAGATAAGCCGTAAGATTTTTCCTTAACCCAGATAAGCCTGAAACTAAAATTTTCTGAAAATTTTGAAAAAAGTTACATTATTTAGTTTATTAGATCTTATGCAACATAAAAAAAATTATGAAAAAAAAATTAAGTGTAAGGCTTTCAGGGAAACAGCCGTCCTATATGTAGGACAGTAGGATAATAAGAGGAAATAAAAGACCATTTATGACAAAACAGAATGTAATCAAAAAGTGTAGTTTATTAGATAACTATTGATTATATTACCCATTGTTATATGTAATTTACTAGATTAACACTATTTATGAATGATATGTTTCAAAACACTTGACACACACTCCAACATCACATTTCTTGCAACGTGTCAAACATTTTTTGTGACATTGACGACAGTGTGTTTGCTTCGATTGAGGAATAACCAGATGATTCATCTGGTCTTTACGACTATCAGCATGTTCATGATGGGAGGGTCGGCTAGGCCCTCTTTTGGCATTTTTTCTGTTTGATTCAATCAAAGCAATTGCTACCCTTCTGCGAAAGCCAAGATGATCCAGTTTTCCATGATTTATTTTATATAACTGCCATGCATTATGTTCGGCAAGATCAATCATGTGTGTGAGCAACGGCATGTACCATTTCTTACCTCGTATACCAATTCGGTAATGTGAAATATTTTCATCAGACCGATCCACTCCTCCCATATATTTGTTATAAATAGATGGACACCATATGTGGTTCTTCTATAACAATGTTTCTCTTTTCACTTTGTGAGAAGCGTTTGGCAGATTGTTTAGGATTTATTCCTACAGCATTAGAAGCAATACTGAATATATTATTGTCATGCCATTTAGCAATAATGAACGTGTTGTCATGTGTCGTTCTGTAATCGACAGCACCACGTTCCTTTTTTTTCAGTAACTTCGATGTAATCAGAGGACAACTAGATGTCCTGTTTTCTCGAACTGTCCCAGTGCAACGAAGGCCTTTCTTTGTTATCTCTTCCAGCAAGGGCGTCCCAGTAAAAAAATTATCAAAAACTACGTGGTAAGGAAGGTCGAAGCCACGTGAAATCAGCACATCGCAAAAAGTGAGAACAACGCTTGCACCCAGCCCCAATTCTTTATATATTGGATTGCACATAGTTGTAGCACCTTGGTATGGTTCCATCCATAAAACATACCCTAACCGTGTAGCACCAACCCAAGCTTTGAACCCGTACCTAATAGGTTTACCTTTTATGTGCTGTTTGCAGCCATGTCTACCATAGTAGGGGATCATGGCCTCATCTACACTGTAATGCTCTTCAAGAGGAGAAAACTCTAAGAACTTTTTATTTAGAAGTGTAACTAGGGGGCGTACTTTTGTGTATTTGTCTTGCAAATCCAGATTATCATTGACATGAAGGTGGCGAAAAATAAAGTCAAATCTATCCCTAGTCATAGCCGAGCTGATCAATTCATTCTTTGTATCAGAGGAGTTTTCCCAATACATTCTTCTACGGGGGAGCCATGAATAACCACTAACCAACAATATGCCGATGAAACATTTCATATCTTCAGTGGTTATGTCTCCAGGCAAATTCTTTTTGACAGCATATTTATTGCTCTCTGACACCAACAACGAAATAACATCTTCATCTAAGAAGTTTTCAAACCACTCAATTGGGCGCTTATCTTGGCAAGCGCCTTGAACATCTGGCCAATTCACGGGATTTTTTGCCAAGTCCCGTTTTCTCCATGCGTAGGTACGCCTACGTTTAGTTCGACCTGTAGAATCAGAAGGTTCTTCTTCTGTATCACTCACCATAATCTGCCCTTGAATCATTACTTCAGCCGGTTGAAGCAGAATGTTTCGTGGCAAATTATTCAAAGTTACATTATCTTCTTCACCCGAATCTTCGTCAGTGAGACAGTCAGGATCAACAGGAGGAGGTAGAATACATATCAGTCGTTCTCTATAATCTTCTTCATTATCACAAACATTTTCTAAAGCATCTAAAATTTCATGCGCAGCTAACGGTCTGTAAAGAAAAAGTTGTATTATTGTACTAAAATCATGTATATTATCCTACTGTCCTATATATAGTACGCTAGTATTTGTAACAAGTTATACGTAATTTATTTATATTATTTTGCTAGAATATTTATTTAGTACAAAAGTTAAGGTTATCAACTAGATATTAACACAGAAAAAAACAACTCACGAGTAAAATATAACTTTTTATACATACCTGTCATTTGCCATGTCTGCAACGCACTTTTATTACACACTTATAAGGTAAAATATAAGGTAAAAACTGTTAAAATAACTGTCTTTTTATTTTTTCTAATAAAGCTGACACGTTTCTTACTGCAAATCATAAGACTAAATAATCTTAGATAAAGAGGGTATTCTGATATTTTTTTTTATTTCTACTGTCCTAAATATAGGACAGTAGGCTTATCTGGGTTAAGAAGTCCTGAAAAAACGTGATCTTGTAGCTTTATCAGCTAGTCCTAAGTAAAAGGTTGATAAAAAGCTCTTAGCATACTGTGCACACAGCACAAAGTAATTACTTCGTACTGCAAGTTTATTTAGCGACCTTTATGACTAACTTTTCGAACTTTGCACGTTTGTGAGTGTTTCTTGTTAGATGTATAGAATTACTAAAGAAGACGTACAACATCTTTTTTTATTTATTCCCTGTAAAACTTGTATATAAACGTTTTCTAGACATTTTACACAATGGCAGATGAAACATATTTTCGACAACAAATATAATACTGACAAGGTTACCAATTATATCAAAGAAAACACTATTAGTGTAAAATAATTACACACGCCCTTATGTTTAAAAATGTTTATACCACATTAATTGTGTTTGTTTAAGGGACACACGGTCTAGTGTTGATATGGGGTTCAACAAAGACGGTCGTGCTGTACATAATTTTATTTATACAACCCTTATATTACCTGAAGTGGAAAATAGAGTACGTATTTGGAACAATTCAAACCTTTATTTTCTTGTTTTCATTTGCATACCTAAAGATGTAAGTGGATAAAAATTTAATACATAATTATTTGCTAGTTAAGAATTTCTTTTAATTTTTCCTTGTTTTATGTAGAAAAAATGTACGGCAGTTAATATGTAATTAGCATGATATGGTTAAGCGGTTGTTACACATTAATGTAATTTTTGTGAATGCACTATGTATTAGTTTTTAGCGTAAACAAATGTTAGTGAACATGGTAAAAAAGAAATATTCATATGTATTTTGAAATTTGATTCAAATAGTGTAAAATGACATAGTATTCTTTCAAAATATATTTAATTCAAACTTTCGGTAAGTTAAAGGCATAAATGATGTTATTAAAAACTTAGCTATTAAAAAAATAACGAGGTTTTAAAATATCCACTTATATACAGAAATGACCAATTCTAGCAGGTTTAACTTAGTTAAATATAGCAGAAACTAATAGTACAATGTGAATATAAGCATAATTATAGGACATTTATAGAAAAAAAAACAAAATGGCTCGCGTATAGAATGCAATAACTAATACCTTTGTCTTATCATAGCTGTGATATATGTAGTCAATTTGATAACCAAAGGTACATTTTGCATGTACTTTCCGAGTACTAAGTAATTTCTAAATACAAATTTGTTATTTTTTCTTTTTTAAGGGCAGAATAAAAAGGTTTGAAACGATTGGCTATACACCGGCAAGGACGACTTCACAAAACGTTAGGTTTATAATGGCTTTTTTTATTTAATTGCTAATTTGCGTTTTGGTTTAATTGTCTTTACTTGTTTATGAGACCAAATTTAAAAAAAAAATCTCATAGCAATTTTGACAGCGAAGGGTTTTTCATGAATATTAAGATTTTGTGATTACTGTTTTGTATTCTTTTGTCACGATGGTCGATGGGGCCATAAAAGTTTGGAGTGGCGACCGCGCACTAGGCAATGCAGCATTGGTAGGCCCCAAACAAGGTAGTCCGACGACCTGGTAAGGGTCGCAAGAAGGCATTGGATGCAGGTTGCATGGGACCGGTTGTAGTGGAGAACTTTGGGGGAGATCTATGTCCATCAGTGGATGTCTTTGGCTGATATAATGGCGATGAAGATTCATTTGAATTGCAGAGAGATGTAAAATCTTGATAATATAATTATTTAATAAATACTATTTTAGCTCAATAAATAACATTAAAATTATAGAAATGTCGTGAAAATTAAGGAATCCTAAATTTCTTTTATAAATCTATTGATTTTCTTTATTTGGTCAGGGGCTACTAAAGTGGCTACTCTGTCTAATGGAAAGCATAAATAGAATCTCGGAGTGGGTACCCCCACTCCGAGATTCTACTTATGCTTTCCATTGCAGATGCAGACAATGCAATATTGTGACCCACACTATGGCGGTCTAGATGTATGTGTATCTTACTCTTGTCACGCTTTTATCATTATTTTTTAAATGTATTCAAATGCAATTCCTAAGTAATTTTTAAAACCATTGCTTCGAATGAAAATCGTAAACTTTTCTGTCCACGCTTTTATTTTATATTTTTATTTATAAAGTGAACTTATCTCGGTAATCGCTACAGTTAAACACAAGTCCTTAAAAAAAGTCGCGGGCTCTTATTTCTGAATGAAGTTAAGCTTTCATACTAATTATCTAAATTGCTCTGTTTTTGAGCTACATCTCATTTTGTCATTAACAATTTGAACTTAAAAATTGACTGACAAAATTTACTTTCGTAGTTATATAACTGTAGGTAGGTATTCAATGACATTAAATTGAATTTTAAAATAAATGCCTACATTTCTCTATCGTTTGACAAATACTCGTATAAGTCACACTTCTTTATAAAATCTTGCCATCATCATCATCTATAGATTTTGATACTCCACTGCTGGGCATACGCCTCGCCTTAGAAATAAAGTGTTAGCCTACTACACCACGCTGCTCTGAATGTTCCTTCTCTTTGTATATCACTACTGTCTAGTAATATCACGCTGTCCTACGTAACTCGCTCTCTTAGGCGGTTCTTATCACTCTCCGAATTCATAATCTGTTACCACGTGGACAAAAGCCATGTAGTAGTGTGATATTTATAGTACTTCCTTACCACAGTATAGAAATCCTTAAAACCATTTTCTACCATTTTGGTTTACTAACTAACTACCAAAACGGAAATTATTTCTGATGAGACTTGTTAAGTCGTATGTCTAGGTTTAACCCAAGGAATGAAACAAACGCAAGCTTAACGTTACGAGTATAATTCCAAGCGACAGAGTGACGGTAGTGTGATAACGTGGTTATGTTGCAATGATTTGAACTACCGTCTTAACATACATGACACTTTCAGACTAAACAAAATGAATACAACGATACAAGTGGCTTCACATTACGACTGTGCCGTCCTTCCTCTGAATGCGTTAACTGCGAATGCTTATAATCCTGTCTGGAGACAGACAACAGCTGGATGCAAGGTGCTGGAGATTTTGAAAGATATGTATGGATTTAAGTAAGTCGAACTAAAGAATAACCTTATTAAAGATATATGATTTACTCAGGTATGTATTTCGGGGATGCCTCATTAGTGTAGGACTTGATGGATGTCATTTAGAAGCTAGCTACTCCACTGTTAGATATAGCTCTTCTCTAGAAAGAAGGTTTTGGCATAATATGCCACGTTGGTCAAAGTGGTTGGTGTGCACTGATGTGGGCAGCAGCTCCAACCATCCAGAATAGAGCTCACTGCTAGTACCCTCAGAGGATATTGGAGTCCGCACGTAGCTCTAAAGTTATGTGCGGTTACCACGCTGTGTTGACGGAAGCGGCGTACGTCTTGGCTAGAATTCCGTGGAATTCAGAGGCAGGAGTGCTCGTCGAAGTTTATCGTTTATGGGTGACGGCCCAAGATGTTTCCACACGGCCCAAGGTTTGTGTCTAGTTTTCGTTCTGTTTACAGTGTTATTGTCCTATATAGCTTGTTCTCTCAGTCGACTTTTATGACCTCCACGATATAAATAGAGGTGATGATATTCCGTATTATATATATTATTAATCTATCACGACATGGACAAGAGTACCGTAAAATAATATACTTCACCGATTTCAAGTAGATTTCAATTTAGAGTAATATATTCTTATGAGGTGATACTATTTACTAAATTTCATTGTTTTTCGCAGTGTTTCCTATGTAATAACAGAGCCTACAATACTAAACTCGACAATGCTTGGAAATCGACAATGGAGTACTACAATTCAGAACATATCTATTGATATGTTTCTTAGGCCTCTAACTTTACACTTGGAACAGTTAGATGTCATGACTCCCATACACAAAGCTTATTCCTTGAGGTAAGATAATTTTAGGATATCAATATTAATACATTTTTTTTTTTTAATTTCTTTCAGTTGCATTGTAAAACTTTGTTGCTGCCAGAATAATCTTCAAAATAGTTTTCAAGCAATAAATTTGTCATTCTCAACTTAAGTTTAATCTCAAGTTGTTATATGATGGTATTAAACCAGGTTTTGCTTTAATTTCCCATGTGTAGAAGTTATTTTTCTATTGCTAACCAACTTTGACAAAGGAGAAAATTCTCAATCCGACTGTATGTTCTGTATTTGGGTGTACCTTATATATATATAAAATAACTTATCCTGACTGCTTCATCATCACAGAGCGTAAATTATTGGGGCTACAAACTTGATTTTTGTCAGTTGGTACTTTTTATTTTATAAACATCTAACGAAATTTAAAATGTCACCCCTAAGATTACAAAATAGGGGATGAGCCGTTGTAATAAAGTTCAGTTTTAAAGTTAGAAACACAAAATAATCAAGGGAGCGAAACGGTGCGCTTGTACTACTCTAGTATATTTAATATATGTATGTAATGTATAAGTATTCAGAAATATATGTATGTTTATTAGCACTCTAGCCACATTTGTACAGGCTCAGCCTTGTTTACGATCAGATGGTCTCGTGTTACCATGTCATTATTATTATTTTCCAATCACATGTCACTTGGTTCATTACTCACTTTCTCGCATCCAGCTCCTGCGACCAGTCTTGCCATTGAAAATGCGTTTCCAACAGTGGACCTGCACAATATTATACAGTTGATGAAGTTGTAATTTGTTTTTAACTGCTTTCAGATTAGGGTTCATTTTACAACATGAAAACGAAAGTTTCTATCACAATTTTTATAGGAACCCTTTCACTGAGTCTGTGTGGACTTGTCTCTTAAGCATGGCGATTCTACTCAGTATACTATTTTACTTCCTAAAGAAATGTGAATTTAGCATAATGGGAGGATTTGAATGTAGCTATCCTTATGAACTTCTTATGGTTATCGGAGGATACTGTCAGCATAGTAAGTATAAATATACTTTGAAATTTTTAGTATAAAAAATGTTTCACTGTCTTAGTGATACTGAAGAAGGCAAACAAGCGGCGGTTGATTTGATGGTACCTACCACCACCAATGAAAGTCTTTCTATAAAAAGATCACTACTAAATCTGTGTAAATCACTCTAATAAGATTCATACTAATGGAAATTTTCATTGCCCTCGGTAACAGGTTTTCGAATCAAGAAATATAATTTTGGTTGTTAATTTAGAGCCATAGTAACCAAGTTCATAATTTACCTAATATGGTTAATAGATGTGACTGACACTGAACATTATCAATGACTGACGTGACTGACACTGAAATGACATACACAGAGATATTACATTAGTTTGATGATGTATGGTCTATATAGTTAAATATTATATATAAAAAAAGTTAATTTATGCTGGTTATGGTTCAAAACCAATACACTGTTTAACTATGTTATAACTGCCTCGTTGCTCTGATAATGTTGGGACTGCTGATCAAGAGGTCTCAGTTTCGATACCCGGGTCGGACCGAAAAAAGTGGTTTTGAGTTTTTCTTGTTGTAAAAATATTTAATAACATCCCGTAGTGTGGCAATTAAAGTCTTAAACGTCCGTGCCTGGGAGAGCACGTAAAACTGTTGGTCCTGTGCCTGGTCTCTCTCTGGTCATGCCGGATGGCAATTTAACGGATTAAAAAAGTGAGGGAACAGAGAGTGCACCTGCATTGGTGCACACACTTAAGCACCATGATATCTTCTGTGTGGTTACCTAGTATAGTTCAATGAAATACAAGAAACTAAGAAATATTCTCGAGTTTTTAGAGATGCATTTAACACCAGCAGTAAAATAATATGTTACCAATTTCGTCGTTATTAATTTTATTTAATAACAATAATTATTATTTCACCTTATTTCCCTAGTTCCACCAATAGAAGCCAAGCTGCTTTCACGCAGGATTGCCTACCTTACTTTTTTCTTATTCGCTTACACCATATATACATACTACACCTCAAATTTACTATCGCATCTTGTAAACGACAAGGACATGGGCATCACCTTACATAGTCTGGCAGAAACTCACGTGGAGGTTGTCGTTGCAGATTACATTATGGTGTCGATATCGGATTATGTAAGTAATCATTATTGTTATGTAAAACTATCTAGTATATGTATATGTTATAGTCAAAGTTCGATGTACAGTCTCTTCGCGGAAGAATTGGTTTATCCTAAGTTTGGCCGAAGCCTTCAGGCGATTCCCAAAATACATTTTAACTTCACCTTTTGATTAAAGTATTTTTAGTCAAACTTAATGTAACCAAATTTGTTTCTCTTAGGTTTAAAGAAAATCTTTTGGTCAAAGCCTGAAAAATGTAGTTTATTTGAGCTTTGAATAAGTCGTTAATTCAAGCCTGAGGATTGACCAGTCCAACCTAGGAGCACGGAAGCTTCAAAGTTTGCCTATAACATATATACACAATGAATTAGTTCATACAAACTGGTGCAGTCCTACGAAACTTGGTTAATGTAATAAGTTAATTTTATGAGATAGATCTTACTTGACCAGTAAAGTGACGTTATGGCGACTGTGCTATAACATCGCAAAGTTAACATCATAACTTCTCTACATAAATGTCAATTGTAAAAAATCTTATTTTTACTGTGCATTTTCATTCAAGTACCTTGGGCAATAATTTCCATAAAGTGGAAAATAAAATCTACCAAGAAGTGACTGCGTGAGATGATTTGTTTGTGTATTAGTGCATCTTTATTTTTATTTTTTTCTTCTTTTCTTTTTTTTTGTAATATACTTCTTTCTTTTAACAACGTACACATACAAATAAACACAGGCATTCACTAAAATTCTTGGAAATAAAATTTAACATTTTACGTGCTATCAATTCATTACCTTTCATCAATTGGCTATTGTCTAAGCTGTTTTACTATTGTTGTGTACTTTCATTACTCTGTGGCCTTTTATGGAAACCATAACTTTATCAATCACAACATTCACCCTGACGTTTTCATTAATGTTTCATACATTAATTTATGATAAGACGCTCCCTTATTCATATGAAGATTACTTGTTATTGTCTGTATGTACAACTATACTCACAAAATAAAATGGAAAATATTTCGATAATATTACAAATGGTCAGCAACGATCTGGAAACAATTAATGTATGGTCTCTAAGGTTTGGTTTATCAGTAAACCCTACAAAATGTCAAGCCATCGTAGTTGGAAGTCATTGATGGATAAGCAGAGAAGACACTGAGACTCTTCCGGCTATTTTCTTTAATAAGATCACCACACCTGTTTGTAAATAGGTGAAAAATCTAGGTTTACATATGGATTGCCTACTGAAAACTACGCGCGCTTACTGTTCTATACTCTATACTTAATAACCTATCTTCGCCAACATTTTGAAACTACTTTATCCGACTCTTATATAGCAATCATGACAAAAAGCTTCGGTCCTCTAACAATCTTCTCCTTCGTTGTCCCTCCCAGACATCTGAGTTTCTTGATTCACCTTTTTTTGTACAGTCCGTGCTTCTTAAAAATTTCTTTGAAGTTAAGATGGCCCCTAGCGCTCTTTTGTTAAAAAAAAGTAAAGCAGTATCTATTAAAAAACTGGCTGAATCAATCAACACATGATTGTCATCTCATACTAGTCATGGTATTTATTTGTATATAATGTATTTCTATAGATTTATATCTACTTAAATACATGAACGTATTTATGTATTATGTGTATAAATTTTACTGTATTAATACTAAATTTGTATATGTGTACTCGAAATATTACAAACAAACATCACCTAGAACGCACTTACTTCCTATTTTTTGTATCACCCAAAGGTTGACTGGTAGAGTAAACTAAAGTGCATGATGTATGTATAATAAATAAAATAAATAAACTTAAGAAGAACAGGTAAATATCAAATTTACGGGGTTTTGGGTCAGGTGAGCTCACTTACGCAGTAGAATACAACCTTCAACAACTCTACTCTAAGTATGGTTGCCCCCAAATCATGACGTCTCCGACCCTCTTGACCCACCCACTCATACCTATCTTATCAAACATTTACTTAATTTACGTGCGATTACATAAGGGATAGAATACACAGTAAGAGCCAAAGATTCTCCTAAAACTAAACGACTTTATACCACTTTTGTGTTTACTTACGCCATTTGAACTATGGTTTAGAACAGTTTTACCACAAGTAAGCACATACGTACATATTTCTAAGAATCCGCTTACACCACTAAACTTAATCAAATATTACAACCCAAATTAATCAAACATTACACCCAGTAATATCTTAAATATTTAATTAAGTCAATTAATGGGGCTCGTGGTATTTTAACTTGACTAATTAATTACGAGAATGGCATGTGGAAATTTAATTGTATGGAATTTGAAGGTCTCGTTTCCTGACTTCTCTAGCAGAGTGAATGTTCAAGTTTGTATTCAAATTATGAGTGTTTATGTCAGTTTGTTTATTACAATTTTGCACCTTAAGTAACAAGCCAAATACTATGAAGTCTGTCAGAAAATAAAACGTTTTTTTACACAATATATTACTTGTTTGACCGATACTTATGGAGGCAATTAAACTAGATTGTGACCTCATTTTATGTTCAGTGTGGGCGGTATTATTCCAAGGGTTATAAGAAGCGATTAAGGGAACAAATTATGCAGGACAATAGCACTATGAAGAGAAGAAAAACGTGATACAAACTCTATTCCAACCTGTCTGGCCAGCGGGGTATAGTAGGCTATAACCTCCTTTCTAAGGAGAGGCCTATATCCAGTAGTGGACTATGAAAGGCTGATCTTACGATAGAGTTGCCCACCTGTGACGATAGTATCGTATCTTTACTTGATACAATTCAAGTAAGCAGTAATGTTGCATGGAGTGAAAATTACTATGGTTTTATTTATTGAAATTGTGTAGAACTAGTCGTACACTGTATGCTTGGCTCATTTTGCACTTAAATTGATGAGAAATGAAGAACAAAACTGACGTCTAGTCTCGTCAGTACATTGACTATATAATGAATTGGCACTTCTCGAAAAATTGTAACCTACCTGATATGTAATATGGAGTTAGAAGTTATGTAAAAAGCTTGCGTAAATTATCTAAATTCCTGTATATGTCATCATTTAACCTTTCAAAGTACAAAGGTTTATATGTCGAAAGTTGAAGCTAGTTTCAAAATAAATAACACATAAATAATTTTCATTTACAGATACCTATAACTGCAATGGGCCTCAGCGGGACATTAAAAAAACTTAATAGATTGCGACCCGTGGCCTTACAAGAGGGTTTAGACGGCGTGAAGGCAGGAAAATATGCTCTCCTGTCAGATTATATCAGTATCTTTCCATTTCTGACGAAAAGTAGGTATTTTTATGAGTTCTGTGGTCAATATGTGCATTATATTCCAAGCTCATACTTAACTTGCAATGTCTTTATGTAGAATGTCCAGCACAAATCTTGGGCTCGGCTCGAATTATGTGGACATTATGTACCTATCTCCAGTGACAATTTTTTTTTTATTTACAACCTACCAAAGTGACTCTATTTTGCCTGATGGTAAGCATGAATAGAATCCAAAAGCGGTGGTCGCCATAATCATTACGAATGACGACAGTGTAATATGGTGACCCACGCTATGGCGGCCTAATGTAACAATATGGCGCCATGAAGCAATTCAAGAGCCATAAGGATATATTGATCAAACACCATGACACGAGGTGTTTACATAGCAGATAAATAAACTACATACTACGATAGATGGTCAAGTTACAGGATCAACTAATCATTATCATCAACAACTCTTAACAGACCGCTGCTGGACATAGGTCACTTCTTAGAAAAGTGGTTTCAGCCTTCTATAGCACATCGACCAGATGGGTTAGTATAGGATTTGTTTCAAGTTTTCTTTTGTAGAGAGATATTATTCTGCGTGGTTCTTTTTTTATTCGTTTCATAAGGAAATCATAGGATTAACAGAAAGGGC
Organism: Hypercompe scribonia; assembly: GCA_949316085.1. NCBI lineage: Eukaryota > Metazoa > Arthropoda > Insecta > Lepidoptera > Erebidae > Hypercompe > Hypercompe scribonia. The sequence continues at coordinate 16,630,071 of OX438981.1, read as the reverse complement.
AGCACATCGTATTCTTAATCCGTTACCCATTAGTCTTAAGATATTAAGTGCAACACACATTAAATTTGCTGGATGTTGTGGATTCATTTGTATCAGTTTAATTTTTGATAACGGCACTAAAAATAATATGATAATGAGCGAGCAGATAGGAATGATTAGGAACATTTGAAAAAATCACGTGGTGCTAAGACATATCTATGTGTCACAGTGTTGCTAACGCAAAGAAAATGCGTTTTAAATTTTGCTATTAGTTCTCTTTTCATATATTAAAACTGTTCATGTGTAAGTTTCATTTCCATCCATGAGTGACATCTGAAGAACGTAATCATTTATTCTGTTTCTGGTTATATACGTTAAATGTGTTTATAAATATAAAAGTACATTTATCATCAATCTGGTTACTATAATACGCTGGTTAGTTTGAGATTTTTTAGCATCCGTCTGTATAAAATACATTTGTATTAAAGTGTGTTCTTTATCCTATAAACCATAATCTCTAATCGCTTTTTTTACTCATTTTACTGGTTTACAAATTATAGTAAAAATAATCAATAAAAATTTTTATTCTATATTCTATTTAAGATTTTATATCATAACAATGATCACAAAATACTAAGATTTCCTAATCAAGTACACAATGCTTGTAAAACTTGTAAAACAAAACATATTCACGTTCAAGTTTTATAATTGAACTGGGAAAGTATTCGTACGTGTTTTTATTGTGACACCTTTATATTTGTTGACTTAATAAGACACGAGGGTGTTGCGGCGCAATAGAAGCGAACAAACGATGCATTGTTAACGAGATACATTTGTTGTTTGTTTTGCACATGGAATAACATTTTGATAGAATTACAAGTTACCAAAATATCCTTTTTTTTTTTGATCTACGGCAGTAAAATGTATGCAACGAAATTAAATTGCCTTGCAAATTGAAATATGATATCAATCAATACATCAAACATATCAATAAAAATTGAAGCGTCTGCCCGTGGTTTAAAAAAAAACTGTTTCTCAAATGCTTATAGCTCTTTACACAGTACTAAAATATAAACTACCTTTTTGATTACCACTGACCTGTCCATTTATTTGTCCGGGCTAATCTCTGAAACTGCTGAACCGATTTGAAATATATTAAGGGCCTCATATGATTATAAGTAAGTGTACAAAGTATACCACCTAAGTAGCTTGTCATTGAATGCAGATTCAAAGTTTTTGATGTAACAAAATTATGAATATTTAATTGACTAAATTCAATAAATAAGAGTAATTTTGACAGTAAAAAATACGACTGTACAATACGAGTTCACAGGGATGACATAACGGTTTAAGTAGTTACGGCTACACCGCTTTCTATTCCGCTGGGTATTGTGGGTTCGAATCCACATGAGACAATACTTTGCGTAAACCACAAATTGTGGATCTGTGTCGGTATTTTTTGAGTCCTTTTCTCGTATGTTTATAAATTCCTCACAACAGATACCCTAGATATGTATCACATGCGGGCGTTGTTTGTTTGTTTTAGATAGAAAAATTCAAATTCATTCATTTTCATAAGAAATAGGTCTTAAGGTATCATTATCATCTTAGACTTAGGCCTGTCTTTGGAAAAGAAATTTTGACTTAATATATATACCACAATGGACAGATAGTTTGATATTGGATGTGTTTCAAGCTTTCGCCCTCTTTACAGTGATGTTGTCTTACGTATTTTGTTTCTTTAATCGCCTCTTACGATACGTTAAGATAAATAGGATAATTAGTTAATCAATTGGTGACAATTCGTATACTTAATTCATCATAACACGAACGAAATATAATATTTTTTCTCACTTTCAGCATTTACCGAGGAAGAGCTATGTGACGTATCAAGTGTGGATGTATTCTCACATATCCCGAAGTACTTCTTCGTATCAAACCAACTGCCTTATAAAGAAAAGTTTAAAATTGGGTTAGTATAATAAGAAAAAGACTCCTAGTGGTTAACGATCCTTATTGTTAAAGTAGAGATCGTGCGTTAGACTCGTACGCAGGAAACATAATTGTATGATGAGCACATTAGCAGGCCAAGACCATGAGAAGAAGCTTGTGTCCAGCTGTACGCTATTAAAGGCTGTTGATAAGCACTGTCACAAATAATGTCTTACTGTAATTTATCAGCGTGATGAATGTATTTAATACATTTTAGTATTCAAAGGAAACAAAATTAATAGATTTTTATTTAAAAAATTAATCTCGTAATAGATTTTTTTTAAAACGGATAATTCACACATTAATTAACCTTAAAGGCGTTTAAAGTATTCCGTAACAATAATTATGGTACGGTAGCAAATAAACAAGAACCGCTATCGTCACTTGATAAAAACCACAATATTCATAATGATCGATGTACATACACTGTTTTTATCACCTTTTCGAATCCCACAGCCAAAATGACAGAAAAGAAACGCTTATATTTCGTCATATCCGTACATACGTTCGTCTGTCCACACTATTTCTCACAGGCTAATAGTGCTAGAAACTTGTCATTTAGTTTTTATAACCGTACGAGTAATAGTCTAGCAAGTAGTTCGATATTATAGGCCGCCAAAATCACAAATTGTGAAATGCTTGTAATATACTCGTAATCTGAAATAAAAAGACACAATTATCTCAATTATATTTTATTTACGTATTAATTCACATTATTGTGTTAGCTAACTGCGGAACGCTAAATTCGGTGTAGCTCGGCACTCACTTGATTGGTTTTCTTTTATTTAAAACACATAAAAGATACACTGTCGCAGATGATACCGTTCCGTTATTATTTGGTTAAAATGTGTGTGCTTTTTTAATGTGATTTCAAACCAACAAACAAAACTGATATTTAAAATATATCCCTAGAAGCATGAGTAAGCTTTAGACAAATATATTATAAGAGGGAATCAAGACAACAAGACCGGCAGTTAAATGCCAAAACAGAAAGCTGCGCTTAAATTAAATCGTTTCTTTATGGCTGCACACAGTAATTTAAAAGCCAGCGAGAGAAACAAAATTTCAAAGGATAATTTAATCCATCGAGAATCTTAATACCGAGTTTTAGCCGAAAGGCACAACGCCATCTATGGGGCGGATGTAATAAATTATTTATGGTTGAAGTAAGTTAGATAGATAGTGCTTTGTTTAGAGTTTGGCTACTTCTTTGGGTTAGCATGTGAACTGTTGCATTGTTTGGTGAAGCCTAATCTAAAAATATTTTTCTTTGCTTGTCTATAATAAAGATCCTATAAATCTATTTAACATATCCATCTAATACATATATGGGGATATTCCTTGGCATATGTACTATACTCGTAGTTACCCACATAATACATGTTTACAAAAAAAGGAGTCCGAAATAAATTTTGACAATTATAATTGTAGATTAAAAACCAAATAGTATTTTTTTCAGATTACTTCGAGCTCGAGAGACAGGTATCCTCCAGCGGTTACTGGATCCAAACTATGACGTACCAAAATGTACTGTATCTCCCCTGGTTCAAGCCCGGTTCATGCAAATGTCTAGTTTGGGTATTAGACTGTTAATTGTTTACGTATTCAGTATTGTTCTACTGATATTTGAAAGAGTGCATTATAGCTACACTAAAAAGAATAAGTTGTGGCCGTATTTACATTAAATTTAAGATAACATGTTGGTCCAGCGGTTAGTGACCCAGACTGCTAAACTAGGAGAGGTGGGTTCAATTCTCATCCAGAACAAATAATTGTGTTATGATTACGATAATATTTTCTGAGTCGAGTTGTGTATAAATATGTGTATCAGCAATCAGGTTTACACAGTTCCGGTTCTGCCTACGTTAGGATCAGGCGGACGTGTCTTAGATGTGTGAAGTTAATTATTTCAGAAAACGCTCTTAGGCAGCGTTTTCACTTTACAAAAAGTGTTTCATTTCATCCATTTTCGTTGCTCTGATTGTAAGGCGTTGGATAAAGGATATTCAATGCTGTATTTAAGTGATTGTGGTTCATCTCAAAAAACATTCATCAATTGTCGTATTTAGGCTTAAGGGCAGAAGAGCTATTATACAGATTATGTCACTTCTGTATGGGAACGAGGATTATATCCATCTAACACAAAAAACGAAGGATTTTTTCAGTATCCAAGCTATATAGATGTAAAAATCTTCATTGCAAGATCAAGTATCGTTAGCTACTGTGTGTGAGTTACATAATTCCGTCTTTGTTACAATATTTTTCTACTGTATGTATAATACTGTCCGTGTGGTGACAGATTAAGAATACATAGTGTTACCACCCCTATTCATCCTGTGGATGTCGTAAAACGCGACTAGGGAAACAAAGTATGCAAGACAACATCATTAAAAAGATAAGGAAAACTTGAAACACATATTCTAACCTGTCTGGCCAGCGTGGTATTGTAGGCCAAAATTTTCTTGCTAAGGAGAGGCCTATGTCCACCAGTGGACTGTAAAAGACTGCTGATGATGATATAGTATAACTTAACAGTATAGCTTTAAATATATTAAAACAACAGTAATTTTGTGTCTTAAATGTTCACTAAAGTGTTTTGTAGTGGTTTACGCTATTTACTAAGATTTTGTGCGTTTGCATAGGCTAAATACGCACACTAAGCACAATTTAAACTACAATTTATTGCCAGTTTTGAGGGTTGGCAAGAAAATTAAAGAAAATGACAATTTCACATTCCACTACGGATATCGGATTAGTGTGTCATTATCACATTTAATGGTGGCAAAATTAATCAAAATTGCATGCATCAATGTGAAATTTAAGAATTTGTGTGTATTTATGTATAATTCACACATTATGTCTTCTAATAAATGCAAAGTCTCCGGTTATTATTTAGTATGAAATAAAATTTAGAAATTTATAATTTTTTTGATTTTTATAATCATTTCCTACAAATAAAGAAACAATAATCATTTGACTACCTCGTTGGTATTGTGCTAACATGTGCGACGGCTGTGTATGAGGTCTCGGATTCGATCCTGGGTCGGATCAAATCTTTGTACAATCTGCAAAAAATACCTTGAAGTTTGGGTGTTTTCTATGTACCTATATATAAAAAAAGTATACATGTATTTATATCAATTGTTTAGTAATCATGCTAGAAGCTCTGCTTAATTTGGGACTAGATAGAGTTATGTGTCAGTTGTGCGAAATAGTGTTTTAAAAAATCACAATTAGAAAAGTATTCCTCACTGTAATCTTTCAAACGGCTTTGTAAAGAAATATATAAATCTTATAAAGGTTAGCCTTTGAGGTGCTAACATAAATGGCTATATATGTTATTTACATATGACACTATTTTTACCTATACTACTACTGAAGAAAATAGATTATAAATAACATATATAATAAAAAAATATAACCCTAACCTTCAGCGTTACAGTACATCGAAACAATGGATCTTAACTTGTCTGGAGAAAAAACGAAAGGGTTCATTACTTTCTGTCATCTTTTTTATTAGTGTAGTAATTGTCTGTGTGGTGACGGATACATAGTGTTATCACCCTTATTCATCCCGTGGGTGTCGTAAAAGGCGACTAAGGTAACAAAATATACAAGACAACATTACTACAAAGAGAAAGAAAACTTGAAGCATTCCAATCCGTCTGGCCAGCGTGGAATAGTAGGCCAAAACCTCCTTGCTAAAGAGAGGCCTATGTCCAACAGTGGACTGCTAAAGGCTGTTGATGATGATCATACTTGTTCTATTAATATGTTATATTTTATTTCTTTGGCAATTAACTTATAGTCCATACTTGGAAATTTTTTTGGGGAACTAATACTTTCAGCGAAGTATTCCCATGCTGTTTCTGATATCAACAAAAAAAAAATTCAAAGTAATATTTTGGTCGTATCTGCAAGATTTATCCACTCTAGTATCGTAAATTTCAATCCAATCTGATATGTTTAAACTACAAAGAAAAGTTAAAAGCACCATTACTACATATTCAAATATTCACTTATTTCCGAAGCTTACCCATGTCAAAACTAATATTGACTACATCAATCTGTAGTTGATTAAAGTGACGTATTGTAATGTTGGATTATGCAAAACTTTGGCATGGCCGAGAATCAAAATAGAACTGTTCGAGATGTAGTAGAAGTGACTGATAATAAATATTTACATGTGGCCATGAAAACATACACATTCAATTATGACGATATTTAGTAATGTTACTTGTGTATCTTATCAGTTTATACAGAATGATTTTTTAGGAGTCAAGTTTTTCAGGTTGGCAGCACTGGCTGTTAATGGCGTCCAAATGTCTACTGTCAAAGTGAAAAGTTTTGAGTATAGTCTGCTATTTTACCATGGAAAGATTTACAAGTGAGTAACAATTGCAAATTGTTGAAATTTGTTATAAAAATTCGTGCTCTGTGAAAAATGTGCATCATTTATTACGACCATATTGTGGTCGTCATAACCGACCTGGGGAATCAACAATTCGTGCTGTTATCACCAACTTTCGCACCAAGTTTACTTTGTTGGACATTAAAACATCGATTCGTATGCGTACAGTGCGTACCAAAGAGAATATTGCAGTCGTAGCGTCCAGTGTTATTGAGGATCGTGAAATGTCAATTCGTCGCTGTTCTCAGCAATTGGGCATGTGTTACTCAACCATATGAAAAATTTTACGTGTCGATTTGGATTTAAAGGGCTATAAAATTCAACTCCTGCAAGAATTGAAGCCAATTGACTGACCACAACGTCTAATTCTTGGTGAATGGGCCTAATAAAAATTCCAGGAAAATCCACTGTTTTATCGAAACATTGTGTTCAGCGAGCAAAACTGTCGTATCTGGAGTGATGAACAGCCACATGCTATTCAAGAATTACCGATGCATTCAGAAAAAACGACAGTTTGGTGTGGTTTATGGGCTGGTGGCAACATCGGTCCATTTTTCTTCAAAGACGACCGTGGTAGAAACGTTACCGTCAACGGCGAACGATATCAAGCATTGATACGTGACTTTTTTTACCCCGGTTGGCAGAGTTTAACTTGGTTGATATGTGGTTTCATCAAGATGGTACCACGTGCCACACAGCTCGTGAAACAATGGACATTTTGAAGGATGAATTTGGTCAGCATCTCTCGTAACGGCCCTGTGAGCTGGCCACCAAGATCATGCGATTGAACGCGCCTTGATTATTTCTTGTGGGGTTATGTGAAGTCGTTAGTCTATATGGAATAGCCGAAAACGTTTGATGCCTTGCAGGACAATGTAAAATGTAAAAAAAAATCGTGAAATATCGGCGGAAATGCTCGAAAAAGTTGAACCATTTGAAACGGAGCCGCGGATAACATTTACCTAGTCTTGCCATAAATATTGTAATAAAGAAAAAAGAAAATTGTTAACTGCAAATAACATTTATTACTTTTACAGTGTGTCAGTTTAATACATAAATATAAAACAATTAAAAATATAAAAAGCTTATTCGAAGTGGTCTCCATTGGCTGCAATACAGTCCTTTAAACGATGAGGCCAGTTATCAATAGAAGCACGCACTCTTTCCATGGGAAAATTCTTCACTGCCAATCGTATAGATTGTTTTAGGGACTCCAAATTATCATGGCGTTTAGAGCAAGCTGTACTCTCTAAAACTGACCACAAATCATAATCCAGCGGATTAAGATCGGGACTAGACGACGGCCAGTCTTCAGCTCTGATGAAGTCCGAAACGTTCGATTCCAACCAAGACTGCGTGGACCGAGCTTTATGACCCGGCGCCGAGTCTTGCTGGAAGGACCATACTTGGTTATTGAACATGGTGATGTTAAGGGGCTTAACTACCTTCTCAAGAATGGTATCTTGATACACTTGTGCCGATGTTTTGATACCTTTTTCACAAAAATATGGCTCAGTCACTCCTTCATAGCTAACACCCCACCAAACCATCACTGAAGTCGGATAATGTCCACGTTGCACTCTGTCGACTAATTGGGAAGCTTCCTTAGAGCTTTGAGCATAAATACGGTCATTTTGTTTGTTAAAATGTTGCTCAATTGTAAAAATTTTCTCATCCGTAAACAAAATTTTTCTGTGACCTCCCTTTGCGTACCGCTTCAGTAGTTGTTTCGATTTTACCACCCTATTCTTCTTTAAATTATCAGTTAAGAAATGGCCAGTGCGTCTCTTATAGGCTGCAAGTCCTAAGTCATCTTTTAAAATACGCGACATGGTTCTAGGTGCTATCTTCATTTCCCGAGATAAAATCTTTTGCTTTCGGACAGGATTTCTTCGAATTCTTTCCCTTACTGCTTTGACCACCTTTTTCGTACGAACACTACGTGGACGGCCAGATCTTTTTCTGTCACAAACAGAGGAGGTCTCATTGTACCTATTAATAGCCCGGTACACAAACATTTTACTAATACCAAGTGTATGGAGAGTTTTAAAAATTGCATTTGGCTCCATACCTACTTTGTGTAATGCTATCACAGCGATTCGGTTCTCTTTATCACCCCACACCATTTTAATATCGCAAAATATTTTACAATGTATTGGCGCCAAAATGAGAAAACACAATGAACAATCGTATAAAAATGACAGATTCGAAATTCAAATGTAATATTTTTTTATAATTAAGTGTAACAGTATTTATGGCCAGACTAAGTATATGAAGTTATCTTTAAAATGTAAACGGTTAGGGGCCAATTATTCAATTTTAATAAAAATTTGAATATGTGATACAAATTTGAATCTTTAATTTGATTTTTGAAAAAGCTACGCTGAAAAAATCATCCTATAGATATTTATTAACCGTCTGGTTACCGTAATACGGGGTATTCTCGGATACTGTTTTGAGACCAAATAGTAGTGTGTACTGGCGAACCACCTTCAAGAGCCTATATTAGTCCACTGCTGGACATAGACCTCTCTTTGGATTGGAGGATTTGGCCTACTATATCACACTGTCCAGACGGATTGGTATAGGGTATGTATCGAGTTTTCCTTGCCTTGGATGAAGAGGTGACACTCTGTATTCTTAATCCGTCACCATACAGATTGCTGTATTGTCTAAAGTTCATGTTACACGCAAATGAGTCACATTTAATAATGAAATTTTAAAATTAAGGAGTAGACTGCATCAAGTATGTAAATTTCACTCACAATGCTAAATTATTCAAAAGTGTATGTAAAATGCAAGATATCTCTCTTCAAAACTCATAGAACCAATGACAAGGTTGATTTTTTAACGTTAAAATATAATTTCCTTACGACGAATATGCGTCTACAAAGCAAATGAAAGTCAAACGACCCTCATCACCGTGGTTAACTACAAACATAAAATTTTTAATCCAGAAAATAGCTATAGTCAAGTTAAGATTTAAAAAGAGCCCAAGCGAAAGTAACTGAGATAAATATGTGCCGATCAGGTATCATTGTTTAAATATTTATTGGTATTTTCATCTATATTTGTATTTTTATATTTAATTGTTATTTTATTTGTATTAACACATTGCTTCTCTTAAAGACACACAACAACAAGGTTCACTAGTATGAAATGCTATAAACTGGTAAATTATGGAAAGTCTGCCTCATACAAATGTAATAATAAACAAATCATTGCAACATGGTGAGTAGGAACGCACAACGCCGATACATCCACAATTCCTGTATTCTACAATAATATAAAATTACTAACTTTAAGTATTAATCACGGCAGTAGATAAATAAACCCTAAAGTTATGCTAGAAGTAAGCACTTGTTGTTCTACTCCGAGATATTCTATGAGTTAAGTTCTGTAACAAAATTAGTACCACAAAAGTTATTGTCAAAGTTTGTTATGAATCATAGACTATTGTCTACAACAAAAGACTTCAGGTATATTTCGTATGGCATCACACAATGGTGCACGATTGGCCTCGTCGTTTAAGCGGTCGCCATGCCGCTTGCCATTTAGCTGAGTGTTGTGGGTTCAAATCCTACATGGGACAACACTTTGTGTGATCCATAAATTGTTGTTCTGAGTCAGGATGTTCTTTGTGTCTGTTTCTTGTATGTTTGTAAAGTCCCCCGCCGTACAGGATTTATTCCTAATGTGCGCGTTGTCTTTCTAAAGAAAAAAAAATTGGTGGAGCAAATCGTTTTATCCCTTAACAAATCAGTTTGTAAAAACTATAAAATACATTTTAATGATGAAACTTACGTATATTAAAAAGAGTTTCACTCTTCATCTACTTACTTTATTATCAGATCATCGTTACAAAATCTGCAGGACTAAAGCAAAATATAAATTCAACATATAAATTAAAATTTCAGAAATTTGAAACTTTATGTTATGTTTAGAATTATCAGGTTGTCATTGAAGAGGTTCATTATAAACGATCTGATTCTATCTGCCCATCAAATTTTAAAATCCAAGATACTGTTAAAATTCACGATTGATATTGGATAGTATATAAAATTGAATTCATTTTGATACAAAAGTTAAAAGCAGCTTTAAGCTGGCTTACTACAATTGGTTTACTCAGTTAATTCGATACAAATTAAACTAATAGAAGAGTGTCTATAAAGAGGACGATTTGAAATATTGTTTCTACGTACTCGTAAAACGAACAAAAGATAAATAATGAACCAATATTTACTTGAACAGTAACTTTTGTTTCTCATTTATCGTAGTATTGTCTAATGTTTTCAATCCGTCCTATACATATATTCAATCCAGAATATACACAGAGTGGGCCACAAATTAGTTAACATTTGAAAAAATCGTATGAAAAAGCCGTTGGTATATTATAAAAAATGTTTATTTAAAAGAAAGCTGATTAATTGAATTTATTTTTTAAAAATTACGTTATAAGTAACTACAGTTTGGACATTTTCGTTCTTCTAAGCGAGCACCGAAGTTTTCGCATACTCGTCGGCAAAGAGACTGTGAGATCAGCGACGTCTCTACGCTGATATTTTTTAGATGACGTAGTGTATTTGGTTTATGAATGTAGATACGATTCTTCAAACCAATCAATCAATCAACCTGTCACCGTCACCTGCTGAATGAAGGTCTCCCCCAAGAAACGCTAACGATCCCGGTCTTGGGCAATTCGCCTCCATCCGCTCCCAGGCACTTTGTTCAAGTCGCGCGTCGGTCCATCGCGCAGCAGGGCGCCTTACACTACGTTTGCTCAATCGTGGTATCTCTCTAGTACACTTCACACACACGCTCTAGTACACTTCGGCTCCAGCGACCATCGGTTCGTCTGGAGAAATGGCCGACCTACTTCCACTTCAGCATACTGATTTTCTGTGTGATGGTAGTTTCTCTAGTTCTCTGTCGAATAACCTCGTTACGAATTTTATCAGTCAGAGAAACACCCAGCATCGCACGCTCCAACGTACACTGAGCTACTTTAAACCTGGACCAGTCCAATGGTCAGTGTCCGCGTCTCGGCTCCGTATGTCATTACAGGTAGAATGTACTGGTCAAATACTTTGGTCTTTAATGATTGTGGGATCGATGACTCGAAGATGTGACGAAACTTTCCGAACGCCGCCCAGCCCAGACGAATCCTCCTATCGGCCTCCCGATCGAAGTTGTGCCGGCCAAGTTTAATTAGCCAATTAAAGCCCGATGGCAGCGCCATTTATGGTTATGGGACTCGGAGACACATACCTATTATTCTTCAAATAATCTCATAAAAAGAAGTCTGTTGGGATAGATCTAGATTTCTGGGTCCTTGAAATGCTATCTTGTTTGGAAATCAGGTTTTCCAGAAACATGTCTTTGACCCACAGCAGGAAGTCGTTGGATGTGTGACAAAAAGCTCAATCTTGTTGAAATCATGTGTTTCGATTGTAGCTAACCAATTTCAGTAGCATCGCCCAAGAACCCCTGCAACACTTTCACAAATTCAGCAAAATTAACAGTAACTGAATGGATGCGAAAATCGTTGAAAAGTAAAAACGAACTAGTGGTCAGACCCCTCCTCGCACCACGCACGGCATGTGTTTGCGCTTTGCTTCTGTGCTTTATTTCGGTATTTCTTGCCAGAGTGTGTCGTAGAAAATACCAGCGCCGTCTAACTGTAAAGTCTGACGTATAAAAATTACTGCAAAAGATTTACTTACGGAAATAAAGACAATTTATCAATAGTAAATATCTTTGTAGAAATACTTTATTTCGGTATAAGGTAACAAAAAATATACTTAATCCTAAATCAGAACGAATAAACAACCCATACATCTTAAGATTTTTCCTGAAATATTTATTTATATATTTTATCTACATTGCCACATTTCCATGGGAACAAAAACAAAATGAGTTACAAATAATGCAAACACAACAACCGACAATCTTATCGCTCACGGCGATCTCTTACAGACAATCTTTGTACGGATATCAAGCATTTACCTACTTTGTATATAAAAAAGAAACCAAACAAACAAAAAAACAAGAAATGTATCCATTAGAAAACAACAAATATATGACTGCATGGTTAGCCTAGTGGTTTAAGCGGTCTCCTGAAGAGATACGCGAGTGGCGTGAGGCCGCTCGTCGAGCCACGATAGCTCGTTGGTCGACCTGGCTGAAGGCTCCACGTACTGGCTTTGCTGCCGTGGAGGCTGTCCAGCTGGTCATCGCGCGCGCGCGGCGGAGGCTCACGTATGAGCGCCTCATGCCGCCTTGAGTGTGTGGGGTGACGGCCCGAGGAGGTTTTCACACGCTAGAAAAAAAGAAAAAAGTGGTTGAAGCGGTCACCACGCCGCCCTCTACTGCGCTGAGTGTTGTGAGTTCAAACTCCAAATGGAACAACACTTTCTGTGATCCACAAATTTTTGTTCTGAGTCTGGGTGTTCTTTGTGTCCATTTCTTGTATGTTTGTAAAGTAACCCGTGACACAGAATTTGTTCCTAGTGCAGGCGTTGTCTCTTTAAACAATAAAACATATATATGTTACGAATGTACATACATAAATATCTATTCATCTTAAACATAAAAATACACATACATATATATATATATATATATACGTACGTGTGTATCCATGTGAAAATAAATTACCTCAAGTGTGACGAGCCATCGATTGTGTGCCCTACGAACATAGCAGTTTTTTTGTCGTTTTACAATTACCGAGACAGGGTTTTGTATCAAAGATTCTTTTTTAAATATAATGAAAATAATGGATAATATACCTAATATATCTGTTATATTTCACTACTTAGTACAGTACTACTTGCTATAAATATATAGATTTTGTTGGTATTTTTACAACACAAAATGTAATTGCACTGAATTTCACTGCGTGAAATGTAACCCAACTTGAGAGTTCTTTTGGTACGTGTTCTGAGAGATAAGGGATTCACTTACATTTGATGGTTATCATTTTTTGTCAAGAGATTTATTTATTTTTAACATATTAAGTTATAATTTATATGTAACTTTATGGCACCAATGTAATAGTCCTAAAATAGTTGCTTTATAATTCGACTTGGGCAATACAATATATATCGAATCTATATTTGTGAGCACCAAGTATAAAGCTATTAATGTAATAATACTTTTATATAACTGATTATATTATTGTCATAACAGAGGTTAAGTGACATAGTTTCTTTTTAATGTTGCACTCACTAATCTTGGCTAATCTTGGATTTGAATAAATTCTTCTTGCATTTCTAATTCCCAATTCTTGAGAGAGACCACAGACTATTTAGTAACTTGCATTTTACTAATGAAATAGTGACCACCAACGTGCTTAAAACTGTAAGGGGAAAACTGTTACAAAATAATTTAAAAAAAAATTGTAATTACGCATTCATAATATACCGACGCCATTTTGAATCTAATCCCTATTGCTACTTTTTCAGTTGTGTAAATATCAGAATCCTAAAATAATATTAGTATTATATGCATATTGTTTTATTAATTTTTGAAGCAGAGGCTCGTGTCTAGCAATAGATTGCTAAAATCTGTTGATATGAATATTTAAATACTTATGTTACTAAATATTTTTATTACAATTAATCCTCAAAGTGGAAATTAAAACTAATAAAACACTTAGTTTAAATAAATTAAATTCTATCACGTGTACAGTCTAGATTTACTTTAGTAATTTCTAATTTTACATACATATATACGTAGTAACATGTATACTTACACAAAATAATTTTTCAACAAGTGTAAAGTCAAAGTCAAAGTCAAAGTCAAATTCATTTATTCATTTAGGTCACAAAAGACACTTATGAACGTCATAAAAAAAAAAAACAATAAAAGATGAAAGATGAACAATCTGTCGATTAAAATTATAGCTAGCTGGGTTCGCAGATTGTTCATGGTAGAGTGGTGAGAAAAGAACCCAGGAAAGAAACTCACCACCACTCTTTTAACTCAAGTTGTACCTGTAAACTTGTAAACTGTAAACTTGTTGTAACTGTAAACTATGAAATAACTCATTTGTAGTAAAACTTTTGTATAAGAATACAAATATCATTTCTTTTTCTCACTGTATCTACTAAATACACACTGAAGTAGATTTCAGTTATTTTAACTGAAACAGAATAAATTATGAAACATTTTCATTTTATCCCAAGTGTTATTGAATGGTCGTTAAGAAAAAATTATACTAGTAATTTGAATTATTTTTTAACCGAAATAATAATGATCTACAAGTAATTATGCAATCTGTTATTTTAATATTTTGAAAACAATACTCACCTGCTATAAATTAAGGTATTTCACTTCCAATTTCTCTAAGATGTAATTTTAATTTGAAATATGATTATAATAATCGTAAAAGAAAATTTCAAACAACATCTTACTAAAAATCTGCTTTGGAAGACATTCATCGTCATCAGGCTGTCACAATCCACTGTTGGTTATAGGATTCTCCTATTGCACGCCACTGTAATCGATTTAGGGCTTCTTGCATACAACTCCTACTAGCCATTTGCGTAAATCTTTACTCCACCTGGCCTGCATGCGTTTTACTCTACGTTCACCGAGACACGGTCTCCTCTCTTGAACTCGTCTATCCTAAAGGTTGTTGATTTTGCGGCTCATATGGCCAGCCCCCTGCCACTTCAGCTTGCTAACCCAGTGGACTATGTCGAAGACTTTCGTTCTCCACCGGATCACGTCTTTCCTAAAGTGTTCCCTTAGAAAAATATCGAGCATAATCCTAAGTGACTTTGAGTTTGTGGACCAAACAACGGGTAAGAGGCACTGATTGAAAACTATCGTCTTTTGGTACTGCGGGATCGACGTCAAGAATATTTGATGTAGTTTACCACATGCTGCCCAACTCTGCTGAATTCTTCTGTTCACCTTTTTTTGTTTGATTTAGAAAAACAACATAAAATAAAAACATGAAACATGAAACACCCCTGAAACCCGTATTGGTTCGTCTTGGGTGTAAATGTACATTCCTCATTACTTTCTATTTCGTTTAATTTATATACCTGCACGACATAAACAGTTTGTTAAGTGTTTACAAAACAACAAGGATTTTTTTTTGTGCTTTTTTTCGTAGCTATAAGTACGTACGGCTTAACAATTTTTCGTTATCTACGTTAACCACGCAACCCTCGTCCTCGCAGTTTTTTATACTCAGTTACAATGTTCGGTCAAGGTAGCAATTTTAATCAACTTTGAGAACAGCACCTTTCACCGCTACTGGATCTAATAGTACATGTTTTATTCAAGTTCATCCATAGGCCGAAGCGTACAGAAGAATCAGCTACGTCATTCAGCATCTGTTATAGGTCCTGCACTGTCTCTAATATTAAACGATGTCATGTTCCAGTTGTAAGTGAGACATATATTTACTTTCCACTTCAGCGTCTTGAATATATCTTCCATTGCGTTTTTGAATAATTTTGGGGTAATAATGTCTCCTTATTTGCTGGTTCTGTAGCTGAACAGCCATAGTTGCGACTTCTTAGAGACATCACTTGGACATTTCACCAATCTATCTGGCAGCGCTTTGGGATTCTAAAATAGATCAGATCTCGATCGAGTCAAAGACTTCCTTATAATCCAAGAATGATAGACACAGGTGCTGAATATACTCTTCAGTCTTCTGTATAACACGTCTTACAGTGTGCATCTATGGTGCAATATACGTTCCACAACCCAGCATTCTACAGATGCTGGAGTTTGTCGAATTTCGAGTTCGAGAACTCGATGACTCTTGAAAACGATGATTAAGAAGGAAATAAGTCGATAGTTCTCCAACATGATCTCATCATCTTTTTGAGATACAGGCCGACCACACTTGTCTCTTTAAATCGTTTAAACTTTTATCATTTAGTTCACCATAAAATTATTTCAATTCATAATATTAATCGAGCAAAATGTGATTCTAAAAAATAAAAAAGAAAAATTAGATCGCCTAGTTATACTGACTTCAGTATTTGCCCAAACTTTCTCTTATATCTTTACTATTTTTATTGAGTTCTTCTGACACTGCCCAATTCCAATTTCTGTAGACCCTTTCAACATTAACTGTGGAATTAGTTAGTACAGAAAAAAAAACTTCGAAGCCTGAAATCATAGAAACCTGTATAAATAATATTAGATATATCTATCATAGAAAGTTATTACGAAACTTTAAATTAAGTTAAATGTTCAATTACTCCTGAAAACTCGAAGTTTATTTAATATAGAAAATAGTCCAACTATTATTAATATAAACACGATGAAAGTAAAATTTTATTCTACAATATTGAACTAACAATAATGGTAGAACCAACTATTGTATTAAATTTATGTACTTGTACCGGTGTGTGCATTGACATATGTATTTTCGAGAGACAAACTGTATTAATTTATTGCTCTGTGTGAACTGTATTCAAAGCTTGAACCAGTTGTCCGTACACTCCGAGGCATGGGCGTAAAACACCGCTAAACTTGCGTGCACCGAACTGTTCTTAAAATGTATTGCAAGAAAAACATAACTATATTTTTGGTTCTACCCGGGAAACGAACCAACCTAAGACTTTTCGATTAACAGTCGCATATGCTAACCGCTAAATCAACGAGGCAGTTAGGTCCCCCCTACACGTTAAGAAAAATAAATTGTTTTTTAATTTAAAACCAGAACATCAAAATTTTTTCAGTGTAGAGTAATACAATTAAAATTATAAAATTTGTCCTTAAAATGTTAGATTCTTCAGGCAGGTCTAGATAGGGATTAAAAAAAGCAATAACCACAAGCGATAACTAAATTTTAAAGAAATTTAGGAACGCCATTTGTTTTTTTCTCCTCATTATTGTGTTCTAAATGCACCTTGTGTCATTTTCAGTTGTAGTTCAATTAGTCATTTAGTAATAATGCGTTTTTCAGAGTCATCTTTATAACAAAATACTTTTAACTTTAAACAAATGCAATTATGTAAAGGTGGACGGACACGATGGTGGTGAATTGACACGCTTTAATGGTAAACGAAAGTAATTACCAAAAAAGAATATATGCAGATATTTAATAGGGCAACAGGCGTGATTTTATGTATGGATTATTTAACTTTTCGATTCGTCAAAACGAATTTCATGATCCTAAAATCAGGGGTTTATTAGTAACCATTGAAAAGTTTCAGTTCTAGTCTATATCAATTTTTTTTTATAACGACGAGTGAAGGAGCTGATGGTCCATCTGATACAAATTGACAGTCGTTGGCCATGAATTCCTGCAACCCAGTCAGTCAGAAACACGTTGCCAGCTTTGGGGTACGCTCTTGAAAGCTTGAAAGTCATATTGACATCTGACACTGACGTGATATATACATAGGAGTGTGTTAAAATTCATATCCAAAATAAGTTTATTAGTTCATAGATGGTAGTCAAGCTAGTGAAGCTGATTCCGAGAATATTGTTGTGTCCCTTTACTGTAACTTTTTCATAGTTTCAGTTTTCCTTGTCTGAATATATGCCCTTCCATTTTCCTACCAATCAAACACATTTCCAAAGAAAATTGGCGTCTAGTATGTGCCTTGGAAAATGAATTTGTTAAATGAAACAAAAATTATGTCAAAAGTTTTGTATTATTAGAAGAGTAACAGTTAAAACTGTCAAAATTTTTTATTGCTTTAGATGAGCTTAAACGTCTGATGTTAAGAAAGTGTACTCGCCTTCATAATACCGAACAAATAAAGAATACGCGTTAAACGTTTTAGTTAATATTAGAAACTTTGGAAAATAAAATAACTATTCGCTAAGTTCAAAATACATTCTCAAAGCTTAAGAAATATCAAGAAACATGTATAACTACACAGAAATATAGTCTGGCTTACTATTACCTGTAAGAGAGACGTAATGATACTTTCATTATCTCAAAATATTCTTTGAAAATTTTACATTTTTGAACGACCAAATTTAGCCAAGAACTGCTCTCCTTGGTCAAATGAAACAGAAAATTTTCTGTAAGTACGTGTTTTGAATATTGTGTTTTAAATGATATCTGGGGAATTATATCATGGAGCGTTGTAATTTTAGGCTCTTTAAGACTCAGACCCTTCATTTAAATATGATAGGTTTTACTTATGTTGTGCTTTTCGTCTGTTCAGCCAGCGCTTGCTTTACACTGTAGAAGATGAACTGTCATGGCTTGTGGGCGACCGTGCCAATTTTGATGTTTACAGCGTGCCTCTCGCAGCCTTATAACATTTAGGCTTTCTTATGTTGTAATCGAGTGAAGAATTGTCTTTCTCAAGAACTAGAGTTCTCAAAACGTATCAAAGTTATAAGTCTTATGCAGAAGAATATTGTTTAATATTCTAGGCCGAGATGCTGACTAACACAAATCATCGGACATCTCTGCTCACTCCAGAAGTATCCATCACGGGTACATGGTACGCTGTTTTTTACAATACAGTCCTAGCAGATGAGACTGGAAAAGAAAAATTGAATTATTTTTTTTCCAGTTCTATTTTACTTAGGAGCAAAAAAAATGTTTTTATTACACATTCTTACACAAAGATTATCATTCTAAGCTGTAAGATTTTTCCTTAAGAAGTCCTGAAAAAACGTAATCTTGTAGTTTTATCAGCTAGTCCTAAGTAAAAGGTTGATAAAAAGCTCTTAGCATCCTGTGCACACAGCACAAAGTAATTACTTCGTACTGCAAGTTTATTTAACGACCTTTATGACTAACTTTTCGTACTTTGCACGTTTGTGAGTGTTTCTTGTTAGATGTATAGAATTACTACAGTAAACGTACAACATCTTTTTTTAATTATTCCCTGTAAAACTTGTATATTATAAACATTTTGTAGACATTTTACACAATGGCAGATTAGACATATTTTCGACAACAAATATAATACTGACAAGTTTTAACGTTTGTATTTAATCGTTAAATACTTTACATACCAATTATATTAAAGAAAACACTATTAGTGTAAAATAATTACACATGCCCTTATGTTTAAAAATGTTTATACCACATTAATTGTGTTTGTTTAAGGGACACACGGTCTAGTGTTGATATGGGGTTCAACAAAGACGGTCGTGCTATACATAATTTTATTTATACAACCCTTATATTACCTAAAGTGGAAAATAGAGTAAGTATTTGGAACAATTCAAACCTTTATTTTCTTGTTTTAATTTGCATACCTAAAGATGTAAGAGGATAAAAATTTAATACATAATTATTTGCTAGTTAAGAATTTCTTTTAATTTTTCCTTGTTTTATGTAGAAAAAATGTACGGCAGTTAATATGTAATTAGCATGATATGGTTAAGCGTTTGTTACACATTAATGTAATTTTTATGAATTCACTATGTATTAGTTTTTAGTGTAAACAAATATTGGTGAACATGGTAAAAAAGAAATATTCATATGTATTTTGAAATTTGATTCAAATAGTGTAAAATGACACACTATACTTTCAAAATGTATTTAATTCAAACTTTCGGTTAGTCAAAGGCATAAAAGATGTAATTAAAAACTAAGTTATTAAAAAAATAACGAGGTTTGAAAATATCCACTTATATACAGAAATGATCAATTCTAGCAGGTTTAACTTAGTTAAGTATAGCAGAAACTAATAACACAATGTGAACATAAGCACAATTATTCGACATTTATCGAAAAAAACAAAATGGCTCGCGTATAAAATGCAAAAAGTGTAATAATACCTTTGTCTTATCATAGCTGTGATATATGTAGTCAATTTCATAACTAAAGGTACATTTTGCATGTACTTTCCGAGTGCTAAATAATTTAAAACTACAAATTTGTTATTTATTTTTTAATTATTTTTAAAGGCAGAATGAAAAGGTTTTAAAACGATTGGCTATACACCGGAAAGGACGACTTTTCAGAACGTTAGGTTTATAATCGCTTTTTTTTTATTTAATTGCTAATTTACGTTTTGGTTTAATTGTCTTTACTTCTTCATGTAAATAAATTTAAAAAAATCTCATAGCAATTTTGACAGTGAAGGGTTTTTCATGAATATTAAGATTTTGTGATTACTGTTTTGTATTCTTTTGTCACGATGGTCGATGGGGCCATAAAAGTTTGGAGTGGCGACCGCGCACTAGGCAATGCAGCATTGGTAGGCCCCAAACAAGGTAGTCCGACGACCTGGTAAGGGTCGCAAGAAGCCATTGGATGCAGGTTGCATGGGACCGGTTGTTGTGGAGAACTTTAGGGGAGATCTATGTCCATCAGTGGATGTCTTTGGTTGAGATGATGATGATGATGATTCATTTGGGTAGCGGCGAGATATAAAATCCTGATAATATAATTATATAATTTATAATAATTAATTTAGATCATCACGAACAAAATGTCGTGAAAAATTAAGAAAATGTCTCCTAAATTTCTTTTATAAATAAAAAATATAGATTTTTTTTTATTCGGTCAATACCTAACAAAGTGTCTACTCTGTCTAATGGAAAGCATAAATAGAATCTCAGAGTGGAAATCTCAGCAAATGCAGACAATACAGTATTGTGACCCACACTATAGCGGTCTAGATGTACGAGTATTTCATTCTTGGCACCCTTATACCACTATTTTCTAAATGTATTCAAATGCAATTCCTAAGTAATTTTTAAAACCATTGCTTCGAATGAAAATCGTAAACTTTTCTGTCCACGCTTTTATTTTATATTTTTATTTATAAAGTGAACTTATCTCGGTAATCGCTACAGTTAAACACAAGTCCTTAAAGAAAGTCGCGGGCTCTTATTTCTGAATGAAGTTAAGCTTTCATACTAATTATCTAAATTGCTCTGTTTTTGAGCTACATCTCATTTTGTCATTAACAATTTGAACTTAAAAATTGACTGACAAAATTTACTTTCGTAGTTATATAACTGTAGGTAGGTATTCAATGACATTAAATTGAATTTTAAAATAAATGCCTACATTTCTCTATCGTTTGACAAATACTCGTATAAGTCACACTTCTTTATAAAATCTTGCCATCATCATCATCTATAGATTTTGATACTCCACTGCTGGGCATACGCCTCGCCTTAGAAATAAAGTGTTAGCCTACTACACCACGCTGCTCTGAATGTTCCTTCTCTTTGTATATCACTACTGTCTAGTAATATCACGCTGTCCTACGTAACTCGCTCTCTTAGGCGGTTCTTATCACTCTCCGAATTCATAATCTGTTACCACGTGGACAAAAGCCATGTAGTAGTGTGATATTTATAGTACTTCCTTACCACAGTATAGAAATCCTTAAAACCATTTTCTACCATTTTGGTTTACTAACTAACTACCAACACGGAAATTATTTCTGATGAGACTTGTTAAGTCGTATGTCTAGGTTTTTTTTTTTTTTTTTTTTTGGGCCACGAATTATTTAATATTTGAAAAATCATAAAAAAACTATTTGATACAATTGTTTATTTATCAGAAAGCTAATCAGTTGGAATTTATTTTTTAAAAATCACATCGTCTAAATGACCACTGTTTCGGCACTCTTCTAACTGAGCATCGAAATTTTCGAATCATCGACAAAGAGACCGCGAGATCGCTGATTTTTTTGCTGTTGACGTAGTGAATATGGTTTATTAATATAGATATGATTCTTTAACTAACCTAATAAAAATAAGTCTGCTGGAGATAGATCCGGACTTCTGGATGGTCATGGAATGTCGCCTCGTCTGGAAATCAGCTTTTCCGGAGAGACTTTTCGTGTTTAGTTTATTTACATGCCCGTTGAGGTGAAAATGACCTTCGTCAGAAAATAAGATGTTCTCAAAATTAATGAATCGTTTTAACATTGTTTCAGTATATGACCTGCGTAAATTTAAATCATTAGGTTTTAGTTTCTGCACTATTTGGATCTTATTAGTATGTTATTTCAAATGTAATTTGAAAATACGGCGCAAAGATGCGCAGGATAACCCTTTTTTTTTTTTTTTTTTAACGTGTGGAAACCCCCACGGGCCGTCACCCCACCGGGGTTTACGGCGGGGCGGTGTGTCGGAATCGGACCGACTAAAACCACACGGTGTGCCACTCTGCGCCTGAGATAGGAAGGACCCGGGAACCGCTGCTATTACGACATCCAGATCCCTCCTAGCGCCTGCCCGCTACCTCGGGCACCATCTGCGGATAAACTCTCTATTTTAGGCGACGTGCGGCACACGCGGACGTCGCCTCCTCGCGGCTGGCCATTGTAGCGGATGGAGGGGAAAACCCGTCCCGTCCACCCGCGGCCACACTCAAGGCGGCATGAGGCGCTGGTATGCGCACCTCCGCCGCCCGGCTCGCCGGCGGCGAATTGGGTCCGAGTGGATATCGTCCTCCCGGGCCTTCTCCGCCGCCTCCTTCCGCGAAATTATGTCTAGGTTTAACCCAAGGAATGAAACAAACGCAAGCTTAACGTTACGAGTATAATTCCAAGCGACAGAGTGACGGTAGTGTGATAACGTGGTTATGTTGCAATGATTTGAACTACCGTCTTAACATACATGACACTTTCAGACTAAACAAAATGAATACAACGATACAAGTGGCTTCACATTACGACTGTGCCGTCCTTCCTCTGAATGCGTTAACTGCGAATGCTTATAATCCTGTCTGGAGACAGACAACAGCTGGATGCAAGGTGCTGGAGATTTTGAAAGATATGTATGGATTTAAGTAAGTCGAACTAAAGAATAACCTTATTAAAGATATATGATTTACTCAGGTATGTATTTCGGGGATGCCTCATTAGTGTAGGACTTGATGGATGTCATTTAGAAGCTAGCTACTCCACTGTTAGATATAGCTCTTCTCTAGAAACGTTGCCACGTTGGTCAAAGTGGTTGGTGTGCACTGATGTGGGCAGCAGCTCCAACCATCCAGAATAGAGCTCACTGCTAGTACCCTCAGAGGATATTGGAGTCCGCACGTAGCTCTAAAGTTATGTGCGGTTACCACGCTGTGCTGACGGAAGCGGCGTACGTCTTGGCTAGAATTCCGTGGAATTCAGAGGCAGGAGTGCTCGTCGAAGTTTATCGTTTATGGGTGACGGCCCAAGATGTTTCCACACGGCCCAAGGTTTGTGTCTAGTTTTCGTTCTGTTTACAGTGTTATTGTCCTATATAGCTTGTTCTCTCAGTCGACTTTTATGACCTCCACGATATAAATAGAGGTGATGATATTCCGTATTATATATATTATTAATCTATCACGACATGGACAAGAGTACCGTAAAATAATATACTTCACCGATTTCAAGTAGATTTCAATTTAGAGTAATATATTCTTATGAGGTGATACTATTTACTAAATTTCATTGTTTTTCGCAGTGTTTCCTATGTAATAACAGAGCCTGCAATACTAAACTCGACAATGCTTGGAAATAGAAAATGGAGTACTACAATTCAGAACATATCTATTGATATGTTTCTTAGGCCTCTAACTTTACACTTGGAACAGTTAGATGTCATGACTCCCATACACAAAGCTTATTCCTTGAGGTAAGATAATTTTAGGATATCAATATTAATACATTTATTTTTTATTAATTTCTTTCAGTTGCATTGTAAAACTTTGTTGCTGCCAGAATAATCTTCAAAATAGTTTTCAAGCAATAAATTTGTCATTCTCAACTTAAGTTTAATCTCAAGTTGTTATATGATGGTATTAAACCAGGTTTTGCTTTAATTTCCCATGTGTAGAAGTTATTTTTCTATTGCTAACCAACTTTGACAAAGAAAGAAATTCTCAATCCGACTGTATGTTCTGTATTTGGGTGTACCTTATATATATATAAAATAACTTATCCTGACTGCTTCATCATCACAGAGCGTAAATTATTGGAGCTACAAACTTGAATTTTGTCAGCTGGTACTTTTTATTTTATAAACATCTAACGAGTATTAAAATGTTACCCCTAAGATTGCAAAATGAACGATGAGCCGTTTTAATAAAGTTCATTTTCAAAGTAAAATAATCAAGGGATCGAAACCGTGCACTTGTACTACTCTAGTATATTTAATATATGTATGTCATGTGTAAGTATTTAGAAATATGTGTGTGTTTAAAACTCTAGCTACATTTGTACAGGCTCAGCCTTGTTTGCGATCAGATGATCTCGTGTTATACTTACCATGTCAATATTATTATTTTTCAAACACATGCCACAAGGTTCATTCCTCAATTTCTCGCATCCAGCTCCTGCGACCAGTCTTGCCATTGAAAATGCGTTTCCAACAGTGGACCTGCACAATATTATACAGTTGATGAAGTTGTAATTTGTTTTTAACTGCTTTCAGATTAGGGTTCATTTTACAACATGAAAACGAAAGTTTCTATCACAATTTCTATAGGAACCCTTTCACTGAGTCTGTGTGGACTTGTCTCTTAAGCATGGCGATTCTACTCAGTATACTATTTTACTTCCTAAAGAAATGTGAATTTAGCATAATGGGAGGATTTGAATGTAGCTATCCTTATGAACTTCTTATGGTTATCGGAGGATACTGTCAGCATAGTAAGTATAAATATACTTTGAAATTTTTAGTATAAAAAATGTTTCACTGTCTTAGTGATACTGAAGAAGGCAAACAAGCGACGGTTGATTTGATGGTACCTACCACCACCAATGAAAGTCTTTCTATAAAAAGATCACTACTAAATCTGTGTAAATCACTCTAATAAGATTCATACTAATGGAAATTTTCATTGCCCTCGGTAACAGGTTTTCGAATCAAGAAATATAATTTTGGTTGTTAATTTAGAGCCATAGTAACCAAGTTCATAATTTACCTAATATGGTTAATAGATGTGACTGACACTGAACATTATCAATGACTGACGTGACTGACACTGAAATGACATACACAGAGATATTACATTAGTTTGATGATGTATGGGCTATATAGTTAAATATTATATATAAAAAAAGTTAATTTATGCTGGTTATGGTTCAAAACCAATACACTGTTTAACTATGTTATAACTGCCTCGTTGCTCTGATAATGTTGGGACTGCTGATCAAGAGGTCTCAGTTTCGATGCCCGGGTCGAACCGAAAAAAGTGGTTTTGAGTTTTTCTTGTTGTAAAAATATTTAATAACATCCCGTAGTGTGGCAATTAAAGTCTTAAACGTCCGTGCCTGGGAGAGCACGTAAAACTGTTGGTCCTGTGCCTGGTCTCTCTCTGGTCGTGCCGGATAGCCATTCAACGGATTAAAAAAGTGAGGGAACAGAGAGTGCACCTGCATTTGTGCACACACTTAAGCACCATGATATCTTCTGTGTGGTTACCTAGTATAGTTCAATGAAATACAAGAAACTAAAAAATATTCTCGAGTTTTTAGAGATGCATTTAACACCAGCAGTAAAATAATATGTTACAAATTTCGCCGTTATTAATTTTATTAAATAACAATAATTATTATTTCACCTTATTTCCCTAGTTCCACCAATTGAAGCCAAGCTGCTTTCACGCAGGATTGCCTACCTTACTTTTTTCTTATTCGCTTACACCATATATACATACTACACCTCAAATTTACTATCGCATCTTGTGAACGACAAGGATATGGGTATCACCTTACATAGTCTGGCAGAAACTCACGTGGAGGTTGTCGTTGCAGATTACATAATGGTGTCGATATCAGATTATGTAAGTAATCATTATTGTTATGTAAAACTATCTAGCATATGTATATGTTATAGTCAAAGTTCGATGTACAGTCTCTTCGCGGAAGAATTGATTTATCCTAAGTTTGGCCGAAGCCTTCAGGCGATTCCCGAAATACATTTCAACTTCACCTTTTGATTAAAGTATTTTTAGTCAAACTTAATGTAACCAAATTTGTTTCTCTAAGGTTTAAAGAAAATCTTTTTGTCAAAGCCTGAAAAATGTAGTTTATTTGAGCTTTGAATAAGTCGTTAATTCAAGCCTGAGGATTGACCAGTCCAACCTAGGAGCACGGAAGCTTCAAAGTTTGCCTATAACATATATACACAATGAATTAGTTCATACAAACTGGTGCAGTCCTACGAAACTTGGTTAATGTAATAAGTTAATTTTATGAGATAGATCTTACTTGACCAGTAAAGTGACGTTATGGCGACTGTGCTATAACATCGCAAAGTTAACATCATAACTTCTCTACATAAATGTCAATTGTAAAAAATCTTATTTTTACTGTGCATTTTCATTCAAGTACCTTGGGCAATAATTTCCATAAAGTGGAAAATAAAATCTACCAAGAAGTGACTGCGTGAGATGATTTGTTTGTGTATTAGTGCATCTTTATTTTTATTTTTTTCTTCTTTTCTTTTTTTTTGTAATATACTTCTTTCTTTTAACAACGTACACATACAAATAAACACAGGCATTCACTAAAATTCTTGGAAATAAAATTTAACATTTTACGTGCTATCAATTCATTACCTTTCATCAATTGGCTATTGTCTAAGCTGTTTTACTATTGTTGTGTACTTTCATTACTCTGTGGCCTTTTATGGAAACCATAACTTTATCAATCACAACATTCACCCTGACGTTTTCATTAATGTTTCATACATTAATTTATGATAAGACGCTCCCTTATTCATATGAAGATTACTTGTTATTGTCTGTATGTACAACTATACTCACAAAATAAAATGGAAAATATTTCGATAATATTACAAATGGTCAGCAACGATCTGGAAACAATTAATGTATGGTCTCTAAGGTTTGGTTTATCAGTAAACCCTACAAAATGTCAAGCCATCGTAGTTGGAAGTCATTGATGGATAAGCAGAGAAGACACTGAGACTCTTCCGGCTATTTTCTTTAATAAGATCACCACACCTGTTTGTAAATAGGTGAAAAATCTAGGTTTACATATGGATTGCCTACTGAAAACTACGCGCGCTTACTGTTCTATACTGTATACTTAATAACCTATCTTCGCCAACATTTTGAAACTACTTTATCCGACTCTTATATAGCAATCATGACAAAAAGTTTCGGTCCTCGAACAATCTTTTCCTTCGTTGTCCCTCACAGACGTCTGAGTTTCTTGGTTCACCTTATTTTGTACAGTCCGTTCTTCTTTAAAATTTCTTTGAAGTCAAGATGGCCCCTAGCGGTCTTTTGTTAAAAAATAGTGAAGCAGTATGGTCATGGTATTTATTTGTGTATAACGTATTTATATAGATATATATCTACTTAAATACATGAACGTATTTATGTATTATGTGTATAAATTTTACTGTATTAACACTAAATTTGTATGTGTACTCGAAATATTACAAACAAACATCACCTAGAACGCACCTACTTCCTACTTTCTGTATTACCCAAAGGTTGGCTGGTAGAGTAAACTAAAGTGCATGATATATGTATAATAAATAAAATAAAAAAACTTAAGAAGAACAGGAAAATATCAAATTTACGGGGTTTTGGGTCAGGTGAGCTCACTTACGCAGTAGAATACAACCCTCAACAAGTCTACTCAAAGTATGGTTGCCCCCAAATCATGACGTCTCCGACCCTCTTGTGAATACCTACCCACTCATACCTATCTTATCAAACATTTACTTAATTTACGTGCGATTACATAAGGGATAGAATACACAGTAAGAGCCAAAGATTCTCCTAAAACTAAACGACTTTATACCACTTTTGTGTTTACTTACGCCATTTGAACTATGGTTTAGAACAGTTTTACCACAAGTAAGCACATACGTACATATTTCTAAGAATCCGCTTACACCACTAAACTTAATCAAATATTACAACCCAAATTAATCAAACATTACACCCAGTAATATCTTAAATATTTAATTAAGTCAATTAATGGGGCTCGTGGTATTTTAACTTGACTAATTAATTACGAGAATGGCATGTGGAAATTTGTAATTGTATAGAATTTGAAGGTATCGTTTCCTGACTTCTTTAGCAGAGTGAATGTGCAAGTTTGTATTAAAATTATAAATGTTTATGTCAGTTTGTTTATTACAATTTTGCACTTTAAGTAACAAGCCAAATATTATGAAGTCTGTCAGAAAATAAAAAGTATTTTTTACACAATATATTACTTGTTTGACTGATACTTATGGAGGAAATTTAACTAGATTGTGACCTCATTTTATGTTTAGTGTGGGTGGTATTATTCCAAGGGCTATAAGGCGACTAAGGAAACAACTAATGCAGGACAACAGCACTATGAAGAGAAGAAAAACTTGATACAAACTCTATTCCAACCTGTCTGGCCAGTGTGGTTTAGTAGGCTAAAACCTACTTTCTAAGGAAAAATATATGTCCAGTAGTGGACTATGAAAGGCTGTTGATGATGTGGACTTTATTTGGTCTGACAATAGAGTTATCCAGCTGTGACGATAATATCGTATCATTATTTGATACAATTCAAATAAGCAATAATGTTGCAAAAAGTGAAAAATTACTTTGGTTTTATTTATTGAAATTGTGTAAAACTAGTCGTACACTGCCATGCTTGGCTTTATCATATTGCGCTTAATAGTAATGAGGAATAAAACTGATGTCTTGTCTAGTCAGGACATTGACTATATCACAAATTGGTACTTCTCGAAAAATTTTAATCTGCCTGATATGTGGTATGCAGAAAGAAATTATGTAAAAAGGTTGCGTAAATTATCTAAGTTCTTATATATGTCATCATTTAATCTTTCAAAGTACAAAGGATTATATGTTGAAAATTTAAACTAGTTTCAAAATAAGTAACACATTAGTAATTTTCATTTACAGATACCTATAACTGCAATGGGCCTCAGCGGGACATTAAAAAAACTTAATAGATTGCGGCCCGTGGCCTTACAGGAAGGTTTAGATGGCGTGAAGGCAGGAAAATATGCTCTCCTGTCAGATTATATCAGCATCTTTCCATTTCTGACGAACAGTACGTATTTTTATGAGTTCTGTGGTCAATATGTGCATTATATTCCAAGCTCGTACTTAATTTGTAATGTCTTTATGTACAATGTCTAGCACTAATCTTGGGCTCGGCTCAAATTAGGTGGACGTTATATATGTATATTCAGTGACAACGTAACAATATGGTGTCATGAAGCAATTCAAAAGCCATAAGGATCTATTGATAAAAACCATGACACAAGATATTTACACAGTAGTTAAATAGACTACATACTATGATAGATAGTCAATTTACAGAATCCACTTATCATTATCATCAACAACTTTTAACAGTCCACTGCTGGACATAAATCACTTCTTAGAAAAGTGGTTTCAGCCTTCTATAGCACATCGACCAGATGGGTTAGTATAGAATTTGTTTCAAGTTTTCTTTTGTAGAGAGAGATATTATTTTGCGTGGTTTTTTTTTATTCGTTTCCTAAGGAAACCATAGGATTAACAGAAAAGGCAGCACATCGTATTCTTAATCCGTTACCCATTAGTCTTAAGATATTAAGTATAATACACATTAAATTTGCTTGATGTTGTTGATTTATTTGTATCAGTTTAATTGTTTGATAACGGCACTAAAAATAATATGATAATGAGCGAGCAGACAGGAATGAGTAGGAATATTTGAAAAAACCACATGGTGCTAAGACGTATCTATGTATCACAGTGTTGCTAACGCAAAGAAAATGCGTTTTAAATTTTGCTATTAGTTCTCTTTTCATATATTAAAACTGTTCATGTGTGGGTTTCATTTCCATCCAAAAGTGACACCTGAAGAGTGTAATCATTTATTTTGTTTTTGGTTATATCTGTAAAATGTGTTTATAAATATGATCACCAATCTGGTTACAGAATTGAGAACACACTGGTTAGTTTGAGATTTATTAGCATCCGTCTATATGAAATACATTAGTATTAAAGTGTGTTCTTTATCCTATAAACCATAATTTCTAATGGTTTTTTTTACATTTTTTACTGGTTTACAATTTATAGTAAAAAGAATCAATAAAAATTCATATTCTATTTAAGGTTTTATATCATAACAATGATCGCAAAATACTAAGATTTCCTAATCAGGTACACAATGCTTGTAAAACTTGTAAAACAAAATGTATTCACGTTCAAGTTTTATGATTGAACTGGGGAAGTATTCGTACGTGTTTTTATTGTGACACCTTTATGTTTGCTGACTTAATAAGACACGAGGGTGTTTTGACGCAATAGAAGCGAACAAACGATGCATTGTTAACGAGATACATTTGTTGGTTGTTTTGCACAGGGAATAACATTATAACAACAAAATATTCATGTTATTTTTTGAGCTACTGCAGAAAAAATTAAGGCAAAGAAATTAAATTACCTTGCAAATTGAAATATGATATCAATCAATACATCCAAACATATCAATAAAAATTGAAGTGTGTCTGTGATTTAAAATAAAACTGTTTCTCAAATGCTTATAGCTCTTTACACGATGCTAAAATATAAACTACCTTTTTGAATACCACTAATCTGTCCGTTTGTTTGTCCGGACTAATTTCTGAAACTGCTGAACCGATTTGAAATATATTAAGGGCCTCATGTGATTATAAGTAAGTGTACAAAGTATACCAACTAAGTAGCATGTCATTTAATGCAGATTCAAAGATTTTGATGTAACGTCAAAATGACGTTTATTCAATAAGTAAGAGTAATTTTGATGGTTAAAATACGACTGTACTATACGAATTCACATGGATATCATAACGGTGTAAGTGGTTACGGCTACGCCGCTTTCTACTCCGCTGGGTGTTGTGGGTTCGAATCCACATGGGACAACACTTTGTGTAAACCACAAATTATGAATCTATGTCGGTGTTTTTTGAATCCATTTCTCGTATGTTTATAAATTTCTTACGACAGATATCCTAGATATGTACCACATGCCGGTGTTGCTTGTTCGAGAAAGAAAAATTCAAATTCATGCGTTTTTTTAAAGAATAAGGTCTTGAGGTATCATCATTATCTTAGACTAAGGCTTCTCGTTAGAAAGGAGATTTTCGCCCACTATACCACACTGATTAGACGGTTTGATATTGGATGTGTTTCAAGCTTTCTTTCTCTTTACAGTGATATTGTCTTACGTATTTTGTTTCTTTAATCGCCTCTTACGATACGCTAAGATAAATAGGATAATTAGTTAATCAATTGGTGACAATTCGTATACTTAATTCATCATAAAACTAACGAAATATAATATTTTTTCTCACTTTCAGCATTTACCGAGGAAGAGCTATGTGACGTATCAAGTGTGGATGTATTCTCACATATCCCGAAGTACTTCTTCGTATCAAACCAACTACCTTATAAAGAAAAGTTTAAACTTGGGTTAGTATAATAAGAAAAAGACTCCTACTGGTTAACGATCCTTATTGTTAAAGTAGAGATCGTGCGTTAGACTCGTACGCAGGAAACATAATTGTATGATGAGCACATTAGCAGGCCAAGACCATGAGAAGAAGCTTGTGTCCAGCTGTACGCTATTAAAGGCTGTTGATAAGCACTGTCACAAATAATGTCTTACTGTAATTTATCAGCGTGATGAATGTATTTAATACATTTTAGTATTCAAAGGAAACAAAATTAATAGATTTTTATTTAAAAAATTAATCTCGTAATAGATTTTTTTTAAAACGGATAATTCACACATTAATTAACCTTAAAGGCGTTTAAAGTATTCCGTAACAATAATTATGGTACGGTAGCAAATAAACAAGAACCGCTATCGTCACTTGATAAAAACCACAATATTCATAATGATCGATGTACATACACTGTTTTTATCACCTTTTCGAATCCCATAGCCAAAATGACAGAAACGAAACGCTTATATTTCGTCATATCCGTACATACGTTCGTCTGTCCACACTATTTCTCACAGGCTAATAGTGCTAGAAACTTGTCATTTAGTTTTTATAACCGTAGGAGTAGTAGTCGAGCAACTAGTTCGATATTATAGGCCGCCAAAATTGCAAAATGTGAAATGCTTATAATATACTCGTAATCTGAAACAAAAAGACACAATTGTCTCAATTATATTTTAGTTACGTATTAGTTCACATTATCGTGTTAGCTAACTGTGGAACCCTAAATTCGGCGTAGCTCGGCACTCACTTGAGTGGTTTCTTTTATTTAAAACACATAAAAGATACACTGTCGCAGATGATACCGTTTCGTTATTATTTGGTTAAAATGTGTGTGCGTTTTTAATGTTATTACAAACCAACAAACAAAACTGATATTTAAAATATATCCCTAGAAGCATGAGTAAGCTTTAGACAAATATAATATAAGAGGGAATCAAGACAACAAGACCGGCAGTTAAATGCCAAAACAGAAAGCTGCGCTTAAATTAAATCGTTTCTTTATGGCTGCACACAGTAATTAAAAAGCTAGCAAGTAAAACAAAATTTCAAAGGATAATTTAATCCATCGAGAATCTTAATACCGAGTTTTAGCCGAAAGGCACAACGCCATCTATGGAGGCGGATGTAATATATTATTTATGGTTGAAATAAGTTAGATAGAGAGTGTTTTGTTTAGAGTTTGACTACTTATTTGGGTTAGCATGTGAACAGTTGCATTGCTTGGTGAAGCCTAGACTAAAAATATACACGTGTGTTGATGTCTCGAATGCTTCAGTTGTAGTTTACAGTTTTATTCCCTGTATACTTTTTCTTTGCTTGTCTATAATAAAGATCTTATTTTCCAACATTTAATTCCTAGAGTGTCCAACTGACAGCAATTGACCTAGCTCTTATTACGTGAGTGAATTAAATTATGTTAGTTTTAATAATTGTAAACAAATTAAATCTTCATAATACATGTTTATGTTTACACAAAAAGGAGTCCGAAATAAATTTCTGACAACTAAAATTGTAGATTAAAAACTAAATAGTATTTTTTTCAGACTACTTCGAGCTCGAGAGACAGGTATCCTCCAGCGGTTACTGGATCCAAACTACGACGTACCAAAATGTACTGTATCTCCCCTGGTTCAAGCCCGGTTCATGCAAATGTCTAGTTTGAGTATTAAACTGTTAATTGTTTACGTATTCAGTGTTGTTCTACTGATATTTGAAAGAGTGCATTACAACTACACTAAAAAGAATAAGTTGTGGCCGTATTTACATTAAATTTAAGATAACATGTTGGTCTAGCGGTTAGTGAACCATACTGCTAAACTAGGTGAAGTAGGTTCGATTCTCATCCAGAACAAATAATTGTGTTATGATTACGATAATATTTTCTGAGTCGAGTTGTGTATAAATATGTGTATCAGCAATCAGGTTTACACAGTTCAGGTTGTGCCTACGTTAGGATCAGGCGAACGTTTTTTAGATGTGTGAAGTTTATTATTTCAGAAAATGCTTTTAGGCAGCATTTTCAGTTTACAAAAAGTGTTTCATTTCATCCATCTTCGTTGCTCTGATTGTAACGCGTTGGAGAAAGGATATACAATGCTGTATTTAAGTGATTGTGGTTTATCTCAAAACAGATTCATCAATTGTCGTATTTAAGCTTACGGGCAGAAGAGCTATTATACAGATTATGTCGCTTCTGTATGAGAACGAGGATTATATTCAACTAACACAAAAAACAAAGGATTATTTCAGTATCCAAGCTATATAGACGTAAAAATTTTCATTGCCAGGTCAAGTATCGTTAGCTACTATATGTGAGTTACGTAATTCCGTCTTTATTATATTATTTTTCTACTGTATGTATAATACTGTCCGTGTGGTGACAGATTAAGAATACATAGTGTTACCACTCCTATTCATCCCGTGGGTATCGTAAAAGGCGGCTAAGAGAACAAAGTATGCAAGACAACATCATTACAAAAATAAGAAAAACTTGAAACAAACCCTATTTCAACCCGTCTGGCCATCGTGGTATAATAGGCCAAAACCTCCTTGCTAAGGCCTATGTCTAGCAGTGGACTGTGAAAGACTGTTGATGATTATGATGTATAAATCGCCACAGTATAACCTTAAGTATATTAGAACAACAGTAATTTTGTGTCTTAAATGTTCACTAAAGCGTTTTGTAGTGGTTTACGCTATTTACTAAGATTTTGTGCTGTTCCGTAGATTACATACACACTAAGCACGATTTAAACTACAATTTATTGCCAGTTTTGAGGGTTGGCAAGAAAATTAAAGAAAATGACAATTTCACATTCCACTATATTAGTGATTAGTATATATGTTAGTGTTGTCATTATCACATTTAATAGTGGCAAAATTAATTAAAATTGTATACAGAAATGTGAACATCAAGAATGTGTGTGTATTTTTTTATAATTCACATATTATGTCTTTTAATAAATGCAAAGTCCACGATTATTATTTAGTATGAAATAAAATTTAGCAATTTATCATTATTTTGTTTTTATAACCATTTCCTACAAATAGTAAACATAATAATTTGACTATATCGTTGGTTCAATGGTAACATATACGATGGCTATGTATGAGGTCTCGGTTTCGATTCCCGGGTCGGATCAAATCTTTGTACGATCTGCAAAAAATATTTTGAAATTTGGGTGTTTTTCATGTAGACATATGTAAAAATAAAACACAATTCCTGTATTCTATAATAATATAAAATAACTAAATTTAAGTATTAATCACGACAGTAGATAAATCAATCCTGAAGTTTTGCTAGAAGTAAGCACTTGTTGTTCTACTCCGAGATATTCTATGAGTTAAGTTCTGTAACAAATTAGTACCACAAAATTTATTATAGTTAAAGTTTGTCCTGAATCATAGATTATTGTCTACAACAAAAATCTTCAGGTATATTTTGTATGGCGTCACACATTGGTGGGCAAATCGTTTTATCCCTTAACAAATCAGTTTTTAAAAATTATAAAATACACTTTAATGATGAAACTTACGTATATTAAAAAGAGTTTCACCCTTCATCTATTTACTTTATCATCAGATCATCGTTACAAAATCTGCAGGTCTAAAGCGAAATATAAATTCTAACATAAATTCGAAATGCTAAATATAACATCTAATTCAGAAATTTGGCACAATATGTTATGTTTAGAATTATCAGGTTGTCATTGAAGAGGTTCATTATAAACGATCTGATCATCTGCCCATCAAATTCTAAAATCCAAGATACTGTTAAAATTCACGATTGATATTGGATAGTATATAAAATCGAATTCATTTTGATACAAAAGTTAAAAGCAGCTTTAAGCTGGCTTACTAAAATTGGTTTACTCAGTTAATTCGATACAAATTAAACTAATAGAAGAGTGTCTATAAAGAGGACGATTTGAAATATTGTTTCCACGTAAAACGAACAAAAGATAAATAATGAAACAATATCTACTTGAACAGTAACTTTTGTTTCTCATTTATCGTAGTATTGTCTAATGTTTTCAATCCCTCCTATGTATCC
This sequence comes from Hypercompe scribonia, assembly GCA_949316085.1. Classification (NCBI taxonomy): domain Eukaryota; kingdom Metazoa; phylum Arthropoda; class Insecta; order Lepidoptera; family Erebidae; genus Hypercompe; species Hypercompe scribonia. Next base: position 16,594,267 of record OX438981.1, on the reverse strand, counting down.
AGGCCAGATTATATAGTTTGGGCCATGAATTGGTTTATAATTGAAAAATCGTGAAAAAAATCGTTGGTATATTATAAAAATTGTTTATTTGAAAGAAAGCTAATAAGTTGATATTTATTTTTTAAAAATTACATCGTATGAATAAGTACCGATTGGACGTTTGCATTCTTCTAAGCAAGCACCGAAATTTTCGAATCGCCAACATCTTTTCGCTGTTTTTTTTTTTGGGTGACGTAGTGTATTTGGTTTATGAATGTAGACACGATAATTCAAATAACCTCATAAAAAAATCTATTGGGGATAGATCTGGACCTCTGGGTGCTCTTGAAATGCCACCTCGTTTGGCAATCAGCTTTTCCAGAAACACGTCTTTGACCACCATCAGGGACTCATTGGATGTGTGACAAGTGGCTCTATCTTGTTGAAATCATGTGTTTCGATTGTAGCTAACAAATTTCAGTAGCGTCGGTCCCAAGAACTCCCATAACATTTTCACATATTCAGCAGTAACTGAACGGCTGCGAAAATCTTTGAAAAAGTAAAAATGAAGTAGTGGTCAGACCCCTCCTCGCACCCCGCGCGGCATTTGATTGCGCGGGATGTAAGATTCAAATGATAGCGAATTTTTAGCCTAATCTGAAGATTCATTTACTCATTAAGAATTAATGAATAAATGCGCTAAAACATTCAAACGTGTAAGACATTAGATCGCCTCCAAACATGAGTGAGTGAGAGAGTGATAACAATCTGTAAGTGACTTTGGGATTTTAATTCTGATTATAGTTTTAATTTATTCAGTGTTCATGGACTTAAAAAAGACACCTCTGTTATTTGTTTCGATGTTTCTTTCCAGAGTGTCTCCTAGAAAATACCGGCGCCTTCTAGCTGTAAAGTCTGACGTGTAAAAATTACTACAATAGATTTATTTACGGAAATAAATACTATTTATCAATAATAAACATCTTTGTAGAAATACTTTGTTTCGGTATAAGGTAACAAAATATGTATACCTAGTCTTGCCATAAATATTGTAATAAAGAAAAAAGAAAATTGTTAACTGCAAATAACATTTATTACTTTTACAGTGTGTCAGTTTAATACATAAATATAAAACAATTAAAAATATAAAAAGCTTATTCGAAGTGGTCTCCATTGGCTGCAATACAGTCCTTTAAACGATGAGGCCAGTTATCAATAGAAGCACGCACTCTTTCCATGGGAAAATTCTTCACTGCCAATCGTATAGATTGTTTTAGGGACTCCAAATTATCATGGCGTTTAGAGCAAGCTGTACTCTCTAAAACTGACCACAAATCATAATCCAGCGGATTAAGATCGGGACTAGACGACGGCCAGTCTTCAGCTCTGATGAAGTCCGAAACGTTCGATTCCAACCAAGACTGCGTGGACCGAGCTTTATGACCCGGCGCCGAGTCTTGCTGGAAGGACCATACTTGGTTATTGAACATGGTGATGTTAAGGGGCTTAACTACCTTCTCAAGAATGGTATCTTGATACACTTGTGCCGATGTTTTGATACCTTTTTCACAAAAATATGGCTCAGTCACTCCTTCATAGCTAACACCCCACCAAACCATCACTGAAGTCGGATAATGTCCACGTTGCACTCTGTCGACTAATTGGGAAGCTTCCTTAGAGCTTTGAGCATAAATACGGTCATTTTGTTTGTTAAAATGTTGCTCAATTGTAAAAATTTTCTCATCCGTAAACAAAATTTTTCTGTGACCTCCCTTTGCGTACCGCTTCAGTAGTTGTTTCGATTTTACCACCCTATTCTTCTTTAAATTATCAGTTAAGAAATGGCCAGTGCGTCTCTTATAGGCTGCAAGTCCTAAGTCATCTTTTAAAATACGCGACATGGTTCTAGGTGCTATCTTCATTTCCCGAGATAAAATCTTTTGCTTTCGGACAGGATTTCTTCGAATTCTTTCCCTTACTGCTTTGACCACCTTTTTCGTACGAACACTACGTGGACGGCCAGATCTTTTTCTGTCACAAACAGAGGAGGTCTCATTGTACCTATTAATAGCCCGGTACACAAACATTTTACTAATACCAAGTGTATGGAGAGTTTTAAAAATTGCATTTGGCTCCATACCTACTTTGTGTAATGCTATCACAGCGATTCGGTTCTCTTTATCACCCCACACCATTTTAATATCGCAAAATATTTTACAATGTATTGGCGCCAAAATGAGAAAACACAATGAACAATCGTATAAAAATGACAGATTCGAAATTCAAATGTAATATTTTTTTATAATTAAGTGTAACAGTATTTATGGCCAGACTAAGTATATAATCCTAAATCAGAACGGATAACCAAACCACATATTTCAAGATTTTACCTGAAATATTTATTTATATATTTTATCCATATTGGCACATTTCAATAGAAACAATAGAAAAACGAGTTACAAATTATGTAAACGTAACAACCGGCAATCTTATCGCTCACGGCGATCTCTTACAGACAACCTTTGTACGGATATTAAGCATTTACAAATTTTTATAATTTATGGAACACTAATCAACAACCTTCTCTTTATTTAAAAAAGAAACATATCCATCATAAAACTAACTACCATATAACTTCACGGTTAGCCTGTCCGTTTCTTGTGTTGGTTAGATGGTAAAGTAATCCGCAACACAGGATAAAATTTATTCCTAGTGCGGACGTTGTCTCTTTAAACAATAAGACATATATATGTATATATATATATATATTACGCATGTACATACATAAATATCTATTCATCTTAAACATATAAAAATACACATACATATACAGACTAAAAAAAGTATATGTGTGTATCCATGTAAAAATAAACTACCTCAAGTGTGACGAGCCATCGATTGTTTACCGCCCCAACAATATAGCAGTTTTTTTTGTCGTTTTACAATTACCGAGACAGAGTCTTGTATCAAAAATTATTTTTTTAAATATAATGAAAATATTGAATAATATATCTAATGTTTGTGTTTTATTTCACTACTTAGTAGTACTGTACTGTACTTGCTATCAATAAGATTTTGTTGGTATTTTTAAAATGCAAAATGTAATTGCACTGAATTTCACTGCGAAAAATATAGCCTAGCTTGAAAGCTCTTTTGGAACATGTTCTGAGAGACCCCTTATGGATTTACTTACATGTAATGATTGTCATTTTTTGTCAAGAGATTTATTTATTTTTAACGTATTAAGTTGTAATTTGCATTCAATTTTATGACACCAATATAATAGTCCTAAAATATTTGTTTTATAATTTGACTTGGGCAATACAATGTATATCGTAACCATATTTGTGAGCACCGACGATTAAGCTATTAATGTAATAATACTTTGATATAACTGATTATATTATTGTCATAACAGAGATTAAGCGACATACTTTCCTTTTAGCGTTGCACTCACTAATCTTGGCTAATCTTGGGTTTGAATAAATTCTTCTTGCATTTCTAATACCCAACTCTTGAGAGTGGTCACGGACTATTAAGTAACTTGCATTTTACTTTCGTGAGAAGCGGAATAGTGACCACCAACGTGCTTAAAACTGTAAGGGGAAAACTGTTACACAATAATTAAAAAAAAAAATCGTAATTACGTATTCATAATATACCGACGCCATTTTAAATCTAATCCCTATTGCTACTTTTTCAGTTGTGTAAATATCAGAATCCTAAAATAATATTAGTATTATATGAATATTATTTTATTAATTTTTGAAGCAGAGGCTCGTGTCTAGCAATAGATTGCTAAAATCTGTTGATATGAATATTCAAATACTTATATTACTAAATATTTTTATTACAATTAATCCTCAAAGTGGAAATTAAAACTAATAAAACACTTAGTTTAAATAAATTAAATTCTATCACGTATACAATCTAGATTTACTTTAGTAATTACTAATTTTACATACGTAGTAACATGTATATTTACTTACACAAAATAATTTTTCAACAAGTGTAAACTATGAAATAACTCATTTGTAGTAAAACTTTTGTATAAGAATACAAATATCATTTCTTTTTCTCACTGTATCTTGTAAATACACACTGAAGTAGATTTCAGTTATTTTAACTGAAACAGAATAAATTTTGAAACATTTTCATTTTATCCCAAGTGTTATTGAATGGCCGTTAAGAGAAAATTGAACTAGTAATTTGAATTATTTTTTAATCAAAATAATAATGTTCTACAAGTAATTATACCATCTGTTATTTTAATGTTTTGAAAACAATACTCACCTGCTATTAACTAAGGTACTTCACTTCCAATTTCTCTAAGATGTAAATTTTATTTGAAATATGATTATAAAATCGTAAAAAAAATTTCACACATCATCTTACAAAAAATCTTTTTTTTTCTATTTGAAGAGCCTGCCAAAGTGACTCTACTCTGCCTGATGGAAAGCATAAATAGAATCCAAGAGTTGTGGTCACCATACTCATTGCAAATGCAGACAATGCAGTGTGGTGACCCATACTATGGCGACCTAGGGAGATGTTTTTTGACGCCACGCTTAGGGACGTAAAAGGCATGACAGTCATCGTGGCAGTGTAGCCTCACATAGTTATCACGATAACTGTCACCCCTGCATCAATAGACTCTGAAAGATATTCATCGTCATCATCAGCCTATTGCAGCCCACTGCTGGATATAGGATTCTCCCATTGCATGCCACTCTAATCGATTTAGGGCTTTTTGCATCCAACTCCTACCAGCCATTTGTGTAAATCTTTACTCCACCTGGCCTGTGTGCGTCTTACTCTACGTTTGCCGATACGTGGTCTCCTCTCTTGAACTCGTTTATCCCAAAGGCTGTTGATTTTGCGGCTAACATGGCCTTTCCACTGCCACTTCAGCTTGCTAATCCAATATGTCGAGGACTTTCGTTCTCTGCTGGATCACGTCTTTCCTGATGCGATCCCTTAGAAAAATACCGAGCATAGTCCTAAGCGACTTTGAGTTTGTGGACCAACCAACGGGTAAGACATACTGATTGAGAACTATCTTCTTTTGGCACTACGGGATCGACATCAAGAACATTTGACGTAGTTTACCAAATGCTGCCCAACTCTATGGAATTCTTCTGTTCACCTTTTTTTTTTGTTTGTGTAAGAAAAACAACATACAATAAAAACATGAGACACCTATGAAACTCATATTAGTTTGTCTTGGATGTGAATGTACATTCCTCATTACTTTCTGTTTCGTTTAATTTATATACATGCATGACATAACGAGTTCGTTAAGTATTTACAAGGTGATTAGTAACAAGAATTTTTTTTTGTACTTTTCTGTACGTTCGGTTTAATAAAATTTTCTTTATTTACGTTAACCATGTAACCTTCGTCCTCGCTCCAGTTTTTCTACTCAGTTACAATGTTCGGTCAAGGTAGCAATTTTAATAAACTTTGAGAACGGCACCCTTCGCCGCTACTGGATCTAATAGTACATTTTTATTCAAGTTCATCCATAGGCCGAAGCATACAGAAGATTCAGCTAGGTCATTCAGCATCTGTTGTAGGTCCTGCACTGTCTCTACCATTAAACGATACCATGTTCAAATTGCAAGTGAGAGATGTATTTACTTTCCACTTCAGTGGCTTAAATATATCCTCCAGTGCGTTTGTGAACAATTTTAGGGAAATAACGTCTCCTTGTTTCCTAATTCTGTAGCTGAACAGCCGTAATTACGACTTCTTAGAGACGTCACTTGGACCTTTCACCATTCTACTTGGGATTCTAAAATAGATCAGATCTCGATCGAGTCAAAGACTTCCTCATAGTGCAAAAATTATAGACACAGGGACTGATTACACTCTTCAGTCTTCTGCGTAACATGTCTTACAGTGTGGATCTGAAGTACAATATTCGTTCCAAAACCCAGCATGCTACAGCTGCTGGAGTTTGTCGAGTTTTCACGCGAGAACTCGGTGACTCTTGAAAACAGTTTTTAAACGTTGCTTAAGAAGGCAATGAGTCGAGTTCATCAACATGATCTTTTCACCTTTTTGAGACACAGGTTGACCACACTTGTCTCTTCCAATCGTTTAAACTTTTATCATTTAGTTTAGACTTCAGTATTTACCCAAACTTTCTTTTATATTGTTACTATTTTTATGGAGTTCTTCTGACACTGCCTAATTCCAATTTCTGTAGACCCTTTCAACATTAACTTTGGATTTAGTTAGTACAGAAAAAAAACTTTGAAGCCTGAAATCATAGAAACCAGAAAAAAATATTAGATATATCTATCATAGAAAGTTATTACGAAACTTTAAATTAAGTTGAATGTTAAATTACTCCTGAAAACTCCGAGTTTATTTAATATAGAAAATAATCTAACTATTATTAATATAAACACGATGAAGTAAATTTTTTTTCTACAATATTGAACTAACAATAATGGTAGAACCAGCCATTGTATTAAATTTATGTATCTGTACCGGTGTGTGCATTGACATATGTATTTTCGAGAGATAAACTGTATTAATTTATTGCTCAGTGTGAACTGAATTCGAAGCTTAAACCAGTTGTCCGTACACTTCGAGGTTGGGGTATAAAACACCACCAAACGTGCGTGCGCCGAACTGTTCTTAAAAATGTATTGCAAGTAAACACTATTATACTTTTGGCTCTATTCGGGAACCGAACCAACCTGAGACCTTTCGATTAACAGTGGCATATGCTAACCGCTAAACCAACGAGGTGGTTAGGTCCTTCTATACAACAGCTCCTGATTTTAAATAACATAATCTCATGGCCTATTCTCCACCAGAATAAGGTCTAAGATTCTTTCGTCAATACAAGCGTGTCAGTTACAGATACTTTGCAAATGACTTTCATTTCACTATGAATTGTAATTATACAGCACATCTATTTCTGGATCTGACTGCACCTACTAATAGACATTTAATTGGAGAACAAATTAAACAACAATATCATTTTAAAAAATATATATTCAAAGCACTTATCTACTGCCTGCAGAGCCCATACCATACGGTGATGAACTTTTTGTGTTAAGGAAGTATAATCCAGGACTACCAGATTCAGATTCAATACCCATATAAGATATCTCATTCTTCGAGCAAGCACTTTGACTGAACTGTGTCCAATTCTCACATTTTCGTGCTGAAAATATAGTTGTGGAGAAAATGAAAAATGTATAAAATAAACATACCTCGGATTATAATCACTCTGTGTCACTGTACGCTTTTCAGAATCAATTTACCAGAACCTATTATCGTATGAGGTGGATTTGATATTATGTTGTGTTTCGACTTGTGTAGATAAAGTAGACTTCCAGTTGTAACCTTGAAGTTGAACATTCTTTTAACAGAGTACAATGACTTTACAATATAATTATGCTTTATTTACCAATTGACTGAGGCATGTCATAACAGAGGTATCAGTAGAACGATACGACCTCCAATATTTCAGAAAAGAGCATACTCGCGCCTCAAGTAGCAGGGCACCGGTAGTGACTTTACGAGTACTTCAGGTAACTCAGCTGCTCGTTTGTTCCTATATCAAAAAAAAGTAGTACTGATGTGCCAATTGTAACTTATTTTCTTTTTGTAGCTATTTTTACTTTATGAAAGACCCTTTTGCAATTATTCAAAAGGTTTACTTAACTGAAAAGTCCACATAATAACGACAATATTTGTGTAAAATAGAGATATCTACGTCGTAAGTTTCATTGACGTCTTTTTTTTTCTGTCTGTCTAAGGAGACATCTTTCAAGTTCTTACTTGAAAGATGTTAATGATATTTTTATTACACCTAACTTTTATTCGGTTTTAAATTGTTTTTCTATTCCTTTAGTATACTTTTTCTTGAGGTAAAATCCTTGCTATGGTAAAATCCTTACAACATGTGTAAAAAGATTTCACGACAATCGATTTGGTAGTTTACGCGCAAAAGTAACAAATAAATGATAGAGTTAATGAAATAACTGTGATACATTTGTTAAATTAGTTAAGTAGACTTGTTTTACCTGCTCAGTATAGGTACGGTACTCCGTATGGTGATACATTAAGAATACAGATTGTCACTACCCTTACTTTTCCTATGGGTGTTGAAATTTAGCACCTTAGTTACCATTAAGGTGCCAAATTTTCAAGACGACGCCGACGTCACTGCAAACAGAAGGAAAATTGAAACAAACCCTATACAAATCCTTCTGGCCAGTGTGGAATAGTAGGCCAAAACCTCTTCGCTAAGGAGAAGCCTATGTCCAGCAGTGGACTGTTAAAGGCTGTTGATGATGATAAGACTCGTTCTATTAATTTTTTATGTTTTTATTTTTTTGGTAATTAACTTATTGTCCATACCTGGAAAATTTTTTGGTGAACTAATACTTTCAGCAAAGTATTCCCAAGCTCTGCTGTGATCACATATTGAGATGTAACACCCAGCTTGTGATGAACCGCCATTTGGATAAAAGTCTTTATGACCTGGAAACATTATGAAAACAATACATATCAATAAAATAACGTACTGTATTATATAACTATAAATATATTATATAACTGTATTATATATATATACATTATATATATACATATATGTATATATATATATATATATATATATATTCTACTATATTCTACCTGATGGAAAGCATGAATAGAATCTAAGAGCGGTAGTGGCCGTACTCACTGCGAATGAAGGCAATGCAGTATGGTGACCCACGCTATGGCGGCCTAGAAATAATAATAATATGGGTACGGTATAATTTGTTTCAAATGCTCCTTATCTTTGCAGCGATGTTGTTCTGCGTAGCTTAGTCTCTTAGTCGCCTCTTAAGACACCCATGGAATGAAATTACTTTGATGAGAAATAAGATTCAAAAATGATAATACCAACTGTACTGCGCTGGCCAGAAGAGTTGAAATAGGGTTTGTTTCAAGCTTTCGTCCTCTTTACAACGATATTTGTCTGAATAATTTGTTCCCTTGGTTGCGTCTTACGACACCCACGAGATGAATAAGGGTGCTTACACTACGTATTTTTAATTCACCACGACACGGATAATTTCAATACACTTCAATATAATTTAAAAAATAATTTTGACGATTGATTACCATTCAACCGTGTTTTTTATTCGACCACTTTTGAGCAGTGTTATCACTTCCGTCTCTTAGATCATCAAAAGAGATAATGAATTTATAAAGCTTTAAATAAATATAAACCCTTATAAAACATATGAATATGTGAAAAATAATATATGTGAATATATGGACGAACAAATACAATTAAACCTAAAATTTCATATATAGGGTGGACTAAGAATTCGTTAACATTTGAATCTTACATCCCACGCAAACACATGCCACGCGCGGTGCAGGGGCGGTTCTGATCACTAGCTCGTTTCCGGTAATTTTATCGCAATGAATCGCTGTACAGGCCCGCAGTGCGCTTACTGTGTCAAACAATTTTATTTAAATAACAGTTTGCTTATTAATGTGAGACGCTTATTTCGCGTTGAATATGATTTACACGACTTATATCAGTGCTCCTTTAACAAAGAAATGCTAAATGTGAAGCAAACTCGAGGTAAAAGGACTTCTCGGACTTATGAAAACGAGGTGTAAGTTTCTGTTTCTGTTCGACGCAAGATAGAGTTATCAACACACAAACGTTTGGTTGAATTAGGGTTATCCTGCGCGTGGGGTGCTGGGCTAGAAAACCTCCACGTGGTGCACCCTGGAAACGTTGGCGATGGTATCGTTCATCACTGCCAACGGCTAATATTCTAGCACAAAGAGGAAGCCATTTTCTTCGGCAATTCGGCCGAGACTTGGTCCAACAGAGCGGGCGTGTCTGTCGGATCCTCTGTTGGTTCTTCGCTCTTCGGAGCATGGAGGAGGAAAACCTCGGTAAAAAATCACTATGGTGGGACCCTTTCATGGGTCGGCGTTTCTCCACTGTCAATGGTGGAGAAAGGAGAACGGGCTCGGTGTGTACTCACACTGCCGCCGAGCAGGCATTGGAAGATATAATCTTCCTGCCACCGTTGTCACATCGTAATCCCGAAAGGAGTGTCGTGGTTATGTCTCGCGACACCAATCGGGGGCGAGGGTCTTGGCTTAGCCGCCCGGACTGCGAGGAAGAAAACCTCTTTAAAAAATTACCCCGAATCCCGTGTTCTGGTGCGTGACCAGGGGATGCATGGCTGATGGGTAGTTCAGTCGTAAGCGCACTCCCAGCCGAGGCACCTGCGGACCCCTCGGTTGGGCATAAATTTACGCTTGCCCGGGTATTGGGGGATCTCTGCCCGGGTCGACCTTTAGTTCTCCCCCTCTCGTGGGTCTAATATGGAATCTGATCAAATTAAAACTAAATATTTAAATGTAGAAGGAGAGAAAGAGAAGAAGAAGGAGAAAAACGGAGTGGACGACTTCTCGTCCAATTCAAAGGACGCATCGGTTGGGACACCTATGTCGATGAGGCTCCCAGAAGTCATTATGACTGCTGGGAGCCGCAGAACATCGGAACGACTGCGTTCCAGGTCTACGTGTTCGTCGGATGGCACGGGAGGTGGCCTGATGGAAACGGAGCTGTGCGACTCCCGAAAACGCGGGCGCTCTAGGGACGAGGAGAGCGACACGTCCCAGGAGATGTTACCTCCTAAAGTCGCCAGCAACCGTAGAGGCAGGTCGCGAACTTCGATCTCGATCCCGTCAGGCTCCGTCTTCTGTAAGGCGGAAGCCTATAGGCGGGTTAGGGCGGACGGCGAAGCACTTGCAGAGGAGGAGATCGCAGATCTCTTGCATAAGATTAAGGAGCCGATGGTAGGGGATTCTGTTCCCCAAACGCCATTGTCCATGCAAGAGAGAGCGAAAGCAGCGGTGGCTATCATCCACAAGGTAGCCACCAAGTCGAGTAACCTTAAGGGTGCTTTTGTAAAAGCCCTTAAGGACTCCTCTTCTGCAGTTGCGGGGGTTGTTGAGAGCCTTATTGGGGACGTGGCTCGTCTCCAAGCGGCCAACGACCATCTTACACGAGAAGTAGCTGAACTGAGCGCACAGTTTGCCCAATTCCGGGCGGTTCGCCCTGAGCAAGAAGGCTCGTCTCAATCGCTTGCCTCTGTCACTCCCGGTACCATCGCTGATGCCCAATTGCGGCAAATCACTGACGCAGTGTGGCGTATGATGGACGGACGTCTCGCTGGCCTGGAGGCGAGACTACCTCCAGCCGCTGTCGTCCGGCCACCACTCGCGTCACATAGACCAAAGGCCGCATCGGCGCTGACGTCGCTTCCCGTTGTAGACGGTCGTGTGTCTTATGCAGCGGCGGCGTCAGTGTCTGCTGTTCCTGCGGCGTCAGTATCTCCTGTTCCTGCGGCCACTCCGATGACACGACAGGCGGCTAAAGCAGTAGCTAAGACGGGTGCACAGAGGTCAGGGCCCAAAGCGGCGGCTAAGTCTAGAGCGGAATTCCCTCCGCTCTCCACTCCAGCCGCTGTACCTGGCACCTCCACATCTGCTCCCTCTACATCTGCCCCGTCCACGGATGGTTGGCAGGTAGTCGGGGGGGCTAAGAAATCCCGAAAGCGGGGTAAAAAGGCTGCCCAAAAAGCAGCTTCTACCCCGCAGTCGCCATCGGTGGCGGTGACTACCGCGAAGAAGCCGCGCAGATTGCAGGTGCCTAAAAGCGCGGCTGTGGTGGTCACCGTAACCCCAGGGGCGGCTAGTGGCGGACTATCCTATGCGGCCTTATTTAAAAAGGCCCGTGATAGTCTCGCCACCGATTTCGGGACTGAAGGGGTCAGGTTGCGCCTTGCCCAGACGGGAGCTCGAGTCCTCGAGTTCCCTGGGGCTGAAGGTGCAAAGACGGCGGACAGATTCGCCGAGAAACTGAGGGGAATCTTCGCGGCCACGGATGGTGTGAAGATCGCCAGGCCTACCAAATGCGCAGAGTTGCGCATTTCGGGCCTGGATGACTCCGTAACGACAGAGGATGTCCGCGTTGCAATCAGCGAGAAGACGGGCTGCAACGCGGACAACATTAGGGTCGGCACCATCCGCCCCGGTCCGGGAGGGCTTGGCGCAGTGTGGATCAGCTGTCCGGTAGCGTCGGCCAAAGCTTTGGGCGATGCAGGCAGAATCCTCGTCGGTTTTGTGAACGCCAGAGTCACTGTTCTGGCGGCAAGACCGATGAGGTGCTTTAAATGCCTAGCATCCGGACACACACGCGCCAAGTGCGTGAGTTGTTTTGACTGCAGCGGACTATGCTTCCGCTGCGGTCGACCGGGGCACAAGGCGGCAGAGTGCTCTGCCGCCCCTCACTGTCCGGTTTGTGCGACGGGTAACAAGCCCGCCAATCATCAGATTGGGCAGGGGGGCTGCAAACCTCCCCGTGATTCTCGGCAAGCGTTGGGGGCTAGCCAGTCGACCCAGGCTGCCTCCGATGCCGTTCGCACGTCGACATCGTCGCCCATGGAGGAGGCTGTAGAGACGGTCCAGTAATGGCCCAAGTCTCCAGCCTCCTAGTCCAGACGAATCTGAACCACTGTGCTGCGGCGCAGGACCTCTTCCTGCAAACCATGGCACAGTGGTCGATCGGTGTTGCCGTAGCCGCGGAGCCCTATTACGTTCCTCCCCGTCCAAACTGGTTGGGTGACCGGGACGGTTCCGTGGCAGTCGTCGGCTCCACGGCGGCTCATTCCCCGCCCTTGTCGCTAAGAGACAAGGGCACTGGATATGTTGCTGCCGAGTGGGGGGGGATCACTGTATATGGTGTATACTTCTCCCCCAACCGGAGTTTGAATGACTTCGAGGTTTTCCTTAACACCTTGGAAACCTCGATGCGGCGTCTAACGTCTGGGCACGTCTTAGTGCTGGGGGACTTCAACGCAAAGTCCATTGCGTGGGGTTCCCCCAGGACGGACGCTAGGGGCGAGGCCGTAGAGGAGTGGGCGGCCTCGGTGGGCCTCTGTTTACTGAACAGAGGCTCCACCAACACGTGTGTGCGACAGCAGGGAGGGTCGATAGTGGACCTTTCGTTCGCTACCCCTGCCCTCGCCGCACGAGTAAGGAACTGGTGTGTCCTGGAAGAGGTTGAGACGCTCTCGGATCACCTCTACATTCGATTTGAGCTCTCCCGGACCCAGGACCCCAGTAGGGGTCACGCAGCGCGGCGTTCTTCTCGCTTGCCGCGGTGGGCTGTAGCCAAACTGAATAGGGACCTACTAGAGGAGGCAGCCATTATTTTCTCCTGGCTGTCTCCGCAGGCCCCGACCGAGGAGGTCGACATGGGGCTGGTCCTTTCCGCGATGCGATTACGCAGATCTGCGATGCGGCCATGCCCCGCATCCGAGGTAGTCGGCCTCCACGGAAGGAGGTTTACTGGTGGTCCCAGGAGTTGGCGGACCTCCGCGCGGCCTGTACTCGTGCCCGGAGGTCCTACACCCGTAGTCGGCGGCGACACCGCGTAGACGGCGGGGAGGACCAGCTTCATGAGGAGTACCGAGAGGCGCGGAAAACTCTGAAGCTGGCCATTAGCCGCGCCAAAGAAGTGAAGAGGAAGGAGATGCTGGAGGGTCTCGATCGTGACCCCTGGGGTCGCCCTTATCGTGCGGTGCGACAAAAGCTCCGCACGTCGGGCCCCCCCCTTACAGAGACACTCCAGCCCAGCTTCCTGCAGGAAGTGGTCGAGGGTCTTTTCCCGCAGCGGGCGGAGCACACACCCCCGTCGATGGCCTTCATGGTCGAAGACGACGGGGGACGGAACGAGGATAATGTTCCGCCCGTCAGGGAATCGGAGATAGGGGCGGTCGTTCTGCGGATTCGCTCTAAGAACACCCACCGCCCCTGGGCCAGATGGGATACCTGCCCGAGTGCTGGCGCGAACTCTCGACCACATGTCGGATCGCCTCGGGGAAGTTCTAAACGCCAGCTTGGCGTCCGGGCGCTTTCCTGAGGGTTGGAAGAGCGGGAAGCTGGTCCTACTACAGAAGCCGGGACGGCCGGCCGATTCGGTCGCGGCCTATAGGCCCATCGTGTTGCTGGACGAGGCGGGTAAATTGTTTGAGAGGATACTCTCTGCCCGCATCGTCCGGCACCTCTGCGAGGTGGGCCCCGATCTGTCGGACGCCCAATACGGGTTTCGAGCCGGGCGTTCGACAGTCGATGCTGTGTTACGCCTGAGGGCCGTGACTGAAGAGGCGGTGAGCTGTGGCGGCGTGCTGTTGGCGGTGTCGTTGGACATCGCCAACGCATTTAATAGTCTGCCATTTAGCTGCATCAGGGAAGCACTCCACTACCACGGGGTGCCAGAGTACCTGAGGCGGCTTGTGCCAGACTACCTTGAGGAGCGTACCGTCATGTACGAGGACCGAGATGGCATTCTGAGACGGCGGCTCATGTCGTGTGGTGTTCCACAGGGGTCTGTCCTCGGACCACTCCTGTGGAATATGGGATACGACTGGGCTCTTCGAGGTCGTCTTCCCCCCGGGCTGGGCGTAATTTGTTACGCCGATGACACATTGGTCACGGCCCGGGGGGCGAACTTTCAAGAGGCGGCGCGCCTGGCCACCGTGGGAGTCTCTTTGGTGGTCAGGCGCATTGAGGCGCTGGGTTTACGAGTGGCCCTAGACAAGACGGAGGCCCTTTTGTTCCATGGGCCCCGTCGTGGTCCACCACCCGGCGCCTCTATCGTAGTCAATTCGGTCCTCGTACCGGTTCAGGCCCAGATGAAATATCTGGGCCTGATCCTCGACGGCAGGTGGCTCTTCGACGAGCATTTCCGACAGCTTTCTCCAAAGCTGGTCGGCGCTGCTTCTGCCCTTGGGCGACTTTTGCCGAATTTGGGTGGAGCCAGCGTCATATTCACTACGTCAACAGCAAAAAAATCAGCGAAGAGATGTTCATGATCAGCGATCTCGCGGTCTCTTTGTCGATGATTCGAAAATTTCGATGCTCGGTTAGAAGAGTGCCGAAACAGTGGTCATTTAGACGATGTGATTTTTAAAAAATAAATTCCAACTAATTAGCTTTCTGATAAATAAACAATTGTATCAAATAGTTTTTTTATGATTTTTCAAATATTAACTAATTCGTGGCCCATCCTGTATATTACACGTGCGGAAATAATTAAACAGAGCGGATTTAAACAAGTAAAAAAAACTTAATAACAGTATATATTTTAAAGAGAAAGGTGAAAATACAAAGATAATACCCTAATTATTCATCCTCTAAATTACTGCCGCAATAAAAGCAAAATAAGATAAATTATTCGTTGCGATGATCTTAACCATAGATATTATAATTACTTCTCTGAAATATTGTAAGGTCCAATTACTGTACATGTTAACGTGTCGGCGAATTACTTAGATTACCTTATTATTAGTCATTGTTAATCTCTATATGGTGACGGATTAAGAATATGGGGTATCACTTGAATGTCGTAAGAGCCGACTAAGAGATCAATCTAAACACGACAACATCCTGTAAAAGAACAAACACTGGAAACAATTCAATCCCTCTAGCTAACGTGGTATACGAGGCTGTGATAGGCTCGTAATAGGCCAAAACCTCTTTTCTAAGAGAAGGCTGACTGAGAAACTAGTTTATTTTTTCAATTAATAAACATTAATAAGCATCAAAGAATTTATCTTTCCTCAGAATCTATCAAGCAAATGTTACGGTAAATTCTAAGGACCGCAATGTATATACTAGCCCTATCCATACCTTGTGGTTCTATGAACAGAGTTCTGTAAAGATTATATTATATTTGTTCGGTACAATTTTCACGTAGTCTGTTCTACAAATTTACATGTGATTTTCTTTATTCAAAGAAAAATCGAGCTCTTTGCACCACGGATTTGGAACGTCACAAGATCATTAAACCCACTTCAGAGTGTGTCCAATAGCTTTCACGAGACTTTCGATGAAGATTATGGAACGACTGATAACTTTGTCTCTTTCATTTAAAAGTACTCGTGAGTTTTTTGGCTTAAACTTATTGGTACAATGGCTTCCACGAGAATTATTTTTAAAATATTTATTATATTTGTAGGATCATATAATTATGTTTATCGTAAAGTATGTGACACTGTTTGTAACCAAATTAGCGTACTGATTTTAATACTATAATAACTGTAATCAGGTATAATTACATTAACTATTGTTACAAATAGGTAATTCTTAAGTAAAAACCGTTCATGTTTGTGTAAAATTATAAACAAATAGGTGGAAAGTGTGATTGGTAACGATACGTTTCGGTACTAATAAATTTCAAGATTCAAAAGTACAATAAGAATTGACATACAAGAGTATCTAATTCGGGCACGATAAACATCCGTAATGTATACCATCGCAAACACGATACACTATAGAAAAAATACTTAAAAAACTATAATTGATAAAAATTATAAGATTAATTTTACCTACAGGCTCTTTAATACCTAGCATTCCAGCGTTACTGTGTATAACATCAACATATTCAGCATCAGTTCTATTCAGTCTTCCATTAGCACTAACGTTGCTGAAACAGGGTCCTGCTGGATCCAACGCTGTAATTCTGCCTAGGAGTTGCCCGGTCAATTCCCGCACCTTTCTGCCAGCCACGCCAGCGATGTGAGAACCAAGACTATGACCTACGATGTAGATCTTTGAAGGATCTTGTCCATCTAAGATGAGAAAAAGTAAATTAAAAACTTAATACACTTAACAGAAACAGTATTACAAAATAATTAATCATAAAATATTGAATCAGTTATTATGATACTGTACCTACCTAATTTAATTATGTATACCATATAAGTAAAGTTACCGTAATTACTCATACATTGTATCAGCTCATGATATCTATTGTTTTAATTGTTGGGTCATTGCTTCATACCACAGAGCCAATAACGTGTAGAGTTGTCATCACATCTATAAGTTTTCTACTATAGACGTCAACTAACAGCTTGTGATGGCTTAGGAAGTCGGCGCCTAGAATTGGTTGCTTAACGTCAGCTAGATTGAAGGTCCAGGAGTACGGTCGTCGAAGGTTCAAGTTCAGCACTAAGTTTTTGGTCCCATACGTTTGAATTAGCATTCCGTTTGCAGCATAGAGTTTGTATTGGTTGTCGTTGTTGCTGCTATATGGTTTTCTAGTTGCTGGTATAACGGATACATTAGCACCTGTGTCCACCAAAAATCGCAAGCCACTGTTGAAGTCGGTCACGCGAAGGCGGGGAGAGGGTAAGACGGTGCAGATGTCCGCCGTTTGCTGCACCGATTCTAGTTTCCCTGGTTATTACTGGTCTTATTTTACCACGAGCACGGCTCTGTACAAAGTGTACAGTGTGTGAGCTAGAGAGGTCGAGTATTTTCTAAAATCTTGTCTGCTATTGCCGCTAATTTCTCCAGCTCTTTAACTTCGCTGACAGCCAGTACGGCGCGCGTTGAGGATGGTAGATGACCTTGCCACATAATATTCAGGATCGTCTTGAATCTTTCCTCGCGCGAGGTTACGCATATGACGTAATAGTTGGGACGGTGTCTGAATCTCACTGAGTAATTTTTGTAATTGACGATTCTCAGACTCTTCGTAGACCGTCATAAGTCTATTTTTTAAAGCACTGTATTTATTTTCATCCAGTGGTGACAACAGAATATCGCTTACTTGCTTTATGACCTCCTTGCCTAGCTTCGTGACAACTAAATTGAATTTTGCTTCGTCACTTAATTTTTGAGGTTTCAATATCGCCTCGCATTGTACAAACCATAATCGCGGCTGGTCGCACCCAAAATCTGGCAGTTTTGAGGAAACTGTCACCGCTGCAAATTCAGGAGTCGTACCGCTGGTAGTCATTCTGGGAACTCGGTAGTCAGATGAGGCGTTGTGTTCTGCATACGAATCGTACATACGCTCTTCTATTCTTTCTGAATGTCCGGATCACGGAGATCACGTCGGGGTCACCAATTTGACAGCTTGTGCAGTGTGGAGTTCTTGCTCCGTGTAAGGTCGGTTTTGGGTGGTTCAAGGTAAACGCAGATGGAGTGAAGTGACGATTTTATTGCTGCACTGTTCGTTATAACGGTTCAGTACCGACTGCCCATATCTAATAGTTAACAATACAATATAACTAGTAATGTTTATTTTACGTGACTATATCTGTAAATACAGGGTTCATCCAACTGTCCTAAATATTAAGAGAGGTGATGATATCATGAGCTGATACAATATATGAGTAATTACGGTAACTTTACTTATATGGTATACATAATTAAATTAGGTAGGTACAATGCCAAAATTAAGAAAATGTTATATACTGTGGCTTTTACAATACCTACCAAAACAAATCGATAGGAGTTTTTTTGTAAATCTATTTGAAAATCTAATTTTCAACATGTATTTTATCAAATCACTTTATATAGTACGAGTAATATAATAAATCCAAATGTTTTAGGTACACGATGTACTAAAACTTGAACCTCGTAAGTGGTCCAACATTGAAATGTCACCACTTCGTCGACTAAAGTAAATCAGGTCAATTATTCTAGTTATGATGTACTTCTAGTGCACAGTAACCTATAAAAAACTAACTAGATTACGAGTATATCATGTTTTTCATTCTGCAGGAACGATATGATATGGCAACCAAATTATGGATAAACCTTACTATATATAACTAAATACACATATTTTAATGACTAACTGCACCCGACCAGCCTCCAATCGTACATATCTAACAACTATTGATGTTGGGTGAGTGTTGAACCTTAGCGGGTTCAGTATTCGCTAGACCAACAGTTAAGTAAAAAGTGATTAATTAATAACTTCATCATCAACAGTCCTTAACTATCCACTGCTGGACATAGTTCTCTCTCTTTTGTTAGTAACTTAGATGTGTTAATAACAACTAACATAAAAAATAACAAAAAATTACATACTCTTAATAATATCACTCAGGAAAGTGCCGAGCAGCTCGCCCATAAATCTGACATAAGTGGATGATCTAAAATACTCCAAATTTATGATCTTTCTCCCGTCCAGTGCAAACACCCTTAAATCAGTTCTCTTCAGCAATTCTGGAGCCACACCATGTACCATCCATCCTTCAGAACTCTCCATAAACCCATGAATTAATATCACGACAGTAGCAGCCTTTGCTATCACACGCTGGATACGCTTCGAAGTTGTCAAGTTAAATTTGACGTTGCCATTCGTGGTAATGAGATCAATATTAAGTATTTCATGAAAATTAGTTTTGTTTTTCTCTTGCATTTGCTCGTATGTTATGCCAAAGAAACTTTTGAGGGTTTCACCTAAAACATGGATTGATAAACTAAAGTCATGTATTTAATGTTATGTTGCATTTTTGGCATGCTTGTTTAAATTGTGTAAAGAAAGTTATCGGAATGAAATACAATTACGAATAAAAAGCAAAATTGAGTTCAATACGTTTAAGAATGAAATATAAAAAATATAATTATGTAACTAAATCTGTGTTTAAGTTTGAAAATTTACCATACGTACTGAAGTAAGTTTTGCTTTTGCTCGAAAATTTTCTGTTTCTAATATCTTTTCCGCTAACGAATATCTACGTGAGTCAATAAAACAAAATGTATGTCTATATACCACAACAAATTTAACTTTTAAAAAGAATAAAAACTTAATACCCAGGAGATATCAGCCAATAAAACAGTTTCCTTGATAACTGTTTGTTTCTTTATCATAAACTAAACTTTTCTGATCAATCTTAGAAGTTAAATTTGATATTGTCACGGATTCAAGTACCTCTAAATTCTTGGAGGGTATTCCTCCTGGAACAGTATAGTTGAATTTGTTGTATTTTTAGTTATCAAATCATGTAGTCAAAAACAAGAGATATAGTACATCTGTTTTTGTTGTTAAAAAGCCCAATGTCTGGCATTCGACTCCTTTGATTTGTTAATCAAGAAATATCCAAGTGGCTATACATTGAGATTTGTGCAATTCTTTTAGTACTAATAGCTGCACGTAGATAGCAAATTTTTTTCAGAACTAAACTAAAACAATAAACTTTGATTGAAAAAAAAAGAAGTAGAAAATAAAATAACTATGGCACAAACCAAAAAACAGGGAGTTCAATTTGGTGAAATAAAATATTGAAAGGCAATCGGTGCCAAGAAACGTAGTTCCCTTGAGCATGAAAATCATACATCATTTGGTATACTACAAATTAGTTCATCTTTATTTTATTTTGATAATCAATTATAGCAAGTAAGAATAACATTGTTCAAGTGTTTTAAATATACTTACACCTATTCGAACCAGCTGCAACTACAGGATGGATGACAGACATAGTTGCATCATAAATTGAACTTATTGAAATCTTAGCAGGCGTTGGATGTGGGATGCTAGCTGCATAGAGCCCTGCCGCTAAAAGTATATTATAGAAGTTGACTCCTATGTACTGCACTGCAACAAGTGAACATTTAATGAAATCTCTTTTAATAGAATTGCTTTCATCTTTTGTTACCACGAATTTGATGTTTTGAGTAAATTTCTACGAATATTTTTTTTAATGTTGAGTTTAATTTCGAATTGTAGTAGATATTACAAAATTAGTTTTTTTTTATTTATTTATTATGGCATACTTACGGAGTAAAATTAACATTCACATTAATTGCTAACGACTTAGAACACTTACTCTAATAAAATATGCACAACATTCACATAGGCCAACATAACTTATTACAAAATTAGATAAAATCCCTTTCATAATCGAACAATAGCATTCAATTTTGTTAAAGTTAAGTGGACTGGCGATGATTATGATGATATTAAACTGATTAATTAGAAATTTTTTTTAGAAGATAAGAACAAAGCCTCGGACGATTGCCTAGGAAGCATAGCGGAGTAAATTATTATTCTAACTAATAATCTTCTTTCCATATTTCATTTTAGCTATTTCAGTCTCCAAATAAATTTAAAACAAATATTATATTTTCCACTTACAGCCAGTCATTTCAGGCTACCCAGCAAATGACGATTAAAAGTAAAATGCACATTCATATACAATTGGTATGAATGTGACTACTGACTGTATGTAATAGGCAAACTTTAATGTTTATTGTAAATCATATTTAAGTAATTCTTATATTAATATTACATTAATCTTAATCTAAACAACATTGATTAAATTCATAAGATTATCTGGCTGACTACTACGCAAGTGTGTCGATTACACTTCTCTGTTTGTATTACCCAGAAGATGCAGAAGTTCAATTGCCTACTCTCGTCATCTGATGTTTTTGGACATCAACTAGATGTTGCACTGCTAAATCTAAGCAGCAGTTATTGTAACTAATCTGTTTGCAGTATACATAGGCTACACAGTACACATGTGATCACAGTCAGATATGCTGTTGAGTATTGTAATTAATTTATCCAAAATTCTTTATTACTGTATAGAAAGTCTTATTCAAGATTCTGTAGTGTCAGCGATCTACACACATCTGTAAAAAGATATGTTTAAATAAGTAACTGTCAGACAATTTGAAATATTTACTTTGTTAAAAAAAATCGTCAAATCCGATTAATATAATCATAAGTCATCGAATATGAAAGTATACGTCAGTAGTTGACGATAAAAACTGTGGTAATATGATAAAGTCATAATATTCACATGAATCTAAGCTAAAAGTAATATATTCTTAATTTTGTAATTTCATTAAACATGGATTTACTATTCTACTTCTGTTTTAGCCATAGTAGTGCAAGGATTATGCCATGACTCAAATCTAAGAACTCTCAATCTTATTTTAAGTTTTCGCCAGGACAAATAATCTCTTAATTAGAAGAATATTTGCTATTGCTATGCAGCAACAGCCTTCTACAGCCCCCTGTTACTCAAAGAAAGAAGATTTTTGCGTACTATAATGCGCTGCCCAGACGGTTTTTTAATGGTTCAATATCAGATGGTTTGGCAATACGGCACAGACAGTGTTAAATGACTTAGAAATCAAAAGCTTTGAATATAGAACGTTATTTTATAGTCAATTTGTATTTCTTTAATTAGGCTTTAGAACTGCTGTTTAGTTGTGTACACTAAATGTTGTAAGACTTGTCCTGAAAGTGTGATTTGTACTTTAGTAGACACGATTATCTATTTTTGTAAATTCAAATTTAATTTTCATGCGATTATTTTTGGACAGAATCCAAACACATAGTTGTTTAACTACACATACGATGAGATGTGTATCATCAGTGAACGTGGCATTTTGTTCCGCCAGCAAGATCCTATCATGTACGTTATGAAACATACCGTGTAACATGACATGTATTGATGAAAAACAAAGATATTTGGGACATGATATTTCCATGTTCCTATATTTGTTATTCAGTTAAGTTGGTTCATGTAATCACTTCTTACGTTTGCTTCATGTGCTCATTGACAAAACTCATGATTTAAAAAATCATGAGTTTTTTTAGAGATTCATGTTATAGTTATTTAAAAAAATTCATCCACAGCTATTGTAATTAGAAATTTAATGAAAGACTTCCTTATTAATTAAGAATAATAAAGAAATAATTGTGATATGTTAAGAAAATACTTTATGTCTAGAATAATGTTATATGTACTGAAGATAATAATAAGTCTAATTTTTGAAATAAAGAAAAGTGTAAAAGTTTATAATCGTTTATTTAACAATAACTTGTAAATGTTTATATTCTTATGAGTAAAGTTCTGTCATCCCTGATAGGTTTAATAGTAAGCTATGTTAAGGGTTTACAATTCCTTTCTTTCTGTGTGTACACTGAATTGGATTACTGGTTATATGATTAAGTGATGTTTAGATAACATGATTATATATCAAAAGTTTGCTTGTGTTTTAGTCATATAAATAAACTGGTATGTTTTTATGTGTTATTGTAAAAACGATTCAGTTTCATTATATTTTTTATTTTATTTTGAAGAAACGAACGGACTATTTGCTTGCATATAAACATTTCTATTCAGGCTATTCATCAGGCAGAGTAGAGTCACTTTGGTGTGTTCTTAAAAAAAAATTATTAAACATATATTGATTTATTTAACTGGATTTGAGCATAGAAATAAGTTTAATAATCCCAACCTCGTTAGTTGTGGCAAGAAAAAGAAAATTGGGTGAATTATTAATTTTGACAGATTTTAAGTTAGTCGCAGGTTCTGTCATTCCTATTGTATTTAAAGTACTTCAGGCTAATTATTCACCTACAGTACCAAAATACTCATTAACTCGATTCAGTGAAACCTTTGACTCAGTATCATATGTCAGCAAATTGTTACAATTTTCCTTTGTGGTGGTTAGGTTACATACTATACAATGTCTTTAAATAGTACCCCAAGTTTTTTCATTATTTTTATTGTTAATTAACTCTTGCTGTTTTTAGTATTTTTTTTATTTATGTAGAATATTTACACAGTAGTTTCTGTATGCCTTATATTTCTAGTGAATTTGTAGATCGTTTGGATTTTTTCTAGCTTTAGTATTCAGCTTATCCCTCCGTTGGATACATTTTAAAAGTACAGGTGTAATCCATTTTTTAGTAATAATCTAAGTACTTTGCAACTTATGAGTAGTTTTACAACATCCAATAACGTTGTTAAACTTATCAAGGAAAAAATCTGTAGCTAAATTAACCTAATTAATGCGGCATAAATCATACCATTCGCAATTTTTAGGGTTTTAACTAAGGCTGCTATATCAATTATGGTATATGTTGTATTTTTTTTGTAACATATAACTATGGGGGAAGCTAAATTAGACTTTATCACACAGTGATCTAAGTAGTTCGAGCCTCTAGTTGGTATATTATGTCCGGGAATATATCCAAAATAAGTTGTCAGATTAAGATACTCGTGGGCTCTTTGGTCTGAACTGAAATCTTTGATATCTAAATTTATATTACCTGTTATTACACAATGAGGATTGTTACAAATACTAAGAATGTGTTCCAGTGATAAAAGAAAATTATTTATGCTATAAAAAAACGGTGCAAGTCTATGCAATCTAGATAAGCAAACAGTTTGCCACCTGAAAATTTGGTTCTTCCACTGATACGTCCAAGCCTCACCTGGTTAATGTTTTTAGTTCTTGAAGCTGTGGTTTGTGTTTGACTAAGATGTATGATATTCCTTCACACGTCTTTAGGTAAATGTTGCCCTTCGTAGTCCAGCAGTAGGCATAGTTATTTGAATTAGTAAAATCACGTGCTAGAAATGGTAGGCGTCACGTTTTATATCTTAAAGGTTCGGTAAAAAATTGGTTGAGAGATATCATTAAAACTAAAGTGAAAGCTGGTGAGTGACTGGTCAGCGTTATCACGATTGTACCTCTTGGCCGCCATTAAGAACTGAGTCTTTAAGATAGTGTTTGTAAATTCAAAAACAACTGTTGTTTTTCTTTTCTGATTTACTAGGTAATCTATACGCATCACGTAGGTCACTTGGTAGTATGGGCAGTTGCAATGTGGTTATTAGTGATGCAGATAGGCATAGAGGTTGTTCTTTGATTCCCTGATTTCTTTGGAAATGTTCCGAATTTCAAACTACGTCTTTAAGCTTCTTTTTTTAATCTTATGATTTTTCCTTCAATGGCATTCAAATGACATTTTAATTATTTACTACTTGATTCCAATTTTGTTTCAAAACTTGATATTTGTTTACATAAAAGTTTTGTAGATTTCTCGATGTCTATATTTATTGTTGGAATAGATACATTTATAGATTTATCTTCCATTTTCAAGGGATTCCAGTTCATTATTTTGTGTAGCAGTTAAACCTTGAATCATGTTCATAATTATTTTTTTAAAATCGTCTAAATGATTTGTCATATTGTCATTGGAGTTTTGCCGTCATTTCGAGGATCTTTTAGAAAATAATAACAAAGAAATTCATTCAACTAAAATTATTACTTAAAACGCAGTAAATGACCTTTGAAAATTCATTCAAGGAACACTACCATGGCGGACCGTCACTTCTAACCGGCACAGGCGCCACCGCCGCGAAGAGTCCTCTCTCGACGCGCTCAGTCTAATCTTCCGCAGGATGAATGGGTTGTGTATATAGAGACGAAGCACTTTAGATATATACGTGGTTAGAGTTACCGCCCTTCTCACTTTAAGCTTGTTGTATTCCATCATGCCTAAACAAACAGTGCAGCTGACAGCAATGGATATTATGGATACATACCAAAACGTTAACAGAATTGTATAAAAATCTTATAAATTTGTTTTAAATACGTTTTAACATTAATTTACATTTATTTTCGGATAGAGATCAGATGTTAGAATTATATTCATGGTGGGTTTTGACAAATGCTTCGTATAATGATCTTGAAAGTTATGATATTTGTAAACTAATTTGGCTGTCTCAAAAGGAAAACTAGATTACGATATTTTCTTTTTTCATATGTCATGAATGTGTTAATTGAACCTTAGGTCTATGCTAGAACGAAAGCCCAAGTCCCTGACCTCGTTTATCAGCCGTAAAGGTGCCCTCGTCATTTGGTACTGGAAGTAAACAGGGTTACGCGATCGGTTCAACGATATTACCGAGCATTAGGATAAATTAAAACAAAGCTTATTTGCAAGGCTATACCCAATCACTCTTTCTACATCTTCTTGCAGCATGGTATGATCTACATTTTGTGAAATTGTTTTAACAAATTTTAGGTCACCTGCAAAAAGTAATAGTGTGTAGTTAGTAACTACTTCAGGCAAGCTATTAATCGTTCATATAAATACTAAAGGCCCCAAATTACTGCTTTGACTAACACCACATCTCATAAAGTATAGTTCGAAGAAAGATCCTCATAACCTGCATACTGACATCTGTAACTAACTAACTAGTATAGTATGTAGCGTAACTAGCATGCGAAGAACACCAGCATTTGCAGTGTGCAGTCAAACTCCTTTAAAGGATATCATTATCCACCACGTCAAAAGCTGTCCAAAAATAAAAATAACCTATATCCACCTGCAGCCCAGCATCTACCGCAGGCACTAAACATGTCCATCCAGTACGAAAACCGTGCAGCGCGTCTGATACTTACTTCTCTACAAAAACAACTATGAATGACCACTTCACAAACTTTAGCCGGTGCACTGAGGATTGCGACAGGCCTAGAATCACTGGGATCAGAGCCCCCACTATCTTTCGGGATAGACATGACTCGAATGAGTTTCCATAATTCATATCATAATGGTTCAACCAATACCATACGAGCACCCCTAAAAATAAATGTACGTATACCGCCCTAACCCATTGAGCACTTGTGCGGATGGCGTTCCAGTGCGGCAAAAACCTCGCATTTGTTCAAGTGAGTGAAGTCTAAACACCGGGCGGCAGAGACCGTGCCACGCTCGCTGCCCCATGGTCAGCTCTGCGAGCTCCTGATTACATAGGGTTACCCACGAATTAGTTAACATTCGAATAATACGTATAAAAAATAATTTGATTTATTATACAAATTGCTTATTTACAAGAAAGCTAATTAGTTAGAATTTATTTTTAAAAATTACATCGTCTAAATGACCACCGTTTCGACGTTTTTACTCTTCTAAGCGGTCACCGAAATTTTTAAATACTCGTCGGCAAAGACACCGTGAGATTGCTGACATCTCTTCGATATTTTTTTTTGTAGTTGGCTTAGTATATTTGGCTTATTGATGTAGATACGATTCTTCAAATAACCCCATAAAAGAAATCTGCTCAGGACAGACCTGGACTTCTGGGTGGGCTCAGGGTGGCCATGCAATGTCACCTCGTCTGGAAATCAGTTTTTCCGGAAACATGTCTTTGATCACCGGTAGGGACTTATTGGATGTGTGACAAGTGGCTCCATCTTATTGAAACCATGCGTTACGATTGTAGCCAGGAAATTCCAGTAGCATCGGTCCCAAGAACTCCCATAATATGTTTGCGTGGGATGTTAGATTAGAATGTTAACGAATTCTTGGCCCACCTTGGCAAACTCACTCGCACATTCATAGTCCGATGATGTACGTCCATATTTTTTAGGTCCATGTTTATCCGAAGCCCCTTTTCTTGATCGCATGTAGTCATAAATAGCTGTCGGATTCCTAGCTAGTTGATTTTGGATGCGTTTTCTTACTATGCTGGTTGCATGCAAGTGTAGTCTCTGCTTTTACTTTTACCCTAGCTTTACTAAACGCTTCGTAGTCACTACGAGAATTACTATATTTTTATTTCTTGTATGAATGTTTCAGTCCAATTTTTGGATAATATCAGGTTACACAAAACAAGTAACTAGCTTGTCGTTGTCGCTCGTGACTTGTGGCAAGCGGTAAAGTGTGCTTCACGGCGTGAGCACGCGCCGCACAGCCAGCCTGTAACAGTGAAAATGTTATTTAGCTGTGATGGTATTCCAGCCTCTATGATGCCACAATTTGATATGTTTAACGTAATTATATTAATTAGTCTAAACCGCACATGAATCGCACACTAATAACAGCTCGCTGTTTATAAACGGTAATATACAGATAGCAACCTCGCGAGAAGAATGTCACAAGTGCCGTGCTATACATGTCACTTACGCGTTCAGCTGAAGTGCACTGTTAATTAATTAACGATGGTACGTGGAGAAGATTTTAACTTTTCAGTTTAGATTTTTAGTTAGTCCCACACTAATACACTATTTCCTTTGCAAAGGACTACTATCCTATACATTTACCACAGAATTCTGTGACACTCGCACAGATTTTTGCGTATTTATAATATTATCATACAGAATAATAGCAAAGAATGATTTGACGAATAGTATTTAGAGGTTAGATGACTTTTACTTTTATACAGAGAGAGGGAAACAGACATTTTATGAGTACCGAGAGTGTAAACGGTTCAGTAAAACCGGTGATTAGTTAAATAATTATTATCAAAGAGTCTGTGGGAGATAACTCTTGCTGGGACACTCATAAGCTAGCAATGTATCTGTGGTAGTCACTTATCGTCGTTCCGATTAAATTGTATGCCGAACAAAGCAGACATTGAAATCTATATATATAATAAAATCCTAGGAAAATCAAACTGTACATTGAATATTTTATTAAAAGAATTCTTAGAGCGTGATTTACAATCGATATCGAAGCTAAATATAAAGTTTTTAGAATTTTTGTCTGTTTGTCTGTAGGCATGTCCGGGCTAAACTCAAAAAGTACTGCATGGATTTACTTCAAATTTTGCATGAATATTACTAACAGGTCGGGTCAACATATAGGTTACATATTATTACGCTATCACCTACGGGGGAGAAGCTGTGAATCTTTATTTTTTTTATGCATTCTGTGACAGCGTGTAATCTAATGACGCATATTTTGTAAAGTATGATACCTTTCTACGTATTTTTACTCTTTTGTGCTCTGGAATATATTCCTGCATTTTTTTCTCTATTTCCCTCAGTCACATCTTATGACTGAACTCAACAGAATTCCCATATAACACTCTTCACTTGCTTCGTTTGTAAAAAAAACGTATACTTATATTTAAATGCTATTTTAAAAGTTGTATCATTATAATGCTATAGCGATACTGCCATCTTCGGTATGTTTGGTACAGTAGAGCCTTCATGACGACGACGTCGCAGGCAGCAGCTAGTAATTAATAAATCCATCACTTGATGCTTATGTTTTTTTTTATGCTCATGTTTAACACCAGCACTCAATTTGATATAAAACATTCGTCTGACGAAAATTATTAGAAGTTTCAAAGTCAAAGTCAAAATATTTTATTGTGGATCATAGGTATATAAGGTGGTTACAAAATATTAAGGTCAGCTATGTCCTGCCACCTGCTCATACAATATTTAAGAATAACAGTAATGAAGGAAAGATTAAAAATTAACATAATTAAAAAAATGAGTGAATATAAAACAAGAAATGTCAAAATAAATCCAAAAGAAACAAAAAGTAAAAAACAGAAACTAGATAATGAAATAGCAAGTCAGTGCTTATACATTACAATATTTTAAACATTACAGTAAAGCGTCGTATTATGCAACAAACTTAGTCTTGTCTTCTAAAAAGTCCTGAATTGAGTAATAGCACCTCTCAATTAACAAATGACGTAATTTCCTTTTTAAATGATTTATATCAACTATGTTCGTTATTGCTAATAGAATTTTATCGCAAATGCGAGAACTCATGCAAAAGACACTGTTATGCAAAATTTTCGTTCTGCTAGCTACCATTGACAATTTATCGCAGCTTCAAGCCCTTGTCCGAAATTTAAACAGGTCTAGATTGCTTTTAACAAATATTGCAACCTCATTCTCGTATATAAAAAAGGATGGCACAGTTAGAAAATTGAATTTTTCATAATGATTCTTACATGACTCCGTCGGTTGTAGATTACATATATATATATATATTTCGTACACAACGTTTTTAGGCGATAAATATATATTCTTTTAATATTGAGTTGCCCCAAAAAAATATTTCATATCGTAGAGCATATGCAACACAACCATGATAGACTGTAAGGAGGGTAGGCAGATTTACGATTTTTCTTAACCTATACATTATATACGTAAATTGGTTTAGCTTCTTACAGATACATATATTCGCTATGTGATTTCCAGTTTAATTTATTATCAATGTAAAGACTCAAAAACTTTAGCATTCATGTAGCATTAGCTATCATGTCTTTGGTAATGGCAAGTTCGTGAGCGCCTTCGTTTGGATATTTATTTTTAATAGCATTAATCACTTTCCAAGATGCCTTATCTTTGTGTAGTGGAATTGATAAAGTGGTTATTTTTTTAACACTTTTTTGTCGAAGTCCTATTTTTTTTTATAACGTTTGGCATGAGTTTTAAATTTGATTCGATTTTCCTCAGTCGAATATTTTCTGTATTTCCATAAAAGATTTCGTTTTCCTTTACTAAAACGAAAACATAAAAATGACTCGTTTTACAAAGTCTCTCTTCATAAACATTATGAAGAGAGACTTGTTTCAAATATTTAATAAATATTTCCCTGTTAACCCTAGTGAAACAGCGACTGTTTGTGGGCATGTTACAGGGCATGTCAATATCTGCACCGAATGATCAGAGAATGCAAGATCTGTTATTTCACCATTGCAATACCGTATGTTATGAACGATATTATCGATGGATTTTTAACTGATACTGCGCGTAGGTTGGTAAAATTGCAATTTCAAATCAAAACTTAAATGTAGCTGAACGAAATCTCTGCACCCTCGAGTCTGATTCAAAATATATAGATATTTTTAAAGTCTCCACACATAACAAGTTTTGCCATGAGCACGTAAATAAGTTAATTTTTTTTTAAATTGAAAGAAAGATATTTACTGACCCACTTAGTGGACTATAAATACATAGAATGTTTATTTGAAGATTCAATAGTTCAACGTCAAAACATTCAATTATGTCTATAATTGACATTTTAGTTGTTTCATCTAAGAGTGTAACTGATAGCTATTTTTTAAAATACACAAACGTCCGTATCTACTAGATCTTATAAAATAGGACACAAGCCTATAGCCTGGCAAAGGGACGTAGATTTCATCACCGTCTATCATATTATGTTCCGATATACATATAATATCAATGACAATACCCTTCAATATCATTGCCTCCAAGAAAATAGTGAGTTTATCTGATTTGTTCTGTAAACCATTTATATTTTGGTGAAACAAGATAATATAATTACGTATGAAATAACTGGTTGCGCATTTAGTTTTCAGGTTCGGGCAATACGTTAGAATTTATACATAAATTTGTTTGTGTACATTTTTCAACATAACTTGTGTATATTATGTGGTTGTTGTTTCCTCATATAGTAATTTTTTATAGTAGTAATCCAAACGTAAAATTTCTTTCAGTAATAATCTTCTTACATTTAGTACATAATGAGATTTGTGAGGCATAAATTTTATGTAGTTCATATCTACATAGAAGGCATTGCTAAATTGTTTACATACAAAACCTTAAGACATAATTTAACTTTGCTTCCCGTAGACGTTCATTAGATGTTACCTTACTAATTATAATATTCATATTTGATACTGTAGACATCCAAAAATGTAAGTTATGTTCGAAATCATAGGGATTCTTATCATGTGTTCTCCAAAACGATGACGTAATCTTGAGTAGCTAACGCCTCGATTCATTGTTTTAAAGCAGACAGTATGGGATCGAGTTGTGCCCCACACTTTATAAAAGAAAATACTGAGTAATCTGTTCCAAGGAGATCCTGTAGGAGGCCACACAGGCCGCGTCTCTGCTCGTCAGCTAGTATTATGACTCTCCTTTTCGATTTGTTGCTATGTGATCTTTGTAATGGTACATGCCTTGAAGATATATTACTATTTTAATCATTTCTATATTAGTAGCATACCTCTCTTCCTGCCTGTTCGATAATTGGGAAGTAGATGATGAAGCATTAGGTGCTTCTCTAAGTAATTTACAGTGTCTGATTCAAACTGTTGGACTATCTCTGGACATAGCCTACTGCCGCTGACGATTGCTTCTTAGAAAAATTTGGTGAAGCAATAATGTAATCCTCAGTTTAACGACGTCCTTTACTTCTGTATTTAAGTTGAGTTCTTTTAAAAGAAGGCGGTAGACTTTAACATAATTGTTTTAAGACTTCCATTTCCTTATGTAGTTGACTTATTTGCCTCTTGAAATCATTATTTTCGAAAATCACATTTTCGAGTTCATTCTGTGTAATATCTAAATTAGACTTAAGTGTTTCAGTTTCAAAATTCAAAGTTGGCGTATTAGTAGGTCTTTAGTTGATGAGAAATTCGAACTCTTCACCAATAATATCTCAGACATTGTGGTATTTAATGAGCTGCTTTTACTTAAGCTCTCATACGATCTTGTTCTTGGATTGGGTGGCGTCTAAAAGTAACATTGCTAAATGGATGGAAAATTATAATGGAGGACCATTGGTGATCAATTGTACCAATAAACCAGCAAAAAATAATAATAAAAAAGAAAAGATCACAAAAAATACTTTGTTGCAATTGATTTTGAACTCGCACCCAACGCGTTCAAGACGCAACACCAACTGTAGGCGCTACGAAAGCAACCAACGACCTGATATACATACTCGTATGCAATGTTCGGATATCTTAAAGGATGATACTTCTTTTACAATTTCGTATTGTCAGTTTTGATTTGACACTTTTATACCTCATTAGTAACGACCGAGATATAGTAATAAAACATATACCGTCTACAAAAAGAACAAAAAGTTTTTTCACGTTAGGTTTCGAACTCACACTCATTTAAAAATAGACAGTCTACCAAGTGTACACATGCTACATGAAGAGTTTAAGTATACGTACTAAGAAATTTATGTGAAATTACTATAATAGATCACTATAACACTTATTCACTTTTCAATAATAATTTTACTTTTAACTTCTTTTGTACCTCAACAATTTTTGCCATAGTTTATCGTTATCGTGTAGGGTTCAGCACAATTCACAGATTGTCTGAGTGGTTCCTTAGCAAAATACACTTTAAATCTTTGTTAGGAATTCAGTTATTACAACCTTGCATTTCTTGCACTGTTTTGTCTATTTCCACTTTGTGTAATAACTGTGAAGTATTAGACGGAAACTCATCATAAGATGGCATAATAAAAAATTGATTATTTGAATTTAGTGTTTTAAAATATTTAACAGATACGAAGTCGATGTTATTGTGACCTGTAGCGGCACCTGTGTAGTTTGACAACTAATTCGACTAAAGGTCGAGAAAAAATGTTATAATTAGATCAAATTTAAAAATAAAACTTAAATACTGTCATACCTTCTTAACTGTTCGAAAATGCCTCCTATTTTTGCTAAAAAGCACCACGCTCAACATACCATTAATATCATCTTATTTTTACATATAAAGCAATCTTTGAAAAAAGTAACTTGTCGTCATTTTTTATTAAAAATGGCACGGAACAGACTCAGAATCATGATTCACAAAGTCAATAGTCCCCGTTCTATTGTTTCAATGGCAATAAAAATAGGAGCAGGGGTTACTAAGCCATCTCGGCAAACTTGGAGCTATACTGACAAAAAACTATAAGTCTTTCATGATGAGTACCATGAGATAGATGTTGAACTACTTTTATGACATAACGGGCAAACAAGCAGAAAATATTTCGTATATGTGATACATAACGTCGTCTTAGCTTCAAACTAAGCAGAGCTTAAAGGATCCAATCAAGTGGCGTGCCATTGGAGAGGCCTATGTCGCACAGGCGAGTGCGATAGGATGATAATGATTACAAAGTAGAGCTTGTACTATGACACTTAGATTGGCTGAAAGAATACATATATATTTATATAAGATCATACAAACATTTGGTGCGACCCATGAATCGAACACGAGACCTCAAGCACAGCAGTGTCATTATGATAGATCACCTGTGCCAAATGACTACCACTGCTCCTGGACAGCTACAACGTAAGATTCACAGGAAGAATCAGGGAGACGAGGATTTGAGCTCCAGTAACTTAACTCTCATAGTGAAAAGCAACGAAAAAATTGCTTATCATCACTTTGCTGTTCGTGTGGACGTTATATCACTACTCTACTCGTAAAGCCTGGCCAATACGTGATGAAACATGCCTGTCCTATGCATAGTCCGTTGAAGCTATTTCTTACGGTGTATTTATCTTGGGTAGGTGTAACGCGTCGCGACCTTCCACGTCGCTTTGTATTCATCACTCACATAGGATATCATGTAACACTTCCCAATCCATTCGTGAAGTAATTTCTTGTACCCTTAATTTCTTGTCCCTTCAATCAACTACTGTTATCGTACAAATTCTCAAATTATGTAGTATGTATTCTATACGGCCTTGTCTACCGTAAGTGACAAAAAAAAAAACAAAACTGTGTCACATGCCAACTACATATATCGTCAGATATGAGCTATATAATTGACTGGTAGTGTTTATAAAAAAGGCTACAAACCAGTAATAAAGCATGTTCATTGAAGGTTATACCGATATACTTTTGCACTGGTGCAATTATTAACATACAGTAATTTTTAGAACGAAGGTTGCAGACTTCTCCAATACAAACAAATGTTTCAGCAAAAAAATTTGCTTTATTTATTTTTTTACTTTAAGAGTCTGCCCAAGCGAATCTACTGTGCCTGATAGAAAGCGTAAATAAAATTCAAGAGTTGTGGTCACATACTCATTGCGAAGGCAGACCATGCAGTATGGTGACTCACACTATAGCAGCCTAGTAAGACACTTTTTTACACCTCGCTTGGGGACGTAAAAGACATGACAGTCATCGTGGCATTATATTGCACACACTTACCACGACTCCTATCACCCATGCATCAATGGGCTTGCGGTCTCACAGTCATCAACGAAACACGATAGCACGGATGCTGTTGCTTTAAATTGATCTTCTTAGGGTAATACTGCCTCGGACGAGCCGTTAGTGCTGAAATCAGCGTAGCTTTACTACCTCTTGTATTTTACTCGTACATTACATTATAAATGAACAACAAATCACAATCTACTTGTCATGTGATAGTCACTGTAAATGTAATCTAAATTACTGTTCAGTTTTCTGCTTATGATATGGTACACTTAAAAGAATTGCTTCGCTTTTAAGAAATAACTAATTAAAGAAAAATATCTTATAAAAAATTTAGCAGGTTATGTCTTTGTTAATTATAGATACTCTTTATGTTTTTTTTACTGAAACGCTTAGTATATGCTATGGCTAGTTATGTCTCCAAAAATAATTGCTACTATTATACAATCTGTAGTAGACTAACCTTATTGTATCCAGGATAAACGCCATGTTATTGATCTCCTCTGAATATTCGTTATTTATAACATCATTAACAACTTTAATAGACTACTGCTTGACATAGGCTTATCCTTATAAAGGTCTTTGCTCACTACAGTTGGCATGGAGTTTCTTTCAAGATTTCCTTCTCTTTACAGTGTTGTTATCCTGCGCAGTTGGCTTTCTTAGTCGGTTCTTGCGACACCGACGGAATGACAAGGGGTGGCAACACTCCGCATTCTTAATCCATCACCGCACAGACACGAACGGATTTACGTTATAATGTAACCATATTATGCTATGTATTATGTTAACTTAATCATATATCAGTTATTACTGATATTAACAACTTACTGTTTGAGACAAGTGTACAGATTTGTACTGGCACTGTGATATCAATGTTATTGTTATAGGTAAGTGTTTGATATTAATATATACATATATATATATTAGATGCCTAGTACCTACGGTACAAACTTTACTTAGTTTAACACGAGATGGCGCTGTGTCAGATCTCTGCAAATATTAATGGAAATAAAATATGATACTTAATTAGACTAGAGTTCTCGAAATTCATAAACAAACAATCCTAGTTAATTGTACACG
Source organism: Hypercompe scribonia (assembly GCA_949316085.1). Lineage (NCBI taxonomy): Eukaryota > Metazoa > Arthropoda > Insecta > Lepidoptera > Erebidae > Hypercompe > Hypercompe scribonia. Next base: position 16,558,855 of record OX438981.1, on the reverse strand, counting down.
TAAAAAATATTAGCATAGAATATACAAGTAGATCAAGGCTTCTGTTATCTTTTACCACAAAAAATAAGTTATTTATACTTATTAGCGTTCTACAGTATGTTTCAATAATGCAACGGGTAATCTTTCATAGCTTACCCATTGCTGATTATTTTTCCTTAAAGAATGGCGGTCAAGTGTCACTCTAGCCACACCACACAACCATCACAAATCACATATTTCAGTGATATTACACATATCCATGTTCCAGTTAGTAACAATATAACAAGTATTTTATCTCTTTTGACATTTAAATGAAATGCCTCCAGGTAAACGAAACGACATTTGTTTAATAAATGGTATTGCGTAATTATAAAGTACTATCCTTCCGGAATTCGTGGAATTTGGTCTGCCTCATTAAGTTTCGTAGCAGATCATTTTAAATAAATATATATTTTTTTAGCATACAAACAATTCTCATCAGCCTTGTGTAACTTCAATAACTTAGGTAGCGTACGCCAAGATAACTCTCAGAGGCCAGTTTTTTTTCCAACTTAATTGACATGGATCGTTATATTACAACCAAAATTACATAAAATCATTACAAATTGTAGCCTATGTTATTCCGATGTATATATGTATAATCTATTTTACTGTAAAATTTCATCCAAATTCGTGCAGTAGTTTTTTCTTGAAAGAGTAACAAACATCCACACTCACAAACACTCGCATTTATAACAGTAGTAGGATTTCAGTTATTTAAGCTCCTTTGTGGTTGTACTTTGAATAGGGGTGGCAGAGGGAGGAAAAAGAAGAAGCCTTTGGATGGACGGTTTGGATATGGTTCTTATGGTAAACTTTCGGGGAGAGGGGATGAGGTTTATGGCTGACATGATGATGAAACTTTTTTATAATTCAATGGCATGTTTTTTATTCTATAATACTTCATATTTTTAGTTCCTTTTAATGATTCATTTGTGAAAAATTTTATATTCATAATGAAAACAATTATTTTACATCTAGCTCTAGAATAGTTTAATTTTCTGAATAAACCATATTCTAATATTTAATTTAATTGTAGTAATCACGACAGAAAGCTTCAGTCCCCTAACAATCTTCTCCTTTGCGGTCCCTCCCATACGCCTGAGTTTGTTGGCTCATCTTTATTTTGTGCAGTCCGTTCTTCTCTGAAATGAGCTTTCCCTCAAAGTCACGATGGCCCCCAACGCTTTTTCATTCAAAAAAAAGTGAAGCAGTATCTATTGAAACAGCTGGCAAAATCAACCACTACATGAATGTCATCTTATACTGGTTATGTATGTATGTATGTATTTGTATAGATTCATATCTACTTAAGTACAAATAAATTGTAGTGTATCATAAACTTGAATATGTGTACTTCGTTTATTACAGACCAAATCAACATCACCTGGAACGCACCTACTTCCTATTTTCTCTACAACATCCAAAGCGTGACTGGTAAAGAATGCCTTAGGTATTAAGTCCGCCTATGTACCTAAAGTGCATAATGTATAATAAAATAAAAAAAATAACAAAATATATTTAATTTCATCAGCTTCATCTTCCTAGCCTTTATTATATTAGTCCCAAGACTATTTGAGATCAACCACTAGTTCAACCGGTTTGACCTGAATGTCCACAGGTAACCATACTGCTCCGTATATCTTAATAACAGCTGTACCCGGGTCCCTCCTATCTCAGGCGCAGAGTCGCACACCGTGTGGTTTTAGTCGATCCGATTCCGACACACCATCCCGCCGTAAACACCGGTGGGATGACGGCCAGAGGGCGTTCCACACATTAAAAAAAAGCCATACTGCTGATAAAAGTACTTTAATGTTTTTAAATCCATACATATTATAGATAAATTATACCCAGACACAAAGCATATAATCATGCTCATCACACAAATACTTTATTTTAATTTAAATTATATTTTTATATCAACTATGTGTGTTATTATTTTATAAACGTAATATTTGATTCTAAAACTCTTCTAAAGTTTGAACTTTCGAAAAATTTCATGTTAGTTGAGTTAAAGAAGCTAAAGTAGTTTTCAGGAAGAAATTATTTTTAGCAATAAGGATGCTATTTGTCCATAATCATTCAACTGACTTGCTCTTATATATAATATATAAAAATTTTGTTATACAATAAATTTTATTCTATTCTAAAGTGATATTACAATTTACTCATCCTATAAAGTACTTACTACGAATGCTATTCCATCGTGTTACACGTACATACTAAAATGGCTCGCAGATTAATATTATATCAGTTGTTAGTGATCAGTTTTCGTGCCACATTGTCTTGTAAAATATTAAAATCAATCAAATTAAAATCAATTTATAAAAGAAAGAATTTTAGACCATAAGTAATATTTAAGAATTGGAACTTAACGTAAGAACATTTTTTATATTTTTTTAGTATTTATTTATTTTTGTCATTATCATCAACAGCCTTTAACAGTCCAATGCTTCTTTACAAAGGAGTTTTTACCTACTATACAACGCTGGTTAGACGATTTGGTATAAGATTTGTTTCAAGTTCCGGATGTAACAGCTGTTCTCGGATCCCTCCTATCTCAGGCGCAGAGTAGCACACCCTGTGGTTTTAGTCGGTCCAATTCCGACACACAACCCTGCCACAAACCCCGGTGGGGTGACGGCCGGAGGGAGTTCCCTCACGTTATAATAAATATTTCCAGTTTCCTTTCCTCTTCACAGTGATGTTGTTCTGCATATTTTGTTCTTGTAGTCACCTCTTACGACACCCATGAAAAAAGTAGAGATGGTGACACTCTGTACTGTTAATAACTGAGTAAAAAAGCTACCAGCCTAATTCCAACTCTCAGAAAATGACCAGTAATAACTACTTATAAATAGTATAAATAATGTATAAATATATATATATATATATATATGTATATATTTATACATTATATGTAAATATATATATATATAATAGGATTTCCTACACCCACAGAATAAGTAGGGGTAGTGACACTTCGCATTCTTAATCTAAAACCACTTCTTACTTTTTTAAATAACTATTTTTATTACGTCAACATTTTGCACAATGGTAGCGTGTGCGATTGCAGTGCTGCAGGTTTCGGGTTCGATTCCCGGGTCGGACCAAATGTTTGCATGACATGCATATAATATTTATTTCAGCGTTTGGATGTTTTCTATGTACGTATTTACAAAAAAAAACAGTATATATGTAACTACTATTAAATAAGTATCACTGAGAACTTTATTTGAGGAAATAGGACTTCAACAGTTTCTTCGAATAAAAGTAGCCGTCTGGCCAGTATGGTGGGGGTAGTAATTCAAAACTTCCTTGCTATGGAGAGACCTATGTCCAGCAATGGACTGTAAAAGGTTGTTGATATGAGTTTCAATTCAAACAATGCAATTAAAAAAGAACGGTAGAAATCAAATCACAAATGGTGAAGATTTCGTGATTTGAGACATACACTACAACAAAAATCAAATTGAAAACATTTTTGAAGTTTTATCCTGTAATAATGAGATATCTTCTAGAAAGAAATAAATACTTTACATTTTTTTTCGCAACAACAACATCAGTTACGACAGCAATTTTCATCATTTTATCAAACTCAACATTGGATACCTCTCTTTCATAATTAACATTCAGTGGTGCCACACAACACGTAATTGTCTAAAAATTATGTATTCAATATCAAACTTCACGCCACTTTCTCGTCAAGAACAGGCAGGAGACGATAGATTACCATTTGCAATGATCTCAACATACACCTCACGTCTCTACCACATTCATTAGACCACTCTTACTTACTTTGTCCATTTTGGGTATATTTAACGAGACTCTTCAATAATATTGCCTATCTGGTCAATATAATAATTATTCAAAGATTTTAATTCCTTCACGACACAAGAGGAACCAAATTTTACGAAGGCAATTCGTTTTTTTTAAGGTAAGAAGCATCTGCGCTTTTTTGTGGTAATTTAGCCATTTTACACCCCGTTTTCAACACCCTCTTAACGACCCTCTTATTTGCTACTTTACATGATATGGGATAACGACACTTAACATTTTGCTGATTATATAAAAATAAGCTTTTAGTTAATATAAAATATTTTTGGTGCACCATAACATCTTAGTCTTTGTTTCGCAAGGGCTCTATTATTTCTACATTCACTTTTCACACAAAACAATACATCTGACCCACTATAATTTACTTTATGTCCCAGTCAGTATAATAAGCGTGGGTACTAATTCAATTCTTATTCATTTTACGTCCCACGCTTGAACAGAATAGATTCTAAATATAAAGCTTAAAATAATTGTTTCGTTTTAATAGCCACGAGCATCATGCATTTTTTCTATGTACACACACACACCTACTAGTACACCTACACTTATCTACTTAGGTGGAGCTGAGACATAATCCATTATCGTTTTGTAGGGCATAATTTACGTTTTCACTTATATACAACAAAATAAAACAATGATGAACTAACAATATTCCTGCCTATTGCCCAATTTAGACCAACCTAACGCGACAGCATCCGTGCTGTCATGTTTTGTTGCCGAGGGTGAGACCGGTGGCTCATTGACACAGACGTGACAGTTAACGTGGTAAGTGTATGAGTCTGCCACGATAACTGCCATGCGTTTTATGTCCACAAGTGAGGTGTAAAAAAGCATCTCACTAGGCCGTCATAGTGTGGGTCACTATACTGCTCCCAATGAGTATGGTGACCACAAATCTTTGATTCTATTCATGTTTTCTATCAGGCAGAGTAGAGTCACTGTAGCAGGCTCTTTAAATTTACAATTTATATTAAAAACGAGTCGATATTGTCTATATTTTGTATTTCAACTTTAATATTCACAGTGCAAACCACACTGTTTTTGTAAAACGAAACAGCATTTAATTAGCCTAGAAATTGTGGAGGACAGGAAATTCGAATTACAATAATACAATTCCAAAATAATTGTCGTCAACCGATCACAATGCTATCACGTTTGTAAGCCCTGCGGCTAAGCTAAATAGTCGTCATGAACCTTTGTGTACGTTTCGATGTGTGCAAATGATAGGTAGAATATACTACCAGGTGTGTATGGCTAATTCCTTTGTGTGTTTTACTTTAAAATGAGGAACAATTTATGTTGATTTTGTTTTAAACAATAATCTAAATCGACCTTAATACAATAGAGGAATGTTTTATACTATTCTTAAGCTAACATTATTTGTTCACTTTACTTTTCGTTCCTAATACGGAAAACAATAGTACGTAACGTAGTTACGTAATACGTTACGTTGTCTTGAGTATTAGTTACGTGGTGTTGAGTAAAATGATCTCAAAATTTTATAAAATAAAGTAACAATATTTATAAATGAAAGAAACACCTTGGTTTAATTTTTAAAATTATTAAATTCAGGATGTATGTTATATAGTAATAATTAATATAAAATAATTTTGTTACCCAGGTGCAGCTGAGCGAAACATGGCGAAAATAAAGTTTAAAATCAATGAAATCTCTTACGAAAGTAACTATGTACTTTTAATTTATATTATTTTAAACTAGAAATTATTAAGGGTTGGTTTTTAATGGTCAGTTATATATCAGCGTCGACTAACAACTAAAGAAATGTATCAAATGAATATAGTTTTTGTGTTTTTCAATCAGGTGTAAATAGTCTGATAATTCCTTGATATTCTTTCATAGTTAGTTCACTGTACACATGCGCAATCAAGATGCAGCTCTACAGTTAGTAATATGTTACATAAGGATCACAAGCTATTAAACAAGATTCAAAGACTGTTCTTATTTTAAAAATTGGTTTTCCTTTCTAATTGTCTGTTTATTATGTCTATGGTCGGTTTCCGTGGCGTAACGGTTGTCACATGCCTGACATGCCTCGCATTCAGACGTACAAAAATTTATAAAACCTTTAGTGGTTATTATCTCAAAATTAAAGTAAAAACTCTTTAGATTTTTATAACATTTTCACTAGTTTTACTAAAGTGAAGTTAGTTATTTTTTTAATATAGCTTAAATTTTACTTATTTTTTTTTAATTTAATTTAAAAATACAGAACTCAAAAACATATAATTTTAAGTAAAGAAAAAAAATATAATTTTAACATTAAACGGTAAAAATATTTTGCTACTGTTTGTATTTTATTGATTAACGTACAATAAAGTGCGTTATTAATATATTATATTATAACAATAATATGTCCAATTTGGTTGTGGTTCATGGGGGGCATTCGGTAAAGTCACCACGCTTGGCAGGCGGACATGGACCGACGACTTGAAGAAGGTGGCTGACAGCGGATGGACGCGAATTGCCCAAGACCGGGATCGTTGGCATTCCTTAGTGGAGACCTTCGTTCAGCAGTGGACGGCGATAGGTTGATTGATTGATATATGCCCAATTATCATAGATTTTTTTTTTACAACAACAAGACAAGTTATGCAACCGCAGTTCTGAATACTAATTATATTACTTACTTCAGTACCAGGAGGCACGTTCGGTCCAGATATGACTTTAAGCGAATACGTTCGAAATGTGGCAGAGTTACGCGGTACAAAATTAATGTGTCAGGAAGGTGGTTGTGGTGCCTGCATCGTTGCTGCACGAATACCAGTACCACCTACTAATAATTTCAAGACTATAGCTGTTAATTCCGTAAGTTACATAACTTAAAAAATAGATAAATTATAACAAATGCATAACATAACATACCCATTGATACAGGGGTGACAATTATTGTGGTAACTGTGTAAGCCTTACACTGTCACGATGACTGTCATGCCTTTTACGTCCCCAAACGAGGTGAAAAGCATCTCACAAGGCCGCCATAGTGTGGGTCACCAATTCACCATACTGTATTGTCTGTATCTGCAATGAGTATGGTGACCACAACTTTTGGATTCTATTAATGCTTTCCATCAGGCAGAGTAGAGTCACCTTGGCAGGCTTTTAATATAGAAAAAAAAAAGAAAATTAAACAATTAAGTATCAAAGTAACAAAAAAACGTTACATTTACACACGGATCATATAACGTTATGTTCGAATTAAATAGATAAAACAGAGCTATGGGAATTTCAGATCAGAGTAGAGTCACTTTGGCAGGCTCTTAATATAGAAAAAAAAAGATAAAACATTTTTATTTTATTAAAACATTACCCAGGACACGTGCAAGTACAATTAATCTGGTACGCAAATATTTGCGCTGAGTGAAAATTAAACGTGGAACGTCCAACGATCTACTTTATGTTATTGGATCATTATTTGTTTTGCAACTGAGCCTTATTAAGATTTGTATGTTAAGTATGTATATTATATAATATGGTTTGGTAATATTTTGCTTGACAGTCTCGCGCAGATTCATGGGCTGTATAGTATGATATAGTAGTAACAGTACACTTGTCATCAAGTGATTTTTTTTATTTAAAAGCACCCCGGACTAGGTTTAATCTTGTATCGCAATTCTATTCATGCTTTCCATCAGGCAGAGTAGAGTCACTTTGGCAGGCTCTTAATATAGAGAAAAAAAACATACATTTCTTTTCTGGACGTGATGACTTTTAAGCCCAATACTTTATTAAGACAACGTGATCTTCACGATCCTTCAAATAAGACTACTCGATCGAAGTGAAGATACGGTGTCCCAGAGAATGGGTGTTAAAAACTTCTTCCGTTGCTTTTCAGAGAGTGAGTAATGGCTACAAGAGCTCGGTATTAAGTCAAATACCTTCAAGTACACTGTTATAAATTTCTCATTTCTCATTTCTCTCACAATTTCTCTTTTTTCATGTCAGGTTAAATGCTTTTCCCACCAGGTTTACATCAACAGTCCACAGCTAGACATAGACCTCTTCTTAGAAAGTAAATCGCATGAAATTATTTTAGAAAGTAGTTCTTCTTAGAAAGTAGTAACAATCATCAAAAGCAGTAGCATTCATCAATCATCAGAATTTTAACTAAACAACTCTCCAACCTTATGCTTATTAGTTATCATGACCAAACGTGCGTTTGGTAACCCTTTGAAGCAATAACTTTTCAGTTTTATTGAAAATCATAAACTGAATATTTTTATAATTTTTTTATAATACTCTTAATGTTTCAAAACGGGAAATCAAACGATTTCTTTTTATAAAATAACGAGAACGAATTCCGTTCACACGGGCACTGATTGGGCACTGATTGGGTAACTACAAACATTTCCTAAAAATTATTAAATAATCCATATTATGCTTGGTGACACACGCCGTCGCCGGGCGACGGGCAACACACGAGACGGTCAACAGAATCATGAAATTCCCACGAAATAATCAGTCCTCGGGTTCCGTGATTCAGGGGGGCCACGGTCCAACATTCTTGTGAGAGTATGTGAATTGTATATTTCTTGTGAGGTTTAGAAGTCTAAATTATACCTATGAATATCGGGAAATTAAAAATAGTAAAGTTTAGTAGACTCAAATGGCGAGTTGTATATCTGTGTTGTATGTTTCCTAAATTTCATCTAAATATTTCGCATGCCCCTTACTTATTCGGTGAAAAACAACGACAAAATTGTTGAGGTTGTAGTGTAAATACGGTCAACTGTATCTATCAATAATTTGATGTTTCAAATTATTTCCCACCTTGTTAAATGATGACGTTGAATCTAATAAGGACCTATTTCTAACTTATCATCCATCATTACTAATCCATCTTGAAGTATAATTATTATTATTTACAGTGCCTTGTATCAGTCCTCTCCTGCCATGACTGGGAGATAACCACGGTTGAAGGTATCGGCAACAAAGTCATCGGCTACCATGAAATTCAAACATGATTGGCCAATTTTAATGGCACTCAATGCTGGTACTGTTCTCCTGGCTGGGTTATGAATATGTACTGGTAAGTATATAATATTATTAACTGCACGGATTGGTTTAAGCATTCACTGTGCTGTTTTCTCCACATAGGACAACACTTTTATAACCCATAAGTTGCTCTTCTGGGACTAAGTGTTTTTTGTGTTCATTTCATGTATATTTGTTAGGTCTTTCGCGACATAGGTGTTATTTCTTAGTCGGATTTGTCTTAAAATTAATGATATACGATATCCTTCCTTATATTTTTCTGCAATCGACTCAAATGATATTTTTATTTCCGAAAACCATATATGTATACATATTACTTTATTTCATCTTCTGATAGAGCAGACCCTGTAAATTCCTAGTCATACTTTTCTTTCCATCCAATAGTTGCTTGAGCTATAAGATCGCCACTTGTACTTCCTTGGTATTAAGGTTAATTAATTAGTCTCGTGTACAATAAAGAGATTTATTGTTATTATTATTAAAACCACTGTCAACCGCCGCCAGTCCTAAATAAACCAAAATAAAACAACAAGCAATCCATTTCTTTCCGCAATAAGGTTTTCTTCACACGGAAACCGCATGTACATACATTTTCCCAGGTTGTAAACCATGTAATGTAACAATATTTTTACAAATTTCAGTCTTCAGGTCAATAAAAAAAAAATGAAAATGGAAGAAATTGAGAACTCCTTTGCCGGTAATATGTGCAGATGCACGGGATATAGACCTATAGCTGATGGTTTTAAATCTTTTGCAAAAGACGTAAACAAAAAACTAAAGAATAAACTAGTTGACTTATAAGATTTGGACTTGGTGAAACCTTGTGGGATTGAATGTTCTAAGAAATGTACTCATAGAGGTAGATGTTTTAATGATGAGCATGTCGAAAGTGATGAATATAATAAAATTGATGAAAATAACGATGCGTTCACGTATGTTAATGATGACAGAATGTTGATGATTCAAGCTAATCCTCATAAATGGTATAAGGTTTATAATTTAGCAGATGCTTTCAAAGCTATGAACCAAGGCAATTACAAGTTGATTGCAGGAAACACTGGACAAGGTATAAAAGTGAGATTTCAAAGTTTTGTTTGACTTTTTAAATGATTGCTCACGCAATTATTAATATATTACCTTCATCAAAAAACTATAAGACATTTTAAATCAGATAACTGTGTGAAACATATCAAATTATCTATATTATTTATTGAGTAACAATAATTTATATTTCCAAATTTTGAAATCACTAAACACATATTTATTGTGCAATAGTTTATCAAACAAATAATAATAAATAATCTATAAAACATAAACTTAAAGAAATCTAATATTAGGAAAAAAGTAGAGAAATTGATATTCTTAACGTACGTATTCTGAATATATTTATTTACTATACTATTATTATTTTTATTACAGGAATTTATCCTGTCCTAGTGTACCCCCCAAACGTGATAGAACTAAAAGGATATGTCTTAAATGTTAACTTGATTCTGGGAGCAGCCATGCCGCTGTCTGAAATGATGGAAATATTTTTGAATTTATCCAGAGAGAGATAAGAATTTAGTCACCTGAACGACTTCTATAATCATATGGACCTTGTTGCACATATTCCAACTAGGAATGTAAGTATTGGTGTATAATAAATAAAATAAATTCAAACTAAGCAGCTTTTACTATAACTGGACTGACTGATAGAATACTTATACACTTTTTTTTTATAAATACATACATATCATGCAATTTAATTTAATTTAGTAAAACTGAGCTGCTTTATAGTGAAGTGTAACTTTTAGCGTACTGAATTAGTAACTATGGATTTAGAAATTAAATAAGAGAAATTGTGTTTATATAACAATATATATATTCATATATGTATATATGTAAAAGGATTTAAAATATAGATAATAACCAATAATAAAGACATGTAGAAGATAAAACATATCATCATGCTGAAACTTCAATGCATAGCATAGCGTAATGTTAAAGATGATGCTGGTCAAAGCAGAGTTTTAGTAATTTTAACTGTACAAACATTAAGTATTAGCGATATATCACCAGAACGGGTTGCTATTGATTTCATCGACGATATTTGTTATTTAAAAAGGTTATAGATCCCTTTAAAAACAGGAAGGAACATATCACATTTCGTAATAAAACTAGAATCAATAATTACTGTATGTATAATAGAAATACAAATAAACTGATTAAATAACACTTTATTTTACGCTACATAAAAATAAAATGTATGAAAATGTAAAATTTTCATGAGAATTTCATTTTATTTTTAAGAAAACATGAAATTCGTGCATCTAGAGCAATAAATCGATGGTCCGGATGTCGTAATGACAGCTGTTCCCAGATCCCTCTTATCCCAGACGCAGAATGGTACACCGTGTGGTTTTACCCGGTCCGATTCCGACACACCGCTCCGCCCTAAACCTCGGTAGGGTGATGGGGATTTCCACACCTTAAAAAACGGTAATAAATTGATCGCAACTAAAAAATGTCAAAAATTTGGCATCACATAAATTTTTGTATGATTTTCAATGCGTTGTCTTTCAACGACTTAGCCCACTAGTAAGCAGGAACATGGCATTACCTCTAGATACATATCATGACTGCCTTCCTTCCATCCTAGTCCGGGATTAGGTACTATATATATACTACATACTACTGTATATATGCTCGTCAAATTTACAAAGACATAACAGTTATTAGTATAATATTTAAAGTCCTAACCATCCATTAATTTACGAATATTTTCATTAAAACTGACAAAATTCTTTTTTATACTTCTAACAAAACTCATAAATTCAGAAAATCACTTTTAATACAATTCAATACAACATTTATCCTGTATAACATTGAATACAATTATATAACAGGTATTCTTAAATTTTCACGAACAGGTTTATTATTGCTATAGAACAGTTTGAATTTCTTAGCAAACAATTCCTTTGAAAGAATATATATATGAGTATAAATCCAACTGAACTGTTTATTCCAAGGCTTTCGTTTCTATCCAAAATATGAAGATCGGAGATAAAACTTATTTCTGAATAATATGATACTTTAACGATATACTTTAAGAAGCTACCCCTATTTATCACAGGAGTGTTGTAAGAGCCACCTAAGGGAGCAAATTACGCAGGACAACAGCATTGCAAAGAGAAGGAAAACTTGAAACAAACCCTTTGTTTTAACGTGTGGGAACATCCTCGGTCCGTCACCCCACCGGGGTTTACGGCGGGGTGGTGTGTCGGAATCGCATCTACTAAAACCATACAGTGTGCCACTCTGTTTCTAAGATAGAAGGAATCCGAGGACAACTGTTATTACAGCATCCACACCGTTTTTGGCGTCTGCTCGCTTACGCGGGCTCCATCTACGAATAAACTCTCTATTTAGGCGACGTACAGCACACGTGGATGTCATCTCCTCATGGCTGACCACTGTAGCGAATGAAGGGGAAAATACGTACCGTCCATCGGCGGCCACACTCAGGACGGCATGAGGTGTTGTTAAAGACATCTAAGCCGCCTAGTTCGCCGGCGAGGAATTGAGTCCGAGTAAAGAACGTCCTCCCGGACCTTCTCCGCCGCTTCCTTCCATGACGTTACTACCTAAACCCAACGGCTCAATGTACTCTACCATCAGAGAAACTTCCGTGGTGGCCAGGCGTGTCGCCTCTTTGAAATTCACTTCCTGGGCTGTGAACAGTGTGTCATCAGCGTTACAAGTTACGTCCAGTCTGGGGGATAGACGACCTCGAAGGGTCCATGTTCCACAGGAGTAGACCGAGGACAGACCCCTACAGAAAATCAGACGACATGTGCCGCCGCCTCAGAACACCACGTCAACTCTCGTCCATGACGGTACGCTCCTCTAAATTGTCTGCCACAAGTCACGTCAGGTACTCACACACCACATGGTAGGGGAGTGCTTCCCTGATGCAGCTAAATGGTAGACTATTAAATGCGTTGGCGATGTCCAATGACACCGCCAACAGCACGCCGCCACAGCTCACCGCCTCTTCGGTCACGGCACTCAGGTGCAACACAGCGTCGACCGTCGAACGCCTCCTTTGAAAACCGAATTGACCTCTGACAGATAGGCACTCACCTCGCAGAGGTGCCGGAGGATACGGGCGGAGAGTATCCTCTCAAACAATTTACCCACCTCGTCCAGCAACACGATGCGCCTATAGGCCGAATTTATCATAACCCCGTAACGAAACTATAGCAATATTTAATTTTTTATACAATGCCATCAAACCTCGCTATCTAAAAGTATCGCCTGCAGTATTATTAAATCCTTTATATTTTAGATTTCTATGAATTAAGGTTCATTTACTGTTTATATTTTTTAGATTGGAACTATTGGAGGTAATTTATATTTAAAATATTTCGATAAAGCATTTCAGTCTGATATATTTACACTGTTTGAGACTATTGGAGCTATGATAACAATTGGTAAGCACAGTAAACAAACCTAAAAAAATTGTTTATTTTCATGTATAATTCGAGTAGGATATTAATTATATACATATGTTAATACGGCAGATTCAGCAAAGGGAAAAAAGACTATGAAATTGCCAGATTTTCTCAGAACTGATATGAAAGACAAGATCATTAAAACTATTTTGTTACCTCCAGCAGCAATATCTTATTCTATTAAAACATATAAGGTATGATTTGTTTTGTTTTTAAATTCACAATTTAGTCATTTTCGAAAGTTTTGTCCAAGAAATAATCGATTAAACGTAAAATATGTTTACTAAAACTTTTTTTTCAATCAGCGATTGAAGTTTTTCAACAATAGTTAACGGTACTTCTAACTTATATTAATATTATATAACTATTTTAGGTTATGACTCGATCACAAAATGCACACGCAGTAGTCAACGCAGGCTTTCTGTTCTTGTTTAAAAAGAATTCATACATCGTTAAAAAAGCTACTATAGTATATGGTGGTTTATCCCCTTCTTTTATCCATATTATATATATATTATACAGAAAGTACGCTGCAATTAGCTTTGAGAACATTGTACGAAGAGATTAAACCTGTAGAAATGCCAACTGAACCATCAGCAAAATACAGAAAAATGTTGGCTGTTACTTTGTACTATAAGGTAAATTAAAACAATAAATGAGAATATAAATCTTAATAAACGTATATGATAAAAGGTAAAAAAAAATTCAGGTGATTCTAAGTCTTTGCCCAAACAACAGAATGAACCCTACATACAAATCAGGAGCAGAGACTATCAAACGTAGCACATCTAATGGTGTACAAACTTTTGATACAGACATAAAGATATGGCCATCAGCCTATACCCAAGCTAGAAGCATTAGTGCAATGCAGCGGCAAAGCTATTTTCGCCAATGATCTCCCAGCACAGACAAATGAGGTGTCTGCTGCTTTTGTTACGGCTGATACTGTGCCAGGGAGTTTGATCAAGAACTTCAATACTACTGAAGCCTTTGTATGTAGACCAAATATTTTTAAATTGTTTTGCATGGCTTTTACTAAATCTTCTATTTTAGACTTAAATAATTCAGCTTTCGTCTGATTTATATATTATATATCTGTCAGATGTGTTGTGTCATAGTCTATTAATTTCAGAAAATACCAGGTGTCATTGTATTTTATTCTGCAAGCGATATACCAGGAGAAAATACATTTATATCACAAAAGAATTTCTTGTATAAAGAAAACGAAGAAATACTTTGTAAAACTCGAGTCAAGTTCACCGGTCAACCAGCTGGTATCATTGTAGCTGATAGAGAAAAAACAGCTAATAAAGCTGCAAAATGGTTAAAATTAAATATTCTTCAGTGAGCGAGAATAGGCCTTTGCTAACTATAAATCAGGTGTTAAAATCTTCTAAAAAAGTTAAACGAGTGAGACTTGATCAAACTACACAACCTTCAGGTATTGGTAAAGATACTACAACTATAATAAATGGTACAATAACAATGGAAGAACAATTTCATTATCACATGGAACTACAAACTTGCGTCGCAAAACCAACAGAAGACGGAATGGAAGTATACACTTCAACACAATGGCTAGATCTGACTAATATAACGATTGCCGGTTGTTTAAAAGTACCTATGAACAGGTAATTTTTATAAAAATAACAATAATAGATACTATGTGTAGGTGTAACATATTTTCATAAATTCAAGTTTTAGAACAATTGATAAATTTTCTTTTTTAGTTTTTGTAGAATTATTGTTTTCTTTGACTAACTTGCTGTAAATATTTAGTTACTTTAGAAAGAAATAGTCTTTAGAACTGTGCCATTATGCTTTATATTTATCATTTCAAAATATTAATAAAAATTACTAAGATTAAAAAGACCCGAATTTGACATACATATGTAATCCAAGAAAATGGACAGTCGGCTTCGTTCATTATGGGTTTATATTAATTTAGAATGTAATAAAAATAGTATTACTATTTACACTACTCATCACTCTACCCTAGGTATAGCTAGAAGGCAAGGACATAAATAAATTACATCACTTAATCCCGTTTTCATTCAACGCGTCATTTTACAACATTTCAGTATAAATGTGATCGTCCGACGGGTTGGCGGAGCCTTTGGTGGTAAAATATCCCGATCAGTCCAAATTACATGTGCGACAGCATTACACATTTGTTGGGAAAACAATGCAGAATGATTTTGCACACTTTTGACCTTTGCATACCAATATGAAATCGATCGGCAAACGATTCGCTGTTCTGAGTAATTTTGAGGTAAAAATAAACTAAAACATGGAAACATTTTAATTTAACTGCACGTAAAAACGCACGTAGGAAGGCAAACGAGCTGACGCGTTATTCGATCGTAAGTAACGACTACCGCCTTTGGACTCTTGCAACTTAAGAATCGCCAGTGATGGCTTTGCATCCTTTCCCCATAATTAGGAGTTGTTTGAGTTTCGGTGACAACACTTACTCGATATAAAGCCAAGTTGGGATATCAGTCTAGTTGAGCCGCCCCATTCGTGCCAAAGTATAACATTCCGAGATGTAACATATCCCACATACTTAGAAGAACATTATTAAGACAACGTTGATTGGCTACTCGTAAGTGATTACTCGTTAAATCTACTTACACCACCACTACGCGTCCAACTAGAATGGAAAACTACAAAGTTTTACCAATGTTTTAAAAGCATGAATGGTATCTGTTATCTATCACTTTCATTATATTATTTATTTATTCGCGTAGTACTAAATATTTCAGTTATTTGCTGCTGTCCAAGGCCACGAATGAAATAATAATATCATAAAGTAAAAAGCCTTAATTTCGCACTCCTTACTACTTTACATGCAAATATTTTTATCTGAAAGCGTACCAAATATTTCTTTTACTGTTTCACAGATAGGCTCTAAAAAAGCTCTAGGCAAGGTCAGATTCAGTACTTAAAGAATATATTCTATGAATATTGCGGCTGTTCTTACACCGAATGCGAGACACCGACGACTGCAATACACTTTCGCAACTGTTATGACTATAAGCGCTGGTTTATCGTATCCAGCAGCGTGCTTACCGACAAATGTGCTAATGTTTCATGTAGATCTCCCTGTATGTAATTGTTTGTATTTTTTGTCTTTTCATCCATTCATTTCAACCATCCAATTCCAATTTCAACCATCTCAGGTAAATTCTCTATATATTCCCACTGGCGATTGCAATGGTTAAAGGGAAACCACACCTTGTCCACCCGCAAGCACACTAAGAGCAGCATGAAACGTCTCTATAATCTCCTTCGGTTAGATATCGACACACGAACTGCATCGGAGGTAGTCTAGGTTGACGAAGTTGTCAAGAGACTACCCCGGCAAAAACGGAGGAGAAGTGCTTAAGGGTTTTTATCAATTGACCCTTAAGATTCGTAGATTTTGTGGCAACCTTGTTTATCCTCCTCCTGTATGGACAACGGTGTTTAGGAAACAAAATCCTCGAACGTTGGTTCCTGAAATTTTATCGGAAATGTATAAAGAATTAGCAGACACGCCTGCTCTGTGAGATCAAGGCTAGACTAAATGGCCGAAGAAGGATGGCCTCTTCCTACTAGAATGTAAGCCGTTGGCGATGACATCCTCCTCAATGTATGTAGAGGAGGAACAAGTAACGCCATCACCAATATTACCAAGATGCACCACGTATATATTTTCTAACCAAACACTCCATCAGACCCTAGATCCAGCCTTCTAAAGTAAACCTTTTAATAAGTTGGTTAGGGTTCTTTGCTATCAGTCCGTAAACAGGTACAATTACATGTTTGTGCCAAAACTCTTTCAAAATGAGCGGCGTGAAGCCGGTATCTACTGCAACTACATTTCAATGTACTTCTACATCAGGAAAATGTAGAAAATATTCATAGAGATTGTATATTTTACGAATGTGTAAGGTCTTGTTATTTAATAGTCCACAACCCTCAAACTTTTTCGAAATATACAATCTCATAACTGATGAACGTCGATAATGCATATGAAATGCGATTGGACAATGTACGGATTCTGTTGTTAAGGGCTGTTACTCCGGCTGATGTTTATCTCACATTCTGAAAATATTAGTTTTTTAAATATTTATACTAGTATAGAACATCATTGGCTTAATTAAAACAGAAAACAGAATAGTTTGATAAATTACAGGCCATTTCTAGAAATTGATAATTTGATACATATTATTTTAACCAATAATTCTGTGGTTTATAATTTGTCTTTTGCGTTCCATTTCCATAATTAAATGTAATTACCGGATTATTTAAATAATTTAAATACTAAAAACTAGTAAAATATTGCAGTTTCAGCCGAAGGTGATAGAATATATGATGGAAAAATTGGCACTCGTGCTTGGTAAGGATCCTGTAGCTGTGAGACTTCAGAACATGAACAAAGAAAAAAACCCTATACCAAAAATGATAGCTAAATTACAAAAAGATGCTAATTTTGATGAACGGAAAAAAGAAGTTGAAGAATTTAACACAAATAATCGCTGGCGGAAACGTGGTATAAAACTTATACCAATGACTGTAAGTATATTCATAATGGGCAACTTTAATGCCATTGTATCAATATACCATGGAGATGGATCAGTTGTAATCACGCATGGTGGCATTGAGATAGGCCAAGGAATAAACACAAAAGCAGCTCAAGTTTGTGCACATATTCTTGAAATACCTTTATCAAAAGTTAGTGTTAAATCAAGCGCTAGTTTTAATTCACCAAACTCTATAGTCACTGGAGGTAGTTATAGCAGTGAATGTGCTGCTTTTGCTGTTATGAAAGCTTGTTACATTCTTAATGAAAGACTGGAACCGATCAGAGAAAGAATGGATGAACCTTCTTGGAAAAAGCTGATAAAAGAAGCATTTACTACAGAAATTGATTTACAAGCATCTTGGATGTTTTCAAGTGCCCATGATGGAGTCGAGTCTTATGATGTGTACGGCGTAGCAATTTCGGAAGTAGAAGTAGATATTTTAACAGGAAACCATGCCATTAAAAGAGTTGATATATTAGAAGATGTTGGTCGCAGTTTGAGTCCTGGAATCGATGTTGGCCAGGTAACTGGAATACTCTGTTATGTTTTAAATCTAACTAACGTTACAAATATGTCTCTGTGGTCTCACGCGTAAATGACACTAGCAGAACTGTTTAGACATTTTCAACATGATTTTTAACATTAATTCTGTTTATTTCAATACGTAAAATTTCTATTGAAGATACCTTTCATTTTTTTTAGGATTTTTTAATATTTTGTGTTGTTATTTCACCTTCAGATCACCCAACCGCTCGTTATCCCCCAATGTCATAAAAATAACTTCACTTCGTAATTCTTCTGGCAGATTGAGAGCGCATTCCTAATGGGCTTAGGCTACTGGACTTCAGAAAAACTAGTATATGATGGTGATACTGGCTCTCTCTAAGCTCTTAACAGACGGAACTTGGACCTATAAGATTCCAGGAATGAAAGATATTCCAGCTGACATGAGGATACACTTCAAGCGTGGTGCTAGAAACAAACTTGGTGTTCTACAGTCTAAAGGTAAGTAAACTATTATATAATGTAAAATGTGTAATTACTTGTGATTGGGATACCTGAGTTCAGCAGTGAAGAAAGCCAGAAGTAAACGCTTATCGAGCTAAACTACAATTTTGCCACTGAGTGAGAGAAACTCTTTCTCTGAGTTGCCGTCTCTTATTTCGGGAACCACATTGTAAGGTACTCATTTTTTTTTTATTTTGGACCACCAACAAATCACAAACAATACCACCTTATATAAATATATAACATACAATCATAAGCAGTCACAGCTATCATAACAGCTAATTAGGCCGTAGGAGAGTCATGTTTAAGTAGTTTTAAGCCACCATGGGCTTAGAGACAAACAGTACTAACTAATTCTTACGTTGATGTTCACTGAAGTAAGCAAGGTTACCGGATTATGACTTCTGCCCTAACTCACAGAGGTAGGCACTCAAATGGGTGACGATGCATTTGTGATTCTTGAGCTGCAGTGTGCATAGGTGGCGCCAATCATATATCAACAATTGATCCGTTTGTCATAAAACTTTAAAAATAGAAGAAAATACTCTTGTACTATTCCATGCGGAGTCAACGCAAGGTGAGTTTTTTTCACTGCTAGAACATATAGAATAGATCATAATGAAAATTACTTCTAACAAAACCTATTTCGTCTCAGTACCCTATATACCTCCACGAACAAATAATTATGATGATTTATCACGTCCCAAAATTGTTATTCATTTGCCATCAATAACTTATTGAAAAATTAATAAACTCTAATTAATAGAACCTTATTAAGAAGGCTCTAGGGTAATAGTTACTGAGATATATTCATTTTAATTAAATATTACCGTTTATCTCTGACCAACCGGTGATCAGTAATAATAATATGTCTTAATATTACATGTTACTGAGAAAGAGTTTGTAACATCCATGATAACTTTTTAACCGATCTTTATGCATTGCAGACATACTGTCAGATGCACAAAAAGCATATAAAGTACTTTTCATCCAGTGAAAAATGTCATAGTATCTGATAAATAACTCCGATGAATTGAGCAATTTCAACAAGAGCAAAGTCACGGACAAAGGCAGTCTTAAATAAAAAGTTTGACGCCTGGTTTATTCTTGAAAGAAACGTGATGATTACTTATTTCTTTACCAAAGTTAGAAAAATATCGTACACAATGGTAACAAGGTTTCATTGAGGAAAAATAAATTTAAGAACCGTAATTGTTTCACAAATAACCAACTTGGATTCAACCAAGAATGGGGAAAAATATGATTGAAAACAACATTACTGATGATTTTATATAAAATTCGCGCACGTTGTGCCTTTCGTTTGAGATTCTTAATTTCGGTTTCAAGGTAGTAGTGTATTGTATTACTTTGGCATACACTTGAAATATGATATAAATATATAATATCTTAAAAATATTTCTGAGCACTCATGTACACTTTGATTAAAATGAAATTCCATAAAAAATTAATTTAACATTTAAATCCGACTACGTAAAAGCCACAAACTTTGAAATTACGTTCAAATGTACACTTTTGCAGTCAGACTTTTCGCACCACTTTATGTACATCGGCAATTAAAGGAAGGTGCTCCATCAGGCAGATCGTCAATATGGCTAGCAACTTAGTGGTAAAAGTATTATAAAACAAGTTTTGCGATATAAATTTAACATCCGAAATCCATTCAAAAAGTAAATTTAATTTTGATACCAGATAGTGATTTAATATTCAATTATTATGTGCAGGATTACGGTACGTGTATCATAAACCATTTAACTACCTTGAAACTAACTCTCTATGGAGCGGTACTAATTAGACTTTTGACAGGATTTGGCATGAAGCTTTTGAGTAAGCTTCCAGCAGCGTATTTTATAACAACCACACTGTGCGACTGGATATATGATTTCCCAAGAGAAAGGTCGCTTTTAGTCGTATTTGATAACGGCTTTCCGACTTAATGGCAAGTGAAACCAGTATACTTCCAGAGACCATTTTTATTTTAAAATTTTTATCTTCTGCCTGTTTGTGATTTTTAATACCTGGAATAATTGACAACATATAACTAAACATGTTAGTTTCTCACTTCAGCACTATGTAAGAAGAATTCGTTTGACTTTTACTTTACAAAAAGTATCCTAACCAGATACAGACAATACAATTTAATATTACAAATGAACTTTCTCTTACAAATACTCCAATATTGTTTCAGGTACAGGCGAACCAGCATTTTGTTTAGCCGCAATCTTCCCACACGCAGTACGAGAAGCAATTCGCTCGGCTCGTGTGAATGCAAGCTGCCTGGACGTTTGCTTTGACATTGGTAATATTTTTTATTAATCTTATGTATTTTTTTTTATCTTAAAGAAGACAACGCCCGCATTTGGCATAAATCCTCTTTCGCTAAGGGCTTTACAAACATACAAGAAACGAACACTAAAAATACCCAGACTCAATGCAACAATTTCTGGATCACACAAAATATTGTCCATGTCAGGTTTGAACTCACAACTCTCAGTGCAGCAGAGGGCATTGTCCCGACTGCTTAAACTACTAGGCCAACTGTGCAATCAAACGGATTTCTGCACCAATTGATACTGTCTTTTGTGTCAAACCAGCCGTAGAACCGACAACTGTTGACGTAAAGGAGTTTTAGAAGGGAGACTGTGTCTCGGCAAACATTGTATAGGATCCTCTCCGGCTTAGTGAAGTAACAATTTGCAAAAGATGGATGGCAGAAGTTTGACGCGAGAAGGCCAACATCGATCAGAGTGACGTATACTGGGAGAGGCGTATATCTAACAGTGGATTGCGGTAGGCTGTCGATGATGAAGGTGATGATTGTTTCAAATCTTATTTTTCCAAATCCACTTCAAAGATTGTTTTAATCTATTCTATCTATTGAGCTCATGAGCTACGTTAAACAGTTGACAGCAGGTGACACTTAGTACGATTGCTCCTATAAATCATGAAAATCATTAATATTGATATACATATACACAATGTTTACGATTACTTCGAATTACCTGGATCGTGGTCAAAGAGGTAACCTATAGATATACTCGTATATTATAATCCCGTCTACTGATTTTGTAAATAGTTCAACTTTAAATCGTAAATTCTATAAATTCCCATAGCTCTGTTTTATTTCCTTAATTCGAACATAACATTA
Organism: Hypercompe scribonia; assembly: GCA_949316085.1. NCBI lineage: Eukaryota > Metazoa > Arthropoda > Insecta > Lepidoptera > Erebidae > Hypercompe > Hypercompe scribonia. The sequence continues at coordinate 16,536,743 of OX438981.1, read as the reverse complement.
TATGACCCGTGTGTAAATGTAACGTTTTTTATTACTTCGATACTTAATTGTTTTTTTTTTTATATTAAGAGCCTACCAAAGTGTCTCTACTCTGCCTAATGGAAAGCATTAATAGAATCCAAAAGTTGTGGTCACCATACTCATTGTAGATACAGACAATGCAGTATGGTGACCCACACCATGCCGGGCTTGTGAGATGTTTTTTCACACCCCGTTTGGGGACGTAAAAGGCATGACAGTCAACGTGAAAGTGTAAGGCTTACACAGTTACCACGATAACTGTCACCCCTGCATCAATGGGCCTCCGGTCAAATATAGTATAAACACGAATAAATTTTAAGCCCAAGAAATATAAGTGAAAAAGTACTTTTTCAATTTATAACCTTCAAATGCTAAATATCAAAAGTTTTATCCGCCATAGGTAATTTGTGCCGTATATTTTTTTGTACTAAAAACATAAGAATTTCGGTCTATACGAATTTATTTTCATCCAGAGCTTTAGCTACGAATAATCCAGAATGATTTATTTAGACGTTCTTTTATTTATTGCTTGTTCTACATAAATTACTTAGCAAGAATAAGAGACGACAAAAATACAGAAGGGAGGCTTATCTTAATAGAGTAGAAGGGTAGGTAGAGTTGTAGATAATTGTCACTCTTCGATGTAGTGTCGGGAACTTGCACCAAAAGATTTAAACCTGTAAAAAAATTAGCAGAACAAAGTCTGTCCAGCAGTGGTAGCGTATGTGACTGATAAATGTTTCGGAGTTTGGGATTTTTATGTATAATGTATATCTATTTGCATAAAAAGTGTATAGTATATATTTTATCTATACATTTTTTATGTAAATATTTTATTTATGTGTATATATTTTATCAGTTAATCTAGCTTTACGTACTTGTAAATCAAGAAAAATCATTTTGAGTCGGTGAAATTGACTTGACAATCATCATCATCAACACCTTATAGTTGCTACACACCCTAACTGCTTGACTTTGGCTTCTCCTTAGAAAGGCTTTCGGTCGGTATAGGGTTTGTAATAAGTTATCCTTCCCTTCAATAGCCTCTATATGTTTAAATATTCAGTAAATAAAATTATCCATGTACAAATTATATTTTCAAAATTTTATTTCTTCCAGAAGTTAAATTAATTACAATCTTACTATGGCTTATATTATTAGCCCTTAAATAACGTAATAAGTAATCACCAAAAGCTAATTTAGCCAAATGAAATGTACCTAAATACATAAATTAGTTCGCTACAAATGTCCCAATTAAATGGACCGGAAGGTCGTTAGATTTATCCCTACTAAATTATTGCATGTGATTTCATTAGTTGATCTACCAGAACGTTGACTTTAGATGTTACATTGAGAATAGATCGATTGGATGTGCAGTAATGTGAATTTAATGATAATGTACATGAGCTGCGCACTATCATGTTTCACTCTCGCATACATTGTGGATCCATTAATAAGAAATGAGGATATTTTTGTCTCATGTCCTATGTCCTACACGAAAAATAGACAAAAACCATGTTTAAAATGGATTGTAGGTATATCGTGTCAAAACTTGTACTTATCTTTTGCAGAACTTTACCAGTTTTTGAAGTGAGTTGATACTCAATATTTAGACTTGTAACAACCACAAAACGGGTAATATTATTTTCTAAATATATGTTTAAAAATAACAATTTACATTCATAGCAGAGCGCAATAATTGTGACAACTTATTTTAATTATTTTTTATCACAACATAACTTTTTGCCGTATCATGTCTAATATTAACGGCAACATTAGAGGCGCAAGCTGTGCGCTAGAATTCTGAAAAGTCGTTAAAATATATCATCTGTTTATTTTTTTTCAATGACTTTGATGAATTAAATTGTATATTTCTTACATCCATACCTACTATTAGTTCTTATTGTATTGGTAATATTGTTTTATCAGTCATATATGTGTTATTTGACACAGATAAAATTTAGATTATTTTGTTTCAGAAAATCCTTGCACCGTGGAAAATATATTTATGGCAGTAGATCATAAATTGGAGGACTTCAAACTCAATCAAAAATGATATTTTTATTGACAACCATCTCGGTCTTGGACAATCCGAGATGGTAGGCACTCCTAGGAGGAGACTTTCGTTTAGCAGTGAAGTTATAGATTGACTTAAATTTTTTTTTTTACATCATTTTGTTGTACTACTTATAGACTTATGCATATAAATCATTTTGTTATACTACTTATATACTTATATACAGATATATTAAAGCAGTTGTTACATTTGTATGGTTTCACTTTATGGTGTTAAATATATCGGTGTTTCAACCTCTAATCTAGGAGTATGTAAGACTGTATTTGCAAAGAAAAACCCTCCTTAAAGCGTGGTAGAGCTTGTTTCGCAGCGGTAGTGAATGTAACTGCTGTGCTTGAGGTCTCGGGTTTGATTTCCGGGTCAGACCAAATGTTTGTACGATCTGCAAATATTTGTTTCGAACATATAACATGTATGTATTTACAAAAAAAAAGTATATAAGTATTCTATCAGTCAGCCTAGTTATCATAGCACAAGCTCTGCTTAGGTTAAAACTAGATGACGTTGTGTGTCAAATGTAATATTTATTTATTATTATTATTATTTATAAATGGTAAGGTTCGGTCAGTGTGATGTTACGGTCATACAGAAAATTAGAAACTCTTTCACTAATTTCAATGAAGTCCTACGGCTTCCTACTGAGGAGATATGGACCTACGTCCATATCTACTATTATTCACTAGAGGCACTTAAAACCAATATGCATTTTTTTCTTTTGAGTTGCAGCAAATATATTGTAAACTATATTAGGATGTAGTTATGAAGTTGACAATGAAGGTGTAAAAGGTAACAGTGGGGTCCTCTAATATTGTCGCACAAACTACTCGCATGATATTGACCGAAGCTCATAAATTGATCTTATAAGTGAACAGAGTTACACATTAATTTATGACGCTTTAGGTGAAGTTGTAAAGCATCAAAGTATGCTTTAAAAAGTCAAAAAAGACAAGAAATCCTTACATATTCAGAATATTTATATAAAATAATTTAAAACTTTGTTATTTTGTATCATTGCTTGTGTTTCTGTACTTTTTGTTCTTGAGATTGTGCGTTCGCAATACCTACTACAAATCTAATACATTCTGTTGTAGACAGACATTATACATTGTTTTTTTATATCAAACTATTACAACATAATACTTTCTTTCGAAGAAGAGGTTGTGTCCAATCCAGTAGACTGTTAAAAGTTGTTAATGAAGGTATTAAAACATATTCACAGAAACATTATTGCATATTCGGTCTGGCTTACCCTTATACACCGGTTGTGGTAATCTGACCTTAAACAGTTTATCGTCGTCACCGCAAATAGGTCACGTATAATATTGAAAGCCTGCCACAAAGTTTAACTTGTTACATAAGATGTTATGTTCTTTTTATTACTTTTTTATTACATTTTTATGAGAAAGGTGGCTATGACACTTGAGTCTGCAGCTCAAAAGATATAATTTCCTACTTTTCGCAAAGTAAACTAAAGCATTCATTATTCCATATTAGGGGGTGTCTCCACTGACGCACAACAGAAGTGAAGCAGAGCGGGACGGGGTGGAGCTACACTAAACCGTGTTTCAATCAATCAAGTTCTATCATTCGTGTACCTCATACATTTGAAGATTATGACATAACTTCATTAATTTAAGTGACAAGCCCACCCTACCTGTCGCTATGCAACGTCTCTCTACCCTCCGCTGCACACCACAGCCTGCTCGACCCGTTCTTTCCAGCGAGTGCCACCGTTCGTATATTTTACTTGAAAATCCATTCAACTCCAGTCCACTCCATTACACTGTTGTTACTAAAGCGAAATAGATATTTCAAATGCCGTAATTGGCCAATTTACGATCTGTACCTCTCCCCTCTGCTTAATTCTGTGCCAGTAGAAGGATGCTTTTACATACTACTAATATTATCTATTAGAATTTGGTTATTTTTAAGAATAAATAAAGTAATTTGAAGTATTTAAAATACAGTTTTTAAGTCTGGCAAAAATATTAATAATTAAAAAATGGAAAGTCAACGTTGTGAGTTTTGGCGAGGTAAAGACACTATTTGTGAACTATCAAAAAGGGTACCTAATCCTGAATTTTGCTGTTGGGGAAACACTTTATAATAAACTTTATAAGGACTTGATTATATTTATACTTATTCTTAATAAACGTGGAACGGCGTGCTTCGATTGGACTCCGAACTACTTTTAATATAACTAGTCATCAAAGTTATGCGTTAACATAAACACACATTTACACAGTCCTCTTCACTCACACACCTTCAACTACACGCTACATATACATATATACATCATAATTACACCTACACTACCCACACATTATATGAATTCTATGTCTTGTTTAGTAAGTATTTGAGGTTATATAATTTTAATTAGAGTTTTCCTTTTTTATTTCTCGTTTTAAGTTTTATATTATTTGGACTTCTTTTATTATCCGAGAGAGGATGTTGATATCTACGACACAGTTTTATTATATTATTATAACATTGCACCACTCTATCATGTGATCACATATTGATCGTTTATTCTTTTTTGAATTCAAAATCTAGTGATAGCGACATATTTATTACAATTTGCCCTAATTAAGTGAAATCATTTTATGTATTTCCTATGAATAGGTGGATTATTGGCAATTCATATCAACCCTTTGATTTTTTTAAGCACTCTTAACTTTATTGAATAGTACTTTGTATATATTATTTCAGATATGTACAATATCCGAAATAATATATCCAAAGTACAAGATGTATCCAAAGTAGTAATCACGAAATAAATTTTCATTTGTTTATGTCACTTTTCCTGCGTTTCACTCCACTATTTACAACTGAATGACTGAACGTCGAACTGATGTCTTATAAAATTTCTCCGTCTACCCACTTATAATATTTCTCATCCTAACTCCCTCCCCTTATTTGTTTTCTATCGGCAATTTATTTAGTTTCTGTCTTATCTAAAAATTAACGCATGTCATATAAAAAATAATTGTAACCTAGCTAATATACGTTATATTTCAGACAATTCAATTAACAAGGATTTAATATTTTATTGTATATTATATTAAAAAAATAACATTATTTATCTTTTAACATTTTATAATCTTGAATTGAGCTAAGTAGAACTATATTTGTTATTAAATCGATGTTATATAATGCACGTACATTTAAAATTTTACGCTTCAAAACAGACTAACAAAACATGTGATTCTTTTTAATAACTGTGTGCAAGTTATGTACCGTATTTCTGCAAATAAAGTATCATATCGTTTTAAAAATACATACACGATAAACAATATGTGACCTCATTTCATTTAAACAAAGACATTATCATAATATCCCATAAAAGGAAGAAAATCACAGTATATTATGCACACGCAATCATAAAAGCATAATTTAGTAATCATGTTCTAACTGGCATAAAGTAACAAATTAGTGATTGATTTAACAATTTAACAAGCTCGGATCTTCTGTGTAGTTAATACTAATTGTGCAGGTATCGCAAACATTAGGTATGGTTTCAAAATGTACTATTTTGATATTTCTTCAGGATCATAAAAAGGTATATACCAACGAGTGGTTCCCACAGGATGTAAGCATTGATATACCACAGTGACCGCTTACGGTGGTGACTTCCACATACAGCGCAAAATGCAAATATATACCACAGCGCCATCTAGCAAGGACACATCAAACTACGGCGTAATGAATTACGATCCCATTTTTTTTTTTTTTTTTTTTTTTAACGTGTGGAAACCCCCTCGGGCCGTCACCCCACCGGGGTTTACGGCGGGGTGGTGTGTCGGAATCGGACCGACTAAAACCACACGGTGTGCCACTCTGCGCCTGAGATAGGAGGGATCCAGGAACCGCTGCTATTACGACATCCAGATCCCTCCTAGCGCCTGCCCGCTACCTCGGGCACCATCTGCGGATAAACTCTCTATTTTAGGCGACGTACGGCACACGCGGACGTCGCCTCCTCGCGGCTGGCCATTGTAGCGGATGGAGGGGAAAACCCATCCCGTCCACCCGCGGCCACACTCAAGGCGGCATGAGGCGCTGGTATGCGCGCCTCCGCCGCCCGGCTCGCCGGCGGCGAATTGGGTCCGAGTGGATATCGTCCTCCCGGGCCTTCTCCGCCGCCTCCTTCTGCGAAATTACGTCTTCGCAGAAGGTTGCGACCGCGGTAAAACAACTGTCGCTACCGGTCATGGAGCGTATGACGGCCGGTAGCGAGAGGTCTCCTCCAATAACTGCAGTGAGGACCCCACGCTGCGCCGCCCAGGCGGAACAAACCGCTAGCGTGTGTTGAGCCGAGTCCTCACTGCAGTCGCAGTGGTGACAGGCGGGACTCAATTCCCTCCTGGCGACCGAGTGCAGATACTTCCCGAAGCAACCGTGCCCGGAAAGGACCTGTGTCAGTCGGAAGGAAAGGGTCCCGTGCTGCCGCCCCGCCCACTCGGCGATGACCGGCTGGAGAGCCTCCACGGCGGCAAAGCCAGCACGTGGAGCCTCCAGCCGGGACGACCAACGAGCCATCGTGGCTCGACGAGCGGCCTCTCGCCACTCGCGTATCTCTTCGGGCGGGGGCCGTATGCCGCTACCCGCCCGGAAGTCAGCTGTCCGCCGATAAACTTCGGCGAGCACTTCCGCCTCCAAATCCCACAGGGGAGTTCCGGCCAAGGCGCACGCCGCCTCCGTCGATACGGTGCGGTAACCGCGTATGGCTCTAACCGCCAATATCCTCTGAGGGCGCCAGAGGCGGGCCCTATTCTGGGCGGTCAGAGCCACCGCCCACACCGGTGCACCATACAGCGCCATTGACCGGACAACCCCCGTGTATAGCCGTCTCGTCGCGTGAATTACGATCCCAACATCAACGATCAATCCGCTCTTATGTTTTTATTGTTTGTTACTTAAACATCTGTGTAGATTATTGAATATCTCAGTAGAAAATTCATAAATAATTAAAAGTTTAAGACCGGGTCAGATATAAATTAACCTGAAATGACAACTCAATATGAGCAGGTTGTAACGTAGTACTTTTTATTTTCTTTTTTTTTCTATATGATAAGCCTGCCAAAGTGACTCTACTCTGCCTGATGGAAAGCATTAATAGAATCCAAAGAGTTATGGTCACCATACTAATTGCAAATGCAGACAATGCAGTGGGGTGACCCACTATTTTGGCCTAGTGAGATGCTTTTTCATGCCACGCTTAGGGACGTAAAAAGTATTACAGTCATCATGGCTGTGTAAGACTTACACAACTATCATGATTACTGTCACCCCTGCATCAATGGGCTTCCGGTCTCGCACTCACCAACGGAACACGACAGCACAGATGCTGGCGCTTTAGGTTGGTCTTCTGTGGGAGGGTAGTACTGCCCGGGTTGAGCCGGCCCATTCGTGCTGAAATCAGCGTGGCTCTACTACCTAAAATCACCGAAGTTTTCGAATACTCGTCGACAAAGAGACCACAAGATCGCCGACATCTCTTTGCTGATTTTTTCTTTTAGTTGACGTATTATATTTGATTTACTGGTGTAGACATTATTCTTTAAATAACCCCATAAAAAGAAGTCTGCCGGGGATAGATCTGGACTTCTGGGTGGCCATGGAATGTTGCCTCGTCTGGAAATCAGCATTGCCGAGAACACGTCTTTGACTACCAGTAGGGACATATAAGATGTGTGACAAGTGGCTCCACCTTATTGAAATCATGTGTTACGATTGTAGCCAGTAAATTCCAGTAGCATCGGTCCCAAGAACTCCCGTAACATGTTTAAGCAGGATGTTAGATTCAAAAGTTAACGAATTCTTAGCCCACTCTATATACTTAACCCTATGATATCAAATTGATTATTACTACCTCTGTACCCATACATATAAAATTAAATTTACAGCAAATCTAGTATTATACGAAACAATATAATAAGACACTACCAAGAATAAAATTGCACGTAATACAAACTTAATAGACAGGTATGTATTATCTTCACTCGTAATATCTCAATCCTAGTAATCAATTACAGTTTATGCAACCTAACCTTGGGATTGCGAATAGTCAACTGTCTCTAGTAAATATTTTCCACACGTTGATACGTGTTTTGTTGAGTCGATAAAAATGTATGATTCAGATGACCCCGAACACACCTAATAGGTCACGTCATTAAAAATATAAGGAATCTATGCTTCACCTGCTATTTTCGCATATTAAATAATTATAGTCCATAAAAATAAAAAACTTCAAGGGTAAATCGAAGCGATAAGGGTTATTTTTTTTAAACAAGTAAAAGTCCCCTACCAGATATATTTAACTCCTCAGAAAGAAGATTTTTTGCGCAATTTACTGAACTGGGCAGACGATTTGCTATAGGGCTTGTTTAAAGTTTTTTCTTTTCTTTATAATATCGTTATTCTGTGTAGTTTACTCTCTTAGTTGTCTCTTGCGACACCTTCAGGATGAATAGGGATGGTGACTGCTGACAGAGGTTCTTAAGTCATTACTACACGGACGGATAAATTGATTTCTTTGCAATAAAACTTACCGTGCTGCACAAAATCTAAAATCCTATGCACAGTAATGTCACGAATACCAACACTAACAAACTACTCACTTCCGTAGAACGTGGTAGTTGTGTCAAAAGATGACCTTATCCAAAATTCGTAACTACCTAAAAAGTATTAAGTTGGCCAACAATAGATGTGATTAAAACCTGTGGTGAATAGATTACAGGCTCATACGTCTATCTAGTGTAATATGTAATAGCAAAGGATAATTAACATAAACGAAATCGCTGTGTAATATGTGTTTTTTGTCAGAAGTACCAATTTCATTGCCTTATTATTTCCGCTAGTCAATTTGTCACAATGTCAGCTTACCTCGTTTTGGAATCACTCGTAGTCGTAGGATAGTTGGTGACACAACATTACAACTGAAATATTATAGTCTTTAAAACATGGCAAAAATTGTTTTTAAAATTAATGGAATACAACATGAAGGTATGTGCAAATATTTAAAAATATTTTACGTTCGCTATTCAACTTTCATTAGTCAAAATATTTTACATCTCAAAAAATATTTTTATTTAGAACTATTGTTTGAACGTTGGTAAAATGTCGAAAATGGATTGCATATCTATAGTATTCAAGCAATTAGATGGTGGAGATGACTATAAAAGATCCAGACACTGAACAGAATCTTACAAATATGGATAAACAAAAAAAATCTGCCCCCTACCTGCTCAAGTTTCGAGGTTGGGCAAAACGGCACCGACAGTGCGTTGGCGCGCATTTTGTGGCTGTTGCAGCCGAGCGCGCCGTTGTGCCAATGCCTCTCGGTGAGCGTTCCGCTGCATTTCGAGCTCGTCCTGGTCTTCCCCACTCTCACCCTGGCGGATAGCGCGAATCTAGTCACGGAACCTCGTGTCTATATCCGCCAGGATATCAAAAGGATATCTGTTGCCGCCTCCGATGAAATGGTGCGGTATCCTCGTTCGATCCGAATGGCCACTACCCGCTGCGCTCGATGGAGTGCAAGTAGGTCTAGGACCTTGTTAGTTATCAAATAGCCATGTGTGTAACTAGTTATATTTTTTTTAATGCAGTTGATGGTAGATTTGGTCCTGATGTATCACTTAACGAATACATTCGCGATGTGGCGGATTTGCGAGGTACTAAATCGATGTGCCACGAAGGCGGCTGTGGTATATGCATCGTCGCAGTACGAGCTGCTTTGCCGCCAACCGATGAAGTCAAGTTATTCTCAGTCAATTCTGTAAGTGTTGTTGCAGTAATAAAAATAGTGATTCTCATTCGGCTTAACATCTAGATGCAACACATCACATTAATGTAGAGTGTACTATAATTTTAATGGTAAAACTAACTATCCACGTTAAATATTTCATTACGTTAAACAGTATTTCCATCTTCAGACTTTAATAAAAGGCCTTTAGCAATTTCATCACTATCATCCGTACTCTTTAACAGTCTATTGCTAGATACAGGCCACTCATGCGAAAGCAAAATAACTATCTTCATTATATTTCAGTGCTTAGTATCAGTTTTATCTTGCCATGGTTGGGATGTAACAACCGTAGAAGGAGTTGGCAATAGGCTAATCAGCTACCATGAGATACAAAGCAGATTGGCCAAATTTAATGGCACACAATGCGGCTACTGCACGCCGGGATGGATTATGAATATGTATAGGTAAAAAATTGTGTATAATATTGCGTAAAATTTTCATAAAGGAATTCAAATATAACTTTAAAATATATTTTTCAGCCTTTACGAAGTCAAAAAAGACAGTTTGACACAAACACAAATTGAAAATTCTTTCGCTAGTAACATTTGCAGATGCACAGGTTACAGGGCAATAGCCGATACTTTTAAAACTTTTGCAGAAAATATTGATGAAGATCTAAATAAAAAACTTATTGATTTAGAAGATCTTTCTACTCTAAAAAATTGTAAGAAGCAATGCTTAAAACCTTGCGATCATCAAATGGAAACTTTGAGAGAAACGAATGTTACACATGATCAAAATTGGTGCGTTATTGAGACAAGTGATAAAAAAATGATTACTGTAGATAATGGCAAAGTAAAATGGTATAAATTATTTACCTTAGATGATGTTTTTAAAATTATAGCTAATAATGGTGACTATAAATTAATTGCAGGAAACACTGGTCAAGGTACGAGTAATGACAAATAATATTTACATAGCAAAATTTTGTCTTGGTGTTTATGTTATTTAGAAAATTACCAAATCATTCTTTCATCAATTATTGTTTAATTTTTTAAAGTTTTTTTTGTACATTTTTGGCTTCTTGACGTTCTTTCAATTCTATGCTTATTATGTTATTTTTATATGTACAGTACTTTGAAACCGAGCTTTGCTCGGTATTTGAGTGAAAGTCGATTCCCAATTTACCAACTTTTTTTGTTCCCATCCTTAATTTTGTCACATAGATAAGTGTCAAAAAGGGCCTATTAGATAAACATTTCATTGCTTTAAAGCACTTATTGTTCGAACGTTGATAAACAGCGTTTTCTAAAAATAAAAGCAAGCTAGATGAATTTTTCGCTCCCGAAACTAGTATACTAGTAGTATACTAGTATACTAGTAGTATACTAGTATACCCGCATAGTAAACTAACTTCATAAAAATATATATTATATTATAATTATTTATATAGATATATAATTAAAAATATTAAGTATTATATACATAATATTTTTTACTTTCATGTACTAAAATAAATGTAACTTTATTTGTGTGCATTGTAGAATTTTAAAATGATCAATATTGTAATGTAAATTTTTATTTTAGGTGTTTATCACATTCAGGGTTACCCAGAAAACGTCATGGACATTTTCAACGTTGTCGAATTAAAAGGGCACTCATTTGATGTAAACCTAATACTAGGAGCGGGGATGCCTCTTTCAGAAATGATGGAACTGTTTAAGCAAGTATCATCACAGGATGAAAATTTCTCATATTTAAAGATTTTTTACGATCATATGGACTTGGTTGCGCATATACCCGTCAGAAATGTAAGATTAATTAATTTTGTATTTACATTTGCATAAATAAACAAAAATTGTAAAAGACAATTATTTTTTAGATTGGCACCATCGGTGGTAATTTATTCATGAAATATGAAAACAATGATTTCCAGTCAGATTTATTTCTTTTATTTGAAACCGTCGGTGGAATGGTAACAATTGGTAAAATACTTTCTTGTATTATTTCAAAATAGAATAAAAATTTGTAATTTGATATAATTGTTTTAGAACTTAGAAAAAAACTGTATTAATTATAAGACAAACTAAACAGGACAATATCACTGCAAAGAGTGTATTCTTTTCACCATTTTGTAACCTTCTCGAGTGATCACCCTATCGGCGTTCACAGAAGGTTGATGTGTCAGAATCGGATCAACCAAAACCACAAAAGGACACGCAGAGTGGCGTGCGCTTGAAATAAGAGGGATCTGGGAACAGCTGTTATTACGACTGCCAGAACTCTTTCAAAACCTGCTAGCGCGGGCACCGCTTCAGGTATACTTCCTATTTGGGTGACGTATCGCACACGCCTACGTCACCTCCTCGAGGCTTGCCACATCAGCGAATGAATGGGCAAACTCATCCCGTCATCCCGCAGCCACAATGCGAACGGCATTATCCGCTGGTAAGTGCACCTCTGCAAATTAGGTCTAAGTGGAGATCATCTTCTCGGGCTTACTCCGCAGCCTACTCCTGCGAGATAACAGCTTCGCAAAAGGCCGCTACCGCGGTAAAACAACTATCGCTACAGGCCATAAAGCGTAAAACGGCTGGTAGTGAGAGGAAATTTCGTGAGGACCTGACGCTGCGTCACCCAGGCGGAGCAGACCACCAGCATGTACTCAGTCGAGTCTTTGCTGTGATTATAGTGGTAATAGACGAGACTCAAAGTCCTGCCCGGAAAGGACCCGAGTCAGCCACACGACCTCGAAGGGCTCAATCGTATCCCATATTCCACAGCACCTATATTGTGGCCTGTGGTGCATTTCTCCACCGTCTTTGCACCTCCGGCCTTAAGGATGTGTAATATGCCACACTACATCCGTAATTTGGTAGAGGTGGGCATCAGGGGTGACGGATATCGGTATATTAGAAAAGGGAGCTAACTGTGATGGAGACAGATCTTCTCGCTCGGGGAACTGAGCGCTGAACTCATTCACTTGCCCCGTCAGGCAGTCGTTGGCCACCTGGAGACGAGCTATGTCCATCTTACAAAACACAGAGCCTGACTGCGATTCGCAACCCCTCTCTACTCCCTCTCTCCCTATTTACAACTTTAGGAGGCAACATCTCCTGAGACGCATCGTTCTCCTGATTCCTGGAACGTCGTGGCTGTCGCATGACTCCTTTGCCATAGGCTCCATAACATCCGTCCTGGCGCTAGAGTTACTACTCACGCCATCTGACTAATGGGTGGATCTGAAATGTAAACGTTGCGATGTTCTTCGGTTCCCAACAGCCACAATGACTTCTGAGAGCCCCACCGAGATAGGCATCCCAATCAATGTATTCTTTTCGTTAGACGAGAAGTAGTCCGCCTTTATACTCTTCTCCTTCTTACCTTTCTCGGAATTATATAAAAAGTTTGTGAATAAATTAGTATTATAATATTATCAGTTTTTACTATAAATTCTATAATTGAACCTACTAGTAGAGGAACGATACTAAAACGGATATGTAGGCCTAATTGAGGAGTCCACAGGCGCATCGGTTGAAAGTGCACATACGACTGATCTACCATTCAATAATGCATCCTCTGGCCACGCAGTCCGGAACACGGGATTCGAGATAATTTATTACAGAGATTTTCATCTTCGTAATCCGAGCAGCTTAGCCAAGACCCTCGACCCTGGTCGGAGTCGCAAGATTTAATCATGACTTTTCTTTTGAGATTAACAGCATTGTAATAGAGAGACGAGATCTTTTAATGCCTGTTCGGTGGCAGTATGAGTCCACACCGAGTACATCCTACTTTTTCCACTGTTAATAACAAAGAAACTTCGACCCGCGAAAGGGTCTGTGACATCATCTATGAAGCTTTCATACAATAGGTTCAATAATCTTGTAATGTTCTGATTCTGTGTTTGCTCTGCTAAATAAAATACGTTAAATATTTGACCTAAAGTTGTAATTACCATTTTTATGTTTATTCATATATTTAAATAATACACGTAAAAATATAATAATATGTATTTATTCATAAATGTACATTAATTTGATTTACTCTCATAAGAAAACAAATAATTGGTGTTTCATAAAGTTGATTCTATTTTAATTAAATTATACTTTTTAGCTGAAAGTACTAGTAAACTAAAAACAATATCGTTTACGGACTTTTTAAAGGCAGATATGAAGCGAAAAGTGATTATTAACGTCATGTTACCTCCTTTGTCTTCGGAAAATAATAAAATTAAGACTTATAAGGTATTCATTTTCAATACCATGTCTATATTATATTTTACTACATAGTCTATAATTTTTTAATAACCTGGTACCTTTTCCAGATAATGCCAAGATCTCAAAATGCTCACGCTGTAGTTAATGCCGGCTTTCTATTTAAATTCAAAGAAAATTCTAAGTTTTTGGAAAGGGCCACGATAATCTTTGGTAGTATATCGCCAAAGTTTATACATGCTACAAAAACTGAAGAAACTTTAGCTGGCAAAGATATATTCACCACGGAAACCCTACAATTAGCAATTCAAACGCTGAGTGATGAGATAACCCCTGCAGAAGCACCTCCTGAACCATCTGCAGCTTACAGAAAAATGTTAGCAATGGCATTGTATTATAAAGTAAGTATAATTGAAATTTGTGGCTCTTATTATAGTGATTGGTGAAAAGAGTACGAATGATAATTCAAATTAAATAACTGTGAATTCTTATTTTAACCTGGGTATTGACATGGTGTAATGACACATATATTTGAAATATAAACCCAAAAAGATTGCTCAGAACTGAAAATTGAATCCAGGAAATGATTTGGTACTCATTCAAGCATTAATATTACATTTTTTGTAGGCAATTTTGAGTCTTTGTCCCGATGGACAAATATCAACAAGATATAAATCAGGAGGTGAGGTTCTGAAAAGAAATACTTCTCGAGGAGCCCAAATATTTGATACAGATAAAACTGTATGGCCTTTGAATCAGCCCATGCCGAAACTAGAAGCTTTAGTACAATGCAGTGGTGAGGCCACTTACTCTAATGATCTGCCAAAACAACCTAACGAAGTATTTGCAGCATTTGTTACAGCGGATGTTAGACCGGGAAGTATTATAAGTGGTTTCGATACTACTGAGGCATTGGTGAGTATAATTTTTGTCATCGTGAATTGTTATAATTAAGTAATGACTAAATATTGTATTGTATTTGTGTTTTAGAAAATCAATGAAGTTATTGCTTTTTATTCCTCCAAAGATATACCTGGAAATAATTCTTTCACACCTCTTAATATGCCGCTAGTCAATGTCAGCGAAGAGATATTATGTTCCAAAGTAGTAAAGTTTTATGGGGATCCAGTAGGAATCATTGTTGCCACTAGAGAAAAAACTGCGAATAAAGCTGCAAAACTAGTGAAAGTAAACTATGAGTCTATTAGTGAAAATATACCTTTGCTCACAATTGATGATGTACTGCAATCTCCTGAAAAGAATAAAAGGGTAATTAACAACAGGACTGTACAGCCTGAAGAAATTGGTAAAGATGTAAAACATGTAATTAGTGGTGAACTGAAGTTAGAATCTCAGTTTCATTTTTACATGGAACCCCAGACATGTGTAGTGAGACCAACTGAAGATGGATTAGAAGTATTATCTTCAACACAATGGCTTGATTTGACTAATGTTGCTGTAGCAAATTGTTTAAACGTACCTGTTAACAGGTATGTTCAATATTTTTCTCTGAAATATTCTTAGTGTGTTTGCTTTTCCAAAACAGTTGCGCGTGTTCTTTGACTAAGCTAAGACAACTGATTGAACTTTATATTGAAGTTCATTTAGATATATTTATGTCTAAAGGAGCTAAAATTTATTGAAACTATTCAAATAAGAAATCAGAAATGCATTTAATTTACTACAGTTACTCGAAATTTAAAAAGTAACGTGTAGTATGTTAAGTGAAGAATGTCACTTCTAATAACTAAGATCTAGAAATCTGTGAAATTTCAGTTGCATGCATATTTTATAACTTTCTTTATTTATCAAGTTGTTCAATATATTTATCAAGAAAATTCCCTTTTTTATAGTATTATATTTTACTAGTAATGTGGGTGTATATATTTTTTTAAATATGTTTGTTCGGGTGGAATCTTGCTAGTTAATCTTGAAGCAGATATCTTTATCCGATTGAGTTGGAATTTGGGAAATTTCTATATCATATGACAATGTGAAGGTGATTAAAGGTGGCCATTGGATCTTTAAAATGAAACGACACACCCCCATCGAGTTTGGACTCATTTGATTCATCTTGATGAATAGTTTAATTTTAGGGGATATGCACGATCTGATGATGGAGCTCGAACGTCGCCATAGAAACTCCTTTATAAAACGACCTAACCTTTAGTGATAGATAATATCCATACGCAACACAATCAGATTTGATAAAAAAAATTCATTCTACATGTTATGAATGTGAATTCCATTTTATTAAATGAATAAGCCAATGCCAAGATAAACACCACCGTTTCGACTTTTACACTCTTCTAAGCGAGCGCCGAAATTTTCGAATACACATCGTCAACTAAAAGAAAAAGAAATCTTCTTTTTATTTTAGTTAAGGCAGTGTACTCGTATTTGGTTTATTGATGTAGACATGATTCTTCAAATAACCCCATAAAAAGAAATCAGCTGGGGATAGATCTGGACTTCTGGGTGGCCAAGGAATGTCACCTAGTTTGGGCATCAGCTTTTCCGGCAAAATATCTTTGACCACCCTCAGGGACTCAGTAGATGTGTGACAAGTGGCTTCATCTTGTTGAAACCTTCATGTGTTACAATTGTAGGCAGCAAATTACAGTAGCATCGGTCCCAAGAACTCTCGTAACATGTTTGCGCGTAATGTTTGACTCAAATGTTAACGAATTTTTGGCCCACCCTAAGTTATGTTGGGCTTACACAGTAGACAAAATACAAAATACATCGTCGACCATGCAGTTCTATATTTAGGATCGAAGTTCTTCGCTGCTAATCAAGCATACGAGGCCATAAGTAGGATAAAATCAATAGAAATATCTCTGATTGAACATCTAGACTTTCCAAAATTAACCAATAAACGACCTTCCAACAATGATGCGTTGAATGAAATACGGGGACTGGGTTATCCATCCAGCGATATCTAAAAAGTAAAAATAAATAAGGTTAGAAAACGTTATTTTTTAAAAAACTTTATTTACATTTATTTATTTTTAAGTTTATTTTTATAAAATTTTGAAATCGTACTATAGAGGAACGGGTGACACGTCCCTTCGATACAAAGGGAGGGTCCTTCGAAAGAGTGACGTGATAATGCCTGGCGGGCTGCTGCCCTATAGTTGATGTTGGGATATTGACTATATGCTATTCGCGGCGAGAATTTCTATGTCGCGATACAGAATTAGTAGTTATTCCGTAATTCATGACTGTATAGTTTGATGTGTCTTCGGTAGATGACGCTGAAATAAGTCTATTTATTTGCGTTGTGTATGGAAGTCGCCACAAGTATGTTAAAAAGAATAAATAAAACTTTTCCCTGAACACTTTTAATGTTAACTTACTATTTGTATGATATAGATAGACAAGTTAATGTAATAATTTAATTTGATTGATTATTAATTTTGAAATTTGGAAAAAGAAATAAAAAGAGTAAATATTTAAGTCTCGAGACAGGTTTTTATATCATCTAATTTTATATTAAAGCTTACTTCAAGATAAAAATTTCAATATAAAAAAGGCAATTGAAATTTTTTTTTTTTTTCAATTTCGACTTTTTTATACTTAAAGAAGGATAACTTTTCATACAATTTATAATCTTTTATTTAGAGTAATTTGCAAAAACCTTTTATTTAGTATTTTTCCCATTTAACCTTCAAGAAAACACTAATAATAAAATACTTAAAAAAATTTTAAGGTACAAAAGTAGCGAATTTCCTTAAAAATTTTTGCTTTGCTACAATCCTATCACGATATAATTTGAAATGAATAAAACCAACATTAAATTCTGAATTGTATTTTAGCTCTTAATGTGATTAATATTATTTTAGCATAAACGTCGTTGTTCGAAGAGTGGGAGGAGCCTACGGAGGAAAAATAACAAGGTCTTGTCAGGTAGCATGTTCCGCCGCCTTAGTAGCCCACTTGCTTGGAAGAACTTGTAGATTCATACTTCCTCTACAAACAGGGATGAAAATTATTGGAAAGCGCTTACCTACTAACTGCAATTTTCAGGTAGATATATTTTTTTCTTTTTTTTTTTTTTTTTTTGTCTTTAAAAAAGACAACGCCCGCATTAGGAATAAATCCTGTGTCGCGGGGGACTTTACAAACATACAAGAAACGGACACAAAGAACACCCAGACTTAGAACAACAATTTGTGGATCACACAAAGTGTTGCCCTATGTAGGATTTGAACCCACAACACTCAGCGAAGTAGAGAGCGGCGTGGCGACCGCTTAAACCACTAGGCCAATCGTGCAGTCAATTCATCGACTACGTTCTTTTTGGGTTTTGAATTGTTACCGTTATCCTTAAAAACACTTACGTATCATTATTTAAAATTTTCTACCAAGTCCCATTAAGATTTTTACCAAAATTTTTGTTATATTTCTTGATTCGGAGAAATTTTTGCCAAATATGTAACATAAGGAGATTGGATTAGGAGACAGGGACTAATATTGCGAATAAATTAATTTACTTGAAAACAATAAACCGTATTAAAACACAGTTTTGTCCAAGAAAAAGTAATTTTGGTAACACCAAGTATTACAATAAAACATACAGATATTTTTCAAACCTCTGCTTTAAAAGGACCAGTGAGGTCTTCTTAATATCTAACCCTGACACATCAAAAATAAACACTATCTAAACCCCAATCGTACAGAGAACTTTGAAATTTATGAGGGTCAAACCTTTATCACTTTTCAAATAGACAACGGTCACTTGAATGGTGACCAGACATAGTTTGAAACTCGCAAAATATATTGGTATTGTACACACATTTTTACACGAAGATTTTTTGTTATTTTACCATGTGCTTGCTAACTTTTTTAGTTTGATTATATTCAGATATTTTGTATCTATCTATTAAGAAACAAAACGTAACGATCAGATTGTTATTAATTGACTAATGATTATTTATAATATAACCCAACATCCAATAATGTTTGCCACGTACAAAACTTTCTTAGACTAACTAACATTTAAAAAATTTTGAAAGGTTTTTTACCTGATTAATAACTTCTATAGTTCATTCGCTTTTATTTTTGAATACTTTTAGGTAGGTGTAAACAACGATGGAGAAATTCAATACCTAAAAAATATTTTTTACCAAGACAATGGATGTGATCTCAACGAAGTCATCACACCCATTACTGTTAATCATGTTTTTAACTGTTACGACACGAAGAGATGGTATATAGAAGCAAATAGTTTAACGACTGATACGGCTTCCAACACCTGGTGCAGAGCCCCAGGTACGTAAATTTAGATTTTGCTAATAATCCTACTTGAAAAGAAGCTAAAAATTTAAGTTTTCTAAACTTTTTTGTAAATGGGAAAGCCTTTGCTGGTTTCAGTTATCATCTTAGATTAATCACCTCAACACTTAGATATCTTGTAAAGTAGAAACCAGACAGCTTGTGACTAGAATAATATATTAAATAATGAAGTATAAAAACATCAAAACTAAATTGAATATGACGGAATCAATTGGTCTCACTTCGGAACTTTATTTTACTTAATTTTTCTTTTATTTACGAGTTGGTATTGGTAAAATTTCAAAAATAATAGTAAACAAAATATTTTATTTGATGGTAGACATTTTTAGTATTTTTTTAACATGCTAGCTAATTTTCATTTAATTTCAGCATCAACAGAAGGTATAGCAATGATTGAATATATCATGGAAAAGATTGCATACAAAATTGGTAAAGATCCTCTTGAAGTACGGCTAGCAAACATGTCAAAAAAGGATAATCCCATACCTGATCTAATTCAGCAATTAATTAAAGATTCTGATTATGATAAAAGAATCAAAGAAGTTAAAACTTTTAATGATGAGAATCGTTGGAGAAAAAGAGGATTAAAAATTATACCGATGACATACGAATTATTTTATATAGGACCATTTAATTCATTAATATCAGTGTTTCATGCAGATGGCTCAGTTGTAATCACACATGGAGGCATAGAAATGGGACAAGGGATTAATACGAAAACTGCTCAAGTTTGTGCCTACATGTTTGGTATATCAGTTGACAAAGTTAGCGTGAAGCCAAGTTCTAACTTCACTTCACCCAATATGATGGCAACAGGTGCTAGTATCGGTAGTGAGTGTATAGCTTTTGCTACTATGAAAGCTTGCGACATAATTCTAGAGCGTCTAGCTCCAATAAGAGAGGTGATGAAAGATCCAACTTGGGAAGATTTAGTGGAGAAAGCATTTCAAGCAGGAGTTGAATTACAAGCTTCTTATACGTATTCAAGTAAAGATGATGTTAAACCGTATGATATTTATGGTGTATGTGCTTTAGAAGTTGAAGTCGATATATTGACAGGAAATCATGATATCAGAAGGGTAGATTTGTTAGAGGATACTGGAAGAAGTTTGAATCCTATGATTGATGTGGCTCAAGTAAGTGTTAATAATACAAAATACTTGAGATTTTTGGGAACATGATCCTATTTCACTACTATTGCTTTTACGGTACAATAACATTATAAAACTATTTTATAGATTGAAGGAGCTTTTGTCATGGGTATTGGTTATTGGACTTCAGAAAAAATAGTATATGACCCTGATAGTGGTAAACTACTCACTGATAGAACTTGGAATTATAAACCTCCAGGAATTAAAGATATTCCAGCGGATTTCAGGATCTATTTTCGAAGAAATTCTAAAAATCCCTATGGTGTACTACAATCTAAGGGTAAATATATTTTTTAATTATATTTAGTTGAAATAAAAAGTAGATCTCTAAACACGAAGAAGTTTGAATATAAGATTTGTTTAATTACCATAGTAAACTGTAACCAAGTTTATTTAACCTCTGAGAAAATTATCGTCTGTGCGACTTCAACACTTAGATCCAATTAGTAATATTTATATATTAATAACATCTCACTTGAAATCTCATTAAATATCTAAACTTATTAGGTTGGAATTTTAGATAAATTACTTATATAAGTTTGCTTGTTTTATAACATTAAGTATCTTTGTAAAGAGCAGCTCAATTAATTGAGGGCTTAATTATATTTACTGTAAATGTAATTTATTATTTTTTAATACAAATAACTCCCTCACTAGGAACATATCCTGTGTCGTAGGGGATTTCAGAAACATACATTAAATGGACACAAAGAACTGCTCAGATGGCGTAGCTTAAAGCACTACGCCATCAATAATAAATAGTTTTGTGATAATTACTACGTTTTTTATATAGCTACTGGTGAACCAGCTTTGTGCTTAGCAGTGGTTCTCACACACGCTCTTAGAGAAGCTGTCAGAGCAGCACGACTGGACGCAGGCTACGAAGACCAATGGGTGGATATACGTAAGTTTTACAAACACATGACCTACGAGGTATTAAAAATTTAGTGCCTATATAAATAAAAGGCAATAACTTAACTGTCCAGAAAGTGAGCAGCAGTCTCGTAGCAAAACCATTTAACACGTTTTTTTAAAAAGAAAGAAATTTGAATATACTCCTTTATTTTTGTTATTTTTTTGTTACATCTGTACAGCCCAAAACCTTTTGATGTCGTTACTTTCAATTTCTAAATTGAAAATTATTAAATGAACACACACACAAAATAACCCTATCTGATTTTTTCAAATCTTCACTTTTATGTAGTATTTATTTTTATAATAGTAAAATAATTTTTAAGATACTAGTTGACCCGCACAAATTCGTGTGCATCTGTCTAAAGATAAACAGTTGCCAGTTTTTCAATCATTTTCATCGGTAAGTGCTCATGTCGTAACGTGATGTTATTTATACATATGGCCTATAACCTTCCTCGATAAATGCGCTATTCACCCCAAAAAAGTATTTCAATTCGAACACAATAGTTCCTGAGATTAGCACGTTCAAACAAATAAACTCTTTTACTTAATAGCCTTAACATAGATTTATGGCTTAACTTTATTAGACTTGTATTTTTCAGAAAATCCGTGCACAGTAGAAAACATCTTCATGGCTGTGGGACACAAACCCGAACACTTTACCTTAAAATAGTTTGCCAGTATCGAGGACGTAAATGTTAATTAACTTTGTTAAAAACTGTTGTGTTAAGTACATAAAAAATATATTTTGCATCTAGAACGTCTTTTATAATGTTTTAATAAATATTTTTAACTTGACTCTTGTAACTTAATTTTTATGAACTTGAATATGAAATACAATTAACTAACTTTAGAAAACAGTTTTGTCTGCATATATTGCAGTTATCACGTTCCATAGTGGCCTATGTGTTATTTTCATGTATAAGCTATATTAATGTAAAGCTTCATCAAAATTCGTTCAGTAGTTTTTGTGTGATAGAGTAACAAACATTCATACATGTTCACAAACTTTCACAATTATAATGATACAATAGGATTAGTAGAATGGTAGGATAGAACAGTAGTAATTTTCTATTTCTTTTAGCTTTTAATGTGTTAAATAAGAATAGTTTTATGAGAACCACTCTTGTTTATTTACCTACACAAAAATTGTGAAATAACTTTAGTACTGTTTTTATTATTTAAACATATAAAAACAAGCAAATTATTATATTTCAGAAAGTGATCATAATTATTTGGATATATGTCATTATTTTTTTCATTATATTGTGAAGTAATAACATCAACAACAATAAATAAATCATTTAATTAGTTTCATGTGTTATTTTAAGTCCCACTTGTAAAACAAGTACAGTTTTAGAGGTTCTATATAACGTAATATAGACAGACTTAAGTTTCTTCTACTGCCCAACCTTACTGTTACTTAAATTGAGCATACTTTTATGTGCTTTAGTTAACATAAACTAACTGGCATCACATTGACGGCCTTAAATTGTCCACTATTGAACACAAGTCTCTCCTTAGAATAAAGATTTCGACTTACTATACCACGCTGGTCAGAGGAGCTGGTATACAGTGTGTATTGTATCGGTAGCAGAGCCACGCTGATTTCAGCACGAGCGTGCCGGTTCGACCGGGGCAGTACTAACCTCCCACAGAAGACCAACCGCCAGCATCCATGTTGTCGTGTTTCGTTGGTGAGTGTGAGATCGGAGGCCCATTGACGTAGGGGTGACAGTTGTCGCGGTAACTGTGTAAGCCTTACACTATCACAATGACTGTCATGCCTTTTACGTCCCCAAGCGGGGTAAGAAAAAGCATCTCACAAGACCGCCATAGTGTGGGACAGCATACTGCGTTGTCAGCATTTGCAATGAGTATGGTGACCACAACTCTTGGATTCTATCCATGCTTTCCATCAGGCAGGGCAAAGTCAGTTTGGCAGGCTCTTAAGATAGAGAAAAAAATCAAAGTTTCCTTCTCTTTGCAGTGTTGTTATCCTGAATAATTTGTGCCCTTAGTCGGTTCTTATGACACCCACTTGACAATTAGAAGTCACGGCACTCCATATTCTTAATTCGACACGGCATGGATATCACAGAGTTACAGTACAAGTGAATTTTATTTTTTTCTAATGACTCACATATCCTATAAAATATTATTCAATATTTTTTTACTGTTATATTTATTTAAGACTTACATTCTTATCTACTATTAATGACTCCGTATCACTTTGTATTAAACTAACTACGTAAACACAATCCGGGCAGTAAATTACAACCTACCTAAATACCTACTTAATAAATAAAGACATTAAAACAACTATCAAGGACTCGCTCAAGTATTTGAAGAAAAACCCTTTACTTCGTGTCTCGAGTTTAAGAAGTATATAATTTCAGGTCTACAAAGTGTGACAGTGGGCGTCTTGATTATAGGCACACCCATTCTAATGAATGGTAATTTAGGAAAAAATCCCGGTTCCGAAGAATTGAGGTTTAATTCTTAATAAGGGTTGTGAAATATCCAGTTCATTTTGATTGTCATAGATTTCTTTGATTTTTATATGTATATTTATGTGTTTATGTAGGTATTTTTTTAGTATTTATTATATTTATTTTATGCTTACCAAACTTGTAATATGTATGTTTATGTAACTTTTTGGACTCTTTTCTTTTTTAAGCGACAGGAAATTGTGATAAAAAAAATTATATAAGTTTATTTACAAATAAAAAATAAGGAAGAAAGACAATATGGTTGAAAAAAATCTACATAATAGCTTAAACTTTGAGTAAAAAAGGAAGGGAATATATATACCTTTGTAAATATAATGATTTATATAATAATTAATTACGATTTATTAACAATATGGTTACTATTTAAAAAAAGGAGTCAAATTGAAACGAAAATTGGTAAACCAAACTTTTATTACTTTTTTTTACATTTTCAAGTCAGCAAGCACCTGAAAAACTTAAAATATAACGAAAAAAAAATTATCCAACAAACAGACTTCTATCTGTGTAAAAATAGAGTAGTGTCTTTATAGCGAAAGTGAAAACGTTAAATAAAGTATGAAATTTTTAATGCGTCACTTTTGAAATGTTTCAAAGAAAAATGAAATGCTTCCGTTTTAAAGTTATAGTTAACTTGACAAGATAATTTCATACTTAAGACACATTAGCACTATTTTAAATAAAGGTGGGTTTCTATCAAAACGATTTGTAAGTATCCATAATTACCATAATATTTATATATTTAATAATTTTATGTATAAATACATGCACCGGCGGACTTAATGCCTAAGGCATTTTCACAAATAACTGTTAAAACATATAGTCTAAGACATTACTTTCATTGTTTTTAATACAACTTTATCAAAATACATGAAGGTTTTAGATAGATAAAGAAAAGTATCTTGACGGCTGTAGGGATTTAATAGTGGAGAAGACAAAAGAAAGTTCACACAATGATTATGAAATAACGTATAATTGAAAGCCAGACAAGAAGTTTACATGAGAGAAGTTTACAGAAGGAGAAATAGAAAGTCATAGTCTTAAACGATTAGGACAGCAATTAAAATATTGTACAAAAAAGTAAAAGCGCAAGCGGCGGCAACTTCGCGTCGAGTGTCAAGTCCGACTGCTGCGCGTATTTCATTCCCAAGAAATGCCTGCGTCGCCGTGTGGCTTTTCGCTGAGACGTCTTGCCCGATCGACTTGTGACCGACTATATGGACTATAAGGAATAAAATTTGTATATAAACACATTTGCATAAAAGTTACAATAATACAATATCTAAAATAAGAAATATAACAAATATAACTAAACCTTTACGCCACAACGGCGATGAACATGAAGAAATATTACCGGAGAATTTGTCAATATGCTATTCATTGCTATGTTAGGTATATTCACAGAAGATTTTAAATTAAATTGCTAACTGCAAATAATCATTATATTGGGTAAACGCTTATTTACACCACAATAGCGTATGCTACTTCTATCTTCGTCAAAACCTCTCGTCAACCACTAGGTTGACAACCAAACTGTAATTTTTTTCAAACATCTTTCTTTTTCTTAAGATTGTCTTGCAATATAAATATGTAAAAAATATGTCACCTTTTCACGTTCCATATAAATCCGAAATAATAAATAATAAATTGATACTGTACTTATAATACACATGTACTGACATAGTAGTATATAGATTAATCATCTTGTTTACGACTGTATATCTGCCATGTTCTAAATAAATAAATCTTAATAAGAAAACTAAAACTAGTCAGAGAAACTATATATGAGTAAAAACACTTAAAACATATTGAGACTGGATTTTTCTTTTTTTAATTTAAAATTAATACATACCAAAACGGCTTCTTAAAAATTGACGTGTGTCAAATGTCTCACAGTCGAACAGAAGGCCTTTTTAGTACAGATGAACGACAAATGGGAATGTCTAGTTAACTTTGTCCTAGATATTAAATGCACCCTTAAAAACAATATGAAAACAATTAATAACTTTGGAACACTTAAAAACTAGCTCAATAATCACATTGCTTGGAACAGAATTTTCAGTCTTTCAAGTTACCTTTCCAAAAAGAGGAACAATTTTATTTGCGTTATCTTGAGTGATTATTCACCTAAAAACATTTTAAATGCTCTGAAATCTATAATATTATTAAATTGCAATCGAACAGTTTATTTACTGCTATTTATTAATCATTTCTTTTCATCTGTAATCGATCTAATAAGTGAACACATTGGACCAGTTTACACCTTTTAATTCTCAACTATTTACTGTAGTTTAATTGTAATTATATATTTGTGACCTTTTTAAGAATTTTTTTCCTAAATCTGGAACGTGAATATTGTATAAATTTACTGTACGTTGAAATTTTTTTTCCGAGTATTTTTTCTTAGCGTTAATTTGGAATATATCTCTATAGTATCTCTTTAAGTATCTCGAGATATTTTTTATTTTAGTTTAATTTCATTTAATTTCTTTGTGAGGTTGTCTGATACTATTCGATGTCTTTTTTGCTTAAGAGAACACGCTTTGACTTGACTTTCAAAATATATCTGAAACATGTACTTCTTGTAAGAAATCCTTAACAATAAACAAGCAAATAGCTATCTATCAAAGAATATTTTAGTACCTCAGTAAAAACCGTGTTTGATTAAGAAAGAGTTTTTCTTGAGTCATATTACCCTGTGGTTGTACTTCACAGCCCGTCCATTGATTATAAGCAATGCACTACGCAAGTCTTCTACCGACCTTCCTGGCTAGCGGACACCTGTACGTATATACTCTGAATTTAATACAAAATGACATCGTCTCATCGTACACATTAGTAACCATATTTTTTCACAGTTCCATTACACCTATTCTTTTTTATATCGGTAATATAATTATAATTACGTTGGATAATCGATTAAAGTGATGTTTATGGAAGTATGTAACTCGATAAAATTGATTTTAAATTTAAAAACGACAGAAAGGAGTGTGGATAAATTAGGGTTGCGAAACTTACGCCGAAACTGAATAAATGCGTTATCAATTGTATGTATTAGCGGAATAATCAACTCTCCCTGTAGTGATGGATTTAGAATAGAGAGTGTTACCACCCCTATTTATCCCAAGAAACGACCAATTGACCCCATTACGCAAGACAACTTAAACCCGTTAATTTTAACTCATCTAGCTTAAGTCTCCTTTCCACGGACAGGCCTATACCCAGCAGTGGATTCTTAAAAGGTATTGATGAATTACCAATTGCAGCATTATTTGTGGATTCTCAATACAGAAATCTAGAAACTAATAAATTTAACTAGAAATTTTCTCATTAAAATTGTACGTCGAAGAGCGGTACAAATAGGTTCGTTCGATCGAAATAATACCACAGCCTCAAGAAAGCAAGGAATTAAATATCAAAAAGTGCATGAAGTTACTGGAGTCCAAACTGAATACCTGTAAGCTATTGAATTGCAAGTAACCTGCACAGTGATAGTTACTTATCAGGAGACACATCGACCCGTCCACGTGAAAAGTAACGAAAAGATTGCTGAACGTCTGTTTAATCTAAAGCCATTCCATTCCATTCCCATCGCGTCGGGTTATTTGTGTCAAAGTACAGCTCTTCCCGTACAAACTGGTTCCAATTCTGCATCTGATTTATACTCATAACACATTTAAGCATAACAGTTAGCATTAGTACTTACGCATATCTTACTACCTACAAGTGAAATATTGTGATCATATGTAATAATATGAAAATAAAAAAAATATTACAATGAGAATCGCCATCATCATCATCAGCCTATCGCAGTCCACCGCTGGACATGGGCCTCTCTTATTGCATGCCGCTCTGATCGATCTTGGTCTTAGTTTTTAGAGGTTGGCTAAACGAAAGGTATATAATATAATTAAATACGGAGAATTACAAACATTAATTCAAATAGATACAATTTATTTAAATAACAAGTTAACTCTCTATATATATACTTATAATATAGATTTGTTAGATACCCTCTACTAGCCATAAAGTAAGGGTGCATAGGGTTCCCCTCAAGAACTTAGGGCTCCAAGTCAACCTCACCTACAAGAGGTGTATATGCTGATCGATGGATGGGACTTTAGCAAACAATATATCCCGATTAGCGTCAGCAGGTTCGCTACATATTACATGAGATCAAAACATTGGTGAAAAGTGGGTCTTCAATATGCCTCCGCCGTCTCCTGAGAGACACGAGCGTGATTTTATGTATGTATGTGTACATACTTCTTAAAAAAACAAAAAATTACCCAAAAAGTAAAATCTCTTACTTTATTTCACAACAGAAACATTTTTCATAAATTACATATGTGTGGTTGTATTATTTGTACATGTCTTTGCTTACCCCTCGGGGGAACATGTATGATTTTATGTATGTATGTAGTCAAACTAAGTTTAAGTAAAGTAACATAAAGTTATACTTGAATGTACAGACCCATTGTGTTACGTGCACATTTAACAAAATACCGAAAATACGCGGGAAATTGATATGGGTGAGTTCACCTTTCTAAAATTCTTGGGCAGCCGTAACACTAACTTAACATAAATCTAATGAAATAACTTAGGCTTAAGATTAGAAGTCCAATAAAGAATGACAGCGGTTTTATTGCTTCTAAATCCGGGTAGAAACAATTAATTGCCGCTGATAAAAATTCTGCCTGACAAAGTCTCAATCTTTATCTCTAACTAACATAAACGTAGCTTATTGGAATATATCTTGATAAAATCGACTCTACTATCTTATTTCCCTGCTACAGTCGATGCTGGTTAACACAAAATCCTTAAGGCGTCTTCTCACTTTAGGCACCTCGAAAATAGGCTATTTTCGCGATTTTTTTTCGAAGATTTTTGCTTAAAATTATGGGATAAAATGGATCCTATGTAATAAACACATCTTTCAAGTATATGAAAAATTTTTATTTTTATTTTTTTGAACAATTATTGTAATACAACAGTAGCATCGAAAAACCCGTCTAAAAAATGTATGATCATGGCTTGTTGATGGTATCTCCGAGACGGGTCATGTGAAACAAAAAAATAAAACTGTTTTAGATTCAGTATATCAGTGGTTATAGCGCATATCATCAGATTTTTGATATTCGCGAAAATAACAAAATGGCGCACTTTTTTCGAAAAAGGAAAAAAAAATGCGATATTTATGCAGTTTTTTGTAAAAAAAAAATACTTAAAATCAAAATTTCAAAAATCTGATGATATGCGCTATAGCCATAACTATGAAGAATATGTCATTTAAATTTCATGACAATCGGCCTGATAGTTTCCGAAATTTCATCAACAAAGCACCGAAAAATCTTGTTTTGAGATAAACGCGTTTAAAGTTTTGGTTGCAGAAAAATCATGAAAAAAACCTTACCTCAGGTTAATCAGCGATGCCTGCTCCATACAATGGACCTGCTGATTTTTAAAATTCAAATTTAATTAAAATTTAATTTAAAAAAAATAAAAATCGATTTTTTTTAATTTCCAAAGTGAGAAGACGCCTTAAAGCACTCATTTGATAGAAAATCCACTTCCAAACTGAACCGGCCTCTAGGAACTATTTCCTTAATTAAATAAGTATTCGGACGAATAATTAAAGATAATTTTCAAGATTTAAGGTAACGAAATTCTCGTATCAATCATAAGATGGTTACTCATAGAAAAGGGAGCAATCTTGACTAAACAGTGTTTTCAAATCTTTGATTACTCTACGGATTTAACAGAGGTTGGCTTGGTTCATGAGTAAATATACCGGTTCCGTAATTTAGACATTTAGAATGATAGCGTACAAAACATAGCACATCTTACTCGTTTTCTGCTTTTAACTCACCTTCATAACCACGGCCTCTTATCTCAGAGACTGAGCTGATGATGATGATAATAAATGTAGTGGAGTGAGACCTAAAACAAGAACTTACCTGAACCAAATGATAACCATCCCATCGAAATGGTATTACATATTGTAGTGTATGTTTACCAAGTTTTTACATTGTTCTTTTCGAGTACAGTGATGTCTTCTAGTCAATTTCGGCCATGGTAGCCAATCTTAACAAAAATCAAACAACAAGCAGAAGATATTATAGTGCTCTAGTGTGTACGTGGGTACGCTCTCTGTTCCCTCAGTCTCACTATCCAATTGGATGGTAATTCGATATGACCGCGGAGATCAGGAGCAACGGCTTTAGTTGCTTTCCGAGACATGGAAAGAGGGCCTTATATAATTTTTTACGTGGTAATTCATATAAAAATTCGTACAAAACTTATGTGAAGTTGAAATATACATCATAGAGTATTAGCAAAACTGGAAACACAATGTCAAATAACACCACGGGAATTGAAAGTATTTTTAGGTTTAGCTAAGTGCTTACTATCACAACAGTAACATCAACTTTAGAGCTCTATATACCTTAAAAATTCAGTTTAAATAGAAATAGAAGTTACGTGATCCAACAACTAAATCTACTTGTATCTATATTACCAATGAATCAATTGCTTGTAATATGTTACTGATTTTTCTTAGTTACTTATTCTCTCATCAAACTATTGATTCAAGAGTTTTTATCTCACTAAATATCAGAGTATTATTGTAATTTATTCTTCTATATAATAAACAACTAAAAATATGACTTACAAACGTATTAGGTACAAATCAGAGGTGCACAAAGTATATTTTTTAACTCTGAAACTACCAACATTTTATATTATTTTACACAAATACGCAGACCAAAAAAAGAAATTCATGAATATAAATTTTTGCGAACCAGTAACACCCGGCAATATTACATTGCCACAGATACCGTTAAATACAATAAAATTGTCGTTTCCCTCTCTCCCTAAAAGTACATAATTAAAAATTTTATGTGACATCTAGTTACCCAAGTTTAAATTAGAATTAAATAATAGATTCACAGATAATTCAGGGAATCATTCAGTAATAATGCACACCCATTTAGAATTTTTTTATAACTTAAACCATGAACTTGCTGAAAGGTTAGCTTAATGCACTTAATAACTAGAAAATGGTGGGAAAATTTGCAGTCGCTCCATATGAGAATGGATTTATTTTCCCATCGATGCTATGTCGTGTTAAAAATATCGCTAACGTGTTTAATATTGATGAGTAAATTAGCGAGGCAACTGTGTCGATAACTAGTTACTAGTGGATCATTGTTTATTCAGTCAAAATTAAATTGTATTGGAATTTGGCAAGTATTTTGTTTCATATACACTTGCAACTTCTACGTTAATATTTCTCTGTGTAAATTTAAGATAAAAAAGTTATTTATTCACTAAATTTAAATGGGTAAATAGTAAAAGAAATGTATAGTTGAAAGGTTTACAGCATTGAATTCACAACTAACCAGAAATTCGATGAAGATCTTGCTTTGTACTTCAGCCTATTGCTGGACATAGGCCTCTCCCATTCCAAAAGGCTTAGTTTCGCTCTTTTTTATGGTATAGAGGAGATAAACTCGTATATTTAGTTTATGTTAAAGTAAACTGAGTAACACCCGCTGACCACGCAACTACAGGTTCATAATTGTTTTTTGATTCCCCTTCCCCTCAGAATCTAAGAGGACGTTGGTGTGGGTACTGGTAACCTGACGTGTGAAAAACAACATAAGACTTGCTTCAGACCTGTTTTCTGTGGTGCTGTAAGATAAGACTGGTTAAATATTTGAAGATATATCTTTCTGTTACAGATATAACTTTCAACCATGGCGCTGTCAAAGGGTTTGAAGTATGCCACGATATCCGCTGGAGTTGCATTGTTTGGAGCTATCTTTGGATGGGTCTTGTTCCCCGCTATTTTGAACAGTCAATTGAAGAAGGTATTTTTAAAAATCTAATACAAAGTCACAATTAAAAGCCAAACATCACTATCCTCAACAGCCTTTACCAGTCAACTGCTGGACATAGGCCTCTCCTTAGCAAGAGGACGTTTGGACCTACTTTACCACAATAATACTAACCCGTTTGGCTGAGGTTTGTTCCAAGTTTCAATAATAAACTTACATGTCCATAACACTAGTCAAAAAAGTAAGATACTCTTTTTCAATAACCCTTTCTTAGGCCAAAACTTTCTGTCTAAGGAGAGACCTATGTCCAGCAGTGGAGTGTTAAAGACTGTCGATGTGAAGTTTACCTTTTGTTTGCTTATCATGGCATACAAACGCATCTTTCATCCAAAAAGGATATATAATTTTATTTATATTCTCGAAAGGTAGAAAATAAATATTTGCGTTAAAAAAGCTGCAGGTTTTATATAATACTTTTATAAGACTGCAAAGAGATTTATTTTCCTACATACTGTGTTCCGGTCTACGAAAAAGATATACGTACGCCCTAAGAAAAATAGATACACATTACATTAAGGCCTAATTTCTATGTTGTACTCTACTTTGTGTACATTTCTATAATTTCTTTACCTATAAAAAGTTTTTACCTCTACATATTTTTGGTTATGACCTATTTTACGGAATTTTTTTTGAAGGTTCAAAACGTTTAAAGTATATTCCGTTTAACCGAAGCGGTTTTATAAATTCTTATTAAGTCTAAAGTAAGTTCTCATATCTCACGATGTAATTTCTACTTTTTGAAACTTAGTACAATTACTTTTTTTTAGCTTATTATAAGTAATATTCTTATTATGCTATGCCCCTATAATAAGTGCACGAGATTAATATAGATTGCACTCGAAAAATGAGGGGAAATACTCAATTCGGATCAAATATGCTTAAAAGTACGACTTTTAGTATTCAGCTTCTATTTTATAGTGACTCTCAAATATAGCGTAAACAAAAATACATAGTACAGCACCATCTAGCAAAGACACATTGAACTATGGAGCAACTACTAAGCCTGAATCGTGATATTAAAATTCTCGCGGCTATTAACATATGTACAACATCCCAACATCAACGTGACACCCGTTTCTCTACAATTTCAAAATAACTAATGCCTACTTAATTATCTTTAAAAATTTCAGATATCCAAGGATTACTCATATTAGTAATACTAATCCATAATATTATGCATTTGCTACTTACGAACACATAACCGCTTAATGAATTATTGTGGCCATAATGTCCAATTTATTTATTAATTATCATTGAAATGAAATCAGTTTATCCGTTTACTGAACCGTGAATGCCACTACAGAGCATTTCAATTGGGAATTCAATAATATACATTAGCAATATAAATATTTAACCAGGATTTTATCCTTATTGCGTTCATTATTATTATTAATCGCCATCAGATCACTCTGCCAATACACACAATATATTTGTTAACAGGAAATGGCTCTATCTAAGAAGACTGATGTTCGCAAGATGTGGGAGATAATTCCGTTCCCTCTAGATTTCAAGGTTTACTTCTTGAACTACACAAACCCAGCAGAGATTCAAAAGGGAGCGATTCCCATTGTCAAAGAAATTGGACCTTTTTACTTTGAGTAAGTAAGCCTTGTATTTTGTTCCTTTGAAAATCATAAATAGCTTTTAATAAAGACAAAACCAATAGTAATTGATTTCAACCTTTTGAACCTTTTTTCTTTTTACATATTTGTAAAATAAATAGTAACAATTAAAACAGGTTTATGATGTCTCGTCATATATGTAGATCATAGAAGGTCATGACAATTTATTACAAGTTTTACAGAAGAAAAAAAATCATATTTGGCTCCTATATTACGTGTAATTATTGATATACTATACTAAGAACCAGTTGGATAAATTCCCGGTAAAATTTCAAAAAAAGATCTGTCACATGTTACTATTAACAGCTGCCTTGTTGATCTATCGATTAGCATATGCGACTGTCGCGTCCATAAAGTGTAATTGTATTTTTTAATTATAAAATACAACGTCCGCACTAAGAATAAGTCCTGTGTCGCTGGGGACTTTACAAACATACAAGAAACGGACACAAAGAACACCCAGACTTAGAACAACAATTTGTGGATCACATCAAGTGTTGTACCATGTGAGGTTTGAACTCACAACACTCCACGCAGTAAGGAGCGGCGTGGCGACCGTTTAGACAACTAGGCCAACCGTGCAGTCTGATTGAAATTCTTAACAATAACCCGGGATATTGAAATTGGCGGTGTTTCACGCCCGTGTCTCGGATAGTACGTTAGGCTGTCACTTGTAATTGTCCTGAATATCTACGGCAATCGTTATTTGGAAGTCAGTGCTCTCAAATATACTGATAACTAACTGAACCATCGGATTCAGTTCGCGCTTAGGGTTACTGAGATCCAATGATAGTTGTTTCGTAGAAAAAATAATATTAAAATATAAATAATCTTGAGATTAATAAAGGCTAGAAAAATTATAATGCTAATTAACAGATGAAGGTTACTGATACCTAAATATATAGTTATCTGACTATTTATCTCTATTCAAAACCAGTGAAATCGAAATCTGTAGTTATCTGACAGATAAGTTCAAAATAGTCTATCAGACACTTCAACAGCAAATGGTGAAACTGGTCTTAACTTTCAGATATGTATCTAACACTCTACATTAGAACCCAAGCTCATTGGTATCAGTTTGACACTTATTTACAGGATTTTTACAAATGGTTTGTAAAACGAATTGGGAGAGTAAAACAGTTCATAACTATTATTTTACAAACCATTTGCAAAAATCCATATTTTTCTTACTCTTTCATTTTACTCATTTTTCCCCTTTAAAACACTCTCAATGATCTCATCAAAACCATCGACGCAGTACTACACATCAAAAAATTGAAGCAGTTCAGGTTTAGATATTTAGAAGATGAACTGACTGTCGCCAAAAATTCTAAGTCTTATAATATAGGTAGCAGAGCCTTTTAGGTAGTAGAGCCACGCTGATTTCAGCACGAACGGGCTGGCTCGAGCGAGGCAGTACTACCCTTCCACAGAAGACTAACCTAAAGCGCCAGCATTCGTGCTGTCGTGTTTCGTTGGTGAGTGTGAGACCGGAGGCCATTTATGCAGGGGTGACAGTTATCGTGATAACTGTGTGAGCCTTACACTGCCATGCCTGTCATGCCTTTTACGTCCCAAAGCGTGGCGTGAAAAAGCATCTCACTAGGCCGCCATAGTGTGGGTCACCACACCACATTGTCTGCATTTGCAATGAGTATGGTGATTACAACTCATTGGGGTCTATTCATGCTTTCCATCAGGTAGGGTAGAGTCACTTTGGCAGGCTCTTCATATAGAAAAAAAAATCTATTATATCATTTGCTTAAAGAGACCCTGTGAAAACAACCAAACAGTGTGGTATAATGAATGGTAACTTTGTAACTAATTAAAAACTTTTCTAATTACACATGTAATTGATGTTATTACATGTAATAATGATTAAGTAATTACACATCAAATTAAATTACACACAAACTAATTCACATGTAATAATTATCAATCCAATTAATTTATAAAATATTAAAGGATTGACCCTTATTTTGAAGTTATGTTTGTTTAAAGCATATTTTATACCTAAAGCTTTTTTTGTTCGAGTCTGACCAAAGTGACTTTATTCTACCTAATGGAAAGCATGAATAGACTCCAAGAGTGGTGGTCACTACTCTCATTACGTATGCAGACAACATACTTGTAGTATGGTGGCTCACGCTTGACGGCTTAGCCTATCAGCTCGCGATAAAATTCACTAAAAGTATAGATTTCGATGCTTTTTATTTGAATTTTATTAAATAACTACATTTTTCATTTAATTATTTTAATTAAAATTATAATTGAATTAAATTTTTAATTATATTTGATTTTTTTATTTATTTATCTCATACAAATTAATAAAAGTTGTAAGAGACCTAAATAAAGATTTTATTATTATTACTATTTTATAGAAAAGAACAATGAAGGTAGGAAATAATCTTGTTATATACGAGCAACGGTCGCACTTCCGTAGACAATGAAATAACATGTTAATGCAAAATTAAATAAATTTTTAAATTTTATTTTAATATCTTTGCAATGCATGGAGTATGCTAAGGCTGGTTTACGTTCTCCTTTTTCCGGTTATTAAAATTTGGATCATGCCGACGATCCTGTCTAGAATATAATCAAATTATAATTCTAGTTAATGTTAAAGAGTTAGTAGTTAGCTTCATACAAAACCGGTGTTTGGCAGTCCTTACCTTGCTGTTAACTGAGTGAGTGAAATGACTGGTGCCCTAACCCCTGATTCTGAAGGAAGAGATTAAAAGAGAGCAGCACTCTTTTAACTTTTGGGCTCACCATCAGGTGACCCGTCTGCTAGATTTTTCACCCCCAAAAAAACTGCAATTTTTAAGTCCTAAAATATAGCTTCATCTTTGTGACGTAGCTGCCAAACCGATAAAGTAAGTTTGAATACGTGGTTCTTTACATGCTATTTTTATCACAAAAAAGTGCAATAAATTATAAATATAAAAAATCACACCTGTGTAAAATGTACCTCGTAAGATCACATACACGGTGAAAACCGCCATAGAAGTCAAGTTATATTTTAACTCACTAAATATGTTTGTAGAGAGTGGAAAGAGAAAGTGGAAATTGAAGACCACGAGGAAGATGATACAATAACGTACAAGAAACGGGACGTGTTCTATTTTAAGCCTGAACTCTCCGCATCAGGATTGACTGGAGAAGAAATAGTTGTCATACCTCATATTTTTATAGTGGTAAGATATTTTATTGTTTATTGTTATCAATTGTAAACAGGTCATGTTTTAGTATTTTACATTATGTGTTACAGCTTTCTCTCGAAATCAGGATGGCCACCATTTCTTTTTCTTTTAAGACAAAAGTAAAGTTGTATTTTATAAAAACAACTTTCACATTATTGCCATCTAATATAAGATGGGCATCGAATTAGTTAATATTTGTAAAAGTTAATTATTTGGAATTCATTTTAAAAATTACATCGTCTAGATGACCACCGTTTCGACGTTTGTACTCTTCTAAGTGAACACCGAAATTTTCAAATACTCGTCGGCAAAGTGACCGCGACTCTTCGCTGACTTTTCTTTTAGCTGTCGTAGTGTATTTGGTTTGTTGACACGATTCTTCATATAACCGCATAAAGTTACTATTAGTATATATATGTGTACATATGTATTTATATAATTTTAAATGTATTTGATTGTATGTATAATTTGTACAAGTTGCAGTGTAGCATAGGTTTATTTTTTACGTGTATTTAATACATTATTTAGTTTTTTATTCTGGTGTATCCACTGATAAATGTGTACAATTCAGAATGTACCTGCTTTCTGTTTTCACTGCATCACCAATAGTTGATTGGTACAGAATATCGTATGCATGAAGCCCACCAATACATCAAATATGTGTGATGTATAAATTAATATTATGCTTTTTGTGTAGCTAAATAACATGAGTAAAGAGTAATATACTATGAAGCTTAAGTTGGAGTTCATGAAAAAATTAGGCGATGCTGTATTCTTATTTATTTTTAATTAATGGTCTTCACCACATATTTATCAAGAAATATTTAAAAAAAAAAATTATGAAAAATATACGAGAAAGAAAATGAAAATGAAATTAGGTATAAAGAATCCATTATATAAATATGTACATATGTATATACATACATACAAAGTCAACAAAAACATGTTGAAAAGGTAGATTTACCTACAGACAATTGCTAGCTAACTGTTATAAATCCACTTCTTTTTCAAATGAATAAACGAAACTTCGCTTGTTTCACTAAAAAAATATAAGAATAAATAAGTAAAACATAAGAAATACTTGTGTGGGATCATAATAATACTATTTAATGTCTCACCCATATGAACATTGTACCGTAAAAACTCGAACAAATGTTAAGAGATAATATCTTAGACCATATCTTTTTACTATGGCATCACAGAGTTATAAAATCAGAAAAGCTATGTTCTGTAATCCCTTAACATCGCATAAACATTATATTGTTGAGGTCGTTTTTATTAGTAATAGAATTTTTTTTCCGCTAAAATAATCTCTATTATCCCTTCCTTAAACTAATTGTTTGATTGTCTGTTTATAATTGTCAATAGAACTGTAGATTACATTGAAAAGGAATGTCTAATTTAATAATTAATAAACTTTTATTCAGGATGCCATATTTCCTTATTATACAGAAGTATGTGTACAGACAACAAAAGTATAGGGACCAGATGTATCGAGAGTGCACACTATTGACATGGCGCTGCGATGAATTATGATTATAACTTTAGCCATACATTACAACAATAACACTTCCACGGTTAAATCATTGAAACTATTAAAAAATGAAATCAGATCTTTAATTTCTTACGCAAGAAGTACTGTTGAATATTTTGTTTAGCGTTTATAATAAGTTTTAAAGGCATGAATTTATTGTTTTTAGGAAGTCCTAAGCCTATAACTATTTAACTACAGGCATTTCTTTCAGGGCCTTGTTGTTTCTGTGTCCCGTGAAAAGCCCGCGATGTTAAACGTCGTCGGCAAAGCGATCACTGGAATTTTCGACAATCCATCCGATGTATTTCTTAGAGTTAAAGTCCTGGATTTATTGTTCCGTGGGTTTGTGATCAATTGTGCTAGAACAGAATTTGCGCCAAAAGCTGTATGTACTCAGTTGAAGAAAGAAGGTGTTAATGGAATGGTATGGGAGGATAATAATCAATTAAGATTTTCACTGTTTGGATCCGTGAGTACCCATTTTAATTAATAATTAAAAAAAATCAAGAGTCCAATGGTAGACACAAGCCTCTCTTTAGCAAGAAGGTTTTGGCCTACTATATCAGGCTGGCCAGACACGTTGGTATAGGGTTTGTTTCAAATTTACCTTCTCTTTGCGTTGATGTTGTCCTGCGTATTTTGGTCCCTTAGTCGCCTCTTACGACACCCGTTGGATGAGTAGAAGTTTTGACACTCTGTATTGTTAGTCCGTCACCACACGGACACATGTGTCTTTAATCGATATTTTTTTTCTTAGAGGTGTAACTTTCTCTTTCCTTTTAATAAAAACATTTTCTAAGGCGATTTGATACATGAAAGGAGTTAGTGAATCTCCTTTTATGCCATTTCAACCTCTGAACCTTATCATCAGAGCATCATTAATGGTATTTATTCTATTGAACTATTCAAAAATAAATTAACTAGCTTAATTTTTTTATTGACATCACGAGCCTGAACTTTCTTAGGGTTACTGGTAGCCCTTCCAAATTCTCGTCTAGTACAAATACCTAAACACAAACTTATGTTTCTACTGCTACTTAAATTAATTTAAAATTACTTAAAAGTTTTATTAATATAATAATTAGTAAGTTACGTAATATAGAAGTTTCCTTTTATAAGTAAAGAAGTTGTAAAGACGTGCCGAAAAGACGACTTATCCTGGCCCCACAATTATAGTGAGAAATAAATGGTGAAAAGAATTTTATACGAAGATAAACCTTAAGTAATGGTTTTTTTTGAACTAAATCATTTGAATACTACTCTTTGCCCTGATAGAAATCTGTTTCTTACCACTACTCTCACAAGAACTTTTTATTTCAGTCAACGTCCTTGTTAAACCAAAAATCTTCAAAAACGTAAATATTTGCAACTCTCGCAATTGTACAATATTCTTATCAAATACACAAGAAACTCTAAATGTAACAATAAAACTTGATAATCTGCGTATATCAAGTTCAGTATTTACGAGAGCAATATATCTAAATATTCCTGACTTATAATTGACACGCGACGAAGTGGTATGAGAGTAGTATAACAAAGTTTAGCCTAATAACACTTCACACATCAACAGCTTTTGGTATTCCCCTGCTGGATATGCCTCTCTTTACAAAGGACCGGACCACCCGACCAGGTGGATTGTACAGGGTTTGTGTAAAGTCCTTCTGTTTACGGTGCTACTTTTCTGTGTAGTTTGGCCCCTTAATCGATCCCAATGGCATACACCTAATGCCGTAAGATTGTTTCGGAGTATTGATCCGTGTATACTTATTCCATCACTACACGGATAAATAAATACATCATCATCATATTCTATACGTAGTAGAGTAGGTTATGTCTCACTGATTTCAGTAGAAAGGGGCCAACTAAACCGAGGTAGTGCTAACCTCCCACAGAAGATTAACCTAAAGCTACAGCATCTGTGCTGTAATATTTCGTTAGTGAGTGTGAAATAGGAGGCCCATTGACGCAAGGGTGACAGTTGTTGTGGTAAATGTGTGAGCATTACAATGCCACGATAACTGTCATGCCTTTTACGTCTCCAAGCGGGGCATAAAGAAGCATCTTACTAGGTCGCCATAGTGTGTGTCACCGTATTACATTGTCTGCATTAGCAATGAGTATACTCGTAGTGACCACAATTCTTGGACTCTATTCGTGTTTTCTATCAGGCATAGTAGAGTCACTTTGGTAGGCTTTAAAAATAAAAAACACATTAAGAACCTTTAACAGTCCACTGCTAGACATAAATCTCTCCTCAGAAAGAGTTAATAAACACTTTGTCTCTTAATTTACAGAGGAACAATTCCATAGATCCTCATGTAGTTACTGTGAAACGAGGTATAAAGAATATCATGGAGGTTGGCAGTGTTATTGCTATTGATGGAGAAACAGAGCTAAAGATGTGGAAGGATTCTTGCAATGAGTACC
Source organism: Hypercompe scribonia (assembly GCA_949316085.1). Lineage (NCBI taxonomy): Eukaryota > Metazoa > Arthropoda > Insecta > Lepidoptera > Erebidae > Hypercompe > Hypercompe scribonia. Next base: position 16,496,120 of record OX438981.1, on the reverse strand, counting down.
AGGGAACAGACGGTACGGTGTTCCCACCATTTTTGACGGAACGCGATAGATTGCAATCTTTTTATGGTGATCTATGCAGGTAATATATTAATTATCAGAAGGATATACATTAATGTTTAACCTATAAATCTATAAAATCTAAATTATTAAGGTCTTGTCACCAACTCTTTGTTAATTAGCGCCATGTAATATAACGTGCCCGTAACTAAAAAAACTCGTAGAACTACAAAGTAGACAATTTCATTAATTTTGTCTAGGTAAGTTCTAAAACTAATTAAATTTAATTTTGAACGTCTTTTAGTTACAATGACGATGATGATGATGAATACATAAATGCTACATTACCATAGATTAAAGATTTTTATCAAGTTATTGAATACGCAGTTACTTCCAAAGTCATTAGCGCCTTCTAAAAATATGTGAGCATTCTACAGATTTGGTGTGTAAAAGTTAGAGTTAATAAGAAACAATTTATTTCTAATAAATCTAAACACTTCAGGTCATTTAAACCCACTTACAAAAAGAAAACTTCGTATTGTGGGATCAAAACCAACCGCTATGTAGCAAGCATTGGCGACTTTGCCAATGACGTCGAACTACAGTGCTTCTGCGATGCTCCTGACAAATGTCCTCCAAAGGGTCTCATGGATTTGACAAAGTGCCTTGGTGCCCCTATGTATGCCTCTATGCCGCATTTCTTAGACTCTGACCCTGAATTACTACAGCAAATCAAAGGGTTGAATCCGGACGTTGATCAGCATGGAATTGAGATTGATTTTGAACCGGTATGTATTTTACGAATTAATTCAAGTATGCGAGAAAGCTAATCCCAATTACCAGGGGCATTGTATAATTTTAACATATGGATGCGAATTGTCCAAGACCGAGATAGTTGGCGTTCCTTTGGGGAGACCTTCGTTCAGCAGTGGACGGCGATAGGTTGATTGATTGATTGTACATTTTGGCGCTAGTTTGTTATATATATGCTTGTTTGTTCTCACTCTGTAAAATAGCCGGTAACCTGATAGTGGTAGGCAACCTTTCTGTTATTGTAGTAGTAACAAATTTGAACAAAATGTATTTTTTGATAAAAGAGAACAATCTTGTAGTAGAACCTTGCTGACAACACTATATCTGTTTTATTTATATTGCAGATATCAGGCACTCCATTAGTAGCAAAACAAAGGGTCCAATTCAATATACAACTGGTAAAAAGTGATAAAATTGCAATATTTAAGGAACTTCCAGGATCTATGGCGCCAATATTTTGGATTGAAGAGGTAACTCTTACAGTACACGAAACTGAGTGAACAGTGTCTTAAAAGTCACATTTACTCATGACAATATAAATGAAATAGATACATCAACACGGGTTGTTTCACCTCAAAATTTCATGATTTTGTAATCTAAGCATATGCTAAATTCCCCAGGATAGGTTCTGACTTCCCCAGGATAGCGTCTGACTAGGCGCGGCGTTGATTCTGGAGGGGACCTGAAATAATATGATCCGGGTCTTCTTCAGAGAAGGATGCCTGAGACCGGCCGCTGGGGTGGCTCTGGCGTCCCCGAGGAGCCGGAGATCCGCAGGGATTTTCCACCCTAACAGAAAAAAAAAGAAAAAGAAAAGGCATATGCCACAATGCCATCTATCGAGACGGACGTTAAACAAAAATACTAACGAGTAAACACCGGTCTAATGGCGAATGATAATTAGTGGGCCAATTCCAAAACATGTTAGTTTGCTGAATTTCGAAGTACTATGTAAATTTTTGATTTGTTTCTTTGATACTCAAGTACACACAGACATATTTGGTATTAAAACTTAATTTGTCAACGGATGACTTACATCAAACCAAACGGTTGGCATTTTGAAGTATGGTAAAGTTGCCCTCACAGGAGATATCATGTCACCAGTGATATTTTTCAACATTCCACCGTTCCCAGGGACTTGCTCTAAATAAGACCTTCGTGAACATGCTCAAACATCAACTATTTATACCAAAACGAGTTGTAAGCGTCGTTCGCTGGTGGCTCGTCTCCTTTGGAAGTTTTGGTATCTTTTTGAGTATATTATATCACTTTAGAGGTAAGAAAATTACTAAGATTTTATATAATGCTAATAATTACAATAATGACATACCGCATCTCACACTTGTAGAAATTTATTTCATTATAATGAATCAATTTTGGTGTCGTCTCCGTGTGGCGACGCATCATAAATACCGAGTGTCACTACACTTATTTATCGAATGGATGTATGACGACCTAGGGAGCAACTACGTAGGGCAACATCACTGCAAAGAGAAGGGAAACTTGAAATAAGCCGTATAGGCCAAAACCTCCTTGCTATAAAGAAGCCTATGTCCAGCACTGGATTGTCAAAGGCTTTTGATTGTGATTATGTTTAATGAATTTATCAGAAAATGTAACAACATATGAGACTAGTTGAATCATTTTCTCACGCATCCTTGAAATTGCAGTCAATGTTTCATTTACTCAACAATTATTTCATTTTTCTCAAACTTATGTCTCTTAATATATTTATAAAGTTAAATGAAGCAACTTAACTTAATTTGACTGCCTCGGTAGCGTAGTGGTAGTGAATGCGACTGCTCTTCTTGAGGTCTCGGATTCGATTAACGGGACGGACCAAAGGTTTAAATGATCTGCAAGTATTTGTTTCGAAGTTTGGGTGTTTTCCATGTACAATATTTGCGAGTATGAATTTACAAACAAAAATATATAAGTATTCTATCAGTCAGTCTAGTTCTCATAGCACAAGCTCTGCTTAGTTTGAAACTAGATGACGTTGTGTCAAATGTCCGAAATATTTATTTATTTATTTATAAAACCACCACCTCCTAGTTAACCACTTGATATGTTGTTATTTATTAGAAGACATCATGCGTATAGCTACATCAGGAGATAGCAAAGTATCGAAGGTGACCCCTGAAGAGGATGAACAGCAACAAAAGGACATCAGTGTCATTGGCCAAGCCCAGGAACCTACTAAAATTAGCATGTAATCGACCTTTAGGCGGCTCTTGAGGTTTACTATAATCTGGGGCCGTCGTTACGGAGTCGTTCCAGGAGGCATGTGGCTTCAAATTTTTCGATATCTTGTAAGAAGTAGAAATAGCTAAATTTAAATCACAAAAGTTGTAGCAAATAATCCTATTAGTGGAAGCTTAATATTGTGTTTTCTAAAACTTAAATAAATTTTTGCCTATGAATTCGATAATAAACACAAGAAATCACCTTCACCTGAAACCAAAACATGTGTAAGCGCCATCTAACGAAAAAAAGTGAAACTACTTCGTTATAATTGATTCTGTATAGCACAATGAAAGATTTCCTATTCATAAGTTGAAAATATACCATTTCTTTATATTCACAACTTGATTCTACTCTGCCAAGTATAATTATTAAGCCTGGACATTCCTAAAATAGTATTAAAAACATAAATTACCATTTAATGACCTTAAAAATTTCTACAAACCAGATAGCATTGAAATTAAGATAATATTCTTAATCATGTGAAATTAGAAAGGGAAAACTTGTAAAATTTAGGATTAAATTATTTTATTTTTAAACTTTGATTTCATCTAACACGGACATACCAGTTTTTCAAGCCTATTTACCTTTCTATAAGGCTATTTCTAGTCAGATCTAATACTAAATATGTAATAGAAAATTCATTATGTAGTAATAGATTCATCGCTTTTTATAAATACTAGAGTTAACAAAATATGACGTCTCGAATCTCGCTTTTATTTTTACGCTTTAGTCATTAAGGAGCACATTTAGTAAATTTTTGTTACCTATTCAGTTCAATAAATTTAATCGTATGTGTGTAATGTTAAGTTAATTTAATTAGAACTAGAATTTCTAGTTAATAAGGACTCACATAACGTAAATTAAAACTTACTCGACCAATTACTCGTATATACATATCTACTTCTTCTAATAATATGTGGCTATATTTAAATTTATTTAGACGCAAAATGTTTGATTTACAACATTGCCAGCGGTCGCGGTATCCATTAAATGTACAGTTATCAGATTTCCAATATTCCAGATATTTCATTTTAAAACCTACTGGAGGTAGTTAAGCTATTACAGAACAAGCAGCTTAATTGTGGCATTTTTACTTTCCTATCGTGTGGGATGAATATCTATCGATTTTAGATATTAACTAGAGATTCTGTGAACTGTTCATTCTGCTGACTGGGCATTCTGTTAATTGGACATATATGAATTATTTTCTCTTAGCCTAAATCAAATAAACCTACAATTTATTTTTTAGTATTGAATATGTTTTATTACACTCCTTAAAGTATCTATAATTTATATATCGATGGTTATTTCTTTCCTATATACCATTCTTGACTTAACACTACAAGTAAGAGAGTTAAAAGTAAAACACGTTCAATTTAAATTGTTTATTATAATTTAAAATAAACATAAATTATATTTATTAGCAATCTTATTCTATAACTATACACGTAAATATTTACAAATTTTACATCCATCCACCAAATATCCACTAAATGGTAACTCGTGTGGTAACTTAGAATGTAACGGTCATAAAATGTCTTATACTACTACAAATATTGGCCATACGATTATTCTTTGTACATTTTTTTCCGATTTATAAATCTTAGTAAACGTTTTGAAAAGTCGCAAAATATAGTTGTAAAACTTACAAATGTTTAATGCTTGCTTGCTTATTATTCACAAGCTAAGTTGAAGAAAAAATCATGTGTTCGCTTTAAAATAGGTGGTTTAATTTTCTTGTATAATAGACGTGTAAAAATCTTATTCTGTTATGACCAATCATCTTATATACATAAACTTGTGTCTTTAAAACTATGAAATATATTTTGAAACAAAAATTCTTAATCACGATCACAGTTTTAGTTTACCCCGACTCAATGCTACTTAAGACGCGATCTTCGGCTCGTCTGTCTTTAGGTAAACTTAAGTAATATATATTTCAATTGCTACAAAAATATTATTACATCTACAACAGACGTCCAGCTTATTGTAGATCAATCGATTGATCAATCAATTTTTTCGATTCCATTAGGTTTGTTCTCTGGTAATAATTTTTCTAATTATAAGTCTAAATTAAAAGAAAACAGTAGGTATTTTATCACGTAAAATAAGACACAATTAAATCTGTGACGAAGAACTTAAAAATACTAAAGTTTCCGTGATAAATACAATAGAACCAGATGGTGGATGAAGGACATGAGATTTCTGTGACGATAATTATTGTAATAGCTGCTATATTATTAATTATAATTCCTTCTTTGACTCTTTAGTTCGATTCAGTTCTTTTACATTCAACAAGTTATTAGAAGTATCAAATACTTTCTTCAACTGTCTTTTCTGTACGTAATTTATCAATCTGTTAAAACTTAACCTTAAAGCGTACGACATTAGGCCGTATATTGTAAGTAGCACAGAAGTGACTAATAAAAGAGAATCTAAACAATAGTACTGGATAAAGTTTAGGTCTTTCGCTGGAGATTGTAAGTGATATGCACCTTTGTGTCTAATTACGTATTCAGTCCAATAGATTGCTCTTTCTAGAGGAGTCTCTTTTTGATCTCTTAGTAAAATTTGTCTTTTTCTAACCTCAGTTTTATAGCTAGGCTCTCTTATTACTTCTTGTATGGCTTCGTATAATTTTTCTGAATTAAGCTGCCTCAAGTCAAGTTTCTTGGCATAACCGTCGCCTTCGGCTTTGGCAGCGTTAGCGTCGTGATCACAGAAGACTGGAATACTGACAATGGGTACTCCGTGGTAAACTGTTTCAAACATACTGAGAAGACCTCCGTGTGTAACGAACGCTTTGATTTTAGGGTGACCTGTAATAAAATATTTGAAAATATTTAATTTTATTCTACTAAAAATGCTCATACTACATCATTATTTATACTGAATGGGCATCGAATACACGCCCTCCGGTTAAGCAATTATAGGCTCCGCGTACGCGAACTGGCACTCTTCAAAAATACATATTTGTGAATATTATATTCACAAATATGTATTATAAGTATTATAAGGAAAATATTTTTTTTAAATTATGGTAATATAAATTATGAATGAATTAAAGTAAGAAATGTTTTTTGTACGAGTAATTTTTTAATTTACTGTTTAATTAGTGAAAATTAATTACTATTCTAATTCACAACGAAACGTTGCTATTATTATATACTAAAATATTTTGCTACTATTTAAAAAAAGTCGTATAAATTAAATTTCTTTATGACACCTGAAGTTTTTAAACTATTTAACTTTTCATGGTCTTGAATTATTTTATCTTGAAATGTATGTAATCTTAATCCAAAGATACATACTCGTACATACATATTTAATTTTTAGAATATGTTTTTTTTAATTAAATGCGTAATTGAATTTCGAGAACATCTAATGCAAAACTGGGTTCGTTCTCATATATATATATTTTTTTATTTTTTATAAATGAGACAACGCCCGCACTAGGAATAAATCCTGTGTCGCGGGAGACTTTACAAACAAACAAGAAACAGACACAAAGAACACTTAGACTGAGAACAACAATTTGTGGATCACACAAAGTGTTGTCTCATGTGGGGTTTGAACCCACAATACTCAGCGTAGTAGAGAACGGCGTAGCGACCGCTTAAACTACTAGGCCACCCGTACAGTCTGTTGTATCTCTACAGTATTATGTATAAATACATGTATATTGTTAAATTGACACTTCTTACCAAGTAGATCCTGTTGAGGCAACCACTTATAAAGCCTTATATTGGAAGGCATATCAGTCATGTTCTGTTCAGCGTCCTGTTTCCATAGCACTCGCTGGGGCAGTCTTCCCAATGCTTCCACAAACAATCGATGAACAGACAGAGGCATATTACTTGTTCTAACGGATGATCCCATCGAAACATATACGAAACCTGTCTCTCCTGCGCCAGAGATCCATTCTTCAATCTCCTGTTCCGAAAATAAAAAATAACTGTAAATGAAATAATCCGTATTGTCGTGTTTCGTTGGTGAGTGTGAGACCGGAGGCCTATTGATACAGGGGTGACAGTTATCGTATCGTAATATTATTCTTAACAGATAGGTTCTCAAATTAGGGAAGAAAGCAGGTTTTGTGTTTGAAGGTAAAACAACAGGTGAAGGGATTTCAGCGCTTTCCTTGACAGCAGACATTGCAATAACTGTAGTAATTGAAAATTACTACTAATACTAAACACGAATATTTCTTTACTATATTTGAGTAAACAAGTTGACTGAAGCAAGTGCTCAATTCCATTCGCCTAATTGCACTAAATTTGAAATATAATTCAAAAATACTGAACGCTCTTTATTATAATAAATATAAGTTTATTTTAACATAAAGGCGTTGTGTATTACTCAAAAGATTGAAATTAGTACCACGAAATATTCGCTATTCACAAAACGATTAATATGTTTTTGCTTTTGAGCAGAAAATTTTAAATGGGTCTGTCAAATGTGTCTGAAATCAAAAGACTTATTGAGAATAATATGTGTGAAACTCTGACTGTAGCTTTTTTAATACAAAAAGAAAATATCAATTGAAATTAGTATAAAACTTTTAGTAATACGGCAAGTACTCTTTGGCAATGACTTGTGTTTTTATAATTCTGAATTTACAATAATCATTCACAAATGTGAACTTCAAATTTCGTCTAAATTTTATAATTGATCTATTTTACTATTTACTTTATTTAAAATAATATTCATCTACTATAGATACTAAATATGATATGAACGAAATTTACGACCCGTATGATCTATTTGAAAAAAAAATTAGTTCTACTCGTAGTTTATTCAAAACTGTACTGAAATTACAGCTGAACCTTTTTGATGCTACTTTTAAAAATACGACAAAGTTTTACTGTTAGACTGAATTAAAACATATCAGTCAAATTTATTAACAGCATACTTAATAAGTACACAGAAATAAGCGAGAAAGAAGAAGTACTACTATTAATTTAATTAAAAATTACTCACCGGATCCAAAATCTTGGACTCCTTGCAGTGTATGCACGCAACTTCAGCAACATTAGGAAGATACGGCCTTGGATAAGATACAGAATAATGTCCATTCTGTAGAATAAAGCTCACATTTTTTGCCATATCGTACACATGGGGTACTTGAGATCCAAAATTCCGTCTTAAAACACCTTGAAGCAGCTGCATACTTATCGCATGGACTGCTGAACTTCCAATTTGAAAAGCTGCATTCAAGGTTTTCTCTATTATACCCATGTTGTCTGTAAAACCATATCCAAAGAATGGAGTAACAGAATATGGTGTTGGTGATCCAGATATGCTGAATGGTGTGGAATAAAATCCCACAGTGTTGATGTACATGAAGGGAACTTTGAACTTGTATGCTATGCCAAGGGCGCATTCGGGGTAGGCACCATCTAGGACAATTAGATCAAAATTCTTTCCAGATCTGAGGAAGGCTCTAGTTTCTGGGTCGTTGAGAAAAGCATCACATGCCTGTAAACAAATAAGCATGAATTGAAATTGAGTTGTGGACTAATTCACTTAAATATTTTCAAGAATTTAAATGTTCAATTTCAAAGTTATTAACAGATATCTCTTTCTCATATCAAATGGGCAAGTCTTTTATCTAAGGCGCATTAACACACGTACGAGCTTACGTTTCGATTCTCTTATAAAGATTATTTTTATTTTCCTTTTGAAAATAATATGTCATTGGTAAACAGTTTAAGCCCTATTTTGCATGCTTCTATTTTACTGATCTCCAGAAAACATTTTTTCATGTTTGTTATCTAATTCTTCAATGATGTCAAGATGAAATTAGAAAAACCTTTTGGTGGGTTCCGAGATTAAGAAACCTCAAAAGATTTTATTTTGAGCATTAGGTTATCTGAGGCAATTTGGTGCTTGCACTCGTAACAACTTGTCCATTTGCTCTTGTAAAACAGATTTAGTAAAATGTAATCAATGAAGAAGACCACGAATGGTCACTAAAACTACTCAATAAGAAGTTCGCGAGATACTGTTATCTAATTTAAATATTTAATATGATTTCTAATCCATTTATATTAATAACCATGCTAAAGGGATTTACTAAGGGAAATAGTGAACAATTAAAATCTCCAGATTAGTAAAACTATGTTTTGTGGAAGGATGAGCAATTAATATTAGGTCATTATGACATATATAAATTGTCTTACATCTCTATTGATTTTAAATATAACGTACTTTAGGATTAAGGTTAGTTTAAGTATTATAACATATACATATCGTAGTCCCGAGTTGGAGTCTCGCGACTCCAATCGGGGGCGAGGGTCTTGGCTTAGCCGCCCGGACTGCGAGGAAGAAAACCTCTCTAAAAAATTACCCCGAATCCCGTGTTCTGGTGCGTGACCAGGGGATGCATGGCTGATGGGGTAGTTCAGTCGCAAGCGCACTCCCAGCCGGGGCACCTGCGGACCCCTCGGTTGGGCACAAATTTACGCTTGCCCGGGTATTGAGGATCTCTGCCCGGGTCGACATTTAGTTCTCCCCATCTCGTGGGTTTAAAAATGGAAAAATTAACAAACACAAACAATCATAATATAGAAAAGAAGGAGAAGAAAAACAGGAAGGGAAAAAGTACGAGAGCGGACGACTTTTCTTCCAACGAGGAGGAAGTATTGGTTGGAGCGCCTATCTCGGTGGGGCTCCCAGAAGTCATAATGGCTGGTGGGAGCCGAAGAACATCGGAACGGTTGCGTTCCAAATCCACCGCGGGCAGTAACTCCAGTACAAGGACATCTGTCCTTGCATCTGCACTGGACATAATGGAGACGGAGCTGTGTGACAGCAGGAAACGCGGACGCTCCAGGGACGAGGAGAGTGACACGTCCCAGGAGATGTTGCCTCCCAAAATCACCAGCAGCCGTAGAGGGAGATCACGAACCCCGGTCTCGATCCCGTCAGGCTCCGTCTTTTGTAAGGCGGAAGCCTATAGGCGAGTTAGGGCGGACGGTGAAGCACTAGCGGAGGAGGAGATTGCTGGTCTCCTGCTGAAAGTCAGGGAGCCGATGGTGGGGGACTCAGTTCCCCAGACACCATCCTCCATGCAGGAGATAGCAAACGCGGCGGTGGCCATTATTCACAAAGTGGCCACCAAGTCGAGTAACCTTAAGGGCTCCTTTGTGAGAGCCCTTAAGGACTCCTCTTCCGCAATTGCGGGGGTCGTGGAGACCCTCATCGGAGACGTGGCTCGTCTCCAGGCAGCCAACGACCACCTGACGGGGCAAGTGGCTGAGCTTAGCGCTCAGTTCGCCCAATTCCGGGCGCATCGTCCGGCAGAGGATCCGGCCTCGTCCCCGTCTCAGCCTACTCCGTCTCCCAATGTTGGTACCATCGCTGACGCCCAAATGCGCCAAATCACAGACGCTGTGTGGCGCATGATGGACGGCCGTCTCGCTGGCCTAGAGGCAAGACTGCCTCCTGCCCCTATTGTCCGGCCGCCGCTTGGGGCCCATAGGCCAAAGGTCACATCAGCACCAACATCTCTGCCCGTTGTGGGCGGTCGTGTGTCCTATGCAGCGGCGGCGTCAGTGTCGACTACTCCTGTGGCCACTCCGAGGGCACGACAGGCGGCCAAGGTAATAACCAAGACGGCTGCACCGAAGTCTGGGCCCAAAAAAGTGGTAAAGGCTGGAGCGGAATATCCTCCGCTCCCCACTCCAACGGGTGTATCTGGCACCACTACATCTGCCCCCTCCACATCTGCCCCATCCAAAGATGGTTGGCAGGTAGTCGGCGGGGTTAAGTCCTGAAAGCGGGGTAAAAAAGCAGCTCAAAAAGCAGCCTCTACCCCGCAGTCGCCGTCGGTTGCGGTGGCTACCGCGAAAAAGCCGCGCAAGCTGCAGGTACCTAAAAGCGCGGCTGTGGTGGTCACCGTAACACCGGAGGCGGCTAGTGGCGGGCTGTCCTATGCGGCCTTATTTAAGAAGGCCCGGGATAGTCTCGCCACTGATTTCGGGACTGAAGGGGTCAGATTGCGCCTTGCCCAGACGGGAGCTCGAGTCCTCGAGTTCCCCGGGGCTGAAGGTGCAAAGACGGCGGGCAGGTTCGCCGAGAAACTGAGAGGAATTTTTGCAGCCACGGATGGTGTGAAGATCGCCAGGCCTGTCAAGTGCGCAGAGTTGCGCATTTCGGGCCTGGATGACTCCGTAACGACCGAGGATGTCCGCGTTGCAATTAGCGAGAAGACGGGCTGCAACGCGGACAACATCAGGGTCGGCACCATCCGCCCCGGTCCTGGAGGGCTTGGCGCAGTGTGGATCAGCTGTCCGGTAGCATCGGCTAAAGTTTTGGGCGACGCAGGCAGGATCCTCGTCGGTTTTGTGAATGCCAGAGTCACTGTTCTGGCGGCAAGACCGATGAGGTGCTTCAAATGCCTAGCATCCGGACACACACGCGCCAAGTGCGTGAGTTGTTTTGACTGCAGTGGACTATGCTTCCGCTGCGGTCGACCGGGGCACAAGGCGGCAGAGTGCTCTGCCGCCCCTCACTGCCCAGCTTGTGCGGCGGGTAACAAGCCCGCTAATCATCAGATTGGGCAGGGGGGCTGCAAACCTCCTCGCGATTCTCGGCGAACGTTGGGGGCTAGCCAGTCGGCCCAGGCTGCCTCCGATGCCGTTCGCACGTCGACATCGTCGCCCATGGAGGAGGCTGTAGAGACAGTCCAGTAATGGACCAAGTCTCCAGCCTCCTGGTCCAGACGAACCTGAACCACTGTGCTGCGGCGCAGGACCTTTTCCTGCAAACTATGGCACAGTGGTCGATCGGTGTTGCCGTAGCCGCGGAGCCCTATTATGTTCCTCCCCGTCCAAACTGGTTGGGTGACCGGGACGGTTCCGTGGCAGTCGTCGGCTCTACGGCGGCTCATTCCCCGCCCTTGTCGCTAAGAGACAAGGGCACTGGATATGTTGCTGCCGAGTGGGGGGGGATCACTGTATATGGTGTATACTTCTCCCCCAACCGGAGTTTGAACGACTTCGAGGTTTTCCTTAACAACTTGGAAACCTCGATGCGGCGTCTAACGTCTGGGCACGTCTTAGTGCTGGGGGATTTCAACGCAAAGTCCATTGCGTGGGGTTCCCCCAGGACGGACGCCAGGGGCGAGGCCGTAAAGGAGTGGGCGGCCTCGGTGGGCCTCTGTTTACTAATCAGGGGCTCCACCAACACGTGCGTGCGACAGCAGGGAGGGTCGATAGTGGACCTTTCGTTCGCTACCCCTGCCCTCGCCGCACGAGTAAGGAACTGGTGTGTCCTGGAAGAGGTTGAGACGCTCTCGGATCACCTCTACATTCGATTCGAGCTCTCCCGGACCCAGGACCCCAGTAGAGGTCACGCGGCGCGGCGTTCACCGCTTGCCGCGGTGGGCTGTAGCCAAACTGAATAGGGACCTACTAGAGGAGGCAGCCATTATTTACTCCTGGCTGTCTCTGCAGGCTCCGACCGAGGAGGTCGACATGGGGGCTGGTCGTTTCCGCGATGCGATTACGCAGATCTGCGATGCGGCCATGCCCCGCATCCGAGGTTGCCGGCCTCCACGGAAAGAGGTTTACTGGTGGTCCCAGGAGTTGGCGGACCTCCGCGCGGCCTGTACTCGTGCCCGGAGGTCCTACACCCGTAGTCGGCGGCGACACCGCGTAGACTGCGAGGAGGACCAGCTTCATGAGGAGTACCGAGAGGCGCGGAAAACTCTGAAGCTGGCCATTAGCCGCGCCAAAGAAGTGAAGAGGAAGGAGATGTTGGAGGGTCTCGATCGTGACCCCTGGGGTCGCCCTTATCGTGCGGTGCGACAAAAGCTCCGCACGTCGGGCCCCCCCCTTACAGAGACACTCCAGCCCAGCTTCCTGCGGGAAGTGGTCGAGGGTCTTTTCCCGCAGCGGGCGGAGCACACACCCCCGTCAATGGCCTTCATAGTCGAAGACGACGGGGGACGGAACGAGGATAATGTTCCGCCCGTCAGGGAATCGGAGATAGGGGCGGTCGTTCTACGGATTCGCTCTAAGAACACCGCCCCTGGGCCAGACGGGATACCTGCCCGTGTGCTGGCCCGTGCCCTCGAACACATGTCGGACCGCCTCAGGGAGATCTTGGACGCTAGCTTGTCGTCCGGACGCTTCCCTGAGTGCTGGAAAAGCGGGAAGCTGGTCCTATTAAGGAAGCCGGGACGGCCTGCCGATTCGGTGGCGGCCTATAGGCCCATTGTACTGCTGGACGAGGCGGGTAAACTGTTTGAGAGGATACTCTCTGCCCGCATCGTCTGGCACCTCTGCGAGGTGGGCCCCGATCTGTCGGACGCCCAATTTGGTTTTCGGGCGGGGCGTTCGACGGTCGATGCTGTGCTGCGCCTGAGGGCCGTTACCGAAGAGGCAGTGAGCTGTGGCGGCGTGCTGTTGGCGGTGTCGTTGGACATCGCCAACGCATTTAATAGTCTGCCATTTAGTTGCATCAGGGAAGCACTCCACTACCACGGGGTGCCAGAGTACTTGAGGCGACTTGTGGCAGACTATTTTGAGGAGCGTACCGTCGTGTACGAGGACCGAGATGGTATTCTGAGGCGGCGGCCCATGTCGTGCGGTGTTCCACAGGGGTCCGTCCTCGGACCACTCCTGTGGAATATGGGATACGACTGGGCCCTTCGAGGTCGTCTTCCCCCTGGGCTGGGCGTAATTTGTTACGCCGATGACACATTGGTCACGGCCCGGGGGGCGAACTTTCAGGAGGCGGCGCGCCTGGCCACCGTGGGAGTCTCTTTGGTGGTCGGGCGCATTGAGGCGCTGGGTTTACGGGTGGCCCTAGATAAGACGGAAGCCCTTTTGTTTCATGGGCCCCGTCGTGGTCCACCCCCCGGTGCCTCTATCGTAGTCAATTCGGTCCTCGTACCGATTAAGGCCCAGATGAAGTATCTGGGCCTGATCCTCGACGGCAGGTGGCTCTTCGACGAGCACTTCCGACAGCTTACTCCAAAGCTGGTCGGCGCTGCTTCTGCTCTTGGGCGACTTTTGCCCAATTTGGGTGGAGCCAGCGTCGCGACGAGACGGCTATACACGGGGGTTGTTCGGTCAATGGCACTGTATGGTGCACCGGTGTGGGCGGCGGCTCTGACCGCCCAGAATAGGGCTCGCCTCTGGCGCCCTCAGAGGATATTGGCGGTTAGAGCCATACGCGGTTACCGCACCGTATCGACGGAGGCGGCGTGCGCGTTGGCCGGAACTCCCCCGTGGGATTTGGAGGCGGAGGTGCTCGCTGAAGTCGGGATCTGCCCGGCAGACCCGAGGGATCTGGATGTCGTAATTGCAGCGGTTCCCGGATCCTTCCTATCTCAGGCGCAGAGTGGCACACTGTGTGGTTTTAGTCGGTCCGATTCCGACACACCACCCCGCCGTAAACCCCGGTGGGGTGACGGCCCGTGGGGGTTTACACACGTTAAAAAAAAAAAAAAAAAGGGTGAATTAGGGCCCTTCCTAGACCCTGTTTACAAAACTCTGTTTCATAGAACTACAACTTTTGTAGGTGTATTTCAATATTAAGAAAAGCACGCGAATACAAATGCCATGCTGCTTCTAAAATAGGAAGGAGCTGCAAAAACGTTAGTAGCCTAGTCTAACTTCAGTTGCTTATTTTAAGTCTCACCTCGTAGCCATATCTAATGATATCTTGCAAAGATATTTGGATTTCACCTCTCATTCTAGAACCGACTAGATCAAAGGACATGAACTGTCGCACATAAGACACCAGGCCCTCTGGAGCTATTTCCTCCATACCGGTAATGTGGAAGTCAGCTGGGAAGGCACTTATGAACGTTATGTTGTGACCTCTGAAAAGAAAAAGAAATATATTAAATCCTGAATTTCACAAAGACCATTTACATGTGTTTAAAATCACTAAAACACATGAATCTCAAACCTATGATCGATGTCTTGAGATATCAAGGTATATTTACTTTAATTAATTCAAATGTTCATTTAGGCATTTCAAAGCTTTGTGACTTAGTAATATCTTCAGTGAAATAAATGAGAAATGTATTCCTTAAGCTAATATTAAATAGAAGCAACTGACAGCCGATTTTAGGAATATACAGCATATATTATTTATATGCAAATCGATATTAAAAATCGATTGTTTATTTACACTTTTACACTTTATGCACTTTGTACATCGGCGGACTTTATGCCCAAGGTATTCTCTTCCAGTCAACGTTAGGGTGGTATTGAAATATTGTAAGGGAGATGCACAGAGGTTATATTGACAATTAAAATATACCATACACACACATGTGAACACATACAATACATACGTCATAAATACACATATAAATGTACACATATATACATAAATATATACATACACACACATTTAGATTATATTCCTACACTATGACAACTTTACTATAAGCTGAGATAACTTTCGATAAGATGATTCTTCAATCTCGTTAAGAAGGAGATTAATAGAAGATAAAATGATAATACTCGAACAAATCGAATAGAAATCCGTCTCCCTTAAATTATAAAAACAGAAATTATATAAAAATCTTAATCGTTTCCTTGAGAGATGATATAGACGTAATATTCGAATGTTATTCGATACGATGTGGTTTAACCGTGCGAGAAATTGTATGTATGTGAGAAAATAACACATTTAACTTTTCATCTAAGGGTTAACGAAGTAATCACTCTTGAAATTTGACATATACCCTTTTTTTCGGACACCTAACACGCAACACCATCTAGTCCCAAACTAAGTAGAGCTTGTACTATGAGAACTAGACAACTGATATAAATATAAATACACCTTTTTTGTAAATATATACATATTATACGTATAAAACACCCAAACAAATATTTGCAGATCGTACAAACATTTGGTCCGACCCGGTATCGAACCCGAGACCTCGAGTACAGCAGTCGCATACGCTACTACTGAGTAACCGAGGTAGTCACACACTTTGTAATCGAAACCGCTAATGCAACATGAAAACAGTATGTTTTCTAACTTCTCCTTTTATGTCTTTGAAAACAGAGGAAATGATAGATGTGAACACAACGCCAGGATCGCAGAACCAGGTTAATTACGTCTGGTTTTCTTAGGCGAAAGTGATTCTAAACTAGACTGGCCAAGTCTAATATAATTAGAGGTTTAACTCCCGTAAAATTAATTTTTGCATCCAATACGAACATTTTTTTTCGGTTCGATAACTAGTAGAAAATATATATAGACATTTAGTGAAAAGTTGTTATATTGTGTATTACAAAACAGACATTTAAATTATACACCACATGTGTATAAAACAAAATCAAACGAAACTACCTTTCACAGAGCTAGACATAGCAGGTACGTACCTTCTAATAAGTCCTCTGGAAAGTTCCCAGAACGGCATCTTATGTGATTTGGTACCGCCCATAGTGATCATCAGGATATTGCTGCCGCATGCCGACGCCGCCAACAGTATCGGCAGACAAAGGTACGGCCATCGCGATCTATACTGAGAAGAGAAAAAGTTAATTTAGTATAAAGACACTCTTATATCACATACACATATGAGAGAGACCAGTCATATCTGCATCCATGTAAGAAATTTGTAACAAATTTTGCCAGCGACGAATAAATAACGAAAGACATCATATATCTGGAATCTTAAAACTAGAATATGCGGTCGCCACGCAGCTCTCTACTGCGCCGAATGTTGTGGGTTTAATCCCCGCACGGGTCTACACTTTATGTGATTTAAAAATTGTTGTACTAAGTCTGGGTGTTCTTCGTGTCCTCTTCTTGTATGTTTGTAAAGTTCCCCGCAACCCAGGACGGTGCAAAAACTTCGAGCCAGTCATTGTATATACAAACAGGGGGAAATATATGTGGTATTTCATATTCTATTGGCTATGCCATATTCTATAATCAGTTAAACCAAGATACGGTGATTTATGAATTGTACGAATACTAAAGCTCGTTGTGACCTTGTAATGTGAATTAAAGTATATCTTGAAGAAACAAGTATTTACTCAGTCAAATAATTTTAATTCGATAAATGTTTCACTATGTTCTAAGGATAGTATATAGCAATTTCTTCTAGAAAGAAACTAGTGTGTCGGGTTTCGGAAATAGAATATTAGAGGAAATTCCTCGTTTAAATGCATACTTTTCACATTCTTTTAAGGGGTTAGGGGTAGTCAGGATTTTCAAAAAATCGATTTCTTTTTTTTTGCATTTTCTTAAAGTATAATATTTTTAAAATATTGTGTGAAAATTTGAAGTGAATCCGACAAATCCTTTTCGAGTTATTTAACAATGACCTTTCGGGTGCTACGTGGCATTCGAGAGCAGGTAGCTAGAAACAGCTGCAAGCAACCGACCTTTCGGGTTTCATTGTCATGAATATCTCCCCATTTTAATGTATGTATAATTATATATATATATACAAATCATCATCATCATCATCATCCAGGAATAGATGACTCAGTGTAAGATATTACATAATTCTTATAATTCGACATAAATCCATAGCAAAACTTTAAATGCGTTTTTCTCAAAACTATGTTTTTTGAACTGGTGACAACTGTAACTTGAAAACCGCTCAGTAGATTTTAATGAAATTTATACAGCTTTTAGAATACATAATAAACTCGGGCCTGATCGAAGGATTTGTTTTTTTTCAAAAATTTCGATTTTTTAAGACCAATTAACTGTTGACTTTTTCCCAAAAATTTAGAAAAAAAATTTCTGAGTCCGCCATTTTTTTAATTTTTGAAAAAAAAAAAAAAGCTTCGATCAGGCCCAGGATTATCTATTTATAAAACTAATTTTTCTTATCCGATTGATTTTAGATGAATTTCCAAGGACTTATCATTGTCACCGCAAGGACCTTTTTTTTGGACTGGGTCAACAGAAACAGCTATAACTTTGGAAATTATAAATTTTTTTTTTTCAAATTTTCGTGACTTCAAGTCAAAACATTGTATAATAAGGCCATATTATTACTTTTGTAAAATAAAATGATTTAATAGCGAAAAAAAATTACTGAAAATTATCATTTTTTCGTGTCTCTGACTACCCCTAACCCCTTAATTAATCATTTGAATGATACTTTATGTATAGAAAAATATGACTTATTTTTACATATATGTTATTGAAGAAAGTCTTGAAACAACAATATTTGGTTATATGTATATGTATATTAAACCAGTGAATTAATTGTGACTTAGATGAGGGTTAACCAAATAGAATACGTTTTAAATTCATCATTTAGACATCAGAATATTTAATAATAAGTTAAAACATATTATCCACTATCTGGATACTAATGATAATATATGTGGTATATATAAGGTGAGTTCATCCGCAGTCTGGTTATTATAATAAATATTTCAGACATTTGACACACAACGTCATCTAGTCGCAAACTATGCAGAGCTTGTACTATGAGAACTACATAGACAACTGATATAAATACAAATACACTTTTTTTGTAAATAGGTACATATTGTAAAAAGAAAACACTCAAACTCCGAAATAAATATTTGCAGATCATGCAAACTTTTGGTCCGACCCGGGAATCTAACCCCAGACCTCAAGCAGAGTCGCATAAGCTACTAGTGCGCCACCGCGGTAGTCTATACGGTATAATACAGGTCTATATCTGGACCTAATATAATAGTCTGGGATCAGATAAACGAGTGTGAGATGTGTGTCGTTATCATAACTGTCCGATTCCAAATTACATAGAATTTATCCTAAGGTAGCCATGTACCCGGTAAACAAACTATCATCCATAATGTAAAGAAAAATATGATTTTCCTTATTTGAATTCTCCCGTGAAACCAACGTCATCGAGCCGCACTAATAAAAAAACCTTTCGCAGTCTATGGTAAAATATAAGATAACCTAAAAAGCATCTTGTGATTTATCTGTAGTAAATTAGATACTATTGTTAATTAATTATATTAAGGGATATTTTTAAAATTGTGATTAAGGAACGGACATCGTGTTTAATAACATTAAATGTCGTTTCTTTTCTTACAGGTATAAAAGGTCTTGTAACTTAATTTCTATTGTCACTTTGTGTACATGTAAAAAAATAAAACAATAAATCTTTTCTTATAGAGAAACTCAATTGTGTTTGATTGACGATATCATAAATCACAGTAACATTGAACATCTTATATATATATTCTAGATAAATTCGACAGAGGAAAAATTGTTGTGTTCACACCACAATAGTTCATCCCAGGGACTGACAACCGGTACAGCTACCTTAAAAGTTAAGTCATGTCATGACAGACAGAGATTACAAAACTTACTAAAGTAATTTTAGTAACAAAACAAATTGTTTACGTGTGTTACAGTATATTTTAATTGACTATGTTGAACATAATAGCGGTGTGCTAAATACTATTAAGACATAATGTTTATGAACTTGTTACGCCAATATTGCCCAAACACCGTGCACGTAACATAGTAAAGAATTTTCTAAGCAATTTCTTTAGCACGTGTTTATTAACTTGGACAAGTTACTCAACTTAAAATTCTAGAATGATCGGTCAAATGCAGAATAATAAGTTATTATTATTATTATTTTTTACATAGAACTCGCCAACGTAATAACGAAGATAGGCCTCTAGTTACCTCACTTACTTGAATAATAGGTGTGCAAGAATTATTATTATTACAACCATTTTATAACTATAAGATCTATGCATGCATGACTCTTTCATGGCAATACTGTCATTCATTGACGAGCCTGTTAGCCTAGCTAGTGGGTAGTGAAATTGACTGCCATGCCAGAGGTCGTGGGTTTGATTTCCATTCAATATCAATCTTTGTAGTGATAAACACGATCATTAATTTTGTGTCTGGGTGGTATTGAAGAGCCTGCTAAAGTGACTCTATTCTGCCTGATGGAAAGCATGAATAGAATCCAAGAGTTGTGGTCACCATACTCATTGCAAGCGCAACCAATGCAGTATGATGACCCACACTATGCCGGTCTTGTGAAATGCTTTTTCACGTCCCGCTTGGGGACGTAAAAGGCATAACAGTCATCGTGACAGTGTAAGGCTTACACAGTTACCACGATAACTGTCACCCCTGCATCAATGGGCCTCCGGTTTCACACTCACCAACGAAACACGACAACACGGATGCTGGCGCTCTAGGTTGGTCTTTTGTGAGAGGATGGTACTGCCCCGGTCGAGCCGGCCCGCTCGTACTGAAATCAGCGTGGCTCTACTATCTATTATTTATCTATAATAAGGTATGTATTTAGAAATATAGAAGTATGTTTATCAGCAGTCTGGTTATCATAGAACAGGCTTAGTACAGCTTGGATTAAACAGCCATGTGTGAAATGTGTGATGTGATTATTGTCATTCCCAGAAAAAAAGACTTATATAAACCGTAGCTTGTACCATAGTAACTATGCTAAATTGAAATATATTGATATATAAATATGCTTAAAATACATTCAGAGATGCAATCAATAACTTTACTTATTGTAGTCCACTCTTATATCCATGAACTGTGATTGATAAACCTCTGTTTACTACATTTAATCCATCTATATGTCTCACACATATCAGGATAACATGTTGCTCCGAACTCTTCAACCACTGGCGCTACTTTCAAACTTCCTCTAATATGTTCACTACCCACTATGTCTATCCTAATCACATCACACATACATTTCGATATTTTCTTACATATTCCTTAACGGCATAATGTATAAGGTCATCAACAGCCTTACACTCTAATGCTGGACATAAGCCTCTCCTTAGCAAGAAAGTTTTGGCCTGCTATACCATGCTGGCCAGACGGAATAGGGTTTGTTTCAAGTTTTCCTTCTCTATGTAATGATGTTGTCTTGCATACTTTGTTCCCTTAGTCGTTTATGACACCCACGGGATGGATAGAGGTGATAACATTATCTATTCGTAATCCGTCACCACACGGACAATGTATAAGGCATTCACGTATAAATCTTTAACTAAATGTCAGTTACAACATATTTGTTTTCTAAGCAAAAATTCGTGAATGTGCTAAGAGGAAAAAGTGGAGCCAGTTCAATGTCGAAAGATCTACTAAATGCAATTTCATAAATATGTAAACGTATGATATGAATAACATACATTACAAACTTCGCCGCGTCGTCAAATGTTATTTGTAATTCTATGACCCCTAACATTTTTGCAATAAAGTTTTTTACATACAACTCTGTATAAGGAAAATAAGACAACGTTATTATTTCAAAACACTAACACTGTAACTTAAATGGTGTCTTGAAATTTTATTAGTTTTTTAAATAAATGTTTTCTTTAATAGATGATTATTTCATTGTACCCATTGCTTTTTTCTGCATGTAATTGAATTGCAGTTAGGGAGCTCCAAAGAAATCTCACCCAGGGCGATAGTAGTGCTAAAACCGGCACTGACTTTAAACTTAAAAACTGTATGTAAGTAGTAGAACTCTTTATAAAAGACTTGACAGTCCTGAGTTAAACATTAACATGTATAAGTCAACACAAACCCTATAGTGACCCGTCTGGTATTGTACATCAAAACCTGTGGATATCTATGACGAGGCCTATGTCCCGTACAAAGCTGTTTAATACTGTTTATTTATCTTTTGTCCGTGTGGTGATGGATTAAGAACACGTAGTGTCACCATCCCCATTCATACCCCATTCATGTCGTAAGAGGCGACTAAGGAAACAAACTATTTAGGAAAAAATCTCTACAAAGAGAAGGAAAACATGAAACAAACCCTGTTCGAACCTGTCTGGCCAGCGTGGTATAGTAGGCCAAAGCCTCCTTGCTAAAGAGAGGCCTGTGTCCAGCAATGGACTGTTAAAGGCTGTTGATGATATTTATTCTTTATATTTCAATTTATTTAGTAAATAGGAAATAACAGATTCAAACGCGAGCTCAACCCATGCCTAGTTTTCTTCCAGCGAACCTTAAGAGTGAAGAATGTATACTTTACAAGTAGAAGTAAAGTTAGTTACTGTTATGTCTACTGGTGATGATGATTATAATAAATTTACATAAACCCCATACCAATCCGTCTGACTAACATGGTATTGTAAGCCAAAGCTGACGGAAATCTATGGAGAGGTCAAGTCCCGCAGTGGACTATTTAACATTGTTGGTAAATGATAATAATAATATATAGCAGTTTTAAACATAAACATACGAGATACTTGTAAGCATAAAATACTGTAATTATTAATATTATAAGGTATCGATACAACGACAAGATGTAAATATGTCATGAACAACGAATGTTCTCACGGCATTAGGTAACATACAAGCACACGCACATACACATGTATGTTTTTTTTATTTTAGGGTTGCCAACACTCAAACCGGCAGTATACTTGCGACTCCTGAGTTGCAGACGTTCATAGATGGAAAACATGGTGAGATGGGGGTTGTCCAGCAGTTGATGTTTTTTGACTGAGATGATGATGCTAGCTGCTTGGCTGTTGAACGTTATATTTAAAAAACATGTCCTGCTTGCTCAGAAAGAAACAGTGCAATCACATCAATAGTTTTTAACAGTCCACAGCTGGACATAGGCCTCTCCTTGGAAAAGAGGTTTTGGCCTACTATGCCACACTGGCCAGACGGGTTAGTGTAGGGTTTTTTCAAGGTTTCCTGCGTAGTTTGTGCCTCTATTCATCTCATACTACATCCATGGCATGAATAGCGCTGGTGACACTTTTTATTCTTAATCTGGTATCACACGAATAGCGTAATAGATAAACTTAAAAATAATTATACTGCTTTTCAAAAAAGTACTGGATTAAAATCAAATCTTTTTTTAGTTGGTCTTATTTATCATCATAATCATCAAAATTGTGTACTGAACACAACGTGTAAATATAAAATGACCGTTGAGATAACATCGTTTATTTTTCTTCAAAATAAAACTTATTTCAAACTTTATAATTAAGTATTTTAAAGTCGGAAATAAGTCAAAGTTCTCGTTGCCTCACAGAAGATCGCTCGAAGAACAAATAAGGCATTTCACGCAAACAAAGTTTTAGAAGTCACATAATACTTGAACTTGGCCGATTATTTAAACACTCCCTCTCTTTACCTTAGCAACAACTAATACTTATTTACATAGTAAAATGACATAAGTGTGTGATTTGTATTTATAATTATACTAGTTGTACTCTGGCATGCTTCGCTGTGGCACGTTATGGCTATATTAATGAGAAATGAGAGTCCACATTAACCCAAAAATTACATAAAAATTATGTTTAAAGCGGTTCGTATTTTGTATTAAAATTTCTGTTCAATCGGTACAGAGACTTTTAAGTTTTTGAGATATACATAAACTAACGTAATATATTAATATATGTATAATATATAGATTTACATAGAGGTATGATAACTTCACCTGGTCGGAGGGTCCTCTCATTTTGTTGGAGCGACATGACACCCGTACCTCTACACGTATAATTCAATTGAGAAATAATTCTTGAAAACATTGCCTAAAGCTGATCTTGTATATGCTTAGCAAGTTTCGTAAGTGTAGTGTAGTAGAATGATTCGCAATGACTTTACAACACTACATACCTATCTTCTATAGTATAATAGGCGGAAACCTCATTCCTAAGGAGGGATCTATGTCCAGCAACAGGCTGCTAAAGGCTGTTGATAGTGATTGATGAATCTACATGAGATTTAATTTTCTTCAGTTTTTTCCTTCCGTTCAATACACAGTCAAAATATATGTATTCTTTGTCATGCCTTATCTGAATTAAAAGTATTAATATGTAAAAAATTAAGAAGTATAAAGTTTATTAAAACAACTGTTCATTATTAACTTTAGTCTTGAATTTAACATGTTCAATACCAACATTTCTTAATTAAGACCTGTCTCCGTGAAATTAGACAGGAAATTTGTCTGCCAGACGCTCTCTAATATCAGATAATATGAGACACTTATTCAGAAATATTCATAGTTAAATCGACCCAGTGTTTAGTGTGTTTTATAGTTTCCAATCTCATCCGAATAAGAAAATAATAATCACCGTCCTTTTTTTTTTTTGTGTGAAACTCGCTCATGGGTAAAAATATTTCAGAGGATGTTTCAGTTAAGTGTTATTTGGGACTAAAACCGCACTGTGTGACAAATTGCGCTTGAAATAGGAGGATCATTGGTGTAGCGGCGGACTTAATGATTCACAAAGCACTTGTTCGTGGTTCTATCTAATATTTCGTTAACAACATCAAACAAAAGAATTTCTATTACGAGTAGAACAATAAAATCAACAAATCACTACAATTATTTGTGTTCACCAAGACGATTCATTGAAATCTATTCAAATTTTACGTCATGCGACAAAAATTGTTGTGTAGGTTTGATTCATCATGAATTCAACGACAATCCACAATCACATAAAGAAATTATGACTACTCGCAAATGTCAGAACGTAGTTTCGTGTCAAAACATAAATAGTATATCAATTAAATTCAAATGGAGTGAAGTAACAACTTGCATTTCGTAATGATTCCTTACGTGATTAATACATAAATGCAAAATCTTTATAAAAAGTGTCATTGCACCAAAAAACACACCTCTAAGTAATTTTGCATATTGTATACTTTTACAGTTCCAGAAAATACATTTCAAGATATGAAAATTAGGCAGAACCTGTGTGACAGTAACACACTGATAAACATACTTAAATATTTCCATAAATATACACATTAAGTTATAAATAATATCCACACAGAATCAATTTTCGTGTTTATCACTCAATTATTTGTCCTGGGTAGGAATCGAACTCACGACCGTCACTAAGCACTAGACTACCAGGTCATCCTACTAACCCTCAATCATCATCAACACTTAACAGTCTACAGCTGGACATAGGCCTCTCCTTAGGAAGAAGGTTTTGGCCTACTGTGGTATAGTTGTGCTGGCCAGACGAGTTGGTATAGAATTTTATCAAGATTTCCTTCTCTTTATAGTGATGTTGTCCAGCGCAGTTGAATTCTTAGTCGTCTCTTCATCACCCACGGGATGAATTGAGGTGTTGACTTTATATTCTTAATCCGTCACCACACTGTCACACTGCTAAATTAGTCCCAAAAGAACTAAAGTTATAGTCAGCAAAACGAGTTTTTATGGGTATAAATATCTCAAAGTATCGATCAGCTGATACAGTATCCGATGATATAACGTAAGCCTTATATAGAAAGTAGGTAGAGTTCATGTGTACACTTCCTAAATTGACATAATATTTACCGAGCGAGTAAGTCCGCATAGCTATAGCAAAGCATACGTAACACCTGTACATATATACTTATTAAGTTGTTTAAGAAACAGTCGTTTATTGAAGTAGAAGTCTGCACTCCCTTTAATAGTCCACTGCTGGACAAAGACCTCTCATTACAAATAAGGTTTTGCGCTAGTATACCACGTTGATAAGACACTAATAACAAATTAAATTTATTATAAATATGTCTGTCTGTCCGTTTGCTTTGATTAATTCACCTACAGGTGGAGTGATGTCCACTAAACTATCAATGTTAGATAACTGATATTATTAAGAATATCTTGGGTTTTTTAATTTTGGAAAAACAAATGGCTTTATTTATACAATCGGCAGACACGGTCTGATATAACTCTATAAAAAATAAGGTTTAGAATTTCTTTCTTTTAAACAAATTACTAATTAAGTACTAATCAATTATAAAACTTCTGATATTATTCTATTATCAGTATTACTTCAAGGTGAGAAATTCTATGGTGACTTGGAATTTTTGGCTCAGATCCAGCAGAAAATACATAGATTAAACTTGAGTGCTTTTCAGGTTTTTATTGTGATAACGGTGTGTCGGCCGCGGTCAACTTGACAGTTGTTCAGACAAAGTAGAATCTTTCTTTTGATTCTTAATTTAAATATGACATACAAACATCAAACAACTGACATAACATTGAAAGACGCTCAGAAGTCACGTGATGACATGACAGATACTATACACAGTACCCTTTAATAGGACATACCACAAATCAAAATACAGTGGACCCCCGATAATTCGGCAAACGTTTTGCAGGGCAGTGTCGGACTATCGAATTTGTCGGATTATAGCGTACTGCCTAAGACCCCTGTAGTCCGAATTTTTTTTTACAAAAGAATACCTTGTAATCCGACAAATTACAGACAAATGATAAGATTGTATATGTTGTTGTCTTCTGGGCTTGTGACGACATTACTAGGTACGTATACATAATACGCAATGAGTAAACAGCAAACAATGAACACACGTTAAGCTGCACCGCTATCACACGTAGTCAAATTCAAACTAAGCAATCGGAAGTGAAACAATACCTACGCGTCGAGCACAAGTTGTAACCTGTTCAGTCATGCACGATCCACATTAGCGAAAATTGTTTGATTGGTGTCGGATTACAGGGGGGTCGGGATTAAATAGGGGCCGGATTACTGCGGGTCCACTGTAACTGAACTATCACGAAAGAAATTAAATCTAATAGGTAAGGTAAAATGTTATTGTAAAAATTTATGAGTGTACTGAGTTGTTATAGACATGATAACGTATAATAATATATTAATCGAAATAATACACACACATGTAAAACTAATCAGGTATTTCGTTTGCTCTGCTTGCTAAAAAATCATCTTTTCAGAAGGTTGTATTAAAATTATTAAAACTTTGTAAATATGTATGTTAAGATGTAGAACAAAAAGATATATTTGCATATAATACTGCATTAATAAGTGATATTAAATATGTAATACATACATTCAGGTGCCAAATGCCAAACTGTCGCTCTTAACACCGCAATTTCGTTGATCGTAAACATTTTACGAGCCATACACATGCCTTTTTAATTGTGTCTAACATCGTCAAGGCATAACTAATCATATTTTAACTGTGTCTAACACCGTCAAGGTATAACTAATCATATTTTAATTGTGTCTAACACCGTCAAGGCATAACTAATCATATTTTAGTAAGTTTTAAAGTCATAAGATAATAACTTTAAAGAAATAAATTGGACTTCGGATGGATTTGTAATTGGACGCACTCCGCTAACATTGGCTCTCAAAAACAGACTACTATTGATTTCTAAACATATTTTTGTCATTTACCACTTACTGTAATGACGGTCTTGTTGGTGCTAGTGGGTTCAATTCCTACCCGGAATAAACAATTGAGTGATGAGCAAAATTATTTGCTCTATATCTCGATATAATTACCTATAATGTCCATGTGTTTAGAAATATATAAGGACGTTTATCAAAAGCCTGGTTACTATGGTAAATGGGCAGGTTCTGGTTTGGAACCAGACGACAATGTCGAAGGGGTTAGGTATTGTTGTTAATGACTTTCTGTGTCAATTTCTTTTGCATTTTATTGAGTAATACTTTAGGATTAAACAGTTCTGTGTGAGATGAATTAAGTCAAATTAATAACTGCATACATCTCACATACGTCAATATAATCTCAAACTAGGTATAGCATGTACCAAAGTAACCAGACCACAGATAAACATACTTATATATTCCCAAATATATAAAGATAAATTACATCCAAGCACAGACAAAATGCTCGTGCTCATCACACAACTATTAGTTCAGGGTGAAACCGAACCCACGATATCTTGCTTAACAGTCAGGGCCACTAATCGCTAGATCAACGTACCAGTCAGTAAACACAAATTATTACCTCTAGGAGCCAAGAAGTGACCATAGGTTCACGTGCTCCTTCTCCTCCTCTTAATCCTCTCGTATATAGCGAATTTGAACTTTTGTTAATCAAAGTAACCGTGATTAGATTAGTTTTTAGTTTAAACGAGTTGTAATCAATGTCACGAATGCATAAGTTAAAACACGTACCTTTACATTTTACGGGCAAAGTGGACGATGAATTAAAATGTTTAGCGCACCATGATAATTTAGCCAGAGGTTGAGAGTTCCATTTTCTCTAACATTAGTTCTGTGTTTGGGTATAATTCATTTAAAAATTGCATGTATTTAGTAATATATAATATGACTATCTTTATTAGTTATCTTGTTACCACATTACAGGCTTAACGTAGGATCAGATAGCCGTAAGTGAATAGGTGCAGAAAATTGTATTTTTAAAATTGCATTTGCAAATATTACATATGCTTGAAAATTATTAATTATGTCAACAAGGTTACATTAGCTTACGGGTGACCAGTATGTGTAGACCTGCAGGCCCGTCAAGTAGCATTAACATAAACTTGTTTTTATGTCATTTTTAGTTAAAATTTGACATGACTTAACTCACATTGACTTACATTTCTAATTAAAACTTTTTCCTTTCTCGGATTTTTTTCCATACTAGATTGAGATCCGCTTCAAGTCTACAATACAGCTGAACAGCCACAACCAAGTAAATACTGAGCGAGTTTAAAATTCTGTAAACTTTTTTTATTTCTAAACATAATTAATATCAATTTATTGCGTGATGTTTGTAAACATAGCAATTAATAATACAATGACAGTCTGGCACGGCCATAGTCGAACAATTGTGTGATTGTATGGGACATCGTTAGAGCTAGACGTATATGGTGGGACCACCATCATAAAAGCATTGTTCGTGAGAGACACATTTATAATACTTCCTTATATATTACAATTATGATTAGAAGGAGAATATAATGGATGTGAAACTTGTTATATGAACAGACAATACAGCTACTTTTCTGGTACAACTTCAATAAAGGATCTTATTCAGACTAAGTGTGAAATATAAGATTTTTTTGTTAACAGGATGAATTGATCCTTGGGGATTTAAAAGGCAGGAGTGAGGTGTAATTCCATTAAAAACCACCCGACGGCTTGCTTTAGACATCCTACTATGAAAAGGCCTAGGCGAAGTTACTATACCTCTTTTCTTAATTGAGACCACACCGAATCAAGTCCTAATTTAGGAGAAAAGACTTCTCCTCTTTTCCAAATTTTTGTCCTAATTTTTAACACTTAACGGACGGAATTTGTCGAAAATACAGAGGGATATAAGAGCATATCTACCTTTTCTATTAATTATTCTATAAATCAGTCTTAAAAATAGAGTGTGTATGTATTAAACAAGATTTGGACAATGTCGTATCTCACGAATGATAAAGTTGGTTCGTTTTTTTCTCCTAAATCTAGATACATTAATGATTGCTAACTATAAAATATAATTAATTTATCGAAATCTATAAAAAATGTATTAATTAATTATAAAATATGAAAAAAAAAAGAAAATTTATGGACGTTTAATGTCTACTTAATTATTAACAGTTATCAAGGCCACCATCATTGGAGTTGCATAAATATTGAATCATAAAATTAATCGAACATGGAAAGTTGAGGACAAATTAATTGCAAGCTCTCGAGGTTTAATTAAATATTATTTATGCACAAATTTATAAATTTCGTTTTCTTGATAAAGATTTTATCATCACATGACCTATAATGCTAAAAGCTATGTATTTTAAAAGAGTAATATCTGCAAGAAACAGACACATTTGAGTGCTTCTTTTTGAATCGTATAGAATAGAGGTTATGAAACATCACGCTATTACTAAAAGAAGTGTGTGACCTGTAAACTATGACTAATAAGCTATGTTAATCTTAGTTTAAATCTTGATAGCGCTAATAATTATAAGTTAAAGTAATTCATCATTAAATTATCTTCATTTATATAAGCATCATATCAGGTTAGTACAATAACTTGTTTTACAGTTTCAACTATAATAACTCTAATATAACAAAGGTACACATCCCTAACTTTAAACGATTTTAAGAAATAATCACACTTATTAGACATGTGTTTTAATGACGCTTATGTAGTGAACACTCGACTAGCTTCCGAACAGACGGGGTCCTTTTCCAAGCTACATTACTCCTGTAATACTTAAAGAACCTTAATGTTATTAAGAGGTTGTCAAGTCCACACAATAAAAAATAATTTACATGCCTTCTCCTCAGCGCAAGATAAAAGGTATACTCGCCATGCGTATGTTTTTATAAAACTCAAATTATGTAGTTCAATGAGAAGATAGTAGCTACTGCAAGCTTAATTTATTATAATGATACTGAATATTTTTTAGTATAAAGCCTGTCAAATAGGTGTAATTCTGCCTGATGGCAAGCATGAGTAGCACACAGAGTGGTGGTCAACGTACATATTGCGAATGCAGGCAATGCAGTATGATGACCTACACTATGGTGACCTAGTGAGGTGTTTTTTGCGCCTCGGTTATAGGACCTAGGTTTATAGAGGGATGAAAACACGTGCGTCAGTAGTGGGTTCCAGTTTTTGACTAATTGGCACTGAAAGGAAGAGCCGAAGAATTTAGTTCGAGAGCATATGTCTAACACTCGAAAATGGTGTTGTCTAGTAGAGGAAGAGAGAAGGTGGGACCAGTTGAGAGAGTTCCTCAGAACACTATAAACTATAAAGGTGGTAGATGTGATAGAGGCCTGGAAGTTTCACAGAGACAGGCTGTTCTTGCCAATCTGTATTTGATAAATTTTAGTCTACTGTAACGCGAATCTATTCTCATATCCAATGTTTATATATTCAGTAAATACAATACGCCTCTTTAGATATTTAACACACAATATTCACAACGGTCAACATCCGTAAACAAATCTAAACACTTCGCAAAACTAATACAACTAACAAGAATCCAATCAAAGTGTATCTGAGAGTACCTGAGTTAAACAGTTTCCTATTTCTATTGCATAACTTACCGGTTCAATACTCTATCTTCTTAAGTCTGTGTTACGCGATCGCTCTCAGGAACTAGTTCTATGATTTTATTTATTGACGTAATACATCACATATTATTGTACGACTTTTTGATTTCTGGATACATTGTAATTAAGGTAATTGTGTATCGTTTACCATCTTTTACTGTTTCCTCGTCTATCATTATTGTGTGTAGGATTTATCCAACTGGTAAAACACAAAAAAAAATAAGTAAAAATCATTAAGAAGTAAACTGTTATTACTGTTATTTTTATTTACTTTTTTGGCAGTGTTTTACTGCAAAACTATCTATGAAATCATCTGTTTACTGTCAATCTGATCATCCTAAGATTACCTGTAAGAGGGCGCTCTAACGATAGACCACTATTTGTAGACATCCATCCATTTATGCAGCCCTTTTGTCAAATAGTTTGAATGTATTATATATACAATTTATCGTATTCTATCGTATTCAATCGTTTTTCAAGTTAATAATCTTAATAATAGCCTCACACACTGCGGTCTAATCACAAACTAGGCAGAGCCTATACTACGGTAATCAGACACCTGATAAACATACTTATACATATATTTCTAAATACATACACATTATAGATAAATTACACCCAGACAGGACAAACGATCGTATTCATCACACAAAGATTTTTCCTGAGTAAGAATCGAACCCACGATCTCTGGCAGTCAGGATTCCTAATCACTAGACTAATAGGCTCGTCAAAGTCTTTCAAATTTTTTGAATAAGTTTTCGAAATTAAAATAAGCTTTAAACTTAGAATAACAATTTGTGGATCACACAAAGCGTTGCCTCAAGTGAGAATCGAAGCCACTCAACTCAACACAACACACTCAACGTAGTAGGAAGCGACGTGACGTAATTTATACATATTTCTTATCATATGTTATTATACATATACAAACTTAAGACAAGATTTATAATGCGTTGAATATGTGGATGTTAAGCGCCGACTAAGAAAGTTACTTGACACGGAGAATTTCGCAAAACATACGAGCACTATACCTTTATACCTATTTCTTGTAGCTTCGCTTATCATTGTAACTATCAAATGTCTTAAGAGGCTAAAAATTTACAATTTCGTTAATCAGGAAATAATATACGACCCTAATGTTACACAGAATATTTTTCTATATTCTAACTAATAGGATTACAACTGGCGTAGATAAAAATATACCTAGTCTTGCCATAAATATTGTAATAAAGAAAAAAGAAAATTGTTAACTGCAAATAACATTTATTACTTTTACAGTGTGTCAGTTTAATACATAAATATAAAACAATTAAAAATATAAAAAGCTTATTCGAAGTGGTCTCCATTGGCTGCAATACAGTCCTTTAAACGATGAGGCCAGTTATCAATAGAAGCACGCACTCTTTCCATGGGAAAATTCTTCACTGCCAATCGTATAGATTGTTTTAGGGACTCCAAATTATCATGGCGTTTAGAGCAAGCTGTACTCTCTAAAACTGACCACAAATCATAATCCAGCGGATTAAGATCGGGACTAGACGACGGCCAGTCTTCAGCTCTGATGAAGTCCGAAACGTTCGATTCCAACCAAGACTGCGTGGACCGAGCTTTATGACCCGGCGCCGAGTCTTGCTGGAAGGACCATACTTGGTTATTGAACATGGTGATGTTAAGGGGCTTAACTACCTTCTCAAGAATGGTATCTTGATACACTTGTGCCGATGTTTTGATACCTTTTTCACAAAAATATGGCTCAGTCACTCCTTCATAGCTAACACCCCACCAAACCATCACTGAAGTCGGATAATGTCCACGTTGCACTCTGTCGACTAATTGGGAAGCTTCCTTAGAGCTTTGAGCATAAATACGGTCATTTTGTTTGTTAAAATGTTGCTCAATTGTAAAAATTTTCTCATCCGTAAACAAAATTTTTCTGTGACCTCCCTTTGCGTACCGCTTCAGTAGTTGTTTCGATTTTACCACCCTATTCTTCTTTAAATTATCAGTTAAGAAATGGCCAGTGCGTCTCTTATAGGCTGCAAGTCCTAAGTCATCTTTTAAAATACGCGACATGGTTCTAGGTGCTATCTTCATTTCCCGAGATAAAATCTTTTGCTTTCGGACAGGATTTCTTCGAATTCTTTCCCTTACTGCTTTGACCACCTTTTTCGTACGAACACTACGTGGACGGCCAGATCTTTTTCTGTCACAAACAGAGGAGGTCTCATTGTACCTATTAATAGCCCGGTACACAAACATTTTACTAATACCAAGTGTATGGAGAGTTTTAAAAATTGCATTTGGCTCCATACCTACTTTGTGTAATGCTATCACAGCGATTCGGTTCTCTTTATCACCCCACACCATTTTAATATCGCAAAATATTTTACAATGTATTGGCGCCAAAATGAGAAAACACAATGAACAATCGTATAAAAATGACAGATTCGAAATTCAAATGTAATATTTTTTTATAATTAAGTGTAACAGTATTTATGGCCAGACTAAGTATAAAATAAACGTATGTATTTCATAATTAGCTTTCCTTTTCCCGGTTTCGCTATCGGTTTTATCACACACATGTTACGCTTGCTGATAATATTTATTTCATAAATTTATCTTACCAGAATAATAGTATTCTAACTGCACTTGAATCTATCTCTGTTTCCATCTAGAATCCTTCAAACGTTCTGGTGCAATTACAGCATTTATGAAATCAAGAATACATTAAGACTTTATTTGTATAAAATGATTGTTTTCAATTAAAAATTGACGGTAACGTGTGTGTGTGGCTCAATTGTTCAAGCCATTTATAGAAACAAATTTAATAATTGAACCTGAGCTTAGTCGTGGACTCAACTGCGTAAAATCACAAATTAATAAAGTAATGTATCGTCAATATAATCGTAGAATAAGTGTATTAATTAAATATTTAAAATACCATGTTAAAATTTTGTGAAATAATATTGCGCCAATAGGGTATTCAGTGACAGTGACATTAGCTGACATACAGTAATAGTAGAATTTCTTGGTCAACAGCTTGTGAATATTTTTTCGACACTCTATGAGGTATCTAGATATTTCAATGAACCTATGCTTGTTAAATGTTAAGGTTGAGAACTTATGTTGCTTGTTAAATGGTAGTTACGTCGAAGAGATATGTGATCTGAGAATCTGGATACTGGATACGAGTAATATTCCACCGGTTTCGGATATCACATTATTTCTTGTTATCCGAAAGTTTCAAAGAGTTTCACTTATGAATAGCGATCTATAATAAGAAAATAACATTTTCTTGAGGATT
Source organism: Hypercompe scribonia (assembly GCA_949316085.1). NCBI lineage: Eukaryota > Metazoa > Arthropoda > Insecta > Lepidoptera > Erebidae > Hypercompe > Hypercompe scribonia. The sequence continues at coordinate 16,461,986 of OX438981.1, read as the reverse complement.
TTTTGACTATTCTTCCTAACTTACCACTTGATAGTTAAATAAAAAATATAATGCGTTCGTCAGTCAAACACCAATGCTTCGAAACTACAGATTTTTGTGGGTAGAACACGTGGAATAGTTTGGCCTCCGATATCCTCACTCAAATAAAAGTAACGAAATAACTGCATCACACTAAGAGGCCATGGTATCACTTCGGTCAAGCTACCACGAAAAAGTGCCCAAGCTTAGATCACAACATCTCTATTTAACCTTTTTTAAAATACTTTTGGTAACCCCCTCGGGCCGTCACTTCAACAGGATTTGGGGTGGGGTTATGGCGGTTAATACCACATGGTATGCCACTCTATGCCTGGGATGTGAGAGATCCGAGAACTGCTGTAATTAAGCCATCAGGACCCATCTGTATTTAACCCTGTCTCGAATAATTCAAATTAGTTACCAGTGTTACAAGTGTGCGTAATCTAACAGACATACTCGACGAAATAGGTTGTGATACGACGCTCATCCAAGAAATAAATTTATACAACTAGTTAAATGTTAATAAATATAATTGAGTAGAAAGTATTTGTTGTGTATTGTCTCACCACAAGTAGATGCACTATAGATTGGAAGTAGTGAAACGATTTCATGTGAAAACTGTAAGCAACAAGTACCAGGACTTTTTACGAACTATTTGTTTGAACGGCTTGAATAATTAAACATCGAAAATTTAAATAAATTTTTATTATTTTCTTACATATTTAGCATCAAGCTCTCACGTATTTACATATTTATTCGAAAAAATACACTGTCTAAATATCACCTCTTCGTTTGTTAAACTTTTGCAGACGTACTTGGTTTTCTTCAGAGGTGGAGAATCACCACCTTCCCGTAGTTTTTATTGTTTTTTTTTATTTCTGGAATGTAATGATTAATCCAGATTTATATAAAAGTTATAAATCTTCTAAAAAATTGTTAGTATTCATTCAAAGTAACGCTAAATTCAGTCTAAAAATTTCAACGCATTTCAACTTTTAGTGAGCTGTCAATAAACGCGACACTAATCTTGCCGACACTTTTTTCATCCCTAATTCTGAAATGAAAATACAGCCTTGAAATTAAGGTACAGGTTCATTTGAGATCCCTATAGCATAATTTTTTTTCGTACTTTTAACTTTCGGTTTTCATAAACCATTTTGTGGATTTTATAGATAATTTGTGGTGTGGCAAATATCGCTGACCTACCGCTCCTCGGTACATCTTCAATGCTGTCTCTACCGTGTTTAAATAAAGTGTTTAATTTTTTACCACTATTTTAGTCCCTTTTTTTAAAAGTAAAAATTAACGTCGTTAAGTCTAGGATAACCTTCGTATGGAATAAATCTAGATATAAATGTATATCTATATATATATATATATTATAATATATTCAATCTACGTCCCATCGGATTGTAAAAGTAAGTGGACAGAGAGTGCTCCTGTGTTTGCGCACACACTTAATTAGATTTGGTATCATATGTTTTTTGACGAAATATTCAATCACAGCCATCATTATTCGAAAACAAAGTGAATTCTATCAAACAATAAATTGTGCTGAAATAATCAAGCAACTTGTTATCATGAAACTTGACACGTCACTAACTGAAACGTCATGCCATTGAATGAATATAAATTTATTTTCATACTACCCTGAAATCTGGACGAGTTCGAGAAGTTCTCAAATAACCCAGATACCTTTTGCTTAAATTGACGCTATTATGTTAATTGAATAAAGAGAAAATTTAAAATGAAGAGGATTCGTCTTCACTACCACTGGCAAATTTATTGAAGTTTGTGTTATCATTTTGTTTCAGTATTTCATAATTGGATACTTTTATAACTTAGCAAGTACTTCGCTAATTTTGCAAAAGTATCTATTAATATTTATAAGTTTTTTCTTTCTTTGTCAATAAAGACTTTAGCTTAAACATTTTCGTTTCTTTTTTTTTATAAAATTCTTAGACCATCGTGAGTACTACCATTCATTATATTATTCATAGCTACTGAATCAAAAAACAAAATAGTGAAAAATCACCTAAACTTCTGAGTTTACGTTCTGATATAAAGCAATATATATATACTATTTCTTGGCATAGTGTATATATATCACATATAGATATGTGATACTCACTTTAATATCTTCCATAAAAAACAAATTGTTCCAAACTTCTTCTTCTCCTTCAAATAAGGTTGCATAGATTTCTAACAAACATAAATAGCATGACTTTCGGTACAAAACCAAGGGAAATCCCTGAAGTTATAATACAAATAACACTCAAATTAAGCCAGTAAAAATATTTTTAATGATAAGAATAACATAAAAAGCATATAGCTTCTAATAAATCAAAAGTAAACAAAAAAAAATACGTACAGATTAAAGATTATAAAAAGTATATTATAGTTAGGTTCACTTATTGCACACTCTTGTATAAAAAAAAGAAAATTAAAAAGTAACTAAAAATATAAACCAATATATAAACATCAACCTTTTGTTAATGCAGAGGGATGGAAAAGAAGTCAACTAAAAATGTCCATATTTTTCCATTAACTAACAAATGATTACTGAAATAAATAGATGGATTTAGCTACTTTCGACTTAGCTACTTACAAGTTCAAGCTTCCAAATTCATGTACTTTAAAGGAAGGGTCTCTCCACATCAAAAACTGTTAACTGGTTCTCAACTCGGCAGCGTTTGACTCCCGAAATCAGATCGGAGCTATCAAATCAATTTGTGAAGGAAACTTGACACATAAAAATCACAAAGGTAGAGGTAGGTAGAGGTATATTCAACGCCTTTGGTCCTGATAGAGGGTCGTTTCGGATGAACGTCCCATCGGATTGTGAAAGTAAGTGAACAGAGAGTGTATCTGTGTTTGTGTACACATTTGTGCAGTATAATATTGCCGGCATAGTTGGCTGGCCTCCATTAAGCCGGGCCACCGTGACTGAAATACTATCAAATCGATAAAACCGATAGCGAATCCGCCTTAAGTTAAGCTAGTAATGTAATACATTTTTACTTCACCTACTTTAGTAATAACCCTACTAGTTTGAACATAAAAAAGCAAATATTCTGTGTGATATTCGGGTCGTGGGATATTTCGTGACCTTGATCCTGAAAAACAGAAGATATACAAGAAAGACAAAGTAACTTTAGAAAGCGTTTTAGTACTCCTAATTTCCATTCAACTGGTATTTTGCAATTCATTGTGGTAATTCTTACGTCTATCGAAGAAAAAATTCTTGAATCCTGAAATCCCTACTGAATATGTAAAGAGAACACTTCGTATCTTAATGTATTGGAATCAGAACATTAAACATAATCTTAGTCTCCATGTAATTCCTTTATTCATTATTGTATGCATTACATGTTTTGCACTTAAATTAAAAAAAAATATTAATGGTACGACAGAATAAACTAAAATGAGTCTAGTACATAAATATCTCAGGAACAAAATCCTTGAAAACTACGACAGGCCTTGGTTGACTTTTAAATAGGAAGAATAACGATATGAACCCTCAGGAGACCTTTGACCGTCTTTGTCTTTCCTTCAGGTACCTTATGAGCTGACACGTGAGAAAATGGCTTTAAAAATAACAGTTTTACGAGGTTAAAGACCATCAATCATAACGCAACACGTCCTCGGTCCACGTCGCTTGCCGTCAGAACCACAAAAAAACTAGCTTAAGTCTCAACGCGGTTATTTATACGCGTTGTCAAATGTGACGTCACTTTTTTTTCAGTTACCGGCACTCAAGATTATTTTTTTAATTTATAGTGTAAAATTTCGATATCCAATTTCTTTTATTTCATTCCGTAGCCGCTTATTAATTTTGGTAAAAAATCTCAGTAGGTAACAATAAATACATCAGATAAAATTTATGCTTATAAGTCGGTAGACTTCACAGATTTTAAAAATTTTGGTCGTTTTTTTAAGATCCTCAAAGACAATCTGTCAAAGGCAGCACTCTTAAAATGGTTTTTCTATTCTAATTTAATAACGGTATCAACCCTTCATAGTATTGTATATAAAATTTCTTGTTAATATTATTTTGATCTGCTATGATAATTTAACACAATGCAATACAAAACCGCATTGAAATGAGTTAAAACCAAACATTAGGAATGCTGGTGTAATTTATCGGTAATATTACTACAAAGCAGTTATTGCTGCTACAAACAGTATTGCGCGCGTTATGTTACTCACAAAGTATCGGTTCCAAAGAATAGTTGCTGTGTTTATCATGCAGACAGTTTTCCTCAACGTAATCTGTTAGTAGTATTAACTTTTTTTAATAAAATATCCCATAAAAACATTTAGACACCAAATAGTTCAATAAATAGGTAGTTCAATGAATAACAACTTTTTCGTTTCAAAATCCTTTCAACAAACAATTAAAGACTTATGCTATATTAAAAGAGGACAGCTAAGTGCTGAATCCCATTTATTTAGTACTTTGCTTCATGTTATTGTCAACCAATATTATTGTTAAATAGGACTGTGGATTTCATTGAAAAGGAATATTCATTATAATAATTAATGAACTTTAATTCAGGGCGCCATATTTAGGCGCCAGAGGTGTGTCCACAGACAATAAAAATATAGGGACTAGATGCATCGGGAGCGCACACTCTAGTGAGGTGACGCTGCAGTGGATTATAACTTTAGTCATACATTACAATAGTTATGACATTTCATTTCTTCAACTTGACATTTCGACGTCATAGATTCTGTAACCACAGACTGACTGACTAATAATACAAAAAGCGAAAGCTTAATAGTTAGAAATACTGTTGTAGTATGGATTGATATTTCTTTCTAAGTAGGTTTATTAGAGCTCCGTGAGAGGTAGTAAAGGGTAGCTAGTTGTTTTTATAGGCACCTATAAATAGCTAAACTTCCCAAGATCAAATGTTTCTTCACTTGTAGTTTGTTATTCATAGGTATATTTGTGTACTGTAGGAATATGTTACAAATGGCCTTAGGCTGTTCAGAATGTTTTGGGTTCAAAGTTTTTGTTATATTAAGATATATTATTAGCTAAACCAGCAAATATTGTTTTACCGTTCTATTATTAGTAAAATCGGGGTTTGTTATAGAAGGTGGAAAATTAAGGGTTATAATTATTATTTTTATACCAAATCATAAAGAAATAAAATGAAAAATTGTCTAACAATAAAAAGCTTTGGATAGAATCACTATAAGGATATAAAAAATAGCTAACGACCTATTTTCAGACCTAACAAAATACCCAAAAAAAGTTCATTAAAATCAGTCAAACCGTTTCGGAGATATTTGATAACAAACAGTGTGATACGATTTTATATATTAAATATAGGTTTATAATTGTTGCTAAGCTATCAAACTACAAATATAAAATACCTTTAAAAATTCGTGCTCAGTGTGGCCAAAGTTAGCCAAGCTTTATTTACATAGCTATTATCCTCAGAGCCTTTCCATTAACTACTCGTAACGATAACCACAGATGTTCGTATGACATCCGGGACCGATGGCTTAACCTGCTCTCCGAAGCGTGGAGGGTTTCAATATGTTAAGACGCTAAGCTGGCTAGGATTGCGTAACTTTGCGTTGTGCAAACCTACTCTATTATCGTTAGTAAGTTATAGAGTTACTCATTAAGCTAAAAAATCATACTACTTACATATATGTTAAATACAGATAAATTCCACCCAGACACAGAATAAATGATTACCCACATCACTGGGTGAGAACCACCGTATATAATATTTACATAGTATAAAATAAGGCTGCGTGTCTTGTACGTTTAGAACTTTCAAAGTACGCAAACTGAAATGTGGTTTTAACCATCATTTAGGCTATATTTCAAGGACACCGTTGATATGTTAATAAAATGTATATAAAAATGAATGTTTTGTAAAAATACAATTTTTTTATATACCTTTATTACTAATACTGACTAAATTGTACTAGATATACCAAAATGATGTACCTACTACGAAATAGTATATCTTAAAAATATCTACAAAAAGCAAAAAACTTTTTTAAAAACACTAAAAAGAGTAAACTTTGCCTTGAAAACTTTTACTATCAACTTATAGCTGAGAGACTTAAGTACTAACATTTACTTATTTAACCATTTTTCAAATTAAAATGCATCATACGTCAGCAATCAATTAAAATTTTGGTGGTCAATAAAATTTATTCTATTCTATTCTAATTAGAACTGATATAATAATTAAAACTATATATCAGTTCTAATTATTTTATGTTATTTTTTATCTACACAGCTTAATCTTGTCAAGCTTTTATATCATATAAATTGTATAACAACATTATAAGTTAATAGTAAAACAAAAAAAAAAATATTTTATTCTTTTTAGCTCATTTAAATAAAAGCATGTTTTTAAAAAACATTTTCTCTTTTTATTTATTTTTTACTTTTTAATCATCGCAGGACAGGTTCCTTTTCTGTTCATCATAGAATTGACATTCATCACAAATGAAATTTATAAATACTTATGAATATTCTCTAGAACTAAAGTATTCATCAAATCAAATCAAAAAAGCACAAACTCGAGGCGGTAACGTCGTTTTATTACATCATATTAAATTCTATGCGTCGTTTCATTACAAAGTTCCTAAAGCCACTTTCCAACTCCATCATCAGATCAAGTTCATATAATCAGAATATTGCGTTGGTCATATAATCTTAATATTTCAGTTGCATATTGCGTTAGTAAGAGGCAACCCAAAGAAACATCTTACATATATACACACTTATAATGTATGTCTATTCCTAGGAATAACCCACAATAATCATTTTATGTTTCAAAATTCAATTTGTTTGTGAGTGCTACTTTCAAAGTCATTTTGACCACTAGAACATTAATCCATATCTAATTAAATACGTTACATATATTATGCACTTAATGAAACCAAAATTACCATCTACTGTATATGATTAAAATTAATATCTTAGAAGATATCAGAGGTTTAAAATACATAAGCAGAACTACCAACGCAACGTTAAAAATATAAATCTATTCAGTAAATAGAAAATATCTGAATCTGCAGCCGATGTATTTCTTTTTCCAACGCGCGTAAAATATCAATACATACCCGGAAAAGCTGCTTTTGTGTATCCAATAAGCTTCTTAGAATTTTGCAAGGTCATAAAATCACAAACCATCTTGGTTACGTAGACATTTGCTCGTTATTGCAGACTCGGCATAATGCTGACCCAATAAAGGAGAAAGTTTTTATAAGTTAGTTATAGTAACACAAAAAAAAAATTCCTCTTTATGGTTACTTTTTTATATGATGATCTTGTAAATTGGCTAAGGTGTATGGTATTCGATTTTATGACTAAATAGCTTCTTCTTGCTTCAGTATTGCTCGCGTTAGTGATTCAACAGTTCAGTTTCATTTAGCCAGTTAATTTTTAGTTCCCAGATAAAAGTATTCTATAGTCACCTTCTATACTCATGACGATATTGGAATAGCTAACTGGTACTATTTTGTATACACGGCAAACGAAATATCTGGTCAGATTTAGAAGTGTGTTCCACTCTGATAAGTGTATAATTATACGAGTACATTTACATGTTATTCAATTGCAAAATAACTCATTTCTTTCGTACATTTGCAAACTCTAGTAGTTTTGATTTCTCTGTTGCTAACCAGATATATCGTTTACCACGTGTATAGTGTTAAGAATTTGTTTGTTGATTGATAAAAAGAAGTCCATAACACCATTACAAAAACAAATCCATAACAATCCATTTAACTGTCAGTTTTTAAGTCAAAAGACAAAGTGTATTTTGTTGCCGATACCCTGGAAACTGATAATACATCTTGAAATCTTATGGAGCCTTCAAAATCCCGAAGGATATATCAGCATATAAATTATGTATCACCCTGCACTCAATATTCCAATTTTTTCGGCAAATCCACCACATATTCAAATTGGATGGAATCTACAGAATGTTCCATGAACTTTAACTTGGAAGGGAAAGGAAATTGTTGTGTACAAACAAGAAACAGGTATGATTTTTTCCATGCTATTTAACATAAATAATTCCTTGTTTGTTTAATTTAATCGATTTATGAATTTTATTTTGTTGTCTTACAGTTTTTGTAATCTGTAATTTTCAACTCCAAAGATATTGTTTATGAAGCTTTTTCTTTGGGTATTTTATAACCTCCTCTCTAAGGAGAGGCTTATGTCCAGCAGTGAACTGTTAAAAGCTGTTGTAAAAAAAAAAACGGGCTGCTGAGTCGAGATGAGAGTGAGTTGTCCTTACTTCCATACCGAATGTGTCAACACTGCTTCCTAGATGAAATTGTAAGTAAGATTAATGTCTTAAGAACAAGAGACATTAAAAGATGTACTTTGAAAAATAAATGTTCTAACTTTTATGCAGTGTCGAGCTTAAAGAGGCAACAATTCTTCATTACGAGTAAACAACATTTTGTTTAATCTGAGAAGATACAAGGTAACGTTTAATTTTTGCAATAAAAAGCATCTGATTTGGTTTTGTTTATAAGAAATACCGCGGCAATTAGAATAAATTTGTACTTATTTTAATTCCTTTCGTCAAATTTTTAAATAATGAGGAATTCAGAAATCGCTAGTCAATTAATTATTTAATAGAACTCATACACTTGTTCATCATTGAAGGCACCAAATGTTTGGACTTTTTAAATAATTTGAATAAAATGGTTCCACTGGGTTAAAAATAATGATTAATGTAAGAACGGACGATTGAGATATGAAACGTAGGGAATGTAGGTTGTTATGTAATATTGGCCTTGGACTACACTATTGAATTATACTACTATACAATTACTTTCTTCCAGTATAGGAGCAATGGACCAAACGACGTAACATCGCCTTTGCGGTCGTCTCATGATTTGACACTGACTACGAACCGTGCAACTAAAATCATAAAAACGTTGTCTCAATTTGAGTGTTCCCTAATTCTAAAAGATCTTCTTCCTTGGTCTAGCCTTATTACATCTACTTGACGTCAGGTCTCCAACCGCAGCGACGCCAGGATATTTTATCCTGAATCGTCTCGTCTAGTATTTTGTGGTGGTAAGTTAAGTCTTACTTTACGAGCCCCAACCATATGAGCGCGTCTGCGTCCTTCGCATGATGAAGCTGTACCAAGCTGTAGCTTGTCTCGTATCGGCCTCACCTTAAAGCTGCCACGGATATACTTATTCTGAATATGATCCAATAGTGTTACACCGCCTGCCCACCTGAGCATTCTCATCTCAGCAACGTGAAGAATATCGTTTGTTGTTTTTTGAGTAACCAGCATTCTGAACCGTATGTCATTGCAGTATGTACTGGCGCTTTATATACTTTGCCTTTAATTTTGAAAGACATTCGTTTATCACAAAGCACCCCTGATAATTCACACCATTTAAGCGACCTTGTGTTGTTGCAGTTGGTAGCATCCGTTTCAATAGTTCTATTGTTCTGGATTATTGAACCCAAGTACTTCAATTTTGTTACAATATTTAGGATGGTTTGGACCTCTGGTACTTAAAAATATCACCCACTCGGTGAAAATATCGAAAGTCAATATCAGTCTGATTGAGCTAGCCCTATGCCTCGAAGTATGGCTTTACCTCGCAGTTGTAATGACGCAACGACACCTTAGAGAATATCCTTCATAGAATCAATAAAAAAGGTACGTGGAGGACGTGTCATTACTGTACAATATCAGAATTGGAGACAAAGTTTTAAGACCAGCAGTTTTTGCACAGTTTTAACTCTGTTTATTGTCACTGCTTTCCCCTATAGGTTGTAATGACATTTTCTTGAATACAAAAATATTCTTTCAAATTGGTTCAATCAAATTGGTTAAGGTTACAGAAAAATTATATTTCGTTTCCAAAGTATTTGCAATATTTCATTCTCATTACTTTATCTTTTAGGTTAATAACTATTTAAATACGAAAGGAAATAACTTACGATCTTATTGCCTATGGCAATTAGTACTTTATCGGCGGAAAGACGACACTAGTTATACCTAGTAATAGTATTTAGTTATATTTGAAAGTACTTGAAGCTATCACGGCAAAAAACATTTTTTTATCTGGGCTACCAAAGTTTCCCTACTCTGCCAGATGGAAGGCATGAATAAAATCCAAGAGCGGTGGTCGCCATACTCATTGCGAATGCAGACAATGCAATATGGCGACCCACGCTATGGCGGTCTAGAAACTAGAGTATTTAAAGTCGTCGACTATAAAATACATTTTACTTAGGTAATTATTCTTTATTATCTTACATATTTTCAACTTCAAATGCCTTTAATACCGTACAGACTTACGTAATCTAATTAATTTCATTAAAAGAATTGATCTACATTCATAATCTCTGTTTATAAATAACCTGGAACCAATGCTATAATGAGAGCAGATTTACGTAACACTATTATCTTATTTTCCAAAAGAGAAAGCAGAACTCCATTATATTTAGACCAGAGAGCTCTTGGTCTTGTAATTATTACTATTCTGTAACACCTTCATGTGCTACCTGTGTTATGTAAATAAAGTATTTGATTTGATTGAGTTGTATTATGTACTCGTATATCAGTATGGCACAACAGAGTTGATTGAGTAAAATGGCAAGAGGTATGTTCGTTCACTATATACAGTTTGTTGTAAATTTCTATCGTAAGATGATTTTATGGTAACCCATTCAAGCCTAGGATATATAGGATAGGATTTTGAAACAACAAATTGACCTGTGGGTATAGCTAAGTCAGAGGCGGTGTGTTCAATTCTGACCCGGGACAAATAATATTGTAATTAGCACGATCACTTTGCTGGGTCCCTGATATTTATTTATTTTACATGCAGAAACGATGGCCGATAAAGTGGCGACCGCGACAAGGTGGTCCGCCTACCTGGTGAAGGTCACGGAAAGCCGTTGTTTGCGGGTGGTACGGGATTGGCAGTTGTAAAGAAGCTTTGGGAAGGCCTATGTCCAGCTGTGGACGTCTTTTGGCTTAGATGATGATGGTGATGATGATATTTATCAATAATGTGTAGTAACTTAGAAATATTTAAAAAAATATATCAGTTGCAATACAAGTCGTTAGTATTATTAATATTTTCAAACAATCAAAATGAAAAGTTAGCAGTATAAACAATTTAATGAAATTAAACTGACAAAGAAAATATTTTCTAACTAGACTTCTGTTCTTATCCAACAATAATTTCGATATCGTGTATAGGTATACTATTTCTTAATAACAGTTTATTTCCGTGAAAAGTAACAAGAGATGAAAAGTTAAAGTGTTTTTTTCTTCAAAAGCCATGCTTCCGTACATTTAACACTCACAGTGAGTTTTATTGACGTTTCCTTTTCCCCCTATACGATCAAAAATACTAACGAATCGGTATTAACACAATTATTGATTATTGCATGATGAGCACAATTGCTTGTTCTGTGTCTGTGTGTAATTTATATAATATGATTATGTATGTATGCATGTGTGCATTTAGAAATATAGAAGTATGTTTATCAGCAATTTGATTACCCAACTGACTCTACTTAGTTCGGAGCCAAACTGATCGCTTATTTTAAGTCCACATATGACCATGGGCAGTACAATATTCTCAAAACATCTAGTAATTGGAAAGTATGTAAGTCTCTTTCATGGTATTAATCCCCAGTAATTATTGATAATTATGTTATATATTATATATCATGAAACACAAAAAGAAGACGAAAATAGTCCTAAGCTACGTATGAATAGTTTAGAACTATTTTCATTTTGTTCGTTTACGTCTTGCTACCTAAACGCAAACACGTACGTAATAGCAAAAAAAAGATTCTTACTAGTGCACGTTTTTGAATACTTATACATATGTATGAACAGAAACTGGAAGATATTTAAATAAATACGTCTAAATATTAACTTTTGTTTCTTTAGAAAGCAAGTTATAGGTAATAGTAGAGCACTCAGTCTTTACTTTAAGTTAAATTACAGTCCATTACTGTAGAATTTAATTGTTCGCCTCGCCTCGGCCAGCGCCGCCGGGTTACGTCTTAACAGTCTTTTAAAAGACTTTCTATTACCTGTGTTGGGGTAGTATTACTTATTGATCTAAATACAAACACTCAAATTTTCTCTTTGAAAATCAATCTGCTCGGATTGTAAAATTTAAGTTTTAGATATTGTTAGCATTCAAAAATTCTGAATTCATTTGCCGAATTCTTTTTGATTAAATAAAAGCAAACATATGTGCATACACATACACACATATACACACACGCACTCACGTACACACACACCCACTCGTATGTATCTCACGTACTAATAAAAGCAACCGATATACCAGTAGGAGTACCGATATACCAACACTGTAACTGTGGTAAGGACCACAGGTTACTTAGTAGCCTAGAAGATTAAGTTAAATAAAAATTGAGAGGCATCAAGGGACACCCGGATAGAATAAAGTTCCTTTCGATTAATTAGTGACGGAATTGTAACATATTTTTTTGTTTCTTTTAAGTTATAAAATGATATTTTTTTATAATTAACAAATATAATGTATTAATCAGTAGGATCTTTGACGAAACGAAAACAATTGGCTTGCTTTCTATGAGAGAGAGAGAGAGAGAGAGACAGACAGAGAAACATACGCACGCCGCACGGCTTACTACACTATAGCAAAAAGTGCCGTGACAACTTTTCGTCTGAATTTTTTCCGTCTAGCCTCCTCCGCAACGCGCGATAAGGAACTTCGGTCCAAAATTGTTATCAATTGTAATAAATACATGTGTAATCATTATTTTTTGTTCAATATAATATTAGAATTATTAAAAAAGGCCCAAAAATGACGTCAATATCAGAAAAGATCAGAAATTTTTCTTCTATAACAGACAAGAATATATGTATATAATAAAGTATTTTTAGTTGTATATTCTGTCTTGTTGTGAAAGTGTTTGGGAGAGTTTACTACTTCGCAGCAGGCAAGAATTGTGTGTAAATTCATAGCATACTCGTCAATTTTTATACGCACTAGGTTACTACTTATTATATTAACCTTAAATTATTTTAAAATATATTTCTATGTATAAGCATTCCTAATTTCAATTAAGTAGGAAAACATTCATTTTTTTAATAAAATAATATTTACATTTTCTTCTATTTACAAATTTTAAATCTACAAAACCGAACACAGTTAGAACCATTTTAGGTATACCTTTGAAGCTTACCAGCCACCACCAGTTTCAAAGACAACAACGGAATAATATCATTACATCACAAATATTTGAATAATATTTTATTTAAATTCTCTTAAATTGGTACCTATATGTGAAATGTCGAGTTTGTGTACACTTCAACAATTCAAAAAATTATACATGAAAATTTTGATTCGATACACAACCCACTTCAAAGATTTATACATTAATAAATATTTCGTATATTTAAAACACAATGTCATCTAGTTTCAAATTAAGCAGAGCTTGTGCTATGATGACGAGACTGACTGATAAAATACTCATATATTTTTTTTGTAAATATATACATATTATGTGTACATAGAAAACACTCAAACTTCGAAACAAATATTTGCAGAATATACAAGCATTTGGTGTGACCTGAGAGTCGAACCCGAGACCTCAAGCACAGCAGTCGCATTCACAACTGGTGTGCCACCGAGGTAGTTAACGACAATGACACCATAATGTGTCCAAACGAAGGATACAATACACCATCTACTCCACTGTTTTTATCAACACATCATCAGCATTTTAATTCAAAGATAGTAGATAGCATTGATTAATTTCCGCACGGAACTGTTTCCAAATCAAAAGTAATATTCAATACTTGGCAACGTAGAGAAAGTGTTTCATTATCGATGATTTGCGAACCGTGTCTTTGTAAGTGATAATTAGGCTTTGAAGATTGAAGGTCTTTGAACAGACGATGTTAAGGCTAATGAACTGCAGTTATATTTTACTTATCAAGACCAGTGTTTTGTGTAGTGATAGATTTAGAATATGAATTGTTATTAACCCTATTTATCCCGTAGATGTCGTAAAAGCCGACTAAGGGGGCAAATTACTACATAAACTTGACACGAATTCTATACAAAGCCATCTGACCAGCTTAGTGGCAAAAACCTCATTTTAAGAAAAGGCCTATCATAGAAGTATCGAAGTACTACCCTCTCACAGAAGACCAAACTAAAGCAACAGCATCCGTGCCGACTTGTTTCGTTGGTGAGTGTGAAACCCATTGATGTAGGGGTGACAGTTATCACGGTAAGAGTCTGAGCCTTCTACCACTACGATAACTGTCATGTCTTTTGCATCCCCTAGCGAGACGTGAAAAAGCATCTCACTGTATCCCCATAGTGTGGGTTACCATATTGTATTACTTGCATTCGCAATAAGTTTGGTAACCGCAACTCTACGATTGTATTCATGCCTTCCATCAGGCAGAGTAGAGTCACTTTGGCAGTTTCTTAAAATAGAAAAAAGGTCAATAATTGACCACAGACAGTCCTTTATTATTGTTATTAAATACCTTGTAAAATACATCTTCTTTAGGCGCGAAGCAGACTGTAATACCGTATGGTATGCTTCGGTGGCAACGACGTCTTGAAATGTCGTGATATCTAATTTACTCACATGTAATTTCCTTAGACTGACAGTAGCTTTCGTGAGAGTTTATTTTCCTGTTTTGATTGATTTTTGATACAACATTAAACGTTTATTATTGTCAAAAATGTTGGTAGATGCATACATTTTATATAGGTACATTGGTGGTCAATAAAGGATCATATCATTTAGGGGTTTGTTGTAGCATGACAAACGAAAGCACAACACTAGTTTTCAATGTGATGCCACAAAAGAAAATGTATAATAAAGAAAGATCTTTTAAGTCATTCATAGACAACAGTTCTAGATACTGTGTTATGATTAGTCCCAAAACCTTTATTCATTAAAGGCACGGCTACCTCTGAGGCTCTACCGACTCTACCGATGTTGGCAGGTTTGCTTCCGATCGATTTCCAAGTGCAAAGATGTAGCCATATACTGTTCAACACTAGAAAACATAGAATGCTACTTTTCGGGTGCACGAGACTGCGATAAAATCACAAGATTGCTTCAATTGAATTTTCCAAGAAAGTTTAATTTTTCTGAGAGTTCTTATTATAAGTTGATGTGTTCGTGGCTCACTGCTATTGATCCTGATGTACACGAGTTAGAGGGGTTAGTCCAATCAAAAGACCTTTATTGATCTCACATTCTTATTGAATATTTACCTGTCTATGTAAAATAATTAAGTACTGCTGTTTAAATGTGTTATTATAATGATTTCATTGTTGTGCCCAAACTCATTTAATTTGTTTAATTATTGATCCACATCCAGGGTTAATCTCAAGGAGTTTATGGCCAGTTGCATTAAACGTCGTACAAGTTTAATTTGTTTTGGGTATAGTTTAGAAACCTTTGTTACACGTGTAAATGAATACACAATTAAGCTCAACTCAACCTCTTCGCTTTTTTTCGACAGGACTTCTCCGTAATATTTAGGTTGATTGCTTGATTAATAAATTTATCTTCATTGAATAGAACAATTCATAATTTTATTGTATAGTTTACATTGTATGGTGATTTGGACACATACACTTTATTTTATGGTGCAGCGGGACTTATCACGTGGTCACGGATTTGTGTAAAAATTGCGAAAGTGAAAAACAGTTATTTTCTGTATAAACATATACTTTGATTTGGGTACGCTCCAGGAACTCAGAGTTGTTCACCGATTAAGTTCAATTTTGACACAATATACAAACCGATTTAAGCATAGTTTTTATCTACCTTCCACCTCAACTTTATTTCTCATCTCCTGATCAATGTTGTTTCAATATTCCACAGTGAAATGTGGCAGGGTGCAGTTGGTTATAAATAATTTTGTATTAATAATATTAATAGATCTTGTTATATGAGCTGAAAAACATTCATGTTATTTAACTACGGGCACATCTTGTGTAAAATTTTATCTTACATCGTGATCGTCATCATTATTCATTGTAATGGATTTAATTAAAACTATGATACTGTTACTTTAAATTAATAAAACTCAGCATCACTTTTTATTTGACCATTCAAAAAAGTCGAAGAATCTGGGTCCGTAGCATGCAAGTAAAAAACATAATGTAGCACTTTAAAAGATGAAAGGTTGCATGCATTAAAAGTGGCATTAATATAAAATCTATTACATCTATATAAAGTAGCGAAGTCAATTTACATTGTTACTGTGTCCATCATTCATCATAATATAAATGTCAACAAAAAAATGCAGTGCTTACTTTTCTTTTCAATTGTACGGATAAAATTCGTCACACAAATTGCTTTGAAGTAGATTGTCTTGTCAAAAACGTCACTTAAAAATACATGCACCAGTCTGAAATTCTTTTCACAAAAGTTTAAAAGAAAAACAAAACAATTGATTACGAAAATTAGAACGGAAATAAAATAACCGTGAACTTTCATCACATAGCTCGCCTCTGGTCTGAATGACTCCCATTAGCGCAAGCCAAAATTGCCCATTGTCACGTTCACGTATTCCATAGTAAGTGTACGACGACATCGACCATGACCGACGTTAATAGTGAGAGTAAAAAAATATATACTCGTATATGAGCCAACAACTAACACTTTCGCCAACTCACCACCGTTACAACTTAATCCAAGCTTTACCAACCTATAATTAAAGAATACAATGCTTTGTATCAACGCAATCCGGATATCCTACATTGGTATCTTTAAATTAAACCTTTGAAGTATAAGAATTAGATCGATTTTTCACAAGCAGGCTGTCCGTATTACATAACCGATCCAGTTGTCTGATCTTAACGATATCAAAATTATGTTTATGTTCAAGTTACATCACACAGTGTGCGGTTAGGTTCGCGAATAACTTTGCGAATTTTAGCTTCTGTTGTGAAATTTGGCCTTATATGCGCAATGGAAAAAACATGACGCTAAATTTATAACCAGTTTTAGTCTTGCAAAAGAAATAAAATCTAAATATAGCGATTTAGTTTATAAGCATAAAACCAGAATTTTTAATTTTCCATATTATGTGCATTGTAAATACAAATACATACATTCTCGATAACGAATACATTTACAAGAATTAATAAGCGCAAAATATGACTAAAACATAAACTTAACTTAAGTCAACAACGCAGGTTTCTATAAAACCTATCTAGGAGAATCGCGCAGTGATCACTGTTTGTTCGCACTACCTAAATTGAATTCTGTATTATCTGTTATCTATTATGTACTGTAATTCCTTTACTAAAATAAATTATTATTATTATTATATTAAACTTATATTTTTATATCATATATAAATCATGATCGTGAAAAATTGTGGTATATAATGTTTAATCTATGGCCGAAACGAATTGCTGAAATAGCATATAGGACAAGTATAAACCTTGATACCTTTAAAGGTTCAAACCTCACATGGGACAACACTTTGTGTGATCCACACATTATTGTTCTACACATTCGTGATACATTGTTGTTCTGAGTCTGGGTGTTCTGTATGTCTGTTTCTTGTATGTTTGTGAAGTCCACCACGATACAGGATTTATTCCTA
This sequence comes from Hypercompe scribonia, assembly GCA_949316085.1. NCBI lineage: Eukaryota > Metazoa > Arthropoda > Insecta > Lepidoptera > Erebidae > Hypercompe > Hypercompe scribonia. Next base: position 16,444,326 of record OX438981.1, on the reverse strand, counting down.
GTGCAGGCTTTGTCTTTTAAAAAAAAAGCATATAAAATATTTTTATTTTATTATTTACATCTAAGGATATATGTGATGTTTTTGCGTGATCCACAAATGATGGGCCTGTTGGTCATCTGATCCTGACTGCTAAGCCAGAGGTTATGGGTTTGATTCCTACCCAGGACAAACCTTTGTTTAATGAACGCGGTCATTTGTTCTGTGTCTGGTTGAAATTTATCTATTAAATGTATGCGTTTAGAAATATATAAGTAAATATATCAGCAGTCTGATTACCATAGAACAAATTTAACTAGTTTGGAATCAGACGGCCGTATGTGAGAGGTGTAGGGATATTAAAAAAAGTTCGAAACACTATTTCGTAATGATACAATGTTAGAAATTACAATTATTTATTTAGCTTGGAAAAGTGTCTGCACATTATTTAATTGTGAACGAATCATAAACGGTTAATGAAGGTAATGTTTTTAAAAAATGAATTAATCAAAATGAAGAAAAAAACCATAAAAAGTCAATAAAACTGTCGGTTCCTACATTGTGTAATTAAATTTTTAAGATTTTTTTTCTTTTGACGAACGTCAAGTTTAAAGACTTGCGTAATTAAAAAACGACGTGACTTCCTGAAAATGCCAGAGGCTTAAGCGAGAAAAAATTAGGAAAATTTTCCTTCAAGATTTCGTTTGAACTTTTTAAAGTTCATTTTATGAAACAATCTTGACAATGTTACGTTGGTCGTAAGTTCATGACGTTTATAATAAACGTAACCTAATCACAAAAGTTATAAATATTAAGAAGCTAAGTAAAACAAAAAATTTAGAAAAATTATAATAAATTATTAGACCTCGTCCTTTCCTTAGCGCTTAATCTTAGGTACTTTCACCATATCTTCAAATCATTAATATTTGATTATTGGATATTAAGTCAAAAATTAAACTCTTTGAAAAACGAAAAGTATACTAACATGTTTTTTTTTAACTTGATTTCTTAATTTAAAGTAGCTTGCAAAAATACATGCCGTAAACTTAACATTTTCGGTCCAACACACTAGTAAGCTATACTATTGACAAAACACACCGGGTTGTGAGGTTCCATACGGAAATTTCTAAAAGAAATGCTATAAACCATATATTCAAATCACAAATTGAAACCGAATCAAACTTAGACATCAATTTATCTGATTAATCAAATATTTTTATTAATGACATAACAATATATTGTCAGAAAATAAATTTGAGAAATAAAAATACTGATATTGCTATCAATGAAAATGACAATCAAATAAACATTTAAATCAAAATGAAAAAAATATTGATTGTGATTAAGTACCCCAATTCTTTAAAATGGATAAGTAATTATAACGTAAGCGATATTTTTGTTGGTTTTAGGAGGAGATATGACCCATTAGTTCTATAGTTCATATGATATTATATAAGTAATTAGGAAGTGTTCTCGTAAGTTTTCAATTGCTTGTTTTATTGCACGGATGGCGTAGTGGTTTTTCATTGTGGGTTTCAACCCCACATTGGAAAACATTTTGTGTGATCCAGAAATTATTGTTCTGAGTCTGGGTGTTCTTTGTGTCAGTTTCGTGTATGTTTGTATAGTCACCGTATAGTCATTGTATAATCTCACATCCTGTGTCGCGCACAGGATGTATACCAAATGTGAGCGTTGTCTTTTTCAAAAAGAAAAATATGTATACAAGTACAGTAAAAACTATTGATTTAGAAAAAGTTATAATAAATATTTGACATTTATTTCGTTTCACCTTTCTGAGAAAAAAGTCTTTACCGACAGAAAAAAAGACAAACAGACAAGCGGACATTGAAATATAAGTGATAAAACTATCTTACTATAGAATTTTCTTTCACTTTTAAGGAAACAGAACTTCAAAATCTCCTGAAACCACAAAACAGATTCATTGTGTTTTGCTTACTTTAGCTCTTTATTATATTCTAGAAAGTTCTTTCAAAGAGTAGATGAAAAAGAAACAGGAAAAAACTCTCTAATCTTGTGTTTCCTAACATGTCAAATTAAAAGACATGCGAATTTTCTGTTGACTGATATTAATATAATATTAGAAATCTTTTGTTACTTCATCATACCCCAGTTATATTTTATCAAGTTACTGGAACCAAGCGACTAGCGTTTACATATTTATATCGCAGGGACTTCTGTAACTTACGGCGTTCATATTTTTTTAACTTAAGTATATAAATAATTGACCGCCTCAGTGGCACAGTGGTAGCCTATGCGACTGCTGTGCTTGAGATCTCGGTTTCAATTCCCGAGTCGAACTAAATGTTTTCAGGTTCTACAAATATTTCGGAGTTCGGGTGTTTTTTTAAATATAATCTGTATATATTTACAAAAAAAGGTTTTATCTATTTATATCACTTGTCTAGTACCTATAGCACAAGCTCTGCTTAATTTGAAACTCGATAGCGTTGTGTGTCAAATGTTCGAAGTATTTATTTATTTATTTTTATTTTATTTAATTATAATATATGTCGTGTAAAATAAATAATTTAAATTTTTCGACCCAATTTTCTACTATTAAATCTGTTTAGTTAGACAGACGACATTTCTAAGATCATAAACTGGCTTTACAGATTAACGATAATGGTTAGACCAACAAGTTTTCATTCCCTTTATTGTGCTACAAAGGGAAGGAAAATTTGACACAAAACCTATTTTAATCCGTCAGTATAGCAGGCTAAAGCCTTACTAAAGGCAGTCCTGTGACCAGCAGTGGGTTATTGAAAGACGCTGATGAGATGTTGATTATTCAAGCTTAAACTTGTCATAAATACTCACGCTGATATCCTTGAATTACTATAATTCATTAATGTTAATATAATTTAATTTAAATCACATAAAAATTGAACAAAACTCTTTGGGAATTAAATTTTAAAAAGATATTTAATTGGTAAACAATAGACGATAAACTATTGGAGTAATAACTCGGACAGGTCAAGGTCACGGGTCTGCTATTACAAACTAGCTCTTTCCGAGTTCTCAAAACATATTTTAAGCTATCCTAAGCGATTTTTATTTAATTACAACTTACGTGACAGCTACTGCCACCTTTAAAATTAAACAAATAAATAAGTCTAAAATTACTGAATATGTATATCGAACATATATGTCAATTGATACCAATTTATTGTTTTAGTTATTCTCGTGTGGTACCCGATTGACAATAGAGAGTGTCACCGCCTCTACTCTTCCCATCGGTGTTGTAAGAGGCGACTAAACTAAAATATGCAAGTCAACATCACTGCAAAGAAAAGGAAAACTTGAAACAAACCCTTTTTTTTTACGTGTGGAAACCCCCTCGGGCCGTCACCCCACCGGTGCTTACGGCGGGGTGGTGTGTCGGAATCGGACCAACTAAAGCCACACGGTGTGCCATTCTGCGCCTGAGATAGGGAGGATTCGGGAACATCTGCTATTACGACATCCAGATCCCTCCTAGCGCCTGCTCGCTAACGCGGGCACCATCTGCGGGTCGTTAGAGGCGACTAAGGGAACAAAGTATACAAGACAACATCATTGCAAAGAGAAGGAAAACTTGAAACAAACCCTATACCAACCTATCTGGGCAGCGTGGTATAGTAGGCCAAAACCTCCTTGCTTAGGACAGGCCTAAGTTCAGCAGCGGACTGCTAAAGACTGTTGATGATATTATTTTTGTAGATATTTTACTGAAAGATTCAGACCAGTCATATTATGTAGAATACCTACAATATCTTCCTTCGTAGCCTTTAATATTCCCAATATTATTTGGGGTCGACTACTTGAACGAACAAGTAGTCAGTATTGATTGCACGGATCTCGTATGGGTTTAAACGGTCACGTAGTCGCTTGCTACTGCGCTGAGTGTTGTGGGTTCAAACTCCACATGGGACAATACTTTGTATGACCCACAAACATAAACAAGTTGTTGTTCTATTTTTTTTTTTACATTAAGAGCCTGCCAAAGTGATTCTACTCTACCTGATGGAAAGCATGAGTAGAATCCAAGAGTTGTGGTCACCATACTCATTGCAAATGCAGACAATATAGTATGGTGACCTACACTATGGTGGCCTTGTGAGATGATTTTTTACAGCCCGCTTGGGAACGTAAAAGGCATGACAGTCATCGTGACAGTGTAAGGCTTACACAGTTACCACGATAATTGTCACCTCTGCATCAATGGGCCTCCGGTCTCACACTCACCAACGAAACACAACAACACGGATGCTGGCGCTTTAGGTTGGTTTTCTGCGGGAGGATAGTACTGCCGCGGTCGAACCGGCCCGCTTGTGCTGAAATCAGCGTGGCTCTACTACCTAGAAAATTCTGGGTGTTCTGGCCATTTCATGTTGTTTGATAACCAGGATGGCTTAACATGCTCTCCGAAGCACTAACAATATGGTTCTATTAAGCGCTCCTATGTAAGTTGTGAATAAGTAATACATACCTTAATCGCAGACTAAGTCAGTTTACGATCGGACTCAAATTAATGGTCGTCTCAATTCATTAATATATTACTAGTGTGTCAGATGCCAATTTCAATGTCATCCTTTTTATATGTCTTGTGAAACTAAATATACATAATCTAATAATAACTTTATTTTGTAATTTTGCAACTGTGTAATATATTAAAGAAATATCTAGCTCAATTAGAGAAAATGAGGCTACAACCTTGAAAATATGCCATCTGACGCTTTGTATTATAGATCCACTAAGATAACCTTTAAGAAATGGGATAAATTATTGAGTGGAAGTTCGTCATTTTCAGAGTTAAAAATATGAAATTAAAATTGGCAAGTGTATAAAGCCGCAAGCAATAGCTAATTTTTAATGAATGAGACAGAATAATTGGTGTTCTAAGAAAGAACTACACTCGGTAGATTGTGATACGATAATTAACTTATATTATAAATACGAAAGTTTGTGAGTATGGATGTATGTTACTCTTTCACTAAAAACGTACTGGACGGATTTAGATGAAACTTTACAGGTTATACATCAGAACAATGTATTGGCTACAATTTGTAATATTTTATGTAATTTTGGTCGTACGATACATGTCAATTGCGTCGGATAAAAAAGAGGCCTCTGAGAGTTATCTTGGCGTATGCTGCCTAAACCATTGAAGTGTCACGAAGATCATGTACCGTACGATTGTTTGTATGGTATAAAAATATTTATTTAAAATGATCTGTAACGAAACTTAATGTGGCAGACCAATTTCCACGTGAGCGAAGCCGCGAGCAAAAGCTACCATTCCATATAAATATAATCAAAAGGTGACACATGGAATATTATTTTTGTCTCCATATTTAACAAACTAAATAATGAAACCAATTTGCAATCAAAACGGTACCTTATTTTTATCCTTAATGTCTTCCTAGCACAACACACTACGTTTTAAGCACCCATTGTGATCTCAATAAATAATACAATAATGAGCCATTTTGGCGCCAAATGGGTTTATGACGGGGAAGCTTGTTATTGTTTTTTTTAATTGATGACACCGCGTAGGCAAAGGTCGTTGTAAATGTTTTGAGCCTGTGTACATTTCCTACCAATTTTTTAACTCTTTTATTTCATTCTTACATTTTTTTTACAAAACACTTAAAACAATTATTAATAAATTTCTGTCTGTAACCTCGTAACATGTTTTAAAACATATTTTCAATTTTTTTCTATAATAATATTTACTTAAGTTAATGTTTATATATTTGTGTTTAATTGATTAATTCGCTAACAATATTTATTAAATATTCATTCTTAAAAATTAATTAGTAACGTTCGTATGTTTTAATACATTAACCGACACTAAAACATGAGGGGTTTAAAAAAAGAATTAGAATATTTATAATAACTTAATAGACGTTATTGTTTCATTATGAGTTAATCTCATAATAAAACAACAACGTCTAAAGCAAAAAAAAATAGAACTCACCATCTTTCCTAGTGAATCTAGTAAACGTAAACAATATAAACACACACAGTCACTTATTCACTGAACCAACGGTCATTCACTATAGTTCACGGCACTGTCTGAATCGAATGCACCGAACGTTCTCACTTCCTCGCCTTTGCCTGCAAAAAAAAATTGCTAGTTAGTGAAAGTGAGTGTCTGTTTGAGATGGTTTTTGCTTCGCCCCGAGATGATTTCGATACGAATCAATGGTTTCGGTGGGTTATTGGTAAATGAAGTTGACGGTCTACTGGACCCATTATGTAAATGTTTTGCAAGAGTCGCATTTCAGATTGTTGTTGGCAATGAGGTTTCCTTATCGCTGTTTTTTTTTTGAAAGTTCCCGCACTTGAAGTTAACTTTTTTATTTTTATTTATAAATTAACGGTAGTCACGCTTATTTTAAAGGTCATTGTCCGCTGGTTATGACATTTATTATCGTAACATGACTATCAGATTTATGTCTACCATTGTTTTATTAAAAAAACAACTCATTATTAAAATTATGCTACTGTTACAACATACGTTTTTTAACATGCTTTTATTAACTTCACCTGGATGTTTGTTTGTTTGTAACTGTCTTTTGCAAGCCTGTTTATTAGTTTTTTCGAACTGTATGTTCATAGAGTGCATAGGGTTCCCACCACGAACTTAAGGCCCCCAGTTAATCTCATCTGCGAGAGGTACACCTGCTGATCGACGGCTTACGACAATAGGCTCGTCAGCTATTATTTGGGACCAAAACAATGACAAAAATTGAGCGTTCAATATGACTTTTCCTACCACTCTAGGGAAACAGCCATAGTTTTATTTTCAGACAACATTTATATATTTCTTTATAAGTTAAATTTTCTAAAAATATTTTCACTGTTATCTACTCTACGAGAAATGTATCCTTTGTAAGTTTTTAGCGTTTATACGTTTTATTGTAAATTCGAAGATTGAGAGACACATACGTAACAAACATGAGAATATTGTTATCATATTCTATAGGCTGACGATGAGTTAACGTGCGTATAAAAAATTGTACAAAATTTCCTCAAAGCGATTTATTTCTACAAGTTCCTAAGGAGTTTCCATAAAGTTACGAAAAAGCAATCTTGCACAACTGTATTTTATTACTTTAAAAAGTTTTTATGTCAGCCTGCGTCATTTTTATAGTTTACGTAACATAATCCTTGTGCCGTACGAGCTTTTTAAATACAAACTATGTTATATAGACTTTTAACCGAGTTAGTTTCTTTTTGATATAATTTCCCAAAGGCCCATTGCACGTTGATTCCATTTTTAAAAAGTTGATCGTGACGTACTCGTTTTTTTTTGTTAATTTTCTTTTAATAATCTTAAAACACAGTAGTCACACACACAGTATACGTCTAGCAGTCGACGTCTTTCGCCTGAGATTATGTTGAAGAATCTAAAACACACTTAGTATTCTGTGCACTACATGCTATTCAAATTGCCTATATATAATCTCTGTGGTGATGGGTTAAGAATACAGAGTATCACCACTCCTATTCTTCTCATGGGTGTTGTAAGAAGTGACTAAGGGAATAAAATATACACGACAACATCACTGCAGTGAGAAGTAAAACTTGAAATAAACCCTATTCATACCTATCAGGGCAGCGTGGTATGGTTGGCTGAAACCTCCTTGCTAAGGAGAGGTCTATATCCAGCAGTTGACTGTTAAGGGTTGTTAATGACGATGATATACAAATAAAATACCTAAAATTTGGATTGAAATATGACTTTTATTTATTTTAATTCAAGCGTTTATTAATGCACAAAGTCTATGAAAATAGGACGATAGCTTTAAAAACCTACAATATTTTAAAAATTGATTCATTAATTTAAAAGATATCATGGAAAGAGTTAACCATCACCTTTCCTTCTTTCCTTTAAATAGTCAATTTTTGTTGGTACGATTGGCATGATTTTGTCAGATGTTCCTGCCATCATATTGAAAGATCTTCTAAAAGTCAAGCAGTCCACAAAAATACTGTTTTAACAACAATGTCAAGGAGTGTCGATTTTAACTGGGATCAAAATAATGTAAAGGCAAACTTCTTGGCTCGTTCGATAAAAAGTAACAGTGTTAAATGGGGACAAGGTACGTTTATTAATAGTTTGATTGGTGAATAAATATTATTAATTAATTTCTTTTTTTTTCTTTTTTATTTAGCATAAGAGCCTGCCAAAGTGACTCTACTCTGTCTGATAGAAATCATGAATAGAATCTTTGAATTGTGGTCACCATACTCATTGCGAATGCAGACTATGCAGTAAGGTGACTTATACTATGGCAGCCTAGTTAAATGCTTTTTCATACCTCGCTTGGGGACGTTAAGGGCATGACAGTCATCTTGGCATGCACACACATACCACAACTGTCACCGCTGCATCAATGATCCTCCGGTCTCGCACTCACTAACGAAACACGACAGCACGTACGAGTATACTGTCGCTTTAGGTTGATTTTCTGTGAAAAGTGAATACTGTCCCGGTCGAGCCGACCCGTTCGTGCTGAAATCAGTGTGGCTCTGCTTTCCTACCTTATAGCTCTATCTATCTCTATCTATAGTATCTTATCGCTAGTTTATGAAAATGCGGCATATCTTACACAAGTACAAATTCAAGTGCAAAAAATAAATAAATAATCTAATAAATATTTATTTAAAGAAGAATGTGTTTACAAGGTTATTTGCTTCAAAACATGAACATTGACTTCTCCTGAGGCTCACCACAACAATTGATGTGCTGCACACATCTTCTTCACGGATTCCTACAATATTCAACAGGTCGTCCGACCACTTTGTAGTGGACCTACTCACATTCCGTCTTTTAAAAACTTTTTTATGCCAAATTACAGTACAGAAATTTTAACAATACTAAACAAACGAAGCTATGTATAAGTGTATTTTCAAAAGCCCAAAATGATTAAGAGTTCAGACATCTTAAACGACATAGGTACTAAGGAGTTGTTTGAAACAGTGGTAATCTAAATAAAGAGAATTATTCTATCCTTAAGTGCTTAAGTACATTAGGTCGAGGCCGTCTAGTTACTACGATTAGCATTCGTTTCAGATTGAATCAAAACACGTCAGAAAATACTGTGATTTACGCCTTTGATGTTATAAACAATATCTTTAAAGTCTTCTTCTACTTAGACGACTATTTCTTTTTATATAAATTGTTTACCATATTGGTAATAGCAGTAATAGCAGTAATAGCCGTAATAGCAGTAATAGCCGTAATAGCCGTAATAGCAGTAATAGCAGTCAACATAATTATTAGTTCTCATCAACATGTAACATTGGTTCTATTTGATAGATAACAATTTTAAAAGTATGAGAATAAAACACATATTATTTTTTTTTTATAATATTTTAAAAGTAAGTTTAAGGACACTCGCGCTGAAAAGCCTATGATTCAAACAAATAATAAATAATACGTTGGTCTGAATTAGATTTGGGCTGTGACAGAATAATGATTGGCATGGTTAAAAAAATATTTAAATAGGTTATTAGTCATCGCAGAAGTAGCTGCACGTGTGTAATTTATGAACCTAAAGTTTGCTAATAATAATGAATTTATTATTATGCTATTGTTAAGCTTAGCTTAGCTTAAACAGCTACATAGCATACTATAATTATAGCTTACCTTTCAATAAAAACTATTGTGATACGTAAAGACTTATTATTTGTATAAAATACAATGTATTGTTCACATTTATTATATTTTATTTGGCATAAATTGTGTCAAATAATTATATTTCAATGTTTTATACAAAGCTGTGCTTCTAATAAATTGTTTCTTCGAATTCTCTACGAGTAATGTCGGCTTTAAACATCGTATCTATTATTTGATTTTCAATTACTTCAAAAAAATATATATTAATGTTTTATTTCAATAGTGTTTTGATCAAAATGATAATTGAAAGTCTTTTGGGGCGATTTAATGTCGGAATATTCTATACAAATAAAGGGAATGATTAAATTATATTGCTAACGCAAATTTCGGCAAATTCTGAACTAATTTGACATATTTTTTTTTACATTATATTATAATTATCGTCCAAATGAGATTCTTAAATGTAAAATAATTTTACAAATTAACCGGAAAATGTGAAATTTGGGGCAAATAAATGATGAAAATTTGGATAGAACATTGGGACACTTATAAACGTAACTCTTTGAATGTAGCTTATTATGACTCCGAGTATATCTCAATTATTTATAAAAAGCAATAAAATATTTAAGTTATAATTATCATAGCATAATGTGAACTATAATACAATACTTTTACGACAACATCATTAAATAATCAGATCGCAGTCCACTGCTGGACATAGACCTTTCCGATTACACGTCACTCTGATTAATTTTGATGATTAAATTAACTAAACCTTATACAACCGGCAACTAAACAAATACTTCTATATATTTAAGACTGAAATTTGGAACTTAGCCATCATGACCCGAAGAGCACGTAGTCGTGTCGGATAGAGGTCCCATCGAGTTATGAGAGTGAGGGAACAGAGAGTGCACCTGTGTTAGCGCACACACTTGTGGACTATAACATCTCCTGTGTAGTTGGCTGGTCTCCATTGAGGCTGGCCACCGTGGCCGAAATCAGCTCTTAGTACATCATCATCATTTGCAAGCATGACCTGTCGTAAAAGGTCTTTTACCTTTAAATTATCCTAACATAATAAGAACGCTTTTATTTAGAGTATGTTGCCAGTCTAAAAAACTAAAATACAACAGGTGTGCAATTCAAAAAGTGCTTTAAACTGTATACTTGTTTCCACTTTCAAATATTTTGAAAGTTCCAACATTTTTGATACACAATGTAACGCCACGGTTGCTTAACTTAGTTTCTAGAGTATAACAAAACAAGTAGAAAAGGAAGGCTGAACAGTTTAAAAACTTGATAACAAGCATTTTTATATAGAAACTGTCTTAGATGGACGCCAAACATATTCGAGAAACCAAAAGCAATTCATGAACTAGACCTCGCTCTTGAGAATATTTCTAAATGTATGCATAAATAAAATTTTAATAAGTCTATGTGTGTATCTTTGTAATAAATTCATTAGTTTAAAAGTTATGAAAACTTTAAGATATTGAAGTCTATTGTGTAATTACAAATTATTAAAATAACAGAACTCACAACACCAGTTTTAAATTAGTGTAAATTATCAAATATGTTTTTGGAGAAACGTCTATATAATCCGTAAAACCAACGTGCCGTAATGGTTTCTGCTCCGACTCACCCCAACCCTCTAGTGGTTGCGGCCGTAAACTACACACCAAGTAAAATCTCAAAAATACATCGACCCAAACACGCGTTAGGGGAGCTAGACGACGACATTACACGCGCTCAACGTAGAGCGAACACACTAAGTACGAACCGTCCGCGTTTTCGTCCCCGTCGGCGGGGGCGGAACAGGCGCCGCGTAAACCATCCACAAAACATGGGAGTAGGCCGCCCCTGCGTTTCAGCAACACCCCAAGCCGAGGTTCGTACCCCGCAGGGGGTGCCCTTGGGCAATGTTGCTTAACAAATGGCCGGTTGAGAGCCCTCAGCGCTCACCGTAACTTAATCCGGGTAAAGTTGTAGAGGCCATCTGAGGCCAACAGCTAAAAACCAAATACAACAAAAAAAAAAAAAAAAAAAAAAAAAAAAAAAAAAAAAAGTGCCGTAATGGCATTTGAGTACCAACATGCCACTGTTGAGTACAACATGTCTTTTAGTGAAGTTATCTTCGTCATTGTGATTTTCAACAGCTTTTAATGGTCCAGTGCTGGAAAAACCTCTTTTTCAAAAAGAGAAGTGATCCTTCAATTACTAAATATTGATTCATTGTAGACTAAACTAGACAAGTTTAGGATTTCATATTAAGAAAACGAGTCATTATAAGATAAACAGAAGATGCTCATATATAGGAAATAAATATGTATATTTATTGTACAAATACAAATTATTGACTGGAAATTAAAATAAAAAAAACAATAACTCATAAATGAACCGAAGGAAAATGCCTAGGATGGCGAAATTTAGTCCGTCTTACATAATCTGATGATATTTTGTAACAATTTAAAAATATGAACATTTTTTTGCAACTTAAGAGTAATTACCAGTTATATAGTAGACAGTGTGTGAGCCTTACACTGCTATGACGACTGTCATGCCTTTTGCGACCCCAAGCTGAGCACAAAAAAGCATTTCACTAGGCCGCCATAGTGTGGGTCACCATACTGCATTGCAATGAGTATGGTGACCACAACTTTTGGATTCTATTCATGCTTTGCATCAGGCAGAGTAGAGTCATTGTGGTAAGCTCTTGAAATAAATAACAAAAGGAGGTGTCAAGTACAGTAATCATTTGTTAATAATTTTATTTTTCTTTTGATGACCATAATATGATCAAATACGGTCTCTTAAAAAATCTTCCTTCTAACTAGAGAGAGAAAGAGAGAGAGTGAGAGAGAGAGAGAGACCCATGTCCAGTTGTCAACTGATATAGGCTGTTGGTGATGATAAATTTTGTAAATAAAGCCTAGTTAAAAACTGTGATAACCAGTTCTTGTATTACATGAGTATTGATGATAGAGGTAACGGTGCCGTGGCCGACTCGAGAACTGTGTTAAATGTCTATAAGAGTAACATAATAAGAACTCACCTACATAATTATGTGTAAGATTTATCGTATTATACAATTTCTGTGTCAGTTTACAGAAAATAAAACAATTTTTATATATTTTTGGTTTTATTTTTAAACTGTTTTGGGAATATAATATCGTATTAGTCTAACAGGTTCTATCCAGAGTATTAATATAATAACAGAACATTAACTTATTTTCGTAATATTAATTAATTCTATTTTATTTTTATTTATTTATTTATTCTTTATGCACATCAAAAATGACAAAGATGGACTTAATGCCATCTTCATTTTCTACCAGTCGATCTTAGAGCGACGCAAAGTCAGAACAAGGTAGATGCTTAGAAACCAAATTACGATTTTATGGACACAAAAATGTACACACATACACATACATATCATATACATACTACATATAATATATACAAAATATAAATTTTAGAAGATGATATGAAATTAGGGTTGGATAGGGTGTTTGGGAAATGTTTTCACACTAAAACTTTAACATTTTGCCGTTTTTTTTTTGCCATCCTGATCTCAAGACGGAGAGCGTTCCATAATAGGATAAATTGTGCCAAGAAGGTTGAGCATAGGAAATCAAAGCGATGAGTGAGGCAGGCTGTTAGAAGACGTAAGGTTTTTAATGTGTTTTGCACCTAGATACATTGAGTAGTTAGATAGGAGGGAGAACTCGAAGAGAGTTTCACTTATATTGCTAATTTTATGACACAGATAAATAAGAAATATAATTAATTTTAATACTCTATTACTTAAACTGAAGAACAGCATATACTTTTTAATTTACAATTTTCATTGACATAAATATTTATGAATAAATTTTATTAGCGTTGGCGAAAAAAAAACGAGAGCATTAATAATAACATTTGGCAACAAGAAACTTACGTAAAAAACGTGATTTGGTGGAAGCGTATTTGTTACAGCTTGTCACAGTTTGTGTACGCTACGATGTTTTTGGCGGTAAAGTCTTAGAGTTTGTCAAAAATAAAAACTCTAAATAAGCAAGACATTTAAGAATAAGTTTACTAAAAAATATACAAATTAATGTTTTATTTAAAGATTACATTCATATTTTTTGTGTTTATACTCAAATTAAAAAGCAGAACAAGATTTATTGCAAAAAAAAATCATTATACAGGTATATTCATTGTATAGAAGAGAAACTTTTTGAAACTGGGAAATGAATAAAATCTCTTTATATCAAATAATAAACTAATTCCAACGAGATCATCATAACTTGTATCATCTTTTCTCTCACTATTCTGCAATATGTTATGGTGATTTCTTGAAAAGAGACGAAAATGTGTAACAATTAGGAAGCGCATGCTATTTGATTTCACCAATGAGAGCGTGCGGTGTTGTAAGATGTCAGATTTTACACGTTATATGTGGGTAACATATGAGATGAGAAACTACTGAGACCCACTCATTTTTTTTTAAATCGAATCATCAACAGCATCTTTTGTCGTTAAACTGCACTGATGGAGTAGTGATTTAAACGGTCACCTTTCCACCTCCTACTGCACCGAGTGTTGTAGATTCGATCCTTATTTAGGACCTAGCGGTACCACGATTTAGACGTTTTTGAATCCGTTTCATGAATATCTGTAATGTCCCCCACGATACAGGATTTATTTCTAGTGCGGGCGTTGTCTTTTTAAAAAATGAGCAATTTACACCTTCGTAGGTATGTATAATGTGTACAATAAGAAGCAACGACCTCATTATAAGTACTTGCTAATGTGTAAATACACAAGAAAGTATATTTAAACATACGGATTATGAGTAATTTTAGCGAGTAATGTTAGCTTGGCCGGGTAGGCAGGTGTCAAGGTTTTGTGCGAACTATCAAATAGATGTTAATCATAACTTATACAACAATAGATTATGTCACTTCTATACTATAGTAGGTCTATATTTTTTATGTTGTACGGTAAGTTGCCATATATTCACACACCTTCATATGTTTTTTAAAAAGGGGAATTCCCCCTGCCCCTCTGAACTTTAAAATCATTTAGTAATATAAAGCAACATCTAGTGCAGAGGAGTGTCGGCAAGTTGAAGTTCAACTCTGCATAATTTTATGTTTTACCTAGTAGCAATTAAATACTTAAACAGTCATGAAACATAATTACTTGGAATCAATTTTTACAAGGACTTATCTTTATAAGTCGGTGAGTAATTAGTAGATGTTGGCAGTTAGCGAGTTAAACTAGAATATCTATTGTAGAATTAAAAAGAATAATGTTTGTGTATAATTATCTTAATCACCATCTTAAACAGCCTTTAACAGTCCACTGCTGGACATAGGCTTCTGCTTAGAAAGCAGCTTTTGGCCTACTATACCACGCGAACCAGACGAGTTGGTATAAAATTTGTTTCAAGCGTTCCTCCTCTTTGCAGTGATGTTGTCCTGCATATTTAGTTCCTTTAGTCGCCTCTTACGACACCCATGGGAAGAATAGGGGTGGTCACACTGTATTCTTAATCCGTCACCACACTAAACAATTATGTTAATACTTATGGAAAATTCTTTGTCATCAATCCGCTCTAGCAAGTAACATATTCGTTCCATATTGCTAAAGAGAGGTCTATGTCCAGCAGTGGACTGTTAAAGGCTGTTGATGTAATCCTTTTTAGACAAATTTTGCGAATTTTAAAATGATAATGAAATAATTCAAAGCTGAACAACGTAAGTGAGTTATGAATGAATCTGAATTTTCCAACGATACAGTTTAAACTATTGTGTATTCAGATGAACGTAGCAATCTTAATAATAAGTTTTACATAATATGGCATATTTATGAGGCATCATTTTTAGTAACGAGATGATAGTTTTTACTGTTAAAATAAAGTTTTATTCGTGAAATTTCTACAAATGGTAATTTTGTATATCTACTCGTAACTAACCTTGTTGTCAGAAAGCAGAACGATTGCTTTCAAATATGATAATTAACTATTTATAATGAAGAAATCAAGGATTTAATATTAATTCTCTTCTTACTTTTTGCTGAGCCCCTTTTAGCCCCACCCTCTATCTATCCCCCTACCTCGTTGCACTTTCAACAACGCACTTACATCCCTCGAGTTCGGGTGTACGTGGCAATTGTCACCTACTATTAGGTTACCCAACTGCTAGTGTCTAATACACTAAGCACGCTCGTACCTCGACGAGCATGTTAAGTTTTCGTTTTCAGCTGTCATGAACATCTATGGCATTCTTTTTTGGGAAGTCAGTACCCTCAGATAACTATCTCCTCCTTCGAAGTCAGTTCGGCCTTAGATCCGAGGTCCGATGCCAGTCGCTCCGTGAAAAAACTAATATTCAGGTAAAACCGAGGGAACTAGTAACCGACCTCAAATAATTTTGTAAACCATAGAGGCTAGAAAGAGGATAAATATATCCTCATAGTAGTTACCTACTTTAAATTTTTTGCTATCTAGGCTACTTAACAAATCCAAGAATATCATGTCATAATAAGGCAATTATTTTATATAACGATGATTATAGACGTGCAAATTAAGAATTAACGAAAGATTTATTTTAATCGGTCTATTTTAGCAGTAGCATGATTCGCCTATGTAGTTAGCAAGTACATTTATAGCAATAATAATTTCTATTAAATAAATAAGGTCAAGGATGCCTTAGGTACACTCTCGTGTATTGGAAGAAATTGCACACTAGTGCTAATAATGTAAATAATATGTGCATAACTAATGTCAAGTCGACACACTGACCCCAAGGTATTACGTATGCGAGAAAAAGTCGAACGGCGCTTATAATAGCCTCAATATTTCGAAGTGAGTTAATTCTGTATCGTAAGTAGAGTTGTTTATAAATAACGTAAGGTAATAGTTGTATATTTTTCTGGTTGTGAGCTCAATAACTTGATTTCAGGGTTGTAAGTCTTACCCAAGTTGCGTCAAGTTCTTGCAATTTGTGGTTTTAGTTAAATTTTAGGATTATTTGCAAGTTAATCTGGTTTGTGGTAAAGTAAAATTTCATAGTCAAGAGACATTTAAACTAACTCTTTAAAAGAGACGATGCTTAAATCTCGTCAATCAAGTAGATATTACACTTAAAATGTCTTATCAATAAAAATATTAAAATGGGTAAGCGCAGTACAAGCGGGAACCTCCACATTCAAGTAAGACTTAGACAGACTTCCTGTCGGTACATTTACAAAGATTTCAATATAAATACGTACGCAAGCTTCCACAGTAATATCTAATTATTTAATAACCTGTGTTTACTTTAAGTAAAAGTGCAAATAGGAAATAAGTTTCACGAGCACATTGGAGAAATGAAGGATTACAAATATATTACAAAAAGAACATGTTAAAATTTTGTGTTCGTATGCTCGATGGCTAACGAAAAACCACAGACAATATCCAAAGCTGAAAAATAAGCACATAATAAACACAAAGAATGGAATTAATAGAATCATAGAACCTAACAAAATCAGAAATTTCTTTTTTCTAACCTTGTGGAACATTTACCTACATTTAAAGTAAGTCAAACAAACTTCAAGATAAATAGACTTTAAATACTGTGTACACGATTTAATATTGTTTAAAGATTGTAAAATTCGTTGTGATGTGAGCCGTTCAACGGTAATTATTCTTAACAGTGTAAACTCCCTCGATTAGTTAAATAAGATACTTATTATTTTGGAAAAGAAGAGAAAAGAGAAGATATAGGAAAATACACTGCATTTACAAAGTTTTGAACTAGATATGAAATAGGAATTACTCCTTTGCTGCTTATTAATATTATTAATGTGAAAGTGTGTTTGTTTGTTTGAATATTTGTCTTTCTTTAACGTCGTAACAGCGTGATTTAATAACATGATTTTTGTACCTAAAGATAGTTAGAAGGCTGAAAAATACTACAAGCTACTACTACTACTTTTTACCATGATAAAAAATCTTGTTCACATTGAAAACTATATTAAATAGCGTGTTTTTGTTTTTTTTAACTTTAAATACTATAAATGCGAAAGTTTGTAACGATGGATGTTCATTACTCTTACTCGCAAAAACTACCGTTTCTGGTTTAGATGAAACTTTACATTAATATAGCTTAAACATTAGAATAATGCATAGGCTTCTAGTTAAGGCCATAACCAACACACACGTGGGTGGAGCTGCGGTCAAAAACTAGTATTATTTATAGTAATGGCAGTTCAATTTAAAGTTTTGTGACAATTGATTTACAGATTGTAATAAGACATATTTTACATACTTATAAATCTTTTTCAAGAGTATATATGCTATAAGATATAGCATAAAGATAGCCTTTAAGTTGCAACAGTCACAAACATCGCACCGGACATAACGAAAGGAGATAGCAGCGTTATTATAGATTTATCTTAAAGATTTATGTAATAATTGATCACAACGCTGCATTGGTGGAGGCGAGGACGCATTGAATAACCCCCGCTGACGAGACGCAGAAACTTGACATTTTCAAAAAGTAGGTTAGTGAATGTCATAAGGACCGACTAAGGGAGCAAAACACCTAGAACAACAACATTGCTAAGAGACGGAAAACTTGTAATTTTTTTTTTTTTAATGTGTAGGAACCATCCACGGGCCATCAACCTAGTGTGGTTTGCGGTGGGGTGGTGTGACGGAATTGGACCGACTAAAACCACACGGTATGCCACTCTGCACCTGGAATATGAGGGCCACGGCAGCTGCTGTTATTAAGCCATCGGAACCCCTCTCAGCGTGTGCCCGCTAATGCGGGTTATCACCTTCGGGTGAACTCTCTAGTGAGGTGACGTAAGGCACACGTGGACGTCGCTTCCTCGCGTCTCATCCAGTATGTTGATGATGATGATGATGAATTGGTAGAATAGTTTAGTTATAAAATAAGCTGTTATGAAAATGTATTACATACCTATTTAACTATGCCTATATATAACTACACTTATATATACATACAATACATAACTATTTCTCTATATGGCCACGGTGGTAACTACCATGACTTGCAAAACTATGTACTAACGTTATATTCCGATGTTCAGTGGTTATTAAATGTCAAAATACTAAAATATAATCATCGTAAATGAAAAAAGTAGGGTAGATGACTGTTAAGTCGAAGACATGGTAGGGAGAGCTACGTTTCTGCATATATGGCGTGCTCTATCAGAGTATAACACAAAAAACGGGTATTTAATAATTTGTTTCATTATTTCACCACCAGGAAATCCATTTACTACTCATTTCCTCCTATACTATAAATAATATCACCGTAATAACAATCAAAATTATAAGTTTGGTAATCTTTAGACTAAACTTAAGCATGGCGTCACACCTTACTATTGGCAAGCTATTGACACTACTTTTAATATTTTCAATATCAGTTTTACAAAATATATTAAAAATGTTGAAATAAAACACCGTGTGGTTACGGGTTAAGAATACAGAATGTCACCACCCCTATTTATCCCATGGGTGTCGTAAGAGGTGGCTAAGGGAGCAAATTGCGCAAGAAAACATCAGTACACAGAGAATGAAAACTTGAAACAAACCCTATACTAAGCCGTCTGGCCAGTGTGGTATGGTAGTCCAAACACTCTTTTCCAATTAGAAGTCTATGTCCAACAGTGAACTGTTAAAAGCTCTCAATGATGATCATGAAAGTAAGATTTGACCACAATTTTCAAACAATATTTGTTGTGAATATTGTTAAGATTGATGTTCATTATGAATTAAGGCAACACAATTACTTACTACGTATGTTATTATCAGAACAGCTTGTTACAAAGAAACAATCAAGAGTATATCTAAGTTAAATATTAATTTAACTTAATACAAATTGACGTAACAAACATTTCAAGTACGTGCAGAAATTTCACAGATGTAATTCGTCATGCTTGTTTCCGTACGTGCGTTTTCATTCACGGAACTTATTTAATATTTCTTTTGTAAATCAAGGAAAACAACAATCATATTTACCGTTGACATTGTATTTACAATAATTTGTGCCTATAAACTTTTAATACAGATAAAAACTTACATAAAAGTTACCTATCTGACCAGCATTTTTATATATGCAATAAAATTACGTGCCAAAAAATTCCGTTCGGAAGCAAAAGCGTTCAAAAATAATAGTTTTAAGAGTTAGATCTCCATTATTTTAGTCATCATAAGTCCATTGTGTGTTGACCTGCAATAAATTCAATTTGTTTTCTCTTACCATTTATCATATTTCTGAAATTAAGTACAATAACTTTTCATAAATCAATAAACATATACAGTAATTACGAAGCTTTCATAAGAGACATAAAAAGGGAAAAATATAGACAACACGTTCTGCAACGCTTCCTCATATTTTTAATAAAAAAAAATTGTTGCACCTAGCCTAAATTTCAGTAATTTTCTTTCCTAAATCTTTTAACTTACACTTAATCTGTAAGTAATTTGTAAGTACTACCGCTAGAATATCATTCAAAGGATGAGGCAGTCTAGTATTTAAAAAAGATTACTGTGCATAATTTTATAAAATTTAAAACTAACGTCCACAAACAAACAAATATTGTAAAAATCTGTCATACTACATCCTAGAAACAGAAAATGTTTAAACATTTAATACATTCTTAAATACAAAATTAAAGCTAAGAATTAAATTTCAAAACAATACAATTGTCATAAATTACATAACAGGTAATATTTGTATATGGCTTTAGAATGAGTTGACATCTAAACAGCTGGAGTTAAGAGCTCAAGGTTCCCTTGAATGTGTCGCAATATTTTACGAGCAACTAGATATTGTGTGTTGTGAATTCCATATACAAACAAATTTGAATTTTGATGTCTTTGCAATGGCTTTGGCAATTGGAAAAATCCAATGGTTTTTATAGCTATGCGTTATTTCATGTTTGCGATATGAATGCTAACTTACACTCTCAAATACACTTATTTTGATCTAATTGACTGTAATGATAGTAAATAGTAGACCAGTCTGTTTTCTAGAGTGGCAACTATGCAACAGTGAACAGTGGCGGCAATATACTAGGTACTGTAAAGAAGGACAACTTCAAACCAACGCTATGCCAACCCGTCTGGTCAGAGATTTCCTGGACATTACCTATGTCCAACGGTGAACTATCCAAGACTGTTGATGATGATTAGAAAAATAATGTTGTTTTGTCACTGATTTGAATTGAACGAACACACACATTAAAAGAGTGACTAAAATTCCGTGGTTCGTTCGACTGTCGAGGCTTCTTTAAGTAATAGCTGTATGTAATACATTGTACATAAATTACTTGAAATTAACCACAACGCATGAAGGAATTATCTCTTTAATACTGCAGCGGATAAGATTTCTTTTTTCAAGGTATTTAACTTGTAATAGGAACACTTATGTCAATTATAATTAAAATTGTTTCAAGTTAACTAATTAAATAGATGTGTACAATACTTAATCTTTCAGAAATCCTTGTTAACAACTCTTTATGAGAGTAACGTTCACGTAAGGATATCACACCAAATGAGAATTCTGATCACCCGTGGCTCACCAAGTTACAACTGTTACGCGTCGATTCTCTTTCTACAATCGTTAACGCCTCTATTCTCTTGTATTATTGGCTAATATTTCATTTTTACCTCGCAACTTAGCGTTGAGAGACATCATTCTCATACATTTGTTAGTTTTCTAAGAACACTTACGTTTGTAGAATGTCAACTGTCAACTGAATGCAATTGCTGCCAATGGACATATTCAATTCAAAGGGCAAAGCATACTAATGGCAAAAAAGAAAAGTAAAAAAGTGATTCCGTAACCCTGGTTTCCAAAACAAACATAGAGTTAGTGTTAATTCAATATAAAAGCCTGACGCGTTATTTCTCCTTAATTTTGGAACAAAAATCCTTTTTCAAATTTAGGAATGGTTTGGGGTTTAGGCGACTGATAATCTCATTTTAACAATGAAAAACATTAAAAGAATTGCTTGACACTGGGATTCTATAAGACCTCAGTATCCCTCCGGTCGCGTCAGACCAATTTTCCCATGACTACCAGCCATGTTTCGACATACGAGTACATACATAACTTTTGAACTACGCAATCGACTATTTTCATTTGAACAAATATTTTCTTTACGGAATGTCTAAAATCACAATACCTTAATTTTCTAAAATTCTACAAGATCTCCAAGGTCATGAGGATTGAAGTACCACGCTTTGAGGACTGTAGTTATTAACATAAATTTTAAGGCTAATAGAAAATCCTATAACTTTTTTTTTTAATTATCTTCCTTAGTTCACACGCACATAAGCTTTGGTTTCTCAGATATTTTTTTTTCTACCTGGATCAATGATAAAACAGAAACATATTACGCTTTTGAGATTAAGAACTTACGAATACTCTTCACTCGAGTATATGGTTTAAAGCATTGTATTAACAAAGAATAATATAATATTAGAGGTATCACACGTTCAAATTCCTTTTTATATTTTAAAATCTGTTTATTCATTCTGTTGTTTCACATTAAGTGTGTGATCACAATAGATACATTTAGATAATAATGATGAGAATCATTAGGTTTTTCATCAATCACCATCAACAGCTTTTGATAGCCCACTGCTGGAAATAAGACTCATCTTCGAAAGAAACTTTTGGCCAACTATACCATGCTGGTCAGGCGCATTGGTATACTGCTTGTTTCAAGTTTTCCTTCCTTTTGCTGTGATGTTGTCCTGTGTAGTTTATTGCCTTAGGCGCTTCTTACGACACCCGTAGGATTAATAGGGGTGGTAATACTCTATATTCTTAACCCGTCACTTTTTCTTTCCCGTCACTTAGATTTTTGGCGATAAAAACACTTCAAATACTCTAAAAGTTGTGGGTGTTGACATAAGTCTCGGCTGTTTTTCGCGCGGTCAGTTATATGTGGCTCTGTCACGTGTTAGCAATCCTAGCAGCCTGTATTCATTCACGATGGCCACACGTCTAATATCGTGTACAGAGAAGCATTACTGTAAAGTACATTTTTTAACTACCTGACGGTGTATGATCCAAAACAAACCAAAAGATTTATCCAATAAATGCTGCCAAAAGTCACTATTCCACGTGGACGAAGTCGCGGACACAGCTAGTTAAATAATAAATATTTAATAATATTGACTGCCTTGGTGGTGTCGTGGTAGCGCGTGCAACTGCTATGAAGTCTTGGATTTGATGCACGGGTCGGACAGAATGTTTGTCTGTTTGTTAAGTTGGGGTATATTCCATATGTAACAATGTATTCACAAAAAACTGTACATGTATTGACATACTTTTTTCCTTTTTTTACTTTTTACCCATAGTACAAGCTCTGCTTCATTTGGGACTAGATTGCGTTTTGTGTTAGTGAACACATACATACATAAAATCACACCCGCTTCCCTGGAGGGGTAGGCAGAGGCATAATAAACAACCGGTGTTTCGGTCTCGCATGGTGAGCCCATGGTCGCTAAGCGAGCCTCATCCGTCGATCACCAGTTGCAGCACTTGCAGATGAAGTTTGCTTGGGGCCCTAAGTTCTTGGTAGGGGACCATTTGCACCCTTTACATTTAAAGCAATCCTACTTGGAGCAATTAATATGAGTACAAGTCAAGCTTATTCATATCAAGGTCACCCGACTTACAATGTGCAAATAAAAATGTATTCCAGCTTATCACTCCAATTAAGTTCAATGTTTTCGTTAAGAATAGTTTCTAACTACATAATGTACTAGCTGCCTTGAACTACTCTTATGTAAAATAGTATCCTTAGAATATTATTCATTAGAAGGACATCACTTTCGTGAAAGATGTAAGGTATTTTGGGGGCTTCAAGTTCAAGTGGGTGAGAATCTGCTTCGCCACCAAAAGATCTAGAAATTTTACATAGCATTATACAAACTTTTTCAATAAATATTATAAAAAAAAAGATGACAGTGCCAGAGATTCGAGAGAGCAGTTCAAGGAAGATTCATTTATTCAGTCTTGTATATTAGTGTGTTTAGAATAGTACTCTTAGGTAATAAAAATACTACATATTTGTGTAACTTTTAGCATTAAAAGAATGCAGTTCTTACCTAAAATTTAATATTGTTTTCAACTTCATTATGATTAATAACTTTCCGGTGTAGTGTAACCACAATTTTGCCAATGACGAATTTTGTTTTTGTATTTTATGATGACACTTTGATTGGAAATTTGTGGCATTTTTTTAGAGCCGGCCTACTTTGTCTGATACAAAACTTGAATAGAATTCAAGAGTTGTGGTCACCATACTCATTGCGTATGCAGATAATGCAGTATGGTGACTTACACTATTGCGGCCTTGAAGTCCACTTAAAGACGTAAAAGTCGTCGTGGTAGTGTAAGGTTCACACACTTACCACGATAATTGTCCCCCCTGTATTAGTGAGCCTTTGGTCTCGTACTCACCAATGAAACATGACAGCATAGATGCTGTCACTTTAAGTTCGTGCTGAAATCAGCGTGGCTCTACTGCCTTGTCATAATGCAAAAAGTATAGATCACGTGTAGATTTAGTAGTAATAAAGAAAATAATTTGTTATTTAAGTCGACGAGTCTTATATTATTTTCTGACAAGTGAATTGTGCTAAACTTACGAGTATTATTCATTTTCACATTATATAACTATTTAATATTGCTACAGTTGTTTGAAAACCTTTAATGTTTTGCAGCAACAAAGTCCAAAAACGTAAACAAGATAGGTTTTTACGACACTGGCCATTTAATGTGCAATAAGCTCATATTTACGTCAGAAGCTTATCAAAGAGAACATTTGAAATTTTAATTAAATCGTTTATTTTTAATCTCTGTTAAAAATATAAATTTAGAAAGTTATTAAGACAAGATTATACAGGTCAGCTTGCAAAATCCTTCAAGATTTACTAATTTCTCGCAAAATTGCGACAAAGATCGAAATCAAATTAATAATTGGTAAGTTTTATTCTAGAAAGACTATCTAGGACAAATATCTCTCTGATGAAAGACAAGTCGACGAGCTAAAAGTGAAATAAAATTGTTTGGTAATGTCCTAACTCTTCAAGGCTTCGTTGACCACAGATTTATTTATACACTAAAAAATTCTGGCAATAATTATTGTACGCTTTGTCAAGATTAATTACCTGGCTTATTGCGATATTTGGAAACCATTACGAACTTATTTATCTCATGAAATTTAAAGAGACCTTAATTTTATTTCACAATTGTTTCGCTGAAATAATCGTTGTCTAGACAAAGTCGTTTTTCTATTATATTATTTTTAAGTAACATGTTACATTATAAATGAACTTCAAAAAAGGTTAGGTCTAGAGGTTTTCAATTTTGTTGTATTTTCTTCTTTTTTATATAATTTCAAATTTATGAAGAGCCTTGATCTTTTTTCTTTATTTGTAAAGAATACAATTAAAAACAAGAAGATATATTTTCAAAGTTTACTATTTTTTATTTATTTTTAAAATAATAAATCTGGAAAAAAGTGTATTGAAACTTACTAATACTGTTTTATAAACATTTAAATACTTAATATTTTGACGGACAACCAAGGGAAATTATTGTCATTATTTTCATCTTTCTTTAGTATAAATTTAACATTTAGTTGACTCGTAATAGTTTTATTTTACTTTTAAAATAAAAAACTTACCATAGAGGAAACACAAAAAACATCCAAAGCTAATTTCACAAAAAGAATAAAAGCGCTAAAAGTTTTCGATGTTCGAAATTTAAATATCGGAACCAATGCGCGAGCGCGTGCATCGAACGCGCAAATTCGTAACTGACAGTGCCCTACCACATTCATACAGGGTTGCCCCTCTACGTACGTAATTGCAATGTCTAAAAGGAATGGGTATATTTTATTGAGAAATGTAAATTGTTACAAACTAAGGTACTAGATGATATAGTGAAATATGACAAAAAAATTAGATACAAAATAAACATTAAATCATAATTTCACGAGATTTTATCATTAGACAACATGGGTAACAAAAATACTTTTCTTACTATTCTATCTTTATGTAGGTACGTCGTAATTGCAGGATAGCTTTAGCTTATGAGGCATTAAAGCCATCTTTAATTCCTCAAATATTAAATAATATATATCGGTAAACAAGAACTTTTTATTTTCAAATGGACAGTCGTATCCCTTAAGGAAATCTCATAAGCACTGGCACGACACCGCGACTATGTTGCCGTCCTAGTCCCGTTAAAGGAAACTTATATCTCATTTGATATATCTTATTGTTCACCTGCAAGTGTCTTTATACTAAATTCAAAATAAGAGCAACATAATAAATAGGTACAAGGACTGTTTGTCATTTGTGTGCAGTTTATACTGTCATGTGAGTACCAATATCGATTTTTTTCATAACATTCATTCAATTTATGCACCACCCTCGTTTGAGTGTCCACTCTCCATAACGATTTTCCATAATTATCGTTATTCATCCCGGGAGAAAGGGCTCTGGTAAGCCCACGCAACTCAAGCAGTGCAAAACAATGAAAGGATTGTTTCACATTGCTTTTTACGATGTGAATATCACTCCAATTTAACCGGTGAATTGCGCCAAAGCAGGACTCTTCAATGCTGTAAAACAAAACTGACGTAGCTCTTCTAAATATTGTAAAATAAAAAGGACCCTGCGTCTGCCAACAAATTGTTGTACAATGTAGCAGAAATTTATAATCTATACAATTATGAGATATTTTATTTATGAAAATAAAACCATCATTGTTACGTAACACTGATACGATAATTAGACATATAAAAATTGACATTTATTTACTAGGTACGTAGGCGCAATTTTCAAAAGATGAAGTGACAAAAGATCCTCCGTAAATGTTGCTTCCTTGACTTGATTGAATGTCTTCAGAAATATCGAAAATATTACAATACGGTCACAATGAAACCTGTTC
The DNA here is from genome assembly GCA_949316085.1 of Hypercompe scribonia. Classification (NCBI taxonomy): domain Eukaryota; kingdom Metazoa; phylum Arthropoda; class Insecta; order Lepidoptera; family Erebidae; genus Hypercompe; species Hypercompe scribonia. The sequence continues at coordinate 16,417,731 of OX438981.1, read as the reverse complement.
GCGTCCCCTTATTCCATAAACGGAAAAAATATTCTGAATAATCAAAACGACGCAGCGGGCCTTTCCTATTTTTGTTTATAAAACCCGATTCTAAAATTAAATATATTTAGTTTAAAAACTAAAAAGTCGGTTTAAAATAAACACAAGTAAAGACAATAAACGTGTATTAAAATTGATTCCTTCGCGTATTTCACACTTGTTTACAGATAATTGAAACCATAATTGGAGTTTACCGTTTTTGATGTTGTCAAAACATTGTTCACGTCACTCTGACTATAAATTACAACCATATTTTTTTCTGTAAATAGTTAATTATATTCGTCGTAATTTCAAAACTTCTCAAAACTACGTGACATGTAACCCTGTGCAATTGTTTTTGATTGACAAGGAACTGACAGTACAGAAATGTGAAAGTGTCGTCAACGACTATTTAAAATAGCATTAAAAACTTAAATATTGTGCTTTAAATTTATTATGATTCTTGTTTAACACTAATTCCATAATATTCAATCATATACAGCGCGAAAATTACAATTGATTGAGTAAATATGATAAATACATCGTTATAAACATTTATTAGGGTTTTTTTAGGTTAAGATTAACCACTATTTGTACATGGTCATTTCGGTGATAAGCTCCAACACATTTAAACTTGGTATACAATAAAGTTTATTTTATTCTATTCTGTTAAATAGATGAATTTGTAAATTATTGTAATATTTTCTATATTACAATTTACAAAGATCGATAGTAAACGGTGATAACTAAAAATAATATGGTGTCATATAACAGTTTTCGAACATGAAACAGACAACACTATCTAGTTTCAAACTAAGCGAAGTTAGTACTATAAGGTGGGCCACGAATTAATTAACATTTGAAAAAATCGAATAAAGAAAATCATTCCGTGTATTATAAAAATTGTTCATTTACAAGAAAGCTAATTAGTTGGAACTAATTTTTTTAAAAATTACCTTGTCTAAATGACCACCGTTTCGACGTTTGCACTCTTCTAAGCGAGCTCCGAAATTTTCGAATACTCTTTTCCTTTTAGTTGACGCAGTGTATTTTGTTTATTGACGTAGACCACTAGCAGGGACTCATTGGATGTGTGACAAGTGGCTCCATCTAGTTGAAATCATGTGTTACCAGCAAATCCCAGTAGCATCGGTCCCAGGAACTCCCGTAACATATTTGCGCGGGGTGTTAAATTCAAATGATAACGAATTCTTGGCCACCCTGTATAAAAACTAGATGGAATGATGGAATACTTATATACTTTTTTTGGAAACACATACGTATTAAGGTGCTAATAATTAAAACGCATTAAATATTTTTCATAACAAAATAAGCACATTTAATTAATAAAACATTGCAGTCGCGCCTATGTACATATATCAGATTAATAATATTCTAATTTTACGTAAATAGTAGCAACCTAATAATAAATATGATAAACAATATGATAAACTCCTTGACACGGCCCGTATTGTGAGGAGGTTTCTGTCTCTGGAGCCCTAACCACCGGTATCTTGGTCCCTGTACCCGATGTCGGTGGTCTACTATTTTTTATATTTTTAAATATGTATTTTTTATTTTTTTATATATTTAGAAATGTAATCAATATGTGTATTTATATGTAATATGATAATATTTGCTAACCCTGTGCAGATAAAAGAAAAATTATCAAAATTGATAAGGTTTGAGTTCATCTTCTCTTTCGAACTTTCTAGTATTTTATATATTCGAATTTTGAAACCGAATAAGTTAATAAACTACAATATATTCAAGATGTCTCTATACTTCATCATCAGACCATCTTAACCAATGCTGATGTGTTGGAATGGTCAATCATCGTGAGCCCATACTCACTTTTTCATTCTATTTATGCTTTCCATCAGATAAAGTAGAGACAATTTGGCAGGTTCTTAAAACAAAAAAGACAAAAAAAAATATTATTGGCACTGTTCAGTGGAACAGTGGCAGTAGAGTCATCTAATGATCAATCTTAAAGCTTGTTCCCTGCTGCACTGTGCGTACATTGAAATCCCATATAGGACACTACTTTATGTGGTCCACAAATTGTTGTTCTGAGTCTGGGTGTTCTTTGTGTCTGTTTCTGGTAAATTTGTAAAATTCTCCATAACAAAAGACTTACTTCCAATTTGTCTTAAAACAAAATAAGCTACATATATCTACACTTGATTAAAATAGGTAAGCACGGCGGTTAAGAGTGGATTAAAATCGACTTTTATTACATCCTTAGTTACAAGTTAATTAATAAAAGTATTTATTGCAATAGGAAGATGGTAGTACGAACTTCCTGAGGCAGTGGTTTACCTTTAGTAAAGATTAACACACCAAGGATAAAAGAGAATATAATACTACACCCAGTGCTATTCAGTAGAAGCTTTCCTAAATGTCAGTAACGTTTAATTGCTTATTTCATTGCATATAAACTAAGGTCCGCAAATCACTGACACTTGAGAGTATATATTGGTGTCGCATATCAAAGTGGCATAACATATTGTCCGGTATTAGTTAATATATAATAAGCATACAGTTAATAATTAATAAAGATTTTAGTTCTTATGATTTTTTTGACGACAGTTATCGTGGTAACTGTGTAAGCCTTACATTGTCACGATGACTGTCATACCTTTTACGTCCCCAAGCGGGGTGTAAAAAAGCATCTTACTAGGCTACCATAGTGTGGGTCACTGTGTGGGCATTGTCTGCCTTCGCAATGAATATGGTGACCAAAATTCTTGGATTCTATCCATGCTTTCCATCAAACAGAGTAGAGTCACTTTGGCAGGCTCTTAATATAGAAAAAAAATGTATGGTTTTGCTACTTATCATATTCTTATTCCAGTCCTATTGATCCTGTGGATGTCGTAAGAGCTGACTAAGGGAACAAAACACATAGGACTGCAGTACCGAAAAGAAAAGTAAATCTTTTCAATAAACCCTCTGCTAACCCATTTGGTCAGCATAATATATAGTAGAGCAAAACCTCCCTTCTAAGTAGAGGCTTTTGTCTAGCTGGACTATATAAAGCTGTTGATTTGAGTTGATGTGAAATAAAAGAATGATAGTCGTTTATTTTTGTCATCTTTCTAGGTGTAATTATTTGTAGGAGTTCTATGTATATCTTTTTCTTTACGCGGGGAATGCTTTTCACGCCATACCCTCCGTAGGAAGACGACGAGCGTGTGGTGGACTTCCGGCGAACCGGTCTACCTACCAAACCCCGCGGCGTCCTACCTCGACAGTCGGGAGGAGCTCCAGGAACGAATCAGCGGCTTCTGGAGGTCTTCCTGCCATACCTCACGATTGAGGTAAATCCCAGGCATCTCATGCTCCAGGGCAGGACCCATATACATATATATACATATATACTTATATGTATGACCTATGTATATATCTATGCATGCCTAGTAAATATCTAGGATATGTATCGTTAAATTTGACAAAAACAAGTCGTAATTACTTGTTTTTGGTGAATATTTTTCCTATAGAATTTATTTATTTATTTTTAGACCATTGTCTATGAGTGCACTATTACTGTCACGCGTACAAATGTAAACTATTAACTGTCACTTTCCTTTCGTTGTCGTTGGCATTCTACACAGAATTCTGTACAAAAGAAAGTAATAATAAAAATATTTTATTTTTACCATTATTACGAAGTTTACATAAACTTTCATCTATGCTCTTGTTGATGTAGCAATTTTCCTCTTATTTAACATCAATTGTTCGGCTTCCACTTCTGATTACTGCCTTTGTGGAGCTACCACAATATCTATTGTTATGATTCGTGATAGAACAGTAACGTTTTTTGCTTGTGACCCATGTGTTTATTTAAAAAGTTATATAAGACTCAAATTACGTCCTTGGCACAGTGGTAGCGAATGCAACTGCTGTGCTTTAGGTTTCGGGTTTCATCCCGGGTCGGTCAATATGTTTGTATGATCTGTAAATATTTGTTTCGGAGTTTGAGTCTCTGTCGAATAACCTCATAACGAATTACACTCGCACTATCTCAAATGAAATAACAAACTTTTTTAAACTTTAACTAATAACATACTTTGTAATTGCTTTTAAATCTTTAGATATATAATCGTTATATACTCTATTGTAAAAACCTGCTTGTTTAAATCAAGCAGTGGACTGTTAAAGGCTGTTGATGATATATCTTTCATAAAATTTAAATAAAAGTTATAAAAATATCACTTACACACTTGACGTATAATAGATAAACAAGAGATGTAAAGCAATAACAATAAATAAAGTAGTGTGCCTCTGCGCATTCAAAACCAACTTCCACTAGACACGTTTGTACGTACATATACATATATAGTCCATGTGTACTTGAAACGTCACTAAAAGTAAGTCTCCTGCAATATATACATGCTATTTACGTGAGGCACAATTATTGACTAAGGTTTAATTTATATCTATCAGCATCGGCATATGAATGATTATACCACATTTAGTAGATAGTAGAGCCACGCTGATTTCACTGCGAACGGACGGATTTGACCGGGGCAGTGCTCTCGCAGAAGATCAACCTAAAGTGACAGCATCCGTGCTGTCGTGCTTCGTCAGTGAGTACCGGAGGCCCATTGATGCATAGGTAATAGTTATCGTGGTAAGCGTGTGAGCCATACACTGCCACGATGACTGTCATGCCTCTTATGTATTAAAGCGGGGCGTGAAAAATAAAACTTGGCAGGCTCTTAAAATAAAATTAAAAATTATACATGTATTAATGACTAACTGTCAATCGTGTAATTATTTCTTGTTACGTGTTTCTTATTTTGAAAATGTCGAACTTTCATACAACCATTCATCTCTTATTTAATTTGGAAATATAACTTTTGGGGGAAAAAAATTATAGCTTACAACATAAAAGACATCAGCTGTCAAATTTCAATGTTTTACCTCCAGTGGCGGTCTGGGCTCTGTGTTGATATGACCACACTTTTGTGAATAATTTTGTGATTTCTGATTTTTGAGAATTTGGACCACACTTTTGCTAGCGTTGATGTCGATGTCCTTACTTTGTCCCTCCTTATGTAAAAACCCTAAAGCATACTATAATAATAATATTTACTAAGATAAATTACATTCAATACATTATAGGATTCCCTAACACCTACGCTAGGAAAGACTGTGTTGCTCATCTCTTTACCAAATTTCCTCCAATTTTATTTAGAAATGTTCAAGAAAATAAACTAGACCGCTTCACTGAAACAAGAGCAATTTCAGTCGAGGCTGAAATAATTAAAACAATCTATCAGAGTCCTATTGAACAGAAATTCAGGTAAAAATTAACATACATAATTGCGTAAGGCCTTGTTGTCTACCGATTGAGAGTCTTGGCCGGGTTTCACAAGAACGACAAGTTACCCTGCCCAATATAAACCAGCCCTATTATGAGCATAAATAAACAGCTATAAATACTGAAAATGGTATACAATAACTTTCATTAACGTCAAGATATAATCTTGATAATGTTAACTATGTACTAGAAGTACTGTATACTCGTTGTTCAAATGTCTCAGAAATGCGGCAATCCGCATAGTTTATTCTACTTGTGATACTCTCATTAGGCATCATGACGCGCATTTTAAATCGAATTCACATCCCTAAGTGACAAATAATTTCATTGCAGTTACTTTTTATATCATATTTTAATATATTACTGTACAACAGCTGGAATTGACTCTCGAACGTTTCAGAATGTCAAACTATCTGAGCAGGCATAGGTATTTACTTAATGTTAGTTTATTTGAAAGCATTTCTGAGAAAAACGGGCTTGCCTTCACAGATAGATAAACGATTAACATTGACGATTAATTCTGTAAGAGTGCCTATTCATTAAATGGATCATTATATTTTACATACATACACATTACATAATATATCTACTCTAGTTACTTAATTTAATGGTGAGATATTCTTAAACTACATCTATGTAATATAGATCAAGACACTTTTAGATTATTTCTCAAAATAAACTCGTAGATGGCACACTAAAAAAACACGTTGAGAAACTTTACACTGCATGTAAAGTTTCTCAACGTGTTTTTTAACGAAATTACAATGTAGTTTGATTAATTTCTATATTAAGAGCCTGCCAAAATCACTCTACTCTGCCTAATGGAAAGCATGAATAGAATCCAAGAGATGTGGTCACCATACTCATTGCAAATGCAGACAATGCAGTATGGTGACCCACACCATGGCGGCCTTGTGACATGCTTTTTCACATCCCGCTTGAGGACGTAAAAGGCATGACAGTCGTCGTGACAGTGTAAGGCTTACACAGTTACCACGATAACTGTCACCCTGCATCAATGGAAGAAATAGATTTAGACTTTTATAAACAGATTTAAAATTAGACCATTTGTAATAGAATCTGACTAACGTAGCTCTAACTAGTTTGGGATTAGTTGAAAATTTTATTTTGTTGCAAATACACGAACAAAAACTACATTGTATTTTGTTTTATTTAAACCATTCCGCTTATTAATCTTATGAATTTCTAACAAAACAATTGCAAGGCTATAACAAAGCCAATTTAAATAAATTTTCTTGCATGCTTAGGTAGATCCTCTAGAACAGTTTTACAAACGCACCAATACTAGCTGTGATGGTGCATGTTTTATACTAATTAATAGTAGCTATTAGGTGATATAAATAATTCAAGACTTGTGGTCCCCTTCATATAATGGTGATAGGAGTGAAAGGTTGCCTTTGTTTTATCCATTTTTATTTTTTAAAAAAAAAAGACAACGCCCGCATTAATAATCAATTCTGTGCCGCGGGGAACTTTACAAACATTCAAGAAAAGGACACAAAGAACATCCAGACTCAGAACAACAATTTGTGGCTCACACAAAGTGTTATCCAATGTGGGGTTTGGACCCACGCGCGCTGATTGCAGCGCAGTAGAGAGCGGTATGGCGACCGCTTCAACCACTTTTTTTTCGTCGTGTCGGTCGTGTGTCGGAATCAGACCGATTACCACTCTGCGCCTGAGATAGAAGGAATCCGGGAACTGCTGCTATTACGCCATCCAGATCCCTCCTAGCGCCTGCCCGCTACCACGGGCACCATCTGCGGATAAATTCTCTATTTCCTATCCTCACGGCTGGCTACTGTAGCGGATGGAGGGGAAAACCCGTCCCGTCCACCCGCGGCCACACTCAAGGCGGCATGAGGCGCTGGCACGCGCGCCTCCACCGCCCGGTTCGCCAGCAGCGAATTGGGTCCGAGTGGAGATCGTCCTCTCGGGCCTTCTCTGCCGCCTCTTGCCGCTAAATGACGTTTTCAAAGAAAGTTGTGACTGCGGTAAAACAACTGTCACTACCGGCCCTAAAGCTTATGACGGCCGGTAGCGAGAGATCTCCTCCAATAATGGCAGTGAGGACCCCACACTGCGCCGCCCAGGTGGAACAATCTGCCAGCTTGTGCTGAGCCGAGTCCTCACTGCAGTCGCAGTGATAACAAGCGAGACTCAATTCCCGCCTAGCAACCGAGTAAACATACTTCCCGAAGCAACCGTGCCCGGCAAGGACTTGCGTCAGTCGGGAAAAAAGGGTCCCATGCTGTTGTCCTACCCACTCGGCGATGACCGGCTGGAGAGCGTCTTCGCCGATAAGGCCAGCACGTGGAACCTCCATCCGGGACGTCAAGCGAGCTATCGTGACTCGACGAACGGCCTCACGCCACTCCTATGAGATATAGGGATTCGGGCGGGGGTCGTATGCCACTACCCGCCCGGAAGTCAGCCGTCCGCCGATAAACTTCGCGGAGTAGTTCCGCCTCCAAATCCCACGGGGAGTTCCGGCCAAGGCGCATGCCGCCTCCGTCGATAAGGTGCGGTAACTGCGTATGGCTCTAACCGCCAATATCCTCTGAGACCACTTAAAACACCTTTCTTTTTCTTTTTTAACCACTCACACTACCAGGCCAACCGTGTAGTCTAATTACTTTATCAATCACTTTATAGATTACTTGCTCTTTGTTTTTCTTCTACAATAAAAGTAACTCTACTGATCCAAATAATATAAGATTAACTATTATATTATATATTAAATGTCTTTGGTGTCCGATTGTAACGGCAACGAGTGTCTATAAGTACCGGTAACCGTGAACCATCATACAGAACACAAGTTCTGTCTAATCCTAGGGTTGTATAAAAATAACCTTACAAATGAACAATGGACGTCCGTTAAATTTGAACATCGCTACAAAATATTACGATCTAAATACGGTAGTTAAGGAAAAATGATGCGTGTGAATTAAACAAACATGAATGAAGTTTTCCTTCATAAATCAATTTATGTCAGAACCATTACCTGTAATAGCTTCTGTACTTTGTGTTGCAAGTTAACCGCAGCCGATGCGTGCGCACGCGCTGCTATTCAACAAACATTTAGACCTACTTATCTATGGATTATATACGAGATTCTACCGCAATCGTAGTCTGTTTCATTAACCACAGTGTGAAATGTCTCTTTATAGCTTTAATATCAACGAACTCATTGTAAAACCATCATTACCAATACCAATCTATTGGACTCGTCAAAAGGAATCATGTCAATCAAAACCGGGGGTTTACAGTTACTAACTAAAAGGTTCATAGACGTATCCATAAGGTGATTAAGAGTACCGTAGGGAGTTTCACCACCCCTATTCGTAGTGTCGTCAGTAGGTGATGTAATACAGTAGGCCAGAATCTATTTTGTAATAAGAGGCCTATGTTATATTGTAGCACTTAGCCGTCAGATGCAAAACACAGTATAACATTTCTGCAGTATTGCCTTACAGTATTGTCCATATAATGCAATATTATATTATCTAACGTAAAAAAATAATTTAAAATATAACACAAAATTCATTTTGCTTTGTAACTCCTAAAACTTAAAAGTAGTTTATAAATAAAGTGTAAGACATAAGTTTGTGGAGGGTACGGGTCTCATATCTCTCCGATACAAAGGGATGATCCTTCGACCAGACGAGGTGATCATGCCTGGCGGGCCGCGGCCCGACGGTTGATGTTGGGATGTTGTACATATGCTAATTTGCCACGCGAATCTTTATTTCGCGATACAGGATTAGTAGTTGCTTCGTAGATTATTATTATCATTCGTAGTTCGATGTATCTTCGCTATTCATAGTTCGATGTATCTTCACTAGATGGCGCTGTTGTTTATTTTTGTTAGTGCTAAATGTGGAAGTCGCCATAAGTTAATATGTTCCTTCTAGAAGCCCGTTGCTACCACCGTAAATAGTCTTCATACAATAGATACTTTAAGATGAGTTGCCTTGGATTTAGTATATTATTAGCATCCCACATAACAAATAGTCAATAAAATTACAATAACCACTTAGAAACAAATGTTTTCTTGTTATTTTATTTGCGCCTAGCCCATAGCATTAGCAAATAACTGCTATGCAATTTGTTTGTATTTGTTTACATAACATAAAACATATATTTACACATTAATATTATCATTTGTATTCATCATATCAGATGATGGGGATTCCTTATTGTTCAGCTTGTTACCTTCTACATATATACCACGGGGCGACTCGAAGGACGGCAACGCGTGATTCTCAAGTACGAAAGACGGGAGTTATTTAAGATCAGGATTGATCTTGACTTATCTGTTCGTTTGACCTAATAGCAATAGAATAAAGTTGGAACACAATGATGACGTTAAAACTAGAACCCCTGGTGGACAAGTTTAGACCATGCCGACTATCTTATTTAATTTCACTGACCAAGCAATGCAAGTCATGCAACCTGAGAGCCAGTTTTGTAACGTGTGGAAAGTGTCGAGAGGCGTGAAGAACTGTGAAGCTGGCCAATGTCATTGGTAACGGCTTGAGGAGGTTTCCTCTGGAAACCCAATCAAGCTGTCAACCCAATGGGATTAACGGTGAGGTGGTGTGTCGAATTGGGCTGACTATAACCATACCATGTGCTACTTTGCGCCTGAGATAGGAGGGATCGGGAACAGCTGTTCTTACAACATCCAGATTCCTTTCAGTGCCAGCCCACTCCTGTGGGCACTATTTTCGGGTAAGCTCTCTATTTACCACGTGTGTCGTACGTCGCCTTCTCGCAGCTGGCTACTGTAGCAGATGGATAACACATCCACCACCCGCTGCCACACTCGGAGTGGCATGAGGCGCGCCTCCACCGCCTCCTTCAGCGATATGACGTCTTCGCAGAAGGTTGTGACCGGGGCAAAACAGCTGTCACTAGAAAACATGAAGCATATGACGACCAGTAGCGAGAGATCTCCTCCGATGGCTGCAACTAAGGCCTCACACTGCGTTTACCTCCCTCCCTTCTAATGACGCAATGCAGGTACTTTCCAAAACAGCCGCGCCCAGAAACGACCTGCGTCAGCCGGAAGGAACGGGGAACCCTTTGCTACCATGTGCTGGCGAGCCTATCGATGACGTCAAACCAGGAGAGGTCAAGAGTCAACCTTAAAAGGTCTAGTCGTATCGCATAATTCAAAGGAGTGGTCCGAGGATAAACTCGTGTGGGGACAAACACCACACAACATGACACCTCATACCTATCTTACCACAAGAAAGAGAAAAACGGAAATTGCGAAGAGAAATAAGACGCCGCTAAGTGGTCTCTGTCCAATTGTATGTGATAGGCGGGCAAAGTATAGATTAGATTCGATACAATTGCTTTCTTCCGATTCCAGTAAGGTATTGAAAGAAAATATTCGAGGCCAAAAGACTCGGTATCGAAATAAAGGTATGAAATATGTAGATGTATTTACTTGTATAGTACGGATATCCCTAACTATTCATAAAGTTTAGTTTCGTGGTTTGTTTAGGTAGGCTATTTTTGTTTATGTTAAAAAGGGGTATACCAAATTGTTTTCACATATATAAAAGATTTATATACTTAGATGGATTTTTCACATAATAGATTTATTAATTACTACTATTCTAGCTGTCCGTGTGGTGACGGATTAAGAATACATAGTGTTACCACTCCTATTCATCTCGTAGGCGTCGTAAAAGGCGACTAAGAGAACAAAGTACACAAGACAACATCATTACAAAGAGAAGGAAAACTTGGAACAAACCCTATTCCAACCCGTCTGGCCAGCGTGGTATAGTATGCCAAAACCTCCTTACTGAGTAGAGGCCTATGTCCAGCAGTGGATTGTAAAAAGCTGTTAATGACTATTCTAATGCCTCCGATCAGTCAATTTTAGTAACCTGATACGTAAAAATATTAACAAAAATATTGGTATACGACAGTGTAAACTGTCATCGATGCCTTATTTAATCATCAACAACAGCCTTTAACAATCCACTGCTGGACATCGACCCCCCTCCTTAGCAAGGCTTTTTTTCTATTTGCCTTTTTAATTATTTCCTAACATTGTTTTATTATTGTACCTACTTCAATATAACTTCATTTTTAAAGTTCTAACAATAACAAACAAAACATCCCTATTAGCGGCTTATACTCACCATCTATCACGTGGAACCAAAACACTAGCGAAGCGTAGACGTTTAATGTACTTCTGCTTACCCCTTTCGTGGAAACAGGTATGTATATACAGGTATACAGGAAACTATGTATGTAAATACTTATTAAAAAAAACAAAGTTACCCAAAATGTAAAACGTTGTACTTTATTTCTCAACATAAACGTATTTCATAAATCACAAATTTGAGGTTGTATTGTTTGCACATCTAAGTTACAACTACCCTCGATTGGCTGACCCTGCTCAGCATTGCTATCGACCTTGGATTGCAGCTGGGCCGATACGAAATGCTCAGATACATGCTGACGTAGTTCTGTCTTGAGTCTGAAACTTTGACTGCATTCATCACACCTGAAATTTTAAGTTGTAAAAGTAAAGTAAAGTTGTAAGTTTGAGAGAAATGCCCTTGTCCAACAGTGGACTAATGAATGCTGATGATGACTCAAATTCTTTTATATTGTCGTCTCATTGTATAGGATCTACAACAGGACTTTACGTACAAAGAGCTCACTTACAATGGCAAATTAATTTATGACTCTCGCAATTGCGCAATTAGGTACAAATTAGATCATACGTAATAAAATAAAACAGCTGTCATAAAGTTGCATGTATCGATACCTAAAGTATCCAAAACGAAATCTAATGTATTTTTAAAATACAATTCTGTATGTAAAATTTGATATGACAAATACACTAATGGAAAAAATTAAGGGATCAAAAAAAAATTCCAAATTTTTGGGCAGTTTTCAACAGGTCGTAACTTCGAGAGAAATGGTCGTACAGAAAATAAAAAAAAAGAAAATTGTAGCTCCAAGTGTCTAGTTTTTGGATTCAAACTTCAAAATTTTATAACCTCCGCGGTTTTTGAGTGATCAGAGAAAAACCAGCAACAAAAAAACTTTCAAAATTTTTTTAGTTTTTTTTTTGGATCTACGGACGCAGAAAAAATTTTTTTAGCTTAACCACTATAAGGATCGGATATCTTGTTTATTTACCTTTAATTTGCTTTGTTATGCACTCTGATACGCCATCTTCTAGCCGAGATATCGGTTTTCAAATGGAAAAGGATCTTTTTGTCTTTGATTATCGATATCTCGGCAAACAATGATCGCACAGAAATTTAAAGATGGGTTTCAAGAACTTGAATAAATTTTCCCTAACGGCTGGCCATTGCTTTTACGAAAAAAAATTTTTTCTCTTTGTCACATGAATTTGAAAATGCAACAAAAAAAGGGCTTTTGGTGGTTTTTTGGAAAATCAAGCGCTGGTTCGAAAATATTGAGGAAACCACTAATGTTAAGTGTGCCTTTTACAGTTCAATATGTCCACAAAAACTCTACAAAAAACCAAATTAATCCAGCCAGCCGTTTTTTTGTTTCACTCGATAGAATTTTTGAAAAAATTAAAGGATCACGTTTTTTGCTCTAAAATCTCACAATTTTTAAAAATTAGAAAAAAATTGTTTTTCCGAGCTTTACCCACATTTTTGTTCCAGAAAGTGCTTTTTCGAAAAAATATAAATTGAACTGTTTAATACTGAAATTGTTTAACATTAAAGCGGCTACACACAACCCTAAAATTATTGGCAATATCGGGACAGTGGTGGGGAGGACCCTAGATCGTATCATAAATCGCCTCGTGTGTAGGCAAATCGCCTCGTGTGTAGGCAAATCCTAACCGATTTTTATCGTCCCTAAATCGCTCCGAGCGAGCTCACGATTTAGGGACAATTATCGTCCCGATATCGCCAGTGATTTTAGGGTCGTGTGTAGTCGTTTTTAAAAAAACTTAGGTTATAACTTAAATATGATAATGTATGGATTATTTGGAAAGAGAAGTGTTTGTCTGAAATATGGCTAGCGTTGAGGGTTAGAGTGAGAAAGGAGAAACCAGCCTGTCGCTGCCGTATATGTGAGAGAAAGAGAAGACAGACTGGCGCCGTAACGCGTTACGTAACGAAGTGGTTTACCCTCCCATAAGAAGTTATCACTTCAAACCTTTTAGCGCTATACTAGCTTATGGCGTGTTTTTCAATTTAAGCACATAAGTTGATTACCTTTCTGCTTGAATTACAAAAAACGCTAAATCTAAATTGTGACTGACATATTTACCAGACGATATAAAAAACAACTTCAGACAACATATCTCTTGTTTAAACATTCTTTTTAAACAGACATAAGGATTAATTTATATCTCGTTTAATTTGAACAAACTATCAAACAAAAGAGAGAGACAGAACATTGATACTCACTTATATAGATTATTTCCTAAATGTGTTCTCTTATGTTTAACCAAATCATTGCTCTGTGTGAACGCCCGGTCACAGATGTCACAGCGGTAAGGTTTCTCACCCGTATGTATTCTGTAGTGACGTTTCAAGTGATTTTTATCACCAAACCTATAAAGTATAAAAAAGAAACACATTATTTTTTTTTTTATTTATAATGAAAAGGCTTGTGATTAAATAGTGGCCATGTGAGTGAGTTCGTAATTGTAAAGTTAAGCAACCTTAGCCAGGTCAGTCAATGAATAGGTTATGTTTTTAATTTTAAGAGCCTGCCAAAGTGACTCTATTCGGCCTGATGGAAAGCATGAATAGAATCCAAGAGTTGTGGTCACCATACTGATTGTGAATGCAAGCAATGCAGTAAGATGACCCACATTATAGAGGCCTACTGAGATGCTGTTTCACGTCCCGTTTGGGGATATTGTTAACATATGGAGACACATTGTGCCACGGAGAACAAATCAAGCTGTCAATCCCGGGAAAATCCATATCCGTATTCCCGTCTCTCGTATCCGTATAAATCTGTACCCCTATTCATCACATGGGTACCGTAAACGGCGACTAAGGAAACAAACTACCGTCTGGCCAATATGTTATAGTAGGTAAAAACTTCCTTCTGCGAGGTGGGCCCCGATCTGTCGGACGCCCAATACGGGTTTCGAGCCGGGCGTTCGACAGTCGAGGCTGTGTTGCGCCTGAGGGCCGTGACCGAAGAGGCGGTGAGCTGTGGCGGCGTGCTGTTGGCGGTGTCGTTGGACATCGCCAACGCATTTAATAGTCTGCCATTTAGCTGCATCAGGGAAGCACTCCACTACCACGGGGTGCCAGAGTACCTGTGGCGGCTTTTGGCAGACTATCTTAGGGAGCGTACCGTCATGTACGAGGACCGAGATGGTATTCTGAGGCGGCGGCCCATGTCGTGCGGTGTTCCACAGGGGTCTGTCCTCGGACCACTCCTGTGGAATATGGAATACGACTGGGCCCTTCGAGGTCGTCTTCCCCCCGGGCTGGGCGTAATTTGTTACGCCGATGACACATTGGTCACGGCCCGGGGGGGGAAATTTCAAGAGGCGGCGCGCCTGGCCACCATGGGAATCTCTTTGGTGGTCGGGCGCATTGAGGCGCTGGGTTTACGAGTGGCCCTAGATAAGACGGAGGCCCTTTTGTTCCATGGGCCCCGTCGTGGTCCACCACCCGGCGCCTCTATCGTAGTCAATTCGGTCCTCGTACCGGTTCACGCCCAGATGAAATATCTGGGCCTGATCCTCGACGGCAGGTGGCTCTTCGACGAGCACTTCCGACAGCTTTCTCCAAAGCTGGTCGGCGCTGCTTCTGCCCTTGGGCGACTTTTGCCGAATTTGGGTGGAGCCAGCGTCGCGACGAGACGGCTATACACGGGTGTTGTCCGGTCAATGGCGCTGTATGGTGCACTGGTGTGGGCGGCGGCTCTGACCGCCCAGCATAGGGCTCGCCACTGGCGCCCTCAGAGGATATTGGCGGTTAGAGCCATACGCGGTTACCGCACCGTATCGACGGAGGCGGCGTGCGCCTTGGCCGGAACTCCCCCGTGGGATTTGGAGGCGGAAGTGCTCGCCGAAGTTTATCGGCGGACGGCTGACTTCCGGGCGGGTAGCGGCATACGGCCCCCGCCCGAAGAGGTACGCGAGTGCCGTGAGGCCGCTTGTCGAGCCACAATGGCTCGTTGGTCGTCCCGGCTGGAGACTCCACGTGCTGGCTTTGCCCTCGTGGAGGCTCTCCAGCCGGTCATCGCCGAGTGGGCAGGGCGGCAGCACGGAACCCTTTCCTTCCGACTGACGCAGGTCCTTTCCGGGCACGGTTGCTTCGGGAAGTATCTGCACTCGGTCGCCAGGAGGGAATTGAGTCCTACCTGTCACCACTGCGACTGCAGTGAGGACTCGGCTCAGCACACGCTAGCGGTTTGTTCCGCCTGGGCGGCGCAGCGTGGGGTCCTCACTGCAGTTATTGGAGGAGATCTCTCGCTACCGGCCGTCATACGCTCCATGGCCGGTAGCGACAGTTGTTTTACCGCGGTCGCAACCTTCTGCGAAGACGTAATTTTGCGGAAGGAGGCGGCGGAGAAGGCCCGGGAAGACGATTTCCACTCGGACCCAATTCGCCGCCGGCGAGCCGGGCGGCGGAGGCGCGCATACCAGCGCCTCATGCCGCCTTGAGTGTGGCCGCGGGTGGACGGGACGGGTTTTCCCCTCCATCCGCTATAGTGGCCAGCCGCGAGCAGGTGACGTACGTGTGTGCCGTACGTCGCCTAAATAGAGTTTATCCGCAGATGGTGCCCGCTTTAGCGGGCAGGCGGTAGGAGGGATCTGGATGTCGTAATAGCAGC
Source organism: Hypercompe scribonia (assembly GCA_949316085.1). Taxonomy (NCBI): domain Eukaryota; kingdom Metazoa; phylum Arthropoda; class Insecta; order Lepidoptera; family Erebidae; genus Hypercompe; species Hypercompe scribonia. Next base: position 16,401,533 of record OX438981.1, on the reverse strand, counting down.
GGTTCCCGGATCCCTTCTATGTTAGGCGCAGAGTGGCACACCGTGTGGTTTTAGTCGGTCCGATTACGACACACCGCCTCGCCGTAAACCCCGGTGGGGTGACGGCCCGAGGGTGTTTCCACACGTTAAAAAAAAAAAAAAGGTAAAAACTTCCTTTCTAAGAAAAGGTTTATGTCCAGCAGTGAACTATTAAAGGTTGTTGATATGATAAAGGGTAGTCGGGCGCGCTAAACACTACAATTAAACCTAGTCCGACCGAAGTCTCTCTAGAGAATGTTCTCTTTCACCTTATCCGACTACGACGAAGCCAAAAGGAAGCCGAATGGTTTTGGGAATCTATGTATGTTCCATCTTAGCGCCCCACTACTGGTGTCAAAAGGTTCGCAGTGATGATTGATAAATGCTTATATATTTTATCAAAATTTAATATCGCAGAATTTAAAACTCAGATTCTAGTGTTAAATAAAATTATGTTGATTATCGTGTGATTGGTATCAAAAGAAAGATCATGGCGAACACATTACAAATATGTGTAAAATATAAATTATATTGTTTAAATCAAAATATAGGTTTAGATGGAGAGATATCAGATAGATCAGGAAGCGTAAGACAGGGTTCCCACTATGCCGGAACGGCAGATCTGCCGCGCCGGTAAATCTGCCGGAAGGGCTAGTGGCTGTACAATTTATATGAAGCTATTCACATTATCCCGGGTCCGGCATTTTTGCCGAGCCCGGCATTTTTACCGAGCGTTTTGTCACCACGAATTGCCGGTAGAACGACCGGACCCGGAGTAATGTGAACAAGTTTGTGCCGGTATCTGTCCCCCGCTCGCTCCGCTCGTGCTCCCCTCGCCCCGCCCGTGTTCCACTCACGTCATTCGGCGCGCATTTTCTGGTAAAAGTAGACGTTTAGCATGGATATTCAAGCAGAAACTTTAATTACGCTTGTCCAAGAGAGACCTGTTCTGTGGGATAAGACCGAAGATGTCTATAAAGACAAAAACTTAAAGTTAGCAGCATGGCGTGAAGTATGTTTAATACTGAAACCAAACTTCGATGAACTGGATGAAAAAGAAAGAAAACAGTACGGTGAGTTTTTAATGTTTTATTGATAAAATATAAATGCATTAATAAATTTTATTTTATAGCTGCTGCCTGCCACGGAACAGAACCAATATCCGAAACAAAATAATTAGTAAATGATGTCCGTATAGCGTTGGCATTAGGGCCACCTCGACTCGACACATTCCGATTCATGGGTGTCGTTTCTTGTTCTTGTCTATGTTCTATATTTTGGTAACTTTCAAAATTTATACCATCTTTTTCTCTTACAAAATTATGTAAGACTGTACAAGCTTTAATTACTTGAATTGCTGTGTCTACGTTCAGATCTATAGCTCGATGGAGTATTCGCCACTTATTTGCCAGAATACCAAAAGCGCACTCAACATACCTTCTTGCTCGACTTAGTCTATAGTTAAAAATCTTTTTATCAGTATTCAAATGTGTACCTCCATATGGACGTAGGAGATTAGGTGTTAAAGCAAAGCCTTCATCGCCAACAAGTATAAACGGTAATTCTTCGTGCAAGTTTTCATGAAGCGGTCTAGGCTTTGGTACATTTAAAGTACCATCATTGATCTTTTGCCAAAATGTACTATCCTTTAATATAGTAGAATCGCATTCCTTGCCATATGAGCCCACACTAATAAAAATAAATCGGTACTCTGAATCGACAACTGCCATTAATACAAAAGAATAATACTCCTTGTAATTAAAGAACATAGAACCACTCTTGGCTGGTTTCAAAATTCTGATATGTTTGCCATCTACTGCTCCGAGACAGTGAGGAAAGTTGGCTTTTCTTTCGAATCCTGAAGCGATGTCCTCCCATTCTCTCTCAGTATCAGGCAGCTTAAGGAAATCTGTCTTTAGGTTTTCCCAAATGATGTGGGTCATTTCTTTTATTAGTTTACTTATTGTCGAAACGCCTACTCTGTTTGAGTAATGTATTTCTTTGAATGAACATCCTGAAGCTAAATATCTGAAAAAAATTTTTTTGTTAATACATTATTACTTTATACGTCACCAAGAAACAAATTGTATTGTTTTATGATATTTTTTTATTGATTTCAGGAAAACAGGTTTCAACTAAATGGAATAATATACGAGATTTGTGGCTTAAGATAGTAAAGAAACAAAAAGATGAGTCTAAATCTGGATCTTCGGCCAAAAAGACACGAAATTATTTTTATCACGAGCAATTAATGTTTTTGAAAAAAGTCTCCGAACCTCGACCACCACATGAGTCAGTTTCAAAAAAAGCAAGAACCGAGAGTGAAGTCGGCATGGAATCAGATTTTCGTTCACCTTTAATTAAAGATAAAAGAAAAATTGATAATAAAGAGGTAAATGACAGGATGGTAAAGTTTTTGGACTCCAGAATAAACCCAGAAAAGGAAAACCATCATCTGTCTTTCTTCAAAGGCATTATACCAATCTTGAACACTTTAACTATCGAAGAAACTTTAGAATTTCAAGCTAGCGTCATGACAATGTTGCAAAAAATTAAAAGTAGGAATTATGAGAGACCAAATTACGGACATTGGTGTGATTCATATAATCAGATGACCGGACCAGATCAGTATTCTGGATACTACACACATAATAGCGTCAATCAACAGGCAACAACATCTATACCATCAACTTCATCTCAGACATCGAATCCGATTCCAGCTTCGCCATCAGCATCTAGTAATCATTCCATACATTCCCAAGACTCAGATTACTTAGATTTTGAAGGTATTTAAGTTTGAGTACAAATAAATACTTAAATAAGTTATTTGCATTTTTAATTCATAAGGATTATCAAATACATACACCCTCCCACACACACATTACATACATAGCAAACATTCATTCATTCATTCAGTCTTAAGTAGGTACCTACGTCAAAATTATTATTACGCAATCTAGTGCATAAAATAATCTTACCTTAAACATATGGCTAATCTTTGTTCTGGACAAATACATTCTCTGAAACTTGTATCTCGTACTCTTATGTCTATTGTAAGTCGTCCCAGTAAATCGTCAAAAGTGGTTGCTGTCATTCGAAAATAATTGAAGAACTTTGATTCATCTCTTCTAAGTTCACCCATTAATGTTTCAAATGTTCCAAGTGAAAATCTTTCCCGTAAAATAGGGTGTACCCAATGTTTTCTTTTATTTTGCCTTCTATTAAGATACCACCACAACACAACAATTTCGTCGTCCATTGTGCGCGCAGGTCCAAATTCAAGTACTTGACTGTCTGAATTTCTGCCGGGATCCGATGTAATGTGAACACTCTGTCCGGTGTCCGGTTTCCGGCAGATCTGCCGGTCCGGCGTAGTGGGAACCCTGCCTAAGTGTTTAAAAAAAGTTTGTCACACCTATTGCATACCAATTACGGTTATGTCGATATGGCAGGAACACCTCTATGAAACAGACATGGTCCGTATACAGTGGGTGCGACCATTACTCTACCTCGACCAATTTTGTAAATTATTTTTTTGTTTTGTCTTTTTAGACCACTTTTTATATATTACAGTTTTTAAACTTTATTTTTTATACGCTGTCTAATATTGACTCCGTTCGTGGGTGACAGAAACCAAACCGTCTGACCTGTTTCGTGACGTTGTCGTTGTCGATAAATACTCAAGACTGCAACAATTTTATTCGAAACGATTCTTAAAACTATAATAGTAGATTCTAAGTGAATACACATTAAATACTAACACAAGATAGTCTACTAGCGTTACAATTGACAAATAGACATGCCATTGCGTTCTATCCAATTTATCGGAGACGCAGCATTCGTCCTTCGAACTCTCTGAGAACTTAACCAAACTTTTCTACCAGTAAACTGCTAAGACTCGCATTGCGTATTACTTTCACAAACAGCAGACAAATATCTCACGCTGTCCTTCTGTCTTAAGAACTGTAGCCGTTCAAAACATTAGAAGTATATTTAAAAAGCTGAACCCTATAGAACAAACATGGCTGGTGTATGAGTTAAATGGAACTCACATACCTATCTACCTAGTCTTGCCATAAATATTGTAATAAAGAAAAAAGAAAATTGTTAACTGCAAATAACATTTATTACTTTTACAGTGTGTCAGTTTAATACATAAATATAAAACAATTAAAAATATAAAAAGCTTATTCGAAGTGGTCTCCATTGGCTGCAATACAGTCCTTTAAACGATGAGGCCAGTTATCAATAGAAGCACGCACTCTTTCCATGGGAAAATTCTTCACTGCCAATCGTATAGATTGTTTTAGGGACTCCAAATTATCATGGCGTTTAGAGCAAGCTGTACTCTCTAAAACTGACCACAAATCATAATCCAGCGGATTAAGATCGGGACTAGACGACGGCCAGTCTTCAGCTCTGATGAAGTCCGAAACGTTCGATTCCAACCAAGACTGCGTGGACCGAGCTTTATGACCCGGCGCCGAGTCTTGCTGGAAGGACCATACTTGGTTATTGAACATGGTGATGTTAAGGGGCTTAACTACCTTCTCAAGAATGGTATCTTGATACACTTGTGCCGATGTTTTGATACCTTTTTCACAAAAATATGGCTCAGTCACTCCTTCATAGCTAACACCCCACCAAACCATCACTGAAGTCGGATAATGTCCACGTTGCACTCTGTCGACTAATTGGGAAGCTTCCTTAGAGCTTTGAGCATAAATACGGTCATTTTGTTTGTTAAAATGTTGCTCAATTGTAAAAATTTTCTCATCCGTAAACAAAATTTTTCTGTGACCTCCCTTTGCGTACCGCTTCAGTAGTTGTTTCGATTTTACCACCCTATTCTTCTTTAAATTATCAGTTAAGAAATGGCCAGTGCGTCTCTTATAGGCTGCAAGTCCTAAGTCATCTTTTAAAATACGCGACATGGTTCTAGGTGCTATCTTCATTTCCCGAGATAAAATCTTTTGCTTTCGGACAGGATTTCTTCGAATTCTTTCCCTTACTGCTTTGACCACCTTTTTCGTACGAACACTACGTGGACGGCCAGATCTTTTTCTGTCACAAACAGAGGAGGTCTCATTGTACCTATTAATAGCCCGGTACACAAACATTTTACTAATACCAAGTGTATGGAGAGTTTTAAAAATTGCATTTGGCTCCATACCTACTTTGTGTAATGCTATCACAGCGATTCGGTTCTCTTTATCACCCCACACCATTTTAATATCGCAAAATATTTTACAATGTATTGGCGCCAAAATGAGAAAACACAATGAACAATCGTATAAAAATGACAGATTCGAAATTCAAATGTAATATTTTTTTATAATTAAGTGTAACAGTATTTATGGCCAGACTAAGTATATATTATTAAACCATTTTTCGTAAACACTCGAAAAAAGGTCAAATCTTGAAAACCTTTTTTACTTAATTTTTATCCCAATAATATTTTTAATATGTACGTACAACTGGGCTTTTGTTTTAGTGAACAGTAACCCTAAATACTAAGTTCAGTATGTGATGAGTGATCATTTGCTCTATGTCTATGTATAATTTATCTACTTTATGTACGTGTTTAGAAATATTTACGTATCATACGTTTATCAGCAGTCTGGTTACCATTTTTTTGTAAGGCGTGGAAACCCCCTTGGACCGTCACCCCACCTGAGTTTGCGGCAGAGTGATGTGTCGGAATCAGATCGACTAAAACCCTATGGTGTGTCACTCTGATCCGAGAACAACTCCTATTACGACATCCAGAAGTCTATACCAGTACCATAGTACAGGCTCCACGCGATTTAGGATCAGAACGACAGTCTTGTTTGAGATGTGTACATATTGTTTTTGATTAATACTCACTTCATAGAACAAACATCACACTGGTGTGGCTTAACACCTAAATGTGTGAACTTGTGTTTCTCTAAGTAGCTGCGTTTTGAGAAGGCTGCGTTGCAGAGGTTGCAAGCAAAGGGACGTTCACCAGTGTGGGTCATAGTATGAGATTTTAATTCACCTGGAATTACAGAGGTCTAATTGTTAAAAATGCAAGGTACAGTTGTCATATTTAAACTTTTGAAGTATTAAGAACTACTATTGGGGCTAGGGGCTCCAGATAAGTCATAATTTTTTCTTGTTCTTCAAATTTAGTCTTGAGTTTTTGGTAGTTTTTTTTTTAAGTCTCTGGACACAACTCTTTGGAAATAGTTTTTTTTCCAAAGAGTTGTGTTATGTGTGACATGATATGACAAGGTAACCAAGTATGTGTAAAATGCCTAAATGAGTTATATTTCATTATTATTACATCAACTAACAAATGTCTCCACTTACATTTCCAGCGGTTTCAATCATTGTTAGACATCACCAATAGATATAAATAAATAAAATATTTAGGACATTTGACAAACTCCATCGTCTAATTTCAAAATAAGCAAAGCTTGTGCTACGATACTGTTTTTTGTAAATACATACATATTATACGTAGAACACCCAAACTTCAAAACAAATACTTGTAGTTTATAAACATTTAGTCCGGCCCGGAAATCGGACCCAAAACCTCAAGCACAGCAGTCGCATTCACTACCGCAGCGCCAAGCAGTTACCAATGTGATACATATATGTTTAAATGAGTTACAAGCAAGTTCAAGCAGTTTCAAGCAGCCAGAGAGTCTATGGCTGCTTGGATCTCACGTACACCAATTTTTGAAAATGTATGATTTATTTTATAGAAATAGACCTAAAAATGTATTTTTTGGTAATTATACTTAAAATTCAACACACTGTACTAGCTAAGTATTTACAACCAATAATATGCTGTTTGAATTTTGTACCTACAATTTCAATTGAATTTTACTGTGATATGTATACTAAACAACTTACACCTACATATCGCAGTGACTTTTTACTTTTTTTTTTAACGTGTGGAAACCCCCTCGGGCCGTCACCCCACCGGGGTTTACGGCGGCATGGCGTGTCGGAATCGGATCGACTAAAACCACACGGTGTGCCACTCTGCGCCTGACATAGGAGGGATCCGGGAACAGCTGTTATTACGACATACAGGCAGTGACTTTTTACTTGCCTCAAACATCTGTGTAGCTATACTTAATTCCATAGTTGCTTGAACATTCCTCTTTAGTTAAAAAAAAACTTGTTGTGAGATCTCACCCTAGGGATAGACTTGTACAGAATATCGGCAGTTTTAGTTGGGGAAATGAGATCGAATGTCTTGAATTGTCCAAGCCTACCCGTGATGAAAAATTCTGAAGACAAATAACCAAAGTATATAAACTCACCTTTACTTATAAACTTTCCTGGACATAAATTGCAAGCATATAATCTCAATCCAGCATGCCGTTTTATATGCTGGTTCAAATTGGTACTAGAATCAAACATTTTGCCACAAGTTGGACATAAATATGGCTTCTCTCTTGTATGAAGTTTTATATGTCGAGTAAGAGACTCTATATGTGCAAACATCTTTGAACATATTGGACAATGGTTGTTCTTGATACCCTTATGTCTATTTATGTGTGCTTTTAAATTATCTTCCGTCGCAAAGGATTTAGGACATATATTGCATTTGAAAAGACGGTTATCATCATGAGTAAGTTCGTGGCGTTTTAAGTGACTTATCTTTTTGAATATCTTTTTACATATTGCACATTGGAGTACTCGGTTTTTAGGTATGTGTGCTTTTTGGTGAGCTGACAGTGAAGGTATTGATTTGAATGAGAAAGAGCATATCTCACATGTTAAGTTTTGGTTGTTGTTAGAATTAGATGCAGGAGTTAAGAACTTTTCTTTGGGATCTTCTTGGTGTTTGATTAGATGCTGTACATAGCTATTATTGTCTTGGAATAACTGTTGGCATACAGTACAGCTGTAGTCTTTGGAATGCATTTGCATGTGATGTTTGAAGTTTGGTTGCTTTTTAAACTTTTTATTGCAAACCTCACATCTTAAATTTTTGGTTTTGGAATGTGATTCTACTTTTGTCTCTGACATATTAAATGCATCATTTTCAATGTTACTGTCCATTGAATAACTACATTCTACAGTATTGTCTATGTCAAACCCTGCGTTTACTGATGCTTCTGCCGGTTGTAAACATTTATCATCAACATCTTCCCATGCATTTGGCTCTTTTTTGTATACCAATTTAAAATTCTCTAAATATTCTGTTAATTTCTTATTGGCTTTTAGAGCATTTACTGTAAAATTATGGAAGTTTAACAAACAGTAAAAACAGTTACTGCATATTTTCTTTGGTAGTTGATCATCCATCGTCACCTGAAAAAACAATTAAGATAAATTTAACTTTCTATCACTTTGATAACGGGGTCTCCATGTATTGAAGGATTATTAATGCAGTGTTTCCATTCCCATTCTTCCCATAGGTGTCTCAAGAGACGAATACAAGGGTAAATCTATGCAAGACAACATTAAAGGGAGAAGGAAATCTTTAAACAAACATATACCAACTAGTATGGCCAGCATGTATTGGAGGCCAGAACCTCCTTGCTAACGAGAGGCATATGTCCATCTGGACATTATTGACTGGATGTATGGACTGTATGGACAGTTAAAGGCTGTTGATGATTGATAGTTGTCTGCACAAGTGGCATATTGATTAAGTGGCAGATATGGCAGGTTTCAGATATTATTCCGCTTTTATCCCATCTTGAATTTTATGGGTTCAAACCCCACAGAAAAAACACTGAAAAATTTTTTGTAGATACAAAGATGTAGGTTGGTAGGTAGGTGGTAGGTAAGATGGTGTGACCAGGAAATCGAACCCGAGACCTCAAGCACAACATTAACATATGTTACCACTGCGCCACTAAGGCAGTCATGGGACAACAGTTTGTGTGATTCACAATTGTTATTTTAAATTTGAGTATTCTTTGTGCTCATTTTATACACGTTTATAGTCACTTATAAATAAAATTTTAATAAGCTTGCTATTTATTGTACCTAAAGATATTATTAGATGTAGGATTCTAAGATTGAACTGTTATAATTTATGTGTAATATGTATTTCTATATATATAGATATCAGTAAGCTAGTTACCATAGTGTATGATGCAAATAGTTTGGGACCAAATTGCCGTGTTAATATTGTATGAAAACTTCATTGAAATATCTGGCGACTTTTAACTTCAAGAGTAACAAGGTTTGTTACTAAGTTTTAATATTTTTTAATGATGTTTTAAAAGCAGTGCAAAAACAATAAATTTTATTGCCTGGACAAAAAGTGAGAGACATTTTTCTAAGTTTAAAGTTAAGTAAGTATTACCCTCAATGTAGCGTAAGAAGATAACATTTCAGCAACACTCCCCATGTCTTCGTTTTGTTCGAATATATCATGCATTTCGCCATTGCCATCATATAAACATGTGCGACAACTGTTGTCAAAATTTTTGTCACTAATAGTAAAATTCATAGCAATATTTATATAATATTCGCTAAAAACAAATGTAATGAGAACATTTATCAAACTTGAACCCTTTCCAATTTATATTCTGCTACGTAAAAATACACACACATACTTTATCAAAGGTGACACTATTGACATAAATGTCATTGTACCATTGTCTATTCTAGTCTCAATAATGTTGTCCTGATACCAGTAGATACCAAATTTTGGTATTCTATTCTTTTAACGCATATACAATTGTGAGAATAATTTTTATAATAGATCGTCTTCTATTGTCAATGGAAGCAATGTGAATTCTATTCTACAATTTTTATACAATATCAGTCCTCCGATCAACTTAATTTCAATTACTTTTTTTAACACGTAAGTCAATATTTTTTAAATAACAACTTAGATTTTGTTTTTCAAGACCTCAATCCATGTTTTGATATTTTAATTTTCTTTAAACATGCAAACATCACGTGTCCTGATAAAAAGAAATGGACTTTTCAAATCATAACAGAGTAATACCAAAGCAAATTTTGTGCTTATTTACTTCTTTTAAGATTAATTGTACAGTGTATCATAAGGAAATACGTAATGGTAAATCAATAAAGTGTACATATCATCTTATCACAGTAACAATTATATTATCAACCTTAAACCGACCTCTTTCTGCTTTTATTTTCAGTGGCACATTAACCATGTAAACAAGAATAACAAATATTACTGGTTAATCATTCAACAGCAAACTATTCCATAAAGAACTAAAGCATCTGTCATCGTAAAAATAGTTAATAAGAAGTAGTAAGTAAAGTATAAGTGAACCGGTCATGTCTCCAGGCGGACCAATTCTCACTGAGCCGATATACATATATTGGAGTGGAGACCGTGATTAAACAAACATAGTGTACAACACTATGTTTGTTTAATCACGATCGACCAGCAAACAAATGGTTGACCGCGATGGTTGGAACTCTTTAAGCACTTTTTTCGTTTAGCACTATTATCCTCAAGATTGTTATGACTCAATATTAGCTTATTGCCGCTCACTGTATGCTGATAGTGAGTCGCAATAATCCAAATAACTAGAAAACGATTTAATGGACTACTAATCATTAAGAGTCTACCTATTATTTAAAAATTTGTCCAATTTAAATAATTTATTTGTAATCGTTTTTATTTGTTCATTTAATATCATAAACTTTATGACCGAAACAATACAAAGATCTTGATTGAATTTGCTACAGGCCTCGTAGTGACTTAATTCGACACTCATTAATATTAACAAGATTATTAATAAAAATTATTAGTTCAGCTTTACAGTTTTAAAATCTATCACATAAACAAAAGTAGAATACGTAATAATTTTTATGATGTACGAAAACAAAAATAAGAAATAATCTTTGATTGCTCGTGCTAAATACCAGATTTTGCAATTGGCTTTGGTGCATCACTAGTTCGTCTGTTAAGTCAAAGTTCTCATACAGGGCTCTCTGAGCCTCTCTGTTCAGCAGTTCACAGTTTCGTAAGACGTTCGAGTGTAGTCGTATGTGTGTAGTGTTTGTGATATTAACAAATATAACTTCAAAATTGACTAGTGATAAAAATAAATAGACTTCATATACCTACTTGAGTTTTCCTGGTAAGTTTCATCTATAGAGCACTTAGATGTTTCTGTGTTAATAAATTAACGTAATAATTTTGTTACTTGTGATTTTCCTCAAGCAGTATAAATTTAAAAAAATCACATTTTTTCATTACGCTATGTGATTGACAAAGATCGATTAACATAAATCTTGTAGGTCGAGAAATGTATAAATTATATCATGTGTAGGTATATAATATCAATGTTTTAGTGCGAAAAAAAATGTCTGAACCCGTACATAATACACAGTGCATATTACGAAAATTTTTTAGTAAAGTTGTGTTGTTTGTGTAATATAATAAATATAGTACTTACTGCTTTCGTCATTTTTAAACGACTTACAAAAAAGAGATTTGTCCTTTTGAGTTATTTGTTAAATAATATAAGAAAAATGTTAAATGTATATTTACAATTTATAGTGAACATATTAAAAAGTTATAAACTTTACAACGTCAAAATATTTACGTATTTTACATACATACCTTCATTTTCTATATTGTAATTAACTAAAACACTGACACGTAGATTACGAACACAAATTTACACTAGTCTTATTTTAATATTTTTGCTTAGTAATTGAACATTGCCTAGATAATAGTATATAAATGACTACTCCACTCCTACATTATAGGGTAAAGGGAGAGAAAGGACAGAATACCTAGGTATTGCTTAAAATGGACCACGTTGTTAATGACATCACGATAAGTCCACTTGTAGCGCGCATACTTAAAGCAATGAGACAATCTTTACCGTACAACCCGCGAATGTCCATATATTTTGTTTCTTGTTCCGTATTCAGTAGAAATACTACGGTTCTGGATTTCGATCATTTTTTTTTCGAAATAAAGTTAAAAATACAAATGCTCGAGATTGCCTAATTACCAAAGCGCCAATTAAGGGGCAACCCACCTTTCACCGTTCGCTTATATTTTACTCAACTCGTAGCAAATACGAAGTATGTACTTGAAATGATTTATATTTTGCTTTACATAAGAATAACTAAACTAAGAATGATATTTATAGTATTTTAAATTGAACACTTATTTATTTTTATGAATGTGTTGGTAAGCTATGGTCCTGTTACCCTTTTTCTCATGCGGAAATATCCACGAATAGCCCTCATAAGTTTGGTGGCTATGCCGGACTTGAACCGGTTAAAATTACACGCCACTTGAGATACCGATGGATACTTCGTAACCCTAAGACACCTCCTCCTAGGGGGGTAATCTGTGCCCTAAGACAATTGTCTCTGAAAAGAAACGTTTATATCTGGGCACTAGACTGTTTATGGCGTTATTGCGTTACGCAGACATACACGATTTAAAAAAATATTGTATAGAAGTGAAAGATTCATGTGTGAAAAATATCATTAACATGTCAGTCGAAAGACGTCCACTGTTTGACATAGGCTTCCCCCAATATTCTCCACAAAAACCTGTCCTGTGCACTGCACCGTACTGGGGTGAAGTTATTTTAAATAACCACCTATTCTTTGTAACTGCTGCCATACAATTTTAAACTTGCAATTAATAGTGGCTGCAAACCACGGAATTAATAGTGGCCGCAAACCTTGTAAATAGCGCAAACTCTCGTAAGTACAGTCAAGACCAAGTAGTACGTTATCATCGGCTACTTTTAATCGATTGAACGAATTTATTTGGATCTCTACAAAGTACACATAATAAAATTCTACAAGTGCACACAAATTATTAAGATAGGATCATTTTATTTCCTTAAACATGAGTGCGCACACATAAGGGATAAATACTGTTGTGTTGATAGATAGTTTTGATCTTTGATTTGAACACGTATGAAATATACCTAGTCTGGTCTGTCCACTGCAGCATATAATTTTTTTATGTTCATGGCCGTGCCTCAACTAACAGATTTTGATGTTATTATACAGAATTCGGGATTATTTAGTTCTGGCCTATTGTACATTTAATTAGGTAAAGAATTGGTCTTAATCAAGTACTGCACTATTACTAATGATTGATCCAACCTAAAGCACCAGCATCCGTGTTGTCGTGTTTCGTTGGTGAGTGTGAGACCGGAGGCCTATAGATACAGGGGTGACAGTTATCGTGGTAACTGTGTAAGCTTTACACTGTCACGATGACTGTCATGCCTTTTACGTCCTCAAGCGAGGTGTGAAAAAGCATGTCACAAGGCCGTCATAGTGTGGGTCACCATACTGCATTGTCTGCGTTTGCATTGACTATGGTGACCACAACTCTTGGATTCTATTCATGCTTTCCATCAGGCAGAGTAGAGTCACTTTGGCAGGCTCTTAATATAGAAAAAAAGTGCGTAGATTAGGTACGTCCAATCAAATATCAATTACGTTAGTTATTATTACTCTTGTCACACAGTGTTACTGCATTCTACGAAGTTACCTTTGTGGACCCCAATAACAACACAACACATAGTGCATGGCCTAGTGGTTTAAGCGTTCGCCACACCGCTTCCTACTTCCTCAAGTGTTGTGGGTTCAAATCCCACATGTGACAACACTTTGTGTGATACGCAAATTGTTGTTCAGAGTCTGGGTGTTATTTGTAAAGTCCTCCACGATACAGGCTATATTTCTAGTGCGGGAGACGTCTAATAAAAGTAATTAATTAAATATAAATAATATATAAAGGTGTGATTGAGTCCGTACAATGAAACTTTGTTAGAACTTCGGTCAAGTCGTAAACTACCTTTACAAAAAAATAAACTTCAGTAGTTTGAGATCTAATGCATAGGTATATAAGGGATACGTGTACTCACATTTGTAAGTCACATTTACGCTAAAATATTGACATAGACTAAGCACGTATACTTGTAAGATCTACCTACGTATAATATCTATACTAGTCATTATTACTAGATGTAGACACAACGTAGAAATTTCTCGAACCGAAACCTATGCATTTCATAGACAATGCGAGCGACTTCATGCATTATATTTTAGTGGGACAGTATCTCAGAACAAAATTTCATAGAGTTCACATAGATAATAAGTGTAACAAAAATTGTATTTATGTTTTTATACATACATTCGTGTCAATGTTTTGTAGTAAGGGCGATATTAAATTATAAGTTACTAGACTTTATAATATAGTACAAGAATTATGATAGCAAATAATGATTTATTTAATATCATAATACTCCATATATATATACATATATATATATGTCGGACATCTAATACACAAAGTTTGAAACTAAATAGAGCTTGTACTATGTCAGCTAGATTGACTTCTATACTTTTTTGTACATATAAAACACTTAAACTCCGAAATATATTTGTAGATTATACAAACATTTGGTTTAACCCGGTAATGAACCCGAGGCCTCAGCTCAGCAGTCACATACGCCACCACTTACGCCACTAAGGCGATCGATACTGTAAATTTAGTTGAATATTTTTAAGTGTTAAATTTATATTCATATCTCATAGGAGTTGTACTTTTTTTTGAACCAGTTTTCTGACACCTGACAACGGGTATGTCAAATTTCATGACAACCGATCTAGTAATTCGAGCGTGAAAGTGCACTTAAAAGCGAACACACTATTATACACTTTTATGAGTTAGCCTATCAACTTTATAACCATCTTCTTTACTTGCTTATAAAATGAAGTCGTTTTTCTTCTTGTAATCCTTTAAAATACGCAATGGACTTTAGTGCGGTTTTCACCAATAGAAAGAGTGATTCAAAGGGAACATAAATATATAATACATGCATATTATAATAGATAAAAACCGAGAATTTCAATGGTTTCCATGCGAAGCCGCAGCAGGGCGCTGGTTAACAATAAGAGTAGAATAGAATAGAATAGAATAAACTTTATTGTACACCAAAATTTTTACAAATTATATACAAAAGCATATCAGTTGGGTGGCATTGTACAAATTACGGATTTATCGCTAAAAGTAATTTTTTCAATGCAACCTTTTGATGAAAACATTGGAATGTAAAAAAACGAAATTCACGGGGCACCTAATCTAGGTGTGAGAATAGTATAAAAAAAAGGAAAAAGAACTGAAATGAAATTGAAAAATAATTCAAATGATTCGATAAAAATAAATAACAAAAGAATTATTGAATAGAATACAAATAAATAAATACACAATACCTACATTTTCATTACAAAAGAATATAACAGATAAAATATGATTTAGGTATTATAATAAATTAAGATGACAGGTAATGGTGTTTGACCATATTTTTAAGTAATTAAAATAGTTGACATAAAATAAAATTATCAATGGCTGTCAGCATCTGTGCATAATAATGTTAACTTTTCAAGTAGATCAAGGTTTGTAAGTTTCTCGAGGGCTATGTAACTGTGACCTTAAAAAAATATATTGAACACGTTTTAATCTGTATTAAAACGAGCTTTAAATATTGTGCTTGTAGTTTTGTTATCAGTAAGTAACTTTTTTGAAAAGTAAACAATAAAAAGTTTGAAGTTCGTCTTCATCGTCTCACAGTTGGTGATGCTGTTCCTCGCTGTTGTTTCTTAGTTACGTCTAGTTTTATGGGCATTGTTCCACTTTTAATATTTTTAATTTTTGTTGTATTTAAAGTTGCAAATTGGAAAAAAAATGATATCTAGATTGTGAGTTCTGGAACTTAATTCTTTTTTATTTAAGAGCCTTCCAAAGTGACTCTACTCTGCCTAATAAAAAGCACGCATAAAACCAAAGAGTTGTGGTTACTGTACTCATTGCGAAGGCAATGCAGTAGTGTGACTCACATTACGGCGGCCCAACGAAACGTTTTTTAACGGCCCACTTAGAAACGTAAAAGGTATGACAGTCAGCGTGACAGTGTAACATTCACACACTTACCACGATTACTGTCACTCCCGCATCAATGGGCCTCCGGTCTCACACTCACTAACGAAACACGACAGCACGGATGCTGTCGCTTTAGGTTGGTATTCTGTTGGAGGGTAGTACTGTCTCGGTTAAACCGGCCCGTTCGTACTGAAATCAGCGTGGCTCTAATATCTCGTTAAAATAGGCAAAAAAGAAAATTATAGTCGAATTGAGAATCTCCTTTTTTGTAGACGGTTAATAGTTGTAATGAAACATCGCCGTTTCAGTTAATTAATGAAGACCAACCAGTCCAATTATCATCATCTTCATCAACAGCCTTTAACAGTCCACTGCTGGGGATAAGCCTCTCCTTTACAAAAAGATAATGGCCTACTTACAAGTTAATAAAGCATTCAAAATAATAATATCATTTGAGATGTGCGCAACACAATTTGGCTCGTTTAGTTTGTTTGGACTGCATGAAGAACCTCACAGTCTCACGGTACCTTGTAGGTAACCTATCAAGTATCTATTGGTCTTAGCACCGACTTCAATCAGACTAGAAGATATCTATTGCTTTAATAATGTTACCTGTCGTATTTTTCGTTTTCCTGTAGACTTATAACTATTTTTGAATTTTTAGTTCTCTTTGTTAGTATTTACGAATATTGAAGTCGGTGCAACTTTTTTTTTTGAAAAGGACATTAATGTACCGTATGTAGTGTAAGATACGTTTGTAATGAGTAGATACAATATTTAGAACACTACTTACTGTAATGTTTATTAACAAAGTGTAACAAATTAGATTATATTAAATTTAAGTAGCTTAATGTATGTAAGTAGCTTAATAAGTCCGTTAATTCATTTAGATAAGGTATTAAGATATTAAATTTGAACACGAAAATAAATTGTTTTCCACATCACGTAATTTCTAATCACAAGGAATACTATCTCTTCTTCATATTTGAAAGGAACCAAAAGGAGAACTTCAATTCCTCTGAGCCTTCTTTCCCTAACCAAGTTGCAATTTTTTTCGTATATCTACTGTCGTCAGACCTCTGTAACCCAAGTACTAAGTGGTGTCGAAGTTCTGTAGATAGTTTTTTTTTATGTCAATACTACCTGTAACGACTGTTCCTCTGGTAAGCGGGACCGACAGCTTGACAGACAGACCGACAGCGTGCTCTCCTAGATTAGTTACACATTCATAGATTGACCAACTACCTGATATAGAATATCATTACCTCAGCAACTTTATATACCGACTACAAAACGTAAATACCTGTAACTCTAGAAAAACAACCTTAAACACTTCATCAGGGCTGTAACATTTCAGGATTTCCCTTCATTTCTCTGGGCTTTCATCATTAAATTCGGACATGCTGGTAATGAGCCCAACTCGAGAGTGTACCACTTCGAATAAAAAAAATAATTATGAAAATCGATTTACAATATATGATTTTATTGTTGAAAGAGGCATTCTCTAACTCTTAAAGGTTGAGAACCCTTCCATCATCGGCTCAGCAACATGAGATAGGAAGTTCTAAGCGCAAATACCGCTATCGATAAAAAAACAAGTTAAAACACATCATTGAGTCTGTACACTCTAAGGGTTTCTCTCGATTTCTCTGGATACTCATCACCAGATCCCAATATGGTAATAATGGAACTAATTTGGGAGTACACCCGGTATTTTTAAATATTAAAAGTTAATCTATTTAGTAATGCAAAGATTGAAAAATACAAGCCAAAGACAACAGGTTTGAAAGTACAAACAGTTGCTATGTAGCCGATTTGAATTCCTTACTTTAAACATCACTTTTTTATTAATTAAGATTAGATAATCATTGAAAATAAGCCTTTCCTTATCAAAAATATTGAAATGTTAAAATATATATGGTCTCGTGGTTAGTGATCCTGACCGCTAAGCTAGAGGTTGTGAGTTCGATTCCCACCCAGGACAAATCTTTATGTGATGAACACGATCATTTGCTCATGGCTGGATGTAATTTATCTATAGTACAGACTTTGCCTAGTTTGAATTGAAACGGCCATGTGTAAGGATATTATCATTAATAATGACATGTTAACGAGCTTGCTACATTTTACACAACCCACAGAGTATATGGCTGATATCGGTCAGCACCATAGAGAATGACGTTAGAAAACCGTTGAGGTGTCAAAGAGCGCATATATTTAGCGGCAAATTGTCGGTCCAATAAAAAAACCATTCAACTTGTTTTATTGATTAGCATGCCTAGGTTTCGTTTATTGTACGCTTTAATAGTACTCCATATTTAAATTGGTACACGTGCCTATTCAGATATAATGTTGCAATCAACTTCAAAAATAGAAGGAAATAACCAATTCTGTCGTATTGTTTTTATTTTCATTACCGCCGAAATGTATAAAACGATTAGGAAATTTTATATTTTGAGTAGTATACTCGTACTTCTTGTATGACTGGCTCTATTCAAGTTTAAATAAAACACACCACCTCTTTCCTTCGAGCTCTTACCCAATTAGTTTGGGATCAGCTTCAAATCTAATACGATACGGTTGAATTTCGAATTTTTACGTGGAGCGACTGCCATCAGACCTTCACAACCCAAACACTAAACATATCGACGTTCTGTTGAAAAACTCATAATTAACAAAGATGTTGTTGATGGCAACCAGGATCGATGGCATATGCACTGCCCAAGGCACGAAGTGGTCTTAAAATATTAAGCATAGTCACCCTTCATAGACTGACCTGACGATTATTGATTAACTTTACAATATGTTAACAAACGCAGTTACCACTAAGCAACTAGTCGCACTGTAACTCTTATGGCAGGAATGCTGGTTAAGTCCACCTACGTCACATTATTTTGTGCATAAAAAAAAAATATAATTAGTCGAAATAAAAGAATGAATAATTGTTTAAACATCTTCAACTCCTTTCTTGTATATGATTATTAAATTAAACGATTAAATTAAAATCAATAAAATCGCTACCCAACTTCTACACACGCCTATCACACATAACATGTTTAACAGAAATACAGTTGAACGTTCCTACGGTTCCGACTTTCTATTTTCGTTCCCATTCTCTTGGCACTGTCTCTCATAATACATTCTTTTAATAACCCTTTTGAAATCCCCAATGAATGAACTGCATGTTGTTATTTCTGTTCAAAAGTTAATCGTTTGATAACAAAATGATTGCGTGCATGGCATAGTGGTTTAAGCGGTCATCTCGCCGATTTCTACTGCACTGAGTGTTAAGGGTTCAAACCCCGCATGAGACAACTCTTGTGTGAACTACAAATTGTTTTTCTGAGTCAGCTCTTTGTGTTTTTCCTATTTATTCCTAGTGCGGGAGTTGTCTTAAATAATTATAAAAAAATTAAGTAAATTAAGTATTTATAAAAAAAAAAAATACTTTTGGGGTTTAAATTTGGAACTCAATATCTAATAATGCTGCCACGCTTCGTTGTGGTTACACTGATGAGAACTAAGTAACAAAACTCATACGAAAAATAGAGAAAAACAATTTTTGAACGCAATCGTTTAAGAAGTTTCTAAATTTTGGAAGCGTAATGGAACCGATAAAAAGCGTTACTTAATGAAATAAACCTTTTTATCGTTTACGCATTGTGATACCTTGTGGTATCACACTCAAAACTTTTGCAGGTCGTTCACAGCGATTTGAACCCTACCAATTCCTAGGGTGGCTGGCCTTAAATCGTTTCACGAAAGCTACGAAGCATTATTACTTTCTGGTGACCGTTCTGCTCGTTTGCTATTCCTATAAACCACATAAATATTTATATCATTATCGTCAGCATCTCAGCTAAAAGACGATCACTGTTGGCCATAGACCTCCCCAAGGTTCTACACAAGAGCCGGTCCCGTGCCGCCCACATCCATCACGGCAACAATATATACCTATGTTCAAATGCAAAACAGCCAGCCAAACCTTAGAACTTTTATTATGTTTTTCTTCAAATATTTGCTATTCCTTATGCGCACATAAGTTTAAGCAGGTCAATATTATTAACTCAAGGACGATAAACCTACAAAAGGTGTATATGTATTTTCAGATATCTGTATTACAGAAACATCGATTTAACGTGATATCTAAAATGGCGAAGATTCGGCTGCAAGAAAACGCAAATTAAAAAAGTCGTTAAGAATTTTTAGTAGTCTTTATGTGTTTTGTTTTGACTTTATGTGTGTGTGTCATGGTAAGACAATTATAGTGAACAGCTGTAGGTAAACCATTTCGAAAGTATCAAAGCCAACTGACGTGAGGTGACGTAGGTGGGAACCATAGATTGACATTAGTCATGTGTTGCTAGGATAGAAAAAAAAATACATTACACATGTTTATTTTATTTTAAAATCAGTTAATTTTTTTATATTTCTTAAGAAATTGTAGTTTTTAGCAACATTTTCATAAGTTGTTTGGTTTTTTGCCCTTGAATAGTTTATTCTACTGCATTTGATTATTTATTTGTGACAACACGAACATCTATCAAGGTCTATCGTACCTCAAATAACAATCGTGAACAAATCATTTTAATATATATTATTGTATTGAGACCATAATTTATCAAATATTTAGATACGACCATTCATAATTCATATTATTAAAAAATCGACTGTCCACGTTCAAGCCAAGATTGGTCAGTGTCAAGTTAAATCAAAGTTAACTGAAATAAATGTCGATGTTCTCATGGGCATAACATGGAATTCGAAACATCGTTGTTTACTCTAACATCGATTAACGCCAATCATCTCTACTTAGCTTACATAACTACTCAATAATATGTATAATTTTGTACAGTAGGTACTTCGCGTGTTTTTAGCCGAATCGTCAGTATTTACGAACGAGCATGCTCTCACAGATGCTCTTTTCTGAATTAGCGACAAAATAATAAAAAAATTAATATTAAAATAAAGAAATTATAGTCGTAATTTTTAACAGCTTTGACGGGCAATATGACAGGTGCTTTGAAATTGGTTTCAGCCATTTTTTTATAATATAGAATTACATATATATAATTAATATACTACAAATATAGTACAGTCAGTGTGCGATGTTATAGGTACGTTATGTTAAAATATTTCAAATTACTGTGTACTACGGAAGACGGAGGTCAGATTATGTGGCGCTTGTTGGGAAAGGACTATGATGATGATGATGATGATGATGATGTTGATGATGGTGATGATGTTGATATTGATGATGATGATAATGTTGATGATGATGTAATCCTAGCCGATTTCGGCCACGGCGACAAATTACAAAGGAAACCAGCCGACTGAACATACATAAGAAATTAGATATACTAAATACGTGTGTGTGCAAACATAGGTGCATTCTCTCTTCCCTCATTCTTGTTCATTGGAATATTATATTCAAAAGTAGACTGACTAATTGATTCAGGAAATATTATTTCGAATGTTATTTATATCTATTATTTCTCAACATTACATATATATATTCATGCACTCACGATTATAGTTCCCAAAGGTCATGCAGAGGCATATTAATCACTTCATTTTCCAACCTAAGTATATTTTGGTCCCTCTCACGCATTGTAAGTCTAACCTACAGGCGTCAACTTCGTGTTAATTAAAAACAAATATAACATGATTTATAACTTAAATAAGCCATGTCTTTAAATACAGCCCAGATTAAATAACTGTACGATAATGAATTAGTGTAGTTTGTTATCTAATTAGATTAAATACATTTATCTTTACATAATATATTATGAAGTCGCATTTCGTTCTTGTACGCTTAGATTTTTAAACTACACAACGGATTTAAATGCGATTTTCACTATTTTTTTTATTTCAAGAGCCTACCAAATTGACTACTCTGCCTGATGGAAAGCATGAATAGAATCCAAAAGTTGTAGTCACCATACTCATTGCAAATGCCGACAGTGCAGTATGGTGAACCACACTATCGCGGCCTATAAAGATGCCTTTTACACCTAACTTGGGAACGTAAAAGGCATGACAATCATCGTAGCATTGTATTGCACACCACGACAACTGTCACCCCTGCATCAATGGGCCTTCAGTCTCACACACACCAACGAAACACGACAGCACGGATGCTGTCGCTTTAGGTTGATCTTATTATTTAGGTTGTTTGATGGAAGGTTTATACATATTTTACACGGATGTTATAATACATTAACATATAAAAAAGTCAATGTTTCGTAAACACACAGAATATCAAAACTTTAAGACCAAAATAATATACTACGGAATTGTTTATCTTAAAAATACCGCCAAAAAAGTACGATGATGGTACTACCTAACTACCTGTCTATATCCTATATATTAACCAAATTTAATTGAACGAGGTTTAAAGGCTGTTGAGCCTTTTTACTTATATTTTTTTTATAATTACATTGTAATCGTTGAGTATCTTAAATCAACAGGTTCATACTTGTATACTTCCTTTACCAGAGATAAAAAATATAAATAAACTAGCTGAAGGAATTATGTTTCAATGCAGCGTAGGGTCATTAAACAGTATTCCAGTAGCACCCAATCACCAGATGTGTCCACTGGATTAGAATGCTACTAAAATAATGTAAACCGGAACGTAACAGGTTTAAGTCGGGCTTATTGCCATTGAACCTACTGATAAGCTTCTACAGAGGTCGGTGTGACCTGTCCGTACGATTTCACAAAACCATATTAATCAACACTTCAACAGTTGCGTGTCAGCCTCCGGACCGTGCGGACGTGTGTATCGTGTTTGATTGTGTTTCGTTACGACTCTTTACAAACAGGTAAATATGCCACACTTCTAATTTTAAGATTTATTTTTATTAATATAGAAATAGTTAATTGTTAAATCTCGACTTTATTAGTTATAATTCAAGGTTGAAGTGTTAAAATATGAGTTATTATGACCTTCTGTGATTAGTAAGTGCTTACACAGTTATCTTACTAATAATCGCGACTCATAGTAATTGCGCTCCTAATTATAACAGTTACAATATTTTCAAGTGTGTATTTTTTGATAAAGTGAGATTGTGCCCATTTTTGTGTATTTGAAATTGGAATTGTAATTTTAAAAAAGTAGAAACTAGGTATTTTACTGTCAGTTAAAATTTAACTGACAAGTATACTGTGTTGCTTATCAGTGCTTGATTTAATTTAATTACATCAGACTAAAGTAGAATATTTTACTTTAGACTCATGATGATGTTATTATTATCTACAGTTTATCAACCTAGTATAAGGACTTGTTTACACGTTAATCAATTTAGTATACTAAATATAGTTATCGAATAAATTCAGACAAAACTTTTTTAACACTTGCTAACAAAGCTAGAGGTTGTAGGGCGTAATTAAACCGCCAAGGTCAAAAACTTTGTAGATAAAAATAAAGCTATACTATTAATTTAAATCTAAAGTCTAAGTTTTTTTAATTAATGAAAAAAAATTAGAAAAAAAAAGTGGCCAAGTGCAAGTCGGACTCGCCCATAAATGGTTCTATAGCACCGATTTATGACGTATTAAAAGAAAACTCCTTACTAGATCTCATTCAAACCAATTCTCGGTAGAAGTTTACATTGTAATGTACATCAAATATTTGTTTTAGTTTTATTATTCACTTATTTTAGAAGTTACAGGGGGAGGCCCATTTTACCACTTCATCATATCATTTTTGAAGACCTAACCATAGATATCCCACACGTATAGGCTTGATAAAAAGAAATCAGTTTTAGTTCTAAGCCTGGGAGGCCTCCAGAATGTATTATTTCTGTTTTCTATTTTTATGAAAATCTTAATACGGTTCACGGAATACATATATCTACGTACCAAGTTTCAACAGTATCGTTCTTATAGTTTCGGAAAAAAGATGACGATGAAAAAAGAAGACAGACATGACAAATCTATAAGGGTTCCATTTTTTGCTATTTGGCTACGGAATCCTAAAAATTTATAGTTTTCATGTAAAAGATGTCTACGATAATAACAAGTGCTTACTACATATTTATTATTTTCTTAAAAATATGTTATCTGTTAGATAATGTGGGCGTCATTATTGTATATCATACAAAGGTTAAAGTCCGGACGATTATGTACACTAACCGGTTTTTACGGCGTTACTGGTTTTTAGTAGAAAAACGTGAATTTGTTTTGCAGTTCTTTCGTTTGCAAGATCATTAGTAACCGGTCTCTACGAAAATAGCACGAACGCATTTTGTCTCGTGTCATTCAATCGACACGACAGTCTCGACAGTTTTTCGGTTCTTATCTACGGGTGTTTTTTCATAACTTCTTGAACTTATATGAGCAAATCTACTTTAAAAAATACTTAAAAAACATGTAAAAAGGTGTAAAAATTTACTTTGTAACACAAAAGCCGTTAATAACAATTAAAATAATCCTAATTTAAAACAATTTTACTGATTTTACTGCACCTAAATAAATTTAGCGAATTGCCTTCAATAGTTCATTTATTACCCTTAGAGGTGAATTATCTTCTCCAAAATTTGCTCTAGAGAAAAAAAAAAGGTATTTTAAAAGCAACAGGTTAACAACTGCCGGAACTATCGAATATACAGTAAACAAAAATTGAATTGAAAACCATATCCCTTTTTGAAGGGAATTTAAAATTAGCATCTAATAAAAAACAATAAGTAATGTCATTAACGCGACTAGTTCTTTAATCAATGGACCAAAGTTTAATGACCGATGTCTCACCTACGACCTTATCAACATTGCCATATAACTGTTCATTTGTACAAATTATACATTAAAAAAAATATCCGTCCGACTGCTCTATCGAACTGATTTTTTTTTACCCTGTTTGGACCAAAAGGAGGCTTATATTTTTCGAGTGAAAAATTATTATTACTATTTTTTATTGACTTATACTTCACAGAGAATAATTGTATGTATGTACGTATATTCTTTAGTAGTCTATAGTCACAACTGCTTGATGTAAATACTTTAACTTGGTAAATTCATTAGTTTAATTTTAAATTGTAACAGAAACTGGGTAAATTCAAATCGTCTGCTTATATAATTTAAGTACTGATATATTTCCACGCAGTCAGGTTTTTTATTTAATTTATGCTCAATAACTAGTTTGGTGGAAATACATTATATGTTGCAACTCACATAATTTTCACCTTGAGTTTGATGAAAGCGAGGTGTGATGCACGAGACTCACGAAACCACCTTCTATCTTCATATTCTTCGATCTATACATCAATAATTTTAAAGAGCTAGCTCATTATAGATGACGTACTTGAACCTCTAAAAGTTAGGTACTGAATAAACTCCATATCAACACCAAGAACTTGTTTCGTAACTTATATTGTTATGTGTATAGTGACCTTTGGGTCAAGGTAGCATTCTGATATCTGTCATGTATCCAGCATTCGTTTTCAAGGCCAGTACCATACAATCAGGATTACGTATGTGTCATTATTTTAAAGATATGCGCTTACCGCTGTAATGTCTACACTCTTATTATGTTGCTGTTTGTGTTAAAGGAATTAATAATTATCCACACAAGAGTCAGACATGAAACGTACATAATTAAATTCGTTCATAAAAGGTAAACAATGAAGTTTAATACCGTTAATGGAACAATAAACTTAGAAAGGTAGGTCCATATTATGATTTACTTATAGTTATGTCGAATCGATGTTTGTAGAACTATTGAAACTGTTATAGGTACTCCCAGTCTAGGTAATACATGTGGAAGAAGCGTCAGTTTACTCGAAGACAATGAGTTATTACAATATTGAACGACATAGTGATGTATAGAAGATTGTTTAAATGAATATGGACTTCTCTCCGTGGAAATAAATGCATGCAAATAATATATATAAGTGAATTCTTGCCCCTGACAGCATATGCATGCTGTAAGTTTTGAGAATGCATTCAGATATTCCACCGAATCAGTACTTTTTTGATGGATGCAATATAACTCCGCTGTCTTTTTGTATCCCTGTTTAATCTTACTAATATAATAAATGCGAAACTTTGTGAGTATGGATGTTTGTTACTCTTTCACGAAAAAACTACTTGACGGATTTGGATAAAACTTTACAGTAATATAGGTTATACATCGGAATAACATATAGGCAACAATTTGTAATGATTTGTTCAAGCGATGCTGCACTGTTGTGCAGCATCGCTTGCATACAACCCTTGAACTGAACTTGAAAATCGGTATTTTGCTTAGCCTAAATGAAGCCTTCCAACGAATTAGTCTCTGAATGAACTTAAACAATACGAAAATCATTTACAATGACCTCATCGCTCCGGGATCAGTATTCATTGATGGTACACGCCTTTCGAAGTTGCATCAAGTCAAGTCCAGGAATATATCTATCTCGGGCAACTAGTGCAGTTTGGAAACTGCGATAAGGAACAGCGCTCAGGAAGTTGAATCACATATTTACGTCGGATATACCACAGAACTTAAAGATAAAAGTCTTCAACCAGTGTGTCCTCCCTCTAATGACGTATGGTGCCGAGAACATGGGCATTGACTGCAAGGCTTAATTTATAAACTTATAGTCGCTGAGCGCTCGCGCGTCCGTCAGATTCTCGCGCGTCCGACTTAACTTTGAAAGGTAGTAGATGTGTAGTAGATGTGTTTGAAGTGTAGTGGCAATGGGCTAATAGCATATGTCGCAGAACCGAAAACCGCTAGAGTAAGCGTATTCTGGAGTGAAGACCTTAACAAACGTAGTGTGGGACGCCTTCTGGCCAAATGGCAGGATGACTTGCGTAAAAGAGTTGGCAGCTATGCAACAAGCAGCAGACCGGTCTCTGTGGTATGTTTTGGGAAAGGCCCATGTCCCGCAGGTGGTGATCATGATGACGATGATGACACGAATATAGTATTATGAACATAAATACTTATTTCAAATGAATGTTGTTATATCACTGTAAAATACCTATTAAATCGTTTTAGAAGAAGAGTGTGATCCATTCCTCAATCTCTCTGACGAATCTAATGATACTACTCAATGAGGCACAATTAACTAAAATACATGTTTTCGGCCATAATCCAGCTTTAGTTCCAAGTTCCCAACCGGTCAGACCAGTTGAATCAGTTCGACCAGTTTTGAGCCTTATTACTAGAGTATATAATTCTGTTCAGTCAACTCAGTGTGTTGTTGTTTTTACTTTTCGGACATACCTACCTAAAATGACTGACGATTTTTACCAACAACAAGTTTTGTCAATCTCATCCGCTTGTCAGGCTCCAGATAAAAAAGATGAAAAAAACGTATTTAGAATTAGACGAAAAGGGTTATAAAAATATTTTAATTATAGAATTCTATTATCCCCTTTATAACTTGTTATAGTTATAACAGTGAATACAGTGTCTACACTGCACGTAGTATATAGCTTCTTAATGTACATTTACCATAAAGGTTATATATAGTAATAATAAACTTTCTTCAATATGTTCAATTTGTTATACTACTGATTCCTGATATGATAAACTATGACGTAATAGAGAACCTTGTGTCTAAGGCTTCGTGTCTCCAGTCTAGACAAGTTCATATATATATATAAATAAAATTGAAACAGTTTTAGTGTCTTAACGATGTTAGTATTGAAAGATATGTCAGTATATTGCAAACATAAGTCAGTGTGGTGACAGATTAAAAATACAGGGCGTAAGTACCCCTATTTATACCATTGGTTTTATATGAAGGGAGAAAACTAGTAAGCAAAAAAAGTACTACAAAGGAAAGGAAAACTTGAAACAAACACTATACCAACGGTTAAGCTAGCGTAGTATAGAAGGCTCTGGATGTCGTAATAGCAGCGGTTCCCGGATCCCTCCTATCTCAGGCGCAGAGTGGCACACCGTGTGGTTTTAGTCAGTCCGATTCCGACACACCACCCTGCCGTAAACCCCGGTGGGGTGACGGCCCGAGGGGTTTCCACACGTTAAAAAAAAAAAAAAAAAGAAGCGTAGTATAGAAGGCTAAAACCTCCTTTCTAAGTCTATGTCCAGCAGTCTACTGTTAAGACTGTTGGTGATGATGTCCGCAGACTTCAGTTCTGTAACGTATCTAACATGATTCCTAATTGGTTATGCAAATATTACTTGCATTTTTATTGTAAAGCAATTTACAAGTATGAGTTGTCAACAGGATGTATACGCAATAAATAACATGATAGGGATAATTATGTGTAATTAAATCGAAATAAAAACGACTCAAAAAAGATATGAATTTTTCAACCGATTTCTATCGATCGAATTTTATGAGTTGGTTTTTAAAAACTATCGAATTTTGTATAAAGATACGTTGTGGTTTTATAAAGGATAACACAAGCACTATGAATATATCCTGTATCACGGGGGACTTTACAAACATATGGTCCAAGAGCCCGTGAGTGCCAGACCTTCGTCATTTTATAAAAGCTGAAAGTTCTTCTATGTGTGTCCCTAGTACAGGTAAGAATGATCCCCAAACATGAAGCTGAGGCAGCGGTGGCTTTGGCAGATAACAGGCAACAAAGGTATGTAAAATTCCATCTCAAATTCGTCATAATATAAAACTTGATTTTTTTATATTTGATTCATAATAATATCAAAACTCGCGTTGCTCATTGCCAGACAGTTAGTATGGTTCCAACCCTCTGCCGGACACCCCTAAACTATTATAATTTATAATTATACTTACGTTATATTATAAAACCTAAATTTAATATATATTTTTTTGGGAGCCTATTAAACTATGTTTACATAGTAGCCGGACAGTTTCGAAGGTTCTATCATCTTGCCAGACGCATTCAAAGTGAGCAATAATCGGGAGAGCAAGGAGCGAATACAGTGACTAAACGTTATATTATAAAACCTAAGTTTCATATATAATTTTTTGGGAGCCTATTAAACTATGTTTACATAGTAGCCGGACAGTTTCGAAGGTTCTATCATCTTGCCAGACGCATTCAAAGTGAGCAATAATCGGGAGAGCAAGGAGCGAATACAGTAACTAAACGTTATATTATAAAACCTAAGTTTCATATATAATTTTTTGGGAGCCTATTAAACTATGTTTATATAGTAGCCGGACAGTTTCGAAGATTCTATCATCTTGCCAGACGCATTCAAAGTGAGCAATAATCGGGAGAGCAAGGAGCGAATACAGTGACTAAACGTTATATTATAAAACCTAAATTTAATATATAATTTTTTGGGAGCCTATTAAACTATGTTTACATAGTAGCCGGACAGTTTCGAAGGTTCTATCATCTTGCCAGACGCATTCAAAGTGAGCAGTAATCGGGAGAGCAAGGAGCGAATACAGTAACTAAACGTTATATTATAAAACCTAAATTTTATATATAATTTTTTGGGAGCCTATTAAACTATGTTTATATAGTAGCCGGACAGTTTCGAAGGTAGCCCTGCCAAAGCAACTCTTACTCTGCCTGATTAAAAGCATGAATAGAATCTAACAGTAGTGGCTACCCTACACATGGCGAATGCAGACAATGCTGTATGATGACCCACACTATGGCGGCTAAGTGAGATGCTTTTTCGCGATTCGTTTAGAGGACCCGGGATCATAGTGGGATGGAAACCTGTACATTGGTAGTGGGTACCGGGTTTTACCTGATTTATACAGGAAGAAAGAGTTTAGTTAATTAACTGATTTAAAAAAGGAGGACTTTCCCGATTTAATTGTTTTTTTTTGGTACAGCTCAACTCCTTCATTTATAAACTGATATTCATAATTCTTTTTTATCTGGCAATGAGCAACGCGAGTTTTGATATTATTATGAATCAAATATAAAAAAATCAAGTTTTATATTATGACGAATTTGAGATGGAATTTTACATACCTTTGTTGCCTGTTATCTGCCAAAGCCACCGCTGCCTCAGCTTCATGTTTGGGGATCATTCTTACCTGTACTAGGGACACACATAGAAGAACTTTCAGCTTTTATAAAATGACGAAGGTCTGGCACTCACGGGCTCTTGCTCTAATACATGAAACGGATACAAAGAACTCCTAGATTCAGAACAATTTCTGGTTCACATAGTGTGGTCTCATGTGGTACTGGCACCCATAACACTAGGCGCAGTAGGAAGCGACGACCACTAAAGCCAATAGGCCACACGTGCAGTCAAACGTTAAGATAGTAGGGAACTGAGTTTTATAAACGATATGTGCTGTTCCAGTTAATAAAAAAATTAACAACTTACATGTGTTCGATATCCATGACGACTGTTGGTTAACATCTACCTGCGTATGACCATAACCTAGTTTTGAAACATTAAGCATATGTGTACCTCGGTTGAGAATCGGCAACTAGACAAAAGAACAGTCATTTGCTTTCACGAAGTAGAGTTCTTCAAAGAGCGTCATTCTTTAGCAAAGATTGCACTTTGAATTGCAGCAAAGATTGCAGCCTAGAGTTGTCTACCTATCATAGCACTAACATAAATAAGATTTGCTTTTGTAAGTAAATCTTACAGATATGTTACAAGTTGGACTTTACAGCTAAAAGGCGCTGACATTTCTTAAGACTCACTCTGGGAAGAAATGCCAAATCAAACCACAGAGGTGTCTTTTTTAAGTCCGTGAACATTGATTTAATAAAGGCTATGCGAGTACAATATAGGATCTAGGTTGGCCTTCTGAGAAAAGGACCATAACTTTGAATCGGCCTTTCTATACAAATTTCATGCGAGCCCGAAATCCTTGTTACCTAACTGGTATTAGTCAGGACCAACGACCTGAAGTGCGACACTACCGCCTAACTTTCGAGTAGGCCGTGGAAACACTCAATACTACTAGAAATACACTAATATTATAAGTCTAATCTATATTCACATTTACCTACACAAAAAACTTACTATACAATTCAAATTCCATTTCAGAATAGACAAAATTAATGAACAAATTGAAAAGATCTGTTTGATATTTGCCGTTGGTAATACGAATTTTATTATAAAATACGTAGTACTGATATAAAAAAAATTATATCAGTACTAGGTACTAAGTATTTTAAGTTGACGCGAAATTCATTCATTTTACTGAGTAGCGTTGAGCACTTTTTTAACTTCCGAAATAGACAAATCCCGCTCTAGAAATGTTCTTGTGTCGCGGAGGTCTTTACCAACTTACATAAAATGGACACAAAGATAACTCAAACTTAAAACAATAACTTGTAATTTACACAGCGTTGTCTTATATGGGTCTCGACCCCACAATACTCAGAGCAAAGGAAACGGCAAGGTGATTGCAAACTACTACGAGTATGTCATCTGTACAGTAGTTTTAAGTACAAGTTTAAAAAAATCAATAATGCTCGGTATTTTCTTACTCGTTCTGACGAACATGAATATACCAACATGAATTAACTTATAGATATATTATATGTAGCCCTGTATAGCAAGCATTTTATGGTCACTAAACTGTTTTTTCTCATTAAAACTGTAATTTATAGATAGGTCTTTTCTCTTGTGAGTTTTGAATTGTATTTATATTCACTTCAGCGTGTATAAGTCACAGACAAGTCATCTAATATATGAATATGTCTAGAAATTCTTTTGCATCCTTTTTCAGCCACCATAGCACATGCTTGGAATACTTCATATTGATATGTAAAAAATTTGCAAAAGGCAATTTTTTTTAAATATATATTTTATGGAATTGTTCATAAACGTCTACATAAAATTAAGTTCATCATATAAATTTTAATGGGTAAGTAGTAGAGACACGCTGGTTTCAGTACGAACAGGTCGGCTCTACCGGGATAGTACTACCATCTTACAGAAGATCAACTTCAAGCAACAGTATCTATGCATCATGCAGGTTTGGTGGTTATCATGGTAAGTGTGTGAACTGTACACTACCACGATGACTGTCATACCTTTTATTACCTCAAGCGGGGCGTAAAAAAAGCCTGTCACTAGACCACCATAGTGTGAGTTACCATACTGCATTATCTACATTCGCAATGAGTATGGTGACCAAAACTCTTGGTTTCTATTCATGCTTACCATCAGGCAGAGTAGTCACATTGGCAGGCGCTTGAAATAAAAAAAAATTTGATACGACTAATTACTGAATTATCAAATACTGCAATTCTTCCGACCATTGGCAAGTTTTTGCACAGCGGGTTGGCTTTTAGTCGGTAAGAGTTCGACAGACTCGCCAATCACACTCCTTTCACTCCTTTTCTCCCCTTCAATAGCGAAAGACATCCATCTGTCTCCTTCAATATCTGTGCAATGAGAGTTCAAGTTCATTTGGCCATTAAAATGAAACAACACATTCAAAACGGTCGACTTTCGATTTCTAAGATCTCTAGTTACGTTTAAATATAATACAAATAATGTAGACTTTATACTGTTTACTAAAGTATCCTGTGTTAGGTTTTACTTACAAGAATTGATAAGGGCACAATGCGCGTACAAACCTTTATCAAAGCATATTTGTACGTACGAACTCATTTGTCCTTATCTTATTGATATAAACTGTTATCGGTCAGTGTTTATCATTTTTAATTGTTAAAATAAGCGTATTTTCTCGTATATCTTGAAAGTTTACGTATAATATAAGACACGCCCTCGTTTAAGCCGGAACTAAATAATTAGTTTTACTGTAGTGAACAAATTTAAATCTAAAATGTTACATTTTCATCATAATACGAGTACAAGCGTTATAAATTATAAAATGAAAACAAATAAGTAAATAATAAAGACATATACCATATATCAACTAAAAATACCACGTGCAGAGTGGCGTAGCCGTATTCAACTAAACGTGAACCAGTTCGAATTAGCTCGTAGAGTTGAACTAAACACAAACCTGACTCCGTCAAATTCCACCTTCATCTCCTATAACTACACAAATAGTACGCTGGCGAGCTCTTAATGTGGCTGCACGTTCTCTGATAGAATCGGCTACGCCAGTCGATTTACATAGCTCCTAACTCTCTGACTAGAGTCACGAAACAGGTCGCTCTAGCCGAATACGCATATGAGGCCATATATATATAGTAAAATAATCTGAATGTGAAATATTTAACACAAAGAAAACATTTACTTAATACGGTACGGTACTTTATTCAATAAGAGGAGTTTTCTTGCTTAAACATATATTACAGCCAGCATATCTTATCCACAAGATAAGCAGTAATCCTTATTTGTGACATGTGAACTTATATTAAATTTTATCTAAAGTCCTATTCCATGGTTTCCATTCCTTAAAAGAGACAAGCTGTTTTCTGTCTGTCTGCCCGTTTATCTGTAAACCAGTTCTTCACAAGTAAAAGTAACATCAAATATCCTTTCCCTTAGCCTCGTCAATGTCTTCAAATCTTCGAGGATCTTATTTCGAGATTTACGAACTGTTTCTGAGCAAGCCTGTTTCTATTTTATTGTAAAATTGGAACTCTTTAAATTGAGCCGCTTTTGTACTTAGCATCAATATAATAACAAAGTTATCTTTTGCAGTAAATTACTACAATATTTATGTTTCCTGTTATTATTGTTTAAAGCTCACTGGTGTGAAGTAAATACTCGTAAAAGAGGATAATGTCTCACCAGTTCGAACACCTGCTCCGTCTGTTTACTTTATTTCGTCTTTATCAATTTGAGTACATTAATTGTCTTAGTTTTTTTTTATTCGGGCCCTGCCAAAGCAACTCTTACTCTGCCTGATTAAAAGCATGAATAGAATCTAACAGTAGTGGCTACCCTACACATGGCGAATGCAGACAATGCTGTATGATGACCCACACTATGGCGGCTAAGTGAGATGCTTTTTCGCGATTCGTTTAGAGGACCCGGGATCATAGTGGGATGGAAACCTGTACATTGGTAGTGGGTACCGGGTTTTACCTGATTTATACAGGAAGAAAGAGTTTAGTTAATTAACTGATTTAAAAAAGGAGGACTTTCCCGATTTAATTGTTTTTTTTTGGTACAGCTCAACTCCTTCATTTATAAACTGATATTCATAATTCTTTTTTATTTAACAGATAACTATATAACTATAAATATACTTTCCATTAAGTTCAAGTACTCAAATTTAAAAAAAAAATTTTCGGAGAAACGGTTCATTAAGATTAAGATAACAATGATACAGTTTGTACTAAACACGTAAAAATAATTCGTTAGGTCTTAGGTATTAGCCATCTCACACTCGTCAATCTAGGGCGTTACTTAGATAAAAAATAAAATCTTAGGCCGTATATAACCTGATTACACATAAATATCGAAATTTCAATCTCAGGAGTTACTGATCCCATTTCAAAAATTCTTTTAGAATTAGCTCACGTATCGCATGCTGTGAACAAAGAAGTAGAGTATCAATGAAACATTTTGCAAAAACGAGGGCAAATTATTCCTTTTGAAAGTTTCTATTGTATAATAGGTGTTACGTAAACGGTAAAAGTTTTACAAAAATAATGTTCAGAGGAATTATTGCCCTTTAAAAGATAAAAAAAAAAACAAAGACAACATTTGTCTAAATTTTATAATTGGTTCCCTATAACCTCTTAACATTATGCATCATGCTACAGGCAATAGATGACGCAGACGAGGTTGCGTGGTAGTAAATAATAAAGATTATTATAATATACATGACGATATAGGTGCATTGAAGTCGGTTATACCTTTTTTATATTATTCATTAAAGTATATATAAAAACAGTAGGTACTTGACCTTTCCTCCTAGCATGATTCTGAGGGCCAAATACTGCACGTAGCGTTCTAAGTGGTCACCTCGACACTACTGCGCCGAGTGTTGAGCGTTTAAACCCCACATGAGATAACACTTTTTGTGATTGCCAAATTCTTATCCTGAGCGTGAGTGTTCTTTGTCCGTTTTATGCATGTTTGTAAAGTACCCCGTGACACAGGAATATTTCTAGTGCGGCAGTTGTCTTTAACATAAGCAAACAAAAACGCAACGCTACTCAGTATGCTGAATAAATTTCACGTCCAACTTAAAATACGTAATACGTAATAATGATATAAAACTTTTATATCTTTACCACGTATTTTATAATAACAGTATTTTTTGACACTCTAAAGTACTGATAAAAAACTACAGCAGATAAGCAAATTAATCAAATATCACTCTTTTTTTCTCATCTTTTTTTTTTTTTTATATATTAAATCTACCAAAGTGACTCTATTCTGCCTGATGGAAAGCATGAATAGAATCCAAGAGCGGAGGTCGCCATACTCACTGCGAATGCCGACAGTGCAATATGGCGACCCACGCTATGGCGACCTAATGAGATGCTTTTTCATGCCCCGCTTAAAGGACCCGGGGTCGTAGTGGGAGGGAAATACGTGCGGCGGTAACGAATTCCAGGCTTTAACCGTTCTGCACAGGAAGGAAGAGCCGAACCGTTTAGTTCGCGAGCGTATGTCTACCATTCTGAAACGGTGACTTCCGAGGCCAGCACAAGTTGTGCTATAGAGAAACGGAGAGGATGGGATCAGTTGGAAGAGCTCATCAGAACACTCTACATAATGAAGACGATAGAGGGCTGCCATAGAGGCGACATCTCTTCGCAACTGCAGAGACTCAAGGGATTCAGTGACTTTCGGGTTATTGATAATCCGGACTGCTCGCCGTTGTAACCGATCCAAAGCGTCCAGCAAATACTGCGCGGATCCATCGTAAAGATGAGAACAGTACTCCACGCAGGAGCGTACCTGGGTAATTTATACAAAAGAGTTACAATACTGCTTACAGTATCGATGCAATTATAATCTCATTCGAGATTTACCGTGCATCAAGGTCATCGATTCACAATTAACAAGTTACAAATTACTTCTTACCACAGTAATATTACATAAACGTATATTGTGGGTAGATGTTAAAAGATTTGTGTTAATTATAATAGCACAGACAACGACTGTTGGCCACACCAATCGCCTTTTCCACTCGTATAATATCACAACTTCATGTATGTGTGAGCGAGTAAAAAGAAAAAAAACTGCGATACAAGGTGTTGCATGGTTTTAAACAAGTTTGTATTTAACATTTTTATGATCTTTTTCCTATGTATCGTTTCTAATTATTTATTTTTTTGTATGATAAGAAATATTTTTTAATTTATTTTTTATATTCTTCTGAGTTATTGCGTCTCCCAAAGATATTGGTAGCTACCAATATCTTTGGGAGACGCAATTGATAAGGCGTGGGATTATATATTGTAGTGTTCTTTTACCATGTAGATTGTTATATTTTGGCATAATAGCTTAGAGTTTTTAATACTGGGTGTACGGTAATCAATTATTTTAGTTCTCTTGAGATTATTGTTAAAAAATTCATTTATCAGTAATATTAACTTGGTTTTTTTAGTACTGGTATGGTTTAGCAGAATTCAAATAGTTTATGGTAGTTATGTTTATAATTGATTTTAATGTTATTTGATAAAAGGATTTTTAAAATAGGCAGTTGAAGTGTGTTTATTTGGTCAAGGGGAGTTTTAAATGTCTTGCCATAGCTAGATAGTTCATATGATATAGTAGATTCAAGCAGAAACTGATACAGAAGTAAGAATATTTGATACGGTATTTTATGTTTAATTATAGAAAGTTTTGCCACATCCTTCTTAGTTTATCACTTATTTCATTTATACTTGGCAACTTCTGTTTTTTTTTTGTTACTATTTGTGAATGCCGAAATCCTTGATTTAGCTGAGGTTACACAACTTTAATTAAAAATACCAGTTTAAAATACTTATGTAGATTAAACCGAACAATCAATTTCATGATGAAAATCCTTTTACAAATTCGAGAGACTTAGTTGCTTTCTTTGAAATTTTGATCGGCTTGACAAGTATGTACCTACTTATGACAGAACAAAGAATAGACAATCTAAAGTAACCTTCATACACGTTATCGCTTTTAGATCCACTGTTTGAATACGTAGGTATTTGTCTTCTTGTTTCTTTTCTGCAAAGAAACCTTATAATGTGCTTACTATGACCCAGAAACAATGTTAGAAAGATAAATAAAAATGAAATTATCAAAAGAAACCAGAAAGAGAACAAACCAAACGATTGATTAAACATGAAGCCTATGTAATATGTTCCAGTACTGTGAGTGATGAAACAATCATCGGAAACCTACACAATGCTTGTCCTGTATGCGTACGAATAAATACTACACACACACAACCAAAGTAAACTATAAAACCACAAAACCATTTGTTGATAAAAAGGTGTATTGACTAAAATGAAATTGTGTATTACGCAATTATTGTAGTGTTTACAAACATGTGCAACTTCTGTATATCGTATGTTAATTGGGACTTTTTTGGGAATTGGGAATTCTCCTATAACGAATAGGATTTGAATGTCATTTTGGCATATATCTCTAACTCTGTATCCTCGTGTTTCGTTGGTGAGTGTGAAACCGGAGGCCCATTGATGCAGGGTTGACAGTTATCGTGGTAACTGTGTAAGCCTTACACTGTCACGATGACTGTCATGCCTTTTACGTCCCCAAGTGGGGTGTGAAAAAGCATCTTACTAGGCCGCCATAGTGTGGGTCACCATACTGCATTATCTGCATTTGTAATAAGTATGGTGACCACAACTCTTGAATTTTATTTATGCTATCCACCAGGCAGAGTAGAGCCACTTTCACAAGCTCTTAATATAGAAAAAAGAAAAGCCTTTAATAGTCCACTGCTGGACACAGGCCTTTCTTGAGACAGGAAGTTTTGGCCTACTATACTACACTGGCCAGACATGTTGGTATAGGTTTTATTTCAAGGTTTCCTCCTCTTTGCAGTGATGTTGTCCTGTCTAGTTTGCTCCTTTAACCGCCACAAGATAAATAGGGGTAGGTGACACTCCGTATTCTTAATCCGTCACCATACAAATTAACACACATAATTCATCCGAAAATCTGCTAACGAATCTCAGACTGAATAAAGTTGTAGCTAAAAAATTCAAAAAAGTTCACAAAACGCAACAAATGAACAATAGCAAGAATACCACAGACAAACACGTTATAAAACCTTACCTCTTTTAGGAAGTAAAAGTATTTAATTATTAACTAAACTATTTAACCACTGCCTTGTGTATTGTAATAGATGCTTGTTCATTTATTGCCCTAATTTTGGATAAATAACAATTGTTATATGTAGATATATCGAAAAACTTATTCCACCCATCATCCCGCATAAAAAACCATTTAGTCATCAATTTTCATCCCTTTTATATTCTATTTACTAGTGATATACATATATTATATAACATACTAGCTTCCTGCGCGCGTTACCATCAACATACCACCAATTGAAATAAAGAAGGAGAGGAAAGCCATTAAATAAAAAAAAATATTAATCATATGATCAAATGTTTACTATTCTATAAAGGACATACACACAGATAGACAGATAAACATTCATTTTTATACTTATAGATTCATGTAGAAACAATAGCCAGATGACAATCAATTTATGCCCATTGCACCAGTCGTGCTCATTACGACAACTAGGTGAAGTTGACGCAATGTAAACAAATAATCTAATGTTCTTTAACTATTCTTATGATGAAATATAACATTGTTTGCGTATCGTTAAGAAATAAATTGTTTATAAACACAGCAACAGCTTTGTCAATGTTGATAAGATTTATGTAAAAGACAAAATGCGGTATAATCAGGCGG
This sequence comes from Hypercompe scribonia, assembly GCA_949316085.1. Taxonomy (NCBI): domain Eukaryota; kingdom Metazoa; phylum Arthropoda; class Insecta; order Lepidoptera; family Erebidae; genus Hypercompe; species Hypercompe scribonia. The sequence continues at coordinate 16,362,954 of OX438981.1, read as the reverse complement.
AAATTCAACTATGAATTGCTGATAGTAATTTTGTCATATCTGACAAAACTTCAATACAGCGACTTACAACTGTTGTCAGAGACTTGAATAATTAACTTAAACACAAACATCAGTCCGCTTCAAAACATTTGGTAAGATTTTTTTTTATTTTAAGTAACATGACTGAAATATCAGTTGCGAGAAAATGTTAAAATTAGCAACTACTTATTTAATTAGCAATATAAAGAATTAACACGGCTAACTAATATCGATTAAGATTATCATCGTCATCAACAGCCTTTAACAGTCCACTGCTGGACGTAAGTCTGTTTAGCAAGGAGGTTTTGGTCTACTATAGGACCACGATGGTCAGACGGGTTAGTATAAAGTTTGTTTCAAGTGATAGAGTTAGCTCTTTAGACGCATTACGACACCCATGGAATGAAATTGATTTGATGAGAAATGAGATACAAAAATAATATTACCATCCTTGAAGCGGTTCGTGTGTATGTCGTGTCAAAGTTAAATCTCAATCGGTGCAGAACTTCTTGAGTTTTTTAAACGTATACAAACCAACGTTAAATGTTTATATACATATAAAGATGCTATATAGATAGTGTGAAGTGCAGTACAGTATAAGTATCTGATATGATATGTTATTAAAACGACGGCGGCAAGGCAGATGTATTTATTCAATCAAAATTAACATAATATTATCGTATCATACACGTAAATGTTTTCGAGATAACATTGTTTTCATCTCAGCCGTAGACTTATGAGAAAGTTGATAATGAATTAGCAAACATACAATTGGGTAGATGACTGTATCGAAAATAAATACCAATGTCCACTTCATTAATACCTACTAATATCGCGAAACATCTCAGAACGTACAAATTAGCATAGCTTTTTATTATTATTACGAATTTCAATCAAGTGTACAGTGAAATATATTGTTCAATTGAGTAGTCTAAAACAGGGACGTCACAATTTTGTATTTAGTACATTTTTCATACAAAATTGTCGTTTTGACAGATGATAAAAGTAACTAATTTGACTAAGGTGTCATCTAGCCTATTACAGCTTTACTCCTGAAGAGGTAGAGAAAAATGAATTATACCCCCAAATTTTATCGATTTTAATTTTAGTCAGACTTACGTAACAACAGACAAGTCTTACAGTCAACCGGGCGCATATATAAAATTGAAGTGAATGAATCAAATAAATAAAATTAAATGATATGTATGTGAATATACGGTACTTGCATCAGAAAGTCAATTTAAAAAAAATATCTATGTTTATCTGTTTGTTTAGGCTAATCTCTGAAACGGCTAGGCACAGAACAAATAAACGTCGAATTTCTATATCGCAATACATGATTAGTAGTTGCTCTATAGGTTGCGTAGATGGCGCTGTAACATGTCTTGTTTGCGCTGTATGTGGAAGTCGCCACAGCATATGTATCTACATATTTATACCGGTGTGCGTGTACCAATGTATTTACAAAAGACCTGTACAAATATTTATTTTCTATGTTACTAGCTAGCTCACTTTTATCGATTTGCATAATGGTGTACAGAGAAACGTAACATTACCTGTGGACGAGTATATTTGTGTGGACACATATTTAAATAAGCGAAATTATCACATTAGTGGGTTTCCACAAAAAAAACTTCATTGTTTCATATCAAAACACTTTAGTATACACCTTGGCCACGCCACGCTTGGGGACGTAAAAGGCGTGACAGTCATCGTGGCAGTGTAAGCCTCACATAGTTATCACGATAACTGTCACCCCTGCATCAATGGGCCTCCGGTCTCGCACTTACCAACGAAACACGACAGCACGGATGCCGTCGCTTTAGGTTGGTCTTCTGTGGGAGGGTAGTACTGCCCGTCGAGCCGGCTCGTTCGTGCTCAAATCAGCGTGGCTCTACTACCTTAAAACAAACTGCAGTATATACTTAACAAAATGTAAATTTATTCTAATATCTACGAAGTTATAGAAAGAACTGTAAATCTATTGTCATAATATAAGTCAATTCATAATTCAGTTCCGATCTAGTCTCGATCTTACAGATGTTATATTGTATACTAAATTAAAAATCTACTTTGCAAAAAAAGTCATATTGTTTTAATGGCGTCGTTTTGATTGCACAAAAACGAGTTTTATGAACTAAAATTTACCAACTTTTTTCATCACGTTACTTTATGATAGCATTAACTTCGCCGCCGGTTCTGAAAACATCACTATTACTAAACAACTAAGAATTACTCAGACAATATCCTCTTTCAAGGTCGAACGTTGCCTCTAATCGTCTTAACTTTTTACACACGACACAATTTTACAAGCAATTTGCAAGCAGTCACAATCAAATTGCTTTCTGTGCACGTTAATTGCACGGTTCATCATCAATCAAATCGTTTGGCGGAATCGGACAAATTTGTTCTTTTGGATATTTTTCAAGTGGCACGCTGGATAACATTCTATATTTAATTTAAAGTATGAAACCAACACATTTTTAGAACCGGTCATGTGCTCCTCACATCCAACTAGCAAAATACAATATGTTATACGTGTTTTGTTTTGCTTACTTAGCAAATAAAAATTGACGATTTAATTATGAAGAGGCCAAATCTACTTGTTGATGTCGCGTCCACACGTAGACAATCAAATTGCCAATTCGCTCACAAATCTGATCAGTAGTTAAATTGTATCGTATGTGACCAATTTTAACTGTTGCGTCTCGTCAGTTTTAGAAGGTCACTATTATTTGACGAAGTATTATTAAATCTCTTTTCAGCCGATTTTTTAGAATCATCACGATGCTATTTTATCGTAATAGCGTTTAAACTATCGCGTTCCATATGACATCATTATGTTTACGGCAATTGAAATTTCATGATTAAAATACTTTTGGATTGTTTGAGATTTCGATCAGATTACACTGACCATAGTCACAAGAGCGAGCCCGTGGAGGAGAATTTTCGTGATTTACCTGCATATCTGTGTTATTATTGATTGACCTAATACCTATCGTTAACACGTTAATATTCGTAAACCTATATATAAACTTAAACATTATTTTTTTACCGTAACTGTATAAATCACAGGAATAGAATTAACTATTTACTCAGCATAATAGTGACGACAGAAATAGGAAATCTTTGCTTGCTCTCACATAACGTCTTTTCTTAAAATACATGCATGCAAAAATCACTAGTATTACTAGGTTTAGTCTATATTTCCATCAAAAAGCTGAAGTTCGTTTGTTTGGTTGAACGTGCTAATCTCAGGCAATACTGGTGCAACTGGCGAAAATAGTGGAGCGGAGTATCAATAAAAAATATTATAAGAATGGGAGAAATTTATTTCTTTTGAAAGCTTCTATTGCGTGCGTACGTAAACGTTCAAAGTTTCGCAAAAATAATGTACGAAGAATTGTCTCCTTTAAAAATTAAAAAAAACTCCACGGCATCATATGTCTATCTTTTACTAATAATATAAAAAATCACGCTGTATCTCATCACACTAGACAAAAGTAGGTAGGTACAGATGAAGTTGCATGTCAGCTAGTATTCTATACAGCACGAGGCTCTGGGTCAAAGATAATGAATATAGCATGATAATTAGTTGCTATCGTAACAAATATCTAAACGACTTCAGTGCATACGTAAATTTCTTTTCTGGGCTATCATGGAACATTATTCTGACTTATTAGTATTCTATATTAACATTTATTCGAGTCTCGGTCCTTTAAATTATCGTAACGAACACATTGTACAAAGTATTCGTATATCACATAAAAATTACTCGTAAACTAAAACGAATACTTTTATTCCTTCTAATTTGTTTTTCATTAAATTGTTACGACCCAAAAAATATATAGACAACATCTATTTAAGTATAGTATGTACACGGACTTTATTGAAATTCAGTGTTTTGACACAGGTGTTATTTTAAAACGTCCGAAGGGCTTGTTAGAACTGCTACTAACAAAATCAATATTCGTAGGAAAACTCGGGCTGGGTTTTACCGGACATAGAAACGAACTGTTTTAAATCCGTAACAAATATAAAATTAATTACCAATAATAACTACAATAGATTAATTAATTTGAATAATGATAATAATGTTTAGTACACTATACCACAGAAGTATCAATTAGTTCTTAGTTAAACTAAGAAACTTAGCAACCCTTTCGAATTAATCAATTATAGTTTAACACTTAAATATTTGATTACTCTATCGACGCGAACCCACGGCAGATCGTTCGAAGAATATTTTAGCGTTTAGTCTAATCAAATTGAGAGCCAAAAGTACAAAATGGTGAACAAGGTAAAACCAAATGTCCGCATAATTTTCATCTCCAAACAATTTTTCTAAATAAAGAAGTTTATTTAATAGTCAATAAAGTTTCTTATTCATAAGCAAATTAAATATACAAGTAGGAAGATAAAAAGCAAATAATATTTAAACATAATAGAACATAAGATAAAATAATTGCAATGGAAGTCATCACATCACATCACATCAACAGTTTTTAACACTCCACTGCTGGACATAATTCTCTCCTAAATTTCAAAATATCTGTATATTTGTAACAACGCTACTCATCCCATGGGAGTCGTAAGAGGCGACTAAGGGACAAGCTATCCAGGACACCATCACTGCAATCAGAAAGTAAACTTGAGACAAATTCTAAACCATGCCTTCTGACCAGCGTGGTATAGTACACCAGAACCTATTGCTATGAAGACACCAATTTCCAGAAGGGGACTATTGATGGTTTTTGATGAACCACTCACTAACTTTGAGTAACACGACTAAAAAATTACTTAACACCGGATTTCTGTAAGGTTACCCGAGCGAGCTGGTCTATGAATGTTGAAGCGTGACTCACCCACGGTAATATCCCGTTCGGTTTCCTAAGCTTGTCGACAAAAGGTACTTTTAAGCCATTTGCAAACTTCTTAATTTTGTATGTAACTAAGTTAGCTAATATTAGTTACGTAACGATTTTTAGTTTGTCGCCAAAACAATAAGATACGACATTTAGATACTACTAATGAGTTAATATAATGCGTACCGCTCTTAGTTGTACTTATTTTTTGGGTTATTATTGTATAAAAAATAAGCTTAATATGACGTCATTTAAACTTGATCTTTCCAATGTCAATCAGGACAATCCGGTCATTTGTATGCATGGAATAAGCACGAACATTAGTTAGACTTGAGAAATTTTCTAATGATAATAGGTAATTTTTTTTAATGACGTTGTGTACGATTTATATCTACTAAAATACTTTTTTTATGGAATATATCAGTACTTCAATACTTATTAAAACTTGAAACATCTTATTCATGGTCGTAGACTAACCCAGTTCTATGGTAACCAGACAGCTGATAACATGCGTGTATATTTGTAAACATGTATTTAAAAAATATTAAATATACAAATTATAGATAAACTACACCCAGATAAATGATCATATTCTCATCACAGGTTCTGAGTGGAAATCTTACTCTGGCTCAGCAGTCAGGCTCCTTCGCCAGTAGACCGACAGACTAAAGAATATTTTTTTTTTTTTATCATTTTGTTCCAAGATAATTTTTGATAGAGGAGTAAACTCTTTCTTGTGCCGTTCCTAATTTAAAATCAGTACCTCTTTTCTGGATCTTGACGACATACGAGTAGAATGTTCACTGTCTATGTGATGTCAAGGTTGAAGCGGACGTGGAAAATCAAGGGCTTTGGCTTCTAGGTCTTTTCAGTACGATGTTTCTGTAAATAGCATAACCTTAAAACATGCAATTAATTGAATTTTTTTTGCAACTTCATGTTCAAATATACATACATCGACGGACTTAATGCCTAAAGCATTCTTAATTCTTGAATCTGGAATTAAAAATCAAATTTTTGACTCCCGCCTTACCTCTTAAACTGTTCTCATGTAAATGATTCAAATGTTGTAAGGATGAAGATTTAATCGTGTGTGTGTGTGTTTCATACTCAACTAGCTTCCAAGGTCCCGCGTCTGGTATGAACTTCCTTTGATGCGCGAGGCATAACTAAACTGGATCGTATCTAACAATACATTTAAAATCTATATATGTTACAACTAGGTTTCTACCTGTTAATTTCGAAGTGTCACTACCCCTATTCTTCTCAAGGGTGTCTTAACAACGGACTAAAGGAGCTAATTACAACAGACATCAAAAGAAAAGAGAAAAAGAGAAGGAGAACGTGGCACAAACTATCTTGCCCGTCTGGTTAACGTGGTACAGTAGGCTAAAACCTCCCGCCTAAGCAGGGGCCTATGTCCAGCTGTGGACTAAAAAGGTTCATGATTGATATATTAAGGTCAATATACAATTATGACACGTGCGTGTATGGCATATATGTAACATCATGCACTATGTAATTTAAAGCAAGTAAGCCATTTAACTCTTGTTGAACAATTGACATACACATTAGTACGCTGTACTATTTACAGACAAATATCGTTTTAGAAACGAACGCTCGGTTAAAGAATTGTGCGGCTATTTTAACACTCACCTTGCATTAATTTTACTTAAAGCATAGATATTAAGACATTTTCATAAAGTTGAATACCATACACCATTTTTTTTTGTTGATGAGGCGAAAAATCCCTTCGGCTCTCCTGCTCCTTGGGTGCAGGAGTCTGGAGTATGTGGTGTTCCCAATAAAACCGCCTCGACGGCCGGCCTCTGGTCCCCTACTCTGAGAGCGGACCCAGACCATATATTTTCCCCGTTTGGTCTTATCCCAGGTGAAAAGTATTTCTCCTCCTCAGTTCTAATGTGGTGACTCGACCGTAGGTTTATGCCATACCTAATATATTTTTATAAAATTCTCAGGGAGCATGTTGTAGTAACTAAACGTTTATAGTTGCAGTACTTAGCACCGTAGACAATTCCTCATTGCTTACTTTTAAACAAAGTGTATTTTATATCAGCAAACGATGCATAGGAAATCTGTTGCTTTTGGAAACTTCTAAATTTTCATATCACTTATAGAATCAGTAATTATTTGATAGCTCAGCTTATATTCGTTATTTGGACTTCAGAGCAAGTGGACCTTTAGATTCTTTCTTTTTTTTATAAAAGCATACCAAAGTGACTTTACTCTACATGAATAGAATCCAAAAGTTGTGATCACCATACTCAGTGCGAATGCAGACAATGCAGTATGGTGATAGTAAGATGATTTTCACGTCTCACTTGGGGACGATAATGTTACCTTAGATTAAAATTAGGAGTCCTTAGTAATAGATAGATAGATATTACTTTATTTGTATACCAGAATTTACAAACATTATATAGTAATAAAACTAACAACGATTGTTATGTACAAAGGGCGGCCTTGTTGCTTATAGCAACTTCTTCCAGGCAACCTTTAGACTAATTTAATTTATAAACTGGTGCTAGGTATATACGAGCAAAAGTTAGAGTAACAAATAAGGTCATTATCTAAACACACATATCGTATAAACTGGATCGTATCTAACAATATATTCAAAATCTATCTAAAACATATATACGTAATCTAATATTATTATTGCAAAAATAAGTTTATGCGTTTGTCTGTTACACTTTCATAGCTTGAGTCGATTTTAATGGAGAAACTTTATTAGGGAAAGTCTTTAACCGAAGGCTGTAAATCACGATACACTCGCTGGCAGAGCGACGGCCGATAGCTAGTGTGAAATAAAATGCCTTCAAACTTATCCATGTTATTAAATCTAAGTAAAAAGCAATATTTAGTGTGTAGAGTGTCGTAAGAGCAGATTAAAAGAGCGAACTACACACGACAATAACGCTGCAAAGGGAAGGAAAACTTGATACAAACCCTTTACCAACCCGTCTGGCCAACGTGGTATGTGGTGGTGGTAGGAAACCTCCTTTTAAGGAGAGACCTATGTCAAGTAGTGCACTATTAAAGGCTGTTGATATGAGGTAATGATGTGAAAATGTCAAAGTCAGTTTGGCAGAAGCAAATGCCGTCACAGAACTTTGTCAATGCTGACGCGAGAGTGTCAATCCTCATTTCACGTGTTAATAACTATAAATCGTAACACTAATATAAATACTTTTCGTCGATTAACTAACCATAGATGTTTTTTTTACCCGTACGTACTAATATTTTTTTCTATTGTTACAGGTTTAAACGAACGCCGAAAGTGCAACGAAATAACTATCTAGTCACAATAAATCACATTTTTAATAAAAAAAACATGAAATAATAATAAGAGTTTTTGTAACAATATTTGTGCGGTAATAGGGTTATTAGCTAAGTGTAAAAATGCAGATTTTAAAAGCACGTTACGCTTTGAGAGCGAGCGCCTCGCAGTTTCAAGCATGGAGTAACACGAAGACTCGGTCTGCGGCTACGGTGAGTTCTTTCAAATTTACATGTAGATCTATTTCAATGATCACCTGAATTGTAGTCATTACTTCTGTCCATAATGTTCGAGTAGACAGGGTTAATAAGCCAATATAAATGTAAAATAACGTTACTAAATGGTAACGAGGGACATGATATCTATTCCTCCACATGCAACTGTGGAGGAATGAGAGTCATGTTCTACACAAAGGGAGGATCATGACTGACGGGTCATGGCACAACGGTTGATGTTCGGAAGTTATATATATGCAAATCAGCCCTAGAATTTCTAAATCGCGATACAAGATTAGTTACTCTGTAGTTCGATGTGTCTTTGGTAGATGGCGTTGTAGTATGTCTATGTTTGCGCTGTATGTGGAAGTCGCGTATTTTATCTCTGCGTCGCCCTAAGGCAGACAATGCCTTAGCATAAAAGTCCACTTTTGTCACATTTGTGCATAAAGAATGTAAAAAAAAGTATGTGTGTATGTACCTATTTTTTCCAGTACATAGCGTAGTGTTGTCTCGATTTTCTTTGATTAATAATAATGACCATTGATGAAAATTGTTACCTAAAGTTAGTACTTTTCCTTACTACTACTAATTAGTTATTTATTAACAAACTTATACACACACAAGAGTTACAAATTTCAAAAAATCTTTTCTTATAATGCCATAATATAGGGTGGGCCAAGAATTCGATAACATTTGAATCTAACATCCCGCGCGAACATGTTACGGGAGTTCTTGGGACCAATGCTACTGGAATTTGTTGGCTACAATCGTAATACAATGGTTTCAACGAGATGGAACCACTGAGTCCCTGCTGGTGTTTAAAGAAATATTTCCGGAAAAACTGATTTTCAGACGAGGGGACATTCCATGGCCACGCAGAAGTCCAAATTTATCCTCAGCAGACTTCTTTTTATTTGGTTATGTGAAGAATCGTGTTATCAATAAACCAAATACACTACATCAATTAAAAGAAAAAATCAGCGAAGTGATGTCGGCGATCTCACGATTTCTGTGCCGACGAGTATTCGAAAATATCGGTGCTCGCTTAGAAGAGTACAAACTTCGAAGCAGTGGTCATTTAGACGATGTAATTTTTAAAAATAAATGCCTCCTAAATAACTTTATTTTAAATAATTAATTTTTATAATATATCAAATGATTTTTTATACCATTTTTTCAAATGTTAACTAATTCGTGGCCCATTCTATATAATTAAACGACTAAGTTCTACGGATTTCACAACCACACGTGTCGCACAAAGGCGTAAGCCGTATATCGCAAACCATCTATCATTTCTACCTTGACACAGTAATACAAATTCTTATCTAACAGGTATTTGATTTGTTTTTAAATTTAAGTAACGTATACTGGTTCTCGTAATTGATAAGGAAGTAAGAGTTTTTTTTTTATTTGTAACGTTCCAGCCAAAAATACGTATCCACTACTATTAGGCAAATACCTGCAAAACACATCACTTTTCATCTTCACCTCAAAAAGGACTCGTTTGGCTAGTTTCAAAATCAAATGTGTGAGGCTTGGTTTATTGACTGCAAACACTCAATTTGTTAAGACTAAAAAGATTTAAAGAATTGCAAGAGGAAATCATTTTTTTCTGCTTAAACAATTACTGAGTTAGATTCAACTCACGTGATCCGCCCGATTTTTAAACATCAAATGAAATTACATCGTCATTTTTAATTGGTTTCTTATCAGTTACAAATTGTAGTGAACTTCATCGACGACTTCCATGTGCTTGAGGGAATCGCATAATTGTGAGAGATAAGCGAAACTAAAACTAGGCCAAAACCTCCTTGTTAAGGAGAGGCCTATGTCCAGCTGTGGACTGTAAAAGGCTGTTGAAGAAGCGAAACTCTAATTTAACCCAAGCGAAATTGTAGATCCTTGTATATAAAATAACTTACATATTTCACGAAATACCAATAGGCACTCAAGGATCTTATCACTTTAATTGCAGTATGGTACACTGCGTGGTTCTACTCGGTATAAGCCCTACATACGATCTTCTTGTTAGCCCGCTCTTCGTGTGCGGCAATCCCCTTGGATACTACCACCAGACGCCCGGTGGTGTAGTTATTTCGGACTCGAATCTATTCAGAACTACACACCGTTTTGGGTATCAGTACCCAGAGAACAAGATATAACCTAGGCATGTAATATCTGGTACCCTGATAAAATCCCAGGTACCACGACCTTAACGATATTCCTAGTGCAGAAATTTGAGAAGATACGTTTGATACTTCCAGCGTTACAATGAATAATCATGTTTTGTTATTATTGTGATCAATAAACAATTTATCTTGTGTACATTTATTCATCGGTTTATTGCAATAAAGATTAAAGATAATAACTTATGTGGTCGGCTTAAGATAGCTTACATAAGAGTAATTATTGGTGATAACTTGAATGTTTTGGTGCATACTTCTGCAACGTGTCTTGCATACAAACCCGTGTATTTAAGCTTTGTAAATTGTATTAATATAATCTATACTCCAAGATCGGGATTGTTGGTGCTCCTTAGACGACGGTCCTTAAAAACGGGGAAAAATTGTTTCTTTTGTAAAACAGACGAAGTTGCTCACATCAGCTTGTGCTTTTATGAAACACTTCCAAAACTGTGGACATTACCTAACACAACACATTTTAAGAACAATAAACTCTACTGAATTTTAATTTTTACGTGTCGTGATAGTATTCGGAGATAGTGTGATCACTTAAAATATATTTACAATTCGTTGCATTGCCCAAAGTTTTAAGCAAGCTGCTCCAACAAATGTAATCGGAAACATTTAAATGTTTTAAGACACACATGTTTACAGGTAAATGCTCTAAATAAATACTTGTGCGCATTTATGTATGTGACGAATTTTTTCCCCCCAACTAATACATTTGTGTAGAAATAATGTTATTACATCAAAATATATTCTAATTTTTGTGGATTACGCTTTAAATTTGAGAAAGCAGTGCACTAAACCTTCGGTGGTCGCAAGAAAGCTTTTATGTCCAACAAAACTTAGTTTTTTTAATTTCTTGTTAACTTGTCTATGAATGAACTTAAAATATTAAGCACAATTGTCCATATGGCGGGTCGTTTGCGCTTAAGGTCTCTTATGCTAAAAAAAATAGCATTCAATAAAACCAAAATGGACAAATTCCTGCCTTCAGTTGTGCATCATCACATCGACAGCCTTTAACAGCCCACTGCTCCACATAGGCTTAGCCAGGAGATTGTACATAACTTTCTTTATATATATATATAAAAGAAAGTGGTGCTAGTTACACCACTTATAACTCAAGAACGGAAGAACGGATTTAGCTGATTTGGTGGGGAGGTAGCTTAGAACCAGGAGACGGACATAGGATACTTTTTATCCTGTTAGGACGGGTTTAAGTAAAAAAAAATCTGTTTATTTGCCTCTAAGGCGCAACAGGGTTCGCGGGTTAAGCTTGTTTTCTATAAAAACAGTAGCAGTCGTGGGACTGCCGATAGAAGTGAAAACGGAACTATTAAGTTGAGAGTAATTTAAACTACATGCAAAAATTATATGAAATATTTTATGTTTCATATATAGCTATATATAATATATAATATTATATATAATATATAATAATAATAAATTTCATATATAATATATAATAATAATAAATTTCATATATAATATATAATATCATATTCTCCATAGCTATAGATATACTATTATCATTAGCATGTCGGTGACGCGAACCGAGGATTTTACCCTCTACCAAAACGCTCAACGCGCCTAAAGAAGACATTAACATTTTAACGTCTTAAGCGCCTTAACATTTTACGATCCATACAATACATCATGCGCTTTATCCGTTTGTTTTTTTTTTTAATTATTTGGGGACATGGCAGTGCCACAACCAAGTCGAGTAAAAAGACAAACTCTATGGCCATAACCATGGGCGCCGGGAGAGGAGTAAACAGGTGCACTTGCAACCCCTGGTTATAAAGAAAATGCATAGACAAATACATATTTTTTTTACTTATTTCATAAAATAAATCGTTTACACAGGTTAAAACCTAGTATAATTCTATATTTTATATTGGTAAATAGAATGTGTGGATCTAGATGCACCCCCGTGAAAATAATTCTGGAGACGCCCATGGCCATTTTTCCTTTGCAGCCATTCTCGTTGTCTTCGGGTCCTGAGACAGGGCTTAGTATAACTTAGTATTACTGTCAGACTAATATGCTATTTCCAAATAACTCCAATGAACAGCAATCATCCCGGTCTTGGAGTATAGATTATATTAATACAACTTACAAAGCTTAAATAGACGGGTTTTTATGCAAGACACGTTGCAGAAGTATGCACAAAACATTCAAGTTATCAACATCAACAGGCTTTTACAGTCCACTGCTGGACATAGGCCTCTCCTTAGCAAGGAGGTTTTAACCTACTATACCACACTGGCCAGACGGGTTGGAATAGGGTTTGTTCCAAGTTTTCCTTCTCTTTGTAATGATGTTGTCTTGTGTGCTTTGTTCCCTTAGTCGCCTTTTACGACATCCACGGGATGAATAGGGGTGGTAACACTATGTGTTCTTAATCCGTCACTACACGTCCGTCATCACTAACTCCAAATTCAGTCTCTACCTTAATGTGAAAATACAAAGTTAGTTTTACAGTTCATACAATACTTAAGCAAAAATATAGATATTTTAGAGTATGATGTAGGAAGATACAGTGAACTATAATATTATGAGGTAACAAGAATAACTAGTGTGGCTTCAAAAATAAATGAGAGATTACAAGATAGTAGAGCTATGCTGATTTTAGCACGAACGAGCCGGCTCGACCGGGGCAGTACTACCCCTTTTTTTTCTGTGCGGCAATCCCCCGGATACCACCTACTGATGGTTATGTCGGACTCGAACCGACGAAAAACCGCACGCAGTCTCAGGTACCAGTCATCGGGGAACCAGGTGTACCCTAGAAAGGAAATCCCTGGAACCCCGACGGGGCAGTACTACCCTCTCATAGAAGACTTAAAGCGACGGCATCCGTGCTGTCTTGTTTCATTAGTGAGCGCGAGACCAGAGGCCTATTGCTGCAAGGTTGACAGTTATCGTAGTAAGTGTGGGGAGCTTTAGACTGCAATAATGACTGTCACGTTTTTTACGTCCCCGAGCGGCACTTGAAACAGCATCTCACTAGACCACCATTGTGGGTCACCATGCTGTATTGTCTGCATCCGCAATAGACCCTAATAACTCTTGGATTCTACTCATGCTTGCCGTTAGGCAGAGTAGTCACTTTGGCAGGTTCGTAAAATAGGAAAAGAAAAACATATATATATTATTTTTTTAAAAAAATTAGTATAACATAATATGTTAAAAGTACAAGTCTCGTAATGCACATGTAAGATCTAATTGTTAAGTCAACTATAAAAATTATACATTACTTTACTTTATTATTAACATAATATAACAAAATCTACCTTACATATAAATTATTTTATGTTTCTTGATGCACAAATTAAGATTGAACGTGATTGTACCTTGTGATTTCAAAGTTGTTATATTTTAAACCGTAAATCTTGGCAACAGTTAGACATACGTCTACTGCCACGACCGTTAACAAGTATGGACCTACCCAAATGAGTATTTAATAATAATAATAAATCTCTTTATTCAGGTATCTTAGACCCATACAAATTGTTACAGATATACAAATTAATCAAAATTTCGTTCAATACTAAAATCAATTATTTTAAAACATACTAATTAAAAATTTTGTCTAGTCAATAATAATCAATTTACTTGTCTAGTCTTTCTCTATATGAATCTTGGAACAGTGGTTCATAAGAAGAGTATTTGAGGCTACACCGAAAGATGATCAAAATAAAGTAATGTGCTCAATCCACTTGCTTATATGTCGTAATGTGACAGTGCCAATCGAGATTAAGATAGAACTAGTATCAGTTTATTGTCCAGTAAGTATAAATGCAAATCTTTTTTTTTCAGAGTGAGAAGAAAGTGGAATACAAACCGATAAGGAGCGTTCTTGTTGCCAATAGAGGCGAAATTGCAATTAGAGTATTCCGAGCATGTACCGAGTTGGGCATCAAGTCCGTCGCTATTTACAGCGAACAGGACAAGCTGCAAATGCACAGGTAATTTAATTTATTCCTCTTGTTACCCGACTATTGATAGAGGATAGTGTTATTTAAATATTTACTATACATGTACCTATATAATCCTTTTTTGTTGTTATTTGTACATCCATAAAGGAATTATGTGACACGCTCGATATCTTAAGTTATTGATAAATAAATAAATTTTAATACTAGAATATTTAGTATTTTTAACGAATTGAATTGTTTTAAGATGCAAAAAATGTGTATACTATAGACAAAATGACATTTATTGGAAGTAGATAAATATAACAAATAACAAATTAACTTAGACCAGTAAGATCATATTCACACATATTTAGTTTTTCTTATTATTATGATACAGACATATCTTTACAGACAAAAGGCAGACGAGTCCTATCTAGTCGGCAAAGGTCTTCCACCAGTAGCGGCATATCTTAACATTCCAGATATTATCAGAATAGCAAAAGAGAATGACGTCGATGCCGTACATCCTGGATACGGTCTTCTATCTGAGAGGTAAGGATGAAATAATTCTTATGTTTTCGTAAAGCAGTATTTTTTTTTATTAAAACTATTTATATACAGTTGATAGTGTGACATTTTAAGATTTTATTTAACATTATTAAATATTGCACATAAAAAAGAATGATTAAATACTGCCTAAATACATATTTAAAGTAAGTTGTATTGAGACTTACCAAAACGGACTAATATATTCAATGTCGTGGGTCATTGCTCTTTCCGAATAGCATCATTATAGAAGTGGTCTTGTACCTTTTTTGAATATCAATAAATATGCTAAATTGTACATTATAAATATGTATAAGACTGACGTATCCATGCTATGATACTGTATCGACTCGAGATGTCGAAAAATATGCAGGTACGATCTACTTGTTTATTACGTTAGCAAACGTAATGCGCATACATTGTTACGCTCATGGATGTTAAAGTTTAATGACCTACATATTATTGTTACAAAATAATTGTATTAAATTAATTCTGTATTTAATTACCTGCAAGTATCTATCTTTTATTGTGATTCATGTGTGGTTTCATAATTTTAAACACTTCAGCGAATTGTAATATCAAAATATAATCTAATATATAAAATTCTCGTGTCACAGTTTTCGTTGCCATACTCCTCCGAAACGGCTTGACCGATTTTGATGAAATTTTTTGTGCTTATCCGGTATCTATGAGAATCAGCCAACATCTATTTTTCATCCCCCCTAAATGTTAGGGGTAGTACAAATTATTAAATTATTTATATGGTAAAACAACGTTTGCCGGGTCAGCTAGTATGATATAAGATATGATATGTTTCCGTCCGGCTTCTTACCGCTATGTAACACACTTCTGTCCCATTTCTGTTTAGCGGTTCGTGTATACGACTGCCCATCAGTCTTGGGTTCGATTCCCGAGTGTAACCACAAATTATTATTGAATTTTTCTGATTATATAAATTCTTGATTACCCCCATACCTCGGAGAGTACGTATAGCCATCGGTTCGATCCCTGAACCTCTCCTCGGCCGTGTCGGATAACCGCCCAATCGGATTATGCGAGTGAGGGAACAAAGAGTGCACCTGTGTTTGCCCACACACTTGTACACTATAACCCCTCTTGAGATTGGCCGCCGTGACTGAATTTGTCTAGGAGTACATCACTAATTGTCTCAATTACCTTCAGATCCGACTTCGCTCAAGCCGTCATCGATGCAGGACTTCGGTTCATTGGACCTTCACCGTCTGTGGTGCAACAGATGGGTGACAAGGTCGCTGCCAGGAAAGCTGCTATTGAAGCTCGTAAGTTTTTTGGATAAACATATGCATTTAGTAAAGGGAAAACGTAGTCATTTCACATTACTAAAGGACCATCCATTAGTTACGTCACATGAATTTTATTGCTAGTCATGTTTGTAGCTTGTGATGACTCCTTTCTCCGTACTGTAATGTCCCATTGTTCACATCTAATAAATAAATATTTAAAAATCAGAAAAAACATGTTTGAAGAAAGTCTAATGAAACATTGAAAAAATAACAAAACAAAAAACGATGTAAGTAGTATATTATTGCTATTAATTCAAATTTCGCGTTTTACTATCCTGATATATTTGATTTCGAAACATGACGTCACGAATTTAGAACCCTTTCCACTTGTCACAATCACATTTGGCCCGCCCCCTCGTTAACGTGCGACATAATGGATAGCCGCTAATTGGCAATATAAGTTTAAAAGAATAATATTTAATCTCTTTTTCTCGTTATCAGCATATGAAAGGAATGTACGACCTTAATATGCTTGGATGAATTTAATTACCGGAATTCTAGTCTAGGATTTTATTAATATTAATATTCTAATGACTCACGAAGATACACTCAACGTGATTGATAGAATAAAGGATGTGATATTATTTAATAATACTTAATAACCATTACACACGTCTCACACGGCAGTCTGATAACATATGCTATGGTAACCACACTGCTTGATATCATGGTTTTTCATCAAGTGACGAGGCTACCAATGAACTCATCCGCAACTTCTTTCCCCATTTCTGACCCTGGGGAATTAAGCACTCAAAAGGCGGCAATATACTTGTGTTTTTTAAGTCGCATTGGAAAGAAAAATGCTGTACTTGAGGTCTCGGTTTCGATTCCCGGGTCGGACAAAATGTTGTGTCTATGTGAAGTTTAAGTGTTTTCTATGTATAATATGTACGTATTTAATAAAAAGTGTACAAGTATTCTATCAGTCAGTCTATTTATCATAGCACAAGCTCTGCTTAGTTTGAAACTAAATGACATCGTGTGTCAAATGTCCGGAATAATTATTATTATTATAAAGTGACTTATTGATAAGAATAGAGTGTATCTTACTTACAATATTAATGTAAATGATTATCATTCGATTGTAAAGCATTATAACGGTCAATTTCTTTAAGTCGACAGCAATTACAGTGTTATCATATAGTTTGTAAACAACAGAGCGTGATAGAAACGTGAATGTGATAGGTCGCCTACAAATAAAAAGACATATGCTTTGCCGTCTCTTCAGTGGTTCACCATTAGAATCAAAGAGATCCCTTTTGGTAGGTAGCTGACATAAGTAATAATAACAATAAATCTCTTTATTGTACATCAGATTAATTTCAAAATTAATTTAATATCAAGGAAGTACAAGTGACGTCCTTATCGCTCAGAGGCATTATCTTACAGGCATGTATAGGGTTGTGTTTGGTGTATCAGAAGGTGAATGTTAAATAGAATTAAGTAATATAAACTATATATAAAAAGATTTTTATTTTTTTTAATATTTCGGACATTTGATACACAACGTCATCTCGTTTCAAACTAAGTAGAGCTTGTGCTATGATAACTAGACTGACTGATAGAATACTTATATACTTTTTTTTTGTAAATACATACATATTATACATAGAAAACACTCGACGGGGTCCGGCCCGGGAATCGCACCTGAGACCTCAAGCACAGCCGTGGCAATTACTACCGCTGCGCCACGGAGGCAGTTATAGTTATATTTAACACATAGTGTGGATGATTCAATAAGTATATACAAATAAATAGGTGAAATTTGTAGATATTCCATACATTTGAGACAAATACCTTCGCCTAGTTAGGCTCACTTGTAACACAAAACAGCTGTACTATGCAGTTGCATAGTACAGCTGTTTTGTGTTACAAGTGAAATTATTTTATGATTATTCTAATCTTATGCAGAAATTCTGGTCTTGCTAACATCCGTACTACAATCACTTCGAAGATTTCTGATGAAATTTTTTATTTTGCAGGAGTACCTATTGTTCCGGGTACGGACGGCCCAATCAGCACAACAGAAGAAGCAGTAGAATTCTGCAAGACTCATGGTCTTCCAGTTATATTTAAGGTGAGTGGTATATAATAATAATACAACCCATATAATGTTAGAACAACGAGTTTTAAAGTCCGCTAACCAGGCTATCACTGCCTCACGGAAAAACGTTATTAAGAGTCTCATGGCATTTAAGAAAGTGAGTGATGTTATCAAAAAATCTGCGTAATTTTCCTCTTCCAAAAGGTCATAACTCATTAGACTAGCGATGCACAGACTGCGGCCCACCGTCCGCTTGTCCTAAGTGCGCCTGTTGCCTACAAGTATTAGATCCACCCGCGAGACGTCCATTCACGCTTGGACTACCTGTGGGCAATGAGTGAGCACCAAGTGACGAATTGTAGCTAGTCGCGCGTCGGATGGCTCTAAGAAGCTAACTCTAATACTGGCGAAGACATTCGAAAACCAGCAAATGAATGAGTGACAGAAGATTGTAAAAAACCTTTTTCTACTAGAGTTTATCTATCGTAACAAATTTAATTCTTACGTGAACACTTGTGTTCGTACGACAGCTGGTATACATTACCTAACTGCAAACTATATTATTTAACTAATTTAATATTTTATCATTGCCAAAATTAAACATTTATGAGACTACTATCATTGTGCGTAAACACTAGTGTGTTTGAAAACATCACGATAAGTTGTATGTCAATATCGTCACATATACAGACTATATGTTTGGTAGTAAAGTATACGTTTGTTTAGCATATTTACGTACTATATGACGTTTCGAAATTTGAACACATTACGGAGCGTCAATGAAACACTGCCAGCTGTAAAAATACTACGGTTTTGTGTAAAAGTTTATTTTTAATGAGAAAGACATTGGAAAAAATCTATTGTAGGTACTCCAATCGAGTTCCCTTGCATATAATATGAAAGTTTAAGTATCATTATTTTTTTTTTATTAGGAATAAATTCTGTGTCGCGGGGGACTTAACAAACATACAAGAAACGGACACAAAGAACACCCAGACTCAGAACAACAATTTGTGGATAACACTAAGTGTTGTCCCATGTAGGATTTGAATCCGACACTCAGCGAAGTGGAGAGCAGCGTGGCGACCGCTTAAACAACTCGGCCAATAATAATTTTCAAACTTTAGTTTTGACTGGCCTGTTTGTTTAGTATAAGGCTGTCTTAAACCCGGCTCGCGGGCTCAATTCCACCCAAAGATAAGCAATTAAATAAAGCAACTGCACGGTTGACCTAGCGGTCGCCACGCCGCTCTCTATTGCGCTGAGTGTTGTGGGTTCAAATCCCACTTGGGACAACATTTTGTGCAGAAAAGCAAGATCTTTTGTTCTATGAATAACTGTGTTTATTAGAAATCTAGTTGTTATAACAAGCAAAGCACATGCTTAGTATAAGCAGGTACTGACAAATTCACCTAGATACTTCTAAATACATACATGCTATAGGTAAATTACAC
This sequence comes from Hypercompe scribonia, assembly GCA_949316085.1. Classification (NCBI taxonomy): domain Eukaryota; kingdom Metazoa; phylum Arthropoda; class Insecta; order Lepidoptera; family Erebidae; genus Hypercompe; species Hypercompe scribonia. Next base: position 16,343,077 of record OX438981.1, on the reverse strand, counting down.
CAGATCCAAAACCAAAACTTGATAGAAATTAAATTCATGATCACCCAGTTAAGATCACTGGGCTCTAAATCGTAAAAACGCGTCAGAAAGAAAGCACTGCTTACGGTCTCTGGAAGAACTTAAATGACGCAGTCTTGTCATATTTCATCGGACAATATATAATCATTTTATAATTAAAATATGATTACTCACGCAATAAATTTATAAGAGCGAATGTAAGTGAAAATGTCGAAAGAGGTTCGGTGAACATTTACCGACAAAATTGGTCATGTGCTGAAGAAGGGCCGTGTAAAAGGCATAGGTACCAACGAGCATGTAACGATTGATGAATATGGACGAAGCAAAAGAGGTATGTCAGGCCGTAGTAAGCGGAGTGGTCTCTGCCTGGTAAATATTCGTGTTGTAGAATTACGGGATTTCAAAGTTAGTTCCGTTTTCCTTAGGCAGCGTACGGCGGAGGGGGTCGTGGCATGCGTGTGGTACGTGAAATGAGCGAGGTGGTCTCGTCCTTCGAACGTGCCTCTTCTGAGGCGTTGGGCGCCTTCGGCAACGGGTCCATGTTCATCGAACGGTTCATCGAGAGGCCCAGACATATTGAGGTGCAGTTATTGGGTGAGTTTATTAATAATTTTTTTAGAACGTTCAATTTGTCAGCACGACTTTTTTCACATTTTTTTTTTGTTATGTTGTGTTTTATATACTAATCTAGATTTAAGTTTATTCTATGATAATAATCAAAGAATAAGTTTAAGAAAGAACATCGTAGAAAAACTAATCTTGATTTTAGAATTTTTGTAAATCTATCTTTTTAGTAAACTATTTATCGCTATAGACACTATAACTCAAGAACAGTAAAATAAGGTACGAATAAAAATCCCAAAATAATATACCCCTAAACGATTTCGTCCACGGTGGCCAGTCTCAACGGGGACCATCCAACTACCTAGAAGATGTTATAGTGCACAAATGTGTGCGCTAAGACAAGTGCACCTTCTGTTCCCTTACTCTCCCAATCTGATGGGACGGTTATCCGACACGACTGGGGAGAAATCAGACACAGGACCAAAGGCTTTACGTGCTTTCGAGGCATGGGGGTTAAGATCCTCACTTCCAAAATCCAGGCTGTTATTAAGCATTTCTATGATTGGAAAAAGTCGATAACACTTTTTGACCCGAACCCGGATCGAACCCGTTCGGCAGTCGCATACGCTAACCGCTAGACCAACGAGGCAGACTTAATTACCAAAATATTAAACTACTTTTTTTGGATTTGTTTACATAACTGCTTTCATTCAGGTTACAGATATTTTGTATACCACTGATCTAAATTAATGAATCCGATGTTATTTTACATATTTTAATAAAACTTCATCATAATCGATTCTGTAATTAAAAAATGAAAGCGAAACAAACAAACGAAATATTGTATTACACAATCAACCTATCACCGTCCACTGCTGAACGAAGGTCTCCCCCAAGGAACGCCAACGATTCCGGCCTTGGGCAATTCGCATCCATACGCTGCCAGCCACCTTCTCCAAGTCGTCGTTCATCGCGCCGCAGGGTGCCCTACACTATATTTGCCCAATCGTGGTATCCACTCTAGTACACTTCGGCTCCAGTGACCATCGGTTCGTCTGGAGACATGGCCGGCCCACTTCCACTTCAGCATACTGATTCTCCGTGCGATGTCAGTTACTCTAGTTCTCTGTCGAATAACCTCGTTACGAATTTTATCAGTCAAAGAAACAGCTAATATTGTAATTACAATATTAATTTCGTTATGATTTGATATTCTTCTCTTCTAGGTGACAAGGCCGGCAATGTTGTCCACTTATACGAACGAGACTGCTCAGTACAGAGGCGGCATCAGAAAGTCGTTGAAATCGCACCAGCGCCACACTTGAATCCTGAGGTAATTATTTGCACTTGTGTGACGTATTTTTGTAACTAATTATGAAATATAACAACCTGGCAGGAAAGAAAATAAAAATACATAGATAAAGACATATTTTTAACTTATTTCATAAAAAAAGTTGATTATAAATAGTAAATAGTATGTGTAAATCCGTGGATGCACCCCCTGAAAATATTTCTGGCGAGGCCCAGGCACATGTTTATGAGTTTATTTTTTTCTAATCCTACCGTGACATGTGTATTCAATAATGACCGTAAAAAATATGAGCCTAGTATCCTTATCTTCATTTGTTATCGTTTGAATTTAGTTAGATTCGTTATTATGCAATAACTGTTACCACAAAAAAAATATATGCATGTGTTGTTCATTCGTTCATCAACAACTGTTACACGTCTTTTTAGGACTAATCCACACTCATTACAAATTATAAGTGTACAGTATCAAACAGCAAACGCAGCTTTCTCCTATAATCACGAACTTAAAGTAGGTACTAAGTTATATTGCAGTAAAGTACCAAAAAAAACTATGGAGAGACGAACGGGTGTCATGTCCCTCCGACACAAAGGGGAGCAGATAACGGTTGATGTTGGGATTTTATGTGTATGCTAATCAGAGCGAGAATTTCTATATCACAATTCAGGATTAGTAGTTGCTCCGTAGTTCATTACTCCGTAGTTTGATGCGTCTTCAGTAGGTGGCGCGCAAACATATATTTTTGTTTTGCGCTGTATGTGGAAGTCACTACAAAACAATTAAATATTGAACTTGTGAAGACAAAATTAATGACAGAAACAATACAGTGAAGTAAGCCTGTATTCGTTGAAAAGAGAAGTAAAAACAAAAGATTAAAATGTACAAGTTAGGTTTATTTAAAAAATGCACATTGAAATCATTTTTTATTTCTTTATCAATTCAAGTTCGTTCTTTGTTCATTTATATTTATTTTCACACAAAATAAACAGTAGTACCGAAACGCGTGACAGTCTATGAACAAGTTAAAATGCGCGTTCAACGTCCTTCATCTGCAAATAGCCTTAGATTTTTGAAGTTATACTTCTTTTAGCGTGTTAGGCAAAAAGAGTAAATTTTCACGATGCGCGCGCACACCGTCACGAAAACCTAACACCGTCACAAAAACCGACACCATGAAATTAACTAGTCAACATTTTATTTTTGAAGTTATACTTTTGGTGCAAAAATAATGCGTTGTAATAAAACGTTCTTTCCATGTATTAAATACCCTTTTTTCTATTATTAGTGTCATTTTCTCTACAGACATTGGATAACGCGAAGGATAATATTTTTATAAAGATTTTATCTTGTTACGCCAAAAAAGTGTAACGTCTTACGTTCGTACATACATAAGTACACACACACACACACGTTTTTTTTTCTAATGCTTTCTATGAGTAAATACACGTGCAAAATTGACACGAGGAGTTTAAAGTTCGACCCCAACGTGACGAACTTTAATGAAAAATAATGCATACAAATAATTATAAGCAATTGAAATAATATGCATCCATTTATGTATTATACAATACACAGTGGGCTGACTACTAATAGTTACTTTAATGTTACTGTCGTAATGTTAATATTACTGCCGGTACTGCTATATTTTTAAAAAGAAATCTTTATGTATGTCGGTTATCAAAAATCGGACCCATGTTGATATTACATAATTAACACAACCATGCTGAAAAAATTATTCTCTGTTATATTGCCGAGCCATACGACCTTCAAACCTTCAAAAAAAGAGCGTACTCCTACCTACACGTTTGTGACTCCTGAGTTGACACGTTCATAGGCAGTGGTGGTCACTTTCCAATCAGATAACCGTATTTTTGTTGAATCAATTTTGTATGTTCATGCGTATAACTTGTTCTGAAGGCGTATTTATCTTAAAAGAAAAACCAAAGGCTTACAACAGAGGTAGTGTAGGTACTTTTGTAATTAACATAATATTGTTGACTAGCTTTTACCCGTAGCTTCTCGTTTAGGTTATTTTTTTAATTTTAAATAAACCTCGGGATCAGTACTTTTTTCTTTGCTGTATACAAACTTTAATAATGATCTGCTGAATAATTAAAACACGTTAAATGCGCTTACTAATTAGGCAATATAATTACGTTGATTTAGAAATATCTGTGCCCAGAGGACGGAAGCAGTTTGCCACCTATTGACTAAGTAGAACTAATGAAATTATTATTAGCAAAATGCGGACGTTAGATACATCTCTATTTACCCCTTTAAGGATAAAAAACATGAGTGTATGTATGTTTTTACTTAGTAATACACTATCAAAACTGTTATTTCGATTTTCCCAGACAAGACAGAAGATGGTGGACTGCGCGGTACATTTGGCGAGACACGTGGGTTATGAGAACGCCGGTACTGTAGAGTTCTTACTCGACGATAAAGGCAACTTCTACTTTATTGAAGTTAACGCCAGGTATTTATTGTGTTTGGTATGACGTTATTAGTAAATTATTTTGACCTTAATAAATAAAGAGGTTTTTAAATACTGTGCACTATTTAGGCAGTGTCTTCTTGAGAATTCATGGAGTGTATTATACACAGTTTGAAACTTCGTCTGCGTGTTTGCATAAGAATATATTTTCTGAGTTTTTTCCAATATTTCTAATTGATACTGGATTCCTATTGGTTGTAGCGTAATGTTATGTAGCCTATAGCCTTTAACAGTCCACTGCTTTACATAAGCCTCTCCTTTGGAAGGAGGTTTTGACCTACTATATAGTGATTTACTCGAATATACCATCTTTTTGCAGTGAGATTACCCTACGTAGTTTGTTCGTTTAGTCACCTCTTACGACACCCATGGGTTGAATAAGGGTGGTGACACTCTCTACTCTTAATCTGTCACCATACGGATGTATAAGTAGATATTACAGTATGAATGGCTACCCACTCCAAAAGGATTGTTAAATTCAGCCTAGTAGTTTAACCAAACGAATCCTTTAGTTTTAGTATAGATAAATCTTTTTTTTCTTCTATTTCTTTCTGGAACTAGAAAATTGAAACGGAAAGTAGATATTTTTATGAATGTGGAAAATTAAAAACTATTAATAAAACTTAGAGGACTGCGTTTATGATCAGTGTTGCCTTCCCTAATTTCGTACTAAAATAATACTCTCGACAATTTCTATTCCGTACCACACTAAAAAGACTAACATCTCTCCACAGGTTGCAAGTAGAACACACAATCACAGAAGAAGTAACAGGCATCGACTTGGTACAGTCCCAGCTCAAAGTGGCAGAAGGTATGACGCTACCGGAGCTGGGTCTCACACAGGACAAGATCAATGTGCAAGGGTACGCGATACAGTGCAGGGTGACTACTGAAGACCCTGCAAATAACTTCCAACCTAGTACTGGCAGGATTGAAGTCTTTAGGTAATAAAAAATTTCTGTTTTAAAAAAAAATGACAGATAGGTAGATAACTCAAGACAAAAAAAAACTAAATAAAATAAACAGTTTACATACATTTGTGAGTCCTATAATCCAAAGACAATTACAAAATATAAAGAATAAAACTAATTATACGAAAGTTGTACAAATGGCGACCTTAACGCAATATGCGATCTCTTCCAGGCAACCGCTGGATGTAGTAGGATAAAAATGTGGTGTTAATAAATGCGGTACGGTTTATCCAATTGTAAGAATAATTGCATTAAAAATATAATATAAAAACGAAAGCACAGTGTACACATACATATATACAAATGCTATAGAAGAGACAAGCTCCGGCACTGCTGGAGCGGTTCGACCAGAGTGATACCACGGTCTCGTAGAGAACCAAAATAAGTAATTTAGTTTAATTACACCGAACAACGGAATAACAAATCCTAAATCACACTATAGAAATTCTCGCACCGATTAGCACATATACAACTTATAGGATAAGATAGGATCCTCCCATTTTGTTGGAGGGACATGACACCCATTCCTCTACTGTTACAATTCAACAAGTGAATGAAGTTGTTGAAGGCAACCCTATCCCTTAATTCTCCCCTCCCTTTGATTCAGAGAGCGGGCAGTCACAGGTCGACAATATCTTGTTACCTAGTTACAGATGTCCATGAGTGACGGTAGTCACATATCATTTGGTGAACCGCCTCCTACTTTTGGATTTTGATCTCGTATATCACGCTGACCTGACGGGTTGGTATGATAATTTGTGTGAAGTTTTACCTTTCTCTTTGTAATGGTGTTATCTTGCGTAGCTTACTCCCTTAGTCTCTTCTTACAACACCATGGGATGAACGATCTCATGAGTTGTAAGAAAATCAATTTGTCAAGTGAACATTATTAAAAACTACATCTGTTCAAGCCTCATACTGGAATCTTTTAGGATTACTTTAGAATCAAAAATTAACCTTGTCATTTCTTAGTAAACTACGTTACATTCCATTTATATTCCAGGTCTGGCGAAGGTATGGGCATCCGTCTCGATTCCGCTTCGACATTCGCTGGTGCTGTTATTTCGCCATACTACGACTCCCTGCTTGTTAAGGCAAGTTTATTGTATTGTGGTTTTATTAATGCTCTAAAACATTATCAAGTCAAAAGAAAAGGACTAAAGTGGTGACGGATGGATTAGCGGTTTCAGCAGTCGTCACGCTGTTGTCTACTCCGCTGAGTGCTCGTTCAAACACCACATGGGACAACACTTTGTATGATTCACAAATTCTTGTTCTGAGTCTGGGTGTTCTTTGTGTCCCTTTTTGTATATTTATAAAGTCCCCTGTGAATTAAAAAATGATAAACAAATTTCGAGGATTTTAGAAATTAAAAGAAAACAATTGGACTAATCTCTAAAACTAATAATAACACTATATGTACTTTGTTCGTCGTGCAGGTAATCTCTCATGCTCACGACTTGCCATCGTCTGCCGCTAAAATGAACCGCGCCCTCCGAGAGTTCCGTATCCGCGGCGTGAAGACCAACATTCCATTCTTACTCAACGTCTTGGAGAACCAGAAGTTCTTGAATGGTACGTTTATTTTCCACTTTTTTTTTTGTTGTTTAGTTTTCTTTTATGGGATCAAATGGTTCAAACCTTAGGGCCTAGTGTGATTTTATTATACGATTAACACGATCGGCGAAGGCACGTGTGGGGTTGTAAACACTAGACTTTCTGGTAATTTTCTTCTGTTAAAATTTAGTAGTAGTAATTATTTAAATAGATCCAAGACAAGTAGTTCAGTACTTTTCTGTCCTGCATACAAATTGATTTGACTTTCGTCTGATATAATGCTGAATGAGATCCAGTTTTGGCGTTGGCGATATTTGTATGTGTTATATTTTCTCTTTGTCCTTATTTGTGATTAATAAAAAGATATTGAACACTCTCAACTCTTCTAAATTTGTTTCACTACCAAAAATAATTAAATAAATTACATTATTTTTAACACAAATACGTATCTATTTCCCCAGGCTCCGTCGACACGTACTTCATCGACGAACACCCAGAACTTTTCATGTTCAAAGCATCCCAGAATCGAGCTCAAAAGCTCCTCAACTATCTAGGACAGGTGTTAGTAAATGGTCCAGCCACACCTTTGGGTACTAGCATACCACCTTCAGATGTTAAGCCCTACATCCCCGATGTTCCACTTGGTGAGTAAACACTGCTTTTTAAACCATATTACGTTTGCATAAAGATGAATTTTAGTGTTAATAACCTATTGTGCATTTAAAACTTTGTCGTAAGTACCTAATAAAACTTTATCCGAAAATTAATACCAAAACGCTAGTATTAGATTCATTATACCTAATGTGAGTATGAGTCATTAACTACGTTTAGTTTCTGCTCCTTCGAAGTATTAGAAAAAAATACACATGAAAATGATTGGCTTGAAAGTATTTTTTTTTTGATCCTGTATGTTACTTGTATTATATCGACCAATGTCATAAATATAAATGAATAACTAGTATTACTATATCTGCCACGTTTTTAAACAAAAAAAATAAAACATCTAAGTAATAAAATTTAAAATTATAATAGTAAAAATACTAAATAGGGCCGTAACGAGGTCTTATTAAAAAAAAAAAAATTATAATGTTACGTAACGCAATATATCTGGCAACACTGACATAATGCATCCGTTCTTCTGTTTCAATTACGTGCCAATAGATTGTTGTATCACTGTAATGTAACCTTTATGAAATATGTAATAAAAGCGATTTTAATTTATTTTACAGTAGCTCGTCGTGGCTATGGTAGGTTATTACAAATATTTTATGAGTAATATTATTTTGCAGTATTTTTATTTTTGCCTTTATATCTATCGAGTGAATAATAAAACGCACTGCGATTATTTATTTTTGTACTAAAAAGCTTCTGAATTATAAATTTATTGATGTTCATTAATTCATAAAGTATAAGCTTACAGTATATACAGCCAAATCGCTTATATAATAAATTATACTGTATATATAAATATAATATCGTAATAGAAATAATCTTACCTTAATCAAGTAAATATTACGCGCGTATTTCAAATTTAAAAAACATCTCATAAATACTATTAAAAGTTTTCTTTCTCAGACATGTAAACTGTGAACATGCATTTTTACAGCAAAAACTAACATGAAAAACCTTTTTTGGATTGATCTTTTTTGGGTTATTATTTCTTGAAGTAATACTTCTCTTGGCGCAGAAAACCGACACCATGACATTAGCTAGTCAACATTTTATTTTAAATATATACAAATAATTATTTTATGATATTTAAATGTTATTTATTTTATTTAACTGGATAATGTGTTATACTAAAACTTTCTTTAAATGTATTAAATATCTTTTTTCTCTATTATTAGTGTCGTTTTCTTTACAAACATAGGATAACGCGAAGGATAAAATTTTAGATTCTTTTTTATGTTATTACGCCAAAGGAGTATAACATCTTACATGCGTATATGAGAGTACACACATACGTTTTTATATTACTTTTTTAATCATTTTATCTATAGAATTACATTTTTAAATACAAAAGTATCTAAATCTGGAGCCAATTGATGTCAAAATATTTTTGCTATGTATTTTACTTTATGCTTTTATTTTGCCAATTATTTACTGTTCTGCTGAATATGTCTAAATTAAAAAATATTGAGTAGCATAAATAAAGTCCTTGTGGTGATAGATAGTGAAGAATACATTCTTAAATACTCTACAAGGACTTTATTTGACGGGGTGAATAGGAATGGTGACACTCTGTAGAGAGTGGGTGTCATAAAAGGCGACTAAGGGAGCAAATTACCCAGGATAACATCACTGCAAAGAGATGGAAATCTTGAAACAAACCCTATACTCGTCTGTTCAGCGTGCTATAGGAGGCTACAACATTATTTTTAAGGAGATGCCTTTTTGATGTTGATGATAAATAAAGTCTATAAGAAGTAATAATATAATATAAGTTATAAAAAGTTGTAAACAACCTTTAATTTTTATTGTGAGTCTCACAAAGAGTATAAAAAAGTTATAATTAAAAAGATAAGCTTAGGTATTTATTTATTTTTTTGTAAAGCGGTACTTATTGGATGCAAGCTTTAGAATCACTGCATAAGGTGACTAAAGGTGCAGTTGCTATTATTAAACGTCGTAAAAAAAGGTGTCATAAATATAAAAAGCTACGCCTATTTAACATTTCCACAAATATTTTGGTGATAATTAAAATTTCTGGGCTCACAACTCATATCATTGGAGCACGGGACATAGTTACGATAAATGGTTTATTTTAATTAACATAGAGGTGCCTACGACATGACTAAAATTTCATATGTCACCCTCAAAATTGTGTGGTAGTTACCACCGATCCTGGATGTTACACACAGGAGCACTATAAATAATATTGGTTATGTTTGAAGTCAAGTTAATTTTTACCATAGACTTAATGTCAAAATGACAGTTACAAATGTCAAAAGTGACATTTTCTTATCCGTAATACCAATACATAAAAAACATACGTTTTTAAACGCTTAAACATGACAACATTGGTAAGAATTGCATGACTTCAAACTCAATCAACCTATTGATGTTGTTTCTACTTTTTTGGTAATCATACCATTTATTTTGCACGACATACATTTTTGCACTTTCATTTTCACTTAACATATTTTTCAGACCTTTCTCCAGAGGCTATTAAAAGACAAGAATTAACAGGTGAAAATACAGGTGAGATATATTTTAGAATATTAATAGTCACGTTAAAAATAATTACCGAATAACTGAAATTATTTAAAAAGAACTTTCCTTACATTTTTGTCGAATGTTGTATAAATCTAACAAATTAATAAATACAAATTATGCACATTCTTGTTATTAATCTTAATTACGATATAATAATAATTCTGAAACCAGTGGCAAATAACATTTGGTATAGCTGGTAAAACTATAAGGCAACTCAAATCTTATCATTACTTCAATTCTACTAACCAAAAACTTTTACAGCCGTACAGCCACCGAAAGGATACAAGCAAATTCTCAACGAAGGCGGTCCCGAAGCATTCGCTAAAGCCGTAAGACAACACAAAGGCCTACAACTCATGGACACCACATTCAGAGACGCCCATCAGTCCCTTCTAGCGACCAGGGTCAGAACATACGACTTGCTGGCCGTCAGTCCGTATGTGGCACACAACTTTAGTAATCTGTACTCGTTGGAGAACTGGGGAGGAGCTACGTTTGATGTTGCTTTGAGGTGAGAAAATTACTTTATGTCATTGTATTATAGTGGGCGATGGCTTAACTATAGGACTTGCTCTAAATTATTTCAGGGATCAAAACTTGCTTACGTCCGTACCCTAACATTTGGTCCTATGTCAGAATATATTTTACTTACTTGGCAAGAAGTAAGGTTTGGTTTCATTTTTCCAATGTTATAGACCTAGCCTGTCAAAGTAAGTAAGCCTCTGTTCTGCCTGATGGAAAGTATGAACAGAATCCAAAAGTTGTGATCACCATACCCATAGCGAATTCATACACACTATGACACTTAGTAAGATGCTTTTTGAAGCCCCACTTGGTGACGTAAAAGGTATGACAATCACCACGATCACTGTCACCCCTGCATCAATGGGCCTCCGGTCTCTCACTCACCAACGAAACACGACGGCACATGTAGGTTGATCTCGTATCATGAAATCAATGTGGCATTACTACTTACGAAACTTTTCGCCAAACTATGAATGACATAAACCTAATTTAAAAATTACTTCCAAACATATTTGAAGGTACAACGGAACGGAATATCTGCTTATTAATAAACTTTGCCTCACTTTGCTATAGTATTTTGTGGTTGCGTTTATAAAAAATAATGAACAAAACAGATACGAAAAATAGATAAAAATAATCTTTTAAAAGTATATCATCTCAAAATTTGAGCTAGATCGGTGCTGATCTGGTGCGGAACTGGAACAGTCCACTGCTGGACATATAGATGATATAATTATATAATTTCTTACAATCCAGCTGAAACAATTGACGGTCTGTTGGTCTAGTGGTTATTGACCCTGATTGCTAAACTGGATGTCGTGGGTTCGAGTCCCACCCAGGACAAATATTTGTGTGATCAGCACGAGTATTTAAATCTGTGTCTTAGTGTAATTTATCTATAATATGTATGAATTTAGACATATTTATGTATGTTTATCAGTTGTTTGGTTACTATAGCACAGGCTCTGCCTACTTTGGAATCAGACAGCCGTGTGTGAGGTTATTTATTGTGAACAAAAGAGCAACAACACACACCTATTGTAATTTTACAGGTTCCTCCACGAGTGTCCATGGGAGCGTCTCCGCGACATGCGCGCCTTGATCCCAAACATTCCATTCCAAATGTTGTTGCGTGGCGCCAATGCTGTTGGTTACACCAATTATCCTGATAACGCTGTGTTCAAATTCTGTGATATGGCTGTGAGTTTATTTTTTAATAGCTGATCATTTCACCTTTGTTTGTAGAAGCGTTAGTCTATGCTCGGATAGACGTATCTAACACGTTCAACAATCAAGGAGCGAGGAAGGAAATCTCGGTCAAAAGCTACTTATTTTGTATGGATATATGTTATATGTATGTGTATGTCTATTTGCTTATATGTAGTCAAAATAGTCCATATATGATAAATCCTCTTTCATTTGTTACTTATTCTTAAGTGCACCTACCTTATCTTTTCTCTACATCACCCAATCATTGGACTGGCAAAAAATCACTTTGGCATTAAGTCCAATGCATTTATTTGAACAAAAGTTACAAAATAAAATAAATAAATACTTATTTATATTACGTAATTTTTACAAAATTAACTGTGTAATTTGTTAAAACATTTTTATTATTATTATTATTTTAATAGCCTGCCAAAGTGACTCTACTCTGCTTGATGGAAAGAGTGAATAGAATCTAAAAGTTGTAGTCACCATACTCATTGCGAATGCTGACAATGCAGTATGCCGACCAACACTATGGCGGCCTATTACGATTTTTTACGCCTCACTTGAGGACGTAAAAAGCATGACAGTCATCGTAGCATTGTATTGCACACACTACGACAACTGTCACCCCTGCATCAATGGACCTCCGGTCTCGCACTCACCAATTTTTTTAGTTAATTAAAAATTATAGTAATTCACTTAAAAATTTGGGGCACAGCGAGATGTTTTTGTTACTTTCATGAGACTTTAACGCCCCATGCGTTTCCAGGTTTGCAGAACATGGAAGTGATAAACATCGACTATTCGGTTATAGGAGTTGGACTAAAACGTACTTTACAATCATAGTATAATATTACTTGTATTTGCGAAACTAATTGTTTAACAATTTTAACTTTCTTTTACCCACTAATACTACGAATCAGAACCCTCTTTAGCAGTTTCCTAACAACTGATGTAAAATTATCGTTGACACTTTTTTGTGTATACGAATCCAGGTAAAAGCGGGCATGGATATCTTCCGAGTCTTTGATTCCCTGAACTATCTGCCCAATCTAATCCTGGGAATGGAAGCTGCGGGCAAGGCTGGAGGTGTGGTTGAAGCAGCTATTTCTTACACCGGGGATGTATCCGACCCCAGTAGGAAGAAATATGATCTCAAGTACTACACCAACTTGGCTGACGAGCTGGTGAAGGCTGGGACACACGTTTTGTGTATCAAGGATATGGCTGGATTGTTGAAACCACAAGCTGCTAAGTGAGTACTTTATTTAATATTTAAATTAAAAATATGACTTAACAATTAAAACTTGCGCACTGTAATATCTTTTGCGTAGCTGATCTCCGTTGAGACTGGACGCCGTGGGCATGGGTGTCGGCAATAAAGAAAATACATAAAAAAACACATATTTTAACTTATTTCATTAAAAAAAATAGATTTTTTACTTCAAGACCTGGTTTAATTCTATATTTAATATTGGTTAATCGTGCATGTGAATGTAGATGCACTTGTGAAAATAATTCTGGCAACGCTCGTTGCCGAAATCAGCTAAGAGTAGAAGTAAACCTTGATCGACTGACACAAAGCAGTTTTTTAATGGATCACGTCATATTATTCATTTTGTAGATTAAAGCAGACTAAAAAACTAAAGTGACGATTGTAAATGTGAAAGATCAATTTTCAACACGTTGAACGGTTAAACTCGGGCATGATTTAAAAAGTTTTGTTTTCTAAATCGAATTAAACCGACTCAAATTTTATTTAACTTTTCCTTTAAGCTGTTAAAGGACGAGCTTAAAGGACCCTGGGTTATAGTGGGAGGGAAACACGTGCGCTGGTAATGAATTCCAGGCTTTAACTGATTTACACAGGAAGGTAGAGCTGAACCGTTTAGTGCCGAAGTTTACCATTCTAAAACGGTGACTTCCAAACCCAGGACGTGTTGTCCTGTAGAAGAAGGGAGAGGATGGGACCAGTTGGAAGAGCTCGTCAGAACACTCTCCATAATAAAGACGATAGAGAACGAACGACATTCACTTCTCTTTTATAATATTAGTAATGAAACATAATTTAATAGACGCACTACATTTTCTAATCTTAAGTTCTTCCACAGGCTTTTAATAACTGCAATTCGTGACAAACATCCTGACGTGCCAATCCACGTACACACCCACGACACATCTGGTGCTGGAGTTGCCTCGATGTTGGCCTGTGCTGAGGCCGGCGCAGATGTAGTGGATGTCGCAGTGGACTCCATGTCAGGACTTACTTCACAACCTAGTATGGGGGCTTTGGTTGCTTCACTACAAGGAACTAAACATGACACTAGTACGTATAATCAGTTCGAGAATTTGATCTAAAATCCAGTCTTAATTTATGGTAATGAGTAGTTTTTGTGCTAGTGAAGAGTCCCTAGGACTATTACACTATGAAATTTTCGGTGTAGAAGTCATAATAATATCTTAACACATCTGACATACATACGTCAATCTGATCCAAAACTAGGCAGAACCTCTACTATAGTAACGTCAGGTTACGATAGTAGAGGCTGCTGATAAAAAATACTTCTATATATACTCATACTTCTAAATACGTATATACTATAGATAAATTACATTTAAACAAAGAACAAATTGCATGGGGTTCCCACCACGTACTTAGGGCCCCAGGCCGACTTCACCTGCAAGTGAAGTCGGCCTGGGGCCTCAGCACCTGCTGATCGACGGACGAAGATCGGGCAAACAAGACATCTCACTTAGCGGCCATAGGCTCGAAAAGTGGGCGTTTAATATACCTCTGCCTATCCCTTCTAGAAAACAGGCGTGCTCGTCACAAAATTATTTGTCCTGGGGAGGAATCGAACCTAGGACCTCCGGCTTAGCAGTCTGGGTCACTTACCACTAAATTAACAGACCCGTCAACCAGTTACCACACCAGTCTAACGAACCTAGTAATCTAACCTAAATCTCAAGAATATCTCACGCCAAAAGCTAAGCCTATAAATATTCCAACACAGATATCTCCTTACAACATGTATCGGAGTACTCAGCGTACTGGGAGCAAGCAAGAACTCTATACGGGCCCTTCGAAGCAACGGCCACGATGAAGTCTGGAAACGCTGATGTCTACATCAACGAGATCCCTGGAGGACAGTACACCAATCTGCAGTTCCAAGCATTCTCACTCGGGCTTGGTAACCAGTTTGAAGAGGTTAAGAAAGCTTACAGGTAAGAGTAGAGCTGTTTTTTTTTTCTTTTTCAATTCTATAAATACTCTAAGTAGAACAGGACCTGTGCTCCTATGAATTGACACCATGTTAACACTAATTTAAATATAGAGGTGTAACTTTTCGCAGAGTTGTTCTTTTAAATAAAAAACGCTACTGTTGACTGATGCTACCATAGGTCAAATACTACATAGTTCAATAATTTGTTCATTTTTGTACAAAATCTCAAATGAAATTGCTCTTTCACTCGAAGCTTGTCTTAGTCCTTGCTTCGTTGGTCTCGGTTAGCTGATGCGACTGCCGATCAAGAGGTCTCGTGTTCAATTCTCAGGTCGGACCAATGGTGTTTTGAGTTTTTCTGATTATAGATAATGATATTAAAAGTGATTAATAAGAACCCGAAGTCTGGAAGTTCTGGTCCATACCTTGGAGAGCACGCAAAACCATCGGTCTTGCACTTGATCTCTTACGTAGATAATCGTCCCAACGGATTGTGAGAGTAAGGGAACAGAGAGTGCACGTGTATTTGCGCACACACTTGTACCCTACAATATCCCGTGCGCAGCTGACTAGTCTCCTTTTAGAAATTCTAGTTGTCCGAAATTAGCTTCGAGTACCTCATCTTAGTCATATAATAATTTTTATTTTGTAATCTGAATGTTTGTGAAATCCCACGTAACACAAGTTAAATTCAGGCTAGATGACACCTTAGTCAAATTAGTTACTTATTATCATCTGTCAAAACGACAATTTTGTATGAAAAATGTACTTAATACTAAATTGTGACGTCACTGTTTTAGACTACTCAATTGAACAATATATTTCACTGCATATTTGATTTAAATTCGTAATAATAATAAAAAACTATGTTAATTGTATTTGCCGAGATGTTTCGCGATATTACATAGTTTTAATGAAGTGGACATTGGTATTTATTTACGATACCGTCACCTACCCAATTATATTAGTATTTATACCAAGATAAATTGACTGTATAATGTTTAAATTTTTTTATTGAAGGTATTATCATAATAAAATATTGACAAATAATATTCAATTTGTTTTCCAGGGAAGCTAACTTAATCTTAGGCGACATTATCAAGGTAACTCCATCGTCCAAGGTAGTGGGAGACCTTGCTCAGTTTATGGTACAGAACAAGTTGACAGCGAAAGACATTGAAGATCGTGCTGAGGATCTGTCCTTCCCCAAGTCGGTGGTGGAGTACCTGCAGGGCGCGATTGGTATTCCCCACGGAGGATTCCCGGAACCGCTGAGGTATTTAAATTATGAATTATAAAGTAATGAAATTTCCAAATTCAAATTTCTAATTTATTTTCTCAGAATAAGATTTCTAATATATTTTCCCAAAATTACTTCTGCTTCTCTTCGAGCTTGATTTTTTTTACGTAATTTTGTTTTTTTTTTAATTTCCAATATTGTAGGATTCATTGATCCGACATATTTTTGTAATAAATTGATTTTTTAAGAATTATGATGATAATTTTAATTTTCTCATCTCGACTGTACAAAATTTCGTATAATTGTTTTTTTTTAAATAAATATTTTTATGTGGACGAAATTTTTAATTGTTGCTTGCTGAATAAATGAATGCTGAAAAAAAAACAGATACAGTGTCTATCTGTTTTTTTTTTGTATGTAAACTCGTAAATTTAAAGCCCATAATCACTTATATCTTACAGGTCCAAAGTACTGAAAGATATGCCAAGGATCGAGGATAGGGCTGGCAAACAACTACCTCCTTTGGACTTTGATAAGTTGAAAAAGGATATCTCTGAAACATATCCTGAGGTATTTTATTTTTTATTTTCTTCAATTCTAACTCAATAATTGGAAGTATACAAATGGAGGACCTTTATTTTAACTTTTGTTATTGAAATATTTTTTTATTTGTTAGTTTGTTTTTTGTTGTAAATACTTTAATTCATTTTAACGCCATTGTAATGGTAGGACTGCAATCTTGACAAACAATGATTATATTTGACGGTTAAAGCAATTATAAGTAATCTTTTTCTATGTGTTATTTAGGTGACAGACGAAGACGTGATGTCGGCAGCCATGTACCCTCAGGTAGCGAATGACTTCTTCCGCATTCGCCACAAGTACGGACCTGTCAAACACTTCGACACCAAGACCTTCTTAGTTGGACCTGCTGTGAGTATTAAAAAACTAAAGGTATATGTGGCGTATTAATTAAGACAACATTAGTGTGGAAGACTTATGGGTAATTAACACCGGTGTTCATTAAACAACTCTATCGTTGTCTCCACCGAGTTGGTAAGGTTGTCGGAGGCCCAATCCTCTTTCTCATAATTCAGGAAAGAGGGTACTTACATGGTGGCAACACATTGTGTCTCTTGAGATTTAAGTGCCATGAGCTACATGGTAGTCGCTAATAACTCCGTGCCATAAAGGTTAAGTAGATTTTAAAAAATTGTAACAGGGCCGCCACACAAAGCCGAGTTATTTATATTTAACTTGTGATATCTACAGGTTGGTAGTACGATTGATGTCAACATCGAGCGCGGAAAGACATTACACATCAAGACAGTAGCCGTCTCCGAGGAGATGACAGCGGCGGGTGAACGGGAGGTGTTCTTCGAACTCAACGGGCAACTGCGATCTGTCTTCATCAGGGATGTGAATGCTAGCAAGGTAACATTATTTAGTTTATCTTTTTGAGCTTCAATGGTCGAAACAGTTCCAACTCAAAGTTCTACACAAATATTAAGAATACGAAGTCAACACAACTTTTCATCTCGCGGGTGTAAAAGCCGAATAATGAAGCAAACAAAACAGGACAACAGCACTACAAAGTGCAGAAAAATTGGAAACAAACCCTATACCAAACCGTCTGACCAGCATAGTATAGTAGGCCAAATTCTCCTTTTTAAAGAAAAGCCTATATCCAGAAGTGAACTAAAACAGTTTTGTTGATGATATAATGTGTGTTATATGTTTGTTTTCAGGAAATGACCATTCACCCTAAGGCTGTGAAAGGAGACAAGAATCAAATTGGAGCACCAATGCCCGGAACTGTACTCAGTGAGTAAATTCTTTTTAAATTCTTTTATATAAGTTATGAATAGATATTGTAAATGGAATATTCCTCTAAATATGTTCTTAACGCTGTTAATCCACCATAGGATGTATTCTACTCACATTATCAGTTCATGCAATGAGTATTACAAAGTTTCTTAACAAACTTATTCTTTCCAGCAATCAAAGTAAAAGAGGGCGACAAAGTGGACAAAGGTCAACCAATCGCCGTGCTCTCAGCTATGAAAATGGAGATGATAGTGCAAGCGCCGAAAGCAGGAGTGGTCGTCACTGTCGCCATCACGAATGGACAGAAACTTGAAGGGGACGATCTAATCTGCACCCTCGAATAAAATGTGGGTAGTTTCTTTTATATAAGTAAGCCTTAAGTGACGTCACAGTATACACGTATTAATTCCTATTTTAATACTATAGAAGTTATATTTTTTTAATATTTGATTATCTGGTGTCTAAATATCGTCAATTGATAAATAAATATATTTTGAAAGACTATATAAACAATATAATTATCTGTCTTCTAATCTGTTTTCTCTTTTTCTTCTAGCCTTCTCACGTTCAAGTAAACAGTGAATTGTTCGACGCATGAGACCTATTTGTTAAAAAAATGTAGCTAGACTTGTTTAGCGGTACATAAATACAAAACTTTTTCTTATTACTTTTATATCTTAAGTTAAATTGTTATAATAAGAATGTTTATTTTTATTCATTGAATGACTCTTTTAAAAGACATTTTATAAATGTATTTCAGTCAATGAATTTGTAAATTATGTGATAATTAACACTATGTAATAGTGACATTTACTAGCGACTTAATCCAGATCACAGTACAAAAGTGATAGAAATTATATTAAGCATAATATATATAGTAAACCTTCCACTCTTAAATGTGTGATGGGTTGATATTAATTCGTGAATGCGTGACCAGGGTTTAGCGTAAGATCTTCTCAGACTATAAACACCTTGAGAAATTATACAGGGTAAATTTACTTAACATTTGTTTTATAAATCATATTCGGCACTCGTACTCAAACTATTGTAAAACAAATTATTTGCGTTACTATTCTACTCATTTTTCTTACTTCGTTTGTCTAGCGGTTCGCGTATGCGACTGGTAATCAAGAAGTCTCGGGTTGGATTCCCGGGTCGAAGTGGTGTTGGGTTTTTCTATCAGGAAATTTTTAATAACAGCCCGACGTATGGTAGTTTGGCGGTGTCTCGAAGAGCACGGTAAGCCGTCGCTCCCAGTTGTCAACAACATCAATGGCAATCGTTACTGGAAAGTCAGTGCCCTTAAATATACTGACACCCTTCGAATTTAGTTCGCCCTCAGGGTTACGGAAGACCGATGCCGGTCACTCTGCGGAAAAACTGATTTTCAGGTAAAATCGACTGTATTAATTGCCGACCACTAATAATCTTGGGAATGATAAGTCTAGGAAAATGAAGAAAGAGGAAATTATCTAAGTAGTTTTCCCAATTTCCCAAACGTTTGTATGATCTTTCCCAATCTAACTTGTTTACGATAGCCTACACGGGGCTGTACATGTCAATTTTCCTAATATTATATGTTCTATTCGACAATTTAAACTTAAATATGGTGTAGTCTGAGAAGCAAGTGAAAGCTATGGAGTGATCACAATATTTTCTGACCTATATATTTGTGGGTAAAAAATCTATACCTATGGATGAATAATTGAACCACAATGTATACACGTGTTATTTACGTGAGGTTGTAAAGTTTAATTTATTGTTTTTATATTTGATTATGGTAACACGAAATGTCTGAATAGGTGCTTATTTGTTATTCATTTATTGTTATTTTAATTGTCAGCACCACTTTTTTTTTTAATTAAAATATTTTTTATCTACGTGGTCTTTTTTTAACTTTAGCAAATAATACATGGCTAAATACCACAGTAACTTGAAACAATTGGAACACACGCAGAGCTTGTAGATGTCATTTTGACTCAAGTCGCAGAATAACAAAAAATCAATGTTTTGCTAGAAGTTATTTTGTCCCTTACGGAAACATACAGTCAGCTCGCAATTGAAGTTCTAAGAAGCTGTTACTAAAAAACATGAGGCCTATTACCATGACTGTAATTTGTACTCGGAGAGACAGGTTCGTACTTGCGAATTAATAATAAAATAATATATAATTAATACGACTATTAAGACCAACTAGATAAGTCAGCTTATAATTTGTTAATTTTAAGGTGAAAATAAGTTTCGTTTTGGACTTTTCTGTCTCTTCGCACAGAAATACTTAATAACACAGGACAGGAAAGCGCAAGCCCGGTGTTTGGGTACGTAAAACCGTACAGTGTGCCTGATCTCTCCTCAGTAGTGTCGTATAACCGTCCCATCGGATTGAGATTGAGGGAACAGAAAGTGCATCTGTGTCTGAGCACACAATGTGCATTATATTATCTCCTGTTGGCTGGTCTCGGTTGTCTGGCTGCGTGGCCGAGATCGACTAGGAATTCATCAGTACAACGAAAGCCATAAATAAATAAGGATATGTCAAACACAAAAATTCAATACCTTACTTGTTTGTTTATTTATCAACATCCTGAAATTCTGTTAGTAGGTAATAGATATTTACAGTATTAACGTTACATATAAAATCTGAATCTCTACTCTAAAATGTATTACGATTATAAACAATGGATGACCAAAATGCACAATTATATTACAATAAAATGAATTATAAAAAAAAAATAGTGGGCTCCTCAAAACCTTCTATTTGTGCTTTCGATTGTTATGAGTCTTTGTTGTTACGATAACTACAATTAGCCAATCATAGTTGTGTTTAAATACAGGTTACATACATGAACAGACAAAAACTTCCAATGTTAAATTATTTGGTGCATAAACTGTTTTGTTATCTAGTTGGCAAGAAAATTATGGCTTAAATTTATACAAAAATAATTACGAAAAATCTGTCCCTAGACAGTAATAAGTTTATATTTAGTTAATAAATATAAAAGAAAACCATAGATTAAACTAAAAGATTTGACGAACGAATGGCCACAGATTATCTCAAATCTTAAGAGATTTGACATAATCTCACAATCTCTCAATTATTTCTTACCTATTTAGGATTCGATAAAGGGAGTGACATGTATTGTCCAATTTATATTGTTTTATAAAGTAAGTAATCAACTCGAAAATATTTAACAGTAGACAATATTATTTTATTTTGATCCGTTCTTTCCCAATTGATTTTGCCCTTCTTTTGGGAAACTAAATTAGATAAGACGTACAATATATTTTTTTTTCCCAATACAGATTTTTCCATAACCAGCTGGACCTTGAGATTCCAACACAAATTAGGTACAAAATTTTCTCATTTCTGTCAGTTTCAAATTGTGAAGATTGACTGAATTACGACATAGGTACATATGTTTGTAATGTCTATTTACGAATCGCAATCAGAAAATAAATTCTCGTAATAAAAAATCGGTTTTAATTCGTTCAAATCAACTTGTAATCTTCCAACCCTCGTGAAAGATATTTTCTTAGTAAAGTATTACATACAACGTGGACAGTATTGACATTATATCGTAACATAAAATTGAATCGTTAATATTTTACTACAAAAATACCTTTTATGACAGTTGTAAGATCAAAAGTTGATCGGAAATAAGTTGAGATCGTACTTTTATTACAAGAATTGGTCTTCCTATGTCTCCAAAAGCCAGAAGTGGTCCCCTAACTATACAGACCTTAGTAGAAATCATACATCTCAGATTAAAACCAAAACGCGATGTATTAAAATCATTATGATTTAAAGACAAGAGGAATGAGCAACAGAAGATATGTTATAATTATACTACAAGAGAAGGAAAACTTGAAACAAATCCTATGCCAATCCGTCTGACCAGCGTGGTATAGTAGGCGAAAACTTTTCAAAGAAGAGGGCTATGTCCAGCAGTGGACTGTTAGTGGCTGTTGATGTGATGATACTATTATCTAAATAAATAAAACGGCTATATATAGGTATATTTCGTCGAAGGTTAAGAGGGAGAAGACCTGTCTGCAAAGTGTGACATTATTTGAGGAAAAGTGAGGTAATATAAAATGTTGATATAAAAACCAAAAAAAAATCATTTCAAACCCTATCTAAGAGCCCGAACTTTCATATACATGTAATGTATATAATAGGCCTCGTGTAATCCTAAGACATTTAAACAATACGAAATGAACTTCCGTTTAAATAAGTATATACTAAGTTTATTTTACACTTAAAAACAAATCTTATCAAAACGCACATACTTGTAACGTCTTATAGCCAAATTCGCCATTTTAAATAGTATTTAACTAAAGAAGTCATGAGTCCGACGAAAATTTTGACCACGACCGTCGTTCAGTCTTAATAAGGGATGCGGAAAATTAACAAACGCATAATATAATACACCTCACTCCTTACTTAAAGAGAACCTAAAAAAAATACTAAAAAGTTAATTATATGTTAATCACAAATTAACGATAGGCTCAATGTCTATGGATACGTTTCAAAACTATAAAGAAGACAGACCTTCTTACATTTCTCATATACTTCAAAACCATAGATCAATAGCACAATAGTCTCCATACAATATGAATATAATAAAATAATACTAGAAAAAGACATGAAAATTGATCAACATTTTCATTCATACACAAAACTCTGTTGAGTTAAAAAAAAAAAAATATCGAATATATACGAAAGTACAGTATAAGTTGATGCGGCAACATAATGACAGGAAACAATAGTAATCTAGTACATAAAAACTTATTCTAACACACGACCTGCATTGACCACAATCTTTTCATTATATTTAGTAAGTAATAAAATATCTTAACAGAAATGTTAAGCATTAATTCCCAACGTATACTCTGTAGAAATTATTCAAACGACAAAACAAAATTAACATTTGACGTATTTGAATTTTTAAATAATAATTATGACTCCGATCATCGATTATCGATATTACAGATATCAAATGAATCGATTTGCTAAAATTCTCGAACGTAAACGTCAATTTCAACATTCAGTTGATATCATTATAGTAATAGTAGTTAACCTTATACAGAAACTATTGTTAGTGTGGTGACGGATTAAGAATACATAATGTTACCACCCCTATTCATCCCGTGGGTGTCGTAAAAGGCGACTAGGGGAACAAAGTATGCAAGACAACATCATTACAAAGAGAAGGAAAGCTTGACACAAACCCTATTCCAAACCCTGGCCAGCGTGGTCTAGTAGGCCAAAACCTCCTTGCTAAGGAGAGGACTATGTCCAGCAGTGGACTGTAAAAGGCTGTTGATGTTGATGATGTTGATGATGATGTTGATGATGATGATGATGATGATGATTATACAAAAACTAGGCTGAGCCTGTGCCAGACTGCGCATAAACATACTTATGTAATAATAAATATTTCGAACATTAACACAACGCCATTTAGCTTTAAACTAAGCAGATATTGTACTATGACAGCTAGGTTGACTGATATTTTACGTAGAAAACAACTCTGACACAATTATTTGTAAATCACACAAGCATTTGGTACGACACAGGAATCGAACCCGAGATCTCAAGCACAGCAGCCACATATGCTATCACTGCGTCACCGAGGCATCCAAATATATATTGCTAAATACATATGTAAAGATAAATTGAACTTAGACACCGAACAAATAATTGTACTCATCACACAATTCTTTGTTCTATGTGGGAATCGAACCCACGACCTCCAGCTTAACAGTTAGGATCTCTAACCACTAGCCCAAAAGGCCAGTCATATAATCAGTTAGGAAATAACATTAAAATATATAACATAATATGTGAATAGACAATCTATTACAGTCTATATTAACATACAATCAGAGTCATTCAGCATTATTGTAAAAAAATTGACAAAGAGATCTTACAAAGCTTAAAAAAATACAGTAACAAACCTATCACAATAATTGCGTCGCTGTTATAACTGTACTGTATGTCAACGCTACATTCTAAATTATTCGATGTGATGACTGAGTTCATTGCACAGAAATTACACCACTAGATCACAATATGCACACATTATCTGCATAAATATTTGTGTCGAAACCCACCTTTAAGCACACAGAACATTTTCACTCATACCTTATATTAAATTTCATTTAAAGCTCAGTCAATTTCCCCTGGATCCAACAAAGATTTGTCAACCAGAGTCTGCGAAAAATTCGCCACCAAATCTTGTGGAGTCATGTCGCACTGTCTTTCTGGTACGTCTTGCGATACGTCGAGATCGTTTATTGAGTTGACTGAGTTCTGGTCGCTGAGTGAGAGGCTTGTGTCGGTGTCGTCGCCGTAGCAACGGCGTTTGTGATCTGATGCGAAGTTGTGGTACGAATGTTCTACACGGATAGCTTGCATTGTGTTGCTGGAATAAATAGAATGTATTAAGAATTATGCTACTCATAAAGCTCTGTTTGAGGAGACACACTTAATTAGCTTTTCAATAAAAGTTGCGTGAAATGATGATGCGAGAGCAGAATTGCATTTTCTTTTTATAAAAGTCTACTAAAGTGACTACTCTGCCTGATAGAAAGTAATAGAATCCAAGAGTGGTGGTCGCTATACTTATTCCGAATGCATACAATGCAGTGTGGAGACCCACGCTACGGTGGTGTTTTTTTTGTCGGGGTGGCAAATCCCTTCGGATCTCCAGCTCGGTCCAGAAGCAGGAGCCAAGAGTACGAGGTGTTTCCACTAAAACCACCCCGGCGGCAGGTCTCAGGCGTCCTGCTGCAAAGTTAACCTGGACCGTATTATTTCAGATCCCCTCCAGAATCAACACCATGCCTAGTCAGGCCCGAAACTGGGGAGGCCACAGAGGTTTCCGCGCATGTCAGTCCGGTTGTTACAATTTGTTGTGGATCGATCGCATTTTCGCGACCAGGCTGCTATGCTATCGCCGACCGCAGCAACTAATCTCTGGCAGCTCACGGTCCCTATGATGCCATGACGCCTATTAAGATGCTTTTTGAAGCCCCCAAATTCAACGTTGGTGTAAAAAAATAACACAGAGATCTTACCAGGAAATAAAAAAATCAGTAAAAAAACCTATCACAATAATTGCATCGTCGTTATATTTCTACTGCATGTCAGCGCTATGGTCTATATTATCTGATGTGATAGCTGAGTTTATATGTGGAAAAGATGTGTCTGAATTGATAAAAATACTTGAAAAGTATCAAAACTTTGAACGAACTCATGAACGAAGTCAGAAACCTCCCTCACCAGACCCTGAGGTCTTAGGCAAATTATCAATCATCAAATAAACCCTAACAATAAATCTCTTTAGTTTAACTACATATTTATGTGTAGATAAGCGTATTCAGATATCGATAACTTCACCTTGTAACCGTTTAAAATTATGTTATCAATTTTAATGAGTAAATAACTACAATAAAGTCAATAACACCTACAAAATTGTTATGAAAGCGACTGCTGGGCTTGAGGTCTCGGGTTCAATTCCCGGGACGGACTATGTGTTTGTGTGATCTGCAAATATTTGTTCCGAAGTTTGAGTATTTGTATTTACAAAAAAAAAGTATATAAGTATTTTATCAGTCAGTAGTTATCATAGCACAAACTCTGTTTAGTTTGAAACTAAATGACGTTATGTCAAAATGTCCGAAATATGTATTATTTATTTATATTCAATGGCCTTATTTAACCAGCTACATATGTACGTACGAACCTATGTGATTCTTCCTCACGACAGTGGTTTAACACTGTTAGACAAAATACTATTGGAATGTTGGTGAAATGGTAATGGAATAAGTAATTACAAAAGCGAAACGTATTACGTTACAAGGACGGCGGTTTCCGTTCGAGACGCGTACACTTTACTAATTAGTAACATGCAATCGACGAACCAGTTATTAAAAATGTTTACTGTTTTTATTACGTATTTAATGAGTGTTATAACATCATAAGGCTAATAGCCCTAAATGTGTTTTATGTGTTCAATACAGAAAAAACACTAATAACATAGATAAGCAATAAATGGAATGAAATTAATTTTTGGTAATACGTAGTCGTTAGATATACCTCTAATTGTTTTTATTCGCCGTGAGTTGTGCAAATAAATGTTGTTGTGTAAGTAAATAAATAGTTGGCGTGGGGTTTGTTTCACGTTTACCTTCTTTCTGCACTGATATTATCCTGCGTAATTTGTTCTGTTAGTCACATCTTACGACACCCGTGGGATCATTAGGGGTAGTGACACTTTGTACTGTTACTCCGTCACCAGATAGAGAAGCTTTTTCTGCTCAAATTTGTTGGCGCTGTATAATATCACGGTAAGAAAAATAGAAAATGCAGACGAAGCTGCGTGGGTCAGCTTGTTAAGTTGCACGACCAAATTTTTTTATAGCATAGAGAGATCTATCGTTTAATTGTAAGAGACTAACGCTACCCATTATCTGAAATACCAGACTTTAGTGTACACCACTTATTAATAAATATCATGTACTAAGCTGTGCTTTTGAGCGTAACATTCCTCTAAATAAATAAATAAAAATTAATTTATGTGAAGTGAATCTGAGAAATATTGAATACGTCCAAAAGTATTGATGCAGGGATGACAGTTGTCGTGGTGACTGTGTAAGCCTTGCACTGTCACGATGACGGTCATACCTTTTACGTCCCCAACCGGGGTGAAAAAGCATCTCACAAGGTCGCCATAGTGTGGGTCGCGATACTGCATTGTCTGCAATGAGTATGGTGACCACAACTTTTGGATTCTATAGGCAGAATAGTCATTTTGGCAGGCTATTAATATAAAAAAAAAGTATTATAATTTTTTTTTTTCAAAGTTATTCTCTAGTTTTAGGATTATTAGTTGGTTTCAAATATTCTTCGTACAACAAAAATAACAGCAGACAAGTGACTTCAAGTCAACAGTTTGATGCGCGCAGGTAGCTCCAGTAGGTAGGTAGGTACGGTAGTCTCGGTACACTCTATTGTCTGATATATGCTTTGACGTTACTTTTTGTTACACTATTCATTGTTATTGCAAAATGTACCCGAGGACGTTTGTAAAGTATTTTAAGAATAATCTTAAGGTCGATTGCTAAGGTTTTTTTTTTAATTACTTGTGCCTTACAGCGTTCGAACCGTACAGACATATTCTAACGTGCGGTCTCGAAATTTCTTATACCGCCATCTTGGCGTTGCCGTCAATATGGTAATTCATATACACGTTTCTAACATGCAACTTAACATGTAACAAAAATTAAAAAAAAAAAGTATAGAAATATGTAGAGGTGATGTAACTACGTATTTTAATAAATAATTTCAAATTACATTTGTTAATTATATCTAGATGAAATGAATGAAAGCGAGTTATTTACACATACCTATTGCAAATAAAATGGGTATAATCACCTGGTTTTCCTTAAAACAGGTCGACCCATTTCCACTTGAAGTTCCAAAGAATACAACTTTGCTAAAGACTCCAGTTTCTCTTTCTCTTCCGGATCGTTGAAACTAGGTAACTTCAGCTCAGTCTGGCAAGAATCTTGGAGGAACTTTGAGAGTTGTTCGTTTGCCGCGCTCAATATTAGAAACCCGGGTCTTTCATCTCTTATTCTCCTACACCCCGCTCTTATTTCTCTCACTTCAGTCACAGCCGCATTCCCCATGGAATGCTCACTATAATAATGATCGCTTTGTGGTGATTTTTCACTTAAATT
Source organism: Hypercompe scribonia (assembly GCA_949316085.1). NCBI lineage: Eukaryota > Metazoa > Arthropoda > Insecta > Lepidoptera > Erebidae > Hypercompe > Hypercompe scribonia. Next base: position 16,315,167 of record OX438981.1, on the reverse strand, counting down.
CAAATCGCTCGACGACGTTTTCTGCAACGAAAAATTTGTTCGCGGCGTCTGGTTAAAAGATTCATCCTTTTGAGCCGATTTCTCCTGAAACGCCTGAAAGGACTGAAAAAACGACTGGTTAGCGTTTTGTCCAGACACTCCGGCATTTTTGATATCGCTAAAACTACTGAAAGAGGAATGGGGTTGAAGTATATCACGATTTTCTTTAGAAACTAATTCTTCCTCTAAATCGACAACTGTTTTAGAATCTGACATCATTGCATCGTCATCGTTTCCAGAATCTACTTTAGGCCGTTTCTTTTTAAACCTATTTTTGCAACTGGTCCACCCACTTTTGACAAGCATCTTTTCCTTTTTCAGACGTTTCGGCGGCGGCATACTACTCGTGGATTTGGGAGAATTGTTATTCACGGATTTGGTGGTTTTGATAGTTAAACTTTTGTTAAAAACTTTCAACTCTTCAATGCCTGGCCAGTCTGTCAGTTCATCATCTCCTTCTCTATCACTATCATTCGTTACTACACCATCTGAATCACTACTGCTCAGTGAGCTGGACTCGTTACCAGCGCAGTCCATCCCACTATTAGAATCCTCGAACTGTAAAGGATTTCTCAAAGAGGTCTGTGGATGAGTTTTATTCAACAATTTGAATTTTCTATGATATTTGCCATCAAAACAGCCTTTGCCTGAACTAGTACTAGGACTAAAAAATGGAGGGAGATCAGTTGCTATTTTGTATCCTGTCATTTTTGAGAGCGTAGGGGTTCCATTTTTCGACATATTTTTATACACGAAATTAAAGCTTGAACTGCCGGGCAAAGAAGGAGTGGTTATCGTAGCTGGCTTCGCACCTTCTGTATTTTGGGATTTGAGGATAATCTTTCCCGGTTGTAGTACCGGTTCCTTTCTAGGTAGGTCCGTGTCATATTTTCGTGATTTAAAGTCATTTTTCGAGAAATAAGCAGATTTTGATGAGCAACCACCGCTAAAGGATCTCTCTCGCATTTCACAGCCGTCTCCTTTATCTCTGTGAGACCATTTTCTTTTCCCGCAGAATGCGTTCCTGAAAAAACAACTAACAGGTATGTTCTATTAATACTAGATGTTGAAATATACACTGTTGGTTTCTTAAGTCTCTTTTAAGGAATTTAAGGCAGTGGTTTAGAGCGTAACCTTACTAAAAAGAATTAATGAGTCCCGTGCCGTTGCTAAGGCTCATGTAAAGTGTTACCAATATTATACTACATATAATTACAAAAACATGCTCAACTAATTTCAATTTCAATGATTTTATGAAATAAATAAATTATTGAATAGATTAGTGGTTGCTTAGCTTTTTACCCACAAAAAATAATGATAGACTGCTAAGCCGGAGGGTCGTGGGTTCGATTCGCACCCAGGATAAATATTTGAGTGGTGAGCACAATTAATTGTTCTGTATCTGGGTGTATTCATAATATGTATGTTTTTAGAAATATTTATGTGTTTATCAGCAGTCTGGTTACTATAGTGCAGACTCTGCCTAATTTAGAATCAGACAGCCGTGTGCGAGATGTGTGAGGTTATTTTTTATTATTTATATATAAAAAAATGGTGTCGTGGGACACCAGGTAGGAATGAAGTTCCTTCGGATAATGTGGAATCGACACAATTTGCAAAAAAAATCGTGCTCAATTTTATGTAGGTTTTCTTGATTTTTCTCTTAAATTTTGCTGATTAGTTTTTATTTAAGTACAAGAAAGTATTTAGGAAATTCAGTATTTTAGGAAATAAAATAATAAATTCCTTAAAATAATAAAATAGCACACATGACGCGCTTTCGCGCCTGCGCACGTCTCATTTAACGGTTTTATTCCACGCACTTTTTTCCACAGATTTATTCCACGCACTTTTTCCACTTACGGTTTTACTATCACATTTTTTTCATTTCGGTCCCGCAGCGAAATCGCTATCCCCTCCAAGCCTGCCGTAAGGAACTTCGTTCCAAAAAATAAGTTGCATTTAGAATTGAGTACCTGCTGCTTTTACCAATATGATAAAATTTTGATAATAGTCAATAAAAGGCAGCCAAAAGGTCTTAAAAGAAACAAAGTCCCTTTTAAGGCCACGCTGATTTCAAATTCATGAATAAACTTTTGTATGAAATTCACGCAGAATATACCTTAGTTGTTATTTTCAAAACAATCAACACAATCCTGGGAACTGTATTCACACTGAGGTTCTCGTGTTCTCGTAAACAAAAACATTTTAGTACAAGTTTCATGTTGTACACATTAACTTGCTAACGGGGGGGTACATTTACTTACTGGCTACTAGCTTTTGTCCACTCTGCCAGCGTGTGTGTCGTTTATGGCGGTAAATAGTAGCTTATGCGTTATTCTGATGTATAAGCTATATTCCTGTAAAGTTTCATCTAAATCCGTACAGTAGATTTTGCGTGAAAGAGTAACAAACATTCATACATCCTTACAAACTTTCATATTTATAATATTTCAAGCTAAGAAAATATTAAAAAAAATATCGATAAAGAATATGAGTTCTTTATTCAATTAACATCATCCGTCAGAAGTTTAATGACAGATTTTGTACGATATACAATCGGGCGAAAAATTAACAGCGCCATTTATCGGCATTCATTATATTTGGAATGAATCAAATACACATCATATTTCCATTTTCATTATCATTCCCATGGAAATGAGATGTTTTATCGCGCTAAAAAGCGGTAGCCTGTATCACTCTGCAGCCTTTAACTATCTTCAGACACAAAATTCATACCATAAAACCGCTACGTTGCGACGTAAAAGTAAGACAAACATACAAACAAACAAACACAAGATTTTTGCGTGCAACAGTAGCAAACATCCATACATCCTCACACACTTTCGCATTTATAATATTATTAGTATTACTAAGTAAGGATTGACCAAATTAATATGTTTTTCATATCAACATTTTGATAGGTATTAGCCGATAATATAACTACCAAAGACGCTAAGATGGTTTGATTCATTAAAAGAAATACAGAATAAAATATATTACAATTTTCTAGTGTCACTTGGTATCCTGTCTACTCGGATCATTCGTAACGTAAAGAAACCATTCGGAGATATTTTACTCGACATGTATCCTGGAAGCTTGAGGTTGAGTGAACAGCTCCTTACATAGATCAATTAAAACTATGTAAGATGACTCACTAAACAAACGACGAAATTATCTAGTTTAAACATTCTACATGGAATAATAAATGGAAAAACAAATGACTCCGATTTATTGAGGCAAATAAAATGAGAGGTGCTTGCAATGACCTATGATCAATATGTCTGGTTCACCCAGATGTACCAATTTTGGAATACATTCGACAATTGTAAGAATGTGCAATACATATCATTGTTTCAACGTGAAGAATTTTAGCAATTTAGATATATGTTCTAGAAAACAAGTACGATTTAAGTCTATGATAACTAAATTTTCGTTAAGAGATCTTGGCTACAATGTAAACTTATCAATTTGTTTTATAACTCAAAGTAGTTAACATATAATGGCACAAGTTGTAGACACATTATTAATGTGTGCCAGATTAAATTATTTTGCATATTAGTCCTTAAGATATTATTGTACGATACATTGTGTGCCTTAAAACAAATAAATAAATTTAATATTTTAATAAATAACTAAGTGAAAAAGCAAGCGATTTTTACTAGACCATATTCGTCAATCATGTGCGCCTTAACAGATTGACGGACTTGAATACTTGAGATGTCATTGTATTTGTCTCAGTTGCTATTATTTATAAGTTATAGCACATTTATTAATTTATCATAAAATGTTTACAATTCTTTGAGGGTATACGCATAAACGTACACACGCATGCACACATGTATGGCCGTCTTATGCCTCTCTATAGTACTGTCTCATTCGGTGCCTACGGTATCCAAACTGCTGGTAAACATGCTTATGAATTTCACTCAAAATTATTTGTCCTGAGTGGGTCCTAAATCCTTAACCCGAATATAGGCTTTGAAGTCTGAATTATTAAAACATAATATTATAAAAATTAAACAAAGAGAAAAATTATGCGGTTTATACAATTAGCGGCCTTGTCGTAGTACTGGCAGCAACTATGAGATGATATCTTTGGAAAATGTTACATTACGAAATTAGTATAAACTAAAATTAGCTTAATTACATTATCATCTCACAGACGGAAAGACGTCACTGCTGGACCTTTTGTTCCGCAGTGACGTCTTTCGGCTGAACTTGCCTAAATTTCGCCACAAAAATAAATACATAACAAAGGACACAGGTATGGAGTTGGCCATATTGTATTTATAACTTTTTTCTTTCCAACTCTTTGCAAAGCAATATTTCCTAACACATAAACTCGGCGACAGCGACATTGAAAAAAAAAGTAACAATCTTATCTATGACTATCGAAACCAGCAAAATTGGCAATAAATACTAACCTGTCCGTCTTGGAGTGTGTTTTATGCCTGTTTCCATGCATCATGGGCGCCAGTACTTGACCCTGAAGAATTATAGTCGCCGGCAATGCATTTGACTGAAAGAAAATATTATATCCATAAAATATGATTGTCAATATTTCAGTTTCAAACATGTGTTTTATCAAGGCTAAAGTTCAGTTCTTTACGTAACAGATAAGCGAGATAAAATAGATAAATATTACGTTTTCAGATCATAAATTGGTGGAAAAATATATTTGTAAGTCAAATGATTTTAAACTTGTAAGTCATAATCATTAATCATACTCGTGAACATTTTTTGTAGCAAAATACTATTTTCGCTCAAAAGGACGCGACGCGAGACCTCAAGTCGGAATTGAAGAATTAAATGGTTTCTCTCAGTGGCTGATGAAGTACTTGTATTGGCCAGGTTTAATATAGACTAATATAATATTACATATCATACTGAGTTCAGAAACTGCATATGAGTAAAGTGTTTTTATTATTTATTTTATTATGGAACAGGGGTAAACGACCAGACTGACCACCGGATAACAAGCGACTACCGCCACTTGTGGACCTACATTTGAATGAGAGATTTCGGTGGTAAGCAACAAAAATATTGTTTAACAACGTATACTGTGGAGTCATGGTATCATTCCGGATGAATTGGCCCAAATATACCGAACATAGCTCTCGCTCTCTTTAATATTCATCATAAAAGTAAAAAAATTAAACTCAGTAACAGACTGAAGAATAAATTACATATATGTAACATTTACACGCTTACTAAACAAGACTCACTGTACCAGTTCAAAGATTTATTAAATAGCAAAAATAACACGTATTCTTTGAGTAATGTGACAGATATTACAATGTACAAAATCAATGTGTTTTATACGCTACCGTACCGTTCGTCAACGGTTTCGCAAAACGAAAAAAAAAAAGAAAATGAACAAAAAATAGCACAAAGAAACATTGTCTATCGTGAGAGATCCATGCTTCGGCACAAATGGAGGCTCCGCTGAAGTGTTACCACGGTCTTAGAGAAAGTCGGTATTAATGATTTCCTAGTATTTCACCGAGAAGTTAATAGAAGTTCTAAAATATTCTGTGTCGCCACAAAGTGTTACTACCACTACACGTAGTAAACATGTTATATTCTCTAAATGAACAAATCGAATATGTGTACGTGTGTGTGTGTGTGTGTGTGTTATATGTTACTGATATAATTGCAAAAGTAGTTTCAGCGTATGACTCAACCTCAAATATTTTTTACAGAACTTTCAAACATTAGTAGTGCATTGATTATCAATTTACTCGTAAAAAGACGAGACACTAGAATAGCAATTAAAAAATAAACCTAGTAAAAAGCCATATGAGTCGCATAATATATTTATATTCCGATTTCAATCGTCTTTCAAAGCTTTATTATTCTCAAGATTATTTGGAGTCGTCCACTAGTTCAACCTTTTTTATTTGAATATCAATTTTTCCATGGAGTGACTGGCATCGGACCTCCGCAACCCTGAGGGCGAACCAAATTCGAAAGTTGATCTGGTTGTCTGTATATTTAAGGACACTGACTTCCCAATATCGATTGTCATAGGTGATCTTGACAACCGGGAGCAATGGCTTAATGTGCTCTCCGCTAGTATGAAACACCACCATCTTCCATACTCCGGAGAATTATTAAAAATTCTTTGTAGGGATATCTCAATAATATTTTTTAGCCAGACCTGGGCATCAAACTCGAGACCTCTTGATCAGTAATTCCTAACATAATCCAGTTTGCGGTAAGAAATGGGTTTATAACTAAAGCTAGCAATGCAGGTTCGTAATGTGATCCACAAAAAAGATTCCAGCAAGAAAAAGTAGATAATGAAAATTCCATATAATCTGGTCGGATCGATGGAATTTCCATCGGCGACATGAAAATAAACATTTTCTTACTTTGAATGTGTTAATTTCTGAAAAATCTTTAACACTAGCTCACCTCAGTAGTAACACTCAGTATTTCAATAGGTGGAGATCTCTTGCCATCTGCATATTCCACTGGCATTTTTTTATACTTCCGTTTCCTTCTTGCATTTGCCGGTCTAGTCGGTGAGAAGTTTTCATTAAAGGAATCAGATTCGAAGTTGCCGATCTGGCAGTAATGCCTGGATTTGAGGCTGGAATTGTGCAGGTTGAGATGTGGATCATCCGAGTCCGATAGTGGTTGAGTGATAAGTGGTGCTTGGGGTGGACTGCTAGAGCTACCATCTTCAACTAGACTTACTGTTACTGCGGCTGCTGTAACAAGTTTAATGATCTCAGGATTCGTACAATGATATTTTATTGTAAAATCACTAAATCTTATCAAATAAAGAGCTCAGCCTCATCTATTTTGCTTTCTATTTTTATATCTTAAGATGATAAGTTCCAAGAATGTAGAACGGCGTATGTTAGGGTGTACGACTAGATAATGAGTGATATTACAATATAAAGTTCCTATGCCTTTCTTTGAACCTACTTTATAATAAAATGCCGTTTTGTATTTCGTTAAATCTAACATCTCCAAGCAAAAACCCTTTAAGTCATACAGAACTTAAGCCATAAAGCCATAAAGTAAGTATACACAAAAGTCAATCAACGAAAATGTGGAAATTTTACATTTTTTCAAAACTGGATTTTCGAATGTAACAAGGCAACATAAAATATTTTCAATACACAAAGTTAGGAGGTGCTCGTCATTCATGACCTGCTTCGACCTCGCCTTTAGCTAATATTTTTGTCGCTGACTGAGGTTACCAGTCTTTCTGCAGAGCTACGTTATCGCATAGCACATGGGTTATGGAGGTCTGGTGGTAGTCGCTCCATGTAAAAAGCAGCTATACGAAGAGCGGACCCTAACCTTGTTAGGATAAAAGGGACAGAGGAAAATCTAATTTACTGGAGTACATATTAAATGTTTTAAAAATCGTGCAACTATTTTCCAATCATGCAAATGGTGACCAATCTAGTTAAATTAGGATTTCGTGCTGGGCAATATGTAATCCTGATTACAAACTTTCTCCTTTACGCGTGCATATGAGCGTAAGCTATTTGAATTTGAAGCCGTTGATTTATCATTTGCCAGTGCATCTCTGCAAAGAAGTTTTTTCCTTCTGATCATACAGTAGTCTGATCATAATATTCTTACAATAAAAATAAAACTTCTAAGGACTTAAAAGTAACTGTTTACTAGAATTTTCATGCAATAAAGAGCCTGTTGAAGCTTAAGCTAATGTTAAGATACCCTCCCTAATTTTGGTGTGGCGGCTCAAAGGCCAGTTTTGCACTTGATTCTTGAATTGCAGGTTCACAAGTAGCGGTAATCACTTACCATCACGTGACCGTGGCACTCGTTTACCCCCTATAGTTTAGAAAAAAAAAGAAACATGATATAGCGGGGTTAGTCTATAATATAACATGAAAAATTTAATTGTTAAAAATAATAGAAAAGGATAGAAACAGTACTAATTTTTACAAATGTAAATGCAAAAGCAACATTGTCCGTCAGCCAGTTATGCTTTTACTGCTAAAGTGCTGAATTGGTTTTTATGAAATTTGGCGTAAAGGTGCTTCAATCGTTGACAGAGGACATAGGCTACCTTTTAAAACACATACATGAAAGCGGAGCTACGGTGAATCACTAGTATATAAATACATCTACAATTGGGTACATTAGTATCAGTTAATTAAACATAAAAACAATAGATGCAGAACCATTGTGTAATTTTAAGACATGATGTCATACTTATTTATTGTCAATTTCATTATCAACACTGATTTGAAGATGTTAAAGAAAGAAACATTAAATATATGATGGTAGGTTATTGGATTTCTTCTACTTTAAGGTGTAAATTTAACAATTCAGACCATTTTTTTTTCTTTTTAAAAGACAATGACCACATTAGGTATATGTCCTGTATTGCGGGTGACTTTGCAAACTTACATGATATAGAAGAATACCCAGTAATTACCATCTGTTAGAACACAGTAAGCAGCCAACTAAAGAGTGATAGAAAAGAAAGAAAAACAAAACTCTGCACTGACCGCAAACTAAGTTAGAAAAATTGCAAGATGATCTACCAGGACACAAAGTTCTCCTAACGAGAACACTACACTAAAGAAGACGGCGAAATTTTTTAACATTTTTTTGTTCTACATATGAGTTTACTGAAGAAGCCATATTTATTAATTGTTACTATAATTAAGCGCCACACTGTCACATTATGTTAAGTATGTTAAGATAGCGTCGTAGAGAAGTATATTAAATAAAAAAGCCTTTGAAACAAAGTAAATTAGCAACCTTTAAAAGTCCATTACGGGGATACTCTGTCCCGTTATTTAAACATAAGATATACCTATTGTTCCTCTCAGATTAAGACTAGATTAACTATTTCATTACTTCTTGATTTAATGTATCAATAAATTGTCTCTGTAAATTATATTATTAGTTGTGTAAAATTAAACTGAAAACATGTTTATTTTACATTTAGACTACTTATGTAAATTTCTGTACTTTAACAATTATTTATATATAGAATAAAATAAAATAATAATTATACTTAACTTGTGTTAATAACCTTATATTTAAAAAAAAAGTGTTGTCCAGCATGACATAAACATAAGTTATTATTTATAAAAAAATATTTTTAATGGTTTTAAAATTTAGTGGCCCTAACAACCAGTGTGGTTCACCATATTGCATTATTTACGTTCACAATGAGTATGGCAACCACTCTATGATTCTATTCATGCTTTCCATCGGGCAGAGTAGAGTCACTTTGGTAGACACCTAAAATAAAAAAAAAATTGAAGTGCTTTTGTATTATATTAAAGCTGCTCTGAATATTGTTTTTGGTTTAGGCTTATATTAGGATATAGTAACAAAAAAGTAAATTGTTGAGTACTAAGATAGTTCTTAAAACACACAAGCTATTTAAGGCTTAAATACAGCATAATTTGTTCATTCAACTTTAAAACATCCTTTGAGCCAGCTACTGTTGCCGAAAGATGTTTTTAAAATATCAATTTGGTATTTTTATATTAATTTATAACCTTTATGTACACATGTAAATCTGCAAAGTCAATGGCAAAAATTGTTTTATTTAGAAAAGAAATTTGCACTGATTGAGCTTTAAATTTGAGATGATTTAAAACATGTTTCAAAGATAGTTTTTATCCATTATTTGAACCACAAGAAGCATCATAGACTATAGCTAGTATTTTAGAAAAAGTATTTCTATAGTAAAGATTTAAAATGTCTTTAGATTAGATAGCAATCTGTCCTGGCTGCACAAAGATAGCACATTTGTCAACCAGATGACAAACCTATCGTCTAGCTGACAAATGTTAATAAATTTCTTCTACAATCATTGTCATGTTTTAGCCACTTAATCTGTATTAAATCTTAGTAAATTCTAAACTTAAACATTTATCTTTCAATGAGGTTGGATATGTTTGTATATTTATAGTTTAAAACAGTCAGACGCAAAGGATTTTGTTTTATTAATATATAGATATAATATACCTTTATATATGTTATACTTGATTGAAAATACTTATTTTAAGTGAATTTCCTATGTCTATGTCTATATTATTATAATCAAATTATTTGTGTGAGTTTATACTTTATAAATGACAGATTAAAATTTAATTTTATATGAAGTCTCAATTTGTTAATTTACTTTTGGTTTAATACATCAACGAAATAGATTTACAGTTTTAAACTATTAAATAAAATACTAACGCAGATTTCCGGCAGACCTGGTCCGCCTGCGGAGTCCAAGCTTTCTGCGCTCCTGCCTTCCACAGTTACTTTCCTCCAAAGCCAGATTTAAATCATGGGACAACCTTTCCATGATAACTAATAGACTTCCCCTTTGCCCATTATTATCACACAAAGATCATAAAGATCTAGAACATACGATGCAGCGACACACCAAGTTTACGCCACTAGACTTATTTGACCCACTTCTTACTGCCCTTTCACAAATGCTACGAATATTCAATCCCACTGCACTTTCAAAACACTTTAATAACACAGAAATGCATAGCTCATATCAAGCGACAACAGAAACTACATACACTTCGGGAGTCCTCGACTAATGTTCTTAACGGAATGTTTATATTTAATATTTATTTATACAGTTAAACACTTTCTATATTCACCACTACGGAACAGATTCAGTCTATTTAAATTATAAGATAACTTTAATTGATTTCTTAGTGTGTAATTTCTACAAAAATGTTAAATCCTGATATTCACGCAGCACAATGAATGAATACAATGAAGTATGAACGGAATTATTATTGCCCTGTCCCTGTCCGTTTCCTAAATGACAATGAACATTATGGGTAATGGAGAATACACTCTCAATACTTACTTAAAGACAAGAAACAAGTTCGAAATCAGTATTCTCACTCTTTCAATATCACTGTCTCGTTTTAGTAGGGTGACATGAATACCAGCATTTATTAGGAGGAAACAAACCTTACTATAGTCAGTAATGTTTTATGTCTCATTAATTTAACTGCAGGCTGTAGACCATATTTCTATGTAGGTATAGTAAACAAAAATTCAATTTTTAAAAATAAAAAAAATTACAACAATATGCTTCTTTTTTCCTCTAGTTTTAATAAGCTAAATTAAAGTCCTTGGAGGTTCGAATGTGTCGGTTTTTTTCGTCATAATAAATGATGATGAAAATCTTTACAACTAAACAGATATATCTATCCAGCTAGACTTTAAAGCTAGAAGCCGCCGACATTTTCTTAAATGATTAAATAAAAACTAAGCAAGTACAATATAGGGTCTGGGTTGACTTTTTTAAGAAAGGATCATAATTTTGAGTTAGTCTGTCTATACCGACGGCATATGAGCCCTAGCTATCGTGTCACCTAAACAGTGATAATCAAGATTAATGACCCGAAACGCGACACTACCGGCAGTAGGATATTTAGGCAGGTCGTGAAAATTCTCAAAACCAGCAGAAAGACGCTAAATATGAACTAATATTACAAGTCTGGACTATACTCACCTTTACATACATACAACAAAATTGTTATTACAATTTGACTTCTTACATGGTGCCTCTCAAGGCAATCCTCGGGACTCCGACCCAACTCCCGCACCTCGTTGTGCTATAAATAGCGCCGATAAAGAGCGGCAAGGGCTCTCACCTCCTGCTCCCGTAGTGGAGTTCCGGTCAGGAGACTCGCCAGCTCGTGGGGTACCCCCTTTATGAACTTAATAGTCAGCACTCGTTGTGGTCGTCGTATTAACGCTACATTGCTGGCCTTCAGGACCTCCACCCATACTTGGGCGCCATAAAGGGCCATGGATTGCACAACTCCAGCATAGAGTCTCCTGCAAGAGCAATCAGGTCCCCTTGTGTTAGGCATTAACCAACTTGGGGACCAGACTTTGGAAGTGATGTTCGAAGTCACACCGGCCGTCGAGTACGAGCCCCAGATGCCTTATAGAGGCTCGATGCTGAGTGAATTGCCACCTACTATGAGGCTGAATCTATCAGGTGGCTTCCTCCGACGCCCACGAAAGAACAAGGCCTCGAATTTGTGCAAAACCACCTTGAGACCCAGCCGCCAGACTCGCTCCACGACTTGGCAGCACCGACCGTGGCCCTCAGTTTGTGTAACACGTGACGGTGACACCATGTAAGTATACACCGCGAAGCATCCAGTCGTAGAATGCCACACCCTGACATCGAAAAGATTTGCTTACTTTTTGTAATCTAGTCGTTGACAACACGAGATTATCTTTATTTATAGTGTTGATATCATGAATGACGCTGAACTTTGTGCATAAATGAATATTTTTTTTTACACTAAATTTTCATAGGCGTATGTGACTGCCATGATACCAATTTCCTTAATTTTTTTCCTTCAATGACTATCTGTAACCGAGATTATAAATTTCACGAAAAGTCCTCTACTGCAACACAAAGAGACGTCGTCGTTGACTGAAGTGAAACTGTTTTTTGTGTAAAATATTGTTTTCACTGAAGTGAGTTTGCAGTTAATCTAGTGCGATTTTCTCAATAATCTTACTTAAAATTGGTAACACTGAAATAGGTCTAAAATTTGAGAGATCAGACGTACTACTTATCTTATAATATAATTGTCCTACTATATTTCATCAGGACAGCACAATACACCACATTTAATACACATATTGAAAATTGAGGCCTTCTGTGATACAACTACGCTAACAATCGGTTTAGTCATTTGAATCCAGATTTATCCCAAAGATCGACGGTTTCTTAACACTAAGAGCATTGCAAAGTCTAACAATGTCTATATCGGTGATACTACTTAATCTAAAATCGGTATTACAAATTTTAATATTGTCTTTCAATAAAGATTTTACGATAGTGAGGATGAATTCAATGATTTTGTTATCGAAATTGAAATTTCTTTCACTTCTTCTCTTTTTCACCTCTATTACCTCCGTCATCCTAAGACTTCAGTGTTATTATCATCTTTATGCCGATGACTTACAATTTTATTATCAAACCGAGTCGTGCTATGTATCGCCCGTGGTCTTAATCGTAAATAGTGACCTAGCAGCCATTAAACACTGGTCAGATATGTTTGGCGTATCGATGAAGTCGTGTAAATGTCTAGACATTATCATCAGACGTAACCGACACATGAGCCAAGTCGACTTGACTTCACTTTCGCCACTTATCTACAATAGCATGGTTACGAGTATACCATACTGTGAAAGTATGATAGACTTGCATTTGACTTGGATTGCATATTGACACTACTCTTAGCAAGCGAAAAAATTTACATTTGTGTACCAGAAAGTCACGGGCTCGTTGCGGGCTCTCTAAAGGCTTAAGAACTTTTCAGCAACGAATATTAAGATAATGTCTGTTCAGACCCTAACATTCCTAATAATCAGTTATGGTGACATGTGCTCCTTAGACTTGAATGTGGATCTTCTCAACAGTTATATTTGCCAACAAAGACAGACACGCGTATTAACGACCCTTTATTATTTACTTTTCTCTTCAAATTCTCCTTTCTACTTAACTATTCAGTTTGAGTATTTATGTACAAACCAGTGAAGTTAAAGAAGCTTAAGTCTTGTAATAACTTGTTTCGTCAATGCCCCACTCAGTGTTCTCACTCAACTTTCTGGTTACAACCTGCCGTTTTATAGAACGCGCTGCCTAAAACTCGGTTAAGTTTTAAATATCTATTGTGAAAACATGTTCTAACCACCCTATCAGATCCACCTTAATTTTATACTATCTCTTTCTAGAATTTATGTAAATATATATGTACGAGTATGTTGATCTATATGTAATATATAAGGCCAGCAATATAGTGTTATGTAATATATAAATATATATGTTTATGTATGTATTTAACTATTATTGTTATTGTTTTTCTTAAAATCACATTTTATTTTCTGTGTATCTACTTTGTTTTGGCTCTATATCGCCCTAAGGTGGACTGGTAGAAAGTGCCTACAACGTTAAGTCCATTTTTGTATGTGCATAAAGTATGAATCAATAAATAAATAATCTCATAACAGTATTAATTTACGATAGTTGGTAAATATTAGAAAATCAATGTATTATTATACATATATAGTACTAGCACTATTATATAGCATTGTCAAGTAGCCAAAGTCCTTTTGTATCGTTGTGGTTCAGAAATTTCATTCAGAAGTTCGTAGGCGATCGACATCAAGCTTTTGTATTCCCATGTTCTAATTTTTAAATTCGCAAGTACTTCTCATCCCATGGGTATATCTATAAATAGATAACAACTTCAAATCAAAATACAGTCCACATACTTCGCATGTCATTATTTTATAGTCATATAAAGAATAACCGTGGAAGATTGTTAGTATCCGATATACCTACTTTATACTTGCTAGTTGTAATATAGAATTTGATATGTTTTTGAATATTGGGTGGTTGAGGGGCACATAACATTCTAAAATTTACACGAATGTTACACTTAAAAACTATTTTATCATACATATATAAAACCAGACCTGTTTTCTCGGAGGGGTAGACACAGGTAGAGGTGTATGTTGAATGTCAATTTTCCGCTAGTTTTATAGTCCCATGTAATAAGTGACGAGCCCATTGGCGTTAATCGTGCTGTTTTGTTTGCTAGATCCTCGTCCGTGGATTAGCAGGTGCACCACTTGCAGAGAAGGTTAATTTGGGCCCTAAGTACTTTGCGGGAACCCTATGTACACTTTTATGTGTTAGTTACTATTTTTACTAGATATGTAGATCATAAAACATGTAAGAATTGAATAAAAAAAATTTCAATGAAAGGAGGTTATCATTTCCAATTGCAATTTTAGTGAATTTACTTACAAATATTAAAAAAAACATAAAAGGAATTTATAAATTATCTAGATCATCTAACCACATTTATCGATCAACGTTCTAACCCTGCCATCACTATCATACGATATATTCTAAGTTTAACATTTTATTATAAAATTGTAATAAATACAACAAAAGGTGTGACAATATTTTTTTATAGAAGTAATAAATAAGTGTTAGTAATCATTAATATCACAATTTATAAATTACTTTGAGATAAGCTCATTAATTAGATTTTAATTATCTAGTTAGGTTCTCTTATCGTTAAATACATTAGTCCTCTGTGTGAATTATAACAATAAAATATATATAAATACGAAACACAGCGCATTTCACACTACTCGTGCATCCTGTGCAGATCTCAGGCTTTCGTGAAGCTAATTCAAGTATTTTTTTTAAAATGTGTAATTTATTTGGTGTTAGTTTTTAGTGCTGGCAACGTTAAAATTAACGCTTGCGCGTTCAGTTGTCAATTTTTGCGCCAATTTCGTTATTATTTTTATTTTGCAATAACTTCTTCATCTCAGTTTCAAAGCCATTACTGGATCTAGATATACATCAAGCAGTTCAAAAATAAAGGTACGTAAACGTGAACTTCATTTTAACATTGGTCTAGTTGTACTTTAAATCAAAAGTCAACGTTTGTTTTTCGTATACTTTATAAAGCTTTTATAATCCAAATATTTAAAATGTTTGTACAAATTATGATATATCTTACATTTTGTTTGTTTATTCGTTTTAGCTACTTTCTCAATAAGAGATTATTGTAATTATCTCAATTTGTTTTCATCTAGTTTCTGATGTAAGTACCTTCTATTTCATTTCCATTATATTTATAATAATAATAGTTTAACGTTAAGAACTACACAGTATAGGAACATTCGTCTGTTTTGCCCGCAAAGTGTTTGCCATAAACTCTAATATTCGCTATTATTTGAGCAGCAATGGAAGGCGCGGTGACACCAGACGGTGGCAGGCGCACTCGCGCGGCGCTCGCCGAGATTCCCGTGCGACTGGATCGTCTTCGGGTCACTCCTCTTCAGCCTGTCACCAACTTAAGGGAGAGATCCCCGGCATTGCCTGTAGGGTACTTAAGTCCGGCACCATCACCTGACGAACTGCTGATTCAGCAGAGAGGTATTGCATTAATTTTTTTTAATTGTAGTTGTTTCTCGTCTATAAAATCTAATCTATAAAAAGTAACAGACAAAGCTGAGTCATCATTTTTTCATAGAAATAAAAGATAAGAGTAGCTCTTTAATTAGATTTTAATTGGTTACAGTCACACTTTTCTAAATACCATGTAAATAAGCTTTTATATTTTAATAGCATCATAAATCACTTTAATACTGTACAAAAGAAATAAATTAATCACAATGATTTAAACATAATTTTTGTAGTTAGAACTATAATTGTTGTAGAAAAATACCTGAGAAATTTTTGGTTGTACTAAGTATAAACATATAGAACACATGCAAGATGTATAAAACATGTGCCCTTTATAAATGTTGTATTTCCAGGTCGCAAAAGACTTCCAGTGACATGGTCACCAGACATTGACCTGAAACGGAACTCTTCATTCCACTCAACTGTTCGCACACCTCCTAAGGACAACTCTCCTATCAAGCTCGGAGTCACTCTTCGTTCTACACCCAGGAAACGTCTATTACTCGACCCTGAACGTATTCCCCTCACTCCTGAGAAAATAGACTTCAGTGACATCAGTACTCCCCAGAAATTTAAAATCACCAGCCCTGTGAAGAGTACCCCTCCTATCAAGCGGCCAAAAATCGAAAAAACATTAAACACAGAATACAAAGGGCCTATTGATACAGCTTTGAAAGGTTTGAGCCCTGCCCAACTTATTAACATCATCAAAACTGTCACATATAAACATCCTGAAGTAGAACAAGAGATCAGAAAAGATATGCCGGTCCCTGATTTAACCCCCCTTGAAGATAGGTTGAGTTACTTGAAGAGCAATATCTTCAAAAGCTTACCAACATCTCGTCTTACATCTAAAACTGACTCTCCCGCGTATTCTAGGGTTTCCACACATTTGGCTGCATTTAAAAAATGTGTAATTGAACAAGGTAAAATTTTAGTTGAGTCACAACATTGGGAATCTGTCATTCAGTATATTTGTCTTGCATGGAACTATGTTAAGGCTACTCCAGTCTGGGACAATCAACCGCACAATGTCCATCGAAAGCAATGTTTTAAAGCCTTAACTACTTTCTGCATGACAACGCTGAAAAAAGGTAATTTGGGCAAAGATCTATTGGTAGACCTGCAAGACAAATTGCAAAGCATGGCAGCTGACAGTGAAGACTTAAATTCTTGCTTGAAATATATTCAAGGTCACTTACAAGACTGTTTGTAACAGTGTTGCGTTTTTTAGTGTTTTGTTTTCATTAGTTTAATGGTTTAGACTCTATAATTGTTAATAATAAGACTGATAAAAGTACACACACATCGAGAACTGTAACATACCCATATATTATACCTTTAATTACTTTATATTCGGCTGTCTGTCTTTCTTTCCAATTCAAAATGTTGAAACAAGTCTTTGAAATATGTAGTACATTTTATTTTTTTTAAAAAATATCTTTATTGTAATTTCATTTTGAAGTGTGCATGTTGTCGGTTAAGATAAATTAATGATTACATTGTAATTTTAGAAAGGTAATGTCGACAGTTATCAAATCTTATTATTATGAATTAATAGCTCATTTAGAGTGTACCTTGTAATGTAATGTTCAATTAAGTGTAATTAATTAAAAAAAAATCTTTAATGATAATGAGTTCAGTGATGTTAAGCATAATCCTAGTGATCAAAGTGCCTAATTGCATATAAAAGTAATGTTTTTCATATGAATTGTTCATCTTTTTATTACTTATATATTAGTATTTAATATTAGTTAAATTGTTTTGTTTAACTTTGGTAGAGCGGAAAAGAATCAAATTTATTTTATGAAAAAGTATTTTCTAATTGTCTTCCATAATTTTATGGAAATATAATGATTCTTTTCGGCGACATTGTAAAAATACCAAAGTGTTACTATGTTAGTCTAAGCTTGTGTGAGACTTGAATACTTTAGTTTTGTAATGAAATAATATCCAATACAATTACTCTGACAGGAAGCGCTTATTAAACTTACGATCTACAAATTCATTGTAATTTGTGAAATGTCGAAGGAAATAAAAATAACACTTAAATACCTAGAAGTTTATCAGGTTTCAAGTGTTGAAACGTTCAATGTGCCTTACGCTGTCACCAGTGATGACAAAATATCCTCTTGATATTATTAGTTAATGTTTAAATAAGCTTAATAAATGCATTTCTTAATATTTAACTGCTTTTATTTATATTCCATTTCATACGACAAATAATAAATATATTTTGAAAAAAGTAAAAAACACAAAAGTCAGTTACAATCGAATCAACATGCAGATGAAGCTAATAAAAGCGTGTTAGTTAAGATTCGTCATTAAACAAGAAATATCGTAGTTTGGCATCTAATTGCAATCATATCGCAATGTAATTTTATTGTTTGACTGCCTGGGTTTTTGTAGCTACCTTCCTTTAGTGACAATTTTCGGCCGCGGGATTTTAAAGGTCGTATAATGATGATACATAATACTTGACCTGATTTAAGAGGTGCTAATTCTACCTTGTGGTAAACCCTGGTCTTATTTTAAGTTTCTAGGTGTAATTAAAGGGAACAAGTTTTATTATGCTTCGTCAGCTATTTTAATTGGTCAGTCGGTCATCTCCAAAATTTGTGATTTTCAGATGTTTATTTTGGTTTACTGTAAAGTAACTGTTTCGAAAGTTGGTAATTTTCTAATTTGTACTTTACAACAACTAGTCCAGTCATTTGGTAGTTTTACCTGAAAAGTTTTCTCAAAGTCCCGGTTTTGAAAATTAGTCAATTTATAGATTTCGGTATGCTCTTTTCGAATTTCAACTTTGTCACGTCGTATCCCCGCCGCTTGCGCTGCCTGCCATATTGAAAAAATGGCGCCTAAAAACGATTTTTTGGGAATAACTCCTTTCCGATGCATTTTACGAAAAAAATGTTTATGTACAAAATTAAACTAGAAAAAAATCCTACAATTTATGTATTAATTTTTCATAAAATCAATAGTTTTTGGCGTACGAGTGCCAGATAACCCCCTTTTTTTCACCAAATGACTGGACTAAACATTTAAATTGTATAAGTTTATTTGATCTGGAGTTATTGGCAGACAGCAACTAGCTCAAAATGGTTTGTATTATATCGCGCTTCATCAATTTAAGCGCTGTGCAAATGGATCTGTGTTGAGCATTGATCTAGATTTTAAGACAGACATTAAGACATTGAGAGCAACACGGATTGTAAAAAAGATGTCTAGAAATATAAAACCATGCCAAGGAGTTATGTTGATACAATTTTTTAAGCAATTACCTAATTTTAGCTAATAATCTAATTAAACAAGTCATTTGCAATATTTTTTGCGTCATTCGTTATCAGTAGGCGTTTAGTTGACACTAATTTGCATAGTAATATGTATTAGATAAGGAGTCATTTAGGCACTCATTTAGTAATTGATAACAACGAAACAGGTAAACATCAAAATCTCTGTCTTAATGTAAACAAATATTACAAAGCAGTTCATTATAAATAAGATTACGTAGGTACTTAGTTACATTTACTATGTACAAAATTTATAACTTTTGTAGTAATCAAAATAGGAAATGTGACTTGATTCCTTGGCCACCTAATTATTTTTTTGACTTTTTTACAAAATGGACGTCTTAAATTATATTAACCATGTTGAAGTCCAAAAACACATAAAGAACAATAAAGTGGTTGCACACAGAGGTTAGTACCAAAAAATATTTATATGTATGCCGTAAAATATTTATAAATAAAAATATTTGAAGTCACAGCGTCAAGGGAGCGCCTTTTAATTTTGTCATAGATAGTAATAGTATTGCTACATTTAAACTCACCTTTATTTCATTATTTACTTTATAACGCCGGTTACGCTGATAGTTTTATGGTTTTCTTATCATATCCAATATTTTAAATTAAAGCAACGTTCTATGCAACAATGGACTCCTGGATTTCTGATTCAGAGGAAACGGTGTCTTCAAGTCAATGGATTGAATTAGAGCCCTCTGAAGAGGATGAAACGCCAAAAACTCATCGTAAAAATGATGAAAATATTCTTAGAAGTAGGAGAATTAACTTTGATTTGAGTGAAGAGTGTGAATCTGAAGAAATAGTTACAAATTGAAACACTTTTAAAAGCATTTTAAATGTTTTTTAATTTGTTTTACTGTTAAAAAACTTTAAAGAGAAAGTTATAGGTTTAATGTATTTATAATTTTCTTTACTTAACTAAATGTTGTATGTATAAAAAAACTATGATTCAGTAATGTTAAGTAACATTCAAGTGGTAGGTAGACTGCCACGATAATAATGAATATTTAAATAAATGGAATGAAATGAAATATACTAAGGTTATTACTTATAATATCGTTTATTTATTTGTCAGTTTATAAAACTATTTACAATTGTTAATATATCAATGTGGCTTATATAAACGCAACAGACGCTTTATCAAGCAAAGTCGATAAAACAAAGTTCTAAGCAGCAAATACTCGTACCTACTTGCACAATTGGTACTGTGTGCACGAAGTACGAGTACATACATACATAAACCAAATTACGGGCATATTGTTTTGTTTTCTCACTGACTACTTATGTGGCGCGTGGTAACTGTGTTTAGTCAGGTCATTAGCAATAATTTATTAGATCGCATTATGTAATTACGGGTATAATTATTGAAAAGTAACTGTTATCAATAAAAAGTCCATTCTAAATACTGAATAGTGTGTTAGAATTAGAAAAAAGTTTCGAATTGATTTCGATGAAAGCAATAACAATAGACTTGAATAACATAGAGTAGTTTAGGCCGCGCCGGTATGACGCCGGATATATGAAACAAATGTATTTCGAAAAATATATTTGAAGATACATTCTATTAAAAACCATTTGTCACGGTCACTTTTAACTGACTTCAAAAAAGGAAGAGAGTCTTAATTTGACTGTATTTTTTTCTGTGTTTGTTACCTCATAGCTTGTTACTAGATGATTAGCGGTAATAGACTCGAAAACTTTTACGTGAGGCCAAAGCATTGGCGAAAAGTGGGCGTTAAATAGGCGTTTGCCTACTCCTGCGGCGAAACACATGTGTATTTTGTATGTATTAGCCAGGGCTGTAGCTAAAGGGGGCATTGTGGGTCAATGCCCTACCTTGAAATCACAATGCTCTACCTTAAAAATACCAAAAACTAAGATAAATTATTATTAAATTGTTTGTTCATAGTTTGAGATAAAAAATTGTAGCGTTAGGTAGGTATATTTTCTAAACATACCACAGTCTGTAACATTAATTTAATATTATAGTAATTCTTTGCTGCGAGTATAGATGGCATTTGAAGCGCCATCACATATGTCAATGAGTCTAATATCTATGATGCAGAGGGGATTTCCCGTACCATAGATGGCAATGTTATGGGCTTTATTGCAATCGGAAAATCCCCTTTTAAATTAAGATACATTAAACAAAGATAAGATACCCCATTCACGGTGACATTGATTGCTTATAGTTTGGTTATGTGAAGTGTAAAGAGTGTTTTTAGTGAAAAATCGATACAATTGTTATTTTTATTGCTATAAATTGAAACTTCTTTGATTTTGCGATGGTAATACGGTTTTTTTAGAAAAAAAAAAACGGAGAACGAATGGGTACGTTTGGTTAAATTTTATAATTAAAATAATAATTCATCTTACATTTACAATTAAGTAAAACAAATTAATATTTTAGGTCTGAAAATTCCATCAAGGGAAGAGGCTAGTGTTGTTAAAATTTATTTGAGTCGGAGAGAGGATAAAATGGAAAATATATTGCAAGTTTTGTACAGGCAACGAGAGGCGTTTAAAGATACATATGTATGAATTTTTTGCATAAATAAATAAATAAAAAGATTTCAGACATTTGACACACAACGTTATCTAGTTTCAAACTAAGTGGAGCTTGTGCTATTATAACTAGACTGACTGATAGAATACTTACATACTTTTTTTTGTAAATATATACATATTATAGATAGAAAACACCCAAACTTTGAAACAAATATTTGCAGTTCATACAAACATTTGGTTCGATTCGGGAATCGAACCCGAGACCTCAAGCACAGTAGTCGCATTCACTATCGCTGCGCCACCGAGGTGCATCTGTGGCGATAATAGAATGTAGCACTGCAGTGTGTGAATCTACTTTTTCAACTTAAATACAATTAATAGGCCTCAAAGACTGTCAACGGCCCACGAGAGAATGGCTGGTATTGTATTTTTGGCCTTTGAAAAAAAACGAACAAAATCAGTTGATCTGAACGAACTTCTTAGCATTTTTAATAACATGGTGAATTGTAGAATTTAGCTGTTTTAAACATTATTATTATTATGTTAATTATTATAATAACTTAGCAGAAATAATATAATCTAAATGGTATTTTTAGTCGTATCTATTTACTCATATCACTCCACCCAACAATTTAATTATTACCTCATTCTCATTCAGACGTGGATCTCTACATCCAAATCTGGAAGTTCAACAATCTTGTTCGCTTGTTCTTCAGCATTGAGGATTTAATAGTTCTTAGATCTTTAGAAGATAGATAGATTATTTGATAAATTATTTGTCTACGAATAGCTATTGAATGTATATCACTTTAGGAGACCAATTTAGGAGCCCGTGCTTCGGTGGCAGATCACTTATAATATTTTTTTTACTACCGCCCTACCTGTAACCAACGCAGCCCTATTACAAATTCGTCTCTAGCTCCAGCCCTGTTACTAGCTTTTGCCCGCGGCTTCGCTCGCGTGGAATTTGGTCTGCCACATTAAGTTTCGTAACAGATCATTTTAATATTTTTTTAATAAAATGTATCCTATGTTACTTCTAATACCTCCAAAAACATGATGATCAGTTGAGTAGTATTCGCGTGAAACCGTAACAAACATTCGCATTTATATTTTTTTTTCTATGTTAAGAGCCTGCCAAAGTGACTCTACTCTGCCTGATGGAAAGCCTAAATAGAATCCAAGAGCATTGCAAATGCAGGCAATCCAGTATGGTGACCCACACTATGGCTACTTTGAGAGATGCTATCTATATATCTCGGGAGATAAAGAATGAAGTTGAGAACACAGAGCAAGATGAACGGCAGAAAAGTCAGTGCAGTAATTATGATAACTTTCTCACAAGTAGAAGAATCAACTTTAATTTAATTAGAGGTTGAGAAGAAATTGTTCAAAATGGAAAAACTTTAAAGGTTCTTTGATGTTTCTTTAGTTTCTTTTAAAGAGGAAGATATAGTTTTTTATAAATAGCTATATTATATATTATATATATATTATAATAATAGTATTAAATTATTATTAATAGTGGTCGCCCAGTGGACGAAATACGATCGTAACAAAACACAACTTACTAATGTAAGTTGTGTTTTGTTACGTAATCATAAATTTATATAAGCCAGCGGTATTTCACGTCATATTTTTAAATTAAATGGAGCAAATTAAAATTTTCTATTTGACATTCAGTAAGACTATAGTAAACATATAAAAAAGTAATATGTCTATGTCAGTACTCTATGTCGCTAGACAAAGTGATAAACGAAAGAAAAATTTTTTACCACAGATTTGCATGTAATAAATACTTGTTTGTGTGTGTCAAATACATGCTAGTGTGCATAATGTTTTATTTATTGATTAATATGAAATAATTGAAACATAAATACCATTTTTTAAGACAACGTCCGCATTAGTTATAAATCCTGTGTCGCGGGGACTTTAAAAACATATAAGAAACGGACAACAACAATTTGTGGATCACACAAAGTATTGTCCAAAGTGGGTTTGAACCCAAAACGCTTAGCGCTATCCGTGCAGTCAAATTGACAATTACTTTTTAATTTAAGTCAGACATTCTTAGTAATTTAATCAAATGATGATGAAATAACTTTACGTTTGTATACCTACAGTAAGTAGTAAACGACTGTTAATTTACAAATATCATTAAACTCGAAACTCACCTTACATAAAATAATTAAAAACAAAAATTGAGACATTAAATGTTTACTTATTTCGTAAGCACAATCTAAAATGCCACTTGAACATGTACAACACAATAAAAAATAACAGTAGCAGTCGTGGGACTGCTGATAGAAGTGAAAACGGAACTATTAAGTTGAGAGTAATTAAAACTATATGCAAAAATTATATGAAATTTTTTATGTTTCATATATAGCTATACATAATATATAATATCATATATAATATATAATAATAATAAATTTCATATATAATATATAATATCATATTCTTCATAGCTATAGATATACTATTATCGTCGGTGACGCGAATCGAGGATTTTACCCTCTACCAAAACGCTCAACGCGCCTAAAGAAGTTTTCACTTCAATACAACTTCAAATATCGCGTTGCATGATGCGATCAATAATCATCATCATCATCTCAGCTAAAAGACGTCCACTGCTGGACATAGGCCTTTTTTCTTTTTTTTTTTAACGTGTGGAAACCCCCTCGGGCCGTCACCCCACCGGGGTTTACGGCGAGGCAGTGTGTCGGAATCGGACCGACTAAAACCACACGGTGTGCCACTCTGCGCCATGGAGCGTATGACGGCCGGTAGCGAGAGATCTCCTCCAATAACTGCAGTGAGGGCCCCACGCTGCGCCGCCCAGGCGGAACAAACCGCTAGCGTGTGCTGAGCTGAGTCCTCACTGCAGTCGCAGTGGTGACAGGCGGGACTCAATTCCCTCCTGGCGACCGAGTGCAGATACTTCCCGAAGCAACCGTGCCCGGAAAGGACCTGCGTCAGTCGGAAGGAAAGGGTCCCGTGCTGCCGCCCTGCCCACTCGGCGATGACCGGCTGGAGAGCCTCCACGAGGGCAAAGCCAGCACGTGGAGTCTCCAACCGGGACGACCAACGAGCCATTGTGGCTCGACGAGCGGCCTCACGCCACTCGCGCACCTCTTCGGGCGGGGGCCGTATGCCGCTACCCGCCCGGAAGTCAGCCGTCCGCCTATAAACTTCGGCGAGCACTTCCGCCTCCAAATCCCACGGGGGAGTTCCGGCCAAGGCGCACGCCGCCTCTGTCGATACGGTGCGGTAACCGCGTATGGCTCTAACCGCCAATATCCTCTGAGGGCGCCAGAGGCGAGCCCTATTCTGGGCGGTCAGAGCCGCCACCCACACCGGTGCACCATACAGTGCCATTGACCGGACAACCCCCGTGTATAGCCGTCTCGTCGCGACGCTGGCTCCACCCAAATTCGGCAAAAGTCTCCCAAGGGCAGAAGCAGCGCCGACCAGCTTTGGAGAAAGCTGTCGGAAGTGCTCGTCGAAGAGCCACCTGCCGTCGAGGATCAGGCCCAGATATTTCATCTGGGCCTGAACCGGTACGAGGACCAAATTGACTACGATAGAGGCGCCGGGTGGTGGACCACGATGGGGCCCATGGAACAAAAGGGCCTCCGTCTTATCTAGGGCCACTCGTAAACCCAGCGCCTCAATGCGCCCGACCACCAAAGAGACTCCCGTGGTGGCCAGGCGCGCCGCCTCTTGAAAGTTCGCCCCCCGGGCCGTGACCAATGTGTCATCGGCGTAACAAATTAGGCCCAGCCCGGGGGTAAGGCGACCTCGAAGGGCCCAGTCGTATCCCATATTCCACAGGAGTGGTCCGAGGACAGACCCCTGTGGAACACCGCATGACATGGGCCGCCACCTCAGAATGCCATCTCGGTCCTCGTACATGACGGTACGCTTCCTAAGATAGTCTGCCACAAGCCGCCTCAGGTACTCTGGCACCCTGTGGTAGTGGAGTGCTTCCCTGATGCAGCTAAATGGCAGACTATTAAATGCGTTGGCGATGTCCAACGACACCGCCAACAGCACGCCGCCACAGCTCACCGCCTCTTAGGTCACGGCCCTCAGGCGCAACACAGCATCGACTGTCGAACGCCCGGCTCGAAACCCGTATTGGGCGTCCGACAGATCGGGGCCCACCTCGCAGAGGTGCCGGACGATGCGGGCAGAGAGTATCCTCTCAAACAATTTACCCGCCTCGTCCAGCAACACGATGGGCCTATAGGCCGCGACCGAATCAGCCGGCCGTCCCGGTTTCCGTAGTAGGACCAGCTTCCCGCTCTTCCAACCCTCAGGAAAGCGCCCGGACGCCAAGCTGGCGTTTAGGACTTCCCCGAGGCGATCCGACATGTGGTCGAGGGTTCGCGCCAGCACTCGGGCAGGTATCCCATCTGGCCCAGGGGCGGTGTTCTTAGAGCGAATCCGTAGAACGACCGCCCCTATCTCCGATTCCCTGACGGGCGGAACATTATCCTCGTTCCGTCCCCCGTCGTCTTCGACCATGAAGGCCATCGACGGGGGTGTATGCTCCGCCCGCTGCGGGATGCTGGACATAGGCCTCCCTCAAGGTTCCCCACAGCAGCTGGTTCAGCCGCCCGTTAGTTTTATTGTAAAACTAGAAAAACTACTAAACGTAGCATTGGTAGGTCTTCCATAAGGAGGTCCGACGACCTGGCGAAGGCCGATTGTAAGTATTTATATGTTTAAGGAAAATAATCAATTACTAAATGATTTTTCTAATTGATCCAGTTATCATATAATCTAATAACTAGAAATAAGATAATTATTTAGACAGAATTAAAAAAAACCATTATTGTTAGCTACACAGCTTACAGCCTTTAAAAGTACGAGTACACCATTGGACATAGATCTCTCCTTATAAAGTTAAAAAAAAATACCAGTAGCAAAAACAGTTTTCTAGTGTCAAAAACGGACTGAACTAAAAAAATACCTACAAGAAAAAGGATATGATAAAATTTTAAGACCATCAAAAACGCTCGTACCAGTTTGTTTTTTGTAAAATTAGAAAAACTACTTAATCAAATGGCAGTAAGGCAACTGTTCAAAATTAAAAAGTTACAAATTGTGACGAAATGCATTGCTTATAAATTTACATAATTCATCACTCAAAAAAGAGGACATTTTCACACTTTCACAACTTTTTATTCAACAAAAGAAAAAAAAATACATTTACATTCAATTCTGGTTAGGTATTGGATTGTATTGATGTTGAAACAGTATAACTATCAAAGAAACAATCATAAGGTATTGTTGTAATAAAATAATTAGAACGAATTGAAACTGACAATCGAAATACAGGCTTTGTCTAGTTCGATTGCAGATGCTACATTCATTGATTTGTAAAAATATTGCCAAGTTATTTGTAATATAGTATTGAATTTTTTTTGAAAGAAATAAATATTATTATTATTAATATATAAATACCTTTAAGTTTCAATCAAATTGTCTTAAATAAAACTCCTATATTTTGCTTCTGGAAAGTTATCTCGTAAGGTTAAAAACTTATCCATTGTGATAATGCCAATATTAAATATGATGACATTACAACTTATTTGCAAAGATTTTATTTCAAGTTTTATGCTCATGTTATGACTAGAAGTTTACGCAGTCACTTCCTCACTTCCGGCCGGGTCTTGTGGTGGGTTCGATCCCATCATGGGACAACAGTTAAACTCATATTTTAAAATGTTTTTGTAGTCGTAAATCTAATTTTAAGTAGATATTTTATGATTGTCCCTTAAAACAAGATTCACTGATGCATAGTCATGTGAGTGGTATTAAAACAATATTTATGTTAAATAGTGTTAAATAGTGATCTTGGTTTACGCGCACCAAGCAGAAGCTAGTCTCAAGCGTTGATTTCTACGTAGGGGAAATGAACTTGTTTTACCATGACTTATTTCGAATAATTACGAACGATTTAGTTTACCTTTCTTTATTTACTAAAGAATTGCTTACATGTGTTTCAATTTACTTTCATTAATCTTAACTAATATTCAATTATCTGTAAGGCACATTAAATTATTTGTTTAAAAAAATGTACTTTAAAATGCGGGCTTTAGTATGATCCACAACTTGTCGTTCTGAATCTGAGTGTTCTCTGTGTCCGTTTCATGTGTGCTTGTGAGTTTCCCGCGACAGAGTACATATTCCCAGTAAAGAATTTGTCTTTAAAAAAATTAAATTAATTATCCTTATCCATTAATATTTTAAGAAAAAATATATTAGGTATATATAACTTGATTATTTATAAAACAAAAACTTTTTATTTAAAAAAAAGAATCTACCATTTTGTTTTTGATATTACCAAATGTAAAAATGATTATCATAATTTTCTGCCAGTCACTTTTACTTTTCAACTCCGTTTCATAACAAAGAAGGTTCAGAGTATTAAATACACATTGTTATGAGTAATGAAATAATTACGCATAATAATTACATTAAAAGATGTGATAACAGTTGAAAAGGTGCGAGCAAAAATGAATTTTGGAAATGTTTTCTATCTACTGATAATCTTTTAGTAGAAATTACCGTCAAAACAGTATACGACAGGATCACACTATACAGTAATGGTACTGCTTTATTCAAAATTACTTTCATTTTAAACATTGAGTTATTTCGTTGCTGAGTGGCACACCGCAGGCCAGCAGGATGCGGTGGTGATAGATGTCGTGGTGAGTTATGCCTTTTACGTAACCAAATGAAACGTGAATAAGCATCTTACTAAGTCGCCATATTGTGGATCACCATACTGCATTGTCTGCATTCGTAATGAGTATGGTGACCACAACTCATGAATTCTACTCATGCTTTCCATCAGGCAGAGTAGAGACATTTTAGCAGGGTATTAAAAAAAGAATTGCTATTAGTTTTTAATTGTTTTGTTGTTGACTGTGACAGTTTTGTGGATTTCACAACAACTTTTCGATGGTTACGTAATATTGCTGTGCCGACTAAAACGCCCTCCGAACAGTACAATGTTCTACGGCAACAGGGTAGAAAAATTGTATTTCCAAAAGGTATGTTCACAACTTTCATCTAACAGAAGACAAATTACCGGCCCCTTTAAATATCTTAATAAAAGAGGTGTAACCATTTTAAATATAATTAAATATGTCAAAATATATATTTTCTTCGAACAACATCCCAGTAACGATCCTTCTGTTTACACACCTGTGTTCGCAGTTAACTTCGAGCCGTCATTAAGTTTGCATCGAAGAATATTGTTTCAAGTAATAAATTACCATAGGTGATGTATCTAAAATATTTATAAACAGAAATGTAAATATACGCCACACTTGAGCGTACATAATTTAGTAGTAACACGTACAATAGACATGTGTAGTGGCTACGCGTTTCTATTCTCATTTACACTCTAAGGGTTCCGTACGAACTAGATTTATTCATAATACACTTCCATTTATGGGTTTACACGGGAACAAAACCTTGATGATATAAGGACTTAGGCGTTCAGTGAAATTTGTAATGTTTAGAAGAACAAGATTTAACAGATTTAACTAATAGTAAAGGTTATCACTTCAGCTGCTTCTTTTTGTGTGTGCTACTCTTCAGTTTTGTTTTTTTTTTTTAATACAACCAATTAACCATAAATTTGGAACAGGCGATATAAAGACATGGCCTTGCTGTGAGATGCCAGAAGTATACAAGAACAAAGAAGTCGAATGTAATAGAAAATTAACAAATGTTGACTATACCATGTAACAATTCAAATGCAACGACTTCTTGTGAGTGTCTTTTAATAGGTAGATTGGTTTGTATCTGCGCGGTACGGAATCCTTCAATAAAAGAAAAAGTCATTTTTGTTTGTTTATGCTTTTATGACACCTGAATTGTTTATGTTTTGAGTTATAATGCGTCATCCTTTTTCTGTCAGTGTCAACTTTGAATAATGACGATTTAAATACAAAAGAATACTTATTTTGAAAGTAAACTTAATTTTAAGGTTTAAATTTAAATAAAATCATTAGTCACCAGTCGACCATACGACTGATATACTCGTATGGCCAGCTGGTGACTAATGGTTTAATTATAGGTAATGACGACACGCAGTAATAAATAATTATGAAAGTAAAAAAACTAGACAAGTACAATTTGGTTTGCGACCCGAAGGTTTTGCTGGAAAAAGTTTACTTTCAAAAGTAATTATCTCTACATTAATCGATTACACATTTTTTTTATATAAACCGAGAATTTCACAATTGTTTTAATAATAATAATCGAATTATTTTACAAAACATTTTAACATCACTGATACGAGTAATTATTTTAAAGGCATGCGCATGACGAACACTTTTAAATAATTAGATAATTATAGATAATACTGCAACTTAATGACTTTTATATAGATGTAAATAGTCAGGTAGTAAATAGTTATTATTGTAATGTTTTAATTATTGTATATTTTTATTGCTTCCGTATTTGCTTAATGTAATCTAATAAAAGTTGATGTTATTTTGATAGGATATTAAGCACATACCTACACGTCTTGTGTTCGTAAAAAGATTATTGTCTTTTTAGAAACTTAGAAACTAATTTCAGCTAAGTAAATATATGAAGTTACTTAGTTGTGCAATATATTGATAAGATAAAAATATCAGTAAACCCTTTATTTAATATAACTTTTACAATTATTTGGGTACTTTCTTTATCTTAACAAATTCAAAAACTTTGTTTCTGATCTCCGGATTTTTAAGACCACACTCGTTTACTTAAATGACTTTCAAGTAGTTAGATTTTCCAGCACCTAGTGATAATGTGTAGTTTTACATATTAATTTTAGCTAGAACTCTTTGTACCTAAAAGAGAAAAATAGCATACAAAAAAATGCAATATGCATAATAAAATGCAAAGGCCGCGTAGTACTTATTCAAATTACCCACAGCAACAGGTAATCTAAATTTGTGACGTCAATTCAGATTCCAAATGACAGAATACTAACTTATTATACTTATTTACTGAATTTCAAAGTACTTTTTGTGCAATGTGAAGTTAAGAATTTACTTCGTTGTCAGTAAATTTAAACTAATGTTAAATTGTAGTTCTCCAGACTTAAAATTAAAGAAAGTATTTTTACGTTAAACTTTATACCTATGTGAATGTTTATGATACTTTAAACCTGAAAAGCCTCAATTGTTTTTTAAATTTAAATTCAAATCAATATTCTTACTTCATTACCAACTTAAAAAGCTACAAGAAGTTGACAAATTTAAGTTTTTAAGAAGGATGTTCTAAATCCAAATAGGCTCCCAGCAGCCTACTGATGGAATGACACAATAGCCACGCTACGTAGACAGTGCATCCGAACAAAAAGAGCCGTACAAAATTACAATGTTACGACTAAGGAGAGAACCACCGTGCTCGCTGTCAGATCTTGAGCTGTTGAGGTCCATAGTCACGGTTCTCTACCACCCGCAAATAGAGCAAAATTACATCTCGGAAGAGAATAAAGATGACCTAATACCATCTATCACCCAAGATGAACTCTTAGAAGTTGCTTCGAAAATAGGAAACAGTAAAGCACCTGAATTGAATGGTATTCAAAACATTGCGTTAAAAGCCGCCATTGAAACAACGCCAGACCTTATCCTAGACACGTATAACGCCTGTTTCCGAGAAGGCATCTTCCCAAAACGATGAAAACTACAAAGGTTGGTGCTTGTCCATAAGGAAAATAAACTAATAGGTGAACCATCATACCGCCTGTTATACATGTCGGACAGCGCTGGAAAGGTACTCGAACGTATTGTCCTCAGACGTATTGAAGCTATTGCTGACACGCAACTGTCTGAAAACCAGTATGGATTCCGCAAAGGCCGATATATGGTGGATACAATCGATCTAGTGGTCAATACTGCAAAACAAGCAATATCTGGAACCAATTGGAAGGAAGGCACAAAAAAATATTGCGTGGTCGCAGCTCTCGACATTAAAAATACCTTCAAATCGGCCAAATGGGATATACTTAGGAGAGCCCTTACCACATTAAATGCACCGGCTTACTTGCAGAACATAGTGGAGAGCTACTTCACAGATCGAGTCTTTAAGTACGACACTCATATCGGATCCAAACAGTACAAAGTGACTGGAAGAGTACCACAATATGAGTACTGGGACCCTACTATGAAATATTATGTACGACGCATTATTAAAACAAACTTTACCAAGAGAAGCACGACTTGTAGCATTCGCGGACGATGTGGCGGTAGTGATCGTTGCCAAGTTCATTGAAGAAATCAATTGGACATTCCATCAAACGTATGCAGTCATTTGTAACAAATTGGACTTAAGTTTGCAGAACATAAGACGGAAGCTGTGTTTGTTACTAGCAGGAAACAGGTTGAGACAATGACCCCGAGAGAACCAGAAACCAGAACCATTTATACGCTACCTTGGAGTGATGATAGATACGTGTCTTAATTTTAAGAAGCACGAGGAATCTGCCGCAGCAAAAGCAACTGGAATAGTTGCTAACCTGGCTCGGTTCATACCGAATGTCGGAAAACCCAAACAGAAAAGGAGACTTCTGTTGACATCTGTGGTCATATCAGTGCTGATGTACGAAGCGGCTGTTTGGTCGGTGGCACTCGCTAGTCCAGGGGCCCAGCGTGAAATTGCGTCTGTTTACAGGCTCAGTGCACTTCATGGCTTCCACTCAGTGGCTTCGGCATTCTGCACCGTTTCTGAAGACGCAGCGTGCGTCATAGCGGGTATGCTGCCAGTGTAAATACTAGCTAAGAAGCGTAAATCTCTCTACTACATCCGAAAAATAAGCTCTAACGCAATACCAGCTGAACTGAGGAGTAAAGAGAGAAAAAAGAGTCTACATCAATGGCAGGTGCACCTAGACACACACGCAAGCACGTACACAAGCACGCAGGCACGCGCGCGCGCACCCACGCACGCACGCACAGAAGCACGCCCGCCCGCATCAACATTTTCTCGTCCTAAATACAGCAGTGTCTTAAAATGAACGTTTTTTGACCAAGGTCATCGATATTGCTGGGAGAATCGCCAAACTCAAGTGGCAGTAGGCGGGGCGAGTTGCTCACAGACAATATGGCTCCTTCGTGGGTTCTTTAAGAGGGATGCGAAAAAGCATCTCACCAGGCCGCCATAGCGTGGGTCGCCATACTGTACTGTATTCATTCGCAGTGAGTATGGCGACCACCGCTCTTGGATTCTATTCATGCTTTCCATCAGGCAGAATAGGGTCACTTTGGTAGGTTTCTATGTAAAAAAAAAATTTTTGAAACTGTTTGCTGTGTAAATATTTTATGATTCTTTAATAGTTCTTTAAAAAAACTAAAACGACTAGTTAATTCTATTTTACATTCGATTTGTCCATCCCAAGGTTGTCTGTAAACAATTGCTTAATAGATAAGAACACTATTTGTACATGACCATTAATTTGATGTATCCTTGTTAAAAAGTAATCGGTTCTATAAAGTTTATTTTCAGTAATCAAACAGTCAATTTGGCAAGAAAATTACAAACTACAAAAGCGAAAAGTCATTTTAAAATTGATTTCAATTAGTTTGAAGTGCAAACTCATTTGCACTCGTATCTTAATGTTATCTGTCAGTTTAATTAGAAAGTGTAAGTTAATAAGAAATAGTATTAGAATTAGAAACTTACAGGTGTGAAATTGTCGTTGACTAAATATAGTAAAAAACAAAAAGTTTTATGATCTTCTAATAGTTAAAGATTCGTTGTAAGGGCTACAATTGATTACCAAAATATCTAGATTTTATTTTAATAATAAAATAAAAATAAATTATTTCCATCTTTTTTAATAAGACACGCGCGCACTGTGAATCCACTACCACCACCCTTCTATACAACCCTGAGGTTGACTGGAAGAGGAAGACCTTGGGCATTTAGTCCGCCGATGAACAAAGTGCATAAAGTTTAAATAAATAAATAAATCCTGTGTCGCGGGGGACTATATAAATATACAAGAAAAGGACTCAAAGAACACCTAGACTCAGAATAACAATTGGTGGATCACACAAAGTGTTGTCCTATGTGGGATTTGAACCCACAACACTCAGCCCAGTAGAAAGCGGCGTGGCGACCGCTTAAACCAGTAGGCCAACCGTGCAGCCATTAGGTGTATCACGTTGCTACATGGACATAGTCATAGCATATTTAATTGTTAAGGACCACTCATAATTTAGTACACTGTAAGCCTACAACTATCGTAAGAACTTAGTAATAAGAAGTTTTTTTTAATATCAAAAACCTGCCAAAGTGACTCCACTGCGCCTGATGGAAAGCATGAATAGAGTCCAAGAATTATGGTCAGCATACTCATTGTAAATGCAAACAATGCAGTATGGTGACCAATACTATAGTTGTCTAGTGAGATGCTTTTCCACACCCCGCTTGGGGACGTAAAAGGCATGACAGTCATCGCGGCAGTGTAAAGCTCACAGGGTTAGCACGGTAACGGGCCTCCGGTCTCGCACTCACCAACGAAACACGACAGCACAGATGCTGTCGCTTTAGGTTGATCTTCTGTGAGAGGGTAGTGCTGCCCCGATCGAGCCGGCCCGTTCGTGCTGAAATCAGCATGGCTCTAACTACCTACAGAGTTTGTTGGAGCTGTTAAGTATTGGAGAATTAGATTTATTTTCTTAGAAATATTTGCAAGACAGGTTTAGCAACTTTAGAACAGACATAATTGTAATCAAATGATGAGGAAAATAATACATGCTAAAAATAAAGTCTGATATTTTTAATTGCTTTCTGAGTATTTGGCGTACCTGCCAAACTGGTACAAGAAACAAGTTTAACATACTCGTAATGTTTTAAATGTTCTCGTCTCGGCAATTTTAAACTTACACGTTTAGAAGTTATGATGCAACAGACAGACACAGGTATAGAAATAAAGAGACTTAACACATCTTTTGTGATTTATTAAAATCAAACATACGCCATGCGTCATATTTTAATTTCGTTGATGGTTTTTTCTTCTTTGATTCAAAATTTGGTAACCACATGTAGAAAGTTTATGATATCAAGAAAAAGAAGCACATAGTTTACTTGCTAATGTAATATTGTTAAGAAACCAAATAAATAAAATAATTACTCAGAAGATAGGCAGAGTTCATTATGGTGAGTCGTAAATAATTTTCTGGCCTACATATATGTATGCATGTAATGGCTTCCACATACGGCAATAAACCACTACGGCGTCAACTACCAAAGATACATCGAATAACAGAGTAACTGCTAATCTTAACTGGATCATGGTATAGAAATTCTCACACCAGAAATATACAACTTCTCAACATTAACTATTGAGCCGCAGACCGCCAGGCATTATCGCCTCACCTAGTCGGAAGATCTTCCCATTGTGTTGAAGGGACATGACATCCGTTTTTCCACAATGTATATTGAAAACCTCGGCAAATTCTAACTATTATCAGAAATCAATCATAGAAGCATCTTCATTCTAACGGGACTTTATTTATTTAAGCTTTTAAAAATTAACGACATACTATCTATGTATATCCTTGCGTTCACTTTACTATTAGGTGTGCAGAACAAAGGCGGATTAGACGGGTCACTTTATGTTAAAGGATTATTCCTACCGTAGTCGTATTCAATTAACCTATCGCCGTCCATTGCTAAACGAAGGTCTCCCCCAAGGAACGCCAACCATCCTGGTTTTGGGCAATTCGCATTCATCCACTGCCAGCCACCTTCTGCAAATCGTCGATCCATCGCTCCGCAGGGCGCCCTACACTACGTTTTCCTAATCGTGGTATCCATTCTAGTACACTTTGGCTCCAGCGACCATCGATTCGTCTGGAGACATGGCCGACCCACTTTCAGTTCAGCATACTGATTCTCAGTGCGATGTCAGTTACTCTAGTTCTCTGTCGAATAACCTCGTTATGAATTTTATCAGCCAGAGAAACACCTAGCATCGCACGCTTCATTGCACGCTGAGCTACTTTAAACTTATGGACCAGTCCAATGGTGAGTGTCCACGTCTCGGCTCCATATGTCTTTACAGGTAGAACGTACTGATCTAAAAATACTTTGGTCTTTAATGATTGTGGATTCGGTGACTCGAAGATGTGACGAAACTTGCCGAACGCCGCCCAGCCCAGACGACTCCTCCTATCGGCCTCCCGATCGAAGTTGTGCCGGTTAAGTTTATTAATTTGCCCAAGGTCTATCTGTTTTCTTGCACAACCCCGATAACAGCGCCATTTACGGTTACGGGACTCGAGGAAACACGCCTATTATACATTATCTTCGTCTTTTCGATGTTCATCCTTAGTCCCACTCGTTTTGAAGAATCATCCAGATTGTTCAGCATTTCTTCCAGATCATGCAGAGATTCCGCTAGGATGACTATGTTGTCTGCAAACCGCAGTTGTGAGAGGTATCGGCCATTGATATTGATTCCCTGTCCGTTCCATCGTGCGTTTTGAAGATGTCTTCCAATGCATTGGTAAAGAGTTTCGGAGATATAACATCTCCCTGTCTTACCCCACGATGCAATTGGATTGGCCTTGTGCTCTTTTCTTGTACTTGGATGGTAATTGTTGCAGCTTCATAGAGGCATCTCATCACCTAAACATATCAGTACTCGACCAGGCATCTCTGCATGGATTCCAGGCCGTAGTCGTATACATTCACAATTTAAGAGACATGATAAGGTCGCTAAACGAACCAGCGTTCAATTTAACGACGTTACGACGAACGATTGGACAACGACAGGACGTGTTAATAGTGATTTGAAGTGATGTTCCTACGAGGTGAATAGGTCCTGGGTGATGTTAGCGACGATGATAGTCCTCCAAAAGTTTCAGTCCTCACGCCATCCTGGTGGTCGGTGCTGTCTTGTTGCTAGTTTAACGACCCGTAAGGCTGTGTTTCCACCATTAATGTACGAAGTAAAAGAGCAATTACAAAGATTCGTAACGACGTCGTGAAACGGTGTGAGTGTCCAAAGATACACGAGCAAGAGGGGCGGTAAGAAAATATTTAACGGGCTCTTTTTAGATAAGCGAGCGACAAATACTGTCTACTATTTTTCCACTATCGTCTGTTCCTTGTAACATAGAGGTTTCTCTTACACATTCGTCACAATGCATCCTTAGAACTCATACTTTCTTCCTGGATGTGATTCTAAGCCGAGGCGTCGTCTCCACGGGCGAACAATCGATATGCAATAGGATTCGGTAATTACAAATAAGATTCACCAGCTTCGTAATGAATGCATCAACTTTCTGTCTCCACGCATCTCAGTTTATAGCTGCAATTTCTGTCTACCCAAGAGATCTTCGTGCTTTAATTAATCTTTTACTTCTGTGTACTACACACAGTTCTTTCATCGTTATTTTTGCCGTCCTATCTTTATTTTTCACACTCCTTTCTAAACTTACGATGTCCACTACATATGTTTAAATTTTATTGAATATTAATGAAAAGCAAAAATATTTTCTTTTAAATTATTTTATAGTTACAGTATAATTCGTCGTTTAAATTTTGTACATTTTATGCGTGACTGCACTCTCAGTGTTATATTATAATTACTTTATATTCAGATATAACGTTGTAAATATGTCATGGTCAAGCCGTTAACTACAACGATCTGCCAACACACATACATACATATATAAAATCACGCCTGTTTTCCTGGGGGGTAGGCACAGGCATATTAAACACCTACTTCTCACCAGTACTTTGGTTCCACTTAATGGGTGGATTAGCGGCGATGTTTTCTTTGCCGGACCCTCGTCCGTCAATCAGCAGGTGCACCACTTGCAGGTGAGGTTAGCCTGGTGCCCTAAGTTCTTGGTGGGAAGCCTATGCATTCACACAGAATATCTGAATACACATATAGAAAAAGTGCTGTTCATTTAAACGTAACGATTGCCGAAGATATTCTTATGACAACCAGGCCCGACGGCTTATCGTACTTTCCGAGGTGCGAAGAGGACTATAATGTGTTAAAAATCACTCATCCATAGACTGACCTGGTCAGGACTGTTTAACTTTTCAATATGTTAATTTACTCGGCTATCCTTTAGCCACGAGTCTTCAAACTACTAACTAAATATTTCGTTTAACGTGTGTACTTTAATGTCTATGAAAATTTCAGTAATCGTTTAATGTTACAAAGAATATAAATAAGTATTATGGTAAAATTTTCTAATAAAACGGACGGAATTCAAGCGCTGATGTGTTTTTCGAATACAGTTGTGCACGAGACATGACGTCTAAAATTCAGTTTACCGTTAACGGGCAACGATGTCGAGGTAGGCATTTGTGTGCATACTAACTTAGAATTATTTATTTTTATTCTGTGTGCGTAATTGATAATTGTACAATGGCAGACTCAGTGCAACAGGCATTCCTTCCCAGGCTTTTTTTATTACGTATACCGACACCCCACCGCCGTTTGCGGTAGGGTGATGTGTCGGAATCGATCCGACTAAACCCACACGGTGTCCCACTCTGCACTTGAAATAGAAGGTATCTTCAGACACCGGTATTTTATTTTTTATTTTTATACTCAAAATATTTATATTATTTCCAATTTGTAATGCTGTTGAATATGATTTTGTGTCAGTATATAAAATACTCGTATATTTATCTGTACAAACATTACTTTAAAGATTGCTATTGCGTCGGAACTAAAGATTTTATTGTAATCTCTAAATCTATAATGATTATAACGATTGCCATATATTTTTAAACATCCTGATTTTCCGCCCTTAACTGACCCGGCCGTATAAAAGATCTTAGAGTCGGTGTATCAACAGTGTACCTAGTCTTGCCATAAATATTGTAATAAAGAAAAAAGAAAATTGTTAACTGCAAATAACATTTATTACTTTTACAGTGTGTCAGTTTAATACATAAATATAAAACAATTAAAAATATAAAAAGCTTATTCGAAGTGGTCTCCATTGGCTGCAATACAGTCCTTTAAACGATGAGGCCAGTTATCAATAGAAGCACGCACTCTTTCCATGGGAAAATTCTTCACTGCCAATCGTATAGATTGTTTTAGGGACTCCAAATTATCATGGCGTTTAGAGCAAGCTGTACTCTCTAAAACTGACCACAAATCATAATCCAGCGGATTAAGATCGGGACTAGACGACGGCCAGTCTTCAGCTCTGATGAAGTCCGAAACGTTCGATTCCAACCAAGACTGCGTGGACCGAGCTTTATGACCCGGCGCCGAGTCTTGCTGGAAGGACCATACTTGGTTATTGAACATGGTGATGTTAAGGGGCTTAACTACCTTCTCAAGAATGGTATCTTGATACACTTGTGCCGATGTTTTGATACCTTTTTCACAAAAATATGGCTCAGTCACTCCTTCATAGCTAACACCCCACCAAACCATCACTGAAGTCGGATAATGTCCACGTTGCACTCTGTCGACTAATTGGGAAGCTTCCTTAGAGCTTTGAGCATAAATACGGTCATTTTGTTTGTTAAAATGTTGCTCAATTGTAAAAATTTTCTCATCCGTAAACAAAATTTTTCTGTGACCTCCCTTTGCGTACCGCTTCAGTAGTTGTTTCGATTTTACCACCCTATTCTTCTTTAAATTATCAGTTAAGAAATGGCCAGTGCGTCTCTTATAGGCTGCAAGTCCTAAGTCATCTTTTAAAATACGCGACATGGTTCTAGGTGCTATCTTCATTTCCCGAGATAAAATCT
This sequence comes from Hypercompe scribonia, assembly GCA_949316085.1. NCBI lineage: Eukaryota > Metazoa > Arthropoda > Insecta > Lepidoptera > Erebidae > Hypercompe > Hypercompe scribonia. The sequence continues at coordinate 16,275,540 of OX438981.1, read as the reverse complement.
TTTGCTTTCGGACAGGATTTCTTCGAATTCTTTCCCTTACTGCTTTGACCACCTTTTTCGTACGAACACTACGTGGACGGCCAGATCTTTTTCTGTCACAAACAGAGGAGGTCTCATTGTACCTATTAATAGCCCGGTACACAAACATTTTACTAATACCAAGTGTATGGAGAGTTTTAAAAATTGCATTTGGCTCCATACCTACTTTGTGTAATGCTATCACACCGATTCGGTTCTCTTTATCACCCCACACCATTTTAATATCGCAAAATATTTTACAATGTATTGGCGCCAAAATGAGAAAACACAATGAACAATCGTATAAAAATGACAGATTCGAAATTCAAATGTAATATTTTTTTATAATTAAGTGTAACAGTATTTATGGCCAGACTAAGTATATTAATTTCTAAAAATAAAGTTATATAAATTTATTGATTACTATCTCCCTTGTAACTAATTTTTAGATAACTCAAAGTTTATGGACAATTGTAACTTTTCCCATGGGCCAATCGTAAGCAATTTCTTTGTAAAGGTATTTAAAATCTTAAGGTTCGTTTAAATATTTACTAGATCTTATTGTGAAGGGTCTCGATAAATGAGCTTTACTTTCATATTCCGTATCTGTAGCTGAGTGATTGCTGTAAGTGTGATAAGTTTGATTTTCTGGTTGTGATAATATATCAATAGAGTATTCTATAACAAGTTCCTTCCTTCTAAATTTTAATAGTATTTCTCCAGTTTCAGCTAAAATGCTTTGAATCGAGCTTGTCGAAATGCATCAATACTTAATATTAGCATAGTATTTTAAATGCTTTCTAGTGACTCGTGTGTTCTTTTTTTTACGAGTCATAAACTGCGAATACATAATCTATTTTTATCTATCTATGAAATTTGTTTGAGAGTGAATTTTAATTATATTTATTCTTTTATCGCACTCAGATTTAAGATTATTTATGCATGGAATCCAGCTTATCTTTTTTGTCGAATTCTAATCCTAAAATTTTCATTTCATTAACATTATTAAAGTTTACTTTTGAAACTGTTTTCTTTTAAAGTTAGTTGAACATTACTTAATTTAATTCTTTTATCAGCCATGATCTGAGTTCTGATTTGGTTTTGAAAAATTTAAACCTTGATATCTTAGACCAAAGCTATTATTGTAAGAGACCTAAGGGGTATTATGTGTATTTTGGATAAGTTACAACGTTGGTTGCAATAATCTACCACTACAAGTTATTGTTAGGTAATCAGCAAAGAGAAACCCCGTAACCGATTTATCGAAAAGTCCCAGAATGTCATTGATGGCTAGCAAAAATAGAATAACACCAATAACCAAATCTTGGGGCTCATTTTCTGTACGGACAGTTAGATATTGCATCATTGATTCTGGTTTTTGTTGACCTATCAGAAAGGAATTTTTGATTAACGTAAGGGTAATTCCTTAAATATCAATATCTTGTAATACTTTTAGTAATCTGTGGTTTTAAATCATTTTATTAGCTTTCTCAATATCTAATGTTACAGTTACTGTATAAATATCATTAGCATAGCCATCTAGTACGTCTCTTTCTATATTCATTACATGGTTTATTGTAAATCTCTTACTCTCAACTTTCTTAAGTATTTTATATAGCTCAGTAACTAGTTCGTGAACTTGAAATATTTTGTGGTTTTAAAATAGAAACTTCTAAAGCTTCTTTTCAGCTGTCTGGAAATTTATGATCAATATTTGCTAATTTATCTATTTAAACTTATTGCACTTGCAAAAGCGGACTTAATGGCGTGTGGCATTCTCTACCAGTCGACCTTCAGGTGATGTAGAAAAAAGATAGGTAGGTGCAAAGTTATGTAGCTTATAAATATACTTTAAATGTAAACAATATACATGAACTTATTACTAAATAAGTAATACATGCACAATACATATGAACATACACATACTTAAGTTTAATATTACATGATACACAGTCTGGTAATAGGGTTGTGACTGTTCTGCCAACTCGTTCCGAACAAGTTCGCGAACTTTCGATTTGAAAGTAAAGTAGTTTGTGGGCATCTTGATTTCGACAGGGAGCGCATTCCAGAGCAGAATTGACTGTACATAGAAGGAAGAGTTGGCGAAGTTGGAGATGTGAGGTTAGAGGGGCTTCCTATCTGTACGTGTCAAGGCCATGTTTCGTTTGACGAGGCTTGATCAGATTAAGAACATGGATTCCACAAAAAAAATCTAAGTTTAAAATACAGGATGGGCCACTAATTAGTAAACATTTGGAAAAATCGTTACAAAACCGTTGGATTTATTATAAGAATTTGTTATTTACAAGAAAGTTAATTATTAGAAATTAATTTTTTAAAAATTACATCGTCTAAATGAGCACCGTTTTGACGTTTGCACTTTTCTAAGCGAGCACCGAAATTTTCGAATACTCGTTGGCAAAGAAACTGCCAGATCGCCGACATCTCTTCGCTGATTTTTTCTTTTAGTTGACGTAGTGTATTTGGGTTATTGATGTAGACACGATTCTTCAAATTACTCCATAAAAAGAAGTCTGTTGAGGATAGATCAGGACTTCTGGGTGGCCATGGAATGTCACCTCGTCTGGAAATCAGCTTTTCCGGAAACATATCTTTGACCACCGGTATGGACTCATTGGATATGTGACGAGTGGTTCTATCTTGTCGAAACCTTTTATTACGATTGTAGCCAGCATCGGTCCCAAGAACTACCGTAACATTTTCACATATTCAGCAGAATTAACAGTAACTGAACGGCCGCGAGAATCTTCGAAAAAGTAAGGTCTAATGTTTCCTTTTGCTGAAATTCCACCCACCTTGGGAGAATGAAGTGGCCTCTCGTATTTAACTTTGGGATTTTCACTGCTCCATTACCTGAAATTCTGTTTGCTTACATGTCCGTTACAAAATAAAATGTCAAAGTTACTGAATCTTTCTAAAATTGTTTCGGTATACGACTTGCGCAAATTTAAATCATTAGGTTTTAGTTCCTGCACTAACTGGATCTTATATAGATGTAATAACGTGCAGGATAACCCTGATTAAACCGAACGTTTGCGAGTGTATAAATCTGGATTAAGTCCAAGAAGTCCGTGAGCCCCCAGTTTGCAACATTTAGCGTAGTTTCCGTCTCTTCGAACTTCTTGAACATTTTTTTATTAAAGGAGCACCCAGACACTAATAAGCGTCTCACAGTAATAAGTAAACTGTTGTGAATGTATAAATGTAAAGCGGTCCATTGCGACAAAATTGCCGAGAAACGAGCTAGTGGTCCGACCCCTCCCCGCACCCCGCACTGCATTTGTTTGCGTGGTATATTAGATTCAAATGTTAATGAATTCTTGACCCACCCTTTATAAATTATGCATATCTATAACACTTCTCACAACCGTAATATCATCCATTCGATTTCAGAACAAGATTTGTTATTTTTGAATTCCAGTGGACGAGCATCTTCATCCACACACCAGTCTTAACGCCTATATTCGGTACAAGTTGGCTTTACCAGGTACGAAGGCAATGTGTCATGAAGGCGGCTGTGGTTCCTGCATTGTGATAGTGCGCGCCAAGCGCCTTACAAGCGGCAAAGTTGAAACATTCTCTGTTAACTCAGTGAGTACTTTCTTTCGTCAATGAATGTTCTTAGACAGACTGGCTGGCTACTGGTCTGAAACTGGGAGCCTATCATCGTCATTAGCTGCAAACAGCCTACAAAAGACAATAGCTTGTCATAGGACATACGCTGACCAGGCAGGTTGGTATAGAGTTTGATTCAAGTCTTTCTTCTTTTTGCAGTGCCGTAGAGTCCTGTGTTGTACATAATTTGTTCCTCTAGCCACTTTAACTCTCATGGGATGAGTAGGAGTGATGACATCCCGTATTGTTAATCCATCACCACAAAGATAAACGGTAGCACGACAAACTGTAGTAAACAGATAAAGACTCGTAGAATAAAATTTTGTTAGAACTACTAAATTTATTTATTTTAAGGCTATTAAAAATATACTTGTTTTATTTTTTATTTATTTTACAGTGTCTCGTGCTAGTATTTTCCTGCCACGGCTGGGATATTACTACAGTGGAAGGCCTGGGGAATCGCAAGGATGGGTACAGTGAGGTGCAAAAACGTATAGTTGCATCTAACGGATCACAATGCGGATACTGTACACCGGGATGGGTGATGCAGTTGACTAGGTTAAAATTATGCTTTTATAAGCTACCTGTTTCCAAGTTATTGAGTGTGCTAAGCGCTACCATGTTTTATTTGAATCCAATATAATATAAAACAATACTTTAGTTTATTTCAATGAACCGTAATGATTTACTCAACTTTTAATTTGTTTTCAGTTTAGCAGACAAGAATCTTACAATGGCTGAACTAGAGAAATCTTTCGCGAGTAACACTTGTAGATGTACAGGATTTAGATCAATCTTGAACACTATCCACTCATTTGGTACCGATGCTCAAACGGAATTATGTGTTGGAATTAAAGATATTGAAGAGCTGCATACTTGTAACGAAGATTGGCGGAACTCTCACAGAAAAAGTTTGCATGGAAGTGCGTGCAGCGATTGGACTTTTATTGAGGAACTAAAAGTTGATACCATGATTGCCTTAGACTTTGGTAAATACAAGTTTTTCAAGGTATTTGAAGAAAATGAGATATTTGAGGTTTTAAATAAATTTGGGGTTAATTCTTACATGTTCGTAGATGGAAATACTGGCAAAGGTGAGTTTGTGCGAGTGCATTTTACTTATACTCTTTTACGTGTTTACTTTACAGTATTTATCTATTCAATTTGCATGAAAATGACATATTTTTCATTGTTATCTTTTGTCTGGGCATCGGTATTATTATTGAGAATGACTTGTAGGTATAGTTTATAAACTTTTTCAATATGTTACTACTGCTGGATAATTTAATAGTTGTTTGGCGTGGCATATCATTTGATAAACTGTTATGTTGAAAATTTTGAGAATATTATGATTCTGTTTAATGATGTAGGTGCCTATTTACCTACCCCTTTTAAAGCCGATTAACTCAAACTGGCTTAACATTTTCTCTTTCGTTGAAGGAGATACATAATATACTCGTATGTCATTATATATTGAATTTATACAAGTAAACTAAAAATTTCAGGTATTGTTGAAAATTTTGAGTACCCGAAAATCTTGATTGACATAAGTGGAGTATCATCTCTAAAAGGTTACAAGATTGACCAAAACCTGGTGCTAGGCGCCAACGTTTCGTTAGAAGACGCAATCAGGATCTTTACAGAAGTTTCACTGACAAGGAGTGAGTTTGCTTACTTGACAGAGTTTGCCAAGCACTTCGAACTGGTTGCAAACATCCCTATTAGAAAGGTGGGCTAAGTATTAAAATGCTTTTAAACCATACAAATACCTATATCTCTTTAGACCCCGAACTAAACATTTGGTGCAGAATACAGTATTGTAGATAGTATCATAAAGTTAGTTCTCGGTGTAATACAATGAGATAAAATAACTTTTACTTTATCATTTAAGTACCTTTGTCTAATATAACGATGCAAATTATAATGAATCAGAATACCAAAGTTTAGAAGAAATAGATTAATTCATGCACAAAGTAAAATATCATGTGATGTGATGTGATACAAACCAAATCTCGATAAAAGTGACAGAGGAGTTAATTTCTCATATATAAAAGTTAATTTTTTCAGGGACTGTCCGAGTGTCTATATATATATTTACTTATAAACTTCTGATGTTGATCCTGGTGTACAGGAATTCTAGTGCTGGGTACTTCAGAGGGAGAAGTCCCTTGTGTAGTGGCAATGCAACTACGTCGAAAAGCTGCAAACATTTGAAGAAAGCAAATATTAGTAGCGAAAATAATATAAAAAAAATTCAAAAATTGTTTGGTCTGAAGTTAGCTTAGGATTATAATCATACGTTAACTTCTTTTTTATACTCCAAATATTAATCATGAATGTAGTAAATAACTGTCTTCGTATTTGGAAATGTTTAGTAGATTTTAATTTACAGATTGGTTCCATAGCTGGTAACCTGATGTACAAGCGAGCAGTGCCTACGTACCAGTCAGATTTATTTCTTCTATTTGAATGTGTTGGAGCCTACATCACTGTCCGTAAGACACCAACTTGCTAATATTAGTGATTTAACACGCCTATATACCCCTTTAGGGGATTCAAGCGTAAGTGATGAATGTTAGTAATGAAACATACAATATTTAGATAATTACTAAACAATACATGTTTGTATGTTAACTAAATAAAACTGCCCGAAAACTTTACGAATCTATATATCTGTATGGACAAAATTTGATTAAATGTTATTTAACGATAGGACAATCCAACGGAAAACAGAAGGCTCTTGACGTAGAACAGTTTGTCAAACATGACATGACAGGCAAGCTGCTTGTGAACATAGAGTTGCCACCTTTGAGCAGTACTAGTAAATTTAGGAGTTATAAGGTAAACCATATTTTGTCTATATTAGGCACATTCTCAGTTTTGAGATAAAATCATACCAATAGCGTACGAAAGTAATCTATAAGAGCTCTAGGCCTGATATGTTCTGGCTATATGCCTAATTTATGAACTTTTAGAATGAGCATGTCATAAATAATGTGATCAATAAAGTCGTTAAAGTGTAGAAAAATAAGACTTATAATGACATTTATTATATTTATGACCAATAAATTAATTATTTACTTGGAAAACATTTTATTTGGATGTATGTGCGTTAGGGTGTCCCTTAAATTTCAAGTTCTATATTTTTTTACGCATACCTTCTTAAAAGTTTCGTAATAACCCTATATTGTCTAGAAAAAAATATTAGTTCGATATATAAACGATAACCCGTGCCGACTTGCTATTTAAACTTGTCGATACAAGTTGCTTAAGTACTGCCCAGTGACCTGTTACGACATGTTTTATTTGCCATTTCGTACGTGATTTTTGAGACTATTAGTGCTTCATTGTTTAGTGCGTAAACATGTCGGTGGAATTACGGAGTGATAAACAAAATATTTTTCTTATCGGATTGACTAGCTACCAAATAAATGGTGCAAAATTACCATCTAATCGACAAGTTCTCTCAGTCCTATTTTACAATATTCGTGAGGTTAAATTGACTGTTAGTGAAAGTGCAAATCTTGTGATTAGGGAGTGCATCATATATTGGGAAAAAGCAAGAATTCCAACAAGGGCATTTCCTAACTGCGTGAAGAAACTTATTGATTTATATCATGTTTGGAGAGAGTTGCAAAAAAATTGTAAGAAAACTAAGATTACGTTTAAGAGTCGTGAGAACAATTTTATAATTAATCTTGATAATTTGTTTGATATTGCACATGCTGATGCTTTTGAGAGAATAAAAATAGAGGAAGATAAATTATTTTTAATGAAACAGAGAGAGCCAGGTCGACCGGGATGCTTAGGTGGTGTAGATAAAAAATTGGCGGAAAAAGAACAAAGATCTAGACAACGACGATTGGAAGAAGAGGAAAGGATTGTAAGACAAAGAGAATCACTAGCTGTTGCATCTACTTCCACCACAAATAACTTAGACAGTGTAGAAGATTCAGACGAAGAACAGATCTTGAATTCTGAACTCAGCTTGCCGGACGTTCCCTGCCATGAACAAAGTTCAAAAAGAGGTAGAAAGAATCTTATAACACCTAAACTAGTTGCAGCTTTAGATCGATGCCAGTTAAGCATTAGAGATACCGTTTACATTCTTAATGCGGTGATAGAAGCGCTTGGTCTGAGCAGCGATGATTTCTGTATTAACAAATCCTCGATTCAGCGAATTCGTACTGAAACTAGAAAATCAAGGGCAGAAGCAATAAAATCTAACTTCCAAAACAATGTACCCGACATAGTCACAGTCCATTGGGATGGAAAACTATTACCGGGGTTGGATGTACGGAGTTCAAAAGAAGAACGCTTGCCAGTTATAGCTTCATTTGACGATAGAGAGCAGCTTCTTGCAGTGCCGAAACTAGAAAGTTCTTCTGGAAAACATCAAGCGAAGGCTGTATCAGCAGCTCTCTTTGACTGGAACCTTTATGATAAAGTGCAAATAATGTGCTGCGACACAACAGCTTCCAATATGGGCCGTTTCAATGGAGCTTGTGCTATTTTGGAGCAAACTTTAGGAAGAGAATTGTTGCTTTTCGCCTGTCGTCATCATGTTTATGAATTGGTCCTAAAAGCTGTCTTTGAAACCAAGATTAAGCAAATTACTAGTAGCCCAGATATTCCGATGTTCAAAAAGTTCCAAGAAAATTGGAAAACATTGATTGTACTAAAATTGAACCATCTCTTAATTTCGTAAAAGCACGGGTTGCCGAGACAGACATTCAAGCGTTGTTACTATTTTATAAGGCAGAATTAGATAAAGGTTTTTTATGAGATGATTACCGCGAATTGGTCGAACTGTGCGTAATATTTTTAGGAGGAGACACAGAGGAAAAATTAAAACTAAGGCCCTCCGGAGCTATACATCAGGCACGCTGGATGGCGAGAGCGATCTATTCTTTAAAAATATGTTTACTTCAGTCACAATGCAGAGTAACTGCGAAGGACAAAAAGGCTCTACAAGATGTTTGCTTATTTCTCGTAATATTGTATGTTAAACCTTGGCTCGAATGTACAGTGGCGACCAAAGCACCTAATCAAGATTTGCGCTTCTTGAAGATGTTAAAAGAGTATGAAACAGTTGACGCAACAATTTCTAAAGCTTCTATAAGCAAGTTCAGCCATCACTTGTGGTATTTATGTGAAGAGACAGTCATTCTATCACTATTTGATGATGAAGTTGACAACCAAACTAAGAAGAAGATGATTGCCAACTTCAACAGGGACAAAATCTCGGATTTTAGCAAACGCTATGACCCGTCGAAGGAAGAACTGACTCAAAAGTTGTTTGGTAAGTTAAATTGGCTTTTTGTTGGATTTCAATTTCAATGTCCAATACTTATTTATTTATTTTCAAAATTGTTGTTGATTTTTATTTGTTATTTAACTTATTTTTCTTTTTTTTTAGACAAAGCACTGGATGATTTCGTATCGGAAAAGAGCAAACAATTTTTATCACGACTGCAGATCGACGACAGTTTTCTTAAGGAAGATGTATCTTCTTGGAATAACAATGCTGCTTTTCTGGAGGCTAAAAGAAGAATAAGTTATTTGAGAGTTGTAAATGATACTGCTGAATGTTTGATGTGAAATGATAGGGCTGTTAAATTAATGCAAGATTTTAACGGACTTATCACGGCTGAAGAAGAACAAAAACAGTTCTTGCTGCGCTGTGTCCAGGAACATCTAAAATTGTATCCAGACTGTAAAAAAACTACTCTAAAAAGAAGTTACCCTGAATGATTCTTATTTCTTTATGTTTTTAATTAAAGATTAATGTTCATCTAATTTATTATTTAATTTTGTTCACTTAATTCATTGCATTTATAGTGAAATTATAGCAGACTGAAATTTTAGGACAAAACACGTTTTTTACTAAACTTTGAAGCTCGGTCGGCACTGGTTGCAATTATGCTAGATTGATAAAATTTTATATTTAAGTATCTTATAGTATTAGTAAAAATTATAGAGGGTATGCATTTCGAAATTCGAAAAAAATTTTTTTTTGTCATATAAGGGACACCCTAATATGCGTATATATTATTAAATTACTTTTTAACATAACTATCTTTCATCATATCATATACGAAATATTATTTATGTTATTGAAATGTTACAGATTATGCCACGCAACCAAAATGCTTTAGCAATTGTTAATGCGGCTTTCTTACTGGAATTCGAACAAAACAACAAAATTAAAAGTGCCAATATAGTGTACGGAAATATAGATCCTAAATTTGTGCATGCGGTTAAAACTGAGAATTTTTTGATCAACAAAAACGTGTTTACCGATAAGACCCTACAAACAGCCCTCAAAGTACTTAGCAATGAGCTACAACCTATTGAAATACCTGGAGAACCATCCGTATCATGCAGGAAGAAATTGGGACTAGGACTGTTCTATAAGGTAAATCTTTTAAACTGTTTATATTCTATAACAATTTACTGACTGTAAACATTTGTGTTTGAAATGTTTTTTCTGTGCTATGACTTTGACAAGTAAATATAACTTAAGGCCGTTTGTTTTTTACTTTTTTATTGTTGTTTTACACTGGCTAAAAACTACCTGATTGAGCAGAAAATATCCTATGTGGCCTTTATTCGTCTTTAAAACTAAAATGAAATATTAAGTAGATGAAATAGTACTTACTTTATTGAAATTGGTTGAGTTCTACTTATAGGTATATTTTAGTAACTTCTGACTAAGTTTATCTACGAGACATGTTTATGAGTATAAAATGAACTCACCATATCCATAAACAATATCTTACATTTAGCTTCATCCATATAAATAATTAATATTTCCTCAGTATGTACTTAACATCGCCCCGATCGGAATACCTTTAAGCAAATATATATCTGGAGCTAGTTTGCTCTCAAGGCCAGTTTCTAAGGGCAAGCCTGATTATCAGACGAATCCTTCTTTGTACCCTTTGAACGAACCCATAGAAAAACTAGAGGGTAAAATTCAGGCAGCAGGAGAGGCCACGTACGCCAATGATCTACCTCCTCAGCCTGGCGAAGTGTTTGGTGCATTCGTATTGTCAACAATACATTCCGGAGAAGTTGATACAATTGACGTTGATGATATTTTGGTAAGTCGCTTTGTGTCTTATTAATATCTCTTGCAGTAGCTGTCTAATACAAAACTCATCCTTGATTCTACTATGGTGTGATATTAATTAAATATGCAAAATTATTATCATATAATGTAGCTTTATTTGTAGGCAATAGATGGGGTTATAGCACTGTACACAGCTAAAGATATTCCTGGTGTTAACTCCTTTATTTACCCTGAAATACCATTACTATCGGTGGATGAAGAGATTCTAGCAACTAAAATTAAGTTCCATAGTCAAGCAATAGCCATAGTCGTAGCGAAAACTGAAAGACTTGCCGCAGAGGTCGCTAAAAAAGTCAAAGTGACCTACAAAAATGTAAGCAATATCGCACCCATTTTGACTATTAATGCTGCAAAGAAAGATAGTAAAAGATATATTGCTGGTACTGCAAAACTTGATCCTAAAACACGAGAAAATGATGTGAAGAAAGTTATCAGAGGAATATACGAAATTGAAGGGCAGTATCTGTATTATATCGAGCCTATCACTTGTGTAGTTATTCCAATTGACAATATTCTTGAGGTATATGATTCGACACAATGGATGGCCCAAACACAAATTGCTATAGCACGTTCTCTAGGAATTCCTGAAAGCGAGTAAGTTTTTGTATCATTTTAATTCCCATAGTACACTTTTGTTAGAAAATATTTCTAAAGAAGCTACTGTAGAGATTTACACATTTGCAAAAAAAAATATACTAGGAAAAAACAATTACTTACAGCATAATCTTTTTATGGTGTCTAACAATGTATACATATAACTTTATTTACTTCTAGAGTGTTAGTTAAAGTCCGTCGTCTCGGTGGTGCATTTGGAGGCAAAATCAGTCGTAGTACGCAAGCAGCAGCTGCTTGTGCTCTCGTCGCTAAAAAACTTAACGTTCCATGCCGGTTTATCCTGCCAATGCAAACTAATATGTCAATGATAGGCAAAAGACTACCTTCACAGTGCGAGTATGAGGTAAACACTCTGAGAATATTGATTTGATTTTCTATTATAGAAAGTAACAACTGAAGCCTTGATTGTATCTATTTTAGTGCTTTACTGCTTTCATGTGTGTTATAATAATAATAATAATATCCTCACACATCGCACACACGACCATCTGATCCTAAAATAGGCAAAGCTTGTACTATGGTACCGGACTCCTGATAAACATACTTATATGTTTTTAAATACATATATATCACATATAATACACGCTCAGACACGGAACAAATGATCGTGTTCATCAGACAAAGATTTGTACTGAGTGGGAAACGAACCTACGACTTCTGACTTAGCAGTACGGATGACTAACCATTCGACAAACAGGCCCGTCGAAAGAAAGATGAGATGTTGAAGAAAGATAAATTTATTAAATTAAATAAGTCAATAATATTCTAGGTAGGCGTTGATGACAACGGTAAAATTCAATACCTAGACGCCACAATAGTAGAAGATAAGGGTAATGCTATAAACGAAGATATTTTAGACTTTACAGTCGCAGGGTTTTGTAATTGCTACAACATTGATACTTGGAAGTTAAGGACAGCTAATGTGTTAACAGATCTGCCGACTAACGGTTTTGCTAGAGCACCAGGTAAGGTACGGTAATTCAACACTTAATACAGATATATTTTGTTTAGGCAAGTGAAGAACCCTGGGCTAATATGGCCAAGGGTTCTTGACTCAATGGCAGGTACACAAAGTAACTTCTTTGTTTATTAAATTATTGTGTGTAAAACTACTCTATGTACTGATGTTCTTTTTATTATATATAACGACATGAAATCTTTTAGGCACCTGCGAAGGTATTAGCAGTATAGAACATATTATGTCACACATTGCATTTGCCGTTGGAAAAGATTCAACTGAGGTTCGCAAGATAAATATGAGGACTGAAGACAATGATTTGCCCAAACTAATTGAAATCTTGAAAAAAGATGTCAATCATGCAAAACGAGTTATAGAAGTAGAAAACTTTAACAAAACTAATAGATGGATGAAAAGAGCCATCTCTATCAACGTCATGTCCTTTCCTGTTGTATATTTTGGAAATTACTCAGCTTTAGTAAGTATTTATCAAGGAGATGGAACAGTTACAGTCACTACAGGTGGAGTGGAAATGGGACAAGGAATAAATACAAAAGCTGCTCAAGTTTGCGCTTACGAGTTAGGAATACCAGTAAAGTATGTGAAGGTATTACCTCACAATACGTTTGTGGCGGCAAATAACATATTTTCCGGCGCCAGCATTGCAACAGAAAGTGTTTGTTATTCTATTATAAAAGCTTGCGACAAATTAAAGTCAAGATTGGCTCCAATAAGAGAACTTATGCCTAATGCAACTTGGAAAGACATTATCAAAAAGGCAGCGAAAGATCAAATTGACTTAACTTCGTTATACATGATGCAGGATTATGATCCAGCTTTAGAAGGGTACAGTGCGTTTGCTGTAGCAATAATAGAGACAAAACTGGATGTTTTGTCTGGAAGGTTTCAAATTGTAAGAGCGGACATCTTAGAAGATGTTGGAGTCAGTGTTAATCCCATGTTGGATATTGGCCAAGTGAGTTGAGTTTTGTGTTAATTTTTAACCTCAATTAAATTATTCTTTTATTAAACGCATGTACCATTGTTTTGAGGTTGAGGGCGGTTATATTCAGGGCATCGGTTACTTTACCTGTGAGAAACTTGTCTATGATAAGAAAACTGGCAAACTACTGACCAATAGGTCTCTGAACTATCATGTTCCTCTATGCCTCGACATACCTTGCGAATTTAATGTGAAACTTAGATATAATTCCAAGAATCCCAAAGGAGTACTAGGATCAAAGAGTGAGTATTCACATTTAAAAATTGTTTGTCTGAACTTTCTCAGAAAAATAATCAATAGCTAAAACTTATCTTTTTGTTTCTACTTCCTTTATTCTAGCGTGTGGCGAAATGGGAATATGTACTGCTCACGGTGTTACAAATGCTCTAAGATCCTGTATCATGGAGTCCAGGAAAGACTCTGGGTATGACACCAAAGAGTGGCTTCACATAGGTAAAACCAAAATAAATGAAATCTGCCGTCAACCTAAGTGTCTTATGCCTTCATCATCAACAGCATCATCATCAATAGCCTTTAACAGTCTACTGCTGGACATGGGCCTAAGAGGTGTCTAAGGGAATAAATTATTCAGAAAAATATCACTTTAAAGAGAAAAAACAACAAACCCTCTTCCAACCCGTCTGGCTAGCGTGGTATAGTAGGCCAAAACCTCCTTGCTAAGGAGAGGGCTATTTTTATACATGTAGTAACGTAAAAAAACAACCATTTATTTGTTAAAAATATATTAACAAAGTAGAATAAAGTAATTTATGCCTTCGTCATCATCAGCATCATCATCAATAGCCTTTAACAGTCTACTGCTGGACATGGGCCTAAGAGGTGTCTAAGGGCATAAATTATTCAGAAAAATATCATTTTAAAGAGTAGAAAAAAACAAACCCTCTTCCAACCCGTCTGGCTAGCGTGGTATATATAGTAGGCCAAAATCTCCTTGCTAAGAAGAGGCCTATTTTTATACATGTAGTAACGTAAAAATGACAACCATTTATTTGTTAAAAATATATCAATAAAGTAGATCAAAGTAATTTACCTGAATACATCTAAAATAGTCATAGGACTATATAATATGTATATAAAAGACATTGGATAGCCAATGTCTTTTATATACATATAAAAGAACATATATGTATATACATATACATATTTATATACATACTATACATACATATACATACTATTGGCTATCCAATGTCTTTTATATACATACTAGAAAATAATATTTATGAATAAAAACATTACTTCCAGATGTGCCTTACGATACAGAAGTTATATTAAACGCATTGAATGTCAAACTGGAAGAGTTTCTTTTAAAGAAATAGTCAAAATATATATCTAATGCTGGACGATGATTATGACAAGCCTATAATCACATCTAATAAAATTGTGGGAAAGTCAGAACTTGAACATTTTTTTAAGGATACTTGAGGCGTGATCTACAATCGCTATCGAAGCCAAAAATATAGTTTTAGAACCTTTGTGTGTTTGTCTGTATGTATCTCCAGACTAAACTCAAAAAGTACTGCATGGATTTACTTTATATTTTGCATGAATATTACTAACAGGTCGGGTCAACATATAGGCTACATATTACCACGATATCACCTTTGGGGAAGGAGCGGTGAATCTTTATTTTTCTTATGCATTCTGTGACAACGTGTAATCTTTGTACGTATTTTTACTCTTTTGTGCCCTGGATATACCTGCATTATTTTCTCTATGTCCTTCAGTCACATCTTATGACTGAACTTAGAAGGATTCCCATATAACTCTTCACTTGCTTCGCTTGCAAAACAAAAACGTATACTTATATTTCAATGCTATTTTAAAAGTTGTTAAATTATAGTAATATAGCGACACTGGCATCTTA
This sequence comes from Hypercompe scribonia, assembly GCA_949316085.1. Taxonomy (NCBI): domain Eukaryota; kingdom Metazoa; phylum Arthropoda; class Insecta; order Lepidoptera; family Erebidae; genus Hypercompe; species Hypercompe scribonia. The sequence goes on along the minus strand of OX438981.1, from coordinate 16,260,287 downwards.
GGTATGTTTGGTGCTGTAGAGCCTTTACGCAAACGAAACCACGGACAGCAGCTAGTTATTTATAAGTTTGTATATAAACTAATTAATTTATAGTAATAAGTATTTAGTAAATAGTAGTATTTAGTAATAAGCATTGATGTAAACATTTTTTTGGATTCTTATTTTTATTTGTTGCTTGAAAATACGTGTTCGTCTTAATAATTTTATAAGGTTTTTACTGTGTGTTTTGGGCAGTCATTGAAAATCGTTTTCATACGGCCTAAGATTAGTGTGTCATATAAAGGATCTTATTAAAATACAAATGTTTTTGTTATATGTGTTTCTGTTACGTAACAAAAGAACCACAAATAACCACATATCCACTTCTCTTACCGGGACACAAACGACACGTATAAATGCAAAATTATATCGTCTTAATGACCACCGTTTCGACTTTTGCACTCTTCTAAGCGAGCACCAAAATTTTGGAATACTCATCGGTAAAGAGACCACGACATCTCTTCGCTAATTTTTTCTTTTAGTTGACGTAGTGTGTTTGATTTATTGATGTAAACACAATTCTTCAAATAAGTCTATGAAAAGAAGTCTGCTGGAGATAAATCTGGACTTCTGGGTGGCATTGGAATCTCGCCTCGTCTAGAAATCAGTTTTTTCGGCAATATGTCCTTGACACCGGCAGGGACTCATTGGATGTGTGACAAGAGGCTCTTGCTGAAACTATGTGTTACGATTGTAGCCACCAAATTCCAATAGCATCGGTCCCAAGAACTGCCGTAGCATTTCACATATTCACCAGAATTAACAGTAACTCAAAAACCGCGAAAATTTTCGAAAAAGTAGGGTCCAATGATTGATCTTGTGGAAATTGCAGCCCATACAGTTGGCAGAATGAAATGGCCTCTCGTGTTTAGCGTTGGGATTTTCACTGCTCCAATACTTACAATTTTGTTTGTTTACATGCCTGTTGATGAGAAAATGAGCTATGTCAGAAAATAAGTTTTTGTCAAAATTACTGAAACATTCTGACAGTGTTTCAGCATATGACTTGCACAAAAAATCATTAGGTTTTAGTTACTGCACTATCTGGATCTTATGTGGATGTACATGGATGGATGGAAATACAGCGTAATGATGTGCGGGATAACGCTAATTCAACCGAATGTTTACGCGTCGAAAAATCTGGATTACGTCGAACAGAAGCGAGAACTAGCTGCACGTCCTCTTTTGTTCGAAAAGTCTGTGGGCATTCAGTATGTTTCTCTTCAAATTTCTGTACTCATTTCTTTATTAAAGGAGCACTCAAATGCTGATTTAAGTCGTGTAAATCGTATTCAACACGAAATAAGTGTCTCACAGTAATTAGTGAAATGTGGTTTAAATAAAATTGTTTGCACGGTATGTTAGATTCAAATGTTAACGAATTCTCGGCTCATCTGTATATCCTATACTTACACAAATAATGTACCTCATCAGCCATTTCTATTTCTCATCAGTCATGATTTAATAATACATCTGCTCTTTTATGATGTCGAGGGCCTGGTGACCCGTAACACAAGTATTCCAATACCTATCTCGGGCACCAGTCTCTCACAAATGTTCATTATAATTTAATTTAGATTAAGCATCTACATTGTACTGTAAACTACTACTCTAAATAAACTATTATTATTATTTTTATTTATTTTTCACTATATTGTGGATACCTCAGACGCACAGGATATGCTCGGTATCCTGGCTATTATATTACATTGGGAGCATCAGTAAAGTAGTCCCGCGTAAGCTAAGTGTACTGAACAAAGATGAGACGGGTCCTATCGCCTGAGCTTCTGTGTCTTCTTTAGAGACTCAGGATCACACCACCTCGTCAATCGTGTACCTTGACGACTATTACGATTTGAGAAAAGTAACCGATGGTTTAAAAAGAGAATTTTTGAGAATTTGACATGACAAAAAAGACAAATATCAAACAGCCCTGTAACTCCTGTCTGTTAACACAATCAATATTCTACATATTATAAATAACTAATCCGGTCTACATAAAACAGAATGAATAATTTACTCAAAAAGTAAGTAATATTAATAGCTATTTTCGTTTGTGAAAACAGGTGTAAGCCAGATATTGACTAGTCATCCTCGGAACTTCTTAATTTACAACCAGCGGCTTTCAAACTTTTCGACTTGTAGACCACAATATTTGCTTTTAGAAATAAAAACTCCCCTTTCACGCCCAATGATAGGTTTCTTTACTGGATATTTAAATACTAATGAAAGTACAATTAAGAATTAAAAATCAACAATAAAGACATGAATAATAATGGACGCGTATACGGTAGAAAATAATATAATAGTTACGAAAACAAATTTCCTTCAGATAATATTTCTAAAGTTGAAAAATGTATGTACTTTGTTTAAGAATCTTTGTATGGTTTTTAATTCATAACAACTTGATCACTATTCTCTAAAGCAAAAGAATAATTTATAGAATCACAGACTTATATGTTAGGTATCATTGATGATGGAGGGGACCTGAAATAACATGACCCGGGCCCGCTTCAGAGTAGGACGCCTGAGACCAGCTGCCGGGGTGCTTTTTAGTGGAAACACCACACACTCCTGGCTTTTCGCGCCGCTCCTGTGAGCCGGAGATCCGAAGGAATTTTCCACCCCGTCAAAAAAAAAGGTATCATTGACGAAGAGTGTTTATAGAAGTATTGTATACTAATTATATTTGTTTAAAATGTAATTCTCATATTGTACAAAGGTGGACTTAATGCCATTAGGTATTCTGTCCCAGTCTTCTTTCAGGTGATTCGAAAATATGATGCAATTGGTGCACAGATAAAATATTGAATTTGCTAAACTTCATTATAGTTATGTAGAAAAGAGATGAACATATATTAAACATACATAACCATTAAACATTAATTTACTGCTACTCGTATATCAATATACTCGTATATGATTTCATGAATTTAATATTTCATAAACATACACATACACATCGGGTACTAGTGTTGTAGGGTACATGTACTACCAAATCGCTCTGAAGAAGTTCGTATACTTTTATCTTGAATATATTGTAATTTGTGGATATCCTGATTTCAGCGGGAGTCCATTCTAGAGCAGACCTGAATGCATACATGAATGCAGAAGGAAAAATTGATAAAGTTGGGGGTGTTGCATAGAAGAAGTAAATTATTTGTGAGTCGAAGATTTCGGTCCTGCATAAAACATAAGAAACGAAAGTGTGGTACGAGGAACTCGGGTACTGAAAGAGAGTTGATAGAAGAAAAAATCGAAATCAGAGCTCACAAACTGCGGCGTTGACGAAATGAATGCCACTGCAACTGGGAACATGCATAAAACAGATACATGGTCATATTTTTATGCAGCTATTGAGAACAGTGCCAGATTTAGCCAACGTGGTGCCTTTTGCAAGTTCTGTCAAAGTGCCCTTGGATTCTTTTGGTTACCAAATTTATGGTTTAAATTGATAAAACAAACCATTTTCATATAATTAAAAAAATGTATAAATAATAGGTTTGTTTATAACTTATAATTTTTCAAATTGATTTCATCATAAAATTCTTAGGGATTGGTGTAAATTAAGTATTTTTAAATATTTTAGGTCACAAGCCTATAGCTGCTAATCGGGATGTTTTATTCGCCAGAGCCTCGTCCGTCGATCAGCAAGTACACCGTTTGCAGGTGAGGTTAGCTTGGAGTCCTAAGTTCTAGGTAGAAAACCTATGCTCCCTACTATTTAGTAAAAATTCAATTAAATCGCTAAAGTGGAAAGGTGTACTCTGTGCGTTTATATGGCAAAGATTTAGGAAAAGACGACATTGAGTGGATAATGTTTACCGTAATTAGTCACCCAGAGAATCTGTTAAGGATGCAAAACTATTCTCCTCTGATGACTTATTACAAGAAAATATACGTCAACCTTTTCATCTGTCAGTCTAATAATATAAAACTAATTATTCAGTGACAATAAAATGTACTAAATTAAATCTACTAAAAATATTATCGTCAATACTACTACTACATATCGATATTCCTACTTATCGAAGTATGAATATAGATACATGGTCTATAAGTCGTGGAACTGGGCACGAGAAGTTGAGGATCGATCTAAGTGGCATGCAATGAGAGAAGCCTATCTCCGGCAATGGACAATAGACTGATGATGATGATTTGGTCTATCGTTTGCACGTTCTCACTGATCAGTAACAAGTTTACACGATATTTTGTGACGAGCAACATACGCATGTAATATACATACGTGTAACTATATACGTACATTCACCTAAAAATAAATTTCACCTTCCGCTGATATCTTGTTTTCGTTTCCTCTAATAAATCGTCGTCGCTAACAGTGTAACATTGACGCTAACAATGTAGAATAACATTGTTAGCGTCAACGATTTATCAGTATTTTATTTAGTTTATGGTTTAATTAAAATAGATATAAGAATAACTGTAATTCTGCTTGTCAATCTTTTTTTTCAGTCAAAGATTTGCATAAGCATTCGTATATCAACAAAAATAAAAAATAGTTCAGTACAAAAATAAGAGATATTCGAAAAATATAAAAAAGTCACGTAAATTTATTTATTAAAAAAATATTTCACTGACTGGTTGAGTTTTTGTAATTTTATGGCTGAGGAGTTATATAATCAACGTGTTATCCACCAATTTTTAGAAGCTGCCATTAAAAATTTTTCAACTAATTAACTGTACAAAATGTAAAGAAACTGTACATTTTCTCGCGATTACACTATAAGATTAATGTAGAATGAGGCAACCGTTTAACATTATACTGTTTTATACAGTATTATGTTAATGTTTTCGTAATTACTTGTGGTAAAAAAATAAATAATTAGGCCTCTTTATTGTACACCGTAATGTGTAGTTAGCGTTTAGTTGTACAGATATTTAAATATTATATGGGTTTCTAAATAAGAAAGAAATTAGAATTTTTCTATTTTTATATTATTTGGACATTTTGAAAGTTATTCTCAGTATCATGTACGGTGGATATTGCAGTTTTTTTCTGCACTTTTCAGCATATTAATTCTGGAGATCTACCATATGTTGCTACAGAATAAAACTACATTTTTCTGTAACACCTGTATACAAGTACTGTTTAACTGTTTAAATGACAAAACAGTTTCTACGGAATGCAGATTTTTGAATTTATAATGGTTTAAACCTATAACTTGGGACTAATCTATGTTTCAACTAGGGTAGTCTTATCTAGACAGGCTTAGTTTAATCTAGACAGATCGAGAGGTCTGTCAAAAACTTTAGAAAACACTTGCGAAATGTAATTTACATAAACATATTACCTTTAAAACATACGAGGAAATTCAAGAATTCTTAGTACATCATTTTCCCTCTGAAGTGCTGCCTGTTTTGTGGCAGTATGACTAAAATTGAATTCACTGTTAATGGCCAATTATGTCGAGGTAAGATAACATTAACCTTTTTAATAAATCCTTAGATTTTAATGCATAGATTATATAAGTTTAATTTAATTAGGTACATTTTTGTTTTTTAAATAAGTTTTACATACATTATTAGTATCTACAGGTTAAGGAAACAAAACATGTCAACTTTCCTAGTTTTCAACCTACGTATAGGTCGTAGTTGACACCGACCAGAAAATTTTTAAAAAAATTGACAAGGATTTGAACTTTTCCACTTTACAATGTAGTTGAGAACTGTTCAAGTACCAGCAACTATCAGTAAGTTTTGTGTACCAGAGCATATTTTAGAGTGAGCAGCAATTACTCAGTAGATTTCATCAGATCTTTATAAAACTATGCGATGAGTTTTAAGAAATGACAATTTCAGTTCTTTCAAATTATAAGTTTACGTTTAGTTAAAAAGTGGGCAATTTAAAAAAAGACTGTGTTATAATTTCTATTTCCTGGCAATTCTAAGTTACTATATGGGCCCCGTCGTGGTCCACTCCCTAGCACCTCAGATACTGGACTATGCGTACCGGTTCGACGAGCACTTCCGACAGTTTGCTCCAAAGCTGGTCGACACTGCTTCTGGCATTGAGCGACTTTTGCCCACATTAGGTGGAGTCAGGATAGTTGTACACGAGAGTTGGTTGGTCAATGGCACTGTATGATGCACCGGTGTGGACAGCGGCTCTGACCATCCAGAATAGGGCTCGCCTATGGCTCCCTTAGAGGATATGGACAGTTAGAGTCATACGTGGTTACTGCACCGTATCGAAGGAGGCGTTGTGCGCCTTGGCCGGAACTCCCCCAATTATAAGTCGGAAGTGCTCACCGAAGTTTATTGGCAAATGACTGTCTTCCGGGCGGGTATGCGAATGGCGTAAGGCTCCATGTGCTGGCTTCGCCACCGTGGAGGCTCTCCAGCTGGTAATCATTGAGTGGCCAGGGCAGCAGGGCACAGGACCCTTTCCTTCCGACTAACGCAGCAATTGAGTCCCGTCTGTCACCACTGTGACGGCAGACTCGTTCGCATACGCTGGTGGTTTTTCCGCCTGGGTGGTGCAGTGTATGTCTCATGCCGCCCCAAATGTGGTCCCGGATAGACGGAACGAGGTTCCCACTTCATCCACTACGGTAAACAGCCGCGAGGAGGCGACATCTGCGTGTGCCTTACGTCGCCTATATAGAGTGTTCACCTGAAGGTGGTGCTCAAACTAGCGGGCAGGTGCTGAGAGGGATCCAGATGACTTAATAACAGCAGTTCCCGGATCCCTCTTATTGCAAGCGCAGAGTGGCACACCGTGTGGTTTTAGTCGATATCATAAAAGTAAAAAAGAAAGAAAATGTTAAAATATTTTCGTTGCACTCCATTCGAATAAGTAAATTTAAAAAGATATTATAGCGACGTAGCAAGGCAAGCGATTTCACTGCACGCAACGCCTCCGAGTTTTACATATTAAAACCATTTCACATACTCGTAATCATACTCATAATCTGGTCTCGAAATGGATCGTGAGAAAGCCTACCGCCAGGCATAGCCGAGCACTAATACGAAGGAACTTATTTTATTTCAGTGGACGAATGTCTGCCTCGATATACCAGCCTGAACGCTTACCTACGATATACCCTGGGACTGTCTGGTACTAAGTCGATGTGTCATGAAGGTGGATGCGGCTCCTGTATAGTGATGGTGCGCGCTCATCGTTACACCAGCAGCAAAGTTGAAACGTTCTCTGTTAATTCCGTAAGTTTATGTTTTGGCTCCAGTAAATTAGCTCACTTAGTGATAAATATCGAAAAAATTGCTTAACATTGGTTTTTTTGAGATTGTGGTATTACTATGTACAGACACATATGTACGGGATATGTGCGTGGACCCATATATATTATGCATATATACCCACACATGATAAAACAATAAATTAATATTGCTCAATAAATCTTAACAATTGGATTTCGTTGCCAAAGTCTTCGGCAAGCTGTGATGATGAAACAGAAAATGGCAGAATAACTATTCATAGTAATAGTGATTATGTGAACTGATGAAGACCCGTATTCACAACTGACCGTGACTAATTATTTCTAGTGCCTTGTACTGGTATTTTCCTGTCACGGCTGGGATATCACGACTGTTGAGGGCGTGGGCAACCGCAAGGACGGGTACAGTGACGTACAGAAGCGTCTAGTAGAATTCAATGGTACTCAGTGCGGGTATTGTACACCCGGGTGGGTGATGCAAATGACAAGGTAAGATGCTATCTACTTTAGTTAGTTATAGTTAGGACAAGCAAATAAAGTGCGTGGCACCAAATATAGAAGTTAAGTATATTAATTTTAGAGCCTAGTTATGAATAATGCATGCATAAAATATTTAGGAAATACAAGATCCAAGTTGGTGATTTAATTTTGTCAAATTACAATTAAAAAAAATGTGACGTATTTAAAATTTTAATATTGATTCAAGTGTCTTTTTTTTTCTTTGTCGCTTTATTAATTTTGCAGAATTTTCCTACAAAATTTAATTATATAAATAGCTTGTCATCATCGAGTTTTACGAAGACAGCCACTACACTAGACTATTCATCATAGATTTCATCATCACTCCTTTAGAAAGAAGGTTTTGGCCTACTACTCCTGGTTTTTTGTTTCAAGTTTTCATTCCCTTTGCAGTGTGGTTGTCCTGTGTAGTTTGCTCCATTAGACGTCATTATCAAATGTGTAATTATAACTTCACAGTTTAGCAGACAAGAATCTCACGATGGCGGAACTGGAGAAGGCTTTTGCTAGTAACACCTGCAGGTGTACTGGCTTTCGCCCTATTCTGGACGCTATCCAATCATTCGGCACCGATGCATCTCCAGAATTATGCCGAAGAGTCAGGGATATGGAAGAGCTCAGTATCTGCGAGAAAAAAAAGGGAAGTTGCAATAGGAAATGTTCGACGAAAAGTGATTGCAGTGATTGGAGTATTGTAGAGGAAATAAAAGCAGATAATTGTATAACTTTAGATTTCGGCAACGCCAAGTTTTTCAAAGTATTCGATCAGGAAGAGGTGTTTGATATTTTGAATAAACATGGTGTTGATTCTTATATGTTTATAGACGGAAACACTGCCAAAGGTGATACTTTAGTCTATATCTTTTAAAGAAGGTAACCACTTTTAATTGTTACTGATTTAGGGCCCTAGTGAATTATTGTTCAATTTGTTTTAGGCATCGTTGACAATTTTGAATACCCTCAAGTTCTAATCGACATAAGTGGTGTTAAATCTCTCAAAGGCTGGGAAATTGATCAGAACTTGGTGCTGGGGGCAAATGTATCTCTGGAGGATGCCATAAATATTTTTAAGGAAGTTTCTGAGTCACGTACCGAGTTTGCCTATTTGTCCGAGTTCGTAAAGCATGTGGAACTGATTGCCAATACACCTGTTAGAAAGGTAAGTCCGAGAAATCTTACAAGAGATAATGCTGATACGGATGATTACCTAATTCACAACTACATACTGAGTAGATGTGAGTAATGGTTATGGAGAACTCGCAACTACATGACACAGTTGTGTAGCTATTAGAAATTTTATATAAGAAGGAGGATCTGTTAGATTGACAGTTCCATTTTAGCTATCATCATCATCAATAGCCTCCAACAGTCCTCTGATGGACGTAGGCCTCTCCTAATCAAGGATGATTTAGCCTACTACACCACGCTGGCCAGACGGGGTAGTGTAGGATTTGCTTCAAGTTTTCCGTCCTTTTGCAGTGATGTTGTCCTGCGTAGATTGATCGCACGGTATGAATAGGGGTTGTAATATTCTGTGCTTTTAATCCGTCACTACAGGGACTTCAACTCAAGACTTACAATAACGATGCCACCTTTTGAATATCTCGCTCCTGAGAGCGAATTATATATTTCGCTCGTCCTGACTCTGAAGTCAGGACGAGCGAAATATATAATTTTGTTAATGGTTAGTTTTATAATTTTAGGAAAACAAGCGGAAGAACTCAATATGGTTGTAAAACTTTGAAATCTGTCATTCCCAAAAATTTTTATTTTATATTTTTGAAAAGTATAATATAAAATATTCACGTTTAAATTTAAAGAAGAATGCCACTTCTAAGGGAAAATTATGGAATAAAGAATACAGCTACATACAATTTATCGTTATTTAGGTGCATTGAAATTTGTTTGTGTATTTATTTGGTTACAGATCGGTTCAATAGCAGGTAACCTGATGTACAGGCGAGCAATAACTACCTACCAGTCTGATTTGTTTCTCATATTTGAGTGTGTTGGCGCCTACATCAATGTCCGTAAGTTGTATTTTTATTTTTAGTTCCCTTTTTTTATAATAGTGGCCAACCGACCAGACAGCTCACTTGATGGAAAGTGAATACCACTGCCCATGAAATCTTTAACTAAGGTCTCAAAAGTGCGTTACCGGTCTTTGAGAAAGGAGTATGCTCTTGATGATGACATGACATTCTATTCGTAAAGAAGCAATAAACTTATAAAAGAGAAAATTTATGCTATTTTATATAAAAAAATACAATTTGATATTCTAGTACATCTGATATTTACTGGAATACTAAATTGTATTTTTTTACCAAATGTTTTAAATTGATAAAATAGATCTTAGGTAACGCAAGTTTTTGAGACAATATTGTCGTATTATGATGTACCTTATAAGAAAAACATTACTAACATACGCGTGTAAGCAAATGGGAACTTAAAAGACTTCTATTGTTATTATAATCAAGGTTAATATGAGTAGTTGACTAAGAACAAAAATTATATACAATTGACGTTTTGCAATCATAGAACACTTAAGGTATGTACAGGAAATACGATAAGTTGCACCAACGACATAGACATTGATAATTTAATAACACAGGTATATGTTATTATCATACAAAGACGAGATTTAGACGAAACTTCATTTTTATATGGTATAGCAAGAATACCTGCAACTCAAGAATGTAATGGCGGGCTTACTCTAGAATACGTTGTTGGCCTTACTTTAGAATGCATTGTCGGCCTTACTCAAGAATTTGTTGACGGCCTTTCAGCCTTCTCACCAGAATCAGACGAAGGAGGTGTTTGGGCTCTTTTAGCCTCACGTACTCGGTGAAAAGCAAGAATATAATTGCTAATACCGGTTTTGTACAAGAACGTAACATGATTTTAATCGAGCCAGCTTATTTGTGCCTTTTCCATGTTATTTTATTATCCTACTAACTAACATTCTGATATATACTTTATATTACTGTAAAATTTCATCTAAATCTGTTTCATAGCTATTGCGTAAAACAGTAACAAAAGATAGATATAGATAAAAATGTATGTTATATTACCTTCTATAAAAGTAGCCTGATAGACTCGTCACGGATATTTTTATTTTCTAAATACTTTGTTCACTATTTACACCCTTCTTTTCCCCTCCCTAAATAAAGTTAATTCATTACGTGTATGATTTATGATATAATTATTTTTCCCAAAAGGAAATATCAATGGAGAGGAAACTGCACTGGAATTACTTGACTTTATCAATTACGACATGACAGGCCACCTGATGTTGAACGTGGTACTGCCGCCTTTGAGCAGCTCACATGTTTTCAAGAGTTACAAGGTAAACTTGGTATTTTTCATTCATCATGAATTCTGACATCAAATCACATCACACATGAACAGTCTGTAATATTCCACAGTTGGATAATATTGTCAAATATTTATATATTATCTAATATACAACATTGACAAAGGGGTTGGTATGGGGTTTTACTTAAGGGGTTTTGCCTTCACTTTATAGTGCTGTTGTCCTGGGTAGTTTGACAGACTCTGACAGACTCTGACAACACCCACGGGATGAATAGCGGTGATGACATTCCGTATTCTTAATCCATCGCCATACGGATGTACATCTACATTCTCACTTATTCGAATATATACCTAATTATTCTTGTTATTTATGTATTGTGTGGCAGTACTATTTAGCTATAGCCTCAGTTTACTTAGATTGCATATACTTCAACTGCCTCGATGGCGCAACGGTAGTGAATGCGACTGCTGTACTTGAGGTCTCGGGTTCGATTCCCGAGTCGGACTAAATGTTTGTATGATCTGCAAATATTTATTTCAAAGTTTGGATGTTTTCTATGTATAATATGCATGTATTTAAAAAAAAAAAGTATACAAGTATTCTATCAGTCAGCCTAGTTATCATAGCACAAGCTCTGTTTAGTTTGAAACTAGATGACGTTGTGTGTCAAATGTCCTGAATATTTATTTATATTTATTTACTTATTTACCGTCAAAAAAGGTCAAGTTTATCAAGTTCTTACAAAATCAAATCTAAAAAATAGTAATGTATAAGTATGTATGTAACGTTATATCAAAATTACTTATTAAATGTTTTAGATTATGCCACGAAATCAGAATGCCCTTGCAATTGTGAACGCAGCCTTTTTACTGGAATTCGAAACCAAAACACAGATCAAATCTGCTACAGTAGTATACGGGAACATTAGTCCAAACTTTGTGCATGCGACTAATTTAGAGAAATATTTGGTCGGTAAGAATGTGTTTAATGATGAGACTCTACAAAAAGCCGTCCATATTCTAAATGATGAGTTACTACCTGTTGAACTACCTGGAGAACAATCCATTGAGTGCCGAAAGAAGATGGGACTAGGATTGTTCTACAAGGTAAAACTATTGAAATAAAATTTTTAAAGCTAAATGTGGTTAACATGAAATACATACAAATATACTAATTCTATTTGCAGTATATTCTCAACATAGCCCCAAGTGGAACAGCTTTAAATAAATACATATCTGGTGGTAATTTGTTCTCCCGACCTGTTTCAACAGGCAAGTCAGACTATCAGAGCCATCCATCGTTGTTCCCCTTGAACGAGCCTATAAATAAACTGGAAGCTGAAATACAGGCCTCCGGAGAAGCGATGTACGCGAATGACTTGCCTCCACAGCCTAGGGAAGTATTTGGAGCATTTGTATTATCGACGGAATATTCCGGTGAAGTTGATAAAATTGATGTTGATGAAATTATGGTAAGGGTTTTATGTTTTTGATTAACGGTTACTGTAGTCTATTACTTAAAAGATATATGGAATACGATTTTTTTATTGCCAAAGGTATACTTTGGTTGTGTAAAGACCTACACACTCAATTTAAACCAAGGTAGAATCCAGAACCTAGAATCACTTTTTGAATATTCTGTTGATAATCGGTTTTTGTTTTACGTGCAATTCATCACAAGTTATTTTCCGATGACATACAGAGTAAAGTTTTTATTATATACCTCTATCTTAAATTTTATATATTTAAGTTAACTATGTTAAAAAAAGACCTAAATGATACGACTATTGATCAGTTGATATCTTCTGAAGGTAAATGCTGCCTCTGACATTTTTTATAATCATTTACTGTGTTTAATGTGTTTTAAGTATCCATTAATATACTGCTATTTTTAGGCAATAGAAGGCGTCGTGGCCTTATATACAGCCAAAGACATTCCAGGTGTGAATTCCTTTACTTTACCTGGTCTTCCACTACAATTACTAGATGAAGAAATTCTAGCTACAAAAATAAGACATTACGGTCAAGCAATAGCCATTGTAGTAGCAAAAACAGAAAAACTCGCAGAAGATGTAGCGAAGAAAGTAAAAGTAACATACAAAAATGTGAGCAATGTCCCTCCTGTACTGACTATAGACGCTGCAAAGAAAGACAGTAATAGATATATTGCTGGTGGTCCAAAAATAGAACCTAAGACTCGAGGGTCTGATGTAAAGAAAGTAATAAAAGGAGTGTACGAGCTGGAAGCACAGTATCATTATTATATAGAGCCTCTAACTTGTGTAGTTATTCCAACTGATGACCGGCTTGAGATACATGATTCAACACAGTGGATGGACCTGACGCAAATTGCTGTAGCGCGGTCTTTAAGAATTCCTGAAAGCGAGTGAGTGTTGTTTTGACGTGTACCTGAAATTTTACTGCGTAATAAACTAATCATTTCATCTTTATCACATTATAATGGCCTCAGCATTGAACAAAAATTAAAATCATCAGAATTACATATTTATACTTCATACTGGTCTTGACAAACTTTTGATCTTTTAATGAAATCTTTGATGTTGAATTTGCTATGAATATATTCTTTCAGAATAATAGTTAAGGTCCGCCGTGTGGGTGGTGGTTTTGGCGGCAAAATTAGCCGTGGTGCACAAGTAGCAGCTGCGTGTGCATTAGTCGCCAAGAAACTGAATGTCCCATGTCGGTTTATACTGCCACTTCAGACTAATATGCATATGATAGGTAAAAGGCTGCCTGCACAGTGTGATTACGAGGTAAACACTAATAAAGTTGATTTTTATTTTTATGACACAAATTGTAACACTAATCTGTTTATTTCTACATTTTGTTATCTATAAAATAAAAAAGTAATTACGTTATACAAAAATTAATGTTTTAGGTGGGTGTAGACGACAATGGTAAAATCCAATACCTCAATGCAACGATAATTGAAGACAAGGGTTGTACAGCCAATGAAGATATTTTATACTTTACGACAGCAGGATTCCCTAACTGTTACAACACTGAAACTTGGACTTTAAGGACGGCTAATGTATTGACTGATCTACCAAGTAATTCTTTTGCAAGAGCACCAGGTACCCACAGGTTTTACTCTTAAAGCTACTAATCGCATGTTCGAAATCTATATTTTGACTGAAGATTGCGTATTTAAAAGACTCCGTTTATATTTATTATATAATTAATATTTAAAGTTAATACTGTCATTGAATACATACCATTTTACATATTATATACTATTTACAAGTAATTGCTTTTGATGAAAATATTATTATTTTGTAATTATAATACAAACAAAGAACTGTGACTAAAATCAACTCGCCCCAAGTAAAAGCATTTCTTTCCTTTCCTAATGGTCCATTGATGCAGGTGTGACAGTTATCGTGGTAATTGTGTGATCCTTACACTGTCACGATGATTGTCATGTCTTTTACGTCCACAAGCGGGGCTTAAAAAACGATCTCACTATCACACCATATGCACATCTCACCATATGCATTTGCAATGAGTATGGTGACCACAGCTCTTGGAATCTATTCATGCTTTCCACCAGGCAGAGTAGTCACTTTGGCAGGCTCTTAATATAGAAGAAAGAAAATGTTTTTCTACCGCCTTAAAAATTCTATTTTTTAACTAAATTTAATTAATACACAAATAATTAAAATAGTACGAATAAACGAACTTTAAAACACTTCGTTACTTATACTTATTTCAGGCACTTGCGAAGGTATCTGTAGCATAGAACATATTATGTCACACATCGCTTTTGCTGTTGGAAAGGACCCAACCGAAGTTCGTAGCATCAACATGAGAACTGAAGACAACGATCTTCCAGAACTAATTGAAACATTGAAAGCAGATGTAAACCATGAAAGAAGAGTAAGAGAGATTGAAAACTTTAACAAAACCCATCGATGGATTAAAAAAGCCATATCTGTAAATGTTATGTCTTTCCCTGTCGTGTATTACGGGAATTATTCAGCTCTAGTAAGTATATACTTAGTCTGGCCATAAATACTGTTACACTTAATTATAAAAAAATATTACATTTGAATTTCGAATCTGTCATTTTTATACGATTGTTCATTGTGTTTTCTCATTTTGGCGCCAATACATTGTAAAATATTTTGCGATATTAAAATGGTGTGGGGTGATAAAGAGAACCGAATCGCTGTGATAGCATTACACAAAGTAGGTATGGAGCCAAATGCAATTTTTAAAACTCTCCATACACTTGGTATTAGTAAAATGTTTGTGTACCGGGCTATTAATAGGTACAATGAGACCTCCTCTGTTTGTGACAGAAAAAGATCTGGCCGTCCACGTAGTGTTCGTACGAAAAAGGTGGTCAAAGCAGTAAGGGAAAGAATTCGAAGAAATCCTGTCCGAAAGCAAAAGATTTTATCTCGGGAAATGAAGATAGCACCTAGAACCATGTCGCGTATTTTAAAAGATGACTTAGGACTTGCAGCCTATAAGAGACGCACTGGCCATTTCTTAACTGATAATTTAAAGAAGAATAGGGTGGTAAAATCGAAACAACTACTGAAGCGGTACGCAAAGGGAGGTCACAGAAAAATTTTGTTTACGGATGAGAAAATTTTTACAATTGAGCAACATTTTAACAAACAAAATGACCGTATTTATGCTCAAAGCTCTAAGGAAGCTTCCCAATTAGTCGACAGAGTGCAACGTGGACATTATCCGACTTCAGTGATGGTTTGGTGGGGTGTTAGCTATGAAGGAGTGACTGAGCCATATTTTTGTGAAAAAGGTATCAAAACATCGGCACAAGTGTATCAAGATACCATTCTTGAGAAGGTAGTTAAGCCCCTTAACATCACCATGTTCAATAACCAAGTATGGTCCTTCCAGCAAGACTCGGCGCCGGGTCATAAAGCTCGGTCCACGCAGTCTTGGTTGGAATCGAACGTTTCGGACTTCATCAGAGCTGAAGACTGGCCGTCGTCTAGTCCCGATCTTAATCCGCTGGATTATGATTTGTGGTCAGTTTTAGAGAGTACAGCTTGCTCTAAACGCCATGATAATTTGGAGTCCCTAAAACAATCTATACGATTGGCAGTGAAGAATTTTCCCATGGAAAGAGTGCGTGCTTCTATTGATAACTGGCCTCATCGTTTAAAGGACTGTATTGCAGCCAATGGAGACCACTTCGAATAAGCTTTTTATATTTTTAATTGTTTTATATTTATGTATTAAACTGACACACTGTAAAAGTAATAAATGTTATTTGCAGTTAACAATTTTCTTTTTTCTTTATTACAATATTTATGGCAAGACTAGGTATAGAGGAGATGGTACAGTAACAATCAGCGTTGGTGGAATTGAAATGGGACAAGGTCTTAACACCAAAGCGGCTCAAGTATGCGCTTACGAATTAGGAATTCCGGTAGAGTATGTAAAAGTTGTACCTCACTATTCCTTCGTATCGGCAAATAACGTATTTTCCGGTGCTAGTATCGCAACAGAGAGTGTCTGTTACTCTGTAATTAAAGCTTGTGAACAATTAAAATCGAGACTTTCTGAAATAAGGGAATCAATGCCTAATGGAAAATGGACAGATATTGTCAAGAAGGCTGGTGAAGATCAAGTTGATTTGTGTGCACTATATATGATGAAAGACTCAGATCCTGCGTTACGAGGATATAATGCGTATGCTGTTGCAATAGCAGAGACAGAATTAGACGTATTGACTGGAAGGTTCCAGATTGACAGAGTCGACATCTTAGAAGATGTAGGCATCAGTGTCAATCCTAAATTGGATATTGGTCAGGTGAGTTAATTATAAATATTTTAAGTATATTTTAGGGTGTAAAGAGGCAAATCAACATCTTTCGCACCAAGCCAATCTCACCGGGTACTGGTGAGATTGGATTGGTGCGAAAACGCCGAACGAGACTCTGCTGACTGACTGAGGACGGTATATCCCAACCACTGGAGCAAGCTGAGTTTCAGAGCGGATATTACACTTGGACCACAGCCACACAGTGCGGCAGATTATACAGTAGACCGAAAAGTATAATCAACACCTGTTTCTTACATTTGTGGACTATAAGAATCCCTTTGAGTCGATCGAGGTCTGATCTGTTTTAGAATCCCTGCAGCGATGCTAGGTAGATTGGTGATACGTCCAAGTTGTATATTAGAGGAACTGTAGTTTAGATGTGGCAATTTTTGTTCCCAGCTACAGAATTAAATTATACTGAAGCATTGCTTTGTAAAGATGTTGTCGGACGTACTTTCCTAATAGTAGTGCAATCATCTATACTTTTAATAGTTATTATAAGTTTCTTAAATAAAAGTTTATATATGTCTCACATTTTAAATGCTTTCTTACATTTTTAATGACATTTTAAATCTTTATTTTAAGGTTGAAGGTGCGTATATTCAAGGGGTCGGTTATCTTACCTGCGAAAAACTTCATATTGACAAGGAGACTGGTAAATTACTGTCTAACCGATCTCTGACCTACCACGTACCTCTAGCCCTTGATATACCTGTCGAGTTTAATGTGTATCTCCGAAACGATCACAAGAATCCCAAAGGAGTATTAGGATCTAAGAGTGAGTATGCAACTTTTTACTTTCTTATTAATATTCTACACTGGAATACATGCTTGGGCCAAAGTGCACACACCTATGTGTATCTTGAGACGCAGACAGCGAAAACAGTCAAAAGTAGTAGGCACTTTCTATGAGATTACACGTTTCGTTTGCCATAATTATGTTTGTACTAAATTATTAGTTAACTATACAATTTCGTCTGTGTTTTCTTGGGCTCATTTCTTGTTTGATTGATTGTTGCTCGGCTTCTAATGATGATAGTGTAATTGAAAATTAGTCTTCCTCGATAAATAAACTATCTAACACTAAAATACTATTCTAATTCGAACCAATTTCTAAGATTAGTATGTTCTATCAAACAAAATCTTCAGCTTTATAATGTTAGCATAGATTAAAAATCTTTGTAACTTGCGCTTGCAAATTTAACTTGTGCTTCGCCAGTTTTTTTTATTGTTATCTTTTTTCAGCTTGTGGTGAAATGGGTATCTGTACGGCACATGGAGTCACACATGCGTTGAGGTCATGTATCATGGAGTCTAGGAAAGATTCTGGATATAGCACCACTGAGTGGCTTAATATTCGTAAGTATCACATTTAGCTAAGTTGGATTTATGCTATTTAAGCAATCATTAACGTAAACGCACGCAGTAACGACCCCTTGAAATCGGAACCTACGAGTATAAACAGCACCCACTTATCTTATTTCACAACTGAAATTACTATGTTCTAACCATGACAGAGATCTTCGCTCCACTAATAATCTTCTACTCTTATGTCCAACACACACCTCTTCTCTTGTTGACGTACGGCACACGTGGACGAAAAATAAAATAGAGAGTTTACCCATAGATAGTGCCCGCCTTAATGGGCAGGCGCTAGGAGGAATCTGGATGTCGTAATAGCGGTTCCCGGATCCCTCCTATGTCAGGCGCAGAGTGGCACACCGTGTGGTTTTAGTCGGTCCGATTCCGACACACCACCCCGCCGTAATCACCGATGGGGTGACGGCCCGAGGGGGTTTCCACACGTTGAAAAAAAGGCCTTATAATTCACGAATATTGTATTTTTGTAGTTAAAATAAAAATAAAATTAAATATTTAAAGTTACTGTACCTTAGTAATTCTAGAAATATACCATAAAACAATAAATTTACTCAATAAATATTTATTTAATTGGAGTGATAGATATTTAGCATTTTTTTTTAATAGAGTCTAGCAATCTACCTACATTTTTGCAGATTTTAAGACGTAGGTACTTAGCATGTGACTTTTATAGTATAATCACTGCCGTTCGTCCCTTCTATTTAAAGTTAATGCCACCTTATTAAACAAAGGTCTTGGCAAGCACGTTGCAAATATTGAATCATATTGTTTAAGTCAAAATAAATATTTAAAATACGATCGTATAATTAGCCGACCAGGTCGTTTCGATAGGCCTTACTGAGTGTTACGCGTCAAATCTCTTTCTACAATCGCTAACGCCTCTATTATCTTCTAATATTTAATTTTGAATACGTGACTAAACATTGGGATGACTTCATTTCCATACATTTGATGAGTTTACTAATAATGTTCACGTTTGTAGAATGTCAACTTGGCTCGGAGTACCTACGTGTTTAACTTAACAAAAAACTTAGATTATATTATTACACAATATATTAAATATACATATTATTATACAATGAATGAAAAGCATTATAAAGTAAATCCAATATTAATTAATAAGCAAAGGCAGATAAGACAAATTAATAGCAATTTTATTATTCCTCCCTCCTACAGATGGCGCTCTACGGATCTTATATTTCTGCATCGCGATAGTATTGTATTATAAGAGTCTTGGAAATCTCGGCTTTAGTCCAGTTTCTATTTGTGCTTTTTGGTGCAGCGGTCTTTACCCTTTCTTAGAATGTGACGTTGTAGATATTACTCAGTTAGTGTATACGGTTAATCGGGCAACAGAAAAGCATAAAATTTAACAAACTTTAAAGAACTATAACCCGATTACTTGAAAAGAAGTCTAAAGAGGACTAAACAAGAAAATAATTCAGATAAAAATCCAGAAATGCATAGCGTGCCTATGTTGTCAGTTTAATTCCTAGCACCCGTTTATCATAGTAGGTATACAGTTGGTGCAACCACGGTTCTGCTTTGATCATTTTTGTACCTATGGATTTCTGGATTTCTATACTATAGACTACCGAAATTGTTAAGCCTCGAAAGAAATACGAGTAGTGTCCGACTGTTGGCCACTGACTGCCTTTTTATTGCCGTGTCAGATGTATTGTCGCTGTCACTATGACCGTTCGATTTTAATTTACACAAGCGTAGATTTGTGCACACAGTCAGTAGCGTATACTGGGCCCATTACCCATTACATTACCCTGGGTACTCGTAGTTACTTTGTAGTGCGATACTTCATCTAGATATAAATATGATCTAAGCTATATTAAAACGCTATTTTTACTTTCCAGCTTTACCGTATGAAACCGAAATCATATTGAAGGCGTTGAATGTGAAACTTGAAGAATTCCTTTTAAGGAAATAAGATATATTAAGCATCGTAATACTGTAATTGTTGATGATAGTTATCGACGATGTTAAGCATCACAATCAGAGAATAATCAATGTTTTCATTTCCTTTCTTTTCTAAATATTTTGTACAAAGATCAGTTTTTTAGATTGCGATGGGTGAGGGACTGAAAAATGATTTATTTTGTTTTTAACTTCTATCTAATTTAGATTTAAAAATGTTTGCGGGTATCTAGCACTTTGTTCTTGCAAAATTTAAACATCCGTGGACTAAATTCCAGTTTGGGCTTATTTAAAATATGTCTACCAATTTAACTAAACTTAAACGTATCCGCATAATATTAGCGCCCGTGTATAAAAGTAGAAATGATAAATATTTAGAACCACATGAGCATCTACCTTCTTGGCTTATTTTGAAAAGTACAAAATCTCACCAAGAGAAAAAAATGTGGTCACTTCCTTTAGCCAGCGTCTTGCACACTATCTATATTGTTCATCTGTGCTTAAGTATCCATTACTGTATAATGTTGTCAAAATATTGTTACTGTTACTTTTATTGAGTTGTTTTTGTTAATAAATATGTAATTTAAAGACTGTGTTTTGTATCTAATAGATCCCAAAAACGTTTATTCGTATATTCTCCGTGTGGTGGCGGATGAAGAATATAAAGTGTCACGACTATTCTACCCATGGATATTGTAAAAGGTGATTAAGGCAATAAAATATGCAACGTGATATGAGCCAATGCTCATATGCCATGACTATTATGGCGACTTCTACATACAATCAAAAATATACAACAGCCCCATCTAGCGCAGATGTATCGAACTACGAAGTATAATAATGAACTACGAAGGAACTACTAATTCTATATTGCGAAATAGAGATTCGCGTTGTAATTAGCAATTTATACAACATCCTAACATCAACCGTATATAAGTATACGTTTTTTACTTTCTCCACGTCGAGTTTCCGCATTGCGTTCTCGCAGAACAGCTAACCTTGCCTCGCGCTCAACGGCAGTTTCAAGAGATCGAGCTAATCTTTTTCTTCGGGAATCATTTGAAGCTTGAAATAAGTTAGACTTTTTTCGAGGCATTTAAATTATTTTTAATTTGAAAGACTAAGCCAACAAAGATAACAGAAAAATAACTTACACACGAATTATGCAAAGTATACCTAATTACGAATAATTTGATGAGATGATGGTAATTAACCAGTAGTTCGATTGAATAGCGAAGTAATTTATAATTATTTATTGAAAAAAAAAATATATCCAAGTAACCACGTTAAATTCGACCTAGCACACAATAAGTAACAGACAACGCAGAATGTAGGCATCCCCCGTTTCCATAGGTTGAGGCGGCGACATCGTTACTCATAACATCACTTTTTGTGAACGAAACCATAGCGGGATCTAATTTGACGCCAACAACATCTAGTTAGGAAAAAGGAAACATTTTTATGTGGTGAAAATTTATTATAACTTTACACTATTTTAACAAAATAAATGGCTATGGGTGAGTAAAAATAAATCCAGCTAGTTTCTCATCACACTTAAGTTTATAATTAGGTATACGACATGAAAATATATTAATCACCAAGTAATACCAAGCAAAGCACACAGATACATACTGAACAAAAGTATTAACAGTCAATGTTTATTTTGTACTAACAACATGAAATTGATAAAGAAATGATCATCGTCAATGAACATAATTTTTTGTAATATTTAACACTGCATTTTTATTCAAATTCTCTTGCCCAACTCTTCTCAAGATTTAGAGGGTTTTGTTGGAACTTGAATTTGTCAAAATGAACTGTGCGATGCAACTTTTATGAAGAACATGGACATTACCATCTGTGAATTTTAAGAATAACTAACTACTAACCTCACCAACATGATCAAATTTAAAGTATTAATTTCAAAAATGGTGTTACAAAACTTGATTTGATTTTTATGTAATCTCATAGATGGCGCTGCTTCAAAATTGTCTTTATACTACTAACATTCATTAAACTTTGTTTCTCTGCTCAAGTTACTTGAATGGCGTAGTTTTTATAGTGTAACGCTAGATAATAGCATGGCTTACTCAAAAACAACATTTAAATAAACATCGTTAGATTACGTGCTGTCACAGAACGCATAAGAAAAATAAAGACTCACAGCTCCTCCCCCGTAGGTGATAGCATGATAATATGAAGCCTGTATGTTGACCCGACCTGTTAATAATATTCATGCAAAATTTAAAGTAAATCCATGTAGTACTTTTTGAGTTTAGCCCGGATATACATACAGACAAACAGACAAACAGACAAGAATTCTAAAAACTATATTTTTGGCTTTGATATCGATTGTAGATCATGTCCCAAATATTCTTTTAAAATAATTTGCAATGTACAGTTTTGACTTTCCTAGGATTTTATTATATGTACATATATATAGATAATGTATTTTAGCAACGATTAAAACTAATGATGCGTTCTGATCATGAGTGATCGGTGTTGAAAAGAGCAAACAATTGTGCTATAAAAACAAACAAAATAAAGTTTTGTGCATGGAAATGTGAGTATATTGTAGGCTTACAATATTAATTTATATGTAATAATTTTCTCGTGTTTATGAGTGTTTCCACGGTCTACTAAGTAATTGTACTAAGTATCGCGCTTCGGCTCGTCGATCTTGATTAAAGGTGCTCTTGGTTTGCAATGATTGGGTCCCGTATGCCGTCTGTATGGATAGGCCGACTCTAAATTATCAAGGACTTAAAAAGCCGTCTCTGTTTTTTGTTTTGGCGTTTCTTCCCAAAGTGAGTCTTAGGAAATGCCAGTGCTTTTTGGTTGTAAATTTCGATGTAGTAATATATCTGTAAAAGACTTACAGTTGCAATATCATTTATAATTATTTATCATTTATCAAAAAATATGTAAAAATTGAAATGGCGAAATACGACAGTAAAGTAATGTAAACTTTTCAGTCACTCGTGAGCACTCGTTGGGACGACGTAACTACGTTTATCTGTACGGCAGTGGTTGCAAATCTTTGGCTGGTAAGATGTGACAACTGTAATGAAAATTTTAACGACGGAGTACAATGTGGCTCGTGTGGCAAACACCTCGACTTTGGTTGTGCGAGCATCTCGGAGACTGGATGGCGAAAACTGGGAATTGACAGGGGGGCTGCGTGGAAATATCCAACATGCCCAAAATCGTGTCCTTCTCCATCACCAGTACCAGAACCGGTTTCACTCCAGCCAGTCCTAAGTGAAATACGTGAAATCAAGTATCAACTGTGAGGCCTGCCTACACTGATTGAAGATGTCTACTCTCTTAAGGATGAGTTCAAGGAGCTTAAATTAAGCTGTGAGTTCATTAGTAAAATGACGAATGACTTTGCTGTAAAAATATCTGACTTAGACTCCAAACTCACAGCTTGGAACATCTTAAGGATAAAGTGGAGTCATTACACAAGGATGTTACTGAAATGAAACACGACCTAACGGTGGTTGACCAGCGGTCAAGGTTGAACAATGTCGAAATTAAGGACATTCCACTTAAGACTGGTGAAAATCTATTTAATGTCATTGAAAAAATAAATCAAAAAGTGAAGTTTACATTTCCTAAAGCTCAAATAAATTACATTAACGGAATACCTCTGGTCAACTCAAAGGAAAAATCTATCATAGTAAGTTTTCTGAACAGGTATGTTAAGGAGGATTTCAATGCGGCAGCCCGGTCTTTAAAAAATCTTACAACACAGGATCTAGGCTACGAGGGACCCCAGCATTGTGTCTTCATTAAAGACCACCTGACCTCTGAAACCAAGCAGCTATTAAATAGGACTAGATTACTGGCCAAACAGAAAGACTTTCGATACGTGTGGGTCAAGTACGACAAGATTCATATGCGCAAAGAGGACGGCTCGCGTGTGTTTATTGTTACAAAAGAGACTGATTTAAACAACTTGTAAATTCAAATGTTTACACATAAAAATTCGATATTCAGTGCTGATACCTGTTATTATAAATATTCCTAGGTTTGTTTTCTTTAACTTCGTAATTATGTTAACTCCTGTACATTGTTGCTATTTAATTCAAAATAAAGGATTGCTCGCCCCTGATTCTCTAATTATTAGAACTTTATATTAGAAACTAATAATTCGTTACTACGATTGCCACGTCACTATTTGGTTATCTTGCTCATTCCCCTACTTGGGTCTGTGCTTGTTGTTCGCTTGCGCTCTCGCTCACTTACCTGTCGCTTACCGCCCGACAATTTTATTATTTGTTACCGCAGTTGTTTTGACATCGAGTTGTGTACTTTGGATCTGATTGAGCTGAATTATTTACTGTATCTTTATTCTGCTGCTATAACTGCTGCTTTTACATACAAAATTAATGGCTGATACTGTACTTAACATTTACTACCATGTGCGCGGACTCCGTACTAAAACGTTGGATTTCTATCGTGAACTGTGTCTTAACTCATACGACTTAATTTTACTGTGTGAGACTTGGTTAATGGATAGTATTTCAAACTCGGAACTTAGTACAATATAGTGATCAATATATTGTGTGGCGCTGCAATCGTGATTACGAGTTTACCGGCCAGAGTCGTGGGGAAGGCGTCGTAATCGCCGTTCATAAACAATTATCAGTTACCCCACAGCTATTTTTTCATTCCGCGGCGGAAGACTTATGGTTGACTTTAAATCTACGTAAACGTGATTCTAGAGATACTTTTAAATTAAATATTTGTGTGTTATATATGTGTAAACAAAATCGTGGCCCCTCTTTCTCCATGCAATTAACTAACTTTTTTCAAATTTAAATGGTTTTGAATTACTCGTCAGAAAATTTTATAATTATAGCCGATTTTAATATGAGTACTATATCGTGGCAGCGGACTAATGATAATGTACATTATACTCCGAGCGATATGCGTAGTAATGACGACTATCTGTTGACAGATGAATTAAGGGTTCTGGATCTTAAGCAATTTAACGGTGTGCTTAAGTGTTGCAATAAGCTGCTTGACTTGGTATTGAGTAATAATATTATAACTGTGAATGAATGAAGAAGAAAGTCTTCAACCAGTGTGTGTTGCCAGTGATGACATATGGAACTGAGACGTGGTCTTTTACTGCTGGCCTCATGGAGAAGCTCAAAGTCGCTCAACGAACTATGGAAATGGCTATGCTCGGCATTTCCTTGCGTGATAGGATCCGGAACGAAGATATGAGCAAGAAAACTAAGGTTACCGACATAGCTCTTCGAATGAGCAAGTTGAAGTGGCAATGGGCAGGCCACATCGCTCGTAGAACCGACAACCGTTGGAGAAGAAAGATTCTTGAGTGGCGACCGCGTACCGGAAGACGAAGCGTGGGTAGGCCCCCCACTAAATAGACCGACGACATAGTCCGAGACCCGGGGAGCCGATGGTTGCAGTTGGCGTCCAGTCGTACGACGTGGCGCTCTAGGGGAGAGGCCTATGTTCAGCAGTGGACGTCTTCCGGCCGTTGATGATGATGAATGAATGTAGTTCTCCATTAGTTTAAATAGACAACTACCACCTGCTCACATTGTGGTCGCTAGCTTCGCCAATTTGTCATGTCTAGATCCGGTGCCGTAAACGCGTTTTATCTATAATAAAGGGGACTTCACTGCTATCAATAGTGAAATATCCACTATCGATTGGATTAGTGCAATCGGTAACAAATCAATTACTGACGCAGTTACTTATTTCTACGCTACTATGACTAACTTACAAAATAAATATATTCTCACTAAGAAGGTAGTACCGAGTGCCTATCCGATTTGGTACTCGTCGTCCCTAAAATTACTAATTAAATAAAAGAGTAAGTATCATCATAAATATAAATTATATAACAGAACTTCTGACTTACAAACATTTAAGTTATTGCGAGATAAATGTAAAAGACTTGAATCTAAGTGCTATAACTCATACTTAGCTACCACCGAAGCAGCTATCGAGTTTAATCCTAAACAGTTCTGAAGTTTTGTGAAGCATAGATGTCAAGCACGATTCCCAGTTGTCTCAATCACGGCAACGTTAATTTATCTATTCCT
This sequence comes from Hypercompe scribonia, assembly GCA_949316085.1. NCBI lineage: Eukaryota > Metazoa > Arthropoda > Insecta > Lepidoptera > Erebidae > Hypercompe > Hypercompe scribonia. Next base: position 16,233,999 of record OX438981.1, on the reverse strand, counting down.
GCAGACATCTATGAAGTGTTTTCAGCGCACTTTTACTCGAGTTTTGCGGAGCCCAGTCATGAGTCACAATCTTGCGAACCGGAAATTTGTCAGCTGTTTACTCTAGCAGATATCAGCAATATCGACATTAGCATTGAAAGAGTACACGGCTTGTTGCTTAGATTGGATACGACTAAATCAGCTGGACCTGATCACTTGCCACCCCAGTTTCTAGTAAAATGTGCCGAGACTTTAGCTTTACCGGTCTCTTTATTATTCAAGAAGTCACTGTCTTCGTTTACTGTTCCACCAATCTGGAAATCTGCCTTTATAACACCCATCCATAAAAAAGGCTCTAAAACTGAAGTGGTTAATTACAGGCCCATATCCAAATTGTGCATCATAGCTAAGGTGTTTGAACAGATAGTGTATCATCAGTTGTATGCAGCGCTCCAGAACTCATTTAGTCATTCGCAGCATGGTTAAAAGCTTTGGTTTTCTCAAAGACAGGTCTACTGTAACTAATTTAGCTGTTCTTAATGATTATTTAACAAGCAGAATGGATCGGGGGGCACAGGTTGATGTTGTTTATACTGACTACAGCAAAACATTTGACCGTATCGACCACTTTAGGCTTAAAATGAAGCTTCTTAATATTGGAATTAGAGGCGATCTATTTCGATGGTTCTGTTCTTACCTTGTGCCCAGCGGCGTGCCACAAGGCTCCCTGATCAGTCTGTTTCTTTTTGTTATATATATAAACGACATCGACTTTTGCTTTCATACCTCGAGTCTGCTTTGCTTTGCTGACGACATGAAAATCTTTTCGTCTATTAGATCAATGCCAGATGGGATTTCTCTTTAAGAGGATCTATCACGTTTGAGTGATTACTGTAGAATCAACAAGTTAGACCTTAATCCGCTCAAATGTTCGGTAGTGACGTACACTAGAAAGCGTGATGTTGTTCCTTCTTCCTGCAACCTGTCGAGACAGGTTTTGCGAAAATGTGAAGTCATTCGCGATTTGGGAGTTTGTCAGGACTCAAAACTTCTTTTTGATAATATCATTGATAGAATTGTCTCGAAAGCATCCAAGACACTTGGCTTTGTAATGAGAGTTTCAGGGTGCTTCAAAAAAGCAAAAACGTTGAAAATACTAAACTGAACGTATGTTAGGAGCCACCTTGAGTACGCATGTCAGATATGGAATCCGCAATACGACAAGTACATAGACCGCATTGAGGGTGTCCAGAGGTGTTTCATTAAGTTTCTGTGCTTCCAATTTCACATACCATATATGTAACTCTGAAAGGTACTTTGACCTTTGTAAACGGTTTCATATTCAGCCCTTAAGTTATCGCCGTTATCTCGTGGATTGCACATTTTTCTCCAAAATCTTGTCTAATGAGGTGGACTGCCCTGACCTCCTACACATGCTCAAGTTTAGCGTTCCTACAAGAAGCATCAGGTTTAATCTACCTATCTTTGTACCAGCAGCGCTTGCGAATCACAGATCGAATTCGTTTGTTTTACGAACGAGTAAATCCTTTAACGAGTTCTGCAGGGAAATGCTATCCGATCCATACACAGTGAATGGCGACACTGTCAGGAGATTGATGAATTGTATCTTTTTTTCAACAAGTAGGTAGTTCTTTTTTGTTTTTGCTTTCGTTTCTTGTTTTTGTTTCTCTTTATTCATTGTCGCACTTATGTGATTGTAGTTTTGTATTATTTAGTGTTCCAGAATCTCTATTAGCTTATAATGTCACTACTCGTGAAAACCTGTGCTTGACTTGATGTTGTGTATAAAACTGCCCATTCGTTTTTTATAGCTGTTGGTTTTCCAAACCTTAATAAATAAATAAATAAAACACAACAATTTTGGATGTGGACAAGAGCAGAATCAATGTCAAGTAAACCTCTCATTTGAATAATCTAAAACCGTTTAGTAAGCCTTTTGAAATAGTTTTTATTTTGTTCAGGACTTAAATTTATTAACACTTAATTAATTGTTAAAACTTTCTGAAATAATAATTATTTTCCTCTATATATACGAAATTTTCATTAATAGACTAATTTATATATGCGACTGTCATGATACCAATTTCTTTAAACTTATCTGTCAGTAACTGATTATAACAGAGATGATAATTTGCGTGAATAGTTCTCTTCTGGAACACAAAACTGCTTTAAATATTAGCAGTATTTGCCCACCACAAAGTTCCATATGACATTACACTATGAAAATAGCTAAAATACACCAGTCTAGCTGTTTTTACCATCGGTTAATTGATGAATTTAATAAACTACCAATCCATCGATGTGTGGGATCCACCGCAATTTAAAGTCTAGAGTTATACTCAAAAAATTGATGGTGTCCACAAGATCCAATTTCTTTCCATTTATCCAAACACTAGTTTTTACTTGTTTAACATTATATACAGTAGCGCTCAGAAGTATTTTGACAAGACTACATTTGCAGTGATCTTTTTATTGAGTACTTTAAAATAATTTTAGTTTTCTTTATATTATTATTTATGATGTATTTCATCCGCTGTGAGTTACAAGGTGGAACTTGTTTGTTTTCTTTTTTTGTTAAAAACAAAACACGTCTGTACATGCGCTCAAAAGTATTTTGACAAGCATTCAGTTCCTTGCTGGCAGCGGTTCTACTGACACTACATATATTTTTGTCTATACGGTATAATTACTCCGCATTTATCAACATGCCTAAGACTAAAGAATATTCAAATGATATTAAAAATGCCGTGATTACTGCCCTACAAAGTGGAATGACGCAAGCAGAAGTTGTTCGAAGTTTTAAAGTGTCACGACAACTTGTTAGTTCGTGGAACAAAGCTTATAATAAACGTAAAACTATTGAAAATAAGCCTAGAAGTGGCCGTCCGAAAAAAACATCCGCTAAGGAAGACCATTTGATAAAAAGGTTATCGACAAGTGATGTCCGAAAAACGGCTGTGCAAATAAAAAACGAGTTATAGGAAAATTGCGATGTGAATTTACACCCTTCAACTGTAAAACGCAGACTAAAGAACTTCGGGTTACATCGACGACGTCCAACTAAGAAACCTCTAATTTCTGCAAGGAATAGGGAGCTGCGCCTTGCGTTTGCGAAACGGTTCAGATTATGGACGTATAAAGAATAGTCCAAGGTGTTGTGGAGTGACAAAAGCAAATTTAATTTAGTGTTATCTGATGGTACACGGTACGTGCGACGTCCTGTAAACAAAAGAACTGATGCCCGGTGTGATCTGATCTGATCGATAGCAAATACCCACAGTAAAGCATGGAGGTGGCAATATCATGGTCTGGGGATGCTTTTCTCGCCGTGGAGTCGGACCTTCAGTTAGGATAGAAGGTACTATGGATCGCTTTATGTACGCAGATATATTAAAGCAACAAATGCTACCCTATGCTAAAGCAAATATGGCCATGGTATTTTCAACAAGACAATGACCCAAAGCACGAATTGAAACATGTCAAGGACTTCATGAAACTCGCTAAAATCAAAATTCTGGACTGGCCAAGTCAAAGTGCCGATTTAAACCCGATAGAGCATCTTTGGGAAGAACTGAATCACCGCGTAAGATGTAGAAACTATTCAAATAAAGATGCTGTATATGAACCACTAAGTAACGAATGGAACCGAATACCCATTGATCGTTTGCAGAAACTAGTTGACTCGATGCCGGCGCGTTGTGAAGCGGTCTTGAAGGCTAATGGATATGCAACAAAATAATAGTTGATATCAAAATAGTTTTTTTTTTATTTTATAAAATAAAAAATTTTCCTTGTCAAAATACTTTTGAGCCGTGCCGTAAATATTTTTTGTTTATGTTTTCTTTTTGTGTGATAAATACATTACATTTAAGTGTCTTACTTTTTGTAACGTATCATTACTTCAAATATAATCTTTGATTGGAAATAATTTTGTTATCATTTTTTTTGATATCGAATAAAATTGAGTTGTCAAAGTACTTTTGAGCGCTACTGTATAGTTTTTTCTCGCTTGAAAGTAAATTATTAACATTGAAACCATTTACGACATTAGAGTCAGTGGTATTCACGTCATCAGTAGCTGATTATTGTCGTTTAAGTTCAAATAAAAACGAGGCGTTATCCGCAACCAGAAACAAAAATGGACCGAGAATTGAACCCTGCTGAACCCCCAAGTAATTAAGCTTTGTAACATTAAGTACTTTTTTGAATAAATTGGAATATTGTTTGACGTCTTCTCGAAATTGCGTACAATTGTTATATGTAATTTCTTACTCATAAAGCTCCTATAGCCTTGTTCTATTTTCAAATAAACCCACTATGGGCTATTCATTCAAGGTTGTAGCGCCTTTAACTGACAACTTGTTAGGAGTAAAAGTTTATTTAAATAGTGAACAATACATGAAACAAGTATTACACAATGAATTAGAAAAATCACTATAATCTAAGTGTGGTAGTTTAAAGAGCAGTTTTTTTTAAATATTCCATACGAGTCACAGTTACTACAGCTTTGTTTTTTCATAGCAAAAGCACACATCTGTCCATAAGGATCAAAATGTGGTTTGTCTACTATTTCTTTGGTGTGGCATTATGTAAATAAATACCTATATTATTTAATTTGGTACACATGCTTAAGTACGCACTGATCTGTATCTGTACACAGGTGTCCAGGTTCGTTAATGCATGTCATCTTGGCACACAACTTGATCGTTTTTATGAAACATAAGGAAACATACATTATTGGTACAGTATATGCAAATAGTGATTCTCACGTAATATATAACAAGACTGAAACATTGAATTTTATCAGTTTTGTAGTACTATGCAAGACCATGAGTAAAATAGAGTTCTCTGTAAACGGACAAATATGTCGAGGTAAGTTAAATATTACGTTTTTTTTTTATCGACTAAACTTTAGTCAAAATACGTTATGTTTCACTAGAATTAAGGTCTTTTTACTTTTGAAGTTGACCATTTGTACTTTCTTTTTTGTTAAGAATGTAGACGTCAAATACGAGACTTGACTGCTATAAAATTAATTTATTTATAATCAAATTATAACATAACTAATATTATCTAAATTTTGTCGTCAAACATCAATTTTTTTCTTTCGATCTTACGATCAGATATCGAAAAGTTCCATGTTGATTTAAATTTTGCAAATTTATTCAAGTATCCCTTAGAAACCACGCATTATGGATATAAATCACAATATACACTTTCTTTTGTCCCCAAATGATGTGTATTCGAGATTTCATAATTACAATAACAAAAATCGTGGGGTGCTCGATATTTTAAATATTACAATCATTCTATTGGCAACTATCTATGAGACGATAGTTATGAATCGCAATAAAATACACCCCACGCTTTTTACTCGGAATTGAATTATTCTGTTAATAACTTAAATTTTATAATAATTTTATTTTGAGGCGATTCACTATGATTGATTGTTCGATCTTCTACTACTGTCATGTTAGACTTTTTCTCATTAAAGATTATTTTCTAGTATTTCGATTAGCAATAAAAGTGTGTTTTTTTAGTTTTTTTAAACTATTATTTATTTTTCATTTTTTAGTCTCGTAAATTGAAATTAAAACTCATAAATTGAGGAATTGAGTAAGTCCAGAACTGCAGGCATGCGCAGATCGCGCGTTAGCTCTGTCTCTCTTACTCTACTACAGAGGATCTATAAAAAAATTATTAGTCCTGGCGATCCTAATAAGGATAATGGAAAAATATTATCAAATTATCGTATTGTCATCGGTCCTTGAGACGTGTGCAAAGTTTCAAGTTGATCAGATTTTTAGAAACCGGTGAAAATTAAACTCAAAGATTCCGTTACATACATACATAGATACAACCCAAGCCAATAAAAGCGTGTTAAAAATAAATCCACATTTGCATTTATAACATTAAGAAGGATGCACTTGGTGCATCCTTCGTAATGTTATACCTGTAAATATATTTCTAAATATTTATACTCAAGAAACAGTAGTCAGAGCGCACATTACCATCTGATATTTTGTGCAAGTTTTTCAGGCAGTGAAATAGCATATATCGAGTTTTAGACAGCTACGGTTAATGATACGGAGATACGCAGAAGTTAGTAGAACTACGTAGATCTGAGAAGAATGGTGTCTCAACTGTTGTATAGTTTTTTTAAAGCCTAGCAATGAAGTTATGCATTTTTTTTATTTTAGTGGACGAATGTCTGCCTCCATACACCAGTCTCAATGCCTACCTCCGGTATACACTGGGACTGCCTGGTACAAAGTCGATGTGCCATGAGGGTGGCTGCGGGTCGTGTATAGTAATGGTCCGCGCTAAACGTCACACTACTGATAAGGTTGAAACATTCTCTGTTAACTCGGTGAGTTTATACAAATAACTTACCATTATTTTTAATAAGTATAATGATCTCTTGTCAGAGAATAGTGCATAAATGGTAAAATTGTAAGCTTTTATTATTTTTCTCGTAGATCAAAAGTTCATTTCAATTTCATTAAGTCACCAAGGACGCTATTAGTTTAGTCTTTTCGCCATGCGTACTTGTGTGTGAAAATTTAGAAATCAATATTGTGTATATTAGACTGGAATTATTATTTCTTACTTATTTTTCAAAACAGTAGATTCTAATCACAGTAGAGACCTATGATTCCAATGTTATCTGTTCACTAACAAATCTCTTCCATTTCTAGTGCCTTGTCTTGGTATTCTCCTGTCATGGCTGGGAGATAACGACGGTAGAAGGTTTAGGTAACCGTAATGACGGGTATAATGAGGTACAGAAGCGTATAGTGGAGTTCAACGGTACTCAATGCGGGTATTGCACGCCGGGATGGGTAACGCACCTGAGTAGGTGAGACACACTGAAGGAGTTTTTTGTAATGTATAAAATAAAAAATAGAGTCAAATACACAAAAAATATCGGTCTGTAATAAAACATTGTTATATAAGTATTATATATACATTTACATTTATATATACATTTTTCGTGACAATTGGCAACTAGGAAAACAGAAGTCCTGTTAAAGACACTGCTAGTGCTATTGAGTGACTTATTCACGACTTTTTAGTTTGTGTTTAATTTTTAGTGTGTCAAATAATAATAAATACATAAATATTTCGGTTATTTAACCAACAACGTAAGTATACATTAGGGTGTCCCTTATATGATAAAAAAATTTTTGTTTTCGAATTTCGAAATGCATACCCTCTATAATTTTTACTAATGCTATAAGATACTTAAATATAAAATTTTATCAATCTAGCATAATTGCAACCAGTGCCGACCGAGCTTCAAAGTTTAGTAAAAAACGTGTTTTGTACTAAAATTTCAGTCTGCTATAATTTCACTATAAATGCAATGAATTAAGTGAATAAAATTAAATAATAAATTAGATGAACATTAATCTTTAATTAAAAACATAAAGAAATAAGAATCGTTCAGGGTAACTTCTTTTTAGAGTAGTTTTTTTACAGTTTGGATACAATTTTAGATGTTCCTGGACACAGCGCAGCAAGAACTGTTTTTGTTCTTCTTCAGCCGTAATAAGTCCGTTAAAATCTTGCATTAATTTAACAGCCCTTTCAGCAGTATCATTTACAACTCTCAAATAACTTATTCTTCTTTTAGCCTCCAGAAAAGCAGCATTGTTATTCCAAGAAGATACATCTTCCTTTAGAAAACTGTCGTCGATCTGCAGTCGTGATAAAAATTGTTTGCTCTTTTCCGATACGAAATCATCCAGTGCTTTGTCTAAAAAAAAAGAAAAATAAGTTAAATAACAAATAAAAATCAACAACAATTTTGAAAATAAATAAATAAGTATTGGACATTGAAATTGAAATCCAACAAAAAGTCAATTTAACTTACCAAACAACTTTTGAGTCAGTTCTTCCTTCGACGGGTCATAGCGTTTGCTAAAATCCGAGATTTTGTCCCTGTTGAAGTTGGCAATCATCTTCTTCTTAGTTTGGTTGTCAACTTCATCATCAAATAGTGATAGAATGACTGTCTCTTCACATAAATACCACAAGTGATGGCTGAACTTGCTTATTGAAGCTTTAGAAACTGTTGCGTCAACTTTTTTATACTCTTTTAACATCTTCAAAAAGCGCAAATCTTGATTAGGTGCTTTGGTCGCCACTGTACCTACATTCGAGCCAAGGTTTAACATACAATATTACGAGAAATAAGCAAACATCTTGTAGAGCCTTTTTGTCCTTCGCAGTTACTCTGCATTGTGACTGAAGTAAACATATTTTTAAAGAATAGATCGCTCTCGCCATCCAGCGTGCCTGATGTATAGCTCCGGGGGGCCTTAGTTTTAATTTTTCCTCTGTGTCTCCTCCTAAAAATATTACGCACAGTTCGACCAATTCGCGGTAATCATCTCTTACAAAACCTTTATCTAATTCTGCCTTATAAAATAGTAACAACGCTTGAATGTCTGTCTCGGCAACCCGTGCTTTTACGAAATTAAGAGATGGTTCAATTTTAGTACAATCAATGTTTTTTCAATTTTCTTGGAACTTTTTGAACATCGGAATATCTGGGCTACTAGTAATTTGCTTAATCTTGGTTTCAAAGACAGCTTTTAGGACCAATTCATAAACATGATGACGACAGGCGAAAAGCATCAATTCTCTTCCTAAAGTTTGCTCCAAAATAGCACAAGCTCCATTGAAACGGCCCATATTGGAAGCTGTTGTGTCGCAGCACATTATTTGCACTTTATCATAAAGGTTCTAGAAGAACTTTCTAGTTTCGGCACTGCAAGAAGCTGCTCTCTATCGTCAAATGAAGCTATAACTGGCAAGCGTTCTTCTTTTGAACTCCGTACATCCAACCCCGGTAATAGTTTTCCATCCCAATGGACTGTGACTATGTCGGGTACATTGTTTTGGAAGTTAGATTTTATTGCTTCTGCCCTTGATTTTCTAGATTCAGTACGAATTCGCTGAATCGAGGATTTGTTAATACAGAAATCATCGCTGCTCAGACCAAGCGCTTCTACCACAGCATTAAGAATGTAAACGGTATCTATAATGCTTAAATGGCATCGATCTAAAGCTGCAACTAGTTTAGGTGTTATAAGATTCTTTCTACCTCTTTTTGAACTTTGTTCATGGCAGGGAACGTCCGGCAAGCTGAGTTCAGAATTCAAGATCTGTTCTTCGTTTGAATCTTCTACACTGTCTAAGTTATTTGTGGTGAAAGTAGATGCAACAGCTAGTGATTCTCTTTGTCTTACAATCCTTTCCTCTTCTTCCAATCGTCGTTGTCTAGATCTTTGTTCTTTTTCCGCCAATTTTTTATCTACACCACCTAAGCATCCCGGTCGACCTGGCTCTCTCTGTTTCATTAAAAATAATTTATCTTCCTCTATTTTCATTCTCTCAAAAGTATCAGCATGTGCAATATCAAACAAATTATCAAGATTAATTATAAAATTGTTCTCACGACTCTTAAACGTAATCTGAGTTTTCTTACAATTTTTTTGCAACTCTCTCCAAACATGATATAAATCAATAAGTTTCTTCACGCAGTTAGGAAATGCCCTTGTTGGAATTCTTGCTTTTTCCCAATATATGATGCACTCCCTAATCACAAGATTTGCACTTTCATTAACAGTCAATTTAACCTCACGAATATTGTAAAATAGGACTGAGAGAACTTGTCGATTAGATGGTAATTTTGCACCATTTATTTGGTAGCTAGTCAATCCGATAAGAAAAATATTTTGTTTATCACTCCGTAATTCCACCGACATGTTTACGCACTAAACAATGAAGCACTAATAGTCTCAAAAATCACGTACGAAATGGCAAATAAAACATGTCGTAACAGGTCACTGGGCAGTACTTAAGCAACTTGTATCGAAAAGTTTAAATAGCAAGTCGGCACGGGTTATCGTTTATATATCGAACTAATATTTTTTTCTAGACAATATAGGATTATTACGAAACTTTTAAGAAGGTATGCGTAAAAAAATATCGAACTTGAAATTTAAGGGACACCCTAGTATACATACTACTTTAACACTCTACATATAATTTAGTGTCTTAATACATAAATGGTATTAAAAATTGGTAATGGTTTCTTAGAACAAATAAAAATGCATTTTGGTATATTTAATTGACGATATACGTTGAGATGGATTTTTGTAATGTGAAACTTATTTTACATTTGTTTTGTTGTAATTCCATAGTTTACTGGATAAGAATCTCACGATGGCCGAACTAGAGAACTCTTTCGCCAGTAACACTTGCAGATGTACAGGTTTTAGACCTATCCTAAATGCTATCCAATCATTTGGCACTGATGCATCTCCTGAATTGTGCCGGAGAGTCAAGGATCTCGAAGAACTTGACATGTGCAAGAAAAATGGAAACAATTGTGATAGAAAATGTTCATTAAAAAGTGAATGTAGCGATTGGAGTGTCGTTGAAGAGATTAAGGCTAATGATTCTTTAGCTCTTAACTTTGGAACTTCAAAGTTCTTCAAGGTTTATGACGAAGAAGAGATATTTGATATTTTGAACAAATTCGGCGTTGATTCTTATATGTTTATTGACGGCAATACTGGTAAAGGTAGGATCGTATGTGCATGATATTCGAAAAAAAAATTGATGATTTTGATTTTTTACTGATATATTATTTATCATCCAGGTATTGTCGAGAATTTCGAATACCCCCAACTCTTAATCGACATAAGTGGAGTATTGTCTCTCAAGAGTTACAAAATTGATCAAAACCTGCTTCTCGGTGCCAATGTGTCCCTTCAAGATACAATCGATATCTTCAAAGAAGTTTCAACAACAAGAATTGAGTTTACCTACTTGGCCGAAGTTGTGAAGCATTTGGAACTAGTTGCCAATCTTCCTGTTAGAAAGGTCAATGAGAAAAAAGCAAGCGAGATTATTCTATACTATTAATGATCATCCATGTGGTAACGGATTAAGAACATAGAGTGTCACAACCCCTAATTATCTCATGGGTGTCGTAAGAGGCGACTATTGGAACAAACTGCGTAGGGCAACATCGATGTGAAAAGAAGGCAAACTTTAAGCAAACCCTATACCGACCCGTCTGGTCAATGTGATATTACACCAACGTAATAGTAGGCCAAAACCTCCTTTTGAAGGAGAGGCTTATGTCAAGCAGTGGACTATTAAAAGCTGTTGGTGATGATGATGATTATTGACCTAGAATAAAAATCTTTTGGATATATTTAAAAAGAGTTTACCATATATCAATTCAAGTAACTCCTATTGACTACGATGAATGCCAAGGTTACGAAGTAAATGCGGCTGGCATTCTTTAAGCAATATGTATTTGGTATAATACAAAACAAATTTACGATTATTAATAATTTAATGTAATGTAGATATAATGAACAGGTGCTTTTCATACCTACCTAAATTTCAGACAGGAAACTTCGAATTTGAAATTTACTTAACGTTTGTTAACAGATCGGTTCAATAGCTGGTAATCTGATGTACAAGCGGGCAGTGCCTAACTACCAGTCCGATTTGTTTCTCATAATGGAGTGCCTTGGTGCTAAAATCGCAGTCCGTAAGTATCCTTACTTTTTAAATCCACGCGACAAAGGAGGGACAGCGACAAAATAGTGAAACACCTCTTCCTCTGTATATTCTAATTCTCTCTTATTCGCCTAATCGAGGAACGGTTAGTTAATTTTCTAATGCTATTTAATAATGGTTAACATAAATAAAATTCATATATAAATTACATTATTTGCGTTCATTTTTAATGTACAACAAGAAGTAATTGTTAAGAAAAATTTTTAGTAAAGCTCGTTTTTCAATAGGCAGCCCACACAATCTTATATATAATCAACAGGCACCTTTAGCATTTCATTACATAAAGTTCTATTCATACGCTCGTGTTAAACTTTAAATATGTCCTGGAACAGTATAAATGTTCTTAATTTAATTAGATGCTTTTTTCAAATAGGCGACGCAAATGGAGAGAAGGTGACATTATCTGTTCTAGAGTTCATAAAATATGACATGACGGGCAAACTGATGGTTAATATTGAAGTACCACCTCTTAGCAACTCACATATTTACAGGAGTTACAAGGTAAGGTCGTCTCAAGCAATTAATCACGGCAATAGTCCTTAAAAGTCTACTGCTGGATGTACATCACTCCACACAAAGGAAATTTTATCCTATTATACCACGCTGGTCAAACGGATTGGTATAGGGTTTGTTTCAAGGTTTCCTTCTCTTTGCAGTGATGTTTTCTTGTGCAGTTTGCTTCCGTAGTCGCCTCTTAAAAAACTTATGGAAGAATATGGGTGGTGAGTCTGTACCTTAACCGTCTCCACAGACAAACAATTGAAAAAAAATTGAGAAATGGAGGAGATTGACTCTATTGTACTAATAGAATTCAGGAGAATGATACTACTATATCTCTACTATTATCTATTGAGAGGGACCTTGATACTTTTGTATCCTTAGTATGTTATTTTGTAACATGTTTGACTAAACGCTCTGAAAATCATAATGATAGATGTCAGGTTACATTCACAAACAATTATTATATTTATCATGTGACTTCCTCTTTTAAAATATTACAGATTATGCCACGGAATCAAAACGCTTTGGCAATTGTAAATGCAGCCTTTTTAATCAAGCTGGGGTCTAAGAAAACCATCAAATCTGCCAGAATAGTGTTTGGAAATATCGACCCCCAATTTGTGCACGCTACTAATACCGAAGAATATTTAGTGGGAAAGAATGTGTTTTCTGATGAGATTCTGAAAAATACCCTCAATGTGTTAAGTGATGAGTTACTTCCTATTGAAATACCAGGAGAACCATCAGTAGCATCCAGAAAAAAGTTGGGACTTGGGCTATTTTACAAGGTAAATCATGTCATAAGTATAAATTTCAAATAAAGGAAACCAAATAAAATTTCAAACAGAGTTTTCTAAAGATCGTAACCATTATATTTTTATTAGTAGAGTTCCACTTCACCAACTGCTCGTCACGATGCCTTCATTCCTCTACCCTTGTATTTAACTTTTACGTTATTTTTAAGAACACCAAATTAATCACTTTTTTCAGTTCATTCTCAACATCGCTCCAAGTTGCAAAGTTTTGAGTAAATATACATCAGGAGGAAGCCTATTCTCCAGACCTGTTTCAAAGGGCAAACCAGACTATCAGACAAACAGTTCTTTATTTCCCTTAAATGAGCCAATCAATAAGCTGGAAGGTGAGATACAGGCTTCAGGAGAGGCCAGATACGCGAATGACCTACCTCCTCAGCCTAGAGAGGTGTTTGGAGCATTTGTAACGTCGACGGTACATATCGGAGAAGTTGATACTTTTGATGTGGATCACGTTTTGGTAAGTGAAACTCATTGTACATTAAATGAGGGCTTTAAATTAAAAACTTAATTAGAAATCAAAAAGCAACTCTGATTACAATAAACCCATAAGTAAGTGGCAAAAAGCATGAATTTGGTTTCACTTTACTAGTTTATGTGATTTATATACAAATTTTAATCGCACATATAATAAGGACAACTAAACAAACTAAGTAATTCAAAATATTTTTTTGTGTTTTTATGTTTGTATCTGTCCATAATAATACCTCCTGGCCGTAACTTTTACTTCATAATAGAATTAAATTCCAGTCCATAGATGGAGTTGTGGCATTCTACGAAGCTAAGGATATTCCAGGTGTGAACTCTTTTGCTTTCCCTGGAATTCAGACACAAGTAGAAGATGAAGAAATTCTAGCTACTAAAATAAAATATTACGGTCAACCAATAGCTGTAGTTGTTGCCAAAACTGAAAAACTAGCCGCGGACGTTGCTAAAAAAGTGAAAGTGACCTACAAGAATATAAGCAATGTTCCCCCTGTTTTGACGATAGATGAAGCAAAGAAAGATAGCAATAGATATCTTCCTAGCATATCGACAATAGAGCCTACAAGCCGAGGTAGTAATGTGACAAACGTTATCACAGGAGTGTTGGATATGGAATCGCAGTACCATTATTATATGGAACCTATCACTTGTGTAGTTGTTCCAGTTGATGATAAACTTGAAGTGTACGATTCGACCCAATACATAGATTTAACGCAGAACGCTATTATGCGGTCTCTGGGAATTTCTGAAAACCAGTGAGTTAACATTTTCAGTAATAATATTGAAATTATTTTTTTTCTGTTGTAACAATAATTCCTAATCCCTTAATATTCATAAATTCACACATCTCACGGTAGCCTGATCCTATTCTAGGCAAAATCTATGCTATGGTTACCAGTGCCGATAATCAGGAATCTAAATGAATGAAATGTATTTTTCTTAAAAATTTGAGTGAAACCAAAGTTAGGCCTCTTCATGGAAATGAGGCTTTAGCTTGGCAAATTTTCCTTATCGGTTTGTAAATAACTTAGTTCCAGTACATCCGAATTGAAAACTTTCTGCTTGCCTTAAAATCTGGTGAAAAGAAATAGTTTCATGTGAGTAATTATTTCAGAGTAATAGTGAAAGTAAGACGTATCGGGGGTGGTTTTGGGGGTAAGATCAGCCGCAACTCGCAGGCAGCAACTGCATGTGCGCTGGTCGCCAAGAAACTTAATGTTCCGTGTCGATTCGTACTGCCTCTGCAGACTAATTTGACTATTGCGGGCAAAAGATTGCCTACTCAGTGTGAATATGAGGTATGTACTGACCACACCGTTATAAACAAGAAAGTTTGTGAGAATAAATATAATCTAAATGTTTGTTACTTAACAATGCTACATAGTTGTCCGAATCCTGATAAAAGGAGAATGGCAGATCCTGTACCGGTAGCAAAATGTAATGTATGGTTGAGATATTTGCACCGTTTATAAAGTAAATCACCGTAACATGTAATTATCATATTTTAAAACTTTGCTGCAAGAATGGAAATTCTTCTCAAAAATTCATTCCCACACGCATTCCTACGTTTACTAAACTTGCCATGTTTAACATTTGTTTAGGTGGAAACTCGATGGCGTTGTTTGTCAGATGTCCAAAAATATGTTTATAGTATTGTAAAATATGAATTACCTAAAAAAATATAAAATACTTAAATCGATATTTGTGAATGAGCTTGCGTAAGCGGTTGATTTTGACTTTGAAATATGGTACCACGCCATCTTGTTGATAACACTGACAACTCATTTGTAATAGTTAGCTGTTATGGCTGTTGATTTATGGCATAGTAAACTACGAACTGAAATAACTTTTTAACGCAAAGTTTAAATAAGATTAATAATTAAAATATTATTGTCGATAATATTATCAGCCAAAGAATTAAAAAAAATCCCTACCATGAGATTCGCAAGTCGGTACAAATATCCCATACATTCCTATCATGATCCTTTGGCACAGAGATAGTTTATAGTCATGAATAGTGAACATAGGCATATTATATTTATATATTACATAACATAGGAACATATTAAAAAACATTAATGCGAGTGAGACTATGAATAAAAGCTAGAGCATTATAATTAAAAAAAAAAAGGTATTAGATTCCAAGCTACGTAAAGAAAATGAAATTTGCATAATCATACATTCAATTTCTGTTGTTATTCGGAGTCACATTAGTCTTTGTGTCTGTTTCATATATATCTGTGAAGTCCATCGCAGGATACATTCCTACGACGCAGATAACATGTAGGTGTCTTTAAAAAAATGCGATACCTCTACTTACAACATTTTTACAGAGTAAACCTTACTCATACTATGCACTAACATAGTTCTTATTCTTTTTAATAACAATATAGGTGGGCACTGATGATGATGGTAAAATTCAATATCTTAACGCCACGATAATTCAAGACACGGGCTGTGCGCTCAACGACGATGTTGTGGAATACACTACTGCAGCTTTTCCTAACGGTTATAATACAGAAACTTGGACTTTAAAGACAGCTAACGTATTGACTGATTTACCTTGCAACACTTTCGCCAGGGGTTCTGGTAAGATTCTCCAACTATTTCCTTGTAACTTTATTTTTTTAATTCTTACTGACAGGGAAGTGACAAATCTAAATTTGAACCATGAGGAAGCACTTTATTCCGACTGATGTGATAAAGAGAATTGCAAAATGTGATTTTATTTTATCAAGTCTAACTATATTTCTTTATTGTACTGAGCATCAGAGACTTTTTTTATCTCCTACTCCTTGTTATATAGGAGCCGGAAGTATGTAGTGTTTTCCATAAAAACCACCCGCGCAACCGACTGGGACGCCGTCCAGCTTACGCTGGATGACTGTCCCGCGTGGGCACCTTTCGGGTCAGGCGCCCGTCTCCTGTTATCCGATTTGATTCAGAAACTCACCGAAGCAACCATATCCGGTGAGTATCTGCGTCAGGCGGTAGGTGACGCGACCTCCCTCTCTATCTTCCCAAGCATCGAGGTTAGACAGAACGGCACCAACAGCGCGTTGATGTACATTCCGTGGATGTCCCAACCGTGCGCTGCACTGTGCATTTCAAAACTCTATCGGGATCTGGAAGAGCGGGAAAGCGGCTCTCATCCCGGCGGATAGTGCGTGTCTGGTCATAAAGCCTTGCGTCTATATCTGCCGGGATATCAAAAGGTGGGCAACGTGCCGGCACTATCGCCGTCTCTGACGAGATGGTGTGGTATCCTCGTACCTGCAATACCTGAGACCTAGTAACTACCAATTTACTCGATTGTGGACTTAATTGTATTAATGAATAATTGTTTAAGGCACATGTGAAGGTATGTGTAGCATAGAACACATAATGAATCACATCGCTTTCCACGTTGGGAAAGACCCCATCGAAGTTCGCAAGATAAACATGAGAACAGAAGACAATGATTTGCCAGAGCTCATTGAAATCTTGAAATCTGATACAAACCATGCAAAAAGAGTAAAAGAAGTAGAAAATTTCAATAAATTTAATAGATGGATGAAGAAGGCTATCTGTGTTAACGTAATGTGCTATCCTGTCATTTATTACGGAAATTATTCTGCTCTAGTGAGCATCTATAGAGGCGATGGTACAGTAACAGTAAGCACTGGTGGAATTGAGATGGGACAAGGCATAAATACCAAAGCTGCTCAAGTTTGTGCCTATGAATTAGGAATTCCTGTAGAATATGTGAAAATAATTCCTCATTACTCTTTCGTGGCTGCGAATAATGTGCTATCTGGTTCAAGTATCACAACGGAATGTGTCTGTTACGCCATCATTAAAGCTTGTGAAGTGCTTAAGGAGAGATTGGCTCCAATAAAAGAAAGTATGCCTGATAGCGATTGGAAAGATGTTATAAGAAAAGCTGGTGAAGAGCAGGTTGATTTATGTTCTTTATACATGATGGCGGATCACGATCCAGCGCTGCATGCGTACAGTGCTTTCGCTGTAGCTATAATAGAAGTTCAACTTGATGTGTTGACTGGAAGGTTTCAGATTATCAGATCAGATATCTTAGAGGACGTGGGAATTAGTGCTAATCCAAAATTGGATGTTGGTCAGGTGAGAGAGGTTTTAACTTTTTTATTATGAATTTCATCTTTGAATACTTTATATTTTCTAAACCTTTTGCTGGTTAGGTCTATGGTAAACGTAATAATTTTTTTAATGAAATATAATATAGTTAATCGGTATGTTAATAGTAATAGTATTTTTATATAATTTTAATGTTTATTTAAAGGTGGAAGGAGCCTATATTCAAGGTATCGGGTACTACACTTGCGAAAAGCTTCATTTTGACAAGAAAACTGGTAAATTACTATCGAATCGTTCTCTGAAGTACCACGTACCTCTGTGTCTGGATATACCTGTCGAGTTTAATGTCAAACTGAGGTACAATAGCAAAAACCCCAAAGGAGTTTTAGGGTCTAAGAGTAAGTATGTTATAGCCAAGTGACAAATATTTTTTGTGATTATAATATATTCTAAAATGAGTATTTCTGGACAATTGTGTCCTAATAATTGTCTCATTAAATGAATTCTCCTTAAATTATAATAGTAGACTTATATACTAATTACACTACATTATCACTCTAAGTTTGTGCTAAACGGTGGCCGGTCTTGAAAATTAAAACTCAACTACCATTTCAATAAAAGTGCAAACTTGTTCTTGACGTTTGTTTAAGGGAATAGAAACGATTTAAACCAATTTTATGTCATCAACAGCCTTTAATAATTCACCACTGGAAATAGGGGGTTTTATCCTAATATATGGTATATACTATATTACTGGCGAGATAAGTTGGTATTGGATTTTTATCAAGTTTTTCTTCTCTTTGCTGTGCTGTTGTCTTGTATAGCTTGCTCCTCAGTAGGCGACAGTATCTTTAATTATTTAATTAACACGATAAGGATGTTAAATGAACTTACGTTCAGAAAAGTAAGAGGACTATCTACTTTGTTCTTTTTATTTGACATATGTATTATATTTCATGAGCGTTTCGTTAGGTGTTAGGTATCAAATTTTACAAAATATATATTTTTCTACGCAAATTATAAATTTAGCTAGTAATAAAACATACACATACGTTAACAGATCTATAATAAAGTGTTTTTTGTTTTTTTCAGCATGTGGTGAAATGGGTATATGCACCTCAGATGGTATTACACATGCCCTAAGATCATGTATCATGGAATCAAGAAAAGACTCTGGATATGATGTCAAAGAGTGGATTAATATACGTAAGTAGAAAGATGCATAAATACGCAATTCCAAGTGCTTAGTAATTTTTGCTTTTGATTTTACGGCTTATAGAAGTGTAAAGTTGTAGAAGAGTAGATTAGACGATAAGAAATCTCTTAAAAGAACTTACTAGAGTTAGAAATCCAGAGTTGAAACTAAAATGAGTTCCAAAATATTTAGTTAGATATCGATACTCATGGACAAAAAAGTAACGGTCGGTTAAGTCGTAAAAACGTGATTGAAAACTAATAAAATACGATAAATATAAAAACAAATTAATTCTTTGATAGTTCGCGAAAAAACAGTGCCATGGCAATTAAAGTGATTACGTGCTCGCAGATAATATGTTAAAGATAATTAAAATTATGCCAAAACACCCTACTTTTGTATTTCAAAGCCAAATCTAGGTATAAAGGACATTGGCCGGCATGTATGGGACATTTGTACTGCCTTGCGTATTCATGTTTTTTAAATTTATTTGGCTAGTAATACTATCTACAACAACATTTTTAATAACCAGATTTTTAGAGCATTCTCACAGAAGACCAACCTAAAGCTGTGGTGTTCCATTGGTGAATGCGAGACCGGAGCCCTATTGTTGCAACAGTGACAGTTATCGTAGTAACTGTGTGAGCCTTACACTGCTACGATAGCTGTTATGTGTTTTAACTTGTCAAGTGGAGTGTAAAAAAGAATCCCACTAGGTCGCCATAGTGTGGGTCACTATACTGCGTTGTCTGCATTTGCCAGGAGAGGAAGCAGAGAGTAGAGTCACTTTAGCAGGTCTTTAATATACGAGTATGTCGTATAGAACTTTGCGCTGTACTAAAGTCGACAGCCATGAAAGCTGGCTACTGTAGTAGTGTGTTGTCCAAATGAGTTGTCACTGCTGTTAACAAGATGGCGCAATACCATTTTTTTAAATCAAAATCACTTGTTTACGATTTTCTTGATCAGTCTATAAAATGGTGTTCTCCTACTCACTAGTAAGGTTATTCATAAATATCAATTTAAATATCGTAGTTATCGTTTTCTATGTAACATATATTTTATAATAATATATAAACATTCTTGGACATCTGACAAACAACGCCATCTAGTTTACACCTATGCAGACTTTAAACGTGGCTAGTTTAGAAAACGTAGGTTTTATTATTCAATTGTAACTATTTGAGAAGATTTCAAATTCTCTTAACTAATTCTAAAAATATATTAATAACATTAAAATAGTTGGTGATTAACTTTATAAGCGCTAATATTTTTTAATAACTATCCATTACATATTGCTAACGCTACAGGATCTGCCAATCTCCTTTGAATCTTTTAATCACACAACCACTTTTATTTTCAGCATTACCTTATGATACTGAAAACATATTGAAAGCGTTGAACGTGAAGATGGAAGAGTTCCTGCTAAGCACTTAATTTGCTCCTATGATCTTTAATCAATATTTGAGATAAAAATGCTATGTGTAAACTTACGAGGTGTAGTGCCCTGATTGTAAATAAAATATTATTTCTTATTTGTCTAATTAATAATAATCCCTTACTTATGCTGCTTTGTTTTTTTCCAAATTAGGTTGTTTTACTACGACAGAGCTGAGCTCAGACTTTTTACTTGAAGCGACTGCCAGCAAGGTGCTTTCTGTAGTGAAACTATTGCTGAACTTTTTAGGGCTTCATAGCAAACAAAACTGACGGTTTAATGTGCTCTGCGAAGCACCGAGGGGTCTCAGTGTGTTGACAAATGGTAAGCCATGCGTAGACTGACCTGGCTAAGATTGTCTAACTTTGTTTTTGCAAATGTGTGAACTTACTCGTTTACCACTTAGCCCAAGCCCCTTTCCCACCGTATTCTATATAAAATAATAGATTTGCCAACAAAATTGAATCAGCAAATAATAATAAAATGGTAACTTTAATATTAAGTTTAAATAACTAGGAAATCAATCGACAAAATTAAAAAATTGCATTGGGTAACAAAATGAAAGAGATACATTACATATGTTTGTTGTTAACTTTTCGCCGCAGCGTACCACGCCGAAATATTTTCACCACAACATGTACCTAAACTAGGTACCGCATCTTGATTCAATCACAAACAAGTGCAAGATTGCAATTGGGGCAGCAGTTGCAACCACAGCCGCAGCGCACAGGCCTCGTCAGAATTATTATAAGTTTTGGATCGTGGAACTCCATTCACACATACTATTTACCAATATAAAATATGAAATTATACTATGAAACCGACTTTTTTCAAAATATGTGCACACTCCTCCCGGCGCCCAAGCCGCAATGTAAACATAATTGAAATACTGGTAGGTGTGTCTCTGTAATACTACTTTAACCACAGCACGGGAATACGTGTACGCCACGTCGTCCTCTTCAAGCTACTGCTGTGTCAGTCTCATTTCCTATCAACGACCAGCGGTATCCCTTACCATAGCTTCATCACCCAATCCAATTAGTTGATCTCAATATTCATTCCCAAAATCACCAATTCAATCAATTACAGAAATGTCACCCGAACGTAAGAATCATCTAAAACTCTTCGTAATTTTCATTTTCTTAACCCTATGTAGAATTGAGAACAGCCCGCCTCGCCAAGTTGACATTCTACAAGCGTAAACGTTATTAGAAAAGTCAGTGACTCGCTAAGGTCGCAAAGACACGTCATCAAAACAAAATTTTAGCCAATACTACAACAGATTAGAGGCGTTAACGAATTTAGAAAGAGATTCGACGCGTAACACTTTCATCTTGGCTAAGAAAAAACATTATGAAGACGTTTATTATCAATACTTATTTTATATTCTTCAAAATAGGTTTTTTTTTTAAATTAAATGATAAAATAAAACTATTTATTCAGTAATACAAGTTTATTCTCGCATTATCAAACAAAATCTCGTTTAAATACAAAATATATGATACACAAATATTCCAACTTAGGCCTCTAATTGTTGATTAGAATTAGGCCGCAGCAAAAAAAATGGTCTTACAAAAATCATTCGAAAATTAAACAACCAATTATGACAATAAAATAAATACTTACAAAATAAACTCCTAATAGTTAAACTAAAGTAGTTCTTATTTAATGTAAAATATACATTACAATAGTCTATACATATTGATGTCAACAGGTAAGTGTAATACAAAAAGTGCAATTGAACTTAATTTTATATAGGAATAACTAGCTGTCTACGTGAATCGCGATTTTAGCCTTTATCTAAAAACACGTTTATTATGCATTTTTACTTCTATTACAATCTCAATAAGGGCTACAATCGCGTGTCCTGTACACTGAATTTGAAATTTGTGCTTTTGCAGGACTTTTTGCAGCTATTAAGGACAATGAATGAATTTCTAACTGATGGTCTGAGCACACTGAAGCGGTATGCTCAATATTGTATAGTTACCACTTCACATTAGCTTCTATGGTTTATTTTATAACTATTATTTATAAAACTACCTCTATTTACTTGTAGATTTTGATCTATCAATTAGCCCGACCATTGCAAGTGTTTAATGACAATAAAAAGGAGTTAGATTGAAAAATAAAATAAAATTGTAACTAAAAGTTAAGTTGACCATAGAGGTACTAAATAGATCTATGGGTTCCTTTACGACTGTCCAATGACGACTAAGTGTTGTTTTTTTTATTCAATCATTGTAATCTGTTTGTGGAAATTCTAGGCTATTGCCTATAGAATAATACTGGCCGTTAATTGTCAATCAGAGACAATACTCCAAAAATATTACGAAAAAAATAATATCAACTCAAAACCTGTTATCACTGTCTTATTGCAAAAAGGAAATCATAATCACATACATAGCTGGTAACCAAAAGACATAAATTCCCATAAAAAAAATTGTAGTAGAGTTCTAAGCTAATTGAGTAAGAAATTGTATAATAAAAACTTAATACTTCGATTTAGTTTTGTCTCTTCACCAAGAAGCTTTGTATAAACCATTAACTTTTTTTAAACATTTACTGAGAACAAACTAAAGAATAATATGGACTACATTTCGTCAATAACTTAGTGTCTCTCATTATAAGTAATCTATTCCAATCATTTAACATTAGTGTTTGAATTTTCGAACTTTACAAAATTTTTGTCCTGTGACGAAATTCAAAAATCTAAATGAAATAAAAAATTACAGTGTTTTAAAATGTTCACATAAACTTGATAAACATTTTGTGTCAATGTTGTTATGTCATCTTGAATTACGGTTTAACGTCATTATGATTTAAAATGACAGGATTTAGATACTTCATTGTGATGTCACTACGTCTTTTCTATACTGGTGTATCATGGTTAAAAATTTCATGATTTAAAATACAATTTTTTATAGGTGTTAATATCTAGTGAACGTTGTCATAAGATGGATATACCACGTGTTACTTAATATTTAAAATTTTAATAGTTGCGTAATGAAAGTACCAATGTTTCGCCAGGATTATTTGTTCTAACAGCCTATGTTGAAATGATTTTTATTCTGAATGAGAAAATATACAAATGAATGTATAATAGGTTAGGACTATCCTATCATTGACAGTACGATACTTTATAATTAGCACGATGTATGGAACACATTGTTTTGACCTATAATAACAGTACGTTGTGTTTATGTAGTATTGTTATATAAAAGCAGAAAAAAACTGTGGCGCCACAAATAAAGAAAAATTTTTGCACAAACACAGGGCTGATGTTAAAACCGTTTTTTCTTTATGCACGTTGAGCATTTTTTGAGTGAATAAATAACATGGGATTTGCGTCATTGTCTTTTCATGAGCTATATGTATACTGTGTATATCATACAAAGCACGTTATACACGGCGCTCTCTGTATGAACGTTCAATTGAGGCGCGTGTGCTTGCGTGGCAATGTATGCGATATAGGATGTTACGGTCTCGGAGGGATTAAAAGCTTTGTAGCAGTCGAAGGAACTATTGTTGTGCATAAAAATACAGTTTTGGATTTTCACTTCTGTCGGCAGTCCTCATGACTGCCTCTAATTTTTTTTAAGCTATTTACGAAGAGTTTTCATGATAATCTTATTAAGAACATTGATTTTGTCGTTTTTGAAAAGTCTACAACAAGTAACAACAAGTTTGTTACACATCTGGGACAACGTAACTGGGACAATGGGTCAAATGGTGGTGTACTTGTAATATATAATAGCTTGTCGTTAGATTGGTTCAATTCGAAGACAAGTTCCTCTTTTCTACTAGACATAATTAAATCTTTGTGGTTTGAACGCTTCAAGACTACAACCAGACCGACAATTTAAATTCGTAAACTGCAACGTACTGTTATACATACATTAATGTGTTTAGTTTCGTTAACGATCTTAATTATATCAGTCCATTAGATTATCACACATTAAAACATTCAGAATTCCCAATAACCATTATTTACTTTTAAATTCAACTGCAAACTTTCCAAGGTTTCTGGTAGAACATATTGGCACGGACAAGAAACTTTTTTGGGAATTGACTTTAAATTATAGGTACGTATAAAAAGTATATTTGTGTACGTTAATTTTAATGTTCTAATTTGAGATTCATACTGTTGCATAATGAGTCACTTTAAATTTTGAGATGTGATTACACTTGCGCACTACATTCAAATTAATATCTGCGTTGATACTCTATGGTCATAATAAAAGTCAGTCTTGAATTTTTTTTTAAATGAGATATGGTTATAGTGTTGCAGCAAACAATAGCAAGTAGACGCTCGGATAATGAACTTTTTATAAATTTGTTGAATTTCTTCAAAGATAACATTTTGGGAAATAAATCAATTCAGAGAAATCTTAATAAATAAAACAAATATGAATTAGTAACCCCCATCAGAACGAGAATAACTAAGCCAACCTTCACGACTTTATTTTTTTTTATGTTCGCTCGTATTAGGTATTCAAATATTTAAAAAATTCATAGCAAACTTATGAATGTACAAACGAAGGTGAAACTGCAGGAAATAATTAGAATATCATCACCTTTAGTTACATATGCAACACAAGTGTAATTACACCTTTACGTCAGTCGTTCATAATACAGATCTATTCGCACTAGAATAAGTATAAAATATTAGAATCGTGTAGGCATTCATCCGGTTTATTATGCTTAATGGACTTTACTCTAAACCTGTACAGGGCTAGATAAATGTATGTAATACGTTATAATATAAAGTTATACACATCATATTAATAGGGAAAATTGACCGTAATTAATGTATATACCAAATATTGTATTTCATAGGGACGTACTGTATTTAAGAATATCTCAAAATTCTATTTGCATCAATAAAATGCGCTTGTCACTGTAGCAAATTATTATAAACACTATAAAAACTCGAAAAAACTGACTGTATACTGTCGACGTTTTTGAGATTGTTAAATACTATAGAATGTAATTCAAGCAGTATACTGTCAGACTTTTCGAATTATTCATGTTTAATCGTCTTAATCCTTATTATTTTATACAACCATTCCGGTTTGCAAAGTCATTATTGGAATGTAACCAGTCTGCACATATCCAACTATAAGACATTTATCATTCCCTGTACAGTATATACATAGCTACATGTATAACATTGGCATTTAGACTGCGTATAAACATCAATACATCCATATACGAATCACACATAGTTGTATACACTTTTAAGCCAAAAATTACTAAATATAGCAACCGTTAAAAAATTATTACGCTGAAAAAATAAATTATAAACTATTATTTTTAAATCTATCATTAAAAAGCCAATTAAAATAGGCTGAACCGTTCGCTACAAAATATGAGGTATATTATTATTTCGTTTATGTTTCATCTTCCTATATTTGGTGGAATGCTATCACTGTATACGGAGTCACTTCTTTCATCCACAAGTATCCTGCACGACCGTTTCGAAAATTGCACTTGAAAAATTTTTTCATTAAAAATAAAATGAATAGCGCATTTTTTTTATAAAATTAGTGAAAATTTGTAGCGACAATGTATTTACATTTTGATAAGACCATTAAAAATAGTCATAAACTTAAAATACTTCACTAAATATTTGAACAAAATGAAAACATAATCTATGTTAAGAAAATTGTGATGCTATTAATCAATTTATGTAACCTATATGTATAAAAATTGTGATTACCTTCAAAAGAGTTAAAAAATATTTCAAAACAGCCGCACGATTACTTCCAAACACTTTCACTAAGTCCATCCTAATAGTTTCTATAATACATTCACAATCACGCGACTCCCGTATCCTGAGTGTGACTTCTCTTCTTCTCGCTCCTGTGATGATCAGGTGTGGACTTTAAAATGTCCGGCTGTCCGTGAGACAGGACCCTCGCTTCTACGTGTTGGTTAAAAGTTGACGTATGCGAACTTAACGTTAGGGTCGCATTTCTATCTGACCCTAAAGTCATTGTCGTCGCGTGGGAATTTAGGGTGTTATGTCCAGTCGTGTGATGTGTGTGATGAGATTGTGATAGCTGATGCGTGTGGGGCAAGGTCGAAGGGCTAGAGTGGGGGAGGGTTGATGTGGGTTTGCGAATTGAGCGATGACTCCCGTTCCGTGTGAGGGAGTTCATTTGAGGAGTGCCCGTGCCTCCGGGTCGAAGGAGGGCGTTCTTGTAGTCGGCTATTAGATGGGTTAGCTCCGCCATCTGGAAAGTCGAGGTATACATTACATATACTTACCTCTATATGCTCGACGACGTTTATATTCCACATTTAGTCAATTATTATTTGGTCAAACTCATTTCTATTGTTAGAACTGGGTATTAGAGATGGGTAAGAAAAATCGTAGGTAAAAATGGATTTAATGCCAATGTACTCGTATATATGCCGTGTGGTGATGGGTTAAGAACATGAAGTGTCACCATTCCTATTCTTCCCAAGGGTGTCGTAAGAGGTGACTAAGGCAACAAAATATGCAAGACAACATCATAGCAGAGAAAGATTGAAACAAACCTTATACCAACCCGTCTGACGAGCGTGGTATATTAGGGCAAAATCTTCTTGGTAAGGAGAGGTCTATGTCCAAGAGTGAACTGTTGGAGGTTGTTGGTGACGATGATAAGTATATAACAAGACACAAGAGTATATATACTACAAGAACTTACTTTTGGTTTATTGAGACTGATCAACATCTTATGTACTGGACTCGCCGCGTCCTCTGCGTCAATTAACATCATCAGATCATCCTGTAAGAAAAATATTTACATTAAAAGTTGCAATAAATATTTTTCAATAAGTAGTAATTTCTGTTCATACCTTAACTCAATTTGATTTTTGATATGCGAAAAAAGAAACCTTATTACTTTATTAATCATTACCAATGTTGTAAATGCATAAGTAACTCTGCCTGTATTTTTGAGGTAAATCGCTAAACCGATTTTAATGAAATTTGGGATGAAGATGCTTTGAGTTTTTAGGAAGGGCTAGGGTTAATTTTTAAAGTGATTGCCAAAAGCTTGTAACCAATCAATACTAAATTCCTTAACCGTATATGATATAGTAGGCCAAAACCTCTTTTCTAAGGTTCTCCTTATCAGCTGCAGCATGTTCAGCAGTAGGTAGTCCACTAAAGGCTGTCGTTAAGTAGTATATATGCAAGGTACCTGTAAACCTCCGAAGAGTCCTATGGAGTTGAGCGCGTACCGCCCTATCACTGACATGGAGGCGAGTTCCAACACGGTCACGCCCTCCTCGGACACCGCCAACCACACCATCGATAAGTCTGGTTGTTTTATCTGAAATATTAAGGATATTTTTTTTTTATTTTATGCTTTGTTAGGAGTACAATCAGAACGATATTATTATGATTAAGTAAGCATACTATAAGGGCATTCGTTTTAAGAAAATAGTGACGCACCGATCAAGCCCCGCCCCCCTGACTAATCAGGTACCAACATTTTTTCGTTACGTTTTTACATCTGCCATTTGTCTATGGTCAATGTCATCTCTTAAATGCGTTCGGTAATAAATAGTATTTATTATAATATAGGTACACAATTTCTATGGTTGCTATATGTTACTATGTAAAAGAGACATGATTTCAACTAAAAATTAACTGCTCATTTTCATTCTACGTAGATTTTTTAATTAAAAAAAAGGTATTTTTAGAATGAAACGGACAAAAAGAACATTCAGACTCAAAGTAACAATTTATAAGTCACATAAATTGTTACCCCATGTGGGAATAAGTCCGCGCAGAAGAAGATGCGAGGCAACCGCTTAAACAACCACTACGCTATCTGAACAGTCACAGTAAATCTTAAATATAAATAAAATAAAACAAATCTTACCCTAGCTTGGAACAAGGTAGCACCAAAGAAAGGCCACTTCCTCGTACAGTTGAGGTATATTCGTACACAGTCCGCAGTACTGCGACCCTTAAGGGCCACCCACTTAGATCGGAGCTTCTCTTCAACATCTCTGATTAAAAAAAAAAATTATTTTAAGGATTCTGACGTACACCAATGACAGACATTTTTTATCTTAAAGTATAAAAATTTTATGTATTAAGATAATAATGAAAGTATTTTAAAACAATTAATTTACAGTTAGAGTAATTGTGATTGTATGTATATATTCTTGTATTGTCCGTATTACCACCCCTATTCATCCCGTGGGTGTCGCAAGAGGCGACTAACGGAAGAAACTATTCAGGAAAATATCTTTACAAAGAGAAGGAAAACTTGAAACAAACCCTATTCCAACCCGTCTGGCCAGCGTGGTATAGTAGGCCAAAACCTCCTTGCTAAGGAGAGGCCTATGTCCAGCAGTGGACTGTAAAAGGCTGTTGAAGATTCTTGTATACAAACTCTTTGATGATTTTTTTACTACTGGTCCATTATCAATAATAATATTCCTGTACTTTATGTACAATTTAAATTGATTTTTATATTTGGAATTTATTACAAATTAGTGTGAAAATAGATTCGAAATAAGTGATTTGGAATAAAAATAAACAGAGATAAGCGATGAGCGAGGCAATCCTGTTTGGAAGAAAGAGAGACAAGTAATTATGTTCTGAGCTGTGGATTGAGGAGATATAGTACTCTGCGAAACACAGGACGCACTGAAACACTTACAAAGAGACGTACGAGTGAAGACTCTTATGACGTCCTTATTATATTGTCATTCAATGTAACATATTCGTTTGTAGTCCCACTTTAAATGTCTTACCAAGCAATAAATAGATTGCAAGTTCAACGTGCACCAAAATTTGATTATTTTATGTAATACGTATCATTTTCAACTAATGTCTTACCTAAGTTCTTCATTGCTCAGTCCCGCCCTATATCTGTAGGGGTAGAACCTGTGCGCGAGGGGTTGGTTGTGCTGTGTGTTGGAGGGAGAATAGTCGCCCATGTCGAGTTGGGCCATCAGCGCCCCCAGCTCGGCCGCTAGCTCTCGCGTCACCGGGAAACGGCCCGCCACCACTATACACGAAACATTAATCATTTAATAATACAATAACTTCATTTTATTTAGTTATTTACTTTTTTGTATACAATAAATATTTGCAAATTATACATAAGAGCACACAAAGTGAGTTTCTAAGTAGCATTCTAAGGAAGTAGAGCCACACTGATGTCGGCCGGGGCTCGAGCCGGCCCGTTCGTGCTACCCTCTCACAGAAGACCAACCTAAAGCATCATCCGACAGCATCCGTGCTGTCGTGTTTCGGTGGTGACTGCGAGACCCGAGGTCAGGAGGGGACAGTTATCGTGGAGTGTGAGCCTTACACTGCCACGATGACTGTCATGGATTTTACGTCCCCAGGCGAGACGTGAAAAAGCATCTCGCTAGACTGCCGTAGTGTGAGTCACCGCACGGCATTGTCTACATTTGCAATGAGTATGTGGACCGCCACTCTGGTAGGTTAGAGTCACTTTCGCTTGCTCTTAACATAAAAAAAACGAATCTAATCTATATATGCTACTCAATATATACTTGAGGTCCAGTAAAGATGTGAGTGAAAAAAGATTATAATAATAACCTCATACATCTCAAACGACCTGATCTCACACTAGGGAGCGCCTGTCCTATAGTAACCAGCACGCTGATAAACTTATTTGTAAATTTCTAAATACATACACATATTACGTACACACATAATGTGACGAGTCTGTTGGTCTAGTGGTAGGCTTTGCCTAGTTTGGGATCAGACAGTCGTGTGTGAGACGTGTCAGACATATTATTATATAAAAAAATCGTTATACATAATATAAATAAATTACACTCAGACACAGAACAAATGATTGTATTCATCGCACAATTATTTGTCCTGGGTGGGTATTGAACTCACGACCTCTAGATTAACAAAAACAAGACTAATAAAATAAAAAGATCCCAATAAGTAGAAATAGAAAAAAGAAACAGAAAAACCATAAATTGACCGTTTGTTATCCACCAGAAAAGGTTTGATAACTAGAATATATGTATAATTTGATAATACGTACCTTGTTGATTTACTTGATAGCACAGCAATAATCGTTCTTTATCAGTCTCACTTCTCACGGAATTCTTAAAGTACAGTCTGTTTCTGTAAGTGAGCCGAATGACTCTTGAATTTTCGAACTTTCCAGACCCTTTTTCTCTGAGCGCCGTCTCCCATTTTGATATTACATCGCATAGCTAAAAATACATTACCTTGTTAGTAAGTTCTTAGATAATTAACTGTTATTTAAAGTTTTTTAAATATGAGGTTTATAGCAAATAAGTTAATAACATTTTTGGAAAACAAAAGAACAAAAAGTCATACTCTTAAATTCACAAATTTAATTCTAATATTTTAAAATTTTATTTCTCCAAAATTATATACGTGTTATATAAAATCGTACGCGTCGTATCTATACATGACTTATAAATGTATACATTTATTATATAAAGTAATGATAAATAAAGTAAAAAAATAATATATAGTATCGTATAGGTATGTTTTTGTAAGACATTAATGAAACAAAACAATTGAGATTGAGAGAAAATGAAACATCTAATGTAGATGTTTCATTTTCTATATATTACACTATTATATAAATTGCACTATAAAATTGCCGGCGTAGTTGGTTGATCTCCCTTGAGACTGACCGCTGCGGCCGAAATCAGTTAGTACATCATCATAATAAAACAGAAATGGATAAATAGCGAGTAGAACAATATTCTTACATAATACTTCATAATGTAAAATAAAAATACCTTTTTATCCGGTTTAATATTGAGTTCTAAGTCCTTTTCTATAGGGTCATCGCTGAATAGAGCAAACCCTGAGGCTGCCGACTCTCGGCATCCAAGCTCTGTGCTCAATGTTGTTAGGAACTCTTCTACTGTTGTAGAACCGTCGAAGCTTATTACCTGGTGAGAGAAAGCATATCTCTGAGCTGAATTTAGAACTAAATCAATTGTAAGTAAACGTCAATAGAATATTCTGTAGAAAGCCTTTTACAGTCCACTACTGGACATAGTCCTCTCCTTAGCAAGGAGGTTTTGGCCTACTATACGACGCTGGTCAGACGGGTCGGAATAGGGTTTGTTTCAAGTTTGCCTTCTCTTTGTAATGATGTTGTCTTGCATACTTTGTTCCCTTAGTCGCCTTTTACGATACCTACGGGATGAATAGGGGTGGTAACACTATGTATTCTTAATCCGTCACCACATGGACAGATAATATTCGGTTATTAATTAAACCTTTAATTAATTTAATTTTCAGTTTTAATTTTTATAAAATGATGACTAAAGAAACTGCGTAAATGTAAAGGTATTCATAATTAATAATTTCCTTTTTGGATTTATTTTAGTTCATTAATCTTCGGATAGCATAATTCATCAGGAAACAGAACCTGGTCAATTATTTTTTGTTTGACTATGGTGCAGGAGGTTGCACATACTGTACACATATTTTTTTTATAGACATTTAATAAACGGAACTCTAATAGGTTACATTTGTGTCTACAATTTAATTTCTTAAAAAAATACTGAAAAAGATCGTAGGAGTCACAGTCCACTGCTGGACAGAGACCGCTTCTTAGAAAGCAGGTTTGGTTAACTATACCAAGCTGGCAAGACGTGTTGGTACAGAGTTTGAATTAAGTTTTGATGTTCAGAGTTTGAATCAAGATGGGTGTTCGTTGTGTCCGTTTCTTGTATGTTTGTAAAGTCCCCCGCGACACAAAATTTATTCCTAGTGCAGGCATTATCTTTTAAAGAGAAAAAAAAAAAAGAAAAAGGTTCCTTTCTCTTTGCAGTGGTGTTGTTATGTGTGTGAGTGAGTGATACTCTGAATTCTTAATTCGTCAGCACACGGAAAGCAAATAATGTACCTGATAAGTATTATTGAGCATATGAACGGGTATCGCATGAGGTAGACAGTGATGATAGGGGTTCTTCAACAATATTGATAACACTTCCATTCTAGACGGTTTGTCTTCGCGACCACCGTTCCGGATGGTCCTTTCTAAGGCACGTGAACAATACGCTGCGTATTTACCGCACTCCGTTCTGTAAGAAATATTAATTATTCTTTTTATAATCATTTTTTACGAACCACATATCCGTTTAAATCGTCTCTTATCGTCACGAATGAGTACTAAACTATGACAATTAATCCCAATGTCCGCTGTATTAAAACAAATATCACAAAACATCTTAGAATATACTCGTATAATTATGAAGTTACGAATTTAAATCAAATTAACATTGAAATATATTGTTCAATTTTCTTTTTTTTATTCTGGGCCTACCAAACTCTACTGACTCTACTCTGCTGGATGGAAAGCATGAATAGATTCCAAGAGTGGTGGTCGCCATACTAATTACAAATGCAGACAATTCAGTATGGCGACCCACACTGTGGCGGCCTAGTGTCTAAAAAATAGTGACGTAACATATTTCTATTTAGTAAATTTTGATACAAAATTGTAGTTTTGACAGACGACAAATAGTAACTAATTTGACTAAGTTGTTTAACGCACCTACGCTTTCGTTTACATGCATGCATTATCCAGGTACAGGATGGATGAAAAACCTGCCACAATCAAGGTAAGTTGGCCTGGTGTATAGTTTCATAGAATTTAATTATCATATTATAAAATGTATTTGATCTCACAAGTGTTAATTTGAATGACTTAAAACTAGATTGTAAATTTACATATTTCAATTTGTGATGCTTATTTTTATGGGCAAATCGATTGGGCGTTTTTCGCAGAAATAGCGATATTATAATAATAAAAAGCTAAAGGACTGAGAATCAAAATCAAATATTTCATTTAAATATCTTATTTAATCCAGCTTTTAAGTCAAAATAAACTATTCAATATTAAAATCCCTGCTAAAACCTGTTATAAATACAAAAGTAACTGTCTGTATGTTAGTCTTCCACGGCTAAACTGCGGAATTGATTGTAATTACATTTCGATACTTCGATTCTTGAGTAAGGAGAAAATCTACTTTTAAACGCAATAACTGAAATACCCCCAGGCAAAAGCTAGTATCGTTAAACGATCTCCGTCCTCCATAAGTACAGGCCTCAGGGTGGCAGGTGAGATCATCTGTCACCCAAGCAGAAGCAGGCCGAGGTGACGATGCAAGCCTCAGGAACCACGCTCGCCCTCTTGGGCACAGGACGAAAAGGGAATATAGGGTTTCCCACACGGGGGAGCGTCTACAAGCCGTAGGTGGCCCGAGGTACGTCGGGGTTCCAGGGATTTCCTTACTAGGGTGCAGCTGGTTCCTCGGCTTGTGCGTGCGGTTTTTAGTCGGTTCGAGTCCGACATAACCACCTTTCGGTGGTATCCGTATTGACTTTCGCACAAAAAAAAAAGAAAAAAGCAAGTATTAAATAAAACAATACTCACTTGGAATCTGCATGTCTGCTCAAGTGCAATTTCAAATACCACAGCAACCTGTTATTCCTTGGTACAAACAAGCTCACTGCCAACGCTAAGAGTTGCCACCCTTGCACAAAGCTGTATGTCGGAGGGTTGCTCTTGCAGTCCACGGATAGAAGCGGCGCCTGAAAACATGGCTGCGATGGAAGAAAAAAAAACATGTTTCTTGGGATAACCAACCACTGAAATAGATCTAGTTTATAGTATAATTGCCTTCTCTAGAATTCTCAACAATTTAATTCTTGAATGTATAGGCATTGACAGAGTACAAGATGGTCCAAAGACCTGGTGAAACTCGCGAGAACCCGTTGAATGCACAGGGCTGGTTGTTGTTGAGAGCCTTGGGGAAGGTCTATGTCCACCAGTGGTCAGTCCACGGCTTTCGGCTTGAATGTATGTATGTATGTTGAATGTATAATCACATTAACTGATCGTAAACATACTAACAGTGAATATACTTCCAATATATAATTTTATGTGCTTTCCTTTATAATCACTAGACAAAAAGATCATTATCTGCTTTCCTCATATGAATAAGTTTTCTTCTAGGACATGGGATGTACAATATTGTGTAAATTATAAATGGCTTCAGGAATATGCTGTGCAGACATCACTCGGTTTTGTGGCAAGCGGCAAATACTGTGGTCTTCTAACAAATACGGTTTGGGTTACGCTTATGAAAATATGTATTTCTTCCTAGTCGACCATATATACCCGTTGTATCGAAAAATATGTACTTTTGAGTTCTTAAATTGATGGTAAAAGCTATAAATAATGCAAAATTTAAGAACTACTTCTGTAAATATATATTAACTATAAAACTATTTGAACGAAGTTCCTTATCGCGCGTTGTGAAGGAAGTTAGACGGAAAAAAAATCAGACGAAAAGTTGTCACGACACTTTTTGCTATAGTGTAGTAGGCCGTACGACGTGCGCATGTTTCTGTCTGTCTCTCTCTCTCTCATAGAAAGCAAGTCAATTATTTTCGTTTCGTCTTTCTATTTTGCTTTGAACAGTGTAGTGTCGCGACGATTATTTTGTTTTGTTAAGTTTATACAGGTTTTTTGTACATAATAAACAATAAAATAATAGAAAATAAATAAAATATTATTTTATAACTTAAAAGAAATAAAAAAAAATATTACAATTTACTAATTAATCGAAAGGAACTTCGTTCCATCCGGGTGTCCCTTGACACCTCTCATTTCTATTTTTAATAAAGTTATATTGTAAACTATGTTGTTTAAGAAAATTTTATTTTGTATACATCCGTAAATTACATTATACTCTATTGCTAGAGAACAAATAGTTTTTATTTAAATATTATATGAAAAAAAAAGTTAAAGCTGAAATATGTGGATTGACCATTCATTTCAATGCCTTTTTTTGGTTAAAATCAAATTAAATTACAGGATTTTACACGTGCAATTTAGGCATTATCCGTGTTAAGGTGAATTAAAAACCAAATATTGTTTATGCGACGAATACTGCACTTACTGCTGCATTAGAAAGTCGAACCTATATCTATGGTTTTCTTTTTCAGTGCGTTCCAATTACCTGTATAGAGCTAGGCGACCCCGCGGTGTTGGGTGGCACATCCCCGCTCTTGTTGTCGCCGCCGACGGACGAGGCACCAGTGTCGCAAGTGAAGAGCGACTGAGTCGCGCACAGTAGAAGTTGCTGTACAAATGAAATGTTGGTAGGGGATGCGATAACTACTGGTCGTGTATGAGGACGTGTGGTAGGGGTGTTACAGTTATTAATACTGAGAGGGTCGGTTTTGAGAGAATTATGGATATATATATAGTGTCTATAGTATTTATGGGTTTTGTGGTAAATATAATATTGAGTTGTTGTGTATGCTTTTACTTTATGATAATAATAATTGTAGATATGTATGTGTCTCCATACAGTAGGTATGTAATATATAGGTTGAAATTATTTGCTTGATGCCTATGCGAATGTGTACACTTAAGAGTGTGGCGTTTAACTATGTATAAGATTTTAATAACATAACACATATAAACAATAAATTTGCTAAATTCTTTCATAGAATTATTTTAAATTGTGAGTGTAATAGTGTATTTGTTAAACAAATTATATGATACATTCTTTTAATACAATTAAAATGTATAAAATGTTTTTTTTAGACATCTATGTATTGCGTTTGCGTGAACCGAAACCTTCAAGCTATGTGGTAAGACAAAGGTGTGTATTCGAAAAGCCTTAAAAAAATTATATATTCTGCCTAACCTTATCTTTTTGTAATTATAATATTGTGAGGAAAAAACGAGGCGAGCGTACGGCGTCAGCCCATTCATCGCTCGTCTTTCGTTGAAGCAACATCAGTTTTTGACAGTAAGAACTTAGACTTTCACGTTTATGACATTGGTTAATAGTTCCAATCCAATAGCAGTGTATCCAAAAGGATCTAATACACTTTTTTATTGTATACCGATGGAGGGGTTGGACTGTTCTTAGAAATAAATCTGCTTAATGATCTATGTAACATCAGTTTTTAAGTTGATAAATATACTACTTGCCCCCTTTTATAAAATCCAGAAATTCATCAATAGTTTTAACAGATGTTAATTTTGCTGTATGCTGTACTTAGTGTATACAAAAAACAACTTTAATTTAAGAATATGCAATTTAAAGAGTTCGTGAATAAATCAGTGGATACCAAAATATACCTAATTTAGGCCGAAAATCACTAGCGGCAGTCAGTGAAGATCTGTGACATTTGTGTTGTTTTTTTAATTAATTCAAAATTCAAGGTAGAAACAGGTAAAAAAGAATTTAGTAACTAGTATCTAATATAGATCACTACAAACAGTTTGTGGCTTAAGTAAGTCAATGAACAAACAAAAAATTGATTTGAAAAAAAATTTAAAAAAATTCAAAAATTCTAAGTGTTGTTCCATTTTCAAAAAAGCTCTTGTCAATTAAATACCAGCTTCAATATTTCAGTTCTTTTGTCTTGAACGGACTTATGAGACTATAGTACACAGTTTAATTATCGATACACAGCCTATTGTCAGTGCCTCCCAGAGAACGACAAGTAACTGCAGAAATGTAACAATTAGTGCTAGTGCAAGACCCCAGGTGTATGTGCTATATTAAAACTTGGTATTGCCTTTGGTACAACTTAGGTCTCGTGTCTGATAGTCAATATATTTATATATATACAGTTATGTGAATAAATGTACAGTGTTTGTGTTTACTTATTGATAGACTGCTTAACATGCCGTTCAGTAGCGTAATTTATAAAGAAACTAAGGCAGTCAGCACCTCGTTAAAATAGTTTGAATGTCGCGATTTAAAAAAGTTAAAGTACAATTGTATAATATCAAATTACAAGTAGCTAAATTCATACTTTATTTTAGTACTTATTTTTTCGACAGGTTATGCAGTCAATCAGAACTTAATCCTTATTATGCCTACATACTTACCATAGACAATAGATAGTAAGGACTATAGTATATTGACATATATGAGTAAATAACAGTCTAAAAACTTGCAACATCAACCTTTCAATACAAAGGAGATTCAACAGTGCGAAGGAACACTAGCTATGATATATATGAATGATAGATAAACAGAATAAAGTTTTCATTCCCTATATCTATGGGGATCGGGAACAAACATTCTCGGAATAAAAAATAAAAATCGGGGAAAAATTTACACCAACATTCCATTTGAAATTTTGCAACATAACTTTTATGTTGTGGCAACATTGAAACCTTTTCAAAAATCGAACGCAAATGCATTTGACTGCCATTATGAATGTTGCCAAAACTGAACGGATCAAATTGGAATAAAACCTTATTTATTCCGTGTTATAAATTTTGTCGCAAATGATATATGCTTACGCATATTTTTATATTCGCATATATTCCAATGAAGCCAATATAATTGTATCCACAATACACAATTCCAAATTGATCGACCACGATAAAAGCTCTCTTATAGCGACACACAAAGCTTATACTAAAAAAAATATGGTTTGTTAGTGTATATTTACAGTTTTAATGCAAATAAATGTAACAACTTTGAAGCAACGGTAAATATACATTGTGCTCTTTTTTTAATATTTTTACTACTCTACTAGAGCCCCAGTTTTATAAGGCGTTTGGTCGATAATGATAAGTAGGTACTTTTCTGAATAACAATATTAGAAAGTAAAGTAACAACTTTGTCAATAGCAATAAAAGACTTCGATTGCCTCGGTGGCGCAGTAATAGTATAAGCGACTGCTGTGCCCGAAGTCTCGGATTCGATTGCCGGGTCGAATCAAACGTTTCTGTAATTATTTTTTTCTGAGTTTGTATGAATGTATTTACAAAAAAAAATATGAGTATTTCATCAGTCGATCTAGCTGTCATAGTACAAGTTCTGCTTACTTTGAAGCTAGATGGCGTTGTATTTCAGATGTCCGAAATAAAAAAAAAATTAGAAAAGGATTACTTGATATCGATTTAATGAGATCGTTGCATTACTACAGTCAAACCATCATTTGTATACCGTTTATTTTTTAGGATTTTAAGTTTTATAATATAATAAGTTAAGGATTCGTTTCCAAATAGTTGACATAACCACTTAACTAAAACAAGAAGAGTGTTTTAGTATCGAAATTTATGTTTTTCTTAAGCTTGTTTTAATGATTTTGAAGCTACACAAAATGTAAAGTTTAATTTAAGAATAACACTCTTAATTATCAAGTTGTTAACGATTAATTTTACTTATCAAATATCGACACAAAGCATTCAGTCCCCAGCTAAAATTAAACGCTATAGTGTGTTTAAGTTACCAACTAAAATAAACCCTTTCGCTATATTTTTAGAGCACAATATTCTAGTACTACAAAATCTAATGCAGATTAATTAGTGTCAATTTTTGATCATGAAGTAATGACATATGAGAAAAGCATCGAAGCGATCGCCCGTAAGCTTTGCCTTGCGAATATAAAGCAGATAGAATATATTAAGATATGGTTAAAACACATTGTAATATATAAATTTTATTAAATAACCTGGGGTGTAATGAAGTATTTAGCCATTGAAAAGAAAAAAAAAGTTTCAAGATAACTACGAAACCATTGGACTAAATTATCTTTGTCATGTCACGACACTTCTTCAAAAAACTCATAAACGGCAGGCAACTGTGCTAATAAGCTAACTAAAGTTTAGTTAGTTTAGTCACTAAACCATAAACTAGTTTAGTTGACTCAGACATTACAACTACATAAACATTATTCCAAATAAACTTCTGTAAGTATATTAATAATTAGATTAATATCAAGACTTCGAACGATTTTATGTATATCATAATGTATTTAAACCATATCATTTAAGATTATGTACCAAACAGGGGAAGATTCTCTTAA
The DNA here is from genome assembly GCA_949316085.1 of Hypercompe scribonia. Classification (NCBI taxonomy): domain Eukaryota; kingdom Metazoa; phylum Arthropoda; class Insecta; order Lepidoptera; family Erebidae; genus Hypercompe; species Hypercompe scribonia. Next base: position 16,195,006 of record OX438981.1, on the reverse strand, counting down.
AAACGTCGTCGTCACACCTAAAGCCATGCCACAGTTGTATTAGAAATATTTCCGTTATAGAGAGCGTAATATTACAGCAAAGAAATCAGTGTAAACGATGACATAATTATCACCATCAATATTATTTAATTAAGAATAACAATTATTTTTTTTAAATATATATTAAATCCATTTAAACATTGCAAGATATAGAACTGTCCTTAGCAAGGAAGTTTAATTAATAATTAATTTAATTATGAGGAATATTTAATTGTTATTCTTAATGAGTCGAGTGAATTCATACAAATGTAAGTAAAATAGAATATTTGATATGAAGTCACTCAACTCCTTAATACGGTATGCAGTTTGGCTAACAATATATGTTATTAGTAGAATAATAAATATGTTGTATTGGTATTTCATAGACATTGGTTTTGAGTTAGTTTGTTAATAATTTTGAACTTATTCGCCTAATGACATATTTTTGTAAAGTATCCCGCTTCTTACACTGGCTTATTGTGGTTACAAAAATAGATAAAAAATTGATAGAGTTTCTGAAATGTGCCACAGTAATTTTTTTTTAAACATCATCTTAGCCTTTATCATTCCCAAGATTATTTGTAATGTATTGTATTTGAACTGGTTTTACCTGAATATCAGTTTATCTACCAAGTGATTGCCATCGGTTCACCGCAACCCTGAACCCTACTTAACTAGTTATCAGTATAATTGAGGGCACTGACTTCCCAACAACGACGGCGGTAGACGTTCTTGACAACATGACATTGACCAATGGCTACTCCGGGCTTTTACAAAGCGCTTTTTGCAAGAAAACCCAAAATATTTTTGGCCCGACCCGGAAATATATCCGAGACCTCGCGATTGGGAGTCGCATACACCGACTAAACTGCTTCTTTGGTACCGTCCTAATTTTAGTGGCACATGATCATTTGTAAAGCATTTTAGTTTTAAATATATCTCAATCTGTTAGAATTTCACTTCTTTATACAAAAAATATACTTGTGCTGACCCGCGTAACGTTGTCGGCGTCTCCTATTGCCCGTAGGTTTATTTAAAAAAAAATAAAGATTATTGACCCATAAAGAAGGTTATTGAACCAACCTAGTGGCTAAGTAGAGACCCAACCTTAAGGTGAGACATATGCTATCGTGGACTTTTTTTTAGAACTTTTAAAGGCGAACAATTCTTTCAAACATTATTTTTGCGAAATTTGAACCATTTACGCAGCGCACGCAATGGAAGTTCTCAAAAAGAATAATTTACTCTATTTTTGCAACATTGCACTCAAATCGTTAGAGTCGCAGCGTGATGATAACACTGAAAGATTATTTTTAAATCGGACGAGTAGTTTCTTAGATTAGTGCGTTCAAGCAAACAAACTTTTCAACTTTATAACATTACTAAAGATAACGAGATCGAACAAATATCTGAATTCGTGTTATATACGTATATATTAATCTATATCTGTGCATATTAAACTAACGTGTATTCAGTGTTAATAATAGTCAAATTTGACATTGACCCTTACTGAAGGCCAGGGTTGGGATCGCCTTTACATATTGAACCTCACACTCAAAGAAAACTTAACCTTCTTTATATTTCAGAGAACGCAATATTTGACCTTTGAAAAACAGATGTTAACGAACAACCTTGTCTTCAATGTCGACCTCGAACTTGTTAAAAAGTCCTCTAAATTCGACCTCGCCGTTGAAGGTCGACCTTCGATGTAAGGACATGACCTTCAGTCTGACCTTTACATTGAACAAAGACCGTGAGTTTACTTCGGCCGTGTATATTGCGGCCGATTATTTTATCATTGATAAGTTATGAACGCGGAAGTCTGAATGTTGGTTAGAGGCAGATAGGAAATAATTACTGCCGACGTTTATTGCACGTTTATTACGTGAAGTTTGCGGATTTCTTTTTTATTATTGCTTATCTATTTTAAATGAAGGTCGTTCCTATTTACGGATTCTTTTGGAAAATCGAATTTTGCTTTTACAATAATAACAATAAAACATTAACTATGATAATATATATCAAAGTTATTTGTAAACTAGCTTTCGTCCGCAATTTCGTTGGTGTAAAAGTAATTCAATTTCATCAGTAACAAGGCATTCTTTTGGATGGAAAGTAACCAATGTCTAAAGAAGTCGTGTAAAACGACTCACAAAGATAGTAATTAGCCAAACAGCACACCAGAGACGTGTACAAAAAAACAATACTTAGGCGTTATAAACTTACATTCTTAAGCTTGGCGGCCTTAACGTTTAGCTTAGCGTGTCGAGTGGGTGTCGGCGTGTTTACCTGCACGCCGTGCTTGGAGTGCGTGTGCGGGGTGACCTGCTTGACCAGCACGGAGGCCAGCTCGTCCTGCAGTTCCCCCACTTCCAGGCACTGCTGTAGAGCGTTCTGGGCCAGCACCACGTGGTAGTCGATGCCCGCTTGCTCTACCGCCACCGACATGAACAGTTGCACGCACTGCGCAGTAACGACATCACATTATAATACACGGAAGGAATAGGCTAGGTGACACCTTAGTCAAATTACTTACTTTTTGTCATCTGTCAAAATGACAATTTCGTATGAAAAATGTACTAAATACAAAATTGTGACGTCACTATTTTTGACTACTCAATTGAACAATATATTTCACTGTATATTTGATTGAAAGTCGTAATAATAATAAGAAGCTATGTTAATTGTATTTTCCGAGATGTTTCGCGATATTAGTTTTAATGAAGTGGACATTGGTATTTATTTACGATACAGTCAACTACCCAATTGTCATAAATTATAAGCTAGCTAATTGATATGCTATTTGCTTCTCCGTGTGGTGACGGACTACAAGAATACAGTGTCACCATCCTTATTCATGAGGACTAAGGCAGTGACCAACGCAGGACAGCATCATCAGAATGAAAACTTGAAACAAACCCTATCCAAACCTGTCTGACCAGTGTTCTATAGTAACCCAAAGCCTCCCTTCTAAGGAGAGGTCTATGTCCAACAGTGGACTGTTTAAGGCTGTTGCTGACGATATTGGCCACATCAGAATGAAAATTCCATCTCTGAAAACTGTGCACATTTCTCACTATTTTATTATGTGTGTTGGATAGATAACACTTAGTATTGAATACTTATTACATTCAGTAACATTCATGTCAGTAGATTATTTTTAATTGTAATTTGTTAATATTAAAACGAGAATTCTACATTTAGAATTAATGTTTAGCGCTTTACATCAACAGGTCTATAAAACAACCCAGTTTTTTTCCTATTTAAAAATTATAATATCTGGTTTTATTATCTTTATGTTAATTTAAAATCATTTTCACCTTAAACAGTTTTAGTGCTTCGGCTTGTAAAGCCTCCGAGTTCAGCGAAGTAAGGGGTGACGTCAGATTTTCTTTGGAATACAACAGAGTCGGGTGCCTCCATAAAACACAATCTGAAAGAGAAATATACAAATTACTAGAACTAAAATGAGACAGCGGACACACAACGCCATCTTGCTTCAAAATAAGTAGAATTTGTACTATGACAGCTAGATTGACTAATAGAATACGTATATACATATTATACATAGAAAACGTCCAAACTCCGAAACAAATATTTGCAGATCATACAAATATTTGGTCTGAACCGGGAATCGAACCTGAGACCTCATGTACAGCAGTGGTAAACGCTACCACTGCGCTACCGAGCCAAACAAAAGCAAAAATCAAGGCATTTTAAAATATCTTTCGGCTAATCTACCTGGTTCATTCAACCCGATTCTAAATCAAATATAAATGGCTATAAATATACGATGCACTTGTTTATTAATGTAAAGTAAAATTACGGGGCATTACATAAGATGGGGCGGTGTTATTAAAATCCATTAGTTCCTCATGAAAAGAAGGGTAACAATTTACAAGCTTATTTTTTAATAGAGTTAACTGTAGTTGATTAACAAGTCTGGCCAACGCATTTTTCTATATATTGTCTATATATATTATGCATTTTTATATATACTGTATATGTTAGGTCAAGCATTTTTATTTTATTTTTTAAAGATAACCCTCACACCAGGAATAAAAAGAACACTCAGACTCAGATCAACAATTTGTGGATCACACAAAGTGTTGTCCCATACGGGGTTTGAACCCACAACACGCAGCGCAGTAGAGAGCGGCGTGGCAACCGCTTAAACTACTAGGCCAACCGTGCAGTCAACTAAATACTTCACAGGTAGACAAAACACAATAACGCAGTGTAGTGACAATGTGATTTCCTGAAATTAATTATTTATTTTATTTATTTAATATAAAATAGTTACAAAAGTGTTTACAGTATTGATGCAATCTCATTCGAGTTTGCAGGGGAGCAAACAAGGTTTCCTTCGTCCCACAATATTTAATCTTTACAGTTTACGTTATAGATAATCTAAGAGTATTTTTGCCGGTAACAGTATTTTATTTCTATATTAAATTCAATTCACAATAAAACATTACAATTAAGATGTGTATACAGTGGACCCGCGGTATTGCGGCCCCTGTCTAATCCGGACCCCCCTGTAATCCGACATCAATCAAACAATTTTCGCTAATGTAGATCGTGTATGATTGAACAGGTTACAACTTGTGCTCGACGCGTAGGTATTGTTTCAATTCCGATTGCTTAGTTTGAATTTGACTACGTGTGGTAGCGGTGCAGCTTAACGTGCGTTCATTGTTTGCTGTTTATTCATTGCGTATTACGTATATGTATCTAGTAATGTCGTCACAAGACCAGAAGACACAAACATATACAATCTTATCATTTGTCTGTAATTTTTCGGATTACAAAGTACTCTTTTGTAAAAAAAAGCCGGACTACAGGGGTCTTAGGCAGTACTCTATAATCCGACAAATTCGATAGTCCGACACTGCCCTGCAAAACGTTTTTCGAATTACCGGGGGTCCACTGTATATATGATACACTTACTAGGGTCTCCATCTGTCTCCATCAGTTTCTGCACGAGCTGTTCAAAGTGCGTGCCCTGGCTCAGCCCTCCACCGCTGACCACCGTCAGATGGTACAGCCACGAATCTTTGTCAGCCTTGCTCTCGAAGAGCAAGTACGTGGGACCCTGGAAGTTGGAGTTTATGAGGTCAGTATCATGTGCAATGGAGAATTATAAATTAAATATTTTTATTTTCAAACATTGTGGCAACACTTTAAGAGCTAAGGCTTGCTTTGACGCCCTTTTATTACTCCAACAAGAACTGGAAGGAAGGGAAAAGGGAAGAGTTGACATGATAATTGTGTTACAACACATAATAATAGTATATACATCTCAATAAAAATTATATTTATGTATTTATATAATTATTCGCGTGGTGACCGGATTAAAAATACAGAGGGTCAACAACGCTATTCATCCCATAAAAGAGAAAAATAAACAAGAAAATATTACTGGAAAAAGGAAAACTTAAAACAAATTCTATACGAACCCGTCCAGGGAGCGTGATATAGTAGGCCAAAAGTCTTTTTCAAACGCCTATGTCCGGTGGTTGACTATCAAAGGTGCTACAACTTATACGATATATCCACTCTTACCACTGCCCTCTATTCTATCTTTTATTTTTAAACTGGGCAAACGCAACAGTCTGTCCTTCATTACGCGCGGAACAATTATAGTTGCTAAAATATTTTGTTAAATGTAAATAATACATAAAGAACCAACTTTGAGCAATCTTATAAAAACTAGTCTTACTGTGCCAATTGACAAACAGCATTACAATTAATTCTATAAGTGCATTAACGTTCACAAGACAATATTGTATTAATATGTTAATAATCACTGACCCCAGTTACCTGGTGTTGCGGATAGATGGCGACTGTGAGGTTCTTTCTCGTGTCGTCATTCTTCTCTTCGGAGTCGGAGTCGGACACGTGTTCCACGTCTTCTACTCGTGCGTCACGCATGTTTATCTGGCCGGTTGGATTCTGGGAACAATTAATAACAGTGAAGTTTCTGCAATTGCTGTACTAAGCCATGCTTCGTCGTAGCACATAGTGTTTGCTTTGAAGCGAGTTATATATCATGACAAAAATTTAACTCATTCAGTGCAGAAGTTTTTGAGTTTTTGAAGCATATACAAACAAACTTAACATTTCACATATTTAGATAAGCTGTTTTTTTCTCTGTTATTACACTCATGATAATATACAAAAGAAAACACTTACTAATAGTTTGTCGTCTAGAGGTATATACAACAGTAATTCAAGAAGTTACAAATAAAAAATAAACATTCAGAGAATGTTGAAAAAAAGATTAGTGACATTATAAATTATGTGAATTAGTATATAATTGAAAGTAAGGGCCTAGTGTGAGTTTAATTCACATCAACTCGCTCTCGAAGATGAGCTCGTGTAGTGTTGTGATTGAGGAAGATTATAATGTGGGCCAATCGCAATGCCGTCACGTGTCAATCGTGTTGGTGTGACATAAACTTAAACTGGGCTTTTGGCAACATGACAAAAAAGCAGAGGATGCTACACCCAGTTATGGAAATTAACTTATATAAATTCTTTTTTGTGTGGTCTTCTTACCTGGTCTCCAGGAGACTTGAAGTACAAGAACATTTTGCCAATAAGCACACACCAACTCTTCTTAGCGTGGCCATTCTTAACTTTAGTTAGCCAACCCTGAATAGTGGGTTTGTTGTCTTCTTTGCTTAGAAGTAGCTTCGTCGCATTTCGTCTTTGTACGTTCTGAAAATAGACAAATCGTTGAATTTTGCAAACTCTGAGATGAACCTTGAAATGAAAACACGAATGTAATTTAATGAGTTGTCGTCACCGAACTCACTGCGAATGTGTAAAATGAAGTAAAAATAAAAAGACTACATACCTGTAATACCCTGATCCAGTCTTCCATCGTGGCGATGCTATCTGCCGTCAGGTAATAAGTCCTACTGCCGGTGAAAATCTCAAAAGTGGCGGCACCTTCGTTCCTGGAAATCTTGCAAGCTTCGCCCAGCCCTATCTGACCTTGAGGTTTGCGATTTACTTCCGACTGGGACTTCCAGTACGATAAAGTACCATTTTTAAGAACAAACCTGTAATATTATAATCGGTTTAAGGTGCTGATTCTTTGACTTTTAATAAGTTAAGGTTTTGCTAGACTGAATACTTTATCACACATTCTTGTAATAAGACTTCAAAATTTGAATAATTGAAATAATACTAGGTTTTATTTTAGGACACGTATATGTTTAAATATGCCTTCAGGAGGCCTATATACAGCAGTGGAAATCTTGGCTGAGATGATGATGATAATGTTTACATACTCAGTTAAAATTGGTAAGTTTTTCATTGCGAATCATCTTTACACCATCTAAGTGATAGTTTAACCACCCATATTTATATGCACATTTTTTTAAATAAACAATACTCTCAAAAACTTTTAGAAAATTTTTGCCCAAATTTGCTCAACTTGCAAATATCCTAAGTCGGTGAAAATCCTAATAAACCTTCATTATAATATATGTTTAAACTAATCGATTTTGATTTATATATTATACATAGAAGTTTTTTTTTTAAATCTTGATCATTCTATTAATATAATTGAATAAAATTATTTTTATTATTTTATTACACAAAGTATGTATGATAGGTTCTCCTTCTCGGATAGCTTGTAGGAGCATCTGTAAGGAAGTGTTACCATCGCTTCCGCCAGGTCTTGAGCTTGCCGCCGAGCTTGGCGAGGTGTCCGCTCTTCTCCAGCGCGTCGTGGCGGCGCGGCGAGTCGGCGGCGGGCGGCGCGCGGCACAGCGACGCCAGCGAGCTGTCGCACGACACCGCATCCGGTGGGATCGCGTAGTCATCCGACATACCGGATTCGAACGACGTGTCTGGAGAGCAAACGTTTTCGATATACGCATTATATAAACTTTATTTGTTAACGACTCTATTAATAATGGTCGCGTAATCTGAAACCAAATGTGAAACTCTGTGAAAAATATTCCCGATTATTTTTATTTTTGTATCGATTACTAAATATTATAGATAATAAATTTCATTGTACTTTCTTTGTTGGATTATACCAGTTTTGATTAAATTAAACAAATGCATAATAAAAATAACAAAAGGGTTATGTTGATTACCATAAAGTATAACTTTTATTCCCATTCAAATCGTTCCAAGAGCTAGAGACGAGATACTATAAACATACGAGTAAATATTTTTTGCCGTAATCATCTGTGACTCCTTTTGATAGCTTAGTGAACAAAAAATCATTCTTAGGTTAAAAAACTTAATATTAAATACAAACAAACATAGCTTTAAATATTCATAATATAATATTTAAAACATCTAAAGTTAACCGCATAAAATTCGTATGTTTTTAGGTCCTCATTTTAAATGTACATTTATTTGGGAGTGAAAGTAATTTTATTTCATTTTAACAAAGTATATACCTACAATTAACGAACGTTTTAAATATAAGCCCGTAACATTTTCTTCCAAGGACATCCAGGAATTAGTAATGTGGGAAAATGACCAACCGTTCTAAAAGTCATAAATAAATTAACAATAGTGAGTACATCTACTTATAAAACCCTCTAAAAATATTTAATCCACAATCACTGGCGTATATTTGAAGTAATAACACAGGTTAAGAAAACCGTTCAAATTTTGGAAACAAAGATGAGTTTTGCGAACAAAGTCGTTATCGTAACTGGAGCAAGTTCTGGCATAGGAGCAGCTACAGCCATACTGTTCTCTCAAGAAGGAGCAAACGTAGTTCTTGTCGGAAGAAATGAAGTCAAACTGAAGCAAGTTGCTTCTCAATGCGAAAACCCACTCATCATTAAAAGCGATATAACTAATGAAGATGACGCAAAGCATATTATTGACGAAACTATTAAAGCTTTCGGCAAATTGGACATATTGGTGAACAATGCGGGAATTGTCAGATACGAAAGCATTTTGGATGACAATGTTCTAGAGCTGTTTGACGAACAGATGAACACGAATCTACGTGCATTGTTTAATATGACACACTTAGCTGCCAAACACCTTATCGAAACTAAAGGTAACATAGTCAATATATCAAGTATTGCTGGTAAAACTGTTGCTGTTCCAAAATTAGCCGCTTATGGCGTCACCAAAGCTGGTGTTGATAATTTTACTCGAGGTTCTGCTTTAGATCTGGCACAATATGGAGTAAGAGTTAACAATATAAGTCCAGGGCCGGTAAAAACTGATGTTTTAGTGAACGCTGGCTTTGACATTCCTTGGGAAACCTTCAATTCAGCAGCTCCTCTGGGTAAAGTGGCTGAACCGGAGGAGGTTGGTCATTTGGTGTTATTTCTGGCTAGTGATAAAGCACGTAGTATTACAGGTGTGGATTATGTTATTGACAATGGAGTACTTTTAAAATAAAAATGGAAGATCATTTTTTCGCTTTTAGGAAGATGATAGTAAATACAAAATGCACGCACAGCCACATTTTTAAAAATGTTATAGAAGATCTAGATTTGATTATAATCTTGTTTTTAGAATGAACATAGATCAGTACATAGATTAGTTGCCAGATTGTTTTAATATGAAAAAAGGAATAAATAAATTAATTAGAGATAGTGATCTCTCGTCTATTTTTATTCTAGTCTTAAATTTATTCTGAAATAATTTTGAAGCATCTATGATTTACAATTACGAACCTTTTTAGTTAATAAAATAAGAAACACAAAAGAGATATTTTATAACAACGTTTGATAACGATGTAGCATAAAGTAAAAACAATTTATGGTCGATACAAGTGGGTTTTTAAACGATATTTTCGTCTTAGTAAGTTTGTTAATTGTTCACATGCTAATAATTTTATTTTACTGAAAATAGCAAAACCTAATAAGTCCTAATTACACGTCTAGTAAAGATGTTTTAAAATTAATAAATTATCAACCTCTTACATTTTAGACAAAAAGCTTGATAACTACCCAAAGTAAGTTTTTTTTTTCACATTCAGAAATAGGATATGAAATAAACACTCCTTAACATTCCAAATAAACATTAAGAATAGACACTTAAGTGCAAATAAAAAGAAAAGATTGAGAACTTATGGTGTAGTGATTAAAGAGGTTACACCACTGCTGTCTACTAAGATGGCTGTTGTGAACTCGATAGCTTTATGAGACAACACTCTGTCATTCATAAAGTGTTGTTCTGAGTCTAGGTGCTTCTTATGTCAGGGATTTCCTGTCTAGTTTGTACCTGGTTCCCTGACTACCAGTACCCGAGATGTCGTGTAGTTTTTAGTCGGTTTGAGGCTGACATATCCACCAGCAGGTGGTTTTGAGGATTGCCGCAAAGACGAAAAAGACCAAAAGAAAAGTGTTCTTTGCTGCCTTTTTAGTACGGCAGCTCTATTTTAAAAAAAAAAATAAAGAACTTACCTCGTGTCTTACTCTGTTTACTCGGCGAGCCACTGCTGGATCTCTTAGCAGGAGACAAGCTGGAACTCGTCTTGACACTCTTGGAAGGGCTACTGGCACTGAGACTGGTATCAGACGAACTACACTGTCCATTTGCATTGCTGGTAAGCACCAGACCGTTGGATGTCTGTTGGATGGAGGCTGGAAGGACGCTGGTCAGGTTCACGTTGTTGATTGGGATTTGGTTAGAGGTCGCGCCACCTGTCATTAATGTTAAGTTTTAATTTTTCCCAGGATGTTGAAGGATGATTTTAGGATAGTTTAAAATTTTTCATTAAATTGATTGTTGAGGAGTTTTTATCGAGATAACGGACAAGAACGCGCGTATATCCGTGAACAAAATCTAGTGATATATAATTATATAAAATAACTACCGAATACTGGGTTGACGAGCTGATGATGTGGTGTGTTGTGGACGGTCACTCCCATGGACTCTTCACCGTCTGAGGAGTCGTCTGACGAATCACCGGTGAACGGCATCGATCTTATTTGACTAGCACGCTGCAACAGAGAAATACATTATCAATAAGTTGACAAATTAAAAAAAAATTGCAAAAAAGAAAATGTATATAAGTCAGTTTCTAGCTTCATAGCGTGGTTCACCAAACTGCATTGACTGCATTCGCAATGAGTATAGTGACCACAACTCTTGGATTTTATTCATGCTTTCCATGAGGCAGAGTAGTCACTTTGGTAGGACAAGAGTTAAAAAATAAATATAATAGGCTAGATGACACCTTAGTCAAATTAGTTACATTTTATCATCTGTCAAAACGATAATTTTGTATGAAAAATGTACTAAGTACCAAATTATGACGTCACTGTTTTAGACTACTCAATTGAAAAATATATTTTTACTGTATATTTGATTGAAATTTGTAATAAAAAAAGTTATGTTAATTATATTTGCCGAGATGTTTCGCGATATTAGTTTTAATGAAGTGGACATTGGTATTTATTTACGGTACAGTCATCTACCCAATTGTATAAGAGACTTAAGTTGGTACTTAATCAGGGCATTCATAATAAAAAAAAACTACAGCTATAGACATTAAACTTCTGAAGAAAATCTTAACGTAAAACCTAGTTAATAATTAAAATAAGTTATTTCAAGGAGCATTATGTACAAGAAATCGCAACAATATTGGTGGTAGGTTGAAATCGAACTGACTATACGTATACTGAGCTGAACTGTATATACGTGAGCCTTTCGCAAAGGGTCGAAAACGAAATAACATGCTACCTAACTGTTTTAGATACAATTGACCTCAAATAATTTGGTCTAGATGACCTTAAATACTTTAAAATCATCTCATTTCATTGTCTATGTGTAAGGCAACAATATTTTCTTTGTATTTAATACTTTTCATATTATGGTTATTGTATAAAACAATTTATAAACGAACAAATTAGTGGCAATTTTTAGCATATTCTATGTACGACTACAACTTTCAAACCTCCAAATCTTTAAGAAAAGAGTGTACTTTAACATAAAAAGCCTCCTATTGCAGACGTTCGTGGCAGGGGTAATCACTTTCCATCAGGTCAACTGTCTGCTCATTTATCTCTGTACCATAAAAAAAAAAACAAATGTATCAAGCTTACCCCTTTAACAGTGGCGTAAACTGGGACGGATATATCCTGATAGCTGGTGGATTCGTGCATCGGTCTGGGACAAGGCGGTGGACTCAGTTCCTCTTCTACAGACTGTTGGAGGCCGTCGTCTGCTACCTGTAATGGGAGTAGATCGTCAGACTATAACGACACCATAAAGAATCTATACAGTTGGTCAAGTGGTTAATGACTCCGACTGTTAAATCGGAGATCGTGGGTTCGATCGAACCCATCACAAAAGTTTTTGTGATGAGGACAATTATTTGTTTTGTCTATTTTTAATGTATCTATGATGGGCATGTATTAAGAAATATAGAAGTAATCTATCAGCAGTTTGGTTACCATGGTTTTTTTCAACATGTGGCAACCCCCTCGGGCCATCACCCCACCGTGGTTACGACGGGGTGGTGTCGGAATCGGACCGACCGAAAACAGCACGGTGTGCCACTCTGCTCCTGACATAGGAGGGATCCAGAAACAGCTGCTATTACGACATCCAGATCAGCAGCTTTGTTACCATAGTACAGGCTCTGCCTAGTTTGGGATGGCTGTGAGATGTGTCAGGTCTTGATGTATTTGGAAATTTATTCAACTATACTCTCAATGTTTTTTATGGAGCGATTTTGGTTGTCGAAGGGACAAATTCACCCCATAATTATACTGCGGTCAGCTCAAGACTAAAGGGGACGAGTATACATCAAAGGGTGGTTACACTTTTGCGTCCCTTCAGTTGATAACGAGTATCTGTGGTCACGTCTCCTCAAAAACTATAAATAAAATACTGAGGCTTGTGTTATGTCTAACGCATTGCAATTACTAATCATATTATTTGTATATGCTACTTTTAAAAAAATTATCACCTGACATTTCTATACAAAAAAAAATTTTGTATTTCAATTATTCTGAATTCGAAAAACACATTTATAAATTAAATTTAAGTTACATTTGTTTTAGTTTTTTTCTATGTCCAGAGAAGTTGCAATTTGCCATTAATATTATTTATATAACCTACTTCTAATTGACTCATCATATTACAGATACAATTAAATAATTCTTGACATTAGAACATTTCTAATGTATAACATTTTCAAATATAGACATTTTTACAAAAATGTAACAAAAATTGTAAATTGGAAAAAAATAATAACAACTTCTAACAAGTTGTTTGTTTTAGTTTCTATTTTAAGTAGTAACACCACAAAAATCATGTTAATTGATCAAGCCACATCAGAAAACTAAATACTCACCTGGTAAATTTTAGCCTCCCAGCTGGGAAACCTGTGCAACGGTGGAGTGGGGGGCCGAGGCTGTTCTGACGTGGAGCTGTCACCAGTAGACGAGCCACCGCGACTGTTGCCTTGCACTATCACATTCACTGCGCCTTGCCACGCCGGAGTACGTTCTAGAAATTGATCAGCTTAATAAATTTTTTTTTATGGTTAAAAATTGTTTTTTTTTAATTAAATCTTGACTAGTTTTGATTAGGACTGTTGGTGTAGTGGTAAGGGGTCGTAACTGTTAAGAAGTCTTGCGTTCGACTCTGTTGTAATGGAACATCTATAGAGTTCATATCTAATTACTAAATATTGTCCATGTATTAACTCTGCTCTATTTAGCAGACAAATAAAAGTAATTCTTCAGGGAGGAATGTTGTAAGAAAACCCACGATCATTGGTTCTAGATCTGGGTGTTATTTACTGCAGTCGAAAGAGAATCTCCCTTAAAACATTTAAAATTCATTTTCAAATGAGTTTGAGTAAATGACTTTTAAATTTTTTTTTTCAGAACCCGAATTCATTAGTACCTTCTTTTTTTTTTTTTTTATCGTGTGGAAACCCCCTCGGGCCGTCACCCCACCGGGGTTTACGGCGGGGTGGTGTGTCGGAATCGGACCGACTAAAACCTTACGGTGTGCCACTCTGCGCCTGACATAGGAGGGACCGGGAACAGCTGTTATTACGACATCCAGTCATTAGTACCTTCTTAGTTCAACCCTTCGGTGGGTACAAATTTAGTTACTCAAATTTAACACTAGTAAAGCTCATATTACATTAACTAATTCAGAGACTGACCTCTGCTAGGTGTATAGATTTCTGCGTAATCGTGTGTGGTATCTCCGTCAGTTGAAGTGTTCGGCGTTGTTGGAAGAACGACCAGGTTTTCCACTGCGGCCTGAAAGAATATGTACATTATTAATAAAACTTAATAAGAAAGATTATATTGATGCCTTTTTCAATTACAGCCTAAGTGTTAGAAAGAATTTTAATATAACAGTGGCGTGTTTTCATCGATAGAACGATGTTGAAGATTTCGAAAGGAAAAAGAATACTGAACTGCCTATAGTATTGACTGCACAGATGGCGTAGCGGTTTAAGAATTCACCTCGTCGACTAGTCTGCGCTGAATGTTGTGGGTTTACTCTCCATATAAGTCAAAACGTTGTTTGATCCACAAATAGTTGCTGGGAGCCTGGCTGTTCTGTGTCTATAAAGTTTAAGAGTTTGTTTAATTGAACGCGCTAATCTCAGAAGCTACGGCACCGATTTAAAAAATTCTTTCAGTGTTAGATAGTCCAGTTATCGAGAAAGGTTATAGACTATATAACATCACATTACGATGAAAAGAAACGGAGTATAATCAATGAAAAATGAGGCAAAAGGGGGCGAAAATTATTCCTATTGAGAGCTTTCATTGCATGTTAGCGGTTAAAGTTACGTCATGTATGAGGGCATTGTTAACCTTTGAAAGACCTAAAAAAGTCCGCATTTCCTTTAAAGGTTAGCTCCCTAAAACACATTTGTTCGCCCTGTATAACATCACGCACCAGGCAATAGGAGATGCAGACGAGGTTACGTGGATCAGCTGGTAAAAAATAAACGTTCAGGTAAATTAAGAATTTCCTTAAAATCGGGTTGGTCAAGGTCCGAAAAAAAAAAGTATAAATTATAGCCATTTCAAACTAATTATTTAAATAATTTAAAGCATGATCACATACAGCTAAGTCATCAGCCAACAAGCTGGCCGTAGTCCTCTCATCCATAGTCTTGTTCATAGTGTTCAACCCCGGTGGGTTGGCAGCATTGACGTTGTTCGCTATGTTGGTAGCGCCGATTGACAAGTTCCGTCTGTGTCTTACTGGGGTACTATAGTGAGGTTCTGATGAGTTTATTGGTAGCTGTAAATATAAAAATTAAAATATTTACAAATTTTCCAATTAACAATATCTTAAAACTTATAAGTTGTTTTGATAGTCAAAAGATTATCATACTATATTAAATAGTTAAAAATAGAAAGTGTAAAAAAATGTAAATTATATTTAATTATAATACAAATTATAATTGAACCATTGCATTTTTGCAGTAAAATAGCAAAGAAAATAGCAACCCATGTATTTTAATGATGGCTGTATGTTATAGTTTTTTTAAATTGAATTTTCTAGCATGAATATGGCGAGTGCTGAAGCATCAAAGCTTAAATATTACTGCATAATAAACTAAATTTAGAGTTGAAACCATGACAGGTGATTTGGTGCACAGAAATAATTAAAATAACAAAATAGTGCTGTTGAATAAAAAGTAGCATTGTAGTTATTACAAAGTTATTTAAGTCAAGCTATTCTACAGTTATATTAAAAATACAGTGTTCAAGTTAAACAAACTGTGGGCAAATCTCTAGCCCACACCTTAAAAATTTAATTACAGATTAAAAAAAAAAATATGTTTTTTTTTTTTGATAATGAATTTTGGCATTTACCAATTTACAATATCAATTTTATCGTAATATCATTATTAAACCTTAGATTCGTTAACCACTGAAAGCTTTGACATATTATAAGCATAAGAAAAAAATTGTGCTCTTATTGACATTAAGCTAATTAATACTATTTGCTTTGACATGTAACGCCCTAAGGGCAACAGTCGCAGTGACTACCTGAGGCCCTTCGAGGCTTTCTGATCGTCTTCGGTTGTTAGCCAAGAGACTTGACGTGGCTCGGGGAGAACCGTCATCCGTCCTCACTTCGAGTGAGAGGCTTGCTCGAGTTGGTAGGAACTGGGGAGGTAATTGGATAGAGTAAACGGTGTTGTTCTTTGGTAATGTTGAGGAGTATTGTAAAGGGTAATGGCAGGCATGTACGGGACTTTTGTACCACTTTGCGTATCCAATGGAAATGATTATTTGTGTATTTATATAGTAGGTAGGGGAGACCGGGGATAGTTGACTAATTTTTTACAAAATCATACATATTTTTTGTGTTTTTATACATACAGACAATAAAACTGAATCAATGGAAAGAACAACTATTAAACTAATAAAAAAATATAAAAACTAGTCTATTATTCAATATAATGATCACAATTTAACGTATTTTACAGAACACCAACTCTTAGTCAATTTACCCCGGGTCCGGGGTAAATTGACTATATGCCCGGGGTAAGTAGACTAACATATTAATAAGTGATAAATTACGAGAAGAGTCAAGTAATAAAACCTTTTTTATAATTTAACAAAACTTTTTATTCAAAAACAATTTTAATCAGGTACAATCATTATCTTACAATAAGTCTTTCACAAAACTATCAACGCCTCGTTTTTACTTAAACATTTATTTATTTGTTAATTAAATAGTTTTAAATCAACTTTTCTTACGCTAGAAATTAAATGCACATTTTTAATGATGTGTTGAAATTATAGTATAAAGTTATTAAATATCTATATTTAGTATTTAAACTATATATTTATATATTTGTTTTATCATCAAAAGTATAAATAATTTTGCTCAAAGTAAACTCTTAATCAGTCTCATATTAGTCTTTGTATTCTTAAAAAAACATACAAGTTATCAGTCTTCAATATCAGAAGTGCAATGTTTGCATTCAAAAAACATTAGATTACCTCTTACACATTTGGCATGAGCCCATAACTTACAAGTTATGCACTGAATCCATTGTTCGCCTGGAACACTATCGACGTAGGATGCAGTGCACTCTAAACAAAACGTACTCTCGTCATCTGAGTCTACAGCATTACCGTCATTTTCATCGACGGTGTCATTAGTAATCTCATTAACTTTATCCGTTCCTTTTTCTTTGCCCCTTCCTTTTCCTTTGCCCTTTCCTTTTCCTTCGCCCTTTCCTTTTCCTTTGTTCGTTCCTTTTCTTTTTTCTATGCTGTTCTTTGTATCTGTTTTTTTCTTTTTAAAAGTTTCTCTTTTGTTTTTCATATCTAAAAGATTTAGTTTTTCTGGGGTGTCGGTATATATAGTACTTTTACGCTGCCGAATATTTCTTCTGTTTTCTAAAAGTGGCGCCGCTTTTGGAAAGGGTCTTAGCTCTTCAAATGTTGCTGATGAAGTTAAGGCCAGATTTAGATTGTGTAAAGATGGGGGCACATTTGCTTCTATAGGATGAACGTTTTCTGGTGTTTTGAGGTTTTCTCTCAGTTCCAGTTCAAATACAGAATTAAATGTTTCGTCTAAAAGAGAAAGTGACTCACATTCAGTCCTCAAAGATCTTGTAGGGGAGGATATTGTGGTAGTAATCTGATCTGTATTTACAGTTAAATACTGCGGTGCCAGAAAGTGAGTTTCAGTTATTGTATGGTGGTCAGGAATTGGCACCTCTTCGACAATAGACAACCTATTTGATGCATCTGAAGTCGATGGAACAGCAACTGTGCTCACATCACATGTAGAAGAATTATTACCATCACGCGAAGTGGGCATCGGTCTATCTGTCACATAAGAACCACTAAACTCGGAGTCAGGAAAAATGTTTTCATTCAGTGGCGAAATCCCGGATACTCTGAATCCTGATTGAATATTTTCAATTGTAGCAGCCAATGGTAGTGATGTTTTAAGTAGCTCCGGTATTTCAGAAATTGTAATAGTTTTTCCCGGGTTACTAGCCAGCCAGTTGTCACATGCTCGGTTGAAACACTTTTTCAATGGTCCGTACACAGATCTGTCAAGAGGTTGTAGCTTGTGGCTACAATGTGGAGGGAATGATAAAACTGTCACCCCATTAGATTTAAAGTAATCCAACGCTTCAATTGATAAGTGAGAGTCATGGTTGTCCAACAACAAAAGTACAGGTTTTTCTTTACTAGGTTTAACATGTTTCACGAAATGTTTGGTGTACTTTATAAAATTTTCTTCTTTCATCCAGCCAGACGGGTTAGCATCACCTTCACATCCTATAGGGCCTCCTCTAATAAAATAGGACTTATAATGGACGCGTGGGATTACGAAAAAAGGTGGCACCATATTTCCTACAGCTGAAACAGCTACTGCAACTGTCACCAGTGTACCTCTCTCAGCAGATGTCATCTTGTCTAGATTTTTAACACCACGGCGTGCTATTCCTCTATTAGGTACTTGTACGGTTGTCATACCTGTTTCATCAACGTTCCAGATATCACCAGGGCTGAGATTCAAACGTTGGTAAACAGCAGTTAAATTAGCAAAGAACATACTGACGTTATGTTTGTTGAATGATGTAGCTCTGGAAAGGCTTGTTGCTTGAGGTGTCCTTATAGATAAAGAAGGATGACGTTTGAGAAACGAGCCTAACCAATCTTCGCCAGCTAACAACTTTGTTCTCCAAGAATTAGGCATAGCTTTATTATTTTTTTTGGCGAACTGATATGCTAATTTCCGAGTCTCATATGGCGTTAATCCATAATAAATGTCAGCGGCTTTCTTTAAATAACTTGCTAAAGCTTCTTCTTCTACATTATTGAAAACTTGCCTATTTTTAATATATCCCACTGAGTCCAAGGTCAATTCTGCTCTCGTCAAATTCGAATTATGTTCCAATTTCTCCTTTAGTTTTGCCACATAACGGTGTAACGTCTTGTAGGGAATGTCATATTGTTTTGAAGTTGCATTTATACTTTTTTTATCAAAAATTATAAGATGACATACTCTTTCTACGACATCTTTTGGTGTAACAGCTCGTTCAGTCTTTCTTTTATAGGTTCTCATTATACTGTAACAAAATAAATATTAAAACACGAATAAAAGGTTAATTTACTAGATATTTTAAACTTCAAATTATATTGGGGTTAGTTGACTAGCTAATCAACCAGCCCCGAAAGAACTTAGTCCGCCAACCCCAGACGCCGTTTTAAGTTTTAATGGCATGGGTTACCTAAACACTGTCATCAATTTAAGAAATAATACATGAAACATGATTAACATGCACTCACGAAACACTCTGACTAATAAGCAAATGGTTAACATAAAGTGTGTAGGTGTCAGTTGAAAAAATATGCAATATGAAAATATTACTTACTTGGTACGAAAACAAATAACATGTCACTGCTTGAAAACAACGTGCGTCCGCGGCGCTGCGCTCCGGACAACTGAGCGGGGGGCGAAGAGTAATGCACAGCTGGGCCAGAATTATGTAATACTCATATCGTTGACGAGTTTTTGGCGATTAGTCTACCTACCCCTATGGTCAACTATCCCCGGTCTCCCCTAATGTCTCTGACAACAACATTTTAAATTGTCAGATTTTTAAAACTTTGCGTTAAAAAGTTATTTCAGTTTGTTGTTTACAATGTAGTATGTAGGCTATACTAAAATCGACAGACATGACAGCTGGCTGTCATCCCTCATACGAGTGAGTTGTCATTGTTCTTAATAAGATGGCGGTGTAGCATATTTTGAAAATCAAAATTAGTAGCATACAATTTTCTTGATTGGTCGGCTAAATACAATATTTTTTTAAGAATTCAAATAATTTTAGCAAAATTCTAAACCTATTATAATTACATGAAAATTGCTAGGATGATTCACTTTATGAAAAAAGAACAAATCTCATAATCATCCATAGCATATTGCTGGCAGTTCTGGATGTGCCAATATCCTTTAGTAAATAATCTTTTTGAGAGATAAACCAGAACTTTGAGCTGTGATAATACTAGTATCAGGGCTATAGTTAGGGATGTTTTTGCAAGTCATTAAAACCATTGTATTGTATTAAGTTTCTCACAACATATTGAGAAGTATTTATATAACTCCTGAAATTTCAATAACAGATCCACAGCTTTAACAGCAGCTATAACATCATTTCAATAAATATAACATAGTACTTGCAAAAGCAGCTTGTATGTCTAAGACATAGACACCTCACAATTTTCATGTGTGTATCAGTGAGTGGGATGAAATAGGTAATACACTCACACATAAAAACGTCAACAACACATTATTTTCTATCAAACCAATTAGACTTCTAAAACCTTTACAGAGGACCTCGGGAAAGGTCAAATATTACAACCCTGAGTACATAGGACCATTGTGAGATCATATTTGATTATTGGGGCTACTTTAATATTTAAATAAATAAACGGCAAGAGCCCAATAGAACCTAAGATATAATTCATAATTTCCAATATATTTTATTGGGCAAGCTATATTTGGTATTTTTTGGGTTTTTTTTTATTAGTGTATTAGTAAATTTCTCCAGTTTTATAATCTTTGTAAATTAAAGTAGATGTAAGCTTAAAGCTTTCCTATCTTGACAATTATTATTTTTAATTAATTGTATAATGGACATTGACACCAGAAATATGTAATGAGGTCATTAGTACATGCAAATATTTCTATAAACTTAAATAAACTTAGTCTACACTGATTATCACTTTTTTAATAATATTTTTCTTAACTTATTATTATCAATATTATTACCTATATTTCTTTAGTGATGATTTATTTAGCTTATTAATTACAACATAGTATGAATGTCTAATAACCGTTCTTTATGCGATTATTACAAAATCACTAGTTAAAACTCTTACCGTGCAATTCCTGCTACCTTGAGTTGCTATGTGATTCCGTAACAACTCAAGCTGTTGATTGCAACGGTCGTTCTGTTCCCGTAGCAACTGGTTCTGCTGTTCTAACTCCCTCAATTTGTTTGTAACCCACTCTTTAATGCGGGCCGCTTTTGCTTCCACCTGTTTCGCGTCTTGGAGTCTTAACTGCTTCTGTCAAAAAGGTTATTAGTCAGTCTGAAGTATGTATAGAGTATTTATTCATATTCTATGAAAGCTATTGCTTGTTTTTGCTAGCTTGTTTTTTTTCTTCTATATTTCTTTATTGTTTATAGCACAAGTCATGTTTATAATTAATTTTAGTAATGTTTAAATGCCTTTGTGATAGTGTATTTTTATTTAAATTTATAAGGTTTTAAATTTAAAATATAGCATTTCTGAATTAAAAAATATCAATATAGAGTCAGAGATTCTGCAATGAAATATTGTTCATCTTACAGGAAGAATAAAAAATTATTATCATTTTGCATAAAAAGTTTTAAGAGTTTACTTTTCTTAGTATTGTTATGAATTTCTGGTAACCATCTACACTATACTATAAGCCGTAGTCTATTTTTGTAAACACATTCGCTATGGTTATTGTCATCGACACGTATTTTTCTGAACATTATCTACATTCTTTACAATTAATCTCCTTACTTACGTGCATCTTGTATCAAGTATTCGTAGCTCTTAGTACGTATCATAATTTTTAACACTTAATGGTCTACTATTTGTTTAAGTGTGTATATGAATAGTAAATGTACACATATTCTTGATTAAAATATATCTTTTCATTTAATAATTACTAAAATAACAACATAGAACTTTGTTTACATACAATTTCCGTACCTCAAAAATGACAACAACTTAAATTCCAGAAGTTGAAGCGTAAGCGTAAGTTCTGAAACCGGTTATGACGACACTTGAAAAGATGCGTTCGATATTACTGAACATCGTTCAAAAAAGTGGTTGACGAGTTTTTGACATCACTTGCATTATTAGTTACTAGAATGGAATTAATTTAAATGAGTGTCTGTTACTAATATTTAGCTGTATTTAAAACGGCCCCCATTTCATTGTTTTTATCAAAGTTATGATGTTACATCATATTGTTTTTCTAAATCATTAAAAATTATTGTAACGTGATGATTTAATTGTAACACGATTCATTACCTGTTCTTCAATCTGGCCCTCCAGCCGTGTGATAGCTCTGGGTGCACCTTCAGTGCCCGCTGGCCATTCGCACAGCCGCTGCTCCATGGCGCGGACCTTTAACAAAAAAAAATAAAAATATTTTAAAATCAAGTTTAACCGTGGCTCAACACATATTTTTTTATTTTTAATTCAAGTAGTGATTTTGTAAAAAAAAAATAAACAACGTGTATTACAGCTTGTGTATAATGCACATTGATAACTTTTTTTTTACTATTTACTAATATGGTCCCTTTAACATCAAAAATCGTTTTATATTGGTGGTGGTTATGTTATATGTTATTTAAAACTCACCATTATAATGTGCTGCAACTATGCAGTTGGCAAACATAGCCACAAGACTCAAACCGAGTTGAGCATGTTGAAACTGTATACTTTTAGATTAATATCAAAAGCATATTGTGGTGACTAGCTTCGTAGCAGTCTAACCGCAGCATGTCAGATATACATTAATTGTTAATAAAGCTAGCGTACTTCATATATACCCATCCTTAATAATAAAAATGAATGTGTTTGGGATAAAAATCATGGCTACATCTAGTAGCCGTATGCCCAGCTGACGTCGAACAGAGACATACTCGTAATCGATACTAGCTACTTTAATGTATAGTTTTAATATAATTTTTTTAATATAATGTATATCAAAATCTATTAAGTTCTTCAGTGAAATCGTAATATTTAATACCACTGTATTGTGTATGATTTTCGTAGTTAGTTTTCAAATATACTACGGGTGCAGAAGTTTAGCTAGCAGTCAAATATATATTCAAAGTTACACAACGATATAAATTCAAATTAATTAAGGTTCCAGTAATGTAGAAAGTCAAACAATTTAATTAAAACACCCTACATTAATATCAATTAATCTAATTAGGGACTGAGAGAGTCGACAATGAAAATAAAAGGTATTTCTGTGCAGAGAATAGATTTGATTATAATTCTTAATCTCGAAACAAGCTTAAACTAATAAATACAAACTACACCAATATCAAACTGTAAACATTGATCAAAGGCACGCGCGTCGTATTTCATTAGACATTAATCCAATCACGAAATAGGGATTAACCGGCGTTACTTGTTATTGAAACAAGTTATCCGATACGGACAGGATTATCAACACTTCACCCCCCACTTAGAGTGTTACCGATATCAAGAAGTACGTAGTTTTGGAAGTAATAACCTAGTATGGCTTATGGTAAAACATTTTAAATAAAGTTTGAAGCAAAAAAAATAACAAAGAAGAGTTTCTGAAGTATTTCTTTAATTGATTTGTTGTCTTCGCTTTTGAATTAAACTTATCCAATTTTATCAGATGCATTACAACTCTAAGTTTCTAAATGCTGATTAGTTTTTTATATTAAAATTCTGCAAACTAAATTACAACTTAATAATCATAAAATGTTGATTGAAACCACTTAACGAATGGAGAAACATCTTACACTTTTCTACGGTTTGATTTAAATACTATGAATTAATGTAATAAAATAAAACAAGTTTTTATTACTATATGTATACAATATAAAAGTTTCACATAAAATATAAATTCTTAATTCTATATTAATCTACTATAGTTAAGTAAATAGTTTTGTGTAAAATCCATCTCAGCATTCGGTTGGTCTACAGCTCTTCTTTCGACAAAGGTCTCTTCTAAAGCTTGTGTTATGTATCACTTGATGCTAAACGATGAGAGAAATGACTAGCTCCATATTATTAACGCACTACCTATACGCACTTTACAGAAATATATTACTAATTTTGGCACACTTCCTATTTAACTAAATCAAATATTGTTATCTTCAGAGTATTAAACGAATGATGCTCATATGTTTAAATTTAATTAACTACGTAACATAAAATATTCGGATGGCTTCTTTGTATTTCGACGTTGAAGCATCGCAGTGGTTAAAGTTTACAGTCCATAATCCTTATTGCACACGCCAGCGTTAGGTACACCATTTCCGCTGGTTTAAAAACGCGTAAGTTAGTTTTTATTACCTATTAAATTAGTTCGTTTACCCTGATTTTCACAACCAAAAATAATAGACAATTTTTATGATAACTTTGGAGGTATGTTAAACTTGTTGCAACTATGTTAATATCATTACGTTATGAAGAATATGTTCATGTATGTTGCGTATATTATACGAAATCGAAATTTACAATAGGCATTTGAAGAACAAAGAAGGTGAAACATCGGGTGAAGGATACGCCCAGGAATAGCTCGCATTAATCACAAACTATAATTTGCCTGACTCACGACAAGAGGGGACGCAACGAGTATTGGGAACTTTCTAAATCGGTCCAACATTCAGAATGTGAGAACGATAAAAATAACAAATAGGAAGCCATACCCGCCAATGAAATCCAAAAAGGAAATAATTTCGTAGCTGAATTTGAATGTATTTAATATCATACGTAATTATTTGTTAAGACAATGAGTTTTGTTTAAAGTGGCATGAAATAATAGTGCGATGAATTGACTAAACAAATAACACAAAATACTACAAATGTTTTACAGCCTTTATAGTAAAAGATGTCTGAGGAGTCGGTGACTAATGGTTGATGACGTCAAAAATGAAGTTTCTACTGACCACCAATTAGTCACATCCATCAAACTAATTTATTTTTTTCATTTAATGTAAAACATGTATCGAAACAACTAAACTAATTAAAAAAATTTGACCAACTGACAGTCTTTGTACAGCTATATAAACATTTTGCATGCTCTAAATGTTATTTACGCATATGCATACTTATCAAGAAAACAAAAATTTACTTAATTTAAAAAATTGAGACATTAAAAAAATTAGTTGTTGTTTTAAAAATTAAGCTGTCTTGCCTTTAATTTATTTGGCGAAATTTAAGGACAAGTGTAAACGCTCGGCAAATGTAAATATACAACTCGTTGATTAGTCCAAGTCTAATTAAACTTAGCGGCAATGCACTCTCCCAGTAACTAACTTCCTTGTTTATACAGTCACAACCAGTAGTTAATTTCGTAATGACTTTGTTAGGAAACAAGTAATAAAGGCGAGGTGTTGAATTAGTGTTAATTGTGGTCCTTTTGCGGCCAATACTCGTTTAAACACATGTTAATCCATCAAGTAAGCTGTGCGTATTAGTATATCCATCTATTACATACATCTACTACTGCCTGAATTTACTTACAAACTAAAAAGTAAGGAGAATCTTTTGCAGGTATTTTAATGTAAACGTAAAGACAGTATTGTGAAACTTAACATCCTTTACTTTAGGTCTACAAGAAACGTGGAAAGACACTGAAAACAATTATAATACATGAAGCTATAAGGATGCATATAATTTTATCTGTCACGATATCAAGTTCTATTCACAAAAATAACCTACAAAAAAAGTGTATCAATCGATGTTATAAATTAAAACCTTTCCTAAAAAAATTTATACGTTCCCACATATCTCAAATTATGCCAATTCTAAATTAAGTTTTATTTAAATAAGTAGTTAGTCCAAATGTACTAATTGTGTAAGCCACAAAGCTTCTAGTCAAAATATGAATCACCAAGTAGACTGCCCATTTATTCAAATTTCAGTGTTAAAATTAGTCAAGTGTCGCCGCCCTCTGATTTATGGTTTGTAAATATCGCTGTAGTGAACGCGTCAGTAAGCGCCACCGGATGGGCATAGACAGTTTTATTTCTTTCTTTTTTACAGTCAATTGAGAATTATTGAACGAATAAACTCGTGCCATGCCTATAAATTGTGCAAAACTATAATTTGCTTTTAGAGTATTTATATAATACTAAAAAATATATTAGTCTATCATTATGTTTTTTTACATAAAACGCGTATCTCACGCAACAAAAAAAAAGAAGCATTATCGTCTTTAATTTTAAATAAATAAACTTACACATTTACTGCGAACGTCAATATTTATCCTTAGCAACAAAATTCAAACCTCCTTTCTACTATATATACATATTATTTATATTATTATATATAGTAGACTATTAAGGGCTGTTAATGATGATAATAAACACAATACAGTTGAATTTAAACTTGAACCATATCTGAAATCGATTAAAAATGTATCTATTAATTGTTGGGAAGCCCGACGGACCGTAATAAACAAAATAATAAAAGAAGGTAAAAACATAAAAATGCACACGAAGGGTTTACATGGCCATGACAGTTAAACATACAATCTCATACTGGCTTATATTAATTAAACCAGAGAGTAATTGTTTATTTTTAATAGCTATGCTATAATAATTTATATTAAACTGTGTATGGTACTCACTTCGTACTAAAAAGTTTTTATGTTTTACCTCTTTATCTTCATATTTATAAAAAATTCAAAATATCAAAATATTTAAAACACAATTTAAATAATTTCACAAATAAATAAAAGTAATTTTATTTTCTCAATTTATAGGTATGTTACATACCAACGTAAAGTACGTTCCCTGCAAGTAATGATAAAGTGTCGATTTCCTATTGTAACAACTTACATTAGAGGTGCAAACAGACCTCCATCTCGGAATTAACGGCTCTAACAGGGCGTGACGTAAGTTGGGGAGGACTAGGGTGCTTAAGGCTAGCCATCGTGTCATTTATAATGGACTCCCCACATACTCCTGGCTCCCAAGGAACAGGACATCCGAAAGGATTTTCTACCCCGTCAACAAAAAAAAGTAAAGAAACTATGATTTGAGAAATCGACAGTTTTGGTTCTCGTTCATTTGTATGCTTAAATATTTTACATGAACAGCTTTAAAAACTCCACCGCTAGACATAGACCTTAGCAATATAAATATATTAAATTACATATGTACATGCTTTCACTCATATTTACACTAAATACATGTTGTATTTGCTTGAAAGTATGTGCGTGAAAAAAAGTATTTTTTAAATTTTTTATTTTGACGACCTGGTGAAGGTCGCAGGAAGCTGCTGGATATGGGCGGCAAGGGACCGGCTGTTGTGGAGAACCTTGGGGGAAACCTATGTCCAGCAGTGGACGTATTTTAGCTCAGATGATGATGATGATTTGTACGTAGCCTAAATTCCAGCACATCTTCTAAGTAAATAAATATTGGGTATAGAGTCGTCGGTTAAGCTTCATTTCAGTTATTAAAACTGAAATAAAAGTACATAGATAAAATCGAGAATTTACTCAGATTTTATCTAAGTACTTTATATGATAATTCACTTCGTTAAGTGCAAGTTAGATAGAACTTCAGGCTTAGAATTACTACTACGTTCGTAAAACACTAAGGAGTTTAATTAGTTGAAATGAAACTTTACCCGTATTATGTTAACTACTGGAACCCTAGGCACGGTAGGAGACATATATCATGTAAGGAGTGCCATCGTCTGTCTATTCGCTTGCTGCAAAAATTTAAATACTAAACGTGAACGATCTAAAAATTTGAGAAAGACAACCCTTCAACGTTGTTAGTTTAGTATTACTAACAAACTAAATTAAAAATGGAGTGCCGGTAACATTAAAAAAGTGCACATTCCAGAATAATTGGTGGCAGTTACAGTGGTCCAGTACAATTGTAGCAATTAGAACATCTGATCCAGTCCACTGATCGTTTTTTTAACTGGCTACTAACGACGATAATCACTATTTGTTTTTACAGAAACATCGCAATCAATTGCTGTTGACGCGATCCATTTGCCGCCCAGAATAGATCAAAAGTCGTTTCGATGCCGTATCGCTGTTGGTTACTTTTGTGACTCGGATGTGAGACATCCGGAGTTCGTAGAATTTAGGCGATTTTTGGAAGCTCTTATTTGGTAGCTGAGTGGGTGGTACGTACAAATGTTTTATTCTTTTTCTTGTAAGTGTTGAAATCACTCGAGGATAGCCATACTTTAACACAAATGGACTGGAGCGGAGTGATACCATGTCCTTTCAGAAAACCGATGTTAAGCTATTCTTTCATTGTGTTTTACTGAGTCAGTGAGGTTACAGGATTCCAAATCTTCCCCTTCACATTTATGTTCAGATTATACTTCTTTAAATATAATTTAAACTTCGAAAGAAATGTTTTTTGATCTAGTCGGACATTTCCACTTACATTTTCCATTAGCTGACCTGCATCTTCTTGGTATAAGGTGTGAATCAGCTAGTCCATATATTGGTCTATTGGCTAGCTTCTATTGGTCTTATTGTGGTATTATGCAGTAACAATTCAGTCATACTTTTTTTTGAGAATCTTTAGCCATTTTAAAGTATCAAAATCATTGATGCTTCGCTTCTATTAGTCGTAGCGTATGATATATATACTGAAATACCTTTTCAAAGTAGACCAGTAGTGCCGAAGATGAACACGTTCAACCAAATATATAAATAATTAAACAAACACTTCATCTTTATACATTTTAGTACAGCATAGATAACTGTTTTACAAATTGAAGAAAATTTATTTAAATACATAAATCTCTTAATATATATCACCTTAGCATTAAAGTATATTTCCGTATTATCATAATTATTAAAAAGTTCGGCCAAGTGCGATTTGAACACGCATACAAAGGGTTCCATACATCTAATTATGTAAATGTAAGTTAAACCTAAAAGAGATTAATGTATTTATAAATTATATATATTTTTGAACTCTATAATTAAGAACTAATATTTATTTTAAATTATAACTATGTATAACCATTGTTGAAAATCGTTCAATAATATAAATAAATTATTTTGTGTTCAGTTTTTCAAAATATAACAAAAAATAATAAATATCATTTTAGTGCTGGTTTTCTTAAGAGAGGGCAAAAGGGCAAAAGAATATATTTTTCAAGTTAAAATAAAAACAATGTATGAGATTTTTTAATTTAAAAATAAGAATATCTCTGCTTCTCTCAGTTCTTCTTAATCTATTTGATTTACAGACGCAGAGTGAGAAGCAATTCAGCAAATCGCTTGTTTTTTAAAGAGCAGCTCATGGAAAAAATTACGACTATTCACATGAGTGTACGGCGATCTTTTGTTGCAAACCTCAAATTTTGCTTCTCGTAACAGCTCTGTGAATGCACTGTTGCGGCCAAATCTGTCATTTGCTGCTACATTGAACTTCATACTCTACTACATGCATGTAGAGTATTTATTGTCACTTTGGTAGGTTTTTATATAAAAAAGAGTTCTGTATCGATTGAGCTCAAATTTTCAAAGTTATGTTATGTATATGAGATGACACAAACATGTGAAGATGATGCGTATTGACATGGTCTAGATTTTTAAATAAATAGTGATGGTAAATATTAAATTTAAATTCATATAACTATTGTTAAAAAAATATTTTAGTTGAATAAAATAAAAATACTAATAAACTGTACACTAACAATGTAGTATAAACATCTTTTTTCTATAAATACGGGTGGCACGGACGTCCTTGAAATTGATTGCATATTAAGACCTGTCAAGCGTGAAAGTGGTTTCGTTTCACCCCTCTTCAATCAGTCGATTGGAGCAATCTTTCCCCAAGCACTGTTTAGACAGACATGCCATTTATTTATAGACTCGTTTGTTTAAGAAAGATCTGACACTCCTGTGTACGGAATGACTACAACGGCGGCGATCACAGTGTGTTACCGGCAGGTTCTTATTTTTGATCGAAACGTCAAAAATATTATAATATCGGCCATCATATATGTATAAAGAGGTTTACATGATTGTACACATACTTGCTACTCCTCGTATTATAGTCCGCTTACATATATACTTATGTATGTATGTATGCAGAGTTACATGACACTAATTTATTACAATACTAGCTTACCCTGCGAACTCTGTTCCGCCTTAGAGGCAATAAATAAGCAGATTTTTGATTTTGGACTCAAACCTGTTCGAACAGTATAAAAAATATCCTATGTCCGACTCCTGGTTCTAAGCAACCTCCCCATCAATTTTCAGCTAAATCCGTTCAGCCGTTCTTGAGTTATAAGTGGTGTAACTAACACCACTTTCTTTTATATATATAGATTTTTTTAAACTCAGAATTAGGGATGGTCCTTTATCCATCGTTGTAAGGTTGGCAGTCTGAACCAACCCAGCTCCTTTAAGACATCCCGAATCCTTTTGGGACGTTCGGAGGCTTCTAGAAGCGATTTTGTATCATTTAGTTCCATGAATTAAAATTCTAGCCTATTGCATTATATGGAGCTTGATATTACGTTTCTATAGAGAATATCCTAAGGAGCCATAAACTCTACTGAATTGCGGATATAGGTCTATCAAAGTGTCTCTATTCTGCCTGATGAAAAGCATTAATAGAATCTATGAGTGGTGGTCACCATACTTATTGCTAACGCAGACAACGCAGTGTAGTGACTCACGCTACCACACTATGGTGGCCAAGTGAGACGCTTTTTCACGCCCCGTTTAAAGAAGAGTTATGACATTGGATCGCCGAGAGGGATAGTCGAATAGTTTTACTTAGTAACCGTTAAGCGTCACAAATGTGTTGCAGTTTGAACGTGTCTGAAGGATTTAATTATACCATTATGTGATATAATGTAGTATAGTAAAATGATTTGACACATTTTACACACAGCCGATCACAAATTAGGTAGAGCCTGTGCTAATGAACATATAATAACACCAAGATATTGTAGAGGAATAGTGTGATATTCTCCCAATGCAGTGACAGTTCTCCGGCCATATTAGTTGAGGTCGCGACCCGTAAGAAACGCCAGGCGGGTCAGAGCCAAAGACCCAAATACTGACCCAAGATCTAACCATTCATAAGAGATTGTTATGCATGTACTTTAAACGTGTGATTACTAACATTGCTTACAGGATACATGTTTAGTTACGAATTCATTTGCGTAGTACAAACTTTGAATTCGCTACTTCTAGTATAAAGGTATTTACAAAATCCTATTTCCCCACCAAACTTCACTTACTGAATACACTTAGGAGTAAAAAGTTTTCACTTTGTCTGATGTCTGAACCCAACACTAGCTTTAATTATCCCCACATACAAGGTATACTTCATATGCGCCACCGCACTGCAGGCTAATAATAAATTATTGGCCATTGGAGCCCTCGTAAATCCTTGGCTGTGACAAGCATTTTGCATTAGAAATTTATAATGAATACAGAATTAAGTAGCAACTTTTAGTTGTGTTAATATTTGACACTGGACATAAAGAAATTTAGGATGGCAAATTATATTCGAGTATGGAGATCCCATTCATTTTAGACTTTAGATAAAAAAAGACTTTTTAAAAAGTTTTAAAAAAAGTTTATCCATTTTTTTAATTATTAGTATTGGTCTTTTATGAAGGATTTAAAACCATAGACCAACACTCAATAGCAAAAATCTGATCGGATTTTCGGTGCCCTTTTTAAATAGAAGATTTTTACTTACGATGTAATTAAAATTATATATTTGAACTTACTCTACTATTATTTAAAAATATATAGAAAGTACATCTTTGAAATATATTATGTAATATATAGTCACGACTGCCACACAACTAAGCGAGTACTGCCTTGGGATTTGGAAGTGAGTACACATCGGTATTTTCATATAGAATTCGAGATAGCAATTTCTTGACATTTATTCACCGCGCTACTTTTAGTATAAATCCATGAATTTTGCTATTTTGAAACTGGTATCTAATAATGATAATGTTTTTTGTTTAAGTGAATAAAACTCGCAATCCTGTTGATTGGTAGACTTAATAGCTATTTTGCGAGTTATAAATAATACTTTATATATTTCATTGTAACCGCCAACTTTGACTTTGAACACTGGGTCTTGTTTAGAATACAAAAATATAATTACATAATTACTGACTAAAATAAAAAATCATACTATTCAACTATTCGTTGCATACACAAATATTTATGCTAGACAATACAAATTATTTTTCAAATTTATAGGACGAACTGTTTTGCCGTGATGCAAATAAGTCTGAGTCATTTTCCAATGATGAAATACTCGTAGTAATATCCTTCACCTGCCTTTTTCTTCAAATATTTTTTTAATTTCTTGTCATACAAATCTACAAAAATATAATTTAAAGCTTCGACTTTGTCAAGGTACTTAATGATATTCCATTGCTCATTTAGTTTATGGTGAATGTTCTTTTTAATCACAAGAGCAAAAAATAAAGTCCGACTGAACAAAGTAAACTCCAAACATATTGGATGTATTTTCGTACAGATTTCATGAATCGGTAGAGGAATTTATGATAAAAATTTAATTGTATAAATAATTCAGATTGGCACTGAAAAATGTTGAAAAGTAGTTATAAATTAGTCAAGTTACATTTTTAAAAGTTATTTTTTAATACAATTTATCAAATTATTTCTCTTAAACAAATCTGTTAACATGATAGGAAATAATAAGGATTATACCCGCCCGGGAAAACCGTGTAGTGTGGTAAGTACTTCACTTAGACATTATTTATAAACATTAAAAAAAATAAGACAAAACTACCCACCGTAAGACATCATTACTCTGACACTTAACAGCATTCGAATAAAACGCTCCATTTTCGAAAAATCACTGCGTACAGTTAAGATAGAGTAATAAAAATTCAAACACACACAAAACAATATAACGTATCAATAAAGTAAGTACACACTTAGACGAAGTAATTCCCAAAGGAATGCTCGTTTACGGTTTATTTTATAATTGGAATGCGACCGCGACGTGTACGCTCGGTGCGGCACGGAAGCGAACTAACTGACGCGAGGATATCCTACAGGACGTGCAGAGTTTACGTTATGAGAATCGATATTAACTTAGTGCTTTAATATTCAAATTTATTTGTTACTATCATACTAATTGAAGGATGTGCTGTGTATCCGGTAAAATTTTTGATGTTTGCAAATATATTGAGTGTTTGCACAACTTAAAAGAGTGGGCAAAATACGTCTGTCTATTTATAACTTAGATTGAATATATATTTTATTAATCGTGTAATTAAATGTAAAACTATACTTAGTCTGGCCATAAATACTGTTACACTTAATTATAAAAAAATATTACATTTGAATTTCGAATCTGTCATTTTTATACGATTGTTCATTGTGTTTTCTCATTTTGGCGCCAATACATTGTAAAATATTTTGCGATATTAAAATGGTGTGGGGTGATAAAGAGAACCGAATCGCTGTGATAGCATTACACAAAGTAGGTATGGAGCCAAATGCAATTTTTAAAACTCTCCATACACTTGGTATTAGTAAAATGTTTGTGTACCGGGCTATTAATAGGTACAATGAGACCTCCTCTGTTTGTGACAGAAAAAGATCTGGCCGTCCACGTAGTGTTCGTACGAAAAAGGTGGTCAAAGCAGTAAGGGAAAGAATTCGAAGAAATCCTGTCCGAAAGCAAAAGATTTTATCTCGGGAAATGAAGATAGCACCTAGAACCATGTCGCGTATTTTAAAAGATGACTTAGGACTTGCAGCCTATAAGAGACGCACTGGCCATTTCTTAACTGATAATTTAAAGAAGAATAGGGTGGTAAAATCGAAACAACTACTGAAGCGGTACGCAAAGGGAGGTCACAGAAAAAT
Source organism: Hypercompe scribonia (assembly GCA_949316085.1). Taxonomy (NCBI): domain Eukaryota; kingdom Metazoa; phylum Arthropoda; class Insecta; order Lepidoptera; family Erebidae; genus Hypercompe; species Hypercompe scribonia. Next base: position 16,161,370 of record OX438981.1, on the reverse strand, counting down.
TTTGTTTACGGATGAGAAAATTTTTACAATTGAGCAACATTTTAACAAACAAAATGACCGTATTTATGCTCAAAGCTCTAAGGAAGCTTCCCAATTAGTCGACAGAGTGCAACGTGGACATTATCCGACTTCAGTGATGGTTTGGTGGGGTGTTAGCTATGAAGGAGTGACTGAGCCATATTTTTGTGAAAAAGGTATCAAAACATCGGCACAAGTGTATCAAGATACCATTCTTGAGAAGGTAGTTAAGCCCCTTAACATCACCATGTTCAATAACCAAGTATGGTCCTTCCAGCAAGACTCGGCGCCGGGTCATAAAGCTCGGTCCACGCAGTCTTGGTTGGAATCGAACGTTTCGGACTTCATCAGAGCTGAAGACTGGCCGTCGTCTAGTCCCGATCTTAATCCGCTGGATTATGATTTGTGGTCAGTTTTAGAGAGTACAGCTTGCTCTAAACGCCATGATAATTTGGAGTCCCTAAAACAATCTATACGATTGGCAGTGAAGAATTTTCCCATGGAAAGAGTGCGTGCTTCTATTGATAACTGGCCTCATCGTTTAAAGGACTGTATTGCAGCCAATGGAGACCACTTCGAATAAGCTTTTTATATTTTTAATTGTTTTATATTTATGTATTAAACTGACACACTGTAAAAGTAATAAATGTTATTTGCAGTTAACAATTTTCTTTTTTCTTTATTACAATATTTATGGCAAGACTAGGTATAAGAGAGGTGCCGAACTACTTCTTCTAATAAACAATCTATATTTTCACTTTTGTGAACTTGATTCTGCGTGTCAGATACGTCGCTTAAATGTCCCCGTCTATTTTTGTTATATATAAATATCAGCTTTGACTTACTTCTGAGTATTATTTCGTCAGTTCCAATCCTTAACTGAGAGCGCCCAATCCGCATACCAATCGTATCCAAACAGTGTCTGTATTGTAATCCTCGCTCTTTGAATTTCTAATTTCAAATAATAATGTTCCAAATTTGAACAGGTCACGCTGAAATATCTGATAGTAGAAAATGTTTCTACTCTATGGTGACTTTAAAAAAAAAGTTATAGTATTTATTTTTATTGAGAAGTAGTATCTTTTGATTTCTCTTAACTATATGTATGTTTTTAATTACTGTTAAAGATTTCAAGTTTGTTTTCAAATATACCTAATTTTATTTTAACATTTCAAATAATTCTACATACAGTAAACCGGAACTTTATCTCTTCTTAACAACATTTTAGTTTACTGTTAGATTTACGGTTTGTTAGTTTTTTTTTAGACACAGTGTAAGAATACCTTCGATTCCCAGAAGTTCTAGGAATGTTATATAAAAACTAGTAAACATATTCCAAGAACAATTATGTAATTTAAGATTACAATTACAGTATCAAGTAATCATTTTGATTGGGAGACATTCAAACAATGAATCAAATTGGTTTTGTTAACCTTGGCCAATTGGGTTCAAATGTTATCGATGAGATCTCAACTGAGGAATGTCAAGATATTGTATTAGTTTGACAAGATAAAAAGATCTGTGAAATATTTTAACTGCACGATTGGCCTAGTGGTTTAAGCGGTCGCTTTGCCGCTCTCCATTTCGCTGAGTGTTGTGGGTTCAAAAATCCTACATGGGACAACACTTTGTGTGATCCATAAATTGTTGTTCTGAGTCTGGATGTTCTTTGTGTCCGTTTCTTGTATGTTTGTAAAGTCCCCCGCAACACAGGATTTATTCCTTGTGCGGGCGTTGTCTTTTTAAAGAAAAAAAAAAAAAAAAATCTAATTGCAGTGTGATAGTAATTGTACTATTATATTTTTGGCACTTTACGTCTTTATAATTGTTAATATTTCTGCATATCGAGTTTTTTATACTATGGTAGATAGAAATAGTGCATCAACAAGACAGAACGGTGTAGAGACAAGACATTGACAGGGAAGTGACAGTCCTAGTTTCGTTAAAATTAAAATAGACAAGAATCGGTCATTTTTGATAGATCTTTTTTTTCAAAACACCCCATTTCATTCTATCTACATTTTTTATATTTTTTATCACGACTACTTAAAGACTAAAAAACTTAAGAATTGAAGACTTCAAATACTTGATATCGGCAGAAATAGCTAACATTAGTCAGCTGTTTGCCGTTTCAACAAAAGAAAAGAATGAAATCGACTTACTTGTGCACTGTTACGAGCTGCAGTAAGTACCATGAAGAAAAACTAATGCACAATATTTACTTGTACGTGAGCGAATATATTTCTGTCGTGACAATATAATATTTGTACTACTCTTAATACTTCTATGAAACATTGATAACGTATACTCCTTATAATGTCAACATACGCATTTTAATAAGTCTTAAAGACTATTATTATACTTAAATAATGATTCTCACATAAAAGCATATGTAATTATAAAGCACTTGATAGCAAGTTAAGGTTTAAAACGTTTTCATCACCGTTAATGACGTCATAAATTATGACGCAAAACTGTTTTACAGAGAGAGAGCCTGTTAATGCCTAATTGCATAATATGAAGACTTGTAAACATCGTGCGTACTTTTAGAATAATAACTTCATAAATGGAAACACGTTATTTACTGCTCTTCATATCTTAGATGGTAGTAGGAGAAATATAAATTTTGTTTATCAACCAACATCAGATCTTAATGTTGTGTTTTAGGAGAAATTTCAGCGCAACACAATATAGCGACCCAACAAACGGCCATGTCTGCAGAACGCCATAAAAGTCCAACCAATAAACTTTCTAATGCGACCATAAATTATAGAAGATTAAAAATGATGATTTAAGTTTGCCATTTGAGAAAATAAGCAGTTTTATTGTAACGCGTCGCGACACACAACACAAATAAAATTATACCTATAGTAGTGTAATACTACTTTATATAAAAACACTAGCCATGAAAGATTTTGGAAGTAATCCAGGAACGAAGCGAAGGCGAATATAGCCTTGAAAAATAAAAAGATTTTGTGCCAAGTTTGGAACTACCCACCCGAATCAAACTTTTCTATCTTGTTTTGGAATTTCATTACACAAAGATTCTGTATTATTATGTCTGGATTACCAATTAAAGAAGTTACATAAAAGTAAATTGATTTTATCTAAATATTATAAATATATATTTTACCAGTTGATTTAGAATATTTTCATTAAGATGTAAATCCCTCACGAAAAGGACACGAGTTGAATAAATTGTTAGCTAGGAAAACAGTGTACAACAGACGTTTTTGTGAATGTGTATAAAAATATTTAGACATTATTCTATGTGATACGACTGTAAGTCACATACCCGAAAATACGACAGCAACACCTTCATAATGACACCGACATCAAGTGTAAGCTGCACTTTATATCATCGATATAAAGTTCTACGCCCACTCAAATGCATAAACTGGACAAGTTGATTTCACTTTATCTTATACACTATTTTTCAATAATAACTCATAATCAGTCAGTTATCTCTAGAAAATATATTCCAGATAGAAAATGGAAGGTGACCTTACTCCTTAGTAACTAAATAAAATTTATATTTCAGACGTTTGACACACAACGCCATCTAGTTTCAAACTAAACCGCGTTGTGTATACTGACTTATATAAAAATATGTATACTTTTACAATATAGAAAACAACCAAACTTCGAAAAAAATATTTGTAGATCATACAAACATTTACCTTAACCCGGGAATCGAGCCCGAGATCTCAAACACAGCAGTCACATTTGCTATTGCTACGCCACCGAAGCAGTCATTCAAGTATTTTAGCTTAGTTACTTTTCCGAACAAAAGTTTCAGTACGGAATCGTTTATTTTTATGATACTACCGCAACGGAACTTAAAGTCAACAACTTGTTGAAAATGGATTTAGAGATTTACTATTAATAAGTTTCTAGATGCATTACAATTCGTGTAAATCCTCTATATCCCGTTTAGTAAATCCAATAAATAATTCGTATGTAGTAGATCAAGGAAAGCAATGTAAATACGATATTTCACTCAATAAAGTATGAATATCAAGTTGGAAAGTTTCCAGAATGGTTAATCTGGAACACGTCTGTATTGAATACGACAGTTTTCTTTGATACATTTTAGATAGGTAGCAAGTATTTTGAATAACAAATTACACGCAGTACGGTAGTCTCTTTTATTATGTCAATGAATATTCCTATGTTTTATTTCAATTTACCGTATGCTTTTCTAACAAAAAAGATTCCACTTTGCGGTGCCGACACACACAAAAACAATAAACTAAAACACGTTGTGGCGTTACACATTGCACCGACCCGAAATCATCAACATCCTTTAACAGTCTACTGCTGGACATAGGTCTTTTGGCCTACTATACAACGCTGGCTAACAGGGACGTACTCACTCTCACACAACTTACTTACATTCCTTAAATATAGCTTGATCTCTGTGGCAGATGGCTAGGAAATAGACGAAGTAATTTTGAACAAGCGATTTTATTTTGTATCACATATATTTTCATTCTTAAGTGCCAGTTTGCAATATATTATAAATACAGAAATTCACACTTAAAATGTACCTCGTAATAACTTACTTACTAGCGTCATTTTATAACTAAAATGACACCAGTGACAACTCTCACAGAGAACAAGCTATATTTTAAGGACTATATGGATCGGTGGTGAAATTCCGTATTCGTTATCTATCTACACGGAAACCCTAAATCACATTGAATGAAAAGCAACAAAACATTCATTATAACGATAAAACGATTTCTACAATTCAGTTTACAATTTGTATAGGTTTAAAAAAGACACTCAATGCGAATGGTTTTATAATATCACAGTACTATTAAAGAACGTCGTTCGTGACACATGAATAACTCTCTCGAATCGATACCCCAGTAAAGGATTTTAGAGAATAGAAAGAATTGTGCAGTCTATGGTATTAGTACGAATGAGTGGACATTGTGCATGGACAACGGTGCAATGAGGCGGTGAAACAAACAGAGCTTAATACTCATACTGCTAGAGAACGATAAACAATCTGTGCAGAATACAAACGATTTGAGAGAAAATATTCCGTCTGTCTGACGTACACAATATTGAGTTCATATTTGATGCAAAGACAGTAAAGAAATCTGCATTTTACATTTAGAGCTAAAAACGTAGTTTTTGTGTTTCTTTTACCTATATTATAATTTTTCTTTTAGTAATTGTAACTGGTTTTTAAAACTTGTAGTTTACTGCTAAAAAGATGTAAGGTTTAAACTCTCACGTTCTTACGAAATAGAAGAAAAACTATTAAGATAAAAGGTTTTTTTTTTAATTTGTAGTCAGATATGTTTAAAATAAAAAAAATCATTCTATATGGGTTCATCAGAATAAACTAAATTATCCTTCATAGTTTATTATTTACATATCCAAGTGCTTTCTGTCTTCCGGAATAAATTTTGATTATGGTTCACTTAAAAATTTGAACAAAAGATTTTTGGTCTTCAAAACATTTTATTTTATTCACAATGAGGTTCTTCATACGAGTGTTTTGCATACTTTTTAATTTCTTAGAAGCTTTTACATTTTTAGTACACAATGTATTTTCCTTGTATGCATAAGAAGCAGTGATGTATTTATCCGTGCGGTTCCCATTTGTACACAAGCGTCGTTGGGCGATGTAAGAGACCCATTTTCAACGGTAGAACGGACATTCTGGACGGCTGTGGTCGACTGAACACAAACTTTTAAACAAACATTCCCCAATAACGAGTCATGTTTTTTTTTGTATACCTGAGAAAATATACATACGATAGTTTTATTTTATAACTACATTATAAAGTACATCGGTGCTTGAACTGGACTGTATAAATTACTATCTATTGGCTCCGGCTCCGCCTGCTTGTGTTGGTAAACGCGGTTAAATAATATTATTACTAGCACAAGTTCGACCTCACATGGAGTATTGCTGTCATCTCTGGGCGGGAGCACCGAAGTACCAGCTTGAGCCTTTCGATTCAGTTCAGAGACGTGCTGTGAGAATAGTCGACGATCCTGATCTCACAGACGGTATCGAGCCACTAAGTCTTAGGAGAGACTTTGCCTCCTTGTGTGTGCTCTATCGTCTCTACAATGGGCTGTGTTCTGAAGAACTGTTTGATATGATGCCCACAGCCACTTTCTACCATCGCACCGCTCGCCATCGTCAGGGAGCTCATCCACATACATTGGAACCTAAATGGTCGCGCACAGTGCGGTTTCAGAGAAATTTTCTCCCGCGAACAATCCCATTATGGAATGAGCTCCCTGCCGAGGTTTTCCCTGGAAACTACAGTATGGGGCTCTTCAAGAAGGGGGTAAATAGGTCTTTAAAGGGTCGGCAACGCGCACGTGATGCCCCTGGTGCCGCAGGCGTCCATAGGCTGCGGTAACCGCTTACCATCAGGCGGGCCGTATGCTTGTTTGCCACCGTCGTGGTATAAAAAAAAAAAATATCACTAGCTGATAACGTAGCTTTCTGCTGGTCAAAGAATTTCTAAAATCGGTTTAGTACTTTAGGTATAAAAGCGTACAAATAGATAAACTCAAATTCGCAGTTATAATAAGTTAGGATTCCTTTTTATATCCTACTATCTGACTCACGCAATCTCGTTTGCGTTTACTGCCCGTGATGTTATACGATGTGAAGTAATTTGTTTACCGTTAAAAAGGTTATAGTGAGCTAATATCAAGAGATAAACACATATTGTCGCGGACGTTTTTAAGAACGTTTAAAGAGTAACAATTCTGTCTTAACAAAACTAAACTGCACTTAATTGAACCTTTTAAAAGGAATCATTTTCCCCAGTTCTTGCAACATGTATCATTGACACTCCGCTCCTATTGGTCGTAGCGTTATGATGTATAGCGTATAACCCTTCTCGATAACTGGGTCATCTAACACTGAAAGAATTTTGATAATTGGAGCAGTAGTTCCTTACATTAGCGCGTTCATTCAAACAAACTTTTCAACTTTATAATATTAGTATAGATTTTACTATAATGAAAATGAGTAATATCTATGAATCTTTGTAATTTTTTAAACTTAATATAGAAGTATTTTTTTGCTGTTAATCTACGTCAACGGTGCCTTATAATTTAAAAATATAATAACTGATATACAATACGTGATTAATAGCACCAACAGTACAATTGCCGTGACCGATATCATTCCAATATAACATACTCGTATATACCGATACGTTTAATTATATACTTGTAGACTGAAACACGAATGTATTCGTAATAATTAACGACTTTTCTGGAAAAAAAATGTGAAAAAACCACCTTTACAGTATACCAGCAATATGTATAACTCAAGTATTCTATACGAGTATAATACTAGGCAATACAATATCCGGGACGTCCAGGCAATATATGAAATATTATGAATATTATTGTCCATTATATACTTTACCTAGGTAATTAATACAATTATAAGTGATTGTGTAGAGTACCCACTGTTTCACTGGCAATGTGTAAAATTAATAAGCTTTAGTCTGTATTTATCAATGCTGTGTAAGTACTTATCTACTAATAAAATAACGGGTAAATGAAACGCGTTCTGTTTGCTTAATATTAGTATTATTCAGAATCATGTAGATTAGGTTAGAACAGTAGATTAGAAAGGGGACGAGCGAGCGAAGCGAGCGTGCCGCGGCTGCGGCCGCCTAGCGCCAGATCGCCTCTATTGTTGTTGAATCATTTGGAGTAGATGAGTTTATGTGGATTGTTTTTGTCCCCCTAAATTGGACATGACCGACTGCGCATTGGTTATCGTATAAAATATCTACGCGAAGGTTATTTAATTTTTAAGTACAGAAAAAAGTCAATCTTAGTCAAAACATATATGAAAGATAAATTAAAATTCTTAAGATTGAATTTATAATCATCACATCAAGATCAATCCATCACTTCCATCACGAGATATGGAAGCACGATATGACAGTAGGTACTATTACTGTTCTATAAAGTATGTAGGTGAGTAGCTTAGTAGAATTCAATGGAAAGCTAACTTAGTCTTACACTGAGGGGTTTGATGGGAATGTTTCGTATACACGAGCTTTAAACTCACAAGCATCTTTTTGATTTCTTTAGCCAGCGACTTGTGAAGTAAGAAATGTGAAGATTTTTATAAAATACCACAATATTTTTTAAAGATAAACGGTACGCGCAAGTGGGTTTTGGAAAAACAATACTAAATGTGAGTCTGAAGAGAGAGCGTTTTGTTAACATGAGTGTTCTGTGTATGCCTTACACAAAGAAAAAATAACATCTATTACGTCAAATAAACCGTAAAAGCCTACCTAGGCTCCTGTATGTCTAGAATGTTGCTAATCTCCGAGTATTCAACGAATGAAGTGGTATTTCAGTGTTGCCAAGAATTCCTATAGGTCAAGGTTATTGGTTATTATCCAAAAGCTTCTTACACCAAACTAGTTCAAGATCTTTATAAATTATTTTTCGATATTTCATTATAATATGCGGACCAAAAATATTGATTAGTGAGTCAAAGTCAACCCTTAAAAGTAAGGTAGGGTATGTTGCACCCCTGCTACGATGACTCACACGAAGGGGTCTTAATTGAGCTAAAATAAATTATTGGATCATTTTAAACCTTACCACCTTGCAATAAGAGATGCAGTCTCTTTTATTAAGAACATAAGTTGATCAAATATTTGGCCATTAGCTTGATGAAATAAAATATGTGTTACGAAGTTAACTTTGCACAATAATGAAATCATAAAAAAGGTGGGTATAGTGCAAATTTTATTGACTGTAATGGACGTTGTATAACGATTGAGGTATATTCTTACTATTCACCTTAATTTATGGCATTAGGCATTGTGCACTTTGCTTTTAAAATATTACATTCTAAAAAAGGTATTCAAATTTTAACTGAGAAAAAGTATTGTAAGGAATCTTATTTATAGTATAGTTTCACTAGACCAATAAAAGAAAATTAATGTCGCGCCTTATTAGGTACTCGTCAAAATTCTAACACATACCTATACCTTTTTAAATTATAGTTTATACAGAAATTGTAGTTAAAATGTTTCTACTACCCTGACGTATTCGAATCATTTCGCTAACCTGTGGCTACCTCACCATAGAGTGGGTTGCCATACTGCATTGTCTGCATTCACAGTGAGTATAGCGACCACCACTCTAGGATCCTATTCATGTTTTTCATCGGGCAGAGTAGAGTAACACATTGGTACACATTGAATCATCATCATCAATAATTTTAAGACGCTACTCTACTTTTCTTGGAAACCAGGTGATATTCTACATTTTTTCTTTAAAACTTAAAATATACATACAGAGCAGCGTCTGATCAAGTTCCACTCATGGGTATATATGTAAAAAGTTTGTGCACACAATTTTCAGCGAGAAGCATGAAGGCTGACCGCCAGAGAAATTTAATTAAAACTACCTCTCGGCGTGTTCACAGGCTCCGAGTATGTTATCTCGTGAATATAAACGCTAGATAAATTAAGTTCAGTGTATATCTTTTGATATTGGAAATTTAAGAAAGTTTAATCAATGTTTTTTTCATTGCTTTGACATTGAAAAAAGTTATAATACGGATAAAAAATACTCAAAAAACTACTCAACTAATTGTTTTATTATGAAAATGATTACAAAATCTAAGAAACTTGATTTAAACCTATATTGAAAATAGGTATTCGTAAAAACATAATAATTGAAGGTAATTGTAAAATTAGAGTAAGTTTGTTCGTGTAACTGTTAAAAAAATCAATTTGTTATCATTTAATGGATTGCCCAAGACCGGGATGGTTGGCGTTCCTTGGGGGAGACCTTCGTTCAGCAGTGGACGGCGATAGATTGATTGATAAGGCAATAAAATTTAAACCAACAGGTTTGCATTGTTGTACATTACAAACCGATATTAATTTGATGATAAATATGTAATTTGTAAGAGGCAGGATGAAGTAATGACGACAATAATTAAATATTCGTTTTTCAGTTAAAATACACTGTTTCTTGTGTGTGTATAATCTATTATGAATTTAGTCCTTTTAGATTCACGATTCACGATTAATCTAGGTTTCCTCTATCAGATGTATTCTGATAAAGGTCAACGATAACGAGCCTTCATAATGGGCATCCTTTTATGTTGAAGCTAATCAGTGTGATAAGGGTGTATTCCAAATAACAAGATAAACCCTAACCCTTGTGCTATTCTCTTACGCACTTTTAGCTTTTTATCTCAGAGGGATGATCGTTAGCCACCGTTATTGAGTTTTATTTCAAAAATTATGTTAAGTAAAGTAACGGATCAATTCATGTTGTCCTTGCTCTAGTCTGCCTCATTGGTCTACCGGTTAGAGTATGTATGTACCAAAAAGTCTTGTTGGGTTGTTCCTACAAGAAATTCTTAATAAGAACCCGGAGCTTCGATTTTGCGTTATACACCCGTGCTTCGGTGAGCATGTTAAGACGTCGGTTATGGTCGTCATGAACACTAATGGCAATCGTTATTGGTTGACAACTAGAACAATCTTCGAATTCAGTGTACTTTATGGGTTGCGGAGGTCTGATGCCAGTCGCTTCGTGGAAAAGCTGACATATAGGTAAAACCGGTAGAACTAGTAGCCAACGCCATGTAATCTTAGGAATAATAAAAGTTAGGAAGATCGATTAGATGAAGTATCCATTTATGGAATAAAGAGGTAGTCTAGTATATTAGACACCTGATGATAAGTGACTACCACCGCCTATGGGCACATGTAACTCAAAACAGACAAGTGCGTTACCGCCACACAAATGTCCCATCTCCAAAGTAAACGGAAGGAGTTTCGACTCCGGTAACTTCACTCATTCGTTTAGTAAAAAGTAATGAAACAATTACTCAACAGTTATGTGAGATCTTGGTATGACTCCGGTCGAACCCGTGGGTTGAGCTGACACATATGTTATATGCTGAAACATGGCTTTCATACGATGGAATGATTATTAAGGCGGTAGGTACATAGTACCTCTAAGAGCAGAGTGAATCGGAGTTTTAAACATTTGTAAAATTTTACACGTGTAAGACCGTTACAAAATGATTTTATATTAAATATCCTTTCCAACAGAGTATAATATTGAAATTATATTTACGTGTAACGAGAAAGTTCATACGAAACAGTCACATGTTAACAAAATATGGATGAGAAGACGTCGAATATTTGGATCAACATGATCATTTATACACATTGGCAGATAAAATTGATCTGTGTGAATTTTCTAGTGATAGAGAAGAATGAAAAAAGAAAACAGATTACCTTCACCACAAATAAATTTGGAAAAAGGGTAAGAAGACAACGATGACTCTCTCTTTAAACACGACTAGCGATTGCCAAATGTGATGGCCACTAAAACCATTGCTAAAGGTCATAGCGTGAGGACACACAGTGATAGCTTTTAGCATTTTTCAATTAACTCTCTACCCAATCATTACATCACATCAACAGTCTTTAATAGTGCACTACTGGATATACGTCTCTCTTCAGAAATAATGTTTCAGCCTACTACACCACGTTCTCCTGACGAGTTGGTATAGGGTTTGTTTCAATAATAAAACTTTAGTCCATGTAAAACTAAAATACGATTGCTCGGATGGTAGTAACGGTGAGGCGTTTCTACTCCGTTTAAATAGTTGACCTGTGTCTGGGTGTTCTTTGTGTTTGTTTCATGTATATTCGTAGAGTCCCTCGCGGCACAGGAATATTCCCAGAGCAGAAGTTGACTAGAAAAGGAAAACAAAAGCGTTGAAACAAACAATCAAACATAAATAATAAAGCACTTTAGTAGTTATTTACCTTTCATCTCTCAAGCCGAGTCTGAAGAATGAACAGAAGTGAAAATTTTTGCTGTTTTTTTTTGCAAAAGGACAATAATAAACTTAAAATTTCATTTCAAGAAACTGCTTCGTATAAGAAGTCGGTTAAAAATATGATGAACACACAAGACGTCTAGAACTATTAAAATGATAATAAAATGTCTTCTTTTCATATTTAAAAATAACTAATCAATGCAATCTTAACTTCAAAGTTAAAGGAGCCGTAATATGACAAACTGCTGTAAGTGACGTCAACTGACAGACGAATTTAATAGGGTTGTCACATTATAAGACAGAGTTTTCGACATTATCAATTTATGGATCCAAGTTACACTTACATTACAAGATACACTTTTTACACGATAAAGTAAAAGTATTTTAATCGTAACTGAGATACCACCCATTTAAAATAAATGTTCTCAGACATTAACTACGTTCAACTATAAGTCAATGATCATCACAATGATATTGGTACTCGCCAATTACAAGATATGCGCTTCATTAGTGACAGCATAGATAAGCACAGAGAAGGAAAACTTGATACTAACCCTTTTTTTTTTTTTTAACGTGTGGAAACCTCCTCGGGCCGTCACCCCACCGGGGTTTACGGCGGGGTGGTGTGTCGGAATCGGACCGACTAAAACCACACGGTGTGCCACTCTGCTTCTGACATAGGAGGGATCCGGGAACAGCTGTTATTACGACATCCAGATCCCTCCTAGCGCCTGCCTGCTACCGCGGGCACCATCTGCGGATAAACTCTCCTTTTAGGTGAAGTACGGCACACGAGGACGTTACCTCCTCGCAGCTGGCCATTATAGCGGATGGAGGGGAAAACCCGTCCCGTCCACCCGCGGCCACACTCAAGGCGGCACGAGGCGCTGGTACGCGCGCCTCCGCCGCCCAGTTCGCCGGCGGCGAAATGGGTCCGAGTGGAGGTTGTCCTCCCGGGCCTTCTCCGCCGCCTCCTTCCGCGAAATTACGTCTTCGCAGAAGGTTGCGACCGCGGTAAAACAACTGTCGCTACCGACCATGGAGCGTATGACGGCCGGTAGCGAGAGATCTCCTCCAATAACTACAGTGAACTTGATACTAACCCTATATCAACCCGTCTGGCCAGCGTGGTATAGAAGGCCAAAACCTCATTTCTAAGGAGAGGCCTATGTCCAGCAGTGGACCATTAAAGGCTGATGATGAGTATAAGGTAAGCTATTACCATCAGCCCTTTTGCTTGTTGCTTATTTGTATAACAATGTTGCCATATTACAATTATAACTCGATTTTATTCAAGTGAAGACTAACATTCTTCATATAATCATTCTGTTAGCATCAATTACTCGTAAGAACTGATTTCAGAGCATAATTTTTTAACGGATATGAATATAAACTGATTTGAATATTTTCCCAAACGTTCCTGGCTTCGAGAAAGGCAACCCTAACCAGAGGCATGAGTAACGTTTGCAAGTATAGAGCCCGTCCCTTCACCCACGTGACACCCACAGCGGCGCCACCTAGGCGAACACGCTTTTAATATTAGAAACAGTGCTGTCATGGTGCTCACTTCAAGCTCAATTAATCCGCTCTACAATCATAGTGTAGCGATCTGTCGCAGAAGACGGTAAAGTTTTATTTTAATGTTTTCACTTCAGTAAAGCTTCAATTTACTATTTCAATAAGGATTATTAAAATTGTTAAAATCTAAGATTATTAATGTATTAAGTAGTTTCTATCACGCTATGAGGCTGCTTATAAACGATTTTTTTTGTTTTCTGACCACATTCACACACCGCCTTCAAGTCCCGAACTAAGCAGAACTTATACTATGTGTGCTAAATAACTGATATAAATACATATCTACTATTATATACTTTTATACCTAATTACCGTTTCGGCACTTAATAACAACATGAAACACCAGTTCTCAGACCGTACAAGTTGAAACAAGTTATAAACACATGCAAATAGTAATTTAACAATGTTACTCATATTCTGTTACGCTTTTATTTATTTGATTAGTTCAAGCTAAGCATGATACATGTTCTAACATTATTAGCCAAGATGGCGGGCTTTGAGGTATAAATTATAGCGTGTTATGGATAGAAACATTAACTAATGGATATGCTGAGATATTGAACAACTTGCTTGTCATGTCGTGTTTAATTTTATGGTTTAGAAACTATATACTATAAACTCAAAGGAGTCTTGAACTAGTAAAAGCTTTATCTTTACGCGAGTCTAAAGAATCTTCGTACGTTATTTTATGCAAAATTATTTTCATAGCTTTTCCTTATGAGTACATTTATTTTTGCTCTTATGGCTTTTAGAAAAAAACCTTCCAGTCATCACTCCACTAAGGGTCGTAGGAGGGAATGGGTTTGGAGATCGGGTTTCCGAACTAATGTTTAATATGTAACTGACATTTAACCACCTAACATAGCACTATCTGTAACGAAAATGGATTATAATTTCCTTTTCCATGTAGGAAGAAAATGAGGAAGTTGTACCAATGTTGTGTATAATAATAATTATTTATGGGATTTTATAATACTTTAAGACCAGCCCTGACCCCTGTAGTAGAAAATTATACTGGTACTATTTACTGAACTGTTAGACTTACTGCTGGGAGTACAGCTGAGCTTACTAACAGCTTAATTCCATTATACTTTTTACTATTTAAATCTGGACACTCGCAACCATAATTTAAGCTTATTTCAAAAGCTTATTCTAGAAAAGTCTTTGATTTAATGTAATGTTTTGAAATACACAAGTAATTAATAAGAAATTTACTATTTGCCAAGTATCTAAAATTTCAAGAACACTTATAAACCGAAACAAGTTACGAAAACTTTATAGAGATGTTCACTCTAGTGCTTTAGTTTCAGCTCAGTAGTCTGGTTATTACTTTGTAATATGTTTTAGGATTACTGGACTTCGTGTACACGATATATTCACGACGTAAGTGAAGTAAAATATGTTGTCAAGTACCGTTTTAAAATATAATTTATTTACATGATAGTAATAATTATACGTCATTATTGAATTTTTCTAATAAATTAGAGAGAATATTTCAAAAAAAATTGAGTAAAATTATAGATCGAAGTTTAGTTGTTTAATTTCTTACATTGTCTAATCGATTGTGTGTGAAAATCTTTTGTTTATTTTATGCAAAAAACGTAAGCAATATATAATATAATTTTCTTTTTTTTTTTAATCTATGATATGTGTGTATTTAGACATATATAAGTATGTTTATCAGCAGTTTAGTTACTATGGTACAGGTTTTGCCTAGTTTTGAACCAGATGACCGTGTGCGAAATGTGTGGATATTATTATTATTATTTATTAACACAAAGTGGTGTAGAAAGTTAATAAGAAAACCCACAATGCTGTATTATGGCTTACTGTATCTAATTAATTATACACATTAAACATTTCACCGAAACATCCATTGACAATTTGAACTTTCAAGCATAAAATAAAAAACCATGTGTTTTTCTCTTCAACAAAAAAATACACCAGACGTAGACACACGGCTCGTTAACCAACCCATAATGAAGGGAGTTAGGACCGGTGACCAATAAAATGTCCATTAAACGTGACTCAACTTGTATATGATACCATAAGTTACAGAGACTGAGGAAGTCAAGCTAATTAAACAAAGCCCATTGATCTTTGTTCATAGGTTCTGTTAATAATTAGCTTGATTTTTCAGTAAAAATAATATGCTGTACTGTAGATGAGGTATCAATTTTAAGCCGACGTTTATTGCCTTAGAGGGAAAAATACTGTGACTAAAGGTGTAATCTGTCGATTCAATTTTGTTCCAATTCAAGTTGTCTTCAAGCGAGCGAGCTTCAGATCTATCTTAATAGAGGTAACATATAGCTTAAAGTAGTGTCAATAATGTCAATAGTGGAATAAACGAACGTCGCGCAGAGTGTGCGTCTATTGAGTGTCAAAAATGTCCATGTCAGAACAATCTAACAAGTCGTGCGGGATGTACGAGTATTAGAGCACGCAAAAACTCAACAGAGCCACTGTTTGGCGCGAGTCCAAATACAGATGCATCTAACTGTCAGTTACAAGTAAATGTGTAATTTGAATATTACAGTAAACTGGTCTAGTAAAAAAACTTATGATTGTATAAGTCATCAGTGTTAAGGAAACGGTAGAAACAGATTTCATACCGTTCAGATGTAGGAATTCTTAAAACATTAATGAGTACACAAAACATTCAGAGAAATGTTCTTTTAAATGATTCGGATATTTTACAAAACGTCGTAGGAGCACCTGATAGCTGCCGTTTGCCTATTTGCCAGAGACTATAAAGACCTTTCTAAATAATTTTCATTGTCATCGTCGCAGTACCAACTGCGTCAGTGGCGCAACTGTAGTGAATGCGACAGCTGTGCTTGGGGTCTCGGATTCGATTCCCGGGTCGGACCAAATGTTTGTATGATCTGCAAATATTTGTTTCGAAGTTTGGGTGTTTTCTATGTATGTATTTACAAAAAAAAGTTTATAAGTATTCTATCAGTCAGTCTAGTTATCATAACACAAGCTCTGCTTAGTTTAAAACTAGATGACGTTGTGTGTCAAACGTCCGAAATATTTATTTATTTATTGTTTTATTACTTATATTATAATTATTAAGAAATATACACCTAATGCCTTAAAATTATCAGTTTCATCCTTAGGGATAACTTTTTATATTTCTTAACCTTCTTCTCTCGTTTCTTAAAATGATATTTACATTTACATATCTTATATTAAAACATGAAATTACATGTACCTATATATTAGCGGCGACTAGATTGCCTTTTTCTTCAGTAAGTACAGCTTATGATAAGTGAATTCTTTCGTATGATCAACCTTCATGGAACGAGCAACAAGATTAAAAACTCACATAATTCTTGAAACATAACCCTATTTGAAAGCCGCCGTAAATCATCTTGAAAATATAATACAATAACTGTAGAGTCAAAATAATTTCATTATGGCTGCACAGAATACTTTTTTTAACGATGGCCGTGACCGACATGATCGAGATAAATGTCAAAGATGTATTGATGAACTGCTCGAAGGTAGATAGATAGAGATCATGAGACAATAGGATCGCTGTGATAGACAACTATTGAGCTATTGTTTGGAAAACTGTAGACACTTCTATTGTAATAACTGGAGTTGTGCAGAAAAATATTCGACATTTCTTTTGTTTCGTACTGTATCTACAACGTAGTGTTTGTTTACGTTTTTTAGCGTTTCTTAGAGTAAAATAGCGTGCGTATGAAAGTATCAACTTTAATCTTTGGACTGGCCATGATGAAACGGAGCGTTTTAGGATCAGCGTAGCGTGTATGTCAGTAGCAAATTGTACTTATTTTCTTATATTGCTTACTAAGTTAGAACTTTGGTGTACATAGTGGGTGTTTGTGAGATTAATATCACTCTATTTAAATAAATAAATAAATATTTAGGACAACAACGCTAGTTCGCAAACGCATCTAGTTTTAAACTAAGTAGAGCCTATACTATGATAACTAGACTGACTGATAGAATACTTATATTTTTTTTGTAAATACATATATATATATATATATATAGAAAACACCCAAACCTCCGCTCGAGACCTCAAGCACAGCAGTCGCTTTCGCTACCGCTACGCCATCAAGGCAGTTACATTACATTAAATACAAGTACAGTTTCCTTTTTTTTTGTAAAAAGTTCCTCAAATTCAAGTTCATGTTAATTTGGTAAGATCAAATCAAGATAAAATAAAATTAGATGTTTAAATGATTTGAATATTTATAAAACGTCGTAAGAGCACCTGATTGACCTTTATTGACCATTGTGTTTATGTAAAAATAATACAAACAAAAATACTAAAAATGGATTACTTATCCTAGTAAACGCTAGTTTCTTTATCACGCTATTATTAATGTTAACTTTGTTAAGTTATCTTTGCATGATACTCTTCTCTTCTTCTTCTACTTATGGCATCGGTAGCAGTTTACTTCTTAGAGGTGTATGTTAACAGTTCCAGAATACGGAGAAATATTATTCATATTTCTTTACCGTATTTCAGATATGATCAGTAAGCACAGAGAGATAGTACATAGATTTGCTGTCTAAGGTTTCCGGTCTCCAGAAAGGTGTGATTTAAGAAATAAATGCTTATCACCGACCTAAATATTGATAAACATATAAGGAGAGCTTCAACTCTTGCGTTTACATTGATTAAAAAAGTCCGTCTCTGTTCAATTAAATCAAGCTTTTGGGCATCGTTGCAAAAGCCGCCAACATCAATATAATAAAGGTATGTTTTACCTGAACACTTGAAAATATATTTACACTGCCATGACTGTGACATGTGACGGCTCTACCGAAACAATACCACGGCCTTAAAGGTTACAGGTGTCGTTGCTTTATACTGAGTATTTGAAAGAATCGGTGACACAATCCTCTTTTCCGCTACCCCTGATTTGGGTAAGGGCCCACAATGGGTAGCAACTAATCCTTAAATAAATAAATAACCTCACATATCTCACACACGGCTGTCTGATCCCAAAATAGGCAGAGCCTATAGTAACCAGACTGCTTATAAACATACTTATATATTTCTTATTTCATATATGGCAACGTCTACTTAAATCACAAAGTTTAATGCATTTCTTGAGCCCATGAGCATAACCTACTAATCACTTAACGTCTTCAACAAATAAAAAAGCGATTAAACCAGAGACGAGTTGTCTAACACTTCAAGCGGCGAGGAACGAATATAAATTAAGACTACACCATAAAGGAAACGAGACGACACAATATCCTCAACCATTTTGGACATGATTTCCTGTGTTGCGTAATGTTTGTTGTGAGTTAGTATTTCAGAACAAAAGTTCACTTCTTGTGAGTGACCAATCTTTGTGGATCTTGTACTGAATACAACATATTTATATGAATACAATATGGCATATAGTTCTTGCATATGTGTATACTTGCAGGTTAAATATGTACTACAAGCATAACTAACTAACGCCTCTATTCTCTTTTATTATTGACTAATAGCTTGTTTTGATCACGTGACTTAGCGTTAAGAGACGTTATTCCCATACATCTGGTAGTTTTCAAATAACGTAGAATGTAGAATGTCAACTTGGCTAGGGGACTTGGTAAGGGATACCGTAAGTGGATAAGAAATAGGATGGAGTCTCTAGTGGTTCGAAGATATATAATAAAAAAAATACAACAAAAATAAAGCAGAACTTTTTTTTCATTAAGAGCCTGACAAAGTGACTCTACTCTACCTAATGGCAAGCATAAATCGAATCCAAGAGTTGTGGTCACCATACTCATTGCGGATGCAGACAATGCAGTATGGTGATCCACACTATGGCGGCCTAGTAAGATGCTTTTTCACGCCTCGTCTGGGGACGTAAAAGGCATGACAGTCATCCTGGCATTGTTTTGCGTACACTTACCACGACAACTGTCACCCCTGCACGAATGGGCCTCCGGTCCTAACTTTAGTATTTAACTTAAAAACAGTTTAGGAATACATAACATCAATTCTTAACACATACTGAACATAATAAAGGATTTAGTATCTTCTAATTTTGAGTAAGAGAGAAAGCAATAAAAAATGTATTAGGACGACAGCTGGTCTCGATGGCCGATATTTGGAAATATATGTAAATGCGCAATGCGTCATACCATGCGCGTACTCATGAATTATGGAGATATTCCACATAGGGCTGCCACTATCGGTACTTTATCAAATTTTATTGATAGTTAGCAATCTGGAATATAGCGATAAAACCGATATATAATAATTTTATGTAAGTTCCTCAGATAGCTTTTCGTATCTGACATAAACTATAATGTCAAATACGAAAAGTAAAAAATTATATTTTAGTTCTAAACCGGTGTGAATACAAGAAAAATAAAAATGGTTAAACCGGTGTACTTAACATTAAAGTACTAATCTAAAATCCAATTTTTTTTCGTGCCATGGTCTTGGCGTAAGATAGATAGAAAAAAAAACCTTTATTTGTACTCCATATTTCAAGAGAGTACATAAAATGTCAGATAAATAGTGTACAAAAGGTGGCCTTATTGCCAAAAGCAATCTCTTCCAGGCAACCTTAGGATGGATCAAAATGTCTCGAAGAGACAGTAGTAGTTAACGCTGTAATGGTTTTGACAAAGTATTTGCTAATAAATATAATTAGTAACCTATATATATCTATACGTATATACACACATATAAAAAAGAAAAAATAAACTCATATCTATGTATACTCGTAAATATACTTCGCTTGAGTAACAGTTTGAGTAGTAAGGAAATGATGATGTTTACTTTAATAGGGACAGTTGCCTTTAATGCTTTAAAATCCTGCTACTGTAAATTTTATCCTATTTTTGGCCAGTTTAGAAATTTGAACAACATTGCTAGTAACTAAGTGTACAGTTTTCCAATTCTGACCATCAATTCTATTATTACCACAAAAATATGTTCGATAAACGTAAAGAATGCTCAAAAATATTCACTTCTAAGACCTAAAGTACTAACATCAATTTTTATACGACCAAAACATTTATTTGGTGAGCACTTATCTTTTTATTATCCCAAATGCTAAGCCTTAAATCACTGTGTACTTACTACTATTACAGAAAAGGTCCCTCGGTCAGCATCTCGGTTGTCTCTGAAGGTTTTATGATACACTTATATTTATAGGACAACCCTACGGAGGCTAGACGATATAACAGACGCCTTTGTGCTTGATACTGATAGCTTTATAGCATATTGTTTATATTTACCTAGTTTTATGTGCGGAATTTGTGATGTAAAACTTACAACAGTTCATCTCTGCTTTTGTTTTGTTATGTACGGTTATACTATGACATTGCTTTAATTAAACCATGGATGCATGAGATGAGATATTTTCATCTGTGACGCCGCAAATAAGTAGAGTATAAGAAGCTAGTCAAAATTGTACTATAAATCAAATGAAGCTAGTCAAAATTGTGCTTTTCAGAGCAAAAAACGTGATCCTTTAATTTTTTCAGAAATTCGATCGAGTGAAACAAAAAAACGGCTGGCTGGATTAATTTGGTTTTTTGTAGGATTTTTGTGGATATATTGAACTCTAAAAGGCACACTTAACATTAGTGGTTTCCTCAATATTTTCGATTCAGTGCTTGATTTTCCAAAAAACCACCAAAAGCCCTTTTTTTGTTGCATTTTCAAATTCATGTGACAGAAAGAAAAATTTTTTTTTCGGAAAAACTATAGCCAGTCGTTAAGGAAAATTTATTCAAATTCTTGAAACCCACCTTTAAATTTCTGTGGAATCATTGGTTGCTGAAATATCGATAATCAAACACAAAAGGATCCTTTTCCATTTGAAAACCGATATCTCGGCGAGAAGTAGGCAAATCAGGGTGTATAAAAAAGTAAATTAAAGCTAAATGAACAAGGTATCCGATCCTTATAGTGGTTAAGCTAAAACAATTTTTTCCACGTCCGTAGACCAAAAAAAAAATTAAAAAAATTTTAAAAATTTTTTTGTTGCTGGGTTTTCTACGATTACTCAAAAACCGCAGAGGCTATAAAATTTTTAAGTTCGAATCCAAAAACTAGACACTTGGAACTATAATTTTCTTTATTTTGATTTCCTGTACGACCATTTCTTTCGAAGTTACGACCTGTTGAAAACTGCCCAAAAATTTGGAATTTTTTTTTGATCCCTTAATTTTTTCCATTAGTGTATTTGTTATTTTGAATTATTATTATTTTTCTATCTGTTAATAACTTTTTACTTTTGTATTTTTCTTTGTTTTGTTTTTGCGTATTCCTTATTATAAGATTCTGAAATAAATAAATCAAATAGTTCCACCTGCATATCTCTTCGTTTCATTGTAGGTAATCGACTTTTGTATGTTTCTTAGCTTTTTTAACTATGTTTTTAATTTATTTAAACCTTTATTGTCAGTTCTTTATCATATCATAACAATGAGTCTAATCAGTACCCATGTCTATAAGGCGGTTTGCCTCAGGCAAATTCATCCGCCACGCACCAGTATAAAACGTGTAGTGTTTCTTGTTATCAAACCTACTTTGGGTGTTGTTTTGACTGCAGTGAAGATACTAAATGAAGAAGAGGAGCATGTCCAATACTTATATCCTTCATGTAGTCTTATAAATACAAATATCTCTTACTTACATACTAAAAACAGAAAAAATATTATCAACGTTCGACCAAAGTTACTAAAGATAAGATTATACAATTTCAAATGTACCTTAAAGTATAATGAAACAAATCCCAAATCCAATTGCTTCTCTTGAACTAATTTAAATATAGCTAAATCCTCTGGAGGCAGATTTTAAACCAAAAACAAATCTAACTTCGTACAAAACTCTTCAGTTGATTTGGAATATTTTTCTTCGTCAAGCATTTCCACTCACAGCATTTAATACCTCTATTAAATCACGTCTTCAATAAGAATTGTGAGCGAAATAGAACTGCTATCGCTCGACCAGAAGTTTCCTTAAGCTGAGAGTCTGTAGACTAATCCAGCAACCGATCCACAATGCAATCCGTTTGGACAAGGTTATTGCACTCGGTGACTCACAACCATTTGCAATACTATTACTACGTAGTTGTAGAACACTATTCTGTTTTTATGAATTGGTTGTGAGTTTACGAGGTAAATTGTCTATGGAGCAAATTTGCATATTAGATGTACATTTCCATTTTAAAATGAAGGTTGTGGTTTTGTGTTTTAAAATGATGCCACTGGTATAAGTGACACTAGAAAAGTCAATTACTATTTTTTTTATCATGTTATGGTGGTTAAGTGTATAGTACACCAAAATATCCTTTCGAAGGAGAGGCATGTCCAGCAGTGGACTGATGATGCTGATGATTGTAGTTTTATCTATTGATTCTAATAATCAATATGTAAGCTTGATGTTCATTATTATCTGACAATTAACCAAGACACGGTTAAAACTTTACTTTGTATATATACGAGTATATTCTTACACTTTACAAATTTTGTGAAGTAGTTCACTAGACATTAGCAGAATACGCTGGTATTCTAATATCCGTATATATACAGTTCGCTGCTGGGCATTAACAAAAACTAAATATAAGGTATTTTTTTTAATTTACTGTATTCTGTGTTTAATCTGTGTAAAATGCTACTTGCATTAGCTCAGGATAAATTTGTCTTTCTTTTTGTCTAGTTAGCTGACAAAACATTAACACCATACAAGCCACGAGTGAAAGTTGAAGTAGGAACTCGTGTTCTCTGAAAACGAAGGCTCTATTCCGGGGTTGTGGAGTATCTTGCTCTTTTTAGTGTAAGATGTTTACTGTGAACTTTAGGTTACCAGCGCTGATTACTCACAATACGATTCTCTATTATATCACATAAGGAAATACAGTTTAAGAAAATACTACTTTCACATAAAAAATTATAAAAATAAAGTATTTTTATTTTTGTTACACTACAAACACAAACAACTATCATAACAAAAATTCATTTAGCAATATGTAAACATTCCTATAATACAAAAAGAAATCATTTCATGATAATCCTAAAGAACAGGGTAACACTTACGACCTAAAGAATTGGGCAATGGGAAAAAAAGAAGTGACATCACTTACGCTACGCACAATGTAGACGGTATTGTTTGTCACAATAGATTGCTCGGAACAGAAGAATTGTTTATGGTACGAGTCAACCTTTAGTCTCTGTACATTTACTTGAAAAGACGTAGAACGATAAAAATGTGAGTACCGTCATTTTTCATATTTTTTTAACTTTATTAATTACTATTAATAACGGTTAGGCTTTGAGGTCCAAGATACTTAAAAATGTCGTTTTTTATGAGAGCAAAAGAGCAACATTAGTCAAGTCGCAAATATAAAGAGAAGAATCACATTGAGTCTGTGTCTATGTGTCTGAATACATGGAAAAAAGCCATTAGCTAGAAACATCTTAGTAATATCGACCCAAATATTACTGTAGTTGACCTTTACCAACTTAAAATAATTTAGGTATGTTGGTATGAACGCGGAAAAAGTATAAAAGCTTAAAAGCCTTCGTTTCTTTTCTCAACCCCGTAGCATTGCGTGACAAAGGTTTTGCGTGTTTTTTAAGTTAATCAGCATATAAGTTCGCTTTGGGCCAGGTTACTGACCAAAATATTTTGATCTATTTAATGTATTAAAAGACAATTTTATAATAGCGCTAGTAAATAAGTCGAAAATCGAATAAATGCAAATTTTTTTATTGTAATAAACTGCATTTTGTATGTCCCTGTATCAATAATTTTTTGACAAATAATATTTAGATTGACTTTAAGAAAGATAGGTTTTATTAAAAGATTTTAGAACTAGATATCAAGCCTTTATATTGAAAAAGGTGAAAATAATAGTGCTAGATAGCACATTTCTCTGTTTTTACGACTGTTCTCAGACTGCCTCTGAAATACGATTGACATGTTTATGAGAAATTCCTTAAGCAGCATTTTAGTGGTATTGTGGGGCAAAGTTCAAAGATGGCGGGAAATGTTCCGCGCAAGCGTACCTGTGTAAACAGCTGAGTGGCGTCCATATTGGATCGTACACTCATGTGATGTCATGTGTCCACTTTTATAACCATGTTATTTCATATCTTTGATTATTTTTTATTACAAATGTCTTCTGCATTCTTTTCTACTATAAGTATATATAAATTTGATAATCTTGTAATATATGATTTATTGAAAAAGAAAAGGCATAGATTTGTATTGAAACTTAAAATGAATTAGAACTTTTTCATGTTATTTTATAAACACTGAATAGATACACGCTAATATTTGTAGATCAATAATAAATTAAACTTAACTAAGATCAATTTAGCAAGGTAGTAAACCAGTAACTTATTGTACATTAAATAATAATCGATTTAATCGATTTTTAATTGTCAAACTGCCTTATTGTTTATTTAAGTGGTTGTTGATTGTAGATAGTAATTATAATAGTACTTACTGAATTTAAATTTTAAATTCAGTTGTTGCTTGTGTTATAAGGGTATAGATAATAAAAATCGACTGGCTTTTAAATCCTATTATCGTAGGCATTGCCAATAATATTATGTTTTTTCCCATCAAATTTGAAAAAACTTGGATTGACCTGAATAGACATTGTTTAGATTAAAGTTTCGTGCTTTTACAATCGATGAAAGTGATAATAAAATGCAGTACTTACGGGTGATTGCTATGAATTAGATGGATCTGTTTTCTTCATTGATTGTCCACGTTTCTCAGCAAACTCTGCACTCAGTCTGTGTGCCTTCAAAGTATTTGGTTTCGACATATTTACACTATCACTAACCCGCAAAACACCGAGCAATAAAATTGACTTGAATTTTAAAACATAAACACTATTATTTAATAAAAATACACACGTAAAGCTTTAATAGATATACGTTCGTTGTAACACTTAGGCTTAAATATATCTTAAACCGAAACACATTTTAGCAGTGAAAAGCGATGCTTTCTTATTTGGAACCCAAATAAATTAATAAAGAGCTCCTATTGATCAAAAGTATTTTCTATACGCAACTGTAACGTTACCGCGCGCCTTGCTGTACGGAAACGTTCTGTAAATGAGCACAACGATAACTTGAAGTTGTGATAAAAAGATGAATTAAATTTACGTTTAATATTCTATTAAACTCTTTAAATAATAAGAAGAAACTATTATGTATATACAGGTATCGGGACGAAGTTGTGGAGTACCGTGGCTTGGTACATTGTAGTGAAGTTGGCAACCGTAAGGGCGCATGCGTGAAAGGGTCGCCATTGAAGACTTTTCTATTGTTGCCATAGCCAGACATTTGATATAAAAAAATGTTGTATAGCCTGTCATGAGTATTTTTATATCAATATGTATTGTATTGCAACGATATAAAGTTTATTATTATTTGATAGTTAAAATGTCAATGTTATTGGGGTGCGTACCACATGGGGTACATTCGGTAGGGTTATTATGTCATAACTTGTGTTTTGTAGCTTAGAGATTTGTATCGGATACATTTGATAATACTGCAGATAAGCTTTTGATGGATCGACCGTTGGCAATTGCACAATTTAAAATTTTATTCAGT
Organism: Hypercompe scribonia; assembly: GCA_949316085.1. NCBI lineage: Eukaryota > Metazoa > Arthropoda > Insecta > Lepidoptera > Erebidae > Hypercompe > Hypercompe scribonia. The sequence goes on along the minus strand of OX438981.1, from coordinate 16,135,344 downwards.
AAACTTGAACGCTACGTAACTTTACGAATGTTACGATAATGTTAGTTGACCATCAAAACGAAACAGAACGTCGTACACCATTGTACGCTGGACTAAATTTTATTACTTGCATACGATTTGTGGTTCCACTTTAATGGGATAAGAGTTAATATGTCCATATTTGAAAACTGTTCAAGCATTTAGCCAGCTAGTCGAAGTTGACTTTTAAATGAGAATGATCACTATATTGAACTAATCGATATTTGGCAGATTTGATACCCATTCAGCTTGCATAATTCATATAAAAATTGGTCTATGTGAAGACATGAATTTCGGCAAACAGCAAACATATACAGTAAAGTAACCCACCTTTAATACACACTTAGGTTTTAGAACAGAGAGAAAGAAGTTGACCGTTAAAGCCTGTTAGCGAAAGAATCCAGGTGACTCTTTATTGGGACGGAATCTGCATCTACTTCACTACATAGCTTTGGTAGCTCTATCTACCAGCACAAACGCTTTACTATTTAATAGTACTATTTTGAGGTACGAGTTGAGTTAAGTCAGATCAGTAGAGATCAAAACAAATCCACAAAATTTTGATAGTCACGTTCACCGTTCACTTTAAACTTTTATGGAACTTTCTCTAACGTACGTGAATGATTGTTTAGCAATGTTTATTAACAACAAGTATTATGTCTCAGTATTAACATCTAAATGCTAAAATAATCTGGGAAGTGTTATCCGTTTTCGTATCTTTGTGTACTAGCAATTGTTAAGCAGCAACAATTAAAAAATTAGAACCTTTAGGAGTTAAAACATCTTTGGCAACTGTCACTTAATTAAAACACTATTATTGGAGTTTTACTATTCGGTATGAGAAAAATGTGAGGAGTAAAATCTATTGAACGAATGACCTCGTTACATTTTTGGTGCGGCTGCACTGGTTGTGAGTGTATTAAGACGTGTATGCTGCAAAGCGACTATATCTATATGTTATTTTCATTAATTTGTTAAATTACCCTTTCATACGGTATCAATCTTTTTTCAGTTAATATCAGTCAAATATGCTTTTTTTGCGTCTGTTTTGACAATCGTACTTAAGGAGGAAATTCCAGTCGTGGGTCGGAGCTGACAGACACAATTATTTATTCCATTAAAATTTTAATCGTCACTGTGATAAACTTTATACTTAATGAAATTTTCAAGTACTAAACTTCCACGTACTAAAAACATTTATATGTTTAAAAGATTAATATTTTTTTATTATAGATCTAACCCTCATGTTAGTATTGATAAAAGTTACTGTTCAAAAGAGAAGACTCCTTTCGAAATCATTTATCATTTTGCTAACACAGAATATAAACAGAAAGTTCTTCAAATCAATGCATGTTGTTTAACCCATGACCCCTTTAAGTTTAAAGAATTCATAGTCATCGACTTCAGAACGAAATAAAAGCAAGTGTCGTCGTCTACAATCTTGGCGAAGGGGTGATAAAATGTCGCTTCGTGTCGAACAGTTGGAGTTGAGAGTTTCAGCTCCCTAGTGAGTCGTCATTTAAGATGTGGTTTGAATAGTGATCACGTTCTTGTATTAAACTTCACTAGTAAACATCCTTTTGCGACCACTCAAAACAAAAGAAATGTTTATGCAATGACAATGAATTTTTTATCGAATCTATGATTTAAACTGTCAATGGAGGTTGCAGTTATTTTGATTTGCACTGAAGTGGATTATAGCTAACAGAATATTGTTAACGAACAATATAAACTTCTCTAGTACTATGTAAATATTTGGAATACGAGTCGTAATATTATCTATACATATTAATAAAGGTGGAATGTCTGTTTGTAATATTGAAATAACCGCTTTTTACTACATGCATATGAATATACATACGATACATACACCAAAATAACATTTTTTACAATTTTTGCCTGTGTCTGTATGTTCTGGCTAATCTCTGGATCGGCTGTACCGATTTCGGCGGGACTTTCACTGACAGATAGCTGATGTTACAGAGAAAAACTTAAGCTACTTATATTTTAGAATTTTGGAATTATAAAAAAAATCCACGCAGCTAGTCATTAATATTATAACCAAATAAGATTAAGGCAGCTTATTTTTTTTTTTAATAAAGTCATTGGCGCCGCTTTTTCAGTCTTCGTCATAATTAGTCTACTTATCGTAACTCATTATAATCATGTGAGTCTTGTATAATGGACAGATTATATTGGTGACCTAGCAAAGTAGGTTTATAGGTCAAGATTCAATTAAAACAATAATACTTCAAGTTTTCTAAGATTCTCGTTATTGATGGTAGAATATCATTAACTAATCTTGACAATATTCATAGTAATATCATGTACGAGTAAAGTGCCATACAATCTGAGTCTATCCGGGTTAGATCTATATGACGACGTTATGTGGTATATACGGACAAGTACTGCCCATGGAAAATGTTATTTTCGAGAGTTGCCAATTCACAATCTGATGACACAGCAACCAAAATGCAACCGTGTATAAATAACCAGAGCGCCAAACGCTTCAGTCGAAGTTCGAATCTTTTGATTTTATTTATGACCAAATTTAAAATAAAAGGAAATATTTTAAAACCAAAAAATTATGAACTTTTACCTTTTAGGGATTTTTCTATACTCCAGAACATATATGAATAATTAATCACCACTTCCATCTGTATACAATATACAAAAGACAATATGAGAATCAGCATCACAGTTTACTTCCACCCATTTCATACATAATCCGAAATTGATGAAACTAATCCATAAAGCGTAAAGCAAATTGCATTTCGTATAAATTAATAACAAACAGAGCTTACAAGTGAGTCATCGTGGCGAAAATCAATAGTGGGCATCCCCGCCTCGATCTATACACTGTGTACTTTTGTGTACTGTGTATTGTGTACTCTACGGCTCTCGCAATGCAGTAGGGTTGGGAGAAGAATCAGCAGTGTGAAATTCATTGCAAATATTTAATAATAATAATTTTTATTGTACTTCTGAACTATTGGTTTTATCTCAACAAAAGTTTTTTTAATAATACATATATAAGACAATTAAAATTTTAAATGAAGGTGCCTTAAAACTCGATATAACGTAGTCATTTAATGTATACTTTCTATGCTGTGTCGCTTGATGTTAACTTCTTTATTGGATACATTGTGTGGTTAGGTACTTACGTACAAGTAAACGTTAAACGCTTAAAAATATGTTTACAAGTAAATTTGTACACTAGTTTCCTGTCAAACAAAGATTATTTATTTATTTATTTATTAAATTGTCTTGATCTTTTTGCCTTTGGTTCATTTTGAATTTTTTGTCGAAATGCATACACGAATAAACTAATACCACTTTTGTGGAAGGAGATATAATTTTATAAATATTTTCCTGTCTCACGTAGGTCACCTACTTCTTTTACCGTCATTAATCCTCTCTTATACGCATTATTTAGAGAATAATTATTACAGTGGCACAATAAAAAAAAAACAATTCAATAACATAATATTTAAGTGTTGCCCAAACTTCTGAATTAATTACATATTTTATCTTAACCTAAGTACTTTAGCAGTCGTACGTTTTTCAAATCTATGGCTCTCAAAGTTGCAATTTACAGTTGTCTCAAAGACAATCCTATTGGAGTTCTAACACTAAGCACAAATTAAAAACATTATCTAAAACGTTATATTGTGCTTACGGTACTTCTCCCTACCCATAATCCCGTCCCCGTATTTCTCTGTCAGCAATTGTCAGCGTGTATTCCAACAAATGTCTTCAATAGACCCCACAATTTTATGACGTGGTCGTCTAAATGACCCCATTTACGCATTTCACATGAGCCTCAGGGAGGAGGTAAAAGTAGTTGGGAATATACTTAATAAATATCGGTGGTTTGGAGATAATAATATCTATATTTTGTAAGCGAACAAGTCGCTCAGTCAAGACAATCATAAGATATAATAGAAATCATATTTCTTTACAAAAATGTGTGTGGGTAATTCTTTCAAAGATACCATAGTATAGGTAAGATTAATAGATAAAAATTTTAGGATAGGCATGATTTAAGATGTATTCATCTACAGCTTTAAACAGTCCACTGATGGACATAACCCTCTATAAGACATAAAAAGGTTTTAGCCTACTTTAACACGCTGGCCAGATGGGTTTGTTTAGGATTTGTTCAAGTCTTTCTTCTTTTTGTTGTGATGTTGTCCTGTGTTTGTTTCATTAGTAGCGTCTTCCAGCACTCATGGGATGTATAGGGGTGGTAACATTCTGTATTCTTGAAATACAGTGTGTCATACACTGTGCCGTATGTACCGTATGAACAAAAATGTATTAATAATTTCAAAATTTAATGTGAGTTTTATGTTAAAACGAACTGTTAGTGTCCGTTAGTTCGAACTTCACATGTTGGTCATATTTCCGTAATATTTCATGCTTTTAAAGAGTTTTTTAGCTTTTAAATATGAATTATAATTTACAGAATGACTTCGCAAAACAAATAAACAAAATAACTAACTTGTACACAACATACCACATTACTATAATTGAATACTGAAAATGGTTATTAACGCAGGTTTTAAAACACATTTTAGTCAAAAGTGTAATTACATCAGGATTCCAGCGTGCCGTCTGCTTCGCAATTTTTAATTAATTTATTGAGTATGGGTGTTATATCAGTAAGTACACACGGCAAATGGAATACCTGGTTAAGTTAACACGAACACGTGCGTATGATGGTATACTATTACTAGCTGACCTCGCAAACGTTGTTTTGGCATATAAATTATTTCTAGGTAATTTGAGCGGGATGAAAAATGATTGAATTACTAAAATGGCTATTAAAAATAGGGGTTGGTCATAAAAGGGTAAAAATTTAGGTTTGTATGTATTTTTAATGCCACATTATAGAAAAATAAAAACGAAAAAAAAATTCCAATATTAAAAAAAAAATGTTAAGGGTGAACAACCCTTATCACTTAGGGGTATGAAAAATAGATAGTAGCCGATTCTCAGACCTACTGAATACGCATATAAAATTTGGTAAAAATCGGTAAAGCCGTTTCAGAGGAGTAAGGTAACTAACATTGTGACACGAGAATTTTATATATAAGATTATTTACATGTAAGTGAACTGTTAATAGTTCGTTTCTTCACTGACACATTTGCAAAATATTACTGTTTAAAAACCGTTCTTCGTCATTTGTTTCAATTTCTCTACCAAAGGTACTTCGTACTGCTGATTAAATATTTCGTTTGCCGTGTGTACGTTGCTTATTACAGTTACGCGGGCGTCGTTTCATTATTGCTTCCGCGGTTATACTGGCATAATGCTTTTACGTAGGTAAATATGCCACATGTAAATTTAATGCTTATAGAGGTACATATTTTTACTTTCGTCGTTAAGAGGTTCGGATTTCTCGGCAACAGCCAGTTTAACTTACAGACACATGAACCTGACATGTTCCAATTTGTGGAGTCATCCGTACAAAAATATCCTTTTTCTTTTTATTCTCTTTCTTTCTACTTTTCTTTACAAACTTCCTCTCAATTTGGTTGACAGCAATGGCTCGGCCTTATAGTGAGCTGAGTATAGTGAGCTATAATTGTTAAAACATAGGTTTAATACGCCTCTGCTAGTTATCTTACACCTTATCCTCAGGGACAAATGGACAGGGACAACGTGTGGGTTCATGGCCGATTTAACTCAACCGATTTGAGTCGACCATGAACCCATACATTTTTAGTATGTCTGATGAAATTTCGTTACAACTTGATTGGTAATTTTTAGTTTGTTTATCTAAGATTTTTTTTAATGTATAACACTCAGGTTTTAACTATTGTATAGTATATTATTACTATTACTATTAGTATATTATAGTAAATTAAGTGTTATAATTGTATAACAAAATTCAATAACATTGGTTTTGTAAACTAAACTTAGCTTGAGTCGACTTGTTTATTGGAAAGTTATAAGGAAAAAAAAATTAAAATTTCATTATCGCTGCATTATTTATCTTGCTGTATACCTATATTTCTAATTGTGTCACCTCAGGGGTGACGAAGGTTTCTGCCAAACAAAAACTGCAAAGACGACATAGATGACTTTAATGGAGCCTTTTTGCCAACAGCACTGACTTGCACTTCTGATTCTTAGAATAAATATAAAATCCCTTTTATTGGTAAGCGAAGCTAAAACTTGTAAAGATTTTTTGGTTTAAAAGGTGATTAATTGTGACTGCGTGAATGAATGAAATGTGGACGGCGATAGGTTGAATATGTCATTTAATGCTATAATAAGGTTAACGATAAAAACGGCGTTTAAAGGTGAAAAGAATGAAAACGAGTTATAATAGATTATTCATCACTTAAATTCACCATCTTGTTGACTGTCTCATTGGTCAAGTGGTTAGCGTACGCAACTACAGATCAAGTAGTCTCAGGTTAAATGCCCGGGTCGGACCAGAATGTTATTGAGTTTTTCTGATTACAGAAATGCTTAATAAAAGCCTGGAGTTTTTGAAAGTCGGGAGTTTTAATCCCCTCGAAAAGAACTCGGAGAGCACGTAAAGCCGTCGGTCCCACGCCTGATCTTAAGCTGGTCGTGTCAGATAGCCGTGCCATCAAGTTGTGACAGTGAGGGATCAGAGAGTGTACCTGTGTTGGCGCACGCACTTGTGCACTATAATATCGAGCATAGCGGTGCATAGTTGTTTGGTCTCCGTTGAGACTGGTCGCGGTCTCCGACACACCACCCCGCCGTAAACCCCGGTGGGGTGACGACCCGAGGGGGTTTCCACACGTTAAAAAAAATAAAAAAAAATAAAAAAAAAATAAAATGGCCGCGAGTTATGTCGTCATAGACGTGACGCCCTACAATAGCATCAGTCATGAACGACCACTTAGCTGATAAGCCACAGACGCCCTGGAAACAATAGAACAACTAGCCCCTTGTCTCCAACGCATAATCAGAATACTGTGTATTGTTTTATAAATAAAGTTAATCTTGGCATCCGTCATGAACCACCACTTAGATGATAAGCCGCAGACTAAACATTAGAACAATTAGCTCTTTGTCTTCAATACATATCAATAAGAATACTGTTTTAACTTTAAGAAATGGTCTCATAAATAAAGTTAGTCTCAATCCACTCTTCAAGCCGAACACTTGTCTTATTAAAAACCCTCTCGCCCTCGCTCACAACCTAACTGGCGCAGTCGGTTCGTCGCGATACTGTCGGTTCCTGCTGCAGAGAATACCTTTGCTAAGCGTCCGCGTTCGCGAATAAAAGAATCTACAGTGAGCGTAGTGCAAAGCAGAGGCAGACAAGCTGACCAGCTGAAGAAACGAAGACTCACCTCCATCTCAGCCTACAAATCGGCAATGCTCGTGGGGTAAGTATAAAACTCTACTACTCCCGAGACTCCTTAAACGATTTCCTGGACATCCCCATAACATTTGGTGTATCCAGTATCGTAAAAAACCGTTATAGCATTATTTTATTTTAATGCAATACGGTACTTAGAAAAGAATTTTCTTTCGTAGTTACTATCCGTATCACTGTAGTTAAAAATGACAAGTGAAAAGAAGGTACTAACTGAAAAATCTTTCATAGACGAAAAATCGGTAACCACCGATTTCTCCACGTTTTCCAAACTGTTACCCAGTTATGATGGGAACAGGAGGACCTTATCTTTTATATTAAAGGTGTAGAAGATGCACTTAACTTAATTCACAATATGGACGATCCCTCTATCACTTGTTTAATTAAAAACAAACACAGACCAACAACCTAGAACACAAAATACAGATCGATTAGTCCACACCCCATTATTAGATCCAAACCTAGAGAACATAGACATTCGTGACATATTAGACTTACCAGAGACACCTGACACATGCGAACGAAATCAGCCAACATAGCCGTAATTATAACACTACAAAAATAAGACAGATATATTTAGATATATGTAAAAAATATTATACAATTAAATTAAATGTAAATGCCAAAGTAGATATATACCTAGCCTTTAACCCTAACATGGATGGTATCCATCTATGGGAAAAAGCAATCACTGTTAAACCTTATAACACTAATCAAACCCTTAACTTCATACTGGACATACCAATTGTTACCGAACAATCTTACAACCTATTACACCTATATTCTATCCCTAATAATAACAACACAATACTTATACCTAGCCACCCCATCCTAATCTTGGGAAATAATGAGTTTGCCTACCCTCACGAGCCATACACATACATCACCGGAGACAACGTCATCTGCAAACACTTAGAATGGCAGCCCTTACTGCACTCTACGGACTGCAAAGCTCAACTGATACAACACGAATTGCACCTACGCCACTGCAAGCTACAACAACAATATTATACAACAAATCAAAGATAAAACTAGAAAACATAGAACTAGATAACCTGAAAAGTGCGCTGCAACAAACAGAAGAATTAAAGAATACAAGCGAAAACTTAACCATTATACCAAGCACCCCCAGCTGGTCATCAATTGCACTTTACTTCATAATAACAGCAACAGGAATAGAAATTGCAGTCTACAAATTCTGGTGGAAAACTAGATCGGTGAAAATCTCGGCTGCACAACCGGAAGCCGTTGAACTTCAGCCTTCGCAGCCTTCGTGCCGCCTCCGTCTTAAGGGGGGAGGAGTTATGTCGTCATAGACGTGACGCCCTACAATAGCATCAGTCATGAACGACCACTTAGCTGATAAGCCACAGACGCCCTGGAAACAATAGAACAACTAGCCCCTTGTCTCCAACGCATAATCAGAATACTGTGTATTGTTTTATAAATAAAGTTAATCTTGGCATCCGTCATGAACCACCACTTAGATGATAAGCCGCAGACTAAACATTAGAACAATTAGCTCTTTGTCTTCAATACATATCAATAAGAATACTGTTTTAACTTTAAGAAATGGTCTCATAAATAAAGTTAGTCTCAATCCACTCTTCAAGCCGAACACTTGTCTTATTAAAAACCCTCTCGCCCTCGCTCACAACCTAACTCGCGGTGGCTGAAATCGGTTTGGAGTACATTAAACTCGCTATTTAATTCCCAAGTTCAATTTATTAGACTTATCAAAATGCACCTCATAAACCTTTGTTTTTTTAACTATTACGTTTTAGAGTTTTGCATTTTTATTCGCATTGTCTAAATCATTAAGAAGCGACCTGAGTAATCTATGCTTAAGTTCAATATCTGTAGGGTTAGTAAATTGAACATAAACATCATTAATTGATAGTATAAGTACCTTATTGCTCACTGCAGTATAATTTGCTTAGTTTTGTACAGTTAAATAATAATAATATTTCAGACATCTGACACACAACGCCATCTAGTTCTAAGCTAAGCAGAATTTGTACCATGACGACGAGACTTCTGTTATAAATACATATGTACATTTTTTGTAGATTCATACACTTTATGCTTAGAAATCATCTTAACTCCGAAACATAATAGAAACATTTGGTTTGACCCGGGAATCGAACCCTAGACCTCTAACACAGCAGTCGCGCACACTACCATTGCACCAATGCGGCAGTCAAAAGCCTTATACTAGCTGACCCGGCAAACTTCGTACAGCAAGACAATTTTTTTTTTTAACTTTTCTGCCCGGTTCATTTGTGAATCTAAGCCATCCAAAGCGTCACCCAAACGCATACGAAAAAAATTCATTCCTATCGGATGCAGCCGTTTACGAGGAGTTCAGTAACATACACACTTACAGTAAAATTATTATATATAAAGATATACAAAATTATTAATTGGTTACCTTATCTTCGGCTTCTTCTGCTCTTCCTTCTGCTTCCAAGACCCTCTGCTCGAGCTCCGAGAGCTGAAAAAATAAAAAAACCAAATATTAAAATTACATACAATAATATTACCATAGGTATACATAGGTATTAGGGTGTCCCTTAAATTTCAAGTTCGATATTTTTTTACGCATACCTTCTTAAAAGTTTCGTCATAATCCTATATTGTCTAGAAAAAAATATTAGTTCGATATATAAACGATAACCCGTACCGACTTGCTATTTAAACTTGTCGATACAAGTTGCTTAAGTACTGCCCAGTGACCTGTTACGACATGTTTTATTTGCCATTTCGTACGTGATTTTTGAGACTATTAGTGCTTCATTGTTTAGTGCGTAAACATGTGGAATGGTGGAATTACGGAGTGATAAACAAAATATTTTTCTTATCGGATTGACTAGCTACCAAATAAATGGTGCAAAATTACCATCTAATCGACAAGTTCTCTCAGTCCTATTTTACAATATTCGTGAGGTTAAATTGACTGTTAGTGAAAGTGCAAATCTTGTGATTAGGGAGTGCATCATATATTGGGAAAAAGCAAGAATTCCAACAAGGGCATTTCCTAACTGCGTGAAGAAACTTATTGATTTATATCATGTTTGGAGAGAGTTGCAAAAAAATTGTAAGAAAACTCAGATTACGTTTAAGAGTCGTGAGAACAATTTTATAATTAATCTTGATAATTTGTTTGATATTGCACATGCTGATGCTTTTGAGAGAATGAAAATAGAGGAAGATAAATTATTTTTAATGAAACAGAGAGAGCCAGGTCGACCGGGATGCTTAGGTGGTGTAGATAAAAAATTGGCGGAAAAAGAACAAAGATCTAGACAACGACGATTGGAAGAAGAGGAAAGGATTGTAAGACAAAGAGAATCACTAGCTGTTGCATCTACTTCCACCACAAATAACTTAGACAGTGTAGAAGATTCAGACGAAGAACAGATCTTGAATTCTGAACTCAGCTTGCCGGACATTCCCTGCCATGAACAAAGTTCAAAAAGAGGTAGAAAGAATCTTATAACACCTAAACTAGTTGCAGCTTTAGATCGATGCCAGTTAAGCATTAGAGATACCGTTTGCATTCTTAATGCGGTGGTAGAAGCGCTTGGTCTGAGCAGCGATGATTTCTGTATTAACAAATCCTCGATTCAGCGAATTCGTACTGAAACTAGAAAATCAAGGGCAGAAGCAATAAAATCTAACTTCCAAAACAATGTACCCGACATAGTCACAGTCCATTGGGATGGAAAACTATTACCGGGGTTGGATGTACGGAGTTCAAAAGAAGAACGCTTGCCAGTTATAGCTTCATTTGACGATAGAGAGCAGCTTCTTGCAGTGCCGAAACTAGAAAGTTCTTCTGGAAAACATCAAGCGAAGGCTGTATCAGCAGCTCTCTTTGACTGGAACCTTTATGATAAAGTGCAAATAATGTGCTGCGACACAACAGCTTCCAATATGGGCCGTTTCAATGGAGCTTGTGCTATTTTGGAGCAAACTTTAGGAAGAGAATTGTTGCTTTTCGCCTGTCGTCATCATGTTTATGAATTGGTCCTAAAAGCTGTCTTTGAAACCAAGATTAAGCAAATTACTAGTAGCCCAGATATTCCGATGTTCAAAAAGTTCCAAGAAAATTGGAAAAACATTGATTGTACTAAAATTGAACCATCTCTTAATTTCGTAAAGGCACGGGTTGCCGAGACAGACATTCAAGCGTTGTTACTATTTTATAAGGCAGAATTAGATAAAGGTTTTGTAAGAGATGATTACCGCGAATTGGTCGAACTGTGCGTAATATTTTTAGGAGGAGACACAGAGGAAAAATTAAAACTAAGGCTCCCCGGAGCTATACATCAGGCACGCTGGATGGCGAGAGCGATCTATTCTTTAAAAATATGTTTACTTCAGTCACAATGCAGAGTAACTGCGAAGGACAAAAAGGGCAAAAAGCAAACATCTTGCTTATTTCTCGTAATATTGTATGTTAAACCTTGGCTCGTATGTACAGTGGCGACCAAAGCACCTAATCAAGATTTGCGCTTCTTGAAGATGTTAAAAGAGTATGAAAAAGTTGATGCAACAATTTCTAAAGCTTCTATAAGCAAGTTCAGCCATCACTTGTGGTATTTATGTGAAGAGACAGTCATTCTATCACTATTTGATGATGAAGTTGACAACCAAACTAAGAAGAAGATGATTGCCAACTTCAACAGGGACAAAATCTCGGATTTTAGCAAACGCTATGACCCGTCGAAGGAAGAACTGACTCAAAAGTTGTTTGGTAAGTTAAATTGACTTTTTGTTGGATTTCAATTTCAATGTCCAATACTTATTTATTTATTTTCAAAATTGTTGTTGATTTTTATTTGTTATTTAACTTATTTTTCTTTTTTTTTAGACAAAGCACTGGATGATTTCGTATCGGAAAAGAGCAAACAATTTTTATCACGACTGCAGATCGACGACAGTTTTCTAAAGAAAGATGTATCTTCTTGGAATAACAATGCTGCTTTTCTGGAGGCTAAAAGAAGAATAAGTTATTTGAGAGTTGTAAATGATACTGCTGAAAGGGCTGTTAAATTTAATATATATTTAATAAATAAAAAAGATTTTAACGGACTTATCACGGCTGAAGAAGAACAAAAACAGTTCTTGCTGCGCTGTGTCCAGGAACATCTAAAATTGTATCCAGACTGTAAAAAAACTACTCTAAAAAGAAGTTACCCTGAATGATTCTTATTTCTTTATGTTTTTAATTAAAGATTAATGTTCATCTAATTTATTATTTAATTTTATTCACTTAATTCATTGCATTTATAGTGAAATTATAGCAGACTAAAATTTTAGGACAAAACACGTTTTTTACTAAACTTTGAAGCTCGGTCGGCACTGGTTGCAATTATGCTAGATTGATAAAATTTTATATTTAAGTATCTTATAGCATTAGTAAAAATTATAGAGGGTATGCATTTCGAAATTCGAAAAAAAATTTTTTTTTGTCATACAAGGGACACCCTAATAGGTATACACGGACATACCGTGTGGTTACGGATTGACGATACGGTGTGTACCCGCACTCATCCCGTGGGTGTCGTAAGAGCCGACTAAGAGAACAAACTCTGTAAGACAACAATACTGTAAACAGAAGGAAACCTTGGAACAAACTAAACCAACCCAGTTTATCCATTGTGGTACAATAGCCTAAAATCTGCTTGCTAAGGACAGGTCTATGTCCAACAGAAGACTATTAAAGACTGTTGACGATGATATTCATTTTATTGAAACTTTCGGGAATGGAGGAGTTAAAAATTTGGTATAAGTAGGTGAGTAATCTAAGTAAGTTACTTAGACCAAACTGGACGTATGCTTTTACAACTAAACTGATATTCCAGTTTCACTTTTATTTCATTGGCTTATAAAAACATTTAAAATGAAAATGTAAGCACTGGGCGTTAACTGCTACTTTAATTCTTGAAAGTTTACAACGATACTTGTAGCGCCATCTATTAGTAAAAGCGTGAAACAAGTTCGTACAAACGTCACGGGATAATTTTCTTGAACACGAAGCATTAAGGAAAGCTCGTTCACTACGTAGTACGACGACCACCCACTAGATGGCGTTGCTGAACTGAACGTATTTATTGAACCACGTGGTCTAGGTTACCAAATATAACTTGTCCATATATCCACCTATTTATCAGGGAGGTTGTAGAAATGGTATTATTGTTATGTAAGAGAGAGTATTCGTGCGGCTTGTGGTGCGGGGCGGTAAATTGGCTCGCAAAAGGGTGTATGCCACTTGCAAAATGTTATAGCAGTGATATATGTTCGTAAGACGCGATTTGGATTGTATTTGAATGGTTTATTTTACTGCGCTTATGAAGTGGGCTATCTCTATTAGAAATTCGTACAAAAGTGTAGGTACTATGCATTTCAGTTATTAAAGACATTGAAATAAAAAACGGGTTGCGACTGTTAGGTGAATATAATTGTTACAAGGATGGGCAAAATAATAAATCCACAAGTATGTTAATAAATATGTCTTTTTTACTTTATAATAATAAATGATATAATAATTATACAATAACTTTATGTATTACGAGACTTCAAAAGTAAATTGAAACTCAGAATGAATATTCTGGAGTAATTGCTTAAAGGTTTGCGATTGGTAAGCTATGTTGTGTATTGTCAATGTTCGTCTTTAAAAATCAAACAAGATCAATAGGAACTAAGCATCAATGAAAAATGACGTTCATAAAACTTTTATTTTTGAACTACTATATAACATACCCTAGTAAACAAGACTATAGTAAAAGAATGCTTGAATGTTACCAGACGTAAATACCATAGGTATTCACCTTGACATTAAATTGTTAAAGAAAAAAACGTACGTCAACTTAAGCAATGTTAGCAAAGGTAGTGACGCATTTTCCACTAAGCAAATGTGTGGAGACTAAATATATACTATAATTGTCACTAAGACACGATTTTATATATTTTTAACAGTATCTAATGCTGGATGTACTTACTTAGTTTTAATTAGGTAAGAAATTATCACCCTGCGTAACAGAATTCATAAAAAGAGAAATGTTTGAGCTATCTGTACCGTTAGAAGGTATGGGTACGCTGTTAATATTTTCAGATTACGTATTATATATTATATATACGAGTATAATTATAAAGTTGACAATTCATATCTATATACTGCATTTTAGTGTTTCACAAAGGATGTCACATAAACTTAAGAAACAAAACATACTTTTATCACAAGTAAGAACCTAACGCCAATATTTTTAATACTCACTTGAAGTGTCCTTTTGTTTTGACGTAATATCAAAAAAATAATGTAAAGCTCTAGCTGGCATATGTTAAAAGTTAACAAAAGTGAATACGTAAAAACCTCGCACGAGGCACACAGATTGAATATTAATTTTGACGTAAAATTTAACTGCTGAAACCGTGGATAGCATATTAAAGCAATATGAACCCTGCGCCACGCAATTTGTCTTTAATTATAGGATCGTTCAGGATTGGGGCGGGTCTGACTGCCTGAGTAGTGGTGAAATTCTTTACACTTATTATTATGTACTAGCTGTACACGCTTTACTGTGGCACTCTGTGGTTATATTAATTAGAAATAATTTTATTTATTTCTTTCTATTATTTCGTTTATTTTACTTTCTCTAGGCCGCCATACTGCATTGTCTGCATTTGCAATGAGCATGGCGACGTTACTCTTGGATTCTATTCATGCATTCCATCAGGCAAAGTAGAGTCGCTTTCGCAGGAAAGAACAGGTACAGTTGTTCCATCTTAAAGTAGGTGTTACATTTTCAGTTCGATGAATCTGTGTCGGAGACTGGTACAAGGACCTGTATGGCAGATATACCAGTCTCTCTAACTCTAGACAAATTATTAAAAGTGAAAAATTAAAGCTATTTGTATATCGTATCGAATTTGAGGTCAACCGGAGCAAAACTTTAACCTTTTTATTGCAAAGTAACATATATTCTTATAGTGATGGTTGTGATAAAAAATAGGATTAGAAATTATTTTTTTTGTAAGCTTATTTGACTACTTCAATAAATTGGTAAAGTAAAATAAAGTGACGTAATTTGAGTAAAAGTCATTATTTTCGTAATTTAACCAACTTGAGGCATTAAGACCTTTCAATAGACTCGTAAATTGAATAAAATGGAATAATGACGGTGATGATCATAAAATTACTTGCAAAGAAGTGTTTTCAATCTAATCAATATTTTATGGATATATTACGAGCGCCATTTTTTTACCGACTTAACTTAAACTATAGATTATCTTAATAATCGCCTGTATATACTTTTTAGGCTCTTATTATGATTTTATTCGCAGTATACAACACAACATTGTATGTAATTCTCATACTTATGAAGTAGATACCAGATTCTAATTCCGTTCACTTTAAATATAAAATTTAAACCAATTCAACTCCCCTAACCAAGTTTTCATTCTACAAAAGCAAATGTTATTCAAAAAATAACAAATGTAATATCGTAATAATGTCTCTCAACGCTATGTTACGTGGTCAAATCAAAATATTAGCCAATAATACAAGAGAATAGAGGCGTTAGTGATTGTAGAAAGGCATTCGACGCAAAACACTTGCATCTTGACGAAGGAGGCACGCGTTGCTTTTTTGTAGGTCACTTATTTAAACATGTACAATGTGCCTGTGTTTTGTATGTATTCACGTCGATTCGTAGTTAGATAACATTTGTAAGACTACTTACACGGCCTAACCACTACAACAAATAACAAAAACAGCTACTGTATTGGAAATCGCATGATTGTAATGTGTATAATCGGACGTCTCATGTATCTTCAGACAGCGAACTCTAGCACCACGCGTACTAGGCGTTAGTTACACATTGCCGTACCTTAATACGAAATTAATTCCACTGATTACAGAAAAGTTAAGGAAAAGTTCTTACAAATCAAAAAACATACCAACTTTGGCATTTATAATATTAGTTATGATAACCCAACTACATATTTTCACAACAAATATATTCTAGTTTGTGATTTTATTTGGACGGTAGCCGAGAATTTCCTTTGGAGAGTTAAAAGGTTGGTTCGAATTTGATTTATTGCATGCTTCCGAGGTCTTCCTTTGACTGTCGTTTTCGCAATCTCGTTGCGAACATACTTTTATTTGCCTCTTCGTTACTGTTAAATTTTGTTTATATAAAGAAATAAAAATTATTCGCTTCAAACTTTAGAGTCATACGAGATTAGAGTATACGTCATTATATTTGAAGAAGTGGTCGTACTTTAAAGCGCGCTATAGTTTTAGTTGGTCTCTCATTAAAGCCGAGTGAATTTTCAAAGTGGATTAAGGGTCTATAGATGTTTATTGTTCTAACCTGTGCACTATCTAGAGTTCTTAAAGCCTCATTATTGTTTTTTTTAATTCAATGAAATAGAATTAAAAAAATCAACATTTTATGTTAATATAAGCACGATGTATCTATTCCAACTGTAGTTTTCTTTTGTTTTTCTTTTAATACGCATAGGTACGTTGTTGAGGGCATAGTTTTAAAAAAAACCCATAAGATGGAAGTCGAAAACCAAATAAAACGTCAAGTCTGTAACAAAATAAACGATTATAAAATTAAATGCGGGTAGGTTAGTAAACAATATTCTTCGTAGATCTGTAATTACTATGTAGGTCATCTAAAGTAATCTGAATACTGAGGTTGGATCAGTGGCATAGTTGAGAATATGGAATTACATATTGTCATACGATTACCTTCACGTACGAGCAGTAATAGCGACATTTAAATTACGACTGTGTGTTACAGAATAGCTTCAACTGTAATTATAACGGTAATAAATGAGATCAATTAGCTTTTCGGCAATTGATATGTCTTTGATGTTTAAAATTAGCAATGATGTATCTTTAAGTATGTTATACTAGCAAACGCTAACGCTAGTATAGCTCCGCTTGCATATTTACGGGTTATCGCGGTAAAAGTTGGTCTATGTCTTTTCCAAGAATCTAGATAGCAGAGCTACGCTGATTTCAGCACGAGCGGGCCGGCTCGACCGGGGCAGTACTACCCTCCCACAGAAGACTAACCTAAAGCGTCAGCATCCGTGTTGTCGTGTTTCATTGGTGAGTGTGAGACCGGAGGTCCATTGATGCAGGGGTGACAGTTATCGTGGTAACTGTGTAAGCCTTACACTGTGACGATGACTGTCATGGCTTTTACGTCCCCAAGTGGGGTGTTAAAAAGTATCTCACAAGGCCGCCATAGTGTGGGTCGCCATACTGCGTTGTCTGCATTTGCAATGAGTATGGTGACCACAACTCTTGGATTCTATTTATGCTTTCCATCAGGTAGAGTAGAGTCACTTTGGTGGGCTCTCAACATAAAAAAAAAGAAAATCTAAGTATTTATAATTATGTTAAATTTAATTAAAATCGGTGCAACGGTTTATCCGTGAAAGCGTAACAGATAGTTAGTCACTTTACGCGTTCATATTATTATAAAAAACAAAATATTATATGGATAGCGCGATAGCGATAGAAGTGATGACGCTTCATTGAAGTCAATATTACCGTGATAAGTATGAAACTGTTTGACCAAATTACTTAGTGCAAAAAAAAACAAATTTCTCTTACATTAAATACTGAAAGCGACAAATGTATCAATTTTGATAAGAATTTAATAAATATGGTGCATGTTGTGCATAAAATGTGCATGATAAAAGAAACATTCAATTTAATATTGTTACGGCTCACCATTTAGAATATTATGATTTTCACATAAAAGATAACTGCTGCCACTAACTTTTATTTAGAATTATTGAACATAAACAATACCATGGTATATTGTGTTCGTGTAAATCCGATGGTTTCAGTAGCACACGTCAAGATAATTCTCAGATGGTAGCATTATGTCAGGGCCAAATTAAATATAATCTTAATAAATTGTAGCCCTTGTGTTATTCTGATGTATGAGTTAAATATATAACTATAACTAACTATAAAGTAACATAACAAACATATTATTTTAAAGTTTTATCAATATCCGGTCAGTAGTTTTAGCTCGAAAGAGTAACATCCATACATTCAAGCATCATTAGGAGGATATACACTCAACGCCATCTAACGAGAAGAAAGTACAATTAAACAAGTCCATTTGCTTATTTTACATAGCGTTAACAATGCTCTAAGGCCTATGTACACAAATGCATTATAAGTGCTATATAGTAGCTACTTCATACGTCTTAGAGCAAGCATATACACTCGTAATTAAAATATACACTAAAAATAAACAAATATAAATTAAATGAAACTTAACATTATCACTTAAATTTATAACTATTTAAATAAATAGCAGCTATTAATATAAGTCCGTATAAATGTCATATTTTTAAGTATTCCCGAGATTGTGGTACAAACCGTGTCAATACGGCCCTATTCCATCAACCCAATGTTTACGACTTCTAACTACACAAGTATAGCACGTGACTTCGCCCGAGGTCACATATCACCACTAAATCGACGTAATAGTGCACCAAGCTTACATGCGACCACTCCACTTGACCTCCACCCAGCGGTGGAGGTAGTTGATATACACTTCAATTCGTTACAATTCTAGGGACCTGCCTAATTTGGACAATGTGTATTTATAGCTCAATAATATGTCACATTCGGGTCAGGCCCTGACAAGTTCTCTTGAAGAGTAATGTCAATTTTATTGACGTATGCCTCGTATCAAAGCTTAATGGAGTGTTAATATGAGTTTAGACTTCTGAGTTCGGGCTGATATCTTGTTGAAATGTCTACAGATAGTCTAATGTTGGAAATAAACGATCAAGGGTCTGGTACTAATTGATGACAGCATGGCGTAACGGTTTAAGTGATCACCACGCCGCTCTCTACTGCACCGAGTGTTGTGCGTTCAAACCCCACACGGGACAACACTGTGTGATTAACAAATTGTTATTCTGTGTCTGTTCTATGGCAACACAGGCTTTATTCCTAATGTCAGAATTGTCAAAAAATTGCTTTAACTACCTACCTAGTGACTGAATTTTTCTATTGTTTTAAATATTTAAAAATGATTCTTAGCAAAACGTTTTTTTCTTTTTTCACATATGTTGGCTAGGATAAGTAGAGAAAATGGTGTATTGTTACTTAATATTTTTCTGTCATTCGACAATAGGCACTGTTTGTAACAGTAAAAATGCCTATTATCGAAAGACAGGAAAATATTTTGAGGCAAGCGAAATTTAAATTCTGTATTTTAAATATAATTAACTCTTCTAGACATGAAATTAAAAAAAAACTTAAGGCTATTATACTCCTAACTACTTTTATGCTTTTATCACTTGGTAGAAATGCACACATTTGAAAATCGAAGCATAACAACATTTAAAGATGCCTTTTCTAAATTTAAAAATCAAACATATTTTAAACAGTATTCATCGAAGCATGACAACCAAAAATAGGGATCATATTCCCATTTCATACACTACCAAACAAAATATCGGTTCATGTCGGCCAATTTCTTGCTTCAAGGCGCCCAAAAGGAAGGCTGCCTACAAACTTACAAGCTTAGACATCAAACAGCCAGTTAGGGTCATTGATGCATCAAATCAAAGTGATGTTTCAGAGGGAATTATGAACCAAAATATTAAGACCTTTGATACATCTAATTTTGTAAGGATTCTGCAATAAAGTTATATTTATTGAGTCATATTGACTTTGGTAACGCTGAACAGGTAAGTTTCATTAATTGGAAGGTACTTTAAGAACATTCAAAATTTCTAATCTTAGAAAGTTGTATGTGGTTTCGAATTCTTGAATTTGAAAGAGTGACCAGACCTTTCCATCGAATTTTACTTATAATACAAACTTGAAATACAGTTAACGGAGTTTGAATTTTTTTATTCTGATTTTTAGAAACAATTCCAATTTTCAAAGTGAAAATAAATATAATGACTCACTCATTTATCATCATGTACAAAATACATCACGATGTACAATCAATATAGAAATAAGTTGATTTTTTTTTGAAAGTTCATTATAAAGCCTTTTATTTGGAGAGATGATTTTCGTTATTTTTGGAACGAAGTTCCTTACGGCAGGCTTGGAGGGGATAGGGATTTCGCTGCGGGACCGAACTGAAAAAAATGTGATAGTAAAACCGTAAATGGAAAAAGTGCATGGAATAAATCTGTGGAATAAATCTGTGGAAAAAAGTGCGTGGAATAAAACCGTTAAATGAGACGTGCGCAGGCGCGAAAGCGCGTCATGCTATTTTATTATTTTAAGGAATTTATTATTTTATTTCCTAAAATACTGAATTTCCTAAATACTTTCTTGTACTTAAATAAAAACTAATCAGCAAAATTTAAGAGAAAAATCAAGAAAACCTACATAAAATTGAGCACGATTTTTTTTGCAAATTGTGTCGATTCCACATTATCCGAAGGAACTTCGTTCCTACCTGGTGTCCCACGACACCATTCATTAATTTATATCGTTCTTGGCACTTTTTGAACTTAAAAACGGAACTCTCAAAAGTACGTTTGTTTAAAAATATGTCGTAAAATTGAATTGGGATATTATAGGCATTTTAGTGACTTCCTTTATATCATATCGTTGACTTACCCCCTTTTCGTCCAACTTTATAGAGTAAACTCTGTCTGGTCGTGTTCAAATGTAGCAATTTTCTGCATCGCAGCACTTAGTAAAGATTTCAACTGTGAATTGAGAAATTTTCCACTGGACTTGAACCTTTGAAGTGGTGCGTCAATACGGAAACGGTAGTATGTTTTGCAGTTGATAGTTATTTAGTTATCAGTTGAGAGATTTGTTTAATATTTAAGTTTTAACATGTTACTAGCGTCCATATGTGACATTAGTTAATTCAATTAAGAAGTACGATTGTTGATGTACATATTTCGATGATTGAGACCACGGTGCCGGCGGGCAGTTTCCACGGAGTTCAGCCAACTACACAGGATATATTATAGTGCACAATGTGTGCGCTAACACAGGTACACTCTCTGTTACCTCACTCTTCAAATCCGACGGGACGGTTATCCGATACGACCGGGGTGAGATCAAGTGCAGGCATTAAGAACCCAATTTCCAAACTCCGCGCTGTTATCAAGTAATTCTGTAACCACAAAAATTTTTTGACCCGGACCGGAACCGAACCCGAGACGGCATCGGTGTCAACCGAGATCGGCTGAGGCATACGCTAATCGCTAGACTTACGAGGCAGTTTTTAGTTAGAAAATGTCAACATCCAAATAGGTAATTGAGGAGTCTTTAAACAGACTTGAAAAATTGTTTGATTAAAAGGGTAATTTGCTGCTGAGTTTAGTTCAAATAAGAATGCAGTGCATTAAAGGAGGTGAATTTTTTTAAAACTTAATTATGTTTCTGATTAAGATGCATATAATTTATAACCTATAGCATTTATCAGTGAAAGAGTTTCAACAGTTGGTTCAGTAGTTTTCAAGGTCTTCAACTCTATAATATAAGCATAGACAATATAAAAAATACTTGTCGAAAAAAATACAATAAAAATATCCATAGTAAATATATTGCCCTTCTTCTGTTGCATTAGAATCTGTTAAGTTACATTCAAGAATTAAAAATAAGATACCAGTTTTGTAAGAATAATGGGACGTTTAAAGCAAAAACAATTACTTGGACAGAATATCAAAAGAAACCATTTTGTTAAAAGCTTTACATTGTGACGTTAAAGGCACTTAGAAAATACAAATCGTTGCAAAAAAAGATAAAAACTTAGTAACTTAGGTAGCAGCGATTTATTACGAACCTTTTAGATAAGTGTCCTACCTGTCATTAATTTGTAGACTAAAAGTAGAATTTGCGAAAGACAAAAGAAAAAAACTATTTTATAGATGGGTCTCAACTTTTTAGAGATTTAAACAATAGAAGTGGTCTTAATATTAAATTATCACATGCTCGGCGCTACCTAGACACGCACACAGTGCAGAAATTGGACGTAAGCATCTGTCAACCATTTGGTTATGTAGAGCCATGTGTGTGAGAAACTTACGAATAAATATCTGTCACAAAAATTATTAACATACACACATACACGATACTCTGCGTCAGGCAATCATTTGCTTGTGTGGAGCCATGTGTGTGAGAAACTTATGAATAAATATCTGTTACAAAAATTATTAACATACACACATACATGATACTCTAGGTATGTATACACATAATTTACATACTATAAAATACTATAAATATTTTTTTTTTCTCAGTTGAAAAAAAGCTATTGCTGCAGTAGGTCTTAAGCCTACCCCAAGTCTTTAAGCCGACCCCCTTTGCAGAGATCCTGTTGTCGCAAATAGTTTGCGACCAATTTCACTGATGTACGGTCCCCACGATAGGTACCTATCTATATAGATCTACAATATTTCAACTTTTTCACTATAAGGAACAACTGAACCGTTGTAACTAACAGCTAGATCTGCTGAAAGTTTATTTTACACTGTAGCCTGGGACTGCTTATTATAATGACTTGTGTTGTGGTTGGACTTACACTTAGTCCATAGTCCTTACGTTAGTTACATATTTGTGACATTTGCACTAAGTCTCTTTAAGTTACGTGAAGTAACTTATAGGTAAATTTGGAGATCATCTCCATAAAGACATTAAATCACTTCACGTAAAAATAAATATATTTTATATTCTACTATATTCTAATTTTAACAAAAGCACAACTATTTCTTCAAGTAAATGAAATTAGTAGAACTCTACCATTGGTAAAAAAATGTAGAAATTGGTAACTGTTAACAAATAAAGTAGAATTTGTTAAAACAGAATTTCGACAAAGCCACAGTATAGCGACAATAACTACCACCAAACAATTCCCAGATTAAATCTATTATTTACTACAATAAACTTGTTGCGCTATTAAAGTGCAGTAGACCAATGGTAAAGTAATAATCGTCTGTACAATTAGTGCTGCTGCAATAATCAATCATATTAAAGACGGTCTAATTGCGGTCTCGAAATAATGGCTAGTGACCTGAAGAACAATCGTTAGAATGATTGAGAGGGTCAAATCTTAAAGCTGACCATTCATTATGAAATTGGCAAAGATTATTTTTATACCTAGTTTAGTATGCATTATTTTTAAAAATTTGTTGCAAAGTATCTTAATCATAACGACAATCTAACACATATTACATACATATAGCCATCTAATCTCGAACTGTGCAGACCCTGTACGGTACGGTAACTTGTCTTCTTATAAATATACTTATATTTCTAAATACAAAATGTTAATGTAAGAGTGTGTTGTAGTTTAGCAATCGGTTTCTTATTTCTCGAATGGAAGCCAGTTTTTCTCAGCAGGGTTAACTATAAATGGTATACCACACGGAGTTTACTACCCTGGTGTGAAAGCCCATGACCATGTAAACTTCTCCCTGCATTGCAAGGTTAGTAAGAATGTGGCAAATATTACATTCTATAACAGTACTCACTTATAATATGCAATATACCTATATTAAAACATAAAAATAAATCAAAATCATTACTTCAACTCCACTGAACACACATTACATAAACGCTGCATCAGTTTCAACCAAAGTACTTATACATCCATTATCTCCAATTTACCTTAAACGTAACATCTTATTTCACCGCAATAAACGCTCCGTACCGCCGTAAGACGTCCGTCCGCCGCAATGGCCGAACGATAAATGATCCCGGTGGTGCAACGCGACACGTTCGCGCTCAAATATTAACAAACTACCCGCTTTATAGCGATTCAAATGTACCGTTTATTGCCACTGTTCCGAGATTCTGCGAATGATGGCCACTATTTTGATGTATATTGCAGTCGCTGTTGTTGTTTTACGATGTCATTTATTTATTTAAAATACTGATCTAGAACATGATCAGAAGTGTTGATAAATTAATATATTTATTCCAATTCATCATTATAGAATTAAAGGTAATTATTTAATTTACCAAACTTATTGTTTTAGCTTTTATTACAAAAAATATTGCCCTGTTTTTTTTGTACCATAGGAAAGCTTGTTGTTTTATGCACTATGTCAAAAATAAATCGATTTCTTGTGTCTTGAGAGTATCCAGGTGTCATATTAGTGGTTTATTGTCCATACCATATTCTGTCATGTTTTGCTATGCAAATTGTGATAGAATATGGTATTGTTTGTGAACTAAAATAATATATATAGCACTTAAAATATTACCTGTTATATTATACATAAATGATACATCATATTATTTTTTTTTTAAAAATACAACACCCGCACTAGGAATAAATCCTGTGTCGCGGGGGACTTTATAAACATACAAGAAACGGACACAAAGAATACCCAGACTCAGAACAACAATTTGCGGATCACACAAAGTGTTGTTCCAAGTGGGGTTTTGAACCCTCAACACTCAGCGCAGTAGAGAGTGGCGTAGCGACCGCTTACACCACTTTTTTTTTTTTTTTTTTTTTTAACGTGTGGAAAACCCCTCGGGCCGTCACCCCACCAGGGTTTACGGCGAGGTGGTGTGTCGGAATCGGACTGACTAAAACCACACGGTGTGCCACTCTGCGCCTAACGTAGGAGGGATCCGGGTACAGCTGCTATTACGACATCCAGATCCCTCCAAGCGCCTGCCCGCTACTGCGGGCACCATCTGCGGGTAAACTCTCTAATTAGGCGACGTACGGCACACGCGGACGTCGCCTCCTCGCGGCTGGCCACTATAGCGGATGGAGGGGAAAGCCCGTCCCGTCCATCTGCGGCCACACTCAAGGCGGCATGAGGCGCTGGTATGCGCGCCTCCGCCGCCCGGTTCGCCGGCGGCGAATTGGGTCCGAGTGGAGATCGTCCTCCCGAGCCCTCTCCGCCGTCTCCTTCCGCGAAATCACATCTTCGCAGAAGGTTGCGACCGCGGTAAAACAACTGTCGCTACCGACCATGGAGCGTATGACGGCCGGTAGCGAGAGATCTCCTCCAATAACTGCAGTGAGGACCCCACGCTGCGCCGCCCAGGCGGAACAAACCGCTAGTGTGTGCTGAGCCGAGTCCTCACTGCAGTCGCAGTGGTGACAGGCGGGACTCAATTCTCTCCTGGCGACCGAGTGCAGATACTTTCCGAAGCAACTGTGCCCAGAAATGACCTGCGTCAGACGGAAGGAAAGGGTCCCGTGCTGTCGCCCTGCCCACTCAGCGATGAGCGGCTGGAGAGCCTCCACGGCGGCAAAGCCAGCACGTGGAGCTTCCAGCCGGGACGACCAATGAGCCATCGTGGCTCGACGAGCGGCCTCTCGCCACTCGCGCATCTCTTCAGACGGGGGCCGTATGCCGCTACCAGCCCGAAAGTCAGCCGTCCGCCGATAAACTTCGGCGAGCACCTCTGCCTCCAAATCCCACGGAGGAGTTCCGGCCAAGGCGCATGCCGCCTCCGTCGACACGGTGCGGTAACCGCGTATGGCTCTAACTGCCAATATCCTCTGAGGGCGCCAGAGGCGAGCCCTATTGTGTGCGGTCAGAGCCGCCGCCCACACCGGTGCACCATACAGCGCCATTGACCGGACAACCCCCGTGTATAGCCATCTCGTTGCGACGCTGGCTCCACCCAAATTAGGCAAAAGTCGCCCAAGGGCAGAAGCAGCGCCGACCAGCTTTGGAGTAAGCTGTCGGAAGTGCTCGTCGAAGAGCCACCTGCCGTCGAGTATCAGGCCCAGATACTTCATCTGGGCCTTAACCGGTACGAGGACCGAATTGACTACGATGGCGGCGCCAGAGGGTGGACCACGACAGGGCCTATGGAACAAAAGGGCCTCCGTCTTGTCCAGGGCCACCCGCAAACCCAGCGCCTCAATACGCCCGACCACCAGAGAGACACCCGTGGTGGCCAGGCGTGCCGCCTCTGCAAAGTTCATCCCCCGGGCCGTGACCAGTGTGTCATCTGCGTAACAAATTACGCCCAACCCGGGGGGAAGACGACCTCGAAGGGCCCAGTCATATCCCATGTTCCACAGGAGTGGTCCGAGGACAGACCCCTGTGGAACACGGCACCGCACATGAGTCGCCGCCTCAGAACACTGTTTCGGTCCTCGTACATGACCGTACGCTCCTGTAGATAGTCTGCCACAAGCTGCCTCTGGTACTCTGGCACCCCGTGGTAGTGGAGTGCTTCCCTGATGCAGCTAAATGGCAGACTATTGAATGCGTTGGCGATGTCCAACGACACCGCCAACAGCACACCGCCACAGCTCACCGCCTCTTCGGTGACGGCCCTCAGGCGCAACATGGCATCGACCGTCGAACGCCCCGCTCGAAACCCGTATTGGGCGTCCGACAGATCAGGGCCCACCTCGCAGAGGTGCCGGACGATGCGGGCAGAGAGTATCCGCTCAAACAATTTACCCACCTCGTCCAGCAACACAATGGGCCTATAGGCCGCGACCGAATCGGCAGGCCGTCCTGTCTTCCGCAACAGGACCAGCTTCCCACTCTTCCAGCCCTTAGGAAAGCGTCTGGACATCAAGCTGGCGTCTAGGACCTCCCTGAGGCGATCCGACATGTGGTCGAGGGCTCGTGCCAATACTCGGGCAGGTATCCCATCTGGCCCCGGGGCGGTGTTCTTGGAGCCAATCCGTAGAACAACCGCTCCTATTTCCGATTCCCTGACGGGTGGAACATTATCCTCGTTCCCCATCCCGTCGTCTCTGGCCAAGAAGGCCATCGACGGGGGCGTGTGTTCCACCCGCTGCGGGAAAAGCCCCTCGACCACTTCCTGCAGGAAGCTGGGCTGGAGTGTCTCTGTAAGGGGGGGGCCCGACGTACGGAGCTTTTGTCACGCCGCACGATAAGGACGTCCCCAGGGGTCACGATTGAGACTCTCCAGCATCTCCTTCCTCTTCACTTCTTTGGCGCGGCTGATGGCCAGCTTCAGAGTTTTCCGTGCCTCTCGGTACTCCCCATGAAGCTGGTCCTCCTCGCCGTCTACGCGGTGACACCGGCGACTGCGGGTGTAGGACCTCCGGGCACGAGTACAAGCCGCACGGAAGTCCGCCAACTCCCGGGACCGCTTACACCACTAGGCCAACCGTGCAATCACTAGGTCAAACAATATTGACATTGTAATAATTATGTAAAAACTTATCTACCAATTGTTTGTGTAACTAAATATCTGAATGATAGTTTCCTTATATTTTTGGGCAATCTATTATATACTCTTATGCTTCGTTGAAATTTCAAAAACATGTATACAGGTCAACAATTTTAGTTGCTTATATAAAGGCCTACATGAGTCAAGTGGACCAACGACGCATACAACAGTTCTAATGCACTTTTGAACAATGAATGAAATATTTATGTCTGTAGAATTACCCCATGTTATCAGTTTATAGCTAAGCACAGATTCAATACAGCCTCTGTATGTCATATCACAATTCGAAGCTTCATTAGAGCGTATGCAAATCTGCTAAAACTAACGCAGACACTATTTATGTGCTACAGAATCTAGTTAACGTAATAACCAAGAATGTAAGACTTTGAGCTGCTCGATTGTTTCCTTGTTAATTTTTAAATTAAATTTGAATTGCTTTTGGATTTCTAGGTGCAAAATTTTACTAACCTCGTTTCAGATAGATTTAAATAAGATTGTTTTGTCTCAATACTGTTTGAGCATTGGTAATATCCTCATGAGGCACTATTACAGACACATCAACAGCGAACAGGACACTTTGATTTTGTATATGATCAAGTAAGTTAATTGGCGCCAAAACACTGGTAAAAACGAACGTTTAATATAACCTCTGCCTATCTCTCGGGGGAAACATTGTATGTATGTATGTTATTTATGTATAGTAAGAATAAAAGTGGTCCCAGCGCGCAGCATTGTTTAAAAACAAACATTGGTTTAATCCTCAGTATATATTTACATTAAAAAGGTAACACTTTAGTGCCATTCATGAACGACGCTATAAAACCATGTAATTGAACAAGGTTTTATAACACCGTTCGGGCATCGAAGACACTTTCTGGTATAAAATATCCAAGTTCGATTAGATATTTCCTCATAAAAACTAGTGCGGTCCGTGAAACTTCCATTAAAGGAAAGTTGCTAAACAAACTTTGCATTTTAAAGTCCATCTAAATCGTGGTGATCTAAAGTTGATGGCAATCGGCTTCTGGCAAGTTGGCAGTAATGTTCTAGCTATGATGATAAAAAAAGAATAAGTGTTTTATGTACTGTAACCAGATCGAGTAGATATTATTCGTAATATGGAACAAAAATTTTATCTTTTATAGTTTACTCCAAGGGCTTTCTTTACAAAATATGTCAGTACTCAGTTTTGTTGCGTTTAAGCAAATAATTAAATTTATTAAATTTTATTTTATGTGAGCTATACAAATAGTTACATACTCTAATATGTTATATTTTGATTATGGTTTTCGTAGGTATGTATTATATATTTTTCTATATCTTTCTATGACTGCGCGTATAGCGTAGTGGTCTAACCGTTAGCAGCGCCGCTTTCTACTGTGATAAGTGTTGTGGGTTCAAATCCCAAATTGGACAACTCTTTGTGAGATCCACTAATTATTATTCTGAATTTGAATGTCCTATGTTCATGTATGTTTATAAAGTGCCTCCGCAACACAGGATAAATACCTAGCGCGAGATTTATAAAGGAATAGTGGAGAATAAGGAGATATTCAAGTTTTTCATGTACTTTAATAAAATGAAAGAAAATAAGTTACATTTATAAATATTCATTTTTTATTCAAAAAACAACAAACACAAACTCAGCAGTGTAACAGCTTAACTAAAAGTTTAGTTATTTCTAAAACTAAGTTTATTCCGTAAATCCTTTAGATTTTAAAACTAGGTTTAGTATTTTCCAGAGCTTAATAACTTGCTACTTTTAAGGGCTATAGTTAAAAAGAATATCCAGTTCTGGCATTAAAACAATAGTCTAGGGAGTAAAGTCCTCGAAGAATGTTTCAAAAAGTTTTTTATTTTTTTTTATTTTACGCGTACTGAGAGGAAGTTCCAAGGAGTTTTAAACTTGGCAAACTTCTTTGTGATTAAGTTACAAAAGAAATGGATCTATTTCTTAAGTTGGGACTTCGAGGTGGAGTTCCTGGATTTTTGATTATATCTAACACTTTGTTGTAGAAAGACCTCTAAAGATGTATTACAGGAACCATACGGTGGGTAATAAAATTGAATTTATGGCTTGGCGTTCAAAAGAATCTTGTGTTATGAAGCAAAATATAAAATTTTTAAAATAAAAATTAATTAGACTTTTTTTAAGAGCGTGCCAAAGTGACTCTACTCTGCTGATGGAAAGCATGAACAGAATCCAAGGGTGGTAGTTAGAGTAAGTAGTAGAAAATCTATCTGGAAATCAAAAGCGATTTTAAATACCGCAGCATTGCCGCCTGTAAAATATTTTATTATTGTAATTTTTAGTAACATAGTTTTACCAGGTCATTGGTTAAAAAAAAATCTTTAGAGCATCAGAAATAGGTGGGTCCTAGGTATTACTGCTGGGTATTAATAATTTCACCAATTTTACTGGGTAACCTTAACATGTTACAAAGGTCAG
Source organism: Hypercompe scribonia (assembly GCA_949316085.1). Taxonomy (NCBI): domain Eukaryota; kingdom Metazoa; phylum Arthropoda; class Insecta; order Lepidoptera; family Erebidae; genus Hypercompe; species Hypercompe scribonia. Next base: position 16,105,334 of record OX438981.1, on the reverse strand, counting down.
TGTTTTCGAGCTTATTACATTTTCTTACGCTAAACAAGACACTAGTTAAGCTATAATATACGAGTAAAGTGACTGACTTGTTTAATCTGTGCGGTATATCTCTTAAATGTCACCGACAATTGTATTTTCCTCTAGCAATTTTCACACGACAGTTCTTTCTAAATGAATTACATCCACTTTCAGCTACACCGAACTCACCAGGGAAAATTAAGCTTGCAGTCGTCTGTCGACACATACTACATGTAATTAGAGATAACAAAGCTTCAAATACCTGCTTTCTGTATTCTGTATTCTCCTGAACTCCGCAATTTTAGTCTAAACTTCGGAAATACCGCATGACTCTAGTACACGGCAAATACGAAAGTGGGGCTCTTGCTAAATAGAATTCGCTTTTTGAATTTGAATTTACAAAGTTGGTACCCCTAAAATACGCTTTGTTACTCCAGATAATTGAAACGTCACGTTTATTTGGAATTGTATTTTTTAGGCGTTTTCTCATTCGTGTTCATAAATTTTAGGAAGGTCAGCCAAGCGTAAAGAATATTAGCAGAAATAAAACGTAACTTTTGAAACAACTACTAACATAAAAAAACTTATTCTGCGTGATTATTCATTTCAAGTATCTGCTATATTCTTTTTCTACGATACTTTATTTTGAATAATATATTTTATGGTTAACTAAATTAAAACGATTTTATAGAGTGTAGATTTTGTATTGTGTTTTAGAGTGCAGACCGTGATTGAGCAAACGTAGTGAAGCGCCCTGAGGCACGATGGACCGACGGCTTGAAGAAGACGGCTGGCAGCGAATGGTTGTAGATTGCCTAAGAGTTGGAAAGTTGGCGCTCCTAAAACTCCCTCAACCTTCTTTCAGTAGTAGATGACGATAGGTTGATTTGATTGGCTATTTTAACAGACCATCTTTGCTGTTGAGTTGGACTCTTCAAAGTTAATCAAAGAAGTTCATATTCTAATAGTTTACTATTACCTAGTTACTGTAGTGTTAGACTATCCTATACTATCCACTTTATAACTCGATTATCAGATTGTATAAGCAAACCTCTCGTAATGCAAAGAGGTTCAAAGCTGTTTATGGTTTCATTAATTGCTAACAGTATTGTGGTCTTAAAAAAAAATTGTACTATGTTTGCACAGTACCTACTGATTTTATAGGAGCATATATTGATGCCTTAACACCTGATTTAAAAAGATTTTGTGTAAGTAAAACTGCCAAGCACGCTCCTTAGATCATATATCAATTAAGACTTCATCAACTAACAAATGACTTAACCCTTCACATATTTACTTAATTAATCTGTTACTAACAACAAAAGCGTCTAACGAACGAACAAACTTCTAATTTCACTACTACTGTAGCTGACATTCTATTTATGCTAACCGAACTTTCAAAACTTGTATGAAAGCACAACGTGTTTCTGACATTACCCGGCTAAGTTCCCGTTGCCTGAGATTATACTAGGCACTATTAACGATGGTGCCTCCGTAACTTGTCAGGGTAAACTTTATAAAATCACTTTAGTTGCGTTTACACCTGTGCTGGGTTAATGATTGTTTAAAGTCTCCATAGTTTGTGTTAAGGTTGTCTATGGATTATTATAAAGGTAACGTATTGTATAAGAATTAGCTCACGTACTGTTTTAGCTGTACTCTTCTTTGTGTGCGTTGACAAAGGAGGAGAAGCTTTGAAATAGATATTAAAAATTAAAATATTTCATTACAGTCCTGGTCAGATTTTACAATAGAGATTGAATATTTGTATAATCACTAAAAGCCTTTATTAGTATTGTGAAAATAATTAATTTAAAAAAATATTCCTTCTCATTATTTATACATATCTAAGCTACACTTGACTCGGAAAAACTGTTAAAAACCGACATTAACGCGGCAGAGATCGCAAAAAAAAGCATGCGGTTTCACAAAAATGATTAAACACTTATTGATTAACAGCGTATGTTGTTGTTTGTTTATTTCACTGAAGCATGTTATTAACATTATATAGAAAATGTGTTTACGGAACTGTATATCGTTTACATACATTTACTAGATATGTTTATCCTCACATCCCTGACATACATATGTCAGGCGCCTGTACGCAAGGCCATTGAGAAGATGAAAGATGTTTTCTCGTTGTTGTTGCGAGAAAACTCGATTTTCTATACTTCTTGCATGTAGACTGTTCGCTACCTCACAAAGCGTATTTTGTACTTTAAATACATAGAATATCATTCGTTTTAAGCATGGTGGTTTTTTTTAAAACACATGTATTTTGTGGCCAGTTTGTGTTCATGTTTTATTTATTTATTTATTTATACAACATGCACTTTATGTACATAGGCGGACTTAATGCCTAAGGCATTCTCTACCAGTCAACCTTTGGGTGATGCAGAGAAAATAGGAAGTAGGTGCGTTTCAGATGTTGAAAAGAAGAAGTAGACATATACCAACTTCCATATACTAAAATTAATACAAATACATAAATATATACATATACATACTTAAGTTGATGTAAGTCTATATACATACATACACAAATAAATATCATAACAAGTATAAGATGATAATCATGTATTGGTTGATTCTACCAGCTCTTTCAGTAAATACTGCTTCACTTTTTTCTTAAAAGTAAAAGCGTTGCTAGCCATCCTGACTTCGAGGGGAAGCTCATTCCAGAGAAGAACGGACTGCACAAAGAAAGATGAGCCAACAAACTCAGATGTATGGGAGGGGCAACGAAGGAGAAGATTCTTAGAGGACCGAAGCTTTCTGTCGTGATTGCTACATAAGAGTTGGAAATAAGAGTTTAAATATGTTGGCGAAGATGGGTTATTAAGTATAGAGAATAGAACAGTGAGCGCGCGTAATTTTCGGCGTAGACGAATTGGTAGCCAATTGAGCTGCGAACGGAAAGAGGATACATGTTCATATTTACGGAGATTATAAACAAATCGAATGCAGTTATTAAGAAGACGGTCTAATTTATCGAGAAGATCTGCATTCAGGTCGTAGCAGCACACATCACCATAGTCTATTAAGGGGAAGATAAGAGTTTGCACAAGCATAGTCTTGGTTTTTAATGTTTCCAGATCGTGGTTGATCATTTGTATTGCTATCGAAATATCTTCCACTTTACTCTGTGAATAGAGCTGTAGGTCGTCGGCATACAGATGATACGCACAAAGAAGTTCCAGGGACAGGAGGTTAATATACACAGAAAATAATATAGGAGAAAGAATGCCGCCTTGAGGAACACCAGAATCAAGATCACACCAGCTCGAGGAAGATCCATCGACATGAACAGATTGCTGGCGTCCCCGAAGATATGATGAGAACCAATCCAGTGCTTCAGGTGAGACCACAAGATAGGAAAGGATAGACAGGAGTATATTGTGATTGACTATGTTGAAGGCATTAGAGAAGTCAATTAGTACCAAAACAGTAACTTCAGTGTCTTGCATACCTGCCTTGATATCGCCAACCACTTTAAGAAGAGCAGAAGTAGTGCTATGACCAGGCCTGAAACCCGATTGAAACGGGCTCAATAGGTTGTTTCTGTAGACGAATTCAGAAAACTGTTTGTGCACACAGGATTCTAGGACCTTTGAGAGGAAAGGGAGAACGGATATTGGTCTGAAATGGTTGGGGTATGTGGGATTTGGATTTTTAGGTAAAGGGATGACACAAGCTTTGCGCCACAGTGATGGGAAAATTCCAGAATATAATGAGTAGTTTATGATATGGGTGATTATAGGTAAAATGTGATCAATAATTGTTACGATCATACGTCGGCTGATTTTATCACAACCAACAGCGTTGGATTTGATAGAGAATATGATCTTTTTGATCTCACCCGACGCAACCGGAGAAAATCGGAAGGGATTTATGTTAGGGCTATTTAAACTTGTCAGGTAGTCAACAGTGCGATACTCGGTTTGGGAATCCAAATGAGCAGATAGAGAATAATGGTGGTTCAAATCCTCCAAACCAACCGTCCCCTGCAGACCACCCGACCGCTGCTTACCAATACCCAGAGTTCCAAGGAACCTCCAAATATTGGCGGGAGAAGAATGGGAGATGTTGTCAAAAATGTGTCGGCGTTTGGCGTTGCGTATTGCCTCGGTACGGTCCCTTCTGAATTTGAAAAAAGCTCTATCTCTTCGTCGCATAGCCAAAAGTACCTCTTTCGTCATCCAGGGAGCGGGTTGCCTCTTTACTTTAATACTTTTGATGGGTGCATGGTTATCATATAGAGCGAGAAGTATGTGATTAAAGTTATGAAGCTTCTCATCTATGCTTATAACTGACGTTACTGCATCCCAATTCAGACAGGCAGCATCCCTAAGTAGCTTGTCCAGATCCATACGAGCAAAACAACGCATGCGCAAAACTCTTGGTTGGGGTTTAGGGGGTTTAAGGGCATAGGAGAGGAAGATTAGATCGTGATTGGAGAATGCCGGTGCTTCAAGTTGACCATGGTTACGGACAAGCATAGAGGCCGACACTAGTATTAAATCTAACCAAGTATCCACCCCCAGGATGTTATGATGAGTTGGCTCTAGAGGTAAAACATGCATACCGGTCGACTCAACAATCTGAAGGAGTTTGCAGGCACGTGAGGTAGGGCGGGTTAGGTCTGTATTGAAATCTCCCACGATGATGTGATGAGTGTATACAGACCCCAAGGGTTCCAGTACTGTTTCCAGCGTGGAGAAGTAATCTATCGAGGGAGGAGAATACACTGCCCACAGGACCACCTTAATTCCTCTCACAAGGACCTCAAGAAATAAATATTCTACGGCAGCCGAGGAAGAAGAGGGAGAAGAAGCCAGAATTTTAAAAGGAAGAGAACTGTGTATGTAAATGGCAGCTCCACCTTCCCTCCTGGTGACTCGATCATTTCGAACAAGGATATAGCCAGTGAGAGGATAGAAAGCAGAAAGAAGATTAGGTTTGAGCCAACTCTCCGATATCAGGATGGCATGAACGTTGGTGTTACTAAAAGCCTCAGTCAAATCACTATAATGACTGGGTATGCTCTGTGCATTAAGGTGATATACATTAAGCAGGTGCTCTGACTGACGGTTGAATGTAAATTGTAAGCGTTCACCTAATGTCTCAGTTATAGAGGCAGAACTATCATCTACAGAGGATAAAGTAGACTCGTGAGCAGTTTTGTCAGAATCATAATCATCAGTTATCATACGTATTAAATATAAGCAGTAAAAATATACTACAAAATAGTAAATAAATATAAATGTAAAAAAAAAAAAATTGGAATTATATATACGATATCTCAAAATATGCAATACCTTACTATGTTGGCACGAAATTACTCCTCTGCACCACCCACCAGCTAACACCACACAAAATTTGATAATAACAACTAAAAAGAAAAATAAAAATACAAGTGGAATAAAACGTATCAAATAGTGATAGTGTAAACAGTAACATTAACACGTTACGGATCGCATCCACCAACGCATTTCCGAACGCAACCCGTCATGCATATGTCACTTTACGAATGTCAAATATGTTATGTTAAATATGTTGTTGATGTTAAATAAACAATTAGACAAGGCCAAGTGGACACAAAAAAAAAATAAGACTATATTGTTTACCTGCCAGTTAGCCGACGAGCTACGTTCAGAAAAACGTACGTTAATGTGAATATGTCCGATGTATTATATTTTGACTGGACTTTTCTTGTGCGGGCCAGACGACTTATTCTCTTTGCCACTTCTGCCATGGGGCCCCACTGCATGAAGAGCTTTTGGGTGCTTTGAAATCAGGTCCAACAGCTCCTCAACGGTAGTGATCTTACAGCGGATGCCAGCAGCGACCATAACAACAATTGTGCCGTCATTAGTCCAACATACACGAGTGCCGAAGTGATTCCGGGCCTTGGCAAATACTGTCTGTCTTGTTTTGGTGAGAAATTCACGAACAGTTTTAGTGATCTCTAATTACTTGAAATTAAGCACCGATTTATAAGATTATGCTATAGAAAGAAATATTCTTGTATATTCCTTAAAATAGCATCTTTAAAGATGTAGTCCTCTATATCAAATATTATAGTTCCTGAGACAGTTCAAAGTCAGTTTAGCACATACTTGTAAAGATATCATATACAGTTTTTTATGAGCCTGCCAAAGTGACTCTACTCTGCCTGATGGAAAGCATGAATAGAATCCAAGAGATATGGTCACCATATTTATTGCGAATGCAGACAATGCAATGTGGGTCCAAACACTATAAGATGCTTTTTCACGCTACGCTTGGGCGTCCCCAAGGCGTGAGTCATCATGGCAGTGTAAGGTTTATTCACGTACCACGATGACTGTAATTCTTGCACCAATGGGCCTCCAGTCTCACTGTCATCAATGAAACACGACGGCACGGATCCTGTCGCTTTAAGTTGGTCTCTCTGAGATAGTAGTACTGCCCTGGTCGAGCCGATCCGTTCATGCTGAAATCAGCGTGGCTCTACTACCTAACAAGATGAAACGACTAAGTAATCTGAGATATATTTACGCAAGTTACTAACTATTTCATTGACTTTCAATTCAACCTATTGCCGTCCACTGCTGAACGCCAACCATCCTGGTCTTGAGCAATTCGCATCCAATTCATTGACTTTATTGCATTCAAAATATGAACAAAAAGTTTCTCTGGAGTTTTTAAATTAAACATGATTAAAATTTAGTTTCAGAACTCATACATATCAGGTAGAAGAAATAACTTTAATTCTACAAATGTCTATCATTAAACTAACAATTTAATATTATTAATGAAGATAATTCATTTGTACATAATAGTAATAATGAATGTAATAGATAGCTAGCATAAACTATTAAGTAACAGGCGTGTGTCGCCAGAACAGGCAACATCTTTGTGTGATTGATGTTCTGTAGCGCAGACCTACCTAACAGGGTTGTCCCAAATTAATTTGACTATTGACCATTACGAAAAAAGAATCAGTTTCATAGTTTTGAATTCTAGAACGATTTAGAAATTTAATGTTTATACACTATCACATACAAATAAAACATAGGCATTAGAAATTTGAATGTGAATGAAAGTTGCATGAAAAATACAATAAAGTCGAATAAAATAACCATCATCATCAGATCCTTTGATTTTTAACGATATTTGATAAAAAGAGTGGATTAATTATTTTTCTTGAAAATATAGCGCATGTACATACATTTAGGATAAAGAACTTTGCGCATTAATTTTAAATGTTGCCTAGTTTGTGCGCAGCTTATTCAGTTGTAAGTTTGTCACTGTAGTTTTAGTGGATGAATATTGCCGCGTGCGGGTATGTCATGAGTCCTTGAGAAATAATTAAGTAAAGGTCATGGTTCATTGTCAAGCTCGTACAATTTGTGAACATTGAACTATGCGAGGCATTAAAATCAGTGTAAGGTGACTTATCACAATGAGAAACTGGTATCACTAAGATCTAGATTGATAGACAAATAGGTTTTTTTTTTCTTTGAATGAAGTCATGACTCAAATCTTTACGTTAACACTTGCCGCCAAAGACAATTATAATTGAACCTTTTAGAATTCTATTTCGTTTTAAATATTCTTGTTTATTTTATTAGAGTGATTAAAGGTAGGTTTATGATTATTTGATATGATATTATTTATTGATACCGCTCTTCAGAAATTTGCAAAACATCTTTGTACCACTTGTCCCCATGCAACCTTCTGCTATTTCTATCCACAACTGTGTTCAATTTTGCTGACTTAGCTATTTGGTTACTAAATACTTGTTATTCTAAAAATACGAAACGGCAATAATTTAATGATCAGTGACACAAGCCAAATTGAATTTACAATCGAAGGATTTGCTGACCCGTTCAAATTAAATTACGTCAAATTAAATTGGAATCAGCACTCGAGATTTCCTTATTACATTTAGTATACTTGAACAAGCCTTGAACCTTTTTATAACAATGAACAAAATCTCTACTTGGAATTAAAACAGTCAACAAACATAACCAACAAAAACCGCCATACTCGTACATAACAATCGAGGTAAATACACGTCCATATATTTCTCTGGAGTGCCACCCCTACGGCTGGGCGTTCAACAAAAGCACCAACGGGCTTTTAATAAATTATTCTACGGAGCCCAGTGCAGCTTTCAGAGCGGGTTTGAGCGAATTTAGCCTCGTATCCATTTATTACTGTGCTCTTTCCAGATTCACCCAGCACAACTGATTTTTGACGAAAATTCTCAAGTCGATCGGTTTGACGTTTCCGTTTGGGGAATGATTCAACGATATTGGTGATTAGTTATTCAAATTTGATTCCTTAAATGATCTTTTAAGATGTCGTTTGCTTTCTTTGAGTTATTTATGATGCTTTGTACCTTTTTAATGACAGAGAAGATTTATTGTAGAGAAATCTTTCGTATCAGGTTTTATTTGTAACATTTTGGCTTAAATTTCTGGTAGAGGTATAAATTGAGTTCAACTGGATATTTATTGGCCGAATAACCTTTAAGGTTATTTATTACTTAACAAAAATATTAATACCCTGTATACATGCATAGACTAATGCTTATAATGTGTAAGGGTATATCTAAAAGAAGGTAGACAACTAGACAAATAATGGCAGGCAAAGGATTTATTGTTATTTTTTTTTTCGGACACCTTACACACAACACCATTTAGCTTCAAACTAAGAAGAGCTTGTATTATAATAGCTAGATTGACTGATAGAATTCTTTTAAACTTCTTTTTTGTAAATACATACATATTACGACGATTTACGCATATTAGCTAACTTCGAAGGAGATATTACAGTGCACAAATATGCAGACACCTGTGCGTAGTGCACATGCTAAGAAATACTCATCAAACACAGCTGCACTTTCTGTTCCCTCACTCTCGCAATCTTTACGGTGGCTGTACAGGCATGAGGGTTGAGACCCCATTTTCCCAGCTCCGGAGTATTATTAAGTATTTCTATAATTAGAAAAACTCCATTACACTTGACCTGACGCAGGAATTGAACCCGAGACCTCTTGATCAGCAATCGTATACACTAACCGTTAGGCCAACGCCGTGTTGCTTATACGAATAAGCGACGAAACGAATAAGTAAGCAATACCTCAAAATGTTCTGTCTTATACCTTGAGTTGATTATTACCTGAAGCTGAGTACATATAATCATATTTAATAGATAAAATCTCTCGTTTTATATTATGCGTAAACGTTACAAAAATATTTAAGTGACAGGGGGCAGATTTCATGCGTCCGAAAGAACCCTAATCAAATTGATAATTATTTGGAAAAAAAAATCTATGCCCCTTTATTATGTAAAGACGAGAATTTGAGTTTAGAACCATAGAGAAATAATAGATAAAATACAACACTTATTCTATATTCATTTTAAATTACAGTGTCAATAGTAAAAAGAACAGGATACTCGTATTTATGGACTGAAGTATTTCCCACATTTTCGATTGCGTTGAAACCACATGCCACTACCATTTGGACGTCTGGGTTGAAAAATAAAATAAATACAATAACACAGCGAGTGCTATCTACGTGACGGTTGAAATCCATCATAACGTGCGGTCGCTGCAATTTGGAAAGGTTTTAAGCTGTTGATTCAGTTTTGTTATAGTTTCTTTTAGTTTGTAATGTTAAAATCTGTAGATCTCTTAAGAAAATGTTTAAGATGAAGCTCTATAATCGGTCTTTTACCTTAAAACAAGATAATTCCAAATAACATGTCATCATAAATAGTAGTAATATTTATCAAACAAGTTTAAAAAATACCCCATATACGTTGTAGTAGAAGTAGACCCAAAATTACATCATCTTTATTCGTTAAAGACAATAAGTATGCAAAAATCAAAGGAACTAACTAACTAATTAACTAAAGTTTAGTAATTTAGTGAAAGTAACATATGAGACTATTGCAATAGTTTGATTTTTTTCATTAATATTTAAACATCAATAAAGATTGTAAACGGTACATATACGAAGAATAAAATTTAAATTATCTTTGTCTCGTTTTGTTCCTTCTTTAAGACAACAACAAAAAAGCTAGAAAAAAAGATACATGTAATCTGAGTTATAGAATAGCTGTATTCTCCCCGCGAACGCTTTTACAAACGATACAGGTAACATGACGGAAACACGCAACAATATTTCCTCGTGAATGATTAATGGCCGCGTTCATCTCCAACGTAATAAATGTTACGAACAGGTAATACGTCAAATAAAATAGATCTCTTCATAGGCATTGTGTATTTAACACAAGTTCACATTTAATAGTACCTAATTTTCATAATGTCAAGAGGTGGTTAATAAACAAATCTAGGAAAGCATTTAAAAGAAACAATTATTTGATAAATATGTGATTTTTGCTGGACTCTTCTCACGAAGTCTAAACGACTACACTGCAGCGAATCAGTGTGTTTTTATTGCTATTGCTTAGAGATGTACCTTCACTCGCATTTTCTATCATAATTATTAAAATCTTCGAGTAATTCTTCAGAATTAGAATAGCCGCATCGTTCCATCATTTATAGCAAAACTTTCATCCCCATCACTTGGTTAATTAGTGCTCCATCACTAAACTTTTAGCCTCTTACAACTAATCTCTGGAAAATCATGCTTACGGTACTTTTTACCCGACTTTTTAAACCAGCACCAAAAAAAAGCGTACTCCCGTCTTAAAAACCAAAAGCACTCTTCTGTATCTTAAATTGTGGGTGTCACATGCCATTGTATGAGATGACTGCGCTTTATAAACATCTCCTCTCAAAATGTATCATAAAAATGCAGTTATAAGATGCAATACGAGTACTTTTTTAAAAGACGTGTCGAATAAAATGCAACAATTGTGTTAAAGGTGACTGACTCATATAAAACTGTTATAAGACGTTGGCTTTAGCCACTTGAAATAAAATAATGATCACAGTTGATGTAATTAGAACATAATTGGTGGTTATTTTGCAGGAAACTGAAAGTTCTACACGTTTCAGTAAAAAAATTCGAATTTATACATATTTTGATGCTCTGATGGTCATTTTTTGCCAAATTATATAGTGCACCGAGTAACAGTTCTTTTAGAAGTTTTTTGATGCATTTGCAAATTTATTTAGATAATTATATATATAATAACTATCAAAGTATTAATATAATAAATGTAAAAAGGAGCACTTTCAAAAACAGACTATAGATAAAGTATGTTTCTTGTTTTATAAGACAATACCGTGAGTTACAGAAAATACTTGTCGTAATGTAGTTTCTTAAGCGACATTAAAATAAAAGGGGTATATTTTGGAATTCGTGCGGGCACATTCTTTTCTCTAAAAGGAATTTTTTCCTAGGTACATTGCGTGAAAAAAACTTTTGATTGAATGGTCAAAACCCGATTATAGAATCGTAACATATTTTTCTTAATAGTATATTCTACGAACAAATTGAAGAAGTTATGAAAGATGCTATTACTGTATACTTCAGTCAAAAAATTTAAAATAGAAATCGTATGGAATGTTACAATAAAGAAAGAATGTTCTTTATATATTGTGCTTAAATAAAAGTTGCCAAAAGAATACGTAATTTAATAGATTAATTTTAGTTATCCGAGGTTTTGATACACTGGTACTTATCGAGTTCGACTTGATATTAACAACGAAAGTTTTACGTTTTACGAAATACATTACCAGCTTAACTCTCATGGCAAAACACGAGCAATTTAAACACACTTGAAAATTCTTCTGCAACCACGATTGCCATACATCGCACGTCTCTTGAGGGTAGTGTCCTTAAGAAATACTGATAACTGAGGCTTAATCTTGAAAGTTAAACGATTTAAACGTATGCGGGCAGAAGCCGAGCTCATGTAGAAGACGTACGGCACTGTAATGATGCTTAAACTTAAGTACACAATAGTTTTATTGTAGTCTCTTGTTTATAGGGCGTTTAGCAGATGTTCAAAGAATTTCATTACATTTATTCTGTGTCCGGGTGTAATTTATAAGTAATTTACTTATTTGGTCTATGAAATACATTAAACGAAACAAAAAATAAATAAAAAATGTGCACAAGTGTGTATTTAGAAATTGTAAGAGTATATACGCCAGCCGGCTGGTTACTATAACACAGACTGCTTAATTTGCATACCCAAACCTCCTTCTGGCGGTAGGGTCGTGCTTTGGGTCGTGTTTTGGGTCGTGACTGATCCTGGTTTGAGTTTGCCATGACTGAGGCTCGTATGCCGTCCGTGTGGATAGGCTAACTCGAAATTATGGTCCTTTCTTCAAAAGGTCAATCTGGATCTTGCACTGAATTCGCATAGTGTTGTTTTTATCTTACATTGTTAACGGAAATAAGTAAAAAAGAAACATCTGTATGGTTTATTTCAGCATTTCTTTCGAGTGAGTCTTAGGAAATGCCGGCTCCTTCTAGCTGTAAAGTCCAACGTGCAAAGAGGTCTGTAAAGACTTATAAAAATAAATTCATTATTTCATTATTATTTGATTAGGATCGTGTTTGAAAAATTCTATCTAATTTGGGATCTGACGGCTATGTATCAGATATGTGAAGTTATTATTATTTTTAACTTGAAGTAACATACATTTGGAGTAATTTAAAAACTTTGTGGCGAAATAACTACAACGGATATTTTGTGCTCAGAAGAGTTAATTTGTTTACTTCACAAGCAAGATAAAATAGAGTTGCGCCTGTTTGTCTAGTGGTGTGTGATCGTGACTGCTAAGTCTAACGTTGTTGTTCCGATACAAATGTAAACATGATGAACAAGATTTATTGTTCTGTGTCTTTGTGTAGTAGTTATATAATTAGAAATATATAGGCATGTTTATCAAGAGCCTTCTTTCTACAGTATAGATAACATAGTTAATAGAAACAATGCTAATAAGTCTAAAAAAAATGCCACAAAACAATCTCGATAAGAAATTAATTTTCTCAGAAAAACATGTATTTTCAAATCTTACAGAATAATTTATGAAGCTGTCCTTGTATCTCATGAAAATTAGCAAAATTAACAATCCGTATAAACTTACTAAAATTTACAGTAGTCTAGTATATTCTAATAAGTTTTAAGTTGTAGTTTTAGTAAGTTACGAGAAGTTCCGTTTGCGAAAATTAACAAAACCAACAACAATTGATTGTTTCCAAAGGATAAGTGTCTTGAAATCCGCTACAATATGAAGTGACGACTATCGGTTATTAATTTATATTTTCTTTCTTCCTTTGCTAAAAGAAATAAAAATTCCTTATTTATTGAAAACAGTTTGTACCTAGTCTTGCCATAAATATTGTAATAAAGAAAAAAGAAAATTGTTAACTGCAAATAACATTTATTACTTTTACAGTGTGTCAGTTTAATACATAAATATAAAACAATTAAAAATATAAAAAGCTTATTCGAAGTGGTCTCCATTGGCTGCAATACAGTCCTTTAAACGATGAGGCCAGTTATCAATAGAAGCACGCACTCTTTCCATGGGAAAATTCTTCACTGCCAATCGTATAGATTGTTTTAGGGACTCCAAATTATCATGGCGTTTAGAGCAAGCTGTACTCTCTAAAACTGACCACAAATCATAATCCAGCGGATTAAGATCGGGACTAGACGACGGCCAGTCTTCAGCTCTGATGAAGTCCGAAACGTTCGATTCCAACCAAGACTGCGTGGACCGAGCTTTATGACCCGGCGCCGAGTCTTGCTGGAAGGACCATACTTGGTTATTGAACATGGTGATGTTAAGGGGCTTAACTACCTTCTCAAGAATGGTATCTTGATACACTTGTGCCGATGTTTTGATACCTTTTTCACAAAAATATGGCTCAGTCACTCCTTCATAGCTAACACCCCACCAAACCATCACTGAAGTCGGATAATGTCCACGTTGCACTCTGTCGACTAATTGGGAAGCTTCCTTAGAGCTTTGAGCATAAATACGGTCATTTTGTTTGTTAAAATGTTGCTCAATTGTAAAAATTTTCTCATCCGTAAACAAAATTTTTCTGTGACCTCCCTTTGCGTACCGCTTCAGTAGTTGTTTCGATTTTACCACCCTATTCTTCTTTAAATTATCAGTTAAGAAATGGCCAGTGCGTCTCTTATAGGCTGCAAGTCCTAAGTCATCTTTTAAAATACGCGACATGGTTCTAGGTGCTATCTTCATTTCCCGAGATAAAATCTTTTGCTTTCGGACAGGATTTCTTCGAATTCTTTCCCTTACTGCTTTGACCACCTTTTTCGTACGAACACTACGTGGACGGCCAGATCTTTTTCTGTCACAAACAGAGGAGGTCTCATTGTACCTATTAATAGCCCGGTACACAAACATTTTACTAATACCAAGTGTATGGAGAGTTTTAAAAATTGCATTTGGCTCCATACCTACTTTGTGTAATGCTATCACACCGATTCGGTTCTCTTTATCACCCCACACCATTTTAATATCGCAAAATATTTTACAATGTATTGGCGCCAAAATGAGAAAACACAATGAACAATCGTATAAAAATGACAGATTCGAAATTCAAATGTAATATTTTTTTATAATTAAGTGTAACAGTATTTATGGCCAGACTAAGTATATACGCGCTATCTAATCGGTACTTAAAGCTAAATGGAGCATAAGTGCTATAGATTAATAAAATTTAAAGTTACTGAAAAAACAAGCTTGCGTTTCATGTCTGGTAAAACACGCAAACTTTTAGCCTCGAGAAATTTATATGCAACACAGTATAGTATAATTAAGAAGAAACATAACTCACAACAAATACCATCGCGATATTTAAAAATAGAACTTAACAAAAAAAAAGTGTACAAGAATGCGTATAAAATTTGTAATTTGGCGCGAAGAGCTACGTTTTAAATGTACTACGAAAGGTTTTTGCACTTATTTTAATCTGGTGTACAATGCGAGCTTAAAATAGAAGGGTGGAATGTACTAGTGGGCAAATACCGAATTTTAGCACAGAAATTTAGTCGAGCATGAATTTTGCTCGGACGGGGTATGGCACATGTTATCTCGGCAGTGTATTATAGGGCGGGAAGTGTTGTATGTAGGGAACGTACGAAATTCTGGTAAATGTTTTGATTTATATGTGAGAACTGCTTATACATTTTGGCCAAGTTTCATGAGGTACCAATGTTGCTTCATAAACTATTCTGTAAGATTTCACGAAGGATCCGATTAAGATTTCATTGTTTTGGTTTGATTTTGTATCTTGCTATCTAGACTACTGCGAAAAATAAATCCTTATTGACGTTAACACTGTCCCTAATTTTTTTTCTTGTATTTCAAGTATAAGAACTTACATATTAAGTTAATTTTCTATGTTGCTTGATAATTCTGGGTACATTATGGTCGCACAAAATTCCTGCCATTGACAGTAGTCGATAGCCTGGTGATTCGCCCCTCTATTACAGGAATAATAGGAACGATTGATACGTAAACGATGCTATGGTGGTCTATGATAAAAGCAAATGGTTTTACTCAGTTTGATTTGATTAAAACTAACAACCACTGTAAATTAAATGAAAGTTTATTATAAAAATCAAGATGGACCGAAGTTTCCATAATCAAAAAAACGAAGGTTAAGCTTTGTACAGACGGAAAAGAATATAAATATAATCTTGAATATCTTATGCATTTTTATTTTCACTATTTGTCAATATTGTCTGTTTTCCTGTATTTACCTGTATCCTCCTGGTTAAAGCAATGGATATAACATATTATTAGCTGCGCAAATTTCCTTCTGAACAAACTAATTGCCAAGCCAATTAGTTTAACAAGGTTTACCCCGACTTCAGCATAGCTTAGTTTCGCTTTTATATTTGTTTTTTTTTACAATAAATAACTACAGATTATATTTGACTATTTCGTTTTATAAACAAAACTGTTCCTGTTGTTTGTGTATAGTTAGGGTTGATTCAGACAGAGTGTGCTTGAGTTGTGCAGTTGCATTGGAAATTTATATTAATAATTATAGTATTACAATCAACTTACGCTACCGTCCCTGCCTGTTGCCAACTCAACCAAGATTACTCTTCAAAATACGGTAATACGGTTAATTTCTTTAGTTCCTTTCCAGTGCTAAAGTAATAACAAAACATAGTTCAATAAATAATATAGTGTGCTAAATATAGGGTATTTAAAACACTTTTGAAAAACTATTTATAAGATTGATTAGATGGTGTGAGTATCAAATTATCGGCAATTAAAATTTACCTAACAATAATATCATTCTATTTAAATCTACGTACTTCTTTATATATGATAAGATTGTAAGGTCATTGTCTTGCTCACGAGTAAAATATTCTACGAAAGAATGACAGACTTAATGCTATGTACTACGTTAGCTAGGCAAGGTTCAGAAATAATGTATAAGTATTTGTAATTAAAAAAATTGCAGGTCACTTATTCCAGAAACTGATTAAATAACCTGTGTTCGGTTATTTAAAAAAAAAACTTGACCAACGTAAACAATCCATCGCAGTGAGCTTTAAAATTCCATTTTTTAATTCAGACACAAATGGGTTGTTAACTAGTCTGTGTGCAAACACCAGACAGCCAGATATACATATGTATGTGTTTGAACATTTTTGAATGCCATTTTTGTGCCAGACTCATATGGTAGGACTGTGTGACTTTTTTGTTCTCCCCGTTCGCGCACACCGCAGCACAATTTATTCACTGAGACGTATCTCCTACCTCTACCGGGTTTTTGCCCTAAAGCTGTGTTTAAATAATCGTTTGTCCTCTTTTGTTTTTTGTGTATATCACTGAGCATTTGTCAGAGTTGATCGGGTGTCGTTTTTCAACTGTGTCCGTAGTTTCAGAACTGTCAGATGGGGGATAAAAATATAACGAAAGATCATGTTGATTTTCAACGTGCCGTAACCTTTCGTAGAATAGTAATTTACAAGTTTCTGTTTTATTTTATACTATATAATTTTAGTTTTATAGATTATAGTTAGGAAAACGAAAAACTTCTTGGGTTCTTCATGATTCTTGTGACAATCGTTTTAAATTGTGTCATACGTGGTGTTGATGAAGTAAAATTGCTATGAGACTAAGTTCCATAAGGACTGAATGCAAAAAAGAAGAGAATAAGTGCGATAAAAGATCATATCTTTAGATACCAACAGAATTACACAAATTAAAAATTATTTTCATTCTAATATTTTCTTTAACAGCCGAAGTTGGCAAAAACCTAACAAAATGATGATAAATGATGATTGCAAAGCCGCTTAAGGTAATGTAGTCATAAGTCGCTAACTTCACTTTGTTGTGTGTTACATATACATGGTGAATTCAAAGTGGAGTGCTGAATATTTACAAAGGCACGTGAAAGAAAGTGTACGTAGTACCAGGTGCTCACCATCTCACGTAATTTCTTAGTCAGTGGAACGTAGGTTTGTGTGGTAATCGTCTTTATTATAAGTGTGATTATGTGTCTCCTTGTAATATTTTTATAATAATAATTCGTAACGTAGAAATAAGTTAATTTTCAATTTTTGGAACTGTCCGCTAAGTAAGGAGTCTGAGTCTGAGTCGGACATCTATGGGCCATAATTTTCTTTTATAACAATTTTTTTTTATAATTTATTCATTTGTTAATAGATAAATATTGTATATTTTATAATACATTTAATTTCTAGCTATGGCTGAGGACATAGAATTTCTTAATTATTTTTCTCAAACGTTTAAAGATTACTTAACACCAACATAAAAAAATCAGTCCACAGTAGATGTTTCCAAACCTATCTTGAAAAGTAAAAAAAGGAAACATAAAAATGTGTCCCAGTCCAGCCCTGTGCATACTGCGTGGTTTAAACATTTTACGTTTCGGCAAACTTCCCTTCAGCCTACAAAATGAATTAGTCGAAAAGTGGGTCAAAGAGTGTCGCTTCGTTGCTGTCAACCACCTGCGTATTTTTGTCATAACGTAATTTTTATCTCAAGTTTGACGGCGACATTAAGTTGTTTTCAACATCATCTTGTTTTTATTTAAGATACTAACAGCTTGTATATATTTATGGAATATTTTGTATTTAGATTAAGTGAATTTAAATTGTGTACTCGGGTGTTTATGGTTGGATGGAGTTTTTTTTTAATTGTGTTTTGTAGTTCGATAGAAATATTAAGTTATGATAAAAGTTCAATATATTTTCACCTGAGTGAGAATTACCTACCAAGGGTCTTTCAATCTTCCTTTCTCAATAACGTGGTCATTAATGTTGTGTCGTGTGGGGATAATAGTTTGTTCGTTGAAAAAACTTGAGCTTTATTATATCAGTATAGTTAAAACTGAAATGGAAAACTTGATTTCTTAAATCGGTGAAACACGAAGTCAAGTTTCGCTTCCAGGTGTTTAAACTTCCAATTAAACGCATTAAACACCATTATAATTTATTATTCATAAAATCAATCATAAAACAAATCACGCAAGCTCATTTCTAATCCTCATTTGAAGTTTCAAGAAGCTACGATAATTACTTACAGCGAATTCACGCGAAATTCTTTCAAATGTTAAAAAAAAACTAAACTCGGCTAAGGGTGGCTTAATCCTCGAAAAGTGCGAACAAGGCAGAGGCGTGGCGCTTACCGTGACAAATGGTCAGTCGGGATGATGGTATTGACAGTAATGGCTCGCGCCTAATGTCACAATGGGTGGTTAAGGGACCGTCGATCGGTTAGAATCCGGCTTTGTTTGTTCTAATATTATAGGTTGAGATTTTTGACAGGATGTTTAAAACCTTACTACTGATGTGTGGAATAAAACAAAACATACCTATTTATCTAAAAAAATGTGAAAATTTGGCGTTACGTTATTTTACGTTCACTTTATCTCTCTCGTTAACAAGTTTCTAAATTTTGTTCAGGGCAAATTATGGGCGTTTACCATACAATTAAGCTATGAGTTTCTTGATTTTAAATTACTTAATTTACAATCAGAGCAAAAAATCCGTGTAAAATTTAGAAAACATAGAAATAAGTTTATGTTTCATCGCACAAAGACAATGTCTATGCCTATTTAAATAAAAAATGATACCCACATCTGAATAAAAATGTCGAGTGACGCGCTTCGCTCCTTTCAAAAGGGCTTCAGTCGAGTCGAAAACTACTAAGGGCTCGTTAGACTTACGAGAGTTGTTAGCATTTTTCGTCAAAGAATATGAGAAAACCTAGATTTAAAAAACAGTAGATAATAAATGAGATTTTTTTTTAAGATAAATAAACTCTAAAAAACTTTGTCAGTTTTGTAGTACACGTTCTCTTACAGCTTATCAATTTCCAATAGAATTACTCTGAAGTATCTTCCTCCTCGCTGGCCATCGCAAAATAATATCCAATAAATAAGAGAAAGTTATCATCCAGTGAAGTCAGCAGTTTTCCCCGAGACCCTATAAACAAAACTTTTCCCTTGATAATAATAGCGTTATTAAAGCAACGCCATTTTTAATTTATCGACAAGAAACTTGAGACAAGTTTGAAAACGTTCGGGTAGCTTACAACAAAGTGCTAAATCATAAATATCCCAGTCAATCTAAGTGAAGGAGGTTACTTAGAAGTGTTATTTTAAGATATAAGAAGTAAACGACCAGACGGGCCATCTGATGTTTAGTGATAATAACCGCTCATGAATACCAGCACCTCAATTTCCCGTCTAATCCCATCCCAGTCTCTATTGAGTCTTGTTAGTTTCACCGGAGTCTCTCCTGGTCCTTTCTGAGTACCTTCCAGTCTCTTTTGAGTCCTTCTCAGCCCCTTTTGAGTCCGTCATAGCCGCTTTTGAGTCCCTCCCAATCTCTTCCGAGTCCCTCTAAGCCCCTTCCGAGTCCCTCCCAGTCTATTTTGAGTCCCTCTCAGCCCCTTCTGAGTTCCTCTTATTCCCTTCTGAATCCCTCTTACGCATACTGTCGTCGGTTGTTGTCGCCTTTGCTCAAGGCTTCGCCGGTCTTTATATCGGTTGTGTGGCAAATAGTAGCCTATGCGTTATTCTGATATATAAGCTAATATACATTACTGTAAAGTTTTATCTAAATCCGTTGAGTAGTTGCGTGTAAGAATAATAAACATCCATACATCCCCACAAAGTTTCACATGAATAATATTAAGGTAGGATAGTAGGAAGTAGGTTGACTTACGAGTATATCTCGTGTATATAAGACATAGATTAGGCATAAGGTAGACAATTTAAAAGCCTTCATTGTTCTCCATTACTTTTCGGGAAACCCCGTCTGCCTCGTACCCTAAGTAGAAACGTCTGCATATCATAATCCTGAAGTATCGATATCAAGTAATAAATTTATCGTAAAACAACACTAGAGATTTCTGGGAATAAAAGATGAGATAAATATTTAACTGAATTGATTTTCTAAAGGGCAAGAGTCACCCTCTAGCATGATTGGGTTTATTTTGGTGGATCATAACAAAAATATGTTTTTCAAAAAGAGAGTGCCGAGGGGAAGCTTCAGTGTTTTGTCGAGGGATGTATTAAGTGACTTCAGGTAGAAAACTGAGGGTAGATAATATGTTATTCGAAAAAAGAATCGTTAAGAATAAGTGTTATAAATATTTTTTGTCAGGTGATGAGAAAAATACCGTTATATAAAGTATATAACAGGTTTTTTTAAATAGTGAGAGGATTTTATGAGTGGTTTGTTTAAAATCAATTATAGATTGGATAAAAACAAAATTTTATAAGAACACCTTATTGATCACTTTTGTCGTCTATTTTTACTCATTAAATTTAGTTCATTATCAAAAAGGTTTATGTGAAACTGTAAAATAATTAAGCTATAAAATAAATAAATAAATATTTCAGATATTTGACACACAACGTCATCTAGTTTCAAACTAAGTAGAGCTTGTGCTTTGATAACTAGACTGACTGATAGAATACTTATATACTTCTTTTTTGTAAATACATACATATTATACATAGAAAACACCCAAACTTCGAAACAAACATTTGATCCGACTCGGGAATCGAACCCGAGACCTCAAACACAGCAGTCAAATTCACTGCTGCTGCGCCACCGAGGCAGTTAAATGTTAGGACGGCAAAAAAATCAAACATCTAATTTGGCGAGTAAAGTGTCAAAGAAATACTTAAAACTCGTGGCACGCAAGTCAGATTTGCGCTTTTAGAGATATTTTATATTTGGTTTTTGCTATTGAAACTCCAGAACTAAATTGATAATAAAAACTCATAACTCTTTTCGACTCTTCTAACCGCCTTTAAAAAGCCAATTGATTCGCCATGTATATATCTAATATTACAGGCAACGGATCCTTTACCATAAATAATAAATATTTTAAACTTCAAATACAGATAATATTGTAAATTTCCTAGGATTTTAGAAATTTGGCATACAAATAGTACCGCTAGTAATATCATAAAATTAAATGAATCAATACCAGAACATCAGGGGGTCCCATGCAAATGTGCGTGGCAATCGTCCGAAACGCCATACGTACATGTACACCGTAAGCTCCAATTAAAACGTACTGATCAGGACCTCCGATACAATACGGTTAAGCTGGGATAAATTGTTGATTAATGCGGTGACAAATTTCATATGTTGTGAGGAATTTAGCTTACACTGGTTAGAACCTAGCATGGGACTTGAGGCTGAGAAAATGTAAACATTTAAGCTTATGTAATTAACAAATATTTGTGAATGAATTGTACTAATATAATCTGATTCATTTCATAAAAGCCGTCCGATCATAAACTATGCTAATGTCTATTTCTAAATACATACATATTACAGATATGTAAATTAAACGCAACCACAGAACAAACAATCGTACTAATTACGTAATTATTAGTCGTGGGTATGAATCGAACCCATGACATAACGCTTAGCAGTCAGGTCCACTTAGCACTAGAATAACAGGCCCGGCAATCAAGGTTAAAGGAACATCAGCAGACACGGCAGTGGCCCCGCCAAATCGAGCAAAAAAGCGGCACGGCTGTACCATCCTTTTTTCAGTTCAGTTCAGGTCATTTTTGACCCTCTATAACTTCGTTGTGGATAAAACTATAATCTTGAATTTTCAGTAACCAAGTAGGCATTGTATAAACACGGTGTACTTCAAAATTCAAATTCAAAGATTGACTTGCCGAACGCACTAAACAATCTAATTTATGTACGTATTACTTATGAGATATATTGTGTTATCATGCGATGGCCGAGTCAATCTATTTATTAAAAACGTTCAAGATTTTTAATATTGATATAGCCACTATATGATGTTGTTAGGTTAGATAATACGTAAAAAGACAGAAGGTCCCTTAAGTAGGGACTGAATAAATTAATAACCGACTTGGTATTATATAGATCTCACAACTTTTACGATAGTAGAACTGAGTTGCGAAACTTGGTATTTTTGACAAATACCTATTGTTTTTTATGGGATTATTATTGGTTTTTACTTCAAAGGTATCGATTACCAATTATTTTTCAACGGCTAGCAAGTTATCTTTTCAAATATTCTCTCTTATAAAATATTTTATAAAACAAACATTTTTTTCCTTTTTGTAACAAAGATGAACTTTTAAAACGATTCAGTACCTTAGCAGAAAGGCAGTATATTTTATGTCACCTAAAACGAGGTGAACACGTTAACCTATACTCGTATTTCTATCTAACTTTGGAACACAACAAATTCAACGGTTTAGACGGGTTTTATTCCAAAAAATAATATTTTATCGGTATAATAAACGATATTATAAAATTTATAAATATGTGAATAGATTTATCTATATGACACGAATGCACACACACACAATGAGAGTCAAATTGTGCTTCTAAAATCGTTATTTTTGAAAAGATAGTAGGAGCCACGCTGATTTCAGCACGAATGTCGAGCGGGACAATACTACCCTCACACAGAAGATCAACCTAAAGCGATAGCATGTGTGCTATCGTGTTTCGCTGGCTAGTACGAGACTGGTGGCCACGATGACTGTCATGCCTTTTACATCTCCAAACGAAACGTGAAAAAGTATTTTACTAGACCGCCATAGCATGGGTCACCGTACTGCATTGTCTGCATTCGCAATGAGTGGGTGACCATAACTCTTGGATTCTATTCATGCTTGCCATGAGGCAGAGTAGAGTCAATGTGGCAGGCTGGCATAAATGGTTTTTGGGTTATATTTGGTTGTTTCTGCCACTTTAAAAAAATTATGTTGACACCAGTGTGGTATTACAGGTAGTAGAGCCATGCTGATTTCAATAAGAACGTGTCGGTTCGACCGAGGCAATAGTACTCTCTCACAGAAGACCAATCTAAAATTGTCATATTTCGTTGGTGATCGCCAGACCAGAGGTCCATTGATGCAGGGGTGGTAGCTGTCGTGCCTTTTATATCTCTAAGCGGGGCACAAAAAAGTATCTCACTAGGTCGCCACAATGTGGGATCATATTGCATTGTCTGCATTTGCAAAGAGTATGATTGACAACTCTTGGATCGTATTCATGGTGTCGATCAGGCAGAATGGAATCACTTTGGCAGGTTCTTAAAATAAAAAAAGAAAGAAATATATTAACAATTAGTGATAACATACATATGTGACTGCCATGCTTGACATTCTCGGGTTCAATTGTACTATCTCTAAATATTTGTTTCGTAGTTTGGGTAGTTTCTACGTTTAATCTAATCTGTAGGTATTTACAAAAAAAAAGTATATGTAGATTTATGTCAGTTGTCTAATATCTATAGTACAAGCTCTAGTTTGGGAGACTAGATGGCGCAAACTAAATAAAAAAATAATTTGTTCTTTGAGTAACACTCTAAGAACTCATTCATTTATTTTTAATCAGTGTAAAGGGGGCTTTATAAGATGAGATTTATACGTAGAACGTGTGTGTGAACATGTGAAATACGATATGCATTTTAATATCGTTTTAGCCTTTTATTGCAGACATATTTTTAATGCATACGTGTCGCGAGGCGTAGCGGAAAAATAGTAGCGTTTGAGAAAATGGAGCGGAATATTTCTTTCCAACTCGGACTTTTTAGTTTTGTTAGGATAAGAGTTGTTTTATCTGATGCCTACGTAGTTGGAGTTTTATCGTTGGCGGTAAAGGAGTTTAGTAATATAAGTTTTCCTGGTTCATAATATGATGGTAAAAAATATACAGTCACATTTAGTATTTTGTGAGTTTCTGTCTTTAATTTGACTTCTTGTTATTTTTATAGACTACATATTAACTTTTTTTTTTCATCTTTTTACAGCCCTTGTTATTCGTATGTATTTTTATTTATTTTTTTTGTATTAATCTCAAAGTTATTGCTGTATGAAGTACTCATCAACTGAAAGTTCACAATAAAAAGACTAAGAAGATCCAAGACAAATAGGTCAGATCCATGAAATCTGTAATTTAATAATTTAGTTCTAAATATGAGTACGGTGACCATAACTCTTGGATTCTATTCATGCTTTTCATCTGGCAGAGTAAAGTCACTTTAGCAGGTTTTCAAAAGAGAAGAAAAATTGAAATCATATTTTATACGTTCATGTCTTTACAACGGGAAAAGGTACACATACGATAAATGTGTCAAATAATGATTATACTTACGAAATACGTCATTGAACTTTTTATACACACGAAATTTAAATTAACGTACATTTTTCATTTATGAATAGTCGATAAATCTAAACATTGCTGCGTAGTAAATTGCAAGTAACAGAAACTAATGCATCCATTTTTCAAGGTATTATATTGCGAGGAAGTAATAACCATAGTGTAAGACAGAGACATTTTAATTTGGTATAAGTATACACAACACTCGAAATAATCGTTTCTTGATACCGGTATCCGTGAATATTATAATAATAACGTGAAATAATGTGCTATTGTAATACCAAAATATAGTTAAGTAATTTAAATTCTTAGTACACATGGGTATTCTTGTAATATCGGTTACTTAGAAAATACGTATGTAATAGGCCGTACGCGTGCTTGACTGCACTGATAAAGGCTCTTCATGTATGCGACATGAGGTGTCAATTGTCACTAAAATCGTTAGACGTGCATGGAAAATAAATATGGACGTTTTGTCTTTTAGTTGTTTTTTATGGTACAAAAGGGCAATTGAACAGACACGTTCTATCATGGTAAGAAACTACCACCCCCCATGGACTTCTGCAAGTCAACAGTCATAAGTGCTTTATGGTTCTAGGAGTTCCTTGCCCTAGAGTTAACAGGAGAAAGTTGCTCTTCGGCGTTTTTCTGGGCGTGGTGTTAGGTCGAGCACGATTTTCTCACGACAGCTGTGTTCTAAATTTAAAATTTGTAATTATTGGCATGGAATATATTTCGTGTGTGTCATGTGGTGACAGATTAAGAATATGGAATGTCACCACCTCTGCTCATCCTATGGGTGTCATAAGAGGTGCATAAAGAACAAACTAAGCTGGACAAAATCAAGGAGAAGAAAAACTTGAAACAAACCCTGCACCAACTCGTCTGTCTGTCTGTCATAGTAGGCCAAAACTTCCTTGTTAAGGAGAGACCTATGTCCAACAGTGGACTTTTAAAGTTTATTATAAGATAAATAACAATATGGGGTGCTAGAGTTCGCTATCAGAATGTAGGTGAGAGGTCAGATATTACTTATCGTACTAGACTTCATTAAGGTTCACTAGTTTTCTTTGTTTTTACACTCATGATATTGACAAGCTTCAATAAAATTAAACATCAGTATCTATTAGTATCAAAAATATTGGCAATATATAATTAAAAAAATGTTAAGACTTTTGTGTGAATACATCGTGATATATATGTGAGTTTGAACGGGACAACATGGGGAATATATTCTTCTGAATCTGAATGAAAATTAATTTTCCATGTGATAGAGTTCTGAAGTAACAAGTTTAAAAGAAGTACACCCGATTTGATATCTTACTTATTTCTATTTGAAGTCGGCAAATATGTGCATAGGTACTAAAGATAATTTAAGAGAAAGGTTAGCGACTGGCGATCAAGCGGTCTTGGGATGTGAATGATTAGAGATTAAAATAACTGGGCATCACAAAAGACTTAATTTTAGTAGTACTGTTCTAGGAACTATTATAACACAATTTTCTCGATTCAAACAACTTTTTTCTTCGTAGTAGAGGTGAAAAAAAATTATGCGTCTATGAATTTTTCATCGTTACTCTGTCGTCGCGCATATAAAACTTTTATATAAATTTGCTTTTGGAAAACGATTTACGGAAAGGTTCCATGTGAAATTTTGATTTTGTATAATATTAGCAGGTCCTTAGAATAAAAATTGACAGTGTTGCTATAATCAGTAATTTAAGGTTCTTATAGGTTACCAGCAATCGTAGGAACTCAATCACCATTGTAATCATCTTTACCAAAATAGGTCTATTACATGACACTATTATTATACTTAACACAAGAATGTCTAGACATTGTGCTTGGCTTTTATAAGACACTAGCTACCCCACTCAGCTTCGTACGGGTGCAATCAGCAGTGTTGGCCGCTCTGCCCATACATTTTAATCTCCTGATATCTTCTAAGATATTAATTTCAGTGACCATTATAGTCTACATTAAGTGCAAAATATGTCTAACGTATTTAAATAGAAAAGGATTAATATTATATTGGTCAAAATGACTTTGAAACCTACAATTAAATTAAATCTTAGAACATTATATTGATATTTCTGCAACCGATAATGCCGTGGCAAATCATTTTGATGTATCTATTTCGTCAGTATTAGCAATATAGCGTTTAAACATTCTGTGTTTTTACGAAACGTAAACATTTTTATATGTTCTGTTTGTATAACAGTTTAGAAACCAACCTAAAGCGCCAGCATCCGTGTTGTCGTGTTTCCTTGATGAGTGTGAGCCCGGAGGTCCATTGATGCAGGGGTGACAGTTATCGTGGTAACTGTGTAAGCCTTATACTGTCACGATGACTGTCATGCCTTTTACGTCCCAGGCGGGGTGTGAAAAAGCATCTCACAAGGCCGCCATAGTGTGGGTCACCATACTGCATTGTCTGCATTTACAATGACTATGGTGACCACAACTCTTGGATTCTATTCATGCTTTCTATCAGGCAGAGTAAAGTCACTTTGGCAGGCTCTTAATATAAAAAAAAAATGTATTATACACATTCCAGACCTTCATTAAAACATAAACTAAATGATGGTGATAACCGCATTTAAATTCGTTTGGTACTTTTGAAAGTGAAAGCGCACAAGAAGACAGCCAACTTTATTTCTAACTAACTGATGCTGACGAACTTACGAAAAATAGATAAAATCAAACTTCAAAGTGGGTTGTCTATGGTGTTAAAATTTGTTTAGTCAGTGTAGAATTTTTTGAGTTTTATAAAGTAAAAGAAACCGATCTAATATTTATATATATGTATTTAGATTTTCGATGACACATCTTTTTTAAATTATCAGAACACTTTAAAGGAAAAATTACACACTAACAGGTGACTTGTCCTAATAAACTATGTTTTTTTTTTCATAATTTAAAGTATAATGCGAAGGTAGGCTGACTGTAGTGCTATTTTTGTTGTTTTGTTTTTAATAAACATAAATTTCTAATCAATATAACTTTCTTTAACTTTACTGTAGTGTGTAACTTTATTTAATTTTTACAAGTTTCATATTTTATCAATTCTCTAATATATTTTGATTCAAGATTTTCGATGTTTGCCTCTTAACTTATACAAGTAACAACAATTTGAATGAAAATAGGGTGAGAGGCGATAAGTAACCTCTTGTTATATAAACCCTGTAAGTTTATAGAAGTTTAGCTAATATGATATTATTTAAAGTTTAATGTGTGTTATGTAATTACATCTGAGCAAGCTTAGACTGAAGGTTATTGAACTAAAAGTTGTAAAAAAGGAAGTACCACGAACATTTATTTAACTTGGTCGAGTTCAGCGCGTGATGCTTCTAATCGTGTTTTGCGGGGTAATAGAATAGAACATTTTGTATTTTCTATGCATTTATTGCATGAAATTGTTTCTCTATAAGGGTACATCACCATTTTACTCCATAATAAACATGTTGGCATAGAATGGTACTCTTGACAAAGATGAAGACAGTTCAAGTAACGTGATATAGACGCTTAGTTTGTATATTTATAAATAGGGTTAAATTTTTCGAGTGCATATAAGTCCGTCGTCGTAAGCATATTGTCCGCATGGCGACGGATTAAGAATACATAGTGTTATCATCCCTATTCATCCTGTGGGCGTCGTAAGAGGTGACTAAGAGAACAAACGATTCAGGAAAATATAATTACAAAGAGAAGGAAAACTTGAAACAAACCCTATTCCAATCCGTCTGGTCAGCGTGGTATAGTAGGCCAAAACCTCCTTGTTAAGGAAAGGCCTATGTTCAGCAGTGGACTGTAAAAGTTTGTTGAGGATAAGTACATATGGATTTGTATGTAAAGACTTTTTCTGCTTCTCTTTCTTTAGTCCTAAAGCTGGAAGGCTTGATGGATTTCGACACATGAGTTGACATTTAGAAAAACCTTATGAACTATTATAGTTATAAGAGTTGTTAATTATTACTGTTTGATAGAATTCACAGCCTGTTTCTTTTCCAGTTACCAGTTATTGTTGACGTATCTAAGTCGAAATGTTTATTCTTCACATTCTTTACAAGTTATAGCTTACGAGTACTGTTTTTTTTTTTAAATTTGACTGCACGATTGGCCTAGTAATTTAAGCGGTCGCCACGCCGCTCTCTACTGTGCTGAGTGTTGTGGGTTCAAATCCCACATGAGACAACACTTTGTGTGATCCACAAATTGTTGTTCTGAGTCTGGGTGTACTTTGTGTTCGTTTCATGTATGTTTATAAAGGCCGCCATGTTAATAAATCCTGTGTCGCGGGCGACACAGGATTTATTCCTAGTACGGGCGTTGTCTTTTATAAAACAAAAAAAAAGAGCAAAATACGTTTGTACGTCTGTACTTTGTACAATGCCCACTTAACGTGACTTTAGAAACAGCCAAGAAACAGACGCAAAGAACATTCAGACTCACAACAACTATTTCTGAATCAAACAAGAGGTTTGAATTCACAACACTCGGCGTAGAAGAACCAAACCATAAACCACTACGCCATCCGTGCAGTCAAATTGTGTATTGAAAATAAATGTTTCCGTGTGATAACATGTTATAAGTATACTTGGAGCTAATATAAATTCTATTAAAACTAAGCAAAAATTGTTTTAAATTTAAAAAAAGATTAAAAAAATCCTCTTGAAAAAAAATCATAAGTGGAGTCACACACGCGATATGAAAGATTTTACTCGTTTTACCCACTTTACTGCATTTTTTACTATCGCCCGTTTATTATAAACTTTATGGGGGCATAAAGCATAAAATAATGGCGTATTTTTATAACCAGGTGCAGTAAAACACCTTTTATGTCGGTGATAACGCCAGTATTGAACATTCGGCAAAGGTATTACATTAGCTCACGGATTAAACGGTTAGATCGCCATTTACTTGTAATTCTAATGATTTCGTTGAGTGCGTTCGTGTGCGCTAGGTTTTATAGCTTGTTGTGGCTGTAAAATTTCGGGTTTTATGCGGGTATATGTATTTCTTATCGTTATTACCTGATTTTAGATAGAAATTCAAATATGTTAATTTGGTATAGTAATTACTTTTTTTAGATTTAGTGTATTTACAAGTAAATATCTTAGTGTAGGTACTTGAACTACACACTTATCATATTTGTAAATGATTGGCAAATAAAATAAAGATAAATATAATAAAATCAAAAACTTTAATCTATCTTCTGATTTTTTTTTAATATTTTATTATAAAACTTTCTTTTTGAAAAATATAATGCTTTTAAAAAAATTTCACTTTACCAACTAGTAGCTCGCAAAATATACTTTAAAAGTTCTGGTGCCTGGTTACGTAATTTCTATTTCAGTTTCAAACAAAGATCATTTTTGACCATTATAAATTCTACATAGCTTACTTCACAAGACAGAATTCTTGGCATTTGTCAATATTGTGATATGTAATTATATACATATGTACATATAGTAATATAATTCAGATACTTATTTACGTGAAGACAAAACATTTATCTTTTATTTATTTTTTTTAATAAGAGCCTGTCAAAGTTACTCTACTCTGCCTAATGGAAAGTATGAAAAGAAACCAAGAGTTATGGTCAATATACTCATTGTGAATGGAGATAATGCAGTACGGTGACCCACACTATAGCGACCTAGTAAAATGCTTTTATGCACCTCGCTTGAATACATAAAAGGCAGGACAGCCATCGTGGCATTGTATTGCACCCACTTACCACGACAACTGTCACTCCTGCATCAATGGGCCTCCAGTCTCGCACTCATCAACGAAACAGCACGTATGCTGTCGTTTTAGGACGGTCTTCTGAGTGAGAGTAGTACAGCCACGGTCGAGCCGGCCCGTTCGTGATGAAATCAGCATGGCTCTACTACAACTACGTGGTAAGAGCGATCGATATACAACCACCCTACATCCACTATTTAAAAATACTTCTTCTTTAAGTTTTTAATTCGAAACTACAACACAGGCAACCTGCTAACCACAACATAGGTTTGAAACTGTTCGGGATTAAATCGAACTCTAAAAAGTACGATATTGTATTTTAAAGAGGGGTTACTAGAATTAAGCATCGCTGAATCATTTTAGTGATTAGAATAATCTAAAATCACCTTCAGCTTATCAGCTGTCTTTTACGTGAATCGAATCTTTCTTCAAAACATATTTACAAATAATTATCCACGTTACGCGTATACTCAGATTCAATAAAATGATTACTTGAACATAAACGGCGAAATAAAACCCAAAATCCCAAAAAGCCCAAAGATCCAACTTCCCCAATAAATAAACCGAAGCCCATTGCTGATTCAGAACACACGCGGGCACCACTTGAAAATTTTCACCTATTTTCTACAAAATAGATTTTCAGTGGAGCTCTGAAACCAAACAATGTTAGCTACTAGTTTTAGATGTTTGAGGATTTAGTTTTAAACGAAAATTAGTATCGATACGCCTTTTAACGATTTTATTGGTGTTTTAATTGAATCTCATCACTTTAAACGTTTAGTAAGTTAAAATATGATTGCCGTGATTAAAGAAGTTGCTTCTAGGACTACCTATTTTTATCTTTAAATTTGAACTCTTCATAAACAAATTGTTGGTTACCTCATTTACTTAACATAGGAATTGAATAATCTTATACGATTAAACTTTCATTACTTCTAGAATGTTAGCGCTAGTTCTAAAAATCTTGTACTTATGAACCATAGAAATAAAAGATTTAACATTCATTTTTAATTTCTTTTTCCATTCCGCTGTCCTCAAACATTTGACTATAGACGACAATTTTTCAACAAATTAGTTGGAAATGGTAATTATAATAGTAATGGTATATGCCTAATATAATTATGAATTATGATTAGGAGTTCCGCAAAGACTGATTGATTGATCCAACCTTCTTTCTAGAACTACATAGAAGCTTCCTAGAGCTGTAACAGACTTCACAGTTCACAGATTAGTTGTACAAAAAAGAGTGACAATTATAACTATATACATATATAGTACAGCTCCGCTCCGGTCCTGTCATGCGACGCCCTAGAGAGTTACAATCTAGATGCTCTTAGACGTTGCAGTAATATTTAATAGCATGGTAATGAAACGAACTAATGTGTAGAGCTCTTAGCGGAACGAGCACGAGATCTTGTCGTCTGGTAACTATTAAGTAGACAAACTTAGACATGTTAGGTTAAAAGGAGCGTAACAAGTTCATTTGTCTAAATCTTTTAAGCTGCTTGATATTCTGATTATTTAAAAAGGAATAAATGATCTTCTGTGCACGACTTTATGGGACAAATTAGGATAAATATATGATGATGACGATGTACTCCTAGTCAGTATTTCGGCCACGGCGGCCAGACTTAACGGAGACACTCTTAGGTAATAGAGCCATGCTGATTTCAGCACGAACGCGCCGGCTCGACCGGAGCAATACTACCCTCCCACAGAAGACCAACCTAAAGCGACAGCATCCGTGATGTCGTGTTTCGTTGGTGAGTGCGAGACCGGAGGCCCATCGATGCAGGGCTGACAGTTATCGTGGTAACTGTGTGAGCCTTACACTGCCACGATGACTGTTATGCCTTTTACGTGCCCTAGCGGGGCGTGAAAATGCATCTCACTAGGCCGCCATAGTGTAGGTCACCATACTGCATTGTCTGCATTTGCAATGAGTATGGTGACCACAACTTTTGGATTCTATTCATACTTTCCATCAGGCAGAGTAGAGTCACTTTGGCAGACTCTTAATATAGAAAAAAAAGACAACTACGCAGGAAACATTATAGTGCACAAGTGTGTGCGTAAACACAAGTGCACTCTTTGTTCCTTTACTTTCACAGTCCAATGGGATAGTTATCCGACAGGATAATTACGACAAGATTAGCCGCAGGACGGTTTTACGTGCGCACCGAGGCACGGGAGTTAAGGCTTCAACTTCCAAACTCCAGGCTGTTATTAAGCATTTCTATAATCAGAACCAACCCTCCTCGTGAAGGAGAGGCGTATGTCCAGCATTAGACTGCAAGAAGCTGTTGATGATTGATGATAATCAGAAAAACTCAATAACACTTTTTGGTCTGACCAGGGATCCGAACTCGAGACTTCTTGATCGGCCGTCACTTACACTAACCGTTAGACCAACGAAGTAAAATAGAAGCACATACGGTTAATATAATTATAAATTGTGAAAGAAATACTGTAAATAATTAGATTTAAAAAGATGTGTTCTTATTTTTTTATTACATTTGATTCGACGTGCCTCATTCCATCTCCGACATATTTGTTTATATGTTTTAAATTAGATACAAAATGGTATTTTCAGTAGAACAAGCTTCAATTTTTCCTTTTTTTGTAGTTCTATTTTATAAAAAATATGGCAGCAACAGTTTTTTTATTTATTTTCAATGCAATATAAAATATTTGGTTTCTTTTCAAAGTACACATTATACTTTTTCACACTACATAATCACCTACTGCCCAAAACCCCAATACCCATCAACACTAATGGATCCTTTCATTGCGAATCCTTTAAAAATCTAAAACCCTCGTTTTCCTCTAATAAAGCAAAAATAATCCCATGAAAAGCTTCAGGAAATGATGTCAGAGACACCTATAGAGACACTCGAGTGAACGTGTGTGTGACATAATTTAATAATAAGTCTATACTTTCAAGGAAAAATCGCCTTTAAAGTATCCTTAATTAAATAACGGAATGGAGTGATAACGACATTAGGGTTGGCGTGCTTCGGTTTAGTGAGTACAATAAAATGTATTTTAAAGTTAAAATACTGAAAGTCTAGTTTTTTATGTCTGTAACTAATGATTTGATACATTATTATAACTGAAGACGTAATAAAACAGTATTTTTATTTTCATATGATGTCTTCTTACCGGCATTTTCGCCAACCAAATATCCATGTCGATCGTACCTGTAAATAAGCAAAATTACATTAATATTTACCAAAAAAAAATATCTATATTTACTTAAAAGTAATAAAATTAAATACTATGATTTTTTATCCATTTAAAATGTCTAAGGTAATCTTACTGATCCATTTGCAGATACTTCTCGGTTTTTTAGAATACGAGGATGATTTAACAAAGTTAATGTAAATAGATTTTACTTATTTATCCAATTATATGTCATACATATATATTACATTAGGTTATTGAATCATTAGATTATTAGGTCGTTACGTATTCTATACATTGCAATTTGAAAAACAAGCACATAAATTGTAAAGTCTTATCTGGTATGCTAATCTGTCACACTGGTACTCTATACACTAACATAATACGATACGAATTTGGGTTTTTTGGGGGTTATATGCATTTTTCCAGTGGCTTGAAGATGATGTGGTGAATTATATTCATATATTTTTCTTTGTCGATAGATAACCAAGCGTTAATGTAAATAAACAATAGCAAATGAACAAAGCAGACGGTGAAAAATCTAACGATTGTCAACCCTATAATTGAGTATGCTCTGATTGGCTAGTTCATATTACGTTCGATAACACCATATCCGGTCGCGTCACGTGTCCCATTTCCTTTTCAATATCCTACGGTAGTTTCATTTGAAATACGTCAACCGATCGGATCGGACGTCTTATTTAAATGTAATTCATTAACAAAATTAAATTGCTTTTATTATATTTTAAACCTCTGTAACATTTTTGCAGTAGCTGCAGCAAAATTAGGTTATTTTTTTTATGTTAGCAGTATATTAAACAAGAGTTTGTTTTATGAGGATTTCTAGAATAGATCATGTCAGTGTTTAAAGACCACAAATCCTCGGCCCATACTAAATCAAGAGCAAAATCTATTGTTGAAGAAATTGTTTAATGGTGCATAGTTGCAATTAAAATATCACTTTAAATATTTAACAGAGACTGTAGTTTTTATCACAGTTTTTATAACAAATTAAAAGAAAAATATATTTACGTAAATAGTAAATCTTAGACAAAGAAAAAGTACAAGATTTATATTAATAAAGTTAATTAAAGGTTGCTTAAAGGAAAATAAATAATTTGTGGCTTACTTAACTCACAAACTATTTGAAAAAAACACACAAACGGACGGAAGTGATTTGTGCAATGAGCGGGTACGGTGTTAGTGTTGGTCCTGGAAACGTAAATGAGATGTCAGATGTCAGATTATATGCCACTTCTGTGATATTCGCCCGTTTTCTTTATCTATTAATGGCCATAAAGAAAAGAGATAAAGTTTCTATTAGAGCTGGAAATTTTATCTAGTAAAGATGTTCGAAATCTAATTATGAGAAGTTCATATTAAATTTTAATTTATTAATGTTTTGTGTTTCTCTATAGGAGAGGTCTATATATAGTAGTGGACGAAGATACACTTCGTTTGTAATCAATACTAATATTTTAAATGAGAATGTAAGTTTATTCGTAACGCTTCCATTACTTAAATCCTTAACTGATATAATAATATTTGACATAAACTTGGTACGGAGTTTCGAAAAGCTCTTAGGGTACCTTATACCGAGTAATACTTAAATTGATTGATAAAATGTAAGAACTTATTATATAATACTCGTTTTAAACAAGAAAATTTGAAGGGTCTAGTAGCAAGCAATTTTAAGCGATCTTGTTGTGAGCAATTCCCATGAATCCATACAAATTTGATATATTGATAAATATCGATCAATGACTCTTTAAACAATGATATTTATTACCTGATTTTTAAAATCGTTCCCAGTAATAATCGAATATTCGGCACTTATTATTAAGATACAATTTAATATTAACATAATAGAAGTAAAAAATAATTACTATCTATTTACTTGCACAAACACCATATTACGTGTAAATTTCCATGAACCTCCGATTTTCAAAGAACAAGCGTTCCAAGTTCCTTAAGAACTCCTAAAAGCCTCCTGAATCTAAATAGCCTTTTAAAAGATAAACGGTAGAAGAGCCACACTGCTTTCAGCACAAACAGAGTTGCTCGACCGGGGCAGTATTACCCATTCACAACCTAAAGTGACAGCATCGTTATTGTCGTGTTTCGTTGGTAAGTGACCGGACGACTATCGATGTAGAGGTGACAGTTATCGTGGTAAGTGTATGAGCTTTACACAGCCACGATGACTCTCACCCTCCCAAGCGGTAAAAAAATGAAACAACATTTTCTGGCCGCCAAAGTGTGGGTGCCACTATACTGTATTTTTTGCGTTTGCAATGAGTATGATGGCCACAACTATTGGATTTCATTCATGCTTTTCATCAGGTAGAGTAGAGTCACTTTGACAGGTACTTAAAATAAAAAATAAAAATAATATATCAAAAAATCATAGGTACGTACGGCAATTGGCACAATCACATAATAGGTATTAAGTATGTATTACCTATCTAGATATTATTACTGGCCGTGGTCACAGGTTGCCGTTCTCTATTACATAATAGGGTAGACGACAACTTAGTCAAATTAGTTACTTTTTATCATCTGTCAAAATGATAATTTTGTATGAAAAATGTACTAAGCATAAACTTGTGACGTCACTGTTTTAGACTACTTAAATGAACAATATATTTGACCGTATATGTGATTTAAATTCGTAATAGTAAAAAAAAGTAATGCTAAATATATTCTCCGAGATGTTTTGTGATATTTGTAATGAAGCGGACATTGGTACTTATTTACGATACAATCATCTACTCTATTACTTAGCATAATTTACCTAAATTGTGTGTAACAGAGGTTAAGCCCTTATGGAAGTAGTAGAGTGGAATAAAATCAAGCACAACGGCTCCGTACCGTCTTTGAACGTTTAAATGTAAAGTAAATTAAACTGAATTGCTTTCCACCTATTTCCCACGCCTAGCTTTTGGATCTAAAGTCTACTTAAGGTTGTATAAAGTTGAAAGTGTTCACCATATTTTACTTTGGCAATAGCTAGGCTTATTTTGCTTAAGAGCAATGGATTCCAGTTTAAATACATAACTGAATAGTTTTAAATTTGGCCGATTGAAATTGTAAATAAATGTAACAATATTTCGGGATAAATTGCACAGCCCCTACTTACAAAGTGAATAAAAAAAAATTAAGGTATTTTAGATTTTTTCTCTTTATCGATTTCGAGACTTTTATACAATTGTATGCATTCAAATTAAAAATTAATTTCTGATTTAATTAACTATACCTAATGTGGATTATGCGTGAAGGCATGAACAGACGTATTCCACACATCCACATTCAATTGATCACACTTTTCAGTGGCTCATTTTTTTTTATATATCG
The DNA here is from genome assembly GCA_949316085.1 of Hypercompe scribonia. Taxonomy (NCBI): domain Eukaryota; kingdom Metazoa; phylum Arthropoda; class Insecta; order Lepidoptera; family Erebidae; genus Hypercompe; species Hypercompe scribonia. Next base: position 16,068,410 of record OX438981.1, on the reverse strand, counting down.
AAATTAAGGGCAAAAGTTTTTTTAGAAACATTCGAAAAAATAAAAGTTGGAAATGTCGGTTAAAAATATTGTAGAACTGTCGGTGAAAATGTTTTCTTTCAGTTCTTTTCCGACATGTCATAAATATGAACGAGAGTTCCCGAAAATATCAATGATTTTTATGACATGCAAGTTTCATCAAAATACTTACAGCCCTTTTGTGGGTTTACGGAGGGTGTCTTTACTTTTATTTGTCTATTCTTCTTAGAGCTATTAAAATCAATGGAGTGAGCCTTAACACATGTTTCCTTTTAAATACTTATAAGGACTTTTTATCCTATACTTTTTTAAGAAAATAATTATATTCCTAATGATGTATGTGGGATGAGAGTTGACTCTTCTTAACGTGGTTATTCTTTCAGCTCAAAGAGCGAGCAATCTATTTAAGGAGGGTACCCCATAAGCCTTATAGATTGATGAATATCCTGTATTCGATTCTCGGGTCCATCGATTCTTTTGGGGCAAATAAACAAGGAAATTTGCAAAAATAAGGAGGTAATTAGCGATATATACTGTTCCGTTTTTGGTTATAATTTGATCTCTTTTTTTTCTACAGAGTTAATATTCTATTGCCTTAAGATGTCTACTGTAATCGGTAGAGAGAGAAAGTATAGCCAGATGAGAAATTTCAGAAGTTTTCAGTCAGGTTATTTTGTTATTAATTTACTTAAAGAATAATTATTTTTGAAATAGGGGATTTTTACCATGACTTGAATTTCTGAATTCAATCACCTACTGTTATGGGAAACCATTAAAAACTTTATTAAAGCCCTCTTATTCGTAGGGTGTCGATAAATTAATTGAATTTCTCTCGACCAAAGTTTCTTATTAAGCTGAAGTTTCATAACTTGAACGTAAGTCAAGAAATCTTTTGAATTGAAAATAATTGATTTGTATTGTTGTTTAGTTTGAAATTTCATTCGTTTCGTTCGTTCGCCGAGACGACCTAATGAGCCGTGAGGTAATCGCTTTTGGATGAGTTTTCATTATGAATATTTTAAGTTACGAACTTGTTGAACATCAGATCAAAGGAGAAATGAATGAAAATAAACAGCTGCTCAAGTATTTCCTCCAAAATTAAGATAAAATATTACTTTGAGGCGATACTTTTACACATCGATGTATGTATATCAATTAGAGTTAATTATATTAGCATCGGTGTTTTCTTGTTCCGTTATGATGACTGCCTAACTGATATACCTTTTGAGTCTCCAAGCGGGGTGTGAAAATATATTTCACTAGGACACCATAGTAGGGGTCACCATACTGCGTTGTCTGTATTCGTAATGAGTACGGTGACCACAACTTTTGGATTCTATATTCATGCTTTCCATCAGGTAGAGTAGATTCATCTTGGTAGGCTCTTAAAAAATTACTATCGGATATAATAAAATACCTAATTTGAAATATTTTCATACTGAATATCGCCTGTCCGATATATGTATATAGCGGTATGACCTTAACTAATAATGTTTCAAATGTGTAACACACACATACATGTTCTAAGTTTTAGTTTAGTGTAGAATTCAACAGATTGAACAAAGAGTTTTAACCATTAAAGAAAAAATGGTTCACAAATTTTCCTTTGTCTAATCTTTTTATTAAAGGTATATAATATGACGATATTACTCTAACAAAACAAAGCAAGAATCGAAACGTGTTGCGGCATTTATATAACTGATTTCTAGAGTTATAAGACACACACAGACACATGACACACACGGCTGTCTGTTTCCAAATTAGGCAAATCCTGTAGACTAGACAGCAACTAAACTGCTGGTAAACATACTTAAATATTTCTGAATACATACGTCATACATATTATAGGTAGATTGCATCCAGACACAGAACAAATAATTGCGCTCATTATACAAATATGTTTTCTGGGTGGGAATCTAATCTACGACCTCCAGCTTAGCAGTTAGGGCCAACAGGTTCGTCAGTTAAGTATAGGTACCCGTACAAACTACGATTTTGAATATTCACTTGGCCAATTAATGTGCCAATCGCATGATAGCATTTATATAGCAGGTTAAATGCTTATTGGCGCAGTTTATGGGTCGTTTAATTAATATTGGGTGGTTTGCAATGACCAAAAGGTCTTTGGGATACTGAATATAGCTCCATAAAAGCATTTACTTACCTTTCATCATTTAAAATGTGTTAATACTATTATTTGTGTTAAAAATTTGAAAAACTCGTAAATATTATTATTATATTGAATATATGAAACACCAATAACAGTCGATATTGTTCATCATTAGAATTTTAATTAATTTAAAGTTGCCGAAATTGCAATAACATGCTTTTACTAATAACATGTTATCAAAATGGCGGCTACCGTTTTTTTTAAATTAACGCGCGAGATTTAAAACATTAAACTTTAAAGTTATTTTAAAGTCACAAAAGTATCAATAGCATATTTTCTAGTTATTCAAAGTCTTATAACACGAAAACATTTGACAGTAATTTATTTTTTTCATAATGAAAGGGACTTATATGTCAGTTACCTTTTTTAAACACTAACGCATATCTAATAGGGTAAACAAAGGCAAATTAAACATCCACATCAAAGTGTCATTTGTAGTTTAGATAATAAATCATAAATTGCCAATTTGTTCAGCAACGACGTCTTAATATACTTTAAGTCTTGGTAAAATATTAAACAAAGAAAGTGTTTTCAATCTGTGGTTAACTAAGTTATTAACTTAGAATCGAGACAAAATGAAGTTCTGACAGGGTACAGCATCACTGTATCTTCGTCAGCCACCTGGGTCCAGCGATTCATCATCTTAATACTATTACTCGCTGTATAGTTAGGTGTTATGAACGATCACGTAATTAAGTAATTGGCGCAAATGTTGTTCGTTTAATAAATAATAATTATTAAATAATTAAGTATATTATTAAAAATTCAGTAATAGATTAGTTTTTTTTAAACGGACACAAAGAACACGCAGATTCAAAACAACAATTTGTAGGTCAAACTGGTGTGCCGTATGGGGTTTAAACCCACAACACTACGCAATTGAAAGTGGCACGCGTGGCGACCGCTTAAATCACTACGCCATCCGTGCAGTCGAAATAAAGTTTAGGAATAAAAGTTTATTCATTTTAATATTACAACAATTTGTATAAAATTTAATAATCTTTCTTTTTTAATTAAGAAACATCTACGATTTTATTTTCTTCAAGAAATGAAGTGAAGTAGAGTTTTCAAACTATTCTCGGTTGGTCGAGTATCTCAAAAAGCACGTGTTATTAAAAGCTTTTATACGTTAAGTGCTTTAATTATTAGTACTGGTAACTTGAAAATCTATAACTACTATTTCTGTTACTTATTATGAAATCTATATAAAGGAAGCCAGATACAAACCCCTTCCTTTCACTTCCTTCGGAGAAAACCCAAAGGGCAGCAACGCACTTATCAAAAGTGCATGTTTATGATAATCACTTACCGTCTCACGAACTCTTGTTTCTTTTTGGATATAAAGAATCAGTAAGAAAATCCTCAAATTCCTAAATTTTTCTCACTGTCCTCCGATCTATGACGTCTGTACTAAAAATATATAACTCTGTAAATGCTACACAAGTTGTAAAAGAAAGCAATAAATGTCATTGTAACCAACATATCCCAGACACAAAGTAATTATTTCTCTTAAACAATGAACAGAGCGAGTCTTGTGCATAACATTGCAATTTTATAACATACCTAGTTAATTAACCCTGTCAGTATACGGGGACATATCAGAACAGTTGCAATTTCCTCTATAGTCTCCGTGGAGTTAGTCGCTGCTCAGGGTTGGCACTCGATTCAAAGATATCATATTTATTATTAAATTGCAAACAACAGGCGTCTTATCTATTAATGCATGTACTGAAGTTAGTACTGCAAAAGAAGGAATGGATATGTATGCTTTTAAAACGATCTTCAAAACATTTTTAAATTGTATAGTCTATGCTGTCCATCAAATTTTAATAAGAGCACGTTCTTTGTTAGATATGCTATTTATTATCAAAAATATTTCAAACAATAAGACTGATTTACGCAAAATTTTTTGTACAAGTGCTCTATCTGGCATAAGATTAGCTAATAATACAGCATACACCTATGTGTTGTTTGCTGTCTGGTGGTTCATATTTTAATGAATATTTTTGTAATTTTTTAAATTAGTCATGTGTATAGCAACCCTAGCATTATTCTGTGCAGCTGATTACATACGAGAAACGAGATTCGTTTGAATAAAATATTAATTTAATAAAAGTGGCAAGTTTTTCCAGTGGCGTTATATAATATAAGCTATTTATATTGGTCTATATTTGTTATTCATTATTTAACCTATTTTAATTATCAAGACTAAACACTTTGATTTTCTGAAGACACATCCATATGCTATGCTATTATGCTATGCTATTAAAGGTTGATGATGATGCATGACCATTACCTACCAAAGGTGTGAATACTTTATTCAATCACAAAATCGTAAAAGTGAAGAGCCATGATTTAATTTTATCTTGCCTTAGTGAGCTCTGGTCTTTTGACTAGATAATCTTTGAAGGCTATTTTCTTCATTTCTATGTAGCCAATTTCATGTTCTATATTTTTTTTTAGTCTGGGATTATTTACCTACGAGTATCCTAATTACTTAGAGTAGTGTAAAGGACAATAATAGGCATGTATGGGACTTTGGACTGCCTTGCGTATCTCATGGTGGGGATTGTTTAAGTATTTGTTTGGTTGCTAATATCATCAATATTAATGATTTAAATTTCCAGATTTTATGAGATTCCATCAACAGCCTTTAACAATCCACTGCTGGATATAGGCCTCTCCTTAGCAAGGAGGTTTTGGCCTACTATACCACGCTGGCCAGACGGGTTGGAATAGGGTTTGTTCCAAGTTTTCCTTCTCTTTGTAATGATGTTGTCTTGTGTACTTTGTTTCCTTAGTCGCCTTCTACGACACCCACGGGATGAATAGGGGTGGTAACACTTTGTGTTCTTAATGCGTCACCACATGGACATTATGAACGTTAAAATTTTATTTCACTTTGTAGTTTACAATGTAATACATTAGCTACTAAAGTCGACAGCCATGATAGCAAATGAGTTGTCACTGTCGTTAATAAGATGGCGTAATACCATTTTTTTTAAATAAAAAAATTCGTTTACGAATTCCTTGATCCATCAATAAAATGTTGTTCTTTCATAAATATCGATTATATTTTATCTTGTTCATACAATTTATATTTTATAAGAATATAAATATTTTTTCGGAAATTTGACACACAACGCTATACGGAAATGTAGGAAAGCGTTTTGTTATTGCAGCTGTAACAACATTTTGAGAAGAATTTAAACCAATTTAGCAATGTTCTAAAAATATGATAATTATATAAAAATAGTTAAGTATGATTTATTATATAAACGGTACAAATCTTATAACCATTCATTATATATTACTAGCGGTACAGGATCTGACATTCCAATTTTATTATATTTTTCAACGAAAAATAAAAACAAATTATATTCAGTGGGTTGGTGTAATAAACTCCCAAGTCACACAAACGTCCAAGACTTTGTTTTCCATTCAACCTAAAAATGTTCTAAAAGAGACGGTGTCAATGAAACTAAGCACTGCGTACATAAATAATACATGTGCACATACACACGTTATAACTACACATATATTTACATGTTTGTAAATATATGTATATTATATACACATATTTACATTATATTATGAAAAAATTTAGTTTTTCGTCAAAAAATTTTACCTCACACGTCTTTTAGAAATTGTATCCTGTAAATTGCTTGTTTAAATATTTTATGCGTAGTACAAATATGCACAATTTGCATATTATACTAATTTTAAGATGAAAGAACTTTCCAGAGGAAAATGTTGCTCGTTTAGAAGCGAGAACTTGACTGTTTTTTTTTCCTTCGTTACATTTTATTCCATTTACGATCAAAGGTGAAGACTTGCAGGAAATTGTTTATTTTAGATTTATATTCCTTGATCTACTTTGTAACCGGTTCAATTTCGCTTAAACAAGAAATAATTTACTTTAGCTAAATTGGTTCTATGTTTATGCCGTGTTGGAAATATTTTTCTTTAATCACTGTAAATAAAATATTTTTGATGGCGTTCAGAATTGTTGTAGTGGAAGGACTCGTGGATTAACATTGGTTTATGTAAAATAAATTGATGGGTATGTATTCGATTTGTTTTCAATGTCTGTTGACCTAGTTGCGGTGAGTTGGCTTATGTTTGGTCATGCGAATGATGAAAAATAGAATACTGAAAATGTACATATAACATAATTTTTAAAAAGTTTTCAAGGTTTTCGTATATATTTAGTTAATTATAATATCAAAAATTGGCCGTGATGTAGTCACACGCGTTCGGCCATTGTTTAGACAAGAAGTAGCCACCATTAAAACCAGCTTTGTCCGAGTGTGTTTCTTATAAAGCTGAGGAAATAATGCAGATATTGAACTGAAAGGTTCTGTGTCTAAGGATTTTTAGGTTTGTCCAAAATTTAACCACCGACGTATAACTTTGTGACCAGAGACATAGACTACCACTGTATTGTTTCACTGAATTAAATATTTAGAACAAGTTTTTGGCTGTAGTTTCCATAATAGACGTTTTCTTTACTAATATTGTTTTTCTGAATGAAAGGTACACTTACGTTCTCAACAATAAATTTATTTTCATATTCATAACATAGGGTGGGCCAAAAAAAATGATATATTACAAAAATTGTTTATTTACAAGAAAGCTAATTAGATGGAATTTACTTTTTAAAATTACATCGTCCAAATGACCACCGTTTCGATGTTGACGGCTCCATCTTGTTAAAACTATGGGGTTACGATTGTAGCCAGCAAATTCCAGTAGCATCGATCCCAAGAACCCCCGTAACATGTTTGCGCGGGATGTTAGGTTCAAATGTTAACGAATGCCTGGCCCACTCTAAATTAGGTAACATGTCTTACAGTGGATAAATTAAGACTGTTCGTTAGTTGAGGTTTTATCTGGCCTGCTACAAATCGATACAGTTTAGCAAATATTAACAAATAAAAGGTCGACTTTATATGTTCTACTTAAGATTCAAACTTAAATTCATAGTTCGACACGTCACCTTATAATAAAAGCCGGATAAAACATCAAACGCAAGATGCAAAGCTTAACCAGTAACCTGGTAAGCCAGGCAAGTCGAACCGGGTCGTCGCCGTGCCTCGCATAACATTAGCGATACAAGGATTAAAGCCTTAGTAAACGCTCCACGGCATTGTTCGTGCTATATTATTTGTCATCATGAATGTTGCCGTGTGTTTCTAATTCGGAATTATTCGAATCAGCTTTGGAGGGTTAACATTTGGATGATAATGGTTTTGAGGTTAAACGAGTTGGGTAGTACGCAGGGTTACAACATCTATATTTAATCTTTTGTAAAAGCTTTGAAACGTAGCAGAATTGTTCAAAAGAAAGATTTTATGAGAATGGTTTCGAAAAAAACAACAGTTTTATTATATTACTGAAAGAAAGATGCTAATAATTGGAAACAGAAAGCTCAGCAGTGAACCGAACCGAAGCGGATAAGTATCTGATGTACATGGTAAGAAGTACTTGGACTTCTTTGTACTTCCTAGTTGTCCTCAAGTATAATTGAAGAATCAATATATCCTGACAATTACGAGTCTATTGAGGTTATCATATTAATGAAAAGATTAGCACTAAATAACATACGCGTGGCTAGATCACTACCTAATAAAAGAAAGTTTATTTAGGAAAAAAATATTTGTTATTACATACATATATAACATTCCTACTCCATAGATAACTTACAAAAATTTAGGATTGTATGCCTTATATACCTATGTGTTCTTAAGAGAAAGTCACTAACACATCCAAATAGTTGGATCACAAAATAATCTAAAAAGAGTTATATTCTTAAAACCGTTTTAAAAACAGACATTGTGGTAACTTAAAAGCAAGTACAATGTTGCTAAAATTGCTTATAAAAGAACCGTGACTGACACATATGTATATAGTGTCTATGGATTTCGTATTGTATCCATACGTCTTTATTCCCGAAGGAGTAGACAAAGGTGAATTAAACGTCCATAGTCCCACTTACATGGAAAGATAACAAGCTATATTCAGACTATAGAGCACAGGATATATTTCTAGATAAACATACATGTTTGAAAATTCAAAAGAAAGAAATTTGATCAAAACCATCACCTAAACTCTAAACACTATCTAATCAATATGCAAACCATTTTAAATCTCATCTCCCGGCCGTTGAGTGACAACAAAGATAAATGCGGAGCAGCTAATATGAGCTAAACGCTAATAAATCAATAGCTGTAAGGGAGTCATTACGCGGCTCGGATCAAAAGCCGGATATAGCAGCGTGCAGTTGCGCCTCGAATGCTGATAAAACGTGAAATTACGCGCCAAATTTTCAGCTGAAGCGGATTCTTTTTGTGGTTCACGGAGCTGAGTAAATTTCAAAATGTGACTTTATGTGAGATTTTCTTCTATTATATGTAAAGTAACTAAGACGTATAGTAAAATTCGGACGCGATAGGTTCAAATGTTAATGTTAACTATCCAAAAAGCTACAGAAAGAATTTCATAAAAATCGGTCCAGTAATTTAGAAGGAGGAACATTGTTTTTTTTTTCATTTATTACCAGCCAAATACAATAGTGTAGAAACATAAACATTAATATAAAAAACAATTAATAAAAAGTAAAGTACCATTGCAAAAAAAACCTCATATAATATGAAAAGGTAACTTACGGTCCAGTAAGGAACTTGTGAATTCACTCAGTGAACATATAAGCAGCTGTACGATCTGACATTGTGTTGTGAGTCGCCTCTAATTTGTTAAATCGAATTAAACAGAGTAGAACATAGACTACTATTTCCATATATAGAATTAATCATACCACATACGGTAAGTTTAACTGATAAATTTACTAGCATATCTCGAATAAATACAAAAATCTTACAAACTTATTTTGTATTCGTTCTAACATAATCTTGTATTTTCGTATCGCAGCCAGATGATTAAGAAGAATTATGTATATTCCAGTAATTTTAATACAATCGGTATAATCATATATATATTTTAGATAAAATTAAGGTAGTTGAATATATAAAGAAATAGACAGATTCAGAACAACGCTGTCACTATTATTCTGTATTTAGAAAAAATCTAATTCAAGTCTACGTGCCATGACGAAAGGTAGTGACCGTAAAAACTACACAAGTTTCGTTTACACTTTATGGACTGTACCTAAATATACCTCAAAACATTTTTGAATTGTTAAAGCGGGTTTGTTTGTTTCTTTTTTTTTCAGGTTTTAAGAAGATAAGTAATATAAGGTAGTAGAGCTACTTTGATTTCAGCACGAGCAGCCGGTTCGGCCGGGGCAGTACTACCCTCTTGCAGACCTACTTAACGCGACAGCATCTGTGATGACGTGTTTCGTTCGTGAGTGCGACACCCATTGATGCAGGGGTGATAGTTATTGCGGTAAGTGTGTGAGCCTGTCACTGCTACAATGACTGTTATACCATTTATGTCATTTACACTAGAGTGGGTCACTATACTCCCTGGTCTACATTCGCAATGATTTGACCACAGCTCTTGGATTCTAATCAAGTTTTCAATCAAGCAGAGTAGAGTCGCTTCGGCTGGCTCATAATAGAAAAAGAATCGATTTTACATATGCCGTCAGAGATATAGAAAATAGAAAAATATTCTATATTGTTTGACAAATAATGGAAGAAAAACTAATACGTTTTAAGTAAAATCCGTAGAGAACTGGTTTGTTGATTACGTTGAAAACTTACACAGCATATTTTGTCAGCGTAAGGATCGACAGTAATGTTTTATTCTTCTTTTGTCTTCTGTAGGGTAAAATATTTTAAAAATAATTATCTCGAATAGAAATGTAAATATTTCCAAAATCAAATGTGCAAATTTTTGTGACTAATTGCTTACCAGAATAATATGATTAGGTACCCACTTAGTATAACGCTAATAGTTCTTGTTAGACATGGTCTTTTAGAGATAGAGCAACTTTACTTAAGTAAAAAATGTGTGCGTGTACTAGCGTACAATCGTAAGAAGTGAAACTTTTTTATGACGTTATTCTTCAAAAAAATAATTTAAACCCGTCCGAAGTCGATGCAATCGCCATCTGGATTTCAAAAATATAACTACTCAAAACGGGCCGCAAAATACATTGGAGACATTTACCAATCCCTACTCCGCTGGAGAAAGTATACTTCGAATCACGCGTGATAGGGATAAGAAAAAGATGGCGCGTAACGAAAAAATGTGACGCGTAACGAAAAAATGTTACACTAAATTTTTTTCCAACCCCGATAAAGAAGTTTCACTTCAAAAATTCTACCATTCGTGCTGTGCCTCGATTTAGTTCTGTTACAGCAACCCAACCTAAAAAAACAAACAGCTTGTAACAACGTGTAGAAGGTTTTAATTGCAATATGTAAATATTGCTCATAATTGGTCGAAGGGTGGGTCACACTCGTCGGTTGAAAGTAGGGCAAACTCAGGCCAAAGTCACGGGTTTGGTTCGTTGTTGAGTTATCTTTGGAGCACGACATGTGTCAATTAATGTGGTTGCTCGAGAGATATAATGAGATTTTAGATGAAAGAAGATTTATTGGGGTAGCTGTAGTAAATTAACTAAGTTTACAAGCTGTAAATTAGTTTCCAAAAGCACGCTCAAAATTACAATAACACAACTATTTTTCATATTGTCTGTATTTCAGAGGTATCTTTTGTATTTCCTGCTAATTTCTTGTTACAAGGTTTTTTCATTAACATTGAGTTTTATTAACGGCGTAATTCTGGTATACAATTTTTATGTTCTTGGCAGTTCCAAAGACTTTGTTGCGGTATAGAATGTTTATGAAAGGAACATGGATGTGCAGCAACAAAATATTCGCTTTAAATCGCTGATTTTGATGAAAATTCATTTGTCTGAACCATGCTATCTTGAGAGTACAAAGTACTTGTAGGTAATAAGGTTACATATTTCTTTTAAATTAAAAATTATCCAGTTTTACATTTACTTAATTATATACATTTTGCTTTATTGCCTGACTTTCCTTTTAATGAAATCCTTATACTCTTATACAGATACAATCAACATAATTTATTATTCCATTAATTATAAACGTAGAACGTAAATCATCTTTGGGCATTACCTCACAAAATTAAATTAATTAAACAGCGAAGTGTGACAAGGTTATCAAACATCTTTGTACCCCGGTCAAAATGGCGCCGGATCAAAAAAGCTCGTCACGTTCTAATTTATTAAACAGATGATTTATACTCCCAATTAATATGATCTCAAATTATGAGAAAAGAATTCGTCATAACTCAAATGGTATAAGAATTAAGATTAACCCTATATTTTCACCTTGCCCGGATTTAAGCGAGTGTCGATAGACGTGAAACGAATACATTAGCGGCTGTTTCCGCTTCCGGTACAAGTTTTATCCGGATATCCGTGCACATGATTATCCACGCTCTCTGGTTACTTTGTGATCGAGTAAGGATTTTAATCTATGTGATTGATCGTGCGGTTCCAACGTTACATTATTTTATAGAAGATATTTCGTAAAAATAATTTAAACGACTGCAAAAAAGGAGGAGGTTCTCAACTCGACTGCTTTCTTTAGGTGTGTGTTACCTCGCAACTTGTTACTAGCAGTGCCGGTTTTGATGGTTATTTTTATATTCTATAGCAGATGCGTGTCATGTGATCCCATTTCAAGTTAAATGAGATCTGACAAGTAGTTTTCAAGTTATTCGTAATAATGCGTATTCTTCGACTTCGACTCTTCAACTTCGACTACATAGACAATGTTTTCTATTTTTTACTAGTCGATATAAAAGTAACAAAAAGCTTTATGTGACGATTTAGAAGTGCATGATAATAGGCGATATTTGATGAAGTCGATAAAAATAATCAGACATTGCGTATTAAATTTGAGTCCTAACTACTTTGTTACCACGAGAACACGTAATGAACTGAATTGCCTGCCAGAACATTTCGCAGTAGTTTTCAGGAAAGTATTTGGTAAAGTCATAAACTACAGTAGTCATATCGTTATGATCTAATGTATACCATATATATGTTACTATATAAACAATATCTACATACATATATACATACAGGATACGCGCGAAAAACATTACATAATAGTACTGATGTAAAAAAAAATCCTATTCTGTTATTTGGCGACGTTCTGATGGAGATCTTCGCTGGAGTACATTGTTATTTTTGGAGTCAGAGTCAACCATGGAAATACGATAATATCTCTTTTTTTGTCTGCCGGCACTGAAATCCCCTCCAGATGCCTTCTCGTGCTAATGTTGAACTCGAACCGATCAAAAATTTTATTTTCATCTTGGTATCATATATATACATAGATGAAAACATACTCGAAGTGGATACAAAACGGTCTAACAAATCCATGGTTCTAAGACTTTTTTTCCTATTTTTTTGATAGTACACTAATTAATCCATTTTTTTCAACTACGAATAAAGCTATATAATTCATAATCAAAATACGGTTAATACCTGGTTTTTAAAATAATGATTTTAAAAAACCTACACTGCCATCTCTGAAATGGTTAGAAAGAAAAGTAATTTGTTACGTAGATAAGGGGAGAAAGGTCCCGATTTACAATGTAGAAAGAAATACCGCGTTAATATTTTATGATTTTTTTACACTTTTTCACCAACACCTATGAATTCGTCTTTTTACAGTTTTGTCTTTCCAAAGATAATAAATTGATGTATAAATAAAATTATTTTATTCGAACTTTATTTTCCTTACAATTTATCGAAACAATTCCAAAATTAAAACCAAAACTGTGTAAATGTACCAAAACAGAGAGTCATTTGAAATTGTCGCTGGAAGTTAATACAGACATACATTAACATTTTAGATCCGGCATTCGGTTTGATTTGCATCTGTACCGCAGTCATTTACTTTGTCATTTGTGTCCAGTCCTCTTAGTGCAAGAAGCGGACCGTAAAGGACTGCAGTTGAGTTGCTGCAATTGCAGACTCCCTGTTATCTACAGTAATATAACATGTTGGACATGTCTACGACATTTATAGTGCTAGTGGCTCACTGTTCATTCGGATAAAATTTCGAGACATAATATAGTATGGCATTCTTTTATTTATCCAATTACATGACTTACGCTGTTGTGAAGAACCTTGGGGCGACTTATGTATGTCCAGCAGTGGACGTCTTTTGATGATGATGATTACCGACGCCTATTTTCTTGCTAATTTCTCTAATCAAAATAACATTCAAAAATTCGAAAGCATGTATTATTTATGTGCAATCATATCAAAATATTTTTTATAGTTATGAGAAAAACGCATTAAAATAAAATCCTAAACCATTAGACTGAGGACACATTTAAATGTGAGTGTGTGAACACATTAGCAGTTTATGGATGGCCTGGAGGCTATTCTCACCGTTTTTAAGCTAGCATTTCACATTACTTTTGATACGTATACCTAAATATCTTATAGACTAATATAGTGATTGTGGGGTCACTAATATTGTTAAAAACAAAAATAAAAGATAATTATTGCAGCACAATCTATGTGCCAAAAACAAATTTCAGCATAGTATTTTTATGCCGAAAAAATTGTACTTCAGTCATTTCAAGTATTCATTTTTTCTTAATCTCCATATATTGCTTTTTCTTTTATTTTGTAATTATTTTTTAGTTGATGCAGTTGTTGAACATTTATATACATCATGAAACAGCGGCAGCCAATATGATGATGACTGTAGTGGTCAAAGTTGCCAGAATTTCGAACTTTCCTTTTGGTATTAGATTGTTAGGACCCAAACTGCTGCGTCGGCGTTCGGGAAACGGGCATCAAAGGAGCAAGTTGTCAATACGTAGAATACAACAACAACTTGCGTCTATGATGCCAATTTTCACATGGTGTATGTAACAATCTTCTTCTTCAAGACTCCTCTTGAAAAATCCATCAGATAAAGTCTTGTCAACGCAGTATGGAGCGAAGCATGTTTAACCTAAGATTACGAGACCGGCGAGAAACTTCAAAAATACAGACAGAGAAAGAACAAGGGTGACTGATTTATTACAAAAATTTAGAAGACTGAAATGGTAATGGACTGGTCATATAATGAGGACAGCTCATAGAAAAAAATGGACGAAGGAGGTTATGGACTGGTACCCTAGAAATGAGAAAAGACGAAAAGGACGTTAAATCAAAAGATTGGAGGATGATCTGCTAAAAAGGTGGAGAAGGATAGCTCGAGATAGAGATAAATGGAAGGAACTGGGGGAGGCCTATGTCGGAAGACAATCTAACTAAGTGGTTGCTAAAAGAAAGAAAAAATGTATATACATAGGTTTCTAAGAAAAAGACAGTTTCATCGGTTTGCTGTAATGCTGTTATCAAATCAGCTAAAAAGTTCTTGCTATCTACAGTTCCTTTAGTTCAAAATGAATACGAATGTAATACAATACAAGTCGTTCAATATATGTACCATATTCAGGAGACACAGTCGAGCACATTCCCATGCGAAATCAGCGTACAAGCACAAACACAAGTACTCTTACCATCAATACAGTCACGTGCCGTTTGCGTAACGTAAGGTATTGGCATATCGACAAATATATGAATATTAGATGTTCTAAACTTAGCATGCAGTTTCGGAGTTGGTCTAAGTTTTTTTTATATTGTACTGTTAAAATGCAGAAAAGTAAGTGATTTTTAATTCCATACAATACTAATTTTAAAGTTGCTTTTGGCATGTGTAAACAAAGCATATGCAATGATCAATGAGTTCAGCCTGAATCGCTTACAAAACAACTCATTTTGATTTTATTAAACATTTAAATACTAAGTAAAAAAAATAAAGATATAATATAAAGATACATTACGAGTAAAACTACTTGTATAAACGAAACTAAACATATGTCGGTAGCTTGACGTCAAAGTATCATAAACCATCATAAGCCATACCAACCGTATCATCATAAACCAATAACTAAAACCTTAAGCCTTAAGAAACAAATCATAAAAAAGAAACTAACATTTTTATTCCTACTACTCTTTGCCTAAACTAGTGCATTTAAAGGCAGCAATCAGCGAATTTTTGAATTCAACCCTAACCGGCCGGAGTCCACATAAACCGTTAAAATATAACCGAAATACCTGGTGGAAACCCGGGCATAAAATATAAACGGGAGCGATGAAGAGTTTCAGATCTGTTCACAGAAGTAGCAGAAAAACTTTGCATTAATTTAACAGTAGAAGTATATGGCTCTTGAAGTGATTTAAATAGCAAAACTTAGCTTTTGAATTGTTGTTATATCTTATCTTCGAACACGAGAGCCTATGGGCAATTTTTATGGACTCTTAGTCTTTATTTACATTTAATTATAAAACATTGACTGTATGTGGCAGGTGCAGGGCCGAAGGTTTAGGAGTGAATAGAAAAAGGGCCTAAATCCAACAGTGAACTGTAATTGGTTGATTTCGGGTTAAGTTTGGGTTTGAGTAAGAAGAAAGCTGTTGCAGGATTTGATTACACTTAAGAAGTTAAGTTAAATAATAACTGGCAAATATTCTATGCTCAAATTTATGTCGCATATTATTAAGTGTCTAAATTCATTCACTTATGAATCCGGTAATATGCTTAAATGTCTTTGTTCCATTACACTTTGTACCAGCCCCCAAGATGCACCTTTCGTCGACTGGTGAGGTAGCATGGCTAGAGCTTCTAAATCGGTCGATTTATTTGAGTTTCTAACGTCGACAAGTGTAAGATTTTACTTCAAAACGTTTTGACGCTCCATTGGCTGTGGATAAAAAAAACTTCGTTTGAAAAACACCAGTGTGAAGAGTAGATATATGCAGACATCACTGAGTTTAGTGCAAAAGGAGTGAGATTCATTCATTTTACTAAGATCCTTTCTTTTGTTGCTCATTTTTATAACATTTCGACATTGTGTGACTTTCTGAGGACGTTGCGTCCATTTAATTTACTTATTCAAAATCTTATCTTATCGCGATATGTATCAAATGAAATAAAACATTTAAAAATATTCAGTATGAAGAAATATATTAATAAAAGCGCCATGGGGACGTTTTGCATCAGGACGTAGGTAAAGAGTCACCATGGAGACTGAAGCTACAACGTTATCTCTAAAATACATGTTTGAGTAAAACCGTATATCTATAATTATTATTAAGTGATACTATGTGGTTTCATATTTACCAGTGTAATGAATTTCGAAATGAAAGCGCGTGGAACTCCACCGTCTCCCTCTGCCAGCAGGTTATGCTTTCGAAGGAGATAGCGGAGCGGGACCAGAAGAGGATTAGAACTCGCCCGGTTCGAAAGGCCGGGAACCGGTAGGATACTGCAGAAGACTTGGGCGCCGGTGATCACTAAACGATCTCTGTCCTCAGGCAGGTAAGGGTGGTGACGCGAATGCTACGGACTGTGCACGCCCTTTTGGGGGCAGTAAACGAGGTTCCCACACGGGAAGGGGCCATTTACAAGCCGTAGGTGGCCCGAGGTACGTCAGGGTTCCAGGGACTTCCTTACTAGGGTGCAACTGGTTCCCCGGCTACTGGTACCCGAGACAGCTTGTGGTTTTTGGCCGGTTCGAGTCCAACATAACCATCTGCCGGTGAAATCCGTGGGGATTACCGCACAGAAAAAAAAAGTTTAATAAATTTATTATCAATCTATTACCGTCCATTAATTACATATAAATTTTTCATTTACTCATAGAAACTACGAGTGAAGATATATCTTGTAACGTAGAAGGTTTTTACACTTCCTCATTTCTTAGTTTCGTCATTTTGTTATTATATATCTTGACACAAGAGCTATGGGTCTTTATTTAACACCATAGTAACTTAACTTTGCAGATAAAATAACTCCAATTCACAACTATTGAAAATGTAACGTAATACTTAGAACTCGATCAAACTCCATTCAGTTACCTGAACAATTCTAAAAAGTGAATTCAGGAAAGGACAGTTATCCTAAGAAGATCTAACTCGCGGTAACAACCTGACAATGAATTTTTTCCAAGTCTGAATGTCGAATATATTTTGTAAGTTTCTACAAGTAGTAGTAATACTTAATTTTTTATCGATTGATTTTTCTTTAAGATAGTGAAAAGTAGATGTTAACTATGTTTATGCAACATAAGAAAATTTTCAGGTTAACATTCAACATTAATGAAGGCATTTATAAAGGTGCAATGGATCGCGGTTCTTGTCATGGTTGGAGCTAGCGAGCTTAGTTCAAGACTAAATGCGTGATTTTTGGGTATTCTGTTTAAAATCGGTCTTTCAAAATAAAAAAATACTAATTATATTAGATAATATAAAAGATATAGTCAGAAAATTGATTGTTTTAAGGGTCTTTGTTGCGAATAAAAGGTTCAAGTTTCTTTTATCATTTTAAACAAGTGGAGTTAGCTTTCTATCATCAAGAGAACGGTTGTAGTTTCATATGAGTTGTACCCTACCTGGCTTAGTTTTAATTAAACTTCATTGAAATACAGTCAGGTTCGAAATACGATTTAAGTTATAAAGAGCAGCAGTCCGACTCTCTGAACGTATTTATTGTAGCAATTTGTGGCGCAGTTCAATGTCCTGTACTCGACGTTTACGAGCCATTGACAATTTACTGACAGACTATGTATTTCATATTACATAGACTTAATTAAACGTTCAAATCATAACTATCTCATGCGTATTTATTACTTTATTTTCGTTAACAGTACATTTTTAATATTAGAATGTAAAAAATAAAATCAATGGATGGGGATGAGTACAGGGGAAGAGTGGCGAAAGCCGGTTCCATTTAAATGGATAGCGGATTAGGCGAATATAGCGAAAAGCACTGCTTCTCAACGGATTACCAAAGTGAACTCGCTGCTAACACAATCACTGCACAAATAATCAAATGACTATGGAGAAATTTCGCATCCTCGTGGCATAGTTTAGACTGCACGGTTGGTTTTAGCGCTTGCCACGCCGCTCTCTACTACGCTTGTATTGTGGGTTCACACCACACATGGAACAACACTTTGTGTGATCTGAAATTGTTGTTCTGAGTCTGCGTGTTGTTTGTGGTCACTTCTTGTATGTTTGTAAAATCCCCTGCGCCACAGGATTTATTCCTAGTGCGTGCGTACTTTAAAAAAAAAACGAAATATTAAATTTAGTTAAGTATACGTTTTTACTTGCCAAATTATAAGTTATTTCGAAATTTTTATAACGTTTAGTGAATTTTGTAATGCAATGTTTTGCCGTGTGGTGACGGATTAAGAAGACATATACCACCCCTATTCTTCCCACGGGTGTCGCAACATGCGGCTAAGGGAACAAAATATACAAGACATCACTGCAAAGAGAAGGATAACTTGAAACAAACACTATACCGACACGTCTGTTCAGCGTGATATAGTAGGCCAAAGTCTCCTTCAAAAGGAAAATTCTATGTCCAGTAGTGGTCTATTAAAGCCTGTTGATGTGATGTGATTAGGTTTCCTGAAATGATAGTAATAAACTTTACTAATTAAGTAATAGCAAAAACTTTAGTTAGAAAATTTATAATTATATAGTAATAACACAAACGCATAACAGTTTGAATTCGAAACTCATAAACAGGTATTTGAAATTATTTCGTAACTGCCAAATGTTTGCACACAAAACAAATATTAATTAACTTGTTGGAGCAAGTAACTTTGTACGATGATTAGCAAACTAAACTTAATGAGTACTTTTCATTGCGTTTGATGTCGGTTTTCTATTAAATAGTTAATACATTTTAAACAAAGCATAAATTTAGTAGTTTAGTGTACATAGTTATAGGTTACAGCTTTACGGGGAAGCTAGTGAGCAGTCTCGAGTTAACAGGGGGTCTTTTAGCGCTCCTCTTATGTGACAAGTCGCTGCACGGATTATAAAAGTGTCTCTTTAGAGCTAGGAGATGATCAAAATACTTTAAGTAACATTAGTGAGTACAACTGTATGTAGTTAATAAATGTGTAATAAAATGTAATCCGAGTTTATAAAAAAACGGAAAGAATTGCACAAGATACAATTTACTTATTTATTTTATTTTTTTTATATTAAGAGCCTGCCAAAGTGACTCTACTCTGCCTGATGGAAAGCATAAATAGAATCCAATAGTTGTGATCACCATACTCATCGCAAATGCAGACAATGCAGTATGGTGACCCACATTATGGTGGTCTTGTGATATGCTTCTTCACACCCCGTTTGGAGACGTAAAAGGCATAACAGTCATCGTGACAGTATAAGGCTTACACAGTTACCACGATAACTGTCACCCCTGCATCAATGGGCTTCCGGTCTCACACTCACCAACGAAACACGACAACACGGATGCTGGCGCTTTAGGTTGGTTTTCTGTGGGAGGGTAGTACTGCCCAGGTTGAGCCGACCCGCTCGTGCTGAAATCAGTGTGGTTCTGCTACCTAGCGAAAAATAAATCTTAGAATGTCTAATATAATTCCATAGACTTATTCTATTTCAAAGCATACGTTTTTGTAAATTCGAAACATGAAATATTTCTTAGCTAAATGTTTTGATTAACAATAAGTAGGTTATTAAATTCTCTTTACTGAAATCATATATTATACTACTTAATCAATCAACAAACATTTACAATGGCTCTAAGTCTCTCACTTAATAATATAATGCCGTTACAATTACTTTATTACATATTATATTACGAGTCCATGGTTCAGCTTCTTCTTCTTCCTGCCTTTAACTTAATTGGTCCAGCGGTTAGTGTATGCGACTGCTAATCAAGAGGTCTCGGCCCAAAAAAAGAAATTTCTAATAATAACCCAGAGTATGAAATTTGGTACGTTAAGTCGGCCCCGGTGGTCATGAACATCTATGGCAATCATTATTTATTTATTTATTTATACTTAATGCACATGTTGTACAAAGGTGGACTTAATGCCATGGGGCATTCTCTCCCAGTCAACCTTTAGGTGATTTAGAAACATGATGCGGTAGGTGCAAAGGTAAAATTAAGAAATTGACATACATTACTAATCAAATATTATTTTATATAAAAAATATATATTTATTTATCATTATTGCTAATCATTAGTCAGTGCCCTCAATTATAAACTTGACAACTAGTTCAAACTTCGAATTCAGTTCGCCCTCAAAGGTTTTGGTTCGATGCCAGTCGCTACGTGGAAAAACTGATGTTCTGGTAAAAATGGTTGAACTAGTAACCGGCCTCAAATAATAATGAGAATAATAAAGGCTAAAAAGAAGCTTATTTTCTGACTCAACCATTAGAGCACTAATGTATAGTTCAAACAGATTCTTACAAATGTTGTGTAAAACCTGCGGCATTTTCTACACAAGTTTATTTAACAAAACTTAACAATTAACCCAGCAAGCTCCTGCTACAACTTGTTTCAGTGGACAAATGCATTCTTTACACAGAACCCCTCACAACGCAAATAGGGAAAGTTTCCAACTACGTAACTATTTAATAAGACCAAAACATTCAACTTGGTCGTAGTTTTGTTTGTGGTTCGTATATTTTTTCCTTATAACTGCAATCTCGCGTGTGCTGCACACATTAATCGGTTTTAACGCTAGCCGCGCATTTTGACTCGCTTTATACATCCCCTTCAAAGAACTGCATTGCAGAGCAGTATATTATACAAGTTTAGAATGGGTCGGAAGGCGTGGATACCTTAATATTCCCGAAAATGGGTTGCTGGTTTCGTTGGTAACTTTGGATTACTTAGAAAATAGAAGGTTAGCTATAGAAACTATTGTCAACAATACTATAACGTAACATACTTTGGGCTGCTGTTGTTAGGTTTTGAAGCATAACTAGAATATTCAAATTAAAGTTTAGTATTTAAATATCAAAAAGTAAGAAGTTAGGCATTGAAGATCAATCAAATTTCGCAAGCAACATCTGGTCATCGAATCATAGACAACATTAATTTATGCCATTATAATAATAATATAATAATCGCCTTCTTTGCCTTTATTATTTCCAAGATTATTTGGAGTCTTCTAATACTTCTAACGGCTTAACATACTCTCCGAGGCACGGGCGTGCATCACTGCCAAACTTACATACCCCGGGCTGCTATTACGAAAAACCAAACACTTTTGTCCCTATCCGGGAATCAAACCCGAGACCTCTTGAACGGCAGTCGCATACGCTTATCGCTAGATAAACGAGGGAGTTAGGTTTTTTTTCTACATTGAGAGCCTGCCAACGTGACTCTACTCTGCCTGATGGAAAGCATGAATAGAATCCAAGAGTTGTGGTCACCAAACTCATTGCAAATGCAGAAAATGCAGTATGGTGACCCACACTATGGCGCCCTAGTAAGATGCTTTTTCACACCCCGCTTGGGGACGTAAAAGGCATGACATAATCGTGACAGTGTAAGGCTTACACAGTTACCACGATAACTGTCACACCTGCATCAATAGGCCTCCAGTCTCACACTCACCAACGAAACACGACAACACTATAATACTGAAAGATAATTACTTCTATATTTTTCCACCAACCTATGTACTTATATCTATCGACGTGAATATGGCGTACAGGCCATTTTAAACAAAATATATAACGCAACTAAGCAAATTATATTTAATACCAAGCTGAACTTCAGCTCGAAGCTTTACTTTAAGCACCAAAGTGGCTCTGAAGGCGTTAAGTTTTTACAATCTCCCAGTTTAAAATCTTCGTTAGTCTTTAAATAAAAATGAGAAAAAACTTGGTCCGCTGTGCCCGTGTACGTCACTGTCTCTTTAACAATTAATAGATGTTTTTATGACAGTTTTTAACAAAATTAGTTACGTAATTGTGTTGTGCTTGTTGAGTGATAGAAGCTATTGTGGTTAGAATGTGCCCGAGTCATTATTATAGAAAATGAAAGTAAACGGAAGTATTTGACGTAATTCGTTGTTAACTACATTCGTTATATTACTGAAGAGGGCCCTCTTCAAATTCAATTTTTGTCGTTTTTTCCTTCATTCATTCGTAAGTGAACATAACATCTTAGGTCTACTTCTGTATTTCCCCATCCTAAACTTAACTTATAAGGTTTATTTCATTTGAAAAGTTAACTTGTGAATGAAACTGTTAAAATGTTCACACTTTTGGTATCATTAAATAATGATATTATCAGTTTGTAACAATAATATTATTATTTTAATATAACTTACTATAAAGTTTCAGATATAATATTGGTCGACAACTGGTCGTAATAAAAACATTATTTAATTGACACATGACACTACAAGGGAAGACTAATAATTGGCTTACTGTTATTTACTTTACTACAAACCTTATAATGTTAGCTGTAAGTCCTCCATATTATAAGTAAATAAGTATATAAATTAATAAATAAATGAATAAAGACATGGTCAAAATAAGAACAAGTATTTATGATACCTACAATTTTTTTATTTATTTATTTAGAAATTTTATTATATATAGTAATGTGTCCTTTTTTTATATTCAATTATCAAGTCAAAGGATTTGACGCGGAAATGTTCTCAATAAAGAACTGACTGCCACATTGGTCTTGTAGTTAGCGAATGCGACTGCCGATGAAGAGGTCTTAGGTTCAATACTTAGATCGGGCCAAAAAAGTCTTATTGAGTTTCTCATAGAATAACAGCCCAGAATTTACAAGTTGTTTTCACTACGCCGCCATAGCGTGGGTCGTAATATTGCACCGTCGTCATTCGCAGTGAGTATGGCGACCACCGCTCTTGGATTCTATTTATGCTTTCCATCAGGCTACAGACAGTCACTTTGGTAGGTTAAATATAGAAAAAAAAAAGGTTTCTTAACCCCTTTCCTCAAAGAGCACGTAAAACCGTCGTGCCTAAAATATATCGAAGTCTACATAAGGATCAGAGACACTAGATAGGTACTTAATTACCCTTTCCAAAGATACTGTCGTGCCAACATTAAAACCACACTCCCAAATCATTACAAATGTAACACCATTTCATCAGCCATATTTAAAAATTCACCTAACAGTCGTAAAACACGTCAGGTGACATTCAGAATAACAACCGTTTCACAAATGAATAAATAAATAAGTTTCCAAATTTGGGCCAAATCTTTGAGCGTAACGAGTTGAGAAAACAAATAAAGGCCTGTTGCAAAAACTTATTATGTTAGCAATAAATAATAAAGCGTGTACCGAGCTGCCGACTGAGGTGGGTACACCCAGGAGGTCCTAGTGTTAGTACCGAAGTGTTGCCAACAGAGGGCGCGCAATGTTGCGATACAGTGCTGAATTTATAATTCTTTGTAGATGAATTAGAACAAACACTACTCACTTTTGTTCGTGATGTTGACATAACATTTAACATTATCTACACTGTGATAGGGAATTTGGATGTGGTGATAGTGTGCGCAACGAAGATTTTAGTTTAGATTTATAAATTTAAATAATATGATTAATAATAGTTGTTATGAGTAATATAGCGTCCACCTCTTAACGTTATGATCAATGCGCATATCGGTTGACAAAGTGTTAGTTTACTAAATAAATATTTTTAACAACTTAAAACACTGTCCATAAAATAGAGAAACTTTCTAATTTCTTACTGATATTCTTAGATATTACAAACTATTCCTAGATAGGTTACGAGGTAAAACCAAGTCATTACCTGTAATAGTTGCAAAAAATGATGGTTTCGTTTTAGACATATAACGTAAGTAGAATTAGTTTCTAGCAGTAGACTACTATGACTCTGTCTAAAGTAAAGTTTGGACATGACATTACACAAGAGAATGATTGAGCTCAGTTTGATTAAATGACGATTTAAGTTTGGTATCATTTTATCAACAGATTTACTTAACATCAACACAAAGGCAATTAAATATTTACAATAAATTAATTATGAAAATGAGCAGCAACAATTCATCCGCTCAGTTTTAATTAATAATTAACGAAGAAGCTTTTGTAAAGTCAATTCATTGAATATTTTAATTATAAACGATAACAGAGTTACTGAAATTTGTGTAAATGGAATGCTTTCAGATTTGTTTTTATTTCGTTAATATTGAACGCATTGAAATAAGTAAACAATTGTATAATTGGCAACACTTTTTCTTGCCTGTGGCGCGCTCAACCTTGACCTTTAGAAACAGGATAAAAAGTAGTATTATTTTGAGCAGATGACGACGGTAAACCTAAGAATATTGATTTTACAAGTGGTGGTTTCTTTGTCGAGTCTTCTGTGGAGTGCTAGTGCACAAATTGTCACTTTCTCATGGCGGCTGAACTCAAAGTAGAAGGGGACTTGGATTGATTCACCGTCAACACCAAATCAACAGCTTGCTTAAAGGATGCAAAACCTTTAGACCCAGTCAATGTGAAAAAAAATGATATACTAAGTTTTAAAGGTACGACTCATTCCATTTTTTTGATTTTAAATTTTTGATGGCATCTGTTCTTTATTTTAAATTGAATGCAAGCCAAAATAGTTGGTAAACATTTTGGGATATAACTTAAAAGACTGATGGTCACAGCCTGGACCATGATCCTGTCTATTAGTATATCCATTTACACGTCAGCGAAATGTAAGGCAATTTAAAGGAGGTTAATACTTATCATGTGATCGTTTTAAAACCTCATATACACATAATAAGACATCTACATATGTGTGAGTAGAAAGCAAAAAGTTTATATAAGTAAAATAATTTAACACAGGGCAACAAATATTTAAGGGTTGTATTTATTTAGCACAGCAAATAAATTCAACCTTTGCAAAGATGTATAAAACAACAACGAAAAGATTTCAAATGATTAACTTAAATAAGTATTTCTACAAAAGCGTGTTCATTGCGTTGAACGTAAAATAAAAATGTCTAGAGTATATTAAAAACTATGACAGAGAGGTTTGCTAATTAATTATGTTAATGGACCTGAGAAGCTGTATATTTAACAGGCAGGTCGCTAGCAAACAGATGACGTTAACGTGAAGTATGGACACAAACATAAATGAAAAACTAAATATGAATATGCCGGCAACAATGCTCGGAGACATCTCTAAATGCTCTTCTGTTCAGCCATGATAACATTAAAGTAATAATTTATATATGTTATTGGTTATACCACGCCTATGTATGCCACACTTAACTGTGGCATATGTATGCCAGTTAAGTGTAGCATTTCTAACTATGTAGTTACTTCGAAGAGAAATGATAAACAAAAGTGACGCAAAAAGTAATTTAAAGCAATACTCGAAGCAAAATATTGTCATTATTTGACTTTAATCGGTGCAGATCTTTGAGTTTTTTAAAATGTGTCCAAACCACTTTTTTGACAGTTCCGGTCAGTCTTCTATTAAAGAACGACTAGCTCTTTGGAAATTCTTTGTTTTTAAAAGAAAACATAAGTTTACGCCATTTTGTTGCCTTAAATTTGAAAACTGAACTCAACGCAATGAAAAAAACGAATCGGCAGACGACATGAACTTGTTAGAAAAATTGAAAACACCGCCTCTAACGCTTTTTGTCACTGTGTGATAATTTTTTATTCCTTTTCATATGTGCAAGTACCTTTTCGTTATGGCGAATAGCTCTGCACATGAACGGCTATTGTATTAGTAACTGATGGACTTGTCACCTTTTTCCGATACATTAATCTCTGACCTTCTTAACCTTGCATAGATAAAAAGTATTCCATATTTGTATCTATTCTGTTTCAGTATTTAGGTTATTATTTTTAACATTATTGTGTATTCCACTAACTATGTAGCGAGACATTAAAACCTTATGATTGAATACAGAATTAGTAGTAGTGTGTAGCGTAAAGTAATTTTAGTGTATGTAAGTTATAAGAATATTTCCAAAATGCCCGATGAGGTTAAATAACAGTGCTCAATATTATTATTATTGGCTCTGACATTATCTCGTTGAAGAATAGCACCTTAACAAACTATATAATTAAAAATATACGTCAAGGAAAAAGATGTCGGTAAAATATATTAAATATTCTCCTATTAATACTAACTCTAATGAGTAGGCAACTGTATTTATTACCAGGTAACATTGTGTGTTCTATTGTATTCAGTTTAAGACCTAGGTAACTAACTCAAGGCTAAGTTAAACGCAGACAGCATTTACACTCTCGTGTAAATTGAACATTGTAAATAAACTAGTTTAATTAATTCGACGCAGTTAAACCGTCACTAAATAGACGCGTCTGTAGTTTTACGCCTATCTTCAGTTTGTTTGTTCTTAACCGCCAAATCGTGTGAACCTAGTGTTTCTATATCACATGAATAAATAATGTATTCATAAATATTTGATGTAACATTTCCGGAACCATTTGATAGGTGATTCATAAAAAATGGAGTAGTTGAAAAGGTGAGAAATAGTTAAGGGGTAAACAGATAAATAGCTGCACGTAGATATAACTAACCAAAATATCTGAAGAAAAGATTTTTAACATTGTATATTAAGGGCATAAAGTTTTCACACTTTGCGCTAACGTCAAACGAAAAACGTAGGAAATAGTTAAGTAGCAAAATTCGTATGTGCTGAAACGGAAAACAACGTAAAACGTGCAGTTAACATAAGTTTTCTTACCTTACGAAGCATTTCCTCGAGCGAATCCATGTCGACGGAGGCAGGCTCGCCGCCCGCACTGCCGCTTACTCCGTTATTATTGTTCGTCATAGGTGAGCCGCACCCCACCGTTGAACAACACTCGCACTCATGTGAATTACACTTATGTAGACCGCCACTTTACAGCTAATATTTCGTGTTCACTTTTAAATTCATCACATGTATACGGACTTTATTTTATGATTTTTTCTTTATTATCAATTTCACTATCCGAAAAATCACAATGTTTTTTTAGACTAGAAAATGTTTAGGAAGGCAGTTTTGTTCTGAAACCATTTTAATGTGTTGCTTAAAGACATGATGGTTGCTAATATTCTCTGGCTGATATGAGATGACACGTGTAAATGAATTGTGAGAGAAAATGTAACTTGTGGTCAGCTTTATGTACCTAGAGTAGGCGCAGTGGACAGGTGAACTATATTGTAGGCAATTATACAGAGTGCATCATACGATTCTTTTTTATGTGACTGTATATTTTTTTACTTTTTTAAAAGTTTGTTTGGATGTTTGTTACTCTTTCAAGAAAAAAACTGCTGGACAGATTTCGATTAAACTTAACAGTAATATAGGTTATACATCGGAATAACATATAAGTTACAATTTGTAATGTTTTTACGTAATTTTTCTCGTAATATAACGATTCACGTCAATTAAGTCGGAAAAATTCTGGCCTCTGAGACTTATCTTGGCCTACGTTGCTTAAACCATTGAAGTTACACAAAGATGATGTACCGTAAGATTGTCTATATGTTAAAAAAAAAATATTCAATAGACCAAATTCCTCGCGAGCGAATTCGCGAGGAAAAACTAGTTTTTTTTAAATATTGAAATGAGTGCTACACAATATGCGAATACAAAATCTACGATGGTGTGCCATGAGAGAGGCCCGTTTGATGATGTGTATTCTGTCACCTACTCGTAGGTTAAATGTTTCTACAAGCAATTTTCTCATTAATACATACATACATAAAGTCAATGATTTCGAATAAAATTTATAAGTACTAAATAAACGAAGCTACTAGAAAAGATATCTAATTTTAATAACCTTAAGGTTTAAATTCAGTTCACAACGAAACACCGAGGTAGTCTTTAGCGTAATCTAAGCCGTCATATATTATTTAAGCAGTCGAGTCAAAATGTCGTACAGTCTTGTACAATAAAATATACTTAAGCTCTTTTCTTTACCGAGCTAACATTGTGGCCTACGAATTGTTGACGTAACACAGCTTTAAATTCTCCAACTACCCACTTTAAGCGAACAAACTCTTCATAAATTATGTACTATTTCGGTCCTAAATATGTTATATATTTTTGCTTGCTTTTTCGGGTTATATATTTTTTTCTTTCTTTTTTCCTTTACTAAAGGACAAAAATCCATGCACGTAGCATACTTACAAATGCTTTTTTATTCATCGAAATCCATATACACTCGTGTTCTTTAATTTCAAAGGGGTAGACAGAGGCGTGTTAAAAACCCACGTTTTGCTAAATGTAGTTATAACCGCACTTACGTAGCAAGGGCATGTTGTTATCGACCGTGCACTTTACTTTAAATAAACATACTTCTATATTTCTAAAATACAGTGAAATATTTCTATGGCAATCGAACCCACAGGTCCAAATTGCTAACCACTATAGAAACAGGAGGCCTGTCAATATGGAGCAAACAAAAAATTAATTTCATTATTAATAAATTAATCAATTAGAGCCAAGCAATTAAACACGTCTAACTGACATAAAACCATTCCATCATCATTTACAATACTCCCACTTAATAACGTATTCATGGACTTTCAAACAAAAATCGTGAGAGTTTAATTTGGTCCCTTACTGCATAAACAGTGATAGCAGAGGAGTTGGAGGGGTGAGGTGACGATAGCGGGGAGCTGACAATGTATGACTACGCATACGCTTAACGTTTTAGATCCTCCCTAACAAGGGAGCTCTTCCATTGAAATTAAACAATATTTGGATCAAGGTAAGGAATCTTGAATTTAATTTAATTTTATTGGAGGTATTTTAAATGAAAGTGAAGCTTATTGAGTAATACGAGTATAATTGTTTTTATTAATAGATGGCATATGATATCACATGTATGTGAATGTGAATGTTTACCTGTCTGTCTGTCTGTCTGTCTGTCCTTTATAGAATCCTAAACTATGCATTTGATCATGTGCTTATCTTTAACAAAGTTGTTGTACATAGCCCACAAAGGTTTCTGAGTCAGTATGAAATATTTTTTTTTATGTCTTGTCTTCAAATTTATTTTAGTTGGTAGGGTAGCAACGCGTGTTGGGTACAGATAGTTATTAATAAATAAGTGTACAATTAAGGTACATATTTTCCTTTACAATAAATTGTATTTAATTGACATATAATTGTGGAATTACGGTATTACTGCCATAACATTATATCTCTAGTTGTCTTCTATAGGAGTAAGTGGAAGCGCTGGTATCCACTTATCACACCGACCATATGATTGTTTGCGAAATTAGTTGCATAGTCGTTTGTCACTAAATCATATAAAAATTAAAAACTTAGTTGCATCAATTATCTTGCATTATATCTCAAACCAACCTCCTCCCGCGCAAAATTGTTTTTTTTTATTTTGTGTTCCAATTTTGAAAATGACAACCTTCAAATCAAGCTGTAATCCCTTACGTAACCCCATTAGGCAAGTAGTTTTATACTTGTACATCAACATATTGTTTACTGGCTATTGACATACGCACATGAAATAATCACGTGATCTCTGAATAGGCGGTGAGTTACCGTAGATTTTAATTAAATTTTAGAACCAACCCCGTCTAATGTAAACATGAATGCTTGCAGCACAAACAAAGATTGATAGATGGGGAAACTGATGTAAGGCTCGGTGTTCACTAACACACAGAATGGATAAGATTTTGACGTAAAACAGAGTCTCAAATGTCGATCCGAAGGTTTATTTAAGTTTAGTAGTGTAGTCATTGTTAAAGAAATTGTCGTAGGAGTGTCGTCGTCGTAGTTGGATGAGCAAAAAGAAAAGAAACAAACAAAAAAACAGTAGCAGTCGTGGGACTGCTGATAGAAGTGAAAACGGAACTATTAAGTTGAGAGTAATTAAAACTATATGCAAAAATTATATGAAATTTTTTATGTTTCATATATAGCTATATATAATATATAATATCATATATAATATATAATAATAATAAATTTCATATATAATATATAATATCATATTCTCCATAGCTATAGATATACTATTATCATTAGCATGTCGGTGACGCGAACCGAGGATTTTACCCTCTACCAAAACGCTCAACGCGCCTAAAGAAGTTTTCACTTCAAAAAAGACAAGCAGTGGAACATAACACCTCGTCCTTTTTGAAGTCGGTTAAATTTAAAAAAAATAAAAGACAGAGTAAAAAAGTTTATAGCTAGAAAGTTATTAAGCAGGTGAACAGGTAAAGAGAAAGACATTAAAGAAATAACGTCACAATAAATTTGGAAACAGTGCAAGAAAATGACAACAATTATTATGGTGACATCGCAACTAAAGCAAGAGCTAAAAGCTCTGAATTGAAGACTTTAAATTGGAAAATAAACTAGCCTCCTTCATATAGATTTAAAGTACACACATGAACACAAGTTTATCTATTCTACGGATGCTTCAGAAGACAATATCCACATATTAGCATTTACAAATTATTTTACGAAGAGAAATCTACTAATCTACTGTTTTAACAAATTTAAATTATCTATTAAAAAGAAACTCACTAGAGCTATGCAAGATAGGTCAATGGCTATTATTTGCAGAATTAAATTCGCCTATGCACTGTTCTGTATAGTCCGGAGGCCCTTTGATGCAGGAGTGACATCTATCGTGGTAACTGTGTAAGCCACAATGATTGTCATGCCTCTTACGTCCCCAAGCGGGGTGTGAAAAAGTATCTCACAAGGCCGCCATAGTGTTGGTCACCATACTTCATTGTCTGCATTTGCAATGAGAATGGTGACCACAACTCTTGGATTCTATTCATGCTTTCCATCAGGCAGAGTAGAGTCACTTTGACAGGCTCTTAATAGAGAAAAAAAAAATAAAAGGTCCCCCTATGAATTACTATTTCTGTAACAAATTATCATTTTAGTATCTCTGCTCCACGTTCGAGAACACTAAGCTTTATATAACCTCTAGACATTTTAATACTGAAATTTAAATTCATACTGTTCAATTTAGGGATGATATTTATTAAATTAATATTCTGAGTCTATGATCTGGAAACCAATTTTGTGTCGACGAAGAAAAATGAAACTGTAAACCGTAACGTTAATATTTTAACGGATAGTCTTTTTTCTAACTATTTATTGCCATAATTTTACTTTATTAGTAAAGTTTTAATATTGAAATTGTATATTGTAAATTGTAATAAAAAAAACCCGCAATCGACTTTTTTTAATAAAATCGGGTCTTTCTCAGTTGAACGGCTTTCTTAACGACAGACAAAATTGATATTCATACGAATTAAAAATTACGCAGACTGATAAAACCAACTTATTTAATTAATTTGAATAGATATAATATTTTTTACATTTTACAACAGTTCAAACTTTTTTGAACGTCTTCTAAACGATAAAACCAACATAACATGAACCAAACATACACTACACTACCATACTAACAGACCTCTACTTAGGCTGGACTTCAGGTGGTCCAGAACCGGCAATTCCTCTCTACTAATGTAACTTAAAAGTTTAAACTTCTGCCGCTTCCACTTCCACTATTCCATAAGAGCTGATTATTGAATTCAGAATTCCTTCTTAATGTTGGTTAAAACAGTTAATGAATTGTCGACTTAGTCCTCTAACAACCACAGACTATTCTTACAATATACACCGTACAACTGATAAAGTAAGCTAAGTTAAAAGCCGGCTAATTGCGAGTTTAAATAAGCTGTTAACCCAAGTGAAGGCAGCTTAGCTTGAAATGTTGCTAGAGATATATCTAGCGCTAATGCGGCTGACTAATACTCCGTAGTTTTTGTATTACAAGGATACAGAATACTATTTGAAAACTCTCTCATACTGTATACTTTATTTAAGAAATTTGTTTTACAAAAACTGCGTTAGATTTTCTTGAAGGAAGATTTAAGGTTGACGAATCTATTGACAAGACTAACAAGCTATAGGTTACGTGTTCGATTCTTACCTAGGACAAATAAGTGTGTGGTGAACACGATCATTAGTTCTGTATTTAGGTGTATTTATCTGTAATACATATATCTCTTTGAAATTAGACTGCCTCGATGGCGTAGTGGTAGCGTAAGCGACTGCTGAGCTTGAGGTCTCGGGTGCGATTCCCGGGTCGAACCAAATGTTTGTATGATCTGCAAATATTTGTCTCGAAGTTCGGGTGTTTTCTATGTATAATATGTATGTATTTACAGAAAAAAGTATTTAAGTATTTTATCTGTTAGTCTAGTTATCAATAGCACAAGCTCTGTTTGAAACTAGATGACGTTGTGTGGTAAATGTATGAAATATTTATTTATTATTATATAAATATACATATGTGCCTATCAGTAGTCTGGTTACCACAGTACAGGCTCGCCCTGCCTACTTCGGCACCAGTGGGCTTTGCAGGAGATGTGCTAACTTATTTTTATAACTAGTATCGGTGTATTCAGTAGTAGTGTGCTTACTATATATGTATACTACGACGGATATATGAGTGAATAAAACTATATATTTATTAACTTTACCCCATAATTCCCAGTCCCACATAAAGCAGAGCTTGTATTATGGGTACTAGATATCTAATACAAGTACTTTTTTGTAAATACATACATTTTTTACGTAGAAATTACCCAAACTCCGAAACAAATATTAGCAGATTATACAAACATTTGATCTGAATCTGAGACCTCAAGCACAGCGGTCGCATACGCTACCACTGCGCGACCGAGGCAGACAAAGTAAAGAAATGTAAGTTTTCTAGAATTATTTTATTTATATATGATTTTTGATTCACAATTTACCAAACGACAATCCATCGTAGCTCAAACAATTTTTCTGCAAACAGAAACAACACAAAGCAATAACGCCATTAATATTAAAGTATGTAAATATCTTTTGCTACGATAATATACAATATCTTACGACGTTCCTCTTCGAATCTCAGGTGTTTGTCTAGGATAATTGTGTTTGTTCTGCCTAACCGATCGTCTACACAGGTACCTTCATGTGAAGGAACGTTGAAGAGTGTCTAAGGGTTTTATGGGAAATTGAAGTTAATGTAAGTGTGTTACGTTTCGTCTATGGTTTGTTGGTATAAAAATAAAAAGGTGCGCTTTTCTTAAATGTTAGTCTGCTTGACGGACTCTACTCTCCCTGATGGAAAGCATGGATAGAACCGAATAGTGGTGGCCGTTATCCTCACTGTGAATGCGGACAATGCAGCATAGTGACGCAAACTTTGACGGCCTAGTGTGATGCTTTTTAAAGGTCCCGGGATCGTAATGTAAGGGGAATATGCGCGCTGGTAGAGAATTTCAGGTTTTATTTGATTGACACAGGAAGAGTGTGTATGATCAAATAGATTGTTATAAGGCGTACAAATGAGTAGACAGTTCACCTGATGGTAAGTGACCTCCATCTGTGGGATTCTCAACTCGGGAACTCAAGAGTAATAACTGCACTGTCGTATTTGAGTCTCTCTGTCCAGAAATAGGCTTAGGCCTTGGTTAACATCTGGTTACTATGTATGAAACTGAGCTAGAATAAGGCATCCTAGTAAAATCAAAAAAAAAAAATCGTTTGATTAAATACTTAATTAAAAATATTTTCGTCAGAGCGATTATCAGTATATATTTAACTGAAGTCAAACAAGGCCGACAACACATTATTAAAAACGAAACAAGTTTATACTTTAAACCGGTAACCAGTTCGCTAATTGATTACATAACTGCATTTAATGATGACGACATAACAGAGTTCAGGAGGCAAATTCTTGTTATATTAGTTCGATCAGAATTCACTGCCGATCAAGTTTCGATCGTACATATTGTCATAAAAACTATTTTCGTAGTTAAATAGTTGAAGTATTACTAAGACTAACAGATTAACAATAAGTTTCGCTTATAATACAATATATTTTACTACAAAAGTATCTTTTATGACAGTTACGAGATCGAAAGTTGATCGAGCCGAATTGTGACGTAACTTATATAACGAGAATTGGTTTTCTGTTATGAGTTCGTCATTTAATGACGAGTATAAGAGAGCGTCATGTTGTGTCCACCAGTAAATGCACTGTCTGTTTTATGTCACGGCATTCGAGTGTTGTAAAAAAATATTAATCAAAACTGTTTGATATCTTTAGCGACATAATTTGTGTAAGTAAAGGCAAAGACAACAGTAATATAATAGCGGCCTGGCAACGTAGATATAACGGGTGTATATTATACTTAGTTAAGAGTGGGTCCCGCTGGGCTGCAATCTAGGGCCAGTGCCAAGTGTCAATGACCCCGAGCTATTCAATGTGCATAGAGATACCGTAGTGTCCAACTTTACGAGGCAAATTATTTCACTGACAAAGTGAATATTGATGCAATGGTAGCGTTATATAACGCACTAAAAATTGATTGTGTACGAAGTATACTATATACAAGGGTATAATACCTAGTACGAGTATGTGAATGTCCTGCCTGACAGTCCGTGATCACGGTCAATGTAACCTTGTCACAACGTCAGCCATTTTAAGGTAAGTACTTAATATTTTTCGAGAGTGAGTTAATTTCCGTACACATCTATGAGTAACGTACAAATATCCTACGTCACGGTGTTTGTAATAGTATTCCTCCGAAACAGCTGGACCGACTTTGATGTTTTTTTTTCTGTATACTTTAGAAGTATGAGAATAGGTTGTAAAGTTTTTTCACCCTTTTAATCCCACCGTGTATTTTTAATTTATTTGAAAATTCATATGGCAGAACAACGTGTCCCCGATTAGCTGGTAACGATATGTTATGTAACGCGATAGTTTAAACGTTAGTGTAACATAAATCATAGGAAACAATAGAACAACAATAAATAAACAAAACAAAAACAACGGTAATATAAATCGCCTCGCCCACATTCTCGTGCCCGTCAAAGAGACGCTTAACGAGGAAATGTGACGTTTTTAACTAACTATTGCCTAATGCAGTATTGCGTCACAGTTCAATGTACAATGTCATATGGATTGTATACCGAGTGATAATGTTTTAGATCTGGTTTACAGAAAGAAGTGGGTCATGAGGATATTTATGGTAATTTTCTTGTATAATATAGGAGGGTAATCTTTCAAAAACCAAAATCAATCTTGTTTTTAAGATATTTTGCTCAATGTATTCGTATAGCTATGCGTTGTAAGTGCACTTTTAATATAAAGAAAGCTTGTAAAGTATTCTAATTGGAATTGGAATGCCTACTTTATGACTCTTTAAGTTCTTTGAGTAATTCTTAAATTTTTCTTACATTGAAAGACATAATATCATTTACTCCTGATTGAAAATTTGTCGAATAATAGATAAATCAGTTAATAAAGTATTTTCAAGTTAAAAGAAAGTTGTATATTTTATAATGAAGTGTAAATAAATTACGAATCGTTTAACTTATAACTATTAGGCCAAGGATTCGTACCACGCATTATGCTAAACAATGTTACTGCAAGTCAACCGGTCGTCTGGCGCCCATTCATAAGCCTCTACATTCATTCAACACCTACACTACTTACTTAAACACACCACTACTTAATAAAACTTGGAAGTAATTCCGTATTATATTAAAGGCTTAGCGAGCAAATATAGCTTATTTTACATACACAATACACGAGCTTAGTGTGCGTAATTCTGTTTGTGTAGATACCATGTCTCAGACCACAATTTTCGAGAGCTTGCCATTAAAATAAATGATTGTACTTCATAACTTGGTTAATAATATAAAATATACTTAGTGCGTGTTTTAATAGCTACAAAAGTAGTATTTTTGTAAAGTTCTCAGCCAAGAATATTCTTAATTTTCTTAACTGTTTTACAGAGGAGATTAGTGCTTTAAGTTTTTGGATGTACGCAAATCTGTGTTTACACATATCACACCATACGATTCATTAAAAAGTCACGAAACACAGCTTACAAGAAACATATTCTTTCTCGTCATCTTGAACAAAAAAAAAGAAGATTGGAACAGCGTGAGACACTTCCAATTTTAAATACTCGTTTTTCTACACTTAACGCACTAGTCAAAGTCTACAGACGTTGCGGTAAAACTTCACTGAAACCTCAGTTCAACATAAACTTATAGCTTGCAGTGGAGGCTTGCCACATTAAATGGAGGCCGCCATTGAATGCTTTCTATTTGCTATTCTTATAGCGTATCAAACGTTTGTCAGTATTAAATAATCATGTAAGACGGAGATACAACTGTGTTTGCGTTAATAGGAAGTAGTTGTTCTTGGTAGTTTTTTTGCTACGTGAAAAAGTTATCATATTTGTGTAGTCTATGTCTCAAGACTCAATCATATGTCAGCAAAATCAGCAATTACTAACATCCATCGTCAACGATTAATTACCGTTCAGGTCCGTACCGTCAGGTCGACAAGTTCAAACAAACTTCATCAATTTTATTATTGCTGATATAATAATGCAATATTCATCAAAATCTTTTACCAATTCTTCCACCGGACTACTAGTTTGATGAACTGTCTGATTTCATTAATTAATATGTAATCCTAGAACATTCAAGATTCTACGTAGGGCTAGAATTCTTTTGAATAGGCGAATAATATTTTGGTCTTAAGTAACTTTCGTTTATTTCAATATGTTTTTAGTATCGTTCTCAGAATAATTTTAAAGTAGTAGAGTAAATTTCAGCACGAGCTGACCGGTTACACCGGGGTATTACCTTCTCACAGAAGACCAACCTAAAGTGATAGCATCCGTGCGTCGTGTTTCGCTAGTGAGTGAGAGAACGGAGCCCCATTGGTCCAGAGATGGCTGTTATCCTGGTCCGTGTGTGAGCCTAACTAATACTGCCACGATGACTGTCATGCTGTTTATCCCCAAGTGTATGTCCCCAAGTGGGACGTGAAAAAGCATCTTACTAGGCCACTATAGTGTGAGTCACCTTACTCCATTGTCTGCATTCGCAATGAGTATGGTGACCTCTTGGTTTCTATTCATGCGTTTTATCAGGTAGAGTAACCACTTTGGCCGGCTCTTAAAAATAATATGTAACGGAAAAAACTGTAACACATTTTATTGGAGGTCATAGTTTATTTATCACAATAAGTGTTATAGTATTACAATTAAATCGATAAAGCAGTAAGTAAATAAACACATCAATTCTCAAATGCTGTCTGGTACGGTTAAATAAAGCCTCCCAAACATGCTTTTTAGTATAACTGATACATTTTCGTATTATGATTAATGATCGTACATCGTTAGTAAAGTTAATTCAAATCAAACGACTACAATTTGTTTACAAAGATTGTCATGCTTACGTAAGACTCCCAAAAATAAAAGAACGATACAACGAACAAGTATAAAAATCTGTTTCTTCACTAAAAAACTCGTAAGTTTTTTTAAACGTTTAAATGTTATTTGGATAACAACAATAGTATTGAACATAGTATGGCATTTTTTAGTTGTTTTATGTTGAAGGGAGAACAAAGGTGGACATTTGAATTCCTTATTTTTAAAAAGGTTTACTTTTAAGGATTTTAAAAATACTTAATTGATATTTTTGGTAACACAGCAGTCACAAAATTCAATACAAGCTATTTCTGGAGTTTCCGTTTCGGGAACACTCTTACTATATTTAAATATGCTTTTTCAATACAGTCTATTGTCTCTTATCGTATAACAATTCCTTAACGATAAATTGTCAATACTGCCTGCCTGCAATCTCAGTAGATTATATATTTCTAATTTACTTCAAACACACGATCAAGACAATGTTTTCGAAGTGTTCAATGTTAACATGAAGACTCGAAATCAAACATACAGTAAACACTGTACATTTTTGCGCGGTAGTAAGTATATTTTGTAATTCTAGTGAGGAACTCCTCAAAATGAAATGTTTAGTCTACAGCAGTTAAACGTGTTCAAAATGAGCTTCCTCGCCTTAAACAATAGCGTTTGCCGGTCAACCTGTACTATAAATAAACTAATTTAAGATACAGTATCCACGTGCGCGCACGCTGACTACAAAATAAATGATCGTAGTCCCATCAACGATTAGTAATCCTTGCGTAGACGCATTATGTTGTCGTATCCGTTGCAATATGTGTTTTCGTGCGCTATAATTTCTTAGTAGATCGATTCCTTTTAAAACTTTTTATGAGCTCAACGTCTTAACTAACAATGAAAATCAAATTTGAAACTGATTTTTTTTTTATTCTATTCTTCATATTGTTATGTAATGTATGTATTTACTCGTATAGTTTAGATGAGAACCATTTCAGAATTGATCAAATATTAGTATCAAGATTTTATCGTGTTCCTTTTTTAATTGTTCTTTTAACTAATAACATTTGGACTGCACGAATGGCGTACTGGTTTAAGCGGTCACCACGCTGGTCTCTACTGCGCCGAGTGTTGTGGGTTCAAACCCCACACGGGACTACACTTTGTGTGATTGTGGATCAGACAAACACAATTGTTGTTCTGAGTCTGAGTGTTTTGTTCTTTGTAAACGTTTCTTATAAATATGTTTGTAAAGTCTCCCGCGACACAGGATATGTTCCTATACTGGCGTTGTCTTTAAAAAAGTATTAAAATTTTTACAGTACACACATATAGTCATAATCACATCTTTCTTCTTTTCATCATGCGTTAAACATGTACCTTATGTTAGATTGTAGTTTATCTTACAAGAACTGGGTTAACGACCCGAGGGGATTTCCACACGCAGAAAAAAAAGTAGTATTACATTTATGTACATTTAATTCATTCGAACAACTTGAAAACTAAAACAGTTCACACAATAAAACGACGAGAAAATCAGATTCACAATAAATATTCTTCAGTGTAAAATGCGAGAGAGCTGAAACTTAGCGCAATTAATGTACGCGGAGGAAGAAGTTTCACGGAGTGCTACCTGCCACTTGTGAGCAAAATAATACTTGTACCGGTACGTTAGCGAACATATAATTAGCGGAAAAACTGACGGAAACTCATGTAGGTAGGCAGTACTGAAGACGTGTTTCGTAGGTATATATGGATGTAGCTTTTTGGTTTATACATTGTTTGTATTCTTGTTGTTCTGTACTTGTTGTTTTTGAGGTCTTTTTATATAGGGTGGGCCATGAATTTATTTTATAAAAATTGCATCGTCTAAACGAACACCATTACGACACTTGCACTCTTCTAAGCAAGCACCGAAATTTACAAAAACTCGTC
The DNA here is from genome assembly GCA_949316085.1 of Hypercompe scribonia. Lineage (NCBI taxonomy): Eukaryota > Metazoa > Arthropoda > Insecta > Lepidoptera > Erebidae > Hypercompe > Hypercompe scribonia. The sequence continues at coordinate 16,029,165 of OX438981.1, read as the reverse complement.
GACAAAGAGACTGCGAGATCGTCGATCATCTCTGCGTTGATTATTTCTTTTAGTTAACGTAGTGTATTTGGGTTATTGATGTAGACTCGATTCTTCAAATAATCCGATAAAAAGAAGTCTGCTGGGGATAGATCTGGACTTCTGGGTGGCCTTCTCGTCTGGAAACCAGCTTTTCCGGAAACATGTTTTTGACCATCCGGTAGGGACTCATTGGATGTGTGACAAGTGGCTCCATCTTGTTGAAACCATGTGTTACGATTGTAGGCAGCAAATTCAGTAGCATCGGTCGCAAGAACTCCCATAACATGTTTGCGCGGGATGTTACATTCAAATGCTATTGACTTCTTGGCCCACCCTATATATATTTAGACTACTTATAGTAATTTAATCTATACCTAGCGTTAACTAACTAAATTATGCAAATTATGTTTTATACGATTCATTCAATTAAAGTGTATCGGAGATAAAATATTGTTCATTCTCTGATCATAACAATTACAGACCAGTGTTTATAATTATGATAATTGCTTAGTACTAGATAAGTTTTGTGTTCGTTACATCGCCTTAGTTATACCGAAAATAAAGTTTGAATATCTACATTATAATATAAAATAGGTATAATTGTGTACCCTAAACGTTGCCAATTATTTCGTCCATTATTTGCAATATCTTCGCTACATTTGATACTCATTTGAGTTCATTATAACGCTCCGTTTCACAGCAAATACCCATTGAAATGATTCCAGTTTCGACCAATTTATTTGCACACAAACTCACTTAATTGCGTTCAGATTATTTCGGATTCATACATTCGAACATTTCTATTTGAAGAGCCTTTATTTTCAGAATATCGAAACAAAAACGTTACGGACAATGGTGGGTGGTCGCAGTAGAAAATTCAGAGCTGAATTCGTCAAATGTGAATGAGAATATTTCAAAGAAATTTTAAACAAAGCTTGGATTGCGCTCGAATGGGCGCTACCAAGATTTTGTGAAATCGTTTTAATTTCACGCTGTGTTTTAGCTACGTTCATTAATTAAGAGTATTCTTTGACAGTATTTGTAGATACTATTTTGACTTTACATTTGTTTGGAATAATTTGTGCGTCACCCGACCGCGTTTAACATACCTTCACTGTACAGTTTAATTTTCCTACGTTATTCTTCTTCTATTTGACGTCTTGATGGTTTGTCGTTTGTGCCCGCTCTGTGTTGCCATGGTTACTAATTAGGTAGGCAATATTGTATTATTTATTTTATGTCCTTGTTTTGCCTTACTTTTTAATATTAAATATATTGCTGTAAATCTGAGGTCTCAGTATGATCTTAAATTGATATTCCACTTCAATGTAAACAGGATATGTAAGATGATAATTTATTTTAATTTTGCTTGTATTTTTTTTGATAAAACAATTTTAACTCTTGCATTTAATATAGAAACGATGTTTATATGTGTTGAAAGTTATAGATTGCAAATGTGTTTTATTTATTATACTCGTGGAACGGAGGAAATAAACCTTAAATAAAAATAATATTGACCTTATTAAACACATGACAATCATTTCTAGAATTTTCTGAAAGTTTTGACCAGAAAACGATCAAGTGGTAAATTAGAAAATATCATTTATTTATTCAAATACTAACTAACGTTCATATGAGTGCCTATGTAATGAGTAAATTAGTACTTTATTAAGTTAAATGAACCTAGAAGTCGATGATATAGGTGTAATTTCCTACTTATTTGGCAATTTACTTCGCGAGTGTCTCGAGTGCCTAGTTAGACACGATAAGCTCTAAACTGAGGACATGAAGAGCTTCTAAAATTGCTTTCAATTTTAATATATTCATGAAAAATTTCGAGATTTTTTTTTTGATTTAATACCAATTTCTACAGCTCTTATGGTCTAATAATCTTTATCTTTTTTGTATTTAAACGAAACTACACTCTTTTAACAATATCTGTTTCTTTTATAATTAATGATTCTTCTGCTGTCAAGAGATTATTAAACTCACTTGTTACTTGCGCAAAATAGGTAACACAGGTTTTGTCAGTTTTTTGAAGAATGTAAAACAAACAGAAACGAAAAAAAGAAACAAAAATTGCAACGATAAAACGAACGAATATCAAAATGAACATTGGTAGACGCCAGTCGAGAGAAATTTTTAAATTGAAACATTCCACTTTTGTCGACATTCTCTATGTCCGTCTGGCGAACATGCGTCGCAATATATGCACGACGGATATATCGAAGATAACCATTAAATATTTATCAACAAAAAACAGCGAAAATATTTTATAAAAGTTCATTATTTCTAGCATTTATTATTTGATGGAGTAGTAGTGTGCGTAAATTTTTACAGTCAGCTCATTTACATTATAAATAAATAGGCAAAGATATACCATGATGCCCAGAAATCTTTTCGATTGTGGATTCATGTTATTGTTTAGAGTTCATCCCCAGAAGGACTATTACTTAAGTATGGTAGTAACATCAACTATAAACGGTTGAAAATAAATTTTGAAACAATTATATTTGTTATTTCATTTAATTTACTTTTGCGAGCTTTGTAACAAACCATTTGTGCAGATCACAAAGAGCAGATTGTGAAAAAGTATCATTGAAACTTCGTTCCTGTTGTGTATAGGATCAATTATAAACAGCCTTTTACAGTCTACTGCTGGACATAGGCCCCTTCTTAGCAAGGAGGTTTTGGTCTACTATACCACGCTGGCCAGACGGGTTGGAATAGGATTTGTTTCAAGTTTTCCTTCACTTTGTAATGATGTTGTCTTGCATACTTTGTTCACGCAGCCGCCTCTTACGACACCCACAGGATGAATATGTGTGGTAACACTATGTACTCTTAATCCGTCACCACACGGACACACATCTTGAAATTGTCAACTATCTTCACAACTGACTTATTTTGACTGACTTCTGTTCCTGATAATTTAAAAGGATATTTTACTGGTTGAATTGAAATAAATAACAGTATATACCCACATTGAATATATTTAATGACGATGTTAATGTGATTCTAGCCGGCCTTTCCACCACGGCGGCCAGTCTCAACGAAGATTAGTCAACTGCGCGCCAGGTATTACAGTGCATAATTGAGTGCCACAAACACTGATGCATTCTCTGTTTTCTTTCTCTCACAATCGCATGTAGGTGTTCGTCACGACCCAGAAGAGACCAGGTGCAGGATTAACGGCTTAACGTGCTCACTGAGGCACGGGGGTTAAGACCCCAGCCTCTAATTAAGTATTACTAGAAAAAACTCACTGACACTGTTTACCCGAACGGGCATCGAACTGGAGACCTCTTGATCGGTAGTCGCATGCTAGCCGCTATACCAACAAGGCAGCTAGGAAACATATATAAACATATAAAGACAATGTTCTGTGACGAGCTACACAAAATTACATAGATGTACATTGCTGATTCTACTATTGATTACTAAGTACATGTATTACTAGTGAAACAATGTTTGCCACAAGTCGAAATTATGGTGTATCGAGAATACCAATTATAATAATAACTTGACACATCTAACAAAAGGTCGTCTGGTCTGGAAGGTAAAGCCTGTGCTATGATACAAAACTGCATTCATATTACAGGTCTATACACCCAAATACAGACAAAACAAATGTTCGTTTTCATCACACAATTATTTTCTAATTTGTTGTATATTATGAATAAAGAGGAAGTCCATGTGGTGATGGATTTAGAATGAGGTGATTAAGGCAGCAAATTAAAGAGGACAACACCACTGCACAGTGAAAGGAAAACTTGAAACAAATCCTATGCCAACGTAATGGCTAGCGTAGTAGATCAAAAATTCCATTCCAAGGAGAGGCCAATGTCCAGCAGTGGACTGTTAAAGTCTATTGAGGATGATGACGATGTATAAATAGACGTTACTTGCTTTAAATCCTGCAATGTGCATCAATCGAATTAGCCGGCGGGTTTGATCGCGGTACTGTCGATGTTATGATAAATTTTCCTTGGGTTAAGAATTATATGGCATTCCAGAGTACAATTTTTTTCTGCGAGAAAGTTCACCAAAATTCGTTCAGTCGTTCTGGAGTAATTAAGTAATATATATCCCTGCTATCGCATTTATAACAGTACTAAGATGTAATGCGAAAATTTAAAGCATTAACACGATATTTCACTTTAACTTAATCAAAATTTTTTATCAGTCTTAATCAAAAGTATTTATAAACATGACAATTTTATTAACATTTAAACGTTAATTTAATTCATTATAGCAACTTAACATGTAATAGCGAGAACTAATTAAATTTGAATTAACCACTCCAAATTTTGTTCACGTCACCCGTCTAGACGAACACGTAAAAAATATTTCATCAAATCGTATTGAAACTGTTTATAAATTGAGTATTGAGTGACCTTTATTTTGGTTAAGGTCGGTCGATGTCAACATTTCACTAGTTTCGTTTGCTCTTATGTAATACGTTTAAATAGAATGTTTTAGTTCATTAAAATCAACAGTAATTATTAAAATTAGAGATTTAATTTGTTCTAATACTATTTTTTAAATAAAAAATCCAGTTTTGAAGCACTAAATCGATTAGAATAGCGTACAATGGGAGAGGACCGACAGTAATAGTAATAATCTATTATCACAGATAGGATTATTGTTGCCAATAAGCCTGATTGATTGTCGGTATCACCGTTACTCATGACGAGGATCTCGTGAAAGTTGAAAAACAAAAACAAATGAAGTATTTGGATCTGTCTCACGAGATTGCAGAGACGTGGAATGAGGATTCAGTGATCATTGTTCAAATAATCGTAGCTGTTTACGGATTAATAGCAAAGAGCCTCGACCAACACCTTAAGAAGCTCACGTCAGAAGGTTGGAAAGAGTCTGATGTAGAAGGCAGTCCTGCTTGACACAGCACGTATAGTGAGGAGGTTCCTGTCTTTGGAGCCCTAACCACCGGTGTGTTGGTCACAGTACCCGATGTTGGTGGTCGACTATTTTATATTTTTAACTATGTGTTTTCGTTTTCCTTCTTTCTGTACTTAAAAATGTAATTAATACGTCTATAAATGTAATAAAAAGAATAATAATAATAACATTTATTAATTTCTCTCTTCACAAAAGATATTAGTATAAGCACCGATTAGGCAATATTTAACACAAAATAAAAACAAATTTCTTTGTGAGAGACTGAAGTCTATACTATCACCATCATCATCATCAGCCTGTAGCAGTGGACGAATTATTTTGTGTGATGATGTATGATGACTAAAATTATTTTTATTATGAGGTCTAAATGGATATGGAATAATATGAAATTTAGTACATTATAGACTATGATTTGGCATGGGACGTAGACAGCTATTTATTTCGGCAAAATCATTGTCAAAATAGTGAGAATTGATAAAACTGCGAAATAAAGTATAAATGAAAAAAAGTATTGAATTGTAATCATTTGAGCTCTTATTGTACATATTATATTATTTTGTTGCTAAGGTTTTAAAAATATATGCTTTAGGTAATACAGAAGTCAGTTTTGTTTTTTTTTTCATAGCCTGTTTTACAGCTGTGTCAATTATTGTCATACGGTAAATATAAACACTTATTACTGTAAATACTCGTATTGGAAGAGATTTTTTTTGCGTTTACAACAGGAGAAGCATCTCTTCGATTAGAAAGGAGACAATAAAACAGAACAGGACTATGATATGTGAAACACAGGTGTTTAGCACTCACAGTCACTGAATAAATACTAATATTTGCCTCTGGATTTTATCACATAATGGTTCATAATTTACCACAACCTATGAACTATAAACAAATATATATCACTTCTGTGTAAAATTTGATCCAAGTACGTCCGGCTGTTCTACCATGAGCTAAAATCCCCCAATCAAATTTTTGCATTTATAATAGTAGTAACATATGTATCTACCTACCTATCTACCTTCCTAAAAAGGATCGTAAATTACTTTCTAGAGCAAAATCAAAAGTAAAGCCAAACCTTCATGTAAATGAGTCAAGGCAGTAATTCAGAGTACAGCACGCATCGATTGTCGGCAGTTTCGTGCGAGTGACACATAGGCACAGCTCAGGAAGGCTCTATTGTGTTACGCCTCGGGCTACATCAAAAGCGCAAGAGCTTATGTAGTGGCTTTTGTGCGCGTTACCTATATTATATATATAACTGTTGATATTGTTTAGTTGTTGGGGGTAGTTTCATAAATATTAATTTTACAGGTACGAGCAGCAGCTTAATTGAAACAAAACTAAATTAAAATCATTGCTTTTATTTTCGCAATAACTTTTAGAAAAAAAAACAAAAACCTTACAATTCTTGGATAATGCACTCTACTAAAAATTGTAGTCGCAAAATATAGTAGTTTAAACGATAAAATAAAAACGACCTTTGTAAATTTCAACAAAGTGTAAGTTTGCACTGAAACGTGATCATAAATAAAAATTATATTATTCTTTATGCATATAAACAATGTTAAATGGGATTCAATAACACCTACGCTAGTAAACAAAGTATTTCAGGTGTTAGCATCTTTCCCAATACTATAGTATTGGTTTACATCAATTGACACACTTTAGATAAAACAGTAAAAAAAACAATTAACACTAAATTACACAAGACAAAGGAATTGATATTAGAATGAACAGTAATAATTTATATTAATACGTAAAAGTAAACATGTAATTCAGTTTACCATTTAAATATATAAAACAAGGGGAAATGTTTCATTTTATAGAGTTGTAACAATCACGATCAAATGTTCCCGGTTAACCGGAGCTCGTGGAAAATTATCCCCATGTTATATCGTAACGGCACAATAATTATGTTTTGTTTATCACTCCAATATTGAACTGTTTCGTATACTTTCATTTATTTAACCCTTACTCGCCGAAATTAAAGGTTACTCTCGAAATAGGGTATAGTGGTTATATTATACCGCCTTCTTAAAACCTTTAAAATAATTGTGTGTTGATCCATTTCGTTGGTTGATTTTGAAGACTGTAATAATGGTTGCAAGGCGTGTTACTTTTATACTTATATCAGAGGTAATTTGTTGTCTCCTTTAATTTTTGCTGCTCTTTCTTTAAAAATTTAAAAGACAATTCATGTTATTAAAATTTCTTATTAATTTAACTCTATAATAGCAAAAAATCTTTTAAAAGTCACATGATGTGTATATTTAATTTAACAGCTAACATTCATATTATCAGCTGATTGTATATTCAGGTACAGTGTGCCTGAACATAGAACGCGTATTACGATATTTTTGTTCAACTTATATTAATATGTTTGTGTGTATACAGCACAACAAAACATTACATTCTTCAGACTAGCCTTACTTTTTATGGTTCAAAAATATACCCCATATAAATACAAAATCATAGTTTACTTGAAGTGATTATCTTATCATTTAGTAAATGGTGATATTCCTCTAATGTAATGTATCTTGAATATTAAGTTACTAGTTTTACATTAAAAAATTCATGAAACAATTAAATTCTAACAAAGTAAATTTGCTTTATTTAAAAAACATACTCATTAGGTCAAAATAGTCACTATGCTTCTCATGATGATTACTATTTTCCTATTATTAATAGTGATGCATTTATGACAAAGGTCAACTCTTTATCAGCCATAGAATATTAAATCTGAAAATAAATTCATAAAATTCTCTAATTGACATTAACATCAAAGACTTGTCAACGAGAAACTCGCAAACAAATCTACGAGTATGTTCTTCCATCCTAACACAATATTTGCATAGCCCTAACTACATCTGTATATCATACATAATCTACACTACATACCGTCACATCACACAGAAACACTAACATTTACACAACGCACGACGTAAACTCACGAAAGTCCAAAAAATATTCACACCACTCAAAAAATTCACGACACAAGAATCACCCAGACCAAATTCAAACCCGGCACCATTAATTAAAACACCTTTGAAATTCGAGAAAAAAAGGGGTAAAAATCTCGCGAGAAAAATGCAATGTACCCCGTGAACGAATGTAGGGCTCGTAGCACGCGGCGCGCGTCTACGCGGTCGGCAGCCGTGGCGCTGACTGATCGGACGTTACTATAGCACCCGCCAGCTACGGGCCGAGCGGCCGTAGCTAGGCGTTACGCCGTAGCTAAGGCTATATGATTGCGTTGCGGACGTGCAAAGTCATGTTTCGTATACAACGCATATGGTTTTATGGGGAAAAGTTATTTGTTTGAAAAGCATTCGCTATGACGAACTACGGTGGATTCATTTTGAACAATGCAATAACTATTACGGATTGTTCAATTCCTTATGATAAAGTACAATACAAAAGAGCAAAAACTATAATGGAGCTGGAGTTAACGGTTCTATAATAATATAGTGTAGTATCCCAAAGTAACAAATAGAAGTGTCTGAGATTATTTTTAGTATTAGAGAGTATTAGTACGTTCTAACCCTACCTATATAACAACCTTATGCTTCTTCAACTAAACTTCATGGTAGAGATACTCTACATGATGACCAGTTTAGCTAAGAGGGAAAATAAGAAAAAATTAAAACAATGAACGGTATATAATACAAAAGTAAATAAGTCCAATTTATTTTACTTAAAAATAAAAACATATCTTTCAACTCGCGTGGAGGAAGTCGTAGGCGGAAGGTTGTTTTACCCATAAATATAAAACGTAAATAGTAGAGTACAATGTCGGTTAGCTTCTAGCGGTAATTAGCATATGACATATAAATTAGTCACAACACAGTTAATTAATAGTTAGTGGGTGTAATTTAGGAGTTATTGTGATTATTTACATACAAATTAAGGTGCACCTACACTGTCACGATTTCGTGGCTGAAGGTACGAACTTCTATGAACGAAATGATGCAGGAGTGACAGTTATCGTGGTAAGTGTGTGCAATACAATGCCACGATGATTGTCATGCCTTTTACTTCCCCAAATGAGGTGTGAAAAAGCGTCTCACTAGGCCGCCATTATGTTGGTCACCATACTGCATTGTCTGTTATCGTAATGAGTCTTGGATTCTATTCATGCTTTCCATCAGGCAGAGTAGACTCACTTTGGTTGGCTCGTAAAATTAAAAATAAATAAAATTTAAAAATATAACTTACTAATCTCTACAAGTTCAATACCAGGCATTTTATTGTTATTACACAATTATGCCCCCAATAACTTTTTTCGTTCTATGAAAAGCAACAAGAGTAACGCTTACACTCGTTTACTTAGAAAATACTGTCTATTTTAACATCATCACCAACAGCTTTCATAGTCCACTGGTCGACAAGAACCTCTCTTTATAAGGAGCCAAAAATCTACTATACCAAACCGGCCAGACTGGTTCAAGGCCAGGTTTGTTTTAAGTTTTCCTTCTGTCTGTAGTACTGTTGTTCTGTGTAGTTTTCTCCTTTAGTTGACTCTTTGGTGACTCGGCGTATTCTTAATACGTCGCCACACGGACAGACATTTTAACATAATAATATAACTATTATATGTGAAACATCTGCAGAAAATATTTCGGACATCTGAATCTGGCAGACAACGCCAACTAGTCTCAAACTTAACAAAGCTTGTACTAAGGGTACTAAATAACTGATAGAAATACATTTATACATATTTTTTGTCAAAATCTATCCATATTATACACTGAAAACACCCAAATTTCGAAATAAATATTTGCAAAGCATACAAACAGTAACCGACCGACTCGGGAATCGAACCCGAGACCTCAATCATACCAGTCGCATACGCTATCATTTCACCACCGAGTCGTGGTTAAATAAAAGTTAGATATTAATATTCTGTAACTCATAACAAATCGCGTATCAGCTCTCTACGACCAATGAAAACACGATACGGTTCTTAACCCTGAATATAAAATAAAACATGAAACTAGTAATACACAAATCAGACAGAAGACCTTAAATCCAGAGGGTGTTAGCCACAGATGTAGTGACAAATTGCCACTGCATTAATTATGAGCGAATATGCCAAGTAAAAATCAGTAATACAATTATTTAAAGTGAGTCTGATAAAAATTCTTACCAATATAATTACTGCGTGTGATCTTACCTGTAATATAATTAAATAATCTTATTAGTATTTATGAAATTGTCGTAGTTATGAAATGGAAAATGTCGCATAAAAGTTGACTGCACGGTTGGCCTAGTGATTTAAGTGGTCGCCACGTCGCTCTCTAGTACGCCGAGTGTAGTGGGTTCAAACCCCACATGGGACAACACTTTGTGTGATTCACAAATTCTTATTCTGAGTCTGGGTGATCTTTGTGTTTGTAAAGTCCACCGCGACACAAAATTTATTCCTAAAACAAAATTAAAAAGTATACGAGACGCTACGACGGAAAAAGCACAAAAGTTAAAATATATTTGATGAGTTTTAACCTTTCAAATACTGTTTATTAACCGACTTCAAAAAGGAGGAGGTCCTATGTTCTCCTGCATGTATTTTTTTACATACCATCTACTGCAAAAATAAATTAATTTTAAACAAACAATATACGTTAAATTTGTTCTTTTTTCTATTTTTATACTTTATTTTTATACTTTATTTTTTGGAACATAGCCAAAAATTGTCTACCATTACTAAATGAGCTTTATAATAAATAAGTTTTAAAGGTACTTAACGCTGTCTACCTCTACACCCAGATGAGAAAACTGGCGCATATGCTCAGGAGCAGTAAATGCATAAAATATAAGCACTCTAATTTATATCAATTCACTAAAATAGATTTTGACTTCACAGTTGGCCTAGTGGTTTAAGCGATCGCCACGCCGCTTTCTTCGCTGAGTGTTATGGGTTCAAACCCCACACGGAACTACACTTTGCGTGATTCACAAATTGCTGTTCTGAGTCTGGATGTTCTTTGTGTCCGTTTTTTGTTGTAAATAAAGTCCCCCGGGAGACGGGATTAGTTCCTAGTGCGGGCGTTGTATTCTTTCAAAAGAAAGAAAGAAATAAAATCTGAAAATTTAATTTATTTGCGTATATTTTATTTACGATTGTTAGTTACATTTTAGTTCGTTTTTTTCACCCTTTCTAATTGTTGTATGGTGTTTCTTAACTCTATATTATAAAAAAACAAAGCAGACTTAAACTTCTTACTCTTATCTGCTTAATATGTTGAAGACCCTAATGCCTAGTTTGTCGTAATCCTAACCGCTCATCATACACAGTAATCGCGTTCAAGACCAGTCTGTGGACAGATTTACTGAGAAATTCATTAGCAACCGAAGGGTTGAATGTATCAGACGAGGGATAGGGGCTAATGTTGCCGGGATAAATAAATAAATTTGTGTGGTGGCATTTTCTATAAAACCACTACTACGTAAAGTTCTAATTTATTTTTCTTTTTCATTAATATTATGTAGTAATTATTATTAGCGTACTATTATTATTTCAGATTTGACTATTCATAAGCAAATACTCATATTATAAATTACACTCACTAACTAACCTGGCTACAAAAATCCATGGCATCTTGGAAACTTATTTTTTTCTATTTTATAGAAGTTTAATGAATGGAGTATTTGTACATTCTACAAAATATGAATAGTGAATTTAAAAATTAAACTAAGAAAATATTAATGATCCATTTAATTTTGTGAGGACAGAATCTGTTTTCTTTTGTACATATTGAAGAAAACATTATATAATGAACTATATGAAATGCCGACAAGCTATGAAAAGAAACTACGAAATATAGAATCGTTATATAAAAAACTAACTATTGTCTAGGTTCAAACTAAGTTCATGACTACATTTAAACTAACGTTTAACGAAGTCTTTGCTATGCAAGTCAATATCACCCACGACACTATTATTCAATAAGCATACTTACATAATAACCTCCTTACAAAGACATTCGAAAATGTACTTTATTCTAAACAGAAAAAGTAAATTATACAACAAACATTCCGTTTTAAAGTGAAACTATTAGCCTCTAAAGTACGGCAAAGTGAATTAGACCCTAAAATTTGAGGGTAAAAGTTGAAATTTGTTCAGCAGATATTCTATGAATAAACGTTCACGTGCGCCTACGCGGGTTTTAGTAAAGGCCTTGAGGGCTCGGATCACACGATTTTGCTAAGTTATAAAAGACTATAAATAGGAAACTTGTTATCAGTTCATGGTTGTAATTCAAGAGATACGAGTATAATGAAAATATATTATAACGATTGGGAAAATATATCCACACAGAACTACCTAGGCTTGACCTCGATAGGGTCACTTCTTTGTGTTCGAATTAGAGCTGTTAGGGTCTATCTGTTGGAATTTGGAGATGTTTGCTTCCAGCTTGACCTTAATTCACTTTATAATCACAGCGTATACTACACTCATTACTAAATTGGATATCCAAAGCTCATAAAAAACCAATAAACGTTTATAATCATCAGGCATGTGGTATTCGTACGTTAGACAGTCAATTATGTTAAACAGTCTGTTGAAAACAAAGATTTCTGGAGAGCAAACATTTCTACCAATATATTTATAAGTCGAATAAACCATGTCGATTCAAAGGCAGTAGTAATACGCAAAAACTAGCCACAATACTTTTGTTTACAATTGAACCGCTGTTGTAAGATGAAAACGACTGAACGGCAATACAGAAAAATGTAAACTTGAAGGGATTTTTTGTTGCATTTTTACTTAATTTGCATTTTAAGTGGCACTTAGACAGCACATTTACCTGATAAAAAGTTACTTCATCAGTACACAAGAGTGCAATTATTTTTATATGGTGCGATAAACGTAATAGTATTTCTTTGTATGCCTGTGTGTATGCATGTATCCGATTTTTATTGAGGCAATAACTTATGAACAGCGAAGTCTAAAATTACCATAATCTTACCGATGACTTATCTAGAAATAAAAAAGCAACACGATAAAGGATTTTATACTAACACTTACAATCTTGGTAATAGTTAGTGTTTAAATAAATAAGTACATACATGCACACATAAGGACAAGCCTGTTTCCTTAGAGGGGTAGACAGAGGCATATTAAACTCCCACTTTTCGTCACTGTTTAGTCAATAAATCTTTACTTAATACTAAATATTAAATTCAACAAAAAATTTAAATCGGTATAAGACATTAATCATTAGATTGAACGTAAAAAAAAACGATTATTATATAAGAGAAATAAATTCAAAAAAAACATCTTCTAGTTGAGTCTACATTTATTTACAATGAAAGTAAACAAAAATATATAAAGAATTAAACAAATATGCATTTACTCCATGTCTTTCAAGTATATAACATAATTCCCTGCTTCTAGTCGAATCCCATTACCACGAATGATATTAGTGATTCGTGACAAATGAGATATGACACCTATGTCGGCATATGGAGAATAGAAGATTGTTAGATTGATGCAGTTTTGATACTTCGAAAAGAACGTAAACTGTATGAATTGAATGGAAGAATAAAAATTTTAAAGCATTATACGACACAAAATTATTAGCAAAATTACACTATTATGTGACGAGTAGCGTCCTGACAGGTCAAGATAGTTTTTGGATATAAGTATCAACATTATTAGATCCGCAACACATAGGTATACAGAACATAATACTCCTAATTTTCTTTGTTTAAACCCTCAATCTAATCTCTGACTTCACTGAGCAGATTCTGGCTCAACTCAACTCATTAAATTTGTGTTTCGTCACCAAATCTACCGCCAACCTAACTGAATAAATACTTTCCCCTTTATATTCACCTCATCTTAATAATAAACCAATTTAAAAATATATATTTTGGACAAAAGCCGGCGGCAGGTCCTTTGCGCCCTGTCTTACGCGGTTGCTTAGCAACAGCACGATCAACCGAGTTTTCAAATTGTACCCCCTTAATAAGCATTCGTGTAAATAGGTAATAAGTAATCTGCATAACCAGAAGTTGTTTATTTGTCATTTATTAAAAATCTTGGTTAAATATTTTTAACCTAATTTTGTTTCATACAAAAAAAAATGCACCATCCATGCTGTTGTGTTGCGTTGGTGAGTGCGAGGCCGAGGGCCCATTGATGTTTTACGTCTTCAAACGGGGCGTAAAAAGCAAACCACTAGGCCGCCATTATATAGACTAACATACTGCATTGTCTGCATTCGCAATAAGTGTGGCATCCACAACTATTGGATTCCATTTATGGTTTCCATCAGGCAGAGTAGAGTCACTTTAGCAGACTAATTATATTTAAAAAATATTGTAGCATCAGGTAAAAATAAAGTTTAGAAGCTGGAAAAAGATTAAAACCGTTTTATGACAATAAAAGACAGTAGCAAGTGAAAACAAAAGATACTGGCAGTTATTTGCAGGACAAAGAAATGATGATTAAGAAATGAATTCATAATCTTTCATTACTCTGAATTTCCTGCGTTTTGTTAGATAAACAAATATAATTATATTTTTTTTAACAGTTGAGAATCTTGCTGACTTGGTTCTCTCTTTCTCGTTCTCTGGTTCTTGACCAGAATATAAAAAAGAACTACATCAAGACACTTGACATCAATTTCGCACCATTAAGGAACATTTAACATCATTGTGTTGAACCAAGGGTAGTTCAGTAAAACCAAGGGGCTATCTTCGATTACACAGTTGGCTCAGTGGTTTAAATGGTCACCACGCCGCTTTCTTCGCCGCTGAGTGCTGTGGGTTCGAACCCCAGAGGGGTTAACACTTTGTGTGATCCACAATTAGGTGTTCTTTCTATCCGTTTCTTAAGAGATAGTTAAGTCTCCGGCAATACAGGATTTATGCCTAATGGGGGGTTTTCTCATTAATAAAAAAAAATCAGCAATCTATTACAATATTTAACAGTACAGCCTTTAAGGATCTTAACCTGAATGATATAAAGTTATGTTGTAGGCGAACAACAACAAATCCTTCAGAAGCAATGATAGAATAAATTAACACTATTGCTGCATGGAGATCTCTCATGCCTATCGTGTTGAATTCAAAGTCATAAAGCTAAGTTGCTCATGACAGTCTGTGCTTAAGCCAATGTTGATTAGGTATGCTGTTCCATATAGAATTATACATAGGTTAGTAGATTAAGCTAATTCTGAACCAAAGCGTTATATTCTAAGACATGTAGCCTTTGTAGCAACTACTTTTGCATAAATGGTTTAAGTCATAAACGGAAATTGACAAATATACATTTAAAATGTAGTTTTCAGGAAATCAAATAACAAAAAATATATCTCTCTTTAAAGAGTGTCTGTAGTTACGTAAATTTAAACATCAAATACAGGAAACTGATGTTATGATACTTTCGTTTCAATGCGAGATTGAACATAGCGGAGTTCACATCTCACCCGTTGACTTAGACACTGAACTATTAATAATATTTATATGGCGGGTCTGTTGGTCTAGTGGTTAGTGGCCCTGACTGCTAAACAGAAGGTCGTGGACTCAATTTCCACCTAGGACAAATATTTGTACGATGAGCACGATTATTTTTTCTGTCTGGGTGTAACTTATCTATAATATGTATGTATTTAAAAATATTTAAGAAGGTTTATCAGAAACCCTGTTACCATTTTTTGTAACGTGTGGAAACCTCCTCGGGTCGTCACCCCAGCGAGATTTGCGGCGAAGTAGTGTGTCGGAATCTGACTGTCTAAAACCACACTATACGCCTGAGATAGGAGAGATCCGGGAACAACTGCTATAACGACATCCAGACCCCTCCTAGCGCCTGCCCGCTAGCGCGGACACCATCTTCAGATAAATTCTCTATTTAGCCTCCTCGCGGCTGATCACTGTAGTGGATGAAGGAGAAAACTGGTCCCTTCCATTCGTGTCCACACTCAGGGTGGCATGAGGCGCTGGTAAACGCAGCAATCCTGTAACCATAGCACAAGCTCTGCCTAATTTGGGATCAGAGAGACGTGTGTGAGGATGTGTGAGGTTATACTCAAGTGTGATATCAGGTTACACGTCTCCTATTCTGCACCCTTTATTTAAAAAAAACATTATTGTTACAAATAATAACACTTACCAAGTAATATTCATAACCATTTTGTTTGTACTTCAGTTAGCACTGAAGTGACCAGAAGCTGTATACACACTCCGCTTATGGCGGTTATTTAACTCATAGAACTATTTTACATTTAAACATTGACTTTATTAATAGTTTTTTAGTTGTAAAGATTTTTTGGTCTAGCAACACAACTGCAAATATTTTTTGTTTTAGTTTTATGAAATATATAGACAACTTTATAGTAAATTAAATAATATTATTTACTTACTAGCTTGTAAGTAAATGAGTTTTATTTTTTATAACTTTCTTGTACCACAGACAACGCTACCCTGCAACGGAACAATATTTCAAAGTTTGTAACGCCAAACTCTACGGCCAATTACCTAAACACCGGAGTATCTATTAAGCACTAAGTACTGTTTTCTGTACCCAGATTAAAACACTGCGATAGCGGTTTAATTGGAGAAACTTTGCTTGTTAGTAAGTAGTTATAAAATCATATTAAAAATAGCGTCAGTGTAATCAGTAACGAAAAAATATAGAATTTTATACAGAATAGTAATTTAAGCGCTGAGTATTTTTTTGATATACATTTTTTATATTTGAAAAAGCAATTTTTTATTTTTTAGTAGTAAAATGGAATGCTGGAATATTGAAAATTAACCTATAATTTATAAACAAACTTAAAAAAAAATCATATTTACATGTAAACCGAATGATAAAATATCAAATATTAAAAATATAAATCGCAAAAAGAGTTTCTAGCAGAGCGTGGTTTCGATCCACGGACCTCTGGGTTATGGGCCCAGCACGCTTCCACTGCGCCACTCTGCTCTTGACGACTTTACCAAAATTATCGTTCTCTAGCAAGGTCAAGATAATACTACTGCGCATGCGGACGACATCACATGACGCCACGCTGTAAATTACATCATTATCATAATCAGCTGTTTGAACGATAATGAACTCTACGTAACAAATGTTTAAAAGGTATAGCTATTTTTAGACATTTTATTGTAGACCAACTAATTGCGTTACGTGTTGGCTTAACCGTTGTCATACTTTTAAAATGTTAAATACTTCGTCATAATAATTAGATAAGACTACTTGATGTTACCGTCTACAATTATGTCTGACAATAATTTACATGCTCCATTTTTAGTAGTAATGACAGGTTAGGGAAAATGTTACAATAGTCATATATTATACACAATACATAATCATTATAGTCAATTTCCTATCATTATTTAGGTACATACGTCATTATTTTAAATATTAAAAAAACTAGGTACATGGGATTCTATCACCGCTGTGAATGTAAGCATGCCAAGGAGACGACGAAAAGAAACAAAGGGTCAATAGGTCTTCGCTATCTCGTAGAAGAAGTTTTAGTACCAGAGACGCTGAATGATCTCCAATCTGTAATACTGCACTGTCTTCATTCGCAGTGAGTACAGTGATCACCGCTCTTGAATTCTATTCATGCTTTCCATCAGGCAGAATAGAGTCACTTTGGTAGGTTGCTATTTAAAAAAAAAATCTTCGGCACGTTTTCTTTTTGTTGTAATCACAGTTATTCCATGGGTTTGAAACATCCAAAATGCTGCCAAAACACAATAAAAAAATTGCAAAACAAAACAATGAGGGTTAAGTGGTGACCATGACACGTTACTTTGATACTGGCGGGTCATTTCTAATAGCTTAGAAATGTTTATATCAGAATGAACCAATTCTTTTTATAACGCTTAATAGTTTTTTTAATGTGATTTGTTCTGCAAAATAAAAAGACACTTGATGAAAAGTGACCCTGATGTACGATTTTAATTTTAATTTCGGTTTTTACTTTAATTTTGATTGTGATTTTAATTTTAATTTTGATTTTGATTTTGATTTTGATTTTGATTTTGAGTTTATCTTTAATTTTAATATTAGTTGTAATTCCAATTTTAACTTTGATTTTCTACTTTAATTTTATTCTTGATCTTGTTTTAGACTTTAATTTTGTATCCAAATTTGTTCCCGATCTTTACTTTGATAGTGATTATGGTTTTAGTTCTGATTTGATTTTGGTAAAATTGAATTAATTTAAGTTTGAATTCCTTGTAAAAATACTGATACACATTAACTCATTGATAGCATGATTTCATTGTAATTTATTCTTATTTTAAATCTAATTTGGTCTGAAATATTATTTTGTGCTTTCGCTCTATACTTATAATTACGTAAGCAATTTTGTTTTTAGCTTACGGGGGAGTCCTGGTACCCATAACACAAGTTACATCTTATCATGGATGCCTGAGTTGCCAGAGAAATGTATCGAATGAGTTTTTTGTCCGGAAGCAATGAATTGGAAAATACTGTTATATAGACTCGGAATGATCGGTGATTTGTTTTGTGGTTTTACTTAAATAATACCTTCGTTTCTACGAAAGAATGGTTCGCACATAATTTTGACTGAATGAAGTATTATAACATCACGATTTAAAAGTCCTGTGTTTTGATATATGTTAGAACTCAGAAACGAGGTTTCACCATTTATACTTTCCGTAAGAGCTGGTATAGAGTTTGTTTCAAGTTTTCCTTCTCTTAGCAGTGATGTTGTCCTGTGTGCCACTCTGTATTCTGCATCATCATCATCTCAGCCAAAAGAAGTCCACTGTTGGACATAGACCTCCCCCAAATGTTTGGGTGAATCAAGAAAAAAAAAAGATGTAGTATGACTTAACAGTTTATGATTTGACCTTTTGCCCGTAGCGTGATGTTATACCGCGTTAACTACTTTGTTTACCATATAAAAAGTTGTAGTAAATCAACCTTAAAAGATAGATACATGCTGACATTTTTTAGAACTTGTAAAGGGAAATAATTCTTTGGTATATAACTTATGCGAAACTTTAACCGTTTACGCAGCGCACGCAATAGAAGAATATTTTTTCCCCGTTTTTGCAACATTTTTCATTCGTACTCCGCTGCTATTGGCCGCAGTGTGATATATGTATACATATAAAATACGAGTATAGGCTTCCTTAATAAGTGGGCTGTCTAAGACTGAATTTCTTTTCAAATAGGAACAGTAGTTCCTGAAATTAGCACGTTCAACCAAACAAACAAGCAAACCAACTCTTCAGCTTTACAACATTTGTAGGTATAGTTTACTGGTCTAACATTTCCAAAAAAGGTTGATTAATTTAACTAATACTTAATTATCAAACAATACTTAAATATTTTGACTAAATGCCTTTTTAACTGACTTGTATTCGTCAACAGAAGACAAAAAAATCTTTACAAAAAAAGTATACAAATTGTTTTGATTGAAAAAAATTCATGGTTACATAGCTAATGGTACCATCGAAACCCCAGGATGCATGTATAACAATAATGTACCCAAAATTAAAGTAGCCACCCAATTTCCGGGCAAAAATACCAGCACCTGTCCCATGCCGCTGCAAAGATTTATCTTACGTTACACGGAATTTTAATGTTGGCCGGACTTTGTGTAGGATGCGAAGAAAAATGTGACAATAATGGTTTTGCACTGTCGGTTTAATGACCTTCCAAAAGGGTTCCAAATTAAAAAAAAAAAGTTGTTTCGGACTCATGACGAGTAATTGGTGTTGTTGTTTTATTTTAAAGTAGCTTTAGCTGAGCCTACAACAAGGCTGGTCAATTTATGATAGGTCTCTAAATGTAATAATTAATTTCAGAATTTAAGTATTTGTTTCGTTGTTTTTCTTCTTATATTTCAAATAGAGTAGAATATAAGGATGTAATACGAAATGGTTAGATTGTTAAATGTTAAAAGAGATTGTGGCAAATTGCTTCGGAATGTATAGTTCGGCTCGATCGAAATATAACCTAACAAAATTGGTTTTAAAGAGGTCTTTCATTGCATTTCAGCCAGTGACTTATACTGAAGGCCTGTTAGACGTGCAGTACCTACAAGCGACTCTTAAGTTGCATGTGTTCTTTTCTCTTCCTTCTTTTCTTTTCTTTCTTATATTTTTACTTTAAGAGCCTGCTGAAGTGACTCTACTCTGCCTGATGAAAAGCATGAATAGATCCAAAAGTGGTGGTAACCATACTCATTGCAAATGCAGACAATGTAGTATGGTGACCCACTCTATGATGGCCTCGAGAGATGCTGTTTCACAACCTGATGGAGACGTACATAAAAGGCATGATAGTCATTGTAGCAGTGTAAGGTTTACGCACTTACCACAATAACTGTCACCCCTGTATCAATGGGCGTCCGGTATCGTATTCACCAACGAAACACGTCAGCACGGATCCTGTCTCTTTAGATTGGTGTTACTGTCGGTCGGTACCGTCGTTACAGTCGGTAGTGCTTAAATCAGTGAGTGTCTTCTACCTGGCTTTGTCTTCTTTACTGTTCTTTTCTTGCTTTTTTACTCATTCAAAAGAATTATACAAAAAATGAAAGCATTTTAATCTTTCACGCGTGTGCACATATTAAAAACATACATTAGACAAAATAATCTGTCAACACAGTAGAGATTCTATCAATACAACCGGATTATTAAGTTTTACTGCCACACGTATTAACGCCTATTGTACCTGTACTCGATATTAAATGTACTCCACGAACCGCTACTAATGACCATGGAATATGACCATTGCCGATGGACCCAGCGTCCCATCAATTCCACATTATTTCTCATGTCATTTCCAGCCATAGTCGTAACCAGCACACCCTGACTTCTCACATTCTTGAACTCTAACTAAAAACCACTTTAAAGAGCATTTATAAAGAAATATGATAGGTCTAGAAATATTGGATAGTTAGAAACACTAACCAGTTTAATTTGAGCTCTAAGTAAGTTTAAGTATATGGCTATGATGTCGCTTGCGATGGTGCTGGAGGGTCTTTAACGTTGGTAACTGTAGCCGGTGGTTCGGAAAGTCACGATAATGTAATTGAATTATGGATTTCAACTCTCGTAGTTAATTCCTTTGAGTTGGATATTTCAGTGGATTTATTTGTAAAGCTGTTACACGTAATTCTACATTTTCTGCTTGAAAAGTATTAATATTTTATGCCTACTATTATCCGTATAATTTAAAAATGCGATTTAATTTTAGAAAACCAGTAAATAGCAACATATATTTTAATGGCAGTCTTATAAAAATAATATGATGTAAAATCGTAAACATACTTATATGTACTTTTATTTACAATTGAAATACTTCTACGATTATAAATACTTTCTTTGAAGAGTACTCTCACGTCTGTTAATCCAGGGGGCATAGACAAAGGTCTATTGAGTAAATTATGTTTCAGTGTAGATTATTAAATTTTTAATCAATATTTTGCACAAAGTTTAAAATTATGTAAAAATATATATTTATATTGCACTGTCGTCATTCGCAGTGAGTATGGCGACCACCGCTCTTGGATTCTATTCGTGCTTTCCATCAGGCAGAATAGAGTCACTTTGGTAGGTTAAATATAAAAAAAAACGGTGATAATGAGATGTTGATTTGATATGGTATGGAAAGTCTGCTACAATTATAGTTTAAGTTTTACTTGTGAACTTTGGGATATAAAATTAATAAATTTAATAACTACTAGACAAACGCATTATAAAAATAATATGAATAAGAACAAATATTAGGAATAAATATTTTAAAATAATTTTTATTCTAATTTTTTTTTCTGTTAAAAATAAATATTTTGTTTATCTAATTCAAAATAAAAAACTAGTTCTCATGGACGCACAACTAAGGTCGGCTAAATCCACATTTTCGTCTACTCCCACCCACATTTATATCCCTTTCACAAAATACCAAATCCTTAAATTCCGCGTAAATGGTAAACAGGCTGGCCGAGCCGCATTTACATAACTCTCAATTACATTTGGATTTAAAATGGCCGCCACGTGCGTGAAATAGAAATAAAAAAAAAATCGTTGCGATGCGTGCACGAAACGACCGCACGGGATATAACACTTTACGATTTTTTGTGCATTCCTGTAACGTAATATATGACGTTACACAGAAATCACTAAAAATCGAACAGTGGACTTTGTTTATACGTTTGTATGACGTACTGAAGTAGTCACGATTCGGTTTAAACTAATGATGCAATTGAAAGTTCACAGGTACCAAAAATTTACTAAATATGAGTTTTTCACGTAGAATAATATCATTCATTAGTACTTATTAAAACAACTAATGTAAATTGAACATGATATAGTTCAGTTGTATGATACTCAGTCTGATACGATACGATACCTACCTTATCTTGCTTTCTCTTGTCTTGAATCTTGAATTCTTATCTTCCTGATTAAACATTACTTATTATAAAACTGTGTGTATTACTATAAAACCTAACCTATCAGCAATAGCGAATTCATGCCTCAAGACCTCTTTGTCCATTGTTTTGACTTCTTATCTTGCGTTCCCTCACTAAAACATTAAATTATTTCATTTTTATTTTAAAACTATATTGTAAACGGCAATAGACTATCCAGCTGTTTGTTTATCACCGCACACATACGTACACAAATACTAATTACTAACTAACTAAATACTTTGCTGCACTACTTTGGTGGTTTTATGTGTTTCATTAAATTCACTGCAACACACGTGCACTGTTGGTGGGAGTTGATAGGATTTAAATTACACTGATAGGTTGATCTCGTTTATATTGGATTTATATATACATACAGAAGGTATGGACCAATAATAGAGATATTATAATTCATCTAGAGATAAATAAAAGCCTGAAGTATAGAAGAAAGTGAATATTTATATGCTTTAAAAACAAAGAGTATAGCCACTATGATGTAGCGGTGCCAGTCAAATCGCAGCACCATATCGATCGAAGGCCAACCGCTCTAATGAACGAATCTTCATAGTTATCCCCAAAGATTATTACAGCTAGCTGGCTATGTTAAAGGTAATCTTATTTACAAATTGTAAGTAGTACTAGTAGATCTTCTTTCACGACTTTGTTTATTATTTGAATTTGAAAATATATTGAATAAAGGAAACGCACAAATTAAAAAAAATGTAACTATTGAAATTAATTTCAAAGACTTTAAAAACAAATGAGAATTAACTTACAAATGACTGAACTATCATCATAGAAATCATGACAATATAAATAGTAAAATAATTATTGAATCAAAAAGTAAGAGAAAAGAACTTAGCAATCAATATCAGTTAAATGATCAAGTATCGCAATTTTGAAAGGGGTTCGTCAAATAATTGTTTAATTAACAGAGCTATCAATTGATCATCATCACTAGCGGCCAACAGTACACTGTTGGACGTAGGCCTCTCTTTAGCAACTAAGGGACAAACAACTCAGGACAGCATCATGGCAAGGAACGGACAACTTTTCTTTTTTTTTGTAACGTGTGGAAACCCCCTCGGGCCGTCACCCCACCGAAGTTTACTGCGGGGTGGTGTGTCGGAATCGGACCGACTAAAACCACACGGTGTGCCACTCTGCGCCTGACATAGGAGGGATCCGGGGACAACTGCTATTATGACATCCAGATTCCACCTAGCGCCAGCCCGCTAACGCGGACACCATCTGCGGACACCTTAGAACAAACCAATTCGCCAGAGCAACGTGCAGTAAGAAAACACTTCCTTACTGAGAAGGGGCGTATGTCTAGCAATGGACTGTTAAAACTGTTGATGATAATGAATAAATATGATAAAATATCGTTAAACTGAAGAATACTTAAATATCATTGTTTTAAGCAATCAGATTGTATTGAATTGAATAAGTACTAAAGAAGGTTATAAGACTGTAAGGTTACAACGCTGGGACAAACATATGTTTGTCACAGCGTTATATAATAAATAAAACGATATATAAGAAGTTATTTCTTTTTAAAGACTTGATGAAGAAGGATGTTCTCAATTTATCGTGATATTTTTTTTTTATGTGGTCTGCATTGACAACTAAAAATTCATATCAAATAATTCTTGTTTTTTTTTATTTGAATTGAATCTAATTTGATGGAGTGGTATTTTTTTAAAATAATAGTAAACTTTAATTGCAACTAGTTAGCAAATTTTAAAATAAATAAACTACTGAATGGGTCAAGGCAAGATGATAGATGACAACAATGGATTTTCTTATCGGATCGTAATTTAAATATAATTTATAATTCGTTAATGACTAAGTTATTTCTCATTAAATAATTATATTTATTGGTGTCTGTTTTTTTTTAATTATATTTAGAAACAGTATCCTGGGATTGATATTTTTTTCATTTCCTTATTGTCGGTCGTGTTATGTAGTATTTTAATGAGAAGAAGATCCTAGCAGTTGTACTTAATTCATGTCAAAATGGCTTGTCATAACATTTTTAAACCAATTTAATATATTCTATATATTGCTGATAGCACACGTACCAGCTGTATTCTGATGTTAACAACACTCACTTAAAACAGTAAATAACATTCCAACAACCGCTGAAAACCCTCAAAATAATTTAGCTCAATTTTCAGTGCTCAACATGTTGAAATAAAATTTACTACAAATGAGCTAATTTATTTACGAAGGCAAACTGAATAACCATTAAATCACTTCGAAAATACAAACGTTCGAGCGCCCAAATTTGTATGTAACATGGTACCCTAGGCACCTGGGGCTGGCTAACTAAATTAGCATATTGATTGTTTACAGACGTGTCCAGGCGTGTTGTGGCGAGTGTGACCAGAGTCCTCGGAGACCAACATCGGTCAATAGAAATTTGATTAATGCCTAAGACAATTTGTTACTGTATTATCTAAGACACTTGCTGAGGATTCCACGTTAAGGTTAACACTCGATAAGTTGGTCAGCTAGTTTATTCCATTAGGCTAGCGCTTATGTCACTTGTGGTAGCGGGGTCTAGGTTCCAGTCCTTGGATATTGTAACTATGAAGAATTGTTTAGAATTTCATAAATGATCGTTCTGATTAGCAGTAGAAAAGTAACTGCACATGCTGCGCATGTCAATACACAAAAGCTGGCTAGAACTGTGTTCAATAAGAATTCTTGAAAATATTAGAATATTGAAGTCGATAAGTCCAAGAAAATTATCTTATATTGACATATAGTAGTCACTAGTTCTTTGGTAGAAGTTGTGACTTAGGGAAACTTGATTGAAATGTGAGGTGTCTATTGGGTTCCTAATACCTGGTAAAAGCATCAACTCTCGGTCATTACGGTATAGCTTATATTTGTGTCATTACTTTAATAACAACTTTATCGACGATGAACTAAAAAAACATAGTACAAATTTCTTGATCTATTTTTCCTGTAAACACTCTATAAGTGTCTATTATCTTATGCGCTTACAGCGCCATCTAACAAGTTGCGCTAATGGAGGTGTCATGTTTCACTCTCGAATTATGTCATCGCACTTACTTTCACAGTTCCAAGACTATTTATGAATTATGCTTTTTTATATAATATCCTTTGAGGTCATATTACTTATTGGTTTTATTATGACTATATTATATGTATGTAGAAATATTAGTTAGTTACGTGTTTTATGTGTGTACTTTAAGAATGGCATTTTGAAGGAATTATATTGTTATTCTTTTAAAGTATTAAAAAGCTCTAAAAGACCTAGTAAACAAAAAAATCTAATTTATCATACCTCAATTTAATCGTATAATACGAAAAGTATCTTCAATAAAATAAAGAGGATTTTGAAAAGACAAAAAATGTATCAATTAGATTTTCTGTCATCAAACAACACAGAAGCTAAGCAATGTTGATTGTATCGGAACAGTTCTCTAGTTCTAATTAACAGTATATTATGAGATCCTTGAGGGACGTACATTTCCTCATATCTGAGTACACAGACATAGTGTAGACAGAATATTAGCCGATATGAGAATTTCTAGAAGTGAAAACTTCTTTAGGCGCGTTGAGCGTTTTGGTAGAGGGTAAAATCCTCGGTTCGCGTCACCGACATGCTAATGATAATAGTATATCTATAGCTATGGAGAATATGATATTATATATTATATATGAAATTTATTATTATTATATATTATATATGATATTGTAAATTATATATAGCTATATATGAAACATAAAAAATTTCATATAATTTTTGCATATAGTTTTAATTACTCTAAACTTAATAGTTCCGTTTTCACTTCTATCGGCAGTCCCACGACTGCTATTTTTTTTGTTAATTAGCGTTATTACCATTGCGAGTTTTTTTGTAACAGTAGCAGTAATTGGTACACTTCTGTTTATTAAATTTAATTTAATATGATTTTATCTTTGTATATACTTATATAGGTTAGATAGATAGATGGGTATTCTTTGTATGTAGTTTGCCATTTTAATTTTGTTCATTTCATTACATAAATATATAATGTACCTGAGCAAAGATTATATGGTATTCAAAAAAATTACGTAATCCTGTCTTTTACAAGAAATGAATGAGAGCCCTGAACTTCTGAAAATGTTATCATAACTTTCTAATCATTGAAGGAATCTACTTATTTGCTAAGTATAATAAAGGAGAGTATACCGCGCCTATACCGCCTGTCGTATTCCGCAGGAATTGTGCCGGAGATCTGGAGAGAGGCGAATGTCCAACCCATCCCCAAAAAAGTTCTCCTTTTCTTGTTGCAGATCATATAAACATTTGATACGACCCGGGAATCAAACCGGAGACCTCTTGATCGGTAGATGCATATGGTAACCGATAGACCAACGAGGCAGCTAATAAATACATGAGTTGCGATCACCATACATTGTGAGTGCAGACAATGCAGTATGGTGACCCACATTATAGCGGCATAAAGTATTTGAATGACAAGCCGCAATGTAGGATATACAACGTTCTTTAAACAAAAATATCACTAGTTTTTGATAGAAAGTAGGCTTAAGTGCTAGTCCAGACTATAATCTATATATACACTAAATATCGTGCAGATTAATTTAGTCATTTAGCGTGTTTGTAGCAGTATAGTAAAAAAAATCTATATATCTAGATTTACAAACACTCCCGTTTATAATGATAAGGAGTATTCTCTTAATTTTTTTAAAGAAAACGATAGTATTAATTGTTTTCTTGTTTATCTTTAAGTTTTTATATCTACCTATACAAGCTCGATGTGCATGCACATTCCTTTTATTACATAGTTGAGAATAAAACAAGACCAAGCCTGGTTATTACGCTTGGTCTTGCCCACCACTGGGCTATAACTCAGCCCTAGAAATGCAATTAGCGGGTTAGGTGATAACACCGCCCTCGTAAATCATTTTATGAATAAAACGTGTAGTTAATGATTAATTTATTTTGTTAGAGAAGATATTGGTTACATCAGAAAAGGTATGCATAGAATTAGGTACATAACTGTTTTTGTAAATGCAACTTCAATGCAACAATAACTCTTACATGATTTTTTTTTTTCATTACGTAGTTTCCTGTATTTGTAATCAATTATCACGGAATCAAGGAAACACAACAACACAAGCAAAGAAAAAAATCCGTAAGTCGTACCTGTAAATTTACATTAAGATATTTTAGAGAATTCAAACTTCTGTGTCGCGGTCGAAAAAAATTACTGTGATTATAAATGTAACTGCTATCACTAAAGACAATTTTTTTTTTTAAAAAGACCAGAAAGTACGAACCGGATAAATCAACCGTCTTACTTTAGCAACTGCATTTTATATCTGAATGGCATTTTGTCTCAATTAATAGTACTTCTAACTCTTGAATAAATAAAAGGGTCGTTCAAATAGAAACTATTGCATCATATTTGATACTACTGAGAGTACATTTAATTTTGCATATAATTATTTATAGATAAAAGCTGATAGTTTTAATGACCAGGCTTGAGAAAGAAGATCTAAACAAACACGAGGATTTAAGTTAGTTTTGAGCTGATCGATAACGAACTAAGTCAGTAGACTAGATACGTTCAAATTCAAAAATACCCTTTTTGACCTCAGTTAAAAACTAAATCTACATATAACTTATTCATGAATGAATCACTATGTATCATGTGAAAACCGAAATATTTCAGAGAGCAGTATTAATTAATACAACCTTATGAATGTATTTATTCTGCTGTCTGTAGTTTACAGAAAGAAGGTCACAACAAATTATTTTTTCTACTATTCCTTTTCCTATCAAATTTAGTTGATGTCCAAATAGGATATGTGAAATCACAAAATGTCATGTGAATGACTACATTCCTATGAATGTGGACTAAATTAAGTATTCCATGTGTAGTTAGAGATAAACAAATATGCAAATCTGCTTTTTGGTTACCACAGCAAAGGCTCGATCTAATTTGGGGCCAGACGGCCATGTTTGCGTCAAGTTGGTATTAAAATTTTATACATAAATTGTTGTATTAAAAAAATCACCATATTTAAAAGTTAACTAATAATTTAAAGCTATTAAAAAAAAAATGAAATCAAGTCGACTGGAAATTTATGGAAAAATATATCTTGATAACAAAATAGAAGCTACTTAGAAAACCCGGTCATCGGTTTCGTGACACCAGAATATATTTTACCAATGAATGGTCGACAATTTTCAAGAGATATACGACAGTTGTCACATTGGAATTTGGTAGGAACATTAAGTAACCTTTGGCATCAAATCAACATGGTATATTAACTTTCGCTGCAAAGTACTAAGAACGCTTTCGATCACTCATATATCTTCTGATTCGCCTTCGTCTTTCAACTGATTTTAAAAAAAGCACCTCTGTGGTTTGTTCCAGCGTTTCTTAAAAGAGTGAGTCGTAGTAAATGCAGATGCCTTCTAGAAATAAAATCCGACTTGTAAAAATATCTGGAAAAGGTTAACTTACAAAAATAAATATGATTTATCAATATTTATCAATAGCCACTCACATTACACGTGTCTATTAAATTTAATTCGTCTATTTACTTTCAATTTGTTCTTCTAAGGCCTGTAAGAACTGTAGGTGTTAAGGATATATGTTAACAAATGTATACTTGTGCATATTCAAGTAGCTTTTTTGTTTATTTTGTATTTTTTAGTCTACTATGAAGTTTGTTCTATTTTGTTCTATTCTATTCTGTACTGCTATGTTGTATTCTGTTATTATTATATGTAATAAATTGTCTCGTTGACCTTGCGCTTAGTTTGTGTGCCTGCCAATCAAGAGATCTTGGGTTCGATTCCCGAGTCGTGTTGAAAACTGTTATTGAGTTTTTCTGTTTATAGAAATACTTAAAAAAAGCCTTGAGCTAGTTAGTCTTAAATCCCGTGCCTCGGAAGTAAAACCGTTAGTCCTGTGCCAGATCTCTCCCGGTCATGTCGGTTAACCGTCCCAGTTTTTGTGAGAGTAAAGGAACAGAAAGTGCACCTGTGCGTCATAATATCTCCTACGTAACAGGCTGGTCTCCGTTGAGACGGGCTGCCGTGGACGAAATCTGCTAGGAATACAAATTTCACTGTTTAATGTTGCCATATTACCATATAACGTGAATACATTAGGTTACAAAACAACAGTTCCGCACCTATGCACTTCTCAGTACATTACCTGTACGATAAAGGTACACATCCAAATTGCAGTTTTATCGCGCGACGCGATCAAATATGTTCGCCTCTGATCTATTGCGCCGTTTGTCCGCGACTATATGGCGTATATTCACGTACATTGTATTTAGTGTACTTTTGAAAATATCTGTATCTGGTTGGAATATACATATATATGTATGTACATATATATGATAGAGAAAAAACATTGTTAGTGTGTTCTCTACGAACATAATGTTTTTAACAATTATAAATATCATAATTTTTAAAATATGGAGACAGACGGAGTTCATAAATAAGTATAAGATAGAACATGTTACATATTATGTTATACCATCATAACATATAACGCTTTTTGCAGTCATTACTACTCAAATTGGAAATAAATAATATGAACAATGGTTAGTAAGGAACGAGAATTAATGTTAATAATAGCATTTATGTTCCCTGTGGAAAGCTGTAAATTCGAGTTTGATGCAAAGTATGTATATAAAAATCATTAATACTTTCTAAAAAAACTAAACAATCTTATTA
The DNA here is from genome assembly GCA_949316085.1 of Hypercompe scribonia. Taxonomy (NCBI): domain Eukaryota; kingdom Metazoa; phylum Arthropoda; class Insecta; order Lepidoptera; family Erebidae; genus Hypercompe; species Hypercompe scribonia. Next base: position 15,999,063 of record OX438981.1, on the reverse strand, counting down.
AATTCTATTAAAAACTATATCCTATTTTCATCCAAAAGTTTTTAAAAGAGATGACTTATAATGAAAAGATCACATATGCAGTATTAACTTTGTGTACAATAAGCATGAACTTCACGATCAATATATCTAGTCCTTTGGCCTTAATCTACGGTGGGCGTAGAGCTTCTCGTAGATGTCTCGTAGCAAAGCACAAAAATTTCACAAAATATAGTTATAGTTTAAGAACAAAATTAAAAAAAAATTAGAATTTACGCTACAAATATGAACATCCAGTAACTATAATAGTTTATGACTTAGTCTATCAAAATAATTACTTGAAGTAGTAAAAATAAAATAAGTAACAAATCTACAGTCCGTCCATTTTTGTTATTAAAAGCATAAGTGTATATTGTATAGACGATGGCCGATGGGGCCATAAAGTTCTGGAGTGGCGACCGGGTATATAGGCCCCCCACAAGGTGGACCGACGACCTGGTGAAGATCGCGGGCAGCTGCTGGATGCGGGCGGTACGGGACCGGGACCTTGGGGGAGGCGTGGACGACTATTGGCTGAGACGATGAGACGATGATGATGATATTGTATGTATGTTCAATGTACATACATACAATATAACTTTCTAGTACTGAAATAACTTTTACTGTTAAAGAAATGTAATACTATCTAGTATTTGTACTATAAATAGTGAATAGAATTTCTATAACATTCGATGTATGGGCTTAATACAATATTACACTTAAAGCATAAACAGCGCTGCACAAATCTCTAGATATAACTCGTTAGTTATATCTAGATATTTGTGCAAGGCTGCTTTCAGCGTTATTACAACTTAGTGTTTACGAACTTCAACGATAATATCAGCGAGTTATTAAGGGTTTATATCTTAAGAATGTTATGTAAATTAAAAATATGTTTAGGATTTTAGAGCATGTTTGCTAAAGGTTTATAAAGGGTCTGTTTATTGTGATGACGTAATGTTACAAATTTTTTTTTAAATGCATCATTAATGCATATGCAAAATTTTGCTTATTTACCCGGTAAGTTGCATTAGATATTGTTATAAAAGATATTAAAGATTAATTCATTGTATTAAATATTAAAATAATTAATGTTAAACCTGTATAAAGAATGGCTAAAAGTTCATGGACATGAATGAATAAGTATTTTTAAAACTTAAAAGTAAAGCAAGTTAAAAGTTTAAACTTGACGCTCTCTCTTCTAATTAGCTAGTGATGTGCCCGACAGAGTCCAGGAAAATACATATCTGTGAACTTTACTATTTCTAACGACTAACGATACATTGAAAATGTTATAAAAAAATGCCAAGTTTTTGTTTTAAAGTAGAATTAAGAACTGTTAATACTTCGACAGCTGTAATATTACGTGAGTATTAATATAGCCTTATACATTATGTTACTCATTCCTTTACCGTATACTGCAGAAAGCAGTTGCGTCTAATAACATAATTTTGCAGTAAAAGTCAATATCAGAAGCTTTTTGGCAGAAAATATTCCTAATTTAAAGCTACCAGACCACCCCTGTTCATCCCGTGGGTGTCGTAAGAGCCGAATAAGGGAACAGACCATGCAGGACAACAGTATTGCAATGAGAAAGTAAATTTGAAACAAACCCTACGTCGCCGGGCCAGCGTGGTATAGTAAGCCAAATCTTATCTAAGAAGAGGTTTACATCCAGACAGTAGACTATTAAAGACCGCGTAAAATGTGTCCAAATTCCCTATCAGCATTTAAAATTAATTCTTATATCCATCACAATTTGAAAACAAAGCTTTTCATTTATGGCTCAATGTTCGTGCTCAAAGAGGCGATCATTATCCGATTATAGCAAGAGGAAGGAAATATAAATAATAGTTCATATCGTACAATTAATAATAAAGCAGTGCACTAACGAAGCAAACAATATTGAAGCTTGCAAGGCTAGATAACAACCACAAAAGGTCCTAACTTCCACAGATACACACTCAAAATTAAACTCTCCATCAAATATTTTGAGTTTATTTTATGAGGAAAGAAAAATTCATTATACTGGTAATTTGTGTTGTATATTTAAGCGTATGGAGAAGGAATCACGGGTAGGTAGTTTACAATTGGTAGTATTGTTGTGGTTCATCGCTACCGAGTTCGATATACGTTGTGCACCCGGGAATATCATGTCTGCTAGGATGTGGAAGCTTTTAATCCATCATTTTGTAATCAACTCTAAAATGTTGGCGGCTTCATAGTGAGGCATGATTTAGTTTTATTAATCCATTCTCCTTGCATAATATACGAGATAATTTAAAATATGGTATATCCATAATTACAAATACCTTATATATATATATATATATATTTATTTACAAATGTTACCCGCGCCTTCGTCCGAGTGGAATTTACAATATTTAAGTCGGATATTATTCACTTCGTCATTAGCTTTTTTTGGTTTTGCGTAACCCTATTTTTTTCTAAAATAAATTAAGTTGCTATTTACAATATCAGCTGTCTGCCAGAGAAAGTTTCTTCAAAATCGGTCTAGCCTTTTAGTGATTAGCAGAACAGACAGACAGATAAATATTTAAAAAATGGCTTTTTTGATGTAAGTACCGTATTTATTTTCCTATCTATGCATTAATTAAAAAGCTGTTAATTTGAAATTACAAATAAACAACCGATTTTATTTATTTATATAGAAAATGATAAGTTTTGTGTGTTAAACTATTGTTTTAATTTTAATGATTTAACCCGTCTAGTTATATTAAATAAAACAAATACAGACATTGTGTGATGCATGTTCAATAGTTCTGTATCTAAGTGTTATTTACCCATAATATGTGAGTTTATGAAAATTAGTAAGTGCAACAGCAGTTTCGCTATACTATAGTACAGGCTCTGGCTAGACGGGAATCAAATAATTCGGACATTTCAGACACTTGAAACACAACGTCATCTAGTTTCAAACTAAGCAGAGATTGTGCTATGATAACTAGAGTGACTGATAGAATACTTATATACTTTTTTTTGGTGAATACATACATATTTAACATAGAAAACACCCTCACTTAGAAACAAATATTTTCAGATCATACAAACATTTCGTCCGACCTGGGTATTGAACCCAAGACCTCAAACACAGCAGTCGCATTCACTACTCCTGAGCCACCGAGGCAGTTAAAACTGTCGTGTATGAGACGTATAAAGACATTATCATAACAATTCATTAAGTTCTAACACAAACCAATATTTTAAAACAAGACACAACAAGTCCTTACTGTAGACTCACACGAACATTAATTTCTTAAGTATAGTTGGTAAAGTAGTGATTATACTGAACTAGTTCTACCATACACAACAAAATCAAGGCGATAGATACTTTGGCACAAAATACATACACACGATTCCCCCAGTATGCCATAATCTTCCCCATGCACCCACAACTTTGTTCAGCTTTATCTTGCCTGTACACCTCATTACCTTGCATCACATAAAAGGCACCATCTGCTGCTAAATATTGATGTCGTTACAAAATTTCGCTATTAACTTATAGCAGTAATATTCGCCATAATGATAAGGTTAAAAATAAAAAGCGATGCGTTTCATTTTTTCACACGCATTTGTAGTGTTGTCTAAAAATGGATCTACAGTTGTATTACATTTAAAATTTAAGTTATATTATCGTGTTACATAGACTTTATTAATAATTTCTGATAGGATGATAAGTTTTCCATTTACGCAAGAAGTTTGATAGCTATCTTCCGTAATGTTTTTATCTAGTTTAATATGACCACTATGCTCATAATATTCAACGCATCTGGATCAAAATAAAACCGAAATTACACGACTCATTTACCTTGACAAAGCTACACGCAACTCTAAAAACTTCCCTTCAACGGTTATCAATAAGTAATCAGCTATTCAACGCACAGTACCCACATATTTACATTCAAATCCTGGCTGAACAATCAATCATACCGGATCTTTCGAGACTAGGCTAAATAAAGTATTAAAAAGACATTAGGAACAAAAACTTCTGTGAACTCGACGAAACCCCTGTAGTACGCATCTCGGATATAAACTCTGCGTATTATATCCTTAGGGAGTGCGTTTTTAGTCATCAACATTCAACAAAAACAAATACACAAGAGGTTTATTTAAGTTCATGCAAAAAACATACTTATTCCCAAAATTATAAGTGTAGTAAAAAATTAATAAAACTAAAGACGATAAGTTATATTCTTTAAATAATATTTAACATTTATTACACTGTGTTCACCTAAGTGTATATATAATACATGTAAAACACAAAAATTAAATGAGGAAACTTTATTTACCCGGGTGATATCACCCAGGTGAATAAGATTAGGTATATCACAAAATGGTAGAAACCTTTAATAAGTTTGGAGTTGAAAATAAATAATATGATGATGACTAAATACAAAATCAAAGAAAGAAAAACCAAGCAATTTTAAACTTTGTAAGCGATTAATCAAAAGAAAGTCACACATAATAAACCCGAATATTATTTCATGTAATTCGTTAAAAATTATAATGAAAATTTTGAAATATTTTCTTAAGTGCTAAAAGACGTGGCACTTAAAAAGGATTTTAAATGTCACTTTTTAGTTTTACAATACTCAGGTTATAAATCAACAATAAATTTGATATATCAACTTTCGATACAAGAAACAATTATTGAACACCCAATATTGATGCGCTTGATCCCTGTTGTCTTGTGTATTGTTTTGTGTTTCAATGTTTTAGCTACATGTTGACAGTAAAACACGATGAACACGCCTTTGAATAGAACTAACGACTCGTGTACCACAGTATTGAAAATTTATTCTGAGTACGCGAGGGCGTTTGATGGTAACTTATGGTACTGCTTTCGAGACAACTCGACCAATTTAGCAAGATACTCCAATGTCATAACAACGAAACGAAACGAAACCTTTCCGTTCGAGAAGAGATTACAGGGAGGGGAGTGGAAGGTCTTGCAGAGATGGTTTCGTGTGAAGGTGGTTTCTCGAATAAATGTTACACAAGATATGTTTTGTGTAGAATGCTATTTTTTGGACTGTAAACGAGAGTTTATTTTATGATGGTGTTAACATAAGATGTAACCGGAATTTTTGAATGTTCGAATGAATTGTATGAAAATTGTGAGCGCAATTCATTTGAATGGCAAGGAGGAAGTATGTGGCGTAAACTTTGGTTTTGTTTACATGAGAGTGATGAAGAATTTTAAAATTACATTTATTTTATCGGCGTAATAAGTTTCAGTGTGGGTATATACAAAAAATATTTGTTTATTAATTTTAATATTCTGATTCATTTAAGTCGTATATTATCCAATGTCAGATGAGAAAACAAATTGAGAGAAAGTAATTGAAACTAAATAACTTCGTAATATGTTTTTACTAGCCTATGACAGTAGAGATATAAAAAGTCACAATATTATACATTTTGACAATTATAAAAAAAATATTAAGTTTAATTAAACACTTTTTGTATCATTTTATATACATCATATCTTGGCCGAATAACAATCGTAATCTATTTTTTGTTTATTTTTCAATAAATCTTCAACATAAACTCTGTAAACTTTTCTATCATGCCAGGTAAACACGTGTAATGGACTTGTCCCAAAGGAGCGTAAATATACGTATACGAAATCTGCCAAAATAAGGTTTGAATTAATATTTTTGTATGAGGAAATCCTATCTTCTAAGAGGGTAGGAGCATCCCAATAATCTGAAATCATTCCGAATACCTTTTTGCGAGTACTTATATTTCTATAGATTATATTAATAAATTCCTACGTCAGCGAAGCCCGGATTTTTGTGAGAAATCAGATTCAAGATTATTGAGTTGTATTGACTGCAATATACTTTAGTGAAACACCTACACACTTTATGTAAGACTCTCTATATGTGATTATTGTGTGGTAATATATTTAAAAAAGTCTGAGTACACTTCTACAAATTCAATAGAAGCTCTTTAAGCTTCTTTTGAGATATTCTTTCATCTGTGAAAGTACCAATAAAGAACACTAATTGCTTTCACTTGTCGCAAATTTCTTATTCACGCTTCTCCTGACACATTATATAACGTGAACGCAATGTATTCCTTATCGTATTCGTATTTAAAAGCTGATTAATGTCTGAAAGTCTTTTTAAAGCATATGTTATTCTGATATTTTTGCATTACTTCATAAGATAGACAATATAAAAGTTCTATTAGGTAGAACAAGATGCCCAGCCTGGTAATGTGTTTACCTTCAAAATTAAGCATATTAGAATGGAATAGAATAGAAATTTATACAGATTTTTATATGTATATAATGTTATTATAAGCGTTCACCGTAATAACATATGTTCCAGTAATAACATACTGTAAAAGTACGGTCTAAGCGAAAATACGTAGACTTAGTGTATACGTAACATAATAAATACAATTAGTTTGGAAGATTATTTAAAAAGACGATGAAAATCAAAAACAATTTACAAGAATAAAAATTTAAACCATGAAATGTTCCAAAATTGCGTAGTGCTATTAGGAATACCCCGAAATGTTCAGTACAAAGTCACATTTCATGCAATGGCTGGCTGAAATTCGTACGTTTCCAAAGCCTACAAGAGGACCGGATTAAGCGAGGGCCAGCGAACGCATTCAGCAAGGCACCACGCTGCCAGTGATTTATGATGGATACCGGCCCAAGCTTCGACATATTTTTCGCATTACTCGACCAAAAGAAAAAGTGATGGTGCAATGCAGTGACGCATGTTGATTTCCGGATTTTTGTTATCGTAAAATTGATGGTAGAAATGTTTCATGCTATTATTGTAATTGGACAGCTTATTAGTATTAAAATAATTAGCAATACTATTGATATACTCAGCTAGGTCAACGTTTACGTCTTGAGATGTGTGGAATATCTATAAATTTCACCATTTATTTAAATATACTTATTTAATTACTATGTGTTATTCATAACTATAACTATATATATATACACATTACTTTAATTCTATCACTTATTTACTTATTTATTTACACTTTATGCACTATGTACATCGGCGGCCTTAATGCCCAAGGCATTCTCTTCCATTCAACCTTAGAGTGGTATAGAAATATTGTAAGGGTGGCGCACAGAGGTTGTTACATTGACAACGAAAATATATCATACATGAGTACTTATACATATATGAATATATATAATACATACGTCATAAATATACACATATATACATAAATATACACATACCCACACATTCAGATTATATTCGTACACTATGACAACTTGACTATAAGCTGAGCCAACTATCGATTAGAGGATTCTTCAATCTCGTTAAGAAGGAGATTATGTATGTACATTCTTTTTAAATGTAAAACGGTTTGTGGACATGCTGACTTCGAGCGGGAGCGTATTCCAAAGTAGTACTGCCTGAACAAAAAACGAAGAGTTCACGAAATCAGAGTTATGAGAAGGACATAAGAGAAGCAGATTATTTTCTGCGCGAAGATTTCTGTCGTGACTAGAGGATAGATAACAGAGGTACGGAGTAAGACTTATCGATAATATATAGATATAGACGATATACCAGACACCACCTTATACATTCCAATTCATACTTTTCTTTCCGTCCCAAGGTTGTAAGAGATTGCCTCTGTGCGATAAGGCCGCCACTTGTACTTCCTTAGTATTAAGATAGTTTTGTAATTATTCTAGTGTACAATAAAAATATTTATTATTATTATTTTATTTTATGGATTACATTAAAAAGAACATGTTACATGTTCATTTTAGCGTTTATCAATTATATTCTTGATATTTCCTTGAAGGAATTTATATCTTTTCAAAAAATGGAAAATAAATTTTAACTAAAAAGGAAGTCGCTTTATTAAATATAATGGGTGGTTCTCCATTGTTTTGTCAACAAATTAATATAATAAAGATCTTCGTTAATTTTGTAAAGCCGGTCACCCCGACCTGTCGTTCCATTGTACAAAAATTGTTTCCACCCCATGATAATTAAATTTGAGACATTTCACGGGGTGTTCGGAACAAAATTAGAAAACTTGAATTGCTATTGCCGAGAATTCTTTACGTCCAAAACATCTGACGAATTTTTGTTGTAATAAGTATTTTGTGAATAACTTTGCCAAGTGTCCCCTCAACTTTTTGATTCACGGCTCGAGTCAACATGAAAAGGTCAAAAACAAATTTAAAACGGATCAGAAATGCAAGAAGATAAGAATCGTAATATAATAGTAGAATTGTCTTGGAAATTTTCGCATTCTTTAGGCTCAAACTTTACCAGAACTTGGAATAAATTTAAATCAGTACTTTTAACTGTAGTAAAATTTAGGAACTGAAACAAATATCCTATATATTTATTTATTTTATTTTATGAGCAAAAGTAATTTAAGCATCAAAATATATATTAATAAATATTTCAGACATTTAACACACAACGTCATCTAGTTTCAAACTAAGCAGAGCTTGTGTCATGAGAACAAGACTGACTGATAGAATACTTATATACTTTTGTTTTTTTTTTTGTAAATACTTACAATATGTATACATACCAAATACCCACACTTCGAAACAAATATTTGCAAATCATATAAACATTTAGTCCGACCCGGGAATCGAACCTCGCACAGCAGTCGTTTTCACTACCGCTGCGTCATCAAGGCACTCAAATAATTCATTACAATTGATGTCTAATAAACTTTCCAAGAAGTCTTTCATAGTAATGTAACTTAAAAACTTATTTATGAGTGGTATGGTATTGACCAGGTTACGTCAGTCGTGGTCATATTGTGGTCGCATTATTATAAAATCTACAGTGCCCAGTATCAGTTTTGGCGAGTGCGAGCGTAGTAATCACTGTAAAATGTGACAGAAAGCTCCCATAAATATAGTTATACTACAAGCACGCGACATTGACGCTATCCGTCAGAGATGGCCAGTATAAAAGTTTGAAAAAGTTGTAACTATGTCCACCAGTGGTGGCTACACTGAATTATTTTAATGATGACTTTCACTGGCCGCCTCCTGGGAACAGTGAGAATTATTTTTATTTGTTGTGATACTGCCCACCACAGGGACAAGCAGAAGGTGGACAGTACGAAAAATTCAGAAATCGCAGTCAATCTGACTCCGGTGTATCCTTTTCAAAGCGATAGGCATTTTAAAGTTATATACTTAACTTCAACTATAGGTTTATGCACAATACTTTAGTTTAAACTGTTCCCAAACTTTCAACGTAAAAGTATTTCCTTAACCACGAATTAGTTCTATAAACCCAATACTTTCGTGGATATAAATAAAGATGCGAAATTATCAAACAAAGCAAGCATGACTACTGTAACAGACATCAATTTATCTTCCAGGGAAACAAGGTGTAACGCTATATCTTGAAAGTTATTTCTAAGGCTGTTGAGTGCAACGTCTCAAAAATTTGTTCCACGCAATGCATATACATTACAGAATAAAGAATTCTGTTTATATTCTGAAAATGTTACGTAAGATAGGCATTGTGTTGCTCATAGTTATTATTTGAGGAATAGATGTTTAGGGTGACATCGGAGCGTCTAAAAAGAAGGGTGAATTGAGTGTTACTTTCAATATTGTCTATAATGATTCAATTTACTTTAGACAAGGTTAGGACATCTTAAAGGTAGATGTAAGCACCAAAATCATCTAGTTACCATCATCAATCAATCAACCTATCGCCGTCCACTGCTGAACGAAGGTCTCCTCCAAGGAACGCCTACCACCCCGGTCTTGGGTAATTCGCATCCGTCTGCTGCCAACCACCTTCTTCAAGTTGTCGGTCCATCGCACCGCAGGGCACCCTACACTACGTTTGCCCAATCGTGGTATCCACACTAGTTACCATATTTGTAGAAAATTTTACATCTTTCCATTGTACGTATGAAAACCTCCTAGCTCCGTGAACTCACCTTCGATGGGGCGGAATCGAATCGACTGTGCCCTACTTTACTTAACCTAGCGAAAAAAGAGAGAAAAGTCTTAGGCACTATAGCAGATACTAGTCACTAGTTCAACACTAAACATCTCGAATATAAACAACTTCAATTTATCAAAACCTGGAACTCACTACCAGTGCATGTGTATCCTTCCGTTTATGATCTAGGGTCCTTTAAGCGGGACGTGAAAATGCCAGGTGATGAAATATTAGGTTTGCAGTTAGGTGGCCGTGTAACATATCAAGTATTAATTTACATAATGAAAATTAAGAACAAAACTTTAAGTGAGTTTTGTAGTCTAAAGAAAAATACACTTACATTAAGTGTACACTATATAGTTTCATTTGAACAACAAGACAATAGAAATAAACACAGTTATCACAAATGGAAAACCATATGAAAACTGCGAAATACAAAAATATAAAACGAGTGTAGCGTTACAATAGTTCGTATAGTCATCAGACGAACTCATATCGAACAATACATTACTGAAACGTTTCGATTCAAGCTTCATTTTGACTTCATAAAAGACTGTAGCGGCATTGAATTTTCGACCTTAATATTGAAGTGACTTAGTTGCAAGAGGATTGAAGCGAAGTGAATTTTAAGGTTGAATAAGCAAGTTATTTGAACCAGTTTAGTTTCCTTCGGTCAGTTTTGAATGGTTCATGTGTTGGTAGAGTTTAATGAAAGCAGTGAAGCTGGACCGTTGGTATTTACCTGTTGCGACTTGTTACCTTTTACGCTCACATCGAATAGTTATTGTTTTAAGCTGTATATTGAGGTAGCCCTCCATGTGTAAGTGTTATAATTAATTGTTAGAATATAGTACGTTTTAAAATTAATTAATAAAAAAGAAGGTTTGTTCGCTTGCATTTTAGACTCTTGTCCGTGCATTAACCGCAAATCTTTGAGTGAAAATCTAATTTTCTGGTTCATGTGTATCGGACTGTGCTACCACCATACAGTACCATTTCATTCACACTAACTGAGTATCAGTTAGTGTGAATGAAATAATTTTAATTATAATTCTAAATTCCAATTATATAGCTTTAACACATTCCAAACGCAGACACCTATTCTATAATTAGGCATTATTTCTAAATACATACAAGAAAGAAGTAAATTAAAGCGAGACACAGATAAACAGTCCAGTCAAAAACCTTTATCAATTCAAAAGATCAAGCAATTTTGATTTTTTTGAAAGCTTACGTTATAAAAATTTGTATTTCTTTTCCCATACAATTATTACTGAAACATTGTAATTTCTTTATTATAAACGTAATTCTTGCGATAAAGTAGAATATTTGCGTTTAATTATCATACCAAATTCTTGTTACGTTTACTTTGCAATAGCTAATAAGAGCCAAAGTTACGGGTAACCGCTGGGTTAGTTCAATTAATTTATAATTTATTACTGATGTTAAATAACTTCAGGCAAAGGAAACCATTCCAGGTGTACATACTCGTAACGTAATAAAACGTAAAGAGATTTCTAAGTATATAAATACAAAAAATGGTAACCGAGATTTGAAATGCAGAAAGCTACGATATTTGACTAATATTTTATAATATATGTGCTCTATTTATTTATAAACGAGTTATTTACATCTCCAAGATAAGTAAAGTATAATAAGCATTTAAATTACACTGGGCGATGAAATAAACAGAACTTAATAAATTATGATCGTAGCACATACACTGAGCTTTATCGCATACGATGGGTAATAAGATAGGAGACAGGACACACACAGTTACATTATCATTATCATCATCATCATCATCATCATTATCAACAACAGTTCAACAGTTCCCTTCTAGACATAAGCCTCTCTTTAAAAAGGAAGTTCTACAGGACAGAGACAGCTACATACTCGTACATACTTAAAATTGAACTTCAAGATAAGTACACTCCAAACACCGAAAAAGTTAATTGGCAATCGGACAAGTAACATAAAAATTACCCACTAACAAGTAACGAGAAAGAAATAAATAGTTGGATTTATAACAAAAGAAGAGGTAACGGAAGGCGGTAACTGGTCTCCAAACAAAAGTTCGTAATGAGATATCCCCTGCAGACAGGATTTACGGCCTACTCTTTGTATAAACTCTTGATAGGTGACGCATAGTGGTTTTACTAACTAGCGGTCATTGATCTAAGACGTGTAATGAAGAGACAAGGATGTTTTTACATGAAGGTAGTTATGTCGAATTTTCCAACAGCATGAATGGTATAGTGATTCGAGCTGTCACCTCGCTACTACACTGAGTGCTGTCGGTACGAGCGCCACTTAGGATAACACTTTGTATGGTCCACAAATTGTTGTTCTAAATATGGATATTCTTTGAGTTTGTTTCATGAACGTTCGTAAAATCCCCATGACACAAGTACTTCCAGTGTTTTCACTGGAAAAAAATTATTGAACAACAAGCATGTCTACTAGTTTCCGTCTGGTGGTGCTCGCAATGCTAAGTTGTAAAATTACTCTAAAATTCTAAAATAGAGTCTAAAAGTTCGTTTAGTTCTAAATGAAGTACAATTCATTTTAAATGAAATGTACTCGCGTTTAAAATTCATTCAGGATGTTAATAAAACGTTGATTGAATTTAAAGTACTACTCTCTCACAGTAGACCAAACTAAAGCGACAGCACCCGTGCTGTCGTATTTCGTTGTTGAGTACGAGACCGGAGGTCCATTAGTGCAGGGGTGATAGCCTTACACTGCCGTGATGACTGTCATACCTTTTGCATTCCTATTTCCGTTATTTCCAGCGGAGCGTGAAAAATCATATCTTACAAAGTATAGTGTGAGTTTTAATACTGCGTTCTCTGCATTCACAATGAGTATGACAGTGTAGTCAATTTGGCAGATTTTTAAAATAAAAAAGTTAAAACTAAAATATTACATAAAGTAGATTTCTGTTCCACGAGTTTATAGTCATTATTAGGACTAGTGAAACTGGTGATATCACGCTACTTATCCGACTAGAAGCGGCGGGCAATGGTGGGGTGATATAAAAGTAGACGTCTATTTCAAGTAAATTAAAAAAAGTGCAGATTGAGGTACGGGCAATAACGGCAATATTACTGTAACAATTAGAACGAATACCTTTAGATTACTACTAGCACGGATTTTGTATTTATTTTTTATAATGATATTTTAGAATTTACATAAAATAGTAGGTTCACACGCTATGTGCCACGGTTAGGCATACAATATATCATGCAGTGAAAATATCATTAGATAAAATTATACACAAACAGAAATATAAATGAATAATACTAAAGTATAATGTCTGAAATTTAACATTTAACAGTGTTATGTCATGTTATTTAAAAATAAAATGTTACAAATTAAGATATTTCAGGTATAACAATTATCTATAAATTGTAACAATGTCTTTTTTAACAAATTGAAGAATATTTTACAAAGTTGCCAGTCAGATGCTCATTAATAGAATAGCTTTATTAGTCAAAAAATGGAACTGACTGAACGATTGGCCTAGTAGGTTTAAGTGGTCGCCACGGCGCTCTCCAATTCGCTGAGTGTTGTGGGTTCAAATCCAACATGGGACAACACTTTGAGTGATCCACAAATTGTTGTTCTGCGTCTGGGTGTTCTTTGTGTCCGTTTCTTGTATGTTTGTAAAGTCACCCGCGACACAGGATTTATTTTTAATGCGGGCGTTCTTTTTTTTAAAAAAAAAAAACAAACAGGAACAGCTTTTTCTTAAATTCATGATTATTTTCGCTGAATTTTACGTTTTGTGATAGTTTATTAAACAGTTTAGAAGCCATATATTTGCATGAGTAAATCTCTAATGGTAGGCCGAGGATCGTAAGTTCCGTTCTTATCTAGGACAATTATATGTGTGATGAGTGCGATAAAGAAGTTTGCCATCAGACAGCTGTATGTGAGATTTTTATTATTAATTTATTGAAAAATATTATTAGGAAAACCACATTTTTTAAAACTCTCTCAGAAAGAGCAGCCTATATATTTGCGGTCCCCTGCATGAGGTAAATCTCAGTTGTGATTAAGTGGGTATTTCTCAAGACGCATTAGTGAGGGGAGCTACTAAGCTTTCAGTTTACTTATGAGTTCGTGTGTTTGATGTAGTTGAGTGCAGTCAGCTGGACAATGGGACTTACTTTTTGGAAGCTTGCTAAACGATTTAAGGAAAGATTTTCTTTAATATAATATTTAATGTTTAAGGGTGTATTTCTTCTGTTGTTATTGTTCTATATACGAATAGTGTTATATCTCGTGGTAGTTCTCAGATATCTAATGCTTTTTGAGCTTTTTGAGAACTTAGATACAGCATGTAATATATTTACAAAATCCTATACATACGTATACGTGTTTGTTACTAGTGTTTATGATTATATTTATATTTGTACTGTCATAAAATGTCTATATCAAATTGATATCAAAAAAAAATGTACTAAATGTAGTACTTAACTATACATATGTATACATAACTTCTCTAATGTTCATATATTGAAAATATATTTTATTTGATTGAAGATACACCATCATCAATAAATGACCAGGTTCCCAATGCCAACATTGCGTGTGTCAGTAATCGTTTTAATATGAGATGAAAAAAGCAGAGTACACAGTAGTACAAGTTAATCGAGATTAGAAATGCAGGATTGAGAAAGACCCTACGTCCTTTCTTTGATTGAAAGAAGCTGACCACATTATGTTAAAAACTAATAACATCAACATTAGGACTGTAACTATATGACTGCTTTCATCGTAAACACCAACAACTATGTTAAATGATCATGAGGCTTAGATGTTAACTCCTATGTCTGAACTAAACGTTCACGAGATTGAACGGACACGAAGTTAACAGAATGTAAGTCTTAAAACACTAAGCTGTTCATCTTGTCTGAACCAAGTAACCACAACAATTTGACATAAATCTACGTCTAGTTGGAGCCGACTAACTCCTATAAATCATTTGAGTTTCATCTTTGTGGAAGTGTCAAAACAAAACTTCATATTCATATCGCTGGAGATAACGCTAAAGCGGTTTGACAATGATTAAATAAATACAGACCGTCACATCCACTTATCTTCAGTAAAACTTTCTTTAGTACAAAGTACTCCAACTTACAAAATGTAATAATAAATTTTCTTTCGAAAGATTGGACTGTGAAATATTTCTTTTATATTGCATAATATTGGAATAATAATTCAGAACTCATTAATTTTTCATTAACAAAAAAATCCTATTTTTCGTAAGGAAAAATTAGTTTTTGGACAATTTCTTGGAAAGACTAATCCTTATTAGTCTAATAATAGAAAAGTATATCACTAATACCTACAAATTTTTGTCTCTCAATGACAAAATAGAAATAGTAAGTCGTATTTCTCACAACTAAACTTAGTTCGTTCTTTAACTAAATACTCAAAACTCATAACTTTCGTTAAAGAACGAACTTAAGTTACTTAAGAAAAGAAGCATTGCCTTTTACGTATTGTTTATAATTTTGTGTGGAGACGGATTAAGAATAAAAAGTATCACCATCCCTATTCATCTTATGAGTGTTACACAGGACAGCAAGTGTTAAGAGAAGGAAAACTTAATACAAACTCTATACCAATCAGTCTGGCCAGCGTAGTACAGTAGACCAAAAGTATTATTTAAAAATTCGTTTCAGGCTAAATTATATAAGCAGGTATTTTTTTTTCTAGGCCTATATCCATCAAATAAATCCAGTAGAAAACTAAGTTTTAACTAGACTGTTTCTAAAACATTTAAATCCATCATAAGTTTTTATAAACGAAATTGCAACTTACAATAAGACCCCCTTTTTTTCTGTGCAGAAGTCTCCACGGATACCACAGATAGGTGTCGGATTCGAACCAACCAAACCCAGCGCGCTGTCTAAGATACTAGTTACCGGCGAACTAGATGCACCCTTCGGTCCACTTAGGCTTCGTAGATGCCAGCAATAAGACCCCCTGATTGTACCTACATTGCGTATATGAAAATTAGTTAGGTATAACTCTTTTAATAATGCTATACAAAGATTTTTCTACCTATCTGCCTATATATAATCTGCATAGACGAAAACATTTCATAACTAGAAAAGCGATAGTATTATGCCTATTGGCGCGCCTGTAACCCTTTAAGTGCTGGCAACGCCATTAGTAACCGTCGACCTCGCTACACAAAGTTATTGATATTTCAGCCATGATAAATTGTGTTACAAACACGTGTTTGTGCGGACACTGCTAAAATATCGACGATCTTGAAAATGGCCCCGATATTTCGCGAAACTCCAGCGATATTTATATGTTAGAATATATAACCTATTTTTTGATGACAGCTTGGTGATTTACTTGTTTCTGTCACGCAGGCTAGACAAAAGTTTTAGGAGACGTTAAGCTGTAAGTGTACGCGTAGACAAGGCTTTACTCTAAATAAAGTTTGTTGTAAAAATATTATAATATAATATGGTTTTAGGGCACTTATTTAGAGCTTGCTAGGTCAACTTTTCGAAGTGCTTTTTTGTATGTTAAGAAGAATTTTGACTTGCAAAAACAGTGGTCCACACTTTTACAGTAATCAAATACTATACATTGTGGTTAATTTTATTAGACAAAGAATTACAAGATATAAAACTTTTGAAGATTCGATAATAAAATGAAAAAATTAAGATACGAGTATATATTTGATAATATATGAGATACTCCACAGGTCCACGCGTGTCATACATAAGAAGCGATTAAATGAGCAAACTACGCAGGATAATATAACTGCGAAGAGAAATCAAACTTGACATAAACTCTATAACAACCCGGACAGTGTGGTATAGTAGGCCAAAACCTCCTTTCTAAGGAGAGGTCCATGTTCAGCAGCGGACGGTTAAAGACAGTTTAGTCGATAAGATGTTTTCTATTATGTTCCGATGACTTAAATATGAAATTGGTCCAAAAAGTCTACCTCAGATAATTTAATTTATTCGTAATATTTTATCTAATCAAGTCATTTACAAAAAGGTACTTTAGATAAAAATTAATTATTACTAAAACAAGTGCTCGGTGAATATGTCAAGCGTCAGACATTTTGACTAATTTGTTTGAACAATGACATGCACAGATATTACGATGGACAAAAGTTGTGTCGCAATGCGGAAAATAAGAAATGAAACACAATTTCATTAAAGTTGTTAATATGAAAATCGTTTGTACATTTTTTGATTTCTTATTTACATTCATTAGACCAAAAGGTTTTTACGATTCAAGAGTTAAGTTTAGAAAGTTTTTGTGTTAATAGTTCCAACATATGCAGGCCTCGACTAAAAATCAAAAGTAAGTACTGCTACGTACAAAGTCGTCTAAAATGCAGTTTATTAAATTAAAGGTATCATTATTATTACATTCGTACATGTACGTGTACATGTATTAAAAATCAATTTCAGAATCTTAAAGGTTTATTTTGTTTAGTAATTTTTTTAGGTCAGACGGGTCAGTGCCTGTCGGAAGTAGCGAAGAATGCAATTGTGATTCTAGCTCTCCCGGTTATTAGCAAGCCAACGGATCCCTTTGTTCCCGTTAATGGGAAATGACATTCATGAGGAGCTTCCAAACTAGTTATAAAAAAAACATGGTTGCAACTTTGGTTACTGACTATTATATTTTAATTAAGTGTAAGTGACTATAATATTTATTCAAAAACCTAATTTTACATCAATAAATGTTTAGTTTAGAACGATATGAAACCGTAAAACCTTTCAGTGCTATTATTAAGGAATAATACATATCAACCACCGAATAAAAAGAACTACATTCTAAAACAGTTTAATGTCTTCATGACACTATGAACTAAGCAGAAATATCTTTGAGGGGCACTTTACACTTTCTACCTTGTAATTGGATAACCTCCTCACCCTTTGACAGGTTAAGTTATTAATTATGTAGCGTTTTATAGAATGGTGTCTGCAGTCAGTCTCAAGGAGAATGGTGTAATGAAGGCATTAACCGTGTAATTGTCTAGTCTTTATGTTATTATATTTTGTATTCTATGTTGTTCATATATGATGTGTATCAAATACACAGTAGTAATTAGCTCGTGAACATTGTTTATACTTGGAATGATTTAATTAATTGTTAGTTACCATATCAGTCAAATATCAAAGAATACAAGTGTTTTAGGGGTACAACGACATTAGTACACTACAGGAAATTCAAAACATAGCAACGAAGCCATAAATTTTTTCTATAACTGTATCTATTTAAAGCACATGTGTTTTACGTAAAATATATATAGCATTAGATTTTAAACTTCATATAACAGTTTTTCCGGCAGAAACTGTTTATAGAGCTATTTTAAGTATTTAACACTTTTACGCAAGCAACTTCAGTACTTACATAAGGGTTACCAAAGTTAAAACTATTCTAGAAAACATACATGAGTACAATCTCAATTTAAATAAATATCACTCACAAATAGTAACGCCAAACGCCGCCACATAATTCAAAATTTAGAAATCTCTTCAACTTCCAATATGTGGAAGTTCCTTGGAACGCTCGGCATTGGAAAGCAGCAACGTCCTGAGGTTAAGACGACAATTGGTTTAGATGACATCAGCGTTCACTTTTCAACCACACCTCAGATGGATCATCAAATCAAAAGTCAAACCTTGAGCTACATATCCAGTTTAACCCATCCTAACATCAATTCCTTTGATTTTTCTCCAGTATCTTCTGAGGACATCAAAAAGATTATCCTATCCATTCGTTCCAATGCTGTAGGACGTGACGGCGTTAGCCGTTACATGATCGTTACTATCCTGGATTACATTCTGCCAGTAATATCTCACATCGTTAACTTTTCACTTGACTCTGCAACCTATCCCTCACTCTGGCGTAAGGCCTTCATTATCCCTCTACCTAAGAGACCTGACCCCTCGCTTCCAGAACACTTCCGATCCATTTCTATACTTCCCTTTCTTTCTAAAGTTCTTAAAGCCTGTATTCATAAACAACTCTCGCACTTTGTTTATAAACATAATCTCCTTAGTCACACACCACACACACTGCTCTCCTCAAAGTGACTAGCGATATTAGGGAGGGTATGGAGGACACCAAAGTCACAGTGCTGGCTTTGGTAGATTTCTCGAGTGCCTTCGATACCGTTTGTCATGAAGTTCTACTGCCATCCTCTCCTATTTTATGATTTCCTCAGAAGTTCTGGAATGGTTCTCTTCCTATCTTCAGGGACGTCAATAGTGTGTTCACATTGATGACTTATCGTCGAGTTGGCGTGAACTTCTCACCGGTGTCCCTCAAGGCGGTATATTATCTCCCTTATTATTTTCAATTTTTATTAATCTCGTAACCCAACACCTTCAGTGTGCGTATCACCTGTATGCTGATGACCTACAGATTTTTACATTGGTCAGAGTTGAAAATATATCAGATGCCATCAAGAAAATCAACAAAGACTTAGAATCCATAAGAAGTTGGTCCACGAAATTTGGTTTGTCGGTAAATCCAACTAAGTGTCAAGTGATTGTCGTAGGGAGCAAACAAATGCACAGTAGGTTGGGCGTGGCGACTATCCCACCTGTTGTTTATGACAACCTGACTATACCTCTGAGTACAGTAGTAAAGAACCTGGGCCTATATATCGACTCAACACTTGATTGGTGTGCACAAGTTACACACGTGAGCCAGCAAGCTACCTCGTGCCTCCGCGCTTTGCATCGTTTGAAAAATTTTCTCTCTATTAAAACCAAGGCTACACTTATGCAGTCCCTAATTATTCCCCTGATCGATTACGGTGACGTGTGCTATTTTGACCTGAATGCAGACTAGATTACCTTCTCAATAACTGCATTCGATTCGTTTACAATCTTCGCAAGTATGATCATGTGTCTGCTTTACGTTCCCAGCTACAATGGTTCCCAATTCGACAACGCCGTAGTTTACGTGCACTCACTTCTCTTTTTTCTTTCATCAACTCTCCATCGCTACCTGAATACCTTGTTCCCCACTTCCGTCTCTTATGTTCAACCCATGATCGAAATCTTCGGTCAAAAAACAACATGCTTTTTCTATGCCCCCTCACACCTCCAACTTTATCAATTCCTCCTTCTTTGTGCAGTCAGTTCTTCTGTGCAATGCACTTCCCGCCGATATCAGGATGTCCACAAATCGCCAAACATTTAAGGCAAAAGTACGTGATCTACTTCGTAATAATTTGGTAGAATCGTCGTAACGATAGTACCCGAGTGAGCATTTATATAGAATATTGCATTAATTTTATATACATGTATGTTTATGTATTATGTATGTATTGTTTATGTAAAATATTGTATTGTTAGTAATGTATGTCAACTTCTTTATTTTATCTTTGCACCTACCGCATCGTGTTTCTACATCACCTGAAGGTTGACTGGGAGAGAATGCTCCATGGCATTAAATCCGCCTTTGTACAACATGTGCATTAAGTATAAATAAATAAATAAATAAAAGTTTTTATTTCAGTAAGGTCACAATTCGTATTGAAACTAACTAATAAAATTAGTACTTCTTATTCCCCTTATTAGTTCAATTGCTGAATCATAATAAACTAAATATTCCATCTGAAACTAGATAATCCTGTCCCCAGCTGTGGCCGAAATGGTGAAGTTTAAATGCAATTCTGAATAATATCTGCTGGTCATAACATGTTTACGTAATGCACTGTATTAAACTTTAGATGGTAGTATTTCCGCAGTCGAATGGACTAGCCGACACGTGGTGCGAAGTTGTTATGTTTAAATATTAAAGTTGTATGAAAAATTAGAGAAAATATGTTTAACGTATGTGTGTTATATAATTAATTTAGCTTTCTCGATTAGATATATTAAAGAAGTAGATAAAGACATAACGCCATCAAAAAATGAAAGAAAGAAAGTTAAAGACTCGGTGAAGAAAATAAAAGTTCGTGAAAGTAGCGCTGAAATTCGTGCAGCTGCCTAGGACTAGGTCTTGGAGAAGTATCAACTCCATCTTTAAGTAACTTATTCACTTAAACTTACTGCAAACATACTACATATTGTGGGCTTTTTGCCACAGGTATGTCTTGATGAGTTGACCTTAAATGGTGTAAATCTTGGCTTATCAACAAACGTCAATTTTACAGCGAACTAGATTCTCAAAAATAATACTTTAATCTCGGCAGTTTCTGTACAAAACATCGAAGGAAGCAACCGATCCTATCTATTTCTGGTCTGGTAGAAATGAACACTTCCACCTTAAAAGATAATTATTTAAGAATTTTTCTCCCTTATAGCCTCGAGCTAACCATTTTTAGATTCCACGCAACTCCACTAACAGAGACTAATATTTTCTTGTATCGAGTGGTAACCACAGTAGGTTAAGTTTCAGTACAATGTGTCTAATTGTGTACAATGGTAATAATGTTATAATAATAACAAGGTTTTATTCTTAAGAGCACGAAATATGGATCTCTACTACTGTCTAAGTTAGATGTAGTGTAACAACTTAAAATTTACATATTAGGTGTTAGTCTTTGATTGGATATTAAAGCCATAGCTATGTCTTTTCTGTAATTCTATAAATTAACTTATAAAATAACCATTAGTTGGTAATTGTTGATCAAATTGGAAAGGGGAAAACCAATTCCAATAGAAAGTATAAGCTTAAAAATAACTAAAAAAGTTCCAAATCTATAAAAAACATGAAAGCAGAACCGAATCGAGATCCGTCTCTCTTATTTCAAATTAGCAAAAATCTTAACAGTAAATATTATATATGTTACAAAAATATCTGAGAGTAACAGAAGTGTAAATAAATCGTGTATAATTTTATATTCAAGGTAAAGATATTCCGTTGCATGAAGTTTGCATGCAACACGCTACTTCTACAGTTAATTTCATTGTTAACATTGTTTACATACATAACTTCTTAATTAATTTTACATTACAAACAAATAGAAAGAACATATGTTTAAAAATGTAAATTTCCTTATTTACGAAAGAATGATTGCAGTTATGTATTTGTTTTTCCATTGTAATAGTGTTGCTGCCTATTCAAGTGATATTTACAAGTCATAATATCGTAATATTGCACACTTAATAAGCGATCTAATAAAAAAAATCTGTCGTGATGGGTAACACATACCTGATAAGTATAATACATGCATAGCATACATCATACTTAAGAGACATCGAAACAAGATATTAAATTGTATGGTCTAGCGTATCGCATGTAAATTGATGTTTTGTAAGTTAAGGCCTAAAGGTACTGGTATATCCTAATAGGAAAACAGTCCCTAAAAAAAAGAGAAAAAGCAAACCTATACCGTGGGAAATTCCTTGCTTTTTTTACTGCCATGCTCATTTACCACCAGGTTTGTTCGTTTGTCTCCTCTACTATAACGTGGAGATTTATATCAAAATGATTTCACTACTAACTTACTACTACAATAATCTTACCTGACTATCTTATTTGTTTACTAATATCAAAAACATTTAACATATAAATACTAGAATAATAAGAATAAAAGGTAAGGTTACACATAACCCTACCAGCTGCACAAGACGATAAGGATAACGTGTCTTTGTATAGAGAAATAATCCTTTGTTAATTAATATATCAGGAAGGGAAGCCTCCACTACAATATTAAAGATATCTTGCAACAGCTAATCCGCGAAGCGTGGTGGTTATAACAACGTCCCTTGGGAATACCGCTTTTAGGTTTGCGAGATTTCGGTGTTATATAAAACTAGCTACGCCTGTGACTTCGTTTGTTTCTTAAGTGAAATTGTTGGTTTGGTTTTTCGTCTGCAATTGCAGAGAATCTAACCATTTCAAGCTATAATCAGACTTGCAGCAAATTTTTAGAATAGCTTTCAGAATTATCGACAATTCCAAGCTCGAAAGCAGCAGAAAACATTCTGAACGATATTTGTTACTTTACATTTATGGTAATATGTTTGAAAAGATTTGTTTACATATATTTACATAATTAAAAATATTCATAAGTATATGTATGATCACTTACGAGAAGGAAAACTTGAAACAAATCCTATAGCAACTCATCTGACCAGGGGTCAAAGTAGTAGGCCAAAATTCATTGCTACGGAAAGGTCTATGTACAGTAATGGACTGTTAAAGGTTGATGATTGATGATGATAAAGATCATTTAAGTGTCAATTATATTGCTGTAAGCATTTTATTATATTAAACATTAATTATATCATAATTATATATTAAAATTATAACAAATAATTTGCTTAATATTTATTCTACTGGAACAGTTCTTTGCAAGTGAAATTTCAAGAGACAACAAAGGTAGATTAGATTTTGCTAGATTAGTCATGGAGCAGCGCTTCTAGAAGAAACCAAGTAAATGGTACTACGAGGGTAGTGTTACGTTGCCACTTGTGATTAATAGCTCCAGAGGGAACAATTTAGGGATGGCGACTACCAAACCACAGCTCGGATGTTCGGAGGATATCAAACAATGACAACAGCTTTGAACCTTCGTAAAATCAAAGAAATATGTCCCTAAAATATACCTCTCATCTAAACTACCAATAATCAAGTTAGGCTAGCCTGCTGGTCTAGTGGTCGGCTAATCTAGACCATTTACGACCTCTGATTACGTTAACATCTTTTTCTTCATCAGTCTTTAATAAACTACTTAACTTTGTTCTCTCTTTAGAAAGGTGGTTTTGGCCTCCTATACCATGCTAGCCAGGTGAATTGGTACGGGGTTTTTATCAAATTTTCCTTCCTTTTGCAGTGATGTTGCTCTTCATAATTTGCTTTCTTAGTCGTTTCTTACGACACCCATGGAATAAATAGGGGTGGCGATACTTTACATTTTTAAGTAGTCACCAAGTAGTCAAAATCTGTTAAATCGCTTGTAAATTAGAGATCGTGGGTCAACGCTCGACCAGGACAAATTATTGTCTGACAATAAGAATATAAAGGAATAAAAAAGTATACAATGCTGACTACGCGCTGTCCATTCTGTTCTAACGACAGCGTAATAATTGAGCATAATGTAGTATACAATAGCAGGCATGGTGGGCGTTTGTTGGACAAAATTAAAGGCTCGACTGGGTTACCATGGTAACGGGACGAGACGGACGACATTGTTTGCAAAGGAAATATTCCAAGTACTTTAGATTTGGTTTTTTTTCAGACTGTCGAGGAAACAATGTATTTAATAATGCTGTAACGGAACTGTTTTGGATTTTACGTAGTACGAGGTTAAAAAAAGCTAGTTCACGTACCTTAAATTTTTATCGTCTATCTTTGAGTAGCAAACTTTGAAAGGAAAAAAGGTGATATTATTTATATTTCTGTAATATATTTTGCCTATCTGTTTTGCTTGCATTACTTTGTCACTTTTAATCTACACACACACTTTTATAATAGTATCGTTATGTTTATTAGTGAGGTTCATTTCATTCTTACGCAGCTTGGTATCAAACCGATTCTAAATAGTATTTTATGGCAACAATGTTTCGAGAGGAACATACTTAACTTTTTTAAAATAGTAGCAGCATACCTGAAACAGAAATAAAGATTGCAGTTAGGTTATATCGTAAGAGTAAATGTGCAAGTGGAAGTAAATATATAACGTATTCCTACTCTTATGAGGAATACTTAAAAGTGCACCCATTGAATTCATCACGATTCATTTATGTCAGTGACTTAAAACGAGCCGGCGCTAGACCAATTATAAGTGCAATATTCCAAGTCATGATAAACCTCGCTAGTGGCAACATAGTCTAGAAGCCTGAATATTTGTTATAATAATGATAACTAGTGGTCGCCCAGTGGTCGAAATTCGACCATAATAAATTTAAATTGTAAGTGACTTAATATACATTATTAACATATAATATTCAAACATTATTAAGGTTCTACTGTCGAAAACTAAACTACTATAACCACAGATTTGACCAAGACTGTTATTTGCCAATCTCTTTTTTGAACAAATTATATGAAATTAAAAAGAAGTAAAATAAAGAATACCTATTTAAAAAATGTTTATTAAAACAAAACATGCTATAAGAAGATGCAAAACAAAAAAATCATGCATTAAAAATACTATCCATTTAGAGCATTTTTTATCGCATATTGCAATAATTTAATTAATGATTTAAAACTTCTCTGAAAACAATGTTTTTTGTAAAAACTCTTTCATCGTTTGCTAAATGTCTTGGGCCGTTATATTTGGATATATAAAACCTTAAACCATCGAATGAACGAACTCTACTTACTGCGACATACAATTGCCCATGTGTAAAAACTGGCCAATTTAATAAAACTCTAATTATTTGGAATGTTTTGTCCAATTCCAGTGAAATTTTACGCATTATGTTGTTGTTACATGTTTGATTAATACGTTTTTGTAACCTATAATTAATAGCAGTGTCAATATCATAAAAATATAATTGTGCATAACATGGTGAGCGATTATAAGTGGCAGCCATTTGGCCTGATCTGTGATAAAAAACATCATGTATTTTGAAATGATACACTCCCCTTGTCTCAGCAACTTTGGCTTCTGAGCTAACCATAGCTAAACATGAATTATATTTCCTAATATTTTCAAAATAATTTTTTGATTTACTTTTTATTGAAGGTTCATTTGAAGTAAGTCCATTATACAATGATTTAAAATATTCATTTTGACTTAAGGGTGGTAATAATGCTTTACCTTTGTGACAACATGAAGTGAATGCAGTTCGGTCGCCTAAAGTCACTTCAGATTCAAAAATGAATCCTAAATCCATTAAATGACATTTAGAGCACATTTAAATGTATCTCTCAAAATCATATTACTATTGAATACTACTGATGGGGAATTATTCCTTCCTCTTAGAGAAATATTCCTTCTTTGTCTCTCACTCCGAGCCGTTAATGTTCTATGTCGAGGCATTATTAAAGTTCTTTCCTTAAGAACCAGCAATAGCAAATTATATTTTTTTTGTACCTGAATGTTGTTATTGCAGATTGCTGCTACAGAACTTTTTTTATGCATATAATGATAGTCCGTGTACATTTAAATGTATGTTGCTGCTACACAACTTATATATATTACATAAATTTGTATAAGCGCTCAGTATTTGACGTAGTATTCGTCAAATAAAACTTTTCTGTTTGACATTCAACTATGTCTATAACAAACAAAAGAAACAATTTGACCACAGAGTATGTATACGTGTACAAATACTTGTGTATGTGTGTGTCAAATGTATTCTGGTTTGTGTAATGTTTTATTTATTGATTTATTGTACTTATTATGCATTATTATTAAAATCTTTTTTTGTATTAAATGAGGCAAATAAAACTTTTCTTTTTGATATGTCTATGTCAGTACTCTATGTCTATGGACAAAATGAAAGTATGCGTGTACAAATACTTGTGTATGTATGTGTGTGTGAAATATATGGTAGTGTGCGTAATGTTTTATTTATTGATTTAATGTACTTTATAAGCATTATTATTGAAAAATATTAGCGTTCTGCACTTCTCCAACGCATAAACTATAAGTGTGCCAAATTTTATGCTCCTGCGTCCGCGCAATTTTCGTAAAATGCGAATTAAAGTTTTTGTATCGCGTATTAATACATAGATACTTCAAGTTAGATTAGAATTGTATTTAGAAAACTGTATGACATGATAATTTTTATAACCTCGTACACCTTATACATGACCGTTTCATTGTAAAACTAGGCCGATACACTATGATACACATACTGCTAAATATGTACAGGTATATACGTCCATATACGTCATAGGCTCATTGATGCAGGGGTGACAGTTATCGTGATAACTACGTAAGACTTACACTGCCACGATGACTGTCATGCTTTTTACGTCCCCAAGCGTGGCGAGAAAAAGCATCTCACTAGGCCACCATAGTGTGGGTCACCACACTGCATTGCCTGCATTTGCAATGAGTATGGTGACCACAATTCTTTGGATTCTATTCATGCTTTTCATTAGGCAGAGTAGGGTCGCTTTGGCAGGCTCTTAATGTAGAAATACAGCAGAACAATTATTCATGCCCATCACACACTTACCAGTCCTTTGTGTTAATTGCACCCACGACCTCTGCCTCTGCAGTCTGTATGACCAAGTACTAGATATTTTAAGAAAGTTTGGACAACCTTTTTTAAGTATTCGGTTAGTATGTGAGTTCTTGTAGTTCGTGATATTGTGTACGGTACATCAGTATATGGAATCAGTATAGCGTATTTATATCAATTGGATCAGTGTAATATCCTTTCAATAATTTTTAATATCATATTGTAATACTGTTTTAATTTTAATAGTTTTCTTTGCCAATTTAAATGAAGCGTAAACTCTTTCTTCGTATCTTTATATAGGGTCTTTAATATCTTCATAATTATACCGCCACGAACAAGAGCCGCCATTAAGAGAACGCCTTAAAATAACAGTCAATAGGAATGATTTTATTACAATCAAAATTCTCCATAAAATATAACTATTACAGCAGTAGCACCACTACCAATAAACCTTATCGCCACATTTCTATAGAATATAACAATTATTAGAAATAAACACGAAAAACAACCCCCGAAATATAAAAGAATGTGCCCACCTCACGAAAATGAGGATATTTACCAATAGCAAAAGAAAGTTCCTCCCCTCAATGATTCTTAATTAAACCGACTATTGTTGCACCTTGCAAGCAATTCATAACAAATGTCAAGCGTTAATAGCACAAGTTGTGAAAGAACTGTGGTCCAACTGAGTCGAGTTTCCCAGATAATTGGTTTTTCCTTGGAACAGTCTGGCGTGGATAGTCGTCTATAGATGAGATACTCGATAATATTGGTGCTTTGAAAAATTAGTACAAAATTTTGTTTCGATTCGCAAAACTTTTTGATTGAGTGTGTCATCGTAAGAAATAAGTTGAAACAATGTTATTTTAGGACCCAAATTTCACACAAATTAATTTTTAATCGGAAGCACAATAAATGTATTTGAGAGGGTTTGCTAAATATTGACTTTAATGTGTTTTATGTTATAATTAAATCTCTCCTCTAGCCTACATACCGTAAATGGATAATAAATTTGTAATTTTATTGGAACGAAGTTCCTTAGGGCAGGCTTGGAGGGGATAGGGATTTCGCTGCGGGACCGAACTGAAAAAAATGTGATAGTAAAACCGTAAGTGGAAAAAGTGCGTGGAATAAATCTGTGGAATAAATCTGTCGAAAAAAGTGCGTGGAATAAAACCGTTAAATGAGACGTCCGCAGGCGCGAAAGCGCGTCATGTGTGCTATTTTATTATTTTAAGGAATTTATTATTTTATTTCCTAAAATACTGAATTTCCTAAATACTTTCTTGTACTTAAATAAAAACTAATCAGCAAAATTTAAGAGAAAAATCAAGAAAACCTACATAAAATTGAGCACGATTTTTTTTGCAAATTATGTCGATTCCACATTATCCGAAGGAACTTCGTTCCTACCTACCTACCTACCTAATAGGATATGTTTGATATAAATATGTCTATGAAAGTTGTTTTATCAGCAAATTGCTTTTTGAAACATCATTAAATTACAGGTGAAATTATAAACAAATTAAAAAAAAAACAATTGGTATATTTACACGACAATAACTAACTAACTATATCCATGTAATGACAGAAAAAGATACGGAGTGCAATCTTTCCTATTCATCCCATGTGTGTCGGACGAAAAGGAAAACTTGAAATAAAACCTATACCAACCGGCCTGGCCTGCATGTTAAAGCATGCCAAGACTTCCTTTCCAAGGAGATTCCTGTATTCAACAGTAGACTGTTATAAATAGTTATTATCGATAACGATGTGATTTCATGAACCCCCTGACTCTAGGGGCAGAGACTTCTTGGACGGCAACGCTCTAGTGACTGTTGTGTTGCAACAGTCTATTAGGGGAGGTATTTACCTAACATTAGCTGCTGCACGTCCTATTTCTTCTTTTACTTCCTTATACCATGAGAAAAAAACAATTGAGTCTAACAAACTCGTCAGAAGTTTCCTATCCAACATTTGTACATTCTAAGATGATCTTCAGTCTTTTTGAAGCACAAACGTGAGCGTTAATTGAATGCATCGATGAGATCGCTTGTTCGTTGTGGTTATTATTTTTCTTACAATTTTTTTTTCAATAATAAGGAACAGTTTCATTACACTTTACTTAATTTCATTGGGGTAACTGTAGAGAAAACTGTATAGTATGTATACTATATATAAAGTAGTTAGTGTCGGATGTTATGGCGACTGAATTGGTTTTTTAAATATTTATAAAACGTTGATGTTTGATACTAGAGCAATATGTAGAACCAGACAAACACAATGAGGTTCGTGTAATTTATGATTAATTGTAATAAACTAATAGTAATAATATTAATATTAAAATGTGGATATTTTTTTACTCAATCACACCAAAACTGCTACACTGTATTGGATGAAATTTGCTACAGATATAGATTAGAGCCTAGATTAGGACGTAGGCATACGCTAATTTTCATTCCAGCAATATTGATTGATGCGACCAAAACATAAACTAGTTATTCAAATTTGAAGTTTTCCAACATTTAAATATAACAATGTAACCATAGACGTCGCCAGAATTATTTTCAAAGAGGTGCATCTGAACCCACATACTATTAACTAATATAAAATAAACAATAATACTAGGAAATCGACTTTTTATAAAATTCGTTAAAAATATGTATTTTTCTATCTATATCTGCCAAGGGGGAGGCAAAACGCACCACCCCTCTCCCGCCGCCCATGAATGTAACAACTATCGGCTGCGAAAACCATTTCTGAATTAAAATCAACGGTCATGATAAGTAATTTATTTTGTACAAGCAATTACAAACTCGTTTGTATAGAAAGAAAACAATGTACTCAACATATGAATGTAGTTATAGAATTGTTAATCTTTATCCCGCGTCCACATTAGCTCTACACAATGGCCGACAAACCATCAAGGGTCCGCTGAACAAAATACTGGCTCATCTGCAGAATGATGAGTCGTAAACAAAGACATTATATGCTATGTATTTGTTCTCTTTTATCATATTATAGTGAGAATTAAATACTATCTTATCCTTTTATATTTATGTATAATATGTATTGTATTAGGTCAGTCCTGATCGATGTCGAAGACGACGTCAAGAGGTCGACTGTTCGATTAGTTCGATTCCACTTCAGACAAATATTTTGTGTGTGATAACCACAATCATTTGTTCTGTGACTTGGTTTTTACGCCAATACTATCCGCACTTGCTTGTAAACGTTCAATCATCTCTCAAATTTAGCCTTGACTTCCATAGTGCCTTATATTACTTTTGAAAATTATGAAAAAGCCTTAAATTTCTAGGTATAAAAGCCTGTACATACGTTTAGAATTACTTTATATAATCGTTGATCAGATGTTAAGTACCTAAAGAAAGTTCTACAATCGAAAACTTTACTCGTTAACATATATTGCGTGTTTACGTTAGCAATAAAATCAGGTGTTATTTAGAAAGAATAATAACCGAACCGTAACATTAAAGAAGCATGCTAAACTCACACAACTTTAGTAGTTTCACAAATGTAGATGTATTGATTAAACAGATTTATAATTTTGACCGTACTTCGATTGATGAGCATCATTTCAGCTTTTATATGTATATAGGAAGACGAGTCTGTCACTCAGGACAGGAAAACATGGTTTGCATTTAATTCTGGTAGAAGCAGAAACTGGAACGTTGAAAGAAGTTAAATTTAATTTTTTAAAATAAAAAAGAAAATAAATCGATAAATTTGAAAGGTTGATTTTAATAACACTGTCGCAAGAAAGAACAAAAAATACTATACTGATAAGACAAGACTAAATATTGTATAATACCACTAAAATTAACAGAAAAATAAAAACAACGAGGATGGATATGTTGAAACTATAAGGGTTCCGGTTTTTGGCATTTTGGCTACGGAAAAGAGCTATAAGTAGATATAGTTGGCAACTGTAGTACAGCCGTACTCTAAATTACATCTCACGCGATCTATGTCTTGTCTATGGTCGGTTACTAGTTCAAACGATTTACTTGAACATCAGTTTGCCCACGGACTGACATTGGACCTTTGCAACCCTGAAAGCGAACTGAATTCAAAAGTTGAACTATTGTCATTATATGTCAAGGCATTGACTTTCCAGTACGGATGGCTATAGATGTTTATAAGTGCCGGGACCGATGGCTTAACGTGCTCTCTGAGGCACGACCGTGAAACACTGAAACTTTTCACACTCCGGACTGGTATTACGAATTTCTATCTATCTCTCTTAATCTTCTGAATCTCTTCTTATCTCGAGAATCGAACCCGAGACCAATTGATCGGCAAAGGCATACGATAACCGCTAGATCAACAAGGCCACAGTACATAGAAAACAAAATATTGTTACATACATTATACTCTCACCTGTGTTTTCATTTTGAGATAAATATATTCAAATAACCTCGGGAACACGAGGTTAACTTTACTCAAAATTAATGAAAATTTACATTTCATAACATAATTGTGTTTAACCCTTGCATGCACGTTGACATATGCAAGTGAAGAAACAATACCACGTCATGCTCTTCATTAAGCTGTGTCTTGTTGTGTCATGTTCTACTCGTCTGTCGCAAATAATCTCATACATAGTTCATTACGCTTTGCGATTCTTGTTATTACTGCAGACGTGTTATCTCACGTGAATTTGAATTAACCTCTGGTTTTTCATTACGACTAAACGTGGCTGTTGAATATGTATGTATGTGCTTCGTATTTTTTTTCAGAGTAAAAACTTCAGTTCATACAAATACAGACAGCACAACCCTATTCTGTGTGCCTTATACACTACACAGTTTAGAATTTACATAATATTTATCT
This sequence comes from Hypercompe scribonia, assembly GCA_949316085.1. Lineage (NCBI taxonomy): Eukaryota > Metazoa > Arthropoda > Insecta > Lepidoptera > Erebidae > Hypercompe > Hypercompe scribonia. The sequence goes on along the minus strand of OX438981.1, from coordinate 15,967,130 downwards.
TAATCTGAAGAACAAATGTACGGCAAACAAAAATATCTGTATGGTTCATGAATTAAAATAACAGAGAAATAGATAGTTGATGTTGTTATCGCAGTAGTGTTTCCAATCACAGAACGAACCAATACGCGACCCTCGAGTCTTTGTACTACTGCAGTCACAATGTCTATCCAAAATAGGGCTGGAAAATAATTATAATGTTGGCCGCAGAACATGAGTACTGCAAGAAACTATTATAAATGTTGTAGAACCTACTTCTTTACAAAAGAAGGTCGATCTTTACCAATATACTTATGTTTAGAATTTAATGTCCGATCCCATAGGTATACATTTACCTTTAATAATTCTCCATTATCAGAGAACGACGAAATGTACATAGATAGTAAAACCATGTTGATTTCAGCACGAACGGGCCGGCTCGACCGGGGTGGTAAGACCCTCTCACAGAAAACCAAACTAAAGCGACAGCATCCGTGCTGTGGTGTTTCGTTGGTGAGTACGAGACAGGACGTCCATTGATGCAGAGGTGACAGTTGTCGTGGTAACTGTGTGAGCCTTACACTTTCACGATGACGGTCCAGCCTTTTACGTCCCCAAGCGGGGCGTGAAAAAACATTCCACTAGGCCGCCATAGTGTGGGTCACCATACTGTGTTGTTTGGATTTGCAAGGAGTGTGGTCTCCCTAACTCTAGGATTCTATTTATGTTTTCTATCAGGCAAAGTAGAGTCACTTTGACAGGTTCTTGATTTACAAACAAAAAAAAAAGTTTTTCACAAAAGAATGGCTATAGACTAGTGTTTTAAGCTCTTGGCATGTAAAGTTAGAAAAGCTGACCCATTTAGAGCGTTCTCCGTATATAGTATTCTAGTTTTGAACGAAAAGTCTTAAACATTGGTGGACGAAGTAAAAAGCCGCATATATGTGACCGAAATGTCGACTGCATAAGAGCCCGTACCACAGGTTTGCTATTGTTTGAGGAAGTATTGAATTTATACCTACTGAGAAATTAATATTTATTCTAATTTATTAATCACAACAACAAAAAATGTGTAAATAAGAGTAAATGACCAAATGCCCAAATCGAATGAAAACTTCACTGTGTTATATTATTCGCGCAACAATTTCAGCTCTATTTAACGGGATTCATATTTTATTAGTATTTTTAGCACAATCTGAGTTGAATCCAATGCCTATAAAAGTAAATGCACTCTTTACATTTTTTCTTGTAGAAACTGAATTCTTTCACTAAGCGATTTTTGTTTGTCTTAACATTTTTAAGTTTTAGTCTAAAATAGGTGAGGTGCTTAAAAATGATTTTCTGGACGTCAAAGCTAAGCTTTCAGTGTTAATTTATACTGTATGAAGAAGTCTAGGGTAAGTTTGAACTGCTGACAGATAAGTTCAAATTAAATAATTGCTGTCATCTCTGGGCGGGAGCACCGAAGTACCAGCTTGAGCCTTTCGATTCAGTCCAGAGACGTGCTGTGAGAATAGTCGACGATCCTGATCTCAAGGACGGTATCGAGTCACTAAGTCTTAGGAGAGACTTTGCCTCCCTGTGTGTGCTCTACCGTCTCTACAATGGGTTGTGTTCTGAAGAATTGTTTGATATGATGCCCACAGCCATATTCCACCATCACACCGCTCGCCATCGTCAGGGAGCTCATCCACATACATTGGAACCTAAATGGTCGCGCACAGTGTGGTTTCAGAGAAATTTTCTCCCGCGAACAATCCCGTTATGGAATGAGCTCCCTGCCACGGTTTTCCCTGGGAACCACAGCATGGGGTTCTTCAAGAAGGGGGTTAATAGGTTTTTGAAGGGTCGGCAACGCGCACGTGATGTCCCTGGTGTCGCAGGCGTCCATAGGCTGCGGTAGCCGCTTACCATCAGGCGGGCCGTAGGCTTGTTTGCCACCGTCGTGGTATAAAAAAAAAAACAAAAAAAAAAAAAGTTATGTAATATGAGTTAAGGATGACTGAGGTTTGTTTGGATTGAAATTTTAGCCACTAAGATTTTTTTGTAGAATCAATGCCAATTTTTGATAGCGATTCCTTTTTTTTTATAAATCTAATAAAATAAGTGTTCAAAAGATTAGATTAAAGCAATTCTAGAAATAATATTACAGTCGGAGCAGTTCAAATGTATTTTATTATTTCTGTGTATTTAAAAAATAAGACTTTTATGAGGTGTCACTGACGACATCCGAGTGAGTACAAATAGTAGTGTAAAACTATCCGAGACTTATCTAGGTTACGTTGGAACGTACTTTAAGTAATATGAGAAGTTTCAAAGAAACTAATACTTGGATTGAAGTCTTTGTGATAGATCTTAGTTTACATTTTATATTCATTTTATCCAAGTTTTAACTGTTATGGAACGTTGGAAAGGCTGTGACAATTTTGCATTTTGCTATAACCATTTTATGTAAAATTACAACAAGTTTAATTAATTGATAAGCAAATTAACACCTATTCCAAAGTACAATTGCTAATGTACATATAATTATCACACTGTAGAACAACTCCATGATTCGATTGGTTCGAGTGACGACGACATTGTTAGAGTAGATATAATAAATAATTAATATTTCGAACATTTGACACACATCGTCGTTTACTACTAGACAATTGCTATAAATACATATATACTTTTTTTAGTAAATACATACATATTAAACATAGAAAACAGCCAAATTTTGAAACAAACATTAGCAGATCATGCAAACATTTGGCCCAATCCGGGAATTAAACCCGAGACCTCAAGCACAGCAGTCACACATGCTACCACTGCGCCACCGAGGCAGTCAAGTTATTTAATAGTTCTTGCTAGTTATATACATTACTTTATCTCTATATCTATATTTATCATCTTTTAAAAGTAAGTACAGATTTTACTAGCACTAGCTTCTACATATCGTTAATTGTTCATACAATTGGATAGATGACTGTATCGTAAATAAATAACAATGTCCACTTCAATAAAACTAATATCGCGAAACATCTCGGCAAATACAATTAACATAGCTTTTTATCATTATATATTGTTATATATTGTTCAGTTGAGTAGTCTAAAACAGTGACATCACAATAAGGTATTTAGTATAATACATTTTTCAGACAAAATTGTCGTTTTGATAGATGACAAAAAGTAATAAAGTTGACTTAGGTGTCATCTTACCTGGGGTGCTGGGCTAGAAAACCTCCACGTGGTGCACCCAGGTAACGTTGGCGACGGCACTGTTTTCTTCCTGTGCCATTTGGAAGAGGACATAACCACCAACGGCTAATATTCTAGCACGTAGAAGAGGAGGCCATTTTCTTCGGCCATTCGGTTGAGGCTTGGTCCAACAGAGCGGGCATTTATGTCGATTCCTCTGTTGGCTCTTCGCTCTTCGGAGCAATGAGGAGGAAAACCTCGATAAAAAATCATTAGGGTGGGACCCTTTCATGGGTCGGCTTTTCTCCACTGTCAATGGTGGAGAAAGGAGAACGGGCTCGGTGTGTACTCACACTGTCGCCGAGCAGGCATTGGAAGATTTAATCTTCCTGCCACCGTTGTTACATCGCAATCCCGAACGAAGTGTCGTGGTTTTGTCTCGCGACACCAATCGGGGGCGAGGGTCTTGGCTTAGCCGCCCGGACTGCGAGGAAGAAAACCTCTTTAAAAAATTACCCCGAATCCCGTGTTCTGGTGCGTGGCCAGGGGATGCATGGCTGATGGGTAGTTCAGTCGTAAGCGCACTCCCAGCCGAGGCACCTGCGGACCCCTCGGTTGGGCATAAATATACGCTTGCCCGGGTATTGGGGATCTCTGCCCGGGTCGACCTTTGTTCTCCCCCTTTCCGTGGGTTCAAATATGGAATCAATCATTAATAAAAACAAAAATACAGACGAAAAGAAGGAGAAGAAAAATAGAGGGGAAAAGAGTGCAAGAACGGACGACTTCTCTCCCAACGAAGAGGAGACATTGATTAGCACGCCTATCTCGGTGGGGCTCCCAGAAGTCATTATGGCTGCTGGGAGCCGTAGAACATCGGAACGATTACGTTCCAAATCTGCCGCGGGTGTTAACTCTAGTGCGAAGGAGGACACACTGGAGCTTATGGCAACGGAACCTTGTGACAGCCGGAAACGCGGACGCTCCAAGGATGACGGCAGCGATACGTCTCTGGAGATGTTGCCTCTCAAGGTTGCAAGCAGTCGTAGGGGGAGATCACGAACTCCAGCCTCGGTTCCGTCAGGCTCCGTTTTCTGCAAGGCAGGAGCCTACAGAAGAGTCAGGGCGGACGGCGAAGCATTAGCGGAAGAGGAGGTCGCAGATCTCCTGCTTAAAATCAAGGAGCCGATGGAAGGGAGTTCTGTTCTCCAAACACCATCGTCCATGCAGGAGAGAGCAAATGCGGCGGTGGCCATCATCCACAAAGTGGCCACCAAGTCTAGCAATCTTAAGGGCTGTTTTGTGAAGGCCCTTAAGGACTCCTCTGCCGCTATTGCGGGTGTCGTGGAGAGCCTTATCGGAGACATGGCTCGTCTCCAGGCAGCGAACGAGCGTCTGACGGGGCAGGTGACTGAGCTCAGTGCTCAGTTTGCTCAATTTCGGGCAGATCGCCCCGAACGAGAAGGCTCGCCTCCGTCACAACTTACTCCCTCTTCCAACCTCGGGGGTATTCCTGATGCCCACCTGCGCCAAATCACGGACGCAGTGTGGCGCATGATGGATGGGCATCTCGCTGGCCTAGAGGCGAGGCTGCCTCCGGGCCCTGTTGTCCGACCGCCGCTCGCAGCAAATAGACTGAAGACCGTATCGGTGCCATCAACGCCTCCCGTTGCGGGCGGTCGTGTGTCCTATGCGGCGGTGGCGTCTGTGCCTGCCGCTCCTGCGGTTGCTCCAAAGGCACGACAGGCGGCTAAAGCAACAGCCAAGAAAGGTGCACCGAGGTCAGGGCCCAAAACGGCGGCCAAGTCTAGAGCGGAATTCCCTCCGCTCTCCACTCCAGCCGCTGTACCTGGCCCCTCCACGTCTGCTCCCCCCATATCTGCCCCTTCCACGGATGGTTGGCAGATAGTCGGGGGGACTAAGAAGTCCCGAAAGCGGGGTAAAAGGGCTGCTCAAACAGCAGCCTCTACCCCGCAGTCGCTATCGGTGGCAGTGGCCACTACGAAGAGGCCGCGCCAGCTGCAGGTACCCAAAACCGCGGCGGTGGTGGTCACCGTGTCACCGGAAGCGGTTAACGGCGGACTGTCTTACGCGGCCATCTTCCAGAGGGCCCGGGCTAGTCTCGCCAATGACGTCGGGACGGACGTAGTCAGGTTGCGCCTCGCTCAGACGGGAGCTCGAGTCCTCGAGTTCCCGGGAGCCGAAGGCGCAAAGACTGCAGATGCCTTTGCCGAGAAGTTACGGGGCATGTTTGCGGCCACGGATGGTGTTAAGATCGCCAGGCCTACTAAGTGTGCAGAGTTGCGCATCTCGGGCCTGGACGACTCTATAACGGCCGAAGATGTCCGCGTTGCAGTTAGAGAGAAGACAGAGTGCAACGTGGACAACATTAGGGTCGGCACCATCCGCCCCGGTCCAGGAGGGCTTGGCGCGGTGTGGGTCAGCTGTCCCGTAGCGTCAGCCAAAATTTTAGGCGACGCCGGTAGATTGCTCATCGGTCTCGTCAGCGCTAGGATCACAGTCCTGGCGGCGAGACCGATGAGGTGTTTTAAGTGTCTGGCATCGGGACACACACGCGCCAAGTGTGTTAGCTGTTTCGACTGTAGCGGACTATGTTTCCGCTGCGGTCGACCGGGGCATAAGGCGGCAGAGTGCTCTGCCGCCCCACACTGCCCAGCATGTGCGGCGGGTAAGAAGCCCGCCGATCATCAGATTGGGCAGAGAGGCTGCAAACCTCCCTACAATTCTCGGCAAGCGTCGGGGGTTAGCCAATCGACCCAGGCTGCCTCTGATGTCGTTCCCATGTCGGCATCGTTGCCCATGGAGGAGGTTGTAGAGACGGTCGAGTAATGGCCCAAGTCTCCAACCTCCTGGTCCAGACGAACCTGAACTACTGTGCCGCGGCGCAGGACCTTTTCCTGCAAACCATGGCACAGTGGTCGATCGGTGTTGCCGTAGCCGCGGAACCCTATTATGTTCCTCCCCGTCCAACTGGTTGGGTGACCGGGACGGTTCCGTGGCAGTCGTCGGCTCCACGGCGGCTCATTCCCCGCCCTTGTCGCTAAGAGAAAAGGGCACTGGATATGTTGCTGCCGAGTGGGGGGGGATCACTGTATATGGTATATACTTCTCCCCCAACCGGAGTTTGAACGACTTCGAGGTTTTCCTTAACAACTTGGAAACCTCGATGCGGCGTCTAACGTCTGGGCACGTCTTAGTGCTGGGGGACTTCAACGCAAAGTCCATTGCGTGGGGTTCCCCCAGGACGGACGCTAGGGGCGAGGCCGTAGAGGAGTGGGCGGCCTCGGTGGGCCTCTTTTTACTAAACAGGGGCTCCACCAATACGTGCGTGCGACAGCAGGGAGGGTTGATAGTGGACCTTTCGTTCGCTACCCCTGCCCTCGCCGCACGAGTAAGGAACTGGCGTGTCCTGGAAGAGGTTGAGACGCTCTCGGACCATCTCTATATCCGATTTGAGCTCTCCCGATCCCAGGACGCCAGTAGGGGTCACGCGGCGCGGCGTTCTTCTCGCTTTCCGCGGTGAGCTGTAGCCAAATTAAATAGGGACTTACTAGAGGAGGCGGCCATTATTAACTCTTGGCTGTCTCCGCAGGCCCCGACCGAGGAGGTCGACATGGGGGCTGGTCGCTTTTGCGAAGCGATTGCACAAATCTGTGATGCGGCCATGCCCCGCATCCGAGGTTGCCAGCCTCCACGGAAGGAGGTTTACTGGTGGTCCCAGGAGTTGGCGGACCTCCGTGCGGCCTGTACTCGTGCCCGGAGGTCCTACACCCGTAGTCGGCGGCGACACCGCGGAGAAGGCGGGGAGGACCAGCTTCATGAGGAGTACCGAGAGGCGCGGAAAACTCTGAAGCTGGCCATTAGCCGCGCCAAAGGAATTAAGAGAAAGGAGATGCTGGAGGGTCTCGATCGTGACCCCTGGGGTCGCCCTTATCGTGCGGCGCGACAAAAGCTCAGCACATCGGGCCCCCCCCTTACAGAGACACTCCAGCCCAGCTTCCTGCGGGAAGTGGTCGAGGGCCTTTTCCCGCAGCGGGTGGAATACACACCCCCGTCGATGGCCTTCATGGTCGGAGACGACAGGGGGAACGAGGACGATGTTCCGCCCGTCAGGGAATCGGAGGTAGGGGCGGTTGTTCTACGGATCCGCACTAAGAACACCGCCCCAGGGCCGGACAGGATACCTGCCCGAGTGCTGGCCCGAGCAATCGAACACATGTCGGACCGCCTCAGGGAGGTCCTGAACGCTAGCTTGGCGTCCGGACGCTTCCCTGAGTGCTAGAAAAGCGGGAAGCTGGTCCTATTGAGGAAGCCGGGACGGCCAGCCGAATCGGTAGCGGCCTATAGGCCCATCGTGTTGCTGGACGAGGCGGGTAAACTGTTTGAGAGGATACTCTCTGCCCGCATCGTCCGGCACCTCCACGAGGTGGGCCCCGATCTGTCGGACGCCCAATTTGGTTTTCGGGCGGGGCGTTCGACGGTCGATGCCGTGCTGCGCCTGAGGGCCGTTACCGAAGAAGCGGTGAGCTGTGGCGGCGTGCTGTTGGCGGTGTCGTTGGACATCGCCAACGCATTCAATAGTCTGCCATTTAGCTGCATCAGGGAAGCACTCCACTACCACGGGGTGCCAAAGTACCTGAGGCGGTTTGTGGCAGACTATCTTGAGGAGCGTACCGTCATGTACGAGGACCGAGACGGTGTTCTAAGGCGGCGGCTCATGTCGTGCGGTGTTCCGCAGGGGTCTGTCCTCGGATCACTCCTGTGGAACATGGGATACGACTGGGCCCTTCGAGGTCGTCTTCCCCCCGGGCTGGGCGTACTTTGTTACGCAGATGACACATTGGTCACGGCCCGGGGGATGAACTTTCAAGAGGCGGCGCGCCTGGCCACCACGGGTGTCTCACTGGTGGTTGTGCGAATTGAGGCGCTGGGTTTGCGGGTGGCCCTGGACAAAACGGAGGCCCTTTTGTTCCATGGGCCCCGTCGTGGTCCACCCTCCGGCGCCCGGCGCCTCCATCGTGGTCAATTCGGTCCTCGTACCGGTTCAGGCCCAGATGAAGTATCTGGGCCTGATCCTCGACGGCAGGTGGCTCTTCGACGAGCACTTCCGACAGCTTTCTCCAAAGCTGGTCGGCGCTGCTTCTGCCCTTAGGCGACTTTTGCCCAATCTGGGTGGAGCTAGCGTCGCGACGAGACGGCTATACACGGAGGTTGTCCGGTCAATGGCGCTATATGGTGCACCGGTGTGGGCGGCGACTCTGACCGCCCAGAATAGGGCTCGCCTCTGGCGCCCTCAGAGTATATTGGCGGTTAGAGCCATACGCGGTTACCGCACCGTATCGACGGAGGCGGCGTGCGCCTTGGCCGGAACTCCCCCGTGGGATTTGGAGGCGGAAGTGCTCGCCGAAGTTTATCGGCGGACGGCTGACTTCCGGGCGGGTTGCGGCATACGGCCCCCGCCCGAGGAGATACGCGAGTGGCGTGAGGCCGCTCGTCGAGCCACGATGGCTCGTTGGTCGTTCCAGTTGGAGACTCCACGTGCTGGCTTTGCCCTCGTGGAGGCTCTCCAGCCGGTCATCGCCGAGTGGGCAGGGCGGCAGCACGGGACCCTTTCCTTCCGACTGACGCAGGTCCTTTCCGGGCATGGTTGCTTCGGGAAGTATCTGCACTCGGTCGCCAGGAGGGAATTGAGTCCCGCCTGTTATCACTGCGACTGCAGTGAGGACTCGGCTCAGCACACGCTAGCGGTTTGTTCCACCTGGGCGGCGCAGCGTGGGGACCTCACTGCAGTTATTGGAGGAGATCTCTCGCTACCGGCCGTCATACGCTCCATGGCCGGTAGCGACAGTTGTTTTACCGCGGTCGCAACCTTCTGCGAAGACGTAATTTTGCGGAAGGAGGCGGCGGAGAAGGCTCGGGAGGACGATATCCACTCGGACCCAATTCGCCGCCGGCGAACCGGGCATGAGGCGCGCGTACCAGCGCCTCATGCCGCCTTGAGTGTGGCCGCGGGTGGACGGGACGGGTTTTCCCCTCCACCCGCTATAATGGCCAGCCGCGAGGAGGCGACGTCCGCGTGTGCCGTACGTCGCCTAAAATAGAGAGTTTACCCATAGATGGTGCCCGCAGTTTCGGGCAGGCGCTAGGAGGGATTTGGATGTCGTAATAGCAGCGGTTCCCGGATCCCTCCTATCTCAGGCGCAGAGTGGCATACCGTGTAGTTTTAGTCGGTCCGATTCCGACACACCACCCCGCCGTAAACCCCGGTAGGGTGACGGCCCGAGGGGGTTTCCACACGTTAAAAAAAAAAAAAAAAAAAGGTGTCATCTTACCTATTGTGTGATCATTCACATATTGCGTTTTTTTATGAAGTTGCATGTATCTATATAATATATTTACTCTAGCAAAATCTAGTCAGTATTTCAAATATTTATAAGGTAAGCAGGTACAAATCAATGATACTTGGCACTGCTAGTTTGTTCATTTGCACATTACAGTCCATGCTTTTAAAATAGCTATGAATTAGCTTGAGAAAATATGGATGGATTGTTTAAAAAGAATATGGTTACAATATGATTAAGAAGTGAACTTACGAATAGTGGTAGTGAATAAAAAATAAAATGTTCTTTCGTAAAATTTTATCGTAAACATTAAACGGGAATAGAACCTGAGGTCTATAGTGAAGTACTCCGATCTATGCAATAAGAACACTGCATCGTATAGTTAAATTAGATTCTCTTACTATCAAACAATTATTTCTCGATTCAAAACTGTTAAAATTCCTTATCGTATTTGAACACATTTAGGCTATAAATTGCGATAAAAGCCCAACACACCATGTTGTTCAAACACATACATTATCATTCAGATCACAAAGCAAATCGGTATCGAAAATACATTGAGATAAATAGGTTAGCACGACAGATTTAGTTAGGAGTTTAAATAGTTGGCGTGCCAGCGTCCGGGGCCAGCATAATCAGATTATGTTAGTGACTGGTTCAGTCTGCAGCCATTGTTACCAGCTTAGATGTTAATAGGTTATTCTGGAAATGGGAAGAAATCTTTTGTTTCATCTCTTTTAATATCTACAAGTAAGAATATAATCAATTTTGTTTTTAATTAGATATTGTTGATTATTTTTATCACTTACGTGTTTACTTTAGAACAATTGTTTGATAGTTTTCATAGAAATATAAGATAAATATCAACGTTGTACGTTCAAACTCAATCTGATCTACAACAAAAACACACCAGTGTTTTCGCACTTAGAAAAAAATATATTCAATTTATTTCTTATCACAAACTTTAACACTATCATTGGTTTTAATATCTTAGTAGTTCGAAATACGAGTATTTGTGTTTGACTAGTATCTGAAGCATGGTCACTTAATCTAATACTAATATTTACCATTATTCTGTAATAAATATTTAATAGCCATACATTTCAACACAGAAAAAGTATATTTAAAAATTAATTTGAAATATTTTCCCGTTTCATGTGTTATCGGGGTTCATTCCATCAAAAGATACCGAGACATATGTAGTATAAATATATAGTTATGTATAAATATACATTAAGTAGTGAGGGTGTGTGTAAATATATAAAAACAAGAGGTCGTCATATTTGAGGACCACTTTATACGTACTCATTCAAGTACTACTAACATTATGAGACAAAGCATCAATGTCTAGACAGAAACAAACAAGCCTGCCAAAAACAGAACAACTCTTAGCACCTAATTGGACAATAATGCTAGCAATTTTACCAAACCATTTAAGCGTATTACAGTAAACGCTCTTATTAGACGACACAAATGTTTTGATGAAAAAGAAACACATGGTACTTAGTGTTCAAATTAGTTTTATTATTTCTATATGTGTGTGTATACGTTATTATGTTGCTATTAATATACGATTAATCAATTAATAAATATATATATACTTACTTGACATAAAATGAAGTCAAATCTATTTCCCAGATGAGTAAGCAGAGTCTATACGGTTGTCCTAATGGTTCAAGTGGTCGCCACGCCGTTTTCTACTGCGCTGAGTATTGTGGGTTCAAACCCCACATGGGACAACACTTTGTGTGATCAAAAATTATTGTTCTGAGTCTGGGTGTTCTTTGTGTCCGTTTCTTGTATGTTTGTAAATTCACAGAGGATTTATTCCTAATGCGGGCGTTGTCTTTTTAAAAAAAAAAAGATAATAACCGTCGCTTGCTACGGTCCTAACACACCTTTTTAGCCTCGTCCACAAACATCAACCGCTGCATACATGCTCTTCGGTTCCTGGTAATTCCTTTTATCAGTCTTCTATCATCCATTCTTTCTACGTGGAAAAACTATCGAAGCATACCCTTTCATTATTCCGTACCCTGACTGGTTGAATGGTTCATCAACACAGAACCTAAACCACTGGAGTCATAAACTTGAAATTTTGATAGTTGATGCTTTTTAGGTTTGAAGCACCAGCTCAATTTTCTTTTGTTATTCCACCCCTCAGGGGATAAACTTAGAGATAGTTACAAATAAGAAATAGCCAGTTAAATATAAATGTGATTCCAAGAAGTAAGCTATACTCGTATTGATAATCGAATCGTCATATAAATTTGAAGATATATATGCGTACTATAATATTCATAGATTTTAAGAACAGTAATTCAGTGATGTAAAAAGAAATATTATGTCTTTTCATATATATGACGAGACGTTTCTCTGCCACGTGTAAGTTGAGGAATCGTTTCGATGTAATATAAAAGTTATTCATTTCTGATAGCCTAGCCGAGTTCTCTCCGACAAGTAAATGGGTTTATCTTGACGAAATGATACTTTCATCGGCAATAATCTACCTCGTGATTTATATTTTATTGATATAGATCCGTTTGTTGGAAATATATTTGCGTTATCTAAAATTATATTTACAAATGAAGTATGAAAATTGATAAATCGATATTTTAAGGCATATAAGTGTAACAATTGTATGAGAACAATTTCATAGGATGAAAATAATTTGTCTAATAGTTTTCAAAGGATTAGACATCTAGGCCAAGTTGGAAAACTGCTTTAAACTACCGATATAACTTTCTCTGGAAGTAGAATTGTGAGTAATTTTGATTAGACGCATGTATTTTTCTTGCTTCAAGAGCCAAAAAGCATTTACGACATCGAAATCCTTGGTGGATTTTCAAGTCGAAGACAGAATTAAAAATCACTGTGGGATTTTGAAAGTCGCGCCCAGAATTAACCTTTATTAATATTGTGTAAACAACCAGGTCCAAAATCACATTACCAACGGCGCACTATCGGCGGTTAGTACATAGTAACACAGCTAAGCTCTCGTAAGTATCCCGGGGCCATACTCAACACGTAGTTGAATTAAAATACCTTGCGACCCTTTTTCATTAATAAGAGATCTTCGCCCCACACTGAATATTTATGCTGAGGATGTGGTCCAAGATTTCATGAGTGGATTTAGTGTGTTGTTTCTTTAGGACAATTCTTACTGTAACGCTATTGATAAGAAATGTTAAAAAGTGTTAGTGGTAATTAACTAGTATACTTAATCTTGTTGCTATTGGTCAATCTTCGATTATTTTACTTATTGTATTCCAGAGCACCTTAAAATTAATAAGTTCACGTGTTTACTGTTTGTGCAAAAGTTGCACAATTAACTGCATATTGAACATGCAAAAGAGTACTCTTTTGCATGTTCAATATGCAAGGATGAAAAAAGATATCTATCCTTACTTCAAGAAAACTTAAGTATAATTGGAAAATATAAAATATAACAAACTGCAAAATTTATTCACATATTTAAATTTCTTACATATGATTTGAATGGTATGTTTTACTATAATATTTGTCCACGACGACACATATATGCTTAACAGTAATTGTGTGTTATTTATATGCTAATAGAAGTCGAATACTGGTCTCACCTTCCCCCTTCCTCTACAGGACAACACATGCTGGTATTGAAAGTCCCTGTTTTAGAATTGTAGACATACGCTCCCTAAGTAAACACTTCGATTCTTCTTTAGGCAAATCAGTTAAAACCTGACACTCACTACCAACGCATGTGTTTTCCTCTCACTGTGATCCCGGGTTCTTTAAGCGGGACGTGAAAAGCATTTCACTAAGCCACCATAGTGTGAATCGCTATACTGGATTGTCGGCATTTGCAATGACTATGGTAACCACCACTCTTGGATTATATTTATGCTTTCCATTAGGCAGAGTAAAGTCACTTTGGTAAATGCAGTTTAAAAAAAAGGTCGTCAAAGGGTTTTTCGATATTTCCAAATAGTTTAACGTATTATCATATAAACTAAATTCTAGTAGATTGTACCACACAACACTACAAGAGACGCAGGAGCGGTTACTAGATTTTTCTGATACATTTTCATGAGGTTACGAGTACGTCGGACCTCCAACGGTCGTGATTGGGACCCTAAACTTATTAACTCTATCTCTACTTGTGTCAATATTGTTCCCTTTTGTCTTTAAGGGTTAAGGAGCCGACTGTTCTGATATACTGAAGCCCTGCTTTATAGCCCTCTTTCTGTCATTCATCTGTTATTTATTCAGTAAGACATGGCAAAGTTTATGAAAAATGCAGTATTGTTGACATGGATATTCCTACGTCTAAAGTAACTTATTTTCTAAGCTCATGTGATCAAGAATATGTACATATTACGTATCTTGTCAGAAATTTTCGTGAGTCTTTTAACTAAGAAGTAGACATTACTATGTAAATCGAAGTGCATAACCAAATTCATTATTACATATTTAGACAGAGTAAGGAGTTGCGTTTCGACTCACCAGTCATTCTCTTTGCATAAATAAAGAAGAGAAATCTGTGTTAGACCCATTATCAATTTTATAGCATATAAATATTGGCGATTCATTGGATTCCATAAGGTGCTAAACGGTAACGTGACAGGTCTAGGCGACGATGGATTTGTCTAAACTAGCACACGATAGAGATATGTAGGTGGCAGAGAGTCTTATGCCTTTTAATAGGATAATACAGGTCGAAAACAAATAATATTATATGGTATCTCAAATTAAAAACTGCTATAAAGCTGTCAGAAATAAGTAACATTTAAAGCGAGTCAAAGGATATAAAAATTGTGTTGCCAATCATAATTCCAAATAGAGTAATTTTCTAGATAGAACTCATAATACAAATACAGTAATATTTAACTTGTTCTTTCTCCCATTTCGGAGGAAACTTGCTTTTAGTATCAGGTTTGTTGAGAGTGATTTCCGTGCACTTTTATACTAAAGCGAACGCTGAACGCTGCGACTCTGCACTGAGCCTACCTTAATACTTTTTATTTATTAAATTACTGATAAAATAGCAAAGATTTTTTCTTACGATAATTTTTACTTTATAATAATATGAAAAAATGACATTACATATAAGGTTAGGGTTTGAAACGGTGACTTCCAAGATCAGAATGTGTAGTCGTGTAGAGGAAGCGAGGAGGTAGGACCAATTGGAACAGCTCATCAGAACACTCTTCATGACAAAGGCTTTATGAGAACTGCCACGGCGGCGACATCTCTTCGCGACTGTAGAGGCTCAAGGAACTGTGGCGATAGATTGAGAGTATCGAGCAATGCAAACTTATAAAAAGACACATTTACTGGCGTCAGAATAACCATCTCACCTTGTTCAGTATACCTAGCTTCTGTGAGGCTGCCTCAGAGACGCTCTCAATACACTCACATGCGCTCATCTGAGAAATGTGGCTTAGCACCAGATCAATTCAGCGGTAAGTTTCTATCGTTTTTCCTAGATGCCTACTAGTTTAGCTGTGGGGTATGGTGACCTCAACATACAGCGTAAACAAAGACGTACTACAGCATCATCCACCGAAGACAGATTGCACCATGGAGTAACTAATCATGTATCGCGATTTAGAAATTCTCGTGCCGATTAGTACATACATATATAGCTTCCCAACATCAACCGTTGGGCCGTAGCCCGCCAAGCATAATCACCTCGTCTAGACGGAGGATTCTCCCTTTGTGTTGGAGGGACATGGCATTCGTTGTCTTCGTGTAGGGTGTCCAAAATATCGCCGATGAACTGTGCTATATGCATTGTAACATATGCTGTCAAGGGCGTAGTCCTGAGCTACATCAGCGTTTATCAGCTGGAAATCAGAGGACACGCTATCACAAAGAACGGTAAAACGGCGTTTGTGCAAGAAAGCGTCAACCCAGTTGCAGAGATTGGGGAGCAGCCCGAATGCCGGAATAAATTAGCTTGATTAAATAATAAAACATTAAATTTTCTTTATTTCATTTGCTGGGTAAATTTAAATAAAGAAAATGTGTCTTATCACAAAAAGACCACAAAAAGTCATAGACTATTTAATACAGAGGCAGTCGTGTTTCGTATAATAATCACATTATTCCCGCACAGCGATGCGTGCAAATGATTAACAGCGACCGAACGTAGATCAGACATATTTTTGGCAGAGATTTGGTCTATCTCTGAATCTGAGACATTGTATTTGCATACCAGGGTTTTATAGTCCTGTAATATTAACTACAGTTAAAGGAAGAAATAAAAAGAAATCGACTTTATATTCTTCAGATTTATGAGTGAAATATGAATATGTCTTTTGCAGCGTATTTGAATTGATATTACAATGTTAAATAACTTTACCGATATCATTTTACTACTTAAAAATACTATAGAGTCATAATAATTTATTACTATAATCTTCCTATCCGTGTTCTGGTTATTTTGGAATCTATGAACTCACTAATAAGTAGTAATAAGTGTTTAACTAAAGAATGATTTTTTTCATCAAGTTTTCTTCCAGATCCAAAACAAAAACTAATCAAGATATTCAAACTCATCAACATTCAACAAATTGTGGACAAAGAAGCCTCTAAGAGGATGGCATTAAGTAGAAATAGCATTCCGCAGTAATCTGCAGACAATTGTTGTGAAAACAATAAGAGTACTCTAAGCTCATGATCCGCTTACTGTTAGAAAGAGACACAACGAGCCATTATTTATGACCATGTTCTAGCTACAAGTTGTGTATTTCAGGATTACATCAAATGGATCGACTGTGGCGTTGACTTGTGTACTCCAATCAATCTCAGCACTAAAGCCAGTGACTGTGGCAAAGACGCACAGGGAAACGAATCTCTCAGGATTTGCTTGCATTATATATAATATTTAAATTGCAAATACACAGATGTCGGTGGTGTTTATTTGGAATCCAGCCTCCGCGATCGAGATGCGTGAAGAGAGTTTCTATACATACTGGTACTGTACTATTTTTTTCGTTTAGATAAGGCACAGAGGACTTTGCTCGCGTTTTTATTCGTGACATAATGATAAGAAATGACTTACATCTTGCTGTATTTAACGTATATTAGACGCAAGTTTGACATATGCATGTATGTAACCTGTTTTTGATTAATTTATGGAAAAAAATTATCTTATTATACATAAACTTACGTATGTTTATTGTAAAAGATTTTTAATATTGTTATATTTTTCTCGTATCCCTGACAGTTTTGTATCAAACAATAACACGATTATAATCGATTAAAACACACGTTAAACCCATTTTTGAATTTTTTGATAATTTATTCGTAATCTTGAAAGTTATAGGTAGTTGCTGAACAAATTTTTTTTTCAAACAGTTCCTCTGTTTATTCTGTTAAACAAGATACCTAATAACTCTGACATAAATAAAAATTCAACGATTAGAAAATACCTGAAAATTCCAAATCATAGTCAACAATTTCGATCAAGTCATCTTTCAAACAAAAACAAAATAAATTCAAATCAGTCAAAGAATAACAGATGAACAGACACACATATACACAGATGTATACAGGTTAAAATTCAGGATTGGTTACTATTCCCACTGTCGATCTACTCATACTGTTCTCAGTGTGTCGCAGTCATTGTAGATACGTCTATAGAGAAATGAGTAATCGCAATGTTACAAAGCAGATTACTGTTTATGAAGCATTATCTTAATACTAGATTCAATTGTATTTATCTGCTGTCTGCTTGCGCTTTTGACGTCAATTAGGTGGTAATTACTATCGTATATACGTAATGGTTCGGGTACTTAAGAGGTCTAAGTCAAACATCAGTCCTTCTACAGAGCTTCGATATGATAAAAAATCGAAAATGCACTCGACTTTAGGTCTATTACTTTGAAGCTATCATAGTAGACTTAAAGTCGAGTGCAACCTAGTTCAAGAAAAATGCTCGGAAGAAGAAGGTCGTAATTGTTAAGTCTGCCCACTTGTTCTAATTCGATCATAATTATTTTCATCGTTTGGAAGGAAGAAATTATTTAGTAATTTTGTTATTACTGTTATCCGATTGCTACTCAAGAAAGAAAAGGAAAATCAGTTGACCGTTGAGGAAAAAATAATATTCTTCATCAATTTATTTATAAATTTTTTCCTTTAGCTGAAACATTAATGTTGTTAATAAAGGTGAATTACTTTTCTGAAGCCCAACATATTAATATGTATACTTTCTTGTACAACAAAAAAATAAATGTAATAACAGGTCGGTTAGTTTAGTTATTTTCAACAAATATTTTGTTGGTCATTTCATTTACAAAACTCATCAAGATACTTAACAAGAATAATCTCAGAATAACACAATCATAAGACCGTTGTGTATACTGTAGCCATAGAACAACAAATTAAAAATGCTCTATTCAAGTAAAATAGGT
Source organism: Hypercompe scribonia (assembly GCA_949316085.1). Taxonomy (NCBI): domain Eukaryota; kingdom Metazoa; phylum Arthropoda; class Insecta; order Lepidoptera; family Erebidae; genus Hypercompe; species Hypercompe scribonia. Next base: position 15,949,210 of record OX438981.1, on the reverse strand, counting down.
TTGTTTATTGTTGTCACAATACAACAAATAGTTCAACACAAAGTCTATTTATCTCTCAGAGTTGTTGAGATTCCCGACAACGGTCATCTAAATAATTCACTCACTAAGCTATCCTATATAGCAGAAATAGGCTTCAAGCCGTCCCCAGCAATTACTGGGGTTCAGTATAAGGTCCAAACACTGTGTTAAACGTCCTCTGGGATTCACTAGAACTACATTATCACCTATCATGTTTGACCTCTCTAAGTAATGTAAACATACTCTTAACAGACCATTTTATGAGGCATACGAGATCAACTTACAGTGGACGTCTTACACTAGATGTTATGGCTAAGTTTAGTATACTTATAAATTGGTAGTATTCAATTGTATATTCTATTGGTTAGTAATTAAGATTGGTTTTTAGGTGTGATGGTAGTAAGATGTAAATCAGATAGGAATTGAGTTAAAGAAGGGCTTAAAGCAGTATTAGGAGATAGTGATTTATTATTGCGGTAACAGAATTTCGTTGGTCGAGGATAAGACATGAGATTTACAAACAAAAGGTCACAGAATGTATTCCTAAATGGTATTTCCTCTACTTATACTACAACTACGCATGCATCTGCGACTCTACTTTTTGTGCAGCTGCGCTGACCGACTGAATAATAAAGGGTTAAGTGGCAACACATGACGCTGTAACAGTGGTATGTATGCAATATGCTGCAGCAATCTATTAGTGATATCTTATGCTCAAACAGTAAATTCTAAGTATCAGATTTAGAAAGTTAATGAAGCATCAACTGCCCACAGCACTGTTTAAGAAACTAATGTTATGTTAACATTGCAATAGTAGTCATGCCAGGAGCTGATAGGTTGCATGCCTTCGAACGTGAACTCTTGTGATATTTTTAATAGTACATCAAAACTGGAAAGCTTAGTGTCGCACAATGACATTCTTTAAGGAATTTTCAATTCTAATTGTAGAACACTTTGCCTGAACCGTATATCCGCATACCCGCAACTAAGAAGCACTTTACCGTGTATTAATTCTATGGTTATACATTATTCAATCGCACTTAATTTTCGTCTCTAAATAAATACCTCCCCAAAATACATTTTCCGATTCATTTCAATCCCAACTTCCAACCGAAGTCCAAATCAGAAACGCAACTTATTAACTTCTCAGATCTAAATACCGAGATGATATTGCCAATGATTCTGTTCAATTGCCAGAATATCGCTTATTCGTAAATTAACCTCCTTGGTCTCAGATTTCTACCGGTAAATTTCGTCTTGGACAATAATCCTTCGAATGCAACGTCAGCTTTATGAACATCGAAGTTCGGCCACTTTCTATTGATCTCCAAAACCCTCCAGTACTACGTGTAACTAGTTTAAATTTAGCTCGGCAAGTATCACGTTATGCTGGTAATTCCTGAATTTCGAAATGGCTATTAATATAGTATTTCGATAGGTTTGTCAATATGTAACGGTATTTTGAGAATTCTGTTCTGATATTTGAGACGTTATATATACCTTTTATTAAGGGGACATACCCAATATCATGAAAGCAATGGTAATTTATTTACCAGAAGGTCAACCTACTTAAGAAAAATAATTTAAACTAAAGAGAGTTGTAAAAATAGTGGTAGTTGTAGAGTACTTAATATATCAAATAAAGGATAACAAATAAGGAAAAAATTAAAACAAATAAGTAAGTGCAAATATTTCACGTCTGGTTAAATAGTTAATATTGAAGATGATGTATAGTGTCAAACTGGGCCACAGCATTGAACGCACTAAATATGAACATTCAGAGTTCGAAATGCCATGCATCGTAATTAGTCTGCTATACTATATTCAACAAATATAAGATTGAAAATTACAGAGAGGGAAGCTTGTGTGAAACCTTTATTTTTTATAGGTAGATGGCAAACAAAAACGTGAAATAAGACGATTTAATTAAAGTGAATATCTCCTTGTGAAATTCGCAAACATCACGTGAGTAAAGAAATCTACCTCTGACCATATATTTAAGCTTTCACTGAGCGGCAATAACAGTAAAGCGTCCTGAGGGAACGCTAAGTCTGGCCCGGATTAGAACCTTTGAATTGGGTATAAAATGTTTTTACATGCAAAAGAGAGTTTCGTAATATATGTGTTTAAAAGCTAACATACAATTAAGAGACCTTCACATAGAAACTGAAAGATTAATTTTTCGAAAGTTATTCATAATATTTACAAATTTCTATACCGTTACTTAAAAAGAATCATTTACACGCTTCTTATGAACATTTACTGGTGGGACGTGAAATATTAAATACCTAAAGGTCATTCAAAGAAGGATCGCGGTGTGCTATGAAAGTGGCTACATCGAATTACACACGACCAGTACATATGTTGACTTTATATAAACCAGTTAAACGCTAGCAAACAGATAATATACGAAATTCAACAACCGAGCGATTTAATTTATTTCTAGTTTTGATCATTTTTCTTTAAATCTTTTTAATTCCATTGAACATTAAACGGCGAAATTGAGATTGGCCACCGTTTCATTAATGGGAATAATGAGATATGCTGTTTTATTAAATATTTTCTATGTTATAAAATAATTTATTGCATAGGAAGCTTATTAACAGTAGACTAAGTGAACCAATATGTATGTAGGAGTCATACATACATGTAATTAAGCAACTAAGTAAGTGTTACATATTTGAAATGAACGTGATGATGTAACTTATTAGATAAAGTAACTTTTTCATTTTGTGTATATATTTTTATAAATTATAATAATAGATGTAAAATGATAAGTTATAAAATACGACATATTACGCTCAAATACAAAAACAAAAAAAAAATCTTACAAGTCATTGGGAATCCCTCCCTGTGCTCACTTCGGCCGAGATTTAAGAAGATAGGTATTACGTACGCTGGTACTCAGAGTAGAGTGTCTCTCTTTATGGACACCTTAATGGTCTGATGAAGTAAATGCGAAATGTTAATGAAAAGTTCTAGTGGAGTGTTGGCAGCGATGAGGTGGAAAATTGGAAACCGGTGTGAGTAAAGAACTGCAAGTGTTAGTGGATTTTATTTGGGTCATGTGATACAGAGCCTGGTTTATACATATGTGAGCACGTATAGAAACTGAGTCTCGTTCATATATTGGTGTGATAGCTACTTACTTATACAGTTGATTATCAGGTGTATACATACATAAAATCACGCCTTTTCCACGGAGGTGTAAGTAGAGGTATGTTAAACGCCCACTTTTCGCCAGTGTTTTGATTCCACGTGTTTTGTTTGCCAGAGCCTCGTTCGTCGATCAGCAGGTGCTGATCACTTGCAAATGCGGTTGGCTTGGGAACTTAAGTTCTTGGTGGGAACCCTATACACCCCGTGTAGTACTATGCAGTACCAGGTATGTATGACCTACCACTCTATATGGTATATTTGATAAAATTGATATATTTATTTGTCAATGTAAGTATTTATAGCAGATGTTACATTTGTTTAAAATAGGTCCCTATATTCTACTCGTTGTATGTTTTAAATCGTAATCGTATTTAAGTAACTAGAATAAAAAACTGAGTAATGTTTTATGATCGTCATCTTTTTCCATTTTCCCCAAATTTACTTGGCGTCAGTGCTATGAGTTTTCTTCTCTTTTTCTCCTTTATGACTCAGCAGATCAGTGATTACCAGAACCATATCCTCTTTTACACAAGTCTTCATTTCATTGCAATGAAATAAATTGTGTTTTTCTGTTTTTAAGAGCTTGCCAAAGTGACTCTACTCTGCCTGACGGTAAACGTGAATATAATTCAAGAGTTGTAATTACCATATCCATCTTGAATGTAGACAATACAGTACGGTGACCCACACTACAGCCGCCTAGCGAGATGCTTAATATGCTTTTACGAGACGTAAAAGGTATGACACTCATCGTGGCTGAGTAAGGCTCACACACTTACTGCGACAACTGTCACGCCTACATCAATAGACCTCCGGTCTCACACTCACTAACGAAACATGAGAACACGGATACTGTCGCTTTAGGTTGGTCTTTTGTGATAGAGTAGTAGGTGCTGCCCGGTCGAGCCGGTCGGTTACCGAAATCAGCGTGGTTCTACTTATTTGTTAATGTTAAATGCAAATGTTTGAAATAAAACATCTAACTTTGAAAAATAAAAGTAAAAAAAATACTTTAAATTAAATTTTTATTACAAACCAACAGTATAGTGTTTACGAAATGTTTATGATTAGAAAAAAAAATAAGATCTGGTGAGCGTGTCGAACGAACAAGCATGTCGATACGAAAGTGTATCTATTACTTTTCACGTTAGCACATAAAACAAATGATGTAACAATGTCACAATCAGATAAGTGCCGGAGGAGTGAACACAATGGCCCATTTTATCGATATCGTCGATATTTTGTTTCGACAAATTATAGTCATAACATAATTTGTTATGATACGTGCTGGAAGCACGGGGTTTTTGTTTTTAAAAGCCTTAGTGTCATAGTTCTTGGCCAGTTTGTTTCCATTTCTCTATTTCTCACAGTTGAGGCAAAGGGAATATTTATTTTGAGTATTTATTCAAAGCGATTGTTCGATTTTCATTTTTCTCGCTTTGTATTGCGCATAGTTAGTTTTCAGATAGATGTAATATAAAACATGGACAAACAAAATTTTTCTTCTCAACTTCTTTTTAGCTGTACAATCAATGAATATTTAAATTGAGCAAAGTTATATGTACCTAAAAATTACATGTATCCCTATAATTTTGCTACTTAATGGGTGATTTAAAAATTCAGTATTAGTAATACCTACTGAAACATAATCAACGAATTTCCTTCTTTTTTTGTACAAAGTTCCAATTACTCTAGCCATTCTGTTCAATTCCACTCGAGTAGGTAGATAATCTCGAGTACTTTTCTCGATATTTATGCTCCACTATAAGCGAGACCCTCGCGTCGAAAGCTTCCTTGCAAGCTCAGCGTATTACAGCCTCCTCTACTAAGAAAATCTTTATTAATAGACAGAGATGACAACTGGATGAAATTTGGAACGGATTGAGTGACAGAGATGAAATATACAGAAGAAGCTTTAAAAAAATGAATAAGTTTTATGTTTCAGTATTAAGAAGACAACAATATATGAAGTTACATTGTTTTACAAGGATGTGTTAACTATAAGTTTAGTACGATTGAAGTGTTGTATAGGGTGGGCCAAGAATTCGTTAACATTTGAATCTAACATCCTGCGCAAACATGTCACGGGAGTTCTTGAGATCGGTGCTACTGGACTTTGCTGGCAATCCTAAAACATGGTTTCAACAAGATGCAGACACTTGTCACATATACAATCAGTCGCTGTTGGTGGTCAAAGACATGTTGCCCGAAAAGCTGATTTCCAGACGAATTGTGTCTACATCAATAAACCAAATACACTACGCCAACTAAAAGAAAAATAAGCGAAGAGATGTCGGTGATCTCGCGGTCTCATTGCAGATGAGTATTCGAAAATTTCGGTGCTCGCTTAGAAGAGTCCAAACGTCGTAACTGTGGTCATTTGGACGATTTAATTTTTAAAAAATAAACTTCAACTAATTAGCTCTCATGTAAATAAACAATTTTTAAAATATATCAAATGGTTTTTTATATGATTTTTTCAAATGTTAACTAATTCGTGGCCCACGATATACTTTTTATTTTTATATATAATTTGAATCACTGTTTTCGCAATAACTAAGAGTTCGTTTCCTCAGTTTCTGATAAAGTTTCAGCTTGTTATCTGTCATAAAATAATATTAACAGATAAATATATATCTATCTAACAAAACTAAAGAAACCTAAATCTGCAGTTATTTTACCTATAAGTTGATATTAGTCTTTCAGGGATTTTATCAATAAGTGATTAAACTGACTTTAAATGTTCTAGTTATTACGAAAACACAATGAAGGTTGTGTAGATATTAATTTCACTTTTAGTTTTATTATACTTGTATAACCTAAATAAGCGATACTTAAGATTATAAATCAGTTGAACACAGAGTAATGAAAATTTCTACCCCATATTTTCCAATATGAGGCTGAAAGGAACGCTCTACACTGATCTACGAATTAAGTTTATCACGATTCAATCACAATGAAATAATGTTTATCCTCAATATATTAAAGTTTTTCTACTCCATTTATACTCGAAATCCTTACTTTATACACCCAAAGTCGTTAACAAAAATTATTTTGTAGTATAAATCTTAGTATTGTCGTGAGGTTTTCGTTCGCGACAATAATAAACGTTAACCGATCAATGGTCTAGCGGATTATGTTACCATGTCAGCCGTGCCCTCTTCAGGAGGTTCTAAGAATCTTTTTCAATATTATAGAAAATTGTGTTTTGTATTATAGGCGTGGGGTACAATATGTTTGAGAAATTGGTATAAGAGGAATTACTTCCCCACGACCTTTAGTCAACAATAACCAACCGGATTGAGGACGTCTTTTGTATTTTTAGAACAGTTTTGACTCTTGTTGATCGAATATATTGTGAAGATTATTGAACTATGTATTCAAGTCCAAAACTTTTTCCAAAAACTTGTTGGATTAATCCCACTTAATCCACGTGTAGCATTGAACTATTATAGGCTGTTGATCATAATCCCACTTGTTAATCGACAGACATTAGCCGGTACTTTTAGGTTTATTACATTTGACAAAAGTCCAAATAGACTTCAGATATTACTTATCATTAGTATGCAGCTAGGTAATTGATTATTATCAATGGATACAAGAGATCAATTAATGATGACGATGATGATACAGTCCTAGTCGATTTCAGCCACGGTGACCAGTCTCAGAGGATACCAGCCAACTACGCAGGAGATATTATGTTGCACATGTGTGTGCGCAAATACAGGTGCACTCTCTGTTCCCTCACTCTCACAATTCGATAGGATGGTTACCCAACACGACCGGTGACGGAACAAGTGTAAGTCTAACGGCTTTACGTGTTTTCCAAAGCACGGAACATAAGACAAAAACTTCCAAACTTCGAGTTTTTGTTAAATATTTCTATAAGCACAAAAACTTACTTACACTTAATGAACCTATCTGAGAATCGAACCCGAAGCTCCTTGATCGGCAGTCACATATGCTAATCGCTAGACTAATGAGGCAGTACGAGATCAACTAGTGGTATTATGAGTCTACGGATAAGTCAAAAATGGCTGTGGTGTGCAGCTTTATGTTCTTTCTGACATCGACATCGAAAGACATCGAAAACTCTACCGTGACTAGCTCACATTAGCAAGAGATTCACAAACGCTAAAATGACCGCTGTTGCTCCTATGGATACATAAAATAATCTATAATATGTATGTAATAATCAGGTCTGTAATAGGCTAGATGACACCTTAGCCAAATTAGTTACTTTTTATCATCTGTCAAAACGATAATTTTGTATGAAAAATGTACTAAATATCAAATTGTAACGTCACTGGTTTAGACTACTCAATTGAACAATATATCTCACTATATATTTGATTGGAATTCGTAATAATAATAAAAAGCTAAGTTAATTGTGTTTTCCGAGATGTTTCGCGATATCAGTTGCAATGTAGTGGACATTGGTATTTATTTACGACACAGTCATCTACCCAATTGACCGCCGTTTCGTAAGTAGGGCGATGGTACTTAACCAATGACGAATATTTACAAATTAAAACATACCTTCACATAAATTTTATCATACCAATCAAGATTATACTGATAAGAGTACACTGCCTCGGCCATGCGTGTCTGAGGCCTAATTACCGAAAAATGTAAGCAATATCCACAGTAAAGTCAGCGTCTAAATTGGACAAGTTGGGCCCACCGCGGTCGAACCCTGAAATGACAAATAGTACTAAATCACACCACTGCATGTGACTTTACTATAAATTGTACAAAAAAATTGTCGGAGGGTTAGGGAGGCATATTGTAACACAAAAACTCGGGCTAGGCCTCGAAGTTTTTTCTCATTACTAAATTCAATATGACCCTAAAGGTGAGTTCCGACTTAGATCAGTATATGTTTTCTAAACGATAATTATGTAAATTATAAATTAACTATGGTGCTGGTAATTTTAAGTTTGTCAAATGTCTATTTTAAAATACGAGGAAAGCATATAAACAGTGGAAATAAATATGTATGGACATTTTCTGCAGATACAAAGCTCTTATGACCCAATTGGACCCTTGTAATCTATATGGGATGAAATATAAAATTAATATTCTAAGCAAACTGATTAGTTAGTGACAAACTGAAAGTTGGACATTGCACGGATAGAGTAATGGTTTAAGGGTTCACCTCGCTGCTTTCTACTTCGTTCAGTGTTGTGGGTTTGACCCAAATGGGATAACTCTTTGTGTGATCCACATTTTATTATTCAGAGTCTGGATGTTCTTTGTGGTCGTTTCATGTACATTAAAAAAGTCCGCCACGACACAGGAATATTCTATTGCGGCAGGTGATCTTTATAAAAAAAAAGTTTATGCCAAAGTAGATTTATGTGGCTTACGTAAACTGTACCAAGCAAACTCTTTGCCTACCGTGATTGGATCCTAGTACGCGTAATTGTGCTGAAAGAAATATGACAGTTAGTCGTAATAAAGTATTTATTTATTTGTTATCAATACGACGCTATGCACGTAACAAATGTGTCTACTTCATAATGTAGGCTCGATAATTTATAAATTACAAATGGTTCATTTATTCAGGCTTTTGAAGCATAAATAACTATAACAGTTATTTAGAGTCTTTTGGTTATAAATAAAACGATTGTTTCTTTTAATTATTTACCAAATATATATAGTTTTATACATTTTTGTTTTTCGGGGATTCCCCATTAGTTTCAGGTCCAATAAAGAGTTAAAAATGCATTTGTAATCTGATACCTAACACTATCGTGACAAGGTATATAGGTCTAAAACAAATCAGTAATCCTTGAAACTATATATCTACTCGCACACTAATTAATATTAATATTAAAAAGCTAAAGAGTTCATTTGTTTGTTTGTTTGTTGAACGATTTAACCTAAAAAGCTACTAGTTCGCTAAATAAAACAAAACATACTAAAAATTAAAAAAAAGTTCAATTAAAACTTATGTATTTAACTTTTTTAACTATTTATGATTAGGTTAAATAAAAGGAGAGCAGCTATCTGATTGATTAAAGCCACATGACGGCTCAATCAATCAATCAACATTGTCATTTTACAAAACATCGTTACTATCCTGGTTGGCAATTAGTGATGACAACATTTCTGTTAAAAGTAATTAAAGGTCCATCATTAGGCAAAAGTGTGTCTTATCAGAACTGACCAGACTGACTTTTGTAGCACTTCTACGAAAGATGGGACATCAATGGGATTCGAACGTCTAGACTTCATGTTATTTAATCTTCCTAATAAATTTATTTAACATCATTAACTATGATAGAACGTGTACTACGATGCTTTTTAGAATGACTATCATATAAAGCAATCGCCGACTGTAAAACAAAATTATCTCTCTGTCCCTTAAAGAAGCTGAGTATATCCACATTTCATGCTGTTCTAAATGATTTGAGCTTCTATGTATAAGATTTTGAATTAAAGGCAATCTTAAAGTTTGAGTTTAAATACATTAATCCTGTCGAAGTTCATCAGTTATTTTCAATCTTCTTGTTCTCAATCAAATTAATTACATTATCGAATCTAATTTACCTCCTTCACTTTCATATCAGCCTTAAATTGCAGCAAGTATGCTAAAATTTCAATAATTATTACATAGTTGTGTTGGTTTAATGCCATGCGACTCCTTATTTTTTTGCTTATCCTGTGCGACGTGCCTGTTTCGTGCGATTTGTTATTATTTTCCTTTTATAAATAAATACAATTTGTAATATACTACAGGCAAAGTTATACAACCAATATATCTATAATCATCATCAGCCCGTTGCAGTCCACTGCATGACAAAGGCCTCTCTCAAGGAGCACCACAGAGTCCAGTCTGCTGCTGTTTGCATCCAGTCGCTGCCAGTCAATAAATATAATTTAAATAAATAGAAAACACAGGGGCAATGAGTATTTCATTTTAATAAAACAAAAGTTCAGCCCAGTAGCAGTTCTCTTGCTCAAAGAAAAGCTCGTAAATATCATCTGTCGAATTTGTGGCAGTATTCTCTGTGGTCTAACGTCTGCTATAGTGGATTGAATTGAATATTAACAGCTCGTATATAAATGCTCCAATGTTAGTTGAGTTTTTTCTAGGTGTTTTGTTTGTGATGTGAAACTTTACACATATTTTTCATTAAATAGATGCGATTGAAAGTTATAATATTACCGAAATGATTTTACTTTTTACTATAGACAACCAATATTCTTCAAAACCAGACCAGTGTTATATGCTAGTATTTTTTTGCCAGTATTTCAATTTTACTGTCCTCTAATAACAGTTTCTCCCAAAGGATATTAAATATGAATAAATAGGGTGAATTTTAAGTTAATATATTTATTTACAATTTAAAAATTAGTTTACAATATTATGGTGAAAGTTATTATGAAAAATGAAAGTCAATCAAAAGGTTTTACAGATAACAGAATAAGTAAACAGTTGGAAATAGAAGCAGGCATTTACGTAACAATATGTAAGCAAGACAGGAATATAATTATAATTATTGGATTTATTAATGAGGAAAGAGTTGACTGCACGGGTAGCAGTAGAGTTCGGTGTGGTGACCGCTTAAGTAGTAGCTTAAGCACCACGCCGAACTCTACTGCGGTGAGTGTTGTAAATTCAAACCCCATATAAGACAACACTTTGCGTAATCCTCAAATTGTTTTCCTAAGCCTGAGCGTTTTTTATGTCCGTCTCTTGTGTGTTTGTAAAGTCTAGGAAACAGGATATATTCATAATGCGGGCGTTGTCTTTTAAAGTTACCTAAGGCTACCTTAGAAACATCATGGTTTAAAAATATTAGCGTTCTTAAATAATACAACGATGTCTACATTAGGTAAGTATCGAAAAACTCATGTTTTTAGCCATCAACATGTTCTGTGTGAGTGTGACGTCACTGGCTTCAAAATCACTAGAGCTCAGTGACTGACGAGGGACGGATGAAACCGAACTCCCTATTACCATAATGAACGTCCAACGCGATAAAACTGTGATCGGATCGGAGAATTAAATTTTTATGTTCATTAAAACTACTTTATTGTAGAAGGAAGACTTTATAAAATTGAAAAAGGCTTTGGGATTATGTTAAAATAGACTATATTATATACGTAGTTTCAAGGTTATAGGTATCCTTATGTCACCAAAGAAGCCGCAAAGAGAATATAAACTTTCATAAAGCTAGTTGAAGCATGTGTATTGTAGATTTTGTTTTGTTAAAAATCATTAAACAGTAAGTACACCGATATTGTCCGTGTGGTGACGGATTAAGAACACGTAGTTTCATCCCGTGTGTGTCGTTAGAGACGATCAAGGGAACAAATTATTCAGGCAAATATCACTACAAAGAGAAAGAAAAATTCTATTAAAACCCATCTGGCCAGCGTGTTATAGTAGGCCAAAACCTCCTTGCTGAGGAGAGGCCTACGTTCAGTTCAGTGATCTGTTAAAGGCTGTAGATGATGTTGGTGACATTGATATTGTCTATTCTTTTGCAAGAAATTAAAACATTTACGAATTACAGAGTAAATCTAATATACATAGTTACAGTAAATTTTGTACTTAGTTTAAGTGTTTATAAAAATCACTCAATAGGTGGATTTTTTTAACAAAACGTATACTGCTAAAATGATATTTAGATTGTACCACTCTTGTTATATGCATGTACTTCAAAAGGTACACATTTTTTTCCTATTTTAATAGTCTGCCAAAGTGACTCTACTATGATGGAAAAGATGAATAGAATCGAAGAGTTGTGAATAAACAAAAAACAAAATTAAATTAGAGACAATTCAGAAGAACAAGTTTCAGTTCACAAGAAGAAAAAGTTTCAGTTAATTCAATTGTTTTGGTTTCGTGTTTATCTTTATCATTTGCCTTTTTAATAATATTTTAATAATAATTTGCCTTTTTAATAATAATTTGCCTTTTTAACCAATTTATTGATTCTTTGGACTGCTGCAGAAACATGGCTCTCCCACTATTAATTATTTATATATATTTAAACCTCGTCTGTGCACCACTTGCAGGTGAGGGTGTATTGGGGCCTTAAGTTCTTGGTCTGAACACTATAAGCCTGTTGCTTACTCTATCGAGTTTTAAAATTTCTGGCACCCCTTTAAGTAGCAGAAAAACGAGAATACAAAACGCCATTGTTTTATGACTAAAGACTTCTACAATTTTGAAGCATTTACAAATTCAGAATTTTTCAAAAAAAGTTAAAAATCTGCTATACCCCAGAAATATCTTCAAAGTTTACGAACTTCGTTGGATTGAGTTGGCAGAAAAGTCACAATCCTAGTACCAGACTGTATATCATACAATATTAAGTTTAAGTATGTGTATGTTTATATATATTGTGCATTTATTATTTACTTAGTAGTAAGTTCATGTATATTATTTATATTTAAAATAAATTTATGAGTTCAATAACTTTGCACCTAACGCATCATATTTCTACATCACCTGAAGGTCGACTGGGCGAGAATGCCTCATGGCCTTAAGTCTGTCTTTGTACAACAAGTGTAATAAATTTAAATAAATAAATAAATAAATATAATGTATACGTCTCATGCACGTTTATACGTTTCAAAATCAATCAAACAGGCTTTTATCGTACATTACAAACACACACATATATAAATGACATAGTGACACCAATAGAATGAATGTTTCTTGCACATCACAGATACAATAGGCATTGTCCTACTTATCATCTTCCCCTAACAAACGCCATGACATTCCAAGCTCCAAGCGTCGTGGTCCCTCACCTCAAACCCGTCTTGCCACCGTTCAATCCGTAACTGGGTCACTATTGTCAGAGTGTCTATTAAAATAAATGCCAACTTATTAAATCAATAAATTACTCCTTGTTTTGCGCCGCAATAAAATATTTCTTTTAACGTCTTATTGTTTAAGAATGTCGTAGTAGTGAAAAGAAAACTCATATCTAACTTATCATAAATTCGTAAATTAGTAATTAGAATTACTTTTAATGATTTTTTTTTGATGTGCTACGTATAGCTGTAGTTGGCCACGCTTCGATGTGACATATTATGCTTACTTTGATGTAATAAAGAAAGAATAGATAAAAAAGTTGAGGTGGTTTGAACTCCAATGGATTAGAACTTCTTGAGTTTTTGAAGTGTACACAAATCAACTAAACATTTCTATATACCTACGCTTTTTATGATTTTATCATAGTAACGTTTATAACAATAGATAGATAACCAGATAACCTATTCAGTATTCTTTAGTGCCAAGATAGTTGGCTTTAGAAATGTATCTTATAAAATTGTGGAGTTTAATGATTCTTCATGTGTACTTTGATAGTTTCAGTGTGTGAGTTAAGTGTTGAATGTGTTGGACTTGAGTATAAGTTTTCTTATAGGGCCGTTGTTCGCTGTGTATAGGAGAGATGTATCATTAAATCTTAAGTGGGTAATAATGATAATTTTTATTAGGTCAGCCATTTACGTGTGCTATTTCGAATGTAAATTTTTAGTGACTTAATGAGCAGAAGTAACATTTTGGTTATTAATTTCATCTTAAATGAATTATTATTTAATAAAACTGTGTGGGAAACTGTTTCACAGGAAAATTCTTAATATTTTAGGCTCTAGTGATCGGAAAAAACCAACCACAAAACAACTGGCAAACATTATCGGTCACCTTTCTTTATATCTATGGAGACAACTTCCAAAGAAGTATATTATCATTTGTAGCATTATGTGTGTATCAATATAAACTGAAATTATCTTTTGATACATTTTATATGACAAATATAATAAAAATATTGTTGGTAACAATATTTGTGATTTACAGGCAAACGTTAACAAATAAGTACCTACAGTCACAGACAATAAAGGCGAGTCAAAGGAAGGTCGGCGCCACATTCATCAAAGGCCGACTAAGACCCCAGTCTGTCTAGAAAAGTCTCAATTCTTACATTTCGATGTAAAATGTTGGCTACTTTTGATTTACTTTTCTTTCACTGAGATTAAAATGCTCAAACTTTTGGTAATTATATACTTGGAAATATTATTAGATACACTATTAGCTTAAAGTAAATTCAACACTCTAAATAAGTGTGGTCATTTATACGCGACTAAATTCAAATGCATTCGTGTATTTTTAAAGGCCTTCCCTATGCACGAAAAAAACAATCTTTTTAGATAACTCTGGTGTTTATATTATTATTATTATTTAAATATAATACCAACGTATTTGATAGTCATAACGGTTTATAATTTTTTTCAAAAATCGAACTCATATATCAAATTTCACGGTTTTAAGTTAAAAATGAGACTTAGTCAGTCATTATAACCTTAGTCAACTCATTCGAATTAAAATTTTTATTTATTATTAAATTATTATTGACACTCTCTATAATACTGTTAATCTCAGTTCTGAATTGTTTAGTTTTCATTACATACGTTAAATGTAAAAAACAATCTAGAGTATTCTAGACTGTTGAAGTTACGTAAAAGCCGATGACGTAATGTGCCTACTGGATGGCAGCGACTAAAGATTGGTCTTACTAGGTACTATTTCTTGCAAAATCAAAGTTGAATGTAATTTGTTTTTGAAAATATTAGCTTTTTTCTGCCCGAAGGGGTAGAGAGCGGCATGTTAAAGTCCATTTTACGTAAAAGTTGGCAAGTCTATTGCGATCAATTGGTTATAGTTACGTCAATAAACACACTTGTATAATGCATGTAAATATAACATATACATCTTACAGATAAATGCAAACCAGACTCAGAACAAACGATTTTTCACGTAATGTTTGTTTCGAATGAGTATCTAACCCACGAACTATAATTTTCATACTTATTAAATAACGATTTTTATCGATTGTAAACCACCACCACATGAACCACAGGAAATAAAGCGCTAAAAATTCTACAATCAATTATTCGCTTATTTCAAATGCGTTCACATTTTCTGTAGTGTAGCAACACAAAATAAATATAAGCTGTGCCCGACAGGGTCCATAATTGATACTGTACTATTTTATGTTGACTATCTGTGAGACATTATGGTAAAGCAATAAAGTATTGAGTATTGAGTATTGAGTATTGAGTGACAGTCAGACAGTGACAGCAGAGACACACTACTCTACTATATAATTAAATACGTGCAAATATTAACATATTGGTTACATATCTGTTTTCCATTAATATACGGCACCTTCTAGGATTCCGTTAAGCTTCAAAGTACCTGAAACAAAGAACAATATTTTATTAATTTACGCTATAAGCTGAATCCATGACTACATTGTATTACAATCGTCAGAGCTCCAGTGACTTCCTTAATAAAGCCCAGGGAGATAGAAAGACAGATAACATTTTCAATAAACAAGTAACATAATTAATGTCACAACTGTTTTTTAAATAGCAAACGTTACATCAAGCAGTCTGCAAGCTTGATCGGAAAGCCTTTGATATTTCTAATTTCGAAGTTACAATAAGCCGAAAACAAAAGGCCCAAAATTATGCAGCCTTTTAGTCTTAGTTCATTTTATCGGGACAAAACTGTAAACAAAAAACAGACAGCCTCGAAGGCAAAGTGGTAGCGAATGCGACTGATGTATGGAGGTCTTGGATTCGATTCTCGGGTGGGACAAAATATTCGTATGATCTGCAAATATTTGTTTCAGAGTTTGGATGTTTTCTATATATGATAATATTCTTACAGACAATCCAGCTGTCATAGTATATTTAGCTTAGTTTCTGCTCTGCTAGATGACGTTGTTGTGGAGTATTTATTATTATTCTGCATAAATAATTTAAAAACGAAGGCTAAGCACATACATCCACATCTGAAACACATAATCAAAATAAAAGTATACGTAATGACATAACACTGTAATAGTGCATGTAAGGCGTAACTCCGCTGGTTCCATAAAGTAGATTAAATTTAAATTGTCAATTCGGTTTTACGAGCGACAGCGGGTTCGGGCTGCGTCGGTAATTCCCCACTCGGTGTGAGGTATTCCGAGCATTTTCGGGCATTTGTCAAACTTGTGTACCTAGCTTGAGGAATGTTACGTAAAATCGTCAAGTGAACGATTAGGTAAAATACGTGTAGTGTTTTGAGTGATGGACGTGGACTTTTATATAAATGTAGATGCGAAAATATCTTATTTCAGGGAAACATTTGGATGGAAATTTTGTCTACCCAAATTTTACGGCTGAAGGCTGTTTTCAGAATCATAAACTAAACGTCATCCTTCTATTTGGTTACTGGATGATGATGGTTGCTAGAGATGGAGAAAAACGAAAACAAAACCTTTTGAATAAAATTAACGAACAAAAACTTGCGTTTTTATATTTAAAAAAAAAGTTTGTACACACTGATATAAACCGAACAATTTGAGAATGTAGCTTTTACATATAAAACGTGTGGTGATTGATTAAGAATACAGAATGCCACCACCCGTATTCATCGCGTGGGTGTTGTAAGAGGCGACTTAGGAAGTAAATTACTTGGGATGACGTCACTGCAAGGAGAAGAAAAACTTAATATAAACTCAATACCAACCCATCTGTCCATCTGTCAAAATCCCCTTTCTAAGAAGAAGCTTATGTCCAACAGTGAACTATTAAAGGCTGTTGATGTGACATAAAAAACAAAATAGAAAGTAATTTTGTCAAACACAGTTTTTCTGCAGATAGCAAGACATACATACATGACAGCGACAATACAAAATTATACAATTTTTTGGATAAAAAATTTGGACTACAATGTTATGACATCGCAGAAAATCCACTGTTAAGAAATTTTTTCGTAACTTTCCATCTAGTGAATGAAGTTATCCGCCATCCGCTCCTGACAGCTAACTCTGACGGATAGAACTGAAAGGGTGGGTAAGGCTTTATGGCTTAAGTTGCATGTGTCTAAGGGGTAACGGTAATTACTTATAGTCAACTGGTTTAGTTTGTTTGCCCCCTATATAATAGAAAAACGCTTTTATCCTAAACATAAATCGGAATTTAATATTAGAAACTGTTTTAATTATCCCGTATAACTTCCACCCGCTGCTACAGCCCTGCTGTGACGTAGGCAAACAGCATTCATTATTCACAATTGTTAAGCGTTGCATAATGCCGTCCAACGCTGGAAGGGTGAAAATTGTAGATTTCCACATCGCCCCGGTTTATGTTCAAATTATTAAGGGTTATAACTCTACGACACTAAGTGAAATAAACTGTATGTTTAAATATTGGGCTTGTTGACAGTTCTGGAAAATATTGGTGTGGTTATATGAGACCGTGTTTTTAATAAGGATTTTTACAAACTTATATATCATAATAGAATTGCTCATAGGCTGTACTATGGTAATCAGACTGCTAATAAACATACTTGTATATCTTTAAATACATACGTAGTGCGTAACGTAGTGATAAATTACACCCAGACACTGAATAAATGGTCACGTTCACCACATAATTATATGTCCCGAATGGGAATCGAACCCATGACCTGCTGAACAGCCATGGTTACTAACCACTAGACCTAAAGGTCCGTTGAAACTTTTAATCGCATTAACTTACGAGCGTATTTTATTTCAAGTCAATTTATTCATGTCGTATTCTTCCTATACAGGAACAGTCCACCAGTAATCATCGTTTCATTGTGAATCGACAAAACAACAATTGCCGATCATCGACTGATAGACCCATCGATAGTAGAGCAATGATCATATGCTAAATGTCAGTTTTAATCGTTGAGCATTACGTTCTACGTGACGGAGTGACAGAAAGTGATCGATTAATAAAACAATCGATACATCGAACTGAAATTTAAATCAATCAATTAGTGGTGACGCTTTAGAATCCGTCGGTCAATAGTCAACAATACACAGTTTGATTGCAAGTTTTGCTACTGGTCATAAGCTGGTGTTCTATTAGAAATATTTTATTGACATTTATGTTACTAAAAAATAAAATATATAATATAATAATATACATAACGTTTCAAATGTGGTGATGATGAATATTTCAAGTAATATAGTACATTATTCTAATAACTACATATCGTAGAATATAAGTGAACATACACGTCAACTATGAAAAATAACAACACAAACTATAAATAATGAAACAAAAACAAACATCGGAGCCTACGAGGCCCTTGTGTAAAATTTCGTCGCAAACGGACATGTCGTGTCATGTTTACTTCCAACTAATTTACTAATTTTTACCCGTTCGAAATATGAAAAAATAAAAATTGTTTCTACCAGTTTTAACATGGTACAACTTCGAGTTCTTTATAATGTATTTTTCTAAAATAGTTTACCCTTTCTATTCGGCATGATAAATTGCCTTAACCAATACTCTCCCTACAATATGCTTAAAATATTTGGATCAAGCACCTCTTAGTAAAATGAAAACCGATTTGGGCAGCTGCCCAACGAACTAAGGTTTTGTTACAATTTTTGATAACCCTTACACATCGACCCTCTCTGAGAAGATCATCCTATTTTACTGTTGAAGCCTAATTTTTTCACATAAAATAAAAAAAAGACAAAGTCGTCGTTCGTTTCAGGTTAATGTCAGCCTGTAATTGACTGCCTGTCACATTTATAAAAAAATGATAACGGTTTTCAAAAAAGAGAATTTCTGCCAAATTACTAGAAGTCAAGATCATTTATTAAAATTGTAATCTCAAATTTATCATAGTATCATATACACGTTCTCAATATTGTAAACAATCAGCATGGTCACTCAAATATACTCATAAAATATTTTATTACGTCACAATATTACAATACTAAAAGCTTACGAACGTCACGAAAGAGTGAATTCATAATACATTACTACATCAGTTCTAATGTCGCCTGTGGGTAGTAATTTGTAAGTGAGTGCTACATATTTATAACAGTTGCGTTTTTCCATGGCGCTTCTGGGACATAGAACATTGGGCGTGTTTACGTAATATTAATGACGTGATTCTAGTAATAGGCGTGTTCAACAGACAATAAATTAGTCCCCTGAGAGTATAAAATACGATGGCTTTAACTTCATTACTGGAATTTAACATTTTAAGTATTTCACTTGGTAGAGGGAGTCATTTTCTTCTTTATGGAGGAAGAACAAAAGAGTAATTGTTCAGTACTGATTGTGAACCTCAATTTGCATTTGACAACCTTTGAAATCTATTAAAACCTTTATATTTTCGGTAATATTTTTTTGATAAGTTACTTCGTATTGAGATATTTAAGGATAGCTTTACGACTGTAATAAATTAAACGACTTTGATCAACGACATCTCGCTCTACTAAGGCTTTTGGTGTTATAGGTTTAATGAACAGCCCCAAGCCGGGTTTTGTAATCTTCTTTAAGACATTGACTGAAGAAATGAATGAAAAGTCTCGGATGACAGACGTAAGGCAACTATTCTTTAAATAAAAAATAAAAAACAAACAAACAATGTCGCATTCTAAAAGTTTGCAGGCCAAGGCTGATTTAATAGTTATAAATTGCCAATTATTATTTGTCCTCCTCATAGGTCTAACAAAATCAATAAGATTACTGATAAGGCGTCTCTAGTAGGTATTTGATACTTACGTCTATGGTCTCCTAACAACCATTACATTAAATTTAATACAAATGACATATTTCTATGCCATGTTACTTTTAGACAAAAATTATAATCTGATAATAAAACTCATTACACAATTTTATAATAATTTTATTTTATTTTTTTTTTAATTAAAGTTTTTGTTTCTTTCAACTCGTTTTTTAAAAAGATTTTCACTTAAGTCCAGTTAGATACTAAGTATATTTTTGGACTATAACACACTCAAGATGGGACCAAAAGACGAATTTAATTCCAAAAAGTCACGTTCACTTCCAAAGATGGCTATCTCTTAAATGCTAAATAGAAGCTTACTAAGTTTTATCCAAAGTAAATAGGACATGCCTCAAGAAAACAACTGAGTTACTCTAAAGATTTTGAGTTGTAAATTTACTAGGAATAGAAAAGTATTTTTTTTTAGTTCAATTACCTTTAGTTTGACACTAAAAATGTGTACGCAAACCACACAATTTAGCTAAAAATGCACACTCAATTTGCTTTCTACACATATAAACCAGTTTAAACCGAGAATTATGCGTCTCCGTGAGATCAAACAGAAATCAGATACTAAAAATAATTAATACTAATATAATCAATGAACAACTTTAGTGACATCGAAGAACTAGTCTTGTCACAACACAAGCCTGTCATAAATTATTATTATTACTTTCATAAAGACCACAATGGCAACATTAGACATCAAAACGGAGCAGACAATTATAACTAACAAAGGAACATGATGATCACAAGATCTTGGTGAAAAAAGTCATATGCAACCCCCAATTAAATTCATTGGACCAAATGTTGAACTAAAATAATAGTTCTTTTTGGAGGCTGAAAAAACACAGAAGTTCTTCAAAATCAACATACCGCATTCCTATTCGGGCCACGAAATATACGGACGCGATTATCAACGAATGTATTCGTTGATAAGTACCGTTCGTTCGTCGTACCAAGTGCATTGGTACTTACAGCACAGGTCTTCCTATTTTAAGTACCAGCTGAACATAAACATTGTTTTAACCATTTAGTATACGAAACAAACTGCTCCACAAGATGTAAACACTGTGTAACATATAAATAAATAAATAAAAATAAATAAATAAATAATATAATTTCAAAAATTGCAATAATTAAACACCTAGAACAAAAGATTTGTTTTCGAGAGATGTAAACACTAGAGAGAAGTGTTACTCCTGGTAAAAAGTAAAAATGTATTTATATTTATGTGTTTATATATATTTTTGCCAGTATGGATCAAAATGTTGCAATATATGTTAGAAATATTTTTAACCCAAACCCCCCGCTTATATCGTAGAGCTTTTTATTTTGCTTTTTAATTTCTTTCTCTACTATTATTAAAATCTGCAACAAATTTTAAGTGACGTTTGAGTTTGAAATTAAAACGCTTTATTCGATTCTATTGTTGATTCTGAACAAACTATTATACTTTCAGGTGTTGCATTAAGTATGAATAATGTTGTATATTTGGCATTTCTTCAATTATAATATTGGAAAAGCAATTTTTTTAACCTATAAAATAAGTTTCCAAATCTGTTCATAAATAGAACTCAGGTAACTAATGCGTAAAAATTGAAAATGCATTCGAATTGAAAACATCCTCCTAGTTTTGAAGTAGTTATAATGAAAACCGGTGATCAATTAGTCAAAGCTTCCAAAACTGATCCTCAAATTCACCGATTCAAATTGTGTGAAATTAAAACGGGATCGCAATTACTGACTTAACATTTACTGAATTAGTATCATATCACGGGACATTAGACTACACTCAAAGGCAAAAATTTGACTTTGCATTGAACCTTTTGTAATTGGTTTTCTTTTCCATCCGCTTCCTTAGCGACTCCAGCTAAAAAAGAATAACGCTGGAGGCCTCCATTTTAATGGTATTTGCTTTCAATAAGGGCCCTCATATTTATTTTCGGTGGGAAAATGCAGCGGTTTGTTTAGTGTTGTATGATAACGATGGGACACCAGCAAATGTCTAAAAACTTGACTCATTTTTGTTATGAATTTCAATATAACTATTTATTTGTACATATGTTTATCATTGCCGTTTCACAGTCATAGTTAGCATCCGTTCGTAATCTGTATTGATGCTTAGAACGATTTTTAAAATTTAGTATTAGTGTACACCAATACGAATATGTGAACATTAAATATTGATAATATTTAAAAATATAACTAATATGTATATACAATTGTAATAAAGCGAATAATAATAATTTTATTCTACAGCAGGCAATCACAAAAGGACTTAATACTAGGTATATAGGTATAAATGATGAACTTATCGCTCGGTCAATTGCTGACAGGCAACTATGGGATACACAGAAATCACGATTGGGAAAAGTATAGCGTAGTGTCTAGTGTTTGTGAACGTCTTAATATATATCTAGCAATACGCAAGCAATATATATGTATATATATAATATCTCAAACTCGAACTGTTTAAACAGACAAGGAGTGGTTGGAAAATTTGGTAGAATATTCAGTCAGTCGTGTAGAAAGTGTTTACTTTCTACACGACTGACTGAATATAATGAAGGTTTCTTCATTTAAGGTGCCGTGGTAGAAGAGGATAAAATGAACCATTGTATAGAACAGAAAAAATATGTACATTCCGGCGAAGACGAATATAATTCTAATACAGAGATTTGGGCGCCTCTCAAACTTATTCAATTGGTCTTCAGTAAGATCTTAATAACTGGTGTAAGTGTAATCAAAGATTATGTAAGAGCAATCTTAGTTATCACAAGAAACTTAAGACAGAATAGTCCAATTCATGTAGAAAATCTATATCGAACTTCCAATAACAATGACCAGAGTCTTGAATGGGTTAATCTTCAGGCTGTAAGTAATGCTCTGTTTACAGATATTATCGATTCAACAACCAGATTAACCAGTGGTACCTTTGAATAAATTTTGGAGATTCGCGTATAAGTGGTCGTACTATATAAGACCAAGTCAGATCATTAGTGATGGTGTTAATAAAACAAGAGAAAAGTAAGGAAGACAGCACGCCGCCCTAAGGTACACCAGCTTTAGGGTTACACCTAAAAGAAACATTGGTATCAAAGTTAATGCGCTTCCAGTAACCAAACAAGTAGATGTAAAACCAATCAAATGTGGACATGATAAGAGAGCGTAACACAGATAGCAGTACGACAAATTTGCCCTTGTTGAATGCATTACTTAAGTCGAAGGAGTGTTAGAACTGTAATCTGGTCGATCTCCATTATTTCTGTACTCTTACAAACTTTTGTAAAAACTAACACTAAACGACATCGACCCCTTTTCATGACTTTCTGGCCTAGACATGATCAATTTAGTATTGAAGTAACAAAATTATTTTTCAGTGGCTTACACCCAGTGGGAATCATTATTTCATGAAGTTAAGTATTGAGTGAATTAGCGCAATGCCAATGATAGGTGAGGTGACGCAGCCGGGAAACATAGGATGAGATTAGTCAAGTATTGCTAGGATCGGAAAAAATACCTCACGGCCGTTCACTTTATTTTACTTGTCAGTACATTTTTTTTTAAGTTGCTTAAGTAATAAAATTAAAGGAATTTAAAGTATTTAATGTATTTTTGTAGTTTTTGTAAACATTTTCACGGGTTGTTTCATTTTTATCAACAATACAATATACAATATTCTTGGAGGACTCTCCACAATAAGCGCAACTGTTAACACGTATTTTAAGGAAGTAATTTAGTGATATCACTGGTATTTTAAAGTTAGGAATGGCACGTAGGAGTAGACTGTGGGACACTACTCCGAGTCTCTTTACGGCGACATCAGAGCTAGACGGACGTTTTAGTATCGAATATTGTCGAAAGCTGTTTTTTCATCTGATTATTTTATATTATTGAGTAAGTATTGTTAAATTGTATACAGGTATACCTTCTTTTTTAGTATGGTGAAAAATATTAATAACTATATTTAATATTGTTGCCTCCAAACTGTTTAACTTTGTAAATGATTCGTAGTACCTACCCTAATTTAAAAGAGACGTCGGTATTATCTACAATCTAAAATGATTTTCTTCGGTTATTCGAATTCGCTTATACGGTACAAGGAAATGAGTAACTTTTACAACACTATGTGCTTATCTACAGTGCTTGATTACAAATGGCGACCGATTGCTCCAAATGTTTTTTTTTCTTTTCAATAATTGTTAGTACTTATGCCAGCAGAAGTTACAATTTGTAAATTGGAATGCTTATACTTTCGTCCAGAACTTACATAACAAATCAAGCAGAAAATAAAAGCACACGCAACTTTAACATTATAAATTTCGGTATGAAATTCGCAAACAAGTTTAAACAAATCTAATCTTGAAGCGGTTGAACTCAAACTGAACAACTTCACTCATATAAGAAGATCAATTAATCAAGTCGGAAATCACGGCGGGCCGCCAAGTGAAATAAACATATTGCCAACTCGGAATTATTAGCCGTTGCCGAGTTTAAATCGAAATTGCCAAAGGGTGTAGTTATAGGGCCCGGAGGATTTGAGAATTTGCTACCCGCGCTTCAATGTTTATAGCGTTTAGCTTCCCACCTGTTTTAGTTTCGAGTTTAATTGTGACTAATGTGAGTTTGATGTTTTAGCCTTGTAAATATTTTGGTTCGATTGGTGTTGCTATGAGCGCTCAAGTTAGTAAATAAGTAAAACCGAATGTTAACATGTTTCATTAACATCAAATATATCTATTGCAGTTTATATTCATTCACGTGTATGTTACAAGGCATAATAATTATCATTTTAATTAACAAATAATGGTTGCCTGTTAGAGATTGCCAACGGGCGACAAGACCGCCACTTGTACTTTCTTAGCTTTAAGTTAGCTTTGTAATGAATCTGATGGTCAAATAAATGAATATTATTAATAATAAATGAATGATATATTTTTATTAATAATATTATTCGTGGCGTCTATAAAGCCTAGTGGTAGCACAGTAGATATTCTTAAAGGTAGTAGGATAATTGTTGAAGATAATTGTAGATTTATAATTCTTACCTGGTACCATAAAATTATCTGGATATTAGAAAATTTCAATAATATTACTGACTAAGACGTAACGTTACTATTTTTTGGTATCGCTCTGTTCAGTCACATGCAATGGCAAACCTATTGCCTAGAAATGTAGAAAGTACATGTACTTTTATATAAAGTAACGCGTCACAGTTGAAAGAATACATTCTGTTTATAATTAATATCTTCAAATTTATTTCTAATGAACTTATAAAAAAACTATAGCCTTGAGCATAAAAGATGTATTCAAAACAAATTTTACATACAATCTGCTATGCAGCACTTCGGCGTGCATCTTCGTTGCATTTCCATAGCAAAAGCTCTAAAACTTGCAAGGATAATCTAGTTTTAACAATGGATGTGGCAAACGACATTATCTTGAGCATATGAGTATGCTAACACAAGTTAAAACAGTTAACATGTTTTTAGGGTAACGGTAATAGTTGGATATAATAAGATATTTATTTTAAAAAAGACTCTACAAGCACTAGGAATATTCTTGTGTCGCGTTGAGTTTTCCAAGATGCACAAAATGGGCTCAAAAATCCCATTTTCATAATAAGAATAAATATAGGTAATAAGGAAAAAACGTCATTTCAGCTCAGGTCCATAAAATAATGCGTAAAAAAGTGGTAACGCACTAGTATTTTGGACTTCTACATAAATGACAATCTACTCCAAATGAAATTCAGCATGAATGATTTTTTTATATTCATTATAATTGAGAGATTTTAAGCCATAATTGACTATGTCAGTCCCAGGAATATATTAATGCATTAGCCGTGGGTTATGAACTTAACACACCATATACTTTTAGTCAATCTAACTCGCATCTTATTTTACATCCATGTCTTCCACTATTCTTATAAAAAGACACTTTGACTGCTCTGAAGAACGTGTGATTGCAGCTTTATTGCAATTTCAAAGCATACCTGACGCTCTTGGAGATAATGCCTTTTGAAAGGTTCTACAGAATTGAATTCGTGGTCTCCTTTCTCCGCGAATACAGCTTTTGAGAGTAAAATTTCTGAGAGATATCTTTCTCTCTTATAGAAGACCAAATTTTATATAAAATATTGTTACAGTCACCATTGATATTAAAAAACAAGGGGAATCCCGCAAAATTTGGTCATAAAATTACTTCATTCCTAGGTAAAACTTACTAATATTATTTCTAAGCTTAAGTAAATTAATACATGTTTGATTTCACTTGTTTTTATCAATTATTCTGAAAGTTGGCATGAAATCTGTGTGGTATTTTGTATTTATTTTTTATCATTACTAACTCTACTCTGCCTGATGAAAAGTATGAATAGAAGCCAAGAGTTGTGGTCACCATACTCATTGCGAATACAGACAATGCAATATGGTAACCGCACTATGGTGGTCAAGTGAATTGATTTTTTTCTTGCCTCGCTTAGAGACGTCAAATCATGACACTCAATGTCGTAGTTTAAGGCTCACACACAGGTAAAAAAAGTCATAATATTTTAAGCAAAATAAATTCTATTTTATAAAATATTTGAATAGGTATAACGCGCAAGTGTATATTCTACTCTAGTTACCCACAAAATCTATCAAAAATAGGGTACTCTTATATCTAGATAAATGCGTGAATATTCATCAAGTCACTAAAGGCAGGCAAATAGATGCACCCAAACAATGAACGTAGGATTACAAACACCAGCTATAATCTCAACTCCCCGTTATGGTTTCAACACTACGGTTTTCCTCTTCTAACAAAATTCCAATGTTGCTAATGTTTTCCGTGGAGGAATCAGCTTGATAGCCTGTGACGTAAATGCGATTTGTCGAGATGGGATCGCGGCAAACGAACCGTGGGTAGTTAGACTAACTCCTGAGACCTGATATTACAGTGCACGTGAGGGTTTGAAGTGAATGATACGAGTCTGAGAAAGATCTTTGGTGAAGACGTAGAGGACGTTTTATGAATAATAAAATGAAATTCACGAATGAGTTATTGGCGCATAAACTCTGATTTTTCTTTCCTTATAATATTAGTTTATTACAGTGGATCTATTTATATACATGTGTATAAAAAGTTATGTCTACGCTTTAAAAATAAAAAAAGTTCTGCACCGATTGAGAATCAAATATATTTACGATCTTTTTATCACAATGTACCATAGCAAAGCGTGGCAGGATTACTTGTACAATTGCAAACAGATATTTGTATAACCTAATCACACCATGACAGTAAAAACGTATCTAGGTACACACAAAACAGAGCTCGTAAACTTGATACATTAGATAATGGACGATAAACCTAATTACGCAATGTACCTGTGAAGTCACAAAACCTGGGACAAAGTCAACTATATATTATAAGTGTAGTTAGAGGCTGGTTTTCGTAGACAATCTTTTTTCTAACTTTTTGATCAAAAGTTCATTAATTTTTTTTAAGGTGGCCAAGGTTTAATTTGAATATTTAACAATAATAAAGATTACAATTATATTTTTTAGTTTTAGGTCTGTGCACAACTTTTAGTTACTTGCTACCCGCTCCGCTACTTTGAAAGTATAACCCACAAACAAATAAAATCTTAAAACATAAAAATGGTTATGTGGGATAACCCACAACCGCGATGGTATACGCCTATATCTTACATTTATCCGCAGGATAAACCATCGACTTTTCTCTAGACAATTTTAAGATATATATTACAATACCGTAGTGCATATTTTTTATATATCTAGTAAATTGTAGTCACTATTAGCGTTAAAACCTTTAAAAATTGTATATAACATGTGTGTATTATATGTATATTAAGACCTTATTTAAGTTTTTGTTGTTTCTTAAAATATGGCGTAACTGTACTGCACTTGCGATTTCGTACAGTATTTAAATTTATGATATTATTCTCAAATTCTAGCAGATATAGTTTACTAAAGTGTAAACCACAGATTTATTATTTATTTACCTATTGTGAAAATGTCTACAACTACGTGCCAAATAAAGTGTTTTTGCAGGTAATTTCATTACACTACTTTATTTAAAAGAAATCTGCAACTTAAGCACATAGAATATCTGTAGAAATATATGGTGACAATGTTTTATTGAATAGAGCTAGTAAACGCTAGTAGAGCTCGGGAAAACATTGCAAGTAGATGCTTCAACAGTTTCAAAACGTTAAGAACCGTTAGGAATGATCCAAAAGCAGGGACGTTGGGTGCTGTATATGTTGAAGCTGAGAGACGTTGAACGACTTTTTGTCATATGTGAATTGCTGCTCAATAGTAGAAAAGGAACAGTTTTCTGCACCGTATTATCACTGGTGATAAAAAGTGGATTTGCTACGACAATTTAAAGCGTAAAAATCGCGGTGTATGCCCGGTCACGCTTCAACATCGTCGTCAAAACCAAATATCCACGGTTCGTAGCATCTACAGTGCATTCGATGGGATCAGTAGGGTGTAATTTATTGTGAACACTTTCACAGGAATTCGTCATCGACTTTAGTTGATGCGTTTATGTCGATTTCTGACGCGACCGCTATACGAGCAGAAACATGACAAAGTGATTCTGTTATATGATCATGCTTGTCACATGTGGCAAAGCCAGTCAAAATTTACCTAGAAACGCTTCAAATGGAAGTTTTACCCTACCCACCCCGTTTAAGCAAGCAATGCTTCCATTCTTTTGAAGGAACCGAAAAATGGGTCGACTCAGGGTTGCGTCAAAAGATGAGGCGTTTTTTTTCGGTGGAGGATTCGATTACTGGCAGAAAGACGGGAGGAAGTGGTCTCTGATGATGGAAAATACTTTAAGTAGTTATTGTAAGCCTTATATTTTTTTAAGTCTTTACTTTACTTTTCTGTTTCTTTAAACAGAAAGAAGTTATTCAAGGTCCTGTTATACGAACCGTCCTTAAAACAGAACCTAAATGATAATAAAAACCGCATTTAAATCCGTTGCGTACTTTAAAAGATCCTAAGTGCACAAGAACGAAAAGCGACTTAATTTTATACTCCGTAAAGATTGAATCAGTTACAAAATATCTTTTTAATAAAATTAGTAACGTAATTTATTTAAAATATAAGACTTAAGATCAGTTGCAATTTCAACAATCCTGGTAAAAATATCTAAGGTTTTCGAGACCCATTTAAGTTTTTTTGTTATTTTTTTTTAAAGACAACGTCCGCATTACGAATAAATCCTGTGTCGTGGCGGACTCCACAAACATACAAGAAACGGACACAAAGAAAATTCAGAATCAGTATGACATTTTGTGAGTCACACAAACTGTTGTCCCATGTGGAGTATGAACCCAAAACATTCAGCGAGGTAGAGGACGGTGTGATGACCGCATAAACTACTAGGCTAACAGTGCAGTTGTAAACAGTTTTTATATCGGGTGGGCTATGAATAGGTTAACATTTGGAAAAATCCTATAAAACTATTTCATATATTATAAAAATTGTTTATTTACGAGAAAGCTAATTAGTTGGAAATTATTTTTCAAAAATTACATCGCCTTAATGACCACCGTTTCGACGTTTGCACTCTTCTAAGCGAGCACCGAAATTTTCGAATACTCGTGGGCAAAGAGACCGTTAGATTGCCGATATATCTCTGCTGAATTTTTACTTTTATTATAGTTCCTGTAGTATATTTAGATTATTGATGTACACACGATTCTTCACACAACCCCATAAAAATAAGTCTGCTGGGGACAAAGTTGGACTTCTGGATGGCCATGGAATGTCGCCTCGTCTGAAAAATAAGCTTTTTCAGAAACATGTCTTTGACCATCGGTAGGGACTTATAGGATGTGTGATAAGTGGCTTCATCTTGTTCAAGTGGCATCGGTTCCAAGAACTCCCGTAACATGTTTGCGCGGGATGTTAGTTTCAAATGTTAACGAATTCTTGGCCCAATCTATAATAGATAAATAAGTACTCGTAGATGTAAAACCTTTTAAAGATTAATTTTTAAGCATAAATTATGCGAAAACAGATAAACACTTGAGCTTAAAAATTAACTCAAAATGTGCCCTACATTTCACTCGACTGTGAATAGCATATGCCGTAAGCCTTTCCACTTATTTTGCCACTTAAATGACACATACTCATAAGATCGCCCTCTCTCCATATTCATCCACGCATACACCTAAGTGATTATAATGATTCATCCCATCAACTCATCAAAACACCTGCAACCTTATTTTTCAGAGCCTCGTGTTACATGAGCTGTCATTATTGTTACATGCCACTTGTGTTGGGTAAAGGTATTTTTGTTTTGATGCTCAGGTATGAAGTAAAAGCGAAGAACATCTAATATCGCAGTATATATTAGATTTTTTCAATGAGACAGGTTTTATTTTTCTTTTCATTGTACATACTTTACAAGATACAAAAAAAATTCTGTTACAAATATGTAAACATAACAATTGACGGTCTTATCGCTGATGGTGAGCGATCTCTTACAGACAACCTTCATGCGAACATTATTTAAAGATTTAATGAGGTACGTTTAAATAGAAAGTACTGAAAAAATAAAATCAATTACTCTTTGTTTCAAAAAAATTTGAAAACAACGTCGCCGATCAGGACCGCATAAAAAAATAATATAACAATCTCGATAGCCATAGTCCAAAGGGCCATAGTCTCGCTACCTATAGTAGTAACGTGGGACCGTAACACTTGCGAAAAGTGCTTGTTTAATATGCCTCTGCCTATCGCTTCAGAGAAACTGGCGTGATTTTATATATGTATGAATATAAAAGTAAGAAAAAAATCACATAAAACCCTTAATCCCTGACTTACCTTCTAAATTTAAAACGTTGATGTTTTCTTTCCTATATCAACATCACATTTTTCCGGTATCACGCATCATACATCAGCCGTGAACGATTTCACCCATCAGACGTTTAAGGTACCTGCATCCCGCCCTATATTGAGTCATATTTCATGGACGCAAGATGCATGGGACCATCATGGGGTTGATACTGAAACATTTGTGGTGAGTTTCCATTTTGAAATATCACGAAACTTCACTGCGTTTAAAATTTAGAAGACTTTTTTATAGATTTATAAAAGTATTATTTCAGAAAAGTAGATATTTTAACAGTTTAAAAGCACTCCAGACTTTTCGGTTATCCTTCGAAATTATTTTGTTGATTTCTTTTTAAGGTTAAATTTTCTTATCTAGTTTGTAATAATTCAACAAACAAGAAAGTTTATTACGTTATAGCATAAATTTTTCATATTTAAAAATATTTATCGACTTTAGAAAAGGAGAGACTTTTATTTTATTTTTTTGAAGTCACTTGTTTTTTTTTTATGTTTGTGATAAACCAAATTCCATCATTTATGAAATTCTTTTATTATCGGTAAAGTTATAATTCTCATTTGGTATTATGTTATTTGGTATTTGAATAAGAAATGCCAGCCCTTAAGCTGAAAGTTAAATAATAAAGCACAATTTTAATTTATTAAGAAGATATATTTTGGAGATTATTGGTATAGTTAATTATATTCTTTTTAATTCTATTTGCAAGTAATGCATGTTTTTGTAAAAGATAAAAACGTCAGGCATTTGTAATTTAATACTCGGATATAGTTACCTAATTTGACAATTTTAAAATCAATGAAAATTACGCAGAGAAAGTAACGGCTAGAAAAATACAAGCCGAAGATATAATCCGTCACTTTCTGCGAACAAGTTATGCTTGCGAAGGAGAAGGTGGAACGGGACTAGGGGGGGTTTAGAACTCTCACAGGAACCGCAGAAGATCCAGGCACCCTAGATCACGCCGGAGAAACGATCTCCACCCTCCATAAGCGAAAGCCTGGGGATGACAGATGAGGTCATCTATATTGTTTGCATACTATCGATCATGTAGCAGAAGCAGGCCAGAGTGGCGAAGCGAGCGCTACGGACCACCCGCCCCCTTTTAGGGAAAAGAGAAAAACACGGAACATCGAGGTTTTCACCCAGGAGAGATCCAAAAGTCATCGATGGCTCAAGATATTTTGGGATGCCAAAGTTTGTTTACTAGGGTGCACTTGTTTTCCTGGCTACTGGTCCCTGAGACCCTATGCTTTTTTTGGTCGGTTGGAGTCCGACATAACCACCTGCCGGTGGTAACGGTGGAGATTTCAGCACAGAAACAAAAAATTAAAAGACCTAAAAGATGTTTAAGAGGTGAAAAACAAATGATCTTTTAAATACCCAACACCTTATAAATTATATCACCCAATATAAAATCACGCATAGCAGATCACACCATGATTTTTTTAATAACAACCACAATTTTAAACACATTTTTACGGCTTCCCTTAATCCATTTCCGGGCATTGCACATCATCTATCTTGCCACCCTCATGCATACATATATCGTCTGCAAACAATACATCAATGTTGTAGACAATTATTAGCACCATTTGTTTATTTATACACCTGCAACCCTTACTCTAGACCGCTATACATTGTGCTAATATTATTTCCCTTCTATCTTTAGCTATTTATATATATAAATTGTTAAGTTGTTTTGTATATGCCGTAGAAACTCGGAGTTGTACACCGATTAAATTCAAGTTATAACATGATTTACATACCACTTCAAAGAATGTTTTTATTTATTTTTCGCGTCAATTTTGCAACTTATTTCTTACCAATGCAACTATAGTGGTCTAAAACCAAGCGCTCTAACGAACGATTACTATTAAATATAATAATAACAAAAACTAGAGTCATCTCGCCCCAGCTAATCGCAAACTAGGCAAGGTTGTAAATATAGACAAATTACATACACTCACGAAGATATAGCAACGTGATTATGATACCACAATATTGAACTGCAAGAGAAGCGGACCCACGTCCTATATCCGACGACACGGCCTTAGAAAAGTTAAGTCAGTCTTGTTAATAGTATCTATCTATTCTATCTATTCACCTACAAGATGTTAAAACTAAAATCTTAATAATGTAATCTCACATCCAGAGATTTACATAAATTATCATTCACACATTATTTTTGCATATTGTATTATTTATTTGATATTCATCAACAGCCTTTTACAGTCCACTGCTAGATATAGGCCTCTCCTTAGCAAGGAAGTTTGACGCACTATACCATGCTGGCCAGACGGGTTGCAATAGTGTTTGTTTCAAGTTTTCCTTCTCTTTGTAATGATGTTGTCTTGCATACTTTGTTCCCTTAGTCGCCTTTTACGACACCCACGGGATGAATATAGGTGGTAACAATATGTATTCTCAATCCCTCACCACCCGGACGATATATTTGACAATATAGTATAAAATATTTCTCTCATAAATATATTTAATTTTCTAAACAGAAGAACTAAATGACTCTTGAAATGATGAGAAACTTGCCTATGGCAAAATCATTAAATACGGACAGTGACTTTAAGGATAAAAAAAGAATATACGTACACGTATGTATGTTATAATCCTCTAAAATTTTCTGTCTTTATTATAAAACGTACAAATCCTGACCAAGATTGTTTAAAATATTAATAAGATAAGCTACGATAATTGAATCAACAGCTACACTAACGAGGCAGGCAGAATATTTTCACATGTAGAATATATAAACTTTTTCAAAAGGTTTCAATGATGCTTAGCCGCGGTCTGCCAGGCATGATCAACTCCTCAGATGTGAGAATCCTTTCTTTGCATAGAAGGGACACAATATCCATTCATCCGCAGCATTAATAACGTAGTATATTCACAATACCCCTAAAACAAAATATTTTCAATATACTCGTAAAAGAACACACAACGTTACAGCAATATCTCCCTCTTCCCTGTTTCTGCAAGTAGCTAAACATCCGAACGCATTACTTTATTAGGTGCGCAAACGTCGGTACATCCGTCAAAGTCGCTGCAGCAGGGAGCGTTACAACCCATTTTACCCCAATTTGCAGTTGTCCCCTTGTAAGTACAGTGCCAAGCAGTAAGAGACAGCGGTATTTACGTGACGAGTGTTTGTAGAGCGCATAGTTAATATTGTAAAAAAATATAATACATATACAAAACTCAATTACCGAATGGTTCCAATTAGCATGGGCTTTACTCAACTATGTAGGTATAGGATTGGAACATAGGAGTCAGTTTTGCTAATATGTATCTTTGTCTATTACGTCAGAGAGCAGTGAGAGCAGTAAAATGTAAAAAATCACAATGTCGATAATTATTTTAAGAATGCCGTTAAAATAAATGCCTAAAACTGACAAATTAAATTACAAATATTTGATATGCATCTCATAAAGCACTTACTAGTCAAACTTTTAATATAGACAGTACGAGTATTATACATAAATTATGATTTCTGTGATACTTGTGAGACTATGAAATAAAAATATTATATATTTTTGGTTTCATTGTTGATTTATGAGAACCAACGTTAAAACGATACGATGAAAATAATATTTCAGCTAATTACCCTCATTTCTCTTACAACTTACACCAGCCTCAATTGCAGTAGGGCGCTCCCCAGAGCTTCGAACCGCAACTCAGTGCAGCGGCGTCGGTGATTTGTCTCTACCCCACGACGATTAAGAAATTGTCCTGCGGTCTTACCTAGTAGACATGCATTAGACGAATTAGATTGATAGTAGCGTTTATTTGGTAAGAAAATAATGCAGTTTGTAATCAAACAATGAGAGTAAGAGTTAAATTTTGAGTGAAGTTTTCCCTATTTTACTAACCCGTCTGACCAACGTAATATGGGACAACATCTCTGGGAGAGGTCTATATATGTACATACAGCCAGTGAACTACTATAGCTGTAGATGAGATCCATTTCGCATTTAAACGAGACTATATGGAAAGTAAATTCTCTCAAATGAAATATAATGTTCTAAGATGAATTAATGATAAAACTCTCAGATTAAAAAAAATGAAAATTTTCATTCATTTTTCATTCATTTCATCCAAATTACATGGAAAATACAGTCGTATCTGAAAATCTTATTTGAAGTACTCGTATGTTAAGTTCTGAACTAAAATATAAAGTAATCGTGTATTAGGCATGGTCTTTAAAGTAAACAAATGTACCCAGTAACAATATTAATAGCAGGCCATGGTAAGCGTACTTGTAATGAAAGTAATACCTTAATAGTCTCAGGGAAGTAATTTAAAACCAATTAAGCTATGATCCGGGGAAGCTAGACTTAATGAAAGACTTGCTTCAAGCAAAGTTGTATTAGACTGCAAAATAAAAGAGTTTCTTTTAACATTGACTTCGCTTTAGTCTTCTATGCAAGCTGTGTTTGTTACAAGTACAAAGTAAAAGATTGTTGTGATTGCATGAAATAAAATGGCGTTTGAATTGTCTCTGAAACGTTGCTAGGTGTGTTGATACATATTTTTATCTACTTTAAATCTTATCTAACTTGGTAGCATCTCTTGTACTGATATGTATCTTGATTCCGGTCAACGAAAGTATTAAAAGGACTGTTAATATGTAATGTTAATATGTTTTTTTTTATATTAAGAGACTGCCAAAGGGACTCTACTCTGCTTGATGGAAAGTATGAATAGAATTCAAGACTTGTAATCACCATACTCATCGCAAATGCAGACAATGTAGAATGGTGACCCACACTATGGCGGCCTTGTGAGATGCTTGACACTTGCTGTGACACTCCGCTCGGGGACGGAAAAGGCATGACAGTCATCGTGACAGTATAAGGCTTACACAGTTACCACGATAACTGTCACCCCTGCATCAACGGGCCTCCGGTCTCACACTCACCAACGAAACACGACAACACGGATGCTGGCGCTTTAGGTTGGTTTTCTGTGGGAGGGTAGTACTGCCCCGGTCAGCGTGGCTCTACTACCTACAAAAAAATGTTGATGTCTTTGGTGTCTACTCAATACTATATTTGAATGTTTATCCAACAACTGTTAAAATAATTTTCGTGTTAGTAATGCTCTTTAATAATAACAGACAAACATTGAAAGTTCATCACAAACAAATGGCGCAGCGTAGGTGGCCGCTTACGCCTAGCCGTATTCTACTGCGCTTAGTGTTGTTGTTCCAAACCTCATGTGGGACAACACCTTGTGTGGTCCACAAACTGTTGTGCTGAGTTTGGATGTCCTTTGTGTCCTTTTCTTGTATTGTTGTGAGGACTTTAAATAATAAATAAAGATTTTGTGCATGTAAGTGTATTGTACTTTCAGAAATTCCATTCCAAAACTGCTAGATTCTACTCTTTTGGTTTTGCCAATTTGAATTTGCCGCTTTTAGTGTTTTACTAATAATAAACACTCATTCGATTACGTCCTATATCCTTCTCCCACCGTGCTCGCACGTAAGAGTAGCTTAGCTGCGGCAAATTGCTACCGCACGATATCTGACATCGATAAGAGGAACTCAGCCTCAAATTTTCCGCATCTTAAGGCGTCTGTGTCATTGCTGAAACTTTCTTTATGTTAAAAATCAAAAAACGTTATAAAAGACTCAACTTGCGCGTGAATTGTAACGTTATTATTTTATTAACTAAAATCCTTTGAGAACTGCGATGGGTGCACATTTAACTTCGAATTTCAACAAGCCAACCTGCCTTCACTTACTGCCATTGGTATTATGCAATCCATTTCCTTTGAAATGCCCATTCTAGTCCAAAGGGCAGTTTCTACTCCATCCTCAACTCGTTGAAATGATGAAAAATACATAAGAAACAAATTGTCATTAAATTTAGTTTTTGTGTGCGAACACCTTTTTTATTTCTGTTAATTTTACTTCAAGAAAATGAAATTTCGTATCGAAAACGCACAGGAATCACGACGGTGGTACTATTAAATTTTCCATTACCAAATAGGCCGTATCGCTGCAAGAGTGAGCTCATTATTAACCTGGCAACAGTTTTTATCAGTATCAATAAATCCAAGTCAGTCGCAAATTGCATCAGCCATCAATCTAAACGGTGTTATGTAGTTACGAACCCTACCGAAGGGATGTTGAGGTAGTAAGGTGCCAGTGCTAGCGACAATATACCGGTACCAAGTTTTTATGTGTAAAATATGTTTTTTTATTGTTATTATTGTGTAATTATTAAAATAAAGGCACCGTTATTCAGTGACTAATAATTTATATAAAAACAAGGGACTGAAAGCAACTGTTGCGCCACCTTATTTTGTGGTAATATTAATCAAAAATGTTAAATCTACTGTAGAACTAGTTACTTTTTGTGTTTGAAGTTTAAATTATTCTATTTCGATTTCAGCAACTGTCCCGCTTTTATAACATCAAGACGCAGATATAATAAAACAGACTAACGGTAGAAAACAAAATATATACCATAGGCAACTTACCACCTATCTGATTCTTCCTATACGTATAAAAAGCTTAAATTCGCGTTGCGTTCCAGCGTACAGTACAGGAACACTGGTTCCTGTAGTACTACGCTCGCCCTGTCACCCCACACAGCCACCCCTAGGCTAAAGACACACAGTATTTACACAGTTATTTCTCTTCGTTAGATGCCGATTTGTCATGAATACTTTACAGATATTGTTTTTGGATTGAGTGCTATCTAAGGCGCAAGGAGGGCCGAGGGCTGTGGTTTCACTCTTTAGAGGGTGACTTGATTGAGGCAATTACTGTTATGGATTTTTAAGTAAGTGATAAATAAATATTATTATGTTGGAGAAATGGAATTGTAGTGATATGTTTATATAAGATATAGATGTGTAAAAAAATTGAGTAACGTTTTATTTATTTTAGAGAAAAATATTGCAATTTACGTTCAATATGTAGATTAACCTGTTTTAGTATAAATGTAGTTTATAAGGCCTATAGAATAGAAAATTCTATTTTTCTTTTGAAACGAAAAACTTGAAAACATCCCATTTGACCAGTGTGGTACAGTACACCAAAGTTTTGTAAGGAGACGCGTATGTCCAACACTGGACTGTTAAATACAGGCAGAAAGTAAAAAAGATCGCATCTGGTGAGTCAATCATGCTTGGCAGACCGCGACTCACGAGTTAAAGGCCGTTCATAACTTTTTATAAAGTCTTATATATTCTAAATGTGAGAACTTTCTGCCAGACTTATTGGTCCAACAGTTAGCGTATGCGAGTATGCAACTCCCGATCAAGAATTCTTGAGTTCCATAACCGGGTCGGGTCAGAAAGTGTTTTTGAGTTTCTCTGGTTACAGAAATTCTTAATAAAAACCCGAATTCGAAAGTGGGCTCTTTACCCCGAGCCGAGAACACGCAAAGGCGATCCACCTTGCGTCTAATTGCTTCCCAGTCATGTCGGATATCCATCTCTTCGGAGTGTGAGAATGAGAGAACAGAGAGTGCACTATAACACCTCCTGTGTAGTAGGCTGGTCATGAAAAATTATTTAATCTCAAATATTACTATTCACCAACAAAAATAAAGTAAAGTAAACCATAAATTCTTCATAAAAGACTGCAGAGGCCTCTATATGATTTCCATTATATTTTTATAAGGCAGCCTTCCCCCAGTTGTGTATAATACTCGTTGCATTATGGTACAATAATGTGCAATAGTTGGAAGTCTTGGCAGCCGGTGCATACCACGGCAGGACGACGGGAATTCAATAAAGAAAGGATTATGGGACCAGCTGTACACGGATAAGCCTTCGTTTTGTATTCTTCGCCACGGTTTTGTTTAACAATATTGTGTTTTAGATAGGTGAAAACTGTCACGTTATAAACTATCAAGTTTCTAGTGCGACAATGCAGAAAGTTTCAAACTTTAAATATTTAATGAGCTTTTGTATTCGTATTCTTAAAGATACTAAAACTATTCATATTTTTTTAAGTCCTTGAGACGTCTCTCCCACGGCCGTGTTATGTCAAAGTAGGCCGTAGTTTTATCTGTGGTAACTAGACTGTAGAGAAACGTAATTTTAATAATTTACACCTTGCAACAGAACACATGATCACACAAGTTTCCGTTCTTGGTGGAATTCGAGCTCAACAACAGGCCACTCGAGTTTTACTTATTTAAAGAATTATGCATTTTATATAGGTTTTATACCTTGGTATAGACGGCTGTGCGTGTTTTCTTTCCTCTGGTGTGCAATGGAGGTTATCTTAATCATTATTACTTTTAAATTTTTATCAACAAGTCATTTATGTTTGTTAAAAAAAACGTAAAAAAACAAACAATTTCTGTCGGTTCTCCGCAGCTATTTACAAACAATATAGTTTAATTACCGCCTTATAGCCAACCATGGAACAAAATTATACAAAAAAAAAAATACAAAAGTATTACGAAGTCTTTTTACAAAAACAAAAAAACGTATCCTTAACCTGACAAACAAACAAAGAAAACAACGCACCCTTCGTACATTCAGTTCAATATATCTCAATGATTCCCTACTATAATCCAACCTGTACCGGTTTATAAAATCCGACGTCCGTATTCCATGCAATCGAAAGTTCCAGACGATTTACGTGTTACACGCTGAGCGATGGCCCCTATCAGCGCTATCCATCTCTCTACCCTGAATTATTTATTGACAAAGATGCACCTAAGTGCACTGCGTAGTATCAACGTGGGATTCCATACTAATTTGGGAGATTTTTCAACACATCTATACCTACATGTTTTTTTTAAGTTTAAGTCTCTACAATTGTAGAGTACTTGTAGTGTAAAGACGTATCTACAAGCTAGATTGTAATTGTAAATTGTCAGTTGAGTGGAACAAAACCACTAACAAAACAACCTTACGAGCTCCTCAAGAACTTTCTATCTGAAATGCAGTCTTGTGATTTCTGTTTAATAACCTATACCTATATTAAATTTTAAGTAATAACTGCTGATAAAATAATTGGAAATTGTGGCGAGAGTGTCCTTTATTTTGTAAAGCGTCTTTTTTCATTTCAATGTACTGTTTAAATCGGTAACATGAGTAAATGCTTACTTGCGCGTAACAGTCCTTATCTCCTCCTTCTCAATGCAATTTTACGACACACATCTCTAAATAGAAGCGTCGTTGACGGAAGGAATCTGTATAACTGTCTACATATCACCTTCAAACAAAGCTATCAATCACAAGCGGCTCATAATCCGGCATAAAGGCGCGTACACACGCACCGCCGCTTCACTCATTATGCGTGGTCACAGACGAACGATTAAACATTACAGCACGCGTGACACCATCCTCAATTTTGTATTGGTTATGAAATACCAAATTGAAGGGTATAACGTTTTGAGTAATTAAAATAGTTGTTCGTCTAGTCTGAATGCTTTAAAGGCATTATCTATTATTTATAAAATATAAATATTGAAACGTAAAATAGTGGGTAACACAATAAAATATACAGCACCGGCAAAAAATCACAAACAAGAAATTACAAGTTCAGTCTTAATGATAATGCTTTCAGCTTTTCTGGTACGGTATCTGTTAGTAGCAATTTAAAAATAATACCTTAATCTATGAAAATATTTTTATTAATTATTTATATATTGTAACTATCAACTCGTTCACACCATACAGTACATTAAACTAAGAAATATACATAAGTAAATGAGTAATATACATTATAAAACGTAATAACTGAC
Organism: Hypercompe scribonia; assembly: GCA_949316085.1. Lineage (NCBI taxonomy): Eukaryota > Metazoa > Arthropoda > Insecta > Lepidoptera > Erebidae > Hypercompe > Hypercompe scribonia. The sequence goes on along the minus strand of OX438981.1, from coordinate 15,908,839 downwards.
AAGTTAACGATTCGGCTTTGTCGTTTTAATTTTTTTCCCTATAGAGAGGGGTAGGTACTACAGACAAGTAGTAAAAGCAAACCAAATGAACAAGGATAAATACGAATGTTTATGTTAATACAAAATACTACCCTATAGCATGCTTCGTAAAGGTGAATGTTGTATGTCATGTATTTCGACTCGGCGTAGAGTTAAATACAGTACAGTTAAATATCTTTAGTGTGGTATGGCGAGTTTGGGGACAAGTGGTGCCAAATAGAATATGATGTGTTGTAGCATCAACGAAACTCCAATGACTTCCCTGGAACTTATGATAACAGCAGTACTTCGTGAGAAATAATGAATTAGGTAGCAGTTTCTGCATAATTGATTACCTCGGATGTATTTTTCACTCCTAGTACTGGAAGGTCCACTGGACGTATTTTATTTCAAGTGTTGAGATAGTCACTGACCTACCTAAACCCCATAAGTGCTTGGCAATTGATTAATGATAAGTATTAGGAATAGTAAGCTGTTTGTCATAAGATCATTTCTCCTGGTTTTGTTAAAATATTCGTAAAAATTCAGCAGACATCAATGTGTACCTACACGAATTAAATGCTAACATTTCAGTTAGAAAAATTTCAGCAAGGAAATCGCAAATAACAAATATCCAAACATCTAACTCACCGATACTAAGTTGTTTGATAAATAAATGAATTTTTAAACTTCATAACTTTCTCGATGTGTTTCCGACGAGTTTAAAACGTGGGAAAAATCTGTGAGTTGAATTCGAAAACCGGAACAACTTTTCGGAGAACATTGCCGCAATATTTTGCATTTATTAAAAACGATCTATGTATATTCAGTAAATTTTTGTGAGTTTATTTGTTTACTTTACTTTCACAACACAACTTACACTTAACAACAACACACAACATAACGTTTATTAGGTGTCCTTAAAGAGAAAATAAAACTTTAAACAAACCCCATACGAGGTAGTGTGGTATAGAAGACCAAAACCTCCTTTTATTGATGATGATCAGTATAATACGAGATTAGGGTTAACTTTCAGCCTAAAAACTCTTGTCGCTATAATGAATAAGATGTTCCATATGTTATTATTATATTATAGAAATGCACAAGTACCATAGATTTGCCGACGTTCAACCAAAGTTAACACCCTACACCCCCGAGGCGTTTAGCTTACAAAATTGAATTCCACACAACGTTCTTAGCATAAACTATCGCGGGATGGGTATGCAAAGATCGGCACCATAATGACACGTGCCATTTGAATATAATGAAACCCGCCTGTGTATAACTGGCCTAACCAATGTAATTGAATTGTAAAGTTTCTTAGTGATTATCATTATATATTTTTTATTATTTTGATTATTAAATGCTGAGTTTTTAAATAAGGATATGGTCCATTTATTGGTAAGACATAATTGTTCATGGCAACATCATGAGTTACCTGATACTAATAGTTAGCCGCCACGATACTGTTTTATAGTTTTGTCACTCAATATTTAGAGTCTTTAATAGGCTTTTAGAAGAGACTGAAAATTAATCATATGAATTAAATTATTTTTTTTACCTATAAAGAATTTAGACTTTGCTACTACCCGCGTAAAGCAAATTTATATTTGCAATCTAAATAAAACGTACCAAGAAATTTTAAAGCTTCTTCGATCAAAAGAAATTACGCACTGAGTCACCAGTAAGCATTTTCCAATCAACATAAAATATTTAGTCTAGCCATAACTTTTATACCCATTAAAAGTCGCCACAACTGAAAACTTCAGGGTATTAATATTTTTCTTTTTTATTTTGAAATAAGTTTATCTATCATTTATTAAAATGAATCATTAGACGGTCACATCGACACAGATTATTTTACAGCAGTTCTCATGTGAGCACTCTAGAAAACTTCTTTTCACTAATTCAAATAGGCAAAGAAAGAACAAATAAACTCAAAGAGTACACCTAAACACAGAAGTTCATTCAACTATTTTATCTTCTTACGAGTAACATACAAAGTTATCCGTCATTTATTAAAATAAATCATTAGATGGTGACATCGACGTTAGGCACCGATTTTATTACAGCAGTTCTCATATGAGTACTATGGCAAGTTGTTTTTCACTAACTCAAATAGGCAAAGAAAGAACAACCAAACTTCAAGAGAATATTCACACAGAAGTTTATTCGACCATTTTATCTTCTTACGAGTAACATACAAAGTCATCCGTCTCTAGCGACATATTTGTCTTAATTGTCACAAAGGACACACATTTCTCTGTGATTATCATAATATTATCCCTTATTAAATAGTCTAATTATCTCAGTTCCTCATCAGACGTAAAAGTGATTCATTTAGATGTACCGACGAATTTTCCACTTCCGTAATAACGCAACCGCGATGAAATTACATTCTCATTTGTATATCTTCAACATCAAAGAAATAACATCAGAAGAATTCTTTGTAAAACGAACTGAACTTATCAGCTATTCTAACGAAATACATTTCTATTTCGATGCAGTGAAACCTGAATATTTTCTCATATCCCTTAGAGAATCATTTGCTGAATTTGTAAGCTTTTAGTAATTTTAAAACGTAGATATTGTATCAGGTGGCATGATTAAGGTGAAAGTTATTAACTTAAGATTTTTTTTACCTATAACTAAACTTAAAAAATATAAGACACATACTTTTATAAAACTGTGTTTTTTTTTAAATTGACACAAATTTAAAATGCAGAACTTGTCTTAAACTTTGCGTTAAAATCTAATTTCACTTACTTAGAGCTGATAATCTCCTATAAGAATCAGTGATAATTGCTTATTTTAAATAGTAAACACCTATCAAAGCTACATATTTTGGTAGCGGGCAGCCAACTGGACAGAAAAAGAAATATTCTACTATTATTTATTAATATTAAAAGTTTGGATATAAAACTAATTACCTGTCGAATACTACCAACAGAACTAAATTGCCAGTAAAAATTGTTTAGCATAAAGATTGGTTGAAGAATTTATAAAATAAGTCAGTTACTAAACTAGAACTATAAAATAAAATCCCTCAAATTATGACATATACACACTCACAGACAAACACACACACAAAAATATGTTCTAGTTTTTATCGCAAATCTTGTTTTCTTGTAACAGTAAGGAGGGTACTATTTCTCGAGATACAGGTATTTACCGAATTCAAGAAGTTGGACCTCAGTCTTTTGTTTTTAATTTTCTTTAACAGATAAAATCATTATAACAAATTATTATTATTACGACTCCACATGTAGATATGGCTATGACAGCCGACTTTTTCTGCTTTACAAGTGCAAACCACAATTTGACACTTATCAGGTGACATCTCGTAAAAGTGAATTTACAGCGAACACAGAATTTGATTCTGAAAATGAATTTTATTTTTTTTCTGAATATAAAATATTATATTTGAGTACTCAATTAAAACTAAAAAAAACAATGAAGGTATACATTAATAAAACTAGTAACTACCCGTCGTGCCATTCTAATTAAATAATTTATAATTACTAAACCTATTAGGCGCAGGATACTTGGATATCCGGAAAGTATATGATCGTATTGCATCCGAAGCACTGATTTTTTTTGTTATGAATGCGCGAGAGGAATAAATACCTTTTCAGTTGTATTTTTGTTTTATCTATTAAAAAAAGGCTGATCACTCCCGATATCCACTTGTCAAAACATACAGAAACTTGTCTATGATCTATTGGGAAGGCAGAGCTACTAAATAAATAACAAAATATTAAATATGGACAGTTAATATAAAATGGCCGCTCTGAATTGTTTTACATACTTATGTATATATAATAACAGGAAATCTAACCTTACTCGAATCTATAAGTATATGTAAAACTGTTAAATTGTATTGTATACGCTTCAAGGATTAAGTTCAAATTCTGATACAATATACAAATATCTTCAAAGATTTTTGGATCTATTTGCACGTTTGTAATGTTCTATTTTTCCTTAAATTTTACAACTTATTCCTTCTATATAATAAAAATTCGTTTTATATTTGAACTGCAGTTGAAGCTGCGTTTTCATTTTCCCAGCAGAATACAAATCGGCAGCGAACATTGTATTCAATAATATTTAACCGAAGAGCCAAGGCGATCTTTTTATTGTTATTGTCAAGAAGCAACCGCTATAATCAGTTGTGAGAAACATAGTTTTATTCAATGTGAATATATTTTTATTTAGGATATGTATTATTTTTAGTGTAGAGCAGTAACACTGGGTTACATAATTGAAGTACATAACTCCTAGCCAATTTCAGCGACGGTGGCCAGTCTCAACGGAGATTAGCCTACCACGCAGGCGATGTTACAGTGCACAAGTGTGCGTAAACACAGGTGCACTCTCTGTTCCCTCACTCTCATAATCCGATGGAATGGGTAACCAACACGATCGAAGAGAAATCATTCTTTGATTTTACGTGCTCTTCGAAGCACGAGGTTAAAACTACAACTTTCAAACTCTGGGCCAACCAATTATTGGCCCGACCCAGGAATCGAACCCGTGATCTCTGGATTAGCAGTGGTGAACACTAACGGCAAGAAACGACTTACCGTAAGATACTATGGACTTTATTAATTAAACTCTTGCTGTTTCTATTCTCGACTTTTTCATTCTTAATTTCTGAAATGACCGGATTGCCCTCGGTTCGAATTGCAATAATCTTACCTCATATCGTACCCCGACCCCTATGACAATTTGCAGTAGATTAAATAACATATATGTTACCAAATATAAACAACAAAACGCTTCGAATAATTAATATACGTACATGAACATTGCTTCTAGATATAATGTAGTATATGTAGAAATAGATTAGTATATCTTTATTTAAATCGAAGATTCACATGTTTTTTTATTTCAAACTACATTTCCTTTAACTATAAAAATAATGTTCTGTGTTGGCACAAAATGATTCCCGGAAACAATTTCGTTTAAGAGGATAGTAAGTATATGTGATAGCGCCATTACATTAAGAGGTAGCGCGACAAATGAAATGTGAACACTCCGAGTTTCTACATCCAATAGAAACGAATCGAATGTTGCAAGATGTTTTTAGATTATAGGGTGTTTTTGGTAAACTATTACGTTGAATACCATACGGGGGTCTTATATTCAGTTTTATACAACTTTATGCTGTAGATATGTATAAAAAAGTCTAATCGATTAGAATTGATGAAAGGAACTGGTCAGCAACAGTTGATAAAAAAAAAAAATTGGACATTTGACACAACGTCATCTAGTCCCAAACTAAGCAGAGCTTGTACTATGATAACTAGACTGACTGATGGAATACTTATATACTTATTTTTTTGTAAATACATACATATTATACATAGAAAACACCCAAACTCCGAAACAAACATTTGCAGACGATGCAAACATTTGGCCCGACCCGGGAATCAAATCCGAGACCTCAAGCACAGCAGTCGCATACGCTACCACTGCGCCACCGAGGTAGTCATTATAAATCTCTATCCTAAAAACTGTATTAAAGAAATATACATAGAAAGAATAAAAAGAAAAGCTATTGCCCTGCCTTCGAATCTAGGTTAGATAAAGCAGATCATAAATTCACATTCGTATTCTTTTCACTAAAACTCTGCTTCTAATATACACGCGTTCAAAGCAAAGGAGCAACTCGAGACACGACAGTTGTCAGCGTAAAATCACGGCTTCAGACACTTAAGAAGACTTCAAAGAACTTATAACTGGGCACAAAATATTCTTCACTAAATAGTGAACACGCCTAGAATATTCCACGAGGAGAAGAATATATTATTATTATAAGGACTTGAATACAAAATATATAGTCCTTTAGAATTAGGTGAAGCTTTGAATAGAATAAAAATCGAGTACAGCTTTGTGAATAAGGTTTTTTGAACATTTGTATATACGACATAGCAACTTACAATATAATCTTGAAAAATAAAATTCTCTATTCAAAGAATTCACCTTATTTTTCAGAAAAATATAAACTCAGTGTGTGAGGCCCAGCTAAGTGTTTATATTACTAAAAGTAACCTAAATATTTGTTTCATTATAGACGCAGTTTTAGTTAACTTTAGTATTATGGCGACCAAACATTTGAACTAAAATCTCAATCCTCCAATACCTCCATACATACAATGACAACAATATATGTCAAAATGACGCAGCGAACAATTTCCAGTGCACGGTTCGTCTGTCAAGTTGACAGACATAGCCCGCGGCAGCGAGATAACAGAAACTTCAGAAGCATTAAATAGTTGTTACTGCAGAGCAACGACTAAGATATGTATTAGAAAAATGACTCTAAGGAAATAAACTAAAGAAAGCTAAGAATCCAATCCAAGTTTTATTGAAATAAGTAATAGAAATTATATTCAGATTCTGAACAGATGAGTTATGATTGACGAATGATATAAAAACTAGTTGTTGCTATAATAACGTTTGTATAGTGCAGCCAAAAATGTAGGTTTATTAAATCATATTCTTACACTGTCTGAAGTGCGAACAGCTCCAAACAGAAACTAAGGTGTGCGGTATGTTTCACTTATCAAAATGAGCACTAAACATAGTTTGAGAACATCAATTTTGATGTCAAATTATTTATTTTAAGTGCAATGAGCGTTTTCACGACGCGATAATTATTTGAAACTTAACTATCCGCCTAACTGGCTACTGTTGATAGACAAACAAAGTGGTTCCCAGAAGTATTTACGTCTTTAGGAGAGTAATCCGAAACATATTGAAATAGAAGTTAATCGAATTACTACATGGATGCCTATATCTAGTTCACTATCCGTCGTCCCAAAGGCTATATGTTCTCCTATCCAATTTCAGCCACGGCAGCCAGCCAACTAAGCAAAAGGTATTATAGCGCAAAAATTTGTGCGCAAACACAGGTGCAATCTCTGTTCCCGCACTCTCACAATTGACAAGACGGCTATTCGACACGACCAGGGGTAGATCAGGCGCAAGACCGACGGTTTTACGTGCTCGTCCCAAAGGTAGACAACCAATTTCCATAGCATATGCTGTCTGTCAGTAGATTATAGAAAGGTTAGTAAGCGTAAAAAAAATAGGTTGGCTATAGCAACGAGAATTAAGGATAGACAGGTTATTAAAAACGGCCATAAAATGATAAAGGCGTCCCCGTTAATCACGGCCGTTTTGAATAATGCTTGTAATCTATAAGGCTCCAATGATTCCCACACATTCTACAATAATTAGTAAGAAAACAGAACATCATATCTTAGTGACATATCTTTTCGAATAGCGTCACAAAAAAAAAAAATATCAAAAATAATATCTCATCAGAGTTGGCGCGAGTTCACAACTACAACGACGCGTCCCCTCCTACCTTCCAACACTTAGCAACGCTCGTGTCGGAATTTTTAATTCAATTATGATAGCGATCATGTTTAATGACCGTCTTCTTATAGCCAAGAACGTTTTTAACCCTCCATTCGAGCGTACATTTCTTTTTTCTACCGTTAAATGAAAAAAATGCAATTCCCGTTTTAATGTCTTGGAAAGATTGATAAATTTTCATAATTGTTTACGTGGAAATATTTGTCTTACCTTTGCAAACACGAGTTAAAACCTTTTGCAATTTTTTTTTCGTAGACTCCAGTTCCAAATCTAAGACTCTGTAACTCCCACTGTTAAAACAATTCCTATAATTTTACCAATATTCTAATTCTCTATTAAAATTACATGAAACAAAACATTCAAGAAATTACACTTAAAAAGTAACCCTCCATCAAATATAGTCGGATAAAGATAAAATATGAGAAAAGAAATAAATATGTAAACGAGCCGTATCCGAATAAAATAAAAACGTAATTTCAACGTTAAACTTGGTTTTTACGAGTTGGATGGCTTCAAAAATCCTATGACGATAAATTTGTCAGCCGGGGCCCTGAAACTTTCATGTTAATTCAATCAAACGCCCTGCCTGCCTCAAATTTGATGAAGGGAAACCGTCTTAATGTGATATTTTTTTTTAATTTGTCGAAAACGAAAGGTTTTAGAGCCAAATTAAATATGTTTGGGTTAATTTGCTTTGGGCCTTTCGACATTCTGCGAAATATGATACTGCTGCAGGTAAAATCTTGTTTAGTGTCGGAATTAGTATTGAATGTAGATTTTGGATTTCATGAGTTTTGTATTAGTATTTACTTAGTAAGTATATAGCATCCGAGTGGTGGTGGATTAAGGACAGTGGACACCACCTTATTTATCTAACGGGTATCGTAAAAGGGTACAAACTATAAATATATAAAAGAAAGAAAACTTGGAACGAACTCGGCTTTCCAGACTGGTATAGTAGACAAACACCATTTGTCTGAGAAAGCTTATGTCTAGCTGTGGACTATTAAAGAATGTTGATTGATTAATATAGGTTTAGGTAATATTATTATACATACAATTTGTACAATTCGTTCAGGGCACTTACCCTCTAGAAAGTTTGGACTTCTCATAAAGAAAGTAGATACACCTAAATGTGAGATTTGTGAGATTCTTGATGATGTCTAACTCTTACTGACGGAGTGTGTATAGTATCGAAGACAGTGGCAGGTGTTGGTGCATAAATGTGATTGCCATAGTTATATATTATATTAGTATGTTTTTTAACAATTAAGGGAATCCAATACCAAGTGCTGTACTTGATTTGTTTGGTGTATTTGCGCATTAACTTTGACATGATAATAGAGCAACGTAGATAAAGGTATTATGGGACATATATTATATCTGTAATAAAATCCCTAAATAAATAAATATTAAAACAAATTATACGTAATATATTATACCTAAATATGGCAAAATTTGTCAAACTTGTTATGATAGATTTTACTGTAACATAAAGTTAATGACTCTAAATGTGACTTGGATGAACAAGTTGGTAAAAAATGCATGCTTACATACAGCTGTTCTTATTTACCTTTTGACTACTCTGGTTTTATTTCGAAATAACAGAACTGTGTTCAAGATATTATTTTTTAAATATATAACAAAAAGTCTTTACTTGTAAAAAATACATTTTATTTACGTCTTGAACTTTTTTAGGTCGTAAGAAAAATGTTGATAAACCAGCTCATCATTTGCCTAAATTAAATAGATTTCATGCAGTTTGAACTCCTAATTAAATGCATTAGAATCTCCATGATCTTGCTTATAACTCTAGATGATGAAAGCGAAATGCTGATGAACCTGTATTGTATTTCTCCCCCTCTCAGTAAACGCTTAAAAGACATCTTTAGAAAAAAAAGTTGAATGGTTAATTTGCACATTAAAAGTCAAAAAAGCGTGTATTTTGTCAAACAAATGAAAGTTTCGGACAAAGCTTTCGCTGCGAGGGGAGGCTTTAATGTTTCATGTGTTTGTATAAACATTTACTTGTATACACCATTGTTACTTGTATGTTATTGTTAGCAACACAGACATAGTTACATTTATACTAACACGGAGACAGAGCGGAAGAGTTTGTTAGAATAAAAGCGTTTATCTCAAGAATTACTTTTTTCTAAAGGCCGAACAATAGTGAAAAGTGAAAATAATTAAAAGCTTTACTATTAGAAGCTTAAAATCAATCAGAGTGGCATACAATATGAGAGGTCTATGTCCAGTAGTGGACTGCGATAAACTGATGATGAAGATGATGATGATGATGATGATGATGAAAAGTTTAATAGGGACTTTAATAAAACATGCGTTCTTGTCTAATGGTAACCGATTAGCAGAGTCTATAGAATAAGTCTAGTAGCTTGTAAGGCATCTCTATTTGTCTAATGATAACCGATTGGCAGAGTCTTTAGAACAAGTCTAGTAGCTTGTAAGGCATCTCTATTTGTCTAATGACAACCGATTGGCAGAGTCTTTAGAACAAGTCTAGTAGCTTGTAAGACATGTGTACTTATCCAATGGTAACCGAGTCTATAGAATAAGTCTAATAGACCGTAAAACATTTTTAGTATATACATACGTACTTGTTGGTCGAGCTGTGAGTGTATGCATCTGCGAATCAAGAAGCCTTGGTTTAGACGCCCGGGCCGGGCTAAGAAGTGTATTGAATCTTTTGATTATAGACATGCTTAATAACAGAGAGGGCATGTAAAGTCGTTGGTCCTGCGCCTGATTTCTTCCCAGTCGTGTTGGATAACCGTTCCATCGGATTGTGAGAGTAAGGTAATAGTGAATGCACCTGTGTTAGCGCACACACTTATGCACTATAATATATACATGTCTCCTGCTTAGTCTTCAGGTCTCCGTTGATACTGGAAGCTGTGGCCGAGATTGGCTAGAAATACATCATCATATATATTACTGGTGAAGGTCGCGGGAAACTGTTGGATGCGGGCGGCACGGCACCGGCTGTTATGGAGAACCTTGGGGAAGGCTTATGTCTAGCAGTGGACGTATTTTGGCTGAGATGATGATGATAATGATGATGATATATTACTTCTTGTAAATTTAAGTTTTTTACAAAATTGATTGAGAAAGAGCAAGAAATAATCCATATATCATATATCCATATATCATTAAATATTTGTAGATCAGATATCAAATCTGATCTACAAATATTTAGTGATAAAAAAACTAAGACAATTCATTATGAATAAATGCTAAATAGCCTTTTTGGAATATGACCTTATTTTTAAAATCTAAATAAACCAAGGTTACTTACCACGAAGTACCATGATCGTTGTTCTCGATAATTCCAAAAAGCAATAAAAAGCAATAAAATTTACATTTTAAAACAAATATTAGGTATGTTCAGAATGCGATTACACACCCACGCTTTAAATAAAGTTATAAAAATGAAAAGTAGTTTCCCATTATCATGAAACTAATTTCTAAGCGAAATATAAATCCATCCAAACCACCGAAATGGACGGAACAACATAATTTAGCCACTCAAATAAATTATGGCTGGAAAACTAAACTAATAACTGCCATGCGACACATCTAGGTGATTTATAAGTGGAAATTAAAATTTAGTATAATTAGTATTCCAGAATGAAATACAATAAAATACATGACGCCATGTTAGAATTTCGTGCAGGCCTATACCTGACAGACGGTTGCACAGAAAATACAACACGATTGATAATTTAAGCAACAATTTATGTTGTGTTGATGTGCCGTTTTATTACCAGCTTTATTTTGGGTAGGTTACTTTATGTTAGGTATGTATAGGTGAATAAATATGCAGATGGATTACTTGATGCTAAGCGATCACCTCCATATGTGAAGGCCAGAAATACAAGATTAAGTGGGAGATTCAGAAGCATGACCCTTCCATAACCTAAAGTTAAATTAATATTTAGTACACACTGCTTAGTTACTTTATAAATATTCAATGACAAATTAACACTATAAAATATTGCTGTAATCGAGTAACTCTTATTTTTAATACAAAAGAAAGCATCCCTATAAGTTTCTGACACTCATAGAGGTATTGTTACAATGCGTGGGTATAGCCAGGTAAATTCGCCGTCCTAAAATGCTGATACTGATGATCAACAACAAACAACCTAACTGTATCACTTACAATATTAGTTGTAATTTAGTCATATTTTTAAACTTATTAAAAGTATGTTGACGTCACTGTTAACCAGTATGTATCACTCCATCATCTTTACGTGATTACATGACAGCAACACGACATGGCACGACGCGGACCGACTGCCACCGGAACATAATGGCGCTCAAAAAACACATATTTAAATGCTCTCGCCACAAGTTTTCAGTGAGCCATGTCATTGACCGTGTATTCAACAGCCAATCACACGACTGTATGTAATTTTAAATTAAATTCGTACATTTATTTACCTTTTGTAAATCTACATAATTATAAAACCTGTAGCCCCACAGCCGTTTTCGGGAACAACGAATGTTTCGTGAGTTTAGTCAGAGTCAAGAGCTGTTACAATTTTTGGTGCTTTTCTTTTTTTATAGACACGTGTATATTTATAGGCTGCATAGGGTTGCCGCCAAAAACCTAGGGCAACAAGTCAACGCCATCTGCACGACGAGATTCTTGCAAACAAAACATATCGATTAGCGTCAATAGGCTCGCCGTCTATTATGATGGATCAAAACACTGCCAAAAAACTGGGTGTTTAGCATACCTCTGTGTACTCCACCGGAGAAACAGGCTTGATTTTATGTATGTATGCATATTTACAGTATAAACGCGACAGGATGGAAAACGCAACAAACCGGGTTCTGAAGATCTTGAGGGAGGCCTATGTCTAAGAGTATATCACAACGGACTGATGATAGTGATGACGACGATGATAAAAGCAAGAAATATTTATTTTCATGGTAATTATAATATTTTAAAATTTAAACACGGCATTGTCACAAAGAAATAATTTTAAAAAGTTCGGTATTGTTATGAAATAAAAGCTATCTAGAAACACCCTCATCTTCAAATTCACGAGCGCACAAAGCGAATTTTATCCTCAACTCAATATACCTATGAATAAGATCTTCATGAAAAAACATGAAATCTTTTTTGAGTTTTATTCGTGAATATCATGGCAACCGTTTCTATTTTACTGTAAAACCTTCAATGTACTTACTAAAATATATTTTTGTGAATTATGAACGCGTAATATGCCTTTTGATATGTAAAAAGCTACAGATGACTAAATATTTATATTAAAAAACCTAGAATTTATCTCACAGTCGTATTGATGACAACAAACTCGTTTTATTACATGTAGATTTCAAAGTACGCGATATATTTTTGAATAATTCATATATTGGTACAACATACTTATTTCAGCATCCCTGATACATTGCATAGTCTGGATTATTATTGCTATTATCTATCTGTGTGGTTACGAATTAAGAATACATAGCATCACCATCCCTATTAATTCCAAGGGTATTGTAAGAGGCGATTAAGGAAACCAAGTACTCAGCACAACAGCACTGCAAAAGAAGGAAAACTTGAAAAAAACCCTAGACCAATCCGTCTGGCCAGCGTGGTGTAGTAGGCCAAAACTTCCTTTAGAAGGTGAGGCTTTTGTCCAGTTCTGGTCTATGAAAAGCTGAAAATGATGATCTAGTTACTAAATGCTTGTACATAAGTATGTGGTACTATATAGTACCACTATTGAACTCGTTTTCAGCTAAGAATGAACGTCTAAGGTAATTTTCAACGTCGTAAACAATAAACTAAACAGGTTTCTCACTAAAATCGTACTTCCTGAAAATTTACAATCCAATCGTCATAATTGATATTGAGACTGGAACGACAGGAGTCTCTCAGTGACAAGCGAAGTCGATGACCTACCTCAGAATCACCTGCGGCTGTTGAAGCTCAAGGACTCTTGATTTGAGCAGGCTTTGGCAAAATACAAGAAGGTCTGTTGCTTCAATTCGTTAGTTCAGATTTGTGCAATGAAGGGTTTTGAAGTCGAATCTCGAACTCAGTGAGTCAGAATTTTGACAACCAGGAATGATTGAAGAGTAGGTATAATAGATGTTTATTTATATTTGAGTCTTGCAGTTTAACCTGCATTTATGGTATGACCATACCGCTTTGTTCTTAATAGTCAACGTAATGCTGAGTAAGCTATAAAGTTTGACAAAAATTAGATTACCAATTCCAGAAATATTTATTCAAACAATATGAGTTTGGTCAAAATTGATCATTTAAAAACAACTATTTTCTATTTAATTATAATCACGAACGTATAATTTATAGACATTTCAACATACAGTCTTTTAAATAGGAATTGTTTCAAGTTGTCCTTTTCTTTGCAGAGATGTTGACCTGCATAGTTTGGCCCCTTAGTCGCCTCTTACGACACCAATGGGATGAATTACACTTTTTTATTTTTTATTTTAAGAGCCTGCCAAAGTGATTTTACTCTGCCTGATTGAAAGTATGAATAGAACCCAAGAGTAGTGGTCATCATACTTATTGCAAATGCGGACAATGCAGTACGGTAACCCACAATATGGCGGCCTAGTAAAATGCTTTTCCACGCCTTGCTTGGAGATGTAAAAGGCATGACAGTCATTGTGGTATTGTATTGCACAGACTTACATACATATCACGACAACTGTTAATAACCAAAATTGTTGACTGTTAACCATGTTCTTAATCCATCATCACACTGAATTAAGCAGTTGGAACAAAAGTAAGGATATACTATTATGTAAAAATCAATACTTGAAGTCCTTCATTAAGAAAGTTGCCGTTTCACGAAACTACAAAATAATATCAAAAACATTTTTGTGCGATGCCAGCCATAATGGCAACCCAAAAAATTAGCATAATAAAACAATCTAATCGTGGACTTTATAATAACGCCATAGTGTAACGGCCTGATAGTGAAACATTCATTACAGAAATACCACTTATGAGTGAATTAACTTTATCGTGACATGCTAGTTATTTATCGTGGCTGACATACTATGTAAATTAATTTCGTTTAGTTTGTTTTTTTGCTGTTAATATTTTATTAGTTTTTAAAACGAAATTAAACGTTTTTACGAGTCAAACTGTTGTTACCAAGCACTGAACTTGAACTCGAAAACGTATTAAAACACTATAATATCCTATTAAATAAGCGCAAAGTAAAGAATAATCTAGATAAATTTAATCTCTTTTCACTATTTTTAGTGTAAAAAAACATGTGTATAAGGAAACAGTTTGTTCACAAAAGCGTAATTCAGTATGTTCAAGTTGTAAAAATTGTTATCAGGATCACCAGAACTGTTTGCAGAGAAGAATCCCTTCAATCCTACAAAGATCATTTTATTTTCAGCCTTCCCTTATTTTGTAGATAAAATTCAACATTTTCTGAGACCTACATATGTCCACATGTCCATAAAATACTCAATCAATTTTGTATTACCATTGCATGTTTTTTTTTCTACCAGTATAATTTACTTTTACATGATTAAGTTTTTGTATGATAAAAACGTTAAGATTGTAAAACTTATTTTATCTAATTCTTTTCTACTTAGGACGACCTCCATGTGAACGAAAATTTACTCTTATCGGACAAATGTCCGCTTTCAAGGAACCATTATTGTCATTTTTCACCTACTGTGATCTCACAAGTGCGTTAAACGACTACACATAAACACGAGGTACGTCTACAACAACAACAACAACAACATGACCCACTTGTCTAATCACCAAAATACTGAGCGTAATAGTCTTTACCCTCTCCGGAACACCTTCAATTAACCACTCTGGTGGTAGGTAATCGAAAAAGCATTAGCCGTCGTAATTAAGAGAGCATGCGCGCGAACCGTATAAATTTGCATGGGCTGCGGTCAGCGAGCACTCGGCAGATGTGACAGTAGCTTAAGTTACAAGCGATGACGAGTTTTAATAGGATGGTACGCAGCGATTATTGAGTAAAGTCAAAATATTTATTAAAATATATAAATTAAGTTACGAGTTACGTAAACGTTAGTGAAATTTGACTATTGTAGCAAAGAGATAAAATTTATTTATTTGCATGTGTACAAATGATGATCATTGGAATTATTTTTCCAAATTGAAGAATTATAAAACGTTAACTTTTCTTCAGATAAAAATGTTGAAATATTAATTAAAATTTACGAACTGGAAGAAAAAATGACGTATGCTACAAATTTAATATATTGCTAATTTGAACTCATTGAGATCCCTGTATGTCTTTTATTTAGGTACTGTATGTAAAAGCACCTCGCTACGAAAAAGTTTTAATGTATTTACACATAACGTAAGTTAACAAGTGTATCCGTTATTTTAATTCATATTTATTTCATAATAAGAAATTTAATACACACACATATTGTCGCAATTCATGCAGGCTTTAAGGCAACACCCGAGTGTGATGTAGCTTACTTATCTTAATTAACGAATAATAAAACTGATAATAGTTAAAATCTCTAACGAAGTGTATACGTTCAGTATACATGTACAATATATTACATGCATTAACAAAAAGCTGTAAAGATTTCATAATTGAGAGAACATATGTGCACGCGTTTATTACATAAATTTGCACGCCCTGTGGTCAGTGAACAGTCGGTGGCTTTGACAGTGGTACAAGCTACAAGCGATGGCGGTAAAACCATTATCAGAATTATTAACAGCAGTAAACCACTAAAATTAGAAATCTGAAAATGAGAATAATATGTAGGTACTGAAGTACTGTTGAATACTCGTATAAATCCAAAACCTCACGAAGAGCTCGATGATATGTTGAATACATACTTTGCAAACCCAGTACTAAAGTAATTTGGCAGATTTAATGTTAAAGTTCTATAGTAACTGCGTTGGGTGTTCTTTGTATCCGTTTCTTATGTGATTGAAAAGTCCCCTGTGTCACAGGATTGTGATATGTAATACTAACGCAAGCGTTGTCTTTAAAAAAAATTAGTATGTCTATTAAAAACGGCAGGTACAAATTTGGCTAAATATGGAAACAAACGCAATTTCTCCCTCACTAATATACCGTTGACGTGAAAATCATACTATTTTATCTATTATAAATGAATTTATCGTAAACAAACAATTCTAAGACGTGGACATCTTAGGATCCCATCCTAAGTCCACAAATGTCCATATCTAAAGCTGTTAGTAATACGGGTTTGATATGGGGACAGATTTTTCTTTTTACCATAGGAAGATTTTATTTTTAGTTGGCGAAGATATAGCCATTAAGTAGAAAGTGAAAAGAACTTCCTAAGTTACTATATTATTACATATATGTGATATTAGGGATGATGTAGGGATTTAGACAGTCACCTCGCCGCTTCCTACTGTGCCGAGTATCATAGGTTCGATTCATGAATAGTTGTTTAAATTGGATATATATAAGAAGTTTTACAATGGTCTAAGTTAAAATACAATGGTATGAAAATTATAGCCAGTCTATTAGATGACATTGTCCTAAATTCTGAGACATTTTTGCTACTACAAACTTTCAAGACAGTAAAGTTATCTACAATAGGTTAAGTTGACAATAAAATCAGACTCAGGTCGCCAGAACCAGTTGCAAATTTTACAAACAGTGTGGCGATATCATGTTTTCAGCATGAAATAAGATTTTCAATTCAGCGATAAACTTAATGGGCAGCAAGGAACTTGTATACAGAATAAGTATTTATGTCAAAACATATAGAGCGGTTGCTGATGTTCTTATCAATATAACCCTTAAATAGTAAGAAATAATAAAAACGTACACATAGTAAAGCCACGCTGATTTCAGCACGTACAGGCAGAACTACCCTCTCACAGAAGACCAACCTAAAGCGACAGCATCCGTGCTGTCGTGTTTCGTTGGTGAGTGTGAGACCGGAGGCCCATTAATGCAGAGTTGACAGTTACAGTGGTAACTACGTGAGCCTTACAATGCCACGATGACTATGACGTCCCGAAGAGGGGCGTGAAAAACTATCTCACTAAGCCGCCATAGTGTTGGTCAACGTACTGTATTATTTGCCTTTGCAATGAGTATGGTGATCATAACTCATACTAATACTAAGTGTAACCATCCCTATTCATCCCAAGGGTGTCGTAAAAGGTGACTATGGGGAACTAACTAAAAGAGCAAATAACATTTAAATAAAAGGAAAGAAAATTTGAAACAAACCTTATATCAATCCCTCCGGTCAGCGTGGTATAGCAGACTAATATTTCCCTTCTAAAAAGAAGCCTAAGTTTCGCAGTAGACTGTTACAGGCTGTTAATGATGGCGAAAAGCCGTTTGGATTGAAAATGACTTATAACAAGTTTGATTGTGTATATCCTGTTTCTTTTGCTTTTTTTTAACCAACTTCTAATAAGGAGAAATTTCTGTGTTCCACTTTTTGTATTTTTTTTTATGTATGTTCACCGATATTTTTATATTCGAAAGGGTATACTTTCGAGGTGGTCCCGTTATCACTATGTTAGGACTCAATAATGGATTCCCAAGGACTCGTGGGCAACTGTCGAATTTTGTCCACACTTAAAAAAAGGAGTTAGATGACACTGTAAATTGCAGATGTAATAATCAACATTCTATAGGCAAGAAAAAACAGACCAAGCTGAGGTTTGGCTTTTGGAGCCTACACCATAATTATATCCTAGTTTATTTTGGTGTTCTAATTTAAATATTGACAATTAGTCTTAATTGTTGTTCTTCGCGTAACGCTTTGTAATTACGCGGTTTCTTAAGCGATTCGATGGGCTCCGAGTCGCGACTCAGCGCAGTGTGAATTTGGCGTCTCACCTAAAATATAGCCGTGACTCATTAATCACGGCTTTATTTGGGATATTGCCCTGAGAGCCTTATTAAATTATTCAGAAATTATTCATGTGAAATCCTCATGGTGACCATAGTTGGTGATGCGGTAATTGAAGTGTTCAGAGGGTCTATTATGAGTTTGTTTCATACGAACTCGATGGTTACGGCGAGTGCGATTGACGTGGAGATAAATAAAGATTTAACGTGAAACAAAGACATACAGGACCCTCAGGAGTTCATGCACCGAAACCAACCAACAAAAGAGTAGCGGTAACAGTCTCCGTTCAATATCCCCGTAGCCTTTAGAAACTTGATAGGCTGTTGGCTTGTGCACTATGACAAATAACCCCTCAATATATTGCTTTTGTTCCTAAATTTTTCAAAATCTAAATCGAGTTACTTGCCTGATTCTATTTGACCACGTACACGATCTTTATTGCCTCGTCGATCACTTCCTCTATAATAGAAATATTGTGCCTCAACATAATTCTGAAGCCTTTACCTAGTTTCAATATGTGCTACGAATTAAACCACCACAGTTATTCACATCAGCAGGAGTAACATTTGAAGATGGCCATCTTTCGTAGGTTATTTTACCACGACTATTTTACTCTCAAAACGTAAAAATAAAAAAATATATAAAAAAATTGAACCAACCGGAATCTCCTAATCTGGAAACAATAATAAGCTAAACATATAACAAACAGAAGTATTTATTAGTCCAAAAAATTAACGACTTTTTCCAATTACTTAAATCAAAAGTTTACTTAGTAACTATAATTTAGTTATGATCAACAAAATTCTAAATTAACGTCAGTAAAACATTATTTTACTTAGCAATCAAGCTAATTGCGTTTGTAAGTTGTTACGACTTATTTACAAAATTACTATGTGACAAGTCTTGTCTAAACCTAGTGTTTAATGTCAGTAAGATTTACTTTCGAATGGATATTTTAAACTAAAAGATACGATAAGATTCCAAGAATAAGGAGCGTTTAAAATTGTTTCAACAAAGTATTTTGTCTTATAAAAACATATATTGTAAGTGAAGTAATTTCGAAAAGGTTCACCAATGAAACATTAGACGAAAAGGTAATTTTCTTAAAAAAACATGACAGCTTTATCATTATTATTCTTTCATTTATAAAGTACTACTGTATCTGATTGTTTAAGATCGTGTCTTCATCATTTCCCAAAGACATCTCGGTATCTCAAACTCTTTCAATAATAACATTTTTCAACCTGTCTTATCAACTATTAGTTTAAATTAAACATTAGTAAAGTACATGATAGGTACCTGAACTCTGTTCTAAATCGGTGCTATAGTTTCTTTAATACATGAAATTATTAGATGAGAATCAAACAAGCAACCCTGGACGTGTAAAGCATATGAAGTAACATCTTTTTTATTTCTGTTACTAGCTGAACCGTGCATCTTTGTCTGCTTCTCTTTAAAAAAAACCGCTTTGGCATCGATGCGTGACTCCTCTTGGTCCTTCTTTGATAAATGGCAACCCCACACACACTAAATCAATCATTCAAACTTAAGTATTAACAAATTAGTTTAGATTTACAGTCACGTTTCGCGCCTACCGGCCGCAGCCACGCGGCACGTTCGTATAGCCTAACAACCACTATACCCCCGCTTTTTAACTGTTTGATATCTTCTAAGATAGTCAATTTAATGATATTTAGTCAAGGGTAATTTTGATCTACATTAAATATACAACGTATCTGATGTATTTAATTGAATAAGAAATAATATTGTATTGTGTCAAATTGTTTCGTAAATAACCAACTATTTTTTCGTAAAATACTAAAGATTGTGGGTAATAGTTGATTATGATACTCGTTATGAATGATTACGCGTACAAAAATAAAAACCGACCACATTTTATACTATGTAAAGATTGTACACGCGTATCAGCCCTTATCGAACCGTCTGAAGGTAGACTGATAGATAATGCCATGTTACATCAAACTCGAAAGTGTAAATAAATGTAAGAATTAATGAAGTACGTTCAAAAAAAAGGTAGTCGTCGAAGAAGTCGATTCAATGACCATGGCTCACTTAGACAATAATTAATAATAATAATATCCTCACACATCTCACATAGGGCCGTCTGATTCCAAACTAAGCCTGTACCAGGTCGCTGATAAACATAGTTATATATTTCTAAATACATACATGTTATTTAGGTATAGTTAAATTATGTGTTATAGTGTTCATCACACAAAGATGAACACGATCATTTGTCCTGTGTCTGGGTAAAGATAATATAGATTTGTTAATTTAATATTTAAAAAATACATACAGCCGAATATGGAACCTCATCCTTTTATAATCGTTTAAAAATTTATTATTAATCGTAACAAATATACGAGGGGGCGTTTTTAAGTTCGCGGAATGGAGGGTATTGAGTAATAATAAAAACACAAAATTATTTTTCTTTTTCTATATATTCCCCTGCAACACGAATACATTTTTCAGATCTTTCAATTAGTTTTTTTATTCCCTCGTAAAAAAAAGTTTTATCTTTGTCTGAAAAATACGCCGAAACCGCCTCCTTAACCTCCTCATCAGTTGAAAATTTCTTACCACGTAATTCTTTTTTCATTTTTGGAAAGAGATAATAATCACTCGGAGCCAAATCTGGACTGTAGGGTGGGTGATTCAAAATATCGAAGCCCACCTTATGCAGGGCAGCCAGTGCGACTCGGCTCTTGTGAACAGGATCATTGTCATGCAATAGCAGGACACCTTTCGTTAATTTTCCCCGTCTTTTTTCTTTGATGACTTCTTTTAACTGTTCTAAGATTGAAGCGTAGTATTCCCCCGTTATAGAAATGCCTTTATCTTTATAATCTATCAATAATATTCCTTCTGAGTCCCAAAAAATCGTTGCCATGAGTTTCCCAGCCGACTGTGAAACCTTAAATTTCTTGGGTGGTGCTGTGCCCTTTTTATGCCACTGCATGGAGTCTTGTTTGGACTCGGGTTCATAATGATGAACCCAAGTTTCATCCCCAGTAACAATTTGATTCAATACGCCATCCTTGTCTTCATTGCAGAGGTCCAAAAACGCACGTGAACATTCCACGCGCTGTTGTTTTTGTAATGGCGTGAGCATTCTCGGCACCCACCGTGCGCTAACCTTAGTCATGCCAAGATGATCGTGTAAAATTTTAAAAATTGTTGTATCCGATACTCCAACCATTTCTGCGAGTTGTTTCTTTTTTAGTCGAGCATCTTCCAATACAATTTTTTCTACTTTTGCAATAACTTCTGGCGTAGTCACCTCAACGGAGCGCCCCGGCCTCGGGTCGTCTTCAAGTGATTCCCTGCCTTGTTTAAATAAACTATGCCACTTGTAGACCATTGTTTTTCCTGGGCAAGAATCCCCGTAAACCGATGACATCTCATTGAGTATGGTTTGAACAGACTTTCCTTGCTTAGTAAGGAACTTTATCACCGCACGGAATTCAATTTTCTCCATTTTTTTACTTCGTTCCCGATTAAAATACTTGGTCAACGATAGTTTAATAACTAATGATCCAATCACAACAAATTTTACTATGCAGACTAATTATGAGTCACTGAATACGGTAGGCATCAAAAGAGCGCGTTTACCCGCCTTTTTCACTGTCATTCCGCGAACTTAAAAACTTACCCTCGTATGTTTAAATGTCTGTAATCATTTAACAAATAAACTAGAAATATCTAATTCATATTTAATAGGAAACATCATCCTGAATAAAATCTGAACTAACATATGGAAAGCTGAATAAAAAACCCTAATGTATAGAAAAAAAACGTCTAAGTGAAAAGTCGGGGGCAAAAGTCTAAGTCTACTTCACAAATTTAGTCTCTCTGGTAAAGTGCACTACAAAAAACCTGTATTTTGAATTAATAAAGTACCTACGCAAGTAAATCAGCTTAGAATGCCTTCAGTACGAAAATTACAGCTTTTATTTCGCAAAGCTTCCGCCTACCGCTCCTTAAGATGACGAAATTACAAAATTTGACGCACTTCTAGATTACATTCCGATTATAATTAAACTTGTGATATTTGGAACGTGTAATAAAGACTTAAATTTTAATTAAAACGTGGATTACACGTGACAATATTGCGTGTTAAGGTTTCGACGCGTGATCGATAATATAATTTGTGCGTTCAGGCGCGTTTAGCTGTGGAAACTTTATTCAAGACTGTGATGAGATGAAACATGAACCAAGTAATAAATATATATGTTTCCATTCTGCAGAGGGCAAAATGACTTGTTTTTTATTATCATATATATTTCAAGACAAATATATATTCATTTTATCTGTTTGAAGGACAGTTGTAGACGCAAACAAAAAACATTTAAAGAGAAAATCAAATCTCAACATTTTTTTTGGCTTTCACGCCTAAACTACTAAAACAAATTAAAGAAATAGTTTCACCAATAGGTTAATGTATCTTTCCATTTATGAAATTAGTTATATAGTGATTAACATGGGCCGCTTTCCAGCATGAAAAAGATATGTAAATGTCTTTTCAGACAGCGCAACTCACAATCCATTACAAACGTTTATTTAAAAAAAATCGAACGCTCCACCGCCATACTACTTATTCATGTCAAAGAAAAAAGCCTACCAATCGAACTACTCCACATACATATAAATCAAAAACTAATACGCATGGTTATGGTCACCGTCTTTTAGGTAAAATATCTACATCGCAGCAACATCTAGAACCGATTGATTTATACCGACTTGGCCACGACGTGATGAATTACTCTGTAGAGATTTGCACAGAGTAATTCTTGTGCAGAGGCAGCGGGTATATATATCAAATAATGGCTGAACGTGCGTTGAAATGTATCGATAGGATTTTTTAAACGGGAACTGTTTACTAGTGACGACTTTATTTTACTAATATATATTAAAAGTAGGTATTCACAAAAAAATGTTGTGCCGATTCTTAATGTAAATATTTAAACAATTTTTTTAACATTAATTTTTCATAACTATCCAGGTTCTAGATCTCTCCAGAACAGTTCTAGTGTTTTTCATAAGACACAAATAATTGACAAAGAGCTGCAAGAAGAAATAATCGCTCCGACATAAAAGTAGTCCACAATTGAGGCATGAAAAAGCATCTCACTAGGCCGCCATTCTGTGGGTCACCATGCGTTGTCTGCATTTGCAATGAGTATAGTGACCACCACTTCTGCATTTTATTCATGCTTTCCATCAGACAGAATAGTTACTTTGACAGGTTCTTAAAATAAATATAAAAAAGAATCCTCTCACTTATTCAAATTCAAAATGTCATTAAGATATACCTCGGAATGGATATTATAAACTAAAAGTTTTGATAAGATTGAAGTAAATAAATAAATATTTCGGACATTTGACACAACGTCATCTAGTTTCAAACTAAGTAAAGCTTGTGCTATGATAACTAGACTGACTGATAGAATTCTTATATACTTTTTATTTTGTAAATACATACATATTATACATAGAAAACACCCAAAATTCGAAACAAATATTTTCAGATCATACAAACATTTGGTCCGACCTGGGAATCGAACCTGAGACCTCAAGCACAGCAGTCGCATTCAGTGCCGCTACGCCACCGAGGCAGTTATCCCAAGAACAATGAACGTTCAAAATTGTTTCAACAAAGTATTTTGTCTTATAAAAACATATATTGTAAGTGAAGTAATTTCGAAAAGGTTCACCAATGAAACATTAGACGAAAAGGTAATTTTCTTATAAAAACATGAGAGCTTTATCACTATTATTCTTTCATTTACAAAGTACTACGGTATCTGATTGTTTAAGATCGTGTCTTCGTCATTTCTCTTATGTATCTCAGTATCTCGAACACTGTTTCAAAAATAACAGTTTTTCAACCTGTCCTATCAACAGCCTTTCACAGTCCACTGCTGGACATAGGCCTCTCTTTAGCAAGGAGCTTTTGGCCTATAATACCACGCATGCCAGGACGTTGGTAGAAGATTTGTTTCAAGTTTTCCTTCTCTTTGTAGTGATACTTTTCTGTATATAGCTTTTTCCTTTAGTCGCCTCTTATTACACCCACGAGATGAATAGGGGTAGTAACACTATGTATTCTTAATCCGTCACCACACGGACCATTCAAATGTATATTAATTTATTTCATAATTATTGTATTCATATGCTGTCATATTACGTTATTTTGTGTCACATCGTATCGTTCTATAGGTTAAAATTACAAAAGAGACTGGACAGTTTAATACTAGTGTATAAAGAAATTATAATGATCATGAATATATACTTCCATTCTATTTGTAATTCTTTCAACTGAGAAAGCACAATACGAGTATATACAAACAGATGCTTGAGTAGCTAAGCGTCTTGAAATAATCTTCTGGACATTCCCATCGAAGTCACTACGAAACTTAGGGCTTATTTATAATGACAAAGAGATTATTAATATCAACATGAATAACAAAAAGATAATTGTGCTATATAAGTAAATCCGTCAGGAAGTTTTTTTTTAAATCTTTAGTTTATTCTACTCTACCTGATGGAAAGCATGAATAAGTAATGAAGTAATTAAGTGTTTTAAACTTATATCAGACTCAAAAATCACACTCCCTAGAATCAGAACACATCAACAATTATGTACACCCCAGGCTTCTTCATCATTATTTACATTTTTGACATAAAATCAATGTTTCTTTGTAAATATTTAATGCGCACCTGTACTGTTAATCCCATCATGGAAAAAAAAATACGCCAGTAATATAGGGTTCTTCAAGAAAGAAATGTTTTGAAAAAAAAACATACAAGAGCTAAATAGTAGGTTAAAACTAGTAATATTAATAATATATTGATCACAATATTGCTTCCGTATGATAAAAATGCAACATTTCACAGCTGGCACTAAGTGGCTCTGCAACACGATAAAGCATGCGCCAGGGAGATGTATAACGTTTATTGTGCCTAAACCACCAGAGATTCACGCCAACTATACTGCTAAAGGATACTATTACGATATCAAATTAAAGTGGAAGGATGGATCGTTTCTCCGAGGTGAGAATTGCGAGCTTTGTATAAGTTTTTTACTTAAGATCGTAAAATATTATTTGAGGAGCGTACGGTAACTTTTTGACTAAAAATCTTTTGCAGAACAAATAACAAAATGCTGGCAATCCGATTTTAATCATACAGGAATTAGTGACTTTTCTAACAATGAACCATGTCTACAAATCACATAGATTTTCTCTTACGTATAAAGTTTATTTCGTGATGTTTTGTAAATAATAAATAAATGAAAGAAAAAAAGTAAGAAACCGTCAAAAAAGAGAACACAGATTTATAGAACCGTCGGCCATCTTGATGTCCCGCCATTATGTTTCGCAATGACATTTTTTTACGGTTCCTTTTCTAAATCGATCAGCGTCGACTTAAATCGCTTCCAGGCTGTTCCCAGTTGTTGACAGTCGTTAAAACTTTACAAATTGCCTCAAACGACGTTTACGGAAATTCCCTTTACTTAATTAAAAGTTTCAACTCTCTAGTCCATAAGTCTACAAGTTTGAATGAACAAATTTGAATTGTTTGTCATTTGGTTGCAACTAGAAAATAATCGTTGGAACAATCGCAGTGAACTAACTATTTATGCGTGGTTTTTTATCGCAAATGTAAATCAGAAGCAGCGGGTACTGCCATAAATTTGGGTAAAAATAAGCTCTCAATAGTTTTTACTGTACTATAATTACTCATTAATAATTCATTTACTAATGTAATCGAGTAATAAAACTACTCTATGCGTGATTAAATCAACTAAAGGCTAGGGAAAATGGGGTTAACCACGACTACTAATGTTGGACTTTTTTGCTTGTGAATAGGAAGTCTGGGCTTGTTTTAAGGCATAGTAGAATAATTACTATTTTTTTCATGTACATAATTTTCTGTTCTAATTTTCAGTAAAACACGTATTTCGTGTTTCCTTCCCGTCATATATTTTCAGAAACTTTTATGAAATTGATATTTTAAAAGTATCCTATTTAAGATATAAAAATAATATAATTGCAAACTAAAGATAGGAGTATGATAAAGAATACGAGAAATATTATTCTCAAAACCATTAGTATAACGTATCAAGCTCATATAATATTCCAGGAAATGGTAAAGATATTGAATATCAAAGAGAAATCGACCATTCTTCATATAAGCTGCTTGAGGCAATACAACCTTAGTAGTATCAATTAGATGGTAGGATTATTCAAGAAAATAATCTTCGCTAATTAGCGCAACGAAGTCGTAAAATGATAAAGATATAGCTAGCCGTTAAGTGTTCCACTTGCTCAATTGATTTCTGAATACATTTATATTTTATTTATTAAATGAGACTAAACTTTCCAATCATAAATTGACTGCCCTAGTGGCGCAGGGGTAGTGTACGCGACTGCTATACTTGAGGTCTCGAATTCGATTTCTGGGTCAAACCATGTTTGTATGATCTGCAAGTATTTGTCTAGAAGTTGGGGTGTTATCTATGTATTTTTTTTTTTTTTTTTACGTCTTTAGTGGAATAGGCGTTTGTCCTCTATCTCACCTGATGGAAAGTGCAGATGAAGACGAAGGTGGTACACGCCCATCCAAAAGATACCTGTTCACTCTACTCTTAAAGGCTCCAGAGTTCATGTCATCAGGAAAAATAGACCCAGGCAGGTCGTTCCAAGTCTTGGCGACTCTCACCAAAAAAGAGCTGTCAAACCGTTTAGTTCGACTTTTGGGTATGTCAACAACGTGTGGATGAAATTTTTGCCTGCGCCTAGTAGTCCGATAAAGGAACGGAGATGGCTCAATCAGTTCGAAGAGAGCCTTCGAGCACTCTCCAAAGTGTATCCTATAAAAAACCGACAAGCTAGCAACACGACGACGATGCTCAAGGGTGTGCAGTCTGCTATTTGAGAGCTTTTCGTTATTAATTAGCCTACGGGCTCTTCGGTCAACTGAGTCCAAAGCTTCCAGGTGATATTTGGCTGCACCATCCAAGAGGTGGCTACAGTACTCCATGCAGGATCGAACTTGGGCTGTGTAAAGATTGAGCAGCTGTTCAGAGCTGAAGTACCGCCGAACCCTTGAAAGAATTGACAATTTCTTTGACGCCGCTTGTACCATAGACTCAATTTGTTGGCCAAAGTTGAGGTTAGAGGTGATGGTAATACCTAGAAGCCCTAGATGGTTAGTAATCGGTAAGGATACACTTTCGAAAGTGGGTGTTAGATCGAAGGTACTCTTTTTCGCGGAGAAAAGACACGCCTGTGTTTTGGAAGGGTTGAACTGGACGAGATTGGCGTCACCCCAATCGGACACCCACTGTAATGTCACGTTCACCCGTTCAATCATGGACTCTCTCAAGGACCGTATTTCCTCTGGACTAGCTCGCGGGTTGGGCATGTACCTCTCAATTACGGTGCTGTCATCAGCGTAGCTAATAATACCGGGTGTTAAAAGATCGTTTATGTGCAGCAGAAACAAGGGTGCAGAGAGAACAGATCCCTGAGGTACACCAGCATTGATTGCCATTAGATCGGAAGAGCAGCCATCCAAGACAACTCGAATCGACCGTTCCCTCAGGAAGTCACGTAACCAGTCGCAGAGCTCAGTAGGTATGCCGTATGCTGGAAGCTTACTAAGTAGTGCCTCGTGCCAGACCCGGTCAAAGGCCTTTGAGATGTCTAATGAAATGGCTATTGCTTCACCATGACCCTCCAAGGCCTCGCTCCAAAGGTGGGTGGCATATATTAGCATATCTCCGGTCGAGCGTCCCCTGCGAAAACCATATTGGTTATCGCTGAGGAGCTCGTTTGCTTCAAGATATGTCAGGAGACGATTATTTAAGATACGCTCCATAACCTTACAGATTATAGAGGTGATCGCGATAGGTCTGTAATTGGCTGGGTCTGCACGGCTTCCTTTTTTGGGTATAGGCTGAACGTTAGCAAGCTTCCAGGATCTCGGCACTTTGCCAGTTTCCAAAGAGAGTTGGAACAGACGAGTCAGAACCGGAGACAACTCGGGTGCACAACACTTCAGTACCACTGCTGGAATGTTATCGGGACCGCTGGCCTTATTAACGTCCAGGTTCAGCAAACATTTGAGTACCTCTTTTTGGTGGATTTTAACGGCGCTCATTTTGGGGCCAAACGGAGGTAACTGAGGTGGACACCTGCCGTTGCTGTCTAGACGAGAATACTCTGCGAAGAGATTGGCAAATAAATTTGCCTTCTCCTCAGCGCTGTGGGCCAGGGATCCGTCAGGTTTGTGCAGAGGGGGCAGTGAAGAGCGACAGAAGTTTTTCTCGACAGATTTGGCGAGACTCCAGAAAGCTTTGCTTCCTGAGGGAAAGGAAGCTAACTTATATAATATGTAAGTATTTACAAAAAAAAAGTATATAAGTATCATATCAGTCAGCCTAGTTCCTCTAGTACAAGCTCAGCGGTTTGAAACTAGACGGCAATTTGCGTGGCGAAATGTAAAACGAAACATGTTTAAATCAAGATTTCAATTTTGAAGACACTATTAGATTTATCACTAAAACTAACCTCAATCCAAGCATTTCTAGTACTTTACTATTTTTAAACACAACAAGTTTTTTCGTTCGATTAAAACAACAGGAAATATGAAAATGTCTTTTTTTAATTAAACGTACTTGGTCTCAGTTTTACTTCTCCATTTCAGACAATCTGCGGCATAGTCTCTTCCTTACCTCTTCTCATGCCTCTACTTACTGGCATATTATGTTATAACGATTCGTTTCAATTAAACTATCGATATATTCATTCGTGTGAGTGTTCCATACTCAATCTTACTTTCATCGAGTAAAATATTTACTATTCGATTGACGCTGTAACTGTGAGTGTAAAAATAATATAATTGCAAACTAAAGATAGGAGTATGATAAAGAATACGAGAAATATTATTCTCAAAACCATTAGTATAACGTATCAGGCTCATATAATATTCCAGGAAATGGTAAAGATATTGAATATCAAAGAGAAATCGACCATCGATTCTTCATATAAGAAATATGTTTTTTTTTATATGTTTTTTTTTTGTTTTATTAATATGTTTTCTTTATATAATCGAATTCGAGACCTCAAGTATAGCAGTCGCATACACTACCCCTGCGCCACTATGGCAGTCAATTTATGATTGAAAAGTTTAGTCTCATTTAATAAATAAAATATACATATATAAAAAGTATAAAGTTACCCTACAGCTTTGAGACCTGTGTAAAGTAGCTCTAGCTGTCACTTACATTATACTTTTTAAATTTTCTGTTTAAGCCACCGTAAAAAGAGGACCATTTCTAGAATAAGGCAAGAAGGAGCAAGCGAAAAAGAATGCATCTACTATAATTTCCTTCTTGTAAACTAAGCCATTTTATCCTATCTTGTTAGCTACGAAATAAGACCAGTATTTTACAACGTTTTTCCTACACAAAAATTTACGGTGGAAAACTAATTTACTATATATATATTATATTTACTATAGTAATAAAGAAATAATGTTTTTCAGTAACAGTAAAATGAATAGTGATTTATTCAAAATGCTAACAAATAAAGAATAACCTTCAACGTGGTTGTTTATTATATTTCTCATGTCATAGGAAAGTTTGAACCATTTTGAATTTAACAAACTTGGTATATGTGAAGAAATACACTGAAACGAGAGAATAGAAGCAAACAAGAAACAAACATTTTAAGTTGAAAGTTTTGAGTGGTTTTGTATTTTTGAAAGTATAATTATAATTTGTACTCGTATTACATTGATTATGTTATGGTATGAGTAAATATATTAGGACTTCAGTTAAGTTAATAAAGTTACGCCTGCACGGTTGGTCGGTGTTCTTTGTGTCCGTATCAAGTATGTTTGTAAAGTCCTCCGCGACACAGGAATGTATTCCAAATGCGGGAGTTGTCATTTAAGAAAATAAAAAAATTAAAGGCACTGGTATTTATAAAACTGTTCAAGCGAGTTCAAATTAGGTGAGAATAATTTTTAGACTGCACAATTGATTGGATATATTAAATATACAGAACTAAAGCCAATTCGGTTCATAATTGCTTCATTGATATTGTGTTTGTAGAATTTAACATCTAATATTATGTTAACATGAAACATCAAACCAAATATAGACACATTGGCAACAACAATCTTAATTGTCTTAGTCAAGTCTGAATTAAAATTCTTGTTGTCTTAATGAAGCATGCATTAATTCAATTTATTACAATAATTAGGAGAATTATTCTAAAAACTCTTGCTAAGAAGAGGTTCATGTGATACAAAGTAGTAAAATGTTTAACAATCAGATAAACACAATAATAGACAGTTATAAATTTTATAGATTAATATTTTCTGAGTTTATACGTTCAAACAGTGGAAATGTCTAAGGCCTCCCACGCAAAGGGCGCGCACGTTCCTCGATCGTGTGTCGCAAACGAAACGTGCGAGCGTGTTCGCGCACTTGAAAAGCAAGCATGCCTAATGTGGTCAGAGCCTAAAGGTCGATGAGGTGATAGCGCATTTGATTCCTACTCAATCACTAGAAGACGTTTTTTAATAGGTGTAACGCTAGCAGTCTGGGGCACCCTTTATTAATATCCATTTCTAAGAAAATATCTCTTGTTACTGTTAAATACTTAGTAAAATTTTGTTTGTTTTCCATAAATATTTTACAGAGAGGTAAAATTTTGATTTGTTAAAAAAATACAATTAAGAATGTTAATTAAGGTTTAATTTCTACCTTTGTCTTTTATGAGTGTACCTGTTGTATTCGTATTGTATTTTGTATATATTGTAGTTGATTATTAAGAAATATAGCTTAGAGCTTGTTATACACCCAAGAAGCTTCAGTGTTAGTGTTAATTTTAAAACTATTCACTACGACTCTTCAAAATAAAACTTGTATGCTGATAACACAATTAAATGAATGAAAAAAAAAGTCATTCTAAGAAAAATATGTTTTGTAGCCATATCTAAAAATAATAATAAAATATACTATGGACTAAAAGATCATACGTGAACATTACTGTGCAATGAATCAATAAGTATGTACACTCTGGCACTCATGATAAGAATGAACTGTGTTATGAGCACCTGTATCCACTTCTGCTAGTAAAATTAATATTAAAAACAATAACAAAGTTGTGCAATTTTATAATTAAAATAAACGAATATTAAATGTGTCAGTTATTCCATTTTATTTCTCGCTTCTATCAGCTCTTATGGATGACTGGCTTTATGGCATTTCATTTGAAGACCGATGACGTATAAAAGACTGTTTACACGTCACTGGGTCCTTGTGAGCCTGAAGGGAATACACGCACACACGACATAATGTCCTACGTAGGCAGCGAGAATCTCGACGTAATAGGTAAAATTATGACGTAATACGATGTAATGTACCAAGATATAGAATTGTATGTAAAATATTAAAAAGTGCATCAAAGGAAAAGATAAAGGCTGTGTTAGTCGTAAACTTAATTACTATTTTATATTTTAAAAATGTAAATAAATATACTCACGTCCTTTATGTCTTGTCACGCCCACAGGGGTAGATGAATTCGTATTAAAAACTCGCCGTTATACTAACTGGAATGTTAGCCATGTTGCTAGTTAATATTTATATATTCTAAATATATATATTTAATAATATATTAGATTAATTACGAGTCAATAACGTTGCCCATATAAGCACCTGCAATTTAAGAGTCTCAAATGTCTTGTTGTTGTCTAGTATTAAGAAGATCTTGAGCTTATTTAATTAAGATAAAAATAATAATACTCTACTACACTTACACAACGTCATCTAGTCCCAAACTAAGCAGAGCTTGTACTATGGGAACTAAACAACTGGTATAAATACATATATACTTTGTTTTTGTAAATACATAAACAATCTAAACTCCAAAACAAATATTTGCAGATCAAACAAACACTTGGTCCGACTCGGAGACTTGAAACCTGAAACCTCAAGCACAGTACTCGCAAACACTACCACTGCGCCACCGAGGTAGTACAAAAAAATAATATAGATATCTATATTTAATCATTATTTATAAAAAGGCATTTTGTTTTTTTATTTATCTCAAATAGAACATGTTAGCTCAAAATAAACAAAGCCACAGCCTTATGCATACATACAAAACCGATTCAAATCCATTCCCCCAATCTCCACCCGAGCAAAAGTCAAATGTTGTTTACAAGCAAAACTATTACATATTTCATAACCCCAAAAGTGTACCTTTCGATGAAAAATGTATCAGCCATCTATCACCGAAGTCCTTTCTTGGTAAGTCAGCTGAACAAAAAGTTCTAAGGGTGAATAACGTCGTGCGAAATTAAATCCGGGGCTATAAAGAACAGATGACGTAGTACTGGTTAACTTCCCTGAAACGGCCCGGAGTCGTTCTGGACTGTGTATTTTTCTGCTTATTTTTAGACGGTAAAGCGATTTGTTTTTAATGTCTTTCGAGTTATTACTTTTATTTACTTTTTGATTTTAAAGTTTAGTGAAATTGAAATCTACTTAAAATTAGCTGAAAAAATACATTTTGAATCTGATACTAAGATACGAAACGTCGAAAGTAAATTACAAACAAATGGGTTTTAATTAGTAGATAATCTAGAATAAAAAAAAAAACAGTAGCAGTCGTGGGACTGCCGATAGAAGTGAAAACGGAACTATTAAGTTGAGAGTAATTAAAACTATATGCAAAAATTATATGAAATTTTTTATGTTTCATATATAGCTATATATAATATATAATATCATATATAATATATAATAATAATAAATTTCATATATAATATATAATATCATATTCTCCATAGCTATAGATATACTATTATCATTAGCATGTCGGTGACGCGAACCGAGGATTTTATCCTCTACCAAAACGCTCAACGCGCCTGAAGAAGTTTTCACTTCAAAAATCCCAGGTACCATTAATTGTGTCTGTGTAGAGATTCAAAATTACATTGAAACAAAGTAATTATTCACATATAAAGTATAATTTGTCAAAAATGTAGCATTAAAAATATGTTTACATGGAAATAGAAGTTGTGTTTTGATATTTTTGTCTTGTCGCATTACACAGTTAAGCAAGTCTTTCCACACGATTAAGTATTTTTCTTTTCATTCAGAGTCTGCCGAAGTGACTACTAAGGTGTACTGGTTAAAGCGGTCGCCACGTCGCCTTCTACTGTGTTAAAGTGTTGTGGGTTCAAACTTTAAATGCGATAACACTTTGTGTAATTAACAAATTATTATAGTTCTTATTATAGGTATATAGTTATTATAGGTTTGGGTGTTCTTTGTACCCGTTTCATGTATGTTCGTGAAATCCCACATGTCAAAAGATATATTCTTATGTGGGAGTAGTCTTTCCTAAAATTAAATAAATATATACATACCTTATCTCGGAGCATATCTCTGACCCTCGTGGCCTGGTGTCTACTTCTATGCAGTTCAAGTTGCAGCTCTAAGCACCGCTCTTGCCAGTTGATGGAGCCCACCTCTGGGAGTTCGTACTCCAAAGGGTCTAATCGCGAGGTGTGCGCAATCGGCCTGCAAAAGAGTTCATTTTAGCGCCTATTGTCGAAACTAAACTTTAAAATAATATTCTAACAGTGAAAAGATGCAATGTATGCGGGCGTACTATGTATAGGGTGGGCCAATAATTCGATAACATTTTAATCTAACATCCTGCGAAAGCAAATGCTGCGCGGGGCGCGGAGACGGGTCTAACCACTAGCTCGTTTCTCGGAAATTTAATTCAATGGATTGCTTCTCGGGGCCGGTGCGCACTTACTGTGTAAAACAATTTTATTTAAACAACAGTTCGCTTATTACTGTGATACGCTTATTTCGCGTTGAATACGATTTATACGACTTAAATCAGTGTCCGAGTGCTCCTTTAATAGAAAAACGGGTGAAGAAGTTCAAACAGACGGGAATAAAGAATTGCTCTAGTTGTATTACGTGTGCATTGCCGTTTCCTGTTTCATTTTAATTTACTCTAATCATATGAAGAAAAAGTTTTTACGCTAAATTTGCTTACAGTTGTTGTTATTATTAAAATTATTTATACAACACATAATAATATTAAAAAGCGGGTTACTGTAGAGCTTATATTTTTTTCTATGACAACTCTTCCGCTAGGACCTTCATGAAAAATACTCAGACTCAGCACAACAATTTATAGATCACACAAAACATCGTCTCATGTTGGGATAACCCACTGAATTTGTTGGAAGGATGTCCCTCAAACTACTACGCCATCAGACATATTGTTACATATTGGGCTTGAATATAAACAAAAATCTGTTGAGTTAGAAAGTTAAAAAGAATTTGCAAGGTTCTACTGGCAATAAGCATAGCAGAGATTGATCAAATCTCAATTTGAATCGATGTACGAATTGGTGGCGTCTTAAGGTGCAAATTACGTAAAGGTATTACATATTCACTTCCATTAGATACAATTTGCATGAGATCAAAATAGCACCACTTATATCAGCGCTAAGCATTAAGTCTGTCTTGTTCATATTCATTTGTGTACCACAAACATAAATAACGACTAATGTGCTCTATCTTGTGTTGCTTAAAGTTAGTAGGAAATGAAGGATTATAAAATTAATCAGCGGATCTTTTTTTTTTTTTGTTTCTATATTAAGGCCTGCCAAAGTGACTCTACTCTGCCTGATGGAAAGCAGGAATAGAATCTAAGAGTTGTGGTGACCATAATCATTGCAAATGCAGACAACGCAGTATGGTGACCCACACTATGGCAACCTAGTTGCTAGTTTGCCTAGTTGTAAGATGCTTTTTCACACCCCGCTTGGGGACGTAAAAGGCATGACAGTCATTGTGACAGTGTAAGGCTTACCACGATAACTGTCACCCCTGCATCAACGGGCCTCCGGTCTCACACTCACAAACGAAACACGTCAACACGGATGCTGGCGCTTTAGGTTGGTCTTCTGTGGGAGGGTAGTACTGCCCCGGTCGAGCCAACCCACTCGTGCGTGGCTCTGCTACCTAGCAAGGATGGATGGATGCGTATTGCCCAAGAGCGGGATGGTTGGCGCTCCTTGAGGGAGACCTTCGTTCAGCAGTGGACGGCGATAGGCTGATTTGATTTGATAAAGTTGATAAGATTTTTTTGACCTGTAGTGGAAATATAAATAACGTATATCGAAAACTTGAAATAATCATCATCAATCGTTATCAACAACCTCCAACAGTTCAGTGCTGGACATTGGTTTACGCTGACCACACGGATTTGAATAGGACTTATTTCAAGTTTTCCTTCTCTTTGCAGAGATGTTGTACTGCGTAGTTTCATCCCTTAGTCACCTCCCTCTTACGACGCTCACGGGATGAATAAGGGAGATGTCATTTCGTGTTCTTAGTCACCACACAGACGAAAGAATTATACACGTACACTTATCAAAATAAATCTAACAGTAATAAAATCATAGGTAACCCCATCGATAGCTAACTAACACATCATCCTGAACAAAATTGTTCACATGTTAAGCTACAGGGACACATTCAATACACGTACGCAAGTTTCAAGCACAAATTCGATCCACGTAACCAATCTTCAGCCAAAAATGTTCAGAACTCTCATAAATATTGGGAGCCTTCATTAATTTAAATGCACAATATTCCGCCCCACTATAAATACTTGAACGGGGTTTAAACAGCCCAGTTGGTAGCTTTCACGGGATTAATACGAACAAATGAGGTATTATTAATAATAAATGATTAATTTGCTGGGGAGACAGCTGGATTATGTGATGAGATCATCAAATGGAACAAACTGTGTTAATGAGATATGTAAACGGAGTTAGTCGGGTGCAAAATAATTCGGTTGCATATTGCCTTTTTTAAGACGTCTATACCGGCAAAAAATGCTTGAATTAAATGATTCGCATAACAAAGAAACTTCAAATTCAAAAAGACAACATAAGGCATTGGAAGTGTGTGTCAAGTTGGCAACCCTTTTTATTCAATTGCTTTGCCTGAAGTCTTTCATATTCTGAAAGAAAGTCTATAAACAGTATACTCCTAATCATACAAATAAACTAAATAATTATACGTAGAAAGCCGTATAATTACTGTAATAACTTACGTACGAGTACATTATGGATCATTTTAAATGTCATTTTTGAAATAACATTTTGAGTGGTCAAATTCGGTAAAAATCAACCTATCGCCGTCCACTGCTGAACGAAGGTCTCCCCCAAGGAGCGCAAACCATCCTGGTCTTGGAAATTCGCATCCATCCGCTGTCAACCACCTTCTTCAAGTAGTCGATACATCGCGCCACAGGGCGCCCTACACTACTTTTGCCCAATCGTAGCCTCCACTCTAGCACACTTCAGCTCCAGCGACCATCGGTTCGTCTGTTGACTTGACCGCCCCACTTCCACTTTAGCGTACTGATTCTCCGTGCGATGTCAGTTTCGCCCGTTCTCTATCGAATAACCCCGTTACAAATTTTATCAGCCAGGGAAACACCCAGCATCGCATGCTGAGCTACTTTAAACTTGTAGACCAGGTCAATGGTGAGTGTCCACGTCTCGACTCCGTATGTCATTACGGGTAGGACGCACTGATCAAATACTTTGGTGTTTAATGATAGTGGAATCGGCGACTCGAAGATGTAATGTTACGGGACTCGGGGATACGTCTGCAAACCGCAGATGTAAGTAGTAATAACCGCAGTAATTATTCCAGCTTCATAGCGGTATCTCATCACCTGGACATATCGGTAGTCGACCAGGCATCTCTGTATGCATTCCAGGACAGCCCGAATTCGGTAAACTAAAATTTATTTGCAAAATAATGACGTTTATGTGTTATTTCCTGCAAATGGCCTACACATTTTTTTTATTAGTTTTAAATTTACGTTTATAGTTTTGGAACTTTGATAAAAATAGATATCAACTTCATTTTTGTCAATGATTTATCTTACAGTCTTGTTTTGAACGAATAATTTTTCGAAGAGAATAACAAGTGTAGGTACCAATTAAATTGTCTATCTGTAGAAGGTAATATTATGGTATGAATTATATTATTTAACTATGTGTTTTTATTTTTTATCTTTTGCGGAGTAACTTCTGATAGAGTATCGTTAAAGATATTTGTATTTGCAGCCGTATTGTTATCATTTTCTCTTGGATGTTAGGGTTACTCAGTCTAAATAGAAAAGCCTATCAATATTCAGTGATTGCAGTATCATCAGGAGCTTAAAAGCAGCCATTTGTTTTGTAAGTAAAGAGGTCAATTTACAGTATAAATTTATGAAATAGTTAAATGATTAGCTTACCTAGGTGGTGGTGGAGGCGGATCTCGCGACCTCCTCGGCAACAGTCGGGGACTATTGGGCGTACTAGCCGAATGCCCGGCTCCACTGTGGTCCGTAAACCGCGCGAGAGGGTCAAAGATCTGCGACAACCGCCGCGCCCTCTCCTCAGACATTTTAACACTCACAAACACAAACACAACACTTAATAATTATGTCATTTCATCACATCACGGCTCAGTACTGTCACAGTAAAATCACAAATGACTATTTCGAGTGGTCCGAATGATTTAAACTGCGGAAATGATTATCGTGCGCCGCTGACAGATGGCGCTGTAGATGACGCAGGATTTGGCGCGCAATCCCAGCCGCCATGTTGTTGCGTCTGATCTTTTTCACAGTTTAATTTGCCTTTGCGACGCCACCCGCTGTATTTAGAACGCTGAAAAATAAACAATAAGTATTAGTTTACGTGTCATCGTTATCTGGTTAGACAGGCAAGTGAGGAAGGTAACACAATTAGCCATGGGTTTTCGGAGACATTTTGGATCAGTGTCAAAATATTGTCGACAGTTTGTCGTTAACTAAACGACTGTATTTCTATTCCATTTCGACACTTAATATATTTGGTTTCAAATTACTTGTCTAATTAGAAAGGATAATTTGGCAATAGATTAAATATTATATTTATACCAAAGCCACTGTTGTGTATTTCCACACGGTCATTAAAACAATGTAATCAGAGACGTATTTTGTAATTTCATTTAAAAGCCACATTAACAGACGTAAATAAAAAATAACACTAGCTTATACTTGACTAGTTTAACGAGTGTCATAAAACTATTTTAAACTGCATTAGCATGGTATAAAACTGTTACACATACTTTTGTTTTTTTTTCTTCTATTTTTGTTACATGTGACTTGTAAATAAAATACAGTTTCTTTCAAATAACCTCAAAAGAGGAATTTTTACGGATAGTTAATTTTTAACGACCACGCTTCTGTGATATTTAGAATAGGTGTTGTAATCCTTGATACATAAGTTTAAATTGCAGTAATGAATCTAAATAACGCAGTTAGCTGTAGCGTTATAAATTGGGTTATTCAATTTCATCACTTAGTAGATATAATGTACATCAAAGCGAAACCGAAACACTTTGAGATACACATTAACTAGTGGTTGGTAATTAGTTGAAATTACGTTTTAATATTGTAATGACTGTAAAAAATAATACACAGAATGAAAATCCTACTAAATCAAATACATAATTTAGGAATACATATTTTTATAAATATTATATACTACAATTTTGACGGATATCCTATACATATTATATAATTTCACAGGATCCACAGTCTAGCTCACTAAAAAACGAAGTTTAATTTACCAACTAACGCTATAAAACTAACCCACTAGTGTATATTGTTACTCAAAATAAGCATAAAAATAAAAAAGCACTATATAAAAGTGTAAAATACAAAATTATTTATCCGACTTGTTACGAAGTGTGAACGCTGAAGTATACTAACTAGCAATGAATAACAGGGAGACTCTTTGATATTCAAAATTAGGTCGTCTCACGGGTTTCAATACGGACAGTGGTTCTCAAAGGATACTACGCTTGAATAAATAATTATTATTGATAACCCCACAGTTTACAATTTTAGTTGGTTGGTAAATGCTTATCAAAAGAACTATTGTAAAGTAGTAAAACACTAAGTGGGATACCGGATTACATTATAAACAACAGCTGAATTTTTATGGTATGAAACAGTTTGATATACATCGCTTTCTAAGGGGAAAGCAAACACGAGGAACAACAACCTCAACGACACAAAATACTAAAATCCCTTCTTTGATCAAATAAAAAAATTGGAAATCGGTACCATATAATTTTAATTATCGAATGGTTAAAGGCAGTGCAGAATCAAAATTTAACATAAATTGATCTGCAAACACTTCTTAAAAATGAATCTTATTAGTCATAGTCATATGGAATAAAAGGAATACGAAACATTTATCGAATCATATTTTGATATAATAGCGAAAATAGCTCGCAATAAACATACACAAAACAAAACCATAATAAATTATTCGAGGACGCTAAAAAATTACTCAATTCTATATCGCACGCAAGAATGAATCAAGCGACAGAACAACTCTTAAACCAAATTCTATTTGTATTCAAAGATTTAACGCTAACAGGTACACGATGTTTTACATACAAACATAATATTAAATTAAGACACTCAAACTCGCTCTGAAATATTCTCCATTCATTCGTTCGGTAAAGCATTCATATTTATTCTGAAACGAAAACGCTTTGGAGACTGCAGTGGAGCTATCATCTCATTTGAATGAAAGAGTGCAATTTGTAATCATATTTGCATAAGTTTCGTAGTCAATTTGCCATATTTACATTTGACTTTTGTGCTTTTATATAGATAATTTGCTGCTGATTGCAAAAGTTGGTGAAAACTACATTTTTGAATAAATTTTAAAGGTATATTGTGGGCTAGCAACGATATGATTACATAGAAAAAAATAGCTATATCAGTATTTTCCTTATTTAATTCTCTATATGTAATTTAGAGCGCAACGTTCTTTTAGAGTGCTTACGTATAATATGTTGCAAAAGTTTTTCTTTGCTTTAAATATAGCATTAGAGAACTCTTAACTACAAAAACGTTTACAAGAACTACTAAAGAAGTCATTTCATCGAATAAAAGATGAGAAAACTATCGACTTTGATCATTATTTCTGAGAATGCTATTGATATCAGTTGTTAAATTTTATTGAAATAGAATTTACGTCATATCTATATTCCTTCTCCTTTTAAATACAGCTCCAGCTTTACCGCCTTAATTATATCTCGCCAGAATCCTGTAACATCTCATCATCTCGGGACAATCATTAATGAATTACGCGATTTTTTGTCCCTATAGGTATGGAAACCACAAACTTGACGCGGATTAGAAGCGAGGTGTGCACATTGACCATTCTATGATGAAGCCGTAGGTAAAATAGATTTTGAATTTCAAGATTATGGCCTCTAAAGATTTCATACTACAAAAATACAGATATCGTAACACGTGTATTAAGCCGAATTTAATATTATCACCGCCACTGTCTTTGAATGTGTGACAGTATTCAACAATGATACAAAAGATTCTTATTCATGTGTCGTAATGTGCCGTGAAGTAGGGGTCTTTTTAAAGGATATTTTTATTCTTTTCTACATATGAATAGGAACGTGGATTACTCGACTATAGAAATTTTAAATTACATTTATTTACAATACCAAAGACTGTATTAAATTTTGTATTTAAGGACTACCAGTACTTGGTTGAGACTAAGAAGTAATCCATGAAATAGAAAACCTTTAATATTGTATAGGCTTAAATTTTTGAGGATAGGTATACAGATGGCTGGTTGTATGATTTTTGGTACTGAAACCTGTCAGAAACGCTGTAAATAAATGCATGTAATTTGGGAACAAAAACCAATCACAGCCGAAAGACGTCCACTGATGGTTATAGGCTTCCTCTAAAACTCTCCCCAACAACCACTTCTACCCTGACCTCGTGCTACGGCTTACGCCTGACGCGACCTTCACCATATTTTTTATCAATCGACCGGAATGGAAGCACAACCCTCGATTGAAATCCAGAAGATTATATATAAAGCGTAGAAGGCTGAAGGTAAGATTAAATGTGTTAGGTCCGTGTGTTGTTAATCATTTCTGAATGTGTAGCTCGCGAGCGCCGCTAGTGGACGCTAGGAAAACTAAGTACTAATTATGCATTATGTCAGCTGGTATCAAGCTCTGTAAATTCAATGAATAAAGTAATAACGTTGATTGTACAAAATGTAGTGTAATTGTAACCCACAAACACAGCAAAATGATTATCTATATTTGATTCAATTGTATAAGACTGGATTCAGATATCCTTATCTTCCAAACGTAGTAACCATAGACTCTCAAAAGCTCTTTCTAATTAAATTTGAAAAGTAAATACATAAGTATGGATGGATGTTTTATACTCAATCATACCTGATCTTGGCAGAATAGACTAGTCTGAATTAGCATATAGGCTACTGTTTATCCTGTAAAAAAATATACCAAAATCAACATTACCGTGAGCAAAATTACGGCCTAAAGCTTGCAATAAAATACATTGCCAAACAGTAATATCCACCGATATGAAATTGAAGTCACAAAAAGATTTATTTGCCCACACCCCACCTGATTTTTAGTCCTCAACAAATCCCACAATGTTTATAATATAACAGTTCAACTGAAAAATTGCCAAGGAAACTGAAATTACGGGGGCACTGACCAGAAAATGGACGTCACACCCAAAACTCCACAGTTATATAGCCTGATTAATGTTATCAAGGCAGTTATCTAGAGGCACCCTTTTATTGGGGCCAAACCCTTTTTTAGAAATTTGGACCGTCCGCGGAAATTTTTATCTGTAGAATTATTTGTTTTAATTTAAAACGGTTTTTGTTTCAGAACCCGTTCGAAAGTTGGAACTTAGTTTTGGGGTTACATTGTTTAGAATGTTTACTTTGGAGAATTCTCGACCCTTTTGGATTCATTTGAGGTCTATTTATACTAACAATACGTTGTGATGGCGGTATTCGATTTATACTCAAACGTGTGTGTATGTAAGTGTAAAATATCAACGTACAGTGCTTAAACTTTTTGATACAAGACAAGATCACTGTAGGCTTTATTTCCGTATAATGTAGATTTACTAAAAACATATTGTGAATGAAAATGTTTGAAAGCCAAACGCTATTTTGCAAATATTAAATAGTAAGGAATTATTAAGCAGTAAAATTGTTTTAAAAATTACAAACCCTGGCATTTAATCGACAATTTTCACATATGCGGTAAGTACATCTTGTAAAACCCTTATACATAAAACGCCACCATCTGCGTAAGCCTAATGACTGAAGGCAACGTCTCATTAGTGACACACTTTAAACCCCGTTGTTGAAGGAAAACTCGAGAAAAGAACGGTACAGCATGACAACAACGCGTG
Organism: Hypercompe scribonia; assembly: GCA_949316085.1. NCBI lineage: Eukaryota > Metazoa > Arthropoda > Insecta > Lepidoptera > Erebidae > Hypercompe > Hypercompe scribonia. The sequence goes on along the minus strand of OX438981.1, from coordinate 15,866,123 downwards.
TTAGAACGAGATGGAAGTATTGGATTTTAAAAAAGCCATTGATGTCGCGGTCTATGGCCTAATAGCGTGGACTGATTCTAAATACCAAACTAACAGATATAACAAACCATCTGTCATATGCTTATTAATTTTTAATGATACAGATTGCAAATGAACATCGCCGAATGACTTGTTTTCTACCTTGTAAAATTTCTTTGTTTCATTGTTATCAAAACATATGTAAGAAATACATTGAATGAAGACTGGAAGATTAAAACAATGATACATGGTACACTGAAATTATGTATAGTGCTTATAAAAATAGAAAAGGGCACTAAGTCTATCTTCTTAATGCAGCGTTTATACTCAAATTTCTGATAAATAAATAGTTAGTAACGGCATGTATATTTCGGCAATGTTCAGTGAGAATCAAAACCGAAGGCAGACTTTTACTAAGTATGAGTAGAGCCGTTCATGCTTTACAAATATAAACACAACTCACTGAAATTAATCGAACGAGACTGAAGCACTGTGACTGACCCGAGTTTGGATTAAGATACTCGGATTTAATCACCGATTATTACCCAAACATTAATAAAAGAGGGTTGCCTGCTCTAATATAAAAAATGTAAAAAATATCTTCCATATTGATAAGAGTGCACAGAGGCGTAAGGCTTGTATGATCAGCCGTCTTATCATGGCGCATATCGTAAAAGGCGACTGAGCGAAAATTTAAAAGGTTCCCGTCCTCAGAAGGGTGCATTAGATCGTTATTATGATCAGGGCAACCCTTAAACTAAGAGACTTAAAGCTTAAAAGCTTTGTGGGTAATTTAGCTCAGAACTGTTTCTACCTTTAAATTTAAGTGGACTCACTACTATCCACTGGACCAGTGTCTAGTCGGTAATAGTAGTGTTGTGGTCGTGTGTTCCATTCCTACAAAAAACATGATATACTCGTATTTTAGTGAGAAGTAAGGAGATACGAGAAGTAACTGCACCACGGTGCTCCGCTAATGCTCCACATTGGTTTATTGTAATCCGTTGTAAGTTCCAAACAAAGAAATTTATTATTATTCATTTTTTTTTTTTATTCTTGGCCTAGTAAAGTGACTCTACTGTGCCTGATGGAAAGTATGAATAGAATCCAAGAGTGGTGGTCGCCATACTCATTGCGAATGCAGTCAATTCAGTCAGTTTTTTGTGTGTTATTTAACCTTAATAATAGTTAAAGACTTAGTATCAGTATTAAGTAATGTATAAGTATTCAATTTTGCCTCTGCTTTGATGTCGTCATGTGGTAATTTGTCTTTTATTTCTTTCCGCAATAAAAGCAATGCCGAAATAAATATCCTACTTTAAACTATAATCTATCGCTTGCCCAACTTTATGTGGATCCGTTTAGACTTACCGGCGTATATACACTATCTCTCATATTTAAAATAATAATAACAACACACTGCCACACTTACACATCAATTAGTTGCAAACTCAGCACATTGTTCTTTTTTTTGTAAATATATACAATATACATATCATACATAGAATTACCCAATATTAGTGACATATTTACCAGAAGTCTGTTTCTATATGAAAATTTAATTTGACATTGTTTTGCTATTTAGTGCAATATTTTTGATTGAGATCAGATTTCTGCCGCACTCTTCAAAAATTATTTGTAGATTTGTTATAAAAAGAGCATGTTTTTAATCTATCCTCGAGAACGTCGTTGGAGAAAAAGAGAAAGAAAAATAAATCTTAACTGTGCTAGACAGCTACGTCTTTAGTAACAACACTACTAATTTTCTGAATTTCTTGAATAATAAAAAACTTCTTGAAGATGATAGAAGCTGTTACCAATACATATTTGCATGTTTCGCAAAAACAAATCGCTTACTAGCTTGAGCAACTGATTGATACTAAGTATGTTAATAGAGTTAACTCCTAACGACTAACTACGTTTGTTGTGTGCTTACTCCTTGCTCTTATATGCATTGCCGTATTATGGATACCTATTATTGCAATTTAAAAAAAAATCTATGATTTCATTACAGTTTACGAATCGTACTCAAACTATATTAATTCACGAGCTACAAATTTATAACCGCCTATTCTTCTGTAATAGAAAGTAGTGAAGACATGACTTAATAGCTCACCATTGTAAATGACAGCGATCAGATAAGTCTCAAGACCATGGATTAGCTACCTATAGATATATATGTGGACTTTTTCTCGGATAACAACCCTCATTAGCGTCGTACAATGTAGCTGTCATTACTACTCTTTGTTCAAAATGGCGGTGGAGCAAATGGCGCCTTTTTATGCGACGTTACGGATGGATTCCTCAGGTGCTAAGTATTCGTGTCAGTTTTTTTATGGAAGAAATTTGTAAAGATATGTGAAAGTTGCTACTATTAGTAAGCAGGTAGTTAATGTCTGAAGTAAATATTTAAATTATTAACATGCAATTTATTTAAATGGTAACAATCATTATAATTTTATCAGAATAGATAAATATGGTGACTCGATTGCTTTATCAAGGGGGATTACAACATGTTTATCCGTTTCTTTCAACGCAGGATACAAACACAGGATAATGTACATTAATATTAGATATATTATAGTAAAAAAAAGATCTAACTAAGATAAAATATCTGTATCACTTATATAAATAAATAAATTCTTTAACAGTTTGATCTGTGGTTACGAAACTGGCGAAGTAGCCTTAAATTAGTGATTTTATTTTATGTCGTCCACATTTTCTTTCTTTACGTGGCAGTTTTATTTGAATTAAAATGCAACACATTGTAAATATAAAAATGAATACCTAAAATGTACCACGAAGTCCTAAAATGACACTAATGACAACTGTCACAGATAACAAGCGATAGTTTAAATACTGTAGGTAACAGTTTTATTAAATAATATATCTAAACTGTATTAAAACGTAAACTAGAATAAAAGACAGCGACCAATCTTGGCCTGAACGTGGATATGTTAATAACATAAATTATAAATAGTTTCTACATATTTTTTAAATTATGGTCACAATCCAAAACATCAAAATAACATATATTTAAATCAATTTTCATAAGGTGTTTATTTGCTTAACAGTACTACCAATTGTTCGTATTGTCGGTACAATAGCAAAAAGTAATCAAGAAAAAGACCAAAAAACTTTTTTTTTCCAAACAAAAGTATATTGACATACCTTTTTTTAAAATTGTAAATTTTTTTTACCCAACAATTAAAAAAAATGTGCTGATTGTAAAATAAAACCAAATGACAACGCGCATAAAGTATTTTTTTCCTAACCTAGCAGCACTTGACTAATGTCAATTAATGATTCCCGCCTGCCTCATCAGTCATTCTCTTTGTTTTATAATCCACTTGTTTTAAATTTCATAAAATTACGTATTCTATCTGCTATATCCACTGAAAAATAATATTGTTATTTCAATAATAAATTTTCCATGCCTAGGCCAGGAGCCCCGATGGTCGATGTTCTTTAAAACCAAAACCTGGCAATGAGCCAACGAAACGCTAATCAAGGCAGGATAAACTTTAACTTATGAAATTTCCAAGCACTAATTCTACTTTAGTGAACTTTTAACAAAATAATACTTTATTTACTTATTTCACTTAGTTTACTTAGTATGTTTTTTTCATTGTTCATGCTATTACGTGTTACGTAAGGAAATAATTTAACAGTCTTCATTATTGATTAACAACATTTATAATCCACTGTTGGACATAGGCCTCTTCTTAGCAAGGAGGTTTGGCCTACTATACCACGTTAGCCAGACGGGTTGAGTTTTCCTTCTCCTTACAGTAATGTTAGTAGTTTGCGTCCCTAAGTCGCCTTTTGCGACATTATGGGATGTGTAGAGGTGGTGAAACTTCGTATTCTGAATCCGTCATCACACATCTTAACACGCTTTATTAACCAACACACTTAAATAACTTTAATCGATTGATAAGTTATTATAAACGGGATATCAACCACGTATAATTAGTTTCCAATATTTGGCACTGTTGCAAGCGTTACGATAGGACGAACACGGATGAACAGTTCCTCCCGTTATAATAACTTATCAAGTTCATTCAGAATTGTAATAGTAACCCAAATGATAGTTGGTTATACTATAAATGAACATTTATCAGAAAAGAAAAATTTATGAAAATATAACAAAGTTATCTGAATGATTCAAAATTTCAATGTAAATCATTCCTATTGAGCGAGTTGTCTTGTTTCAGAAGAAAGAATCGCTGCTGAAAAACCATATACCGTAAATCATACGTGCAAAAATTCTATATGTAATAAAACGTACGCTTTACCTAACACTTTTAAAGCGATTTTTACCTCACCTTTAAAATAGGGAATGTGCGGCGGACAATTGTCGCAGATGGGAATTTTCATTATCTTCCTATTAACAAAAACTATTTTTCGCTTGTTCATTTAAAAAAAAATGTACTCCAATCCTTGTAAAATATTTAATTTTCAAAGAAAGTGCGAAGATACTACAGATGCCCAGGTCTAGAACATAAAAAATACAAAGTTTACTTACCGTATGGATACTTATCCGCTACAATCATTAGACGGGGTAAAAAAACTCCAATAGTCGCGTTAAAATGGTTTCTTAACAATATACCTATTTTTCAGGAGTAGCTTATTTATAAGGTCAATCACGTTATCGTGAACATGCGGAGGTAAATGAGCCTCTGGGGTCGTGTAAGATGGCCAAATAAGGCACGACCTACATTGGTAGAGCTATGCTATATAAACGTAAAATTAAGGTGACCTAGCCCGAAATACCTGAAACTTAAAATTTTACTATAATCTAACCTTAAGCTGGACGTACTTTACAATTTCAAGGAACAAAAATACGCTGTTAAGCTTAATTAGCTTATTTTTCATTACTCGTTTTGCTCAGAAACTGAATTATTAGCTAGTTGCACGTTCTAACAAGTCTAGTAGATACTTATATATTAAGTTTTGTGGAGAACTGAAGTTTTAAGGAGACCGGAAGCCCATTGATGTAAGGGTGACAGTTGTCGTGGCAAGTGCGTACAATACAATGCCACGATGACTGTCATGCCTTTTACGTCCACCGCTCTTGGATTCTATTCATGCTTTCCATCAGGCAAAATAGAGTCACTTTGGTAGGTTGAATTTAAAAAAAAAACGAATTGTGAAAAAGCATCTTACTAGGCCACCATAGTGTGGGTTACTATACTGCATTGTCTGCATTCGCAATGAGTACGATGACCACAACTCTTGGATTCTATTCCTGATTTTCATCAAGCAGAGTAGAGTCACTTTGGCAGGCTTGTAAATAATCAAAATAAAATGTTTAAATATTATCTATCTCAAAAATCAAAACAAAAAGAAATAATGTGTTTATTTGCTTCCGTTAGTAAGATGTCTAGTGATAAATGTGTCTATTAATATTGCTAATACATTTACATATATTACGTACATCGGGTTGGAATAACTCGAAAGATTATTTTAATTTTTCTAGTTTTTTTATAATGATAAACGTAGTACATTATCGCTCCGTTATGTAAGTAACATGGTCCTAAAACAACTAACCGTACCGCGAGATATTTAGGCACCCCTAAAATTAGGGTAATCGATCCTTCAGGGGGTAAATAAGGAGCAGTATTAAAGGAGTTGATAGCTTTATCGGCCATTTTTAAGCCGTTTCAAGCGCCCTTAATGGTGTTCCACCTTGATATTATACGGTGTTTTAAAATTTGATGATGGTGTAAGATTTTTTTTTGGGTAAATAGAATGTCATTGTACATTGTGATCTAGCTGTTTCCTGTAGATATTTACATTTATTTCATAATTTTAGCGCATTATGTACAGAATCTTTTGATATTTTAACACACCAACTTAACGTTTATATACACATAGGTAAATAGTTCTATTTACCCAAATTACGATAGATGTTAACTACATACCTTTGAAATGCCTGACGTTTCGATCATGTTGCAAAGGCGTTAATTCACGTAAATATAATTATATCAGGCACCTAATAGTTTACAAGATAGTACATTTATTTAACTGAATAGATAGATAATTGACCAACTAGTTCATTTACAAGAAATGTCCCACTAATAATATAAAACTATTTCCACGTAATTTTCTTTGATTTAAGTTTATGTATGTATCATTTTTCAAAAATATCCATGTAAATAAATATCTATTAAAACATTTATTAAATTCCTATCACAGGAAATACAGTTACGTGTTCACAAATCGATGGTGCAATAAAATACAAAAAACGCGTTGAAAACACAATAAAAAATAATCACTTAGATAAGAAAAATACCAAATCGTGTAGAAAAAAGAGGGAAGCAAAAATACCGGAGCAAGATTGACGAGTTCCCGGCGTCTGTAACTGACGTAAGCAATTTAAACGATTCCGTATCGGAACTGGCTATCATTCAAACAATAAACACTGATAAATCCTTTTTACTTTTTTTTAAAGGAAATATGTAGAACAAAACATTTGTCATCTGTTATTAAAAACGACGTATGCATATTCAGGAATATTGTACGTTTCTGTTTCGTTTTTGTTTCAATATGAAATTTAATGCTCGAAGTAGTAAAACAAATCGTCTAGTTTATGAGAAGAACTTAGGCTGATATTCTGCATTTGCCACACTTTATTATATTTATATAGAATATAGATATAACATAACTAACTTTTTTTTTAATTGAGTTAACGAGTTTTAAAAAGGCCTATCTGCCAATATTTTTTTGTATAATTTTACAAACACGTTTAACAAAATTACTAAACATTTTTCAAGCAAAACTAAACTACTTTTTCGGTGTTAATAGACAAAACGAGCACATCTAGCTTACAATACGTCACAAAGCCACAAACGAATAGATGTGGCTTTTACTCTTTCATGTTATTTACAATTGTATCAAATGGAAAGGCATACTTGACCTATTGCAAATATAAAGGCTTGTGTGGCAAATGTCCTTTTTTATTAATATGGACGGATTGACAATACGTAGTATTACCACCCCTATTCATCCCATGGGTGTCGTGAGAGGCGACTAAGGGAACTAACTATTCAGAAAAATATCACTATGAAGAGAAATAAACCTGAAACAAACTCTACTCCAACCCGTCTGGCCAGCGTGGTCTAGTAGGCCAAAACCTCCTTGCTAAGGAGAGACCTATGTCCAGCAGTGGACTGTAAAAAGCTGTTGGTAATGACAATGACAAATTAATTTGTTACGGTTACTACACCTTAATATTAAATTTAAAAGAAAAGCCGCAATTGGCAGCTACATGACTTTGCTACCAAACATTTTTGGATAGAAGTGAATACAGAGAAAGTACGAAGTGAGTCGAGTCAATGGTGCCTCGCGTGTATCGACGACTCCATTCCTTTTTACGTGGCTGTAATTATGACTTGTAATACAATTATTATGTATTTTACTGACTCGAGCTACTCACGTGAGTTAGAAGGTAACTAGAAAACTGTGAACGCTATATCGCTTTAAGAATTCTCTGACTCATAAAACCAAAACAACGCTCTTACAGTCCTTAATCATTCCTTTAATCGGCTATGGTGTTGTAACTTATTTTGATCTCCTTAACAAGTTCAACCACCTTCTTAACAACGGCATTCGATTGATTTTCAACCTTCGTAAATATGAGCACGTGTCTGCATTACGTTCCCAATATCAACGAACTCTGACTTCTTTATTTTTACTTCGCAACTTCCTATCCTCACCTACTTACCTTCCTCATTACTTCCGTTTCTTGTCCTTTAATCAAGATAAAAATTTACTTCTCCTATACCCCTCAAACAATTCCTTCTTTGTGAACTTACCTACTTACTTCTACTCTGAAATGTACACTCGCTTGAACACAAGGGTCCACAAACTGTTACGTATCTAAATAAACGGTACATGAAATACTATTTAGGTAATAAAATTTTACTCAGTATTATTTTAAATATTTGTTATTGAAATCGTAAAAATTAATTAATAAAATTTCTGGATTAAGAAAAAAATAAACTGCACAATTTGAAATTAATAACAATGGATGCGCAGTGAAATCCCGCAATAGACCAAGCGCTCTGTTTCATTCGCACTAGTTACTGTATACGCTCCTTGCTCTCCTGATTACTGCTGACTTTGAATGCGTCTGACAAGATGATAGAACCTTCGAAACTGTCCGGCTACTATATAAACATAGTTTAATAGGCTCCCAAAAAATTATATATAAAACTTAGGTTTTATAATATAACGTTTAGTTACTGTATTCGCTCCTTGCTCTCCCGATTACTGCTCACTTTGAATGCGTCTGGCAAGATGATAGAACCTTCGAAACTGTCCGGCTACTATGTAAACATAGTTTAATAGGCTCCCAAAAAATTATATATGAAACTTAGGTTTTATAATATAACCTTTAGTTACTATATACGCTCCTTGCTCTTCCGATTATTGCTCACTTTGAATGCGTCTGGCAAGATGATAGAACCTTCGAAATCGTCCGGCTACTATGTAAACATAGTTTAATAGGCTCCCAAAAAATTATATATGAAACTTAGGTTTTATAATATAACGTTTAGTTACTGTATTCGCTCCTTGCTCTCCCGATTACTGCTCACTTTGAATGCGTCTGGCAAGATGATAGAACCTTCGAAACTGTCCGGCTACTATGTAAACATAGTTTAATAGGCTCCCAAAAAATTATGTATGAAACTTAGGTTTTATAATATAACCTTTAGTTACTGTATACGCTCCTTGCTCTCCCGATTATTGCTCACTTTGAATGCGTCTGGCAAGATGATAGAACCTTCGAAACTGTCCGGCTACTATGTAAACATAGTTTAATAGGCTCCCAAAAAATTATATATAAAACTTAGGTTTTATAATATAACGTAAGTATAATTATAAATTATAATAGTTTAGGGGTATCCGGCAGAGGGTTGGAACCATATAACTGTCTGGCAATGAGCAACGCGAGTTTTGATATTATTATGAATCAAATATAAAAAAATCAAGTTTTATATCATGACGAATTTGAGATGGAATTTTACACACCTTTGTTGCCTGTTATCTGCCAAAGCCACCGCTGCCTCAGCTTCATGTTTGGGGATCATTCTTACCTGTACTAGGGACACACATAGAAGAACTTTCAGCTTTTATAAAATGACGAAGGTCTGGCACTCACGGGCTCTTGCTCTAATAGTCAAACACAATTAAAAAAAAATAGGATATCCGCATATTTGTGAACTAATTACCTCATCATATCTCTGAATCGTCAAATAATTGTCAAAAATTTCACCGTTTTAAAGACACGCTGCCCTTAAATGACCACGGTAATTTTTAATTGTTTTCTGATACATTTTGGGACGTAGTTAAAAAATAAATCAACCTTCGAAAAATCCCAGTAAACCACAAAGGCACATGTTTTTAATTTAAAGGCATTCACTTAAAAGTTAATGAGGTATCCTCAAACATTTTTCGATGTGGCGTTTAATTAAATATTTGGAAGGGTTACTTGAAATTAAACAAAGGTGAGTGTGAAGAATGCGGGAAAGCTCCGCCTAGAAGTGGACAGCTCTTGATTTAAAGGATAGGGGCTAGTAATTAGATATGCCAGTGTTAGCTGTCAATTGGAACAACTGTTCCATGTAGTACTAAAGGATGAAGTTGATATATGTATATATATATACATAGATATTTACCTGAAATATGCTTATTGACAGACGATCTTAAAGTTTGTTGCTTATCAATGGTTATGTATTCTGTTAGCCATGAAAATATTATTATTAAATATTATCAGTTCTTCATATTTCGCCGACTTAATTCGTCACGTGTACGCACCGCACATTTGTGGTATTATTTTATTGATCATTCTGTTACCATGCTTAGTCATTATATTGCTTTATTTATAGACGGTTACGGTATTATTTACTGGCTTAAAAATTAATAAGAAGTAATACAGGGACACCGGGATAACTGGAACATTAAGGGACCTACGAATTTGTTTCACTTAAAGAGGTATTTCACTTACCCAGTGTCTCAGATATCCAAGTATAAATAAATATCTGTCTCATTTATGGAGTGTCCCATTAGAGTAGAAGTTCTTTTTAAAGAGGTGGGTTAATTAATACAATAACGAATTATGTAAACATTATACACAAGAAAGGTGATAAACAAAAATAATTAAGCACTTTTTCTATAAAATATAGACACGGATAAATAGGAAAAATATACTCGCTCTCTCAATTATTGAGATAGTGGTGCAGTGATAGTGTATGGGACTGCTGTTTTGAAGATCTCAGGTTCGATTATATATATAAACTATATATACATGTAACACAGAAAACATCGAAAGTCCGAAATAAATGATTTCAAATCATACAAACATTTGGCCCGACCGGGACCTGAGAGGCCTTAAGCATTCGCTGCCGCTACGCCACCGAGGCAATCTAAATATTAAGAAAATGGAAACAGTTTTACTAAATCTATTATACTTATTATATATGAAAAATAGAGGTAAGATAATATCAAGACTAGTTACGCTATGGAATATCTAAGATAGGGAGTAAGACATCGATTTGGCAGGATGCCCAATATTTAGCACTTAGGTCATCGTTCTAGGCTATATGAATGTATAAATTGGATACCCAATAGCTATTTCACTGTAATGAATATCAATATGTTTGTGCTTTTAACTTTGCTGAATAAACAGATTGAATTAGGCCATCACGGAAAACATGTTATCATTCTATATGATAAAACTTGTTCTGTTCTATTCTTGTTAATCGACTATTGGTCTATTGGTCAACGATCCTAACTGCTAAGCTAGAGTTCGTGGGTTTAATTCTCACCCAAACTCAATTATTTTGTGACAAATTTGTTCACTTAATCTGCATTTGGGTGTAATTTTTATATATATATATATGTATATATATATGTTATTTATATATACATAAATAACTCAACTCAACTCTAAGTCATACATAAGTAGGTTTTTCAGTAGTTTGGTTGCCATAGTACAGTATTTGTCTAGTTGGAGATACGGCAGCGCTCTTAAACATAGTAGGGTAGAGGAGAGGTCTATGTCCAGCAGTGGACTGTTAAAGGCTGTTGATGGGATGTGGGAGATATGTAAGGTTATTATTATTATGTGACTTGAAGTCCTGAGCAAGTTGATAACTATTATCCAGTGTCTTATCACGTCATTTGTAGATTCAATTTGGAGTATCGCCGCCTTCGCCATCTTATTTTTAATGGGAGTACTCCTAAACCGGTAAGTACCTTGTGACTTTTCGCATATATCACCAGGTAACTTGCCAGCTGGTTGGTACCGTATCTGGAACTCTCTCTCAGTACACAAACAATAAGGTGCTCTCAGACATTATGATTACACATATTGTTTATACAATTAAGTCTGCAAGATATAGCGCAATATGCACATATTTTAACGTACAATGCACCGCTATTCTAGGTTAACTGGTAATAAACACAGAGTATGTTTAAGGCCGAGTGTAATTAATTGCACGGATGAAATAATGTACACTAACCTAGTTAATTTAAAAACTCAAGTATTTTAGCAACAATTCTTATGAGACAGGACAGACATCGTCTATTCAGTCCCTACTTATATGTGTATCTATCTATCTATAATTTCTCTTTCCATTTTAGCCATGTTAGCCTTCTAAAGATTTAATGTTATGTCTGTTTATATGATACACTTTGATAGGCACGTATGCCTGTACTTTAATTTAACATAGATTTATTGCCACAAATTGTAACTTGTGTAATCAAGAGCCTTTAAAGTCCCCTACTGACCATAGACCATCTTTATAGAAAGGAGGTTTTGGCCTACTATACCATACTGGTCAGACGGGTTATTTTAGGGTTCTTTTTTTAAATTTTCATTCTGTTTACATAGCTGTATTCAGTTGTCCTGTGTAGTTTGCTCTCTTAGTCGGCTCTTACGACACCCATAGACACTATTCAAGTTGGTGGGTTTAGGTGAAACTTCGTATTTTAAATTCGTCACCACATTGAAAGGGATATTTAATGCTACAACTACAGAGGTTTGCATTTCGGATAGTAGCATACTTCTGTGTAGAAAAATAAATACCGTTACTAAACTCCATCTAACAAGTAATGTGGCTTAATAATGTAGACACACGCACACATGCGAACAACCTCTGCAAACATACATACAGCCATCGTATTTTAACTCTGGCATTGCGCTCAAAACCCAAAAGGCAGATTTTAATTACCGGCAGTGCCGCAGGGCGTACCATTGTGCCTTTGTGCGAGCCTATTTCTGTTTGTGAAACAACTGAAATTCGCTTTAGAAGGCCGAATTTGTAAACTGTCTTTTAAATATAGCAGAGTGATACGAGCTTTTTGTTTGAAGATAAGATTAATTGAATATATCATTATAATTGTTTCTTTGTTGTACTTAATGTAAAAATATCATAGAATTTGTATCAGTGTTTGAATCATTAAAAGACGAGCTTAGAAGTAATTTAATGTAAAAAAATACGAAAAATAATGCTTTATACTATATGTACTAATAGAACAAAAGAAATGAGAAATAAAAATAATATTAGTTGTGTAGCGCTGACTGTTTTATTAACATATTATACAATGCAGGCGTCCTTCATTTGTTTACAAAATAATTTACACGACTATATTTTACATTCACTAAATTAAAAGTAGTTTTTCTTGTAAAATGTATAGGACACTGATATTAATTTATTTTATGTATAATATAGTAAGGCCTCGTGATAATCCACTGTAAATAACGGTATTCATAGCAAAATATATTATATTTGTTTTATATCTGCCGACTGCCTCGGTGTCGCAGTGGTAGCATATGCGATTGCTTTGTTCTCGGTTTGGTTTCGGGTTCGATTCCTGGGTCGGACCGAATGTTTGTATGATCTGCAAATATTTGTTATGGAGTTTGGGTGTTTTTTATATGTAATATGTATTTACAAAAAATGTATTTATGTATTTATATCAGTTGTCTAATACCCATAGTACAAGCTTTTTTTTTTTTTTTTTTTTTAAAAGACAACGCCCGCACTAGGAATAAATCCTGTGTCGCGGGGGACTTTACAAACATACAAGAAACGGACACAAAGAACATCCAGACTCAGAACAACAATTTATGGATCACACAAAGTGTTGTCCCATGTAGGATTTGAACCCACAACACTCAGCGAAATGGAGAGCGGCATGGCGACCGCTTAAACCACTAGGCCAATCGTGCAAAGCTCTGCTTAATTTGGGACTAGGCGCCGTTCTGTGTCAAATATCTGAAATATTTATTTAATTATTATTATTTATCTGATATACTATACTGGAACTCACTACCAGTGCACATGGTTCCCTCCCATTACAATCCCGGGTCCTTTAAGCAGCGCGTGAAGAAGCATCTTACTAGGCCGCGATAGCATGGGTCGCCATACTGCATTGTCGGTATTTGCAACAAGTATGGTTACAACCACTCTTGGATTATATTCATGCTTTCCATCAGGCAGAGTAGAGTCACTTTGGTAGGTTTCTATAAAAAAGGCATTATATTTACAATCGTCATCTTTTGCATTTCTTCTATGACAAATTTTACGCCTGTATAAAATCGAGATGTTCAATAACTCACTTCATACGGAATAAAATATAAAGACAGCGACTAGGTAAGCTTTGAAACCATTTTCGTTTTTCAACTTTTTCTTAAAATCATCACCACATTATTTCGTATCGTTATCGTATCGAATCGTTTATCGTTTTATTTAACATACCCATGTTAAATAAACCGAGATTAACCAGCAAACATAACAATGTCACTAAATCCATAATTCTGCGCTAATAAATATTTTATGCTCAAACCTGATCTAGTGTAAATTGTTTCGTTAACATAATTTATTTATAGAATTCCTGACAAACCTGATTTGTAGCATACATAAAATTGGAAATTCGTAAACCACTACGAATAATGATGGCTCGCAATTTGTATATTTCAATTGTGTGTCCAATAATCGTGTATTATAATGGGGTGGGAGGGACCACACAGCGCTGCAGGGTTAACGAAATTTATACACGCGCAATTGTGACGAATGTACTGGTGAGTCGGCGCTAAAACTGTATTCACTATGTCCATTTACATTGTACAATGATAATTTGTGTTTCAATTTGTATTTATCGTACATTTTCAGTGCACTGGTAATCGTATTCATTGTAGCTTTATGTCCACTCTGTAATTGTCCCTGCTAAGTTGTGAACTCAAATAACTCACTAGCTAACCTGGGCAATTTCGTTTGAGTCTTTATTTTTATTTTTTAATGCTAAGACCACGCCACTGTCACGATGACTGACATGCCTTTCACGTCCCCAAACGTAGCGTGAAAAGGCATCTCACTAAACCGCCATAATGTAGGTCTCCACACTGCATTGCCTGCATTTGCAATGAGTATGATGACCAACTCCTCTTTGAATTCTATTCATGCTTTCCATTAAGCAGAGTATAATCACTTTTGCAGGCTCTTTATATAGTAATATAGAATGCTGCTCGGTTTTATTGATTAAAGCGGGTGATATTATATAGTTATATAACCTTTCTCAATAAAGAGGCTGTACAACACTAAAAAAACTTTTCAATTAAAACCAGTAGATCCTGAAATTAGTGCAATTAATTAAACAAAATGTTTAATTTTATGACATTTGTATAGTTAAAAACTTAAAAACTCCTTTCTAAAGTCAATGTCCAGCAGTGGACTGTTAACGGCTGTTCATGTATAGACAAATTCTTGATCGCCTCACTAGCTCTAGAAGTAATAAAATCTCATACAAAACCTAGTTAATTCATGTCCATTTCAGTATTTCGTTCACTGTATTGAGCAACCTCATCACGAAATTAGCTTTAAAGATACTTCAGACATGGCCCCATATTTCTGTAGCACACCGATTTATACACGATTATTTACAACACTACAAAAGATTTTTTCTACCTAATTGACATTAAAATTGGCAGAAGACCATGATTTTAATTTTAATTTTATTTATTTACATTTTCAAGTGCTGAAGACGAAGGTATGATCATCAGCCCATCATTAACTTCCCCCGTTAAATAAGACGCTTAGTTTTTTTATAACAATAATAATAATCTCACATAATTCACACACGACAACTGGTCTGTTTATTATGTAGGCAGAGCCTATACTATGGCCACCAAACTGCTGATAAACATACTTATACATCTCTTAATACATATATATCATAGGAATTACACGCAGCCAGAATAAATGATCATGCTCGTCGCACAAAGATTTGTCCTGGGTGGGATTCGAACCCACGACCTCCGGCATAGCAGTCAGGTTTTTTTTATAGAAATCTACCAAAGTGACTCTACTCTGCCAGACGGAGAGCATAAATAGAATCCAAAAATGGTGGCCGTCATATTCATTGCGAATGAAGACACAGCTGTATAGCGACCCATGTTATGGTGACCTAATGAGATGAAGCCCCCGCCCCGCGCGCCCCGCTTGAAGGACCTGGGACCATAGTGGGAGGGAAACACGTGCGCCAGAAATGAGTTCCAGACTTAACCGATTTGCACAGGAAGGAAGAGCCGAACCGTTTAGTTCGGGAGCGTATGTATACCATTCTAAAACGGTGACTCAGTCAGCACGAGTTGTCCTGTAGAAGAAGGATCTCTAAGCACTAGGCCAACAGACCAGTCAAAATAATGTAATAAAATATTTTGTCTGCTAGAAGGTGGTTACCGGTCCTTGCATATATTCATAACACGAACATAATTTAAACATAACTCCTATTCCTTCCCCTGATATTCTGCCGATCCGACCCACCAAATACTTATGATCCCGGTCGTTCTTAAGATCTTTAGCCGGGTGGCTCTAGCTAGAACAATAACCTCCATAAATATCAAAATGGGGTCATGGGGTACTTAACTAACCTCAACATCCCATAATTAATTATATTTACATATGCATACCACGTTTCACACGTGGTATAGTATTATGCGTTTATTATTCTATAAGAATGGAAATCGAGAAAAAGAGAAGACCCCATCAACATGTACAAAAAAACACGTTTTAGGGCAGCCTGCCGGGGTGGTTTTTAGTGGAAACACCACATACTCCTGGCTCCTGCGTCCTTGAGGAGCCGATTCGAAGAGATTTTCCACCCAATAAAATAATAAAAAAAAAAAGGAGCAGCCTGATCAAACTTTAACACGCAGGCCAGCTGTTAAGTTGAGAAAAAAAAGTTATCTTTAATGCAAACCTACCATTTACATTCTTAGTAATGTTAGATTAGTCTATATATATATTTTTTAGGACATTAACACACAACGCCATCTAGTTCCAAACTAAGCAGAACTTGTACTATGATACTTAAACTGAATAGAATAGTCATATATTTTTTTGTAAATACATACATATTATAAATTAAGACATACTCAAACTCCGAAACAAATATTTGCAGATCGTAGAAACATTTGATCCGATACGGGAATCGAAACCGAAACCTCGAGCACAGCAGTCGCATTCGCTACCACTGCGCCACCGAGGCAAAAGTGTAAGAATATATACATATGTTTCTCTACCATGTGTTTCTCTCTCTGTACCGAAATAGGTGCAAAACAAACATACAACCATGTAATTTCAATAAGAGATTTAAGTATTTTTAGATTTTAATTTCGTATTGTGTGATGTCATCATACAAAACACCGAGATCGCAACAAAATCACCACAATCAATCACCATAGCTACATCCCTTAGCAGTAGTGCATTTTAATCATGGTTCCATTTAATTTGTTCCTGTTTAGCAAGATTTACTGACAATATATCTCAAAGTTTCTTTACCACTAATGACAAAGATTTAAATGTTTGATGTTTCAGCCTTTTGCGGGGTGTAAAGGTCTCAGACTGAATAATTGACAAGCCTGTTGGTCTGGTGACTATTTAGCCAGAGGTCGTGGGGTCGATTCCCACCCAAGACAAACCTTTATGTGACGAACACAATCATTTTATCTGTATCTGGGTATAATTAACCTATAATATGCATGTGTGCAGAAGTATAAGTAATTTTATTAGCAGTCTAGGCACCACAGTACAGGCTTTGCCTAATTTGGGATCAAATAACCATATGTGAGATGTGTGAGAATGACAAAAAACAGAACAAAAAAATAAGAATAATTACACACATTCCAAACTAAGTTATTGAAGAATAGTTGAAAAGTTTTGCATTTGTTTGAACAAAAAAGGTAGTAGAGCCACACCGATTTCAGCACGACCGGACGGCTCAACCGGGGTAGTACTACCCTCCCACAGAAGACCAACCTAAAGCGCCAGCATCTGTGTTGTGTTTCGTTGGTGAGTGAGAGTTGGTGAGTCGTGTTTCGGAGGCCCATTGATGCAGGGGTGATAGTTATCGTGATAACTGTGTGAATCTTACACTGCCACAATGACTGTCATGCCTTTTACGTTCCAAAAAGGGGCGTGAAACAGCATCTCACTAGGCCGCCATAGTGTGTGTTACCACACTGCGTTGTATGCATTTATAATGAGTATGGTAACCACAACTCTTGGATTCTATTCATGCTTTCCATCAGGCAGAGTAGAGTCGCTTTGGCAGGCTCTTAATATAGGAATATAGGAAAAAGATCGCACAGGTGATGTTGAGAAACGCAGTGCTACAGTAAATAAGAACGTAATGAAAAACTACCCCTACGTTTGATATACTCTTATTGGTTTAATTATATATTCTTACAAGTAAATTGTGTTTCCTTTGCCTCATAATTAAAAACATTGCTGCACTAAATGACATTACGGGTGAAAACTGAAAATAGGTCTTTAAAAAACTAGTATTAAAAAATTCATAAGGCGTATCTAATCGACAGGTACCATTATCGATATTTAACATCTCTCTAATTAAGGCAATATGCACATCACCCTGAATTCATCCAGTGAAAGTTAATTTGGTCGACGACTAGAATTAAGTACTGTTTACAATGACCACGGCGCCATGATTGACGAGGGTGTGAGACAATGTAGTGTGTGGCCATAAAATCCTCAGGTTAAGCATAAGCAATACATGTTTTTTTTTTTATTTGAGTACACTATACCGTCTATCGATTGTAATATACAGTTGTGTTGAAAGTGGAATGTCAAGTTGTTAAAGGCAATTGCCAACAAAGTGTTACTTATATTCAATCTCATCTGATTACTCCAATGTCGACTGCTGAAGAGTGTGCTTATCAGCATTGACTAGATAATTATGCATAGTAATATTCTCATACATCTCACACGGCCGCATGATCATAAACTAGGCAAAGCCTGTACTATGGTAACGAGATTTCTGATAAACATAATTATATATTTTAGATAAATTATACCCAGACATAGAAAAAATGATTGTGTTTATCACACAAAGGTTTGTCTTGGGTGGGAATTGAACCCACGACTTCTGACTTAGCAGTCAGGATCACTAACCACTAGACCAACAGGCCCGATAGTAACTACAACAGTATGTTTATACTCCTGTAGTTACTATTGCCGCTATGACAATTCTTGCTCCTACCACTGCCGAAATCTACCATGCCTAATCACACCTAGTCCTGTCCTTTTCGTATTAATACTAACATTTATTCCTTCACATCTGACACATCGCTAGTATAAAACATAATCTAAAATATAAAACAGAGAGGTAATATTAATCATATTAAACTAACTAAAAAAATGTTTTCATATTTTTTTGTCTCTGACAAAACATTTTTATACATAAAAAGAGCTAATGGATTAAAAGGATAATAATCTTTTTTTAAGGAAAAATCGTTTTGTTACATTCATGTTTATACACGCGATAAATAAATATAAAAAATCTCTACATAGCCCAAAAAACGTTAATCAATCGATTTAATATCCCAAAAGTTTACGACGCTTTTTTCATGGCCCTTAGTTAAAACGGACGATAAACGCTGACGTTAAAGTTTACGACGTCAGAGTTTGACAGGCTGTCTGCCAGACGATATGATCATATAAACAAAATTTCGCGCGTTTGATTGAATTTGTTTTACAGACTCGGGCATTGGCCGTTCCTTACTATATAATTTTGCTAGTAAGTATATTTTAGCCGGAGACTTCAAAAATGACTATGTAAAATAATTGTCAATTTAATAATCAGATGTAAGGATAATCATATTCTAACAAGTATTTTCATATGCTAAACTCTCATTAACACATTAATGCAAACAAAGAAACATACAAAGTGACAATTATTTGGTTTTGGGTTCATCACACAGAATAAAGTTTGAAATATAATATTCAGGACAATTAGCCTCGTAACATTGTATTGTAACCAATTATATTATTAATTGTTGTAAAATCCTTATTGCTATTTCCTTACTCGTGCGATGGAGATATTGGGACATTTCATTACACACAAAAAATAATTGCACAGATTAGATAAAGCTAATCTAACATTGAATCTGAAGTATTATATTTAACTAGTATTGAAATTAATAATAGCACCTTAAATAAGTTATTGTTGTTTCTTAAAAGATGGCATAGCAGCACTCTGTGTATGAAATTTCGTACGGTAACGCATCAGCTAAGCAGTATTATATGTAACCTCAAATTCTAATATATTTAGATTACCACAGTGTCAACCACGTGTTTATATACCTAGTGAAAAATGTCTACCTTTGTGGCAAATAAAGTGTTATTTCGTAAAATTTTACTACACACTTTATTCAAAAGAAAACTGCAGCTGAAGCACACAGAATTCTTCTTGAAACATATTGTGCCAACACTATCTTTCTACATAAACTAGGGTAATAAGGGAGCCCTTGCATGACCAGGATCGAAACACCTCTTAAGTTCTAGTAGAAAAAGTAATGATGTTATGACGTTTCAGAACGTATTAACCAAACGGTTTGTTAATGTTTCACGTAACAATCCAGCAGCGACCGTAATTTCGGTAAATTTAGCTGTAACACTTAGTTCATTTAAAAATAGTATAATTCATTGCAATGATATCGAAAGAGAGCGATGATTTATTTAGTTATATTAAGAATCATCTAATATTAGCCGGCGACGAACTACTAGCCGGAAACAAATTCGGGTTAGCCGGTCGTCTGCAGACGTAAACAAAATTTTATTGTAACGGATATTCTTGGAGGTGATGTTTTAAATTTATGTGCCGTAGTAGCTTCAGCAGTACGGACTGCAGCGTAATACTTTACTATTTACCTTAAGATTTCGAGATCTATATATGCTTCTTTTGGTTAGTAATCTTAATTACTAAGCCAACGGGACGTGGATTAAACTCTCACACAGAACAAATAATTTTGGGGTGAGATGAACTCATAATAACGCAACATGACCTAACACTATAATCAAATTAAGATTGCCACACTGAAAATATCTCACTCGAAACGACTCCGAAAATATTATTAATAACATATCTCTTTATTGTACACCAGTGCAGAAGGAAGTACAAGTGGCGGCCTTATCGCCCGTTGGCCGTTTGTCTTACAGGCAACCATGGGATGGAAAGAAAAGCATGAGATAGAAAGTATAGGGTAATGTCTGGTGTATTAAAAGTGCATAGAAAAAGGAAATTAAAATAGTATATATAAATTATATAAAGTAATATTAACACGTCGTATGAATTTTTATATAAATACGAGAATATACAAAAAAAAAACAACTGAAACTGATAGATATTCCATACATAAGAAAACACATATACAGAAAACCTTTTAACGTGTTGACAAATTGCGGGTGGTTATTTCAATCTATCAGAAAGTGAACTGAAACTACAATGTATCCATTTCCACTTATATTATTAATTTTTAAAATCTTTAAAGTTTTAAAGTCAATCTCATCTGCAAGTGCTGCACACTTGACGGACGAGGTTTCGGCAAACAAAACATCCCGATTAGTAGTAATAGATTAGCCATCTATCATATGGCAGCAAATTACTGGTGAAAAGTGAGCGTTTTATATGCCTCTGCCTACCACTCCGAGGAAACAGGCGTAATTTTATGTACAAATGTTAAGAATACTACAATATCGTATTCCTCGCTAAAATACAATCAGACGTTCGAGAACTTTTTAGAAACATGAAATTCAACCTTCATCGATTCTGTAAGCTGTAAAATAAATAGTACATCAGACAGTAACATCATTCTACGTAATTGATGCATTCAGATCCAGCAAATTACTTCAGATATTTATTTACATTACAGTGAAGCACACTTGGATATTTCATTTCAATTGTGTTTCATTAATAAACGTACGCTTTCATTTGTTACGTATATGTATGAAATTGAGTGTACTTACGAGTAAAACTCGTCTGGCCGGCGTGGTATAGTAGGCTAAAACGCCCTTGCTAAGGAGAGGCCTATGTCCAGCAGTGGACTGTTAAAGGCATAGATGTCAGACGGCGACATGCTGATGAAGATGATAATTTTTCTCCTGTTGCAATTTCTGAATACTAGTGACAAACATATCGGGGCAACACCAAAATGGTTGTTGTGAAAAACTTGAGGTCTATGTTCAGTCCAGTACTGGATGTCCTTCGGGTGAAAAAGTGATATCTGAAACTGATTTATCATTGAACGAATGCTTTATTTGGTGACTTTTCATCATGCCATTTGTCGTAGACCAATATTTTAACAGTTATTTTTTATCTTCAGACTATTCTTATTTTCAACACAGTTTTCGGAAAATTGGATATAGCTGATTCTTGGCAGAATGTGAGCTGTGCGAGCGAGAAAATCCCTTCTAATTTACAAAAAAAATACGATACAAAATACAGCAGAAAAAATTGTAAACAGCTGGATTGGCGTTTTACAAATTCTATGATGCGAAAGTCTTGGCTTTCTGATAGAGAAGTTCTATTTATGACAGTATTTTTACTCTTAAAAGTATTTTTCGCTGTCAAGTATTTCATTTACATATCTTTTCAAATAAGTAAGAAATTCAGAGAGAAAAAATATTTATCATATGTAATAACTTTCAAAACAACTTTGTACAAGTCCTATCAATACTTTCTGATGATTGCATTTATTAGGATAAATAAATAAATATTTCAGACATTTGACATACATCGTCATCTATTTTCAAACTAAGCGGAGCTTGTGCTATGATAATTAGACTGACTGATAGAATACTTATATCCTTTTTTTTTGTAAATACACACATATTATACATAGAAAACAACGAAACTTCGACACAAATATTTGCAGATCATAATAAAATAAATAATCATAATCACAAACATTTGGTCCGAGCCTGGAATCGAAACCATGACCTCAAGCACAACAGTGGCGTTCATTACCGCTGGGTTACCACGGTAGTTAAAATTAAGATATTTACGAAAATTTCATTATCAAGATAATGTTAAAGTTTGCTTTATGAAAACTACCCAAAACATTAATTTAAACACATAAAGCAATGACTGTAAAACTCTTTACAAGCAAAACTGAAGAAATTAAAAGTAAGTAAGTTTTAACACCAACTGTAAACATTATGTAGACTCTAGAACGTTCCTAGAGAATAGACATTGGCTATAAAGACGTCAGCGACAAAAGCCTGTAAATAATAACAATAAACTAAGATAGGTGTTTGGTGAATGCAGGCACTTCAGAAGTATCTCATGGGCATAATAAACTTGAAGACGGCAATAAAGTATCATCTCAACGGAAATTGCGGGAGGTTTTAAAGAATAAAATTTATGAGCTCGCTAAGATTACTTGTGTGAGGTTTTTTTAAATAGGCTCATAACTAACTAATGCTATTTTTTACATTTGATAGCGTAAGAATTAGTATCTTTATCATTGAAAAATATTTTTTTCTGAAATAGTAAGGAAAATGCGACACTAATCATAAAATCCTAAAAAATAAAATATATACATAGATTTATATCAACTTAAGTACGTATATGTATGTATTTATCTATTTGTATAAATTTCAGTAGATGACAAGTTTGTTTATGTCTACTTCTTTTATTGAACATCACCTGCAACGCACCTATTATATTTCCTATTTTCTCTGCATCACCCAAAGGTTGACTGGTAGAGAATGCCTTAGGCATTAAGTCCGCCTATGTACATAAAGTGCATGATGTACAAATAAATAAATAAAATTCACGGTACTGAAAAACGGACATAGACAATACAAACATGTATTCATACTCGAATTATAGCGATTACCAAAGTTGAATCTAGTAAAACGATTGACAATTCAATGTAATTCTAATGTAAACGCGAAAGGTGATAAATTAAAACATCTAAATATTTAGCCTACCAGGCCATTAACATCACATTGACGACAAGTGAGCACGACCCATGATGGTTTCCGAAAAAAAATTTCTGTCTTTGAGATGTGTGTTTGAACAATAGTTTGCATCACGTTATTCGTATAAATCAATTAGCACTTGAATGAACTGTTTACACTAACCTACGTAACAAACATAATCTTCTTCAAACAAATTAGACTTCAAACTAAACTTGACAATTCAACATTATTAAGCCCGGAATGGTAACAATATGTAAGAATGAAAACAGAGGAGCCTGTAACAGTCGTTTTTAATCTATGAATACGGCTGGATGCCGTGGACATAAAAATGAAACGATCTGTCGACGGGCCATCGCCTACGTTAAATCAATACTTTTAAATGTCCTGCGGCTCATCTCTTTGTTTCATACAATTTTTTTGTTCGTAATATTCTTTGTGTTTTTGTTCTGACATTTCGTTGTGGTTGGGTATGCAATATTTTATTTCATAAATTCAATATACTTTTCTTTTAAATTTTGGTATCGGAAATGAGGTGACTTTGTTTTAGTTTTCTGGAAGTTTAAACAATAATGTTATTTTGCTCAATATTGCATAAACGTAGGCCAGCCTTAAGAGTGCAGTTCATCAGTGGATACCAAGCAGTATCAAGTGATAATTCTATTTTTTCTATAATTGAAACGGAGAAATCCCAGCTATTGAAAATTGCCGTCTCTGAAGGTCTTTACCGGTCCTAGTCACCAACACACCAGTTTGTCTCTACGACCTGTGGTTTACACATTTTCCATTTTACTGACATCAGTAAAACCGAAGATGTGAGGGTAAATGATAAAATTTCTACCTCACAAACTCTATGGTGGAAGGTGCATACCGATGAACCCTGTCACCCTGTGACCATAGCGTCTAAACGTCATCTCCTGAATGAATGAGGTAGTTAAAATTTAATATAAGATTGATTTTATAAATAACTTATGCCCTAAGTTAAAATCTATTCGAAGATTGCTTGAATATTGTAAGGTTAAACGACTTAAATTCCGTCTGAGCTTGACTTAAGAACTAATTTCAGCTTCCATTTAAATAATTCATGTTTCATTATTATTTTTTCACTAAAGATGTAAGTATACAACAGAAAGAATAATAACGAAATAATAGCCTAATAATTTCTTTATTATGACTGGAGACTAAATAATTTCGTAAGTCTTTTTCAATTATATTCAAGGCCTGAACAAGTCTCAAAATAAAAGGAGTTATAAAAACAGTGTATTTTATTTATTGAAATTTTACTCACTACTTTCAACACAAATAGTGTTGCCACGTATTTTGAAAATTAAAACACAGTTTCTTTGCATTTACTTATTTTGTAATTGTGTTTAATTTTACGTAATAAAAATCAAAAAGTTTATATTTTTCAGATGTAATAAGTGTAGGGCTGGTAATAATAAAAAAGAAACACATTAGTTCTCTAAACTTAAATCAAGTCTGGCAACAATGATGACGAAATCGTCTGTTAACAATTAACAACGTCATGACAGGTTGTTGTTCGTTCTATAGATAAAGAATACTAAATAGCATTTCTTTGTCTATGATTCGTTCCAATTTGCAGTAATTCTACTACTACTACTACTACTTTCAGTACTCACATAACCTCTCCAAATTCAACCTGGGATATTTTTAATTCAATACTTCTATTAATAGTTACGTCTAAGATAAAATTGTTAAAGAATTTAATGAGAATATTTTTGAAAATTTATCCCAAAATTTTGTTCGAGAGTGCGCCATTGTTCTTTGAAAAATATTGTAGAAAATATGTGTTACAATTTAAGCTATAAATAATTAGGTACTCAGTACTTATAAGCGGTATTGATCGTTTAAGCATGAGGAGTGCTTTTGTCCCGCTGCCTATTTCTATAGTCGGTGCGGCTTGTGTTCAAAGAATTTATTGAAGTTGACGTCGTCAACTACCTTTTCAAAATCGCTTCGAACAATATCGTCAGGTCGTTCACCCTGATTGAATTTTAAGAGGTCGCATACTCTCCACTTTGAAATTTCCTTCCGTTATACAAAATTGTTGTATGATCTTTATTGTTATTTTAAAAAACACATGAACATTTGTTCGTGAAATCTGCTTTTATTGGTAACCTTAATGAATGAATTTTTATTCAAAATTTAAATTCTTTTTCTTGTTTTTTATTCATTTTTTTATAAGAGACGACGCCCGCACTAAGAATAAATCCTGTGTCGCGGGATTTATACAGGCTGGGTCAAGAATTCATTAACATTTAAATCTAACATCCTGCGCAAACAAATGCCACGTAGGGCATGGAGAGGAGTCTGACCACTAGCTCGTTTCTCGGCAATTTTGTCGCAATGAATCGCTTTATGAATCTTAGTGCGCATATTGTGTGAAACAATTTCATTTAAACAACAGTTTGCTTAATTCGCGTTGAATACAGTTTATACGACTTAGTCAGTGTCCGATTGTTCCTTTAATAAAGAAATAGGTAAAGAAGTTCAAGCTGGAGGCCCACGGGCTTCTCGGACTGAAAAGCACGTGCAGCAAGTTTCTGCTTCTGGTTGACGTAATACAGATTTATTGACGCGCAAACGGTCATCCCGCGCATCATTACGCCGTATTTTGAAATTACATTTGAATTGAAGCAGTAAGATCCAAATAGTACAAACACTATAATCTAATAATTTAAATTTGCGCAAGTCGTATGCTGAAACAATGTTATAACCATATAGCAATTTTGACAAGTTCTTATTTTCTGACGAAATCCATTTCCACCTCAACGAACATATAAACAAACAGAATTGTAGGTATTGGAGCAGTAAAAATACCAAAGCTAAACACGAGAGGCCACTTCATTTTACTAAGGTACAAAGTGTATGGGCTACAATTTCAGCAAAAGGAATCATTGAACCCTACTTTTTCGAAGATTCTCGCGGTCATTCAGTTACTGTTAATTATGCTGAATATATGAAAACGTAACGGCAGTTCTTGGGGCCGATACTACTGGAATTTGCTGGCTACAATCGTAACACATAGTTTCAACAAGATACAACCACTCGTCACACATCCAATAAGTCCCTGCCAGTGGTCAAAGACATGTTTCCGGAGAAGTTGATTTCCAGGCGAGGCGACATGCCATGGCCACCTGGAAGCACAGATCTATCTCCAGCAGTCTTTTTTTATGAGGTTATTTGAAGAATCATGCCTCTTTTTTTTTTTTTTTTTTTTTTTTTTTTTTTTTTTTTTTTTTTTTTTACGTGTGGAAACCCCCTCGGGCCGTCACCCCACCGGGGTTTACGGCGGGGTGGTGTGTCGGAATCGGACCGACTAAAACCACACGGTGTGCCACTCTGCGCCTGACATAGGAGGGACCGGGAACAGCTGTTATTACGACATCCAGATCCCTCCTAGCGCCTGCCCGCTACCTCGGGCACCATCTGCGGATAAACACACACGGACGTCGCCTCCTCGCGGCTGGCCATTGTAGCGGATGGAGGGGAAAACCCGTCCCGTCCACCCGCAGCCACACTCAAGGCGGCATGAGGCGCTGGTATGCGCGCCTCCGCCGCCCGGCTCGCCGGCGGCGAATTGGGTCCGAGTGGATATCGTCCTCCCGGGCCTTCTCCGCCGCCTCCTTCCGCGAAATTACGTCTTCGCAGAAGGTTGCGACCGCGGTAAAACAACTGTCGCTACCGGCCATGGAGCGTATGACGGCCGGTAGCGAGAGATCTCCTCCAATAACTGCAGTGAGGACCCCACGCTGCGCCGCCCAGGCGGAACAAACCGCTAGCGTGTGTTGAGCCGAGTCCTCACTGCAGTCGCAGTGGTGACAGGCGGGACTCAATTCCCTCCTGGCGACCGAGTGCAGATACTTCCCGAAGCAACCGTGCCCGGAAAGAACCTGCGTCAGTCGGAAGGAAAGGGTCCCGTGCTGCCGCCCTGCCCACTCGGCGATGACCGGCTGGAGAGCCTCCACGGCGGCAAAGCCAGCACGTGGAGCCTCCAGCCGGGACGACCAACGAGCCATCGTGGCGCGACGAGCGGCCTCTCGCCACTCGCGTATCTCTTCGGGCGGGGGCCGTATGCCGCTACCCGCCCGGAAGTCAGCCATCCGCCGATAAACTTCGGCGAGCACTTCCGCCTCCAAATCCCACGGGGGAGTTCCGGCCAAGGCACAAGCCGCCTCCGTCGATACGGTGCGGTAACCGCGTATGGCTCTAACCGCCAATATCCTCTGAGGGCGCCAGAGGCGAGCCCTATTCTGGGCGGTCAGAGCCGCCGCCCACACCGGTGCACCATATAGCGCCATTGACCGAACAACCCCCGTGTGAAGAATCATGCCTACATCAATAAACCAAATATACTACGTCAACAAAAAGAAAAAATCAGCGAAGAGATGCCGGCGATCTCGCGGTCTAGTATTCGAAAATATCGGTGCTCGCTTAGAAGAGTACAAACGTCGAAACGGTGGTCAATTAGACAATGTTATTTTTAAAAAACAAATTCCAACTAATTAACTTTCTTGTAAATAAACAATTTTAATAAATCAAATGGTTTTTTAAGGTTTTTTCAAATGTCAACTAATTCGTGACCCACCTATACATCTAAGCCAGCATGTTACAATTTAAAAAGTACTATAACAATGTAGTTCAGTTGAAACAAAACTATAATCCTGTCTGAGTGGGGCTTAACAGCCAGCTTCTCTAATTACTTAGCACACATGTTTTCTCTCACTTGCTCTGCTCTCTCGTTAATATTATGTAGACTTTTTCATTTTTAACTCATACGATGAAAATGGGAAATATAGTATTATGTCACTTCGTTATAATGGTTCACGAGAAATAAGATATAAGCAATCTTGAATCGGTTCTTGTTAAGTCGCATTAGGTTTTTATTTTTTATGTCAAAGAAACGCTTAAGTTGAAATTGTACGAATTTGGAATTGTGCCCAATGGCAAACAGTTGGAAAAGGATAAGGGTGGGTGTTCATAGTCCTTGAGCAGTAGCTTATTAGTAGGAAAATACATTATACTATAAACAAAAGACTAATGGGAAAGTATATTTGATTGATGTTAAACGAGACAACTTTAAGCGACTACACACATCTTATTCGTAATATAATATATTTTATACTCTCAAGAGAAAAATAAAATCAATTATTGAATTGCCGAATAAAAACACTTATGAAAAGCAATTGTGACAAAGAAAAAATGCTATTATGAATAACAGAAATTAGCATGTCTATTTAGAGCTGTTTAATTTATTACGACGGGTAAGGGGGTGCAGAAGGGGCTCGTATAGTCTCCTTTTTAGGTTATATTACGTCACACTGGATGTATGTGAACTAAAGGGAACCATTGAAGAAAATGTATAGTTAATTTATAAATTAGTAATACTCTGTAGTAAGAGTTAATATACAATTATTATCTAAATAAGTCCTGTCTTAATGCAGGAATTAAAAATCTAATTTCAATAATTTGATTTTTAATTCTTGTATTCAGAGTCAGTAAATTATAAAAATATCAAAAAAAGTGAGGAAAAAATTAAAGATGTTAATATGTTTTAGTTAGTAAATCAGTAATTGTAGAAAAAAAATATCTACATCGTCTCTTGCTGGTAGCTTACGTGGCAGGCTGTGACCATAATCACGTTGAATGATAAGACTAATAAATAAAAACCCAGAGTTAGAAAAAAAACCCTGCCTTCTGATCACGATAAGTGTGGATGGCCAGCTTAGCTGAATATTAATATCTTTACTGACTTATTTAAATGTTGACATATTATTATATATTGTGAGACATTTATATGATGTATAATAATATAAAATAATATGAACTGAACCAAATTTTGTATGGAAACAAGCCACATCTTGTTACGTGCATAAGTTCAACTTTTCTACTAACTAAAGAGATAGTTTTCTTCCGACAGCGCGTACTGAAACTTTCCTAAATCGATTTGGGTTATTGCAGATTTGCTTCTATTGTATTCATGCATCGTAACTGTAGTGTACCATTTTTTTATATGGTAACTTGTGAACGAAGACTATTATAATGGTAAAATAAAATATTTTTGTATCT
This sequence comes from Hypercompe scribonia, assembly GCA_949316085.1. Lineage (NCBI taxonomy): Eukaryota > Metazoa > Arthropoda > Insecta > Lepidoptera > Erebidae > Hypercompe > Hypercompe scribonia. Next base: position 15,836,724 of record OX438981.1, on the reverse strand, counting down.
ACTTCGGACACTTGGCATCCAAAACATTTTGACAACACGATCTATGTATATCAACTTTCACTACATAGTTAAAACGTGAAAAATAAACGCATCTAAGTTGAACAAACCCAAGGGCAGTAAAATAAGATTTAGTAGTTATATTTTTAACGGTTTTACGTTACGACGTTATTGCCGGTCGTTAATTATAGTTATTTAGTGTTATTGGCAACCGCAATAACTGTCTGTTAGCTTAGCTTTTAATTATAGAGGAGAAATAAGATATTGCGCTTAGCCCAATAGCACTTACTTGATTTATTTGTTTCTGGCAACTTGAAATTGCACTCCACACATCAATTAATAATTAGAGGCAGACTCAGACGCTAAGCACTTTTACGTTCGTGATTGAAGTTCACCATAAGATTAAAAGATTACGGACAGAATTTGCTTACTGTCATAGGTGCATAACATAGAAAGAACTCAAAACGTCTTCAAGATTTTATAAACTTTGATCTAAGAGCGATTATAGACCGATTGTTATATCTTCCTAGTCTTTATTATTCCCAAGATTATTTGGAGTCAGCTACTAGTTGAACTTGTTTCACCAGAATATCAGTTTTTCTACGGAGTGACTAGTGGCATCGGACCTCGGTTACTCCGAGGGCCAACGGAATTAAGTATATATATGTATGTTTAGTAACAGTCTGTTTACCATTGTACATGTTTTGTATAATTTGGAATCAGACGGCCAACTGTGAGATGTGTTTGATAATGTGAGATTGTTTGATCATCAACGTCATCAACAGTCAACCCCTGGACATAGACCTCTCCTTGAAACCAAGGTTTTCCTAGTATGTTACGTTGGCGAGTAGGGTTGTCATAGAGCTTTTTTCTTTTTGCTGTGTGTTGTCCTACGTAGTTTGCCACCTACGTGGGCTGTTACGACACCCATGGGGTAAATAAGGGCGGTGACACTCCGTATTCGTAATTTGTCATCAAACATTCCGTTCTGTTTCGCTTGTTTGATGCTTCGTAGAAAAAGAAAATGTTACTGTCATTTTCTCAAAAGATCATCATATATCCTATTTATTATTAAGCTAAAAGCAATAAGACTTAAGTTAAGAACATAATAAAAGCTAATGTAGGTCAAGAGAATAGTTATTTGACTACTAAGTTGCAAATAAGCATATAAACTTGAAGGTAATGACACTGAAATAAAACAACCAAAGTATAAACACAAGCTTACAGTCTGACTTTATTACGGACAGATAAAATGGTGTGTCATTGCTTCAAGAAACTTAATAGACAAGTTAGATCTTAAAAAGTTATTCATTGAAGTTGTTTATTTATGTTACTCATTTCAAGTCTCAGAATCGTCTAAAAAGATCGACTAGTTTACGTCCATTCGTTATTAAACAAATAAATAAATTGAACATCTTTTGTAAAGTCATATCTCTTTGTCGTTTACGCTTTTACGCCTAAACTGCTGAACTGCCATACCGAGATTACGATCTGCGACATGTTTTTTTTTTTATTCTTGGGCCTACCAAAGTTATTCTATTCTGCCTGATGGAAAACGTGAATTGAATCCAAGAGTGGTGGTCGTCAAACTCATTGTGAATGCAAACAATTCAGTATGGCGACCCACACTATGGTAGTCTAGATGGTATCCTGCGACCAGTAATAAAATACCTGAAAACGATTTTTTTTTATGCACACGTTCATTTAAAAAAATATATATCCTCATTGCCACGACACGTTAAATAATAACATTTTTTTTGTATTTGTTAGACCAAAACCGCAGCAAAATTAACAAATAGCAGTTAATGATTAATGGTAATTTTGGTCGTTTATCGGAATATATATCATTGTTTCATAATCATTTTATTTATCGATCTGCATCTACGACCGATGAGAAAATACGACTTGGAGCGCCATTTGAGTAAAAAACACTTTTTTATTTAAACATCAAGTAAATCATCTCATTACTAAAAAAACACCAACGAAAGTCTATAAATAATACGCTTAATAATATAAAAAAAATATGACCATGTTATTCATAACTAAGGACGTTATTTGTAAAATAAAAAAGGTCAGAGAGTCGTTTGATTCATATGTCACGGCCATAATGTTGGTCTAGACGCACTAAATCTAACCCAAATAATATGTATGTTTCGTCACGTTCATTGAAATCACACAAAATCAGTGAGTTTCAGCCTTTCTCAATTTCTTTGACCATTTTACTTTTTTTGAAAAATTATTCCTTTTTATACAGGACGTAATTTTAAATTGATTTACAAGGTTTAACACTCTTGCAAGATTGTGACTCGTTTAAATTAAGTTCTGGAACCGTGTGTGAGTCATTTTTCAGGCAATATAGGCCAACTTAACCGTAGCTACACCGACCTCACCCAATACCACTGTTTGGCAATTTTTTTGTTGCTTTCAGAGTGAAGTTACTAGAGAGCGGCTACATACTTGTATCCCTTAAGTTGCATGTGGCCAAGGGCACTGGTGAATACGTTTGCCTCCTATTAAATAACTGCCTCGTTGGTCTAGCGGTTACTGCCGGTCAAAAAGTCTTGGGTTTAATTACGGGCAAAGTTTTTTTGATTATAGAAATGCTTGATAACAATCCGTACTTTGGTAATTAAAGGTCTTAGTCCCTGTGCCTCGGAGAACCCGAAGAACATACTGGTAACAGTACAAAAAAGCAATTCCTTTAACCTTGTTACTAAAAATATCATTATATACCCTATTTGTATCTTACATAAACGTTATATCACATTGTTCGTGTAATAAATCCTTGTCCTATTTCAGAAGTTACGTAAACTGCTTCCCTACAGCATAATGCCGGCCTATTAATTAGCGACATTTCGTTGCTAACAAGGTGAAAGCTCCGAAGATGTGTTGTGATGTTTTTTTATGTCATCCTGACCGAGTGATGTATGTGTGTGGTATTTGGATGTTGTTGCCTGATGTATTGTTGGTATTTTGTATCTTATTATATTAGAGGTAACCTGGGTATGTACCATTAATAATAAATATTTCGGACATTTGACACACAATGTCATCTAGTTTCAAACTTAGCAGAGCTTGTGCTATGATAACTAGACTGACTGATAGAATACTTATATATTTTTTTTGTAAATACAATCATATTCCACATAGAAAACACCCAAACTTCGAAACAAATATTCGCAGATCACAAAAATATTTGATCCGACTCGGGAATCGAACCCGAGACCTCAAGTACTACAGTAGCATTCACTATAGCTGCGCCATCGAGGCAGTTGTAAATTTCAATTTTTTTAAGTACACCTCCAGTGGTAGGAATATATCTTATGTCGTATTGAACTTTACAAACATACATGATAAGGATACAAAGAACACTCAGATTCAGAACAACAATAAGTGAAACACACCAAGTGTTGTCCCGTGTGAGGATCAAACACAAAACACTAAGCGCACTAAAACACCTAATTTTCCCATATTTAAATGTTCTAAACAGCATTTTAGACGGGAATAGTTTTGCCCGCTATAATATAGGTAGGACAAAAAAATATTATATTTGCCACAATTGTATTGTTTAGTACACTTCTGTCTATACCTTCGGGGTTTAAACCAAGTTATGTAGCATCATCAACAGCCTTTCGTAGTTCACAGGTGGACATAGGCTTTTTCTTAGAAAGAAAGTTTAGGTTTAGGAGCATATATATATGAAGTACTGAAAATTTTGTTGAGTAAAAACATAGCTTTATCAAAAATAATTGTTGTAACATTCTCGCATTAACTTCACCCATTAACATTGGTGTCGGTCTTCAATTTCCGTTCCTAAATAAACCGTCAGATGATTTTAATCACTAAAACCGAATGAAATATTAATGTTTCAGGATAATTTCTTGTGATTACGTGTTTTCATTGAAACTATGACGTAATAGATTCATTATTAATGACTGTCTATCGTTGGTGTTGCGAAAGGTAAATAGAAAGATTTCACGGACCTATTGGCCGCTGTTTACTGTAGTTTTCCGTTCGTTCTGTTTGTCTCATTATCAAAAAGATTATAATGATTAAATAATAGTAAATTAATATCTCGGACATTTGACACATAACGCCATCTAGTTTCAAAATAAGAGTTTGTACTATGATAATTAGACTGACTGATAGAATATTTAATTATTTTTTTTCGTAAATACATACACATTATACATAAAAAACACCCCAAATCCGAAACAAATATTTACAGATCATATAAACATTCGGTACGTTCCGGCAATCGAACCCGAGACCTCAAGCAAAGCAGACGCATATATTAACGCTGTGCCACCAAAGCAGTCAGTATTTTTTATTAAGTTCTAAACACAAACTAGAAATAGCTAAGTATTCGTAATTGAATCAGAATTTTATTCGATTGCTTTTACGAGTACAGAATGTAGACGTGAGATTTAAAAAATAAGAAAAAGGTGGGCTCACCAGACAATATAGTTACTAACGAGTCGAAAACTCATTTTTTCTAAAGTAACTTTGTCTATTTCTAGTGAATCCTCTCTATTAATTATAGTCAATTAGAAAGCAAAGCGAGCAAAACAGGCAGGGTCTAAAAAGAGATCTGGATGTCGTCGATCTGGGTGTCATAAAAGCAGCTGTTCCCGGATACCTCCTATGTACGGCATAGAGTGTCACCACCGTGTGGTTTTAACCGATCCGATTCCGACACACCACTCCACCGTAAACCCCGGTGCGATGACGGCCCGAGGGAGTTTCCACATGTTAAAAAAAAGGGTCTAAAAAGAATTAAAATAACCAATGGGTCAATCAATCTCCTTATGTCTGCAGCTCTTAATGCGACTACAAGTATGTTCATCTAAATAATAAATTCGATCAGCCTGAACTTGTCACTTAATATTTATTGCCATAGCGTGGGTCGCCACACTGCATTGTCTTCATTCGCAACGAATACGATGACCACCACTCTTGGATTGTATTCATGCTTTCCATAAGACAGAGTCAATTTGGTAGGCTTCTATAAAAAATTAAAAAAAATTATGTAATTTAATTTTATGTATTAGCCCTGTTTTCTTTCTACATGCAATAGTTTATAAATGGCACGTAGCGAATCAGCATTATATGTTTATTGTAATTTAGTGAATAAAATCAAAAAAAGTAAAGAAAAAAAACGTTAAAAATACTTTCAAACAAATAACTCACCCATCGTTATTTCCATTTAAATTCTGAAATCTTAAGGCAAATTTATGTAACGTTTAAGTATAGGCACGTAGCTAATCAACATTATATGTTTATTGTAAGTTAGTAAATAAAATAAAAAAAGTAAAGAAAAAAAAGGAAATAACAATATTTACTAGTAAACAAATAAAAAAAAACTATTAAATAGCCTTGTATATAAATTGTTTAACAAACAGTTCAGTTTCCCTTTCAAAGGAGTAAAGGACGCACAGTTAAGACACCATAAATCGCTTCACGGGCCACTTAACGAATCAACTGAAAAACTTATCTGACTCTTACGGCCTAAGTACAGTGACCAATAAAAGTGATACACAAAGAAAAGTAGCTACAAACACTTTAGACCGACCGTGTTTTGTTGTGAGAGGCTATTTTTAGTAAAGGGAGAAATCGGCTGATGATCACGAAATATTTGGTAACAATTCACCAGTAATTGTAGAATATCAGAAATATATGTATTATTAACCATAGTCCAACACTGCACCGGTAGGACGGTACTGTGACTTTTTAGCTAGCGCAGTAGTACTTAAGGATTTATTAATATTAAAGTCCATAAATAATAGAACAACTGTTTATTTTTTAAACTATCTAATTTCTAAACTAAGTAAATAAATGTAAAAAGTTTTTTTCTTACATTTTTTATAAAGAATTAGGAGTCGGTTTTTTATCATTGCTGGTTTCCGTTTCTTAGATGTAATATAGAATAATTTCTTTAAATTAAAATAAGAAACCTTGAATATTATTATATAATACTAATAATAATTTTTTTTTTGTTTTCACAAATGGTGTAGAATACTATTGACTTGAGAACCTTGCCGTTTTTGAAGTAATAAATTAAATCAAAACACTGTTGTGACCATGTGTACATAGACCACTTATAAAGAAGCATATCGATGGGGTTGGTTCCCCTAATGTTGGCATAAATAATCATGTCGAGATCTTATCACTTGAAAATACGACTTCAACCAAGAAAATAGTTGCCTTCAACCTACTCTTCCCCTCCTTCACTATTTGATACCCCATGGGGGCGGCAGAAGTCAGGATTTTAATTAAAAAGCCTTTCACATAAGAGGAAAAATTTCTTTGGTATTCAAGAGCAATTAAAACAAGATGGCTTATAATATAAAACGAAATACGGAGTTCAGAGTAATTTAGACAGGTTTTGTGTTGGTTCATTAACATTTAAAGTGAAAATTTACTCATTTTTAATGTTTATTAAGAGAGAAAAGATACAGTGCCTTTTAGCTTACATATGGAAATGAACCCAGCGAAGAGCGAATGGTCAGTTTAGTTCATTCATACATTTATTTCGCTTGGCAGTGCCCGTTTGTTAACATAACCAATCTGTGGCCACATTTAAGGCTTTCAGATTTCTATTTCGCCAGCTTACCTTTGCTAGATGTGTTTAAATTAAAAATGCTTTCAAAGTCACCCATTGTTATTTCCATATACATAAATTCTGTAATCTTAAGGCAAATTTATGTAAAGTTTAAGGATATGCTAGAATTACATAAATCGCATGGCGTTTGCAGCCTAGTTTTGTGATTGAGTATTTGCCTGAACCTAATATTTGTTTAATAAAAGCATACAAAAGACTATGAAACAAACAGTTTTCATATCATTTAAATGTAAAACATGTATAACTACCTGAATACGTGAATAGATGTTTCATTATAATTACCCTTAAAAATCAGATCTTTCAAATAAAGATCTTTCATACTATGATAATTTTTATACATACATTATACAGTAAGTTTGTATATTGTGGATATGTAGTTTGTATTGAAACTCAGATTGTAAAACAAATTAATTAGATACCAAAATCGCAATTATTTTTTCTTCAAAGTTTTTCTTTTTGAGAGATCTCATTTCGGTATATAATATTCAAGACAACAAAAATCTAATTATGTTGCCTAATCAGTTGAGCTATAGTAGTTGGCTGATGTATAATATGAAAAATTACATCGCCAACAGCGGTCATATATCGTGGGCTTCCTAGCTGCTTATTGTGATCGAACACAGAGTAACAACACTCAGAGACTTTTTTATTTATTTTTCGTATATTATTTGAAATACAGTCAAACCTGGGTAGGTAAGTGAGAACTGGATAAGTGAGAAAACTCTATAAATGAGAGGAATAGCCAGGACCCTTCATTTTAAGCTCCCAAAACCTCTATTAACGAGAAACAGAAACCTCTGTAAGAGAGAGTCGTTTTTCCCTTATGGACCTCCGTAAGTGAGACAGCTACTTATCTATACCTCTATAAGCGACAGTCGAGCTTTATTTATTTATATTATTTAGGAGAAACAAATGACAAAACAAATTACAAATTTAACATATGGCATTTTATGACTCATTCTATTTCGTGGAACTAAATAACGTTCTAAATAAGATAAAATTACATTTTATCATATAACATATTTACTACATTCGTACTTGCTGTGACTTGTTGTTGCTGCGTACCTCTATAAGAGAGAAACGCTACCCATATACCTGCATTAGCGAGAAACTCGGGTTAGTGAGAAACCTCTATAAGCGAGAAGAAGATTGTGCTCCCTTGAACTCTCGTTTATCCAGGTTTGACTGTATTTGATTAATTTATGAGTTGCTACATACTTTTTTTAGTTTAAAAACTTCGGGTATATGTAGCTTTATAATAAAATACTTGTAGGCAATTTGGTAAATCAATTTTAAAAAAGAGACGTTCAAACAGACAAAATATGTATTATCAACACTCATAGCATTCCCTATATCATGCCTATGTCGGTTTTTAAGGATCGTTTGGTTATCACCACAAGATTTTCTCCACCAGAATAAAATTAGGACAAAAACGTAAACAATGTGTTCATACAATAATTGCATATGGTTGTCGATATTGATGAAGAATCAAATTTTACCACTCGTAAAAATTTGAACTCTCAACTACCTCACGTTATCTTTATTGCCCAGGGGAAAAACCCATCAATTAATGATGTAACTTTATATTTATAATTAAAAGTTTAAATATTCTACAAAAATAAATAAATCGGAGTAAATAAATAAAATTTGACTACACCTGAATGTATAATGTTTTTCATGTACAATACACTATTTTTTACTATACTTTACTTTACTATTTCTTCTGTATTCGCATGGTAATTTTAAGATATCAATATTATATGATGTCCTATTTTAAACATTGTAAGCGAAGTCTGAACAGGAGTGTGAAGAGCAATATAACGAGTATGACATCAAATCTTTGTGGTCATGTCCGAACGTGAGAAAGAGGCAGAATAAAACTATATAGTGCATGATTCTTTATCTTAGAAGGGACTTAAAGAGTATTTAGTTTACAATAATTTTGGTCTACATCTAAAAAATCGCTATTTTCAAAGACAATTCCCGCACAACTAATTTACCCTGTGTCGCAAGGACTTTACAAACACGCAGGAAACGGAAACAAAGAACACCCAGATTCAGAACAAATTATTTATGGATCACACAGTGTTGTCCATATGAGTTACAAACCCACAAAGGTTACCCACGGTACTTTCACTCAGAAAGGGTCGTGGCTACTGTTTAAAGCACTACGTTATTCGTGCAGTCAGGTATATAATGTGGATATGACAATAGTCACATACCTATATGTTTAATGATATAGATAGGGAAATATACAGATAGATTTCTTGTTTCTGAAATAACAGTAAATACTGTTTTTGAATTTCGCGATTTTTACACATACACAGTGTATAATATAACTCATTTGTGAATGAGTCCCACTGTACAATAAAACTACGTATAGGTATTGAATTTTTTTTAGCCGTGGGCAAAAATATGTAAAAATAAAACAATAAATCAATAAATGTAGCCACAGCATATAAATATTTGCTTGTATCAACTTGTTAACCACATTGTTATAAACCAATATTTAAGGCTTGTAAAAAATCATACAAATGTTTACAAAGTACCAAAATGCATTCGAGAATATCATTTCAGTAGCCTATTATCGAACCTATGTTTGTTCTCGACAAAGAACATTCAGAACTTTGTATACAACAATATCGAAATGCGATTGGTTCGCGTATTTCAAAAGCTTTCATATACCAATATTGTTTAGTAGTGAATCTCTGTGTTTAACTAACCTATACTCTAACACTATGATGAACGTAGGCACTCGGTTCGACCCGTGCAAATGAGCGCGGGTACCCGTCTGACGAATGCACGACATTTGTTTGGTCTCGTTTGTTAACCCTTCACGGCTCACGGAAATACCTACATTACCGCTCGCGCGATCAACTCTATTAAATTGGTTATTTGAAACCCTTAGTGTAAAGATATTTCAAATAACCTGTTTCAGTATAGAAAACTTCGCTCGCGTGATTAGTTCTTATTTGTAACTATGAAAATGACGAAGACTAATACTACCAATCTTTCCTTATTTTACCCCTTAGACGAGTACTTTTCAAAAATCCTTTTTCAGTGGGTATTTATATCCCCTTGAAGCCCTCATGGTTTAGGTTCTGCATTTATTAATTAGTTAGAAAGGGCACGGCTAAGACTTCGAAAATAAATGCAATTACAAGACAGAAGTAAACATTCTTTATTTCATTTTTATTGTTTCTTGTTTAGTAGTTCAAAAGCAATTTGTTCAATGTTAGCTTTTCAATAGACTAAAAGGAGAAATTGAACATGTCTTAAGTGGTCAGGTGGAACAGTTGCTTTCGTAGCCTGTAGACCAGCTAACTAGTCAGTGGCTATTAAACAGTCCAGCAGAAAATAAGTCTAATATTAACGCGTTCATTTCAGTAGGAAAAATTTGTTTTTCTTGATGATAAACATGAAAACATACAAAGGAGGTTGTTTAAGGAAAATAACAAATCATACAAACACATTTAAAAACAATACGCCAGCGCTATTTAAATGGTGCCGAGTAGAAACTGTTTCTAAAACGTAGAGTGAAAAGCGCCAGGTGCACCTTGCAGGCAATTTTCTAAGAGTTCCGCCTGAAAATTATTACATATTACGCCATGGATAAATTCGCTGCTAAGAAGTAAAGCTGCTTTTGATTTAGTTTATTTGAAAGGCACTCACGGAACAACAAAGTGTTTTATGATAAGTATAGTTAATTATACGAATAAAATACCGTTTTATTACGAAGGAGAAAGGCGGAGGAGGTCAAGGATTTTAAGAAAGAGAACTGATTATTGCAACTAGTTTACTCTCTTAGTACAATTACTGTAAGTAATATTTTGAAAGTTATATGGTCTCTTTGTACATAATTATATATTTCAATCTATAGTAAGAATTTCTATTACTTATTCGTATTGACGTTTCCATTAACTTGACGGGCTTGTTGGTGACCCAGGCTAAATAATTGTATTATGAGCGATTAAATCAAATTAAACATTTCGAATATTTGACACACGACGCCATCAAATCCTAAACTAAGCAGAACTTGAACTATGGGTACTAGATAACTGATATAAATACATAAATACTTTTTTTGTAAATATATACGTATTATACATAGTAACACCTACATAGCAAAACAAATATTTGCAGATTAGGTAAACATTTGATCCGATTCGGGAAAGAATCCGAGACCTCAAGCACAGCAGTCGCATACGCTACCACTGCGCCACCGAGGCAGTCGAACGGTTTTGTGCGATTCAGATCCTCAATGAGGCAGTGTGTACTGTGTTACCCACATTACTGATAAACATACATACATACTTAATATTTAGGCTAATGATGATGACAACACATTACAAAAATTTACACAATATATCTTATTGTATCGTGTCTCGCGTTTGTACATAATATAGTGAAAGTTACGTTGTTTTCTTGTATTTTGTGTCTACGATTACGAGTACATATATATAAAATTACGCTTGTTACTCCGGAGAAGTAGATAAAGGCATATTGAATACGCACTTTTCGCCAGTGTTTTGGTCCCACGAGCGTTTTGGACGAGCGTACTGCCGCCAATCGAGATGTTTTATTTGCCAGAGCCACGTCCGACGATCAGCAGGTTTACCACTTGCAGGTGAAGTTGACTTGGATCCTTAAGGTCTTGGTGGGAACCTTATTTTGTGTTTTTATTAAATATTAAAATTATCTGTTACATTTTAAAGCATCACAAAAACTGGGACAACAACTTGAGTGCAATCTCTCATTGTAAATCCGCCAAAAAAAATCAAAGCACTTAGAAGCTCTAGACCGTATAATATATCTAGACTTTCATTTGTTCAGTCTAATGATTCCTTTCTAAGAATTTCAAAGCACATACTATTCACTAAGCACTATAACGGTTATACTATTAGACCGACGTGGATAGTGGTCCAAGAGCCCGTGAGTGCCAGACCTTCGTCATTTTATAAAAGCTGAAAGTTCTTCTATGTGTGTCCCTAGTACAGGTAAGAATGATCCCCAAACATGAAGCTGAGGCAGCGGTGGCTTTGGCAGATAACAGGCAACAAAGGTATGTAAAATTCCATCTCAAATTCGTCATAATATAAAACTTGATTTTTTTATATTTGATTCATAATAATATCAAAACTCGCGTTGCTCATTGCCAGACAGTTAGTATGGTTCCAACCCTCTGCCGGACACCCCTAAACTATTATAATTTATAATTATACTTACGTTATATTATAAAACCTAAATTTAATATATAATTTTTTGGGAGCCTATTAAACTATGTTTATATAGTAGCCGGACAGTTTCGAAGGTTCTATCATCTTGCCAGACGCATTCAAAGTGAGCAATAATCGGGAGAGCAAGGAGCGAATACAGTAACTAAACGTTATATTATAAAACCTAAGTTTCATATATAATTTTTTGGGAGCCTATTAAACTATGTTTACATAGTAGCCGGACAGTTTCGAAGGTTCTATCATCTTGCCAGACGCATTCAAAGTGAGCAATAATCGGGAGAGCAAGGAGCGAATACAGTAACTAAACGTTATATTATAAAACCTAAGTTTCATATATAATTTTTTGGGAGCCTATTAAACTATGTTTACATAGTAGCCGGACAGTTTCGAAGGTTCTATCATCTTGCCAGACGCATTCAAAGTGAGCAATAATCGGGAGAGCAAGGAGCGAATACAGTGACTAAACGTTATATTATAAAACCTAAGTTTCATATATAATTTTTTGGGAGCCTATTAAACTATGTTTACATAGTAGCCGGACAGTTTCGAAGGTTCTATCATCTTGCCAGACGCATTCAAAGGCGGTCCGAATTGTACTCGCAGCACTTACGACGTTTAAACTGCTAACGTGTGGACCGATTTAGTGAGCACGCGATAACGATGAAAATAATGAAAATATTTAGATTTAATTAAAATAAATTAATTTCTCTGTAAATTTCTTATCTTAAAAAAATGTGTCCTTTGGTATAATAAACACTAATATTTGATTTACTTTGTTTCATTGGCTTTATAATTTTAATAGCATTGACAATAATAAACTTCTTAAAAATGAAAAATAATATCAATTAAATTATTAGATTTTCGACATGATTGACATTGTATGAGAAAAATTTTACTCAGTATTATTTTAAATATTTGTTATTGAAATTGTAAAAATTAATTAATGAAATTTCTGGATTAAGAAAAAAATAAACTGCAAAATTTGAAATTAATAACAATGGGTGCGCAGTGAAATCCCGCAATAGACTAAGCGCTCTGTTTCATTCGCACTAGTTACTGTATACGCTCCTTGCTCTCCCGATTACTGCTCACTTTGAATGCGTCTGGCAAGATGAGAGAACCTTCGAAACTGTCCGGCTACTATATAAACATAGTTTAATAGGCTCCCAAAAAATTATATATAAAATTTAGGTTTTATAATATAACGTTTAGTTACTGTATTCGCTCCTTGCTCTCCCGATTACTGCTCACTTTGAATGCGTCTGGCAAGATGAGAGAACCTTCGAAACTGTCCGGCTACTATATAAACATAGTTTAATAGGCTCCCAAAAAATTATATATAAAATTTAGGTTTTATAATATAACGTTTAGTTACTGTATTCGCTCCTTGCTCTCCCGATTACTGCTCACTTTGAATGCGTCTGGCAAGATGATAGAACCTTCGAAACTGTCCGGCTACTATGTAAACATAGTTTAATAGGCTCCCAAAAAATTATATATGAAACTTAGGTTTTATAATATAACGTTTAGTTACTGTATTCGCTCCTTGCTCTCCCGATTATTGCTCACTTTGAATGCGTCTGGCAAGATGATAGAACCTTCGAAACTGTCCGGCTACTATATAAACATAGTTTAATAGGCTCCCAAAAAATTATATATTAAATTTAGGTTTTATAATATAACGTAAGTATAATTATAAATTATAATAGTTTAGGGGTGTCCGGCAGAGGGTTGGAACCATACTAACTGTCTGGCAATGAGCAACGCGAGTTTTGATATTATTATGAATCAAATATAAAAAAATCAAGTTTTATATTATGACGAATTTGAGATGGAATTTTACATACCTTTGTTGCCTGTTATCTACCAAAGCCACCGCTGCCTCAGCTTCATGTTTGGGGATCATTCTTACCTGTACTAGGTACACACATAGAAGAACTTTCAGCTTTTATAAAATGACGAAGGTCTGGCACTCACGGGCTCTTGCTCTATAGTGTTTACGACTCCTAAAACAATGTGAGGCAATTTACATTTAAAAAAAAAAACAGAATAGTAATGAAATTGAAACTTTAGTGTACGTTTCTAAATTTAAATTCAGGGATTAATGAACGAATTGTAGTGCATTTTTAAAAAGGATTAGTACAGATCTCTTTTCTTTTTGAAATATGCCTATACATAAGTACAAAGCGTAGTTCGCCGACCTATAACACAAAAATATACAGTCAGTAAACACCTTATATGCCTCTTTTGCTGCTGACTACAAATTAATTAAAAATAAATTCGCTAAATATACCTTGAAACTTCAGGTTTTAAAGATTGTTATGTTATAAACAAATGCATAAAAAAAATACGTTAGTAGCTAACTGTAACCCTAACGTTAAATGAACATTATAATTCACACTGAATCTGTGGTGTTAAATGAAAACAAAAGTGTTCTAAACAATAAAACATCAGAGATTAATTACGATTCCGTTTTAGATGCGCGTAGATTACCAGCCAGACACAGGCTGTACTTTGTAATATAAAATTCATTCAACTCCTAATAAATTGATCTGACAAGTACATTATTTTATTGTTTCGTTGACCTTACGAAACTTTCAATTTCTAGGAATCACGGATGGTTCACCTAGAACTTTTTGGTGTTTTAAACACAAAAACTACATACTATTTCCTGAGCTGTTAAAATGTGCGAAAAAACTATCTTTGTTGCTCGCAGCAGGTTTTAAATGTTTACTCTTTGGAAGAGATCTGTTAAATATTAAAGTAAAAATAAGGTAGGTACTTAATAATGTGTGCAGTGTAAATAATATCTAATTTCAGTGGGCATCTCCAAAATGCTTTTGGAATAAATAGTAGTTATTCTTAAAACATTCTATACTCTTTATTCATATTTCAATTACATTTTTGTAACACGTTAAGTACGTATACAATGAAATGGTTTATTTATTTTATACAATATTGTACCGAATCTACCATATTGTTTAGGTAACTCCACAATAAGTGAAAATTGTTAAAATTATCTTAAAGCACATCCATCTGATTTGCTGTTGTATAAGAGAAACAAAAGGAGCATTCAAGAGTTCTCGAGGGAGGAAGTGAATGAATGAATGAAAATACCAACTCATACTTTACCTATTCACGATTTTGATATTTGCGAAGCACTGCTTCGCTCGACTACCACTCTAAAGAAGAGGGTTAACTGAATTATTCTAATATAATTTTAAATGTTTAATGAAACACGTTTATTGTATCAGCTTAATACATTGTGAACCTTACAGATTCGGAACGGGAAATTCAGTCCTTTTTCAACAGACTTGATTTTTTTTTGCTGAATTGTGCAGCATTGTTGTGACGTTGCAAAATACGCAAAGACCCTGCACTGTACACGCATAG
This sequence comes from Hypercompe scribonia, assembly GCA_949316085.1. Classification (NCBI taxonomy): domain Eukaryota; kingdom Metazoa; phylum Arthropoda; class Insecta; order Lepidoptera; family Erebidae; genus Hypercompe; species Hypercompe scribonia. Next base: position 15,821,475 of record OX438981.1, on the reverse strand, counting down.
TTTTATTTTTTATTTTATTCGTTGTTTGTTCATGGACTTAAAAAAAACACCTCTATGGTTTGTTTCAGCATTTTTTTCCAGAGTAGTAGAAAGACAGTAGAGTCTTAGAAAATAGACAGGCAGTAGAGTCTTAGAAAATGCCGATGTCTTCTAGCTATAGAGTCTGACGTGTAAAAAAGTCTGCGAAGACTTAATTATAGAAATAAATTCATTATTTTATTATTATTCTTTAACTGCGGCACTACATATTTTTGGGTTCGTTACAAAACGAGCTTCATAGATTTAATTTGTATATTCAATACTTTAGAGTACTTATTCTTGATGAAAATAACTGCATGAAATATGAAACGCACGATAGACTTCACAAGTTCAAGGCTTTAGTTATGGCTATAACTAAAGCCTTGAACTTGTGATGTAGTGGTTGCAAGGGTTAACGCCATTCGTGAAATTACTCATATGAACCTACTTTTAATATTTAGCTTAGTCAGAGGTCAATGACATTACATAGAAGAAATGACCACTGACTGCTTCATACTCTGACTGATTTCTTATAAAAGTAGAGTTACAGATTGAGTTTCTTTTCATACGATCATTAGTATTACTAAATATATGTATACTCGTTTTCGACAGAGCCAAGCCAGTTTGTTGGATAACAATTGAATCGATGGTCTGACAACAAACCTAGATGTGTGGAGAACCTCTTGTTGATTTTCTAATTCAGTTTCTTGTTACAGTAAGTTAACTTTAAAGTTAACTGCCATGTATTTTTACATTTTAGCACCAATTACATATGCCCCGCCAAATTTTGATATATTTATTGCCTAAGACAAGTGTACACTAGGCAAAATCTAATTTAAAGTAAAAACTAAAAATTTAAAGTAAAAAAAAACATGTATTTTATTTGGGATCAGACAGCTATGTATAGTGCTCATCATCATCATCTATAGCCTTTCATAGTCCACTGCTGGACAGACACCCGTCTTAGAAAGAAGGTATTAATTAGCCTACTATACCACGTTGGTGAGACGGGTTGGCAGTATTGTTGTGCTGCATAATTTGCTCTCATAGTCGCCTCTTACGACACCCATGGGATATATAGAGGTGGTGACCTTTTGTATTCTTATTCCGTCACCACATTGAGTGTGTGATGTTCAACTTATTGTTACTGACACTGTTCCTCACATTTGAATTATGGAAAGATTACTTCTTGAGATTAATCTTAGTTTCATATCATGTTTCTATTGTATGTACGCGCTAACGTCAAATTTGAAAGCGTAAATCATATTTAAAATGACAAAAGACCTAAAATCCTTGAATGGGATTATGAAACCAAATCAGTTATTTATCTACATAAAACAACTCTTTCGATAAAATAAAGCGGTCTATTTATGTTAAATTAGGGCCACGCTACACAGAAAAAATAACTTTAATTATTCGAATGTTCCGGCGCGGTCACAAATAACCGAAAAATGTCGAAAATATCCGATAAAGTCACGTTCATATCTAGATATTGCCCACAAATTACTGTAATTGTTTTGTGTTAATAACTGTATGACATGCCATCGTGGTTCCATTGAATTATGTAATCAATGGATACGAAGGGTTCCGTACTATAAATAAAACCAAATAGAGTTATTAATGTGTCAGTGATCGAACCATAAGTGTTTATTCGTATCTGTGACAGTGTGAACTGTTGCTCTAACATACTAATAAACTGATACATTTTTTATGCTTCGAGTCTTTTTATGTCTTATTATGTAATTCTTTTTTTTTCCTCGAATTAGTGAGCTGTGAGTTAGTTACTACAAGTCAGTACTAAAAATGGTAGTCAAAATCTTTTGAATTTCAGATGTCATTCAGCGGCATTGGATACCTTCAGGAAACCGTTAAAAAAGTTTAAGAAATAATAATAAATATAGTGTAAAATAACACGCTTACGACAGTCAATTACAAACGAACAAAGAAACATACGGGCGTAGCAAATACAAGCGAAACAATGAAACAGCATACGGCATACAAACGTTATCTAAATCAAACTTTTGATTCTTAAAACGATAACAAGAATTATAATGATTATTATTACCTACCTAGTGAAACCTACGTCCAACAGAATAATGATAAAACAACACAGCCATACTAAATAATATGTAAAATAATATTTTATTAGTAATGTATGTCAACTTTATTATTTTACCTTTGCACCTACCGCATCATGTTTCTACATCACCTAAAGGTTGACTGGGAGAGAATGCCCCATGGCATTAAGTCCGCCTTTGTACAACATGTGCATTAAGTATAAATAAATAAATAAATAAATATTGTACCGTGTTTGACGAGTATCGAAAAGTTGTAATGATATAATAATAGTTTATTTCGAATAACATAATAATTTAAACTACAATTAAACAGTATAAAATATCTTTTTAACCACCGACAAATTGTAACTCACAAAATAAATTTAAAACATGCACGTACAGCATTTGAATACATTACAAAGTTCACGAACATTACCAACGTTCCCTTGCATAACGAAAATGGTGCAAGTTATTAAACTGACTAAACTAAACTGCGATAATAAATATTTCGGGACGTCTTAGGAAGTAAAATATAGACAACAATTAATTTAATTCAGGGAATGCTACTGAGGCGGAACAGTCACGCGAGACATCAGAAGTCAGTCTTGTACAGAAGCAACAAAGCTGTAAGCTATGATTGCCTATAATTGGATGTGCATAAAACGTGTGTTTTGTATTTTTGTATTTATATAAGGTATGTGTATCATTCGTTGGTAATACAAAATAAATAAAATAAAGGTGGAAAAAGCTTATTAAGTGGCTGCGAGTAAAAACTCGATTTTCGATTCACATTTGATTATGTTATTTGATGACTTTTAACATCAAAAATCTTCTTCTCTTATATCATGTAAACACGCTGTTTAGGCACTCATATGTAACTCCGTCTACGTGCCCGTAGATTACACAATGCAATAAACACCGACGTTCACAGAGCTGCACATGATCCTTGCATTATAATCCCTTGCTCGGCTGCGCAGCATGAAAACTGTGATGTTAACTGGTATCTAATGTTAGGAATACTGTGTTCGCGGTTAATTAATGTTGTTACTGCTAAATTGAACGTAGGACTAATGAGAAATATGAACTAGCTACTTAGTTTTTGTTGCTTAGCTATTCAGTTTGCAGTGCGACTGCACCTCCTTTTGATTGGTAGTTTCTAAATAAGTTGTTACTTCTCAAACGTTGTTCATAATATTTTTGTAGCCAAGTAGATAATATCACAGTATTCAAATGATTGTTTGAACTAATGAAACCAATTTTTATCTGGATAACAAACATTGTTTATGTAACTGTTTCTTTTATTTAATAAATAAACACACTAATCAAAAATGGCTCACAAGACTGTAGCATTATATGAAGTAGTTACTATAATACTTCTCTACTATTCATACACGCCAAAGAACTAAGGAGTTTTTATTTGTCTCTTTGTTTGAATATAATAATCTCTAAAACTAGCAATCACATGTCATGGACTCTTTGTAATCTATATATATAAAAGAAAGTGGTGTTAGTTACACCACTTATAACTCAAGAACGGCTGAACGGATTTAGCTGAAAATTGGTGGGGAGGTAGTTCACAACCAGGAGACGGACATAGGATACTTTTTATCCTGTTCGACCGCGTTTCAGTTCAAAATCCAAAATCTGCTTATTTATTACCTCTAAGGTGGAACAGAGTTCGCCGGGTCAGCTAGTATATAAATAAATAAATAATCTTCCATATCTTACACAGGGCTTTCTGATTCAAAATTAGGCAGAGACTGTGCTATGGTAGCCATACTGCTGATAAATATACTTAAATATTTCTAAATACATACATATTATACATTAATTAAATCCAGACCCAGAATAAATAATCGTGCTTATAACACAAATATTTGTCCTGTTTGGGAATTGAAATCACGATCTCTGGCTTAGCAGTCAGGACCACTAACCGCTAGACCAATAGGCTCGTCAATATATAGATAAATAGTATACTTATTGAGTATAAAAATATAATTACTAATGCTACGACCCTTAGGAATGGAGTATTGAGCACAAACACGGTTAAAGCTACTGAAGACACCATCTTTTAATCGACAATGTCTTGAGTTTTCAGTCAACCCTGACTTGATAAATGTATCACGTACAGCTTATTACAGTTTCCTATTTAATGATACAGCCTCAAACCGCAGAAGCAAGTCGGGTTCGTCGAGGGTAGACTCCGCTCGCAGTTACAAGACTTTCATTGTTGCCCACAAACTCAAGTGGAACACTACTCGGAACCGTGTAGACTTGGACTTACTACTCGTGTAGACTTAGTTTATGCACGTTTGAACTTTCAATGAGGGTATATTGCCTTTGTGATATTTAAAAAGTTGGAGTTGAAACTGTAATGTGTTTGTGAAGTAGTTAAATTGAGGTTGCAACACTTGCAGCTGCAATTATTTGGATTCGACTTAATTACTTGCATTCGTTTGAGGTTTTACGGCATTAATAGGGTTTATTTAATGACGATATTGAGTTTATTTTTCATAAAATATTAATTTAAGAAACTATATAAAATATTTTCACCAGATCACATCAACAGCCTTTACAGCCCACTGCTGGACATAAGCCTCTCCTTAGAAAGGAGGTATCGGAATAGGTTTCAAGTGTTCCTTCTTGTGTAGTAATGTTTTCCTGAACAGTTTGCTTTTTATATATATATTAAGTGTATTTTTATAATAATATTTGTCTTTTCTTTATATTTTTTTTATTATTTGTTCTCTTTTTACGACCCATGAGTTTTAAGCGCCTTCCCGCCCTTTTCGACCTCTCTCCAGAATCGGAGAAGGATTGATCCACTGGTAGCTTGCTAAGTTCACTTATTTGGTGAAAAATAAAGGTATAAATAACACACACAAATACACTAAAACATACCCGCACCTGTATAAAAATAATGTAGCAACTTGTGGTGTGCACAATCTGACTAAATAGTACTGAAACCTTTTCTTTTCATCAAAGCACAAGAATGAAACTATAACGACTTAAGCTATTGTTTCCACCCTACCATTACCAGGAGACTAATGAGACGGAAATGTTACTGCACAATTGAAAAGAGGGGATTGATAGTCGTACGGCATTTATAGGAATCTATTATAACAGTAATCATGACCACAGAAAACGCTCTAAGGTACGCATAGTCTAAAGTCCCCATAGGACTGCGAGGGATTCACCTATTATTAGTATGAGTAATACTAATAAAAATAATAAGTATTCCTGTCTTTGGAGTTCTAACCACCGGTTCTTGATCCCTATACGGATTGTACTCATAAGTGCTACAACTCCCATACTGCTTAAAGTACCTACCTACATCTGGACATATTTGTTGCTTGTCTAACAATTTAACCATAAAATATAATAAAAAACAAAATTCATTTCTTCCTAGCCCAAAGCAAGCCTAAAAAAAAAGGAATATCAAATTGAATTTAGAACGAGTTTGAAGAATTCTCTTTTCGAATTAAAATCCTTTAATGTATTAAAGATAAAAGTGGAAGAAATTCAAACAACTTGAGTTTTTTTTTTAATGTAAACAGAGCTTTGAAAGTATGTCCTTTTATAGAATGTAAGTATAAAAATGTCCAGCAATAGACGTCTTTTAGCTGAGATGATGATCATGATTATTTGGTTTAATAAATATTAAATAGGTTAGACATTTTTGTTGATACTGAGCAAAAACAATCAGTAAATAAAATTAACAAGCACGCTTTAATATTAAAATGAACACAATTAATTAGAAAAATCATATTTTTGTTGTAAATAAGAATATATACATACATAAAGTCACAACTGTTTCCGAGAGGGGTAGGCAGAGACAATTGATCCCCACTTACTACAGTCCTGACACACCTCTTTTGCTTCGTCTACATTCATCAATAGCTGCATGCATGTTCGTCGGTTCCTGGTACTTATAAATAAGAATAGTGTAGAATATGAAAAAATAAAAGCATTTGCTTTCTAATTAATTTTTCTGTGCCTTTGAAACGCTATTGTTAATGAAACTAAATGCATACAACTGATATGTGCGCACATATGTAATTTATACTGACCTTGCCGAATACCAAGTTCTGCACCTACAAAGTCACTTTGAGAGACCTTCCAGAACTGCGGCATATGACTCTAACAATCGAAGTCAACTGAAGTAACTATAGCTTATGGAATAAACTTATGGATTGCATTTAAATGACAAGTTGTATGTCAACAATTACTAAGAAATTAGCTTATAGTTTAAATGTAAAACTGTTGGTTACTAATAGTTTCTAAGAGGTCGTTTGGATAAGTACGTGAATGTACAGATAAAAAAAACAAATGTTTTATTTCTACTTAGTAGCGTACTACTGCCTCGGTGGCGCAGCGGTAGTGAATGCGACTGCTATACTTGAGGTCTCGGGTTCGATTCCCGGGTTGGACGATGTTTTTTCACGATCTGCAAATATTTGTTTAGAAATTTGGGTATTTCTATGTATAATATGTATGTATTTACAAAAAAAAGTTTATAAGAATCATATCAGTCGATCTAGGTATAATAGCACAAGCTCTGCTTAGTTTGAAACTAGATGACGTTGTGTGTCAAATGTCCGAAATATTTATTATTGTTTATTATACTCTTCACTAATTAACGAAACTTTGAAAATTATTATTAAATTGTAATTAAATTATTTTCACCAGTTGCCTAACACATAACCTACATTTCACTTACACAATTATCCTTTATTTTAAAGGGCGGCAGTAAAAACGTAGGCAATTAAACAAAATATCCCTCACAGAGATAACGAACGCAATGATAACACGCCTGTCGTCCTGAACCATCCATCTTTGTCTCTCAAGGCCTTATCTCTTCTGACGGACGACGGTGCTTGCACCTTTCTTTTTTATTTCACGCCCTATATAGAAATTAGGGTACTTTTTCGTGTCGTGCTAATATAGGGTGGGCCACGAATTAGTTAACATTTGGAAAAATCGTTTCTAATGCTGTATGAATTAGTGAGCGTGGTAAACAAATATAACAACAATTAGTATCATAAGATGATATGAAACTTAGAGATGGTGCCAATGTTTTCGTCTTTTAACAATAAAAGACAAAAAACATCTTTTTTAAATGAAATAAAATTAGTCTTCAACATTTATCACTGTTGTGTTGTGAATAATCACCTCCACGCTCCGTCACACAGTCCCTGTGGTGATGGATTAATAGTACGGAGTATCACCACCGATAGTCATACTGTGGCTGTCGTAAGAGACGACTAAGCAAGCAAACTACAGGACAAAGTCACTCCAAAGAGAAAGGTAAACTTGAAATCAACCTTATACCAACTCGTCTAGCCAGCGTGGTATAGTAGGCCAAAGCCTCCTTTGTAAGAAAAGGCCTAAGTCCAGCAGTGGATGGTTAAAAGCTGCTGATGATGATGTCCATGCTCACATAAACAGTTCTAATACGATAATAAAAATATTGTATCACATTCACACGCCATCTAGTCCCACACTAAGCAGAGCTTTCACTATGGGTACTAGATCACTGGTACAAATACATATATAGTGTTTTGTAAATACATAAATATCATACGAACATTTGGTCCAATCTGGTGAAACAAACCCAAGACTTCAAGCACAGCTACCATTACGCCACCGAGGCAGTTATATCTTGTATTCATAGTATGTTTTCTAGAACACAAAAACTATTTTAAAACTGTCCAATTTGCCTGTATAGAGCCCATTCAACAGCAAACATCGGTGTAAGCTCTAAATCCTACTACGGGCACGATGTCAACTGCAAACTTCCGTAATTGACAGCAGATGATTCCGTACTTGGTGATAACTTGTGTTTCATATTGCCCTAATTGACCCTTTTCACACAATGTATTACTTTATACTTTTTCACTAATGATCGAGATAAAGCCTTATTACGTATTTATAAGTTCCAAATACAATGATTGTCAAGAGTAATCAGATTTTTATCTTAGTCAATGTATAGATTTTTCAACTGACTTCAGTTATATGTATGTATTTAATTCCCGTAACGTCTAAGTACGAGTTTTATATTTAGTATTTTAAGGACACTGGCCCTTATGGAAGTCCTATTTTCTTCGACTCCGCTCCACAAGTTAAGTCTCTCGCCTACCCAAGGCCGACCGAAAGTCACTATCATTTTGGCCGAAACCAGAACTAAGGTCTTTTGGCGAAACTAGAGTTTTTAGTATTTGTTAATTATCATTGTAACTAATGCTCACTCAATGCAATTTACATATCTATTGTAAGTTACATTGAGTTTAGGATATATTTTACATACAAACGATTAACATTTAGACGATTTCATCCAGGATAGGAATGTTAAAGATCCAGTGGTTTCAAAATAACACAGCTTTTATGTATTCATAATTTGCAACGGTGTAAATGTAGTAACGTACATTGACCTCGGCAGCGATCATCTGTACACGGTCTCGAATCAAATGAAATACACTGATTATGATCGTCATCAGGATGAAAGACGAGTGTTTTTAATTAGTTCATGCTATCAGGCGCACCTTGGCCTTTAACCATCGCAAATCGCTGTGTGATTTATGTTGCTCTATGTCCTTGTGGATAAGTTTATGATGAATTATTTTCATAACAATATTATTGTTGGACGTGAGATACGTGTCTATAAATGGTCTCATTGATGTGTTTAATAAACATGAATGGTTTAAACAAATGCTATTGCGGGCGCATAATTTCGTGTTGTAACGAGTCTCGCTAATTTTAATTTTCAAAACTGTCAATATTAACTTGTTTTATATAATGTGTATACACTTGAGTGCATTATCAACATCACCACCAGTATCAACATTCATAATGCCGTGAATGACATTTAAATAATTGAAATATCCTGACGTGGCAATATTTTTTTATAAATATACTAGCCTGCCAAATGACTACACTGTCTGATGCAAAGCAAAAGATACCCAAGAACGGTGGTCACCATCTCCATTGCAAATGCAGATAATGCAGCATGGTGATCCGCACTATGACGGCCTAGTAATATACTTTTTCACGTCCCACTTAAAAGACCCAAGATCAAAGTGGGAAGGAAACACGTGCGCTGGGAGTGAATTCCAAGATTTAACTGATTTACACAGGAAGGAAGAGCCGAACCGTTTAGTTCAAGAGTGTGTGTTTTCCACTTCAAAATGGGAACGAATTCTAAGGCCAGCACGTGTTGTCGTGCAGAGAAATAGAGATGGTAGGACCAGTTGGCTGAGCTCGTCAGAATACTCTGAATCATAAATTAACTACCATCACATCTCTTTTCAAAGGCTTAGTTAAGAGATTATACACGAGGCTTAATGTTCGAGTAACGCTATCAAACCGCATCTTTAGCTTCTCAATCATATCAAGGCATGGACTAAATCGTGCCTACCAAGAGACTACCAAATTTTTATAAAGTTAAATCATATCTAATTAATTGATTTAAAGAAACAAGTGATTCTGATTACTAACAAGAATGTGAATTCATTTTGTAGTAGCCGACATTACCACGCTGCTGATTACTTTCGGCAATATTTAATTGTATTTTTTTTATATTTGTTACCGATTTATGTTGAACCATGTTATCCGTCACTTATTTATATTTCGCTATTAATACACTTTTGCAATATAATATAATATATTTATTCGTCTACATATTTCTGAAAAAAAAAACATATTTGTTCAGTACTTTAAGGATTGTTTTTTATTGTATTTTACACTATTTAACTGTCTGTACATAAACGCAAATAAATATGTAAAAATACACTAGATTTCAGTATACAACCAAAGTTTTAAATATGTTTAAGTGAGTTTCGGTTTCGGCTAAAAAATTAGTTTCACTCGGACACTACTCAAGGCCAAATTACAATTGAAACATAGAATTTTTAAAACGCGATCCCCACACCTTTTTCTACTGCGCTGAGTGTTGTGGGTTCAAACCCACTTGGGACAACTCTTTGTGTGATCCACAAAGTGTTGTTCTGGGTCTGGTTGTTCGTTGTGTCCGTTTCTTGTATGTTTGTAAAGTCTCTCGCGATACAGGATTTAATCCTAGTGCAAGTATCGTCTTTTTAAAAAAAACCCAACGACTGAACTAGCAGCCATCAGTTTATTTCTGTAGGGACTTCTATGACCCCATGAAAGGAGAGTCACTGGTGTTTATGTAAGCTGGATTACTTACAGAAAAAAAGGTGAGATAAATATACCTCACACGTCTTTAGTGGAATAGGCGTTTGTCCTCTATCTCACCTGATGGAAAGTGCAGATGAAGACGAAGGTGGTACACGCCCATCCAAAAGATACCTGTTCACTCTACTCTTAAAGGCTCCAGAGTTCATGTCATCAGGAAACATAGACCCAGGCAGGTCGTTCCAAGTCTTGGCGACTCTCACCAAAAAAGAGCTGTCAAACCGTTTAGTTCGACTTTTGGGTATGTCAACAACGTGTGAATGAAATTTTTGCCTGCAAAAATTTCATTCACACGTACAAAAGTCTACAAATTTAGTGTTGCCATAAGCACATTTGTCCAATAAACAAAATTAATCTTTGACTCATGTTATCTTCATATCCATATCCGCATTTAATGACCTCCCATTATATACGAATTGGATAATGTAACCCCATGCTTTATTTTATTTGTACAGACCGTTTTCACAAATATAATGCGATGTTAAATTCTAGAACATACAAGTTCAATGCAAGCGTTTTACTTATTATAAGTAAGTTTGAAACAAATGAGTTTCAATTCTGAAATCCTATTTGTCATATATGTTTCAAATGTATGTAAGTTTATGAGTATAATCATACGAAATTTTCCTTACTTTGAATATTTTTTACTTTTAATTTTTCCTTGAAAAATCAGCCTAAAATAAAGACGCTTGCTTTTAATGAGAAAGAAAAAAGTAGTAGACAATTAGATTAGACAATATCTGTGTAAAAAATATCTGTGAGAGATCGCTGTGAACGATAAGACCACCAAATACATGTAAATACTCATCCTCATCTGTACAAAACGTTTACTGTAGTGCTGTATAATAAAGTTGTAAAAATTTAAATAATAATGATAGGCGATTTACTGGCTAGGAAAATAGAAGTTACTAACTTAATCTCATCACTAATCTCAGCATATTTACTGTAAAAAAATACAACAAACAAACATATTTCCAGCAATCTTCAATCCTATTATTAAAATTGAAATGAAAAAGTCGTAAAATTTCCGCATAAATAGGAGGCTCGCAAGTTTAAAGTGTAAAAACAGAAACTCAAAGACAAAGTTGGAAGCAGACGTATGGTCGAAGTTAGACCAAGTTGCGGAGAGAATGATAAACATTGCGTGAGTAAAAAGTGTGTATGTAAAACAGTCAGTTCTCTAATAAGGGCTACCTAGGGAACACTTCAAACCTAGAAAGCTAGGCAAAGACGCGCTACTTGCTTGGTTCTATTAACAAATACATCTATTAAGCAAAAAAATTCAAGTAGAGATACTGCAATGCATTAAAGAATTCTTATTGAACATTTTCTTCAAATGATTTTTTGAAAATTGGTTCAATAAGTGAAAAAATAAACGTATAATTTACTGCAATACCACAACGCATAATGTGGTTGTAAATATTATTTTATGGAAAAAAGTAATATGATGTTAGTTAATTCCATTATGTTGAATGCGTACACAGCAATATTTTATATGATATTACTTGAACAATGTCAATATCTCCGTTTATAGCTTACAGGAGAATGGCCAAGGTGTTTTTTTCACTAGTGGATTGTTATGGCACTAACCTTCTTATTTAGGTATTTACTTAATAATGTTCCAAGTGGTAACATCATTCCAGGCTTTACATAACTAGTGATTGGTAATTTTGTAACTAAGTTTTCTATAAAAATATTTCCCTACTAAGGGGCATAACGGAATCACCGTGAGTAACCTTCCAAAGGTTGGCCAAGTTACTTAATAAGCCTCCACTAATATTACCACATCACGTCCACGACCGAGTAATAGTCGAGTCTATAAATCAGAAAAACTACCATTCAACCTCAAACACATAAAGTTATACCGCTAAACAAAACAAGAAAACTAATAACAGTTGATATTTCGCAACAGTTCCCGGGCGGTAAATAATGCGAAAAGTATATGGAGAAAAGATTTAGTACCAGCTGGTTCCTTTTCACAAGGACTTACTGCGAAAGAAGTGCTACTTAGAAACTTTCAGGAATATAAAGCAACATATTAACGTACTTAAGGTTCTCTTTGTGGTGCAATATTTACGAATAAGAGACTAACTCAATTAAACAAACTCAACTCTAACTTGCTGCAGATTTTATAAATAATAATATGAAAACCAAAGATGTCAACAGTTACCTAATTTTAATAAAAGAACCTCCGTTCATAAAACGGCAATAGAACTACTTAACAACTTGAAACACATCATAGGGATACTAAAACGTTACTTACAGCTTTGACAATGAACGAAGTCATTTTATGAGAACACCTCAAACTACGCAATTCTAACTATTTCGACTGTCACACACACCGAGTTGGAGAAGCGTTCAAACACACCCCAAATGAAGTAAACATAAAATGATGTTTCGTACGGAAATCCAACTGACTCAATTACACTTCCCCCATTAATTCAGAGGTCTTCAAATTTTACAACCGTCCTTAGTAATTTCGTTTTATTAAAATACACAGGCATTATATGGTTTCCGTCGAAGCGCCTAATAAAATTTTAATTCTATCCATTTTACATCCAGGAACAGGGATTTTTACGATTTTTCATTAAATGGACTATTTTTATTGACTCACCAATCAACGGATGAACATTTCCGACCGGAATAAATGAAACAGGCGGGTCCGTGAGTCGTATTTTTACTCATAAGTCCATGGAACACCATCTGATAGTTGAAAAATTTTAATTAAAACTTGTTTCTAGATAACGTTAAATCTGGAAATATTATGGTCGGCTTTAAAAAGCGTTTCAAATTAAGCTCTCCCCGAGTCTGCTTATCTGTTTTTTACCGGATTTATTTCCTCTTCTATGGACAGCGTCGAAACTGTTTTTAATCTCGGGCCTTTTGTTAGAAATCTTTGGGTCAGAGTAATTACTTGTTTGCAGTTTTATATCTAAGAGATTTACGACCATTGTAATGGCCCATCCTTTGACTTCGCAAGTACATTACATTATATAGACTGCTATTATATCGAAGTTTCTAACAAAGAAAATCTTTCGGGACGCCTAAGGTTTGTTTTAAATCGTGAAGATAATAAAACATTTAATTGTAGACGAGGAAATGTAAAATCGAAATAGACTCGTAAACAATTTAAGTTCTCAACGGGACGAATTGTTTTGTCATTAGTTTGAATTCACTAAAGTGAAAAGTTTAAACACCGTGAAACAATAACGCTCTCGTGAATATTAAGACACGGAATTTTTAAAACGACCAACCTTATATTTATGGTTTGCACGTGACATGTTTGTGCAACCGTTATAACTGTATTAACTGCATTTCCTTTCGAGGAAATTCTAATATCACTTAAATCTTAAATTTAAAATTAACTTGCTTTACAAAACAAAGTTATTATCTTTTGTTTTACGAAAGTAACTGAATTCTGTAGACTGGATTAAATAAAACGTTTTATATTGATCGAGATGTAAAGCAGATGGCGGGCAATTTTATTTCTTAAAACAGTTCAATCGTAAATTTCAATAAGAAATTGTCTTCTGCAATACTTCAGAACAAACCAGACATAGTACTTAAAGAATAGCCATCGCTCAAGATGGATTTTAAAATAGACATTGACACATTAATCCATAAATAAAACAGTCTCAACAATTAGTGTTCCGGAAACTTGGAGCATTGTAGACGGAAGGGTAGCGACAAGCGAGAATTCGAGTACAAATCCTTCAAAAGCCAAGTTGGCTTGCATTAATCACAGTGAGTAGACGATAACCGCAAGGCGTGCAGAAATTGCCGCACTTAAAATAATTTAAGTCCTACCCGCAAAACTTGGGCTATAAAGAACCGAGGACAAAGTCCCGGCAACATTTTTCATTACACCGGTTGGATTTTCTCGCCGATTTGCACTGTAAACAATTATAGAGTGTGTCCGGTTGTACTAATTACTTTGTTGCTCCTTTTGTTTGTACTGTCATTTATTTGTTTTATAGACTTTATTTACTGTACAAACATGTTTGCTAAAATCAGGACAAACTTTGAACATTTTTGACACTTGATTTCTTAATGAATGAGAGTTACGGTTATTATTCGTTAAGTCACAGGGATGTACGTCTTCGTTTCTTTCATACATAACTATGTTGTAGCGTCTATTGTTTATGGGCTAGTATAAGCTACATAGGTTAGTATGTAGCTTACTCAGGCCCACAAACAATAGAGGAAAGGATAGAACTAACTAATATAATTATTTGTTCCACTTCTGTCACTTATAATAAACAAAGTATTTTGGAATTTCTTAGTTTCTTTAAAATTCTTATTCAGTCTGTCTTAATTGGATGAAATTGTCTTACTAATGTCACAAAGAGTCGATCTACGCTACAATATTTTATACTAACATCATTTAACATTGAAGAAGCAACAAGAAAGTAACTAACATAACCACGAATGTATAGAATACGCAAATGTAACAAAATATGAAATTAGAATCAGATTACAATTGAAATGCAATTCAAAAGAATTGTATTAGAAGAAGGAAAAAGTTCCATTCTATTTGTACTTCTAGATGAATTAATAGAATTTAAGCAAAACTCACAAACAAAGCACCTGCTGCCAACGATCTGAAACAAAGAAGAATTGTTAATTTATTTTATTGCTTGCGTTTGCAAGAATTTGGTTCAAACTTTCATGTCTCCTTTAGTTCCTGCTACAAATAAAAGAGCTCAGTTTTCATTATTGTACTACACATATATTTTCTAATCAGTTTTCTGCCGGCTAAAATACTAAAATCCCTAAAAAGACAATTTATAGTGCGACGTTCAGTTTAACGATATATTTCTTTGACTCATCTAAAGATTCAGTTATTAGATTTAGGGTTTGTTTTGGACTCACTATCAAGAGGTGATGTTTACTGTCGCGTCGCATTCGTATTAGACACAGTAAGGCTTCCTGGGTAAACTCTTCAGTATAATCGAATATCTACATTTACTGAAAATACCATTTACTTGAGCTCTTATTGTAACATTTCTAAGAACTCTCAATTGAATAACGGAGGAATAGAACCAATTCTCAAAGTATACTCATTTCTAAATCAGCGTGTAAATTAATATAAACGTAACAATATCGAAATTAGAACAATTTTACATAACGAAGACTCCGCGGAGTCGACGAATTATACAAATGAATACAATTACGTACAAAATGGACGACTTCAATCTGTTACAATTATTTGCATGTAAATTAGAGAAGTTTATCATATTGTCGGGAGATGAATAACGACCTCCACTGATCGACTAAGTTACCATGTTTTGATTGCTTAACATCTATTGAATAATTCTTGAATATTCTTGAAGGTAGAGTTATTTCCAGCAGCTATCATATATCATATTACAGTAACAACGTACAGATGATGTAGGTATGGCTTCCTCTTATTCGACAAAAGGTAAAAGTGGCATTATGCTGTCTTCGCAAGAAGCTTGGTAATAATGACTAATCTGTAGTTATTATTTATTTACTTTACTGAAATTGTAAACAAATATTCGGCCCACGATAGTCTAAAAAGTTTTGTAAGAAGGTCTAAATAGCGTGGGTCGCCATACTGCACTGTCTTCATTCGCAGTGAGTGCGACCACCGCTCTTGGATTCTACTTATGCTTTCCATCAGGCAGAATAGAGTTACTTTGGTAGGTGTCTATAAAAAAAAATGTTTATTATAAAGAATACTATTCTATTGTGCCATGCAGATGTGGCACTCAATGTTACTACATAGTGAATATCCTGATAAAATCTTTAACATTTTCAAAAAATACTTGCACGTGCGAGAGTTATAATTCGTGGACACGATAATAACATGGACGTGATAATTCGATCTTCACAGACTTAAAAAAGACACCTTTGTGGTTTGTTTCGCTACTTTTTCCCAGAGTGAGTCTAAGAAAATTCCGGCGCCTTGTAGCTGTAAGCGCAACATATAAAAATGTCTATAAATTATCGATACGTATAAATAAAATTGAAGTATTTGTATGCGATTTAAAAAAACTGTGTATTCTCAAGTACTTATAGCTCTTTACACGATACTAAAACACAAACGACCTTTTTTAAATTTTATGTCTGCCTGCTTGTTTATCCGGGCAAATCTCTGAAACCACTGAACTGATTTTAATGCAATTACTACTAGAAGATAGAAGAGGTTTCTAGGCAGCATATAGGGTACTTGTTATCTCGGATTCCCTACTGGATCGGGATTAAGCAAAAACTTCGTCTCTAAGGTAAAAGATAAAAAATTCTAATTCTACGTGAACGAAGTCGCGGGCACTACTTGTAAATAATATGATAAATAGATTAGTATTTATTACGAAATATCAAATAATTTAGGTAAACTTTATTTATTAAAACGCAATGATTACGTCAGCGTCTCTTAGAAATATATGTACTGCCTACTTTTTGCTTAAATTCATCACATGTTACCGCATAAGTCTCAACAAGTGTGATTTCTCAAATCTGGATGAAATCTTGCAACCACTAGCACCAAATTTTCGCCTAAAACAGGCTTTGGTGAGCATTCACCAAGTATCATTAGTTAAAATTACAGAACTCATGCTATCGCTCCCAAGGAAGCAGTTGACGAAGTTTACGAAAGGGTCCTGGATTACCCTTAAGCCTATGGTCTAAACTGAAAGAGGAAGCGTTTATAAAGTCTGTATATAATTACAATAAATTACACATAGAACCTAGTTGTCATAGTGTGTTACAATAAGAGGTTACAGTTATATATAAATAACTTAGAAAAAAGGCACAATTATTAGGCGTAATTTGCATTATATATAAGGTCTATATCCAGCCGTGGACGTATTTTGGCTATGATGATGATGATGATGATGATGATAAATAACTTACATTCATCAGTGGCACTCATGGGTTGATAACTTAACGACGAAGATTTAAGGATTTTAGCGAGCTTATTGTACTAAACTATTTAAGATAAATCATTTCTGGGTGTTTATACTGCGACTCTTACTCTAATAAGTTTGATATTGATCAAAATACATAACTCTAAGTATATTCCGAGATAGCAAGTGATTTCATCGCACGGAATCATTATTGTGAAATAGAGATGTTTCCGTACCGTTTGCAAATTTAATGTCTTAAACGATAAATATTTCGTAGTAGAGGAACTATTAGTTAATTTTAAAAGAGTATCCACGTCGTACGAGTTAAAAGTATTAAAAATATTTTTATGTAAGTCATATTTAGGAGATTTTGTGCAGGTAAATATAAAATAGAGGGGTTTCTTGAGATTAAAAACGCTTCAAACCAAAGCTTTTTAAACATCTCTTACAGGATTGAGTCGATATTATGTTATCCGCTATCTTGTTATAACTTATACCATCGAATTATACATAGTAAAGAGCCAGTGTTCCCCTTTATATACAAGTGCAATATTTTAATTATTCTAGACTAGCACACTGAAGTTCTGTTGTTATAGTAATTATTAAGTTCTGGCCTCCGCGGCCTATAAGAAAATGTGCTTTATTTATTGTCCAATAGGGATTATAATACAAAACTTTTCGTTGAGCAAAAACAAGTAGAATATTCCAGTTTTCGACTTGAATTAAACTCGTCAACGATCGCGGTTTATTAGGGACAGTGACACACTTTTTTTTTTAAATAGAAACCTACCAAAGCGACTCTATTCTGCTTGATGGAAAGCATGAATAGAATCCAAGAGCGATGGTCGCCGTACTCCCTGCAGACAGTGCAGTATGGCGACCCACGCTATGGTGGCCTAGTGAGATGCTTTTTCACGCCCCGCTTAAAGGACCCGGGATCGTACCCTTGTTACTAAATAATATCATTAATTAAGAATATTCAAACATGAACAATAAACTGTCTAGATAGAAACTCAGCCAGTTTGTACAGACAAATTATTGATATTTTTGCCAAAGTTTCGGGTAAATAATCGAAATTCTGTATTTGTCACCTCCTCTTAGGTCCACATCCTTGTATGTGTTTGTGATTTCACATAATTTAAATATTTTTTTATTTTGTTATGCCTTATATTAACATAAAGTGACAATATCTACGACAAGCAGGTGCTTTAGGTTCTGGAATTTTCAAAACACATTTTACTAACTAAAATATATATGTTTTTTTTGATAATGGTTTAACAAAGATTTATATAATTTTCTTCTTCCTTACTGTAGTAAAGTCTGTAGTCTAAAAAGTGTAGTGATATATTGTTGATACTGGGTCGATCCAAAATAGTGTTATAATATCAGCAACGAGCGAATGACCGCTATTATGTAATTAACAGCGATACCTTGAAATTAGACAGACGTAAACCGCTTGTTAGATGTAATTCCTTCTAATACTATAATAGCGAAAGTAACTTTATATGTCTGGTATGGTTCTACGGCTAAACTGCTGAACTGATTTTGATGGTCACAACTGAGGAGAATAGAATTAGAGAATAAGAGCTTAGGGTTTTGGTAGCCTTACTTATTGTAGACAACACGAAGGTTAACCCATAAGTAAAAGCTAGTATGATTATTATGGTGTACGCCTAGCCGATTTAAGTATGTGCACACAGTTGTACTCTCCATTCCCTCACTCTCAGGGGAGAGATCAGGCGCAGGACCGACGGCTCTCCGAGGTACTGGCATCAAGACCCAGACTTCGAAACTCCGGGCTGTTATTATTATTACCTATAACCGGAAACCAGAAAAACTAAATAACAGCTTTGACACGACCCGAAAATCGAACCCTCGACCTCAAGATTGACAGTCACAAACGCTAACCGCTAGACCAACGAGATATTAGTGAAAAGTCAATAATATGCTGAATAGATCCTCTCCTTGTGGCCATTAAACTCGAGTAACCTCCATCTCTATTACCGAACTGTCGGTGGAATCCGAGGTCATCAGGGGCATTGATACTTTGAGCAATTGATCTAAAAGCGATTCAATTTCCTACAGACGCACATCAATTATAGGGAACGCTATCTGGGAATTTATCATATTATAGCTATCGCTACTATGGGACACAAGTGTTGTCGTGGAGCGACGACCGAACGGAGGAGATTTGTTGAAGGGCGGCTTGCTGCGTCGGTTTTAGATACCACGTATATATAATATGTGTATCATAGCACTAGCTGCCCACTACTTAGTGAACAATTGTTAAAAATACACATACATGAAACATAGTAGGCAGAGGTGTATCAAACGGCCACTTATCGCCAACGTAATAAGTAATCAGCCTATTGTCATTAATCGGGATGTTTGCCAGAACCTCGTCCGTAGATTAGTAGCTGCACCACTTGCAGGTTAGGTTGGCGCGTGGCCCTTACTTCTTGGTGGGAACCCTATGCACTCTGAAAATATCGTAGGTACTTTTATTAATTTTTTTTAATATATAACGAAAAAAACAATTTTGTATTACACACATAACACCATGGGCGGTTCTATTCTTCGCAATCACGTCATGTTCAAACCATGGGTGCAAGATTAAAAAAATCTAACCTATTTAAATGTGTAGGTAATCTAATAAGTAGCATGGTGTGATAAAAAGATCGAAAATGTATTTGTGGCTCCACAATCTGACTATTATTACATAAAACAATTTATTAAAAAAAACACTTAAATCTCTGTTCAAATAATCTCCGTACCAGCCACCAGTTGCCCACAACACGAACGATACGAAACGATAATATAATGCAAAGCGCTCATCAAACTCATATCGCTAAACTTATTTAGGACCAAAATATTGAGGGCTGTAAAAACTAAAGGGTCCCGGTGTATGTAAGCCCCGGCTTTCCATTTACGAGTTTTGGGACACAATTTAAATTGTATATTAGATCGCGTCTACGCGTAAGCCTTTTTATACGACAGGTCACTTTTTGTTGCTCAACATTATGAATGACGACATTGCCTTCAGAGATTTTTTATAACTACTAAGAAATGATATGCAGTAAAATATCAAAAATTTCACAGAACTGCCTTAAAGATCAATATCAAGTAGTAAGTTTACATATTAACTATAAATACTGAATTATTATGAGGTAAAGGAACAGCAATCGATAACATTACGGTTCTGAAAGAGTTCAGGTAACTTAAAATATGTTGAATATAAGGATATAAATGTTCCTTACCATGTACTTGATTACAATGCACCAAAAACATGTTCATAGGGTTATGTGGAACATATAACATATTATACTTTAGAAATAACATTAGTTATATTAGTGAAAGTTAAACAATTTTATTGGTTGTCCGTGTGGTCATGATTAAGAATACGAAATATACCACCACCACCCCTATTCATCCCACGGGTTTCGAAAGAGGCGATTAAAGGAATAAACGCAGAACGACATCACTGCAAAGAGAAGGCAAACCTGAAAATAATTCTATACTAACCAGTCTGACCCGTGTGACCCAAAATCTTCTTTCTAAGGAGAGATTTATGTCCAGCAGTAGGTTGTTAAAGGTGGTTGATGACATTAGTGAAAAGGTAATATAAATTATTAAGTACAGTGGAATACAAATTTCGTACATTTGAATTAATAAATTGACTTTTGATCCCATCTGTTCGTTTTCGACAAACAGTGTATTCGCCGCTACTCAAATGTATCTAAGTGTGTAGGATGCCTTATAACTGCTTCGCGTACAAAAGGGATACGCAGAGAATAAAAACTTTATATTGGGCTCGGATTGCATATCGGGAATTGTGTGCGAATCGTCCAAATCGCGTAAATATGGTATATATTTATATTGCGGCTACAAACTGTATGATATTCCGACCTTTTGTCAATAATGTATGTATTAACTTAGTGTGAATATACGATTGGGTTTTGTCGAGTTTGCTTATAGCGTTTACTGTGCTTGGCACTATTTGTCTATTGGTATCTGTGTGAGGATAGTGAACGACTGAATATCGTCTTATACTAGAATACAGGCGTAAATAGATATCCGATTAATTATTTTTTTCATTCTATTTTTTTACAAATGAGACTGAAGGAACCGTCCTCAAAATCACATAAAAAATATTCTAGTAGTTAATTCTTCATTTACACGCATAACACGCTTCTTACAGGTCGAGGGAAGACGTATGATGTGAGCAACACAGGGTTGGTTTCTGTGACAAAGCCTATGTCCAGCAGTACATATTTTCATTTGCGAAGTATGGATATTAAAAATTCAAATCATCTGTTTTCTATAATTGTATTTTAGTATATATATTGTATTATTCAAGATGTATGTACCACATAAAATACAACGCTGTGATATAATATTTTAAACAGTTTTAATGATCTCCAAACAGACGAGGCTCACCTCTCAAAAATAATTTCCGGGAGAATTATTTTCAATAATTTTTCATCAAAAACAAATAAATTATAATTGATATATTGATGGCAATTTAAGATGGAGGATATGACGTCAGCGTCGCGTCCGCCGGAAGCACTCCAGGGGCCAAAACGTCGAAGGTCCTTAACGCAGTGGGGTCACTAATGCTCTCCCAGGCCATTATAGAAACCTTTTCGGGAAGTTAATAGCTCCTACAGAAAGGAGAAACAAGTAAGGAATCGGAGACCTTCTGAGAAATATAATATTGTATGAACTGTAAACATAATGCCTGAAAATCATTAAAGACAATAATGTACTTGGTAAGGTTTTTTATTACTTCGAATAAGTACATGAGGCTTCACTCGCGTGTGTGCCATCATCGTGGTAAAAAGTAGGCTGTGTTTCCTCAAGAATCAAAAGTGCTGTATTAAATTTAAAAAAGAAATTTAAAAGGTTAAGCAATTCGTGTTTTAAGTCGTAGAAGACTTATAAAATAACAGTATTATTTAATACTCTTAAAGTAGGATTTGCAGTATCACTACTACTATAAGTCAGTAAGTAATCGAAAAACAAAATACGTTTAAATTCTACATTTTAATATGTTATATAAAAGACGATAATAAATAAAATAATTCAGGAAACTAATAGTATGTCAAGATAATACAGCATAATATAAACTTCTTTTCGAAGGAGATCTTTATGTCCAGCAGTGGGCTGTTTAAAAGCGTTAATGTGACGATATAAATACAAATATTTGTGTTTGTGTTTATATCAGTTAAAATTAAAATATAGAAAAAGTTAAAATACAGAAAATAAACACAAAAGAATAAAGACTTATGAATATTTTATATGTAAGAAAGTAATAACATTTTGCTACAGTTAGTGGCGGGATTGAATACCTACAATTTTCCGCTATTTCTATTCAAGACGAGAAAATATCACGTCTGGTGTTAGAAATCTACATGAATAGCTTCAATCGTGGCTCATCAACGATATGTTTGAGAGAAACATCTAATTTTCTCTTATCCTTCTAGTTAGGATTTTGGTGTTAGTTATAATATTTTTATGAGCACTGCTATTTATTACAAGTAAATTAAACAAAGAAAAAGTTGAAGTTGTACTTATGTCATTCTACTTAGAATTTATAAGTACTGTACTATAGCCTAGTAATATAATCATGTAATCCCTGGTAGTACACTTTTAGAAGTTGGTAATCATATTTGAGCAAATTAGTAACTCGTATTTAGGCACGCTACTAAATTTGTACAAACTATTCACGAAAAATATAACTCAATATCTCTAAATTTAGCAAATATATTAAAAACATACTTGCTATTTGCAGAACTATTAATTTCTTTACATTTTACTACTTATATCGATCATTGTCATCATCAACAACCTTTGACAGTACACTGCCTGGACTTAAGCCTCTCCATAGAAAGGAGGTTTTGGATTACTATACCACCCTGGTCAGACGGGTTAGTACACGGTTTTTTTCAAGTTTTACTTCTCTTTGTAGTGATGTTGTCTTGCATATTTTGTTCCCTTAGATGCACCTTACGACACCCGTGGGAAGAAAAGGGGTGATAACATTCTTAATCCGTCTTTAGATCATGTCACGTTCTGTCTTCTCATTACTCGCCTCGCCCACTAAGCACTCAAACAATAAGTATTGTATTCTATTCAAACCAGCATTAAGAATTACATTTTACATCGGGCTGATTACACAACACGAAGAATGCTCTTGACGTAACACATATTATTTATTTACCTTCACTCTCTTTACCCTTGACTCAACACTAAACGCTATTTAACCACTAAAACAGAAATAATTACTAACACTCACACCCAACAAACAACACATTTGTTTTAAAATCAATTTAGCACAAAGAATAAGTGCTAAGCGACACATGGGAGGACATTTCAATAAAACTATTTCAATTGTGCCATGCAAGTGCTACGTGGCGAACTAGACCGTACTGTTATTACTGAGATATGCTACATTAATATAAAACGTGCTATCGTTAATAGTCTAATAATACTTGTTGCAACGCTATATTTTTAGTGTTTGATACAAAATATTTACAAATTTCATATTGTAAATAATACAACTAAGTTTTATTTCATTTTATTTTTCTTCCTCATGAAATAGACAGTAAATATATGTAACAAAGGTGAAAAAGTAATGAAAGCATATTGATATCTATGGTATTTGAATTTAAAACTCCTTGCTTAGAAGAAGTCTATGTCCAACAACGTACTATTTAAGTCTGTTGTTGGTAATGATTTAAAAATAATGACAGAGATTGCATTTTAGATTATTATACATTAGAATGTAGTCACTTGCGATACAGTGAGAGTAAACCTTCATAAAGTTACTTAGATAATATTATAAATTATAAATACTTAATCCGAAATATTTAATAAATTATGGTTGCAATTCAATAGCATCAAAATAATATAAATTAAAACTATATCATAAGAGCGTTATTTCATTTACGGTAGTACTAATTTGTTCGTGTTGTCACGTAAATAAATAATCAAATGCAGTGAAGCAAACTATTCAAAGGCAAAAAACTTATGATTTTTTTTCCAACACTACAGAAATATATTGACAAATTTTTCTTTAAAATTCTTTATTTCTTTATATATTAAATGAAAAAAATAAACTGATTGTAAAATGAAATATGTACTAATGTTTTTTCTCTATCCTAGCAACACTTCACTAATGTCAACCGTCTCAGTCGCTAAACACACACCTCGTACTGTGGATGGTTACTTTCACAGTACTATTTTATTGTACTCGTATAACTGACTTGATACTAAGTTTCACAAAATTATGTGTTCAATTGGGTCATGGAAAAATAATATTGATATTTTAAGAATAAATTACACAGGTCTGCAACAAAAAAGCTGTCTGGATGTTTTCAACTTATTTAGGTATATGTATTTATAAGTGTTCTGAATACAAAAAAAAATACTCAAAAAATTCCAGAACGTCAGGTTATCCTAGCAAAATGCAAAGTTTTATTATAGAAAAGGGCTCTTTGAGCTAGTTTGAAGTCATAAATAAATAGTTATAATTTTATTTTGATTTCCGAATTCCCTTGCTTTTTGTGTCTATGGGATAATAGAGACCGAACAAATCACTGGACCAAAAAGTGTTGGCCAGCAAGGGAGCTTAAGGTTAGCGAAAAGAACGTCCTGCATGAAACTTTGGTACCTCGTCATAAAGTTCTTCTACCACCGCTTCACATAAAGCTGGGATTGATGAAGCAATTTGTAAAGTCATTTCCAAGAGATGGAAATTGCTTCAAATACTTAGTATCAAAGTTTCCAGGTCTATGGGAGGTAAAGTTAAAGGAAGGTGTTTTCGTTGGACCAGATATTCGACGACTTATGGTTGATCCACAGTTTATCGCAACCATTACGGATCCTCAAAGAGAAGGGTGGATTGCTTTTAAAGAGGTTATAAAAAATTTTTAGGCAATAACAAAGACCCTAACTACACACTAACACATATAAATCAATTGAAAACATCCAGACAGGTTTTTTGTTGCAGACCTGTAAATCGAACACATTAATAAGTAACCGTTTTCAATCCAAACGTTTTTTAATATTTCATCCTATTAATGTTATAAATGTAAAAGTTTGTGAGTACGGATGTTTGTTACTCTTTCACGGCAAAACTACTGGACTGATTTGGATGAAACTTTACAGTCAAATAGGTTATATATCGGAATAACATATATATAGCCTACAATTTCTAATGATTTTATGTAATTTTGGTTGTAATATAACGATACATGTCAATTAAGTCGGCAAAAAATCTGGCCACTGAGAGCTATCTTGACGTACGCTGCCTAAACCATTGAAGTTACACAAAGATGATATACCGTAGAATTGTTTGTCTTAAATAGTTCGTAATAAAAGTCCGTGATAACATATATTTACTTTTTATGTGTAAGGCACTATGACCTAAATAGTGTAACTTAATGTGGCAGACCAAATTACACGCAAGCGAAGCCGCGAACAAAACCTAGTAGTGTATAAATTTCAACTGATATCCAACTGTTTATGAAACCTCCTAATGAAAATAAGCTTTTTCTTTAATTATCGTATATTAGCCGTAGAGGTTTTTATCGAGAGGGAATTCACTTCATTTATTTTAATTATATGTTAAATCTATCTACTCTAGTACATCCTACATGTCTAGTACATAAATCTGTAAAATTTATATCGATTTGCTGTTATCGATCGATCGATTATTACAATTACAGAGATATTATGGAATATGAAACATTTTGACATGTAGACGTGTTACGGAAATGACATCGAGAATCGAAAATTGTAGGGATCGATTTCTTCGACATTCCTACTCTTCAATCTGTCAGAACTGTCATTGGTAACTTAGATGAACTATAATCACGATTCTTCAAGATAAAATTTTAACAGACTACATTAATGTATCGTAGATAGAAGCATCTCACAAGGCCGCCATAGTGTGGGTCACCATACTGCATTGTCTGCATTTGCAATGAGTATTGTGACCACAACTCTTGGATTCTATTTATGCTTTCCATCAAGCAGAAAAAAGTCACTTTGACAGGCTCTTAATATAGAAAAAAAAAACTATTAAAATTAACTGATATACGGTTAAGTATAAGTTATATTAGATATTCTCTTCTTTACAGAAGACTAGAATTAGCAGTTACTAGAGACAATGGACGGCAATAGGTTGATTTGATAGAGTATATAATATATCGCTGCAAGTCATCGGACCAGAGCAGAAGATAGCAATAGAAACTTGTCAACATCGACTTCAATAATCAGGTGCTTAGGTCTACTTTCAATGCTGTTTGTATTTTATAATTTGTTTTGCCTTCTGCATTAATTAAAATAATAATATTTATTTTCTCAGTTATCTATTAGTTATATACTCATTTATAAATTTCTGTAATTACTATATGTTAATATGTGTGCAAAATCTAAGGAAAATTAAATAGACTAATTATAAAAAAATCTAGCGAAAATAAGTCTATATAGAACAAAGAAATTGATTTAAATTGCTTGCTCCCTGTTAAATAAAAAGGTTATTGCTCCCCTATTTCGCTCTAGTATTATACTCTATCCATTTATTCTATTTTCTTTTTAACAGACCGATAAGTAGTCAATAAACGGCATTCCACGTCATTGATTGGAATAAAAATAATTATTGATTTTTTTAAACAGGTAGATTTAATCGATAAGATTATTCATTACTCGAGTTGATTTAAACTTAAGCTTGTTATGTTGATTTTTTTAACTTTAAGAGATTGATGTCGTAGGCAATACCCTACCAAAGGCATCAATTTAGAAATTATAGATTTATAATAATAAACATGGAGCAATGACATCTGTATGCACTACTTGAAACTTAACTTTTGTAACTGAACAGAACAATAATTATTTAAAAAAAAACAGTACACATACAGACGTGATTGTAAAGTAAGTTAAACATACAACATACAATTCTCATTCCTTTATTAATATTATCATTAGGCGTCTAAAGTGCAGGTTACCAAGAAATTTTAAACTTATCAAAATCCATGACCATAAGCAATCACAAAAAAACCAAATGCAATTCGTATGCAAACATCTGAAAAGATATTGAAAATTCTTTCATGAAAATTTCTTTTCCTTTTACAATTACTAACTTGACTAGATTCAAATCCAATCGTACTTTATAAAGATCTCATTCCAGAATTTCAAATTGAGTAGTTTTACTTTCAAAAAATTTTCTTTTTAATCTGAAAACATGCTTTTTCAGGGTTTATGGGTTTATTACACTCACAAGGAAAAGTCAAGCAATCACACACTGACAATCTTATATTTAATGTCTCGGCAGGAAGCAAGTCTGTTTTAACGCATTAAAAACTATCTAGGTACTCAGGAAAATAACCATGAGAATGTTCTAAGCATATTGAACAGAAAAGCAAATAAGAAGAGAAAGTAATGGTTTACTTGATACGGTGTTGAAATAAACATGTCACATTGTTACTGAATAATAGAAGTTAGGTTAAAATAGTCATTATTAACGGGATCCAGATCACCTATGTTTTTGTTGATTCATTTGGATTAGATGAGTTTGTGTGAATTGTTTTATTCCCAAAACCACCATTCACCTGTCGTCACTGGTCTAACGTTAATGGTTATTGTTCTAACGTAATTCTTAGTTTGTCTAATCCAAA
The DNA here is from genome assembly GCA_949316085.1 of Hypercompe scribonia. Taxonomy (NCBI): domain Eukaryota; kingdom Metazoa; phylum Arthropoda; class Insecta; order Lepidoptera; family Erebidae; genus Hypercompe; species Hypercompe scribonia. The sequence continues at coordinate 15,793,641 of OX438981.1, read as the reverse complement.
CATTTTAACCATATTTTTTTGCCTTTAAAATTTCCACTAAAAGTTGAAACTAAGATAAATAAATTCACTTCGCCGCATTCGTGTAGTGTTACACCAAGGTTTTATATACTTCGAAAATCAGGTGCTTCAAAAGAAAATCATAAAACTGAGCCTTTTTTCTTCTAGGAATATCTTTAGATGTGACAAAAAGAAGCACTTACAAGGGTTATCTACGTGTCGCGACACAATACGACCCAGATAAAGGGCTCCACCTCGGGTTTAGGGTAGCATCGCATCAAAAATACCAGACGATGATAACATATCATCGAGACGGCCAAACAACCAAACTAACACTCGTAAACTTGCTATACATGAAAATGCAGTAGGCTTTGTGCGAGAGGAACAGACAAGCAATTGTTTAGTTGCCTCTGTTGTGTTGGCAGAAAAGAAAAGCGCAGGTGAGAGACACGTTACAATATTCAATGGACACCAATTAAACGTTGATGGTCCAATCAATCACATTTTACAAATGTTTATATACGACTACAATATAGTATTCTGCAGTTATGTTTTAAATGCATCAACTAAGATTAATAACCAATGTTCCCAATTAGATTATGCAAGACGAATTCAAAATTCAAAAATACGCAATTACAACCATACAATTTTATATCAATGCCATTAAAAAGAAAAAGAGGTTTTAGAAAATTAGGTTTGTTAAATATATACTGTTAAAAACTATACAGACACAAGGACAACAAATAATCGCTAGTTAATCGTCCGTTTACTTTGTTTTTTACAACCTTTATCATTACACATTCTGACTCCCACACATCAAATGGGCGAAACCTCTATAAATAAGCTACGGGGCTTCCAGATTGCCGGGTTATAAATGAAAGGGTGCAGGAAATTAGGGTTTTTTACTACGAAACCCTAAGTCGAAAGCGTGTCGCTGTCGCAGTAAACAATTTTTCATACCGTGAAAAAGGCTGTATGGCTATATTGAGTAAATAGGCTTTATTTGGGATGATGGAATATTTTTTTATGGTGCCCCATGGTAACTGATTACGCCGACATAAGGCGGGTCGGGATATATTTTTTTCGTAATAAGGAAGGCAATCAGACGTCGTGGTGGTTCAGACAACAACCCTCATAGCTATTGAAGCTAAAGGGTTGTTGCCTTTACCTGTGATGCACTTACAGTAAGCACGAGATATTTAACGATATTTAGTAAATATTTAATTGTCTAGATATAAAATATACTGGAGAGAGTCTGAACAGGCACGGCGTTGATCCTGGTGGGGACCTGAAATAACATGACCCGGGTTCCCTTCGGAGTAGGACGCCTGAAACCGCCTGCCGGGGTGGTTTTTAGTGGGAACACCACATACTCCTGGCTCCTGTGTCCCTGAAGAGCCGGAGATCCGAAGGGATTTTCCACCACGTCAACAAAAAAAAATAGTATAAATACTTAAAATAAGAATGATTAATTAAGATACAATTTTTCATATAATTAGATAAACGGTCAAAATCGGTTAAAGCTCCTTGGAGGAAATCGTCACTCAACAGTAGATGTTGATAGGAATCTTAACTGATGCCATGATTAAAATGTAAACACGTGTAATGCATGCAAAACACATACAACATTCCCTTGTGTGTACAAAAAACTCATTAAATTCAAAATGTATGTATGTGCAGAAGCTGTGTGCCTTGTATGGGTTCAAACGAAGTCCCTTGAGCACTAAGTTCATCTTGAAGTTGAGTAATGTATTATTTATGTAATTCACTACTGATATTAATGCGCGAGAAAAAATGCAGTCATTTTCAAGGACAAAATTCTAATTTATGATTTAGGTTTATTTTTAAGTGAACAAAGAAAAAACTATGTAAGTGAAAGTACAAACAATAAACAAATGTTAGTTAAATAACAGCTATTAAATAAAAAAAAGGCAAGCCTTTGTAATACTTTTTACTTAATACTCTTTTTGGATATTTTGCTCAACTTAATAAGTTACTCCACATCACAGCAAAATATTGCTTGATTTTATAGTTAAAGATTTCAATAAAATAAATATGTACAATGAAGAAAGCGACACGTTTTTCATACCCTTGCTAATTTTTAAAAATAAGTTTCTTGTTTATCGCCACTGTTTCGTTAAGATAAAGAGTTACCTTAACTCACGGGCTGTCAAAAGTACCTAAACCTGCAAAAAAGAATGTTATTTATGTAACAAACTTAAACAATAAAACACGCCTTCAATATACTCGTTGACAAGCAAAACAAATTACAACTTAAACGCCTTGCAAACATTATATAAGCTAAGTAAGTTACTCATCGGCTATCTCACTGTCCCTTGACACATTTTAGAAAGGGAGTAGAGACATCATCCTTGGGAACTTGAGCAGTAGTCGACAACCCTATATTCTGTGCTATCTCAGTTCTAAAATCAGCTTTATGTGTGAGTACTTTGAGATGATTTCCGGGAACAGACCTAGATTTTTGTCAAGTGCCGTTGAATTTCCCGGTACAAAATTAAGTCTCTGTAGTGAAATGTCCTCTAATAATGAACTATGACCTCTGCGTCCTTAATCTACGTACTTTTGCTGGTACAAGTTTAAATTGCATCGTTCGGCCTAATTTGAAGACATCACGAAATGGACAACGCATGTTAATAGCTTGTTTTATTTATATCATCACGCTTCGCCCTGAGGGACAGCAGGAGTGTCTTGATTATGTTAATTGTTATTTAGTACATTTTGTTGTTTCCAAAGTGTAATGGGACAGGCGCAGGGGACACGCAATGATGGCAGGTAAGGGGAAACCTAAAAAGCTGTCCACATGAACACAATTATTTGGAGTTTTCAGAATGTTATGAAATACGATGTTCAAAAGAGGACCAAATCCATAAACAGTTTGAAATAAAACAATCTTTATAAACAAATGAGTAGGTAATGTGCGTAACGTATACACTTAATGTTTATCTGTGATTGGGTATGAATAAATACACTAATGTTCAATAAAGCTGCATATAATGCATCATAATAATATGATGCATTATATGCAGCTTTTAAACTTAAAACCATTTGTCATTCTATGTATTTTATGATATAAAAATATCATTGAGACAATAAAAATTTGTCCAAGGCAGATTTACACAAACGCATGTAGAAATAGAGGCTGGTGTTTCAAAGACGTAACAATATAAGAAGAATTGTAATTTTATTATTTCTAAAAATAATAACTCGACATGCCTCACGCACGGCCATCTAATGCTAAAGAAACTGCTAAAATGCTACACATAGGCAAAATTATCAACCTCACCACATATTTATCTCTCCTGAGTGACAATCAAGTCAAGATTTTTAGCTCAGGATTCAGAATCACTAGCCACTATCCCATCAACCACCAGTTTGTTCTAATCAACTCTGCTAATAAATATTCCTAGTAAAGCACCAGGCATTTCAAGCACAGACAATGAATTTGATATTGAAATATGAAAATACTCACACTGACAACACATGCGTTAACAAGCCTTATCAGACATGTTCAACACAGTCCCGGTCCGGGTAATGCCGTATAACCCACGCTTCATGAAACATGTTCAAATTATGCCTTATCTAGAGGCCGCAGCACGTTTTATTTCAAACATGTCAACATCAATATAGATGCCCGCGTCAATACTGCTCGGCTCAAACCCAATTTCTCACTACATATTACATTACCTGTCAAAACATGTATAAACAACACGTGCTTGTAGTAACGTGTTGTGAATTGATGCACAAATTGTCCTAAATTTATTATTAAAGTTCTCTTTGGCGAATAAACTGTTTCGAAAATTTAAACTTTAAGCCGCCATAAATAAATTCAGCCTCTTGCGCATCGCAATAACAAAGATTTGGTATGATTTTGATTTAAACGCATATTTTGTGTTGGTGGAAACAGGCTATACGAGACATCAACACAAAAACGTTATCGTAACGTTATTATATTATACACATAGGTCGCTGTTTCCTCTATCTAAAAGTGCTCTACACAGTGGGCTACCTAAAGCACTTAGAATGTGTTACACCTCACCGTCCCATCGTTATCAAAAAATACCGTTACAATAACAAAAATATTATAGGCACTCATCTATCTACCTTATGATTCTGTTGATATAAAATTATATGGTAACACTGGTTGTCAGTTTTATATTTAAACTTAGTTATCCGTGATCATTTTCATAATAGAACCACTTCGACACACTGCTTTCTGCAAACTAATATTGATAAAAAAGTAACGAATCGACCGCTCCAAAATGACCCAAATAACACTATTTACTCAAAATGAAAATTGAAGCAAAGGGACTACATCAATATTCTTCAATTTCCACATTGGAACATTTGAAATACGCCTTGCAAGTATTTCTATCTATCATTCTCATGAACTTCGCGAAACAGGGACCGCGGGACCATCCATTACAGACAGTCTGTTGTGCACTCGAGAACCAATCGAAAATTCAATTTCCGATATGATACGATCCGCTAAGAGATTGCTGAAACACGATAGCACTGCTCACCGATACATACTGAACGTAAACGATCTCCACTCGAGCCGATAAAAGAAACCTGAACCAGTATTTTAACAATGGCATACAGGTATTATCCTAATTTGAAAATTATAGAACACGACGTTTAGTCTTATATATTTTGTCTAGTTTAGTTGTATGAAACTTATACACATATGTCTTTTATCTCCCAAGGTATTTATAGAAAATTAAACACTATCGAATTTTGTCGCAAATGTATAGTGCAATTAAAATAAAATAACAGAATCCATATCAGAATCACTGTCAGGGTGCCGACGGCGTCTAAAAGGCACCACGTTCGATAACTTGCCGACATACATGGACGACACTGCCTGCTTTCTATCCTTGGAAAGGGAGAATGGCTGTTTACGCCTCTTGTCCATGGTCTTCAATGTGCCTTGTTTCAGAATAACTTTCCTTTGTTTCCTCTTCAATACGTAAGGGCGTGTACGTGGCTCACTCCTCAAATGTAACGTTGGTATATAGTGGCCAACAGGCAAAAAGTTATTGCGGGGTTCTGAGTTTATTCGGTCTTGTTTAAATTCAGGTGAATGAGCCGGTGGGACTTTTCCTCTTAGAATGGCTTTCATTGTTTGCCTAAAACGAGAACAATAAGTATTCATTCAATAATAAGTCTTATTTATATTTATTGACGTCTTTATATCGAAATTAAAATGCCAGAAAAAGAGCATTCAATTGAGATTAGCATTCGGTACCATGCCACGCTTTGTTCCGATAAATTTTGGTTGTAGTTGCAGTTGTGTAGATGCAGTTAAAAGCAGCTTGTACATTATAACGTGTCAAAAATTGGATCTCAATCAATATAGAACCTTAAGACGCCATAAGCGTTCGAAATTTACTGATTAAATGTGCCTTTCTATTGTCTATACTCACGACTTTGATAAGAAAAAGTGGCAGGATATCTCTACTGCACTTCACTCTTTGAGTCTGACTAACAAATCATTATCATCTTAGCCGACAGCCGTCCAATGCTGGACACAAGCCTCTCCAAAGGCTCACTACAACTAACGGACTAATAAATAAAAGGATAAGTTATGGTACTGTAATTTTACCTGACGCAGCTTGTGGCAGACTATTTAGAGGAGCGTGCCGTTGTATACGAGGATCGAGATGGTGTTCTAATAGGGCGGCTCATTTTGTGCGTTGTTCCGCAGGGGTCTGCCGTCGGACCACTTCTATGAGACATGGGATATGACTGGGGCCATCGAGGTCGTCAACACCCGGCCTGGGCTAATTCATTACGCCGATGACACATTAGTCACAGCCCGGAGGGCAAACTTTCAAGAGGTGGCGCGCCTGGCCTCCCTGGGAGTCTCTTTGGTGGTAGGGCGCATTGAGGCGCTGGGTTTACGGCTGGCCCTAGAATAGACGGAGGCCTTTGTGTTCCAAAGGCCCCGTTGTGGTCCGACCCCCGGTGCCTCTATCGTAGGCAACTCGGTCCTCGTACCGGTTCAAGCCTCCAATAACTGCGGTTCCTAACTTCAGTTATTGAAGGAGATCTCTTGCCACAAACCGTCATACACTCCATAATTGGTAGCGACAGTTGTTTTGCCGCGGTCGCAACCTTCTGCGAAGATGTCATTTCACAGAAGGAGGTGGCGGAGACGCACCTACCAGCGCCTCATACCGCCTTGAATGTGGCCGAAGGTGGACGGGACGGGTTTTCCCCTTCATCCACTACAGAGGCCAGCCGCGAGTAGGCGACGTCCGTGTGTGCCGTACGTTGCCTAAATAGAGAATTTTACCCCAAAAATGGTGCCCGTGGCAGCGGGCAGGTGCTAGGTGGGATCCAGATGTCGTAATTGCTGTTCCTGGATCGCACCTGTCTCAGGCGCAGAGTGGCACACCGTGTGATTTTAGTGGGTCTGATTCCGACACATCACCCCACTGCAAACCCCGGTGGGTGACGGCCTGAGGAGGTTTCCACGCGTTAAAAAAGAGAGAAAAAAAAAGGTTTTGTAATTTTAAACTCACTTTTCATTTATAGTTAACTCTTACAAATGGGACATCTTCCAAAGACCTAAAGATGCAAACTGACTGTTTCTGCTTTGATAGCAAAAGACTGTTTTATAATAATTCAACTTCAGAGATATATAAATGCCTCCATGAGAGGTTCTTCTCTAAGTGTTGAAGGCCCTGTTTATAGCTACAACGTAGCCCAAGGAAGGTATAGGTATATGTATGTACACACTGTATTATGAAGTACAAAAGCATTGTACTAAATAACACCAATGTCAAAGATGCTTTTCACTTATCTGTCTATGACAACTTTTGGTATTTAATATCTCTTAAATGCTTAATACTTATCTTTCTTGTAATATATATTCCAATTTTAATTAAGTTTTTACCTTACTGTATCTGCTGAATTTACGTCAATAGCTTGTAAATCATTCATATTATCACATTTCACCTCAGGGTTAAAATCGAATGGTATTCTTTTTGAAGTGGTAGCTTCTTCATCATCTTTGTGATCGGTTGTTGTGCTTTGGTTCGCACATTGATCATTCTGTTCAGAATTACTTCGCTCGCTTTGGTCAGGCACGTCATCTTTATTTTTGTTATGAGCAGGATTATCCATTACATTTAGTTAAACTGTTACTATTCTAAAGAATTTAAAATATCACTAAATATTTATCACTCTTGGATTTCAAATTTATATTTTTTTCTAATGCCCTAGTAACTACAAAGTGTCAACGCCACAAAATGTCTTAAGACTGCTTGAACTTCAAATAAGTCTTTATCTCATCTCATTTTACAGGAAGGTAGGATGTTAACCTTTTTTTATTATCTACCTTCATTATACAAAACAATTTGCAATTTTTCAAGATATTACAATTCTAGATGTCTCCAAAGCTCCCGTCTAGATAAACAGACAAAGAAAAAGGTCGCATTCAACATTTAATTAATCAAAATCTGACGCTGTACTTGTATAGAACTAAATACATAACTCAAGCGACGGCAAGGTAATACTTGGATGGAGTAACGTACCCACCGCTGTACTGTACATTGCAGCATTTCATTGTGGTAGGTTACGACACACAAGGGAACGATGCTTAATAAGCTTTATAATTTAACACAAATTCACCCCGCCTTGGAACAACAGGAAGACTTATTAGTGGCAGAATTTCTGCAGTACAAAATTAGTTTAAGGTTTACGGTATGCACATCAAAGCCTTTCTTGGTATTAAAGATGTACAAATTATTTAATATTTAGAAGGAAATAAAAGTTAGAAAGATAACCAAAGTTATAGTCAATACCTGGCCAGTTTTATGAGATAATAATATATGAATTATTTACTGAAGTTATAATTTTTAAAAGTAAATTTTACATAAATAAAGGTACATTAACACCATTACTATAGTTGAAAAATTGATGTAGTAACTCGCAGCAGTAATTTCTTAATGTTGTCCAAGTAGGCTCACATCTGTGTCGCCTATTCTATTAAATGGAATGGCCTGTTTATCCGACCCGTGCTTAAGTTCGAGTTAATAATTTGTTGATAAATACTAAGGACATCCTTCCACTTTATCCATCAGCGATTTTCTTGAAGAATATCGTTAAAATTACTTCGTCGATTCAATTATTAAATCGATTTTCAATTTTCTTCATAAGTGCCTGATATCCTAGGCGGGTACCTGACACGTGCTTGCAGAGATACGACAATCTGAGTACAGTGTCTCCAGGAAATAAGGTTGAAACCGACTTCCATTAATAATAATAAACTTTATTGTTTTGATTGAGGACTACAACTATTGTAGTTATATATTAGCAAAACCAATCAATCCATTTTACTCGTAGCCATACAATAATTTAAAAAAAATACAAAACAAGGACAAACATTATTATGGATATCTATACACTTCTTATTCTTGTTTCTGAAATTCCGTAATAATGTAGAATCATTATTCAGTAAGCTTTTTCTTTCACCATCATCAACATCGTCAACAGCTTTAAACAATCCACTACTGAATATAGGCCTCTCTTTAGCAAAGAGGTTTTGATCTACTATAACACGCTGGCCAGACGGGTTGGAAAAGGATTTGTTTCAAATTTTCCTTCGCCTTGTAGAGACATTTACCGAAATAGTTTGTTCCCTTAGTAGTCTCTTACGACAACCATGGAACGAATAAGTGTGGTGACACTGCATATTCTCAATCCGTCACCATACGTACGTCGGGCTTTCTTTAGGCGTGCATTAAACAATTTTAACGTTAATTATTTTAGTTTTATGATAGTTAGTAATAAATCTGAACACATATAAACATGGTACTTTTGTGATAAGGAACAGTACTATATTATAGTAGAACTATTTTTGTATAACCCCTTTGATTGACGAGAGTACTGCCTTTTATTTGTACTTGTACATTACTTGCCCTGGATGGCCATAGAACCCACGATCAATAGTCAAAAATTCAGAATCACTCATACATGCTACACAAACATGTTGTAGAACTAGCTACTATAAATTTGCCCACCCGTTCTGGGCTCAGATGCTAAAGAAATTGACTCGCACGACTAGTCTCGGTTATCTGACCAGCGGATTTATGGACCAAATATATAAAACGTTTGAGTTCACCCCTTACAAGGTGTATTATTGTGTAACATTCGTAGCGTTTTAAAAACAAAACAAGTAGAATTTAGCCTCATTCAAGGAGAACAGTTTCCTCATATGACATGGTAAGATTTGTAGAGCTATCTGTGACCATTATACCTAGTCTTGCCATAAATATTGTAATAAAGAAAAAAGAAAATTGTTAACTGCAAATAACATTTATTACTTTTACAGTGTGTCAGTTTAATACATAAATATAAAACAATTAAAAATATAAAAAGCTTATTCGAAGTGGTCTCCATTGGCTGCAATACAGTCCTTTAAACGATGAGGCCAGTTATCAATAGAAGCACGCACTCTTTCCATGGGAAAATTCTTCACTGCCAATCGTATAGATTGTTTTAGGGACTCCAAATTATCATGGCGTTTAGAGCAAGCTGTACTCTCTAAAACTGACCACAAATCATAATCCAGCGGATTAAGATCGGGACTAGACGACGGCCAGTCTTCAGCTCTGATGAAGTCCGAAACGTTCGATTCCAACCAAGACTGCGTGGACCGAGCTTTATGACCCGGCGCCGAGTCTTGCTGGAAGGACCATACTTGGTTATTGAACATGGTGATGTTAAGGGGCTTAACTACCTTCTCAAGAATGGTATCTTGATACACTTGTGCCGATGTTTTGATACCTTTTTCACAAAAATATGGCTCAGTCACTCCTTCATAGCTAACACCCCACCAAACCATCACTGAAGTCGGATAATGTCCACGTTGCACTCTGTCGACTAATTGGGAAGCTTCCTTAGAGCTTTGAGCATAAATACGGTCATTTTGTTTGTTAAAATGTTGCTCAATTGTAAAAATTTTCTCATCCGTAAACAAAATTTTTCTGTGACCTCCCTTTGCGTACCGCTTCAGTAGTTGTTTCGATTTTACCACCCTATTCTTCTTTAAATTATCAGTTAAGAAATGGCCAGTGCGTCTCTTATAGGCTGCAAGTCCTAAGTCATCTTTTAAAATACGCGACATGGTTCTAGGTGCTATCTTCATTTCCCGAGATAAAATCTTTTGCTTTCGGACAGGATTTCTTCGAATTCTTTCCCTTACTGCTTTGACCACCTTTTTCGTACGAACACTACGTGGACGGCCAGATCTTTTTCTGTCACAAACAGAGGAGGTCTCATTGTACCTATTAATAGCCCGGTACACAAACATTTTACTAATACCAAGTGTATGGAGAGTTTTAAAAATTGCATTTGGCTCCATACCTACTTTGTGTAATGCTATCACAGCGATTCGGTTCTCTTTATCACCCCACACCATTTTAATATCGCAAAATATTTTACAATGTATTGGCGCCAAAATGAGAAAACACAATGAACAATCGTATAAAAATGACAGATTCGAAATTCAAATGTAATATTTTTTTATAATTAAGTGTAACAGTATTTATGGCCAGACTAAGTATAATTATTATATTCATATAAATTGTTACAACGGTCATACAGGTGTAAACTAAAGCCCTTCTTCTATGGGGTTAAGCAGAGACTATAGCTTGCTGCTTATTTTTATCGTTAGATACATACCTCTATGTTAGGCTGTCCTTATTCTTTTCATAAAAGCTTCTGAGTACAGATACTTCTAACGTTCTCTTTAGAAGAAGGGAAAGAAGGTTATGGATTTGCCATTTAGAGATTACTTACTTCATTATCTACTATATTGATTAGTACCTAAATCTTGAAATGCCATTGAATGCTCCTTGCACCACGATAGATCAACATAGCATACTAGGTAACTAAATTTTTATGTAGACATTTTTACATCATTTTTTATTTTAACTTACATATTGTTAAAAGTTTTAGCTTTCTGTGCTTCGGTTATATAAATATTAAGTATTCTGACTATCATAGGCAACGTATTCACTCTTATCTTCGCTAAAGTAGGGGTTAAAAATTTAGGAAATTAAGCGTAAGGAGATGCTGGAGGGTCTCGATCGTGACCCCTGGGGTCGCCCTTATCGTGCGGCGCGACAAAAGCTCCGCACGTCGGGCCCCCCCCTTACAGAGACACTCCAGCCCAGCTTCCTGCGGGATGTGGTCGAGGGCCTTTTCCCGCAGCGGGTGGATCACACACCCCCGTCGATGGTCTTCATGGCCAGAGACGACGGGGGGAACGAGGACAATATTCCGCCCGTTAGGGAATCGGAGGTGGGGGCGGTTGTTCTACGGATTCGCTCTAAGAACACCGCCCCTGGGCCAGATGGGATACCTGCCCGAGTATTGGCACGATCCCTCGACCACATGTCGGACCGCCTCAGGGAGGTCTTGGACGCTAGCTTGTCGTCCGGACGCTTCCCTGAGTGCTGGAAAAGCGGGAAGCTGGTCCTATTAAGGAAGCCGGGACGGCTTACCGATTCGGTGGCGGCCTATAGGCCCATTGTGTTGCTGGACGAGGCGGGTAAACTGTTTGAGAGGATACTCTCTGCCCGCATCGTCCGGCACCTCTGCGAGGTGGGCCCCGATCTGTCGGACGCCCAATTTGGTTTTCGGGCGGGGCGTTCGACGGTCGATGCTGTGCTGCGCCTGAGGGCCGTTACCGAAGAGGCGGTGAGCTGTGGCGGCGTGCTGTTGGCGGTGTCGCTGGACATCGCCAACGCATTTAATAGTCTGCCATTTAGCTGCATCAGGGAAGCACTCCACTACCACGGGGTGCCCGAGTACCTGAGGCGGCTTGTGGCAGACTATCTTGAGGAGCGTACCGTCGTGTACGAGGACCGAGATGGTATTCTGAGGCGGCGGCCCATGTCGTGCGGTGTTCCACAGGGGTCCGTCCTCGGACCACTCCTGTGGAATATGGGATACGACTGGGCCCTTCGAGGTCGTCTTTCCCCCGGGCTGGGCGTAATTTGTTACGCCGATGACACATTGGTCACGGCCCGGGGGGCGAACTTTCAAGAGGCGGCGCGTCTGGCCACCGTGGGAGTCTCTTTGGTGGTCGGGCGCATTGAGGCGCTGGGTTTACGGGTGGCCCTAGATAAGACGGAAGCCCTTTTGTTTCATGGGCCCCGTCGTGGTCCACCCCCCGGTGCCTCTATCGTTGTCAATTCGGTCCTCGTACCGATTAAGGCCCAGATGAAGTATCTGGGCCTAATCCTCGACGGCAGGTGGCTCTTCGACGAGCACTTCCGACAGCTTACTCCAAAGCTGGTTGGCGCTGCTTCTGCTCTTGGGCGACTTCTGCCCAATTTGGGTGGAGCCAGCGTCGCGACGAGACGTTTATACACGGGGGTTGTTCGATCAATGGCGCTGTATGGTGCACCGGTGTGGGCGGCGGCTCTGACCGCCCAGAATAGGGCTCGCCTCTGGCGCCCTCAGAGGATATTGGCGGTTAGAGCCATACGCGGTTACCGCACCGTATCGACGGAGGCGGCGTGCGCCCTGGCCGGAACTCCCCCGTGGGATTTGGAGGCGGAAGTGCTCGCCGAAGTTTATCGGCGGACGGCTGACTTCCGGGCGGGTAGCGGCATACGGCCCCCGCCCGAGGAAATACGCGAGTGGCGTGAGGCCGCTCGTCGAGCCACGATGGCTCGTTGGTCATTCCGGTTGGAGACTCCACGTGCTGGCTTTGCCCTCGTGGAGGCTCTCCAGCCGGTCATCACCGAGTGGGCAGGACGGCAGCACGGGACCCTTTCCTTCCGACTGACGCAGGTCCTTTCCGGGCATGGTTGCTTCGGGAAGTATCTGCACTCGGTCGCTAGGAGGGAATTGAGTCCCGCCTGTTACCACTGCGACTGCAGTGAGGACTCGGCTCAGCACACGCTAGCGGTTTGTTCCGCCTGGGCGGCGCAGCGTGGGGTCCTCACTGCAGTTATTGGAGGAGATCTCTCGCTACCGGCCGTCATACGCTCCATGGCCGGTAGCGACAGTTGTTTTACCGCGGTCGCAACCTTCTGCGAAGACGTAATTTCGCGGAAGGAGGCGGCGGAGAAGGCCCGGGAGGACGATATCCGCTCGGACCCAATTCGCCGCCGGCGAGCCGGGCGGCGGAGGCGCGCATACCAGCGCCTCATGCCGCCTTGAGTGTGGCCGCGGGTGGACGGGACGGGTTTTCCCCTCCACCCGCTATAATGGTCAGCCGCGAGGAGGCGACGTCCGCGTGTGCCGTACGTCGCCTATGTAGAGAGTTTATCCGCAGATGGTGCCCGCTTTGGCGGGCAGGCGCTAGGAGGGATCTGGATGTCGTAATAGCAGCGGTTCCCGGATCCCTCCTGTCTCAGGCGCAGAGTGGCACACCGTGTGGTTTTAGTCGGTCCGATTCCGACACACCACCCCGCCGTAAACCCCGGTGGGGTGACGGCCCGAGGGGGTTTCCACACGTTAAAAAAAAAAAAAAAAAAAAAAAGGGGTTAAAAATTTGCTTCATGTGAAAAAGACATCAATAAAGTTAAATCAAAATTAAATACAGGAAGAAAGTTAGATTACAACTTAAGTACCAAGAAAATGCTCTGATCTTTCACTTTCAACCACATCGTGAACACACAAACCGCAAGATGTAACTAAACTACAAGATTCTTAAACTAAAGCGAAAGGGCTAAAACGACATTAATTGGACATTTATTCTGGTAACTTGTTAGCCCTTTGACCAAACACTACCTCGGACCCATCCATCCAGACTAAAATTACAAAGTCAAAAGGGCGATCTATGTTTCTAATGCCTTTCAAAAACTATAGTGAAAATAATACTAAAACTAATAAAATGAAGTCGTTTACCGTTCTTGTACGCTTCTTTCTCTTCTTTGCACGACCAAAAATAGAATCTACTTTTGCCCATCGTCAAAATATATAGCACCGAACTTATATATTCAATTATACACTAAAGGCTCGGAGAGATTAAGTAGATATAAGTTTAAGGTATACCTATTTGACAAACTTAAGACTGTGGACTGTGACCACATTGAACTTATTCTTCACAATTAGTTTAAATACACGTGAAAGCAAAAGGTATTAATCATGCACACATCCAGCCCCTCAAGCACACATATCTACAGATAAGTACAACCTACTATCATAATTTATACTGTTTAATATATAAAATATTTTTGGTATGTTCACCTGAATGGTAATGCTAATGTTGATTCCTTGTCTTGCGTAGAAATCGTAAATTTTTAATTTCCTTGCTCTGTATTTTTTTTTATATTATTTGACTTATTGTATCTACTGTAAACCCTATTTTAGCTATTGTACTTTTAATTAAAAGGCACTGGTTCCAAAGATATAGGTTATCCAGTCAAATTTAGGAGACAGAGCTCTAATCAAAACGTAACTTTAATGGTTCATTAAACGTATTTGTATTCCTAACTAGGCAACTGATTTTAACACAGTTTTCACCATTAGAGAGGATGATTCAAAAAGAAGATTCATATTATAATACATTGCACCCGCGCGAAGTCGGGGCGGATCGCTAGTATTAGTATAATAATAAATTCATAAGTGAGTTTATTTCTTTCGTCATACTATTAAACTTACATCGATTATATTTCTAAAGCTAATTATGTACTGAGACAAAATAGTTTTTAAAGAAACACATTTAGATTTGCAAAATATAATTAAACTCTTAACAAATAAGTGAAATCTTATCAGAGCTTAAACAGAAATGGGCCATCAAATTATTTACCTTTGGCGCTAGTTAGGGACCGGTAGCAAAATAGTAATTCTCGTCTGCACCTCTTGAATGTAGTCTGGATTACTGACCAACAACATAGCCACATTTCTAGAAGGCAAGTGCTTAAAGCATATGATATAGGAGATTTATCGTCATTTTACTTTTACATTAAAAACAATTGAGAATTCAAACAAAATACATACTAGTTCCGTGTAACATCGTTTAAACTAAAAATAATGCATTAATTATAACAAATTTAAAGCAACTTATTCTAAAATACGATTTACAAAGGCAGAATAAAATATTTAAACAAATAACACCACCATTTTACGTGAACAACTGGACATGTCAACTGTTACCTATAGAAGAACTTTCCCTCTTTTTAATACTAACCGTTCTGTAGTACAATATTTTGTTCCTCAGTAACTAACACTACGCCAGGTTTTGTTCACAGTTTTTGTCAAGTAATTGACAAATTATCTGAAAGTAACAACCACATCTATTATCAATTATTAGACAGACCCTCAAAATTATGTTGACAAAATTTTTCCTTGCTTATAACGCTTAGAGTCTATATATTTACGGGTATACCTACATATCTGTTTTCTTGTTCACGCATTAAATCTGGGCTAGTTTATTTAATTACTGGAATTTTACCATATCCTATAGTATTTTATTATCTTTTAGTATTTATCTCTCTAAAAATTTACTATTTTTTTTAAAGAATTGAAACTTAAACATGTACATTATTACTAATGGAGTGTTAAGAATTAATCTATTTACCGAAAATATAGATTAATTGTATTAAATAACGCATAAACTTCAATGAAATCTAGATGGAGGGAAAAATAAAATTAGTCTTGAGAGCGGGATATCTATTAGTATGTTTTAAGTAACACAGGCGTACAATCAAAGAGGAGCAAATTTCCTATTGAAGAGAATGAATTGGAATAGAGAATAGAAAAAAGTTAAAGAAAAAATATTTCTAAAACAACCATTCTAAAGTTTAAAATCGTACAGAACTTGATCGTTATCAGATATCTTGGGGAGAAAATCTCGGAGCGTTCGGAGGACTCCATCTCGTATTTACTTTAGAGACAAAGATAAAAGCGTGCGTCCGAGGGATTTATACAATGGGTGTTTGAAGTCCGCAAAGATAGCATTGGAAATATTAAAATGCAGATCTAGATATTTCCAAGATACTTCTCTGTTACGATCAATTTAGTGAAAATGTTGTGGATAACATTAAATCGCTGAATGGAGAATATAGAAGCTGGTGTTGCCGAGTATTGTATATTCTAAAGCCAATCTAAGCATAAGAATACAAAGCTTTGACTGGATATATTAAAAAAAAAGTTATAAATTTTAAGTTGAATATAGAATAAGTAAAGCTCAGGGAACAGTGTCATCATGATATTATAGATTTCTTTTTAATATTTCACTTACAAGTACACTTAAAATAACGGCCATAATTTGACCAATACTTACCACTTTTTCTTTTCACATTAGATAAATACTAAATCCAGTAATACTAACAAAATAATAAAAAGGATTTGCAATCAACATGTCTTACATACAAATGTTTATTGTTTCTTCCCATAGAAGTCATCTGATTCGTTTACGTGGGCTATACATTGCTGAAATAAAACAGATACAATATACTATACAGATATGTAATATTAAAACAAATTTAATATTTTATGTATAGTTAGCAGCTGTGCAGTAACCATCCTAATCAAGTCCAAAAACAGGAACAATATAAAACAGACATCGTAATTAGGCTACTAAAAAAAGTATATAGGCAATATAACTTGAAGATGTTTTTTCGAAAGGACTTAATAGAGATAAACATTGAAGAGATGGTCTAGAACTTGGCAAAGAGATATGTGCAGAGAGAGTACTACACCTACTTTTAGTACATCTTCCCTGCGTTCAGAAGCAAACTATTCTGTCGAAATAAGCTTTATCTCCAATATATCTTTCTGCTGTCTACTTTTAAATTTATTAATATTATCAATGCGGTAACTTCATCATGAAACAGTTTTTTTTTTACTCCTGAACAAAAATTGTTTTGAACTGCTTTTCTTGAATTTTTTTTGGTACCAGTATCCATATGCCTCCTGAGATTTCTGATTCTCCCATATCATTACTTTTCCTTAGCTTTGCTTTATCTACCTGCATAGCTTATGTAGTATTTACACCTCACCTCAAAACCAAGCGAAAAACCCAAGTCCAATTTTAAATTCAAGACATGGATTTAAAGTCGTGCGAGAATTCCGCACACAAATGGGTGTTCCTATACACAACTCAATAATGGGGTGCCCTCAAATCCATTAACAAGCTTCTGTGAAAGCCGTTTAAGTCATACCACACAATAGATTCGGAGATGCATTGAAATCCAACGGAAGCTCGAATGAGGTGTGTGGCATAAATGATGTACTTGATAAAAATCCAAATACATTCTCCAATGTATGCTGTCGCCTTCTAGGGTCAATATTATCTCACTTCACTTGGGTGAATAGGTAAGTTTTTGTGAGTTACCACTAAATTACGTACGCTTATTACTTAATGTGTAGTGTGTTTTAGCTTCAAGGCACACAAACAATGTCTTATTATAAGAAGATAATACAATTATTGAGCATTACCATTGAATTTTTTTTTCAAAGAGACAAAGCACCTTCTTTGTTCACATATAATATAAACATATCGATTAAAACGACATTAACTTATTAATATTATTATCTAATGGTGTTATAAATAGAGTTAAGTTAAAATAAGGGTTCATAAAAAGTGTTTTTGAAATTTCGTGAACACATTTAGTTTTACCTGAAAGCAACCAAATAAATGTCAGATATTTCAAGAGACTTTGATGAATGTAGAAAAGTCGCAAGCTAAGCTAAGTTTAGAATTCCGGTATATGGTGCTAGAGTTCTCTGCTTACATCAGATGGAAATAGGTATTGGGGGGACATATGTTAATTTAAATAGCTGTAAATGTACTTACCATAAGATACAAGATAGTTACAACAGTACAAATACAAATTTGTTCCGTTGTGGTCTTGGTCGTGAACTTTACTTTACTGGGAACAATCACTTTGAACCATGGTAACTTATGTTTAAGAGCCGCTATAGCAGCTTGGAATTTAGATTTTTTTAGCATTAGTCTTCCGCTATTTCACATAAAATTTTAGGAATTGAAATTGGCAGTGCTTGTTTACATTATGTCAATTTGAAGTAACTCTTTTCAATCAATCATCAATTTTAGATTTGTTTTTTAAAGTTCTATCGTTTGGATATAGATCTTTCGGTCGAAGCACAATTTTTTTGTTTAATTAATCGATTATAAAAACAAGAACGAGGTTCTCAACTTTTGTTTGTTACCTCAGAACTCTGTCATTTATGAACCAATTTAGAAAGATTTAGTTTTTTTGGAAAGGTATACTTTCCTTTGGATTTTATTCACAGTGGAGAAAAGTTCTAATGAGGTCGGTAATTCATAAGTCTAGAATCAAAAACAGTTCACAAACATAAAATAGAAGACCTCAATCGAAGTAAAATTTCCTCGACATAAAAACGTGTAGCATCAATAACTAAGTACAGATAGAAGTACTGCGTACTCTATAATGTATATAATTCACATTATTATTCAAAGAACTTGATACTCCTATTCTATAGCGAAAACATATATACTCTTTATTATTACGCAAGTGAAGTTCGAGCAAGAACATAATAAAGCATCGAATTCAGACGCAAATGTTTATCGACTCGAATGCGTAACTCAAGTTTTTTATGTTCGTAAAATGATGTGATTTCAGTAGGTGGAACCTTAAGAGCCTTATTCTGATGTGTTACCTGAGGACTGTTGAAAAGAAATTGAGGTGAAAGGTCGGGATGATGGACCATTTTTGTATAGTCAACGGTATAATTCAAGTGAGCACTATATTCAGAATTATAAGTTGCGGCAAAATGGAGGTTATCGATCGTGCTGATTAAGCAATGCTATTCTAACTAATACTAAAAATTAGTTAATTTCATTATTCTTTTGCTTCATACTTTTAGGTCTTAAGCAATTAACTTATCACTATGAGTTTTTGCATGTACAATAACAGTGGTAAAGACAAGGATCATATAGTTTTAATCCAAAAATTAATTACAGTTCATAAGAAATAAAAAAGTAATAGTGAACAAAGTCGTAATTTCTAATTCATTCATACTTAGATATAAACGACGATGTGTTCAAAGTTAATAATTGATCTTACATTCAAATGTCTTTGTTTCTTTCTAATAAACAAAAGTTAAACCAGAAAGTACGTAACTAATTGTTTGACTACCTTTACAATTGGGACAAGTTTCGAAAATAAATACTACTCTAAAAATTAAGACGAATGTAAAAGAAAATGGATGACAAATAAACAATAAGGAAGTAGTTAATAGACTTCGGAGAGAAACAAGTACAAAGTATCAGAACGGTTCAATAGTGAAACAATTTAGTGGACACCTGATCCCCAATACGGAAAAGGACACATGGAGGCTTTTAATAGAGTTGAATTCGATTGTAAGGTTATTATGATTGCTAAGGATAGGAAATTCAATGAACTGATCCCAAACAATGCTATTAATACAACTATTTGTTTGTTTGTAACGATTTACACTATTAATTACTGAATAGATCGCCACGAAACTTTACGTTTACTTCAGAGAAACAAAAAATATCACTAGGTATCGTAAATGCCTAAAATTAAACAATAAAGACTCTAATTCTTGAAGGTCATTTCAAGGTTAAACATATGAGTTAAAATGGATTGATATGAAAGTTAACCGATTAAGTTATTTGTCAAATTTGAAGGTAAATCCATTTTCTAACTGCCTTAGTACCATAATGTGTAATTTACGTGTATCAATCACGACTTCATTATTAGAGTATTAACATATTGATATATGTAGAATCAGTTGATTATTAAACAGATTCAGGCAATTAGGCCCAATCTATATACCTATACATGTATAATCTGTCTACATACTATAATATTATAAAGAGGTAGAATTATTAGAATGTAGGGAGTAATCTTTGAAACTACTGCACTGATTCTGGAAGTTATTTAACTAATATTAGCTGCATTATTCATTAGCGGACAATCAGTGTGATATTTCTATCAATATCTTGTTGTTTTTGCTATGGTACAATTATTTGAGGAAAATATGGCAGAAGACGTAATTCCAAGAAGCGTCAAGTCGTTGGGAACAAGTTTCTTTTGTAGTCAAGAGACTCAAAATCTCTGTAAATACCGTCAAAAAATGTAAATATTGTCTGGTATAATTGATATTCAGGCTCTTTAGTTATATAACATATGTTATGCAGAAAGAAGTAGGACAGAAATTGTTAAAGGGATTTCAATAGTTAGGCTCGTACAGGTAAATTATATCTTGACGAGCACTATTATGTTTGTGTGCTATGCTCCTTTAATCTTAAAATTTGGGAGTCCCTGAGGAAAAGCAACAAACTTTGATGTTAGATATTGTAAATTACTAATTCACTCGAACTAAATATTTTTATTTATAATTTTATATATATTTACTTACGATAAATATATCTATCTAAATTTGTCAGTGATATAGATTTATGGCATAAGTTGTTTTTAGTTTTAGTTATGTGCAATATGTCTCTAAACTATTATTATTTTAATACATTTTTTAACAATTTTCCTAGAGCTATTTATTTGCTCCAGAAAAAAACAATATTCGTAAACCTCATTCAATTCCTAACCCATTTCAACAAGTTACGGACATACTTACCATTTATAAGGATTATCTCGAAGTTATTTCCATCCATGGCTTGTATACCGCTGCTGAATCCAATTTTGGTTGTATTTTGAGTCGAAGTATCCTTCATATGCAACAAGAATATTACACTCAGGGTTAAATCTGTACTCATAAACAAGGCTATCCCAATTTTGTTACAAGTTTCTAAGGCTAAGACATATTGCTCAATTGTATTTATGAGCGGTAGTAATTACGTTTCCATTAATTGGTTTCGTTATTTCATCACGGTTTCATTTTTTACTAGTGCCTGAATGCGCTGCAGCCTGAGCAACAGTAACGTCTAATTTATATTCATCAGTGTTTTGGTTTTTAATAATAGACAAAAAAAAAGGAAATTTGGTTCGTAATCCTTAACGGTGACGGGAGAAATAAAATCTTTCGAATTATGAGGAAATAATGTCAGTAATAAATTCTCTTAAATTATAATTGTCTTGGAAAAATCAATATACCACCCAACTGGTAGATAGCAATAGGCTCAATCTGACAAGATGGATTGCTTATGCAATAGTGGACTTTGCTGCCAAACATAGGCCAAGATGATGTAACGAGATGCAGTGAGCCATCGATTATAACTTCGGTGGTCACCTGACACCCGCTCACCACTAATATCTTTATCAATGTGTCTATTAAAATCGGAACATACATGAAATATAAAAATAATACCTTATTTTCTTTCTCTCTTATGATTTGTTATCAGTGCTAAACAAGTCTTTTTTAGATACATCACAAACGTGAATTACTAAAACTGTTAAGTCCCAGAATTGTCGACAGAAGCAGTTAGTGCGCTTCTCCTGTATGTAATTGTCTTTAGGCTCAGATATAATTCAACTTCAGTTTCATATTATAATTTCTATCACAATAGTCCATACACTTAACAATATCTCTCAAAAACAAACAGTTCGCCTTCAAAGATACGTTTAGTGAATCTGGTTGACCCATCTGACCGGCAATGGGCAAGAACAACCAACAATAATTCATATCGTACAAAGCACCGGCCTGAATTAATCTCGGGAGTTCCCCTAGGCAACAGACGGAAACAGACTTGACAATTCAATTTGAATAGGAAAAAAGCTGAGAGCCGGTTCATAATAGACAGTTATGTAGACATAGTTGGGATTGAAAATACTTGTTTTTTTAGTTCGTTACTTATATGTAGTATTTCGGAGCGGGGACAGGTTCAGATCTAATAGTAAAAATCGAATTTCTTATTATTTCAAATCAGTAGTCAGTGTTAATAACAATGGGATTCCCCTAATCGGAAGCAATAAGTGTTGTCTGCTGCCTCTAAACTATCAACTCGAAGCTGTAAAATTATATTTTCGTCGTAGTGAAATTAACGATAAAAAATAAAAAAATATAGATGCAATTACTTATAGGGTATTTGCGAATGTAGCGTTACTATGTTTATTTCGAAATATATGTACCTGATTTACCAAAACAGAGTGAGTTTTTTCAAAATTCTGATCTGATCTGAAAAAATCAAAGTGACGTAGAAAAAAAAGAATATGCCCGCAAACAGCAGATGTCTATTCTCTTTTATTATATAGTTAGTATTAAGGCACTATTTATTTACTCCTATAGACGGGGTGAATAAGGGAAAATAAAATCTCGACGTAACACCGTAACAGGGCAAACCCCATGGGGTGAGCTTAATTAAATACAGCCACGATTGAAACCTTGCTCTCAGAGAATCCAATATTTCTTCTGCCAATTTTTTTTGCTCAAGTCTGCTACATTTAAGTGAATGAAAAATAGATGAATTGTAAAGTAAACTTTAAAGTAAGATATCTACTGGAAATAAGAGAAAATGGACGTATTTGAAATTAAGAATCTTATCGATAATGACTTTCTTAATACATTACTACAACTTAGCACTACATAATATTTTTTTATAATTAACATTAATTCTTCTAACACAAAAGGAGAATCTTGCAATAAGAAGAAACGGACATACCTGGCAGATCGTGGTCCAAGCGGTTGGTATAGATAAAAAGTGTTATCCCAGTGTTATGTTACAGAAAACTTGTATAGCGCGATGTAGGATTAAGATACTAGTTACTCCATAGTTCGGTGTTAGATGATTTTGAAATAATGTTAATTAGAATTAGTCACATTAGAATTGCAATTATTTTTTTATTTAAGCCCTGACTGATTTTTTTATTTAACCTCTAGTTTAGCAGTCATGATTGCTAAACGCTAGGCCAAAAGCCCAGTATATCGTAACATTCTAAATAAACAAACGCAAACGCATATCTGATCATGATTGACGAAAACGAGGTCTCAGAAGTGATAACGGTTGGTAGAGTATCTAAACACTTGCATCGTTTAAAAACATAATCCAAAATCGATGGAATTTGGCTTAAGTTATCGGTATGGGTGTATATCACTTTTCCCTCTTCTGTTCATAATTATTTTATAAGCCCTGCTTTAACTTTCTCCTATATATTCTTACAAGGTTTCAAGAGTCAAAGTTCCATCCTAGTATTTGAATTTTTAATAAAGACGCGTCAATGTAGCCTTTATATACGAAAGACGTTCGTCAAATATACCCTTAACGAGATTCTGTGGGTAAAGTGAAGGTAACAATGTGATAATGAAGGTGCTTTATATTTTTCGATGAGAAATATGTTAAGTTTATTACTTAGTTTTAAGTAAATGAAGAAGAGGAATATTTTTAAGAAAATATTAGACAGTATTACACAGGTCGGCAGGTTTTACAAGGCATATAAACGTGTAACTTTCATTATAAAAATGTGAAAACAGTGGTGTATGGCAAATTTGAACGCGTAATGTTTCAATTGAATATCTTGCATTTGTTACTCACTCATATAAAAACAGCTGACCGAATATACAGCATCGTTATCATCATTTCAGTTGAAAGACGTCGACTGCTGCACATAGGTCTTTCCCAAGGCACTCCACAACAACTGGTCCTGTGATACATATAATTAATACTCGTATATGGTGAAATTATATAATTATAAAATTTAAACCCGAAAATAAACGCGGCCAAAAGCTAGGTGTTAGAATCCTAAAAAGTAAAAATCAGAAGTGAACTGAGAACGTGTGAGAAATATAATAATTTATTCAAAAAATATAAAATCTTTGATAATTAAAGATTCGTGTAAGAAAGAAATTGCCCAAATTAATAGGGAAAGCGGTCTTTGAAACATTTTATTTAATAAGACTTTGTGTAGCCCTTCGTACATAATTGTAAATTAATTGCGTTCTCAGGAAAAAGGGACCTTCTAATGGCTAATTAGGCAAACGATAAATATATTTTGAACAGGAAGTCTTTCAGATTCTTTACAGTGGCTTTTGAATTATGATGCTTTCTAATTATGTGTATTAGCTATTGGAAAATTAAAGGATAAATACTCATATGCCCTAAATTTTGGTGAATAAAATGATAAATGCGCAACACACGCAAAAAGGTCACCCGACGTTGACAATCCGTGATCACCCACAACTCAATAGACACAAGTGCATTATTGTCTTTTGAGCCTTCCTCAGAATCAATGTGGTATTCTAGAAGTTCTTAGAAAATTAAGTGACATTTAAACACTTCTCATGTTTAGATGTATCAGTTGATTATACAAAACAAAAAACAAAATTCCCAAAGTACCCAAGTGTCAATAAATTAGAAAGTTAACAACAAATTGAGCCGAAAAACAAAACTCAACACCGATTCTAACAAAAACAACAATCACAGTAAAACGGTAAAATAAACTCTTTAAACTTTGTTATTCAATACAAAGCGTAAACAACAATAACTGGAAATCTTCCCTGTTAGTCGAACTAAGGCAACGAATGCTTTACTAATCCACATACGACTCTAATCACCGTTTAATCAAACCCATACGTGACTACTGTTCAGTTCTCCACATGCTCCAGACAGAGCCACAGCGGGAGATTCACGATTGCACAACGTAAGAGTGGGCAATAAATCCCCGTACATTATCCTTCATAAAACATAATAGCAACCATGTATAATTTATTACCTTACCTCGACGTAATTTCAAAGGCTTTTGTAAGCAAGTTTTATATTAAAAATAATGCGAATACACAAGATTAATAAAGTGGTTCCAGGTTGGGCGCCAACAACGCACGGACGGCAGGAAAATTCTTCTGAAGTCCATTGCAAAACTTTAATCACCGCTTAATTAAAGTGGAGTGGCTCGCACGTGGCCACCGCTCAGTGCTGTGTGCATGTTTAAGATACCGACTCAGCAGGAAGTGCAAGAATGCGCAACAACACCGAGAAGTAAGGAGTGAATGCGAAGTACTTTACTGAATTTCCCGCATTAAAAACCGCACATTAAGTATTAACGTCGCTCGTAGCCTCGTTAAATTATATTACGACTTACGGTAGGCGAAAAAATATTCTTATTTTAACATGCTTTTATTAGCTTAATATGTTTTTATGAATCTATGTATTTATCGGCATTTTTGAGCGTGATTTTCATCTCTTTCAAAACGACGGATTGCTTTGAAACTTTGCACACTTACTAAGGACGGATGCCAATTAAATAATTTTTATTGTATAGTTTCTCCCATTATCTTTTTATTAACACGCTTTTATCGGCTTGGTATGTATTTATGTAACGAAATCTTTGAATGTGATTTTCAGTTTTGGAACAGATGGTATACATGTAATTAAACGAATGTCACAGTTCTCTGCAAAATACAGCTGCGATAGGGTGAAAGCTGCGAATGTTTCATTGATCCTGAATTGAGAATCAATTGTCCACAAAATACAAGGCTGCACAGTTGACCATGCAGTCACTTGTCTAGGCTCTCGTCTGCTTGCTGCTGGACAAGTTTATGTAGCACTTAATCGCAGAAAGCTTCTGGACGGTATTTGAAAAGAAGAAATTGATTGCTCGAAATTGTGATTGTGATGTGTTCGATGAAAAAAATCAGTGAATTACGAAATAATTCATAAAACAGCTTGGTAACCAGTTTTCACATATGATAAGACCATAAAGTCGATTATTTGTTGATTACTAGTAAAGAAATCAAAATAAAAGATAGTTCAAATAAAACACGATTTGATGATAATCAAATTAAAAGTAGAAAATAAATTTTAGTTTAAAAAAACTAAAAAAAAATAGCTTTTATAGATAATCTAACGAAAATTTAAAAAATAACTTTTATTAAATACAAATTAAGGACAGCGTGATCGTAAAAAATAAGAATTTCAATGTAAAAAGCGTGAGGAGCTTGATATGAAACATTTACACATTATATTATAAATATTTTATTAACAAATGTTGGTAAAAGTGATCACTTTGAAATTATTTTAAAAAGTACCCCACGCCTTTTCTAATCACACTATCCTTAATTTGAACTTATTTTTTACTTTTTCAAAACTATTTTTTACTTTTTAGTTCGAGTTTCTATAAAAATGTGTTTTTTAGTTTTTTAAACTATTATTAATTGACGTGATTGCTTGTGTAAAAATACCGCGTCAGCTCCCAAAGATTTTTTTTCTAAACATTCTTCAAAATTAAAATCTATAATAGTGTCAATAAGAAAGTGAAAACCTGCACCGACACTCATAGTAAAACGACATTTCCGCTAGTCCTCTTAAAATATACGTGCAGCCCAAAAGTGATTTATACCCACCTAAATAAATAAACGTACATATATCAAAAGAAAAGGTTATACACGAAACATATGAAGATAGTTGAAGACAGTAATTTTACGCATTATATAACCCGTCCCAGGGCATAGATGTGGACATTCGTCATCCGACTTCCGAGCAAGGAGGACCTACACTGCGGCATGTTCCCTTATTTTGAAAGGACGGATAAACTTGTATCCGCTCACAGATTTATTTTCCACACATAAATTATACTGGGGTTTCGATTTATATGTTTTTGTCAAGTTATAAATCTGTGTGTTCAGTACAACTTTTGGTGGATATTACGTACACGTTGAAGAAATGTTAATTCGACATAGATGATGCTTGTAATTATCATTTTTTGTTCTGTTGGCGTGTTACAAAAAAGTTCAATATTTTCTTAAAATTAACTATATATTTTTTACTTTTCTTAACCCAGTTTTGAAGTAACACTGCAACTTATTAAATTCGTTGCTATAAGCATCGTACTGGTATGTGAAATGACATAAATTGCTTCAATAATAATTTTAAGTAAAAAGAAGACACGACTTCCAACTTTGTTTTCAACTTCTCCGAGTTTAATGGTTAGTGATACCGATTCCTGGGTCACAGTTCGTAGGTTTGATTCTCATCACGACAACAAATCATATAATTAACATCACATAGGCATATAATTAACATATAATTTGTCCTATAACTTATAATTTATTTATATATGTGGCTGGCAGGGATATCTCATGGCTTGGATGCGGAGTGTCCAAGACGGAAATAGTTAACGTTCCTTGGGAGAGACGTTTACTCAGTAGCGGATGGAGATAGGTTAATTTGATACAAACATGTGGTTAGAAATATATAAGTACTTTCATTAACGTTCTGGTTACCCTATGTTACGCACTCCGTCTAGTTTTGCTTTTGTAATTATTTTTATTATTCTCAGCTGCAAGAGTCTATAATGCCATAATATAATGTCATCATAAATGGTGTATTTTCCAGAGTACTGCCTTTCCTGAGCCAAGTCGACCTAAAAGTGCACAATAAGCGCTACATTACACAAAGCCATAAGCAAGTCACATGTGAAATTGTGACTTGCATAATGTAACAAGGGCTCCCTTTAAATTCCATTTAATTAAAAACGTGACTGTACGGAAAAAGTCCCGCTAATCCACGTTCTGTTTAAAAACCGCCACTGTTTACGTTATCCAGAGTTTTCTTTCGTAGTAACATACATGAGAACCTAAAGATATTTGTGAAACGATCTTGTTACCAGTCACGTTTGCCTTCATATCAAAGATGAAATATATTATTTCAAAACAACGCATAACGAGATATCGACGTGCAACACAGACGAACATTTCTTTGAAGACATAAAGCTCGAACAAGCCCTTTGCTCACAACACACAAACTATTTGAATTCCCTCCCCAACAAGATCCCATCTCTTTATCGAAACAACGTCATGGCGTTCATGACACGGGACAATGATACATATTTATCTAATAATATTTATTGCCATCGTGAAAAACGTCCACGATTTTCTTTTCTCCTTTCCTATTTAAAGTTTTCATGTTTTATGGATGATGGATTTTGAAATGTGTTCTGCCAACGCAGTTATACTTCAGAAAATGTTGAAGAAAATAGGTTTCAAAACTATTTCTGAGGGCGGCTTTTAAACAGTTAAGTTATTTATGTACATTGTGATTTAGTATCTTCTCATTCAGAATGAATTTAGTCAAGTCATTATCACTATCCAGAGACCAATAAAGCCTGAATTTGTCGGCGTGATGCCCAGTCCAGCATACGTCTATCACAACCAGCAAGGGTTTAACGTCCAAAAGGGCCAGTTAGGCCCATATCACATACAAATTTGTCCTCTGAACAGATATTATCAAAAAACTGGAACCCTTCTACAGTAAGGGGTCGATCAACCGGTCCGTTTATCAAAGAAATGGTAAAGGCCGTTCCCGAGTAAAATTGGTGGGCCTTTTAAAGGCAGAAATCCTTCGATGAATTTATTATGCTACCTAAAAATGTCACCCACGGCTTACTCTGAACGATACAAAAAATAATGTGTACTCTGACAAATATGGCCACTTGAGCTCACGGAACTTTTTTCCAATAGTTCCATTTTTAAGGAGACATTAAAAAACTGATTATGAAATGAATGGCAAATACATTTTTTTTTTGCAAATATATTACAATAGAAAATTATTAACTTATCCTTTATTAATGGTAAAACTTAGTTATTTATGCTAAAAGTCAATATAATTGTACAAAGTTCATTAAATATCAATTATTTATCTAGAAGAATCCAAACCGGCAGTGTGCATTAGTACCATAAATGACCGCCACTGGCGCTCCAATCGCCTTACAGCTCCATCTTTAACAAAAAACTAAGCCCATTCTACAGGTCGACACATTTGAAGGATTTTTGAACTCTATCATTATTTACATTAAAAAATTTAAGTCTTTTCCTGATATGCTGTTGAGCTGACTGCTTTTAACTTACTTACATTTGATGATTGAGATTTGAACTGTATTATAGTATCAGTTTACATGCAAGATTTTTAATTAAATATAACTTGGGCTTGAGTAAGATAACATATAGCTTTTTTACTTAAATTATAATAACGAAACGACTGAAACCATTTAAAAAATATACGCCATAAATATTTAACTGCAAATATCTGCCTTACTTTTCTACTAAGTGACTAAAATTTAAATCATTTGACTAATAGAGACCTTTAAAACAGTTAGCCATATCACTTTACCGTTATTCAACAAATACTTACATACTGAACAATGGGAACACTGTCCCCCTCCATAAAACAAGTACCTACCTGGCGAGTAGGGACAGGTGAACCGGGTCGATGAATTACCCGAGGACAGATGTTCAGTCTGACGGCTTTTTAACTGTCCCGCCATTTCGTTGTACTTTAAACACACGTCATTTAAGATGTTCGTTACCTTAAAGTTGTTTTTATCAGTTCTTTCTAGTGTATTATTGAGTTTTGAACGTTTTCTTAAGGCCATAAGTATTCTGTATACACAATATTGTATATTTAACTATTGTTAGTTGGATGATTCGTATTTTTTTAACATAATCTTTTTATTTAAATAACTGTACCTTGTCCACGCTTTGTTGTGACACAATGTTGTTGCATTGATAGGATGTAAGTACTAAAACACATCAAAAACAGATAAAAACAAACTTTGAAGCTTGTTGGACAGTGTGTCAAAATTTGAGCTCAATCTGTGCAGTGTGCAGAGCTTTAAAAATTTTGTAGCGTACACTAACCAATTTTAAGTTGTTTTCGCCAACGGCGGCCGGTCTTGGACGAAGATCATGCAACTACGCAGCAGATATTATAGAGTAAAAGTGTATGTGTGTATTAGTAAACGTAGGTGCACATTTGCATAGGCCTACGACTTCAAGAAACTCCACAAGAAAAATCGCATGACCTTAATGGCCAATTCACATCACCTACAGAAGCGATAATCTTACACTCAAATCGTTCATGCAAAATGTCAATCGTGGCTTCCGCTGTGTAATGCCGTCCTCCTGGAAGCATATGTCGTCTAGGTTCATATGGTTTAAATTTAGGACATAAAAAAATAGTTATAATCTTTCTGTAGCGCACCGTTGACGGTGACCGACTCACCAATGTTCGTTTTCAAAATAAGGACCGATCAATAACACCGTGGGCTCAAAATTCACATCAAATATTAGCTTTTTAAAGATGCCATTATTGCCACAATGTACCTCGATTTTTCGTCCAAAATTGTTGTATTTCAAAAGATTGCGAAGCCCATTTAGCGAACAAGTGATGTTGTCTATAGTCAAAAACTTTAAGCTTTTGAGTCATTTAGATCCTGGATGGATGTAAACCTAAGTCCTGATACAAAATTCAGCAAGTTGAAGGCTGCGAAAGTCCAAATTCTTGTGCACGGCGAGGAATCGACCGGCTCAAGTTCTGCTGTAAACATTTTCACGAACCGCGCCAACGTTCGTGGCCGATCTTGTCTTTCTTGAACGCACAGGTATTGGCTAATTGTTCGCTGTACTGGTCGTCTCAAATGGCCTACACGTCTACGGTAAAATGGCTTCAATGCCTGCCACGTTTAAACTAACGAACATTCGTTTTAATAATATAATAAAAATGTATCATTTCAACATGCTGCTCAACCCTGTAACTTGCTATTGTGATTTGACATAAGTTATTGAATAATAAACACAAAATTTGACAGCTAATATTAAAACAAAATGGCCGCTACGGTAAAATCTATCTACGCCAATTGAACTTATTTACGAAATTACGCAATTTTACTACAAATGTTTAAAAAACACCATAAAGTGTATTGGATTTTTTAGTTCACGTAATGCGACAACCTTCTCTTAATAAATCACCGGAGTTAGGTATTTGATCCGGTACTCTAAAAACGCCGATAAATTAGACGCTCGAAAGTTGTTAAACGAAAATTTATTTGCACCAGGTATAAAAATAATTAACTAGAAGATTATACTTAAAATTAATTTTCCAATTTCAAGTAGTGCTAAATGAAAGATTATTAATATCGCTATTAAAACTTGAAAGCTTTATCAATAACTAATTGACCCACGCAACCTCGTCTGCGTCTCCTATTGCCTGTAGTGTGATGTTATACAACGTCAAACTAATTTGTTTACAACAAAAAGGTTATAGTCAGCCAACCTTAAAAGAGAGACATATTCTGTTGTGGACTTCTTTAGAACTTTAACCGTTTAGGCAGCACACGCAATTAAAGCTCTCGAAAAATATTTTTCCCTCAATGCAATATTTTTCATTGACACTACGTTCCTATCAGTCAAAGCATGATGATATACATATAGAGCCTTTAGCTTTCCGCGATAAAATGGCTGTCTAACACTGAAATAATTAGTCAAATTGTCTTAGTACTTCCTGAGTGCGTTCAATCAACTAAACAAACACGTAAACAAACAAACTCTACAGCTTTATAATTAGCATGTAGCAATGTGGTAGTGGTAATTAGACAGCTGATAAAAATATTCAAATATTTCTAAATATATATTCGTACATATAGTAGATAAACTAGACTCAAGCACAGAATAAATGGTCGCCTTCGTCACACAAATATTTATCCTGGATGGCAATCGAACCCACTACCTCTGGCTTAGCAGTAGGGTCCCTAGCCTATTATTAATAAACTTCTACGTAACCTTACAATAAACCTTAGATTTTACATTTAATTACTGTTTTTTACTGGCGAATTTATACACAATTTCTTCGAATTCTGTGTACGTAAAAAAAAGCGACTTCCGCGAACATCTATTTCTGAAATCATTAATTGTTATGCAATGATTTGAGATGTCCTTCGGTAAACGTTACACAATGTTATTTACTGAACCAATTACAAATATGTCACGGTAATGTTCCCAAAGTGACACCTCCGCTGTAAATGTTAATGGTAATTCAACAATAATGGTTATTAGTTCAAGGGGTCGAAAGTCGAGCGTCCATGTTTATTTAAGTAATCGCTTACTGATCAGATTTTTTGCTTATTTCAGCTAATATGTTGTATTTTCAACTACGCAATCAATTTTGGCCATAAAACTTTTTTTACTCTTTTGTTTCCTTTTTTTTAAAAAGACAACGCCCGCGCTATTGTTAAAATCCTGTTTCGCGGGGAACTTTACAAACATAGAAGAAACGGACACAAAGAAAACTTAGAATCAAAACAAAAATTTATGGATCACACAAAGTGTTGTCTCATGTGGGGTTTGAACCCACAACACTCAGTACAGTAGAGAGCGTCATGGTTATACAATGGTTTTCCAAGCGAATCTCAAACGTAGACTCTTTTTTAGTCTTGTAGCCTAAATTTTCCTATGACCAACTCCCAACTTATTGCCCTTTAATTACAGAACAGTAGCCAAAACTATGACTCCCGCAGATTTGATCGGAGTTCACACTATCTAATACAAAAACCCTCTCAGTCTTCAATTAAGTCTTTAAAAACTAATAACCGTAAATAATTATACACTGATGCATTATACACATTCTGTTTGATTTTCTATTCGTTCTTTTTTATTGAAAAGAAATACGGAACTCCCAACGTAATCCATGTCGCATTGTAATGGATGTAAAGCGTTGAGAACTTGAGGAAATCTCCATAAGAAAATGTCCACAGTAAATCAGCACCACGTGGCACCTTGCAATGAATCACCATTTCCACTGCGCATTATTATTGCACACCAGTCCTAAATCTAAATACGAGTATAACACGTTAGAACGACGTGGGAGGGCCATCAAAATCCCTTTCTATGTTTAAAATAAAAATTTAACCCTAAAAGCAGTTTCATTTTATGAAGGTTCTTTATACCCTGTGGTATACTAGATGCATTTATTTGTTCTTATAAAATTGTTATTACCTCGTTCCACAATTTTGTACTTTCTTTTCACCGGCAGTTTATATTAAGTCGGTGGGATATTCGGCATTAAACTTTGTGGGTTCCTTTTAATAAATACTGTACGAGGCCTTACATTTTTAAAATATATGTTAGTGAGTTTGCAGCGCTTTGTCTTGCTTTAGTTTTGTGTTTTCTTCCGTAAATATAACTGGTTCATTTGTCAGTTGCTTAAATTCCGATTATATGTTAGAAATGATTTATTCCCGACAAATCCACGTAGATTTATGGTGTGCTGAACTGAATTTTTGAATTAAACATTAACACAAAGTATGTTTACACCTTATATGTTCGTTAGTGGCTTGTTGTTAACGATTAAAATTTGCAAACAAATGTAGAAACATAATCAAGATGTAATATAATTTACTTTTATTCTGATCAATATAATATTGAATAATATTGTTGACGCATTAATAAGACAGAGTAAAATTACTAGATGCGTGTTACTGTGTTAAGTACTCGTACAGAGCTGTTATTCTTTTGAACCACTGGATGAACCAATGAGATAATATTTTACCACAAATTAAGTACGAAAGATTGTAATACTCTTAAAATTTGCTTTCAGCAAATACTATTTTATTTCCATTATCACCATCTTTAAAAAGAAACGGATTTACAAAAATATTTCTTCAGCTTTTGCTTTCGCGACTAATGCTTGCCCAAATTGACATTAATCTCATCAGATGGATTTTATATTTTTCAATGCCATTTGTTTAAGAAAAATTCGGATGTTCTAGAAATTGCCTTAGTCATTTCGATCCTAATTTTAAGAAATATTGGCTTTATGGATAAGTTTTTCATGTTCAATTTATCAGTTTGGAGATATCTTAGAAATCGCGAATTTCTCGACTTTGTTTTCGATTTCTCTTGCGGTCTTGCATGCGAGCAGCCGCTTATATATAAGGTGATTGTCCAGGCATTTGAGGCGTTCAGGCAGCTAGTAGGACTGTCTCGCTTCTGTAGAGCACCGGGGATACTTGCGGTCACACACGTAGACTGCTTTACGCAACGACGATGAAGAGGTGTGCCTGGTTTGAGCCAGCACTGACAGCATCCTACGCATGACATCCAGTAGGTTCGATTGTGTCTATGTAAGTCGCTATTATTCTGTCTTGGTACAGCACAGGGATGACCCACATATTATAGAATTAGGTAGTCATATAACTACTGACATAGACTTATGAGTAAATGTTAGTAACTCTAACGGGTTCGCTCAAACAAATATTATAATTTAGAAAAAAATTGACCATACTGGACACATTTTACTATTATATATTTATTATAGACGTGTATTTAACTTACTATCAATGTTTATGGAACGCTCGAATGTTACAATGGGCACATCGCCAACGTGTTATGTGTTTTGGGATCGATCCCCGCATATATGTATTATCTACTCTCTATCATTGTTAATAGTTTTCATAATTTACTAACAGTATTTTGTTGCCGAGGCTATATACACTCTATCAGAACTTTCATATTTTAGAAGAACCTTTCGCAGATGTCGAATTACAACGTTGATCTTCAAGATATCAGAAATAGTATTTACCGCCTAACAATTAAAGTCGAAATTTCTTAATCGTAAAGGATATCTAACTAAAATGTACTAAGTAGGTGATTATACTCGTTCTATGTAACAAAATATCAGTAATGGAATATATCTTGTACAATGTACAATGTAATAATATTAAAATAAGCGCTCCAGGTGGTAACGGTTTAAAAATACAGTGTCATCAGCCCTATTCTTCCCATAGGTGTCGTAAAAGGCGACTAAGGTAACAAAATATGCAAGACAACATCAATGCAAAGAGAAGGAAACTTTGAACCAACTGTACCGACCCATCTAGTCAGCGTCTAGTAGGCCAAAACCTCCTTGCTAAGAAGAGGGCTACGTCCAGCAGTGGACTGTTAGACTGTTGATGAAGCTCAAAATAATAAAATAAACGGTTCCTTCAATAGCCCGTACTTTGATCTAATGAAACGTAGTGTGGAAATCAACATATTAGAAGCATTTACTAAAGGCATGCATTTTTAAAACTGAATTGAGTTAGTCGTGTTGTTATCTGAGAAACGTTGTCCGTGAAGAGATTGAAATTAAAAAAGTAAACTACTTTGGGAAGAAACTTTTAAAATTTTTTGCAAAGTAGAGTCTGGGAACAATAAACATGGCAATCTGTATTAATAAATACTCTAAGCGTCAGTTGTAAAACCTTCCATCCAATGGATTGGATAACTTACATCGACTTAAATATAAAATAGTTAGATATGAAATCATCGTCAGCATTAAAAGTTTTTACCAGTCACACAACGCCATCTAGTCTAAAACTAAGCAAAACTTGTACTATTGATACTGGACAAAACGTATAAATACATATATTTTTTTCATAAATACATACATATTTGAAAATACCCAAACTCCGAAACATATACTTGTAGATTGAACAAATATTTAATCTGACCCAGGAATAAAACCCGAGACCTCAAGCACAGCAGTTGCATTTACCACCATTGCGCCACCGAGGCATTTAGAAATAGCTGTAAACGGTATATATATTTGATGTTATGTATTTAATTTTTGAGTGTAACATGGTCCAAATGCTAAACGTAAATATTACACCTAACCATTATATCTTTTCATACAAACTTGAAATGATCTTCACAATTTCGAGAGTTATTTATGTTTACAAAACATGTAAAGGCTAAATTAAAGCGAAGCTGTGTCAAAACCATTAGTGTTTTTCCTTTTAATCCAAAAAATTATAATACAATGTTTGTGTAAAACATTGGAACTGTGCATCATTTCTAACAACAGAAGACAAGACAAGTACTTGGTATTTGTTCGCGACTGTTCTAACGACACTCAAAATGTAATATGTTTCTCCCAAGACTCGCTTGAAGAATCTGCCGCCATTGTATACATTTTTCTGTGTATATATTTTGGCTTTCTGTCTGATGTTTGATATTAAGTGGATTGTTGAAGAAGTTGACAGTGAAAACTATGAGTGTCCAGTTACGTAGTATGTTTTTGCTGCGAAAAATTTTAGCTAATCTGTGAAAGTTAAACTGTTATAATTAGATGTTCCTGAATTACTTCTAATTAGAAATACGTATATATATATATTTGGTTAATGAATCATCAAATTACTTAATATTCATAAAGAGTTTCAATATCACAAATAATTCTGGTCGATGCTGTTTACTGACAGCATAGTGGTAGCACTAATGCTGACTGCAAATGGAGCAATTCCTACGGTCTGAAAACTAACTGTAGCATCATTCAGCGCACATAAACCCACGTATTAAGGAAGCTTCATACTTTCACATTATCACGCACCATATTAGTATATAAGCATTAGCACAACTACAAATAGACAGACTAAAACAACAACTCGTGTCTCACTTATTCCTTGCCACACATATGGCAAACTAACCATCTAAGACTTATGCCGTTATTGTTGAAAGCTAGTGAATGATCACCAAAAGTGATGGGACAAACTTGCCTCAAGTCACTTGCAAATAGAACACCTATTCTGTATAGTGATAAGATGAAAATTGGATTGATATTGACACTACCTTATCCTGGGGTCCTCAGCTACAAGAGTATATTCACAATGTGTATTCTTTTTCTTATTTATAATATTCTATGTAATCCTTTTAGTCCACGTTAGCTTAAATTGTTGTTTTTATTTTTCTATCTGACTCCATTATTGATCCCAAGTGGTTGAGATCTTCAGGAAACGTGAAATTAAAAATGCCTGGATAGTCTACCAAACTCCTCGACCTTTACTTCTCCGGTTTAACAGTAAAATGCACAGAAACACTATCTTTAATACACTAGTCTTTTACCAGTTAACATTATTTGGGAGATATCAATATTCCATAATCAACTTTTATTACAGTCAATAACGTCGCAGTATTCCATGGAAGTGTGTATAACATTTATACATTTCGCTTATTATTATTACATAAATAGGATGAATCAAGATTTCGTTAACATTTGACTCTAACATCCCGCGCAAACATGTTACGGTAGTTCTTAAGGCCGATGCTACTGAAATTTGCTAGCTACAATCGTAACACATGGTTTCAACTAGATGGAGCCACTTGTCACACATCCAATGAGTCCCTGCCGGTGGTCAAAGACGTTTCTGGAAAAGCTGTTTTTCAGATGAGGCGACATTTCATGGCCACCCAGAGGTCCAGATCTATCCCCAGCACACTTCTTTTTATGGGGTTATTTGAAGATTTGTGTCTACATCAACAAACCAAATACACTATGTCAACTAAAACAAAAAATCAGCAAAGAGATGTCGGCAATCTCGCAGTCTCTTTGCCGATGAGTATTTGAAAATTTCGGTGCTCGCTTAGAAGAGTGCAAAAGTCGAAACGGTGGTCATTTAGACGATGTAATTTTAAAAAATAAATCCCAACTAATTAGCTTTCTTGTAAACAAACAATTTTTATAATATATGAAATGGTTTTTTTATACGATTTGTTCAAGTGACAACTAATTTGAGACATAGCTTTTATTTATTTCGTTATCTACATCGCCGTTACTGGTACTCTATGTTTCATAAATACTTATATATTGATTTAATTCCCTTTTCTAATCTACTCTCTAGTATATTAGACACTATCCTATACTTTTAAACGATCTCGTTTTTATGTTCATTCCATAGTTTCCTGAAAGAGATTGCCTCTGATCGATACTGAGTACTTGTACTTGTACTGATCTAGCAGTAAGCTATTTTCAATTAACTGACACCAGTTACACACAATAAAGTGATTTATTACTAGCATTTCATCCCCACTAGTAAGGAATAAACAAAAAATATGTACAATAACAACCAATGTGTCTGTGTGCTGACAAATTAAGAATACATAGTGTTACCACCCCTATTCATCCCGTGGGTGACGTAAGAGGTGACTAAAGGAAAAAGGTATTCAGAAAAATATCAAAACAAAGAAAATTTCAACCCGTCTAGCCAGTGTGGTATAGTAGGCCAAAACCTCCTTGCTAAAGAGAGGCCTATGTCCAGAAGTGGACTGTTAAAGGCTGTTGATAGTAACCAATGCGATTAGTAGTTATAAATGGAGAAAGTTGCATGTATCCCAAGTGGTAGAAAAAAGTTCCAGGTATTTGTACAAGTTGAAATACTCCAGTAGTGATATGCGGAACAAGCAGTAATTTTTACTGCGCAGAAATAAAATCTATCGAAAACATCATTTGAAGAAGTAATATAGAATAT
The DNA here is from genome assembly GCA_949316085.1 of Hypercompe scribonia. Taxonomy (NCBI): domain Eukaryota; kingdom Metazoa; phylum Arthropoda; class Insecta; order Lepidoptera; family Erebidae; genus Hypercompe; species Hypercompe scribonia. The sequence continues at coordinate 15,755,704 of OX438981.1, read as the reverse complement.
AATTTGCATCCTGAATCAATTTGAATCAGAGCAAGCTTTTGTTAAATTTGTTTCATTTTCCACAAATTCAAATCGGTTACTCAATCGAAATCTTTGGAAATCGTTGATAAATTTTCAGTTTGACTATGAACTTTGAGAAAGAAGTTGCAGTTGCCGTCAATAAACAACATTGACGCAGACAAACTATCACTGATTATAAAAATACCTATACGCAAAGTTGAACACGATTTTTATTCTGAGTTAGATTTAAAAACATGTCAAAACATCTTACATAATGACCATATAACTAGAACTCCAGTTACTGTAATTAAGAACTTACTTTCTCACCGATTCCACCAACATAAAGATGATGACCGAAACAGTTTCATTCACAAAAACTGTAACATCATTATCAAAATTTCACATCATCAAAATTTTAACAACCATATGAAGTCACGCAAAACTCCACAATTATATTATACTAATACTATAAAAATCTAAAATCATTCACTATAAATCTAATATAAACTAACAGTAATGACAGTATCAACAGTATGGAAGAACCAACCTATATCTTATTTAAATTACTTTCTGCTACATGCGTAATCAAGTTGTGACACCTACCATTATAATGCAACATCCCCCTTATAATGCAGAACTCGAAAGATTTGATAAATTACAAACTATGACACCAATTACGCAACGTTCAGTCTTTCCTTAATCTGTATACCGGTCTCAAGTTAGAAAAAGGGCTCACCAACAACGCAACTTACACTCAGCCTCTCCCATGACTCAAATTGATTTATGCTCGTAGATAAGCAGATCGAAAACTTTCCCAAATAACCATTTTCGAAAGCCTCGGCTCACACAGACTCGGAAAAACTATTGTTTCAGTCTTCACAGTTACGTAACGCCGAGTGCTATTGTAATAAGTTATTGGCAGAAAGGATTTGCGGCTATAAGTTAGCCGCGCACAGTGCCCTGATTCCGTAGATATTGATCTACGCGTCGGACGCTCGTTCCGACGACGCCGGAAGAAAAACGATCGCAGTTTAACGAAAAGGAACACCAGAATCTAATTACGTTCTCCTTCTTTACTTTGCAACGTCCTTCGTAAACAATTTAGCTTAACATATTAATTAAGGAATCTATTACGAGGTGATTCGCTACAACTCAATATTTCGCGCAAAGGGAAATGACAAAAATAAATGAGTTATGTAAAGAAATGTATTTTTAGTTATTACAAGTTATGTAACAAGGGTAAAATGGAATTATTATCAAAATGTAGTAAGCTGTTCCGCCACAAATGCGTCCCATCCATCATAGGTAATCGGAAACGATCATTGCAAAAATGAGTATAATTTACTGTGAGGTTCGCATTTTGCAGTCAACTCAAATTGCTACCATTACATGGTACATGACACTGCGGTACACCGTAACGACTGTCCATTTTGTTTCGAACATTTTTTGTAGTTATTCGTACAGTAAAACTATCTTTATAACCTTAATAAACAACTTTTCTGGTTTTCTTAAAGGGAGGTTCTGCCAACATCTTCTCATCCTTTCGTCTTTTTTTTATAGGCATGACACCTTTTAATAAGGGACCGATAGCGATTCTTTCTGTCACGTGGTACTGTTTCTCAGCAAAGGGTTTTAATATAGCAAAACTTATACCTAAAGCTTTACCTTGTACTATATCTTCTCGCAACATGCTATTTTCATTAATTCGAGTTTTCATAAACTTCAAAAGGTTTTCCTCGTCCAGGTTACTCATTTGGACAAGAGCGGCGATGGCTACTTTGTCGTAGTCTTCACACTCCTTCATTTCTACTTCCAATGTTATTTCTTCTTCATACGTAGGATATATGATTTCTTGCAGGTGAAAGCGATTTGGACCGGCACCTACCAACAACGCGCACCTGAAGTTTTTCTGACGACTAACAACGGAGTTCAACCAATTTGCATTTCTGTCAAGAGCTCCTAATAAGAAATTGATGAAATCGGTTACTTCCTTTTGTTTTTTGTAAGAGACGATTGCCGCCAGAGCAACCTCTGGTGGCTCTGTTTCGGCCAGTTCACCAGCTTTCTTCGGTGTTGTTCTTCTGGTTGCCATCGTGAATGACAACCGGTTAAGGAGACTGGAAACTTTTTTACATATATTTGTCACACGTGTTGTCCGGTTACGAAAAATTTTGGCGTTTGGTATGAAACTAAAGTTGTGAAAATATGTTGAGCTTGTTTTTTTAATTTTTTGATGTATCTTCAAGTCATTTTATGACATTGTGGCCAGTTTAAATAATCTTGTTTATTTTTTGTATGAATATAAAAGAATGATATGCACACGATAGAGGTTGCATTTTAAATTTAAATTATTATTTTGTGAATCTATACTATTTTGTTCCTAACTTAATGTATTACATTATCCGAATTCTTTACTACTTTAGAACAATTAGATACATCTATTACATCGGTATAAAGCTGACTCTCGGCTACACTTGACGCCTACTTCTCACGGCTACTTTACGGTTATTTTAAGTGTAGGTTGATAACAACCTACTTTGTAATGTCAAATACTTTAGCAGATAAGTGAAGCCTTAAATATGAGATTTTGAAATACACACTATGTGCTGACGGGAAAAAGAGGTTTTAACAAAAGTTAAATATTAAAGACATTAAAAGTTGTGTACCTACATGCAACACACACTCTTCCGCTTTCCTTTAACAAGAACTTGATCTTCGTAATTGTAAATTCATCATAGAAACGAAAATAAATATATACACACTAACTTAGCTTTTAATGTTTTTTTAATACATTTCTCTATTTTGTTGTACTCGGCGTTAATGAACGTACAACAAAAAGAACAGAGAGTAATTCACCGTTTTTGTTCTATAGTCTATGCATCAGAGCATAGAACCGTTCGTGTATATGTGGGTGTTTATTTATTAACTTATAGTTGCAAACGTTGGGTGAACGACCTCGCACGCACATAATACACATTTACGATTTTTAAAATGTCGGTAGTGATTGGCTGGTTGAATAAGTACGTTGTCTGTGCCATACAGAAATGTTAACTGTAGTTTAGTCTATGGTAGCTGCAAATTTATTATGATTTAGATGCGGAATGTAAATATGTACTTTAATGAATTTATTTCAATTTTGAATGTTATCATGATTTATAGCTTAAACTTTGTACAGCTTTGAAACGAATATAGTTGATTCAAAGATGAAATGGATTTCTATCGAGAACTCGTTCTCAAGGTCATCATAAAAGTTTACTTTTTTGACTGTTTGTTTTTCTCAAATATTTTGACCAAATATAGGAATATTCTACCACATTCACTTAACGCCAACTACTCCCAAACTAAACAGGGCTTGTACTATGGGTTACTAAACAACTGTTATAAATACATACATATTTTTTATTTTTCAAATACGTAATAGTTTCTAGGTTTTTTTCGTATGAACACCGATTTTAACAATCAATGTTTTCTTCATAAAGAACAACCAATGTGCCGTTTAAGATTCGGCGCCCTATCCAAATTCGTTGACTCGTTTCGGCGTATTTAATTAATAAAAATACGTTTATCCTCACAAACCATAGTGTAACATAATAGCTATTATTACGTGCAAATTTGCACACATATATTGTTGGCTTTCTAAGAAATACAGCTTATAAAACAAAAAAAAATGTGTAAAATTTTATTTAAAACTAACTTGTTACAGAAAGAAGTTATTATTTCTTGTGTATATTCAACAATTAGTAGATATTCCATCCGCGTCCATACTATTCTACTAAAAGATGCAGATAAGGTGCCTACTATAATTTATTGTAACTTTATCAAACAATAAATGATGCCCCGGACCCAAATAATAATGGGCTTGATATCTAAATGTGTTAATTACGTAACTCAACCACGTAATAAGTGTAACTAACAAGTTGCACTAGTCGTGGTCACAGGCTGACTGAATAGTTAATTCTCTAACATCATCATCAACGGCCACTGTTAGGCATAGGACGGTTCTTAGAAAGTTGATTCTGGCCTATTAAAGTTCGAATAGAGTTTCATTCCAGTTTTCAGTGTCTTTTTATTGGTGTCCTACGTAATTGTCCTCTTAGTCCACTATTACGACAGCCATGGGACGAAGAGGGGTGATCACACTCCGTATTCTAAATCCATCACCACACAACGAATGATGATCACGACACGAATGCTAAAAATACTTGGCCTAACTAATTCATCAACGCTTGAAACTTAAACCTACAATGGAGCCAAAACGCTGAGTCTACGAACTTGACATTTTAGCAGGATAATAATTGTATGTTGTAAGCACCCACTAAGAGATGTTTTTTTGCGAATTGCCCCCTAAGGGGGTGGAACTAAGAAATAAGAACAATATAGTAGACGGTGTATGGAAATTTGTAATTTTCAAAGTTAAAAAAACGAAAGAAAGAAATAATCGTGTGCGCGAAGCTGTGGAAAATAAGCTAATATTCTTATAAGAATAGACGACTGATTAGATCATGCGTCACACGATTCTAAAAAGTTATGATCTCATAATATTTGTATGTATACCTACATGTTATATTGATACGCAAATATAATTCTTTGTACCTACATATCTTTGTTTAAATTGATGTTTGGCTCAGTAATTGAAAAACTTATTTCATTTGCAAGCAATAAACGAGATCACGTGGCATTTTACGTAAGTGAAAAAAACCGGACCTGAAATTTGTTGACATAGTAAGTACACATGTATTAAAATTATACGGCTAGAAGAAGCTACAGGTGGCCAGTATATATGTTGATCTGTCATAGTACGAAAAGTCTAAGCAATAGTAGTTCGTGTAAAACTACTCATATCATGATCACCAACGGCTTCACTTAACAGGCCCGTTGGACATTGGACACTCTTTACTTTTTTGGTGTATTGTATCACACTGCCCATTTGAGTATATGATTTGTTCAAAGTTTTCCTTCTTTTGCTCCTTTAGTCGGCTCTTACGACGTCCAGAGACGAATAAGGAGATAATACTCTGCATTCGTAACCTATCACCACATGGACTAAAACTGCTCATATACCTATACACATAACGAATAACAAAGTCAAGGTCGAACTTAGACAATTAGGTGACCTCTAGTTTAGATTAATAACTTTTGTTCTTGAACCATCTGTGCGCTCCTCAACGTTTACCCACTACTAGTAACTTCCAACCTAAAACTTATGTCAGGACGACGAACTACGTATATACCTACTCGCAAAGCAAAAACTATGTAAAAAAGCTTACTATACAGTTGTAGATCAGATAAATGACAAATTTGCTTGTGATTGATGCTGCTCACTCTCACATTTACTTTCCTATCATTACTGTTTTGTCCGAAAGTAATGTGCATTTAATTTATTGTACGGGTTTCACCCGGAGACTGGCCACGGATATGCTCGAAAGAGTGGACCGTTCGGGAATACCGCATCTCACAAACTACCACATCCTGACACCGCAATACTAATCCGAAGGAGAAACGCCGCGCTCTGGAGCTCAGAGTGCCCTCTCGAGCGAGGCGAACCCCTTCGGATACAGAATACACACCATCAGCCTCTCGTAGACGCATCACTGGTCCCCTCCACGGTTGACTAGTGGTCCAGCCTCGAGCCTGGCGTAACCCAAGGACCGGCTCGTAACGAGCCACGAAGAAGGACCACTATAAGGAGCCCAGCGCTCCAAATAGTATCCCCACCTACACACCAAGGTGAGACGAATATTACTGACGTCTCTATCCTTAGGGATAAAATGTGATGATTTAAAATTAATAAAGAAAGCACCGAATAGCCCCCTACATAAAGATTACCAACCTGTCTCTTCTCTTCAAGCCTGTGTAAGTTTTAATCACACAGTTATTAGGTATTGAATTGTGTCTCACCAATGTTAGGTTTACAGAATCTTTTTTCTCATTAGAACAATTTGCAGTTCACTTATATGAGATACAATTTAATTATCAATATAATAGCGTTATCTTATGACGATGTATGCATTTATTAATTCTATCGTATCGTTACTAAAAATTATGAACTAATCATAAACAACATTACACAAGAAATTAAGATTTTGCAATACAAACAAGTTTTTTTTTTTTTTTTTTTTTTTTTTTTTATACCACGACGGTGGCAAACAAGCATACGGCCCGCCTGATGGTAAGCGGTTACCGCAGCCTATGAACGCCTGCGGCACCAGGGGCATCACGTGCGCGTTGCCGACCCTTTAAAAACCTATTTACCCCCTTCTTGAAGAGCCCCATACTGTAGTTTCCAGGGAAAACCTCGGCAGGGAGCTCATTCCATAACGGGATTGTTCGCGGGAGAAAATTTCTCTGAAACCGCACTGTGCGCGACCATTTAGGTTCCAATGTATGTGGATGAGCTCCCTGACGATGGCGAGCGGTGCGATGGTAGAAAGTGGCTGTGGGCATCATATCAAACAATTCTTCAGAACACAGCCCATTGTAGAGACGATAGAGCACACACAAGGAGGCAAAGTCTCTCCTAAGACTTAGTGGCTCGATACCGTCTGTGAGATCAGGATCGTCGACTATTCTCACAGCACGTCTCTGAACTGAATCGAAAGGCTCAAGCTGGTACTTCGGTGCTCCCGCCCAGAGATGACAGCAATACTCCATGTGAGGTCGAACTTGTGTTTTGTAAAGTAGTAGCCTTTGTGCCGGTGTGAAGTATCGCTTCGCTCTATTCAGAACACCAAGCTTTTTTGACGCCAGCTTGACCTTCTCTTCCAAATGAGCTCGAAATTGGACGTCACTGGAGATGTCGACACCGAGGATTCCAATGCTCTGTGAGATGGTAAGGGGTGTATTCTGGAATTGTGGAACCACAGTGAACGGGGTTTTCTTAGCGGTAAACGCACAGACTTGTGTCTTAGAGGGGTTAAATTGGACCAGGTTATCCCGACCCCAATCGGAGACTCTGTGTAAGGTGCTCTCGATTTGAGACACAAGTTGTTCGCGACTTTCTACTACAGCGGTACGAGGGATGTTAGCTCGGCCCATGTAATATGCATCTCCAGTACTGTCGTCCGCATAACAATGGATACCATCCGTGGACAGCATATCATTGATATGCAGCAAGAACAGCGTTGGAGATAGCACGGAGCCTTGCGGGACACCAGCGTTTATGTCCATGCTTTCGGAACAGCTACCATCGACGACGGCTTTTATGCGTCTGCCGGACAAAAAGCTAGCCACCCACTTGCACAAACCCTCGGGCAGGCCGTAGGATGGTAACTTCGATAGAAGACCCCTGTGCCAGACCCGATCGAACGCGAAAAATCGAAGTTTGTTTTCAATATTGAATTTGGCGTAATTTTTAGTAAATACTATTATTTATTGATTGTCATTTTACGTCAAGCGATGTATCTGTGCTTGGAATATATGTTATTACTCAAATTTTTCATGCATAACTTTAGTTAACCTATTTCTGCTAAAAAACCTGTCAACGAATGTAAGGGGAAATTGACGACATGAGTTTTTGTACGGAAAAAATTTGAACTCTTAGAATAAAAACAACAGTGCTATTATGCTAGACATTTCTAAAAACAATCATGTTTGGCTGTGACAATACCGCATACGCATTTGAATTTCGTTAAACTAATAATGGCCTCATCGTCTACGAATGATAAATCCTACAAGAATCAGCTCTATAACCAGTTCTTGTTTTATGACCTTATATTGTTTGCTCGAAATAAACATCGACTATTCGATTATGTCAATGAACTGAGCAACAGATTTCCCGCTTTAATTAAAAACTAAAAAATGTGACCTTAAGACAGCAGTAGTAGCATAATTGAAATCTTTGTGTACTATGGCGGTTAGAAATATAAGAACTCATTGAAGAAGGGTAAAGAAAATCTTATTTTATGTTACCGCGCATGTAGGTTTACTAATCTGGTGTCATTTATATTTAAAAATGTTGATCAATTGACAATTATTTAGCAACCTCCTTTTGATTAGGTGAAAACAAGTGCGTGATCGTCATTCATCATAAATACCATAGTGTAAAAAAAAATATTGCATAGTTAGAATTTCACTGGCGATAAGTTGGTCATTAATCGAGTGATTTATTTTATTTTAGGTAATACAATACGAATTGGTTTGTTCTACAGCTACAGTCAATCGCTAGTTCTCAATTTACATCAAGTTACTTCAGAGCAATTATATGCTCTAAACTTAAATTATTTTTTATATAAAATGTAAGGCTCTGAATTTAACATTTTTAATTACACAATAACAGTTATTAATATGAAGGTAGTTTCGTAAAATGTTATTATATTATTATAGGTACCGTTGAAGAAGAGCATTTTTTAGTTTTATTACGTGGGTAGGTAGGTAGTTGGTAGGTACCAAGTAGACTTATTAAAGTGTACCCACCTATGTACTTAATATTGAAATCGAGTAGGTGTGCTAAGAGTACATGTCTGTGATCATTTACCTAGATTCATGTTTTAAATTATAAACGAGTTATATAAAATCATTTTTTTTAATCCTTAGGAATTGATTATAGTTAAGATACTTAATAGCGGGTAGGTTTAAGAAAGAATAATTTGGGCAATTATAAGCACCCTTAAAAATCAGCTGGTTGCTAATAAAATAATATTCAACCTTATTTCAAATGTCATAAAGGTGATAAGCCTCACATAATTATAATAACTTTTACTTTTGTTATTATTTAATACTTATATTTAAGGTGCGATTAAACTGTAGGTATATTAGTTAATCAACGAAATATTCGTGCAGAAACATCGCGGGTTGAACAAAAATTTACTAACGCGAGAAATTGCCATTCAAAGGGAAATAGCAAGCGAGATCACGCCGCGTATCGAGGTCAAACAATATAATAATAAGGCATATAGAGCGTAAGAACGAAGGCATGAACCAAATAGGTTAGGTTTGACATCGTCAAAACAATATAACTTACCTACCGAAGACAGCATTCACATCCAACAGCTACCCATTCCGTTACAAGATTCGCTTCAACGGTCGTCGGCAATGCTGTCACTTACTCACACACAAACACAACGTAGTAAACGTCATAACCAACGTTTACATCGTTAATTACACAATTTGGCAAATGTTTTCCGATATTGCCAACAATATATCACATGTAAAACTACTTTAACTTGCACATGTAACGGTCACAAAACACAAAATGTTGGTCAATCATAGAAAAAACGTATTTTTTAACCAAAGACAGACCTAATCACCACTCCTTTTCTCTCACGGAGTTCTGTGATAGCGAACAGCTGCGGCGCGTGTTGTACCAAAACAAATACACATAACGCCACCTGTTGGTCACTTGCCTTCATTAAAACTGTTCAAATAAGTTCCCCGTTTCAACTCGACATCGCTGGTGATTAATGAATTAAAATAAAGATGGCGCTAGGGGTGAATTATTAAATCAATTATAAGTAAAAATTAACAACAAATAAAATTTAAACCGAATAAAAAAAATACTTTGAAATCTTTAGTGGTTATTTGAAGAACAATTTACTTTTATAAATTGTTATATATTTCGGCGAGCAGTTTATTTTTTTAATTACTAGCTACGATTACATAACTATTGCCAAAAATTCAAAAATGTATGTAAAAATTAGCATCTTATTACAAAAGTTTTTTAAAATGCTTGCAAAAAGTCCAAAATAAAGCTCCGCCGTAACAGTGATATAACACTGCCGTGACCAGGATTCGAACCTGGGTTACTACGGCCACAACGTAGGGTCCTAACCACTAGACGATCACGGCTATCGGAGCAGATATAAGTTAAGTTAAAATAGTTGAGTATACTCAGAGAAATGTTTTTACACAATCTTAATTTCATCTAAAATTTTAAAAATATATCACTATAGTAAATTTATATATTGTAATCAACTCAGTTTTAAAATGTAAGGAATCATAAAGTCTGTCAGAATTCGTTTACACATACTATTTATTAACCAGTGTAAAATATAAAATTATATTAGATATTAGATTTTTACCTATGGAATTGACGTTACTTACTTTTATGAAAAAAAAACGTATTTTTTTTATACATTTTATATCAATTAATCAAAGTAATCACCCACACAATCGATGCATCTTTGCCAACACCGTGGCAGGTTATTGATACCATCTTAGAAGTCAGCTGAACGGGAGGCAGGAAACTCTTCAAAGACATTTTCTACTGCCTCTAATTTATTTACTTACCTGTAGAATTGGTGGCGCGCGGCAGTGAAATTTTATGTTATATTAGTTTTGTTTTCGCAACGTCCAGTCGCGTGTGATTCCACAATTCAACACATAATTAAACGCTTTGCTATGAGTACACACACAAATGAAATTAAAAGGGGCATTTAAAATACTGCATGAAGCAGTTTAAAACATAATTTATTCTATAAAAGATATTTAATAACAACTGTACTTTTTTCAGAAAGTACATGTTTATTTACTTTAATTACAATGTATTGATTTAAACTTCGTTGGTCATGTTTTCTCGATAAGTTATTGTAGAGAGGACATTTACTGTTTCTTTATGGCAATTATATACGAGTATAGTTCATCCGTAATCATTGCTAGGATGATGAAACATGGTAAATGTTTTGTTAAAAATAATTAACATTTTTAATGATTATTTTTAATTAATTATTTACAAATATTTTACTTAATATATTTATTTAACAGCAACATTAGAGACTAAATAAATTATAGGTAAAAAATAAAAATAGCACGCTTAAAAAGTCGGTCACAAACAAACATATGAGGCTGAAAAAGCGTGTTAAAAAGCCTATCGGAAATTGATACGTACAACTAATGCCAGGGCAAAATGCATCTTCCACACAATTTATAGTGTTTATACTCCCTTGACGCATTGCTCTAAGTGTTATTTTTACAAAAACTAAAATCTACATATAATCAAAATAGGAATACAATTTCTAGTTTAAAAATGTAAGTATCTATTTATTTGTAATTTAAAAAATTGTACTACAAATTATTAAATTATTCTTTCATTTAATTTATTAAACATTTCATCACAATATAATTAATTATAAAGATTTCCTTCATCCACCTTCATTGTCATTCCGATGCAAATATTTTTGTATACTCGGTGTTAAAGACTCTAAAACATTCACCATCCTACCAAAAATACCAATCAGTTGTTCGTTCTGTTTAATTCTAGCCATTTCTCTTTCGTGAGCCAACTTTTCCCTTTCTCTTTCAAATTCAAAATATCTATCTGTAACCTCCTTTATTTCGTCATTGAAAGGTTTTTTTCTCTTTCCAGATGTATGGTTTTCAGATGTATGGTTAGAGGAAGAACTGTCGGAAGCAAAAGAAGACGCCGTTGATTTTCTACGACGCGAAGCTGTTCCATTAACGGCACAGAAGTATTGAGGAGGTGGTGATAGCGTTCTAGTGCAAGGATCTGGTTCCATCTCCTCCTGAAATTAATAAAACACAATAATTTCATATCATTTGCTTTGGTTAGCCAATGTTTCTACTATAGAAGGAAGTCTCTAGCACAGAGAGCTAAAAAATCGCCTTTGGAAAATTTACTCACTGTCCTCCGAGTGATGCAGATTTACCTACTTTGGTAATTTTTTCATTTATTTGTACATCTTGATGATACACATATTGTATATAAATAAGTGGACATGACGTTACAATAGGCGTTTCCTCGTCCATAGGAATCATCATCAATCATCAGCGGCCATAGACTCGGTATCTATTGCGGGGGACTATATATCTAAACATCCGTTACAAGCGTGATTTTCTGTATGTATATAAAATTAAACAAACCTTAAAAAGCAGTTCATTATCATCATCAGATTCAGAACTTTTCTTTAAACCACTCTGTTCCCTTAACAACTTTAAGAGCCGCTTCTCAACGTCTGTTAGATCAGGACCATCACCACCTTGGCCTTTGATCTTTTTTATTTTTCTTTTTGTGTTGTTTTTCAGGTCGCTCCAAGCCTAGAAACATATTTTAGTAACAATTAATAACAGATCTAATTTCATAACATACAATTGTTTAATGAAGCAAGTCTCTGCTTGTTCAAGATTCAATATGAAAAGATAATAAATAAAATATAAAATATGATTCAATATGTTATTATTCTTGGTTATGCACACACTAAATACATAAATATATGAGGTACAAGGAAATGTCATATAGAAAAGCAGACTTAACCCAAAATTGAGTTTTCTACCAGCAAACCCTGAGTCTATAGGAATCTATAGAGAATTGAATATAATGAAACAAAAAGAAAATATTTTTTTTTTGTCTACATTTTATATGTACCTCTTTGATCACCATATCATAAATATTTTTATCTTACTGTAATATCTATTCTATTATATTTATTGTGTGTTATGTGTACATAATACACAATAAATATAATTAGATATAACTACTTACAAGTAGTTATGTGGTAGGAATTATTATTGTAAGACTTGTATTTTTATAGACCTACTAAGGATAAAAGAAACGGAAAGATAAAATTATATTTACAAGTTTAAGTAGGATATAAAATAGGATAGAAATTAATTAAAATAATTAAGGTGTTTAAGACCTTTTAAAATAATAAATTACTTAATGATATAAAGAAACAGGGATTATGTTATGTTGGTAAGTACCTTCCGCCATTTTTCTAATGGTTTTGGTTCCCCTCTGGATTTGTTTAACAAATCTGCCAGCTCTAGCCATTTTTGTAGATTGTCCAACCGTCCTTGGGAACCTGGAGGTGGCTTGCTTATATCACCATTACTGAAGATAAGAAGCAGTTTTTATATTATAACTACCATTTCTAAAGAAGTAAATTTTATTGACTTTGATGTAATTATAATAAAACATAACTTCATACAGATCCGTTATGGTTCTATCACAGGTTTAAAATACTCCCTACACATGTCCCCTATCTCCATTTGGGATATCACAAAGATCTTAAGAAAGTAGAGATTGTATGGTTAGTAACCTTCAATAAAAAATTTAAGCACAGAACACCAAAAGAGACCTAATGCATAACAGTTAGTTGCTTATCTTACAAATTATAAATCTTAAAAATTTAAATATTGTTTATTTACTTCATTTTAAAATTTTTAGTTGTAGTAATTAATTTGAATTTTTCATTTTCATATTTTATCATGTAACAATTGTGTAAAATGTATGTAGTATGTATAAACAACATATTCTCTCAAATGTGCAATGCCCAGAAAATGCTACTAAGTTAAGACAAACTATTTTAGAAGAACATAAAGATTTTGTTTTTAGATATTTGATCTTCCCAAGCACTACTTTAATTGAAGTTTCTTGTACATATAAGGTGAGTTGTCTGCTTGATAGAATTATTGTGATTTATTTTGTGATGGTTGTATTGTTAAATTTCCTAAATTTAATTTATCAAACTATTTAATTTATAAATATCGCTAAACAAAAATAATAAAAATAAACTGTTATGTAAAACTTTAAAATTAAATTAAATAAATTAAATTTAAAGAAATCAAAATTAAATAAGAGCCATCTACTTTGTTATTTTAAGTCATGTGGTGCAGGATTAAGGATATAGTGTCACCAACACTATTCATTACAGTGGTGGCATAAGACCCAACTAAGTAAGCAACAGACAACCTGCATAAGAAAGACTACAAAGGATAACAGCAGGAAACCTTGAAACAAATCTTGTTTCAACCTATCTGGCCAGTGTGGTCTAATAGACCAAAATTACCTTTCTACACCCTGTCTGTGTCAGTAATGGACTATTTAAGGTTGTTGTAGTAAGTACATGTAGAAAAGCATAAAACAAATGTAGGCAAGCGAGTTATTTTCAATTTATTTATTTTGCATTTTCTCTGTTAACAATAAACATTTTTTTTAAATCATCAACATCTCTTAACTGTTGAAATCATAATTTTAAATTAAATTTTCTTTTTCATGTCAGGGGAATTTAAAATGCCTTTTAAGTTAATAGTAACATTCTCTGACTAGATTGTTAACTAGAAAGTAAATAAATAATTAGAATTAAATCGGTAAAACATCGCAGATTCGACGTTTATTACACTAAAAACATTCGTATTTATTTGTAAAACTAAAGAAGTTTCAAAATGTACTTTTGTTGACTGTTTACGTCTGTCGCTGTTTGCTAGTTTTCATCTATTTAATATCTACTACTCTTGTCTGACAGAAAATCCTTACCGTTCCATAAAATCTAACATAATTTCAAATTGAGCCTGAGTTCCTCTTTTGTCTCTCATATCTAGTTTTTTAAATAATATGGTATTCCAATTTTAATAGTTTCCCGATGTTTTCGCGAAATATGAACAAACTGACAGGTTCATTGTCTGCTTGATGATTATTGACTGATATGACTTGCCAGAAGAGCAGTGCTGCCAACATTTGGTCTTTTTCCCGTAATAAAAATGTATAGGACTTCTTAAATTGATAGTCATATGATAGCAGAATACTGGAAAATTGTAGGTTTATAGTTTAAAGAAAAACACCAAAGTTAATAAAACTATCCAAATGATTTTCCCACGAACCATGACGACGTTGCTCGCTCAAAATTGTAATATGCGCATAAACCACTAGACTGGCATCACTGTTGAGTTCAAAGTTAAAAATCCTGAAAAGAAGCTCATTACTACTGTTGTTTGTTTATATGTATTTTCTTTGGAGTTGATTTGTATTTTTAAACCCGGTTGGTAATGGATGGCAATTAGATTTTTCAAGATGGGTTTTCAAAAGTACCTAACTTATCTGCTTACTTGATTACATAAATACAAATTTATTCCTACAATGACTTTAGAAAAACGCGTCCCAAAGTGGTCCAATATGAAGTTCCGCGCCAAAGAAAAACAAACAGAAAATTGAATCTTATATTTTCAGTTACCTACTCTTTATAGCATACCTACAATCTGACGTGCATTTTGGTTTCTGTTCATAAAATCATACATAAAAAAATAATCGTTCAATTACTAGGTAAAGGTATATACTTTTTGTGCTTAATGACTGTTTTGTGACCGATCGAAGCCTATGTTCTTTCCATATATATTTGCTCTTACTTAAGTCTACTAAAATTGCACACAAACTATAAGCACAGCCAGAAATCAATTCGTGGAATATTTATTTTCAGACCTCAGAGAACCGCGTGGAAAACGACTAAAAGTCCTTACTTTTTTTTATTTTGACTTTACTCTGCCTAATGGAAAGCATGAATAGAATCCACGAGTTGTGCTCACCATACTTATTGTGAATGCAGACAACGCAGTATAGTAGTAGTAGTAGTAGTAACACACTATGACGGCCTAATGAGATGCTTTTTCACACCCCCGCTTGGGGACATTCAAGAAATGACAGCCATCGAGACAATGTAAAACTTACACACGATAACTGTCACCTCTACATCAATTGGGCTCCAGTCCTGCACTCACCAACGAAACACGACAGTGTGGTTGCTGTTGCTTTAGGTTGGTCTACTGTGAGAGGGTAATACTGCTCCGGTCAAGCCGGCCCATTCGTGTTAAAATCAGTGTGGCTCTACTACTCTATTGAATTGCAGTACTATTTTCAACATTCTAGATTCAGACAGTTCGTGTAGCATGCAGTATACTAAACAAATTTCCAACGTCGATTAACTGGTGTCATTGTTACCTGTAGTATATCACAGGACGGTTGAGGACTTATTTGAAACTATATTCAAATTCTACTCGGGACGATGTGATGTAGACAAATTACACAAATTGTGCGATGATAATGATGTATTCCTAGCCAATTTCGGCTACTACAGCCAGTCTCAATAGATACCAGCCAACTAATCATCATCATCAACAGCCTTTGACAGTAAAGGACGTTCTGGTCTATTATACTACACTGGCCAAACAGGTTGGTATAGGATTTGTGTCAAGTGCGGCGCGGCGTTCTTCTCGCTTTCCGCGGTGGGCTATAGCCAAACTGAATAGGGACCTACTGGAGGAGGCAGCCATTATTCACTCTTGGCTGTCTCCGCAGGCTCCGATCGAGGAGGTCGACATGGGGGCTGGTCGTTTCCGCGATGCGATTACGCAAATCTGCGATGCGGCCATGCCCCGCATCCGAGGTTGTCGGCCTCCACGGAAGGAGGTTTACTGGTGGTCCCAGGAGTTGGCGGACCTCCGCGCGGCCTGTACTCGTGCCCGGAGGTCCTACACCCGTGGTCGGCGGCGACACCGCGAAGAAGGCGGGGAAGACCAGCTTCATGAGGAGTACCGAGAGGCGCGGAAAACTCTGAAGCTGGCCATCAGCCGCGCCAAGGAAATTAAGCGTAAGGAGATGCTGGAGGGTCTCGATCGTGACCCCTGGGGTCGCCCATATCGTGCGGCGCGACAAAAGCTCCGCACGTCGGGCCCCCCCCTTACAGAGACACTCCAGCCCAGCTTCCTGCGGGATGTGGTCGAGGGCCTTTTCCCGCAGCGGGTGGATCACACACCCCCGTCGATGGTCTTCATGGCCAGAGACGACGGGGGGAACGAGGACAATGTTCCGCCCATTGGGGAATCGGAGGTGGGGGCGGTTGTTCTACGGATTCGCTCTAAGAACACCGCCCCTGGGCCAGATGGGATACCTGCCCGAGTATTGGCACGATCCCTCGACCACATGTCGGACCGCCTCAGGGAGGTCTTGGACGCTAGCTTGTCGTCCGGACGCTTCCCTGAGTGCTGGAAAAGCGGGAAGCTGGTCCTATTAAGGAAGCCGGGACGGCCTACCGATTCGGTGGCGGCCTATAGGCCCATTGTGTTGCTGGACGAGGCGGGTAAACTGTTTGAGAGGATAATCTCTGCTCGCATCGTCCGGCACCTCTGCGAGGTGGGCCCCGATCTGTCGGACGCCCAATTTGGTTTTCGGGCGGGGCGTTCGACGGTCGATGCTGTGCTGCGACTGAGGGCCGTTACCGAAGAGGCGGTGAGCTGTGGCGGCGTGCTGTTGGCGGTGTCGTTGGACATCGCCAACGCATTTAATAGTCTGCCATTTAGCTGCATCAGGGAAGCACTCCACTACCACGGGGTGCCAGAGTACCTGAGGCGGCTTGTGGCAGACTATCTTGAGGAGCGTACCGTCGTGTACGAGGACCGAGATGGTATTCTGAGGCGGCGGCCCATGTCGTGCGGTGTTCCACAGGGGTCCGTCCTCGGACCACTCCTGTGGAATATGGGATACGACTGGGCCCTTCGAGGTCGTCTTCCCCCCGGGCTGGGCGTAATTTGTTACGCCGATGACACATTGGTCACGGCCCGGGGGGCGAATTTTCAAGAGGCGGCGCGTCTGGCCACCGTGGGAGTCTCTTTGGTGGTCGGGCGCATTGAGGCGCTGGGTTTACGGGTGGCCCTAGATAAGACGGAAGCCCTTTTGTTTCATGGGCCCCGTCGTGGTCCACCCCCCGGTGCCTCTATCGTTGTAAATTCGGTCCTCGTACCGATTAAGGCCCAGATGAAGTATCTGGGCCTAATTCTCGACGGCAGGTGGCTCTTCGACGAGCACTTCCGACAGCTTACTCCAAAGCTGGTCGGCGCTGCTTCTGCTCTTGGGCGACTTTTGCCCAATTTGGGTGGAGCCAGCGTCGCGACGAGACGGTTATACACGGGGGTTGTTCGGTCAATGGCGCTGTATGGTGCACCGGTGTGGGCGGCGGCTCTGACCGCCCAGAATAAGGCTCGCCTCTGGCGCCCTCAGAGGATATTGGCGGTTAGAGCCATACGCGGTTACCGCACCGTATCGACGGAGGCGGCGTGCGCCCTGGCCGGAACTCCCCCGTGGGATTTGGAGGCGGAAGTGCTCGCCGAAGTTTATCGGCGGACGGCTGACTTCCGGGCGGGTAGCGGCATACGGCCCCCGCCCGAGGAGATACGCGAGTGGCGTGAGGCCGCTCGTCGAGCCACGATGGCTCGTTGGTCGTTCCGGTTGGAGACTCCACGTGCTGGCTTTGCCCTCGTGGAGGCTCTCCAGCCGGTCATCGCCGAGTGGGCAGGGCGGCAGCACGGGACCCTTTCCTTCCGGCTGACGCAGGTCCTTTCCGGGCATGGTTGCTTCGGGAAGTATCTGCACTCGGTCGCCAGGAGGGAATTGAGTCCCGCCTGTTACCACTGCGACTGCAGTGAGGACTCGGCTCAGCACACGCTAGCGGTTTGTTCCGCCTGGGCGGCGCAGCGTGGGGTCCTCACTGCAGTTATTGGAGGAGATCTCTCGCTACCGGCCGTCATACGCTCCATGGCCGGTAGCGACAGTTGTTTTACCGCGGTCGCAACCTTCTGCGAAGACGTAATTTCGCGGAAGGAGGCGGCGGAGAAGGCCCGGGAGGACGATATCCACTCGGACCCAATTCGCCGCCGGCGAGCCGGGCGGCGGAGGCGCGCATACCAGCGCCTCATGCCGCCTTGAGTGTGGCCGCGGGTGGACGGGACGGGTTTTCCCCTCCACCCGCTATAATGGCCAGCCGCGAGGAGGCGACGTCCGCGTGTGCCGTACGTCGCCTATATAGAGAGTTTATCCGCAGATGGTGCCTGCTTTGGCGGGCAGGCGCTAGGAGGGATCTGGATGTCGTAATAGCAGCGGTTCCCGGATCCCTCCTGTCTCAGGCGCAGAGTGGCACACCGTGTGGTTTTAGTCGGTCCGATTCCGACACACCACCCCGCCGTAAACCCCGGTGGGGTGACGGCCCGAGGGGGTTTCCACACGTTAAAAAAAAAAAAAAAAAGGATTTGTGTCAAGTATTCCTTCTCTTTGCAGTGATGTTATCTTGCGTAACTTACGAGTATATATCTAAAAAAATATCTGGTTACTGCTGGCTCAAATGACCTGACTTACAATGGTATTTTAAGAGTTCAATGTCTACCAGGTTGACTCTGGTGGAAACATGCTGTGAGGGTGAAGAGTGCGGATCATGTAGCCCAATGTTAACTTAAGAAGGCAGCCGGTAAAAATCTTTACCAGCTACCTTCCGCCTTTACTTTTAGCACCGAGGGCTTTTACGAATTTTGGGTGTCACCTACAATTAATCAGTAGTTTCCAATGGGTTTGGCGCTAACGGAGCATTCAATCAAAAATAATCTTCGTGGTTTTTAAATAAATTATTATAGCTAACTGACGATATTTTACAATATGGGAAGAACAGAATAAAAAAATAAAAACTTCTTGCATGTGTATAATTTCTTGTGTCTCAACATATTTTTTTTAACATTTTAATGTACCACTTCGTCGGTGTGATTATATACCATTTAGTTCATGTTCCAAGTTACATTTACAATTATGCTGTCTTTCTGTAACAGTTCCGTTCCACCCTAACCAAAACAGCAAATAAATCTCGGATTTCAATGTTCGAGAACTGTTCATCATCATCGATTGTCGATTTATGGATAACATGGCCTATTTATTGTCTTCACTGTACTGTGTAATGATTTGTGATCTTCCTTAATTCGAGGATGTATGTACACACGATATATACACAAGATACAGTATAATAGCAGTAGGTATACTGCCATTGATTATTATTCTACACGATATCACGTGCTAGCCTTGGATTTCACCGTTTTATAGTGGTAGAAATCCGCTCTCGAACCAAACGGTTCGACTCTTAGCTCCTTTTTTTTTAACGTATGGAAACCCCCTCTGGCCGACACCCCACCGGAGTCCTCCTGTGTCAAACAGTCAAAACCTGGAACTCACTACATCTGCCCTCCCCTTGTGACCCTTTAAGCGAGACGTGAAAAATCATCTTACTAGGCCGCTATAGTATGTGTCACCATATTGCATTGATTGTATTCGCAATAATTATAATGACCACTACCCCTGGATTCAACTTTTCTAACAAATGTTGAAATTGATGGGACGCATGGCGTAAGCCTCTTCAACACGGGATTTTTTCTTGAAAGGGCTTAGGACGTGGCTTTTTTTTTATAGAAAGCCACCAAAGTGACTTTATTCTGCCTGATTGAAAGCAGAAATAGAATCCCATCCAGTCCTGATAAACAACTAAAATAATAATAAACTAATATGTATATTATTGTATTTCAGTTAATGCCTCTTGATAGAAAAGTTTCTGGTGATGTTATAATGACTTAGCTGTTACGATGAAATAACCCTAGGTTCTACAACTACATAAGATTTCTACACTACCGTCATTATTAATTCATTCCGCCTTTAATAATTCACTGCTGGACATAGACCTCTCTTCTCTGAAAGGCTTGTTAGGTCTTCTACACGTCTAACGACAATTTTAATCAACAAATTTTTATCAACCTGTTTGTGTCGCCTTTACTTTCAATTTAATACTGTTGCGGTCGATCGAGATTCAAAGGTGCGCGTCTGATCCATTTTAAGACAAAAAAAAATCTCTTCATGTAGTGTCCATAACATAAAACATACTATTAGACCATGTTACATGTATTTCTGGCAGAGAATGCATGGTAGGCGGTAGATCTCTATCAATCTCATCCCATGGAGATCACTTCACTACTTAAGGTAAATAAAATAACAAATATCAATTGCTATCGTTTATTGATTTAAAATACAAAACTTAGTGACATAAAGCTCTATCCTTTTATTGTTACAGTGCCTGCGAACTGACAATCCGATAGGAAATAAACATTTTAGCTCATCACGTCGCGCACCACCACACACCAACTCACACATTCCATATAATCCCATGCTGTCACAGTACAAATAAATAGTATAGTATATTACATACTCAAGCGCAAACATCTAGGGCCATTCTTGAGTAATGGATTTAGTTAGAACTATATTCAAATAGGTTGGTGTTTTGTGTTCATTATCACTTAACATCCAGACTAGTTTGTAATATATTAACATTGTCACGGCAGATTTCCTGTGATAAGGCTTGTCAAAAACGAAACAATTGTCTTAAGTTATACATGTGTTACAGTGAGTAAATCGTTTAACTGTATATCATACGGTGGATACAGTGTCTATTTTAGCATATTATCGAGTTAAAAGGAACTAAACATTAAAACAAATATATGATAATGTATATTACAATTAGGTACACTTGATGAACACAATTCTTTTTTTACATACATTTGGAAACCTGCCCGCTGATTACTTCGATATTGTTCTATCATTATCAAATTAAACGTGTAACCCATACTTATTCCTTATACTCTTTCTAACAACCCTATATCTCATGAAGCAGAAAAGTATTACAGTAAATATTATACAGATAGTTCAATTTTTTTATAATACAGAACAGCAAGATTAGAAATAGATTCAAATCTACAATGAAATAAAATAATGATAGCACATTCTATTAGATAAATTAACAATAATAAAAATACTTTAATGCTTCATGTAAACGAGTACCATACATGTTTCGTTTAAAATAAATCCACTTAGAAAGTATTTTTATAAAAAGTCGCAACAATATTTTGCGATAAGAAATAATTTGCTATCAGTTGCAATTCGTCATTTAGCTGCTTTATTCTGAACTGCTGTCACCTCAGTCAATTTTAAACTAAAAATAATTTAACATAAAAATTTCACTATATCACGACGTGGTCAGAATAAAGAAGCTAGGCTCCAGGACCGCTACTAACAAGCTTTTTAAGGTCAATGGACAATTTCTATACATATACATTACACAGATATCTACAATTTGAGATATCCCAACCTACCGTCGACATTTGCTAACTTTTATACAGAACGTGTGCCGTATGCATCAATGTTCCTTCAATCTTATATACAATTTAAGATTACCGTCAATAAAAGTCATCAAATATTAAGCAAACATTACCGATACAATGTTTGAATTATTGAATAATGTGCGACCTAAAAAGCGATGAGGTAGTAGCGGGCCTTACACATAAAAACTTCCGGCACAATAAGGCAGTGATTCAGTGTATGCTATACAAAATATTTCTGTTTAGAAAGTTTCAACCAGTCTGTTGCAATGAGGTTAGTCTATTGTAGATTCAAATCCAAAAAGGTTGAACAAGTCAATAATTCAATTTATGAACCCTTATTTGAAATACTCAATTTTATACATGTTTCAACATTCTCATAACCTACAAGTACATTTTGTGTTTTATAGAATTACCTATACACTATTCTCTGTTTAACACATCGTTTGAATACCAATGGGTCAAAATAACCTAATACGCGTTAAAGAAACACTTGAGTCTTAATCACAAGCATCATACAATGGAAATAAAACATTTACACGTTACACAACAACTCTGAAATGCGAGGGCATAGTTTTAATTAAATAATTTAAGTATGTGTACAAAGTGTGTCGATTCGAATCAATTTGTGCATTAACAAAAATACTTAATCTATTTCTTCGTTTGTATAAACAAATTCTCATTGGCCCTTTGAATTTCAGTCATCAGTTGCCGACACTTTAGGAATATAAAGCTTGCGATAATTAAAACCGAACGAAAGCCTAACTAGCATAGATCGTAACTAAACTATAGATTATCCAGTTTATGTCGCAGTCTGTATCGATTAGTCGGTTTCCTAATTTTTATATACAATATTTATTTTCTACCATATTGCGTCCTTGATATGCATCGCGTAACAATAAAAAAACCTAGCTCTCGCGCCCTCGACGCGTCCGGATGCGGCGAATCGTCGGCGATCACTCGGAACGCTAAGTACTGTCGGGTGAAGCGATCGGGAAACAAATAATACAAATATACGGTACAACGTAACAAATCGTCACCATAGTATCTCTTTACAGTCAGACTTATCGTATTAAATAAAAATATAGAATCATAAATATCGGATTCAGTCCAGGAGTGCACTCGCACGCGGCTAGTGGATGGCCACGGGGCTGTGGCAGACGGCCTGTAGCAGTTCGTCGTCGCGCCGCACGGCCTCCACCTCCATGGGGGCGCCCCACAGCCGCGCCGCACTCGCCCCGCCCGCGCCCCCCGCACCGCTCCCCGCGCCGCCCGCTGCACCACAACCACACGTTATACACCGCTCAAACACTCCTCGACATCAAACAGCTCATCACCAAATCAAAGGGTTAGTGTCGCTAAGTACTAATAAAACGTATTAGGAATTGTGTTACAGAGGAATCTAGAACTTATAAATACATGAAAAATGTAAACATATATAATAACAATAATTCAGAAGCTGAAGGTATTATTTATCGACTTGACTACTTTTAGGATGCCCGTAAGCTCTATAAAAAACTAGCCGGTATCTAATTATAAATCTTGGATAGGCCATAGTAAAATGAAACTATCGTGGGTAAACATTACTTCTCAACGGCACATACAAAAAGCCAGTCGACTCTCAGTTCGTTGTTGCAGATTTAAGCTGTTGATGTTAGGTTTATCAGCTTAAACACAGCTGCCTAAAATCTTAATCGAAACACTGAACTTGTAGTCGGGTAGTCTATCTAATTAAAAATCCAGTCGATAAATACACCAGTTTGCACGTTTTAATTAAGTAAAAGCCATGCGTGATACATCCAGCATGCTGAGGTTGTGGGGAAGGTTACGTATAAACATTCCTAGTATATTGTTTGCAGACCTGACACGTAATCGTTAGGCACTAGTGTGGCGGGGCAATTGATCGCAGGCCGGGGCCGCCGGACCGCTCTAGTCATCGCGAGTCCGACGGGCCATCTGCCACAATGCCAACGTTTACACCTTAAGATTACTCGTGGAAGTTACAGCGGCCTGCGACTTGGGATCACTTGATTTGATTTACAAATGATTAGTACAATAAAATCAACCAAAGCGCACTACCACCCTTTGCATAATGCTAATAGGTCTTATAATACAAAAATGTGAATTGTCTTTTAATTTTAATATTTACATTTGATTGTAATTTGAAGTCTGCAGTAATCAGTAAATTTTACATATATTTGATATAAAGTAGTAACTTCCAATGTTGTTTACATAAAACTTATCTTTCAAACTTAGAATAGTTAAGATAAATGATGAAGCGATTTATGTTAGCAAAGAACACGACATAAGCTTGAAATGATTATGTTAGACTTATATTAGATGATATTAGACATAAATGACGATTAGTTAGAGAATAGTAGTTTTACTTTCATGTAAGGTAAGGAGTTGTCAAAGCATTATTAAGTTAGAAGAACAAACAACAGTGAAATCTGAATTTCATTCCCTGATAATTTGCTTAATAAATAATTACAACGCGATTAAACAAAGTATAATTCTGTAAATATCATTAAAATTAAGCATATTTATAGCTTCAATTTACTGGATATAAATCATCGTCCACTAACTGTAGCATATTGTATAAAAGAAATTATCCAAATACAAATTAAATCCAAAGTATTTTCTCACATATGTTTGTAGTAAAACACCTTTTCATAAACTGACCTAATCTAAAATTCACATATGTCATAAGTCAATGAGTTTAGATATGGAATGTTAGAGAACTAACCATGTTGATGATGCGATTGTGCTTGCTGTGTGTTTGTGGACTCATCTGCTGTCCTTTTGAAGAAATTGTGTTGTAACGCATAGTACGGCGTCACACGCTGTTTGGGGTCGTACTCCAACATACGGAGGATTAGGTCCTGATGTTTAAAAAAAATATTTCAAGATTAACACATAAATTTGTTTAATTTACGGCTTGAATCGTTACCGCCGAGAACGCAACTATTAGTACACAAATTAAAAGCCCTACGATAATATTTTTTTCAAGATGGTGGAATCCACATAGCTAGAATGCAAAACCAATATTAGTTTGATGATCACAGTACTTATACTCCTCTGTTTCAAGGCGTGTCCTGGTTCTCTTGTCTACTACATATCATAAATTAACATTTCTATACAACAATTAAAGTTCAGGCAAACAAAAAAAATCACTTGCAGAGATAAGCTTTTGATCTAACATGGGAGGAAATCTTGGACCATGATGTCTGATAACTTAGACGCAGCCGAACGGACTGTTCATCATCGAAGTAATGATATTATATAAAAGTAGACTTGATGTAACATACCTTAAATTTGAGATAGTCCGAGACAGAGTGTCCGGGTTCACCACGACGTCGTGCGGCTGGACCTCCGCCCTCCACGCCCAGAATGTCGTGCAGTCGCCGAGTGCCCGGCGCGCGGTACTTCCTGTAACCGCTGCGAACATTACTATGCTACAGACACTCGTCTAATGTCATTATTGAGATATAACTTACTGCTAATGAATAAAACCACTATAATGTTATGTATACTTAGTCTGGCCATAAATACTGTTACACTTAATTATAAAAAAATATTACATTTGAATTTCGAATCTGTCATTTTTATACGATTGTTCATTGTGTTTTCTCATTTTGGCGCCAATACATTGTAAAATATTTTGCGATATTAAAATGGTGTGGGGTGATAAAGAGAACCGAATCGGTGTGATAGCATTACACAAAGTAGGTATGGAGCCAAATGCAATTTTTAAAACTCTCCATACACTTGGTATTAGTAAAATGTTTGTGTACCGGGCTATTAATAGGTACAATGAGACCTCCTCTGTTTGTGACAGAAAAAGATCTGGCCGTCCACGTAGTGTTCGTACGAAAAAGGTGGTCAAAGCAGTAAGGGAAAGAATTCGAAGAAATCCTGTCCGAAAGCAAAAGATTTTATCTCGGGAAATGAAGATAGCACCTAGAACCATGTCGCGTATTTTAAAAGATGACTTAGGACTTGCAGCCTATAAGAGACGCACTGGCCATTTCTTAACTGATAATTTAAAGAAGAATAGGGTGGTAAAATCGAAACAACTACTGAAGCGGTACGCAAAGGGAGGTCACAGAAAAATTTTGTTTACGGATGAGAAAATTTTTACAATTGAGCAACATTTTAACAAACAAAATGACCGTATTTATGCTCAAAGCTCTAAGGAAGCTTCCCAATTAGTCGACAGAGTGCAACGTGGACATTATCCGACTTCAGTGATGGTTTGGTGGGGTGTTAGCTATGAAGGAGTGACTGAGCCATATTTTTGTGAAAAAGGTATCAAAACATCGGCACAAGTGTATCAAGATACCATTCTTGAGAAGGTAGTTAAGCCCCTTAACATCACCATGTTCAATAACCAAGTATGGTCCTTCCAGCAAGACTCGGCGCCGGGTCATAAAGCTCGGTCCACGCAGTCTTGGTTGGAATCGAACGTTTCGGACTTCATCAGAGCTGAAGACTGGCCGTCGTCTAGTCCCGATCTTAATCCGCTGGATTATGATTTGTGGTCAGTTTTAGAGAGTACAGCTTGCTCTAAACGCCATGATAATTTGGAGTCCCTAAAACAATCTATACGATTGGCAGTGAAGAATTTTCCCATGGAAAGAGTGCGTGCTTCTATTGATAACTGGCCTCATCGTTTAAAGGACTGTATTGCAGCCAATGGAGACCACTTCGAATAAGCTTTTTATATTTTTAATTGTTTTATATTTATGTATTAAACTGACACACTGTAAAAGTAATAAATGTTATTTGCAGTTAACAATTTTCTTTTTTCTTTATTACAATATTTATGGCAAGACTAGGTATATTTAGAAAAGGAAACAATTATGAAATGTGCAGGATCAGTTATAAACATCAGGCTATTGCCGTCCACTGCTGAACGAAAGTCTTCCCAAGACAAACAATCAAATTTATTATCCTACCTCTCGAGCACTGTAAATTGTGTAGTTTAATTTAAGCCGAAGTTGCTGAAATCGTCAAAACCCTTTTGCTCCTAAAGTTTCTTTACATTACACTTGTATGTATATAATAATACCCTGTGCTATAACATGTACTACTACTATAGCATAGAATGCGATTTGTTGGGTCCACGAGACTGTGATAAAAACCACAAGATTGCTTCAACAGCAGGCTGATGTCTATAATGACCTCATAGACGAACAGCAATAACGCTGGAACGAATCATCTAAAACTACTCTTACTAGGTTTTTAACTCTTTGATATTATATTATAATGAGAACTTAGCTGGAAGGGGATCTGTGTGTACTTCAATTTCTGACAAGTCATGGTAACTTTAAAAAGCTGGTTTTTTAGCTATTAAGAGGCTCTAGCTGTTAACACTCCGGGAAAGTAGCTTTTGGTACAATAATTAACGTAGTATAATGTTAAATAGCTTACAAGGGCATATGGGATGGTATCCTTTGAGGATCTTGTGTCACCCTAGGTGAATTGCTGTGTGTTTGGGCGATTTTGCCACATACATTTTTGAAATAAAACAAAACTCACTTAGGGCCCACAATATCTTGAATCCGTGAACCTTTACTTTTACTACATTTTTGCCTCACGCATTCTCAAAAAGAAAGTGGATTTACTTTATTTTGCAATTGAATTTGCAACTTCTATATTCTCTAATTTTCTTCTGATTCATTTCGTTTTGGGTTCCAAGACAGTTTACTATGATGGCCAAGTAGGAAAGATTAATCCCATATGTGCGCAACATATTTTTTAATACATTTCTGAGAAAAGATAGCAAAACTAGGGAAAACAGAGGTATTTTTCCTACTCATTGCTGACGATAATAATTTCAATTCATAATTAAACTAAATTATTGAAATCAAATTTCGATAGTTACCTGCCATCCTTCCCATTGACTTTCTTTAATACATAACCACCACCTTCAGCTGCTGGTAATTTGTCAAAGAATTTTCTTGTTTTATGTGCCTGTAAACAAAAAAATAAAATAAAATATATATAAACTTACGATACTATACTTTAAGATTTTGAATTTAAGTAGAGTACGGAAATGTGAACAAACCTGGTCTAATAAATGATCAGGCGGCATGCCGAGTACCTCGACAATTTTGTTCATTTGGTCGACTTCGTTAGCGCCGCTGAACAACGGTTCGCCAGTGTGCATCTCGACTAGTATGCAGCCAAGCGACCACATGTCTATCGCAAGGTCATAGGATACTCCCAACAGTACCTCAGGCGATCGGTAAAACCGCGACTGTATATATTGGTATATCTGAAAGTTAAAAAGATTATTATAGCATTAATTTGCGCCTTTACAAGCAATTTCATCCTGCCATCATCCTAACGTTAATAATTAAAAACCTACTAACAGTAGAAGATCGTGGAATATGCCAGAGCAAAAGCCAATCAATGGTTGTAACTTCTGCTAAATCTGGTTTTAATTAACCCATTTTTGATATTTATAAAGTACTACTGTAATTTCTCACTTCGTGATTCTAACTTGGAAATAAACTTCCATAAAATCGTTCATTCTTTATTTTACTCTCTACAGGTGACATTTCCAAAAATCCTTTTTAGACGATGTTTCTAATTGCCTAGGTGGTGAGATAGTAGCTAAGTCGACTGCTATATTTAAGGTCTAGGGTATGATTGCCGGGTCGGACCGAACGTTAGTATGATCTACAAATATTTGTATTGAGAGTTTGAGTGTTTATATATAATAGTAATAAAGTATATTAGTATACTATTAGTCAATCTACCTGTTATAATAAAAACTCAGCGTAGATTCATCAACGCAAAGCCCAAACCGTTGGCGTTCAGGCTCTGTGTTGGTGAATCAGAGTAAATAGTGTTACATGTATAGATTTCTCAGAATGTTCTCTTGAATCTTTATGCCTTCTTTGTGTATTTGGTGCAGCAATAGTAAACGTATATGCATACAATATAAATCACGATTACATCACAATATTGTTATAGTTGAAGCGAGAGTTGAAATATTCTTGTGTTTAGTGTAAGTAAAGATAAGGGGGTCAAGTCCAAAGTATGGCCTTCTAGTTAAACTAATAGACTGATAAACTAACCGGAATTGGTAATATACATTATATGTTGCTAATTATATTAATAATCAACATGTATATTTTAAATACATAAATACGATTAGGTAACTTATCGGCATACTTGTAAAACTTAAAACGCATTAAAATTTCGTGGAATTAGTCAGAAATTAATAGTGAAACTATCTGTGTCATTAGATTTTAATTGATGTTTTACATGCTGTCCGTCAAGAATCCTCTCATTGCTCAATATTTTAGGTTACATAAGCCATTTTAAAGATTTCTAAAAATCTTAGTTACTGGTCAATAACCATCTTAACAGCGCTTTGCTGCATTTGCTAAAGAACTGTTATTACTCGTAATTGCATTGTCAGTTACAAGTATATGGCAAAATATACTACAATCATGACGTTGCCATCAATATTCAAAATAAATGTATTATGTACAAGACAGCTTTAATAGGTCGAAGTCTGGACAGTTAAAATATCTGGAAAACGTGTATCAAGATGAGTAGTGTGTACGAGTATTAAAGTGTAAGTAAATGCGAGTATACGCCGATAACCATTGACCTCTACGACTACTGAATCACACAAGCGCGGTGTGATTTATCTGCGCAATTAGCTTGTACGGGAATTGAGTCTATAAATCGTGTAGGTGCACTGAAAACTGTTTCTATGCTACTGAGTGACTTTAAAAATCTACGAATGGTTGTAGACAGTAGCCCTTGGACAAGGTACGGCTATGTATACAGTCAATGTCTAGCTACCTTCCTCAGATGGATAGATAAGATACGCTGCTAAATGTACATTTTGTATGAAAAGATCGGATTACATATGAGAATTGTGAAATTGGACAATACAAAAGAACTTAAAGCATGATGTGAAGATAAAATTACGGAAGGCACTAATTAGTCTATTGTTGTTAACCATAAAAATCCAGACCACAAATCAAGTAGCCGCAACAAAATATACAATTAACATTGCAAAAATTAATCACAAAGGTTAAATTAACAAAAAATGTACTTGCAATCTATGCATCTGTCTAACATTAATGCTACAGAAAAACAATTATCTCGATGAACATTTTATTTCACACAAAGATAAATTCATCTAAAAATAATTATAATAATAATTCTTGCAGACTTACCCTTTGACCAAGCTGACATGAGCTTCCAAAGTCCACGATTTTAATGGCAGACCTCTTCGGGTTACATAGTAGTATATTCTCGGGTTTAAGATCACAGTGAATTATATTTAGTTCTGAAATACAAATGAGATTGGCATTAGATCTCAAGATAATTTTATTAAGGTTCAGAGAAGAATTGAACATAAGGCCTTCGCGTTATACTGTATGGATATATTGTTCAAACCATCACTATATATACTAATAATAACGATACATTACTAATAATAATCTTAGGAGAGTTGCTGGCCAATTCAGACCTATCGTTAACAAAGTGTCGACGAATCGATTATATAGTTCAGATCGATATCAGATCGTTAATAGGGAGATGTTGAGTTACGCAGTGGTAGTATCCAACCAGCCTTCAGTAAGTACTGGTTATCATTTCTGGAATTCTAATACAAGGAGTAATTGAATTTATAGAATAATAAATGAGCTTATTGTCTCATAAGATCAAAACTAAACAAAGATGAATCGATATTTTTCGGTATTTGTAAGGTCCAAATTATAAGTAAGCAATATATACTAACCAGGTTGACTAAGGAACAACAGTGCAGTGCACAATTGCTGCGCAAACTTGCGTGTGAGGTTGAGCGAGACGCCTCTAAAATTAGTGTTGCGCAGCAGGTCGTACAAATTATATGACAACAGCTCGAACACTAGGCACAGGTGGTTCCGCCACATAAAGTGGCATTTAAGTTTCACTGAAAAATCAAACATTATTGAAGCACTAGTGTAAATATTCAACGCGAACAGCTTAGGTACCTAAGATATCATACAAAAGATGAGACAAAACGTGGACTTACATCCCAGAGTGAGTTAAATTACTAAAATCACTTTTCCCTGATACTGGAAGAAAAGACAAGGGTAAAATACCACCCTTGAATTATTGTGTGCCCACTGGTGGCGGTAGTCACACACCATTAGGTAACCCTTCTGCTAGTTTGTTCCTTTAACTATTAATTTTAATATAATACATTAAACAGTATCGTTTTAAGTGTCAAAATATAATAAAAGAATAAATGTTGTTCTCAACATACATTATCAATATCATTTTATTTAAATTAGTCGGTATAATGTAAAAATACACGGCCACCGGCAACTAATTGAAAATTTCCCTCACTTTTTATAAAGGAAGTAGAGGTTTAACCTAAAGGATAATATAGTGAGTTGGGAGCTCATAAACTTACCTATATAATACTTATTTTCAGGATCCGCTCTGTTCATCATTTTTAGTAACTTGACTTCTATTTGTGCCTGGTTTAGGAAGGGTTTCTTATTCTTAATTATTTTAATCGCTACTTGACACTGCTCCTCGTGGTCATACGCTTTCACAACCTGTAACGATATTAGTTACAAATTAGAATACATGCCATTTAAGATAGCGTTAAAGGTTACAAGAATATTTTAGAGATAGATTTTGCGTCAGTATCTAAGTGTGTAAAATCGAAAGTTATGAACTTTTTTACTTTATATAATAATTGGTTTAAAAATTTTCCTTAACCAATGATATTAGGTAATTTGTCGTAAGTGTATAATTTTCAACAATCAAACAAATGTATCTATGACTGAAGTTTATTATGTTTAAACGTTCAGTAGTGTAATTGAACTAGTAAGTTTTTCCAGCCTGATAACAAACTATAATAGCGATGGGTTCCATGAATCATGTCAGAATACATGAAGTGCAATCAAAGTGCTTGTATTTTTTCTAAGAACAAATAAAATGCACCTGACATACTCACGTTTCACAGCAACTCGTTCAATATTTCTCAAACCAATATTTACAGCGTACAATAATGTACACGTGATAATTAATACAGTTGTAACAATAAAAGTTTGAAACTTTGAATAATTAAGCCAGTTTACTTATACATATATGCTGGAAATCTCTCGAGATGTTTTATATTAGTGTAGATCGGCAAATACTTCTGGCGTTAAAGGTGAAACAAAATTGTTCGAATTATAAGCCGATTATTCATTAGATGTACTCAGTTATCATTTCAAAATAGGGAATAATCGACAGCAACATTTTGTTCAAAGAAAATGATCTCTATTAGATCTGCGTCCAGAAAACAAAGTATAGAAAATATTGAATGAGTTTTGAGTTTTAATTTATTTGTAAGTAAAAAAAAAAGTAAAAAGCTTTCAATTAATATGTTTGCTCTTACCTGTCCAAATGATCCCTTCCCAATAGGCGATGAGATCTCATACCGATCGAGGAACTTCTCGCCCTGCTTAATAATGTAATCGTGGTTATCATCGTCGTAACCATCATTATATAACTTCCGCTCCTTTTTATGCGAGCCGTCCTCGCCCAGGTACTGTTGCGCTCTCCGCTTTTTCTTAGCGTAATATACCTGAAACAAATAAAGATTTCATTAGTTTTTTAGTCTAGTTCATTTTCATTCCTGTAACTTATGCATACGATATTTCAAGCACCAAAATCGTTTAAATTTGCTCACTCAGTACATTCTTGTTAACTAATAAATTTGTTTTAACGTTTTCGCGAAAGTATCGGGCAAGAGTTGAATAACTTACACAATTATATTGCAGATTTATCAAATGCAACAAGAACAATTAAGATTTTTTTATAAGATGGACTTTCCGATATTTTATTTACTGGAAAAGTTACGAGCTTATTAACTACCAACAACAAGCTACCTATTTTCCTCATTTTGTCAATTTGTTGTGTAATCGGAATCCCAATTCTTTTTCCCGTCATGTTGTTTATTTAGAACGATTATGAAAAAACCTAGTTAGATATAGTACAACTGTGGATTTACTCACATGTAATCCATGCCGTATTTTAAACGCGAAGATTCTAAAGAATCCATTCATGTTCATTTTACTCAAGTTCACAGGTGCCCAATAAGACACTTGTGAACTAAGTACAAACGAGTCATTTGTATGCCATATTTGGTTCGACGTATTGTAAATTGAACATGTCACATCAGAACGAGACGTGGTGCTATGGATAATTAGGTTCAAAGATCACCTCATTGCTATTCGCCACAGATTTTTTATTTCCCAGGTTTTTAACGGTTTACTATTTTTTTGTTGTTTATATAATTAGCCTTTTTTTAGAACAATTTTTGCTGTTTGGTCCCGTGGGACACTTATTTGACTACTTTGACAATACACCAAATGAGACAAGATTTTCTTTTTCTAAAGTTGTTCACATATGTCAATGCACTGAACAAAGAGTTCTGATTACGTAAAAGAATAATATGTTTAGGTTGGCTATAAAAAAGGTGCGAATTTAGTTCTATGCGGATATATATGCATAATGTATTTATGCCAATACTAAACATATAATTTGAAACATTGCATTGTAAACGGATCGCATGCGATAGATGAAATGAAGAGTAAAAGAACGAAGGAATTCTCGGCTGACGGACGTTGACCCAAATATGTGGTTGACATTGATCGACGACGGGTCGCGATATGCTTATATAAAACATTTGTACTGAATGCCGAACAACAGTTATACCGAACACATGGATTTAGGACTAGGAAGTTCATTTCTACCGTCTTTTTTATGAGGTATTACCAACCACCCAGGCACCCCAATATGACTCATTGTCTTGCGACTCCAAGAATTCGATGAAGTTATAAAAATATTTAAAAGAGGCAATTTTGATTCATATGTTAGCGAGGTTATATGATTAAAAAATGTTTCTATACGCTGTACATATTTACTCGAAAACCAGAACACCATAACGAAGTATTTACGAACTGCTATTACTACGTAGTGCGGGAGTATATCGGTTAGTGCATAGCATTCGCATAGTGACGGTACGGAAGTGTCGCATATCGACGCGGCCAAACGATAACCCAAATTTCTGACAGCGACCTACATAATGTAGTACACTGTATGTTTTATAGGGGGCATAGCGCCCCCAGCAACAGACAAGGCTACGTACAAACTGTTAGAATTAATTGTATAGTTATTAATCGATGTTTACAATATTAATTTGCAACTGCAATGTATATTTTGTGTCGTAAGTCTAGTCTTGTTGTTGTTACCATGAAAACTTACAAAGTTAACAAATCGTTGCTCAGTGATCATTACGGATTTAGATGGTTTGTGCACTTTATTTCAAGATTTTGATTATTAGGGCTGTTTAGAATGACTATATGTTGCAAACAAATGCTAGTGTTGTTGGGTGAGGATGGTATGGTGACTCAGGCCAGTGACCGCGGCACGTGGCCGCGAGATGAGCGCGTCGGGCCGGGGAGAGACGGCGCGCGGCGGCTGTCATTGATTTTCCCCGTTTCCCCCCTACCCCGAGCCTGGCTCCCTCCCCACCGCGTCTCACCCACTTCCAGCGCCCGATAACGAGGTTAACGGGCGACGTGAGCGTCTCCTAAACTTTAATTATACCCGTACACCCGTCGTGCATGTTTAACCCGGCCTCTATTCAGCGTTTTGTTTGCAGCGCACCTGATAGTGAGACGTGATCCACTATTCGGTTGATGGTTAACTATCTAATGAACGGGCCGGAGATGGGAGAGCTCAACTTGAACAACGTAGGAGGGAACTTGTCGTTGCACACCAAGTTCGATTCAAATCTAAATCTCAACTGAATGCGTTACTCACAAATAACTATTGTTAATTTTATTATAACTCTTGTCTCAATAAGCCTCCACAAAGAGAAAATAATTTTAAAAGCAATAAGTTTTGTAAAAGATTTTGTTTTGCGAGACCGTACGGTGTAAATATTACAGAAAGCACCGCCTACACACGCTTGGTTTGACACATGTTTGCCCTGTGATGTTTAGAACATTCAAAAGTAAAATATAAATGTCAATATTTATATTGCTCCTGGCAGAGTATTGAAGAATTGTTGTTACCTTAAGTGATTTACTGTTAAGTGATATTGAATAAGTTTAAATATTTCATCGTATCAAAAGTTTAGTGATTAACCGCTTGATGAAATTATAAGTACGTAAAAATTGTAATAATGAATGCCAAACCATGTTTATTAAGTTCAATCGTTATATTGTATTCAAAAATAAAGGCGCGAATTTTTTTCAAATTTAAAAAAAAATTACTCGATATATTTCATTTCCAATAATACTAGAAGTTCCTCGGACGCATGAATGCAGGTTTAAAATCTCTTACTTACATAATCAAAATAAATTTATTGAAAAACACTTGAAAATAGATAAGTAGATAAACGAAGTTTGCTGCTCTGCACTACTCCACTTTCATATAAAGTAGACTGAACCAATGTAAGAGGTAACAACCCAAATAAAAGAGCTCGTTCCAGCTAGTGTTCTTAAGACTGCTGAACTGCACATCTCAATTAGAATCGGAGATATAGAGGCAACTATAAAAACCTAAGAAACATACATGGAAAATCGCATTTGAGTATAACTTGAGAAGAGTTAAATGTATGTTACTTCCAATTTTAATTCCAGACCTGTACATCAATACTTTCCATTTTAAAACAGTAAATCAGTGCAAGAGATGATTGGAATCTCATTTTATTTTTAGAAATATACAGATAACGAAGCTTATTTAAGTCTAATAACACAAGAAGACAGTAACGCTTCAAGACATAAATGTAGGTTGTACCGTAAATCATGGCGTTTGTACTTAACGGCTTCATACCACATATCTTGTCTTCTTACGTTATTTCTGCTGCTTTTGATCTATAAATATTAAATAGAAGGGTAATAATTAAATACGAATAATATTTTTATGAAGCTATCACTCGGTTCATACATATTTTATTTTTTAATCAATGCAAGCAAAATTCCAAGGCAAAAATTGACTTTACAGACTGAGATAGCAACCAAGCACATTTGGCATCAGTTGACTTCATAAAAATACCAAAGAACGATTTCCGTGATCCCCATGAAGTAATTATGTAATAACAGCATTATATAAATATAGTTAATGTTGTTAATAGATTTAGTTAGCCTTCCTTTAAGACTTTAAAAAGCACCCAAATAAGATCAAAATTGGGAGTCATTAGTAAGAATACTTAAGATGTATGAATGAAATAAGGTTGAGAACTTATTAATATATAAATATAGAAGGTTAAAATAAAATTAAAAGCACATACAGTTAATATTAGAGATACCGATTACCGAATATTCGACGAATCTGTGGACCGAAGTGCGAACATCGGCACACTTAGTACTTTTCGCGGGTGGCAGATTTAAACCTGCATCAGAAAGGTGTGATAACGACACGCTGTGGGAGCTTTAGTTTCATTCGTGATTGGGTCGTGAAACAACACACTTAATTGTCAATTTGTTTAAGATTTTGTGAACGTCTATTTTTCTATGGAGGTATAGTGTGCAAGGAAAAAATATTATTTTCGCTGACCCTTTTCCTCGAACTAGGTTGGAGTCGGCTTTATTCTACTAAAGAACGGCTGAACTTCTATTTTTTACATGGACCGAGGGCTTAACGTGCGGCACGAATAGCCTCTATAAGCTAAAAATCGTCACACATCCAAAGACTGACACGGCTTGAATTACTTAACTTTGATGTACTTTATAGCGAAACTTTAATAAGTATCTATACTAATATTATAAAGCTTGTAAGTAAACTAAAGAGTTTGTTTGTTTGTTTAAACGAGCTAATCTAAGAAATTATTGGAACAATTTGAAAAATTGTGGCAGTGGTAGATAGTTTATTTATTGAAGAAGGCTATGGGTTATATAACATCACGCTACGACCAATAGGAGCGAAATATCAATGAAAAATGTTGCAAGGGTTTAAATTATTCCTTATGATTCCATAGCATGCGTTTCGTAAATGATTAAAGTATCACAAAAACAATGTATGAAAGAATTCTGCCCCCTTTAAAAGTTCTAAAAAGCTTAGGTGTATATTTTAAGGTTGGCTCACTATAACCTATTTTATAATAAAAAAAATTGTTCCCGCTATATAAAATTTCGTCACGGCCAATAGAAGACGCAGACGAGCCTGCGTGGATCAGCTATTATAATATATTATATATATTTAGAAAAATTATTGATTAAATTAAAATCTTTGCGAGTAATATATTGCATTCTTTTTGCAAAGTATACCATTCCGTATTCGACTGAATACTGCAAACTACTCGGCGGAATGCTAAACAGTGAAAAAACATTGCCGAATAACTACGAGGGGGCGTTTTTAAGTTCGCGGAATGGAGGGTATTGAGTAATAATAAAAACACAAAATTATTTTTCTTTTTCTATATATTCCCCTGCAACACGAATACATTTTTCAGATCTTTCAATTAGTTTTTTTATTCCCTCGTAAAAAAAAAGTTTTATCTTTGTCTGAAAAATACGCCGAAACCGCCTCCTTAACCTCCTCATCAGTTGAAAATTTCTTACCACGTAATTCTTTTTTCATTTTTGGAAAGAGATAATAATCACTCGGAGCCAAATCTGGACTGTAGGGTGGGTGATTCAAAATATCGAAGCCCACCTTATGCAGGGCAGCCAGTGCGACTCGGCTCTTGTGAACGGGAGCATTGTCATGCAATAGCAGGACACCTTTCGTTAATTTTCCCCGTCTTTTTTCTTTGATGGCTTCTTTTAACTGTTCTAAGATTGAAGCGTAGTATTCCCCCGTTATAGAAATGCCTTTATCTTTATAATCTATCAATAATATTCCTTCTGAGTCCCAAAAAATCGTTGCCATGAGTTTCCCAGCCGACTGTGAAACCTTAAATTTCTTGGGTGGTGCTGTGCCCTTTTTGTGCCACTGCATGGAGTCTTGTTTGGACTCGGGTTCATAATGATGAACCCAAGTTTCATCCCCAGTAACAATTTGATTCAATACGCCATCCTTGTCTTCATTGCAGAGGTCCAAAAACGCACGTGAACATTCCACGCGCTGTTGTTTTTGCAATGGCGTGAGCATTCTCGGCACCCACCGTGCGCTAACCTTAGTCATGCCAAGATGATCGTGTAAAATTTTAAAAATTGTTGTATCCGATACTCCAACCATTTCTGCGAGTTGTTTCTTTTTTAGTCGAGCATCTTCCAATACAATTTTTTCTACTTTTGCAATAACTTCTGGCGTAGTCACCTCAACGGAGAGCCCCGGCCTCGGGTCGTCTTCAAGTGATTCCCTGCCTTGTTTAAATAAACTATGCCACTTGTAGACCATTGTTTTTCCTGGGCAAGAATCCCCGTAAACCGATGACATCTCATTGAGTATGGTTTGAACAGACTTTCCTTGCTTAGTAAGGAACTTTATCACCGCACGGAATTCAATTTTCTCCATTTTTTTCACTTCGTTCCCGATTAAAATACTTGGTCAACGATAGTTTAATAACTAATGATCCAATCACAACAAATTTTACTATGCAGACTAATTATGAGTCACTGAATACGGTAGGCATCAAAAGAGCGCGTTTACCCGCCTTTTTCACTGTCATTCCGCGAACTTAAAAACTTACCCTCGTAAATACTGAATAGTTGCCGAATATTTGTGGTATCTCTAGTTAATATACCAAATGATGTGATATATTGAGAAAAAAATATTTTAATACATTATTACAATAACTAAATATGATTGAATAATGTTATATTAAGATTTCTGCATGTTATACATTTTTGCACGACATTATTATACGTACATACATTATAATATTTAAGTAAGAAGTAAAAAAATGTTATCAAGTCTTATTTATAGTTTTTTTGAATGCTTAGTATTTTGTTAGGCACAAAAATGTAGATACAATAAGTATATTTTAATGAGATAAATAGAAAGTTAATTTCGTGTTCACGTTCGGGTGTACATACACATAAGTGCGCATGGGTTTTTTTTATGCAACAATCATTGGTTGTAAATAGTGACAACTAATGATTGTTGCATAAAAAACGAGTATGATAGGTAGTTTGGGTATGATACAGGCTACTATGAATTTTTTTTTAGGACCAGCTACTTGTTACGTATTCTTTTAGATAAGAGATATTTCGACACCGTATTATATACCTTCCTGGCGAATATGCGGTTTGCATGTACAACGTAAGATCAATCTATCATCCCTGAATCATATAAATTTTAGTAAGTTTTACGTTGACATTTTTAGCAGTTTCGATATTTTTATAAGTTGTGGAGTTTGTCTGGTTCTGATACTTTTGTCACACAGACTAGCTACGAGACGGAATATGGGAATATTTAAAAGTGGCTGGTGCAATCGGTACTTTGTCCCGATTGACAAATCCATAAGTTGTAAATATTCTTGTAGGTGTAATTTGTAACTCATGCCACAATGACCATATGCGAAGGATCACACTCGCAACTCATATTTATGTTTCTTCAGATTGAGAGATTATAGCACAAAACACTTAGTTCTTTCTTTTGTCACTTATATTACACACCGGTGTAAGAGATATTGTAAGTTCGTATGATTTAACGTTCTTTGTCGAACTTTTATGTCATGTCGATAAACCATGGCTGGGGTTTGTTTTACGACAGCTCTTGTAATATTGCAATAGCAAAATTTGAATATTGGAGCGTTTTGAGTGTCGTACTAATCAATAATCCTGTTTATGAGGTAACGATTTCATTTTGTGTGTTTATGTATTGATTTACGTTTATATACTTTGTGTTTTGTTTAAGTATTATATATTTGAAGATATGTAATTGTTTCTTAGAATTGTTTACTCTTATAAGATTCCTGGTTACTTAATTACTTCTAATGAGCTTCACATCCTTTGTTACGGTTCTCAAGTTTTGGTGAGTTAATTATAATTTTTTTTAGTACTTATCGGCTTGTTTATAAATTAATTTCAAATAGGACTAAGCGATGATTTATACTAAATTATTTTTAAAACTCTATTTTTTAAGTGATGTTCATATAAGTTTTGGGGTGCGTTTCTAAACAATTTATCCACACGTTGTCCGAATTATGTTAACACTTGATACCCAACAATAACGCAACATGTATATGTATAATATATATGTATATATCTACTAGCTTTTGTTCGCTCCTCTAGCTCCTCCCGCATGTATATCGGTAAATAGCAACCTATATGATTTTCTGATGTATAAGCTATATTGCTGTGAATTTTCATTTAAATCTGTACAGTAGTTTTTGCGTGAAAAAGTATTAAACATACATACATCTTTACAAATTTTCGCATTTTATAATATTTAAAATTAAAAAATAGTAAAAAATGTATCAATAAAGAGTCTAGGACTCGAATATAGTACTACCTATCAGAATTTAGAGTGATTCAAATACGCATCATAATAGATCTTTCCATGTGAATGAAATGTTTAATCGCGGTAAAAAGGTGGCTTATATCACTCTCCATTCTCCTGTCTCCAGATACCAAAATAATAAAATAAAATCGCTCTACAACAAAGTAAAAGAAAGTCAAAAATTAAACAAACAAATAATGAGGAAGTATCGTTAAAACTTAAAACAAAGATATTTTTTACTAACTAGTGAGTTAGTAATAAATGTCTTTGTTTTTAAATCTGTAGTACTGGCGTGTTAACTACTTCCGTTTATTGTACACTTATAAATACAATAAAAAGGTAAAAAATAAGTAGAAGTGAACACTTTTTTGGAAAAAATGATCACCGACTTATTCATGGAACTTCGTGAAAAATTAAAAAAGCCTATCTATTATAGATTGATTAGGTCCAGATATTTAAAATAATGCACTTATGTAGCCTTCATGGCAAAACGGGTGCACTTATGATGTTATAGTGGGCCGTATGCCGCTATGACCACATGGGTCCGATTTCTACGTCCGACTGATCGGACGATATCGACTTTTTTTCTTGTTGGTTCGGCTAATCGGTTGATGCAATTTTTTTTTCCTTTTGGTTCGATCGTTTGGACACAGCAGTTATTTTTTTCGTGTTGGTACGACTAATCAGACGACGCAGATTTTTCATGTTTGTTCCATTCACAAAACTACACAAAATATTTATGTTTCCATAGCCCAGGAATGCTTTCATAGATTGAAATTCGTAAAAATATTCCAATGTCAAAAATGCAATAACTAAACAGTTATATATTAGTACATCAGTTTATTTTCTTGAAGTATCATAGAAAATGTTATAAGTCAATAGTGTCAAGATATCTTCGGTCCGAGCAAGAGATAATTGTTATTTGTATTTCTTTGCCTCTCCTCATTATTAAGATTAATATAAAATATACATAGTTACACGGTCAATCAAAATAGAACGTAACGAAGAATTATTGATGATACGCCTTTACATGTGTAAAAGCAAATTTATGTTGCTCCAATGGACACCAATTCGACAAAACATAAGAAATTCTGTAATCATTTTTTTGTTTAATTTTTTTAACTGGTTTTATTTAAAACCAGCTGTAAAATAAATTTGAAGGAAATACATAAAAATAAATATTCATACCAATTCAGGAACCTTCGTGGGCTCATGCACAACATCGTTACTAAAGATAATCACATGATCAAATGCATAGTTCACGATTCTATACACGACATACAGACAGACAAACATTCATTTTTATATATGTAGAAGATACCCTTTTATACATATTTCTTACTTTGATTTAAACATCTCTGCCTTAATACACTTGTCTTTTTTAAACGTCACTGTTTTATACAAGGAACGCGTCCGATCGGTCGGACCATACTCAGGTCGGTCGGTCTCAGAGAAACGGCAGTCTGGGGTCGTCCGATTGATATAGTCGTATTTTATCGTATTAAAAAAAGGCGTCATCCGATCAGTCGGACGATCAGGCGATGAAGTAGTCGGACCATGCGGTCACAGCCCCATATGCCTTTTTTATTGCACGCATTTATTATTTAAAGAAATGTTGGCATCACAACTTAATATTTTATTGACACGTATTGCGCCGTGACGTCACTATGATATCATTCAATGATGTAATGATTCTATCATTGGTGAATCAATTGAGTGTCAAGTTATAATGGTTAATTGACATAAGTTGTATTCTCCATCTAAGAAATAGTGTAATAGTTGCTTCAGTATTTTATTCCTGTGGTTTTTTTTCTATAT
The DNA here is from genome assembly GCA_949316085.1 of Hypercompe scribonia. NCBI lineage: Eukaryota > Metazoa > Arthropoda > Insecta > Lepidoptera > Erebidae > Hypercompe > Hypercompe scribonia. Next base: position 15,713,800 of record OX438981.1, on the reverse strand, counting down.
ATACTGATCGTAGCAATACTTATTACTATTCAACAATAATTTAGTTTAGAAGTTAAAGAAGTGAAGTGATTATACAGCTGTAGTAAAATTCTTAAAATGTTTCAAGGAGCTAGGACACCTCAGGGAATCTTCGCTGGTAGAGTGTAAGGTTGCAAATGCACGCACCTACAGTACTGCAAGTGTTTATGGATATCTGTTAATACTTTAAAAAAAGTATGTTAAAAATCTTAAATTTTATGTTCTTCTATATTCTTTCTTTGTGTAGTCCGGGTAATTTGTGAGTTAATCTTACAAAAACGCATGGCATAAACATTAGTTGGTTCTCATTAGGAATGGTTTTTCTTACTGTTTGTCAACCTGTCCTGATTGATATCAGCAGTGCTAGAGCCTAGGCTAACAAATTCACAATAGAATCTGAAAAAAAAAAATTTGACGAATGCTAATTAATTTTTAATAGCTCCGCAACGAAACCTCGGTGAAATGCAAATGAGAATTCGGAGACTACTCTGGTTTACAACTTATCACGTCGTCAGTATCAATGTAAGCGTTGGAATTGAGCAAGTTTACATCATTAACAATACAAAAAGACAGTTATTGCGAGTAAATTTGTGCAATCAATTAGGAGTTTTAAGAGGGGTTGGGGGTGCATGCGTGCAGAGTGCAGCGGCGGCGACTGACTGGGCGGGGGTGTGCGGTCCCGGCGCGCGCATCTGTGTGCATTCGGCATATTTACCCCGATAGTGGGCGGGCGGGTTCACTGACCCGACCCAATGCAAGGCCCACGTACGTAGGCCGTCGCGACGCACACGATGGGGTCTGTTTCATTAGTGCAACCACACACCCCACACACACGTAAAAAGCTAACACGGTGCGTCAAGTGCACGCACACTTTTTTTAATCATCTGTCGGATAACGCGCCTTAGCGGAAAATCCAACAGGTACTTGTCTAAGTATTTTTACTATGTAATGTTTTCGTTTTTTTATGATCGTATCTATATAAATCAAAAGGAGAGTGACAACTCGAAGTTCTGTTGTCGCCGAAGCCATATCGATCTTGAGTTTATTTTCAACTCGATACCGGTCTAGATAACCGATTTAAAATTTATAACAACTAAAATGGGCGTATGATCGATAATAGAAAACTACTACATATACAGCAACAAAATTTAGACATCAAATAGTTTCCGATTCAAGGTAACTACATAAGCACACACATCGTCGATCATAATTGCACAGGTTTCATAAATCTAACGGGTAGACAGACACATTCAGAGTTGTAAAATATAAACTGAGATGTACTTATGGACAACCACCCTTGCAGGTGGATCTGGGAATGCAATGCCATAACCTACCCCAAGCGTTCCCCTCGTTGAGGTAGATCGGGACAGACGCCTTTGCATGGGCATTACCATAATAACAGAACGAAATGATACTATTCATTGATTTACTACATGTACTAAGATATCTATTGTTTTACATATCGGTGATAAATAGGTAACAACACAGTCGGAATGTTTGCCGTCACTTTACGATTTATTTATTCTAATTTTTTATTAGAGTCTACTCTAAGGTCTTATTAAACAGTACGACAAGTCTAGAATATTCTTCTAAAATTTTAACCAATGTTTACGACTGAGACACATGTAACAACAAAAACAGCCAGTTCGTCAATCCAAGAGCTTTATTATATACTAGTGAGTGGCTAGGTCCTAGGATGAGACTGTTCGCTGTCGTATAAGATTTTTTAAAAATCATTACTAGCTTCAATCACCAAGATACACACACAAACAGCATTTGGTATCGTTTGGCTACAGTCTTCTTGTAGTAATAATTGCCGTGTCCTACCAATTATTAAGTTACCGATATAAATAAAACATTAGTGACAGTCATGTCATTTCGAGTATTAAAAATATGCAACTGCGTTGTAGAGCATTTTGTGAGGTAGGCACAATTTTTATTTTTTATTATTAGAACCTGCCAAGGTGACTTCTACTCTGCCTGACGGAAAGCATGAATAAGAACTCAAGAGTTAAATATAGATTAAGAATTACGCAAACTCTCTGTCGCTGTATGAAGCCATTACAATTCTTAGGGTTTGGGCAGTAAAGAAAATAAGTTTTTTTGAATTATTTATTTTAAAGTAACTAACTTTGTTCACATGAAAGTGGAAAACTGTTGTGTGTATGTAATCAATGAAGTATAGTAATTTATATTGACATTAGTATCGTGAGATTCGATTTTTCGAGAAGATGAAGGGCTATGTGAATGTAATAAAAGTCAAGAATCAAAAAGTACGCAGATAGTGGGATTTAATGCTTAAAGATTTAATAAGGTAGGGTAAATGATTTTGTAGCACGATTACAAAATCATTTACCACTTTATTTTATTTATTACATGACATCGCTTTCACACGTGAATATCTATGTTTAAACTATTTTGATTGTGTAATAAACTACCTCAGTTCAATTAGTTCTAACCCTTTGTCTACAAACATATTGTCTTAAAATTAAATTTTGACATTACTTTGTATTCATAAACAACTTTTATCCTTGTTCTGTGTCGTCCTACGTTTTCTACATTTTGGGTAAAAATAGCAACTTTGTGTAGGCTGATACAAACAATTTTCGTAATAAGCTGGGGAAATAAAAACATGTTGTCTTTAAATGGTTACTATTTTTATGATAAAATATCATTAACTATCGCTGAAAAATGCATTACCTACAATTTGGTAACCTAATAATAATAAAACTTATGGTAACTTATGGTTAACCGGTGTCTTGGTCCCTGTACCCGATGTCGGTGGTCTACTACTATTTTTTATATTTTTAAATGTGTATTTTTTGTTTTTTATATATATTTAAAAATGTAACAAATATGTGTATATCACGAAATAAAACTTATGGTAAAACGATTACAGATCTAAAATTATTTACATTGTATGTTATTTGAAAAGATGTGAATGAATTGAGGGTAGACTGAGTAAAAAACATATCTTATTTTCGTTGTATCAAAAACAAAACAATGAATAGTATAGCTGCTAATTGTGTTCTCAGAGCAATGATTATTTGAAGGTGACTTATTAGTATTATAAAATTAATTTAATTACTCCTTTTTTTAGGCAAACAAAACATCGTTTGGTATACATTTTAAAAACGATCTGTCCTCAGGCATTTGAAAACACGTCTTATTAGTATAATCAAATATTTACACATTTGAATTGCAATAACGCAGTAAAGATATACTATAATTCTAGTGATTGTTCAATTTGATATGAAGTTAGCATTTATGACCGGTCATTATATCTGACAATAGAACGTTCGATTGTATGTCTCGCCTGCTTACCCATTAAACTTTCATCGATCGGATGCACTTAAATATGCATTCAGCTAAAGTAAGCAATTTGTATTATCATCAGGTATTACGATAGCATATTAAATGTCGATTAGCAATGAAAACTATACATAATCCAGAGAACCTACCGCAACGCGACCTGCTTATCTCATAGGTCAGGGATCAGTGAACTAAATAATGTAATGTGTATACACTAGGTTTTTTATTTATCTAAATTAGCGTTTCATAATGAGCATGATATTTTATATACTTTAAATGTGGGCGGTCTTCTGCGATAAAGGTTTAGAACGGAAATAAGACAAACGAGAAGAGAGTGCATTTTTTTTTAAATTATATTACGTGCTATTCTAGTGACGTAACAAAAGTGAAACGTTATTTCTTCTATTAGAATGTATTAGTTTGTAATCCATTGATAGTAAAAATTGTAACTTAAATTGAGTTCTTAAATTAGATCTCATGTTGACTTCGATTTAGTTAAATACTATTGTAAAGGCGGCCAACGTCATATAATAAAAAACCTAGAAAAAAAATATGAAAAATGAACATACATAATGGAAATCCTGATTCCTCACTCAGTGACAAGGTTGACCTGCGATTTTAATACATTTTAACTAGAGAAATTGAAAACTAATGAGGGAAAACGACTTTGAAACAATAAGTTTGTAAATAATTTAGTGAAAAAACGAGTTACTGACAATTCGCACACATGTAAACTTGATCTGGTGTTTCGTTTCATGTGTAAGTATATAAAATTAATAAATAAGAAACGGTTAACACACACCCGGAACCGGGTCAATTTACGAAAAATTTGCGGTATCTATCAGTTAACTCTATTAGAGTCCAACTAAAAATCATGTGCGTTTAAAAGTTTGCCCTCGTCGCACGCCAACATAGCAACACTGTAAAGTTTGACCTCACAATTACTAAAATTGGTTTGATTTACCATTTCAATTGTAACAAAAAGCTTATTTTTTCTAATGGCGCGGACGATGGAGGCGTCGTTGTAATCTCGACCGAGTGACTTTCGACCAGAGGGTCCATAAAGAATCGGCGGGACAACGTTGAGCTCACGATAGGGATCAGTATTTTGAGCTGTGACATCATGTCGTTAAGGCGTAGTTTCTGTCGGAGGTGTTCGGTAGGCGCGAGAGGAGAGCACTCGAGGTCGGATGCTGAGTGCGGGGGAGACGAGGTGATGCGGGGGGAGAGTGGGACAAAATCGATATCGTCGGGCGGCGCGCGACGTCTTGCGCCCCCGACCCTCCAGCCCCTCTAATGAATGAGAGCGAGCATAGTCATCTCTGCGGATGGCGGCTCCAGCGATACGGCATGCCGCCATCGCCAACGTTGACTAGACTCGGCTGCGCTACCTATCCAATGTATTGCTGCTGGCCACGATAACGAACCAAACACTGATCCACCCTGTATTCACTGCAGCTACAATTTCATAAAGTTTCTAGATATCTTGTATGTCCTTTTTTGTATCAAAGGACTTTGGTTGGTTGGCATTACGCTAATTAACAGCACATTTTAATAAAAAAAAACTGTGGTCACTTAGTGAAACTATTTTCCGTTCACTTAATATAAAACAAGAGCAATATGAAACAGTATTTCAGCCTTATTTATTAAAGAATTGACCGTATATTAACGATAATTAATTCTACAAAGAAATCTCAAAGTTCACTAAAATATTAAAAAAGAAAGAGATATTGTGACATTTATAAATTAAACCAAATATTAAATACCTAAAGTTATTTTAAACCTCTAAGCTTACAGAAAACGATTAAATGATGCAGTAATTTGATAAAGCATACAGGCAGATTGTAAGACAATAAAGTCAAATAATATAATCAAATTCACTTGCAAACTAGCTAAAACATCCGAGACTGATTCTATCTTAAGAACTTCAGACCTACAGTAATATACATATTACGTTGGTGTTGCCAAGGGCTTCGCGAAATATTCATTAAATGCCACCTAACAATTGTAATTTTCAAAAACAATTTTCGATGTTTGCGTAGGCTATATAAATGTTTCCATAAAACTGTTATTAGTAAAAAGTCAGTTACAAAATTAATTATTTTAATAGTTTATGGATATGTTTTAATATTAAAAATTATGACATTGGAAACTTATTTTTAACGTTCATAGGATCAACCGAGTGCATTACAAAACAATATTTACAAAAAAAAATCAAAATAATAAATATAAGTGTTTCATAAAAATATACGAGTAACTGGCGCAATTTGAAGACACTTGTTAAATAATGTCGAACCTTAACATTGGAAATGAATTGGGATTCTACACCACATTTTATATTTTAAGGCACATACTAATTATTATATATATTAGTAATAGATTATCTGTACTGATATCTGTCGTCGTTGTCTTCATAAATAGTCTTTATTAGACCGCTGCAGGACCTTTGTTAGACCTCTCCTAAGCAAGGAGGCTTATGATGCTAACTACTTAAGCCAATTTGCCAAGTCAAACCGAATATAGTCAACATCGAAAAGAAAAATATCCATTCGGTTTCTCTATTTCTCTTTTACTAACTGAAAAAACCAAATTTATTGATAACTTATACTAAATTAAAGATATCCTAAACTTCGTTACACATATTCTAAATTGTCAGACATGGTTAAAGCTCGAATTAAAAAAGGTTTTAAATTAAAAGCAATTAATTCGTTTTGGCAGTAAAATTTACAAAGGTGCAGCCAACTCGCTTATTTGTTATTGGTTAATTAGTGTCGCAGTTCAAATAACCTGGATCATAAAAACGACTCTTTTTGAATGAAAAATAATAACATTGTCTAATGTGATGTTAAAACTAAATTATCAGTGAAATCGCAGTTTACAATTAGGTTGATTGTACATTAGTTTATTTTAGGTATTAATTTTAAAACATAAGTCAAAACATTTAACAAACTAACATATCTTGTAAACGACGGGAGCACTTTTACTATTTCTATTAATTTGAGCAATTTGACTGGCCTCATTCAGCTTTTACTTGTTAGTTCTTACTTAATATTTTAGTTTCATCGGCTTGGTTAACATTTTTTATAAATTTTGGGTTCATTTTATCCACGTCCGTTCGAATGTTCTAGAGTTCAAAAGTGGAGAAGGCTCTCACATGAAAGAATTTATTATTTTACTTTATTACTAGAAGACGGCAGAAAAATTTGTTTGAAAGTCTATGCATCCCTCGTGGTCGAGTTTCCAGTAAAACCTCTTCAAACAATATATAAAAAACTATACTAACTAGGGTATTTATTTATTTTTGTTAGTCGGTAAAATTATTTTTATTTGAAAGGAACATTTTCCGTTACTCATGCCATTCACTGAAGCCATGACCATGATAACTGTGTGCGCGACTAGGATGAAGAACGAATAAAAAGGAATATACTCGTAGTTTAGTTCAATTTATCATTCATTGTATGTAGGTGCATTAAAGTCAGTGATTTTATTTTAAAAATCAATTATCCAAGAAAAATTGTTTTTATTTGTATTTCAGAAGTCTGCTACAATTATTTAGTCATAAGCGATCCACAGGTTGCGATTCTATTACTATAATAAAATAACACGGTAATCAATTATGATCGTCACAAAGCAAAAGCTCTTTGAAGATAGAAGATATAAGAATATTTAAGAATAGAAGATAGAGATAGAAGGTAGAGGTAGCAAGAGTTTGATCTTTCGTCTGAAATCAGAAATGTGCGTTGCATTACGGAACCTGATTCATAGGCGTTAATATGCCGTGAGTTTTAGTCAGTTCAGACGTGTCTTATAGTTACTTGCATACTCAACATATGCTCAAATCAGTTTCAAAGTTACTTTGTAAACATTTTTCTCAATTTCTTTAGAATTTTACCTAGAAGCCCTGTAAAATTTGTACCTCCTTCACATATTTTTATCTAAATACGTGTTTTGTAAAAATAACAGTAAGAGATACTTCGTGTTTTCACAATAGTAAAATTGAAAGTCTTTTAAGGTATGCAGTTGCTTTTGTACATGCAGTTTTGCGAAGAGAGAACATCACACAGATATATCACTGATACATGGTTACGAGGTTAAAGTAATTTTTTATCTCAGATTTGTTCAGTTATAGATTTGTGTGGGTATACTTATACATTTTCCATGTGCTAGTTGGAAAAACTTCAGGTACTCAAATATAAAAAATATTTTTATGGCCGACCGAATGAGATTGCGTTTATATGTCACTTCCAAAATATTTATGTGTACAGGTCATCACAAATAGAAAATTATTATTTATAGATATGAGTTTGTGCCGATTTCAATTTTAGAGAAGGTAAACTCACTGACGTCTTAAACTGCTGATATTGTTTATGTAAATTACACTATTCAAACTAGTTACAGCACATTGGAACTTAATGAGATAAGATGGTTAGTTCCCAGTAGACCAGTCACTCCCGACTGCATTTAGAATAGATAGGAACTGGCTGCCTTAAACTGGGTCAGCTAGACTCAGAGGAATGTCTGCATCGCACCTTTATTAATTATCTACTAACGTAGTACGTATAGATTAGTGTTTATAAATATGTAAACAAAATTATTGTGACCGACGAGTATTTGACCTAATGTATCGGTTCGTTGACTTCTATATAAACTTTTTGCCAACGTTTTGACAAGCGCCAAAACTTGTTATATATTTGCTGATGTATTTGTGTTTATTATCTCTTAGTAATCTATATTTTGGAAGAACAAATGGAGAAGTATTTGTAATTAGAAACTAGAAAATTAAAATCTTTGCATTATTAAAAAACCATGAAATAAGAAAGGTTCAATAAATTAACGCTTTTAATCCTCATAGATACACAATTGTCGTACTGATAGAATTATTGCGTCAATATTTGATATCTTAAATGCGCAGTAAAGGTAACAGATGATACGGCACGGGGTGTCGCCGCGCTTGTTTACGCAACGTGATCTCTGCCCCTAAGGTCGTAGATTATGATAGATTCTGATAAAGGCACGTTAAACGGCCAGAAACAGTTACATTGTCGATTCGTAAACCAATTTGCTGGTATGAGTACTGTGTTATTGATTATCTGATAAAAATTGAGTTAGCTACGACGTTTCACACAATATTGTGACGTCAAAACATCAAGAGGTAAGCATAATAAATGACGATAACAATAACACAGTTCTATACACCTGTGTATATTGTGAATATTATTATAGAACAATTAGCAATAAACTGCTACAATACTGTTCCAATATTTTGAATAAATGGAAAAGAAAACCCAAATCGAATGAAAACTAAATATTATCAAGTTAAAGCGTTGAAGAAACAGTTTGTTGCTTACCGAACGCATCATAGTGACGGCTCGTAGAGATTGCCACCGGAGCGTATCGGCTAGAGTTCTGAGCAGGGTGCCGGAGTCACTCTCCCCTTTGCGCACCATCGTCCCGTCTTTACGCACGGCTGGTGGGTCACTGCACCACTGCTCACACACAGGCCCAGCAATTTACAATCCCCAGTTGCACTTTGTCTACGGTCGCCTTGACAGTTTTAAACACAAGGTTAGACGCAGAAATTCATACGACACCTGACTCTACACGATGCGCGAGGCCCTTGTTAATGCGAATTATATTTTCAACGGTTAAAATGTACGAGAACAAATATATTGATGTAGCAGCAACCGCAATAATCGGCTGCGAGGACACAACTGGCTCGTTATCGCTGCTATACCTATTCTCCAGCTCGAGTAGACGATTCCGCATACGTGAATAAAGACCGACCTCGTTGTTTTGGTCAGTTGACGTGCGTCCTACATGCGCCACTTCGATAGTCTACGCGAATTTTTCACTTCAGCAGACATAAGAGGCCGGCATTTTCAACAGTACAAAAATAGATCTGCCTACCGTTTTATAATTTATATTCGTCGGATAAACAAAATGTGTAATTTTATTATAAAATATCATAACAAAACAACCTGGTGAGTTATCGACCTCATCGGCCTAACAAGTCAATGTATTGCAATTGTAGCAATTATCGCGTCATACACGACATATAATAGCTCCAAACAAATCATTAATCGTATTACTTGCTCGTTTTTGTAAACAATTTTATGCCTTGGTAGTATTAACATGAGACTGTTTATTCTTTAAGTGAGTGGTTATTAAAAGCCTGGCGTGGGGATCGTGGCATGAGTCCAGGTCGATCACTCGGGTAACGTAACGGGTCCGCACTATATCGGGTGGTCGGTTGTTGACAAGAACAATTTTTTGGAATCGTCAGTGATCCAAATTTACCAGAAGGAATCGCAGAAAAAAGAGGGATTAACACGCTTACGTAATTTCTAGATATGGCGCATTCAAATTGTGTCATGTATAATTTGTTAAAAGAAATAGACTATAACAGATTATGTCTAAAGCCATTTTGGAGATTTAAGTGTTAGTTGTGAAAGATATTTGAAATCATTTGAAGGGTTGTTTACTTTTAATTAGTGTACAAAAATGTGAAAGGAAAAAAAAAACAAGACCAGGCACTTGGAAGTGACAGAACAAAAGGTGAATAAAGGAACAGAGTCATGCTCTTTTGGACAAACATGCTCTTTCGGACAAAGAGTTCGAATACATGTGGTACATGAACCATCATCCAAAGGCACCCTAGCATAATGTAATAGAGAAATTGCTACTTTTTTCAGTCTATTTTTTTTTACTTTATTTTTGGTTCATAACGTTTGGCAGAAGGAGAAATATTCATTTTATTGGTTTTAAACCATAAAATCGATAACCAAGGGTTTTTATGTCACAAATTGTTTTTTTTAGTGAGACTGTGTGTACAAATAAAAAAACATGTTAAATCTTGTTCAGGTGGTCAGAGGGCGTGTGAGTGAGACGTATTCGCCGTGAGTGTACCGTGAACGTCAAAAGGTTTGTAGACATATTTTGCTTAGTTAACGTTACCTTTCTAGCAAACAATCAAAAGAGATTAAAAGATAACTCCTATTTTCTTGTGTTGCCGTTCTATCTGTATCAGTTCACAAAGATCTCTAATGAAAAGGAAACGTCGATCGTGGATTGATTAAGGAAAGGATAATGTCTAAAATGTGAAATCGTTAAGACTACCAAAACGGCAGTATGTCATTATGATTTCTTTTGTAATGCATACTTAGTAATTACAACTATAGTTAACTAACGACCTGGAATCGAATCGATATCGAATAGTTTGCAATTTCGTTGAATACCGAATAGTAAAAAAAAATGAAATAAATGCCCAATATTATTCACAAAGATTTTTATTTTACTAATGAGTATTGTAAATACTTAAATGTCTTAAAATATCTATACTGAGTTAATGGTTAATGGTAAAGTCGATCTTGATAGAGTTCAAGAGGTTGTAGTAGCCATTACTAATTATAGTTTTTTCTTTAAAATATACTATATCCCAAACATAAGTAACTACTGTTGAAGAATTTGACTTTAAAGCTTTTTTTAATCAAAATTGTCAAAAATTTTACTGGACTTTAGCTGTTGAAAATATCAACCAATGTGCATAAGGAATAAGTTGATTATTCTGACTTGTTACTGGCATTGCCATTATGTATTCATACAAGTTCGTGGATTAATCAACGTGGTAACCACGTAGGCTGACATATTGTAAAGTTAAGCAATCCTAGCTAGGTCAGTCATAGACTGATGGGTGTTCATTCTCAACTTATTGAGACCTCTCCATGCCTCGGAGTGCACATTAAACTGTCGCTCTCGGTGCCAGTTTCCATACAAGCATCTTTGGCAATCGTTACATATACGCAGAGCCCTACAGAAATCTGAACAAGTTTTTGTTCTTGGGTTGTGGAGATCTGGTGGCAGTCGCTCTCATCGTATACCGTCATGGTGGTGTATTATAATTGACTTAAAGCCGACTCAGCCTTTTTTTTTAGTTTTGGAAAAAGGCTCGGTGAAAGAAAGGAGGTACTTCTAAATTGTTCACATCTTACTGATGCCGGTTTAAGCCCGCCAATTGCGAATGGTACTAATAGTTTTTGCCAAAAGACTTGCCGAATATTTTTATTTGGTATTCAGTCAAACTTGTATCTCTAATAAAAACCATATATGAAGCGTGTTGTATATCTTGTCAAAATTTGAGTTTAACTTAAGATTTTCATATATAGGTATGAATAGATTGATTGTGATATTCGATCAATAAATTATTATATTATATTAACGCTAGGCACGCGAGGACTGCATTAATTTTGGTTTAATTAGTTGTGGTTACAAAAAAAGTTACCATTGCTATTATGTAAAATGTACAAACTACAAACGTTATATAACTTTTGAAATCATTTTACTGTTTAACAAACCCTATTAGAAACTGTCATGACTCTTCATATTCTCTTTATTACATGTATATTTACATTGATTACATTTTTAAATACATAAAAAAGTAAAGAAAAACGCCCTTTAAAATGTAAACAATAGTAGACCACCGACTTTAGATACATAGACTATTAATATTATTTGTAAATACTTAAATTAATATAATTAAGTAAATACTTAAATTTATATGTTGTAATTAATGATGCAAAACGACAATATTGTAATATAATTTCTTTCAAATAGCTAAATGAATAGTAAAACAAACTATGTTTAAAGGAAAATACAAAGTATCAATGATTGCTTTATACTAGTTATGATCGGCGGTCTCTATGCGGAAAATCATTGTTTATTAATATTGTTCCAGTGTAATTATTCTTTTATAGTGGACACAATATACCTATTGTCGTTGTTAACCTATACCTCTGTATAAAAATTATGTACTCATATTTACTCATTGCTTTAAATATTTATACTTACTCTCCCTAAAACTTACCAACGATGGTCAATTATTATGATATTAAAAATACGCAAGTATAATACGTACTAATTTTATAAATACAAAGTAACTCTATCTTACTGTCTGTTACGCTTGTACGGCTCAATTTCTCAACTTTGATTCTAGCCGACGCAGGCGATACCATGATCAAAACTTAGTAAGAAATAAAAATATAATAATCTGTTGTTATAATCAAAGCACCCCTTACTACAATTACGCAACAAATCGATTGTGTGTCAATTAAAATAACATATACTAGTATATGTAGGTAACAATTATAATACTGCACGTCATTGTATAGTTTTAGCATCTATTACACAATAATATGCAAGCAACATATTACGCAACGGTGTGACTCGGGACTGTCAATAAACGCGTTCCTAATTATTTTAGTTACACCAAAGTCCACGATCTATCAATACTAACACGGTTTACAGACTCACATATGCTAAATAAAGAAAACAAAAAGAGCAGAATGAGAAATTTAGCATATTCTGTCAAACAATAAACCAAAACAATAGGCATTACAAAAGTTCAAATTCAGATATACCAGTATTTCTGAATAAGAATTACTATTTCTTACGTCAAGATGGGAAAAAACTGACATACGTGACCCGGTCGACAAAATCTTTGCATAGTAAGCACTTTGCGAAATGACGCCTGATTATTGTACTTACTATTTTGATGGGCTTCTTGCAATCCAATTATTTTTAATTGAAAGAAAAAGTCTTCTTGACAAAAGTCTCACAGTTAGCAATTTATAAGGGAAAATAAAAGTTTAAAAACCTTTGAGTATATGTATGTATCAAATCAACCTATTACCGTCCACTGCTGAATGTACATAACTGACTTAATAAATAAAACTGATTAATCAAATAATTTGCCTTATTATTACCATCATATTAACATTAAAACCTACTTTTGAGCTACATTAAACAAGCGAGCTTACAAACATCTTTTGCATAGCAACGAAACATAAAATATGCATAATAACGGTATAGTCTACAAGGAGACCTCTCATGAAGTACTTACTGAAGCCATGAGAGACCCAATTAATACCGGGCCATTTATTCGCCAAATTGCCTCCATCGTATAACTGTTCGCAGGTCGCGACGCTGCGAATCATTTCCAGTATTTCCTTTATTCGAAGCTCGACGCCCTCGGGTTGTATTGACGAAGACAACGCCGTTGTTGTCAAGTAAACACAACGAGATTGGTTGCTATTGCCTTATATGTATGTTTTTCTGCGAACCTCCAAAACGTATACAAGATCATTTAAACTAATATTTAAATATTAAAGAAACAATTTGTAAACGTTGTAGAATGAATATTCCCTACAATCAGCAATCACGGTACAAGAAAATACACCTTTCCAGCTACAGACACTTGTAGCTAAAAAAATCTTAATTTACCTATGTGTAAACGAAATAGTCGACTTAAGAGTTTACGAGATATTGTATTCGGAGGAAGAATATTACTTGCTATATGTGACTCACTAAGGCTATATTGTCCTAATTTCACACAAGGTAACAAAATAGGAATTACTCGAAGAGTACCAATGTCGGAATTGTTAAGCATTACTCGTACATTCAGCCTTTACAGCCCTTCACTAAATATCCCTAAACTATTAAATATTTTGAATTTAATTTCATTTAAAATAATGTCAGAAAAATTATAGTTTGTATTTCAAAAAATATTGTAGACTACTCAAAAAAGGTGTACATAATACGTGTCGTTTCATTAATTGCAATCGAAAAACTACATCTTAAATTTGGTATCGGATCCTTATAGCCATGGCAATCGAATCTAAATGACAAGACCATACAGAATCGTTCTGCGATCGGTATAGGCCGCGGGCGATCAGATCAAGTGACAGCATCGAGATACCGTCTCGGTTTTAATGGAGTTCTTCGCTGCACTCAATCATTGCCTCTGTTAGTTTGCAATTGGGACTCAGACGGAAGGAATTTACAAGGATAAATAAGATTTTATTCCAGAACCAGCAAACAGAGTAATCTATAATATTTCATCAAGGGTAAAAATAGAAGCACTAATCAGATTATTCGTGCCACAAGCTAATACAGCAAAATTTTCTCAGAATTCAAGAGAATTCTGAAATAGGAATCATAACAATCGTAATATTCTGACATATAATTAGTTCATATGTGGGCAATACATCCACCGATTATCATCCTACCGAACAATTCAATCTATTAGTAGAGCACAGATTTGTTATGAGCAAATCTATGATAAATTCCTTAGAGATGAATGCCACAATAAGATGGACCGACAAGCCACAGCTAAAATTCAAATTGAAATGCAAATAGTATCGTAAAACATGCTCGATTTAAATTAGAATCACGATTTAACGCCACCAACGTGTCTCATTTACACTGATTATTAGAATCACAGTCTATGTATTGTGTAACTTACGAGGAGCAGTTATTGTTTAAATTTTATGTTATTGAACTGTGTAATATTGACAAGAAGTACATTGAAGTCTGATGTTCTGCACGTTTTGATATTAAGTAAATTGATAGTTGTCTACACACGTGATACTATTTATATTAAAGTATTAATGGTTTATAAATTCGTGTGATGGATATCGCATCGTCACGTCAGCACTCGGCAATCGGGCCGTTAATAAACAGAGGCGCGTCGTGAACCCGTCGACTGTTCTGATAAAGACGTCTGAATGTCAACGCACCCGCCGGTCACCTTGAGCCGACGAACCACTTAAGTCAACGAGAGAATTTTGGCCAATGTCATTACTATCTTATCGAAAATTACCTAGGCGATGAAGTTGAACAGGGAACCAATATAAAGGAATACTTATAGATGTAATTAATTCAATAAACAGTTTTGTTAAGCACCAGACGCACTTCGACTACGACAGAACATTGTATCGAAAATAGCATTAAAGTATATCACACAAGTAAAACTGCTAATCGGTATCTACAGAACATATGTTAGTATTTTGACGTATCCATATGCAAATGTACACATGTAAATGTTAGGTTGGCAACAAATACGTTAACAACTAAACGGTGCTCACTGCGCGAGCGCCATGATTAACGGCCACGCGACCAGACTTTGTTGGCGTATGTCATTGTATAATTAAATATATCACCGCGTCTCTGTTGCCGGGTCCTCACAACAAGCATACTCGTATTTAAAATACGCGATAATTTGTTGGTTGCAAAACACTCAAGTTTCACAACAATTATAATAGCAAAAACTGCAATACCACGCTAAAGTGAATCTTACACCGTTATACATAATATCCCAGAGATCTCAGTGTTTACATAGTGGTATCTTTGTGATTGAAACTATATACAAGCAAAAATAGTATACAAAAAAGTTACGAAGGTTTTGGCAAGAGAATAATCCACGTGGTTCGAAAGTCGATCTCGCAATCGTTGATTTAGCTGGATGCATCTCAGGTGCCAATGAGGCTGCTCCAGTTTTGTGCCTCGGATCGATGTCGACGCGCCGAAATAGCTCCCGCGGTCGCTCAGAATACACCCGCAAGGTCGCTAGCCGACCTGTGGCCTCTTTATGACCCATCGTATGTATCACAATACAATGCTTTACAAAGACAAGGGTGTAATTTTATTTATAAATCACTTTCTTACTTTTATACAGTTTACTTTTAGCAATATTGGGACAATTTGAACGTAAATTATACTTTTAAAACACTGGACTTGCGTCGATATACCAGAAAGATTACTTTGATAGATTTTGTAATTAAAATTTTGTGTTTTCCTTGTAATTTAAACACAAAATGTACCAAAGTTAGCAGTAGCTTTTTTATATATGTGAGGTAGATAAATTGACATTCTTTTGTCCATTACAACAAAAGTGTAGTCATAATGAGACAAATATATATTGTAACGAAACATGAAATACGTTAAGTAAGACATGGGTATAGTGTTATTTACTTTCTAGTTGAAACACTTATGCATTTGGATCAAACGTAAACCAGCCTATACTTTGCAATTCGTTTATATATTTAAAGTGACGAATGCAAACATATATTTTTAAAACCAACACGTTAAATAGATACAGCTCTTTCTAAAACTCACAACAAAATATTGTGTAAAAACATTTCTAGACATTAAAATACCAATGATACAAAGAACTTGATTCTCTTGATGCATAAAAATTACTCTTACATTTTTAAGGTAGGTCAACATCACAGTTACTCACTATCTTTAAATACAGGAACAATAATTAACAAAAGCAAACAGTTGTCGTCATATGTAGGCACACGACATGAGTGAAGCAGGCGCTAAACTGATAATTCTTAATTTAGATTTGCGAGATGTGAGAGGAGAGTAGTCTTATATTTAAAACTAATTTGGTGCGTATTTTTAGAGTAACATATATGAGTCACGCGAATGGCGATTGGCGGGAACTAAGAAATAGTATCCCAAAATATTCGTTACTTAGACTTATCCCAAGCGTATTAGGGTAGGATTGAGTTCGGCACGGATTCTGTGGGTTAGTTTTTTCACAGTAGTCGCAGAGCATATACAGGTAATGTAAAGGATAACTTATCGTAAATATTCCTATATTTCGGCACATATCCAACGTGAAAAGTGGTAAAATAACATCCACTGAATGTGTAAAAAATAAGTCTCAATACCTTGAGATAAGTTACCGTAAAGAGACAAAATTAAATATTCTTACATGTGTAACTTACAGATCAGTTTACACGAGTTCCAATCAAAGGGTTTATAATTCTCCCCGGTCTAAACAAGAATTTATACAAAGCAATGTTTTGGAACACCGTTACTTTTAGATACTGTTGTAGTATGATTTACTGGTTTAACATACAAAACGTTTGTGTAAGCCTCTTATGAAGTATATAGTCGAGTATCCGATGAGCAGACGCTAGTAACTGGAGCGTCGCGGCGCCAGTGGCTACAGTCGGCTTGGCGGACGGCTCGCGCGCACATTGTTGTGCCACTACGGTACCGCTAACTTTATTAAGACGATGTTGTAAAAGTCAATTTACATTTAATATTGCCTATACGTTACATATATACACTTATTCCCTTTGAGGTAAGATTGTGCTGTAAATTATATACGTTACTTTCTATCTGACAAGATATGAAATATTTTACTAGTTGAGGCATTCATTGAAGTATCCTAAAAATTCGGTACTCAAAAAGAGTTATTATTAACATCCAAACTGTTGCTGTCAATAGGTTAAAAAGGTGACAGGCTGCATGTTTATAAATTCCAATTACTCAAAGTTAGATCACATAACATGATTAGCGTCCATTGCATTAGGGGTTTTATTCCTAACCACGCTACTGACTCCATCAAATAGATCGGGGTTCGCGATACGGTCTCAAAATGGTCGTTCGGCAAGGTACGCCCGTGTTTTGCATTACGATATTGGGTTTCCCATCAATTTTATTCGTATAGTATTAGTTGTCGAACGTGCAATGCATTTTTGTTTATCGGAAGTTACACTTCGCCTAAGTTTCCTTTTTAAATGTAAAAATATTGGGCGTTACAGATAACCACTAACAATTAGAATCACCAAGCATCGCTAAAATTTTGATTCAAAACAAAACAAGAACTAATGTTAAAAACCGAGCCGAGCCTTTAAACTTACACACAACCCAGCATATTAATTATTACGTAGAAAATAATGGTGACGTGATGATTTTGATTAAATATTTTCAAATATTATTCATTGTTACTATGTGTAAAAATCAAATTTAAAAGGATCAACAATACGATGATGAGAATGTGTTTACAAATAAAACACGAAGTTTGATCACTATTAATCATTGTGAATAAGTTTCATCATTCCGTCTCTAAATTTCCGTCTTCGTAAATTTATTAACACAACACAGTCTAAATCGCACAGCTAGTTTCACACGCAAACAAAGTTGCATAAAGTCTATATATCCCTCGTCAAACCTTAAAAAAGACAATACTAGAAATAGTGAAATTATACGTTTTATATTGATACTATAAAACAGAACACATGGGGCACTACATAATACATGTCCAGACGTGTACTATGTAGTGTCCAGTGTGTATTATGCTGTACCAGTACAGCTGTCAACCCTACTTGTCATTAATACTACTACGCTGTACTTTTCTGTTAGTATTTTAAATCAAATGTCAAAATGTCAAAATTGTCGTACTGAAATAAGGAGATTTACTAAAATTATTTGGTGTGAAGCAACGTGTATCTATTATCGGACATCATTGACTGGAACCCCAACACCGCCTTACCGTAGATTTGGATTATTAAAGTTAAAATAATCCTGAACTTAAATCGATACAAATCTTTAACAATTACAGGGCGCACTAAAGTTAGTCATAATGTCTTTCAAGTAGCTATTAAAAGTCAAAAATAGGTTGAAATAATAAGGTGAACACAAAGTAACATCTCCAGTGCGAGCGAGCGCGTGCAAAGCGCGAATCAAGTGTTATTTTTATTTATATTTTATTGTTTAAGTGTTGCTAGGACAAAAAACCGTACTCTCGTAGACATTTTACGTTATTTTCTTATATAAAAGGTAAAATAGTTTTTAAAGAAAAGTATATTAACGTACTTTCTAGTTCTTGAAACATTCACATAAATTGTGTCGTTTTTGCCCTTAAACAGCACTTCTTATTGCATTTGATTATTTAATTAGGTGATGACACAAACGATTGATACTACCGTAAATCAAATAAACATATTATGAAAATAATTTTTAATATTTATTACTTTGATACTATGGGAATTATGACCGTAAGTTATTTTAAATTTAGAAACAACTATTTATATTATAATTCATATTATTTATAAATCAGTCCATGTTCAGGTCGAGGTCCAAGATTGGTCGGTGTCCTTCGTACAGCCAGCTTAAGGTGACACTAGTACGTAACTATATGTACAACGTTTATACATACATTCCTACTTACAAGTTTTTTTTAAGTTTTAATTTGTAATTTAGAATTACCTGTGACATATTTTTCAGTAAAAATTCATGAGGGGCAGGCGCATAAAAATCAAGTTGCTTTGCTCGAATCTTTAGAACAACTTGGATAACGCCTTTTGTTAACCGTTTATTAAAAGTTAATATCTAACAAAAATTCAGCATGTTCTAGGTTCAATTTCGTCCTTACTTTTTAAATAATTTCACTCACGGTTACGTGTCAATGTCCTAACTAAATTACTTGTACACAGTATCCAGTTGCGTGCCTTACCTGAAACAAATAAAATGGTTTATTAATAGATTGGTTTTTGATATTAAACCAAAAAATGGTTTGCTGGTTATGGAGTTTGATATTCGATAGCCAAGCAATCAAATTATTTAACATAATTGACATATAATGTGTTGATGTACATTACTGCAATTACATCAAATATTGTGTAATATGTACATGTATTACTTTTATTGTACTTAAAACTGGTTTGTTAAATTGTTGTTTAAAATTTTCAATTAACAGTTTAACAAAAGAAGTATTTAATGTATTGAAAGTAATAAACAATAAAACTGTCAACGACATCACAAGATATTATTTGAAATATAATGCAACCAAATAACAAGAAAGAAAAACGAATTCATGCATCAATTGAATACTGACAAACAATTGCACATCTATAAAAAAAAATGAAACGCACATAATATGCTTTTGACCCAATACACCACTAAGTAGCGATTTTCAAATTGCATGAGCTCCGTCGATTATCCCAATTGCCTCCGTATGTGGCCCTGCACGCGCGTGCACCTTATCTTATGGAGTTGTCTAATTTATCAACAGAGATTTATTTAACGTATACTCGTATACGGACGTGCCCGCATACAATGTATACACAGCTTATATTATAAAATAAATTTGTGAGAGGGAGAGTTCTGTTCAACGGCAATGACTAAGTTATTAGTGGAATTGTCATGTGGACAAGCTTTGTCCCTCCTTTAATATTAATAACCTGGTTAATTATACTAATGTATTTTAATATTGAATTATGTGTCGTGGTTTTGGTTAACCAGTTGTATTTAATTTTGTTTATGGTATCATGTGCATCAATTCAAGAAAGGGACGGCTGGATGATCTCGAGATAAATTAAACAGATTTACATAAAAACTGCAGAGTTTCTTAAGTATTTTTTGTATGTGTCGATTATTTTCTTCAGAATGTGGAATCCATTTTCCAATTTAAAATTTTTCCAAAAAAGGTAATAAAGATAATGAAAAAAATAATTGGAGAAAAATAGCTTCAATATTTGTTACTTTATCAAACTATTTAACATGGCTACAACAGAAGTCTGAAAGTAACAAGTAATCAACTACACCAATGTTCATGTGCTCTCATACCAAGCACGACAATTCGTCGCCGTTAAGCTTCCAAGGGACATTTTATTTTTTATTTTCCTGTATAAAATAAGTCCATGTAATAAGGTTTAATATCTAGCCGTACACTCGATCAAATTGAGCTCATCAAATCGAAATGAGTGTTTATCTCCCCAGTTCGTTAGCGACCAGTGGACATGCGTATAGCGATCAGTCGGTTTTTTTTTTCTCTATTAAGAGCCTGCCAAAGTGACTCTACTCTGCCTGATGGAAAGCAAGAATAGAATCCAAAAGTTGTGGTCACCATACTCATTGCAAATGCAGACAATGTAGTATGGCGGCCTTGTGAGATTTTTCACGCCCCGCTTGGGGACGTAAAAGGCATGACAACCAACGTGGCAGAGTAAGACTCACACAGTTACCACGATAACTGTCACCCCTGCATCAATGGGCCTCCGGTCTCACACTCACCAACGAAACACGACGTCACAGATGCTGTCGCTTTAGGTTGGTCTTCTGTGAGAGGGTAGTACTGACCCGGTCGAGCCGGCCAGTTCTTGCTGAAATCAGCGTGGCTCTACTACCTAAAAAACGGTGCTCGGCTTTTAGTTTTTTACAATGTTGCATACTGCACTGAACTCAAATAAAATTAGGAAAAATGGAGGAAAATATGTTTAGGACAATAATGTGTATTTAGTAACATGGTTATCATCAGTCTGGTTACCATAACACATACTCTGGGTAGTTATAGATCAGATGGTCAAGGTAAACATGATAGTTCTTCCACTGTATATCGAACTGTAACTTGCAAATCACTAGCGCATTATCGGATTTTGAAATCAGAGTAGGCTCTTTGCTTGAAAGTTAAAATCGTATTAGTTTGCGAATACCGCGGGTGACAATTTGCAACACAAGTTGGATGGGTGAGGTAAAAACTGTTGACTAAAGCTTGCAGTGATTAAGCGTATTCTTTACAACATACAAATCACATTTTTATGCAATATGTTTCTTTCGTCTTTACAATTTCCCATAAAATGTGACAATTATAAGCATGGTAGTAAGTATACAAGTTGTTAAAAAATTGAGGTCTGAAGGTGGCGCTGGGATTGTAAAATTCAGTTCTTTTATTTTGTATTCGGAATTAGTCATATAGGCAATTTATCTGGTCAGTTAGTACAGATATAAATAAACTGAGTCGTTAATTATTTGGCTTATTATCTGCCTTGCATAAGTTAAACCGAAGCGTCGACACAGGCAGATTAAATTCCAGGTCAATTGAGTAACGCCTGACGAAACGTTTCGATTGTGCGATTAGAACTCGATTGCAGTGTACCGGAATCATATACATCTCAATTAATAGGAACTCTAATAATCGCTAGGAACAAGTGATTCTGAAGTAGGACAATGTCTTTTTTTTTTAAATTAGGGTTGTCGTCGTTATGTAAAATTAGGTCAGTAACAACACATATACAACAGTATATGTACCGCTATGAATATATAATTCTTTAAAATAACAATACGCAGTCCATGTAATGAAAAAAAAATAAGGAACAACAAGAATATTTAATAGATTATGTTTTCGAAAAAGAGATGAGACAGTTAGTGTCTAAACTAAAAAAAAATAAAAGGAATTTAAAGGAAGAAATATAGTTGAGACATAGCGTCGTTAAAACCAGATCGTGTCTAGAGCGAAAGTTGCATCGACTCAAATCAGATGCAGACAAGAGAAATTCAAGCAAAGTACGCTCGATACAGGTCTGTTCCCGTAACAACCACAACCGTCGAGGGACAATTAGCACTCGCTGTAAATGTCACGCAAACGTCTCTTCGAAAGTCTCTGATGTCGTAGCAAGTGCATGTCTAATAGTTTTACGATAGACGATGTTCTTTTAAATACAT
Source organism: Hypercompe scribonia (assembly GCA_949316085.1). Taxonomy (NCBI): domain Eukaryota; kingdom Metazoa; phylum Arthropoda; class Insecta; order Lepidoptera; family Erebidae; genus Hypercompe; species Hypercompe scribonia. The sequence continues at coordinate 15,691,396 of OX438981.1, read as the reverse complement.
TTTTACATCCATCCCGGTAATGAGTAAGAGTATTGTTCTTCTTTATAACAGCTCTATTTATGCATGGTTACATAATTTTATACAAAGTGTTACACGTGAATGTTGAATAATAACAGTATAGGAACATATAAAATAGTTAAGATTGCCAATAAACACAATTTGAAATTTAAACACACAATTTTCAATCGTATATCAGACTTTCGTATATCGTACTTTATTAAAGCAAAAGTTTGATTGTACAGTATTTTTTTGGCATTACACCAAGATGTTCCTGTAGTGTCAAACTTTTGCATCATGATACTGTGTTTTCCATAAAGTATATAGTAAGCAATTGTTTTATTAATACAGCGGACACATTCGAATGTACTTTCCCAGGTACATTCTCTCTTCGAGATACAGAAAAGTCCACATTAAGTTTAGAAATGAATAATAAGTATACGTTAATGTAACGTTAAAAAATAAATTCTGATATCAACACTACATACAGAAATACATAAATACGTTTAAGTTCTCAAAGTCTGCTCTATTGTCTATACAATTTTGCGGTTATCTAGAATGCTACGAATATTCGGCAAGTATTCGACTATTCGGCCATATTTTTTTACTATTCGGTATTCGATCGAATAGTTCATATGAACCGGCCTAATACTGAATAGTAGAAAATACAAAAAATAATCCATAATATTACACACAAAGAATTGCCTCAGGGTTGCGGAGGTCCGATGCCAATTGCTCCGTGGAAAAACTGACATTCAGGCAAACTTGTTGCCCGACCCCAAGTAATTTTGAAAATAATAAAAGCCAGGAATAAGGAGATCATTAGAAGATAAGAAAAAACTTTAGAGGAAGAAACACGAAAGAACTGTAACATAATGTCAGTATTTCAGATGTCGCTATTTCGTGCTCGATTTGTTTTTTATTTATGTACATTTTGGCGAAAACACACCTGTTGGTTAAATTATGTCGACACATGTATTGAATACTTTCTGAAAGCGAGTTACTGTTATACGTATAAAACAAGGAATAAAGCCTTCACACGTAATTTCGGCCCGTTGAGTAAACGTTATCTCGAGGATTTAAAGAAAGGATAAAATTGGAACTGAATGAGACCACCGACTCCAGCACTCGAGTCACTCTAGTAGATCACAAATATAGATATGGAAACCAATTCATTCCTTACAGTACTCTTATAACGACTAACAAGTTGTTTGAGTTATGGAACACTACCGTTAGCGAGTCTGAAAATAATAAGTTAAAAACTTAACAACACACGACGGCCAAAAGAGACTATTATCACATTATTCTATGATTTGAATCACAATTAAAAATTATGATTAGTTTTAAAGGTGTCTAAAGCATTAGTATGAATTTAGAACCCCAAAATATCATTCGCAGTGAAAATTACGATTGCATGTCAATAATGCTTTTTTATTTCATTTTCGTCAAGTCCTTAGATAATTTACCCCAAACGATAAAAACATGCCTTGGCAACATCTGATCTTATCTGATAACTATGTTAAACAAAATGCACTTCTTTAACAGAATAATTTTATAATTCTAATAACACTTACAGGCCGCTGGTGCACGTTGTGGCTGAGCTACAGGTTACCAACAGGGTCAGAGGTGATGGATAGTGGAAGGCCCCTTAGGTGCTTATAATAAAGTTTCGAGAGGTTTATTTATAATAAAACTTATGATGGCTAACTGTGAATACATTGAATAAGCAGTCCCCGACCGATAGCAGTAAGTTTTCCAGGACGTAGTGAGGTGTATTGTGTAAAAACATCTCTATAAAACACTTCAATAGTCCTATGACAACCTTGGTGAATTAATGCTGCCATTGAATAGGCATCCCTCTGGTGACAGGCAGCAGTGGTATCAGTATCGGCAAAAGGCGGCGGAAGCGGATCCAATAATGACTCTTGACCGAGAAAAAGTAAGCAGGCTACCCTGGCTGTTGCACTGTGATGTGGAAAGCAAGTAGAAGTAACCACTACATGATGATATTTACTTAATGTGAAGCAATGAAAATAATATAACACAGAAGAAACGTTAGCACTGGGCTTCCTGAAGTAAAATGCCGTGGTGGTCTGAGTCCATTAAAGCTAGAAGCGAAGCTGACACTCAAAAATATCAATCAATCATAGTTTTAATGCCTTGTAAAATAGGAACTTAGAATATTAGGACATTGTTGACACCTGGCAAAGTTTAAAAAGTAAAGAGATTAAATGTAGACATATTTGAGTCGAATGAAGTGCGATGGAATGGAAGCGGTGATTATTGGAACAACAATAACAGTATTGTATATTCAGGAGTAAATCAAGGAGCTAACGGTATGGCATTGATGCTAAAGTCGTCTTGGATCGAAAATACAATTCAATGTTACGATAAAACCACAACTTTAAAATTAAAAGCTACTTACACACATTTATTTATTGTTTAAATGTATATGACTATTGGTAACCATAATAATTATGAAGCAGAAGTTATTTGCAATAAGATATGATTTCAGTAATTTGAATTCTGTAAGAGGAAAGAAAACTTAATTGTAATGCGGGATTTTATTGCAGTCGTAGGAAAAGATTCGAAAGATTACGATAACATAGTGTGGCAATTTTAACTGGGTCAATAGGAAAGAAAAAAAGAGAAAGATCTAATGGCCGTGAATACAATGTCATGTCAAATCATAGCCAACCAAAAGAATGGATCTGAACACAGGTCATAATTAACTATTTGGTACATTTATTAAAGAAACTAAGAAAATAAAGAGAAAAGTTGAACCAAAACGTATAGATCTCAATAAACTTAAGGCTAAGAATTTTAAAGTCGAATTTAGTAATAAGGTAGGATATAGTCAACCAAACTGTACAGAAAATAAATAATAAATAATAAATAAATATTTCGGACATTTGAGACACAACGTCATCTAGTTTCAAACTAAGCAGAGCTTGTGCTATGATAACTAGACTGACTGATAGAATTTTTTTTTGCGAACACATACATGTTATACATAGAAAACACCCAAAACTTCGAAACAAATATTTGCAGATCATACAAACATTTGGTCCGACCCGGGAATCAAACTCGAGATCTTAAACACAACAGTCAAATTCATTGCCGCTGCGCCACCGAACATATATACAGAGATCAGGTGGTGAATATTATAATACTTGTGCATCTGCACAAGTATTATAATATACAAGCTACAGAATAAGAAACTTGTTCCACGCAAGAATCGACTAACAATTTAATGCCGGCAAGAAGAAAACTAAAATGCAAGTTTAATGAAACCAGAACACAAAAATATAGCAGTTAATTAATAGAATAAAATCAAAATGAATAGAACAAAAAGCAAAGTACTTAAAGTGACTTGTAATTCAATAAAAAACACCAATGAAGTAAGGCAAACTAGATAAAGCGTATGGTTTAATACAGTAATTAGGTAACAAACTTAAATCGAAAAATACAGTCATTTCAGATGAAAGTGGTAATGTATTAATTAACGGTAAGGACATAGCTGAATATTGGAAAAGGAACATAGAAGGTTTGTATAATAGCCAAAGAATAAAAAAATATGATATAGAAAAAGAAGAGCTTGTAGAGAGAAATAAATTAAACCCTGTAAAATTGAAGGAAGAATTTGTAAGCTCTGAACTGTTTACAGAATGAAAAAGTTCTTGGGGATGATCTCTTATACATAGAACTAATTAAATATGCTGCATGTGAGCCACTGCTAAATGAGATCTACTACCTGATCGAGAAAATTTACGAAATAGGTAACGAAATATAAAATTTTCAAATTAGTAGATGAATAGATAGATAGAAAGGTTTTTATTTGTATACCATATTACAGAGTTTCAAGAGAGTAAATACAATTTTAGATATATAAAGTGTACAAAAGGCTGTCTTATTGCCAAAAGCAATCTCTTGCAGGCAACCTTAGAATAGATTAAAATGTTTTGGAGAGACAATAGTTGTTTACAGTGCAATGAGATTTGACGAAGTATTTACTAGTAAATATATTTAGTAACCTATTTATATCCATACATATATACACATACATAATTAAAAAAACACCCATATCTGTACATGTCGGTAAACATACACACATACATAACTATAATTACTTAAATTGCTTATAAAAAAAGAAAAACATTGACATCATACCTTAATTCGTGACTGACAATTTGTTGTTGCTTAATATCCCTGAATATTTTTTTTTAAACCATTTAGTGTTTATGCTTGCCTGATGTTTATCGGCAGTGCATTCCACAATCGTACAGTTTCGACAGTGAAAAACAGTAGATCTCATCTATCTATATTCTTATAATATCCCAGTGATGGTAAAAGTGGAAAGTTTCAAATACTTAGGTGGCCGAATAACGCATGATTCAAGTTGTTCCCCGGAAATATTAGCAAGACTCGCAAGTGCTAAGCAAGCGCTCAATCGCAAGGAACACCTGCTCAAGGCCAAGATCAACGCAATAAGAAAACAGCTCATCAAAACATACATATGGAGTATTGCACCTTACGGCTGTGAAACGTGGACTCTGAGCCAGAGATAGAGGGCTATAGGAAGTCATCAGGCAGCAGGCATCAGTTGGATAGAGAAAGGAACTAATGAAGTAGTCCTACTGATGGTAAATGAAGAGAGGTAATTATTGAGTGCTATTGAAGAAAGAAGAGGCAAAATGGTTGGCCAGAAGATACGACATCTTCTTCTGAATAATACTGGAAGGAAAAATAGAAAGCAAGAGAAAATGAAGGTAGTCTAGAGAATAGATTAACCAACATTTAGCAAGTGAAAAAGAAAGTGGGAGTCTATGTCTATCAGGAGGTCAAATAGATCACAGAAAACAGAGAGGAGTGGCGTATGCTCCACCGACAAGGGCTCTTAAATTAAGAGAGAGGGTGAACATCGCACAGTCACTTTGAAGACATCTGAGTTGTTTGACAACTCTCTGATATCTCTTCTTTAGAAAATTGTACTACTTAAATTTGAAATTTTGTTACTGGGGAACAATTTTATATATTACATTATTTTCTTATTCCCTAATAGCTACGTGGTAACGTAAAAACCGATAGGATGAGGATGATGATTTTCGTAGCACTGATCTGATTACCGGTAGTGCTTTAAGCCGACGGTTTTTCAAGTTTTACTGGAATCATTTAGACCTTGGCTGTGGCATAATGCTTAACCTCGATAATTGATCGTGTGATCATGAAGTGAAGTGAACTTTTTATTTTAAATGTTTACCCCCCTTAGTTACTTATAGTGTTTTTTATTATTAGGCCACGCACTCGGACATCATGAATGGGCAGGTGGAATGTGTCCATCAAAGAAAAACATACGCCAACACATACATTGGTGGTCACAAGTACAAGTTTATTGCTCACGTTATTGGAAAACATGGTTCCGCGTTCCTTGGCACGAAAATACCGTTACGTATTTGCATAAAGCTTCGAACAACATATTAGTCATTCAATCATCGCTACAAAAGTGCCTATTGCAGAGCCAGATTACCATTTTTTGATTGTTGTTACTTGAAACAATAACATATGAGTAGCCTTAAGACGTTAGTATGTTTACGAGGTTTCATAAAGCCTCTAATTTACTACAATCACAGTGGCAATTTTCAAGCATTAGGTATATTGGGTAGCACAAAGATATAAAGATAAAGACACAAAGCGTGTAGCTATGTAAATAAATAGTTGTACTCCTCTCAACACTGCATTTTTACAAGGTTGAAGCTGATCGAAATGCTGATCGTAATGTCTACTTAATACTTGAATGGAATGGATTACCATGCGTTTAGACCCTGCCTACTGTACTGTAGGTATTGTTTCGATAGGCGATTACAATCGAGTGCCCATCCTTAGCTGCAGCCCCGTCTAATTATTTTAAAACATACAGATTGGAGAAATTCATAATAGACATAGTGAAAGTATATTGGTAATTAACTGGTTCCTTAAGTTTTGATTAACAATGTGAGTACTTAATATATAATTAAAAATTTATTAAAAACATTAGTCATAAATTTATTTTAAATGATAATGGACTTTTTGTGTATCGACAGTACTTCTTCTAATTGCTTCCAGTTTCCTTTGGTTTAAAATTGTTACAATTGAAAGGTTTACTTTATTTATATCATAGTATATCAAAGTATTCTATACTTGTTGAATAATCAAGAGTATCAATATTTATTTTATAATATAATATATATATATATATATATATATATATATAGTAGATTGTACTAGATATGAATAGGTAGGGTAGAAAACTCTCGTTGCTGTTGTATAAGAGCTTCATGAATAAATGAATAATAGCTGTCGAAGGAAATATGCTCGCGGCATACCAATTTGTCCTAGTCTCAGAGATACTAATAACGTAACTCTCGCATTTTTAACAAGGGAACCTCTTGACATAGATTCTTCTTCATTGACGGAGGACGCGACAGGAAGTGAACCGTAGCCACTTAAAAATAATAAATTAAAAATGTCGTCAGAAGCGTGTCAGTAAACTTGTTAAATTTCTTGAGGATAAATGGCATTAGCAGGTCGAAAAAAATCATAAGAGGCATGAATGCATCGAAAGAGCTCTTTATAATCCAATAAGCGGAACTGATGGCGACGGCCGGCACGCGGCTCCCTAGATTCCTATTCCATTAGGTGTCGCCGCGGCACGCAATTTGCAAATGAAAACAACTTATTGAAATTCTTTGCCAGCCCGCGTGTCGGGTACTGAGCTAGAAGCATCTGCGATATTCGAGATGGTGACAGGCTCACACAATTTTCAACCTATGTGAAATTATCCACCAATAAATAGCTCATTTAAAAATGTGAGACTGCATTATTTTCAAATATTTTGCTCACTAAATTATCACTAAAAAAGCTTTTGCTACGATACAGTTTATACAATATACAAAAATTAAATGAAAGGCTACGTAATATGATCAGGATCATAAAAGAGTCAATTGTACGTTGTAGGTATTTAGATGGTAAGATGGTGTTTTAAATTGGTTGAAGTATCCCCAGATTGGGGGTGCTGGGCTAGAAAACCTCCACGTGGTGCACCCTGGTAACGTTGGCATCACCGCCAACGGCTAATATTCTAGCACGAAGAGAAGGCCTTACTTCTTCGGCCATTTGATCGAGGTGTGGTCCAACAGAGAGGGTATAACTGCCGTTTCCTCTGTTGGCTCTTCGCTCCTCGGAGCAATGAGGAGGAAAACCTCATTAAAAAATCACGGAGGGGACCCTTTCATAGGTCGGAGTTTCTCCACTATCAGTGGTGGAGAAAGGAGAACGGGCTCGGTGTGTACTCACACTGCCGCCGAGTAGGCATTGGGAGATTTAATCCTTCTGCCACCGTCGTCATATCGTAATCTCGAGAGGAGTGTTGTGGTTATGTCTCACAACTCTACTCGGGAGCGAGGGTCTTGGCTTTGCCGCCCGGACCGCGAGGAAGAAAACCTCTTTAAAAAATTACCCCGAATCCCGTGTTCTGGTGTGTGGCCAGGGGATGCATGGCTGATGGGTAGTTCAGTCGTAAGCACACTCCCAGCTGAGGCACCTGCGGACCCCTCAGTTGGGCACAAATTTACGCTTGCCCGGGTATTGGGGGATCTCTGCCCGGGTCGACTTTTTGTTCTCCCCCACTCGTGGGTCTAAATATGGAAACCTCAATTAGTAAAAACAAAAATTTAAAGAAGGAGAGAAGTAGGACAGAGAAGCCTGGTACTACAAATGGTTCCTCGTCTAACGAGGATGTACAAGTACTTGGTACTCCTATCACGGTGGGGCTCCCAGAAGTCAGTTTGGATTCTGGGAACCAAAGAAGAACATCGGAACGATTACGTTCCAGGTCTGCCCATCCATCAGACCGTGGTAACTCAAGCATGACCATGGGCGTGTTGGAGTCCACAGAGGTAGAAATCTGCGATAGCAGAAAGCGCGGACGTTCCAGGGACGGGGAGAGTGACACGTCCCAGGAAATGCTACCTCCTAAAATTGGGAGCAATCGCAGAGGCAGGTCACGCACGACCATTTCTACCCCTTCAGGTTCTGTCTTCTCGACGGCAGAAGCCTACAGGCGGGTCAGAGCGGAGGGCGAAAGCTTAGCGGAAGAGGAGATTGCGGATCTCCTCCAGAGGATCCGTGAACCGGTGGATAAAGATTCTGCCACCCAAACACCGGCATCTTTGCAGGAGAGAGCAAACTTAGCGGTGGCCATAATTCAGAAAGTGGCCACCAAATCTAGAAATTTAAAGAGTTCCTTTGTAGGGGCTCTAAAGGATTCTTCTTCCGCTATCGCTGGGGTCGTTGAGACCATAATTGGGGACGTGGCTCGCCTCCAGGCGGCTAACGACCGATTAGCAGGACAAGTGGCAGAGCTTAGTGCTCAATTTGCCCAATTTCGGGTGCATTCGAACTATACTGAGCGACAGAACCCGGCTCCGCGGCAGCCTACCACCTCTTCGTCTTTTGGTGGTGTCTCTGATACCCAACTACGTCAAATTACCGACGCAGTGTGGCGTATGATGGACGGGCGCCTCGCTGGCTTGGAGGCGAGGTTACCACCGGCACCCATAGTTCGGCCGCCACTCGCAGCAAATAAACCAGCTGTGTCGATTCCACTGCCAGCTGCGGGTGACAGCGTGTCGTATGCCGCAGCAACGTCCCGGTCTGCGGCAGCACTGAAGGTGACACGAGCGGCCAAGGCAGCGGTAAAAAAGGCTATGCCGGAGACGAGACCACCTAAGACCTTGGCCAGAACAGGGACGGCATTTCCTCCGCTTCCCACTCCAACACCTACAATTGTTCCCTCTAATTCAGCTCCCACGAACGATGGTTGGCAAGTGGTAGGGGGAAACAAGAAGTCCCGAAAGCAAAGCAAAAAAGCTGCGAGGAAAGCAGGGTCTACACTCCAACCTTCGGTAGCAGAGGTCACCAAGAAGAAGCCACGGAGACTGCGGACCCCTAAGACGGCGGCTGTGGTGGTAACGTTGTCACCAGAGGCGGTTAACGGTGGACTGTCCTACGCGGCCGTCTTTAAAAAGGCAAGGGACAGTCTGACACAAGATTTCGGGACAGTAGGTGTTAGATTGCGCCTTGCCCAGACGGGAGCTCGTGTTCTTGAGTTCCCTGGGACTGAAGGTGCAGAGACAGCAAACAAATTTGCCGAGAAGTTGCGGGGAATATTGGGAGCCACAGATGGTGTCAAGATCGCCAGGCCTACCAAGTGCGCGGAGCTGCGCATTTCAGGCCTGGACGATTCAGTAACAGTCGAGGACGTCCGTGTAGCGATTCAGGAGAAGACCGGATGCAACGCGGACAGCATCAGGATCGGCACCATCCGCCCCGGTTTAGGGGGCCTTGGTGCGGTGTGGATTAGTTGTCCTGTAGCTTCTGCCAAAATTTTGGGCGACGCTGGCAAGATCCTCGTCGGTTTCGTGAACGCCAGAATTACGGTTCTGGCGGCGAGGCCGATGAGGTGCTTCAAATGCCTGGCTACGGGACACACTCGCATCAAGTGCGATAGTTGTTTTGACTGCAGTGGACTGTGTTTCCGCTGTGGTCGACCGGGGCACAAAGCGGCAGAGTGTTCTGCCGCCCCTCACTGCCCGGCGTGTGCGGCGGGTAATAAAGCCGCCAATCACCAGATTGGGCAGAGAGATTGTAAACCTCCCCGCAATTCTCGGCAGACGTCGGGGTTACCTAGCCAATCGACCCGGGCTACGTCTGATGTCGTTCGAGCATCGCAATCGTCACCCATGGAGGAGGTTGTAGAGACAGTCCAGTAATGGACCAAGTCTCCAACCTCCTTGTCCAGACGAACCTCAACCACTGTGCCGCGGCCCAGGACCTCTTCCTGCAAACCATGGCACAGTGGTCGATCGGCGTTGCCGTAGCCGCGGAACCCTATTACGTTCCTCCCCGTCCAAACTGGTTGGGTGACCGGGACGGTTCCGTGGCAGTCGTCGGCTCCACGGCGGCTCATTCCCCGCCCTTGTCGCTAAGAGACAAGGGTACTGGATATGTTGCTGCCGAGTGGGGGGGAATCACCGTATATGGTGTTTACTTCTCCCCCAACCGGAGTTTGAGCGACTTCGAGGTTTTCCTTAATAACTTGGAAACCTCGATGCGGCGTCTAACGTCTGGGCACGTCTTAGTGCTGGGGGACTTCAACGCGAAGTCCATTGCGTGGGGTTCCCCCAGGACGGACGCCAGGGGCGAGGCCGTAGAGGAGTGGGCGGCCTCGGTGGGCCTCTGTTTATTGAACAGGGGCTCCGCCAACACGTGCGTGCGACAGCAGGGAGGGTCGATAGTGGACCTTTCGTTCGCTACCCCTGCCCTCGCCGCACGAGTAAGGAACTGGTGTGTCCTGGAAGAGGTTGAGACGCTCTCGGATCACCTCTACATTCGATTTGAGCTCTCCCGGACCCAGGACCCCAGTAGGGGTCACGTGGCGCGGCGTTCTTCTCGCTTGCCGCGGTGGGCTGTAGCCAAACTGAATAGGGACCTACTAGAGGAGGCAGCCATTATTTACTCCTGGCTGTCTCCGCAGGCTCCGACCGAGGAGGTCGACATGGGGGCTGGTCGTTTCCGCGATGCGATTACGCAGATCTGCGATGCGGCCATGCCCCGCATCCGAGGTTGTCGGCCTCCCCGGAAGGAGGTTTACTGGTGGTCCCAGGAGTTGGCCGACCTCCGCGCGGCCTGTACTCGTGCCCGGAGGTCCTACACCCGTAGTCGGCGGCGACACCGCGTAGACGGCGAGGAGGACCAGCTTCATGAGGAGTACCGAGAGGCGCGGAAAACTCTGAAGCTGGCCATTAGCCGCGCCAAAGAAGTGAAGAGGAAGGAGATGCTGGAGGGTCTCGATCGTGACCCCTGGGGTCGCCCTTATCGTGCGGTGCGACAAAAGCTCCGCACGTCGGGCCCCCCCCTTACAGAGACACTTCAGCCCAGCTTCCTGCGGGAAGTGGTCGAGGGTCTTTTCCCGCAGCGGGCGGAGCACACACCCCCGTCGATGGCCTTCATGGTCGAAGACGACGGGGGACGGAACGAGGATAATGTTCCGCCCGTCAGGGAATCGGAGATAGGGGCGGTCGTTCTACGGATTCGCTCTAAGAACACCGCCCCTGGGCCAGATGGGATACCTGCCCGAGTGCTGGCGCGAACCCTCGACCACATGCCGGATCGCCTCGGGGAAGTCCTAAACGCCAGCTTGGCGTCCGGGCGCTTTCCTGAGGGTTGGAAGAGCGGGAAGCTGGTCCTACTACGGAAACCGGGACGGCCGGCCGATTCGGTCGCGGCCTATAGGCCCATCGTGTTGCTGGACGAGGCGGGTAAATTGTTTGAGAGGATACTCTCTGCCCGCATCGTCCGGCACCTCTGCGAGATGGGCCCCGATCTGTCGGATGCCCAATACGGGTTTCGAGCCGGGCGTTCGACAGTCGATGCTGTGTTGCGCCTGAGGGCCGTGACCGAAGAGGCGGTGAGCTGTGGCGGCGTGCTGTTGGCGGTGTCGTTGGACATCGCCAACGCATTTAATAGTCTGCCATTTAGCTGCATCAGGGAAGCACTCCACTACCACAGGGTGCCAGAGTACCTGAGGCGGCTTGTGGCAGACTATCTTAGGGAGCGTACCGTCATGTACGAGGACCGAGATGGCATTCTGAGGCGGCGGCCTATGTCGTGCGGTGTTCCACAGGGGTCTGTCCTCGGACCACTCCTGTGGAATATGGGATACGACTGGGCCCTTCGAGGTCGTCTCCGAGTGGGCAGGGCGGCAGCACGGGACCCTTTCCTTCCGACTGACGCAGGTCCTTTCCGGGCACGGTTGCTTCGGGAAGTAAATGCACTCGGTCGTCAGGAGGGAATTGAGTCCCGCCTGTCACCACTGCGACTGCAGTGAGGACTCGGCTCAGCACACGCTAGCAGTTTGTTCCGCCTGGGCGGCGCAGCGTGGGGCCCTCACTGCAGTTATTGGAGGAGATCTCTCGCTACCGGCCGTCATACGCTCCATGGCCGGTAGCGACAGTTGTTTTACCGCGGTCGCAACCTTCTGCGAAGACGTAATTTCGCGGAAGGAGGCGGCGGAGAAGGCCCGGGAGGACGATCTCCACTCGGACCCAATTCGCCGCCGGCGAGCCGGGCGGCGGAGGCGCGCATACCAGCGCCTCATGCCGCCTTGAGTGTGGCCGCGGGTGGACGGGACGGGTTTTCCCCTCCATCCGCTATAGTGGCCAGCCGCGAGGAGGTGACGTGCGCGTGTGCCGTACGTCGCCTAAATAGAGAGTTTATCCGCAGATGGTGCCCGCTTTAGCGGGCAGGCGCTAGGAGGGATCCGGATGTCGTAATAGCAGCGGTTCCCGGATCCCTCCTATGTTAGGCGCAGAGTGGCACACCGTGTGGTTTTAGTCGGTCCGATTCCGACACACCGCCTCGCCGTAAACCCCGGTGGGGTGACGGCCCGAGGGGGTTTCCACACGTTAAAAAAAAAAAAAAAAAAAAAAAAAAATCCCCAGATTATTTTCTACACAAATGTTATGTATGTATATTGCAACTTAGTTCCCAAAACCTGATTATAACGGTATCGCACAAAAACATATTAAGTTTCAACAGGTAAAATCTACAAGACTTTAGTTAAAAAAGGAAAAGCTTAAATATCTAACGTGAATCTAATCCTAATAATCTTATGTGATTTTTAGTTAGTCGTCAAATCGGGAACTTATTAAGCTGAAACTGTAAACGAGGAGGCTTAAAAAGGTAAAAAGAGGGCCGCCACCGTCCAATCATGTGTGGTATTTTGCATAAATTACAGTGCACCACTGAACGGGTTGGATTTTTGAAAAAATAAACTGGTGTAAAATAAGCCCCAGTGGCTAAATGCAAATAGCCCCATTATATGCTAATACGATGTGCGTAATCTCTACCGTTTGTTTCGTGCCTCTGTAACAGGCTTTCCAGAATTCTAGAAATAGCAACCCAACTTTCTCAACACTTTATAAAGTAGCTCTGTAATATTTAGTACATAACGACAGGTGTCATTAGCGTACGTGATAGATAACATTTGAATGGATAAATATTGATAAGAAGATTTACACTATAAGTTTCACGTTTCACGTCTTAAAAATGTGCAGTTGCACATACTATACCATCCATCCACCTATAAATAGATAAATAGATAAAATCACATTGTATATCTGTGAGTATGAAGTTCTGTGTCCTCTGTTATAACAACATATTATAAATATAAAATTTATTTTAAAAATTACTTAACACAGGGAATGGTTTTTTTGTCGACTTTATTTAATACTAGCATTTGTCTGCGGCTTCGCTCGCGTGGAATTTAGTCTGCTACATTAAAATTCGTAACAGATCATTTTAAATAAATATATATTTTTTTAATAAAAAGTATCCTATATTACTTCAAATACCTCTAAAAACATGTCAAAAAAATTTCATGATGATCGGTTGAGTAGATTTCGTGTAAAACCGTAACAAAAAAACTTACATTCGCATTTATAATATTAAAAGGGATGTGTAGTACTAGGCCCTAGCACTCTTCTTCTCTTTAACGAATCTTTAATAAACACACTTTTTTTTTTTTTTTTTAACGTGTGGAAACCCCCTCGGGCCGTCACCCCACCGGGGTTTACGGCGGGGTGGTGTGTCGGAATCGGACCGACTAAAACCACACGGTGTGCCACTCTGCGCCTGAGATAGGAGGGATCCGGGAACCGCTGCTATTACGACATCCAGATCCCTCCTAGCGCCTGCCCGCTACCTCGGGCACCATCTGCGGATAAACTCTCTATTTTTAGGCGACGTACGGCACACACGGACGTCGCCTCCTCGCGGTTGACCATTGTAGCGGATGGAGGGGAAAACCCGTCCCGTCCACCCGCGGCCACACTCAAGGCGGCATGAGGCGCTGGTATGCGCGCCTCCGCCGCCCGGCTCGCCGGCGGCGAATTGGGTCCGAATGGATATTGTCCTCCCGGGCCTTCTCCGCCGCCTCCTTCCGCGAAATTACGTCTTCGCAGAAGGTTGCGACCGCGGTAAAACAACTGTCGCTACCGACCATGGAGCGTATGACGGCCGGTAGCGAGAGATCTCCTCCAATAACTGCAGTGAGGATCCCACGCTGCGCCGCCCAGGCAGAACAAACCGCCAGCGTGTGCTGAGCCGAGTCCTCACTGCAGTCGCAGTGGTGACAGGCGGGACTCAATTCCCTCCTGGCGACCGAGTGCAGATACTTCCCGAAGCAACCGTGCCCAGAAAGAATCTGCGTCAGTCGGAAGGAAAGGGTCCCGTGCTGCCGCCCTGTCCACTCGGCGATGACCGGCTGGAGAGCCTCCACGGCGGCAAAGCCAGCACGTGGAGCCTCCAGCCGGGACGACCAACGAGCCATTGTGGCTCGACGAGCGGCCTCTCGCCACTCGCGTATCTCTTCGGGCGGGGGCCGAATGCCGCTACCCACCCGAAAGTCTGCCGTTCGCCGATAAACTTCAGCGAGCACTTCCGCCTCCAAATCCCACGGGGGAGTTCCGGCCAACGCGCACGCTGCCTCCGTCGATATGGTGCGGTAACCGCGTATGGCTCTAACCGCCAATATCCTCTGAGGGCGCCAGAGGCGAGCCCTGTTCTGGGCGGTCAGGGCCGCCGCCCACACCTTTAATAAACACACTAGGACAACGCGTCTTCGCGTCCTTAAATCGAAACCATAAGATATTTAGACAAAGGCGACTTAACCGCGATTAGGTCAAACGATTCAGTAATCATGTTGATAGACGATTCTAGGGCCCAGAAGGCCAACCTTTTTCTAGACTGACATTAGACATTGCCATTCAACGTGTCAGTGCTGCCAGTCCTTAGGGAACGCTACCAGTAGGCGATGTTGCGGACGACTTTTTGATGCTTCTGTACAAATTTTGTAAATATTTTCATTGTTTTTTTTTTTTATATCCTAGCATTTAAATTTAATTTTAAGAGTTTTTCTGAACCACAGAGGTGCTTGATTGAAAACCAGTGTTTCAGAGAAATTCTAAGCTAATCCAAACACTTTAAATAAAGGTAAAGTGATCACACATCTATAAATACAGTGATCAGGAATTCAAAGTTCTTATTTAAATAACCAACACAATTATTGTAACAAGACGGGCAGCTTAAGCATGGTAGAAATAATAGATACTAGACTCAATGGTGTATAAAAAAGTATTGCCATGTTAGTACATGCACACGACTGCGCGTGCTAGGGTTATTATAGAACCAATGTCTAACAGTACAAAAAGTTTTGTATTTTTTACCAATTCAACTTTTTAATATGAATCGAAATTTCTATCTTGCGGATTGGCTTATAGCTGCTTTAGTCGTATTTATAATGCAGTCATGCAATATAAGACAAAATATCGTTTTTAAGTGAAAAA
Organism: Hypercompe scribonia; assembly: GCA_949316085.1. Classification (NCBI taxonomy): domain Eukaryota; kingdom Metazoa; phylum Arthropoda; class Insecta; order Lepidoptera; family Erebidae; genus Hypercompe; species Hypercompe scribonia. Next base: position 15,675,956 of record OX438981.1, on the reverse strand, counting down.
CCTTTTGTATATCTATTCGTGTGGTGACGGATTAAGAATACATAGTGTTACCACCCTTATTCATCCTGACGGTGACATAAAAGGTGACTAAGGGAATAAAGTATGCAAGACAACATCATTACAAAGAGAAGGAAAACTTGAAACAAACCCTATTCCAACCCGTTTGGCCAGCGTGGTATAGAAGGCCAAAACCGCCTTGCTAAGGAGAGGCCTATGTCCAATAGTGGACTGTAAAAGGCTGTTGATGATTGATGATTGATGATCTAGAGAAATAACTATCAAATTAAAAACCGTTTTTTTTTAAAAATCAACTTGCACATCTCGTGAAGGTCTGTATAATCCGGTATAGTATAAATTTTCTTCATTGAATGGGTCTAGAGACGTTCGTCCGTGTCGAGACCAATAAAGAAAATTTAGACTCGTTTTCATAGAAAGGTAAAGGTCAAATGCCATGAATAGTGATTTGGTGAAATAACGAATATTCGCAACACTTAGTACCATTCGCGGGTATCAGATTTAAACCAGCATCAGAAAAGTGCGCAGACGACGACTGCTGCATATACGACTATTGGCACAATCTTAGCGGCAAAGTTCACAATAACAAAGTGATGTTAACATTCATAAAAACGAGTTCCACGAACAGAGTACGAAACTGGGCACAATACCATATATCTTCCTGCTTCGGAGTATCCCGCACCCGCAACATCAGTCAATCGGTATTTGACCGTTTCACCTAGTGTACGTGTCTGTTCTCAGCGCTTTTCTAAACATTCAGCTTCCGAAGTGAATTTTTATTTTATCGAATCTTTCTTACGAATTGGAAGTGATGGGTTGTGATGGACAAGGTAAAAGACTTACAAACTACAGAAATAAAATTATAATCAAGTATCAAATTAAATTTCTTTTTTTTTTAATCAAAAATAATTTTAATTCCGTGACTACCTTTAATATCTATTCTTTAAAAATATTTTATTTTTTGTATCGGGGTAGTTATGATTTTGTAATCGGTTATCACTTGATACTTTTTCTAAAAACTATAATCAATAACATTTCCGGAAACGTCCAGATGGACAAATTTTAGGGATTAAAGTTATTTAGTGATTTTTTTAGTAAATTTTAAAATGATTTAGCAACTTGTAACATAGTTTATGTTTGGTTTATTTTCAAATGGTATATTATAGTATATTATAGTATAGTTAGGGTTAAAACTTGACAATGCGTGTTCGACTGCATGAATAACAAAAATTTACCTAATTTAGATGCCAAATTAAGTTATTTAAAAGGTCCACAAATAAAGATAAAATAATTAAACTAAAACGTATAATAGTTTGGCTCGTTTCAAATTCATACCATTCCATTTCAGATATCAAGAAAAGGAGGACCAAAGCTCATTATAAAGATAATTTTATAAAATACAACCGTTCTTGACTAGAAAGCACTGTTGAAATAAACAGCCAGCTCTTCACAAAAACGGTCAGGTCGTCCAACTCAGTCGTTCGAAGGCGAAAGTAACAGGAATTAAAGACGAAAGAATGAAAAACTTCTTTCTGATTTTAAAAAGGAGGTCAAAATACATGCTGCTAAAAAGGAACAGAGAAAATCTGATATAAAATATGCATCAAGTGTCCTAAAAGATGTCATTAGTACTCCGAAACGAGCAACTAAATACAAAAGGGTATTTTTACTTACGATTTCAAATAAAGAGTAACCTTCCTTGACACCAATGGAAGCTTTGTAAATGTTTGTAGATGCAGATTTAACATATGGACAGTATGAAATTACAAACAATAAGAATTTTTTTCTGTATATTGCATTACAAAAAGCTAAGAAGATTTCAAGCGAATTCCAAATTGAATATGCTTTAGAAACTGCTCGTCTTTATGTGAATCTATATGACTGGTAAGTATTCCATGATGCCAACAATGTAAAAATTTATTCTAGTCATAATCGAAAAGGTACTATTACTAATAGGACAGTTTTTCGAGGAAACCGATGAGGCGTGGAACAAACATTTTAAATGTTACTGCCAATATTCTATCTAGAAAATTGTCAGGGCAAGTTGTAATCAGGGGAGTATTAACTGCCTTCTGCTTAGAGATCCTCTGCTAACTAGCATGTTTTTAGAACTGTGAAAAGAAAAAAAGGAGAGCAGAAATGTTTTCCCCCAAACTTTGTCCATATTTGTATCTGCACAACTGCAGCGACAACGCAACTGAAAATAGTCAAGAAATTTAGCATTTTTATGTGGTTTTCCTACGTACCAATAAAAATAAATAGTATTTTTTTATCGGAAAATGGTTTTGTTTTATATATATTTTTTTTATTAATTTATATTCTTTCTGATTAAGCATAAAAATTTTGATCGTATAGGTCGTGCAAGTACCTGTATGTGCGCCGTGGACGCTTTTGTTACATTCGTGATTAAGTTGTACCAGTACCAGTGTGTAGTGTGTGTGTAAGGAAAACAATAATATTTTACTATCAAAAAATACTAAAAAAGTTATTTTCATTCATTACGATGAATGGTAACAATTTTTATATTTTATTTATATAGTAACCGGGATCGACGACTTAAAGTGCTCTCAGAGTCACGGATATTTCTCAATAGGTTGACAAAAGTCACACATCCTTAGACACTGACTTGGTTAAGATTGCTTAACTTTGCAATGTGTTAACCACCACATGGTTACCACATTGATTCATGCAGGTAATCGTACGAATACGCAAAGACAATATCCGAAACAAATTAGAATCTGCAACAGCATTATGATCCAATACAAGCCAAATTTTTAATTAAGAACTATTAGGTTATATGCTACTTTTCCATCTCTTTTTTTTTTCTATGAAATCTAATATTATGTTAGACTATTATATCTTTCTAGTTAACTTACAAACGTATAGGTTTTTCAGCAGATATGTAAGTTAGCTGCCACATAAATACTTTAATCGTAATCCAAAAAAAAATAGATGTGCTTTCGTTTAAGAGCACGTGTTATTTTATTGCAGTTTGGTAACTTTTTGTTAAGGTGTAAATAAGAAACTTTTTTTATTCTTACTATTATTAACCATCGGTTTCGGCCCAGTTTGGTATCTACAATTTTTGTAATAGAAATGAAAAACTTCAAGTCTTCAAGTAAAAAAGTTTCGGCATTTTTATAAAAATCTTAAAAGTTAAAATCTGAACAATAGTTAGGTTTGGGATATAGTATTGTTTAGTGAAATCTATTAGTAATAATGGTTACTACAGCCCCTTAAAGTGTCTAAATCGACATTTAAAGGGTGATCGATACTGGTAGATTTTAAGTATTTATATGCTAAGTCACTGGTAAACTAAAAATCCTCGTTAGTAATCAACATCAACATCAGCCAAGATCCTCCACGGAGCACGGTCCCCTGCTTTTTGCATCCAGTCGCTACCGGTCCTCTTGCGCAAGGCGTCCCTCCATCTAGTCAGGGGGTGCCTCACACTACGTTTGCCAAAACGCATCTCCACTCCAGAACACGCTATGTAAAGATGCGTCTTCACTCCAGGATATGCTTATCCCATCGATTATCGCTTTTGCGACATATGAGAACAGCCCGTTGCCAGTTCAACCTACTAACTTTCAGAGCTACATCGGTCACCTTGGTTCTTTGCCTTGTTCATGAGTGTAAAATCTTCCATTAATTAATTTTTCATCCTTACGGTAATCGAGCGAATATTGTAAACTAGATTAATAACAAATACTGAAAAAAAAAAAATGGTAAAATAGTAGAATACCGAATAGTTCCCAAACATTCATGTCATCTCCCTCTTTTAAGGCAGCCCTCATACGTTACTGGCGGTGGTAAAGGACATTCATGTTCAATCTGAGTTAATTATCTTACATTCGTTTAAGAAATATATTGAGCAATAAATATAAAAAAAAATGCACTAGTGCAAAGAGTGCGCTGCCCGTGAAAGTGCAAGTAATTTTCTTTTAAACAACCCTTCGAAAGCCGCGGCGTGTAAGGCGCGTGTCTGCGGTGCCAAAGCACGTCTTGAACGATCAGAAGGGAGCCGAGGCAGTCGCGTGTGTATAATGTAGGGCCGAGTGCCGGCGGCGTCCCCCGCGGCGCCGGCGTCAACGACCCGAGCGAGTCAAGGACGCGCGGCGCCCGCCCAGTGACAGCGACGCGGCGCGGACGAAACACCGATAAAACCGGTGTTATCTGAACGTAATAGCTTACATGTTGCCAATGATAAATTTAATATTCACATAAAAAGTTGTAAATTATAGAAACGTGAAACATTGTTCAATATGAATATATTGTGTATGTAGTTGACGCAAACATCATATGAATTAAGAATTACATATTCATTTATTAACATTCATGCAGTGACATGGCTCAAATAGCACCCTAAAATAATAGGAAAAGTTACTAAAAGTAAACATACTTATGAATATTTACAAGACACAAAAATGGTCGATGATTAAAAAAAAAAAATGGTTTCATTTTCACGTAGTAGGACAATGTTTTAAATAAACAGTCAAGTTCAAAATCAATCACTCACAACAGGTATAAAATATGTAGTATATACTACTCGTATATATACATGGTTTTGTAACAATTTCTATTGCTAATGATAAATAATTTAACGAAGTGGTGAAAACGATGCATGAAATAAATTGACCTGACACCTGTGTCCCGATGTCAACGCCCTCTTAATATATCCTGTTTACCTATAAATATAGCGATGAGCGAATTGTTTTGAGGCCCAGGTGAGGTGTAGCAAAGACGCGAAATTTTTTTGGTATTATATGCACTTTATTGAAAAGATACGTATTCTCTATTTTCTGATTTAAGATGTCGAAAGATAGAAGAAGAGGATACATCAAACAAAACTTTAAAATCGACCCTTTCTAATGATAGTGGTCTTTTACGTGATGAAAAGCTATGATTTTCAAGTACCCTGCTCAAGTAAATATTTTATGTAGTTAAGAAGATTTAGTTGTTTTATATGTTCGAAATGTTCAGAAGAGTTCTGTAGAAATCGATTTTTTCCACAATTTTACAATTGTTGATGAGTTATATGTGATTTAATGTTTGTAATGACTTTCTTTAGTGCAATAACAAAAACAAAATGTAATTTAATTAGTTTTCATTTTATTTATCATTTAACAGTAACTATTGAAAGGAATACGGATTAAAAATATTCCGTACCATAATATAGAATTTGCGAAATGTTGAATCACAAAGTGTTAAGAAATCACAAAACATTGTCCGGTTATCGATATCTTCGCTAAACGCGGATTGTTGAACCATTGCACGAGACGAACACAATTTTTGGAATTTTAGATACAGCTGGGCCCAGGATTATGTTGCCAAGATCCTACGCCCAGCTAAATCGCAGTATAGGAATTACATATAAAAGATGTCCATGTTGTAACAGTTTGTGACGAGCCTTGTGGCGCTTCACATCTCTAGCTGGCTCATCTTCGCAAGAAATGAGGAAAAAAAAATAAAATCATGGATCTAGTTGTTGTACAGGTTCCAAGTTTGCCCTAACCGTTAGTGCCTAATCTCAAAATAAACACAGTCCAAGATTAAAAAACTGCACAGTTAAAGCAAGTTTTTATTTAAAAATGAAATAAAAGTGATAAAAACAAAATATTTTTGCTTCTTTTTACCTTATCATTAAGTAAAAAGGGGATTACATTACCTAGTTTACGCCTAACGTAGACTATTTTTTGGAGAAACCAGAAAGACGACGAAAGCTTCTTTATTACCAGTTTTCTCAATAGATTTTTATACTTTGGCCCAAAATTATATTTCTTATTCTCCAACTCATTTTGTATGAAAAAATAAAGCTGTCTCAATTTTTCTATCAAAATATTACCCTCCTTTTATTATCGTTTTGAAAACGAAAAGTATTTTTGGACAGACTGTCAATTTAATTTGTGATGGTAAATATTTGATGATTCATAACATATCACATACATGTTGTCAAAATTTAACGGGTGATTCTCGGAAGGGTCTTTTTCACATATTCAACAATATAGTCCGGAATTAATATTTTGACAAGTTTGACAATAAATGTACATGTCATGATGACAACATTTTGTAAATTCAACATTATGTAAGGAATACTATAAAATAATTATTTAAAACGCTTCGCTTAGAGTAATTATGGTTAACTAAATTTTTCGACAAATCGATATAATCATCCGTAATATTCACACCAAAGTTTCAGTCACTTTTTACTAAATTTTTACAATATATGGTATATTGTTACTCAGTTCTTTTCAAATATATTTGAGAAGTTTACAGTGCACAAAAATATTGGACAAGAATGGGTCTTAAATTTTCCATTGTATCGATGAATTGTAAAATGGATTGACCGTGTTAAATACGGGTTACGGTAAATTTACATTGTTAAAAATACGTACTTATGGTGAACTTGTAAAGTGCAGTGCGTTAATAGTGGTCACTTTTCTTAATCTTTAAAATGTCGACAAATCCAAAGACAAACTAATATTTTATAATATATAATGCTTATTTATTTATTTATACATTAGGCGCATTTGGTGCATTTTCGGACCACTCAAACAAACAGAGGAAACAGGAAGTGGGTGCGTTGAAAGTATGTGTATGAGAATAAGTTAACTAACGATATATCAAACAAATATAATACATAAACCTATCATACACTTAAACTCATACACTATTTACATATAAACAGATACACCTTTATTTATATAAGTACATATATGTATATATCCGTTAATCTTTGGTTAAAGTCACCTAATCTGGCATTGCTTATTTTTATTTTATAATATGTGCATAATAGTGAATTTTTAAGGCCACAGTGAATGGGTTGCCTGAAGACCTTTCAAAACAAATCTATTCACTCGAAAACTCAAGTCTTTGCATGTCCTATTTTCTACATTGTCATTTTCCTTCAATGAATCTCTAGAAGTAACACTTACCGCTTGTGATTATAATTAATTAATTATTATATGGACGTATTTTTAACAATAGAAATTATTTGAAGTTAACGCGGTTGGCGTAAAGGAAGTAGCGTCGATGTTAAGTCTCGCAAGGATTACCGTTGAAATTTCTGTCTCTCGAATCAATCCGTACCATTTTTAACGAATAATTGAGTTGGGCATAAATCGCGTAGCGGCTAATCTCGTGCCGAAAAACGCTACGAGTATTAAAAAACGTCAAAATTTTTACAAATCTTATCGAACAGTGACTACATGGTTCTGACACGGCTTACTTAATACTAGCTGACTTTTACTTTACCAAAATAAAATGTTACTTCGTGGCATTTGTTTTCAACCTATAGATGACATAAAAACAGATTTCTACGAGGTCTGAACTCGATTACATAAAAGGATTTAATTAAAATGTTTTGAGGATTACCATTGGTCACTATCGACTTATTTCGAAAGCTACTTTAAATGCGACACATCTAATGATCTACCTCATATGCAATTATATATATTACCTGATGTCTCATTGATTAAATCAAAATATACTATAATAATACATCATCATCAGCCTATCGCAGTCCACTACGGGACATAGACCGCTCTAATGCATTAACATAGTAAAGTACACCTACAATGAGTGTTCTCGAGTTCAAATGGCTGCTAGCTTCTAAACTAATCATTACTTTATAACTTATATTTCCGTGTAATAAAATTTGTATTGCAATAGGTCAAAAGGTCTACTTAAGTCCAATTTATTCCAATAAAATGGCAAAGGCAAACAATAGTTTTTTTGCCAGTCACGCAGAAAGTGTGAATACTGCGGAGTGTGACAAGTGAGAGGCAATTTAGGTCGGCCACGAGTGTTTGCAAACTGGGCGTCGGACCAGCCCCACTCATTCGCCGTGAGCATTTATACACATGAGGTTTTGAGCCTTTACTTAAATAAGTATTAACTTTCTTCATGTGTTTAATTCTGTTATAATTTAAACAGTTGCTTAAAAAGTTTGAAAGATTAATTAATGTTTATCATAATGATCACAGAACATCCACTAAGGAATATGGCATTTGTTAACTTCTTCATCACGCTATTATTCATGTTCTTTTTTAACGTTTTTTTTAATGTGATACTGTATAGCTTTAGCTGCAGATGGCAGTATAAAAACCTCGATAAGTGCACTTCCTAATATTCCCTTTTTCATAGCAATTGACATCCGTGTTAGTTTACACCAGAGGTTCTCTAAGTTGATTGCTCTCTAGACCTCTCTTTTATCTGATATTGCAATCTCAAATTGCAATTGTCTGTTATTGAAAAGTTGAACTTTCTAATTATAACAATATCTGAATTATTATAATTATTTCTAGAATTATTCGAATAGGAGACATTTTGCTTCTTCATATTTGTAGAAACATTTTTGTTGAAATATTAAGCAACCATAGGAGGTTTTTAAATGGTCAAAATATGTAATTCAAGTGTATGAAAACTATGATCGCATTAATTCCTACATATGTACATGATTACTTAGACACGTTCTAAGTAATTATGTAAATGTGGTATAAAATCAGTAATATTAGTGCAAATTCTATTTTGTCTATGTTTAACTCTAACTGGCTGTTAATTCTATTACGACCACATTTAGGAAATTTTATTTAATTTAATGAGATGGTACAGCGTAAAAAAAAGTTGATGAAAATTTCTTAAATGTCAGGTAAAAACTATATCACTGCCAAGTGACGATCTGTTTAAATGAGATCCATCATAATGCATTGTCGTTTGTATCACCAATTCATTTTCGCTTACATGGACCCCACTCTAACCCAGCGTTGGTCCTTGGGTTGATATGGAGTATTTTGGGAACCAATGGTTTACACGAAGATAAAATAGAGAGAAGCCCTTGTGTGAACAAATATCGAATTACATTAAACCGTGGCATGCTACCCTATTTCACTATTGATAAACGATACTATGCTAGAATTACATTGTTTTCCAACACACAATATTGCAGCGTCTTTCTTTGGTTGTGTGGTCATCAGAATAGATATTTATACTTATACTGGGATTATTTATACATTTAATTTAATTAATTTAGTTGCGAGTTCTAATCGAACCCCGTCATGTAACCAACTATATAAGATATTATTTATTTTTATTTAGTCTATTTATAGTTTATGTTTAAACATCGTGTTAAAAATATTTTAGCAGCCGTGAAACCAAGTTTGCTGCCGTTTTGAAACTATTTGATACTTATTTTACACAGATGTGATATTTTAATTTATGAACTTCACTATCGTATTACTATCCCACTAATTGTTCTCGATGTTGAGAAACTAACATAGTTTAATATTATATGTGTTCATGACTGTACTTTAGTTATCGAATGTGTCGTGACGTGCAAGTATTGTATTCATATAAAACCCACTTATGTAACAAAGTGATGCATTCAATCAGCACTTTCAGTTTCTTCTCTTTTTATTCCATTGTTCATATTTTAATCGTCCACTCAATCAGCTTATCAGTTTGTTAGTAAGTAATAAAATAATCTCGAAAACAGGAATATACGCTGAATGGGACAGAGATTTTTTAAAACATTTTGAGTTAACTTTAATCAGGTTTATTTTAGAATCAGCTAAAATAGAGAATACTAAGAATAAGAAAATACTTGATAATAAACTTTGGTGATAAAAAGCGATAGCAAACAAATCGGTAATCCAGGTTCCTAATAAAAGGTTAAAACTGGTGTTTGGCATTTTGCAATACTTCAAATTTTATAAACCTCAAGTCAAGAATTTGATTTTAAACTATAGAACTGACCAATCTCATTACATGTTCAATTTCATCATATCAGAAGTGTCCAAACATATGTATTTACAATCAGATTTAAAACTCATAAAACGAGATTGAAGCGCTAACCAACAATAGGTGAAGCCCATCGAGTCAATTGTGGATCGTAACGATAATAAAATACGTCAAATCAACAAGATGGTTGGGCAACGCATCAGCTTTAAGAAGGTGTCTCTTGTCGTTGTCTAAGCGAGAGATCCGAGATAGTATATATCATAAGAAAGAGATGAAAAGACGAAGTGCATGAGTGCTACTCATTGCAAGAGTCTATTGAATCCAGTGCGTCAGGTCGCAATCGTCTCCACTGTAGTTGTGTCTTCAACTGATTGCGGGTATGATTTTGATTAAATTATTTGTTCTTTGTCATGTATTCACGACAAATCATAAAACTTACAACTGCAATATAAACTGGGATGTTGTTGGATGGAATGACATCAACATACGCAACAATTGTTATACATTGTAGTCGCACGCTTATTGAAGTCAACGTTGGCAGTAAGTACATAACCCAATTGTGTTCGTCGCACACGATGTGATTATTTTCATATAAAGACGTAATTCGAAATGATTGCCTCAACTTTGTAGAAGGGTCGTAAATGGCGCCATTATTTTTCAGGTTTTTTCCACAATCAACTTCAAATTGACTGCACGATTGGCCTAGTGGTTTAAGCGGTCGTCATGCCGCTCTCCAATTCGCTGAGTGTTGTGGGTTCAAATCCTACATGGGACAACACTTTGTGTGATCCATAAATTGTTGTTCTGAGTCTGGATGTTCTTTGTGTCCGTTTCTTGTATGTTTGTAAAGTCCCCCGCGACACAGGATTTATTCCTAATGCGGGCGTTGTCTTTTTAAAAAAAAGAGAAAGAAAAGAGAATTTAATACAACGTTCCAGTTGTAAACAAATTTAAATTATATTTAAGTATTGCTCATTTCATAATAGATGGCCTAAGAAATAAAGAAATTTACAAACAGTCTATAACGTTAGATCATTTCAACAGTTGACATGTACATTGGTTTATCAGTCTTAAACTTCAACACTATGAAATAAAAATTCGGTTTAGAATCAATAAACCAAACGAATTCAGAAATGGTTAACCCAAATAAGGGAAACTTCTGCGTTTACAAACTTGCTTATGGAAAAACTTAAACGTTTTCAATTAGATTTTTAATTGTATTTCTACCTAAGTGTAGGATAAGCTCTGAAAACGCTATGTGATGTTCCAATAACCAAGAGTTAAATAAACATAAAATAGTTAACCAATCAAAAACAAGAGAATGTTCTAACTCAAACAAGAAAACTTGTAAGCTTTGTTCTAATAATGTTGGTGAGAGTGAAATTATAAAAAGTTATACATATGAAAAGAAAAAAAAAGAAAATCGTGGTTTATGTGTCAGATGCAAGGGATAAAAAATATCTACTCTTAAATGATTTCATAACAAGTAATTTTCATAAATCATACCTATTTGCGGTTTGAAAACAAAAGAAAAAGTAAATATTATATGATTGAACGTGTAAAATTTTGTCATTTTAACCGTTGTTGTGGTGTGAAGCCTGTGACTCCTTGAAATTTTTTTTTTGTAATGTATTTTCTCTGTGTGGTGACGGATTAAAAATTCTCATCCCTATTCTTCCCATAGGTGTCGTAAGAAGTGACTAATGGAACAAAATATGCAAGACAACATCATTGGAAAGAGAAGAAAAATTTGAAGCAAACCATTGACCAATCCATCTGACCTGCGTAGTATAGTAGGCCAAAACCTCCTTGCTAAGTCTGTTAAAAGCTATTGATGATGATGATTAAGTAATTTTGAGCCACCGCTTTTATATTAGATAACGAGTCTACGTAATAATCAACCATTGTTAAATGGAGTGTATGTTAATAACAAGGTGCAAAGTGTAATGAACCTCCTACGTATTTGGAGTTCATATGATGTCGTCAGATATATTTTGGTAATGTTCCTTAAAATGAAAATACACCCGTTATTTACTCATGGGAAGTATGAGTCAATCAATGTAATTCTTCTTAGAATACTGCGATTTTTAAATAATCATAAGAGTGACTAAGACACAAGCAACAGACCAAGCTGTGAAACGATGGTTTTCTGTCTGAAATCAAGGATTCAACCTAGTTTGATGTTGAAGAGTTGTTCTTGAGTAAGTACTTTGTATAAGCGCGTTTTTTCTTAGGTCCTAACGTTTCCGAGATTATGAAGTTCGATTGTTGGATTTTGGCAGACAATATGCAATAGTATTCACTAAATTGACTTGGAAGATAAGGTGTATTGGCAAAACAAAAAGATACTATTAAAGATAAAAGTCGCTTGGGACTTTTAAATTTACAAGTCATTACAAGACAAGTCCTGTTGAATAGTTCTAAACTGTATGCTGCCTAGACTGTCTTGCTTAACATTAAAAAAAAACGTCTAACAGTTAGATTAGAAAGACAAATGTACGTTCTTATTTTAAAAAGGTAGCCGTACCCTCATTATCTTTTAGAGAACTACTAGGTAAATAGCTTGACGAATTTTAGTTAGAGTTTACCATTTGCAAAATATTGCCACCTAAATAGACGTTTGTGATACGGTTATATAGTTTGATACGCGGAAGGAAAGGAAATTTAATGGGGTTTTACTTACTTATAATAATATAGCGTAGCTAGTAACCTGCTAATTCAATAAACGTCGCGTCAGGCCTAATAATTCGTAAACTATGGCAATTAGTCACGATCAAACAGTACTTAATATTTATTTAAATTTTACAACCGACACCATAACTTTCGTGTACGAAGAAATAAGACGATCACGCCATTTGCAGGGTTGTCATTCGGTATGAATTCAAGTTAGATTAATAGACTGATGATCTTCTACACAAAAAGGTAGCATTCTGGTTCATCATACTCACAAAATATAAGTACAAGTCGTGGACTTCACCATAAATATTTTACATAGGACGGACTCGATGTGTTTATGGGAAAGATAAGCCCACGAAAAACAATGCCTGATAAACTTCATCTCGGTCTGTTTTGGCAAAACTTTATATACTTTTTATAAAGTACTCATTTGTTTGGTGTGGCAACTCTATCTGTAATAGGACTGATAAGGAATCATGGTTAACATTTCTACTCTGTGAGAAATTCTCGCTGTAAATATTTTTATTATAATACTAGTGCAAATTTGTTAGTCAATAAAAATTAGAATGTTATTTCAATTCTATGCTTTACAGAAATAATATACATGTAAATATGATTGTATGTTGTGTTTTTGTCACGTCTTTATAACGATACTATTCCTGTATATTGAACGCAAAGATTCAACGCATCATCGTCTCATTTCAGCTAAAAGACGTCCACTGCTGGACATAGGGTAAAGGTTCTTCCCCAAGGTTCCCCACAACAGCCGCCCCCATCCCGTGCCGCCCTCATCCAGAATAAAAAGATAAAGATATAAAAGATCCAACTAGAACAGGGGATATATTAAATTGCTAATGAGTTAACAAGGGTTTCTAATTTTAACGATAAATTGTGTCATTACCGGACGGAATATTATTTTATTATTTAAAAGACACAATTCAGGTATTGGTAAAATTCACAACGAACATTGTAGCTATCTTGTCACTGAGATTTTTTTTTATTAAGTAAGTTGGTACTGTGTTCAATGTTTTAAGGTATTTTAAAGTTGATGCCAAGCCCGATGTGCAACTTCACTGGCCAAACTATTAGCCTTAATAGTTTACTAATTGATGACGCGCTCGATCATGATGACGTTGATGACAATGATTATTATCATTGGTACACCAATCAAAGTGTAACCTGTGTAAAAAGGGTGTGTCTAAACATTGCCCGCAAAATGCTCTGTGGCGATTCTTCAAACCGCTTGCTGGCTTGGGGAACTATGTTAAATAATTGAGAAGTTACATTTGCACCAGAATCAACACAACAGCAGATGACAAACGAAAACCGGCATATTATAGTCCTGAGCGATTATATCGTGAATATCTGGAACGACACCAACTTTTTAAAGAATGTCGTTCGGTTTAGTTATTCTCGTTAGGTGTTGTAGTAGAATACATTCTAAATCCTTAAGCTGACACGCACATTCACACACTGATTGATAGAATGCGTATAAAACTTGTAGTTTTGTATAATTCGATATAATTAATTTCTAAGAGAGAATTTTTGAAGCGATATTTTCAATATGTCGAAAAAACTTGTTTTATATTTATATAATGAGAACGGCCGGAAGTTCTATAAAACATTTTATCAATTTGCAATGTCAAGTGTATTTTTTGTTCACTAAAAAGATAGTGTTTCAACAATAAAACAATAGCTTAATTACTTTTGAAACAGCTATTTACATTTTAACCCCAAAAGCTGATTAAAACATTCTCACCGAAACAAGTTTTTGGTGTATATGAGAAGATTCATCACTTCCATTCACACGGTCGAGACGCAAGCGACTCACAAACCTGTTTGGATAGAGACAGGTGTCCCATCGTCACCAGGCCTATCGTGTCAGCATTCTTTTGTTTATTTTTCTTTATAATTAAGGTTTTAAGCGTACTGTCCAGAGGTCTTAACTTAAAGTAGATTACTTTAAGTTAAGATCTACAAATTTTACTGTTATAAATGTAGTCCTTATCTCTGTTGCTAATTCCATGTCACTACAGGTCGTATGTATTAAATCGTGAATTAAGTCATGCTTATTAAACGTTGAGTTACGATCTACTTACATTTAAAATAGTTGACGAATTAATGAGTGTGGGTTAAGGTTGAATGTTAAGGTGATGAAAAATGGCAAACAACCAAAAACGTAGACAGTAAATATACAAAACTAGTATACAAATGGATTTTAGAATCTTAGTGATTTATAAATCACTAAACATTATGGAAATAATTCAATTTTTTACAGGCATTACGAAAGAATTGCTAGGTAGCACGTAATTTTCCGGGGGCGGTTTGATAAACGACACATACCTTATACAATGTAAAAACTGGTAGCCTTAACTTTTTATTTTACTCACAAACAAACATTAAATTTATTGGGTCACAATATATTAAACGGTCCAAGACAAAGTAAGGTATTCGCTATACATTACTTCTAGAAATGTTTCAGGGAGAAAAGGTAACCAATTCTGCTGTAGTAGAAACTTATTTTTTAATGAAAATAATTGGGTAGATGACTGTATCGTAAATATATACCAATGTCCACTCCATTAAAACTAATATCGCGAAACATCACGGAAAATACAATTAACATAGCTTTTTATTATTATTACGAATTTCATATATCAATCATCAAATATACAGTGAAATATTTTGTTCAATTAAGTAGTCTAAAACAGTGACGTCACAATTTGGTATTTAATACGTTTTTCATACAAAATTGTCGTTTTGACAGATGATAAAAAGTAACTAATTTGACTAAGGTATCATCTAGCCTATTAAAACGTAAAGCTTTAAAGTAACAAATGTTGGAGCTTCGATCCTCCGACGAAATAATTATGAATGAATACTAGTTTTACAAGGTTGCCCAAAGTCCATCCTCTCTGATTCGAAGATAATGATTAAATTATATGCGGCGACCTCTCGTCGGCGTATATCATCAAATGCGGTTTACAGAAAACATTGCAATTTTTTGTTTATCAAGTAAACAAAGTTTGCACCATCTTACTGCGATATACGTTTATTTATCAATGAGTAAATAATGTTTTATCATTTATCATCGACCTGTTACCTGGTAAGCAACGCCTTGACGTCGGTGGATAGATAAGTAATGAACTAGTTTCCATGAATGATAAGATTAATTTTGGCGCCAAGTGTATTTTTTGCTGAACCACTATTGCGCGTCACGTAAGTAAATAACTTTAAAATTAACAGGACAAATAAGTACTCGTCACATATTATTAATTACAGTACAAAATTAAATACTAATGAACATAAATAAATGCAATGAATATTATTGTCCTGTTTCTGAGATACTTTTGTCTTGAGTTTATCTATTCGTCTACGCTGTTGATCCGACTGTAAAAGTCCGTTTATGAACACCGCAACAATAAACAAACTCTTTTTAAACTCAAGTTAACTTAATTGACTAATGTGTGCCGTTTATTACTTTCAATAACTCTTCTTATTTGATGTTTTATTCAACAAACATTTCAAACAAACTGACGCACCCTGACGGTCGTCAGTATACAAATCTACAACGAATGAGCAATAACCTATTTAAGCAAATCACCTAATTCAAATATTAATAAACTTATTATTTATATGTTATCAATAAAGAGTTTATTTCTATAATAATTATTACTATAAGCAGTTTAACTCTTAAAATTGGATCTATAATATTTGATGGCAGTTTTTGTGAATCTTTATCGGTCGTATTGTTATCGAATCATCCAATCGATAACAATTCGAATATTTAAGAAACGAAATCACAGTTAACTGAAGTTTATCCAATACATACCTTTATTGCACCTACAATTAATAGGAATTTATTTAATAAGTTTAGAAATCGGGGCATTGTCAGTATAATGGATACTCATAAAGCGAAAAATAAATGTCTGCTACTGCATAATTTTCATATTTACCTGGGGCTTAAGAGAAATTTATGAATTTGGTTCACAAGTAATTTTTTTTCGTTTCGCCATATTATGTGGTTAACTGAATAGATAAATTTTCATGCACAGAAGTCGAACAATGTGAATTTGATCTCCCAAAGAAATAAAATGAAAAACAGATGCCTTCTGCTGCATGTTTTAACTATAAATGTTAGAGGGCAATGACTTCTTTCTTTGCGATTTTGTGCACAAAGTGTAGCTATATCGATTTGTGTTTATATAGAAAAGTAACCGCATCATGTTTCTACATCACCTAAAGGTTGACTGGGAAAGAATGCCCCATGGCATTAAGTCCGCCTTTGTACAACATGCGCATTAAGCTTAAATAAATAAATAACATCAAAGTGATTTTATAGTTCTAAGCTCAGTAAAACAATAAAGTCTGGGCACACGCATTGCCATAATGCTTGCAGAACATTCGTGTCATTGACCCTTCATGGTAACGCAGGAGTCAGAAATATGTTTGTAATAAAAATTATCCTGATGGTTGGTTTACGAGCCGTACACTGGGCAATACCCAGACATGTACTTTGAAGGTGCTGTTATTGTTGGTTCATGGAGCAATGACAATCAGTTATCATTCTAATCGTAAGTATCAAACAATGTCAGGTAAATTGATTACCACACTGTACCGTCCATCGTTTTAGTTTATTAACTTACTAATTAATGGTTTATATTTATATCCATAATAATATATTCATGTAAAGCTAAAATTTGAAGTGTGCTGTTGAATTTACATTAATTTTGCAGAAAAGCAGTGCTTTCTTTTTGGAGGCCCAAATATAGTCTTCAGCTAAAACAATTACTTGATCTGGGAGGCCAAATTTGTGCAACGTATTGTAAACTAAGCTACACTGCCATACACTTCAATATTATACTCAAGTGTATGTAGTATTCTACGATGAATCTATTAAACCAAAATCAGAAAATGCCACTGAATAAAAAACAATGTATTCAACAATAAGTAAAAATACTTGATAAGTTTTGCGCAAAACCAGACGGGCGCCAGTAATCCATTTAGTGATTATTTTATAATGTCTACTTCTGTAATCAGCAAGATTAAACTTCAATGTTCACCCGAGTCCAGTGGCAATGTGATGAGGAAACAAGGAGTGGCTCTAGCCGATAAAAATAGGTGAGTCACGGACCTCTATAATGTATGTATTATTGTATCAAGGCGGTATCGAGACTGATAGAAATTATCCTTGAAGGAATTTCGATATCGCAATACTGAGATAATACATTATGGTAACAGGTTGTCGTCAACTGTTATTTTTATATTTATCAACAAGCGATTATACTTCAGTAGAAAAATACTTGTGCATGCCTATAGCCGTGCGACTTATTTGGAATTTTATCGTTAACCACTCTTATCATAATGATAACTATGGCTCCACAACAAAAATGTCAATAAATGGTGGGACGGTGTATCCGTATATTTTAAATAATTACAGGAAATAATACTATATTCATAAGGGATGCTATGATAAAAAGTTAAAGCAGGAGCCTCAGAAGAGAATGAAAGAATGCAAACCTGAAAGAATGCCATACTACAAACTAGTTCATTTCAACAACTTAGGTGCGTGCACGTGCACACAAACCTATCCAAAAATATCGGTATAGCATTTGGAAACATAGCGACACAAAAACTGCAAAGAGGTCATCGGCTTTTAATATATCTATATCGTCTACGTAAGATTTAATACATTTTATCACAAAACCTGATAACCTTTTAATAGTATATTCGACTCGATAAATAAAGTCAGAACAGTTTGACTAAAATTTATTTGGTTTATTTCTAGTTGTTTCATGTAACCAATTCCATATGGAACTTTTACAACCCATGAGTTCCATACATGAAACTAGCGGGAATAGATATTTTGAAAGGACCTCCCTTATTCTTAGTAATTAGATGAAGCAAGTTCCACATGGAACTGATATAATGAAAGCACGGGCGTACTACTGAATGTCAGAGAAACAACAAATGTCTATTTGTATGTCAAGGTAGTGATGGTGGTATGGTACATGAATATTAAAGAAAACGTTAATCGTTGATGTCAGCAATTGATATTTGTATGAGTGTCGATGTTCTTGCTGCTGTGGATATCAATCTTTGATTAAAACGTCTTAATTATCTTGATCAATCAAACAGGTAGTAATTTTTTATAGTAAAGTAGGAGTGTAGATTTTTTTTAATTTAAAGTTCAAATGTCTATCGTAGCTAAATAAATTAATAATTTTAAACCTTGGAGTCACCTGGTAAAGTCAAAACAAAATGTGTTTTTTTTTATTTGTACAATTATATTTTTTATTATTATTTTTGTAAGCATCAACAAGCATTCGGATTTTTTCATAGAAATCCATCTACCCATCTCCTTTAAGTAATAGCGTGACAAAATGTATCCTTTATATTACACAGAACTACACCTAATTGAAATAATAATAAAAAAATAAATCTTATTTTTGGCATTTGGTATTTTATCTACGTTGATCCCTATGGCATTGTTGTGCCTATTTTATTTTATACTTTAGAAAGAAAAATTAGAAGCAATGTCAACTGTGAAATCAGTTTAAAATTACTTGGAACTAATGGTTAAAATTCCTATATTTTAAGGTTGCAAAAGTTCCACGTGGTACTGGTTATATGGTATCACAGGGAATAAAACATTGATTTGCCTATTAATAAACTTGAGACAATTATTTATTTTAGTTTATTTTATGTTTCTTTATTAAAGTTGGCAAATCCGATGAATTTTTTTGAAGTGGTCGCAGATACGACACTTGGCTCTGCCAGTCAGTAGTCACATCCGGTGTTATATTACTAACTTTTCTTAATGCAGTTCTTTAATAGTAATCATGTAAAAGTAACATATACATCACCAACCTATTCCTAGACTTTCCAGTCTTTTTCTAAAGAAAATATTTTTATATAATATATTTGGTGAAGTAAATCTAAAGAGCGTCATTGTTATTTACAATTTGAACATGCAGTTCACAGCTACGAATCAAAAATTTAACAAGCCCTTTCATAGGAAATCAGCTATTAAATATTTATACCGGTAGATGAAGAACAATTTTAGATTTTTGTTCGTTGATTAATTCGTGATTGAGATATTAATTAGTCGACCCTTCAAAGGTTAAAAATAATCTATGTGATGTGTATTTACACTTACGTCCTCTGGGTACAGCGAAGAATTGATGATATTAAGTACATACCTGCAAGAAAGAATAAATATTTAGTATTTCATTATCTCGTCTAATTTTTTATTATTTTCACTGACGTAAAGAAGACTAAGTGATTTTACTACAAAAATAATAAGAGATGTGTTTAATGTTACTCCTTAGTTTCCATATTGTTTAATATACAATAACCCTTCTTAGTTTTTGTTACTAAAAATGTGCCATCTGTTTAGATGGAACATTTTTAGTAACAAAAACTAAGAAGGGTTATTGTGACGTTTGCAGGTAAAAAACACAGTATTTATTTATTCATATATAACCATGGTAATGACAGTCGGCAGGCTCGTTTTATTGTGGAAACGGCGCATGTAAAATTTTGACTTACTTTTAATCTTTTTCGTTTATTTTTTACCATGTATCGATTCTCCTTTGGCTCAGTCTTAAGATTTACCAAAAAATAACACTTCTTGTTGAAGATCTCATTAAGTCGGTAACCACAATATGTTTTCAAGTAATAATATTAATAATGTGCATTTTTGCATTTATTATTTTACATTTCATTCACACCCACAATTAGTGGCTATAGTCGTGGCTATAATCACTATATATCGTCGTTTAGTGCGTAGTACACTAAATAAAATAACAAATTTACTAAATAAAGACCTCTTTCTCTAATTCAAGATAAAATAAGTGTGTAAATATTTCGTGACAATTTTTAATTAAGTATTTTAGTTTTTGGAAAACTTTTATTTTATAAATCCTTATGCCGTAACATTCATAATCTCAAAACAGATTAATCATACATACTCGTACATCTTATTTTAGATTCCAGATTAATCATATATACCTATTTGTCTTAACTGAACGGCCGAAAGGTCACAAAGATTTTTTCCCCTTAGCACCTACATATTCTGTTTCGAGAAGTTGCAAAATATTGTGAAATATAACATATATAAGTAGTTGAACTTTCAGTTAGTCAGAAACAGATTTATTTTATAAATATGTAAATATTTGCATGTTCCTAAAATAAAACCTAACTATTTAAAAGGTTCTACTCCACTTAAACATTGGGTGTGATGAATTGATTAGAAAATTGTGCAGAAACTCTAAAAAGTTCTAAAATATTTCATATTTAAAACTATTTGTTGAGTTAGTAGTATTGACACAGTAAAATCAACCGTAATAATATATTATCCTTTATATATAACTGTGTCTTAAAGTAGTTTTCCAAGAAAACATTCTAAATCTTGAATCTCATTTGCTTTATACTAACCTACTATACAAATTCGTTTACAATTATCCGATTGTAATACCCGACAATTGAGTCTCTTGACTAATTCAAAACGGTTAGGAATGTCTTATTTTGTTCATCCGGTTTAGAGGAAGTATATTCGTCGGCGTTCTACAAAAAACATTAATAATGCATCGTTTGAGGTTAACCGTCCAATGTGTGGGTCAGACAAATCTCCATTAAAAGCGAGCCAGCTAAAGGTCACGTTTTTGGTTTTCAATCTATACTCGTACAATTACGACTTGACCCTATGTTCCCGCGACCCGCGAAATACGTTTATTTTAAAGGTTAATACACAATACAAAAAAAAAGATTATTTAAATATGGCAACACAATGTAAGTTTCTTCACTTACACTCAAGAAAATAATGTGTTTTGTTAGGTCCAAAATTTAAATTTGGGTTCGGTTGGCATAAATTTAATTAGCCTTAACCTAACACATTGGCTATTTATTGTCTTGGAATTGTAGCTCTATTTTGTTTTCTATTCTGTACCGTTTGCGGGTACTAGAGCACTGATTAACACATAAGAAACTAATACGAAGCATTTTTCCTTGGTAGTTTTGAGTGAGAATTCAAAATTCAAAAGAGATACTTGTAATTATACAAACATACCCGACGTTTTTATAATTTCAAGTATTTCTTAGACTCTGTAAATTAATACAAATGCTTTCCATACATAGGAAATATGTGAATATTCCTGGACACGTGTCTTTCAAGTCATGGTCCGTTATTTGACCCGACTATTTTTCATGGAAGCAAACGTGTTGTGGGTAAACAGTTATAACATTACGATTACAAAGATCATTTACATATCTTAGCTATTGACTAGTCTAGGCATAGTTGTAATACTTGGAATTAGTGTTCACCGAACTGGAAGATTCTGGTCTGATTCGTGAAAAGTTTAAATCAATTCCAAACAGTCAATTTATGAAAAAAGTAAACGCTCAACCTTATGGTAACCAGATATATAGTATACACAACAATATTTTAGGTTGCGATTTCAGCTGATTATAGTGTAAGCTATTAACTAATGTTCATCGATGACTCTTGCTTGAACCAGGTTAGAAAAATATTCAATTCCTAGTAAGGCATCCCTAGTATCTTCCTAGCTTTCTTCTTATTTTTACCTTTTGCTCAAATAACATTAAACTCGTGTTAAGTTAGAAATTCCACCTCAGAACTCATTCTGGAGCTTCTCATCGTTGGAGCTATTGAAACCGAGATAATCGCCAATAACTAATTTTTGTGACCTTTGATCTTGAATAAATTTCGGCGCAGGCATGATATTTTTTGAGACTTTTCAGATAACTTTTAAAACACCAAAATAAAAGTGTATACAAGCTTACAGCCTATCGTCTCTCATTCCGAGGTTGACCCCTTTTTATGTTTAAGTAATTGGACTAGTCAAAGACACTTGGACTATTTAGACTATTTACACACATTTTCAAAGTTCTAATTTGTTGAGGCAACAGAAACCCTTTTTAAATAGTGGTAATTTCTGGACTGAGTGTCCTTATAGCCAACGTTCACATTTTATTTAATTAACACAGATCGGGTAAGAAAATAGACAAGATGTCTAATGCTGAAAATTTCTGAACATAACAATTTTATATCATACTTATATATATATACATATATATATTTAAATCCTACTTGTATTTAAAATAAAGGCTTCTACACTCGTTTATTTAACTATTTATGGTATATCGTTATAAGGTCAGCCAGCCGCAGTCAAGAAGTACACCCTTACTAATCTTATTGGGTTTTTACAGTGGTTAATGGTGATGGTAGTCTAAACTCTGCGGTTACAATTAATATATACTATAATACTTAAATACTATAATAAATTATAACTATTTAAGCAGAAATTAAATTTACAATGATTAGCAATACACTTTAGGAAACTATTGACGTTACAGATAGGTATTAATCAACTGTTTGTTTGGAAAATACGTCGCGATAACTGTGGTACAGAAGCACAATAACAATGTGTTCATTTGCTATTATTTGAATCAATCGCGTTACCATATTCACGATCCCTTCCTTGTCGTTGGAAACAAGGTATGCTCATGTTTTCTAGGAGGCATAAATAAAGATTTTTACTGAAGCTTGTAATAACATCCGTTTCCAAAGGTGTTGCTGTGAAATACAATTTGTTAGACGTTTCACATTGTTTATTGGATTACGGTTAGCTATCGGAATAACATAAGCCTATTACCACCAACAGGACAATTTACTTGGTGTGTAAATTGTGGTAGTGGGGTAATTTTGGTAGGTGTATGTACAATGAATAACTGAAATATTTAAAGTTAGTATTTGCCAGATTTCTGCACAAACTTAAGTAAAAAATAACTCTGTACTTGTTACTTCGTGTATATGTTAGATTTTTTTATATAGAATCAAATGAGCATTTCTAACCGTGGTGGCCATGGTGAATCATGGTGGTCGGCAGCTTTTGCGATGAGAGCACACTTTTGTTTGTAGATTGTTATAGTACCGGCAATGGACAAAACGTTTCACGGATTGGTTGTGAAACGAAAGGTTTCTTGAAAAACGCATAACGATTCATGCTAATTCCTGATGCTCCCCGATTTGTTTCTTCGGTCTTTTATTACACTTTTATTATGAGTACGTGGCCTGTCCAGTAGAAGGTCAACTGGTTAAAGGATTGGAATAAATAAGATATTGATACACTTACTTTAAAAATTCTGGAATAATCAATTCGACGAAAGGCTTAGAACATTTCAATTGATCCTTGTAAGTTTATCTTAAGGAACTTACACAATTTGTTCATTTAGTACTTTGTTTGTCAATAAAATAATAATTAATGGAATAAGATAGCTGTAGCAATTTACGTATGTATTGATGTGTCTGAAGAATAACAACAAATGTGTTTATTGTGAATCAGGTACATATCACGAGTAAGCAGAACTGATAAGTAGCTTTGTACTTGCATACTTGAAAAATAATCGCCCCTCCGCAATTCTTGCTAATCAGACTGCAATGTTATTTAGCTAATTGGTGTTTTCCTAGTTCTCAGAAATCATTATAACACTATGTTTTTATTCATTTATGATTCATACCACATCACATCAACAAGCTCTCATAGTCCACTGCTGAACATACGCCTCTCCTTACAGCAGGTTTAAGCTTACAGTTACGAATAAAATGTTGGAAAGAAATAATAAGATATACATATAACAAGCTATTACTATTGAATTTAAATAACACATCATTTCACAATCCCATTCCTCGTATATGTCATCTCCATAATGATTCGATGTGGACACAGTTATTTTTTACATGTTAACCTATGGAACATATTTTGCATTGAAATAAAAAATATATTTTATAGTAATCGTAATTAAAATCTCGTTAAGTGTTGTAATTTTGTCCTGCACGGGGAAGGTTCTTATTTGCTAATACTACGGACTTTAACATTCAGTTTGTTTTTTATATATGTATTTGAATGCGGTTATGTTATACATACTGTAATCATTGTAAACACAAAAGGTCAGGATAAGAAAGAGTCGCCGAGGTGAGGTTTCTTTATTTTATCGAACTTATAACCAAATTTCCAGAACTTAATTGCCACCCTATGTATTTGATCCGCTGTAATTGTAAGTGAGTAAATATAATGAGGTATCGCCAACGTCACTAGTGTCGAGTGGATGACGCAAATACACGGAATGAGAAACTAAGCCTACATTCGCATCCCACGCGCTACCACTGATACGTGAAACTAGACACAGGATTTGAATCGAATGACGAACCTCACTTCTATATATTCTGAAATAACTGTATTACATAACGTTGTTTACGTAAGATTCTTATTTTTCCCTTTGATTTTTCACCCATAAATGGCTGTTGCTTTAGAATGGTAACCCATGGCAACGCCTACGCATCTCGTGGATCGCGTGTCTCGGTACTACCAGGTATTGGACAAGGTGAAGTATTTTTAACTCAGACCAGATATCTATTTACACCGGTGAGGCGTCCTTGAAAAGTTAAAGGTGGGCGAATGTAATCATTGAGGTCTCAAAGGAGTTTGCATGGATAAATTGAAGTAGTCGAGATCAAAAGTTCTTGGTTCAAAACAGGTTCATTTTTGAACAAATACCATATTTTTTTATTTTTTATGACCTAGTGTCATTCGCCCCGACTGCGCACAGGTGCAAGATATTTAATGATATGTTGTGATAGGTAGTTTTGGTATCCATTAAGTGCATAACATACTAACGTATTCAATTGGATAAGAACTAATATTATATCGATCAAAAGTACTTTAAAAGTCTAACATACCATTTAAAAAAAAATTAAAACAAAATGGTTACTGTAAGTTATTTGTGGGATTCTTCTGCGAAAACGCAAAAGACTTCGCAGAAGGAGGCGGCGGAAAAGGTCCGGGAGGACAACCTCCACTGGGACCCAATTTGCCGCATGCGAACCGGCCGCGCGGGCGTGTTTACCAGCGCCTCATGCCGCCGTGGGCCGCGGCCGTAGGTGGATGGGACGAGTTTTCCCCTCCATACGTAACAGAGGTGGTTCGCAAAGAGGCGACGTCCACGTGTGGCGTATGTCGCTTAAGGGATTATACGCAGTTGAATTTTCAAAAAATCGCTTTTTTTTTTCATTTTCGGAATGTACATATATTCGAATATATTCTCAGAAAATTTGAAGTCAATCCGATAATTACTTTCGGAGATATACCTGAATTTGTAAGGCCACGTCAGAGTGTTAGAAAGTAGGGACAGTAAGAACTGGACGAGCAGATGCACGCATGACGCGCGCTACCTGAGACCCCTTATTCTATTGTGTTGTCTCGTAGAAGGTGAGTATATAATAGGTAGGTATAAATAATAATGAGAGTTACAATCAGTTAATATGGAAAATAAGTCCGTAAATTGTTCCATGTGGTTCTAAAGTTGTTGAAATAGCAGCTTACATTGCAGCTGCAATATATAATGAAGGTACAACATCATTGTTGTACATTATGAGTGCATTAGGACTTTCATTAGGCCCCGCAGCTCATGCTTATGCTCACAAAGGACGCAGAACGTGTGATGATCTCCGACCCGAGAGCGCAAGGGAGCACGCGTGAAGAAAGAACGACTGGACCACAACACCAGCTGGACTTATTGGAGCCTACACAAGATCCCTCTTAAGGCCCTGGAAGCGATGATACCATGTAAGTTTAAAAAAAGTTTAACTATGTGTAAACTACTTCTAAAACTTTAAACGTGTTTATCTCAAAACTGTTATTTCAGAGTTGGTGAGCAAGATTTCTCAGAGTCGGCTCAACTAATCGGGCTCAAATGTTAACACAATCTTTTTAGATACATTCTTGAGCTATTGAACGAAGGAATAAGATGTAAAAAAATTTTTACTATTTTTTTTTAACAATTTAGACCGAAAATTTTTTTTCAAATAGCCGCCATTTTGTCAAGTATCAAAATTTTGTTTATTCCTTCGTCCAATACCTGCATTTATCTATCCTTTAAAAGAATGCATCTTTCTTTTGTATTTCAGGTAATCCAAACGAAATGGTGTTCACCGCCGAGCGCCTTTTTTGGGAGGTCTCACATCAATATTTTGACATGGGTAACACACAATTGTATTCCCAAAGTATACTCTTTCAAAATTACTAAATCACTTGCAATTAATAAATAAAAGCTGTGTCTACAAAAAAATCATAAAAAATCATTATTTTTGAGCCTCGCAACTGCGTATAACCTCTTAAATAGAAAGTTCACAAGATGGTGGTGTCCGTAGTAGCGAGCAGGCGCAGAAACGTCTGGATGTCGTAATAACAGATGTTCCCGAATCTCTCCTGTCTTAGGCGCAAATTGGCAAACCGTGTGGTTTTAATTGGTCCAATTCCGACACAATACCTCGCCGCAAACCTCGGAGGAATGACGACTCGAAGGGGTTTCTATACATTAAAAAAAACGTTACTCGTAGGATATACACAAATACCAGCGCGTACTTTTTTTGTAAGTATTTTTATGCTATACAATTTCGTAGTATATAATTTTGATACATCTAATAGTTTTAACAGTGTTAGCAATAACACGTTTGGAAAATCTGAGTTTTTACGAAACATTGGACTTAACTATATTTTCTTTTTATAAATAGTATAGCGGTATATTTTATATATATACCTTTCTACATAACCCAAAGGACGTAAAAAACGTGGATATGCTGCTATTTTAAAAGATTTAAGTGCACAAGTAAAAAAAGCAACTTTTTTTATTCTATGTACAGTTGGTAAATAAATTCCCCTAGATGTTATGAGTGGAAGGATATGCGTTTGACAAACAGACATTAATTTGTTAACAGCCTAATTTGATTTCAATTAAAACCTTTCAAGTTGCTCTCAAACATAATTTTGATAACATTTCTAAGTATTCTTTTTCTATAAACCACATCAGACAGTTACTAGCAATTCTAAGGATAAAAGGCTAGCTTCGTCGAAACCTCATTATGTTAGGCAGTCATCAACTAACAACTCACAGTTACATAAACATAGATGGATAAATAACAGGTATTTCAGCTTTATGAAAATCTGTCAGGCGTGAAAAGAACCAACCGTAGTACTTACAGACTATTTACGAAGATGTAGGCTCTACTGTTAATGACATTATTATAATAATTAATCTCTATCGAAATATTTCCTTCTCTCATAAAGTAGAATATAGCTTGTAGTCGTTATAATTTGATCTCTGTGACAGTTTTTACTAGTAGTGTCATTTTAATACTTACAAATTAGCTTTTAGATCTGAATTTTTTGATTTACATAATGTATTATATTGCATTTATGATAAAACTGGCACGTAAAGAATGTAAATATAAGTGATATAAAATAAAAGCACTTGCTGAAAGTTACTTCGTAAGCTTCGTAGCCATCTGTCACAGAAATCAAGCAATATTTTAAAGGACTGTAAGAAAAATCTATCGCAATGAACCCTTACGAATCATTAAATTGTTAAGCGATTGCGATACAGGCTACTTTTAGACTACCCGATGATAGTTAATCGTTAAAGGAAAGAAGGAAAAACATATTTGAAGTTTTAAAGGCAATCTCGGCTGACTGCACCGGTTGTAAAAAGTGGCGAATCGAGAACAATCGCACTCTCTGGCCGACCACACATTACAGGTAATCTAGGACGCGCTGTAAGAAAAGCGCGTACCGCCCTTGGCAAAACGACTGTTGGGAATCTTCACCATATCTAACATTTATACCTTAAAATATATGTATGTATTTATATTATACTACAGGCAAATACATTGCATAAGGTGGACTATATATATTTTTTTGACGGTTACAGAGTTACGGTATCGATTAGATATCTAATGTATGAGAATCACGGAAACCAAAACTGTTTTTAGTAGGTTTTTTTTTTTGCAGTAAAGTATTTGGTTAAGTTTTGTATTATAACACAACAATATTATTTACTTATTACGACTATACACCAAGCACTTTAGGTACATAGGCGGTCTTAATGAAAATCATAGAACAGGAATAAAGTAAATGATACGAAGGCGGGACAGGCGCACCGGAACCATAAGTGAGCGTCTGAACATCTCACATTGCCTCGCATCAACAAACGTTCGTACTCGCGTCTTGCGTGAAGACATGGCTGCGTTAAAAAACAATCACTATATCGATTTGTGCGATAATTACGTGTCGAAAACGAAGCTAGGACTGCAATGTATCCACAGGAAGCGTATCGTATCATTAGTAAGTATAATTTTAGTTGGCAAGTAATATTGACAAAAAACCACAAAGCCTTATATAATACACATAAAACTGTTGTGATCTAATCTGTAAAACAATCACACACTGCGTATTAAATTTGAGTATTGACGAGTACATTGTTACTATGAGAGCACGCATGGTGGTGAGCTGTATTTCCTGTGGGAATATTCAACATAAAAATATTTAGTCATTTAATGTTTACATTTGGTTGCGATAGTGATGAGGCCAAATAATTAAAATTCATTTGATATCGCCAAATTATGGTTATCGATAATATTGATTTGCGATTTTCTGTTTAGGAGTGATTTGATTTGTATTATGATTTCTTACTGACAGCAAAAAAGGCGAGGTTTTTGTTAGTTACATATTTTTCTTTAAAAACTTTTTTGGAGATCTGTTTGAATGAAATGAAATGTTGTTATAAAAAGTTTATATATATATATATATTAATCTGCAGCCTTTTACAGTCTACTACTGGATATGGACCTCTCCTTAGTAAGCAGCTTTTGACCTACTACACCACGCTGAGCAGACAGGATGGAATAGGGATGGTTTCAAGTTTTCCTTCTCGTCGTAGTAATATTTACCTGAATATTTGTTCCCTTCCTATTCTTAATCCGTCACCACACGGATGCGTATTTTAAAGATCAATACAAATGTGTCTCACTTTTATCAAAAAAAAATTGTATCCTAGCTCAATCAATTCTTACGATTGACTTTGACAAAAAAATCGGCATTTAAAAATAGGAACTATTTCTTATAGAAATCTAGTAAAGGACAATGGCATGTATGGTTCTTATGTACCGCCTTACGAATCTCATGGTGAGAATTATTTTTGTATTTATTTGGCTGATAGTATCATCCAGAATAATTTTCAATACCCAGATATTTATAACTTTGCGTTAAAAACTTATTTCAGATTGTATGTGTGCAATTCAGTGTTTTACAATGTAATACGACTATATACTCGTAGGCCATACTACAAATGAGTTTTCGAGTTGTCAACAGATGTTGAAGTACCATATTTTTTTAATTCAAAGTCATTCGTTTAAAATTTTATTAATTAAGCTCATTCATAATATATGCAAAAATATTTGCATACGACGGACACACAACGCCATCTACATTAATTCCCAACTACATAGATTTTAAGCATGGCAAGTTTAAAAAACGTAGGAATGCAATATTATTGCATTTGTAACAACTTTTTAGAAAGAATTTGAATTATTTTAGCAAAGTTCTAAAAATATGATAATTATATGAGTATAGTGAAAATAGTTCGCTTTATATACGATACAAATCTCATAATCATCTATTACATATTGCTAGAGCGTACAGTATTTACCATTTTCCTTCCAATACTATCGAAAGGACTACATCACTACGGTGTCTTGCTGAACCACAACTAAAACACAAGTATGCAAGTGAAGTGTTTCCTTATTTAAAAGATGTAACGTTGAATTTAGTAAATTGTAAGTGGTGTTTAGGATTTACCTTCATTAAATCCATTGGACGAATTAGCATAGACTTTGTTATCGTTTACGTTGTGAATATAGGCGACAAAGGACCTCTTGGGATTTGCCGTTGATCGCACTTCTAATGTATATTTCTCTGTTCTGTGAAGGCAATAATAACAGCTGCCTATCGGTTATACCCCTTAAATTAAATATGTATGTGAAACACCTAATATGTTACACTAAACTAAATAAAATTTTAAGGAACAGTTAACAGCGTATTTAGATAAAGATTCGAGAACTATTTAAAACATTGTTAGTCAATAAAACTCTTAAATTATTGTTTACATAAGATACGATTAAATTTCTTGACCAGATACTAAAATAATATATATATATATATATATATATATTATAACAGATATATATACATACACACACCTTACTGACATCCAATAGCAGAAATTGACGGTTAGCATCATTGCCTGATCTCCTGTTCGCGATGTAGATGCAAACTATATAGTATCTAGCTACATCATTGCATGCGGCTGTCTTAATCTACATCTTCTATGTTTTGTATCTTCTATTGATATAAAATTTTTCATGCTACCTCAGGTTTAAAACAATTTTGTAGATACGTCAGTTCCAATGTTTTTCAAATTATTACTGTCAACACAATGCACATACAAAAGCACTTCTCTCCGATTGAAGTTCACAAATTCGCAATTCTTATGTCCTCCTTTGTATAGATTAAGTTTAATTATGAAGTTTAAGCAATTTTTACTTAAAAACAGTACTTTTAACATTATCGAGAAAAAATAAGGAAAATATGTAGTGTTAACCGTATAACAGATCATTATTGACCACTTAGGTCAGCGGCAAACATTCTCAGCAGGCCAACGCCCCACCGAGCGACTCAGTAGCGGCAGTCGATTGTCGGCCCAACAGAAGGATACGTAAGTCACGATACCGCATGGCATTATTCTAGATAGTTTGTTCGACCATAATATACTCTGCGCTTCAATGCAGTTCCTGGAATGCAATCGGCCTTCTTTGCAATATTTTTGTGGTACAGCGAGCCAATTTGGCGCATAATTTTTCCTGGTAGTTACGTCGTATTTCAAACTAAATGAACTTTGGAATATAATAGCAAGTTTTCTTAGCCTAAGTAATAAATTGACGTGCCATGATTAATACAAATTTTGCATAAGATGCATGATCTTGATACCTGACCTAAAGCGGTTGCGGCGATGAGGCTGTTAAACTTGTATTTGTTCCAACTTCAGGAACGTTATTCATTAAGGTCTATAGGACTGTTTCTAGTAGTAATAACGATTGATCATTTAAAAGAGAATGGTAGATCCTGTACCGCTAGCAATATGTATTGGACAGTTACGAGATTCACAACGCATATACAGTGAATCGTTCTAACATTTACATGTAATTATATTTTTAGAACTTTACTAAAAGAATTTAAATACTTCTCAAAAAGTTATTACAACTGCAATAACAAAACGCATTCCTACATTTTCTAAACTTGCCATGCTTACATTCTGCTCAGGTGAAAACTAGATGGCGTTATGCGTCAGATTTCTGAAAATATTTTCATATTGTCATGAAATAAAAATTACATAAATAAAACGATTAAATATTTAAGTCGACAATTATTAATGTGTTTGTAACTATCTTAAGTAGCGGAGCAATATTTTATTTACTTAAACGAATGATTTTAATTTAAAAAAATATGGTGCTACGCCATCTTGTTGACAACAATGACAACTCATTTGTATAAACCATGATAGTAAGCTATCATTTTTAGTGACTTTAGTAGTCTATGTATTATATTGTAAACCACGAACTTGAAATAACTTTTTAGCAGAGTTCTAAAAATCTGAGCATTGAAAATGTTATTGTCGATGATATTAACAGCCAACTAAATACAAAAAAAAACCCCTACTATGCGATAGGTGAAGTGGTACAAAACTCTCATACTCGTACATGTCTTCCATTGTCCTTTATACATTAAAGTGCCAATTATTATTAGACTGCATTCATAAAAGTGAAGTTGATTTTTTTTTATTTAAAGTGTGCACACAACTGTAAACTATAGCAGGGTCTCTATTATTTGAAAAGCCATTGTCTGGCTAGTGTGTCTTTTTAAGGATTTCTGGTAAGTTCGCAAAAAAATTTCGTTACTCAGGTGGACTGTAATATAATTTTGAAGAAGTCACACTTTTTCTTTAAAGATATCTTCACGTATGTTTGCAATATCTTCACGCACACAAAAACATGCTTGTCTTATTACAATTAATCTATTAATGGAATTAGCCTTGAAAGAACCCGAGGCGAAGTGATAATAGTGTATTTAATTACTCTCGTGGTCCACAGGAGCTTTTGTTATATAAAATATTTTTCATTAGGTTTAATATTTCATCTCTTTGGAAAATTCAACATAAACAAAATATAATACAAAATTTATTTGACAAATATATTTTGCTTTTGTTATTAATTGACTAGCGAAAGTATGGCGAGCACAAAATATTGTTTGACGAACCGTGAAACGTTTTCTGAAAAGCGCCGTGACGAGGAGGCATAAAGTAACTCAACCAACTTTCGCACTTATGACAATGTGTGTCAATCTTTTGTCAACATGTCGAAATCTTGCACGCACTCATCTACTTAAAACTTACCTTCAAAATGTATAATAAAAACTGTAAAGGTACGTTCTTAGTTTAGATTAAAAGTAACAACCCTTGTCCTGCTGTTTAATTAAATGCTGTTCAATTTAAATTAAGGCCTTCGTGTTACATGTAAACATGAAAGCAATTAGTGGGTCTAATTAAAACAGGTGGCACTGGATGCGCGTTGATACAATAATTTGCTGAACACTAAGGGCTGGTGGATATAAAGCTGAAACCTTGCTGTGCATCGCAAATGTCGACGTTGGGAGTCGTTGTTCGTCATAAAAGCGAAGCTACTAACGACCAAAGTTTTCAGTTCTCATTTGTGTAGCAGGCTAGTACGGTTAGTTAACAGACACACACTAGTATATTGCGGGCTTACTATAATATATTATAAAAACTTTATTAGCCCCAAAGTTCTAACTTTAAAACATAGTTATTAAATAAATTAAACATTTAAAAAGCCAAATAAATAAAATTAAACAAAAATTATGAGATAAAGAAGACAACGATTATTAAAAATATGAAGGCATCTGTACAAATGTTCAGTTGAACGTGCATATCTCAGTTTCAAATTGAAACGTTCTTTAATGCTGGATAGCCTATCCATTGAGGAAGGTTATAGGCTATAAACTGTATATGTGAACCTATATAAACCTATAAACTATAAAACATGTCTAATAGAACCGGAGCATCAATGAAGAGTTTTACAAAAACAGAAAATTTGCTTTTGAGGTACAAAGTCGGCAACAGTAATCGCGTTAAAAATTTGCTTGGACGATATTAAACAGAAGCTTGTTTGTTGTTTATAATGTCATCTTAAAATCAAGTTTAATATTCTTTATAACTCAGATTCATCTAACGTATAATTGAGAATTGTAAATATTAAAAAAAAAACAAGGTAAAACCTACTAGTCTAAACATCTTTACGATTCTCGCAATCATTTTTTTGCTTTACCTTCATTCTGTTAATTGGTTTTAAAAAAATATTTTCAAGTTTCGTGTAGCAGATTATTGTTTCAGACTACGATGATATAGTTATAGACAAGTGGACTGCTCATTAAAATATCGGTTCTGTTAAAAAGATGGGCCTAAAAGAGAAATTGAGTGTGACCTTAACCAAGATTGAGGTTAAGCTGAAACTATAATATCCACATTCAGGGTGGGAAAACCGTAAGCGTACGCGTTAGCCTGCCGACACGAATATTTTACTTATTTTGCATACTAACAAGCAACGGTCCCGAGTAGGCGCGACAGGTTGCGTCACCGGCCGTTGCGCAATCCACTCACGCGCTTGGAGACTGCCATTCATCCGGGCTCGCGTCGCTTAGTAACAGACAAGATTCGCAAGATCTAGAACCACGCTTCCGATAATGTCATAAATTAAATTTGTGACGCAAAAATTTTATTGCCTTGCTAAATGGTATGTCGGAAGCGAGTTGGTAGGTTACTTGGTTTTTGCCAACATTATAATTACCGATCCTTGTAATAATTGTCTGTATCTAATTATTTTAAGTAATTTATTATAACAACTTCTTGTTGTTAGGTTTCTAAGGGCTCAAAAGTTTATTAATAAACATATTCAAGCAGGTATCTGTTTAAATTACAATTCTAATTAATAAAAACTATTAACAAAAGGTATATTGATAATGTTTCGTTGCCCATTTGTGAAATGAATTAAATACAGTAATTCGCTACAAAATAAACCGAATTACAATCATTTCATTTAAACTTAAAATGAAATCATATTTTTTACTAATAATTTGTATATCAATATAGATAACTCTAATAGAAAAAAAAATAAAAGAGAAAAATTGAAGCCTCTTTTTTAAGATAGTGAAAATCAGCAAGTACACACGAAACAAGAGAGTTAAACTGTAATCGCGGCACAAGAGAGAAAATAACCATCTACATTCATAAAAGTTAAACTTTCGCGCGATAACAGACCGGATGTTTGGCCTATGTGTGCCATTGTTCACACACACTCATTTGATATACCAAGATGAAATACACAATAACTATGAGGCCAATCGACCATTTAACATACAAGTAAGTCAAGTATCAGTGTGGCTTCATGATTTCCTTTCTTTTATTACTTCCGTCTATTAATTCACCAAAAAACTCGCTGTAGAGATCGAATCGATCGAACTGAACTCTGGACGTACAGGTAAACGACGTATCCATCGTCAAGTATAGTTTTTTCGTCAAAAACAAATGGTGCCTCTTTTCTTAGAAACCCGGGTGGTTTCATGTTTTATGTTAAAAATCATGAAGACGTAAAAGAGCTACTTTGAATAATTCATGAGTGTCAAGAATAAATAGAGCACATATTTGAACGATGTGCATGTGATTGTGAATTAGTAAATAATATCAATATAAAAATAGTAAGAATTGCACTGTGAAGTCAGGCGAATACAATTTACTCCCTTTCTGGCCAAATGGCGTTTAATTATAATTTGCATTATAAAATGCATTCGGATACATATTTATCGAACAATTTACTGATAAATAGCCGGATATTTATCGGTAAATTATTTAGTTAGAAATTAAACAATTTGATGATTGTATTTATATTCGCTAGACGAATTGAGACACTTATTTACATAAAATGGTAAACGCAATGACCCACTCAAAAAAAATTAAGAGGATAACGCGAGTGCTACCGTTGATGTTACATTCTGTGACAATATAAGAGTTTACTACGAGGAAACGTTGAGGACGAATACTTTCCTGTGCCTATTTATTTCCAAGTTAAATATTTTCATCTATGAATTTGGCTAGAATTAATCCTTTGTATATTTTAAAGTATATAAAATATTTAAAAATTTATTAAAGTGCGAAATTATTAAACATTGAGAACGTGGAGAGATACTGGCACAAATACAAACAAGTGTTGGTTGCAACTATTCTAATATTACCGGATTACAACTCGACGTAATAAAAATACTTCAAGTCTTTTAATACCAACATATATAGTATTTACAATACATAGGTATTGAAGACCTAAAATATTTAACAGTTTTAGAATTAGTACTCTAATGCTATATAGCATTAGAATATCTATTCAAAAACTGTGTTTCCAATCGGAATTTCTAAATATATTTATTTAACGAATTATGAGTCATAAGGCTATTTAAAAGGTGACGTCAGACAACAAAGAATGATGAAATTTATAGCAAAATTACTGATAGATTCTAATTTTTGTAAGTCAACATGACGACATCAGTAGTTCTTGGACTCATTTTACTAAAATACTTAACAATAAATTTAAATTTAATTACTTTACGTTAAATAGACTGAATAAGTATGTGTAATATGAGAGGAATATTTTGAAATTACCTTTATATAACTTTGAAGTGTTACATTTGACTCTGGATATTAATCCAGAGTCAACGATATTAATAGTTAAGTTCAAAATGATCAATACAAAGTTATCTTAGACGATGTCAGTGCGAAAACGAGAGTGGGTAGTTATCGACAATAGCGCCCGCGCCTAACCACGTCACATCGCACTCACACTGCGTCCGTCAATTACGTCAAACTTGCGTAAGCACACATATATTTTCATATAGTCGATTGTTTATCGAAACAAATTTTAAGCATTACATAATTTATGATCCTAACAGATGAGTGAGTGACAGTAACTCCATAGTTAGTGATGTTTAAATTTATTTATTAAAATATAGTAATAATTGTAATTTTACCCAAAAAGTCAGAATATGTTTACATTTTCCATGGGGTCCGTAATGTGATGTAGAATCCTAGCATTTTGCACTTCTTTGCGGCTAAGTAGCATTACTTAATTTTTCGCCATCATATTTTGTTTTAATCACATACGGCATAGTATTTCAAATTTACAAAACCCGTATGCAAGTTTCACGATTGATCTTCTTTGTTATTATTAAGACTGAAAATTATTCGATGTAGTATACCAACGGCATTTCTACCTCAAGTATAATATAGTTCACAACAGTAAACATTTGCAAATCACTACCATTTAAGGAGATCCAAACGTTACATGACGACTGTAGTAAACGTGCACTTATGGTTAAAAAATAAATATATCTTCCTCACCAATTTAATAGACAATTGACAAGCATTATGATCAATGACAAAGACGTTGAAAGGTTATGACAAATTGTGATACGTAAGTTAAGGAATTAAAAGGTAATCATTCAAAATCAGCATGTAATGGTTTTAAGTACGTCGCTAATGACAAGGACGCAGCGAAATCTACAGGCGCATTCGCCTGTGGCAAACAACGACCAATAAAATAGACTTTGAAAATGGAGACGGTTAATTACAAACAGAAAATTATGCCATAACCATGTCATGGTGAACTGTGATAGGTTGATTAATTTAATCACTAAAATGGCTTGTGAAAGATTTTTGTTTAAATCGTCAAAGCATTTATCGTTTGGAATGAAAATATTTACTTTTACTTTGAAAGGCGTAAAAAGGTATGTAATAGGATAAAGTCACCTATAGTACTTTTACGTAATATATCGCGCCACAGTATTTTTATAGTAGGAGAAAAGGCAGATCAATTTAAGACTATAGATGAGGCTTATGTTCAGCAGTTGACACATAGATACTAAAATAACTATGGAAAAATTTCGCATGGTAAATTAGGCTAGAAAAATAATGTCGCGGGTGATCTTAATCATCATAATATTGTCATTTTCGAAAACTTATTTAGGTCAACGTTATCACCCTTCATTTCATTCTGCCAAATGTTCTTTATATCCTACTAGCTTTTGGCCGTGGCTTCGCTTGCGTAGAATTTGAAGTTTCGTAACAGGTCATTTTAAATAAATATCTTTTTGTTTAGTAAAAAGTATCCCATGTTACTTCTAATACTCCAAGAACATGTGTACAAAATTTCATGATGATCGATTGAGTGGTTTTCGTGTAAAACCGTAACAAACAAACTTACATTCGCATTTATAATATTAGTAGGGATAGAGAGGAAAATAAGTTGACCATATTCCTATCTTATCTGAAAGTTATTGCAATTTGAAAACACTAAATAAAAAGAACAGTAGCTATAGATTTATCAAGCAACATGCCAACTTCGGTGTACAGAAGACAAAATATTTAGCAATATGCCTCATCCAAAATATTTATTCGTATCTGCTTGATATCAGCAATGAGTCATTTGAGACCATTGCTACATCAGCTGACTCATTGAGGGCCGGCGCTGGCGAATGGGAAATCCATTGTTTCATGTCCTTAAATCTAATCTAACATGTTAGTACAGAAAACAACCGTTTTATATATATCTACAGTTAAATTTAGTATACTTGAACGTATAAATCTTGTAGTTATTCCTTGTCCGAGTGAAAACCTAAAACGTTTGCTATCTTTGATTTACGTACCTTTTATTGGTGCACGTGAAATGGAACTATAATTTTATGAAATTAGTAAATTGATTAAATGTCAAATGTCAGAGGGTCTCGTCTCTGAAAGTATCAATTCAAAATAACATTTTTTGTTCTAGTCTGGGTGTGTTGTAGTATTTTTTTTTTGTAGTTTTCATCTATTGCTTTAGTATTTTATAAAAATGGCAATTTAAGTAGTATATTTGTAAAAGTTAAATAAAGAATATGTATTTTTCTGATACTGTCTGTATAAATGCGTACGCCTAATGGCTCGGTGTTTTTGCCGGTTGGGTAAACCCGTGTGACACATCCGCAGTCCCACGCGATTACAACAGCTAGGTCAAACCTATTTTCGTATTTAACACTGGTCGGAAGTACAAGATATTGTAATACATATGTAAGTATATGTATGTATTTAGCAACTGAAAACGTCTGTCTATCGAGTACTTTGTTCTTAACGAATCCCTTGATGAAACAACAAATGATATCTTTTTAAAAAGATACCTTCATGTAACTCATTAATAAAAATCTTTTGGCGTAACAATTACTATATTATTGAACCTACTAAAAATGTTCTTTATGTGGCCCATGCCACTACTTTACTTCTAGTATTGAATATTCTATGGCGTGACGTTATAAAGGTTGTCAATCAGCATTAAGTGAGCCTTTCACTAAAGCGGGTAATTGTACTTTTTTTGAGTTAAAAACTGTGTCTCTCTCGCAAATTTCTGGACGTAGCCATTTAGGGTTATATACATAAATATAACAACATATATACGTCGGGACAGAAATAGGTCGAACGAGCACATTTTTAATGTCAGAGAAAAGAATAGCCGTAGGTATTTTCGTTCAAGCATTATATTATTCAAAAGTGGCTGAAATATCTCTGAAGTAAGTGCATTTAAACAAGCTTTTCTGTCACTATCATCTTGTTAATATGATATCTATATTTTTTCCATTTACGCATTTATATTTACTGCTATTACTGTAAAGGTCGCAACAATCAACCTATATAACTGTTGCTATTTGTTCATTATAAATTTGAATATTGAAGAGAGAAAACTGCATCTTCCAATCACATCATTTTATTTCTAGGTTTATATAGTATTTGATAAGTTAGTTTAAGCGCAAATCCATTTCATAAAAATGGGACTACAAATACCTTTGGGGTTATAAAGCAACTCGTTTTCATGACCACGGTACCGTTTTATTTGATTAGACAAGTGATAAACGGTGTAGCCTATGTGTGACACATCTTTACACAACAAGTTTACATAAAGAACCCAAGTTGAAAATATTAATCGTAAATTCTTCTTTTAATATATACATCAAAGTCAGCTGTTAGACAATGTAAGGTGCGGTGGAGCAGTGAATCAGAGACTGGCATCAGCTGATTCATTCGTCGGCCAAGCGGCCTTGCATGCACCGACTGTGAGAATGAATACACAAGTAATGTTAATCACTTACTTGAATGAAGGATATTTCGAGGTAAATGTGAAGTGTTATAACTCTCATACATAACAAGTAATTAGTAATTTTACATATATAGGTTGAGAATTAAGTGGATTTTTCAGTTTTTAACACACACAACGAATTTACCGAGTACATAAGTCCTCTTGTGACAACATACAAATTTAAAAAATTAAATGAAACGAATAATTAACAATGATGAATGAAAGTCAGTAAGTTTGTGTGTGCGATAACTGTTGCTGATCAAGTTTCGGCAACAAGGTGACATCAATGACCTGAAGGTGACCCGCACTCGGGTAATATAA
Source organism: Hypercompe scribonia (assembly GCA_949316085.1). Taxonomy (NCBI): domain Eukaryota; kingdom Metazoa; phylum Arthropoda; class Insecta; order Lepidoptera; family Erebidae; genus Hypercompe; species Hypercompe scribonia. The sequence continues at coordinate 15,636,019 of OX438981.1, read as the reverse complement.
TAGTTTGATGAACTCGCGCTTGTTTAGTTACTAGTTGGCTTTTCAATACAACTTGTTATAATTAAAAATAGCTAAAACCTCAAAGACATATTGTATTAGATATAAATAAAATAATTTAAGATAACACACATAAAAGACGTACATATAAAACAAATACAAATAATATACAAGTTTGGAGAACATAAAACTGATTATTTGCACAAAAATAATACTTCAACTTGTGTAATGTTACTGCGCAGTAAAATGGTAGACAAGATATACAGGGACAGATAAACAAAATATAATGGAAGAGCCCTAGATGTGGCCAAGACAAAAACGCTTGTTTTAAAAGAAATATAAAACAGAAAGCGAAAAAAAACGTGAAGCGTATTTACTAGCCAGTGGGGTGGGCAATAGAAGCAGCCGCCAACTAATTGCGAAAAACGAGATTAACGCTCACTGTAGAGGCACTAAACGAAGATGGCTCTGTTTACCACCCCAGTTTCATTCCTTTTACAACACCACTAATAGACTTATTTTATTAGGGAGAAACTGTGGGATAACATTTATATTAGCAACTAAGCAATCATCGTAAAATCAACACTATTAAATGTGCCTATTTAAGAACCAGACATTTTTAATCTAAACTAAGTGGTTAGTTCCATGTGAAATGCGAAGACAAATGCATCTCCATACAAATCTTCAAGTACATACAATGAAATAAAAAATACAAAAAAGTTATAGATTCCTGTACAAAACAACATTATTCCTGTGTACTGTAATAACTTTTTCCAACTTGTCAAGGAACAGCGCTTACAGATACGCAACATGATTGAGATAGAAGAGACAACCCGTATTATGATCGTCTACAGAACGTCCGTTCGTAATTACTACGGAAGTGGTACATTCCTAGGAGATTTCTTGATTTGCAACAGGACTCACTCCAACTTCTAAACTTCTAAAACCGCTTCAAGGAAAATTTAGTATACAAAACATTTAAAAAGAAAACTAATATACGAGGCAATGAAAGCGTTATAGTATAAGCGTTATAGTATCATTGTTAGAAATTATTTTAACGTCTAGATAATAATTAGTGACCATCGCATGAAAATGGACGGTGCAAAGATTTACTTCTTTTGAGACAAAAATTCAAAATTAACCACGAGTCGTATCACAATTGTGCCTAACAAACTTACAAATTAATTAAGACATGCCTAATCATATTATTCTCAAATTGAATGAAGACATTATTTCGGGGGTGAAATAAAAGTGTGAGGGTTGTAAATGTTAATTTTGTTAAGAGTGACTTTATAACTGTTGGTTATCGTATTCTAATAAATTGTTACAATTCTCTTCTAAGCTGTGAGTCGCGATAGCTGGTTTTGTGAATTGAACACTTAAATATGCCATTTGCGCTCCAGTAATTGTATTCCTTGTCACTTGTGGCGCATTCTGTATGCAATGCAGGAGTTTTTGTATCTATTTCTTTGGGTATGTCCAAAAAACAATCAGAATATCTAATATAACAGTCTTCCAATAAAACTTTTCAGTTTAATTTATTAATATTATATATAAGAATTCTTTAAGCGATCAGTTCGTTTACCGCTTACTTGGAAATGTTATATAGTTTAGCTATTTGTATAAGTTGTTAGAAAAAAAAAACAACTAGTAGCATCCCAACAAACAGTAATTTTAATTAAATTTGAATTCTATTTAATACACTGTAGATGTAATGCTGTGACTGTCAACTCTATCCTCTCATCAAATCGCTCCGGCTTTCTACATAAACTTAGTTTCTTTTCATGAAATCACTCCCACAAATTTGGGGAAAGCGAGATGAAACAACATTATTTATAATTACCAATCATGATCACCTTTCCACGAATATTATTTTATTTCGACGCAAAAGTGTTTTTTTATAGCACTATTGTATCATTTGTCATTTTACTACTAACTTTTCTGCAGCCCATTCGTGTTTTTATGGTCTTCTACTTTAATTTTTTTTTTAATTTATTTTTAACTAGAAAGTGGTTTAATGTAAATCAGGAATAGATTGGTTTTATATATTTAATAATTGGATCAGATATCTATGGAACTGCTTTATTATTTTAGTGACAAGAAAACAAAGTAAATCGAAATGACATCAAAAACAATGATCTTTATATATTGTTTATGTAAAAACTATATCTTTGTAATACATGATTATTACGTCAAAGATATGAATTTGCAATTAAAATACGCTTCAGTTAATCGGTTTAATAGACCGCGATTAGTTCGTCAAGTGCGTGTATCACTCTTTTCATTTAGAAGTTTTTGTGTTTTTCTTACAAACTACCAACTTGCTATTTATACAACTAAATGCTATTAAAAACTACAATTTATTTCAATTTACCTTGTGCACACCGCAGAAAATTATTGCGTTGTATTCGAAACCTTAATTAAGAATGTATATTTACATAATTATTAATCTTTACTCTTCCTGCTTGATAAATTTAATAACAGTGGATTTTTATAGCTATTTGTACAATTACGGCTAATCTTAATAAAACGGTTTTACATATACCTATTGAAAATTTTGATTAACTTCTCTGTACATATTACAAATACACGTAGACGAGTTCAGACTTCGAAATAGTTGTCGATTAAAAATGGATCTTATGTTTATAACATCAAAGGTAAAGAATGCGATGCATTTGACATGTATCCAGTGCACACATCTGCGTTATAAGTCATAAAGTTACTTAATCGTCTCCTTGAAACACTTTATTATCAGACGGGTTATGGGCGCGACACACATTTCACAGTAAACAACGGTAGGTAACTTATGTTACACATGTAGGGACTAATGTTTTAAATACACTCGGTGATCGACATAGGTTCAGTTTTAATTTGAATAAGTAACAATGTCTTTGCCGTAGAATTGCGGGCGCCATAAACAATACAAACGATTACCGTTTATTTAATTATATTTATAACCGTTACTTCGTTAAAATATTATGCAATAAAATAACCGGACTATAACCAACATGTGAACACAGAACAACTTGACTAGACATAGTTCCATTAAATGTATTTTAGGACTAAAAAATGAAGTTTCTTTTGTAATTGTAAAACCGTTTTAGCATAAGTATAGCCATTTAAGAATAGTACCGTTACAAGAAACATTGTGTAATCGATCACTTAGACTTGCCGAACGGTCATAAAAGAAAATAACGGCCGCCGATTCAATAATATTAAACAAAGCGACTACAGTCATCGGTGACAAGACGCGGCGTCCTCATTCCCGCGAAAGTTTCAATTCTTCAGTATTGGGGTTATCTGTGACAAGGCTGTAAGCAGAGGACCACCTGAGATACGACGTAAACGTTAACGTTTCCGAGTAAGTCGTGAACAATAACCAACTTCATGAGATCTCGGAGTATTTATTGTATACTATAATAAACTTGTTATTCAGGCGTCTCCAAACAAGTCGGTTGGCAACGAAGGTTGAGCGATGTCAAGTAAATTTTAACACGCAATTAGTAACCTGCCGGACACCTTGGCACAGATTGACTGGGTGTTTCAGGGACGTATATCAGTAACTATACGGTAAAATGCCGCCACACAGCCGCTCAGCAACCCAGAATTATGTTTGTGCTGAATGTTTCGGGGAAGGTTGCGATAGTTTTTAATGTTTTTACTGTTCGATGCTTAACGCTTCTTTTATAATAGACTTGAGTAATAACTGCCTATCATTGTTCTGTACACGCAATCTGTCGGTTATGTACAAATAAGGTAAAACGAAACTTTTATGTTCTAGCTCTCATTTTTTACAAATAATTTTAACAGCTGTAACCGTTTATTTTTGGCATGGTTCATGTTAGCAAAGAAAGTGTTACGCGTACAAATTACATGATATACTAATTCAGTACACGAAATATAAACTTTTTTTAGTTATAATATTAATAGACTAATAAAATAGTTTTAATAATGATCGCATTTGCTTTAATTCACAAAAGTCGTTAGTAACAAATCAATCCCAAATACAGTACGAACAGTAAGTACGTAACTGTTTATACGTCAGTAATAATAATATAATTCTTTTTAAACATATTTTATTGCGTACGTAATCACATATGCTTATCATTATAATGAAAAGAAAATATTGATATTTTGTATTATTATATAATAAGTTGGTTACAGATGGACAGATTACTTGTTGTCAAGCGGTCTAAACTTTGTACGATGTGCAATCTTTGCGAGCTCAATTTAGCAGTAGGGCGGCTTTGTAACTTGTAGATAGAATACTGTGCGAGTTTCCTAGAGCAGGTAGACCGCACCCCGCCCTGTCGGCGCCGGCAGTCGTGTACAATTATCCGCGTGGCAACAGAGCGAGTGTGACGTCGCGCACTCACCTTGACTCACTTTAGTTGGCCGTTTGCATTACACTGCTTGCTTGACGTGTATTCGTGATAAGTCTTAAGAAAGAGGTTTACACGTGTTTTGAAAAAATACGGATACAACTCCCCAGCTGACAAGTTTTACCGATCGCTTTATAAGTATAATTATATTATGATTATTTGAAGTAAATGAATCGAGCACTTTGTTTTAGCACTAATTGTACCATGAATGGGCGATATTACAATAAATTGCAAGCAGATAACTCAAACAGCTGATGCTCTGCCACTCGTGTCGTATCAACACGATAGTATTCATGGGGCGAAAGCGTGCAAGTGACGCGGGGTTTTCACACAAATTACATAAGGCCGACACAAACGATAAAATATTTTTTTTCGGCTATGAATTTTTCTAAACATTTGAAGAAAATGAATTGAACAACCGGATAATATAATTTACGAAAAACTAAGAATGGTGACACACGTCGTTAAAATGTCACGTAACGTTGTCGAAGTGTAAGTAAGAAATACCTTAGGTCGATTTTTTTATTTTAAAAGCCAGGTAGGCTTTCGTTTGAAATAATACACATAAAATGCCACACAACAGAATATTGTACATTGCATATTAAAATTAGAGAATAACAATCGTCTAATTCAATATTTTATTTTTGCACCTACCGCAACATATTTCCACATCATCCGAATGTTGTCAGGGAGAGAATGCCTCATGACAATTAATACGTCTTTGTACAAAATGTGCAGCAAATTTTAGTTTTAAAGAAATTATTAATATATAAATATGTTTTTTTTTTAAGTCCGTTATATAACATTTTTTATAAACTTATTTATTCTTCCAAAATGAGGAAGGGAGAGAGTTTGGCCTCTTGTAACCTCACTCACTGGGTGAAAAGCAGTGCAATGAAAGAGCTTTTAAAATCTGATCTTCTGTGAGATTGTAACATCACACCTGTGTTAATTAAGAGCGAAATGTTAGTGATGTTCTGCTCAGTTTCTATTTGACAATGAGAGTAACATTCTGGAAGCTCTCTCCTTGACTTGTGCGTATTGGCGTCGTCGCGTAAGCGTGTTAGGAAAGTCGACGGCAGGCCACAAGCGTTGGTCATTGTCGGCTATTGCATCCAGTGCATTGCATGCTTACTCTTTTAAATGCAGTACAGACAATTCTACTATTTGTACAATTTTATTCTTTATATTATGGTTATTGTTACTTTTAATAATCCCTTGTTAATGTTTATAATTTCTAGTGTAAAAAGTAACTACAAATTTAAATAAGTAAGCATTTTACAATTAATATATAGGTATGTATTTAACTTATATAGTTGATTATTTAGTTAACGATACTATGGTATAATAAGGTTTCGTACACATTCGATTCGTTTGGTGTTATAAAACTTGGTATATTTTGTGTCAGGCAACTTATTTGAGCAACACTAAGGGCTTACCGCTATGATCAGTTTTGCATTTTTTTTACTTTGTAAGTATATCACTATTTTTATAATTTTATTGTTATAGTTTTAATTATGTAGATTTACCCATGGTCCTAAATATATATTATAATTTACTATATGAAGCGTATTTAACACCGGAAATACTATAAAGTCTAGTATGATATTATTAATTATTATTAAATATAACATTATTGATTAATCAATATAGTATAAGTATCGTATTTTTATTTATTATAACAACATTTTAAGATTTACATATTATGTAACTATTAACTTTGAGATATTATTAATTAACGACGTAACTATTTAATATTTAAGCAACATACCCAAATGTGAATAAATCTAGTGACATATTATAATGTGAGCGCTTCAGTATACTAAGTAAATAAAAACTGTCATAGAATTTGCTGCACTTAATAAATCAGAAAAACGAACGAACGTTTATCTGGTCAACGTAAGTTTCACTGTTCAAATGTAGAAATCTATTGTCCGTCAGCGGAATGCAAAAAACATGACGCAATTAGGTCATTTGAAACCTTGCCGGCAAAACCGCAATGTGATATTAATAGGCAACTACAGACAGACGTCGATTTGAGATTTCTTATAATATTGTGAGAATTTATTCATAAATACTGATACCTCTGATGCTAACATAACGGCTATAGAATTTACAAAAATAGAAGAAAAACCTTTTATCCTGATTTATAGACGATAAATTGCAAAGCAAGTAACTTTTAATTGTTACTTTACTTTACAATTAAATATAATGAATCAATAAACTCAAGTGACGCATTTAAAAATACAACAATTTTTACGCTGAGATATTGTACTTAAATTGAACACAAGCATCATTACATTGGCATTTCTTTGCTTACACGATATTGACAGCAAAACGTGTGTCCCTAGATCTAGCACAAGTGCAGTCATTACAAACACGAAACACTTCCGTTTGGTATTTGTATAAAAACCATTGATGACGATGGTAATAAATCATCGCAAAATACAAAAATAAAGCACACAAGATCACACACATACATACATCGCTGCATTCACACAACACTCTTCCCAAACACAATTATCTTACACATACATCCAAAATTACCTACATTTTTACCAACACAAAGCATCATCACGTTTCCTTGGCATAGCGCCATGTAAACACACCACCAAATAGGGCAATGACCACGTTATGAACGCAAATAGAATTACATCTATTAATAAAATCGCTGCCGAAAATAAATATAAAGTGAGGGGAGACACCATGTGTCTCTCGTATACAAAGATTAATGACCAAGCTTGCCTACCGATCCATACGTCTGTTTTAATATAGCGCTAATTAAAAATTGTTCTCGCACAAATCAGAACAGATACTTAAAACAAATCAATTTTGTCTTAATTGGTTTTTTTGTTTCTGTACTTAAATTAAAATCATTGTAGAGATTAACTAGATTCATCGAGTTCTGGAGTGGTGACCGCGTACTGGGAAACGCATTGTCGATAGGCCCCCCCCACAAGGAGGTCCGACGACCTGGTGAAGGTCGCGGGAAGCTGCTGGATGTGGGCGGCACGGGACCGGCTGTTGTGGAGAACCTTGGGAGAGGCCTATGTCCAGCAGTGGACTTCTTTTGGCTGAGATGATAATGATGATGATGAGAGATTAACTTTCGAACAAGTTATCACATAAATTGACAATTCCACGACATATCAAGGTTATTATTAATCATTTATGTATCTTATTTTTTTTCTATTCTACATAATTTATTTCTTATACACTATTTTTGTAGAACAATACAAATGTTTCTCAACATTACTCTTTTTAAATGTTAAGACCGACGGTAAACCATTTTTATTCGTGTTTCGATAAATTAAAAATAAATCTTGGAAATCCCTGAGTGAACAAATTTAGTTAAATTTATTTTTAGACTTTAAAAACGTCTGCTTACTTATTCTTTAATTAGAAAGGCTTTTTCTTAAACGACTTTTTATTGGTTGTTTGGTGTATATTCATGGGCAAAATTATGCCATTCCTCAACATTTGCATTCAACAAGGGACTTTCTTGTGAATTGTCAGCAAACTAGTAAATATTTTGCAGAAAAAAATACCAAAAAAACAGATTGTTTTCAATGCAATTATAAAATTTTAATTTCTAAGGCGTAGGACTGGCTACGTGTGTGCAGTATAATAGTTTTAGGAGTCTTTACATTGGTTAATTATTATAGCAACATTATTAAATTGAATTTATTGCTAACCTTAAATTAGTTTTTAAAAATCACCAACACTTTCTGTGTATAATGGAAAAGAAGCGTCATTTGTACGTCGTAAACAAGGAAAATTATGACGCAGTACTTACTACGCCGAGACTTAGAGACCAACGCAGTCGCGTTGCAGGAAAATTACTTTTGATTGTTATATATTTATATGTTTAACTAAAATTGAAAAATGCGCATCAATTTAATAAAGAAATCACTCGCAGCAAAAAACATGGCACATTACTTACATACTTACTTACTAGATTTGAACTTTGGTTCATGGCCCTATTAACAATCTAATATCCTATTAATCAATTAAGGTTAGCGAATAGTAATTGTAAAACCTTTCAATATTAAGTCAGTAAGTAGAGTTTGTGTACCGGCAACCAGACATTGATAGCGAAAGGAATCTTTTGCATTACAAGACAAGTGTTTTTCTAGAACGTAGCCATTTGCGCAGTGCAGTTAACGGCAACACTATTGACCACTATAAATTGAAACACTTTAGTAAAGGGCATACTGCCTAATATCCACATTAACATCGTCATCGGGTCAACAAAGGAGATGGTACTTATGAATAAATTATTATGTGCATTGCTCGCTACTTTAAAACTTCATAAGGTAACAATAGTTAGTTCTATAATCTTTAGAGAAATAGCTACGATCAGAATCATTGAAGTATTCATATGTATACTTAATTGCATTTAGAAACATGTTACAGATGTTTGTTAGGTAATGTTGGTATGCATTGGTGAATTCATATAACATTTGAATTAACCCAGATTCCGCTTCAATGAAAACCCCGTCAGTAGTTCATTGAGTTTTTTTATTTACGATGCTATAAATCTGCTCCCACGCGACCCGACCGCCTCCTAGCAACGGCTCGCCCACCGTCATCGAAAAAGGTCGAAAGATCTTACGCAGAATGTGTAGGACGTTAAGGGCGATCGCTTTAAATCTAAAGCATGAAAACCGTCACACGTATTCAAAATATACCTAGTTTTAGAGTAAGCAATTGAGGTTTAAAAATGAAAGCATGTTGAAAGACAGATGAGTAATTGCCGTGTACGACACAGAAATAATAATTATAAAATACTCGCTGTATAATTTCTTTAAACAAGAAGCAACCGTAAGATTCGGTAAGGAGTAATTAAATTAATAACCCAAGGGGTTTTGCTGGAGCAATCGAACAATCGGGTGTCATCCCAAATAATATACAGTTATTTTTGATATTCGGTCAAATACCTGTATGGTAACTAGAAAAATATTTTTTGTATTAAGATTTTTACAACATTTGATTATGAAGCTTTACGTACCTCGTTTATATGTTTGTAGGTTTTGATGAGGTCTACGCTGAGTTTCCGTAGCGGTGCTGTCGAAGGGTCTCGAAAGTGATGTGGTATTCTTGCCTGCATAGCCTGGGCAAGCGAGAAATATTGTTTTATTTATAATGGCGAGAATGAAAAGCAGAAAACAAGCAATGACAAGCTATGGACGTATAGGCAAAACAAGTTATTACTACACTACAAAAGAAAAGCATAGGAGTTTAGACTCACACTGATGGGTAAAATGAATAAACACTATAAACAGACTTAATAAAAACGAAAGTGTACAACTTAGTTAATATAAAGGCGTCAAATGTATAAATTATAAAATAATACAGGATTATCACAACATTGGTGAAGCTAAACAAGAGACGCATACAGACGTCTTAATACACGAGACGGTTTGTATAAACATCTATTCAATTATAATGTTGAACAATTGATTCACACCTGAGCTGAGGCGAGCCAACAATATGGAATATATAACGCAATCACTGTCAGTAATAAACATAAATTAATACCGGGGCTATTAACGTCATAAAACGTACTAGCTGAGTGCAAAATATTGCCGATTGTCTTACAAACTTTGTATAGAAACATGTTAGCTTCAAAACTATATGAAGGAAACTGAATATTTTCGCGCGAGAAACAATAGTTGAACACATTTATTAATTAACCCGGTCTAGACGAGGGCTATCTTTATCGATCGTTGGATGTACGTGCTTCAATGTTAACTGAATACATCACTGGTATTCTAGCGAAAGAGGACTAAGTTGTAGCAGGTAATTAGTGGCACTCTACTAACTAATTTATTTACTTGCGAATAATGTCTAGACACGCGTGGTTAATAGCTCTTTTAATACATAATAGGTGTGGCGCGGATGTCAGGATTCAAGTAACTTTTAGTGTATGCTCGCTTCCATCTGATATTTATTGGTACAGATGTAACGAGATACTGTCTTCAGAATCGTAATCTCCTAAGCTTCAGAAAAGGACGTTAGTCCATCGCAAACTGCCTCGTGCATCATTTACCTGAGCAGGGGTATGGTAGCAGCTGAAAGCTCGGGGATCGCGCACTGTGGCGCTCACCTGAATGTCTGATGGCGCACTCATTGACGCCAGCTGGTCTTCGGCTACCAGTCTACCGTACAGCGGCACATGTCGCCTCTCGCCGCCGGCGGCCTCAGGTATACCACCGCCAACGACGCCCACTGTAATAAATACATTTTAGTGATTATTCCAATAACACAAGAATATTTTTATTGAAAACTTATTATTGTTGGTAAGAAAAGTTGTCTGAGATAATAAGATCGCGCTGATATAAAATCACAATGTATACTCATAACAAACTGTTACATAAGCCATACACACACTGGTAGTAGCCTACAATTATAACTATGTTTGCTTCAAGGATATAAAACTTACAATAGCTTAATCAATCGAATCAAAGTTTACATTGGAAAATCTAGAATATACGCCAGATAAAACGCCGAAACAATATATTAATCAATAGCCGTCGCGCTGGCATATCTGTGAGGGAACAGTGCCTCGAAAGGAGAAACACACATTTACAGTCCAAAGACCACATTCGATTGGACTTTAAGCGTTTATATGCAACGAGATGAATCTGTTGTTTTGTCTCAACAAATTAAAAATAAGAAGTTTTACTTCATTCTTTAGTAAGATTCACTTGTTTGCGAATCATAATTCGTTTTAAAAATTATTAGCAAGGCAAGACACACTGGCTGGTAATTTTCGCGGCTAGGGATAGGCATTTACAAGTTTTTTATCAACACGAGTTAAAAAAACTTGGTCATTATCAGGGAAATAGACGACGCAAGCGGCGCATCTCAATCAATCTAATATCGTAATAACTTAAATTGCCGTGTGAACATACCACGTTCACCTGATCAACACCCACATGGTGCCGGATCCAAATGCTTTATTAGGTATATTGGAGGTGAATGAATCACTGCAGCGAATAACTTGTTTCACAGATTACCAAGTGACCACGTCATCTGGTGCGTTTGTGGAAATTCAATATATTGACATTAATTAGCGATATATGTATTTTTAGGATTGTGTGAAGTGTGAAAATAATGAGTTGCAAAAATTATTACAGATCGATAAAAGCACCTTACCTCAGTATATGCTGTGACACTACTACCAGTTAAGCTTAAGTTGCGTAGCAACATGTCGTATCAGTGTTAATCCTAAGTAATGTAGCGTAATGTATTAGACTAGTGCGACCATTAAACCCTTCAACTCCTAACGATACGGCGTTAATTTTTTTATGTTAGTCTTCGTTTTAACGATATACTTTACTATGAAAGCACCTACTAGCAACTACAAGGTACTCCTCTATGGTAAATATGCAGTAGGTGCAACTCTGACTCTAATTGACAATTTTTGTAACTATACTTTTTGGATTTATGCCTGAAATATTTTCTCGTTTCGTCCCTTTTAGATTTCCTTTTTTACGCAGTCAGTTTAAAAGTTTTTAAACTTTTATCATGCACAGACTAAAATAAATATATTTCATTCATCCTTGAACGTTCCTTTCGAAGATATAGTTTGAGCCAAAATGTTTCTCGTTGTTATTTTCTAGTCGCTAACAATACAATCAGTCCCAAAAATCACTATAATCGACATTTGTGATACATTTTTTATTTCATCTGTCTAATCTCTATCTATCATTATTTAGCATTGAAAGTACCAGAAATTAATGAATATAAATCACTTTTCTTCTGAAAGTAAACATGCAGTTGCAACATGGAATTCAATTTAAATAGTAAATAGGATTATTCATAGCTAAAAGCAAAGCAAATAGGAGATAATAACTGCAAAATGGGATCTAAAATTGGACACCAACGAATAGAAACCCAATAAGAATGGTCCCTGAATGGTTAAGTTCAGTCTGTCATGTGTTAATACAATTTGAATTTTAATAAAGTTCTACGTAAAATATAAGTATACCGAGTTGTTTTCATTTTAACATGTAATCACAGGTGTGACTGTGAACTTTATCGTATTCAATCCAGAGGTCGCAGACAAGTTAATTTAGTCTTATTTATGTACAGTCTGGTACGATGTGACATTTCATAATAAAACACTGACTGTAGAGCCTCGCAAGTGACGTGCTGAGCGAAGTTTATTGAACGTCTCGCAAGTTCTCATTACGTTACAAACACAGCTATTTATTTAAATTGGGCCTCTTTTAGAGAACATTCTTTATTAATGAAACAGATCTTTTACCGTTGTAACCAAGATATTTTTTTAAATTACAATATAATTAATGAAATTTCACAGTATTTTTTTAATAAAAATAAATACTACTTTGTCTTTACTTTTTTATTCATTGAGGTAACATGGACATAAACTAGACTTTCGAATTCAGTGCACACTGGCGATTTGTTTCGTTTGAGCGAAGCAGCAACGGGTCCTTCCTAGTGTTATCGGAGGAGATCTCTCACTGCCGGCCGTCATACGCTCCATGGTTGATAGCGACAGTTGTTTTACTCTGAGAGGAACGAGGAAGATGTAATTTCGCAAATGGAGGCGGCGGAGAAGGGCCGGAAGGACAACCTCCACTCCGACTCAATTCGTCACCGGCGAACCGTATAAAAAAATGGTTTTCGGCAAGTTTACGTTCTCTTTGCAGTGATGTTGTCTTGCGTAGTTTGGTCCTAATGACACCTACGGGATAAATAGGGGTGATGACACTCCGTATTTTTAGTTTGTTACCTCAAGGATACATTAAAAACTTCTCAAAGTTTACAAGAGTAAAAATCTCATAATCAAAGAAATGTAACGTCAGTATTGGTAGCCTATCAAGTCTATTTTATCAAGTACATACGTACATGCACGCGCATTCAATGTTTTATCGTCACTCACACATGTTACCCTAGCGAGTATGCAACTGCGTAGTTTATTGTGAGGTGTACTGTTGTGTGCAGAAATCATATCGTGCAGTTAACAACGTGTAAATAAACATTATTTTCTGTTGAAATAGCTTGGTTCAATAATTTTATATTTGTAAATGAATTACTATACCTCTAAACCAGTTTCATGGAATACTTGATCAGATCTACTGTGAAAGAGTTATCAGTATAACTTGGTGTTATAAAGCAACACATATGGTTAGTTATATTTTAAATATTATTGTAATAGCAATGTTAAGAGTGAAAAGAGAATGAATACTTGACACAAAGGCTATACTAAACCGTCTGGTTGTGGTTGGTGGTATAGTAGGTCAAAACCTCCTTACTCAGGTCTATGTCCATCAATGGACTATTAAAGGCTATTAATTTATGTGTATGCTTGAATAAAAGTTACAGGTACAGAGATACAGGTAACTGCAGTTTGTACTTGCAGGCTACAATGAATTGAATAAAATAATCCTAAATCATACTTAAAGAAACTGTAAAACAAAATGTTTATGTTTTAACTAAATCAATAATAATATTATAAGGATAAATAGCTTTTGTTTGATAGTTTGTATCTGAAGCTCCTTAATCTCTTGTATGCAATTACCAGAAACAGTAGTTCGAAATAATATATTTTAGAATATTTTTCTTTTTTCTCTTCTTATAAAAGACAACTCCCGCTCTAGGAATAAATTCTGTGTTTCGGGGACTACAAACATATATGAAACGGGCACAAAGAACACTCAGACTTAAAATAACTATTTGTGAATCATACAGGGTTGTCACATGTGGGGATCGGACCCACAACACTTCGGTGCAGTGGTTAGCGGCGAGGTGACAGCTTAAAACACTACCCCATCCGCGCTGTCAAAATTTTATGTGTAACTTCACGTTGCTATATACTCAGGCAAAGAATAGTAACCATTAAACGCATGTATAATGCCGCGGGATGGTTGTTTGTCTTCACAAGTGGTTACCTAAATTTTAACACTTAAAGAAAATAAGAAATATTATTCATCATTTTCTAAATTTATTGAAGTATTTTTTATTATAAAAAAAATGTATTTCATTCATTTTAAAAATCATCAAGACCGGATATCTTTTCATTATGATAAAAATAACGAAATGTAATAATTTACATAGCGTGAATATCTTAAAATTTAAATTTATCAGATCTTGTTTATTTATTTATCTACACAGATTAATCTCAGGACTCAGCGTATCTTGTAAGTTGTGTAAAAACTTCATAATCATTTAGTCTGTTTATCATTTCGGACTAAAGTACACGTCAAGAAAGCAAACGAGTCCCAAATTCGACGAGGTTGTATCGTTTTAATGTAGACTTCCTATGGCCACCTTAAGTTCCTGTATCAGATCAGGTTCATGTTATCATAATATTGCATTGTCACGTGACAAACATGTGTAGAAAATTTCAGCTCAATCGTTTGGAGATATCTGCGTCTAAATTGAATGCAAGATTCCACTCGAACAAACATAGGTACATACATATATGTGCATGTACATTGCAAGTTAATAAAGCTTGCATAAAACAATGTATTCGATTTAGTTGAAAGTCCCAATCATTTCAGTAAGATCGACATGACTGTGTATCTACTGAGAGACATGTGAAACTCGTGGCATACATAAATAAGTTAAAATTATCAACATCCGGATAACTCTCCGGACGCTCATATGAATGGATGTACTCGTACGATGCGGCTCCGATTGAAAATCAGGCCGTATCCGCCTGTTAGCATTATAAACATTTCTTAGCAGTACAACACACTTCCGTACAATAAATAATAATAATAATAAACCAATGCATATTTATGATGACAAAAGAAAATTGGATACATCTTTCTTCTACAGTAATTAAATTACTTATACTGGATTACGATTAGAATTATTTTAGAATGAAATAAAGGTGAGTTGTTTTTAAGTACAGATTGATTATATTTGTGTGACAATTCATCGTAGAAAAGAAGCACGCGGCGAAAGCGTACGCGATTTCTGTAATACGAGAGAGATTCAAACGACGCAATAAATACGTCCGTGGTATGTCTCCTTTACCACAAAGTCGGCTTCCCCTTCTGAGATCTGAGTTTTGTTGTGATGAGAGACATGGTTAAATGATATATGACGAAGGTATCGAGCCGACGAACGGCGGAGACGCGCAACTACGTCATCGGTGTGGTGTGCGCGCCACTCAGAACCGGCCGCGGTGTCGGCCAACAACCTGTGGTAGCTATGTCAGGAATGTGACTAGCCTCCGGTAGACTGACATTGGTAGGTGCAAGGTATTACAATTCATTGTTTATTAATCGTCAATTTTATTCCAAAAATAAAGATATGTTATGGTATATAAACCAAAATAGTCAAAGAATCAGTCGTAGTAAGATGTACCTACTGTTCATCATTAAATAATGTTGAAAGGTGGTTTTTACTTCAATTAATACTTTGTTACAATGTTGATGTCAGTATTGTCTTTATAGAATGCTAGTACGATCACTCTTATCACAGTTCTGTTACTAAAGGGTCTCTAGTAGTACCTTAATGTATTAGTATTGAGCACAAGGTCGTATGATATCCGTGACATGGAAGTTCGATTAAAATGTATAGCCAATCGTGGGGCGATGTAACTGCGCAGTTTTCTAGTAGAAACTTAGAGGAATCCATTAAGATGATCTCCTTGGGCATTACTGGCTGCAATGCCACGCAGAGAACTTATTACATGACAACAATGTGAAACTTACTATTGCTAGTCTCGCTTTTGAAGTAAATAGACATCACTATACAACACTAGCCAAATGGTAATCAACACTGCACAAAGACACTAAATTAATCACTTTTTAAGTCACGAACGACCACTTGCCCAATCCAAACATTGCGAAAAATTATCGTCCGTTTTAAAGGCAAAGAGGCAAATGCGCTCATTGTGTTATATTAACGTATAAACAGTGTGACATACTGTATTTCAGTATTGATGAGCACAAAATGAAGTTGTTTAACTATCAATGTATCGAGCAATGGGTCGACATCGCCACCCGAGCGTCCTTGCCTGCGTCACCGTGTTATTGTTGTGAAACAATGTTTATACACGTGGCGATCTTGATGCGCACTTCAAGTCTCCGGCGATAAGGACGCTATGTCGGCACGGCCAGCCCGCCACAACTAACGCGCGAAACCAATGTTTGCTAGTAATATAATAACGAACGGAAGGCCACGTGATTCAGATGACAAACGCCTCGGTACACTACACGATACACTGACTGACCGATACAAAATTCTATGATTCACTATCAAATCTCTATTTCGGTATAAGGTTATACAAACTGATTTATCAGCTGCCTCATGCTGATATAGAGAAAACAAGAATATAACAAATTGTGATAAACTACACACTCGCCTACCAACTTAAAACAATGTATCTAAATAATAATAAAATTAAATCAATAAAAATAGTCTTAGCTATGTGGTAAATATGTTACTGTGTGTATAAATTAAAATAAAGTGACGTTTTCACAGTAATAATACGAATTAGGATTAAATATGGGCAAATTTACGAAAATCTATAAAGTAGACAATCGGACTTTTTAACTTTGTTCTTTTTTTCAGAATAATTAATAAATGTATAATAAGAGTCGACGTTTTAATAACCTTGTAAAAGTGATCAAGTGTGATCTTTTTATCGAATATCAAAAGTAATCTTTTTAATAAAAATGTAAATTTAAATATATGAAGTACATAAAGTTTGAGATAGAATAGTGCAGTGCCCGCACTTCGAACAATCATATGCATAGAACACACGAATTCCTTTTTTTCTCGGCTCCTGCCAACCACGCAATTTCTCCGATTGGGTGCAAATCCTCGACGCAAACAAAGAACGAAAAAGCACCGAGGCAGACGTTCGCTCCATTCCACCTGTGTTCCCCATCGCGTCCGTCTGAGCTGCGGGCAAACTAGCGACCGTTTCGACGCAATCCAACCGAGAGCCGCACCGTAAACAACCACGATATTACGCCTGACTAGATCTCATCTCTTTACATATCGACCGCCAGCGCCTTGTCGGGCACGCTTTTATTAGCCGTCTTCAACTAGTGAATTATTCAGTGGGTATTCTATTAACCACTTACGCAGAAGAATAATGTATTTGTAGATTTTCATAGTGGCAGGGTCGGCGAGAACGGTGCATAAACATCACCTTGGCCTAAACGGTCAGCAAAAGTGGAAATAGAATCGAATGCATCGGAATGTGACCCATTTCATGAAATGAATAACTGTAAATGTTTTCTTTGTATGTATGTTTAAACTGTATTATTTATTATACTTCATTTACATTCACCAGATACAATTCTGACTTCTATTGAATGTTGATGAAAATAAAGTGTCTGGAGTAGTATTTGATGAACCTTATGGATTATGGTTTTTCTCCTACCACAATAAGGTATATGCAATAGTTATGTAATGACAGAACACTTTATACTCAATTTTTAAAGTTATTTTATTTTTTCGCTAATTAGCCTTTTTAAAACTTCATTTGATAGAAATATTAAAAATAGACGAAAATGCAACTAAATGTAATCTACATCCAGTCAGAATATGTGTTTATTTATTAATCGTTATGGATTCTAAAATTTTAAAATCATGCACAGGTTAATTATTTATTAGCACTTCAGATATGTTTCAGAATAAACAGTAAAAAACGAAATAAGGCAAGCCAGGGCGTCATTAAACAACGTCATTGAACAATCGGCGTTCACGGAGTGTGTTGTCACTGGGCGACGACGGCTTCATCGGCGACGGTGGTGGTAGCACGCGAGGCCCGCGAGGCCACAAGACGGGTCTAAGGCAAGTTTAACGGCCGGCCGCCCGCCTGTCTGGCCGTTCACCCGGGGCCCGCGCGGGGGCGAAACATGCGCGAAAACACCGCGCCCGCGCCGTTATCGCCGCACGTTCCGACTACACATAGCCAAACGTTTTCCTTTGTCGTGTTATCTCTTTCTGTTTCTTAACAGATGTAAAGGACGCAACGAAAACGTCGATCGGTGCGAACACAACACTACAATAGGTAACTAGATACAAGGAAGCGATACACGATTGTCTATCTTATCTGTCTAGCTCACGTGGTGGAAGGGACTGGACCCTAAAATTGTGTTCCTGTATAGATATGTATTTATGATATACATACAAACATGTACTTATGAATTGATAACCAATAAATTAAGAAAAAAGATGATACATTAAAAGCTGTGTCTCAGTATTAAAATCCGTTTAGAATTTCAATGTAGGTAAATAGTACATTCTGAAAATAAAATGACTGTGAAATGCACAAATACCTATGATGTCATACGCTACTGATGCGTTTAGTTCATGCCGACGAAAGAATCTTTACATTCTGTTATTTTACAAAAAATTACGATGTCAGTAAGAAGTATAAATTGATTACTTTAAACATATGTATTAATATACAACTAAGTTTAAAATGTTTAAAATAATATGCGAAATGTTGATTACGATGGAATTCTCGGTGAATGAAAGTATTAAAGTATTATCCTACTTCACTTAATTGTTTCGACTTGTAAATCAAAACAAATCACTCGGAGTGATTAAGTGCTTCAATTTATCTGTCTAACAAGATAAATATAGACCGAAAACAATAACAACGATTACTGTTAATTAACTTTCGTTTGAGAGCGACCGCGCATTCATTCTACTCTGATAATTTATTTATTATCCAGAATAAATAGTAATTAGATAGTTAATATTTGATAAAATTATTTATTGCGACGCAATAAGAAAACAAAGCACGGCAGATTTTTTTTATTTTTATTATATATTCAGTTTAAATATTCAGCTGGGAAAGAACGTTCACCTTATAAAGATTGTTAACTAAATAACGTCACATTTTCTGGCAATGGGCAAATAAAGCTGCTAGTGCTCTAAGAGATAGGGTAAGCAACTTACAACACTCATGTTGGCCGTGTTTATAGGCCTCTATGACAGTTCGTTTATTACTATTAAAATATACATAAAATCGTATCGCTTAAACTCATAGTATAATTAAACTTGGATATAGTTAATATGTATATTCGAAGACAGCGAAGCAGACCATTGTCCAGCATTCAACACTGAGCGAGATAAGTGTGTCGCTCTAGATTGTGCAAGCGGGCACCGTTGCGACGATGATGTGCAAAAACTCGGGGTCAACGACGCTGGGGCCCGATGGGGATGCGCTATACGACCAAAACGGGCTCAGGTCTTAGTCATTGTTCATATTTCATATTTTTATACAATAATAAAACAATTACTTTATGATATTTATCAAATACTCTGAAAAATGTAAGTCCATAAAATAATTGCATTCTGAATAAGATATGACAAAAGAAGCATATTGAAGGCACACAGGGTGTATCTACATCGTTATTTTTTTTTGCAAATGGCCGGTAGTGCAGTGGAACTGTTGATTTATTGCTGCTAAACATAGGCATGTGTGTGTAAGGCCAAAACATCTTTTCTAAAAAGTCTTAGAAAAAGATGATTTGGTCTACAATACCACGCTGGTTAATAGGGTTCAACTTCAAGTTTTAAATCTCTCTTTACTCTTGTTGTCCTGTGCAGTTTGCTCTCTTACGATACCCACGAATAGGGATAGTGACAATCCGTATTTTTTATCCGTCACCAATCACACACCCATGACAATAAAGTTTTAGTGTCAATAAAAACTATATGCTGTATACTTTTAGTTTTAACTATTTAAATTATTGATACTGTGTGCTTAAGTAGTAAAGAATCTCGTTTTTTACCCGACTTTACAATTGATGATTGTTTAATTTTAGATATTACTAGATTGTATATTTTTATATCCTAATGTTTTCTTATTGTTACGTTTTCTTATTCTTATCATTTTATTTTTATGATATTGTTACATAACTGTTAAATTGTATTAAGAGAAACAAGAAATTTTATCGTATTTCTATTGGCTATTTGTGATTTTGTCACGTACTTTTCTGTCAGGACAAATTCACATAGGGGAGTATCGAAGTATCGATTTCTTAACACGAAGATGTTAAAACGCCTGAGGATACATACCATCTCCCAAAGAACCACTCAGAAACAATACATAAGTATGTTAATGAAGACAATACATGAAACATTATATTCACATTCTTAGAAAAAGATCAGAAATCTAACGAAGAGAAACGATTACTTACGTCAAAAGTATAAACTAGTCCTTTAAAAAATAGTTGATTGCAAAATCATAGTAACATGAAAGCACAGGACGTGGTATTTTGTAGTACCTGTAAAAGTAATTATAATAATAACTGTCACGATAATCCGATCGAAGACTTAAGGATAGTGGTTGGCAGTGGATGGATGCGGACTGCCCAAGACTGGGTTAATTGGCGCTCTTTAGGGAAGTCTATCAGCTCACAGCAATGGCTGATGATAAATGTTTTAATGATGTCATGTATAATACATGTATAAAGAAAAAGAAATTGAGATTCAATTAAGTGTCATGAATGATAAACACGTTTCCAACACTAAATAACTACTATTTTATTATATTATTAGTTTTGCTTCAAAAGGTCTCGAGCAGGAAGTCGACGTAAGGGCAATGAACATATGAGTGTGAAGGTCACAAAAATAAAAAACTTTAAAACTACGTGTCTCACGTACCGTGTATGAACAGATTTAATTATATTACTCCCCAACCTTTGTACAGCAAAATCACAAATTTCTGTATATACAAAGTCTTACATAGCGAGTTACAAAGGATTGAATTACAAAAGCACGAAAAGTATTACAATAATACCCAAAGGAAATAAATAAGAAATTAAACGTAATACCGTGGATTTATCCAAAAACTAAACGACGTCATACAATCAGCAGCATACCGTTAAGTCTTGATGCTCTCTATACTCATTTAATTATGAAAATAACAGAACCATCGGATGCGCAAAAACCTTAGTAGTCGGTCGATGACACCAAGGGGCACTTTAGGGCTGACTCCGTCACACTTCGTCAACTTTCGTACCAAGTTATAAAAATGCTTAATTTGTTTTCATTTCAAACTGTTAAGAAATATTGTGTGCTCAAAGTAGTTGCCGAAATCACGTTTGTCATGTCAATTATATTTTCAAATTTTAATTCTTGTATTCATTATTTTAAAAACTGACTTTATACTTAAGGGTCGCATGAGTGAGTGAGACATAAGTTCTTAACATAGTAAAAATGGTAACTGTTAGTGAACAACGAAAGTATTACTAATTACAATGCGTTACGACAATTGCTAGCCGGAGAAATCTGAAGCATAAAGGACCTGAATGCCCACACAGTCTTACGGAAATGTGCCCACGTATTGTCCTCGGTCGTATGAGTTACCTCTTAAAGTTACTCTATCGAACTTTGATATTTAATTGAACGGTAATGTTTCACACTTTTGTAATACTTGAACTGATCCGTAGATATTTGTACATATTTTGATAATAAATTATTTATATATAATTAATTACTTCAAACTAATTAAAAGGTTTTGTTCTTGAGCTTGATGTTATTTTATTACAAATTCTGCCCTAAGAAATTTCTAATTATTCGAAACAATTTCACCCGCACAATGCGTAGAGACAATTTTGGTGAAGAACTATAAATCGTCGTTCCGCATTCCAATGTGAAATTCATTCACGGGTCGTAATGAAGTCGTCTAGACTGTGTGTCGGAGAAAGGTGACCATTCACCGGCCGGCATGACTCGTGAGGCGGACTGATTCCGCTCCTACATACTGCAAGTGACTGGTTTTATTAATCGACTTCGTTAAATATATTAACTACGAATTTAACACGGACTGATCGCACTACTTTCAGATGACATACAACTTAACTAAGGCACATGTAAATTATCAAGAATATCTACTTTAAGAATGAAATAATCTTAAACTATTCACAAATTAATCTTTCTAGTTATTCGACCATAATACAAAAACGAAACAACAGTACCAGCACACAGAACAAAGTTAATAATGTAAGGCTAGTAACCGACCACTTTCCAAACAACACGATATCATCAACATGACGGCGGTGCACGAACGTTTGGTTTTAATGACAGCGCACCGTGAGGCCAGCATCCGCGTAGCAACAGCTTTCAGACAGTGAATGAAAGTTGATCGCGGCGGAAAAAATGCGAGACAGCCGATGGTTCCGGCGTAAATGACCGTGGTAAATATTAGGCCGCCGAAGCCAAGGTCCAATCGACACATCATCGTAGTATAGTCGACTTTTCAAAATCTAAGAGATTAAATAATGTAAATTTTCAAAATGCAATATTTAAGATGTGCGTGTTATTTGACAAATTATAATAATATATTTTAAAATTAATTGTCATAAATTTCTGAAATAAATTAGCATATTTTATTTACCTTTAGTTATTATTTACATAAATAAGAAAAAATACATTTTTTATGCACCAGAGACAATCTAGATGGCTCTTGGAAATAATACTTTTAACCTGACAGTGAAATCAACTTGCTGAGCGATTTAATGGATTTTGCACTTGTTTGAATTATAATTAATTTACTTAGTATACTTACTACTAACCGTTGCGAATTTGATCCTTACTTTATTTGTTTGATTTACTGTCAAAAATTATGTGTCTTTACATATTATTTTTTTACTTTTATGAAAGTAAAGACCTATGTCAGTCAGAAAGCCCTCTCCAAAACGAATTATTAAATAATTTTGTTGGTAACTTTACCATAATCGTTTTGGTTTTGGCAATTTTAGACCATCTCCAATTTTGTTTAATTGTGGTGTTGGCGTTGGTATTATGATAAATAACCAGATGTGGCATGTAATGGCAAATAACTTCACCGTAATCACCCATATCATGGGTTATCTTATTCATTCTGTGAAAAGTAACGATAAAAATTTTTAACGGTGGTTTTCTTCGTGCTAATTCATGTTTCGAAACAAGCTTCTGTACTCTTTACTCGCATAAAACTTCTCATCTGTCTCTTGTAAATTAAGTTCAACGTAAAAGAGATCGTTTCCGTCGCTTACAATAAATGTATATACGATAATGAATAGTTCAAAAAACACGCTTATAAGAGTCGTGACACATTGAGGAGCATATGATGCATCCCAAAATTTAAATTTACTCGTATTACATTTCAATATGAAACGAGAGGACAAAAACGAACTTGCGTCAATCATATTTGACTACTGTTACATCTCAATACTTATTTTAAATAAACAAAACCATTAACCTAAACACGAAGCCAGCTGCTTTTATTTTATAAACAAGTTTGTCACTAGTATTTGTAATTTAAATAACATTATATGCAATAATTTCTCATCTCTTATTATTATCCTTTTGTTTAGTGATGTAATGTTAATTTTAAAATTATACACAACTATGGTATTTTCATAGCTTGTACATTTGTGTAATATTTTATGGCAGTCAAATATATCGAGCCAAATTGTATTGCTAAAATTTCATGCTAAACTTCTATACGTTAGTGTTGTATCGATGCTCCTGTATCGTATGGATTTCCTATTAAAGTGTGCATATACGTGATTTATATCCAGTCAAGCACATAAAGGAATCAAAGTTACCATTAGATACGTATTATTTCAATTTTATGATACCAATGTCTTATGATGTAATTTTCACTTCTTGTTTGACAAGTTTCATTTCTGTTTGGTCTGAAACTTTAGGCCTATTTCATTTTAGATATATACAGTCATACATTTTGAGTAATAAGTAACGATGAGTAGTAATTTTAAGTAAAAAGTAAATATTTTAAGAACGGCAACTATTTGAAATCGATTTTTTGTCTGCAACTTGTGATTTAATCCCTCGCAATCTAAATTCAACAATGAGTATTCTGTCCCAGATTTCACAGAACTGGGTATTAAGACAAGTCTTTGTGTTATTTAGAACTGGCAAATGCAACGATCTCTAGTACAGTGCCAAAAGCGTAGGCAGTAAGAGTTGTCCGGTAGCACAACCGGAAAATGAAATAAAATATACATATCATTTGAATTAAAAACAAGCATTTGACTATCAGAATGTCATTATGAAATTGTTAATAAATTACACTTCTCATTAAATTGCCATTGACTACCCCAATGGATGGAAAAAATAAATAGCGCGCTGACGGAATGATTCATAGAATCAATATGCGGGATAGATAACGATTTCGAAGTCGCTTGGTAGGTGTGTGTCATCCAATAGACGTGACAATGCAAGTAACCATCTGCGAGCGTTGAACATTTAGGCACCTGTCCCACTGTGTATCGGTTGTTTTCTAGTTCAAGAAATATGTAATAGAGTACATTCTGCGTAAATAAAAGAAATGTATTTATTAATAACCAATTGCTATTTACAATGTTGGCGAGGAATCACTCCACTAGTTTGTCATTGTGCGACAAGAGCTATTCAAGATGACACTCCCGCAACGATACATGCTTAGCGATGCTTGCTGGCGAACAGAATTCCCCCGCGAGACCACCAAAACAACAATATGAAATTCATCCATAGTTAATTGAATAAGGAGCAGTGTTCACGATGAACACCGCTCCTTATTTAGTCGGGACGGGAGCACGTGCGTAGCGCGTGCAGTTGTTGCGCAGGGAGCAGAGTAATACGAGTAATCGCTCTCGCTCATGCGTCAAAAGGATCCGAACAGAACACTCGCTTCTTTTTACTCGTTAATTCGTTTCTAGCTACACTCGCTTCTCGCTCTCCGTTGGCGGTAGGACAAATACCTTGCCTTAAGTTAGAAAACGGGATAGCCAATAGTCTAAATATATAATATAAGCTCATCATACACCAATAAATGTTTGTCCTCCTGTACACCATTATAAAAAATGGAAATCTAAACATCTTTTAAAAAAAGATTGTTTCTTTTCAACAAATTAATTTCTCAAAACAAAGTATGACTCCATATTTAAAATTGTTTGTTTTACAATGGTTTTATGAGCACCAATAACAGCATAGATAATCTTCAGGGCTATGTACTTTAGAAACCAAACTATCCACATCAGCAATAGTTTGGCAAAATTAGTGGACTTAAAATGTTCTTTCTTATAACCACATAAATTACCCACAATACTGAAATAATGTTTGCTGTAAACAATTGGATATTTTACATTTGTAAACCACAACTGCAATTATAACATATTACATTTAGAAGAAACTTATTTTTGTTAACTAGAAGTTTAACTATGTGTTTGAATGTGTGTTTCAAATTACATCATATGGATCATACGTATGCTACATATATTTATAAAAAAAAAACTAGTTACCAGGTTATGCAGTATGTTAAAAGAGGGTCAAATTATTTTAGGACTACACAGTAAACTGTAATACTAAGGGGCAGTAAACGCAACTGCAAGCCAGTGGAAAATCAGGTCAAAGCGGTATGGTACAAAATTTACTTATGTACCTACACTACAGCTGGGTTACAGAGGGCTGTGTGCATTCAACAATGTAGACTGACAGGTATTCCCCACCTGTATATGTTAACTAGTGTGGAGGTCATAGGTTGGAAAATTGTATGTCCAATGAACTGTTAAACATCACTTGAAGTGATTCAAATGAGGGTAAGTTCAAAAGAAATTGTGGTAAAGCAATTAAAACATGTTTAAATTTTATTTCATAATGGCAAGACTTGTTTATAGAGTTGGTGTAATAGCAAAACAGTTATTTTTATAAATAAAGTACTTTGTTTAGCTTTTATACACAACTAATAATTTCCTAGTAAGTACATTAAAATATTTATTGAAAAATATTGTAAATTGAGTATTAAATCTTGTGAGTCAGACAGGCAATATTATTTCCGTGTAACAATAACATTGTAAATTAATTTAATTAAAAACATATGTTCATTTTAACCCAGGAGAATAGTGAGCTGATATACCCTCATAAAGCTTTTTTTTTTTACAAAGATTGGTAAGTAACTTGTTAGTGTCTGCTTCACATTGAGTTCCCATTTAAGACTGACAAACTATTTTATTCAAGAGGTAGTAAGATAATCTCTGGCATTATGATCTCAAACGATGACCGAAAACAGAGTGTGTTATTACCCTTAATGAATGAATCTCTGAGTTAGGTATATCCAATAGGATTCATAATATTTACAAACCCATTAGTAGGTTTAGGTTAGGTAGTTTTTTTAATTAAGAGCATATATGCAATGTATTCTGGATCAACAAATTACCTACTTCAACTGTTATTTGTGAACTGCCTTTAATATTGCCTAGGGACAGTGGTTACAAATTTTTACAACTAAACATGCAATGCATTTATTTGATACTAATAAGGATACTATAGAATGACACAATCATAATACTTACATTTATTTTTGGCATTCTCATCCATGAGCATGTTGAAATGGTGGTGGCGGTTCCACGCAGCCATCTTGCCTTCGTGAGGAGCCCCGAGAAGCACCAGGGCCGCCCCGGCGGGCCCAACTCCGTCTAGGGGCTCCAGTGTCCTCAGCACACTACAACTTTGTCACACACTCATAACCCGAGAAACATAACTATCACACACTCGCGCTCAAAACGCCGTCGGCCCGGACGGCGGTGTCATCGGCGCCGACGCGCGGCGCACATGCCTTGCACTTCCGCTCCACGCACTTATGCACACGCGGGTAAACAAGCACGGTCAAAACGGCACCGAGCGGTGATTCACCTCTTAACGCCCGTCTCGCGCTCCGCACTGCAGGCGGACTGTAGCGGCGATCGAGAGCCGCAACCGACTGACACCCAAACACTAGTCTCGTGTCACGTGTGCGCTATATGCAATGCACCGTGCACATACAACACTATACCCGCACAAATAAATTCACATTCGATTGCAAATCACCGTCCGATATTACCGACAAATTAAATTTCACAAAATGCTACGGGAGCGAGCAAGACGCGCGACGCGGCTTCCCTTCGCCGATCCGATTCTCACTGCTCCGAATCGAACTCGCGAGCAAAATAATAACAAATGTGCATGAGATTCTCGCTATAATAAGTGCACGTGGGTTGCGTCACAGAGGACTAACCAAATATTATGAAATCACAGCTACTGACCAAATTGTTTCGAAAAATACAACGGAATTTCACGGAACACAGACAGTTGACGACCAGCTAACGAATATAAATTTTTATGAAATACGAACTTCACTGTAGCACTGGCAAGTAATCGAGCGTTAGAGTGATCGAAAGTTTGAGCATTCTAATTACAATACAATCAATTACACTATTTGTAAACAAAACACGGCCCGTATTACATTCAGAAAATAACAGTTTTGAGCTGTAAACGAGAACGCGTAGATCAACCGCGACAAATAGGACAAAACATGGCAGACTCGAAAACGACACGAATTTTGTCTGTGGTAGTTTTTTTTTTAATGCTATGATTTCTACAAAGACTTCATTATAAATTCCTTTTAAAAGTTTCATTTTGATTGTATCATAGTTTATTTATACATTAATCTAGCTGCAGTATACATCGATGATAAAAATATCTTCTAAATTGTGCAAAGGTACTATTCAAAGGGAAATTGTTTATAATTTTTTTCAGTTTTTCATCATAATGGGTCTAAAGTTTTGCGTAAATAGAAACGAAAGGTGTTTGTACCATAGAGAGTAGAAACGAAACAATGCCATATACATTAGAACTAAATACTACCAGAAATTCCTTATTTCTACTATAGGCACGCACGAATGGGTCGGCTTGACCAGGGTGATGCTACCCTCACAAAGAAGATCAACCTGAAGCGACAGCATTTGTGGCAGGCGCGGTCACATCTTAAAATTTTGAAGGGGTCACTAATAATAACTTTTTCCAGTAAATTAGACTTTATTGCAAGATACAAAATTTTATGGCACACATCATAAAAAATAGAAGTCTTCTATTTTTATTAGCAAATCGTGATAACATTTGAGACATCTGGGGCTATCTTGGATGAATATTTAATGATAAACAATAATAGAGATTACTGTCACAAACTCCGATTGTATAAACTTTGGAGTTGCTATGATTGTGTTACTCCACAATATATTTTTATCTGATGCATCTACCACTTGAATAGTAAAATTAAACACAGAATATACTTAATATGAATTTACTGTTCAGGTGGTACCAATATTCACAGTACTTATTTGTCTCCAAGAGCTTGAATTACACTTTTGTTAATCAGAGTTTCCACTTAACATTTTTGTGTACCCAACTCTGTGTATAAAAAGTGGCGTCGTCAAAAACATTGCTGCCACATAAACGTTACACCACATCCCTTCGGAGAAAAACAACTAGTCTCTAAAAACCTTAACTCTAACACGCCCACCTAATCGTGTGGTATAAGGTGAAGGATGAAGTGAGACTGGAGGACTGGCTGGATGCTTTTGAGCTGGAGAAAGCAAAGGATCTTTAGGAGTGGTAGGATGTATTGGTGGATCTGGAGTAGAGGTCGAAATAAAGGCGGGTTTTACGCGATCGACGCTAACGGTAACCGTTTTACCTTTGATACTAATGGTAATAGTTTTACCATCAGTAGCTCTATTTATTATATGGTGAGGACCAGTGTAAGGAGGTTGAAAGGGATGACGAACGGCGTCTTCACGTAGGTAAACATGTGAGGCTGTGGCGAGGTCCTTGAAAATGAAGGGAGACTTGTTACCGTGTGTTAAAGCCGGAACTGGACGAATTTCAGACATGTGATGCTTGAGGCGCGACACAATATCAGCAGGGTCGACCGGACTTCAGGATGGGATAAAGGGACTATTAGTTCACCTGGAAGACGCAGAGTTTCGCCATATAACATCTCCGCAGTAGACGAATTGATGTCCTGTTTAAAAGCTGAACGGATACAAAGAAATACCAGAAGCAAGGTAGTGATCCAGTTACCTCCATGGCCCATTGTTAGGCCCTCGATAATCGTTTCTGAACGTGAAATTCGTGAACGCCTCTAGCGGACGCCGGGGCAACGAAGGGGGACTCAATACGTAATATGTCAACCGGTATCAAGCTCTGTCAAAGATTAATTAATAAAGTAATAACGTTGATTATGAGAACTGTAGTGTAATTGCAACCCACAAACACAACACCCATAATGGATGCCTTCAATTGCCTGTGCAATCTTTCTATCATTCCGTTCACTTGAGCATGGTAAGCAGTGGTTCTAGTGCGTTTTGTGGCGAAACTGCGCATTAATCTACGAAACAAATCGGATTCGAATTGAGTCCCTGGATCGGTAGCGATGGTTAACAGAACGCCAAAACCTGAGACTCATCGCCTTACAAAAGTTTCCGCTACTTCTTCCGCAGTGATTCCTTGCACAGGCCAAACTTCGGGCCACCTATTATAGATACACGGTCAATGGCGGTCAAACAGTAGCGAAAACCTTTGCAAGAAAGTAAAGCACCGATTATGTCGATATGAATGTGCATAAAACGACCAGTCGATGTTTCAAAATAGCCAAGTGGAGAAGACTTAGGTCTCGACACTTTGCTGCGTTGACAAACATCACAAGTGAAGACTCACTCTCTATAGTCTTTATTGAGGGACGGCCAGACATAGCGGTCAGCTATGAGGTGAGCCGTAGCCCGGATACTGGGGTGGCTTAAGTTGTGAAGCTTGTTGAATATGAGATGGCGCAGGTCTTG
The DNA here is from genome assembly GCA_949316085.1 of Hypercompe scribonia. NCBI lineage: Eukaryota > Metazoa > Arthropoda > Insecta > Lepidoptera > Erebidae > Hypercompe > Hypercompe scribonia. The sequence goes on along the minus strand of OX438981.1, from coordinate 15,606,039 downwards.
TGGAACATATGGACGAGGTTTGCCGGCCGGAAGGTCGCAGAACAAGAAAAATTTGTGCCGGGATTGCTCGTCTTGTAAAGTTTCAGACTGGAAAACTCCAAAAGTTGGATTAATTCCATATCTGCCTCTTGTGACTGAGCAAGTGCCTCGTATTCTTGTTCCAATGAGATTGTTTCGATCTATGACATGGCGTCTGCAACAATGTTGTCTTCATCTTTGATGTATTTAATATCAGTAGTAAATTGACTGATAAAAGATACTTTGTTTAATTGTGATGGTGAAAGCTTTTCATGGCATTGTACGAAAGCGTACAACAACGGCTTGTGATTTGTGAATATGGTCACGCTTTGGACTTCCAAAATATGGCGAAAATGCTGTACATGTTCGTACACAGTTAAAAGTTCGCGGTAATATGCCGGCCACTGACATTGCTGAGGAGTAAACTTCTTGCTGAAAAATGCTAACGGTGACCAATGTCCATTAACGTACTGTTGTAAGCAAGATCCAACATGGAGGCTAGATGCATCGGTAAAAAGACGAAGAGGAGCATCAGCGACAGGATGGTGGAGCAGAGTTGCAGCAAAAAGGCTTTTCTTGCATCCCTCGAAGTTACTAAGCAGCTCAGGTGACCATGTGTATGGCTTAGAGCCTTTGTATTTGGTAGCAACTAGAGCAGCAATCAGAGGTACCTGAAATTTGGCAGCCTGGGGAATAAAACACCGGTTATAATTGATTATGCCAAGAAACGGCACATGACCTGGACTGTTTGTTTAAAAGTGCTTGGACACAGTCCTGAGGAAGGTGAGTGCCATCAGCACTAATGTGATAGCCCAAGAACATAACTTCGCTAGCGCCAAGGACGCACTTAGTCGGGTTGATTACAACACCGTAGTCCTGGAGACGCCTGCATAGGGTGCGAAGATGTTCCATATGAGTGGCCTCGTCTAGTGAGTAAACCAAGATATTGTCAGTGTAAGGAAAACAGAAATTGAGACCCCATGTAACCTCATCGATGGATCTCTGCAACGTTTGTCCCGCATTTCGTAAACCGAAAGGTCATAAATGGAAATTCAAAGAGGCTGTAGTGGTGCAGCCGCGACCTGAGTGATATATCAGCGAGCTCGTATCTCTTCGGGAGTTTTCGCTGCGGCCAGGTGCCGTTCGCTGTTGCCACGGAGCTAACGACAGTCCTTTGTTCGCCGCCCCGCAAAGCACTCCCACGCTTGCTTTCTTACACGCTTTTAAAACGACGCTTAAATTTTGTATTATCGTATTAGTATATATTGTATATGCTTTGAAATTTTTAAATTAATTTTCGCTAATCTGCTATTCTGTTCTTCCAGGTTCATAAACTGTGTCTCTTGTATTTTTGTGCTTCCTACCCTTCTGTGTATATTGTGAGTTTAAAACGAAATACATAACTGTTAACATAGAAAATACAGACTTTAATTTTGGTGGACTTACACCTACAAGACCAAACGTATTCACGATAGCAGTTTTCGGCATATTGGTCTCAGAAACTGGAATCTGATGGTAAGCTTTCACCAGATCGAGGGTACTCAATACCTTAGCTCCAGAGAAATTGTGAATGAAATTGTTGACGTGGCGGAGACGAAATTTATCCGAAATAGTCCTGGCGTTCAGGGCACGGTAATCGGCACAAGGACGCCAGGAATTGTTCTTTTTGAGGGTCATGTGCAACGGAGATGACCAAACGCTTTTAGAAGGCCTTGCTGTTCCAGAGCAGACAATTTCTTCAAACTCCTTTTTGGACCAAAGCAATTTTTGAGGCGCCAAACGATGAGGTCGGCTAGAGATAGGGGACCATCGGTGGTTTGAATATGATATACAGTGTTGTGCTTAATTATTCTAGGTAACCCGGGAGGTTGTGTAATGTCTGGCAATTCGGCAAGCAAAGACAAATAAATAGAATTTCTAGTAACGATGGCCTTGACGCTGGGTTGCTCTATAGAAATGCAGAAAACTGGACAAGAGAGACCGGTGACACCGTCTAGAAGCATCTTGCTACGATAGTCAGGCAGCAGGCGATAATGTGCTAAAAAGTCAGCACTGATTTATCGCCCGATGAACGTCAGCAACTACAAACGGCCACACGAAGTCTCGTCGTAGCCCTAAGTTCAGCCCGAGATTAACGGTTCCATAGATTTTAATGCAGCTCCCGTTTGCAGTAGTCAATTCATAGGCGGGCGATTCTACCCGCCGAGGCAACCAGCTGTGTGGAAAGCAACATAAGTCGGAACCGGTATCTAACGAAGAGTCGGCAGCTCAGGTGCAAGCAATCAGCTTCTGTGCTTTCGGTTTTCGAGCAGGGCGTTCGACAGTCGATGCTGTGTTGCGCCTGAGGGCCGTAACCGAAGAGGCGGTTAGTTGTGGCGACGTGCTGTTGGCGGTGTCGTTAGACATCGCTAACGCATTTAATAGTCTGCCATTTAGTTGCATAACGGAAGCGCTCCATTACCAGGGAGTGCCAGAGTACCTGAGGCGGCTTGTGGCAGACTATCTTGAGGAGCGTACTGTCATGTACAAGGACCGAGATGGTATTCTGAGGCGGCGGCCCATGTCGTGTGGTGTTCCACAGGGGTCTGTCCTCGGACCACTTCTGTGGAATATGGGATAGGACTGGGCCCTTCAAGGTCGTTCGAGGCGCCTGGCCACCACGGGTCTCTCAGGTGGTCAGGCGTATTGAGACGCTGGGTGTACCGATGGCCTTGGACAAGACAGAGGCCCTTTTGTTCCATGGGCCCCGTCGTGGTCCACCCTCTGGCGCCTCCATCATAGCCAATTCGGTCCTCGTACCGGTTCAGGCCCAGATAAAGTATCCTGATCTGTGACGGCATGTGGCTCTTCGACGAGCACTTCCGACAGCTTTCTCCAAAACTGGTCGGCGCTGCTTCTGCCCTTGGGCGACTCTTGCCCAATTTAGGTGGAGGCAGCGTCGCGAAGAGACGGCTATACACTCGGCGGCTCTGAGCGCCCGGAATAGGGCTCGCCTCTGGCACCCTCAGAGGATATTGGCGGTTAGAGCCATACGCGGTTACTGCACCGTAGCAACGGAGGCGACGTGCGCCTTGGCCGGAACTCCCCTGTGGGATTTGGAGGTGGAAGTGCTCGCCGAAGTTTATCGGCGAACGGATGACTTCCGGGCGGGTAGCGGCATACGACCCCCGCCCGAAGAGATACGCGAGTGGTGTGAGGCCACTCGTCGAGCCACAATGGCTCGTTATTCATTCCGGTTGGAGGCTCCACGTGCTGGCTTTGCCGCCGTGGATGCTCTCCAACCGGTCATCGCCGAGTGGGCAGGGCGACAGCACGGGACCCTTTCCTTACGACTGACGCAGATTCTTGCCGGGCACAGTTGCTTCGGGAAGTATCTGCACTCGGTCGCCAGGTGGGAATTGAGTCCCGCCTGTCACCACTGCGAATACAGTGAGGACTCGTCTCAGCACACACTAGCAGTTTGTTCCGCCTGGGCGGCGCAGCGTGGGGTCCCCACTGCAGTTATTGGAGGAGATCTCTCGCTACCGGCCGGTATACGCTGCATGGTCGGTAGCGACAATTGTTTTACCGCGGTCGCAACCTTCTGCGAAGACATAATTTCGTAGAAGGAGGCGGCGGAGAAGGCCCGGGAGGACGACTTCCACTCAGATCCAATTCACCACCTGCAAACCGGGCGACAGAGGTGCGCGTACCAGCGCCTCATGCCGCCTTGAGTGTGGCCGCGGGTGGACGGGACGGGTTTTCCCCTCCATCCGCTACAATAGGCCAGCCACCAGGAGGCGACGTCAGCATGTACCGTATGTCGCCTTAAATAGAGGCTTTACCCGCAGATGGTGCCCATGACAGCGGGTAGGCGCTAGGAGGGATCTGGATGTCGTAATTGCAGCTGTTCCCGAATCACTCCTATGTCAGGTGTAGAGTGGCACACCGTATGGTTTTAGTCGGTCCGATTTCAACACACCACCCCGCCGTTAGCCCTGGTGGGGTTACGACCCGAGGGGGTTTCTACATTTAAAAAAAAAATGATCGCGTGTAGATAAGGCGTTGATTTATTTGACAATTTGCTCTACTCTGTTCTCCAACTTCAGTAACAGATCTTGAGAAGGAGGAAGGGTAGATGATGCCTCAGACAGTGATCGAGTTGCCGTACCTTCACCATCTGTCATATTGCGATACAAAGTACTAAAGAAGAGAAAATATTACTCAGTAAAAGTAAAAGAAATATCACACAATGACAATTAAAAATTAAAAGAAAAATGACACTGCATACACACTTGTGACCTTAACACCGAATAGTAACCAAATAGTATCTATAAACTCTGTATAAAAGCAAAAAATGATATCAATAAAAATATTATAAGAATTGCAATAACAATTATAAAAATAAAAACTTTAAAAAGATTTTAGTTGTCACACCATACATAAACATTCCTAAACTTAATACATAAAAATAACAGCAAACAAGGTATAGGACAAGTATTTACAATTAAAAATTAACTGTTACAAGCTACTTTAAACTAAAATTTTACGTTGATTGATACTTCTTCCCATACTCCGAGCTTAAAATATTTTTATTGATAACCTGTCGATTGGAAAGTCATTTTCCAATTATTTGGAGCCCAACTATTGATTACATTTTAATTCTGCTCTTGTATAAAGATGTTTTAAAGAACATGTATTCGATATATTGGCAGAATTTTTTGTCTATAGTGTCACTAAACATACACTATTATGTTGATCATTGCTGAGTACATGAGTGGTTCTAATTTAGCTTCCAAAGTGAGAATCACACAGGTACCCTCCAAGTTTGATGTTTCGCATCAATAGGTAACTGATAGATTTGTAAGAAGTTGTAAATTGATTTGGTGTGGAGGTATACTAGCAGACGGATTAACTGATGGTAAATGACTACCACCGCCCTCAAGAGTTTGAAGTGCGTTGCCGCTGTTTTAGTTTTTTCCTTTTCTTCTTCAGTTGAAAGGGAGTAGTAGTAATTTGGTTAATATTGTTTAACAGTACATGTTAAATTAATGAAGATCCATATAAAGTTTTCCGTTGTCTTATAAATCTGTCACTTGATTCTTCCTATTTTAGGAGCATTATATCTCGCTATGCGATATTGGTCAAAACGAAGATAATAATAGTAATAAAAAGGGTCTAAAAGATATCTCATTTTTAAGCATAAGAAAAATGATTGATTCCACTATCATTTGTTATTATTATTAATTTTTGATGGACTTAATCGATTTTATTTCTACCACTTCTGTGCGCCATGTTGTGCAGTAAAAACCTACCATCTACGAAGTATAAGTAAGTCTGGCAACACTAGATATCACTTTTTCCTTGCCTGTATAGAAGTAAGGAAGTGTCGCGTGTTACTTTTGTATTTTCTACATTAAAAATTAATCACTACAACATTATCAAACCAATATTATCAGAAAGTAGACGTTTCTTGTGAAGTATCATTATATTGTCTATTGAGAATTAATTTCAAGTTGACGTTGTTCGCATTTTTAGTTGTACCTAACCAACGCGTCATTGCTTTGTGCGCAATTTCCACAAAACACTTAGAAATTATCCTCAACACATCGTGACTCACTCAAGCAAACCATAAAAAATGCCTAAAAACGGAGGAAGAATGAGAAACTTTAAGAACAACGAGCATTTTGGTGAGTTCTTGTTAGGCACAATATTTGGTCGTTCAGCTGTATCTTTGAAATTTATTTGTAGCGTGTACATAACAGCAGAGTAGATAATCATGACTTTATTTTTGTTAATTTAGAACTGAATTGAAAGTTTTATTGTTTTTTTTTGTAACTCATGTAAATAACATTGTGTTTTGCGTCATGTATCGTCACATTTGTTACAGAACATGATGATCGAACGCACAGCGGTAACACAAGGCGTGTTAGTTTTAAACCGGGCACCCACAAGGGGAAAAAGTGGAATAAACCTATGATGTTACTTGATGATGCTGATATTGACATGACTGGGTCTGTAGGACCTCATATGCGCCATAAGGGATCTTTTAGAGGACGCGGTGGCCGTTTAATTTCACCAGCACCTATGTCAGGTCGTGGGCCTATGAGGAAGAGATTGAACCCTGGAGCACTACCTTGGTATCAGATTATTATACCATATGGAGCGAAACACCCCAAAGATGTTATTTTGCGATCACTTCTCAGCTTTGTATCACCTGATGTTTTTATTCCACACTATTACAAAACTAATGGCAATGCAGCAGTCTTTTATGTGGATGAGTTCAAATTGGCTGAGAAATTACTTCATGCAGACAGAAAAATTGTCATGTCTGATGGGTTCAAACTGATGATAATTGTGAGAAATGCCGTGCCAAATGTTGTTGTTGATGCTGACATGAAAGAGAAGATGAAACTTACTATGGCTAAAAGATACAATCCAGCAACAAAGGCGTTAGACTTAACCAAATTTCATGCAGATCCAGGTAAGAGATTTATCAATAATGCTTTACTGAACCTTTTTGTCCTTGTTCTTGTAGTAATGTTTAAACCCCTTAACCATTTTAGGGTTCTGTTTTCAGTACAAACATAATTAATTATTTACTCTACTTTTATTTATTTTATCTTCACTGTCATATATCAAGAGGAACTAAACTAAAATGAGTTACAAATGGTGTAAATGTAACAGTTAGCAGTCTTATTGGTCACGGCGATCTCTTACAGACAATTTTTATATGGATTTCTAGTATTTACAAATTTGGATTATTCTTATTTTGCTTATAATAATAACTACTGTACATATTTAGAATTTAATTCCACACTAATATAGTTTTATTAACTTTGAAGCAGTATTATAAACTTGTATACTACAATTGGCATTTTTAACAGTAAAATCAACACTGAAGTCACTGCTAGAGTTAGATCAAGGATGCTGATCTTTGAGGCTTAAGAATTTTAGTAATTAAACTTTGGTTTGAGTTGAATTTTGTCATTAAATATTTTCACTATACATATGTTTATGTAATCTGATTTCATTATTTAATGAACTTATTATCATTATAAATACATTTTTTTCAAATGAATAAGTAATTTACAAAAAGTATTACATGTACATTAAGGAAAACTCATTATTACAAAATTATCTAATTAAGTAACTAGTTATAACTTTGTAATTGACTAATCATTCTTTTTCTACATTTTAATGTGCTAGGAATAATATAATGCAAAATCAACATCCCATCACTATACAAGATCAAATCTTACTAATATTATAAATGCAAAAGTTTGTGGGTATGGATGTTTGTTACTCTTTCACGAAGAACTACTAGACGGATTTGGATGAAACTTTACAGTAATATATATAGGTTGTACACCTGAATAGCTTATAGACTACAATTTGTAATGATTTTATGTAATTTTGGTCTTAATATAACAATACATGTCAATTAAGTCAAAAAAAATCTTGCCTGTGAGAGTTATCTTGGCATATGTTGCATCAACCATTGAAGTTACATAAAGTAATGTACTGTTAGGATTGTTTGTATGTTAAAAAAAATATTTATTTAACATAATCTATTACGAAACTTAATGTGGCAGACCAAATTCCTAATGAGCGAAGCTGCGGGCAAAAGCTTATATTAAATATATTTTTAATTAAAGATTCAATGCCTTAATCTCGCAACTTAAGCTTGAAACCTGTAAAGCTTGTTAGTATTAGATGACTTAGAAATTAAATACTTGATCTTAAGTCTAGATTAAAAACATATAATGCTCCAAGGCGCCTTTATATGGGGGTTGTTAGATCCATGGTGTTCTATAGAGCACCTGTCTGATTGTGGCACCCAATCCAATGTGGTGGGTGTTTTCCGCTACCAGGCTCTACTCGGGAACCTGCAGCAGTTGATGGACAAACGGATCGTGAGGGGCTACCGCATAATCTCTTATGAGACGGCGACGGCCCTGGCGCAATCTACGCCTTTCGATGTTCATGTCGGTGCGATGGTATACGACCAAATTCGTTCTGTCAGTTGGAATGATGAGGAAGCTGCGCCAGGTCATAAGCCCGAAATGGTACTGCAGAAGCTCTGGTGACTTGGCATGCACGGCTGGAGCCGTTTTTGCCGAAGTTTGCAGCGTAGATACAGAAAACCGACTGTGTCACCTATCGATTGACTCAGGTACTCACCGGGCACGGCTGCTTCGGCGAGTATCTGTATCGAAATGGGACGAGAGGCTACGGCACAATGCCACCACTGTGGGTCCGAACGTACTCCGCCCAGCACACACTGGAGGACTGCCCTGCGTGCGAGTCCGAGCGCCGAGTCCTGGTCGGAAAGATCAGACGAAACCTGTCACCGTCAGCATTGATCGCGGCCATACTGGCGAGTGGTGAGGGATGGGAAGCTGCGGTCTCCTTCTGTAAGGATGTTATGCTTCAGAAGGAGTCCGCGGAGCGGGATCAGGAAAGGGCTGATCCTATTCAAAGGGGACGCGGTAGAACTCGCTAGTTCCCTAATCACTGCCTAAGGGTTGTTGCGGCGTCATCTTGGGGCGATGTGACCGCTGCAAACGACCCGAGACAGGTGACACCCCGATGCGGTCTGGAGTGTCGTCTGAGGTGGGGCACTGTTCATCCTCTTACTGTGTAGAATAGTAAGAGGTGTGTCAGCCTCTTGCCCTAGGGGTGACTCTGGTCACTCTACCATGTACCTCAGTCATGGGGTATGGCAGGTAGGACTCCAGAAGCCACTGATACGTTCCTGGAGCTCCTTCCGTCTGCCGAGGTAGGTCGCCATGGGGATTAGTGAGTAAACCGGCTTTCCAGAAGTCTCACACGGCCTTCGTCTTCCTACGGTGGGTATGGTGCAAAAAGCATTACACGCGTAAAAAAAAAAGTCGATAGATATCTATAAACAGCTGGCTGATACAAATAAGTTGTCATTGCTGTACTGAACATAGTACCACACTATAAAAATAAAATAATTTGTTTTCAATTTTCTTGATCCATCATTAAAATATTTGCTCTGTTAAAAATATTGAATTGCTCTTTTTATATAATGTTGATGAGTAATAAATCATATCATTATCAATCATCATAATGAATCGGTTAAACAAATGAGACAATTATCATTTCTTTAATTACTTAATTGATTTAAAATAATTCATTCCTTTGTTAACAATTCTTTTTTTAATCGAAAGCTTAAATTAAACTGAGTAGATAAAAATAATTTACTTGAAATAGTAAATAATATGTTGTGCCACAAAAAAACTGATTGCACATAGTCTCTGCCCTTACAGTAGAAGGTGGGTTCAACTCTCGCCTATGCGGCCGAGGCTGGCCAGCAAGCCGAAGCTGCGGCGGTGAACGCTAAAACCATCTGCGACGATAACTTCGCGTGTGACTGTTGCGGCTCTACAGCGCCTAAGCCCTTGCAGACATCATTTCTGCCTTGCATACTCTTTTGCATTGTACATGCATTTAGAAATAATGAATAAAAAAAATATATGATCACTGGCTGTTGTAAAAGAACAGGTTTGAAAAATGAGATCCGTTGGCAGGAATAGAAATTTATAAACAAAATGATATCAGAAAAAGAAGTTATGTCGTTGATTGTTATGAATACAAATTGGTAGAAAAACTAAAAATAAGAATAAGATTTTTATGTGAGCCAATATTGCCCCATTTTTAAGGTACGAATTACCTTAGTACATCATTTTGATATAATTAGTAAAGTATAATCAGTGTTAGCTGGCCTTTAGAAATCTGTATTTTAAGACATAATTTTTTTATGTTCTAATATTTTATTATCAGAGTATTATATATTTATCCCTTTTATTAAATTTAAATAAAGTCAAAATGAACCAGTTTGGATGTCATCACTATTGTCAGTGTTTAACAGATTTACGCTTTTTTTGTGGTTAATGTGAATTACTTATACTTACTATATAGTTTTTAACAAGTTACTGATTACATAAATAAACTTATTAAATGCAACAAATTTAGGCTGTAATTATTTAATGACAGATTAAGATACTCAGACAGTGTCAACATCTTAAATATCAAATAATCCTGATGTTTTCTATTATTTTGTCGTAATCAGCATTTCAAAAACTATAAAAATTAAAATAAGATAGGAGAACCTTTGCAGACTTGTGTTATTGATCAATTTCACTTGCAACATTTACCTTCTATTAAGTGATTCATGCCACTGCATAATATTGCGCAATAAGTTTATAGAAAGTTTTATTATCGTATTTACTCATTATTGCATAAATTATTATGCAAATATTTTTTACATTTAGCTTATCACCAGATTATCTAGATGTGAATCCTGTTTATTCCTTTTTTTGTAGTTAAAATATTGCAATTATGTTTATCATTTATCAGCATCATAAGTGAATTTGTTTCTATAATATTAAATTAATATGGTTATCATTGTTTTCTGTGTGTGATGAATTAAACACCACAGTATCACCACCCCTAGTTAATATATGGGTGTCATAAAAGGCGATTAAGGGAGCTACTGTAAAGAAAAGGAAAACTTGATACAAACCCTATACCAACTTATCGGTCAGCCTGATATAGTAGACAAAATGGTCTATATCTAGCAATGGATAATTTAATCCTGTTAATGATTATTATATGTAATAGTGTAATGGGCATTGATGCAGTTTTTTGTACTCCACTAATGTTCATTCTATTACAGGTTACTTTTATCTCAGTTGCCTTCCTCTTGTGTTTCTTCTTTAATTTCTTTTAGAATGAATTTGTTTTAGTAACCTATCTTTTAAAACAATACAGGAGATAAAAATGCTCTGTTGCTTTTGTGTGTACAACACAACAACACACTAGGAGGTAGCTAGGAAGATATTGGAAGTGTCTTACCATTAGGTGTGCTTGTTTGTTGATTTAGTTTAGAAAAGAATCAAAAAGGCAACTCATGAAGTATATTCTTAGAAATTATATGAGACTATATCCAAATTGAATCTCATTATGCAAGTTTAATACAAGCAAGCGAGTTGTTGAGATATATCTTTGTTCTTTGAGAGGTATGAATAATTCTGTTTTTCTCTTACAGATTTAACAGAAATATTCTGTGCACTATTTCGTCCCGTCATTATGTTGGCTGCGATTGATATTATTGCTGAGAACATTCCAGATCTTGAGGCATTGAACCTCAATGACAACAAGCTGCATGGCATTGACCATCTGAAGGCCCTGCCCAATAAATTAAGAAATTTGAAAATTTTATACCTTGGTGACAACAGGGTAAGTGTCTTTACGATTTATTTATTTAGTATGTCACTAAAGGGGAATCTATAAAAGTCAAGATTACCTTGCTCACTTCTTACTGCGCTGAGTGTTGTGAGTTTGATCCCTATATGGGATAAAACTATGTGTGATCCACATATTGTTGTTGACTCAAAGTCTGGGTGTTCTTTGTGTCTATTTTATGAATGTTTGTACAGTTCCCAGAAAACCAAAGATACTCCTAGTGTGAGATTTGTAATAAAATTCTATGTACTATCTGTGTTATGAAAGTCCTAATGAAAATGTTTTACAAGTTGGGATATGGTACTAAATTGTGTTTTTTACATACTACATTGTCTATTTTAGATTCCATTCCTTGGTTCACTGGACTCGATGAAGAGCCTTCCATTAGTGGAGCTTTACCTCAAAGGCAATCCATTGGTGAACAGGTTTCAGGATCACGAGATTTATATCAGGTAGTATATATAGTAATATATAAGTATTGACTGACAATTTGTTGCATTCAACTGTACCCTGGGAGCGGCCCACGGTAGCTTGCCGTACAGAGAAAATATCAATAGAGCTAGAGACACATTATGTTCAATATGATGATTATTTCTGCCAAAATTTTATGCATAGAAAAATACTGTACTATCAATTTATTAAGATATATATTTTTTGTGTTACATAACAAATATTAGTGTTTATTTAAATGTATTGATAGTATGGGTGATAAGGTGATACCTGAGTTGTTCACCGTAACAATCATAAAAGTGTCAGTTCACTTTTACAATTGTTATTGTGTACTTATAGAAAATGTGATTACTTGTAAATTTAAAGTTCATTGATCCTCTAAAGCTTTTTATTAGCTTAGTGAGTACTAAGTTTGTACTAACACCCTGTCATCACATTTCTATTAATATTTTATTTTTATTAAATGTTATATACAACCTATACTATTACAATCAACAAACAAGTTATAATTAAAATGGACAGCCATTACATACTATTATATGTGTACATTAAATTTATAGTTATTTATTCAGTTTTGAGAGGTTAAAATGTCAAGTTTAATATTAACAAAATATGTGATATCCCAACTTTTATGTAAAAAGTTCTTAACTATTGAGTGTCTTAAGTTTTTTTATGTTAATATCAATTTGTTTATTGTGTAAGTATATGTTAAATTTAAATAATGTGTAGTTCAAATAGTGCATATACATATTCTGGGCGTTATCGAAATTTTGGCTACATAATATCACAACAGGATGTACGTAATGTGGGCTGAAGATGTTCTTGCGTTAAGGGATTTCCAAATTTACACTAGTGACACATCGTTCAAAGTTCGCCCCTGAACAATCAGGTTTTAAAACTTTCGTACGAAACCATTTAATTTAGGAGTGGAACGATGCGTCACTATATGAATACATTATAACGATGTGTACAAATAGAAGCAAAATTTTTAAGATTTTTGGTAGACATTTTATACCGTTTTGACAGTTTAAAACAGGCACTCATTTTTTTCGTTAAAAAACAGATAGTTTTGCTCCTATTTCATTTATTACTTTTCAGAATCCACCATTGCTGTTACTTGAACTTGGAGTCTCCCAGTTTAAGTATATGATTGTGGATTTAAAGACTAAAATCTGGGTATATTATGTATTATATGTATCATGTTTCCGTGGCGATGATATTTACGAAACCAGTATGCAAGCTGAGAGACCATCCGACCATCTCAGAGACGTGATCTGAATTACACAGAACTTAATTTCTCCATGAAGACCACATTGGTAGAGACACCAGTATAAATTTTAACTAAGTTTTATATGTTCAATTAATAATAACGAAAGTTAATATTTTTGTATATACCTTAACGAATCTTTCAAATTCAAAATTAAGACCACCGATAATTTACATTACATGGCAGTTTTCCTCCATCTTCATTCTTGTCCAAATTTATGTCAGCCCCCTTCCCTGAAGTCCAACATTTTGCAATTTTACTGCCCAAACTTTAACTTAGTCCCAAACTTAGTTTTTTTTTTTTTAAAAGTAGTCTGTGTAGCTCTTTGTTTACAGGTAATACTCGTGTTTAATTCTTTACTTTTATGTGACGTCACAAATTTTATGCCTGTTGTCCCTTGATACATAATGTCATATTGCATTAACATCTACCCACCTCTGATTTTACTCGTTGAATATGTTTTTACCCAAAAATATATGAAATAGGAATGTTAGTGCATCGGAACTTTATTGCATTCTTCAGTTATGAGAGGTCACGGTAATAGTTCCATTTTTCATATTTACTGAACTCCTTGCAAAAAATCCATCTCAAATTGGTCTCTTTTTTTGCTACGACTGAATTTCATATATATCTGATTTCTTTCAATTTTGTCATCAACATCGGAAACCTTCAATATAAATGTATGTGTTTTTTCAAAATATTTATCAAATAATCAGACTATTATCAATATGGAGCTGTTTCATATTTATTTAACTTGTTTTCTGGATTTTTATTGTATAATGAAATAATAATATATGACTTGGTTACATCAACAATCTGTCATAGTTTGATGATATTATGCGACATACTTTAGTATTGTCTTTATCACATAAGTTTAGTTGTAAAAACTATTCATTGTTCCAATATGGAAGCGGCTTCAAGCATAATTTTATTCGTTACTTATACAGTTTTGGAAATCACAAAAATACATTTTGTTAAATATTTTTGTGGTTTCTTTTGTCAAATTGGCAAACATGTAAATCAAAATCACATTTTTATAATTAACATTTGAGAGTCAATTCTCGTAATAAAAATTCGATCAAAATTTAGTTCGATCTATCAACATTTAGTTCGATCCATCAATATTATTGATAGTGAATTTTTGCCGAGTTTCACTTTCGGATTAGTACTGGATTTCACATCGAATTTTAATTTCGAGAAATGGTCTTCTGTAGAAGATTCTCTAATTGAAGCCGTTATCCTATAACCTTCACGTCTCAACAAAGACGATCCTAGCTATTATGTCAGGTTTTGATATTGATTGTTGATGTTACTGAATTCGTAGTGCTATTTTTTTAAACATGATCATTATACAGTAACCTAGTAAAGACTTTATTGAATTTTCACGTTGAAAAGGTTATAATATTAATGAAATGGCTCTTAAACCAACTTTATAATTATTCCAAGGATATCACCATATTTTGTAATTATGAAATTTAATGTCATTCCTAACAATTTAAGCTTAGTATAAAGTTGGTTGGTGTAATATATCTAGTAATCTCACTAGGAAGATAACCATTGATCTGGTATTACCCCCTTTAATTGAATCACATTGGGTCAGTTTCACCACTTGCTGATAAAATCTCTGATAGATTATTCTGAATTTATCTACCGGACAAACAATGATATTAGCAATCTTTATGAGTTTATTATATCAGGTAACTATCTGAAACTTTATCAGGAACCGGTAAAATTGGCCTTTAATGTTGCACTTTTAACCAAAAAGTCCTATCAAAAGGGGTGGTACCAAGAGGTACACATATTAACCTAAAGTATACAGTAAAAAGTATAAGTGTTTGAATATTTCTTATTGTATATTCATACTAAAACTGATCGTTTTAGTGAGTTTCAGAGATGACTGTCTTTTATATGTGTTGCCATATAATTTGTCTCCAGCGATGTGCGGAAGAAGTTCCCTAAGCTGGTCAAACTGGTAAGTTCTATTTTTAAATATGAATTTTATTGTTGTATTTTTATTATATATATATGGTTTGCTCGTAGACACGTGTCTGCATCTTTCTGTGCGGGAGGCCACTGATTACTAGATTACTAGAACATTGTTGATCAGAATTTGTTTTTAACAATTATTCCTCAGATTAGATATTGCCAGCATTTTTTCTAATGGTGTATTCGTAGCTAGTTAATTTAGTTGACTGCTACAAAATATGAATTTTAGTCTGTGATTAAATTTAAACCTAACTTACGATACACATTTGCAATTTTATCACACTGATACCGGATGTAAATACTATGCCAAATTCAAAAAATTAAATACTATTGACTCGTAAATCTCTTCAAAGATTAGGACAGCTAATGAACAGTTAATTGTACGTTGGCTAATATTTCGTTAGATTATTTCATGTTGATAAAGAAATAAAGACATACACAGACACATACTACACACGGACACGGGTGTGGTTCTACACATTTGTCTATCAATATCACCTTCATCGATACATAACCTTTTGTAGTTTTTTTTCATTCATTAGCTGCTATTACTAGTGCTAAGGTGTTCAACGGCTAATCGTCTGAGAAGGCTGGAACTTTTCAATGTCTGTGAGTTATATATATGTATTGTCATCCAAAGTGCAACAAAAATTTAATTTCTTTGAATTTTGATATGAATACATGAAAAACATGGACGTATGACATTTTTACTTGACTAGTTGTTATAAACGAGATATTTATCATATTTATTTTCAGGAATTAATTTTCTATGATCGGTTCTCTTGTAAACGCTATGATCAGGGGGCTAATCTGTTCACGGTTATACTTCCATGCTTTTTATGTGAAATTTTTTTGTTTATTCCCAATCCTATATATAAATAATGTCATTCAGGATGGAGTGGAGCTGCCCCCGGCGATTGGTTTCGACGTTCAAGATACCTGCTCCCTCCCACCACGACAACAATCATTCCTCGTAGATCCGGCTGGCCAAAACTTAGTTCGTGAATTCCTTACTCAGTACTACGCTATCTATGACGGGGAATCCCGACAGCAATTGCTCGAGGCTTACCACGAACATGCCACTATGTCTTTGGCCGCTAATTACTTGACAAATGATAGTCGAAATTCTCCTACAATGAGGTAAGTTTTATTACTATATGTATTTTATATAGGTACCGACCATGTTTTCATACTAATTCTAACATAAAACCTGTAACGTACAGTTTAAAGTATTTCTTATTAGCTAGAAGCTAAGATGTAAATGCAATAGGTTATTTACAAAGAAATGAACACGTCACGATACACGTTAGTCGTGTCGATTCATCAATAATGATTTTTTTAAGGTAAATCAACCTATTTTAAAACTGTCAACTTAACTCTCTCAATAGAACCTGTTGAATTAGTGTTCAAACTTGAAAGACCACTATGCCACCAAGTATACATTTTAGTTAAAAAAATATTAATAAAATTACTACAAACTTAATGGATGTGAGACGTGTAGTATTGGGGGCCTGTTAGTCTAGTAGTTAGTGGCCCTGACGGCTAAGTCGGAGGACGTGGGATCAATTCCCACAGAGGACAAGTATTTGTGTGATGAGCACGATTATTGGCTCTGTGTTTGTGTGTAATTTGTCTATAACATGTATGTAGAAATATTTAAGTATGTGTATCGGCATTCTGGTTACCGCAGGTTCTGTCTAATTTGGAATGTCGCAACCGTGTGTGAGTTGTGAGGTTATTTTATTTATTTATTTGAATTCATACATGTATATTCTTATTGTTTCAGACTGAATTCTTACATCTCAAACAGTCGCAACATCATACGTATCACAGAGCGCGAGTCCCGACGCCGGTACTTGCGGTCGGGCAAACTTCAAGTCGTTTCTTTCTTGTCCGACCTGCCCAAGACCTCCCACGATCTTATGGGCTGTGCTGTTGATCTGTTGGTGTTTACTGTAAGTAGATACATTTTAACATTTTCCTTTACTAGAAGTGTGACAATGGGCCAAAAATGTATGAAGTGGCGACCACGTACTGGGAGACGAAACGTGACTAGGCTGTGGTCCGACAACCCGGTGAAGGTTACGAGAAGCCTTTAAATTAGGGTGGACAAGACTGGTTGTTGTGGAGTCTTGGGGGCGTCCTGTGTCAAGCAGTGGAACTTTAGGCTGAGATGATAATACTACACTACTGTAGTACTGTAATTCGAAATAATCTTTGTATTCTTTCTATATCACAGAAAACTGGTCACCGAGTAATGGCTAGGTTTAGGACGAAACTTGTCAAATAATGTGTATCAGTACAAAAAGCATAAATTTATGTTCTTTCCTTATATATATTACTCATTTTCAAAATATCATGAATGACTTCTTAGAAGGCAACTTAAAGCGTGCTTTGCCATTCTGACAAATGTTCTTATAAAACAAAATTGTGTTTAACCAGTTAACTTGATTTCTACAAGAGTAACTTGATAATTATAATTATGAATATTTTAATTTTTGAAATTATAATGCATGCATACTTTTGATTCACAGCCATCAATGATCGTTCTCACAATGAACGGTTTGTACAAAGAGACCACCACGAACGGCAATCCGACGCGTTCTTTCCACCGCACGTTTGTGATCGTACCGAACGCGGGCGGCGGCTTCTGTATTATCAACGACATGCTGTTCGTCACCAACACCACTAAGGAACAGGTAAATATCGTTTTAAATTCGTATACTGTTAATGAAACAAAATAATTGCAATGTGAAATATTTTTCACTCTTTTATGGCTTATTTTCTATGAGAACTTGAGTAATAGTATACATTTAGTAAAATGTAGAGAAATGTGAGAGGAAACAATAGAAGTAAAATATATAAATATAACAAAAAGTAATCTTCGTGTGGTGATAGATTAAGAATACGAAGTATCGCCACCCCTATTCTCGCTATGCTAACTCGTCTGGTCAACGTCGTATAGTAGACCCAAATCCTACTAAAGAGAGGCCTATATTCAGTAGAGAACTGCAAAAGGCTGTCACGGTGATTCAAATTAAAATAATTGACTTTCTTTTGCATGTTATATACAGCCATAAAACTGTTCATATTTGTATTTCTAAATACATTTTATGCATGGGATTAAAGATTCAGAACAATTGAAATCTTTCGTATTGCATCAAAACAAAAATATAAAATAGCCCGGTCACGCAGTGTATAGGTTATTAATGTTATGGAATGTTGTTTTTCATTGTTTTGTTTCTGTTAACAAAGGAAGAGAAGGCGTTTGCAGCAGCACTGCCGGCAGAAGCCGCTCCCGCTTCCGCTCCCGCGTCCGCCGCGCCCGTGGCGGCCGCGCCCGCCGCTCAAGACGCTGACGCACAGAAGATGATGCTCACCGCGCTCAGCCAGCAGACCGGCATGAACGAGCATTGGAGCATCAAGTCAGTACATGCTCAAATACATATATTTATTTACGTTACTATTTTGTGGGTTTGCACTAATACTATAAAGATTTAAGTGGTCACCTCGCCCTTTTCTGCTGTGCTAAGTGTTGTGGGTTCGATTCCCACATTTTATGTGATACAGAAATGGTTGGTCTGAGTCTGAGTATTCTTCATGTCATTTTGACGTATGTTTATAAAGTTGCCCACGAAATAGGACACATTGCTAGTGCGGGAATCATTTTAAAAAAGACAATGAAATTAAACGACAGAAGAGACATCTCAATGGTTAAAATGATACATGCAAATATTTTCCCCTGCAAATCAATCTACACCAGTTAAGTTGAACATTATATTATAAACCGAGAAGACCAGTTCATTTAAATTTAATCATGGTAATCTCAAACCGATATAAAGACATCTTATTTTATTCCTAGTGTTATCATACGATATAAAACTTATAAATTTACGCCCACTACATCTGTTATCTTTATAAACTAGAGAGGTAATACTGAAAAAGTTCAAAAGCGTTTATTGTATTTTTGCGTAATCACCAACTTCCGATCAGCCTTAAATTCTCCGATTTAACTTTCTTTGCGAGTAAACACTAGTGATAAAGATATACTATAAAAGGCATTTAGTAATTTCAGTTGTATATATAAAAAAAATAATGTCTTACTTTATTTGCAGTTGCCTACAAGAAACGGGTTGGGATTTCCAGAGGGCGTTATTCGTCTTCAACCAACTAAATTCAGAAGGAAAAATCCCTCCAGACGCCTTCATCAAGTGATTAATTTAAGTGCATAAATAGGCAGTGCCACTTGTAAATATTAGAATAATGAAGAGAGATATTTTTAGTAGACTTTGTGACCATTGGTTGGACATGATATGTGAATATATGGTTAAGTGGATTACTTGGTTATGCTGTGTCACTAAAAATAGTGTAGCAAACAGAAGAAAAATGATTTAAAACTAATCTGATTATAAATCAAAACTTACCAGAAGTGTCATTTCGTTATGTGATTGATGTGATTTCGTTAATGGTATACAGTTTTCAAGATGACGAAGCAAAGGAGAATTTTTTTTCAACATCACAAGAATCAAAATGGTAAAGAGATGATTTCGCATATTAACTACATTACTTACGCTAAGGATATGTACGAATTCATAAGGTGGCACAGAGGATGCAAAAAGGAGATTCAGATTTGAGTAGTGCAACCCAATACCCAGTGGATATGAAATGCTCACAAACTTGAAACGAACCCATGAAATGCGCACAATACTCACCCTAGAAGACCTCCAATATGAATGAAAGAAGAATTTAGTTACTCTATATTAAAAGTTACAGGCAACATTGTTTTGCTTGACAGTCTATCACTCAACATCAATGCCTTCATCACCCTTACTCCAGAAGAATTCATCGTTCCTGATTAATTTATTTTAGAATTAAAAAAAACAATATCTGAAAAAAAAAAAGATAAAAAAGAATATGTTCCTAAAAAAATAGAATTATTTCGAACAAAATTGTTGGCAACATTATTGTCGTCAAGATGATAACAAATATCTACCTTACATTTTAAATAGATATTATAAAAATTACAAACATTTTATGTAAACTTAAGTAATCATACAAAAAATATTTTTGTAAAAAAAATAATATTTGTAATTTTTGTAATAAGAATGATTAGTATTGAGAACAATTGATAATGGCAAGATATTTGTTTCATCTTATATGTGTAAAATTTTGCATTTAAAATCTCCGTAAAAGTATGTATGTGTATTTTCAATCATAATTTAATTTATCTGCTTGTAAAAGTAAAACAAATCTGCATGCCTGCAAATTGTAAGATAATTTATATTTTTCGTTTTCATTGCTGCAACTAAAAAACCTATAAAAAAGAAACAGAAAAAATGACACTTGATACTGCGAAATAATTTTGTTATTGTATAGTCTGGTAATTTTTACATTTTCGATCTTGGGGATTCTGGGCTGCAGTGGCGGTATAAGCTTAAAGTTTCATAAAAGTCGGCCGGTTATAATAGTGCCTGTATACAATGCTTGGTTTGTATGAAACCACATTGTCTTGTAGCATGTAGCGTCTGTCAAGTGACGGCGCAATGACGAGCTGTGGCGGAACCCCGCGGACTCAGGTCTGCAGTGGGCTAGTCACGGTGGATGTGACGGGAGCGTTACTCTTAAGATGGTATGGCACTCTTTTACTTGGCTGTTTGTTGGGAATGGCTGAAACCTCTAACTGCGTCCTGGGGTGGGTATTAGGAAATAAATTAAGAAATATTGTTAAGACTGTTACTAATATAGTAAATAAATCTTACTTTTTATTAAAATGGTGTTTATTTTTTGACCTTTTCTAAATTTTAAACTTAAAGTATCGATTGCTTATGGTGCACCATTTCTATGCAAACTTTTTTTTTAATTTTTAAGGCCTGCCGCAGTGACTACTTTGCTTGATGGAAAGCATGAATAGAATCCAAGAGATGTGGTCACCATACTCATTGCGAATGCAGACAATGCAGTATGTAGCAATGCAGCAGTCACTGTGGCAGGCCTTAAAAATTGAAAAAAAATTTACAATATGGTGCCCTAGTGATGTGCTTCTTCATGAACCGTTTGGGGACGTAAAAGGCATTACAGTCATCATGACAGTAATCGCGATAAGTGTGACCATTGCATCAGTGGGCCTCCGGTACCGCACTCATCAACGTAATATGACAGCTCGGAAACTGGCGTGTACTGTCCCGGTCGAGCCGGCCCGTTCGCGCTGAAATCAGGGGTGACAGTTGTCGTAGTAAGTGTGTGCAATACAATGCTGCGATGACTGTCATGCCCTTTACGTCTCCAAAAGAGGCGTAAAAAAGCATTTTAATAGGCCGCTATAGTGTGGGTCACCATACTACATTGTCAGCATTCGCAATGACTATGGTGACTACAACTTTTGGATTCTATTCATGCTTTCCATTAGGCAGAATAGAGTCACTTTGGCAGGTTCTCAAATAAAAAAATAAATAAAAAACTTTACTACTTAACAGAAGCATACTCTAAACTCCTCCTCGGCGGTGCAGCGGTAATGAATGCGACTGCTGTGTTTGAGGTCTCGGGTTCGATTCCCGGGTCGGACCAAATATTTGTATGATCTCCAAATATTTGTTTCGGAGTTAAGGTGTTTTCTATGTATAATATGTATGTATTTACAAAAAAACAATATATATAAATATTCTATCAGTCAGTCTACTTATCATAGCACAAGCTCTGCTTAGTTTGAAAGTAGATGGCGTTGTGTGTCAAATGTCCGAAATATTTATTATTCCGAAATATTTATACGGTGCAATAAGTGTACCACGTTTCTAAATGAATCTAAACAGCTGTTATATAATGGCCTCCAACTCTATACTTTATACCTTAGTTCTAAGATCTAGCCTCTAACTCTGTACTTTGTACCCTAATTCTAAAATCATTTAGTTTAAGTATAATACTTTACCTACTAGCCATGTAAGATCACATTATCATAATGACCATTTACTCATTTACTGTCTAAGATTCTATTTTTCCAATAACTATTTACTCATTAGAGATGTAAGACAATATTCTCATAACGATTTCCTTTGTTAAGATTGTGTCTACTCATTAGCTATCTAGATTCAACATTCGATGTCCTGTAGCTAGAATTCCAATGTCTCCTGATTAGCTAATGAACTCCAAATTATGTTTGTATACCATTTGGCTCTAACTCTGTCATTATCAAAACTCACATTACGACAAATTGTTTAAATACTCCATTCCTCACTAGACCTAAGTTAGTTACGATCCATCTCTTGTACAGTTACCATTCCATAATTACTATTTCATTTATATTGTAAAGTTATAATTAAATAAACTATTTTTTTAAAAGAGTCTTGTCGCTTGTCGCATAACAAATTTGGCGCAGTCGGTAGGATACGCGTGTGCTACACAGAAGACAAAGTTGAACGTGCAATCACCAAAAGGAACAAAATCGCCGGAGTGAGAACACGGTGGCTGAAGGCCTTCAAAATACTTTGCGGAACCTAAAAATGCAGCTCATCGCGACCTCTATATTGTTGCTGTGGTAAGTGGCCAAGACTCTGCTCATATCCTATCTCTCATATTCCTTTATTACTATTCTTTTCTATTTATACGCGTCCCATAAAAAAATCCCTTGTTCTTTATTAAATTAATTTTCAAAAAAAACACAATGCCGAAATCCGAAATAAACGAAATCGACCTCAACACCATATTGCAACTGATTCCTCAGTTCGATACCGATATACCTTCAGGCGTATATCGTTACATTCGATCATGTGATGCCGCGTTCAGTCTAGCAAATTCAACGCAACAACAAATCATACTCATATTTGCGTTGAATAAAATAACAGGCGCCCACTCTTCCGACGTTCACGCCAAACAGTTTCCGAACTGGGCGGAACTCAAAACACTTTTAATCCAGAAGTTTTCACAAACGAAGACGTTAGCCCACCTAAACCTAGAACTTCAATCAATGTTCCAAAAACCGAACGAAAACGTCACAGAATTTTTCCATCGTGTAGAATTATGTAGGAGTAAGATTATCGAAAAAATGAATACGGAAGTTGCCGATGCGACACTATTAGGACGTCTCGCCACCGTCGATGAAACCGCTCTTAATGTATTTACAAACGGGCTTAGCTCAGAAATAGGAACTATGCTCAGAACGATTAAGGCCACCAGTTTAGCCGAAGCGGGTCAATTCGCTATCCAAGAAGAGAAAATACGCGCTATGAACACCGCCAGGCAATTACTCTTCAAGTCTACCATTACGTGTCCTACAACACCCCATATAAATCAACCAACTCAACGTCACGCAGTGCAAACTCAACCTCGATCGGCTGTGAAACACGTGGTCCCTAATAATCAACCAAACTACGACAGTCGATTCACAAAAATCTGTAACTACTGTAAGAATCCTGGTCACCTTATCTCTGAATGCCGAAAAAGGGCATACAATAATGCCCTCACAAATAAACATAATAAACCCGTAAGCCATTTAAACTCATACGCGACCAACGAGGCGAGCAGCTCGCTGGAAATCGGCACGGAATCCTGCTCACGAACCCAAAACTACAACCTTCTTCAACTTCAATAGGACAAACGCGTCAATCGAAACACATCGAACGAGTCTATCGGAGACAACATAAAGACGCGTCTGTTCAAACTGAAGACAGATTTCCCTTATCTTCCAAAACTAAATTTAATCATCATTTTGAAACCTACGAACAGGGTAACCAGCCCCAAACCCTCGGTTTCGCTACTAAATCCTCTGCATCTACTAATTCTACTAAATCCACTGAATTCACTGACTCTACCAAATCCTCTAGCTCTACCAAATCAACCGAATTCACTAACTCTACTAAATCTCCAAACTCTAGCAAATCCACTGAATTCATTAACTCTACTAAATCTCCTAACTCTACCAAATCCACTGAATTTACTAACTCTACTAAATCTCCAAACTCTAGCAAATCCACTGAATTCATTAACTCTACTAAATCTCCTAACTCTACCAAATCCACTGAATTTACTAACTCTACTAAACCTGCTAAATCTACTAAATCTTCTAAAACTATTAAATCCACTGATTCTTCTAAAACCACGAACTATACTAAATCGTATAAAGCAAAGAAAAGGTCAAAACTAGATTCTTTCACTGAGTCCTACAACATCACGTCCCTAAACATTCCTCCTGAGAACTTACTACATTGCAAATTCCATATTGATGGTCAACCCCTTGTACTATTGATAGACACGGGCGCCGCTATTTCTGTCATACATAAAGATAAAATAGGTAACAATTCAATTAACTATAAAAATATAGTCTCTATCATCGGAGTCTCAGGCAATGGATCTACTATAAAGACACACGGTACCTCTGAAATATCTCTAGATCGATTCCCCAAGCACAAGTTTCATATTGCCGACCTAAATATCGCAGCAGATGGTATTCTAGGCAACGATTTTATGTCAAAGTTCAATGTCCACATCTATGTCCAGTCGAAAACCATGAAGATTCGCGATACCTCCTATAATTTATTTTTCCTCGGGGAAGAGTCTAATAGATACAATATCGATAAACAAATCATACCAAAACGATCGGAAACAGTAATTAAATGCTATAACAATGAAATAATTAATGGCACCGCTATCATCAACAAACAATCAATTGGAGACGATCTTACTATCCCAAATGCCCTTGTAAACGTTAACGAAAACAATTTCCTTATAACTTGTGTCAACTCCAGTAGCGAAGATAGATATATTTCGATTCCTGAAATTTTTAACGTTAAACCATACACTGAAACAAACGATAGTCACCAAATAAACTCTGTAAATACTCACTATAAGACTAGCCCAAATAATTACGAAAAAATAAGCAAACTAATAAGACGTGATCACCTAAATGCTGAAGAATCCGAATCCCTTAACAAAATCATATCTAATTATTCAGACATATTCTACATCGAAGGTGACAAACTAACTTTCACAAATCATACAAAACATAGCATTCCTACAACCTCAGAAATACCTATTAACACGAAAACTTACAGATTTCCATACGTACATCAACAAGAGGTGAAAACCCAAGTAGATAAAATGTTAGATGAAAATATCATACGTCCTAGTTCGTCACCATGGAGTAGCCCAATCTGGGTAGTTCCAAAAAAATTGGACGCCTCCGGAAAACAAAAATGGAGAGTCGTAATAGATTACCGAAAACTTAACGATATAACAATAGGTGATAGCTATCCTTTACCAAATATTACGGACATCTTAGATAAGCTAGGACACTCTATTTACTTCACTACCCTCGATCTCGCCTCTGGATTCCACCAGATTGAACTGGAACCCAAGGATATTCCTAAAACAGCTTTCAACACCCCCTACGGACATTACGAATTTTTACGAATGCCATTCGGGCTTAAAAACGCACCTGCCACTTTCCAACGCGCTATGGACAGCGTACTTTACGGTCTGCAAGGCGAAAGGTGTTTCATCTACCTCGACGATATTGTCATTTTTGCATCTAGCCTCCAGGAACATGAACAGAAACTTACCGAAATCTTCGACAGACTCAGACAATACAATCTAAAAGTACAACCAGACAAATGCGAATTCCTTAGAAAAGAAGTAGCCTACTTAGGACACATAATATCTAACGAAGGCGTTAAACCTAATCCCGACAAGGTTCAAGCAGTCAAAGACTTCCCAACTCCAAAATCATGCAAAGACATAAAATCTTTTCTCGGCCTCGCAGGTTACTATCGTCGTTTTATAGCAAATTTCAGCAAAATCACGAAACCTTTAACTAGTCTCTTAAAAAAGGACGTCCCTTTTTTATGGGGTGAATCTCAACAACGTGCATTCGATACATGTAAAAGTATCCTTACTACCACTCCTATATTACAATATCCTGACTTCAGCAAAGAATTCCTTCTCACTACTGACGCCTCAATTCACGCCATCGGTGGTATCCTTTCTCAAGGGGAAGTAGGCAAAGACTTGCCAATAGCATATGCCTCGCGAACACTTAACAAAGCCGAATCAAACTATTCCACAATCGAACGTGAACTTCTAGCAATAGTATGGTCCGTAAAACACTTCCGTCCTTACCTGTTTGGTAGGAAGTTCAAAATAATCACAGATCATAAGCCTCTTACGTGGCTTTTCTCCGTTAAAGACCCAGGCAGTAGACTAGTACGATGGAGACTAAAACTAGAAGAATACGATTACGAAATAATATATAAGGCAGGAAAGACAAACACTAACGCTGATGCATTGTCCCGACCTCCAATACTGAATTCTAATCTCATAAACCTTACCACGGAGCACCCAAACTCAGAACCACAAGATGATTTTCTTCAAATTAACTTCGAACACTATAATTCCCAAGAACGATCTTTCGATAGTCCCAAATTAAAAACGTCCGCAGATAGGTTACTTGATTCACGACACAAAAATATCCTTATTCCGATATCATGTCAACTCTCCGAACAAAATCACATTTGCAACGAAGCTCTAGAAATCTGTTCTCAAACAGAACCATTCCTCAAAAAATTGAAACCCCTGTATAACGTAGTTATTTTAGTATCGAACGAAAATCAAACTTTATACTTTGTCCCTACTCGACCCACACATTATGATGCTTGGGATTCCGAAAGTTACTTTAAATCATTACTATCCTGTCTCCAACATAACGACATCAAGACACTTTTCGTTCCCCAATTAAACGGCGACCAAACTTGTAAACTCAAAGGCAATGAACAGTTACGTATCACTGCATATTTAGCCGAAGCCTACAATTGCGAAATCACTATCTGTGAGAATATAGTTAAATATCCTGAATCAGAGGAAATCCCCAATATTCTCAAAACACATCACGATGACCCACTCTCCGGCCATCGCGGCATACAAGAAACAACCAGGAAAATTCGCGAAGGATACTTCTGGAAAAATATGACTAACGACATTAAAAACTACATCGAGTCGTGTTTAACCTGTCAACGAAACAAAATCCAGCGTAAAACATTCCAAGCCCCTATGGTCATTACGTCACAATCAACAGAACCCTTCGAAAGAGTATCAATGGATCTGGTCTCATATTCAGATATTAGTAGCAATAATAACAGATATGTCTTAACCCTACAAGATGATCTAACCAGATTCGTTCAAGCTTACGCAATTCCAGATAAAGAAGCTACCACAGTGGCTAAACAATTACTTAATTTTTGTCAACATTACGGCGTCCCAAGACGCTTCCACTCCGATCAAGGCACAGAATTCATGAATAATACCATAAAACAGCTAATGAAATTCCTAGGTGCTAATCAAACTTTTAACACTGCATATCACCCACAAACAAATGGTGCTCTTGAAAGATTCCACGCAACCTTGCGTGATCATATTCGTATGTACCACAACCGTAGATTAAAAAAATTGGGATGAAATAATCCCACTTGCTATCATATGTCACAATACCTCTCTCAATCAATCTACAGGCTATACGCCTCACGAACTACTTTTCGGATATAAACCACGACCTTTCTACTCTCTCAAACCTATACCTGAATGCACAGCCTGCGACTACCTCAAAGACCTTAATGAACGACTCAGGGTCTCTAGAGATTCAGCATTACGCAAACTCGAAACGACGAAAGAAAAAGCCAAGGAACGCTACGATCAGGCTATCAAAAATACCGTAGATTACAAAGTAGGTAACAAAGTCATGTTACGCATACCTTCTCCAAACAACCTAGACGCAAAATGGGATGGACCGTATGAAATCATACGTGTTGGTTTCAACGAAAACTACCTTATTAAAAAAGCGAATAAAACCCAACTAGTGCATTCCAACAGACTTCGTCCATTCGTCGATAACCGTAGCGGTAATTAAGTCTACAACTCTCACCGTGTAGTTGCCGGTTCTAGAATAGCACTAACGCATATACTGAGCGTGTCGTACGAGGCGACTAATAGGTATTATAGGACTTATAGATTATACATATTTAGGTTAAATTATAATATTATCTCATCTTATTTACAGTTTATGCCGTCTAGTGGTTAGCGAATCCCAAACCTCACCATTCACGATCATTACTAACCCTTATGTCAGTTTTGTAGTTTGCTCCGTCATTAAACTTTTCGTAATCCTAATTCTATATAAAATATACAACTATATAAAAATTCTAAATCAACGAAGACACGAGTCTAATGAGACTATTTCTTCGCCTATTTCAGGGCAACAGCAGCCTCCGTTGCCAGTGTAGAACTGATCGAACCTCTTCCTTCGCACTCTGGTCTATTCTATAAAGAAGAAGGCCATATCTTTGCATCAGACGAATCATGGAAACTCATAGTTTATCGAGAACTCAAACCCTTATTTATAGCGCGAGATTCCTTAGCCCGCCTATCAAACAAATTCCAAATAATGACTTCAAATTATCTTAATCTCCCAAATGTACAGTCAATAAAATCATTCCTCAAAATTAATTTAGACAAAATTAATAACAGACTCTCAGAGCTTAATCTATACCTAAACGAAAACCCACGCCAAAAAAGGGAAATCGCCGACGGATTAAGTCCGATACTTAAATGGTTAATCGGCACACCTGAC
Organism: Hypercompe scribonia; assembly: GCA_949316085.1. Classification (NCBI taxonomy): domain Eukaryota; kingdom Metazoa; phylum Arthropoda; class Insecta; order Lepidoptera; family Erebidae; genus Hypercompe; species Hypercompe scribonia. Next base: position 15,577,462 of record OX438981.1, on the reverse strand, counting down.
GCTAAAGACGCTGAACGTTACGACGAATGTATCAATAAGTTAGAACGTCGAGAACTACAATTCTCCTCAGTCTTACAAGAACAGATTCAAATCACTTCCGCCACGATTAAAAACTTTAACGAAACCATTTTTAAAATTTCATATGACGAATTAATAATTAACGAAAATATAGATAGACTTAATAATTATTTAAACTCAACCAACAAACTCTTATTTGACCTTAAGACTTCCGAAGATGTCTCTACAATATCCCTACAAATTTTGGAATTAGTCATTAGCCTAGAAAACGAAATAAATGACTGTCTTACAAGCATTTTATTCGCAAAATCAAACACCATCCACCCATCGGTCATTACTTCCGAAAAACTCTACAACGAATTACTCTTATCAAATCATATTAGAACAAGTAAAAGACTGATCGCCCCTGTAACCCTAAACAACCTACATACTCTATTAGATTCATCCCTACTATCTGCTTATGTACATTCTAATCGTTTAGTATACGTTATCGAATTCCCTCTAGTACAAAGTGAACCTTTCACCTTATACCATTTATATTCTATTCCTATCCAACACCCTAATACATCCTACTACACCACTATCCTTCCCGAGCAAACTTATCTCGCCACAAATCCAACTGGCCAACAATATGTCACCATGGGCAACTTAGAAAAATGCAAGCAGTTCAACAGGAACAAATACGTCTGCCAAAACCTCATAACATACGACTCCACCGCACGTCCTCTCTGTGAAGCTCAACTTTTGTTCAGCACTACATCAACAATACCCGAAACCTGTACTACAACAACTTTTAACGCAAAAATTAATACATTTCAACCCCTGGACAACAACAAATGGCTCTTCATACTAAGCAGCGAAACATCATCTGTGTTACAATGTGAAAACGAAATTTCACACCACAAAATCCATGGATCTGGAATCATAACGCTGCCACAAAAATGTAAGCTACACACAGGATATAGCACCATCTCAGCGTCCAAATCAACATACAAAAACCTCACGTTTCCAGTCATCATCCCTGATATTAGAACAGACGATTGTTTTGAAGAATTGAAACCACAAACACATCCAGAACTCATACCAATCTCCATCAATGAAATGCCTCTAGATAACTTAAAACAAATAAAACATCATTTAGACAAACAGTCAGACGAACTTCAAAAAATCCGTACTCAAACTTTCAGCCAGAAACATCAAAGCAGTTTCCTTTGGTTATACCTAGGAATCGGAACAGCAATGCTGGTATATCTTCTTGCAAAATGTTCTAACCGATGTCCGAACGGTTTCTTAAGGAGACGACGCTCTTCTTCCGGTTGCATACAAATTTTCAACAATTGCTTCGACTCATCGTCAAGACGTCGAAACACCTCAATTGCAATTCCAATGTCCAACATACATCAGCCAACAACATGCATCTCAGAAGATGAAGACGAAGACAACCAACATTCCTCAACTTCAACCCAAAGATCCGGCACTAATGCCCAATCTTTATTCTAAGGGGGGAGGTGTTATATAATGGCCTCCAACTCTATACTTTATACCTTAGTTCTAAGATCTAGCCTCTAACTCTGTACTTTGTACCCTAATTCTAAAATCATTTAGTTTAAGTATAATACTTTACCTACTAGCCATGTAAGATCACATTATCATAATGACCATTTACTCATTTACTGTCTAAGATTCTATTTTTCCAATAACTATTTACTCATTAGAGATGTAAGACAATATTCTCATAACGATTTCCTTTGTTAAGATTGTGTCTACTCATTAGCTATCTAGATTCAACATTCGATGTCCTGTAGCTAGAATTCCAATGTCTCCTGATTAGCTAATGAACTCCAAATTATGTTTGTATACCATTTGGCTCTAACTCTGTCATTATCAAAACTCACATTACGACAAATTGTTTAAATACTCCATTCCTCACTAGACCTAAGTTAGTTACGATCCATCTCTTGTACAGTTACCATTCCATAATTACTATTTCATTTATATTGTAAAGTTATAATTAAATAAACTATTTTTTTAAAAGAGTCTTGTCGCTTGTCGCATAACACAGCATTGAGATTGTGTTTGTTTGATTGTTGAACACAAGTTGATCCCATCATTCTTTATCGTAGTTAAGTGTAATCTGCCAGATTAGTAAATTTACAAGATAACGTTACAGCTTGATGGCCTCTCGTAATGTATTTTAGGAAATGTAAACATCTTCGTGCGTTAAATGAGAAGGCTTTAATAATAGGTACGTCAATCAGTATCTATGTAAGTGTTGTAGATGTTTATTTTAGATTAAAAGATAATATAAAGCCGGGGTACACATACGCTACCTTGGTGTTCGTTAAAAAGTGTATAGTTATAAAATGGTACATGATAAAACCGTGCTGTGACGAATTAAAAATGCAGAGTATATCTCTTCAACCCGTGGATGTCGTAAGAAGCGACTAAGGGAACAAACTACCGGACTACATGAGGGCAAAGAGAAGGAGAACCCTTTTTTTTTTTAACCTGTGGAAACCCCATCGGGCCGTCACCCTACCGGGGTTTACGGCGGGGTGGTGTGTCGGAATCGGACCGACTAAAACCACACGGTGTGCCACTCTGCGCCTGACATAGGAGGGATCCGGGAACAGCTGTGTACCGTGGGCACCATCTGCGGATAAACTCTCCTTTTAGGCGACGTACGGCACACGCGAACGTCGCCTCCTCGCGGCTGGCTATTATAGCGAATGGAGGGGAAAACCCGTCCCGTCCACCCGCGGCCACACTCAAGGCGGCATGAGGCGCTGGTACGTACGGTTCGCCGGCGGCGAATTGGGTCCGAGTGGAGGTTGTCCTCCCGGGCCTTCTCCGCCGCCTCCTTCCGCGAAATTACGTCTTCGCAGAAGGTTGCGACCGCGGTAAAACAACTGTCGCTACCGACCATGGAGCGTATGACGGCCGGTAGCGAGAGATCTCCTCCAATAACTGCAGTGAGGACCCCACGTTGCGCAGCCCAGGCGGAACAAACCGCCAGCGTGTGCTGAGCCGAGTCCTCACTGCAGTCGCAGTGGTGACAGACGGGACTCAATTCCCTCCTGGCGACCGAGTGCAGATACTTCCCGAAGCAACCGTGCCCGGAAAGAATCTGCGTCAGTCGGAAGGAAAGGGTCCCGTGCTGCCGCCCTGCCCACTCGGCGATGACCGGCTGGAGAGCCTCTACGGCGGCAAAACCAGCACGTGGCGCCTCCAGCCGGGACGACCAACGAACCATCGTGGCTCGACGAGCGGCCTCTCGCTACTCGCGTATCTCTTCGGGTGGGGGCAGAATGCCGGTACCCATCCGGAAGTCTGCCGTTCGCCGATAAACTTCGGCAAGCACTTCCGCCTCCAAATCCCACGGCGGAGTGCCGGCTAAGGCGCACGCCGCCTCCGTCGATACAGTGCGGTAACCGCGTATGGCTCTAACCGCCAATATCCTTTGAGGACGCCAGAGGCGAGCCCTATCATGGACGGTCAGAGCCGCCGCCCACACCGGTGCACCATACAGCGCCATTGACCGGACAACCCTCGTGTATAGCCGTCTCGTCGCGACGCTGGCTCCACCCAAATTGGGCAAAAGTCGCCCAAGGGCAGAAGCAGCGCCGACCAGCTTTGGAGAAAGCTGTCGGAAGTGCTGAAGTCAAGGATCAGGCCCAGATACTTCATCTGGGCCTGAACCGGTACGAGGACCGAATTGACTACAATGGAGGCGCCGGAGGGTGGACCACGACGGGGCCCATGGAACAAAAGGGCCACCCGTAAACCCAGCGCCTCAATACGCCTGACCACCAGAGAAACTCCCACGGTGGCTAGGCGCGCCACCTCTTGAAAGTTCGCTCCCCGGGCCGTGACCAATGTGTCATCAGCGTAACAAATTACGCCCAGCCCGGGGGGGAGGCGACCTCGAAGGGCCCAGTCGTATCCCATGTTCCACAGGAGCGGTCCGAGGACAGACCCCTGCGGAACACCGCACGACATGAGCCGCCGCCTCAGAACACCGTCTCGGTCCTCGTACATGACGGTACGCTCATCAAGATAGTCTGCCACAAGCCGCCTCAGGTACTCTGGCACCCCGTGGTAGTGGAGTGCTTCCCTGATGCAGCTAAATGGCAGACTATTAAATGCGTTGGCGATGTCCAACGACACCGCCAACAGCACGCCGCCACAGCTCACCGCCTCTTCGGTAACGGCCCTCAGGCGCAGCACGGCATCGACCGTCGAACGCCCCGCCCGAAAACCAAATTGGGCGTCCGATAGATCGGGGCCCACCTCGCAGAGGTGCCGGACGATGCGGGCAGAGAGTATCCTCTCAAACAGTTTACCTGCCTCGTCCAGCAACACGATGGGCCTATAGGCCGCTACCGAATCGGCAGGCCGTCCCGGCTTCCGTAATAGGACCAGCTTCCCACTTTTCCAGCACTCAGGGAAGCGTCCTGACGCCAAGCTAGCGTCCAGGACCTCCCTGAGGCGGTCCGACATGTGCTCGAGGGCTCGGGCCAGCACTCGGACAGGTATCCCGTCTGGCCCGGGGGCGGTGTTCTTAGAGCGGATCCGTAGAACAACCGCCCCTACCTCCGATTCCCTGACGGGTGGTACATTTTCCTCGTTGTTCCCCCCGTCGTCTCCGACCATGAAGGCCATCGACGGGGGTGTGTGTTCCACCCGCTGCGGGAAAAGGCCCTCGACCACTTCCCGCACAAAGCTGGGCTGGAGAGTCTGTGTAAGGGGGGGCTCCGACGTGCGGAGCTTTTGTCGCGCCGCACGATAAGGGCGACCCCAGGGGTCACGATCGAGACCCTCCAGCATCTCCTTACGCTTAATTTCTTTGGCGCGGCTGATGGCCAGCTTCAGAGTTTTCCGTGCCTCTCGGTACTCCTCATGAAGCTGGTCCTCTTCGCCTTCTTCGCGGTGTCGCCGCCGACTACGGGTGTAGGACCTCCGGGCACGAGTACAGGCCGCACGGAGGTCCGCCAACTCCTGGGAAAGAGAAGGAGAACCCTGTACTAACCCATCTGGTCAGCGTGGTATAGTAGGTCGAAACCTCGCTAAGGAGAGACCTATCTCCAGCAGTGGACTGTTAATGTTGAAGGCTGTTGTTGATGATGAGATAATATTACATTACTTTGTATCTATTACAGATAATCTATAAGATGATCTTTGAGGAGTATGTAGTTTATAAGTGATTTCGGAGTAAGTTTAATTATTCAGTACCTGATAATAACTGCACACATCTCACACAAGGCTATTAACTATGCTACTACTACGCACTACTACTACTATGCACTATGAGCCTATACGAAGGTAACCAGAGTGCTTATAAACTTGTGTTCTTAAATAGGTACGTGAATCCTTACTAATATTTTAAGGACAAAAGTTTGTGTGTGTTTGTATGTTTGTTTCTTCTTTCAACTCATTCATCTGGACCAATTTTGATAAAAATTGCCATGAAGTTAGTTGACACTCTGGATTTCAACATAGGCATCACACATAAAATGTAGTCTTCGTGTGGGAGTAACATGTAATTGAAATATATATGAAAAACCGCGGGTAGCACCGCGGAGCGCTGTCAGCTATAAGTACAAACTGCCCAGGCAAAAACTAGTGACTGCGTTCATCACACAACTGTTTATCCTGGATGGAAATTGAATCTACGACCAAGCTGGTGGCTACCGCTTAGCAGTTAAGATCACCAATCAATATACCAATCTCGTAACAATTCTAAATTCCGATATAAACATCATTATTTGTTATGAATGTTTACCCTCTCGTCACTGGAATTCTTAATTTCTAGTCACTCAAGTACAATTAACATTAGATAGCCATTAGATAGTTATCCATTCTGTGACTTTACAGTAGAATGATAGAATTACGGCGTAATGTATTATGCTAATTTTATCAAATGTTTTATGTAAGTAATTTTTATGACGTCTTTATAAAACAGGTTCCGATAAGATCGGCATCATTTGTATGCCATCATATTTATAAAATGTAAGACTTTAAATATCAAATATTTATTTATAAATTATCTTATTTGCATAATACTTTTTAACAAGTGTTTGTTTTATGAAATGAATTAGCTACTACAAAGTGTTTTAAATTACATATTATGTAGTTAAAAGTTGTAGACAGTTGTAACAGAACGATGTAGCTAAATTTTGAAGTACTATCTGTAATAATAATAATAATAATAATAAATATTTTGGACATATGACACACAACGTCATCTAGTTTCAAACTAAGCAGAGCTTGTGCTATGATAACTAGACTGACTGATAGAATACTTATATACTTTTCTTTTGTAAATACATACATATTATACATAGAAAACACCCAAACTTCGAAACAAATATTTGAAGATCATACAAACATTTGGTCCGACCCGGGAATCGAACCCGAGACCTCGAGCATAGCAGTCGCATTCACTACCGCTACGCCACCGAGGCAGTTATACTCACTACAGTCTGTGAATAACGTAAACCGTAAGAAGTAGGTAATTCTATAAAAAAAGTCTTTTATTTGAACTTTTTTTTGATAAATTGGCCGAAAAAGTATATTTGACTTTGGGTCACGCTTGTCAGAGGTTAGATTAGGGTTTCTTTCATGTTTTTTAGCACCCTTAGTCGCCTCTTACAGCACTCGGGATGAATAGGGGCGGTGACACTTTGTATTCTTAATCTGTTACCACATGGATCACTAAATAATAATGTACTATATTACATTTACTGATAGATTCCGTGTCCCAGACGACTATGTTTACAAAACGAACAGGACGATTTGAGTAGACATAAGTTTATTGTAAATCCTGTTCTCTGACATCATTTTAATCAAGTGCGTGCTAAAGTACAACGTTCTGAGAAAAAGAAAATCTTCCGTCGACCGTGAGCGTGTTGTCTACACTCTATTGTTTGTCACAGATTAACGACATTTTTAATAATGTCATTCGTTTACACGTTTAATGAAATACTATAATTTGTAGAGATAAGGCTTAATTTCTTTAAATGATATGAAGAGAACAACTGTAATGGTGCAAACAAGCCTTTACTCGTATATTAACAATTACAAACTTTCTTTCAAATACTGTTACCAAACGAAACTGTGTTTAATTTTATTAGACGCACCAGGGATAAGGACGACGTCATTCAGTAAACAAACATTTGCTAAATTATGAAACGGGAAACTCCCTCCTAAGAATTCGATGTAATGGCATAACAGTAAACATGTAGTTTTTTTCATCCGACTTCTAGTTTTGGGTTCTGTACTATGAACATCCGTATTTGCTGTACATTTACGTAAATGTATTCAGTAATTTGGCGATTTACAATTTATTTGCAGGGCTATAGAATGTTTAAAGATTTTCCTGTAATCTATAAATGTTACTTTTACATAAATGTTAAAACAGTGGTGAATTTATTAATGTGTCCAAGTGTAATAGATGTATAGTTTTCTCGTACTATTTCCTTACAATAAATGTGGGAAACACCCGAGCTCATTGACGAGACTATTTGTCAATGGTAAACATTTAAAAACAATGTGTTATCAATTATACCTACAATTATCAGGCCACAATCTAAACTATTTAAACAGCGGATGTTGACAATATGTCATGAGAGCTCATCATTATTTGATCAGAAACTAATGTTTCACTGCAACTTTACCTGGGTTTAACAATTGGGGGGGACATGTATGCTTCGCCTTGGTTAAGCATGGAGATTATGTAGGTTCCTACCACTGATAATAAGTGCAGACAAAAAACGAAGAAAAAAAAAGCTGAGAGCTATCAAGGGACACCTGGATGGAACGAAGTTCCTTTCAATTAATTAGTGAAGGAATTGTAATATTTCTTTTTTTTAAGTTATAAAAAACAAAAATAATCGTCGCGACACTACACTGTTCAAAGCAAAATGGAAAGACGAAACGAAAATAATTGGCTTGCTTTCTATGAGTGAGAGAAAAAGACAGACAGAGAAACATGCACACGCCGCAAGGCTTCCTACACTATAGCAAAAAGTGTCGTGACAACTTTTCGTCTGATTTTTTTCCGCCTAACCTCCTTCGCAACGTACGATAAGGAACTTCGTTCCAAAAACCTATTTTTATTTATTATATCTTCCTTGTATACACTATAAGAATGTGACTAGGCAACGTAGTGTAAGGCGCCCTGTGCCGCGATGGACCGACAACTAGAGAAAAATGGCTGTCAGTGGACGGATACGGATTGTACACGACCAGTTAGCGCTCTTTCTTTTTCACTCACTCTTTATATAATATATTATAATTTAGATATTTTAAAATATCAATTAAAACATTCATACAGAAATATATATTCTATTCACATAACATATTTTAAATAAATAATAATTTAAACTAAAATAATTTTATTATTTGTAAAATATTCTCTCGTATAAAAATAATCATCATGTTAATTTTTTGACTCATACCTACAGGGAAAATAATTGAACTGCACCACTGAGTACGAGACCCTTTATAGTCCCCATGTTTCACCCAGGTGAAGAACCTAGGTGAAGCACAGATCTATCCGCAACAATTGTCTATTGTCTGGTATTCAAATGGTATACAATTTTCCAGTTGTAAACCTATTGTATTATATACAGGACATGTGACTATACTCAGAACGTTAAAAGTACATTTCAACCTTACATTAACATATTATAAGCCGATGTCGTTGATTATTACCATCATCAGCAGTCCACTGCTGGATATAGGCCAGTAGGAGTCAAGACCCACTGTTCCATGCAGACCAAAGGGGTTAATATAGGGTTTGTTTGAAGTTTTCCTACTCTTTGCATGTTGTCCTGCATAGTCCGTATCTTTCCGTCCTTAATCCATCACCACATGGTCTTATGTTTCTTGCCAAGGCTAGATTTTCCATACTTCCATCCCACTCTGCCTGGAATTGACAGAAATCTAACAACCGTGTAATACTTGCAAATATTTACATTGAATTGAATAAAACCGCGACATATTGCACCCTAAAACTGTTTTGTTATTTTTTTTTTATAAATAAGCTATATCGACTTCAAGGAAGTCAAACGATATCTCCTTACCTTTTTTTTTTCGTTGACGAGGCGGAAAATTCATTTGGATCTAGCGCTCCTTTGGGTGCAGCAGTCAGGAGTATGTTGTGTTTCCACTAAAAACCGTCCCGACGGCCGGGCTCTGGCATCTTACTCTGGGGGGGACCACATAATTTCAGGACCCCCATCAAATTGACACCATGCCCCGTTAGGCCCTACCCCGGAGGAAAAGTATTTCTCTCCCCGTTGTGACGTGGCGGCCCGATTGTAGAGTTATATATATTTATAGTTATACCCTACAGGCCACTATCCTATCCTCTACCGCAGCAACTATTCTGTCCCTAGAGGGTTCCACTCTCTAGCGGCTCGTGGTCCCGTCGACGGTTCATGATGCCACCGACGTCTTCTTCTCTCGAGATCAGCCCTCCTCACTCACCAGCATGGCAGCAACGATTACCGGCGGAGACAAGTCACGTCCGATTTGGTCGACCAGGAGTTCGCATTCAGACGCCCACGCCGGACAGTACTCCGGCGTATGCTGGGCGGAGTCCCGGTCGGCCACGCAATGGTGACACTGTGCTGTCTCCTCGCGTCCGATTTGATAGAAATACTCACCGAAGCAACCATGCCTGGTGAGTATCTGCGACAGGTGGCACGACCTCCCTCCCTACATACCCAAGCTTCAAGGTTAGGTAGAATGGCTGTTCAAGCCGCACGTGTCACTGTGCCAGTACCTGTCAGTGAGAGTACCATCGCATTTTGACCTCGTCCTGGTCTTCACCGCTCTCACACCGGTGGATAGCGCGAGTTTGGTCAGGAAACCTCGTGTCCATATCCGCTAGAATATCAAAAGGCAGGTAACGTGCCAGGACTGTCGCCGCCTCCGACGAGATGGTGCGGTATCCTGGTACGATCTGACTGGCCGCTATCCACTGCGGATATCCTACTTAGAAACACTAAAAGGAGAAAAATAAACCGAATGATTTATTTGTAGACTGACTTTTTCTAACTACTTAAATCAAACGTTTACTTAGTAATCATGATTTAGCTATTCTCAATATAATTGTAAATGTACGTATGTAATTACTATGTCACAACTCTTGTATTAATCTATATTAATTACCAATTAATTTAAATAAAATATCATTATAGTATGTGCTGGGTACCTTAAATCTATAATAAATAATTCAATTAATATATCGAATAAAAATCATTTATTGCAAGCTTATAGTACGTCCTATATATCGGACCAGACTGAATGAAATTTCATCGGTCCCTAACAGGTGCTATCGCACTTGTTGAATTACAAATGTACATATTATTAAGAAAGCAGACAGGTTGTATAGTGACGTAAAGTGTATAAAATGTTTAAACATTAATATCATCATTAAACAATTAAACAACATGCTATCATTTTATATGCCAACGTGGGTGATAAGATAAAATCATCTGAAAACTACTACTAAATGGAAGATTTTTCGCTTTGCGTTTATTGTTATTGCTTCACTTCTAAGAATCGTAGTTCAATGTTACATAGCCTACATTCCTTAATGACTACTCAATCCTAAACAAAAATAATTATTCATCAAAAATAATTATAAGCGTAAGTTCCATCCTCGTAATCGAAACATTAGTAGTTTCAGTTTCACATTGTCCGGGGCGAGCCACAGGTGTTTCAGGGATTTCCTTACTAGGGTGCACCTGGTTCCCCAGCTACTGGTACCTGAGACGGCGTGTGGTTTGTGGTCGGTTCGAGTCTTTCGGTGGTATCCGTGGGGATTTCCACAAAGAATGAAAAAAAAGGGCGAGCCACAGGTGATTAAAGCCATCCGCCCGTCCTCTGCCATGTCTACCCTTCTTAAGGAGACAGGGATTTGGCATGTTTTTGGCAGAATACTATCAAGTAGTTAATTAAATATTATTCGAGCGGACTTAATTACCTGTTGTATTTAAAGTACCAATTAGTATTCAAAGCTAATCTAACACTGATAATGTATTCTGTAGCGTGTTACGAAACTTGCCTCTCCATCTATTTGGTCCACTGGGTGTAACAGAGATTGCAGTCTTATCGGATGCTATTGTAATAAAGGAAAAGTATTTACGAGTATAGTTGCAACGACTTGCTACGAGTCGTGGGAATTATGTGATGGCCCAGTTTAATGGAACAAGGGTTTACGAAGGCAAATGGAAAGTAAGACAGTTAACTGACAATAGGATTAGTAGAAAATGAGATCGATTTAATTCCATCGATCAGACGGGTTACTTGATATTAATGTAACCTTTAATAGACTCCACTTTCAATAGAAAAATAATTGTACAACCCTAGTTTTGTGTGAGGCTGTGGTCTTGCTCTCGTCGCGACGCGTCTTGTCTACCACGTAGCGGTTGCGAATGCGACTTCTGTGCTTGAGGTCTCTGAGGTTTGGATTCCTGGGTCATTGTATGAACTACAAAAAAATATTTTGGAGTTTGGGTATTCTTTATGTATGATACGTATGTCTTTACAAAAAAAAAAGTATTAAAGTATTATATCAGTCAGTCTAGTTATCCATAGTACAATGCTATGCTTAGTTTTGCATTTTGTGTCAAATGGTCGAAGTATTAGAAAAAAAAAAAAAATAAATATATGCCTTGATTTTTTTGTGATAATACCGTCAAATTTAAAATATACTTTTACTATTCTTCAGACGATCTTCGAGCATATTGTGCAAATGAGTTATGCGTATGATTAAACAAATACAACTACCATTGAAATAAATTACTCAGGTACTTAATTAATGCATATTTTCGAATGTACACGTTCGTCAGCTTATCACTGTATGTAATTTATTTCCTAAGCTATTTGTATGCAGAACAAAAAGAAATCATTGAAGGTATTTTCTAAACTTTCACCATTTTGCAGACAATTGAATAATTTATTTTACCGTTTTTTAAAAGACATTTACTTGTGCATTTTAATGAGTCCCAGCATATTATTTTATAAGAGATAAAAATTCAGTAGCGGCTAGTAACTATCTCATTCAAACACTATATATTAAAAAAACCGAAGATGTAAATAGTGCACAATTTAAAAATTCTGTGATTTTTGAGTAGCGGCTAAAATAAGTATATTAATTATAATAGAAAGAAATTTAAGAATGCAATGGAATATTAATAGCTCGTATTCTATATTTATTTAAGTAATTTCTTTAAATTTTAGATGTCGTAAAGCTTAGCCAAAAATTACGAAAAGTGAGTAAATTAAACATAACTGATTAGTATGATTTATACACCTTAAAGTAAAGTGAATTAATTAATTATTTGGTTAGAAATACTAATAAAATCTTCCAAATTTTAATTATCAGAGAAAAGAAGTGTCATAATTAGTCAATTCGGCTACCACCATTTTAATTTACAGATTACGAACCTGACCATTGTTTACAATCAGCATAAGCAATATCTATATTTTTTAATATTTTTCGCATTTCATCTCCTTGTAACTTTTTTTTATTCGGTAACTAATGTATATAATCCGATTTACGTATTAAGCTACACAGCATAATGACTTTAGGGGTATATGTATGTACCTTTTGTGTTCAATCAGTAATATACTAGTCAGAATCACTAATAAAGACACATTCAAACTAACATTAACATAGTAACTGTGGTAAATTGCTAAAAAACCCTTAAGAATTAATTTTTACAGCATAAGTACCTACTAACATTTTATGTCTTAACAACATAATTTTCCTAACGGTGTGTTGTAGAAAATGATAGTTACCGAGGTATCTAAATATATAATTTGTTAGGTATTTAGATTAATATCTCAGTCATGTTGTATATATGTCTACCTATGAATATAGTCAGTTGTTAAGGCTACGAGCTCCAAGGGGTTAAAGAACGATGTTTTACATCGAGAGAGATATCGCCTTCAAAAATTAATTTGTTACTACAAAATTATATCAACTACTAGTAAAATAGCCTTTGTTCAGTGTAAAAAAGGCCCTTAGACCACAGTAAGGGAAAGTAATATTATTTAAGTTTCTTGAGTAAACGAAAATAGTCTCCTTTGATGCACAACGCTATTTTCTCAAAATCAACAGAAATCTCAAGAATGTCTATTATATATTCGTTAATTATTTTTTTTTTAATAAACATACGACGTTGCTCATAGAAGCGATGGCCAATGAGGCCAATCAGTTCTCTAGCGATGACCGTGTTACGAAAGACAGGAAGTGGATATATCCCCGTAAGGTGGTCCGATGAAGTGGTGAAGAATGCGACCAAATTATGGATATAGATAGGACAGACGTGGACGTTGTGCTGAACCTTGGGCACGGTCAAATCTCTACCAGTGGACATCTTTTAATGTCTCTTGAACGAACTTACTCAATGGCAATAAAAAAAAACAATATCGAAGGACGATTAGGGAAGCCCACTTAGAATTACATTATTTTATTACTTTATTAGTCTGAGGAAAAGCTATTTTACATTAATTAAAAAAATATGGCAATAACACACCACTAGCAAGTCTCCACAGATAGAAAATAAATATTAAAAAAATCTTTTAACAGAATTTAAAATATTTTAGCAAATTATAAAATTGAATCTGCTTTAAAAACAATACCTACCAATCAACCTGCTTAATAATGTTTAAATTAAATTTATATAATATACGAATTATATTTAAATTAAATTATACATTTTAAAATAACGTCGAGCGCAGTCTCTTTCTCGTGGACGATATACTTATGGCAAAAATGTTGATGTTACAGTTGCGTACTAAGTTATTATAAATATGACAAGAACAACGTAGAAACTATTTTAGCGATGACTAGTTGCAACTATTGGTATTTAAAAATAAAACATGGTGCAATTAATGCACCGGATCACACATTTTTAGTTTGCTTAGCAGCTCAGGACAATAGAAGGAGGAAGTCACCATTGTGAAAGAAACAATACATTAGTAATATATATAATATATAATATACGATAATATCCCGTCGTTTTGGGAGTCCCAGAAAATGGTGTCTATTATATGAAATTATATAGTCACTATAGCTTGACCTCGTTCAAAAATTTAGATATCTTATTAAAGTTTATAATATATCTAAAATGAGATCTCAATCCTTTTAATTTAGACGTCATATATCGGACTCCGAATTTCAGTGGGGTATGGGTATGAATTTTAAAAGTTTTGGCTTATTAAAGTCTTTGGATATGCACACGATAAAGACGAAAGACTTTAAGGCCTTTTCTTCTACTATTAAACGGTTTAATAAATAAATAATTTAGAATCATGCAGAATACCAATTTTTTTGAAAACACCAAATACTTGTAATTTTTCGTTGGCAAGAAAATAATTGGATGGTTTACCTCTGGCGAATGTGACTTTAAGCATTTACTAGTATTCAACAACACAACACAATAGCATTATTTTCAGTACAATAGATATTCAAGCGAGAAGATCATCTTGTAAAGCCAGCGCGTCAATAGGATAGAAATAAGTCTGAATATTTTCATATCATCAGCAAAATTTAAATTTAAACAAAGAAGAAGAGAAATTTAAAACTATGCAAACAGTTTTGAATGTCCGATATCAACATGAGACAGAGGAGGGGGCCGAGAAGAGAACCTTGAGGAATCACACTCGGCACACTCATCCACTTAGACGCATAACTCCCTAAAATAACTGCCTCACTCCTATTGTCTATTTAGAACGTAAACCATCGAAGCAAATCTTCCCTAATACTTGAATTTTACAGTTTATAGAACAAGAATTTATGATTTGCACAATCGAATGCCTTACTATATAGTATCTGTATAGATTACATCCATTTTTTGGCCTCTATGCATGAAATCAGTTAAAAACCATTGAAAATAATTAAATTGCTCACAGTGGACCTTTTAACAAAGCCATGTTGAGAAGAAGACAATTGATCTTTAAATGTGGATTAAGAAAAGCTTTGATAAGAAAAATATTTAAAAATAAGGTATATGTTTTTCTACTAAACAACTATACAAATAATTACTGTATTGACTACTAGATTTTTTTTAAAGTATTGTAAAAGAAATAAATATGTATAAGTATTATAAAACAAACAATATTATCCTATCATCTGTAGGCAGTAGCATACTTAATACCACCGTACTATTATTGTGGTGTCGTAGTTAAACAATACTGTTCCCACACTACTGCCAACCGAAATTATGATCCACGCTTAAATGTATTAGTAGTGCAACATTTAAAAAAAAACTCAATTAACTTTTACTGCTAACGGTAATTAATACAAAAATAAAACCAAGGTGGTTCTCATGAATGGGAGACGGAGTGCCGTTATTTCCTGTGCGTTACTCGATGTTAAGAAACCGTTTTGTCGTCTGCGCTAATTCTACATGATCACGTCAAAAAACTTGTTTGATAACTTCCGACTGTCACAAAGTAACCTTCATAAATTGCACAGGGTCCCACTTTTTCTTAATCGTTCGCAACTAGTATGTACTGGGGGAATTGGTTAGGTGGTAAAGTTATTTGGTAGGAAAATCTTGAGTTTGCCAATTTTTACTTTCAACTTATTTTTCTACTGGTCAATCAAGGAGTGACTTTATTGAATGATAGATAAGGCACATTGGCGATTGATAAAGTTATAGCTTCGATGAATCGGCCATCTTTTATGTGAAATCACTAGTAACTAAAATTGCGGGTATAAGTGGACGACGAACATCTCCGATGACAAGTCAGCTTATGTCTCCCCTATGCCATAAAATAACACCATTTTTATCGTAAGTATAAAATGAAACTGCGTACTAAATTATCTAAATAATAGAAGCGGTCCTATCTATTCAAGTTGGCGTACAATAAGTTGCGCAGGTGCGGGAATTCGGAACTAATTGAAAATGAATGTTTAAGATTGTCAAATTAAAAAAACCATTACAAGGTAGTGGTAAAATAATAATCACTTGATTTCGTTAGTTATTGTTGTATTCTAAACGTTATCATGCAATAGTTTCCAAAGCTATTCTTTAGAAAGTTTTTCATGATTTTTGGTGTCGCGTGCTAGTGTTTCTTTCCTTATATGACTTAATAGTAGCGGGAAGCCATTGGATGTGGCAGCTCAGGACAGGTTGCGAAGTTATTTTTTAATTTACAAGTTTTTGTCATATGAGTGATGAAACTATACAAGTTGATTAAAAAAATTCGCTCTTTTTCAGTCGGATGGTTCAATTCTAAGGTGAGTAAAAGCCTCTTCTTATGTTTAACTGTTTCACCTAGGTGATGTTACCTAGGTGAAATTCTTCTAAAGTGAAATGAGAATACAAAATGTATACTTCATTTATCCAGGTGATATTACCTAGTAACAGTGGTATAAAATCATGATAATATAGGGTCCAATTTGCTGAATTCCTCAGTGATAATGACATTAAAGCCTGAGCCGTTACTGATCACCTAAACTTCCTAAAGATTTACAATAAACGGTTTATCACCTCCCTGCTACTTTGATCAGGACTTCGTCGATTCATTTAACAAGGAACATCCCAGAAAGTTTATATTTTACAATGATACGTGATTTTTCTAGTTTAACGTACTATAATCAACGTCATTGTCAACAGCCTTCAACAGTCTACTACTGGACATAAGGCTCTCCTTAGCAAGGAGGTTTTGGCCTATACAACTCTTGATAAAACAGCTACTGTATTGAAAAAGCCGATAATATTTTTCAACCTTTGATGAATTTAAATAAAATACCTGTTGTTACTGAAAATATTAAATTGTCACAAATAAAAAGGATTCTTTCATATCCCAATCACTTTCAAAAATATGACAAATTTAACTTTTAATTTTTTCATATTATCTTGTTTTATGTTATCTGTTAGTTAATTACGTGTAATCTTTTTTGCGATTACTAAATCGCCAGCTTGACTGCGGTACATTTCATATATGGGTAAATACCATTGCAAATTCCTATTACACATGTAAACCCGGCCTTACATGCAAGAGGGCAGCGCTCAGAGGGTGATGACAGCATTCGTCATAAGCATTGACGTCAATGACTGTGCGGATAACCAATTCGATGCATGACTTACAAGTAAACTCGTTAAATTGCGGCATATTCTAATAAAAGGTTAAAAAATTTTTGTTACTTACAGGTTTACGCTTGAGGTTTACGTATAAATTGGAATGCTATAAATTGGGTAATGTTTACATGGTATAAGTAACCTTTCTCAAAGTAAAGACTTTCTAAGTTAACAAACATTAAAATTTTTGTATTTCTGTGGTCTCACGTTTCTCTATGTTCGATTCTTGTCGCTCGATTCTTTGAAGCTGTAGTTAAGTTTTGGACACGGGTTATACTAGGCCTGTCAACGTCTGTAATCACAGACGTTAACAGGCTTAGTATCTATCGACAAGTTCTGACAGTCATTGGATTTTGCAGCCGCAGAATTATAATTCCGAAACGAAAAAATGTCAATAAGTTCCAACGTTCAGTACAAACAAATTATTTCCTCATAATAGTCGTACTGTACTATCATCATAGCGTCATATATTATATATGTATATCATATATAACCGAAACACGTCGCAGTGCAGAATATAGGTCTTTCCAAGGCTCTCCACAATAAGCCTCGGGGGAGTTTTTTTTCATATACAACATTTTGCCCTTTCTTTCCTGTGTCCTCCTAATCTGAATCTGAATATTACGTAATAATGCTTTATTATGTTACAGAGGTATGTTTTGATACATTTCCTTTTAAATATAAATTTGTATTTTACATTTTAGATAAACAAAAACTAAAACTTTTCAGCGCTGCAACAATTTCATGGCTGATGGGCGAGTCATCGACCGCGCCGTTGCCTCGGTCATATAAAATTGCAACAATAAAGTTGTTTGTGTAATTTTTCTTCTGGATAGTGTATATTCACTTTTGGTTTAAAATAGAATAAAATATTGTAAAACTATTTTTGTATTGACTGAAAATACAATTAGTACTTTGTGAGTCATCATCATTAGCCTACGACGTGACGACGACACAACTTTGATCGATTTGAGGTTTCTTGCATCCAGGTTCTGCCAGCCATGTTGCGCAAACGTAGCCTGCTGCCGTCCTTCACTATGTTTACCGAGACGCGGTCTCCACTCCAGAACTCGTATACCTCAACGGCTGACAGCTATGCGGTTAATATAGCCAGCCCACTGTCTTGTCAGCTGGCTAATTCGGTGGTCTATGTCGATCACCTTAGTTCTCTGTCGCATAACCTCATTTCTAATATGATCCTTTAGAAAAACGTCGAGTCCTTTCCATAGCACGCAGAGCGACTTCGCGTTATATAGTTATAGTATCTATATATAGTTAAAGTATTTTAATAGCATTCATGTAATATAAGAAGATTCTTAGTTACCTAAAAAATCAAAAATGTGCGAGTCTGAATGACATCTCAGTTCCCTCCCAAGATGCTTACTTTTGAAGGAATGGAACACTAAATATATTAGAAATAAATAGTATATAACTATACATTTACAGTACACCAAAACAATTTGTTTTAGAGTTACTATAGATGAATACGCTTTAGAGAATTTTTTACAGATCATCCTTGGTTAGTTTTGATTATTGTTATTTTTTTGGTTGGTTGCAGATAATTTTTGCTTTAGAAGCAAAAAATATTGTTTATCTTTTAGATTCTACTCATGCTTTCCATCAGGCAGAATAGATTCATTTTGACAGGTTCCATATTTAAAAAAACCTTTTAACAACTTCAATTTTTTTTAAGTTTTCAGGTCTTTAACTGAATTTTTTCTAGTTGAATTCAACCTATTTAACTGTGAAGATAAACAATGGCGTCTGCAATTTTTTTTTAGATTACTTCTGCCAATACGGTGATCCAGAGATTTAGTTATCCTGGCAATAATATAGCTCAAGAAGGAAAACTACAAGCTGATGACGTAAAACAAACTATCTACAATAGTAGTAAGCTTACACTGCGCAATGAGTACGGATGAGACAGCTGCAATAAAAAAGACAGTATATTGCTGCAGTCTGAACTGGTAGCATAAATAATACCGTTATTTAAAGAACAGCAGATTTGTGAAGAATTTTAAACAGGAAAGTTAAATAACTGTAAAACATATAATAAATGAAAGAATAATACCAATGTATATGTTTTTACATCTTGAAACTGAAAATTATAGATTGAAATAGAAATTGTATTATGGATAAAACTGCCAGCGTGGTATAGTAGGCCAAAACCTCCTTTCTAAGGAGAGATCTATGTCCCGCAGTAGACCAGTAACTATGTGAAATATAGGGTGGGTCACGAAGTAGTTAACATTTGAAAAAATCGTATAAAAGAAACCATTTGATGTATTATAAAAGTTGTTTATTTACAAGAAAGCTAATTAGAAGAAATTAATTTTTAAAAATTACGTCGTCTAAATGACCACCGTTTCAACGTTTACACTCTCCTAACCGAGCACCGAAATTTTTGAATACTCATCGACAAAGAAACCGCGAGATCACCGACATCTCTTCGCTGATTTTTGTAGTTGACGTAGTGTATTTGGTTTATTGATATAGACACGATTCTTCAAATAACTCCATAAAAAGAAGCCTGCTGGGGATAGTTCTGGACTTCTGGGTGGCCATGAAGTGTCGCCTTGTCTGTAAATCAGTTTTCCGGAAACATGGCTCTGACCACCAGCAGGCATTGTAGCCAGTAAATTTCAGTAGCATCGGTCTCAAGAACTCTCGTAATATGTTTGTGCGGGATGTTAGATTTAAATGAGAGCCACCTTGAGCCACCCTATATATATGATGAGGTATGTAGTTTTTATGAATGGTATAGATCCATGACTTCCCGTTAAACCACGCATGGGCGCCGGAGCTCCTATGCGTAGTAAATGCAATTTAATGCTTATTTTTTTAATAGAGACCAAAAGTTTGCAAAGGTTTGATATTTGTGACTTGGGAATATAATTAACGTTTATATAAAAGCAACAGATAGAATGAAAAAGTGCAAATAATAGACGAAAGAAATTATTTGATAATAAATTTGAGAACAATAGTTGTCCGGTAACTATCAGTTTAAGTTGACTAAAATTTCCTTTGTAATTTAAACATTGGACATTATAACAGTTGGCTCATTATGTTAAAACGAAATTTCTATAATTTAAGGTTTTTATATAAAACTAAGGTAGTAAAACAATTCAAGTCTGATGATGACGAATTTTCCTATCGGCGTTGTACCGGGTGACACAAATGTGACTAAATCTGAAATACTGAAATGATTAATGAAAGGCAAAGTTGGAATGACCTACAAACGCCGAGCTAACTAATCTTGTAAACACGGTTTTTTTTTTAATATTTTTACGTTCAATCAACGTCAGTGAACTCGTGTGCGGTCGTCTTAACTCGCTTTTACCTCACTGCACTATCTAGATTCACTTATCTGAGTTGCTCAGCGAATGTGTGCTGGCTTGTACCGTAGTGTAGTCGCTGAACGCAACCGGTGGCCGACGGTCGTGGTCTTGACTTGATTCTTAAGTGTTGCTGTTGAAGTGTTTGTGTAGTGTTAACGGTACGAGAACGGAGTCGCCCACTTGCAGGTAACCGCTTGACCCTTTATCGGATATTGCTCTTAGCAACGATTTGAATCTTGGTCTGATTTACGTTACGCAGGTTAGATTTTGAGGTAGGCTATTGTTTTTCTTGTTGTGAGATTTTGCAGGCGTTATAATTTTTCTTCTTGAATATTGTGGGTATGGTCATCGCATACTAAGAGTAAGTAAAGAAAAAGTTTCATTTTGTCACGATAACCTTTTAGTAGAAAAGAATTTCGCTTTCATCTTTCTCGAAAGTAATTTTTGAAATATTTTTACACCTTTATATGTATTGAGTTTGCGAGTTACGGACTTATGTTTCTTGGAATGTTCGATTTATTACTTTTACTAAATATATTGTACCTGTACAATAGACACTCGTTACAGGATAGATTTCGTTTTATACAGAGACGTAAAAAATAGATACACCCACACAGAAGCTTAAATACTTTGAGTACTGAGCTGTGAAGCATGTAAAATACAATTAGCTTTTTAGGATATGACAAGTTATCCGTACTGAAATTTACAAAAGACTACAGTAGAACCTTAAAGGTCACCAAGACTACAGATAAATCATAAGGGTCCAATTTACACGTTTAATGTGTTTACCAAAATGGTTGTAACAAAAAAGTTAAAATAATGACGCTGCATTCCATTTAAGACATACCTACATTGTTGAGAGTTTATTTTTTTATTTTTAAAAGGACTACAACCTGGCAAACATTCATAAAACGGATGCAAAAAAAAAAAATAGGACAAAGAATGACCCTTTGTGGATCACACAAATGTTATCCTATGTGGTTATCGAATCCACAACACTCCGTGCAGTAGAATGAGACAAAATGACCGCTTAAACCATTGCAGATCCGTGTTGTTAAATTATTGTTTAAGAACCTAAGGTACTTAAAACCATACTTACCTAAGCTACTAACTATTATGGATGAGACGCACCATGTGAAATTAAAAATTAAAATTTCCACCAAATAACACAACTTTAAATATCTTGTAATTTATACAAAGATGTTGTCATTTACAACTCTAATTAACCTAGTTAGCAAACATTGGGTATTAATGTAATAATGCTAAATTTAGCAATTAACTTTTCGATACTTGAAATTTAGTATTTCATTTGGCAATAACTAGCACTTACAGACTTCAATGTGTGTAATGAGATAAATTGTAATTAACTGTATCCCTGATTCCTTAATTTGTCACGTCTCCTTAAAATTAAAATGGAACCAAATGATAATCAATACAAGGGTCCTGGATTCCGTGGTTCTTTTTTTTTAAGTTTGTTGAAAAGATTGCTGAAGAATTTAAGTTTTATGGTTGAATGCCTAAACGTTCTTACTACATCACTTTTATTGTTCTTGATTAAGATTATATTCTGTTTAAAACATGATAGTTCCTCTTCCGAGTAGGCCATAGACTAATAAACGCAATTGAAACTGCATTACTGGCTATTATAATACATTTGAAAAAAAAAGTACGCTAACGGAAATATTTAGCGATGGGAATAACAAAACAAGTGCGGGAAGTGTGGATTTATATACAATTTGTTTTTTTCTGACAGTTTTCTACGAGGAACTCTCGTGATATTTATGAATATGCATCATGTTACTCGTACGAGGGGGCGTTTTTAAGTTCGCGGAATGGAGGGTATTGAGTAATAATAAAAACACAAAATTATTTTTCTTTTTCTAATTCCCCTGCAACACGAATACATTTTTCAGATCTTTCAATTAGTTTTTTTATTCCCTCGTAAAAAAAAGTTTTATCTTTGTCTGAAAAATACGCCGAAACCGCCTCCTTAACCTCCTCATCAGTTGAAAATTTCTTACCACGTAATTCTTTTTTCATTTTTGGAAAGAGATAATAATCACTCGGAGCCAAATCTGGACTGTAGGGTGGGTGATTCAAAATATCGAAGCCCACCTTATGCAGGGCAGCCAGTGCGACTCGGCTCTTGTGAACGGGAGCATTGTCATGCAATAGCAGGACAACTTTCGTTAATTTTCCCCGTCTTTTTTCTTTGATGGCTTCTTTTAACTGTTCTAAGATTGAAGCGTAGTATTCCCCCGTTATAGAAATGCCTTTATCTTTATAATCTATCAATAATATTCCTTCTGAGTCCCAAAAAATCGTTGCCATGAGTTTCCCAGCCGACTGTGAAACCTTAAATTTCTTGGGTGGTGCTGTGCCCTTTTTGTGCCACTGCATGGAGTCTTGTTTGGACTCGGGTTCATAATGATGAACCCAAGTTTCATCCCCAGTAACAATTTGATTCAATACGCCATCCTTGTCTTCATTGCAGAGGTCCAAAAACGCACG
The DNA here is from genome assembly GCA_949316085.1 of Hypercompe scribonia. Lineage (NCBI taxonomy): Eukaryota > Metazoa > Arthropoda > Insecta > Lepidoptera > Erebidae > Hypercompe > Hypercompe scribonia. Next base: position 15,554,484 of record OX438981.1, on the reverse strand, counting down.
TGAACATTCCACGCGCTGTTGTTTTTGCAATGGCGTGAGCATTCTCGGCACCCACCGTGCGCTAACCTTAGTCATGCCAAGATGATCGTGTAAAATTTTAAAAATTGTTGTATCCGATACTCCAACCATTTCTGCGAGTTGTTTCTTTTTTAGTCGAGCATCTTCCAATACAATTTTTTCTACTTTTGCAATAACTTCTGGCGTAGTCACCTCAACGGAGCGCCCCGGCCTCGGGTCGTCTTCAAGTGATTCCCTGCCTTGTTTAAATAAACTATGCCACTTGTAGACCATTGTTTTTCCTGGGCAAGAATCCCCGTAAACCGATGACATCTCATTGAGTATGGTTTGAACAGACTTTCCTTGCTTAGTAAGGAACTTTATCACCGCACGGAATTCAATTTTCTCCATTTTTTTCACTTCGTTCCCGATTAAAATACTTGGTCAACGATAGTTTAATAACTAATGATCCAATCACAACAAATTTTACTATGCAGACTAATTATGAGTCACTGAATACGGTAGGCATCAAAAGAGCGCGTTTACCCGCCTTTTTCACTGTCATTCCGCGAACTTAAAAACTTACCCTCGTACGTAACGTGTAAGTGCCGTTTATACCTAATCAAATTCTATTAGAGTAAATATTAGAGTCTTCACTAATGTAGTATAACAATATTTTCATTTTATTTAAAAGATAAAAGTTGCATAAAAACTAACAGTTGTGAACGTTTAATACGTCACTTATTATTCATAAAGTTATAGCATTTTATTATTTGTTGGGTACGTATCGTATCGATCGTAGGGTTGTAAGAGCCGGGACTGCTATTTCGAATTCTGCTATTGATGAAATAATTACTTTTGATAAATAAATATATTGAGAATAATAATAATCCAAAAAAATTTACCACATATTTCTGTCGGATATACATACCACAGAGCTTGAAGATGAAAGTCTTCAACCAGCTCCCTATAATAACGTGCGGTGTCGAGACATACATTGACTGTAAGGCTTAATCCATAAGCTTAAATTCGCTTAAATGAAAATGAAAAGAGCTACAGTCGAAGTCTCTCTGAAGACAAAATTCATAATGAAGTGATCCGTCAGAGAACCAAAGTGAGCGACACAGTTAATAGGTAGAAGTGGCAACGGGCTGGTCACATATGTCTCAGAACCGATAACCGCTGGTGTAGTCATGTTCTGGAGTGGGGACTGCGTCCTAGTAAACGTAGTGTGTGTAGTTAGGTATTGATAAATGCAACTACAAAGATTTGTTTTTTTTTTAATTACAAAAAAAAATGTTTTAAAATAAATGGGTTTTATATTTTTGGTTGATGAATTATACGGTATGAAATATGCAAAAATATTTTTACATTACAAATTAGTACATTAATTAATATGTTATACATTAAAAATAACTTCATGATTAATTGAATACTAAATATAATAATACTATAATATATAAATACTAATACTATATGAACTAACATATATTAAAAGAACCCGAACGAACGAAGCACACTCTTTCTTCTCTATCACTCAAGATGTGTTAAACGACCACATTTTGCTGTTAATATTATATTCCTATTTACGAAACAGGCGCAAGTATACTGCCAACCTGGCATATTTCCGGTAGTATAAACACACGTTTATGTATTTCTAAATGACATACATATCATAGATAAATAATTTCAGGACAGAGCACAAAATTATATTATATTAATATTTATAATATATTTATTCTGTGTAGGAATCGAGCCTCTGACATCTCACTAAGTCTTTTTTTCTTTTGTTTTTCACACATCTAAGTCTTTCTATTTTCATTTTTTTCAAATATTGTGAAAAAAATTAGAATGAAAAAAACTCCTCCAAAAAACCTCGGTGGCGCAGTGATAGTGAATGCGACTGCTATACTTGAGGTCTCGGGTGCGAATCCCGGGTCGAGTCAAATGTTTGTATGAACTGCAAATATTTGTTTCGAAGTTTGGGTGTTTTCTATGTATGTATTTACAAAGTATAGAAGTATTCTATCAGTCAGTCTAGTTATCACAGCACAAGCACTGCTTAGTTTGTAACCAGACGACGTTGTGTGTCAAATGACAAAAATGTTAAAAAAAATCCTAATATATAGTGGTGATATGCATAAAACTAGAAAAATTAATAATACCACGTGGGTTAGTAGGTATACTTTACTTTTGATGTTAATAGAAAGGACAGGTTTTATCACAATATATTTTTCTTTTGAATACCTGATTAAAACTTTTTATCATCATATTAATCGAAATTCAACTTGTGCCAGATAATGGCCAGTTTTTATTGTGTAAATCTAAAATACCGCATAATAAACTCATAACAATTATGCGTGCGTACCCGCGCAAAATTTTTAGCGCGTTTAAACCACAGGGGCACATTTATTTCTTTTCCGTGCGAATTGTAATCTATCTAGTTCAAGGAGGTTAGTAGATTACCTGTATACATATCAATGAAGGTTTTAAAATAACAAATTTTCTGCTGTAATAATATAAGTGTTTTCTAACAATATCAATGGTTAAATCGCATGTTGCCAGGCATAAAATCGTCAGTAACAAAAGACCCATTGCTCAACTGCTCTGGAACTAATCTGAAATTCTAATGATGACAGCAGTATCAAGTTATAAAGTTTCAATTTTTTTTTAAATTTTTTGTATTACCTCAGCAGCAACCGTGTAGGTACAAATACGTCATACATAAACAAAAGACATTGTCTTTAATTTTGGTTGTAAGCTTAATTCATTATTTAATTTAAATCCTTTATTACGCATTTCGTATTGTTTTCATTATGTGATATATATTGTTAATTTCAATTATAATAATAACTTCACACATATGACACACGATCATTTTATATTTAGCCTGACTGCAACGATCGTGCTCATTACACTATTATGTGGCCTGAGTGGGAATAGAACACTTTACCCTTTGCCTTAGTACTTAGGATCACTAACCACTGGACCTAAAGATCTCAAATTTATCATTTTTAATGTATAAAAAGCATGAACAACTTTTCGTCATTGTTTTTTAATGACAAGTGAAGTTGTTGCATGGGATTGATTTTCCTTATTTTTATATTTTGTTTTACATCGTGGAGAAAAACAAATTTAGTTTGGTTCAAAAATATGTAGTGTCATTAAGATGACAGTAGTCATTCTATGCGCATCTATCGACCGCTCATTTTGCGTAATTGTTATACTTCGTGGCCTTAAGGTGATAATGAAATCATTGATACTTATGTTTAAATAACCAGTAATCTGTACTTCATATGCAAGTGCGCGAAACAAATGGAATTTATTTCTCATGTCGCAAAATTATGTGGTTTTTGGTTACGGGTGAGCAAAAACATACAACGCTCTAAATGCCATTCTCGATGACAAACACGCCACAAAGAGCATTAACCCGCAAATGTTCGATGTAGTACCGCCGGGATGCGAACGTGCGTGACAGAGCGTGATTTACTAACTGAATTGCACATGACTTTCAAAGTACTAAATTTATCCGACGTCTAAAAATATCTGTAAAAGATTTACTTGTAGAAATAAACATAATATATCATTTATCATTTACAGGCCAGGTACGCTAATCATTTCAGTTAACGTAGTTATCTACTGTTAGGCATAAAAATAAAAAAATAAGGCGCCGCGGGATGTCTGTCAGATGTACATGTTGATATAATTATTTTATAGATATAATAAGTATAAAAGGATTATGAAAAGAAATAATAATAAATATAGTAAAATTAAACATACACCACAATACACGTTATGGCATGCGTCGCCATGTTGTGATAGTATATACCGTGGCGACGCGTTATCACACCAACAGCTGAACTGGCTCTCGGTCTTAGTTGTTTCACAACAAAATAATAGTATGTGTTTACTATAAAGTATTTTGTTTTTATATATATATTATTCATCACATTAGCTAAATGCACACTAGCTGTATAGATTTACTTTACAGCGTAACTTCGAAAATACTGTTTTTGTATCCGAAGTTAATGATATGTAAAAGAGTAAGATCTATATCTCAGAATTGATGGTAAACTTTACCTACAATCACTTCAGTGGCTTGTCAATGATTTTCTTTTAATTACATCACAAATGTAAAAAGTAATATGTAGTGTCACAAAAAACTGAATATTTTGTATGTTAGCTTTTTGTAAGATTATACTAGTATTTTGTGTATTTGTATTGAGTTTTTTCATAGTTCGCCTTCAAGATTAGTGTTTTTGTCAAATTCACGCGGTCCAGTATTTTTTAACACAAGTATATTATAATTGAGATTGAAACTATGTAATAAAGTGATGATGTCAATTGAAAGCCGGTTATCATAACAAATAGTTATTGAATCTAGATAAAAACGAAACCTGTTCCTTTTTATAATTTTTCACCAAAAAATAACTGGTTGAATATCATAAATAACACCTTTTAACTAAATAATGACTGCTTTTTTAAAAAAATATTTTAAAAGCTGTAGGTACTACGTATTTATGTCTACCACATAGAAAAAAGAATCTATCAGTTTAGTAATAATATTACTTCACCTCGTAGTTCCTTTTTTCTTTACTACGTCGAACATTGGTGGGTTAAAATTTTAGATATTTTAGAATCAGTTTTTAATCTTAAATTTTCTAATTTTGTTTTTGTGGATATATACTTGAGGCTTTTGGGTCAACCACCTCCTCAAATTCAAAATCGATTGCATGCATATTATCTATCATAAAGAAAGACGTCTACGAGGTGTAGTAATCATATTTCTACACCTAGTAGTACTGAGATGGGTGTGTAAACTATAGACACAAGAATGACGCAATTTGCACTATAGTTGCAACCTTTTATTTTATAGGCACCAATAACTGTTTGTTTTTGCCCAAATTAATGGTTTGGGTACAACTTAATAACATGACAGCTGTAACTATATACTTTTTGCTCATTAGCTAATTAGCTAGCGATATGAATTGTATTTTATATAAAGCCAATAAAGAAATACTTTAAAGGTTTTACTTGTCACTGAAATCGAGCTTAGTATACTGAAGACGAAGTGACAAGTAAAATTAATTTGTAATCATTAAGTGAATTTGTTAGCTGAACACATTTTTAACATTAATAGTATTGTATGGTGATTTCAATGATTCATACGTCGTGCTGTGCTACAAAAACTCAAAGACTTTGGGAAACTTTATTTAAATTTACGACTGTAATAAAGCGCTAACCATTATCAATTAAAAGTGAAATGGTTCAGATATTTTGCGCTGAAAACAAAACAAATGCAACTAAAGAAACAAATCACTGCATCGTATCTGTATAAATTGACACGTTTGTTATATGTAAATATAGGTTCATTGACCGCCATGTGCCAGGATATTGTGAGAAAATTTCGATATAAATATTAAACAAACAACTGTATGTTTATCTGGTTATAACCGCTACTTCCAGGCTCTGATTGTGATATGTGTTTATTTAAAAATAATAAAATTTATGTAGTTAGTAAGCGTTCATCCTGTTGACCATTTTGAAACAGTAACAGAGAATTGATACACGTCATACTTCGTTTCGGTGTGATCACGGATTAAAAATACGGTGTGTCACCACTTCTATGTATCCCATGGGTGATGTAAGAGCCGCAGGACTATGCACTGTAAGGAGAAGGGAAACTTGATGCAGGGGTGACAGTGTCGTGGTAAATGTGTGCAATGCAATGCTACGATGGCTGTCATGTCTTTTACGTCCCCAAGTGAGGCGTAAAAAATCGTAATACGCCGCCACAGTGTGGGTCATCATACTGAGTATGGTGACTACAACTTTTGGATTCTATTCATGTTTTTCATCAAGCAAAGTAGAGTCACTTTGGCAGGCTATTAAAATAAAAATAAAAAAACTCTATATCGACATGTCTCTCTAGTGTTTTATAGGAGGCAAAAATCGCCATTCTAAGGAGTAGCCTATGTCTATCAGCGGACTATTAAACATTGTGTTGTTGATGTGATATTTTGCTAAGAAAATATGGAAATGAATGGATTAGGACAAAACTCTGATGTTTAATGTAATTTGGTTTTTTTTTGAGAACAATGCTGTCGTCATATGAAAAACTTTAATAAAACAACATGGTTACTTGATGGAGTAATCCTTCACATCTTGCAACAATTATGGTGAAATATACAGAGAAATAACCCTGACTCGTCAATCAATCTTCACCACTATTGCTTCATGATAATGTAAGACTGTTAGAGTAATCAATACAGCGGCAACATCCGTCATTCTCGACACTCCAGGCAAGTCTAGGCTAGGCTAGGATTTAGTCAATTCTTGTTGTATGAAAATAAACTGTTTAGGGATTTAACACAAAACGATTTCAAACAGTTTGTCGAGTCTAGGTTGTTGGTGACACTTCTTAAAATAAACGTTACGCTTTTACGACTTCAATCATACACATTTATATTACAGTATACTTGGAACTAGTCTACGGACACTCGGCCAGTTGTTAGCCTATCCTTGCGTTGGCTCTAGGTTTGTCACTGAGTATATGACCATCACTATGTTTTATTTATATATTATAATATGATACTACACTGAGAGTTATGAGATTGATGTATTCATAAGACAATAATTTGTGTGATCCACACATTGTTGTTTTCAGCCTGTGTTCTTTGTGTCAATTGCAGATTTGTGTTAAAAAAATATTGAGTTGTACAAAAACAATAGAAATCTTAAAAAATACAGAGATTAGCACGTTTTTATTCATTTGGTACAGAAACACCACCTACTTCTAACTCCTGCGTTCCGGAGTAGCCAGAGATTCTAAGGGTTTTGCCATCCGGTCATAAAAAAGGTATACTTACTTACCTACCTACTGTATTCTCGCTGTTTAGTTAATGCATTTTAAGTTCCGCTTTTATAAGCATCACTTAGTCAACAAGGTACAGATTTATTTAGGTCTTCAAGCTGTTGACGAAGTTATTTATTACTTTTGTATACTGTAAGAGATGACTTCTTTAGTGCAGTTTACGATCGTTTGGTGACGCTTGTGACATATATTTGCGGCACACAAAGATTGGTGGAGAGATATGGAATGCTTTGATGAAAATTTAATCTTTTGACAACATTTACAATCGAAAGAAATGTGATAACAAATTATTTTAATGACAGTTATATTCATTATTAAGGATCTCACAAGAAATACATGAATCAATCGAAACATTTTGACTTTTAAAATTGAAACATAGGTTTACTAGGGTCAAAGAGTTGATCATATGCAGTCAAATTCTACAGAAAGGTACATTATTAATGCTTGTGAAATCAATCTGAAGGTCGGCTACATGAAAATATTTTGAAAAAATGGCTCAATAGGAAAACAACATTCAAACTATTCAACCAAAAGAAACAATACATGCATCGTAACATAGAATCTTCTCCTTTTTTGAAGTTGGTTAAAGACTTTCTGTTGGGGCGGTACTTCCTAGATCCATCAATTCAAGTATGATTTTGTTGGTTTTCTACTTTATAGTTCAACGTGTTTAATGTGTATTCGTTTATTTACATATATACAGTAAATAGCATCTATGGAAGCAGTTTATCTGGAAGTATTTCTTTCTTCTTAATTTTGTTTGCACAATTTGACTTTTCAAAAATACAAAATGATATCAATTTTAGGAGTAGTCAAACGTTGATTACTTAACACTTTTAGCTTTGATCACATAGGGTAGTTAGGTGTACATTTTTTCTATATTAATAGCCTGCCAAAGTGACTCTACTCTGTCTGATGGAAAGCATGAATAGAACCCAAGAGTTGCGGTCACCATACTCATTGCAAATACAGACAATGCAGTATGGTGACCCAGACTGGCGGCCTAGCGAGATGCTTTTTCACGCTCCGTTTGGGGATGTAAAAGGCATGACAGTCATCGTGGCAGTGTAAGGCTCACACAGTTACCACGATAACTGTCACCCCTGCATCAATGGGAAAAAAAACTTTCATTGTTTACTTCTATTGTGTCTTTACTGCAAGATTTTACTGCATAAGCTCCATACGGTGAGTGGTACACATTCAGAAATTATTGAAATATTAAAATTATCTATCGCAGATATATGATTACAAAGATACGTTTAGTTGTTATTTTTCTAATAAAATTATAGTTATTATTATTTACTGCAAATTGTATTAATTTTAATATCTAGGGAATTTTTAGGCCATCGTGCTTTCGACAAAACATGATTTCTATTTCAAAATTTTATATCATAAACTGGCAGTAACAAGTCAGCGTTATTATAATACTCACTTAAACGTCAAAAGATAAATCGGCAATCAATAGTATCATAATAAAATTACAAATCATAATATTGAAATAATATACAATATTACATCAACAAATTTCGGTCGAGCTTTTTTATGAACTCGAAAAAACAAAGCCAGAAGTTACTCAAGTTCGATAAACCACAAAAAAACTGTTATTGTTCAGTTGTCTAACAAAAAAATTTGATCATTGAACACGGTAACTTTCGAATAATTAAATTATAACTCGAAGATAACGTAAGGAAGTCAATGAATCGGCCATATACGTATAAGACTTTGTTCGCGTGACAGAATATAACTTGTCTTCCGTATGCACTTAATATACTTTTTAATTCTAAATTGAATAATAACACGAATGCTTTAACATAAGAGAACGGATTGTGAATACTATACGCTGTATATGTCTATTGTCATTCATTGCTGAACGAAAGTTTTCCCTCAGGAGCGCGAACTATACCGGTCTTGGGCAGTCCACGTCTATACTAGACTAGAATAATAATATTAGACTAACCATTTTTAAATACGGTTTTTCCGTTCCTGTTATTGTTTTTCTATTATTTACCTAAAATTATAATGTTAACGCCAAATATGTTAATTTAAACGCTTTTGCTTACGCAATCAAGATGGCGTTAGTTTTATTTAACTATAATAGTGAAAATCTTAATTTTAATGTAAATAAACGTACTAGCAAAATCCTGATAGCTTAACAATGAGTTTTAAGTAAACGATAGTTTTTCATACAAGGGTTACAGATATTAAATGATTTTAAAGTTTCACTTCAGCAAATTAACAATTTCACTTGTATGTAGTTTGCTAATTAAGCCTATTAAAATGTCATGCGCACGCGCTGGTCTGGAAAATTCGCGGTAAAGTTGACAGGACAATAAATCTCTTTATCTGAGGCATGCGAGATTTATCTCTGTTGAAACAATTTTAATAGCAGTCACGAGACTAATTACGTACCATTGTAGTTTTTTATACACTCGAAAATATACCATATGTGTAGGTTTTAAAGTCTGTAAATGACGTGAACGTAATGTACGACGTTATTGAAATTATTCATTTACCTAGCAATTTTTACTTTTAGTTCCAGTTTGTATATATCGGGTATTCGATTTGACTTTCTTAGTCTAAAAAGACTAAGAAAGTCAAGAAAGACTAAGAAAGACACGTATAAAAATTTAAGAAAACTTAAATTTTTATACGTGTCAAAATCAAGCTTTGGCATATTTGAATTGCGAACCCCGTGACACCATGACTTTATAGAAAATCACAGTTTACCAGTTTTTGTTAGTTTTCACAGAATGTTCTTTTTCATAGGCACACAAGGAGTGTTAACACTCTGTGTCTCTTGAGTTGTGCCCATGTTGTTCAGTTGAGTCCATGTTGTTGAGTCCATGTTTTTTAGTTACATGCATGTTGCTGAGTGGAGTTTATGAGCAGCTGTAACCAGTAACTGTCAAGGTGGCTTGTCTGCTTGTTGGCATTACGTACTTATTTAATGACTAGCTGCGCCCCGTGTTCACTATTTCATCGACTTTAATTTTGTTATCATAAAATGCGACAGTTTTCTCCAATTTCAATATTTGACCATATATTGGCATTAACAGTCCAAACTATCGGCATACATTGATTTAATTACAAACGTGAATAATCTTATAGGTTTTCATAAAGAGCATACGTACCAATTATATGACGGAGTTTTGTTTTAACAATCCATTTATTGATGCCAGAGTCTAAAGTCCAAAATAGATAAGGAAACAATAAAATAAAGGTAAATAAACCTACCCAAAAATAAACCAACCTTGAAAAAGAATAATTTTAGGTAAATATACCAAAGTGGCTCTATTCCGTCTGATGGAAAGTATGAATAGAATCCAAGAGTAGCGGTCGCCATATTCATTGTGAATGCAGATAGTTCAGTATAGCGGCCTAGTGAGATGCTTTTTCACATCCCACTTAAAGGACCCGTAGTCCTAGTGCGAGGGAAACAGACACAAGTTACTCTATATTGGTAAACTCGTCGTGTCTTTTTAAATTCTTTCTTAAATTTTAAAGTTCAGAATTTAATCCTGTTCAGTTGTTCCTAAGCAGAGCACTAAAACCAGATTGATGAACAAAACAAAAAAGGTTTGTTATTTGTTGCCCATTTTGTAAATAAACTACAATATGAACTGACGTGTTGAGACTAAACAATCTAATCTATATTTACGTTTCAAATAATTCATGAACATTCTATAAACAGGAAAGTAGTTATATTAGCACTTCCGAGAAAGTTTTTGAATAAAGAAAAAAGAATATTAAAAATTGGAGTTCATTACTTTTCAACTCTCGGATGATGAAAATGCCTAACAAAAGATAGGATTCATCTACTTAACCTACATTATTTCAGAAGGCGTGAAGTTTGGATTAAGAGGGTCTAATTGTTAGCGATTCTAACTACAAAGAGGTCAGTGCGGTTCCCATCATTAACAAACAAATATTATGCGACCTTTGTGTCTGAATGTAATTTATCTAAAACATGAATCTAATTAAAAAAATATAAATATTTATTCAATTCAATCGTCAATCGGTCAAAATCTAGAACTTATTACCGGCGCATGTATTTCCACTAGACTCCCGCGTCTTTTAAGCGGATCTTGTGAAGCATCTCACTAGGCCATCAAAGTGTGGGTCACCATGCTGAATTGTCTGCATTCCCAATGAGTACGGTGACCACACCTCTTAGATTCTACTGATGCCTTCTATCAGGTAGAGTAGAGTCACTTGGACAGGTTCAAACTTAAAAAAAAAGAAGTGTTTAATGTTTCGTTTTACCCATTCGGATGAAAAAGATGCATTAATGTATATTTTATTACTATGTTTAAGTATATCTAGGTTTTCTCACGATTCTTGAGTACGATGTTAAATATACTAACATAGTACAATAAACTTAAAGTGTTAAAACATTTTAGTTGAACACTCTGATATAGTGAAATAATTTTTAAAGTATGCAATACATATTAAATATATTATGAGTGTGTTATTTAAAATTATTATGTTAAATAATTTGCATTTCAAAGAGCAATTTGTATCAAGATTAGAATTAACGGACTGTATAATATACCAAAAGTATGATAAGATATAACTCCTAAAGGCTTAATATATATGTTATAAACGCGATCATGTTGCTAAAGCAGAAAAATGGAATAGTTATTATGTAGTAAAATCATAAATAGTTTTTATATATCCAACGGGATATCCTTAGAAAGAGGTTTTGGTCAACTAAAAAGCGCTGACTAAACGAGTTGATTTAGTAATTGTTTTAGTTTTCTTTTTTCACTATTGAAATGCTTTTGTCTTGCGTATTTTGCTCCCTTAGTCGGTTCTTACGTCACCTACGAGATGAATAAGGCGGGAGGGTGACACTTCATGTTCTTAATCTGTCACGGATAGTAATATCAGAAACTTACAAATAATATCCCAATGAAATAAAACACTACTATAAACAATTACCAGTAATTTAAGACCTCAAAACATTGTACGAAAGAGAAAGTTGTTGATGATAATCCCGAAACAGTAAGTACACAAGTACAGTTATGGCTATAGAATGTAACATTGAGAGCCATACAATCACCGACCAGATGAATAAAACTGTTCATCCGTTAACCGTTGAATCGTAGTTATCTCCAATTGAGATCTTGCGTTGTAAGTGATAAATTGTTCAGACGCTTCTGGATTTCATTGCATATTGTTATTATAATAGATTTTTCTAATAGTAAACTTAAAATCACAATTATTGAATTACTGTGCACGGCAGCGTTCGTGTGAGTCTACACTTGCAGATTGCCCGCAGATTCATTAAAAAATAAATAAAGGAAAAAAATAAAAAGGGCAAACACAACGTGGGTAGACACTCCCCAAAATGTGTTCTGACGACAACGTGCAGCTTGCGGGAAGCTATTAGATTCGTACAGCACAGGATCGATTATTGTGGCGGATCTTCGGGGAGGTTTATGTCAAGCAGTGGACGTCTTTCGGCCTTAATGATGATGATCATGGAATGAAAGAATCTCTATGCGAATGTATTACATTGCAGTATATCGATAGAAGTGACACGATGGAATATATCACAACAAAGTTATATTTGAACTTGTTTTGCGCGGAATATATAACGTTTTGAGTGTGTTATGTACCTCCGGTAACGCCTATACATATCAAAGCCGATAACATTAAAAATAATACTAGACAAGTAACGGTAGCCTTGAGTGATCAGTCGAGTGGCGAGATTTTTGTTTGAACCCGGCTTGTCTATCTTTTCAGATATGAAATCTGTGTATTTGTATAATGATAAAAATACCATATCTATTATAATAAGTACGAAACTACATACATACATAACATATTTTTTGGTAATACACACAAATGTACGAGTTAAATAATGCTTAATTGTAATATGACTGACACTTAAAGGTACCCTTTAGAAGACTGCATTTAATATAATTAGGAATATTTTATTGGTTCAGAATCAATTCAAAATCAGTAAATAATAAAGAAAAGTTGTATTTTCTCTTTAAAAAGACAATTTTAGGAATATTCCTGTGTCGTAGAGAATTTTAGAAGCAAACAAACAAGGGACTTTAAGAACAATTAGGCTCAGAACAACAGTTTGTGTTGTCCCATGTGGATTTCAACAAAGCATAGTTTCAGTAGAAGGCAGTGAATAAAAAAAATAGTCAAATTGTTTTTAAAGATTGCATATTCTATATTTTCACGAAAATGCGACAATTTTATGCTAACCCATTATTTTAAAAATTAAACCACAATATTACTATAAAAACAATGGTTGCTTATTTAAATTTCTTTCGTCAAGGTGCACAAGGTCGGAATTATTGAGATGGTTTTGACCCGGAGCTCAAATTAGCTGTAATATACCGTTATAATTGCAGACATAATTTTGATTGTTAGAAAGTTATTCTGAAGGTCGTCGCTTGTTATTTCTTTTCTAAGCCCTCTTACATGCAACCGAAGAAATATAATACACATTTAACGTCTACCCAGTTACGTTTTTGACTTGCAAATTAGTTACTCATAAATGTTAAAAGTAATATTAGATATGTTTCAAAGTTATATGTATAAACCTTCCGCCATCACAAACGCTGTTAATGTCATTGATGCATACACTTATACTTCGGTATCAAGAGCACAGTGGAATGCTGCATTTCTTAATAAAAATAAAAAAAATAATTAAAAATATAAACCCAAACGCACTGCTACAATTCGAATAACGATTATTAAATAATACACAAATCTTACGCATGTGACGTCAATGCAACTATAGCCAATACAGATTAAGGGTTTACGCTTCATGTACTCATAAAAGTGTTTATGTTTCACTTTTAAGCGGAAAGTAAACAAATTGTAATATGAATGCATGATTATAAGGAATAGAATGACGCAAAATACTTTTTGACGCAAAAGGAACTGGCTTTGGACGCTCTGAATTATTATTGCGGACTTGAAGCAATAAGAGACCTTTATAAAATACTACAAATTTAAAATTTAAAAGCGAACAAATGAATCTTAAATTTTATTATTAGAGATGAAAAAAAAACATTATTATTAACAAACATCACTTTTTGATCTTTCCTAAATTACATTGATATAGCCAGGGGAGTCATCACCACGATTTGTTATCGTCTCACCTGAAGTTTTATTATTCTATGATAGTACTTTTCATGTGTAATGCAGGTACAGCAGTTACTACGTAGTACTGTTTATTTTGGCTAGATGGCATGTGGCTGTACGTGAATAAACATGCAATGTAAAGTATTAAGTTTAGATTCGGAACAATAATTCGTGGATCACACAAAGTGTTGTTTCATGTGGTGATCAAGTACACTACACTTAGGATGTAAGACGGCTTAAATCACTACGCTAGCCGTGCACTACGCATCGTTAGAGATGCACCCGGGATATGATTAGACGGAATGTATGCTGGCTTACCATTCAGTCGTGATAAAATTTATTTATTTTAATTTATGAACTAAACACATTATATTTACTAATGTATGGGTGCCAAACTTAAGTGTTTGACTTAGAAATTGTACACAGTGAGGGTAAGAATGGTCGACCAAGTGAAATATAAGCTGTGTCCAGAGGTGATATCTTCCTTATCTTTACAGCGGAAAGGTGATTCGACTGCTGGACATAAAACTTCTTCAAACTTTTGGTAATTGAATTTCCGATTTCTAATGTTACTAATACTGTCTCTGTTACAAATGCTTTTTAATTTGTAGCAACCAAACGACAAAAATAAACGATTTTTTATACTTATGTTTATGCAAATATTGTTCATTTCAACTAATGCAAGTGGCAATACTTCTGCGGACTGTTTGAGGCCTTGACGTGATACCAATTGACACGGTAGATCGCCAAAATTAGAATAAATCGAGTTTTTTAGATTCTTAAGACAAATTTAGAATACTAGTAACGCTAGCTTTGAATACCAGATAGTAGCACTAGTGTGCTAAATTTCTGTTACTTATTGGTTGAGCTAAAATTGCGAAGTCTTGCATCAAAGACGGACGGTCATATATCATCTGTCACGAATGACGATGAGGTATTTGTAGAAAAAAACAACTTATAACACTTAAGTGTGAAACGCGCAATAAACGTCAGAAGTGCAGGTAATGAATTTAGAACAGTTTAACTACATTTCTTGGTAGTAGCTATACATCACTTGGCAATTAAAACTCAACAGTTTGAGTGTATACTTTATTTCATTAACTAATATAACTTGAACTTTCTTTGTATAGATTTTGTCATCAAACTCTCGACCTGTCCCCTCTTCATACCACCATCCATTTTTTCGATATGTTTTTTGAAGTGAAAACTTCTTTAGGCGCGTTGAGCGTTTTGGTAGAGGGTAAAATCCTTGGTTCGCGTCACCGACATGCTAATGATAATAGTATATCTATAGCTATGGAGAATATGATATTATATATTATATATGAAATTTATTATTATTATATATTATATATGATATTATATATTATATATAGCTATATATGAAACATAAAAAATTTCATATAATTTTTGCATATAGTTTTAATTACTCTCAACTTAATAGTTCCGTTTTCACTTCTATCGGCAGTCCCACGACTGCTACTGTTTTTTTTTATATGAGAGCCTGCCAAAGTGACTCTACTCTGCTGATGGAAAACATAAATAGAATCCAAAAGTTGTAGTCACCATAGTCATTGTGAATGCTGACAATGTAGTATGGTGACCAACACTATGGGGGCCTATTAAGATCCTTTTTTACGCCTCCCTTGAGGACGTAAAAGGCAGGACAGTCATCGTAGCATTGTATTGCACACACTTACTACGACAACTGTCACCCCTGCATCAATGGGCCTTCGGTCTCGTACTCACCAAAGAAACGCGACAGCACGGATGTTGTCGCTTTAGGTTGATCTTCTGTGGGAGGGTAGTACTGCCCCGGTCGAGCCGGCCCGTTCATGCTAAAATCAGCGTGGCTCTACTACCTGTTAAATGTTCTGGTAATGATTATTTAAACCATCTTACCTCTATATAACCTCTGATTAGATGTCATATTTGTATATGATTAGTCTGTAGTCAGACAAAACCGACGTTGAGATTCGTTGAAAAGAGCAGATAAGTGGAGGATAAATACGTTCAATCTGACATGAGCGCAGAAATACAAATTGTCAGCTAGGGTTAAACAAAGTGCAGTATGATAATCAGTTGTTATTAAATGTATAATTAGAGTCAATTAAGTCATTATGTTTGGACACGGTTATAAAATACTAGTTTTGTCAAGGTCAGTTAAACAAAATCATACATACACCTCATTTAGATTTTGCCGCGTTTAATCGATGTCTCATATTTATGCCGATTATTTCAATATGATATATCATTATTATTAAACATTGTCATTGACAGTTTGTTTGATTATTAACTATCTTTTACTCTACTGCTGTATGTAGGTGTGGTGACTAACACACTACACTACAGAGTAATCACTGATCCTGTATCGCGATATAAAAATTCTCACGTTGATTCGCATATATTTAACCCACACATCAACTGCCAGGCAGTTGATGTGTGGGTTATGTGATGGGATGAAGTTATATGAGTACCTGGTCGTGACCAGGTACGATGACCTCACCTGGTCAGAGGATCCTCATATTGTGACGGAGGGAGATGACATTCGTTCTTCCGCATAGATAAAACAGTTTGTTCATGGTTATAGCCTCCTGAGATCCTATAAAGTATATAACCTACAATTAACGTTGTTAATTTTTATAGCTAAGTCCTAATTATTATCAATAAAACAGAAAAAAAAAATCCACACCCTCCCCTTTTGGCATAAGGGATGGTATCACAGACGATACCTTGGGACTGCATTAGTTTAAAACAAGGTTATTATTCATATTATTTTTATTCTGCATATATATTTTATAAATGGCACATTATTCAAACTATTGAAAAAAAAGCTTACTGGAAAGTGTGATAATCATTAAAGCAGTTCCTATTGACATTAAAACAAAGGAGAATATAACATTTGGCACATTTCACAAACGTCAAGTTTCTACAACCTTTATTTCGACATTTTGGTGTGTTATTTTGAGCTCCCTTAGCACAAGTTGACAGATGTTTTGCTTCCTTCTTCCTTTTTGCAATATAAGGTATAGGTTCAATGAGTCTATGTTTTCTTGTAGAGGTGGAAGGTCTTTTATACATTATGGGAACAAGACTGTCTTGATTGCTTTGAGTGGAACGAGGGTTTAACTGTGGGGTATTGCGTGTCACGTGTGCAGATTTTGGGCTCAAAATTTGTGGTTGTGATGTTCTGGGACCTGAGTAAATTAATTGTTTTGCCAAATTCAGCTTGAAATCTAAGTATTGGTCCATATTTTTCCTCTGACTTCCAAATTTTGCAGCATCGTCATCCTGCTGCTGCTGCAGTAAAGTCGAAGAAGTGAAATATTGTTCTTATAGTCCATTTACCAGTTCTTACTCTCATAGGATACCTGTCAATAATCAGATCCAGTAAGTCAATGCTTCCCATATACTTCTTATAATTTTTCATAGCTATAGGTTGTGGCACTTCGATATAGTTTTCATTCTGCTTGCTCTTCTAGCTGCCTCCTCCAGCTTTGTGTAGTGCCACATCTGTCTTGAACAATACCCGCTTTTTATCTTTTTCGTTGAATTTGGCCGCTGGTACTCTGACATTCTATTTTTCATCAATGTATCCAATGTACAGTACATTCTAATTGGTAGAAGACTAAGCACACTCATGGCCATTGAATTTCCAAAGAACTGTCAAAGTGCATCAGGCGTCGTATTCAGACATTTTCCCATTCAAATATTTGTACATTCGGCCATAATTTCAAATGAATCGTCATCAATATAATGACCAAATTACTCTAAATAACTCTTAACAATTACGCTAGGATCAAAAGAGACGTCCAGATCGTCTTCATGTGGAGTAAAATCGAAGTTTTCGCTGTTATCCACCGTTAATGTATGTTGCGGGATGATTGGGGTTGTATGCATAAAGATGAAAGAAGTTCATCGTCCGATTCATTCCAATCTTCTTCATTAGAAAATGGGCTTTCCTCACGAATTTCTTCCTCTCGGTATGCTAGGAGGTCACTGTCGCCATGACTGTCTTCTTATTCCATATTTGACTCATTAAAATTGAGCTCTTCTATGCTATCTTTTTCAGATAGCTTACCTGTAAAAGAAATCAGAAATAAGGCTAAAATGCCCGAGGTATCACGTACGATACTCGTAGAAAAACGAAAAATTTGTAAATAATTATTAAACTTTTCCATGAAATATTTGTATTAAAAGTAAAATAGCAATGTATTCTTAAAGATTATAGCATAAAACCCTAAGTTATTAACAAAAAATAATATTTACCTTTATGTGAATTCGCCATGACGGTTAACGCAAAATTATTTTTACAATATACGCAACTAAGAAGCGATTGGTATAAACTTGATAATAGTATATTACAATGAAAATATTTGAAATTGCATATTTCTGATTTTTTATAAATACATACGATTACTACATATAACGTCTGTATTGCTAGTGAGTTCTCTAATTCAAACAGCAAAAAGATGAACGTAAAACATCCAAATTCGACTCATTACTCGTGAGTCGAATAAATTTTGTCTCAAATGGTACCTGTATTCCAACACCTTTAGTGCTATTTTACTTGTATTACTTTTATTTACTTGTATCTGCACAATCATTGTGTAAAGTTGTTAGTTATACCCGTATACATGAATTATGGAACACGGATAAATGTAACGGATTGACCTCACTTCATGGTGTCTGCTGCCCCTGCTGTCACTATCGTGGCTTAAGATGACTGCTTAAAATAAAGCGGTCGTGGACAAATTTGATACTTAATTAGTCAAAAAACAAACGAATTTGAATAGCATTATAACGCTAATGAGATGATGTCCATATTTTTTTTATGTGATAAGGATCAAACCCTTTGTACTTCCAACTGGGTTTTTAATTGAAATTTACCTTATTTTGCTAACAAATGACGTCATTATGACGTTATCAGAAGTGTTGTAATAATGTAGATAAGTACATTCAATTAAGGCTTATCAGGCGTTGGAACTATCGCGATATAATAGGACATGACTGTACCGGTTATATGTAGTGGTGTTTAATGAATATACTGATAACAGTTGTAAATACGGAACGGTGTGTTTATATGATAATTTAAACTCAAAATATATGTAGAATAAAACATGTTTTTGCTTGAATATTTGCGACTGTATTCTGTTTGATAGAGAGGCTTCGTGGAATATTTTGTGCGCGATACTCTGCTAAGTTAGTTCCTTGTGTTACATTCGAACCTTATTAACTACTGAATTCATATTCACTATTTAAGTTCCATAAGTTTTATTACAGGCTTTTTTAACAAAAGTATACTTTTTGTGTACACAGCTAATAAAAACTTGAAATGATTTTTGAGTGTTTTACAATTTTCTCTTTTATAATTTATAAAAATTCTAAATTTGACTAGTTATATATATGGTAAGGTTAAAGAGAACAGAGAATAAAGATTGAATCTCACCTAATGATGAGATTTAAAGGAACTTATAAGCTGTTTATTGTTAGACCGAAGTCTAAACTACGGTGCTAATAGAAAGAATTTTATTTTTATTTTTTTTTATAAAAATCCTACCAAAGTGACTCTACTCTGCCTGATGGAAAGCATGAATAGAGTCCAAGAGGGGTGGTCGCCATACTCACAGCAAATGAAGACAATGTAGTATGGCGACCCACGCTATGGCGGTCCAGAAACGGTACTTATTTAAGCATAGATAAGTGATATTTTGAATAACAAAACCAAGGTAGTCACGATTCAAAAAGTACCTTAAGTGCGCTCAATGAAGTAATTTTTTCTATTACGCACATTGAATTTGATTAGTTTAATGCACAAAATATGCTTGAAATAAATAGAATAGGTTTATAGAACACAGATGTTTTGCCTTGATGAAATCTGATGTTCAAAACAATTAAACTGTTTTTCACGTGCTCAGAGAAACAATAACTTCATATTCAAATATATGTTTAGAATTACTTGATGGGTCTATAGGTCGACACTTAAAATGTAACGATCATAAACGTTGGCTGTGAACCTTCTCTCGTGACGAAAAATCTGACCTCGACATTGTGGTTTTAGTCGGTATAATTCCATTCAACCACCAAGACGTAGACAAGGTATTGTTTTCTAACAGCGTCTACATGTCTTAGTGGTTTAAAGGAAATCCTTGTTGAATAATTAATGTATAGTGCGTAGCGTTGAAAGACCCCCGCTAGTTGGTCCGACGGCATGGTGACAGTTGCAGGAAGCCGTTGGATGCAAGCGGCATGGGACCAGCTCTTGTGGAGAACCTCTGGGGAGGCTTATGTCCAGCAGTGGATGTCTCTTGATAGTATGAGAATGTTTTAATAAATCCAAATGTCTGGAGAACTGATAACCTTGATGGTAAATTGATCGATATAAATCTTTAAAATAATCTTTGAATTTCTGTGTTCTCGCTCAAGAGGCGATAATGTAAGCAAAAAATAGAATGTTCCATATTATTGGTCTTGTTTTAGCATCATAAGGTATTTTCATTAATACATGATTTCACATTGTGTTTTTCTTTTGTGATAAGTGGTCTGATAAGTAAATATGAAATTGTTAAAACTAAAATAGGACTCTACTATGCTTACAGCATAAAAAACCTCTAAAATCATGATGCTTACGAGTCCTAATTAAGTATAGTAAGTAAGTAAATCTATAATAGTAAACACAAAACGATTTCGAGGTCAGAGGAAGTACAAAATATGGTGATAGTCGTATTTCATAATGATTACCTTCGCACACTATGAATACTTTACATATGTGTATGTTATGGGTACCAGTCTTGAACAGTACAATTCAGTGAAGATATGTAAATGAATTGATTTTATTCTAGTAAGTTGTCGATTACTTTTCAAACAAATTTAAGTTTTAGCTAATTGGTTTATTTTTATTTCCTAAAGCATAGTGCTTTTCACTTTACACACGTTATTGCTGGCAACTCATTAAAGCTACGCATTGGTCTTGTATGTCATTATATAGGGTGGGCTAAGAATTGGTTAACATTAACATAACAAACATGTTACGACAGTTCTTGGGACCGATGCTATTGAAATTTGCTGGCTACAATCGTAACACATGGTTTCAACAAGATGGAGCCACTTGTCACACATCCAATGAGTCCCTGTCAGTGGTCAAAGACATGTTTCTGAAAAAACTGATTTCCAGATGAGGTGATATTTCATCTCCACCCGGAAGTCCTGATCTATCCCGAGCAGACTTCTTTTTATGGGGTAAAAGAAAAAATCAGCGAAGAGATGTCGGCGATCCATCGGTCTCTTTGCTGATGAATATTCGAAAATTTCGATGCTCGCTTAGAAGAGTGCAAACGTCAAAACGATGGTCATTTAGACGATGTAATATTTAAAAAATAAATCCAACTAATTACCTTTCTTGTAAATTAACAATTTTTATAATACGAGTATATCAAATGGTTTTTTAAATGATTTTTTCAAATGTTAACTAATTCGTGACCCAGCCCGTGTAAGGCAATATTATTTTGTTTTGTATTGAGCAGCTTTTATTTGGCGTTTTAATTCTTAATTCTTAGAAAACTCACTTCACTTCTTGAAAAAATCCTTATCGAGTGCGAAGTTAGTCAAGCGTAACCGAAGTACATAAAATAAAAACGTAAAAGACAAACTTTAATAAGACGAAGATTCAAAATTTGACGTTTTGAAGGATTATTTCAATTGATACACAAGTACACATAGGTACCATAAAAGGAGTACGCACTTTCTTTCATTCTCGCTCAAAGTATAAACATCAATTGCTTTTACAGTGTCGGCAGATTTTTAGAAGAGTGTGAATGTACATATATTAATTAAAATAGTAAAAACGATGATACATGTTACCTCAATTACGCTATTTTTCGCTTCTAATGTAATATTTACAAAGAAAGTATTTGAAAAAATTTCATTAATTACTTTAATTAGGTATTAATAATATAATGTAATAAATGCCGTAACACTTTCCAGAACATTCTCCAACGGCTGGGAAAAGTTTTATTTAATATGCTCGGTAACTTTTGCGATAAGTCCATTCTCGTATATGCGTTACGGTTTCTAATCTTGTTAATGTCTTTGTTTCATTGTTATAAATGAATCTCAACCCTATTGCACAGTGATATGGTTCAAGAGAGAGAATCTAATGTATTTGATAAAGTGATAATTGCTCGCGCAAGACGTACGTGAATTAATATGCAATTGTATGGAGGAACTACGGTTCTGAATATTGCTGAGTAATCAATGATTTTTATGTAAGTCTTTAGTTTATAGAGCATTACATTTTGCGTAATTAAAAAGAGTTTAAAGCTTTTCAGGTATTTGGTATCCGAATTTATGTAAAGTTTCTGAATAGAGTTGCCTCCCACTGACATAATATTGTCTTCTATTACAGGTCTATATAAAATATGAGTGTGACACATTAGTGTTTCAGTACGTACGTAGGTACGTAAGTTATTTCATTGAATATG
This sequence comes from Hypercompe scribonia, assembly GCA_949316085.1. NCBI lineage: Eukaryota > Metazoa > Arthropoda > Insecta > Lepidoptera > Erebidae > Hypercompe > Hypercompe scribonia. The sequence goes on along the minus strand of OX438981.1, from coordinate 15,532,020 downwards.
AACTAATTATTAAGACTTTCGAGAGTAAGTTATTGTTACACAAGTGGGATTATAATGATAAAGTTTGAGGATCGAACCTGTAACATCTTGATCTCAGTTCGGACGCTTTAGTAATTAAATGATTAAATGATAGTTAAACATTCCAATATATTTCGGGAAAAGTTCACTTAATAGTCAAATATGATGAGGGGAGAAGATGATGCCATACCATTCCAAGCAAGCCTTCTTATGAATATTTTTCGTAGTCAACACACAAACACTTTTCTATTCAATCTGTAATCTCATCTCATCTCATTTCATCTCAGCCAAAAGACGTCCACTGTTGGACATAGGCCTCTCCCAAGGTTGTCCACAACAGCCGGTCCCGTGCCACCCACATTCAGCAGCTTCCCGTGCCCTTCACCAGGTCATCAGATCATTTTGTGGGGGGCCTACCAACGCTGCGTCTCCCAGCCTGCGGTCGCCACTCCAGAATTTTATGGCCCCATCGAGCATCGTTTCTGCGTGTAATATGCCCCGCCCACTGCCACTTGCGTTTAGCAATTTTACTGGCAATATGGGAGACCTTGGTTCGTCTGTGGATCTCCTCATTTCTGATTCGATCACGCATAGAAACTCCGTGCCTTGCCCACTCTGCCCCTCATCTGCCCCAATCTGTGATAACCAATGAATTCAAATGTGTGTGTAAAACTGTGTAAAAGTTAGTGTACATCAGATTTCGACTCAAATTTCCACTCAACTTTCAGTTGAACTACTTTTTTGTACACGAGAAATAAATTCGAAATTACACAATGACGTCATTTGCTAATGATAAGTAATTTAATTCTGCATACATTTTTAACACAATGCTATTTTCGAAATATTGCAGTAAAAGTACCGCTAACTGCCTACAATGACTCAAGTATTAGTCAATAATATGAGGTAAATACCTAAAGTATACTTTAAATACATTCAACACAATGAATTTACTATATAGGTCCTCAACCCTCAATCTGTTGTGCAACATTCTCGTATATATTAATACAAAACAACGATTGCATTGCCTTGCCTATTGACTACATTTGAATACTAGAACCGTGTTCAGTTCTGTCCTTCGCATGTTTTCGTTCTTGTTGTGAATCAACATAAATATTTTAACCTCGCTGTGAATAATACATTGAGTGTAAGATGATGGCCTTCACCCATCTGTTTAACAAATGAAAAGTATTTTGCACGCGTCGTGTTTACCTTACTTCGCTATGACAAATTTTGACTATGAATTTCAAGGTTCCAACCCTTTCTGTACTCACAATTCCACGGTGGTATTGTATTAAAAAAGAGTGACTTATTGATGTACACGCAACATAGACTCTTCTCTGTCTCTTTTCTCTATCACTTGTGCAGTTTACTAATTACTTTAATTCTAAGCATAATCAAGCAGTCCATCCAGCAGTTTACTTTGATTACCTTTACTCTTAATATGTCAACTTGTACTACTCACCTTTACGCATCAGATGTTCATACCAGGATAATCTTTTGTTTCTTAATTTTACATAAACTAATGCTACTTTCAGGATTCGTTTAATGTGGTTATTCCTCTTCTCATACACTCTAGTCACACCAAATAACCATCTCAATATTTATCTCTGGTTTGGTTTCGGAACTCATCTAATGATGAAGTCAAGCGTTTGAAAAGGAAAATCATACCTTTGTTATTCAAAAAACTTTTTTTTTAGTTTGACTCCACTAAAACTTTAAAGAAACCATAAACAGATGATAATTTCATTAAAATGAATATCTAGACGTTTATAATATGAATATACAGTAAAACCTGTTTTTTTTTGGATTTGTAAACTCAACAACCATTTTTTTACAAATGATCAGACAGCTGTTTGTGTGTGTTTGCTGTGACATGTTTGTTTTCCACTTAAGTGTTTTTGCAAAATAAAAACTTAAGAGTTTAACAGGTGGTAATCATACGTTAGTAGGCATCATCACCATCAACAGTATTTAACAGTCCATAGCTGAACATGGACCATTTCTTAGGAAGAAGGATTTGGCCTACAATACCATGCTAGTCAGATGGGTTGGTATAGGGTTTTTTTGCCGCGTGTGCCGTACGTCGCATAAAATAAAGAGTACCCGCAGATGGTGCCCGCGGGAGCGGACAGGCGCTAGGAGGGATCTGGATGTCGTAATAGCAGCTGTTACCGGATCGGACCGTGTGGTTTTAGTCGGTCCGATTCCGACACACCACCCTGCCGTAATCCCCGGTGGGGTGACGGCCCGAGGGGGTATCCAGAAGTTAAAAAAAATGGGTTTTTTTTCAAGTTTTCCTTCTCTTTATAGTGATGTTGTCCTGCGTAGTTTACTTCCATAGGCGTCCATATATCTATTGTCTACTTATTTCACATCCTAAGCCCTATATGCAATTTAAAGAAGGAAAGTCAGAAGAAGAACATTTTACCTTTTGCAATTGACACACATCACTAGATCTTCTTTAGTATATTACAAAACAGCACAGTTTTATAAAGTATGTCACTCAAATTCCTTTCTTTAGTAGCTTTTGCAAATGTTTTTTACGTTACTTTGCTCACATAAAGAATTTTTTCATGACGTTTATTCAGCTAATCCGCTATGATTAATCAGTAAGGTAGAGCAGTCGACATCCTCATGCCAATTTACTGAGTCATTAGTGTAGCTAAAATCCTTTAGAGATTAGTGATGTATTCAAGGAATAAGCGTCAACATAACTGGAGACGGATGTTAGTCACAAAACCATAGTTGTGATTTTTCAATTGAAAATGTGACCAAGAATTACTAGAATTTTAGAAGAATTTATTCTTGAATTTTGTTCTTATTCAATTTTATACATGTATACGCTTGTTTTCCCGGAGGAGTAGGTAGAAACATAAAACTCACTTTCTGACAGTGTTTTTGTCCCATATTTTGTTTGTTAGAGCCTCGTCCGTCGATCAGCAGGTCTAAGTTTTTGGTGGCAACCCTATGTATTCGATTTTATTCTTATCCTTAACCATAACTTCTTCTATTTTTGTTTTTGAATGTATATACTAATAAATAAATCTTAAGATTATATATGTATATTATTTGCCGTGATATTCAACCAAGTGGTTTAGTCTTGATTGGCTGCAGGTTTCTGGGTCGTCAAAATTTCTGCTATTCCTTCTCATGTGTTTGGTTATGAAGTATATTAGTATACCTGGCGAATAGTACAGCTCAAACCCTCTAGGTTTAAAACTCATCGTTTTTATTTTAACATTTATAATTCCAGCTAAAGCAATACTTATGCAGGAAAATACCATTTTTTTAATAGTTTCGACTACGTGTGTGTTTTCGTAGAATCTATTTTAAGATGTGTCATTGTTCTACATATTACGCCAGTGAGTTGCAACAATATTTTTGCGTTTTTGGCTAATCTTAGAATAAGGTGTAAACAATACTAGACGAATTGTGTCGTGTTTCAGGAAATCTTTGCACTCTTTATTTATCTTATATTACAAAATTTGATTCTTTCACACGAATATTCACCAAAACACATACCAAGTTAACTAAACTCATGTAATGTTCGATGCACAACAACCTTCAGTTTGATTCCGTTCTAACTTATCGAAGAGCTTTTTCTACCTACTCACTCTTTTAATATTAATTCAGGATTGTAAATATTCAGCATCATCAGTCATTTCAGGCATTATTTATAGGTGAATTTTAGTCACTTGTAAAATACACGGGTCATCATTATCATCAACATCATCATCTCAGACAAAAGACGTCCACTGCTGGACATAGGCCTCCTCCAAGGTTCTCCACAACAGCTGGTCCCGTACCGCCCGCATCCAGCAGCTTCCCACGACCTTCAACATGTCGTCGGACCACCTTGTGGGGGGCCTACCAACGCTACGTTTCTCAAAACACGGCTCACTTGATTTAAAATATCTTGTGTGCTGATAATAATGTCCTCTGTTTTCAATTAACGCTTCTAGGTGCTCTAAACTGTTGTCTCCATAGACAAAGAGCTCCTGTATTCTACTCAACTGGTTTAACTTGAGAAATCTACTAATCCTATTTACTTATGAGAGGTGTAATGGAATAAAGAAAATAAAGTATTTTATAAATGTCTTTAAAAAATATACAACTTATGTATCGTAAAGTAATTTAGAGCGAGAATCCTAAGAAATGTAAAACATTATTAAGTGAATTTGATTTTCATGCAGTTGAGTTTTTTATTTTTTTTTCAGTAATTGACTAACAACTTGTGTGTTAGTTTCGTGAAATTCTGATCTGTAAAGATACATAAAAATTAAAGTATTTTAACTCTTTCATCCGATGTCTGATTAATTTAAACTAATTGGCAACCATAGCGATTAAATTTCAGCAAAACTGCTGAATTTCTTTGCATTTACTTTTTTCCTTTTAGATCTTTAAGATTTTACCAGAGTACTAATTAAAAAAGAAAAAACAATTTACTAAAATTTTTAACACCTCATGTCATGTCAAAACTATGTTCAAAAATTCGAAGGTGGTAATTGCTTACCAACAGTTGACTCGTCAGTTCGTTTTATCTCCTCTACTATAACAAAAGTGATAAATACGGTTAAGGGATACACATACACATTCACATACACATTACTCTTGTTATAAAAGTGAAAATGGATGAAGCAAAGACAATTGCGTACAATTTTATTATTGAATATCAAGCCAATGGTGTGTTTAGTTTTCTAAACTAAATCAAAAAAAATTGCTCCAAAGTTGTAACATTTTTTTTGTAAGGTTTAGAATATATATATATATCATAATTTACCAATTTAGCTAGTCTAACGATCCTTCATCATTAATAGCAACTTTACATAAAGTGTGTTGCTCTCAATCCGTCACACATGTTATCAGTACCAATTTTACCTTATCTACGTAACTAGGCCGTCAGGTCCTGTTTTATGGCGAGTTATCGCACCATCGCTCAAACGTATGCACATACCTTAAATTAGGCTTCTGAATATTAAAAAAAAGTCAGGTTACGCATATGTAGAATATTTCAGCAGTGCGTAGTATCCAGTAGATTCAAATACCGATCGATTGGTATCTGGATAGTCGAGATAAGATTGATTAATAGCTATGGAATTACAAGAGGTATAGAAGATAGCCAAGTTATTTTTTGGGTGCTCATGGGGATTATAAATGTCATAATTGAGGTCATACATTATGTTTTATCGACAGCGGTAACTGATTACCGAACGGTGGAGACGGCAGCGTCGAAGGTCGCACAGGTTTTTTCAGTTAGTTTAAAAATATGGTAGTACTCGTAAGACGTTGTGTTTTTTTAAATTGTTTTGAAAGGTTAAATATTTATAAGCAGTAATTAAGTTATTGTTCAACGTCGATCGATCTTAACGTGTTTTTACGTTGATATATTGTCATGACATTCAGATATTGTCCGTAGATGACCTTTATCGGTTAAGTCATCAGAAGTTAGACGATCGCTTAATAACTATTATTTGTTATACAGGTTGAATACGATATGTATATATACACCAAGATATAGTCTTAGTATTATTTCTATTCAACATCGACAGGGTTTCCTATTATCATTTTTTTTAAAGGCAACGCCCGCGCTAGCAGTAAATCCTGTATCGCGGGTGACTATAAATATACAAGAAACGGACACAAAGGGGACCCAGGCTTAGAACAAAAATTTGTGGATCACACAAAGTATTGTTCCACGTGGGGTTTGAACCCACAACACTCAGCGCAGTAGAGAGTCGCGTGGAGAACGCTTAAACCACTAGGCCAACCGTGCAGTCCATTTTCCCTAACCTTCCTTTTTACCACACAATTCATATGATCATGTAGGAATAATCTAACAAGAAGGTAAAAAGAAATACAAGGAAATGGTTCAATATAATAGTAAAGAGATATAGTATATACATATAGAGTACTTGTTCGCTTATATGTCACAATTATGTAAAAATTCTCAACATTAATGTTGCTTTATCAGAAATATTAGAAAGTGTTCGTTAAGTGAATTTTATTTTTCATTCATAAATAAATCGCACTATTATGAAATCGTTTGTCGAAAATAAACGAAAAGAAAATGGCTTGCATATAATAAGCTGTATATAATAGGTACATACTAAATTCATATTTTACTCAATTCTATTTTCTTTAACACCACTTGTTTAACTACTAGTGAATAACACGATTTTAAGTTATATCGAAAAACAAACATTCTGTATGTTAGGATACTTGTTTAAATATAAGTTTATAAGCATACATTTTCTGTACTCTATAATTAACTTCAAACAAGTGTTTTAATGGATGTTATTATTTTTTTTTAATAATTAATATTCATCACCAGTAAAATAGCATTAGGGTAACACTATACCACCTCTCTATTCCACATAGATATGTATATAGCTTTTCTCTTTTATTGTATGTTAATTGGGCGAGGATATGGCGCCTATATGCTATCGGTTTGGCCTTAGGTAGTAGGAATACCCAATCAGGGACACAATAAAATTGAACGCATGTTTCCATAGGTAGGTCTGCCTATACCTGCCTCTTTGTTTGCAAAATTAAAAAACAATACTATATTTAAGTGTTGTTAAATTATGGTAATTTTAAAAGTTTATCTAAATACTATAATTTAGTTTCCAGTAAACTCACATAAGAAAAACTGATCACTAGATTGTGAATACAATAAAAACTTCCTTCGGAATTGTCACAATGTTTTTTATCTTCCTGAATCATTGAGACGTAGGTACGTCGATATCTAGATCTATTTGGCAAATAAACACATTCTGTGTTAGTGAACCAGTTCATTGAACAGTTGATCTGTCGTATGCGATGGTGGACAATTCGTGTTATTGTCTAAATTAAGCTATTTTAATTATTAACGCGTGTCGTAGTGCCCTTCCGCCGACACAAGGCTGAGTTTGACGTCACATGGGTAATACTCTCGACTCGCTGCGTGGATGCGGTAGTTCTGTTATTATTAAGTATTATATATATATATTTAAGTAAAAAATATGATTGATGGTATAATTGTTTGATTAAACTTCGAAAATTTGTATGTCAGAAAATTATTTTTTGTACACTATTCAATATTGCTTATAAAAAGTGTTTTTATTAATGAAGGATTAATCTCCATAGCATTTGCTTATAGGCAACTAAAGGTTGGACAAAAGTGACAACAAACAAAAAAAATATCTTTAATATAATACATAATTATATGTCAAATATATTGAAGAAACGATAACATACTTAGTCATGGATTAAGGTATTTTTTTTTAACAAATTTGACACTTGATCACATAATTGTTATGTGACATAATTGTTATGTAACCAAGTGCCAAAGTGACTCTACTCTGTTTGAATTAAAAGAATGAATAGAATCTAAGAGTTGTGGTCACCTAAATTATTGCGAATGCAGATAATACAGTATCAAGATCCACGCTGTGGTGGCTTACTGATGGGCATTGTGGTGCTTTAAGCATCATCCCGCTTTGAGGACGTAAAAGTCATGATAGTCATCGTGGCAGAGTAAGGCTCACACACACACCATGGCAACTGTCATCCCTGCATCAATGGGCGTACGGTTTCTCACTCACCAACGGAAAATGACAACACATATGCACTTTAGGTTGATCTTCTGTGGGTAAATATAGGGTTTAAAAATATTAAGATTATTTAGTAACTATCTAAAATAACGTTATTTAGATACATTGACAATATCCATAATAGAACTGTTTTAGTTTATTTGAGACATATAAGATATATATATATTTTTATTTACACAACTTCTAGCTCTAAAAAGCTTTTTTGGGACACCTTAATTAAATTTTGATTTAGTGTACAGAAAATTTTTATGCAATACTTGAGTATTCCACAAGTAGCAAGACAACGCAAAATTTATCTCAGCAATAAATATTCGTAAGTATAGCGATTAATAACTATTACTTGGATTATGGAAGAAAGGTTCTCGAGTAGCGACCACGTACCAGTAGACGAAGCGTAGGTAGGCCCCCCACTAGATCACTAGATGGACCGACGACATAGTCCAAGTCGCGGGGAGCCGATGGATGCAGTTGGCGTCCAGCCGTACGGCGTGGCGTTCTAGGGGAGAGGCCTATGTTCAGCAGTGGACGTCTTCCGGCTGATGGTGGTGATGATGATGATGACTTGGATTATTTCATTTTATTACATTAAATTATTTTATCTTTACTGCTTAAAACCGACAAAAGATTCTTGCTACGTGAACGCTGTACGACTGTTTGTCAACTTCATGCTATATTTATTATTTGTTGTCAATGTTTATGATTTAGATTCTAAATCCTGTTTTAAACTTCTTCGTTACTTTCACATCTAAAAGTTTTGACAATACAATCGTCAGGCAAACATACAAAAGAAAAAACAAGAATTGAGAACCGCCTCCCTTTTTTCAGTCGGTTAAAAATACCTAATATATTCATTAATATTTTTTTAACTGCAGAGCAACTTGTTATAAAACTTTGTACTGTCCTTGTTTCATTTCCGCCTCAGCCTATTATATTTAACTTTACCAATACTAAATTGTTTAAATTATAATTTGTACTCTAAAAATAATACTTTTCTGTACTTGATTTGATTTGGTGTTGACTTATAGCAAGTTGACATTCTATAAACGTGAACGTCATTAGAAAACTAATAAATCTATGGGAAGGACGTCCGACGACCTAATTATTGTGTACATCACACAACTATTTGTTCAAGATGAATAGCGAACTAAGTTGTACGTAAAAAATAGTTACCATTTCCTTCTTTCTTTCTTGTCTTCTTTACTTTTCTTTAATAACAATAAAATAAAGTCGAAAACGTACCTGTACGAGTAAAAAACATTTTCTCCAGATTTCAAATATCGGTCCAGATAATTTATTTTTTGTGGAATAATTTTTAATATTAAGTAGCAACCTTTAGGTGGGTGGCAGTGACCTAAAGCACAGGTAACAGCAAACTGCAGGCAACTGTCATTATGTTATTACTTAACGGGCTTTGACCTTCGGATTTGTGTGCGTGTGTAAATATTTTTGTGTTTTACTCAAAGCAATTATAATTTCTGTCCACGTGCACGCAAGTCCCATAGATTAGCACAAATTACACACACATGGTATGCGCGTACGCAAGTTTATACGCGACGTACATTACAATAATATTTGTTTCTGTTTAATGCGTTTAATATGCAAGATGAATGGAAAAAAAAATGTACCATAGAAGGCTTATGTTTATTTCCTTTGTTTCTACAGTTAGCCCGTTAAATTTAATTAAGTTACGCAATGGTGTGGTTCCCTAGATCTGCAGAAGTTTTAGGGTACTTTCCCTTTAGGGAATATTGGTTCCTTCAAATAAAACTTCCATCTGACGGTGTGTTCCACAATTCGATATTGGTTTGATGGGCTCAAACTCCAGCAAGCCATAAGGCGTGACTTGAACTCTGAGAATTCTTATACGTTTAAAAAATTTTATAGGAAGAAGAACGTGATATCATTTTTTAAATTGAAGCTTATAAGCCTATAGCTTGTGATAAGAGTTGTTCGATTTCATACATCTTAGTTCAGTTTTTAGTTTTTAAGCGCCAGCGGTCATGTTTGTCTATACCAAATGTTAGTTTAATGTGCTCGATAATCAGGGTATATCCTTGTTAATTAAATGCCGTTTGTGAGGGGTTTCCCCCTTATCGCACACTCTATTTTGATTATACTAATGATGATAACATACAATTAGATAAATGTTTATGCATAACATTCATTATGGTTTTTAAGTTCTAGTAGCAAAAACTATAACTACTTCTAACGGCTTCTAAAAAACAGAGCTTTTTTAAAAAAGATAATGTACACAACTGGTAGCAGTTTTCAGATTTGCGTTGCAGCCTAGAAACTTGTGATATAAGTTTATTGCTGCATCACAGCGGTACACTTAATGATTCATTTGTATCTCCCAAGAACAGTTGTTCATTAAGATGACTCATTACCATCTATTTAGTAATTAGTAATTTTAACAAATAATTTACTTTAATTCTTGGTAAAATGATCACGAAACAAACTTCCCGCTATTGAAATCTCTCTTACAATCGTTCACGGTAAAATTTCCTAATTAAAACGTATCTAAATGTAATGAGGAAAAATTGTGTCAGAAATTAATAGATTAATTTTGTGTTTATCGTATTTTTTTATATATTTACATTACAAAAAAACCTTAGAATATGAGGAAAGAAATTAATGAAGTAAATGGTCCTTTAGACGTTTCCTCTTTTGAGTCATGTTGACCATTGTTTGTACAGTTTACAAAAAACTACAAAATTTAATGTGAAACAACATAGCATTTCTTACTAACAGAATTTACGACTCCCAGAAGAGATCCTGATGCTTAATATTGAATATTGATGAGTCACATTTTCGTTTATAAAAATATGATTCATTTATTCATTTATTTTTGGAGATATTGTTGCAATATCTACTCTAGTCTAGTCATTATTGCCCGAAGTTTTATCCCGCATTCCCTCGTCCCTCTAGTTGAGGAAATAGCATGTTTGTGGTGAAATTCAAGCCGAGAAACACACCCAATGAATATATCTCTCAGCGACATCTAGCGTATTATAACCACCACACCAACTTTCAAAAATGAAGAGAGTGAGCGAAGAAAACGATTTTACGCATGACGGCTGTTAATGTGTCTTTTTATAAACTGTCTTGTCGGGCGTCTACATAACAGTCGCAGATATATCCTTAAGGTTGAGTGCATTACAGTATGCATACATAAGCACACATTAATTCCCATTACACATGATCATTTAATGATGATGATGATCATTTAACTGAAGATCGTAATTATAGTGATTTTCACTGGCTTCTGTGAACAGAGAAAGTAGCAGTGACTTACGTTCTCTGTTAAATGATGTCCTTGTTGTGTATTCTCTGATTTATAGTCACCCAATTGTAAAAGTCCTCTTACTAAAAACTAGTCCCCTTTAAGGCATGGTTACAACAGTGCATGTTTTTAAAATTAATATATATAACTTGCAGCCTTTGTTTTCACACCTTACTTTCAAGAGCCGCGGTACCAGTGGGATTGTGGGGTTTTGAATCTTGGCTGGATTTCCCCAAGTGATGTACTTCCTCCATATATACGTATATGTAAACGTATAGTACACATGTTTTAGAATTGGAGTTACACTTTCATGCTAAGGACCCATAGTATGTTATTACATCCTGTTATTTGAGTACAAGGAAAAACATTAACTCTAATAGGTCTAGACCTGCATTACCATACGTCATTAATTATTGTAAAAAAACTTACCCAACTACGCCATCTTATAAGCGATAGTTATTAATTGAGTTTGAATTTAAACCGAAAACTATCCGCCTAACTGACGCCTCTCTTACACTACCCGTGAAGTTGAAAGATGATAGACGAATACAATAATGTTGAAAGGCACTTTGGCTTACCACGTCAAACTTTACCTCGCTTCGGATGACTTTCTAGAGTACTTCACCGAGGAACTTCGTGAGTAATATAGAGGAGGCATACGTTTATTGCAAGTACATTGGATTCTTATATAAGCAGGAAGAGACCGGTTGCGTAATTTATACCATAATAACAGATAGTATAAAGTGTAATATCACTTAAAATACCATTCACACGATATAATTTTCATTTGGCATAAAATTATATTAACCTAATAAATAAGAATAAATAAATAAATAAATAAATATTTCGCAAATATGACATACAACGTCATCTAATTTCAAACTAAGCAGAGCTTGTGATATGATGACTGGACTGGCTGATAGAATACTTTTATACTTTTTTTTGTAAATATATACCTATTTTACATAAAAAACACCCAAACTTGGAAACAAATATTAATTAAGTAATGTAATGTCAAATGATCGAGCGTTAAATTTTATATAGTCTTCGTTGGCTGCAATAACATTTAGGTTTAACGGTTATTTTATATAGTTTTTAATTTGTATAATGCTCTTTTGGTACAACAGTCTTTTAACTTAACTTTTATATTTATTTATTTGTGCTAAAATTCTGTAAGGAATGGGTAAATATCAGACAACATCATACTGTAATAGCCCCATTTAATGCAATGATTTAACCATAACAGAGGGATCAGGCACTGTTCTTAGTCGAAACTCGAAAATAGCAGGCGTTTAAAATGTAATCTATTATAAAGCTGAAGAGTTTGTTTGTTTGTTTGTTTGATCGCGCTAATGTTAGGTACCATGGATACGATTTGCAAATTTTTTAAGTGTTGAACCAGTTATTGAGGAAGGTCATAGGCTATATATCATCATGCTACGACCAAAAGGAGCGGAGTACAGAAGAAGTACAGTACTGTACAGAAGCAAAAATGATACAAAATGGAGTAAAGTTTTTAGAGTTTGAAATAATTGTTCCCCTTTAAAAGTTTAAATAAGTCTGCGACAGCATATGCTTATATCTTTAAAGATTGGTTTACTAAAACTTTTTTTTGTTTAAGAAAAAAAAAATGTGTTCTAGAAAATACATAAAAACAATATTTTAATTATTTAAAAGATTGAACACTTTGTAAATCTCTGACTCTAATTAAAAAAGATCCTTAAAAACCTACTCTCGATGGTATGTGAAAGTACGAAGGGCAGCTATTTTTATTTGTGGGCTGAATGTCAAGATAAAACAGGTAGATTCGAATCATAAAAGAAATATACAGCTATATTACCTCTGCTTTTAGACCAACTGAAGTTTTAACCCCGTATGCCCATCCGAGACTTTTAGCGTCGAGTGAACGGAGAAAGAAGGAGTATCAATGTAATAAGGTCTTTTTATCCAGGTTATTATCGATTTATTACAATTTTCCCATATTTATTTATGGTTAGCTCCCTGTGTATCGCAATCAGTCTTTGTCTTTGTTATGGCCAGTAGCAGCCCAACGTAGAAGTTATTAAACAAGATAAAATTAGGATCAAACAAGAAGAAGAGCAACGAAGAGAAATTGGAAAAAACGATAATGAATAAGATAACCAAGTTTGGTTAAAAGATATCGCAAGTTTAGGATTGTGACTGTGTCTCGTGACGCTAGGGCTGTATATTCGTCATCTCTAGGAGGGATCTGGATGTCGTAACAGCAGCGGTTCCCGGATCCCTCCTATCTCAGGCTCAGAGTGGCACACCGTGTGGTTTTAGTCGGTCCGATTCCGACACACCACCCCGCCGTAAACCCCGGTTGGGTGACGGCCCGAGGGGGTTTCCACACGTTAAAAAAAAAAAAAATGTATATTCGTCATCTGACAGGACACACCATTGGGGTTCCCTATCTCTGTTTGTTTTTTATCATATTCAAGTCACAATTTAATCTATACATACATAAATATAGTGTCTGTTTGTAATATTGAAATAACCGCTTTTTACTGCATGCATACATACGATACATAGCTCAAAATAACATTTTTACAATTTTTGTCTGTTTGTTTTTGGCTAATCTCTGGAACGGCTGGACTGATTTCGACGGGACTTTCACTGACAGATAGCCCATGTTATAGGAAAAAGCTTAAGCCACTTATATTTTAGAATTTTGGAATTATAAAAAAATTCCACGCCGACGTAGTCGCGGGTGTGTAGCTAGTAGTTACTATAATTTCAAAAAAACATTGAAATAGTTATCACCTTTTCCTGAGTAAAATAATAATTATCTACAATTATCTATGCCTGTATCAGATAATCTACTCTGATAAAAGTGCTTTTTTATGCATTTATTGTGTATTGTTATGCATCGATACCGGTGCACTAACACTACGCTTCTAATTCACTATGTTTTTACAAACAGAAGATTTGTGGGTATGATGCCCACCTAGGACAAATATTTGTGTGATGAACACGATTATTTGTTCTATGTCTATGTGTAATTTATCTTAAATACGAGTATATGTGTATTTAGACATATTTAAGTATGTTTATAAGCGGTCTGGTTATCATAGCACAGGCTCTATCTAATTTGGAATCAGACAGCCGTGTGTGCCATGTGTAATGTTATTTATTAATTTAGTATTCATATTATGTATGTTTTAATAAAAATATCTAACTATTTGAAAGAGAAAAACAGAAACAACAATAAACGTATAAAATTGCGTTTAATTTGTTTATTTTCATAAACATTTCAAACAAAATGCACACCTACTTCCTGTTCCTTTCCTTTCCTTCCCTATCCGATTTATTATGGTTGACTAGTAGAGAATGCTGTAGGCATTAAGTCAGCCAATGCACCAATTGTGCGTGATGTAAATAACAAAGTAAATAAAATTACTTCTCCTAGCTAACTGGCTGTTCCATCAACACGGAGCCTAACCCATTGCAGTTACTCACTTGAAAATTTTGATAACTGATGCTTGTTATGCTGTAAGGATCAACAAAAAAAGAATTTTTGAAAATATGGACGTTCATTATCTTCAAAGTTAGAAAGACACAATAAGAAATAATTGTGCGAACGAAGCCGCTAGCTATGGCTAGTATTATGCTAGGCGTGTTATGCTTGTATCAGGTAATCTACTCTGAAAAGTACTTATTTTATTGCTTATTGTTATGCGTCGATGCCGATTACACAAGGTGTTGCCAACATACTGGATTTACAGTAAGAATGAATAAGTTCAAAAACATAGTATAAGTATTACATTATACTTAGAGTATCAAAATATTTGGCAGAGAGAAGTTTGCCTAACTTAGATTACTAAAAACATAATCAATTAATACTAACAACAAATGTCATTACTAATAAAATGAAATTTGAACTATTAAAATGAAAGTATTAAAAGAGCAAATCGAAATTTTTATCGCAAAGCGTACTTCTTAGTGCATAGGTTTTGAGATACCTGTACAAACTGTTTTAATTCAGTATACGTATGAATAATTGATTTCAGACAAAATGTTAAATATTAACGAATTGAAAATTTCACCTTAACATTTATTTAGTATTATAGTAACGTTAACGTTATAGTAATTAATCATTAAAGTTTTAAGTCATTTTAATGGGAATAGATTGCCTAAAACATACGTTCAATAGTAAATAATTAGAAAAAATATTGTTTCAACTTTATAATCAGTGTATTTAAATATTGTTATCAACATCCTGCTGTAAATGTGTATTCTAAACGATATTTATTTTGTTTCAGATAAGACTGAAATGTTTAATTATTGAAACAATTTCGAGCACCCGTTATTATAGCACAAGGTTGGTACTTACTGTTTTTTTAATTAGCAAAATGACGCGAATTCACCATGCGTTGTTAATGTAGATGGCCTTAATGTAGCATAAATATGCTACCTCTCACTCAATGAAATTAGTCTTATTTGCTTTCTTAGTACATATTTAAATACACGTTAAAGCCTCCCCAGGAATGTAATATATTCTTAAGAAGATTGTCAGTTTCGTTTAAGACGACATCATTACTTGTTAATTTTTTTACTAGCATTAAAGTAAATCCTTTGTGTTTTATAATTACAGCCACAATGCCTCGCCTGGAGCAACCGGCGCAAGAAGACTTCCGCCGCGTGCTGCGGGAAAAAGCGTTGAGCCACAGCTTGTTTTACTTGAAGCTGAGCGCGGGAGTACCATCGGATCAAGCGCGAACAGAGCAAACGCAGGCGCACGCGCCACGCAGGATGAGTGCCAGTGCGGGCGCGCGCGCGCCGCCGATCGGCCGCGTTACCCGACAGGCACAACCACGCGTTTCAGAGCTGTTACGTCGTTTTGAACCCGGTCCGATGCAGTACCTCCGACCACCACGTACGTCTTCGCCACCCGACGACATCTCGTCCTCGGATGACGATGATAGAGCAGCTGTCAGGCGTCGCAGCCGCGATCTTAGCGATGATTCTGCAGTTGAATTAGAGACCCGTTTACGAAGGCATTCACATCCTCGTGACATCACGCCCCCACCGGACACGATGTCACCCAGACGAGAGAGGACATTAATTGAGGCACATGTGGTGGAACTGGGGCGAAGGGGTAGTGAAGGCGCTGAAATTAGAGGGAGATGCGTGAGGACACCTAGTGTAGTTGTGAGCGACTATTCAGATGGAGTGGCAGTTGGAGCTACAGAAGAAGAGGTGAATTGGCTGAGGTCAAGGTCACTATCAGCAGACTCAGCATGCTCATCATGCTCTACATTGTCCAGCCGGGATGACGAAGAGTTCGTCGAATCACCAACGATGCCCAAAAAGGTAAGTTTATTTTGTAACCATTGAATTTTTTATATTTTGTTCAATTGTTTAGTTTTAGCAGTTTAACTAAGCCATAACTCTCCATCAATTTTTTTTTTCATCAAAGAACAACTCGTTGGTTCGATAAAAAGAAAATATTGAGAGCATAGAAAATTTTAATTTCAGTAGGAAATAGATTGATTTTTTTTATATAAGTAGTGGTTGTAAGTTATTCATGTCAAGTTTGCCAAACAAATGTTTTGTACATTTTAAAACATGTAAAGAACAAAATAGTCATAGTTTATTTAAGTCTTATTTCATTTATTAAAAGTAATCTTGTAAGTTTCTAAGAAGTTTCAAAAAAGTATTTGAATTTCACGTTTTGAATAATAAAAACAAACGGTTTGTCACTTGCACATGCACAGAAATTAAGTTTTAGTTCCATTTGTGTCATCCCTTTTTAGTTTTCCTTATTTAAATGAGATTCGTGACGTCAATACGTTATTTATGTCTGGTGTATCACATATTTTTAAACTTGACAACAGTAATCATTGTATCAAGTAGCTTGTGCCGACATTTTTTTATTAATGATATTTGGTTATTCGAAAATAAACTAAACACATACATAATGATCAATGAAATTATTCGTCACTTAAATATTTCACATAATCTCATTTACGTTCAAAATTCGTTTCAAAACAATTCGTTTTCACTACTTTTGAATACTAACAATGTTGTATTTGATAGATAAGTACCTTTCAGGTAATTTAAACTAGCGATTGTGAAACATACCCTAACGTTATTGAACTAAATAAGGGCAAATTGATTTTCGTTGAGTTGGCTTTTGTTCATGCAAGAAAGTATTACTTGTTTATGTGACTTTAAAAAACTTGTTTCTTTAACTGCGCATTATGTTAAATACTTATATTCCTTTGAATTCATTGTTTCTTTCGATTTACACACAAACAACATTCTAAAGATACTTTTTTTCGTCTTGGTTCTTACTTTTAAAGTTTTTAAAAATGGTTTGAAGCTTGTTGGTAGTGACAATGACATTTTTATTTTTTTTTTACCATAATAATTTTATCTGTAATAATTGATAAGTATAAATATAATCGCCAATTATAACCAGTTTTAATTGGCGATTATATTTAATTAATTATATAATCGCCAATTATAACCAGTTATAATTGACGATATACATATTATCACTAAAATATATTTGATAAAACAAATAGCTATGTTTACGATTTATCTGCTTATAATGCGATTTGAGATAATACAATCCAGATTGAAACTGCTTTGGAAAATGCTATTGTTGATATATCGATTGTTTTAATGAATTTGATTAATGAGTAGAGTCGTGTGATGTTTGAAATACCACCTGTGACTGTCCTCATTCATAATATTATAATCTGTTCTTGATTATTCCGTACGGTTATTTGTTGACTTGCTATCTGTTAAATAGTGCCGGAGTAGATGGACCACCATCTCATATGAAGCCAATAGAACTATCGCACTGTATCTATAATGATTTGGTGACCGCCAACGTTGATTATCATGTTTAACTATTATTTAAGAAAAAATGTATTTTCTATTTGTGTGCTCATTATTAACTACTGGAAATTTAAGACAGGATCTTGTACATTATGAATCATACATATTTTTCAAATTTATATTTAAGGCCAAAAACAGTAATCAGTGGTGAATGAGGATGTAATGTCATGTAGGCAATATAAATTACCAAAGTCGGTATCATTGTTTAACTCTTCGTAACCTATAATCCGTTGGGTTCTTGATATGTCAGTGGTTTGTGTGTACAGCGGATGTAGGCATCCGTCATTTACGTGTCCAGTGTTATTGTATGGGGTAACTGGAGCGTGAACATATTAGTTACAACACGGTACTGTGTAATTGACAATTGTTGGCAATAGTGCCGATGTTCCCCGCCGGTAGTTTTGGAACGTTAATAAATTTAGTCATCAGTTTCCTCGTTAGAATAAATTAAATTTTTATATGGGTATTACCGAGTGGTGACGGTGTGTTACAACCCCTATTCGAGATATTTATGTCGTCACAGTGGCGACTAAGGGAGTAAACTACGCAGAATAGTAGCACTGCAAAGGGAAGGAACGTTTGAAACAAACTCATACTAACCCGTCTGACCAGTGTAGTATAGTGGGTAAAAATTTTCCCCACTCCCCATTTTGACCCACTATGGTCAAAATTTTCTTTCTAAAGAGAGGCCTATGCCCAATTGCAGACTATTTAAGGCTGTTTATGAAGATTATATACTACTCGTCAGTCTGACTCTGTCCTCATATGAGAATATTTCGGTGTATACATAGGTGTATTCTTTTTTCACCCGAGATTCCCCGGTCAGACTCTTTATACTTGCCGATGGGTTTTGAGAACCTACTTTTAACTAAGACTCTGTTCAGTATAATGCAGATCTGATCAGCATGCATAATTCATGATGAGACCTGAGGCGCGACTTCAAAGTGGAGAAACTTAAAAAAACATGGACTGGGTGCTCCCCAAAGTAAGGCCTGAATGTGACTGTCAGAGTGGTTTTTTGACAACAGACTTGGTGTCAACATTCCCTTGAGAACCAATGTGCGTTGTATTTAAGGTATTTGTCTAACGGTATTTCAATTTTCACGGCACCACTGAACTAGATCTCATCACAATTGACTACTTCCACATGCACTTAACTTTTTCTCATATTTCCTTTTTACTCGAAATAAAGCTTCTATTTATGGGATGTCTCACATTACACTGAACTGCAGAGACAATCTTTAATAGTGCAGTAACCGACGAGATGTTATGTAACATACAATACACCATTTTTTACAAAACTTATATTACAGTCACAAAATGAGCATTCAATAGATTGTAACATTTTGTGTGAAGAGTTTGGTCTCACACTGTCGAATGCAGAGGCTTAGTTGACTTAAAGGTTGTCGTAACATGAACACACAGAGCAACCATACGTATAAGTAATTAATAACATTACATGTGTCGTGTTATGCTTTGACAGAGCATCTCACGGACATTACTGACGTCAAAGAACTGGTGTTCAAATATCACATTGGTTTGACCCCATGATTTGATGTTTAACTTGAAGTATAAACTAGCTGAAGGTTTTATGCGATTGTTTGATTACTCTCAGTTTTTTTGTCATCTACTGTTAGTATGAGTTTTAAAACAAGGCATCCATGCAATTTCTTTGGTATTTTAATGAGTTAAGCAAAGTCACATTATTTTGACTACTCGAATGTTTATTAATCTTACAGAATTTTACTTTTTCTTTAAGAAGTTTATGTACCAACTAGCTGTTGCTCGCGGCTTTGCTCACGTGGAATTTGGTCAGCCAAATTAAGTTCCGTAACAGATCATTTTAAATAAATAATTTTCTTTAACATATAAACAATCCTACGGTACATCATCTTAGTGTAACTTCAACCAAAATTACATAAAATCATTACCAATTGTAGCCTATATGTTATTCTGATATATAAACTATACTACTGTAAAGTTTCACACAAATCCGTCTAATAGTTTTTTCGTGAAACAGAAACAAACGTCCATATTCACAAACTTTTACATTTATAATATTAGTAAGATATGTTTTAAAATATTATGAAAAGACGAAATCTGCAAAAACTACAGCTTGTGAAACGAACAGGTCGTCTCAAAGTTTACAAATTAGGAATGGAACGGGGAGCGTTAAAATCAGTCAATTTATAACAGACTTTGTTAAGACATGGGTAAATTAATACATTGATTACTTTAATCATTTTACATGCAATTTAAATGATTCTTCACTTTTTATATAACGTTAAGAAGTAAATCTGGTAACCGAAAGCCTTGTAGATGTAAATAAATATACCAACGAAAGGATTTTAGGGTTCCCAGTTCCATACTAATGGTATTTTAAGTGAGAGTAGAAACCTGGAGATTGGATTGGAGATTGATTTGCGTATTCCATGCAGCTGTCATGTTTGTAGATTTCCTCAAGTTCTTGTTAATGTCCTCTCAATGAACATTTTTACTTTTATTTGTGAAAATCAAATTAAGAAAAGATTCTAACGGTAAAATAAAATTAATACAATAATTTTAATTAGTCTCTGATTAATACAGTTGATAATTAATCTACCAAACTTTACTTAATACATAAATTTTATTATTTTTTATTTATATATTATTGATTTCATTAAAAAAAGTGTTCCTTATAAAATTTAACAATACCGTTGTCTCACAAAGCATATTATCCAAATAAATAAAATTCATATCAGTCTTACTCTAAACATCTAATGTAATATTATGATACTATCACGATTGTGTTTGTAAATGTAATTAAACAACAGAATCCTTTTAAATCTCATATTATTTATTAACTGCGGAAAGCATCATACCATTAATCAACTCGTAAATAAATACCGTTGTTTGTTGATACGTTGGTATGTGGGGAACAATAGCTTGTTATGGTTATATGTCGTTTTCCGTCCGTAGTAAACTGATAGTTTTAATTTTTTTATACCA
The DNA here is from genome assembly GCA_949316085.1 of Hypercompe scribonia. Taxonomy (NCBI): domain Eukaryota; kingdom Metazoa; phylum Arthropoda; class Insecta; order Lepidoptera; family Erebidae; genus Hypercompe; species Hypercompe scribonia. Next base: position 15,511,269 of record OX438981.1, on the reverse strand, counting down.
CTCGTCGTCCCCACCCATCATTGACGTCAATCGACCGGTTGCGTCTTGTATGTGTGTGTGAAGTGCTTGGGTATAAGCGTAGGGTTGTCGTTTCTACATAGTTTTATTATGTGTGAATAATTTGATAAAAGGCGTTAAATTTAATAAGTGTCTACGGTTACGTTATTATTATTTTATAAAGGCAAATAGTATAGAATTTATAATTGTTATTACTTTGCGTTGAATTAGTTTTAGTTTAAGTAATAAAAATTGATGTAAAATGTTAATTAGTTTGAAAGATTATTACCATAATATATATAGAGAAAACTTGTAATTGTCTTATAAAAGGTTATTCGTAAGATATGAAAACATATTTTAAGCTGGGAAAATGATATTTACGAAAAATACTTTATATTTACTTTAATGTTGCCCCTTCTAATATAAATAATCACTATACTGATTACCCACACTCATTTTTTGTTCAAAAAAAATAATTACACAGCTTCATGAAAAGTGCTAGCCCTAGAAGGATTGAGCAAGTGTCAAATCGTTTATATCCATACAAGTGTATGTCTATATAAGCAGTTAAATATTTGCACGTGTGTGCACATTTTATACTCAATGCAATAGTTAGTCGTTCCTTTCGACTTTTAGCGACTTTAAGCGTTAGGGTACCATAACACATACAAATATCGCCATGTGGCCTACATAAAGTATATAAAAGTAATTGAATTAGTCACCTTAATCACAAAATTACTAGCGACGTTACTAGAGATTGCCTGATGTTGTTTTAGAGTAGGTACCTGCAAGAAACTTGGTTAAGATAATATTAAAGAATGATGTGATATCCATTTATGGTTATAGTGAATGCAATCGGCACAGATTGTACCTGCAGTCATTTAAATTCATATCAATCAGAATCAATGAGTTGAGCAGGATCAAAATATCTTGCTAGGAAGGTCCAGATGGCTTAATAACAGCAGTTCCCGGATCCCTTCCATTTCTGGCGCAGAATAGCACAACGTATGGTTTTAGTCGATCCTAATAGCCCCGGTGGGGCGACGGCCGGAGGGGGTTGCCATACTTAAAAAAAACGGATCAAAACATCTTCACGATGCTTTTTATTAGAAATAGTAAATAATTTTACTGTCACTTGCGTACTGATACAAAAATGCAGTTGGTTTATATTTCACAATATTCTGATTATCGGTACGACCTTTAAAAGAAGATTGTAAGGTGACAATATTTGGCAAACGTAATGAGTTAAATAATTCGAGTGTTTAGTTGCCAACATTTTTTTTTGTTAACTGGGTGTTAGTTGACAATATCAACTTAGTATGGGAATCAACTGTTTACTCATCAATTTGAATTTGATTGATGAAATTAATTAATGGTGTAATTTTATCAACATACGTGTATATTAATTTAATATACAGAGTGGGCCACGAATTAGTTAACCATCAAAACGTCAAAAACCATTTGATATGTTACAAAAATTGTTTATTATTTGAATATATCATCATGACTATCAGCGGGCACACATCGCGAGTGGGCCTTCATCTGTCGTACTTCTAGTTTGGATGCTGAGGGGGCATTCAACAGTGGACGCTGTTAGATGTGTTCGCTCCTTGTCGGAGTCGGTAGTCCGATCAGGGGGGTGACGTTGGCTGTTAGCCTTGTTAGCCTTGATATCGTCAAAGCTTTCAGCACCCTCCCCTGGCAGGTAATAAGAACGGCGCTTCAATATTACGAGGTGCGCTCTACCTGCGGGTTTGTCATTGAGGCCTATCTACACGACAGGACAGTGACGTTCATCGATCGGAATAGAGTAGAAAATTGGAGAGAAGTGTATTGCGGGGTTCCTCATGGGTCTGTGTTAGGCTTATTATTATGGAACCTCACATACGATGCTGTTCTTCGCACCAGTCTGCCTTCTGGTCTAAGTGTCGTCTGCTCTTCGGATAATACACTAATATTGGCTAGAGGGTCATATTTCGAGAGGGTGTTTCGGCTCGGCGATCAAGATTTGGCTAGTGTTGTGGAAAAAATTTGTGTGCTGAGCATGAAGGTGGTGCCTCAGAAAACTGAGATGATATGATTTCATGGCCTACGTAAGCGCCATGAACCACCCAGCTCACGCCTCCAGGTAGGTGACGCTGAAATCCAGGTGGGCCAGTTCATGAAGTATCTTGGCCTCACCCTGAACAGTTGGTGGAGCTTCGAAGAGCATTTCGGGCGACAAATCCTCCGAGTGTGAGGGGTAGCAGGTGCACTGTATCGTCTGCTTCCTAATCTCGGATAACCACGGGAAAAAGTTCGCTACCTCTACATGGAGGTTGTGAGATCCATGGTCGTCTGGTCTAATAACCTGGCGAATGCCTCCCGTTGCCGGGCTCTACTCAGGAGCCTACAGCGGTTGATGACTATACGGATCGTGCGGGGTTACCTCACAATCTCGTATGAGGCGGCAACGGAGCTGAACCGTTTAGTTCGTGAACGTGTGTTTTCTACTCCGAGACTAGTTTCCAAGGACAGCACGTGTTGCTGTGTAGAGAAGGGGACCGTACTCGTAGATATTGTTTTAGTTTGGTATAAATTAGATGGAGACACGTGTAGACAGCGGAACATGAACTGTTTAACCTAATAGTCAAATTTCCCTTTGCTTCTATGATCGAAGGATAAATGATATGTTTCATCACAAATCCCATATACGTCTGTCATCTACTATAATTAAACTGTCTGTCATCATGGAACTTCTGATAAAGGTGATATCTTTTATCGAATTAGATGTCTTTATATAAAATTAATGAAAACACAGCGAATGGACGCATAGATTAAGCTAAACTGCTGGAGCTAATGTCTCCAGTAACTGCAACGTATTATAAAATTACGTACATATGTATGTTAAATTTAACATTGCTCATTATAAAATTATTATTTGTATAATAAAATTAATGTCTTATTATTTTGTCAAATATTAAGTTCTTCAGTCCTTGTTTTGTTATACCAATGACCTAACTAGTCATCATCTGTGTATTAGCAGAATTTGAGTGCTAATTCTTTGAAGTGGTATTCAGCTAAAGCTAACATAAGTTTTGACTCATGCAGAGGTATTTTTCTTTGATTGTAATAGAGACTCTGTATCACTGTATATTTTCTTTCTTTTATGTACCAATGATATATAATTGCCACTATTACTTATAGTTTATGTAGACTTTTACACATCATGATTATGCATATTTAAGCTCCGCGAATCTGTCAAGAAGCAATCCTTCCAAGTAATGCTTCCTCATTCCCTCGTATTTTTTCATAACTTGACTTATGAAAACTACGTGGTAAAAGTCAAGGATGTTTACTTTTCAAGGAGTAATTCTTCTCTTCTCACCCAATGTTGTGATAAAATATTTTTATAGTAAGTATTTTTATTTCCTGACTGTGTACCTGTTAAGGTTTTTACAAAAAGGCATTGTACTGATGTCAGTTGATGGTCTCAATTGAGCCTGTTTTTTTATTTATTAAGTCGAATTTTCACCATTTTTAAGTACAGATAATCACCAAAATGTCTAACAGACATATAACGAGCCTTGTATTGACAAAAAGATCTATCATTTCAATACCAGATTATAATATTGATATTTCTGTGTATGTACTCATATTTGTATTGTATTTTAAACGGAAATCACATATCACTCGGAAAGCGGATGTTAGACACGTTCAAAATTCATATAAACTTGTTTTATTATTAATAAAACAACAACTTTATAACCGGAAATATGAAATAAATATTAATACAAAAAACAATGATTTTCGAATGAAATTGATATAGGTATTCTAAATTTTGAAGCTGTATTAAATATTAAAAGAAGATATATAAAATACATGCAAAAACATAACATAACAACATAAAAACGGTGTTCATGTATCTAAAATGTGTAAATGGGGACTTCGTAGCCATGAAAAATAAGTTTTTTATTCCCTTTCGAAAATAAGAACTCGAAATTAATGAGTCGAAAGTTTTAAAAACAATTAAAAATGTGTTCTTTTAAAACAGGTCGCTCAGGACTCTTTTTGACCCTTTGCTAACTCTATATCCGAAATAAATTAAAGTAAAAATTCCTTGTTCCAGATGATAAACGCTGATTGAGGGCCCGCTTGACTCCTGAGCGATCTGCGAGCGCCGGACACCTACAAGAAGAGCTGGGTTTCTCAATCTAATTTTTTCGACACTTAAAACTTTCAATGTATAAATATTTTTTATTGATTCTTGATACTATTTATTTTATTTTAGCAAGTCAGTTGAGAAAATATAGCCGAAGAATATTCCTTCAATATGAAATTAATGTCCAATATACACAAGAATTATTGATGATGATTTAAAAAAATCAAAAATTTAAGTTAATGTGGCAAGTATTCGCAAAAATACTTTACGATTTTGGCCACATAATTTTTAAATTATTGAAATTCTGAGAGTTGTGAATAGTTAAAATTAAGATGTATTTTTAAATTATAAAGCAGAGGCTCTAATAATGTCTTAGATGTATATTTATTTTGTTTTTTACAACACCATTTTAATGATATAAAATATTTTTTTTTATAAATAAATCACCGACATATTACTTACAATTTATTTGTTTATAAAAAAAATAATTTATTTTTTACTATTCTTGTATTGCTTGATATTTTGATAAATTGAAGAAGAATATAAGGCATAATTAGTGAGGGAAATTGGATATTTGCTGTTTTAAGAACGTATAAATTTTCAACGTTTTTTATGTAAGTAAATATAGTAAAAATCTCAAAACTAATTATGAGTATAATATATGGGAGAAAGTAGTATTTTATATAATGATTATGCGCTTCAATACATCTTTGACTATAATAATAAATTATTATATTCGTTTAATTAACGATTCGATTTAATTCAATCCATGAAAAAATATATTTTACGATTACGATGTTTATTTAACTAGTTAATCATGATCGTGGTTTATCACAAAAAAATATTTGAATCTTGATCATTATTTTCTATTCTTTTTGACGTTTTAATAACCATTTTCATAGTAAAAAACCCCAAGTGACTTATTTGTTAATAAATCATAAATAATTTGACGCAACACTATGGCAGTCATTGTATATGTATTATCTTATGTAAATTTTACTTGATGAAAATCATATTTAAAACCAAAATGATTGTAATACAGGTATATATAACTTATTACTATAGATATTTTGATATTTTGAACTATAAATACAAAGATATTTATTTTGAAACTAATTTATACTAAAAGTCGTAAGTTTCGAACTTTTTTACACTATTGTTGTTATTTTACATTAAGATTGATATTAAAGAATGAATCAATTTAATAATGATATGTAATAAGTTCAATAGAGGTTAAAATATAAACTAATTAGTTAAAATGAATATTAATGAGTAGCAATGAAATAACTATTAACATGATACTTATTTTGTGTCTCATGTATAATCGTTATTCGAGTCGAGGTTTCTAACATTTTAATGTTTATAAAAAAAATATTTGTGTCGTTGAATAATTAAAAAAGTAATGTTGTTTTTTGAAATCTATAGCAATAATAAATAAATATAATAATATAAAGTATGAGTAAACTTCTTTGGTTGCAGTTATAATTTAAATGTTATTTACCGTAAAAGTATTAAATATTAGTGTAGACGTATGTTTTTTTCGGATTTATTTTAAGTCCCGTAATTTTTATTACAATCAAGAATAACAAAGAATAACAACATATCATTGTTTATTTTAGAAAAAACCAATTTATTCCTAATTTAATTTTCACTAAGTGATATTATTTATACCAAAATATCTTGCCCAATGAGATTATTCTACTAGGAATAGTGTTAGTTATAAAAAAAAAATATTATGAATCAAATACATTCCATAACTGTTAATAATTATTATTTATATTTATATTAAAGTGTTTTTTTTTGGTACTTCATATTCCGCGTGTTTGACATTTAGTATTGAGAATGTAAAATTAAGTCAGTTTTATGCAATTTGTGTAATAATAAATTGCAAACATACAGTGTTATATGCAGAAGATGTGACGTCAGCAATGCTAAATTTTTCTTCTGATAACTTCGCCTTCACACTATTGAATGTCGACAAACGATGATATCAATTTTATTATTACTTAGTTATATTTAGTATTATAAAGAAAATATGAGCTGATTAGATTCGTAAATAAACTATTTGATATGAACTAAATCTATATGTGAAAGCTTAATAAAATGTGTTGATGGTTTTAAACGTATTTATTTCATTCTATTTATATTGTAAGTCATAACGAATCAGGTGGACATAACATTCAACCCCAAATGTCTTAAAAATATATTTGGAATACTAATAGGGTCGTGATCTGCGGTTACGATGTCCAAAAAAACATAAGTATTACGTCTGAACCTAAATTAGGCAGTGTTATGGTAACCAGCCTGCTGAAGGCATAAACACTGTCACTCCCATTTAGTTGTTTGACTCTCGATCTCGTCACATTTTCCGTTCAAGTCTGACAGACACAGGTACACACCTTAAACCATTCTTTTTTCTGTCGGCAGTTCATACTTTTAAAGTACTATGTATGTATACATATATACATGACAATGAACACTGATCTTCAGTAAAAATAAAATTTAATGCTAAAGTACTTAACTAAATATCTTCTTTATGAGTACAGTCAATAAACTCCTTTTATTTACATATCCATAAATATACAACAAAGTTCGAATTAGGTCATCGCGTAACATTTAAAAAATAACCATCCAATTTTAAACCTTTACGGAATCTGATAAGGTCCTGAACCGCTTGCAAAGGAAATAAACAAATTTCCTTTGTTCGAAAGCCCTTTCCACACAATGACATAACGCATGAGCGAATGACGCGCGTACTGACCTCGACTTCACCACGTGGGAACAGGAGCTGTCTCTTTCTAGCAGTAGCGAATTCAGTAAGGTAATTTAAGGTTTTGAATATTTTGAAGTTGCTAATAATATAGTTTGCTCTCTTTAGTATTATTTTTTTATTCTGTTGGCTGTTATTTGTGCAAAATTTAACAAAAAAATGAGTTGCGAGTTGATAAGTAGACGTTTGTAATGTAAGGTATAGAGTGGGCTATGAATTAGTTAATATTTAAAGTATCGTAAAAAAAAATCATTTGATATATTACAAAATTTTTTTTTACAAGAAAGCTAATTAGTTGACACTTATTTTTTAAAAAATTACATTGTCTAAATGACCACTTTGCCGACGTTTGCATTGCATGTTTGTTCTATGGTAAGCGAGCACCGAAATTTTCGGATACTCATCGGCAAAGAGACCGCGAGATCGCCGACATCTCTTCGTAGATTTTTCTTTTAGTTGACGTAGTGTATTTGGTTTATTGATGTAGACTCGATTCTTCAAATAACTACATGAAAAGAAGTTTACTGGGGTTAGATCTGGACTTCTGGGTGGTTATGGAATGTCACCTCGTCTAGAAATCAGCTTTTCCGGAAACATGGCTTTGACCACCGGCAGGGACTCATTGGATATGTGACAAGTGGCTCCATTTTGTTGGAACTATGTGTTACGATTGTAGCCAGTAAATTCCAGTAACATCGGTCCCAAGAACTCCCGTAACATTTTTGCGCGGGATGTTAGATACAAATGCTAACGAATTCTTGGCCCACCCTATACTTAGTATCCTCTGTTAACTGTTTTGCAAAATACCAACTGTGAAATGATCTTAATTTTTTAAAATTTATTTGAAGTATCAATTCTTCCCTATTTTATTTGCTTGTAAATTGTTCTCTTAAGAATAAATAGGTTTTTTGCACTTTCTTAGAAAACCAAGTAAATAGAAAAGTGGTATACACACAGTAGTGATGGTTTTATTACATATTCTAAAAATTATAAATAAGATGTGACTATAAACTAATTTTAAGATTATGTATTGTTAGGCTTAAGTATTGTTTTTAAGCAATGCGTACAACAAATATTAGATACTTATACACAACTTAAAATCACCATGTAACAAATAACACACAGGTTAGAGTCAAAATATCTAGCACCGCCCATAGATTCTGGCGTCTTATATCTTTATCAGTTAAATTAACTACGATTTCCTTTTCCTAGTATAATACAAAACACAATTGTACACAGAGCTTAGAATTTTTTTTATAAAAAAGTAAACGACAGTCGACAATCAATTATACAGCATCATCGCCAACAACTTCTAACATTGCTGGACATAGGCCTCTCTTTAGAGAGGACGTTCTGGCCTACTATATTACGCTGGTCAGACGGCTTGAATTAACTCGGTTCAGATCCAGATGTAGTATTTTGGCCTGATCTTTGACGGGAGGTGACTCTTCAACGGGCACTTACGACAGCTTGCTTTAAAGCTTGTCGGCGCTGCTTGTGTCCTTGGGTGGTTCTTAATCAATTTGGGTGGAGTCACCGTCGCGACGAGACGGCTTTAAACAGGGGTTGTCCCGTCAATGACACTGTACGGTACACCAGTGTGAGCGGCGGCTCAGAGGATATTGGCGGTTAGAGACATACGGTTACCGCACGGTGTGTTCACAGAGGTGGAAGTACTCGCCAAAGTTTATCGGCGGACGGTGGACTTCTAAGTGGCATTCGGCCCCCGCCTGAAGAGGTATGCGAGGGCCGTGAAACCGTTTCTCGCGCTACGATGGTTCGTTGGTCGTCCCCGTTAAAGGCTCCCGGTGCTGGCTTTGCCATCGTGGCGGCATCTTGGGATCCTTGCATTCGCGCAGACGCAGGTCCTTGTAGGGCACGATTGCTTCGGGTCGGTCTCTAGGAGAGAAATGAGTCCCACCTGACACCACTGCAACTGTATATAATTATATATAGTTTATATATACAATTAATATTATAAAAGCAGAAGTTTGTGACTGTGTGTTTATTAATTCTTCACGTTCAAATTACTGGTCAAATTTAAAAAATAAATATGGAGGTAGCCGATATAAAAAGCATAACAGCGAGAAATTGAAATACCTACAGTTTTAGTATCATTGATAAACCACGGCTAACACAATGAGGTGTAGCTAAGAATACATACTTCTAAAATCTACAAAACAAGTGATTAACATATTAGGAGAAAGTAGATTGTAATAATAATATCATCGTCATCATCATCAACAGCCTTTTACAGTCCACTGCTGGACATAGGGTTCTCCTTAGCAAGGAGGTTGTGGCCTACTATACCACGCTGGCCAGACGGGTTTGAATTGGGTTTGTTCTAAGTTTTCATTCTCTTTGCAATGATGTTGTCTTGCATACTTTGTACCCTTCGTCGCCTTTTACGACACACAAGGTATGAATAGGGGTGGTAACACTATGTATTCTTAATCCGTCACCACATGGACATAATAATATAATTATGACTAATAAAGATAATCTTGAGACGATGAGATAATGTAGTAATATTAGTCTCAGTCTGTCAATTGACGCAAGTCTATTGAATTAACTATTCCTTTGTGAGTTAGTGTTTAATACGTTGTGACGTTTTATCATGTTTGTATCATTTATAGCTGCATTAACAGATTAGTATTTTACACTAGATGCATTAGTTATGAGAGCTTATATAACACTTAATAATACATTTTGTAGATAGCAGCCTCAAATACATATTTATGTGTTGTGACAAACTATGGTAATAATTTAGGGTTAGTTGACCAACAGTGTTTTTTTTTTTAACCTGTCGAAACCCCCTCGGGCCGTCACCCCACCGGGGTTTACGCCGGGGTGGTGTGTCGGTATCGGACCGACTAAAACCACACGGTGGCCCACTCTGCGCCTGTCATAAGAGGGATCCGGGAACAACTGTTATTACGACATCCAGATCGACCAATAGTGTTAGGCCAACGTAGTGTAGGGTGACGACTTGAGAATTGTGGCTGGCACTGGGTGAATGAAGTCTGCCAAAACGAGAATAGTTATCATTCTTTGAGGGACGTTTTCATGCGGCAGACGGTAATGGAATAATGATGATGGTCAAAAGATGTCGCTGTTCTAGTAACATCTCTGTTTACAAGACGTATCACTTTCAAATCGGCTGGACGTAAAGCAGACGGTTGCTAAACAACCAGCAAAAATCCTGGTGCCAATTGGATTGACTACAAACGCATTGAGACAAAATGCAAATATGGTCATTAAAATTACAAATAGTAGACCACTTTAAGGAAATACATCGTTAAGCAATGTTGGATAAACCCGTGAACGTTATATGCCAAAATGCTACTTTAATAATAAAATAATAATAAAATATTTTGCATTGTCTCATAAAAATAAAATTTACATGGATGGAGGCTCTAGACCCCACACTAGGATTTCCTGTGTTGAGGGGTCTAATACCAACTAATAAAAATAAATATTGATAGATAAAGCAAATGTTTCGTGAGACAAAAGCCTATCGTAAAATGTGACAGAAAAACTTTAAAATCTATATAAATAAATAAAATTGAAGTGTTTGTTTGTAATTTCAAATTAGGAGGCCTTTACTTAATGCATATTAAAGTAAATCAGTATGAAAAAAATTGTCTGTCCGTTTCCAATCCGTCCGTTGCTAATCTCTGTAACGGATGGACCGATTTTGACTAAGATTTTCAGTGAAGATACTTGATGTTGTGAGGAGCAACATTGGTTAACAAACCTTTAGCAAATAAAATTAAATTAAAACCCATAATATAATGAACAATATCCGATTCAAAAGAAATGCATTTAGTTAAAAATAATACTCAAAAGGAAAAAAAACACCCTTACGTAAAATGGTGAAATTTAAGCTACACTCGAGTCAGAAATATTATATAATTTTCCAAAATACAAATAATTGTTGTTGTTACAATTGTTGGTAGAGCTCAAAGCGCCTTGCAATTTTTACCAGGCAATGTAATAATATATTTGCCATAACGTTTATAACAGGCGCATGTAACCTAATACAATTTTAAATCAACATTACTTCATGCCACAAATTAAACCTAAATCAAAATATCACAACTTAATATTGAAACATTAAATGTATTATTTAATCATCTAATTGAAGTCGTAAAAGAATGTTGTTAGTTTATTTTCAAACATAAAAAAAAACTTTTACAAAAGTATATCAGACTTCATTATGACGAATTTTAATAAATGGTTTCTTCGTTTCTAATTTTACCACCCTTGTATACCCCTTAAATAAATAAAATAAGTTGAAAATTATTAAATATTCTTCACCTCAAAAAAGTCATTCATCTTCATACCTTAGACCGTACATGATCGCGCACGTTTATTACATAGAACTTCTTCATGCAAATGCTCCAGTTGTGTAGAACCTTCTCAGTCTTAGTTGAGGGTTGAGGTATACTTCAATATTTTTAGACGTGATTTTAAAGGCCTCTCTAATAGTCAGTCTCGTCACGTTAAAAAAGTTCAATAATCACTCGTAGACCCGCAAAAAAACTTTGCAAATCCAACATAACTTCCATTATCATTCAAATAATGGAGCAATAAATTCAATAAAAAAACAAACTTGTCTCAACCACACTTTGTCCTTGTATTATGACAGTTGGATTATATTATCGATCGTTAAAACTCTATCAAACGATTAGTACATGTCAAGTTTCTTTCAACTAGTTCACAGATATCAATATGAATGCAAACATTTATAAGCAATTTTCTCAATATATAAATGGTATGATGAATATTTTATGAGCTTCTTATTGATTCCTAGCATGGAGTGCCGATTAACCATTTAAAAAATTAAACATACCCTTCACGACCGATGTATATAATTGCTGTATCCGATGAGAATAGTGTATATTGTAAGTATTCGACTTCTTATTCAAGTTTTAAAAGGTTTTAAAGTGTCTTGTTATGTTCCCTGGATGAGATAAAAGGCGGTCCCGCTTTCGTCTCCCTCCACACCTTGTATTAAGTGTAAAGATATATGAATATATTAAATAATTTCGTTATGAAATCATCGTGGATCAAGAACAAGAAATATGTGAGAAGTAGTCATAAATTCTTTTATTGGCCTAGCTGGTAGCGCGAGTATACTCGTATACAGCAAGGCGACGGTGACAGCGAGTGGTGAGAAAGGTTGGAGTGAACACGCGATGTGACACCTTCCCCGACTGCTATGTGCCTCAGGCTTTTAGCGCTGGTTACCGCTTAACGTTTTGCTGAAGAAGTTAGGAATTATTCTGCCTTACGATAGTGTAAATTTTAATGTATTTGCTATAATTAAAAATAACCGTTATTTATAAAACAAGTGAAATCGATTTGAAGGATATGTAGTGATGCAATATTCGCCTTTAATCTGTGGTTTTCCATGATCTATGGAAGCTTAACGTGTCAAAAATGAGTTTCTAGTAGTCATCTCAATCATTTTCGACGTTTGAAATAAATATATATGTATGTGTAAGCATACAACTATATCGAGGAGTATAGTAACACATGATTTCTGTTTAATACCTATTCTACATGGGACCTGTTCTTTTAACATTTTTTTTTATTTTCTTTTTCAGACATTACAAATTAATCATGGCTTTAATTTATCAAATGCTTGTAACTTCCATCAAGCAATTAGATATTATTATTTTTTAATAATTTTTTATATTAATTTCAGGATTTAAACAATAGCATAAAGAACTTTAACGCTAAGTTATCTTAGTTTCCGAGATTTGTAGATATTTTATGTGACTCGAAATAATAACTCTGTCAATAACAAACATGTCAAATTATATATTGGGATTCTTCGTTTCGGTCATTAGCATTAGCAGATATATGTGATTATACCGACCATTGATAAAAGTGATATATCGCTTGAAATTACTAGTTCATGAACCGATTTAAAACAGTTACGGGGGATATAATATATGAGGTGTCAAAGCTTGATTTATTTGCCGTGCCTTCAGACGATGCTAGATGCGTTTGAGTAAATACAAAGACACTAAAATCGTGAAGGAATATTTTGTTTTTAACTAATTCCTAAAGTAACAGCTTCCTAATTCGGTTCTACGAGTATTTCTGAATGTTTACTACCTCAGAATTCAATAATTTACATCGTGATAATTTCGATTTACGTTTGGAACTATTTAGATTTGAACAAAAATGCAATCCCTGTAGGTTGAAAATTAAGAAATGAAGAAAACAGTTCATTGCAATTCTTATTGACGTAGGTGCATTGAAGTCGGTACTATTTTGCAAAATATACTCAATCAATTTTATTATTAAATTTACATTGAAGAGTATTTTTTTTCTAGAAAATGCTTATATGATTATATGATGCTGTAAAAATTAATTTAAAAATGTAATTAAATTTTGTGGTTTTTTAATAATTACAAATGATACGATAATTATTTTAAAAATGTATACAAACTAGTAAACGACAAGAAATTTGTTGCAGGAAGATTTAAAGAAGATGGATATTACAACCTACCCAGCGTTGTGATGATAACCAAAATATACAGGACGTACCTAGACAGAATTAATCAATTATTATTTAATTATTATTATTTTATTTTCAATTTTTTAAGAACAAACCATGCATGAATTATAAATGCGTCGTTTATGACCTTCTCTGATATTAATTGTCTGTTCTGGTTTTTAAGAATCTGATAAATGAGTTAAACTTTTTTCTCAAATAGGAGCAAACGTGTATGACTGGCTTTAGGAGATTATTGGCGTCGATAATAACTCACAACACGTCTATGTAACCTGACCCTGACATCGGTTTATCTATTGAATCTAGCTTCTACACATCACACGTGAATGCTATAACTGTAGAACATCTCTTTCCAAGAATGTAAACCATTTTTTTAGGCCCATTTTCCATCCTAGATAGGGTTGAACGCCGATTCTTTACATGGAGCAAAACCATTAGATATCCACAACTGAAATACTAGGTGATTTCGAAGTTCTGCAAAAAGCACCGTTGTAGACCCACGGCTTAACGTGAGCTCCGCGGCACCCATCCGTATACTGACCTACTGGGTTAGCATTGAGCATCGAACCTCTCCTTAATTCTAATCTTAAATGTAGAATATAAAACAAATAACCATGTATCATATTTTACGTTCTACATTTGAGTTCTTCAATGTGCTTAGTGACCTGTATACTTCGAGAGCTGTTTATCATTCATTTAATCTTATAACTTATAATCCAAAAACAAGTTCACGTTGATAAATACCACTTAAAAGCTTAGATAGAAATCTTATTGGTGATCAAAGCTGCTGACAAGAAGCAGAATAGTAGATAAAACCTTAAGTGGACGATCAGTCATCACTTAATATATACTTTTCTTACTGTCTTTTTAATGTGTTGGTTAAATATGTCATATTAATGAAGGTTTTCATACTAAGAAAAAAGATTAATGGAGATGTGGACCATTTTAGAGAATAATTATTTTCTTCTTTTCTGAAGTTAATTTTGAGAGTTTAAGAGGTCGGTGCAATGAGTTTTCTTCTTTACTTTAAAAAAGAAAGAATAAGAAAAAAAAATCAATGTACGAAAGTATACTTACAGTATAAAAATGTTCATTCTATTAAAAAATATAGTATTTATTTATATGCCTTGGTGAGGAATAAGGAGATTTAATTAAATTGTAAAAAAATACATTTCACGAAATAGTTGCGTGCAAACTTGATAAGTCTAAAAAAGTTTAAAGTTTGCCGTACTACTAATGTTGGTGTAAATTTGTAAATTTTATAATATTTAGTACATGGTACATATGGTGTTGATGTAGGAGAGGAATTTGGGAACATATTTTTAAAAGGAAACACGCTACATATTTTTCGAATGACATGAATATTTATTGGTTATTGACCACTCTTTTATTGTGGATCACCGCTTAATTGTGACATACCTACTATCCATCGCAAAGTAGCACATGATCTTGTTTTTTTTTTTATCCTTAAATTGACTGCAATCCAATATGTGAACGCGTTTCATTCTACTTTCCTCAATGTACTTGTCGGAAGTGATAAATTTCATTAAAGATTCATCAGTCAGTATGTCATTTCGTCCCCTAATTGAAGGTATTGACCATCGATCAAAACTCAATTTACTGTTACATTGAAATGACATGACATAAATAAAGCACTCTGTCATGTCACGAACGTCCCTATTCGCTAAAAAGCGTCAATGTCCCATAGCTTGAGTTATCTCAAATCGTGAATTAATACTCGATATTAATTCAGGCTCTGGGGCGAGTCGTGCAAGTCACAACACTACCTACAGTACAACGCCAGTAGTTGTACAACCCGTGAACCGTTTACACGCATCGATTTACGCGATAATCGAATTCGGAATTTTAATTTTCGATGTTAGTGATGTGTAAATAAGTCGAGTTAGAGTGCAATGATTCGGTACTGACGGCTGACAGTGATCGTTAATTATCAGGTCTTATGTCAGTGCGGACTGCTAGTGTCGGTTTTGTGTTACATTTTAATGCAGATCGACGTAATACAAGTTTGTTATATCTGAAGTAACTATAAGCACCGGCGGCAGACGTTGTGGTATTTATTGTCATAACTTCATTCTATTGCTTCTGAAATCAACTGCTGTCTTAGTATTAATATTAAAAGACAGTTTAACACACAATTGTAAAATAATAACTCTTAATTGCAAACTTTTATTACTATAACAAACTATTAAACTAGTACCGGGCAGGGAACTTTGAATAATGAGTAAAAAAATCTTCCCCATCAGTGGTGGAAGATCGCATCATCTTTGGTTAAATGTCCGCTATCATCACGACGCGTTGATCCAAATTTCAAGTTCATCGTAGAACTAACTTTAAAGCCAAAAATTAAAGCAGTAAAGTTTAAGTGAAAACTCAATATTTTTATTACACAATCTCTAATATAAACGCAAGGGCAATCAATTGTACTTTTTATTGATCTTTATTCTATAGAGATTTGTGAGGCAATAACAAAGTTAAAATATAATTTCTTTTAAAATTGAACATCCGTGTACGTACCAATCTCACTTTATAACTGATCAGTTATCGTAGGCATTAATGACCAGGTTATCATTTACTTCTTGGCAATATGGTAAATAAAATTTGAATACTCTTATTATCATATTCGACAAAATCGGCATCCTTAAATTCAACACTTAAACGTTAAGAAAACACCCAAAAATCGCTTTTTAAACACCAAATACATCCACATCTACAATTAAGTAAGGCGTAAAATTAATTTCTGAATATTTAATCACACGTTATAAGTGTAAGGTTTAATTTGCGGCGCTACAAATCTTCTCTTCAAAATTATTTTAACAAAAAATGCTAATAAAAGCGACGATTTGCGACGACGAATCACAGGACTAGTAAACAGTCACCCAGG
Source organism: Hypercompe scribonia (assembly GCA_949316085.1). Taxonomy (NCBI): domain Eukaryota; kingdom Metazoa; phylum Arthropoda; class Insecta; order Lepidoptera; family Erebidae; genus Hypercompe; species Hypercompe scribonia. The sequence goes on along the minus strand of OX438981.1, from coordinate 15,494,927 downwards.
AGCAAGGAGCCAGTTAATCAAACAAATAAATAGCATTTTTAAAACACCATATAGCTTGTCCAATTCTGAAAATGATTTGATATGATTGAAGCAATCTGTAGATCGATCTTCACGCACTCTGTGACGTTAATTGCCAGAACGGTTTATCGATACCGCATCTCGTTTATCGATGCATCGGTATCGAAACTCGTTTGATTGTCGAGTGTGAAATAGATGAGAGGCTTTTTAATTTTCAGATAAGATTTGTTTTTGTTGGATATAATTAAATATAAAAAATTAAAAAGATATATTTTCGCAAAGAATCTGTCTAAAATATGCTTGTAAGAAAACAAAATAATTGACGTGGACTGATATAGAGGACGTGGACAACACTTTTTTACTTTGTTACAACTAATTTATTGATACTTATTCTACCGAACTCGTAAAAATTGCCTTTAAGATCGCCGAGATAATTGAATTCGAACAATTTTAGGGTAATAATTAAAAAAAAATGATATTATCTCAAGAATTACATTTCTATATCTGATAGTAGTGACATTAACCGCGCATAATCGTCTATTTAAACATTGAAGTAACCACGCTAACATATATTTAATAAAAACTCTTGGTAAATATAGTAACGGGACCCTTATATCGGATACTAAACTTAACCATCTAGACACCTACTTCAACTCATACAAAAAATATCTGTACATCTATTTAGGAGTTCGGTAACAAATTATTATACAGCACGATATGTAATATATATAGTACACATCATTACATTACCAATTAACAAACAAATATTACCAGTTTTTATTACGGACCTACGTTTTCACAAGTGTTTTAGAATGTTAGACATACACTCTCGAACTAAACGGTTCCTTCCTGTGCCAGCCAATTAAAACCTGAAAATCACTACCAGCGCACGTGCTTTCCTCTTACTACGATCCTGGGTCCTTTAAGCGAGACGTGAAAAAGTATCTTACTAAGAGGCCATAGTGTGGGTCACCATGCTGCATTGTCCACATTCATTATCATTTATTTATTATATTACTAGCTGTGCCCACGACTTCGTTTGCGTAGGATTAGAATTTTCAATTTTTACCTTAGAGACGTGCTTTTTGCTGCGTGAAACTGATCCCGTAGGAAATCTGGGATAAAAGTAGCCCATAATATATTGCCTAGTAGCCTGTTCTATCTGCTAGTGAAAGTCACATTAAAATCGGTTTAGTGGTTCCAGAGATTAGCCTGGACAAACAAACAGACGGACATAGGAACAGACAATATTTTAAAAAAAGATTGTTTATGTTTTAATATTATGTAAAGAGCTATAAACACTTGAGAAAATACAGTTTTCTTTAGATCATAGACACTTTTTATTTTTATTATATTTATATTTTATGTCCCAAGAATTACAAACAGTGAGTAGAAACTTAATTGACAATTGATTGAATAATATTAATCTAATACCTATAAACGAGTAATTCTTCTATACCTATGTATATACATATAAATAAATAAATATTTTGGACATTTAGCACACAACACCATCTAGTTTCAAACTAAGCAGGGCTTGTATTATGATAACTAGACTGATTGATAGAATACTTATATACTTTTTTTTGTAAATACATACATATTAAGCATAAAAACATCCAAACTACTAAACAAATATTTGCAGATCATACAAACATTTGGTCCGACCCGGGAATCAAACCCGAGATGTATGTTTAAACATGTTTAAACTTAGTATGCTGGCGGTTTCGGGGGCAATAAATCGATCTACCTCGATTTCATTTTTAGATAACGTTGTTTGACATTTATCTATGAGACAAAATTTGGGATGGGAAAACAAAAGGATTTGGTAAATTGCGAATCGACTATCACTCAATAACACCGAGCAAAATACGGTTTCCAGGTCCTATATAGGTATAGATTGACTTCCCAAATTGTTTTTTTTTTATTACGGCGTTAACAATCGATTCGAAAATCGATTTGGATCTTCAGACCCTCGGGGATGCAGGAGGCCAGAGAAGTGGTATTTCGTGAACGTTATTAAAACTTATTAGTAGTAAAGTGTAGATATAAAATATTACTATTCTTATTTTGATAATTATTATAAGTTATAACATCATAGTTATAACATAGGTATATAACATCGAAATCCCTTTTTTCTTTAGATATCATTTATTAATTTACCATAATGTGTGAACAACTTACAAGTACTAAATACTATTACTTGCTTTGTCTCCTTTAAGTAGTTGTACATTCGATAATATTGAATGTGTAATATAATTTATAATATAAAAATATAAACAATTATTGGTAAACTTCAACAAATTAATAATCTGAAACTAAAAAATCCATAATAAAAAATTAAAACTGAAATATAATTTTCACTATCGCTAAGAATTAACAAAAGCTGTTTGAGTAGTTTGGGTAAACTCTCGAAAATATTTTTTTTAGTTTTTCCTTATCTTCATAAGGAAAATAAACAAGTTAATATCTTCAAGTGGCACCAAAGGTCTCCTGAATTTTTAATTAAGCCATTACCATGTATAAAATGCCTCCAATAAATATAACGTTGAAACGTGAAAGAATCTTTATTTCTCAAAAGAATTTACAATATTTACTTACTGAGAAAATATATACAAATGTAAACAATTTAAGTGAGCGTTTTAACCTAACATATAACAGAAGTGGGTAGTCAATAAATACATTTTGAACTTATAAAATACTCGAACAAAGTAAACAATAATGCAACTGAACCAAAGATGTACGATATTTTTTTAACTAGATATAACATTCGTATGGTAAGTACAATCGTTTTTGTTTTTTTTTCTTTTTGTCACATTTTTTATTTTATGTTTAAGAACACTCTTAATCACGCTTTAAAGAAACTAAATGAACTAAATATAAATAACTAGCTATATCCTACCATAGATTGCATAGACGAGAAATGAGAAAACAAACTTCATGAAAAATAGATAAAAAACTAGTTTAAAATAAAATAAACTGACTCCTCAAAAATAACTAACAAAAACAAACTAATAAGTTAAAAAAAACTTTAAAGGAAAATACACTTTCAGTCCAGAAATGTAGAAAACAAAGTAATGAAATTATTATGACTGAACATGTTTTTTTCCTTTTCAAATTGTATTTAAAGCATTAGTTAGTGATTATTAGTTACTTTTTAAGTAGTCGTATCCGACTACTTTTTTAAAATTTTCGGTTATGATTATAAAAAGTTCGTTTTTTTGTAATTCTTGTTACAAATGCCGAAAATGGGCTAATTCTTTACAGGAATTTTCCTTACGTGGATTATTTAAATATTTTTTTAGGGTCACGTTCACGTTTAGGGTCCCTAGGAGAGCTTAGAGCTTGTTATAAATACTCTTGCATTTATAACAAGCTCTGAGCTCTCCTAGGGCATGTAATCAATGCTCTCGGACTCTCTTTTTTTAGTTAAAATGTGGTCATAATGCACCATTCTGAAATCCTCATCCTCGCTTTAATTAATATCCATATTGCTATATTCAAAAATTAGTTTTTTAATACTTTAAGCTATAGTTTATCACAATGGTCATGTTAATTTTTTTCATATCACCTATCCCAGAACACTTGGATTACCAAGACGAATCTAATGATGTTTTAATTAAATAATTTCATGAAATGGTTTGGAAAATATGAGATAATAAATATTACATGCATACAAACATACAAGACACGCTCGAAAAAGATAACCCTTTCTTGACAGTTGGGTAAAAACAATCTTTGCAGAGAGTTGCAAATCGTGTTAAAATTCGATTTACATCGGTGTAGCTCTTTTTGAGTTTTTTAAACATCACAAACCAACTTAACGCCTCTATTTAGTTATATTGATATTCAAGATAAGTACGGTTGTCAGGTAAAAACTTAATTCAAAAACTTTCAATAACAACAGTTAGATTAATTCTCATGTTTTACACAATATGTCTTACGTCACGTTGAAAAATATACAATGAATAAATATGGCGAAATCGGCATCAACGTAAACATAGGTTATGAACGTGGTGAGCAGATGTACAATAAATGTGATCTAAGGGGTGATGACATGTAAATGTGTTGCACAAGTCTTTAGATCCAGTAGATAACACATTAGAGGTATCAAATCCTCACGGTAGGAAACCCTGTAGACTTTATATTCATTTGATTTCGTACGTTTTGAAGTATCTTCTTTTATATAGGGTGGGTCAAAAATTCGTTAACATTTGCATCTAACATCCCATGCAAACATGTAACGGGAGTTCTTGGGACCGATGCTACTGGAATTTGCTGGTTACAATCATTTCAACAAGATGGAGTCACTTGTCACACATCCAATGAGTCCCTGCCGGTGGTCAAAGATATGTTTCTGGTAAACCTGATTTCCAGACAGGCGACATTCCATGGCAACCCAGAAGTCCAGGTATAACCCCAGCAAAATTTTTTTATGGCGTTATTTGAAGCATCGTGTCTACATCAATAAACCAAAAACACTACGTCAACTAAAATAAAAATCAACGAAGAGATGTCGGCGATCTCGCGGTCTCTGCCGACGAGTATTCGAAAATTTCGGTGCTCGCTTAGAAGAGTGTAAACGTTGAAATAGTGGTCATTTAGATGATGTAATTTTTAAGAAATAAATTTGAACTAATTAGCTGTCCTGTAAATAAACAATTTTTGTAATTTATCGAATGCTTTTTATACGACTTTTTCAAATGTTAACTAATTAGTGGCCCACCTGTATAATTATTAACTTGTACCTCTCATGGTATACATGAGAGGTACAAGTTAATAAGAAATAAATGAGCATTGCCTGCGAAGGTTTCGTACTCAGTAAAACACATATCGTCTGACAAGACGATACCAAGGCTATTGAATTAAAAAAAATAAGGACTTTAAGTTTAGAGCCTATATCCAAAGACAAAATTGAAACTTCTTTTGCATTGAGAATGCCGACCTTAACAAATAAGACTGGCTGACGCTTTTAGCATTTCCATATGAAAACAATTGCCTTTGATTTTTATTTTAAAACATCAATTGTTTAAGTGCCTATGAATAATTTGAACTTGAATTCATAAATTACATTAATTTTAAGAAAGATAGGTTAATTTAAAATGAACTTATAAACTTGTTCCGCCTTTTAAAAGGTTTGCATTTCAATATTAAGATCAAAATAAAACTATTTTGTAATTACCGTTACTAGTGTGTTAGAACAGAATTAACTATTTTTGAATCAGAACAAGACTTGTAAACTTAAAACAAGTTTAGTTAAGTTAGCTTATATTTTTCCATAGAAATAAAAGGTTTCTAATCTGCGTGCACTTATCCGTATAATTACTTATCTTGACCCAATAATAAATGTGAAAATGTTAAATAATATTAATACCGAGCTACACGGCACAGGCCACTCATATAAATCATATGCACAATTAATGAGTTGGCCGTCGAACTCGACACTTACATGATTTTATTTAGTGCAGCATTTGTACACAACATTGGCGAGATCGTGAGCTTTCAAAATGTATGTTTATGAGTCTTAGATACGTTGTTTATAGACATCTAATCATATTTAAACAAATAATATAAACAACGTTATGTTTCAGTTGTAGAACTGAAATAAAATAAAAACGGTACAATTCTCCTGTATAATTGAACTGAAATTAGAATACATGATCTTGTTAGAGTAGAGCACCTTAAACCTAACGACGTCATGTTTTCGTCGTGATTTTTAGTGGAAACACCACACACTCTTGGCTATTGCACCTTAAAAGAGCCGGCGATCCGAAATAATTTTCCAACCCGCTAAAAAAAGTTACGTGACCATAATCTTTATTTTTCTTTCTTTTTGTGTGTGCGTCTTGATATTCGATTTAGTTGGTTTAAATTATTTAAATAGTTTTCGTAACTTACATTCTTATTATCGTAAACAAAAATTTACGAGGAAAACTTTGAGAGTACAGTTTTTGTCGTTCACCGGCATAACTGGTTACGGTTCATGAATACATTCTTGGCGTGTAATGGAATACGTACGTACTGAATATTGTATGGACATACTCTTATGTTGTGATTGACAAGAAATAATGTTCCCTTCATGTTTAAATAACCATGGTATCCTCTTGTTCGACGATGTGTGTTTTACTGAGTAAGAAAGTTTCGCAAGCAATGCCCATTTTTTTCTTATTTACTTATAATTTTTTATTGCGTGTCTCTTAGAGTACACAGTACTAGTCTAAAAGTAGATACTTCAAAATATACGAAATACAATATATATCTAAACTGAACGTAAATCATTTGTGGAAAAGACACAGTTCAGGCAATCGTACTACGTAAATAGGGCTGACGCGCTTCACAGCTGGATGCAGTACTTTGATACCAATTATATTGATGATAGTGATTATGATGTATGACGAGAAGATATTATAGTGCACTAATGTGTGCCCAAATATAGGTGCACTCTCTGTTCCCTCACTCTCACAAACCGATAGGACGGTTATTCGATACGACCGGAGATAGATCAGGCACAAGACCGATGATCGACGTGGTCTCTCAGATACGGGGGCTAGACCCCAACTTTCAAACTCCAATCTGTCATTTTTGTACCTGAAAAACTCAGTAACATTTTTTGACCCGACGCGGGAATCGAACCCGAGACCTCTGGATCTGACCAATTACATGTCTAATAGGATAACATAAACGCGTCCAATGTCGGTATATTTTGGAAACATTTATGAGTCAATAAAGTGACAATTTCTAAGTTCTAAACGGTTGGGCGCACGTTTAACCGTGTGTGCGAGGTTTTGAAGTAGTTAATCTTGTAATGTTGTTGTCACACAATTAATTCTTTTTATACTTACTAACACATTTCAGCTCTAGAATATTATGTAATTAGTCTGTAGGAAAGCTCTGTAAATAGTATAAACAAATAAGTTTATATTCAATTTACGCATTTATACGTCATCCTGTTTGTTTTCGCAAATTTTCAAGTGAAAAAGAAACGCTTCATATTTTTAAGATCAAATTGTAGATAAAAAAGACATACTTCCACCGTACAGCTTCAGAACTTTATCTTATCGAACAAAAAATTAAGTCTTCTTTCGACAATATTCAAGGTACAAGATACCAATCTTAAACAGGTCACAAACCCAAATTCAAACAGCTTTGATGAATACCGACAACCGGAGTAGAATATGGTATGAAACCTACGTATTACGTATATTTCACAGTGAAATGCTCGAACTAAATTGTAATTGAAGAATAAAAAACATCTAACCAGTTTCAATGGAATGGAGGTTAGGTAGATGTTTGTTAGAATAAAAGAGGTATTACTTGCTACTGAACTATTATATTTTATGCAAATACGAAAAGTCACAGGTCTTCAATGGAAAAATTACAACACTACCATTTCAATTTCCATATTAGATAATAATATTCTCATTCTTATATCTAAAATTTGAATTACATTTCATATGTCAGGTATAGAGGTATGAGTTCTCCCATACTAGAGTTTTAACTAATTTTTCTATGTACTAAAAACACGCTAGAATCTCGTAATTATATTGTTATAAAAGTCAATCGCCTATTATTGTCGTTTGAATTGAAATTTGTACGGTTTCTGTCAGTACATATTATTCAGTACTGGTTTTATTTTCGATCGTTGCTGACCATAAGTTGTCGTTGCTTACAGTTGCTAAAGTAGACGGTACCAGATTTAAGTATCTGCTCCACAAAATAATAGACAGTAATGATGTTGATAAGAATTTATATATATATTCTGGGACTACCAAAGTGACTCTATTTTGCCTGATGGAAATCATGAGTAGAATCCAAGAGTGGTGATCGTCGTACTCATTGCGAATGCAGACAATTCAGTATGGTGACCTCACACTATAGCGGCCTAGAATTTGGTCTGCAATTTCTAAGCTGTTTTGCCCAAAATGTATGATCCAGGCGATTACCTGAATTCTTAAAATGAAAGGACAAGTAGTTTAGGACAACAAGTGACCAGAAAAAAAAATTCTGAAACAAATGTATTCTAATGTAACTGTTAAAGTTTTTTTCGTGTCACGTGTTTTTGCAAACTGATCAGACAGTATTTATAGTGTATGACTAAGCTACGTATAAAATTCTTCGTAATATCAAAAGCACTACAACAGATTTATTGTCTTAAAAAACATGTTTATCAAGAAAATATGTTTTACTAAAAATATAAGCAAATAAACAAAATCCCAATTGTTTAAATTGATTTTAGACAGAGGCTAAATATCATCACTACTCTATTACTGCTATGAATAAATTAAAATTCTGTCAACAGTATTTAATTCTCATCAGTCAGAGCATAGGAGACTATTGAACCAACATTTTAAATATTCACTACTAAGCTGTAAACACCTGAATCTCAGTAAATCTAAAGATTTGCCGGTTAAACCTAAGATTTACCAACTCTGATTGATAAAAGTTCGAGTCACTCTATGATAATCGTTTATTTCGATTTTTTATCACTATTTACTTAACAGATCTGAGAATTTGTCTCGAGAGACGATAAATGTTAAAATTAACACGTCATAAGAACAAATAACATCACATCACTTCAACAGCCTTTAATAGTCTACCGCAGAAGATAGGCTCCTTAGAAATGAAGTTTTGGCCTACTATACCACGCTGGCCAAACGGATTGGCATTATATAAAATTTTCCATTTGTTTTGTTTGTGTGAAGAGTATATAGTTATTGAATCATGTAAGTTAGGTTAGAGCAGTAACCATTAACGCCAGATCAGTGACAGTTCTTAAATGTTGGTTTTGGAAATAAAACAATTCATTCAAATGTTTCTAATTCAAATGATTCATCAATAACAGAGGTGATCTGGCGCTCGGAGACCACTGCCGTGGCATGTTCGCTACGCTCGCTTTCGCGCGTTTTGTTAATTTCAATATTTACTGAATCTTAAGGCCAATTACGATTTACCAAGTGAACGGTGGCAAAAGTTCGAAATAAACAATTATCATAAAATGGTTCAAACTTTTATTTTTGCTGGTAAATCTTACGATATACCGTAGTTTAGGGTTTTAAAGAAACATACATTTAAGCTTTTCGTAGATTTTAATATTTCATACGCAAGAACACTTAGATCTTAGATAGTTTTGGCATATCTAATTAGGTAATCTTATTCTACTATATTTTTTATAAAGGCTTTATTACGAAGAAAAATACTTCTTTCATTTTTTATCGCGTTGTAAATTATTCACAACATCTGTTTTTACTTGTAATGCTGTTTGAGGGTTATGGGCGGAATTAATTTGTAAACAATTGTCTTTGTTGTGTAATATTTGCGAGACAATAAAGCTGGTCGTAATAATAATCATGCAATGCCTGTTGTCGAATTTTATCGATATGTGTACGCTTTGAATAATTCATGCTATTTTAGATCGATGTGTTTTATTTCAAATATAGTGGACTCCATTTTTTATCATTAATCAAGAAGTTTGATATAATAAATAATTGTTTGAAATTTTAGAGTCGTCTACTACAATATACGTACATTACGTACATGTGTATACACTATTAAAGGTATACAAATATTATAACACTCTTTTTACTACTCCAATATTATGTCATATAATATACATATATCTCGTTGTATCTACTTTAACAGTTGTATTTAAAATATTCCTTATTTCTACCCTAGCATCATTCATTGTTCTAGGTTAATACTTGATCGAGCAAAATTATGAAAATACTAACTTTTTCACGTGGCTTTGCTCGCGTGGAATTTGGTCTGCCACATTAAATTTCGTAGCAGATCATTTTATATATATATATTAATAAAAAGTATCCTATGTTACTTCGAATACCTCCAAGAATATGTGTACAAAATTTCATGATGATCGGTTGGGTAGCTTTTGCATGAAATCGTAGCAAACAAACTTAAATTTGCGTTTATAATATTAGTATTATTAGTAACTGATAAAAAAATCTGAAAATCTTACTGCCATGCTAGTAAATTATTTTTTGAAGATTTTTATTCGTCATTTTATTCGTTCTGTACCTAGTTTTGTAGAAATAACACACTAGCTACAAACCATAAGTTACTTGTTAACTGTCACTGAAAGCCGTCTATCTGTCGGTTTATATGACATGCGAAGTGAAACAAGCATTTTAACCTTTGGGCAGCTGTAACTTGGACTCAAACAATAACAAGAGCTTTTTAACTTTGATGGACTGGACATGTTACATGAAGTGTTAATAATTTCCTTTCTAGTTTACCAACTGAAAAGATCAGCCAAGTGGAATTCTAAGCAACAAGTTGGTGTCTTTGTTCTAAGAGTCCTAGTTTTAAACTGGCGCAATAGCACAGCGGTATTGAATGTGATTGCTGTGCTTAAGGTCTCGGGTGCGATGCCCGGGTCGGACTTAATGTTTGTATGATCTGCAAATATTTGTATCGAAATCTATTTGTAGAATTTGGTTGTTTATATGTATAATATGTATGTATTTACAAAAAAAGAAGTATATAAGTATTCTATCAGTAAGTCTAGTTATCAAAGCACAACCTCTGCTTAGTTTGAAACTAGATGACGTTATATGTCAAATGTCTAAAATATTAAAATTTTATTATTAAAGTTGTTAATATTACTATTAAATTTCATAAGTGATCTTCTCTTGATAAAGTATTTGAGGTGACAGTCGAGTATTTAATGGATACACTTTAATACCAAATATACATATTTGCTTACTCTTATTTAGAAGTGAATTCTCTAATTCTGTTTTCTTATGAAATCGTCAAATTCATATGTCTCATTTTAAAACGATTACATTCCCTGGCACGTTTTATCAGAAAGGCATCTGAACCTGAACTGAGTCAGTAAAACCTCTTACAAAAGGGCCAAAAAATACTGGTCTTCCTTATTTCCATAAACTAAATCACATTTATTTTTAAGTCCATAAGTCTAAACAAAGTCAAGCTGCTATAAAGTCACTTTACTGACACTTAAACCAAAAACCTGCCAAGACAAAAGATTATTGTTACAATGTTATATTATAAAATACTGTATAAGATCTGGAGCAAAGACATCTCTGAAGTCTGTTGACATGCCTGGGTTATCGTTCGCTCCACATACTGTTTCCTTGGCGTCAGATGCTGACGTCAATCATTACAATACATGTAAGTTTCCTTCAGCCGATGAATATATAATCCATTACGTATGTCCAATTTCTCGTTACATTTTCCTTAAGGGTAAATATAGAATTAAATTGTATATAGTTTTATAGATTCTACGCCACTTATACAGTTTTCTTTCCTTGAATAACTTATTCGAATTAGACATACATATATATGACATTATTGCATTCAACATCAGCATAACTGTCAACACGGAAAAATGTTGTGCAAGTTATCCTAAATGTAGAACTTAACCTAATTTAGTGTAAAGTATTTTATCCGGGGATCTTCAAGCTATTGCTGTTTCAGTCACATTTCTCATTTAAGATTTGCTGAATTCCCTTATCTCGTTCCGATTTCTATAAAATTTTCTTCTACCTTCTTTCTTGTCTCGTCTAAAGCCGTTTCATTACCAAGGATTATTGGCATAAAGCAGAGGACAGGACCATAGGAGAAATCAGCCCTAATCTCTCCGTTATGGGTAACAGCAGACTCAAATTTATTTTAGAGTGTACCAATAAGCTGTATTATGAAATTGCTCCGTTTGTGTAGACGATTGCCGATCAAGAGCTCTCAGGTTTAGTCTAGATAAGTGCTATTAAATTTTTCTGATTATGTAAACACCTAATAACAGCCTGGACTTTGGAAGTTGGGGTCTTTAGCCCCGGGCCTCGGTGAGCACGTAAACAGCGTTGATACTGCGCCTGATGTCTCCCTGGTCGTGTCGAATAGCCGTTCCATTGGATTGTGAGAGTGAGGAAACAGTGTACCTGTGTTTGTGCGCACACTTGTGCTATATCATATCTACTACGTAATTGACTGGTCACTGTTGAGACTGGCCACCGTGGCCGAAATCGGCTAGGGTTACAACATCATCATTATATGTGTTATCTGTATCGTATAGGTTATCTAATCGAGAATACAATACAACCTATCTACCTGCTAATATCAAAGCCCATATAGCGATAAGACCATGTATTTACAGTATAATATATAATAATAAATATACAGTTTTCGCTTCTGTTCAATAAAGTACTTCAAAGGTTGTCTTTACTACTTTAATAGCTTTCTTTCCTTTAATAACTAATTTGAATTAGACATACATATGACATTATCACATTTAACATCAGCATAACTGTCAACGCAGAAAAATGTGGTGCAAATTATCCAAAATGTAGGACCCAACCTAATTTAATGTAAAATATTCAACCGACTAAGATGTTATCAACGGACAGTTACTTAATTTCTTTATTTCTTTTACATGTATAATATTATATCTATTTAATTCATGGTGTAAACGTGTATTGCTGTCGACATTTAGATGTGAGCGGTTTATTAAAATAAACGAAACATTAAAGTTTTCTCATGAATAGTGTCGTAATTTAGTCATTTATGGATTAAATTAATAGTGTATTTTAATATAATTTTATGCAAGTGGAACGTAGTCAAACGTTGTGTAGGGCACGCTACGGCACGGTGGACCGATGACTTGAAGAAGGTAGCAGATGAATGTGGATTGTCCAAGACCGGGATGGTTGGTGCTCCTTAGGAGAGACTTTCATTCAGCAGTGGACGGCGATAGGTGGATTTGATTGACGCAAGTGTAAAACAATTTTACATTTGGCAAAGACTTTAAATTCTTCTCTTGTAATTAGGACCTAATTTTTTAAGATCTTACAAGGTAATGTGGCATCTATTTTAAACGGTGATTTATTTATATATTTGTAAAAGCCACGTTTTTTTTTCCTCTGGTTCGTGTTCCTATACAAAAACTAAGCTATCTAGGGATAGGGTTTAAGTAAAAGTTTATTCTGTCCAGAAAATTTACTATTTAGTATTTTAATGTTTTAAATTCTTCTACTATATATTTTAATATTATAGTGAGTTATTAATCTCTAGTGATAAAGAAATATCATCAACAATATTTGAACCGCAAGATTTAAAAACGGTTGACCAGTAGCTGTGTTTGGTATTTCAGTAGGATAAGAAAAAAATGAACGTCACTTTGCACGTGTTAATCGGATGATTTATGTCAGGGCTTTTTATTACCAATTGTTTCGTTGTGACTGTCCGAAAAGAGAAATACGCCATCATCATACAAAAACTCAATAATACACTGCCATCACACGCAATATATATCCAATCTAGTTTAAATTAAGTGTTATTTTTATGTGATAGTCTCAAAAGATTCTAATTGTTTGACTGGAACTTTTATATTTTTACTTGTGTTTAGGTGTTATGTTCAGAAGTGAACTCTGTTGATAATGATAATGGTGAATAAATGAATATTTGCTAATTTACAGTAGACTTACAGGTTCAATTAGTCGCAAAATTGCACACTGTGACTCACCGTGTGTACTATATAAATATCTGTTTAATTTTCATATCACATACCATGTGATAAAATAAAAAAATAAATTAGTTTTATTAAGTGTACAGGTATGAGTTAGTGATTCTTTGATACAATACTTAATAAGAATTGTTAAAGTTTCTGACATTTGTCATATAAATCTGATTGATTTATGGGTACTACTTGACCATATTAGGCGTCTAATGTGTAATGCAAGATAGCGGCTCAATATTTGACGATTATTTTTAAAAAAAACTAGTTAAAACTAGTACTTAGTTGTGTTAGTGCATTGTTCTAATAGAGGTATTTGGGAAAGGCCTCGAGTAACATCTAGTTAAAAACTCAGATTTGCTATAAACACGAACGTAGGGGGATTCCTCATCTTTTAATATCAGTAAAGTGTTTCAGAACCACTAAAAAAAACGTTTAAAAACTATACCGCCACTTGTATTTCTTTAGCTTTAAGTTACTTTCGAATTTAATCTGGTGCACAATAAAGAGATACATTATTATTATTTAAATTTTGATTTGTCTCCCTGTTTAGAGGGGTAATATACGAGTCATGCGGGCCTTTTTTTTTTTTTTTTTTTTTAACGTGTGGAATCCCCCTCGGCCCGTCACCCCACCGGGGTTTACGGCAGGGTGATGTGTCGGAATCGGACCGACTAAAACCACACGGTGTGCTACTCTGCGCCTGAAATAGGAGGGATCCGGGAACCGCTGCTATTACGACATCCAGATCCCTCCTAGCGCCTGCCCGAAACTGCGGGCACCATCTATGGGTAAACTCTCTATTTTAGGCGACGTACGGCACACGCGGACGTCGCCTCCTCGCGGCTGGCCATTATAGCGGGTGGGGGGGAAAACCCGTCCCGTCCACCCGCGGCCACACTCAAGGCGGCATGAGGCGCTGGTATGCGCGCCTCCGCCGCCCGGTTCGCCGGCGGCGAATTGGGTCCGAGTGGATATCGTCCTCCCGGGCCTTCTCCGCCGCCTCCTTCCGCGAAATTACGTCTTCGCAGAAGGTTGCGACCGCGGTAAAACAACTGTCGCTACCGGCCATGGAGCGTATGACGGCCGGTAGCGAGAGATCTCCTCCAATAACTGCAGTGAGGACCCCACGCTGCGCCGCCCAGGCGGAACAAACCGCTAGTGCGTAGTGTGTGCTGAGCCGAGTCCTCACTGCAGTCGCAGTGGTAACAGGCGGGACTCAATTCCCTCCTGGCGACCGAGTGCAGATACTTCCCGAAGCAACCATGCCCGGAAAGGACCTGCGTCAGTCGGAAGGAAAGGGTCCCGTGCTGCCGCCCTGCCCACTCGGCGATGACCGGCTGGAGAGCCTCCACGAGGGCGAAGCCAGCACGTGGAGTCTCCAACTGGAACGACCAACGAGCCATCGTGGCTCGACGAGCGGCCTCACGCCACTCGCGTATCTCCTCGGGCGGGGGCCGTATGCCACTACCCGCCCGGAAGTCAGTCGTCCGCCGATAAACTTCGGCGAGCACTTCCGCCTCCAAATCCCATGGGGGAGTTCCGGCCAAGGCGCACGCCGCCTCCGTCGATACGGTGCGGTAGCCGCGTATGGCTCTAACCGCCATTATCTTCTGAGGGCGCCAGAGGCGAGCCCTATTCTGGGCGGTCAGAGCCGCCGCCCACACCGGTGCACCATATAGCGCCATTGACCGAACAACCCCCGTGTATAGCCGTCTCGTCGCGACGCTGGCTCCACCCAAATTGGGCAAAAGTCGCCCAAGAGCCGAGGCAGCGCCGACCAGCTTTGGAGTAAGCTGTCGGAAGTGCTCATCGAAGAGCCACCTGCCGTCGAGGATCAGGCCCAGATACTTCATCTGGGCCTTAATCGGTACGAGGACCGAATTGACTACAATGGAGGCGCCGGGGGGTGGACCACGACGGGGCCCATGAAACAAAAGGGCCTCCGTCTTATCTAGGGCCACCCGTAAACCCAGCGCCTCAATGCGCCCGACCACCGAAGAGACTCCCAGGGTGGCCAGGCGCGCCGCCTCTTGAAAGTTCACCCCCCGGGCCGTGACCAATGTGTCATCGGCGTAACAAATTACGCCCAGCCCGGGGGGAAGACGACCTCGAAGGGCCCAGTAGTATCCCATATTCCACAGGAGTGGTCCGAGGACGGACCCCTGCGGAACACCGCACGACATGGGCCGCCGCCTTAGAATACCATCTCGGTCCTCGTACACGACGGTACGCTCCTCAAGATAGTTTGCCACAAGCCGCCTCAGGTACTCTGGCACCCCGTGGTAGTGGAGTGCTTCCCTGATGCAGCTAAATGGCAGACTATTAAATGCGTTGGCGATGTCCAACGACACCGCCAACAGCACGCCGCCACAGCTCACCGCCTCTTCGGTAACGGCCCTCAGGCGCAGCACGGCATCGACCGTCGAACGCCCCGCCCGAAAACCAAATTGGGCGTCCGACAGATCGGGGCCCACCTCGCAGAGGTGCCGGACGATGCGGGCAGAGAGTATCCTCTCAAACAGTTTACCCGCCTCGTCCAGCAACACGATGGGCCTATAGGCCGCCACCGAATCGGCAGGCCGTCGCGGCTTCCTTAATAGGACCAGCTTCCCGCTTTTCCAGCACTCAGGGAAGCGTCCGGACGACAAGCTAGCGTCCAAGACCTCCCTGAGGCGGTCCGACATGTGTTCAAGGGCACGGGCCAGCACACGGGCAGGTATCCCGTCTGGCCCAGGGGCGGTGTTCTTAGAGCGGATCCGTAGAACAACCGCCCCTACCTCCGATTCCCTGACGGGCGGAACATTGCCCTCGTTCTCCCCGTCGTCTCCGACCATGAAGGCCATCGACGGGGGTGTATGCTCCACCCGCTGCGGGAAAAGGCCCTCGACCACTTCCCGCAGGAAGCTGGGCTGGAGGGTCTCTGTAAGGGGGGGGCTCGACGTGCGGAGCTTTTGTCGCGCCGCACGATAAGGGCGACCCCAGGGGTCACGATCGAGACCCTCCAGCATTTCCTTTCTCTTAATTTCTTTGGCGCGGCTGATGGCCAGCTTCAGAGTTTTCCGCGCCTCTCGGTACTCCTCATGAAGCTGGTCTCCCCCGCCTTCTTCGCGGTGTCGCCGCCGACTACGAGTGTAGGACCTCCGGGCACGAGTACAGGCCGCACGGAGGTCCGCCAAGTCCTGGGACCACCAGTAAACCTCCTTCCGTGGAGGCCGACAGCCTCGGATGCGGGGCATGGCCGCATCGCAGATCTGTGTAATCGCATCGCGGAAGCGACCAGCCCTCATGTCAACCTCCTCGGTCGGGGCCTGCGGAGACAGCCAAGAGTGAACGATGGCCGCCTCCTCTAGTAGGTCCCTATTTAGTTTGTATACGGCCCACCGCGGAAAGCGAGAAGAACGCCGCGCCGCGTGACCCCTACTGGGGTCCTGGGTCCGGGAGAGCTCCATTCGGATGTAGAGGTGATCCGAGAGCGTCTCAACCTCTTCCAGGACGCGCCAGTTCCTTACTCGTGCGGCGAGGGCAGGGGTAGCGAACGAAAGGTCCACTATCGACCCTCCCTGCTGTCGCACGCACGTGTTGGTGGAGCCCCTGTTTAGAAAACAGAGGCCCACTGAGGCCGCCCACTCCTCTACGGCCTCGCCTCTAGCGTCCGTCCTGGGGGAACCCCACGCAATGGATTTTGCGTTGAAGTCCCCCAGCACTAAGACGTGCCCAGACGTTTGTCGCCGCATCGAGGTTTCCAAGTTGTTAAGGAAAACCTCGAAGTCACTCACACTCCGGTTGGGGGAGAAGTAGATACCATATATGGTAATCCCCCCCCACTCAGCAGCAACATATCCAGTGCCCTTGTCTCTTAGCGACAAGGGCGGGGAATGAGCCGCCGTGGAGGCAACGACTGCCACGGAGCCGTCCCGGTCACCCAACCAATTTGGACGGGGAGGAACGTAGTAGGGCTCCGCGGCTACGGCAACACCGATCGACCACTGTGCCATGGTTTGCAGGAAAAGGTCCTGCGCCGCGGCACAGTGGTTCAGATTCGTCTGGACGAGGAGGTTGGAGACTTGGTCCATTACTGGACCGTCTCTACAACCTCCTCCATGGGCAACGATGCCGTCATGCGAACGACATCAGAGGCAGCCTGGGTCGATTGGCTAGCCCCTGACGCTTGCCGAGAATTGTAGGGAGGTTTACAACCCCCCTGCCCAGTCTGGTGATTGGCGGGCTTATTACCCGCCGCACAAACCGGGCAATGAGGGGCAGCAGAGCACTCTGCCGCCTTGTGCCCCGGTCGACCGCAGCGGAAACATAGTCCGCTGCAGTCAAAACAACTCGCGCACTTGGCGCGTGTGTGTCCGGATGCTAGGCACTTAAAGCACCTCATCGGTCTTGCCGCCAGTACAGTGACTCTGGCATTCACAAAACCGACAAGGATTCTGCCTGCGTCGCCCAGTACTTTGGCCGACGCTACCGGACAGCTGATCCATACTGCGCCAAGCCCTCCAGGACCGGGGCGGATGGTGCCGACCCTAATGTTGTCCGCGTTGCAGCCCGTCTTCTCGCTAATTGCAACGCGGATATCCTCGATCGTTACGGAGTCATCCAGGCCCGAAATGCGCAACTCCGCGCACTTCGTAGGCCTGGTGATCTTTACACCATCCGTGGCTGCAAAGATTCCCCTTAATTTCTCGGCGAAAGTGTCCGCCACTTTTGCACCTTCAACCCCGGGGAACTCGAGGACCCGAGCTCCCGTCTGGGCGAGGCGCAACCTGACCCCTACCGTCCCGAATTCAGTGGCGAGACTGTCCCGGGCCCTTTTAAATAAGGACGCATTGGACAATCCGCCATTGGCCGCTTCCGGTGACACCGTGACCACTACAGCCGCAGTTTTTGGGGGCTGTAGTTTCCGTGGCTTCTTCTTGCTGTTGATTATCACTGATAATGACTGCGGGGTAGGAGCTGCGTTTTGAGCAGCCTTTTTGTTCCGCTGAGTCATGCGGGCCTAAGCCAAGCATGATACGTTAGATAGAGCTCGACGCCTCTGCAACGGCCGGAACATTCATTGTTGCTTCCGGGGATGGCAAGGCGGAGCGGAGCGACGAGTCCAGGGATGTTGTTTGTGCTTTTAATCTAGCTCTCGTTAACATTTTGGAATTTCTTTCATGAAAATTTTTGTATTGACGTGACGTTTAAACGTCACGTCTTCGGTAACAGATATTTTTATGTAAAAATCATTTTAGTTGTATTTTAATTCAATTTTTATATTGTACACAGGTTCATTTTCTATTATTATTTAAGTTTTGATTTGTCTCCCTGTTTAGAGGGGTAATATACGAGTCATGCGGGCCTAAGCCAAGCATGATACGTTAGATAGAGTAGATAGATGATATAGATGAAGATGTTAGAAATTTGCGAGTAATTCGGCAGGTATTGAGTATGGTGGCTTTTTGGAGCAGATGAAAGGAGTGTGAAGGCATGTGAAGTAATTCAAGATTTTGAATGAGAGTTTTAGGTACTATGCCTGTTGAAGATAGAACTATTGGAACTATGTGTACTATGTGAGCTTTCCATTGTGTTTTTAGTTCTATTGCGAGGTCTTGGTATTTTGAAAGTTTTTCTGAAATTGTTGACTGAAGATTATGTGTGTTCGGGATCGCTATATCTATAATGTAAACAATGTTACTGATTTTATCGTGAACGGTTATATCTGGACGGCTGTAATGAATGGTTTTATCTGTTATAATTGTTCTATCCCAATATATTTTACAAGCTCTGTTTTCTAGTATTGTGTCAGGTTTATACTTATAGTATGTAGTCTTTTGACTGATGAAATTATAATTGTGTGCTAAATGTTGATGAACTATTGCAGCCACTTGGTCATGTCTATGTTTGTAATCGGTTTTTATTATTATTCTCTTTATTTCATTTAAACACATATTCAATACATTTTTAAATATATAAAAAAATAAAAAATACATATTTAAAAATATAAAAAATAGTAGACAACCGACATCGGCTACAGGGACCAAGATACCGGTGGTTAGGGCTCCAGAGACAGGAACCTCCTCACAATACGGGCCGTGTCAAGGAGGACTGCCTTCTACATCAGACCCTTGATCCAACCTTCTAACGTGAGCCTCTTAAGGTGTAGGTCGAGGCTCTTGGCTATCAATCCGTGAACAGATATGATTATCAGAACAATGATCACCGAATCTACATTCCACATATCGGTAATCTCGTGAGACAGATCCAAATACTTCAATTGTTTTTCTTTTTCAACTTTCACGAGATTCTCGTTATGAGGAACGGCGATATCGACTATCATTTCGCGGCGCTCTAATCGATCTATGACCACAATATCAGGCTTATTGGCAACAATAGTCCTATCTGTGATAATAGATCGATCCCAATATAACATAGCACGACCGTTCTCGAGAACTGGGTCGGGCACATACCTGTAGTAAGGCACTTCAAAATTGACAAGTTGGTATTTAAGGACAAGTTGTTGGTGTACGATTCTGGCTACTTGGTTGTGCCTATGCAACTACTCACCATTAGCAAGACGAGAACAACCAGAAATAATATGCCTAATAGATTCTCCAGGACAGTGTCACGCCCGACAGATGTCAGCCGTACTATCTTTCAGGATATATTGCCGGTAGTTATTCGTCATGATAACTTCGTCCATAATTGCACAAACAAAACCTTCGGTTTCTCCGAAGAGATCACCATACCGTAGCCAAGACGTCGACGCTTTAAAGTCTATATCAGACCCGTGTAGGGCCCGATAAAATCGGCCGTGAAGTTCTTTACCCTTCTATACTTCCTTGTGATCAGTAGTACTAAGTACTACAGGTTTGCGGCAATTCTCTTTAGCCAGAGCGAGCGGGCTAAAACCAGTATCCACTGCAACTACATTGCGATGCACTCCCACATTAGTCTGTAGAAAATATTCTCTGAGATTGTATATCTCACGATTGTGTAGAGTCTTGATATTTAATAGACCATGACCTCCAAATTTTCGCGGAATATACAATCTCATAACCGATGAACGTGGGTGGTGCATGCGGAATGCAGTCAGCAATGTACGGACTCTCCTGTCAAGGGCATCCAATTCGGTCTGAGTCCATCTAAGTACACCAAAGGAATACAACAGAACCGGCATGACCCAACTGTTATAGGCTCGCACCTTGTTACCACCTGATAAAAGACTTTTAAGTACTTTTTTTAGGCGACCAAAGAAGCGTTCCTGTAACATTTGTTTCACGCCAGATTCTGGTATTCCCAAGGGCTGTGAAAGACCTAGATACTTGTAGGTTTCGGTGGCAGACAGAGATCTGAGTTTTGTTGAATCTGAAAGTTCTATTCCTTCAGATTCTACAATCACGCCCTTTTTTACATACATGACTGCACACTTGTCTACACCAAATTCCATTTTGATAGAATTACTAAAGTTTTCAGTGACCCTTAATAAAGCCATCAATTGTAATTTTGTGGAGGATAGTAACTTCAAATCATCCATATAAAGAAGGTGAGATATAACTTGATCATCTTTCTGCAACCGATAGCCTAACCCTGAACCCTCTAACAGAGTGCTGAGAGGGTTCAAAGCTAGACAAAACCACAAGGGACTCAGACTGTCACCTTGAAATATACCTCGCTCGATCTTTATAAGTATGTCATTTATCGCAGTCTGCCGACATCCTGGATAGCGAAGTGTTGTTTTCCATTGACTCATACATGACCTTAAAAAAGTGCACAGAGTTGCATCAATTTTATACAACTCTAGCACTTTCAAAAGCCAGGTATGTGGAACTGAATCGTAAGCCTTCTTATAATCTATCCAACATGTTGCCAGACTCTTACGACTACGACGTACCTGTTGGCTAATGGTCCTGTCTATAATAAGGAGCTCTTTAGTGCCACGGGCCCCACTTCTACATCCATTTTGAGAAATAGAGAGTATCGAATTATTATTTATGTGTGTTATTATTATTATTATTATAACCCAACTACGTACGTAGAAATCCAGAAATACATAGGTATTGTATATACATATTTCTATCTGAATTACCTTCTAGTTTTGTCCGTTTCAGACTCCTTTTTTCTTTAATACTTTTTTATTTCCCGATCGGTTATACTGTAGCCGTACAATATGTATGTCGTCACATTCTATGAAAGGGCATACTTCAGCACAAATATCTACACATAGGAAAGTTAACTAAAACGAGTAGACCGCGGAAACTTAAACATGTATTTTAACTTAAACAGTATGATATACTCGTATATACTTTCTTGTGATACACATGATGATTATCTGAGTTTAATTTTATCAAGTTTTAAATCTGACGTTTAAATCCCGTCGTATAAAATTTTGGTAAAATTTATGAACTCTTTGCCACTCGGGTCATTATTACGAAATTATTGGCTTAATTATTAAAATCAGTTCAGGACTTTAGGCGCTATGGTGGAATATAAAAACATACATATGTAGACTATTAAAACTATTACCCTTCCTCTTGGCATTGCCGTCGTTGAGTAAAGATACACACACACACACACATTTTTTTATATATATTTTTCCATTCCAGAATTCAATTTTAATAAGTTATATACTGTATGACCATATTCCAGCCAATACATATTCTATTACATTTGGTTTGAATGAAGTCTACTCACGTAATTTCAAATATATGAACTCGTTCTAAACCCAACACAAACCAAATAAGGGAAAAATTAAAAATAAGTAGCATCAACTTCTTGATTTATTTCCCATTCCAAGGATTTACGAAAGGTACAGGAGATCAGAGATACTGGTAATAACTTGTAACATTTTGCTTACATATGGGTTTTTGTATTTGTAACAGAAATGTCGCAGTCACACGATATGATCTTGAAGGAGCTGCAGACGTCTTCGTTAAAATTCTTATTCAGTAAAGGTATTTTTGATGTTAAATGTGGCAAATAATATTTCATTAAGAAAAAGTTGTATTATGATAGAATTAAGTTTCTTCTATTATGTTATGCAATAGCTACTGTGTATATTATATTCTAATTGTTGTAACACCGTCAATTTATTTTCTGTTTTTTACAACTAAAATGACAAAATGAACAAGCGTATTGTTGATGTCAGTTTCATGGGTGCCGCCAGAATTGTTTTCAGGGGGGTGCTACTATACTTACACATACTTTTAATTAATATAAAATATATAATTATACTAGGTCTTTACCTATGAAATTAACGTTTCTTTTTAAATAAATAAGGTTTTTTTTTCTGTGTATTTTATATCTATTACAGAAAGTAATCATCCGTACAATCGATGTATCTTAGTGAAGAAAGCAGCTAGACGTGAGGCAACAAGTTCTTCAAAGGCATTTTACCTCTCACTGGCTTTTGTAGTCGAGTAAAAAAATATGTAGTCTTTCTTTGTATTTTCTTTTCTGACAGGGTTCACTTGCACCTCCCTCCCAGCACCCCTGTGCAGTTGTAAACCTTATTAACCTCACTAATGTAGTCGCACTTTGTGAAGGAATTGTGCCTGCTGGTTGTAGAGATGAAAATTGAGTTCTCTACCAGTATCTGTGCTTTTCAATTCTTTTTTTTCGAAAACGAAAGCAAAATTTCTTCAGGTGTGCAGAAGATATTATCTAATAACACCGAATTTCAGTCTTATTTGATCCACACTATGTGTCAGTATGTATGTCGTTTCGACGGTGTTTTGTAATCAGAAATCTGTTATCTGGCTATACGGATAACGGACTTCCATATACTAGTGGAAGTACTTCCGAAGATAAGAGCAGGAGTAGCTGTGAACAGAATGAATTGATTATGTCGTGATGTCGAGAACAAAGTAAATGCCAAGTTATTGACATATCCATTCCGTGTAACTTCTAAGAAAAAATAAATTGATTATTTCATTATGTGAAATGTGTACTGTGTATTTTATTTATCATATTAAACCATTCGAAATTGATAGAATGTGTAATAAATATAATAGACTCTAGTCTTCACTATTTTGGGTTCTATATCGTTTGCGCTATAAGTCTACAATTTTATTGTTATAATAACGGGAGGTAAACACTAAATATAAGGAATAAAAATTGATATATCCAACACAAAAAGAGCTAAAGAACGCCTGTAGTTTAGGGTGTAATTTATCCATGTGTGAATTTAAAAATATATAAGTATGTTTAAGAGCAGTTGGGTTATCATACAAGCTCTGCTTAGTATGGGACGTGATATGTGGACGGCTGTCAGTTTATTATTATTCTTCAGAATTTCAAAAATATTTAGTAACATTTTAATGAAAAAATTAATAATGAGAATTTTTTCCTGCAGATGTATCAAGAAAACACAGAATCGGTCACTCCATGTTTTTGTTAAATTAACAAAATTCATGAATGTATAAAATGTTTTGTCTTCTTTAAAAAAAGCTATACATCTCTTAAATCCAACTGTTACAAACGCTGAGACCTTAAAGAATCCTTGTAGGCAGAATCTACACAAAAAGTAAATAACTAAGAATTACTAGCAATTAATATATTTTTCACTAGCTGTATGAGATTCCTACATATTTAGCCTTAAGATTCCTTAGAGCATTCTTTGTGTTTTTTCGTACCCGTCGCGGTATCTCCCACTGGTATTAAAAAAGCAGAGAGAGAGACAATGTAATGAATACTAAGTATCATTAATTAATCGTAATGTTGATAATGAATGTATAATAAACTCCTTTACTTTACATTACGTATGCTTGAACAACTTTGTATTTATACATTCTGAAAATTTCATTATTTTTGTTGCTCTTCTTATTTATCTTTTTATTTTGTTGCGTAATTTTCGTACAAACACCGTCATCAACAGTCTTTAACAGTCTATTGCTGGACATAGGGCTCTCCTAAGCAAGGAGGTTTTAGGCTATTATATCACGCTGGCTAGATGGATTGGAGTAGTGGTTATATGTGACACTACGTAGTGTAAGTTACAAGTTACTTTAATCTAGATGATAACAAGATATTAGTTATTTAAAAGAATACTCGTATGTTCGATATTATTATTGATTTCTTGTCAAATAACTTTTGCGTAATTTGTGGTCTCCAAACCAACTAACTAACTAAAATATAATATAAAATATCGAAAGCTAAAATTTCATAACGCTAAGTTACAAAATAAACCTCACAGTATAACATATAAGGCAACAATATAAAGTAAAATTATCCATCTAAGGTGGAGCAATATATCCGTCTAATATGCGACACGACAAATTGTTACTATTGACTGATTTTAATGAATATTAATTTGTATGGGCGGGACATGGTACTCCCCGTTAAGTCAGCTTGCTCGTAAGGCGGAGTTTGCTATGTTGCTATTTAGAGTATTTAAGACATGTTGTGTTTCACCTGTCATACACTTCTGGCGCCACGCTATAAAGGGTAGACTCAAAGTTTCTTCAAAACAGTGTCCATAAATACATTCTTTTCTAAAATGTCTTTTTCTAACCATTTTTCCGTATTTTTTGTAACCTTTATTCGTCCATATCTATTTTTTTTTAACCAGAATGTTTTTGAGTGTTCGTTGTAAGTTACTGTGAAATAGTAGTTTGATTATTTTGGAGACTTGTTCCAGGACCGAGAAATCAATAATGTATTAGGATTCTAATAAGTTTTTAATTTATAAACAGTGAACGCTTAGGCGAAATATTTCTATTATATTACCCACATCAATGACGTCCAAGACCAATTAATTGCGAACCATTATCAAATTTTTGTTAGATAAGGTTTCGCAAAGTATTACTATGTCAGTAAATATCTCATTATTAAGATGTCTTTTTCTTTCAAGTATATGTAAATATCAACAATTTTGTGATATTCCATGACGATGAAGGAAACATCTATTCTACTAATTATTTCAAGAGAATTATTTGAGTAGTGTATTATTTTAATGGCCCACTGTCAGAGAGCCACCTGATATGTTGCATTATCAACCTATTGATTTCTTATTTTTCTCAAATATTAATGGATTACAACTAGGTAAGTTAGAAAGAGAAAGTTTTTAAACATTCTTAAAAGTAACCGATTTAATATTCATAATAATCTAAAATCGTTTTTGGATACATCATTTATTTTATACAATAAAACAATGCCCTAGGCTATCCCGGTGTGCATTGTAAATAAAATTGCGCCAGCTAATGTCTATTCCGTGTTTCTGTAGACACACAATGGCTTGTAAACTCGTTATATCTAAATTTTTCAACATACATGTGCCGGTCATAAATCTAAAAGATAAAATCAACTTTGGGAACGTATTATTTACTTAGCGAAGATTTATTTTGTTGCCTATTATTATGTGCTCAAGACATTTATAAATGAGATTGTGTTTTGCAAAGGACATAAAAAAAAATTAAAATGCTCTCAAATGGTTTACATTTCATGTAAGAACAATGAACTTGAATTTGCCAAAGTCTGGAATTTACCAGGTTAGCTAAATTTCGTTTATATGTGAGGCTTTGTGGAGTATTAATCTTTTTTTTTTTAAGATATTTTACATGAGTTTAGTAATATAAATTAAGCTCTTTGTGATCTTGGGTTAGTTTTTCAATATCAATATTGAAAAAATAGAATAACCGTAGGAAAGTAAGCTTCGACACGTGTGGGTCGGCCTCATACCACGGTCTCATAATAGACCAGTAGCTTATGCACCTTATCTCCCCGACCCGCTGATACTTACCATTCGGTCTTCTCGTTTGCTCCGGTATACTATACCTTCAACAACCATTAACAGTCTACTGTTTTACATAGGCCCCCCTTAGTAAGGAGGTTTTGGCCTACTATTTATCAGCTCCTTGCTATAATATTGTCCTACAGAGTTTGTTCCCTTAGCCGCCTCTCATGGAACCCACGAGAAGAATAGACTTATTGACACTCCGTGTTCTTAATCTGTCACCACACTGGCCAATATATCATCATGCAATATACCATAAAAAGATATAATACCTGTATAATTTCCTACATAGTTTCAGAACCAAGGGAACGTGATTACGAGATATTAAAAAATATATAATTAAATCTATGATTAAAGTTTTATTTAAATTTATATACGGTCGACGCTGTACAGGCGTATTCCGTATAGAGCGAACAGTTTTCGTTAAGAATTTATAGTATCGACACAGACGTTGATTTTTTCCCATGTGAGCTCTTATGGCTATGCGAGTTGCAAGTAATTTGTTATGTTGTCTTGTCTTTGTGATCGTTTTATTTTAGGGCTACTATGTAAGATCTGTTTGTGAAGGTGCCAAATTTCTATTATTGGTTCAATAGATGCACTTGATGCGCTGCTGGACATAGGTCTTTTCTTTAAAAGGAGGTTTTGGTCTACAATCTACGCTATGCAGAGTTATCTATACTTCTTGCTGAGGATGGACTTGTGTCTCATCTAAATCTTTACCTGCGTGAAGCACGGGGACGGTATATAGTCCCGTGCTCCAACTGATAAAAACTACGGGTACAGTCAGGCAATGAAGAAAAAAAAATTTTTTGTAACGAAGTCCCTTATCACGCGTCGCGAAGGAAGCTAGACGGAAAAATTCAGACGAAAAGTTGTCACGACACTTTTTCCTATAGTGTAGTAAGCCGTCCGGCGTGCGCATGTTTCTCTGTCTGTCTCTCTCTCTCTCTCTCTTATAGATAGCAAGCCAATTATTTTCGTTTCGTCTTTCTATTTTACTCTGAACAGTGTAGTGTTGCGACGTTTTTTTATTCATTATGTCTTCATTATGCACACGTAACGTATAACAAGAAGATGGGTTACAAGTAGTATGTAGTCGTAACAATCAGCATCTTGTCGCTCACGGCGATCTCTTACTGATAATTTTAATACTGGTTTTATGTATTTATAAATTTAGGATAATTCAAAAACATGTTACATGTACTATGTGAATATTTAAGAATATCTATTAAGACATTCATACACAGATATATATTTATTTATAATATACATTTATAAGAAATAATAATTTTGATAGCGAACATATGTGTCCACTCTATTAAGGATTTTTTTAATTGTAACTACAGTGAAAGTAACTCAGACTGTATACAGTCCCTGTGCTTTACCAAGGTGAAGAACCTAGGCGAAGCACGGGTCTGCCCCCTTCTTGTTGTGTATGTGGCTGCGTAATATTAACCTCAATTTAGATTAATTGACAAAATGTTAAATAGACCTAAAAATCGAACGTAGTATAATATAGTCCAATAGACAAGAGAATGCTATCAAGCTCATGCGCACACTTGAGAGTGTGCAATAAACGATTAGCGCTTATTGTATTCTTAAAACAATACTTAGTGTTGTATATTTTTTAATGCAGCAACTTCAATTCTACGGCAGTAGATTGCGAGGCCTTGTCTTTAGCATTAAAGCGCCTCTGTACATATGAATAAAGTATAAAATAAGACGAAACAAAATAATAATACTCTAGAACACGTATTACTGAAGTTTTTTCGAAAGTATTTTTGAAGAAACAAAGGAACACGTTCTGTTTTCATCCCGCATACATGCGTTTTTATTTTCTTTTCTTATAACTTTATCTAACTAACAGGAGAATTAGCCAGCAAGGGTGATTGGATTAACATTAATAACAAATAATAAACTATTTCAGATATTTGACACATAACTTCATCTAGTTTGAAACTAAGCAGAGCTTGTACTATGATAACTAGGCTGACTGATAGAATAGTTATATACCTTTTTTTTTGTAAATACATAGGTAGAAAACACTCGAAACAAATATTTGCAGATCATACAAACATTTGGTCGGACCTGGGAATCGAACCCGAGACCCGAAGCACAGCAATCGCATTCATTACCACTGCGCCATCTAGGCAGTTAAAAATTGACGAAAATTTATTTCCTTAGACATTGATGATAGTAAAGTTTTAGGTTAAGTGTGGTTATCGGATAACTAAGGAGTTGGTTTTATCTCAACGTACCTTTGTTGAATAAAAATGTTCTATTAACTTATTACGACATCTCACGTAATTATCTTTAAGTGACTTAACAAAACCACTGCAACGTAAATAGGCTAGATGACAACTTAGTCAAATTAGTTACTTTTTATCATCTGTCAAAACGACAATTCTGTATGAAAAATGTACTAAATACAAAATTGTGACGTCACCATTTTAAGACTACTCAATTGAACAATATTTCACTGTATATTTTTTGAAATTCGTTATAATAATAAAAAGTTATGTTAATAGTATTGTCCGAGATGTTTCGCGATATTAGTTTTAATGAAGTGGACATTGGTAGTTATTTACGACACAGTCATCTACCCAATTATAAATAATTATATTTGTGTACTTATCACAATGTAAGTGCATGAGTACTTTGCATTTATAAGATATGCGCCGAATTCGCTGATGCATACAATTTAGTAACAAAGCATTTTTGTTTTAGCCCACCCAACGTGTTCACTCTCAATGACTTTTACTTCTATAAAGGATCGTTCAACATTTAAATGTGACGACTGTGACTCATTACACACTTTGAGGCTAATTTTAAAAGTTATTAAACACTAACCATGCTTCGTGGTGTTACTCATGGTTTATCATTCCACGCCCATCCTCGAGTTCACCAACTTTTACTTGGATAAAAAGTAAACTATGTTTTAATATCAGGTGTCAGATGCTTTCGTACAAAATTGTATGAAAACATACCAAAAATTATAAAAACACGGTCACTAACTTTTGAATTTAGGCAGGTAGTAGAGCCACGCTGATTTCAGCACGAACGTGCCGGCTCGACCGGGGCAGTACTACCCTCCTACAGAAGACCAACCTAAAGCACCAGCATCCGTGTTGTCGTGTTCCGTTGGTGAGTGTAAGAGCGAAGGATGAGACCCATTGATGCAGGGGTGACAGTTATCGTGGTAACTGTGTAAGCCTTATACTGTCACGATGACTGCCATGCGTTTTACGTCCCCAAGCGGGATGTGTAAAAGCATCTCACAAGGCCGCCATAGTGTGAGTCACCATTCTGTGTTATCTGCATTTGCAATGAGTATGGTTACAACTTTTTGATTCTATTCATGCTTTCTATCAGGCAAAGTAGAGTCACTTTGGCAGGCTCTTAATATAGAAAAAAAAATAATGTGATTTCTTTGGCTTGATGTTTAGTTGGCAACCCTGCTAAATTGGTAATTTCAAATGATACGTGCCGACTTGATTTGGTAACGTTAGCTATGCACTGTACTGAAATACTACTAGTTTTTTACTTAATGAGCAGATTTATTTGTATGGATTGCTTGTTGACCTTTATAAGGTATTTACAAGCGCTCTCAGAATTTAAAACGATCCGATCCAATCATTTTCTTTTTTATGGTATTGTATTTCAATATGATTCATGAATCCCTTTCGTCTTCCCGTTCGTTTTTATACTTTATATTTTTCTGATTGACAATTTCACTTCTCCTTGCAATAAGTCTCAATAAATTGTTATTGTTGTTATTTTAAGAAGATTTGGTACTTACATTTCAGCCTTATAATATCCATCAACTTCACTTTTATTCATTCTCAAATATATTTTTTCTTTCAGTCTAATAATTTAGTTATCCTGTAAAGGTAAAAGCTAGAAATAAAGCAGTCGTTTAGTTACTTGCATTATAAAGAATCTGAGTATTATATTAACATTTATGAATGAAAATCCGACAGTACAGCTTACTAATGAGTCTCAGGAATTCTTGGGAGGTGCTTGTCTTTACCCATCAGGTGACGTCATAGCGTATTTGTCATGAAAGCATCATTAGAAATCTGTCTTTTCAAATTTAAATATTATAGCTCTGGTCTATTACCATTATCTGATAAATTTAAATTTTATTGCCATGTGCCGACAATTATTTGATTTAGAAAGCGGCACAGTTCCATTAAAAAAGCCAAATATTAAAATTTATTGTATCTCAAAATTAGAAGTGTGATAAATTTAGTGTGTTCAAACAAACCGAAAATGAATTTAATGAAAATTTATGTTTATGACAGTACACACCTTGATTGATAGCTCGAAGTAGCGATTGGAGGAGATAATAGCAAATAGCGAGTAGGTGTTATCAGCCATCTTGCACTACTGACCAATTATATTAATGTTCTTGTTACAAAACGATTTTTCGAATGTCAATTTGCAGGTACATGTCAGACTATGAGCGCAGCTGTGTGAATTAGCTAAATACTTTTAGCGTTAGCGTTCCCTTCGAAGTGTTGTATGGAAGAATTTGTACCAAATAGTAAGTAGTTTAAACCCACTTACTTAAATAATTATTAGAAAAATACTTATCTACTGACAATGGATTGTCTTTTATTACAAAGGAAAACGATGGCTTCTTTCAACATTCAATTCTTAGTATACTTGCTTATTTTGAATTTGTGACTTCTAATTTAAGAATCTAAAACCTGAGTACGATCAATTAGTAAGTCAATTTTATGATCCACAAAAATTGCTCTGAGTCTGGGTGTTCCTTGTGTTCATCTTGTATATTTATAAAGTCCTCCGCGACAAAAGATTTATTCCTAGTGCGGGCATTGTCTTTTTTTTTATTTAAAATATCAATACAAGTATCCGCACTTAACTTGAAATCATAATCACTATCTCTCCAAATACGTCTTGAACCCATAAATTAACGTATCCAAATGAAACTACCAATTAAACTATTATCTATAATTACTTGTACAGAACCCACGCATATGTAATAGCGTTTAATATCAGTTGTTAAGAGTCCAATGATGAATGTGTACTGCCCAAAATTAATTAGTGTAATGGATTTGAGTACTGATAAGGTAATGTATACTTTAGTTTAAGAATCATACCGCCTTGGGGTATACTACCGTTATTGATGTACAAAAAAACTCGTGTATTTATCCGGTAGTAATTGATAATAGGGTTGTTAATAGTTTGCGAGAATGTTGTAATAATGTTGGTTAATTATTTGTTTATACAGTTGAGAGTGTATGAGGTTTGTATTTGTGATAGATTGATTGACTTACGTTAAATGCTGTGTTTTTTTTTAAATGTCCGGTCAGTGTTGTGGTGGAATGAATAGAGGCAGTAGCAATGATTTTTAAATGTTTTGATCAAATATTAGGTACTGTAAGTACTAAACTAATGAACTTAGTGCTATGTTTGCTGTACTTTTATTCGAAAACCATTTACTTTTTTTAACAACCATGGAAAAACATACCTTAGCACAAAATTGATTAAGTGACCACTTAGCCGCTTTTTGTTGCACCGAGTTCTGGGTTCAAACACCACGTGGGACAACACTATGATCCACAAAATGTTATTCTGAGTCTGGCACCCTAACGCTAAAAGTATATTTTGTGTCAGTTTCATGCATGTCAGTCAATTTCTGGCCGGACATAGGATTTATTCTTAGTGCGGAACTGGAGTTATACTATGGTGTTGCAAGAAACAGGTGTTAAACTACTCTTTAATTGTTTTGTCCGGTGAGTTGTTATTAAAGCCTAAATACCTCTCCCCTAAACTCAAAGACAATTGTGGCTCCTGTCCTGTCCATGGTCGGCAGTAATCACTTACGATTACGTGACCCTTTTGCTCTATCAGTTTGTTGCTGTGAAGCATGCCTACGTGAATTAAGATGCTGAATATCTTACAACGCCGAAATCTCAGTAACGGAACTGAAGTAGTATTCATGAATAAAATGTGATAAATTTTAAATAAAGTCTTAAACGTTAATTAACACATTGTTAAAGATAATTGGACACCTTTAATGCGAAGTGCAATAGCTTTTACGAGATAAAGTGATATTTAAAAAGTCAATTTCGTGTAAGCACTTTGAAATATACGATTGAAACGGATTTTAAGTACAAGATATATCTTGCTTTCTCTTTAGCAAGATTCAGTTTGTTTTTTGTGTAAATAAATTTGACTTCACTGTTTATTATCGTATTTTAATTTTGAACAGAATATTCTGAATTGAATTTAAAAAAGGGGGAATGTTCTTTGTAAGTGGTCAGGAAACTGGAGCAGTCTAAGCAGGCGGTCGGAATGTCGCTTTAAATTTAGTAAAGTTTTGTAGAACCATATTATATATTTTGTAAATGTGTGTTTCAGTATATAACAGAGCGAAAAAGCAATATATAACAGAGCCCAAAAATGTACATACTACCTACATACATTCATAAGATCTCGGCCGTTTCCACGGAGGGGTAGACAGAAGCATATTAAACGCTCACTCTAAGGTAGTCTTTTGGTCCCACGTAATAGGTGTAGAGCTTATTCCTGCTAATCGGGATGTTTTGTTTGCCATATGCATACCATTTCAATATTTTAGGACTTAGTTACGCAAATGAGTGGTATAAACGTGTTTTTATAGAATTAAAGAATTAATACAATACAATATAAGCAATGATGGATAATAATAATGATAATGTAATCAGAACTTGTTAAGAAATACAATGTCAATGATTACAATGTCAATATAATGCTCAGTAATGTAACATGTAATGTTTTTAGTTCCATTTAATTTATACAATTAATTTTTAGTTCATAATATTTTTTTTTGTTTAAAAAGACAATGCCCGCACTAGGATTAAATCCTGTGTCGCAGGGGACTCTACAAACATACAAAAAACGGACACAAAGAGCACCCAGACTCAGAACATTCGTATACCAAAACAAGACAAAATATGGCGTTACTTAAAAACTACCGCTGCGACACCTAATATTTACTTATATTCTATGCAAATAAACAATATTTCATTTCATTACATTTCAAAATAAATCTTGGACGGAATCTGAGTGAAGTATATCATACCGAATCCTTATTCTTACTAAGAACCTTAAAAAATCATTTTGTGTTAATTTTATCAATCTTACTAGTAAACATCCTCTTGATAAATACTTCAGCTTATTGCCGTCCAAGGCTCAAAAAAGCCTTTCTATAAAGAACGCCAATCATATTTGTGGTGCGCACGTATAGATAAATTCGAATAAAAACTTTCGTTTGACTTTCGGCGTCTGAGATGAGTCTTGGGAGAGGCCTATGGCCAGCTTTGGATCACAGCGGGCTGGTAATTTATCATAGCGTGCATAGTAGACAAGGTAGGTCCAAAAGGCCTCATCCTATTGATGTAAAAAAATCCTTAGAGGCCGGTGAAAAAATTAATATTTTATCATAGTATTAGTGTAATAAAGTTAATAAATACGTATGATATAACAGTAATAATCACATAAGATCGATTAACGAGGTCGATTTAGAAAGCATTAAGTCAAATCAAGCATCATAACATTTAATGTCGTTGTAGTACCACATTTACACCGTGTAAAAAGAACTGGTTCAAAACTGTAGACATAATTAGTTATGATTGATGTTCGTTCTCCTGCGATGGTGTGACTGACAGACTTAAAAAAGTTTATCGTTAAAATGCTGTGTGAAATTCTGAGAATTTTACTTGACTTAACTTTCAATCGAAGTATTTATCACAACAACATAAGTTCAATGTGGAAATTAACGGTGTTGTTTATTTTGTGTTCAGCAAAGTATATTTGCAACATAAAAGTGCATTACATAAGCTTTGTATGGTGTAAGGAGCAAAACATAAGTCATAGTCATAAGTCCGCACCGTCTTGAAGATTGGGATGTTACAGCGGTCGATAAAATACCGAAGGTGAAAAATTTGTAAATTAGGTAACTGTGATAAGCGCACAGGATAACAAGCAAACAAAATAAATAAATCGTTTATTCGGCACAAGTTGCAAATTACAACAATTACTAACCCAGTCAATTGTAAAAGTATGTCGACGGGATTAGTGCTTTGGAATTAAAATTTGTAGTTGCACTAAAATCTCATTATTACAGTGAAGTTTAAATTTAGAAATTTTTGATGTATAAAAATATACACACAATAATATAGAGGATTAATTATTTAAGTGAAATTTACATACTGACACTTACTTAAACCTAAATTTTAGATATAATACGAGTAAAGTGTTTTATACGTCCGATTTCATGCTGTGAATATAGTGCCAAGATAGTTAAGAACTCTGTAAAACTAAGCATTTAATAACCGTTATATGAAAATAGAAATCTGACGTTGTAAAATAATTAAAATAATAATTCATAAAACAGCTTTTAAAATACGTTTACTTACAAGACTATTAGTAGATAATTTACATAAAAATAAACGTTAACAAAATGATATATTTTTTAAATTTCGTAAATTATCCGTACTTACTTAACTTGGCGGAATAAGTAAGTGTTTCCTTGACATTTCTAAAGAGGCATGAAAATTATGATCCTCATCAATCCATAAGAGCCTTACTCGAATGCTTTTTATTTTCGTAGTCAATTTGCAAGATGGTTCTTACAATCAATGCGGGAAAAGTCCGAAGTGGGCATTCGAAAGCAATTTATTAAAATATCGGTCATTTCGATTCAATGAAATCTTGATTGAAGGAGTGGTGATCTGTTATGATGTCGAGAATGTTTCATTAAATTATTGTATAATTCATTGCCAATTTATCGCAGAAAGATATAATTTTTTCTGATAAGTATAGACATAAAAACTAAATAAAACAACGAAGTTATTCATAATAATGTATATAATTATTTTTATACAAATAAATAAGCTAACCAGTTGTATTAATACTGCTTTGTACAGATGGTTTAAGCTGTGCTAAGTCACAGTACTCCAAGTACTTTAGCTTAGTGTTGTGGGTTCTAATCCCACATGGGACTACACTTTATATGATACACCAATTGTGGTTCTGAGTTTGGGTGTTCTTTGTGTCCGTTTCTTGTATGTTTGTAAAGTCTCTCGCGATACGGAATATATTCTTATGTATTTAATTACATTTAAGACTCACTTATATACTTAAAAGCACTTTAAATTTTTGATCTCTTAACCCTATCTTTGAAGTATCAAGAAAGTAGATAGAGAAAATTATACAGGTTCTAACGTCCTGGTTCTCATTGTAAGGTTAGAAGATGGAAATTTCTTTTGTAAAGTGTCTTTTGTAAAGATTAATACGACTAGTAATCTCTATTTCAAAGTGTAGATTATAGTAGAATAGAATACATCTTCAGAAAACATATGTAAATTTAAACTTAATCGGAACCATTACACAGTTTGAATAACATACAATTATTTTAAATTCACGTCGATACAAGCCATTATAAAAGGCTCGAGATCGATACATTATGGCCAATTATTTGGCACTCTTCATTTATACCTATATCTTAATAACTTTCAAATTATAGCTCGCAGGAGGAAAGAAGTGATCCCACGGTAATGGTGCAGAAGTAAGGCTTCGTCTGCTTTGTTGATTGCCGCGAATCCAGGTCTTGAACCTTTTGCGTACTAAGCACCTACAAATTAATGTTGTTAATTATCTCATATTATAAGTATAAATGACTATCAAAAATGAATATGAATCAATTAAGTAATCGTTAGCTACACAATAACTTTTAAAACAACCGACTTCACAATACACATCGACCGACGTAGGCCTCTCCTCAGCAAGAAGGTTTTGGCCTACTATACCACGCTGGCCCGACGGGTTGGAATAGTGTTTGTTTGAAGTTCTCCTTCTCTGTGTAATGATATTGTCTTGCATACTTTGTTCCCTTGGTCACCTTTTACGACACCCACGGGATGAATAGGGTTGGTAACACTATGTATTCTTAATCCGTCACCAGACGGACATTTAAGCTGTATACAGTTAAGCCGTATACCCGATACCAACTAGTCAAAAATGTCAAAATTAATACTTTTCAGTTGCCTGAACAGATGTGGAAACAGTTATGCAACATACACACTCCGGTTTACCTGTAAAATTCAACTGTACAGGCAAATCTGTCACGTGCGTCATACCATGTATGGTTACCTTTAGGTATTCTTTAGTGATTTTTACCGAGTGTTGTTTTAATTCAACGGGATCTTCAAGGCTGAAGATCAAGCAAGACAATGCTTTTGTGTCCCTAGAGTAACAGGAGTCCACGGGTGACTGATGTTACTATGAGGTGATTCGAAAAAAACATGAACACAATTTGTTAAAAGAATCACAAATCTAGTTGTGTTGCATAGAAAATTATTAAGTATAGGCATAAGTATGAATATTCTGTGGAACAAGTGAAATCCTTAACCTTCATAAAACACAAGAAAATAAACGTTCATAATCCGGAAATATTTATGATGCAACGTCTAGAAACAGATTAAATAAATATAAGATAAGCATCGGAAGTGCAAGTGCGATGAATATAAATTGTTTGATTAATTTTATTAAAGTGTGAAAATGTTTTATTGCAGTTTTATTAAATGTATTACATGAAGGTGATAAAAATGTTTAACACGCCGTAATGTATTTATATTACCTTACGCCGCGCCGTATTAACTGTGTTCGTTTAGTAGAAAGTGTAGAATAACTTTATAGCTATGTAAACTCATTACGTTGTTGTAACAAGAATGTATAGGAATACTAGTTTAATTTTATTGTAATTACTCGATAACTCTGCTTTTAAATCCATATTTAAAACTCGTCAGTATAATTATTCTACAAATTGACATCAAGATTATCTATTCGCGTTCAATGGAAATATGTCATATTATATATTTTTTATCGTCTAAAGTAGGTGTAATTTAATTATATTACATTAGTTGTCTCTTCAAATTTAATATTTAAGGTGTAAAATTTTTGTTCATAAAAACACATAAAATCAAATCAATTGTAATTATTTATAGACTGTAAATTATAATTTTTATCGCTGCGTAGGTAAATACTAAGGAGTATTTAGTATTTAGAGAGTCGTGAGTAATAGGTTTTTTTTATATAAAACTAACTTAAATAGAATAGCTATGTATCTAGAAATATATATATATACCCGGTGAACTACAGCAACAGGTTTACCCTCTATCGAAATTACAGTCGGAAAAAAATGTACCCATTTTAACTTGAATAAATACGAGTGTACATGTATTTAACATAATTTTTTTATACTGGTGGTGAAAAATTTGAAATAAATTGATTTTTATAGGCGTACAAAAAATAAAAACATATGTAATAACTAGACTCGGTATTTTTCGAAATTCTTAAAACTATAACAAATATGTATATGTATTCTTGGTAGGTGGTCTCGTAAAACCACAGTAGAAATAATATCGTAAATATATAATGTGTTACGTGACTTGAAATATTTCTTGTAAATATTATAATACGCGAATTCGTATTCATAAAACGCGTATTTAATATCACGTCCGTGTACAAGATATAATTCGTGGTAAGAAAAAAAAATACTAGTAAAAGAATGTGTAATGTGTATCTAGCAGGTAGACATCCATTACACAATGCGTTCTAAAAAAAAACTGGTTTAACTCTAGTTTAGGAATACAAAAAATAATATCATTACAGCAAAAAGACAAAAAGTTTCTCTTCTCTGCGGCTTAGTTGCACAGAGGTTTGAGTTTGACTGCGTTCGTTAACGAACCTTCCCACTTCTAATTAGAAGAAAATATTTACCATTATCTACTAGAAATACGAAACTTTATCCATGTAGTGATGAATAAAGAATGGGGAGTGATATAACCTCTATTCATTATGTTTTTGAGTGTCGTAAGGGAGCCATAGCAGGTTCTATATTGAAAAAAAGGACAATAGAACTGCATAGAAAAGAAAAACTTGAAACAAACTCTTTGCCAACCCGTCTGGTCAGCATCTAGACGAAAACCTCCGTTCTAATAAGAGTCTTATGTCCAGCGGTGGACTACTAAATGCTGTTGTTGATAATGATCAGTAGAACTCGATTCAATTACAGACTTTATGACAGGAAAGGGTTGTTATTATTGATGATCAACAGCCTTTTACAGTCAACTGCTGGACATAGACCTCTCCTTAGCAAGGAGGTTTTGATTTACTATTCCACGCTGGCGAGACGCGTTGGAATAGGGTTTGTTCCAAGTTTTCCTTCTCTTTGTAATGATGTTGTCTTGTATACTTTGTTTCCTTAGTCGCCTTTTACGACACCTACGGGATGAATAGGGGTGGTAACGCTATGTATTCTTAATCCGTAACCACACGGTTATTATTATTGATATACTCGTACCTACGATATTTACTTGTATGTTTCTAGTAATTACAACTTCAAAGTTATTGGCATTTTTAGCACTATGCTCTAGACAAAATTTTGTTGAACTTTGTCAAAACAAGTTTTATGTCTTAACACTGAAAAAAAACAGCTCATCAAGACCAACAACATCATATTATGTTAATTTCTAAACTTTACGGTTCATATTTCCACGTAAGATAATTTCGCAAACTCGAGTATACCATGTACCATTTATTTTATTGTCCAGCACAGTTTGATCAACATACTAGCAAAAGTTATAACTAACTTATATGACGGGCTACATTTT
Organism: Hypercompe scribonia; assembly: GCA_949316085.1. Classification (NCBI taxonomy): domain Eukaryota; kingdom Metazoa; phylum Arthropoda; class Insecta; order Lepidoptera; family Erebidae; genus Hypercompe; species Hypercompe scribonia. The sequence continues at coordinate 15,456,013 of OX438981.1, read as the reverse complement.
ACCTGACTTAACATACGAAGGCATTTCTAGCTATACGAAACGATACCGACACGAAATCCAATACATATATCACTAATGTTTCGACAGTTAATAGTGAGACTTTTCTTCTGACAACACCGCCTGTGTACCTAATATGGACTTATATGGATTGCTGAACTTAAAATTCATTAAATAAAAATTTCGGACATTTGACACACAACGTCATCTAATTTCAAATTAAGCGGAACTTGTGCTATGATCACTAGACTGACTGATAGAATACTTATATACTTTTTTTTGGTAAATACATTTACAGTATACATAGAAAATACTCAAACTTTGAAACAAATATTTGCAGTTCATACAAACATTTGGTTCAGTCGCCTTTGCGCAGACCACTGCGCGACCGAAGCAGTTGCAATTATTTCAAGCGCCTACGCCTGTTAGAGATATACAAGGCACTACTTAAGGAAAATAAACAAAGAAAATATATTTAAAACATTGATGTTATGTCCCTTTCCTGCATGTCGTGTCACGTAAAGTGCTTTTTATAGACTGTAATTCATCGTCATAACCCGTTTGATATATTGCCGTATTGCGACCAATGAATACATGAATATGTTTGTAGGCATTTCATATTTATAACATTCAACGAGTAAAATCTAAATATAATGACTAAGAGTGTGGTTGTGTTAACTTGTTTATAGAAGTGCTTATATGTTTTATAACGAGGTGCGTACCACTGAGTAAAACTTTGTAATTGCCAGTGGGGATGAGTGTTTTTGAGCAATTGTTTTCCTTTATCTTTCTTGCCAAGAGTATGCACACTAATCGCTGGATTTTTTCACGTGAGGATAGTCTGGAAAAGAATTTCTTAAAGTAGAATTTTTACTGACAGAAAAAAGATACGAAAGAAAAGACTTTACTCTTTTGGCCAAGGTCTCAATACTTGTAAAGGAGGTGAAAATGCTTATACTAAAATATAAAAACCTAAACAAAAATATTTGAGTTTAGATACAGCATCAGCAGGCTTTAGTGGACTATTACTACTGGACGCTGGCCTGACGGATTGGTGTAGGATTCTTTTTTCAAGTTTTCCTTCTCTTTGCAGTGATGTTGTCCTGCGTGCTCTTTTAGGCGGCTCTTACGACACCCACAGGATGAATGAGATGGTGACACTCTGTATTCTTAATCCGTCACCAAACGGACTAATTACTACAGTAAGAGAGGTTTCTCCAACCAGGTGAGGTAATTGATCCTGTGGGCCGTGACTCTAAATGGGTGTGGTAAGTTTAGATAAATTTGTTCGATTGTCATTCGATGATAAATATTACCGTTGCTATTGGGCACAGTAAAACCAAATGTTTCTGATTATTTCTGCCTTCCAAATGCAATGAATTCAATGGAAGCTGCATGATTAACGAAATAACATGGATGTTTCTGAGTAAGCTTTAATAAGTTGCAAGTGCGCCAACCGCGCATTGCATTTCCGGCAATTAAGCTTTTTGTTGTTTTCAACTCACTGTTGAATAACTTCCATTGATGGTAAAGGACTGATTAATGAATTTTGATAACGTAAACATTGTTTGAATATTTATGTTTGTGTTGTTCACATTGCGAGGTCCTTTACCATTATTCAAACATTATTGGAAAGTGTTTATCAGATTGTAGAATAGACACTATTGATTTGCAGACATCAAACTGACAGATGCATTGAACACACATAGATAGAACATGAAAGAATTGGATTTACTGTGCTAGGTGAACACTAATACCTCTATATGCTGTCATTGATTCTAGAGAATTCTCTCGATTTTTTCCTTGAATACTTGATATTTATTGCCATTCTACATAGAAAAGGATATAAAGTTACTTTTTAAGCCAAAAGTTAACCTTAAAATTCGCAAGGCACTGCTGTACGTAGGCTTCTCCTTAGCAAGGAGGTTTTGGTCTACTATACCACGCTGGCCAGACGGGTTGGAATAGGGTTTGTTCCAAGTTTTCCTTTTCTTTGTAATGATGTTGTCTTGTGTACTTTGTTCCCTTAGTCGCCTTTTACGACACCCATGGGATGAATAGGGGTGGTAACAATATGTATTCTTAATCCGTCACCACACGGACATTAGCTCTTTACCTTACTACCTACTACCGACTCAGCTCCTTACCTTTTAGTAAAAAAAAATTGGAGTTTCAATAAAAGTCTGTGCGGTAGTATAAGGGATACCCAAATTATCTCTGAAATATAGAACCAATCTTTATTCTATAGGTAAACCAATTATTTGATTCCTTTGGTCTGCTTTTCACCATTTCCAGAATGGTACACGGTAATGGTAACTGCTGACTGCTCGGCAGATGGTGGCGTGATGTAACTTCACTTACAAAAAAGAGGGTCAGATCTGGTGTCAGGTTTATTATAGTTAGCGATCAATAGATGTTCGATAAACTACCTTATTGATGTGCAAGCCTGTTTATGAAATAGCAGTTCGTTATTCAACCGATTGGCGCTTACTATTTTTACAGTAATTTGTTCCAAGTCAAGAAGTTATTGATGTTCATTACAATCATATTTTAAACTGTTTCTATATTTGCTTCACGATTTAATTAACTATAAAATTTGAATGATTTGTTTACGATGATTGGAAGCGTGATACAAGAATTTATTGATTTTAATTAATGAAGGTAATTACGAGGTTAGGCTGTATTGAATTTGATTAAGTATTATAGTCTTGTGACCAGTAATAAAAAAGAATGTAAGTTTAAAATACAATTTTAAAAATTACTGGTTCGTATAACTATAACTATTGTCAGTGTGTATATACTAGTCAGTTAAACCGGGGTAAGTTTCAAAAGAGGATAATGTTAAGTTTCTTGAAAGAGTTCAAAAACAAAGTATAGCTGCGAATCCTTATATTTATCTTTTTTTTTAATCTAGCTTGCCAAAGTAACTCTACTCAGCCTAATTGAAAGCATGAGTAGAACCTTAGTGTGGTAATCGCGAGTATGGTGACCCACACTATAAACATATGGTCTCACAAACAAAACCAATGTGAAACAATATTTTGTGACCACCAAATCCACTCTTGGCTTCTATTCATACTTTTTATCAGTCAGAGTAGAGTTACTTTACCAGGCGCAAATTAAAAAAAATCTTTGTTTCATTTCACAGAATTCATGTGTTTTCTTTTTTTTTTTAATTAGAGGTACAGCACTTAAAAGCCGACGAGGCATGACTTTTGAATTACATGTACACGACGACGGTATTCACTAACCACCAGGTCACCCGTTTGTTTGTTAATCCCACATAACATTCCTAAAAATACTTTTGACTTCGTTATAAGTACAACTGGCTGTAGGTTCTATCTCCGTTGCATGATAAAATATTTCTCGAGTAATTATTACCTTTTCCAAGTAGAGATTCTCACGTTCCTAGCTTCATTATAGTTAAAATTGCCGTGACTATGCGGCCAGATGGTAGTTTTCTCAGACAGGATAGGGTTGCCCCAAGAAATATAAATATATAATCTTTGAATTAACCAGCTTCCGATCTGGAAAATTATTTTTCAAAGAAATCTCATTTGGTTTCATTTCAAATTGTTAAAAAAGCACCTCTGTAATATATTCTTTTCTAATGAAGAATACAATTTATTATGATATGCCTTAAATGTGTCTATCATAGAAGTCGGTGATATCTTTTAAAAATTAATAATATCATCAGTGGCGTAACTATACCGTTTGAGGCCCGTGGCAAATTCGCCGGATGGGGCCCTGAAAAATGTTAGTGTTCTGTACTTCTCCTACACATAAACTATAAGTGTGCCAAATTTTATGCTCCTGCGTCCGCGCATTTTTCGTAAAAAGGAGTCCAAAGCTTTGGACGTATTAATATACAGATTAGGATCCTTCTGTGTTCGCGGCCCTCTCTGACCAGGGGGCCCCTTTTGGGTCGGGGCCCGTGGCATTTTGCCGTTTTGCCACCCTATTGTTACGCCACTGAATATCATACTAGCTTTTGCCCGAGGCTCTGGCCATGTATAAGTCAATTATTGCGATAAAAAGTAGCCTATTTTCTTCCTCAAGTTTCTGCATTCCAAAGTTAATAGCTTAGCTGTGAAAGTGTAACATACAGACAGAGTTACTTTCTCATTTATAATATTAGTAAACATCTATCACGAGAGATTAAAACCTTTTGTTACAGCTTTTGGATTCTTTTCTTCGTTGACTTGTAAGTAATTTAAGCCGTAGTAATCATAACAATACACCGCGTTGGACAAACTTTTTAAAAGAAAACTTACAAAGTAGAGTCGTACTCAACAGAGAACTTGCATTAAGTATTTATATGTATATTTACTCTATTAAGAGGCAAGTTTATATACTAAATAGTTACGTATAGACGCCATTAGTTACATCACAAATTATTACTAGCTAATTGCTCGCTATATCGTGTCAAATATACACAAATCGTCTTTTAAGATCTCAATCCACACTCTTGTAGATAAAGTCATTAGCAAAGCGATATGGAGCAATGTGAATGAATTTCTATTTAAAACTGAAACTGTGATTTAGTTCGTTATTATCATTATTACTATTTTTTTATAAATTACGTCGACTTGACGCACGTTGCAAAAGTTCGATTTCTTTTTAAACACCAAACCTCCTTGAGGATTAACTGTTTTTTGAGGTAACAATGGGAGAAGATAAATTGAGGCACACTGGAGCCACTTAGAACAGGAGTAATTAGTGATACTGATATACTCCTAACCGATTTCGGCCACGGCGGCCAGTCTCAATGGAGACCACCCAACTACACAGATATTACAGTGCACGAGTGAGTGTGCACAGGTACATTCTCTGCTCCCTTATTATCAAACTCCGAGACGGTTATCCCACACGACCAGCGATAGATCAGACACAGGACCAACCGTTTAACGTGTTCTTCAATGCATGGTCGTTAAGACCCCAATATTTTTATAATCAGAAAAATTCAATAACATTTTTTTGTCGCGACCCGGGAATCGAATCTAAGACCTCTTGATCGGTAGTCGCATACACTAGCTGCTAGACCAACAAAGCAGTCACCAACACATCGACGAGGAATAAGTAGTACACAAAGGGTGACGGCACTCTTCTCTCTCGTGAGCTGCAGGGAAACACGAGCAGTCACGTAAAGTCGTCGTTCCTACGTCTGATTTGTCTGCGGTCGTGTCCGGTAATCATCCTATTGGATTATGTGGGTGAGGGTACAGAGAGTGCACCTGTGTTTACGCACACACTTGTGTACTATATCTTCTATTTAGCTAGCTGATCTCCGGTTAGACTGGGCGCCGTGGCTGAAATCGGGTGTTAGTACATCATCACATATAATTTGCTGTACAATGTAGGGGCAATAATAATTGCTTTATTATTACATGTAGGTACATATGTACTATTTGCCATTAACAGTTATCTTATTATTACGTAAAAGGAATGTGGGTTTTTCTAATAATTGTACTTATCAAAGTGCCAACATGTTGATATAATTTTTTGTCTAAAAATATAAGTTAACTATGTGGGAATTCAACTTACGTCATGTAGGTTCTGTACTTGAAATCAAGTATTTTTTCTTTGATCTATTTATTTAAGAATTAATAAACACCTAGATTTTGCTACTTTATGCGTTCATTTGGATTACTTTTTTAAATTTGTCTAAAGTTTTAATAAACTATAAAAACAATAGAAAAAAGCTAATGGGCAATGCGTTCGGTATTTGCAAAACAATGTTCATCTCTTACTATAGACATTTATGTATGTAGTACCTACCTATGCTTGTAGTAAGTAATCTTGTATATGTGTTTACACACATTTTAAACAGTCCACTGCTGGACATAAATCTCTCCTTATCAGGGAGATTTTAGCTTACTATACCACCCTGGCCAGATGGGTTATATATATGGGATAGGATTTGGTTCAAGTTTCTCGTCCCTTGGCAGTAATGTTGTCCTGCATAGTTTGCTCCCTTAGTCATTCTTTATGACACTCACGGGATGAATAGGGCTGGTAATACTCCATGTTCTTAATCTGTCACCACACGTGATTTTTTTTTCTTGTACTTTACATACAATTTCAAATTTATACTTTTTATTGAAAACAAAATATAATACACAGAACTAACACAAAAGCATCACGTAAACCGCCGCTATGTAAAAGTCAAGGTTTTTTCAAACTAACTAGTTCAAAAGTGGGTGGTAAATCCGCAAGAATAAAAAGGAAATTAAAAATATTGGAACAACAAAGTAATATTTTCCCTTGATAGTAATATAATTAAAAAACTCTATCTATTAACTATTCACGACTTCACACGACACCGTCGTTTGCAGAAATGTACTGCACGCTTCTAAATATGTTTACAAGTTCCTTTCTGGTATAATTACTCATATAAATACGTGTTATAACTTAACATAACATGATGAACGGATCAGCGTTCGATTCGAACATGGCCAGGTGCCGCCCGCTGTGCTTTGAAAGGTAAAGTGCAATCGCATAAGATCTGGCTTTTCCACTTATGAAGACCTGTTCGCAGCTTTACGAGTATCCTATTGTCACTATAACATTATTTGAACAGAAATGTAATATTACAGACTCTATTTACGAAACAGAGTGTGTTAATTAAACTTAATTATGAATTATAAGTCGACCGAATCAAAACTGCCTGGTCGTATGCTAAAAAAATTAACAGATTACAAACTGAAATGGTAGTGCTTACAAATTAATATTCCCTGTAGAGATACAGGAAATCGTGTCACAAATCCCACGCATACCGTTTCACAAACACATACACACGCACACACACATGTACACAAACACATCACAAACACTCACGTACATACACAATATACGTAAACTTAACCCGTCACTTATTATATTATTATTATTTTATACACAATTTCACAAATCGTTACGTAGCTCAGAAGTCAGGGACTTCATAGAAATTATATAAAGAAGAGTGTTAATAAATTATTATTTCATAATATGTTTACATGTAAAACTGAAGGATCGAAAGTTAAAGTATTAAATTCATTAATAGACTTTGATATTCATTCTCATTAGTTTATTTTTCTTCAAATGTGACTGGTTTAATACTGCATTTAATTAATGAAGTAATAGTGTACATTAGGGGTCCCTTAAATTTCAAGTTCGATATTTTTTTACGCATACCTTCTTAAAAGCTTCGTAATAACCCTATATTGTCTAGAAAAAAATATTAGTTCGATATATAAACAATAACCCGTGCCGACTTGCTATTTAAACTTGTCGATACAAGTTGCTTAAGTACTGCCCAGTGACCTGTTACGACATGTTTTATTTGCCATTTCGTACGTGATTTTTGAGACTATTAGTGCTTCATTGTTTAGTGCGTAAACATGTCGGTGGAATTACGGAGTGATAAACAAAATATTTTTATTATCGGATTGACTTGCTACCAAATAAATGGTGCAAAATTACCATCTAATCGACAAGTTCTCTCAGTCCTATTTTACAATATTCGTGAGGTTAAATTGACTGTTAGTGAAAGTGCAAATCTTGTGATTAGGGAGTGCATCATATATTGGAAAAAAGCAAGAATTCCAACAAGGGCATTTCCTAACTGCGTGAAGAAACTTATTGATTTATATCATGTTTGGAGAGAGTTGCAAAAAAATTGTAAGAAAACTCAGATTACGTTTAAGAATCGTGAGAACAATTTTATAATTAATCTTGATAATTTGTTTGATATTGCACATGCTGATGCTTTTGAGAGAATGAAAATAGAGGAAGATAAATTATTTTTAATGAAACAGAGAGAGCCAGGTCGACCGGGATGCTTAGGTGGTGTAGATAAAAAATTGGCGGAAAAAGAACAAAGATCTAGACAACGACGATTGGAAGAAGAGGAAAGGATTGTAAGACAAAGAGAATCACTAGCTGTGCATCTACTTCCACCACAAATAACTTAGACAGTGTAGAAGATTCAGACGAAGAACAGATCTTGAATTCTGAACTCAGCTTGCCGGACGTTCCCTGCCATGAACAAAGTTCAAAAAGAGGTAGAAAGAATCTTATAACACCTAAACTAGTTGCAGCTTTAGATCGATGCCAGTTAAGCATTAGAGATACCGTTTACATTCTTAATGTGGTGGTAGAAGCGCTTGGTCTGAGCAGCGATGATTTCTGTATTAACAAATCCTCGATTCAGCGAATTCGTACTGAAACTAGAAAATCAAGGGCAGAAGCAATAAAATCTAACTTCCAAAACAATGTACCCGACATAGTCACAGTCCATTGGGATGGAAAACTATTACCGGGGTTGGATGTACGGAGTTCAAAAGAAGAACGCTTGCCAGTTATAGCTTCATTTGACGATAGAGAGCAGCTTCTTGCAGTGCCGAAACTAGAAAGTTCTTCTGGAAAACATCAAGCGAAGGCTGTATCAGCAGCTCTCTTTGACTGGAACCTTTATGATAAAGTGCAAATAATGTGCTGCGACACAATAGCTTCCAATATGGGCCGTTTCAATTGAGCTTGTGCTATTTTGGAGCAAACTTTAGGAAGAGAATTGTTGCTTTTCGCCTGTCGTCATCATGTTTATGAATTAATCCTAAAAGCTGTCTTTGAAACCAAGATTAAGCAAATTACTAGTAGCCCAGATATTCCGATGTTCAAAAAGAATTGGAAAAACATTGATTGTACTAAAATTGAACCATCTCTTAATTTCGTAAAAGCACGGGTTGCCGAGACAGACATTCAAGCGTTGTTACTATTTTATAAGGCAGAATTAGATAAAGGTTTTGTAAGAGATGATTACCGCGAATTGGTCAAACTGTGCGTAATATTTTTAGGAGGAGACACAGAGGAAAAATTAAAACTAAGGCCCCCCGGAGCTATACATCAGGCACGCTGGATGGCGAGAGCGATCTATTCTTTAAAAATATGTTTACTTCAGTCACAATGCAGAGTAACTGCGAAGGACAAAAAGGCTCTACAAGATGTTTGCTTATTTCTCGTAATATTGTATGTTAAACCTTGGCTCGAATGTACAGTGGCGACCAAAGCACCTAATCAAGATTTGCGCTTCTTGAAGATGTTAAAAGAGTATGAAAAAGTTGACGCAACAATTTCTAAAGCTTCTATAAGCAAGTTCAGCCATCACTTGTGGTATTTATGTGAAGAGACAGTCATTCTATCACTATTTGATGATGAAGTTGACAACCAAACTAAGAAGAAGATGATTGCCAACTTCAACAGGGACAAAATCTCGGATTTTAGCAAACGCTATGACCCGTCGAAGGAAGAACTGACTCAAAAGTTGTTTGGTAAGTTAAATTGACTTTTTGTTGGATTTCAATTTCAATGTCCAATACTTATTTATTTATTTTCAAAATTGTTGTTGATTTTTATTTGTTATTTAACTTATTTTTCTTTTTTTTTAGACAAAGCACTGGATGATTTCGTATCGGAAAAGAGCAAACAATTTTTATCACGACTGCAGATCGACGACAGTTTTCTAAAGGAAGATGTATCTTCTTGGAATAACAATGCTGCTTTTCTGGAGGCTAAAAGAAGAATAAGTTATTTGAGAGTTGTAAATGATACTGCTGAAAGGGCTGTTAAATTAATGCAAGATTTTAACGGACTTATCACGGCTGAAGAAGAACAAAAACAGTTCTTGCTGCGCTGTGTCCAGGAACATCTAAAATTGTATCCAGACTGTAAAAAAACTACTCTAAAAAGAAGTTACCCTGAATGATTCTTATTTCTTTATGTTTTTAATTAAAGATTAATGTTCATCTAATTTATTATTTAATTTTATTCACTTAATTCATTGCATTTATAGTGAAATTATAGCAGACTGAAATTTTAGGACAAAACACGTTTTTTACTAAACTTTGAAGCTCGGTCGGCACTGGTTGCAATTATGCTAGATTGATAAAATTTTATATTTAAGTATCTTATAGCATTAGTAAAAATTATAGAGGGTATGCATTTCGAAATTCGAAAAAAAATTTTTTTTTGTCATATAAGGGACACCCTAGTGTACATCAAAAAATTAAACTTAGTCAAACATAAGTAGAAACACAAAAATCTTTCCAATACTTCTCCACCTGTCGGCTGTGTGTGTTTAATTCAGATATTTTGCATGTTGGATTTTATGTCAATGTAGACTAGGTTCATAGTTCAATTCAGGTTTATCTTAAGACTTCCACTGTACTTATTGCTATGCTAACTTAATTTCGTTTGTTCTTCATTACTTTATTAAGATTTGAAATCTTGCCCTCAAGATTGAATGCATCCAATATTTTCGTTTCTCAGCTGTTTTTATTCGATTTCTTATCAAATAATAATCATATATCTATTCTAAATATAAAAATTGGAACTGTTTTTGGACTGATTACATATTATACTATTTTGGAAGAGTAGAGTAGTTGGATCTACCCTGAAGACTAGAATAGCAAACTATAAAAGAGGTAGAAATGACTAGAAGAGGTTAGTTTCTTATACTCATAAAAGGGTTTTTTGTAATAGATGTTAAGAAATCAGATATTTGTGTGTTAATTCTGCAAGGTTGCCGTCCCTTCTTTTAAAGCAAATAAACACTATTTTATTAATAATGCATCTTGAAACCCCAAGAACATGCACCTAAACTAGTACTACACGGAACGTGGAAACGTGACTATATAACTGCATAATATTAACACAGGAAGTCGTAGAAATAGAATATATTGAAACGCCAAATTGTTTAGTTGAACTTTATATTTTAACGTATAAAAAAGTCACTAATACAAGTATATCGCTACCAACATTATAAATGCGAATGTAAGTTTGTTTGTTACGGTTTCACGCGGCAACTACCCAACCGATCATCATGAAATTTTGCACACATGTTCTTGGCTGTATTAGAAGTAACATAGGATACTTTTTATTAAAAGAAAAATATTTATTTACAATGATCTGTTACGAAATTTAATGTGGCAGACCAAATTTCACGGGAGCGAAGCCGCGGACAAAAGCTAGTATCCAATAAAACGGTTAATAAATTCAATATAAGCCTGCTGCAAATAAAATCAATACATGCCAAAATTGATATTCTTTTTTATTCTAAATTATTTGCATATTCTACGTATCAAACTATTTTATGTAATTCGGAATGGAAATTACCAACATGACTAAAAAAGTAGCCCTTTTCATGTGAACAGGTCCTCCTGAATCCTGCTCGTTTCATTTATCGTAATTTTTTGACAGAGCGAGCAAACGACCAGACTGGACATTTGAAGGACTTCCATAAACATTTTTGGCAATTTCAGACACCATACTGTATAACTTAGGTGAATAGTTAAAAATAATACCAGTTACTTTAAACAGTTATATTAACTTAAAATGATGGTCGTATCCAGTAGTTTGACATGTTTGCACTCTCAAACGTAGGTGTGTCCAGATAAGGCGTGCGAAGGCTGCATTTTGTATGCGTTGAAACTAACTAACAACCTCCTGTACTAGTTGAGATGTAAACAAAAGGTTATTTGTGTATGTATTAAATGTGTGGTAATTGTGAGAAAAACTTTCTTGATTCATTCTTATTAAAGAAGTGGTTTTTAAAGTGACAATCAATGATTATCATTCATGAAATTAGCGAAAAGGAATTAAGAAAGAAAAATTATGTTTGTTTGTTTGGATGCGCTAATCTCAGGAACTACTGAACCAATTTGAAGAATTATTTTAGTGTTAGATAGCCTAATTATCGAAGAAAACTATAGGCTACATAATATCACGCTAAGGCCAAAAGGAGCCGAGTATCAATGAAAAATGTTGCAAAAACAGAAAATTTTTATTCCTTTTGAGAACGTTGCGTGTCTTGCGTAAACGGTTAAAATTGCGTAAAAATAATATATGAAAGAATTGTTCTCCTTTGAAAGTTAAAAAAAACCGAGACAGTGTATGTCTACCTTTTAAGATTGACTTTTTATAACTTCTTTTTATGGTAAATAAATTTGTTCTCCCTGTTTAACACCACGCTACGGGCAATAAGACACAGTGACACAGACGAGGTTCTATCTAATCAGCTAGAGAATGGTAACCTCAAAATGAATAATACTACTAAGAAAAAGGTATTAAGATACTTTTTATATTCTCTCCGGTAGTTGGACGACTGAGCTGAAAGTCACTTATTTAACAACTAAAGATTTCAGATACTGCTGGCGGGTAGGTTTCACAAAATATTCGCCTATCTTTATACACATAGGCGTAATGTGCTCTCTCATTGATAATAAGTGACCAACTAATCTCGAAATATGAAAAACGATTTTATTTCTGAACATAAAATTTGGCAAGGAGGTGGTTTATGAGTAAGAGACTAGGGAGTAGAGATAGGGTTAGATTAAGTAGATCTTTCGCAAGTTACCACAATTACCGCAGGAGGCTCCAAATTTTGCGGGATATAGTTTGTTCAAATTTATTTTAAAACATACACCACAATTGATTAATACTCGTAAATTATGCATATTTAAGCGTTGCTCGTTTAAATTTCTTAGGCTCTTACAAGGATAAAAAGCCTTGTAATTTCCATAACCAGATATAAAATATAACCTTATAATTCTGAACAAAAACATGTCTTTTAATATTAAAATAATTATTAAAGCTATAACAGGTACAACAATACAATACAAATATCAAATACAAACATGAATGAACCAATATAACAATACGTTATCATTGAATATAACTTCAATTGAATTTATGGCAATAATCAATTAAAAACCAATTCAAAGTGATGCGGGCGACGAAGATGACGTCATCCCATTGTAGGAGTGCTACTCCGCCGCTTACTCGGACCCCATCCACGGATCTCGCGTGTCCTATATCGCCGGATCTGTCGCGGCGCGCGCTCTCCCCAGATCTATCAATAAACTTTACGCGCCATCGTCCTTTGTCTCCGGACGTCTTGGAGCATTGTCGACCTTTGTCCCCGGATTTTGCACGACGATCGCGTTCACCAGCCAGGCCAAGGTCGCTTATGGAGTCGCTTCTAGTGGCGAAGATGGAAGCTTTAAGTACGGGGAAGTTGGTGCGGACCGATTCTATGGACAGCTGTAGCAGCTTTGGGTCAATGTCCTCTTTACCAAGTGATGTGTGCCGTTGTGATGATTGCCTACTTGGAATTGTGGATTTCTATATGCCAAATCCTTCTGACTTGAATAAGACGTTAAAAAAGGTGAGTGGAAATTGTTTTCTTTGTTTTCTTAATTAACTCGATGATGTTTAAGCAAGCACATTACCTTATTTTAAATATTTTTTGTAATTTACATGTTTTGGAGTGAAACAAATTTAAAATCATCAAAACACATTATACTTAGTTATATCTACGCACGCAAGTTATATCTACGCAAGTTATATCTACGCATCTTTGATTTGTTTGTAAACATTCCATTTTGCTAGATTTAAAGCGAAAACTTCACAGAACGTGTAGCGCCATCTAGTTTGTATGCATACACTTACTCAAGTCGCTAACATCTCGTGCGCATAGTTATTCAATGACGTGTTTAGTTTTAGTTTATGCGAATAGATGGTGCTACATAGCGCAACGCACGAGTTTAGCTGTTGCCTGTGATGCTATAGATTTATTTTTGACTAGCTTTTGCCCGCGGTTTCGCTCACGTGGAATTTGGTCTGCCACATTAAGTTTCGTAACAGATTATTTTAAATATATTTTTTTTTAATACACAAACAATTTTACGATACATCGTATTTGTGTAACTTCAATGATTTGTTACTACTTGTTAACAAACATCCATACTCACAAACTTTCGCATTTGTAATATTAGTAGGATGGCATCAGCTTGTAAAGGTTACGCTTTTGTTCCACTGTTTTTTCATACATTATGTCCGTCTGTTTTTGCCAGGGGTGCGGGTGCTTGTCGTAATACTTATTTACGTTAGACGTCCTTCCTATAGTAAAACTCATGCCAAAGGTTATTAAACTCTGTTTTTATACATTTTTTTGGGCTCCGATAGACCGAGAAGCATAGTCAACTACCTTTTTGCACCTGTAAAAATGCAAACATTAACAAATGACTTGGAATTAAATGAAATAGGCATTAAATGTTATTGTTGAGCAATTTGTCGATTGTCAGACAGAAACTGATAACTGACTTGCTTTTGCAGAATTAGGATGTGCTAACAGCCATCCTATGTTAGGATGCTAATACATTCTAATATTTTATGACAGTTAAGTCTCTCCACAAGGTAGTGCACTCCTGACCTTACTAATTACACATTATCATAAACTACTTACACATCCTCGTCTGTGTCTCCTACTGGTCATAGCGTGATGTTATAGCGTGAAAAATGTTTACTGTAAAAGTGAGCCAATCTTAAGCGCTAGACATAATTCTGTCATATGTTATTTTTGCAAAACTGTAAAGAAGGAAGGAATAATGCTCCCCCATTTTTCAAACTTTTTCATTGATGTTTCGCTCCTTTTGGTCACAACGTGACTATAAGTTGACTATCTAACCGTGTAACATTTTATCAAATCAGACAAGTGAAATTAGTGCTCTCAACGAAACAAACAAATAAACTAACAAACAGTCTTTTCAGCTTTCTAACATTAGTGCTAACAATTCATTCCTGGTTAGACTAGTAACACACACACCTGCCTACTTTAAGTGTAGCCAACTTACATCAAAACGTTTGGCAATAAACAATACATTAAAACTTTCTTGCAGCAGCTTATAGACGACTATGACCATTTTTTAAGCAATGGGTTCTCTGTGCGTAATAACGCTACTTTTAGGGTTTCCGAATTCAGAATAGAAACATTCTTGGACTCATTAAAATATTTATGATGATAGCCATGAATCATCAACTTTTTTTGTGTTGTTGGTCGTTTTTGCGGGACCGCATCATCATTAGTCAGATAAGCTGTTTTATTCTTCATTCCTTTGAGAGATTAGTCATCCAAACTTCTGTTCAATTTCATCATAAATGGTTATTTCTTTTTTTTATCGGTACTTCACATCCAGAGAACTTCTCAAATTAGACAATTCTAGAATATTTCTTACGTAGTCCAGTATTGATCCTAAATATTTAAATTACTTAACTGTTTTCGTCTTTTCGTAACTTAACTTCAACTTTAAATTTTCTACAAGCAATTTGGCGGCGAAAATGATAACTGCATAGTTCTTCGGGTTCAGCGTTGCGGTGTACTTTCCTGGTAGCCTTAGGGCACTGAAAACCCCACTCGGCTCGAAATAGCAAATAATATCTTTAAACGACTCTCCAGGCCACTCTCTCAATACTCTATGGATGCATTTGTGATCTTTCTTGAACACGTTTTACATTTCGACTGCTACTCGAGGTGACGTTGCATACTAGGAGACTTTTGCCTTGACTGCATTGACAGCATAGTGGTTTAGGCAGCCACGTCTACTGTCACGGTCTACTGCGCTGAGTACTGTGGCTTCAAACTTCACATGGACCACTACTTTGTGTGGTTCACAAATTGTTATTCTGAGTCTGGGTGTTCTTTGTATCCGTTTCATATATGTTGATCTTTGAAGCAATTGGTTTCTTTTTTCTTCTGCTATCTGATCTTTCTCAGTTCTAGTCTTTTGATTGATAATATATTGTTAAAAATGATTTTAATAATAACTATTTCGTAATGCACACGTTTTTGTGAGGTGTCGTATTAAGAATATAGAGTGTCACTGCCCCTATTCATCCTGTAGATGTCGTAAGAGGTGATTAAGAGAGCAAACTACATAGGGCAACATGACTACAAAGAGAAGGAAGGCTTGATGGAAACTTATACCAAACCCGTGTGGCCAGTGTGGTATAGTAAGCCATTACCTCCTTTTGATGGAGAGACTGATGTCCAGTATGCATAATGATCGCACACATACTTCTACACGTGTACGTAAGGACCCAGTGTCTTGAAGTGAAATATGTACTATAACAATATCGATTATGAATAAATTATATATGAATCTAAAACACACAACTGGGATACAGACTATATTTAATTATTAAGATCGTATTCCGAGTCGCAACCATACAGTGGGTATCAATGTTCCTTTCATTATAATTCACAAATCGTTTATCAATTTAAGTTAGTACCTGCGTCAGTAAAGACGTCAAAGCATGTACATACTACCATTTATGTACCGAAGCACTAGGCAACACATTTGCCGTATAAAATTCAGTCTAAAATTTTCCACAATAAAAAGACGTGTTTCTCTTAACTGGTGTGTTATTTATATGCATCACATCTATGATCTGACGTGTTGGTCTAATGGGTAGTGACAATGAATAAGTCAGTGTCTCTGTAAATAGTCATCTAAATTGACAAACTTTTCATACGTAAGTTTAGACGAAATTTCAGTTCTGAAAAATTTCTGAGCAAAAAAAAGACATTTTCATTTATAAATTCACTTGTAATAATTTGAAGTCATATTATGATATTCGGTATTATATGGCTTGCAAAGGGTAGTGGTTTTTATAGAATTACTTAAAACTGAATAACTAAGTTGAGAATGAAGTGCTCCAATTATCTCATAATCTGTTGCTGCAATTTTTCATTATTAAAAATAATAATGTAAAATAAATCTCACAAAAAATACAAAATGTTTTTAAAAATGTTTATATTGTAAGTACATAAGTCATTGTAAGTGCGTTATTATTACCGATAATTTGTACCGTCTAAGGTGTCTACGAGAGCTTGTGCACAGAAAAACAATCGTTATTATGCGATATATTTCGGATAGTTGAATTGTTCAATAGATATTTTTCTAATATTTTTGTTATTCGTTTAAGAAAATACTTTCTTCCAACGATTAAACTGCTGCTCATAGATTCACGTCTACACCGCCTAGTGTATGTGCATTTTTAACGCTAGCCGTAGCCTAACCGTACTGACCGCAGAGATAGACTTTACTAGTTTATCTCTGTCTAACTAAACTACTGCAACACAAACACGAAATTAGTTGTCTCGGGTAGATATAATGATTGTGGGCAGAAAAGGAAACGTTATGGTTCTCACACGAGAGGGCGCCATCTATAAGTCGTATGTGGCCCGAGGTACGTCGGAGTTCCAGGGATCTCCTTACTACGGTGCATTTGGTTCCCCGGCTGCACTGATACCGGGGAATACCGCACAGGAAAAAAATATAATTAAAAATAATTATTTATTTAATAATATTATTAATTAAAATGATTAATAAATCATTGTTAAGTTAGGATATATTTGAAGTATAATAACTTTAACGTTTCCTGTTAATTCCTGTTTCACACTTAATCAAGAAGGGGATTTGACTAATTCGCAATTGAATCATGAAAACGTTTAACGTAGCTGTGTCAAATAAGGTGAATGGTAAGTAAAACAAGTATCCTCTATTCTAAGTAGTTGATTCACTTTACTGGCAACCAACCCGTGCCGTTACTAACTGATACCGCTTGATTATCAGATAGGTACATATATTTGGCAACACCCGGAAAAATGACATTTTATCAAAATTCCATGTAATCATTAACATCCTAACGTATTAGGTTTCTTAATTTGGGTGAAATGATAGTTTTCCGTGACATTCATACCTTATATCAAGTATTTATATCGCGTGGTTTCGAAACCATTTTTGGGTAAAAACCCTATTGATAGTTCATATCAGGAAAATGTCAACAACAGCGTGGAGTTCTGAAATATGTTTGATGGAATGTTACTCATCCTCCTATTCAAAAATTTCACTTTGTGTAATAATATAACACAGTGTATTTGGACAGAAATAAAAGGGCTCCCTTTTCATAAGCTTATTTTACCTAGCATACCTAATTGTTTGACAATAGCATCTTAACATAGAAGAAAAAATAAACACACTGATGCTAGAATTTATTTCTATTTGTAAATTTTTCTTACCTATCACAAGAGAGATTCCACTCTACCATCAATTATAGATGTAACTCACGAACCACTCCTGTGACGTCAACGGACATGGTTTAAATGCTCGGCTGGCATGTGCGTCATACTTACGTCATAATACTCATTTAGGCTTTCTTTCTATAAACGAGAATTAAATGAATGCGTGAAGGCAGGGCAGACTGAGTGTATAACTTGTGCTTAAGTGCGTGAATATGAGTCATGTGTCTCACTTATTTAGTACCAAATATTTCCAAGTTAAGAAAAGATTCACAAATGATTACAGTGGTAAAATTGCTTCTTGTGAAAATCTTTTATTGTTTATTAAAAGTAATATAATATATTTTTTTAAATAATATTATAATTAACTTAAAATATTACTATTAATTATTAAAAATATCAAGTAATTTTAATTCGCTTCCATTAAACAATAGTATGTAGTACAAGTATGATTTCAAATGGAGCATTAAGCAATTTTAATTGTTTTATTGTATGCAAGCCCAATGTCAGCGGCTACATTCTCGCTGACGTGTTGTTGGTTCGTTTTTAACCCTTTCGCTAGCGTTGTCAAAATATTTGCAGAGACACTGATTAAAAGTCGCGGCAAAGTTTATAAATTACATTACTGTTATGCAACCAGGGATTGCTAACGGGATCTCTTAGAATATCGTTACAACAATTTGACTTTGCGTCAGTCATTTGACAGAAGAAATATTTGACACATTTGTGACACCGCCCAAAATGTGAGATCGTCTTGCAATGTGCCAATCTAAATCTTATTTATTAAAAGAAAATACTGTGTAAAAAGTAAGACACCAGAGGTTTTTATTTAATTGTAGATCTTGTTTATGGAATGAATGTGATATTTTGGTTCCTTCTGCATTTATAACATCTTTTACGATAAGAAAAACTTGATATTGCCTTGTTTCAAAAAAAAGGACGATAAAACAAACATTACATACCCCTTACATATAAAATTGGCAAATGTCAGAGATGTATCAGGGGAATCAGAAGGTAATTTAGATAAATATGACCTGGAAACCAAGCTTAACTCGATATTATTCTGTGATAGTCGATTCACAATTTACCAGCTCCTTTTGTTTCCATCCCTAATTTTGTCACACAGATAGGTGTCAAAACGGGCCTATTAGACAAACATTTCATTGCTTGAAAATACGTTTAAAACAACATTTTCTATAAAGAAAATCCAGCTAGATTGATTTATCGTCCCCAAAACCCCCTGCATATTAGATTTCATGAAAATCGTTGGATTCGTTTCCGAGATTCAGCTTATACATTTATACAAGAAATGCTCGTTTAAAGGTATTAGAAGATCAGTCAGAAGTTTAGAGTATTTTATTTTCACCGGCATTGAAAATAAAATGAAATAGTCCTTTTTTCTTGACGCTCAATACCTGTAGTACCTATACATATAGTATACCTATGTGATTTATGTCGTGTCTTGGTTAATTTTACCAAAAATAAATCCTCTATTAGGTAAAAATAAACGTTTTTATTTTATACAATACGTTATTTTAATAATCATAACAAATGAATTCAGAGGTCATTTGCAATAAGCAAATTTTTTATACTTAAACTGAGTGGACGAACTGCCGACTCCCCTTCACGGTTCAATAGCCATGAAGGGGAGTCATAGCATCGACGCTGTAAATAAGTTCAATGAGTACTCCAATTAAACCCTGTGTTATCTTTGTTAGATCGCAATAAAACATATGTTATCATCATTATCATCAACAGCCTATAACAGTCCTCTGCTGAATATAGCCTTCTTCTTAGAAAGGAGGTTTTGTTCTACTGTGGGCTAGACGGGTTAGTATATCGTTTGTTTCAAGTTTTCCTTTTCTTTCAGTGATGTTTTCCTGCGTAAAACGGTCCTTTAGCCGGCTCTTACATTACCCACGGGATGACTGGGGAGGGTGAAACTCCGTATTCTTTATCCGTCACCATATGGACATATGTCCTCACTGCAGTTTCGTTTTTTTAATCGAGAGTAACTTGTATAAATTTAGAATTGTCCTAACTCTTCAAGACATCCACAGACTTTGAACCTTCAACACCTTATATGTACATCATCATGATTGTCCGTTGATTGTTGATTGATTGTTGATCCGTCTGTTTCTAATTTAGCATTAATAGTAATCTAGTGTTCAAATTCAATCAATAGGCATAGTTAATTCTTAAATAATTCATTTGTTCTCAATATTGTTTAAATTGAACTTAAAATGTTTGCTATGAGAGTAAATTAGATTGATCTACCTTATTTACTGTCATCATACTGTCTTCATAATGTATCATCATCATCAGCCTATCGCAGTCCACTGCTGGACATAGGACTCTTATTTTGCACGCCACACAGATCGATGTTGTCGATCATATAGGATGAGCCAAGAATTCATTAACATTTGAATCTAATATTCTTCACAAACATGTTACGGGAGTTTTTGGGACCGATATTACCGGCATTTGTTGGCTACAATCGTAACACATGGTTTCAACAAGATGGAGCCACTTGTCATACATCCAATGAGTCCCTGCCGTTGGACAAAGACATGTTGCCAGAAAAGCTGGTTTCCAGACGACACGAAATTCCATGGCCACCCAGAAGTGCAGATCTATCCCCCGTAGATTTCTTTTTATGGAGTTATTTGATGAATCACGTCTACATCAATAAACTAAAGACACTACGTCCACTAAAAGAAAAAATCAGCGAAGTAATGTCGGCGATCTCGCGGTCTCTTTGCCGTCAAATATTAGTAGTAGACAGTATGAGCAAACGTCGAAACGGTAGACATTTAGACGATGTAATTTTTAAAAATAAATTTCAACTAATTAGCTTTCTTGTAACTAAATAATTCTTATAATATATCAAATTGCTTTTTTATATGATTTTTACAAATATTAACTAATTCATGGCCCACCCTACATAACAACCAAAAAGTATCTACCTATTACATAATTCGAGTCAAATCTAAAATAAGATCGTAAATTATCATAGGAACTGATCACTATCCTCAGTCACCTAAACAATGATGGTCATTTGATGCTGTTTATCAAGTCATTCATCCTGTATTTCTTAAATTGTCTCGTTGGTCGATAAGAGATCTCGATTCTCGGGTCGATCCAAAAAGTGTTACTGAGTTTTTTTTGGTTACAGAAATGTTTAATAAGAAGTTGGTGCCTCGGAGAGCACCTAAGGATGTCGGTCTTGTACCTGATTTCGGTAGTGGTAGTGAGGATGAGGGAAACAGGTGCATTATCAGTGAGTGCACCTGTGTTTGCACACAGACTTGTGCGCTATACTCGTAATATTTGCCGGTCTCCGTTGAGAACGGCCGCAATCGAGACCGATGATTCGTAACTAGTTGAGAAAAAAGACCAGTTTCGAATCAGGTTTTTCTCTTCTTTTTACTACTAATTAAATCAGATTAATCCACATAAAGTCCATCCATAAGGTCCACAAAATTAAACCACATTAATTAAATCCAAGGCAACGTAGGTATCTAATTGCCCTCTTACGACTTTGGGAATTTAGATGCATGTATTTATACATTTTTAAACTTGCGGCGTAATTTCCCTCTTCTTTAATTGTATTAGTTGTTGACGTTATATTATAAACATATGTTTTTTAAAAAATATATGTACCTAATTTATCGTCATTAACCTATCACCGTCCACCGTTCCTTTACATCAAGATTAAATGCTTTACAATCAAAAACCTGTGGTAATAATAGGAAGAAACGACATCGATCTTGAACGAAGAACAATAAAATCAGCTTCACTCATCGTATTTGGATAAGTAGTCTATCACGAGGTGGGAATGTACCAAGAATGGACACGACTGGCATACCTGGTCGTCTCGTGCGTCACAAATACAACACGACTCTCTTTAAGGCTTTCAGTTGTACCGTTTTTGGTACGTGCCGAGAAATATGAACTTGTGCTTACGTAATCGTGAACAGGACAGCATAATGCGATATAAGGGACGGATATCATTTATTATAGGTGATGAGTGATCGGACATTCCGTTCGGTAATTGCAGGAAATCTTCGAGCGAAAGATCAAAGGGATCATTTGTGTCGGTTTTGTACTCGTACGTACTATAAATATCAAATGTCGTGTATTTATGAAACGAATCAATTCGTTTCGTAGAGTTAGAGATTAGTTTCATGTTTAACTAAGGCGTACATATACCATTATATACTATAAAAAATTAGGTTAGAAATTCTGAATAAACTTGGTACAATATTTTGAACTGAGATATGGGTAATCGGTGGAGTTATCTATACTAATAGAATACATAAAACTCAAGAAATTGTTTGTTTGGTTTGATTCATTTATTGATGAAGGATCTAATACTATATAAAATATGGATATCTTCTAAAATAAGCAGACGAAGTTGCGCCGTTAAAGTGTAATTATAAATATCGCTTTTGGAACTTAAACTAAGGGCTTAAAAAAGATCGTGAAATATTTCTAAAAATGTTATAATTCATCGTCATTGTTAACAGCTGCTGGACTACCTCGGAGTCAAAGTGGTAGCGTAGGTGACTGTTGTGCTTGAGGGATTGGGTTCGATTCCCAGTCGGACAAAATGTTTGTGTGATCTGCAGATATATGTTTCGGAGTTGAGTTAAAAAGAAAAACTCTGCTTAGTTTAGTAGACTAGTTGGCGTTGTGTCTTAAATTTAGATGTCTTTAATATAAATAATAAAAAGGTTTTATAATGTTATAATTTATTAATTTATTATACAATGATTACTTCCATCAAAATATGTTTTATCTTAGGTTGGATACTTAACAAAAGTCACTTATTTAAGTAGAATAATTTTCAGGTTGCGTCATTAAAATACGTATTGAAACAAAATTTATGTATGTTTTGTTGACATAGTTGCAAGTGCGCATTAATCAGCCTTTTCTTTATGGTGGGATCGTTAACAACATTTACTTGTGTGTTTTGTCGTTAGTCAACAAGTCTTTAACTGGAAAATATTTACATTTGAGTTCAGGGATGGACTTTATGTACCAACTTTGTCTCTAAGAACTCAGTTGGGTGATTAAGTGGTTTTCACATCTTGATGGTAAAAAAACAGTAAGATTTTACTTCCTTAAGAAACTTTCCTTCCTTAATTTTAATTGATGTCACGAAATTGGAGCAGGAAAATATACAAAAGTAACATATTAATTTGGAGTACGAGACTATTGATGACGAATGACTACGTAACCATTACTCATACGGAATTAAAAATTATCCTAAATAGTATTATCTAACTTCATCTTTCCCAATGTTAATAGAGGTTAGCGTTATGTAGTTTTGGCTGGTTTCTTTTATAGCCAATTTGCTGGTAGACGCAAGAAATCTACTTAGGCATTTAATTGCTTGTAGACGCAGCAAAGTATACACACGCAGAAACGATGGCCGAGGGGGCCATAAAGTTCTAGAGTGGTGACCGCGTACTGGAAAACACAGTGTTTGTAGCTCCCCCACAAGGTGGTTCTATGACCTGGTGAGGATCGTGGGAAGCCGTTGGATGCGTGTGCCATGGGTCTGGTTGTTGTGGAGAATCTTGGTGGAGGGCTATGTCTAGCAGTGGACATCTTTAGGCTGAGATGTTGTAAAGTATATAGTAAAGTTGGGATAGTAAAAATGGATAGGATGAGCTAAATTAATTAATAAAAGAATCCTGAAGTTACTCAAAGTAAACACAAATCAGCTTTATCTATTATATATAGATTTGTTTTTCTATATCAAGAGCCTGCCAAAATGATACTACTCTGCCTGATGAAAAGCATGAATAGAATCCAAGAGTTGTAGTCACCATAGTCATTGCAAATGCAGACAATGCAGTATGGCGACCCACACTATGGCGGCCTTGTGAGATGCTTTTTCACACTCCGCTTGGGGACGTAAAAGGCATGCCAGTCATCGTGACAGTATAAAGCTTACACAGTTACCACGATAACTGTCACCTCTGCATCAATGGGCCTCCGGACTCACTCTCACCAACGAAACACGACAACACGGGTGCTGGCGCTTTAGGTTGGTCTTCGGTGGGTGGTTAGTACTGTCCCGGTCGAGCCGGCCCGTTCGTGCTGAAATCAGCGTGGCTCTACTACTTAGCATACCTTTTTATCTTATCTTAAATAATTCATATTGATATAGTAAATTTATTTGCATTTCGAATGAAGTGTCCAGTTGCCAGATTTAAAAGCTTACATACATTAAAACTGTTAAGTGCAATTTATAAATTGATTTAAGTCGCACACGGCACGGCAGATCAGAAGGTAAAGGCAGTAACATTGGCACTCATCGTACAGATAGTGATGAAACATCAATCAAATTGCTTCGAGAATCGTACCTTAATAACTCAAATTAAAAGTAATTACGGTTAGTGCGATTACTTCGGTAAGGATTTGTTCAGACTGGATCGGTGTCAGATCCGTTTTCGTTGGTTCGTCGACAGGATTAAAAGTTGAATTTATCACGTTAATCTTTACAAAACACTCACTCGTCGTATACGGCATACTTTAAAAATGAATAACTATGAATTTGATTTGAATTTTATTAAACTTCCATTATTTAAATCGTGGTAAAACGTATATTTTTCGTGCTTAGAAGAATTTTTGTTATTTACTAATCCCAGGAAGTGTAAATATATCCAAACCTTATGTTTTCGTTTATTTTAAAAAATTAGAACTGGAATAAATTACCTTGTTGCCAGGGCAAAAACGTTAATTTTGAATCATTTTGTTTCGATAGTAATAGGTATTTGATATCGGTTCTACTTGACAGAAAAATAGCTACAGTTTGTGTATACCTTGTATAATAATCACAGTACATTTTGACTATAAAGTCACTTTTAAAGTTATAATAGTAACGAAGCATTATAGTTTCAAAGTAGAATTATTAGTTAAAAAAGTAAGTTAGTCATCTTTGACAGCTACCAGAGACAAAGTCTTAAGTATTATGGACTTCTTTCTAAGTCAAATAATATGTTGCTATTGTTTATTAACCTTGTATTACGAAACTATTCACGTTCGGTTGTTCAATAAGAATAGTTTGACTATGACGTCGAGCGGTATTGTTGTAAAGCTATCCTATTTGCAATAGGTATCTTGTCAGCTCACCTGTAACGTGACCTCTAACTAATAATTAATAAGAGTTTGTAAAACTAGCATAACTCATTATCATAATGCAAATTAAGTTATAAAACATGCATAAGAGTAAAGTTAGCCGAAATAGTATCGGTGGTATGCGATAAATATGATGTACTTTTAGCCGATTTCAGCCACGGCGGTCAACTTCAACGGAGACCAGCTAACTACGCAGGAGATGTTATAGGGCATAAGTGTGTGCACAAACACAGGTGCACTTTCTGTTCCCTCACCCTCACAATCCAATGGGACGGTTATCCGACACGATCGAAGAGAGATCAGGTGCAAGACCGACGGTTTTACGTGTTTTCGAGGCAATGGGGCTAAGATCCCAACTTCCAAACTTCGGGCTGTTTAGCAATTGTAAGCATTTTTATAATCAGGAAACTCAATAACAACTTTTGGTTCGATTCGGGAATCGAACCTAAGACCTCTTGATCAGCAGTCGCGTAAACTAACCGCTAGATCAATGAGCCAGTCATATATACACCCGTCCCTGTTATAGTAGTCTGTTTTATATTAAAGGCAGCCGAAACGAGCGCATAAGTTACAAGTGCGTTGTCAATCTTTGACAAGAAAGAAGGTTGCTGACACGGTTGTTGAGTTGAGTTGAGTCGTGTCGTGTCGTGTAGTAATAATAAAAATAAAACGTTATTTTTGTTTTACCCATTACACGTTTGTTTAGATTTCTATAGATTCCTTTACTTACTTAAATACTTACTTACTTAAATTACAATAATATAAGTTACAGTATGAAAAAGTGACTGTCTAATACTCAATCGTAAATGGTATATGTTACAATAATTTTGCATTGCTGTTATGTAATACTCCGGCAACGGGAGTGAGTCTCGAAATTTTTATAGTAAACAATTATTTATATTACCAGAAGTATAATTGTTATTCAGGATACATAACACGATGAATGACGTGCTAATACCTAAGTTTAATTTTGAATACACACTTATTTCAATATAAAAATATAATTGATTTAATTGGTACTGTGGACTACATGATCAGAGATTTAAATTATAACCTTATAGTGATAAGTACACCTTATGATTTATTTGTGGTTTTTAAACGTTGCAGTTTATTTGAACCACTCTGTAACCAATAGTACTATAACTTAGCAAAAAACTATAGTATTGACTGTGCATTATTCAATCACTGAGCTTCAGGAGATTCTACTTTGGTAAGTAACTGTCCGTGTGGTAACGGATTAAGAATACATAGTGTTACCAACCCTATTCATCCCGTGGGTGTCGTAAAAGGCGACTAAGGGATTAAAGTATGCAAGACAACATCATTACAAAGAGAGGGAAAACTTGAAACAAACACTATACAAACTCGTCTGACCAGCGTGGTATAGTAGGCCAAAACCTCCTTGCTAAGGAAAGGCCTATGTCCAGTAGTGGACTGTAAAAGGCTGTTAATGATGATGATGAAGTATTGAATTTTTCATGATACTGTTACTTCATCATCATCATTAACAATGATGATGAAGTAACAGTATCATGAAAAATTACTAGAAGACAGTTTAGTACTTTACAGTTTTTTATTATTTTCAACTCACACAAAATTCTTGTTTTTTATTATCAGTCTGTATTCCAATATCTGCATATCTCGCTTGTTTTAGTCCGAGCTTCAAGTGCAAAAAACTCTATGAGTTTCTAAATGTGTAAAAAAATGTATTACGCTGCACTTTTATAACTTGGAAAATAGAAAAGAAAAACTTACATACATAAAATCACGGCTGTTCCCCTGGAGGTTAGACAAAGGCATATTAAATGTCCACTTTTCGCTAATGTTTGCGTCTCTCGTAATAGGTTGTGAGCCTCTAATCAGCATGTTTTGTTTGGCAGAGCCGTGTCTGTCGATGATCAAGTGCACAAATTGGTGCAGATACAAACAAGTGGAAAAAATGTAACACTTGTTAATTGAGTACTAAAAATTAACGTCATTTACAATACAAAATTAAAATAAATACAATATATATTGTAAAAATATATTTAATAACTACACATAAACATAACATTGATTTGCCAAGTCCAGGAAATAGTAGTGATTACAATGATCTATTAAATTATTTATCATCGCCTGATTATCACCACCTCAGATCGTGTACCATTGTAATGGAGGATCTTATGGAAAGCATGTAGTCATGAACTATAGTAAAAATGTATCAGTTGATAGTAATAATGGTTATTATTTGTTATTTCTTGTTGAATGGAGCACATCCTTAGAAAGTATAAGATAGCTTTGTTCTAATAGTTGGGATTAAAAAAAGTATTAAAAAAAAATTTTTTTTGGATAAGATAATTTAAACGCTATCTGAAATTTGTATAAAATTCAATAAAAACTCGAATTGCTGTTTTTTTCAACAACGGTTGTCGGCTCAACTAATAAAAATGTAGTATTTTTGCCAGTTGTCATGTAATATCTTAATGTATATGAAAATGCATGCATGCAACTATACTGTTTGATATCGAATTCATTGCCTAATCACGAAGGTCAGATAAAATCTAAAAACTTGAGACTGCAAGAAATACAAGTTGGCTATCAGTTCTTTTACATTAGTCCCAGACTTTATTGTGAAGTTAACTGAGGGTTTAACGTATATCCTTTAATATTAAAAAAATCTAAGGTGACTATCTGGTTGTATGCATTGTCCAATGAGGATACTGAAAGTATTAAAAAGACTTTATGTTATTATACACACAAGTGCACGCACACACACGTAAGTATAGACACACATACGCACACGCATACACACTCACGCACACGCAGACGCAGACGCAGACGCACACATACACACGTACACATACGTACACACGAGTGACCAACGTCCTAAAAATAATTATTATCTTTTGTTTTTTATTGTTTTACTATTCTGTTTAGAGTCTTTTTACTTATTTTAATTGTTCTAGTGCTAAATAATTCTTTTCTATTTTATTTTTAAGTATATTGTAACAAACAAATATTACAATTTAATGTTTAGACATATCTGGAAGTGGATGTTAGTATTTGAGACATAGTTGTATTATTACTACTACTGTACTAATATTTTTTTTTTATCTTGCAATAATATAACGCGTTGATCTTGTCTTAAAATCAATAAAACTAACTTATTCTATTATCTAGAAGCAAAAACTAAGACAGACGGTGACTGTTTATTATCCGTTTTATCTGATTCGATAATAATACTACATACAAATTAATAAATAAAGCGCTGCTGCGCAATATGTCAATTAGTAGTCATAACTTTTTACGTTTACACAGATTAAACACTCGTATATTTTGTTAATCAACTGGAACTAGGTTTTGCCACACTAGTTGATACAATTGGAATTCCGTTCCTGAAGACAGTAATTTTGTTCCAATTAACTGACTGACTGTCAACTATCTAGCGGTTGGTGATTCAGATAGAAACGTCAAAATACAATTGCCACCATTTCGTTTGTCGTTCAATAAATATTTTTGTATATATATATATTTTTATGTTGTCACTCGTTGGTCCGCCAGTGGCAGTATTATTAGTGTTACCCATTAATATAATTTATTATTTTCATATATTTTATATATTTTCGTCCCTATTTACTCCCATTTCATAATCGTTACTATGTGAGCCTTACACTGCACAATGACTGTCATGCCTTTCACGTCCTCAAGCGGGACATAAAAAAGTATCTCACCAGGCCGCCTTAGTGTGGATCACCATACTGCAATGTCTGCATTTGCAATGAGTGTGGTTACTCTTGGATTCTATTCATGCTTTCCATCACGCAGAGTAGGGTCGCTCACTAAAAATCATTTGTTGTTTCATGTTAAGTTATTTAAAAGGTTAACTAAACCTTCAATGACAATTATTCTCTCTCATAAATTTACTTACACAGCTATTAATAAAGTGAAGAACTGACTACATTTTTTTAAAAGTACTCCATTTAATACTGTCTGATTTCATAATTTATACTTATTTATACGATTGCCCAAAGAAATGACAGCTATGATTTTTTCCTTAGTAATTGCAGAGCAATTTAATGTATTTTACAACATGATTGCTTTAAGTCTTTATTTATTTTCCCAAGGCCTACCTGTGCACGTTTTCAGTACATACTAAAACTACGTGCGTCATAATACTCCTTCGTTTCATTTAACATATTACCACTAAATAGGTTTCATAAAAAAAAAACCATAAACATAGTGTTTTTAACGGTGGGTTTGTTACATATTGGCATACAATGTATGTCAATAGAAACGAGTTGAAAATCTCATTACACTAGTAACAGCTGTAACTATGCACATAGCAAGTTATATTTTAACATCTTTACTCTTTTTTTTCTATATGAAGAGCCTGCCAAAGTGAATCTACTCTGCCTGATGGAAAGCATGAATAGAATCCAAAGAGTTGTAGTCACCATACTCATTGCAAATGTAGACAACACAGTGTGGTGACCCACACTATGGTGGCCTAGTGAGATGCTTTTTCACGCCACGTTTGGGGACGTAAAAGGCATGACAGTCATCGAGGCAGTGTGAGGCTCACATAGTTACATCGAAAACTGTCACCTCTGCATCAACGGGCCTCCGGTCTCGCACTCGTCAACAAAACAAGACAGCACTGGAGCTTTAGGTTGGTCTTCTATGCCAGAGTAGTACTGCCCCGGTCGAGCCGGCCCGTCGTGCTGAAATCAGTGTGGCTCTACTACCTAATAGATTACTCACTCCATTCTAGTTCTGACGATTCATCAGATGCTTAAGAAAGGTATTGTGTTTATACTGTTGTCCGTGCGGTAACGGATTAAGAATACGGAGTTTCTATTTTTCTTTAGGATGTTATAAGAACCGACTAAGGATAAACTTTACAGGATAACAGCACTACAAGGAGAAGGAAAACTTGAAATAAACTCAACGTCAATTCACCTGGACAGCGTGGTATTGTAGGACAAGACCTGTTTTCTAAGGAGAGGTCTATGTCCAGCAGTAGACTATTATAGGCTGTTGATGATGATGACGTATAAACGCACGAATATAGTCTGTCTTGTGATAATGTTGTGACGTATATTCCTCACGCTTTTGATGGTAACCAGATGTCAAAATTATTATAAAATATTATGCTTTTCATCAGACAGAGTAGAGTCACTTTGGTAGGTTTTTATATAACAAAAATGATGAATTATTAATTAAGATTATATTATATTATTTTAGAATTAGTTTATATTTTATTAAGGTACTTTGTAATGGTCCTGTTGTGAAAAACTATGTGGCTTTAGTTAGTTTGTTTCTGACGTAACCTGACATTTCGTTATTAGTTCTAGTGAGATATTGGAAAGGAATCACGACAATGATTTTTTATTCACCTCGATTGTACAAGTTGATGACATAGGAAGAAAAATTTGAATAGACTGCAAGAATAAGAAAAATTAACAACTCTTCTAGGCTCACAAAGAAAATGATAATTGTAATTTGCTATCAATATTTTAAGTTGATCAATTATTTTTATCAGTGGTTGTGAATGCTTAAAAGTAGTTTTGGCAACAGAGGAATATTAATTTTCATCCCTGTTTAACTTGTAATTTTCTTTAAACATTTTGATTTCATAATCTTGTCACTAAAATTTAAAGATCAAACAAATAAAAGATTAATTTAAAAAACCAAAACTTTATTCACTTTACGTATTTCATGAAGCTTTAAATATTTTTTCTTTTTCACAACGTGACTTATCTATTTACCTGGCTATTTTCTTATTTATATAAGCACAATGAATTACCTAAACGTTTTAATTGATGCCCATATATGAGTCGAATAGTACTCGACCGGAGGCCCATTGATGCAGGGGTGACAGTTATCGTAGTAACTGTGTAAGCCTTACACTGTCACAATGACTGTCATGCCTTTTACGTCCCCAAGCGGGGTGTGAAAAAGCATCTGACAAGGCCGCCATAGTGTGGGTCACCATACTGCATTGTCTGTATTTGTAATAAGTATGGTGACCACATCTCTTGGATTCTATTCATGCTTTCCATCAGGCAGAGTAGAGTCACTTTGGCAGCCTCTTAATATAGAAAAAAAAGCTGCTGAATGAATATTATGTTTTCTCTCATTTGCTATACCTAATAAAAATTAAAAATTTATATCTTGAAATACATTCAATTTTCGCTTTTTTTTTTTTGAATGATTTTTAGCTGTTGGCCTCAGATGGCCTCTACAACTTTACCCGGTTTAGTTACGGTGAGCGCTGAGGGCTCTCAACCGGCCATTTATTAAGCAACATTGCCCAAGGGCACCCCCTGCGGGGTACGAACCTCGGCTTGGGGTGTTGCTGAAACACTGGGGCGGCCTACTCCCATGTTTTGTTGACGGTTTACGCGGCGCGTGTTCCGCCCCCGCCGACGGGGATGAAAACGCGGACGGTTCGTACTAATTGTGTTCGCTCTGCGTTGAGCGCGTGTAATGTCGTCGTCTAGCTCCCCTAACGCGTGTTTGGGTCGACGTATTTTTGAGATTTTACTCGGTGTGTAGTTTACGGCCGCAACCACTAGAGGGTTGGGATGAGTCGGAGCAGAGTCAAAGTAGCTAAGGGAGCACTGTTTAATGAATTGCTTGATGGTCGGCAATCTGAGGTCGATGTGAAGATCGACGTTGCGTACATACCACGGTGCTCCCGTAGCTTTGCGCATGAAACTATTCTGTAGTGTTTGAAGCCTATGGATCCTGTGTGGCCTAACGTGTGCGAATACTACGCTGCCGTACGTCATTATAGGACGTATGCATGCCGTGTACAATCTAACTTTGTTTTTTAAGTTTAATTTCGAACGCGCGTTAATTAAACAGTGTAGACGTCCTAGCACGAAGGCAGCCCGGCTGCGGACTGCCTTGATGTGGGGGCCGAAGGATAGACGGTCGTCAAGGGTTATGCCTAGGTATTTGGCCTGCCTAGCCTAAGGGATAGACTTGCCGAACATCCTAATCTGAGGGGTCTTCTCCAAAGGATACAAGCTTAGCTGTCTTCTGTGAAACAGCACCGCCTGGCTTTTCTCGGGGTTGACCTCTATCCTCCATTTCCGGAACCAAACGCCCAGTGCGTTGGCTGCGGTCTGGAGTTTTTTGGCTACTGTCGAGGGGTTCATTCCTGAGCAGTAGATAGCCGTGTCGTCTGCGAATAGTGCCGTCTGCACATACCGATGCTTCGGAATGTCGCTAGTATACAGCGTGAAGAGTAGGGGGGAGAGCACGGACCCTTGTGGGACACCGGCTTGAATGGGGTGAGTGGTGGACAGTGACCCTTCTACTCGGTAGCGGAAGCTTCGATTCGACAAGTAATCTCGTATGATGAGCACGAGTCCGTGTGGCACTCCCATGGTGGACAGCTTAAATAATAAGCCGTTGTGCCACACTTTGTCGAAAGCTTTCGCTACGTCGAAGAAGAGGATTCCTGTGAACAGGTTGCGTTGAAGCCGATCGCTGGTGTATTCAACGATGCGGTGGACTTGGTGGACGCACGAGTGTTCGGTTCGGAAACCGAATTGCTCGTGGGGGACGAGAAGATTAGCATCGGCATACGCTTTCAGCCTATTGTAGATTAGACGCTCGTATAGCTTGCCTAATCCTTTAAGCAGACTGATCGGTCTATAACTGGTCGGTTCGGACGTTGGTTTGCCAGGTTTGGGTATCCCAATAACAACGGCTTCTTTCCATTGTTGTGGAAAGATGTTGTTCTTGAGCGCTGCGTTGAAAATGAACGTCAGCAGGACCAGTAGCCTCTCCGGAAAGAGTTTTATAACCCTGTTTGTGATACCGTCCGAACCGGGCGCCTTGCGAGCGTGTAGGCCCTTGACGATCGTTTCGACTTCTTCGGGGGTGACCGTGTCAAGGTCTTGTTCGTCTGTCGTCCCTGTCGGCGTTGATGTTGAGGCTAGTGTTGATGTAGGAAGTGAGGTTATTATGCGCTCTACTTCCGAATCAACTTC
Organism: Hypercompe scribonia; assembly: GCA_949316085.1. Taxonomy (NCBI): domain Eukaryota; kingdom Metazoa; phylum Arthropoda; class Insecta; order Lepidoptera; family Erebidae; genus Hypercompe; species Hypercompe scribonia. Next base: position 15,422,983 of record OX438981.1, on the reverse strand, counting down.
GGCTATTTGGTCCGAGTCGCAGTGTATTACGCTGGGCGTGCACTGATTCTCTAGACTCTCGGCCAGGCACTCTGCCTTTTCGATATCGTCGAAGGCCGGTGGAAGGTTAGGTCTGCTTAGAGGAGGCATACAGGTGACGGTGTCTCTCTTAAGCGAGCGGTATAGTTGCCAGAAGGCAAGGTGGGTAGGTTCGAGGTCTTGTAGTGTCCTATCCCACCTGTCTTGGCGCATTTGATCGATGCGCGACTTGACCGCTCTTTCTAAGCGTCGTAACCTGATCCTGTTGGCTTCGCATGGATATCTGTCATAGGCTCGTACGGCGGCGTTCTTCCGCCTCAGCAGCTCACGTACGTCATCGGGTAGGTCCCAGCGGCGATCGTTCGTCGCCGGAGCCTCCCGAGTGCATTCGTTAATTAACGATTGCACGTGAGCTGTGAGGGAGTCGATCGCCATCGTGGTGTCCTCTTGGCTAGTTATGTGGTCGGGTATCCTATCTAGATGCACGGACGAGGTTGCCTCGAGTTTTGTCCCGAGGCGCCTCCAGTCCGTGATTCGTCTAGTGGGGGTACGATGACCTGTGTCGATGGGACCCAGTCTGGGTACGAACTCCATGACCACAGGTCTGTGGTCAGAAGTTAACTCGTGTAGCACCTCTACTGAACACAAACGTAGGTTTATGTTCTTTAGGAGTGCCACGTCCAGAATGTCGGGTCGGTGAGACACGTTGTGCGGATAGTGGGTCGGTTCGAGCGGGGCGATGATGTCGAACGCTAGTCTATTCGAGAGCGACTCCAGGGCTCTGCCTTTGGCGTTGGACTGGTGACAGTTCCAAAGGGTGTTTTTGGCGTTAAGGTCGCCGCCGATTATCACGGCGTCGCTCAGTTCTAGCAGCGCTCGGAGGTCGCTCTCGAGTAGTTGCCGATTGGGTGACAGATAGGCTGAAACTAGTGTGATCGATTGGTGTCCGGTCATCAATTTTCGCTTATTTCTTCATGTATATATATGTCTGACATATTATTTAGATTAGATCGTAATTCGACCGCTGAACGATCACTAGTAGATCTCAAAGTAAAAAATCAAGTCGATTTTTTTCCAACCTGTGTAACGTTTTTATCGAAACCGCGAGATTTTTTATACAATGTTCACAATCGACTTCATTTATTAATTTTTTATATTCTTCGAATCAGAAAAAAACAAATTATAATTTAAATTTTTGCTTAAATAATATTAGCAAATAGGAATAATAATACTCATCGTGATATGGAATTTAACCGACTAGTGATAGCGGGTTTTTTGCTATATTATAAAGAACTTAAGAATTAGGTTCTTTACTTTATCCCAAAGTCTCCGTAAGTACCTATTCGTAAGTTAATTTGGGCGTAATTTGAAATTGAAAAGATTCAATTTAATATATCACCACAACTCTTAGATTTTATTCATGCTTTCCATCCGGTTGAGTAGAGTCACTTTGGCAGGGTCTTAAAATAAAATTATAGAAAACAATGTAGGTCTCTCCTTAGCAAGGAGGTTTTGACTTACTGGCTTATGCTGGCCATACCAACGTATAGGATTTGTTTGAAGTTTTCCTTCTCATTGTAGTGATATTTTCCCGAATAGTTTGTTCCTTTAGTCGCCTCTTACGATACCTACGAGAAAAATAGGGGTGGTAACACTACGTATACTTAATCCATTACCACAGGGAGAATTTAATATAGAATCGAACTAATTTTGTATGGCGTGAAGGATATAAATACGAGAGTGATCTTGTACTTACACGTTGTGGGAGAGTCCCAGACAGATGTAAGTGTCAACGTGTTCTTCTAATCCTTCTACTCTGTCCTTTTCACTCTACTGGGTTTGTTGGTTCTTCGTTCATCGTGCAGGCTATCCTTTCATGGAACATGCATCCCCTCGAAGTCAGGATGACTAAAAGTCTCGACTTGTTTAAAATTAAAGTGAAGAAGCTTTTACCGGCTGAATTGGCGACGTCTTAGTTCATCACTTAGTATTATTATATCTTAAAGTGATAATATGTATGCACAGATATGTATGACTTTTATGTTTGTGTATTACAAATGTATATATGTAGTATGTGTGTTATATATGTATGTGTTTATGTACATATATTTATGGTCAAACTAGTATATATATACTGAATCCTCTGTCAATTACTTCCTATCTTTAAGTGCATCTACCTCATATTTTCTCTGCATCACACAATCGGTTGACTGGCGGAAAATGTCTTAGGCATTAAGTCCGCCGATGCATGTGTTTATGCATAAAGTTGTAAATAAATAAATAAATAAATAAATAATGTGATATTTTTCAAACGTCAAAAAAGTTGTGAAATGATGTAATGTCGGTAGTTACTAACCAACCTAGCTGTTTTAGTGTAAATTTTGCCTTTCAAATTACTATACACGTCAGCATCCGAAAACTATTCGGAAACTATATATTTTATTGGCTATACTTATCTTGTTAGAGAATTTAATGACGTTAAAATAATACAATTTCTTGAGCGTGACACGCAGACTAAACAATACTAAACTAACGTTTGCGCAATTGAGTTTCAGATCGCGTTGTTATTATCTTTAAAACTAAGACTATACGTAGCCTGGGAAATGGTAGGTTATGACTTTTCATTACTTTATTGCATGTTTATAATGATACTAAGTGGTTTAATCAGCTTATATGATTGACTAAAAATAACTAATGATACTAAGTGGCTTAATCAGCTTACATGATTGACTAAAAATAACTTTTGTGTTTTATAACAACTGTCATTATGTAATTTTCATTTCAATTACCTACGTAATTTTTTGTATGAGTATGAGAAATAAAACAGAAGAAATTACAAGTTTGAGACTTTGGATTAAGCGTAGTTTTGAATTCATCCATCATTACCTTTCCCTCTGAGCCTTTATTGTTCCTAATAGTATTTGGGGTGGGCTACTAGTTCACCTGATATTACTTGAATATTAGTTTTTCCACGAAGTGACTGACATCAGCTCTCTGCAACCCTGAGGGCGAACTGTATTCGAAAGTTAAACCAGTTGTCAGTATATTTGAGGGCATTGGCTTACCAATAATGATTGCCACAGATATTCACGACAATCAAGAATGACGGTTTAACGTGCTCTGCGAGGTGTGGGCATGAAATATCACGAAACTTTTATACTCCGGACTGTTATTAATAATTTCTTGTAAGAAAAACACTTTGGTCCAGACACACCGAGCACTCTTGATTGGCAGTCGCATACGCTAACCGCTAGACCGACGAGGCAGAATTCGTTAAACATTTTACGAAAAAAGTTCTAGCCTTAATATCATCATCATCAACAGACTTTAATAGTCCACAGCTGGACATGGATCTTTGTTTTCTTTTTTCTTCATTTTAAAACAACTGCCGCGTTTAAATTAAATCCTGTATCACGGGGTACTTTAAAAACATACAAGAAACGGATACAAAGAACACCCAGACTCGGGACAAAAATTTGTGGATCACACAATATGTTGTCCCATGTGGGGTTTGAACCTACAAAAGCGCAGTAGAGAGCGGCGTAGTGACCCTTCAAACAACTTGATAACCGGGCAGTCTGGCCTGGTGAATCAGTAGGCCTGAACATGGGCAAGGATGTGGGCTTTGGCGTACTTTGCCACGCTGGCAAGATTGTGCTTCTCTTTACAGCGTTATTGTAGTAGTAATTTGCTCCCTTAGTCGATTCTTACGTCACCGTTATTCCGTATTTTTAATTTGTCCGTACTGTTCCTAGGTGTCCGATGTTAACCGTCTAAAACCACAAGGTCAGGAACTACTAGCTGTCAGATCATTTGGACTAACAGGTAGACTGGGATTATATATCGTATCAGATTTTTTTGTTCATAAAGACGTAAGTAAATATCAAAAAGATTTAAAGTAAGTTATGTGGGGGTTGTTTTAGCTGAAAATAATTTTGGAAGACACATTATTTAGAAATGTGTCTTGCAAAGAGCCCTATTGTAGTTTAGATCTTCCGTTGCTTTAATAAGGTAGTGAATTAAAACTGCAGTAATAATTAATTCAACAATTAAGAAAGAAATGCAATTTTAATGTAAAATAGATTTGTACTTGAAGTCTGTGTGAACTGTTACGTACGCCCAATGTTCTTGATTTCAGCTAATGCTACACAATGTTCATTCTTAAATCGAAAAAGTCAAAAAAAAGATTACCTGATTACAAAAATAAAACGAATTCAGTACCAATGTTTACATACAACAAAGTAAGGTCAATTGCCTTTATTCTTTAAATTTGTTAGGAAATGTATTGTTTTAAAGATATAAATTGATCCAATGTCATTTCAATTATCCATAATAGTATTAGTTATTTTTGGGCGAAGTGTTCTCACCAAACGTTAATTGCTGACCTCTAAAACACTAATAATTTGCCTGATTGGTCAAAAAGCCAATTTTAGTTAAGCGTATACCAAATATGTCATTAGATCCTTAAATAAACCACATGTTTTCATAAATTGATTATGTTCAAAACAATAGTATCTTTCTATAAAAATTATACATATACACACTCACGCCTTTAAACCAACGGGATAATCAGTGACGGGCTTTTAAGCCCACATTTGGCGCTTGTGATCTTAGTGCCTCTAACGTTAGAGGGGGAAGGCCCGGAAAGTCTATTGCGATTTAACGCTGAATTAAATTTTAAACACAATTAGATAAATGAACTAAGTAATTGTAATATTTATTAATTTAGGTTCAGGCATTTCTTTCTTCTGTTTTGTTTTAAACGACATGTTGTAAAGAAAAAGTTATGTATTTTATAGATTTCGTTAAAGATAGTGTCGTCTATTAATTATATCACTTGCATAAAAACGTGCTTTTATCGTGCAATTTTAGCACTGCAAGCTATATTAAGACTTGAATTCAGTTTTTTTAGATAAACATTTTAATAATAAGATAATCTGTCAGCAAGGTCGTCTTTTGGTATAATTAGAAGTCTGACCAGCCATTCAATGCAGTACCATCTGGATTGGTGTGACCTCAATGAAGGCGGTTTCTGATGTCACGATATTAATCCGACGGTAACGAAGTGGGATGTGGGATGTGGGTCAGAAGGACACAGAAATATATATTTTGATAAAATCTTTTGTTTTTTCATGTAAATTTGTATATTTTAATATAATACTAGGTACACTAGGTAGTAGGTACCTACACATATCAGTTTTTTGTTATTGTCTTATTTATAATACTTAATTAAGAATATCTGTAAAATAAATTGACTTAAGAAAGAAATTTCCTCGTTCTTCTTTGACTTAGAAAAATAAATCAAAATATTTTAACTGTGCTACTTATGAATAATTTGTATGCATATAATACGTATTTAAGATAAAGCGCACAAATAATTATTACGATTTTAGTAATGTGATAAAATATTGAGATGTTATTTAATTTTGATTCAGTTACATAGGCTTACCATTTTAAAATAAGTAAAAAGATTTCAATACTCATCAGTGTTTCAAAACTATTTAGTCATAGTTTGGTTTTTAAATTTTATGTAATCATTACAATCTATTCACAATTGATTGACGTACATTTAAAATACTTTCGATAAAAGCAGTTGTACAATTCGATTCATAATTTCTGAGAATTAAACTAACTTAACATTTTTTTTTAAATGTTAAAAAAACTTGGAAATTTAGGTAAGTTACGTTTCGTGTGACATGTGAATATGATAGTCACATAAATGGTTACATGCCGATAGTTACGAACACAATTGTAACAATCCTATCCAGTCGTTATCCATTTCAATTGTATTTCGTGTCACTACTTAGATAACTTTTGTTCTTTTTTCTATGTAAGTTTTGTTATCGGTGACAAAAATTCTAAACGTTAAAGATTAACTAAATAAAAAAAAATATCGTTTAATAATATCACATATTGTTATTATCGCTAAGAGACTAGTGATAAATGTTTATACAAATAATATTACACTTTTTATTGTATTTTAATAAATTTCTGTATAAATTGCAAGCTCGTGGATTTGGTTGAATGCGTTTTCAAGATGTAGGTCCCTCTCACGATATTGGTGCACATATTTACTTATTTCTTTCAATCGATTCGCTCGAGCTACGAAACATTAGCATTAGAGAAATCATGTTCAAAGATTCCGTTACCATACCATACCAAACTAATAAAAGTATGTTGAAATCATTAATCCTGAGGATAATAGGATAAATTATATAAATTATAACATTGTCGTCAGTCCTTGATAAGTGTGCAAAGTTTCAAATCAATCCGTGAAAACATGATCCAAAAGAAACTGTTACATAAATACCTACCAAGCTTAGAAAAGCGTGTAAAAAAATATGTCCACAATCTAAAATGGTGGATGTCACTTTAACAATTCATATGGAAGATCGTAGACCCAGTCTTTGGATTGAGGTTGTGAATCTAGCTAACCACATAGATAAGTATATTTGTATGCATGAATATGCCTGTCTGAATGGATTTAACTGATTCAAGTAGGTATGCGTTTCAATTGAATGATTTAAATGATGCTGAGGTATATTTCTTTCTATAAAATGTATCTATTATATATTTTTCAAATTCCATAGATCATTTTCAAACACAGAAATTGTTGATAAATCGTTATACATCAAAAAGAGGAAAGTCGAGTTCATTAAAAAAAAGTATTTATAAGTTGTCAAAAACAAAAAGTTAATTTTATTTTTTTCATTTTGCAGGTAAGGCTTTCAACCTACTAAATACCAATCAAGCTTCAACGTTAAGGTTTGTACCTAGTTACTATTGTTAGTTTACCATTTAGACCAAAGAAAAACGCTCTATGAGGAATATTTCTTAAGCACGACAATGGTGATGTTTACTAAAGACGATAGTAGACACATTTTGGTTACAATTTTTATTTTGACTTAACGGTTTGTAGATTCATCATAGCAATTTCTGTTTCAGGCAAGTAATAAACCATTTCTTTTCAATCACATAAAAGAAAATCGGTTACGAACATTGTGGCATTTTTCATAACCAAAGATTGACTTTGTGTTTCAATTTTAAAAATTTTGTATTTTATATGAAAATGTGTTTCGAAGTAGAATTAATTTTATACTGAAGTTGATTACCTGAATATTTTTACCATATATGTAGATTTAAGTAATATGGTTGACACCTGTATAAACTTACCAATCGCATAGTGACGCGGTAGGGTTGTAAATATTAATTAACGTCAGGACGTCATTTTTTTTATAAATTGTTTATGGACATATTATTATTGAAAAATGATAAATAATGGTGCACTTTAAGGGAAGCGATGTCTTCGTGAGACAAGGTGTAATAAAATAAAATGCAATGGAACAGGGTTCAGTTTTTGAAGCGATCATAAAGTGTGCATAATATTTAATACTTCCGTGAGTAACTGTCAATTATACACTTAAAATATTACCGATGACAGCATTTTTAGAGTAAGTCCGTGACCCTTAAGGTGACTTATTGGTGTTTTATTATTTTTGTTTTTATTTTAAAATTATTTTTACTAAAAAGGTATTTTTAATTAATATATATTATGCTGTCTATAAGCATTAGTATCACCTCTACTAGTTTTGATGTTATCCGACTTGTATCGGTATTTTAGGAACTTGAAATATTGAGATATTTCAGAGTGGCGTATTAATTAAGCACTCACATCGGATTGATAGTACAGGAGATGGTGTTTAAATGAACAAAAATTCAATTCTAATCTATCTTTATTATGTTTTTTTTTAAATGTAGTCGAGTGCGCGACAATGGGCGCCAGGTGCGGGGTGCAAGTGGGTGTACTTGCACAAAAAATACATAGGAAAACACATATTTTTAACTTATTTCATAAAAAAAGTAGATTTAGTTAGTTACTCATATAGTATAGTCCTATATTTTACATATTTGTGAATAGTGTGTGTGGATGTAGATGCACACCCTGAAAATAATTCGAGTGATGCCCATGTGCACAACTCTTTAGTGCTATCGTAATGTCAAATTTAAAATTACTAAAACATTTTAATTACGAAATTTCACTCGAAATTCGAACACATCTTATAGAATTTCAATAGTTTGTTTTCAATCTTATATGTACTCGTATATTGTACGTACCTGGTTTACTCTTCGTACAGGTCAACGTAAATATTTTTGCTAGTGTAGTCTCTTGTAACTAAATTCTTTTAAATATAAGCAACATTTTTTTTTCTTAATAATGTTAGTGTATCTTGGGAGAGGTCCAGCAGTGGACTACAACGGGCTAATGATGAAGACTATGAAATTTATTGATTAAAAATATTAGATTTTATTTTTACAGCACTTATGCTATAAATTTTTAATTAAGTTAATTTTTTTATTTACTTTTATTTCTTTGTTTATACTTAAAAATAAATTTCAAGTTTGAATTTAACGACGGCTTCTGTATTAAAGCTCGTAGCTTGTGTCGCAGCAACCAAGATGGGATTTTGCATTGTTCGTTTATGGTGCTAATTTCGTCATTTAAAACTCTTTAAAGCATACCAAAAATAACTAATAAAGAGTATTTAGCGTGACAAAGACGTCAAAAATTGACTAAAGTTACGCACCACTTCAGTAGAGAATAGAAATTAAATCTTAAAGACGTAACAACAGATTTAGCACCATTGTCACTTTGAAATAGACAGTTGAATTTAGTTTAGTACATTTGTAAAATGCCTATACACTGTGCCAATATTATGAAACATTTTACTTACAGTTATCTTATTAAAATTAATATTCGAACGTAGATAGGTTCATTCGAAATGCTGACCATAATAACCAATAAGTACTTATATATCATTTTTGTTTAAAAAACCGTAAGCAATTTTGAGTTATTAATGACCTATTGTGTATAGTACAGGTAACCTTTTTACAAAGTTGACAAAACTGTGGTCAAGTGTGAACCGGATTAATATTTCTTGTTTTTTTCTCTGTTATTTTCTGACGGTGATATCCATATTTTTTTATTACCTTATAAATACTTTTTACAACGGTTTTCACTACGCGTGTAAAAAGTTGGACTTATGCTTAAATAATTCTATTACATGTGTAATATATACATATAAAAAGTTAAAGGATGTCCTATAGACTTTTCTACCGCTGCACATCTTTGCCAGTTGGGTAGGGATGTGCCTTAAGGCTACCTCGAGTACCGACTTACGGACTCAAGTATACCTAGTAAATGATCATATATTTGATTCTCGAATTAATGACCCGGATGTTTACGATTTAATGGTAATTCATATAAAAATAAATAGAATTTAAAATCATTAAATCAATTAGCGGTACAAGTACTTCAATTACGACTTTATAATACTGCATATAATACTGTTTTTTCACGTGTGCCTCATTGACATTTACACTCATTAAAATATCATCAATTTAATCTAAAACACAATAATGTCTATGAAATATACGGTAAAGATTACATCATACATTTAGTTATGAATGTTCCTTTTTTTTAGCATTGGTATAAAATTCAGAGACACAAAAATATACAAAAGTAAGAATCACATGATTATTTTTATTATTTTTTTTATATACATTGTTATAAGACAACTCCCACACTAAGAATATATCCCGTGTCGCGGTGGACTGTAGAAACATGCATGAAACGAACACAAAGAACTCACAGACTCAACACAACAATTAGTGGATCACACAATATGTTATCCACATTAACCATTAACCCAAGTGGGTTTGAACTCACATTTACCACAATAGAAAACGGCTTGGCGACCCCTATATCACTAGGCCCTTCGGAGGGCCATATATAAAGTATATGTATAACACTACGCTAGATAGATTTTAGACTGTCTCAGCATTCTTTTATAAGGCTTTGCTTGTAACAAAACTTCTTGTTTCATTTATGTAGCTAATAAGATACATTTGAGAATATAAACAATTAAAAGGAAGAGTGATTGGTTCTACTCATGCGATGCTAAACTAAAGCAAAATGGAGTCGTTGATCTCATAGCACAAAATATAAGTACAAAAAACAAAATCCGGTAACGAAACTATCGGTATATACTGATTGATTTCGTATTTAGTATCTATTATAAAGCTAACAGCCTCTCATACGTTGGCATTTATAACTGATGTGGTTAGTTAGGTCGTCTAACAAAACTAGCACTGTTTGCGTACCAAGGAAATTTTTTTGCAGCTTGTTGTGGTGTGTTCTTCTAGATAGCCTTTCTGATTGTTCCCTTAAGTTTACTAAGGTTATCTACGATCGATTGGTATTCTTTGTACTTTTTACGGCTAGGAAACGTAGCATAAAGTGGAAACCTCGCCGGATAAGGTGGGAACTTCGCCAACTCTCTTTTTTTTTCAACCATGCAGCACCCACAATTCATAACACGTTAAATATAACTCTACCTACTTGTTAAAAGTTGTACATTCGTGAATATGTAATAAAATGTGTATTTATATCAAATTCATTTAACATAAGCGTATTAACAGTACTGTTGATGTTAATAAATAATTAGATTTTATTTTTAGACGAAATCAAAATTTGGATGAAAGACCTAGAAGATTTGAAATATAAGGCATATTTCATCCATGTAATAACAACTGCTAATCTGTAAGAGTCTTAAAGGATTTACAGGACTGGTTTTTGTTTTAACACATAAGGATATGTTAAAGTAAGTGTTAATAGATATATTTAGTGTAATTATATTAAGATTGTGTTTGTATGTATAACAAATGTGTTACCGTCGGGTAGCCGTCCCATAGGTTTGTGAGAGTGAGGGAACACAGAGTGCACCTGTGTCTGCGCAGACACTTGTCCACTATTTCTTCTGCGTATATGGCTACTCTCCGTTGAGACTAGCTGCCGTGGCCGAAATCAGCTAAGAGTTCATCATATGTTTACATAAGAAGGTATATTGTTAGTTCTAATTTAGCTAGTTTAGAGATATCAGTAATTTTCATTATTTTGATTAGACTATAGTAGTAATAAGTTAGCTAAAAGTATATTAATTATATAAGATCAATAAGTATACATATATCATCATCATCATCATCATCATCAACTGCTTTTAACAGTCTTAAGGAGGTTTTGGTCTTGCCGCTAGCCAGATGAGTTGATATAGGGTTTGCTTCAAATTTTCCTTCTCTTTGCAATGATGTTGTCCTGCGTGTTTTGTTCTCTAGGTCACCTTACCGTCACCCATGGGATGAATAGGGCTGGTGACACTTTGTATTCTTATTCTGTCACTACACTGACAGGACCAGTTTAGAGCAGGCAGCAAAAAGTATTGACTATTTACTAGATCTTAAACAAATATATATTTTATTACTATAGAGTTTCGTTGATTACACATACAGTCATATTCATGGAAAATTTCTGAAACAACTATAAATATTTCGGACATTTGACACACAACGTCATCTAGTTTCAAACTAAGCAGAGCTTGTACTATTATAACTAGACTGACTGATAGAATACTTTTTTTGTAAATATATACATATTATACATAGAAATTCGACCCGAGAATCGATCCCGAGACTTCAAACACAGCAGTCGCATTCACTACCACTGCGCAACCGAAGCCCTATAGACATCTTAATTCTTTACGAAGTGTAATATTTAATATAGCTAATATAAAGAACACAATACACTAGGAACATATCATCAGCGTCATTGACTTGAATGTAAAATCAAAGTTCACTGGTCATTATAATAAGAAATTCATCAAAATGTCAAGCTTCATTATGAGACTGCGGTTTTGTGAGTGATATTAATTGAGGATGTGTTATTTATTATGTTATTTGAAATTACCCTTTACCTATATGATTAATGGAACAAAAAGTGCTTAAAATTGGATATATTTTTTTAAACTTATTTTTTTTTAAGGGTAAAAATAAATACTTGTTGCCCAAATAAACCTACTTTTATATTATAAAATGCGAAAGCTCGTGAGAATATATGAAAGTTTGTTACTGTTTCATGCAAAAAATACTGAACAGATTTAGATGAAATTACAGTAATATAGCTTATACAGCAGAATAACACAGGCAAAATGCAAAAGCTAGCAGAACACTAGTAGTTCAAGCCACTTTTTCGAATTTAAATGTAAATGACATACGCAAGCGAAAATTCAATATGAACACACTCCACAGATAAAGATTTCGAATGTAAGATTTAATTCCTAATGTGTACCTTTCATCTCATTTTTTTGGTCTCTGTATGAGTGAATTCCTGAACTGTCGGCAATTTATGAGCACGCTTTTCAAGGAAATTAGTAAACCCGCTCGATACTAGATTTAGTTCGTTGATAGGTAAAATTTCAGATGTCACGCATTTGCTATTTAATGCAAGAGGCTCACGTCTTTGTTTAAAAAGATAACTCTATCATATCAAATTCTTTTTGAAAGATAGCTTTAATACAAAAGAATATGGATTTGAATCGTATAATAAGATTAAGTTTCAGTTATTTAGGTACTATTCGTGCTGCTGCGTAAAAGAGACTTATGACCTGACTTTTGCAAGGCATGTTTCTGTAAATATGTATTTTAAATATGTCACTTTTAAAAGCAACCATTGTTATTTTAGGGTCAGAAAATCTTAACCTCTCAAGTAAAATACTTACATTTTGACGCGTATGTGTTTCTATATTTTAATTTTGTCTACAAACTTTGTTTACCATTCTTTTCCTAGCTTGCACTATAGTATTTTAGTGGAAACTATATGATTAGTTTGATTGGTTGGCATAAAAATATTATTACTGCCATCAACGCGGGTCCATCAGGGTGAATTATAATATAGTGTATTGCGAAGGGATAAGTAGCTGTCCGTTGGATGCGGGCAGCATAGGAACGTTTATCGTCAAGATCCGCGGAGAAGGATGTCTCGTCTCGCCTATGTTCAGAGCTAGACGTCTGTCGCCTGAGATAATGATGATGAGTGATTTTGCATCTTAGTCGTGAAATTTTATCTCAATTTTATAAGGAAACAAACGGCAAGTATAACCTCTTTAATAAAAAAAGAATTTGCTAGATCGGTTTCTAACTGGCTTCAGTTCTGAGGTAAGAAAAAAAACTACCTAATGGACAAGCTCCTCCTTTTTTTGAGATCGGCTAAAAACTCAACTCAAGGTCGTGTCAGTATCCGTGCAGTCATTGAACGACATTGAATTTATATAGTCATTATTGTATCAAAGTTGCGTTGTTCATGTTAAGTTAAAAATAGACAAAACTACTTATTGTTGAAACATTATACCGTGAATGAATTTTGGTAACAATCTGCATTTGATTTTTTATTGTTATTGCAAATAGTGCGCAGCCAATTCATTAGTGTACGTGTGTTGATTTTAAACGTGCTGAGTTTAGCTCTATAGATGTGTTATGATGTGCGTGCTATGCTAAAATTTACATGTACGAAATGGGTGTGACGACAAAAACACGTTAAGTATCAATCCGCATAAGTAGTACGATAAAAAAATAAGATTGGTCGTAGATTCCGAATAAAATAGGCAACTGACGATGTTTTATTATCGTTTTAACCTTGTCTTTTCTACCTATTTCTAAGAATAGGAATGGTTTAAATTATTTCTCTAGGGAAGTTCTCGGCCCGTCTTCGTTTACCGGTTGTCTGCTATTTTGAATAAATTTAGGGTAAAAGTTGACATTTTTATTCTAAAACCAGTTTTGCTAAAACAAAACAAATATCAATTTATTAGATTTTATGTCTTAATTTCTGTTTTTGTTAGTAATTATTGTTTTTAGCACCATCACCTTAAATATATTTGGCGAGTCACCTTTAATTCATTGTAGAATTTTATGTCTTTACATGCATCTGTTTTTTTTAAATTCTCATATAGTTACTATGAATATTAGAGGAAGCCCAGAGACTAAAAATGTAGTGTAAAAATGTCTTTTAAAATTTAAAAAATAAAATGATCTCAGTAAAAACTTACACCGATACGTATATATCGTATATAGCTGCGAGCTGGTATATATCAAATATTAATTGATAATTTATTTCTATTGACGTCATTTAATAGAATATTACAAATTGCAACATGACTTAGAGCAATTTGATATTAGTATCACGCACAAGGCTTTGGTGATTTCTAAATGAACGGCGGGCGTTGGGTTATCACCCGCATATCTTGATTTTTGTAAAGTTGTTTAATGTTGGTTCTGTATTTGGTAGAGCGTGGTTCAGTTGCGCTTGCGCGTTGCGTTGAACCCATCGCGTCGGTACAGTGAGCACGCGCAGTGTCCACTACGCTCGCACGCACGCCGCCCGCGTACATCACAATAACAATCAGTGTGCCCTTACATTATAATGTCGTTACCCTGTCAACCAAATACTGGCAGACGGTGTGTGAAGTGATATTTATAAGAATGCCGGAGTGTACCGAACAATTGACGTTCACTATTCCCATTATACGATATACCATGGATTCTGATGATAAACCTACCGAGGTGGACAGGCAACAGCTTACAAAAAAAATGTCCCTGTTGCCACCCGTGAAGATTGAAGCTCCAGATAACGTAAAAAGTGGAAGACGTTCGTCAGAACCCAATAGGTATTACATACCCCCACAGTGTAACAACAGATTATCTCCGAGGAGTGCCCGTAAACGTGATTCCAGAAAAAATTCTAAGTCCAACCATAAAGATGATTCGCCGACGAAGGACACTTTTGGACCTAAACCGTGTAATTGTGAAGATTGTAGGGCTTCTAGTCCATTGCCACCTGGTTATGGACTACAGACACTGTCTCCTGGCTACGACCAGATGAAGATGTCACTGTTAGAAGTACCGTGGAGTGAGGATTACACAGAAGCGTCCAGTGATGATCTCAGTTCCGAATGGGATTCTGATGTACCAGAGCCTACTCCTCCTAAGGTAATTATTAATTGTTATGTGTATGTGTTATGACGCATGTGATACAGTATAATGAACTTAATTATATTCTATAATTTATTTGTTACGTCCACTTAATTATAAGTTTTAAAATTATTATTTTTACATCAACGAAGTCCATAGCTAATTTAGCTAACTTTAGAGTTTTGCATGGCGCAATAGCTCCTTTTGTACAGTTACAGTTTTTTTATAATATCATTAAGGAAAAATATTTATTTACATTTAAATAGCATTTGAAGAACTTGTTTAGCAAGAATGTATTTTAATTGCATTTACGGAGGAACTAACAGCATATTGGAAGCTGAGATGCATCAATTTTAATTCTCTAGAAAACTGGTTTTATAGCTGGCTATTCGAGACAATTCCAAAGGAACTGATCTAATTCTTGTGGAATTGTATTCCTATTTAAACTTGCACAAAACAGATATTCTCAGATTAATATAATAATAATAATTTATAAGAAAAATATAAATTATACTTGAGTTAATTTATAAGTTATTATATAAGCTACCTGAAACAAAATGTACATTTATTGGTAAGTGGTTATCACCGTAAGCATTCTCCTCAGTACGAACGAAACCGATAGTAATGTCGTGAATGGGATAAATAACTTGAATACCTTAGCTCATATGCCAAGTTCGCAATTAATATTAATAAACGATTGTCCAGACAATAGATTTGAAAGTGTCAATGAAGGCAACTAATATTAATCAGGTACAGTATATGCGCAAAACTATTGAATAGATAATTAACATTGGGTATTGAATTGCAAATTATGGAAGAAACTTTACTACGTACAATAGAGCATATGACATTTTTTTTTTTTTAAATCCATTGCAATGCACAAGAATTTTATGTCACAGTGAAGTGACCGAAAGAATAATAAAACGAAGAAATTTTGATTGGAAATGCGATTGGAGCCAAGCCAAAGCCTTACAGAAAAACAGCGATAAACATTTTTCACCGAGTGAGCGAAATTACCAAAACCCGAACCTCTCCTCCAACTTAAATGTGCTCTGAATTTGAGTATAACAATTATTGTATATTATTATTGTTAAAGAATAGTTTACGAGCTACGAGAAGAATTGGTAACTTGAGCTACAGATTTTTATAGTTAGCTAGTTCAGGGATCAATCAATCATAATCAGAGAATAGATCTATCAAATCCATATTTGTATGATTATGGTGAGAAATAAATATTTTTTTATCATTATGTTAATCTGAGTCCCTAAAACTCGAACGGGGCACCTCAATTGTGACTTTTTAAGGTATAGGTGTCCATAAGCGGCGGTCTGTTCGTTTCACCCTGCATACTCTATTGAAGTATAATCTTCATTGCGTTGTAAAATATTTATAGTTTGACATTGTCGTTACAACTGGGAAATGGCAAACAGACTGACCGGTTTTATCCCAAACTGTAACCTGTTTCGTGAGGTACCGAAATCATGTTATTTCTAAATTAAGAGCCTGCTAGATTACCTACATTTTTGTGGTTGGTTTTTACGGGTTTTATAATATATAAAGATATGTGACATCGTCTAATCTCAAGATTAAGACACGTTTTTTATTGTTATATGTGGTTAATAATATTTAATATTCTCTTGACGCTAATTTGTAAAATGTTAGAGTTATTCACAAAATTATTACGTCCTATTTATTTTGTATTTCAAATTTGTGAGTAAGACATATAGTTTGAGAGTATACCACCACATTTTATACGTATGGTTTATATTTTACGTCATGTTAGAGAACTTAAATGGGATATTAAAACCAAACGTGTACCTAATTTTCAATTTACTTTTGTTAATAAACAAATACATAAAATAATTCGATCTAATTCTGGTTCAAGGTAAATACATGCACTATAATTTCGTGACAAGCTTTCATATCATGTAAATTGTGTAATCACATTATAAGTTAATACTGAAAGTTTTCGAGGAAAATTTTACTTTATTCTTTTCAGCGCATTTAATTAAAAAAATGTGTATAAAAATTTTTTTTACGTCTAATTAATTTTTAAAATGTACTAACTTAAGTAGGTGAAACGTAAACGAAAAGTAGGTACTGTGAATTACATCATCGAGATATCTACATACAAATTTGTACGGAATCTTTAGTGTGCGAGTCATACTCGCACTTGTCTGTTTTATCGTCAGTAGCTTTAACGGTATAAAAGTGTTACATTTGCTTTCTTAAAATATTTCTGAAATAAGATACCACCAGTTACCATTCGTACAAATTACAGATTATACCTATAGACGCAATTCAATAATGATTCTCTCTACGTATACGTTAATGATCATAACATCTTAATTAAATCTAAATCGAAATTACTATTAATAAGTCATTGAGATAGGATCTGGTTTTAATCCGTTTAACACAAAAGCTTTATCTAATTAAATTTTAAAATTATTTCAACGTTATTAGTATCTTTACAGATCTGCGGTATAAATACAATGTTATCAGCTTAACATATCAGAATACAAAGCAGTTTTTTTTCTATCAGGTTCGCTTCTTTCAAATAAATATGTTACAAGTACATAACTACTGCATAGAGAAAATATCTTACTTCTATCTTCTTGTGCTGAAATTTACTAAGTACAACACCTCTCCAATTCTATTTATAACCTCTAAATCACACTAAGATCATATCGATCGAATTCTGTAAATATGAACATAACTAACATTTAACATGACAATCATTAAAAATCTGTTTTTGCTTATATTGTGCATTTCAAAATAACCTCTTAAAAAGTTTTCGTCATAAAAGAGCAGTCATTATCGTTGTCATTATCAACAGCAGTAATTTCCAATTAATATACATTTATTTTAAGTAATATAGAAAGTAGACTCTGTATAGGTTAGTGGAGCCTGAATGGCGGTTATCACATTCTCCACAAGTGACATTTATTGGCGATCAATCATGTTATGGGTACATGCTTTCTCTGCAAGTTGTACCGGGTAACATTGAACCGTTGTTGTACCCATTACCTACTTACCGTCACACATTTTGCATTGTTTTATCTAATTCATATTTCTATAGCAGTGTGATGTATGTTTGAGCGAACGAGAACTTCGGTGAATGGTTCATTCAAGTTAAAAATTATTACGTATGTGATTTTAATTTGTTGTTATAAACGCATGCCTTGTAATCGGTTCTTAGCCACTATGAGTCCTCAGTTGGCTTAACCACTGTAATTAACCACTTTTTAAACACATACACTCAAGTCTTTTATGCCTTAAAGAGGTAAGCTAAAACGTACTTAAATGATATATTTAGTGTATTTAATTAAGAAGTCTTTGTTAGTTTTAATGTAGAATGCTGTGGTTTGCATTATAATTAGAATTGAATTGAGTGGAATGCCTCCTAATTTTTCTATATAAATGTCTTAAAAAATCCATCTTAAGATAAAATTATTTATTTTCATTAGATAGTTCATATGAGATTTATTTTAACTACGTTTTTATATTTTACTATTTATGCTTGCAATATAAAATTTAAACGAAGCTTCTATGACTATAACTTCATAATGTTGTTTAATACTAATGATGTACCTACAATGCTACGTCACCATTTTAAAATAAACTTCGTCATAACAACATATTACCTACTCATATACCTACATCATTAGTTTCAAACTGCATATTTAGCAGGTCATGATAAGCTCGTTTTTATACATAGTGCTTTGTACTTTTTGTTACGAAATATAAGGTTTATTATAGTGTATCAGACAGATTCTTTTTGGCTGTTTCTCACATGAACTCATCTGGAAACTGGCCTAAACATATTATGAGTAAAGAAATGAAACGCAATATGTTGAACATGACACACCTATTGTTTAAATTTAGAAAAATATTGTTGTAGTTATTCATGCTGCTTTTGGGAATAGCATAATTTATAAATGCGACAGAAACAGTAACATACTTCATACGTTGGTCTCAACAAGGTTGGACGGTTTATTTCGTAAGACGACATGAAGTAAGCTTGGGACCTAGGTTGGCACCAAAGACTCTAAATCACACAATTATTTTACTTCTCCATCTCACCCGAAACACCTTCACTGTTACAAATAGTTGTCTCCCAAGTTTTGCCATAACAATCGGTCCTACGCTGTCCTCAATACAACGGTTTCTTCCACTGAATATTATTTCATAATAATATATAAAACTCTATAGCAAAACATATATACATTCTACATTTACAACATTATTGTAGTAGTAGAAGTAAATGTAGAGACAGGTTTAATATGCCTCAAATGAAAGACAGAAAGAAAATCTTTTGCTATGACATTCACAGGACAATACAATATAAAAAACGAGCCACAAATAATAATAGTGCCCTGTGCAGTGCCAGAAAAGGTGCCTACCTCAGCATATTGCAGCCTGGGAGACTGCAACACTGGTATTTCCGATAGGGCCTGTATTTTGTGACGTGGTATCTAATACTTCTAAACGAGCAATTCTTGTATATATAATTTGAATCTCGGCAACGGTTCCAACGATTTTCATGAAATTTGTATGACTCCTGCATATTTCGTTGTTTCGGGGTTTCGCTGTTTCGTGGGCGATAAATCGATCTTAGCTAGGTTAGGTTTCAGTTTTAGAAAACGTTGCTTTATCCGTATTTTCAAGGAATGAAATGTTTGTCTAATAGGCCCGTTTTGACACTTGTCTATGTGATAAAATTAGGGATGAAAACAAAAGAAGTTGGTAAATTGCGAATCGATTATCACACAATGAAACCGACCGAAGATCGGTTTTCATATACTATGACTTAAAACAAGAGCAGCAGCTGAGCAAAATAAACTCTACTTCTCATTAATTTTTTATGAAAAAAGATCGGAACTATAGACAGTAGAATAGAATAAGAATATAACTTAGCTACTCGAAATATCGGCAATTAACAAAAAGATATTCTGTTGAGTTTCATCAAGTTGTTATACTTCGTTGTTATATAGTAAAACAAAATGGGATAGGGTCAAATAAACCGGTGGTAAGCGACTATCGCCACCCATGGACATCTGCTACTCGAGAGTCAGAAATATATTCTCGCTCTTTGAGGTAACCTTGTAGTCGATTAGGTAGTCGATTTTGGTCACGACAGTCAGTCTCAACGGAGACCAGTCAATTACGCAAAAGATATTATAGTCCACAAATGTGTGTGCAAAGACAGGCACTATTTGTTCGACGGACGGCTATCCCTAACCACCGGGGAGAGATTAGACGTAGGACCTATGGCTTTACGTACGGCTTTATGATATACGAAGACTTCAAACTTCTAGACTCTGGGCTGCTATTAAACAGTTTTATAATCAGAAAAACTCAATAAATTTTTTTGGCCTTATCTAGGAATCGAACCCGAGACTTCTTGATCGGTAATCCGATTTGTCGTGACGCCTTGGTATCACTCCGAGGATTATGGTTCTCCTACGATTAAAATGTTTCGATATAAGAATACTGAAGTATTCAATAAAACCACTATCTTAAACATATGATGCCATTTTTATTTTCTTCAGCTTCAGATCAGATTATAGAATCGATGGATGAACCACTATGATCAGTTCATTTGTCAGTGACTCTTCGTCATGGACATAAAACGAAAATCAATTACCTTTAAACCAGAGGCGGCTCGTATTAAAGAGCGCTGGTGCAGTGCACTCCCACTACAATTAACTTAAATAACATAGATAGTCATGTAAATTTTGAATAAGTAACTAAAAATTATCCTTACATTACTTTCTCTGTATTCTACTCTGCATATATACAATAGTCTAAAAAAATGTATTACCGCACCTTACCTAGACGTACATTTGGCATCAAGTTGTAGCTAGTGGAGCGCCAGCGATTGCGCTCCTATGTAGCGAAGTTTTATACGCTAAATTCAATAAGTGCGAAAGAGAAACATTGACACGGGCCGACGCGTGAAACAAAAGATTTGTATGAGAAATTAGCCTAAATTGGAGCGCTGCTCCGCGCGACGTTGCCGTTCAAGTATTGTAAACAAATAAATAGCAACGTGTAGCGTCGTCAGATAGATCTCACTCGCAGTTTTACATAAAATACTTATTTAAAACTTTGTGTGAATATTGTGGATCACATCTTAATTATTGTCTGCACTATTCCGATGACATCTGTAGAAAGTGAACGTTGTTTTTCAACATTAAATAAAGTAAAAACATTTACGCGGAACACTATGACGCAAGACCGTTTGAATGCTTTGTGCATGATAAGTATTGAAAAGCACCTTATAAACTCAATAGTGGATTTTCAAAAAAAAGTGATAGATGTCTTCGCTCGTCAAAAAGATCGAAGAATGGATTTTATCTATAAATAAAGGTAAGTTTTTGTGAACCTCCATCCAAAAATGTCACGGGCCGCCTCTGCTTTAAACTGCATCCTAGTGATTCGTAAAGTTTCGAAGGTTAATTCTTACTAATAAAGACTCAGAATTAGAAACATCTATCTTATATTGTTCTATTATAAGCATTACATAATTCTGACAGTCGTGATGAAACGTCACCAACAGGAATGCAAATAGTTGACTATCAGAGATCGACTTAAATTACCTAACCTGTTTATAAGATTGTACCAGAAAAAGCTAATGCTTAGATTTACTTTAATTATTATTCAAGCTGTCTAAATAGTCTTCATGAAACATTCGAAAATCGATTCTTTATCACCATTTTCGGTGATTTCGGTCTATTTTTCGGTTATTTATGATGAATGAAATTCTTATGATGAATTTAAAGGAACAAAGTTAATCATTGAAAAGAAAGCCGATGACGTCAAAATAATACTCATGATTTTCATATACCCACTTACACACCTCATATGTCACTCTCTCAATTAAGACGAATCTAATGATACCTCGAACAAAACCAGCAAGCCGTTTAGACGACATTAAAAAATGTACCAAAAAATATCCATATAAGGGTTATATTTTTAGAGTAAATGTATATATGAAGTCAAAAAGTGCTTATATTTTTTCCAAAATCTTAAATTTCTCAGGCAAAATTCTTCATATATTTCTTGTTATTAAATCCTTGTTCGTAGTTGAGCATATATCCGTCTAATCAATCTTTAATAATACATACTTTTGAATTGTCTGACCTTTCGGCCAAGTCACAGTGGTCGGAGTTTATTTATACCGATTGACTTGACAAAAAAATACGAGAATATCATATTGTAATACTAAACGGAATGAGTATAAGTAACGTAAGAGTATATTTACTAATATCTATCATCTGTCAAACTTGATAATGTTATCGTTGTTGCCTTAAGCACTATGACCCGATTTTTAAAACAATAATTCAAGTAGAAAAGGTTTTATCTCTTTCTGTCACCCACGTAGAGTCGTCTGAGTGCGTGTTGATTCGATCCCGTTTTCTTGTATCTAAAGCTAAATTACAAAATCGTATCGTATCGTCAATCGTAAGTCCTAGTCACATATCAGAGAGAAAGACAACCAGGCATTCTGAGAATCAGTTGGCAAGACATCCAGGGGTCAGTCGCACCTTTGAGAACATCGAAAGCTAAAACAGGTAATAAAAAAAGACATTGGTTGCACTATTCATCTACTAAGCAATTCCTTATAGTGAAATAAAAATAAAGTAAAATAACTATAACACGACTAAGCAAAAAGTGATCTATAAAAGATCAAACAAAAAAACAATTCAGATAAAAATTCAGAAATCCATAGGTACAAAAATGGTCAAGATAGAGCCGTGTGTGCACTCCCTGTATACTTATTATACCTTTATAATGGAGGTGTTCCTGGCACCCACATAATCATAATGGTTTTTTTGCTATAATTTTTGTAGATTTCTGTCTTTGTATGTACATTAATAACCATCAAGATTCACACGTGTACAAAATTAATCTTCCATTAGGAACTTGCACTCTGATGATGTAAGCCCACCTTGGCTTCTACCCTTCGTTTTGATTCAAGGATAAAATAATCAGTCAACGAAGAAATATTAGTATTTTAATTAAGAGTCATACTGTGCATTAATAACAATTTGGAAACATCCTTACTTGGCAAAAGGTCGTCAGATAATTTATTCTAAGATCTCAATTATATAAGTAACGGTGGGTCATGTCAGATCAAAGTGTCACCCGTAATGGTTGCTGTGGTTTTTGTATTGTGACTGGCATTTATTACTTATTTATGGGTTATATCTGAATTCTATGGCTTGATAAAACTTCAACAATCTATGGATGTAACACATAAAGTAAAAACTATGCTCATATATCGATTACTTCTATCTCTATACACAATATTCTAGAAGGAGAAGCAACATGTGTATTAAACGCGACATTTTGCTAATTATAATTTTAGTCACATTTGTTACTAGGAGAAAGCCTGGTTCTGTCTACTGATTAGGGCTTGTAGAAAAAGATGTTGCTTACACGAATAGGTTAAGGAACGCACTTCCCATTATACGAGAATTCTACATAAGCGACTGACCAGTCGACTTGAGCCCCGGAGGTCATATCGGAAATATCTTTCCTATCAAGGTAGTCTAGATAAAAGTTGGTATTTGGATGCGATTTAGACATGAGAACATTATGACAATTACGAATAAACATATCGAAATACATATAATGTTGGAACCAAAAGGCTTTAAATTTGTGAAGAAAACCATTATGTTTCATTATCTGTTTTGTAACTGTAACAACAATTGTTTAAAATAAATACCAGAGGCAGAGCGTGCACAGTTTCTTTGTATGGTCTAGATAAAGATGTTTAACCTCAGAATCGTAATGTTACATTACTGTTTAAACGGTCTAGGTACTATTACAATGGTTTTGTTATAAAGTAAACTTATGCTACGATTGTGTGTAATATTTGTATGGAACGCTATGCTTAAATGGCTAGAAGTTCATATATTTTGTGTTGATTTTCACTGACTTCAAAAGCAAGGCTATGAATTGCACTGAATTCTTTTGTTTTAATATTATCATTCGAAGGCGGTATTGCCATGTTTGATATTTTAAATTAAATTGTAGTAGTTGAATTAGTGACACCTTTATTAACAAAAAAGGAAAAATTAAGCGCAAAATAGAATTGCTTATTATTTTTCATTATTATTGAAGCGCAGCGGTATGATACTTTTAATGCAATAATAATAATCTGTAACGTAATTAGCTGTCATTCCAAATTAGGCAGAGCTTGTTACATTTATATTTATAAAATTTTCATGTCACAGTGTTTGTAACCAATTTCCTCTGAAACGGTTTGACCGATTTTTATGAAATTTTTGGATTTATTCGGTAGGTCTGAGAATAACTCGTAAACAATTTTTACAGCCCAAATTATAAGTACACCCAAAAAAAAAATTTGCAGTTTTTGTCAATTATTTTTATTTTTTTTATAACAGTGATATTATAGAAAAACTCAATAACACTTTAATCTGATCCGGGAATTGAATCCAAGACAGTCAGCAAGACGCACAGCAACACAGCAGACAAGACGGTCAGCGTATGCTACCGATCAAGAGTGATCGGTAGCATACGCTGACCGCTAGACCAGCGAGTACACTAATATTATAAAGCTGAAGAGTTTGCTTGTTGGTTTAATTTAACATGCTAATGTCAGAAACTACTCATCAGATTTGAAACATTTTATGAGGGTTAGATAGCCGACTTATCAAGGAAAGCTATAGGCTATATATCATCACGCTGCGACCAACATAAGTGGATGATATGGGAATGCGAAGGGAAAAGTATTGATAAAGTGGGGGAAAATTATTCCTTTTGAGAGATTCTAATTCGTGCGCTGTGTAACCGGTTAAAGTTTCGCAAAAATAAGGTACAAAAGATTATTTCCCTTTAAAATTTCTAAAAAAAAGTCCATATCAACATATGTCTGCATTTTAAGGTTGCCACACCATAACCCTTTTTATGAGAAACACACCGGTTCACGTTGTATAATATCACGCTGCGGGCGATAAATAGGAGACGTAGACGAGGTTGCGTGGGTCGCTAGTAATTTATATGGCAAAACAACGTTTGCCGGGTACTAATCCGGTATAGTATTTTAGATAAATTTAGAATGAATAATTACCTCATCACATAATTATTTACGCTGGTTCAGAATCAGTCCTAAAACCACTAGCTCAGCAGTGAGGTTCACTAACTACTAATTTTGTTCAACTATAAGGTGTTTTAAATAAATATTTATGTAGATTAAATGGCGGTAGTGAGGATATAGCGGACGTATCACATATATTCGAAATATTTTATAAAGATTTCACAGAACATCGATATTTAAAACTAATATTATATTTTTTTTGTGATTTAAGCAGAGATATTAAAGAGGATTAATAATAACACATACATTTGCCTGTTAAGCATATTTAAATTAGCGTTTTTGATTAATAAAAGAATAATATTGATGCAGGTAGAGAAATATATGTTTTTTGATGTTTAACAAGTGAGATACGGGTAATCGAAATTAGGTATACTTAGAACTCAGTGACTTCCTTCCAAGAGTATACTCGAGTACCATCCTACTACCAACTCACATGTGACGGAACACTGTGTCGTTCTCAGTAGGTTAAGTAACTCGGGTAAGTACGTTTTTCAACTAGAAACATTTCGATGACATTATTATTTCATAAATGGGAGATTTGACACCATGAATCTAACGCTTATTTAAATACAAACTCTAAACGAGTACTATATGAAAGAATGAATCACCTCTGTAGTTAGTAAACTTACTACAAATTATAAACCTTACCGGTTTATCGTAAACCATAATATTTATAGTGCCTACCCACAACAGTCTCGTCTAGTGATCCAAAATGAATGTGACTTAAAAGGAAAACCAAACACAATAACTAATGGCTACGTTGATTAAATTTTATTAAAAAATAAGTGTAATTATTTTGTTTCAAAACTTGGGAGGAATACCATATTTTAAGAATGACATATGACATAAAAAAATACCTTTAGGTAGCGCTTTCGCTTGACGTCAATATTGAAAATAAATTCTTTCAATTTAAAATTGCCGATATGCTGTGAGACAATAATCTATTACGTAATTTAAGCCATTTAGCCATACCAATTTTAACTGTAAGAGAGACATATTCTCCTCCCTCTTACCCTGATATGGGAATGCGGAGGGAAAGTCGTCAGAACACAAAAAGTGGCAAAGTACTCGTAATTCTTTAGCCACATTTGTCGATAGGCGAAGGTAGTCAGTTGTCGTCAGGTGAACCATCTCGTTAGCTGACTACGCCAAAAAAAGTCCTTCTGCCGTAATTGAGCAATAAACATCTATTTATCGATAATGCTGACTTTTATAATAATAGTTACATGTTTATTACTTGTAGAGTTTCTTTTATCAATCGGTTTACTTGACCTGACTTATGCTACTGTCGTGTTTCTATTAATATTATAAAGATAGATAGCAATTATTAAGCAATAAAATGTCACATCTGCAAAGAAATATGTTTAATTAAGATGGTTTTTTTATTTTACTACATAACGCTTACCATCAGATAACCAACCTGTTTGTTTGTCTCTAATACTATAAAAGAAACCATAATTATCATACAGGCGGAGATACAGTTTAAAAATAAACCAATGATTAAACTAAATGAATTTTAATTTATGACTATCGTCTTCGCTATAAAAGAAAATTAATCATACTTCAAAATTCAAGTTAATAAAATAATCATGAAGGCCAAATATCTTCTCTGTCTATACACGAACATTTGTGAATAACTTACCAAACATAAGTCGATTATTAAAACATTATTATAATGTTAATTAATGTGAAATTATGATCTTTTTAAACATTTGTATTTATACACATAACATTTATATTTATGTATTAGGCTACGTGGAGATCGGGTTTCTAGTCTTGTAGGATATTAGTGTCTATACGTAAACAAATAACATAAATAGTTATTTTACCAGCTTACTACAAAGTAAATCAATAAGTTTCTTAAAAATGTCAACAGAAATGAGACATGTATGAAGTCACTAGACTTTTCTCATACCCTCTCATTCTTTTCTCTTTTCACTAAATTCTCAGTCGCGATTTCATGACAAGAGGGTATATTGAGTGCAGAGGGTTCTCACCAAGTACTTAGGGCCCCAAATAACCTCACCTGAAATCGGTGCACCAGCTAATCGACGGCCGAAACTCTGGCAAACAAAACGTCCCACTTAGCGCCAATAGGCTATTATGTGGGAGCAAAACACTGGTGATAAGTACGCGTATAATACCTCCTCCTCCAGGGAAACAGGCGCGATTTTATGTATGCATGTAATGACATATTCTGAAATCCTTTCTTTAAATTATTTACACGCGAGACAAGTTATGTAACGGCGTCTGCGTTTAGCTGATAACCTTTGTGCTTCGTCTGACAATATTTGTGTCAATTTATCTGTAAAGTCAGCAGGAACTGGACTTTATTCCCTTATTATAAAGTTACTTAATAAATTTAAAAAGCGGGTATTTTCCTATCAACATGACAGTCAAAGCATTCTTGACCTTTTCTGGCTGGAGCAATATTGAGGGCTGTTAATCTTTCATGATGATAATATTTATTTATTGCTAGTAACTAATAATTGCTGATAATAAGCAAATATTAATTAAAGTTATGTTTCTACTCTTAGTTACTAACAGTCATTCTTAGTTTGTGTTACTTGATATGAAGTGACCCGATTCTTTTGCGGACAGTACAGTGGTATACCAGTTTATAGTTGTCTTCTATAAGCTGGCATATTTTTTTACACTTAATCCATGCTAATATTATGAATTCGAAAATAATTATGTCTGTCTGTTACGCTTTTACAGCTAACTACTGCATCGATTTCAATTAAATTTGGCGTGAAGAGACTTTGATTCTTGAAAAAAGGCATAAGGTGATAACCGACACACACACGTACAGAGACGCCTAACCATTATAATACCAAGAACTTGACAGATTTCACTCTCGTGTTGATCTTAAACACGGTCGAATTTCTACTGTGGCAATCAGATTGCGAATAAACATACTTGAATATATCTAAATACATAAATATTACTTATTTATTTAAAAATATTTATTTATATAAGGCCTGTTATCAGCAAGGGTCGTCCTTCAGCTGAGATGATGAAATATTATTTGTAAACTGGCTTTTGCCCGGGACCCTGCCCGTATTAATGTTGATTATTGAGGTAAATAGTAGTATTTGTACTTCTTCAAGAATCAAATAATCTTTGTTGCAGATTTTATTAAGCAGTTAAGCGATGTAAGCGTAATAGATAGGCAGAATTACTTTCGCATCCACACTAATATTAGACATTGCGTGGAATGTTCCTTCATCCTCGCACAGCGCTCATGACACTTCATTGAGTTCAATCTTATCGCGATAAATTTACGACTATTCGTCTAAACTTGACTGCCTCTATGGCGCACCGATAGTGTATGCGACTGCTGTGTTTGAGGTCTCGGATTTGATTCCCGGGTCGGACCAAAAGTTTGTGTAATCTACAACTAGTTGTTTCGGAGTTTGGGTGTTTTCTATGTATAATATGTATGTATTTACAAAAAAAAATACATAAGTATTCTAGCTAGCTCTGCTTAGTTTGAAACTAGATGGCGTTGTATGTAAAGTGTCCGAAATATTTATTTATTTAAATTATAAAGTGTAAAAGACAAAGTTTGTGTTAATGGCTCACTATTTAGAATATACTGGCTTTCACATAAAAGGTTGATATTTACTGTCACGGATTTTATTTAGACCTATTTAAGGCAAACAATCCCACTGTATATTATTGTCATCGAACTCGAACGTTTTGGGCACCACACTTCAAGATAGTTCTCTGACGGCAGTAATCAGAATCTATAGGTACCTTCTAAGTTAGTGAAATAGTCTCAAAGTTGTTGAAGAGCTAAAATAGTATAGGGTGGGCAACGAATTCGTTAACATTTGAATGTAACTTAGCAAACATGTTCCGGAACTTCTTGGAACCGATGCTACTGGAGTTTGCTCAGTATAATCTGGAAGCTGGAAGCTGGAAAAATTACATGCCTAGACATCGTCAATCGATTAATCGACGTTTATAAACTATAATTTCTCGACTGTGACTACTTTTGGACTTTCCGGCAAGAGCTAAGAGTTTCGAGTTACAGATATGTGACTTGACATGCTCGAATTATTGTTTATATTCCCCAATCTATTCGTTTAAGTAAAAACCCGTTCCCGCCTGCCGTGGAATAGACATCTTATCAACTTCTTTTTTTATACATTTTCATAGATTATAGAAAGAAAGGGATAATAGAAACTAAATAATATCTTATCTAATTTCTATAATTCCTAAAATATCTGGTCACCGGTAAACTGGCCTATTAGAGTTATGTAAAAATAGACTATTAATATACTTTTACATATCACACTGGTGGGGGTATATGTACGAGTGTGTATATAAGTATATATGCTTTAAATTCTTGGATTACTTACAGTTTAATTGGTGCGTTACCGGGAAATATGAATAAATGACATTTCTAATATAACGCATTGGATTAGTTTCCCGTTAATATTCTATAGAACTGAAGTAAACAACAAAGTTAATGAGGGTTCGTATGTTATCGAATTTTAATTGTTGACTTTAACATGAGTCATGATATTATATACGAACAATGGGGGACTATTCACAAAAGTAGTACGTATTCGTCGACTAATGACGCTAAATAGTATGTAATTTTACATAGTTTACAGGTTCAAGAGATGATTCAATATTATTTTATTGACAAATGATCCAAAATTTAAACTTCAAGATACAGAATTAACAGGACGTTATACAAGTTTTGATTAAAGTATGAGTTGAGGTGTACTAAGGCAAAAATAATTACATAAAATAAGTATATAATTAACTAAATATTGATCACAGTGGGCCAAAGGCAGATTTTGGCCTACTATAATACGCTGACCAGACGGGTAGGACAGGGGTTGTTTTAAGATATCCTTTCTTTGTAGTCATGTTATCCTGCGTCGTCTAGTCGCCTCTAACTACACCCGTGGAATGAATAGGGGTACCACTTCGTATTCTGAATCCGACACCACATCAACTTAATATTAAAACTAAATTATACAAATGAAAAGACATTATGTGTATCATGAGCATAAGCAAATAAAATCATAATTTCAATAAAAAAAACTACGATATCAGTTTTCTGATCAAATACTGCTAAAATCGGGACCTATTAAATCACTGCTTTGTAGTAAATAAATGAACAATAGTCAGTATAAATGAATGTGTTACATGTTTAAATGAATACAATTAAGTTTGTTGAGCCACCAGTAACAAAAACGCAAATCTCTGAGTTTACATGTTCCAATAATTTAAATCAATCAATCGAACAGTACGGCTGTGTCAATGTGGTAACGAATTTAGATTACAGAGTGTCACAAGAGGCGACTAAAGGAATAAACTACACGGGACAACATCACTGCAAAACGAAGTACCAACCCTTATGGCCAGCTTGGTTTAGTAGGCCGAAACCACTTTTTAAAGGAAACGCTTATGTCCAGTAGTGGATTAGTTACAAGCTGTTGATGAAGGTGGTGATGGACAAAACAGTTATTTTTTATTGTATACTTTTTCGAGTCCTCGCCTCACTGGGACTCATGGTTAAGGAATATATAATATCGGAATTGAACTGAATTAATACGCACAGTATTCCGTCACATATTAGTCTACTGTAGGGGATTTAGATATAACCCGAAAAAGGAAATCCCCGAAAACCAAGTTAAATTAATATTTGTGATTGACTTCATCGAGTTGTCACACATGTACTGTGTACATACGTAGATGTGTAAACAAATTTGAAGAGATATTTAAAAGAAATGATATCTTTAAAATTTATTACTGTTATTGAAACAAGCTATTTGTACTAAATGATAAATGACTGGTTCCAATGACCCGTAAGTACAGGTGATAACCTTTACTTGTTGTCACTCAACGTTCAATGTTTATGTTGCACTGGAAACTGCTCACCTTGGGTGATAAAATTATAATATGGTTGAATACGCAATATATTGAAGACGATGTATGTAATACTAGTTATTAGACATACTTTATTTAAATTTATATTATAGTCAGAAATATCTGTTAAAAGTTTATTTATGTGTCAAATTTTATCCATTTTATTGCAGCTGTTCTGGCGTTATTGAGTAACAAACATTCAACATAAGTTTTTTTTAGTGACAGTGTTGTACTTTCAGCAGTAAGCTTGTGTTGTCTAAAGAGGGTAAGAAAATAATCCTCTTTAGATTAGCCAATATCTTGGATAAGTAGAATTAAATTAAAATAAATAACAGTTAAAATATAGCACGTACAAATAGCGGTGTAGAGATTGAAAGTTTAATTGTTTTCTAATTTGCTGCACTTACCTATTGAATTTGCGAGGAAAGTCGCTAATCTTTTGTGTTTAAAGAGTGCATATAATGCGTAGTGAGGCATAATCTTGGTCTACTAACGCAACTTACAGAGATTCAGTTTTCTAAATGCACATTTAAATTCTAGTACCTGGAAACGGAGCTTAGTTCTGTGTTTTTTTTTGGTAAATTTACCAGATAGTCGATTCATAATTTACCAACTTCTTTTGCTCGGATCTCTAATTTTGTCACATAGATAGAAGTGTCAAAAGGCATCTATTAGACAACGCAATCTACTGAAGTGTTTAGGTTTGCGTTGCTGTGTCGGTAAAGCAACATTTACATTCGTATTCTTATAACATGGTAGCAGTTAAAGTTAGATAAAACAACGTTTTCTAAAAATGAAACCTAGCTAGATCGATTTATCGCCCGCGAAACCCCCGGCAAACTAAATATCATGAAAATCGTTGAAGCCAGATACACCAGAATTGCACGTTTAAAAGTATTAGATGTAAAGTAGACATGTTGGTTCTTGCATTAAACATAACCTATTTGTACACGGTGAGGTAAACTAGTCACTTGCTAGTCAGACTAAGAGTTTAATATGGGTAATGTATACATTCATTACCCATGTTAAACTCTGAAACATTAAAAGCAATTAACATTACATCGGCAATCAAAATTAAAACTTTTTATAGTCACTCTCCGTCTCGTGTCTCCGTCCGTGTGTATGTTAGTATCGCGGTAAATAGAAGCCTGTGCTATTCATCTGAATCCTTTCAGTAGTTTTTATATGAAATAATAACAAACATTCGCACATCTTCACACACTTTCGCTTTTTCACTTTTATAATATTAATTATGGCTGGCCTGTTAGTCTTCTGGGTAGTGACTGCGATTACTAAACCGAAGGTCGTGGTTTCGATTCCCTACCAGGACAAATATTGTCTGCTAAACACAATCATTTGTTCTGAGTCTGGGTGTAATTAATCTATAATATACATGTATTTAGATATACATAAGTATTTTCATCAGTTTTTTTATTTTTTATTATTTTAAGAGCCTGCCAAACTGACTCTACTCTGCCTGATGGAAAGCATGAATAGAATTCAAAAATTGCAGTCACTATACTCATTGCGAATGCTGCCAATGCAGTATGGTGAACCACACTATGACGGCTTATTAGGATACTTTTTTACGCCTCACTTGGAGAGGTGGCAAAGGCATGACAGTCATCGTAGCATTGTATTGCTCACACTTACCACGACAACTGTCACCCCTGTCCCCAGCAATGGGCCTCCGGTTACCTGGTTACAGGTTAGGATCAGACGACCGTATGTGAGATGTTTCCAGTTATCATTATTATTTTTATCGTATGAGTGTTATGCTTCGGCACATATAAAACAGTTCGAGTGCATGGAATCACAGTCTCACTGAAAACCGGTGTTCAGCAATTCTTTCCTTGCTTTTCACCGAGTTAGAGAAGTCCCCGGCATTCCAAACCCAACTCTCTAATTCTGGAAAGGCTTTGAGCACTCAAAGAGTTGCGACACACTTAAATTTCATGAATTGTTTTGTTCAGACTGCGCTATTGCGCTGAGTGTTGTGGGCTCAAAACCACATGGTTCAACACTTTGTGTAATCCACAAATTGTTGTCCTGACTCTAGATGTTTCTTGTATCCGTTTCATGTCCTATATGTTTGTAAACTCACCTGCGACGTAAGAATATCATAGTGTGGATGTTGTTTTTAAAAAAAATTAGGATGAGCCGTTGGCCTCTAATAAATAGATATTGTAAACATTTCAAATTAACTTATTTTTCATTCAACACGAACACTTCAGCTCGTTAATATAACAATTCGATTGCTATGCGATAATCACACAGAATAGTGATATATTTATGAAGCCACATTTTTCATGTCATTTATAAAGCACATTTTTTGTGGAACGAGGCCGTGGAATTTTATGAAGACCGCATCGGTTATTTCTTTTAAAATTACATCGTGATTTCTTAATATATAGGATGTGTGATATTTATAGGAGTTGTACATTTAAATAAATACAGTATTTGGAGTATTTGTTGTGTTAATATAACAATATAACGAAAAAATTAAACATATAATATTCATGTTAGTGTTGCCTAGAAGAAATGGTGAACGATAAGACCGCTGATGGTTACATTAACATAACTCATATATTGTTTTGTTTTGTTTTGTTTCATATTTATACAACAAAGATAAAAAAATAAAAATATTTATTATTTTTACTATTTGTTGTTTTGATAATAAATATTTCGGACATTTGACACACAACGTAATCTAGTTTCAAACTAAACAGAGCTTGTACTCGTACTACGATGGCTAGACTGACTGTTAGAATACTTAAATACTTAATATTATACATAAATAGAAAACACTAAAACTTCGAAATAAATGTATGTGGATCGTACAAACATTTAGTTTGATCCGAGATCGAACCCGAGACTAGACAGCAGTCACTACTGTCAAAATAACTTAAACGTGGTAAAGTAAACCTCAGCACATGCGTATCGGATCGACCAGCAGTGGCACCACGACATTACAGAAAACCAATTCTTTCATTATTTTCCACTTAGTGGGATTACCGAAGTCACCCTCTTTCTTCTTGAATTTAATGGCGGCCATGCACTTCGTCACCAGCCTATCGTAGTCCATTGCTTGACATAGATCTCTCGAGTTGTATGCTACTTGGGGATTTCTTTATTTAATTGCCCATGATCTTGAGACTCATGATGTGCATGTGTCCATGAGTAGCAATAGTTACTTACCATAACCAAACCGACTAGTTATTTTGCCCCCACACACTAAACAATACCTTTTCTTTTTAATTTTATTTGCAAATTGAAGTACAATTGCGGGTTTAATGCTATCATTACATCATATCAACAGCCCCTGACATTGATAGATATAAACCTCTCTTTAGAGAGGTGGTTTTACAGTCTGGCCAGATTGGTTGACGTACGGTTTATTTCAAACTTGCGCCCTTTTTACAGTGATGTTGTCCTGCGTGGTTCCTCTCTAGTCGCCTCTTACGACAACCCTGGGATGAATGGGTGCACTGACACTCCTTATTTATCTCTATTTAATCAGATTAATCTGATAATCTAAGTGCTAGAGGCATTCTCTGTAAGTTGCCTTAGCGTAGAAGGGGAATGAGTGTACCACACTTTATGCAACATGTTACGTTGATAAGGACACAGATTGGTCAACGGATCATGTTGCGTTTACTTATTAGTTAACTATAGCTCTGAAGCTAGATCGGAGTTAAATACTTAACCATGGTAAATGCAAGTAGGTATATAATTATGCTGATATAAAATAAAAATGAAAGTAGACTTACCGAAATAAGCACAGGTTGACGACACACCAATGACGTACGTAAACGGCCTCATTCGAATACGCTTTCACAACTTTCCACTTAAAACGACGTAACTATGAATAATATATTTCTTAATATCCCTTAATGACAACGCGACTGTACTTTAAAGTTACATTTTTTGGATCATCGAAATCAAAAGTGTTTAGTCAACAATTTTTTTATTTCTAACTAAGATGACTTAAGAAGTAGAACAAGGTAATTCATAACT
The DNA here is from genome assembly GCA_949316085.1 of Hypercompe scribonia. Taxonomy (NCBI): domain Eukaryota; kingdom Metazoa; phylum Arthropoda; class Insecta; order Lepidoptera; family Erebidae; genus Hypercompe; species Hypercompe scribonia. The sequence goes on along the minus strand of OX438981.1, from coordinate 15,388,068 downwards.
TTGCGTAGCCTATTAGAGGCACCCAAACCAGAGACTAAATGAATATCGTCCTTGATTATATAAGTTTTGGTTTTAAAATATTTACAAACACAAGCTTAAATATATACACGTTTATTATATCTGCAATATAATTGTAAATAAACTTAAAAGCATTATGTAATGTAACATTTTCTCACTGTTAATTTATTTAAATTTTTTAAATGTCATTGTGGTGTTGTCCTCTAAACTAAATAAGTATGGAAATTTAATATACTGGCAAGAATTAATAGCTTGAGTTAATAAGTCACAACAAACAATAAAGTTTATACGACTAACTTATTCATTATCTAAATTTTTAAAACACTGATAAAAACTTCCAATATGAAGTCAAAATTTCATAAGATTTGTACACCAGTTCAAACATATATAGTTCTCACTATTCAAATATATATATATAATTATTTAAAAACACGAACACCTTACTGTCACTTTGAAGGTACTTTTCAGTGGCGTCTATGTCGATGACGTCATGGAAGCTGGAAGCGGCGTGTAAATACAAGAGCAATGATGAACATAATGACACTATTGTTATGTTGACCGCAATACGGCCATCTTTGATTTACTTTTGTACCGCACATGACTGTTTACTTTAACACTTTGTATTATTTACTTGAACACACATTTTATTTAAAATTTACATGTAACGTAATACATGTAATAAATTTTCTAAGATGTATACTACGTGTAATAGACTTAGACATTTAATACATGTAATATATTTACGTGGCTATAAGTGTACTGGTTTGATTCCCCCCCGCTACGAATAATTGTGGAATGAGCACGATCATTTATTCTGTGTAATGTATCTATAATATTATGTCATCATCATCCCGCACTCTGAGTCAAAAGACGTCCACTGCTGGACGTAGACCTCCCCCAAGGTTATTCATATCATCCGGTCCTGCGCTATCCATATCCAACAGTTTTCTGCGACTTTCACTAGATCGTCGGACCATCTTCTAAAAGAACCTACCAACGTTGCATTTTTCAGTACGCGGTCGCCACTCAGGAACTTTATAGTCCCATTGCCTTTTGCCCATTGATTGTTTTTGCACGCAGTATGCCTACGCATTGGCACTTAGTATCGGTGACCTGATTCGATCACGCAGAGAAACATCGAGTATTGTCCTCTCCATTGCTCTTTGGATGACTTTGCCTACTCATGAGGCCCATAATGAGCGATCATTGTACCGTAAGTCATCACTGCAAACATGCACTGGTCTTTAATATATACGTGTTTAAAAATATATGAGTTTGTTTATGAGTAGTCTGGTTACCATTGTATAGGCTGGGATCTAGTTTGGGATCAGACGACTGTGTGTGAGATGTGTAAGCTTATTATTAATTTGTTATTAATATAAGTATACCAGCGGACTTAGAATTATCGTAATCTGTAATAGCATATAATAAAATGTAGTTAATTTGACTTGGTATCGCCATATTCGATGTTTATTTAGGTCAAATTGCCCACGCGCATAGCTGAAATAACTAACAAAACGTCTATTGAGCTAGATTCAGGACGTTGATCTGGCATGTGGACAAAAGAAAAAAAATATTCAAAAATTTAGATGATATTTGGACGTAGCATTCCGTACTATAATAATAGATGATGAATGATTTTTTTCTCGTAAGTATACCTGTATAAGTCTGTTATTAAATAAGAATCATGTATCATAAGATTCGTTGGACAACAAAGTATGTCTTATAATTACGAGTACACACTATATGTCGCTAGAGTATAACTTGAATATAATTTCACTTCTTGACGTTCCTCTCCTCCCTTCCACTCTCTCGGAGGTCTGATTATTCTGTTTCTAAGGAACCCCTATTCATCCCATGGGTGATTTAAGAGGGGAGAAGAGAGTAAACTACGCAGACTACAAAGAGAAGGAAAACTTGAAACTAACCCTACACCAATTCGTTTTATTATTCAAAACCTCCGTTTTGAGGAAAGGTCTATGTCCAGCAGTGGAATATTAAAGGTTGTTGATGATGATGATTATTGATTTCAATCTGCTGGCTGCTTTTAGTGTGTAATAACTTCAACGGACGTGGACGTCTTTTGGCCGAGATGATAATGATGATGACTGAAATAACGTTATATATTTCGATCGTCAATTGATATGACGATGATAATAATAACTTGTCTAAAGAATTTGATTACCAGTGATTAGTATTACGACTCTTGCGCACGTCGTTCTTACAAATGGACTATGTATTTATTTCAATTCGTAGCAATTATGTGCTATAACGTAATTGTTGGTAGCTATTTTTGTATACATTCACTGTTCGTGTCTGGGAAGAATCAGTAGTGTTTTTGTAGAATTAGTTTATTGTATAAAAAAATCGATAGAGATAATATTTGACCATAAGGCCCGTGTGCACCTATGTACAATTACTCAGTATAATCATAAAATACTAAACCCGTGGACAATGTATTGGGTTATAGGCTTACATAACATATTTAGTTACATTTTCTTTGTATTAAGACGTAATGTGAACTGTTTTCTTTTTGCCGAAACACCGAATACTATATTTGATTGATATTGGGCATTCAATTCCATGCAATCCAATATTTCTAAAAATCACTAAAAAATTAAACAAGTTATAGGTATATTTTATTAACACGTTACTTACCTTATTTAAAATTATAACAGATAGCATAACAAGCATTAGCATTTACGTCACAACTTTTGTTTTTGCTCGACTTGAACCGCTTCCGCGTACGTTATGTCTATACCAACTTGCGTTAGGGCAACAATAGCGTCACTACCGCACGATTCTGCTCTGATTTAGGTCAGCAAGCAATATACGAAATACTTAAGTTAAATTTAGGCACAATGCTTACAGACAACACGTGGTTCCTTCACAATGTGTGGCAACAAAAATATTTGCCAGCTAAGCGGAAAGATCGCATGTGAAAAATATTGTTGTTATTTTTTTTCTTTTTTAATGTTATGTAGTTTTTCGGTGAATTTCTAAGTAAAATATTGATATTAAAATTTAGCATGCGTCTGTGAAAATTTTACGTTTTTCAAGCGTAATAATAAAAGATAAAACTTAATGATGATTGTGAAAAAATGTCAGTAAGGTTTCGTAAATTTTACTGTAAGTGTTAGTAGATTCAAAAAGAATATCAATAAAAATAAATATATTTTTATATAAATTTTGATTTTTTGTTACATAACAAAGGTATTTCTGACAATCAGATTTTATAAAAACATTGACTTAGTAAGATTTTTATTTTAACAAACACGCATTATGACTGAACAGGGATATGAAAACCCACATTTTGTTAACGATAAATTTTAGTTCCACTTTATATAAGTGGGACTACCACAGGGTACAACTATAGCCGTTAAGTGGAAAGGCTAGATATTTTGTTGTAGGTAAGGAAGGATGGAAAAAAAGGCGCGGCAATGGTAGGATATGGTTTATGTATGTACGCATGTTATTAATATACTCTTGATGTAAACAGTATTAATGGAAAATTACGATTATTTTATGAACATTATTACTCGACATTCATTTCTCGGGACCAGCCAAGCCGTTTATATATTTTTAATGCCACCGTAAATTTAATAATGTGAAATGTCATGCAATAAACTGTGGTGTTGTTTTGACTTTTTATTCGAAAAACAAGTGTGAGATGCCATAAAATATTATGTTTATTAAATTTATGGTGTGTTTAAATCTTATAGTAATTATAGTATTCCAACTGGCTAAAATAACTGGTTTCTTAATGCGCCGTTTGGAAGGTATTCAAAACTCTTATCTTTATCACTTTTGTTACAATACGATATAAAATTATAACGTTTGATTTATAAACATGTAATCAAAATCTTATAATTCAACGTATATTATTGGAGTAATCGTGGTCACATTATGCATTTATTCCACCTGTGACTACTGTTGGTTTGAAGAAAGCAGAAAAATATAACGATGTATGTAACTTACATATTTATTAATTTCACAAGAGCTCACCTCATCTCATTTCAGACTAACCATAGTCTGTTGTTGTAATTAAACATATCACAAGTACTATTGCAATTAAGTACCAAGTCACGTATAGTTTTGTTAGCAGAAATAGGCACGCGTCGCGGTGGTCCCAGATATTAGCAATACCATTTTTGCACGCGATTGTACGTGACACGTCCTACGTAATTACGTTTGATGATATTGTATTTGTGTTCTGTTTACTGATAGTCATGAATATACAGTATTTTGGATATATGTACTCAGGACTGTATCTCCTCTCCTACTCTTTCTTGGGTAGCCTGAGGAAGAAGGTAAATTTTGGTTGCACCCACGTGACGGAAGGCAATTCTATTGATGTGTATATTAGACACTTTGTTGTTAGGGGCTTGAAATTGAAAGAAAATCAGTATAAGTAAAAGGATATTGCTGTTAGAAATAGGTTGGTAAATGTACAAGTATATCAGTTTAGGCAATTGTTAAAGTATTGGTTTCACCAGCTGACTGACTCTTGATGGGTAGTTCGAGTCATTTATTTTTATGATTTTTGTTATATTATTAATTTTAATCTAACTTGCTTGATGATTAAGCAACTTGCAAGATTAAGCAACTCCATTAATTATGACAACGAGCGACATTAATATTGATATGTTTACAAAGTATTGGTAGGTGCAAGAAACTAAGTAGGTATCTAGTTACAGTTTGTAAACCATAGAGAAAATCTTTTTGTTACATCCTTCTATATTTTTTTGTTTTCAGTTTTTCTCAGGCCATTAATTAACTAATTAACAATTTAATTATAATTCTGATCACATTACAATTTTTTCTCTAGTAACAAATTAAGGAATTCCTAAAAATTTTTATGTCTCAGTGTACCATCGATGCCGCAGCTTTATAATATTGTCTGTGTTACAAGGTACCTTACACTAAAAATATGTAGAAAGTAAAAGCAGTCCTCTATGACGCACGAGTGACGTACCATCAATAGATAATTGTATAAGATACCAGAATTGACGTCACGTACGCTCAAGCACAATGGTGAAAATAATTATATTACCATTATGGTGACGATAAGTGACGGTCAGTGTCACCTATTATTTTAAATGTCTTTTAATAAGTCTACATTCGATATTCTGTGACATCATTTGAAAATTGGTATTGTAATTAAAATCATTGGTAAAATAGTTCTAAAAGACAGAAACCTTCACTTTTATTATTTGTTATTAATTGTCATAATGATCAACTGACAAAGTGATTTTTTTTGACAAAGATTTTCATATAATCCCCATAAGTTTTAAAATTAAACATTAAATATTAATTGAAACACACTGATATTACAGTATGTGCTTCGATTTTGAATTTTTTGGGTTATTTAAAAATTGGATTTGTCTTAAAGTTAGAATGTTTTAATAGTTCAAGTTAGAAGTCCTTTATCTAATTGATCATCATGTTTACTGTTAGATAATTACTTACGTTATAACTCATTGTAATCGACTTTGATATATTTTTTTTAATTTTCATTAGAAGACTGTAATTGACTGAAGGAAAATTGTAAGAAGTCGGTGACTGTACAGTAAAGATATCGAAGAAAACTAACGACGGACTTTATTAAAGTAACAGAATTCAAAATAATACTTTTTAGAATTTTTGACGGTTTGTGTTGTGCGTGCTAATCTTAGAAGTGGCTTAACCGATTTGGATGCGGTTTTCTCTTATGTATTATGATAAACTTCATTTAATTTTTGTGTTTGATCTTTTATTCAGTTGGCAAAAATAAAGTCATATCAGTTTTAAAAGGGCACAGGCAAAATTACGGGCGGAACTGCAGGTAAAAGCTAGTTAGAAGACTAAAGATATACGGTACGCAGTATACTTAATGGCTATTTGAATTCATTAAATACGTGAGTATTTTAGAGTCTAATGTTTTAGCGCATTATATAAAATAATAATTATTGCCTATATATACAATAGTTTGATACGTTATTACGTCATTAGATTCTATTTTTGAATACATCACGATAAATGTATTTTATATATTTTAATAGCATTTTATCTATTGTAAAACTAGTCTGTAAAGTGTATTCCTTGTTGGATAAATAAATACACTAGACATGTATTCAAATAGGCAAATAATATTATAAATTATTTGTTTAAAATGATACTTGTCAACGTGACTATTTTTACATCTTTGACATGACTTTTACATTCTGGTGCAGATTAGACCAACACATAGTGACATTTCACATCTGTGTGACAAATTGATTGTTAGATATGTCATAGAATTTTTTGTTGACAGTTATATATTGGATTGGATTAATTTTAGTGTCCTCTCCTCCCATTAATTAGTAAAAATTAATTAATCCTAGATTTTTTTCATGAGCAAGAGTTGGTTGTTTTTAATTGAATTTAGGGTGTGGAAAGATATTTGTATACCACTTTATATTAGACCACAGTAGTCTCGCAACTTAAATTTTTTTACTTATTTTAAATGTATCTTTACTTCTGAGGTGTTTAAAATTAGAAAAAATATAATCTATTTTCTTGATCGTTATAACTGTATATATTTTATAACTTGACATAGCTATTTAGTCACTTTGACTGGCCTTTTGGCCTAGTGGTTACTGGTCCTGACTGCTAGGCCAGAGGTGGTAGATTCGCCATCCAGGAAAAATCTACAATATGTATGTATATAAAAATATATTAGTATGTTTGCCAGTAGTCTGGTTACCATAGTACAGGCTTTGCCTAGTTTGGGATCAAATAGCCGTGTGTGAGATGTGTAAGGGTAAATATGTATATCTTATAAAGTATTTTAAATTTATAACACTAATTATATAAACAGTCAAACTTTCTTTCGACAGGGGTACAATGTTTTTAAAAATTAAAAAAAAAATCACGTAGTTATAGGTGTGTAGTGTGTCTATGTAATTTGTGACTTGACAACAACTTACGGGGCGATACAATACGCAGTAACTGCTCACAAACGTAGGTACTATCTATTGCGCAAGTCCTTACCTCTCAACATTATTGGGTGGGAGGGATGCGCTGTGGGACCCGCCTTACTCTATGTTTTACTGTTAGCATCACCTATCATGTATATTATATACAATATGTCAAAGTGGAAACGTCATAAACGTCACTTGTTTAAATTAATTTGTAAACATCGTAAAGTTAGGGACATCAATTGCTTACAGCTGTTGTGATTACTTTTCTAATATGTTATAACATTTTCCACTGTAGTGGAATGTGTTATTAGATAGTGGAAATGTTAACGTTTAGTGGATAACTTTGTCGATTTGATTGTTTTGTTGTAGTTACTTTGATATTACAGGAAAACTAACTCTTCACCAACTTATTGTTTCTTACGAGTATTTTAGTCGAAATTGTTTTAATTTTTTTCTGTCTACCTGTTACGAGTGATCGTTTTGAGAAATAAAAAGCATTCACTATATATGTCAGTATAAAAAAATTTGAGGTGCACCTACTGATCGACGGACAAGGCCCTGGCAAACAAAACATGGCCATTAGCGATAATAAGCTCGCCACCTATTACGTGAGACTAAAACACTGGGCGTTTCATATGCTTCTGCCTACCCCTCCAGGGAAGCAGGCGTAATTTTATGTAGGTATGTAATCATCGTTTCAAGAAATACGAATACGTCAAAGTTAACTTTTGAACATTGGACTCAAACGATTTTTAATAACAAATTAATTATTGTATTATTATTGTACATTTATCTAATAACAACAAATCTTTTGATATGAAACTTCAGGTCGTACAAAGTTCTGTTCGTAATGTTAATTAAGATATGCTATTATCTAATTACGTCACTTTCGAGACAAAACTTATCAATAGGTGTGAGAGTTATACTTCGATAAATAGTGGCCGGATGGATTAAGACCACGGTCTCAAAGGAGACCAGCGATAAGCGATTCTTTCATTGTATTTCACTTAGTGAGTAAGGTTGCCGAGGTTTAAACTTTTGTGTCCCCACATCTAATTCTAAGAGGTGCACTTAAAAGAATAAAACATGTTTGTGTCTCTAATGTGCCGAGTTTCCATAAGCAAAGTAGTTACCAACGAGTAACCCGTCCGCACATTTCCGTAGAAAAAATAAAGAGGTGTATAATACAAACACAATGTAAAATACTCGTATATATTTACATAGAGCTGCAATACTTAGGCATAAGTGTAAAATTTTCTGCGGTACAGTTTTAACGAAACAACTGGTATACAATTAAGTGAGTCTATGTATGTTTTAAACTTGCGACCGTCTAGATCATTAAAGACGGTTCTATGTATATCGCTCGACTGCTATGAGGTTATCACGTCTATTATCCAATGATAGTCGGATAGTTTACATAATATCTGTTATTTATTTAATACGTACTAACTTTTAAACGTGCCTTTACGGGTCTTGACGTATTTAATTGCTCTACGGTTGTCAAAGTTGAGCGCTGACGCAACAATTTATAAACAAACTTCGAGTCTTGCAACGGGCAACCGAAAGAAGCATGCTGCGACTGAAACTGAAACAAATAATAAGAAATTCAGAAATGAGAAGTAATACCAACCTTGTAGATGTACCAGAAACAGCCTGTAGACTGAAATGGTGCTAGGCAGGTCATGGGTCACGTGTAAATGACAACCGCTGCTGTCACCGTGTCCTGCACTAGTGTTCACGAGATAGAAAACGTCACCACGGACAATCTAGACGACCCTGGAGCGACGACATAGTGCGGGCAGTGGGATCTACTTGGACCACATTTGCCAAATACAGGAAACAGTGTGGATCTATGGAGGCGGCCTTTACTCAAATGTAGGTGCCCAAAATGGAAACAACTCAGTTAAGATTTTGTTACAATTTAATCATATTATTTACGCGAAATCATTTTTTTACTAACTTATTGGTAAACTTGTGTGAATTGGAAGGCTAGTGATGTATAATTGCAGTATTTTGCAAGGTATAATTTGAATACTTTACATTTAGTGTTTGATTTTACTGTTTATAATAATTTATACTATTATTTATTAAATAATTAATGATTTTAATTCTATTATATTAGGGGACAAAAACACACGGGTGGACAAAAACGGAGTTACTGTGGCATAACTGTAATAGTTAGACATATGGGATCGCGGACATTTTTATAGATATCACGATTGGTAGTACATCACTTTGCTCTATCATCAATAATTTCCACAGCATACGCGACATAAGGATTCTTTTGGTACTTTTTTCACACGTCGGGTTACACCGTCGAAATTTTCACGCGGATCCCTATTTCTTTTTGTATTAAATTTAGCTGCCCATCCGGCGTAGCACGGGTGGACATTTGTTAATTAAAAGAGTGTAAATGTCAGCCACAAAGTGTTCACTGCTGGACATAAGACTTCTCCATCGACTTTCATGGACTTCGACGGGATATTGCCACCTTCAATCCCAAATAATCCCCAAGTATTGTTTTGAACTTTTTATGTAGTTCTAAAAAGAACTTTTATATGTAGTTCTAAAAAGAGCTTCAAATAATTGAAAAGTAATTTATCAATTACGTGTAGTTATAACGAAATGTAAAAATTAAAACACAATATCGCTTACGACCGAAACGCAGGGCAGCCTATGTTACTCCTTAATAATGTAGCTTTCTATTAGTGAAAGGACGGTCAAAATTGGTACAGTAGTTTTAGAGCCTTTAAGGTACAAACAAACAAACAAAAAAAAATTTTCCTCTTTATAATATTATAGTATAGAAGTATAGATAATCACCTATTTTAGTAACGCACATCGAATTATGTTTCTTTTGTGAAGTTTTTTTACACCTTGGTTTACAAACTTCGATTTATAATACGGATGTCTATTTTTTTTAATAAATTATAGCCTATGTTGCTCCTTGATAATGTAGCTTTCTATTAGTGAAAGAACGATCAAAATCAGCGCAGTAGTTTCAGAGCCTTTAGGGTACAAACAAACAAACAAACAAAAACAATCTTCCTCTTTATAATATTAGTATAGATATAATATTATTATGTATTGGTATATTACTGACACAATAAAGGATGTTGTAAGAGTGCAATTATGGATTAGATAATGGAAGTATTTTGTAGGAAACGCATGGACATTGTAACTGGTGTATGCTTAAATTGTTGCATAAAATCATGACTTGAGTTACTATTGTTATAAAATATAGTGATATTTTAGAAGGAGTTTTTTAGATGAATATCTTATAACTTGTTATGATAAGTGTATGGTTTGGGATTATGTATGGTAATACATGTGGTATGCGCTCTTAGTGTATGATCTCTCTGTTGTGAAAACAAAATATATAACATTATGGATGTCCATGATTATATGGTCATACCATTTTAGATAAACTATTCCTATATATTGTGATGTGTTTTAAATCGAAAGAGAGAATCACAAGAGTGGCATTCGGTGTAACAATGTTGTTCACAACTATATTACCGTGGGTGGTGGTGCTTCACATGCAGTGTGATAACAGTAGCGAAATGGAGACAAGAATAATTTCAAGAACATTAAGTAAAGATTTAATGAATTTATGCACTTATGATGGTCAGTGGAATATAAAACAGGTAGAGCTCTTGGATAGTAACGGTGTGCGTTTGAAGAGATTTCTAATTAAATTTTATTTTCGCGATGAAGACGATTTGAGTAGCCACTCTACGATTTTAAGAAGTATGTTTAATGTGGATAAAGCACCTGAAATAAATATAACATTGTGTAGTGAGAGTAATATATTGTTACTGTATAAATTGAAAATTACAAGATTCCTACACCATCACCGTAGCAAGCGAAGTGGTAGGGAGGGGAGTACCTCACAGCAAAAGTGGTCATCCGATTTGTATGAGCAAGCCTATAGGGATGAGAGAGGTTTGGAGATAAGTGTAAAAGTACCTAGAGGTGGTAAGATTACAACTCTCAAACCTAACGAAGGAACCACCGCTGAATTGTGGGGGGAGAAAGAAATAACTGAGAAGAGTCCATTTCGTCTCCTAGTCACAGATAAACCTTTAAGCGAAAAGTGTATGGGACATAGAACAGTGATTGCGAGTGTTCTGCGTTGGACTCATCACCAATTAGATAAATTAGGGGGGAATGAGATGTCAGATGTAGAAGGTGAAGCGAGTATACCTACTAAGGAATCATTATACTAAGGAATCATCATTATTATAATTTTATATTTTTTTCGTGGTTAGTATATATTGGTGTAATTTTTATATTAAATTTTATTGTGGTTAAAATACATTGTTGATATCAGGTTTTCCGACTTTTGTATCTATTATTGTGGTTAGTCCTATGAAAATGTAATAGATATGGGTTCATATGAATATACCTCAGGAATGGATTTTTACCATAATACATTCAGAGTCCACTATCGTGCTAGCTGAAATAAATCTGTCGTGAATTTAATAAAATATATAACAGGGTAACCTCTGTCTACCAACGAAGAAATGGCATGCCGCTATGTAATCATGCGAATGATATATCATACGAAAACTTTTTAATGTTTCTCAGAATGAACGAACGAACGACTGAAAAAACACTGCTAACTAGGTTAGGCTTTAAATGTGTTAATTTGGAGGATCAAGCGTTCTGAGAAACATTAAAAAGTTTTCGTATGATATATCATTCGCATGATTACATAGCGGCATGCCATGTACATGTTGAATGCAATAACGAATCTCTGGCGTTACAGACCTAAGCAGTAACCATGTAGGTAACTTTACATGTAACACTCGTACCTGTTGTGTACTTAAATCGAAAATTCCAGCTTCTTTACAAAAAAAACCCAACTTTTTAACCATATACCCATCTAAATCTATAATATACTTTATTGTTGACATTTTCATATACTATCTAGTCCACCAATTGCACCAACAGCCAACAATAAAATGTTTAGCACTATATTTTCCACACTTTCAGAGAATACTGTATGGAAGCAGTCTGATGGCAAAACTGATATAATTTTAAGCCACTCTTCACACTCAACGTTCCCACTGGTATTATTGATTGCGTCACAGATATTATCCCAAACTCGAAGCGCAGCGTAAATTTCGTCATCCAGATAGTCACTCTTAGTATAAATACGACAAAGAAGGATATTAACATCTTCGCATATTTGAGATAGGGGCACTGCTCGCTTTCACAAACGTAAACACCTGTCGCTGCTGAAAAAGTGCACCCAATCCCTTTTAAAGCCATCGTATACGGTAGCAAGCATAGCGTCGTACATGGTCATTTTAAAATTATCTTGAAAAACTGCAATAAAAATTATATTTTTATTGTACTAATAACCCATCTGTAAAGATGATTTTCCATGTTTTACCATTTGGACCCTTATTTATCATATACACTCTGGTCTGAAGGTGTTCAAACATATCATCACTGAGATCATTAAATCTCGACGGTAGGGTAATTATATACCCAATCTCTAATTGAACAGCCGTTTGCATCATATTGACATAATACTTCGAAGGCACTCGAGTCGCCTCAATAATTTTATGGGGTTTATCTATTTCAAGATCCCCAATCTTCATTCACGTTCTATTACCATGTTGGTTTAGTTTGGAAATAGCTTGCTTTGAAGACATATTTATAAAATATTATTAAAATATTATTCACTTACAATTTCTTCGTTGGTAGACAGAGGTTACCCTGTTATATATTTTATTAAATTTACGACAGATTTATTTCAGCTAGCACGGTAGTGTACTCTGAATGTATTATGGTAAAAATCCATTCCTGAGGTCTATTTATATGAACCCATATCTATACATTTTCATAGGACCAACCACAATAATAGATACAAAAGTCGGAAAACCTGATATCAACAATGTATTCTAACCACAATAAAATTTAATATAAGAATTACACTAATGTATTCTAACCACAAAAAAAATATAAAATTATAATAATGATGATTCCTTAGTATAATGATTCCTTAGTAGGTATACTCGCTTCACCTTCTACATCTGACATCTCATTCCCCCCTAATTTATCTAATTGGTGATGAGTCCAATGCAGAACACTCGCAATCACTGTTCTATATCCCATACACTTTTCGCTTAAAGGTTTATCTGTGACTAGGAGACGAAATGGACTCTTCTCAGTTATTTCTTTCTCTCCCCACAATTCAGTGGTGGTTCCTTCGTTAGGTTTGAGAGTTGTAATCTTACCACCTCTTGGTACTTTTACACTTATCTCCAAACCTCTCTCATCCCTATAGGCTTGCTCATACAAATCGGATGACCACTTTTGCTGTGAGGTACTCCCCTCCCTACCACTTCGCTTGCTACGGTGATGGTGTAGGAATCTTGTAATTTTCAATTTATACAGTAACAGTATATTACTCTCACTACACAATGTTATATTTATTTCAGGTGCTTTATCCACATTAAACATACTTCTTAAAATCGTAGAGTGGCTACTCAAATCGTCTTCATCGCGAAAATAAAATTTAATTAGAAATCTCTTCAAACGCACACCGTTACTATCCAAGAGCTCTATCTGTTTTATATTCCACTGACCATCATAAGTGCATAAATTCATCAAATCTTCACTTAATGTTCTTGAAATTATTCTTGTCTCCATTTCGCTACTGTTATCACACTGCATGTGAAGCACCACCACCCACGGTAATATAGTTGTGAACAACATTGTTACACCGAATGCCACTCTTGTGATTCTCTCTTTCGATTTAAAACATATCACAATATATAGGAATAGTGTATCTAAAATGGTGTGTCCATATAATCATGGACATCCATAATGTTATTTATTTTTTTTACTCAACAAACATCATACACTATCATATACCACATGTATTACCATGCGTAATCCCAAACCATACTCTTATCATAACAAGTTATAACATATTCATCTAAAAAACTCCTTCTAAAATATCACTACATTTTATAACAAAAGTAACTCAAGTCATGATTTTATGCAACAATTTAAGCAAACACCAGTTACAATGTCCATGCGTTTCCTACAAAATACTTCCATTAACTAATCAATAATTGTACTCTTACAACATCCTTCATTGTATCAGTATTATACCAATACATTATAATATTATATTGATTTATAAATCACACAACACTCTATAAATACCTACCTAAATTGCAACCCTCAGCATCCTTCAGGTATCTACTTCATCACAACACCCACACATCATACAATGGCCTCACTCACACATCCCGCACGCGCGCCGAACCTCAGCTGGAAGGCAAAAGTCGCTTCCTATCACATTCACACACAGATATTGCAACCTCAGTATCCGCCCAAACAACATTGTTGTACTCAACCAACCACCAAGAACCATCCGACACATATCAAAAAAATTCTCCTCACAGCTTTTTTTACAACAGTCCAAACTTTTTGAACGCCTTCTAAACGACCAAAACCAACATAACATGAACCAAACATACACTACACTACCATACTAACAGAGCTCTACTTAGGCTGGAATTCTGGTGGTCCAGAACCGACAATTCCTCTCTACTGATCGAGAGTCGCATACGCTAACTACTAAACGAAGCAGTTGGTCTTATGTAGGCAATTGATAACATTTATACATATATTTTTAATATGTACATATATATATGTATATCTACAAAGTATTTTGATGTTTCCCACCGTTAAAAGTTATCCAAATGCTTATCACCATATATCCTGTTGTCTACCACATCCAGGATGCGGAGTAGACATCAAAATAAAACCACGTTTGGAAATATATATCTACAGTGTTTGAAATGATAAAATGGGCAAAACTTATAACGCAATTTATGAACAAATAATAATAATAATTTGATACATCTGTCACACAGTCGTCTGATCTCAAACTAGACAGAGCCTGTAGTATGATATCCAGACTGCTGATAAACTTTTAAATATTACTTCATCATCATCATCTCAGTAAGAGACGTCCACTGCTGGACATAGGCTTCCCCTAAAGTTTTCCTAAACAGCGAGTCCCATGCTGCCGGTATCCAACGGTTTCATACGACCCTCACCAGGTCATCGGACCAACTTGTGGGGGTCTACCAACGCTGTATTTTTCAGTACGCGCTCGCCACTATATGAATAGATATAGCATAATGCATACGTATTAAATACAAGTTACACCCGGACACAGAACAAGTGATCGTACTTATTACACAATATTTCTTCTGCGTGGGAATCGAACCAACTACCGCCGGTTTAACAGTCAGGTCCACTAACCGCTACATCTAAAGGCCCTTTATAAGTAATAACAAAAATAAGCACCCCATAATATACGTGAAAAAAAAATGTAAGTCGTCACTTATATCGAATCTGATTGAATGAAACAGCGTGAAAGGTAATTATGATTTAATTATTAAACCGAACATAATAAAAACTATACTTTAAATAAGTATAAAAGGTCCCCATGCATCTATATTTACTCGGGTAAAGTTGTAAGTAAAATCTAAACTCGGACTAACTGAAAAAATAAAATCCGATTTATAAAAATATCTGTAAGAGACTTACTTGCAGAAATAAACATCATTTACTCACTAGTTGGTCAAAAATGGTGTTCTGTTCTTTTTAACACTGACATACTTGGATTGCTGACATAAATTTAATTTGCTATTCTTATTACAAGGAGTACAAACATTGTAATATTTCAAACCAATTTCAAGTATACATTAAAAGTAAACAAGAGATAGACTTTCTGTATAAAATCGTAATAATTGTTAGTCTACAAAAACTTTAAACAATTTTTTGTGAACGTATTATTATTGTTTCAAACTAAACACAATTATAAAACTTCTATTAACTATGCATATGCTTAACTCAAAAACTATCTACTTCATTATTAAAATTTGCCCATTTTTAGGTTATCCATATAATTGAAACCAAACTCATTATCATAATCATCAGACATGGTCTCTCTTTAGAATGGACATTTCGGCCTACTATACCACGCTGGCCAGACAGGCTGGCATAAAGTTTTTTTCTTTGCTTTGCAATGACGTTGTCCTGTGTAATTTACTGCCACTTACAACACTCACTGGATGAATTGGGGTAGAGACACTATGTATTCTTAATCCATCACTACGCGGATATAGACACTGAAATCTTTAAAGGCGATCATTTATATTGTACACGACATATAACCTGAATACAAGACGCATGTCCATACTTGTCAACGTGAATGGTTAATACATTATAAATCTTTCATTACTTCGAATGAGCATTAATATAAATTTTCCAGTTAGCTTTACTGCTGATTAAAACATTTATTTCCACTTAAACGTTGAGCATTTGACAACTTGAGCAAAATATGCTGTGTTTGTACTTGTGTACAACTTGAAATGAATTGCTTAAACTGTTTTATTGATATTGCCGTGGAATGGTGTTTGTAGGGTTACCATACACTTATTAACATTTTAGGTTAGTATTCAAGTGTCTGGTAAAGTTAATAACTCTCTTAAAATGTGCTCCCCAGTCATAGGAGAGACATTTATGTGCATAAATCTAGCCTTTTCGAACTACTGTTGTCTTAGTATATTTTTTTATTTTTTTTTTCTATTTTAAAAGACGTAGTTGACGTTAAGCATTAATAAACTACAACTACCCTTTTGCAAAAGTCAGGCAAATACTGTTTTAGTATTCTACATAAATATTTTCACCATTTATCAATTTAAAAAAGACACAAGGACTCTTCTAACCATGCATTACGACATTTTTAAATAACATTGATTAGAGTATGATTACTCTTTTTGTAATATACACTAACTATGATTACAAAACTTTGATTACCTTATTTGGCACTATATAACTTAACCAGTAATGGAATACGAACTTGATGATAGGCATAGAGATCATAAAGGTATAACGGATGGTCGTCAATTAACTATGATTTATGGCACTTTATAACTGGTAGTTGGCATTTTACAAAATAACTTTCACAGTAACCAGGTCAAGGCTTGATTACAAAATAACTATATTCATGTGAATATTAATTGGCTTCTTGTTAACCTATGTAGTTTAAAATATATACCTACCGAATATTACAGCACTTACATATCTGCTAATATCACTACAAATATTTTTTTAAATATAATCTCTCTTTGTTTGCATTACAAAATGGTTAAGTTTATAGGTTTATAGATGATTTTAGTTACTAGCCAAAGCAGGTCTTGCCTAGAAAGTGAGGATTTTATAAATAATGGTTTTCATCATAAATATTACTTACATTGTATTTTATTTTTACATGTTATGAAGACGAGTGTAAGAATTTTAGGAGAATTAAAAATTTTATTATTACTGAAATAAATAAATATCTTATGACATATCTGTCATAAGATATTTTTCTGTCTCTCAGCACTAGTTATTTTATTTAGTGTTGTTTTGTTAAATTAGTTTAAATGTTACTACCAATAAATATTATTTGTAGTCACAATTTACTGAAACTGACTGTGATGAATGTCACACCATGAATTTCAGCGTGAATTGACGACTATTCAGTTAAGTGCCTCCAGGTAAGCTTGCGTAGAGATAAACGTTCTATAACTGATTGGCGTGAAACACCTGAACAAACATTTCTTTGCGACTTCATTATTCTAACCAGAAACTCATACTTACTCTCATATTTGTCCTAAGTGGGGTTCTTTCAGAGCAATATAAATATAGCAATCCTCTATCATTCCGTTTCCAAATCGGCTTTGAAGTTTACCTCAGTGATCTATCCTTTATTCTGTTGAATACCGATGCATGAATACATTTATAACAGTCAGCGGTCACAGATAGGAGCATGAAAACAAAAGATTGGCTAAATAGAGACTAAGGTACTGCCATTTAGCAATCTGATATTTATGAAGGACAAACAAGGCTGACAGATATGGCTTTACATTGGTTAGTTTTCATATCGGAAATTATTGAGTTCAGTTGCGTCAGGGGCAAAGGCAAATATCTTTCCAGCAAAACTAATCAATATATGCTATATTTACATTAAGACCACGTTTCGACACAGTTTACAAAAACAAACGAGCCTTGGTGACCCTACTTGTGTGCAATTTAGAAAAATTATAACTATTTCATTTATCATAGAGTCAATGAATAGTGTTTCAAACATTGTATACGTACCTACAGAACAAATATGGAACTGTTACAAATTTATATAAATATGAACATTTTAAAATAGCTAACAAGACTGTATTTACATTTATAAAATCTCTGCTACTTATTGATATCGTTCTTATATTTCATCTGTAATTTAAGAATAGAAGTCTATCGTTAACCGCTACTGGATAATGTTCCTACACATTTTATTGGCAATTTGCTACTTATTGTTATTGTTGGTGATCGATACACGGAGCTTAATATCTGACCTTGACATTTTCACTCGTAAAATAACAATACGTCACACTTTAAGTATTTAAGGTAGAGGACTTTAAATACTCAAACACACCATTACATCTCATTATATATTATATATCTCATTAACCGATTGAGAAAAGTCTGTCTTTGTACATAAAAACGACCAAACAAGCGATGTCAATATGAACAAATAGTAGAGACTCAAAAACAATGTAATAATATTAATTACATTTAAAATATATGACAATATTATTACATTTATCGACAATTCAAAACGTTTTTAATAACTAAAACAACTTAGAATAAAACATAAATCCTGTTTAATCAACCTCTTCTCAATTACTTTTATGTTCAACAAAAAAGTTTTAATATGTATTTATAATCCATAATCTTTTATTCGAATCTTGATTGGTATTTTGCTGCAAGCTAGAACTGATAATAATTTAGTTTGTAAAGGTATTTTACGGTCCTTGAATAGGTCTTGACTGCATAGGATGACTTTATTTATTCTAGCACAATAAGGTGTCGGCAATAGTTAAGTGCGCGGATGGTGTAGTGGTTTGAGCGGTCGCCACATAGGACAACACAACACTAACAACAAATTTTTGTTTCATGTCCACGTGTTTTTTGTGTCCGTTTCTTAATGCAGGATATATTCCTAATGCAGGCGTCATCTTTTTTGTTTTGAAAAGAAATCAATTTAATCAGTTAAAGCCTCGAATTCATTACCAGCGCACGTGTTTCCCTCCCACTACGGTCCCGGGTCCTTTAAGCGGGGCGTGAAAAAGCATCTCATTAGGCCGCCATAGCGTGGGTCGCCATATTACGCTGTCGTCATTCGCAGTGAGTATGGCGACTACCGTTCTTGGATGCTGTTGCTTGGAGTCACTAAATAAAAAAAAATGGTGTCGCGATGTCCTTAATCAATTATCAAGGTATTTCCATGTCAGATTTAATTGTGGAAAATTAGTTTAACGGCTTAACGGTGAAAGCATAGCCGATAAACAGATATTTACACATTTACTTTATTAACAGGAACTTAATATAATGTCCTCGACTGCATTCCACACGAATGGTACTTTTTGAAGTTTACCCAAGTGATAGTATAGATTTTTCAATTGTGTCTGCATGCAAAATACGTAAACGAGTCCTTTGGATAATGAGTCTGGCTTTAACCGTCCTCCGCCAATATTAAAAACCATAATATAATATTTTTATTCTAGAAAATACTCATTTGTTTTTTTTTTTCATTAGTAGTTTCCTTACTTATTATCTTTTTTGCAATTTCATTTTTAATACAACATTCAAAACAAGTCTCAACTGTTTAATATATTTTAAATTAGTACTAATAAAATGAAATTAGCAAAACTGAAAAATAATTTACATGAAATAGTTTGAGACCAAGACCAAGACTGGGATGGTTGGCGCTCCTTTGATAGACCTTCGTTCAACAGTGGATGGCGATAAGTTGAGATGGGAAGTAGAAATGTTTAAAAAAAGACCTGACCAGACAGGTTAGTATTGGATTTGTTTCAAGTTTGCCTTGTTTCCTTAGTCAACTCTCACGACATCAATTGGAAGAATAATGGTGCTGCCACCCTGTATTCTTAATCCGTCACCACACGGAGACTAACCACATGGAACATGGCTGTTACTATTTGATTCATTCTCAGCATTCTACTTTTAGTTCAATTTCAATTACAAAACCTCACCAATTAAACTATTATTATTGAACGATTTTTTTACATGCGATTTGTCTAGCTATACAGCTAAAACCCATTGCATGATAATCATCTAATAAATATACAGTACACGGTTACTACATTCCTGAGCAGTAGATATAATGCGTCACATTATTGCGATTTGCTTCGGCTGGAAAAGAAATAGTTGTTTCTGTCTAGAAAACCTGGTAAAACACAAACTAGTCTGCTTGAATGTAGAATGACGTCATTATTTAGTACTATAGTAATTATAGGCTGGATGCTTTTTACCGACTGAATAGGATCACCAGGGACCAACCCTCTCAACCTTAATACTTGGGCGGGGCACACAAAGGGCGTTAACGCATTTTTGTCTTTTAAGGAGCAGCCCCCCTAGCCAAATTCACGTTCTACAAACGTAAACGTTAATAGAAAACTTATAAATGTATGTATGGAAATTATGTCATCCTAATGCTAAGTTACGTGGTCAAAACAAAATACGAGCCGATAATACAAAATACTAAAGAAGTTAGCGATTGTAGAAAGAGAATCGACGCGAAACACTTACTTCTTGGCTAAAGGGGTTTGGCTAATTGACGAATACTTAATTATTACTATTATTTAATGCTTATAATCTTCTTTATTGATTTCTTTGACTGATTTACAACGTAAATCTATGCTAATTTATTAATACAGGCTTGAAATGTTTACGTAGCTGACTCGGTCTATTAAAAACATTCTCATCATACGATTAAGGTTTATATTTATCAATTTTGTTACGTTTAAGAAAAACAAAAGTTATTTTAAGATACTTTTTAGTTGTTTTTGAATGGAGAATACCCCATCACTGTATCATCTATGTTTTAAATAATATCTGCGTCATCTTTTTCCAAGTTAGATATCCTTTATTATTTTTGCAAGTAAATACCCATTTTCCACGTTTTTTATCAAATTTAATACTCTACAATCCGAAAATTTGCTAATAGAAGTTATTCATACATATAAAATTGAAGAAGTATGTCCAGAGTGCGTCAAGGTACACATTAATAAGAGGTAAAACAGACGGTAGCACTTATTATTGCAGTTTGAATAGTGCAATATAATAATACTGTTATAATACAAACAGGAAATATTCGCCACATGTCTCTATAACTTACTCTTGTAACTTGTCACTGTTTGTTGGTAAATTTTAAGTTCAGAGTGATCGATTGGTATTCGTGAATAAATATATGATGAATGAATTTTTGTTTCATTGACTACCAATTAATCAATTCATCCGTTATTTAAGACTATCCTTCCATGACTTAGCCATACGCGAGTACGACGCGACGACGACGATTTGAACGGAGTTGAAAAGATTTCGTTATCGAAATCGGGCGAGGATGTAATTGATTTAGATCAATAATAATTAATAATAATTGAAGTAGGTAGCTTAGATTTTAAAAAAAAAATATTTTCTTTTATTTATTTATTTATTTATTTATATGTTACACAGTGTTTACATCTTGTGGAGCAGTTTGTTTCGTATACTAAATGGTTAAAACAATGTTTATGTTCAGCTGGTACATAAAATAGGAAGACCTGTGCTATAAGTACCAGCAATCTATCATTGACACATTTTCCTTTTACAGTAGACAATTTAAGCTATAATTAACTATACAATGTTAAAATAATTAAACTAGTGATTTATTTCATAAGTAGCATAAGTTATAGCATATTACTTATTACAGTTTTATATATATATATATATTTTATAAGCAAACCTTTTCTTTGTACGTATGTGCGTGTGTATGTGTGTGTGTGTGTGTGTGTGTGTATGCGTGTGTGTGTGTGTGTGTGTGTGTGTGTGTGTGTGTGTGTGTGTGTGTGTGTGTGTGTGGGTGTGTGTGTGTGGGTGTGTGAGTGTGTGTGATGTGTGTGTGTGTGATGTGTTTATATGTGTGCGTGGATGTGTTAACGTATTGGATGTATTAAATTTTCAGTATCGTCATACGACTGACATAAGAGCCAATCTTTTATTATACGTTTACACTCACATCTACTCATGCCCACAATACACAAAACCGCGTTAATCCTACCATAAACGAACCGTCCCAAAAAACAGAAAAATCTTTGGCTAAAAGATGTTCTGTATGTAATGTTTGTTGGTATTTTGAAACGCCGAGTAGCAACCTGTTGAGAGCCGGGGGCAGATTGAAGGGATTTTGAGAGGTATAAGTGTTGTTTCAATGTTATCTCTAAGATAAACAGTTGACGGACAGTTAGAACCTCACAGTATTCATAAAGATCCTTGGTGGGACATAGGAACGGCTGAAAAGTGGAGACCTTTAACACTGCTCTCTGAGCTCGTTCTAGTCGTATTATATGTGTTTTTGATGCTCCACCCCAGGATGAGATACAGTATGTTAGCAAGGATTGACAAAGTGCAAAATAAACACTTTTAAGCACATCTGAATCCGCAACATGTCTCAGATGTTTAAATACAAATATCAACTTACGGACCCGTCCCGTCAGAAGATCTATGTGAGGTATAAAACTTAGTCTCTCGTCTAGAATAACTCCTAAATACATTATGGTAGAAGCATTCTCTATTTTCGGGCAGTCACATGTAAAGCGAGTAATGTAGGTATTTGTTGCATGGTTGTGTGCCGTGATGAAATATTTGTCCCTATCCAAAGTAGTTGTTGGTTTTTTTATGTTAAATGTTAGGTATTTTGTTTTTTTCACATTAAGTGACAGTGAGTTCAGTTTTAGCCAGTGGGTTAGTTTATTTAAGCCAATTTGTGCCGCATCAAATACCTGTTCCCATGTTCGACCTCTGAAAAGGATAACTGTATCGTCGGCAAACGCAAATAGTTTACCATGTTCTAACTTTATTTTACACATCTCATCGATGTATATTAAGAAGAGTGTAGGACCAAGTATACTACCTTGGGGAACGCCATGGTCTATGTGAAGATAGTCACTTATATGTTCGCCTATCTTCACGCATTGTGTACGATCAGTAAGGTAACTTTGGAACAACTTAAGCTGCCTATCTCTGACACCAATTCTCTCAAGTTTCAATTTTAGTGCAGGGATAGAGAGCGTGTCAAATGCCTTAGCCAAGTCTAAAAAAATACCAATACACTTATCCCCACCATCCAATGCCTTAACAATAGCATCGGTAAGATCATGAACAGCATCATTGGTTGACATACCATTGCGGAAACCGTATTGATTCCTTGATAAGATATTATGAGCGTCAAGAAAGCTTTTAAGATGGCTATTCATAATCCTTTCAAGGATTTTTGATATTGCTGGTAACACTGAAATAGGTCTATAGTTCAAGACACAGTCTCTATCCCCAGATTTATATATAGGGTAAACGAGAGCTCTTTTTAAGAGATATGGGAAGTTACCATTTTTAATACAAAGATTAAAAATATGGGTCAGAGGTGGTATGAGAGTTTCCCTATACTGTTTTAAGAGGTTTGTTGGTATACCGTCAATTCCGATAGCACAATCTGATCGCAATGTTACGACTAAGCGTTCCACTTCTGACTCGTCTGTTTCCAATAGCACAAGCGAATGTGGATTTACAAAATCTGACAGTGTATCTATGTTTGTATTGCCACCAACTATTTTATTATTGTTGCTAACTAGATCTTTTCCAACATTGACAAAAGTTTGATTGACTTCGTTTATGGACTCATCATCGGAGTCCCTGATTTTGAGTAACGTGTCGGCTGACGTTCTTTGCTTCTTAGTGTGTGTGATTTCTCTTATTATATTCCACATCATTTTTGGATCTGACTTAGCCTTACCTAACTCTTGTCTTTCATATTGCCTTTTAAGATTTTTTAAAATAGTGCTGCAAAAATTACGGTATCTCTTAAAAGTTTTTTTAAGAATTTCGTTATCCGGAAAACGTTTCGTTTTAATATACATTCTGTCTCTGTTTTTTAAGCATCTCAGTAAACCTGGTGTGATCCAAGGCTTACGGATTCGTAAACGATGAGGCACAGTATATGTTTTAGTACTCAACTGCAGTGCCCCATTCAATGAATCCACAAAGTATGTGAGTGCGGTGTCGGCGTCTGTACAATTGTGAACATATGAGAAATTTATGTTTTTTATATGAGTTTCCAGCTGTGTGTAATGGATTTTTTTTTTTATGATGTGACTGTAACATATTTTTACTTTATCGAGAGTAACGAGAACGGCACTGTGGTCAGTAACTGTGGACTCGACAACAATGGTTAGGGCATTAAATTTCTGATGATGTTATTTTGGTCCTGGAACGGAAAGTTTTCGTAAACTATGACTAGCGGTCAAATAATGTTCTGTTACCCTTTTATCGTTAGCAAAAAAAAAGAGAAACTAAAAAAAATATATCCATTGTGATTACATAAATACAATTTTCTGTTGCTGTGTAAACAATATATAAAATAAATATGAGTTAAACAAAATTAAATGGAAAGTCGTTGAATCTGGCTGGTCAAACACCATCACTTAACTTAACATAAAGTCGCGGCTATTTCCCAGAGGGGTAGGCAGAGACTATAGATCTCTACTTACTACGGTCCTGTGACACCTGTCTTTCTTCATCCCCATTAATCAATCGCTGTATGTATGCTCATCAGTTCCTAGTGCTTTTCACGTGGCCTTTCTTCAGAACACCACCAATTTGGTCGGTAAATACCACCGGTACCTCTTCCGACACTGCCACACACATTTGCTCTATAAATTGCTTTCATGAGTCGTCTATCATACATCCTCTCTACGTGGTTAACATATCGAAGCACACCCTTTTAAATCCTTATCACTACATCTTCTTTCAGTCCGAAACGATCTCTTATCGCTACATGCCTGACTTTGTCACTTCTTGTTAGAAATTATATTCATTCATTCAATCTTTTATTCTAGTACCTTAAGACACTTTTTTTTCTTTTTTTTTATTACTGACCTACCAAAGTGAATCTACTCTGAATGATGGAAAGCATGAATAGAATCCAAGAGTGGTGGTCGCCATACTCATTGCGGATGTAAATAATTTAGTACGGCAACCCACACAATGGCGGTCTAGTGAGATGATTTTTCAGGTCCCGTTTAAAGTACCCGGGGTAAGCGGGACGCAAACACGTGCGCTGGTAGAGAGTTCCAGTTTTTACTGATTTACACAGAAAGGAAAGCTTTTAGTTCTGGAACGTATATCTGCCTTTCTAAAACGGTGACTGCCAAGGCCTACACGTGTAAAATCATTAATTTAATCTAAAAGTCTGCCAACTAATAGGTATTAAATTTAAAAACGAATGTATCTTCACTGAGCGATCAAATATACTCATCACCATAATTCGTGCACGTCTCTACATTAGATTTCACCAACTGCAACCTTAATACAACGAAATGACAGGCCATGCGTCAATTGCATTGTTATTGATTAATCTTATTATTCATCATATTTAACTAAATCAATCGTAGCGTACGCCTCGTGTTCAACGATAGTAACTCTCGTACATAATATGTGTTTCAATGAACCGTTGTGTCATCGATTCATGCGTACTTGATTACCTTGCGCTAGTTATCGGGTCAACGACCTATACTCTTACTTGATTGATACATTTGCTTATAATTAATCATATCGTAAACTTATAATTAATCTTAAATATTTTGTTTATCATGTTTTTTTACGGATATTAATTTTTTATTGAGTTTTTTCTGAATGTCTTAAAATAATTTAAAAAAAGATCAGAAGTAATGAATTGAAACGTAATAATTATTTGAACATTATTGTTTATAGTATATTTCTCATGTAGATAATTCGCTATTTTGTTTTTTTTTGATTTGGTAATGATAAAAAATTATTCAAATATAAGTAGCTTAAGATTTTTCTTTGCCTATTTGATTAATTCAACTTTTATGGAATAACATAATCTTTAAGCCTATTTTATTTGTTACAGGTTTTTATTTTAATAACGCAATAAAAATATCTAAAGGTTTTGTACAACGTTTTTGCCGATTTAATATCTCATTTCATATATTTACTATTGACATCACCTTTCTATACATTAACTATGAGCATTGACATTGAAATAAAACATCGTTACATCATTTTTATTAAGCTCAATTTAACGTGTTTTAAGTAGAACTAATCATCATTAGATCATAGATTCAAGTAAAAATGTCTGATGATTTATTAATATATACAAGTATTTATATTTATGGGGTAAATAAGCTGACGCGGTACCTGACGGTAAGTGAGTGCCTCGTTTATCTAGCGATTAGCGTATACAACTACCGATCAAAAGTGTTCGTTGCCCGGGTTGGATCAAAAAGTTTTATTGAATTTATCTGAATATAGAGAAGCGTAATAACAGCCTGGAGTTTGTAAGTTGGGGTCTTAACCCCCGTGCCTCCTAGAGTTCGTGAAGCCATCGGTCCTGCGCCTGATCTCTTCCCGGTCGTGTCGGATAGACGTCCCGTCGGATAGTGAGAGTGAGGGAGCAGAGAGTGCACTGGTGCTTGTACACATACTTGTGCACTATAATATCTGGTGCGTAGTTGGTGGGCCGCTGTGGCCGAAATCGGTTAGGAGTACATCATCAATATTACTTTCCGAGTGCGAGGGGAGCTTGGGAACCTCGCTCACTGGGTGAAAAGAATTATTGAACACCACTTTGCTGCTAGGCCGTGATGTTACTCCAGTTATGCTAGAGAAGAGCTCTCCCACCAATCAAACTACACAATGCCAATAACAATCAATAAAATGTGTGTGTTATAATTCTTAAAACACTACTTGATCTCTGTGGCAAAGACTACGAAACTAATAAAGTAACTATGAATAAACGATTTAATTTTGTATCAGCTGTATTGCATTCTTTACGTGCCAGTATTATCGCTAAAAAGTGCGATACATAAATATAGTATAGTAATTTACTCTTAAAATGTATCTCATATATTCTAAAATCAGACTAGTGATAGCTGTGCCAGAGATAAAACTATATTTTTAGGACTAGAAGTGTGATTTTATAACCATATGTGTTTTCTCTTAGCATAACCATACTTCTCTTAGCGTTCACTAATTTTTTTATGTATTTTAAATCCCAGTTTTAGTGTCACACTCCGCCTATTGCCAACTATTCAGTTATCATTTATATGCGAGGATCAACTAGAACTTTATGAATATTGGAACTAGAAGCATTGCTGATTTTCTTTCGTAATCCATACTCTATCGTGATTCAAGTATCATTTTGAAGAACAACAATTATAATTCATTGCAGATAATTACTCCTATTGTCGTTTGTCTTTCGAAACATCGTCTTATTTTTAAGATAATTGAGATAGATTAGTTTCGTAATTATTATTTTTAGATTTCTTCCTTGTTTGCTGTGGAGGTTGCTTTATGTCACAATATTATAAATCAAACTTTTCTATTAATCATGGCACGCGTTTCTATTCATGTTTTTATCTTTTCGTTTCTCTTTGAAACATAATTTATTACATAATTCTTACTGATACATGTATACCGAAGTATTTTTAAGCTTAAGTTTGAGCTACGATCATGGATGTCGTAATATCAGCTGTCCCCAGATCCTTCCTATCTCAGGCGCAGAGTGGCACACCATGTGGTTGTAGTCGGTCGGATTTCGACACACCAATCCCCCGTAAACCCCGGCAGGGTGACGTCCCGAGGGGGTATTGACATGTTAAAAAAAAATGATAACGAGTGTCTCAAGCGAGAGGAGTTGAATTATAACAACATTTACTTATCTATATGCATTTATCTATATTCTCACGCACAAAGCTTAACAATAAACATATTAAAAAAAAGATTAGTTTGCTCCTACATAAGTTTACACACTTATTTCAAAACAATAGCAATACAAGCGTTCACAGGTCTTGTACTCAGTTAATGAGCATTGACGTCATCACTGGCCCAGTTATACACGTTATTATACATAGCTATGTAAATATAGTATTGTTGGCCCAAATCGTCTGACATCAATCTAAACAAAGTAACCGGAGCGTGGATATATTTTGATGACAATACTTTTAGTTTGGAATATAGCGTAGTGTTCGTTCGGATAAAAAAAGTGTCACGATCCCTATTGATCCCGTGAGTGTTAGGGGCCTTTTTTTGTTGACGACGCGAAAAATCTCTGCGGATCTCCTGCTCCTTGGGGCACAGGAGTCAGGTGTAAACTACACAGGACAACAGCGTTGCAAAGAGAAGGAAAATTTATATTCCAACCCACCTGGCCAGTGAGGAATAAGTAGGCCAAAACCTCTTTTCTTAGGAGTGACATATGTAAAGGCTATTGATGTGATATTTATGTGGTCGTGTTATGTGGTCACATATCACGGCTTAACCATGTAGCTTTTTTTTAAAGAACAACATCCGCACTAAACATAAATCCTGTGTCACGGGGGACATACAAGAAACGGATACAAAGAACATGCAGACTCAGAACAAGAATTTGTGAATCACACAAAGTGTTGTCTCATGTGGGATTTGTGCCCTCCAAGACTCAACGCGGTAGAGAGCGGCGTGGCGACCGCTTAAACCACTAGACCTACCGTGCAGTCTAACTAAGATGCAACACAATTTCTCTAACTCCGGCAGAAACTCGTTTTTTGTACTTGTTCGATGTAGTAACTACAAGTGCCCTTATTTACTTGTAAAAAAAGCATACAGAATTCAATGAATGACAGGACGTTAAGAGTTGATTATGACCCACTGTGACTCTCAATATAGCTACATTCTCATTGGAATAGATCAATAGCAGCCTACTAATTACATCTAGTTCACTAGTAGACCCGCGTAGCCTCGTCTGACTAGACATATGTATGTTGTCGTGAATTTTCAACTTTTAATCAATTCTTTATTCAAAATATAACTGTTTACGCAGCACAAGCAATGAAAATGCCCAAAGGGAATAATTTATCCATATTTTACAATTATTTTGACTGATATTCAGCTCCCTTTAGTGGCGTTATGATATATAGCCTATGGCCTTCCTCTACGACTGGGCTATCTAATACTGAAAGAATATTTCAAATCAAATCAGAATTTAGTTTCATAATATTAAGCACAGATAAATAAAAAACCACGCCTATTTCCCCGAAGAGTTAGGCATAGGCATACGAGTATTAAGCGTCCAATTTTCGTCAGTGTTTTGGTGCAACTTGAGCCTATTACTGCTAATTGGGACGTTTTAGCACCGTTAACTGTATGAAGAATAATCTATTGTCAAATGACGAAATAACCTTAACTAAATACGCACATGTCATGAAAGAAGTTTCCTCTTCAGCTATTAGTTTAGTGGTTAGTGACCCTCAGGGCTTAGCTGAAGGTCCTGGGTTCGGTTCTCTTCTAGAAAAAAATAATTTTGTGGTGAGCACGATAATTTGTTCTGTATCTCTGTGATTTATATGTAAATATAAATATTAAAAAATTATTAGATATTGGTTACAATTTGGGGGTGGTGAATGAGAGTAATGAAGGGGTCTCTGGTGGCAGATTAGTTGCTCCGGTCGGCGAAAAGTTATTTTGTTGCGGCCTAATCGCAAAAATGCGATCAGGCCGCAACATATTTTAAAAAGCAGATTGATAGGCGAGGAAGCCTTTGCGGCCATCCTGGGATAGAGCCTGACTAGGTGCGGCGTTGATTCGAAAATAATATAGTCCAGGTCCCCTTCAGAGAGGGATGCCTGAGACCGACCACCGGGGCGGCTTTTAGTGGAAACACCACATACTCCTGGCTCTTGCGCTCCTTAAGAACCGGAGATCTGAAAGGATTTTCCATCACGACAACAAAAAATAAAGATATTGGTCACTATAGTATAGGATCGTATGTGTGTGACATGTGTGCGGTTATTATTTTTACAATTATATTATTCGGTAAGAGGGCATTGTGACAGTAAACTTTAATTAACATACTAATTAAGTATTATGTAATATTATTTTATAATTAAAAAAAAAACAGAAGCCGTTAAAAGGCATTTTATAGTACTATTTGCGGTTATTGGAAATTAGTTGAACTGAAACTCAGCAATTATATGAATGCAAAACATATTACAATTAAGCGAAACGATTATAAAATTAATTAGCATGCTCACGGTCACTGCCTTGGCATACATTTAGTCCATTAACTATTTTAATATATATAGTAAATGGCTCTTTAGTGTCTTATTAGCGGTTTGGTGCGAAAATATTGCGAGATTAAAGGATTCAACGGGCCCGTCTAGTGGATAGTGGCCCTGACGGCTAAGTTGGAGGTCGTGGGATAGGTTCTCATCCAGGATAAATATTTGTGTGATAAGCACGCTTTGTTTTGTATAGGTGTAACTCACCTATAGGGTGGGTCATGAATTAGTTAACATTTGAAAACATTGTATAAAAAACAACAAGTGATATGTTATAAAAATTGTTTGTTCACAAGAAAGTTAATTCGTTAATGTCGTCTAAATAACCACCGTTTCGTCGTTTGTACTCTTCTAAGCTAACACCGAAATTTTCGAATAAGTACTCGTCGGCAAACAGCAATTATTTAGACGTTATTTTTACTGGGGCAAAGTAAATCTCTAGCTTACTAACGTTCTTTTGTATGTTGACATTGTCCCATTCAGTACGACACGCACGAGTGGCTTTCAATAGGCATTTTTTTACCACCTGTTAATTTCCGGACATCAATTGACGTCAAAACTGCAACCGTTTTGTTGATTCACTTATTGGATACACAGCTGAAATAAAAGTGCATTATACCTCAATATATATATTTCTGATATCTTGATGGGATTATGTAATTATAACTGTTATTTTTTTTTTCAGGTAAATACGATTTGCTGAATTTAAACATGATCGTCACTGACACGTAAGTCATTAAGTTGTTTTGTTTTTGAAACGAAAAAACTATGATTATAAATGGGTGTTATTAATTAATTATACACTATATAACTAACTAACTCAGCATGCAATAGAAAAGGTTATACTCAGTGTTTCTCTGAGTGATTCGAGGGATTTTTTTTTAACTGAAGTGAAGTAAACGAGTTCTGGAATGGAGACCGCAGCTCGGTAAACATAGTGTAGGACGCCCAAGGGCACGGTGAAGTCATTAGTTGGATGTGGAATTCCAAAATCGATTAAAGTGACGTACAATAGGAGAGTCCTACATCCAGCGGCTGCGATAGGCTGATGATTAATAAAACTATTATCACCCATAGGATAGATAACACCGGCAGACGTTTACATACTCAATTTGGCAATTATAAATTGATTTTAGTTAATGTAACTTACTTGATAAATAAACTTATGATTACTGTCGTCATCAAAGAATAGGATAATTGAAAGTGTTTTAAAAGTCATGAATGTCACAGTTATATATTTTACATTGTTTATTACACTGATAATCAATTCTCTAGATTCTAAATGGTGTCAGTTTTAAAAATTATTACACATGGCCGACCGATTCCAAATTAGGCAGAAACTATACCTACAGTAACTAGAATACTGATAATCAAACTTGTATAGTTTCAAAACCATACATATTAAATATAAATATTTCAACCAGTCACAAAATAAAATGATGCTGAGTATACTCTTCACACAAAGATTTGTTCTGGGTGGGAGACGAACGAGGTCGTATCTGGTCGCCTCTGGATTATCAGTCAGTATCACTAGCTCCTAGAAATCGTTACTATCCTAACAGAGCCCCTAGACAGGTCAGCACTCTAGTTTTGATTGGTCAAAACATGGAATGACCTAACAAAAGACCATGTTACTCCTTCTTCGTAATTAATAAATATAATAATAATATCCTCACACATCTCACACTAGGCCGTCTGATTCTAAACTAAAGTCTGTACTATGGTAACCAGACAGCTGATAAATATACTTATATATTTCAAAATACATAAATATTATACATAAATTATACTCATACTCAGAACGTGCTCATCACACAAAAATTTGCCCAAGATGAGAATCGAACCTACCTCTGACTTAGCAGTCAGAATCACTAACCACTAGGCCATAGATCGTTAAAAAAACATTAGTGATATCGGCAGTTTTCCTTTGACGTCAAACATTCACTTATAACCGCAGTGTCGCATTTTTATTCAATTGTGGCGAAGTTAGGTGAAGGTAAATTACGACACCACTTGCTTGAAAAATTACGAACAAGGCAAAATAGGTTTTGGTAAAACCTACAAGTAATTCGATATCAACCGATCCTTAGTTATCCTCGGGGATAATTGGTTTGAAGACATTGGATT
The DNA here is from genome assembly GCA_949316085.1 of Hypercompe scribonia. Classification (NCBI taxonomy): domain Eukaryota; kingdom Metazoa; phylum Arthropoda; class Insecta; order Lepidoptera; family Erebidae; genus Hypercompe; species Hypercompe scribonia. Next base: position 15,355,733 of record OX438981.1, on the reverse strand, counting down.
TGATTGATAGTCTGATCAGACTATTAATTAACTTAATCAACAATCGACCAAGAATTTTAACACAAGTTAAAATTCATCTGGACGTGTAGATACAATAGAGATTTATGTTTTCGTAGATAAAGTTCTCAATCTGTGAATAATAAACAGTTACCGCTGGCAACCCTTTCTTCACATCGGAGTCAAGTTTTTAAAACTTACAGATAGTATGATAAGATTTCTGTCTAGCCACTGTCTTCTGTATGACCAACATAATCATAGTAGATGCAATTTAAGTAGAAGATTTCTATATCCCATCTTCCTTAAGCAGAATTCCTAAAAAGTTTCTGATGTCTTATATGTAGCCTCAATAGAATTGCATGATACCATGTAGGCATATCTCTCTATCTGTCTTGTTCAATAATAAAAAAGACACGTTGATCTGTCTACCAATGGTGGTCTTCAAACTTGCCACATAAGGAACCGTTCAACGGATACAATAAAAGATAAAACGCACTTACTTTGATAGCCAATATGTTTTTGAATTTGAATCGTTTGTAAATAGAGGTTTAATATCTTGTTAAACCAAATTAAAATGGAAATAAGAGATTAAACAACATTCATGTCATGTATACACATCCTATGTATCTTGTTTTCTAAATATATTATTCAATATTATTAGCACAATATACGAATCAAAAACCTAAATATTTAAACAAACAATCATATAATATATATTCCTTTTTAAACTAATTCGGATGTTATAAATCTGGCTCTTAAAATTAAAAATGTTTATTAAAAGCAAGGCCTGATAATGGTTTCAATAGATCACATGTAATGGCGACAATCCAATGATAAAGTCATGAGAGGAAGAGAGGCGCCTTAAAAACCACTTGTCGCGACTGCTTTCCACTAGAAAATAAAATGCTGCAAAAAATAAGAAATTAATGTTAGTTATAATATAACATGAATCTATAAGTAGTTGTAATATCAACAAAGCAGGTCGAAGAGTCTGCAAATACTCGTAATTTATGGATAGTCTAATTCAAAACTATGAAAGTATAAATATGTACATAACTCTAGGGCCTAATTAGATTTTGTATTATATCATTATTTTCAACAGCCTCCAACAGTCCACTGCTGACCATAGGCATCTCCTTAGCAAGGAGTTACATTGCCTTACAAGGAGTTACGTTGCCTACAAGACCACGCTGGCAAGAAGGATTGGTATGGGGTTTTTTTCAAATTGTCCTTCCCTTTGCAGTGATGTTATCTGCGTTATATTACTGATGTTATTTGATGATCCCTTAGTCACCTGTTACGACACCCTTGGAATAAATAGGGGAGGTGATATAACGTGTTCTTAATCCGTCACCACACGTAACGTATATTATATAACATGATTAGAATTTAATATTCATTGGTTGTCCTTTTTCTTTGAATATTTCTTTCGATACTTAAATTGCAATGTTGATGTTAAGGTCAAATAATTCCAAATTGGTAATTCAAAGTTTGGTCATGGTTTAAAACTACTAATTTACATATTAAGGCGGACACACAAGATGATATAAAAACAATTTAAATGATAATTAGAGAAGACTTAAAAATAGACAGTTAGTTATAAATAGTTGTTAAAAACTCCTAAATAAACACTACAATGTAGGGTGGGCCAGGTATTCGTTAACATTAGAATCTAACACCCCGCGCAAACATGTTACGGGAGCTCTTGATCGATGCTACTGAAATTTGCTGGTTACAATCGTAACACATGGTTTCAACAAGATGGATCCAATTGAATAATTCGTGGCCCACCCTATATTACAACGTCGTGTACACTAGAAGTAATTTGCTAACCCGCCCAGCTTTGTCTGTGTCTCTCTCTCAATAAACTTTCACAGTTTTTGTAACATTTTTTATTGTCGTTCGGCTCCTATTGGTCTTAGCATGATATGTTTTAACCTATAACCTTCTTCGATAAATGTGTTCTCCAATGCTAAAAGAATTGGGTAGATGACTGTATCGTAAATAAATACCAATGTCCACTTCATTAAAACTAATATCGCGAAACATCTCGGAAAATACAATTAACATAGCTTTTTATTATTATTACGACCTTTAATCAAATATACAGTGAAATATATTGTTCAATCGAATAGTCTAAAATAGTGACGTCACAATTTTGTATTTAGTACATTTTTCATACAAAATTGTCGTTTTGACAGATGATAAAAGTAACTAATTTGACTAAAGTGTCATTTAGCCTATTAGTGAAATGAGTCCAGTGAGTCGCGCGTGGTGCAGTGACCAAGAAGAATAGGGATTCATTTTTATATAAATAGATGTCATAGTGCGTATTGATATTAAAGCATACATATCATAATAGAAAATAAAGAAATGAAAAACGAGGTCCATGACCCTTTGTTGTGAAAATTAACAGTTTTAAACTAGCAGCATCACAAAGAAGATAAAAATTATAAATTGCCAGATAAATTAGAAAAAAAAACATTTGACTACACCGAGCTTTCGTTGTTTGATATTTGCACTGCTATGCAATTTTTCAACTTTGTATGAAACGTAGCATAATTGCAAACTCCAAACTTGGAATTTAGAAAAAGTGCAGACCAACCTTTACGTGCCTAAATATTTTATATTCTACTCAGTAACGTATTTCGCACTACACTAATATATATTGTATAGAATATCAATGTTATCCTTCAGAAGCATGTCAAGATCGTGTGTGCCACGGGATTTTATAGTAGACATTTTTCCCGTTAAGTTAGACAATGGAATTTCAAGGTCACTTGCTTGCCATGAAACAAATTTCGTTTTAAAAACGTCTAAAGCTTAGTTTATAGACGTGGCAATGGTAAAAGTAAGGTCCTTAGTTCTTTTTTTAAGGGTTCTGGATTTTAGGATATTGACTGAAATTACTAAGCGTCTTCTGTTTATCTCAATATCTCTGTACCTTGTGAACTAAAAAGAAAAAAAATATGAAAAAGTAAATAACATTAAATGATAAGCTACAGTTTTGTCGGTTTTTTATAGTACTCCAAAGATTAGTACCAGATATTTTTAAATAGAAAAATGTCGACACGTACTTTCAGTTTTTCAGTATAGAGACCGCACAATAATATTCGTAGAGTTCAAGCAACTTATAATTATATTATTGTTACTCCGGACATAGGTACTACACACCTAAAATACCCGCTGTAGTTGAAGAGGTAGAATGTTCATTTTAAGAATTTAAGTAATATTAATTTATGTTTTATTTGTTGTCTTTTTTTTTCTTTTTCTTTTTGTAAAAGACTACGTCCGCATTAGGAATAAATCCTGTTTCGCGGGGGACTTTACAAACATACAAGAAACGGACACAAAGAACACCCAGACTCAGAGCAACAATTTGTGGATCACACAAAGTGTTGTTCTACGTAGGATTTGAACTCACAACACTCAGCGTAGTGGAGAGCGGCGTGGTGACCGCTTAAACCACTAGGCCAATCGTGCAGTTGTGTAGACAAATCCAGATATTTCATAAGAAGTCTTAATATCAATGAGTTGTACAGTTTCGTTCATATCTCTAAGGTTCTTTATCATAATTTTTAGGTTACAAATTTTGTTATTAAGTACAAAATATCCTATTCCAGCGATATGTATTGTTCAAAGAATTTATTAAATTAACCCAGAATATGTCTTTCTATAACACTTTGTATGAATACAATAACTTAATAACTAAATATAATCTAAAACTACCCCGTGGTAATTCCCATGCTACTCTTAATTCTTTGTATTTCATTCTATGTGGAAATTAATTAAGAATGACGTAATTTAACAAGTAATAATTGCTAGCTTAGGGAAAAATAAACTGACAAAATACTGACGTCATGGAACATAATTATGGGCATGTCTGTGGTTAGCGGTATGATTCTTTTCCTGTGCAATAACATTGGAATGTTATTTTTTTATGCACTTAGCTAAGATGACAAATGCACCTACAGTCAATTTGAGGGAGAGCACATTTCGTAATTTATAGGCACAACACAATATTATAGGTACACAACGGACAATCCCAAAGTATCAAGAAGCTTAGGCAAGACAGAGCCTTGAAAAGCGGTAGTGTTTTTGAATATAAAAAAATATATATAAAAAATGGTTAAAAATAATATTATTTTGATCATTTACACTAATCGCAAATTTACACATAAAATATATTAAGTAATAAAATTTAGACACTAGCTCTTGAATATATATTAAAATGATAATAATCTTTCATTCTTTTTTTCATGAACTGTAATAACCATGAATGCTCAAATGCCTTTCACATTAGACATTTTAAAATCTTCAAACTTCAAATTATGCGAATAAGTATGACTTTGAATTAAATTGCACTCTAAGCTGCCTAGCTCTTGATCTATATTTATAGATTATAAATATATTTAACGGCAAAAATTATAGCACGGATTGATTGAGGTACAATATCAAGGTCTACTATAATTGATCAATTTGTGTATAACGGCATGCGCGGGCGCAGTCTATTGTTTCCACTTAAGGACCGGAAACTAACAATGGCTTCTTAAAATACTGATAAAATCTGTTTTGGGACAATTTTATTTGTTTGGTTGAAACTTGACCAACTCTCGGTCAAGAATTGTTCAAGGTACTAAAAGTTAACGAAGTTTAGGTATTAAATCTATGGTAATACTAGCTGAAGAATGTTTTTGGATGACTGTGCTAATTTTAGGAAGTAGTGATTCAAATAGAAAATTTATTTTGGAATTTATGAAGCCCACATTTCAAAGAAATGTAAACGCTACATAACTTTGTACTATCGAGCCAAGCATCAATGAAAAACGTTCAAAACGGAGAAAATCATATTTTTGGCAGGTGCAGACGGAGTTGCGCGGGTCAACTAGTTAATGATAATCCTACACACTTTTCAATTTATAGGGTTAGTTTTATTTTAATAATGAAACAGGATTTTTAAAGCTCCCATATTTAGGGCGCATGTATTTGATAGTTTGGTACATAGAGCCTATATACGTATGCTTAAATTATTATATATGCGTACGTATATATTAAAAAATAAAGCACTTTTTTATTACTATCAACCCAGAAAAGACATTGCTTGTTATACAATGAAGAAAAGATTATTACGTAACTGTTTTATCTTTTCTATTTACATTTAAATAGTTCCTTATCTGTATAGATATTTATAATTATTTAAGAATTACGTATATCGGTCAAAATCCGAGAATGCTTTGTTAATCTAATAAAAGTTTTTATAAACTGTTTACTTTTCTGAGTTGTTATTCCTTGGACTGGAACGGACGCAAACTACGCATTTTGAAAGGCATTTCCTTCCAAACAGACGTTCAGAATGTCGAATGACCTTCCTACCAAGGTTTTTTTAAACCAGGATTCTTCAAAAGATCTGTTGACCACGCTTAATTAACGTCATGACGGTCTGTATGTTCGTGTGCCATTATAGTGACATTATACATATCTCAGAGCAAGAAAATAAAATTTAAAATATATCTAGTGAGTTGAAATGTATGTTGTCGTATGTTGTTAGTTGCTTAGGCTGACTTCTGCCGATACTAGGTTTTGCTTTCTCTTCAAGAAAGAAAATTTGTAACCAACTATATACTAACCCATCTGGTCAGCTTGATGTAGTAGGCCAAAATCTCCTTTATTAGGTGAGGTTTATGACTACTAAAGGCTGTTGGTGATGAGATATACGGCAGTACAGTATGGTCTTCGAGGAAGGTCTCTGCATGGCCTCTACTTCTTAATTTGACAAAACTTCCGTTTACAATCTCTAACATCAACTCGGTAAATGATAGAACTAACAAAAAACGCTAAAGGTCTGACTACTTAGCAGATGCGTTTTGTCAAAGACATCATGTGCGTCAACAATGTACTTGACATAATAGTCGTATCGTCATTTCCCTAGACACGTAGCTCCGTCTCTTTTCCACAACACGGGAAGAAAAGAGAAACAATTACAAATAGGATGAGGTTATGCAATTATTCCGGGGATTATTTAAATCCAAATGTGGTTTTGCTAAGAACATTATATTCTGTTTAATTATTTTAATCATTTTATATAATATAATGTTAGTAAAGTATAGCATTCGACTGCTAATACTACTGCGTTAATGACGATATTTTACGATGAATGACGTCATAGGATGTTTTTCAGTACATACTCCTGCTATTATTTGAAAAACGTGTTCATATTGGCTTTTTAATTTGGAGTAAATGATGATAAAGAAAAAATAAATATGATTGTGAAAGAATGTCTACCGCAAAAAGTTGCCAGGCCTGATTATTAATTAATTTACCAAGAAAACAAACTATTACAGTGACCGTGACAATGTTAGACTTTACTAAATAACTATTATTACAAATTTTGTAATGAATACAATGCCTTGAAACTTCCATAAACGAGTATAACAACGAAAGTAATTGAATAGAGATTATCTGCATAATTAAAGTCTGAAAGAAAAACCATCGACTATACCGTCTTGTTTGACTTGTTTATAGATATGCCACTTATTTTCTCATGGTACAGGGGATATACCAGCCCCTCTTGTCAAGTTGACATTCTAAAAACGTTATTAGATAACTAACAAATGAACAGAAATGACGTCTCTTGACGCTAAGTCACGTGGAGGCTTTAGCGATTGTAGAAAGAGAATCGACGCGAAACACTTGTACTTTGGATAAGGAGGCTCGTCTGTGATTACCGCCACCCATAGACAACAGGTTAGAGCTCCAATAACGTCACGCATTTGATAAAAATCATCAAAGCTTTGACTTTCTTCGAGACCGTATGACTGTGATATCACTCAGATCGAGTAGGCCTTGTGTTAAAGTACGGCTCTCCCACGTTTCTTTTTATACGATTTAAACGTAAAATTCTTTACCACCAATCGGGTTGTGCGATTGACTTCTATTTTGTCTAACTTGAAGACACACAAAATTAAATTTTCAAGCGTTCAAGCGTTGACTAGAATACAATATTTTAATAATAAATATCTGACTAACATATTCTTCCACAAAACGTTTTGCTCAAACGTTTATAAAATTGAATAGTCATTATTAGTAAGTTTATGCTTTTTGTATAATAGTTTTTGTTTTAAAATTAGCAGATTAGTTTTATCTCTTAAAGGGGCCAGACAATAATACAAAACACTCGTAAAACCGGTACCACAAAACACGTTTACTGTTTCTTAAAAATTTTAGGTAAACAACCTTGAAGAATCTGTTCAATTTTCTTAATTTAATATTTAAACATTTACATTAAATTATTTTAAACGTTTCTATTTGGAGGAAGAAAAATGCACCTTCTACTGCATGGTTTCCTCTTCTGGAGGTATGAAAACTTCCTGATACCGTCTATTCTTATTTCTTCTATATCGATCTCAATTTAAGATCTTGCAACCTGCAATACTTCTCTGTGGCTCATTGCTGTTGTATTGATGAGAAATGATGAACGAAACTGACGTGGTTCTTATTTGGTGTCTTAAGGACGCAATCGGTGCAAATTTTTTTGAGATTTTTAATTAACATTTTTATATACATACATACATACATTATCATCTCTATAAAGATATTATTTGTATTTCGTTCCTACTTACAGTTTAGGCGACGGCAGACTTAGAATCACATGTAAAACAATTCGCTCATCTTTGTCTCTTCACAGCAGACTACATAATGAATGGAAATTTAACTTCAAGAAACTTGAATATCAATTTGTACATTACAATAGATAGACGATTTAGTTATGACTGCATCATGTCTGTTACTAAACAGGTGTGTCTAAACATCTGTGTGACAAGTTAAATCAAATGTTTTATTTAATATGTATATGGCGAAAATTTATCCCAAATCAAGCATCCTTAGAAGGTGGCAAAGGTTATGCGGCAATACAAACTTCTAGATTGAAAATAACGATATAATGACGGGCCTCTACGTCTAGTGATTACTGATCCTAACTGCCATGTCACAGGTCTATGGTTCGATTCTCACGCTGGACAAATATTTGTGTCATAAACACGATTATTATTGTTTCTGTGTCTGGGTGTAATTATCTATAATATGTATGTATTTAAAAATATAGGAATGTATATTAGCAGTCTGGTTCTTATAGCTCAGGCTTTTAGTCGGCCGTGTGTGAGATGTGTGAGGACATTATTATTTTAATATACAGTATATATAATTATATGCAGAAAATAGATGTAAGGTAATCTTTTCGTTCTTTTTACTAGTGACTGAGGTTACCGGAGAGCCAAACCCCGCAACTTACACGTATTTTCGATTAACGAATTCAAAAGAAAGAATTAGTTGCGGGGGACGGTTTTTAGAGTTTAGCGATTTTCACACATTCACATAGTTTTTATTCAATAGTGGGATTTATTCACGATAAAATTATTTTAGAGATTACAATACCTTCTAACGGGTCTATCCGAGACCGCGAGCGGTATAACTCGTTCCAGATGTCGGAAAATAGAAGATATCGTTACGTTTAAATAATATTATCGCAAATAAGTCCCGCTGTATAACAAAAACTATGTGAATGCGTAAAAATCACTAAAGTCTAAAAACTGTTCTCCGCAACTTATTCTTGCCTTTTGAGTTCCTGACAACTACCAGTGGAGGTCATTTAACATCATATAACTTCTGCTTGTTTACACCCTAATTAATGTATGAAATTATTTGACAGAAATGTGAACGTAAAATATGCAACAGACATCAGTTAACATTAATTTTCCTTCTATTTGAAACACATCATTTACTATTCGAATAATGAAAATGACGTCAAACGGATACTAAATAGACACTTCGCTTTAATAATGTTCAATTTAATAACGGAATTAACAGGAATTCGTAACAATACTGATCACGTATGTTTAAAAGGAATTCTAACGTATAGATTTATCATCAATTGTCCCAACTTCTGGCAGATGGACGTCAACTGAATGATTTATTACTTTTGCACAAAAATTTACCTGCATTGTCATCAATACTAATCCTACTTGTGTTATAAATACGAATGTATGTGAGGATGCATGGATGTTTGTTACTCTTTCACGTAAAAACTACTTAACGGATTTACATGAAAACTTACATTAATATAATACATATAGTGGGCACAAGTTACTATCTTAACACTAACGTAACTCTGTTTCACAGCTAAAGCGCTGAACCGATTGTAATGAAATTTCAGTATGGAGGTACTATTTTTCTTGGGGAAGGAAATATGCTAATTTTTGTGGCAATAATCTACATAATCGCAGGTTCAATCACAGGCATAAGCTAGTAAGTCATAAATTTGAAGTGAGACCTTTATGAACCTAGGTATCAAATAACGCCTTAATTTTTTTTCCAGAAGCACTTCAGCAACCAAATTGATACCAATTAAAGTTTAATAAATCACAATGGGCTAAAAACAATAGCGTTCTCCATTGCCAAATCAATGAACAAATCATACCAATAAAAACCATGACGATGAAGACAATGAACTAGTTTGGTTTAATACCGCAAGAAAGGATGTACTTGCTGATAAAACTATTGACCCCTGGAGAATCCCCATTTACCAGTTTTAACCAGAAATTGTCTACCATTGAAGTTACCTTGGTATGTCAATGGCTTTCGAGGTCCAATGGCTTCAAGTTAAAAAAGAAAAACATGATCAACGATTTATTACTAAACATTGTTCAACTGTCTTATTTTTTAATGACAAAAACTTAGTTTATAAGTTGTGACCTTCGTAGTTTTTACAGTATTTTTTTAATTTGTTTGTTTTATACAACACCTCAATGCCTACCCCTAGGTTATCTCTCTAATTTTATTATAAATTATATTAAAATAAACCTCGCGTTTCAAACTCACATTTGAGATAAAATTTTCTAAAAAAAATAATAGTTTAAGATAATTTGACTTCAAATGTAGATCTGGGCAAAGCCTATATACACCATGATAATCAGACTCCCAAGTATACGATAGAAAATGGTAAATAGAGATATTAATCCTACAGTGGTAGGACGGATTCTTCTTTCAAGGAGGATTCTTCTAGAAGAAATATTTTCTGCTTCTACGTTTAAATACGCAAATGATATGACAGATCGACGTCAAAACTCTACGTTTACTCAATTATAACATGATTTTAAGTTTTTTTCAGTACCTTCAAATTATAATGGTCGAATATCACCTATTTTCTAATGTAACTTTAATTAAAGTCACGTAGCTCGTACCTTTTACGATAGGTGACATATACATAACTTTAATATGTAAGTCATACTGAACTTTGGCTTGAACATCACAACTTTTAGTAAACTATGATGCGTCACAACTTCGAAGAGTAACAAGAGACCCGTGTGTTTAACGATTAATTTAATTGTGTAAAGTAGTTAGTTTATAGTCCATATCGACTGTCGTAGGTTATGACTCACACAAAGTCTTTCACAGAGGAGATAAACTTGCAGATAAACTTAATAGAATTTAAACTATTGGTTGCAAAGCATAGATAAATATATTGTACATAGATTTCTCTTTTTCCGGTAAATATAAACGCATTATAAGTATGTAACTCCTCACTAATGCAATTAGCATGTTTACATTAATTAGAAATCTGACCCACTACTATGACAAAGATGTGATACGTAAAGAAATAGACGTAGGCACGATAATTTTTTGTAATCCTTAGACAAACGAGTAATACGACTTGCACATATCTAAGATATATTTCAATCGATCCAGTGTCGCACAATCAAAGTCCTTGGCCGTAAAAGAATGTATATTCTATCTGTTCTATTAAATATCTATGTAGGGAATAAATTTAATGAAAACACAAATCTCCTGCATCCTATAATTTTGAAGCGATTTACCGCTAACGACGTTATTACGTCACCACACATTATTGCAATAAATAAGGGAAATGAAAACACTGAAGCGCGCGCGCATGTATTCGTACCTTATGAGTACTTTCGCAACACCAGCACTAAAGCCTACGTCACATTTAGTTTCATTTGAAACGTCATTTTAATTTTAAAATTCATTAAAATTATGATCTGGAGGTTTACTCCGTCAGGGGTTTCTAAAGTGAAAACTCAAGGGAAACAGTTGTTATTAAGAACAACAACTGTTTAAAGAACTTAAGGACATAAATTGGTTGGGTTACGCAAATGGTAGAGTAATAAAATATATTTTATTACTGCATTTTATAACTACATAAAATACTACAAAAACGTACCCGACGTAAACCAAATGTGGCGTAGGCTTTAGTGCTGGTGTTGCGAAAGTAGTCATAAGGTACGAGTACATGCGCGCGCGCTTCAATTTTTTCGTTCCCCTTTTTTATTGCAATGATGCGTGGTGACGTTTGAGCTATAAGTAATATTATATTACATTTAATATTTAATATAAGTGGCTCACAGTATTAATATTGTCAAATTTCTATTTACGTTGAGAGCGGCTTATTATGTAGAGATTGAATTTAAATGTTATGGGGCCTTGTTTTCTCTTTTCAACTTTTGCATTTTGTTCGTCATCGTTACTTCTTTAATTAATCAATTAAGTGTAATATGTTATATAAATTCATAGTTTTATATAAGACGTACTTTTGACATAGTTTGTTTTGGCAAAAGTTAATATGATTATTTTCCTATGCATACAAATGGTGCTAACGAGCTGGTCAATATAGAGTATCTTTTTCAAAGTACAAGATAAGAAAACCAATTCTAATCTTATCTACTTGTTGCAAAGTGAAAAAAACACGTGAAGATTTTCATCTAATCATATTAATTGTAAAAAACTAATATTAGTAGGCAAATCTCAATTAAAAGAGATCCTATACAGATTATCTACCTACGTACGTACATTCGAATACTATAAAATAAATTTTGCGCATATATTTTCCCATACGCATAGAAATATAAGAAAAATCTGTGAAAATCGAATTGAGAATGGCAATTCGATTCTCGAATAGTTCTTATATAATGTTATTATAATAAAATCAATTGCGTCAGTGAAATCATGTTTCATGAAATCTTTACTGCGAATCCTTCCACGTCTATGAATAAATTATGTTCACAAAAATGTGGTACGTAGTTAATAGGCTACACGAGCTACCCACACATAAATTTATACGAATGAGATGTAATTTTATAATAATTCTAACATCCTTCAAGCTACCCACTACAGTCATTTTAATCAAGTGAAACAACAATAAAAATTGCCAGTATTATTTCTGGAACATTCCATTTAACCACTTCACAGAAACTATTCATTTAATTGTCCTCCTCTTAATTAACACTATTGATAGAACATGCTCTATTTTCGCGGAATTCATGTGATAAGTAGATATTTGATAAGAGACGTATTTAATTTTTTTTTTACTTTTATTATTTATGTTTATCGAAGTTTATTTTACATCTATTTTGCCAGCATTTTTTGTATGCTTTCTTACACATGCGTACAATGTGAGTTTCGTAATTATTTGACCAATGATGTCGACAGCTATATTACGTCAATAATGTAAAATCTTTTCTACAAGTTTGAATAATTACTCAGGACGTATTTATGTTAAAAAATATGGCTTGTGAGTGATGTAATAAAATCTAACGAATATCGCTACTTATACGAACTGAAACAATGCCATCATAAAAATTTGAAAAAAAAAATCAGACCTAAGAGGCGTCATGTTTATATTGACTGCTTCAGAGGCATAGTGGTAGCGTAGGCAACCACTGTGCCTGAGGTCACAGGTTCCATTCCTGGGTCGAGCTAAATCTTTATACGATTATTATAAATATATTCCTTCTAGTTGACCCGTAAAAGCTTATTTACGACTCTGAAAAGTAACACATTTTCAACACTGAAATTATTTTTAATTCGAACCCATGCTTCCTGTGATTAGTTCGTTCAACAAACTCTTCAGTTTTATAATATTCGTACAGATTGCAATCAGAATTAATCAAAACTGTAGACATTAAGTGTAGATTTCACATAACGCACTAAAAAGGAAAGTATTGATTTTTCGAGAGTAACGGTTTATTGACCTTGTCTATGACTGAAATATAAACTGCGCTTTACAAATGACAATCGACAATATTGATTACACATTGTTAATTTACCCTAACAGTGTTAATTAAGTCTGATTTACCTAATAAAAAATAAAATTTCTGTGTGTGTGTTTGCGTGTTTATGTTTGTGTGTGTGCGTGTTAGATGAATTTTGATGAATTATAATACTATCTGAATGGAAAGTTATGAACAGTTTCGGTAATGGAATGTTGATCATAATGATTTACAATCTTGGATTCACACAAAAGTATTCAATAATCTAGTTTTAAAAATATTTTTTGAATACATTACGTAGCCTCCCTCACAGAATATGGACAAACTTACTTATCATATCATATTTTTTTTTATTAAATACAAAGTATCTATGTAAAAACACCCAGGCAGTGGCTATACGTCGTAAGCGCATACGTGATATACTGATCCGAGCAAATTAAGTTTAATGTTATCAAGTATAAAATAAATGAAGTATAAATACTTAATAACACTTTGCTCAGATCATAAATAGATGATACGGTTAATTATAATGAATTGTAATGCATATTTCATATTTAAAACAATCTTAGTATAATAAATGTTACTTAAGATTTTCTCTGACGAGATCGATTTATCTATGTTTTCTTATTAGTGCAGGGTCCCGGGGTGTTTATTTATTGCGGATTCAAGATACGTTTTATCATCTCAGAAAGAACGGCACAAACTTTTTACTTAGTACGATATATGTGTTACGTTATTAGTATAGGGTGGGCCACAAATTAGTTAATATTTGAAAAAATTGTCTAAAAAAAACCATTTAATATATTATAAAAAATATTTATTTACAAATTACAACGTCTAAATGACCACCGTTTCGACATTTCCACTCTTCTAAGCGAGCACCGAAATTTTCGAGTATTAGTCGACAAAGAAACTGCGAGTTCGCTGATATCTCGTTGCTGTTTTTTTTTTAGTTGATGTTGTGTATTTGGTTTATTGATATCGACACGATTCTTCAAATAATCCCATAAAAAGAAGTCTGCTGGGGATAGACCTCGATTTCAGGGTGGCCATGGAATGACGCCGCGTCTGGAAATCAGTTTTTCCGGAAACATGTCTTTGACCACCGGCAGGGACTCATTGGATGTATGACAAGTGGCTCCATCTTGTTGAAACCATGTGTCACGATTGTATCCAGTAAATCCCAGTAACATCGGTCCTAAGAACTGCCGTAACGTGTTTGCGGGGGACGTTAGATTCAAATATTAACGAATGCCTGTTATGCTTCCTGGATCAATCGGTTTTAATCAAATTTTGCATGAGGTTGCTCTATTGTAGATAGAAACTGGGTTTATTTCGTTGTAAAACCTAACATTTGGTATTGATTGTAACTCTACTAAGACAAAGACTAGTTATAATATGAAAGTTCATTGTTGTTGAATGATTGTTATTGATGATTGAAGCGAACAAATTCAGTCATATAAAATATAACAAAAAATTATCCTAACACAGAATTTTTTTTTTAATTAATAACTATAAATATACGCATATATTTATTTAGCAAAGCAAAATCTAAAAATACGAATATTTTTTTTGTATTTCCTATTGAAGAAGGACAATCTCCGAATTTTTACATTTTAGCATTTTTTACGCATTATTAATTTACAAAGTACGTCAATTTTCCACTATCACTATACAGTAACGAAGAAGTTCAAAGAATTGTAGCACATTTTTTCGGAACCGTGCGGTAACTGGATTTCCATAAAATTGAACATCGCAGATCTACGTAACACTGACGTCATAGGGTCGGTACAGTCTTTGGTGTGAGTCAGTGTTAATAATGTGTATGGTTATATGTATTGGTGTTTAAGCGGGTTGCCCATCCAGTGTGTTGAGTGTTACGAGTCGCGACGCACATTATTACTTGCCTTGAATCTCTGCGGATTGTTAGACGTGTTACAAGTTGTCGAGTGTTTAGTGGCCAGTGTTATTATTGAAAACAATGTATTCGGCTGACATATGTGTTACCATTGAGGATTTTATGGATGTAGTGTTCTGTGTTTATGTACAGAGCCATAAAAAGGTTGGTATATTAAATTAAAAAATATATAGGTGTTTTATTTTTTTATTTTTGTTTCTTTATTTACGTGTATTGTTTTGTCCTATTCAATCAAATAATAAGAATATAAATTTAATTATTGGATATTTCTTTCCGTTTTTCGTATTTTTGTAAGTGTGTGCTTTTTAATATCAAATAAGGATCAAATAAAAAAACCATTTTGGTCCATATCAGTACATCCAGTTTCGAATTTAATGCTGTTTAGTTTTTTTTCGAACATTGCTCTTATCATTTGATCTTACCAGCCTTCTAATGAGATGTACGCACACGGAAGAGCAGTTAATGTTTCATTATCATTATTTAATTTAGGTAGCCTTGTTATGGTATGCAGAGCTCTACCAGTTTCCTGATATACTTAGTCTGGCCATAAATACTGTTACACTTAATTATAAAAAAATATTACATTTGAATTTCGAATCTGTCATTTTTATACGATTGTTCATTGTGTTTTCTCATTTTGGCGCCAATACATTGTAAAATATTTTGCGATATTAAAATGGTGTGGGGTGATAAAGAGAACCGAATCGCTGTGATAGCATTACACAAAGTAGGTATGGAGCCAAATGCAATTTTTAAAACTCTCCATACACTTGGTATTAGTAAAATGTTTGTGTACCGGGCTATTAATAGGTACAATGAGACCTCCTCTGTTTGTGACAGAAAAAGATCTGGCCGTCCACGTAGTGTTCGTACGAAAAAGGTGGTCAAAGCAGTAAGGGAAAGAATTCGAAGAAATCCTGTCCGAAAGCAAAAGATTTTATCTCGGGAAATGAAGATAGCACCTAGAACCATGTCGCGTATTTTAAAAGATGACTTAGGACTTGCAGCCTATAAGAGACGCACTGGCCATTTCTTAACTGATAATTTAAAGAAGAATAGGGTGGTAAAATCGAAACAACTACTGAAGCGGTACGCAAAGGGAGGTCACAGAAAAATTTTGTTTACGGATGAGAAAATTTTTACAATTGAGCAACATTTTAACAAACAAAATGACCGTATTTATGCTCAAAGCTCTAAGGAAGCTTCCCAATTAGTCGACAGAGTGCAACGTGGACATTATCCGACTTCAGTGATGGTTTGGTGGGGTGTTAGCTATGAAGGAGTGACTGAGCCATATTTTTGTGAAAAAGGTATCAAAACATCGGCACAAGTGTATCAAGATACCATTCTTGAGAAGGTAGTTAAGCCCCTTAACATCACCATGTTCAATAACCAAGTATGGTCCTTCCAGCAAGACTCGGCGCCGGGTCATAAAGCTCGGTCCACGCAGTCTTGGTTGGAATCGAACGTTTCGGACTTCATCAGAGCTGAAGACTGGCCGTCGTCTAGTCCCGATCTTAATCCGCTGGATTATGATTTGTGGTCAGTTTTAGAGAGTACAGCTTGCTCTAAACGCCATGATAATTTGGAGTCCCTAAAACAATCTATACGATTGGCAGTGAAGAATTTTCCCATGGAAAGAGTGCGTGCTTCTATTGATAACTGGCCTCATCGTTTAAAGGACTGTATTGCAGCCAATGGAGACCACTTCGAATAAGCTTTTTATATTTTTAATTGTTTTATATTTATGTATTAAACTGACACACTGTAAAAGTAATAAATGTTATTTGCAGTTAACAATTTTCTTTTTTCTTTATTACAATATTTATGGCAAGACTAGGTATGTGTTGGTACCTATTGAAAACCGTTATCAGACAGGTTTTACGACCCACGTAAGAAATATCGTCCTGCTATCTTGTTTCTGTTTTGAAAAATCTAAAACGGTGTCATAAAGATTCAAATTCTACAAAGAAGTGTGATACTTCAAAAACAAAACGTTAGACATGAAATGTTAGTCAATTTAAAAAGTTATTAGTGCTTAACCATCTATCTACCAGTAATCAGATTAAGATTAAAAGGATGCGTTGATCGAGGTTATTATTCTAAATTTAAAATCACTACCCGAACTAGACAGAATTTGTCAAATATAAATAAAAACAAACTCACCATTTGTAGAAAATGCATGTATAAATAATTAAAGGAGATTTATCAATTTAATACAATTAATTAATAGTCTGTTTATCCTACATGTTAAATTAATGACGCAGTACAGTGTGTGCCTAATGAACAGGGATAAAATATTATTTTTGTTAGGTACTTGTACTTTGTTAGGCATACCTAATCACTTAGTAACATGACAGTCCCTACATAATTCCTAATTTGAAAAGGTAACAATCGGCCATTTTAGATTTATTAAGATCTTCATCCACATAACATAAAAAGTGACAAACAAAGGTAGCGCGTGTTTCTTTATTAATTGAAATAAACTAAGTAAAAAATAGCCAAAAAAACAGGATTAATTAAAAAAAAGGGAAGCGTTTTTTTAATATAATTTTTTATTTGTTTTTTACAAATCTACTTTGATTTCTTTTATTCGTTGTTTGTAGATTGAAATGTTATTGATGTAGTTAAATTACAATAAGTTACTACATACAAAAGTATATTAAAATAACCATTCTTAACGCAATACCCTACTTTTTTTTTATATTTTTTAGTTTGTCTATTAGAATGGTCACACTGGTCTGACTACCAATGACTTCTAATTTATTAAAAGTATCTATTCAGTTTTAAATATTTATGTCTTGCATATGTTTAATGTACCTACATTAAATTTATTGTTTTTGAGTAACTGAAAGTCCGAATAAAGTACAATTCGTTTATACTAGCATAATAAACTATGTTATGTAAATGCTTCTTATCGAAGAGAAATATACAATACAGAACGTACAGAACTGACATGCCCGAGTCATTATTGATATTATTTAGCATAATTTAGCAGCATCATCACATTAAGGAAATTACGATTAAATAATTAAGATATTTACGTCATAATCCCAACCATAAACAAATTGATTTGTTAACTGTAGTTATAACTAAGCAGTTGCTATAAATAGCTACTACGTATTAAATGTGCCATGTAGAGAACCCGTATATTTTGTATCGTATTTATCCTGCATTATACGCATTTTGTTTCGTGTTTTTTATAATCGTTACTCAGTATATTCGTTTTAAATCACAATGATTCATTCAATAGTTACTGTACTTAGAAGGAAAGTATAAAAAATATACCTACGTTGAACATTGTTTTAATCGACTTAAAAATAGGAATTGCTTTCTGGTAATGTCAGTAACTGGTATCAAATAGTTCATGAGAGAAACGAGTAAAATTTAATTAAAGTACACATCTAACATTGAATTTTTCGTTCTTACTTATTAATTTTATATTTTAACACTAAAAACAACTATCGTAGACATTTTGACTTACATTCTATTAAAAAGACGTTAAATTAAAGAGCAGAAGAAAACATAAGAGTTAAAGTCATCAGACAGGGATCCCCTCATAATTTTGTCCTCGCTTACATCTAATAAAGCGAAAATACTATGTCACGGGACTAACTTTGACATATAATCCTCTAAAAGTGTTATTCTTTCATCATTTTCTACTTCATAAAGAGAGTACACTGATCGTAATCATTTATCCCCATTCTTATTTTTCATTTCAGCAATCCGAAAGGTGGCGTAAACTCCGTAATATCGTGCAGTGGACGCCGTTCTTTCAAACTTACAAGAAGCAACGGTATCCTTGGATACAGCTAGCCGGCCATCAGGGCAATTTCAAAGCTGGACCTGACCAGGGAACCATATTGAAGAAGCTTTCTGCTCAGGAAGAAAAATGTTTTAAGGTAAATTTTTATGCATATTTGACTGCACGAGTGTGGTAGTGGTTTAAGCGTAGTGTTGTAGGTTCAGTTGCAAAATTAACTACGATATCGTAGGCGAGCCATACTTCAGCACATACGGTAAAGTTACGCCAGAGTGATAACATAAACCGTTATTAGGTAATTAGTTTAATACTATTCTCTGAGCGAGTGAGGATACCGAAGAAAGACTTTGTTTTCACTGAAATATGTAAAAATATTCCACGATATTTAATAGATAGTGATTTTCCTACGCCTGTAGTTTATTGCTAATCTTTGCGTAGTATTACAAACAATTATTTTCATGTATGGAGACAATTTACACTTTATAGGTACCATGATTATCGATGGCCGTGATTTAGTCATATATTTGCTATATATGACTAAATCACGGCCATCGATCGAAAAGAAGCTCCTTAATTTGGTAGTAGCTAATTCTTCAATGAATCATATTTTTTTTACCATTGCGGTTTTCTAAAGTCAACAACCGCTGTAAAGACGTCATGAACACTAGACGCAATAACAACATCTTGATGTTCATTAAATTTAAGTATAATACACGTGAAATAAAAAATTAAACTTCTATGAATTGAGTCGCGGCCTACAATTCTATTTTGTAACGCAAAATAACTACAAGAAGAAAAGGGAACATTATGGTGCCCACACGGGGGGGATTGCATCTACAAATTGTAGGTGCCCCGAGGTACGTCGGGGTTCCAGAGATTTCCCTACCAGGGTGCACCAGGTTCACCGATTACTGGGCCTAAGACAGCGTGTGGTTATTGGTCGATTCGAGTCCGACATAACCTCTAGTCACCTTTCGGTGGTATCCATGTGAATTGCCGCACAGAAAAAAAAAGGGATAAATACTTAAGAATGTCTTTAACATACGTTTTAGGTTATAATCACTGCATCATACCCATAACGTATTCAAACATCAACGTTAAAAAAACAATACAATTCAGATGTTGGTTTTCTATCGTCATATATTGATTTTTTATACTACACTTCATGATGCAATCTTGTAGAAGATTAATTGTATAGAAGCCACAAGACCACAAAGGATGGTGTACCATCTTTGTGTAAATATCATGACGTCATCATTTTTATAGTAAATATATTCTGTTAGACAGACTTCTGTTAAATATTCTATAATAAAATGTACTGTCTTTTTATTTTACAACTGTTGAAAAGAAACACGAATAAGTATCTGAAACTGCAAACCAAGTAGTTTGTTACAAATTTGTATAGATAATTTAAATATACTTGATAATGAAATTAAAAATACGTATAAATAGATCGGTAGATATCCCATAACGTACGTATCTCGTATGTATATCTAAAATATTTTCAACACAATAGTCGATTTAAATAAGTGGTCTAAATCAATAAATGATAAAAGTAGAGTTAAAAAACAGCTTTCAACAAATGTAATGTATTTGAGATACTGCATGACTCAATAGCTTCATTGCATGCAGATATCATATTCCATTCATATCACATTATTTTTTTATATAATTAACTGTAATTACCGTCATCAGGCATTATTAACTGTGTAATTATTGTGGCTATAAAAAGATTAAATATACGTAGACATGGGCGTCGTCAGAATTATTTTCAAGCGGTGCATCTACATCCACACATACTTTTAACCAACATCACCACAGAAAAAAAACCTACCTGCTCCCTCTCCTGGTGCACACGTACGTAGAGTTTCTCCTTGAGACTATGGGTTCATGCCTAAGTGGTAATGGAATAGGTTAAAACATTGCAAAGATAAACAATCATGGTCAGGTTATTCTATGGATGGATGAGGATTCTTGACACAATGAGATTCCTCTGTGCTTCGGAGAGCATGTTAAACGGTCGGTCTCGTTGGCCACATGAACATCTGTGGCATTCGTTACGGGTAGTTGGAGCCCTGAAACGGTCGACAACAGTCTTTCTACAGACTACGATATCATCTAGTTCTAGGGCTGTGGAGGTCTGATGGTATTAAAAAATCGAAGTTCAGACTTATCGTAGTACTTACGACTAGTAGATTTAAAATCGACTTCTACCTAGTTCTCCTGAGAGAGAATTGTTGGATTGCAGTGACGGTTAATCGTTTGAGCGTCACAACAACGCCTTCGCGGTTAAGAATCAGGGGCGGTGAACAATACAACAACAAAAAATCCGTTATATGAGTCAAGCAAAAAGTAACCTAATTAGATTGACGTAGATCCTCTATTACGAAAATGGTTCTGTGGCTGAAGTTTATGAGGTGTTCGTTGCGGATTTTTTGTAACCACAGTCAACCTCGAAAGGTTTGCTGTCTTATATCCCAACATAATGCGCAATTCTCTTTAGGAAAACTAGATAACTTAGTCAAATTTAGTACCAAGATTCTTTGTTACATTTTTGTGAGCGTAAAGAAAAATAAAGAAAAATTACGTAATATGCTTAATTTTTTTCCTATTTAAATGAGGCTAAAGTAAGAAAAAGAAAATTACAAAAAAAAAATACAACTGAATAATGAATCCCTTTCTTCTATGAAGTCGTTTAAGAAAACAAAGGAAGTCAATGCCCTCAGCAAACTTTCGTTGAAAGAGACATATAGTCTTAATATTCGCATAGAAATGAAATACGTCATATTTCCTATGTTGACGTCTATACGTTGTATATTTTGTTTGAAACACCGTCATCTTTTGGACTTGGAAGGTCGTATGTAATTTGCTATGGCATTGTTTTATTTATTGAAACACGAAATGATTCATTATGTCTTACTAAAAAGAACAATCGGATAACACTGAAAACAGATAAAAGAATGACGTTGTGTGATATAACTATTGGGCAAAATTATGTAATTTATTATCAGTATTATATAAAACGTCGTCGATCAAGAGGTCTCGAGTTTGATTCCTGGGTCTGGTTAAAAAAGATTTTTTGATTATAGAAATGCTTAATAACAGCCCGGAGTTTAAAAGGTCGGGTCTTAACCCTCGTACCTCGGAGAACAAGTAAAACCGTCGGTCCTGCACCCGATCGTGTCGGATAGTCGTCCAATCGGATTGTGAAAGTGAGGGTACAGAGAGTGCCCTCTGTTAGCACACACATTTGTACAGTATAATATCTCCTGCGTATTTGATTAGTCTTCCTTGAGACTGGACGCCCTGGCTGAAATCGGCTAAGAGAACATACATTTCGAAAAGTTAATTACGCCAGTAGCGAGGGTTTTATGGCAGACAGAGGGGAAATTCTCGAGGCAAAAAAAAATGTAATTTAAGAGTCATACATGAGTTGTCGCCCGTGAGTGTCCTCAGAACGCGGTAGATAGTTCGAACTCCGTCCCCGGAGGGTATTAGTGAAAAACAACGGCAGAATTTGAATCTGGAGTTTTTCTCCTTATGGCTCTCCAATTATAAAACACGGCAGCCAAAGTTGTGTCTATTTCCAATAAAGATATCTAAGTAGTTTGTTTCAATTGTTTAAGAAATACGCTTAGTCATTTACACCCGGTTGCTTAGTGCCTACGAAGTCATATATTAGTAAACATTATTTCACTGATGTAACATGGGTCAACGTTCACTTGTTAAAACATTTTGATGATAATTATTTCATTTAGACAAAACACTACGCTGTTTTAAAGAATCGTTTGCTAAATTTTAAAAAGCCGATTATAACCTTATAAAATAAAATTTTAAAAAGCAAAGAGAGAGAGCAATTTACACATTCGCCCAGTAGACAAAACGTAACTAAAACCTTATTGTATAATATAGTATAGACTAAACACGATCGTTGTAGTTTGTCCACTCTTGACGATGCTTTTACGTCTGAAGTCTTAAAATGTTAACGTATATTTACTACTTAGAAAATTATCTATCATCTGTACAAACTAATTACTGCAACACTACAGTACTTGTATACCGTATACGTGTTCCACTTGCAACCAATTTTGAATAATAGTTCCATTTTTAAATCTATGTTTTTCTCATTCCAGATTCTGATGAGAGATGTACTCCGACCGTTCGTGCCTGAATATAAGGGTCAAGTCACCTGCGAAGACGGAGAACGTATCCTTTTTACAACACAAACTATTTTCAATACACTTATGTGTGTTTACAATCATTATTTTGATCAAAAAAGTTCGTATTTCGAGAAATGATTACTATATTATAATCCGAGTTAATAGTAATATAATAGATAATACCACTGTTGTGATAAAAAAAACATTCCATGCAACAGATAGTAAATCTAATAGTTCCATTGATTATAAATATTAGACAAACATTTCAGGATTACAATGTTCTTGAATCTCAATGTGACAAAGCCAATACTTAATTATTTTCTTAAATAAGAAGTTTCTAAGAAGAATAAAACTCACGTAGGTAGGCAAAAATAAAAAAAAAACAATTCAACTTCTAAGAACATTTTTCCCATATTTTCTTAACCAAGTACTCTCAAACAGTCTACTTACAATTGCAAGACTTGCTGAGCGATTTTGACAGTCCTTGCGTCATGGATTGCAAGGTTGGAGTTAGAACATACTTGGAAGAAGAACTTGCCAAGGCTAAGGAGAAAACGAAGTTAAGAAAAGTTAGTATGGGAATTTGATTTTACTCTAACCTTCACAATAGTCCAAAAAACTCAGCTTCTAGAAGAGCTGGGTGTAAAAACTTCAAGACCAAAACAGAAAAAAACGTCGGTTAATTAGAATTCTAGAAAATATTTTGTGTATGTTATTTACATTCCGATATTTTTTGTTTTGCTTTTCAATAGTTTTAGAATTATTCGGTCTAAAACACTTAACATGTTCGTTAGTAGTTTTATTCTACATACATAAATAAAAATTCGAAATCATACGTAAATAGAGAATCTATTTATTTCTATATATATATATTTATCTATTTTCATTAAAACTAATTGTAATGTAAGAACAAAGAAAGTTTAAAAGGTTAAGGTCTTTAAAGCGGATTGTGAAAAAGTATTTCACTAGGCCGCCATAGTGAGGGTTACAATACTACACTCTCTACATTCGCAGTGAGCATAATGACCACCATTCTTGGGTTCTATTCAGTCAGTTAGTCAGTCAAGTCAGTCTAGTTATCATAGCAGAACTGCTTAGTTTGAAACTAGATGACGTTGTGTGTCAAATGTCCGAAATTAAAAAAAAAACTTTCCTCGTAGTATCAATTCACGGTTACAGTTCATGCTTAACCGACAATGTCAATGTGTGTCTACACAGATAAACCTGTCTTAATGACCCTTGTGTACGTCAATCATATCAAGTAACGTATGTACGTAATTGTATTGCAAACTGGTTATAAAAATATTCTTGTAGTCGTAATGTACTATCATTTAAACGACAATTAGGAACTAAATATAATGTAATGTATTATCTTTCATTAGTCTTATTATGCTTCAACGGGTCATCTTGAAATATCCATTGACGTCACTGAACATTACGTCATAAAAGTTTATTGTCACTGAAGCAAATAGGAATTTGATTGAAAAAATATTTTTCTAGTATAGTTAATTATATTTTAGTTAGAAAAGTTTAGTTATATAATGTATAATATATCATGTAATTCTCTTTGATTTTAGGACATGTATGAGAAGATGATTCAGATAGATCCAAAAGCACCCACCGATGAAGAGCACAGGAGTAAAGGTGTCACTAAACCACGGTACATGATATGGCGGGAGACCATCAGCTCGACTTCCACTCTTGGCTTCCGAATAGATGGCGTCAAGAAAGCCGATGGCACCAGCTCTAAAGATTTTAAGACGACGAAAACTAGAGATCAAATTGTTGAAGCTTTCAAAGATTTCATCAATAGTTTTCCTAATGCAGCGGTAAGTTTAGCGGTTTTATCATTAAAATATACATATAACTTTTTTTTGTATTCTTCCAACAATTCATGCCATGCCATATTACTCAAAACTACTGGGGTCATTGTTTTTTATCGAATATTTTTTTTATTACTATCTTTTTTATTTATATTTTATTTTTCAATTCTTATGAAACTATTTTTTTTCTACAGCCAAGATACTTAGAAAGACTGAAGAGCATCAGAGCAACGCTGCAGGAATCTTCATTCTTTAGAAACCACGAGCTGATCGGCAGCTCCCTGCTCTTCGTTCACGACAAGAAGCGAGCTTCTATCTGGATGATTGACTTCGCTAAGACTGTCCCCGTTCCTGAAAACCAGAATATAGACCACAACACTGCCTGGAAAGTTGGCAACCATGAAGACGGCTACCTCATTGGTTTAGACAACTTAATCTCAATATTCGAATCTCTTATCAAAGATGACAACGGTAGTGTAGATCAGGGCTATTCTGACGTAAGTTTAGATAAAAATATTAGGAAAGATAGCTTCGATACTTGAAGTATCGAAGAGTCAATCTCGTGAAAATTGACTGTGCACACAGTGATATTGTACTGTTATGGATTCGCAAATTTACTGCACTATACAGAGCTGATGGCTTGTTTATGCGAGGTATTAACTGCAAGCAAGAAATGACATTCCAAGAGAGTAAATAGATGTTTTGATTTATTAAAATATCTCAATAGAAATTCGAATTGTTTCAAGTTGAACATCGCAAAAACAGGTCATATGACGCGATTATTTCTAATCGTAAACTTTCACAACTACGTACCTATGTTTTCTACTACATTTTTGTAAATAATCTATAGTATTATGTTACTGATTTACTGTAAAATTTTAAATACTCATTACTAGGTTAAGTTTGGGCACCACCAATAGTTTTAATGTTTTTGTTTCGATCACATTTTATAATAATATTAGGTTATTTGTATACGTATTGTCGTAAACATTTTGATCAAATTGTAGAACATTCATCTATAGATAATAAAAAAAAACAATTCTTGACCCTACATTTATTCTCACCTTTTTAAAACAGACTGGTTAATAAAATAAATGAAACAGTAATAGTAATTGAATAGGTATTTATTGTGTTTTAAGTACACTATATTAGTGTAACGACTACGCTACTTTTAGTATGATAATTAAGTCTTTGCTGTCTAATAAGTCTAAAGACATCTAAAGGTACTAAATACAATATATTTTATCAATTCTGTTTTTTTTTTAATTAAATGCCTATCTCGATAGTAATACAAAAGATAAGAAGTAATATACAGTACTCAAATGATATTACAGATCAGTGAGACCTCTGCTTTGTTTGGTATTAGCCGTAGAGTCTGTAGAATGTGATCATTAAGGCGACCTCGCCGAAGCTGGGTATACTGAACAGAGTAAGACTGTTCTTTGCGCCTGAGCATCTGTGTCATCTTTATAAGACCCAGGTACACTCCTGCGTGGAGTACTGTTCTCATCTTTACGATGGATCCGCACAATATTTGCTGTACGCTTTGGATCGGTTACAGCGGTGAGCAGTCCGGATTATCAATAACCCCAAAGTCACTGAATCCCTTGAGTCGCTGCAGTTGCGAAGAGATGTCGCCTCTATGGCAGTCCTCTATCATCTTTATCATGGAGAGTGTTTTGACGAACTCTTCCAACTGATCCCATCCTCTCCTTTCCTCTACAGGACAACTCGTGCTGGCCTTGGAAATCACCGTTTCAGAATGGTAGACATACGCTCCCTAACTAAACGGTTTGGCTCTACCTTCCTGTGCAAATCAGTTAAAGCCAGAAATTCATTACCAGCGCAGCTGTTTCCCTCCCACTACGATACCGGGTTCTTTAAGCGAGGCGTGTAAAAGCATCTCACTAGGCCGCCATAGCGTGGGTCGCCATATTGCACTGTCTTCATTCGCAGTGAGTACGGCGACCACCGCTCTTGGATTCTATTCATGCTTTCCATCAGGCAGAATAGAGACACTTTAGTAGGTTTATATAAAAAAAATATATGTTAAGCAATAATTAACATAATAATAATAACTTGGACGGTTGAGAAAGTTCCTTAGAATCTAAGAAAAATGAATTTGGAAATTGAAAGGCTGAGGTGTCTCCGAAAACAAAATACATTTCTCTACAAGTTCAATCCTTTTTAACACAATTTATCACTGTGTTGTCCATACATTGATGGATATGAATTGTTCAATTCAAAACACTTTACTTAACAACGCAAATATATTCAAAATAATAATATTATTTGAGTTGTACGTAACCCAGTTTCGCTCGGTTAGCACCATGAATACCCTCGCAACCACCACGTCATTTTGTACCTAGTCCGTCTGTTGACTTTAGCACCGATTTTAAACAGACTTAAATCTTTTGCAGTGATAATATTATCCCTTATATTATGGATCGTATTTATTTTAGTCTTTCAAATTTTTAACACTGTCTTTTTCATTTTCTGAACTGATTGACTGAAGTCGGTTTTATAAAAAAGATTATTATTTTATTCTTGAAGACATTTTTGTGTCTTAATATTATATATATATATTAATTATTTAAAAAAAAGGGTTAGTTTTTATCCTACAAATAAGTACTAATAATTTGCGTGTGACTTATGGAATTCGTACTAAAATCTTTTGACACATGAAATAAATATGTAATGTAAACTGTTGCAGCAGTCGGGAAGACGCATCCCATTATCAAGCGCTTACTGCTTTATAAATCTACAATAATGTATTTGATAGTCAAATCAGCCGAATGTGTGAATAATTTCGTAACGAACGTATAATTGAGTAGTCTGTGGAATGTTTACTACGATATGACGTTTTAACTTAACATTAACGTCAATGATGACATTTCAAATGAATAATTCGTCGATAAATAGTCATATTTATTAAACAATAACATTTTCGTGATTCACTTTGATTTTTTCTTTTGATTACATTATTACATTGTTTAATTATGTATTAAGTAAAGTAACTGTAGAAAATAGTTGAATTTAAAACAGCTGGTGAATTAATTTTCGAAATAATTATAGAAATTAATCGGATTGTTTCGCAAAAGACACGTTGTGGACATCTTCATATATTTAATTCACGTCTGAGACTAAGAAATCCATAGCGAACCTCAATTTTACGTTCTGGATTTTCATTGCCATTTGGGAAAACGTGATTACGTCATTGCCTTTTACGTAGGAAGAACTTACTCATTTTTTTGCCTTTAATGATAGCGATTGGAAATTAATGCTTAGAAATCAGTTTCCAAAATAAAATTATAAAAATAATTCTGGTTTAAAAAATGGTTTCCAATAAAGAAAAATAATTCTATTTTGGAAACTGATTTATAACGTAGATTGTTGCATCTTCTTTTGAAACTTTTAAATCTGTATTTTAAAACGTGTCTTAGTTGTGAGTCTAATCTTAAAAGTAATTTTAAGTAGAAATTTTATCACAGACGTCACTTAAAACGAGATTCAATGATTCATACTCAAGCGATTGATATTAGAACGATGTTTATGTCAAAATCTTCTCTTAGAAATTGATTTTGACAGGTGTTTACGTGAAATACGCTGAAACTAGTCTCTAGTAGTATTTCTAAGGTCTTCTATATAATAATATCTTTTATATAATAATTACGAAAGATTTACATTACCCTACTTTAATTTTTTTTTTAATTTACTTTAATTATTATATTATTAAATACACATGCAACTGTTTGTTTAAATTTAAATCACCACAACTTTTTGGTTTATGACAAAATATTATAAAAAATTTAAAAACGTGACCATAGTTTGACAATTCGACATGACAAGTAATGATAACAATTTGAAAGTTCCGTTGTTAGTAATGTCAAGTCAATATTATTATTATCAATATTCTAAAATTTATTATATTTGATTTTGGACGAGCTGATTCTCGATAATGTGTTTACATTGTTACATGTATATATACTGTTACTGGGTCATAATTAGATATAAGCAGGTATCATTGCTTTTAGTAGATCTTTATACTGAATATATACAATTCCGTAATATATTATTTTAATCTATCTTATAAGGTTTAGTAGTTTTATCGTACGTTTGATCAATGAAAAACACAAAACATAATTTTGACATCATTTTAAAAATCTTTGAAATTCACGAATGTTCTCCCCCATAATACACATGTATTAAATATATGTTATATTATATTATATGTCATAAACATATTATACTTTCTCTTGAATCATTCTTTCTATTGGTGAGGACCGCATTAAAATATGTAGGGTACTTTGAAAAATCAAAACGTACAAGAACAAAAAGCGACTTCATTTAATGCTTTGCAAAGAGACGTATTCTGTTTATTGTTTCGCAGACAAACTACTTCTTAACATACCTATTTTAAACATAATCTTGTAGTACAGCGGGACTTCTTCGCGATAGCTATGTGTATGTGTAAAATTCAAGAAAGTGTAGAAACGGATACCTATTTTATTTACAAAACGTGTCATTAAAATAACATTCATAAGTATGTGTTTAAAGGCTGAAGGCAATCGCGCCATCTTATATTAGTAATCTCACTTTGTTTAGTATATTGTCGCCGTCGGATTTATACAAACAAGAAAACAAGTACGCAGAAATATTTGAGCGCTTGTCGTGGACTTGTTTATGTAGATGCAATAGGCAATAAATATTACATACATGTGTAAGAAGTGTCCATGTGTCAATAAATAACGTAAATGAGTATCTAAGTACACATTTAATTCTTAGCACGTGCTTGGTATGAACCATTAAATAATCCTTATTGTATCAGATTACAATAATTAAATAACATTCTTCGTAGCGTTCGTAGCCTTTGCAACCTTTATCAGACGCTGGAGTTAAAAACTAGAATGGTGTCAATTGCCGTAGTTGTAAAATAGTTACACATATTGTGTACGAACTTGATTATATAACAAGATATTGCAGTACCATTTCATCGTTTTATTTGCTTTTAAATTCTGTCTCTTTCTTTATATTTTAAATTCTACATTTATTTTAGTGAGTGATGATGATGATGATACTCCTAGTCAATACCAGCAAGGTTGGCCACGTCTGTGGTGCTATCTGAGACACGAAGGCGAGAGAGAGAAAAGTACAGACCTCCACTTCCAAACTTCGGGCTGCTATTAGATATTTCCATTATCACAAAAACTCAGTAACACTTTTTTGGCGTGACCCGGGTGTCGAACCCGAGACTTCTGGATCAGCAGTAGCATACGCTAACCGCTAGACCAACGAGGCAAAACCGTTTAGTGAATACGTGGGGACTTAACGCATTACTTATATCAAAAGTAAACTCGCCGCTAGAAATAAATTCTTTGTCGTGGGAACCTTTAAAAACATGCATAAAACATACACTGTATGTCTTTTATTCAGAATAACAATTTGTGTATTATATAAAGTGTTGTCCCATGTGGGATTTTGAACCCACAACTGTCAGTACAGTAGAAAGCGATGAGGAGACCGTTTAGATCTCTGCGCCATCCATGTGGTGAAATAAATTCATTAATCGTTAGTTATATTCATAATTGCCACATTCAACTATTAGATAAATTTTTAAAAGACTTCCAAAAATGTGTAAAATTTCTAGTTATCTTCTATAAAGAAAACCTATAGAAATTATCTTCTCTCCTAAGTGTACATTAAGAGGTAAAATAAATTACTATTTTGCATTGGACGGTATTTATTAACTAAAACTTAACTTATATAAATTATGATTTAAATAGTTTATTGAATTAAAATTTATCTAAAAAAGGCACTTGAGTTACGTATTGTCTTTATCTTTTAAATTATCTACAACTATATCGGTTAAACTACAGCGTCTACTATCATTTTCTTCATTATTAACGCCATCTCTACGCATGCGTGAGAAGAGTCTTGGCACTGGGCCAGTAGATCGTCCAGGTTCTCCTGGTGCTGGCGAAAATCTTCTTATTCGAGGTTTAGATAATTCGCCATCAGGAGGGGTTTCTGAATAAGGAGGTGGCGGTTGCTGCAACATAGACATTCGATTTTCCCTCGAAGCAGCTGCAGTAGGTATTTGTAATTCTGCTCCGGCAACAACAGTAGCCAATGTGGGAGTAAACTGAGGAGCTGCAGCCCTTGCTGAAATTCTTCTTCGTCTAGGTCCAGAATCATCCATGTGCCTAGATTTATTTTCTTCTAAGCTATCAGTGCTTGGAGGAGTTGACGTCATATATTCAGGGCGTAAAGAGCCACGTCTCCGTGATGCAATAGCGTTAGGATTAGTTATGAAGTCTAGAAGACCCGGTGGTTCACCGATGGATGACCCTTGAGCAGCCGTTTCTAAAACAGCCAATGCTCTCAAAAGATCGGCAACACTTGTATTCTCTAATACCTCTACCTGTTCAGATTCAGGAAGGTTTGATATATTTACATCAGGATCAAACAAGCTACGCCGCCCTTGCTTTGTTTTATTTTTATACTGTTCTAAGTCATTTGTAAATTGACTAGAGCTCTCAAATGAATGATTACGACCATTTCTGTTTTGTTCATTGAATTGTTTTATACTATCTTCCAAGTCTACATTATCGCTCTCTAAACTATTTTTACGCTGTTTGCCAAAAGAAGGAAACAGACTGCTTCGTCCAGCACGTGTTTTGTTTTTGTAGTCGACTAACTCGTCAGAGCTTTCAGGCATAACATCATCGTCATTCTTCTTAGATCGACCAAAAGTCGGAAATAAGCTGAGTCGTCCTTTTTTTGTTCTGTTTTGGTATTTCTGAACTTCGTCTTCATCTACCGTATCTTCATCATTACTAGTGAGGCCACTGAAATTAAAACTCGGGAAAATACTCCGTCTACCTCTTCTAGTGTTTTCTCTATAGCCATCAACATCATCTTCAGGATCACTAAAATCAAAGGTAGGAAAAATGCTATGACGGCCTGACCTCGTTCTTTCTTTGTAATGTAATGCATCTTCATCTTCTACAAAATTGAATGACGGAAATATACTATGGCGTCCACGACTGGTTGCGTCAAGGTAAGCACTTGTGCCACTATCAAGATCATCGTTAAAATCAAAAGTAGGAAAAATGCTGTGCCTTCCTTTTTTAGTTTTTTCCTTGTATGTCTCTGCCTCGCTTCTGTCCTCTGAACCAAAATTGAAAGAAGAAAATATACTTCTTCGTCTGGGTTTCGTATTAGATGAATCTTCATTTGGCACTTGAGAACTAGTTATTTTTCCCTTTGTTGAATTTTTAGTAAGCTCTGTAGAACTGTCATTGGAACTAGATTTCCTAAAGAAAAACCTTGAAATTAAGTTTTGAGCCGGTGCACTGTCTTCTGGTTTAGACGGAAGTGATAGTTTCCCGCTTCTGATATTTGCTTCTCGTCTAAATTTCTCTGCTGATTCACCGTTAGTCCATGTGTATTCATTGTAAGCATCTTGAGCCACTGATTCTTTTCTATAATTTGGTACTGCTATACTTAAGGCTCTGTGTCTCATAATACGATTTGGTCCTATGCTAAATGTAGGTCCTGTTTCGTTAGCCAAAATATGATCATCATCAAATAAATGTATTCCTTTATCTTTTTGTGCATTTTGATGTTCTAATCCTCCTAGTACGTTTACTACTCTTGCTAATAGTTCAGCGGGTTTGACTATAGCAGAAGCTGTGAACGTTTTTTCTTTGTCGATTCCAAGCAAATCTGTATCAGATTGTATTCGAAGCATATCTTTTGCAGCAAGTTGAATATTTTCTGAGTTGGCCCGTTTTCTTTTGAAAATTGGGCCTCTTGGTTCTACATCATATGTGAAAATAGGACAACTTTGGCTCCGATGAAGCGTAGGTGAAGCTTCTACATAAACAGGCTGGAAAGAATAAACAAGACATTTGTTAAAAACTAGTGTAGAGGACGAATAAAAAATAAGGACTACAAAGGAGTTTTCGTTATTTTGTGGATTACATTTGTCAAATTAGTAGTTTAATGCAACTGTATAGCGTGAAATATTTAACTAAACTTTGATTTACTACTATTTACAACTAATTTATCGATAAAAACCTTATAGTTTAGTTGGAAGCTGAGAATTCTAATAAAAAGCATCAGTTTAAAAATATCTACTCTATTGTCTTTACAAAAATGTTTTATTTATGCTGATGACAAAAATATATATATGAATTTGTAAGTTTAAAAATAGTTTTGAGTGCTATCATTCTTTACTTTCTTACAAAGAATTTTATTACAAGTTTTTATTCAGCAATATAATTAAATAAGAGTAAGTAAGTAAGTAATTTTTCAAACAAATCAATAAAAAATACCTTAATTTTAATTAAATTTGCTTCATTAATAATTTTTCTTAAGGCAGAGAGGTCTCTAGTGAATCCTTGCAGAATTTTGTTCTGCGTAGTCTTGAACTGATAAGCAAATTTTTGTTCAATTTTATGAATTCTCTCAGACCGCATTCCGCTGGTGATAAAACCGAGCAACATGACAATGTAGCCGAGGCCGAAGGTAATCCAGACTATCAAGAATATTTGATAAGTACAGAAGTATCCATATTTAAAACCTTTATTTTCGGTACCTGAAAAAAAAAAGTATTTTTTTTAGAAGCGATCATATGCATAAAGAGAATTTGAATGAGTAGAAAACCCTAGCTCAAAAATATAGACAGACATCATACATATGGGAATCGAAGCATCAAAACAAACATAGCACTCATCACATTCTACCGCTGCAAGTAAGTGACTGCTGTTAACCAACATTGCGGGATAAAAAGCTTAACTTCTACTAGTGCTTTGTTTTATTTGGCAATAATAGTGCTAGCACACTTACAAGAATAACTTCAAAGATTAATAGAAGAATCCAGACAGATATTTTGTCCATTTTTCAGGCACTATTTAATGAAGATTTATTTTTAAGTAGATACTGTCTCACTAATGCCAAGCAATACCATGGATAATAATTAATTAGACTAATTACTATTTACTTGAAAAATACATGAAAATAATAAGCCGAAGGGACTTTTATAGAAAACTTCTATTTTCCGTAGTAGTAATTAATATTAAAGAATAGTTCAAACCATTAGTAATGTCGTCGTAGCTAGAAGTAGATTCCTAGATCAAGTAAATTATAAAGTTCATAAAAAATTCAACAGTAATATTGAAAAATAGACTTACCAGCTACTAAGTCCCCAAAACCGATAGTAGTCAATGTGACGAAGGCGTAGTAGATTGAAGCTACATAGTCCCATTCCTCGAAAACGACAAAGATGCAGGCGGGCAAGAAGATGAAGAATAAGAAACCAGGAACTAGGTAGAGGAAAATCTGACCCAACATGCCAAGGTTGTTGAAGTAGTAGCCAAGGTTGTGGGCTCGCTTTTCGTTACGAGCTTTGTATTTACGGTATACGGATATGAGCTGAAATGAACAGATAAAACACGTTCGTATCTTTAAGATAGAATTATATACATATATCTAAATTTTTTTAGCCATGAATAAATTTTACTATTATATGACAATTTAATGAAATAATTGTTAATTTGTATTCGTATTGTTAATTTTTAAAACTGGTTACTTATACTTAATATTACGTGAAGCGGTTTTTTGTGCCCAATTTTAAAGCCATTTAATGTAAAATGTAACATTTGGAACTTTTAAAGTTTATATAAAAATGGAATATTTTTGTTTTTATTTCATTACGGAACGTTATAAATGCATTGCTTTTAAAACAAAGGACAGAAGAAGAAAATAAATTAATCAATACTCTTCTTTGTTTTACAAAAGCAAAATCACTTACTAAGCAAAATTTTTATAAAAATATATCGATTTAATATAAATATCTCTTTAATTTTATAATTTGTTATGATTAAATAAATAAATAAATATTTCGGACATTTGACACACAACGTCATCTAGTTTAAAACTAAGCAGAGCACAAGCTCTAGCACAAGCTATAATAACTAGACTGACTTATAGAATATTTATATACTTTTTTTGTAAATAAATAAATACCAAAACTTCGAAACAAATATTTGCAGATCATACAAATATTGTGGTCCGATCCGGGAATGGAACCCGAGACCTCAAGCACAGCAGCCGCATTCATTACCGCTGCGCCACCGAGGCAGTTTGATTGTTTTAATGGCACATATTATGTAGATTGTAGGTAGATGTTTGTATTAAATTTATAAAGTTTTTTATATAAAGTAAAATGCATGCTTATTTATGTCATTACCTGCATTCCGAAGTATTCACCAAGGTTGGCAAGCAGGATACCATTGATAGGTATACCGAATAAACCATAGAATATCATCAGAATTCTTCCTAAATGAGTCGTAGGCGCCAAGTTGCCATAACCTGCAATTATAAAAGTTTAAACATTATCTTCAAGCTTTTATGATCATAATCCTACTAATATTATAAATGTGAAAGTTTGAGAGTGTGGATGTTTGTTACTCTTTTACGAAAAAACTGCTGGACAGATTTGGATGAAACTTTAGAGTAATATAGGTTGTTTATAATATAGGCTATATATAATATAGGCTACAATTGGTAACGATTTTGTGTAATTTTGGTCGTAATATAACTATACATGTCAATTAAGTCGGAAACAAAATTTGGCCCTGATTTGGCATACACTGCCTAAATCACTGAAATTACACAAAGATGATGTGCCATAGGATTGTTTATGTTTATGCTTAAAAAATATATATTTATTTAAAATGATCTGTTATCAAACTTAACGTGGCAGACTAAATTCCACGCGAGCGAAGCCACGGTCAAAAACTAGTATTTAATATGGTCATGTCCACTGTTGAACATGAGTAACCTTTTCGGGTGCTAAAAATGTACCTCAGACTTGTATAAATTTTAAAATCAACTTTAAATAAAACCATCCCATTTTAATTAAAGGTAGCCATAGTTTATTGTAATTTTCTTAAATCATTTTACTGACAAATGATTTCAAATTTTACTATAGATAAGTAAGTTAAATTGAAAAATAAGAAAAATAAACTGAAAGTAATGATGTGTCTTAAACACTGCTTAATGATGCAGGAAATAATAATATTTTATCCATGTTGGATAAAATATTATTATTATTATATTTGATTAAAATAGATCGTTATGTTACTTCAAAGCACGCAAGTCGGATTCTTTTGTATAACTATTGTGAAGTCAAGCATCAAATTTTATTCCACTAGACTTTGGTGATTAGAAATTCTATTAAAGAAAGATATAGGGTGGGCCACAAATTAGTTAACATTTGAAAAAATCGTATAAAAAAAACAATTTGATATATTATAAAAATTATTTCTTTACCAGAAAGCTAAATAGCTAGAATTTATTTTTTAAAAATTACATCGTCTAAGTGCCTACCGTTTCGACGTTTGCACTCTTGTAAGTGAGCACCGAAATTTTCGAATACTCGTCGGCAAAGAGACCGCAAGATTGCCGACATCTCTTTGCTGATTTTTTCTTTTAGTTGACATACTGTTTTTAGTTTATTGATGTAGACACGATTCTTCAAATAACCCCATAATAAGAAGTCTGCTGGGGATAGATCTGGACTTCTGGGTGGTCATAGAATGTCGCCTGGATGTGTGACAAGAGGCTCCATCTTGTTAAAACCATGTGTTACGATTGTAACCAGCAAATTCCAGTGGCATCGGTCACGAGAACTAACGTAGCATGTTCGCACGGGGTGTTAGATTCAAATGTTAACGAAATTTGGCCCACCTTATACGAAACATATTTGAAATTTCGCATAAGCCGCAAACCCGCAGGTTGCAAAACCAGCTGCTCTTCTCATTATACACGTTTAATTAAAGGTTTGTATTTAAAAATGATGTTTTGAACCAGATTGAAGGTATAGATATCTAACTTCGGTTTCAAGCATTTTGTTACACACAGAACCCTTGATTATATGACTTTTCGTTTTGTTTTTATTCAGAGCCGGTCAAAGTGACTACTCTGCCCGATGGAAAGCATGAATAAAACCCAAAACTAGTGGTCACTATACTAAATGCGAATGCAGAAAATGCAGCCTGATGACACACACTGTGGCGGCCGAATGAGATGCTTTTTTACACCCCACTTAAAGGACACCCGATCATAGGTTAATGAGCAGTTGTAGAATGAAAGTGTATATTTTAAGTTCCTTTTTTCAGAATTACTCTTTTTGCTTTTTAATTATATTATACATATTTTAATAGTACCTATAGCTCTCTGATTCAGTTGCATCTTGATTTTAAAATATTTTTATGTAGTGCATAAGTTAAAATTTACCTCATTGTAAGACAATTCTTATGATTCAATATGGTAATTCTAAGTTGTGGTCATTTGTTCATTATTTTATTTAATAATGTAGGTAAATATGGCAGGACGACACCAATATAGAACAAAAATGACACGACAATGGTGACAGGCAAAAGATACTTTAACAAATAACACGTTTGATATGTAACAAGTTTAAGAACACGTTCTATGCCTGTCGTATTCAAGTGATGAATAAAGCAG
Source organism: Hypercompe scribonia (assembly GCA_949316085.1). Taxonomy (NCBI): domain Eukaryota; kingdom Metazoa; phylum Arthropoda; class Insecta; order Lepidoptera; family Erebidae; genus Hypercompe; species Hypercompe scribonia. Next base: position 15,318,477 of record OX438981.1, on the reverse strand, counting down.
CAGCTACGGTGGTTATGGTATGATGATGTTCAGCTAGCCAATTCCGGCCATGGCAGCCAGTCTCAATGGAGACCAGTCAACTACAAATGAGATATTAAAGTGCACAAGTATGTGCGCAAACACAGGTGCAATCTCTGTTCCCTCACTCTCACAAACCGATGAGACGGCTATCCGACACAACCGGGGAGAGGTTAAGCGCAAGACCGATGGCTTTACGTGTTCACCGAGGCACGGGGGTTAAAAGTCCAACTTCCAAATTCTTAGCCGAAAAAAAGATCCGATTCGGGAATCAAAACCCGAGACCTTTTGATCGAGAGTCGAATACGTTAACCACTGGACCAACAAGGCAGTTTATGGAATACTAAGTTACCACAATAATATTACTAAATGAATACATAACGTAAAAATCAACTGAGTATTGATAACATACTGAATATGGGACAGTCGAAGAACGAATTTTTTTTTAAGTCACTTTAACAAGACAGTCAAAAAAACATTTAAGGTGATACGTATTTTGTGTTGTGTTACGGACTGTATTTAATAAACTTATATCTAAGAAAAATCACATGTCTGACTATGTAATTATGAACATGTCACGATTTGCACTATTTTGACTTGGACAATTACCGCGGACGGATGGAAAACAAGCAATTAAAACACGAAATTAATGTAATACCATAAAACTTACCAATAGTACTGACGACAGTATACGAGAAAAAAAAAGAATGATAGAAGTCCCATTTGTAGGGTGGTTCCTGATCTAGCGTGGTGTAATTGGTCATGGATTTCCCACAGTAGTCGGACAGTTTACGAAGGATCGTGTCTTGTTCGTCAGGATCTTGAGGTAGATAGTTTCGATAGAGTAGATCTGGAAGATAGAAAATACATACTTTTAATGTTTCTTATTCGACTTTTTCGACGTTTTAAGAATACAGACTTACATCTCTGCTATTCATCTCGTAAGTGTCTTTAGAACCGACTAATAGTACAAATTACGCGGGACAACATTAGTGCAAGGAGAAGAAAAAGTTGACACAAACCTCTTTTTTTGTAAAGTGTGGATAACCCCCCTGACCGTATACCAATCTATCTAGCCAGCGTGGTATAGTAGGCAAAAATTACTCTTATAAGAAAATACCTATGACTAGCAGTAAACTAGTACAAGATATTGTTAACCATGATATTATATGTATAAAAGAGAAACAGCTGGATCCTATAGTATTTTTAGTCTCGTACCGTAATCCTTGTAATAGTCGTGATTGTCAACTGTTATATTTATTATTTTTGTACAAGTGAGACCATTAAAATAGAACAAAATATATACAATGTTACAGGATATCGTGACATTCTTGTTAACCATATTACTTCTTACAATGTTTTGGTATAAGCAAACCAATTTACGGTGTTCTCCTAATGATATAATCACGAAAAAAAGTAAATATAACGCATTAATTAAATGGCGAACTAGGTTTTTGTAAATGACAATTTTACGGGTGAATCAACACAAATTGTTTGTTTTTATCTGTAATTGTGTGGTTCTACTACAAGCATTGATTAAAGGTGGTAAAAAGTGTAAGAAAATTGCTAGTACGGCGCTACGCCACGGTGTTTGTGACAAAAACTATGTTGATTATTTTCTTATTGGTGAAAGTTTTGCGCATTTGTTTTCAGATTTGAAAGTAGTTGGGAGCGGATTAATTTTTATCAGTATCTTCGAGAGTGGGTACTTTTTTAACAAACTTATACGTTGTATTAAAAAAAGTTTTAATGTTATTAGAAAAATCAACCTTTGACTTTGGGAAAAGAGGTTCGTTTGATTTTTTGTTAATAATCTTCTAAATGTGACTGTATAACAACTCAAATACATCCAGAAAGTAAGCGGAGTTAGGTAGATATATTTTTCTAAATCTTTTAAGTGGGCATAACTTCGTTCTTAAAAGAGCTTAAGAAAATGAAATCGGAAGCGATATGTACGTACAAAAGATTACGCCTATTTCCCTGGAGGATTAGGCAGAGACATATTAAACGTCCACTTTTCACCAGTGTTTTGGTTCCACGTAAAAGGTGGCAAATCTAATGCCCTAATCGAGATATTTAGTTTGCTAGATCCTCGTTCGTTGATCAATAAGTGCACGACTTGCAAGTAAAGTTGATTTAGGCCCTTAAGTTCTTGGTGGGAATCCTATGCACTTATACGGTGTTTATACCTTTGTAAAAGTCCTGAGATGGAAGTAATATGCCTGAGGATAAAAACCTAGCGATTCCTGTGTAGTTCTAGAATGATCCAAAGAATAGTACTTATTACTCTGAATCCTGCGGCAACGGAAACCATTTGTGGTTTCACACACAGTAGTCCATTCAACCCACTTCATAATGGTTTTGTAAAGGTGCGGCACATCATTGTCGTTGATTATCATTAAACAGACATAAAGCCGATTTACGACAGGACCCGATTCAATAGACCCATTATATTACGTAACTCGAAGGTCGGAATCATTGCCAAGATCGGTGCAAGGGATAATTAATAGTTTTATAATGCATACAGATCCGTATGAAAAATGAAATTTGAATAATGATAACTGAGTGGTTAGATTACAAACGAAGTTTTATGTCTTTGTTGTTACATAGATTCTTATAGCTCTTGGTTCAGGTAAGCAGATTTATCAAAGACTATTTCTGAAATAAATAATTGTAAATATGTTAAGTATAGATTGAGTAAGTTTACAGTACAAGTTCATACATGAAGCTACTATTAAATATAATGGCAAACTGACATAAATCAGTCTCAAACTACGATGGAGTCTCTAATTTATTATAAACTGACAGTTCATATTTAGTTAGTAGTTTTATGCATTTTTAATGCCGTAATATTCATTACCTTATTGATGTTTAGTAGTAAGATACCCACTAAACTCGATAATAATAATTACTCTCAATGTCTGATTAAGTTATCAGCACTAGACTACTAAAGGTTATAGATGTGATATTTGTATGTGTGTGGAACTATCACAAGTACATGGGTAGTGCCTATCAAATTTTGATAATGAACTTAAGTTGAGTTTTGTACTTGATCTCTTTTATACCCCTGTCTTTTAATACTTTTGCTACATAGTTTATGGAGTGAATTATATAATCAAACTTTTGGTTCGTAAAGTTTTGACCTCGAAACTCGAACATTTTTAACTCAAAGAGGGTCTATAAAATTAAATCCAACCTCAGCACGACACTCGTATACAACATACATACGTAAATGTTCAGTGCACTATTGAGGCAAAAGTATATTAATCAATTTTCCTTGGCACATACTCCCTAACAATATTTTCCCCATCGTATTACATGTAATTAAAATTGTATTCGTATATGCATAAATACTTATAAAATCTGAAAGATAAATAATAGTCAATATTATAATATCAACAGCTTATTCATCCTTGAGTGTGAATTGTATGTAAGGATAATTGTTTCTTCTGTAGGTTTGATAACACAATAATTAAATGGATTATAATGCAGTCGAGTTGACATGATGTAGAAATCGACTGATTGCATGATTATTATTGAAGGTGCGTTTACATTCATATCTATTGAGATTATTTACCGCCTGATACTGTACATCACAAATGTTTAGTACCTTTAGTCACAGGACAATGTCCGGGGATCTTTTGTAAGTATTGTGACGTAAATGTCTTCAATGTCATATATGAATTTATTTATTCACTAACTGTTAAAGTAAACTTCAAATCGATACAGTGATCTTTATGAGTTATTTTCCTAATCACGAAATGTGGTATAAACTGGTCTGCTAACAAAATTGGTTGAATTGATGTTAAATTGTAATTCATGATCTCTTGATACACAATTTTCTGCTTGTTGCTATGATTTTGTTTTCTTGTCTATGTAACAATTCTCGATATAAGAAAGGTATTCAAAGTATAGTACGGTGAGGCCGACCTTTTCAAACTCAAGTATAATACACTGCCCACAAAGAAAAGTACATGCAACCACCGTTATTACTGCTACAATATTACATAATTTCTTATGGAAGGGTTCTGTGACATATACGCTTTTAGTAAAAGAAAGTATTAGTTAAAAGAATACTTCATCCTTTTAACTAACATTTTCAATAATTTTCACTGAAACGAACAACATATATATAGTATTTAACACTAGTATATTCAAAACTAGTGCATTTCATAACTATAAAAACATATGCAGACTAAGTAAGTATGGAATAAACCAACACTGAAGATGTTGTGAAGCGAGCTAAGAATGTTGCAGCTATAAAAACTTGCAGAAAACAATAGTACAAAAAATAAAGTAATTAGAATAAAAAAAAAATACATATAATGAAAATTGTTTATGACAGGTGACAAGTTAATTTTTTTAAATTACTCTGCAAATAAGTATAAAATATCTCATTCTACCTCACATCTTCGCGAAGATGGACAAATTCTACTAATATAATAAATGTGAAAGTTTGTGAGTTCCACACTCACACCACTCACACCACACTCTGTTTGTTACTCTTTTACGAAAAAGCTACTGGACGGATTTGGATGATACTTTTCAATAATATAGGGTATACATCGGAATAATATATAGGCTACAATTATTGATGATTTTATGTAATTTTGATCGTAATAAGACGATACACGTCAACTAAGTTGGAAAAAAAACTGGCCCTTGAGAGTTATCTTGGCGTACGCTGCTAAGCTGCTAAACGGTTGAAATTACATAAAGATGATGTACCATAGGATTGTTTCTATGTAAAAAAAATAAAATAAAATAATCTGTTACGAAACTTAATGTGGCAGACCAAATGCCACGTGAGCGAAACCGGGGGTAAAGCGTGTAGTGAGTCGTAAGTGACGTCTGTAGGTATATTGTCGTTAAACGAGGATGACAAACGACAATTCTAATTAGAGGCTAATTTTTAGATCACGCCAACTACGTTTACAGCCTTCAAATATTTACATATACAATGTTACATGAGTGGTAACCATTGGTAAATTATTAAATGTAAGTTAGCGGTCACTTTTAAGTGCACATTAGAGCGTGTACAGGTTCCAATGTCAGTTGAGGATGGTAACCCTGATGAATAAAACGATTCAACACGATAATGGTCTATGGTACTCTCTAGTAAGAGTTGAGTGAGAAGAGAGAATTTATTTTTATGTTATAATTGACAGTCTAGAATAAAATTAATTAAGTACTCTATTTCAGATAGACCGGCTCTCTAAGATTCCTATACACCCTCCATCTCAAAAGAAGCTATGGCAAAAAACATTTTCCGAGGAAAAAAACGATTCCAATTCAATTAATTGTTTCAATAATTGAATTGAAATCATCTTTTTGGTTAATTTGTATACTGAAAAGACAAAACTTTTATAAATATAAATATAGAGCACTGAAATAAAATAAATAATGCTTCCGTTACGCGATAATCAAAATATATTGTAAACCTTTTATTTATTTATACTAAGAAATGTTTATTGATTTGTTTATTGTAATGGGTGTTGCAAATACTTAGATTTTATCACTAAGAATTTTTTATGATGAATCACCACAGAATAGCCACCTGCAGATAAAACATTTATCAAGTGATCGTCATTTGAGAAGGTACGTACCAAAAAAAAAATTTAAAAAAAGAAAAAAAAGAAAAATAAAAATTGTACCAATATGAAATACATAATATTCCTTAGCCTTCTACATACCTTAACTTAAAGTCAAATTGCAAGATTAAATCCTTAACAAACGTACGTGTTCTGGTCTACGTGATACAGAACTGCAGGAAAACAGATTTAGGAAATACATATATTTGATATTCTGCTCGTACAAGCTTCGAGAACTTACGAACTATACGATAGATTGCCATGAGAAATGTTTAGATTACCAAACTGTTGCTGACAAAAACTTAATATTAAGATGCACTAGACAAAATCAGGAAATCTGTGTAAATATGAAATAAGATTCTATAAAAATCCTCCCTATTTGAAGCTGTTCAATGAAGATTGTGTAAAACCCAGGCCACCTAGGATACTGAAGGACAGGGTTTCACCCAATAGTATACGTCTCTTGCCTAAGATGATAATTCTAATTTACAAAATGTTTCACTTGTCAAGAGGTTTAGTTAAATATTTTGCAAGAATTATAATTTAATATTATATGAACATAGAAGTTATCTTGTAGGTCACATATTTATTAACTATGATGAATACGAGAATGGTTGAAGGCTATAAAAGAAACTGATTCTATTGTTCAAAGTTTCAAACAGACTTGGGGACTTTTGTGCTTAAGTTAACAGTTAGGTGAGTCAACAATCATACAAAACTGAATTCTGTGAGACACAGTATAATAAGAAGAAGTTAGTGTTCAATTATTTGAAAGATAGTTTACGCAAATTTACCAAAAAGAATTTTATAAAAAAAATGCAGAGTTTGTGTCCTTTTCTCTACTACTGAAAATATTTCGTGACGATCAGTTGAGTCATTTAAAGGGGGGTCAAATAATAAAATTAGCTACTTTAGATTAGTTACTTTATGGTTCGTATTAAGGGGATATCTATTTTGTATATTACAATTTATATTATATGAGTTATGTCCTGTATAATTGTAATAAATTTACAATGACAGTGGTAACATTTTGCCAATGTAACTGTTGCTTAAGATGACGAGTTATCGAAGCTGTAATAAATGCAGTCTGTTAAGGAACAGGACTTGCCCTTACTTGTTGGTTATCCAGTTGTATGAGCCAATTACTAAGGTTTTACCGTTATTGTTACCATTTCTATACTAAGGCTTGTCTTAAATTGGAATGCTTGTTACAAATTCAAAGTTATTATAATTAGAGTAAACAAAGCCATTTAGAGTCTCGAGAGTATGTTATCTCATTTTATGTTTCAAGCATCTAATGACGCAGTTTTTTTCCTGTACCGTGAAACTGCTAACTGCCATACATGAATATCCCAAAGGGACGTGACCTATGACTTTCCAAAAGCCTATTACTCAATTTAATAGTACAATAGATAAACAGAAACACAGTCATTTGAGGAAATTTGCTCACCATCAAAGATTCAGATGCCGGCTACAGTGAGGACGTCTGCCTGACCGACCTCATGTCTCTCGAAGTTTTCCTCATTCCTTAGACTGGTTCAGAATTCAAATGTTTTAAAAGTGGTCAGGAACATTGATTTATATTTTATATTAGGAAATTGTAGGTAAGAATGACTGTATGAGGTTGAATGTTGCGATTTATCTTCAAGGCTTCCTAGATTTATTTGACCTAACGTATGTTTCAGATGAGGTCTGAGTTAACGTTTTCTAAAATGGGTATAGTGGGATCATGATTATGTCTGCTATAAGTACTATTAATTATAACAGCAAAAGAGAATACAAATTTGATAGAAGTTTAAAAAAGATGACTTTAGACCATAATTTGAACTATTAATACGTAAACATACGCCGGAGTCCTTCAAGGCTTCGAAGTACCACCAACATAGCTTCCACTAAATTTTAAGGAAAAATAATCTTCAAGTAAATCACTAAAAGAGATACTTCAGTCTAAAACGAAATATGAAATATTCAATTTGTTATTAGTTGTTTGATTTCCTCTAAACTGGATATTGTCAAACGGTACAGCATTTATCAGATCGCCTCGATTCAGACATCGATTTTAACGTAATACCTTCGACGAACCAACAGAGTTGTGTAAACAAAGAATTCCTTTGTATATGTATGTATATATCAAGTATTTTTAAAAGAAACTCATTATATCTAATTTTCATGATTTGTAGCATCATTAACCGAGTGTTGTGGGACAAACCACACGTGGAGACTATACTTCGTGTGATTCACAACTTGTTGTTCCGAGTCTGGGTGTGTCCTGTGTCCGTTTCATCTATGTTTGTGAGTTACGCCGCGACACAGGATATATTTCTAATATAAGAGATATCATTTTTATTTTAAATTAGGACGGATAGTCGTAGTAACAAGCTTTAAAGACTTTACTTTGGAAAGATAAATACTTATATAAAATATAGAAGTACTACGTTTCTTATTTCACTGACTGCATTTAATTTACTTAAAACATTATTTATAAATATATATACATACGTGCAATTCACAGCAGTCCTTCTCTGAATGTGTTCAAGAATAGAACCAGAAACTATTCTGTCCCTACCATGATCAAACCCTTAGTATATCACATGTATGTACGTATGTGCTTATATATGTTTTTATACCTGTTAATATGTATATTATATTTTACTTTATAAATCAATGTTCATATTGTTTTTTTGATTATATACGTTCTCTACGGACTCCCAAGTACGCATGGTGCCCTTCATCATCATCTCATCTCAGCCAAAAGACGTCCACTCCTGGACATACGCCTCCCCCAATCGTTTGTGGTAGCCTGATCTTACCTGGGGATTCTTCGTACCCCCTGCCACTTCCTAGACCGCTACTGTAGCCAGGAGTAGCAAGGTTACCGGAGACTAGGGGCTGTTTTTTTCTTCTGCTTGCCAAAATGAGGGAGGGGGGGTTTGCCATAATCGCCACGCTTGGCATGCGGGTTGGCGATCGTAGTGAGATAGTGTACTCAATAGGACATTCTGGTGTACTATCCCTTAGTCGACTTTTACGACACCCACGGGAGGAGATGGGGTGGTGTTATTCTTAGCCGGCATCCGCCCTTACGTTTCTTTTATAGTGCACTTACGTTTCTCTAATATCTTCTGTCCGTATAGGGTTTGTTGGAAGAAAACTCAGTTGTGGATAAAGTTATCCTTTCTACATAATATTTTTTTGTATCTTATATAATTATGTGTTTAGAGCGTACGAAAAAAAAAATACATACATCTTAGTTTGCCAGATACTGGTATTTAATTGTTAAGAGTAAAAATATGTAATTCTCTATAACATAACTTGGAACTACCCATGTAATATTTATTACCCTACAGAACATTGTAACAAAATTACAACCATTATGAAATAATTTAAGAGTTTGGAAACGAAGAGTTCAAGCACAGCCATATCCAAAATCTAGTACAAATTATAAATAGTAACCATTTAATCGATACATAAAAACTCGTTTGAATAAAATCAGCGTTGAAAGACAGATTAAATGCAGTTATATCCAAATAAGGAATCTTCAAGCTAGGTTACGGGTCAACGCATAGGAAAACATGGTCCTACATTTTTTGTTAATATATTAAAAGTGTAGTCAAATTTGAGTCGTATTACACATTTCTTAAAATCGAAAATACCTATTATTCTAAAGTTCACTGTACTACTTTATGTAATTGCTAAACCGTATGGATTGATTTTGCTGTATGTTGATATATTTTTTTTCATACAAAACTATCGAATTTAGATGTCAGTAAGATTATGTAGTACAAATATCATTTGTAGGTATATAGTATACCTAGTACAATGAAAAATCACGAACTATCTTCTCAAAGATCTACCTGTAAATATGATAATATAAACACAAGTCACATAAGATGAAGTATAAATAAATGTATGTAAATATAAAAAAATAAGACATCATGCTATTCTAGAAATGAGGTTTTGGTCTGCGATACCTAGCTGGTCAGACGGGTTGGTACAGGTTTGTATTAAATTACTTACCCCCTCTTCCAACCTCGGGGGTATTCCTGATGCCCACCTGCGCCAAATCACGGACGCAGTGTGGCGCATGATGGACGGGCGTCTCGCTGGCCTAGAGGCGAGGCTGCCTCCGGCTCCTGTTGTCCGACCGCCGCTCGCGGCAAATAGACTGAAGACCGTATCGGTGCCATCAACGTCTACCGTTGCGGGCGGTCATGTGTCCTATGCGGCGGTGGCGTCTGTGTCTGCCGCTCCTGCGGTTGCTCCGAGGGCACGACAGGCGGCTAAAGCAACAGCCAAGACAAGTGCACCGAGGTCAGGGCCCAAAACGGCGGCCAAGCCTAGAGCGGAATTCCCTCCGCTCTCCACTCCAGCCGCTGTACCTGGCACCTCCACGCCTGCTCCCCCCACATCTGCCCCTTCCACAGATGGTTGGCAGATAGTCGGGGGGATTAAGAAGTCCCGAAAGCGGGGTAAAAAGGCTGCTCAAAAAGCAGCCTCTACCCCGCAGTCGCTGTCGGTGGCAGTGGCCACTACGAAGAGGCCGCGCAAGCTGCAGGTACCCAAAACCGCGGCGGTAGTGGTCACCGTGTCACCGGAAGCGGTTAACGGCGGACTGTCTTACGCGGCCATCTTCCAGAGGGCCCGGGCTAGTCTCGCCAATGACATCGGGACGGATGGAGTCAGGTTGCGCCTCGCTCAGACGGGAGCTCGAGTCCTCGAGTTCCCGGGAGCCGAAGGCGCAAAGACTGCAGATGCCTTTGCCGAGAAGATGCGGGGCATGTTTGCGGCCACGGATGGTGTTAAGATCGCCAGGCCTACTAAGTGTGCAGAGTTGCGCATTTCGGGCCTGGACGACTCTATAACGGCCGAAGATGTCCGCGTTGCAATAAGAGAGAAGACAGAGTGCAACGTGGACAACATTAGGGTCGGCACCATCCGCCCCGGTCCAGGAGGGCTTGGCGCGGTGTGGGTCAGCTGTCCCGTAGCGTCAGCCAAAATTTTAGGCGACGCCGGTAGATTGCTCATCGGTCTCGTCAGCGCTAGGATCACAGTCCTGGCGGCGAGACCGATGAGGTGTTTTAAGTGTCTGGCATCGGGACACACACGCGCCAAGTGTGTTAGCTGTTTCGACTGTAGCGGACTATGTTTCCGCTGCGGTCGACCGGGGCACAAGGCGGCAGAATGCTCTGCCGCCCCACACTGCCCAGCGTGTGCGGCGGGTAACAAGCCCGCCGATCATCAGATTGGGCAGAGAGGCTGTAAACCTCCCTACAATTCTCGGCAAGCGTCGGGGGCTAGCCAATCGACCCAGGCTGCCTCTGATGTCGTTCGCATGTCGGCATCGTTGCCCATGGAGGAGGTTGTAGAGACGGTCGAGTAATGGCCCAAGTCTCCAACCTCCTGGTCCAGACGAACCTTAACCACTGTGCCGCGGCGCAGGACCTTTTCCTGCAAACCATGGCACAGTGGTCGATCGGTGTTGCCGTAGCCGCGGAACCCTATTATGTTCCTCCCCGTCCAAACTGGTTGGGTGACCGGGACGGTTCCGTGGCAGTCGTCGGCTCCACGGCGGCTCATTCCCCGCCCTTGTCGCTAAGAGACAAGGGCACTGGATATGTTACTGCCGAGTGGGGGGGGATCACTGTGTATGGTGTATACTTCTCCCCCAACCGGAGTTTGAACGACTTCGAGGTTTTCCTTAACAACTTGGAAACCTCGATGCGGCGTCTAACGTCTGGGCACGTCTTAGTGCTGGGGGACTTCAACGCAAAGTCCATTGCGTGGGGTTCCCCCAGGACGGACGCTAGGGGCGAGGCCGTAGAGGAGTGGGCGGCCTCGGTGGGCCTCTGTTTACTAAACAGGGGCTCAACCAACACGTGCGTGCGACAGCAGGGAGGGTCGATAGTGGACCTTTCGTTCGCTACCACTGCCCTCGCCGCACGAGTAAGGAACTGGCGTGTCCTGGAAGAGGTTGAGACGCTCTCGGACCATCTTTATATCCGATTTGAGCTCTCCCGATCCCAGGACGCCAGTAGGGGTCACGCGGCGCGGCGTTCTTCTCGCTTTCCGCGGTGGGCTGTAGCCAAATTAAATAGGGACTTACTAGAGGAGGCGGCCATTATTCACTCTTGGCTGTCTCCGCAGGCCCCGACCGAGGAGGTCGACATGGGGGCTGGTCGCTTCTGCGAAGAGATTACACAAATCTGTGATGCGGCCATGCCCCGCATCCGAGGTTGCCGGCCTCCACGGAAGGAGGTTTACTGGTGGTCCCAGGAGTTGGCGGACCTCCGTGCGGCCTGTACTCGTGCCCGGAGGTCCTACACCCGTAGTCGGCGGCGACACCGCGAAGAAGGCGGGGAGGACCAGCTTCATGAGGAGTACCGAGAGGCGCGGAAAACTCTGAAGCTGGCCATAAGCCGCGCCAAAGAAATTAAGAGAAAGGAGATGCTGGAGGGTCTCGATCGTGATCCCTGGGGTCGCCCTTATCGTGCGGCGCGACAGAAGCTCCGCACGTCGGGCCCCCCCCTTACAGAGACACTCCAGCCCAGCTTCCTGCGGGAAGTGGTCGAGGGCCTTTTCCCGCAGCGGATGGAGCACACACCCCCGTCGATGGCCTTCATGGTCGGAGACGACGAGGGGAACGAGGACGATGTTCCGCCCGTCAGGGAATCGGAGGTAGGGGCGGTTGTTCTACGGATCCGCTCCAAGAACACCGCCCCCGGGCCGGACGGGATACCTGCCCGAGTGCTGGCCCGAGCCCTCGAACACATGTCGGACCGCCTCAGGGAGGTCCTGAACGCTAGCTTGGCGTCCGGACGCTTCCCTGAGTGCTGGAAAAGCGGGAAGCTGGTCCTATTGAGGAAGCCGGGACGGCCAGCCGAATTGGTAGCGGCCTATAGGCCCATCGTGCTGCTGGACGAGGCGGGTAAACTGTTTGAGAGGATACTCTCTGCCCGCATCGTCCGGCACCTCCGCGAGGTGGGCCCCGATCTGTCGGACGCCCAATTTGGTTTTCGGGCGGGGCGTTCGACGGTCGATGCCGTGCTGCGCCTGAGGGCCGTTACCGAAGAGGCGGTGAGCTGTGGCGGCGTGCTGTTGGCGGTGTCGTTGGACATCGCCAACGCATTTAATAGTCTGCCATTTAGCTGCATCAGGGAAGCACTCCACTACCACGGGGTGCCAAAGTACCTGAGGCGGCTTGTGGCAGACTATCTTGAGGAGCGTACCGTCATGTACGAGGACCGAGACGGTGTTCTAAGGCGGCGGCTCATGTCGTGCGGTGTTCCGCAGGGGTCTGTACTCGGACCACTCCTGTGGAACATGGGATACGACTGGGCCCTTCGAGGCTGTCTTCCCCCCGGGCTGGGCGTACTTTGTTACGCAGATGACACATTGGTCACGGCCCGGGGGATGAACTTTCAAGAGGCGGCGCGCCTGGCCACCACCGGTGTCTCACTGGTGGTCGGGCGAATTGAGGCGCTGGGTTTGCGGGTGGCCCTGGACAAGACGGAAGCCCTTTTGTTCCATGGGCCCCGTCGTGGTCCACCCTCCGGCGCCTCCATCGTGGTCAATTCGGTCCTCGTACCGGTTCAGGCCCAGATGAAGTATCTGGGCCTGATCCTCGACGGCAGGTGGCTCTTCGACGAGCACTTCCGACAGCTTTCTCCAAAGCTGGTCGGCGCTGCTTCTGCCCTTGGGCGACTTTTGCCCAATCTGGGTGGAGCTAGCGTCGCGACGAGACGGCTATACACGGGGGTTGTCCGGTCAATGGCGCTGTATGGTGCACCGGTGTGGGCGGCGGCTCTGACCGCCCAGAATAGGGCTCGCCTCTGGCGCCCTCAGAGGATATTGGCGGTTAGAGCCATACGTGGTTACCGCACCGTATCGACGGAGGCGGCGTGCGCCTTGGCCGGAACTCCCCCGTGGGATTTGGAGGCGGAAGTGCTCGCCGAAGTTTATCGGCGGACGGCTGACTTCCGGGCGCGTAGCGGCATACGGCCCCCGCCCGAAGAGATACGCGAGTGGCGAGAGGCCGCTCGTCGAGCCACAATGGCTCGTTGGTCGTCCCGGCTGGAGGCTCCACGTGCTGGTTTTGCCGCCGTGGAGGCTCTCCAGCCGGTCATCGCCGAGTGGGCAGGGCGGCAGCACGGGACCCTTTCCTTCCGACTGACGCAGGTCCTTTCCGGGCACGGTTGCTTCGGCAAGTATCTGCACTCGGTCGCCAGGAGGGAATTGAGTCCCGCCTGTCACCACTGCGACTGCAGTGAGGACTCGGCTCAGCACACGCTAGCGGTTTGTTCCGCTTGGGCGGCGCAGCGTGGGGTCCTCACTGCAGTTATTGGAGGAGATCTCTCGCTACCGGCCGTCATACGCTCCATGGCCGGTAGCGACAGTTGTTTTACCGCGGTCGCAACTTTCTGCGAAGACGTAATTTCGCGGAAGGAGGCGGCGGAGAAGGCCCGGGAGGACGATATCCACTCGGACCCAATTCGCCGCCGGCGAGCCGGGCGGCGGAGACGCGCATACCAGCGCCTCATGCCGCCTTGAGTGTGGCCGCGGATGGACGGGACGGGTTTTCCCCTCCATCCGCTATAGTGGCCAGCCGCGAGGAGGTGACGTGTGCGTGTGCCGGACGTCACCTAAATGGAGAGTTTATCCGCAGATGGCGCCCACGAAAGCGGGCAGGCGCTAGGAGGGATTAGGATGTCGTAATAACAGCTGTTCCCGAATCCCTCCTCTCTCAGGCGCAGAGTGGCACACCGTGTGGTTTTAGTCGGTCCGATTCCGACACACCGCCCCGCCGTAAACCCCGGTGGGGTGACGGCCCGTGGGGGTTTCCACACGTTAAAAAAAAAAAAAAAAAAAAAAAAAGGTTTGTATTAAATTGATCTGGATGTCGTAATAACAGCTGTTCCCGGATCCCTCCTATGTCAGGCGCAGAGTCGGTCCGATTCTGTCACACCACCTCGCCGTAAAACCCGGTGGGGTGACGGCCCGAGGGGTTTCCACACGTTAAAAAAAAAAGGTCAGTATTAAATTTTTCCTTTTCTTTGCAGCACTGTTGTCCTGCGTACTCAATGGTGTTGTAATGCACATATTACAAGTTTTATTGATCAAAAACAAATAACGCAGATAAAATTAAATTCTGTCCTCTGAACTAGGTTTATTTATCTGAATTTCAGAAGTCAGCGCCGCCTCCTGTTATTCTATTTAAGACTCTAGCTAAGTAGCATAACATTTATATAAAGTGTGCAAGAAAACGTAATAAATATACATTTTATAAGTACGTTAGTATCACGTGTGTGTGAGTGTGTGATTGAACATAGAGAGTTAAGAAAAAGGTACAAAATTACAACGGAATGTATTTTTTAAAATCTGCAAATGAACCTTAAAATGACTCTGTATTCAATTAATCGAAAAGCCCAGAACTAAACAGTGACATATTGTTTAAGAGTTTAGGATCCTCGGTAGCAGATAATTTTAAAGGTTTCTTTGTAGTTGTAAGTTTCTATTAGAAAAAAAACTCTACAGAAAAGTAGTACATACTTTATTTTAACAACGTATTATAAAGCATTGTAAAAACACAATAAAGAATTATACTCATCGTAACTGTAATAAAATGAAGGTATTTTCCTAGTTATTTCTCTGTGATTTGAAATTTCATTATGCATTACTCCTTTTGAATACAAAATTCTAATGCACCTGCATATGGCGCCTTAAACACTAAAAAAACAACTTTTACAAGAAATATGGCCAATCTAACTAAATTACTACCTATTTTCCTATGTTGTATAATAGAAACTTAAAGTTAACTACGCAATTAATTGTAATGGCTGCAGTTTACTCTATCCGTTACAGTAAAAGAAGTTGAATGGACGTGTAGTCGAGGATACATTTACTTAAGATGGTCTTAACGTTGAATACGTCATAAGCATTGTCCTGCGGTCTGACCAAATGTTCATACGATAAAACTAATTATTAGCAATTCATTAAATGATTTGGTCATGTTTATTGAATGATTGCTACTAATTGCACACGTGTTTAAGAAATATATACATATATGTGACAGACGAAACGAAATTTATTCATATTGTCTAAAAGCTGCTTGTAATTTTAATAAGATTACTCGCAAGTCACATACACAAGATTTATTGGGGTATTTATAAGTCGGAATTCGTAAATAGCGCAAGGGATTTGAATATAACCTAAGAAGTAAGGCTCAAGAATCTTACATATTTGTACATATGATCAGATTTTTGGATAAAATGTGGCCATCTCAAACAAATGTAGCCTCTTTTAGTTCACACGAACTCGTAACCAAACAAGTTCGAGTCTGCTACGAAACTAAGAAACAATGAACTTTATTCATTGTCAAGATATTCATTTAATGATATACTGTAATATGCAATTTTAATCTTCAGAAAATACATAACATATCTATTTTGTTTTCTTTTTTCTTTAAAAAACAACGCCCGCACTAGGAATAAATAGTGTGTCGCGGGGGATTTTACTAACATACATGAAACTTACACAAAGAACACCCCGAAACACACAAACATACATGAAACTTACACAAAGAACAACAATTTGTGGATCACAAAAAGTGTTGTCCTATGTGGGATTTGAACCCACAACACTCAGTGCAGTAGAAAGCGGCGTGGCGACTGCTTAAACCACTAGGCGCACAGTGCAGTTAAAACTCCTGCGTTTAATTGGATTGGCAATTTTGAAATATAAAATGATTGCTCTGGGTTGTCCGTAGCATAATGACACATACCATCGCGGACTTTTCGTAGGTATTTTTATGACGTACAATTAGATAGTTTCATCATTTTTATATATCTAGTAAAGTTTAGCAAGTATTAATAATTCAAGCGTTTAAAATTGTGTGTTTTTAATAAGCATCAACGTTTTAAATATTCTATTAATATAAAAAGGGTGTATTGTATAATATATACAAACCTTTCTTGAAACATAACCTAAATTGGTGAAAACCACATTTAAATCCGTTGCGTAGTCCAAAATATTTAAGTTTACGAAAAGCAACTTTATTTTATACTACGTAAAGAAATACAATTGAATTGCTACATCTGTTTTTTCAACTTTTAAATCGCGATTTTCTTTGTGCTCAAAAGTTACTGATCGTTTTTGACAGTTATTGTTGAAGATGTTGTCTTTTTCAAATGTGTGAATTGCATGTGTCAATAAATATACGTAGAGCATGACATAAAAATGACACCGATTTTACAGATATAACCTTTGTACTAAAAATTATAACACAGCCTCAATAAATATGACTTAGCATATTAAGGCTACATATTGACAGTAAAGTAATAATATACGGCAATAAAGATTTAAAATTATGCTTACTTGTGTTAAGGCAGTCTTTGGTCAAAAAAGATCTACATTATGGTTTTGGGTGGTTTGTAAATAAATTAAAGTCATTTAAATCACTTTAATCTGCTTTTTATACGTTGAAAACCGTTTACAATAAAAATCCAAAGAAAAATCCTTTTGCATGGCTTTTTGCGAAAGAATACTTTAAATAATTACGTAAGAATTGATATTTCGGCAGACCTACAGATAACTCAGGATGTCATGATATTGTAAAAAGTCAATTAATAAAATAGATGCAGAGGATTTAAGCTTAAAGATAACACTAGCGATTGATACATGGGATTTCCTAGTCTGCGATTGCATATCATAATAACGTGTTTCGTTTAATTAATTTCTACAAAAGATTATAAATAGTTGCTGTTATCTCCACTTGCTTTATCCACGAGATCTTTAACATTTAAATGTCATATGAATAAATAAATAAAACAAGAGAAATACTACGTAAAAAATAAATAGATGTAAACAAAATAGTTGTATATTTTATCTTCTCTTATTGTCCTCTGGTTATTATTTTTTTGTTTTGTTGCATACTTATTGGTAAGCTTAATTGTTAAATATTAGTACTTCGGAACAAAGTTGTATGTAAATAGTACATCCTTCGCAACAATCGTTTTTTGAAGGATTTTACCTGTGTTTTTCCGGGTATGTTTCATTTTCTTGTGCAGGTGCCCTTTGATTAAGAGGCTTGATTTTGCATCACAGACGTCTGATGGTATAACAATTTTAACTTTGTAAGTATCACACCCTTGAAAATTATCTGACACTGTCAAAAAATTAGAAAAAGAGTTATTTTAAAAAGACGCCCTAAAAACTAAAATGTAGCCAATTTTTTTTCAACAGGTTGTCAAAGTCAAAGTCAAAGTCAAATTCATTTATTCATTTAGGTCACAAAAGACACTTATGAACGTCATAAAAAAAAACAAAAAAAGATGAAAGATGAACAATCTGTCGATTAAAATTACAGCTAGCTGGGTTCGCAGATTGTTCATGGTAGAGCGGTGAGAAAAGAACCCAGGAAAGAAACTCACCACCACTCTTTTAACTCAAAATCTTTTAAATATTAAAATAGCAGTTATATTCACAATCATAGGTCTTAAAAAAAGAGCAATTCATTTCCAAACATCTAAATCTGTGACATAGTCTGAAACTGAGTAATAAGCCTTTTTGGACAACCTCAGCTTAACAAATTTCTTAAATTTACTAATAGATAATAATACTATGTTGTTTGGTAATTTGTTATAAAATTGTATACATTGACCCACAAACGAATTCGATATTTTATGGAGCCTAGTAGTGTGCAAGGTAAGTTTATTTTTATTTCTTAAATTAAATTGATGGAGATCACTATTTTTCTTAAATTTACACAGATTTTTATGAACATACAAAAGATTCTCGTAAATGTATTGTGAGTGTAGTGAGTGTCTTACCGATATCAATTATTTCACTATTTACATATACTCATGGACATTATATCTAGTTATTTGCAGGAGTACTTATTAAACAGTCTCACAAAACCTAAAAAATAAATGTCCCTTTACATTTATCGTCTATCGTATATTACTAATAAAACAAAAAATGCTGTAATTTAACTTGAAATAAAATAAACAATATACCTAAAAAAAAATTTTCAAATAAAATAAATGAAATATAATATTTGTAAAATATTTTATTCAAACATTGTAGCTATGTATGGCAACGTCTGTTTGCCTCTGAAAGCTGATTTCAAATAGAAGTGGTCAGAAATAATTCGGGCCTTATAAGAAACCTTCAAGGATGAAAACAAAATGTCATTATTATTTTTTTAAAGAAAAATATTTAAAAAAAGAATAACTAAAACTTAAAATTTTATGTTTATATTGTTCCCATTTATTTATTTTTTAATTTTAATATTGTTTTGTTTTAAATAATTTATAAGAAAAATTTAAATTTATACTCAATTTGCGTTCCTTTAATTTTAAAATAAATACCGAAGTATAATGTGTTTACCTTTGCAATATTTTAATAACAAGCAGTACTAAATTACTTACAGTTTATAAGCTTTTATGAATCAAACTAATGCCAAATGAATGTGTTTGTATATATTCGTAAAACTCATGTGTTTAAGGAATTACACATATATTTTGATATTTACATTTTACTATTATAAATCTCACTTCAACTATTGAGTTTATGTAGATCAAATAATTAAGGCCACGTAATAAATGGATGAAAATGAAGAAAACATTATTTGATATAAATTAATCAGAGAAATTGACAGTGTAATGGAAATGTAAAATTATTACAGTCCACGGAACGTGGCCCACTAAATACAAATACAGAAAGTCCTTAAAGTGAAATTAAAAATATAAATTAAAGTTTAAAAGTCTCATGACAAATCAATTATTGTTTTTTCAATTGTTTTCGTCAAGGAGCTTAAATGAAACTAAAACTTGTTTCCCTGACTGTATTTGTCATTTGTTTTTAACAACACCAAAAAAAAAAGGGTTTGAGTTTAAAATGCAAACAGGAAAAGGATTTATTTAATATTCTGGCTTGCAGTACGTGAATTACGTTCCTCAAAGACGCAATTAGCATGAGATTTAGTTCACTGATACCCTCGGTAAGTGTCAAGAAGAGCAAGTAGTGTGACAGGAGGCGGAAATTTAATTTGTCCTTATTTTTGATGCGTTTATAAGAAAATATATGCTGTTTGAAATGATAATACCAGAATTCGAAACTCTACGACAGTGGTGTAGTTTTAGCGTTCACTAAGACGCTTTTTACTTTGCGTCATGGGTTCACATCTCAACAACAACACAATTGTTTGTATGATTCACAAATTGTTGTTCTGAGTCTTGGTGGTTTTATGTCCGTTTCGTATATGATTTTTAAAAGCACATATATTCCCAATGCGGTCGTAATTTTTACATTAAAATAAATATAACCTGGCAAAAATCAAGGCTCAGTCTTAAAACAAAATCAATGTTTGCCTTACCAAGACACCTTATATTCAAACATCATGGGAATTTGGATACACGCTACACAGGGCATAAAGATCCCTATTGAAATGTTTATACGTCAACAGTCTTTCTTTATTTCTTTCAGTCCTTTTAGCATACTTCTACATGTATATATTGATACCAAAAAACTCTTAAAATATTTCAGAATAATCCTTAAAGTATTTAAAAAAATATTATATATGATATGACAATATAAACATATATGGATATATGTATGTTTTTAAATTTAACCCAAACACGGATTAAGAGCAGAACTTGGACTAATAATGCAAGTAAAAGTCCGCAAAAGTACTAAATTGTATTATTACAATTGCGAAGATGTCTTTATTTATTACTAATCAGATCATACTACTTGTTTTGCGAAATTTTGCATTCTTATCGTAATATGTATATGAACGGGTATAAGGTATAATTTATTTAAAAAAGGATCTATCCATTCTGAAAGAAAGCTTGTTAAATTGTTTAATAAAGTTTACGTTATCACTAGTAAAACTAATCCAACCAACAGTTACTCGAAGTATTAATACTCAGTAAAAGAAAGTCGAAAGTAGATTCAGGAAAATTTAATAGGCTTAAACAAATGAAGCATATTGAATTGCGGCTTCCAATTAGCTACAACTACAACGCTAATTAGTAACTTGAGTTACAGAATAACATTATAAAACAACTTAGAATTCATAACGCTCCTTACTTATCAATTGTTTAGAACATTAATCTTGTTACATATGTAGTAAAAGATAGGTCCGAAGGCCCGATACCTCGCAGGAATTATTCTCATTGCAATCCAATCGATAATCGACAGTAATTGCCCTCTTGAGTTTTTTATCAGTGTGGTAAGACAATGGAATGTTACACTAACTGTTACATGAAGAGGATTGCAGAGATAGTTACAATTGTGACGAAAGTATAAGTACTTGTAACTTGTTTGTTAGCGACATGACGTGGATTCTTAAGGTAAAATGAATTAAAATGATGGATTATTATTTTCTTTACTTCATTAAAATACAAATAAATTATATTTTTAAACACATTTACATGCATATAAATATATATATAATTAAAAATAATAGTAGACCAACGACTTCAGGTACAGTACAGGGACTAAAAAACTGGTAGTTAGGGCTCCAAAGATAGGAACCACCTCACTATACAGGCCTTGTCAAGGAGGACTGTTTTCAGACACTTGATGTAACCATCTAACTCGGAACTCTTAAAGTGCTGGTCGAGGCTCTTGGCCACTAGTCCCTCAGTAAATATGACAATCGAAACAATGATCACCAAAACCACATTTTACATATCGTCAGTCTACTGAAATAGATGCAAATATTTTATTTATTTTTCTTTTTCAACTTTTACGAGATTCTCCTAATGGGGAACAGCGATATCGACAATCATTGCGCGGCGTTCTAATTGATATATAATCACAATATTAGACTTTCACAGACTTTCGACAGAATATTTAACTAGGTAGTAGAGCCACGCTGAATTCAGTACGAACGGGCTGGCTCGATCGGGACAGTACTACCCTCCTACAGAAAACCAACCTATAGTAAAGCGCCAGCATCCGTGTTGTCGTGTTTCGTTGGTGAGTGTGAGACCGGAGGCCCATTGATGCAGGGGTGACAGTTATCGTGGTAACTGTGTAAACCTTACACTGTCACGATGACTGTAATGCCGTTTAGGTCCCCAAGCGGGGTGTGAAAAAGCATCTCACAAGGCCGCCATAGTGTGGGTCACCATACTACATTGTCTGCACTTGCAATGAGTATGGTGACCACAACTGTTAGATTCTATTCATGGTTTCCATCAGGCAGAGTAGAGTCACTTTTGTAGGTTCTTAATACAGAAAAAATAAAAACTTATTGGCAGCAACTGTTTGTGATAATAGATCAATCACAATACAACGTACACAACCATTCACGTTAATTGAGTTGGGCACATGCCTGTAGTTCCTCTTATTTTACAAATTGGTATTCAAGAGTATTATTATTATTATGCTAATTGTTATTGAATGTAGTACAGCCCTGACTGGCACTGTTCTGAATTACTTTAACTAGGGACATTATCACTATTGAATCTTTCAATTATTTATGGCACTTTTTTACTAATAACTCAATAAAAATGAATGTAAGAGGATGAATTGAACGCCTTAACCATTTCTCTGGAGGATTTATTCTTCCTCTAATTATCTTTTGTTAAAAAGAGAGAGATCTCGTTTACAAAAAACATGTTACAAGATGTGGTGATCAGGACATTTCAGACACAGATTTCTTAATCGTTTACTGCTTCTTTTTACCGTGGCTTTGAGGTTGTCTTTTTTATGTTTTATACACCTAATGTCCTTCCGATAACTTTGCGTAATTCATTTTAAATTAAAATTGTGAGAATATTGTAGGAAAAGGACAATAGATTTTAAATATTTGATATAAGATAAGATTTAAAATTCTTTTCTGAAATCTCTTAATAGTTAAAATATATGGCGATCACCATGTGCTTGATAATATTATAAATATAAATTCGATAGCAGAACAAAAAGAAACAAAAGTTTTGATAAAGAAGTGCCCAATGACACAGAAGCAAACTCCATTTATTTAATTTTATAGTAGTCACTCCAGGACATAAAATTTTAAAAAATATGTAAATCTTACAATACTATATAATACATTGAATGGGATTTACCGTTATGCTATACAACTAATGAAGAAGGGAAGTACCTACCTACACGTACAAACGACCGCAATCAAATAATAATTCAATTAGTGAAATATGAGAAATCGAAAGAAACAAACCTACTCATTGAATGTCATACTCAAAGATTTCTATTCTTTCTTGCATCGTAATATTATACAGTATTTCTTAGAACATTACTATCATCGGGTAAAATTACATTCAATAATAAACATAAGAGAGGAATTTGTAACGTTGTAACAGTTTTACCTGTTGATGTTTACAGTTTAGAAATAAATTTTAACATTAAGTATAACATTCAATGACTATTCTAACTGGTAAATTATATGTCTTTGTTTTAGAACCAAGAAGTTTCTATCATTACTAATACTAATATGTGCATGCAGTCCAACGCGAGCTATGTAGAAGATAATACACCTAGAAGATTAAGAATTTAAAAGTTTCTTTTTAATTTTAGTTTAAATTTTGGACACAGATGCACTAGTAACGAACACTGAGCTTAGAAAACGCTCTTAACTAAACTTTTGCTCTCAGACAAGTATCTTTATGTACTTGAGGCCATTAACCTGTCAAATTTTCTTTCGTGATATCTCGTGACTGCTTATGGTTGCCGGTTGGTGATGAACGGAAATGTGTTGGCATATCATTTTGTTGCTAATTTTTGTTTTTTTATTGATATCCAATGAAAAGAGAGTCGCATCTTTAAAAATAGCCACGCATATCAAATAAAAAATGTCTAAGCCCAGGCTTTACCGACAAATAATTATTTCTAATCAATTTCTATCTTAACATTTTAAAATCTCATTACCTACGAGACATGCACACTTACATATGCAAGAGAAAGCTACATAAAATACTTCTTAGAACTTTCAGACAGTTGATCGTGGAGGATAGCCCAAAACCGCCACTAATATAAATTGTGATATTTACGTAATCTCCTAGCAACATCGAGTCTTTTTAGAATATATGAACCCTCCGACCTCTTTAATCATGATCATGAAGAAAGTAACTTTCGAATACACGTGATTATAGGAACAGAGTTTCCTTATTTTTGGGAATAGCAACTCGAGTTATTTTTTTTTCTAAAAAAGTAGGTGTGATAATCATTATAAACTGGTTCAACGAGTGGATGATCCAATCTGAGAATAACAAGTTTGAGAAGATATAAAAGAATATTGACTTGTTTTTGTCTTTCCTAACTAATCTTAAATTACCAATAGTTTTATATATAACAAAAAAGAAATTTTCTCATAAGGTCAATGAATTTCTTGTAGTTTCCAGTATACCTCGCGTACGTGTTTCTTGTTCAAATATTTTTTTTCAGAAATTGATTTCGTTGAATCAATTGGAATAAAGTACAAAAATATCAGTTTGTAAGGACATTCTTGGACGATAAAAATATTGAAACAATAAAAGACTTGTTTTGCTTCTTATTTACTTCTATTTTGATACCTAACTGTTTGATTGAATGTGGTCACGCCTTAAAATTCACCCGAGATCCGGTCTCTTAAATCTTTTTGAAATCACCACTAACTCGTTTAAGATTTAAATCAAAATTTTATTTGGTGTAATGTAATATTAATTATTTTAACAACTTGATTCTATAAAGTGCTTAATTTAAAACTGTGTTTAATCTGAGTAAATAGAAGTTTAATCGAACTTTCTTCGTGTCTTTTTAAATTTATATCTAAGTTTTCAGTTACGCTATTTTTAAAAGCACTAG
This sequence comes from Hypercompe scribonia, assembly GCA_949316085.1. Lineage (NCBI taxonomy): Eukaryota > Metazoa > Arthropoda > Insecta > Lepidoptera > Erebidae > Hypercompe > Hypercompe scribonia. Next base: position 15,294,061 of record OX438981.1, on the reverse strand, counting down.
GTATTTAATGGGTCTTTTATGCAATATTTGCTATATGCATTATTTCGTGTCAAGATAGCATCAATACTTACGTAAAGTGTATCGATATTGTAAACATTTATGAAGTGCACTACACACTACATTGATTTCATTCACTTATCTGATTAGCTGGTTACCTTTACAAGCTATTGTAACTACCTTGACAATTAAAGCAACAGCCAAATTGTTTACAAAACACTAATTATCTCATAGTTAGTTAAGTCAGCTTTGTATAAATTTAAGAAGACTAAGATAACTGCTATCATAGGGAAAATTAAATTATATTGTACCAATTGACGAATTGCAGCAATAAAAAGATAATGAAATTTTCATCGTCTTTAGATACAACTGTAATAAAGTATTTATAAAAGTAGTTTGTTTTTTCCAACAACTTACTTTGAATCTCCAACCTCTCTAGTTTATCTTCGGCCCGCGCTGCAACTTCTAACGGACTCTCTATGTGATAAAATATACTGGCACCAACCAGCAGGTACATTATATGCAGTGCAAGCATGCACGCCAGCTGCTTTTTGGACATCATCTTGACTAGCTTTTATAATAATTTCTTCAAATAACAAAATGTTTTTCACTCTTATCACTTCTTATATCACAGTAGTTTTTAGGTCAAATTAAGAAGAAAATGACACATATAATCATAAACTTTTTAAAATCCATTTTGTCCAATTACGCGGGTATTCGAAGTCGAGCTTTGCAGATTTCAATAGAATAAACTTTTGCGTCAAGTAGTTCATATGGTAACTGACAACTAGATTGCTCGAAATGTTCTTTAAGTACCACATTATAGTAGGATCCTCATTGAAGATTGTTCACTAACACTTAATTTAGTTAAAGGAACATTTTGTACGTGCATCGTTGGCAACAATAATTGCTCAGCGAACTTGAGATGACACTTCCCGATTGAGCGACGTTCGGCTCGAGCGGTCGATGCGATAGAATGATTTTCCCGGCGCGCGCGCCTACGAATCATGCGCCGACTGCTCTTACGTCCTTTTTTTATACGGCAAGCTCTAAATATTAGAGTGACAACGACACGAATTAACTCGTCGTAAAGGATAATATGTAAGGTTATTACCGACATAGTTATAGAGCGAGTGCTGACGCAGTGATAATACTAAGACGCTGAGGCAAAAGTCTTCGTTTATAGCCGGGGGATTAACGTGGATTCTGCGTTTGATAATGTGAGAGCGTTACATCATTGCCTGATAGCAAACTCTTGCTCTACAACCTTACCGTTTGCGTTTAGGAAACGATTAATTGGGATTGCTCTTGTTGACGATACTTAACAACTTCAATGATAAATTGAAAACAGTAAATACGTAATAAATGATAACTTGATAAAATGTCGTTCTCAATCTGGTAATTAGTTAAAAATAATGTACGAAATTAGTCATAACATATGTGTACATTTTCGAGTATTGACTCAAAGATAACGACCGTTCCGTACATAAATGGCCAACGATGCGACAAAGGGTTGGGTGACGTATTGTGTAAAACCATACGATTGTTAGGAAGATAGGCACTTACCTGTTGATCTGTATATATATATCGTATTGCTTACGTCATAGATGCACATGGCAACATCAGCTAAATAGGAATTTACAATACATTATTGTGAAAAACATTTTATAGGAGTTTCTTATAATTACCCTTTTACCTGTTATTTGTGGCGTACATTCATATTATTAATCCTTCGATTGGACGTCATTAATAGTCCACTGTTCAGTTTATTATGTAGAATTCTGCATGTGATTTAACACGTTTACAAACTTAAAATCTGAATACCTAACACATTTAATATAAATGTGTTCAGTTTTTAGGTATTGAGCAATTATTTAATTTAAATACGAGAAAATATTGCTTATGTATGTCTTGTCCTTCTTTTTTTTTGTGCGGAAATCCCCAAGGATACCACCGCAAGGTGGTTATGTCGGTTATGTCTTGTCCTCCTGGTTTTATAATTAAAAAAACTTATTTTTTTTCAATTACGAAACCATACCGCCATACAATGAAGGGTTTTCTTAGTTAGTCCTAAGAGTTCTTAGTCAATCTGAAAGTTGGAGTTGTTGAAGTAAGGAATAGTTTAAAAAAAAATGACCATTCATAATCAATTTAGCCTTCAAAATGGTTATATGATTTGATACTTCTAAATTTTAATTACATATATTGATGCTTAGGAGACAGATCTGCTATCGAATATTAAAAATTAACACATTAAACGAATAACGAGAGAATTTCTATTACATAACAAAATTTGATTAAAAAATATCTATGTATTACAAGATCATATATAATCTATGTATCACATATTTCTGGGCAGATAGATGGAAGGCAGCTTGTCTAGGTTTAATAAGCCAGTGTGTGTGGGTCAGCATACTGCATTATCTACATTCGCAATGAGTATCGTGACCACGACTCTTGGATTCTATTCATACTTTCCATCAGGCAGAATAAAATCACTTTGGCAAGCTTTAAAAAAAAAAGAAGTTTTGTACTGCATAGGCATAACTTGGATGCAACGGTCCTTATTCCATCGACATATAGTACATAATGCCATTGTTTTTAAACCTTATTTATTTTGTTACTGGTGGAATTTACAAAGAATCGTGACGCTTGGCACATGAGAATGATGGACGGGCGATAAATATATCTACTAGCAAATTGTTGCATTGTCTTCATAAAGAGTGAAATAAATGAAACGACTGTTGACTGTTTTATTATACAATTAAATTGATTTTTACAGTTTTATTCGATTAAGTTAACAGTGTATTAATCATTTCAAACTAGACGGTATTCTTGATATGAAAAACCCTTTTGACAGGCCACGCGAATATCTGCTACCTACGTAAGTCGATTTTCATTCATAGTTTTTTACCACAAGATCTGGACGTTGAAGTACACTTTCTTGGATTTGAAAATCCTCTAAAAGGCTACTTAGCCGAACCAGAAAGTAGAGAACAATTTTGCTAGATTATGTACTACACTTTTTAGTATACCATAAGGAATGTTTTTCTATCTGGGTTTTTAATTAGTTATAAGAAAGCATGAAGTTTAAAGATATGTATTAAAATCTTTTTATAACTTTAAACTATAAAAGAACTACAAAAATACGTAGGCTTTCTTAGAAAAAGATGTATCACAAAATTTTACGGGTTTCGGGTGAAATTAGTTTATTATTTTATCACATGAAATGTATTCTAATTCTAATGATCGTTAGTCACAAATATTATATTACTTATAATAAAAAAAAATCATCAATTTCAAATTCTTCGTTAAACTTTCGTGTGTCGCTTATTAAGGGAAGTCCAGACTTTGAATCTAATTTCTAGGGATTCCCTATTTTAAAATAAATCATTAAAAACAGAATTTCCTTCTTGATTGTACTCAATGTGATTAATCCAATAGGTTTAATCCTTGCACAAATATAAATAAAAAGACTTAGCCTAAATGTAGTTTAGGCTATCTATCTACCAACTAACACCAGCCTATTCAGGAGTTATCTTAAGAAGTGAGAAGAGTACATCAGAGAAAGATTGTCCTGATTAAAGAGAAAGAAGAATGCCAAAGAAAAATTTACAGATATTACAGTCAATTAAAGAGGCTGGTAAATGATAGTCAGAAAAAAAAAGATTTGTCTATTGTTATGCTACATTTACTAGTTGTAGTAGTTGTAGAGGAGGATCATGCAAAATTTTGAAAATATTTTACTTGAATAAATTCAAGTTTTTTTCAATCATGATCTTTTACTAAGATTACACTTATTTACATAACACTTTTTTTTTATCTTGTAGAACAAATCCGTACACAATTTTTTCCATTGCTTACGACGACGCAGTATTACCACATTACGCTCTTAAATGGACTACAATTATTTAATTGACGTTTGGGAATCATTTATTCTTAAGGAAAAAGTTTACAAAGTATATTACAGTATTATATATTTTTAATCACTTTCCTGCAATTTGTGGGAGTTGTTTAATGGAAAAGGAACGGAACTACGCGACTGAAAGCCGGAAAGACACTGTATTGATTTGACCAACAAGCGCACGAGTTGTTATTGATCGCCATACAGGCTCGTAAATTTCTTTTAGTTTTAACGATTTTCACTGCTAGGACTACTAGAACTAACGTAAAAGTTAGACTACTTGATGCAACTTCGAATAGAAGGATCTAACATAATAAAACTATGATAGAAGCATGGATAGAAGAAATATTACCACAGAAAGGAAATGTGAGATTACAAATTACACGTTTACAAGGAAATATTGACATACAAATGTCAAAAAATAAATTATGGAAATATTACAAGATTTTGCTTAACACGTTCTGCTAGTTTTTTAATACTTGAACCAGTATTCATTATTACCTATTTTTCTATTTATAAACATAATGGCTATTGGTTATTAATAAAATAATTTTGTTCAGAAGATGTTATACTATCCATACCATTATATATTTATCCACTCAAGTACTTGAAACACGCTAGAAGAATAAGGAGTAAATAACAAGTATATATGATGCAGGGGTGACAGTTATCGTGGTAACTGTGTAAGTCTTACACTGTCACGATGACTGTCATGGCTTTTACGTCCCCAAGTGGGGTGTGAAAAAGCATCTCACAAGGCCACCATAGTGTGGGTCGCCATACTGCATTGTCTGCATTTGCCATGAGTATGGTGACCACAACTCTTGGATTTTATTCATGCTTTCCATCAGACAGAGTAGAGTCACTTTAGCAGGCTCTTAATATAGAAAAAAAAAAAAATAACCATAGCTCTGGTAGAGTCAAGTTGGAAAAATCAGTCCAAGTTTTTCCATTAAGACGGGTGTGAGACAGACGGACCCAATGTCCTCCTTTACTGTTCTGGAATCTATAGTAGTGAAGGATTGGGAAAAATACTGTTTAAACATTGGCGGAAAATATCTTAGCCATTTCCGTTTTGTGGACGACATAGTCCTATTATCGGAATCTGCGTCTCAATTTCAAGTCATACTACAAAATTTAAACGTGTATAGTAAACAAGTGCGCCTAGAGATGACCTTAACCAAAAGATACTAATGACAAACAGCAAAGAGAAGAAGAAAATTTCGTCGATATCTAAACATTCTACTACAGCCGGACAGGTATGGCCTGCCGCGAGACCTCGTCTCCGTAGCAATTCCTATCAGGCTATCCCCAACCCCCCCCCTTTTGCTGGCTGACGGGCGCTCCTGGAGCTCGACCTCGCTAAACACAGGAGGGAGCACAGAACGAGATCTGGGCACAGCTAACATGCTGGTCGCTCTATGGAACAAATTCACAAAGGCTGACCTCATTAAAGACGCTGCCCCTCACCGGACTGACACCCGGATATACCAATAGGCCCAAGGGCCCAATCAAGTGACCCGCCTGTAGTCACATGCGGCGCGGAGGATCTCTTCGCCATTCCGTAGACCTGGTAAAGTCACCCCGAGACTCTTTCCAAAGGGGTCTACGAGAAGAACCACAAGAGACTCTACTACATAGAAAACTGTATATACTTAGATAAATAAACTCCCCACATACATCCCCCTAAATGTTAGAGGTAGTACAACCCTAAATATTTTTTTTTATTTTTTACACAAAATTTTTAATTTCCATTTTTTTATGATACAACATACAAAAATACATACAATCCTCAATTTTCATCCTTCTACGATCAACCCTTATTTTTTAATAGCCATTTTAGTAATTTAATCATTTTTCATCCCGCTCAAATTACTTAGCCGTTTGCCGGGTCAGCTAGTTTAATAATAAAAATAACGATAGAAGAAGATTAAAAGAGGAGATTTCTATATTGATTAGAACAAAGGTATCAAAAATATGGAGGGAAGATATTTTTCGGTGAACTTTAGATCAGTTTAGATAACTTTTTAGTTTAGATAACTTTAAATCTATAAATATAAAAATGATATGTTCGTTTGTTATATTTTAGTTTGTGTGTCTTCAAACATTCAAAATGTTCCACACCAAAGAGCTCAGATTTTGACACGGCATACAATTTGTTTTTTTATTAAACCACAATATACCACAGCGAACTGTGGCAGGATACAGCTAATAAGTAATAATGCTAGTAGTTTTAAAAAAATATAGTTGTTTGAATAAGATTACGAATCACTTATCGTTAAAAACTATTTAGATCTTAACACGTAATTAGAAATAAGACGTGTTAAAACGTGAAGTCATTATTATCTTCCTATCAGGTAATTCCTAACCCTTTGGGTTTTGAAGGAAAGGAAAAATATCTGCGTCATAACGCCACTAAGAACTACACAAGACTAACTAAGATTCATAAAGAGGAAGTCCATAACATTTTTTACAGATAATTACGGTAGTATTTGGCTAACGAAAATTCTCATCGTCTGCTTTTGAGCAGAAGTACATGCGCTTGCAACACCATTTTAAAACTCAATAAAGGAATCGTGCTTTACAGTGAGACTGATCTGTTTGACATTCTGTTATAAAATTTACTCTCAACCACTACTCAGAGTGGCAGCACGTGTAACGACTATTTGTAACAAATTCAAAAGAATACTCAATTCGAGCGTTTGTTGGTAAACTAAACTAGATTCATCTTTTTCTAGTTCTATAATATGTTAGTATTTTCAATATAACCTTCCAGTTAATAACATTGCATGTACATATTTGCAACCCAAAGATTTTAGAGATGTATCATTCTGTATTGTCTTACAGTGAAATGTTATTTATTGTGCCATTACCACTGTTAGGTGCATGTTCTTTCTAAACGACAAATATGAATTTCTATTAACAATAACATCATTTTGCTCATTGATGGTAAGGTTATTACGTACGTATATTATGTCTGTGAGTCGACATTAAATATCACGTACCTTCCGTTAAAACTGGTTACTCGAGTCGTAGCGTAAAAGTCGAGTAATCTCCATTCATAATATATATGGATATACCGTGGCATCAATACTGGTGAATCACCACTCTTATTAAAAACATCATGATCTATTGACGTCCGTATTACAAGTTCGGTTAGATTTCCCTACACATAACTGTTTCCTCTAATTACTACATGAGTTGTATAAACCCACGGAGCAATGAACTGTATTGGCCATTACCTTTTTTTTTGTTGACGGGGTGGAAAATCCTTTCAAATCTCCGGTTCCTCAGGGACGCAGAAGTTAGGAGTACGCGTATGTGGTGACATTGTCGTCGTTTCGTTGTTTGTGATTAACCACAGACCCCTTAGCCATGATGCAAGTATTTCGCGTCGATTCTCTTTCTACAATCGCTAAGGTCTCTATTCTATAGTATATTGGCTAATATTTGGTTTTGACCATATGACTTAGCGATGAGAGATGATATTTCCATACATTTGTTACTTTCCTAATAACGTTTACGTTTGTAGTTGTCAACTTGGCTAGGAAGGGAAGTTCAATTACGTAATATAGACGAGATATATCTTAAACACGGTGCAGAAACTTTTTAGCATTGTTGGCAGCACAACCAATTTGTGTAACAAATTGTCATCTAGGATATCTTCGAACCAACACGTTCTGCAAAACTTCAAGAAAAGAACGCACACCTTTCTTTAAGTTCGGAACACGCTTTTGACTCCCAAGTTACAGGTAGTTACTTTTTATCGCAGGACATGTCTACAGGTTTACTTTCTCTATCATAAAAAAAACTCGAAACAGGCTCGTCCCGTCCACATTAACTTATAAGGATTTGAAGTAACATAAGCGCCAACATCAGTTCAAAGTTACTACACGAGTATAATTTGGAATGGTAATATGATAGTGACATTTAACTGACGTAGCAGGTAACATTTAGAACTGTTAAAGAAAATTCACAGCGAAAAATCGTAGCAAAGAAAAAGCGCATTTATGTGCACCTACAGAATGACTAATCGTTAAAAAGTAGGTAAATGATTCAATACCAGGCAAATCATTTTCTTTTTGTTTCCTTCTTAATATAAAACAACCTATTTAAAGATAGATTACATACTAAAATAACTAAACTGCTAAAACAACACATTGTAGCACTATTTTACGAGCTAACATGTGAAGTACAAAAAATCATAAAATAATTAAGATCTTAATAAATTACGTATTTATTACAAGACATATTCTCTCCGTCTGATAACAAAATGTAAACAAAAGTCACTAAACCTGTGTGTTTTACACAGTAGGCTGACTTTTGACGGTTGCCTTTGTAATTTGTAAATTGAAGCCGTCGGAGTGTATCATGAGTTTTGTACTCTCCTTACCAAAGCACTTTGCTTACAAATCGAACTGAATAAAAGTTACTAGTAATATACTTAGTCTGGCCATAAATACTGTTACACTTAATTATAAAAAAATATTACATTTGAATTTCGAATCTGTCATTTTTATACGATTGTTCATTGTGTTTTCTCATTTTGGCGCCAATACATTGTAAAATATTTTGCGATATTAAAATGGTGTGGGGTGATAAAGAGAACCGAATCGCTGTGATAGCATTACACAAAGTAGGTATGGAGCCAAATGCAATTTTTAAAACTCTCCATACACTTGGTATTAGTAAAATGTTTGTGTACCGGGCTATTAATAGGTACAATGAGACCTCCTCTGTTTGTGACAGAAAAAGATCTGGCCGTCCACGTAGTGTTCGTACGAAAAAGGTGGTCAAAGCAGTAAGGGAAAGAATTCGAAGAAATCCTGTCCGAAAGCAAAAGATTTTATCTCGGGAAATGAAGATAGCACCTAGAACCATGTCGCGTATTTTAAAAGATGACTTAGGACTTGCAGCCTATAAGAGACGCACTGGCCATTTCTTAACTGATAATTTAAAGAAGAATAGGGTGGTAAAATCGAAACAACTACTGAAGCGGTACGCAAAGGGAGGTCACAGAAAAATTTTGTTTACGGATGAGAAAATTTTTACAATTGAGCAACATTTTAACAAACAAAATGACCGTATTTATGCTCAAAGCTCTAAGGAAGCTTCCCAATTAGTCAACAGAGTGCAACGTGGACATTATCCGACTTCAGTGATGGTTTGGTGGGGTGTTAGCTATGAAGGAGTGACTGAGCCATATTTTTGTGAAAAAGGTATCAAAACATCGGCACAAGTGTATCAAGATACCATTCTTGAGAAGGTAGTTAAGCCCCTTAACATCACCATGTTCAATAACCAAGTATGGTCCTTCCAGCAAGACTCGGCGCCGGGTCATAAAGCTCGGTCCACGCAGTCTTGGTTGGAATCGAACGTTTCGGACTTCATCAGAGCTGAAGACTGGCCGTCGTCTAGTCCCGATCTTAATCCGCTGGATTATGATTTGTGGTCAGTTTTAGAGAGTACAGCTTGCTCTAAACGCCATGATAATTTGGAGTCCCTAAAACAATCTATACGATTGGCAGTGAAGAATTTTCCCATGGAAAGAGTGCGTGCTTCTATTGATAACTGGCCTCATCGTTTAAAGGACTGTATTGCAGCCAATGGAGACCACTTCGAATAAGCTTTTTATATTTTTAATTGTTTTATATTTATGTATTAAACTGACACACTGTAAAAGTAATAAATGTTATTTGCAGTTAACAATTTTCTTTTTTCTTTATTACAATATTTATGGCAAGACTAGGTAAAACCCACTCTTTATTTTATATATAAAATATAGCCAAAATTTCGTACATGGCACAATACTAATCCTTTATTTGACTCACAGGTTTTATTCAAATGTTTGGTAAATTAAGAGATAAACGTAAAAGCCTGTGGCGATCACTATGCTTACCGTTTTCCTACTCATCTCGTAGACTAAACAACCATTCAGGTCTTATGGTTAAAAAAAAATTGAAAATGATTTTGATTTATTGGTGAACAACTACTTTATAAGAAAAGTTTTCGAGGGGAAGATTTGAAAAATTGAGCATGCGACGTTTAATTCTAAATCGAAAATTCATATTTGTAAAATATTACTTTTGGTGAGCTTAACAATTTTATTGTACTACACCATATTTGCTAGTATTTGGCAGGTAATATGTTTAACTTTTTCTATCATTATCAAAGTTTAGGCAGAGGACACAAGTGCCAAAACCTACTTTCTAAGGAGAGGCATAGATCTCTAGTCTATCACATATATGAACATAGGTTCAGCAATAGACTGTTAAATCTATTGATATGAATATTTTACGATGTGTGATATTAATACGGATGACAATAAATTTTCTGTTAATTGTTTGGCTTCGTAATACTGTTAGTGACCCAAACTCCAAATTACCATTCTCCTATCAACGCTAATATCCTCCCGTTATAGTAATCTAGCAGAACTGTCTCATTTCTAGTGTTTACTATTAAACAGAAAATGACTCACTTCATAGGTATGTAGACAAATAAAACACTTGTACAAAGTATCATATAATTTTACAGGTAGTGTAAAAACACATTGTTTATTTTCGGAATTTCATGATTTTTCTACTCATTGCAATGTGTACAACTTCTTGTTGTACATTTTGTGCACATGTTACAACAGTTTATAAAACATCTATAGGGTGAGCTACGAATTATCACTCTCACTCTCATCTCTTCGCTGATTTTTTTTAGTTGACGTAGTGTATTTGGTTTATTGATGTACACACGATTATTCAAATAACCCTATAAAAAAGTCTGCTGGGGATAAACTTGGCCTTCTGGGTGGCCATGGAACGTAGCTTCGTCTGTAAATCAGCTTTTCCGGCAACGTTCCTTTCTTTGACCATCGACGAGGTCTCAGTATAGCCAGAAAATCCCAATAGCATCGGTCCCAAGAAATTCCGTAACATGTTTGCACAGGTAGTTAGATTCAAATGTTAACGAATTCTTGGCCCACCTATATAATATAATATATAATATTATACAATATAATATGATATGATATATGAATATGATATATGTATGATGTATGATATGATATATCATATATCATATACCATATATCATATATCATACATCATACATCATATACCATATATCATAGGTCATACATCATACATCATATATCACATGTCATATATCACATATCATATATCGTATATTATATATCTTATATCATACATCACACATCATACATCATATATCATTTATCATATATTATATATCATATATCATACATCATACACATATACCATATACCATATATTATATATCATATATCATACGTCATACATCATATATCATATATTATACATCATACATCATATATCATATATCATATATTATATATCATATATCATACATCATACATCATACATCATACATCATACATCATATACCATATATCATATATCATACATCATACATCATATACCATATATTACATATCATATATATAATGATGAGATATGATATGATATGATATGATATATACTATAATATAATATGCAAAATAACTGTTATAGCTTTAATTGACTTCTCAAACGCCTTCAATGCTGTGAACTACGAGATCCTACTCGCAATACTTGCCCACTTCATGATTTCCGACGATGCACTGGAGTGGTTTTCATTCTATCTTCGTGGACGCCAGCAGTCTGTGCGAACTGATAACTCGTCATCGCTGTGGGCCGAATTAGACTCTGGTGTGCAACAAGGTGGTATTCTTTCCCTTCTTCTTTTTTCGCTATTTATCGACCTCATAACTCACAAACTTCGGTGGTCGTATCATCTGTATGCAGATGACCTGCAAATCTACTCACATGCGAGAGTTGAAAACTTAAACAAAGCTATAACCAACATTAACAATGACCTCGACACCATAAGAAACTGGTCCAGCAGTTTCGGCTTAAACGTGAATTCGAGTAAGTCAAGCGACCTTCTTAGGGATTCCCAGAATGATGGGTAGAATTGATCGTGACGCTGTCACTGGTATCATTTGTGACGGTACAGTGTTGCCCATTAACCAATCGGTTAAGGAGCTCGGCTCACACAGAGACATAACTTTGAATTGGCAGATTCAGGTAACCAGTGTCAGTCAAAAAGTCACGAATATTTTAAGTAGCCTCTATAGACTAAAAAACTTTCGCCCCATAAAAACTAAGATTATGCTAGTGCATGCCTTAGTTTTGATAATCATCGACTATGGTAATGTGTGTTACCTCAACCTGAATGCAGATCTGCTCAATAAATTAGACCGTCTTCTCAACAATTGCATTCGGTTCATATTTTTTTTTTTTATTTTTACAGGCACCCGCCATCGCAGGGTGTTGAACCTGTTTCCTAGCACCTCCAATGTTGATAATATGGAGTCTTTATCGGACTTTTATCTGTCGTACCATTTATTTTTATTATTCACAGGACAATAAAATTTACATTATATTGGTTTCTTATTTGACTATTACTGCTTTTTCGTTAATATTTTACCTTAAATCTAGCTTATAATACTAACACTATATACATGTGGAAGGGGTTTACATTATTTCTTATAAACTACTTCTTATATACTACTACTACTACTTAAGTTTACTTATAATACTGTACTTATTTACTATCTTAATATATTACTTATTTTGTACTATGATGAACAACAATAATTTTATATTATTTGTTATCATATTTTTAATCTACCTTATTTCTATTATTTACTACTTTACACTATTTCTGTACAATATTTTAGGAATACCTTTCTATTCTTACTTGCTATTATTTCACTTAACTTTTTATTAGTTATTTTTGTGTTCAGTTCCTGTTCCACATTGTATCTTTTACTATCGAAGGCGGGGCATTCTGTGATCAAATGAGGGACGGTCTCCATCGCATCTGGGTCGCAGATACACGAAGGGTTCTCCTTACACTTGTACCGCGTCAAGTATTCGGAGAACCCACCGTGTCCCGTCAGTATCTGTGTTGTGTATTTATTGGCTTCGAATTTCCCTATAACTCTGTACGCGTCCACCGCATTTGGGAAGAAGAGCTTTGTTATTGAAGCGGTCTCACCGGACACATACCTCCGATTCCATTCCAAAAGCGAATCCATATGGATTCTTCGCTTGACGTAGGAGACCGGGCAGCGATCATAATCCGGAGCCCGCTTCAATCCCAAAGCCGCCTCTTTCGCCAGACGGTCGGCTCTCTCATTCCCCTCCATCCCGGCGTGAGCTTTGATCCAATATAATTTTACAACTTTGTTTTGGTAGAAACAAGTTCTAAAATTTTGCCTGGTTTCTACAGCTAAGGGATGGAGGTTACTGGGATTGACGACCGTCAGGAGTGCCGCGGTCGAGTCACTAAAAATCGCAAACGTAGTTGCCCTATGTTTTGTTATCATCCTTGACGCTTCGCATATAGCCAGGAGTTCCGCCTGGTATACTGTACAGTATGACGCCAAACAAAACTTACGGGCCTTAATTTCGACCCCACCGTTCCATAGGGACAATGCAGCCCCCACCCTGCCCTCAATCCTACTGCCGTCTGTGTAGATTTGAACGGTGTCCACCTGCGTTTTGTCTAGTTGTTCGCGAGTGACCAGTGTTAGGAACTCCAAGCGCATATGTTACGCAGGATGGTGACTCTCCAATGCTGATGACATTCATTCGATCTCTCTCCCCCCTAGGACTGGCATTGGATCTCCTTTCCTAATTTTGTATAGCAAAGCTGCTTCACGCACGCGTAGGTCAAGTGGGAGTATTCCGGCCAGAATCAGCGCTGAGTGGAGAGAGACCGTACGATATGCTTTACAAATTTTCTGAGCAAAGCTACGCTGGATGAAGTTTAACTTCTTCCTGACTCCCAATTTTTCAACCGCAGGTGCCCACGCGGCTGCCGCGTACAGTACCACAGGTTCAACCGTTGCCGTGTAAATAGTATGTATGATCTCCGGATGGAGCCCCCAGCTCGCCTTCGCTGCTCTTGTCAATTGCTTATGTATATTCGTGACTTTCTGACATATCCTTGACACATGCGAATTAAAAGTCAATTTACAGTCGATTATTAGGCCTAGAATCCTGATTTCGTTTGCCGTGCGGCCGTCGAAATTTGCGTCCGTTACGTTGTGTATACTCAAATTATCTCATCAAAATGACAAATTGATCTTCAGATATTAATGATGATTCGAAAATTTTCCAAATCCTACCTAAAATCGTCCAGAAGATGAAGCCCAGTTTAAAGGATCAATGCCTTTGACACGAATACTGATATGAAAGTGATGACTGAAAACATCTAGTCGTCAAATATTTACTGCCCCGCGATAATGCTTGGTTGATCCGCCGACAAGCATTAAAGTATTAACAAGAAAGCTTTGTCCACGCGTCACTTTCATGGTACCTTGAAGGTTAAAACGGCTAATTAAGGTTTATTGACAATAATTTTATTGAACTAGAACAAGGTCCTTTTAAGCCCAATTTGTATTTAGAAATAGGGTATACTGTTCTTCGAAGATGAAGAACCATTTGACCAGATTGAATGAGCATGAGTGATGTACCCCACAAGACATAGATTTATGTTTATGATTTTTTTTAATAGTATGAGGGAAAATGAGAAAAGGAGTCACCTACGGCTCCAGAGGCACACGTGTTTTGCTGGTCTTAGAGCATTTCCCTGTTTTTCTTAGTAGGCAGATGAAAGGAATGCCTGCATTATTTTTCTGGTTAGAAGCAGACTGATAAATGTTAACATTAATCAATCTCTCTTTTATTTATGATTTCTGGCATTATTTGTTATTAAATTCCCTTGAGACTGTTCAAAATAAGTTGGTACCCAGTAGTATACAGTCCATTTTGCCAATGCTTTTTGTATCATTTAGAATATAAATAAATAAATATTACAATTTTACAATATTTTTAATATTTGACTTTTCAATCAGCCTATCACCGTCCGCTGTTGACCGAAGATCTCTCCCAAAGAGCGCCAATTATCCCGGTCTACGACAATTCCGATTCCCGGAAGTGAGCCGGTCATGTTTCCAGACGAACCGATGGTCGCTGGAGCCCAAGTGCGCTAGAGTGGAGACCGCGATTGGGCTAACGTAGAGTAAGGTGCCCTGCGGCACGATGGACCGGCAACTTGAAGAAGGTAGCTGGCAGCTTATGGATGCAGATTTGTCTTTTAGCAGAAATCAATTTATTCACGCACATTATTAAAGATATCTTTCACTGAATAAAAACCAAACCTTGAACCCAAGACAGTTTATAACAAAATTCATCGTAGCCCTCACTGTTAGTGAGAGATAAGAATTCAGTACCACAATACGACAGTCTTGTAATTTTTGGCAATAAATCCAAGGATTATAGATTCATCCTCATTCCGTCATAATTATTAACCATACAAACATTTCATACAAGGTGAACGTTAGTTCATTGTTTGTAAATTTTATAGGAAAGTTCTTAATCCGTACGTCGCGGTGTCGGCACGAACGTTATTGCCTTTTATTGAAGGTTCTTTTAGCCTTTGAGAAATGAATTACGATCAAACAAAGTTATCGTTGACCGAGAAACTGAGATGTTAGGTTTGTTATGAGGTTAGTGCCTTTTGGTTCAGTTTCATTATTTTCCTTAATCATTTTTTAATTTTATTTTGAACGTTATAGTCTTGTTGTTCCGTCTTGAATAAACACTGTATTCGTGAATAAAACTTAGGATAAAAAAGCTGACACATTTCTGAATGTGTACCTAATTATATATATATATATATACATACATATGTGTTACTCTAAAAGCGTGAACTATTTTAAATTTTAAGATCCTCCAGTAAAACTCAAGACTTACGAAAACTTAATGATAAAAATTCGAACCATTCTATGATCATCACGTAGATTAGCTGGGTTTGAGTGGATTGTTTTATTCTCAAAACCAACATTCGCCAACTGTCCCGGGTAAAACTAAGTACTACTCATGTACTAAATTCTGATGATAATAAACATTCCTTTTTAACATGTTTTTATTAGCTTCACCAGTACATTTGTTTGTTTTTGTGTTTGTAACCGAATTTTGTAAGTGTTTTTTTAGTTTTTCAAACTATTTGTAATATTTGTAACTTATGTTGGTGAATTCTAAGATTTGACGGTAAAACCTACGACTAACCAACATTCAAGCTTTTACAGTAACAAATACATAGGTAAGTAGGTACAGGTACTGGCAGTTCTTATACAGTAGGTTTGACAGGCACGTTAGCTAATTATATAAGTATTTAACCGAAAATTGATGAGAAGCACATGTTTTCTGTACAAACTTTTATGAATAAAAAAATCTAACGGTATCCTATTGTGGAATGAGTCAAAAATGAAATGTCAAGACGTCATCAGTCATCATTTTGATAACAATTAAATTATTTACTAAGGTGAAATTATATGTTTTAAAAAATTCGAGTATATTTTAAATTTTATTTTAGTAATTTATTAAATATGACCATTCTCATGACTCATGAATCCTCCGTGCCTCGGAGGATACGTGCGTCGGTCTCGATTACCATACGAACGTCTGTGCCCTTAAAAGTTTGACAATAGTCCTACTAAGGAATTTCGATATTGCCTAATACTTAGAATGTGAAGGCCTGATGGCAATTGCTCCACGTGAAAAAAATGGTTTTCAGCAGTTTTACAATAGACTTAAAGCTGACCCCAACGTAATTTGGAAAAAAGGCTCGGAGGAAAAAACATCAGTTCTTTATTAAAATAGGGTCTACCTTAACAGCCACTTCTGCAACTGCATTGCATCATCTAACAGCATCAAATTAATAAATAATGCAAACAGAGTTATATGCACTTATGCTACTAATCTATGTACGAGGTTTAAATAAATAAACAAAAGAGTAACTATAAATATGCTTACTTCAAGAATTATTTATTTGTATCCTTAGCACTAGTTACGTCACGAAAGAACGTGGTACATTCTAATTCTCAGTCCTGTAAGGACTTAGTTCATAGTTTATTAAAAACAGCTGCATTACAATGGCCTCAACATTGTATCATCAATGTTAACCTTTCCGATCATCGTCCGATACGAAATTAGTATTCTACGCGAGTTTTAAGTTACTACTGTATTGCTATTATACATTATTTTATTTGTATATCGTTTAGTGACACGATTATCTGCATCTAGAATATTTTAGGCCACGGACATGATGCCAGTGGGTGCTGCGGCGGTGCAGGCAACGGGTCTTTCAAATGCATACATTTACTTATATAAGTTGAATTTGTTACACTCCCCCTCTCCACTTTTCTAACCTACCCACTTACCTAACAACCTACATACAATAACTCTGCTCTTATTATGACTGAAATCTTCGCTTCTCCGATAATCTCCTCCTTCTCTGTCCATTACATACTAGTAATTCCCGTATTATCCTTTCGTCCATCGCTGTCCAAGATGTGAGAATCTATGGAACGCTCTCCCCTTAGATGTAAGAAAGTCTATCAACCCATTAACCTTCAAGGTTAGAGTCCAGAACTCACCCGTGGGATTTGAAGGCGAAAGTACTCGCCCAAGTTTATCGGCGGACGGCATACTGCCGGGCGAGTAACGTCATACGGCCCCCACCCGAAGAGATATGCGAGTGGCGTGGGCCCGCTCGTCGAGACAAGATGGCCCGTTGGTCACCCCGACTGGAGGCTCCACGTGCTGACTTTGCCACTGTGGAGGCTCTCCAGCCTGTCATCGCCGAGTGGGCAAGGCGATAGCGTGGGACCCTTTCCTTCCGACTGAAGCAGGTTCTTTCCGGGCACGGTTGCTTCGGGAAGTATCTGCACTAGGTCGCCAGGAGGGAATTGAGTCCCGCCTGTCACCACTGCGACTGCAGTGAGGACTCGGCTCAGCACACGCTAGCGGTTTGTTCCGCCTGGGTGACACAGCGTGGGGTTCTCACCGCAGTTATTGGAGGAGATCTCTCGCTATCGGCCATCATACGTTCCATGGCTGGTGGCGTCAGTTGTTTTACCGCGGTTGCTACCTTTTGCAAAAACGTAATTTCGCGGAAGGGACAGTTTTTCCTCTCCATCCGCTACAATGGGCAGTCGTGAGGAGGTGACGTCTGCGTGTGCCGTACGTCGCCTAAAATAAAGAATCCGCATCCGCAACATCCGCAGATGGTGACCGCGGCAGCGGGCAGGTTCTGGGAGGGATCTGGATATCGTAGTAGCAGCTGTTGCCGGATCCCTGCTATGTCAGGCACAGAGTGACACACCGTGTGGTCTTAGTCGGTCCGATTCCGCTTCACCACGCCGCCGTAAACCCCGGTGGGGTGACGGCCCAAGGGGATTTCTACATGAATAAAAAAAAGCTTTACGGAGAATTGTTAACAGAGTCATCAGAATAATTATTTGTCAATTCATCATTGTATGATATTATATATTATTATATAGATAGATATATAATATATATAAATAACATATATTATATATATAAATATATGTATAATATTTATATCATTATGTATTATATAAACAATTTACACGTAAACTTAACAATCCTCCCCACTAGCACCAATGTTATACCTGCTACACACATCTCTGCATCACCCAAAGATCGACTGGAAGAAAATGCCTGTGGCATTAAATCCGCCTTGTGCAATGTAAATAATTTGCAGGAAGTATAAATAAATAAATGTTCTGACGCTTTTAATTGCTTCAACTGTCTTACCTTATAATCTTATAGCATGCATTCTCTATTTCCCTTTCTCACTGCATGATATTAAAAAATATAAAGTAATTAAAATTACATAAAGGAAAACGTAATTAACTCTGAAACGGTTAATTTAGTAAATAACATCTGTATAAATAATATGTAACAATTTTAGTAAATTTCTTTATAATACAGGGTCGGCCAAGAATTAGTTAACATTCTAAAAAATCGTATACCAAAAATCATTTCATATATTATAAAAATTATAAATTTACAAGAAAGCTAATTAGTTGAAATTTATTTTTTAAAAATTACATCGTCTAAATGACTACCATTTCGACGTTTGCACCCTTCTAAGCAAGCACCGAAATTTTTGAATACCTGTCGGCAAAGAGACCGCGAGATCACCCACATCTCTTTGCTGATTTTTCTTTTACTTGACGTAGTGTATTTGGTTTATTGATGTAGACACAATTCTTCAAATGACCCCGTAAAAAGAAGTATACTGGGTAAAGATGTGGACTTCTGGGTGGTCATGGAATGGAAAAAATCAGCTTTGCCGGAAATATGTCTTTGGCCACCGGTAGAGACTCATTCAAAAAAGCAGGGTGCAGTGATTCCTTTTTCTGAAATTGCAGCAGATAACTGACTGACTGACTGGTCCAAGTAACTGACCTTGGGAGAATGAAGTATTCTCTCGTGTTTAGCTTCAGGATTATTACTGCTCCAATACCCGCAATTCTGTTTGTTTACATATCCGTATAGGTGAAAATGGGCTTCGTGAAAAAATAAGATGTTGTTAAAGTTCTAACATTGTTTCGGCATACAACTTGCGTAAATTTAAATCATCAGGTTTTTTTTAAGTAAGAAACCTACCAAAGTGTCTTTATTCTGCCTCTTTTCTCTATTCTCTTTATATTAGGTTTTAGTTCTTGCACTATCTGTATCTTATTTGGGTGTTATTTCAAAATAAAAGTAACTTCAAAATATAGCACATCATGTGCGGGACAACCCTGATTCAACTGAACGTTTGCGCGTCGATTACGTCGAACAGAACCATAAACTTGCTGTATCTTTTCTTCGGTCCGAGAAGTCCGTGGGCCTCAAGTTTGCTTCACATTCAGCGTACATCTTGCCTCTTCCAACTTTTTCACCCATATCTTTGTTAAAGTAGCACTCAGACACTGATTTAAGTCGTGTGAATCGTATTCAATGCGAAATAAGCGTCTCACAGAAATAAGCGAACTGTTGTTTAAATAAAATTGTTTTACACAGGAAGCGCACTGCGGCCCCGAGAAGTGATCTATTGAGGCAAAATTTCCAAGAAGCGAGCTAATGGTCAGACCTCTCCCCGCGCCCCGCGCGGCATCTATTTGTGCAGGATGTTAGATTCAAATGTTAACGAATTCTTGGCCCACCCTGTACATAGTTTAATTGATAATTATTAAAATTTCAGCATCTTTGAGTACGTAAAAAGCTACGTTCAAAGTTGTTTGTAGATTGAAAAACTTAAAATTTCGCTACTCGAAATAAGAAAATTTCCACAATATATATTACGGTTAGACAAACGATCACTGTATTTACTGTTGTATAAGACAGATAAACGAGTACGTAAATATAATTGAATTGATACTTGGTTAGTCAGCTTTATGACGACACGACATACCGAATTTGATTTCCACAACACGAAACGACTTGTTAAATTATTGAGACGTCAGTTGTGCTTGCTGCGTCATGAATTGAAAACGTATTTTAAATAACTCAGAACCATGTTTGGGTATTTTTAAATTTAGTTTTATAGGCACTTTAGAGTACACATTTTTAAATTCAAGTTCGAATCTTAAACTGGAACTCTGGCTAAGAAAACTAGGTTTGGTTACTTCGACATTAAAATAAAAACCCTGAAAGCAAGTACAATTAGATGAATAGATAATTTATTATATAATGAGTAGGATTTATATTACTGCATAAAATTAAAATAAAATACTGCCTACTTTGTGATGTTTATTTTTTATTTATTTACAAACTTTATGCTATTTATACATTGGTGGACTTAATGCCTACGGCATTCTGTTCCAGTCAACCTTCAGGTGGTGTAGAAATTTTATGAGGCAGCAAGTACACAGAGTTCAGATACATATGTATATTTACATATACGTTACAGATATACATACGCTTAGTTACAGAAAGTTCAAATAATCAATATTTTCAGATATTTCTATTAACAATTTGTAAAAAAAACTGCAAGTTGCTCATTTGGCTTTTTGAATTTGTCATTGTATTTAGCATTTCAACTCTTCGTTACGGCGCCTCACGTTAAAAATAGCTAATAAAAAACTTAAAAACACGCATTAATTCTCTCTAAATAAATAATTGTTTAGATCTTTTGAATCATATATGGAAGGAAAATTCATGTGTTAGTATTTTGATGCATGATATTGCATTGTGATAACAAAAACTTTTTATTGGCTCCTCATTACTTACTATACATAGAATAGTTTCCAAATTTGTATCTGCCAGTCATTTTAAATTTCTTGTTTTATTAAGTTTCATCACTGAAAAAAATTGTTCACAAATATACGTCCACTGTACACGTATGTACTCCAAAGAAACTTACGCATTTCCATGCAATTTTTCAAAGTCTTTATTAGCGTGTTTGCTAATGCAAAAAAAATAGATAAATTACCTCCCTGCATATTACATATATTGTTTATTATATGTTGATTTCGTTGCACTTTTGAAAATTATTCTTAAAAACATTCATGACTCTCAATTGAGCGGACACTATATAAAATTAGCTCTTAGAATTGGATCTGGTCACTATCCATCAGCAAAATTTGCATATTTAATGAAACAACTGACTCACCTTACTGTCCAATATGTGATAAAATAGAAGATGCAACATTTGCTAATGGATAATGACCATATCTAATTCTAAGAGCTAATTAAACGCGCAGCTTTGCTTAGAGAACTCAAAGTAACTTCATTCGATATAGGTTTGATACAAAGCATAACGAGTTGGCCAAGATCTAAGCAGCAAGCAGCAAGCAGCTAGAAAATTGTCACCTGATTACGGTGGGTCAGCAACGATACAATGTACCAAAATATTGTAATTTAAATTAGTATTTTAGTATTAATTGGCATTTGTGTTTGCTTTGTATAAAGGTACGATGGGATAAGCAGGCCTTACTGAACCAAACCCCCAAATTAAATTAATAATAAATATAAATAATTATGACCAATAGAAGTTTAAATTTTTTGAAATTAACAAATCAAGTGTAAAAAGATCTTTAAGTTTGTAACAATTTTTTTTTTCAACGTTATCAAAATTGACCACAGTTGTATTGAATTTCTCTTCATATTTTTAGGTTGGAAAAATGTACGCCATCAGCTAAATTGATTTGTATTCTGAAAATAATCGATTTGCAAGGAATGGGCAAGCGTTTGTTTTGCAGTCGTGATTCAAGTGATTTGTGACCTCTAAAAGAAACGCTAAGTCGCACAGCACATCAGGGTTATCTAGTTAAGGAATACTTTGTATCTTTTCCGACAGAAATATTTCGACTTTTTAGTCATGTCCACCCATGTTTTTTTTTTTTTTTATTTTTTTTTTTTTTTTTTTTTTTTTTTTTAACGTGTGGAAACCCCCTCGGGCCGTCACCCCACCGGGGTTTACGGCGGGGCGGTGTGTCGGAATCGGACCGACTAAAACCACACGGTGTGCCACTCTGCGCCTGACATAGGAGGGACCGGGAACAGCTGTTATTACGACATCCAGATCCCTCCCAGCGCCTGCCCGCTAATGCAGGCACCATCTATGGGTAAACTCTCTATTTTAGGCGACGTACGGCACACGCGGACGTCGCCTCCTCGCGGCTGGCCATTGTAGCGGATGGAGGGGAAAACCCGTCCCGTCCACCCGCGGCCACACTCAAGGCGGCATGAGGCGCTGGTATGCGCGCCTCCGCCGCCCGGCTCGCCGGCGGCGAATTGGGTCCGAGTGGATATTGTCCTCCCGGGCCTTCTCCGCCGCCTCCTTCCGCGAAATTACGTCTTCGCAGAAGGTTGCGACCGCGGTAAAACAACTGTCGCTACCGACCATGGAGCGTATTACGGCCGGTAGCGAGAGATCTCCTCCAATAACTGCAGTGAGGACCCCACGCTGCGCCGCCCAGGCGGAACAAACCGCCAGCGTGTGCTGAGCCGAGTCCTCACTGCAGTCGCAGTGGTGACAGGCGGGACTCAATTCCCTCCTGGCGACCGAGTGCAGATACTTCCCGAAGCAACCGTGCCCGGAAAGAATCTGCGTCAGTCGGAAGGAAAGGGTCCCGTGCTGCCGCCCTGCCCACTCGGCGATGACCGGCTGGAGAGCCTCCACGGCGGCAAAGCCAGCACGTGGAGCCTCCAGCCGGGACGACCAACGAGCCATCGTGGCTCGACGAGCGGCCTCTCGCCACTCGCGTATCTCTTCGGGCGGAGGCCGAATGCCCCTACCCACCCGAAAGTCTGCCGTTCGCCGATAAACTTCGGCGAGCACCTCCGCCTCCAAATCCCACGGGGGAGTTCCGGCCAACGCGCATGCCGCCTCCGTCGATACGGTGCGGTAACCGCGTATGGCTCTAACCGCCAATATCCTCTGAGGGCGCCAGAGGCGAGCCCTATTCTGGGCGGTCAGAGCCGCCGCCCACACCGGTGCACCATACAGTGCCATTGACCGAACAACCCCCGTGTATAGCCGTCTCGTCGCGACGCTGGCTCCACCCAAATTGGGCAAAAGTCGCCCAAGAGCAGAAGCAGCGCCGACCAGCTTTGGAGTAAGCTGTCGGAAGTGCTCGTCGAAGAGCCATCTGCCGTCGAGGATCAGGCCCAGATACTTCATCTGGGCCTTAATCGGTACGAGGACCGAATTGACTACGATAGAGGCACCGGGGGGTGGACCACGACGGGGCCCATGAAACAAAAGGGCTTCCGTCTTATCTAGGGCCACCCGTAAACCCAGCGCCTCAATGCGCCCGACCACCAAAGAGACTCCCACGGTGGCCAGGCGCGCCGCCTCCTGAAAGTTCGCCCCCCGGGCCGTGACCAATGTGTCATCGGCGTAACAAATTACGCCCAGCCCGGGGGGAAGACGACCTCGAAGGGCCCAGTCGTATCCCATATTCCACAGGAGTGGTCCGAGGACGGACCCCTGTGGAACACCGCACGACATGGGCCGCCACCTCAGAATACCATCTCGGTCCTCGTACACGACGGTACGCTCCTCAAGATAGTCTGCCACAAGTCGCCTCAGGTACTCTGGCACCCCGAGTCATGTCCACCCATGTCTTAACCATCTTATTACAGTGTAAAACAGGATGCCATACTCGCTTCCATTATCCTGAATATGTGAATATTCATTTATTAAGATGTCACGATTTTGAAAAGTTTTGAATAATAATAAATAATAATAATAAATATTTCGGACATTTGACACACAACGTCATCTAGTTTGAAACTAAGCAGAGCTTGTGCTATGATAACTAGAATGACTGATATAATACTTACAAAATTATTTTTTTGTAAATACATACATTAGGGTGTCCCTTAAATTTCAAGTTCGATATTTTTTTACGCATACCTTCTTAAAAGTTTCGTAATAACCCTATATTGTCTAGAAAAAAATATTAGTTCGATATATAAACGATAACCCGTGCCGACTTGCTATTTAAACTTGTCGATACAAGTTGCTTAAGTACTGCCCAGTGACCTGTTACGACATGTTTTATTTGCCATTTCGTACGTGATTTTTGAGGCTATCAGTGCTTCATTGTTTAGTGCGTAAACATGTCGGTGGAATTACGGAGTGATAAACAAAATATTTTTCGTATCGGATTGACTAGCTACCAAATAAATGGTGCAAAATTACCAGCTAATCGACAAGTTCTCTCAGTCCTATTTTACAATATTCGTGAGGTTAAATTGACTGTTAGTGAAAGTGCAAATCTTGTGATTAGGGAGTGCATCATATATTGGTAAAAAGCAAGAATTCCAACAAGGGCATTTCCTAACTGCGTGAAGAAACTTATTGATTTATATCATGTTTGGAGAGAGTTGCAAAAAAATTGTAAGAAAACTCAGATTACGTTTAAGAGTCGTGAGAACAATTTTATAATTAATCTTGATAATTTGTTTGATATTGCACATGCTGATGCTTTTGAGAGAATGAAAATAGAGGAAGATAAATTATTTTTAATGAAACAGAGAGAGCCAGGTCGACCGGGATGCTTAGGTGGTGTAGATAAAAAATTGGCGGAAAAAGAACAAAAATCTAGACAACCACGATTGGAAGAAGAGGAAAGGATTGTAAGACAAAGAGAATCACTAGCTGTTGCATCTACTTCCACCACAAATAACTTAGACAGTGTAGAAGATTCAGACGAAGAACAGATCTTGAATTCTGAACTCAGCTTGCCGGACGTTCCCTGCCATGAACAAAGTTCAAAAAGAGGTAGAAAGAATCTTATAACACCTAAACTAGTTGCAGCTTTAGATCGATGCCAGTTAAGCATTAGAGATACCGTTTACATTCTTAATGCGGTGGTAGAAGCGCTTGGTCTGAGCAGCGATGATTTCTGTATTAACAAATCCTCGATTCAGCGAATTCGTACTGAAACTAGAAAATCAAGGGCAGAAGCAATAAAATCTAACTTCCAAAACAATGTACCCGACATAGTCACAGTCCATTGGGATGGAAAACTATTACCGGGGTTGGATGTACGGAGTTCAAAGCTTCATTTGACGATAGAGAGCAGTTTCTTGCAGTGCCGAAACTAGAAAGTTCTTCTGGAAAACATCAAGCGAAGGCTGTATCAGCGGCTCTCTTTGACTGGAACCTTTATGATAAAGTGCAAATAATGTGCTGCGACACAACAGCTTCCAATATGGACCGTTTCAATGGAGCTTGTGCTATTTTGGAGCAAACTTTAGGAAGAGAATTGTTGCTTTTCGCCTGTCGTCATCATGTTTATGAATTGGTCCTAAAAGCTGTCTTTGAAACCAAGATTAAGCAAATTACTAGTAGCCCAGATATTCCGATGTTCAAAAAGTTCCAAGAAAATTGGAAAAACATTGATTGCACTAAAATTGAACCATCTCTTAATTTCGTAAAAGCACGGGTTGCCGAGACAGACATTCAAGCGTTGTTACTATTTTATAAGGCAGAATTAGATAAAGGTTTTGTAAGAGATGATTACCGCGAATTGGTCGAACTGTGCATAATATTTTTAGGAGGAGACACAGAGGAAAAATTAAAACTAAGGCCCCCCGGACCTATACATCAGGCACGCTGGATGGCGAGAGCGATCTATTCTTTAAAAATATGTTTACTTCAGTCACAATGCAGAGTAACTGCGAAGGACAAAAAGGCTCTACAAGATGTTTGCTTATTTCTCGTAATATTGTATGTTAAACCTTGGCTCGAATGTACAGTGGCGACCAAAGCACCTAATCAAGATTTGCGCTTCTTGAAGATGCAACAATTTCTAAAGCTTCTATAAGCAAGTTCATCACTTGTGGTATTTATGTGAAGAGACAGTCATTCTATCACTATTTGATGATGAAGTTGACAACCAAACTAAGAAGAAGATGATTGCCAACTTCAACAGGGACAAAATCTCGGATTTTAGCAAACGCTATGACCCGTCGAAGGAAGAACTGACTCAAAAGTTGTTTGGTAAGTTAAATTGACTTTTTGTTGGATTTCAATTTCAATGTCCAATACTTATTTATTTATTTTCAAAATTGTTGTTGATTTTTATTTGTTATTTAACTTATTTTTCTTTTTTTTTAGACAAAGCACTGGATGATTTCGTATCGGAAAAGAGCAAACAATTTTTATCACGACTGCAGATCGACGACAGTTTTCTAAAGGAAGATGTATCTTCTTGGAATAACAATGCTGCTTTTCTGGAGGCTAAAAGAAGAATAAGTTATTTGACAGTTGTAAATGATACTGCTGAAAGGGCTGTTAAATTAATGCAAGATTTTAACGGATTTATCACGGCTGAAGAAGAACAAAAACAGTTCTTGCTGCGCTGTGTCCAGGAACATCTAAAATTGTATCCAGACTGTAAAAAAACTACTCTAAAAAGAAGTTACCCTGAATGATTCTTATTTCTTTATGTTTTTAATTAAAGATTAATGTTCATCTAATTTATTATTTAATTTTATTCACTTAATTCATTGCATTTATAGTGAAATTATAGCAGACTGAAATTTTAGGACAAAACACGTTTTTTACTAAACTTTGAAGCTCGGTCGGCACTGGTTGCAATTATGCTAGATTGATAAAATTTTATATTTAAGTATCTTATAGCATTAGTAAAAATTATAGAGGGTATGCATTTCGAAATTCGAAAAAAAATTTTTTTTTGTCATATAAGGGACACCCTAACATACATATTGTAGATAGAAAACACCCAAACTTAGAAACAAATATTTGCAGATCATACAAACATTTGGTCCGACCCGGGAATTGAACCCGAGACCTCAAGCACAGCAGTCGCATTCACTACCGCTACGCTACCGAGGCAGTTAAAATACTAGATACTAGATACCACACAGATACTTACTTACACAAGACATGATTTAATTGATATCTAATATAGATCACTTGTATGTACCTATGATTTCGGCCTTAATAAATGTTTATTTTACTACCTAGGATAATTTAAACTGTTATTATATAGACTACGTAGTATACAAGTTCGGCATGTATATAAAACCGGTGTAGCTTTGTGTGGCCGTTTTCACATAAATACTTTTTAATTTGTTTATTTTTTTACTATTTCAGACATTTGACATACAACGGCATTTAGTCCCAAACTAAGCAAAGCTTTTACTATGGGTACTAGGCAACTGATATAAATACTTATATATATTTTTTGTAAAAGAATACATATTATACATAGAAAATACCTACATTCCGAAACAAATGTTTGCAGATCATTTTTACTACTTGTTTTTCTTATAATACGCTTCCCGAGATGGTGTTTATAAAATTTTCTTGCGCTCAAAATCATCTTTGCACATAAAAACACGTAATGTTTCAATTCTCGATTAATTTTTGTATTTACAATTATTCTATATGTTATTAATAAAAAGCTATACAATAAACGGCAATACAAATTTAAAATAGAAATATTAGTCTGGCTGAAATAGTCTCCGATAGTGTTATGTTGTCAGGCATAAATAGCCTTTTTAAATTTTTTTGATAGGGATTTTAAAAATGCCGCGTGAGTGAATAAGATAAATGGGTAGGTAACTGTTTTTTGCATGTTCTAGTAAACAACAACAACAAAACAAAGGTTTTAATAGGCATGAATTTTTTAAATGTCATCAGAAAACACCAACGGATTGGATTGTCTACGATAAGTATCAGTTAAGTATGAAAACATTTTGTGTGCACATATTTGATTCCTGAAACCTAAACACTCTTTCAAAGTGTGATCATACAGGAATCGTGCTCCTAAATAGTTAGCACCTTGATGACATACCGCTACATACTAATTAGCTTCGATGGCTATAGGTGAACAGCTAGTGATCACTAAAATATATACATTCATACATATGTATATACTTGATGTTATGAACATCTATGGCAATCGTTTTTCAACAATTTTTTTTAAAGTATGGTAACTCCACTGGACCTTCACCCAACTGGGGTTTGCGGTAGGATGATGTGTCGGAATCGATTAAAACCACACGGTGTGCCACTCTGCGCCTGAAATACGAGTGTTCCGGGCACTGCTGTTATTAAGCCATCCGGATCAAATATACTAGCAACTAGTTCAACCTTCGAGTTCAATTCGTCCTTAGGGTTGCGGTGGTCAGATGCCAGTCGCTCCCTGGAAAGATTGATATTTAGATAAAACCAAGCGAACTAGTAGCCCACTTAGAAATAATAAAGATTAGGAAGATGATGGTGACATATACGTATGATTGTAAATTAAAGTTTTTTTTCAAAAGCTCTCTTTTCTGAAAAATAAGTAGATATCCACTAGCCATGGGTGAGCCATACTTTAGCACATATAGGTCAGGCTCAACCGGAGTGATACCACGTCCTAGAAAATCGGTGTTAAGAAATGATTTCGTTGGGTTCTAGTGAGTGAGTGAGGTTACAGGAGCATAGATTCCTCACCCCTGATTCTTGTAGTGGAATCAAAGGGGGATAAGGCACTTGTGACCGTTGAGTTGCGGGTGTCTATGGGCGGCGATGGTCCTTATCATCAGGTTAGTCGTCTGCTTATTTCCCTCCTACGCCATAAAAAAATGCCAATGACTGACTAAAGATGGTATTTTTTGAAAGGAAAATTTGCCGCATTTGGTAGGAGAAAACCTAGACTCACGTCAGTGACATGTTCAACGTGCGAGCAGCAGCCCAGCGTATTGTATACGCATAGACATCAACACATTGTATATTCCCGATTGTATATATGTGTGTGTGCGTATATATTGTCATTAATTTATATTTGTAACGTACCACTCGTTATTACGGAATTAGAATACAAAATGTCTCCCTCCCTTTTTATCCCATGGATGTCGTATGAGGCGGCTAAAGGAACAAACTACGTAGGACAACATCACTGCAAGAAGAAGGAAAACTTGTTCATATCCTTTTGGCCAGCGTAGTATTGTAGGCCGAAACCTCCTTTTGAAGTAGAAGCGTTATTGATATGATGTGTATTTATATTTTATATTATGTTAACGAAACCACACATTTATAAATATTTGTTGCTCGGAGTGCCGATAGATGTGAAAATAAGATTAACGTTAATTATTTTAGTTTAAAAAATGATGAAAAATATTTTTTTAATATTAACATACAATCAGTTTGAATTTGCAAAATATAGTTTCAAATTTTTATTTCTGTTAGTGATCATTTAAAATCTTCAGATTTCTTCTCATATTAGAACAAATGAAATTGAACGTCAAATCAAGTTACTTACAATAAACATTTTGAAACCAGCTCTAAATCTGTGACGTCATAGGTTTTTCCTTAAACCATTAATCTCTAGCTTTCTTGTAAGTAAAATTTTAGGTATAATTTTCTTATTTTATAATTTGTTTTACTTAAAACTTAATACACATATTGTATAAAAGCGGGCCTAACACCACGAAGTGTTTTCACTCAGTCAACTTTCAGGTGTTGTAGAAATATAATAATGGCAGGTTCAAAAGTGACATGTTGAATTTACATTTAGATAAGAAATAAATCATAAAGATTATACATCTGAAATAATTAATTTAATACATGCTATAATTAAATATATTAATTATTAAAATGACAAAATGATCTACTTAGCTCTAGGCTAGCTCCCTGCCTACCCAAAATCTTGGTTAAGTCACGACTGCATTGTACTTTGTAACAGTGTCACGTCTATAACATAAATGTGTGAATTATTTTTTCAAGGGTTGTTTCATAAAATTTTCTCACGAAATATATATTCACAGTATTCTTCAATTAATGTTAATATTTTATTGAGGACGTTATGCATGGAACAAGTATAACTCGCCAGCTACCCACTTAATCTGTATCAGTTATTTGTCATTAGGTACTTTGTGATCTTATCATATTTAGAACATAGATGTTTTCAGTATATATAATATACGTAACAAAAGTTCAATAATTCAATTATATTGTTATCTAGACATCCTTCTTTGTTTGTGGCAAAACCATAAAAATATTTCAAGAACTATGGTAACTATAGTAGAGAGTCCCTTTCAAGTGATCCTCCTTTCTAAGGAGAGGCCTATGACTATCGGTGTTCTATTAAAGACTGTTGATGATGATGATAGTTATACTTCCACAATTTGAATTTATATGGTATGATAAAAAAAAACGGTCTATTTACAGACGATTTGTCTACATATCCAAAAAAATTACTTTTAACCATTACACTGAATTTTAACTTTTTTTGATATTTGGCAGAAACATAGTAATTATCTGGATGATAAATTTTAAATTGATTTAAATTTAAATTTAGAAATACAGTTGTTATAAATTGATGAGGGCATTGAAAATTTCATAAAAACCCATCTTCTCTAAAGTGTCCCCATCTGTTGATCCAACATGAACTACAAACAAATCACAGACGAAATGTAATTGTTGCTCGTGTACACTCATACTTATCCTAAGAAAGGAAATAATTTTATTAGTATTAAAATAAAAGCGTAATTTTAGTTACACATTGCAAAAAAATACGAAAAATTAAGTGAATAAATATGTATCTGTGGGGATTGAAACGTAATTAGCTTTTTAATATGTTTTTAGCATAGATAAAATATACTTCGCCTATGATTTTAATAATCTTGATTCCCACAAAAAAACATAACCGAAATAAAGTAGTACATGTGAAAAGTCATGCTTCACAATCAATTTAAAATAAGTAAAATGATTATAATTTTTATTATGCACTATAGAGTAGTAAACTCTTTTTTATAAAATAAATATATTTTGTATCTATTTCTTTCTGAGAGATAACAAAACGAGTTCGATTGACAGATTGACACAACAAAACGTTTCAAGAGTTGCGACTCGAGACTTGCATGCCTGCGTTCGTCTAATACATTTTTCGGTTGTCTACTTTTCATTCTATTTATTGGTAAACTGTTTTTGCAATGGATTATCAAAGCAGGCAATTAGCAGAAGATTTCTTCTTGAGAGAACCAGTTGATGCTAGGATCCGGTACATAACATTGTTTTATAAAAGGCAAATAGTTTGTATATAACATATTTTATATTGTATTTCCTACTTTTTTTTCAGCAAACCCAAAAATGAGCCCGAACCAGACCCTCATCCTAACCTTAAAGTGGAAATGCAGACTATACGCCTTAATCCAGATTCACAGAAGGTTGTTTTGGACACACTGAGATTTATACATGGTCCAAATTTTAAACTGGGCAGTGCTAGTTTGTACAAAGTAAGTTATTTATTATATCTAAAATTATTTTTTTAAAAGTAAGAACCAAATTTTTTTTGAAAAGTTATTTTTTGAATAACGCAAATAAATATTTCAAAACAATGTGAGTTCTTCCAGAAATTATTGCACAATATTGTGAATCGAACTCATTTTTTGTACACTTATTAAATAAGTCTACTCAACAAACTAAAAGTAGTAATTATTAAAAAAATCATAATGCTACAATCACTAATATTTTTTTGTTAATTACTATAAAAAAACTTCATATTAAAAAAAACTATTGAGAAAGGGGAAGGTAGTCAAGAATATTTTTTAATACTGATCCTGCTTACTTAATCATTATCATGATGATATATCCAGGCTTCCCAAAAGGTTCACCATGTTTTTTTTTTATGTACAATCCCCATCCGATGGCTCCACACAACTTTTACCAGGTTGTTATCGAAGTGTCCTGTACCCATACCCATGCTCTGTCTCCCAAATAAAAAATTATATGAATAGGAATGTTTAAGAATAATAAAATTGTCAAATATAAACTAAATAGGTAGAAAATTAATCCATCAAGGATAAGTTTGTGTGATAGATTAATTTTCTTAAATTTCATCCGATCTGGCTAGAACCATAGCTTTCTAAGATATAAATAGTTGAGAGGTAGTCATCTCAACTATTTACTGTCATCATCTCAACTATTTACTGTAGTCATCTCAACCGTTTACTGAAAATAGTTGAGATGTAGTCATTTTAACTATTTATATACATATAGTGTAGAGAGATAGTGACCATCCTTGCTTGGAAGGTGTTGATGTAAGTCCAACCCTGATGTTACAGTATGTTTAGTCCTGTTTTTAACATTATTTGTTAACTGTAATTTAGGAGTATTGATAATGTATTGGTCTCATGTTGTGTAAAATAGATTGTTTAGACATTTTGAAACTGTATAGAAAACCATTGGTCATAGAGTATGAAGAATTTGCAAATAGAAAGAAAAAGTATAGGATTATTTATCTATAGATATATCTTAATTCATATCATTTTTTATCAATATCCATACTTGATATGTATTTTATACTTACACCAGTAATAGATTTTTGTAAATCATCTTTTCTTATGGTTCAAATAAATGAGTAACTAGTCTCATACAATAGACTAGAAGAGATATTTATCAAGCAATCTGAGAAGGTCAAAATCTTCATACAATAAATGAGCAGCATGATGGGGCTCTTGACAACTCTCATGAATATGCTATAACAGAGCTAAAATTTAAAAATCTCCACACAGAACACAAATGGACTAACACCTAACAAAAACGAAGTTGACATCCTGTTAAAAAATCATCATCCAGATATCTTACTTATATCTGAAACTGATTTCACCAGTAGTAGCTATATACATACTAGACCTTACAATATATATACAACAAACCATCCTGATGGTAGTGAGAATTGAGCATAGCC
Organism: Hypercompe scribonia; assembly: GCA_949316085.1. NCBI lineage: Eukaryota > Metazoa > Arthropoda > Insecta > Lepidoptera > Erebidae > Hypercompe > Hypercompe scribonia. The sequence continues at coordinate 15,261,059 of OX438981.1, read as the reverse complement.
TTGTTAATGTGATCATCAACAGAGCACTACAAACTCTGCCACTTCAAAACCAAGCATGTTTACTGGAGTTGAATATTATTTCTATGAGAGGAAGAGAACTTAAAAAAATCTATTGATAATAGCCACTCAACAACTATATCTACATCAGAATGAAAACACTGGCCCATAGGTAGGTAGTAGGTAGGTCCGTAGATCTGAATAAATTACCCGATGTACTGGATACAGGATTGAATTCTGTCTGGATGGTTCTTCAAATCACGTTCTGGTCATATTGTTGATCAGTATCAATGTCTTGGATTTGCAAAGAAAACTAAGAATATTATAGTCTAACAAATTGGACCCTTTTCAGGAATATAGGCACAAACTTTATAAATTTACATGTGTATTTAAAGACAAAGGATGAAATCGATAATGCTATCCAAAATTTCATAAACAGTAAAAGACACTATCAATATTTATATTAAGACAAGTATACTATAAAAGTTTTATTTTTAAATAGTTCATTTTGTATTTTAGGATAAAGGTTCAAATCTTGGGAACCGTTACTGGATGGAACGAGGTAACCTAGTAGTGCAAGGAGGATGTGACTACTCTCTGTCTATAAAACCTGACATTGAAACGTCAGAGGCTAGACTACGGGCATTTGCTCTTGCTAAACTAGAGAAGTAAGTATATTTATTTTATTGAATCATTATTTGTACTGACAATTTAAAATGGTATACATAGATGTGGTAAAAATGCAAAACATGAACACAATGCAATAGGTCTCTACAAAATATATAATAGATCCTGTATTGACTAATACGCGCAATAGACGCGCAATTTCGAAGCGTGTATAGATTATTAAGAACAGGATTTCATTCTGTTTTAAACATGTTTTCGTTCATTGCCTGACATTTAAATTAAGTGCCTGTCAGTTTAACCAGGTTGCACAAACTGACTTGATTTAAATTAAAGTAGTGCATTTCTTTTTGTTTCAGATACAGTTTTCACAAAGCTCACTGTGCAGAAGCACTAGATGTTGCAGCAGAAAACATAGAGAAAGCTCTAGAAATACTGTTCCTAAAGTACTTCAAAATTGATTTCCAAGATAAACCAACTGAGGTACCTATGAAACAGGAGCTTTTAGAAATGAGGTTGGATGAGAAAGCTGTACTAGAATCAATATATGACAGCAGCTTCAAAATTAAAGACAATAATGTATGGATAGTGAAATTAAATCTAGATTATCTTACTAAAATGTATGAAAACAAAGAAGTAGAGGTTCCTAAAAAGAAAGTAAATACGAATTATAACAATAATTTCAAAACAAAACCGAAAGAAGTGTGCAAATTGTACCTCAAAGGCCCGTGTAGATTCGGGGCAAAATGCAAATTTTTACATGAAAGTAAAGAGGAAAATAGTACACCAAATCATTCAGAATCTAAAGAGACCACGAAAGTTACTTACGAATTAGAAATAAGGTTTACAGAAGACACAGTGTACCCATATCAAGTCCCTTTATTGTTCTTTAAACCAGAACAACAGACAAACATAATCCCAGAGCTTACATTCTTAAAGGTTACTACGAGATTATTAGACGAAGCTAAAATATTAGCACAAGATGGTATACCAAGTATATACTCATTAGTGGAATTACTCAACAATGAAGACGATATTATTAATTTTATTCAGTTTGACACTAGAGAATATCCCAGTCATACAGATGCTCTGTTCCCACAGTTAATAGGAAATTCTAGTTTAAGTAAAAAGGAATTGCCATCGCATTATCAAAAAGGCGACAGTAAAAACGATAGGTCTAATTTTAATTTTGATGAGGTGCTTAAGGAAAATAAGGATATAGCTAAGAGATGGTTAGAAAAGCGAGATAACGATAGATATAAAAGAATGATGGCAGGGAGAAGAAAGTTACCTGCGTGGCAGAAGAAAAACGAAATATTAAACACTATAAAGAAATCGCAGGTTAGTAGAATTTTAGTACCACAACTTTTCACAATATTTAACTCTTTTATATTGATTATAGCGCAGAAGTTGAGCAATTTGTTCAACTTCTTCAAAATACTTTGTTTGCAGATAAAGTATTCATGGCCACTTCTTTGTTAAGAATTTCAAAAAGAAAGAATATTTACATCAAATTTAGATCCAATAATGAAGACCAAAGAAATAAAATTTAAATTCTTTAGTTAGATATCTTTATCTGACCACAAAAGCTCATTAATGAGAATCTATCGTTAAAGTAGAAGATTAGAAAATTCTTCTTTTTCAGGTAGTTGTGATAAGTGGAGAAACAGGTTGTGGTAAAAGTACTCAAGTACCGCAGTATATTCTGGACAACTGGTTAGAAAACTTTAACAAGGTTGGAACAGAACATGTTGAGATTGTATGTACACAACCTAGGAGAATATCAGCCATAGGTGTTGCTGATAGAGTGGCAGAAGAAAGAGTAGAAAAGACTGGACAAGTTGTTGGTTACCAGGTATGTATTTTCTATAATAATAATAAAACCTTTCTGATTATTAATTATAAGATGGGTTATTCGTATTTTTTGATACTGAAATATTTATTCATTGGTACCCTTTTTTCAAACGTATACACTCGGCATAACAGTCGGTTATGCCGAGTGTATACGTTTGCTTCGGCTTAACAAGGCTTCAAAGCTCCAAACCTTTATCTTGGATGTCAATTACACGCTTGCAAGTGTGTCAGATAGGCAAATGTAGACGTGAACAAAAAAGTTGTGTCGGCCATTGCATTTGGCTTGAAATTTATTTTTTTATTACATGTTAATTAATAAATCACTGGTTGTACCCTCAATTACAGAAGATCGCAACATGAATTAAAAGTCAAATTTAACATTAGTAATCAGAAATTAACGTTACACGAATAATAAACAAAGAAATTATCATATTTTATATATTTTTCGTTCAAAATATAATCATCGATACACACGCGTCAACATGTAAATATGTCGCATACACGTGCCTCAAACTTCCTTTGTTGAAAAAACCGACATTAGCCCGGATCGACGACCCCGATTACAAACTGAGGCAAAGACTCTGTTTACATGCTTGTTTTTGGGGATACTTATCGCGACTCAGCAACTGTGTAAACGCAGTATTAGGAGTAAAAATAAAAAAGATGTTTAACGACTGAACCCAAAGTACAACTAATTTAACCTTATACCATTCCTATTTCATTTAAATTTCAGATAAGACTGGAAAGCAAAATTTCGTCCAAAACACGCCTAACGTTTTGCACTACTGGTATATTACTTCGAAGACTCGAATATGACCCCCAACTCAAATCCGTTACCCATATATTGGTAGACGAAGTGCATGAGAGGTCAGAGGAGAGTGATTTCCTTTTACTCATCCTAAGAGACCTTGTCAAAGTTAGAAAAGATTTGACTGTTATATTGATGAGTGCGACTTTGAATGCTGATCTGTTTTCAGAATACTTTGACAAAGTTCCTATATTGGAAATACCAGGTAACATTCTAATAACATTTATTAGTATAAATTTATAACACATTTATTGGATTGATCTCGTTATAAAGACTGCACGGACGACCTAGGTACTTTAATGGTTACCTCGACGCTTTCCGTGTTATAGGATGTTAGTTAGCGAACTGAATTTAATGTTTTGTTTTTAGGTAGAACATTCCCTGTAGAACAACTGTTTCTGGAAGATATAATGGACATTACTAATTATGTGTTAGAAGAAAATGGACCTTACGGGAGAAAATTAAAGAAAGGTAAGAATATTTAATTTTTTTAAGGATTAATACTTTGAAATAAGCTTGAGAAACACTGGACAAAAATATTAGTGCGTACAAAATATATCTTTACGCCGTGTTTACTAGTCAAGCAACTAAGGTAGGCTGTAGTGTGTAGACTACCTGGGATCGGTGGTTGCCAAACTTCCTGAGTGCTGTTCGATCCTCTGGTGGATCACAGTGAACTTCAGCGTGTTGTTCGATCAACCATTGGATCGAAATGGCGGATCCCAATGGACAGAGGGGTGTATGTACACACGTACACTAGGAAATGTAACCCTCTATCTGATGCAGTCGGGTAAAAATTTTGACGAGTGTATATAGCAAATACAATTGTTAACCACCAACCTATACAAGTAAATATGTCAATTTGCTATGTAATTTACTTCTAGGCGAAAAGAAACAAGATTTAGAAACAGAACTGGAAACGTCTGACCTTCGTGCAGATTCTAACAAACCGCCAAAGATAACCATTCATGATGAAAATCTAAATATTGCACAAATGGTAGCCAGGTATCCACAGTGCAGTAAAACGACTTGCAAGAATATGTACCTTATGGATACGGAAAAGGTAATTTTTTAATTGATTGATGATTGATTGAATACGAACGAAAATTGTTTATCTCCTTAAGATACAAACAATTTGAAAATTAACCTCAAAGTTGCATATATAGCACACACGTTTTGATCGCTATTACTGTGTCTTTACCAAACCACTCAGTACTAGCTCCGCTAGTATTTCACCCCATTTCTTGGTAAGTGTACAAATGCATCATCACATCGCCAGTTTCACTACTGGAAGTATAGGTCCTAAACCTATTATATCTCTAAAACAAAGTGTGAAAATTATGTTCAGTATTGCCACGTTACACAAATTATGGCATTATTACACAGTTTCCCAATTTTTTTCCTTGGTATGCAAAGATGGTAACGCATTTTGCCACGATTCTAGCATAAGGCCGATATTCATCAGAATTTTCATGCACCATTGCATAAACAGTTACTATTCAATGGAAATATGAACATTAGCACAATAAAGTAAACATAGTTGACTTGAAACTAATAGTGTAATCGAGAAACAATATGGCAAGTAACAAAGTATGAATAATTTAATTACATGTAAATAATTAAAAATGATGAAATAAGAAAGAAACGTAATTAATAATAAATTGAATTATTAATTAATGAAATAAATAATTAATTAATAATTTGTAATTATTTATTTTACAGATAAACTTAGAACTTGTGGAACATGTTCTGACGTACATAGTGGAGGGTGACCATGACTGGCCGAGAGAGGGTGCTGTACTAATATTCCTGCCGGGTATCGCAGAAATCATGACACTCCACGATCAACTCGCTGAAAGCCATACTTTCAGTCCAAAGTAAGTTTATTGTGCCGCTGTCTATATTGTTTCTTTGTAACTGCAAATAAATGACATTCAACTGATATCATCATCAACAGCCGCATTTACAGTCCACTGCTGGACATATGCTTTTCCTCATGAGGAGGTTTTGACGTACTATACCACGCTGAATAGGTGGGTTGGTATAGGGTTTGTTTCAAGCTTTCCTTCTCATTGCAGTTATGGTATCTTGCATATTTTGTTCCCTTATTCGCTTCTTACGATACCCATGGGAAGAACAGGGGTGGTGAAACTGTATTTTTAATTCATCACCATACTGAGAACTGATATCGTTTGTATGCGTTTTCTGTGTTGCTATGTCTCACCTTTTTTCAATAGATTTTGAATGCTGTGATGCCATGAAAATATCATCACTGCTCATAGTATCAGTAAAATAGCCACTCGTTTTTCAAATTTAAATGAAACATCCAATTAATTACAAGTAAACGAAGCAGTGAAGTGGTATTTTGCAATTATAAGTGACCTGGTGAAGGTCGCGGGAAACTGTTAAATGCGGCAGCATAGGACCGGTCGTTATTGCGAGCCTTGGGGGAGACCTACCTGTATGTTCAACAATGAACATCATTCGGCTGAGATGTTGATTATGATGATGATGATGAAGCAAAGCAGTTGCAGTTCATTTTTATTAGACTACTGTTTTATCGTGCCCAAAACTTATTTTTGCACGTCAACTATTTGACTTACAGAAGTTCTAGTGAATTAACTCTCGGATCGGTAGCTCATAATATCATCACTATCATAGCATCAAAACGTTGCCTGCTATCTTTATGCCTTTATACTGACAGTACCCTTAATCTTTCACGATTAGACTGCTGGGGGATACTGATTATATCTTCTGTTATACTCGTACAGAACCGGCAAATATGTCCTCGTGCCACTCCACTCGACACTGTCCAGTGAGGAACAGGCCCTGGTTTTCAAGAAGCCCAGACACGGTGCGCGGAAGATTGTACTCTCTACCAATATAGCTGAGACGTCCGTCACGATTGACGACTGTGTGTTTGTTGTTGACTGCGGCCGGATGAAGGAGAAAAGGTAAGGTTAAGACAGTCTATATGACTATCAAATAACTTCTGTCTGAATTTCAACCTTTATGCGTGTGGTTTCATTGCATTCACATATTATAATTAGATTTAGAATTAAGCACACAATTGACGTACAAATATTAACATTAACATTTTGAGACCGGAGGCCCATTGATGCAAGGGTGACAGTTGTCGTGGTAAGTGTGTGCAACACAATGCCACGATGACTGTCACGTCTTTTACATCCCCAGGCCGCCATAGTGTGGGTCACCATACTACATAGTCAGGTGACTACAACTTTTAGATTCTATTCATGCTTTCCATCAAGCAGAGTAGAATCACTTTTGCAGGCTATTAAAATAAAAAAAAATAAAAAAATAACATTATGATGAGGTTGCACTTATGACCGTTGGCCATGTTAGTGTAGGTAGATATCTTTTTTGATAGCTATCGTTGCTAATGACTCTGCCGATTCAAATACATCAGGACTATAGCTTTTACTGTACCCGGGTGGATCAAATAGTGCAATATGAAATTCTCCTAAACTCTAAATACTTGTGGAAATTTTTCTGTATGTAAACTATACTATAAGTATACAAACATTTCACTTTCGTTAGAGAAATTGACTAGAAAACTGTGTACAAAGAATTTTCTATACCCCTTAATATATGTATTTTAATTGTCAGGTTCGACTCCAACCGCAACATGGAATCTTTAGACCTGGTGTGGTGTTCCCGGGCTAACGCTAAACAGCGCAAGGGTCGCGCTGGCCGAGTGATGCCGGGTGTTTGCGTACACCTGTTCACCTCGCACCGCTACCACCACAACATACTGGACCAGCCCATCCCTGAGATACACAGGGTGCCGCTGGAACAGCTCGTTTTGAAGATCATGATACTGCCACTGTTTCAAGATATGAGTATACATGAAGTTTTAGGTGAGTAATTTGGACAAACGTTTATTTGTAAGTAGTAAAAAATAAAACGAATTCAAACGGTTACAATTTTTAAAGGAGAACGACAGATCCTGTACCGCTAGCAATATACGATGGACGGTTATGAGATTTATACCATTTTTAAAGTAAATCATCCTAACTATTTTTATATTAATGACATATTTTTAGAATTTTGCTAAAAGAATTTGGATTCTTCCCAAAAAGTGTTACATTTGCAATAACTAAACGTTCATATTATCAACGCCGTTATTATAGTATTTTTAAACAAAGAAAATATACAGTTTAAAACTTGGGCAATATTTTCATAAACAGTTTATGTCATTTTTAATACGACGACAACGAAAATGAATTTATAATCGATAAAAATATCGAGTCGAGTCAACCGCAACCGTAATATAATTTTTTGTATGACAGGCAAAACCATAGAGCCGCCGAGCGAGCAGAACATAGAGGGCGCGCTGCGGCGCCTGCAGGACGTGGGCGCGGTGGACAAGGCGCGCGCGCTCACGGCGCTGGGCCGCCACCTGGCGGCGCTGCCGCTGGACGTGCGCGTGGGCAAGCTCATCCTCTTCGGCGCCATCTTCTGCTGCGTGGACTCCGCGCTCACCATGGCCGCCTTCCTCAGCCACAAGAGCCCCTTCGTCGCCCCCTTCGGCAAGAAGGTACTCGCTCCTGTTATATTTCTCCATCGGCACTGTACGTAAATCTCTTCTAGGCAAGGGGATTTTAGCCTAGTTTGTAGTCACGTTTTCCTTCTCTTTACAGTTCTAATGCCCTATGTATTTTGCTCTCTTTGTCGTCTCCTACGACACTTGTAGAATGAATGGACACTTATAGGAATGATAAGACTTCGTATTCTTAATCTCCGTCACTACGCAGACCAAAAACAGCACACCTTTTACAAATATAAACATCTTTTTGAATACCCTTAAAGTATCGAACTACAATTAAGATTCATATAATTACTTTAATTCACTTATTTTTTTTTTCTATCAAGAAAAGCAACTTTTTTTATATCCTTCTTGTACTTGACTGAGACACGGCATCACTTTGCTTCACAATCACAGCAATATTACTATTTCATAAGAAAGAAAACAAGCCTTCATTAATCGTGTCAATATAATTCAATAATTTTTTTTAGGCCGAAGCAGATGCAAAACGAAGAGAATTTGCATGTTCGAATAGCGATCAACTTACAACGTTAAGAGCTTACAGGGTAAGTTTAATTTTTTTTGGCTAGTAAATAGTCCAATTACAATGTCAAAACGTCAATTTTGTGTGAAAAATGTACTAAATAAAAACTTGTGACATCACTGTTTTAAACTATTCAATTGAGCAATATATTTCAATGTTTATTTGATTTAAATTCGTAATAGTAATAAAAAGCTGTAATAATTATTACATATTTAAAAATGTTTTGTGGTATTTGTTTATGACACAGTCAACTACCCTATTGTGTAAATTTGGATTTTCTCCATTGGAACACTTTACGTGACGATAGATTATATTTTTAATTTCTTATTAAAACAGTATTAAGTAAGACTAACACTACACTGTTAGCGGCGCTAGTTTCTGCATTTGAAAGACACTTGGCTTAGATTCATCTATACGTAAAAACATTCTGATAATAAAGAAAAATCTGGCCGTTCAGTCTATCGCCCGTCTTAAAAAAAAACAATTGTTTATGACTTTTTTTAGAGCACAATAGAAAATAGTTAGATGGTTTTAAAATATCCTTAGTTATAAATAAAACCTTTATAAATTTCGACGATCTAAGCCAATCTAAGAGAAACAATACGCATTGTTACTCTATAATAATTTATTTCGTCCAGAAATGGCAACAAGCGATGAAAACCAGCACGCACGCAGCCTTAGTGTTCGCCAACGAGCACTTCCTCTCACACAAGACGTTACTCATGTTGGCCGACATTAAACATCAGCTGCTAGGGCTATTGGCTTCCATAGGGTTTGTGCCCGATATGCCAGCGCTCAGGAAGAAATTGCGGAAAGATTCTGTTGCCAGTTTTACGGGAGAAGAGGTAATTAATTTTATTACTATTAAATGAACGCTTGCCTACTTTCGACAAATTATATGAATAATTTGTAAATATGTACACATTAATAAAATGAATATGTATTTTAAAAGCATCTGCATAAACTATGTAAGGACCTTGACTATCATTATCTTCATTTTCTTTAATAATATTATACTTTTAACGAGAATTAAAGAGATTTACTCTTAAAAAAAATATACACATAGTGGAAAATAGAACTGCGTTTTTTAAAGTCGGTTAAAAAGATATATGGAATAGTGAAGAGAATAAAAGATTAGTTTGTTTGTGTAGATTATTATTGATAATAATAATGTTTATTGATCAAGAACACATTTTACAATTTACGTATATAAAACAATTAAAAAGCTCTTCCATGTTAGGCAGTAAGTAATCATATCAATTACATATTTGGCAAAAAGTGTATGCATGTAAAATTTTGTATGTATTCTTTTTGTATTGAATAATAATCAAAGGGCAGGAAAGATATTTGTTGTATAAAACATGTGTTTCTTACAATAATCTGGTTTTTTATTTCAGCTTAACACTAACGGAAATAACGACAGGTTGTTAGCGGCTATATTGTGTGCGGCTCTGTATCCTAATGTTGTTAAAGTAAGTAGATATACTGTAAACCATTGCTACTACTAACTCTTCTATGTTAAAGCATACATATATTATTAAAAGTATCTTACTTTCAAAGTTATCAAAGTTTAAAAGTTAATTTAATTAGTTATTTAAAAAACTATTCAATTTCGTCATTCAAGAAATACATGATAATAATATGTTTATAATATTTCGTATTGGCGACTGCCTCCTTGGTCTAGCGGTTATTGTAAACGTCTGTCGATCAAGAAGTCTCGGGTTCGATGCCCGGGTCGGGCCGCAGAATTGTTATTGAGTTTTTCTGACTATAGAAATGATTCATAACAGCGACGTTTGGAAATTGAGATCTTAACCGTCATGTCTCAACGAGCACGTAAAGCGGTTGGTCCTGCCTGCGCCTGTTCTCTTCCCTCAGAGTGAGGGAACAGAGTGTGCACCTGTGTTTACGCACACACTTGCGCACTATAATATCTTCTGCGCTGTTGACTGGTCTCCCTTGGGATTGATCGCCGTGGCCTAAATCAGCTAGGAGTACATACTCATACGTATACATAATTTACGAAAATTAGGCGTACTATTTTTTTTGTTTTAATTATCATATAAGGAAATCATATAAGGAAAAATGTAATCGATTCTTTAACTTCTTTTTTATAGGTTTTAACACCAGAGAAATCATTCCACATGCAAGCTGGTGGCGCCATCCCTCGACAACCCACACCCGACGAGCTCAAGTTTAAAACTAAAACTGATGGCTATGTTGCCTTGCACCCGTCTTCTGTTAACTCTACAATTGGATACTTCAACAGTCCGTACCTCGTGTACCAAGAAAAGGTACATAAATTGTATAAGAGAGAGAAAGAATATTTAAATGTGTAAAATATATGTAATTTTCATTAACATCTTTTGAAAGGCCACTGCTGGACATAGGTCTCTCCCCAAAAAGGTTTTGGTCTATACCACGATGGCTCGTAGTTCGTATAGGGTTTGTTACAAGTTTTTCTAGCCTGTACAGTGATGTTGTTCTGCGTAGGCCTCCCTTAGTCCTCCTTACGACGCCCACTGAATATATACGGGTGGTGACACAGCATATTCCTTATCCATCACCATATGGACAGAAAAGTTTCATATCGTTCTAATAATTGCTGAAATAATTACAAAACCAACTATTAAAGTAAATTATTAAAAGGTGTAAATAACAAATTATAAATACAATATACTATACTTAATTTAGTTTATCTGTCTCTTAATTTGTTGTAGCCTTATTGTCTGCTTGCTAAAAGCAACTAATGTGGGTCAAACATTATACAAAGTACATATTGTTCCATCCAAGTAAGTTAAATCCTAGGTAGTAGAGCCATGCTGATTTCAGCACGAGCGGGCCGGCTCGACCGGGGCAGTACTACCCTCCCACAGAAGACCAACCTAAAGCGACAGCACCCGTGTTGTTGTGTTTCGTTGGTGAGTGTGAGACCGGAGGCCCATTGATGCAGGGGTGACAGTTATCGTGGTAACTGTGTAAGACTTACACTGTCACAATGACTGTCATGCCTTTTACGTCTCCAAGCGGGGTGTGAAAAAGCATCTTACAAGGCCGCCATAGTGTGGGCCACCATACTGCGTTGTCAGCATTTGCAATGAGTATGGTGACCACAACTCTTGGATTCTATTCATGCTTTCCATCAGGCAGGGTAGAGTCACTTTGGCAGGCTCTTAAGATCGAAAAAAATAATAAAAATAAACGCTTATATTAGGAGTGTGTTCACAGCGGTAGTGTGTCCTCTGCTTACATTGGTAGTAAGTCATATTTTTTTACACCAGAAGTGTGACTTGTCTAAGGCTATGGTGCTGCTTCAAGGGAGCGAATCTGCTACTCATCAAAGCAGTAGAACTTCACTGAAATGTTAATATTTAATTTTCAGGTGAAAACTAGCCGAGTGTTCATCAGAGAGTGCTCTATGGTGCCGCAGCTACCACTTGTGTTGTTTTCCGGTAAGAACTTGAAATCATTTAATTTACAAATAAATAAATAACCACACCCATCTCACACACGGCTGTCTGATACCAAATTAGGTAGAGCCCTGTGTGTAAGCCGACTGCTGTTAAACATACTTAAATATTTCTCAACATACACATATTTTAGATAAATTACACTTAGAAACAAAAAAATATAATCATGTTCATCACATATATTTGTCCTGGGTGGGAATCGGACCCACGACCTCCGACTTAGCCGCAAGGGCCACTAACCACTAGACCAACAGGCCTATCATATGGTCAATAGGCGAGATGACACCTTAGTCAAATTAGTTACTTTTTATCATCTGTCAAAACGATAATTTTGTATGAAAAATGTACTAAATACCAAATTGTGACGTCACCGTTTTAGACTACTCAATTGAACAATATATTTAACTGTATATTTGATTGGAATTCGTAATAATCATAAAAAGCTATGTTAATTGTATTTTCCGTGATGTTTCGCGATATTAGTTTTAATGAAGTAGATATTGGTATTTATTTACGATACAGTCATCTACCCAATTGTGTATATGGTCTGGATATGGACACATTGTAAATGGATTTTTATAGTGAAATATGATATTTAATTTATTCACAAATTTGAGTTATACTAAAATCCGATTTTCATGCAAAACTATATGTGCATACAATAATATACTTACAGTACTTTTGTAAAACAAAAAAAAAATTACAACATATGTCATAAAAGTGGCGAAGGTTTAAATATCCTACCAATGCTATAAATGCGAAAGTTTGTATGGATGCTTATTACTCTTTCACGAAAAAACTACTGGACGGATTTGGATGAAACTTTACAGTAATATAGGTTATACATTGGAATAACACATAGGCTACAATTTGTAATGATTTTACATATGTAATTTTGGTCGTAATATCACGATACATATCAATTAAGTCGGAAAAAATCTGGCCTCTGAGAGTTATCTTGGCGTACAAAGTTGAAGTTACACAAAAATAGTGTATATATATAGTATATTTTTTTAAAATGATGTGTTACGAAACTTAATGTAGCAGACCAAATTCCACGCGATCGAAACCGCGGGCAACAACTATTTTTACATATAAATCTGCACTTAATTATATATTTTTTATTAAATATTCTACTATATACTAATATTACTAATGTTTTGTTATTTTTACAGGATGCAGTTTGGCTGTTGAACTCCACAATGGAACATTCATCGTGTCTTTAGAAGACGGTTGGATCATGTTTCAAGTGGAGAAACACGAAGTTAGTTTCTTTATATTGATAACTGTTACTACTAAGTTGTAAAATACGGAGCATTAATAATATTATTATTATCATAACGTCACGTTAACATAAAAATACGCACTCGGCATTAACTAAATTTGCAAAATTTCAAGTACTTACTTCCCTACTTATTTGAAAAAATCAAATAGGTTCGGATATTATTCAGTATATTACCTGTGGTTACTTTCACATACAATGAAGCTAAAAACTACGTCAGCGCCATCTAGCGAAGATACTCTGAACTTCAGAGTAACTGCTATGTGTATCGCGATTTGAAACGTCACGCCAATTTCCATATTAACAATTTCCCAACATCCAAGTATGATCACCTCACCTGGTCTGAAAAGCCTACCTTAGTATTAGAAGGACATAACACCCTTGCCACCATATTCTGATTTTAGTTTAAAATTGTATTGCACTGAATGTTGTGAGTTCAAACTTCACTTGAGACAACATTTGTGTGATGTAATCCTCAACTTCTTGTTCTGAGTCTGGATTTTCTTTGCATTTGTTTCATGAATATTCATAAAGTCCTCCGCGACATAAGAAAATTCTTAAAGCGGGAGTTGTCTTTCATTAAAAAAAAAATGTGTGCGTGTACTAGCGTACACTCGTAAGAAGTGAAACTTCTTTATGACGTTATTTTTCAAAAAAATAATTTAAACCCGTCCGAAGTCGATGCAATCGCCAAGTGGATTTCAAAAATGTAACTACTCAAAACGGGCCGCAAAATACATTGGAGACATTTACCAATCCCTACTCCGCTGGAGAAAGTATACTTCGAATCACGCGTGGTAGGGATAAGAAAAAGATGGCGCGTAACGGAAAAATGTGACACGTAACGAAAAAATGTTACACTAAATTTTTTTCCAACCCCGATAAAGAAGTTTCACTTCAAAAAACAATTTGATTAAAATATTATTTATGTTTTAAATTACTTGTTACAGGTTGCTGAAATGTTAAAAACAATCAGAATAGAGCTTATAAACTTATTAGAAGAAAAAATCAACGATCCGTCATTGAACTTGTTACATTATGAGAAGGGTAATCGGATAATAAAGACTATAGTTCAAATTGTTACTAAAGATTAACTCCCCTAGAGATTTTATTTATTAAGTAATGAATTTATCTGGTGCAATTAACTATTTAATATTAATATTTTAGTTATTGTTTAATTTTGTTTAGTTGATGTTTGTATCAGTGTTGAAATATTGTCTTGTATATTGTATGTTTATTCATCCACGACCACGACATCCACGCCTAAGCATAGTCATCATTGTAAATTTAACCTTTGGGGGTCCTGGGTCCTGGCCTAAGGCTTAGTTTGGACCCCAGGTCACCCACAAATTACCAATTAAACAAAATCAAGTCAAGTTCTAAAATAATACTATTGTAATTTGTGGAGATAAGTAAAATATATTATTATTAATTTAAGTCTTAGGTATTGTGTGTTTATATGTCACATTATTATAATATTGTATTCTGCAGGAGCAAAGAATGATCTAATTTGCTTTTCAAGTATGTATATATTTGTGTTTTAAATATTCGGAAGTTCATATGACGATATTTCAATTAGTGTCATATAAATACAATAATAAGTCACCTTTTCAAAATATATGTAATAAATTATGTATTGTTTGGTGCTACTCATGATTTATGTTGAATTTTTAGAAGATAGATATAATGTGACAAGGAAAGGTCGAAGATGGGATACCCTTTTTTAGGTTCGATCCGATTATATGTATCGTAATGGATCGTAACGTGATCCGATCCGTAGATTTTGATTTGATCTTCTAGAAATCAATTACGAAAAATTACATTGATCTCAACCAAAAACTTACGTGGGTTAAGTTAAGTTCCGAGAATGTTGTCACTCAGCAGACAGCCTCAGTCTTAATCATATTTACACTTGGTTATAATAAGATAGCATAATCTCTTTTTATATTATGTCTTTTAATATCTCGGAGAAAAAAATTCAATGAATTTCATGTGACACAATGGATCATCCATTTACGATGTAGTTTCGAACAACACAAAGCAAACATAAAAAATAAGGGTAAAACTATAAACTATGAAATTTCAAGTCATTTTTTAAAAAGCCTTTTTTTAACAATTGATAACTTATAGACTACTTGCTGCATATTTCTTGCAATCGAATAATTATTATAATTTGTATTTTTTTTATATGGTATAAGTTTGTGCGTATGGGTCTAAGTTACCTTCTAACCACTAAACGGCTGAGCCAACTGTCATATGTGATATGTCATTAGTTTAATCTACTGCTTGAGAAACACGTGGTACTTGATACCGTAAAACACTCATGTATTATTAGAAACGGCAAAAGCTATAACTCAACGTTTTAATATGTTTCTTGTAATGTTATAAACCACTTGTAGTAAAGTGAATAAATGAATGTTAAAGTAATTCCTCAGTACATTATAAGTTTGTTCTACTAAAAATATAATTTAAAGCTTAATAGACAGGTGATCATCACATCGATATTAAACTGCATGATATAGTAACAGTAGAGTGTGACATCACGGCACGTATTTTGTACTAGAGTCTACTAAACCTTGACTTTTGAGTTTTATTAAAAGTATATTGACTTATCTTGATAATTATCTATCCTTTTATCAGTTTCTTCCCATTAGTTAAATGTCATTTTATACTACTGTTGCAGTTGACATTACTCCATCCCTTTTTTTATTATTCTAAAGGAAACAAAATGAAATGTAGACAAACATGATAAAACTGTTAAAGAGGTGAATAAATAATAAAAATGAATTGGCTTCATGGAGCTATTATAAATAAACCCAACCCTATTATCTTGGTGCATGAGTTCTAAGTTTAAAATAAATTATTTTACAATCTTCGTTAAATAAATGTTCAAAGATAAAATGAAAACTAAAGTTTATTATTATTTAACTATTTGTTTGTAAATACATAACTCTAACTTAATGTTTGTTAATTGCTAAGTGTGGTCTCTAAGTTCTTTATGTTCCATGATATATAAATATATTACTAACGAACGGCAATTGATGGTATTAAAAATGTTACAATATTTGTGTCTGGGTGTCATTTATATTTAAGAATGTATTTAAGAATTGAAGTAGGCTGACGGTTTGGTTATCATAGCACGGGATCAGCATAATTATGGATCAGACAGATTGTCGTGTAAGATGTGTCAAGTTTTAAACAGCCTCCTTTTAAGTGTCCTCCCATTTTGACCTATGTGCAAAGGCCAAGGTCATAGGCAGACTTATAATAACCACATTAATTCCCTTTCGTTAGTAACAGATAGTTAAGAATGCTGTCTTAGCTATGTAACTACGGAATTCCAAGTATAAATATATTACAAATTACCAGTCATAATTTTGAAGTCTTATGAATAATAATATATTTCTTGATAAACAACTACTGTCCTGACCTGTTAGTTTTATGTGTAGCATCATGTTCTATACCGATATGATATTTAGACGATCTTAAAGTATTATAACAGTTTTGTATGTAATAAAAATGTGTTAATAGTGAGTTTGTGTGAAATGCAATTTATGTGTAAAAGCGCCATCTATACTCTACATTTGAAATCTTTTGCAAACCCTTACAAATAGATATGTGTGGGTTATATAAGTACACTAATAGATGGCGTTGATAACAATTATAAAATTTATTTATATTGTGTAATGTCAATGGTCAAAGCGATGTTTTACAATTATTTTTTTACCGTCTGTCATAATTGAACTTTATCGAAACATTCCCAATCAAATATGATTTAATAAGAGAATAAATATACATTAAAGCATTAATACTTGAACTTTGGTGACTTTGTGAATTGTATTTTTAAGCTCCACAAGCTTCCTACATCTGATGGCCATTCTAACTTGGAACTTAAAATAAGAGTACGAAAGTTACATGTTGGGAGTTAAAACTAATTCGAAGAGTTTCAGACTGTACAACACATTCAAATCATTTTTTTACAATAACAAAAGTGTGCTATTTACAATTAATATTTGTTTGTAACAAATGAGTTCCTATAGAATTAAATTAATTCCGTTGAAACTTGGTGTGTGTTATTCTTGGCACATGAATGAAGAGGTAAGGACGCCCCATCTCTGTTAATGAAAGTCTCTGAAAAGGTCACCCAAAGAGAACGTACACATACGAAACCCGTTTTCTAAGAACACTTTTTACAATTAAAATATAATATAAGTGTATCAATGACAAGAAATCTCTTCACTTTTTCCGTAATTCAAATTTAATGCGATTCCAAAAAGTTTTACAATCGGCAATTTTTGTTCCGCGATTTCTGTGTACCATACCTATGTAATAAGGGTACTGCACTATTTCTATCCGTGAAGTAGATTTTGTGTCTGTATGCAAACGATATTAATAATAAACTTCATTGTTTTAAAAACCAAACCGTTTTTGGTGATTGTTGTTTAATCTGGAGACTATCCCGTCAAATTTATTCAAGTAATATTGTTTATTACTAATATTGTATTGTTTAGTACTAAGTATAATAAAGTATAGTAATATTTTATATTACTCAATAGTGCAGTACCTTCCAAAAGTGAGATCTTGACAATTTCTACCTGTTGTTAATCGAATAGAATACGGTTCTCAAACCTTTCCTCCGAGCAAAGGCTCGCCAATCTCCCAATGACCCCAATCTACTATGGGAAAAAGTACCCCAGACTAGATTGGGGTCAGCCTTAAGTCTACTACGATACAGCCGAACGTAGAAGACCTGCATATCTGTGGAAAGACAGTTATCGGACTTTTTACAGTTTCAAGTGCCCGTAACGAATGCCATAGATGTTCGTATGGCAACCCAGTAGGTATGTACAATATAGAAATATGAAATAGTATTCTTATAACCCAATAATATTGATATTTAATGTGACTCGATGTTTAGAACATTTCAAACTACGTATGGGTCTCGTATTGTAAAAATTTAGGTACTTGAGTTTTTGTTTCGACCATGTTTGCTTGACTGTAAGTGAGTGAATTATTTATTTATTGTGTAATATTTATTAAAATAAATGTGAAAATAAATTTTTAGTTTGTTGGAAATGCTTTATTATTTATTACCAGCTAATTTGTGTTTGGTAGGCAGATCGCTTGACAATATTTATCTACAACGACATTCTTACCAGCAACAAGATTTATCAATCATCAACGGCCTTAACAATCCACTGCTGGGCTTAGGAATCTCCTTAGAAAGGTTTGATTTCTGGGCTTAAAATATTCCATAATAATTGTGTATAAAATACTTCTTTAGATTTCTAGATCTTAGATTTATGAATGAATATCATGAATATCTTCGCTAATGAACCATTTTTATCGATTGCGTAAGCGTATATAGTATAGTAAGATATCATCATCAATCAACCTATCACCGTGCACTGCTGAACGGAGGTAAGGTAACTGACATCGCACGGAGAATTAGTAAGTTGAAGTAGAAGTGGGCCGGCCATGTCTCCAGACGAACCGATGGTCGCTGGAGCCGAAGTGTACTAGAGTGGATAGCACGATTGGACAAACGTAGTGTAGGGTGCCCTGAGGCGCGATGGACCGACGACTTGAAGAAGGTGGCTGGCAGCGGATGGATGCGAATTACCCAAGACCAGGATGGTTGGTGTTACTTGGGGGGAGACCTTCGTTCGTTCAGTAAGATATATATATACTATACTATATAGTATATTCTATGGCAGATAGATTCTATGGCTCACCTAAACTAAAAGAGTAACCAGCACAAAACCGTGTTGGTATAACTATCATAGATGTAAATATAATGTTCAAGTTGAAGCTGCTTCTCCAGTCGTGTATTTAATTTATGCATGCTTTAGTATGCCACACTTCATACAAATAGTCGTGAACATCTACTGTTAAGAAAAAATTGAAATTGGAAAAAAAAAACAACAAAAAATGGAAAACTCATATTTTATTTAACATCAAACCCAACAAAAGATTGAATAACCTGCCATCGGCGGCCTCAAATCACATAATAGCCGCGTAAACCTAAAAATATTGACACTATCAATCATTTATCCAACATTGTCCGACAACCGGGCAAAACGAACATGTCCCTTGCAAACAAGCCTGGTAATATTTCACGGAGGTAAAAAAGGTATTCGCGGCCGATTCCAATAGTGCGGTCCCTATGTCGTAAAACGCACGTGTTTTAGCCCTGTTACATGTGTACTTTAAAGGGCCAACTTTTGGGTAGGACCGTCCGAATTTTAGCGAGAAGTAAGAGTGGACGTGACTTGATATTATTTCTTTTATTTCAGAACATGAACATTAAATAAAATTGGTCACATTTAAAAGTATCAGTAGGTCATTGTTTTAGTTTTTAGTTGATGATATTTAGTTGCTTTACAAGAAAACAAAATATACCACGAAAATAAAAATGATGTTAAAATCAATCCTTATAATTAAAAAGTTAAGGAGTATGTTTGACTGAGCGCGGTAGCCTCAGGTACTAATGGTTCGAGGCAAAGAAAGCTAATAGACTATAACATCACGCTATGACTAACGGGAGCCAAGTATCAATGAAAAATGTTGCAAAAACGATCAAAATTGACTTATATAGATAGATTAACTAGTTTTTATCAAGTGCTGCCATCTATAAATGAGTAGAAGAATCTTCAAATTCGTACTTGAAAATATAGATGACGTATAAAAAGGTCAATAAGATTCCAAGGATTCCAATTAGATTAAGATTTCTGGGCCCCTAAAATGTTGCTGTTTTAATATATCTTTTATCATAATTATTATTATTGTTATCATTAAAGGAATCATCATATTATGAGACGTTAATGGCGGAACATATTATTTCGATTTTTTTTAAATATTAATGTGTTACTTGTATTATTTTTACCGTACTTCAACATGTTTTTTAAGAAATTTTATTTTGTATGTTTTATCTTTACAATTAGTCTACCATTAACGTGTACATTTTGTTTTATATGGGCTAATAGGTACTTATTTTCTTTTCTATTTACATTTTACCCAACCAAACAGTATTATTTTCTCCAACACATGAACCAACCAATTTTACCCATTTTCATATCCACAAGTTTCTAACGTATTCTTGTCCCACTATTTGCAATCGCGTCACGTCGCGGCCGGCGTGTAATTGCAGCCATTTACCGTCCCGCGGTCCACGTCCCGCGTCTGAACTCCACCTCGCCAGCCAATATGTTCTGAACTACTTTCAACTGTGTAGTTTACAGTTTGAAGAATATTGGGGTGAGGTTTCATCATAAACTTAGCTTTATAAGTCAAGACGCATACAGAATTTTAATTTAACCTTCTATTGTAGTCGTCCGTCTCATTGTATAGAAAAAGTATTATATTTCCTATCACAATAAGTACCTATATAATTATAATAAATAAAATAAAAGTAGCAAAAAAAAACCCTCCGTGGAAACAATCAATCAACCTATCGTCGTCTACTGCCGAACGAAGGTCTTCTCCAAGGAGCACCAACCATCTCGGTTTTGCGCAATTCGCATCCATACGCCGCCAGCCACCTTCTTCAAGTCGTCGGTCCATGGCACCGCGTTGTGCCCTACCCTACGTTTACCCAGTTTTGAAGACATCTTCCAATGCATTGGTAAACAGTTTCGGAGATATAACATCTCCCTGTCTTACCCCACGATGCAATTGAGTTGCTCTTGAGCTCTTTTCTTGTACTTGGACGGTAATTGTTGCAGCTTCATAGAGGCATCTCATCACCTGGACATTTCGGTAGTCGACTAGGACATCCCAGGTCCAGGTCCATGGATTCCAGGACAACCCGGAGACCTGGGTTAACCAACACATACGCTAGACCGTGGAAAAAGCATGTTTTAATGTACAGTGTGTAAAAAATTTAACATTAAAATAAAGCTAATCTAATTAATTCATATATTTGTTAATCTACACAGGCAAATCTCACGACAGCTTTTATATCATATAAATTGTGTTGTTAAATTATTAGTAAAAGTTTTCAATTAAAAGTTTATTTTATTCTTTTTAGCACGTTTAATCTTTAAAGATTACTTTTAAAGAAGTTTTTTTACTTTTAATTTATTTTAATTTTTTAATTGCTATGGTACAGGTTTTATTTTCTCAAATCTGATGTGGTTGCATATGGAATGTGGTAGGTAGTAGAGCCACGCTGATTTCAGCACAAGCGGGTCGGCTCGACCGGGGCAGTACTACCCTCCCACAGTAGACCAACCTAAAGCGCCAGCATCCGTGTTGTCGTGTTTCATTGGTGAGTGTGAGACCGGAGGCCTATTGATACAGGGGTGACAGTAATCGTAATAACTGTGAGAGCCTTATACTGTCACGATGACTGTCATGCCTTCTACGTCCTCAAGGCCGCCATAGTAATGCATGCTTACCATCAGGCAGAGTAGAGTCACTTTGGCAGGCTCTTAATAGAGGAAAAAAAGACATCTGGAGGGATAAGAACCCTCCGACTGGTGTTAACAATATTGTGTTTATTCAAACAAGCGTCTTACTTACGAGTACACTAAACAGTATAAAAACTAATGAACAGAACTGTACTAGTTTATCAGTGAATCGTCTAACGTTTATTACACGGATGACTATAAAGCGGATGTCTATTATTAACAGTACTGAGCGAGAGTCAGAGATTAAGGCAACATTTAAGTTAATACAATGAGATACAGAATGTACGTACGAGATATTAATTGTAGGGAAAATTGTTACCAATAGATGTACGATTTTTATGGTCCACTTAAGTATTTCCAAAAAAATAAATATTGGAACGTTTCCAGCAGATTAATAGGGAAGAGTGTTAAATCTGAGTGTTCTTGTGGCCGACAGTCACTGTTCTTCAAATTTTAGTATAATAAGCTATGGTGTGCGGAGCAGCGTCTACGAAAGTTTCTCGGTGGTCAGTGATTTCAAAATCGTGTGTCATGCAATACGCAAAACGCGAGAGCTTTGGTTCTATCGTATGATATCCCTATATTCATTATTAGGTTTTTTATACCAGTAAGTGTAGTATACTTATCCGTGGCTACGATCACTTGCACACTTATTTTAAAATCATTCTATCAGACGGATAGGTAGTGCAACTCGAGTATAAATCAGTTTTATCTTCTAGATATTGTTTTCAGATTTATATCCATAGTTTCTTAAATCTCATGTCAAAATATACTAAGCTATGGGTCTCATCTAAGTTGTTTTAACTTTGCTCTACTCAATTTACATAAAATGTTAAGTTGAGTTGCAATTGAGTTCAAATTGTAACATGACATGAAACCCGCTTCAAAGATGGCTTTTATCTATTTTTTGCAAAGACAATCAGAATACTCTGGTTTAAAAAAAATATTATAAAGACACAGATGTTCCTTATCTATTAATATAATTTGCCATTATTTCGACTATCCTCTGTATTGGAGATCATATTGACCACAATTTCCGCGTGGCTACTGATTAAGAATACAAAGTGTTATCACTCCTATTCATCCTATGGATGTTGTTAGAGGCGATTAAGGGAGCAAATAATGCAAGACAACAGCACTGTGAAGAGAAGAGAAACTTGATATAAGCTCTGTACCAACCCGTCTGGCCAGCGTGGTGTAATAGCCTAATATCTCCTAGGAGAGGTCTATGTCCAGCAGTAGACTATAAACGGCTGTTACCACTTTGATTATTTCGCTAACTCAAACTTACAGTTGTCTGAAATTAAAGTATCAAAACAATTTATATCTGCGGTCCCCGGTACAAAAACCCGGTTCGTCCCTTACCAATTTATCAGCATTAGACATTTTCACAAACATGGCAATACCTATGCAAAAATGTCTACCAAACGTTATTATCAACCGGCCCGTTGATTCCATTCACCCGAAGCCGAATAAATCAACGAGAAAGCCGAAAGCCTACAATAAATTTGAGCCCAATCCTGGTCATCGTCGACCCAAAAGGCGTTTTAGCGTTAACCCAGGGACGGACCTTTCCGCTAAATAAATCCCTTATCTGCATACGGCAAACCTTTCTAGGGTCCAGCTTAATAAATTCAGGTTGGGCCTCCCAAAGTTTTGCGATGGATTTATGTAGAGCTGTACATCATATTTGCTTTGTTTTTGTTAGAAGTTATAGTTATAACAACTTCTCATTTAATTATTATTAATTTGTTTAAAAAAATAAATAATTAAGTGATTTTGATAGGCCGTAAACATTTGCCGTAACTTTTGAAGTTGGTATTGGGAATTAATTTATTCACGATATTATGTTTTAACTGCTAAATTGAGATTTATCATCATAATCATCAGCCACTGCCTTAAATACTTTATCACTGGATGTAGACTTCTCCTTAGAAAGGAGGTTTGGCCTACTTTAACACGCTGGCCAGACAGATTGGTAGAGGGTTTGTTTCAAGTTTTCCTTGTCTTTGTAGTATTGTTGTCCTATGTGGATGGTGTCATTCAATATTCTTAATCTATAAATAAATACTTACACCGTCACCACAGGGACAGTATATATATTTATATATTAGTTGTAAAAGTCAGATTCTAGTTCGATAAAAATCTTCTATATCAATAGATATCATAAGAGCGTTTTAAATTACGAACAAAAAAAGCTGAGTAATGTGTACTTTGTAGGCGGTGCTATAACTTAATGAGTGTATTCAAAAAAAAAATTAACACACAATTTTTAACTGTGGATACCACATTAATCTTTTTAATTGTGAAATTTGTTATATTGAAGGCCACGTTATACCTACTTACATATTTTCTAGAACAGTTTTTGGTACTACATATATCATTATTTAGATAAAAACCGATTAGATTAAAGTTATCTCTAGTATTATACCTTATTTTATTAAAGTAACACAGACAGTACTCACAGAATATAATTGGTATGTTTATACTTAGTTTTTAGAAGTTCAACGTCAAATAATAACAAGAACCTTAAAGCCCTGTGTAAAATTTAAAATTTGACGAAGGTATTATCAACTCTAGCCACATAGTTTCGGTCTGCTCATTTAGAAGGCGGCCGAGCGGGTGTGTTCCCAAATCAATAGTAATTCTGTGGGTAATCCCTCGGCCCACTGAAAAATATATACCTCTCTATAGTCAAATTTTGTTAAATTAGAACAGATTCTCGATTTTCCGTTATTAGGATATTGTGCTATAAATATTATTGTAAATATATTTCCAGATATATTAAATACGTTTGAGAAGTTTATAGGTAGTAGAATATGGATTGCCAAGTGATTACCATAGGTCTCTAAAAACTGTTTTTGTTTCTTTTTTTATGTACTTATGACCCGACTAAAATGGATCGCTCTGTCTGATGGAAAACATGAGTAGAATCCAGGAGTGATGGTCACCATCCTCATTGCTAATTGCGGCATGGATGTACTTTTTCACGTCCCGCTTAAAAGACCTTCGATTATGGTGATTAGGTGTTCTATATAAACGTGTTATGTGGTTCAGTATCTATGTTATATTTATGTCACTCCTGTTGTTACACCACTCTCTTAAAGCTTAGAATGAGTTGTAAGTGGATCTACACGACAATAATGAGTGTTATCACAGATGGAACAAAATAAATTTTAATAGAAAACCATTGACAATGTTTTTGGAGTTATACTGAACTGTATTATTTAGAATACAGAATATTGTATACGAAGAAATGAAATTAAAGTTTATGAAAACACCAAGCTTTCAATAAATATAGCAAATTTGTTGCTATGATATGTTAGACATTAAAATGTTATCCGTTTGGCATTTTGTATTTTTATTTTTTCTATGTGAAGAGCCTGCCAAAGTGACTCTACTCTGACTAATAGAAAGCATAAAAAGAATCCAAAGAGTTGTGGTCACCTTACTCAATGCAAATGCAGATAATGCGGTGTGGTGACCCACATTATGGCGGCCTCGTGAGATACTTTTTCCTGCCACACTTGGGAATGTAAAAGACATGCCAATCATCGTGGCAGTGTATGGCTCTCACAGTTATCACGATAATTGTCATCCCTGCATCAATGGGCCTCCGGTATCGCGATCACCAACGAAACACGACAGCACTGATACTGGCGCTTTAGGTCGGTCTTCTGTGGGACGGTAGTACTGCCCCGGTCGAACTGGCCCGTTCGTGCTGAAATCAGCGTGGCTCTACTACCTATAAAATTGTATTCCAAGAAGAAGTAACTTTAGTGTCAATTCATTGAATTACTGAAGATATTCCAGTTCAAAAATTATTATGGTGTAATTGTAAGCTTATTATTGTTTGTCTTATCACATGCAAACTCATATACTTGTGGCTTTCTTAAACAAAAATAATAGAAAGATGAAAATCGTACATTATGGCGTACAATTTTACTCCTAACCAAACTAAAACACAATGAAATAATAATATTCACCGTATTGAAAACCAGCAAGCTCTGCAAAAACTCCCCAATAAATTGAAAGGGTTGTGATCCCTTCCCAAATGTTTTGTCCTACTCTCACTGCAACAAAAACAAACATCTATCCCTTTCTAGCATTGACCGCTTGACCATTGGTAGATGAAAAGGGTTCACACACACATACACATATAAACATATAAGTTAGTTCGATTATAAGTGTAGTGGGCGGAGGAAAAGGTAAAATATAAATAGGTAAATACAGAAAAGACGAGCGTTGATGTAATTTTATGTAAGTTCTAAGTATATTATTTTATATAAATGTAATAACAATAATTCCTGACTTATCAATACTATGTTCGTTATTTTGACTCGAAGCGGGACAGTTAGACTTGTTATAGGTCGCAGGGATTCATGGATGATGGTAGTCATTTACCTTCAAGTGACATATATATTGTCCAAAATGTCCGCCAGAGGAATGTTAAAAATAATAGAACAATGAGAGAATTATTTTACACTCGTATATCCATAAAAAAATCACAAGCCTTGCTGTATTACATTAGAAAATTACATTCATCTATATTTGTAGCGGTATAAAATTATATATTTATGACATACTCGTATATCTGCACGTGTTTGACCACCGTCGCAATTCTATTGAAAATGGCGCATCCGCACTTCGGTATAATCTCGTTGGACGAAATCAACGTAAAGATCATACTTAGCTATCAGTGATAACAACCTCTCATTCGAGTAAACATGTTCATCAACTAGTATCCCAACTGATCGTAAAAGCTTCCTCCCACATAAAGTAAGAGATACGCAACAAGATGACCAGAAATCCTAATCGTAAACTAGATATACATACAACAATTACATGTATCCCGTTATCAGTAAGACGGTCCGGAGGTCCCCAACTGCCCGGGCCCGACCTAAAACTTTAGGGTGTACCTAAGGGCTGTTTAAAGTGATATAACAGATTTGGTCCCACTACACCACGAATATAACTGGATATTGCGTCATTGTGTATGGGTCGGTACGCTAATGTAGCATTAGAATTAACTCCGACGAGTAAAACATGACTCTCTGTTTGGGTCATTTTTAAACTAACTTCAGAAAAGGTTCTAGGTTAGAGAGAAGTATTAAAGAGGATTATAGATACAAAACTAGTAATTCTTGTTAAGATAAAACTTACAAGCAATTCGTATATACATATCTATGCTAATATTATAAAGCTGAAGAGATTGTTTGTTTTGTTTGTTCGAACGCGCTAATCTCAGGAACTACCGGTCGGTTTTAAATTTTTTTTTGTATTGGACAGCCTATTTATCGAGGAAGGCTATAGGCTATACATCATCACGCTAAGATCAATAGGAACGGAGCACCAATGAAGAATGTTTCAAAATCGGGAGACTTTGTTCCTATTGAGAGCTTCCGCTGTGTGCGCTGCGTCAACGGTTAACGTTTCGCATAAATCATGTATGACAGAATTATTCCCTTACTCACCTATCTAAACGAAGTCGTGGGTTAAAGTAAGCGTCAGCCCAAAGTAACTATTCCACGCGGACAAAGTCGCGGGCGGAAACTAGTAATCAATAAAATCAAATTTGTTTCCCCGGAAGGGTAGGCACAGGTACTCGTATATTAATAGTCCACTTCTGGCCAGTATTTTGGTCCCACGTAATAGGTGGTGAGTCTAATGCCGCTAATCGGGTGTTTTGTTTGCTAGAGCCTCGTGCATCGATCGGTGTGTGCACCACGTGCAGGTGAGGTTGGCTTGGGGCCCTGAGTTCTTTCTGGATGTCGCAATAACAGCTGTTCCCGGATCCCTCCTATGTCAGGCGCAGAGTGGCACACCGTGTGGTTTTAGTCGGTCCGATTCCGACACACCACCCCGCCGTAAACCCCGGTGGGGTGACGGCCCGAGGGGATTTCCACACGTTAAAAAAAAAAAAAAAAAAAAGGGGCCCTGAGTTCTTGGTGGAAACTCTATGCACTAATAATTCGTTTAGTATAGTAAACTTGAGTATCTGCAGTGGTTCTTGCTTAAAAAGATGGGTGTTGTAAAATTAAAAAAAAATATATATTTAGATTATATTCGGAACCAACTATTTTTAAGCTAATGTAGTATTTATATAGTAAGTAAATAAAGTTAATACTGCACGAAAGTAATATTCTAACACGTCATCTAGTCCCAAATTACGCAGAGCTTGTACTATGGCTACTATACAATGTGTAAAAATACATGCATATTTTTGTTATAAATGTATTATACGTAAAAATTATCTAAACTCCGAAATAAATATTTACAGATTATACAAATATTTGGTTCGGCACTCGAAATGAAACAGTATCTCGACGTTAACGAGCTACTGCTCGTCATCGCGCGGACATCATCATAAATCCTGTCAATCGACCCTAAAGGATTATTTTTCAAATCATCATATTATAAATCAAAATGGTCTATGACTGTGAAATTTTTTTGAGATTATTTACATTTTAATTCACTTCTATAAGTTGAAATTTTATAAATACGAGTATGAGCGTGAGTCTGTGTGTGTGTAGACACACGCTCATATTTTTAAAATTTTAGTTCCATTGTTATATGTTCGGGACTTAGGTTAGTACAATATGGTGCATAATAAAGTGTACTTGTTTGATTCGGTAATCCTTCGACGGTGCTCTGTTGCCTGCGTAAAATGATTTATGTATTTCAAATAATATTTGCAAGATTTACGTAAATAGTAAAAATAATTTAAAACCCTTTCCTTTAGGTACATAGCGTTACAATAACAAATTAATTCCAGGAGCCATAGATAAAATATGTTTATAATTATAATAAAAAGATTTATAGAAGAGTTACCATAATAATTGATAACATTGCTACACTCAAAAATGAACTTTAATGATTATCCGTGTCTATTAGAGGCACTAGGAGACTTAATCTATTAGATAAAGTTAAGTATAAATGTAGATGTTAAATTGTTTTAGGGTAACAATTTATTTAGCAGAAGTCTGGTTGAACCTCACGTGCTTAGGATCAGCTTGTTAAATGTGCGGACGACAATGTCTATTGGAATAGAGCTGGGAATAGAGTCGACACATTTACTTATGTATACATTTTCTGGACCGGATTAATGTAAATATACAGAAATTGTGACAAGTTCAGAGAAAAATATATATTTTAAGGTACTACACTTTATTTACAGTAAATATACTGCTTAATATAGATAATATATGTATAAAGATTATGTTAACTACTACGAAATGATGGAATTATATGACGGAATTGTACCTACGAATGGACAAATGGAATTATACCTACGATGGAATTACTATGACGATATTTGTAAAACATTATCTTAAAACTTAGAGGAATCTAGCTTCAAGGGCACCATCACTACTTAACACTAACTTGAATAACTTCTACACGCAGTTTCACTAACAATATTGCACTTTAATTATAAATCCAATGATTTTTATTCATGCTTTTTAATATAAAAAGTATTCAAGGAAAACATCTAATAAAATCATAACGACTAAACAATGACTATAATGTCTTACGTATTGGATTGTAAAGATAACTAAAATTTTTTGTTTTCTCTACTTTTAAAATATACCTTTTTTAATTATCAAAAATGATTGCTGCCCTATTCAAGTTTCTATGCTTTCCATTTCCTGAGTCCGCGCGGCGCGTATTTGGTCACTGCCTGAGATATACGTATGGTGTGTTTAACTGTACCTGCAGGGTTGTCTAATAGCCACGTACTTGTTTTATTAGTTTGTAGTTATATAATAACTAGACTGTTGTTTACTTCGAATGTAAAGTGAGGTAAAGAGAAGGCGAAAGTTTTCGAAAGACGTGTTCGTGCTTTAATTACTAGGATATCAGAATAGTATACTAGCCCAAATTGTTATGTTAAATTGTAGGATAAAGTTTTAATAAATTTTTATTTCTGTAATGTTTATAAGTCACACTAAAGATTTAGTTCTTCTAGCCAATTTCGGCCACGTCGGCTTCTCGCAACCGAGACCAGTCAGTTTCATAGCAAAATATTGCAGTGTATAAGTGTGTGCGCATGCACAGAAGCACTCTCTGTTTCCTCACTCTCACACTCCGTTGGAACGAATTTATATGCGTATTTAATCATTTCTATAATCAGAAAAACTCAATAATTTTTTTGGCCCGACCTGGGAATTGAACACAAGACCTCTTGATCGGTAATCGTATACGTTAACTACTAGACCAATAAGGCAATGACAACTTATAGTAGGAGGAACATGTCTACTCAACCGACAACAACAACAGTGAGTACATAAGTTTTCCATCTTACAAAGAATCAATGAATGAATGGAATCGATGTATTATAATTTATTAAATTTCGTCCTGCACAAAAGTTGCCTAGTCTTATCGGAGTCCTTTTTGAGAAGGTAACAGACAGGTTTCGCTGTCGTGTTGTTTCTTCAAAAGTCTTTAACAGTCGACTGTTGGACATAGGCCTCTCTTTAGAAAAGGGACTTTGGCCTACTATACCATATCGTATTTAAAAAAAAAAAATAATTTAATTAAAATATGTAATTAATATGTATTTATAGATATTGTTATGTAAAGCTCTTTATCATAATACTGAATTACTTACTAATAGTTTATTAATATATATTTTTAAATATTTTGTCGTTATGCAATGGCTAAATAGGTAAAAATTAAAACAGAATTCTTTCAGTAGTCAATCTTATACCTAACATGTTTGTGTGTGTATGTATGTGTGTGTTTAAGCGAGCACGTGTGTGTACCTTTTTCACTGACAGCACAATTCAAGATGAGCAGAAGTATGAGCACAATTCAACAACTAGTTCGCCGTCTACGTAAGATCAAAACTGTACCAGATCATTTTTAAATCTCCCCACAAGGGTCATGATCTTGAACTGACCTCTCAGCCCCATCAATTGATCACATAATCTATTTATTGATCCAAAAAGAACCACTCTGTTATCCTATTATAAGGGGTGCTATTATATGGACAAGATCAAAAGTGTATCATAGGGATGCTGGTGGTCAAAAACTCGTTTAGGGAAACTTGAATTTCAATAAAAATAATGTACACGTGCCTTTTATACGAGATGAATGAATTATAGTTTGACAGGTTACTGACAGGTTGGGGATGACAAGTACAATTTTTTGGGAATTGTGACATTTGTGACGTTTGTAGTATTTTATAACACTCTTTTATGAGTTTCACTTGTAACTAAGTACTTACAAAACAAGTTTTTACTTAGTTATAGACTTCTTAGTCAATGTTTATCTCCTTTTGATTTTTGTAAATAAATCAAACTTTACAAGCATTTTTTATGATATACCACATAGTTACTATAAGGAGCTCGTTTGATAGTAGGAAACGTAGAAACGTGCAACAAGGAAGAGAAAATGTTTGGGCTTTGATAACTTCTATCGCTTGGTAATAAGCAACGAAAAAATTACATACTTAACATCAGTTTTCTGCAACGCCCTTGCATCACTCCCATACAGTCAGCACAATAACTCTTGGAAATGGCAAGTTACCAGGTAGTAGAATCACGCTGATTTCAGCATGAATGGGCCGGCTTTTCTGGGGTAATACTACTCTCCCACAGAAGACCACCAGAAGATCCGTGCTGTCGTGTTTCGTTGGTGAGCGCGAGACCGGAGGACAATTGATGCAGGGGTGACAGTTGTCGTGGTAAATGTGTGCAATACAATGCTACGATGACTGTCATGTCTTTTACGTCTCCAAGTGAGGCGTAAAAAATCTTAATAAGCCGCCATAGTGTGGGTCACCATACTGCATTGTCAGCATTCGCAATGAGTGTAGTGACTACAACTTTTGGATTCTATTCATGCTTTCCATCCATGTACTATAAAAGGCTGTTGAAAATAATTTTTATAATAATAAATAAATAATCAATTATTTTATTACTGTATTATGGCTACCATTTCAACAATAACAATATCAATGAACTGTGAGATCAAAAATATGTCACAATGTTCTAATGTGACCGACAAAACCTGTTTTATCTGACTGTAAGTACAAAAGGTGAGATGGAAATTGTATCAGGGGATGCTGTAAGGTTACAGGTCAATAGATCAATCACTTTGATGATAATGTAGAGCAGTTGACTAATATACTATAATATAATATACTATATACTATATATATAACTAATATACTATATATATAAACGAATTATGAATACAAAGATTACCGCGTTGGTCTAACGGCTAGCGTTTGCGACTGTCGCTTAGAAGGTCTCGGGTTTGATTCCAGTTGGGATCTTAACCCTTGTGCCTCGAAAAGCACGTATAGCCGTCTGTCCTGAGTCTAATCTCCCCATGATCGTTTCGGATAACCGTCCTATTCCAGCCAAACAGAGAGTGCACCTGTGTCGGTGCACACACACACTTATGCACTATATCTCCAACGTAGTTGGCTGGCCTCCTTTAAAAATGACCGCAGTCGTGGCCGAAATTACCTAAGAGTCCTAAGGATATAAATATTATGAAATTGTTCAAATAGTTTCACTATTTATTATATATATATTATTTTCTTTTATTCTAATGACAATTAAATAACTATTTTGTTAAATTATCTTGAAATATTAATTACACCGAAACTGAATTTAAAATGTGTGTGAAATTGCTATTGTAAAACCTCATAACACTTTATTTAAAAATCCATGTAATTAGTTGGTAATGCCATAGAAATGTATTTGGTAAACTATGATTTAAATGTATTATGTTTATTTTGAATTGAGACGTGTGACAGCCCTGAACAACATCGGCTAGATAAGTAACGGGAGAGCCTCGCCACTGTCTTGATGTAACACATTTGTAACGTGAAGATGTAAACACAGATAAGGCCGGCTTCATTCAACACTCTGTATAGCAATTTCCCTTTGCATATGGGGTTGTCGCTCAGAAATGGTTACAATTTGTTCTGATTACACCTATTTGTGTTGCGTTAATAGTATTTCGTCACTGTTTTATTTAAGTGGGATGAAGATTATTAGAATTGTTTAGTTTTGTAGGAATTCTATTCTGATAAGTTAACACTTTTTGGGGTGAGGTTCCTTATCACGTGTAGAATAACCGTAAGGGAAAGAGAAAATGAAAGAGGCCGATAACTAGTACACATATGTACATATACATTTATAATACATACATACATGCATACATAAAAAGTATAAACTTATCAGAATAGAATTCCTACAACACTAAACAATTCTAATAATCTTCATCTCACTTAAACTAAAACAGTGACGAAATACTATTGGCGCAACACAAATTAGTGTAATATATATATACATATATGTATATTTATTATGTCAACCCTGCATACGAAGGGGACTTCGTTCCAAATACGTATCCCACGATACGTTAATTTTCTTAACATTTTTTCTGTCTAATTTTTTATATTTATGTTTACTCTTAAATGAAAAAATTAAGACCATACTCACATGTAAGCTACGAGGATAACTTTTCAAATTGAAATTTTAATGAAAACCTGTAATTTTAACTAAAACCTTACGTCTATTACTCAAATGACTAGTTTATAAACAGACAAAGAAAATACCCAGAAACCACCCATCCACTTACCACCTACAACAACAATTTTGTGGGACACATAAAGTATTGTCCCATGTGGGCATCGAACCCGGAACACTCAGCACGGATGGGGTGAGATTACTTAAAACACTACAATTACCTTCTTTTTCACACAGCTTAGGTATTATATTAAACTAAGACACTAACTAATGAATGTTCTGAAAATAGACAACAAATTACAAGTCCTTGTAACCAATACACTACGTAAACGATACTTGTTGGTAAATTAATGGTTGAATCGTCGTAAGTTGAGCGCCAATATTTAAGTCCCTCACTAACCTCCAACCTTGCCCCAAACTGATATTTACACCGTTGCTTTCTAAATAACCAACAATATAATTTAGTGTATACATACGGTAATGTAGGCCAAACGCACTTTGCAAGGAGTAACCTGTATCCGGCAGTGGACTGTTAAATAATGGTAATAAAACAGTAATGTATATTTGCATAAGTTTCTGCCATTTATGAAAAATATTTGAATAAAGATATTCATACAGCGATACGAAATTTCGAATTGGAAATGGTATCAACTCTAAAAAGAATTCTTTTTATTAATTAGCATCACGGGCAATTAGAAAACAGCATATTATAAATGTTTAAACAGAGATAAATTGAAGATAAAGCCATAGGTTAGAATTTAACAAATTTACTGTGTATATCCTATTACGTCCGCTGTAGCAAGTTTGAGAGTACGCCTCTGCACATATATATTAAGAAGTATCAGGATCTTTGGTGTTAAATACCCGAGTTACATGAAGACGTTCTGATAATAATCATAATAATAATGTTCTACCGCGGCTACACAATACCATCTAGTCCCGAACTAAGCAAAGTTTGTGCAGAAAATTGTTATAAATACTTTTTAATTGTAATCACGAATAAGTCATACATAGAAACATTCAGGTCTAGTCAAACATTGAATCTCTATGCACACAAACAAAAACAAAACTTTGATATGGTAGGTCCTTACACATACCACTACGCCATCCGCCATTTTCAATACCTTAGAGGTATATAAGATAGACCGTATGTGGTGAAGACTGTCACCATCCCCTTTCTTCCTATGTGTGTCGTAACGGTGATTAGGAGTACAAATTAGGTAGGACAACATCACTGCAAAAAGAAGGAAAGTTCAAAACAAATGCTATATCAACCTACCTGGGCAGTGTGGTATAGTAAGCCAAAACCTTCTTGTCTGAGAGGTTTATGTCTAGCAGTGGACTGTTAAGGTTGTTGATGATGATGATCTAAGCTAGAAATAAAAAATCTACCCAGATTGAAATTTCTCCCTATAGTGTTTTAATGTGACACGTTTCAGTAGTAATGAATCCAAAAACATATTCTGATATATTTCCTTCATCAAATATGTTATTTCACGAGAATCTTGTCATCAAAATATACACAGAAATGAAACATATTACAGCCCACATTCTCCATCATTTTATTAGCGCAAAACATAAATGTTGATATATCGGCGGACTGTTTCACATATTTATCGATATTTTCATAATTCAGTCGAGGCGAGGGGAGTCGCCGCACTTTTTATTTGCTGGCCTAGTTTAAGATTCATGATCTCATGAGATATTGGTAGACCTTCGAACCGGTGGATTTGACAGCAACGCTTTTTTATGTTGGAGTTATAAATTGTGTATGTAAACATGGAACCTGCGTACTTGTGAATGGCAAACAAGTAGGCAGCCTGTACTTTGATTAGTCTACTAGTCGTACTGAGGAATGAATGTTAATGTATACCACGATGTTATTAATATGTTCAATCTCTTGTATACAGTGTCTACTCAGTACCTCCATTGACGAATTGATCCCGATACGTTTACGTTACATCTATAAGAGTGTACATTATTAACGTAAATGACAATTATTAAAAAAAAATTACAAAGTTAAACTATGTAATTTTTCATCCCTACTGGCTCAAGATTATTTTAAAATCTTAATCAAGTACAAGATTTGATTAGAAAAAGAAGTGTAATTAAAGAAAAATTAAACAAAAAATTTAAAAACCCCTGACACAATATAACACTTCTAAAAAGAAAACAATAAATAGGTGTTAACCCTTATAAGTTAAATTAGTAAAATTTTTATCCAGGTAACCTCTTCGCGTGTGTCGGGGAATGAGACTGCCTACCCTCTCGCCCCTCATACTTAGACAAACCTAAGTTGCTGTTGACTTGCTATTTACTACGGTCCCCCAGGTAAAATTTTACTAATTTAAACTATGAGGGCTAACACATATTGTTTACTTTTCAGAAGTGTTATATCGCGTCGGGGGTTTTCTAAATTTTTTATTTAATTTTTACTTTACTCTTTTTAGACTGTATTAGATCATCTTTGCTGCAGCATCAGGTCTCTACGTGCCTCGGTCTTTGTCACTAACAGTACGTTTATCCACTCATCAAGGCCTTTTTAATGAGGCTAAACACGATATATCTGCTGTTAGTTGTCGAAGATTTAGGTACTCTGCAGACTATTCTGGCTACAGCATCAGGTCAAGGTCACCACATTATCATCATGTTATATGATTTGCGATATGTATCAAGTTTCAACTCAATCTGTGCAGTAGAAGTGTAGGAAGAGTCCATTAAATGAATGATTACCTCTACATCATGTCGGCAAAGAGCTGATCACCTTTAAATGGCCGCAGAGATTTTCAAAAAACATAGCTAAGAACACTCTCGATTAAGTCACCTCTCTAACAAAAAAAGAATTATCCAAATCGATTCTCCCACTTGGGAGCTATGATGCTACAGACAGAATGACACACACGTTCAAACTTATAACACCTCTTTTTGCGTCGGGGGTTAAAAAATAGTATCGAATAACACACACAAAGACAATTTTACACAAAAACATTCAGTTGAGGCTCAAATTCACGCAAAAAAAATATGTAATTTTATAATTGTAGTCCTTAATTGTAAAAATTGAATAAACAGGTAGCAGTTGTTACATGAAAATGGCGTATACTTATTCAAATATCAAAAAAATATTATCAATACACGAATATATTATGTCCAAAGCTCCCACTCGGCTTATGGGGGTGAATCGACTGGGCCGTATAAGACGTAAGGTAAGGTGTATACTGTAGTTATATCAAAACACAAACCCTCTTTTAAAGGTTTACATTAAAGTTGTGTTCTATTTTTTCAACGGTATGATACATTTTAGTAGTTTATTTAATAGTTTATTTCTCATTTCTAATTGAACCATTTTTAAGACGTCCTTTAACTTTAATAAAAAATATATAATCTTTTTGAAGCAATTACCTTAGATAAGTTACAACCTTATAAAACTTATACTGGATATATACTTAAATATAACGATTTTCAGCTGTCAACTACGTGCTTTATTATGTAATCTTTCTAGCCCTTTTTATTCCTAAGATTATTTGGAGTGGGTTCTTTTTTTGGAGTTGTTTCACGGAGCGACTTACATCGGACCACCGTAACTCTGAGGGCGAACTCAGTTTAAAGATTGAACGAGTTGTCAGTAATTTCGGGCTGACTTCCTTAAAACGATAGAAATAGATGTTCATGGCAACCGGAACTGACGACACCTTAACATGCTGTCTGAGGAATGGGCGTGCAACACCATCAAACTTCCATACTCCATGTAGTTATTAAGAATTTCCTGTAACAAAAAATCAACAACATTTGGTCTGATCAGGGAGTCGAAACCAAGAGCTCTTGTTTGGCAGTCGCATACGTTAACCGCTAGATCAACGAATCTATTGTGTAGAAAATAAAGGACATCATTATCTTATCTGGTGACTTCCAATTAAAAATATTTATGTGCCTACGACTATTAGGGGTAGATTAGATACAAGGGTGAGTATCCTGGAACAACAAAATCTTAAATTATATTTTTCTAGAAAAACAAGTATGCTGGTTTTAGGTACAGTTTTAATATGTTTAGTAAGGAGTCTAACAGAAATGAGAGCTATCGAAAGACGTAGGGTACATGGTGTAGTGAGGTTACATTTACAGTTGTCTGAATTGGAAACTAAAATTATCTTAAAAGGATACATTACTAAAATGCAGTTTACCAAGGTTTTTTTAGAAGGGGTACTTAATAACCCTTAAGGAAAATAAAAAAATATTAAGCATGATATATTTTCTTTATACTGACAAAACTAGCCCACATTTTTCTTAAAAATGTGTGATAAAGCCTAGTATACTTATTCAAATATCAAAAAAATATTATCAATACACGAATATATTATGTCCAAAGCTCCCACTCGGCTTATGGGGGTGAATCGACTGGGCCGTATAAGACGTAAGGTAAGGTGTATACTGTAGTTATATCAAAACACAAACCCTCTTTTAAAGGTTTACATTAAAGTTGTGTTCTATTTTTTCAACGGTATGATACATTTTAGTAGTTTATTTAATAGTTTATTTCTCATTTCTAATTGAACCATTTTTAAGACGTCCTTTAACTTTAATAAAAAATATATAATCTTTTTGAAGCAATTACCTTAGATAAGTTACAACCTTATAAAACTTATACTGGATATATACTTAAATATAACGATTTTCAGCTGTCAACTACGTGCTTTATTATGTAATCTTTCTAGCCCTTTTTATTCCTAAGATTATTTGGAGTGGGTTCTTTTTTTGGAGTTGTTTCACGGAGCGACTTACATCGGACCACCGTAACTCTGAGGGCGAACTCAGTTTAAAGATTGAACGAGTTGTCAGTAATTTCGGGCTGACTTCCTTAAAACGATAGAAATAGATGTTCATGGCAACCGGAACTGACGACACCTTAACATGCTGTCTGAGGAATGGGCGTGCAACACCATCAAACTTCCATACTCCATGTAGTTATTAAGAATTTCCTGTAACAAAAAATCAACAACATTTGGTCTGATCAGGGAGTCGAAACCAAGAGCTCTTGTTTGGCAGTCGCATACGTTAACCGCTAGATCAACGAATCTATTGTGTAGAAAATAAAGGACATCATTATCTTATCTGGTGACTTCCAATTAAAAATATTTATGTGCCTACGACTATTAGGGGTAGATTAGATACAAGGGTGAGTATCCTGGAACAACAAAATCTTAAATTATATTTTTCTAGAAAAACAAGTATGCTGGTTTTAGGTACAGTTTTAATATGTTTAGTAAGGAGTCTAACAGAAATGAGAGCTATCGAAAGACGTAGGGTACATGGTGTAGTGAGGTTACATTTACAGTTGTCTGAATTGGAAACTAAAATTATCTTAAAAGGATACATTACTAAAATGCAGTTTACCAAGGTTTTTTTAGAAGGGGTACTTAATAACCCTTAAGGAAAATAAAAAAATATTAAGCATGATATATTTTCTTTATACTGACAAAACTAGCCCACATTTTTCTTAAAAATGTGTGATAAAGCCTAGTCTAGTGAGGGGGGCTGAATCAAGAGATATCATAATAGGGCGGTGGAGGTGGATCTAAGTCGGTGCTGCTTCTATTTTTATTTGTGAGCACCACGAGGTGGGCTGTGGCTCAAGTGGAAAGGAATATAAGTGAATTTGTACAGAAATCACATACTTTATGAAAATTATAAGATTGGAAAGACGTTATTTATGAATTTTTTGATTCAATGTAACATATGTTATGTTAAATGACTACTTTTAGCAGTCGATTTTACCTCCAAGCTCAAATTCCATCCATGTGATTAGATATGGGTGTTATTGTAGATATCTTTGGTACACTATCAATAAGCTTGCATAGTACTCCTTTATGTAAACTTATATACTTTTTCGTTCCATAGTAATACGGCTTAGTGTGGATCGTAAACGTAATTTAAGTGACTGAATGGTAAAATTACCATTCAATCACTTAAATTGCCGTAACATCTACATCATAGCATACCATGGCATTAAGAGATGACTCTGAAAACAAGACTTATTTTGTAACCTATTATTGTGCAATTTTCTCTTGTAATCAATAAAAATAGCACTTTGAAGTTGTCTAAAATGATGTTGTCGTAAATTTGGCACTTTTGAGTTGTACCTGTGCGTTTCGCGGGCGTTGTGGAGAGCTCGCATTATTACCGATAAGTATATGGGGCGGCGTGCTCCAGTGTGGATTTTGAATAATATATTATTTTCTTATGTAAAATGCCCGATTACTACCATCCCAGAGATTTTTGTGGCGGCACAAAGGAAAGCTCCTTTATGGCACTTTATACGTTTTTGTTCTTAAATTTTTGTTATTTCACGTACGCGAGCCACTCGCGTGGGCTCACGAAATGAAAAAACTTTTTGTGTTTCCACATAAGTGCAAATCTTATTTTGTTTCAATTTTTTATTACATACTCCATTAGGATTGGGCAGAGGAAAAGAGCAACGGAAAGGAAGGAAAGAACAGTTGTTCGTGTACGAGGAAAATAAAAATACTTTGTAAAGATTGATGTTGTCGGAAAAAATATTTCTAAAATAAAAGATACAATTTATAGACTTCGATTTATGACGTCACAATTGTCTATTTTTTAATGTCCTTATGGTACTAAATGTTGCCCGACGATATTGTAAGAATACTAATCGTTGCTTAGACTGTTTGAAATTCCTACTATATTTTTAATAGACGGTTGCATATGCAAACCTCCTTTGAATTTTATTTTCGCAGGAAGTTTAACGATATAGATGTTTCACCTAATTTCGAAATTAAAAGTTGTTACTTCTGTTAGGCTATTTTTCTATTATAGGGGTCGCTACTTGGTCAATGAAAGCTAAAGCAACGATAGCGTAAAATGTAGTATATTATTTTATTATCAGGAGCCAGCCAGGACGGAGAGACGGCAATATCACCGTATATAGATTCGATTTTCTACGTGAATTCGTTTGACGGCCTTCATAATGCGACATATAAAACTGGGGACTTACGGACCCCGAAACCAATTTCGGGTTATGACCCGACGACTCTCTGATAATATTCTCGGGTTATTAGGTACGGATAGGAGTTTTTACTATGGCTATTTTTTCCGCCGACGTTGGATTATTGGAACCGGTTTACGATCTGGTGTTCTCTATGCTTTTCTTGCGGGCTTACATTTGTTTTATGACGTCATCTATCCTGATACTCCGCGGGACAGTAGTTTATTTGTTCTGAAAGAATTTTACTCATAAACTTTTGGTCGGCGAATTTAATTCCATTCGTTTTTATGTCATACATATTGGCAGGTAATCAATCTTTCCTTTTATTATTAAGAAGGTAAACAGTAAAAGAAATCAATAGAAGACTTTCTCTACTGACGTATTAAATATTTACACTCCATACGTAAGTAGATTTTACGACTGTTTTTTGCACTTACACTTAGAAAAAGTGTCACTTTCAATAAAAAAAAGACACATAATAAAATACAGAACGACTTTTCTGCAAATATATTTCATTATCAGCATTATCATTAATCTATCGCAGTTCACTACTGGACATAGGCCTCTCCCATTGCACGCCACTCTGATCGATCTTTAGATAGACGCACCCAACTTCTGCCAGCCATCTTGCGCAAATCGTCACTCCGCCTGACCTGTGATCACCCTACACTACGTTTGCCAAGACGTGGTCTCCACTCTAGAAATCGTTTATCCTAGCAGTTGTCGGCTCCGCGGTCAATGTTGCCAGCTTACTGCCACTTCAGCTTGCTAATCCAGTGGGTTATGTCGATGACCTTGGTTCTCTGTCGGATCACGTCATTCTTGACAGAAGTAACAACTTTTAAATTCAAAATTGAGCGAAACATGTATATCGTTATATTTCCTGTAACAGTAAAATTCAAAGGAGGTTGTAGCGAAATTTATCAGAGGTTTTTTAAACATCTTACATAAACTAGGAAAAACTTATAGCATGGTAACCACACTGCTTATAAACACGTTCATATATTTCTAAATATGTGCGTATTATCATTAAATGACTCCCAGATAGAGAACAAAAAATAAGGTCTCCACACAATTATTTTTCTTGGATGCATAGTCGAACCCATGATCTCTGGCTCAGTGGTTACCGTTGATTCGCGATTCTAGTACTTACATAATTGATATATTTAATATGTAAACAGTTCGATCGTTAATTATGATTATAAAAAATAATTACGTGGCGGTCGAATCACTGTTTGTTAAATTTCTTTCGTTATTTCATTCAACATAATTACATAATGATTACCAAAACCTCCCTCCTAAGGAGAAGCCTATACCCAGCTGTTGACAAGAAAGGGTTTGGTTTAAAGTACCATGTAATCAATAATTATTAAAAAAATGTTTTCTACAGTGTTTTGTGTATAAATATTAATCAATCTAAACAAGACATATTTCTGAAAGGATATGTCTTATGAAAGAACCTTATTAACATATGAACATGTAGAAGATAAAATAAATATAATATGAACATTTTATTTAAGTTCACTTCACGAACAAGTGAGTCACTCCAATAACCTTGTTCGTAACCCACAAATTTCATAATATTAATTTCTCAGGTGTTCTTGTTTGCCAAGTTCCCGCTTTAACCCTCAACTCGTCGTGGTGTCACGTTTCACGTACCAAGTAAGCGTCACTAGATGTTTCACGTCGTAAAGAATATGAGCTTTTACTTATATAAGTGGGACGTGATCTGATGCTAAACGTTCGATGATGTTTCGTACTTATCTATATTTGTTTCGTACGCGCTTTAGTGTTATGCGGCCAAATAAAAATGTATTCCTTTTGATAGCTGTATTTGTATATGTAAGTGTCTGGTTTATTTTTTTGGTATTATTTTGGAGTTTTATTTTAAATGATGTTGTAATCTTATATCTTTAATGTTATTTGGGTACAGCAAGTATCTACGTTGTGTTTTATTCTTATTATTTTTCTTATTCTGGGCCTACCAAATTGACTTTAATCTGTCTAATGGAAAGTATGAGTAGAATCCAATCGTGGTGATCGCCATACCTATTGTGAATGCAGACAATTCAGTATGGTGGAGCCATTAATATCTATTCAAATTGATTTCAGTGAGTAAGATTTCTGTCAAGTGAAAGAAATTTTGAACTTAAATTACATTAAGTTGACATAAATTTTTACTACGATTATAAGAAAATTCGATTACGCGTAAGGGATTCATTTGCATTTAATAAATTTACAGATAGACACATAGCTTTTTACCGTGTTTTAAGTGTCCGTTCTACTAATATTAAACTAAAGGTTTATGTACTTAAGTTGTTTTTATCGGATACTTCTGTTATTAAGCTTAATTATTTTTCTATTAATTTAGTTTGTTTATTTTCAAGGTTTATTACTTTTTCTTTACCTAACAATGCATCTATAGAGTTTCCGTATTTGCTACATGCAGCTTGCAAAAATGAAAAAGAAAGTAAAGTGTGACAAAGGAGTTTTTCTTAATTTCGTGTCTTTAGTCTCAGTTGAAGGCTAATGTCTGATACGAGAATACACTATCTCTGCTCGGTCCCGCTATCTAAAATATAGAATCTGTTCCTAATGCACGATTTCAACCTCCATTCTACAATTAACAAATCATCCAAACATGAAATAAAAATTTTCAAAATATGTAGCGAATAGTCTCTTAAACATATTAATAAAGAAACAAATACAATAAGATTCGTCATCCCCTTCTTATAAGCTAAACTAGAAAAACCAAAATGTTCAATCTAATACAAATGTATGTATGAAACAGACGCGTACTTTATTAAAACACACTCTATATTCAAAACGCATCACCAACACTATCACAAATAATATTGCCCCTGAAGATGCATTGGAAGGGAAATGTATCAGAAAATGTATAAAAAATCTGTATTGTGACTCTGAGTTTAGGCGATATAAATTAAAACTGGATGTGGCCTCAAAAGTGCTTAGCAATTCCTAAATAACTCTCATCAATATATACACTACTTATATAGTTTTGATCACAATATTCCAATCAATCAATCAGTTAACATAGCTATGAATATTGTTAATAACAGAAACCCCAGCCTGCTTTTTAAGGTCTATTGACACAAATTGCATTGTGACCGGACTCCAACGAAGAGTTATTTTATACGTACGTAGAGTACATGTGTAGTATGCACGTAGAAGCATTCCCTTAAAAATAGTACATCTCGCTGAACTTGTGAGAATTTTATGTAAAATACATACACTTTTGAAATGCTACAAATAAGTCTTAGATAGCGAATATCTTAGCGTATTTTTTACCAATATACAATTTGATCGTTCAATCAAAATCAGGGTTACTCGGAGCCTGTAATTAGTGACAACTCAGTAAGTGAAGAGAAATACTACAAGAATGTATGAATATTAGCCACTTCCAGTATTTCATATCTAGTAACAAATGTATGTAGGCGTGTGCGGGCGACCGTATGATTCTAGAAGGGAGATATGGGATTTATCAAACACATATCGCCGACGCCGCTAGTCCAAGGGTGAGCTTTGGCGAATCTTAGAAATTTTAAATGCATGTATCTCATAAGAGTTTATATTTTTGGAGTAATAAATTTGTAGGTATAATAAACCTAACTTAGATATAACTTACAGATTAACTGCACGGATGGTGTAATAGTTAAATGGTTGCCTCTCCGGTTTGTTAGCGTGTGTGACCTATAACAACGTTGAGTGTTATAGGTCCGGTTCCCGCATGG
The DNA here is from genome assembly GCA_949316085.1 of Hypercompe scribonia. NCBI lineage: Eukaryota > Metazoa > Arthropoda > Insecta > Lepidoptera > Erebidae > Hypercompe > Hypercompe scribonia. Next base: position 15,217,285 of record OX438981.1, on the reverse strand, counting down.
GACAACACTTTGTGTGATCGACAAATTACACTGGTAAACAGTATTTTTGTTAAACAAAATCAAGTCGGCTTTTTAAACACTACTACCTACCCACATATAAACCTCATACTTAGTTTTGTTCAATCACCCTCAGTTTTCGTTAAAAAATAATTAAATTGATTAAGTGAATTTTGTTTACTGACGTATGTTTCTGATAAATTAATATTAAATTACTGAAATTAAAACGGTTTTCTTTGTGATTGTCGTTTCTGTACATCGTAATAAGATGCCTAGAGTGTGTGTAAACCATTCTGATAACTTTTGTTACATTTGCGGTCAACTTACTATTAAAAATCAACGTCGTAATTTGACACCATTAGTTAAAACTGTTATTTTAATTATTTTAGCTTTCCGGTGCGAAATTTGGATGAAACCTGGACTCCTAGTGTTTGTTGTGCACAGTGTGTTAGTTTATTAACATCATGGATTAAAGGATCTCGTCATATGCCGTTTGCAGTTCCAATGATATGGCCTGAACAGAAAGACCATGTATCAGATTGTTATTTCTGCCAAACTTCTATCAAAGTTATTAACCACAAATCTAGACACACCGTGAACTATCCGAATTTACAATTTACAATTTACAATTAATAAATCTTGAAGATGTATTGCTACCTCCATTGCACATCAAACTCGGTCTTCTAAAAAACTTCGTCAAAGCTATGGACAGAAATAGAAATGGTTTTTGTTACTTAAAACAGAAATACCCAAAAATCAGCGATGCAAAAATAAAAGAGGGAATATCTGTAGGACCATAAATTAGAGATCTACTGTCTGATAAAGAATTTGAACAAAAAGTTAATCCGATCGTAAAATCTGCATGGACATGTTTACTAAATATTGTTTGTAATTTTCTTGGAAACCACAAGGCCGAAAACTATGAAGAGTTCGTCAAGAACCTCTTATCAGCTTACAAGAATATGAGAATCAATATGTCGCTCAAGATACACTTCTTACACTCTCATTTGGATTTTTTCCTCAAAATTTGAAAGCTGTTAGCGATGAACACGGCGAGCGATTCCATCAGGCTATATCCAATATGGAAAAACGGTACCAAGACAAGTGGAGTCCGAACATGTTGACTGATTACTGTTGGACATTTGAAAGAGATGTACCTGACGCTAAATATGCCCGAAAATCCTGAATAGAAGTCAAATGTCAGTTGTTTTTCTTGATTAAATTCAATTTTCAACCATATTTACTTAAAAAAATTGCATTGCAGTTGCAAGAAAACTGAGGGTAAGTGAAACTTTTTAAAAATGCAGATTATTAACAGGCTAGTTGTAGATACAAAATATCTCATTCAAATTAATTTTACTTTCATTAAGGTCATTTTTGTCTATCAGTGTTATTGTTCTGAGTCTGGATATTGTTTGTCACTATTGCCTGTGTGTCTCTGAAGACTCACGCTGCTCAAGATTACTCCGACTTCGGGAATTGTCAAACAAATTAACTTATTACATGACGAAAAACTATAAGACATCCTATAGAGATAAATGTACCTAAAAATCGTAAAACATGTATTATAACCGTATATGGAACATAAGGCATTCATTTATTATTACAATTACATAGCCACCCCACGTTGGGCGCCAAAATCGTCAGAAGGAACGCTCCAAACGGACGATTTTTTACATTCAATTATAAGTGACCCTCCTCTATATAAATTGGTCTGTCTCTCCCTATCATTTATTAGGATAAATGATATCTGGAGAACAACACGGTGTGGGAGGACCCCGTGATGAATTGTCGTCACAAACGTGATTGGAGATCGTTTCCATATTGGAGTTTTTAGAAATGATATATGACTTTTGATTTGTTTTTAATTTTAGTTTCATTCTAGCCAGTAACGATAATGTGATGATGTGCAAAAAAAAAGGTATTATTTATGTGTATGTATGTATAAATGCTGGTAATCTGTAATCATGTTAAGCTGGACTCTGGAGTATGTGTATCATATTCATGCACATTTACAAAGATGTCAGTTACAAGATGTGGTAAATATTATAAATAAATAATAAATAAATATTTCGGACATTTGACACATAATGTCATCTAGTTTTAAACTAAGCAGAGCTTGTGCTATAATAACTAGGGTGACTGGTAGAATAATTTAATACTTTTTTTTTGTGAATACACACATGTTATACATAGAAAACCCAAATTTCGAAACAAATATTTGCAAATCATACAAACATTTGGTCCGACCCGGGCATCGAACCCGAGACCTCAAGTACAACAGTCGCATTCGCTACCGCCACCGAGGCAGTTAAAAAAAATATGGTATACGTTTTTTGATATTAGTTGCAAAAGTGCAATGAAATTAGAGGCTTATTTTGGATTGTAGAGTATAGAAAAACTAATTCACTCAAAAAGGGATCGAATTCATTTATATTGAATAAGGTCAGAACCCTTGGCATTCTTATTAACAATTAAAGAGTTTTAAATCCTTTTGCTTTCTGTCAAGTGCTCTGGTGTCGATTTTAGGTAAAAAAAGATATTTTATTAAGTAAATATACTCGTATAAATCAAGATTAATATTTTTATGTGATGATGTATTTCTAGGCCTATTTGTTTATTTCAGCCACGCCGATCAGTGTTAATGGAGATCAGTTAACTACGCAGAAGATATTATAGGGTACAACTGCGTGTGCAAACACAGGTGCACTTTCTGTTCCCTCACTCTCTCATTCCAATGGGATGGCTTACCGACATGATCGGGGAGATATCAAGCGCAGGACCGACGACTTTACTTGCTCTCCGAGACACAGGGGTTAAGACCCCAACTTCCAAATACCGGACTGTTTCGAAGCATTTCTATAATCAGAAAAACTCAAATACACTTTCAGACATGACCTGGGTATCGAACCCGAGACCTCTTGTTCGGCTGTCGCATAACCACTAAACCAAGGAATCATCAGTTTGGCTACCATTTGTATATTAAAGCAATTAAAAAAAAACATTTGTGTTAAAGTTTTCATATACTATATAGATCCGTTATGTTTTTGATTCTATTTTATTTATTATCTTGGTATTATAGCAAATTGATAATTGGTATCACAGTAAGTATCAGTAATAAAATTATATACACCTACTCATGTAAAACAACATTAGTTAACTATATAAACATCTACTCTTGACTAGTCTAGTCTATCAACCCAGCCATCAAAATAACTTGTGAAACTTTGCTGATATCACAATATTAACCCTACCAATGAGCACATCACTTTTTATACACCTTCAGCGTTTCGAAATCCTCTCCGCAGGGTCGGCTAACTCCATCTCAGGGGTAAGGGATTATTGGAAGAAAACGCGGCTACGTTCGGGATCCGCTCACCATTGTCAATGAGATCGCATATGGCGCGAAGATATTAAATATTCACCATTCGCTGAGATATGGAATAGAATGTTTACAGTACAGTTTAGATTTGGGGTGGACGAGATTTTTTTTTAGTTCTGTTATTGATGAATGTAACAACCGTAAACTGCAACTCTGCTGTTTAAATGTGATTTTAATGTCACCAAAAAATCAAAAAAATGCTAAACCTTTTAAGATACCAAATTTAGTTAGAAATGAGTCAAACTAGAGGACATTTACAACATTATTTACATAAAATATTTTATAATTTTACACTAAATAGAAAATAACTAAAATTATTTGTTAAAATTGTAATGTTAACTTAAAATTTCATTTCAAATTTAAAACTCACCATTTAAAGTTGAAATTTGATAATCGAAATTTCATTCCTATTTAAAACCGTTTGTTAACGAGCTTGTATACACACGCTGTCGTATTTTTTCTTTATGCTGTCAATATGCAAACGAATAAAAAACTAGACCCACCTTTTAGCACAACAGCTCGTGTTCATTACAGGCCACACACTTATCCCGCATCCATCCGTTGGGTGAATGTGGTTCAATGGCGCTTTTTTTATTCAAAATAAGTCCTTAAAAACAGCATGCCACCCCAGAAGCCAAATGGCCCAGAATTTGTTTAAATTGTCACGTACAGACACCGCGTGGTTACACAATCCTCTCATAGCAGTTCTCAAACTTTTTAAACGGCTAATGTTTTAGATTTTTGTTTTGTATTTTATGATTCCCCGCTGAATTCTTGATGATTCTGCAATAAAAATGCGCTTCGATTGATTTATTATTGAAAACTATAATTTAAAAGTTCTATAATTGTTTATTTTTACCACAAAAACGTTAATAGCTTTTCATATTTTTTAACTAAAAGAAAAATATTCGTTTCTATTTCTTACAAAGCAAGTGTCTTTGCATTTTTTAAAAATATGAGGCAATATTACTAGTAATGCTTGAGAACCACTGTGCCTAATAGACAGTTGAAGGGTTAAAAATGCATCGTAGTCGCATAAAAAATCCTCTGTACAGATATCGGATTTTAAATTTTAAAATGTGCATTGTATTATATCGGGGTTCGGAAATCGATTGGTGCCAGCTACAAAGGGTTAACCATTAATAATAAAAAAACCTATTGATTTTTGAACCAACAGTCTGGCAGTCACGTCAGTTAAAATTTGAAATAAATGAAACAAAATGGAATGTCCTAATTTATTTCGAACTAGTTTTTGACCACGGTTTCACTCGCGGTAATGTTAATTAATTAAAAAAATATTTTTTGGGTAAATATGTATATGTTATTATAGATTGTAGTCTATCTAAACTCGTTTTTTTCAAGTCTACATATCGTAACAATTTTAAAACAATTAAAGTGTACTAAAATTAAAAATAAAGTAAACAAAACAAAAAAAGCAAAGAGTTAAAAGATTGCACTACTCAGAATAAAAATTAAGTTAAGAAGTTAACATTAAAAAAACAAAACAAGACTGTCTGAAAATGTACACTTAGGAAAAACTTTGTGAACCGGTGATTTTAATTTTCACAATTTCAGGTACCTAAAGATAATTCAGTCACATAATTAAAATGAATCAAACATCACCTTCAATGTAACATACTTACATTGACACTACGTAATTATGCTAGAATACGACACTTCATACATCAAAACCTATCAAGCACTTTAGGCTACAGATCGTGCCAAAGAAACATACATATGTACACTCAAGTACACAACTCTCTTTGCTTATATACATATATATATACTTTGAGTATTGTTTATAATTTATACATGTACCTACCAAATTCTTCAACTGACTAGTCATACAACACTAAATATATTAATTAAATTGAAGTACCTACGTAAATTATTTAAATAACAATGATGTCCGTGAATGCATATCCACCGCCCACTGTGCATTAATTCGGGCACTGCGGGTCGGTGATGAACTCCTACGGTGCTGCACACTGGTGAGGGTACACTGGAGTAAAAAATTATATTTGTGCCCACAAACAAACATTTATCGATGCTTGCTAAAACGTGTATATAAGGTACTAAAATCAGAAGTTATCGCGTTACAGAATTAGAAAGGTTATATAGGGTGGGCCACGAATTGGTTAAAATTTGAAAAAAATCGTATTAAAAACCATTTGATATATAATAAAAATTGTTTATTTACGAAGCAATTACTTGGAATTTATTTTTTAAAAATTATATCGTCTAAATGACCACCGTTTCGACGTTTGCACTCTTCTAAGCGAGCATCGAAATTTTCGAATACTCGTCGGCAAAGAGACCGCGAGATCGCCTGTTTTTTCTTTTAATTGATAGTGCATTTTGTTTATTGATGTAGACAAGATTCTCCATATAACGCCACAAGAAGAACATCCTATTTATAGACGATACGTAATTAGCGTAACTTGATCAGGAATAGATTTAGAGATCTTCTGAGTGGAAAATTGTTTGTTCAGGTGATGAATTACATTATTGTCCTATATCAGATTTTTATGAATTTTCGTGTACACAATTTCTGAAACATTTATTTAAGAGGGTAGTTTCTTTTTTTAAGAGTCTGCCAAAGTGACTCTACACTGCCTGATAGAGAGCATGAATACAATCTAAGAATGGTGGTCATTATACTCACGGTAAATGCAGAAAACGCAGTGTGGTGACCCACACTATGGCGACCTAGTGAGATGTTTTTGCACGCCCCGCTTGGGACACAAAAGACATGACAATCATCGTGATTCGTCATCTTAGAATTTGAGTGTTGATTTGTATGTAATGCTAGTAGACTATAGTTGGTTTTATTTAACTTTCTTTATATTTACTGTTATTTTGTTATTTTCATTTAATTATTTATAAATATTATAAACAGTCTAACTGTTGTAGGCTACTCGCCTAAACTTGATAGTTCTTGTACCTTATATGTTAAAGTATCTGACTATAACCAAAAATAAGATAAACATTAAGTCCACCTCAGCAGTATATTTTTCGTTCTCAACATAATACACACCACGAAATTACAAGTCACCGTTCAGGCGACAACCCTACATTAAACCCTTGGACCCTCTACCCATGGTATACAGTAAAAAATCTCTAATACGACGTACATTGACGACGTGATTGTTATATGTTTAAACTAGACTCAAACAAAACCATCAATGTATTTCACTTGATACAATTTTTCTCTTTAATTGTAATCCAAAAATGATCCAGGCATAGAGTTCTTATTGTATCCAACATTGCGAAACCATTAATCAGTCTGTGCCAGAATCATCAATACAACATTACAGAGGATACGTCCAAGTATTCGATTCGATATTCTATATATCGATTATGTATCGGTAATTCGTTTATCGCCAACTCACATTGTAAAGAGGTTGTTCATCATCTTAAAAATGCTATCGTCATGTTGTGGAGGATCATAGATCGTTTCTTTATGAACTAGGTCACTTTGCAATCATTATGTTTCATGTCGTAGTTTATTTTTCATTTAGTGCACACTCGTGTATTTATTTAAATTATAACATTTTATGATAATACTTATACTTATTTATAATACTTAATACTAAGTAATTAGATTAATTTATGATCCACAAGCCACTTATGGACAGACACGTACAGAGTTAAGACTTTTATAGTTGCGTCACATTTGTATTTACAATGTTTTAGTATAATATTTAGTCGATAATTAATAGCATCAAATTAAATTATACGATATTAAATTAAAGTAAATTAGTCAAATGCATATAGTGATAGATTAACAATAAATGATGTCATCACCGCTATTCTGTCTTTGGGTGTTGTTGGAGGCGACTAAAGGAACAAAATATGAAAGACAACATCACTGCAAGTGAAGGGAATCTTAAAACTCAGCATGATATAGTAGGCCTAAGATCTCGCTAAGGAGAGACCTATGTCTAGAAGTAGACTGTTTAAAGTTGTTGATGATGATGAATTGAAAACATGGTAACAAATAAAAAATGGTAACAATAATAGATAATAAGTATAATTACATTATAAGTATAAATCTAAAAGTACCTACCCGCTATTAACATATATGTAGATACTGAAAAACATAAACTTTATACATATATTTTGGTGACCTTAATCTAAAAGGTCCTTTAACTTTTTTAATTACAATAACTTTATTTTCGTCTCGGAATACAAAAATCCCCGTGACAATATTATTATTTAGTGATTAACTCACAGGCTGTACTATCAACGCTAATAAAAACCGTGCAATATGAAATCTGCGCCACTTATCAATGAAGACACCTTGATACACTATTTTTTATACATAGAAGCAAGTATTTTATCTTTTTGTTTATAATTCAAGGTAAAGCATGCACATTGTAAAGGAATACACGAAATTTTCGAATATTCCGTACGTACGTGGATTAAAACCATATCAATAACGATCGAATAAGCTGAGCTTTGAGCGCTCGCCCGTACGGTATCGTTACAATATTTTACGGAAAATGTTCACAAGAACCACTATTCTAGTAGTTTGTGGACTTAAAAACAATTTTAGTATACGTATTATATATGATAATAGTTTTTAGTAAAATAATATTACATAAAAATTTACACATAAAGAGTTTTCCATACTGAAATAAATTTTTACAAAAAGAATGAGTCTCCTGGTTCCAAAATTAGGTTTGCACCTCTGCATTAGAAATCAAATTTATGATAAAATTAACCTTTATATTAAGTGTTGTTTGCAAATGTATGTATGTATATTTGTGAATATGAATTCCGGTACATTTATTCACATAAATATTTTATGTATTATCTTGTGTCGTCGTCGTGTCGTTGAAAGTGCTCGTGTATTTATATAGTATGTTGGTAATGAAAAGTGAGGTTAGGTCAACGGTTCAACGGTACTTTGCAAAACTTACAAATATTTTTTGTGAGATGGATATAAAATAATGAAGTCTGATTTCCAAAATAAACCAAAACGAAAATATGCTACTCTATCAAATATTTAGGATAAAAACAAGTACTGTCATTATTACTATGAGCGGGTTTAAAATGGCTGAGGCTAAAAATACCAGATAAATAAATATTTCGGACATTTAAAACCAACATCGTCTAATTTCAAACCAAGCAGAGCTTGTGCTATGCTATGATAACTAGACTGACTGATAGAATACATATATATACATATATATATATATATATATATATATTATACATAGAAAACACCCAAACTTCGAAACAAATATTTACAGATCATACAAACATTTGGTCCGACCCGGGAATCGAACCCGAGACCTCAAGCATAGCAGTCGCATTCATTACCGCTGCACCACCGAGGCAGTTTCGTCCATTATATTAGTATGAAACTATGAGGTCTTTTGCGAAAAAAAAACAAAATTTAAAACGAAAGAGCAGACTACCTAATAAGCTAGATAAGATCCTTTTTCAAAATGACGAATTAATCTTATACAAATATTACTATATAGTATATATATATTACTTCATCCTTTGACATAAAGCTTATTTTTTCCAAAAACAGGTAATATTTTTATTTTTCATTTGGCTTTTGATATACTCTACTTGAAGTTGTTTACCAAAAATCTCGAAAGTCTTACTTTATTATTCTTTCGATAAAGTTGTAATAAATAAATAAATTCAAAGCTACTTAAAATAGAAAACGATACAAAAAGAGTTCGCGAGTGTTGAGCGACATTTCTCGTTGGAAACAGAGCGTCCGGCGGGCATTAGTCATCCTTGTTGAGAGCTATCCTATGGGAAATTACGTGCGGGGCCGCCACAGCCGCCGCGCGGCGCAGCCGTCGGGTTGAAGGCAAAACGTGTTACGAGCCGCACTTGTATCAGGTATAACTTTAGGGTTAATATGCTAAATTGAACTAAGAAATTATTTTAAATGTTGTATGGGAAAAGTTTATTAAGAATACAGAGAAATTTTTTTTCTTCAATTAGAAAAGTATAATCAGCTTAAGATTGTTTAATAGACTTTGAGTCCAGCTACTCGTTATGAGACTACACATAAAAGGAATGCAATATTGGCATATTAAATATCTCTTTATTTCATAATAATTTCTAATACCTAAAGCAATTTTCAACTCATAATAAACTAATGTTAACCATTTGCCGCTGTAGGCGATACAGCAGAAACTTACCATTGTGTCATTTGTCAGCTCGCTTGCCACCTTCATAAATTAAAAAAAAAATGTACACTATGCATTACAATGATTAATTTTCATTTATGTCGTTAGTCAATTATGTCATCCCTATATTTTAAAAAGTAGACTGTTTTTCTAAATAAACCTGAGGTAGACACAGTACGAGTAATAACCCGATGTATAGTATTAACAAGCATGTACAAGTAAAAGGCCCCTTTTTGTGACTTGTCTATCGCTGAAGCAGTACATAAACTCAATTTACCAACTATGATCAGATATTTATTTTTTTATAGGCAGACAGGCGTGTTTCAACGCCATACTTTACTTAATTTCATATTTTAGTTAATCTTATTTCAGTTTTTTTATTGAAAATAAATATAATTAAGTCATCGATTAGTTCAAGAATATAATAGATATCCTGTGCTGTATCTGTTAGTAAACTTTTTATGAAGATGACGATAATAAGATACTAGACCAAGACCAAAATCAAAAACTTTGATAAACTTCCTAGGTAGTAGAGTCATGCTGATTTCAGCATGAGCGGGCCGGCTCGACCGGGGCAGTACTACCCTCCCACAGAAAACCAACCTAAACGCCAGCATCTGTGTTGTCGTGTTTCTTTGGTGAGTGTGAGACCGGAGGTCCATTGATGCAGGGGTGACAGTTATCGTGGTAACTGTGTAAGTCTTACACTGTCACGATGACTGTCATGCCTTCTGTGTCCCCAAGCGGGGTGTGAAAAAGCATATCATTAGGCCGCCATAGTGTGGGTCACCATACTCCATTGTCTGTATTTGCAATGATTATGGTGACCACAACAGGCAGAGTAGAATCACTTTAGCAGGCACTTAATACATAAAAAAAAAGAGACAAACGAAGAGTCTTATTTTCATCCACTTACGAGTGTGATCTCTGGTGTTGCAAGCGTCAGCAGATGAAGGCAATTACAAACAGTCAAGAAGTGGATATTGTGATATTATGCACATTATGAAATGCATCAAATTAAATTACTGCCACACAGTTCACATATAACATTTTATCTAAACTTATTTTCACATTTAAATGACGTAACGTAGTTATAAAAATACAAAGAGAAATATTCACACAACACGTAAAACCTAATCAACCGTTATGTTCACATTTTCTCCCAAGTAACGGGTAAATGTTAACAAAACACACGCATATGTCAGATCAGGTGCTAAAAGACGCAACATTCCCGTTAGACACCTAATACGATTCCGCAATTTTTCCCACACGCACACAAAGGGTTAAGCCCAGTCCGTAAGAGGATATCTAATTTCCCTAGAAAGCAAAATTGGCGTAACATTGCCAAGGTAGTTGTTTTTTTTTTCAACCCTTTTCGACAAAGGTGTCGTTTTTTACGTAGAGCGTAAAGAAAAGGCGGTTAGTTTATATCCGGCTTCGTTTGGAGGGTTGACCGTTCTCAATGAGTATTAATTATTTGAAGTGGTTTTGTACTGACGTGGATTGTGGGTGTATATTGTGTTCTAAAGCCAGAATGACGGCGGCTCCTTTTGATTAATTTGATACGTTGGATTTTCACTTTTAAGATGTGTACGTATTTTTCTTTTGTGTGTACTTAATTGAATAATTATATTGTAGTAGCATTTGTTATAAAGAATTTTAAAAAGAGAGATCGAATTTAAAAATTAATATATTCAGTTTTAGCTTCAGAGAAAAAAGTATACTTGGCACTTAGCGACCACTTACATACATCAAACAAAGAAGCTGTGAAAGAATAAAATGAAAGACAGGCTAGAATTGAGATCTGGAATTATGTTACGTCTTAGTGTCTGTTGTCTTTCACTTAGATCATCAAGGTTATCTTATCTCTATTCAACGATTGTCTTTTATTTGTATTTTAATGTTAATATTTTATGTCTCTTTTCTCTTTTTCATTTTTATTTTAATATGTCATCAACATCTATTTAATAAAGGTTATTTAAGTTTGAGATTATTGGTCTTGAGATTAGTGGTTACTAATACTGAGCCAGAAGTTGCCGGATTGTTCTATGTCTGAGTGTAATTTATCAATAATATGAAGTTACTTAGAAACATACAACTATGTTTATCAGTATTGTGGTGCACAGGTCTAGCTTAGAGCCATAAAGGCGTATGTGATAAAAAGTCGTTAACATTTACTAGTGTTTTATCTGTAGTACAGCATAGGACAATGATTTACTGTTTTCCTCTTTATGGCAGGTCTATACAATCGGAATTCAATTATCAGTTTTTAATAATATCCTATATTAGAAAATAAACGCATTATTAATTTTCACACATCATCAGCCAACGTGAGATTCGATCAAAAACATGGCTCCAAAAAATAATTTCACGCGAATTAAAGGGCATCTGTCGTCACCTGACATTTGTCTAACCCTTGATTACCCTTTTATGTCTTACGGTCCTTTCGACCCGGAGCGGATATCAAAGGGTTCTTTTGTCAGTTAACAGTTATACCAGGTGCAGTTTTTGTATCTTCCGTGTTCTCACGAGATAGGGATTTTGCAGTCGAAGGGTTAAGATGCAACTGTTTGTTTCGGACATAGTGAGGGTTGGAAGTTAATGATGTGTGATACGGATCTATAAAGATGTGATATGAGGGTAAGTTCAATGACATTTTATCTCACTATTTATTTTTTTTTTTTTTATTGTTTAGATACTTGTGAGAATAATCTTTCTCCTCAAAATTCATACTCCTTGCGCTATAAATGTCCATTTGTTTATTACCCTTTCGCGTGTTAATTACTTAACCTATTGTCTTAATGGTATGTATGTTGTCTTAGGCACTAAAAAGGTCATGGGGTCACTTGAAAAAAAACGCTCGAATAATAATAAATCACTTGACAAAACCTACGTATAAAAAGATAATACACAACGGAACCGTGTTGTGCAAAAACAATTAAATGTACCAATTACCTAATTAACGATAAATTATTCAAAACGTCATTATTTATATAATTACTATATCAATACTTATATTTTAGATTGTTTAGGATACATTGAATAGTTTAAAATTGTGTGTTAACAAAGAATAAAAAAATTGTTACAAGAAGTAATAAAAGTACAGACATGTTTATCTTTACATATGTAGGTAGTTGTGAAAGTCATAAAAGTATCTCAGTGCTCAGGTCATACGAAGCTTTTATTCCGGTAGACGGAGCGGGGTGAGGATGCGACGACCGTGCGTGATTGACTGTCTGAACTGTGAACTGAGTTTCGATTTGAGTTTTGTGCCTAACACCGTTGAGACCTTTTGAGGACTGTCTTGTAAAGGTGCATACTGTACATCTAATATATGTGTAAGTGACATACATGCATAAATTTTACCATAAATTCACCATAAACAATACTTATACATGTATTTAATATCCTACTAATATTTTAAATAAGAAAGTTTGTATGGATGTTTGTTACTCTTACACAAAAAAACTACTGGACAGATTTGGATGAAATTTTACAATAATATAGGTTATACATCGAAATAACGCATATACTACTTTTTAGCGCGGTATACGACATATACACGAGCGGTACCGCGGGCAAAAACTAGTTTATTATATATATATAATATTATATATATTTTACAATATTTCTCCACAAACAAACAAACTCTACCAGATGATATGTTATAGTATTTGTTCAAGATATTTTTTACACATCCGACAAATTATAAAATGCGAGTATACATCTTTTCTTCGACACCTGACACAAGTCACAATTGATTATTACAATTAATGCTTTGAGTGCATAACTTTGTAACTTTTGTCATGTTTTGTGTGTTGACTATCCTTCTAATTCTTATTGTGCCTTTTAACTATAAACTCCATGTCTTGTGTGTGGTGAATATTAAAGTGTTATTTATAAGCAAAGGATTACATACTTTTGTAATAACCGTAGGGGAAATTACACGCTAAAGACCTAAGCATGTTTCATGTTTTGTTTTGATCGCATCCATGCAACAGTAAGGTAAATTTATTAAACTTTATTACACATTACAGACATTTAAAGGAAGTTACATAAATAAGTAAACGTAAATTGTATTATAATATGTTGATGATACACAAATACACGTCGCCGTGTTCACGCATTATCTCGTAATTTAGCGACGGAATACAAATTATGTGGATCTCGACACAGCTTCACTGACAATAGCTAAAAAAACATGATCCATATTATCAGTTATGCTTTTTACGAGGAGTAAAATTACAAACATATATACACTAAATAAAGTTATTTATGACACTTCAGTAACATAAGAGTAGGTAGGTAGGCAGAGTAGGTATTCACCGTCAAAATGTGTAGTTATAATTAGACAAAAATAGGTAAAAACTTATTCGAAATAAAAGAAAGTGGCCATTCTGTAAAATAGTCTCGCAGCCAGTTTTGTACATTTGAGGGCGAACAAACACGAGCATATTTTTTTCTTTCGTAGCGTTATAACAAGTTATTATAATAACTTATTTGTGATAGTTCAACAAATTGGATTGTGTAAATAATATTTTGATATAACCATTTACCTTGTAATATATTTGAATTAAGTAGACGCATTTAGGTATTTGATAGTGATGGATAAATATATAGGTATACTTTCTAGGTTATCTAGCGCCTTTAACATGGAAAGTGTTCTGACGAACTATTCCAACTGGTGCCATCTTCTCCCTTCCTCTTCAAGAAAATACGTACTGGCCTTGGAAGTCACCATTTTTAAAATAGATACGTTCTTGAACTAAACCGTTTCACTACCACAGACGTGTTTCCCTTCCTCTATGATCCCGGATCCTTTAAGAGGAGTGTCAGAAAGCTTCTCACTAGGCCACCATAGTTTGGGTCACCATACTGTATTGTCTACATTGTGTAATGAGTATAGTGACCACAAATCTTAAATTCTATTTATGCTTTTCACCAAGCAGAGTAGACTCACCGTGCAAAGCATATTTATATAAAAAAGTACATACTACGAAATTGTAAGTATATTAAATTCTTACATATGTACATTTTTAACAAGACCTTTACATTTAATTTTTAGTTTATCGTGTCTATTCGATGAAATTTGAACGAAATTACTATCACGGTATGACAAAAAAAACATAACATTACATTAAGTAACACTAAAAAGAAATAACAAAAAAATTACATACATAAAATCCTGCCTGTTTCTCCGGAGGGATAGGCAGAGGCATATTAAACGTCGAATTTTCACTAGTATTTTAGTCCAGCGTAATAGATGGCGAGTTTGTTGCAAAAAATGCTGATTGCCAAAAATGTTACAATGTGGGTAGTCATTACGAAACTTATAATTTTGATATAGATATTTTTTAATATTAAATTAGTGATAACTTTCAACTTATATAACGGTAAATAGAGCAATTTATCGTTAAGAAACACGATAGCCAGAGCAAGTTGTTTGCCAATTCACAAATGCTATTTGCCGTGCCGAATCCGTCGGCCAATGGCGGTGTCACGTTGCGACATTATACAAATAAACCTAAATGTTTGTTTGTGCAACCAAAACCTATGTCTGCTTTAGACATTTCGATTGCGTAGGGTAATAATGTATTTGTAAAGTAGACTATTGTTGAATAAAGTTGTTGACTGTGGTTTACGCTCGCCACGTTTTAGGTTGAAATGATTTCTTTTTTAAAATATATTATTATTAATATATATTATTCCAATAAATGTTTTTCGCAAATCTACATTATGTTCTACTTTTAAGACTCTTTACTGGATTAAAAGACCTTATTATACTTTAAATAGAATTAGCTACAAATACGTTTTTAATACTACACACGCTCGTAGACAATAATATTTTACATTTATAATATGGACTAGTTATTAGGATAACTTGGTTTAGTTTACTTATTTTACAAGACGTATAATTTAAAAATCGAATGCAGTAAGCAGTTGTGTGTTTGTCACTTGTTATAAATAGTAAATCTTTCACATAAAAGATACAAATAGAGAAACTACAAAAACCCAAATATATACGAATAGGAAGCCATATTTTCCACCGATATCCACCCCAGCATCCGCGCGTCCGAAAAAAGTAGTAGATAATCTAACTTTTTTAACGCCCCTGAGTCCATAGACAATCCAACATAACTTGAACCCAAAAATCCGACGCTCAGTTCTAAGTTTAACAACGACAGATAAATTGTCGTAGTTCTAGATTAGTTGGTTACGTTTCTTGGGGGCGGTTGCTGGGTAACAGCAGCAAATCATTTCTGACAGTTGACCAAACGGGGTGTGCACCCCTGAAATATGTATGAGGCTACGCAATGCCTGTTATGGTGTCCGAATGTTGATAAGCCAAGATTGGATGCCAATAATAGGGGACCGAGGGTGAATTAGGATTTGTCGCGATTTTTTTCGCCTCGAAAATTGCTTGGATTCTAAGGGTCGGCATTTTTGATGATCATGAATATTGTATTTCGATTTTCTTTTATTTGAAGATGGTGGAATATTTCTTGAGTAGTACATGATCTCAGTTAGTTAATGTATGTCGTTGCAAAATAGGGGAATTTTGACTGGATAACCAAGACATAAACTTCTCGTTTTTTTTTAAAGACTACGCCCGCGCTATGAATAAATCCTGTGTCGCGAGGGACACAGTAAAAACTTACAAGAAACGAACACAAAGAACCCTCAGACTCGGAACAACAATTTATGAATCACATAAAGTGTTGTCTCATGTGGGGTTTGAACACACAACACTCAGTGCAGTAGAGAGTGGCGTGGCGACCGTTTAGGCCAACAGGCCAACTAGGCCAACCGTGCAGGCGAGCTTACTTGACTTTG
The DNA here is from genome assembly GCA_949316085.1 of Hypercompe scribonia. Classification (NCBI taxonomy): domain Eukaryota; kingdom Metazoa; phylum Arthropoda; class Insecta; order Lepidoptera; family Erebidae; genus Hypercompe; species Hypercompe scribonia. The sequence goes on along the minus strand of OX438981.1, from coordinate 15,200,911 downwards.
TTATAAACTTCTTTACTTATCTCTGTTATACATTCGTTGCCAGTCACTTTCTTTAAGTCGTCGGTTCACCACGTTTGCTTGCTTGCCACCTTATGTTCTCTCTCCTGATTGACATTAATCTTAGTATTGATTTGTCATGTCATATGTGACACTTAGTGACAAATTGTATTGCTAGAGAAACGGCCAAATTCGCACACTCTATAAGGCTGAGCAACTTTAAAGTTGTGGCCTTTTTTTATATTATTAAACTACAAAAATTTATAATAAATCTGTTGATTTATTTAAATGTTTATATATTTGTTAATAGATAAAATATTATATAAAATTAATACCACAATAAAAGTTGACAACTGAGTTCGTGGGAAATTTCTGAACAATAGAAACACTAAATCCAAACAAATATCGGTCTCCACAAATGTCATTGTTGCCACAACAAAGTGTCTAAATCCTTTTAAATCCGAGAAATAGGATTTTGTAAAAAAAGGTTTAAAAAAGTTGCACTCGTTGACTCCGACCGAATGTTACAATACTTTGGACTAAAAAAAAAGTTCCGAGTGTCGGTAGCGGTGTAAGCTGCCAGCTACAAAATACAATTGATTGTAATATTTTTTGTAATGTCATATTTGAAAAAAGAATTTTGAGTGCCGCCTATTGGAACTTGACATTTATTTTGTGTTTGCCGTTATTATTACAAAGTAGTATTTTTAATTCATATTTTTAAACTGCGAACTTTAAAAATAGTTCTAATAAAATCAAAACATGATTTTATTTGATTTTTATTTTAGTCTTCTTTAGCAAAACTAACACACTCATTTCTTGGATTAATACGAAATCACAGCAAAAGAATTATTGTTAATCCATTTTCAATTATTACACACCAATTTTTCACACCAATAAAAAAAAAGATTTCTTCACAATATTCTGTATAAAAATGAAAATATTTCATATTTTGTAACTAAAATTATAAGACTTAAAAGGATATAAATATCTACAAAAAGAGAAAAAATCGTCTTTAACATTCCTTAAAATCATAATAAACTCTATAAAAAACTAAATCGGTTAAATTTTCTCATCATCTCTTGACATCGTGATGCCACAATAAATTACGAGTCATTAATACCAGAAAAACTTTCAAAATAGCAAAATATTGAACCCTATCAATTACTGAATGAAAAAAATACATTCAGAAATGACCCTGTATCTGTTAACCTATACAAATATAATTAGTGTTGTTCAAAATAATATATCACATAAGTACTTTTTACCCCAAAACATGTCATTTTGAGCAAGTTTCCCCTGTTTTGCAATTTTTTTTATGCTTTTATACCGATATTTTATGGTGTTAAGAGTGATTGGCGCGAAATTATTTGAACAAAGAATGTTGACTTAACCCTAAGCGCGCTTTTAATTTTTATAATAACCCTTAGCGATAATTATGTGCTCTATTTACCTAATTGCAATAACGACTTATTAGCGAACTAATTGATCAACATACAACGACAAAGTTTATAAAAATCTTTATTAATTTCATATACTATTTCTATAATTTTTTGATCTTATAACTTATGTAAATACTCGTGTTTTAAAAGAGTTCTAGTTCAACAGTGGTCGTCATTACAATCACACTATCACCGTGTAGGTGTTAAGTTAAGTGTGTTAAGTGTTAGAAAGTTTATATTCCCATAATTTAATACTATTTTGAAGTAGGATTTTTTGATTTCTTTGACAAACTGCATAACACTTGTAGCCTAGTTTTGTCTTATAAACTGATCGCTTCTTATTTTGTCAGTTACTTACAAAGTTGTGTAACCCGTATCAAGACCAAAGTCTAAATACGCAATATGATATCTAACAAATGCCGTTATGTGTTTAATAGACGAACCCTTTCTCTTTACAATAGGGACTTAACCCTTGCGCTGCTCACGGACTAGTTTTATTATTATATTAATTTGAATGTTGCAATTTTTGCGTATACCTGATCTAGGATAATAGGGTTGTCAGCTATTCAATTTTTGCATAGAGGGTTCTGTTTTATAATGCAAAGCCGAGGCAGATGCAAGCTCTGTTCTTTTATGGTTATTACTGAAATCATGATATATACCTAGTCTTGCCATAAATATTGTAATAAAGAAAAAAGAAAATTGTTAACTGCAAATAACATTTATTACTTTTACAGTGTGTCAGTTTAATACATAAATATAAAACAATTAAAAATATAAAAAGCTTATTCGAAGTGGTCTCCATTGGCTGCAATACAGTCCTTTAAACGATGAGGCCAGTTATCAATAGAAGCACGCACTCTTTCCATGGGAAAATTCTTCACTGCCAATCGTATAGATTGTTTTAGGGACTCCAAATTATCATGGCGTTTAGAGCAAGCTGTACTCTCTAAAACTGACCACAAATCATAATCCAGCGGATTAAGATCGGGACTAGACGACGGCCAGTCTTCAGCTCTGATGAAGTCCGAAACGTTCGATTCCAACCAAGACTGCGTGGACCGAGCTTTATGACCCGGCGCCGAGTCTTGCTGGAAGGACCATACTTGGTTATTGAACATGGTGATGTTAAGGGGCTTAACTACCTTCTCAAGAATGGTATCTTGATACACTTGTGCCGATGTTTTGATACCTTTTTCACAAAAATATGGCTCAGTCACTCCTTCATAGCTAACACCCCACCAAACCATCACTGAAGTCGGATAATGTCCACGTTGCACTCTGTCGACTAATTGGGAAGCTTCCTTAGAGCTTTGAGCATAAATACGGTCATTTTGTTTGTTAAAATGTTGCTCAATTGTAAAAATTTTCTCATCCGTAAACAAAATTTTTCTGTGACCTCCCTTTGCGTACCGCTTCAGTAGTTGTTTCGATTTTACCACCCTATTCTTCTTTAAATTATCAGTTAAGAAATGGCCAGTGCGTCTCTTATAGGCTGCAAGTCCTAAGTCATCTTTTAAAATACGCGACATGGTTCTAGGTGCTATCTTCATTTCCCGAGATAAAATCTTTTGCTTTCGGACAGGATTTCTTCGAATTCTTTCCCTTACTGCTTTGACCACCTTTTTCGTACGAACACTACGTGGACGGCCAGATCTTTTTCTGTCACAAACAGAGGAGGTCTCATTGTACCTATTAATAGCCCGGTACACAAACATTTTACTAATACCAAGTGTATGGAGAGTTTTAAAAATTGCATTTGGCTCCATACCTACTTTGTGTAATGCTATCACAGCGATTCTGTTCTCTTTATCACCCCACACCATTTTAATATCGCAAAATATTTTACAATGTATTGGCGCCAAAATGAGAAAACACAATGAACAATCGTATAAAAATGACAGATTCGAAATTCAAATGTAATATTTTTTTATAATTAAGTGTAACAGTATTTATGGCCAGACTAAGTATAGGAATATTAACCATGAGTTGATTCCATGTACTTTTAAAAAACTATAGCAATCTTGCACGCTAATTTCTATTTAATTGCAAACGCAATAGGCAATTTTTCTTAAATTTAAGTTATGCTCTTTTAAAATAAATTCACAAGTTGTGTTGCCAAAAGGCTATAGTTCAAACTTATAGCTTAGTTTAGTTTTACCTGCTATCTGCGTAACAAATTAGATAAAAAGTCAAAGCAATATGGCCACGGTTAAAAAGAATCACCTACTCATATCCTTATATTTACAATATTAGCAGAATTTCATTCTGATAACATTATTAAATAAAAATTATTTAAGAAACCAAAAATACACGTGTACAAAAGTCGGTTATATAGAACATACAGGTGAAATTAATAAAATAATATTAAAATATGAAGAACATTAAAAAAAAACTAAATAAAAAGCTATTTTGCCAAATCTTTTTATTAAATATTCGACTAATAATTCAATAAGTAATAACCCTTATCTAAGCCATGTCTGCCATAACTTACAAATATCAGACACAATAAGGTCGGCCTGTTTTATCAAGTGAATACAAGTACCTCTCCACGTATCTTATCATCATCAAAAATCTCTATGATAAAGCAAATTAGGCGAATAATTCGAGTGCAGTAGTGGCGCATGTCAAGTACGAAATTACCTTTGAATCTAATCTAACATCTACGCACTGTAAGTGTAAGGGCTCTTGACAAATTATCGGTTTCTTTTATTGTGTGTAAATAGCGCTTGTTGCGTAGTATTCGGTTTAAAGATAAAAGTATAATATAGGTATACAGGATAGAAAAATATAATTTAGATATATTTGATGATATCATTACTTTTATTTTAATCACTGTTGGTTTTAGTACTTCTGTAAAAAAACTTGTTTGTTTTTTCATATGTTATGCTCTGTTGCACTAAACACTTCAATATTTTACATACACATTCCTTTCATTGAATAAAATGTAGTTAGAATAGTGGTAAGATTTTTTCTACTTTATTAAATTCATATGTTGATATGAGGCAGCTAATTTTTTTTTTGATATTTTGCTATCAAGCATTCAGAATAGTAACTGACGAAATTTTTGACCTAAAGATTATCTATAGAGTTTTAATCATTTCCCTCTTTCTGTTGAGGAACTTTCCATTCATGAGTTGCTATTCCTTAACGTCATTTCGGCACGTGTCTTAAGTATCTGTAAATATGTAAATATATCCGATAATATGATTTTTATAAATTTTATGTATCTAAAAATACAAATATTTTTTATATTGTAAAAAAATCAAAATGTAGACATGGTTAAAGTTATAATTTTAAAGCATTCGTCGATTACGCTTCAATTCAAATATCTAACGTAAAACTGCAACTGTTATTTACAAACTGATTTATGGCCAGTGACAAAGTTAAAAACGAGCGCATTTTTTTTTAAATATTTGTGTTAGGCCTGGGTGTTTTATTTGTGTCAAAATTCGCAAGGGGTCGCGAAAAAGGGTTATTACTATTACTAGAAAAATAAGTTAGTGTATTGTATTGTTCGATAATGAATTATTGGGTCGGGACGGGACGTTTCAGGTACATTGAGTATCATGTGAAGGGTTAGTTTGTGGAAGATGACAGTCGCTAGTTTCACACGTGAAAGTGTAGTCAGGTAGAATATTATGTTGTGCAAAATTAACGTTGGAACTGTATTTTGTGTTTGTGAGTTTCATAGTGCAGACATATTAGTTCCATACAAAATGATTCAGCTTTTCGCTGATATGATAAGGTATGTTAGAAAATATATACATATTAAAGAACCCGTGAAAATCTTCGCTGACTTTCGATAGTTCATTACAATTTTATTATAAAATAAAAATTGCTTTAATAACTAATTCTGTATGACAGTATTCACGATTATTATGTGCGTGTTCTTAATAGTAGTTTCCAAACAAAATGATTCTGGCGGGTTAAAAGTATGTTTTATAAGAACATGCGTTATAGAATTGTGTTGTACAACATTAATAATATAATTCTTATAAACACGCGTATCACCTCAGACTAACCCCAAATGCGTCTCGCATCTTTTGTAAGACCCTTAACCCACTAATAATAATTACATCTTTTGTGCGTTAACCCTTTAACACGCCGGTAATTCTTAAACCCTGCTACCTGACCCGCGGGTCTACTTTACTTCCTGATTCATTCCTTTGCTAAAGCGTCTCCGGTGTGCGTGTGCGCCGAATTTATCGAACGTTCGAATTTCGAATTAATATTGGTGGTGTAGTTTGTGATAGTTTACGTGATGTGACTGTGTCTTTTTTAGTTTTAAGGGTGAGTCGATTTTAGATATTTTTTTTTAATATTTTAGTTTAAAATATATTTTCGTAACTAAACACTGATTAAAATAAGAAAAATTAAGATTTAATTATGTTTTCTTACTTGTGTGACTTGTATTATTAACTTCATCATAACATTTCATAAATCTAAAAAGTATTCATGTTAAACTTTAAACTTTAACAATAATTTTTATCGTGTATATTATTTCGAAAAAAATTATGTATAAAATTAAATATACCATTGTTCTCATACATATCATTATTTGCAAAGTTACACATTCTTAATAAGCCATCAAAATTTGCCTTCCATTTTTCCTTATTACCCTTCGTATGTGAGTAGCATAATTTTATTCATACAACACGATATAACAAACAAGAAGTCGTTACGTACGTCAGCAGTTCCCTGAGACAATAAAAGGAGGCTGGACTCGCAGCACGAATGTCCTCGTACGTATCCACGAAGGATGATACGCTCTTATTTCCAACATATTCCAATATATTATTTTTTATTGCCCTCCCTGGCAGGGGAGGCAGGGGAAAGTCGCGTCATGCGTGATATTTGATATAAAGTCGGAACTCAACTTCGTTATGCGATATTCTTTTTTCAAAGGACAATGGTTCGGCAGAGACGTTACATATTTTTGAGGAGATGGTTGGATATTTTTCTCAAGATGCTTGGATAGGTCCAATTATTCTGTGATATCGCGACATGGCAACATTTTGCGATGTTAGTTTGTTAACGTTGTTATTTGTGACATATGTATATATGTACATCGACATGTTTCGTACGAATACAATATTACTAATTATGCTTGTTATTTTATACAATATAATATTTAGTTTATTGAAATAGCATAAAACGTTTACTTTGAGAAACTATCACTTGGCTAGTTTGTATGATCGAACGCGTCAGATATAAAATTAAAAAAAATAACGAATTTTAACATTGATATGAAATAATAATACTTATTTTTGTCCTATGTTTAATATGTATATATTTTAAAAAAATATAAGTATTCTATCAGTCAGTATAGTTATGACAGCACAAGCTCTGCTTAGTTTGAATCTAGATGACGTTGTTTTTCAAATGTCCAAAAAATATATCTTCATTAATTTTTATTTATTATGTATTTTAAACTTTAACTTCTCTTTAGGAAGATTTGAGACTATTTCGGTTATGTATTAATACGCACTATAGACTAAGAATTATATTATTTGTTCGTACGCAATATACGTAACACAATATAGACGTCTCGCAATAAACATTTTTTGTTAATTTGGGCAAACATTGTACAGATGTATCTAAATTATTTGAAGCCTTAGCTTTTATATACACTTATAACATGAAAAATATTTACAGCTTTACATTTAACAAATCTCTCAGTCTAACGGACTTAATCCTAGACAGACTGTCTGATTAGTTCGGTTCGTTACCAAAACGTGTTTTTTAGTTTTTAAATATAATTTATTTTTGCTTTTTTATTTATTAATGATGATATTATGAGGACCAAAAAGTAAATGAATCGGATACAAGCAAACAAACATACAGATGATGTTAATAAAAGTGTGTTGAAAACAAATAATAGTTTATCATGAATGGACTTGAATGCATCCAAGAGCTTGATAGTAAAGATCACAAACTACTAGAGCAACAAGCCACTCTGAACACCATTATTTAATTACCTTGGATTTCTCACTATCAGTAAAGTATTTATAAAACAAAATTTAAAACAAACCCCACACCAACCCATCTGACCATTGTGGTACAGTAGACCAATACTCCCTTTTTAAGAGAAAGCCCTTTTCCAGCAGTGGACTGTTCTGAAAGGCTCATCTTCAGGCAACTCAATTATATCATTTACAGTATGTATGTACTCAGAATTTTATAAACAATTTTTTTTTGTTTATTAATCTGGGTACTACTGTACACGTTTCTCGTAGTTAGATGGTCAGTTTGTTGTGTGTGACACGCGTCAAACTATTAAATGACATACTGTATTGACGTACCAGTTAATCTAGTGATCCTGACTGTTACGCTAAAGTTTATGAGTTCGTTCCCACCTCGAACAAATCTTTGTGTAAAGAGCACGATCATTTCTTCTATGTCTGTGTGTATCTACAACATAATATAAATGTATTTAAAAATGTATAAGTACCTTTATCAGTAGTCTGGTTCCTTTAGCCTACTTTGGGATCGATGGCCGTGTGTGAGATGTGTGAGGATATTATACTATAATAGAATGGCATCTTTTTGGGAAAAATTACAAACACTAACGATTACAATGTAGTTTTAGTTTGACAAAAAAAACGTTTAATACCTTTATATCGACTTTCGTTTTCATTATTGGCAAGTAAACTTAATAGATTTTTATTTTAAAATCAACTGATAGTACATAGCCAAGTAACGATGAAAGGAGTTGACTTTTTCTTAGCTCTGCAAAATACACTAAAATAAAATATACCATAGTCATTATTGTCCGCCATGTCGTGTGCAAATAAAGTCGGTTGTAAATAAGCGAGGGGTGTAATATTGAAGCGAGGGTGGCGGTCAGTTCTCCCCACCGTGGCGCGCCGGACCTGCCCCCTGGGGTGCTAACGGTCACATGTACCCCCGATAGTAGTAGGGTTGTGCAAATCTATCTAAATGTTATGTATACCGTTGAGCTTACGCTTTACTTGCCTAAATTTAATTTATACACTGCTTCCAAAAAGGTTAAGTAATCAAGTAAATGTACTATATTATTATCGTACATCTGATAGGGAAATATGATATATATTATGAACTAACTTAGTTTCAAGTTAAGATTAGCTGAACTTTAAAAAAAGAATCCGATAATATTAAGGGACATTAAAGCAATGACTTGCGTTTTTCGCAAATATGAACACTTTTGAATTTGTCCGACGCAACGGTTTGACAAACTTACACTGCCACAGTCACAGAACGATGAATCTCCTATAACTCTATTTTTCCCGGGTATAAATCGAACCTATAACCTCCAACTCAGTATTTAAGACCACTACTACTAGCTTAACAGGTTCATATAAACCGTGTTTTTAATTTTTGGAGTTCACTTATAAGTTTAATTTACGAAAGCTTTAAGACTCAGTGAAAAATTCTGAAGATAATAATAAGCCTTGTAGTTCATTTAAATATAATAACATAAGAATCAAACATTTCAAAATTGAATCTTTGACTCGTTAAGTTAGTTAAGTTATTGTTAATTACAAATCGTTGCAAATATTTAACGCAAGTTATTTGCAATTTCACCCTCTTTTCATAAAAGGATAAAAAAGAGTCGAAATGTTTCAAATTCTTTTTGAATAATATGTTACTTTAGATCTACTTTAAAAAAGATAGCAAAAATATTTAGACTATTAAATTTGGAAATTTATATAGTGTGTTTAATAGGGAAAAAGTCTAATAAAAGTAATAAAATCTCATAAACAATTTTAAAATTTTTGACGAAAAGCGTGGCAAGTATATCGGACTAGGACTAAAAAATATCACAAGCAGAGTTTTGAATAAAAATCAATACGAGTAGTTAAAATCAGTCAGTACGAAGTCTTCAAAATTACTTCAATCAATCAATAAATAAATTAAATAATAAAAAAAAACATAAATTAAAACATGAATGCATGTATGAATACACCCTTATCTCACCCACACATTCACAAAATAAGTACATTAAGTCGCCTATCCGACAGGGTGGACGGGCAACAAATGTCGCGGTCAGTAACCCCCCGCCCACCCTCCGTAGACCCACTACGCCATGACAGCGTAGCCGCTACAACTGCTACGTATCTAATATAATTTTATACCGCTACAAATATAGTTGAATGTAATTTTCTAATGTAATACAGCAAAGCTTGTGATATTAGATTTATTGATTTACGAGTGCAAAATAATTCTCTCATTGCTTTATTATTTTTACCGTTCGTCTCTCGAACATTTTCGACAAGATGGACATTTTATTATTTAAGAATAGTTTCTAAGAGTTGAAAATCTACGTTAATATAGGTAGTGTTTAAAAATGAGAGCAATGTGTAAAAGATCAATTGAAAAATTTTTGTTTGCAGCACCGGCGATGTGTGTTGGCTTATATCTCTACCTATAAAAGTATTTGCGTTTAATAGTCCTTATCTCCTCTCGCTGAACTGACGATTGAGCTATAATATAAGTAAGTATTTCGGACATTTGACACACAACGCTATCTAGTCCCAGACTAAGCAAAGCTTGTACTATGGGTTCCAGACAACTGATATTATACATAGAAAACACCCAAACTCCGAAACAAATTTTTGCAGATTATGCAAACATTTGGTCCGACCCGGGAATCGAACCCGAGACCTCAAGCACAGCAGTCGCATACGTACCACTGCGCCACCAAGGCAGTCAATATGTTGTATTTATATCCCACATATAACATAACGTAACGCAAAAAATCATCAAGACTTACAAACTCTGAGCTTATTACAGTAAAATATAGTAAATTATAATCGTTAATTAATACTTTAATAATCTTAATATGTAGCATAATTCTAAACAAAAATAATACTAATAATATGTATATAGATAATAAAATATTTTACTTTACGAGATTGTCGACATGTGGCATGTGGATTCGGTGATCATCGTATCTGCTCACGGAGTGATAACCAAGGGCTGACTGATAACCAATACCTTAAGAGGCTCATGTTAGAGAGCTGGATCAAGAGACTGATGCAGAAGGCAGTTCTCCTTGACACGGCTCGTATAGTGATGAGGTTCCTGTCTTTGGAGTCTTAACCACCGGTTTCTTGGTCCCTGTACCCGAAGTCGCTGGCCAATTATTTTTTATATTCTTAAATAGATACTTTTGTTTCTCTTTTCTGTATATTTAAAAATGTAATCCATTGTTATATAAATGGTATAAAAAAAATAATAACCATAACTCGTCTCACACACGGCCGTCTGGTACCAAAAAGGCAAATAGAGCCTGCGCTACGGTAATCAGACTGCTGAGGAACATAGCTATGTATGTCTAAATTTATATATATATATGTACATAAATTACATTCAAATCGGTACTACAATACTTCTTCTGAAAATAGAAAACATTCAGCGATATAAGAAAAATATTAGAGAGCGAGACAAAAGGTAAAGAAAGAGATAAATACCAGAAGCAAATTCACGAGAATACAGAAAGGGGAAGAATCAATTAGAGCGAACACTGATTTCAAATTTCGAACTGCCCAAATGGCCAATAAAGGCAAATGGTGCGATAGTATATTTCGTTCTACGCATCTGCCATAACTTGGTACTTCCATCATTAAGAGAATGTTCTTTTATTTTTAACATATTGTAGTTCAACTTAGACTGGTCGTCTGCATTTATATCTAGTATAACATGATACGTTGCGTATTAATAAAGTATTCGTAAATGTGTAAGGTATTAGAGATCAAGTTAAGCTGGGACTTTATATGTAAGTTTATGGGGGCTATTAGCATGTTTGCTGGGCAACCATTTTTGCTGACACCGTGTTTTGGACATTTCTCTTATTGGTTCTGTTATACAAGAGTTATGTAATGTATTCTTTCGTTTTATTGAGACATAAGGTTAAAAGCAGACGGTGGATTATATGACAGTACTTTGATGTTATTTAGTTCGCATATTTTTATGATCTTGTTTGTCTAGTTGTCTTGACCAATTTGTATGATTTATACTAAAATGTCGTTGTAAATAGAAATATGTTGATTTATTAGCATCTCTTTGTTTTATTGACTGTTAATTACTTAAAACTTTGTAGCTAAATGTCAAGTGATAAATGCCTGGTTAACTTTTATTTATTTTGTTGTTAATTTGTTGTTACTTTTTTTTAATTTAAGTAAAATTTTACATGGGTGTGCAGAATTTCCCATTGAAAGAATATCAGAATGATATTGTGGACGTGTATGTATTTAGAGATCTGGTATAGCTTACCCCTCCAATCATAAATTCGTTCTCAAATTACGTAATTTTTATTAAAATAACAGTCCAAAATATGTTGGCGTTATAACTGTTCTACCTTATCTACCCCTACGGGGATAAAGATCTGATTATATGCGTAACTTTTAGAAGTGTACGCCTTAATGTAACAAAACTGTAATAAGAAACACGTAATACTCAACTACAGAGTGATACACAACACAAACCTGTAACATAAAATATAAATATCTTTCTCTGTCTACAATATTGGCTAAAACTTTGTGTACAGCATTCGTTTCTCGAACCATTGATTTTCGAAACTAAGTTCCGAATGAAATATGAATTCCGATATACATGCTGTAGTTGCTTTTTCCTGTGGAATTTTGTTACACTATGTATGATGTGAATCGACTCTAATACAGAACGTAAGATTACTTGTAATTAATATATAGGATGGGCCAAGAACTCGTTAACATTTGAATTTGACATCCCGCTCAAACACGTTACGGGAGTTCTTAGGACTGATGTTACAAATTTGCTGGCTACAATCGTAACGTATAGTTTCAACAAGATGGAGCCATTTGACACACATCCAATGAGTCCCTGCCGGTGGTCAAAGACATGTTTTCTTGAAAACTGATTTCCAGACGAGGCGTCATTTCATGGCCACCCAGAAGTCCAGATCTGTCCCCAGCAGACTTCTTTTTATGAAGTTATTTGAAGAATAATGTTTATATCAATAAACCAAATACACTACGTTAACTAAAAGAAAAAATTAGCGAAGAGATGTCAGCAATCTCGCCGACGAATATTTGGAAATTTTGGTACTCGCTTAGAAGAGTACAAACGTCGAAACGGTGATCGTCTAGACGACGTAATTTTTAAATAATAAATCTCAACTAATTAGCTTTCCTGTTACATAAACATTTTTTATAATAATTCAAGTGTATGTCACTATAGGGACTCTATTCGTCGTAAATTCAAGTGCTTCAAATTTTTCTAAACAACTGCTCATCTATTTACAATAAGGCAGTTACTTTAGCGGTTTGCTAACTTAATTGTTAATAAGGTTATATTCGTAATGTAATTATTTAATCAAGGACTGGCTATGTCTGGTTAGTTTCTAATCCCGGTCCGTACAACTTGATGGTAACGTCAATGATATGGAATACCTATTTTGCTATAGTTTTTATACATATGCATAAATTTATAATTCAATTTCACACAATAATAATCTAATCTAATCTAATAATCTTTATACACCTCACACAGGGCCATTTGATCCCAAGCTAGGTAAAGCATGTACTATGGTAACCAAACTGCTGATAAACGTACTTATAATATACTTCTTAAAATATAAATGTAATAGATAATTACACCCAACACAGAACAAATGATCATGTTCATCACACATAGACTAGTTCTAGGTGGGAACCGAAACCTCGATCTTTGGCTTAGCAGTCATGTTCTGTTACCCCTAAACCAACAGGCCTGTCGGCAACAGGTAACTAGTAGCTAGTCACTAGTAATCTCGCTAGATCACTAAACATGAACAACAGTGAGTTCATACCAGCTACTGTAAATCCTAATCTGTCCCCTTTTTACGTACGCCCACCCTTAAATACGTCGTGTGGTTAATTAGAAGTTTCTTGTAAAAAAATTCAACAACAATATGCTAACCCCAGATCTCAAATCACGAAACCTTAAGCTCCGTAAACATTGATATGTATACCTACACATATACACTATAATGATAGATAATCTAAACATCCACTTAAGAACTGTATTCAGACAAATTAGACCACACAATATTAAATCCATAAAAGCGTCTGTATTTGTGTCTATATTATATTAAATCTAGTATTTCTTTCACAAAACGATACACAAGTTAAAGTAGCTTATATTTATTGTACGTATACGTCAAAGTAATCGTCGGTCACCATCGTAACCATAGCCTGGCAACGCCGTATTAAGCTATATATCTATAGTTATAAGGCTTGATTTCCCCTGATAAAAGTACATCAGATACAAATAGCCGACCGTTCAGAGATTTAGTTGTACTGGAAGGAACTTTGGCGCTGAGAGAAGCGTGCATTTTTTTTAATTTTTTGTAGTTTTCAGTGAATTTATTATTTTGTTCAGTCGAGAACAAAAGCATTTTTCTGTAGATATAATTACGATATCATTCATTGCCAGTGTAGGAAATCAGGAAATCTTTTTGTCTTTTTTCTCTACTAGATTTTTTTTTTAATTCTGTATTAAGAGCATTCCATTATTTCTTTGATACTTTTATGTGTTTTTTAATATATTGTCACTCACATATTATATTTTTAAAATATGATACTGATCAATCTTGATCTGAACGTGGAGGGCCAATTTGTTATCAATTTATATTGTAAATTCTTGTTCTTAAATATTCAATAAATTATACTCATAATCCGGTAGTATCAAAACAATTTTTATCAGAAATGATTTTTATAATACTTTCATTTGATATAAGGTAGTATAAAGCATTCGTGTTGCCTCGTAAATAGATATTCAAATGCAGAAGGGAAAACTAAACAACTTTTGAAAATGCTTCCAAAAACTACAAAGTACAATGATATACTTTCTTTAAGAATCTCTTATTTCTTTTTACTTAAAAAAAACGTAAAAAAAGTGTTCTGATTGTAAAATAAAATAAAATTACTAAGCGTGTTAGGTATTTTTTTTTCTATCCTAACAAAATTTAACTACTGTCAACCTATGTTTTTTGCCTGTGTGATCTGTCATTCGTTATGTGCGCGCTCGTTTCTATTCTGGGTGTGACTTTATATTTACTTTTCTATTTCAACCTATTTTATTATAAAACTAACTTGACATTGAACTTCATAAAATAATGTACGCTGTTGGGTATAGGCCACTGAAAAATAATATTGTTATTTCAATAATAAATTGTTCACGTCAAGGTCAGGAGCCATTACAAAGTGGTCGATGTGTTTTAAATGTGGTTTAGTTTTTTCATGACATAAGTTACACTTTTAAAACATTTTATCATTTCGCTTATGAATCAGTGTACTTGTATTGACGTACTCATGTAGCTTCTATACTACATTTCTGAATTCATTTAATAAACTAATAAAAGCATTAAGTAATTTTCCCCGTTAATAAAAAGGTTTCAATTATACTATTGTAGCATAGCCATCTTGGTGGAGGTTACTCTGAGAAAAGTTGTAAGACTTTGATCTAAAATTTAAAAAAAAAATTAAATTTTCCTTGTCGCTATCAGTGTAAGGTGAAATGCGTTCACCTTAAAAGCGTGGTCTATCATTTGGTAGATTTTCGAGCCCATCCAGTTCAACTTCATCTGTGTCATGAAAGGTAGTGGGACAGTTAATATATTTGAAGTAAGGTAGAAAAAGGGTTTCTTGTGCTACCTTTGTGCGGGGATGCCCTTTAGTGAGATCTAATAAAACCTTGTTACGGCCAGAGGGATACCAATCCCAATATTGAAAGTGTACTTTTACATGATACGGAATTTAGGGACTTCTTTCTGATATTAAATCGGGGGAATCTTTTTACTATAATGTTTTGAAATAACGTAATATCATGTTTGGTCTTATTGTGATTTTTCGGAAATTGCTTTCGCGTAAATATCTAAAGGATGTCCGTGTATTTAATATATTACGCTTAAATGTTATGTAAAGAGTTTTTAATATCATGTCTATAATACCTTTGCATGACGCTGTTCATAACATAGCAGGACTATTTTTTAAGCTGACTACGACGAAGCCAAAAGGTAGGGTAATAGTTTTGGCAAGGACTTCTTGTATGTATATACCAACGTAACACCAAAACTACTGAACCGATTTTAATACGTGAGATGTCAATAGATTCATTATAATGGTTTACGTACTTTAATCAGCGCTTAATATGAAATGTATTTTAGTTTCTGTATGTATAACATTTAAGCTTTAAATTTGTTGCAAAAATTCGAGACAAGTTCAATTTCTCGAACTGAACGGTTCGGCTCTTTCTTTCCGTTCCTAGGTTCTTTAAGTGGAGCATGAAAAAGCATCTCATTAGGGCACCATAGTGTGGGTCACTGTGCTGGCTTCTTTGCATTCGCAATTAGTACGGTGACCACCACTCTTGGATTCTATTCGTGACTTCTATCAGGCTAAATAGAGTCATTTTGATAGGCATATATAAAAAGGTACATATTACAAAATTATAAGAATATTAAATTCCTACATACGTACATTTTTAATAGGACCTTTATATATAATTTTTAGTTTATTGTGACTGTCCGGTGAAATTGAACGAATTTACTATTGTGGTATGACAACAACAACATAACAAAATATATATTAAATAAGAACTATTGTTAGATTCACGTGATATCTTTTCTCAAGTATTCTGACAGTAATTTGACAATTTCTTTTTATCATTATTGAATTTATTACCTGTATGTACAAGGGAATTCTCTAAAACAGTAATTATAAACACTCAATATTCATGAAAACAATTTAAAGAAATTAATCGAACATTGCAAGATAAAGGACACTAAACTTTATCTCGTTATCATTAGTGTTAAGTAACAAGAATCGAACCTGTTACTTCACGGTGAATTTTTTACGAGTTAAATATCGACTTCAACCACAATCTCGCCAACATCATGTATTTGAACGACGACTAGAAAAATTTTAACATCTAATTGGTACAATGGTACAAATAGGTCAGACACTGAATTTTTCTTCAATATTTGTTTCATCAGATCTGATATGCTGAACAGGCCTCTTGGAATTTTGTCCAAGTCAGTACATAGTTGCAACAAAGCGTCGGCTGGCAGGTATGACGCATGCGCCGCATCGTGGCCGACACTACCTGACCGCGGCCGGACACTGATCAATATTAAAGTCCGAGGGAGGATGCCGGGGGATGTCTGTTTGTCTGTTAGAACTCTATAGAGATGATATAACCTACCTAAATTTACACAAGTGCACTATTCTCTTTCTTAAAAGACGTAAACTCACTTACTTAACTTGTAGTAAACGTTGCGTAGTATCTATCAATATACGTAAAATGTAAGGTACATTGGGTGAAACTAGAATTATTACAAAGTAACTTAAGCATATATAAGTTGAAACTATAATAAATATCATAAAATAAAAATCACACTAACATAAATGACAATACTTTTTTAAGTTAACAACAAACAGAAACGTGAGAATAATATTGACAGTGCAAAAGAATCGATAGAAGTTACTACTACTTATCTAGACGTTGATTAGAACATCTTAGAAAGTATTATTTATTGTAACATAATTGAAAAATGATCTAAAATCTTTGAAAATACTTCTAGGGTTAAAAATGCTAATAATTTAAAAATGTTTTTACTGAATAAACATTGAAATTTATGAATTGAGAACTATGTACGTGCACTTATGTTATATTTCTAAACACTTAAAGTTTAAAAAGTGATATAAAATAAAAATGTCTAATTACACAAACGGTTATAACTACTCTATGAAAATCCATCTTAACTCACCTTTCTGCGGACACTACGGGGGAGGGTCCAAGAGAAATGACGACCCTTAACTAAAACACACACATATACACGCACGGCGATCTCACCCACACAAACGCACTGCCCTTTCACTTTACAAGACTCTTTAGTTGTGTAGCGTGTATATGCTTAGATGTATGCGTGTAAGACGAGGGCATTTACATTTGTGTGGGTGTCCAGTTTCCGTGCGCCTGGTTTCACTAATTTAATTAGAGGTACAAAAAGATTAAGGCTTGGAGGACGCAAGCATTAGAAACTGCTTTTGTTGAGGTCTTTTGTAATATGTAGTTGCGGGGGTAACGATGTTTAGACATACATAGATATACTCTTACAGTACAAGTAAAACTGTATTTTATGGACTGTGGATTCGAGACTTTTGTATGTAGTCCAATTGATAGTATTGATTTTTTGAATATAATGGGAATGATTGGAGACGGTTTATAAGTTCCTCAAAGGCTGATTTTGTGGTTGAATAAATTTAAGTGTTGGATTTTTTAAAGCCGTCTTATAGGGTATACGGAACTAAAGAGATTCTGGATGTAATGGAACCTAAATTTATTTATTTTGGAATGATACTTATCTTTTAATTATCTGACATATCCACAGCCAGTGCATACTGTTGTATTGCGTGATCGTTCTGTTTGTTGCTTTTTCAACAATGAACTTCCCTTTTTAAAGTTTAGCATATAACGTAGAGAAGAATATATGCTAAACGTAACTTCTTGTCTTATAAATACTTGACAAATGATATTGGCCATTTTAAATCTCATTTACAACGGGAGCTAATTTTTTTTTAATTATTTGATCCAACGAGTACAATATTATTATTGAATAGTATTTTTTTTGCAATCTATGAAAAATCCAAAAAAAAATGTAAAAGATATTTCCGTTATTTCTTTCTTTTTAAGATAAAACCCGCACTAAGAATAAATCCTGTGTCGCGGAGGACTTTACAAACATACAAGAAACGGACACAAAGAACACTAAGACTCGGAACAACAATTTGTGGATCACACAGTGTTGTCCCATGTGGGGTTAGAACCCACAACACTCAGTGTAGTAGCGAGCGGCGTGGCGACCGTTTAAACCACTAGGCCAACCGTGCAGTCAGTCTTTCAAGTCGATGTATTAACTTTTACATAGTTTCTTTTTAACTCATACCTAAATATGTTCTTGTGGTAAGACAATTTAAATTTTTTTAATTTTTTAATCGATTGGAAGAAAGTATTTTAGTTATCCAGCTGAATTGGTTGTTTAATTTTATGAAATATTAATAGTTACGTCCTTTTAATTAGACAAACAAATCTATTTAATCTATTTTATAGAAATAAGAGCTCTATTAAATATGCAAATATTAGTGGATTTGTTAGAAAATGGTTATAACTGAGAATAATTTTCTGTTAAACCATTTAGTAAAATTGTTTACAAAAAATCATGCCTATTCTCAAATTGGAGCAATCATGAATACGACAGAAAATATCGTAAATAAACTTTTTTAGTAGATTTTTTACTAGTTAAGATAACGACGTACGTACTAAAGGCATCATACAGGATTACTTTGAACTCTCTCACATAAATCATAAAGTACAACATAGGTACATGTTTGATAGGTTATAGGGATTTGCGAAAACGGCTATACACATACACCATGTTTGTCTTCAAAACAGTGGGCCATTCCCGATACCACGATTCCTTCGAATATAAAAAGTAAGTCGATAGCTTACCAACGAAATTTATACTTTTAGATATTCGAAATATGTTCACCTAGCCAACTTGGTTTGACCTGCCACCCTTGTTTCAAAATTATGAACAGTGGACGATAGAGGAGGTGTTCGACCACGTATGAAGTATCAGATAACGTTGGTTGACTGAATACAGAGTATATCGTATAAATTCAGCCCACGGGTGAATATAACCGTGGTAGTCTCTGGGTTGTTTTCACATAATAGAGCCATTTTCTTTTGTTTTTGTTACGTTGCTCGCGTCGCGTTATAGGTACGCCGACAATGAAAACAAAAGAGCCGTGTCTTATTTCGGGGTTTTTACTTTCGCATTTTGATAGTATATTTTATGATATTATGTGGTGTGTTTTGTGAATGTTAACGAAATATATTTTTAAGGTAAGCGATAAATGTTTTCTTTAGGGTTCTATCCATTGGTATAAAAATCTGAGTAAAAAATACGAACAATAGTAAAGTCTGTGTACGATTACGTACGTAATCAACATTTACAACATTTTTGTTATCGTTACAATGTACCGGTATTGGGCTTATCATCTCTAAAAACATTAAAACTGGGACTCATCCTAATCGATGTAACTTCTAATTCACCTCGTAATCATTAGAACTCTTTACTCATCATAAACGTTATCTCCAAGCGTAAAATCACTAGCTGTTAAACTCAGTCCTTGTGTGTCAAGTAAGTTCATGAAAGTCTTCCAAGTCTGGAAGGAAAGGAAATAGTCTGATAGGTCTTTACTTGTACGCAACTTCAAGTCAAACAAAGTTTCTTCAGTTCATGGTAGGGGAACTGCATTGACTATAGACCCTTATGTTATTGACTATAGACATGTTGATATTATATGTTGTATTATAAGAGGTCTGTATCCAGCAATGAACTGCGATTGACTGATGAGGATGTATTACTAGTTAGAATAATTAAACTATGAATAATTGAATAATTTCACAATCTGTATAATTGGTATATGTTGAATCTTATTGAACTAAAATATTTAAAACAATATTAAACAAACAATATTTAAAAACGCTTGTTTTTAAATATTGCTTTTTTTCAAATATGTCGTCTTTTTTAATTTTCTTACATGTTAGACATTAATACTATGTTCTATTTATTTAAGCCTTTAATTAAATCGAGTAAAAACTTTTATTTTCATTGTCATTTTCTGTAAAGAAATACACAAATATCCTCGCTGGCGCAGCGGTAGCTTATGCTACTGCTGTGCTTGAGGTCTCGGCTTCGATGCCCAGATCGAAGGACCAAATGTTTTAAAATCCGTAAATATTTGTTTTGGAGTTTGAGTGTTTTCTATGTATATACAAAAAAGAACATATACATTCATGTGCATATTTGTATCAGTTGTCTAGTACCAATAATACAAGCTCTGCTTAATGGGGGATGTTATTATTATTAAATTATAAAGCATCACATCTTAATCTCTGAAAAGGTAGACAGAAATGAACGCTCACATTTCGGTGACTATATTTTAGTTACGCTTAAATAATAGGCACACACTTAAACTTCTAATATACATATGTACATATTCATGTGTCCTAAATAATTAGGTTTCACAGACAAGTTATATCCACACACAACAACTTCTCGTATGAATCACACAGGACTTTTCACAGGGTGGAAAGCGGACTAACGACCTGTGGGTGAAAAGTCAGGGTACTACTAGACCAACAGGTCTTCAAGAAAAAAACTTTCTGCATTAACCATTTAATGTTTTTAAATTAAAAATTGTACATTATAAGCTCATTCCTTTTTCCTTCTATCTGTACATTCAAAACGAATATTCGTGTGTTGCTAACAGCATTCCAATGAGTTCGGCAAGCGAAATGGTCGCGACTGTACCCACCATTGAGGCGACTGGAATTTAGTTCCATTCAGTTACCGTTTCCTCTTTAGCCTTTGCCAGCTGTTTAAAGTGACCAAAGTTTCTAAATGTTAAGGATATTTTAGGGACAAAATCAAGTGTATTTATCTTTTGATTTTTTTAAACTTACATATCGTTCTGAAAACTATACATGCGTGTTTTTTGGTTTAAAATTATGTTACAGGAGACTGACCACGGTAAGAATTACTGAAATATTTACATATAGTTAATTTAGTAACGTAATATTTAATAATGTTATGGTCTAAAGACTATGGTAACCACTTACTCTTGAAGTGTCTGTTTGCTATGTTAGTATTTTTCAAGTATCCCGTGTGTCAGAGGGCATGTAAAGTCGTCGGTCCTACACCCGATCGTGTCAGACAATCATTCCATCCGTGAGGGAACAAAGAGTGCACTTGTGTTTGCGTACACACTTGTGCATTATACCATCTCCTGCGTAGTTAGCTGGTCTCTGTCAAGACTGGCCGCCGTGGCCAAAATTGGCTACGAGTACATCATCATCATTTATCAAAAGATTGAAGACTGTTTTGGTTTTGTTTAAACAACAGAAATAATTTTATGTACTTAGGTATATTCGTGACAACTTCTGTTTAAACAATTAACATCTTTGTATCACCGTGATGTTAAAACAAGAAAGAAAAATGTAAAATTAATTCACATAGGAAGGGCATCCCGAATAATTAGAAATTGCTACAACTTACATAGATAATTTTCTATTTGCAGATCAAACCCACCGGCTGATTGCTTAAACTACTTCGACTCTTGTGTCTTAATTATTATGCTTCTTAATATTGAGACTTATCCTAATATTTTCTAAAACGCTGGTATTAGTGGCTATCGGAAACTTGCTAAAATACAGTACAACTTGTTACCGGTCGGTTTCGGTACAAATTCGCAATATTGCACGTTCTACATGCAATGCTTTTACAAAATTTTCAATAACACCCTAATGTAATAATTGTTCATCGTCTTTTATGACATGTTAACAGCCCAATGCATTTAGGGAATTTCACTGAAATAGTTTTTAAAGAAAGTAGAAAACAATCGATGTCCACTGAAGACCGCCTGTCTGATGGAAATAGGGTCTGGACTGGATGTGGAATAAGAAAAAAAGATTATCAACAAATAAATGATATCACTAGTGTTACAACTGTTTTAGGTGCAGATAGCCGCTTACCAAAAAATGTTTTTCATATTATAAGAAGTTAATGTAGTTTGTGTGTGACTAGCTGTATCATAGTGCAGATTATATTAGACGATTACGCAGATAAATGTTTTCAATGTGAATTTCATTATATAATATGTCAATTGATATCATGGAGAATAAATTTTACAATGTTTTGATTAACTAAAATAAATAAATTAATAAATATTTCGGACATTTTACACACAACGTCATCTAGTTTCAAACTAAGCAGAGCTTGTGCTATGATAACTAGACTGACTGATAGAATACTTATATACCTTTTTTTTTGTAAATACATACATATTATAGATTATAGATACATATTATAGAAAACATCCAAACTCCGAAACAAATATTTGCAGATCATACAAACATTTGATCCGACCCGGGAATCGAACTCGAGATTTCAAGCACAGTAGTCGTATTCAATACCGCTGCGCTACCGAGGCAGTTAATTAACAATGTATAATTAACGTACATAGTCTTATGTTACTAACACTATTAGTATGGTAATATAACATAGGCTAATATACTAATTGTGTCTAAAATACATAGGTAGTACTGACTTGAACAGATTTTATATAGTGGGCTTGTCTATTTAGTTTTTGATGTTAAATGCATATTGTCATTTATTTTAGTGTGTAAAAAATCGTCTAATTACATTTCGTAGAAAGGCTTGCCTTAGTCCTACATTCAATGCTTCACCTTACATATCATTCAATGTGGTTTGTAGGCCACAACCTTCTACACACCCTTCAATTATTAAATTACTCTCTCTAAAAACTAATATATCTAAGATCTTAAATTATAAATACACATTTCAGCTTTTTATTTTAATATACCACAGAGTTGTAAATAATATTATTTTGAAAGAAAACAATTTTGCAAGTATAGCCTGTTTGAAAATACAATGACATATAAATACCTATAAATACGGTCGGAGGTCTAAGTGACCCTCATCACCGCTATCTGACTACGTCCAGGGTGACGCGGATCCGCAGAAATGGTGAAGTTATCTACAAACCTTTTTCAATGTTGCGTAATCTGGGTACGTTGTATATGTATGTAAAAAGCCATTATGTTATTACCGTAATACTAAGAGCGTTGGTTTTATTTTTCACTTGAATATAATCTCGTTTAGCGATAACATCATTTTTATACAGTACTGAAATAAACATACTTTACTTTTATATTATTTTATATTCTTTTCATAAATTATATTCAAACAAATTCTGAATAATATTGTGTAATGTAACTGTTTAAATATTTAAAATAAGTAAAATCAGTTAGTTTATATTCTCGTTCGTAAGTTTTACGAGTTGGTGATGTTGGCTTGAAGAAGTGTTAGAACTGAAGTAGGAGAAGACACACTCGAGAAAGTTGTTACAGCTATCGGCGATCGCACAATGTGTCGAGAGATGTCTGTAAGCACTGATTTGGTGGTAACTGACTTAGTCAACTGTTACCCATGCAGAAGCAAGCTATTTAGTTTAAAAAAAAGTCTTAGTGTAAGCTATGACGTCACAGGCTATCTCGTCGTTATAATTTCCAGCCTTACCAAGCGTGCTACATATCATACTAAAAAATAAATAACTTCGTTGAAATAATTTACAAGAATGTCTAGACTCTCGTTTCTTGAAAACTTTCAGAAATAAATAATGATTGACATAGACCGAATACAAAAAATTACTTAAAAACATTACAATAAATAGAATATAGTTGATTTTCGTCTTAGAACAATACAAGTATAAAAAAGCTCACAAATATAAGTGAACAAACAATGCATTAGTAGCGTCAACTGTTAATTAAGGATATTATAACAAATAATATTACTTACCTATGCACCAAAACGCTGCACGGGCTCACGCAAAAAATGCAACAAAAAATAACAAAAAAAAAGGGTGTTGGGTGGTCCCCTGTCCCACCTCACCGCCTACTAGCCCCCCTCTCATATCTCTGCACTCGCCAATGTTAATCTGTGTATTTATCAAACGTAATTTGTCCGAATGTGTCTCAAACTAAATTGTATTCTATTCCTAAACCACACAGTTCAATTTTATTTATGACTGTCGTGGATTTGTTTGTAAAGATCTTTTCCAAAACAGTAGACAGCTAGGGGAGTGAGGTCTACCCACCTAAAAACGTGGAAACACTGATGAATGTCCCCCATTAGATGTTATTTATTTAGAATGTGGTCGAGAAAGGGACTCAGCCGTTTAAGTTTACCTAAAGTTTACTTAGGACCGAGTGTATTGGGTTAAACTGAAGACGTTTTCAGTACTTGAGATAAATTACCCACAGTTATAGGGGTCCAGTTTTTCGGCATTCGACTTATGATGGTATTTTATCATGACGATGTGGGAATGACTGGTAGGTAGGTGTGGAGTTGTTTGTTTGGGGTGAAAACCTTTGACTGTTATTTATTTACTTCCATTATACGTACAGTTAACAGCCGGGTTATCGTAGACCAGTACCCGTACCGCGTTACAAGAGTTGCTTACTCTTTACGTACAATTAACTCGAAAGTATTGAAGAGGTACTACACATTTTTGAAACACAAAAAACCCTCAGCTATCTCAGTAAGAGTTTGGTTAAAACTGGAAATGACATTAATCTTAGTTGCTGTCCATGCCTTTACTATTGTCTATCGTTTTGTTTTCGACTTTAAAAAAAATACATTTCAACAAGTGTTAGTTTTTGTGTTAAGTGATAATAATTAATTCATCTATTACTTTTGTTATTATAAAGCAAAGTTCAACCGAGTCGTAGCAGGCTGAAAGTCGATTCCAACCTAGCCTGAGATTGAAGCAAGACTCGCAGAACTTTGCTAGGTAGTAGAGCCATACTGATTTCAGCACGAGCAGGCCGGCTCGACCGGGGTAGTACTACCCTCCCACAGAAGACCAGCCTAAAGCACCAGCATCCATGTTGTAGTGTTTCGTTGGCGAGTGTGAGACCGGAGGCCCATTGATGCAGGGGTGACAGTTATCGGGATAACTGTGTAAGCCTTACACTGTCACGATGACTGTCATGCCTTTTACGTCCCCAAGTGGGGTGTGAAAAACCACACTGCATTGACTGCATTTGCAATAAGTATGGTGAACACAACTGTTGGATTCTATTCATGCTTTCCATCAGGGAGAGTAGAGTCACTTTGGCAGGCTATAATGTAAAAAAAATGTATAGATATTTTGCTGTAATACACTCTAATATCACAATTATATTTAATCATAAGTAACATTTACTTGCATGATCAAAATAATTAAGGCAGTAAATTAAAAAATCCATTATACATTGCAATTTAATTCTCACAAAGACGCACCAAACTCGTATACCTAATTAAGAAAATATATAGTAGGGGCGCTTAAGACAAGCGGCACGTAGCGATCTGTCTGTGTGTCAATAGGTGACTAATGGTGGTGGACTAATGCTGTCCGTCTTTAAATTGTATTTATACCTTGTAAGATTCTCTTTCATAATCATTTCTCTATTTCCTTTTAGCCATTCGTTATATTGAACTGCAACATAAGTTATGTCAACAATGCAGATCACTGAAAAAGACATTGTAAAATGAGATATGTCTAAGACCACCGTAAAATAGATTTATTGATAAACTAAGAAAACATATTATGTCTCTTTATACAAATTTGGTAATATTATAAAAATAAAATTTTGCAGAATACAAAGCTTATCGTAATCCTATTCTAATATTTTTTGATATGAAATATTGCTTGAGAAAGTGTACACCTATATGTAATATGTTGATATTATGTCGTATTCGTGTCTAATGTATACTATTTTTAATACATCTACCTATCAACTCGCATTATAGACGACTGAACAGATACGGTTAGCAAAGAAATTCGTAAAACATATTTTAATATTGTTTTAAATTCGACCGCAGACCATGGAGTTTGACAGTTTTCAATAGAAGAGAATCATATATTAGAGCCTCTTTAACTTTATGTAAGTTACTAGCTTTATAATTAAAAAGTTATTTATTCGAAGTTCAATTGAATGACGTATCCTATGTGATCTAAGTCATTTTAAAATAGCAATTTTAAGTATTAGAGTACATATAACGTACTTACACCTCATCATGTGTAAATGTGAGCAGAAAATGTATCGATGTGATCGTTTATAAATATTTTGTTATATAATGTATTTATTATAATTTGAAATATCGTAATCACAACTGCATTTTCTTGAGCGAATAGACCCAGAGATGCAATTGACAAAAATGTAAGTCATACACACCAAATAAATACACCATGTGTCACTAGTATATCATAGGGATATAAAAACATGAAGTAACAGTTAACACGAAGTAATTTTTTACAATGAGGTTTCTTGTATAGAGGTTATAGACTAAAAAAATGTTAAATATAGTTCAATAATATTTTAAATCCATATTCCACAATGATAAAAAATCGTTAATCGTTAAATCGAGAAACTTATTATCTTGAGGCTCGTTATATTGAGATTACACTATTTGTGTTGTGTGGTATTACGAGTGGTGTTAATTTGAAATTAAGACGTTTTATCACAAAAGAATAATAATTAAAAAAAAACATCCTACTGTTTTACAAGAAATCGATCACGATTCTTAGTTTAAACTGAACAAATTAAATACAGTCCTATACCATGAACAGATTTTAACAGTTCAATATTGGACAACGTCTCCTTCCAAAAGAAATTTTGCAGATATTTAAACATTTTTTTTAATAGTATTTTATTTTTACGTTGTTTGCTGCCAGTACTGAACTTGCCGTCCCCGCAAATGTTGTGGTGAATTTCATATTTTTGTAAGTATCTACTTCGTATGTTTATTCTCCATGTGTTTCGGTTCTCATGGAATTTTCTTGATTTTTTATACGCATTATGTACGTTGGTTGAAGAGCTCTCCTCTCGCAGAATATCATATTATACCACTTTGAGCTGAGTCATTTAGTTTTTTTGCAATGTTACTTGATGTGTGTTTAGTTTTATATTTTTTTTATGAATGTCTAGAACTTATCACCACGAAATCGTTGTTAATAATTCTAAGAATCTTGAGATGTTTCACCATCATCATCCTTTACAGTCCACTGCTGAGACGATGAGAGATGTTCAATTTATTTAATTTTAATAGAGACATGAAAGTTAACTAAGTCAAGTTGGTTTAAACAATTTCAAAATATTCTGTAACCTGTATCTTTTTTAATGAATTAGTGGATTCAAGTTCTATATAATTTTAATCATAATGTCTTAAAATTTACATGTGTTACATATTATAATAATATCACATATATTAATAAATATATCATTTCGAGCACCGTTGAGACGTGTTGACACATATCTCCATCTAGTCTCAAACTAAGCAGAGTTTATTTTTTCGTAAATATATATATCATACATAGAAAACACTCAAACTCTGAAATAATTATATGCAGATAATACAAACAGTTAGTCCGACTCGAGAATCGAACCCGAGACTTCAAGCACAGCAGTCGCATACGCTACCGCTGTGTCACCCAGGCAGTCTGAATCATATTACTATAAAATTTAATTATAAATATTATAGTTCAGCGGATACAAGATAGACCAGCTTAGTGTTGTGGTCATGAATCATGGCTTTTTGATCTCGGTATACTTGAGGAAGTTTTGGTAGTACATGATACACAGCTTCCTAGCAGTTGTCTGTGATTCACAAACTCTTAATCATTAAAATCACTTTGACTATTGTTTCCATTGCCCGATTACTTATTTTGAAAAATGACCTCTAAACTCTACAAGTCCCCTGGATTTAGTTATCCAGAATGTCATTTCACCCCTTCTAAAACAAAACCTGGCTCTGAAGCGAACGGATTGCCGCGTACATTGTCTAAACAATTCTAAGTGATCAAACTATTTCTCAAAATGATGGAAGCGCTCATAACGGTTTCTAAATTTTGAACCTTCTTTGCATAGTCTTTGAAATGAAATTTGTTTGCCAGTAGCAAAATTTTGCTTTTAAAATTTCCTGTTACTGAAAACGAAAAGTTTTAAAAGAGCTTGAAACGTGTCAACCAATTTGAACTTTATATAAAACGCACAAGGGTTTACAATTGCTTATTTGTACATACTTTAAAACGTCAGATGAAGCAGTTTTTTTTGCAAACACCGACAAGCCTTAAACGGTTGAAATCTGCCAAATAATTTTGAAACTTCTATGCAGTGTGAAACAGTTAAAATTCGCGTTCAATTGTTTATGAAGTTACAGATTTACTCAGGGCAACCTTACCAGTTGTCGGTCCATAACAAAACACATAAATTAAGTGCTCAATAATAAATGGAAATGTCCCTTGCAGAGGACAGGGCATTAGGGCGGGATTATGAGGAATGTGGCCCTCCGAGCTCCTGTTTCTGGACGACCGAATGCGCTTAGTTGCTATACAAATAATGTGTTTGATAATCACTTACGTTCTTATTCACAGTAATTAAAAACTTGTAACTATAGCATAATCATATAAATATTTTCAACAAATATATTGTTGGATGCATCCTAAACTTCAAACAGTAAAAAGTTTTTATACCCCAAACAAATAAATCACTGGATATTTAAGTTTATCCATTACACCAACAATATAAATCTCCTGATATCTGTTCCATCCCATTATTTACAGAGCTCACCATTGTGTTATCATAAAAAAACAGGTCCTTAACACGCGTCCAGAATAACTTCACAAAACATTTATTTAGGGAGACAAATCTGTCAAAAGGTAGCCCCTTGTGGCCAGTAAGTGGTCAAATATACGGCCCGTGTCAAAACTTTTGTGGGATAAATACCTGTATCGAAATGACAAAAGGTGTGTTTATCTGACACTTTTGAACATCCGAGGTCCAGAATCGTTTATATGCTATAAGTGTACCGTTACTGTAATAGCGCGTGGCAAGGGGGCCTCCCTCGTCACTGGACCGGTCAGCACGTGACTAGGGTGGCAAACCGGTCGGCCATTGGTCATTTAGGGCAGCAGCGGGGGTCAACACGTCCGTCCGTTATTGGTGGATCAGTACGCCAGGTGCGAATTTGCGAAAAAATCGATCGTGAACTTCAAACTTTAATGTTACCAGTGATTTTTCTAGCATTTGAGTTATTAGATTATGAAAGAATTTAAATATATTAAGTTTTACTTGAATGTTAACTTTAAACCTACAGTTTCACTTACCGGGAGTATGTTCAGGGCAGCAGTGCATTTTATTAAAAAGTTTCTTGCAGTAGACTTCATTAAAAATTGACTTTTTATAACGTAACATAATGATAGTAAGTTCTGAAGACTATTTTATTTGTTTACCATTTCAATTCGTTTTAAAAAATCTACCAATTTAATAAATAAAAAAAGAAAGTCCCTTATTGTTAAAGGTTAAAAAAGAGACAATTTATCTACAATTACATGAAAAAGAGACACATTTTATATTCACTTGTGACGTAATTGCCAGGGACGGATGCAAGCAGGCGTGTGTGTTCAAAAATCTGTTTGAAATTTAATATGAAGCAAATTGTAGTGAGATAAGTATCAGATGTAGTACATTATGCCATGCGTGCATACGGTAGAACGGCAACCTAGTATATGTAGGAGCACTCGGTAGGAGTACAATCTTTACGTTCGCATAGAAAGTAGTTTTTTATATCTGTATCAACAATATATTTATAGTCAGGTGTATAGCATTTGAGTTAAAACTGTCGAAAATTGGCTAATATGTTTGAAAAAACAGAAGTATGTATTAAACAATGTCTTTTTTTTATTCAAACTATTGTTGCGAATATAGATAGGTAATATAGTACTACGAGATACGAGGTAGATTAACACCTAAACAGTTTATAATTTATAATTAATTGAACATGCTGATTCACTTAGTTAACGCTAATGAAAAAATGATAATTTCTCTATTTCTATCACATCTATTTTTAATTCTAGTTTCTTTATCTTTTTGTACTCATATCTCATTTAACGTTGGTTATTAACTGACATTTAGTAAATTGTTTAAGTGAACTCAAACTTTTACTAACTTTTTTTTCTTTTCCTTTTTTCTTTTTTTTTTTTTTTAAAGACAACGCCCGCACTAGGAATAAATCCTGTGTCGCGGGGGACGTTACAAACATACAAGAAACGGACACAAAGAACACCCAGACTCAGAACAACAATTTATGGATCACACAAAGTGTTGTCCCATGTGGGATTTGAACCCACAACACTCAGGTCAGTAGAGAGCGGCGTGGCGACCGCGTAAACCACTAGGCCAACCGTGCAGTCAACTAATTTAGGTTTTACGAAACAGGAACAATATTATATGAAAAACATCAAGAATCGCAAAGGACTTTCTATAAAAACAACATACCTGGTAAGAAAACCCAACAGCACAATCGTCAGTCAACGTATATGGATATTACAACACTTCGATACACCATCTCATTCGGTCTGCTCACTAAATTACAATTTGAAGGGTCGTTTTGGGAACAAAAAACATTTATATCAATGGCGGGCCGGTTCTAAATTTTACTAGTCATTGACAGGCCGTAAGAGGCGGGGCTAGGCCCCAGGAGGCTCGTTCTGCTATAGATGTGAAGTAAGTAGATAAGAATACTGGAGATGCCCGAAGACTCGGTGTCGCGGTTGTGAAATACTCAGAGTTGCTAATTCACCTTGGTTAACCTCTTTTGTTTTTGAAAATCACTCTATTTAATTGTCGCTTATTTAAACTAACTATAAGAAAATTGTGAAACCTTACTTTCTTCATACCATGTGACAGTAGCAAAATATCTGACTTATGTTATCATATTCAGCAAACAGCTCCTTACTAACACGAGGATTAAGCTTAATCTTTTCAATAATTGTAGAGAATCACTTATTGGGGTATGGTACTTCTACATCCAACAAAAACAATAAGATACTGTAGTGCCATCTACCGACGGCACCGAACCGTGGAGTAAGTAATCGTGTACTGTGATACCAAAAGTTATCACGTCGATTAGTGTATTCATCCTAACAGTAACCTTTAGTCAGTAGCCCACCTGGTACAATCATCTCGCCTGGTCGGAGGACCCTCCCTTAATGATGGAGGGACAAGACACTCGTTCCTTATGAAGTTTATGCGATTTGCAACATGTAGTGTTGTGAATCTCATAAGCCCTGACAAGCAAGAATAATCTGAACCCCATCACAAAATAAACCAGAGTCCTTTCCTATAATAATTTCAAAAAAAAAACTAAAAACACTAGAATTACGTTTAACATAATCCTATGTTAGTTAGATATTGAGCTACCGTAGCTCTATAACCTTCTTTAAAGGGTCAAAGGTAAAGTTTTCGGCCCGCGGCCACAAGGGACTGCTCAGAGTTCGAACCCTGGATAAAACTCCACGTAATTTTCACGTACCTACCCCCGCGTTTATCAGTTGGGCTCTATCGAACAATATGTTTATTTGGAGAAAATGTCTCATTAAAATAATGGGTTACGTAACTTATTTATAGCGTTGATATCTTGTTTAGAGGGGGTTGAATGATATTTTATATAATTTTATTTTGTCCTGAGACTTCAACTGTTCACAGGTTGACATATGATAAGGCCCAGGTAGATTCGTTATGCGACCTTGTGTGTGCAAAGTTATCATCCAAGGTCAAATCAAGCTAATAAATTATATGCTCAAGCAGTTGGAGTTAAAAGCCTAGGTTCCCTAGAAAGTATATTTAGCTTGTCAATTTGCCTAACCACTAGCTACGATACTTTGAAGTTAATATGCTTTTACTATCAAGTGGCAATTCGACTCAATGAATTATGCAGGAAAGAGATTATCGAATTCGACATATTTTAAAATCTTAAGCTTCAAGTTAATTACATAATTAATTACAAAATATAGGTATATACGAGTATAACTTACGTCTGTCAATGTCATAAGGAGTCTCAATTTACAAACTATATAGATAAAGGAGGCGAAGAATCGAAAACAAATATTTGTGTGACTATAAACTTTTTGTCTTGTGTTTTTCTCTTTTTGCTTATATGAGTAGCAAATTGAATTAGCATTTATAGGTTGAATTATTTTCAATCCTAACTATTGGTAGGTAAAACTATACAAATGTCAAGCTTTAAACCAACGATACGTGGGTAAAGTCAAGACGCACGTTCAAATATTTACATTGACTTAGGTTAACCCTTGCGCGGCGAGCTCCGTCCATCAGGCCTCGGCCTCGCGGGACCGGCCAGGTAACCGCCACAGGAGTACAAAGATTAGAGAGTTACTTTGTACATGTTTCAAAGAAATAGAACGTTTTAAATTTATTTTAGTTTATGTAGGTCTATTTGGAAAATGGGTTTTATATAAAATGTATGATTTTGTTTACAGATCAAGGGTATAAAGTGATGGCAACTCATGAAGAAACAAAATCATTACTGAATGAAGAAAATCATAAGTTTAAAAGGTACTTAAAAAGGATTTTAATATATTTACATGAAATAGTCTTGCTTTCGTTTACGAAGGCCGAAATCTAGGCATTCATCGTCGTAGTTTGGTAGACGTTCAACGTGTGACTAGGATAAGGTACTAAAAAATTACATTATACATAACTTATTAGCTTAAGAACAATCACAGAACTTACTAACTAAGCAAAAGGCACCTTGTTATTGTAAACTCCATTCAGTTGAAAATGAAAATAATTAGATTTACAAGAACGTGTAAGCAATTCTAAAATTGTCATCCCTCTCTATGATTTTAAGGTCTGTAGTCCATTCCGGGGGTCATCCGAGGAACCCGCAATAAAATATGCGCGGCAGGACGGCAAGATGTAAAAATGTTGTTTTTAGGGTTCTCCTCAATAATGTATCCTTTAGGAAATGTTAAGTGCTCCTTGCCTTTACCTATGTATGTTTATAGGCGACCCGAACACCTCTTTTATAAGTAATGTGGCTCTTTATTGTATATAAAAGTTGTAAGTGCGCTTTAATTTCTGTTTAGCAAACACGACGAATGTTTTTAGCTATAAAAAATAATGCCTTTGATGTTCTCGTAGTAATGAATTTGGATACTTTGAATTGTTATAACCTACAGGTAATAACAATAAAAAATATTATTCTGAGGTCAGGGTTTATATTTAGAGTTACATTTTCCATATACATCCTATCTTAGCATCTACGTATCATCAGCTGTAGTCACTACAATAAAGTATTGTTTAAAAGTTAATTTTTATCAAATTACTCTTTCTCTGTAGTTTAAATGTATATGTAAAAATCATACATTAAATACACGTTAAGAAACATGCATAGGTATTAAAAAAGAATAACAAGTTGTCTATTTTTAAACACTGTATTTTTTTACTGGATTTTATCAATTGTCCGATTTTTACATCAATTCATTTAGCAACTGATTATTTCAATATACGCCGAATTTAGTGCAACAACTTAATGATTACGAAGTAACCCATGGAGAACAATAAAACCACATAATATTAGAAAAAAAATGAACGAAGTAAATTACTGATTTTCCTTACCATCAAAAGTATAAACAGAAGCAACAGATTAAACAAAGCTAAATAAAATTTATGTAAAAACAGTAAACAATAAATCGTGCAGAAAATAAGAGCACACAAATAAACTGGCCCAAAAATACATGTACCGTTCAGCGTAACTCAGTGAACTATCGGTTAACATTCACTATCAATAAAGTACGAGCCGATGGGCAAAGGGCGTCGGTGATCGATGGAACTTCTAATTTATACCCAAAGCCCTAAGGCCGTATCGATTACATCCGCTAACTTTGCCGGGCCTGATGTACCGAGGTGCGGTGCTTTTTGCAAAATTTCGCCTGTTGTCTCTTGGGGGTTAAATTCTCTTTACTTGATAGTTCTATAATTAAATTTAAAGATGCGTGAGAAAGATTTATTAATCTTTTTTTATGGTGCATTTAGGATAATATAGAAGCCATCTTTTCTGTATCTCAATTAAAAACAATGTACTAATTGGCTTCAGTATCACATTTATCGTAGATTATATTATGTACAATGTTCTACTGCTACTTACGCTTATATGTGAATATTAATAATCTAGCGCACTAATCTCACACCTAGGAATATTTGCTGATTATCTAAGGCAACCTATAATAGGTTGCGAGATTTCCTTACCGATACGACCCACAAGCTTTCAAGAAAGAGTGTACTTCCACCTTAAAGTCTGCCAATGGTCTTGTGACTGTGTCCATTTGCGGTAGTCACTTCAGGGGTCGCTAGAACATTCTAATTCTGGGTTGTTATTACGTATTTCAATAACCAAGAAAACTCAATACCACCTTTCGACCCGACCCGGGGATCGAACCCGACTCCTCTTGATCGGTAGTCTCATACGCTATTCGCTAGACCACCGAGGCAGGTCATTCATATACATATTATTTATGTACAATCTGTATATAGTTGTATATGTTATATCCACACCGTAATGTAGTAACGCGTGTTAATTTGTTACGAATAAATACAACTCTCATCCAAATCCAAACAATCCACAGCCAAAAGCTGGAAGAAAATGTGTACGACATTAAGCCCGCCTCATGCAGTACATTATGCAGAATGTGTATGTAAATAAATAAAGAGATCATCATAGAGATCCCATTGGTAAAATCCATATGGATGGCTACTTTATCAGCTCTTATTCATTAGAAAGTGTATTTTGATACAATTGATCCCAACGTTAGAACGGCTTGAAGGTTAAGATTTCGTCGCTCTAGTAGGTTATTCGGATTATTACTAAACGAACCGACATTTTATTACTAACGTGACTATGGAATGGAAGCTGTATATTATCAGCAGTCTCATATTACGAGCCTTGAAACCGTTCAAATGTAAATAATGTAGCCCTGTCTGTGTACTAAGATACCCGAGATCGATTGCTTGTTTTCATGTATGTGTAGGTTTCTCTATAACTAAGCAGCACTTTTCAAATAAACGAGTAAATTAATAAGTATATTTTATGTAAAATTTGCTCTCGGTCACTATATATATGATGGCTGCCTCGATGGCGCAGTGGTATGGCGCACGGGCAATGGAAACAATAGTCAAAGTGATTTTAATGATTAAGAGCTTGTGAATCGCAGACAACTGATAGGAGCCTGTGTATCCTGTGCAACTAAAACTTCCTCAAGTGTACCGTGATGAAAAAGCCATGATTCATGACCACAACACTAGGCTGGTCTATTTTGTATCCGTTGAACTATAATATTTATAATCCAATTATTTAGTAATATTATTTGGACTGCCTCGGTGGAACAGTGGTAGCGTATGCGACTACTGTGCTAGAGGTCTCGGGTTCGATTCTCATGTCTGACCAAATGTTTGTATAATCTGCATATAATTATTTCGGAGTTTGAGTGTTTTCTATGTATGATATATATATTTACGAAAAAATAAACTCTGCTTAGTTTGACTCTTAGTTTAGGGTTTTTCTATGTATAATATGTATGTATTTACAAAAAAATATGCATTTATATCAGTTGTCTAGTGCCAATATTACAAGCTCTGCTTAGATAGGGACTAGATGGCATTGTGTATCAGATGTCCGAAACCTTGTATTATTATTATATTATATAAATAAAGTTTTAGTAAGAAAGAAAAGATGAAGTTTTCTCGGACGGTAACTGCCCGCTATGTTCCTTTTGACAGGATATAGTTTGATATAAAACCTATGCGGGAACTTACCTATAACCGCTTATATTTTGATAAAGCGCTCAATAGATAATTAAAAAAAGCCAGCGTATTTAGGAGTAGAAAATATTAATAATTACATATAATACAATTTATTTAACATGGAATCTGTCGTCTAGCAACAAGTAGATTTTGTCCTCAGTTGACAATTGAATTGAAATCTTACGCTTTACTTAAATACTTTACAATATTACCACAATTATTTCTGAAATACACTGTTTATTCATGATATAACGTCGTTAATTTAACATTTATTGAAATAAAATTTATTTAAAAGCTAAGCTAGTCTAGAAATAATAAAAACATCGCGCTTATAAATTTGGATTTCGTTGTGAGATTGCTAATAGCAGATAAATAATTAGCTTTATATAGTAGACCAAAATCTCCTTTCTAAGGAACAGCTTATGTCCAGCAGTGGATGATTAAAAACTGTTGATGAGTTACCACGAAGTTATGGAAAATAAGTTAATTTTGCGCTTTAATTCGCCTCAAATTTGATATGAACTAAGCTTTATATACAACCATATTATTGGCCGTAATCCTAACTAGCCTTATCCACCATGATAAATATTTAACAATTAAATTAATTTCCTCTTCACAAAGTGGTGAAGAACTATAACTCCTCAGGTAGGCACCTTATCAGCGGATAACTCACAGTTCGTTAAGCAAGGGTCATCCCACGGGTGGACCCAGGATTACCCGGCTAAGACTAATTGCTTATGTTTTAAGTACCCCAACGCTATCGGGGCGAACAGGCAGTGAATATTGAATGTTATAACTGATTGAATCATTACTTGGTGATTTCACAAACTTGTTTAATATTATTACAAAGTTTTGAGAAACGTTACAAAATCGTATTTTGTCTTATTGAGATTATAGGTTTTATACATTTTATATTTCATTTCATATTGTTCATTGTCACAAAATAAATAAACATACATACAGAAAATGAGCCTGTTTCCTCGGAAGGCTAGGCAGAGGTATATTAAACCATACTTTTCGCCATGTTTTGCTTTCCACGTATTAGATGGTGAACCTATTGCTAATCTATGGCTAATCGGGATATTTTGTTTGCCAGGAGGAGGCTGAATCATGGCTCTAAGTTCTGGGTGGGAACCCTATGCATCTCATCACAAAATAAAATATACAGTTTAATTGAAGCAGACAGTCAGTAAGATGTCATATAAATCCATTGAAGATTGTCCGTGCGTCACTAAAAGTAGTTTTGTTTTAAGATACTAATAGTAAAAGATCTAATAATATTACAGGGTCCTTAAGTCTCGAACTAAATATAGTAATTAGATAATTATAGACGTTTGGTAACGAATAATAATATTGAGATTTTGTAATGGTTTGGTGAGGTTAAAGAGAAAAAATAAAAAGCTTAGTTCATAAGTTTACGTGGGAATATTTATCAAATAAACAGCATAAATTTAATTAAGTGTAATGATTTTTTAATTAAAAAGTTTGTTTAGTTGAACTTAAGCACATTTTTTTATTGTTCCCTACCGTAATGAAAAATATTTTGGACATCTGACACATTACGACATCCAGTCCCAAACTAAGCAGAGCGTGCTCTGTGGTTTTTCTTCTTTAAATACATACAGATTATATAGAGAAAATACTCAAATAATTTTTGCAGATCGTACTAAGATTTCATCCGACCCGAGAATGGAATCCAAGACCTCAAGAACAGCAATCGCAAACGCTACCACTGCGCCACCAAAGCAGTATATAATTTGTACGTACTATTTTTATCTAGTGTATGTAGACTTTTTAACCTTCATGTGACCTCAAGGAGTGTGACGTAAACGGTCAGTATATTAGAATTTACTTCAGTACGGGATCTTTCTTCAAATATTTTCTTCAGTATTCGTACTAACTTTCAAATATTTTCTTCAGTATTCGTACTAACTAAAACTAAACGCAGTAGCTTAACACAATTATAGATAAAGCGAATCGGGGTGGGTCATCCACGGAGTTTGCTCTTGAGACTGCTGCGATACACGATTAATTAGGGAATAGGGGATACGTGTGGTCGATGTGACGGGTACTGGCGGCAACAAAAGTGTTAAAATAGCGAGTAAAATAAATAAATATTTTCAAACATTTCGGACATTTAACACACAACGTCATCTAGTTTCAAACTAAGCAGAGCTTGTGCTATGATAAATGGACTGACTGATAGAATGTTTATATATTTTTTTTTGTAAATACATATTTATTGTACATAGAAAATACCCAAACTTCGAAACAAATATTTGCAGATCATACAAACATTTGGTCCGACCCGGGAAATGAATCCGAGACCTCAAGCACAACAGTCACATTCACTACCGCTACGCTACCGAGGAAATCAAATAAATGTAAGCTATCTAATGTGTACACGATTATAAGGTTTATGTTCAGCTGTGAAATGTCAAAAGCTATTGATGATGACGATGATAACGTTCACATTCTTTCTCTAGTTTACAGTATTTTTTTATCCTCATACATCGTCTTATCTTAACGAACGGTTTCGGTTTTTACTATATACTCATGGCAGGGACCTGAGGTCATTAGAGAATTTGAAACAAAAAATGTCAAAACATTTCACGAAATTTGGAAACAAATCCTTTACCGTACAAACAGTGCGACTATGAAATAACTTGCTGAGACAATCCGTCAAGCTGAAACCTTGCTTGTATTTCAAAAGCTAGAGAAGGATTATCATTTGTCATTATAAGTATTGGATATAACCATAGTGTGTATTTTAATCTGTATACGTGTAATGTACATATGTGTATTTTTAGGTTTAAGATGAATACATATCTAGGATAGATATCTGTCCTTCTTAGGACAGGAATCAGTAGCTTAAAAGCAGTACTGCAATTTAATTCTAATTCTAACACTTTTCTACCCAACTGTACAAAGCAGCGTGGTATTCGTCCAGTATAGTATAACTGAATTACCGATCCTTTTGATTGAACGTTTGAGAGCCTCAGGAGGTCGTATTAGATCGAACCTCTATTTACCCGACATGTTAGAGCGAGACACTTTTACGTAGTTAGCCTTTCATTTACAACTTGTTATTGAATTATTTTCTATGCACAACTGTTCTGGAATATTACTTTAATAATGAAAATGAATGAGATTCTTTATGTTCTAGTAATTTGATCAGATTACTTACTGTTTTTTGGGTTGGATTTTTTTTTGTACTTATCATACTGGCTGTGGTGACTTTTACATACAGAGTCATCTGCCGAAGATACATAGAATTACGGAGTAACTAATTCTGTATCGCGATATAGAAATTCTCGCACCTATTAGTACTAGTGGTCGCCCATTGGTCGAAATTCGACCATAATAAATTTAAATTGTAAGTGACTTAATATACATTATTAAAATATAATATTCAAACATTATTAAGGTTCTACTGTCCAAAACTAAACTACTATAACCACAGATTTGACCAAGACTGTTATTTGCCAATTTCTTTTTTGAACAAATTATATGAAATTAAAAAGAAGAAAAATAAAGAATACCTATTTAAAAAATGTTTATTAAAACAAAACATGCTATAAGAGGATGCAAAACAAAAAAACATTTTTTATCGCATATTGCAATAATTTAATTAATGATTTAAAACTTCTCTGAAAACAATGTTTTTTGTAAAAACTCTTTCATCGTTTGCTAAATGTCCTTGGCCATTATATGTGGATATATAAAACCTTAAACCAGCGAATGAACGAACTCTACTTGCTGCAACATACAATTGCCCATGTGTAAAAACTGGCCGATTTAATAAAACTCCAATTTTTTGGACTGTTTTGTCCAATTCCAGTGAAATTTCACGCATTATGTTGTTGTTACATGCTTGACTAATACATTCTTGTAATCTATAATTAATAGCAGTGTCAACATCATAAAAATATAATTGTGCATAACATGGTGAGCGACCATATGCAGCAGTCATTGGGCCTGATCTGTGATAAAAAACATCATGTATTTTGAAATAATACACTCCACTTGTAACTACCTCAGCAACTTTGGCTTCTGAGCTAACCATAGCAAAACATGAATTATATTTCCTAATATATTCTAAATAATTTTTTGATTTACTTTTTATCAAAGGTTCATTTGAAGTAAGTCCATCATACGATGATTTAAAATATTCATTTTGACTTAAGGGTGGTAATATTGCTTTACCCTTGTGACAACATGAAG
Source organism: Hypercompe scribonia (assembly GCA_949316085.1). NCBI lineage: Eukaryota > Metazoa > Arthropoda > Insecta > Lepidoptera > Erebidae > Hypercompe > Hypercompe scribonia. The sequence continues at coordinate 15,160,952 of OX438981.1, read as the reverse complement.
TGAATGCAGTTCGGTCGCCTAAGGTCACTTCAGATTCAAAATGTTTCGCATTGCAAAACCTGCACTCTAAATTAATCCACAATCATAACTTAAAAACACATTTGGAATGACATTTAGAGCACATTTAAATGTAGGTACATATCTCTCAAAATCACTTATTTATCCTGAAGTATATACAATTACTGTAATCGTAAACTACATACTACAACTACTAATAATTGCTTTGAACCAGAAATAGTAAGTTATATTTTTTTTGTACCTGAATGTTGTCATTGCAGATTGCTGCTACAGAACTTTCTTTATGCATATAATGAAAGTCCGTGTACATTTAAATGTATCTTACTGCTACACAACTTATATATATGTATATATTACATAAATTTGTATAAGCGCTCAGTATTTCACGTAGGATTCATCAAATAAAACTTTTCTGTTTGACATTCAACTATGTCTATAATAAACAAAAGAGACAATTTGACCACAGAGTATGTATACGTGTACAAATACTTATGTATGCGTGTGTCAAATGCATGCTGGTTTGTGTAATGTTTTATTTATTGATTTAATGTACTTTTTATGCATTATTATTAAAATCTTTTTTATATTAAATGAGGGAAATAAAACTTTTCTTTTTGATATGTCTATGTCAGTACTCTATGTCTGCGTCTAAATCTGTCTCTATGTCTAAAGTATGCGTGTACAAATACTTGTGTATGTATGTGTGTGTGAAATGTATGGTAGTGTGTGTAATGTTTTATTTATTGATTTAATGTACTTTATAAGCATTATTATTGAAAAATATTAGCGTTCTGCACTTCTCCAACGCATAAACTATAAGTGTGCCTAATTTTATGCTCCTGCGTCCGCGTAATTTTCGTAAAAAGCGGATTAAAGTTTTTGTATCTCGTATTAATATATAGATATATACAATTATCCTTACCGTTGGGCTGCGATGCGCCAGACTTGATTACCTTATCTGGTCTGAGGATCCTCCCTTTCTGCTGGAGGGATATGACACTCGTTGGTATTACTATTGCCTGAAGTTCACTTCTATCGCTATATTGAAAAAAGATAAAAAATATTTTTCATTAAAGTCCTCGTGTTCTCGTTTATGTAATGAAACTGTTAAACAAAGTTTGACTAAGAAATTCGTAACGCTTTCAGCCAATGTACACTAAATTCAAACTGCTTACTTTTTTTTTATACTATTTCCTTAGGACTCCTTAGATATTCATACAACTTAGGCATAGATCTTTTAAAGAACTATGAATATAAATAAAAAATATATGAAAGAAAATAAGTACTCATATACAAAGTCTTATAAGCTGGATGGATTTGATGGGCCTGTTGGTCAAATGTTTAGAGGCCCTGACTGCTAAACCAGTGGTCGTGAGTTCGATTCGACGAATGTTTATGTGATGAGCATGATTATTTATTCTGTCTGTGTGTACTTTATCTATATTATGTATGTATTTAGAAATATTTAAGTATATATATGAGCAGTCTGGTTACCATAGCACAGGTGCTGTGGAATTTGGAAATGTGTGGTAATGGAATGATACGGCCGTGTGTGAGATGTATGAGATTAATTATTTGATTTTATTAAAAAAAAAGTTGTTCTTTTCGGGTGTGTCATTCATTTTGATAATAAAATAAGTGAATTCATACCTGAATATTAGCACTTAAGGTTCAAAATCAAATCATCAAGTATTATATACAACCTGCTTGTAACGGCACCTATTGGGTCTAATGATAAAATATTTATAGGCAAATATCGCTTATTCTTAGTACTGGTAGAGTACCTTCCTAAGGAGAAGCTTATGTCTAGCAGACTATTAAAGACATTCATGTGTTTTACATGAAATAATACTTAAATTTTTAGACAGATAAAACTTAGACGGAATGAATTTCAAAATAACAAATAATTTCAGAACAACCGGAATCACCATTTTCCCAATTTTAGTTCAAGTAACAGATATATTTAGTTATACCAGAGGGCAGGTATTACACGATACAATATATAAATGTATGTGCTGAAATAAGGGTCTTTGGGCACAATACACGTCTTAAACAAATATAAGAAGGCTGTGGCCGGCGACCTTTGTCCCTTCTGCATCTGTGTGGGTAAGGGACGGCCTGTGAAGATGCACGCACACACTCGGACAGTTGTATTTGCAAATGTGACCTTATAGATGTATAAATAATTTAGAGGTGGCTTTTTTTTAATTGCTATTTCGAATATCATCGAAATTAGTTAAAATAGAATAATTTCATATTTTCTAGATCAGTAACATTTACTTTTTAGTAACCATTAACAGTTATGTTTTAAATTAATTAACTATGATCGAACATATCATACGTTTTTTAATATTTTCGTATTAATATAATGTATATGTGGGTGCATCAAGCTTTATTTAAATGTCAATTTTTCTTCAAATATATCTATTTCATCTCCTAATTACCAGCAAAGAATCCCCGAGGCATTTAGTCTACCTATGTACTGTGCATACGATTTTCAAAAACTTAAACAATAAAACACTTATTTTATATTTGTTAGTCATGATTCGATTTTTGTGTTCGATTCTCGAGTCGAACCAAATTTTTGAGTGATCTACAAGAATTTGTTTCGGAGATTGGGGTTATTTACAAAAAAGTAATTATATATTGATATCAGTTGTCTAGTACCCTTAGTACAAGCTATGGTAAATTTGAAACTAGATGGCGCTGTGTAAATATGGTAGAGTATTGTATTATTATTATGTTCTTACCTGTAATCGTACAGGGTACCGTGTTAAACTAGATTTATAAAAAAATGAAAGTTCTTAAATTACAAACTAGTCTATTTTTTTTAGTTTAGATATGTATAATTTCTAAATGCTTATTTTTACTGATAGGTTTTATTTATTTATATATTTATTTACAACTTTATGCACAAATACATGCATTGGTGGACTTAAAGCCTAAGGCATTTTCTGCCAGTCAACCGACTTGGCCACGCAGAGAAAAGATGAGGTAGGTGTATTTAAGGATAAGTAGTAATTGACAGAAACTAGCTTGACCATAAATAAGCAAATATACTCGTACATACATAAACAGATATACACATACATATAACACATACATACCCATGCATACATATTGCCACAATAAGATATAATAATACCAGGTGATGAACTAAGACGACGCCAATTTATATAGTTTTTTTTTTATATAGCCATAATTGATATTAGTAAACAAATGTCACTTTTGACTGTCATCCCATTCCATAGGCAAGTTTAAGTGTAGTAATGGGTAATTGGTGGGTTGACCTCAGTTATACACTTCCTGATTTATGGATCAAATCATATCATCGTTATCATATTTATCTCAAAGGGAAGAACGACAATACGACATGTATTTTGGAACAAAACACACTCAAAACAACCAATCATATAATTGTCCTTATCTACAATATTACGAACTCTATGGTATAAGCCCGTTAGGCCGGGCTACCTTCCGATACAATAACAGGCCGCGAACCCTTTCTTCTGCTAGAGCCGCTTATAAATTGCGGTGTCCGACTGTTTGTACGCAATATTGCACTGCTTGTTTAGTTTGTATCGATTTGTAACTTAAATTTTGGACAAATGTTTTCTAATATAATAATGTAAGATAGTTTGTCTACTAAGTTTACTGATAAAGAGACATTTAGACGAACAGACAAACCGATGCACAGAGGTATGGACAGACAGTCGTACTGACGAAGAAGCGTACCGATAGACAGGCATACTGACGGTCAAGCGTTGTGACGGACGACGAGCACAAGTTTTGACTAACACTTTCGCTTGGTTTATTATGTAATCAATGAAGATGACTAAAATATATCTAACTACACCTACATATCTAATACATTTTTGTCAACATAGTACGTGGTACTAATGCATTGATTTTTTTATAAGACAACACACACTTTAAGAATATATAACACACAAGAAATGCACACGAATATCCAGACTTAGAAAAACCATTTGTGGATAACACAAAATGTTGTCCCATGTGAAGTTTGAACCCACAACACCACACTCACCACTACGACATCCGTACAGTCAACATTAAACATCTACTAATCAAGCTGTGGTTACAAAAATAAACAACGGAAATAAAACACGCAGTTTTCTGTCAGAAGACTCATATTACGAATTCAAAACCATTAAAAAAAGGATAGTCCACGATCTAATTAAATTAGTTACGTGATAGTAGATATTAGATTTACTATGCCATCGATTTCGTATCTTACGATGATGCTGTCTATTATGCGCTGATAATGTACGAATTACAAATTGTTATAAGAAACTTTTTTTTTTTTTTTATCGTGTGGAAACCCCCTCGAGCCGTCACCCCCCCGGGGTTTACGGCGGGGTGGTGTGTCGGAATCGGACCGACTAAAACCACACGGTGTGCCACTCTGCGCCTGACATAGGAGGGATCCGGGAACAGCTGCTGGGCCTGAACCGGTACGAGGACCGAATTGACTACGATAGAGGCGCCGGGTGGGGGACCACGCCGGGACCCATGGAACAAAAGGGCCTCCGTCTTATCTAGGGCCACCCGTAACCCGAGCGCCTCAATACGCCCGACCACTAAAGAGATTCCCATGGTGGCCAGGCGCGCCGCCTCTTGGAAGTTCGCTCCCCGGGCCGTGACCAATGTATCATCGGCGTAACAAATTACACCCAGCCCGGGGGGAAGACGACCTCGAAGGGCCCAGTCGTATCCCATGTTCCACAGAAGTGGTCCAAGGACAGACCCCTGCGGAACACCGCACGACATGAGCCGCCGCCGCAGAACACTATCTCGGTCCTCGTACATGACGGTGCGCTCCTCAAGATAGTCTGCCACAAGCCGCCTCAGGTACTCTGGCACCCCATGGTATTGGAGTGCTTCCCTGATGCAGCTAAATGGCAGACTATTAAATGCGTTGGCGATGTCCAACGACACCGCCAACAGCACGCCACCACAGCTCACCGCCTCTTCGGTAGCGGCCCTGAGGCGTAGCACGGCATCGACTGTCGAACGCCCCGCTCGAAAACCGAATTGGGCGTCCGACAGATCGGGACCCACCTCGCAGAGGTGCCGAACGATGCGGGCAGAGAGTATCCTCTCAAACAACTTACCCGCCTCGTCCAACAACACGATGGGCCTATAGGCCGCTACCGAATCGGCTGGCCGTCCCGGCCTTCTTAATAGGACCAGCTTCCCGCTTTTCCAGCACTCAGGGAAGCGTCCGGACGCCAGGCTAGCGTCCAAGACCTCCCCGAGATGGTCCGACATGTGTTAAGAAACTGGTACAACTATATTATCTCATTTTACAACCACTCACGTTGGCAGAGCACTTGTTTGCAACCTTTAGGTAGTTCCTGTATCTAATTTAAAAATTAAATAAAACATAATACGTATATCATACGGAAACTTTTGTGCATGGAGTTTTGTTGAAGTCATATTTATCGGAATGTGGAAATTGTCAGCATGCAGTTGCGCTGGCGATATTACGTGTATTTCTCATGAAAATCGTTCTCGTGGAGGTTCTATCTGGCATTCGTGTAGTATGTTGACTAAGTAATTTCCGTAGCTTTGCTTACATTCATATATTTTACCTGATTGAAACAAAGAAATTGCGAAGAGATGTCACCTCTATGGCAGTCCTCTATCGTCTTTATCATGGAGAATGTTCTGAAGAGCTCTTCCAACTGATCCCATCCTTTCCGTTCCTCTATAGGAGAACTCGTGCTGGTCTTGGAAGTCACCGTTTCAGAATGGTAGACATACGCTCCCGAACTAAACGGTTCGGTTCTTCCTTCCTGTGCAGATCGGTTAAAGCCTGGAACGTGAAAAAGCATCTCATTAGGCCGCCATAACGTGGGTCGCCATATTACACTGTCGTCATTCGCGGTGAGTATGGCGAGCACCGCTCTTGGATTCTATTCATGCTTTCCATCAGGCAGAATAGAGTCACTTTGGTAGGTTCAATATAAAAAAAAGAAAAAAAGAAGCTAATTTTGTTTGTGTCTTTGTTTCATCTTTCATTACTCTTGTTCATTAATTATCGTTGGATAAGTTAAAAAATGTAGATCCAAACATCAGAAATATTCTTAAATGCGGAAAGGTAAATCATTGAAGTCACAAATTGTAATGAATCTGATTGATCAAGAGCCTTTCCTGATGTACTAAAAATGTAAAGAAAAAATTGTAAGCCTTCTAAAACATTGAAGCATCTAGAATCTCATATGTCGCGTTTCATGGTTGAACAAATAGGTGCCGGTCAAATCGCAATAAAAACTAAGGAGTGTACAACGTGTTATTTGCACAAGAGGACTGAGGGACCTTTCATTTTACACAACCTCCCTTAAAGGCATAGAAGTTACTATTATTACATTTAATATAACATAACAGTACGGTGGCTCAGCGGTAGCGAATACGACTGTTGTGTTTGGGGTCTCGAGTTCGATTGCCGATCAAATATTTTTATGATCTACAAATATTTGTTTCGGGTTATGGGTGTTTTCTATGTATAATACGTATGTATTTACAAAAAAAAGTATATATATATTCTGTCAGTCAGTCTAGTTATCATAGCACAAGCTCTGTTTAGTTTGAAACTAAATGGCGTTGTGTGTCAGATGTCCAATATATTATTTATTTATTGATGGTAAGACAAAACAGTTGTGTAATTCTTCTTTTCTCTTCATGTGAACTAGTTCTCTTTATTTCTGTTTGTAGATTTACCGATAGCAATAAAAAAATTGGAAACAATTTTTTTCTACCATCAACCGAACTATAATCATTTACAATAATTAATTTTCAACCTCTATGTGACCTTTACAATATTTAAATAGTTATTCAGTGATAGTTTATAAGCGACTCGAATGGGAATGTGATAATCTAGTTTAGATAGTTTGAATCAAATATAGTCCAAGGTTTCTACTTTCGACTTGCAACTCTTACTTACTTAACCCATAATAACACGGTGTATTTAACGTTATTAACATTTCTCGGCAAACGTCTTGTGGAATACCTACAGGCAAGGTGCAGTGACGATTTGTACAAGATAGTTGGCAGGCAAGATAATTGAGTCTATTCGGTAGTAGAGCCACACTGATTTCAGCACGAACGGGCCGGCCCGACCGGAACACTACTATCCTATTGCAGAAGACCAACCTAAAGCACCAGCACCTGTGCTGTCGTATTACGTTGATGAGTGCGAGACCGGAGGTCCACTGATGCAGGGGTAACTGTGTGAGCCTTACATTACTACGATGACTGTCATGCCTTTTATGTCCCCGAGTGAGGTGTGAAAAAGCATCTCACTAGACCGCCATAGTGGGGGTCACCATACCGCATTGCCTGCATTTGTAATGAGTATGGTGGCCACAACTCTTGGATTCTATACAAGCTTTCCATCTAGCAGAGTAGAGTCACTTTGACAAGCTTTTAATATAAAAAAAAAATAAAAAATGGGATAAGCCTATGTCCAGCAGTGGGCTGCAATAAGCTGATGATGACGATGAACATAACTAGACTCAAGTATAGACACCAAGTAGTAGAAACGATTGGCGTTTAACTTACGGCTATCGATGTTAATAAATTTATAAACAATTCTAACGTGATTAAGATTATATAATTTATGCTATTATGGTATTAAATGAATAACAATATAACTACGTTTGAGTCTACAAACAAAACTATTTCTTATTTTCAAACACAATAGATATATTTACAATCGATATACATATGATAATAAAAGACCATTTTTAACAGTTATAAATTGTAAGTATAATGTTATGAAATAATTTGCCAAAGTTATGTCCAAATTGCTTACGACACAGTTCGCAAAACAAGTAAACGAGCAAGTTAACTAATTTAATCCTAACGAAAAGCTTTGCGATATCTGTGCGTAATGTATGCACAACGGATGTACCCCTTTGTGCCTCGTTCACTCACTCTGCGAGTTCATACAGACTGTCATTGGTCGATGTGGTCATGAAATAAGAATCAAGAGTATTACTATCTCCATTCATCTTTCGGGTGTCGTAATAATTGACTAAGGGAGCAAATTATGCAATACAACAGCCCTGCAAAGAGGTAAAACACTTGAAACAAACCTCATATCCAAAATGCACTTTTTTAACAGACACCTGACTACTAATGGCTCTTGTTGATGATAATGATGATGCTCTAAAGACAACACTTTTAAAATGTCTAACTTGGAACTTACTTCCAACAACTACAATCTATAACGACATGAATAACCAGTACCGATCGTGTGTATAATGTAAACTCATAATTTCTGCAAAACAAAAGTATTGATATTACACGAGTATACGAGTATATGTGGATTAATAATATGTTTACAAGTACTGAATTTAAAAAGATTAAGTTAGCAATTTTTTCTTTAACATATAATTATTATTTCATATCACAACACCTTTAAATCTTAGTATAAATACCTATAATATACAAATCAAACCAAGTAAAAAATGATTACATAGTGATAATTAATAATGATTCTAATAACAAAATAAAAAACAAAATATTCAAAAACGTATGAGTGTTTAAAATTTAACAATTCGTACGCGACTTGCCTGCTTACTAGCACTACTTAAACGCAGCACAGGCCGGCCCTTGCGGGCAGTCCTCCCTAGCTGTGGGCAGTACACCCCCTAAACAACCTGGGCCAACAAAAAACATTCTAACTACCTTATGAATGCGCTGTAAAAACGACTCTATGTCTAACAAAATAGGGTAAAATGCCCAGTAACAGTTGGTTTGTGGGCAGTGGAATTAAAGGGGGCTGTCAAATCGACCCATGGCTACTGTAAGCGATTGTGTAGTTTTGATTTCTATTCCGTATGTTTGAGTTTGGAATATTATGCGAATTCCAGTTATTGATATAACTTGCTTATGAATAAAGTATGCCAAACTTGGGCCTTGAATTAAATATAACTTACCTGATTCCTTTTTAAATGGTGATTAATTTAACATAGCTTTGAGCAAATATTTTGGTATAACGTTAAGGGTAAAGGAATGAAACTTTGTTACCTCTATTTTAGTTGTAGTTTGTCTATGATTTCATGTTTAATATAGTCTTGGTAACAGACATGTATGTCGATGTTTTAAAAGTAAAAAATGAGAAGGAAATAACTTCGGCCTAAATAAAGAGCTCGACTCGAAAACAGCGTAATTATTTTGTTATTATTACAGTTATTAACAATAGCGGAGTCCTTCTGTAATTGATCAAAAATACACTTCGAAAATCGTGTTATACTGCAGGCATCACTTAATTAACCGACAAGCTTTTCGGTATAGCAATACTCGTAAAGCCTGATTGCGAAGTCAACGTTTATAAGTCTTGAGCTTAAACTTGAGCACTGATTTAGCCGTTTTCATGTGAGTAACTCTTTCATATTATGCGTTAATTTACAAAAACAACATTCAAGTATATTATTATTGGTAACTTCTATTAGCCTTACCGTTATGTAATATTGTCTAAACGATTATAATACTTACTATAAACAATATGTTCCATAACACGTGGATATCGAACTACGTATAAAGTATATCCACTACATAACAACAAGTGGTTAGCTACCAGCCGATATCCATAACGAAACACAAACATTATCTTTAGTTAAAACACACTAAACTAAACCAAGGGTAGGTGCACACTACCTTCTTCAAACACATGTCACATTTCACTAAATTACGGGAACATGAAACTAGAAATTGCTTTGTATTTTACCCTTTTTTTTTGAAACGTGACAGTGACAGTGTTTGCACGTAGCCAGCAACGGGTTAAAGAAATGCTCCCTCATGTGTACACGTTAACTTGGCTACATTTTGGGAATGGTCCAGGATGTAAGATAGCCTACCTAGCTGTATGTTTACATGTACAAAACTGTCACAAAACATCGCCTAAGAGAGGGTATTTTGATAGTGAATATTGAGACGTCAGATATAAATACTCATTAATATTTTCTCACAAACATTATTATGAACTAAAAATCTCGTAGTGGATAGCAATTCGATGTAATCAAATTATACTTTTAGGGTTAATTTTACAACTGACATGTGTAGACTTTACACAGCACGACGACGCACGAGTTAACGTGTCGTGCTGTGTAAAGTAAACAATTACACAATTATTTAAAAAAATGTGTTGCCCGTTTTCGCCTATTTCTTAAATATGTGACACAGATAGTTAAAAGGGTCACTAAAAAATATTTTCGTGTATTATGTGTGTAGATTTATCACGTTCAAGTTAAAATGTATAAATAATATTTGATTAGCCTACCGTACAACTTAGGTGTCACAATAATACTCAATTTGCATTTATTTTGAATAGAGTAAGAACTAGCGACTGAGTATTGCTTTTCAAATCCATAAAATTGGTTAAGTAGTAATATATTATCACATATTATTATTGAAAGAAATTACTGCAGTTATATACTTATGTCGTTAAAAGCAAGTACAACTTTTATTTTGCTTTAAACTCAGTTTATTGTTATTGGTACATACTAAATACACTTTCAGAGTAATTAAGTACATCAGTTACTACTTTGCACGAAACGCTAACGCTTATAGCTCGTGTCACACTCAGCACGGCCCTTCGGGGCGTCTGTGACAGCGTGACGCGGGTCCGGCGCGGTCCGAAATAGATATTTCGCCGACTGTCGCGTTATTTGTGGCTTCACCCTTACAATTATATACATGACGTTGTATTTTCGAATGTTTTCGTTTTGTTATTTGTCTTATATGAATATGAGTATGGATATAAGGAGTTATTACTGTTTAGAGATTTTTGTAACAGTCTTATTGGAATGAAGTGTAAACAGAGAACTGTTAGTACAGAAACAATTTTGAAGTTTTTCTTTTTACATGCATGTGAAATAAGTAGGATAACAATTATTACGCAAATCCTTATATAAAATGATTATAATAAAAAATAGAGTATTAATATCTAATAAATAAACCATTACTACTACTACTATACGTACCTAATACGAGATTTTGTATTTATATTATTATATATATATGTAATTTTGTATTACATATCTATTCTAAGGACTATCAATCTCTTACGTTGTTTCTCTAAATATCATTAATTGAATATAAATTATTCTATTTATTATCAGAAAAAATCATATTATTTTCAAAGAGACTAAAAATACTTATTACGTACACAGATAGCTGTCTACCGAATAATCAAGACGTTACCGTTGCACAAGTGACGTATCACGATTCAAATAAAAAATAAACATTGTTACTAAATGGTTTTTATATAAAGAAATCAATTTTCTTAGCAAGTTTAGAAACACCGAAAACTTTCCAATAAGAAACTTTAGAAGCGCCATCTATCGGCGAGTAGCATATAACTAAAGTGGTAAAGTTGAGTTTCACACTAAACAATTTACCATAGAGGTCGCTAGCATTGGACATGAAAAGCTTTAGCATTACGAAAACTTTGAAACTTTGTAAATTTGTAAAAAAAATATCTTTTTTTCTTATTAATGAGTTAGTTGTTAAAATTGAACAAAATTAATAATAATGGTGATAGTGGATGGGGATAGTGGTCGTTTTATAAGAATAATATTTTATTTCGAACAAATTAACTGTTATAAAAAGTGGTTAATACAAGAGACAATACATAACACAGCTATTAATGTACAACCAACTAATTATTCACGTTTTATAAACTTAATCTTAAATACACTGATGCTTTTGCTGTGTTTATTCTTATTTTAAATTGGTTTAGTTCTTAAAATATTGACAATCGTATGTTCTAATTTCATTTAAGTAACAAAAAAATATAATAAAAGTTATATATCTTACAGACGCAGGTTAAATAATTTTTTATTCATAGTTATATATTTAATATTTTTCACACAACTTTTCAAAGACAACAAACTTGTAGTTTGAGACATTTCATTTTAAAAGTTGTACCCTTCAGTGAAAGCAAGAAAGCGTTCAGTGTGAAAAATGCAACGAAGTTTCGCCGAAAGGGAAAGTGAATTCAAGACTTCACAGCCTTTAAACCTTATTTCAAGCGCTGGAAGTTGATAAGAGCGCTTTTTTCAACGTAAAGTATTTTAAAGTTTTGGATGTTAAGTGATTGCCGCTCTAAAGGAGAGTTTTAATTCAGTTGACTTCTCTTTTTCTGGTTATTTACATTTTTCACGTCTGTTTAGTTATCTATGAGGTCGAGATTATTGTGCATTTTTTTGCCATGTTTATTTCGTTTATCTTTTATAATAGTTGATATCAAAATGAGGGTCTTATGTGACTGGACGGTAAAGTACATTTACTTACCCCTATTACATCAATTTAATAGCAAAACACTTCGTTCATTAAGCACGTCTTTATTAAAAATTAAACCTTAACATATAATATAATATATCGAATTAAAAATTGTAGTGAATTAGATAAAATAGTTAAAAAAAGACTACGTTTTCTCATCGGCTTACCGATAAATATTAGAGATGAAACAATGTAGACCACTGCTTAAGAAAAAAGGTAGAGTATTATGTAAACTTTGTGAGTGAACGGCTCATTCTCTAGTATTGGAGGATTACTTCTTAGAAAAATCTATATAGTATTAGACACAGTAATAGCAAATACAAAAATGATTATACTAATTAAATTAGGCGGTTTTCAGTATTCATTCGTGCAACACGTATTAAATAAAAATTAAAACAATAAAATTTAAAAAATTAAAACTTTGATTCGTATCTTCTAAAAAAGTTGATTCTACAAATACTTTATTGGGCAATTCAATACCTACTTTAAAAAAAAAACCTTATTCAGAAGAATAAAATCATGACTAGTGTTTAATAATGGCTTACGATATTATTAATTATTATTTATAAAACTTTCAATTTTAAGTCTTCAATGGTTAAAAACTGATCACTTACGATCAGCTTAAAATAAAAATAGAAAAATAAATGTTCTTTTAATGTAATAATGAATAATATTACATTAAAAGTATCATCATTATTATTAAATAATTAATAAGTTTATTCTTGTACTAGTATTGCACTTTATATTACATGAGTAGATATAGACTACATGTAATATATAGTACTATGTTAAAACCTAAAAATTAAATAAAAGTAGTATAAATATAATGTGGCTATTTTAAAAAAAGCAAACTTTCTTAGTTTTCCCCTTTTTTACTGAATACGCAATGCCTTTCTTAATTGTATTCTAATTCTACGTGAATGAAAAACTGAACGTGTATTGAACATGAGTTTTATTGTGTACTTTCTTTTGAAAATGTGTGCTTACACTGATTGGCAAAGTATGAATAAATAAGTACATTTTCTTAAACTCAGGACATTTATTTCAATTGGCTATTAGAGATGCTATAATGATCGTTGTGAAATATAAAAAAAAAACACTTTTTGTTATATTTGTACTTTTATGTGTATACCTATAAAATAACGGCATCAGTTTATAGTGAAGTCGCATACAAACATCGTAGTCATCACATTACATTACCAGCCTTTAAGTATAACCTCTCCTCAAAAATGAGGTTTTAACGTCATGGATGTTAATTTAAAACAAATCTAACCCATACTAACGTGATAAGTAGCCTTATTTAAATATCTCTAGTATTATTTAAGCACAAAATATAAATAACCTAAACAATTCTCTTCATATTAAATTGAATGAGATTCCAGTCACAAACAGAAACACACAAACGAATAAACTCATCTCCGTTCTCTGGCCACAGGCACAGGCTAGACTTGCCAATTTCCAGGCAAAAACTCGTTTAGCTGTTAAAATGGGCGGTGCAGTGACGGTAGAACTTATATCCGGCGTGGATTGAGTTACAGGTGTGATTGATCAACCGCTGGCTGGGATTGACTAAACGATGAACGCATTATCGCGTTAGGTTAGTCTGTGAGGTTTGTACCTACGTTTAGCTGTGATGGACTTCGTCGTATTATTACGTTTCTTTGTTTCTGTAGTACATTACATATTGTACTAATTTAACTTGTTTATCTATATAACAGAATTTTTAAACGTAGTCACTTCAAGATGACCAATTACTTCTGAATTCTAATTTAAGTAGGAGAACATAAATGGACTGCCTCGACCGGGTGATATGATGGTCTTACAGAAAATCTGTGTTAAACAATTTTTTTGACGAAAGAGTAAGATTACTAGAACCTAAATTCACCCTGTTCCTGAGTACAAAGAGAGAGGGTCAAAGCATTGCATCGCATTTGTGAATCCGACTGGTAGGTGACCATAGGTGACAAGTAGTTCAAATAAAATTAGAATGATCTGGGTTATAATTAATATTGAAACTGGAAAAGTAAATAGCAAATCCAATAATTACTATTGATAACAAAGTAATTGAATTTTTAAAAAATTGTCACGAACATTCCGGTTTTGACAACAGAATCATTGAATTCATCCTACACTATTGCAGAATCTTTATTGAAAGAGAATATTAAAATTTGTAATATTGAGTTTGGATTTAGTTGTATCACCGATAAAGACATTTTTAAAACATTCAATGCTCTTAGTATTTAGAAAAGCAACCAACCTTTGGGATAATTCTATTCAAATAACTAAATCGAGTATTAGCGTAGTTGCATCACAGTTGGCCTTAATTTTCAGTAAGTACACCGAATGAGGTGTATTGCCCGGCCTAATAAAATAATGAGCAATCCGAATTATCAATAACGTCAAAGTCATTGAATCCCTTGAGTCTCTGCAGTTGCGAAGAGATGTCGCCTCTATGGCAGTCCTTTATCGCCTTGATCATGGAGAGTATTCTGACGAACTCTTCCAACTGATCTCATCCTATCCGTTCCTTTACAGGACAACTCGTGCTGGCCTTGGAAGTCACCGTTTCAGAATGGTAGACCCACGCTCGAGAACTAAACGATTCGGCTCTTCCTTCCTGTGCAGATCAGTTAAAACCTGCAACTCATTACCAGCACACGTGTTTCCCTCCCACTACGATCTCAGGTCCTTTAAGTGGGGCGTGAAAAAGCATCTCACTAGGCCGTCATAGCGTGGGGCGCCATACTGTACTGTCTTTATTCGCAGTGAGTATGGCGACCACCGTTCTTGGATTCTATTCATGCTTTCCATCAAACAGAATAGAGTCACTTTGTCAGGTTTCTATTAAAAAAAATTGTAGGATCATGCCTTTATTTAAGACACGTTTCACGTCTAATCCTACAAATTATCAAATTATAGAAACGTTTAAGTGTTACCTACGTTTTGCTTTTTTTTTGAAAATCGTACTAGATCTGCTGCAAATTCACTTGAGTGAAAACAATATTCTACAAAGAAAACAGTTTGGCTTTAGAAGAAGTCGCTCAGCAAGTGATACCAATGTTGAACTTTTGGAAAGGATATTTAGTACCTGGGATAATAAACTGGATGCATTTGGTGCTTTTGTGATTTTGCTAAGGCCTTTGATCACGTTTTTCATTAAACATTGGTCAGGAAATTGTATCACTGTAGAATTCGGAGTATTGCTTTGAATCTTTTTTTCTCTTATTTGGGTAATAAGATCCAGAGGGTAGAAGTTAATAGGTCCTTGAGTTCTCTGGTCACTTATGAGGGTTCCGTAGAGCTCAGTTCTTGGTCCATTTTTGTTTCTCACTTACATTAATGACCTGCCTAATTCGATTAAAGATAATCAGGATATAGTGTTATTCACTTTTACTTAAACTTAAACGACAACAATCAGTTAAGTATATTCAAACTTAAACGAAAACAACTAGTTAGACGTATCGAAATCTCACTTTTTGTACGTGCAATTTAAAAATTAATCATACAATTTAGCATTTTTGAGCTGACTTAAAGACGAAATCAGTAGTTCATACTCTTAAATATCTAGTAAATTCATCAACTTTGCAATTTTTTGGAGCGGAATTTTAACACAAATGCACACACATTTTAATAATGACATGAAATTTTTAATTAATGTATAGGTCATGCCTTATAAGAAGTGATAAGTCGTTAATTCAGGACCTATTTTAAAATACAATAAATAAGTCGGTAAGTTGTTTCCATCTTAGCCTATGTTAAAAACAAAATAACTATCCACTTATAAAATATTGAGAGATTTTAAATAGATTTAGATAAGAGCGCGTCTCGTCAACAAGTTCAATAGCTTGGCAAGTATTTAACATATTGCCTTTCTGTAAGAAAATGTTGTTTGATCAATAAAAAAAGTAATGGAGTAGAAAACTGCCAGTGACAGAGGAATTTAAAAGTAAAATACTTGTTGTAAAAGTATGTTTTCAATCATGATATTAACGTTCTCCCTTTGTGTTTATTACAGGAAATAGGCAACGCCTATTTTAACCAAGTTCTTGCACCAGTTACGAGAGGGCCGTCAGCAATCGTTATTTTCGAAAATATTTCCTAATCTAATAGAAATATAGTTACCGCAGAGGGATTTCCAAATGTTATTTGATTGGAGAGTTAACACAAATTTTGAGACGAATATAGGTGTTATTTAATTCTAATATCAATAAGATAATTAAAAATTTATATTGAAAATAAGTTAAACTCTATGTTATCGTAGAGCACAGGAAGTATAGCATTGAGAATTGTTTGTAGGATAGTTTTAGAAAAAAATAATTTCCTTTAGTAAAAAGATAATTAAAAGATACGTGTTATAAGGTAGTTAAAGTTAATTTAAATAAAAAAATAATTAAGTGATTTAAAAATATATTTAATAAGTTATTTATATACTCGTACATTCGACTGTAAGTGAATGGTCTGAAATTTAACCGAACTATACAGTGGACCAAGAATTCGTTGACATTTAAATCTATTATCCTGCGCAAATATGTTACGGGAGTTCTTTGGATCGATGCTACTGAAATTTGCTGTCTTCAATAAACACATGAGGCCCTGCTGGTGGTCAAAGAAGCGTTTCTGGAAAAGTTGATTTCCAGACGAGTCGATATTACATGGCTACTCAGCAATCCAGATCTATCCCCAGCAGACTTCTTTTTATGGAATTATTTGAACATCGTATCTATATCAATAAACTAAATACACTACGTTAACTAAAAGAAAAATTAGCGAAGAGATGTCGGCAATCTCGCGATCTCTTTACTGACGAGTATTTGAAAATTTCGGTGCTCGCTTAGAAGACTGTGAACGTCGAAATGGTGCTCATTTAGGTGATTTAATTGTTAAGAAGTAAATTTTAACTAATTAGCTTTCTTGTAAATAAACAATTTTTATAAAATATCAACTGGTTTTTTATACGATTTTTTCAAATGTAAACTACTTCGAGGCCCACTCTTTATAAACGAAATCATTCTATTTTAAGAATGGCAATGCCCTTTTTAATCATTTAGCATGAAAAAAATAAAGTTAATTACTGGTATTTCTCTTAGTTTAAACTGTTATCCAGCGTTACCATACAGATACATGTGAAGATACTAATAAGTGTAAGCATAAGAAAATCCAAGCGCGGAATTGTTACGTCGGTCCATATTTTTCGATGAGTTTTCTTTGTTGGGGGTAAGTAGTTGCCATCTCATTATTTCTGCGCCTTCATGTGTAACAGCGTGGTACACTCAACTGGGATGTCTTTAAACTATACCTTACTTTTGGTGTATTTCGAATGTTTTGAATAACTACTTGTTATGTTTTTGACTTTAACAGGAAACCTGTTTAGTTACATAAATTTCGGATTATAAAAACTCAAAAACCAGAGTCTACTCTAAAGATTTATATAGATTAGATTATATAGGGTGGGTCAAGAATAGTTTAACATTTGAATCTAACATGCCATGTAAACATGTTACGGGAGTTTTATGACCGATGCTACTGGAATTTGCTATCAAAGACATGTTTCCGGAAAAGTTGATTTCCAGACGAGGCGACAATTCATAACTACCCAAAACTTTAGATCTATCCCCAGCAGTCTTCTTTTTATGGAGTTATTTGAAGAATCGTGTCTACATCAATAAACCAAATACACTTTTTTTTCTTTTTTAACGTGTGGAAACCCCCTCGGGCCGTCACACCACCGGGGCTTACGGCGGGGTGGTGTGTTGGAATCGGACCGACTAAAACCACACGGTGTGCCACTCTGCGCCTAACATAGGAGGGATCCGGGAACAGCTGTTATTACGACATCCAGATCCCTTCTAGCGCCTGCCCGCTACAGTGGGCACCATCTGCGGGTAAACTGTCTAGTTTAGGCGACGTACGGCACACGCGGACGTCGCCTCCTCGCGGCTGGCCATTGAAGCGGATGGAGGGAAAAACCCGTCCCGTCCACCCGCGGCCACACTCAAGGCGGCATGAGGCGCTAAAAACAAATACACTACGTCAACTAAAAGAAAAATCAGCGTAATGTGGATCAAGACGTAATTTTAAAAAATAAACTCCAACCATTTAGCTGTCTTGTACATAAATATTTTTTATGATATATCAAACAGTTTTTTTTATATGATTTTTACAAACGTTAACTAATTCATGGTCTACCCTATACAATATCAATAATAGATTTAATATTATTTGCCTCCCACTTATTTATGATTGACTGATAACGATACCTAGTCCTGAAGATAGTTAAAGTGTACTCGTTGGTAATGTTGAAAATTAATAAATATCTTGTTAACGAGCTGTTCCGACATGTAACAGTGTGTTTATACCAGAAGTTATAATGACTTGTCTCTATTATTCATATTAAAAATAAAATTATAAGATAAGTTATCATCAACAGCCTTTTACAATCCACTGCTGGACATAGACCTCTCCTTAGCAAGGAGGTTTTGGCCTACTATACCACGCTGACCAGACGGGTTGGAATAGGGTTTGTTCCAAGTTTGCCTTCTCTTTGTAATGATGTTGTCTTGTGTACTTTGTTCCCTTAGTCGCCTTTTACGACACCCACGGGATGAATAGGGGTGGTAGCACTACGTATTCTTAATACGTCACCACAAGGACAGTAAGTAATAGTAATTAGATATTTTTTATAGATAAAGAGATCACAGCCAGTTCAATAGCAATATTAAATGCTGTGTACAAAAGACCATGTTCTCATCACGAGAAATCTCGGCCAGTCACTTACCTAGTTCGTAGCATTGGCTTTCCTAGTTTGAAATCAAATTGCCGTGCATAGGATCTGATTATTCTAAGGAAAAAATCATAATTTATGAAGTCTTCAAAGTCATAGATCAACACACATTAGTAACAACCAGTTTTGTCAAATATTAAGTAAGATTAATGTAATCCATTGCATAACTGCCTCGGTGGTACAGCAGCAATGAATGCGACTGTTATGTTTGAGGTCTCGGGTTCGATTATAATATTTAGGAATATTTGTTTCGAAGTTTGGGTGTTTTCTATGTAAAATATGTATGTATTTAAAAAAAAAGTTTATAAGTATTCTATCAGTCAGTCTAGTTATCATAGCACAAGTTCTGCTTAGTTTGGAACTAGACGATGTTGGTGTTAAATGTCTGAAATATTTATTATTATTACCTGTGTCGATCTACAACCGCCCGTTTCCAAGAGAAGAAAGGTCCGTATTAGAAAAAAGAGCAAACAATCTCACGGCCGCTCTTTTTATTTACATATAGACATTACTTTTACTTGTTATTCTAATTAAAACGAGTACCAGACTCTATGACCCTTTATTTCTCAAAACAGATTTTCAATAAATTTTACTTTATGGGATTATCTTTACAATACGAATTAACTGTACAAATTAATATCGAAAACTGCCGTTCGTATCCATGACCCTGACAAGGAGGGCAGACCGGAACCATTCATGCTCTCTATACAGATATATATACATATAAAATGCATGTTTTCAACCCAAAACTTCGACATGTATTGTAATACGACACAATGGTCCTTTCCGTCCCCATAATATTCGTTCGGGGGTGGAGTAAAAGAGAGCACAGTGGGAAAGAGACACAGAACAAAGAGTGGACATTTAGACGTCATTTTTTGTTAAAAGTAATGCAATATAGTACTGCAACTGGTTTAAGTAGGGATTTAGGAGTGAGTGTAGATTGTCGGTCTAAATGCGGTACTTCCAATGTTTAAACTGATGAACTTTTCAGAAGAAACAAAAATATTACTATAAAAGTATAACATGTAATACAAAAGGTCTTAGATAAAAAATTCATTAGGTTTTCCAGCTCTTTTTTATTTTACTTCTCCTGTATACTCAATAACACAGATAGAAGAATGATAGACATACTGAATGGATGTAGGGTGTCACTAAAAGATGCTTATATGCCGCAATACTATGACTTTCTGAATTTGTACACATTTTATGAGAGTATCTATACATGAAAACTAAAAATCAATTATAAGTTTAAAGATAGAGATATATTTAAATATATTTAACCATCATATAAGGTAATTAACGACTTTACAATTTTATCCAACAAATATTTATTCCAACATAATAGAAGTTGGACCCCTCTTTTAAGCAAAAGATACCTGTGTTAGCAAGGACCAGCCTCACATATCATTACAATTATGTAATTTACTTTTACAATATATATATGTATATTTATATAGTATCACAACTCAAAAAACACATTTCAATTGATTTTATGCCAGCGTATTTTTGGTTCAAGAGGTTTTTCAAATATAATATCATTTAAGTTTAGTTAATGAACAATTCCGTCGTACAACTTTCATACCAGACAAACAATTCTAGTGTCATGAGTGTTATAGTTTTAAAATATTGCACCATCTATCACTTCTAACAAATTTATAGCTAACTCTATCAACAAATTACCCCAAATAAAATAATTTGCAAAACTGCACGTAACATAAAGGTACAGCCACACTTACTAATACTATAAATAGCCTTGTCTCGACATGATTAATGTAGGGTGTGCGCATGATGGAGGTGTTATACGAACATAATTTTATGCCAAGTGAAGAAAACTTGAGTGATGGGGGTAACCCTACGCTTGTGTGGTCTACACTGTTGTTTTAATTAATTTTGGAGGGATTTTGAAAAATAACGTCCAAATTGGGGTGCAGTGCAACAAATTAAAATTTGCTGTCTCATCAAATTAATTTTCAAAATAAAAAATATGCGATAACTTATTATATTTTTAAACAAGCAAGCAACAGACATAATGATTATTTATACGAGAACAATACTAATATTCATAGACCTAAGTAAAACTTGTAATGTGTAATCATTTGAATTATAAATCAAGGGTGAGTTTAACGGTCACAGTTAAATAATTATTTAATTTCCCGTGAAATCTTTAGTATCCAGTACATTTGTGTACTAATTTAATATCAAATGAAATCTACCACTGTTTCATTGGAAATCACTATGATGGTTTGTCATAGAAAGCACATGTTTAAAAACATTCATGTTAGAAATCTCATGTAAAGCTTTACTCACTATTAACACAACAATTTTATGTTTCTGTTCCTGTTCAACAGCAACCTTCGGCACGATGCAGTTTTATCTACAAATCTATTATAACCTCTTAACACTCTTTTTTTTTCTTTGCGGAAATCCCCCCGGATACCACCTACTGGTGGTTATGTCGGACTCGAACCGAGCAAAAACCGCACGCCGTCTCAGGTACCAGTAGTCAAGGAACCAGGTGTCCCCTAGAAAGGAAATCCCTGGAACCCGACGTACCTCGGGCCTATTTATCTACGGCTTGCAGATGGGAAAAAGAACCTCTTAACACCCTTACAATTTTGAAAATATTTTTTAGGTTATTTTTGTATCACAGCCTTCGACTGTTAAGTACTTAGTAATCGATATCTTTACCGTAATCATATTCACCAATAATCAACACATAATACATAAAAGCGTCACATAAGTGCGGATTAATTAACAAAAAGCCTTGTCTCCCCGTCGAGATTGCGGGAGGAGGCGTTCCGGTCGCTCAATGATTAACGAGCGACCGTTCCGCCGCGTATCGCATGATTAATATGTAACTACGCATTGTGCGTTAGTGTTCGCATGAGTGTGGGCGTACCTTAGTGTTCGGTGTAAAAAGTTTGCTTATGTATTTGATGGTTTGTAGTCCTTTATGTACGGAGGATGCGTTTCTGCTTAACTTTCTAAGTATTCGTTTCAGAGTCGATTTATATAAAATTAATTGTCAAAATTGTAAAGATGATTCAAAGTGTTGTAGATTCTACAGCTAAAGCAGAGATTATGACGCTGGTAAATATAACTCAGCAAGAAAAATTGAACTTGGCTTGAGAAATAGATGTAACAAACGTTTTGACATATTAAGTAGTTTAATAAAAGTTTATGAGAAAAAAAATACTAATTACATTACTTCTTTAGACGTGTATATATACTTAAAAAGCAGTTTAAGGCAACTGACAGTCACTTGCCCATAAAAGCTGCTAAATATCGTGATCTCACGCCTTAAAAATATTTGCCATCTGTACTACCAGAATAAAAATAATAAAAAAGTAGGAACGTGAATGCCAGACTACGATTGCGCCCCTAATTTGTTCACATACCTTTCTAGACGGGAAGGTGGGGGGTTGTTTCCACCCCTAAAGGAATTTCGGCCTTCCACATTCCGCCTGGTCATTCTTGGAGTCATAATTTTAAACGACACATGAGTTGGTATGTAAAATAACTGTTTTTGTCGTACATGTTGAGAATGTCTAACTATTTTATTTAGTGCGAATGTATAACATTTACATTGTTTCTAAGATACTAGGAATAAATTGGGGGCGATTTATTGTTTTTTTTGACGGATAACTTTTTTGTTTCAGAATCTGATTGAAAACTGAAGATAGAGAATGAGTAGATAGAGAGTGAAGGTAATGAAGTTAAAGTAGTCTTCTCAACTAAATCATAAATTACTTAAATGGATGTCATAACACAAAAATTGCAACGATATCATCAAAATATTGTCAATTTTAAAACGACTAAAATATTTAACGGCAAATCAGTTTTTTACGTAATGTAAATTATTTTAAACCAATTAAGTATCCATGTATTGTAAACATACAAATTATTCCTATTTTTTTTTATTCTTAACCTACCAAAACCTTTTTTTCTTGTTTTGATGTATTCAGATTAATCAACCACGAAGACACCATTATAGGGAATTGTGATATTGTGACTTACAGGGTTTTTCTTTTAAGGTACACCTGGTGGCCGGCAAAAAGACCTAATGACGGAACACTGTGTTGTTTAGTTGGTTAGAGGACGGCGTACCATTTAAGCGAATGACTCCGGTTATGTGGTAACATGAGGAATAAAAATGAAGGTACTAATGACATAAGACCAGATTGTAAGATGATTAGATTTAAAAAAAAATATAAATATACAACTCAGACCCTATTATATTAATCTCACTAGGATTCTAAGTCACTTGGTGGTGTCTACAATCAACCATGAAAAACCGAAGAGTTAAAAGTACTAATCAGGTCAGGGAGGAGGGTAGCAAAGGACAAGTCCAAGGAGAGGCCTACGTCCAGCAGTTACAGAAACCCTTATGTTTTACTAACTGCTGGATATAGGCTTCTCCTCAGCAAGGTGATTTTAGCCTGGCAATGACCATACACGCAAGACAAACTGGTTGACATAGGGTTTTATTTCAAGTTTTTCTTCTCTCTTCAGTGGTGTCCTGCTCAGTATGCTTCCTTAGTCGTCTCTTACGAGACTCTCGGGATGAATAGGGGTGGTGCCACTTTATATTCTTGGTCCATCACTACAAGGACTACGTCACTCGGTGAAAAGTATTCAAAGACTTGAGACCACGATATTACCAATTTCGTAAAACTCGCCCATATTATGTGCCTATGGTTAAATATATAGGAAGGAAAATAATGTACAAATTGGAAAGTCTGAGAATTATAACCGACCATGTGTATATAATTATGAAAGGGGTTAGTGTAGTTGTTGTGCACTACCTAAGTCCGCCCCTCATGCTCTAATAGTACTCTGCTCATGGAATTTTGATGATCACTATTCTGCATGGTCATTGCCGTTTTCACAATTTCAGTGTTACCCGTATGCGTGTTAGACTAACATGGAGAGTGCTTGTTTTGCAAATGAAGTTTATAAAATGTAGAATATTTCTCAATGGCTGTAAGCATTCATAAGTAATTTCGTCTTAAAGAATAGATTTGAAACAGTGGTCAGTTATTATATAAATAAACTAACTGTACTTCGCTTTGCTTCGTTGTGTCACAATGTGATTGCATTTATGCTAAACAAGCAACAAAAGTGATGCAAAAAAAACCAGTCTTTAAAGCGGTTTGTACGTATATCGTGTCAAAATTTTAAATCAATTAGTACAAAACTTTTTGACTTTTGATCGCACACAAATTTGATTACCGTTTTAGATGTATAGATTATTTGAATTAAACTATACTTAGTCTGGCCATAAATACTGTTACACTTAATTATAAAAAAATATTACATTTGAATTTCGAATCTGTCATTTTTATACGATTGTTCATTGTGTTTTCTCATTTTGGCGCCAATACATTGTAAAATATTTTGCGATATTAAAATGGTGTGGGGTGATAAAGAGAACCGAATCGCTGTGATAGCATTACACAAAGTAGGTATGGAGCCAAATGCAATTTTTAAAACTCTCCATACACTTGGTATTAGTAAAATGTTTGTGTACCGGGCTATTAATAGGTACAATGAGACCTCCTCTGTTTGTGACAGAAAAAGATCTGGCCGTCCACGTAGTGTTCGTACGAAAAAGGTGGTCAAAGCAGTAAGGGAAAGAATTCGAAGAAATCCTGTCCGAAAGCAAAAGATTTTATCTCGGGAAATGAAGATAGCACCTAGAACCATGTCGCGTATTTTAAAAGATGACTTAGGACTTGCAGCCTATAAGAGACGCACTGGCCATTTCTTAACTGATAATTTAAAGAAGAATAGGGTGGTAAAATCGAAACAACTACTGAAGCGGTACGCAAAGGGAGGTCACAGAAAAATTTTGTTTACGGATGAGAAAATTTTTACAATTGAGCAACATTTTAACAAACAAAATGACCGTATTTATGCTCAAAGCTCTAAGGAAGCTTCCCAATTAGTCGACAGAGTGCAACGTGGACATTATCCGACTTCAGTGATGGTTTGGTGGGGTGTTAGCTATGAAGGAGTGACTGAGCCATATTTTTGTGAAAAAGGTATCAAAACATCGGCACAAGTGTATCAAGATACCATTCTTGAGAAGGTAGTTAAGCCCCTTAACATCACCATGTTCAATAACCAAGTATGGTCCTTCCAGCAAGACTCGGCGCCGGGTCATAAAGCTCGGTCCACGCAGTCTTGGTTGGAATCGAACGTTTCGGACTTCATCAGAGCTGAAGACTGGCCGTCGTCTAGTCCCGATCTTAATCCGCTGGATTATGATTTGTGGTCAGTTTTAGAGAGTACAGCTTGCTCTAAACGCCATGATAATTTGGAGTCCCTAAAACAATCTATACGATTGGCAGTGAAGAATTTTCCCATGGAAAGAGTGCGTGCTTCTATTGATAACTGGCCTCATCGTTTAAAGGACTGTATTGCAGCCAATGGAGACCACTTCGAATAAGCTTTTTATATTTTTAATTGTTTTATATTTATGTATTAAACTGACACACTGTAAAAGTAATAAATGTTATTTGCAGTTAACAATTTTCTTTTTTCTTTATTACAATATTTATGGCAAGACTAGGTATATATTTAATTGTACTTTAATATATCTATGAAGAATTCAGACCTATTTCTTTAAAAGTTTAAACAGCAACAAAACCAAAATTTTAAAAATTTTTATTGTAATTTCTGCTCAATTATTTTTTCATGCTTCCGATAAATTTGGTTAATAAAAGTTATAAAATTTCTTGCATAGCTTAAAGCTATTTATAACTTTTAATAAAATATGTAACAATAATAACATATTTTCTTAGAGTCCGTCTCTGTACTATCAACTAGAGATATGCGCAGAATGTGGAGGTACTTTTGATATTTTACGGTCGGTTTCTTGAAACGAGTTCAAGACACATTTTAACACTTCAACAAATTATTGCATTTTATAATTAAATGTAGTTATGTTATAGTAAGATTCATTTTCTATTCTAGGAGAGCTCAGTAAATCTTTTTATTGTAGATGTACGGCTACTAGTTTCAATATGATTATTATTGCCGTTAGTATCCGTAAACAGGAGAATGTTTTAACTTTTTTTGACGTTTAATTCTTTTATTTTGTTTTATCTTGAATCAGAATTAAATGTTTTACTATTTACTTTTATTTGTCAAAATTTTTGTTGCCAACCCTTATTTTAAAATGTAGATATATTTTTTTCCCCAAATATGAAGATTGAAAAGTTTTTAAGATTTTATCTTTCAGTTATATGAATAATTTTTAGTCTTGATGATATGGTATACACAAAATCAGACAATGATTACTTAAAAATTTGAAATATTCATTTATAAAAACCTCTATTAACAGTTAACAATTGAAGTACTGCCAGAAGCCAGTCAGTGGAAGTCTTTTATTTATTTCCTACAAATAATTTAGCTCAGTCGGCAAATTTGTGAGATTCTCTCAAAGAGCGTTACGTTTCCGCATTGTCGGGGAACAAACAGAATGGCGGTAACATTCGGCCAGACTAATTACATTAAAATCACCAACAGCGCCGTACTAAATCACTGTACCTATTATGTACTCGCCGAGGTCTCATCCGCGCTGCCGTCCGTACACCCGCCACGGACAAATGTATAAATATTCTAAATATACTGAAATTCCCTGTTCCAAAATATATACATAACAACCACAAGCAATCCATTGAAATCACATCCTTACCTAATCAAAATAAAGTTGAAATTTACAGCAACTGCGGTGAACAATACAGCGTTACATATTTGGTAGGGGCAGTCCTTACAATCCTTTCTGTTAAACTATTCTCTTTGAATAATTGCCACATGGACCTGAAGGGTTAGAGCGTATTCATGCTCAGATCCACCATTGTGGTTAGGGCCCACGGTACCTAAATGTTCGTCCATGTGAGCGTCTGTGTGTGTCCCCGTCTGCACTGGACAATGTGCATACATACTCAGCGATGGGTGAATGTCTACTGGAATGATTAATTGGGTATTACGGTTACGAGTATTGATAAAATTCATGTTTATGTACCTTTAATGGTATAAATTTGTGTATTGTTGTGATTTGACCTTTCACTTTAAATATAATTATTCGATATTTATTTGAGATATTTAACAAAAACTTAATTATTTTTTTAACTAAAAATTTTACGTTTAGTTTGTGCACATTTATATTTTAAGTTATGATAATTAAAAATAAATAAAATATGAAATATTTTTCTAAGAGTCACCAATGCGTATCCTGAGATAGTTCGAGCTTACGAGTATACAGCGGGTAAACCCTAAGGGGGAGCTTTTAAAATGCCAACGGAATATACCTTGGGCAAATAGCAACGATAGTATACCGTGTGATTTTAGTGCGGTCATTACACTATGAAGGTGGTGATGGCGACTCGTATGAATATTCAGTAAGATCCGTTACTGTGTGATAGGTACTAATATTTCAAATCCATATAGCACAATGTGACAGAACGTATGCATTTGTGGGACTTTGAGGGTAAAAAATAATTATAGTTCCTATGTAATTTACAGGATATTAGTGTCCTTTTACTTACAGAGATAGCAAGAAACTCTCGATTAAGCAATGCGATTATCAATTATATAATAAATACTGTAGAAGATTATATTATAATGTAGAAACGACAACAAACTTGTAGCAAGCACAAGTCTCTTTACATTATATAGTACTAGCTTTTTATGTGCTTAAAAAGTACTTGTACTATGTACTCCCTCAAGGATCAAAGTATCTATTTCTATTAAAAAGTATTATCAAATCGATACATCGATTTAGCTGTGAAAGAATAACTAACAGACAGAGTTACTTTCGTATTTATAGTAATGTTGGTTAGGATAATAATAATCGCACATTTATAGATATATATGTCGGAATTACTAAGTCACGTCCGAAAACTACCGTTTAAACGGGACTTGAACCATAATTGTAACGAATGTACCCAAGTTTGTTTTGGCTACGAACCATCTGCCCCTAGGGCGTTCTGGCAAGTAAAAGTCTCAGATATGGCAGATTAATTTATACAAATTGTGAGATTTGCATGTATGTGCATGATTTAGAATAGATTATTTTTAAAGTGAATTGAAAAGAGCAGAAAAGAGAGAAAACAGAACGATTCACGCTAGATAACACTGTAGGTATTCACACTACAGACTGTTGCTATTACAATAGTAATGAGGGCTGTGGTCAGAGTTTCGAAAAAACAGAATAAAAGATAGTAAGTGAACTTTTTTTTCTTCTATATTAAGAGCCTGCCAAAGGGACTCTATTCTGCCTGATGGAAAGCATGAATAGAATCCAAGAGTTGTGGTCACCATACTCATTGCAAATGCAGACAATGCAGTATGGTGACCCACACTATGGCGGCCTTGTGAGAAGCTTTTTCACACTCCGCTTGGGGACGTAAAAGGCATGACAGTCATCGTGACAGTGTAAGACTTACACAGCTACCACGATAACTGTCACCCCTGCATCAAAACATTTATATACAAATCATATCATTATCCCTGTATCTTCACATCAATCATCATCATCATCATCATCATCATCATACTTTAAAAAACTTTTAAACTCAATCCAGTTTTCGATCAAATTTTTTTTAAAGACAACAATTTATGGATCACACAAAGCGTCATCCGTAAAGTTCTTTCGTTAATACGCAGCAATTGAAAATAAGACATAAGACTGAGAGTTAAGCAGACAACTTACAATCACAGTCAATTTAAATCTTAAACATAAACAACCTCATCTCTTACTTTCGTAATTAAAATACACCTTTATCATTGATACCGTTCATCTCAATTACAACCGTTAAAATCAACCCTTTAAACACTGTCATATTAATATTTTGACCCGACACGAATTTTTCATAAATACATATTTATAAGACACATCTCGAACCGGTTGTGTGATGAATACAGGTTAAGCTCTCAATTACGTTGGTCACCTCGGGTCAAATGTTATCAAGGGATGCTGTGATCATCTGTGGTCAAAAGGTAAAGGGTCAAATGGGATGAAATACTTTATTTGTAACTGTATCTCATTAAAGGATGAATACCATGGGTATAAAAGGGTGAAATAAATTTATGGTTTTTATAATTTTTTTTTACTATGAAGCTTTAAAAAATACTACTTCGGTGGTTTAGTGGCTAAAAAACAGCGAAAAATTGCGGGTTCAAATATAAATATGTGTCAGTGTATATAAAGATCAAATATTTAATACTGGTGATGTCCGCTTTCGTAATTTCTCCAAAATAGAGCGCCCTGTTTTATGTTTAAATAATATTTGCGAAAAAGTATAGATTAAGGAAACAAAATATGCAAGAATACGTAGTGTTACCACCCCTAACCCGTGGGTGTCGTAAGAGGCGACTAAGGGAACAAACTATTCAGGGAAATATCACTCCAAAGAATAGGAAAACTTTTGACCAGTGTGGACCAAAACTGAGAGAAGAAGAGAGACCTATGTCCATTAATTGACTGTTACAGGCTGTGATGGGGATAATGATAGAGTTGAAGTTCTTTTGAAGTTAGTGAATAGGAAAAATCACATGGACATAGCGAGTGTTTCAGAAATCGGTGGCCATTTTGCAAGTAATTGATTGTAAGTAATCATAATTTATAACTTATAATTTAATATTTATTTTTAATTCTGTTGAAAATATATTTCCATAGTTGGATAAAAATTGGAATTTCTGATAATACCAGTATAACTAAGATATATCCCAAGTATTAATAAAATGGGTTATCAGATCTTTTTAATGCATCTACTCTTGCTGACACGCGTAGATGCATACGAGTATATTTGTGAACAATCACCATTTTAGACAATATCAGGTTATATACTGAAAATGAATCAAATATGTTCCAATCTCCATACAGGAGCTTAAGCTTCATCCCAACGTCACTTTTGTTTTTCAATAATGTTGGTATATTTCTAAAAACTATCAATGTACACCTAACGTGTCTTTCTTATCTTTTGGATATTGAAACTCGGGCCGTTAATATCCAAGTCACTAATTACAAAAAGAAAATAAGTCTAACAGGTTATAAGTACGGGATAAAAATGTCTGGGTATTTTTCACCGGGTAATGGCGGTGTAGACCGTTTGAGGGCCAGGGAGGGAATGCATAGATAATTCTTTGAGTGTATTTGTAAATCTTTTTCCTAAGTCTAAGAAACTTTGAAGACCTGCTGTACTACGCACTGAAAACTGAAAGATTAAAATTTAAAAAAACAAAATATTTGTTATTGTTGTAATCACTGAGATATTGCATTAACATAAATGTTACAAAATTGTAACAAAACATTCTTTATATAAAATATCACATAAAGCAATTTGTTTGCATTGACTATAAAATTAATTAATGCTTAAAATTGAATACATTTTATTTAGCAAAGTTTAGGTCAAAAAACGACAAACTAGTGAAATTCCTGTCCACCATAGTACACACACCGTTGTTGTATTTTGATGCGTTAGAAACAATTCACAAAGAATTTTGGATTTCTGTCCTTCAAATGACTTTTAAGCAGTATCTATTTCGTTATTGATATTCGAAAAACACTTGAAATTAGAACAAAGCTTAGAATACAAAGTTTAATACTAACTAAAGGTAAGTATATCTCATCTCAAATTCCGTAACACGTGAAATCACCTCAAAAACTTGATCGCAAATCAATAGAAACAAAACTAGAACTAAAGACCGCTAACCAAACCGAACACTTGTACCAACTTTGCAACTCCAACATTTCATTCCCAAGTTCGGCCCTGCGCATTGGCCGAACGAACCCTTTGGTTCCCCCTCCCTCCTTGCCTCCTCACCGCCCGCCGCCCCCCTAGTTTCCGAATTAATTGCAATCAAAAGGAAGGACACGAGTGTAGTCCACCCCTAACTTGGTGTGCCATGTTGAAAATTTGCCCGACGATTGTAGCTGTGTGCGAAAATACTTACATGTGTGCTATCACTTGCGTATTCATATTCAGGCATATGTGTGCGTGATTTGCACGCAATGGCGTACGGACAGCCGTTTGTATCTAAATAATGATCTAAGAACAAGTTTGTAAACAAACAAAAGTAAGGCAATTAAAAAACAGATTAGTTATGGTCTTAAAGATCTTTCGAAACTAAATCTATCAAAGATTTTATTCTTAGTTGGTTATCTATTGGCTAATCCTTCCTGTCTTTTTGTTAATAATTTGTACCAATAAACAAATCATAGATAAAATTATAATGATTTATCTCATAAACGTAAACAAACAACTTTTTAATTTTTATTTTTAATTCTTTAGCAATGTCAAAATACTTATATAGGCTTTTTATTTTACTCATTCTTTAAACTTAATCTAGGTTTAAAGAATGACTAAAATATTTTTATGGTGTGATCGCAGCTATTCTTGATCCTACCTTCTCTCTTGTTTATGATTATAAAAAGTTTTCAATGAGGAATGTTAATTGTAGTCAGACTCAAATATTAGTCACTGTGTTCCTTAAATAAAAAACATTTAACGAACTCAATATATGCTCGTAAATGCTAGTAATTGTAAAGTACTTTTTATACTAGCTGTTGCTCGAGACTTCATCCGCCTGTAATTCTTATTCTTTCCTATTTGAATTGAATATTGTTCGCTTTTCAATGGTTTTAATTTTGTTTTCTCATAGAAAATAAAACTTTAGGTATATGCCAGTGAAAATCATCCAAATCAGTGCAAACGCTTCACAGATTAGATGGAACAAACAGACAGACAAAAATATTGGTTTTTTAATGTCAATACTGTATATACTTTCATATGCATTTTGCATCAGTGAAAAGCTGTCAATTAAAATTACAAACAATTTTAGTGTCTAAAATGTATATCGATTTCAATAAATAGCTATTTTTACGGCCAAGCAGACCTGACGGTAAGTAAGAAGCTACGCCATTGGTTTGTTCTGGTTTTTGTAAAGCCTTGGTATGACTCCAATTGAGAAATATGTTTTAAATTATTTTTTTTAGTTTAAGAGCCTGCCAAAGTGTCTTTACTCTGCCTGATGGGAAGTATAAAAAAAATTCAAGAGTTGTGGTCACGGTACTCAATGCAAATGTAGATAATGC
This sequence comes from Hypercompe scribonia, assembly GCA_949316085.1. Lineage (NCBI taxonomy): Eukaryota > Metazoa > Arthropoda > Insecta > Lepidoptera > Erebidae > Hypercompe > Hypercompe scribonia. The sequence goes on along the minus strand of OX438981.1, from coordinate 15,128,733 downwards.
AGTACGGGGACTCACACTATGGTGGCCAAGTGAGATGCTTTTTCACGTCTCGTTTGGGGACATATAACGCATGACAGTCTTCGTGGCAGGGTAAGAATCACACACTTACCATGATAACTGTCACTCCTGCATCAATGGACCTCCGGCCTCGCACTCACCATCGGAACATGACGGCTCGGATGATGTCGCTTTAATGCGCAATTTCTGTTAGAGGGCAATATTCTCCCAGTCGAGCCGGTCCGTTCGTACTGAAATCAGTGTGGTTCCACAACCACAAATTGCAAAGTTTCAGTTGTTTAGATCAAATTAATACCTTAATTTGTATTTGTTTATAAGAGACGATATTATAGGTTGTACTTATAATACAATATGTATATTTTTTTACCATATAAACATGAGGTACATATCAGAAATCTATCGATATAAGGCTAACTGAAAACCATTAGCGAATATCGAGAGAGCATATACACTTCTCATATACGATTCTGTGAAACTACATTAATATTTCAGAGTCGGGCCAAGTTTGCGGTCCTTTCTAAACAGCCCTTGGTCTTCCAAAGTTATTCCAACTTTGTTGCAAACTTTGGGAAGCTTTTGGTGGGGTGTGTAAAGATTACAGTGGGAGGTGCCTTATCTTAGTTTCGTGTTAGTTTGATAATGAAAGTTGTTGTGTTTAAAAATTTTGGGTTCGCTAATGTTGTTTTTGTCTTATAGAACTGTATTGGGGGAAAATACAACGATAGCCGGGTAGTAAATGCTTCACAACACTTGCAAGCTTCTTGATTTCTATTCATAATATAAGCGAATAATATTGAAAGTAAAAAATGTTGCCATAATTAACAGTGTGGGGAAGTTCTGGTGACAGTGACATGAATGAATGAAAGTAATAATATATTCCGTGACTAAATTTAATTTTTAATCGTTAACATTGCTATTTAACATCCCTGCTTAACCCGTAAAGCATAAAATTTAAAGTAGGAACTATAACAGACGTTTTTGTATATGCTAGCGGAGAAAAAAACCAAGCTTCTTATTTTTTACGCATTATGTGTTACTTAGGTTTACATTACGTTAGTTACTTGTGCCGTTTTAAGCATTGGTGCTGAATTGCTGAGCGATGGCGATTTTTACTGACTATGAGAAACAAAGAAACTTAAAAGCTGTCTTTATTGAATGGAACTTGAACATTTTTTCCTGTAAAATTTTATTTTATACTACTCAATAATGTCCCGCAACTTTTAAAGCGAACTTTACTTGAAAATGAGATATATAAAACCAATATCAGACAGACGTTAAATAAATCCAATGACTTAAAACTAATAACAATGTTTACCCTATTACATCACAAACACTTATAACAACACAAGTCAGAAGCAATAAATCTATGTATCAATACATAAACAAAACTATATTGTTATCTAAAGCAATAATAGAACATATTGTTAGACTGATGTTATCTTTATACTGGTTGAACATTGCAAAATGGTGATACCACTCGAGGAACCACTGGCTTTGTAGGGTGTTTACTCGTGTGTAAATTAGTAGGACATTTAAAAAAACTTCTGAAAATCAAAGTCAAAACTCAAAATAAGTGCCCAAATTTTTTGGTGCCGTTTAACAGAATTAGATATAAGTACTGAGGTCACGATTTAAGTATAGGTAGATAGTGTAGATATAGTGTAGTTTATTTATTGCACTTGCATGTTATATATGTTTTTGATTTTTCAATTTAATTCTACTGTCGCGAATGAACAGGATTAATTTAATAAAAACTATCTCCCTCGTGTCACGGTGCTTATCGTCACACTTCTTGAAAATGCTTTAACTCAATTTTTTTTTTATTTAATTGGTATAAGAATTGATCGTACAGTATTTGCCATCTAAATACTAAAAAAATATATATATTAACGATTTCATGTGTATTGTTTTGACCAGCACTACAGTCCAATAGTATACATTTTTATATCTAAATGTAAAAGATAATAAAACTGTGAGTCAAAAAATTGTTAACCAATGAAAATATACAATTAACCTACATAAAATATTTTTTTTAATAAAGACTCGTTTATTGTATATATCCCATCTCACTAATTTAGAGGCAATGGTCACCCTATCACTTACGAATACGTGGCAAAGTCGAGGAGCCAACGAGATTTTGACCAATTTATAGCGTGCCAAGTGGAAAGATAAGCTAATACGGCTTAGAAACGGGGGTTTTGTATTGGAAAACTAATTTTGCATAAACTAAATGTAGGGAGCGCATTCATGCGAAGTAATACGACAGGTATGTAATGTTTAACTTGACATGTTTTAATATGCGTTTATTATTGATAATTAGTAATTGTTTTGTAAACCTGTAAATAAAATATGATGCGTTATTCTTCTAGGGCATAAAATACGTAATATTTGTCATATGACTTTGTAATGAAAAAAGTAGGTCGTTAAGTGAAACGGATGGACATTCTTTCCAGTTATTAAGTAACACATGTCTGAAAGTAATTTTATATAGCAATTTTATCACTGCAAAAATGTACCAAACAAAACTTTTCCAAAATTTTATATATAGCACAAATTAATCCCACATTAAAAGATGGATGGATGTGAATTGCCCAAGACCGGGATGGTTGGCGTTCCTTGGGGGAGACCTTCGTTCACTTCCGGGCGGGTAGCGACATACGACCCCCGCCCGAAGAGATACGCGAGCGGCGTGGGGCCGCTCGTCGCACCACGATGGCTCGTTGGTCGTCCAGGCTGGGGCTGGCTGGCTTCACGTGCTGGCTTTCCCGCCGTGGAGTCTCTCCAGTCGGTCATCGCCGAGTGGGCGGGGCGGCAGCACGGGACCCTTTCCTTCCAGCTAACGCAGGTTCTTGCCGGGCACGCTTGCTTCGGGAAGTATCTGCACTCGGTCACCAGGAGGGAATTGAGTGCCGACTGTCACCACTGCGACTGCAGTGAGGACTTGGCTCAGCACATGCTAGCGGTTTGTTCCGTCTGGACGGCACAGCATGGGGTCCTCACTACAGTTATTGGAGGAGATCTCTCGCTACCGGCCGTCAGACGCTCCATGCCCGGTAGCGACAGTTGTTTTACAGCGGTCACAATCTTCTACGAAGACGTAGTAAGACGTAGTAAGTAAGACGTTTCGCGGAAGGAGGCGACGGAGAAGGCCCGGGAGGATGATACCCACTCGGACCCAATTCGCCGCCGGCGAGCCGGACGGCGGAGGCCGATACCAGCGCCTCATGCCGCCTTGAGTGTGGCCGCGGGTGGACGGGACGGGTTTCCCCTCCATCCACTACAATGGTGAACCGCAAGCAGGCGACTTCCGCGTGTGCCGTACGTCGCCTAAAATAGAAAGTTTACCCGTAGATGGTGCCCGCGTTAGCGGGTAGGCGCTAGGAGGGATCTGGATGTCGTAATAGCAGCTGTTCCCGGTACTGGTCCGATTCCGACACACCATCCCGCCGTAAACCCCGGCGGGGTGACGGCCTGAGGGGGTTTCCGCATGTTAAAAAAAAGGCCTTCGTTCAGCAGTGGACGGCGATAGGTTGATTGAAAAGTATTTGTCAAATAAAATATTTTTCAATAACCTAGCATAACCTGTCTGGGGAAGTTGTGATGAACAAGCTACCGAATATATTAGAGTGGTGGTACTACTTAATTAATTTTTAAATATTATTTGACATGTCAATAATTAACAACAATAAAGAACAATTTAAATTATAATTATAGCATATAAATAAAATTAGTTAAAACAAAAATAAGGTCACATACAAATGAAATGTTAAAAAAGTCTTTTTAAAAACAATTCTGTACCGTCGATATTCTTTGCCTTATGAAGTGATAATTTTGATAGCTTACAGATATTGTTAATCCTGTTAAATATATAAATATTTATTTATTTATTTATTTATACTTTATGAATTTTGTACATCGGCGAACCTAATGCCCAAGGCAGAATGCCTTTCAGTCAAACTTAGGATGGTGTAGAAATATTATAAGGGTATACATATACATATATAGGGTTATAGGGTTTCGTATAATTACTGAACCGCTGGGCAAAAACTAGTTTAGCAGTGGGTATTGAAACTTTGTAATATATAAAGTGAAACAAGAAGTAACTATTTTTAATTTAAATTTAGTTCAAAAGTAAAAAACAAAAACATTTTTTTAGTTAAATTAATCAATATTATTGATAACAATGGTAACAATGAAGAGAAAGAATACATTTGCACAAACAATTTTACGTAGCTATTTGCCATTACAGGGCCCTGCAGTATCAATTTACGTTTCTCATATATATTCATACATTCGTTTCAACTATCACCATTCTTAGCATATCAAACGACAAATATCCAAATTAAACGGAGCCTTTTCGACATACCTTAGTTTACATAGCGCATACTAATGACTAAGGCACGCGACGACCACGAGGGGTGACCAGTAAGGGACGAAAATTTCCGAAAGGGTTTACCCTAAAACTGGGGCCGAACGCGATAATTAATGCTTTAAAACGACTGTGTTTTAAGACACATTAATAAACAAATTTCTACTTTAATTCTCAGAAAGTAAAGTTGAAAATCGAGAATTAGCGGCAAGCACATTTGGTCCAATTTTATAGTGTAGGGTGGCAAATAATAAGAGGTTTTGGGTACATGGAAAGTTCGAAGTTGTTGATGAATGACACTCAGAGGACCCATTGCCCTTCGAATGTTTTAAGTGGGTTGGATAAGAAATGTCGGATATCTAGTGAAATATTGGAAGCTACTAAAGTAAGGAGTTGTTTTGTTTGTTCGTGTTGATTACCTTATAATTAATACATACACAAAGTTTCAGTATTATTCTTTCATGCGCGGGTGGAGAGTTGGTCGTATGTTTTCAAGTAGAAATTTTTGAATTATTTTAGAACTTAGATTACTTTGTTTTTGATCTTAATTACTATATACTTCACTATAATAGTATTCATTTATTTTTTTAGAGTTCTGTTCAAATTAAAAGTACCTGACTATGGTACTTAAGTTTTATTACAAATGGTACTATAATCTGAATAAGAATACCAATATTCAGATTATGGTACAGGTTATATATGGTTCGGTAGAGCTGTCAACGTGTTTGTATGCTAAGTTAGTTGTATACTTAAGTCCATAAAAACTGAATAAAAACTTACGAGCTACCATGTTTTTCCGTAATATGAATGAAAAAAACTGTTTTGTTATAAGTTTTATATGAGTTTTAGTTAAAGTTTGTCACCTACAGTAAATATAAAAGACATTTCTTCAACTAATCGAGTTTCATATTCCAAAGCGTCCAATCGTGTAGGTCATTAGTGAGTGACGTCATTCTAGGGGCTGATAATTAGCGTTTCCAATCCACCCTCAGCCCTCAGCATATGGCGATGGACGATGTGCAAGTCATTGACAAGATGGGGGTGAGATGTTACGTGTTTGAGATAAATTAATGGAACAACTTATCAATAGAATATATTTATATAAAAAAATGGTTCTATTGGAATTTTCATCCCCCTTGTATTTATTCCACTTTTTCTTTTTAATTTTTTTGTAAATAATCCTTAAGCGTAGTTGTATTGTTAAATATAATGATGTTAGATATATAAATATGTTATGATTTTTTTATATTTTTTCACACCAACACTACACATCATCAATTATCAGGAGCCTGATGGGTAAAGAGATTGTTTCAAGATTTCCTTTTCTTTGTAGTAATGTTGTCTTGCATATTTTGTTTCCTTAAGTCGTCTCTTACGATACCTATTGAACAATATGGGTGTTGACTCTTTGTATTCTTAATCTGTCACACACGGAGACCCACACTACCCATATATTCATCGATTTACGGTATATTTGTTCATCCAAAAACCGCTTGTAAGAATTTCCTTTTTACTGATAGCCATAAATTTGATATAACTTTTTACATAATGTACTTAACTTGTGTGCAATGAAGTTTATTATTAATTTATTATATTATTCTACTTTAACACGCTTTATTCTTACCTGTATGTTTCTTTTACTCAATTTTGACCCACTTAAAACTTTATAGATTTAGTAAGAACCGATCACAATACAATAAATACAGTTTAAATAAACTAAACAATACACTTTAGTAATAATTCGAACATAAAATAAAATATATATAGTTAATACACTAAAAATATGCTGTAATGAAAAAAAAAGTATTATTGTGAAAAAACCGTGAGCATATATAACACAAAGCACCTCACGTTTTCCAACCTAAAATTACTCCAACCGTCATTGAGTTATAAATGGTGTAAGTAACTCGTCTTTGTTTTATATATTAAGATATCTATCGATTAACATAACACCCACTATGTACATCCTACACTAGATTCACAAGAAAATTGATTATACCTTTTTGGCATAAACTTAAACAGGTACGTACGTACACACCGTATAAGATCACTCAACATTTATAAGAGCTGGTTCACTAATGAGGCTCCAACTTTGATATCGATATTCTTGTATGTACCTTTGAGAATACCTTATGTTAGTATTATTATTTGTACTATAATAATTATTTGTTATAAAATAATGTTGCTATTAATGAAAGTGTTTCGTAAAAAGATTGTACAACTTTTTTTATTTGTACAAATATGATTTAAAAGTGGTTGGAGAGCCTTACTTTTGGGTAAATAAATGGTACTAAAGTCTTACAAAACCTGGTGTTTAACAATTACTTTATTGTTTTTTACTGAGTGAGTCAAGTTTATTTATTTTAATTTATTATATGGATCCGGAAATGGAGCCGGCAAATCTAAGCTTCATAAGTGTTTCACGTGTTAAGAATTATATAGCTCCTCTTTAGAAATTGACAGATGGTATTTCTTGAAAAAATATAGACCAGGTATTCCGGAGTGACACCACGATCTTACAAGTAACCAATGTTGGGTAATTATTTCGGTACTTTACACTAAGTGTCCGAGGTTACTGGAGGCCAACCCAAAAAGGGAACGATAAGTATACTAATTAATTTTTAAAATAATTTTCACTTATTTATTTCCTTACTTCGACTGTATAGTACACCAAAATATTATTTCAATAGGAAATTCTCAAAGTAAAGTAGTCTAGAATACGAACAATATATTCGCAATAACACATTTATCTCCCATTGTACTTCTATCATTAAACACACGCATTACTTAAGCCTTTGAGTCGTCTTTATGAAACTATGAAAACATAATGACCATACGTCACGTCGTAAAATACCTACCAAAAACAATGGGAGCTCGCGACAGAAATTAATATATCATTATGTCAGACCCATGTGTATTCTCGTACTTGCTGTAATAATATTTCCCTTGCTCTTACTAGTTACGATATATTCCATCTCGCTCTTGGGAGGAAAGTTCGGTATGAATACGCGAATCTGTCCCGTGATTGGGATTTGTTAATTTTCGCGGCTGAAACTGCAGAACTTAAAATTCTAATGTGCTATAATGGCTCTGGGTAGTGTTTCAGTTGTTTGTGCTCAATTTATGTGAAAACAACTTGTAGTTGAGATTAATAGCGTAATCTTAATGGTATTTACACCTTATTAATATTAATATTATTATGTTTTGTTGATGATAGTATAAACATCGAGATAAAATTGCCTGTGGAAATATCTACTATATAACGGATTGAGGAGGACTTTATTTTTCTCATATCTATCATATTTTCTTAGATTTTAATGAGCAGGTAATGGAATGCAATGTATTCAGGGTGTCAGGTCTGTTTTCATGGGTGCTTATTTTTGAAGGGGAATGTTATTGATTGCTGTAAAGCTACAAGACCTCACAGATTCAAATGAATAACAGTTTCAAATGAATAAAAGAACAGTAGATTGCATATATATATGTAGCTTACATAAACGTCACAAAAAACTTAATTGAAGAAGTAAGTGTTTAATGATGAAATTTTTTGAATTTATATCACTAGTACTTCGCGAAAAAAACTTGCTACAATAAAATATAATACATTTTTTATATATTCATAAAAAACATATTTTATTTAAGAAAGTAAAACCCTTTATTATATTTACTAGATTTATGTGTCAAAAATTTTCGAACCGATAGTCATTAAATGATTTTAAATTCAATATTCTCCAAAACAAACTCTTCAGTTCTCTATCATAATCGGGGACTAATACGCTAATGTCTACAGGGTGTATAAAAACGAGGGCAATGATAGTGCGTCTCTACAATTTTGCCGCACCGCTCTTCACATCAGAGGCTAATTTACATGGAGCCGCTACAAAGAAAAATACGCTAATTAAAAAGAGTCGACACAAAGTGTCATAGCAAACGGAAAAGTCTGGAAGCCCGGCTTGCTGTGGAGCTAGTTTGTGCTTTTGGTTCATATTGATGTGGCTTTGTTTCATTCATAATATGTATGTGACGTATATGTTGCGTAAATGTGTGCTCTTGCTTGCGTGTGCTTATTAACCTTAGATCGAATTTAAACTTAAACTATTTGAGAAATATAAAATTTTACTTTATAATATTCAATATAAAGAGATTTTAATGCCGTCATATGAGTTGTATGTTATCATTTTTCCTATATAACTCTTAAAATATTCATTTATTTATTATCCTCTTGTGCCTGTCGACATCTCAATACTTTACTTGTAACATCCAATATAGTTGTTTGTAAAATCAATAAGCACATCTTTTTCAGGAAGCAATATAAATTTATGCGTTTAATAATGAGCATAGATTACGTTGAAGTAACAAGAAGTTACCATAAAATTGAAGTCCTAATTATCAGTGCTCATCACTAGATAAGTAATTGGTTGACTTGTCGCCACTTAACCTAATTAGAAGAAATTTTTTCTTACACAGAGAATTGTCATTTGACGTGACCATGAAACTAACCGTCAGAGAATTCTACCAGAAATCTGTAATGCAAAGAAGTTTTATCTTCATAAACAGTGCATGCACAATTTGCTTCCAAGTTGTGCATGCACTGAGTTTGTATTTTAATAAATGATTATCGGAGCTTTTATATAAATACCACTTATTGTAGACACTAGGTGGAGGTACTGTCTGCGGTAGGGAATTTGGTGTCGGCTTGATCTCATAAGGGTACTGTCGGGCTGCCACTAATGAATTGAGGGACGAAGTATTTTTTCCCAAGATAGAGTCAAAGAAGACATGATGTCGGTTCTGGGCGAACCTAAAGTCACATGGTCCGGGTCATCCCAAATTAGAGCGCCAGAGGCCGACCTTCTGACTCCTGTTTCCCATTTGATAGGAGATCCGAAGGTATTCTCCAACCCGTCCACAAAAAAAGTTCCAGATACTACCTACCTTTTATTCTTCATAAAATTCTTAATTTAAAATAGTTAGTAAAATGGCAAGAAATTTTTCAAACAGTTATTTATTGGTGCTTAAAATATAAACTTTAAAATTTATAATTTAATTGACACATTATACGGTTTCCTGGTAATTATTTCACATTAATCTTTCTGACACTCAAAATAGTATAACTAATTATTATTAAAAAAAAATCATTTTACGAATATAGTAATATATATTTCCATATTTACAGAGCAATTCTTCTATAGTGATAAACATAACAGACAACAATAGTAATAACAACCTGCAATTCGTGTGTACAAACCTAATATATAGTAAATATAAGCCATTATATGTATTTTACATTCAAATAATTTCATTAAATCTTAAAACTTTTAAAAATAATACTCCATCCAACTAAAAATCCACTTGACAATGAAAATACAACCGATTCACCATAATTTCATACAATACTCGTCGACAATGTATTGTAGTAACAAGGAACGAACAACACGGCATTTACAAGGGCTGTACGATCTTAGAAGGAAATGACGCGAAGGAAAGACTGTAATGAGCTGATTCGAGTGCATTGAAGCCAGGGCATGTTCGTTGGTGAGCCACAAAAGCCCCGCGGCTTTCAAAGGAAAAATGATGCAGAGTTGGTGTAGTGACGTAATGTAAATGTGTAGGCTGGATGTAACTTAATTGGTTTTTTTTATCACATTGTTACGTAAAAAGTGTGTACTGAATTTGCAGTTTTTAATGTAGTTTGAGTAATAAATTTATCTGGAATATTAAATATTACAAAATTAGATCGTCTGGTGGTCAAATTTCATTGTTTTGAATGTTTTCTTTAATTTTATTAACAATGTAACTTAAGCTGTTAGTCCATTAATTTTTCTTCGACGATAGGTCAACACATGTACTAGATCACTACGGCTTTATGATGACATGTTTATATAATATTAACTAGTACATAATGCTTAAAAATGTTAACTTTATTTACATATCACACATATTACCTATCTTTCTAAGTGTCATATTTGTTTCATAATTTTTTCACGTATATATAGAATCTATGGATTCAGGCATAACTTTGGCTAGGCTTTGTAGCTTGGCTATTACAAACTATGATTATATTTCTAATTATAAAGTCCGAGAATCATAGCCTCGAGCATCACCTTGTGTCCAATAAAGTCTAAAACATTAAAAAGATTTAATGTTTGTTCCAGATCTGTGTATCGACTACGTGAAGAGTGGGACCATCAAGAATTAAAAGCCTTTTAATGACAGCTCGCTTCATTGAACTGTGTTATGCAATATCGATATAGTTCAACAAATACAATCATTTTGTTTGTGTTTAATAATTTCCATTTCAAAACACATTAATCGAATTTTATGTTTACTTGAGTTTCATTGACCTTTTTATACCATTATTTATAAAATTTCGTTATATTCTGAGAAGTTGGCATTAAGTTTTCTTGTTAAAATTTTAGTCACTGATACGCTCAAAATAATAAAGAATAACATAACAAGAAGTGATAGTAATGTGTTAATGTAACTGTATTAGAAACACTAACTCATTGCTATATTGTTAATTTGACCATGATATGAATATTAAAAGTATAAAATAGATTTAATAATGTTAAGACAATAGGATCAACGAGAATATTTGACAAATATTAATTTATTTAAAAATAATTCTGTGAAAGGTATTAATATTAGCGCCTTGGGATGTTTTACGTCCGTAGTTTATAGTAACCGCTGTCTTCTATCCCAACTTATGCAGCTTTAGGTTCTCAATGTATAAAATAGTCATATTGATAAATAATCATTGTTGTCATGTTAATCATCACTGTTTAACAAATTTAAAATAATTTAATCATTGTTAAAGATATTTGTTATTTGTTACATAACAATGTCCTGGTTAAGTGCTGTTCGCTTCTTAAAACCACCTATGGTTTTATCGAGCGGTGAACGTAGCGACAGGAGGTTTCGACCTATTGTTCTGAATGCTCCACTCGCTCCAATCAAATATTTAAACGTACATAACTCTTTTATTTTCTCGTTTATTCTATGCTTTTTCCATTTTTGATAAACGATAGGTTATAAATTAAAATGTGTGCATAGATAGCAGCAAATTTTGTCTTTAGTGTTAAGTTTTACAACCTTTTTAAATGAAGTATAAAAACTCGTTTCTACTTTAGCACTGAGGATCTGATGTTGATGGTGGGTGTTAAGTTGAAACTTAAGCAGAAACCTTTCTAGTAAGTCTCGTAATTATATGCTTCATTTCTATTTCGAGTTTTTTTACAGCAATAATAATGGATGTAATCTTGTCAGGGTTTATGTTTATCGATTTTATTTTTGTATGAGAATTTCCTTTATCCACCATAATTTCTTAACAGTTTTACATAGATGGAATGTCGTCTATTGATTCGTTGGTTAGCATATGCATTTGCCGATAGAGAGGTCTTGGGTTCGATTCCCCCGGGTCGGGTGAAAAAGTGTTATTGAGTTTATTTGGTTAGAGAAATGCTTAATAACAGCCCGAAATTTAGATGTGTCCAAATGACACTAGTTGTAAATAAAAAAAGTATATTGTGATTGAAGCTGAATTAGTACCTCGCCAGAATAGTTTAGTTTTAAAAGAACTGAACTTCTAAGATCTAAGTGCTAAAGAGACCTGAAATTACAAAAATGTTGAAAGAAAGGTATTAAGTTACTATATTGTGTAGTAATTCCTGTAGCTTTTGTATGTATAAAAACTAGGTGTACTTTCTGGGCAATCTGAATGTAACCAAGTTCTTGAATCTCTATTCCTCATCAAACATATAAAAAAAAATAACTAATAATAATTTATTTTTTTTCTTTAAAACACAATCTTTTCATTATACATTTATTTTTCATTGTATTTAATTACCTATTCAAAAAATAACAATGAAGAATAATATGTTTATTCGACTTTAAACTGATTTAATAACACAAGAAGTCTTGCCAACTGTTAAAACTTTTTCTCTCTCCTTCTTTCTGTAAAGTCGATAAAAGTATTCCAACTGCTAATAAGAGTTCCTTTATACGATGATTAAAGGTAATATTATAAAACAATTGTTTTATTTATAATATTATAGGTACCAGAATTGAGAGATAAATAAAGTAACCCTTTTGCCTTCTTTTCTAGTCGATATGAGCTGGATTTTATCAGTACTATGCACTTGAGACCATAAATAATACACAGTTAAATAAGTGACGCAAAAAAAACAAATATAAAATAATAAACTAGAAATTTACAAAGTCACAAAAGTCAACAGACAAGGTAAACAAGGTAATTATGACTTCATATTGAAACAATTGCAATCATAGTGGTAATTGGTATATCGAGGCACAACGTGACTCCGAGGTGGAGAAAAGTGGCGATAAAGGTCCACAATGGTGGAAAAAAGTGGCAATTCCCGACTACTCAGTATTGCAACCGCTAATTAAGGTGTTACAATATCGCACAGGGAATGTCGGTTTTTTTAGGGTTCTTTGGTAGAGAATAAAACTTAGCAGGTGTGCTAAAGTACTGTTTGAAAAAAACCTTCGAAGTAAAGTATAAGAGATTTAATTAGTAACAGCACGTTTGTGTACTTTGAATTGCAGACTAACCATTAGAGGACCACACAGGTATTCCATAAAACATATGAGAACAGAATAATAAAAACATGCTATAAACCAGGACAATATGTAGACATTAGTATTTAGTAGTAGTAGTTAGTATGTAGACATTAATAAATTATGTAGATACATAATTTATTAATGTCTACCTATTATATATATAGACATTAATAACTGTAGCTGGCTGAAATTCACAGAACTAGCGCAAATTAGCATTAATGTACATTCATTTTTTTAATAACATTATTTGTTTCTAATATTGGTTTTATAATTAATTAATTACTTGCAACATCCCTTTTTCAGTTCATCGTATAAGAATATTGTGAGCTTTTGTTAATAGATAAATAAATAAATAAATATAACCTAAATTGAACATATTAAAATATATAATCTTGTAAAATAAATTCTTCACTTCTTGTAATACTTTACCGTCATACGGGACCTTTGCAACAATGCATTTTTTGTGGCTGTATCACCATGAAAGCGTACTAATTGGTAATTTACACTGTTATAAGCCTCCTCATTGACTTTACTTCCTGCTATACATGTGTTTGTCTATGAAGTACAGATAAAAATTTAGGTTTCAAATGTGGTATTATCTTTTTTTTACATGAAGATAAACGTCATCAAATTTTTGTGCGTTTTTATATACTTTGTAATTTACGCTGTTCGAAATATTTCAACTATTTACAAAATTGCCATACTTTAGTATTGTTTAGGTACAAATAACTATAGTTTATGTCGTAAAGAAATATTATTTGTTCTAGATGTGATCTTAAATAAATAAGTGTATATCAGATGTTTCATCAGGACGATTCAGACGCCCGACGATTTGATGTGACAAGAATTAAAAAAAAATTAGTGTATTACTAAAATCTTTGGATTAATCTCATACAGATGTCTAAACACCATTTGGTAGTTGGTTAGATATTCGATATACATTAGACAGTTCATATTATACCATCCTTTATTAAATAAAATAAATTTAAACTAGTTACAAACCATGTATTTACCTCCATAGCTCAGTACTAGGTCTCAGATGGTCTGTCCCATGTTCGTCGAAGCTTGACTGATCGAACAAAGCGACGGAATTAGTTGAGGGCGGATGTATCAGCCCATTGGTATGCAATTTTGATGATTGAATAGTTGGATTGATAGAATTAATGGATTTAAAGGTTGACTGACGGGCAAAGCTTAAGAACATGTACTTTATTCTTTATATACGTACGTAAAGTATCTATATATGCTGTGATAGAATTATTTGTACCACTTTTAGCGAAATTTTGTTTTGTTAGATATTTAAAATGTACGAGTATATGTTATATAGATTCGACCAGAATGTATTGCCTACAGCCCAATAGAGAAAAGAGCAATGTATATGGATCATATTAAGACCTATATTAATAAGTATATTTCATTAATCACAAAAATAATGAAATAAAGTACCTATCTAACAGACGGCGTGTTCAATAGTCGTAGCATTTGCTACGAGCTACGAGCGTCAATCGAAGATGGAGAACGAAGGGTTCATTGCCCGTGATCGTTCTATGTAGTCCTACTGGTAGTACCACGGGCAAAAACTATTGTCCATAGCTCTTTCATGTCTTGAAGAATTGAAGACTTACTGGTTACTAGTATCATGGATACTTTTTTATTGTCCATGGTTCTATCAATAGGACTACGGACAAGTAATATTAGCAGCAGTTTAACTGAAATAATTCTCTCTGTTTCCTGATTCTTTTGAATTTACCTTAAAAAGAGTGTTAATTCTTGTGAGTATCAAAAGTTGACAAAAAAAGAAAGAAAGTTCTTCTAAACATAAAATATTTTATTTTTAACGATTGTGTAATGTTGAAGTTAGATTTATTTGTTAATTTAATTGCGTTTTATAACTATGTAACTCTGGTTGTGTGTACACACATTCCAGAAAATCCAGAATTTTCTGATTTTTTCCGGCGCAAAGTAAGAATAAAAATAATTTAAAAAATAACTGATAAATTAAAATTATTATAGTTTCACCGGCATAGTTCCTACACATATAGTTTTCTTATATATTGAACACCTGAGTAGTGTATTGGTATTTTTGTAATCTTTCAATCTATGATAGTGTTTTTTTTTTATTTTATCCATAATTGTATACCTATCCGCAGCAGTGATATGAAACATCAATAAAAATTCAATTAACAATATTTTATTATTAAACTTCATATTCGACTTTTTTAAATTTACTTATTCGTATATTTTACATTTTTTCATGTAAATGTATGTATTTGATTCAATAGTAAGTGTGAATAAACTTCATTCATTTGATAAATGCACGTAATCTTTCTCTTCTACGTAACATTATTTTCAATCACTTTACTCCACGTTACACAATGTAAAGCGGGATTCGGTATACATTCCTTCATGACGCACATACTGAATTGTTGAGAACGTCAGAGAACTTGAAATTAAAAATGCCAGGACATACTACCAAATTCCTCGACTATTTCTTCTCTGTCCAGACAGTTTGGCTTTGGAACAACTTACCAGTCGCAATAAAACGTGTACAAACATTGACTACCTTTTAAAGACTTGGGTGTCGTTAATATCCTACAACTAGCTATTGCTGTGTATGGAATATCTATGAATTTCACCTATTTATTTATATGAGCTCGAGACCAGAGAGCAATTGATGCAAGGGTGACATACATACATGCATGTTCATGGTAAGTGTATAAGCCTTACACTGCCACGATGAAAGTCATGCCTTTTAAGCCCTCGAGCAGGGCGTTAAAAAGCATCTAGTGAGGTCACTATACTGCATTGTCTGCATTCACAACGAGTATGGTAGTCACAACTCTAGGATTCTATTCATACTTTCCAGGCAGTCCATAGTGTCATATTGACAGGTTCTTAAAAATAAAAATATTTGTTAAATCATTCGCAATGTGTCTTACTATTATTTTATTTTCCTATTTCCTTTCTAGCATATTAGACACTACCCTATACTTTCCATTCCATACTTGCCTGCAAAAGATTGCTTTCGAGCGATAAAGCCAACACTTGTGCTACCTTAGCATTAAGTTAACTTCGAAATGAATCCGACATACAGCAAAGTGGTATATTGTTTATTGCTATTTGTTTACAGATTTAATAAAAATCGTCTACTGCTAGAAGAATTGTGTCATTATTTGGCACCTCAATGTTGTAACCATTTAAAATAAAATCTATCATCACAGCCATCATCATTCATTACTTTAAACTCCTGATAATTTGTTAACGTTAACCCTTTAACAATGGGTCCGGTCTAACACGCCCGCTGTTGACAAAACTGTATTACCGAAAATTAGACAATATTGGCCCAAAACGGGTCATATTATGTTCATAAACCCACCGCGCCGTTGCCCGTGGACTATAAAAGAATGATCGCGTTATTATGACCCTAAGCATTACAATATGACAATAGAAACTAGAAATTCCTGTTTTAAGGATTTCGGATCGGTGTGCATGTCCGAATAGCGGACACGAATGTTGTGTTAAGTAAGTAATTTAATTTAATGTATAATTTCATCATGAAATTGATGATAAATATCAATTCATTATGATTGTTACTACTTTTTATTATATATCACAAAAAAAATAAAAAATAATGTACATAATAAACATACACACAATCCTTTTCAGAATAAATTATTAAAGTCTACCATACAACATTCCGATGGGCTGAAGTACAAAAAAGAACGATTTTTCTGAGGCAATATATCATTTTTACTTTAACTAAATCACTTGCCCATCACATGCAGCCTTTAGTAGTCCACCACTGGTTATAGGTCTCTCCTTACCCAATAGGTTTTGATTTACTATACCATGCTGGCCAGATAGGTTGATATCTCTTTGCAGCGATGTGTCTTGTATAATTTGCTGCCTTAGTCGCCTATTACGATACACATGGAATGAATAGAGGTGGTGATACTCTGTATTCTAATCTGTCACGGAATTATTCACCAGGTAGTAGAGCCACGCTGATTTCAGCATGAACGGGCCGGTTCGTCCGGGGCAGTACTACCCTCCCATAGAAGACCAACCTAAAGCGACAGCATCCGTACTGTCGTGCTTCGTTAGTGAGTGCGAGACCGGAGGCCCATTGATGCAAGGGTGACAGTTGTCGTAGTAAGTGTGTGCAATGCTACGATGACTGTCACGTCTTTTACGTTCCGTTTAAGTGAGGCGTAAAAAATCGTAATAGGCCGTCACAGTGTGGGTCACCATACTGCATTGTCAGCATTTGCAATGAATATGGTGACTATAACTTTAAAATTCTATTCATGCTTTCTATCAAGCAGAGTTGAGTCACCTTGGCAGACTATTAAAATAATACAAAAAAAAAAATTACTTGAAATATTATATCCTTCTTTAATTACAAAGGATTGCATTTATTTTTATTGAACTTTTAACATCCACAATGTAAGTTTTTATTTCCTTTGTCATTTCAATTTCTATTTCACACATAAACTAATGCAAAAAGACAACGAAGTCGGATGCGAATTCTTACATATAACATAAATACATATGAGATAATACTGACTCACGATAGTGAACTTAATGTTAGTAAAGCAAGTAATGCATTAAAGTGCAAAATTAGAAAAAAATAGTCAAAAACAATGGCGACATTCGCTGGCATTGCAGTCTCCGTCCGTCTAGCTCTCAGAACAATAGTGACCCATTGTGCACCGTCCATTTTAAATGAACAAAATGGCGTACGAATTCAAACAGCGAACACTGGGATTTGAAACAATGCTTCTCTAATCCCAGTGAAGGGTTAAATGCATGCTATTGGTCAACCATACCCCTGCGGAGTACTTTTTGTTACTAAGTTTGTGTGCGTGCGCTTTTATATCTGTGTGTGTCGCAAAGTTTTCGCGTTAATATCTTCATGAGCGATTTGTATGCGTGGAATGGATTTTACGTAAGTACCTTGGTGTTTTGGCGCCGTGAGTAATAAAATGTTGGAATGTGCTATTCATGTCTACTAGTTTTTATTAGATCAAAGTAAATACTAGGGTATTAAAGGCTTTGTTTGTAGGAAATACTGGAGTATTACATTAGATAATGGTGAATATTAATAAAAATTAAGTGTCGTTTGTAAGGGGTATAAAAAAATAGTAAAAAAAGCACGTGGGCAGTAAATATGATTGATGAAGTTTATAGTTTTCCGTATTCAAAACTCATTAAACGTATAAAATAAGTCTTTTAGTAGTAAAATTAATAAAACAATAACTGAGGCGACTCATTAAATTTTGATAACGTTTTCTATCTACAAATTTATAAACACTTTTCTTCAAAACATAGTCACACACACCAAGAGGCCTTTGTTCCCACGATTTTACAGCACGGCTGACCTACTGAAACAAAAGCCTCCTGAGTACCTCGCGACATTCGCATAAAAACAAACGACGTTCAACATATCAGCGAGGACAATTCATCGAACCCGTCATGCGTGACAGCCAGAAACGCAATCAAAACTTCCTCGGGTACAATGTACCCGCCTACGTCCCACTTTTCTCCAAAGACTATTATTTGAATGTCTTTCAACCCGTGAGAAGGGTCTAACCGTCGCACGCCCACCCCCGCGTGTGCTTGCCTGATAATGTAATTAAAACAACACCTTTATTCCGAGTAGTCACATTTTGTAACGAGTTTTAGTTTGATATGTGGCGACATCTTTCGAGGATTTTAGGAAAACTTAATCTCTGCGTGGCTTGAATTAGAAGTGAGAAATCTCTGTTAGTGTGACTACTTTTTATTTGAGTTTATCTTTTCACTTATGAGCCTAGGAACTAATAAGATGACGATTTCAAATTGTATAGTTTTTATTAAATAAAGAAACACAGAAGATAAACTTATGGATCAAATTAATTATTTAATCAGGAATCATAAAGATTTCATGTGCGTATGTATGTGTATAATGTAACCACATATTTCACAATCTTTACGGCCATAGCTTTATGTTTTTACGAAAAAAAACCACCGCAAACGTAGCCTAAAGTACAGTTTATAAAAACACACACATTAACCTCCAGACACCTAAAACGTAATCCCTATAAAGAAACAAAGGACTTACATTTAAGTCGAAGAAGATTTTCAAAGCGAATTCGCGAGAGCGGAGAAATTTTCGGGGTAACATTATACCCGTACATTAGGGCTAAGTGATACCGTCACATTTGTTGGATTAATTCATCATCTGAATTGCCGTGGCCAGACTGATGGCCCGGAACGCCCGCTCCCCCCTCCAGGGGGAGAAAGGGGGTGCTTACGTACAGATAACTTTTCCCCTCTGTTGCGTATGGTGTTTTAATTATGTGTTGTTTTTAGTACTTAGTTGTTGTTTTGTGCATAAATATGAACATTTGGTGTTTTATTATTTAACCCTTAAAAGTTTACATTGTTTGTGAACGTCGCATTAAGGAAGTATTTTTAATTAAATATTTTTGGTAAGTATGATTTTGTAGTATATAATTTTTAGCTCACTATTAAATTAATGTTTATTATCATACAGACATTAATTTAATAGTGAGCTATCGAAAGAGTAGAGCAGTATTGAATTTACAATACAAAAGAAGACATAAAAAGTCTTTGAGCCAGTTACTAAATACCGACATACAAATTTATCCGTTAACATTCTTGTACAACACTTTAAACTTCTTTTCACCTACAAACAAAACTTAAATCACAAGCGAAGAATAAAGTTTAGCTAAAGTGGTAATCAGCGCTTGTAGCGCTTAGCTCGCCGATGCCCTTTTGCCCCCCGAATTAGACCCCACCTTTCTCCCTCTAAGCCTCCCTCTACAGGACAACGCAAGGATAAATGGGAGGGCTGGCTCTTCTGGTTAAGTGTAGATTTTCCGAATGCGGTGTTGATGACGGCTCTCTTGAGCAGGGATAGTATCGATAGATTTCTTAAAACATGACGATAAATATCTTTTTTTATTTATTTTGTTTGTACCTAACACACTTTTTCAAAAAATCAAGACTATACACGATATTTTAAGGTTTTTTGAAAGTAAAATTTTGATAGAAGAATGTTTAAAATAGAATGATGATAGTTTTGCTTTCCAGTTAATTTCATAAATCGAGCCATTGCATGTGAGACTGCTTTGTATAATTTGAGTATTAATTAGGGACATAACGATGATATAGATGATGTGTTCGTTATCTGCGTTAATATATGAACATATCACCGTGGAATGTTTTAAAAGGTCAAACTTTGAAATAATTTAAAGCAGAACTTGACCGCAATACGGTATACCAATAAAATGTTTTATTAAAACACACGGTACCTATTTAGTATGTTGTTAACTAAAATTCGAGTTACAAGATAATTTTTATAGAGTTACTGATTATTCTAATTATAGACATGAAAATGATAAAAAATGTTTCGCAAAGTTTACAATGTTTTGTCGATATGTGTCTCAGCCACAGAGGCAACATCCTTAGGTCGACAGTTCCCGAGACCGTTGGACAGCGAGGTTGTAAATACTCGTGTAAAATTGTCCACATTCCCCCGTAGCTTTGTTATATATTTCTTTGTTATTTACCCCTCCATCTCCTCCCCTTACCGTCCCTGTGCACGCTACCTGATCTCGGAGTACTATGTGCTTGCAATTATACTTAGAGTGTATTCTGTTGATGGAACTGTTTCAAATTTGGTACGTATTATAAAAAGTAGTAAATGACTATGATAAAAATATTATTTTAAGCAGACAAAGTTCTAAATAATATAGAGTGTTTGTAAATTAATCTGTAGGTACATCTATCTGACTTATTGAGGTTTTCTGTCTTTTTATTACACCAAAAAATACACATATATACATACATATACACATAATCGGGGCTATAACGATAAAGAGATAGACAGAGATGTATGTAGTAACGTCTTTCAGGCACATTTTCTGTCTTCAATGATTTATTTTCTTTTATTATTCTTTTTTAAACTATAGCATGCTTCGAAATTGATCTATTTCATCTATATGGGTTGATATCGCAATATCGAATGCCAAACTTTCGCTTGAAGCCGGCAATAGTTTAGAGCATGTTTGAAAGAATTTCATACGGCAGTACATATAATAAGTACAAATAATGCAGTAGTTTTTTTTTTTGTTGTCGGGGTGGAAAATCTCTTCGGATCTCCAGCTCCTCAGGGACGTAGAAGCCAGGAGTATGTGGAGTTTCCACTAAAAATAACCCCGGCGGCCGATCTCAGGCGTCCTACTCTATTTCACGTCCCCTCCAGGATCAACGTCGTGCCTGGTCAGACCCTCTCCTAGGGAGCCGCTACAAGGTACCCCCACTGATAATGTAGTAACCTAGAATCTTTAATTAATAATTTCTTCGACTGATTATATTGAAATGTATCTACTCAGGAAAGTAATTTTGAAAATATTGCGTACTTTTTATTTGAAAAAAAGTTTCAAATTATTTCTTAAAATTTAAACGGGCCTTTTGGTCTAGTGGTAAGTGGCCTGACTGCCAAGCTAAAGATCGTGGGTTCAATTCCCACCCAACACAAATATTTGTGTGATGATCACGATTAATTGTTCTGTGTATGGGTGTAATTTGTCTATAATATAATAAAATATTTAATATAATATTTAAGCATGTTAATCAGCAGCCTAGTTACTATAACATTAGTTCTACCTAATTTGAAATCAGACAGTCGTGTGTGAGTTGTGTGAGGTTATTTATTTATTTTTATGAAATAAAAAAAACTGCCATGAAAATTAAGATTTCTATAGTTACATTCGAATATTACCATTGTGTATCCTTTATACCTTTACAAGTAAAATATTTAACCCTAAAATGCTGAATAGAGGTATAACACGACAACATAGTCCGCGGTGTCGTTACGCACGAACCGCGCGAGTTAATTGCTAAGCACAAATGAGTGAGCGAGCCACCTCGCC
Organism: Hypercompe scribonia; assembly: GCA_949316085.1. Classification (NCBI taxonomy): domain Eukaryota; kingdom Metazoa; phylum Arthropoda; class Insecta; order Lepidoptera; family Erebidae; genus Hypercompe; species Hypercompe scribonia. The sequence continues at coordinate 15,106,824 of OX438981.1, read as the reverse complement.
GGCCGACACCTGCTGCGGGTTCACTTACACGGGGACGTCTTATTCGCTAATTCTTCTGCTTTAAACATATGTATAAATAAGTAAGTAGTTGTTTGAAGATTTATAGTAAGCTATAATTAATTTAAACCAAGAAAAGGTGTTAAATATGTGTTATGACTCACTCATATATATTTTTACATACAAACTACACATATAAAACAAAAACTACTAAATAAAAAAACTGTTTGTATTTGAAGAAAGCCAAACACATTGCCACATTTTTATTATTTTTGTGATGGTACGGTACAAATGTATTTGAAAAGTAATAAAACTATGTTATATCAACTATATTTTACTGTGAAGCAGATTATTGCTTATATTGTTTATAAGAACCACTAATAATAATAATTGACACATATACACTTTAATACTGATGAATATAGGTCATATGCTATGATTTGCAATTATGGGCCTCGAAAACACTATAGCGAGAGATTTCTTAAAGAAATTAAATTATTTTGCACATATGCATATATATATTTTTCATAGTTTAAGTACTATTGCTGTAACACCACTGTTTCATTAATATTTCCTGAGATTATGTAGATATTATCAAGGCGATTGGATTCGAAAGCCACAATCAAATGACTAACATTGTGTTATTTACTGCCAAATGTTTTTTTTAATAGAATATGTATGAAAACAAACAGAGAATTTTCATATTGCCATCCACCGATATAAATATGTCTGTATATATAATAATTTTCGTTCTATTTAATTTTTAAGTTATTGTTTTTAGGAAATTTTAGCGCTACGTTTCAGCATCCGTTAATACATTACTTTTACAACACATAAACGAAATAATAAAAAGTTAGGAATAAAGAGATTTATATGTTCAACTTGATATTAAAACGTTGGTCATCTTCAAGTCAATAATATTATAATATCAAGCTAAAAATATAACAAAATCATGTCATTAGCCTTACTATGCACGCTGTACGTCGCACCTTAGAACAAAATGTCTCCCTTTCACCTTCTACTTTCGCTTGGATAATCTTATTTTTGCTTCAGCCAAGGTGCTATAATTCTACCCCCCACAGAATAAAGTCTAAACTCCCTTAACGAACCACTAGGAGTTAAAATGTATTACCTTTTATTGTGATCCTCAACAGGGATTAAGAGAGAGCGCGGTTTTGAATTTTGATTCGGATTGTAGCGCTCAACTTGGCCATCGAAATTAGACCTCTCATGGATTATTTGTCGTCCCTTTTCTAATCAGATCGTATAAGAAACAAAGGGGGTGTGGTGGTTCAATGTGTGTTGGTTTATTCGTAACTATGCACACCTATTTTGCCTATTGCTTTGATTACATTCTACGGAATGGTCTTTAATGAAGATTTTGAATGTTGAAGGCGTGGTTTGTGATGTTTAGAGTCTTAAGCAGCACTGTTATTGTGTATTTGGTACAATTTTCAGTAAGTATGATCTTTTGTAATCGCAGATTTAGCTAAGTATAGAACTTTTTACTACTTAAGCCTACAAAATCTTGATATGGGTAACAAGGTTAACTCCTATAAACGTGTAATATGAACATTTAACTCACAATTTTTTCCTTAAATTTTAAAGTGGTTATGATCCATATTTTTTTAATATTAAATCAGACTATGAAACACAGGCAGACACATGCTACAATCCTGCTACAAATATGAAAATATCAAAAATAAAGAGCATGTAAAAAAAATAACAATTAAAATGTTTATAAATTCAAAGTTATTTTAGTTGTAAGTAAGCTCAGAGATGAGTTTCATTTTTAAATTGTAGCTAAGTGAGCGTTGAAATACGTTGGATATACGTGGCTAAAGACCTTGTATTGAGTAGGAGCCATCTCTATACTTAATGAATTTTTTAAATCTAAAAGACCGGAAGAAAGCTTTTTAACTAGACAACTAGCTTACATTTATAATTTCCACACATACCTGTGGTCAATATAGTTAAAACATTTTCAAAACAATATCAAAAATAACAAAAATATACGTTTTTAAAATCGGGTAAGATATAGTTCTATCTCTGTTACATAGTTTACATTGAATTTACCTAATAATAAAACTCAACCGGTTATCAACCCACGCTTCGTGTGTACGGTCAGTTATTAGGGCGTTTCAGCCCTTTCACTGCAGCCCCAGTTACAAAGTGACCTCTTCGACCCGTTTCTCCGTTTTTCTGTTAACACAACCCTCCGTCGCGTGCTATTTGTGGGGTAAAAATGTTATTTTCTCATAATAATAAATTTTATTATTTATTGTGAAACATATGTCCTCGCCTATTATTATTTTTATTGATAGTGTTGATGTGCCGATAACTTATTAGTTTTGTATTGATGTGTAGGGTTAAGGGAAAAGTACTGTTGAATGTCACACTGTAGAATCACCTCAATTAGTGATGTAAGATTTGGTATTTATAAATTTCATTTTCGCCGAAAAAAAATAATTTTTAAATATAACAAAAATGAAAGATGAATGATAATTTTTAAGGCAATTAATTCTTGGTGTCGATGTTAAGTAGAAAATGTTTGTTGAAGCCTTGCTATTACAGATTTCTACTTCTTCCAGAGTTTTTGTAACACCTGGATAAAACTTCAACACCCGTGAGGCAGTACAAAATACCTTGAAAGATTTATTGTTGTCATTTTCCAGTTGATGTCTTCAAGAAGAGGTTCAATAAACTATGCTACTGTGTGCTCAAAATTGCATCGATTGCAAAGATTTATGTACTTTGATTGCATACTTTAATTATTAGATATAAAACGTATAGAAAGAAAATACGCTAAATTATTTCATAAAACGATAATTTAATATTTTATATTGGTTACTGGTAGGAATACAGACGCCTTCTTGAAAATAACCCTGGCGGCGCCCCACTGCCCAAGACCGGCGCTGGCGCTGGGTAATCATATTGAGACTTGCAATATCTCAAAGAAACTGGTTTTCTTGCCCCTAAGTCCGTCCTGTATATTGAAAAATACTCGAACAGACCCAGAACTAATAACTAGGCATGCTTTTATAATTTATTTTTTTAAGTAATTGCATACATTTGTTAAGCCGAGAATACGTCATTATTATTAACACTCTTTATTAAATTAATTAATAAGAAGTAATTTATAACATTTACATACGAGCGTCTAAAAGATTCTGCTCATCAATTACTACTGGTAGAGTTCTTAAAAGTGTGATAGCTTTGTCAATTTGTTTTCACTTAAGCAATTAACAAAAATCCCAACGTTAATTCTTTGTTAAAAAAAAAAGATTGAACACCTAGGACACCTGGTCTCTTCATATATTTATATTTGAGGCAATACTACGGCAGTTTTTCTTGTTATAGTTATTTAAGTCGACATGTGTCAAAATATCGATAAAAAGCCCAAAAATTTCTTAATTATCTTCACAGTCACAGCTCTTAGAAGTTACCACAAGTAAAGTGCAATTTACTTAAAAAATATGCGTAGTTATCGACACCGAACTTTTATTTTTCGCCATGTGTCCTTTATATGATCGATAACATAATATAACGAATTTATGAATGCAAACTAGAAACCTGTTTCACAGTGACCCCCTTTACATTTGCGAAATGCATTGCGAAAAAATTGCATTGTCCACGACAGCAGATGCTTAAATTCATAATAGTTTTATTTAAAACTTGCTTTCGCCTGCGGCTTCGTCCGCGTACGTGTTGGTTATCATGATGATTATTTAAATTAAAAAAAATATTTATTTTTTATCCAATTGTAATAAAAAACGCTAAATGTTAAATGGAGATTACAACAATACATAAAAGAAAACTGAATTCAAATCAGTTAAGCCAGTTTTCAGTTTTCACACACAGATAAACAGACAAACAGTCAAAAATGTAAAAACTATTGTTTTGAGGTCTGTTTCTATATTAAGACCCCCTTCATTAGTTTTCCTTCAGTATAGTAGGCCAAAATCTCATTGCTAAGGAGAGGCCTATGTCCAGCAGTAGACTGTAAAAGGCTGTTGATATCTTTAACGTACAGACATCAATCTCTTCCAATTTTATAGAAAGTAGTGACGTACACAATCCATATATATATATATATATATATATATATATATACATATATATATATATATAGCACGTTTTCATCACTTTTGATTAACATTTGAATCTTCAGAATATATTGAAGAAAATTGCAATTTTATCGAAAAATAAACTTTAATTGGCCGGCGACACGTGTTTTTTTTTTCAAAAAAGAAAATCTTCCCCGTAGTTTTTCGTCAAAAGAAAAGATTTTTTTGAGCGCCTGAAAACTTTCGACGCCCACCCTAATATATACATTATAGATATTGTGTACGTCACTGCTTTCTATATAAGTATACTCACGAGTATAAATATTGTGCCTATTGAATAGTAACACTTTTGGGCATTAAGTACTGTTAGATAGATTATCAAATCAATTTATCAAATGTCCACTTGGAATTAAAGCAATGAATGTGTAATTAAAAACAAACCATCTAGTTTCTAGTTTATATTTAGGAAAAAAGGAAAACTATAAATTTACAGCCACTGTATTTTACATTTCTACCTACTAGATTAATTTTGTCATATCATGATCAATTAGTAACGATTAATTAATTAAAAATGTCACTGCCATTCACACATAGGTTCATCATCACCATCATCAACAGCCTTTAACAGTCCACTGCTGGACCTCTTAGCAAGGAGGTTTTGGCCTACTTTACCACGCTGGCCAGACGAGTTGGCTATTCCAACAACGATTTGTTTCAGGTTTTCCTTCTCTTTGTAGTGATATTTTCTTGAATAGTTTGTTCCCTTAGTTAAATATATAAGTTAAAGAAATTTTATTTAGTATTATAAACTTTTTATTATACGAATAGGTTATTAACAAATTTTTTAAATTAATCTTAAATTAAAAAAACGTGTGGTCGATTAATAGAAATACCTTAATCAATGGTATATCATAGTTTATTAAGCTTTATCTTAAAACTGGTTATCGAAAACTGACAAATTTGATGATACAGATACATTGAAATTTAATATTGCTATGTTTTAAAAATCGATTAATATATTTTTCAAAAATGTATTTTTCAAAAAATAATCTATTTTTCAAAAATCTAGTGTGGGTCCAAGAATTCATTAACATTTGTATCTAACATCCCGCGGAAACATGTTATGGGAGTTCTTAGGACCGATGCCACTGGAATTTGCTGGTTACAATCGTAACACATGCTTTCAACAAGATGGAGCCACTTATCACACATCCAATGTGTCCCTGCCGGTGCACAAAGACATGTTTCCCTAAAAGCTGATTTCCAGACGAAGTAATATTCCATGACCACTCACAAGTCCAGATCTATCCCCAGCAGATTTTCTTTTGTCAAGTTATTTGAAGAATCGTGTTTACATCAATAAATCAAATACACTACGTCAACTAAAGGAAAAAATCAGCAAATTATCACCATGATAACTATATCATTTAAAAATTATAGAATAATCGTCATAATAAGTCTATATTGTTAACTTATTAACCCATCATCAACATCTCAGTCAAAAGAAGTCCACTGCTGGACATAGGCCTCCCTCAAGATTCTCCACAACAGCCAGTCCCATGCCGCCTGTATCCAACGGCTTCCCGCAATAATCATACTATTAACACATTATTAACATATGCTTAAACATTAAAAAAAACCAATTCCAATTGGTTTACTTAATATACCAAGTACTGTAATAACAATCGATCAATAGTTTAAAACTATTTTCTTTCCCCTACTTCACCGACAACATAACAGTGGGTGGGGCTTAACTGCCCATTGGTCAGCGAGTGGTCCAGCAAGTTGTGACGACTGATCGTCACTCACTTTACAAGGGGACGCTATCGCTGTCTTATTGGAATTGTTAACGTTAACATAATAACGTTACATTACTGCTATTTGCTAACAGCGTATGCTATTCCAACTAACAATGATTTCTTATAAGAAAATTGGATACTGGGTAGTCTAGTTGGAATTATCTGTGGAAAATATCAATAAGATTTTATTTATTAATAAAATAACTTCAGACATCTGATACACGACCACAATAGTTTTCTAACGTTATGGAATCTGTACACATTTGTGTCACTTAGGTACCATTAAATATCTTTTTCCAATAGAAAGTAGTAATCATATTGAATATTTTTTTTAATATCAACAGTTTCTAACAGCCCACTGTTGGATATAGGCTTCCCTAACTACGGAGGTTTTGGTCTACTATCCTACGCTGGCCAGAAGGAATGGTATAAGTTTGTTTCGAGTTTTCCTTCTCTTTCCAATGCTGTTCTCCTACTCGCTCTCCTTTTACGACAGCCAGCTCTTATTCATTCCAGGAATGAATAGGGCTGATTACATTATATATTCCTGAACCTTTACCACACGCAGATTATTACACTTTTACAGCTCAAGTAACCTATATTCAGACATTAAAATATTTTTTTATATTAAATGTTACTTAAACACTTAGATGATTCAGGTATATAAATCTCATGAATAGATAGATTAGAAATACTTATAAGTAATTATAAACCTTGGTTATTGGGCAAAACCCTGAGGAAAACTTATGTCCAGGAGTGGACGTATTTCAACTTTTTGGTAAGGCAATAAAATACATTTGGCCCATCGATGCAGGGGTGACGTACCAAGTGTGTCAGCTTTAAAATGTCATGATGTCTGTCATGCCTTTTGCATACCAAGTGAAGTGTAAAGAAGAATCTGAATAGGTTACCAGAGTATGGGTCACTATACTGCGTTGTCTGCATTCGCAATGAGTATGATGACCACAACTTATGGATTCTATTCATGCTTTCCATCAGACAGAATAAAAGCAAATAATGTAGTAATATATATGGTGTTATTTGTAATGCAATGTCATGTAATAATATCTGTATATTATTACACTCACTGTCATACATTACACAAATCTTAACTGAAAAGTAATTTTGTTGTAAAAACTTGTGGATCAATGAAATCGATTCAACTCTCCGATCTCAAACTACGCAATGCCTGGACTGTGCGAGCTTAGGTATAAACATACCTATATATTAATTAATACATAAGTACAAAAATATAGATTAAAAACAAACAATCATACTCATATGAAAATTATTAGTTCTTGGTGGGCATCGAAATCAAGGCCTATGACTCAGTAATCTACATCACTGCATCGCATCACAAAACTGTAATATTCTATTGCTGGTATTCTTATTGGAATTAATGTCAAGGAGAGACGTTTTAAGCTCCAACAGAAGATTGAATTCTAAATGCACTTTTTTTTATAGATGGGCATATTATAGTCGAGCAGCCCAGGTAGGTACATGATAATATATATTTATTTGAAATTTAATTCATTGTTATTAGTTTTGTGTTTTTTTTCTGTTTTTATTCAATTTTTGTTCATGAATGTAAATAAGCACCATATCAACATCAAATTAATAAAATGATTGATAATAAGTGATAGTTGATAATTGATCAAATCGTGAAAGTTGAAAAAGAAAACAATTTAAGTATTTGGATCTGTCTCACGAGATTACCGATATTTGGAATGTGGATTCGGTGATCATTGTTCCGATAATCATATTTGTTCACGGATTGATAGCCAAGGGCCTCGACCAACAACTTAAGAGGCTCACGTTCGAAGGTTGGATCAAGGGTCTGATGCAGAAGGGAGTCCTCCTTGACACGGCCCGTATAGTGAGGAGGTTTCGGTCTTTGGAGCCCTAACCACCGGTGTCTTGGTCCCTCTACCCGATGTCGGTGGTCTACTATTTTATATATTTTTAAACATGTATTTTTGTATTCCTTTGGTATGTATTTAAAAATGTAATTAATATATACATATATAAGTGAAATAAAGAGAATAATAATAATATCAGACAATTTACACATGGTCTTTTGATCCCAAACTAGGTAAAACCTATCAGAGTAGAGTAGTAACCAAAGTGCTGATAAACATGCTTATGTATATATTTTTAAATACATACACACACACGTCCTATCATGCCTTTTGTACATAACATGCAATTATTGTTAAAGTAATAAAGTTTGAATACCCTGGTGTGTAAATAAAGTAATATCTATCATAGATAAATTAGACACAACAACTTTTACAATGCTACCTTTTGACTTGCTTCGGCACATAACGAGCTGGTTCAACCGGAATTATACTATGGAATCATAAAATTAAGTTGACCAGTTGAGTGAAGCAGTTGTTCGTGTGAATTAAGAATACGGATTGTCACCACCCCTGTTCATCCCGTGGGGGTGGTAAGAGACGACAACTATACCAAACCGTTTGGCCAGCGTGATGTAGTAGGTCAAAACCTCCTTTCTAAGGAGAGGTTTATGTCTAGCAGTGATTTATATTACTTTTTGGCAGTGGCTATTAATGTGTTAATGTAAATAAGGTAGCCGAAACCCAAGCCTTTCATCTCTCCTTGACTCGGAGGGTAAGGACTCCGAGGACCCTAGCGCACTTGTGACCCTCGAGTTGTAGGTGTCCATAGACGATGATAATCACTTAATGTCAGTGGTGAATCGTCCATTCATTAGTCCCCTTTTGCTTAAAAAGGGTGAATCATTGCTTTTTCTGTAAATATTGCTGTTTAATAACATCAAACATGTCTAATTATTAAATAAATATGTTTACGAAAATATATTTTTAAAGGTTATACTTCTTTTGGTGCGATTGGCAAAAATGATGAAAGTGGATTTTTACTATGCGCGCGCACACCGACAGAAAAAAGCAACAGTCTGAAGTTAGTTGCTAACGTGTATCGTATCAGTACAAATAATGAGTGTGAATAAATAAAAAATATATTGGTGTTTATATTAATTCCAGCGTATTTATGACGGTGATAGATATTTTTATTTGTTATTTTTGAATTATCACGCCATAGTAGTATAACTTCTTACGTGCGTACATGAGTTTCACGTCACACCTGTCAACAGGCAGCAGCTGTCAAATAAAATTGAAAAGAATTCCATTTATATGTTGATGTTATGTATTCATGAAAATTCTCTGCGTGTATCGTGTGTCGAACCAATTAAAGTTTATTAATTTTCAATAATATTTTTGGTATTCTCTTCAAATAATGTACTATATAAACAAGCGTTGGTATAGTGGTAAGTGTATGTGCTTGTTGATTAAGAGGCCTTGGGTTCGATTGGTTCTGATTATATAAATGCTTAGTAACAGCCTGGGGCTTGAGGAACAGAAAGCGCTCCTGTATTTACGTACACACTTGTGCACTATAATAACTGCTGCATGTTGGCTGGTCTCCGTTGAGATTGGCCGCCGTGGCCGAAATCGGCTAGCAGACCATCATCATAAAAATGCCCTTTTTATGTATTTTCTTGCCCAGTTGTTTTGTCAAGGTTGGTTTATTTTATAATAACTCGAGCTGTAACCGATATAACAATCACAGGTCTGACTAATAGTAAAAAAGCTTCAATTAATTAACTTTTTTTTAGTGATTCAAATTATATACAATTATTATTGAAGTGAAAACTTCTTTAGGCGCGTTGAGCGTTTTGGTAGAGGGTAAAATCCTCGGTTCGCGTCACCGACATGCTAATGATAATAGTATATCTATAGCTATGGAGAATATGATATTATATATTATATATGAAATTTATTATTATTATATATTATATATGATATTATATATTATATATAGCTGTAAGTGTATGTGCTTGTTGATTAAGAGGCCTTGGGTTCGATTGGTTCTGATTATATAAATGCTTAGTAACAGCCTGGGGCTTGAGGAACAGAAAGCGCTCCTGTATTTACGTACACACTTGTGCACTATAATAACTGCTGCATGTTGGCTGGTCTCCGTTGAGATTGGCCGCCGTGGCCGAAATCGGCTAGCAGACCATCATCATAAAAATGCCCTTTTTATGTATTTTCTTGCCCAGTTGTTTTGTCAAGGTTTTCTTATTTTATAATAACTCGAGCTGTAACCGATATAACAATCACAGGTCTGACTAATAGTAAAAAAGCTTCAATTAATTAACTTTTTTTTAGTGATTCAAATTATATACAATTATTATTGAAGTGAAAACTTCTTTAGGCGCGTTGAGCGTTTTGGTAGAGGGTAAAATCCTCGGTTCGCGTCACCGACATGCTAATGATAATAGTATATCTATAGCTATGGAGAATATGATATTATATATTATATATGAAATTTATTATTATTATATATTATATATGATATTATATATTATATATAGCTATATATGAAACATAAAAAATTTCATATAATTTTTGCATATAGTTTTAATTACTCTCAACTTAATAGTTCCGTTTTGACTTCTATCGGCAGTCCCACGACTGCTACTGTTTTTTTATTATTTTAACTTAATTTGTTTACACTTTTTGTGTAATTAGTGTTGTATTAAATTTATCAAATTAAGTCAAAAGGTATTTTATATAATATTATTTAAAAAGTTTTTAAATACTTAATTACATTATAAAAATAATGTAAGTTAATTTATCATTATAATGAACACAATAAAATATCTATAGTGCTGCTATCTATAAGTGTGTATTTCACTAACGCAAAGGTGATTATACTGCCATCTATTAGAGATTGTCGAAATTTGATGCAAGACATCGATATGCAGTTTCGATTTAATCTTATTGGAAATCGAAAGTAATTGGAATTGGTAAGAATCGATTATTGTATCGTTGACTATAATGTATATGTGTTCACATAAAACGTGATGACATAAAAATAGTATTAGATCAGTCAGAATTGTCAAATGTAATTTTATGTTTAATTTATATCTCAAAAACTTAAAAAAAACTTAAATACACGAGAATGACAAATTTTAAGCTGTTATAGATAAGTAAAAGAAATAAGTGATAATTATATTTTATTAAATAATTCTATATACATACATACTGTTTACTGAAATAATATAATATAGCCTTTAAAAATATCCTTAACCCTTTTAAACGTTACACTTTTTATTCTAACTCCAAGTTCTTGTTCACGCTACTCGACGAAAGATGGCGCTAGTAGCACTTAGCGTTTAGATAAAAGTTTCTAGTTGTTAAAGAATAAAGTTCGAAAAAAAGTAGAATGAAAGTTGAATACAATTATGAACGGAGGCAACTTTAAATGTTTAACTTATCTTGTACGTTTATTAGAATAAATTTCTTGTTCTTGTTTACAAATTCATTCCTGGTAATATATCGTGACCTACAGACTACTTTAAATAATTGTTATGTTGTACGGAAAATTTGACCCAAAAGTTTACATTTAAGAGTCTAAGAGATTTTTAAGAGATTATAAAGCGATAAATATTTTAGTTTCTGATAATTTAGCTATCATTATCAACAGCCTTTTACAGTCCACTGCTGGACATAGGCTACTCCTTAGCTAATAATTTAGCTAATTGCATGTAATACAATACACACACTGGAATTCGTCGAACTAAAAATTTGATTAAATGTCTTCAATTTTTGTTTATCTTTGATCTAAGCATATTGGTGCAGGAGATGAATTTCGTTGTTTTGGTGATTATTTTTTTTTTAATTGCTAAACGTTCGGAGCATTCAATTGGATTGGATCCTCATTCTATTTAGATATCCACTGGTCAGTTTTGAGTTATTTTAACTCAATCGTGTAACATTCATTATTATACCAAGGCCTGCAGTAGAAGACTGCCGTAAAGAACAGTTCTGTCTTTATTACAGTGAGAAATAGCGTCATCAACAATCATCAACAATGGTTGGATGTAGGCCTCTTCTTTTGGTCCTCTATACCACGCTGCCAAGGCGGGTTACAATAGGATTTGACTCAAATTTCTTTGCAGTGCTGTTAGCGCTTGTACGATACCCATTGGATGAATAATGTCGATAATACTCCATATTCTTACTTCCTCACCACACGGATGAGCACGGCATAACCGTTACCAAACTCATTACGAGATACTTAAACTCTAGCCAATTCCAATCTTCGCTGTTCATTTTTCGATAAATAAATAATTATTCAAATAATAACACATGCAAGAATAACCAAAGAAGTTACATTAATCTAATGTTAAATCTTAGCAAAGACTTTTATCGTTGGAGAGCCATGTTTTGGTAGAAATGGACCGGCAATACTGGAGTGGTCCTACGACTTACATGAAACCGATGTAAAGGAATTCATCGAGTGAGTAAGGTTACCGCAGCCTAAACTTGACTTCTACATGATTTTGAGGATGGACGGGCAAAGGGTGGCAACTTACTCATAAGCCGCTCCGTTCCCGCTGCCTTCGTGTCCGTGGCCTTAAGTTCAGCGGTGATCACTTACCATCAGGCGACTTATCTGCTCATTTGTCCCCCATATCATAGAAAACAAATCATGTTTGTATAGAGAATCAATTTCGTAAATTTTGCTATATCACTTTAATACTTATTATTAAGCAGACGTGATTTTTCGAGAAGTTTGTAACATCACGCAAGTACCTATCAATATATTTAAACTTACACAAATGGTTTAGGTATATACTACGCACAAAACAAAGATAGATTACTGCCATTCAAGTAAATATGTAACATAGTTTTACTTAACAAATATTTTTCACCTTCACACCTCACCTCACCTCACCTTCTTTTTAAATACTTTCCAAGATATTATAATTCGACCGTTTTTCAGACAAATGTATTGACATATTTTTCTTATGAATTATTTTAATTCCTAACCTGAAACCACGCTTATAGCTGCTGACAAAGCAAAAGAAAAAAAGTATATTACTAAATTAATTTATTTCTGTCTATATCTCTTATTTACTTACCCTAAAACGTACCTTATTACTGTGTCGTTAGTTCTGAGTTGATTTCATTCGTTCATCGTAATAACATGGCAATAATATATTTTAAATATATGGTATAGTTTTTTACTATATTGGCAAAATTCATCCTAATATTTCAGATACCGCCTTTGTAGATAGAGGTCCAGAATGACAACTGAGGTACTGTTCGCTTTTCTAGTACTATTTTATTTTTAAATTTATTATCACTGCAGTAAGTAGACAATTATGTACAAAAGTTGATTAACTAAAATTCTAAAATTAGTAGATATTTATGTTTCTTTCATCTACTTGTATTTTATTGTGCCTAGTTGGTCTAGTGGTTAGCGTATGCAACTGCTGATCAAAAGTTCTCGGGTTTGAATCCCGGGTTGAACCTAAAAAGTGGTGTTAAGTATTTCTGATTTTAGAAATGATTTACAATAGCTCGGAGTTTGGAAGTTGGGGTCTTACCTCCAGTGCCTCGGAGAGCACGTAAAGCCATCTTTTTGTGCTAATTTTATGATGTTTGATAAATGACTATTTTTGAGTATGTTAATTTCAGAATGTTGAGTATTTCATCTTATAGATATATTTAAAAAACAACTCGAAGTTTGGAAGCTAGGGACTTAATCGACGCACCCCGGAGATCAAGCAAAGCCGTCGGTCCTGCATCTGATCTCTCTCTGGTCATGGCGGATAGCTATCACATCGAATTGTGAAAATGAGAGAACAGAGGTTGCACCTGTGTTTGCGCACACTCTTGTACACTATAACATCTACGCGTAATTGGTTTGTCTCCGGTGTGACTGGCCACCGTCGAAATTGACTCGGAGAACACCATTCTATTGTATGATAAAAATTATAGTCACTATAATTTGTCTTCGATTAGTTAAAAATCTATGGTAATATATAATCCCGAAACGAGAGCAGAAGTGTATTTATCATAGTTTTATTACATGTATCATAAAATCGCATTCACTTAGACGCCGAATTTCATCTACAAAAATATGCAAAACTACACGAAATAATAACCGAATAGACCGAAGTCTTTTAGTTATTATCTTTTAATTCATACAATTATGTGTGCATCTGTAGCTAAAGAGTTAGCTAAGAAGAGGCCTATGTCCAGCAGAAGACAGTCTCTGAATAAATTAATAATTTTTCATGATTAAGCAAATTTATTTCTCTATCTTCATTAAATTAAGATAATTTATTTTATTATTATATATTAAGTTAAAAAACCATCAATTGCTACCATTATTGATAGGTACAAGAGTACATTTACATAACTTTGTATTGCATAGTACAGAAAATATGACTTTGTTCTTTAAGAGAAATTTGAACCTTGACAGTCTAACTCTAAGCCTCTGTACCTACTGGTACGGAGAATCACTAGTATCTACTATTATTTACTCTGTGTCAGTATACTTTTAGCAAATTATCACTTGCGTATAGCGTAGATCCTTCAATCGATATTATTATGGCCTCTATGGCAGACCTTTATCACCTTTATCAAGGAGAGTGTTCCGACGAGCTCTTTCAACTGGTCACATCTTCTCCCTAACTCTACAGGACAACACGTACTGGCCTTAGAAGTCACCGTTTTAGACTTGTTGATATACACTCCCGAACTAAACGGCTCGGCTCTTTCTTCTTGTGCAAATCATTTAAAACCTGAAACTCACTATCAGCACACGTGTTTTCCTCCCACTATGATCCTGGATCCTTTAAGCGGAACGTGAAAAAGTAGCTCAATAAGCCATCATAATGTGAGTGACTTTACTGTATTGTCTGCATTCGTAATAAGTATGGTGACCACAACTCTTAGATTCTATTCATGCTTGCCATCAGGCACAGTAGAACCATTTTAGCAGGCCCTGAATAAACAAAAGAAAAAATAGTAATATACTTTACTATAGTTTAGTCTTAATATATACATAATTAAATTACCTATCTTATATTTAATCGGTGCAGTAAAGTATTATTCAAATTGTACAACTCCATTGTGGCATAAACCACTGATCAGTCGTAAACCTAACCGGTCATTCGATAGAGGCAGGTTTCTTTTTAGCTGCGTGGATGAAAAATGTACAGTCCTTAATCTAAAGATAGAACTATCGCTTTTCAAGATCTGTAAAAGTTGGGTGTCTGGGTGATCGATAAAGAGAAAATATTTTTTACTCACCTCTAAATAGTAGCGAAAACTTGTAACTGTAATCCAATCCAAAATGTTATTCCAATTTCGAAGTCTCCATGTACAGTCATTTCGATATACTTAAACTTTTTTGCTGACTAGTGTTAATAATGTTATCGATTTTATATCGGAAAGTACTTCTTTAAATCTTGAAGTATATTTTTATTTATTGAATTCAAAGCCCTATTTAAAATTTAAAATTTTCTCAACCATTGTCAATCATCGTTGAAAATCATACCAAACTAATTTTATTTGAACTTTTCTGAGATATTTTTATTTTATTACTCGTATATTATTAATATTAAATAATGAAGTAGAAGATTTAAGACATTAAAACCCGAGCAAAAAGGAAGTTTGTCATTTTAAAAAGATTTACAAAAAATCTCTTATTTTTCTTATTAGTATTACTATAGTTATTTTTCTAAATTAGGTAACTGCTTATTGATGTTTCAATACCAGTAGCCTCGTGAAATCTAGGATAGATATATACTCGTGAGTTAAAGATAAGTTTCTCCTTATGTTATAATATTTCCAAGATTTTTGAAATAGTGCAGTGAGTCCTGTTTCCCTATCTGAGACTCTCAGGAGCCCTTACCCTGAATTATTTGTTATTTTTCTTACCGACGTTTTCTGTCAGGTTAGCCTTAGGTAACTACTACGCTTACCGTAAATATAATTGAGAAAGGAGGACGAACAATGACGTCACATTATCATCATATCAACAGCTCTAAAAAGGTTTAAATGCTGAATATATAGGTCTCTCTTTAGAAATATTATAATAGGTTAGATGACACCTTAGTCAAATTAGTTACTTTTATCATCTGTCAAAACGACAATTTTGTTTGAAAAATGTACGTAATACCAAATTGTGACGTCACTGTTTTAAGACTATTCAATTGAATAATATATTTCACTCTATATTTGATTGAAAGTCGTAATAATAATAGAAAGCTATGTTAATTGTATTTTCCGAGATGTTTCTCGATATTAGTTTTAATGAAGTGGACATTGGTATTTATTTACGATACAGTCATCTACTCAATTATAATTTCGGACATTTCTCGGACGTCATCTAATTTCAAACTTAGCAGAACTTATGCTATGATAACTAGACTGGCTGATGGAATACTTATATACTTTTTTTTGTAAATACATGCATATTATACATAGAAAACACCCAAACTTCGAAACAAATATTTACAAATTAAACAAATATGTGGTCTGACCCGGGATTCGAACCCGAGACCTCAAGCACAGCAGTCGCATTCACCACCACTGCACCACCGAGGCAATTATATTTGGGTCTATTAGACTACAGTGGCCAAACGGATTGTTATAGGGTTTCGTCAAGTTTTTCTTCTCTTTGTGGTGCTATTGTACAACGTAGTTTACTCCCTTAATCGTTTCTCACAATACCCATGGGATGACTAGGTGTGGTTCTATACTTAATCAAACACCACACGGATGTGATGCTTATTTTTCTATAATATACTATACATGTATTTAGAAATATTAAAGTATGTTTATTATAGGCTCTGCCTAATTTGGAATTGCCGTGTGTGAGATTGTTTCTTAGTTCATATCAGAACAAAGATGTACATACATTCCTCTTATTTTATAACTTTTAAATTAAAAAGTAGAAAATTAAACAACAGTTTTGATTAACAAATCGTGGATATTTATTGAAATAAAAATAATAAAAATGAAAAATAATAAAAACAGTTCATCTTTCACGTTTACATAATAAAATTTGTCTTAGTTTTTTTTTCTTTATTTTGTGTCCATTCGTCGTCCTGTCTTTACTTCGACTTATGTGCTACTGTACTTGTTTTTGTATCAATTAAATTGAAAAGGGATTATAACTTTATTTCTCTAATACAATCTAATAAGTCTAATATTACCAACCACACAACAAAATCATTATAAAACGTGTTTTTGGTTCCGACTGTACAATTTCGATACATTTACAATGGTTGTTTGACAAAAATATTTTTAGTAAGAAACCATTTCCGTTTTCACTTTTACAGAAATGATTTCTTAAAAAAATATTAATATGCAGATAAATAGGTTTTGTCGAAATAGTTAGATCCTGTCCAGACAACATTTTAATAAACATTAGAATAATGTTGTACTCAGTAAACGTCGTCTGGAGAAGTCCTAAACATCAAGGAGACAGATATGGACGACAAAATGTTACTATTATAATTTACTTATAATTATCTAATATAAATTCTATTATAATTTACATTAAGTACGTATACTGAAAGATTTTCACGCTTGGACTAATTTAGGTACGAGAAATTCAAGGAGAAATTGTATAAAAACAAAACTGGAATATTTTTTCAGTCTTAATAAAAATAACTAGCTCCCACAAGAAACAATAGCACGTATCGATATATCGCAACAAACATCTCACAGTGATTTAAGTATTAATTTAATAATTTAATTGCTAATGAAACATACAAGTACCGCGATAACACCTACCATTAACCGATACCGATCTCGCTTTCTACAATGCTTGAATAAATTATCGATTACAGGAAACTCACCGTTTTCTCACCAAATTTTGTTATAATCCTTGAAATATTACCCTCTATAAATATGAACATCAATAGGTAGGTACTCGATTTACACAAATAAACTTACATCAAATATGTACACAAGTTTGTTTATCTAGGATAGGAAACATTTCGCTTATTATTGTACACGATATACTAAAATTACGAAACATCTTACTCATCAAACACATACTACATCAAACTATGAAGATCCTAGGAAATTCTGGAAAGTATTCTTATTTAATTGACACTATACAGCTTAACAATTAAATAGTAAGTTATTTAAATCAACATAGCTAACTTTGGCATTAGGTTCCATATTTTTTTATAATAAAAAACATGTCAAAACAAGGTCGAAAGCGCGTAACATAAAATCGCAGACGTCTACAGCCTCCAAACTAAACACAATGATAGAAAACTAATATCAACAGAGTAACGGTAATCAACACTGCTCAGTACGAGGAAGATATGTCACTTACGATTATAGTAACTAAATTAATGCCCTTCGGTGCAAACTTTTGGGCTCGTATTGCAGTGATAAAAAACAATAATATCGCCGAATTCAATTCTTACGACTAGAAATTGAACAAAAACCGGCCTGAGTCCACTTGCCTCGTTTATCAAACTTTCAAGTCAAACACCAAAACACATCTCTATGGCCTTAGAAGATCTGGCTGGATGGCGCTGGCGGTGGCAGGCGGAGCCCGCCCCACGGGTAGAGTCACGACGCCTCGTCACGGCACGCATTAGAGTCATCAGACAGAGCTAAAGCAGCACCATTACTTTGATTCACAACGCACTTTCGCATATGTTTCTCAAGCGTGGATGGTACAGAAAATGGCATCTCACAGAATCTGCAACGGTATACATCCTTACCTAATCGTCCATGCGTCTTCATGTGTCTCGTAAGTTTAGAGCTTTGAGCACATGCATAAGAGCATAATTCACATTTATATGGCTTCTCACCAGTATGTGATCTCCGGTGGACAGTAAGATTCGAACAATTTTTGAAGACTTTGCCACAGAACTCACATGTGTCGTTGCGACGTCCTTCCTTTTTCAACAAAGGGTTTTGTAATAAACCGTTACTGCTATTTTTGAGACCGTCAAATATGTTATCTGGTGGTCGCTGAGCATGTAAGGTCGGTAGCCACCATCCTTCCCCTCTTTCCATATCCAATTTGATTCGTTTGGATGCTTCAAAAGGATTTTCAAAAGGGTTGAAAAGAGGATGAGGTTGAGGTGGCATCTTTGCAAACTCCTCTTTTAAACGCAAAGCCGCTGTCGGTGGCATACCATTCGGTTTGTCACTGGGTGGTCCATTGTTATTATCTCTATCTTTAGCTAATTGCCATTTTAGTGAATTACCAGATTCTTGTAGAGCTTGTTTAAAAGCTTCGCTATACTGAGCAATGTTAGATAAACCAAATTTGTCCATTAGTTCACCAACAACAGACGCAGTAGGGGGATTATTTGGCAAAGCAGGTGTCTGTTTCCTTGAAGGTGCCGATGGAACACTGCTATTCGAAACCGTTAAGTCTTCTGCTTCCTCTACATCGTCAACATCTTCATTTTCTTCCTCTTCTTCGCCATCTAACTCTTCATCTTCCAAATCATCGTCAGTGTCGTCTTCACCTGTATCGCCACCTGATTCACCATCTTCTCCATTTGTGTCTGAATTTCTATGAATTTTCATGTGTTTTTTTAGCTTAGATGCTTTCTCGAAAGCTTCATCACATTCTGTGCATTTAAAAGGCTTTTCGCCTGTATGCGAGCGACGGTGGACTATCAGATTGTTTTCAAAACGGAATTTCTTTCCACAAAATTCACAGGAATGTATACCTTCATCGCTGCTACGTTTGACAGGTGGGGTCGACGATGGTCGTTCTGAAGGTGGCGCGTCAGCCGTTAGCGGTTCAGTACGCCGTTCAGGTGACGTCGAACTGTGAGGCCTCGTCGCTTCACGAGGCGTGTCCACCGCTCCGGGTCCGGCGCCCACCGGTGGAGTCTGGCCGACTCGGGAGGGCGACGGGGAAGCGAACGGAGGAGAATGCTTCCTGGGGCTAGGAGAGCTCGAATTGCCTGTGGCCGCCCCTGGACTGGTCGTACCGGCCAGTTGCCGCAAGCGCTGCGAGTAAAAATCCAGCTGGGGTTCTAGTGAGAGAGGTTGTGAGACAGGTGGGGGTCTATCTCGGCTGGATATAGAAGTGGGTATGATCGGAGGTCTGTCCGCTGGGGAAGGGAATGCTTGGTGTGGAGGCAGTGAGTTTGCCGCTACAGCAGCAGCAGCAGCTGCTAAGTTCAGACCATGATGACGGAACTGTTCTGAAACGAGTTGTTCCATTCTAAATCGATGGTCATGATGGTTTGGCCGTGCAAACAATGGCGCTGGAGGAACCGATGGGTGAGCTAGTGGTGGTAGACTGCCGGGTAAGGGCATCCTCAATAAACCACCTACTCCGAATGGTGAGTGCATATCAGGCGGAGGTAATAAAGGGTGATGACGTAAGCTAGGTGGCGGTAGTGGTGCACTAGCAGACGAGCATCCTGAGCTTGATGATGAAGTACTAGACGACGAATGATTTTGCTTGCTTGGTAGCTGCTGTGGCATCGCCTCAACGTAGATCTTGACGCCATGCACGTGTTGGACATGTTGCAGTAGTCTCCACGCTGAGTGCACACGCGCCTTGCACGTCGAGCAAACATAGTTGCTAGGTTCTGTTGACAAAAAAAAAAACTTTAACGATCAACGAATAGATGTAGATAGTTTCCGATGGAAGATTTACAGCAATATTAACACCGGCAAAGTGTCTAGTAATAGCTCTCACATATCGTAGTGTTGGGCCTAGGGTGAACGCGTGGTGTGCATGTTAAGCAGTAACGGTCCAAGGGTTCGCGGCGCAGCGGTGAGTGATCGCCCCTCCGTGTCCCGCGTGATTCATGCACCTCTAAAATCTTATGAAATATACGCGGGTTCGGATCACGTACGCACGCGCGGGTTAAGACTGTTGATATTGAAATCTATGTATGTAACACTAGCCCGCTAAGGGAAAAATGAATAGAGGCTTCTTTTATTAAACGGAAGCTTAGTTACCCTTATTTGAATATGGGTAATAGTGCGTATCATTTCATAACTTATATCGAACGGAGAAAATCGACTGTGCTACCAACCTTCAAATTATATCTGTCTAGACACTTTTAGGTGTAGTTATAAATAACTATACGATATTGTATCTATAGCCGGAATAATTTTATGTTGAAATGAATATCAGTTACTGAATGATGATTTGTTATATCAGCTGACATAAGTTATTACGCGTGTACTGTCATGATACGGCGATGTCTACGCACGTCACTAGGTGATAATAAAAGCGGTAAAGTTACGACTAATTCCTAATACAAGAAAATATCAGCTTATCATAGTCCACTGGTGGACTTAGGTCTCACTCTGATCGATTTTGATATCTAACTCTTGCTAGCTATCTTGCACAAATCGTAACTCCACTTAGCCTGTAGATGGCTTACACAATGTTTGCTGCGACGCAGTCTCTACTCTTGAACTCTTTTACCCCAATGACGACCACTTGAGCTAGCTGATTTGGTGGGCTATGTCGATGATCTTGGTTCTCTGTCGGATCACGTCATTTCTGATGCGATCCTTCAGCGAAACACCAAGCATTACCCTTTCCATAGCACACTAAGCGACCTTGAACTTCACTTTGAAGTATTCAGCTTAAATAATAGGTGACACGTCACTAGTATTTAAAAAAAAATCTTTTGAATAAGGGTCAATTTTGTTTAACATCTTTTATAGTTTAGTATAAACATCAGTCGATAATTTGTACTTCGACGCCGTCATCTTTGCGTGAAGTATGTTGCACTTTAATTTATGTGTTACGCTCTAAAGGTGAAGTGATGTGGTCAAGGCGCGTCCAGTCACTCCTTGCAATTTGATTGCTCATTGTTAATCCGAGACACATTTATTGAGAAGACAATCGTCTCATGTCTTGGTGACTCAGTTGTGATGTGAACTCCTAATATCGATAAAGTTTATTAATTCATATATTCTTTTATTACGTTTGATAGCTGATAAAATTCTTATCATATTATGTTATTACAATTAGAAATATAACTGTGTTTAATAATAAATCGATGAATTTATTTTAAAGAAACTAATTACTTAATTTGTGATACCGATGACAATTTCAGTCATGAATAAAAAATACACTTCGTAAAAATTGTTTCCGATTCATTTTAATTATTTATTGGTTGTGTGGGTTAATATTTACATATTTATAGATTTTTGTAATGGAAATTGCCCATGGATTCGTTGGTGTTAATATGAATTCGACAATCTACTTTTCCTATAAAATTTATATATATGCCACGTGTTAGATCAGAATTATTCCACCGTTCTGACGTGCTTAAGTAACAAACAACAATCTAACAAACTATATATATATATATATACTTATATATATATAGTAATAAAATTAAACCTATGTATAATACAGGGTTATAAAAAACTAAAACATATGACGTCACGATACCTATCTATGTATGTATCAAAACATCGATACGGTTCCTCACTAGTCCAGTGGGCGCGGCACGATAAGATCTCCTCTGTTAAGACGATTATTGAAATGTAACGGTCAAATTGTGACCGACCGGAAAGATGGCACATACAGGATGTTCATCTTATGTGATTATATATTTATTATAATACAATGACAATCGATTATTGTGAAATCGATTGCTTTTGAAACATATAATCATCTGAATTACTATACTCCTATATTATAATATACAAGTTGCGAAAACACATTCTTAATATTTTCATGAATACTAATAAAGAACAAGAAAGGTCTAGATGCAGTTCAGCACTAATTTAAAATTCTAGCAGTTTAAAGGTATATGCCACATGAATATAAATTGATAAGCTGTATATTAGGAAAGGCTACGTCAATCAGTGGACTAAGTTAAAATTAGGACAGACTTTTTTTTTAAATGCGACGTTTATCCTCATTTAATTATAATAACAATTCTCCTAATCATTTTCTTCTGTTAATTGTTTCCTAAATTTGTATCGTGACGTACCTACCACTATTAGACCAGCCTGTGTATGAATTTATCGCAATATCAATATTGTGACCTTTTTGTTGGGGGGTATTGTTCATTGTGTTGAGTTTTGGTTATCATACGGTACCGAAGACATAGAAATATTTAAATTTTAAATTTCGAATAACATTTTTTTAATACCATATAACATTTCAAATATATTGTACCTATTGCTCATTTGACTCCTTAACATTTAAGGTGAGGGTGACTAGAAGATAATAGAAGATTGACGGTCTGAGTCTGTTGGTGTAGTGGTCAGTGAAGAATCACTCAGAGGAGTGGAAGACTAGAGGTTGTGGGTTCGAGTCCCATCCATCCATTTATCTATTATAAGTATGTATCACCTTTCAAAGGACAGGTTTATGTCCAGCAGTGGACCGTTAAAAGCTGTTGATATGTGATGTAATGTATGAATTTAGAAATATATCAGTATTATACGTTTATCAGCAGTCTGGTACAGGCTTTGACTAGTTTGGGATCAGACGGCCTTGTGTAAGGATTTTGTATTTTTTTATTTAATACAAAACGATTTTTGTATTTTCTTCTCATTTAATGATTATTCTCTGCTATTTTTTTTCTTCTTTTATTAAGATTAATAACTGTCTGAAACAAGTTCGCAAAGAAAAAATTAAAAAATATGAAACATACTATTATTTTTTTGTAAACGCCTTCAACTCCACAGATCTTAGTCACTTCATTTAAAGTATATTATTTTGTTAATGTTTTTTTGCTGTCCATACCCACACATCTTAAGTAGGGTCAACAAAATGTTCCAATTCGATTGATACCGGATTACAACGATTACTGACGCTTGTAATTTTCAATCGTTTGTGGCACTGATAACGATCTGTGGTCAAAACATGTATGCTTGATAATAATTAATTGTTGTAGAGGTGTAGGATGTTCTTTGGGTGGTCGGATTAAATGGTAACAAAACGTAGCTTTCGATTAATATGATGTTTGTGTTATTGTGATGTTGGTACCACTGTAAGCTGTCTAGAGCTAATAGTGGTACCAACATCATAAGCTAAATAAATTTTGTGGTTCAAATTAACTTTTCATGACATATGGAAAGCGTTGTAAGATAAGAGAATCAATGAAGGATAATTCTTACTGATACACGTTTATATTAAATATATTTTTAGAAACAAATTACTTCAAATTTTGACACCTGTATGGTACGATTAATGAAAGAAATGATTTTTTTTTAAAGAGTGTTAAAGCTGCTCTACTCTGCCTGATGGAAAGCATGAATAGAATCCAAGAGTTATGGTCACCATATTCATTGCCAATGCCTATAATGCAGTATGGTGACCCACACTAGGGTGGCCTTGTGTGATGCTTTATCACGCCTCACTTAGGGACGTAAAAGTCATGATAGTATCGTAGCAGTGTAAGTCACACACTTACCACGATAACTGTTACAACTGCATCAATAGGCCTTCTGTCTTGTACTCACCAACGAAACACGACAACACAGATGCTGTCGCTTTAGATTGGCCTTCAGTGAGAGGGTTGTACTGCTTCGGTCGAGCCGACCTGCTGAAATCAGCATGGTTCTACCACCTTGTAAATTTTCAAGTTATAAGCATTTCTACCAATAAGGTGGCAAAATAACAAGCGGCTGATTTTCGGCACGTTCAGTATTGAATCTCTACCAAATTTAGGTGAGCAGTTGTATCCTCGTTTATATTCAGATGAATTATTATTCCGCCTATATGAATATTCTTATTATTCGGTCATAAAAAGACATCGGTTCCGAGTTTTAAAATAGAAAATATTAGTCGGTAGACTGCGAAAACTTAACCTTTAAAATTTATTTCCTATTAGTACCAATAACTATCCTAATCACGCAACATATCAATATAGTATTAACCGGAAACTTCACGTTATCCGGACACATAAAAATGTCTAACAACCGTTTCGATTTCAAAAGGCAATCGTTGATTACTGAGCATTGTGTGGACCAGGAGTCACTGGGAGTGAAATTTTTAAACACGGGGGTCTTGGGGGTCCACCTGGCCCCTTGAGGAGGTGGACCCCTCGCCTACGGGTGGATCGCTTAGCTCCGGAAAAGCGTATCCGGTGGTCGTGGCCGTTTTACGAAATAATTTATGTATGTGTGCATTTCTTTTTGGGGTAATTTTATGGTGTTTGATAAGTGATTATTTTTGAGTACGTTAAATTCGAAATATTGAGTGTTTTATCTTGCATAATAACAACCCGAAGTTTGGAGGTTGGGGTCTTAATTGGCGTACCTCGGAGAGCACGTAAAGCCATTGGTCCTGTGCCTGCACTCTCCCTGGTCGTGTCAAATAACCGTGCCATTGGATTACAAGAGTGAAGGAACAGAGAGTGCACCTGTGATTGCGCACACATTTATGTATTATACTAATTACTGCGCAGTTGGTTTGTCTCCGTTGAGAGTGACCGCCGTGACCAAAATCGATGAAGAGTGCATCATGCATCTTTAGTTTAACCGTGAATTTAGTTTTACTAAAATGATAAATTTTGATGCTAATTCAGATTTCTTGAAATAAAAAGGTGCCTACTTATATACTTTTTCAGAATTTTCAAATTTTTGGGCACATTTTATCTGTTTGAGATCTGTTTAACTGTTTAGATATGAATAAGTAAAAAAATAAATCAAAATGTTAGTTATAAGTATGCATATATACTGAATTGTCGATGGATTTTAAATTGATTTTCCGCAAATCAAAAATAATTTAGCAGTTGATAATTTCTTTTGCAATAACCGCTGAATAGCTACCATGAGTAACGCTGGTTAGTACAATTTGTAACGAATTCTTTTAAAATTTTACAAGTAAATCAAAGTTTAAGTGAAAATGCGGAATCCCGTCGACGCCTTCCGGTCGAAGAATATAGCACATTCCTCGACCGGAAGCCGCCAACGCTGCTTCCGGCGACAACAACAGTTGTTCGCACTCCAGCGCCTCTTGCGGACACCACTAGAAACTATAGATAACCACCCGACTTTTCACTAGTGTTATTTATTCACGTAGGTACTTGAAAACAAGCTCATAAACTAAACATAAATAGACTAGATGCGAATATTTTATGTTACATTAACATTAAAATCTGATTGGAACCAGAAGTACTGCTAAGGAAGGTGAGGTGTGTTAACTGAAATCATCTATAGGTTCAAAGTTTTCATTAGTCAATTGACCTTAGTTACAGGTGGAAATAAAATCAGTAGTCTCTACTTAGATATTGCTGTTAACTATTATTTGATGTTGTTTTATCACATCTTGATTTTTATTTTTTTTATTTATTAATTAGTAATGAACTTGTACATTCTTCATGAAGAATGTTATCGATAAGACAAATTATCATGGTCTGTGTTTATTAAAAAAAACAATATTCTAAATTTAAACTAAATGCCAATTAACTGGAAGTCATGAGACGCATCACGAAGGAATGTCATACCTAATAAAAAATGTTTATTAAAATGCGTTCTATATTTGAATCTATGCAAAATCTGAAATAGGAACGGCTTTCTACGGAGACTCGCCATCGACTTGTTATGCGGCGGATGTCCGTCGCGCCGCTGCGCTGAATGACCGCCTTCCCCTTCCACCCGCACACCGTAACTCCCTTAGGATGTAGCCATGGTAACAGCGATGAGCGAGAGAAATAATCAAATATTTCAAAGTCATTCGAAAGAGAAACAGCAAACAATGAAAAAGATGATGAGTATGTAAAATGTAAACACCTGGCAATTAGTAAGGAGTGACCGTGAGTTTTTATTAGCCTCTTTTAAACAAGTTTTATCTATTGTATTTAAATTACCACAAATAAAAATAATTTATAACTGGAACATTCACTTTAAAAGTGTAACCCACAACACAGAGTCAAAATATTTATTGGTATTCTTAATTATCCTTTAAACTATAGTATCCGATTGCTTTTATAGAAGTCTAAATTTGATTAACTTTATTTATATAGTATAATATATTAACACCGGCCATACGAAACTCTATATAACATGAATAACCCTATTCCTCTTGCAATATGACCGTAGCCTTAAGCTGGTGCGAAGTTATAACCCCGAATGGTGCAAATTGTGACCCATAACTGAAAGACATGTTGTTGTTTGCGAAGAAAAATAAAATTTGAAAATGGAACTTCTTATACGTTGGCCAGATACAATAAATATTTTACTCTAGTAGTAGACTATGAAAACGAATTTGAACGATGTGAATGTTTCTACATTTACGTTCTTGATTACTAAGGTAATAATAAAAAGCAAAGGCGGTCAGAATCAGTAATCACTAGACTATTTAGCTAGTTAAAATCGCAACAATAATATTCAGGTTATTCCCCACAATTTATCTTGCAATTATTTATTTATCTAGACGTTTCGTTATTAAATCTTTAGCATTGTAATAAATGTCAATGGCAATAATCTCAAATGTCTTACTTTTAAATATGGAATCAACTTTTTTTTTTAATCGTATATAATGTTTGTACTCTACTTTTCTCGTTTTAAAATTAATAACGCAATTTCTAGAACGTAGAAGCATTTTAAAACTGTCAAATATTGTTAGTTTTTTTTGTCAGGCTGTAATCGCAAGTAAATGTGTATTTACAGGCAAGTGAAGTTCTATGGCAAGTCTTATCGTCAGTCATTCTCAGATAAGGCGATCAAACGCAAGTCTCATCAATAAAAAATAATAGGTATGCAAATTATAATTTCTAGTCAGTCCGTCAATAGGATTCTCGAATATATAATAATTACTTTTACCAAACTGATAGGAATACCTACGTCATAGAACGTTTTCTTTTTAATGATAATACAAAACTATTTAATGGAAACTGGTAGCTATGTCAAGACCTCACCTTATGGATATCAGTGCTCGCTCTCATCGGCGACTATAAAAAAAAACTTATCATTTGCATAGACACTTCAATGCATATTGAGTGAAAGCTTTTGTTAGTAAAAAAATAAAACAAAAAAGGATAGTTACATATGAACCTTGAGACATATTCGTACTATTTTCTAAACATGTTTGTAGATAAATTTATACACTCTCATGCCAGACCAATTACTTAACCAATTATCTAGAAATATTGCAAAGTACAAAGAAGGGTTAAGGGTACATTTCATCCATTTCTTGATAGTTGACATTTGTCACTAACGCGAGCGAAATCACTCACAAAGTTTATTCCAAATATCACAATATGTTATTTAAAGAAGGAAATCAGCAATAGAATTATAAAAGTGACGTGAGCACGGTTAAGGACTGTTTGTCAATTGATTCGATAATAATCAGAAGATAAATCACAACTGTTATCTTTATAGATATCGACATAAATGCTATTTTGGATTATATTTATTTATGGACATCGGTCGTTAATCCACTCAATCTTTTTTGAACGGTGACTAGCGATTAGAGTGCTATTTGTATGTATCAAGTTCAAATAGAAATTGACTTAGATTTAAAACTGGAAATCAAATTAAGATACGTGTTTTTTTTTAAACATACGATTTGCGTTGCTTCCTATAACGTCATGTACGTTCTAACACGACACGATGCTCTTTGAAAGAGAGCCTATGTCGGGTCGGGTATTTGCAATGTTTATGTATGACACAGACGTGAGTTTCACTTTGTACGTCTCTTTAACAAAAAATATGTTAAAATTATTCCAGTATATGATGCGTAATTATCAGCACTGACCGCACAGACACAATGAAACATGTTCAGATGTCAATATTCAAAATTTCAATAGTATTTAGTAGACGGTATATACCTACATATATTTGTATTATATCATCACGCTCTTGTTTTCCAGTATACCGTATACAGTGTACAGTTTTTGATCCTGAAATAAATAAGTAACCTCACACATCTCACATACGGCTCTCTGATTCCAAATTAAACAAAGAGACATACATATTATAGAAAAATTACACCCAGACACAGCACAAATAATCGTTCTCATCACACAAATATTTGTCCTGAGTTTGAATCAAACCTACGATCTCAGGTTCAACAGTCACATCACTAATCGTTAGACCAATAGCCAACTAAATTATCGTATCATTTATCGTAATACAACTAAAAATATTATAACTATTTACTAATGATTAACCCATTTCAATGATGTCTGGGTCACAACCGTTACTCAGAAGGTTACAACTGAAAAAATAATTTGTGACTTACTGTTTAAACATGTTACATATTGACCGATTTGACCGCTACGGGCTACACAAGTGTTTTGCATAACAAAAGAATATGGTTACAAGAAGTGACCCCGTCCTTAACACGTTACGACAATTATTAATATTCGTGTATTTTTATGATTAACTCAAACTTACCTACAATTTTTTTTTTCTTTTTTGAATAGTATGTTATTAGGAGTGGATACAGCTAGTTGGACAATGAACGATAAGATACGCCCAATCGGATGGATTTATATCCTAATGAAGTAACTGGGCAAGACTGTAGAGTCTACAGTCTACAGTGTAGACTAAAGATAGATGATTTTGTATCATGTCTGCCTATTTAGCCTTTTTAGTTCTTTCATCTTACAGTCCCAATAAAAATTAAAAAAAAAACAAAATAAAGAGTTTTTTGTTTCTTGTACAAAAAGAGGCCTTAATACATAAATAATAATCAAACGTGTTATTTTTAAAACCTAACACTACTAAAGGTGGTAGAATCATAATTAGTTCAATAAGTATAGCTATAAGATTGCCTCCGTGACGCGTATTGCCGCACCCACTGCTAAAACACTGATTTTTGTAAACAAGTTAAACTATCGCATTACACCACAAATTGTTGTACGCGCCCTCACAGTTACGCCCTTATGTAAATTAAGTGAGCTTACACTGGTTTGTAATCGCTGTAATAACGTACAAAAAATCTTCTAAATTCATACCTACATATATGTATTTGTTAGATTTTTCGCCAATTTCAACATTTAATGTATGTAAAGTAAATCACATGATTCATTTTTAGCATAGACAAAATTGACGGAGTTTTGTTTATTTTTCCATTTTCCTTGTGCTTTTTGGAAAAGAGGAAGACCTTAACTTAATTATGTTTACTTTATTGTTAAAAGTTTTTAATAATTACTTTTCGAAAGATTAATTTGTAGCACATCTAAAAGTAAGACCAATATAAACTTTGATAAAAATAAACCTGTTAGGATTTATGAAGTGTATAAGTTGTGATAAGACAGATTTAGGTGAGACAATTTGAATGTAATTATTTGTAATTAAATACCTCTACAGAAATAGGTAGGAGGATAGAGTACCAATGCTTATGGTATACATATATTTAACATCAGACGGACTGACATGTTTGTGGCAGATAAACACACTGCGACGTCACAGAAATAATTTAAAAACATTAGGTACTTATAAAAATAAACTAAATTCTTGTTTATTCCAATATCTTGCTGCAATCTTTACCTTTCCCTCGGAACCCTCTCCTTCCGAACGTTTAAGCCAACAAGATGACATTCACCCAAAACTAAGACACAAATGTTGACAAAAATTCGTCCCCGACACGTTGTGTGGGGCTATTTTAAACTCATAATAACTTGTCGACACATGTGTGTCGACCATTACCACATATTACAAAAAATGTTGGAAAAACAATAAAATAGAGGGGATGGGGTCCTAAGTGGACGCGCTTTAAAATTGATTTCAGTGCACCGATGCGTTTAAGTGTTACATATAGTTTAAAACAATATATTAATGTTGATTTTTTATTCTTTTACAAGAACCTAAGTCAGTACATCAGTTCAACAAATTAAACAAAAATAGCAAATAGTTAGGCTTAAACATGATGACGTCATTAGGAATATAAATACTCGTATGTAATATTGCAGCTGTCCACAAAATATTTATCAACAGAAAATGTAGGAACAAAGTTGTAACTAGAATAGAAAAGTCAATATATGTGTTTAATTGGAATTTATGTATCGAATAAAAACTTCTTAACAAGATCATTTTACCGCAAGGACATCATAAAAACTCCTCAGAACTCCTATAGACATTTGTTACGTTAACAATAACCACAATGTCAACAAAAGTGTTTAAATAAATTCATTCTTGCACAATTTTGTTTTATCGACTATGAATTAAATTGAATACATTACTAGATAATATCATAAACTTCAATCAGTTGATTTAATGTTACAATACTCTAATCAATGTAACAATAAAGATATTGTCACAGTAAACTTTACGGTTACTTTATCCCTCTATTACAATTTTATTAGCATAGTACGACCCAAGCAATAAAAAACACTAAATATATACAACTTTGATCAATCGAATCGCAAAACTTTAATTAACGAATTCCACACACGGTCATCGCTGACCCTATTTCAATCAACCACAAAGCAACTATGACAGCTATTCAGATGCACATTGCACCCGCTCATAATAAGCCCTGTAGTACTCTAAAATTCCACACAAATATCTATAAGTACAAATCTATCAACGTTGTTCCAAACCAACGTTCCAAACGGTCGAGAGGCAATCTATCATAAAATAAATCTATGATATATTTACACACAGTCAATGCATTATCACCATTCCTAAATCAGCTATCAACGGACTCTTTTCACTAAAAGGGTGAGGTTCACTATAGAAAAGGTTGACCCCTCATAAAGACTTATCACTTCATATACAAAATAAGGTTCTACTAATCCGAAAGGCTACGCACAAAATATAAATTTACGCATTCAGCATAGAGATCAAATTTGAATGGACACTCCCCCGCAGATGGGATCTCGTCAAAGTTAGCGGTAGTTTTTTCACAACAATCTCTTCTCGGACTTAACTTACGTTATCTCGCCCACGAACGTCGCAAGGAATAGAAACCCGCACGTACATAATAAGGACGATATTTCTAAAGAAATTTAAATTCGCCCGCAAAGGTCCCCAAGATAGGATTAAAGATTGGGCGTCGAGATGGCCCTTTTGTGGTCGACCCTTAAGAAAACATGTCTTGATATGGAAATATCTCGGACGGGAGTTAATCGAGGAATCATTTGCGGGGGCGATCATTTATCAGAAGTACCGTCTATGAATGCGTAATTAGTCTACAGATAGAGCAACCAGACGGTACCCGTTTGAACCTCATTGTTGACGTTTATTTCGCACGAGAGGGCAAGTAAAAAGTACACGGTTGCTTGGGCCACACGGACTGACCGTTTTGAGGTGCGTCAGACCGTGCATGTCGAGTTTAAAGGATAATTTTTATCTGGGGTCCTATAGAAATCGATATAGATATCATTGTTTACGTCACACACCGGCGAGCTCTGAATTGCGGGCAAGATAAAACAGACAAAACATGAGAGGTTGATGTCAAAATAGAAAGATTACGAGATAAACAGTAAGTCGGCTGATACTGCAGAAAGAACATATTTAAAAATATTTAAAGAGACAACAGGATACACAATATGAATACCGAACAAGTATTCTCACTTCAACAATTCTTCATTAATTTGTAAACCAAACAAAAAGTCCAAATACTGGACCCGATTCACACTTGAAACAATATTTGTTTAGATACAAACAAGTGACGGCCATTGGTTTACCAGTGTTTTGTAATGATAATATGTGGCGTTGTGGACACAGATTCCATAACTAGACGCAGTTTTATGTGAAATAATAAATAAATGATAAGGATATATAACTGCTGAGTATTTAAAATAAGTTTATCGTCCAAATACATTACAATATACATACTGAAAGGACACGCGAACGGCACGAGACAATCTTCCCCTCACATTTTAATAAGTCGCAGTCGTCATTTCTAAAATTAAAACCCACTTATTCCAAACCCGCCACTTAGCCACCTTCCCGTTTATACAAAAACTAAAAATATCCATGCGCATTGTGTCACGCTTAAAGGAGTTTCATAGGTCACGCTGAACGCATGAGCTTGTACCACGTGTCAGGAACACGCCAAACATTTTTTATCTTTAAAAAAATTATAAAAGACCGTTCCTAACAATAGTACTCGGTAGCATCTTTGACAATTGTAATATCGCAGTTATCGCAGCATGGAAGGTCATTAACGCCAGTCATATGTTTAACGATAATGAACTCAATTACATTGTATGAAGGTTGAATATTTGATGCGTTTTTGAATAACATAAACTATTTAACGGTTGTTCCGGTCACGGTTAACGTAAGGGTCATCACAAAAGGCAGATGACAACAATACGCGTGCGTCAATCGTGTGCTCATGCAAATAATTTTTTTCTCCTAAATCATCCCTTTTATCTGTCTGTACTGCGATGGGGTTAATTAATATGTACGGAATAATACAATTAAAATTAAGATCCCTTTTTAAGTTGGCACGAGGTCACGACTTACTGTCACCATTAGAGTTATGACCTTGTTTTGACAATAACTATACGAGTATGTTATGAATGCGGTTTTAAAAGTTAAGTGTATTTATGTCCGGACTCTTTTGTTTCTGGTT
The DNA here is from genome assembly GCA_949316085.1 of Hypercompe scribonia. NCBI lineage: Eukaryota > Metazoa > Arthropoda > Insecta > Lepidoptera > Erebidae > Hypercompe > Hypercompe scribonia. Next base: position 15,073,649 of record OX438981.1, on the reverse strand, counting down.
ATCAAAATAATATATTGCGATAGTTTATTGTGATGGGACCCTTATGGTATATTGAAAATGGCTGCTTTGACAGCTCACTTAGAAGGGTTAATATGAACGTTTAGGATAAACGCAATAATCCGAAACAACTGGTGTTGAAGTAGAACCTGCAATTGACACTTCGCTAGCGCAATACAGATCCTTATCTAGAGAAGCAATAACGTCATATTTAGTGTTCAGATATAGCAATAACAATGACGTATGTATGTATTATGTATTCAATATCTAACCTCATATCAGTATCTACACATCTGGATATAAAAATCGGATGATACGTTTATCAATGCTTTAAATAATACTAGGTATGTTTACGTCTCGTTATCAACAAGATAATTGAATGATTGTCGCTATATAAGGAATATTCGCCATATATTAAAATATTTTGTGTCAGTCAAAATCAAGTTTTATTTGGGTTAACGTGTGACAAGATATTATTAGATGTTATTTTAAAAATCTCACCTAGATTTTTAGTTTTAGTTATAATTTGTTTTGTTATAATCATAACTGCCATTAAAGTAATAAAGGCAGTAGAATATTGTATATATTTTAATCTTTTGTTGCATTTAGTAAAGTAGCTGACAGAATGCGGGTGGAGGATTTTGAGCGGTACACAATTTTCGGGTTTTAAGGAAGGCTTTGTTGTGCAACGGGTTTAATACAAAAGTGTCAAATGACAGCACATCTGGCCGCACAAAGGGTTAGTCTCCGATAGATTATTTCTCGAACCACCCTCACAAGATGCTCGCTTATACAGATGTTCCGAGCTACCTCGGCTTTTATTTATCCTACGCTTTATTGAAACGGTTTAAGAATTAGTGAAGTGATTTTTTTAAAAGATCATACAGCTAAGTTGAAAGTAGTTTTACTTTTACACCACCGATGTATTTAAATACTTTTATTCATACAACAGTAGTTATGACGTTTTAAATATATATTGCAAGGAGATTAATATTAATTTTTATTTGAAATTTCAGTTTATATTGATTTTTGATTGACAGTTCTATTAATTATTCGAAAATAAAAATTACTTTGCTTCACTTTTGTATTGTTGACATAATACATGTGCTTGCAGACCTAATTTCACACATATAACATTTAGTATCAAATACACTTTATTTTGAAAAATTTAAGACCACAATTTGAAGCATCCTGTTGCTACTGACGGGATTAAATCCCAATTTGAAATATATGGACATACAGTGACGCTGCAGAATGTACATGATTGTCCAACATAGTCATTGTGCAACATCTTGCGTGACAAACTGATAAAGATAAAACCATTGACAAAGAATCCTTTGACGCTGGCGAGGTATCATTAATATAGTTAGCGTCTGACCGCCAGAAGCATGACGTTTAAACTTCTAAAACTTGCAGACGTCAAACACACGTGTTTTATAATAATAGAACTGAATCGTAAGAAAAGTGAAGTTATACAAAACCTGGTGATTGTGTGTCGTATCGTAATAACGTAATAAACAATTAATTTTTTGCCGCATATTTCTGCAAAACCTAAGCAGGCTTTTTTAAACTACTTATTAGTAGTTCCATACTGTGATGGTACGAGGAAATGCATTTTGAACAAAACATTGGTCATTAAGTTACCACTGCTAATGATTCAATTGTGAATAGGCTCTTTTTTCTCAAAATGTTACGAATATCATTAGGTTTTTATGGTCAATTTCAGATGAAATTAATTTATGATTTTAAACACACTTGACCTGTTGCATAACCTTCACTTGACACTAGGTCTTACGTATTCTAATGACATTGAAAACCAAAACTTGAGTTCACATTTGAACATGTACAATCCGCTTTAAAGACTGTTTCACCTAATTTCCCACCACTTTTGATCCTTATTTCTCATCACTGCCACAACAATTTGCCACAGTAAAACGTGGGAGGGTTTAGCTAGTATAGTTACACTTAGACATAATTAATTATGCTCATCACATATTTATTTGTCTTCGGTAGGAATCGAATAGTTGGCTAAGCAGTTAGAACTACCAACCTAGGGGTGGTCTGTTAGTCTGGTGACCAACAAGCACGTCAATGTACATATATAGATTCACTTACCACTGTGCATAGTATTAGATTCAGCATCAGCCACTTCGGTTCTAGATTTTTTTTGGTCCTCAGGCGACCCTGAGGTATCCATGTGTTCTTGCTTGATCTTAGGTTTGATGTCTTCGTCTGGGGAACTGGAAGGCATCGGTGATGTAGATGCCCTCCTTTTAGGAGTTGATGCTTCAGTATCCGCTGTTGGCGAAAAGAATGAGTAAGATTCCTATTTAAATATTAGAATTGTATGCTATGAACATTTAATTGGAATTGGACCATTGATGCAAGGGCGACAGTTATCGTGGTAACTGTGTGAGCCTTACACTGCCACTATGACTGTCATGCTTTTTACGCCCTCGAGCGGAGCGTGAAAAACCAGCGCACTGGGCCGCCATAGTGTTGGTCACCATGCTGTATAGTTTGCATTTGTAATAAGTATGGTGACCATAACTTTTGGATTCTATTCATACTTTCCATCAGGTAGAGTAGAGTCACTTTGTTAGGTTTTTAATATAGAAAAAAAATTCAAATTGTCTAGATTCTGGAGCATAAAAATTGAGTGTTCATTTGCAATTAACGAAAATTTAGCCTAGTTTTGTTATGTATGGCTGAAATAGATTGCTGTAAAAAAATAGGTTTAACACAATCCGCGCTACTGAGAATGTTGTGTTCTCCTTTACTAGCTGCTATTATATTCGAATAAATAATGATAACAAAAAAAACTGTTAGATGTATTCTAAAAGATAAAAAAATACTGTTTGTGTACCGATAATTGTTTGATGTTTTATTATGAAAATTGATATATCTATATAAATCTTAGCAACGACTCGAGGTACGAGGTAACTTGTGACATATATTTATTTAATTTTTTAATTATATTTTATATAATCTAATATAAATTAAAATTTATACGTATGCATCATACCGTCTAACAGTCGCTTAGGTGTGCTGGACGCACCTCCGTCTTCTAAAAGGTCTGGTGGCGCTATAGATGGACTGGCAAGAGGAGGGGTATGCACTCGACTGCTCGGAGGTCTTCTCGCTGTAAGTAGGGAGGGCCTCCGAACACTAGTGCTTCCACTTGAAACTTGACCAGGCCTTGAGCCATCTTCTGGGTCTGAATTAGGACCTGTGACAAATTATTTTAATAGATAAATTTATCCTAAAAACTTGATCGCATTGATTTTAGATGCAACTAAAATACTACTAGGCTTATTATTGAGGTCTATAGCAAAAGGTGTGCTTATATAGTAATAGCTATATGCGTGAAACCAATATGCTTTTCTATAGGATTGAGATGATCCAATGCCACAAACGTGAAGTCGTTTTTGTGTGTGTGTATAGATACATAGAATGTTATGAGACCAGTATTAAATAAATTTATAGAATCTAGTGGATGGCTTGATTTACTAATTAAAAAGTGTTACGTCTATATTAATGAGACGTTTTCTTTTCTGTTAAATGACCTTATCGTTTGTTAACTTACCAGTACTATAACAGTGATATGATGTTAGATCCTTATCACAGGAGGAAACTTTGTGCTGTATAAACCGCACAATGTCGGCAAGGGCGAAGGCCCGTCGACAGGCGCCGCAGGTCAACGTGTCTGCTGGCACCCCAGGGGTAGGCGACCCTCCGCCTTCTGCCGCGCTGTCCGCATCCGCTGGTTGGAAGAAAGAGAGTTGTTTTAAGTAATTTAAGAGTACTATCATCAACAACCTTTAACAACAACTTAAATACATTTATTAGAATACATTTATTATATAATATGATTGTAATAATTCTGATTAAAATTTAAAAAAAACGAAGCAGGAATGCAAGGTGTAAGAATGATAATCAAATTAGCGAAGTACATCTGCAAATTACAGTTACAGTAACGTTTTATTAATTTACAATCAATTTTTATTAAGTCCTGTTAGAAGATGATTAACAACTAATGTCAAAACCAAACAACATCCGTAATAATATACGTTGCGGGTATTATTACGAGGATTGAGAAAGCTATACAAGAATAAAATGCCTTGTCAACGCTTTCACGGAAAGTACTTAAGAAATACTTTCTGAGACTTAAACGCGATGAAATACGTTTAATTTTTAGAAGAGGTCAATTTTTATCTGGTGAGAGAGCAGTAATTTAAGTAGTTTACTGATATCATTAAACCCAACATAAGGACTTTGCAATGGTGCTGAGTGACACAGAAATAGGTTTAACAAAACTTATAAATATATCGTGACTTATGAGCTTTCTTGTTTCTTTAATGGTCACAAGGATATCTTGGTTTCTAGTCATGTATACTGAGAAGCATACATGCAAATGGTTCTAATGGAAACAAAATTTATAAAATATATTAATATTGCAAGTGTTTTTAAGCCGAGAAGTCGAAAAATGCGTTCTTAAAATACCCGATATTTAACTTGACACACTTTCAACTCTCAAAGAATATCAACACCAATTATTATAAGAAAACAAGTTTCACAACATTCGTCCAACATATTGGTAATGACACTTTCTTTCAATAATTTAAGTGTTAAATAACACTTAATTGTTGGTTGTTGCAGTCACGCTGTTCGGAGGTGTCAGTTGTAGGGTTGACCGCTTATATCTTCACAAAAGACCCTTAATAAGCATCTTGCTTGCGGTCCGTGTTTTAAAGGGTTGTTTCTTTGTAGCAACAGAAAGTTAAAATATTTTTTAAACAGATGTTATTGGATCATGAATAAAATTGAGATCGAATTAGTATTCATTTATTGTGCAGTACAGTTTTTGACTAATATTTTGACTGCACTGATGGCTTAGTGGTTTAAGGGGTCGCTTCGCCGCTATCTACTGCACCGAAATGCTGTAGGTCCGATCCTCACACAGGACAATACTTTGTGCGATCCACAAATAGTTGTTATAAGTATTCTGTGTGTCCGTTTCATGTGTGTTTGTAAAGACACAGGATTTACTCCTAGTGCGGGAGTATTTAAAAAAAAAAACAAAAAAGGACACGCATTATATAGTACATTAAACAAATAGCACAGACTTAGGCCAAGACGCACCCGTATTCTTGCATAAGTAATAATTATTCATTCGTTTTTCTATGTAACCATGTGATTTCTGCAAAATTATTTCAGGCTGAAAAGATCTCTCTAGTTAATGTATTGAGAAATCACAAGTACAAACTACTATAGCGAATATTGTTTACTGTTAGATTTACACCATTATTTAATGACTCAAAAGCAGGGCTACGTACCCTTAAAATTTTAACTTGTACATATATAATTAACACTTTATATTAATTGACATTTCTATATGTATAAGTAGACGAGCGAATAAGACGAGCCAACGCCTTACATTATAAAGGCGCTTTCACAGGCGCACACAATTGGTCGGCACATCAAAGCTGTTCGCAAGCTAATTTCATATAAGTACTGTGTAGACGCCCTTACATTGCCCTCTTGTTATTATTATTTTCCTCCAATTTTTTTTGTGAAACGTAATGTTCGCTGTACTTAGGGCTGCCATTTAAAAATTTATATTTTTAGAATTGATTGTGAAAAGTTCAAAACGTTTAGAGACGTACAAGTTGCTAATTTACGAATATTTTCCAATTTATATGATCATTGTCAAATCCCGTTAAAACTAACTGACTGTCTGTTTATCACAATAACAAACTCAAACTTTTTGAAACAATTTTTTTTTATATTTAAATATGTTATATTCGTGTAGTTGCTACCATTTGGATGCTTCGTAGATATCGATCGGTTGAGATGACTGAATTGACGCTTTACAAAAATACGTAATTGCCAACCCTGGTTGTACTGTATAATGTCTATAGGGGTTGTATTGCATTGTAACCGGAGAACTAAATTAATATAGCTAAAAAACCTACGTGATTCGACGTTCTTTGTTTGTGTTACCTAGTTTGTTTAGGGGGTATATTATGTAAATGTTTTGTATAATGTTAATTTTTAAAGGTGACGGCTCGTGGCAAATGGAAGCACTTCCTCAGGAAGTAGGAAGGAAGGTGGCTCCTGCGCCTATGTAAATATTTTAATAGTGGCACGCGGTGACTTTAAATTGATTATGAAGGATATAAAAAGATGTTTAATCAGTCTATCTGTAGCTATTTACCGAATATAGATTTTTTCTCTGTTTTATTTGTCTAGAAGGTTATGCTGTGGTCAGTATTGAAAAATATAAGAATTAACTGTTTTCAAATTCGCCAGGTTGGCGTTGAAATTTTTTTTTGAGACTATCCAGGTTTTACATATTTAAGAATATGGCAATGTTGAATAAAGTCTTTATATCAAATCGTTATGTAGAACTCTTGTAACATTCGAAAATATATCCAACCCCATAAACAATATACAAATACATACAGCACGTTTACCTAAACCCAATCGAAACCCTATCAATTTACGTGGAAATTTATCTACACAGTGGGTCAACTCAGAGCCACAATCGGACAAATAAGCCGTAGCCACACCCACTGCACGCGAGTGGACACTGGTCACCACTTACCACACATGCGCTGTGTGGACAAAAACTTCACACCCACATAAATATTTGAATCAAACGTTCAAGTGATTTATGACGCTGATATCTCCGGGAGGGTTGTAACTTAATTTGTATTTTGGATTGATTTTAAAGCTACGCCAAGATATTGTCATGTATTTTATTTAATCAGTCTAGTATTATCAAACATGATAAACTCTATAGATAAGAAAAAATCAATCACACCATTAAGGGATTGTAACTCAATAAACTAAATTCGTCCAGTCGAGTAACAATTGTGTATATTTGAAGGTTTAGTTAATTTGAAAATTGAAGAAAAAGTCCAAATTATTTAGAACTCGCAACTTATAGAAAAGACACATGCATTTTATTTCTATTTTATTGAAAAGTGGTTTCTAACCCAGGACAGTCGCCTCAGGTGACGAGAAGGGAGACACCCTCCGAAAGGACTGAGAGACCGAAAAGTTTAAATTAGCTCGTTACTACACACGGCGTAACATGCCAGTTATATCTCGACATTTGTTTTTTCACTGAAAAGGTCATACTGCGAAGCTAGAAGTAACTTCTGTGTTAGCAAAGTTCCTACTTGGCCGTTCGTTGCATTAATTATTAATTACACTCTCTTCCTACCGGCACCGCTTCCAAATGTACCATTGTGTTAATTTGTGAAATTCCTCTACCAGGATAAGTTTAAGAGTTAACTTAACGTTTTCGAATAATTTAAGATCGATGTAATGGAACATACGTTTAATCTGCATTTATTACGTCGATGACAAAAAATATATCTAACTTTGACATAACTCTGACCACCGTGACCAACATTAATTGGCAGGGGATCGCGGTCCCTAGTGAGTTTCTATAGAAATCGTACGTTTTTCACGACAATCAATCGAAAATAAAAATAATAAGAATGGATATCAAATGTTGCGGGGGTGTTTATTGTTGTAATGTTATTATGATTTCGCTTTCCCTGATATTTGGGTGTGGCGATCGTTCAAATTTGGAATATTATTATTGAAGTACACTGCTACATCGAATCAATAATATTAAAATGTCGCTTATACAATTAGAACTTAAAGATTCTTGTACCCAATAAGTACTTAATCTGAAATGATTAAATTATTTTTATCAAGATTGTAAAAGCTTAGCTATATGGTCACTCTAGTTTTAATCATTTTAATCCATATGAAAGCATCGAGTTATCTAAAAACTTTTCATTTTCTTTTTATGTTTTCTGTTTTCTTTACCAACTTATGAATGCCAGAGAATTTTGACATCGGCCTCTTTGACAGCTACTTTATTCAAAGACCGAGTTGTCGGAAATGGACATACGACACAAAAGCCTATTGAAAATACTCTGTGTCGGCAAATTGAGATTTAGAGCTTGTTTTAATTTGTTTGAAAGCTTTTGTTTCTATCCTGCTTGGCAGACGTGCGATTTTTACTTGTATAAGTGTTTAAAGATTTATGTATAGGTATTTACGTAAGAATTATAGTCAGCAAGTGTAGATATATTCATTTATTTTTAGTTTTACTGTCCCCAACCTAGGTTAGAAAATATTATTATATGTTTTCAGAGAAAGTGAAACAGCAAATTGACCTATACCGGGCATGTTGTGTTCCAGAGAATTTTAAATGGCAAAAAGCCCATTGTCTTTATTTAAAAGAATAGGAAAAAATAACATTTGCAGAAATACCACACAACATTGGAATGTCCAATGATACTTAAGTCCTAAAGATCTAAAGCATCAGAAGTTTACGGTAAAGTATCAGTATTTACTCAACATTTTTCTTTGCAGTGCCAAAAACTTACAGTAATTACAAACCAGTGAAAACACATGGTGGCTTATTGGAAACACGCCCATACAGCCAGTTTAGCCTCGCCATTCACGTCAGAAGGCGGGTTGTGTCAACAGCGTGCTAATGACGTCACTTCTCTCAACATGGCCACTCCGCAACCCTTGCTTTTTTACCTATAATTACACTTAGCCGATAGAGGGGAGAACTTTACGTTATATACTTAAAATTGGCACATACATTGTACTAAACATATATGTAAAGTAAGTCAACAGTAGCCGTTACTTATACCAAATATGATAATATAACGACTTCTTAGTGATAACGTTCAAAATATCCAAAATCATTTTGACAAGCACTAAAGGTGAAATACAATCAGAAACGCCCAATATAAAACACCTAGCATCTATCAGATTAAGGGCCTACCTATAAAATAGGATTACCTCTTAAGGGGACGGTTCTCGCCCACCGATAGCTAATCAAATTATCCGACGTAATTCCGAGCGACAAAAACGGCTGATTATCTTCATCTTGTTGTTTTTTTTTCTCGACCCAAGGGAGCTAAAGGGATCACTGTCCAATGCTGAATTTGTTATTTTTTCTTCAAAAAAAGTATCGTGTTTTATTCCTTTCATACTTGAATAGTAACAGCAAATTTAATAAGGTCTCAAATTTTGTGACTGTAAACACTAAACATTTCACAAGAAAATTTAATCTTAATGAACGAACTTTTATGTGACATACGTAGTTCATTCTACCACAATATTCTCCTTGATTTAACAAAACTCAATTTGGGTCATCTTTATAAAAGATTGTTTATCAATACCTTTTTACATAGCCCAGGTAAATAAACTTCCCGGAGGGTTGACAACACAAAAAAATAGCGGCTACGGCGGTAGCTGATCAAATTAAGGTCGGGTCAGTAATCGTGTTACTGATACCCAATACTGGGCGGAATATTCGCAATAACTGAGAAAAACAGAGGCCTCCTGTGAATTGGCCTCTTCGTTAGAGGGATTTGAAATTTTTTTCCCTTTTTTCGCTTTAGGTGTGTAACATGATTCTGTGTCTGGGGAGTCGAATGGACAGCCCTTAACAGAAAAATGTTGTTTATAAAAATTAAGAGTGAAAATTTATACTGTTAATTTCGCTGAAAGCCCTTGACATGGGTATTTTTTATTTAGGATGCTTATTGAAGATAATTATTAAGATCTAAACATGGTTTTTAGTTCTTACTATTTTCAAAAATTCCAGATACCAGAACTAGTAAACTCATCATATATAAAACTTTAAGCTAAAGCTAAACTATGCTCGTAAAATATATGAGCCATAAGAAGAACAGTGCCAACTGAACCCTTACGTATAGGGAAGGAGTATGTTCTTCCTGGAGATATTTGTCACGATACGAGTGTCAATAAAAACGCCACACCGGACTGTCTGCCACTACACTGAAATGGACTAGTGAGGGAAAAACACATTATACTTTTCAAACTATCGATACTTTATTATCGGTATTTTAAAATTATGTAATCAATATGACACATGCAATAACAGCATAGCAATAAAATAAAAATGATATTTCCTTCCTTAAAATAATTTACAATAGTGAGTTAATTTGCTATCTTGTAGTTAGTACTAAATATGTGATAAGCGTATTTTATCATGTAAAAATCTTTATGCGGCAATTTTATCTATATCAATTGTTTTGGTGTTTTTTATTTACTTTTTATGGTCGTAATTGTAAACCGAATTTTAGGTGTGACAATATAATTTGTGTAAAAAGTAATGTCGCAAACATTGACTCATTATTTAGTTCATCATTTTCCAGATATATTGAGATATCATTTAAAAACGTCAAATTTCAGTCAATTATTAAACTACAACTTCAAATAGCAATTTAAAAGCGATATGACATTATTGTTTTGTCCGTCTTTTCTATTTTTCTTATTTTATCGATACCTTTTCTCAGCACTAGAACAATGTCAGTTAAAGCGGACACTTAACCCCTAATCCTTAGCGCGGCAGTTTTATCTCGAGCCGGGCATTTATGGCAAAAATCTTAATTCCAGTACGGCACTGTCGTTAACTGCCGGCCACTAATTATTGCTGCCGACTGTATTTATTACCACAATTGCGTCTAATATATAGGTTTACTTACAAATAAATTTTCGTATCTTATAGATAGAATTATCATATAGACTTGACTTTGATTTAGATTACTTATAGCGTTGTAAAACGTTATAAATAAATAAATAACCACACACATCTCAAACACGGCTGTCTGATTCCAAATTAGGCATATCCTGTGCTTTAGTAACCAAACTGCTGATAAGCGTACTAAACGTTTCTAAATGCATACACATTATATATAAATTACACCCAGACACAGAACAAATAATCAAACTCAGCACACAAATATTTGTCCTGGGTGGGAATGGAACCCACGACCTCCGGTTTAGCAGTCAGGGCTACTAGCGAACAGGTCAAAAGGCCCGTCATTAATTAACCTGTGTGTATATTGTTTAAAATGAACAAAATGTGTGTACTATTAGTTGGTTGCATCTAAAATCGGTACTGAAAAAGAAATACGGATGGCACAGCAATTAGTTTTCCAACTGCACCTGTGTCGAGTGTCTTCAACAAACAAAAAAAAACAACAATATGTTTTTTTTTTGCTGTGGCATGGAGCGTTTCGTTTATGTCATATTAGGGCAATCAAGTTTATGCGTTACCTGATAGCAAGATACTACTTCTGCTAATAGATATTTGCAAGTCAAGAGTTATAAAATCGTGGAGGAGGTGCGGATTGTTTCTTCACTTCGCTAATTCGGTGAAAAGCAACATAAGAATAACTTAACCCCAGTTGTCGTGTTAATTTGTCAAGAATTATAGAAAAAACACGTTTAAAACTCACACTAAACACCATTTATTTTCAGTCTAGACAGAGATATGGAATAACATCAAATATTATTATAACTATATCTAATAAATAAATGATGACCAAGTCGTTGATAGTTACGTAATTACAGTCTGAATACTTTCTAGACGAAACTCATTCTAAAAGCACATATCCATACGCAGAGTGAGACATAGATTTTCCTAAAGCAATAAAGTTGGGGTTATAAGCTTCGTCCGGTTGGGACTTATGCCAGAAGTAGCTAGCCTTGTATTGCACTGTTGTAAGCAAAATGTTGTGTATAAGCAATCAAAAATGTATACATATATATATCAAAGACTGCCTCGGTGGCGCAGTGGTAGTGTGTGCGCTTTCTATGGTGAGCTCTCGGGTTCGATTCCTGGGTTGAATCAAAGGTTCCTGAACCAAACCTGTTAATGTTTGTTTCAGAGTTTAGATGTTTTTTATGTGTAATATGTGTGTATTTACAAAAAAAAGTACAAAAGTATTCTATCAGTCAATTTTACCATCATAAGACAAGCTCTACTTAGTTTGAAACTAGATGGCGTTGTGTCAGATGTCCGAAATATTTGTTATTATAATTTATAAATAAATATTAAACGTTAACATTAATCGTAAAAATATTGAATTTTGAACTTCTTAAAGGCAACATATCAGATGCTTTAAAGATATGGAACAGACTGACCAACAATCAGTGTGATTAGTTAAAAAAAATTGTTACAGTTTTGTATTTATGCTATTAAAGAAGAAATTCTGAGTTCTATGGGGAAAATTTACATTTATTATAAAAATATCGTTAGTAAAATTATTATTGTTACTTTGTATAGGCAGTTTTCTGTAACAATACTGTACCTTGTTTTTTACTAATAACTATAGAATCGGTCTTATGGGTAGTATTAGCCACTAAGGTAGGAAACTAATTGAAGAAACTCAAAGCTAACTTACAACCTTGAAAACTATAATATATATTTTAAAATATTAAATTCTGAAAGCAAACGCGATTTACTTTAAACAATTTAAGTTGTTCAAAAATTGTGACTCGATTTTATATTATATCTATTACAAACAAGAACACAATTAGATTCCTTTAAACTCAAATAAAAATGTTTAAAACGTATCCCATTATTCGTCTCATATATTATCTAAATATCGCAACATCATATCTTTATTAATCCAAGATATGTTTAAAATTAAATAAATATCTTGAAACAACTTAAATAAGGCTTTGTCTATTACCCGGGTCATTATTTTGAAATACAACCTCTGAGGAGGGTACTTGCGGTCAATGGACAGACGAATGCAGTTTATTTGAAATATGAGTTTGAATGTTACTTCATATTATAAATTAAAAGGCAATAAACATGAAAATTAGATAGAAATATACATTAATTTGAACAGATAATTTAAAATTGTGGTGAAAATCATAACCGATCACCAATAGTAGATAGTGTGCTAGTGTAAATGTTTATCGTGTATGAGGAACTTGCACTCTGATGACAAAAAAGCTATTTATATAGCTATCATCATCAACAGCTCTCAGCAGTCCACTGCTGGACATAGGCCTCTCCTCAGCAAGGAAGTTTTGAGCTTCTATACCACGCTGGCTAGACGGGTTGGAATAGGGTTTGTTTCAAGTTTTCCTCATCTTTGTAGTGATATTTTCCTGAATAGTTTGTTTATGTATAGCATAACAAAGTATGTATATGTATAGCTAGTAAATTGATAATTAATACTGTATATAAAGATATAGTTTTATCTAACTACTAAAATCCGTCGTAAGGTAACCTAAAAAGAATCGCATAGACTAACAAAAACAAAACACACATCATCTATTGGACCACAAATACGTCAAACAAATAACAGAACTGATCGCCTCAACCACAAGCGTAATAGGCAAGCTTATCTCCGTTTAGTCAGCAATCAATCTAATCTTAGCATAATACCACAATTAAATCATATCAATTTATATAGCCCATATAACTCAGGGTAGATCTATACGCAGGGAGCTATACACTATAACGCTCAGTCCACTTACGCACTCATTTATATGTTAATATCAACGACATCCGATTCGTTCAGATTCATATACAGATATCTTTCGGGGGCAGATATCATTTTCACTGCCTTATTACTTTCCAATTTGTCTAGAGTATTGGTTATTGCCCTGTTTATTGCCCCTTGCACAATCTCTATTAACATGAATTCTTTGAACACATAACCGAAACTACCTAAACTGGAAAAAATCTTTGGACAAAATTCTCAAAAGTACCTTTTCGCCTTAAGTCGATGCCCGAGTCAAAAAATCTTGACTTACTGCGCGATGATAAATCCATGTCTATTCTTCTTAAAGCACTTAGTCACTGTGAGTGTCTTAAACTAATATATGTCTTCAAGTTTACACCGCTAAACTAAAGAAGTTTTAAAACTAAACCAAGTCCAATATTCACTGACCACTGCACCAAGATGTTCGAAGTCATAAAGCATGTGATCATCTTCGCAGATGAACACAGACTGACTGGCTACCTCTATAAAGTTTGAGTCCCGAAATTTTAATGAAAAAATATCCCCAGGTAAAAAAATTCCCGTATCAAAACCGCCGTTTCCTAGTGACCCCGATCGCTCTCCCATCCCTTTGTTAGGCTCCTTTTATTTATAATAGTACATTTTTTTCACACACGGCACCCCTAATAACATGTGAGCAAAAATATGCGTAATCGTTCGCGGCAACGATGTATGGGGCCTAGAGTCCTCATATCCATATAGAAAAAACACAACTGTCCCCCATTTGAATGGCAAAAAGTGCATGTCATTGCGAAAATGGTATTAGTGGATGAATATGATTTTGCACAGATCAGAATGGATGGATGACTTATAATTGTGTCGCGTTATATTTAGCATGAATTATTGGTTTGACGTGGTTTTTATAACGCGCACTATAGCTTTTGGGTCGGTGTCCATACAGCTCTGGGTCACAAAATTATGGTTTGAACAAAGTTGGATCCATCTTTTGATAATACGAGTTCTGAAATTTAAACTAGTGCAAGAAACAAATGAAAATATTCCTCACTTGATGAAAACACAACTTCATTTTAGATTTTATAACTAACCTACTTGAGTAAATGTTCAAAATACTTTTTACATACAAGTTCATATCTTGTATATAAAACATTGCGATAATCAGATAATAAGTTGCACAAAACTTTATTTTACATGGTGCGTACATATCATTTCATTCCAAATAACTACTTATATGCTATAAAACTTATGTATTTATAAAGAAAATAGTCAGCAATTTAGATACTACTAAGCATAAACGTGGTGCCAAATAGGTTGCAGACATTTGGAAAACAGAAAAATATAAAGCAGTATACACAGCGAGTCAAATCGTAGGCGACTTTATGCTTTTGTTTCGATTTTAGCAGAAAAATTGTGTTTACTCAAAAACTAAGGCTATTTACTCAAAGATAAAACCAATAATAAAATTGTGATCATCAAATTTAGCGGCCAAAGCGCAAACTGACCGACCCCATGACATACTGTTTGCTATTTCTAGGTAAACAAATATGAGAGATTGACATTGAGTGTACATCTGGTAGGCTGACGCAAGTAATAGGGGATAAATAATATAATTTGATTTTCCTGCGACAAATTGCGTGTGATGTTTCGGACAGAAATATTTTTTTTTCTGCTTAATATTGCGTTGTTTGCGCTTGCTTATTCAATTTGAATTAGAAATGAACCCAATGTTATTAAACAGCTCAAATCATTTATATAATTCCGCACTGCTGTCTGACGTCATAGTATGAATAGGACAAAAAAAAATGAAGACGCAAAGCTTTAATAGTAACCAAAACCATTAATACGTAAAACATAAAATTAATATCTAAATTGTAATATTATGTCAATATAATTATTCAGTGATCTAGTTAAAAGTCGTACCTTATTGCATTTTGATTCTACGATATCAAAACAAAAAAATGTAACAGAAGAACTAAAAGGTATACTGTTACACTGTTGTCCGAAATTTGGATTTTCGGGTGAACTTACCTGTTGTAGGCCGTGTGAAAACGGAACAGGTGTTTGCGGTCCGTCTTCCGTCCGACCCGGTAATTATAGAATGGACAATAGCGGCGCGTGATGCGCGGGAGTGTTCGCGGCCGCAGTTTCTTATATATATTATATATATTTATATATATATTATGAAGAGCTTTTGTGAGTTACTGTTCGATGTATTCGATTGTTCTCCTTCAAAACTATAGAAGTATTTTTGCTTACGTTGTGTGGTTGAGGAACAATCACCATGAATAAGCTTCTTTTCAAATTTGACAAAAGGTCTTAACCCAAAAGAAAAACTGTATTACTCCAGTTACGTTTAAACACAGCATAAATTAAAACACGTATACTTAAATATATCGTTCTACGTATCAACTAAGGTTAGTTATATGGTAAATAGGGTAAAAGGTAAGTCAACATATTTTTCTCAAAACCTGCGCAAATAAAACGGCAGAATCACCATCTATCATTTTGTCAAAGAATTCCCACAAATGTGCTCCGATTCGGTCAAAGCGCACATTGTGGGCAGTATTGTCAAGTGTTTTGATGAAGGATGCCAAAAGGATTGGATGACATCTTGAATTGGAAAAAAATATGACAGCGTGGGATAGCCAGAGGGTAGTCGGCGAGTATGATGACTGGTTTTTATAGGATATGTTATGATGATACTAGAGCTACGGGTGCTACTGTGTTAAAGCTTGGAATTTAAGCTCTCTGTTTAAAGTCATCTGTGTCCTAATTTTAACAGTTCACAGTTCATATGAATGATGCCATTGTTAATGTTGAATATTCATAAATGTGAATGTGTATATTTGCTTCATGAGCAGTATACAGGTTAATAGAATCACAAAATGAAAGGATTAGAAAATAAAAGAACATTCTTTATAAATTTCCTTTACCTTAAAAACCATGCAGGTTGTCTAGACTTATTGTTAAACTTTACGTTACATGCAACCACTATAAATAGAACTTTATCACTCAATACCTTGTACATGTTCTTTGCAGGTCAGCACGTTGAGAGGTGTCAAGTTAATTTGGTGTATTCTACGGGTAAGGTACATTGATGAAACCAATTATTCGTGGCGTGAATTTAATGGTTCGCTTCGTACTCGTCATAGACTTGTTTAAACACAGAGGTGTAAATGTTTTCATTTTATATTAATATAGTTTGAGAGTATTTTGTATTTTTACAATCTGTGATCTTATAGACAATATAACACGTGAGTGGAAAAAATAAATATGTAATTAAAATAAACGGGTTAACTAAAGCAATTAGCTTACTTTGTATTTATTATAGTAACGTTTGAAAGAGACAATAGGCGATGTTGGCTCGCACGCAGGTCAGTCGGCGGTTATCTGCCGATCAGTAAGAGAGGCGATCTGCGGCCGCGACGTCAAATTTATAGGTCTGTTCGCTTGTATGTTTACTGTTATTTAGTTTGTCTGTGGTAGTCGACGTTCAATGTGGTTTTAGTTAATGTGGTAGTGTAGTTTTATAGCATGCCTAGATATGAGTATTAGTATTAGATAGCTGAAAATATATACTTTACTAAATGAATTTCTCTCTTGATACCTTTAAACTTCATAAGCTAAATTTTATTTAATTAACAGAATATCGTTGTAGCAGGAGGTATGATAAAGCCCACGTTCTGAATTTAGTTTTGTAATTAATTAAATAATATAGAAATATCGCACATCAAAATTGTCTGTATATAGATTTTCTGTAATAGACAATAATTATCTTCTAAAAAACTAAACCGTAATATAACTTGTTTGTGAGTAAATAAAATTTACCGGGAGAAACTTAAACTATTGCTAACAATCTTATTAGACAATGTGCAAAAAAATATTGTTCACCTACATGAACCTTCTCATTTCACATGACCTCAATTAAGTAGTCATCATTCAAACGAATGTAAGTGCATAATCTCAAGTCGGGTCATCGCGTTAACAAGGCGAGCGGTCACGAACTGCCCGGTATGGGAAAGCTCCCAGCATACAAATGCAGATACGACCTTATGACAGTAAGACTTGGGTAACCGGAAATGCAGTATTGCGCCGACACCTACGTGTGACGCCAGATGGCACTAGTGATTTCTAAAAGATGTGGGTATTTGGCTGTGTACTTAAAAATGTACGTATGAATTCATGTATATTAATTTACTGGACATTGTAATGTTCCTTTCAAAAATAACAATTTAAATTAAAACATTCAAATGAGGTCACATTTTATACACAAATTATATTTTTGTTAAATTAATACAAAATTTATATTCATTTTAACGTGTCAACAGTAAATTAAATTCATTCAAGGTCAAGTAGTGGACTACAATAGGCTGATGACCTAATTTTTCGAAATAACATTTTGAACTGAAAAAGAATTAGCCTAGCCTAGCCTAGAATTTTGAACAACGCTTTAACGGAGTGATAGTCTGAAAACTTTTTATACAATAAAAATATGAATACTAAACATTGTTCGAATCGTGTAAATATGCATAGTATTTAGTTAAAGGGCTATCTGTAATAAATCTGTGGAAACGCCCACACGGCGCACGTGATGTCTAGAACAATACCCAACACGAGGCACAACACAATATAAATCATAAACGTACATCGAATCTTACACTCCTTTCGCTGTATGTCTTATAATTTTTAACACCCACTTAATCTTAACAATAACTTTTTGAACCATTGCAACACATTACTTATAAGTCCCTATAGTCCTGTCTATTACTTTGTAACACTATGTTACTTGATTGAGTGGTGTAATCTTATGTTTGATGATTGTATTTAGAGGAAAGCCACTTCTAATATTGCTTAATACATATATGGTAAACTGTTTGCTTTAATTAATATAAATAGCGTTCACAAAGCATGTTTTAAGTGAATCACGAAAATTATTAAAAAATATTTACAAAAAAAAAATTGGAACTCAAAAAAGGTTTTGGTTATGAGGCTTTATTCAATTCAATGCTTGGTCTATTATAGACCTGTCCGACCTTACCTCTACGTATGGCGAATAAAAAACTAAATTTGAAGAGTCTTAAACTGATGAATCAAAAGACGTCGGACAATGGTCACGAATGAATCATTTATTCGCCGACAGAGCCCAAAGAATTGATGTGAAGGATCAGGTAGATTGTGACACGTAGTAATCTTCCCTTCAATCAAACTGATGTTTAGTACCTGCATGCTCATATGACATTAAATCTTAACTATAATATTAATAAACATATGAAACTTTCAAGTTTAAAATATTCACTTTCACTTCTGAATATCCTTAAGAGTCTAGATTGGTACTAACATCTATTAACACTCCAAAGTAAATGAAAATAATAACTTTAATCTAGGAATTTGTAATATTGACTAAAACTTTTTATTGCAAGTTGCCGTCTGCCGGTCAAGAGGTCTCGGGTTTGATTCCCGGGTCGGATCACAAAGTATTATGTACCTTTTCTGGCTACTGAAATACTTAGCAATAGCTCGGAATATGGAAGTTGGTGTCTTTGGCCCCGTGCCTTGGAGAAGACGCAAAGCCGTCGGACCTGCGACTGATCTTTCCCCGTTCATAACCGTCCAATCAGATTACAAGAGTGAGGGAACCGAGAGTGCACCTACATTTGTACACTATAATATCTCCTACGACTGATCGAAGTTGAGACTAGCTGCCGTGGCCGAAATTGGCCGCGGATACACCATTATCATATAAATAACGAAAAAATCACAATACTGATATGAATCATGTATTTCCTTTATATTTTACGTTACAGAAATAAACCTACTGTTGCCAGAAATTAGAGCACAAATAGAAAAAAAGTGAAGAAAGTGACACTTGTAAGCTCTTTTCTATTAAAATTGATGAAAGGGTGTCACATAATGATACACAATAGTTATTTTGCCTTCGGATACCAACCCCATTCGGTATTGTTATTATTATCAGCGATCCAACTCATGTGGGTGCGGACTGAGCCTGTTTTGGCCAAAAAAATCTTTTGACCAATTGTTTGTCAAAGGTAGGAATAGATTTTTTGTCAAAGTGTTTATCGAGGTTTGACCATGGGAAAATATTGGAGATTCAGGTGCCTCTACCGAAATTTGATCCATTGTCAACCTGTAGTTTGTGAGCATTCGATAAAATCACGTTGTGTTTAGATTTTGTTATTTTCATCGTATTAATGATTGTGTTTTAGATCAAAACTCTGAACGTCCTGTTATAAAAGGTTCTTTGTTAAGTCTTTAATCTAAATAAAGCGAACACCTACCAAACTTTAAATTGTCTAACGTTGAAAGGCCGACAATAACAAATTGGTATCAAAGCCTGACAAAGATGGACTCTTGAGAAACTGTCCACCCACTCCCGGGCTATTGATTGTGGTCTGCTCACAATAAATTAACACTTGTTATGAGCATTTTTTATTCCATTGTGTTTTAAATCTGTATTTATTTTAAACCTCTAATAGACTCTAATGGGCGGACATTGGTCAAAGAAAATTTTGGAATACAAAACCGAATTGAGAATGAATAGCTTTCTCAAAGTACTCTGTCTTATCTCTATTTAATTACATCATTACAAATAAATGAAATCAAGATTTGATTTGAGAAATATGGTTTAGAAATAAACCTTTTAGGTTTGTGTGTATTTGAAAATTTCTATTCTGTGTATAATCCATTTGGATTTTAAAATTATAATACACTGATCATAATCGATCTTGTATTATTCAAAAATACAATATAGATTAGTTACGATAAGATTTCAAGTGTTAGAAATATTATCTCACGTACTCGTCAATATGTCATAGATTACGCTTAACGCTTAAGTCCTGAGTAAACTACAATGTTGGGCTACCGTAGTTATTGTTTGTAACCAGATTTGTATTGTCATTGTGTCAATCCTTTTGTGTAGAAAAGGATTGTTTATAAAAACAGTTGTAATAACAGTTTTTCAAGAGGCGCTACGTTTACTGCACAAAAAAAATTAAACTCACTTTACGACTGTTCGGTACGTTCTTCAATTTTGTCATAAAAGTAGTTTATATGGGATCGTTTCTGTTGCAATTTACCTGTATGTGTACCTTATACCTAATTATCTGTTGATACTGTTAAAATTTTTAATTTTATATAGCTTTATTGCCAGGCAAGTTCTCTTAACTTATAACAATTTTGAATGTGAACTTTTGATTAAAACTATTTATATGATTAATACTATATTCGAAAATTTTAAATTTATGTTTGTCATACTCAGCCGAGTTATTTTTTCTGAATCTTTTTCATTTTTTAGCTGTGAGTGAATTAATCTTTTGTATGTATTAATATTAAATATTGCATTGAAAAAGTCAACATTGAGCGTTGTTTGAGGGGACCGAACTTATAAATCCAATTTAAATGTTACCAGGACCTCCACTGACATAACATATGTAAATCCATACGTCTTTATCTTCAGAATCACAAATACAAAACGCCGTTCGTTGTGCTCAGTAAAAAAGGAACAAAATCGAGCCCGTCCAGTTCGAAATTCAGGACGGGTGGCCATCCGCAATCATTATTCTAAATAAGAAAATTAACTTCATTCCCACAATTTGAATATGTTGCAAAATAAATTATCTGATATGGCTTTCTTATCGTGCTCTAATGGACGTCGGATGTCAATGTTTAAAATATGTTGTCTTGACGAATTCAATTTATTGGTACGGGTACTTTGAGATGAGGATACTTTCCCACGGATTGCCGTGGTTTGCACTGATTCATTACTAAGCGTGGCAATTCTAATAGACATACATTATGAGATGTTTTTAATTTCCAACATTTGAAGTAAAACGCTAACTTACAATACGACGTAGAAATGATAGACAGTTACTCTACATGTAATGCAAGTTATGGATTAATGTATTTGCTATTTGCTTATTATACAATTAACGTGTAAAGATGTAAGGATTAAATTTACTGCAATAATTTCTGTCCAAGGATCAAGATGGAGAGTTCCGTTTGTAAATGCGATGCTTCGATATTCTCTTAATGAAGACATATTGAATCGCTAAGCGGCAAAGGACAAGATATAGGCAATCTTTAAATTGACGTGCGGTCCTTTTATGCCGCATCCGTTCACTTTTGTATAAAAGACAATAGCAAAATAAATGAAACAATTAAATAAAAAACATTAAATTTGGAGTATAACATGATAAGCATGATTTTGTTACCCTGTAACATTTTAAATGAAGCCAGAATAATGAATATGTAACAAATGGTGAACATAATAAAGAAGTGCCAATTAAAATGTCTACACAAAACCCATTTCAATTAGAGACAAACGTGAAGTAAAAGCAAAATGGTACGTCTGCTAATGTTTTATTTAGACCTCGGTCGGGCACGGCATGAAAGTTAACTTGGATTTTTAAAAGTTTGTTTAAAAGTTACGCTCGCGGTATCCCCCGTCTGTCTGGCCTCGCACCTGATAAAGTAATTTTACGATTCCCTAATTCACACTTTTGAAGAGGGTTTTAAAAAGGCAGAAGGTTTTGCTCCTGGACATAATTGGGATTGCGTTAAAACTTGACGACCTTTTAAATTTTTAATTTCGTGATAGCTTGCTATTTTGGTAAGGTAATATGATTTTGTTCTGAGATCCTTTTTTTTTAATTGATAAATGTAATCCATCTTCGAAAGCCGAATGGTAAGAATATTGCGTTCAATAATTTGCTGATTTTAGACAGGCAACCACATAATGGAATCCAATTTCATTTACGTGCAAGGGGGTTCCTTTGTTACTTACAACAAAACATGAGTACCTCAAACTTCTTGCTTTTAAAATAAGAACAAACGTGTCATCGATGAAATGACGCGTGTCGACCAATCGGGCGCGACGGCCGCAGACGTTTGTGACGTCACTGTACGACCGACCAATCGGAATCGCTCGTCGCCTCCGGTCAACTTGGACTAATTGCCCATGTGTGCGATAACGCTAGTTTTAAGAGGAATCCGTGCGCGTGAGTTGACGGCCGACGTAGGCTCATATATTATGACAAAGGAACTGTTGCATTTTATACTCAAAGAGTTTTGTAAATGAACGAGACAGATTTATATCCAAACACCAGTAGAGGTGATTAATTACTTTGATGATCTGGTGACTGACATTTTTCTTATCCATTCTTCCCAAACAAAGGAATTAAATTGTCGTCTAATTTAAATAATAAAATGGATAATTAAAGATAGACTGTCATAGACCTTTATCTTATTTATGTAAAATTAGAACATTATGCTAAATACTTATTTCTTACCATAAAAATTAAAAAAAAAAACTATGAAAGCAACTGGCGGTCCAAAATTATAAATTCACTGGTCATCCCATTGTAACTTAAGTAAAGCATGGGAAAAAATGAGATGCTCACACTTTTGCTTATAATTCTTAATTAATACACCTAACTGTTGGATAGTGGGAAACAAAATTGAGAAACAATGGAAATGGCATGTGGTTTCAAAAAACAGTTTCTAATGTTTAATGTTACCATTTTTAATTGGCTCATTCAATTATTCTGTATGAACTTTATCCATTGACTCGATAATTATTTTGTGTGTTTTTCAATGTTTTAGCTGTAATATAAATTGTTGTGTGTTCTTCGAATTAAACTAGTCGTAATATAATTATGTCTACAGCCTTTTACAAAGTAAATTCATCTGACCTTAAGAGTTGATGAGGTGGTGGTGATACCATAAACACTATATTTAAATTACTAATTGACTACCTGTGTAGTCTGAGAAAAATATTGTCCTAACTAATTATGAATCACTCTCTCACTGCAACTTTGTCATCTTTATTGTTAGACTTTAGCAGTAAACCTTATCTCAACTGAATTATGACTAAAAATTTATAATTTTTGGTGTCTCGTACATTGTGAATTGATTGTCATCAGAGAGCTGTCCATTTCTTTTGAGGAGACTTGCATGCTCTATGAATATATGAAAAGGGCTACTCAGTGAATTCTTTTCATGTTTCCCTTTCGGACATGTGATGACCACGGACGTTGTGTCAATATTGCCACAAGCTCCACTATTAAGTAGCTCGTTACTTGAATGAATGGAGTCTAGCCGGCACTCGCATATTGTAGACGCGAACTGTCTGTTTATTTAGAAGTTTTGTAAAACGTTCTCGTATTAAACCAACACACACTTTTTTTTCTAAATTTAATCTCAATATTTTGGAACTACTGCAAAAAAGATCAAATATCTAGAGTACATTAATTTTATAAATTTGTTTGTAGTTTTGAAATTTTTGTAAAAACAAACTGGTTGATAAAATAATTAGAAACTTACCTTGCGCGATGCGTACAGCTGGCATTTTAATTCTCATCTTGATTTGGTCACCTATTTTTGTATCTTCAGCAACTTCTTTTATTCTCAGAAATGTTTATCTTAATATTTTGCTATCTGACAACAGTTCTTAGCTCACTTCACACGCGCCGCCGTCGGTCCAGCGGCTTATCGCTCTATTTCTAAAACGTTATTGATAACGGAGGTTCAGTTATCACAAATCCTCCTCTGAATGTCCGACGGTAAACATGAAACGAAGTTTTAGTCATCTTCCTAATTTCTTCATGTTTCACAAATTAAAATTTAACTGACTGTTATCTTACTTTTTCCTTTTCATGTTGTGGTGAATCAGTTCACACGTCAGTTGAATGTTTGCTCGCCAAAATTGACTGGTCATAAAGAGGGCCTTATCAACACTTGAATGAACGTCTTAGTGCCCTATCTAATCTATCCACACCTAGTGGCGATCCTGCGATTCGGTAAACGATTCATTTGGTCACACTCTATTTTATAGCATCTGTTTAAACTTCTTCACTTATTGTCCGAACAAACCATATTTTTGTCACTGTCCATTTTTTTAAATTTACAATAGTTCCAACAAAATTATTCCATAATATTTCTTGTAACCAACAAATATAAAAGTAAACCAGAACGAATTTATTTGAAATTTAATTTAAATAGTTGTCTTAGTGTTTACGATAAATTGAAGTAGCGTCTCGCGATCGAGCACGTCGCGCGTGCGAAACGGTGCGAGGCAGGTGCACGGCCGGCCGCCCGCTCTCGCCCGATGTCCGAGAGCGTCTGTCCTGTGTCCCTTTGCGCGAGGGCTCCGCGGCCTCCGCATGTCCACGACTCGCGCTATCTCGCTCGGGTGGCCGACGACGGCGCGTGCGAGTCCATACGAAGTGGCCAGGGGTTACTCGCGGTCGCCGTCGCGTCGGCTGTTCGACAGAGATCGTGACAAGCGTGCTATACCCGAAGAAGTGTAGGTGCGAAAGAGACAGGCATAATTCATAAGTGCCGTGCGTCGGTGTGCGTGCGCGGGTGGGGCGAAGATGCAGCGCGTACAAAAGAAAAGGGATAATATTTGCTTGCATATTTCATGACTCGATTAGGAGATGGAATTTTTAATTGAATGGACCCGAGCGCGGTCAGTCTACGGTTTCAAGGCTGTTTGTAAAATTAAGAAGTGATATAAAAGGGAATTATAAAGTTTCCTCTGTTTTACTTTGTTAAATGTATTCTAAGATTCGAGTTGTAAAGAAAACTTAATGTTTTCATGAACTAGTATGAATACAATTACTGCATGTAAGTTTGTGTTTTTAAATGAGGTAAAGTAATAAGCTATATCATTATAGTTGTAGTTTGTATGTACTTACGTAAAATGCATGTAAGTTTTTCTACTACGCCATTGAGTAATACGTGAACGTAACAACGTTCTACGTACCGCCGCTACGCGCTCGTAGCATGGTGTAGCGCGAGTTGTGAAAAACAACATGAAACCGTTATAGGATTCGGAAACATAGTTGCTAATGTTCATAGGGCTTTACCGTTATAAGTGGAATTGCATTTCTCTAATTCAGTGCTAGTTACTGGGCTAGTTTTTTTTGTTAAAACTTTCACATTCATATATAAACGAGTATGCTCAAATAAAACTACATTATCAAAATTGTAAGAAAGCGCAACACGTAAAGCTAGATGTTCACCGTTGCCGGCAAGTTTCGCGGCACATTTTTTCCCTCGCCGCCGTTATTTTACTTAAGACGGCGAGGAACTTATCTCGGTCGGTCCTTGACTTTAATAAGTTTTATGAGTGTCAGTCGGGACTTAACTGGCGCGAGAACGGGCGTCGAAAAAGAACTTTTTCATAATTGTTTCCCGACTCAGTAGCGAACTTCGCGGGACGTTCGATTATTGAAATTTCAAATTGTTCTAAGTGATTGATTGTTTATTGATTTCGTTATTTTTGTTTTTAAGGAAATGACGTTTGTTAAATTTAAATTTAGAATGTATATCTTGTTTTCCTAGTTTATGAACCTCTTGCTATATATCAAAAATTTAAAAAAAAATCATACTTTTTGTCTATGTACTTATACAAACGTAGGTTTTTCCTATTACATTTTCATGCGATAACACAAAACAAGCTCAAAGCAAAACTGTATTTTTTTCCATTAATATATTATCACAGGTAGATAACTTTCCTATCTGTATCCAGCCTAATAAACCCAATCGCTTGACCAAACACACCGTGATAGGCTGTTCAAAAATCTTTTTAAAAATCGTGGTCACTGAATGTCCAGCTTCACAAAACCTGTGCACTACCTTCATCTCTCTCTAATTGTCTCATATGGACTGCGTTAATAGAGACAACTAAAGGGTTGTCCGTTTTCTC
This sequence comes from Hypercompe scribonia, assembly GCA_949316085.1. Classification (NCBI taxonomy): domain Eukaryota; kingdom Metazoa; phylum Arthropoda; class Insecta; order Lepidoptera; family Erebidae; genus Hypercompe; species Hypercompe scribonia. The sequence continues at coordinate 15,047,591 of OX438981.1, read as the reverse complement.
GAGTGGAAATCTGGATATAATGACCGATGTATGTCTATCTCGTTCACATGTAAGGGTGTGTAGGTGTGTGGAAAGGGATGGTGGTGTACACGTTAATAGTTCGAACATGGGGTGAGTTTTCACGAAAATGTTCGACGCTACTCGACACTAGGCGGCGTGGAAAAATGAGTCATGAAAATTTAAGGTTCGTTTCTAAGTTCAAAAGCTATTCAAGATTTTAATCTTTCTAAGTTTACCAATTATAAGTATAAAAGTATGTTTATCAGCAGTTCGGTTACTATAGTCTGTCTAGTTTAGAATCAGACTGCCGTGTATGTGATGTGTGAGTATTGATTTTAAAAAAATAATTATGTGTCTACTTGGTACGTTATTAAGTACTTATTTAAATAATTTATAAACTAAAGTTTATGGCTAGGATTGTGGACTTAATAGTATATTTTACTGAGGCCTAGGCACAACAATGGACGTCTCAATAGAAGTCTTTTGCCTGAGACGATGATAATACTAAAATTTTAATATAATTGTTCAGTCTTTGGAGCAACTTAAAGTACGGTAATGTACTTGTGTCTTCAAAGTTACAGGTGCCATGGACGATGATAGTCACGTACCATGAGGTGAAAACTTATTGCATATTAATAAGTCCGCAACCCTAGCAGTTGTTTTTTTTTCAAATTAATCTGATTGTCCAACTTAAAACAAAAACTATTCGAATTTTAAATCGTTTAAAATTAGAAATATGTATCACATTACTGAACATAGACAGTTCCAAATAGGTTATGTCTTTTTTTTTTGCATCCTTAAAAGTTAAGTTCTATAATTGAATATTTCAACGGATACTTTTTTCTATATACCTCTGTGACAGATGTGGGACAGGATATAGAAAATTGCTCAATTTGAAACATGTAATGTTATACTGAAGTATCAAGTTCATTTATTTGTGTTGACGTATGATTTTTTGTTTGACTTACGCATATGACTGTTCATAATTTAGAAGACTCAACTCCTAGTAGACCAGGGTAGAAGCCTTTAAAAATAATAAAAAGTGAAATAAAATCGTAGTAGGATGAAACCCATTAGAAAAGGAGGGGAATATTATAAAAATGAAGGGAAAAATAATTTACGGGCGATCTGAGGTCGGGGAGGGAATGGGGGTGAGTTTTTAAGGGTGAAAAACGGTTTTTCTCGATTTCCGGCAAAACTAAAAGTCCTATCGAAAAAAGTCAAATGGCAAAGTTGTAGGTAATAAAAAGATCTAAAACTTTTGTATTTACACTTTTTTCACAGAACCTCAAAACTTATGTGAAAAATTCAAAAACCAAGTTTTTGGTTTTTTATTTTTATCTTTTACAAAATTTTTTTTTTTTTAACGAAATTTGGTGAAAACTTACCTTTTTATGTCCCAAATACGCTGTAATTTATTTGATTAAAAATATTTATTTTTTCACCTTATTTTGAATTAATATCGAAAAAACACCCTAATTTTCAATCGAAAACTCACCCGTCAAAATATCAGCTTTTTTCAAAAAGTTGGTATGTTTTCTGTTCGTTGAAATCTCTACTTTTCGATGGTGGAAAAAAAAATATATGTTAGCATAGTAAATCTTCTCAGAAAATGCAAAAAATCGAAAAAAACTCGAATTCGAATTTTTTTTTTTAATTATTTTAAATAATTTCATTTAAAAAATGTGATTGCTGCAATTTGTTTCAATTAAAAAGTTGATTTATTTAATGCTAATTACATTTATGTCATAGAAAATCTCATTATATAAAAATATAAATGTAAATCGTACAATTAAATGTAGATACTTTATTCTGATTACGTTATTCATTACAATATTTTTAACACATTAATCTTATGATTCATTAAAAATTCATTTATTCTTTATTTATTAAAAAAATATAAAAGAAATAAATGTCAAAATGTCTAAAAAATATATTAAAAATCTATTTAAAATGTATAAATATATAAAAAATATGTATATAGTAAATATATTTTTAATAACTAACTTTTGGCTGATTTTCATGTATATTTCATATATTTTGAATACATCTGAAATATATTTGAAATGTAAAAAATATATATGAAAATCGGCCAAAAGTTTGTTATTACAAATATATTTATGTTATATATTTCATATTTTTTTTATAGATTTTTAAAATATTTTTTATGTATTTTGAAATATTTTTTTTCCATGGGATTAACTAAATTTGTTTGTGCAAAATTAAGGAGATTATTTTTTTTTTATCTTGTACTAAAACATCATTTAATTTCAATCTTTTAGACCAGGGTAGAAGCCTTTAAAAATAATAAAAAGTGAAATAAAATCTTATTAAATATTAATTTTATTAACTGATTTGTTTGTTAATTATAGTAGTATATTGTTATTTGCAATTTTTTTTATCAATGTAACATGTAATCTAATGTTTTTCAAGTAATTAAAGTGTTAGTTTTAATAAATAGCTCAAAATTTTTTATAAGAATTAAAAAAAAAATTTCGAATTCGAGTTTTTTTCGATTTTTTGCATTTTCTGAGAAGATTTACTATGCTAACATATATTTTGTTTTCCACCATCGAAAATTAGAGATTTCAACGAACAGAAAACATACCAACTTTTTGAAAAAAGCTGATATTTTGACGGGTGAGTTTTCGATTGAAAATTAGGGTGTTTTTTCGATATTAATTCAAAATAAGGTGAAAAAATAAATATTTTTAATCAAATAAATTACAGCGTATTTGGGACATAAAAAGGTAAGTTTTCACCAAATTTCGTTAAAAAAAAAAAATTTTGTAAAAGATAAAAATAAAAAACCAAAAACTTGGTTTTTTGAATTTTTCACATAAGTTTTGAGGTTATGTGAAAAAAGTGTAAATACAAAAGTTTTAGATCTTTTTATTACTTACAACTTTGCGATTTGACTTTTTTCGATATGACTTTTAGTTTTGCCGGAAATCGAGAAAAACCGTTTTTCACCCTTAAAAACCCACCCCCATCCCCTCCCCGACCTCAGATCGCCCGTAAATTATTTTTCCCTTCATTTTTATAATATTCCCCTCCTTTTCTAATGGGTTTCATCCTACTACGATTTTAATTGCTTTTAAAAATTATCGACCCTGGTCTATAGAACATTTAAACGAAAGAAATATTCATACTTTTGATATCACTGGCATGTTGGATGTCAATAGTGGTATGACATTATAATGTCAACATTTATTTGTGACATTGTGAAACGCTCTACGAATAAGCTTCTATTTGTTCGTAGATAAAAAACTTTCTATTATTATTATGTTTATATACTCAAAAAATACGTATTCATTTGTTTAACACCTAAATATTTAGTCAAAGAAGTTACTTACATATTGAGACTTTATTTGTGCACATTTTTTTAGTTTGAAACTTTAATTAAGTTTTAGTTCATTAATTTTTTTGAATGTTAAATTGAATTATGTGGAATTAATAATAATAAACTGTGACGCATATACAATTATTCATTGTTGGTAATAAAGCATAAGCATTATTTTTTATATTTGTGTCATTATCCTTCATAATAGCAATCTGTTTGAATAGTAAATTTTTATTGGCATTGTAAAGTGAGCTTTTTAAAACAAATCAAATATTATAGATACGTATGTTATACTTACAAATTAATTAAGTTATAGCGTTTGTTGGTAATTTCAAATTACAGCTTTTTATTAAAGGAATATGAAACTATATACGATATTTACATTCAAATATTATTTTTTAAATTTATGACTGTACTGCTTGTTCTGACTAAATTTTGAAATGGTTGATCCAATTATAATTGATGTTATAAGGAGTAATTTAGGCTACTTATAAATGAGAAAAAAACAGAGTTAGGCGTTAACAAAATTGTAACAAGAAAATATTGAAAAATATCCGATTCAAAAGCAACGTAATACGTAGGAACGTAAAACTGCGGGGCACAGTTTCTCATATGTATAACAATAGTTTTCCATGAATTAGTTTCAATCTATATACTATATTTTTATATAGGGAAATCGGGTAAAATAGCAGACATTTCACCCGATGGAAAATGACTTGTATCGACCATGGACGTTTGAAATTCGCGTCAAAATCACGCGTATTGAAGGTTTAAAGAAATATAGAAGGCTTCAGATCGAAGTCTTGTTGCAAAATATGTGTTGATTTTAAATACGAGACTCTGTACTGTTCTGCTAAATAACTCCTCCTCACTGTACTAGAATTTCATAACGTTAAAATCAAAACATCATTAACTTAAAAGTGTGGCATGTATGGTCATGTATGGACGGTTGGTGTTGTGGTTTAAGCGGTTGCCTCGCCTCTTCCTACTGCACTGTAGTGTTACGGGTCCGATGCCCAAATAGGACAACACTTTGTGTGATCTACAAATAGTTTTCCAAATTTTGAGTGTTCCTTGTGTCCGTTTCACGTATTTTTGTGAAGTCTCCTGCAACACAGGACTTATTTCTAGTGTGTGCATTGTCTTACTTTTTGAAAAAAAAAAACAAGGTTACATAAAGTTAGCGTCACTCATAGATTTTAGATGATTAAAAGTAGAGGTACTTTCAGCACAAATAGAATGTGTAGTTGACAATACTATAAGTTTGCACTTGGAGATTATCTGACGGGTACAGGAGGATTGTGGCACTGTTAATTACTTTTTAATTCTACTTACAGTAAGAGAATGTTTTTTATTGAATTATAATCGTTTAGTTTATTCTTCTAAATAATATAATATCTAGTGACTGTGCACTCTAAACTTCTTATTGAATATAAGAAGTTTGAAAAAAAAGACACTTATTGAAAGGTAATCATACATTTCCTTAATTATCAGCGAGTTACCCTCCTTTGAGGGTATATACTAAAATAGATTGAAGTCACGCGGGTCCCTTCAAGGGCAACTTTGTAACACGTGTGTCCACAGATATTAATCCTCATTTCTGAAATGTTGGCCTTAAGACTATGTCTCGGCTTAAAATGTTTTTGTGTTTGTATTTAAAAATATTTTATGATAGTTGTTTTAAGTTGTTAATAGTGTACAAATATTTATTTGTTTACTATGATATTATTGATGAAATATAATATATTATATATATATACTTACTGTAGCGTCATCTACTAAAGACATATCAAACTACTAATCCTGTATTACGATATATAATTCTCTTGCCGACTAGCATATACACAACTTCCCAACATCAACGTTAAACCACGGCCCACCAGGCGTGATCACCTCACCTGGATGAAGGATTCGTCACGTTTAATAATGATGATAACGTTTATTTCAGCCAGTGTCATAATCGATGAGTTGATATTATTGAGGTAGAAAACTTACACACAATCTACCGGTACAGCCCTACCGGTATTTAACAATATATATATACTCGTAGACGGCAGCTTTTGATTATTTTACAGAACACTGATTTGAATTAAAACGATTTCTATACGTATTTATAAACAACAAGTTTTAAACAATATAAATTACTATCAAGCAGGAATTAAAGTAATTAGTTAAGTAGTTGTGGAATGTATAGACGGCATATTTACCCTCTTTTTGAGTTTCACCGTAGTAGAGGTAAAACACACATGATAAATGATAAATGATTTTTTACTAGTAAGTCTTTTTCGACATTTTTGTAAGTCAGGTCTTTTATAAAATTAACAGTTCTAAATTTGAACATTGTACTTACAATAAGGTTGTTGGATGGCAATTCTAATATTTGTCTTTAACAACCACTTATTACAATTGTTATTATGTGCAGTAATGGCCGAATCTTCTCAACACGTGACCGTTTTAAATTTAAGACCAGGACCCACCCTAACATCGATCTATTTATGTCGCGGATAACTAAACCCACTTATTGGGAGTATTTCTAAATTTAGAGTTTATAGACGCGCAGTTATTTTTCTATGGGATTTTTATGGAGTCACTCTTCAATGCATCTGTCACATATTCCATATGTGTGTGATTTTTATATTGTACCATAATCTTATTCAGACTGCATGGTTACGGTTTAGAGTTAGTTGCAGTGGTCATATTACATTACACTGCGTGAAAATTATCTTGGAACTTTATCGAAAGAGGATAACATGCTTTTATTTATTAATTTACAAACTTTATATACTACATTTGTACATTGGCAGACTTAATACCCAGGGCATTTTCGTTCAGTCAACCTTCGGGTGATATAGAAATGTTATAAGGTAGTAGGTGTACAGAGGTTAGACACATGTTGTGTATACTTGTACACATGTACAAACTCACAGTAGAATTCGTCATATTTATAAATAAAACGTACATAAAGAAATATACACATATACAAATAGACACATACACATATAGATATATACGCTATGAATACCGAAATATAAGGTATGCTATGGATTAGATAATTCTGTCAGTTCATTGAGAAATAGATCATGAACTTTCCTTTTGAATGTAAATCGATTTGTGGACATCGTGATTTCGACCAGGGGCGCATTCCAGAGTAGTACCGTCTGGACAAAAAACGAACAATTTACAAATGTTTGTGAAAATTTACTGAACGGATTTGGATTAAATTTTACAGTAATAGAGCTCATACATGAGAATAACGCATAGGCTAAAATTTGCTCATGTGTTTAATTTGGGTGAAGGGGTAGTCCATAAAATGTTTGTAATATTAGTTTGGATACAAAAGTAACTGTCACACTCTGTTACACTTTCACAGTTAAACTGCTGCATCGATTTTAATAAAAATGGCATACTTTGGCATACTTTTAAGAAAGGCATTAGTTTACTATTTACCACAATAACTTTAATTAACGCAGGTGAAGCCGCAGACAAAAGTTAGTTAAGAAAAAAATCTTTTAAAATTAGCCAATTTTGCCGCAGAGTCATGTTTTGAAACACATAGGCCTACTTGACCGGAGTGTAACCACAGCATCACTGAAAACCGGTGTTAATCCTTTCGATGCTTAAAACTGAGTGTTCCTCCTCTCCAGGATTCAGAAGAATGATGGAGAAGAAGATCAACGAGTGGCAAAATAGTTTCTAAGTAGCCGGTGTCCATGAGCGGTGCTGGTCAGTTACTAGCGTTAGTGACTAGTCTGTTCACTTGCCCCCATTCGTTTCGATAGTTGAATATCTGTCTAATGTCTATACGAGTACTAATAAAATCAATATGATTTAAAAAATTGAAACACGCTTACAAACGGTGGTTACAGATAAAAATAAAAACAAATAAACATACAGGTGAAGCTAATAAAAGCGTATCAAAAAGATAAGAATATAAAGAATATGCCAAGAAAAAATCAGTGGTTAAAAACAGTGGGTTATAATATAGTTTATGAACGAACTCTAATTACAACCAATGTCAGAGGTGTGAACGCGCCTACGACGTCACACCTAATCAACTACCAAGCCAAATAAGTCAACGACTTACTTAGTGATGTGATTATTTATCGACTAAATTAAAATTATGTTTATAATAGTGCTGATGACATGAGTAAAAAGTGTGATATATGTTTTTTAAATTACTCGTGTATACTCGTACATACATCAAATTTCATTATTAAATGAATTGTGTGGCAATGCACAAAATACGGAGGAACAGACATAGAATTTTATAGAAGTGTTATTCCATCAGTAAGTAGTGTGTGTCATCATCACCATCAGCCTGTTGCAGTCCCACTGTTGGACATAGACCTCTCCTCTTGCACGCCACTCTAATCGATTTTGTGCTTCTCGTATCTAACTTCTGCCAGTCATATTGTGTAAATTATCACACTACCTGGCAAGTGAGCGTTCAACACTATATTTACCGAGACACGGTCACCACTCTATAACTCTTTTACTCTAACGATTGTTGGTTCTGTGGCTAACACGGCCAATCCACTGCTCCTTCCACTTACTAATCCGATGGGCTATAACAGAACAAGAATAACAGTATAGTGTTAAATATATTTGGAGCTCCCTCAATATGGATTTGCTTCCAACTTTTAGTAGTTCTGTTGTAACACCTTCTTCTCGTGGACTGTTTAAGAGGCATCTCAATTTCGTTGATGCTGATATCGGACAGGTTTTCGGTTTAAAGGCGTGTTAATGCGGCTCTGGTGTCTCTATTTTTAGAATTAGGTCGAGACGCATGGGAAGCGTGTAACCAGCTATAGAAGGTTTCCGCTTCGAAAAGGACTGGACTGAGATCCTATAATTGTTTGAAGCCGAGTAGGCCGGTACTTAGACTTCTTAAACTTAAAATCGACAGTTAGAGAACCTCGGATAAGTTCGTGATTGCTACTTGTATTAAACCTACTGGTCACTGAGAAGTCTCTGAATATATACTCGTATGTCTCTTACGTGTGTACCAACATTTAAAAACTTAAATTACTACGGACGTTCTTCATCGATATCTACCTTTCACAACACTAAACTGTAGCTCAGTAGCTAAGTACTTACTGCAACCGAGCTGTCGTAACAATAAATTCGAAGGAGGCTTCACATTCTTTGAAGGACGCTCCTGTGACCTTTGGCCTCACAATTAGAGACTTAATTTGAAACGACGTGTCAGAACTAGCTTCGGGCAAAAAGAGTCACATTGATGGAGCTAATTAAACCTTTATAGTGGATAGTGGATGAATGTATATTTTTTTACTTTTATTTTTGTGTATATGTTAGTCTGTATATATTTATATGTGTAGGTCTATGTACGTGTATGTATTTGTAAATGAGTAATGTTAATGAGTGTGTGTTTGCGAATGAATGCTTTATCGATTTTTTTAGATAGGCACGTGATGATGGTGGGGTATTTCTAGCTAATTTCGGGCACGACGACCAGTCTGAACGGAGACTGAAATCGCCGTGAGTGATAAGACTGCCAATTATTATATTTATACATTTTGTAACTTATCTTTCGTTTTGTTTATATGTATACAATAAAGATAAATAAATAATGATATATTTAACGTAATATCTAAACAGCCTAGAACAAATATCTGCTGAACGTAGGTATCGTCCGAAGTGTTTTATACTTCCCTGTCTCGCGGTTACCCACATTCAAGTTCAATTGACATAGCAACTCTTTTGTCGCATATCACCTAGTAAGTGAAGACCTATCCTCTTCTCTTTATAAAGCATATCTCTTTAGCTCGTCACGATCACCACAATTCCCATTCACCGCACATTCTATGCGAAACTCTGTGAAAACGCACTTTTGAGTCTCTTTACCCTCATCCCAGGATCTAACTCTATTCAGGGGCACTGAGACAGCCAGCGGTGGCAGAGGGTAAACTGCTCCGAACCAGCCTCCAAACGTCCACTGCGTGATGATGTAGATAGAAGGAAGTCTGTAGTACGCCATGATAGAACATTATCTTCAGATTTATTTAGTAAAGACGACCTTTTTACTCACTTGCCTCTATACTTAGCAAAGACTATTGTCTATGTCTATTTAGTAACCTATGTAATTTGTAGAAAGAAATGAATTAATAGGTAGTACAGAAAAGGTAAATGTCTAAAACGCTTAATTATAGGACAGTAATTCATTGTGAAGTATAACTTACCGCGTAAGTTTGCTTTAACAATGCGTAGGGGTACTTACGTTAACGAGTGCTATTTACGACCTCTAATGCTTCAGAGGTTCCAGGTCTAATTTCCACAGGTGAAGTATACTGAAGAGTTATATCAAAGAGATTTCAAAATAAAGATATTTTATGGTTCAGTAAAATTTATACCTAACATTGTAAATGACAGAAATCATAATGTTTTTCTCTAAATTGATATTAAACTAATTACATACGCGAACACTGTAATATGTACTACTATTATTTTTTTTTTAAGATAACGTCCGACTAATCAATGTATCTTGAGTCGCAGGAGACTTTACAAATATACATGTAACGGACATAAAAGCACCCAGACTCAGAATAATAATTTGTGCATCACACAAAGTGTTGTCCTATGTAGAGTTTGAACCCACGACACTCAGCGCAGTAAAGAGGCGTGGCGACCGCTTAAACCACTACGGCATCCGCGCAGCCAATTTTTGTCCACGGGTTCCTTTCTGTTAATGTTGATTGTATCAATACATGATTCCAGGATAATAGATAGTCTATGTAAACATAAAGGTTACCTTTACAGAGTGAAATAGTTTCTAAAGTTAAAATAGTTTATCATCGTGATATTATGAAAGACTTTTTGGATTGTTGAAAGTAGTAACTATTTTGTAACTTTTTGATAAGAGAATGTAAGAATAGCAGTACTGAAGTATCAAGCAAAATCACATGCAAAAGTAATAAATATAATATAATTGATCACTGTCTGATTTTGTCATGAACTGTAAACTATTCCAAGGAACAGTGCTCTACAAAGACATAGTCGAAGTATCATCACACTTTTAATAACAATATAACAATAAATACCTTTCTAAATATGGTGATCAGTAATGACATGTTTATGAGTTCACAGGAACAGTAACTACTAGACAATTTCTCTACACTCATTTCGAAGGTCATATGACATCTATTCATATGCTCATAGTTGTACGAAACATAAAAATTACTCTACAGTCAACTGAGTTACCTAAGATTGAAATGGATAGTTGGATACTTGGTTTAGAGTACCTTGTGTCCACTTATTTTGACAATGACAAGTTTACTTTAGACAGACGTATTTGTTTGGATACTTGCAATCGCCTGTTTGTACACCGCCTGGGGATAACTATTAGTAACATCTGTCATATAACTCGACCTCAGTTATTCCTTCAGGCATCTGGTAAATAGTACATCATTTTCATTAGAAGTAATAATCCATTAATCATTGTTTCACCTTCAATCCCCACTATTTGCACAATTTGGTGTGCTATAAGCTCCTAAGTGTACCACCTACGTTCAAAGCCTCGGAATATTCTCACAAGTTACTCATCATTGCAACACGCGATAACTTGAGTTGGTTAATCAGGCGAAGCTCATATTGAATGTAATTATTTACTTGACTGTCTATTACGAAATATTTATTACGTAAAAGTATTTGTCTTTAGAAACGCTATTTTGTATTTATGAATGGAATTGTGTAGAATTGCGGATAACCACAAACAATTATTAGACTCTATAAGATCTTACAACTTGTTTTTAATTAAATATTTTTTAATAATTACTTATTTTCTTAGATGAATCTTAGGTATTCGTGTTCATTTTTATAATTTCCCAAAATGATGGATGAGTTGAACTCGAGACAAAAATTTTTTTTTTTTTTCAAATAAGTTTACCTTATAATTTCTTAACATATCTTTTCTTATATTCTCTTATATTGATATAAAATAATTATATTCTTTAGTCGCTTATTACTTATATCCTCTATTGATTCATTCCACATTACACATTAGCATTTGTAACATTCGTCAATTCAAAAGTTCTACAAACGGATTTTTCCTTCCGTTTCTGCTTAAACTCATAAAACTCTAAGTTAACATATAAGTTTAAGTATAAGTTTTATAAGAATAAATCTTACCCCTATTGTATTTAATCCAAAAGTGAGTGTAGAAAGATTATTATTCAATCACGTCAAATTATGTCACAAGAACTAACCGTAGTGGATGAAATTTTTTATATAAAATACGTAGATTATAGTTCAGAACAGTACATAAACCATTATTTAAAAATTTAAAAAAAAATGGTTAACTAAGTGAAAGTTAACTCGATGCTAGCAACTAGAAAAAAAGTAAGTTTTTGACATAAATGTGATCAACAGTGAAATTAATTTTGATTGGTGCATTCAATGACATTATTTACGACGTAGATCTATTTATATAGAACCTTCATGGTCTTCCACCATTAAATAATTTCAAATTTTATTGTATGGTTAGCCTTAAATAAAATATGACATACTGCCTATTATGCCTAAGGATTTTCACAAATTACTAAATGCCGTGATCTAATGACATAAAAATGACATGCATATTTTTTTCTAAATGTAGTTTCAAGTTTTAAATGGACTTAAACTAACATTAAAAATCATTAGGCAGTTTCTTTTGATAGAAATCGTACATAAGCATTTGTCAAGTTTAACATTAGTGAAAGTATTTTATGTTATTTTATTATTTTATGCACTACTGCTTGTGCTGACTTGAATTTTACCATTTTAGATTTATCTTTTTAGAGATGTAGACATACGCTCTGGAACTAAACGGTTCGGCTTTTCCTTCCCGTGCCAATCCGTTTAAACTTGGAATTCACTACCAGGACACGTGTTGCCCGTCCAGTATGACCCGGGTCTTTTAAACGGGGCGTGAAAAAATATCTCTGCCAGTAGGTTACCATAGTATATTTACATAACAGCCCAGAACATGGAAGTTGGTGGTGTTTCACGCCCGTAGCTTGGAGAGCACTTTAAGCTATCGGTTTCAATTATCCTGAACATCTATGGCAAACGTTATTGCCAGGTCAGTTCCATTGAATATTATACTGCCAGTTTTTTTTTTTTAACGCGTGGAAACCTCCTCGGGCCGTCATCTCACCGGGGTTTACGGCAGGGTGGTGTGTCGGAATCGGACCGACTAAAACCACACAGAGTGCCACTCTGCGCCTGACATAGAAGGGATCCGGGAACAGCTGCTATTACGACATCCAGGTTATACTGACAGCTAGTTCAACCTTCGAATTCAGTTCGCTCTCCGGGTTACGGCGGTTCGAAGCCAAACACTTCGTCAAAAAACTGATATTCAGGTGAAACTAGTTCAATTTGTAGGCGACTCTGAATAATTTTGGAAATAATAAAGGTTAGGAACATAAAGAAAAAACACATTTCACCACTCAGTTCCTCTAACCTTCCTCACTCATTTTTGTGGAATACTCAAGGGTCGGTCAGTTGTAGGTGCTCCTGGATAGTGTCGCGGAAATCACTTACCGTCAGATGATCTGACTACTAATCTAGCCCCCATACCATCAAGAAATCATAATATCAAATTATTCCAAGCAAAACAAGTATACATATACACGTAATTATTTGTAGAAACATATTATTTAAACCTATTACTTAACGTACTTCGGTTGAGTGCAATTAGTATTATCTTGTTGAAGATCCCGAATCGATGACTTACTATTGACATAAGGAATTTGACATTTAATTCTACGTGAACTTTGAGTACTAATTGTACTCAACTAACTGTAGACAAATCAGGCTACCGCCTCTTTATTTGCCTTTCAAGAGCTCATAGATATTAAAGTTCAACAGTTACTTTAGGGTGTATCTTCCAACTACAAAGTAGAATAGCCATTGTTTCTATCATGGATTACTTGATACATGAACTAGAGACAAAAGATTGTGGTTTTAGAACCTCAATTAAGCCGTGGTCTCGAAATAAGCGGGAGTGGAACGGAGCAGCGGTAGCAGCGTGGTGAGCGGCATGTCAATGTAGATTCAGTTCAGAGGTCAGTTCCATGTAAATGTATGCATTGAAACGCACCGTTGTCGGCACCGCCGCCACTCCCGCTGACTTCGTGTCTACTGTCTTATGATAGACTGTCAAGTGCGATGATTGAGAATTGGCAGTCAGAACGAACTAATTTCTTAACGCTGATTTTCTGCGAGGCCGTGGTATCATCCCGTGGAGTTAGACAGTTTTTGATGAATCACCGCTCACTTACGGCCAACAGCTACGTCTATCTTTAGTAAAAGTGCATTTATTTCACAAATGTACTGTAAGAAGAACTTGTCCTTTTCAAACCGCCTCAAAATGAAATAAAAACTGTCTAGCTGGACGTAATCCTATAATGAAATTAAAAAAAAAAGTCTCCAAAAAAATGTTTCTGTTATCAAAGTAGGGCTACTAATAAAAACAAACGTAGACAATAGGGAACCCAACACTCAGACGGCGTGTGCCACATTGTGTGGGCGATAGCCAAACGATAAAATCTGCTACCCTTTTCTTTCAATTTTTTTTCTTAATTTTTTTTAAGTAAGAATTTATAGCAAGTGGTGAATGTTAAGATGCTGCAATGATATAAAAAAATGGTCGGTACTCATTTATTAGTCACGTACCATTACCATTTTATTATATTTTAACATAATTTTTCCTAATCCATTAGAAATAGGTGGCTTATTCAAAGTACTAAATATATAGTTAACACTAAATATAAGAAGTACTAGAAGTATATAGTAAGTCCTTTATACGATAAAATAAAACAATTCCACTATATTTGATAGACATTATTTCGTAACAAAACCTACTTATCGTTTAAGTTTAAAAGCTTACATAACCCTAAACTTCTTTTGAATACAACTGGCAATGTAATAAAGTACTTTTTAAACAAAGTTAAACAGACACAAAAGTTTTATGTAACCTCCTTGTCGCAAAACCTTGATAGAAGTAGTGTCAATTAAAAGAAGAATACGTTATTACTAAGCTATTACACATTTATTCGTATTTCAAATCACCTCAGTATATTTACTTATTATATTAGGCCAACAATTCGTACTTCGAAATTTAAAATAATTCTTTTTTTAATCTAATCACGAAATCAACCAGTACCCTCATTGGCGGGTGGTGGCGGCAGGCACGAGGTATTGACCGTCGTACTACTCACTCCAACGGGTCATTCCGCTCAGGTGGAATACTGGCTTTTAAAAATGGAACTACCTTTTGAATTCACAATATCCTTTGTTTTATAAACGATTAAAAAAAAACACTTAAATTTATTATTCGTCAGGTGAAAGGGCATTTTTTGTTGTATTTGAATATTTAAATGTTAAGTATTAGTTTAGTTTGAATTTCTTATACTTACGTTCTTATTTAAACCTTTGTAGGAAAATGATTAAGAGGCTAATGTCACAGACATTGTGAAATAACTACACAGCTTAATGTTTTCAAAAATTTTTGAACATACATTGTTTTTGGTTACTTAAGAAAACGCTATTTTAATAGTCCTCGTGAACTAAAATATAACCTACGATCTTAAAAATCTATATTATAAGCCATTTTTTTTAATTATACTTTTTATCTTAAAATCGAAGTTGTAGTTCACGTTTAACCAACTATAAGGTGTGAAGTCAGTAGTTGACACTTTCTATGGAATGTGCGGGTTTGAATTTTTAATATGTTCGAGTATTACGAGGCACTAGTTATTTTAATACCTACTTATAATAATACTGTATATTTATGAATAAAGATATTAGAATTATCGCTCTAATATATTCATTATTCTTAGGGATGACTAGAGTAACACGAATTATATTATCTGGAACCCTAAAATAAAAAGATAGCGACGTGTATGGTACCAACTGGCACCACATATTGACCGGTTAATCGTCCACGATCGTCAAGGGTGAGCGGACATTTGCATCGATTGGCAGGTGTATTAGAAATAATTGATATTTTTCATTGCTTATAATGGTCCGGTAAATGGTTGTAAGGTATTTGGGGTGTTTTTGAATCAGGCAATTGGGGTATTTAATGCCTGCGTGTGCTGAATAAACTTAAAATTTAGCGCACTCGGTCATAACGTTAGTAAATAATGTTGAGGACACCATTTTCAAAAATAGCAAAAAAATTAAAGTTTTTGCCTTCGTATGTTTAAAAAAACACTTGGATAAAATCCTTGTCAACATCCTAGTGTGTTTTCATTCTCTACAATGTTTTACTCAAATCGCCATTGATTTTTTAAGCAACAAATATAACATTAAAAAAAATCCTAAATGCTTACTATAACTTCACATAATCATTAAAAATATTCGAAAACAAAGGCACTGCTGTCAAACAAAATACGGCAGTCGTTAGCACATAGTGTCAATCACGAATGACCTCAGACCTCTGACCCCAGGTCCAGTTCGATTCCTAATTCATTTCTGACGATCTGAGGTCAAGGTAAGGTGAGATGAAGCTTAAAATTTACATACAAACACGCATTTTGAATAATGACCATACGTTGTCATTGTGTATGTGGACAATTGGCTTAGTAAACCTAATGATAAGATGACAAGGTTCAAATTTGAATGTTATGTTTTCGTCTATTTGAATTGTAAACAATTCTATTATATAGTCGGTTTACGAATATTTTGGATCTTATCTACACATAATAATCTGATTGTTCGTTAAATTAGTTCCTTTTGGAATAATACTGTCGTGCCGACTGCATTTATGACGTATTAAACGGTTGCCACTTTGTGTCCTACAGTGAAGGCTTCTTGTTGGGTGGACAACACTTTGTGTAATCGACAAAAAATTGTCTAAGTTAGGGTGTTCTTTGTGTCCATTTCATGTATGTTTGTAAAGTCCTCCACGAACAGGACACATTCTTAGTAAGGAGTTTCCTTTTAGAAGAAAAAAAAAGTAAGTTCGAGAGAGAGAGCCTATATCGTTTGTATGTTATCTTAAATATTGTTGTCAATAGAATTTTTAATCAATGTGTAAATGGACTAGGGTCTCAAGTTAAATAGAGTAGCTTAATAATCTTTACAGAATTTACTCTGATCAGGCTACGTCTTGACCTTTGAGAAAATACAGCTAGCATATTAAACTTTGTTTTTAAAATTTTAATAAAGAAATCCGAATGGATCTTTAAATTTCTTGTCTAAAATGAACATCTCGTTTTTCCAAAAGACAATACAAAGTTTCAAGAATTATCATAATTGTATTTTCCACATTTTTTTTTGATAAAGACATTTTGCATTAAAGATATCTAAAATTAATTTTTTGTCATACCTATTGATAAATCCACTTCCATTTACAGCTGACATTAATAGATCTGCATGTCACACACCTATGCCACTTGATATACTCTTATCTTAAGATCTATATTCTAAAACGATCGATTCTCAAATATCTTATTATCATACGATACATCCATAGAGAGAAGAGACGAAATTAAAATGACAATTACATGCCGATTCGCTTCTGAATGGGCCCAATAGCATTATTAGCCTTAAGAGGTCCATTGTACCCCCGACGGGTAAAGTAAATATTTTGACAAAAGTCCGTTGCGCCATATTGAGTTACTTAAAGGACAATTGTTACGTCAATAGTGACAAAATGGGCTTCTGAAAAAAAAAATTAAAAAAAGAACAAGGTGCAAAACTTTATTTTTTTTGTGACATCACAAATCAGTGTCAAACAGCTAAACTGACAAATTTAGAAATTTCTCGTCATAATGAGTAGATTTTTTTAGTACTTTTAAAGATATAGGTAAGTTAACTGTAGGATTCGAATTGGGTTTTAAAATGTCAGTGACGTGTACCTATTACTATTGTAAGTTATAATGTGTTAGTAGGTTCACAGTTATAACAATAAATATCGTTATTTTCGATTGATATAGAAATAATAATTATCAATTTAGATAATAAGAGTAGGCTACCCAGTTATTGAGAAATTACCACATTTTCAATCAACTTTCCTTGAAAGTTTTGATCAACTGCCAATATAAGTGCATATTACTGTAATAGTGTCCTAACATTACAAGTGACCGCAAAAGTACAAATTGAGTTAAACGCTCGTAACGCTTTTCATATGCACACACGTGTATATGAAAAGCCAATATTTACAAGTCTTCTTACTCTATTATTAATTCAGAATAAAATTTTTACATTGTATGCGAATATTTTTTCATAGTATAAATAATTACAGAGAATAATAGCAATCACAATATGAGTAACAATTTCAGTAATTTAAATTATAATATGACCTATATATAATAAAAATGACCCCACAATAAAATATGAAAATAAAGGATAAAATATAAATTAATTATTCATTCATCGTTCCGTCAGTCATACGCTTATTAGCAATAAGTAAAAAATAATAAAATCAATTAAATGTCAAATACAATAGAAAAAATAATCAGTAAAATTCATATAGTGTCAAATGCCAACAAAAACAATAAAGTTCATAAGATGTCATTAAATTAACCAGAAATAAAAATTCAGTTATGGGGTTCACAGATCATCAATCGAGTTATAACATTTCTCTAACAGTAATCTCTTCAATTCGTTTAAAAATCTTTTTAACGAAAAATTTTTTTATTTCTAATGGTAGTGTATTGAATATACTAATGGATCTGTAATATACACTCTGTGTATCTCTGTCTCTTTCTCCTAGTGCTCTCCCTTATCTATCTTTCAGCTTCGTTTTCGTACCCATGAGCATACTCGTATTTGGATAAGTGGGAGAGTAACACCAATATATATAAACTAGGAACTGTTAAAATTTTCATTTCTTTGAAATATGGTCTGCAAGAATCGGGTATTTAAATAACTTCTCAGGTAACTGTCAATTTAATTTAAGAACAATATTTTTAAAGTTTTTGTAACTTGTAACACACTGATAATTTTTATAGGTGATATCTTTTTGCAACCTTATTTTCTTTTTGTTAATTTTAAAGACACCGCAGTCAAAATATTCTTGTGCCATGGGGGACTTTGCAAAAATACATGAAACGGACACAAAGAACACCTCTGTGGAAGGTATTG
Source organism: Hypercompe scribonia (assembly GCA_949316085.1). Classification (NCBI taxonomy): domain Eukaryota; kingdom Metazoa; phylum Arthropoda; class Insecta; order Lepidoptera; family Erebidae; genus Hypercompe; species Hypercompe scribonia. Next base: position 15,029,155 of record OX438981.1, on the reverse strand, counting down.
TGTGAAAGGGGACGGAAATATGTTACAAAAAGCTGGGGAAACGTTTGATGTTCAATGCAAAACATTTCTGAATTAATTTTCGTAACATTTACAAAGAGTATTTTATTAGTCAACTTTACAAATCGAAGTATTCGACATCATCACACAAATGATAAAGGGTGGCGCAGATAATATAATCAACAGCCAGGATACTTTTACTAAGTTCGATAAGTGAAACAATGGGCACGCGGGCCGAATCGCAAATGAGCGGTGTAGGCCGGCCATGTGGGCTGGAGGTCATGTTAAATTAAAATTTCGAATTTAAACTCCTTTCATTGTTCTTTATAAAAAAAACAATCTATGTTATATCGATGTCGATGATACGTATTATTAAAACAAAATCGGTCCTCAATTGACGTAGTAACATACAATGGAACATAGAACCTCGTTCGTTTTAAAATTGGTTAAATAGACCACCGCTAAATAGTATGATATACAATCCACTACTACATATTTCAATGTATATCATCTCACAAAGATTTAATACAGCTTATAAGCATATTTTTGAGTTATACACTAAGCGACTCAAAACACATACACTGTTAAAAAAAACCTTTGTCTCGTAACCACTTATAAATAAGCGGTTAATATCAGAGCAATCCTGTGAAAGTGTCAAAGTGAACCTCTTTGATTCTTATGAAGAACCGATACTTACTTAGGTATATCTTTTGTAGATCAATAAGTATTGTATACAATATAGTGTCACCCCTATTTTAAGTTTTATCACTTATTTTAGTGTCTACGGTTAAGTGAATATGTATCTAGCTCTGATTAGCTTTAAAGTTCACGCTTTTTAGTGTAAAACTAAAGGTTTTATTCTAATGAAAAAGAAATTAATGCGTAATTATGAGAATTATTTTTCGAAACAGATTGATATATACTTAAATATAACGTCTCTATCTTCACAATGACTTACTCGTACAGTGGGCAGTGTATTATTTTGTATGAAAAGTAAAAATGCTATAGATTCAATAATGACATACGAGGTGCGGTTCGTGTCAAACAATGATGCCAACAATTCCACTTTCGCGGTGCAGCCAAATGTTGTCATGCGGTCACGGGATACAAAAACTGTGGCGTCTTCTTTAAGAACAATATTTATTCTTTTGCAATATTTATTTTATAATACAATAGCTTTCATTTTTTAAGAAATGTTAATAAAAATCTTCCACACGAAATAACATAATCAATAATTGAAACTATAGTAACTGGAATAAATAAATTTAATTTCAAATGAGGAGAGAAATAGTAGAAACATACATAAAAAATCTTTATAATATTGAAAGAACTAATGACAGTTGCATCTTTAATTTATAAATTATAGATGACAGGAACACGGGAGTGCATATTCGTACCCAAGTTAAGCCAATACGGGTTTTATGGGTGTTTCATGTTTTTATTGTATACTGTTCTTCTTATCTATATATTAATACGTGATACAAAAACTTCCTACACCCTTTTACGAAAATTACGAGGACGCAGGAGCATAAAATTTGACACACTTATAGTTTATGTGTAGGAAAAGTGCAGAACGCTAATATTTTTCAATAATAATGCTTATAAAGTACATTAAATCAATAAATAAAACATTACACACACTACCACGCATTTCACATACACATATAGACTGCACGATTGGCCTAGTGGTTTAAGCGGTCGCCACGCCGCTCTTCACTTTGCTGTGTTGTGGGTTCAAATCCTACATGGAACAACACTTTGTGTGATCCACAAATTGTTGTTCTGAGTCTGGGTGTTCTTTGTGTACGTTTCTTGTATGTTTGTAAAGTCCCCCGCGACACAGGATTTATTCCTAATGCGGGCGTTGTCTTTTTTAGAAAAAAAAAAAAAAAAAAAAAAAATAAATAAATATACATACACATCTATTTGTACACGCCATTTTGTCCATAGACATAGAGTACTGACATAGACATAAAAAAATAAGGTTTTATTTGCCACATTTAATATAAAAAAAGATTTTAATAATAATGCATAAAAAGTACATTAAATCAATAAATAAAACATTACATAAACCAGCATGCATTTGACACACGCATACACAAGTATTTGTACACGTATAGGTACATACTCTGTGGTCAAATTGTCTTTTTTGTTTATTATAGACATTGTTGAATGTCAAACAGAAAAGTTTTAGAAATAAAACTTTTCTGTTTGTCTCAGTATTTCACGTAGGATTCGTCAAAACGAATCCTACGTGAAATACTGAGCGCTTATACAAATTTATGTAATATATACATATATATAAGTTGTGTAGCAGTAAGATACATTTAAATGTACACGGACTTTCATTATATATAAAGAAAGTTCTGTAGCAGCAATCTGCAATGACAACATTCAGGTACAATAAAAATATAATTTGCTATTGCTGGTTTAAAGCAATTATTAGTAGTTGTAGTATGTAGTTTACGATTTCAGTAATTGTATATACTTCAGGATAAATAAGTGATTTTGAGAGATACGTACATTTAAATGTGCTCTAAATGTCATTCCAAATGTGTTTTTAAGTTATGATTGTGGATTAATGGATTTAGAATGCAGGGGTTTTGCAATGCGAAACATTTTAAATCTGAAGTGACTTTAGGCGACCGTACTGCATTCACTTCATGTTGTCACAAGGGTAAAGCAATATTACCACCCTTAAGTCAAAATGAATATTTTAAATCATTGTACTCATTGACTTACTTCAAATGAAGCTTCAATAAAAAGTAAATCAAAAAATTATTTAGAATATATTAGGAAATATAATTCATGTTTTGCTATGGTTAGCTCAGAAGCCAAAGTTGCTGAGGTAGGCTCAAGTGGAGTGTATTATTTCAAAATATATGAAGTTTTTTATCACAGATCAGGCCCAATGACTGCTGCATATGGTCGCTCACCATGTTATGCACAATTATATTTTTATGATGTTGACACTACTATTAATTATAGATTACAAGAACGTATTAGTCAAACATGTAACAACAACATAATGCGTGAAATTTTACTGGAATTGGACAAAACAGTCCAAAAAATTGGTGTTTTATTAAATCGGCCAGTTTTTACACATGGGCAATTGTATGTCGCAGCAAGTAGAGTTCGTTCATTCGCTGGTTTAAGGTTTTATATATCCGAATATAATGGCCAGGGACATTTAGCAAACGATGAAAGAGTTTTTACAAAAAACATTGTTTTCAGAGAAGTTTTAAATCACTAATTATATTATTACAATATGCGATAAAAAATGTTTTTTTGTTTTGCATCCTCTTATAGCATGTTTTGTTTTAATAAACATTTTTTAAATAGGTATTCTTTATTTTACTTCTTTTTAATTTCCTAAAAGAAATTGGCAAATAACAGTCTTGGTCAAATCTGTGGTTATAGTAGTTTAGTTTTGGACAGTAGAACCTTAATAATGTTTGAATATTGTATTTTAATAATGTATATTAAGTCACTTACAATTTAAATTTATTATGATCGAATTTCGACCAATGGGCGACCACTAGTTCAAATAAATAAATAAAAAAAAGATGGATAAGTACCTACTTCAAAATACTTTTGATACAATATGGTGTTATTGTTATCACAATTACAATCAATAAATTATCACCCGTTTTGTCTCAGTTCTAGTTGGAACCGAAACCAGTGAATCAAATGACGATTCACTGTTCTGTTTAATAAAATATTTCTTAAGTTTTATGAGCCACTCCTTGTAGTCATTGTTCTTTTCAAGGCAAATTATCCTCGGACATGGCAAGTATACGTTTTGCATTGTCAATAGAGTGATTACCACACACGATATCCTTGACAGACGGCCGACACATGACCACTCGAATTTACTCCACTAATAATAACATAATGTGTTTGATACATTTTTTTGCAAGTATAGTTATTATTTGTTATTGCCCAATTTTGATGATTTATAAATTATTGGACTACTCTAATGAAACCCTAACCGGGTGCTTCATAATCAGTAATATTATAAATAAGAATGGCAGAGCGGACTCCTATCTCAATGGCCTGCAAAGGGAACAGTTTAAAGAGGAGGGGAGATGTTACTCCTAGCCGATTGTAGCCACGGCGGTCGGCCTCAACGGATACCAGTTAACTACGCAGGAGATATAATGCACAAATATGTGCGCAAACATAGGTGCACTCTCTGTTCCTTTACTCGTACAATCTGCGATGAGATGACTATCCAGCACGACCGGGAAGAGATCAGACGCAGGACCGACGGCTTTTCTCCAAGGCACGGGAGCTAACACCCTGACATCGAAACATTGGGCTGTTGTTAAACATTTCTATGATCACAAAAACTCAATAACACTTTTTTAGGCCGGCCTGGGTATCGAACCCTTTGTCACATACGTAAACCGCTAGACCAACGAGACAGTCAGTTTTCGTCAGGTGATCTATGTATATGCTTGTTCGTACCCTCTATCATAAATACTCGTAAATAAATAGTTTCAAACAAAACCACATATTGCCTATTTAAAATGCTTGAGCTTTCACACAAATACTATTTTTGTGATTCTTTACTGTTATCTGTTCACAGAATAATACTCATTCGCAGGTTTTACAGAACTACCTTTGATAGACATTCGACTCTGAATGACAACATCAGGATGTTGGTATACTTCAGACCTAATAATATTCTAAATATCAACTTATAAAATTATCAAACATCTGTTGTGTGGTTTCCTTAACACACAGTTCTAACTTGAGCTTTGCGGTGTTTTGTTCACGTAGATTAAGCTTTTAGCTGATGGTCAGCGTATCAATTGGTCACACCTGTCGCTCGATTGTGGCCAAATTATCGACATATGGTCATTTATAACTACTTCATCACATGTTTCTTTAAAAATACACGTATCAAATATTACAGCTCACCGATTACGGTGAGACAAAACAAAAATAAATTAAAAACTTTATCTTTGAAATGGTTCTATTTAAAAGATAGTTGGTTTAAAAGATTCTTTTTAGAGTCCCGTATCTAAAAAGGAAAAAATGGAACTCTTATAGGATCACTTTGTTGTCCATCTTGTTTGTCTTGTCTCAGCTCTGAAAAAATCAAAATTCTAAGCCAACGCAATCAAAATTTACAGCCGTTTATGAAACTAATTTTCGAAACTCGAATAGGAATTAAAACCTTAACGTGAACTCAGAATCTTGAAATTTGGTATAAAGCAACGTCTTATAGCACAAATAAAGAAAAAATTCCGAAAAGTGTAAGTTTTTAGTTACGTCACATAATAAAAATATTTTGAATAATTTTAAACTTACTACCCCTTTCCTCATGAACGCATAGAGGAGTTAAATTGAAATTTATATCAAATACCTAGGTCTATAATTCCTTTAGCGGTAACAAAATCCAACTTCTATGTCCAAAGCACTTTGTTCCGAAGCCTCAGTGCGCGAGTCCGATACGCAGTTGGCCGATTTTTTTCATTTTGTATTTTGTATTTGTATATTATGAGTATTCTCAGAACGTGGATTCATCTAGTATACTCGCAAATAGAACTCCTTAGCCATTACTCTACATTTACGAGGCGCAAATGTTATGAGAATCCACTAGAACTAATCTATAAGATTGGTTGTAAGACGTTGTCTATTTCTTCAAAAATAACTCACATATGATAATATGCTTACAATAATTCTTGTTTTATTAGTTTCATCACCCATCATCATCATCACATCTAAATATCAAACTCTTTCATCAGGATACAAATGAGAATGGATCAAGATAAATCAGCACTAGTCCTATCTTAGAAGCATGTCAAACACTCATAAACAACCGATGCGTTTAACTCCACCCGTTCTAACCTGGTTTATTCATACAAAAATATATTTCTCTGTGTAGTTAGTCAATTTTTATTAGTATGTTTGTATGTAGGTATAGTCTTGTACTTGCTTCAGAAAATATTTAAAAATTTGTACTAATGTACAGTTAGGTACACAAAAAGTAAAACTCCATTCAAAACACTTTCAATTACATTCGTTTAGTACAGTCGAGCACAAAACAAAAGTTGAAATAAATCATAAGGTGCCACAATAGCGTTGGTCTAGAGATAATTGGTTTTGTCTATTTATAATGAGAAGTAAACGGCGTGTAATTAATGGCAGCTCGTGATGAGCGGTGGATAGCTTTGTGGCTATACTCTGCCCACTGTCTGCGTAGGTTAGTAAGTCACAACGAGTACGGTATGGTACAGGTGAGTACTAAAGTAGTTAAGTTTTAAATTGAACCAAAGACAAAATAATTATTTATTTCAGTGTATATTCATAATTTTTACATTGCATTTTAAAATATTGTGTAATACTAGTAATAGTAATGATAGTATTATTTTTGTCCTTTTTTATAAAACAAGGTTTACTGTAAGACTAGTATTACTTGCATTGTTATCAAAGTAATCTTTATGAATAAAGAAAGCATTCTTTTAAAAAATGCGACTTAGAAAAGAACATTTCACTATATTTAATCATAAATGTTAAGTATAATATTAAACAGAAAGTTTTCAGTCATAGAAATTTGTAATTGCCTGTACCATGATCTTCGGCGCCCACGTTTTAACTATTGCACATCATATTGACAAGAGTACCGAATCAAATACACTAATAAATTACAGAAAAATATACTTTAACTCGACGTAATAAGCTCCTCACGTAATTTGCTTATCACTGATAATAAATGAAGATTTAAATGGAGAAAAATATTGTACAACACAAATTAATCAGTTGTAATTAATGGATGAGTGCTTGGCATCAGATTGTGAGCTGAGTCGTTATATTGTTGTACGTAATTCTTTATACAGCGTGGGTAGCAAGGAGAAAAAAAGTTTTGCAAATGAAGGTATCATGTCAATCAACAGTGGCCTCCTTTGATGAACCAATCATTCGCGCGTATATTTATTATTTATGAGAGGCATTAAATTTGCACTTTGCTTTCGACCCACAGAAGCTAAGTTCTAGAATAATCTTGTAATATTAAGGGAATAAAGTAAGTTGAAGTGGGTTTATGATTCCTTTTAGATACAAATAAGACTTAAGTTCCTATAATTGTCTATGGCGCCGAAGTTCTTAGCCCGGCATCAAACATTTTTTTTTCATGTTAGGACGCTCGATAAGTGACAACACTGTAATAAAGTATGTTTTGTAATTCATATCAAATTTAATAGTAAAAGAAAGTATTCACATTTTATCTCACTCTGTATGTATTAAAATGCTAAGCCGATTTGTGTATGGTTTAAAACCTATAAAGTTCCGTGCATATGAGACTTAATTTTTTGACACAATATTCAATATACAACCTTCTTCTAAAATTGATTTTAGCTGTTCTTATAGAATTATAATACACCATAGAGAAGCATGGCAGGGTACGGCTAGTTTAACTTCAAACGACAAAAAGACGAGAAGCTAGATTAAGTCATCACAATAATTAATTGATTACGCAGCAAAACTTATGAGCGTCCTTAGAGTGTTTCGATTTCAAAAAGAGAAAAATGGCCTTTTTTTTTTTTTTTAACGTGTGGAAACCCCCAAAGAGAAAAATGGCATATTTTAACAAACATTCACTTGAATAGTAAAGATACTCTCATCCTATACAAACAAAAAATAATTCTACAGGACGCTGTCTTAGAGTGTTTCCATGTGCTTTATAGAGACGGTAAACAGTAATTAATGTCAGACTATAACTGTACTCAAAGCTTCAAATTTGCGATCGAATGGCAGCAAATTCAAACTCTTCTCATTGAGCTAATACAAGTCATTCGGTTTTACTTGATTAATTGTGTCTTCTACTAGTGTATGACACACGTTATAAGTATTTTCAAAGTAAAATTATAAAATATTTAGAAATCATAAACATTAAATTTAGACCTATGACCCGTACAATCCCTGTGACAACTCCACCTTAAATCGTTTTAAATTAACATAAAAACTTACAAGTCGTGAATGAATCGCAGGTACACTGCACAACAAAAGGTTTAATAAAATAAAAAAAAGTCAAAACATGAATGATTGTCTATGAACGATGACCAAAAGGATTGTGAGCGTCAAACGAAGGGTGTGTCTACAAAATTGTACAGTCATTGACAACAGTTAAGAGTGACATTTTGTTGTTATATTAGCATACTGGTCAGTGTCCAAATTTAAATTTCAAAACGCCTTTCACTCATTGTGAGTCCAAAGGTTTCTATTATTATGTCGATATTAATATTCTTAGTATATGTTGTTCATTTTTTATTCAGTATTCTAAATTGTTTATTGTTATTTTTTAAACGAAATCAGAGTATATTTTTAATTCAACAGTTTTTATGTGATAAATGAAGTACTCATTTCACTGACAAGCCGATGATCATTGGTAAATTATTTATTCATTTTTATGTCTCTAAATTGTATTGGAGTGGTTCTATATAATAGATAGGCATGATTTGTATCCGTTAATTGCCTCCAACAGCCTCGTTTGGTTTAGTGGTTAGCGTATACGACTGTCAATCAAAAGGTTTCAGGTTCGATACCCGAATCGGGCCACAAAAGTTTTACTGAGTTGTTCTGATCATAGAAATATTTAATAACAGCTCGGAGTTTGGAAGTTGGTCTTAACTCCGGTGAGTCGAAGAGCACCTGACCTGAGCCTGATCTTTACCCGGTTGCGTCAGATAGCCGTTCCACCTGATTGTGAGGATGAGGGGACAGAAAGTGTACCCACATGTTTAGGCACACATGAGTGCATAATATCTCCTGCCAAGCCTCCAGCCAATTGGCTGGTCTGAAATCGGCTAGGTAAACGTCATCATCATCATCATCTGTAAATAAATTAGCCTATATCAGTCGACTCCTGGATATAGGCGTCAATGCAATAAACTTAACACTGTCATATATATTTCCATTCATTTGGTGAATATTTTTCTTTTAATCTGAATGATATCATAAATCTAAAAACGATTTAGTTATTGGTTGAACACACTAATCTCCGAAACTACTGATTTGGGTTAAAAATCTTTTAAGGTTGGATAGCTCATTTATAAAGGAACACTACGTATATGTTATACATAGAACATATTTATTATTTCATTTTCTGTAATCGTTTATAATATCACTCTACGACCACTACAGCCCTTAAAATATAGCTTGATCCCTATGACAGTTGTCACTAGGGTCATTTTAGTACTTACGAAGAATGTTTTACATTTTAATGTATTACAACTTTATTTGTGACTAAACGGGCACGTAAAGAATGAAAATATAGGTGATACAAAAAAAATCGATTGTTTAAAGTTACTTCGTCGGTTTCGTTTCGATCTTTCGATCCATGAAAAATGTTGTATGTAAAAATAAGGAAATTTTATTTGTTTTGAGACGTAGGTATAAGTAGTTTATTTATATGGCAATAATTTTTAATACATATAACATTTTTTAAAGAGGTATATTACTTAATCATTCTACATTTGATTTCACTCTAAGCTTCAATAAACTTTTTCCAATTGCATGTGGATATTTGCTTGATTCTGAACTTCAGTAAACCAACAACACATGATTTATTCGTGTTTGAGTAATTTTAAATAACACAAATACTTTATTACAAAGAAAAAGATAAATAATAGATTCAAGATTTATTACAATCGCATTAAGATCAAACGAGGTGTTAAAATACCAATATTAAATCGATTACTGCATAATTCGTTAATCGATCACCATCACAGTGTTGGCCAAAACAAAAGATCTGCCCACTCGTGATCGTTTAAAAAAATCAGTCCAAATATGTATGAATGGACGAACTGTGTAAGAGTCGAGATAGGTGTGATTAGAACCGGCATGCGCGTGGGCAGGCGGGCTGTCATCGCGAGAGGTCATTGTATACGCGTATGAAGACCGCAGCATTTTATAGAACTGTCGTGTTTTATTGTGGGAGGAACTTATCTTCTTGATTTTGTGATGTTTAAACGTTGATATCCTGTACGACAATACACAAAAAGCCCTTTAATGTGCAGTAATGTTACCAGTTTTATTACCCATTTAAGGATAACACTGGTAAGTATGAAACGTAATGTAACATATAAAGGCAACCTTTTTATCGTTTTTGTAATTTGAATGTGTACAATGCATCTGTTAATTGTACATCGTTGTAGAGGTGTGTCATTATTATTATCACTTTAATGTGTGTGGAAAATAATGATTATATGAGTAATATGTTTATACTAAACAATTTATTTTTTTCACCAATTTTAAGTGTCATTAAACCTACTAATAACAGGTTTTTACTAAATTTATTTTAAATGTTTACACTGTACCCCTATAAAGTTTTTTTTGTTTTTGATGTCTACAAGTTTTTTTTTGGTTTGATTAATCCCTGGATTGAGAGTAACAAATTCCACAGGATTTTTACTAACTGACAAGTGACAACTCATGTTATAAAGAGTAAAATAATTTATCATAAAAAGATACTAAGATTTCTGTTCTAATGTTTATAATTTTATATGACATGTTCATGCATATTAACACTCTTTTCAAAACAGTTATTTTTAAATAAAGTTATTTAAAGTTATTTAGATTCAGGACAAAAAATAAATGAATAATGCAAGTAAATAAATAAACAAAAATAATAAAAGTATTTGCCTATAAAATTATATATATATAGTGCGTATAAAATTGACATAATCTATTCATACTGTGTTCACGTACTAGGCCTATGTTAAAAAGTTACACAATATGAGGTGACATGTTTTGTTCCATGTATTTGTCTTGTCTAACGATTCGAAGTGCGAGTGCTTTACTAGTGGATTTGCATTGAATGAGCGCGGGCTGGACACACGCGCATCGGCGGCCTGTCATTAGCGGACGTGTGCAATCTGTTGTCGCTCCACCCTGTTCCAAACAGAAATTATTGTGTTCAACATTCACTTGCGACACGCGCTTTAAGAAAATAGGTGACAATTGTGACAGACACTGCTGTTTATTGACAGATGCTTGGAACTTTCTTCTTGCTAAGGAATAAGTGTTTGTTTTGAGTTACGCAAGAGTTGACAGCATAAATTTCTCGTCTAGACAGTTTATTTTTATGTGCGATCAACAAGATAATCGCAAGATGTCGTAAAAATTTAACAGCAAGCATTTGATCAAACATGTGTGATTTATTGTCAATTTAGAAACCGCGAGTGCTAGGTCCTTTGAAAATTAAATAGCAAAGAATGACTGATAGAGTTTATATGAAATAACAGCGGGTCAGGTAGGCTTACATGTGGGCATGTGAATAGAAAAACTATACGGGGTTTAAAACATTCTTGTTTAAAAACCTCTTTGTGTTCGGCCTTTGTCCACTTTTTTCATGATCCACCCTCATTTATGCTTTTTTGCAACGAAAAAACGGTTTTATAAAATCTCAAGGGAAACGATGCGAATAATTCTTCGTTTCATGTTTCTTAGTTTTTTTTCATGTGAGTTCTATTTTTGAACTCCCACAGGCATTGTTGGTCGTTATCGATCTAATCTTCTTTTGATAGACCTTCTTAGTGTTATGAACCTAATATGTATTGTTGACCGGTTTTATTATTTTTCTTCTTTAATGTCATAGTAAAGAGTTGATATACGACAAGAATGATGGAGAAATATTAAAGACTGGTACTTACTTTATTTAAAGAAATAAATGTGACTTAAACTTTTTCAGGAATTAACAAGAACTGGAGTTATTAGTTATTACCGTCAGCTATATGCTAATGATAGCATAGCATACAAATACATGATAATCTCAAAAACTTGCATATTTACTTAAAACCTTCACGTAGTCCATGTGACTCGATTTAGACACAACTTTTATAGTATTTTAGACTAGTCAAGCAAATATCATGTAAACGTGTGAATATCTATAGATATATTTTGATAATTTAACTGTATTCAATTGAATAAATAATGATATTTCTGTATGTATGAATATTGGTATACCGTATAATGACGTAAGACATAATGTTCTTCTAAAATGATCATAAGACCTGTAAATAATATAAATATAATAAAGAATAAATTATGATTGATTGAATGATTAGTACATCATCATCTCAGCTAAAAGACGTCCACTGTTGGACATAGGCCTCCTCCAAGGTTCTCCACAACAGCCGGTCCCGTGCCGCCCGCATCCAGCAGCGAGAATATGAATTAAATTAATTTTCTTCTAGTAGTACTTAATAAAATAAGAATATATTCTTTTAACAATGAAATAGAAGGTTCTGAATTGATAAAAATCATATTAAACACACAGAAATTAATAATATTTAAACTGAAACATCATGAGTTTGCATATTTGTACAACGCAAACGAGATTTTCTTTGAAGCGCCATAAATGTATATTAATTAATTTAAATGCTATTTTTACCGATATGACAAATAACAACATAAATCTAAGTCAAGTTGGACGTTTTTAGAGCTATCATTTTAAACAACTGCCTCCCGAATTACAGATGTGGTCATTTGAAAATTTGTCCCGACATTTTTTGTTTGTGTTATGGCGATCGGTGCTATAAACATTATTTTTAATCACCCTTGGTTCGTCCCTGATTGTATCTGCAGATCTCAACACATGTTGTGCACGCTAATGATTTTTAAAAAGAATAAAAAACCTTTACCTACAAACCGTGTTTTAATGGTTTAAGTGGTTTTTAAAAAGTGACGCTTGATTTCTTGAAACTTTTAAAAATGCATGTCTTGATAACGAATGTATATTTCTATACTGACAATATAGAGACCTGAAAAGATTATTATGTGTTGAAACGTTCTAATTCCTAGAATTATCTGTCTAGTTTAAATGATTTGAACGCAGGCAGTAATGCGTACAGTATTTCATAATGAATGACTTATTATGCAACATCTATTGAGCGTGTTTCACAGTTACTAAAACTTATACATGATAAATAATTGCTACTTTTTGATACCCTTCATTACATGTAGGATAAAGTGTGTGTATCAGATAGTAGTAAAATTAAATTCTACTTATGAAATAGAAATTACTAACAAAACAAACATCAAGTCGTATTTTTGGACTCACAACTTTCGCCACAAAACCACCAAATCATGTGGTTATCGGAACCCAAAATCAAAACATCCCTTCGCATGGGTGGAGCGGTTTCAAAGGAACTACAGTTTTTTTAACCAAAATTCTAGTGAGAGGAAAAAACTTTACCGTTATGGACACACGTTTTGCATAAATCATTTCGAGTGGTTTGGTGTTCAGATTATTGCGACCTTTTACTGAACTTGTTAGTTTGAATGTGAACTAAGATTTGTAAGTAAAGTGACTGCATTTAAGAATTTTATGACGGGTTTTTAAAGATATGGGTCACCTTTTGGGTTGGTTTTATTGACATAATGCAAAAAGCTCTTGGACAAATAATCTCAATTGGTTATATTTATGCGCATTTCTACTCTTTTTTATTTCTAGATTTTTTGTAATGTGCAACCTTTATGTATTAGTTGGACACATTTTAAAAATGGAGAATGAAAGCGACTACATGATATATGTAGCTACTCGTACATTTTAGAGTTATTTGTTAAACAATATTGGTAATTCAAAATGGTTTTTTTTTCCTCTTTATCTTGTCACCATTATATTCATAATTCAATGGATACTAGTGTATTGTAGTGTTAAGTATTACATTTTAATTAATCACGCTTTAGTGAACTCTTAACTCTGAATATGATTAAATAATGCATACGTTAGCACAATATTTTGTTCAGATCATCTCTGTTAAAATGTTTAGATTCGTAAATTTTATTTCTAAGTTCGTCAGAAGCCGGGTCATCTTGTATTGGGATTCTCACGTAGCCGTGTGATTTATGATATGAGACCTGTCACGACACATTTCAGCTGTAGCTTTTTGAACGTGGCGTCACGCCTCGGGCCTTTGTCATCCGATGGACATCGTATTTTTGTATAAAATCCTTTTTTCTTCAAATCAGATAAACACCGTTAAATTGATAGTTTTTACAATGATGTTATGATTTAAACAACCAAATTTAAATCAGTAGATCATTTACGTAATACAAAGATTAGAGGTACTGGCATCAAATAAATGTTATTTACTAAGTATAAATATATTTGCAACATCACATGACAAATTTAATTGAATTCAGGACCAATCTGATGATTATGAATGTAAGAGTTTAGAAAATTTTACAATATTTTAGGTGTAAGTAAATACAAATAGTTCCTAAGCCTCTTTCATCAATCAGTCAGTCAGTCAGATAATTAAGAAATATTAAAATTTTGTTCTCACTTTTGGTATCAAAAAATACAAAAATCATTAAAAATTTTGATCTTACCACGATTTACCATAATACAAAATGTAAATAACCTAATGTACAATTGGCGCTTGAATATTCCAACGTAAGAAAACATGAACACAAAGAAAAAAGTCCAGTAATTTTTGAAAGAATGCTCTGTCTATTTGGGGGATATGATTCTGTCACCGCTAGACACATTTCTTTTGCTTTCTATGTAACTATGTGTCTGGACGAGGGTGGCACACGTGTTCGAACACATGTGTGTCCGCCGCATGGTATGTCCACATCACTGTGTATGAGAATTTACGTACCGTGATGTATGTGGACAGTCGGGACTACACTTTTAGTTGACTTACATTCATTAAATATTTAATTAAAATACTAAAATTTTTAATATAGTACTTATAATAATCATGACCATTATTAGTATTATACTAAATAATTGAATGCCAACGCTTTAAAAAACAACTTGATGACATTGTTTATATTGGCTGGCTTATTTTATTATTTTACATTCAATTATTTGAACAATACGAAGGAATAATTTATACCTACTTAATTTAGTTAAATATTATTTATTTGTATTGTAAAAGTTTCAAATTTTTGTGTCATTTTGTCTACAATTAGTTCTATTATGGTGTCTAATTAGTATATGCATGCTTTGTCGCAAGACGACACTACATAATATTTATAATAAAATTGTATTTCATACAACTCAAAACTATAAAGATAATATTTTCCTTCATATGTTTAATTGATTTTAAGACGTAAACTAAACTTCGCTTTTTTCTATGCGTTTTAATCACAGATTAATAAAATACAATCATATTGTACATAGAACAGTCGTAAACGGGTTGTTCTGAAAGTGTTTTCTGTAGTTATATGCAAGTAAAAACTTGCACTAAGACTGAATTGAAGACTGAATCTGTAGTACAACTTTGGTAATTCTCTTTTTTGTGAGAACGATAATAGTTTACTGTTGTGCTATTATTATAAACTGTTACTATTAATTTTCATCTGAGTGTAGTTATTTTACGTAAATATATTTGTATGTAGAAATATAAGCATATTTATCAGCACTCTGGTTAACGTAATACAAACTCCGTGTAGTATGACATCAAACGTTTGTGTGTGACGTTTCAAATTATTATTAAATATCATCCACTATTATAAAATTAGTATGTTTCGATACTTTCGTAGATGAAACTTATTACCAGAGTTCTTAAGAAGTAGGAGTATGTGATAAAATGTTTTTAGTTCTACGTGTACGTACCTGTACTATGTAGGTATGAATAATTATATCTTATCAGCAGTCTGATTAACATAGCAAAGGCTTTGCCTAGTCATGCATCAGACGTCGTGTGTAAGATGTGTCAAGTTATTGTCTGTTATTACTGTCGTTGTGAGCACGGCTGGAGAATCGTATAATAAGCATCAATTTTCCAGCAACTTTATGGTAAGACGAAACTGTAACGTCATGCAAATACAGATTTGCATGGTAGGTATTTCATAGTTGAAGATCAAATAAATTTGTTCATAAGTGTACTCAAGACCAGTACTTCATTTTTTATTGCCTCTGACCAGATGGGTCACTAACTGCGAACAAATTTATGAGCCATATACACATAAATATGTGAGCGATGTACAATAGCATGGTGCCACATTTGGCACTCAGAATGGCTACTTACATGGCTGTTTATAAATATAATCTAACATGCTACACAAATCATACACGATGATAATGACCAAATCATTTATATCTCATAAGTAAAAAGGTTTTTATATCATTTCTCTATAGACAGATATATAGGTAACTAGTAATAGAGACACTATAAATACGCCTGTTAGTGGACTAAAAAGAAATCTTTGATTTCAGTAATCAAATAAACAGATACTTAACATGCATCATTCGATGAGGGTAGTTAGTTAAATTACTATTGTGAAGCTACTCGCTATTTTGTGACCTTCAATGTGTACAAATATGTATACTCTCATTATATATATCAACTAGAGTTGTTAAGACTTTGATACCAAAAGACTTATAGTAACTAGCTATTTTCATTCTTTTATGATTTACTGATAAAAAACTTGGCTTTATTTAGAACAGTTTGTCACTCTTTATATATGAATATTTCAAGAGCATATTTTATTTATTTTTGCTTATAATATTATTAGTACAACTCGCTCTTTAATATCTAAAATGAAATACAATTTCGTAATACCGAACTGAGCTGAGTGAGCATTGAAATGAACCTGGAATTCATTTTAACAGTAGTCTCACAAAGACAAATGACCGGATAGCTCTCCCGATAGTTAGTGGCTACTGTCACTTATCCACACCTACAGCTGAACATAAGTGGTTACTGTCCTTTATGTGGTTTCCCTGTCTAAAACTAAATTCGGGTTTTGTGAAATGACACGATAGGATTACTGATCGTTAGTTTAATATCACCGGGGAATAGTGTTACTCTGGTCCATGCTACCCATATACCTATGCCGCAGCATGATTTACCTACGTCGGTAAAAGGATCACGACGTACCTTTATATATAAATATATACAAATTAAAAGGTGACATCTTCTGCGGTATCTAACTTTTAGTTTTACTAAAAAGCTCTATCAATAAGTATAAAGTATGAGACATTAAAAAAACACTTAGAAAGTTTAGATGCTACACATAATACACAGTGCTACAAATTCTATGCGGCTTTTCATGAAAATAAAATTGCTTGAACCACATAAAAATGTAAGCTTCTATTTACATTTCTCACCGACCGCACACTGTCACGAAACCATAAGACACTGGACAAAAAAGTGCGGTGAAATACCGCTAACCGCCGCATCTGGATGTCGTTGCGTTAGCTTACACCGTTACAGTGTACGCCGCTCTAACCCGGCCGTTGGCAAAAAAACCTGCGCAAGAGTGCATCGGGTGTGTTTCATAATCCTATGCAATGGTCACAACTATAGCTATAGTCACAAATTTAATTTTACTTTAAGACCATACAAAGCTTAAATTGTAGAAAGTTGTTTCTTCTGTTTATATTATACTAGGTTTTCTGTCCGTGTGCATGTCGGTAAAAAGTAGCCATGTTACTCGTTGATAATGTAGCAATAACAACAACCAACATACTTGAATTCGCATTTATAATATTACTTTACATCTATTGATATTTATCGAGGACGATAAATTGAATATTTATTATTTATGACGTTAAACCATAGTAGCATTACATATTCTGAAAAACGTTTGATTTTGCTTTTTTGTTTCTCTGAATAGTCAATCTTTTGCTAGCATGTGATTAAGGAAAAAAGAAATCAACAATACAACCGATGTTTACAAAATCAAATAGAGAATCCTCAAAATGTTTAGCCCGCGAATAACGGTGTCTAAATTTCTACAAAACATTCGACATCAAATCCCGCAGGATAAGCTGCTGATAAAACAAATATCCGCCGGTTATAAGGGTCAAAAACCATATTGCGTAAAGTCGCCCATGTGAGCATCTTATTTTTTGTCCACATACGGTACTATTTTTAGACACTGTTTGGTCTACGGTGTTACAAGATGGTACTATGGCGAGAAGGATCATTATCTACTGTATTGGTATTGTTTTTGTTCATTACAACTGTAAGATGCATCTTTATGTTATATCAAACGTAAAAAAAGTCATTAATTTTTATTTTCATTTTTTAAAATGAAACAAAATGAGGTTCAGTCTTTTAAAATAGAAAAATAGTATAAAGAGAGTTTATAACAAATTGGTATGCCATAGTGCGGCTACAAACACTTTTATGAACGTGTTAAATATTTTGAACAATAAATATTTCAGACATTTTGACACACAACGACGTTTTCAAACTACTAGACAACTGATATACATACACATATATGTACTTTTTTTAGAAAGTACATACATATTAAACATCGAAAATACCCAAACTCCGAAACAAACATTCTTGTTGTTCTAGTTGATCTTCATGTTCTTATTAAGTAGTAGTAATAGTTAGATTTTCGTCTACAAGAACACAAAGTTTCTCTTTTTTTTGTAAAGTGGGTATACAATCTGCCTGGCCACTTGATAGTTGCTGATTGAGAGTGCGAGTTGGTCCTTCGATACTTCGCTTACTTAGTGTAAAGCACAAAAGACTTACTTTACACCGTCTTGTCATAAGACCATGGTGTAACCCGATTCAGTTAACCCATATATACTGAAATACTGCGCTCCCACGGTTATAAATACATCAATTGGTATTGGACATTTCCAGTTGCGTTACACAATAGACTATAATCTGTTATCATAACATTTCCATCTTCCTTCCTCCACTACGGCGCCTCTCAAGTTTCCTTTCTCACCGTTAAACACAGCTTTAAGCACAAAAACAAAGCTTCCTTTATCTTATAGCACGAGTATGTCAAATATTATCGTTTCGTTTATTTTGGCACCGAATGTTCCGTTACCAGCGCTTGCACCTTGCAACGGCAAATAACCTGCGACCTATTTATCCGGGCATCAAAAAAACCTAGACGCAAACCAAACTATACAAATCTCCCTCCTCAAGAAACTTCATGCAATTTTGGAGCGTATGGACTTAAATTTAAGATATTCTTCTTTTTTTACTATGAATCAATATAAATTGGTGGTGGAAACCACATGTGGGAAAGATTGGAAGGTTTTTTTGATGGAAGGTCCTAAGTTTGGTTTGAACGGATGTTTGGTCGCTTTTGGTTTATTAATTAAGTTTAAATTTCGTATTAGCAGATCCTTAAGTTGTGTAGATGTGTAATTATAATGTGTTATGTTGACCAGAATAAGGTATTAACGATGTTATTTAGGACTTAATTATTGAAATCAATACAGCTTTTGAAGTTTCTATTATAGTTTTTAGATAAACTTCTTCGTAATCATATTGTTATTCGTAGGTTTAAACAAATAATAAATGTATTAAAAAAATAACTTATGTCTTTGGTTGTAGTTAGAAGAAGAATGTTCAAGAATGTGAGTATTGAACCAAAGAAATAAGATAAATTTTCAAAGGTCATTGCTTCAAAGATGTTTAGCAATTTTTCGTAACTTTTGATTGAGTGAGAGTTTTTTTTTGCCTTATAGAAGATAAATGCCAAATTAGTAACAAATCCTGTGTTGCAGGAGACTCTACAAATATGCTTGAAACGAACACAAAGTACACCCATACTTAGAACAACAATTTATTGATTACACAAAATTTTGTCCCCTGTAGAGTTTGAATCCACAACAGTCAGCGCAGTAAAAATTAGCGTGTCAACCGGTAAACCACTACGCTATCCGTGCAGTTAAAGTTATCGGAAGACCACCTTGATTTTCGAAGCGGGAAGGCCCCACTCAAAAGATTTTTAGCGTTACGTATTTTGAATGAGTTGGAGCTATCGAAGGGTAGTGGCAGTTACTTAAAATCAGGTGATCTGATCTGTTCGTTTGCAATATATGCCACAAAGCAGCTCATTGTCCAAGAGGTCTTGGGTTCGATGCCCAGATCGAAACAGTGTTATTGAGTATTTCTGATAGTAATGCTAAATAACAGCGTGAAGTTTGAAAGCTGGGGGTCTTAAACCCCGCACCTCAGAGAGCACGTAAAGCCAGTGGTCCTGTGCCTGACCTCTTCCCGGTCGCGTCGGTTAACCATCCCGTCGGATTGTGAGAGTGAGGTAATACTGCGTGCACCTGTGCTTGCGCACGCATTTGTATACTGTAATATCTTCTGCATAATTGACAGGTCTCTGTTAAAACTGACCGCCGTTGAAGAAATCAGGTAGGATTACATCTTCATATCATAAAATATAATTCAAAAAGTATAATTACACATTTACAGTTTTTTTATTTCATGTATATATATATAAAAGTCAATATATAATATATATTTTTAACACATTTTTGTTAGCTATAACTGTATGTTTGTTTGTTTGTAACTAACTTTTGTAAGCGTAATATTTAGTTTTTTAAACTATTTTTTTAAATGATAAAAATAGACTTTAATTAGAAATATAACAGGTTTGAGAGCAAACACATTAAACTATGCCCTGTTGGAGATAATAAACCTCTGCAGTGTAAGATACATCATAGTATTAAAATATCCTTTTTAAGAAGAAATATCAGATAAAGATAAAGGCATCGTCGTACAGTTACGAAATATTTAGTAAAACATCCATCATGCATGATGATCACGTCCTACTCCCGCGCCGGTCACGTCGCAGGTCACCGATTTATTGCCAACCGCTTACCGAATTCTGTGACACCTCTCGGGAAAGTGTGTAGACACAATGGTTTTGTGCAGTGTGCATACGGCTTAAAACTCTTTATTGGTTACGTAACAACACATTTAGAGGAATATGGAGGAGCGGCTTGAGGTTAAGCGGCAACTGAGTAGGTTAAAACATAGGAAAGTTAAGCCATCATAGTCAGGTTGGTCTATGGATGGATAAACATGCTTAACATATTGAGACCTCTCCGTACCTTGGAGGGCACGTTAAGTTGTCAGTCTGTGGCAGCAGTTAAGGTTAAGGAATCATTAAAAGTCCAAAATCAATATGGGTAGTACTTAGGTTGTGGAGGTCTAAATACTCTACATAAAAAATCTAAGTTCAGCCACGTCTTAGTAGACTATAAGTCAACTGCAACTCAATTTGAGTACATCCTCAGAAGAGGATAGAGGTTTTAGAGGAACGTAATCATGATTAGGTACCTTCATGATATCCACTGACAATCAACAGAAAACTGTTAAACATTTTATTCAGTAGTGATACTACATGCGATTTAATAAAGATTCTGTCTTGTCCAGTAGCGTGCTGTAAAAAGGTTGTAAAGTTAGGATTGTGATAATAATCATTGTAATAAAACACTACTTCTTTAATGCAGCAATTAAAAAAAAACATTTAGTAGTACTTTTATAAGGCTTGGATATATAAGTAG
The DNA here is from genome assembly GCA_949316085.1 of Hypercompe scribonia. Taxonomy (NCBI): domain Eukaryota; kingdom Metazoa; phylum Arthropoda; class Insecta; order Lepidoptera; family Erebidae; genus Hypercompe; species Hypercompe scribonia. Next base: position 15,007,908 of record OX438981.1, on the reverse strand, counting down.
ACTTCTGTCTATCCTTTCGGTTGATCCCTAAAAAGAATATTTTATAACAGCTATTATTGCTTTGAGAATTCATGAACTTCTTACTTATGAATATCTTTTTTTTTTATATAAGAGCCTGCCAAAGTGACTCTACTCTGCCTGATGGAAAACATGAATAGAATCCAAGAGTTGTGGTTACCATACTCTATGCTAACCCACACTATGGCGACCTAGTACTACCCCGGTCGAGCCGGAACATTCGTGCTGAAATCAGTGTGGCTCTACTACCTACCAAATCTCGACTTTGATAACATTTCACTACCTTCGACGTAATGATTACTTTTTATATTATTATCAAACTAACCATCACAGCAGAACTTGGTGCCTAACCTTCAGCGATTCTCGTATAAGTAGTCTCTAATTCACCACTAAATATTTTGGAAGTGTAACTTGTATATATACCATGTGTGTTATATAATGGCTTTTGCTCATCAATTAGAATTCTAAAGGAATCGAAAAGGGAAATTTCTGTGAAATAAGCTTCTGTGAGCGTTCTGCGTGAAACCTGTGAGCTTGAAATGAAAAAAAAAAACGATACAGAATGTTTTTGAAAACCAATAGTTGACAGGAGTCAGCGCTATTCTAGTCTTGGAATGTAATAAGTAACTCTATTTCTCTATGTTATAAGGAAAAAGTGATATGGACTAATTTCAAGAGTATTCCTGCAGTCTGAAATATACTTTTGATTTTTCGAAATAGTTCGCGTTACGTTTTGAAATGATCTTACTTTAGATACATACCTACCTACCTATGTATATAAAATGTATGTATATCTCATAACCAAGTCCGGTTGTCTCACCCCCGCAAGTACATAAAGGTGTGTTTACACACACCGACAGTGACGCGATCAATCTCCATCAGAGAGCGACGCATTATCAGTTAGTATCCGCCTTTGTTACGCACGGTTTAAGAATGTTTAGAGAAGGCTATCATTTTTGGACAGCACTAAATTTACAGTATGCTGAAAATACAAAATCCCATAATAATACTGAAGAAAAGCACTTTTTGTAAATGACTAAAATATTTATTTTTATCCACTTATTATCCACTGTTTTGTGACTCATAATATACTAAAAATTTTGGTATGATTGACTGCTTTTCTGTTTTGACTAAGAATAATGGACTACTTCTTTGTGGGACTTGGGTGTATTTCATTTCATTTTATATATATTATTTTAAAAAACTCATATCTTGTTTTACTTTATATAATTCAAAGCAGAGTGCAGGTTTTGCCATGTCTATATGTTCACTGTCCGAGCGTGAGAACACAGTTTAACGCGATCGTCCATCACACGTTTATCGCGCAAGCGTTCAACCCGTAACCTTATCTGCCAAGATGAAAGTGACGAAAAATATACACACAGAGAGAAATTATTGTTTTCGGTAGCGAAAAACGTGTGTAAAGATTCGTGGGTGTAAGCCTTATATGGGAATTATTTTTATCTTTTTGCAGGTCAAATAAGTAGATATACTTATATCTGCCAACGCAACCTAAGCTTGCAGTAGAAGCGTAAACACGAAAAGTATTTAATGTCTTTAACTATAAAATAATTTGAATAATACACATAAAATATTTTTATTGGTTTGAAAAACATATAAGCATCCAGAATCAATATATTACACATCAAAAGAGATATACTACGTACTAAAATACATCTTCAGAACTGATTACACTCAAACAAAACTGTAACACACTATGTAGGTCAATAGTGTCATTTCTACTTAAGACTTTGTTTCACCGCCACTTAAGCTCATGACGCTACGGATTTGCCATTCACACTGTCACAACTATATATAGTAATATGTCTTTTTAATGTCCCATTTGATAGAGACGGGAACTCATAACCGCACAAAGGACTTAACTGTACTGTGAAGGCTATTCACAAGGCTTTATAACTATGATTTATAATTTGTTTAATTCAAATTTCGTGTTCAAAGATGACTGGGATATTATCTCACTATTGTTGGTATTGTGAAGTTAGTTTACGTAACGTTCAGAAAAAGAATTGTGAAGCGCGACACACTTATAAATGTAACATAGTTAATTACGTAACCTATCTACTGAAGTGGTCTTCGAAATGTCTCGCTTTGTTTAAATATTATACGATATTTGGACATTTTAGGTATTTCATATTAACTATTTGATAGTGAATTCTTCTGCGGGATAGACGGCAGTCGGTGAATTGATAGATTGCAGTACTAGCCTGTTTTTGACCAGCTTCAAATCAAAATAGTTATCACTGAGGATAGTTGGCGAGAGTATTATATCAAAAAATCATACGTTTCAATCAGTCATTTCCCCTCGCGACAGAGTGATGCAGATCCGTCGTTGCATTCCGACAGAACGCGACCCCCGCATTGCGAACAAAGAACAACATTTACCTATTGTGGAAAGAATTTAATACAATAAATAAAGAGATCCGCATCGCGATATTACATTCATTCACTCATTCGCTCGCCAGCCGGAGTATTTTTTTTAAATTTTCAAGCACTTCGATTGGCACTAGAGTCGGCGAGCTTTTGAACTTGAGAATTACGATTTCTGCAGGCTGTCGCTTTGATTATGAAGACAGATTGTATACCCTTAAATTAGGAGCGATGCCTTTCAAAATATATTAATAATCTTGAGTCTCGTTGTGGATGTCTGACGCGTGGGTTTTGTACTAATAATTGCGTATTTTCGGCGGTTTATTAAAAAGCTATAAGATATTGATTGATCTTCATTTTTACTCTTCAGGTGCACAACGGTGTATTGAGATTATTGTTAATGATACCTAAGTTCAGTTTTAAAAAAAAAAATTGGTGACAGGTGCCATTAGTGAAGGCATGTACAATTTAATTGTCCGCTTATAATTTATGAGATTTATTTGCTAATTCTAGTATTAAACGAAAGTAATTATATTTTCAAAATGGCGTAGCTGTCAAATAAGTTATCTAAAACTTCACTTGTAAATATAATATAAATGAATCGTTGATCTAGCAGTTAGCGTATGCAATTATTGATCAAGAGGTCTCGGGTTCAATTATCGTGTTGGACCAAAAAGTGTTATTGAGTTTTTCTGGTTACAGAAATACTCAATGATAGACTAGAGTTCGGTAGTAGTCTGTATTCGTAATGTGTATGACGACCATCACTCTTGGATTATATTTATACTTTCCGTCAGGCAGAATAGAGTTACTTCAATAAGTTCAATAACAAAAAAGTATGAGTCAGGGTACAGAGAGTGCACCTGTGTTTGCGAACACATTTGTACACTATCATATCTCCTTTGTTGGTTGGTCTCCGTTGAGACTGAGCACCATGGTTGAAATCAGCTAGTAGTACATCATTCATAAACGTAAGATAGTCAATCTAAGCATAATTCAAATAGTGAGACAGAATTATACTCTACTAAGACATTTTACTTCGCCGCTCTACTGACTTGTAATTCTTTAAATTATTTTCTAAAAATTTTGTATTTTTATTTTATTATGTTACCCTCAAAAGTTGTCAACAAGTGAGATTATTTCTAAACATAAGCCAAAATATAGAAGTAAATTATTCAAGTGTGACAGGTGAGCAATTTTTCATCCATACAATACAAGTAAAAAATAAACAGTGTAGGTTATTAAATTTCTAATAATTTAGACAAAAAAGCAACACAACACGAAACCGTTAGTACAATCCGTTCGGTACAATCAAAATTTCATCGAACCTTTAGAAATCTACTAATACGGTAATTCAACATGTTGTAAGGGGTCCGAGAATAAAAAACGTGGGCCAGCCAACGTAAGAAAGGGTCAGGCAACTGTTTTTTGTTAAAAAAAACCCTTGCCAGATGGCCTGGCGTTTAGTGACAAAAAAACTGTGCGTGCCCAGACTTGTGCAAGTAGCGTTGGCAATAAAACATCAAGGCCACTATAAAATATGTACGAATGAGAAAAGTTGGTAGTAACTACTATCATATTATAGGTTTATAGTTAACAAAATAAAAAGCATTGGAAAGATAGTGTTGGCACCTTAATATCATCTTGCCCATGCTTTTTTTTTTCATGATAAATGTTTGTAAATTATGACCAAAATTCCATCCAATATATCTATTTTTACCTCTTGGAAAATGAGAAAATCTAATTTTACAATGACTCGTATTCTTTTTTAAGATTAACTGAAGCATTTAATTATAAACTCTGAAGACTGAAGAAGAACAAGGTGTTTGTGGTACCATAAAGAATGGTATCCGTAAATGCTCACAATGACCATTTTCGAATATACATATATGAATCTATTAAATTCATAGTTTAGAGGAAAATTTCAACCAAAATCTGTGTTCCGTTGTAATACTTTTTTTTTAATTACTCGTAAGTCATTTTATTCTAAATAAATGTTCTACGGCATTTCATTGAGATGTTTTTGCTCATCATACTTGTTTTTTACAAAATAACATCATGATGATTTGTCCCACGTATAAATTTCACTATAATTAATGGTCGAAACATATGAAATTTATATACATCAAGATCCATCACTCAATAACAGGTGGTCAGTCTGCTGCATCATTCGATATAATTTTGCTTCATTCTGCTGCTTAATGTTTAGATAGATTATTTAGATATTTAGATAGATTAAATGACACCTTTTCCTAAAGAAGAGTTTTGATATTATTAACTGAGTGACCGACAAACAATCAGTCAAAAGCTAGATTCGATTATTAGAACGAGATTACAGTTACTGGCTTTTTAGTTAAGACAGTATCCAGTAGTAATATGCGCTCACGATAAGAGGCTTCCATGTATTTCTTGCACGGAGAGTTGCAAACTAAATTGACAATGTCTACATAACTATATATTTTGTACTAGAATTATAGAGAGTGTATTTAAATTATAGAAAATATATAATTATAGAAATTATTTATATCCGAGTCCTAGAATCAAGAAACTGAAGGGAAGAAACAACAAAGGTCCTTGTGAATTAAAACAGATTTTCTTCTCTTAAAAATTGACTTAATTCTGTTAATTTCTGAGAATACTTCTGTCCCATCTGAACTTAATCAGTTTTTACCTTTCTTATAATGGTTAGTGTTTTTGAATTTTGGTGGTGGTTGCATGACATCCCCGTCGACCTTCGTGACTCACTGAGCCATTTGCCTTTGTATTTATCGGAACGTTCCGTGCGACACGCCGCAAACAATATTAAAGGGCATTCGGCTACGGGATGACACCTTTAGAATTATTATAACTAAATTCTACTCTAATAACTACTATTTTTACTAGAAAGAGTTACGTGAGAAGCCAGATGTGCTAGAGTATCATTTTAAAATCAATACACGAGTAATGCTATTTCTTTCCAGGAACCGTCTACTGATTTAGAATGAAAGTGGTGTAGGAATAGAACTTAGTTTTGAATTTATTTTGTTGTTATTATATTCATTATAAAAAAACACATCGTTGCACAGTACTTATAACAACATGATTTCTTTCAATTTAAAAGAAGGAAAGGGTTAGAAGGTGATGATGTTGTCGTTATCAGACTATACTGGCTAGCAAGACTGACAAGCTGATCATGTTTCTACTGGTAACTGATTATGATATAAGCATACAAACTTAAGGGGTTAAAATGAAATGACATTTGCGCTCAAGATTCGTGATAGTTCCTATATTTTATGAACGACATTACATTAATCTAAGATATACTTCACATTTAATAGTAATATTCTCAGTTCAAGCTTTAAGTAAATAATTCTTTGTAACGAGTGATCGTGAGCCATGATTATATGCTAACAGTACTAGGAAATTAAGTATATTTTAATGAAGAATACAATACTTATATACTTGTAAAATAAAGGTATAAGTTTAACGTAGAACCTGGTTAGATTTTTGTAGCAAATAATTACAAAATTATTCGTAACTTTTACAGGGTACTATCGAACAGACGGATCCCCTAATGTTAAGTAGGTAACTACAGCCGTCTATGGTCACCTGATGCTCAAGAATCATAAGTGTGTTATCGTCCTTTGAGTCCACCTTACCCCCAGGGTACTTTAAGGTTCCGGTAGCGTCACTAGCTGGACAAAAGCTACGAACCGGCCTATTTGTGCTGAAAGCCGATCATGGTGCTAATATTCCTCAGTAATCCTACTATTAACACTAATACAGTAATTGAAAAGGGAGACTAGTAGTATTTCACAGCTTTTACAGACCTATGACTCGATGGCACATTTAACTACAGTTGACACTATTTAAACAGGACACATTTTAATATATTACAATTGCCGCACCCAGTTTTGTCGAGTGATCTTCACTATGGGCAGAGGCCAGAGGTCATGCGTCATGGCACGGACATCGCCGCCCCGCCGTGGGGCTACTCGCCTGGCCCAATAGCCTCGCTGATCGATATTTTTACCTTTTAGAGGGGTGAGACCAGACCACTTCTATGAGAATAGTTTTAAGGAATAGTTTACTAAAAGTTCGGTTAAGTCCATAATGATACCCAAAAATTAGACTTAGATGGTCACAGTTATTTTAGTCTAATATTTATTTACATAGCAACACTAGGGCTCCACTCTCTAGTAGTAAATTTTTTGCTGAAGCCTTGAATATCTTAAATCATGGAGTTGGCCCAGACTGCCCCTAAGCATTTTATAGCGTCGTATCATCATCATAGTATACTTCCCTTTAAATAAAGTTGCTCTAGCCTATCCTAAACTATTTTGTAATTACTTTCCTATTCGATACATGGGTTATTTATTCGAAATGTATTATCAATTATAATAAACACATTTTTTGAAGTAAATGTCTTCTAAATATTCAATTCTCTTTCTAAATGTGCAGTGTTTAGTCGAACTCTGTTGGCCTACTTTTGGTTGGTATTAGTTACAGTATTTGGTTATCTGCATGATGATGGATTAAAAAAAATGTTGCCATCTCTATTCTAACCGTAATTACACAGAATAAAAGTACTGCAAAGAGTGAGAAAAAAAATTACCAACCTATCTGTCTGGTGTGGCATAGTAGGCAAAAATCTCCTTTCTAAGGATAGGTCTATATGCATCATTAGACTATCAAAGACTGTTGATATGATGTGACATTATTTAGTAAAAGATACAATTTTTTTTTTACTAAAACTAAACAATCTAACATTGTAATTAAAAATTGCCAGGGTATAATTCATTTGCTTCTTTTCATAAACCTTCCTGTTCCAAAGTCAAACTTTCAATAAACTATGTCGAAACTATCTCAACACATGTTTAGTACAATATCACCCCTGAGGGTGTTGGGGTGGTGTCCATATGAGGCGGGGCGGCGACGGCGCCGGCGAGCGTGGCCTGTGGCTATTCCCGCCCTAGCCGCCCGCCCACGATCACGACACTGCGATACGCGAGTCAGGGCTACTTGATATCAGTGAAGGAGCTTTCGAAAATGTTTCAATTTGGTTTTAACATGAAAAGTGTACCAACACTTAACCTACTTCGGCATAAGCAGAAAAATAAAACATAATTTGTCGGAACTAAAGCCATTGTATAACAGAATGGTTTCACTCTATTTTTAAGTAACGTAGTAGCTTTACTTACAATGATATTTATATAATTTAGAATTAGAGAAAAAGCTGAAAGAAAAAACAATTGATAAACAAATTTGGTCTGCTAACATTACTTGTTACGTTGTAAGTTTTTGCAACTTAAGAAAGTTGTAAAAACTTACAACGAACTCCATTACACATAAAGATTAATATTCATAACACCTGTTCAGTATTATATTTTTTTGCTTCGAAGAGAAACTGTAAATTACACGGTAAGTAAGTCTCAATAAAATAACAAAAGTAAAAAAAAGCCTGATTAATAGGGTCTCCAAATATGCAAAATTGTAACCCTAAAACTTTTTATAAACGTGTTTTTTACATGACTTTGATTCCGAGATAAAAGTAACTCGTTATATGCTAATTTACAGGTTTTTTTTTATACCGAATCCGTTAATAGGGAACTACTTCGCATTTGCTTTTTATACGGAAGTAGAAGCCAGTAGATGAAGAAGAAAAAATTAGACATAAAATTTATAACAGCCATAAATTTAATAATAATAATAGTAGTAGAAGTAAATATAATGAAAGTTGTTGAGAATGTAACCTATTATTTAGGTATTTAATAAAAAGAGTTACTGTATTCAATTAGTAGGTTTTAAAGTATTCTTTTACCTTGGGCGTATGATGTAACACAGTATAAGAAGATTGGAGACTTTAAGACGTAGGTATACATCTTCATCAACAGCCTTTGACAGTCCAATGCTGGACATAGACCTCTCCTTAGCAAGGAGGTCTTGGTCTACTATTCCACGCTGGCCAGACGGGTTGCAATAGGGTTTGTTTCAAGTTTTCCTTCTCCTTGTGATGATGTTGTCTTGTATACTTGGTCCTTAAGTCGTCTTTTACGACTCCCACGTGATGAATAGGCGTGGTAACACTATGTATTCTTAATACGTGACTACACGGACGAGGTATATATCTTATAAGTTATTAAATAAATAAAATAAATTATCAAATATGTATATATATATATATATATATGTTGAATGATGAGTTGAAATCAGCTAGGAATACCCTAGCCGATTTTAACCACAACGACCAGTCTCAATGGAAATTAGCCAACTACGCAGGATATATAATATTGCATAAGTATGTACGTAAACACAGGTGCACTCTACTCGTATGTTCCTTCACTCTCAGAATCCGATGAAATGGCTATCCGACTCGACCGAGATTTAAGATCCAAACTTCAAAACTATTGTAACTATTATTAAGAATTTCTATGATCAGAGAAAATGCATTATACTAACACTCGGAAATCGAATCCAAGTGATCGACAGTCACATACGCAAACCGGTAGACCTAAGAGGCAGTGGAGTACATGTCAAACAAATAACATAGGAAGCCAAATAGTTCATTATAAAATACAATGACACCTATGCTTAAGTGTCGTAATTGACACCTGACACTCTAAAGTCAGAAGTGCGTTGTGGTTCTCGGAGTCTCTCCACCTAGAACCAGAAGGAAGGAGAGTTTCGGTTGCGGTAACCTCATTAGGTAAAAAGCAACGAAGGCATTGCTTAGAACCAGTTTTCTTGCAGGTCGTAGTAACACTCCGGTTGGGCCCATCCGTGTTAAAGCATGGTAAAAAAAAATGTAAAGCAATGTGCTACTTATCACTTATATACAGTGAGTATCACCACTATCAACCTATATAAACCCGCTACTGAACGTAGGCCCCTTTTTAGCAAGATGATTTTGGTCTAGCTTTCCTTCTCTTTAGAGTGCTGTTATTCAGTGTAGTTTGCTCCTTTAGTCGATTCTTACGAGACCCACGGGATAAATAGGAATGGTGACACTACGTATTCTTAATCTGTCATTACGTGAAGACCCAATACTTAGGAGATAATGCTTTAGAGCAAATAATATCTTACTATCTTTTTTCTAACGTAGCATATGTTATTTAACTTAAATCTAACCCACTAACCGAGTTTAGGCATACTTCCGGCTTAACCTTTTAGCAGTTAAAACCATTACCACGTGCTACAAGCGATGTAAAACATTAATAGCGGCCATCTGACAGTTTCATATAGAGTAACTTATGAAAAAAATACGGTTTGTTATTTTAAATTTGAGTAGTTATTGGTGGTTTTATGTTTTCTTAAACCTACTTAATCTTAAAGAGAGTCTAAACCTATGAGAGATCTTAGTATCAATAGAAGTAAACTATTAAATTGTTCTTATGTCTATTCCGAACTACTTTTGTTTAGGTCTAAGTAGCATTCTTCGTTTTTATTCTCAAAGATTATTTGAGGTCGTTAATAGTTCAACCAGTTTTACCGGAATATCAGTTTCTCCACTGAACGACTAGGATACGACCACCGTAACCCTGAGGACGAACTGAATTCAATAATTGAACCAATTATCAATATATTTGATTGTACTGACTTCGCAATAACGACTGTCATAGATGCTCATAAAGGCCAGGACTGATAGCTCAACGTGGTGTGTGAAACCACGTCAAATTTTCACACTTCAGGTTGCGTTATTAAGAATTTCTTGCAAGGAAAGCCCAACTTCACTTTTTTGGTCCGAACCAGGAATCAAACCTGAGATCTCTTCATTGGCAATCACACACGTCAACGAGGCAGTTAGGAGGCACAAAAGCCAGGCAAGAGGCACAAAACGTATGTCTCCGAAAAATATTATGTCATCGGTTAAGATATTATAAAAACTAATATAAGTGGGTTACGTTTTGTAAAAGAGCTTTCTAGTGATGTTATGACGATTAGAATGTTTCCTTTTTATTTATTCCAATAAAACAAAAATACCGAATACAGTGAAAAATTTTCATATAAATTTCAATACTCTTATGAAGAAAGGCGAATTATGATAAACTGACGCTTCAATGTTGTTTATTTATATAGATAAATATAAATTAGGAGAAAACGGCCAAAGCTATCATATTTAATTCAGTCTAATTTTCCGATGCAACCACCAACATGCCGGGTCACTGGAGCATAAACTTTTACAGCCGAAATGACTTAAATAAGAAAACTAGATGTTGTCACGCAAATACGACAGGTGAACACAAAGTGGACGGTCGCGCCCTCTGCACATTGGTGGGCGAACTAATCTCCTATATGATAACGGTCTTCCAATTTACTATTAAACAGCTTAGCTAGTAGTGGACCACAATGAAACTACTTAATCAACATTTTTAAGTGACCATTCGTTATTATTTCAAAGTAAAAATAGGAACTAATAGTCGTTATTTTAGTGTTATTGAAGTTATTCAGTTTAATTTACATTTTCGAGGGTATTTTACAATGTGTAGAGCTTTTATTTATCTATAACATGTCATACCAAAATCTTGATTAAAGTTAATAATGAACTTCAAGAACATTCATCATTGTATATTACATTAAAATATGACTTGATTCTCGTCAATATCTGCTGTGGTACCAGGTTTTCTGTTTTATGAACAACCGATTTGGTATTCTAGACTATAGACTTACTTTGTACCAGTTTACTTCCAGGCCCGCCAGATTTAGTAGAGCCAATCTAAACTTCCTAACATATATTAAAACTTTCGCGTGTACAATAGAAGTAAGAAGTGTTGACATAAGTTGCTAATGCTGAAGTATATAGTTTTCTATTGAGCAGATACATCGAGTTTATAAGTTAAACTATGTTTTAATGTAAACTAATCTTTAACAGAAATATATTCTTTAACATATATCATTGACATATCACGATGTCGCTTCGCTGCTGATCTGATCTGAAAGATGGCTTATTTGTCACAGTTTAATGTGTCTATCCTATCACGTAATCAGTGAATAAATATACACTATAATGTGGTGAAGTTTAGCTTTGATATATTTAAAGCGTTAAACTTAGCATTGTGACTATGCAACATAATATTTCCCAATACGTAGCTTAAGCACCGACACCGTGGTAACTGCACATGCCCAGTGGTCATATAAGTACGGTCCTATTGTCACATGTGAAGCTAGGGCTGTCAAACATGATAAAAAAATAATCAACAGAACAGAAAACCTACTTTAAGGCCAAGATACAAGATTTTTATGTATGTATATCAGTTTACTTTATTTAACTAAAACTTCTAGATGCCTAAACAGAAATTTATCAAATACATGTTTGGTATCTTTAGAATCTTTACATTTTGTTGTTGTTTTATTTTTTTTTTCGACTGTAAAAGTACTCCTTGTTTAAATAATTTTCTTTAATAATATTTCATTATATAGAATAAGTAACAAGTTTCTCTGTAAATAAGTAGGTTATACATATATGATACTAGCGACCCGCTCCATCTTCACATGAGTGCAAGCGATGTAGGCCGCTCTGCCCGTGCAATTTGATTCTCTGATATCTTCTAAAATATCTGTTATAATGCAATGCTATCAAAGGTAATTTAAGTCTACATTAAAGCACAACATTTTAATATATTTGCTTTGACAAAGATTAATATTACATTAATCAAAATTACTTTGAAATTGTAAACTGCACATAAATTAAATTATTTTGTCGATATTTTTAAGACACACACTTTCGTGGTACATCATTATCAAACATCTAGTAAAGTTTAGTCAGTATTAACAATGAAAACGTAAAACATAGGTGTATTATATTATATACATAAACTTTCCTTGAAAAACAATCTAAATGATGGTGAAAACCGCATTAATACAACATCTAAGCGTACAAGAACAAAAAACGACTAAAAATTACGGTAAATGTGTAATTCTAAAATGTAAAAATCTTACTGATCTTAGTGCATTCAAATATATTATATATTAGACAACGAAATTGAAAAAAAATCTTTATAAGTCAGAACCCACCTGTAATTGCTCTCTGTTATATATATGAAGAACACATGACAATCTGTCCTTATCACTGTCAAAAGGATTAGATCAGACCAAGGATATTTACTGAATTTTAATAGAGAGAAGAGGTATGTTCTCTGAAATTACTGAGAAAGTATCACATTCAAATATTAGATTTAGAATTGACATGCAGCGATCCTCCTTGTGATGAATAATGTATGCTAAAATTATTTTATGTGACATCCCTAATTGCAATACGGTATAGTTCGCCCATTGTCTGTCACCCCGTTGCTTAGTCATGACTATCAAGTCATCAACGAAAATAAGCTCAAATTATTATTTAGCCATAAAAAAGCGCTTCAGAAATATTAGCGGTACTTAAGTAAAATGTTTTTTGATAATTATTTTTGGATTGCTATTTTCGATGGATGTCAAAAAACAAAGCCGATTTCAGTAGCTTACAATTTGTCTTTTGTCACTATCACTCAGAGGTAAGAGTTTGTTTTGAGAAAATCTATTTTTATTTGCTAGAGTCATCAGATCAAAATCTGATAAAGAGATTCTACAAAAATTGGATGAAACTGTTTACAAAAAATGCACGCCCGCAGCGGCGATGATTTTATTTTTATTGATGAAGTGAAACTGATGTTTAAGATCACATACGAATTCTGTTTCTCAACATATTTTTTTCATGATGATCAGACTAACGCCAAAAAGCTGGTCTATTAAAAATATTAAACCTTGTAGACCAGTATCTACTTCTTGCCTCTCAGATCTTGCAGAATGAACACATGCTATTTAAAAAGAGCACAAATCGCTCGCGGTTTCGGTTCAGTACCAACACATTAGTTGTTGCGTCCAAATGACAAACGTCATGTGCTGAAGTTAACGATCTTAACGCTTTGCTGCTCTTCAAATTATCTGAGCGACCATTGCTCCGGTGCTCTCTGGCACAGAACTGCTTACCGTGATCTGTCCGACCACTCTTCCGCGTTTAGATAAGTTCTTTTGCAGTTAGGTGGAAATTGTTCGTGAATCAAGACGAAGCAATGACAATGTTGGTGATTCAACTATCTTTGTGTGATAAAAAGAGATTTCCTTTAAATTCTGATGTCGTGTTCCTTTTTCTGTTTTTGGTTATAAAATCAATCAATAGCCTTTTACAGTCCACTGCTGGACATAGCCCCATTAGCCCCTTAGCAAGGACGTTTTGGCCTACTATACCACGCTGGTGAGACGGGTTGGAATAGGGTTCGTTTTAATTTTTCGTTCTTCTTGTAATGATATTGCCCTGAATAGTTTGTTCCATTATAAAATACTTAAAGTTATTTTGAGTATGTACAAGTCATCCGTAGTTCTTACTTACATTGTCACATGCGTTCGTTCTTTTCAAATACATTTCGTAATTATTAGTCATGTTAACATCATCTCCATACGTAACTGTTTTATCAGGAAACTCAACATATCTCCGAATTTTAACATTTTACGACAAAAGATAAGCGACTACTGTAATTCATTACCATAAATTGCTTTCTCTTGTTGTTCTCTTCAAAATTACTACTTAAAATTATGAAATAGTAACATTATACATAAATGTCTAGCAAAATAGCGAGCAGATAGTTATAATAACGCGCTAAACGATTTTATACAACAATTAGATGCACTATCATTAAATGCATCACCTGACACACATTCTGATACCTTTGCCAACATAAAATAAATGGGCCATAAAACCTAATGACGGGAAAGCATAAATCAAACATAAGAAGACAAACACGGCGTTTCCTTTGACCACATTGATACAGGTTTTATCATACCTTTATCTTAGTGGGGAACAGTCGACGATTGTTCACATCAACCTTATCAGAAGGTTGGTAAATATGTGTTCAGTTTACTTTAGAATTAGATATTTCATATTGTGCTCGCTGTGGAATTATATAAGCTATATTAATTAAATGTGATTTGTATAATAGTTATTTATAAATTTGTAAATTTAAGATTATTTAGTTTCAACATTTAATTAGAGAGTTTCATGGCTTCTGTCTGTATGCACACGCGAAATTGATATGTCAACAATTTATTAATCAAAACAAAAGTTATTTACTATGTGACACTCACAACTTACTACTTTTTTGAATTATGAACTAGATAATATAAGTCTAATTACTTAAGCATAAGGCTTACAGTTAAAGTGTCATACATATCTACACGAGTCTGACAGAAAGAGAATTATTAACTTTCAGGAAACCTTACGATGAATCAAAATAATTTGGAACAGCAATTGCCATTTAAAGTGCAATATTAAACATTCACATCTTCTATTGCTCGTGGCTTATCGCGTGACTATATTTTTTTCATATTTCTGCCTTTGAAAATGGGCCGGTTCGACCGGGGCAGTACCACCTTCCCACAGAAGGCCAACTTAAAGCGCCACCATTCGTGCTATCGTGTTTCGTTGGTAAGTGTGAGACCGGGGGCCCATTGATGCAAGGGTGATAGTTTTCGTGATAACTGTGTGAGCCGTACACTGCCACGATGACTGTCATGCCTTTTACGTCCCAAAGCGTGGCGTGAAAAAGCATCTCACTAGGCTGCCATAGTGTGGGTCACCACACAACATTGTCTGTATTTGTTTGCAATGAGTGTGGTGATCACAACTCTTTGGATTCTATTCATGCTTTCCATCGAGCAGAGTAGAGTCACTTTGGCAGGCTCTTCATACAGAAAAAAAAATATGTTAATTTTGAGGAGAAACTTCTAAAAATCTTCTTTTAGTGATTGTTGACAATGAAAAATGTGAGCTGTCAAAACATAAAATATAAAATACAGTTAAAATATCTTAACTATACTAAGTTAAACTATGTGTGTTTTAATATATGTATCACTTAATTGAGTAATCTAAATGCAGGTCAAAGTATGTCACGATGATCACGACACAGATTAGAATCTCATACATTGGAATACAATGCAACAAACTGAGTGACTAGTTATTAAATTAGGTTTTATACACCCTAGATTTAGTATAAGTTATATACTCTTTTTATGTGATATATTCAGTTACTGTAGTTTCTTTAAAATTTCAATGCATTTTTATAAAGAACTAGCTGTACCCTGCGCGCGTTGCTACACCACCAACTAAAGTAAATTCGAAGGTAAGACTTGAAAAAAATATTCATACCAACTCAGAAACCTTCGTGGGCTCATACACAATAATTTTGCTAAAGATAATCACATGAGCAAATACATAGTTTACGATTCAAAAAGGATATACAGACAGACAGACAGACAAACATTCATTTTAAAATACATAAATTATACTATTCTAATTTACAAGAAAATATAATCGAATTATTCTCTTCTGTATTCGATAAAGTACTGAAGTTGTAATTAATGTGTTCAAGCAAAATTATACACTCATTTCGATTTATTTATTTATGTAGGAGAAATTATAAACAAAGAAATAGAGCTGTCATGAGTTTAAGACATTCACTACATTTTAATTTACTTTTTATTTGGAATTCAGTTTGCATTATTTAGAATTAAGTACATATTGTGAATTCTAAAAGGTGCAAATTCGACAAAGTTTTACGGTGCAGTTAATACTAGCTGTACCTGCCACTTTGTCCAGCATTACAATAAGAAGACCAGACAAGACCTTGCTGTACTGTACATATTATAACAATTAATTGCAATACAAATGACAACAGATTTAGTTTTGAAGTCACCTTTATGTGCAGATGTTTAAGATCTGCTATAAGTAATGTCCAATAGGATCTAGTTATGCTTTATCAACATCGAGTACGCATTTTTAGAAACATATTATTCTATATATCGTTTATAACATTTGCTTTGACTCTTTTTAAGTTTAAGTTATTATTATGGAAATAATGTTTAGCTCATCCTAGATCGTCCGTGTGGTGACTCGTGTTACCACCCCTATTTATCCCATGGGTATCGTAAAAAGCGACTAAGGGAACAAAATATTCAGGAAAAATAAATGAAATAAATCCTATTCCAACTCGTCTAGCCAGCGAGGTATAGCAGGCCAAAACCTCCTTGGTAAGGAGAGGTCTATGTCCAGCAGTGGTCTGTAAAATGCTGTTGATAATGAAAACTAGCTCAAATGCAGATAAATAAAAAAGTAACACGAAGTAAATGTTTTAGTAAATTTCATCATCCAACAAAATAAATGTCATACACATTTTCTCATATCTTTTATATCTAATTAACAGTTTCTATTTACTCAGTAGAGACCTGTGTCCGTTTTGATTACACCTTCTGAGATAACGTTCTGTCTTATTTGATTTTGTCATTCCTGTGTTTGTCATATACTGATAAGGTAATAATTTATAAAGGCTAGTAAAGCCATGTTTTATTATTTAATGCCTGATTGTGTGACTCTATTTACGTATATTGTTGTCCGTGTGATTACACAATTATATTTGTTTCTTTTATAACCTCACAATGTCCTTTGACTTATCCTTATAATAATATTATGAAGCTCATAAACAAATGTTTATTACCTACCCTACTTACGTATGCGACTTAAGGTATTGCGCAATAGTAAGATATTTTACATTGTTATTTCTGTTCGGTTACGAAGAAGCCAAAAGTAAGTGTAATAGTTTTAGCAGTCTATGTACATATAATTGTTTGGATGTCCCACCGTAACGTCTAAACTACTGAACCATTTTCAATGAATGAGGAGTTAATATATTTGTAATAATGGCCCGTGTAAGTTTTTACGTGGTCGGATTTTAGTTTTTAAACTTTTTATTTTACTAGTTGTTCTATTGTGGTTTGATTTAAATGTGTTGGGGAGAAAGGTGAGGAAAAAAAAAGTAGAGATTGATCAAAATCTACCCACAATTGATTGTTAACGGGAAAAGAAGATAGTTAAAAAGTGAAGTAAAATAAGGTGAAACGGAATTACGAGTAGAGAAGAAAATATTATGTGATACTAATTCCATGCCTTTAATTTAAAAAAAGGTATTGGAAGATGAAATCAAGACTTATCTGAGACTTTAAAGCGTTTAAATAATTTTATTTTTTAAAGTACAGTTTATTTGTATGTTTTGTTTATTGTTTTATTGTTTACCATTACAATGAAATGACTTACTACTTACTACGGACGAGTGTACATACACCACATTTAATGTATAAGCTTTGCATCTACACATTTCCTACTTTACAAGTGTTAGCCAAACTATCACACAGAAAAAATCAATAATTATCAATAGTAATGTTACTATGCATAGCAAAAGCATAACGATTGTGTTTGTCCAACATAATTTATGATGCCTATTGTCCTACGGAAACTGTAGGCTCGTTTCGTTAATCGTCTGGCGAAAAAATCTAATAAAACGGACCCTATGGTCAGACATTAGCAACCAACCGTGATTTGTGCCATAAAACTATATGTATAAGTTATTCATGGTTTTTTCACCATGCCTTGCAATTGACTGGTGCCATACATTCATTTATCAATGGTATAATCTGTGTTAGTTATTCATATTGCTCGATTTATGGACAAGGAAACTATGGAGTCGTTACTGTTTATTTGTGATCAATAATTAGTCAAGTTTTAGAATTTTGGGCGCACAATATTCAAGTGTAAGCCAAACTGATAGAGACTGAGAGCAAAATTTTATTTAAATTGTCAGTTTCTTTTTTAATAATCTTTAAGTGCCTTTCACGAATTGGACATGCACAAGCAAATACATGTTATATAACTCGTATGGACAGATAAAGGCACAAAGCGCTGACGCGAATAAAAAACTATGATTAATTTAGTACCAAGACACAGCACACAGAATAAACATGGACGCAAATATTTTACATAGAAAAAAAAGGTAAATGGAATAAAACTGTAAACTCGAATTTCATTGTTGGAAATAGAAGTGTTGTTTTACTTTAAAAATGTTACGAGAAGAAAAAAAATGTGTTCTTAAACGATAAATTATTGTATTTCTAGCACTGTTAAAGTTTTTGTTAGTGTTAATTAATAAGATGGCAGTGATGACCGGTGAAATGAGGTATTTATTAGATTTAAATCATATTTACTCTCATTTATTATTATCAGTATGGGTTTTCTATACAAAGTGCCTTATTTACGCCCTAACCTGATCAAAAAACAAATATACAACAACTCCACTACTTATATTGTTCAGTCCCCTAAGGTAAAAGTTCGCATAGGGCACACGACGGTCAGTGGCGAATGGTACGGACTGGGACCCTATTCTCCCTGCTCCATATATGACTGCATGTTGTCATTTCATAACCATTGGTACTTTGCTAGAACTATCGTTCGGAAGAACGAAAAGAGAACACGCAACGGATATTAAAATTAAGAAAATAGCGTTTCTAAAAACTTAAGCTTTGGGCGGTAAAAGAATATTTGGCATTGATTATTGTTTATTATTAAAATTGTAACTTAAGTTTGCAGAATAAGGTATAATTTAGATTTTTAATGTTTTTAGAAATGGAACTGAACAATACAGTTGATATAATTAGATATAGGCGATTGCTACGATATTAATCTCTGTGGTTTTTGTGATACTATTTCATTGTCTGGTATTTTCTTTCTATATTAAGAGCCTACAAAAGTGACTCTACACTACCTGATGAAAAGCAAAAAAAGCAATAACAGAAACAAATAACTACAAATAAGCATTATAATGACTCTGTTTTACTTTCATCACTAAAATCGACTATTTTTGAAGTAAGTAACCAGTGCGTTAGCAATTGCCTTAAAAGTATAATTAGGTTAAACTTATAATTTAATGAATTTCAAGGAATTTTGACTCATCAATCTGACTTAACAATTTTCTTTATAACAAATAGACTTGTTGTTATGGTCATCCCATTTATGAGTAAAATAGAGTGAGTGAGTTTATCTATTAAAAAAAGTATACTATAAATTGTGAGAAATGAACTGTGTTCTACCTGATGTATAATTCATTTTTGCTGCAGTGGAAACTATTCTGTTGCGAAAGTTATTGAACTTTCAGAACTCCAACCTTTTTTTTTTATTTTTTTTATTTACGTGTTTTTATGTGTTTTTTTTTAGTGTTTGTGCATAAAAACTACTAATATGTTTATCATAGTTTTGAAAATAAAATTTATTTTCAAAACTATGAACGCGTTTACTCCAATGACTATTGGTCCTACCAACCATTTTTGTTTAAAAGACAACGCCCGCATTCGGAATAAACCCTGTATTGCGGGGGACTTTACAAATATACAAGAAACGGACACAAAGAACACCCAGACTCAGAACAACAATTTATGGATTACACAAAGTGTTGTCCCGTGTAGAATTAAACCCACAATACTCAGCGAAGTGAAGACCGTTTAAACCACTTGGCCAGTCGTGCAGACTTTCAGATTTTATTCTTTCAGATATATCTAATAAATTTTGTTTTATGTTCTATCATTAATTCATTTGTAACATTTTGTTATGAGGTGTGAATAACTAGTTTTACATTACTGCTATCACCGTATGACCGCTAGTAACCTTTCTGTAAAAACAGACAACGCTTCACCAATTCACGTTATCTCTTACAAACAAACTGGTCGGTGACCAGCCATCCATCTACATACTTATTTACATGCCTATCAGGGAACAAGTTGCCCATTGTCGTTTGACATCACTCGACTTGTAAAACTACTGGAAAAATCAATCGTACACATTATAAAGCAGACCTAATCATCATTAACTTAAAGTTAAATTTCTAATACAGGTAGAGAGCAGAAAATTTACAGAAAAAAACTCGAATACTACAAACAATTTTCAACTTAAACTACTTGAAACACAGTTTAAAATTGTAAGTTTTTTTGTTAAAGAACGGTTACCAACAGTGAAGCACCTATATACCACCCGCACGTCCTCTTTAGATAAGATAAAGGCCACCTGAAATGAAAAGAGCGACACCAATATGGTGCTAATGATACCGATACCAGCGGTACTAGACCGGTAATTAATTTGTCGAATGATAAAAATACCGGTCGACGATAGCCCACGGGTTCTGTGTAACCTTATTTGTTTATTTTTTTACGGAGCTCAACCACAATTATGATTAGGTAACTCTGTCATCGCTACTCTTGTTTTAAATTAATCTTAACTATTACTGCCCTGCCGTCCAGCAGTGGTCGGGGATAGGTTGATTTGATTCAATATAAAGTATAAATAGTATACACACTCTTAGCTATATCTTTCAAAGGACTGGTCAGAATGCTGTTATATTTTCCAATGTCTTTCAATTTCTTAGTAAGCACTCTGTTCTTTAAGTTGTTGGTTCCAAATAGTTTTAAATATTTGAGAAGAATTGCTTCAACATACTTTGTAAGCACGCACACAGAGAGAGATCGTAATGTGTAAGAGAAAGAGTAATACAGAAAGCTAAAATTTCTTAACCACAATGATACTACATCAGAATTTTGTCATGGGATTTTAAAATTCATTAATTCAATATAATGACAGTTCAAGTTATACTGGTTGATACTTAACTTACGGCCTTAACTTTGAATCTAATTCCGATCTGCTGATCTATCATTGTGTACTAATACATTTTATGGAATTCTATAAAATCTCTTTAAGATGAATAATTTCTATGTATTTTAGGTATTTACCTTAAGATCTTAACATTAAACATCTGAACTCATATATCAGGCCAAATATTTGTGATTATACATATGGGAATACTCTACCACTACGTGTAACCTTAGGTTCTAAGAAAGGCCCTAAGATTACATAATGATTACCTATTTCGTGTATACAAGACTCACAACCTCTAGACTATTTTAGTGAAGAGCTTTGTCGATTGTATAAATCCGAACAAACGAGTTTCTTAATAACATTCTTCACTCAAATTATGCTTTTGTTTATTAACCCTAAATAAATATTACTAAGTACTTATTCTAATTGTATTTGTATTCGTTTTTTGTAAAAAAAAAACACATTCTGTTATCTAATTGGTACAAGCCAGAAGTTGAACTATCCGAAGGGTGGTAATTCATTTATTTATGTAATATGTGTACAATAATTGTACTTAATATAAGAAACTGCTAATATACTTGTGAAGAATCGCCATACTATTACTTCTTATGTGACAAGTGAATCACGTGGTTAACAAAGAAAATTTACAAAGACGAATAAAGACTAAATGTTTGTTAATAGTCCAGAATGAGATAAGATCGTCAAAAACGTCACTACGGCATTTTTTTCACAACTTACGTCTAACCTTACATCTAAACATAGACGACACTTTATAACCTTCATGAAGTTATAAGTATGTACGCCTATCTATCACGTAGTCGGTAATAGTCGGTTTTAGTTAAAGTTAGTGAAACTTTCTTTCTTTGCTCACAAGTGCTATCACTGGTATGACGAGTGTTTAGCGTTACGAATGACCTCTAGTTTTACAAATATTCTTAAACATAATTATACAAAATATGATGTATTCAGAAATAAGCAATATAACCTTCAATGTCCCTTGAAGATCCTTAATGTTTGATTTTCTTTTCTACTATAGAGAGAATATGCATCGTAAATTTATCAACTGAAATATCGATTTATCCCATCCTTACGTTGACCGTATCATAGAGCGCATGTTATTTCCATAGCTAATTGTAAATTGCCCTGGGCTGTCAACGCATGCGCGCTAATGTGTCATAACACAGACCACGTTCATGACCACAACTGTGATTACCTAGGAATTGTGGTTGACCCTCACTTTAAACTGTGCTGGTAAATATTAGCATTTTGTTGGTAAATGTTGATGAGAATATTATGGTGTTCCTAATATGAGAAGGTATATTGGATAAACCTTTTTTTGAGTATAAAATATAAAATACGGCCGCGTTACCTACCCTATCAGATGCTTATTGCAATACATATTTTTAAGAATAATTTTTATATTACTGTTATGCGAAAGCCAGCTACGGCCCCCGTAGTGACAATCGATTATTGTGACGTATAAACATTTGTTACACAGTATTCTGTAAAACATTCTAATGAAATGCTAGTAGAGATGAATCATATTAAAATAATCTATCATTTTTCTTCATAGTAGAATTTTTCAACTTTTTTAAATATATTTCTACGTTCAGCTTTGTTTATGTCTGTGTTTCAAAAGTTCCTAGTTTTGTGTTTTTTGATATAGATAATATTTTTTGACAAAATCACGTCTCAAATATCGACGTTTAGCACTTATAACTGCCGACAGAAGCGCACTCAACGATAAAAGTAAGTAGTTACACAAGCAATCTCTTTGGCGGACCACGTACCGCGTTAAAAAAATGATACCTTTAACAAAATACCGCCTACAGATCCATCATATTTTGAGATAGATCCAAGAAATTTAACACTATTATTCTGGTGGCCAAAATATAATACTATTATTTGCCGGAGAATTTGTAAAGGAATTTTATTTTAAATCGATGTCCGCTAAGCAAACACATCGAGCTACCGAAATACTTCGCGGTTCGTTTCACATCTTCAAAAGGATTCGGTATTAGAATATCAACATTCAAAAACGTATCTGAAACGGTAGCGCTATTTAAAAAGGAACCTTAGATATATTGGTATAAGAAAATTGTAACTGACAATCAGAGGTCAAGTTATGATGGTTTTATTCTTAAAAAAATAATCATGTTAGGATCTTCACGGTAGCCAAAATTATAGCATAGTAGCTTTTGAATTTTAGACGTAAAAATTATCAGTGGTTGTTGCGTATAAATTGGTATTTAAAAGGTCACAAAGAACCTAAAATTAGTTCAAATATATGTGGTCAAATATTTTTTATTACTTCCCTTTTAATTCAGCTGAGCAAACTAGTAAGTTTTTCAGAATAGGTATTATTTTTATTACGTTCAGTGGTCCAAAAAGATTAGGTAGAATTACTATTTGCATTGGGTGTCTTTTCGGCTTCGATATTTATACGCCAAATGATCGGAATGTATTTTACGAAAAAACTCTATAAACTGTTTTTTTTTATTAAATAAATGACGACAACAATTAAAAGCAATAACTTTAATTCCGTTCCTTAGTTCTCGTTCTTATCACTTCAATGATTTAGTATCCTCTTGCTAATAAAAAGAATTAACTTGACATTTAACTGTTGCTGAAATGTCCATGTGGTGACGGATTAAGAATGCAATGTCAGCACCCCTATTCATCCATGGCTGTCATAAGAGGTGACTAAGAAACAAACTACACAGAACAATATGACTGCAAAACGAAGGAAAACTCGAACCAACCTCAAATCAACCCGTCTGGCCAGTGTGGTATAGTAGGCCAAAACCTTTTTGAAGGGAGGTTTATGTCCAACAGTGGACTATTAGAAACTGTTGATAATGATGTGTTAAGAAAATACTGATCGCAAGTTATTTTTTAATACACTTTTTTTTTTTTTACATTGAAGATAGTTAGAGCTTTGTCAATTACAAAATAAGAAAAAAAAATAGATCTAACACAATCAATAATGACGTATGTTGAATATTACTTTATCCGAGTACAATCATGCACAATCGCCTAAAGCCACTCGAAGGTATAGAAACTCACACGTGTCGATGTGGTTTAATCTATAGCTTTGCGTTATAATCCGACCACCCAAACGACCAACCTCTATTATACTGCCCACAGAAATAGTACCCCCATTATTATATAGAATGGAACACATAGGTGCCTTTATTATTTTACGCTATAAAGTCGAGACCACCTACGTTATGGTTGTTTTTTTCGCGATACACTTTTGTGTGCGAATGTAATGATGTGATCGTGAATTTTGACGGTTTTCGGGTATTTAGGCTCTGTTCAGTCGAAGTACAATTGTGATTATAAGTTTTTTAAAATAGTCCGAAATTTCCTCTTGAGATTTGGATTTAAGTATTGTAAATGTGCAATGGTCGTATGTGCATGGTGCTTTTTGTGAAATGTTGGCAGAAGGTATGACTATATATTTATCTGCACAAAAATAATCATCATTAAACAAGTTGAATTATATAAAATTTCGTTGTACTTAAAATTATAACGAACTAATAATAATAATAGAATAATATTATTTTTGTTCCCAAAAGAAAACTAATAATGACGTCACAGTCGATATATTAATACTGCTAATGATAGTCCAACATCGACAATAGTCTTTTTGGAAAGCAATCCTGAAATCGTGTTTTCTAACTTCAGCTTTATATTAATAGAAATAAGGAAGTGTTTCTATTGAGATAATGCTGTATTATTGTAGGAAGTCTCGTGAAGGGGTGTAACCAAGTGTTATTGCTCACTCGGACGTACACCAATGCGTATTAATGATTGTAGACCGTGTAATGATTACTTTCCATCTGTTATGATGACGTTCTGCTGTCTTAATGCAACAGTGACATATTTTATGATGTGACTTTTACTACGTTGATCTAAATACAAAAAGTTATAATTTTTATTTAATATAATGATAATGTATTATGTAACAATTTTAATTGGTTAGATATCTAACCGATTTATTCGTTCCACAAAAAGTAATGAAAGAGTCGCTTAAAACCTATCGAGACCGTGGACATCATTCCGGTCAATGTTAGAAGTGCCTAAGCGTGATAATTTACCAGATTCTGGTATGGGTTACGTACTAAACGTAGCAACAACTACACAGTATTATTTTATTTATACATTTAAGCTAGTTTATTAATTTAAACATACAAACATCAATTAGAAAATTGTTTTACGTTTACAAGTCGATACTTCACGGAGACAATCTAACCAGTTAGTTAATTAGAATCATAAAATAACTTGTATTTGGAGCACTCGGCACGCAAAATCGTCGACGTATATCAGCCGACCGACTGGCTCACCGTGTGCCCAATCCATACATTATTGGTCCTTTAACTTCAACAGTAATACCTCACTGAAATTGTTATCTATTTGGCACGCTCGATACGGATACACAACATTATTTCTATGTCATAAACCTGAAACAATTTAATTATATGTTTACTGGACAGGTCTGGTTTTCTTTTAGAATTCAACATGGAGTCTTCAAATTCTCATAGCAGTAGTGAGTAGTTATAAATATTCCTTCCTCTCTGACTTCCTCCACTACTGTCTCTTCACGCTTCGCGTCGAACAAAATTAAAGCAAAAATAAATAAAAATAACCTTTGAAGCGGAATGTATCAATCATTAATCGGTGCAGTACATTTTAAGTTTTTAAATTGTGCACAAAACAACTGGAGTTTATTTGTGTACAATTCAAAAACATGTGATGACGGATTCAGAGTACAGAGTGTCACCACGCCTATTCTGCCCATGGGTGCCGTAAGAAGTGACTAAGGGAACACAATGTGCAAGACAACTTCACAACAAACAGAAGAAAAACTTGAAACAAACCTTATAGCCACCCGTCAGGCAAGCGTGGTATAGTAAAGATATATAGTAAAGAAAGGCCTATGTCCAGCAGTGAACTGTTAAACCCTGTTGATAATGATGATGGTGACACAAACAAACTTAACATTTATAACACGTTTTTACTAACCCTGCACGTTTGTTTGTTTGCTTGTTTTAAAGTGTTTTTTTTTAAACTATATTTGTTATACGTATAGATTTAATACTGACCCTTGGCGGAGAGTCTGATGCCATATTATGATATGGTATTCGTAACCTTTAAAGGTATAAGAATGCATCTATTGTTAAACACTGAGGGAGGCCTATGTCCACCAGACAACGTCTTTTGGTTGAAATGACAATGATGATAATGACAAGAGACTTTTTTACCCACTGCTCGCTCTCTTTCTAGAGAAGGTGGCAAATATGTTCAAAAAAATTTAAGATACTCGAGACGAGGAAATGTTGATATATTTAATTACATTTACTTTAATACTACAACTACTACTAATGTCATCTAAAATTACGCATTACCTAGACTATTTCGTACTGTACATATTGTAAAGTCCCTCGTAAAAATGACATCCTTCTTAGATAAAAATAATTATGGACTAAACCATTAAAAAGAAAAACTAATAAAAGTGTACAATGTGATGTAAGAAAGTAAAGGTTAGAGCAGACGGTTGAATAATTCAAATGTTGCAAGTCTAACCGCAAGATAATTGCGTCCATCCTAACTTGTGATATTAGCTTATTGAGATGTGATCTCACTACAGACGCAAACTATCTCTCTATATTAATGTCAAATATCTTTTCTTGTAAATAATGAGTAAAAAAACATAGATGTTGTTCTTTTTTTTTAATATTATTTGCTGTCTTTATCTATATTCAACAGTATAACACAATAAATTGCAAAAAATAACAGTAAATAATACTTCGTATAAACGAAAGTTTTATGCGGTGATATTATTCGTAAAGTAATTTTTGATCTTTGATTTTCAACTTTGTTAATTGTGTTTATAATGGTCATTTATGATGTGTGTGTGTGTTTACATTAAATAAAGGTATCGGTTAAAAGCCTCGTTGACTTTATATGACGTGAGGTAGATATCATTTATTTTTTAGTTAGATAATTCTATATAACATTCAAGTACAAATATTAGTTTTATATATTAAAAAAGTCACTTAATAAAAATTTCATAACAAATTACCAAAAAGGTTAAAAAATATAATAATTAATAATAAATATAATTTACTTGTAGTTCTTTCACAAAGGTACGTACGTATTAAGTAATACTAAGCAATAAATGGAACAATCATTCCTTTGTGAGATCACCAGACTTCCATTTTGTGGACCAATTTTGATGATACTTTACCATAACTATAGCATATACCTAATCTTTAAATATAAATTAGAAAATGTATAGTTGAGTGTGCATATGTGTGTCTTTATATTTGCGTGTGTAAGTTTGGGTGTATTGGTGTGCGTGTGTGAGTTTGACAATCATCTTTCAACTCTTAAAAATATAAAAATATGCCTAGTACTCTAAATATTTTACAACTGTATATCACTGCTTTACTATGAGTCGTGTCTGGACATAGCAAAGTAAATTGAAATTAAAACAAAACTGAGTAAGACGAAACGTTTGTGTTGCAACTGCACTTGCGAATGAACAACGGGCTAATAGTCCTTTTACACTCATTTTGTTATTAACCAAAGCTTGGATCTGCAAATCATATCATGCCGATTTATTCACAATAACCTAGTACAAAAGAATTAGTTGATCACTTTCATCAGCACAATGTATTAACTCCACATCTACTATAAAACGTAGATATAATTACGAAAGAAATCTTTTCTTATTTTGGTACATCGGTCTGTATGTCCTAACCTTATATTTGGTAAAGAAAATAATCTCGATAACGCAAATGAACAAATTATCTTGTTGCTAAAACCAACTTCAGTGTTGTCATACATTTAGATGGTTTAGAGTCAAGATTCTTTTAAAGTTCACTTTTAACCGATAACTTGCTTCCACAATCTTATAGGTAAGAGAACTGTTGAGATTATCGATTCTAGAGATACCCATAGTCGTAAAAATATTTATACTTATATAGTAATAGTAATGTAAAACTACTTTCGTTATTAAATATTTCTAAAACTGTTGACATAGTAAAAATTAGAATAAATTAATAAATTTTACTCCAAAGAATGTTTTTGATCGCCATAGTTCATCGCGAATTTCCTAGATGCATCTATATTATATCTATTTGCTTCTGTAAACACGATAACACTGAAAGAGTAGAAAAATGTGACATAAACACTATACTAACACGTCTGACCAGCATCAAAATCTATTTTCTAGGGAAAGGTCTATCTCCAGCAATGTTTGTAAATTTAATTAAAAATCAAATTGTTATGATGGCGTATACCTGCGAAAATTTATAGACCTGAGTACATACACGCATGAGTATGTAATATTCAAAGCGGTTACTGTCGTGTATCCTGTCCCTAACTACTTACTAAGACAAGTGTGAGATTTGGAAAGCAAACGGTGTTATCGGTGACATCGGACTGTGTAATTAATAGTATCATTGCGCTATTTAGTTAAGGATACGGTGACCGTTCCGACGGCATTGCGTTGATGGAAAGCTGGGCTGTAAACGTGTCGCATACGAGGTTGTAACATGGAGATAAGAGATAGCGGAACGCGGGATAAAAAACGTTAAGTATAAAAACAATGAGTTATAGTTTATAAAATTAAAAAAAAATATGTAAATTTATCGGTTTAGTAAAATACTGTGCGCGTAGTTGTTCAGTAAACACTTATGACTTTAAATTACATGAATTCGCCAAAAATTTATGTATGTATCTGTTTAGTTATATATGGGTATGTGTACATGGGTTCTTGTGTTAATTAATGGCTATCAATAAAGTTAACGGTGAACTCAGGGAACATTTTAATCAAACCAAAACAGTTGCTACAACCAAATCCGAGATATCTTTTCAGAGTCTTAAGAATATCCGAGGACGATAATGACCTAAAATTACCGTTCTCAGATATTCTCAAGTCTCTAGCTACGAAGTTATAGTATGAGTACTATTACCTATTAGCTTGGAGTACTTTACAGAGATATTTAGAAATACCAGAAAATATACATATGTATAATTATAAAAGAGTAATTTAAATTATCGCATCGCTTGCTACGAAAAGCCTATAGCTTAGTATAATATCTCTAGTACAAATATTAGTCAACGTCACTCTGGACCACACACAAACTACGTGACTACGTTTGTTCAAATAATACTTACACAAAAATAGTATAATGTGAATTATTTAAAGATAAACATGTTAGACAAGAGTTATAAACGATTTCATGCCAATTTTGTTAGTGAAGATGGAATAGTGACTCCATAAAGCGACTAGTAGTACAGGAAACCAGATTCTGCGGTAGGACACTCATGCACTTAATTGACCGGGAGAAATTCACACTAAAAAGACGTGACTGTATCCAACAGTTTGTCAATAAGAAGACATGGCGGGTAATTGTACCTATGATAGGCTGTATTGGCCACTATCATCAACGCGTACATCTCAACGTGACATGAACATGAAATATTCCATATAAAACTTATATTGTCACTTTTGCTCTTTCTTTTTTTTTTGTTATTCAGTAAAAGTTATTGACCCGTACGTTACAAAAGTGTTAATCAAATGATAAAATAGAATTAAAATAAATGTCCGAAAATACTAAGCGCCATTATCACAATTTATTATTCAATACGATGTGTTCTGTCGGTTAGTGTTCCTATCATAGTACAAAAAATAACATATTTAACCTTATATTAGGCAAATTTAGCTTCACATTCTGATAAACAAATTTATTATTGTGTTTAGATGTTAACATTTTTAATTTAGACACTCTCATAGATTTCGGATCGTATATGGTATTTTTCTTTTTTTTTGTACTGTGGCTACCAAAGTGATTCTACTCAGACTGATGGAAAGCATGAATAGAATCCAAGAGCGGTGGTCAACATACTCATTTTGAATGTATACAAAGCAGTATGGGGAGTCAGTGGCGGGCTAGGGAGATGCTTTTTCAGATCCCGCTTAAAGAAATCGGGATATAATGAAAAGTAAATACGTGCGCTGATAGTGAGATCCAGGATTTCACAGATTTGGTTCAAGAGCGTATGTTGATCGGGCGTTCATTCTGAAACGGTGACTTCCAAGGTCAGCACGAGCTGTCCTGTAGAGAGAGAAAAAAGGTGGGATTATTGATAAGAGATCGTCATGACACTCTCCATGATAAAGACGATAGAGAATTGTCTTTTAACAATCTTGAATTGTAAGTATACATCGTTGAAAGGGTACCATTGATCATAGAAATACGAAAACTATCAAAATACGGCAGTATGAGTAATTGAAATAAATCGCTGAGTTATATACCGTGTAGAGAGGTTACAGATACGTAGTGGTACCCCACCTATCCATTCCGTACGTATCGTAGGACCCGATTAAGTAAGCCTATGTAGCACAACAGAACTGTAAAGAGGAGGAAAACTTGAAAAAAACCCTGTACCAAGAAATCTGTACAATCTGGTATATATAGTAAAAAATAAATCTATATTATAAATAAAATTGAAGTATTTGTTTGTAATATTGAAATAGTCCCTTTTTATTACATGCTTCTGAACGATACATACGATCCATACACCAAAATAACATATTTTACAATTTTTACCTGTCTCGTCTGTCTGTCTGTTTGTTCTGGTTAATCTCTGGAACGGCTGGACCGATTTTAACGAGACTTTCACTGACAGATAGCTGATGTTATAGGAAAAAACTTAAGCTATATTTAAGAATTTTGTAATTATAAGAATTCTACGTGGACGAAGTCGTAGGTGCAGCTACTATAGTAATAAACCTCCTTTCCAAGAAGAGACCTATGTCCTTTGGTGTACTACTGAAGTGATGATGAAGATTATGATTTTCTCTATTAATTATTTTTATTATCATTTTTTTTTTCGTAATTTTCAATGTTGTTAATCTCTGTACTCGTGTCGACGTAAACGGTGGAAAGACAATCATACAAACAAGCAATGTAACGGGTAATGAAAACCAGTAATAATATTAGTTGCTAACTTATACCTGCGGTTTTACTACTGAGCTCTTTGTCGACTTATTGTATAACGGATATTTATTAAGAAATTTTGCTGTGTCGCCTAATCTAAAGGCTCTGGTAGCTCAGACTACGTTATGCTTATCTAGAAACCTTGTCAATGGTTGCGTAATACCCGTGTCCATCGAGTTTCTTGCCCATTGTTCTCAATAAGATCTTCTAAAACAGGCTGGCCATTACAAGGGTTCACCATACACCAAATAAATAAAAGTCGACATTGAGATAAAACCATACAAAAGGTAAAGTTAAAATTATAACAATGAATAGTGACAAAAAATATTTAAAAAACTCAAATTAAAAAGGTTCAATATTTTGTGACCAATAATAATAATATTAAAATTTTAATCACCCACCAATTTTGAACTTTAATTACCCCAAACACATAGTGGTTCAAAATTTTGTTTGTTTAAATACAAAAGCCTTCTTTTGTAAATGGTTAATTCAACAGGTAACAATTGTATGTGAAATTGTAAAAGTAAACAAATCAAGTTCTTCCAACAATCAAACAAACAAACAATCGCGGACTTCATCAACTGGCCAACCACACAATCAGCAGACGCTTGACATCAATTACTATGAAACCATAGAACACGATAGCGTTCTCACGAAGGGAAACCAACCACAGACCGTAACGGCCCCCCTAATATATCGCCGGAAAAATGACTGTGTGTGCGGTGGAAATGACCACAGAAATGACTGATGGATATTTGGCCATCGATGTTACGGGACTCAGAGTGTTGTTACGGGAATTAAATGTTGCGGCAAAGGAAAACCTATCATAGGAAAACATGTGATTGTATATAACTTCGTCTTAAGCGGTGTATGTATTTTTATGGATTAGAAAGGAGACTTTTTGTTTATTTATTTTAAACTTATTGCACATGTGATACAAAGGCGAATTTAATGCCATGAGGCATTTTCTTCCAGTCAACCTTTATGTTTAGTGGAAATATGATACGGTAGGTGCACAGATAAAATATTGAATTTGACAAAGTTTATAATAGTTACGTAAATAAGAGACGAACCTCTTTGTTCCTTATTCGAAATATTTAAAGGTATGGCACAATTATCCTCAAATAAAAAACAAAATACTTTCTGTATTAGAAACAATCATAAACGAAATAAACTAATAAGGTATGTATAATACTATAATAACAGACATCATAATAATATTCTTATAAAAACAATAAATATACAAACATGGTTCTCGAAGAAAAACACAAATGAGGAATGAAATAAACAAATTTACAATAAATACTTGGTACACTAAAGTATAGCTGTCAGTGAGTCCACAAATCTTGTTAAAAGCCCCATCACTGTCTCATTGTCCTTCCAGTCAAAATACAACAACAAACTATCTGTTATTTGAAAACAATTAGACAACAATTACAATGTCCCGGGTCCAGCAAAAAAATATATCAATGTCCAGTAAACGTTCGACGCGTCCCAAACATTTTTTGTCACAGAACTGCCCCCGCCATTTTTTTCATGTAGTAAATTAGCTACAGAAAGAATTTTACGGTCCACACCCCCACAACAATCGAAGAGCCACAGAGTACAATAACTTATTACTACTTCATTGACTTACTGGATGTTTTATTTCGTTTTCGTTAAATTTTTTTGTCGTTTGTGAATAAGGTAAGAGTGCCAGTTAGTAGTCGTCGACCGCAAATTTGTCAGACCACCTTGCAGCTAAATGAAATTTATTGCCCTAAAGCCAGGAAGAGGACGCAGAGCCGTGCCGTTGCATAATCTCCGTAATTTATGAATGCTTTTGTTGACTTTATTGCGCTTTGTCGTTTATATATAATTACTTCATTTAATTAATTTTTGATAGCATTTCATCGTTATAGGTTTTAAATATTTAAAGTATTTTATTGTTACAAAATATTTTATAGTTACACTGCTCACTTCTGCGTGTTATTATCATTGAAAACTATCTAACAGATATGTGTAGTCGAATAAATTGTAGACATGTTTGATCTTAGTCATAAGATTTTAGAATTATAGTAAATAATCTAAGCGTAAGCGTTTTTAGGATACTTGTCAACCACTTTACCGATATTTCATATCCTTGCCTATATTTGCCTTCAATAATATTGAGAGCCTACTTAAAAAATCAGACATGTAGATGTGTCTCGTATAAGAAAAGATTTGATTGCGTTTACTGAACATCTCAATCTAATAATATAGTGATCGCATATTACACTCAATTACCGGAACAAATCGATATCAATACATCCGGTGAATGATTTCTATCGG
Organism: Hypercompe scribonia; assembly: GCA_949316085.1. Lineage (NCBI taxonomy): Eukaryota > Metazoa > Arthropoda > Insecta > Lepidoptera > Erebidae > Hypercompe > Hypercompe scribonia. The sequence goes on along the minus strand of OX438981.1, from coordinate 14,974,704 downwards.
CAAAAAAAAAGCTCAAGACTATCTCCAAAATCAATCACGCCCATGGAAAATCATCGGACTTTTATTCAGAATCTGCACGTGAGGCAAGGGCCTGTGTTCGAATTAAAGAGAGGAAATCCGGGGCACATTGTTATATTCGACACTTACGCACTTTACCTGACCTGCAGATAAAAGACTCTAACACAGGCGGCAGCGAGGTTTTTTATTATAATTATATGCTGCCAATCTCATCTCTGTAGGTACCTAAGAATAAAAAGTATTTCATATTCAAAAAAAATATATGCAAATGGTCTCAAACCGTCACCATATTGTATGCAACCAGTTTTTGCAAAGAGAAAAAAATCAGATTTAATTTTCTCACGTTAGCATTTTTTTTTAGAAAATTTCTAATGACGGTTTAATTTGAAGAACCCTTTGGGGTTTGATTTTTGTGCTTTTTATACAGTTGCATTATTTGTAGAAACAAGGTCTCGTAATATGGCTGTCACAAAAAATAATTACATTGTTATTTATATCTTTTCGGTGCATTTTTAATTTTATTGTATTTTTTTTGTTTTTCTTTACCAAACGTTCACTAGTTAATTGTATTTTTAAGGTACCAATAGGTAAGTTAGTAAATTATCTATTCAAAAATGGAGACACATTCTTTCGTAAATTTAAATGATAAATCTATGAATTCTGAGGTTACGTTCGGAGACATTTAAAACTTCGCAAGGACGACTCTGCTAAAACTAAAATGACAAAGAATAGTTATTTCTTCTTCAATTGAAAATCAAGGATCATCAGTCAATCAGTAAACAATAATATATAACTGTACCACGGTGCGTCTTGAGCCGCAAATCGTTTTTTGCACTTCGCACTGAACACCATAACATCACAAACAAAAGGCGACCGCATCTTCTTTTGTGCAACCAAAGAAATAAATTAAACTATCCTTAGGGGAGATTTTTACCGTTACTTCTAATCTACATAAAAAACAAACTAATAAAAAACACAGAGATGGTTGTGGGAACATTCTTAAAAAAGTATAGGGCAGGAAACGGTGTAAGTGTAAATATGAGAGGTGACGTACAAGAAATTTTATAGACGGATATTTATGTAAAAGATTTATCAACTTGAGACCAAAATTAAGAAGTGACGATCGTAAATCGCAGAGACAATTTTAAAACCGGGTCCTATATACAGTTGTGAGGTTTTTGTAACTACAAGTATTTCTATGTCTCCTTAGACTGAATTTCAACCATATTTTAAATAAAATAAAATATAAAAAAATATGTTAAATAATAAACATGAATAAGGAGATAATTATTGCTTTTATTACAAGTTTTCTAGTTCTCTACAATTCTGTTTCATCAATAAAAAAATATGTTCAATGCAAAGCTAACGCCCTCAATTTCTTGTTATAATATAAGTGAAAATCAATCATCATGATGACCATATCAAAAATCTCTGCAGTTTGAATTAGTTCTCTTGAAAAAATTACTAATTTAATCAATGTAACGGCCACTTAAATTAAATAAAAAATGGACCGGAAACAACGTACTGTTTGCTTCCGTTTAAAAAAGTTCATAATACGAATCTCGATGAGAGAAATTTTATACAAAAACGTCGAATAAAGTAAAGCAGGTCAGTGTTGTTCAACAAAATATAAGCAAAAGTTTATTATTTTAATAAAAGTGTAAATATAATATTTTTTGACATATAAATTTAATAAAACATACAATTAATTTGAAAATTATATTAATAATAACATTATTCTTATGGTATTCATTAACATCTTTTAAACAATTAATTTTTTTCGTCAATTCTTGAAATACCAAGTTAATATAACTTACCCTATGGGAATACGTTATTACAAGGAGTACTTTTAAATTTATATTCTGTCGAAAACAATCATCAATTAATTTAAAAATAAAAACAGAGAATATAAGTCAATATGCCAATGTAAGTATATGAATGTGTATTTGTATATATGTATGTGTAATGGTAGCTAATATACCTCAATTGCAACGTGGACCACAGACTACAAAATACCATACAGTATAGTCCATCTAACGGTTGCCTGGAAGAGATCGCAGACTTCGATAAGGCCGCCCATTGTACTACTATTTTTTGTTTGTATCCTACATTGTATGTTTCCTATGGTGGTCCCCTTATGGTGTGCAATAAAGAGTACCTATCTATCTATCTATCTATCTATCTATAAGTCAACATTATATTTTAGTAATTTTTATGATCTTCCATTCGATCACTACATACGTGATACATTTGTGTTTCCAATCAAAAAAGGTATGATGACTCTACTGCAACTACGCTGAAAAATTTTTCCTCCTTAAGACGGAGCGTGGGTAGATTCGGTCAAGATGGTCCGACGACCTGGTGAAGGTGGCGGGTAGTCATTGAACGTAGGCAACACTGGATTAGTTGTTATGGAGAGCCTTAGGATGTCCAGCAGTCTACATTTTACGGCTAATAATGATGATGATGAACTGTAGGAAAAAAACATATTCTGCAGAAACATATTAAATGATGGGTGATGTACGTTTTTTGTAGTTTTTGTTTAACAAAAGAATGAATAAAATAACAGAAACTGAAACCTATCCTGTTGCTCAAACGTGAAATCAAAATCTGTACTATTAAAAGTTTGAATACCTCTGTTCGAATGGGGCTCATAAGCAGTAAACAAGAATGCTCCCTAAATTTTTTTTAAACATCCTGAGAGTGGTGCGTTGTTTATAAAAACATATGCGTATTTTTTAAGGGACTATCTTTGGCAGAACCAAGGTGCATTATATTGCATTGTGCAAGGGACATCTTCGAGAGTTTTTGATAATTGTGTAAGTGCATTTTTTATGTGCGAGCCAGTTTTTTAAGTTTTCTCACGCAGACCTATTGAGGGATAGATCTGTGGGTAGATACATCCGCGATGGCCTTTGTTGATTTCACGTATGAACGCAATTGATTTGGATATGTTGAATTTTAATAGATGTTGCAGCCATCCAGTTTGTTATTATAACATTAAATCAAACAATTAAATTAACATATTGAAATTATTTTACTTTTATCCATTATGAATTCGTGAATCAAAAGGAATTTTGCCTTTTAAATTATTATTTTAATTTGTTTTTAATATTTATACCACTATTCTTAATTATTAAATGCATATAACAACAACATTTTACAATATTTCAAAATATTTTATAAACACTTTATTTTATGTGTTTTTATTTGTTTTCTAAATTGTTTTAAATCATAGAATCTAGATATGATGTCTTAGTATATAACATTTTTTTCTCCGTAGTTATAAAGTATATTAAATAATAAAAGTGTCAATCTTACCCCAACAAAAAACAAATACAGCCGTTGTTTAAAAAATCTCAGTGATAATAGTCACTCATTTCCATCAGTTTTCAAATGCACAATAATTTTAATGGCACCCCGCATATTCATTACGTTATAAAAACGGTAATTTAATATAAACTAGATGACAAAAATACAGCCAATGTGTATAAAAAGTGGCTGAAAAACAAGTAAGGGTGAGCTACTGTGAATAAAATAAAAAAATTAGAAGGGGTGTGTAAAACAATAGAAGAAAAAACCAAGGTCTGTTATCGTAAGCTAACTGGGCTTTGGGACAAGCGGTTAATTTTGTTTTAAAGCAGATTTATGGCTTTTACATTGTTATTTCATGTAATAATACGCTGTTAATCGGGATTGTGATTTTTTTTGTTTTGTTTGTGACATATTTTAAGTTGTTAAGCAGAAAAAAAGTTTTTATTAGTACCTACCTAATTTGGTAAAATCCAATACTTATGCAAGTACTGCATAATAGGGTCTTAAATACAATGACCAATTCACATTGTGAAGTTTTTCATTACAAGGATATTGTTGGAGCCTCTGTAATTACATAATTCTTGAACACTATCCTATAGTTCACACGGTTCTATTCTAGAATACTCTTCCGTTTGAAACCAATCATATTGTATTTAAAAATAAGGTAAATGAAATACTTTCAACGCTATGGAAAAGTCTTCGAAACGATAGTACACCAACCTATTTTCTTATATTTTTAGTGTACAAATATAATGTATGTATATTTATGTGTAAACATATGTATATAATGTTGTGTAATGGATACTTTAGTTGTATAATTGGCTTAATTGTGTAGTCTATGTGCACTTACCTCACAAGATTTCTACAACACCTAAAGATTGACTTGTAGAAAATGCCCTGGCCTTTAAGAGCGTCAATTAATAAAACAAATAAAAAAATAAATATAATATTTTGTATGGTATTGATGCTACTACAATATCCCATGTTGTATCTGTCATTCTGTTACAAAAATAAAGCGTTATCTATGAAGCTAACGAGGAACTTGTACTTTATAGCATAGAGCTAATACAACAAGTTTCACTAAGAAAATGTTTCAGTTACCTATAACTTCTTATATCTTCATTTTCGATTTATGGAACAAGAACCGTTTTACTCCTTAAGCTAGTTGATTAGAGTCTAGTTTAACATACACATATACATTCACCATATCGGTAAATGATCAAATAAACAATAATATTTTAAATTTGTTACACTTTCACATATGAATCGGGTTTACAAACAGACGATCAAATATCGATCTAATTCGAAAGTACCAAACCACCAAGTATACCGCAAAGAGCCCATCCAAAAGATCCAAACACAACATTTCTACGGAGCGGGGCGTACGTAACATTAGCGATATCATTTCATTTCGTCACAACACTGAGAATGACACGATCTTTAGTCGAAAGACAATCAGACGAACAATGTAGCATCCCTTTCACTTTTAACGTACCAAGTGTCGATTGACTCGTTTAGTTGTATCAAAATATTCTTATTGTTCTTCTGCACACACCTCTGAGATATAAAAGATTCGTAGGAGCTGTTGGCGTCATCACCATACCTTCAATACTTATTTTCTATCTATAGATGTTTATAATCGTTATGGTTTATGAACTTCTATAACTTACTCGTACACTAGGTAAGTACAGATTCCCTATTTAACACTGTATAATTTTGTCATTGAAATGAAGCCTTTTTCTTGAATCATTAGCTATTTGTTTTGATATTATGGGACACAATAATACTGAAATATTTGGAATTTAGTATAAATTTGCAAGTTCTGTATGACTATGAAGGATTTGTAAATTTGAAAAACTTTTTGCTTTGTAGACTTACAATTCACATAAGTTTATACTATAAAGACATCCAGTTAAATGGCATAGCGAACGAATATGGAACATTTGTATTAATATCTAGACAGAACTTTTACTTACCTATTCCTTCTGAAATAATTAATGAAAAATTATGTAATGCCTGCAGTATGTAAGTGGTTCGTTGCTATTTAGTTCCTAGTATGAGGATCAACAACTTTCGAAAATGTAAGTCAATCTCGTTACAGCCATAAATCGATGGAGTTCTACTGTTTGAACAGTAGTCACCATTGCGAGGACTCGAATGAATTGTCTGTTTATACATTAGAAATAATTATATTGTCATAAATAAAATAAATCCTGGAACGTTCAGAAACGAAGTGATAAGTAATAAAGGATTTGTCTTGAAAAAACTTTTTTTATGAGCCTGCCAAAGTAACTCTTCTCTGCTTGATGCGAATACTCATTGCGAAAGCAAACAATACAACATGGTGTGGTTTCTAATTAGTATAATTTTCAAAATGTGCAATGCACCATATATACGCATATATAAATGTATGCATATACATTTACTACTCGTATAAGCTACGTAGTAGCTACTTTTAAGTACTTTTCTTTAAAAATAAAGAAAAATATTTTGCAATCATCTTTAATTGAATGAAAGCCAAACTGTACGTAGGTTGCTGTTATTGCAATTTCAAGTACATAGTTGACTCAACCATATTTCCGATCGGATCGAAGCCGTGGGCTGCCCTTCGCCACGAGAAAACCATTTAGGCGATGAGACATCAATGATAGTGTTGGCCTAAACCTTAGCTGGGTGCTAATACCTTTCAACCTACTATGAATTTTGTGACCATCTGTTGATTTACTTGGACCGATGACTCATAAAATGTTAAATTTCTTATGGAGTTAATTATGTTCAACTTTAGTGGACTGCAGATATTATGTAGTATGGACGATATCTCTTAGTAGCGTACTTGGCCGAAAAGATGTGTATTAAATGTTTATATGTTATGTAATAGTTTTTATTTATCTTCAATTATGTTCACGCATCACAATTAAGCCTTTTCATCCGATGCCCCTATCACATCACATATAAATTTCGTCTCTAACGCCTGCACACCGTTAAGCAGATGCAAACATTAACGGACCTCACCAAGACATAAATTATTTAAATTTGACTTGTAATACTGCACGTATGACACAGGATATGCATAAAAGGGTTCAAAAAAATCCTGGGGTGAGATTTTTTTATTCAAAATGAGGGGTCGCAGTCATGACTTGTTTGGCCAGCGTTAGTTACGGTATTGACGTAACGAACTATTGAATATTTAAATTCGCACGATGATTATATTTTTTGTGAAAATCATTTTGACAGTTCCAGTATAGAGTTTCAAAGACAACTCGATAAAACCTTTTCTTGTTGCTAATAGTCTTAAGTGTTTAAGTAATTTATTACATAAACTTATAAATAAATTGCATAACAACAGAGTTGCACTAAATATAAAATAAAATAAATAACATTACTAACTAAAACTTTTAGTCAAACTTAATATTTACGTTTTATGTCCCCAAGCGGGACGTGAAACAGTATCTCACAAGGACGCCATAGTGTAGATCACCTTACTCCATTGTCCACATTCACATTAAGTATTGTGACCAAAACTCTCGAATTCTATTCATGCTCTCTGTCAGGCAGAGTAGAATCATCTTGGTAAACTCTTAAAATAAAATGAAAACCTGAATATAATAATAAGATTCTGGTGTTACTGTTTTAAATATTACAATACATTAATATTTCAGATGTCCCAAATTAAGCAGAGCTTGTATTTTGAATACTAGACAGCTGCTATAACTACATACATCGTTTTTTTTCGTAAATGCATATTATACATAAAAACACCCAAACTCCGAAACCAATATTTGCAGGTCATGCAAACATTTGGACCGACCCGGGTATCGAACCTAAAACCACAAGCACAGCAGTCGCATATACTACCACTACGCCACCGAGGCAGTCAGTAGGTCAATTATAGATATAGAAGTAGGTTAACAGATGCCAAAGTCAAGATCAACTTATGTATGGGTGACCATCGTAGAGCACGTTAATCTTTGGCAATTGTAGCGACCACTAAAAGTACGACAATTTTTTTTTTAAAGAACTTTGATGTCGCCTAGTACTTGAACTACGGAGGTCTAATGGCAGTCGCTCAACGTGATAAACCTGTAAGCTGTATCGTGGTAGACTTATAGCTGATTATAGGGTTAGCTTTAAGTCTACTAGCTTGAGGAAAAACTCAGAAGAAGTTGGCTTTTGGGTTCAGACGAGTCGCTGATGTAACGAGTGTAAGTCACAAGTAAGGGTTTATTGTGGTCTAGGAGTGGTGACTTCCTTAATAACGTAAGCTATAAAAAATACAAACGTAATGCGTACATAAAATCACACCTGTTTCCCCGTAGGGATAGGCAGAGGTATATTAAACGTTCACTTTTTTGGACCCGCTGATGTATACATGTGTACTTGGTTTTGTAAATACATACTTATTAAGCATAGAAAACATAAAAACTCCGAAACATATATTTGTAGATCATATAAACATTTAGACCGACCCGGGTATCGAACCCAAGAATTGAAGCTTAGCAGTCCATCAATCAAACGTCAGTCAATAATCAGAACATGGGTTTGCCTGTTTCATCAGAAGAGCGAAATCTAGAAATATGTTTGACCTAAAACCAATTAAACATAGATATCTTAAGTTATCACTACCAGTCCATATTATTGATGTTAAAACAGAATTTTGTCAAGAAGTCTTACAATTTTATAATATGTCTTAAATCAAACCAAAACGCAGTTTCAATTCATAACACTATTACTATCTTATCTTTAACCCCACAAATCACATCCCATTTTTGTTCGGACCTTTTCAAAGACTTATCAAATTCAATTTAAAAATTCGCACCCTTTGGAAATACCCCGATATACCGACTCCTTTCGAAGGTTCGCGGTCCATTTTTTATCTGCGATCCGCTGACTTTATCTATAAAGCATGACATAGACAAAAAATCAGCGACCAGGTGCTGCCAACAAAAAAATAGATAAAAAAATTGCAGGAGACTGTTGAAAGGTTGAGTTAATCCTTTGGGGTAGTTCATGGCTATTCTGTAGACATGTGTAACGCATGGACTGGCCTATTGTTGAATCAGGAAGATGTTTTTTAAGAGGTGCCCAATCAAATCTATTTTATAGAAAAGTTTAAAGCCTTGAGCAATTTTGTATCAGCTGTCTGTCTGTGTTTTAATAAAGAATAATACTTATTTTTTTTTCCATTTAAATTTTCAGTTTCAAGCATCAAATGTATAAAATTGTAAGTAGTGTGTTATATCAATAATAAGATAGACGTTCTTTTGAAAATAAATACTCAATCTTTATTTATTTTTAATTAGTTGCTGGGTAAACATGGCATTTCTCGCGGCAACAACTAAACACCGTTGTTAATGTGTGCGACATTAAAACAAAAACAATGGCTTTGCTCACAGTCCGCAGCACACGTGTTCGCGTTTAGCATTATCGATTGTCCTCATATTGTCCTCTTTCACCGACATGCGGGTAGTCGTAAATGAGTTATCGCCGTGACGTCATGGGACAATGCGTTTTTGTTTTAGTCGTTTGCTGGGAGGCGGGGGCCGCGGACGTTGTTACTCATTTTATTATAATATTGCTGTTATCAGACAGAACGTTGCAGAGTTAGCTTCAAAAATTTTCTAACTAGTTTAACGGTAACATATTGATAAATTTACTTTAAACAAATATAAATTAAAATGATTACGTTCAATTTTAAAACCAGTTGTAATTAAAATGAAATTCATTTACTGCAACAGCCATAAAATTTTACTGTTGTGTTACAGAACCCAAAAACTCAAGCTGGCTAATAAAATTTAATGCATTATCGCTTCTTTAATTATTATTTTTTGCTTTTTAATACAACATCTTTGATGGATTAAAAAAAAACGGTAAACTCCTCAACATATTCACGAATCATTGCACTGTACAGATGCGCAAAATATCAATTTCCCACGTGAATACACTAGCTTTTTATCCACAAGACACTCAGCAGATGTGCAAAAATGATAAAAGAAACATTAAAAAATAACCATGAGAACTATCCTAAGCCTCACCTATGACCCAGGGCTATCCCTGGACCGTTAAAAAAATAAATTACTCGGCCGAAGAAAAGCGACCATTGTTTGGTTTAAAAAACTTGAGGGTACGGTTACTTGGGATTTGAATAAGTAAAAAAATGAGGGGTGACGCACAAAACAGTACCCCACGGTAGTTTTTTTAAGACGAGGACAGCGGACGAAATAATATGCATAGTTACTATTTGCAAATTATTTTCGATATGTGTTCTCACGGTTTAACATCTGCAATTTAAATCAGTTGATATTTATATTTATATTATTACAATAATATACATATGGTCCATAACTTGATGGTATCCATGAAAATATTGAATAATCTGAAATGAAATCTTACGAAAATGTATGTTTTCAATATTTATTTCTATATTTAATAATTTTGGATTTTTTTGCGATAGCTTTTATAATAAAACTGGCAAAAAAACGCGTTCGTTTCTTCCTTTTTTATGCTTCATAATTTATTTATTTAACATAGAGATATGTCAATATTGGTGTATAACACAAATATGTAAAATAAAACAAGTGCTTACTATAAACATGTCATGTAGCTTACGGATTAATCGCAGATATCATTTATTGATACTTTACTTGTAAATGATGACCCTTGGGTCATCTTATTCATTTAGGTTAAATCTATGGACTTAACCCAAATGAATAAGTTAACGCAGTTAAATAGCTTAGTATCATCAACAAATAACGGCATACATATGTCCGGAAATTAGGTAGTGGTACAACACTAAATCTCTGTAAACTCTACCTGTTCAATTCTATTTTTTTATATTCCATTTCGACTTTTAACCCATTTTGAAATTGTTTGTCGATGGTCTTAATCTAAATCAAGATAAATAATAATGATCACATCGTACTATCTTTCTTTACCTACAAATGAAACATAGAATCCCATCGACTACGCAAATGGAGTAGTGGTTTAAGCAGTCGTCACGCCATTCTCTGCTGCACTGAGTGTTGTAGGTTCAAATCCAGACGGGCAAACACTTAGTGAGATCCACAAATTGTTTTTTTGAGTTTGAGTGTTCTTTGTGTCTATTTCTTGTATGTTTGTAAAGGCCAAATAAATTGATTTTATAAAAGAAACGGTTAAAAAGATATTTAAAAGTATTACATCTAAACATCTCATGTTCAGCCAAAGGAGCATGCGGGTTTGTCGTATTTATATGCGTGAAGCATAAGGACGCCACTGATAACATGTTACTGTTAGCCAGAGGTCATTTAGATTTACCTCATCGTTGATCCATTCTTGTTTAGCCCGCATGTTTAGCACTGTTTGTGGAAAACATTGAGGAAACAGTAGCATGCATAGTTATACGTCTGTTTACAGCTTATGGTCATTTAAGGCTGTTGCTTAGCACGATATCAACCTGCAATAGAGTTTAAGGATAATAAAAAAAAACATTGTATCTGAGTGAAGATACATTCATATACATTATTAATAGTTATAGTGGTATCAGATTAGCTTACGGATACAAAATTATTTTAGATTATCAAATAAGTTTAGGAAAATTCGGTACGTTTTCTAGAATTTTAAAATGTTTTAAAATTACTTTAATTCTAGTTATTAATATTACTAAAACGACAGCTAAAAGGAAAGAGCCTTACATGTAATTATGCTTTTATGAATTTTGAAGTTACAAAAAGTTTAATAAACGAAAAAACCTTATACAACAATAAAAAAATAATGAAACATTTGATAACATATCAGAATTATTTGAAACTATGTCAAATTATGTCAAATTCGGTTACAGATTAAGTTGGGTAAAGTGTTAACTCGTATATTCAATAATTTATTATGATTAAGAAAACGCTTAACTTAGATGAAGCATAACAATTCTGGTACATTGGTATAACGTATCCATCTAAATTAATAAATAAATCACCAAATCATAACAATCCTATATGGCAGGTGTGAATTATCCAACAAAGTAATTTAGCTGCCATATTCAGTATAGAGTAATCTACGCATTAATGAACGTCAATTAGAAAGATAAAAGCTAACTCGTTATTAAACTTAAGATTAGATATCGGTCAGTAGTTAAGACAACAATTAAAACTTAAGTCTAGTATGGAATTGATTAACTGTCGGCCCATATACAGTTTTATAGTTATAACAATATCTATAATAATTAATTAATAAAAAAATGACGTCGTGTAGCGTTCGTCAATATTGTGTGTCCTTTTTTATTCCATTGACCAGTATAACTTGAACTGTTATTGTATAGACTTTTTTAATGACGATATATCAAAATTTCAAGTGGAGCATGAGCTCCTCAATTAGTAAAATACAATTACAAAATCAACATTTCAAAAGAATATTGGCTTTAAAGATAAACAAATATCTAGAAATTGCTGTACAAATATACTATATAAATGGCTACACACAACTAATGCTGCAGTCGAATGCTACTTTTTTAGGATGCAAAGAATTTTATTTTCTTCATATATTCAGGCCTGTATGTACATATACCCTGCGCTACGGTAACCGGACTAGTGAATAGCATACTTTATACATTCATATTTTTAATAAATTTTACTCGATAATGATAGTATTTATCACATAATCAGTAATTATTGCTGATCGCTAAAGTTAAATGAATATTTTTTTTAAATCTATTATTCTTTCTGAGTAAAGGCCTATGTACAGCAGTATACTGTAAATGACGCTCACAATGATTAGTATAGATTTTAAGGTTTATTTAATATTTTTGATTTGTTAGTGGTTTATTTGAAGAGGTGAAACCAATCACTTTTTCAATCTCAAATTTACCACGAATAATAAAAGTAAACTATGCAGAAAGTCTTTATTTAAATTTAAAACCTTTGGAAAAAATGCTTGGGAACCCTGTAAGAAACTTTCATTACCATCTTTTCATTATTTTTATTCAAACGTTGATCGTAAACTGTGGTTAGCTGAAACTATTATAATTACCAAGTCCAGTTTAGTAGTAAGTAATATTTCATTATACTTTTTTAATAAAACAGTATTCTCAATACAGAATAGAAAAATTCTTGTCATACGATCTCGCGGTATTCAAGTTACCATTGTTATTAGAAAAAAAAACAGAAGTTTTTGAATATTGAACGCAATGCGCACACGCAGATGTGTTGTCCACTTTTTATATGTTTTATTGAATTGATCGAGTACCGTTTACCGTTATTTATGATTTTTTTGTATAATGGATCAAGTTGTTGACAGATGTATTTGTGTAGTATATTTAAAGTAATTGATGAACTGTTTGTAATATTAGAAAAAAATATATTACAAAAATAAATCATGTAGTAAATCAGAGAAACTGAAAAAAAAATTCTGGAATAATTGTTTCACTGTATTTTTAATTTTCAAGAAATATTTATTATAGGTTAAGTTCTAAGAGCATAATTTAAATTCTAAATTAACGACCAAGAGAACAAAAAAAGATTTGCTTTTTAACTAAGGTTAAATGGTTATAATAGAATGTTAATACATTACCTTTCAGCATACCTAGATATGTTAACTAGCAAGTTGAATTGCTAAAAAAAAATTTTAAACATGCGTAACAAATAATGCTTTAGATGATTTTGATCCAAAGACATTTAACGAATGCCCTCTAAAATCAAATTCTCACACAGTTATTATACAATATTTACTTGATTAATATTATTATGACTCGACAATTAATCAATTATAACCGTCTAAAAAATTAAGCTTATTTAAATGCAAATGAAACGTAACATTTCAATAACCCTGAATAATCTAAACCGTCTGACTTACCAAGCACATCACTGACTCATGCTTTGATCTATCAAAATTTAATAGATGTGTTGCAAACGTCAGTGGGCGGACGGACGCGAATTTATTTATTGGCAACATCTATGCTTCTTTGTTATAATGAATGGACTATTGCAGATGGAGGAGGTCTAATTGGAAGTTTATGACTCTATGGTTTAATGTAAGGTTTATGTCTTATTCGAATTGTTTATTGGTGTTTATTTGGTTATTCACTTTTGTTTGTTGAACATAAAAAAAAACATCATTTTTGTTGAGTTTCATGTCTCTATACCTACGGTTCTCATTAACCTGGATGTTAACTAGGTAGTTAGGTATTTAGGATTTTATGTTATCAATAAATAAAGTAAGTCCCTAGAGTAAGTGGTTAGAAAGCCACGAGTATAAGTTAAGAAGAACAAGGGGTTAAAGTTTCTTTCATCAAATTTCATCATTCAATTCATACATATTTATATACACATATCATATTAAACGATATCATAGTAGCCAATTTCAAGCGTCCTCTATAACGAAGTTACAGCCAAAGGGATTTTGTTTATGTATACATTCTTATCACTACTATTAAACATTAATTCGATACTATTAAAAGAAAATTCCATTGTTTTAACAAACATTACTCCTTTGCAAAAAGTTAAAAATGTGATATAATAATATTATTACATTTAAATGTGAAAATATGTTTGTTTGAATGTTTATCTTTCTTTCATGTCTAAGCGTAGTAATTTTATGGCATGATTTTTGTGTTTAAAGATATTTAAGAGGTTGAAAAATGATATTGACTACTTTTTACCGTAGTAAAATATCTCATTCCGATGACAAGATCTATTATGATGTACATTTAAATCACTCCAAATTTCATAAATTCCGATAGATTGGTTTTTGCTATTGGGTTTTTTCGCCCGATTGTATACGGTACAAAATCTGTGACACTGTTACACTTTATAAAAAATATCCACGGTTTTTGATAGATGGCACTATATTGAATAACGTACCTAGACTGTTTGTCGGTAAACTTTTTATTCTTTAACAAACTTAGATGTTTGTTACTTTTGTATGCAAAAACTACTGTGCGTTTCGAGATGAAATTTTACAGTAACATAGCTTATTTACCATGATAACCGAAACACACGCAGATTGAGTTGCAGGCAAAAGTTAGTATTTCATATAAAATTTAAAATTCTTTAAAACACATAGTGTGGTTGTAATATAGATATAATATGTATTATGACCTGGCAAAATTCCAACAAAGTAAAAGAATAATATAATGACAATTAAAATTTTATCTACTAAATTATAAAAAGGTCGTAATTCGATCGCCAGAAGATCTATAATATAAATCATACACTTGGTCATCATCACCGACCTTCTACCCCTATCTGATTTACACAGATTTGAAGCCATGAATCTATTAACATCTAAACTACGAGTATGAGTAGATAATTTTGTATTTAAACATGTAAGGCGTATTTTCTGTTCATTTATATATATTTGTTACTTTAACGTCCAACGATAGAACTGAAATTATATTTATTGATAGTAGTTCTAGTAATTTTCAAAACAATGTAGTGTTTTATAACATTGGAGACTAGTAATATTTACTTTCAAAATATGAAAACAACTAATTGTTAAAGTACTTGTTGTGCCACATTTTATTTTAAATCATAAATCACAGTCAATTTTTTTTCTTTATTTATAGAGTTATAATCAACATCGTAATGCCATACCATTGGGTCAGTTCACAACAATATTTTCATCCAGTCTGAACAATATCTAAGTCTATATACAATCGTTAACATAGGCTCTTCTTCGTTTGATCTGGATGTCGTAATAACAGCTGTTCCCGGATCCCTCCTATGTCAAGCGCAGAGTGGCACACCGTGTGGTTTTAGTTGGTCCGATTCCGACACACCACCCCGCCGTAAACCCCGGTGGGGTAACGGCCTGGGGGGATTTCCACACGTTAAAAAAAAAAAAGCTCTTCTTCATTTACCTATGTTAACAATCTTAAATAATAGTGTGGTCGCTGTAGATAGTGGTTATGATAGAATGTAATCACATCTCCCTACTTCTTTTAAATTTGGAATATTGTATAACATTACACTACCTGACATCCTCGTTTCGTACAAATTCCACCATGATATGCGAAACATCCTCTACAATTCCACAGTCTGTACGTAAGGAGATGGATTCTTTTTAATTAAAAATATGAAGTTATTGCGTTGAATGTGTGCAAATCGAAACTTAAATACAGTGGTTAACAGGTCCCAACCTATTTCACAATCACCGAACCATGAATTCTGCAAAAGTTTACCTCGAAATGTCCTATTCCACATCCCCCTCTCAACAGGTCTCTTATCAAAGTATACCGTCTTTTTTTTTTTTTTTTGTTGTCGGGGTGGAAAATCCCTTCGGATCTCCGACTCCTTGGGGACGCAGGAGCCAGGAGTATGTGGTGTTTCCACTAAAAACCACCCCGGCGGCCGGTCTCAGGCGTCCTTCTCTGAAGGGGACCCGGACCATGTTATTTCAGGTCCCCTCCAGAATCAACGCCGCGCCTAGTCAGACCCTATTCTGGGGACGCCATAAAGGCAACCCCACCTATCAGTCCGGTTGTTATAATTTGTTGCGACCCGATCGCATTTTTGCTACCAGGCCGAAACAAATCATTCCATCGCAGACCGCAGCAACTAATCCGCCACCAGAGGACCCCACTCTCTGGCGACTCGCGGTCCCGTCGGCTCGGTCCCTCGGGTCCTCATAACGCCGCCGGCGTCTTCTTCGTTCGGGATCGGTCCTCTCCCGATCCCGTTCAGCGGTCTCTTTCTGGAGTATAACAGTTTCGCAGAAAGAGACCACTGCGGCCCAGCTTTCCTCACCCGCCAGCATGGCAGCAACGATTGCTGGCGGCGATAGGTCTCGTCCTATTTTATCGACTAGGGCTCCGCGTTCAGATGCCCACGCGGGGCAGTCTTCCAGCGTATGCTGGGCGGAGTCCCAGTCGGCTGCGCAGTGGTGACAGTGTGCCGTCTCCTCGCGTCCGATCTTATTCAGATACTCACCGAAGCAACCATGCCCGGTGAGTATCTGCGTCAGTCGGTAGGTGACGCGACCTCCCTCCCTACCTACCCAAGCTTCGAGGTTGGGCAGAACGGCACCGACAGCGCGTTGGCGCGCATTTTGTGGCTGTTCTAGCCGCGCGCGCCATTGTGTCAATGCCTGTCGGTGGGCGCTCTGCCGCATTTCGAGCTCGTCCTGGTCTTCCCCACTCTCATCCCGGCGGATAGCGCGAATACGGTCATAGATCCTCGCGTCCATATCGGCCAGGATATCAAAGGGCAGAAAACGTGCCAGGACTGTTGCCGCCTCAGACGAGATGGTGCGGTATCCTCGTACGATCCGAATGGCCGCTACCCGCTGCGCTCGATTGAGCTTAGCTCTGCAGCGGGAGGAGGCCGATATGCGCTTGGCCCATATCGGCGCTCCGTAGAGAGCCATTAATCGTAGCACCGCACAGTAGAGGCGGCGCACTTCTTCTCGCGGGCCCCCTATGTTAGGCAACAGCCTTTGTAGGGAGCCCGCCACCCCCCGAACTCGTGGGATCATCCGCTCGAAATGCTCCTCGAAGCTCCAGCGACTGTCCAAGGTTAGGCCGAGGTACTTAATGTGTCGACCGACCTCGACCTCCGCTCCTTCCACTCTTATAAACGAGCTGGTAGGAACGACACCTCCGCGTTTCCTGTGGAACCACAGGGCTTCCGTCTTATGAGGTGCAACCCGTAGACCCAAATCGCTGATCTTTTGGACGACACAGGTCACCCCTAACTCGGTGAGCTCCAGGACTTCTTGGAAGCCATACCCCCTAGCTAGTACTAGAGTGTCGTCCGCGTAGCAGACGACACTCACTCCAAGGGGTAGACTGGTCCTCAGGACCGCATCATACGCGAGGTTCCACAAAAGGGGTCCTAAGACCGACCCCTGGGGAACCCCACATGTGACCTCCCTTTGAAGTACTTCACCGTCCCGACCTACATAGGATATGGACCTATCGCGAAGATAGGCCCCGATGATGTGCTGCAAGTAGAGGGGCAACTGGTGATATACCAGTGCCTCTCTAATTACCCACCACGGCAGGGAGTTAAAGGCGTTGACTATATCAAGACTGACGGCCAACGTCACTCCCCCCCGACAGACAACCTCTTCCGATAAGGAGCGGACGCGTTCGATCGCGTCGAGCGTTGAACGTCCCTCTCGAAAGCCAAATTGGTTGTCTGATAAGTCAGGGCCCACTAGCGACAGGTGTCGGCTGATACGGGCGGCGATAACTCTTTCAAAGAGTTTCGCCGCCTCATCCAACAGGCATATAGGTCGGAACGCCGAGAGAGTATCTGCAGCCCTGCCAGGTTTCTGGATGAGTACCAGCCTGGCTTCCTTCCAGCCGGAAGGGAAAACGCTGTTACGGAGGCAGCTGGTAAACAGTTGCCTCAACCTATTCCCTAGGATCACCGAAGCGCACACCCATGCTCGACCCGGAATCCCATCCGGGCCAGGAGCGGTGTTGCGGGCGGCGAGTCGCTTCATGGCTCGGTCCAGCTCATCCTCCGTCACCTCAAAGTCGTCGGACCACATAGTGGAATCCGACAGCAATGGAGGCTATGAGGGACTACCCTGGTCCCTGGGGAAGAGAGTATCTACGACTCTGCCCACGAATACAGGATCCAGGGTCTGAGTCAGTGGTGGGACCCACGGTCTGAGCTTGCCCAATACAAGTTTATATGGGCGCCCCCATGGGTCCCTGTCTAGTCCCTGTATGAGCTCCTTCCAAGACCGAGCCTTGGCTTCCGCGATTGCAAGGCTTACAGCTTTTGCTGCGGCGCCATACTCCCGCCTCACTTCGGCAATCTCCTCGGCTGTGGCTCGCCGTCTTCTTCGGGTTCTTTGAAACCGGCGATGGGCTCTCGAGCACGCTGTGCGAAGTTGCTCGAGTTCCACTGTCCACCACTACACAGAACCCCTCCTGCCTCCCGGTCTGACCCGTGGCATCGACGCGTCACAGACGTCAGTCATAACGCCACGGAACCAGGCCGCCTGCGCTTCTGGATCAGACGAGACCCGTTCTTCTTCCCCTGGCCAATCTGCGACGATGGCTGCGGCGACGAGCATATCTCGGTTCATCCGCTTGAGGGACCATCGTCGCGGAGGGCAGCTACAGCGGTGGTCTAGGCCTGCGGCCGGGCGGCAGATGACCACATCGAAGACGATGTGGCGGTGGTCCGACAAAGTGACCACCTCTTCTGCCACCCTCCATCCTGACACTTGCTCGATACCAAGGGCAGTCGCCCACGTCAGGTCGACAATTGACTCCCCTTGCCATCGCACGCAGGTGCTCACTGAGCCCCGGTTCACAATACCGAGGTTCAGTCCCGCCGCCCACTCAACGAGTGTATCTCCTCTCACGTTGTCCAGACGATCTCCCCACTGTGTGGAGCGGGCGTTGAAATCGCCCAGGACAAGTACCGGACGGTACAGGTACGTGCAAATGCAGCTCCTGAGGCCGTCCAGGTACGCCTCAAATACGGGGAGGCCGCAATTCGGCGATATGTAGCAGCCCACAATGACCATGGGACCCCATTCAACTGCCACAAACCCCAGTCCTCGCTGAAGGAGGGTACAGTGGAGGCCATTTTCGACCCCTGCCCAGAAGATAGCGGCAGTGCCGTCAAACGACCCGAACCACCGAGGGTGATCCGGGACACAGTACGGCTCCGCCATCACCGCTAGGGCAACTGACCGCTCAGCGAGTATCTCCATCAGCAGATCTTGCGCTGCGCGGCAATGATTGAGGTTACCCTGCAAAACTTTCTGACGAAGCATGAATTTTAAGCCTCCATTACCTCCTCTGCCGGACGGGTTGCCGGCTGTGGCATTCTTGTAGTCAGCGGGTGCTGACTATTGTCAGTTCTCGCCAAGACTGGAGCGGGGGCTGTCTGTAGCTCCCTTTTCTTTTTCTTCGGTGGAGAACATTTCTTGCTCCCCAGCCGATGATCCGCGGGACGGCCAAGGTCCGAGCAGACAGGGCACCTGGGCGCTTTTGCGGTGCATGTGCGCGCCACGTGGCCTATGCCACCGCACGTGTAGCACTGCGCACCGCGGTCTGTCTCGTTGGGACACTTCGCCCTCACATGCCCCAATTCGAGACACCGATAACACTGCAGCGGCCGTGCTGCTAATGCCTCCACCCTGGCCGAGACCCAACCCACTTGCACCCGTTTGGCGTTCGCAATTTTGCGAACCGCCGCAAGCGGACAGCGGACCCAAGCCGTACCCAGCCGTGACGAAGAAATACGGATATCTCCAACTTTGACGTCGGAAATGGGACATTCCCCCGCCGCTGCTATAGCTTTGGCGACCTCAGCTTGGGTGATGGACTCTTCTAAGTCCAACACCCGTAGGTCACCTGCCCTACAAGGACGCGCAATGATAGCGTCCGTGCTGGACAGTACCTCCCGTAGGCGTGCTGCCAATTTGTCCGCCAGAGCGGCGCTACCTTCACCGGGGAGCTGCAAAATGAGGGCCCCGGTCATCGCTCGCTTGGTACGGAGCCCGCCTGTGATGCCTAGATCACCCAGATTAATGTTAGCCTTTGCGGCCTCCATTAACGTAGCTATCCTCGTCTCAGATCCAGGAGGTACGGAGACAGTGACAGCCGCAGCTGTGGGAAGCCGTGGCACAACCCTCTTAGGTTGGGGCTTCCCCTTTGACTGGCTCATGGTTGCTGCCTGTTTTGCGGCCTTGGCTTTGGTCTTTCGACCAAGAACCATGGCCCAAGTTTCCTCTGTCGACGTGGCTACAATTTGCTGCTGCCCCGTGGATTGATGTGTCGCTAGAGGTTGTGGGGTAGTCCATTTTCGTCTCCTCCTCTTTTTTTTCTGTTTAGTTGGCGGCGGATAGTTGACCTCCACCGCCCTTGCACCCGTGGCCTCATTTACGCGAATTAAAGGAGAGTGACTCTCTTGACGTTGCTCCCCTAGCATTTTAGCCCGGACTTCAGCCAACACACGATCCAGTGTGACCGCATATTGATCTCGGTCCGGTATTGGCCTCAGCACGGACCGGCTTGCTGCTTCGCTACTTACCTTAGAGGGCGTAGCCCTGCCTGTCCCCTCTTTGGACTGTGCCGGGTTATTTTGGAGGAGTTTTTGGCCCCCATGGCGGAGTTTCTCCATCTCCTTTTGTAGGGAGGCTATCTGGGAACGGAGTGTTTTGTTCTCTCGCTCTAATCTCCCTACTGCATCTGTCAGGATCGATGTGTTCGTTCTCATAAGGAGTTCTGACACACCGGCCCTGATGGTCGTCATAGCCTCTTTGGCGGCAGTTCTTTTGCCGCCTTTGGCTCCCTTCAGTCCCGCGAAAGCCTTCTCGACTGCCGACAGGGACTCCCGGATTTTGGTATCTATGCCGTTAGTGGATTGCCCTTTCAGCTCCGCTGCTGCTTTTTCGCGGCACTGCTCTTCTTCTGAGGGGATCAGAGGAGTGGATGAACCAACTGCACCTGCACGTTCCGTCTCCATCGCCGTCCCCGATTCACTCCTACCGCCATTTGCTGAACCCCGTCTAGACCGCGCAACATTAGTGCGTCGATTCTCTTCCGCTGGACCCTTCGGCTTCCTCTTGCGGACTTGGGATGACCGCGCGGAGGCAGAGTAGAACGATGAGGCATCGCTATTCCCTGAATCCTCACGCTGCCACTCCATTACTTGCTCATGCTCTGTAGTTGTGCGCTCGGTTGTTGGCGCCCGCCTACTTCTTCTGCCTCGTTCGCCTGACTGGGCGCGGCATGACGCCGAACTCGGCGTTGTGGGTTGCACAAAACTGGGCGTGTGCGCCCCAATCGTTGTGCCCGGACTCGGACACCGCTCTGCACGCAACTGTGCCCCCCCAGAGTACGGTGGGCTGAACACTCCGGTATCACCCGGAGTGCTGAGGGATTCTCCGACCGCGGTGCGGTCGGTACCCTCCTGGGGTACTACGTTTTTATAGGTCGCGTCCATTGTGTTGTTTGCTCTTTAACGTGAGCTTACGTCGTGTTGCCCTAGCGACTGGGATACCCCCCCAGCCGTTAACCTCTTCACCGGGCTTCCTCAGCTTGGGTTAGGAGTAATTTTTTATGGAGGTTTTCTTCCTCGCGAACTTCTCCACCCTTCCTCCCGTTGGAGAAGTCCCCCGCTCCCGATATCTCGGCGTCTACGGGTTGGGCCGATCGGTTGCCGGAGTTCGGCAGTGACTACCGTCAGATACTCCACGCAGAGTTTCCGACGGCGATCCCGTCGCGTCGCCCCTATGAGTCGTCGTCCTCCGACATAACCTTCACATGTGCCCTCTGCGTAACAGAGGGACACCCGGAGGCACTTTTGGACATATGGTCTGAGCCATCCTATCCGTGTGGTTTTTTATAGAGGTTTTCTCCTCTTGGCCAGTCTCCTACAAAGGTTAAAGGCCCCCGCTCCCAATAAGTTGGCGTCTGCGGGTCGGGCCGTCCGGTTGCTGGTGTTCAGCATTGACCACCGTCAGTCATTCCGATCAGTGTCAGAACTTTAACGGTGGTCACGTCGCCCCTCTCGTGGCCGTCGAGCCACTCTTCCCATGCCAGGAACCACATTAGCCGGGCCAGTAATATGAGATCGCGTGTACCACCTTCCGCGTGCAACTGGTGGTCGTTGCATTGGACGCCGTGGTTTGGTCTTTGGAAGGCAGTATACCGTCTACCATCGTAACTTAAAGCTTCTTTAGTTGCTGTCTACAGTTTTATTTCTTACCAAGCTAATGTGAGTAGAGATCATTGCAAGATATCATTGTAAGTAGAGCAAGGAAGTTATTGCAAGTAGAGATCATTGCAAGATAACTACTATAGAGTAAGATTATAATTAAACAATAATTTTAAAATATTGTAAGCGTTCGGCGAACTTCTTAAGGCAGGGGTTCACATTGTTGGGCACTCTTCGAGTTGTTCAAAATTGCAAAATTTTGTATTTATGGTTTAAATATATGTATGCCAGTGCCTCTAATATAGCAAATAGTTTAATGATAATAAACACAGACAGTCAGACAGACAGAGTGATAGTTCATAGTAATGTTTCATAGTATAGTTTTCATTCTTCTTCTAATTTACTATAATCCATCTTCTTCTTCTCTATTACTCATTTTTTTTTCTATATTAAGAGCCTGCCAGAGTGACTCTACTCTGCCTAATGGAAAGCATGAATAGAATCCAAGATTTGTGGTCACAATACTCATTACAAATGCAGACAATGCAGTGTGGCGACCTACACTATGGCGACCTATACTATGGCGGCCTAGTGAGATGCTTTTTCATGCCCCGCTTGGGCACGTGAAAGACATGACAGTTATCGTGGCAGTGTAAGGCTCACACGGGATCACGATAACTGTCACCCCTGCACCAATGGGCCTCCGGTCTCGCACTTACCGACACGACGGACCGTGTCGGTAAGTGCGAGACCGCAAGCATCCGTGCTGTCGTGTACCGACTTACACGACAGCATGGATGCTGGCGCTTTAGATTAGTTTTCTGTAGGAGGGTAGTATTACCCCGGTCGAGCCGGCCCGTTCGTGCTGAAATCAATGTGGCTCTACTACCTAATAGAAATGTTCAAAATATCTTATTCTTTATCTTTTTATAGAGAGTTTTTGACATTTTTTTGTTATAATTATTATTATCTTACATGTAGTACACTTACAATAAGTAACATATGTATCTACCTTTTTGTAAGCAAACAAATTATTTTTCTAGCATTGGTTTAAACATTATGATAATATACAATGACTAATTCATTAGGAACATTTTACAAATCATCTATTGCGTCTTAATAACGCCTCAACTTTCATACTTCATGCAAATTTGCAAGTCTGACAATGAGCCCATTTGTACATTTTGACAACCCTAATAAACATTGAAGCACTATTACCGTTAACCTTATTTTTAATGCAGCAAGTTTCAAATTCATTTGGCAAGGATTTTATTAGTAGAATTATAACTTTGTTAAATATATTCATATTAAAATATAGATGCGAGGAACGGACAGACAGTAAGAACAATAAAGGGCGTGGGACGTATTAACTCATTACAGTTCACATAGATGGACGCCTTGACCGATATCTGTGAGATACAGCCAATGTATCGAAGGTCGGAAATAGAAATGTTTAATTGTGCAGTGCAAAGTGTTGTAATCAGTTGAAATGAATAGTATCAAGATGATGCACACCTGCGTAGGTGACTCAGGGCTGTCACTTGATGCAAAGTTGTATTTTCCACCAAATACATCTTACATTGATCTTATTCTCAGTTTATTTTATGGTTTAATTAGACAGCTTACTAATTGTCACTGTTGGTATTCCAAAACTGTGGATTTGCCTTTCAAATAATAATAATACCATAAATTCTTATCACAATTGTTTGAGACAAAATTTAAATGGAACCTTTTTATGGTACAAAAAAAATCAGAAATCTGTTAAAGTATTATGCGATAATTTTAACCTATATAGAATACTAGCGACCAGCCCTAGCTTCACACAGGTGCAATAATTTTTAAAATTCTCACATTTTCTCCTCTACAACATATATGTATTAGACATGTAAACGTTCTTCTTGAATTACTTTAATCTGGATAAGGTCTTTCCGAGCGTGACCTTGATCCGGGGAGGACAAGAAATATTATGATCCGGGTCCTCCTCAGAGTAGGGTGCTTGAAAGTGATTGTTGGACTGGGTTCTAGCGGAAACACTATATACTTTTGATTTTCAACTCCTTCAACAAAAAATAAACCCATTTTAAAACCCTAATTCTCACCCATTTAGGTACTGCACAGACTATCGGTTAGATAAGGCGTCATTCAGTGTTGATGCGCTTGAGTGCGATGTATGACACTATTACAGGTTGTCGTCACTCGACACGTTCCGACGGGACATCCTGATAACACCGCGAGCGTCCATACTGCACTGCAGGACAAGAAATTATGTACAGTGTGCCTAAGTAAAAATAATTGAAAAATCTAAAGAGTTGTATTTGCGATAAATAGATGTTAATTTTAATAAGAGTTTTTGGCTATCAAACTGAAATAACAAGATAAGATTCTACTGAGAATTATTTTTTTAATACACATAGGCATAGTTGGTTTACATTATAATAAAATATGACTTTTTTCTTTCCCACTCATGAACATTTGCTTTATGATTTCCTCCAAATTTAAACTAGATACTAAATAAAATTTATACAATTATAACTTACTGCTTATTGTATGTTTATGTTAAAAATGTAGTCTTCTGTTTATTATAAATATTAGATATATTTTAATGGATAATTTGTATTATACTAATATAATAATAAAATAACAGGGCAGTCAAATAAGACAAATGAAAAATCAAAGAAATCTGCAAATTATCTCGTGACAAAATTCTTGTAAATTACAGAATACATTATTAATTAACCATTTTTAAACTGTTTTTGATAATTTTTCCATGAAATTATTTCGAAATCATAAAAACGGTTGCTAACCGAATGGCTCGCAGTGTAATAATATAATGGTGCGACCATTGGCGCGCGGTCGGTTGCCAATTACCCTATTGGCAGCAATTGTTGTGCGACGCTGCCCGTCGTCCTGCCTATCATATTGTAACGAGTATCGTTTATCATGATATCATGCAAATAAATATAAGGAAATGATCCCCTTATTTTAGTAGGTTATCGTTATTCACTTAAATGATGTCTTATGTTAGACAACTTCTGATCTACGTGCATTGAGGATCTGCAAAACCTTGACAGGGTCATATAACAATTTGACATAAGAAACTGGACACAGTAAGTGAAACTCATGCTAAGTATTATTTCTTCATCTGCAAACGCCTAGATTTTAATAATTCTATATTGTGAAACATAAATAGTAATTATTTTTTTTTATTTTGTTGTGTTTTATGGTTTTGATATTACTTTAAAACAGTACATGCAAAAGTACTTTCAATAGACCCTCTCCAGGATAACGACATTGTCACGTCATGCATGCATTGTAGTGTGTAACATACATACTTATTATAAATATTGATAACACGTTAACATATTTATAAATATGAATCTAATTTTCATATTAGTAAGACACTCTAATAATCAGCTTCCAATCTCACTAATTTATTATGTTAATTCCCAATTACTTACAAAAAAAATCTACTTTTATTAATTTCCCTACAAAATTACCGAAGGAGTACCAACGTGTCTAATACCTTGCTCTCCAGCTTAAAGCCCCTGGGCATTCGTATTGTAATGCCCCTCAGTATATCATCAGGTATGGGATGAATTGTTTCACATTGATGAATAAGTCTTTCTGTCTTGCTATTTCTGTGTATTGTGGTCGGATGAACCGGTAAAAGATTTATAGGTTTGTTTGTAGGGTGGCATATTGTTTATGAACAAAATTAATAGTAGATAGTGGGTACTAATGAAGGTAATTAACAGATTTTCATTTAGTTACATTCGTATTATTGATGCATTCATATAAAGGAAAAGAGGATGATAGTTTCCTGGACCCAGGTGCTACTTTAGACATTTGTTTCATTTATAACAGTATATAATATCAAAGTTTCACTGAAAATTCGGTGATCTTAGGCTATCCAGGAATGAAATTATGTAATCTTGTGTAGAAAGTGAGGTTATATTAAAACTATGTAGTTTTTTGGTATTGTTTAAGAAATGTAGTGTATTATGTAATGATTTGGCTTCGGTTCTGTAACTTATTTCGTAAGGAGTGCAAATAGAGAGCCTACACGTGTGATATATCAACACGTTTAGCTTACTTTGGACAATCGCTACTGTCGAAGATGATACTATAGGTGTATCTGTATATGACTATCCTCCACAATGAATTTTGTAAATGAAATAAATTGTTTGAAATTATCATTTAAAGCAGTAACTTTAACGTTTTAAAGTCCGGAAAAAAGCTAATGTATATAATATTTGTTTTTCATCTTCAATAGTTGGGATTAAACCAGTCAAAGGCACATTACACAGGTTACTCGACGAATTAATCAGTTAATGAGCCGTTTAAAAGCATTATTTTAATATATATGTTATTCAACAAAAAGACATGTGGTAAACAGAAGGAGACCTTCACAGTAAGTACATAAGTCTGAATTGAGTAATGTATTAGGCTGAAAGCTTAATTTAAAATGGTACCAACAGGCTGAGGTGCACACTACCGAATAGCTGATAAAATTACCTCATTATCCAAGACATTTCTGCCAATAGAGTTAGTAAAGGCCAATCGCGATGGTAGAGTTCACACAGCGATCCATTTTGTTTATAACTGATCGATAGGTGTAATTATTTCTCCAAAATAGAGAGCATGTTTTTCAAACTAACAAGAGATAGCCGGTGACCAGAGTTACTAACTGTAGAAAGATTTAAGAAAGTTAATTCTCTATCAATCGATTTTATCAAATAGTTGCGAAGCACTCGGTACTTGATTTTCATATGTTACATATTATTGAATTTTACCATTTTATTTACAATCACTTCTTAGGTAGACACATGGTACTATATTTTATAATTTCATTTAGAGATATTTAACGATTGTTTTATACACATTTGGTATCCTCTGACTACAAAATTGTCCTTCTCCATTAAGAATACATTCGATAATTAACTCCTTGCCATTTGCCACGTGTCACCTAATAGTAAGTGAACACCACGGTCGGTCAATACTTGTGTCCCAACTATAACTGTAATTTATTACCGTGTAAAAGAGCATGGGGAAATAATCGAAAGATTTTAAGCACAAAGCGGATGTGAAATCCCAGACATCTTCGGAACAGCTTTGGATAATTTAACTCAATTATTCGTCTCTGTTCTGCAACTATGTGTAGGTATATTTTCTTAATAAACATAACGAAATTGTCTTTTTTTTCATTTGTCGTGACCAAAAAGTTAAAAAAGTAATTAAAGAATGTCTCCGAAAATGCAAATTGCATTTTTTAAGATCAACCAAAAAAAATGATATTTTTTTATTTAAACATGTGAGGTCAACAAAGTAAATTCAATAAAGCTGTTCGATCAAGCGGTAAGTCCACACTAATCCCCACTCAGTCTGTCCGGCAATCCGTCACAATTAATAAACGATCGACAGATAAACTTCACTGTATCGGTGATAGTAGGTAGATAATTGATCACGTCCCTATAAGTGGACGATAACACTAGATAGACACAGATGAGCATATAGATAGCAAATTTGAAAAATTCTGCAAATTTTGCGAAAGCTACATGCACAAATATGGTTATTTGTAAAAGTACTCAAGAGGTAAGTTACACATGAAACTACTGATTAAGTGAATTGTACATATTTTGCATTTAAACATTTGATGAGCAGTCGTAAACACTTTTAACTGTTTTTCATTAAAGACCTGTATGATCGATTAAAAATATATATGTAAAAACTGATTTTCACGTCTTAAGCTGACTTCTTAAGTCAATATTAAAACCATGTATTCCAAATATTAATTCAAATCCATCCAGCCATTTCAACCTAAAGACACGTTATGACACTGAACATCATCATCATCAACAGCCTTCAAAAGTCCACTGCTGGACATAGGCCTCTCTTTAGAAAGAAGGTTTTGGCCATACGAGTTTATATAGGATTTGTTTCGACTTTTCCTTTTTTGCAGTGATGTTGTCTTTCATTTTTTCCCTTAGTCACCTATTACCAGACCCTTGGGAAGAATAGGAGTAGTGACACTCTGTAGTCTTAATCCGTCATCATACTCAATAATTTCTCATGAAATATTTTTTCAGTAAGACTTACTAATACTTTAGGTAGTTCGTACATTGTACTGTAAAACTGAAATTACTGTGGTAATTTCAGTGTACTATTAGCCAATTGTTTCTTGACAATAAGAGTACCTAAAGCAAAACAAAAGTCAAGTCAGAATGAAATAAACAAGCAATCTCTTCAACATTATAATATTACTGTAATGTTAAACAAATCCCGTTTCAAATTACCCGAGTAAAATTTGCCTAGAATATTACTAAGAAACCTGCAGAAGCTGCCTTAAACGTGTGCAACATCCTAATGAAAACATACGACGCTTTGATAACCTGTTATGGTGTGTAAAGGGTTCCTTACGCCGCAAATTGGCTTGAGGAACGCTAATTTACTACTATTGTCCATTTTATTTGGTTACTTTCGGTACACTATGTTGTTGGGGTTAACTCTGCCGGTTCTGTAAACAATTGTTGATTTGTACACTGCGCTATGTTTAGAAGAAAGGATTTGCATCAACTTGTTATGAACTTCCAAAGTTACGTAGTATAGATACTCGTATGTGCATAATTCTTCAACGAGTATTTGGCATCATACATCGAATTAAACTTTTACGTCGATACTACTGGCAGGCAGTGTGTATACCGTGCAGCTCTTTAGACAATCTTATAGAAAACACAACATAAGCGGACGACTTTGTAGCCTAGTTTTAGAATTGACTTAGCAGAAGAAAGTTTATAGTCAAAATATTATTAAAAAGATGTTTACACATGTTTTGATGTTTTTATGTACACCTCACTTAATCAGTAGTTTAATAATAATTCAAGTTACTAATAGAAAAAAAATCCTAACACATTGAAACAGAACGTGTATTTCTGACGTTCAACAATAGATATGATTATAATTTCGAAAAACTAATCGGTAGTTAACAATTTAAATTGTCTATATAACAACCCAGAGAAATTCAACAAACGCAACACATGTATTTCAAAATGCAATTTTTAGGTTAGATTTATATAACCAGTTATTTGAACTACGGGCCCAGCCGATAACATATTGCCTAGTGCCAATTGGCTGGGCTAAATTGAGACGTTTACATGAATTGACAGTAAAATGGGGAATCTTACAAGCGTCGACGGCGCCGGAGTGAAATTTGTCCCGTTACTGTACGTACAGACGGGCAGAAAAAGTTTGCGGTTGAAACGCTATCCTGTACAGTTACGTTTGCAACTAGTGATTTACTGTTTACACTGTAAAAATCACACTCTTTTATACTTTCTAGTCAAATAACAGACTGTTATTTGCAATTGATATGTAAGATTTAACTGTTTATAAAGTGAGTTCGTGAAATCAAACCAATATTTGGTAAGTAACTTATTTAAATAATGTATAATCATAAATAGGTGTTGACATAAGGTTCTCAAAAATAAATGAGGAACATATTTATATATTAAAAATAATTTAATGATACGAAACAATTGACCCTTCATACGAACAAATCCGGCAAATAGATGGTAAAATAATTGAAATATATAAATACCTATGTAGAATTAATTAACTATTGATTAAATTAATTTAATGATAACCTGATAAAAATCTAGTTAATAATATCTGGATAATGAATCAATTACTCACAATTAAGAACTATTGACATATGTTAGTGAGACTCAAAAAAAACTTGTGTTGTCTAATAATATTGCCTCATTTCAGTAGTCGAGTAAAAGCAAAGTGATGGTTATACTATTCTTATTTTTGAATTTAGATTAAATTATTTTTATTTAAGATAAATTGTAAATATAAACAGTTATAAATAGTAAAAAATAGAAAAATAACCGCATGTCTACAAACACATTCATATGACCATGATTCGGTGTGACACGTCGAGACCACATCGCCCACTCGGTGGCATTGCTGATTTATTGCAAATGGCGCGAAAGCGAAAACGCTCGTAAACGCGAGCGCGCGTTTATGGCTCACTGTTCGACCGCGCGATTGCATCGGGACAACCCTTTGCGCGATTATTAGATAGCTTTTGATTGTGTGCTTTGTGTTTTATGAATATAGTGATAGAATGCTTAAAAGTTAAGATGTTCATTTTAAATGTTAGCTAAGAAAAAATATCATTACGCATCGTCTGGTAAATGTATAACATTGAAATTTTTTTTTTAATAATTTGTTTCAAGAAAAACCTTATGACTGGCTTATAATAAATATAGTGCAAATAATAACACAATATTTAGGTTTTTAAATATGTTTTTAAAAGTCAATTTACTCTAATAAAATCATTTATTACGCTTACGTTCATTCAAGTACAACAAAAAAAAAATACTTTGATGATAACATACTGTAAATATTCTCTATCGAACCAAGAGTTCTGAAACAAGAGTGTTGTTGAATTTTTACGGCTCCAACTACCTAGAACAATTGTCAAAATTATTCGTATTGCAACCGGGATCGACGGTTTTACGTGTCAATGAGACATGAAGGGGTGTAAGTTTGTAAGAATGGTTACCCATCATAGACTGACTAGCCAGGATTGCTTAACTTTACAGCTAAAATAACCAGTGCAAATATTATTTATTTTAAACCTACAACTTTCGTAACACGAATTAAATTTTCCCATAGTTAGAGTGAAGTCTTTTGAAATTATTCTAAATACGGCATCCACTCAGGTAATGATTGGTACAGTCAGTTAGACGATAAATCTACGACGCCACAATGACAATACAAAGAGTCGGCAGGACGGTCGTGTGTGCACTTCGTGCTGGACGGATGGACTCTCTCACGGAGGACGGAGTGCTACTTAATTTATAGCTGCGGATTTAGTTGCCTCCAATGGTAAAACAAATACTAGTATTAAAGACACATGATTTAAAACGTACTAGGTTTTAGGGCTAGATGGCAAGTGAGACATAATATTTTTAAGCGATAGAAAGAAAAGTTTTCCATTCCCTTTACAGGGGGTTAAGTTTAAAGTAATGATAGTATTTTTGTAAACAAACTAACTTTTCATAAGTAAAAATTAAAAACAAAAACTATGTTTGAATTACAGTACTGTATTACAGTAAGTAGCACTTGTACTCCACTTTAAAGTTTTTGTCCAGTTGTTTTCGTTCCTTTCTTTTAACGGGTCTATCTATTATTTTTTCATAAAAATTGTAATTTAATTTTGCATAGAAGTATCTCATTAGTTTTAGACCATAATAAATAGAGTAAAATCTCAATATCTAGTACGTCTCAGAAAAGCCACAAAATAAATTATGTTAAACTACTAACAGTACTATATGCTGATCTGGTCAATGTTTATACTTTATACTCTGTGAGTAAAAAGTTTACACATTTATGCTATATCTAGTAGTAAAACCACATCGCAATTCAGAAAACGGTAGAACGCCATCTATTCAGTTTCATCTTAAGTTTTTTAAACAATCTTAAACAATGTTTCAAGTGATAACAACATACATTCTAAATTTTATTATTATTAATCAATTCAAATTGTAGCTCCAATTAAGAACTATACTAAATATCAACCAAAAATCGTCTAAATTCGTTCTACACTTAGTAAAATTCCATCAAGAAACTCATAAACAATTCTAATTCCTAATAAGAACGACATTTTCTCAAAGCTGGTTAATAAATTAGGTGGTCGGTAGCGAGTGTCATGATTTAGTTCTGCGATTGAGCCTCGTACCGACCAGTCGTGGCCGTCGGCTCTCACGCAACGCTGGACTTACACCTCCATTTATCACACCTTATTGCTGATATCATCCTGAAGTATGGTAATTAATGAGTATAGAAGTACGTAGCTTAATCTGTGAAATAAATTAATGCGGTACTGTTGCATGTACTTTAAAACTTAATCCGCTGAGTGTTTCTTTAATATTACAAATTTATTTTTGGAAAATATATTAGACCATGATTTTTTCTGCCATTGTTTTTGTTCACATATAATTATAAAGTTACAGTTCTATACATTAGCTACAGTGTCACCAAAATAACTATTTTAATTTAATGGATCTAATGATGGCTTTTAAAAATTAGAACTTGCCCAGAGGATAATAGTTCTAATTAGTGATAATAATTAAAATGACAGCACTAATAGGTTAGATATTACTAGTCTTAGAGATATTGGGAGTACTTTTAGAAGTCAATCGGTTAATATAACTCTAATTAGCAAAGAAAAAAGTAAGAAAGTTACTATAACCTATATAAAATAAGATACGGTCAGCTAATTGCCACAGACTTTTCAGAAAAAAAGCTTCATGTTTAAACTCTAAAGCTTTCTAGATTATATTTTTACTAGAATCTGTTATTATTATAGGATTATTAAAACATTTTTACCGCTTAAGGTGTCACTGGTTTCGATCTCGATAATCTACCCTCACTCAAACACCTAAACTAAAATATTGTTGTAATAGCAAAGATTTCCCAGTCTCACATAATTATATCACGTATCGTATGTAGGTTAGGCCGGGCGCACACGCTCGTCGTGACGTCCGTCAGTGGCCCGCTCTCACGCCAAGACGTCCTAACTATATTATACCTGCACATGCAAAATTGAAGTACTTGAATGCTACAAAACATGTACAAATGTATAAATCTTCATTTATCAGAGTATGTATACTAGGGTGTCCCTTAAATTTCAAGTTCGATATTTTTTTACGCACACCTTCTTAAAAGTTTCGTAATAACCCTATATTGTCTAGAAAAAAATATTAGTTCGATATATAAACGATAACCCGTGCCGACTTGCTATTTAAACTTGTCGATACAAGTTGCTTAAGTACTGCCCAGTGACCTGTTACGACATGTTTTATTTGCCATTTCGTACGTGATTTTTGAGACTATTAGTGCTTCATTGTTTAGTGCGTAAACATGTCGGTGGAATTACGGAGTGATAAACAAAATATTTTTCTTATCGGATTGACTAGCTACCAAATAAATGGTGCAAAATTACCATCTAATCGACAAGTTCTCTCAGTCCTATTTTACAATATTCGTGAGGTTAAATTGACTGTTAGTGAAAGTGCAAATCTTGTGATTAGGGAGTGCATCATATATTGGGAAAAAGCAAGAATTCCAACAAGGGCATTTCCTAACTGCGTGAAGAAACTTATTGATTTATATCATGTTTGGAGAGAGTTGCAAAAAAATTGTAAGAAAACTCAGATTACGTTTAAGAGTCGTGAGAACAATTTTATAATTAATCTTGATAATTTGTTTGATATTGCACATGCTGATGCTTTTGAGAGAATGAAAATAGAGGAAGATAAATTATTTTTAATGAAACAGAGAGAGCCAGGTCGACCGGGATGCTTAAGTGGTGTAAAGATCTAGACAACGACGATTGGAAGAAGAGGAAAGGATTGTAAGACAAAGAGAATCACTAGCTGTTGCATCTACTTCCACCACAAATAACTTAGACAGTGTAGAAGATTCAGACGAAGAACAGATCTTGAATTCTGAACTCAGCTTGCCGGACGTTCCCTGCCATGAACAAAGTTCAAAAAGAGGTAGAAAGAATCTTATAACACCTAAACTAGTTGCAGCTTTAGATCGATGCCAGTTAAGCATTAGAGATACCGTTTACATTCTTAATGCGGTGGTAGAAGCGCTTGGTCTGAGCAGCGATGATTTCTGTATTAACAAATCCTCGATTCAGCGAATTCGTACTGAAACTAGAAAATCAAGGGCAGAAGCAATAAAATCTAGCTTCCAAAACAATGTACCCGACATAGTCATAGTCCATTGGGATGGAAAACTATTACCGGGGTTGGATGTACGGAGTTCAAAAGAAGAACGCTTGCCAGTTATAGCTTCATTTGACGATAGAGAGCAGCTTCTTGCAGTGCCGAAACTAGAAAGTTCTTCTGGAAAACATCAAGCGAAGGCTGTATCAGCAGCTCTCTTTGACTGGAACCTTTATGATAAAGTGCAAATAATGTGCTGTGACACAACAGCCTCCAATATGGGCCGTTTCAATGAAGCTTGTGCTATTTTGGAGCAAACTTTAGGAAGAGAATTGTTGCTTTTCGCCTGTCGTCATCATGTTTATGAATTGGTCCTAAAAGCTGTCTTTGAAACCAAGATTAAGCAAATTACTAGTAGCTCAGATATTCCGATGTTCAAAAAGTTCCAAGAAAATTGGAAAAACATTGATTGTACTAAAATTGAACCATCTCTTAATTTCGTAAAAGCACGGGTCGCCGAGACAGACATTCAAGCGTTGTTACTATTTTATAAGGCAGAATTAGATAAAAGTTTTGTAAGAGATGATTACCGCGAATTGGTCGAACTGTGCGTAATATTTTTAGGAGGAGACACAGAGGAAAAATTAAAACTAAGGCCCCCCGGAGCTATACATCAAGCACGCTGGATTTCGAGAGCGATCTATTCTTTAAAAATATGTTTACTTCAGTCACAATGCAGAGTAACTGCGAAGGACAAAAAGGCTCTACAAGATGTTTGCTTATTTCTCGTAATCTTGTATGTTAAACCTTGGCTCGAATGTACAGTGGCGACCAAAGCACCTAATCAAGATTTGCGCTTCTTGAAGATGTTAAAAGAGTATGAAAAAGTTGACGCAACAATTTCTAAAGCTTCTATAAGCAAGTTCAGCCATCACTTGTGGTATTTATGTGAAGAGACAGTCATTCTATCACTATTTGATGATGAAGTTGACAACCAAACTAAGAAGAAGATGATTGCCAACTTCAACAGGGACAAAATCTCGGATTTTAGCA
Organism: Hypercompe scribonia; assembly: GCA_949316085.1. Classification (NCBI taxonomy): domain Eukaryota; kingdom Metazoa; phylum Arthropoda; class Insecta; order Lepidoptera; family Erebidae; genus Hypercompe; species Hypercompe scribonia. The sequence continues at coordinate 14,939,978 of OX438981.1, read as the reverse complement.
AACGCTATGACCCGTCGAAGGAAGAACTGACTCAAAAGTTGTTTGGTAAGTTAAATTGACTTTTTGTTGGATTTCAATTTCAATGTCCAATACTTATTTATTTATTTTCAAAATTGTTGTTGATTTTTATTTGTTATTTAACTTATTTTTCTTTTTTTTTAGACAAAGCACTGGATGATTTCGTATCGGAAAAGAGCAAACAATTTTTATCACGACTGCAGATCGACGACAGTTTTCTAAAGGAAGATCTATCTTCTTGGAATAACAATGCTGCTTTTCTGGAGGCTAAAAGAAGAATAAATTATTTGAGAGTTGTAAATGATACTGCTGAAAGGGCTGTTAAATTAATGCAAGATTTTAACGGACTTATCACGGCTGAAGAAGAACAAAAACAGTTCTTGCTGCGCTGTGTCCAGGAACATCTAAAATTGTATCCAGACTGTAAAAAAACTACTCTAAAAAGAAGTTACCCTGAATGATTCTTATTTCTTTATGTTTTTAATTAAAGATTAATGTTCATCTAATTTATTATTTAATTTTATTCACTTAATTCATTGCATTTATAGTGAAATTATAGCAGACTGAAATTTTAGGACAAAACACGTTTTTTACTAAACTTTGAAGCTCGGTCGGCACTGGTTGCAATTATGCTAGATTGATAAAATTTTATATTTAAGTATCTTATAGCATTAGTAAAAATTATAGAGGGTATGCATTTTGAAATTCGAAAAAAAATTTTTTTTTGTCATATAAGGGACACCCTAATGTATACATAACCAAAATTTTGTTATAAGTATTTGATAGATTTAACCAGCAATTTCTGGGTGTCGTTTTATCTTATTAGTTTCCAAAAAACTTGTTCTCTCACAAACTTTCGTACAGTTATTGATGTAAAAATCTAATGTGGAAGATCAGATCAATTGTTAGTGTGGTGGTAAGCGTCACCTCGCCGTGTGATAGTAGCGTAGCGTAGACTGTGCAACTTAATCAAGTCATTGTTTATACAAAATGTTTGTGACGTCACCTGCCAAACAGTTCTATTTTTTTATTTTTCTTGTAATGTAACTTAACCAAAATTCACCTACTTTTGCCGTATTGCTTACTTGCAGTATTAAACGTTGCACCAGTTAGCATGTATATTGTCGGCGAGGTGTCTGAAATCGCACGCGTTTGTAGTCCTTGCGCAAGCGTCCATCCCATCGATCACGATTAACATTTTGCGCACTCCCCACCGCTGTGACACGCAGAATACCAACGGTATGCAATAATAACGAAGTAACTAAATGGAATAAATGTGGATAATAATTTTTAAAGAGAAAAATGTTTATTTTTCAAAAATATTGGATTTTTATGTTGAGTTAAATCACTTTACGTACTAAATTATAAGCTTTTGGCGTTTCTTTTTGATTCACTGCATTTAACAAGTGATAGGTGATCCGGCCCAGTTTTGTTTAAATATAAATTTTAATTATAAAGTTCGAGGACATATGTTCTAACTTCTGCTTAAATCAGAAACCTGTAAAACAGAATTATAAGCATGAAAATAGGAAATTTCTGGTGAGCGACTTGATCTCAGACGCATAGAAAGTTCAGTGTCAGTATCATCTAGTTATTCATCGTTGTTTAACATCAGAATAGCAATATATTGTACATAAAGCTCTAACTCCTAACGAATGCTTACTACATAACTCCGTTCTAAATCCAATGTAGATCACAAACCGTTCGAAAGTGAATTGATTGACAGACCGACATGGCAAGTCACAAACAATTACAATATAGGCGAATTATTGCCATAATTTAGAATGAATATTTGAAGCAAAGCGCAAAGGTCTATCCACTTTGTTTTGATGCCATTGTTAGATAAGAAAACTTTTTGTGTCATTGCATCATCTCAATCGAATGATACAGGGTTTCTTGAATCTGTTTAAAGCTGTTATAGCTTTAAATTAAATTAGACAAAACATTTAATTTCTATTTTTTTACGATTATACTTATTCCAGTGTATTTATACCTTGTGTATTTGTACCTATAATAACGGTATTTTTAAAATGTTTGTACTTATAAGGTTGAGTAGAATTATTCATGTATCCAGGTTACTAGATTAGTTTTAGCTATAAAATTTCGAATCTTCAGTTTCTGATTATGTAAGATTTTGGGCTTTTACTTTAATTTATTATTTGTATATTTTTACCAAAGAAAATTTAAAAAGATTTTTGTTATTTGGTATTAAAGTTATTTCAAGGTCCCAGCTGATAGCAGTGTACTGAAATTCGTTGTCAGTTGTTACAGCTTCGTCTATTAACTAATTGTATTAGAAAAAATGGACATAGTATTTCACTATAGTGTGGGTTACCATACTGCATTGACTGCATTTGCAATGAGTATGGTAACTCTTGGATTCTATTCATGTTTTTTATCAGGCACTTTCGCAGGCTCTTAAAATATATAAAATAAAACTTTTCACTTTGTTTTCATGTTTCCCAGAATTTTATATTCTATTTAATCATGATGTTTTTTTGTCTATCTTTTCTAGGTAGTAGAGCCACGATGATTTCAACACGAGCGGGCCGGCTCGACCGGGACAGTACTACCCTCCCACAGAAGACCAACCCAAAGCGCCAGCATCCGTGTTGTCGTGTTTCGTTGGTGAATGTGAGACCGGAGGCCCTTCGATACAGGGGTGACAGTTATCGTGGTAACTGTGTAAGTCACGATAACTGTCATGCCTTTCGCGTCCCCAAGCGGGATGTGAAAAAGCATCTCACAGGGCCGCCATAGTGTCGGTCACCATACTGCGTTGCCAACATTTGCAATAAGTATGGTGACCACAACTCTTGGATTCTGTTCATGCTTTCCGTTAGGCAGAGTAGAGTCACTTTGACAGGCTCTTAAGATAGAAAAAAATCTGATTTCTTTTCGTTTACTATTCAAATAGTTTTTTTCTGATTTGTCTGACAAACTATTTTGTCTGTGGCACTACAAATGAATGAATAAATTGACCTAATCTCTTTAGCTAAGGTCATCCAAGAGTTAGTGTTACAAAAGATTTGTGGTAGCTGACCAATGTGACCTTTGTTCGTTAGCGGTATTATTAGTTATTGCTATTGTTCAGTGTATAAGGATTTTTATTCACACGAATTGGTCAACAAAATTTTGAATTACTAAAACCATATTAGGCTTTTACTCACTTTCTAAATATCCAGGTTACATCATGTGTGTGAAAAATTTTCAGTAATTATTTCTTTTTTTGTATATCGCGGAAAGGGCTTTGAGACAAATGTTTTATATTCAACTAGCTGACCTGCGTAACTTTGTCTTAAAAGGTAAATATTTTCGCAACTTTTTCTTTAATAATCATCATCATCAACGGCCTTTAACAGTCCACTGCTGGACATAGGTCTATCATCAGAAGAAGGCTTTGGCCTGCTACATTACACTGGCCAGACGGGTTGGTATAGCGTTTGTTTGGCAATTCGGCCGAGACTTGGTCCAACAGAGCGGGCGTGTCTGTCGGATCCTCTGTTGGTTCTTCGCTCTTCGGAGCATTGAGGAGGAAAACCTCGGTAAAAAATCACGATGGTGGGACCCTTTCAAGGGTCGGAGTTCCTCCGTTCAGCGGTGGAAAAGTAAGACGGGCTCGGTGTGCACTTACACTGCCACCGAGCAGGCATCAGGAGACGTAGTCTCCGTGCCGCCGTCGACATATCGTAGTCCCGAGTTGGAGTCTCGCGACTCCAATCGGGGGCGAGGGTCTTGGCTTAGCCGCCCTGACTGCGAGGAAGAAAACCTCTATAAAAAATTACCCCGAATCCCGTGTTCTGGTGCGTGACCAGGGGATGCATGGCTAATGGGTTGTTCAGTCGTAAGCGCACTCCCAGCCGAGGCACCTGCGGACCCCTCGGTTGGGCATAAATCTACGCTTGCCCGGGTATTGGGGGATCTCTGCCCGGGTTGACCTTTAGTTCTCCCCCTCTCGTGGGTCTAACATGGAATCTTTACAAATAAATATTAATAAAAAGGAAGGACAGAAGAAGAAGGAGAGTACGAAGGAGGGAATTGCAAGGGCGGGCGAACATTCGTCTAATAAGGAAGACGTAATGGTTGAAACGCCTATCTCGGTGGGGCTCCCAGAAGCCATTATAGCTGCTGGGAGCCGAAGAACATCGGAGCGATTACGCTCCAGATCTTCCACGAGCGGAAGCTTCAGTGCGAGGACCGACGTGCTGGACTTCATGGAGACGGAGCTGTGTGACAGCCGAAAACGCGGACGCTCCAGGGATGACGAAAGCGATACATCCCAGGAGATGCTACCTCCTAAGGTAGCAAGCAGCCGCAGAGGGAGGTCACGAACCCCGATCTCGGCCCCGTCAGGCTCCGTCTTTTGCAAGGCGGAAGCCTATAGACGGGTCAGGGCAGACGGCGAAATCTTGGCGGAAGAGGAGATTGCGGATCTCCTGCTAAAAATAAAGGAGCCGATGGTGGGGGATTCAGTTCCTCAAACACCATCGTCTATGCAGGAGAGAGCGAATGCGGCGGTGGCCATCATTCACAAAGTGGCCACCAAGTCGAGTAACCTTAAGGGCTCTTTTGTGAAAGCCCTTAAGGACTCCTCTTCCGCTATTGCGGGGGTCGTGGATACCCTCATCGGGGATGTGGCTCGGCTCCAGGCGGCCAACGATCGCCTGACGGGGCAAGTGGCTGAGCTCAGCGTTCAGTTCACCCAATTCCGGGCGCATCGCCCGACAGAGGATCCGGTCACGTCCCCGTCTCAGCCTGCCCCCTCTTACAGCCTCGGTGGCATTCCTGATGCCCATCTGCGCCAAATAACCGATGCAGTATGGCGCATGATGGACGGACGTCTGGCTGGCCTGGAGGCAAGGTTGCCGCCGGATCCTGCTGTCCGGCCGCCGCTTGCGGGCCATAAAGGGAAGGTTGCATCGGTGTCAGCATCGCTTCCCGTTGCGACCGGTCGCGTGTCCTACGCGGCGGCGGCAGCAGTTTCTGCTGCTCCTGCAACTGCTCCGAGGGCACGGCAGGCGGCCAAGGCAACAGCCCGGACGCCCGCACCGAGGCCAGGGCCCAAAACAGCGGCAAAGGCTGGGGCGGAGTTCCCTCCGCTCCCCACTCCAACCGCTGTATCTGGCACCTCAACAAGTGCTCCCTCCACATCTGCCCCTTCCACGGATGGTTGGCGGGTAGTCGGGGGGGCTAAGAAGTCCCGAAAGCGGGGTAAGAAGGCTGCACACGACTTCGGGACGGTGGGAGTTAGAATGCGCCTCGCCCAGAAGGGAGCTCGAGTCCTCGAGTTCCCCGGGGCTGAAGGTGCAAAGACGGCGGACTCTTTCGCCTAGAAGCTGCGGGGAATTTTTACAGCCACTGATGGTGTCAAGATCGCCAGGACCACCAAGTGCGCAGAATTGCGCATTTCGGGCCTGGACGACTCTATAACGACCGATGATGTCCGCGTTGCAGTAAGAGAAAAGACGGGTTGCAACGCGGACAACATTAGGGTCGGCACCATCCGCCCCGGTCCAGGAGGGCTTGGCGCAGTGTGGGTCAGCTGTCCCGTAGCGTCGGCCAAAATGTTGGGCGACGCCGGCAGGCTGCTCATCGGTTTCGTGAGCGCTAGGATCACAGTCCTGGCGGCGAGACCGATGAGGTGTTACAAGTGCCTGGCATCGGGGCACACACGCGCCAAGTGCGTCAGTTGTTTCGACTGCAGCGGGTTATGTTTCCGCTGCGGTCGACCGGGGCACAAGGCAGCTGAATGCTCTGCCGCCCCTCACTGCCCGGCGTGTGCGGCGGGTAACAAGCCCGCCAATCACCAAATTGGGCAGAGAGGCTGTAAACCTCCCTACAATTCTCGGCAAGCGTCGGGGGCTAGCCAATCGACCCAGGCTGCCTCTGATGTCGTTCGCATGTCAGCATCGTTGCCCATGGAGGAGGTTGTAGAGACGGTCGAGTAATGGCCCAAGTCTCCAACCTCCTGGTCCAGACAAACCTGAACCACTGTGCCGCGGCGCAGGACCTTTTCCTGCAAACTATGGCACAGTGGTCGATCGGTGTTGCCGTAGCCGCGGAACCCTATTATGTTCCTCCCCGTCCAAACTGGTTGGGTGACCGGGACGGTTCCGTGGCAGTCGTCGGCTCCACGGCGGCTCATTCCCCGCCCTTGTCGTTAAGAGACAAGGGCACTGGATATGTTGCTGCCGAGTGGGGGGGGATCACTGTATATGGTGTATACTTCTCCCCCAACCGGAGTTTGAACGACTTCGAGGTTTTCCTTAACAACTTGGAAACCTCGATGCGGCGTCTAACGTCTGGGCACGTCTTAGTGCTGGGGGACTTCAACGCAAAGTCCATTGCGTGGGGATCCCCCAGGACGGACGCTAGGGGCGAGGCCGTAGAGGAGTGGGCGGCCTCGGTGGGCCTCTGTTTACTAAACAGGGGCTCCACCAACACGTGTGTGCGACAGCAGGGAGGGTCGATAGTGGACCTTTCGTTCGCTACCCCTGCCCTCGCCGCACGAGTAAGGAACTGGCGTGTCCTGGAAGAGGTTGAGACGCTCTCGGACCATCTCTATATCCGATTTGAGCTCTCCCGGTCCCAGGACGCCAGTAGGGGTCACACGGCGCGGCGTTCTTCTCGCTTTCCGCGGTGGGCTGTAGCCAAATTAAATAGGGACCTACTAGAGGAGGCGCCCATTACTCACTCTTGGCTGTCTCCGCAGGCCCCGACCGAGGAGGTCGACATGGGGGCTGGTCGCTTCTGCGATGCCATTGCGCAGATCTGTGATGCGGCCATGCCCCGCATCCGAGGTTGCCGGCCTCCACGGAAGGAGGTTTACTGGTGGTCCCAGGAGTTGGCGGACCTCCGTGCGGCCTGTACTCGTGCCCGGAGGTCCTACACCCGTAGTCGGCGGCGACACCGCGAAGAAGGCGGGGAGGACCAGCTTCATGAGGAGTACCGAGAGACGCGGAAAACTCTGAAGCTGGCCATCAGCCGCGCCAAAGAAATTAAGAGAAAGGAAATGCTGGAGGGTCTCGATCGTGACCCCTGGGGTCGCCCTTATCGTGCGGCGCGACAAAAGCTCCGCACGTCGGGCCCCCCCCTTACAGAGACACTCCAGCCCAGCTTCCTGCGGGAAGTGGTCGAGGGCCTTTTCCCGCAGCGGGTGGAGCATACACACCCGTCGATGGCCTTCATGGTCGGAGACGACGGGGAGAACGAGGACAATGTTCCGCCCGTCAGGGAATCGGAGGTAGGGGCGGTTGTTCTACGGATCTGCTTTAAGAACACCGCCCCTGTGCCAGACGGGATACCTGCCCATGTGCTGGCCCGTGCCCTCGAACACATGTCGGACCGCCTCAGGGAGGTCCTGGACGGTAGCTTGGCGTCCGGACGCTTCCCTGAGTGCTGGAAAAGCGGGAAGCTGGTCCTATTGAGGAAGCCGGGACGGCCAGCCGAATCGGTAGCGGCCTATAGGCCCATCGTGTTGCTGGACGAGGCGGGTAAACTGTTTGAGAGGATACTCTCTGCCCGCATCGTCCGGCACCTCCGCGAGGTGGGCCCCGATCTGTCGGACGCCCAATTTGGTTTTCGGGCGGGGCGTTCGACGGTCGATGCCGTGCTGCGCCTGAGAGCCGTTACCGAAGAGGCGGTGAGCTGTGGCGGCGTGCTGTTGGCGGTGTCGTTGGACATCGCCAACGCATTTAATAGTCTGCCATTTAGCTGCATCAGGGAAGCACTCCACTACCACGGAGTGCCAAAGTACCTGAGGCGGCTTGTGGCAGACTATCTTGAGGAGCGTACCGTCATGTACGAGGACCGAGACGGTGTTCTACGGCGGCGGCTCATGTCGTGCGGTGTTCCACAGGGGTCTGTCCTCGGACCACTCCTGTGGAACATGGGATACGACTGGGCCCTTCGAGGTCGTCTTCCCCCCGGGCTGGGCGTACTTTGTTACGCAGATGACACATTGATCACGGCCCGGGGAATGAACTTTCAAGAGGCGGCGCGCCTGGCCACCACGGGTGTCTCTCTGGTGGTCGGGCGAATTGAGGCGCTGGGTTTGCGGGTGGCCCTGGACAAGACGGAGGCCCTTTTGTTCCATGGGCCTCGTCGTGGTCCACCCTCCGGCGCCTCCATCGTGGTCAATTCGGTCCTCGTACCGGTTCAGGCCCAGATGAAGTATCTGGGCCTGATCCTCGACGGCAGGTGGCTCTTCGACGAGCACTTCCGACAGCTTTCTCCAAAGCTGGTCGGCGCTGCTTCTGCCCTTGGGCGACTTTTGCCCAATCTGGGTGGAGCTAGCGTCGCGACGAGACGGCTATACACGGGGGTTGTCCGGTCAATGGCGCTGTATGGTGCACCGGTGTGGGCGGCGGCTCTGAACGCCCAGAATAGGGCTCGCCTCTGGCGCCCTCAGAGGATATTGGCGGTTAGAGCCATACGCGGTTACCGCACCGTATCGACGGAGGCGGCGTGCGCCTTGGCCGGAACTCCCCCGTGGGATTTGGAGGCGGTAGTGCTCGCCGAAGTTTATCGGCGGACGGCTGACTTCCGGGCGCGTAGCGGCATACGGCCCCTGCCCGAAGAGATACGCGAGTGGCGAGAGGCCGCTCGTCGAGCCACAATGGCTCATTGGTCGTCCCGGCTGGAGGCTCCACGTGCTGGTTTTGCCGCCGTGGAGGCTCTCCAGCCGGTCATCGCCGAGTGGGCAGGGCGGCAGCACGGGACCCTTTCCTTCCGACTGACGCAGGTCCTTTCCGGGCACGGTTGCTTCGGGAAGTATCTGCACTCGGTCGCCAGGAGGGAATTGAGTCCCGCCTGGCACCACTGCGACTGCAGTGAGGACTCGGCTCAGCACACGCTAGCGGTTTGTTCCGCTTGGGCGGCGCAGCGTGGGGTCCTCACTGCAGTTATTGGAGGAGATCTCTCGCTACCGGCCGTCATACGCTCCATGGTCGGTAGCGACAGTTGTTTTACCGCGGTCGCAACCTTCTGCGAAGACGTAATTTCGCGGAAGGAGGTGGCGGAGAAGGCCCGCGAGGACGATATCCACTCGGACCCAATTCGCCGTCGGCGAGCCGGGCGGCGGAGGCGCGCATACCAGCGCCTCATGCCGCCTTGAGTGTGGCCGCGGATGGACGGGACGGGTTTTCCCCTCCATCCGCTATAGTGGCCAGCCGCGAGGAGGCGACGTCCGCGTGTGCCGTACGTCGCCTAAAATAGAGAGTTCATCCGCAGATGGTGCCCGTGGTAGCGGGCAGGCGCTAGGAGGGATTAGGATGTCGTAATAACAGCTGTTCCCGGATCCCTCCTCTCTCAGGCGCAGAGTGGCACACCGTGTGGTTTTAGTCGGTCCGATTCCGACACACCGCCCCGCCGTAAACCCCGGTGGGGTGACGGCCCGTGGGGGCTTCCACACGTTAAAAAAAAAAAAAAAGCGTTTGTTTCAAAGTTGCCTCCTCATTGCAGTGATGTTGTCTTGCATATTCTTTTCTTATAACACCCATGGGCAGAATAGGGGTAGTGACACTCTGTATTCTTAAACCATCTCTCAGTTCTTTAATACTCGGCTCCTGTTGGTTACATTGTGATATTATGTAGTCATAGAATACACGGCTATAAACCCGTCTAACTATTTATCTACTACTGCAAGAGTTTTTAGTTCCAACCAGTAGGTTCTGAAATTAACGTGTTGAACCAAACGTACATACTATTCAGTTTTGTAATATTAACTTAAATTTTGATGTACCGTTACCGGTTTTTGAAGGTATAACAAGAACGCGTACAAAAAAAACTAATGAAATTCCTTGAAGCGCCTAATAAAGGCAACAGAGATATGTTGCTGACTGATACGGTGACAAAAAACAAAAAGATCTTTAATAATACAATGAGCTGCACCAATCCACCACTAACTGAGGTAAGTCCATAAGGTTTTATGCAACATTTTGTTGGTATGGCCGATGAAACAGAGATAGCCCGCATCCCTAGTACATTCATGGTCGCTTGCGACACAACCAAATGCCAAAATAAGGTCAGAGGTAATAATTGTTAGATGTTAAACGCCCGTAGTATTGATTTATGCAGGAATCCTGCGATGGGATGGTTCTGACTATTGTTTGCAATCAAATCTCGACGATTACAAATACTATTTATTATAATTATTATAAGAACTTCATACATTTCACAGGACAGTATAACTTTCATTGGGAATCAATTTGCAAAAAAATATTATTATGTATTTCTACACAGAACAAATGATACTAATCACAGAACATTTGTCCTAGGTAAGAGTCAAATCCACGACCGCGAGCCTAGCATTCAGGGTGGACTAACCGCTGGACCAATATGCCTGGTATGTTCTTGATCTTTTCCTAAGGACATTACTGAAATTTATAGAAATTTAAAAAGGACGGCACCTGAAAAGTGCTTCGTACCACATGCGCCTACAAGATGGACAAACGACCTTATAAAGATCACAGGTCAACAGTTGCCTCTGTCGGTCACTTTGAACCGGTTTTCCTGGAAGTTTTTAAGTCATTCGTCTAAGTCCAGCCTTTGACATCATATAACCAAGATAGTGATGATGATGGAGTGTTAACACTAAATTGTGAATTATAGCACATTCTAAGTACTTCTGAGGACTTAATATTTCGTTGGAGATAGTTCCTTTTATCGGAATGTCATAATATTTTTACTTTGCAGACAACAGTCAAAGTACGTACGCAAAATATCTTCACAGAGGATTCCTGAACTACGAGTATTTATTTGACTACACGAGTAACGTAGTGGTGACAGCACGCAGTTTTCTACTGCCTGCCTCGATGGTCTAATTGGTCGATCGATGTCTGGGACTGGCAATTAAGAGGTTCCACTCTCGGCAAGGGCCAAGAGAAGTGATAGGGTTTTTCTTACAATAAAAAATACTAATAACAGGCTGGAGTAGGGGAGTTAGCGAGGTTTCACGCCCGTGTCTCGGCAAGTAGGTTAAACCTTCGGTCCTGTTTGTCAGGTACATCAATGGCAATCGTTATGGGTGAATCAGTGCCCTCGAATATCATGAAAACTAGTTCAATCTTCAAATTCACTTCGCCCTCAGATTCGCGGTGGAAAAACTGCTATTTGGGTGAAGATGATAATAACGCTGCATTCTACTGGGCACCACTACTGTTTATGCTGTGGGTTAGCATGTGGTTTTGAGTTCTAAACTCACACAGAAAAACACGTGTGTGATTCACAAATTGGTTGTGCTCTTTGTGTCCATTTCATGTATGTTTGTAAAGTCCCCCCCCCCCCCTCCAATACACTATACATATATCTTCAATATGGTGGTGTTTTTTTTAAGAAAATATAAGATTTGAAATTTCCAATTCATATAATTGGCAATCACCAATAACATATTTATTTCTGTAATTAATTACTAACAGGAGGATATTAGTCCACATTCATGAAACTGAATCCCTCGACTTCTTCGATATATTTATGAAACTATTTTTTCTTAAATGGTACATAGAGTTCATAGCGTTCCCACCAAGAAGTTAGGGTCCCAAGTCAACCTCACCTGCAAGTAGTGCACTTTCTGATCGACGGACGAGGCTCTGGCAAGTAAAACATACTTGGGACCAAATCACTGCCAAAAAGTGGTCGTTTAATAAACTTCTGCCTACTCCTCCGGGGAAACAAGCGTGATTTTATGTATGCATGCATTTTCGAAAGCTCATGTCTAAATATTTTGCAAATGGAAATGGTAAAATGCAAACCATTTCTACATCATTACGTACAGCATACGTAGTTATGGTATGTAGGAGGCAGTCAGTTAAACGTGGCCGCGGCGAGGCAATGGGTCAGTGAGTCACGACGCTTCCTACAGGAAAGGGCAGACGTCACACAGGCTGGAACTTTACAGAGCTGGTAGCACACATGTTTACTTACCACCAAAATTGATAGTACGTACGTCTAATCTGAGTGTTTTAATTTTTTTTATAAATAACATAATAATAACATTTTAAAATAACAGAATAAGAATATATGCGTATTTTACGACTCATAGAAGTTAGAATATATGACTCATAGAATAAATGCCTTTTACTATCAGAGAGGCACGACAGAGTTAAAAGTAAACGCTATCTACCTCACTAGTCTCATGGTGTTAACAGTAATGGGATTTCTGGTACTAAAACTCTGTGTCACTTCTTTCGTGGGACTATTGGGATGAGAAACTGTAAATTTTCCCAATAGAGACTACACCATAGGACTAGCGGGACAGAATCGATTAATCGATTTTAAAAAGGTTTTACGTTCGTAAGAATCACGAAAAACTCAAAATGATATCCAGTTTTGCTAACAATTAGAATTTAGATGGAAACCTCGCTCTGGACTTTATTTTCGTATTCATTAAAAGCCGTCTTATTCTAGTTTTTTATTTTAGTTTTTATTTAAAATTTTTTGTTTGCTTTCTTTTTTCTTTAATTCACTGTCTATACCATAAAAAACTAATTCTCTTTTTTTCATTCTTTAAATTACAGTATATCTACAAAGATTTAAAGTTAACATTAAAATTCTTTATTTTCTAATTCTATTTTGCTTCAATTATGTTATTAACAAGTCTGAATATTAAAAATGCTATACTATTACTATGTGCACAAAATGATGATAAATTTAACCATTTGAATCGTTTATTTATGACGATTATTATTATCGTGATCTATTTACATTTTGCCAATTATAGATTTTTGACGTTTAAGATGTTTTGTAACACCACAAAAATACGATAAATGCAATTACAAGGTTAAATATAGTACAGTAGTAACGTTTATATGGTATGGTAAAGGTTCTTAAAACTATGGAATATATTTTATAACACCAGAACAAACCACACAACAGATTCAAGCAGTCTCAATAAACCATGCAGCTCTAGGTAAAGCTAACATAATGACCTTCCTTAGTAATGGAAACAAACTAACTAAAACTAAACCGATGACACTCAACAGATTTACACTTATTAAGACGGAAGACCACGGCAATATAACCTACAATTTAACTTAGTTGAAACATGCAGTCAATACAATCTTTGTTGCGTGAGGCATAAAACACATATTCACTTGTCTAACGAACATTATTAGTTGGGGAAGATCCTCCGGTCGGCAGTCCACGCGCTGTCCGCACGTTCATTGAGCTCTTCCCATGACATTACCCGCAGACTCTAGTTAGAACTTACATACATTTTAATACCGCACAGTCTAATTTCAACCTTAAGCAGAACTGTTTAGGATCAATTTTGTATAATATATTCTGGAGTATAAAACCTTTAGTAACGGAGCATTAAATAGCGCATCTGAGGCACCGATGCCCCTAGAGATGGACCTCGCGTTTTATTTCCACCAAGGAAGACACGACTTTAGTACGATGCATAGGGGAAAATATGGCCCCAAGTCCGTTCAACCGTATTTCACAGGGGTCGCGGTAGGTCACCTGCGCGGACATTATTAAACTGTTATTCGTAGAGAATCGTGAGACGTGACTTATGCAGATGTTTAAGTAGTAGTTTGACTGATAGTTTCACGTGTATGCAGTGGTCGTTTCGCATGTGAATCTTCCTTGCACGATCCGACGTTGAATTAGTGAGAAAGTTGTGTTTTGACCGTATTTGGTGGGTGTGTATTAGTCGGTTGTGGTGCTGGATCGTATCTGCGATGTAAATATGTGTATTTCTTTAAATCACCAACCAGTTATCCATCGGATGTACCTAGTTGATACACAGTTGTTGACTTTCATAAATTTTCGTACATGTGTCGTGGTAAATTCAATCTCCGTCGCGTTAGACCTACGTCAGTGAACGATATATTAAATGTTCATTTTTTCACCTGCTTTCTTATCTACTCAAGGGACTAATAGAGAATATTTATAGGCATAATTTCAAGGTTTCAGTCACAAATGTCTAAAATTCTGGCTTCTCAGTACAAACTGATTATCATATTTTAAGGTTTATTATTTTTCTGTTTCTTAGACACTCCATAATATATATTTTGACAGCAGATTGAATTAATGTAAAGAAGTTGGGATCACACACTAAGTTATCTAACAACAAAGACTTTATTTTCCGGGACAAGTAAAAAGTTCGAAGCGATCCCGGCACGCTTGATGTATGAAGAATTCAATTTATACACTTTTTGCAACTAAATCAGGAAGCTAAAGTGTAACTGTAAAAGGCGAAATGTGGGAAAATTGGCGGGAACAATGGAGAGATGGCTGTTTTTTCGGATGGAAGAGCGCTAGTCGTACATAATTACGCGCTCAACTCATATACAGGCCGATATGAGAAGGTATAGTTACACAATGACTGTTAAACCTCGTTTAACTCGAAGCACCTCATCCTTATAACGTAGATATTAATTCTTTCCCTCCGTTTTTACTAACTTTTTTATTCTTCTTATGTATCTGAGAGAATTAAAAAACCACAGGAGAAATATACACGGATTTTAATAGAAAAAGTTCTCAGAGAAGGTTTAAATTAAGAGTAGGTATACCCCCTTTTTAGTACTTCGGAAAAATATTTAATACTATAAACTTACTAATACGATTTAATTTACATATATATTTCAACAGCTATACTGTTGAAATTTACTTGCAACCATCGCGGTAAGATACTTCGCTTCTTATTAAGCTCTGGTCGAATTCAAAACTAATCAGGCAATCCCAACATACATATGTAAATAACACATTTCCATAATTAATATGAATACGAGTTCATAAAATTTTGTAACAAAATAACATCCAAACTTCGAAACAAATGTTTACAGGTCATACAAGCATTTGGTTCGACCCGGGAATCGAAGCCGAGACCTCAAGCATAGCAGTCGCATTCATTACCGCTGCACCACCGAGGCAGTTAAATGTTAAAAGGCAGTAAAATATTTTGACGGCAGATTAAATTAATGTAAAGAAGTTCGGATCACACACTAAGTTATCTAACAGTTAATTGAAGTACAATAAAATAATAAAGATATTAACAAACGATATCGTTTATTCTCAGTTTATAACCCTTCAATTACTTAGTATTTATTCTATTCAGTTATAATAGAATAAACTTTGGAAATAAAGTGAATGATTTATTGATACTTAAACAAATATCGAATGTGAGTTTAATGCCGTGACATCGTTGCAATCACGAGACCAAATGGTATATGGTAATCACATGATGGTAATTCAACTTGAATTTACATGAGCGATGATTGTTTACAATACTTACGAGCACATTTGATACATCATAATAATTTACACATAGATATTTTTCTTTGGATTAAATGTTGTATTTCAACAAATCAGCGGTTTAGACATGGCTCCGTTTGTCAGCATTTGACACACAACGCCATCTAGTCTCAAACCAATCAAAGCTTGTACTGTGATAGAGTACGTATATATATTTTTATAGTAAATACATACATATTATACATAGATAGCACCCAAACTCCAAAACAAATATTTGGTCCAACCCGGGAATCGAAGCCAATACCAAAGCAGTCAATTAACAACAATTAACAGTTAATTAATTATCACTACAACCCCGTTTCCAATTTTAAGGATTCCATACATCTGAAAGAAACGAATCCGTTCTAAGATCTTATCTCTTCTGTCTTTCGGTTCTTCACTGCAAATTTATTCAGAATCTCGACTACTACTATAGAAACTTAAGTTTGCCATTTAGTTCGGCAACTTCTCCACGCGATTTCAATTCAGACTATTACAATATAAGCGTTATACACACGTGTTGCAAATAGAACAAATAAACTATATTCAGCATATTAATATGTTTGCGTCATACCTTAAACGATTGATTAACAAACGGGGTTTACAAATGTGGTGCCATGGTTGCTCTGTATAGTTTTTCACTAGGAAAAGCGCACAATGAGGTGCACAAGAAACTGAGAAAGCGTTCATTACCGAGTGGACAGTTATTGTGTGGCGATCATCACACGGTGCTTTCCTCATTCCGTTCTATTAATTGACATGTTAAAATAAAATTTCTTTGTTCGCCCTTCCCTGTAGATCGTCCTGCAACTATTATCTCACAGATCGTAACGAATCATACGACATCCGGGTCGACTGCACGATTGGCGTAGTGGTTTAAGCGGTCGCCACGCCGCTCTCTACTTCGCTGAGTGTGGTGGGTTCAAAGCCTACATGAGACAACATTTTGTGTGATCCACAACTTGTTGTTCTGAGTCTGGGTGTTCTTTGTGTTCGTTTCTTGTATGTTTGTAAAGTCCCTCGCGACACAGGATTTATTCGACATGCGGGCGTTGTCTTTTTTTTAAAAAAAAAAGAGAATATTATTCATACCTTTCTTACGCGCTACAACTTATAAATAAATATTGTCATACACTAAATGACTCTTTTGTTTTTGTTTTAAGTTTTGAATGCACTAAGTCAAATAAGTCACTCTCTCCGAACATTTTAAAATGAATAGAAATTATGACGTCACACTATTTGTCTTGTTTTTTTTTGTGCTGGCCATATTCATATTTGTTAATTATTCTAGCTTCGCTGTGGCTTTAATCTGAAATAAACAAATCGTTATTGTTATTATTCGGTTTATTTAATTTTTAAACAAAACCTAGTTTTACAAGGGTTGATTACACAAGTAGTATCAGATTCACGTTAAAGTTACGAAGTTGATTAAAAATTTGCCTATGGTAACATTTTAGTTATATAACCAGACTTTAGACCTAATCACGTAGCGATGATAAAAAGACTACTGCGTTGAGCATTGTGGGTTCCAATCCCACATGGAATGACACTACGTGACCCATATAATATTGTTCTAAATGTGGGTGCTTTTTGTGTCCGTTTCATACATGTTTATAAAGTTTCCCGCGACAGACTTTTAACGCAAGAGGTATCTTTCAAGAAAAAAATAAATAAAGAAAAAATCTATCACAGAAAATTCACCGAAATCGATGAGATGATGAAATGTCAAGGACGGAATCAAAACCTTTATTTGCAGCTTTATAGTAAAATAAAAACATTCCAGTCCTGAAATTTCAAACGATGTGAATTTACATATATAACGCACTGGATTTCACTGACACTCAAGAACACGCTTTTGGCTAATAAGAACTGCTACAATTTATTCGTAAGTAGATCTTTTCACGTAATTATACATTAAATATCTAAAATAGAGTCTATAGGAACTCATATTTCCAGGACAAATAAATAAAATATAGCAAACTTCAAGACCATTATAGACAAGAACACACTCGCAGTGCGAATTCTAAAAACAATTGACTGTGTCCTATCTAGACTCTCAAATTTCACTATTTGACCTTCAGTTTCAATACCGTTTGGTCTATAGCCGTCATATATGAACCTTGCCATGACATCCGTCACCGCAATCCACATCCTTGACCAGACATGTTTACACTAAAGGTCATGTTAATGTTCACCTCTATTAAGTTCCACACCACTAAATTGTCTGTGGAAGTTGCATATAAGTGCATAATTTTGGTGCCTTGAACTAGTTTTGGGTTGTATAGAGTGTTTAAGTGGAAAAATGTTTACGGAGATATTAATATAACCTTTTTTTTGAGGGGGTGCCGAGTCCTTTCGGAATTCATAATTTAATTTCAATAATTTTTGTATCAGTTGGCAAAGAATTTTTGCTCTAACCCCTAAATGTGTGTAAAAGAAAGATTACTGATCATTACTTCTGTATATATTAAGATTGCACTGATGGCGTGGTGGCTTAAGCAGCCACCTCGAAACTTTTTACTGCACTGAGTGTCGTGAGTTCTAACCCACATGACAACAATTTGTGTGAACCGAAAATTGTCGTTGTAATTCTGAGTGTTCTTTGCGTCCAATTAATGTATGTTTGTAAAGTCCTCGCGATAAAGAAGTCCCAGTGTGGGAGTTACCTTTAAAAAAGAAAGAAAGAACAGTACTATGGTGTAAATGCATTACGTAAAGAAATCTCAAGCCGATTCATACGTAGCTTTACGAATTTCTAAGCTCATCCCCTTAGCTCGCGGATTGCTAGACGTGATCCTAGTTTGAAAATCCTCCTCTAAAATTTGCAGGACACAACACTGTGTTCTTTAACAGTATTGTGAATGAGGATAGAAGATAATTGTTCCCTTAATAATGGAAGCTAGAAACGTAGATCATACTTACAAATTATTTTTTATAATATATTTGTGTGTGTTGAAAAGGAAAAAGAACTTTCACTTCCATAGTAAAACATTATACAGCTGATTTACTTTTAAGAATTATTCAATTCCTTATTGTGTGTTTCTCTCACTAAATACCTTACAACCGGTAGCAAGCAACATCCTACGCGCAATGTCTATCACGCACATCAAATGTAGATAATGCCTTCTGTAGTAGGTACATATATTATATGTTCGTGAATGTCAAGAGCCGGACCCGGACGGAGGTGGTCGAAGTGCGGACGGAGCGGCGTGTGAAACTTTATAGAGATTTGTCTAAGAATTTGACATTTAACGAACCTGTCGTATAATGAATTGACGTTCGTTTTCAAGGAATCAGGAAGTCAATAGCAATGTTCATCTTATATACGACTATTTCTTTTTGAATTTCAATAAATTAACTTGAAAATTATTAGTACTTCAATTATGCCAACAGTGCCAACACCCTTGGTTAATTAATGTAGGATAAATTAATTTTTTTACTATATATTGATTCTGGTCGTTGACCATATTGTGGTTGATCCACAATATGGTGGATGTTTAGTTATACATCACCTTCATACAATACATCAACTTCAGCTTAAAGAGCATTTTCAATATTTGAACGAGGTTTGAATTTATTTTTAATTTGTATAACTATCTGAAGCGTGTTAATCTTGTGAAATGTAAAAGGCTTTTGAGAATATAGAACACAACACGGTAGCGCCTTGTCCGGCTACCTGATTGGTCATAATGCGAAGAACTCGCGGTAATTGGTCGCAAGCGCACGAAGCCTTTGACAATTGACATTAATAAATACATTGTACGTATTGATTTGTTGCTCTGAACGAGTTATATTAACTGTAGAGTTTAGTGGTTCGTGTAACTGTTTGCAAATACTACGTTATGCTAACTAAATAGTGTATCGAAACATCAAATGATTGATGAAGTAGTGACAGCCTTAGAATTATTCTAAAAATTATGTTTCCAAAATAAGTTTACTTAACTAAACCTTAGTTAATTAAGCTAAATTTTACTGTAGTGCGCATACGTTGTCATAAATAAAAGAAAATTATTTACTTTGGTTTGTCAATAATATTTTGCTTTTGCTTGCATTTGCCTATTACTATCCACTGCTGAAGGAAGGCTTCCCTCAAAAAGCACCAACCATCATATTACAAAACAAAATTTTTGTATTTTCTTTTTTTTTTCAAAAAAGCTCATGTACTTCATAGAGTGTGTATCACATGATATTAAATTAATACATAAATAATAATATACGTAGAGCTAATCAAAACTTTTATAACGTTTCAACGATAATTTTCACACACCAAACAAAGCGCCTATATCCCACGTGTGCCACGCCTGTCAACTGTCATCTTGAATATGACACAGAGCTGCAGGCTGTACACAATACTCTAGGAGTATTACCCACATGTTCGTGGAAGCTATTTGTACGAGTCATTAACTAGTGATGCGCCGCTGATATTTAGTCGTCCGTCGCTTGCGACACGCCAGTGACACGACTGCGCGAGCGCAGCACCGCTGTCAAACGCTAACTGTAGTTAAACGTTGTTTGCTGACATGTTCTCTTATGGAATTTCTTATTTTCCCTTTGCAATTTTCGTTTTGAAAACGTAAGATGTAAGTTACAAAAATATTTGCGGTAACAACTTAATAATTTCCATAAAATACGTTTCTAGAAATCGAACGTTTGTCTAGTAACCGGTGATCTTGTCTGGTGAATCGTAGGTTCATTACCAACGCCATAATTACGATTGACTGATCAAATTCGTACAAAAACTAGTTAGTTCGTGTACGAATTCACGTACTTGAGTGTAGGCCTATCAGTAGTCTGGTAATCACAATAAGAAAACTAAAACAAAAACATTAATTTTTACATTTTTCTGAAGAAGTTTATACAAGTATGTATAAAGAAAACGTAAGATAACCTGTTACTTTAAAGTTTGTAAAACTGTGAATTATGTTATGACTGACTCTATTAAACACGCTGAAACTCGCAACGAGTGAATTGACATACGAAACGGCTAAAGAATGCGAGTGCAGTGACATGACAATGTAAAGACCATGCTTACGTTTGGTTCAACACTTTGGCAGCGCATCCTCGGAACTTCATCATTGAAAAGATATCATACCCAGTAACACTCGTTCGTCAAATTCAAGTATAAGAATAGAAAGATATCAAAATTATGTTAAAAGTTATGTGACTCCAGATCCGATAGAAATGATTTAACTGCTAGAAAATAATTTTGGTTAACAAGTTTAGATCACTTTAGTGTGGTACTTTATAGTCAGACTATATTTAATCTATTCTACGATATAGTTATTAAATGAATTCTTCAAATTGTTTTCCTTTAGTTTCAGTGCTAAAACGAAAAACTTTTAAGTATTATTTCAGGAGCATAATTACAAGAAATGTTACTTGGAGTATTCACATTAATAGACTAAACTCAATTCAAGTTACTTTAAGCTAATCCATGTTTACAGTGCCATCCACTGCGAAGGCCTCCGCGGGCGGCGAGTCGTGTGATCGTGCCCGCAGCCAGATTAAACTATTGCATAGCACCTAACCGACATTTTGGTCGTCATGGTAACCGAAAATACACGATTCTACCGTTTCCCAATCAACTGAAATTCAACTATAGCTTATTCTTGCATGGTTGACTTTTCTATGTCAGTGGTAGTTACTAAATAAGTTTTCTTCGTGAGCTTATGTAATAGACCGATGATGCAGGTCCTATCGGCGTCAGCACGAATTGAAGGTTACTTCACTTAATTAAATTTTAAGATTGTGAGCTGGTTGGTTAGGATAATTTTAGTGTCACTATGCCCAAGGAACTATTTTTCCTTTAGACACACCTTTCATAAACGTAACAAACAATATTGTAAATTAAAATTGGTCATGTTTGTTATGTGAGTTGTGGAGGCCTGATGGTAGTCGATTCACGTAAACAATCAAAATTCAGCCTTATCATACTAGACTTACGGCCAACTTAGCCTAGTTTGAGAAAAAGGTTCGAAGGAAGACCCTATTTGTTACTAGGCGTCAATACCAGTACTTACTATACAGTGAGGATCATTACCCAATAAATTCACATAAATCTACTATATAAAGCACTAATTACAATTTAGGTACATACACTGTTGGACCTGAAATAATATGGTCTGGGTCCCCTTCAGACAAGGATGCCTGGGACCGGCCGCCAGGGTGCTTTTTAGAGGAAACACCACATACTCCTGGTTCCTGTGTCCCCGAGGAGCCGGAGATCCGAAGAGATTTTCCAACTCTACAAAAAAAAGTTATATACACTGTTACGTTATTTACAATTGCATCGGGTTCCCACCAAAAACTCAGGGCCCCAAGTCAACTTCACCTGCACCTGCTGATTGACGGACGAGGCTCTGGGAAATCAAACATTCCGAATAGCGGCAATAGACTCGCCATCTAATATGTGGGACCGAAACACAGGCGAAAAGTGGACGTTTAATATGTCTCTGCCTACGCCTACGGGGAAACAGGTGTAATTTTATGTATATATATATTCCATAAAGAAAACAATTTATGAACCTCACTCACTGTGTAGGTAAGGGCAGTAATCAAGTATTTAAATGTTATAGATCTTACAAAAGCTTAAAATATTAAGAACAGACAATCAAAGCACTTAAAATCGTACCATATTTCCAAATACCAAATTGCAAAAAGACGATGAACCTTTAAAAATTATTGGCAATATTGAATGGAGCACCCAATTATAGGTGCGAGAACAAAGGTGTACAGAGAGCGGTACAATTGAAGATCATCTTAGTATTCTGCACTTTAGCGCCTGTAATTGAGCGTATTTTATTTATAAGTCGAAAATTGCACTCGCAAGCATTTCATCGACAATCGTGGTTTGTATGCGAGCGGGTTAGGATGGTTGTTCTTGCAATTATGGGTTTGTATAGAGTGGGTGATACCCTGTTGTGATGAAGGTTAAATGATCATTTCATTAATCGGAGTCCCATCTTTCTCACAGAATTTTGACAGGAAAATTAAAAGGCAAGCACTTTTGACCTTTGGAGTTGTGTATGAACTGCGGCAGTCATTTTCTATTATCAATCATTTCATCATCATTCATAAAAAAGACATGTTTCATATTTTTCAAAAATATTTAGAGCACTTAGATATTGTTGATTATGAAAAAGTAATAACTTATTTACTGAGTATACATTTGACCTTCATTGAAACGTAGTATTGTGTTTATTCATAATTAGTAACATACTTGTCTTAGATACTCATTCTTCCGTACGAAAAGATCAAGGTTTCGTTCCTCGAATGCTAGGTTTTAAATCTAAAATCTCTCTCTTTGAAAACTCTCACTTTGAGATTATTGTAAGAACATTATTGTCTAATTCACTTTCATCAATCACGTGTACTTATTTAACTAATTTATTGGCATCCACTTTTTACATTAAACGTATATTTTGTTTCTTCAAACAAAACGGCACACTTATACTGTCTTTGCTATACTACACTCCTCTCAAAGAATTCCATTCGTGATGGAGCCTAGCTAATGTGTGTAGCCGGCGTAGTATGACCGCAATGAAGATAGCTATGGCAGTATTAATTCATTGCTGTGGCATTACGAACATGCCGATACTCATTATCTTTGCTTCCTGTGTGCCCCTATAGGGACTAACACCTAGCGACGATGTTCATACGCATCTAAGATACAATATATTAGTGAAAATTTAATTAAATTCTAAGGACATTGTAAATTTGAAAGCTTTAATATCATTTAATTTTTTAATATCAAATATTTTTCTAAATATCTTCGAATTCAATGCCACTATATAGTGTACAACCTAGACTTAGTGGTATTAGTTTTCACTTAACTTTTTTGTACTAATAATTTTATTCGTAATATTAAATAAAACCTTTTTTGGCGAATGTTGTGTGTGTCCGTAATGAGCATACATATCAGTTATTATATTGTTTAAAAGTGTGTGGTATGTATGCTTGTGCTATAACCTATAGCTATGTAAAGAAATAAATAGGCTGGATTCTTCAACACTCAAGAGTTGTAATATATTCTTCAATTTAAAAGGAATGAAATTGAAAATTTGACGTTTTGAAATAGAAATAAAATTTTCCAAATCGTTTCTGTGGTAACAAAGAAAAACACAGACCCGCTAACAACCTCCTTTTTCAAGTATGTTACGTTTAATTAAAAATACTTGAATTTATGTTTTCTAACTTTTTATGAAAAATATCTATTAGTTGTCTTTCATTTTTTAGCGATTAAGTTTAAAATTGCAAGACAAATTTATGTTTATGTTTCAAATTAATTTAGTTCAGTAACACACTCGTATCTAAACGAGACGTTGATAGACGGTGTTGCGCTCAAACATAATACTGGCTATTTGAACACGATCTACTGCAGCATATGGCTACCAGGAGCTTAAGGCTATGTACAAACTTTTTTAATGTTATTGAAGTATAGAAAGGAGCTAAGTATTTATAATCTAAGTAGGTTGTATACTCCCACACACACACTATATTTTTATTGTATAATGATCTCCTGTAACACAGGTTGTTATTTATCACAGGATGTCGGGTAGCAAAGTATTTCAACAATATTTATCATCTTCACCTTTATTATTTACAAGAATATTAAAGGTCGGCTACTAGTTCAACAAGTTTTACCTGAATATCAGTTTTTTCCGGAGCTGCTGGCATTTTAGACGTGGGGAACCCGAGGGCAAACTGAGCTCTAAGATCGAAGTAGTTTTCAGTTTGTTTGAAGATACTAGCTTCCCAATAACGATTGCCATCGATGTTTATCATAATCGAGATCGACGGCTTAATATCCAAGGCACGGGCAAGAAATACCATGAAGATTTAATACTCCGGGCTGTTATTAAGAATTTCTTGCAAGAAAAACTCAAAAATACTTTTAGTGCAAGCCGGGCATCGAACCAGAGATCTCTTAACATAATTGGCAATCACTTACGCTAATCGATAGCTAAAAATTATTATTATTAATTACTTATACAACAATGTTTACATCAACAGCCTTTGATACTCCACTACTGAACATAAGGCTTCCCTTAGAAATGAGGTGGTTTTAGTTTACTAAGATGACAGATTATTATAAATTATACCATGACATAAAATTTCGAATCCCAGAGTCCAACATTTCAATAAAGCAAAACAATTTCGCAACTAATATTTTATGCACATCGATCCTAAATTCTGTATGGTTAGATTAATATTTCACATTAAGCCGCAATCGCCAGTACCGCACATATTTATGGCGGGCGTAGCAGTCGTGATCTTCAGAGGAGGCTCTAAGTGCGAGCCATCATTGGTTAGCCGATAAAGCTGGACTTTACCTAAGTAGATGTGCTTAGTGCAAATGCTTTTGAGAATAATTAAGGCTGTACTATTTATGAAATTATTCATTACAAACTGCAGACAAATTCTACGATAACTAATTAACTCTACTAGATTCTTCAGTTATATACGCATCAAGTCTTTTTTCTCAAATACCACCAGAACCTTTTTTTTTATTGCTGATAATGTTCAGTAATCCTACTATGTAATGCCCGCTATTAACTAAAAGTCTCACTCACCGTAACATTAGTGCCACGTGAGCTCATGTTCTGCAAGTTCATATTTTGAACACTATCTCAGTTTTTTCTTGCGTAGTTTTGAAATTGTTTTTATGTTGTTTAGTGTACATTTGAAATTCAAATAAACGTATTTACTAGCGATGATTTGGTTCACTATCTAAAATACCATAAATAATTAATCGCTTGCACAAGTAGTTGATAATTTCTAAAATAAATCCATCAATTTCTTAAGCAAATGAATCGGTCAAAATTATAACGTCTGATTGATTTATTGCCTATGAGATTACCCTGTGCGTGCATCGTGCGCCGGCGCCGGTCGGACACATGATAATTTTCAATAAACACGCCTCCATTAAATTACTCATCTTCGCTTAGAAGATATTATCTAAGGGTATCAGTGTCAGGGGAAAGTGGAAAGGATGTGTGTAAATAAAATAACAATTATACATATGTAAATTATTATTAAATATTAACATATTGTTGATGATAATAATCCTTTAATTTGACTCTACAGGAAGATCATCCATCCGGGAAATTGCACAACTAATTGGAGAGATAGTCTATGTATTTATATTATAAAGTTAATAATTTGTGTGTTTATAATATTATCTCTCTAAAACTAAACGTCTAATTTCCCTATTCCATTCCAAGGATTACGGATACAAAATAAGATTGTTTTAAATTGGTCCAACGTTACAGGTTTTTATAGTAGATTTTCAAGGAATGGATGTCGAATGTTATATTGTCACTACAATGACAGAAATAAAACGATTGATCTACAAAATAATTATTAATTCATAAAACTAAGTGCTCCTATTTCTTAATGGAACATATTACACCAATACATTTGGACAAAGATATATTTTCACCAAAATGAAGCTGAAACAAGATTATACAGTAATAATTAGTCAAACGGCTTTAAACAAGACGAATGTTTTGCCGAGCGTGCGTCCACTCACGCGCAGAGCTCGCGCATGCTCGACCCCACAACCCGCGCGTCGCAAAGCCAATTTGTTACTTACCGCATCTAGAACTTTCTAGCGATTTGGCAAGGACTTAATACTGAGGTAATGTATGTAGGTACTTGTGTTGGGAACACGTTTTCAGGTTAAACGTAAAAAGTTGTGGGAAATTAACAAATTTGAAGATGTTTCGTGAGTTATCATTACTTTGGACGGAGAGATTTTAAATTTCACTCAAATTGACTAATTTTGTAATAAGACAAACACAAAATGGTTTTAATTTTTCGAATAAAATTTTATTAGTGGATGTATGTTTTATTACGCAAATAAGATTTTGAGGGAAAGAAAAATTTCTGAAGTTAATAAATAATCAAAACAAGAGAAAATTTCACTCATTAGCAGTGTTAAGTTGAAGTGTCTTTAAAATTACACTCCCGTATTTAGAATAAATGCTATGTCGTGTAGGACTTTACTAACATACAAAAAACGAACACTAAGAACATCGAGACTCAGAACAATAATTTGTAGATCACACAATATGTTGACTCATGTAAGGTTTGAACCCACAACACTCAGTGCAGTAGAGAGTGGCGTGGAGACCACTTAAACCACTAAACCAACCGTGCAATCGATATTATATTTATATCCTATAATGAAAAAAATAGGTACCTATCTCAATTAAAACGTGAACTTTAGAGAATGGAGAACTATGGTAACACAGATAATGTGTAGGATAAAATTATATTAGCAGTCTCGGGTAAAATTAAATATTTTTTCTATTATTGAAAGTTAAGTAATTTTCAACGATAGCCAAAGCACGCCGTGTCAAGTATTTTATATAAAAGCCGACCAGATTCGGAATAAATTTTATTTA
Source organism: Hypercompe scribonia (assembly GCA_949316085.1). Taxonomy (NCBI): domain Eukaryota; kingdom Metazoa; phylum Arthropoda; class Insecta; order Lepidoptera; family Erebidae; genus Hypercompe; species Hypercompe scribonia. The sequence continues at coordinate 14,913,315 of OX438981.1, read as the reverse complement.
TTTTCATGTTCATATTGACAAAAAACATCTATCCGTCCAACCAGCTTGAAATAAAAACATGTTTATAAAAAGAATATATAAACAATTTTGGAAGCAAACGGTGCAGCAGAGTAAACGACCAGAAAACAAAACTTGTGAATCATCACTTCCTCTACATGAAAATTAAAGTAACAGTTTTGAAAGACAAAAAGCGATTGTGTCCAGCCCACACTTACAAGTTAATCACTAGCTAATAGATTCTGTTACGTAGGCGCTGCGTTTGTGCGAACAACGCGTGGTGGCCCCCATTGTAGGCTTTACCGCGCCCATGACGTGTTCACTACTTCTAGTATGCCTACAATATACTCGACTGATTTATATAATATTTTTAAACGATTATCAATACTTACTATTAAAATGTATTATCAATACTTGCTAAATTGCTACTGAAATATGTTTACAAATTAAAGTAAAGTACCACAAAATATGTAATTAAAAGGCAACACCTTTGCTCAGATCTATGATCCGATTTAAAAAAATCAAATACTACAATAGGTAAGGAGGGGTCAAAAAGCATTAAAAAGATAAAATGAAAGCAAGCAACAAGGTATAGCCATATTTAACATGTTTCAATGATGTTAAAAAAATACAAGCCTATGTCTGTGATATTATAAGCAGATCGATTTTCAGGTACCTACTACTTTAATGTCAGCATTTTTCACACAAGTATATTATTATAATAGTCCTGTATAGTCCACAGTATACAGACTGTTTGTCTCAGAGCCGAGTAATTTGTCTATAGTACCTAATTACTATCATACACAAATTGGCCGCAATATAATTTGTGACCAACTTAGCCGACTCACTAACTCCAGGTTCCAAGTACATAACACTTAAGCGAAAGCGTTTTAACAACTAATGTGTACACGTGTGTATGTTTCCGTGTAGTGACGGCCTAAGAAAACAAAATATAACCACTGTTAACCATCTCATGGGCGTCGTAAGAGGTGGCACTAAGAGACAACTATACAGAACATCGTGGCAACACTGGCGAATGGTGAGGAATGGGAATCTGCGGTCTCCTTCTGTGAGAATGTTATGCTACAGAAGGAGACCGCAAAACGAGATCGGGAAAGGGCCGATCCCGCTCGAAGGAGGCGCCGAAGGGACGCGGTAGAAGTTAGCACTATTCTGCCTCTTACTGTGTAAAACAGTGAGAGGTGCGACAGCATTTTGCCCTGGGACATGAGGTGCCGACGATGTACCTTAATTGTGAGGTACGGCAGTGTGATCTCCAGAAGCTGCTAATGCGTTCCTAGAGCTCCTCTCGACTGCTAAGGTAGGCCGCCGTGGGGTTTAGTGGGTAGACTGGTTCTCCGGTCTCCTTCCCCATTCTCGAGACTCACACACGCCCTTCATCCCCCTACAGAGGATATGGTGCGAAAAGCGTTCCCTGCGTAAAAAAAGGACAACATCACTGCTAGGAGAAGAAAACTTGAAGCAATAGCTTTTTCTTTAACCTGTGGAAACCCTCTTGTTCCGTCACCCGACTGAACCTTACGGTAGTGTGGTATGTCGGAATTGGATCGATTAAAACCACATGGTGTGCCATTTTGCGCCTGAAAGGTGGCTTCCCCTTCCTCCATACAACAACACATGCTGAACTGGGAAGCCACCGTTTTAGAATGAAGACATGCGTTCTCAAAAAAAACAGCTCGGCTCTTGCTTTCTGTGCTGAGCAATCAACTCCATTCCACTACGATCCTGAGTTCTTTAATTGGGGCGTGGAAAAATGTCTCACTAGACTGCCATAGTGTGAGTCACTATGCATGCTATAATACATTGTTCATATTCGCAATGAGGATGGTACCCACTACTCTTGGAGTCACAAACATCAACATATAAATCATCTGCATCAACAGCTTTTAATAGTCTACAGCTGGACATAGGTCTATCCTAAGCAAGCAGTTTTTGAGCCCTATTACATTCCTCCCCGCCTAAACTGGCTAGGCGACCGAGTTGGCTCCATGGCAGTCGTCAGCTCTACGGCAAGAGATAAAAACACTGGATATGTTGCTGCTGAGTGGGGAGCTTCACCGTATGTGTTGTATACTTCTCTCTAATGCATCGTTGGTCTAGCGGCTAGCATATGTAAATGCCAATGCCAATGTTGGTGAGCTTTTAAGTTCAAATCCTGGTTCAGGCCAAAACAGAGTTTTACTGCTTATATAAATGTTCAATAACAGTTCAGAGCTTGGAAGTTGAGGCCTTAACCTCCATGCCTTGGCAAGTCCTTAAAGCCAACGGTCCTGCTCGCATTGTGACTTTGACTCCTCTCTGATCTCTCCCTGGTCATGTCGGATAGACGTTCCATCGGATTATACATGTGAAGGAACAGAGAGTTCACCTGTATTACCAGTTTTCGGAGATACGTAGGGCGATATTACAGTGTACAAGTGTGTGCACTGTAGTATCTCCAATAAACTTAAAGTTAATAGCATAATGTATCACTTTTAAATCCTTCACCTTTACAGGTGTTGCATTATGCTATTATTTAAACTTACATATTTAAAAACTATAATTATTTATATAAAAAAAACATTTTGACCTGACATTTTTACCGCTATTACTAAACAGCGCCCACGCATTCATTGTTCTCTTCAATTTCAATATGAACCAATAAATTTCTCTATACACATTTTTGATATCCAAAACAAAACCTTAATCCTAAAATTTTAAGGTATTAAATTCTTTAAGAAAAATTTCAGAGTACTAAGCTGCGATGTACCTGCATTTTGAATCGATTTGCAAATTTTATGAGTCATAGTCATGTTGTAGGCCACCATTAATAAATATACCTTTTAGTAAATTTAATTGTTTTGTAACATATTACATAACTAGGTATACCAAGATCGTGTAACTGCCTATTTAATAACGTAATACCTACGTACTGAGGCTTTTGTTTGTCAAAATAAAAGCATCGTAATTATGACTGTATACAACTTTAGATATCTGTATTACGATTTATATAAAAAATCAGTTCAAACATCACATCAATTTTGCTCTTGCAATTAGCTTGAACTATCAAATATACTGAAGTGTGCTCTTACGACGTTGCGTATTCTTAATCCATCATCACACGAATAATGATCAGATACACAATATAAGTACAATAATTATATTTTAAAAATAGGTTGTATAGCAAAAATAAAAACACTTAATTATTCACATTTTACATGAATTCATCCGCAGTTGTTACATTTCGCATGTGTTTCTCTGTTGACCTTATTTTTCCAATTTCATACATACTACTGTTTTCACAGGTTTGAACATATGGTGCCGTAAAGTATTTGGTATAAGAATTTCAATGATGTCATTTTTTTAACATTTACGAAATAACACTCTCAAAACTTAAGATTAGTAGATAGAATACCAGTCTATATTGCATTGTATTGCATTAAATATACACAAATATACACAGACGCATAACTTTTTCACCATCATAACCGAAACAACAAAATTCTCAAGTTAACCTGTTTAAAAACGTCCAATACTTTTTACATAATTTAACAACTTATATATTTACAACTACCCACCATACCTCTCCTAAAACAAAACATTTAGGAAAACTACAACAAACTAAGATAGTACAATCGCCAACATAAAACATATAAAACAGTTTTATCGGACTTTAGATTCTCTAAATCTGTAAGCTCGTCTCAGTACAGTTAGCCACAATAACGAGTGTTTAAGTGCTATCATTTTCACAGACGCTGATCAGGTAAACTCTTCTAAATACTTGGTGAATATGCCACGCACGCTTGGATATGGTATGCAGGACATTGAAACAAAAAGTGTATGTTAACTGGCTTTTTCGGTCGATTAAATGTGGGTTGATGGCTCCATTTAGCTTGGATGACTTAGATAATGTGATGGTAACGGCAATTTTTCTTCATGGGAAGCATTTTTCATATCATATCATAATTGATAGTTTTTCAAATGTAAAAACTCTACACACTAGCGCTATTGTTATAAATATGAAGTTTGATTAGAGCGTTTGAGGTAAAAAATTATATCTACTGTTCTCGTTGTAGGATTTAAGGATTACGCAAATTTTTAAGTTAAAATTCAAGTATCCACGTTATGAATTTCAACCAATTAGCAACCTGTAAATTCTGAGGTGCGTTATTCTAGCTTAAAGTTTTAGCCAATCTGACAAAAATATTGTGGCTTTTGTATGTACTTAATTCTACACAAGAGATGATTTCAAGTGACGATGTCAAGTGATGATTTTATGAAAGAATATAAAGAAGACAATCTATTAGTGTGCCTAGTGCTTTTGTGCTGTTCACAACATACTGTACCATTTTTATGTGCCGATAACTTTAAAATAACTAAAGTTATAGAATCGCAATTAGCCGTAATACTTCTTTACGAAGATATAGACAGACTTCTGAAATGGTTTGGCGACGACAATGTGCAATTGAACATTCAAAAAAGTTCTCAAATTACATTTCCAAGAAAACTACAATATATTGACAAGAAATATCACATAAGTGGCATACGTTTAAATTAAGTCTATATCGTTAGCGATTTATATATAGCTTTAGATAAAAAAAACTTCTTTCTACACATATGTAGATGGTATTATAAAGAAAGGAAGTAAAGCACTTGGTTTGCCCGAATTCTAAAATAAAAAAATGATTGTGCAACTGTTTTCTCCAAAGCATATTGGAGTACTGTTCTGTTACTTGGCGTCCCCAATATACAACACACACTGTTGAACTAGAACGAATCTAAAAAAAATCTTAAATCACACAGCCTACTGTACGCGCATTACCGAAATAACACGCAGTTATATTAAGAGACTGGAAACCTTTAATATTCAGTCTCTTGAAACGCACAGAGAGTGACCTGATCTTATGTTTCTACTTGAATTTTTGAATAATTTTAGCGATTACCCACAACTAGTATCAAAAACGAACTTTAATATCCCCCATAAGTATCCTCGCAACAAATCAAGCTGCCATATCAGGCAAACAATGCTTGGTTTCAACTCTCCAATCCCTAGACTGTACAACAAGTTTGACAACCAGCTAGATATTTTTAGCCAATCCATTTTCAAATTCTAGAACCAAGTCCATCGCAAAACTAATGTCTGTTAAAACGAAGAGGAAAACAAGAAAACAGAAAACTTTATTATTTTCCTTGTTTTTTAATATTGTTTTCACCAGTTTGATTTTTAACGATTGCTTTCGGTTCTTTTTATTTTAGTGTATTGTAACTTCGTTCTTTAAATCTGTGTTTATATGAGAAAGCTGTATTTGATTTTGTTCACTTAATAATTTGAAAAGAGCTTGTAATAGTTGTAAGAAAAGTTTAACAGTTGTTGCGAAACATTCCTCAAAAATGTTTCACAACAACTGTTAAACTACAGGTACTTAGGATTTCCACCAAAAACAATAGACTTTATTTCATGGGACCAAAACACTGGTGAAAAGTGAGTTTTAATATGCTTCTGCCTACTCCTTAGGGGAAGTAGGTGTGATTTTAACGTAACGGATGTAAATGTAACGGAAAACCTAATCTATTAGAAACATATATTTACAAATTATTTAAAATTTAATTTATTATTTCGTATTAGCCTATTTCTCCTTCAAAAAGTAAATATAAACAAAAAGGAAGAATCTACAGAATCAAACAATTTTCCGTCAGACTGTCCCAGGTTTGAGATAGCGATGACCATCGGCTCCGCCATCAGTGACCCCAAGACGGTCATTTATAAACACGGCCATGGGAACTAGCTGATAACGCATCGCACGTACCACCACGATTAGAATATATGGTTTACTCGCAATTACACTAATTTACCACTTTCAACAAACAGCCCATAAATTAATGAAAAGATTAGAAAACTTTGCAATTTAATACGCATTTAGACTTTGGAGTAATTAATGCTAATTTTGCAAAACTTGATTATTCTTTATATGTAATGAGTTTATTAGAATACTAAAAGTATCAACAAGGTTATGAGTATAGAATATAAATTATAACAAATCTTTTTTATGTAAAATTCATTTATATATTAGAATATTTTATAAATATCGTAAAGAATATTTAGTTGAAAATAAATAGGATTAGGAAAGAGTTTTCAATACTCGTTTCAAGGTTTAGTTTTATAGGTTTCTTTTTCTTGCAGTAAAAAGAAAAATGTCTCATAAAAGTAAAATAATACATTTTCACAAATCATTATAGTAGTAAATAGCTTATAGAAAGTTTATCTAGAAGCAGGTATGCCAAATCGGAGGACTTCTACAAAAACCTACTAAACATTACTTTAAAAAATGAGTCGTGAATATTTTTATGTTTTTAGTTCTGTATACTAGTAACATTAGCTTAGCTATAATATCAACTCAAGTGCATACATATATACACTTAATAATATACATGTAAAACCAACATGTTTACGAATTTTCGAATTGAATTGAAACACTTTTATCAACCACAATTGCTTAAACTGTTAAGTGGGTAGGTATATACATATAATCAAATAACGAACTACAATATTATAAGTCTACTAAAATTGTAGCATTTTATTAAGGATATTTTTAATACTAAAACTCAAACCTAATTTTACTGCATTTAGTTGCTTTACTCAGTACACTCTCGTGTTATCCTTATACCTTAAAGTAGTCATAGTAAAAATTGACAAGCACATGCGCTTGCGCATGTCACATGTTATCGCGTGGATCGCGACGTGTGCGCGAGTGAGACGCAGATAGCATCGGTTCTCATGCTCCGTAGAACAAATGTGCCACTTCTTAAAAGATTTGTGTAAACTAACAGTAACAAAATGATATATTAGCTCCTCAAAAATTTTGTACCTGTCAAATCAATCCTATTGGTGAACAGGTCAACGGCTATATCACCTACACATCACACATTTGCACTTTACTCCAATCTCATGCTTCTGCTTTAGAAATGTTCTAGCCAAGGGTTAAGTATAAATCAGTAGTAACTCTGGAGTCTGAAGGTCAATTCAATTTTAGATATCGGGTACCTGACATATATCAACCGTTCCTTGCTGTCACACTTAGAGTTTTGTTGTTAACCCCAAACAATACGTACTGACGAATTACTTGGTATTTTATTTGACGATGTTCCAAAAGTTAATAAATCAACATTCTAAGTAATACAAAAGTATACAATATCAGTGGAAATTATTAACTGTTTAGGCGTATTCAAAACTAAGTGGGTTCTGTCTGGCAAGGTAGTGTTACACGTATTAAGTTGTTGAAGCCACGTCGCAATGACGGACACACAATTAGCTTTCACGATGTCAACCCACATCTTGGTTAACGTGACAATACACTGCGGTTAAATTTGCACGACGTAATGTAAAAGCAGAGATGATTTTATGATTGGTAGTAACGAGAAGTCATAGGGTAACAGCAAATTTTATATACGTTTACAGTAAATGTTCATGTTACTCAAACATTAAATTGAACACAGGAACCAATTTTTAAATGTCATTCTTAATTCAACCTAATAATACATATAATTAAGTTAAAATTTGTTTGCAAATAAGCCAATTTTGATTATAACGGTATTTAAAAAAAAAGATATTCTAAAATATTTGGAACCGGCACCACGGGCGGCGGACTTAATTATATTAACTTAGAATTAGAGGTGAAAAGAGAAACTAAGGAAAGAAGCAATTATATAATTGTCTCTGGCAATCCTAAAGGAAGAAAAGGAGGAGTTTGTGTATTTGTGCATGTTTTTTCTTGAAAACAATACTGTTTGTTGTTTGACAAAAACAGCATGAACTTTTGAACTGCAAGACACACTAATTTACTAACGTAGTTTTTTATCATCATTTGCTATAATCGACTAAGAACAATATGCAATTCGATTCATAATTCGATTCAACAGAAAATATATCTAACATATAACAAAAAACTTAGTTTTATAAATGTCATAATATTGTAATTAATTTTGTTTTGAGTTCTTTTAATTATTATTTCCTTTAATTATTTTCTTGCAATGGATTCTTATTTTATATTTGCTTTTATTCTTATGAATCTAATGTATCCATGTTAATTAATTTTGTTGAATTTTATCGTTTAAATAAATAAATATTTCCTGTATAATTTTGGACTCTTTTGCTTTCAATAAAAGTTTAACGCTGACGCTTCTGACTTACGATACAAAGAAGATATTATTCTTTGTTGCTTTTCCTAGACCACGACAAAATAATTACCTTTTTATTATATTCACAACAAGATGTTGCACACGACTTTGCATCCACAAAAACATTAGAGACCGTTGATGCGTTCACAAGCCAATGTAACGGGCAAGGGTCATAGATAGTGCAAATTACTGAAAGATTCCGTTATGTGACCTATTTCTTAATTTGTGAAAAAAAGAAATACGTAAAAAAAGAGAAAAATGTAAAAGAAAACAACTAAATACCTTCTTCCTTGAATAACTGTCACAAGTCGTGTGCGTTTAATTGGCAAACAAATTAAGGTATACTCGTACGTTGCTATGACTTACTTCAATATATATTTATAAACACTTAACGTCTCATTCATCGTCGAGCATACGTATGAAGGTTGTATGCTATTATAATATCCTATTCTGTTATTTCTTAACAGGGAGAAGTAGACCTGGATCACAACTGAAATCCACCAGCTACATTTCTATTTCACCTGCAAAGCCTCAATAGAGCTACTCCAACACTATCTTGTGAACTGTAACATACAAATCCAAGAACCCAGGACCTCATTTAAATTTTAAATTTTTTATGCAGCTTACCAGTGAGGTAAATCAAATTCGATCTTTTTACGAACAAGACCGAATAAATTATTGCCAATTTTCTGTAGTTGTAACAAAAAGTACTAAAAAAGGTATTTTTGTAGACTTCACAGTACAATAAATGATTAAGAAAAGTATTTACAATTAGACACTACCTAAAGAGTTTTGTAGAGTTTATACTAAAAAATATGAAATCTTGTTTTATAAAGAGACTAGATTATTTCAATTTGATCAGATCTCGTGCGTTGATCGTTTCCTAAGAAAACAGTTTTGTTACCCATTCTAATATTCTCTATTATTACTTCAACAATAGCATCGGTTGACAAACAAGCTTGTCACACAATTGACACAAATCTACATAATAATGTAACATAACATTGACCTGAGTCCCAAGTTGACCTTTAATCCCGCACACGGCTGACCTATCCAGCCTTTGCGACGTGTGTTCACCGACGACCTTAAATACCTAGTTTTGGACACAGTATACATTTATTCAGTACATTTTAATGTTCAACTGCATTATAATGTATTACATTTCTTTACATAAGTTTAAGCTATGCTTCAATTTAGTTTTGAATATTGTATGATCGTTTCATATTGGTGAGTTATTTGTATTAGGCTATGAACTTATTGTTTGAAAATACATATATATGTGAGTTATGGGTCTTGCTTGGCCCCTGGTCTGAGATTTGCTTCACAGTCCAAAGTATAATTACGTCATATTTTGTATATTATTTATTAATTATCGGTCATGTAACGGTACTGTAATGCTAATGTTTTAGAAAGGTTTTGCAATGGTTGTATGTAATAGTATTAATGTATAGGTGCATTTGAATTCCGTCCAGGATACAAAGTATTTTAGGATTTAGAGGATCATGGTACGAGTCTCTAACACTTTTTTTACATTTACTATTTTAAAGTACATATTTTAGATACAGTGTTTTACCACTATCGCCATATCATATTTTCTCAAAGAAAAATGTGCAAAATAATAATTACAATTAATTTGATAGAGAATTTTAATTCAATATATTAAAAGATTACTCATTTAGGTATTTGCTAAATAACTTTCTTTTAGCCGACTTCAAAAGGTGAGATTCTCAATTATTCGAATTGTGTTTTTTTTATACGTGTTCAGGCATAACTGCGTCATATATAGACGGATTGGCAGAAAATATTTTTTGTTTGAAAAGAGTACTTTCTGAAATGGTCTCATTTAAGTTTCATATAAATGTAATAATGAGTTTCGGAGACAGATAGCGAAACTGTTCAAAAAATGACAGCAAATCAACATCAAAATTTTGTCGTATCATTGTTTATGCAATCACACAATATATGTGTCGCCTAAACACTCAAAAGTAGGGTCGTGTAGTAGTCCAGGGTAGTCCCATTATCATCATATCATGATCATATGATGGAATCCCAGAGAAATCTAGGGTAATCTGGGAGAGATTCCAAATCAAATCCCTCAAATTTTACACACCCGACTACATGTGTTAGCTTGTTTGTCCAGCTTTACAGGTATTCGAATTGGATAGTCGTTATCTCAGGCTGTCGAGCTAAGAATGGAAGTCTTCTAGTCCTATAGGAGTTACAGAATAACTCTAAGAATAATACAATTGAGTTATTGAGTTGTTTCTTTTTTCAATGTGTTTTATTAGGTGTTTGTGTTAGGTTATCGAAGCATTGAAGCATCTAGTCTAATAAGTAGTGTCTATTGGGCTTGGCACCGACTTCAAAGAAACTAGAGAGGTATCTATTGCTATTAATATGTTATCTGTTAAATTGAGGGTTGCACTTAGTTTACTTTTTCAATTAAATTTGTATTTTTGCTTTTATTTCAGTGTTATTTGAAGTCGGTTCAACTTTTTTTTCAATAAACATTTATTATAGTTAAGTTCACCACTAGGCTGATGTAAATTAATATACCTAAGTATCGACTCCAACGATGTCTGAAATGATGCACCTATAGAATTAGATCTTCTTTAGATCATGATAGTCCAGTAGATTTTGCTACTGAATTTGATGTGTGACACATTATGAAAATAATATTCGTGCACGTACGCAGTATAATCTAGTTGCCGTTATAGCAGGAGACTGTTAAAATTATAATCGATTTTTTTTGCTATTAGGCCATTCACTACAACATCCACCTTCAGCACAGTTTCTTTTTAGCTTTTATTTTGATATTCTTACCCATTAACTGAGCAGAGTGTATTCATTTATCGCATACATACGATAAATGAGTACAAACAGCTGATTGTAAAAAAAAATAGTTTAAAACGCTAGTGGACCGAAAACGCATAATGACAAGAAAAAAATGTTTATATTTCTTGTTGTACTTACATAATATAACCAATATCACTAAACCACCTTCATGTTAAAGAAATCATCCTACACAATATAAAACCTAACAGTGTCAATAAAATGCTGTTTACAATGGAAAGTGGAGAACTTACTTCCCTTTTACGACATCAGTCTATAATCATAGTGGTAAAGTTGCTAGTAAACATTTACAGTGTCCCTTAAATAGAAAGAGTTAAACAAAATACTAGAAAGTCATCGAGAAAGTCTTATAAAAACTACGTTTTAATTTTTTAGCCTAGATAAATTAAATACCTTAGACGCTAGACCATAAGCTTTGGTAGAACTGTAAACTAGGCTAAACATCTGTCAAATGATGTACTTCTAACCGACTCAGGCCACGGTGACCAGTCTCAACGGAGACTAGACAAGGAGATACGTACTTGTGCACTGTAGGCAAACATAGGAACATTCTCTGTTTCTTCACTTTCAGAGATTAGGCGCTAGACCGACGGTTTCACGTGCTCTTCGAGGCACGGGAATTAAAATTCCAACTTCTAAACTCCGGGTATTTCTGTAACCAGTATTTCTGCAAAAAAACCAGACCTGATCCGAGAATTGAACCTCTTGATCGGCAGTGTCATACACTAACCGTTAGATTGATCTAACGGTTAGTGTATGTAGTGCCAAATAAGGAAAGTCAAAAATTCTATGACAGTTAACTGTTACTATTAATGTTGTATTTGAAACTGTAGGATAAAATTTCTGACTGTGAAACGCTTTAATGTTCATATCAACCATATTTTATATTAAGTTTTGCCAAAAACTGGGTAAAAACTATCTGTAATTTGTTTAACTCTTATTTCAACTTAGTATTATTTTAATGAATGAACTGAAATTTCGATAACAAAATGAAACCTGTCCTGTAACACAATAAAGTTATAAAACAAAAATAAAACCAGTAGCCGACTCATGATTAAACTGCTTATTTCAGTAAATCATAAGGCATAAGGCAATTCCTCAATCCGTTTCCTTATTCCGTCCCATTTAGGGAGAGCAATAATATTATTACGCATAAAACGATAATAGGTGAATTAGAATCGGCTGGTGACCGCAGCACGCAGAATAATAAGCATTCACCTTGCACACAATAGCGGGTTGAAAATATATTATATCATTGTTAGGACAAGTGCACTGCAAACCTAACTTTAGTTTAAAATGACAAAACATCGATTTAGTTTTAAATAAAAAATTACTATGTGTGTATAAAATAATACTTATTAGGTTTTTATACGTCTTATTTTATATTTATTTTATTTTTTTATTTTATTTATTATCTTTATTATATATATTACAAGTCTTATTGTAAGTGTAACTTTTACAGCTACCACAATACTTATTCTTCGTGGAGAATAGAAAAGAAAAATATTACGCACAGGACCTGCTATTTTTTGTGCTTTCAAAAACTAAACTACGTACAAGTCTAAAGTTACAGATATTTTTATTATCAACATTTAAAAATAAATATGAAAAGATATATAACGCGCTGGATCCAAATGAAACCCTTACTGTACGGTTAAACCAATAAAAGACTAAGATTCTCTATGAACACAAAATGCATAGCTTAGCCTAGCGCACACGTGGTGCTACTTAGCCAGAATTTTTAAACGGTACAAATGTTTATGTATGAAGGTGACAAAATACTCCGTTGGACGCAAATTGTGGGACCCTCTATGGGCATCTATTCGAATAGCTTTTGGCTCCAATACAATAGCCCTACGCCCATGACCGCTAATGTTCTGGATCAGATAGTGCCTACTCTGATAGCCTTCTATGAAGATTTATTGCAAAACTATTGTGTATTGAATTTTAATAGTACTAAGACTTGGTCCCTTACAACCATATTTGCAGAAAGATTCTCTTGTTGCTGAGATATTATTCGTAACTATGCGATCATTGAAAGGTCAGTAGTTTCGTGAGACTAATTCTAAAATGAGTCGGTTCTAATCCTTATTGAAAATTTGTGCTATTAGCCATATCTACAAAATTATTTACCATATTAATTTTAAATGTCAGCAGGTGATTCAAATTCTTGGCATTTTTATTTTGTAGGACACGTCGTCAGACGGCACAGGCACCCGTCGATTAAAAAAAGGAAAAAATTTGTCAGCTCTTTAAACAGTATGTACATATATAGTAAGCATAATTTAACTTTTTCGGCAGTTTTTTTATATTCTAATGTAATAATTTATAGTTGTTTCGGTCTGAAAAATACTGCAAAATCTGTATTAAGTGTGAAAATGAATTACATTTCTTGCTACTTTTAGCTGAGTTGCCTGCAAACCAAAAGCAGTAATCAGAATGGGTCGGATTGTGAATAAACATTACAGAACTCAATCGGACATGCTTGGGATGAACTCGAACGATGCGTGAGATGACAAAATCCTCCCCCTTCCCCCCCAAAAAGCTTTGAAAGCTTAAACTTAAGAAGTATTTCATTACTTTTTATTTCAAATTAAACTCTCTATATATTTAATTTATTTTAAAGATCCAATATCCTTACCTATAGCAAACAGATTTTCAGACATATTTTACGACCTGAATTTTTTAATCTAAAGTAAGTGAAGACGACATTACGAATTTTAAAATTGGTTTTGTATGACACACATATTACATGAATTACAATAAACTTTAATTTACTTCCAACTGTAACCAAAATATTAAAGGTTCCATACTTAACTGTAATAAATAACTAACACTTAACTTCAGGTTACGTCTCAATATGGTACGGAACTGTATTCCAATCATAGGGAATGTTCCACGCTCAGTACGAATGGCGATGCATAAGTGTGTCCCTAACATTTGAACCTCCTAATGAACTTGTAGACATTTGGATTTAAGTTATTTTCTTACGCAAATCTGGACATTTTGAGAATTATATCCTTCGTTTCCTACGTACGCGCGCGTAGACAATGTTATTTAGTCTAATAAGCTGAAAATATATTTTAATAATAACAGTAATACATGTTGTCACTGTGGTTTTGTTCATAGATAAAAATTAATATATGTATAGTATTCAATTTACATATGGATTAGTAGGTAATGTTTATTTAAAATAAATAGATAAATCATCGACTAAGACCAATTTGTAATAATTTCAGTCTAGCCATATAGCGAATGAAAATAAAATACAAAAATAAAAGAATCATTTCAGAAATACAATACTACGGCAGTTCAGTCCAGAGTTTTCAATGATTGAGTTAATAGTACTTTATTACATATAGTATGGCGACCAACACTCTTGGATTCTATTCATGCTTTCCTTCAGACAAAATATGGTCATTTTAGTAAGTATTTAATAAAAAAATTAAAAGTTGCCTGGAAGAAATTGTATAAAACAATAAGTCCTTCTTCTGTACTGCATTTTGTACTTTACAATAACTGTTGAAACCATATTGTACAAATAAAGTGTTATTTACTAATCTGAGTAAATAGGAAAAGGCATCGGCATGATTTCATTTTAAAATTTTTAACCGACTTCAAATCAAAAAAGGGGAGTTTCTGTGTTTCACTGTATGTATTTTTACAACACACGCTCAAATAATATAGGCTTTACCTCCTTGCTTTATACCTCCAATAATTGGCTGGACGTCTAATTTTACTTGCACTGTGTTTTACAAAGTGTTTTAGTTGTATTTTAAGTGGACTATTAATAGATTTTCTTAACTATGCTTTTTGAATAAGCAACGAGACTTAAATGTCTTTTTAAAGTGATGTTTTTATTTTACACTCATAACCGTATAAACACCTAGGCTTGCGTATAAGCTTACTGTACGAATGTATGTATATTTCGTACCTTACCATTAATTAACAACCATATTCGTTAAAAGCTAGTAATTATAGATTCTGTGCTTTATTCAATGACATTCTAATTACATTCTATATACTTGCTTTTCCTTAGTTTTCAGTTAGTTACAGCTATACCCAGATTCCAATCACATCGTTAACCGAGCCATCTGGTGAAGATACTACTATACTGTTCACATCGTCGCTATAGGTCAAGCGGCCAGCGCGCGCACAAATGTCACCATCCCAGCCGGATGAGACGGCGTTATTCGTGATGTTAGAATTTAGTTAAACCCTATTTAGACGGTGGATCGTCTTGTGGTTAGTGATGCCACCGCTCATGCACAAGTGTCTTTCATAAAAAAGCACACAGTTCAAAGCATCATGGCTGTAACACGTGTATTACCTTCCCTATTTTTTATTCTTTTTTTTACATTAAGAGGAAGCCAAAGTGACTCTACTCTGTTTGATGGAACGCATGAATAGAATCCAAGAGTTGTGGTCAAATCATTGCGAGTTTAGACAATGAAGTATGGTGACCCACATTATATTGACCTAGTGAGATGCTTTTTCATGTCCACTTGGGGACGTAAAAGGCGTGACAGTCATCTGATCTGTTTGATCTGAAAATTGTTACCCCTGGATCAGTGGGCCTCCAGTCTCGTACTTACCAACGACACACGACAGCACGGATGCTGTGTCTTTAGATTGATTTTCTGTGAGGGTAGTACTGCCCCGGTCGAGTGAGTCCATTCTTGTTGAAATCAATTGGACTCTATTTTTATCATATTTGATTATTATTATTACTATCAGTTATCACTGAAACAAACCAAATAACTCTATTCATTAGAACTCATCAGAAATTCAATTCTACGGCAGTTTGGTCCAGTTTTTTGAATGATTGAGTTGTTTTTTGACACGTGGTTTTGATTCGAGTAAAATCCTACTAACATTTTAAATTTGATAGTCTATACTCTATGAGGATGGATGTGTGGATGTTTATTATCTTTCACTTAAAAACTACTGAACGGATTTAGATGTAACTTTATAGTAATATAACTTGTACATCAAAATAACATTTAGGCTATTATTTATCGCGGAAGCCGATATATACGCGAGCGAGCCAAGCTGCGGGCTAAGCTTATAAGCTACTAATATATAATAACGACACAGGAACTTATCTGACCGCCTTTTTTATAATCCGAGGTACTACCAGCAACCTGAGCAGTGGTACTACCACTAACAAAAAAATTTGTTCGTAGTTCTATCAATTGAACTATGACACTAACGTCATTATTTTATTTAGGCAATGGTCCTACAAATCGAATAGTACATTCCACGTCAATGTTATGAAATGTTACTGATTCTGTGGACGCAGTGGTCCTCTCAAAAACATTAGTAAACTAGGTAATAATTTAAGTACACTGTTTTTGAATAGTTCTACGAGATGCAGGAACTTTATGCATACAGTGACGTTGAAAAATACTCATAATTTGTACAATATTATATGTAAGCCAACACTTATCTATATGTTTTATAAAAGTGACCATCCAATGTCATCATCATCACCTTATTCATATTCTAATCTAAGCACGAAATGCCATAGCATATAATGACACGCATTGTGCTTACGCTTACTCAATGTGTGGCATTCCTAAGATTTATTATTCGACGGATTTATTTTCATGTGTCTTCAGACTAGGCAACAAAGAAAGTTCATTGGATAGGGTATAGAAACTAAAGTATTGTATAGGATGCTGACAATTTCATATTCGAAACGGGAGATCACAGTAGATCGATGAGTTCGGGTCGCGTCTTATGACTGTAAGGGTCCGTAAGGCTGGACATTAACTGGACAGTCATTGTAACACTTATTTTCTAGAGGTCGGTTAGACAATTTACTTCAAGTATCTGTGTCTGAGACCTTCTTTCAGCAGTATATAGCGATAGCTTTATTGATGTTCGGTAAGAAACTATGCTATACTAGGTATATAACTCCAAGTTTATTGAATTAATCTTATGATGTGCAAGCATAAAATTAAGAATATGGTAAAAAAAAATTTGAAAGTGATCTGACAAGTAAAGCAAAATATAATATCGTATTTGTAAGAGGAATAACAAAACTGTTGCAAAACGTATAGACACTACTTTTACAATAATATTATCTATGTGTTTTAATATCTTTAGAAAAGATATTTGCCGATGTGTTAAAAATTTATTAAAATATTAATATCGAAATAAAAATAAACAGTTTCCGTTTACATATTTTTTTTAAATATTTACAAACAGATGAGTTAAAACTATTATATGTTATATAGATATATATATATATATATAAGTACTACAAAAGGTTATAAGTTTTTGAAAAAAAGGGGTACTACAATTATTTACCAATCATGTTCTTCATTACGTTGATATGACA
This sequence comes from Hypercompe scribonia, assembly GCA_949316085.1. NCBI lineage: Eukaryota > Metazoa > Arthropoda > Insecta > Lepidoptera > Erebidae > Hypercompe > Hypercompe scribonia. The sequence continues at coordinate 14,895,944 of OX438981.1, read as the reverse complement.
CACGAGTGTATAGAATGACAGTTGATTGCTTCTAACCTAAGTGATCCACAAAACCAAAACAAAAACAAAATGAATGGATTGAGTTATGATCAATCACCAAGAGATTTCTGTTCAAGATAATTAAGTTGAACATAAGACATTCTGGAAGTAGATCAATGCCATTAAAAATCACAATATCTACATCACTTTAATTGCTTACACCCATTTTCTAGTTTAAAAATAACCCAATTCTTCTCTATTCATTAGTCGACAATAAAACTTCGTTGTTAGATTTCTTTTTTTCATTTGTCCACAATTACCTTTTAGGTTAAAAAAAAACATTTTTTGATACTTATATCTAACTACCTATCTGCCGACCTACCTACCTATCGAGACCCGCGAAAAATGTTATTAGTGTCATCTATTCGCTGATAATTTCTAAATATCTATAGAATTAAACCCACCAGTACTTTTAACTCTAACCGTTGAGCGCGTAAAGCGCTGAATTGTGCAAGTCTCAGAGGCTTCTTCGCAAAGGTCGTGCGCTGACCGATAACGACTGCGGCCTTCTGTGGTTCGGATCAGCTGGCTTGCACCATGCTAAGGGTTACTATAGAAACAGGCCGCGGCGTGAACTTCACACTTAACTATTAGTATGTTCTTGTTTTACTGGCAGGTAACTTGTGATGTGATGTAACAGTATAATGTGTTAGACTGTACTTGAAACATAAAGAAAAATATATTAGTTCGAATTTAGTTAATTTCATAAGATGGTATTATTAATTTGCAAAAAAAACTGTAGAGGGTTAAAGGTAAGTAATACATGACTTTTAATATAATGTGTAACTTGTGGCAAGTCACAAGTTCGATTCCGTCCGGGCCCAAATAATTTAGGTATTAAGGCACCGAATCATCCTGTGTGCGTCATATCGCGTGATATGGTGATATGGTGGTGTCAATAGACGACGCCTGAACTACCGGTGCGTCTATTGTTCCAAGGATCCTTGGCTTTCACCCAGGAGGCTCGGGCGCCAGAATCCTGCTTCTGGATGTAAAAGTCATGAGAAGGATGTAAAAGTGATGGCAGGCTCACACACTTGCCACGATAACTGTCACCTCTACATCAATGCATCAATTTACTAAATTGATGAAGGGGTGACAGTTATCGTGGTGACTGTGTGGGCCTTACACTATTACAAGTACTGTCATGCCTTTTGCGTCCCCAAGCGGGGCGTGAAAAAGCATCTCACAAGGCCGCCATGGTGTGGGTCACCATACTGCATTGTCTGCATTTGCAATGAGTGTCGTGACCACAACTCTTGGATTCTATTCATGCTTGCCATCAGGCAGAGTAGAGTCACTTTGGCAGGCTCTTCATATAGAAGTATATACAAGAAGACTAAATAGCTAAGTTTGTAAAGTACAATAAAGAGGTCTTTGAACATATGGACAACACGAACAAACGTAAAAATACGCACTCATGTTTTAAATTACCAGTACCACGCCTAAAGATTTCAGAACTAGTTGTGTTTATATGGCACCACTTATAACACGTTGTCGGAGGATATTAGAACCGTTCTTTATCACAAATTTTATACTACATTAAAGAATTTGCTCGTGGGAAAATGCTTTTATACCGTCAATAGGTGCTTTCTCTTATTGGTCTCCAGGGTAACGGGCAGGCTGATTCGTTGGCTAAACTAGCATGTACACGTGAAATGAACACTGCAATTTACAGGTCTCACTACAAATACTTAAGCAACAACAAAGAAGTAAGGAAAGGGTCATTTGATATAAGACCATTGAAAATCAGTCTGCTGGGATATCCTAATTTGTTAATATCATGTTAACTAGAAATGTTAGACTGCTCTCAGGCCACTACCCAGCTGGCAATTTTATACATGTTGTGGAAAAAGTAGATGCGCTGGATTGTGATACTTGTGGAGTTCTTGATAATGTCCAACACTTAAAAGTTAATTGTATCAAATATCAGCACAAAAAGAACTCGTTGATGTGTAAATATAATCTTAATGTGTACGATGTAGGACTTTTCGTTGCTATTCTAAGTAATCTTACTTCAAATGTGGCGTTAGACGTATTTGAGTACTTTGACAACAACGACCTCTGTTTCCTTAATATCATAGAATAAGCCACGATGGAGTTAACATATTATTTTGTAATAAAATTCTCTAAATAAATAACGCTGAAACAAAAAATATATAGATACATCATCATCATCATCTCAGCCAAAGTACGTCCACTGCTAGACATAGGTTTCCTCCAAGATTTTCCACAACAACCGATCCCGTGCCGCCCGCATCCAGCAGTTTCCCTTAGATGCACACTTTTAGTGATTTATTAAAGAAATATTCCACTCATTGACATACGAGGGGGCGTTTTTAAGTTCGCGGAATGGAGGGTATTGAGTAATAATAAAAACACAAAATTATTTTTCTTTTTCTATATATTCCCCTGCAACACGAATACATTTTTCAGATCTTTCAATTAGTTTTTTTATTCCCTCGTAAAAAAAAGTTTTATCTTTGTCTGAAAAATACGCCGAAACCGCCTCCTTAACCTCCTCATCAGTTGAAAATTTCTTACCACGTAATTCTTTTTTCATTTTTGGAAAGAGATAATAATCACTCGGAGCCAAATCTGGACTGTAGGGTGGGTGATTCAAAATATCGAAGCCCACCTTATGCAGGGCAGCCAGTGCGACTCGGCTCTTGTGAACGGGAGCATTGTCATGCAATAGCAGGACACCTTTCGTTAATTTTCCCCGTCTTTTTTCTTTGATGGCTTCTTTTAACTATTCTAAGATTGAAGCGTAGTATTCCCCCGTTATAGAAATGCCTTTATCTTTATAATCTATCAATAATATTCCTTCTGAGTCCCAAAAAATCGTTGCCATGAGTTTCCCAGCCGACTGTGAAACCTTAAATTTCTTGGGTGGTGCTGTGCCCTTTTTGTGCCACTGCATGGAGTCTTGTTTGGACTCGAGTTCATAATGATGAACCCAAGTTTCATCCCCAGTAACAATTTGATTCAATACGCCATCCTTGTCTTCATTGCAGAGGTCCAAAAACGCACGTGAACATTCCACGCGCTGTTGTTTTTGCAATGGCGTGAGCATTCTCGGCACCCACCGTGCGCTAACCTTAGTCATGCCAAGATGATCGTGTAAAATTTTAAAAATTGTTGTATCCGATACTCCAACCATTTCTGCGAGTTGTTTCTTTTTTAGTCGAGCATCTTCTAATACAATTTTTTCTACTTTTGCAATAACTTCTGGCGTAGTCACCTCAACGGAGCGCCCCGGCCTCGGGTCGTCTTCAAGTGATTCCCTGCCTTGTTTAAATAAACTATGCCACTTGTAGACCATTGTTTTTCCTGGGCAAGAATCCCCGTAAACCGATGACATCTCATTGAGTATGGTTTGAACAGACTTTCCTTGCTTAGTAAGGAACTTTATCACCGCACGGAATTCAATTTTCTCCATTTTTTTCACTTCGTTCCCGATTAAAATACTTGGTCAACGATAGTTTAATAACTAATGATCCAATCACAACAAATTTTACTATGCAGACTAATTATGAGTCACTGAATACGGTAGGCATCAAAAGAGCGCGTTTACCCGCCTTTTTCACTGTCATTCCGCGAACTTAAAAACTTACCCTCGTAATTACAGAAATAGTAGATAGAATATTTTAATGTGTGTAGTTTTGTATTCGTCTGATCTTTGACATCTTAAATATTTGCATACTGAATACTTTAATGTGTGTAGTTTTGTATTCGTCTGATCTTTGACATCTTAAATATTTGCATACTATCTAAACATAGTGAAATGTGTCTCGTACTTTAAATATTGTAAACCACCTTCTGTAACTACATTTTCTGTACAATAATGGATTATATTTAAACAAGTACAACGGCACAGAGTCTGCATCTCTAACAGTCAGACTGATTCTAAAGGGAAAACCTAATCTAAAGACATTTGCAACTCAAAGAGTGTTCTGTAAACCAATGTAAAAACTAACACCTTCAGACAACAAAACCATGACTACGATAAATATTAATCGTTTCCTGAATATTCATAACATTACAATAAGACGAGTTAGGTTATGGTTAAGGGAAGAACACACTCATAAAACACAAATCAAACATTGTGTTCTACTCTAGCTCCAAATCCCATCGACTTACATTTAAAATACAAATAAGTAAAAAATGTAAACTCGATCATAATTTTATATATATTTTACTTTAAACGACTGCCTCGGTGGGTGTGCTTGATGTCTCAGGTTCGATTCTAGGGTCGGACCAAATGTTTGTATGATCTACAAATATTTGTGTCGGAGTTTGAATGTTTTCTATGTATAATATGTATGTACATATTTACCAAAAAAATATAAGTATTTTATTAGCGAGTCTAGTTATCATAGTACAAGCTCTGCTTAGTTTGAAACTAGATGGCGTTGTGTATCAAATATTCGAGATATTCATTATTATTATTAAAAACAGATTACAGCTTGCCATCAATACAAAGGTTCCTCGATGGAATAGACCCTACTTTTAATCCTACTTGCAGCCCTGGCCGGTAAATATACAATTGACAATGAAAAAACATGAAACTAATTAAAGTGTATTTTTCTTTTCCTTTTACTGTTTGTTTGAGTAAGTGTGTACCTACCTTTAGTGAGCTCTAGTCCTGCAGGACAGTCCTACGTGGGCGCCGAGTCATAAGGCCCGCGATTATGTACGCCCGCAATACTCCAACGCAACGGATGAGTAACATGCTCAACTATACAAAAAATGTACATTAGATATTATTACCCCCTTATATATTTATACTCATATGCTTTTTCAACTTAATAATTATCAAATTAGTTTGTTCTATAGCACAAAAAAGCATATAAATGATTATTACATGTTAATGCAGTTAATCTTAAAATTGCGCTTTCTCATGTCACGTTAAATGGCAATACTAATAGTCTGCGCAAAGTAAAATAGAGCCTTCTACACATATTCCCCGGAGAGGCATATTGAACGCTCACTTTTCACCAGTGTTTTGGTCCCATGCAATAGGTGGCGAGCCTATTGCCGTTAATCGGGATGTCTAATTCGCCAGAGCCCCGTCCGTCTATCAGTAGGCACACCACTTTTCAGGTTAGGTTGGATTGGGGCCCTAGCACAGCTTTCTTGTTACGCATTATATATCATCAGTTTCACCAATTCTTAATAAGTCGAAGGCACTTCTAGAACTATTTCGAATTGGCGTTGAGCGTCAATACAATCAACAATTGAATATTAAAATAAGGATTACTGATTAGTAATACCAATACATTAATAGTTTAATATTTATTTCACAAAACAAACTAAAACCGATCGACCTAAAACGATCTCTTGTAGTAAAGCATATTCCTTACCATTTCACACATAAACGCTCGCCATAGTCCGCGCCATAATTGATACAGACCGATGTTTAAAACCAATAGCGAGCCATAAATGATTTAGTACCGGCTAATGCGCATGTAGAGTGACTTTATTAACATTTATTATGGTAATCACTGTTAAATAGTGTTTTAATATGTACACAGGTCGGAGGCTGAGGATGTTGGGCAGAGCGTGGGGTGACATTCGGACGACCTGGACGAATAGTTAACTTTTTGTTTATATTTTGTAAAGTTCAAGGTTTGTTTTCAAAAATTTTTGATATGGATATGGAGATTTAATGACACTGTAACTCATATCAAAAATATTATATAAAATAAATAAACTTGAAATAAGGTTTGTAGAATCCGAAAAAGTCATTTTTTTTGCCTAAAGTTATCTGAGTATAAAGCAGCCTGTATGTAATCAATGTTTATGAGTTTGCGATATCATTTACGGTGTTATTGGACGTCACACGCTGCGCTATCTAATCCACAACCTCCAAATCAGAATCTTTTAGTCCCACCGGCATACTTCCAGCTAGCATCCTGTCGACTAGCACTTTAATTTTCTGATGTAGTTAGCTATATCGAGAACTTTTATTCTTCTGTATACCTCTTAATTATTTGGTTTGATCTCGCAGAGAACAAGAGTACATAAGGAGATTAATTTCTTAACAAAAGTAGTAACTATTAAACAGTTATACTGATAGTAAAACACAATAGTCTAACTAGAATTTTTTCTTAGTGAAGTGATTGAAATCTTCGGATCTACGGTCAAGAAAAGTATGCCATCGTGACGAAGAAAGTGCCAGAGTTCAAATAATGTAAGACCGAATGTTTTACTAGATATGATGCTGATCAATGTTAAACACGCAAGGAAACTTCGTGTAGCTGAGAAATCAATGTACATTCTAAGAAATGGTCAGCCTCGTTGATTCCGAGAGGTAATAACCATTGATCAAATGTATTTACAATGGCCACGAACACCGATTGGTGCATTGTCAAGATTCCAACATCAAATATATTTACAGTCGATTACAGAGCTATGTGTGTACTAGTGAAGTTCTTTTACAGAATCACTCGAGAAGTGCAAATAATTATTCATATAAGTGGTTTCAGTTACTTTTAGTCGATTAACAAATTTTCACCTTGGTAATTTTCGTGCCAAATAGTTAAATCTTTCGTGTTTTTAGCAAGTCATTTGAGTTTAAAGAAAAAACAGACATAATTGTTTCAAGTACATGTATTTTGCGGTAAATGTAACCTTGTTTTTCCACGTAATAAGGTATTCTGACACCTAAACGATATTTCTAGACGTTTAACAACGTCAGGTGACTGCCATTTTAGTGTAAAAATAAAAGAAAGTATTGGCAACCCAAGATCAGTTACTTTCGAATCTAAACTTGCGATTACAGTTTGCATTTAAAAATTGAAATATACATTTACAGGAAGAGGACTCACAAATAGACAGATAATCGTAAACCTATGTATATGTTTAAAGGAATAATCTGTCTAAGACATTCTAACGCATACAATCTTCTTAATTCCGAATGATAATTCATTCAAACCATTGTGGCTTATTGCACAACCAACAATTAGTATATAGTTGTCCTCTGACAGGGCTTATGGTTCGAATTACATTGTTTAATATATTGACCTGGCTAATACATTAATAATTCTGCATTGTTTACCTGTCTACCCACTGGCCGCTCAAGTTTATTAACTTAATATTGTAATGTTGCCAGATATATTGTTTAATAACGTTATTCGTTGGATAACGGTGACAGTGGATTGTGTTCCTTGGACAGTAAGATTTGAGTTTTATGTGAGCAGTGAATGTAATGGACGTCAATAATTTTGTATTATATTTGGTATATTAGTATAAATATATTAAAGTACGCTTCAATTCAAGTTTCAGATGCGTTTTTTTGAAGTTTTAAATGCCAAACTGGTGACATATCCAATGACATACGTAATGATAATGTATACATACAAATTAAGCAAGAAATATGTACTCACAGGGCCAAGCCGTCACTTATCGGGGCATGAAAATGATTGATAATTTATGAAACTGTATTTGGAATTACACTTCGCCTTTTCTATGGTGTAAGCAGACGAGTGATACTTAAATCTTACTCGTTTAAAGCGCCAATAGCAAAGTAACTGCCATTAAAATTAAGCATATGAATGAACGGTATTACTTGTAAAATAATGTTTAACAAAAAGAGATATTTATGAAAACAAAACAGACAACACTTAGGTAATCGGGGACTCTCACAGCAAACACACCACGGCATTACTACTAATTTAAACAAATATTATCAAGACTTAAACAATCTTTAAGCATTATCACTTTATTAAATTTTAAAATTACCTAAACCCGCTTTACCAACCTCCTACTATTGCTCTAAGTTTAAAGTGGACCTAAAACTCCCCCTGAATTTCAAACAAAGCTCAAGAACAGCTTCCAAGTCCATATACTGACATGGACTTGTGAAGTCACCGCGTTCGTGCGGTAGTTGAAAAGTTGTGGTTTAAAACAACTTTTCAATCAGACCCCTATACGACGCGGAGGGTCGTTCGCGGCCTAGCAACTGCCCGCTATGCTACCATTGTATGGAGTAGGACATTACAAATATTTTATAATAAAACATTAATTGTTTTCTTGAAGAACAATCTGAGAGCAGAAGTACTGAGAATAACAACTTTACATAAGTTGAAGTAGATCTGTGTACGTAAATTCTGTTAGTTCAACTTGTCAACTCTTGTATGCTGCTAATGACATATTTGAACTAATAAAAGAAGTATATAACAATGTTTATACTAAACGTATGTATTACTTGACACCGCATTGTATAATTTTACCCACACCTATTTTCTCGTATTCTGCAGGGATAACCCTTGTAAACTTCTTATTCTTCAGTACGATTGAATGTAATATTTTACTTTGTGATTACTTGAAAATAAAAGCGACAATCTAAAAGAATGTCGTTTTACATCCCCGAACAGGGGGTGAAAAAGCAGTTCACTAAAAAAAAGAAAAAGGCCGCCTTAGTGTGGATTACCATACTGCATTGTCTGCATTCGCAATGAATATAGTGACCACAATTCGTGGATTCTATTCATGCTTTCTGTCAGGCAGAGTAGAGTCATTTTGGCAGACTCTTGAAATACAAAACAAATGCAGTTTTGCGCTTGATATCTACTTTTTTATAACAAAAGCGTTATCTATTTGTTCTTTTGTAAAATATTGCTCTTTTATAAAACTAAAATTACTGTGCTAACTCCATACTAACCAATCTCGTACAAACGAGCGGTAACTAAGATCTTAAGTCGAAAAACTTGGTCGTGTGAGCGCTGCGAGATAAGTGAATTTATTATCTGCCACTATCCATGGCTAAGCTTTGTACCAACTCTAGTTGGACACCCAGTGCCCGCATGAACACTTTGAACTTTAAACATCTCTGAATAACTTAGTAACCGCGTTTTCATTTGGGTGTACGTTCCCTTGTTTTATATAAAGTTTGATAGTTCACTAAAGGCTTTTAAAAATAGGTACATAGTAGGCGGGTACAGGCAAGTACGTAAGAATTGAATCGATTTGATAATTGAATCTCTTAACCATAACCTATCTCATGGCAACCTTTACCATGGGATAGTCCCTCTCAAAACTCAGAAAACCTCTATTTAGTAATTACTTGGTGAAATCTGGTAAAATAAACATATAATTATGTCTTATTTCACCAGGTGATGCCCAATCTCCACTTTGATAGAAGTTGCAGTCTTGTTTCACTTACATTATAAGTGTAAATGTGTGGTGATGATCACTTGCCATCTACTCAGTCTACCCGTCTGCTCGTTAGAGTATAGAAAAGGTTTGAATACACTTACAGCATTTATCTACTACAATCGAGAGCCTCGTCACAGGTATTTCGACAATATGCAATACTGTGAAAAACTGCCTCGTTGGTCTAGCGGTTAGTGTATACGACTGCCGATCAAAAGGTATCGGGTTTGATTCCCGTGTCTAGACAAGAAAGTGGTTTTTGAATTTTTTTGATCGAAAAATAGTGAATAACAGCCTGGAGCTTAGAAGTTGGGGTCTTAACCCCTGTTGCATCCGGAAATCGACTAGGAGTATCTCTCTCTATCTTTATTGTGATAAGCTATTGTTATTACATTACTCGTACTATGAGCTGAATTAAACGTTAAAACTTTCAAACATTATTTAACTGATAAATTGAAACCTAATTATAATGTTATAATTAGGTTTTAATTTATCAGTTAAACAAATATTTTATATAAAAAATATTTGATTTAAAATACAAAAAATCTCTTCAAATAACCATACAATGATTCAAAAGCGAAAATAACTGTTGATCATAAATACGTCTCCAATGTAAGTTATCGGCAAATATTTAACAACAAGCAACGCCGGGTTATTTATCGTGTGTACAAAAATACGTACATATTTTGGACGATGCTAATGTACTTTGTACAAAACAGTGGGTTCATTTAAATTTTTCATATATACTTAGATTTAATGCAGTCCACCACTTTGTACCCATATGATAACTAGATGAGACATATTTTCTCGGAAATTTTATTAATTAATAAATCCACTTATAACCTCACAAAACTGTCACAACTGATTTATATATATTCTTTTGATAACCATCCAAATTTAATTCCAAATGTTAGTGTTCTACGTAGAGAATATAACTGAGTAGACTAGCTACTAGCTATAATAACTGGAAATATGTAAATATGAATAGGTAAATCAATACAGGTAACTATACCAAGCTGGCAATCAATCGAAATTGGTATGAAAATAAAAATTATTTACTAACAAATACAGCTATTTTTCTGGCAATATCTGTGACCTTAGTTCGTCTGCGGATCTCCTCATTCCTGCTTCGATCACGCAAAGAAATTCAGAGCATTGCCCTCTCCATTGCTCTTTGGGTGACTTTGAGCCTTCTTATCAAGCCCATAGTGAGCGACCACGTCTCAGTGCCGTAAGTTATCACTGGCAACACACAGTGCTCAAAGACTTGCCACTTAAGCTAATCTAACAGTAGGCGGGGCACATTACACGCAGAATCTATGGCCGATGAAGCCATAAAGTTCTGGAGTGGCGACCGCGTACTAGGAAACATAGCGTTGGTAGACCCCCCCACAAGGTGATCCGACGACCTTGTGAAGGTAGCGGGAAGCTGCTGGATGTGGGTGACTCGAGACCGGCTGTTGTGGAGAACCTTAGCGGAGGCCTATGTCCAGCAGTGGACGTATTTTAGCTGAGATGGTGATGATGATGATGATAATGGTATAGGCTGTAAAACAAAGTGATTGAAATTAATTAAATTAAAAATAGTCTCGACAGCTTTGCGATAGGCCACCCATAAGTGTTCGTTAATAAAATTAAAAAGTCCATCTCTGGCACTCAAACCATAATCTGTCTTAAAAATAGAACTTATTGCAGTTTCATGATGCCTATATTTCTATGCGCCAGCTTCTAAGGTGTCTTACAAGATAATACATGTTATTATCCTCGTCGGTAAAATAAATAATGTGTGTAAAATGTGTATTCTATCCAATAATTCTTTTGTTATTTGTTTTTATCGGAATCATTTGAATTATTTTCCAATTTTATATAATTTTCTTTTCTTACACCAAAACTGCCCATTATTTCATCTTTTTACAGTTCATTGTTCATTTTTTTGCTTAGAATTTTTTTTTTTAAGGTTGTTTTTTTTAAGAAATTCTTTACCGATAAGCTTTTCTATGTAAACTGTATTAACTATTTACAACAAAGTTTATTCTCTTTTATTCTATAAATTAAACGAAACAACAGAATAGATTTTCTGTTGTTGTTCTAGATAAAGTTAAATAGTTTTATATCCCTGCTAATATTAAAAAGGCGAATGTAAGTTTATTTGTTACGGTTTTACGCGAAAACTACTCAACCGATCATCATGAAATTTTGTACACATATTCTTGGAGGTATTAGCAGTAACATAAAATACTTTCTATTAAAAAAAAATACATATTCATTTAAAATGATCTGTTACTAAACTTAATACGGCAGACCAAATTCCACGCGAGCGAAGCCACGGGCAAAAGCTAGACTAAGCAAAGTTATTCTATACTGTGATAAGAATAAGATAGAATATTGTCTACTGCAAGTTTAAATTCAAAAATAAAATACTCACGTCCCTTTATTTTCATCATTAATCCCTCTCGAGTTATCATATGTACATGCTCGTATGTGTTATATCGTTGCCATAATTTTTTTATACGAGATAAACAAGTGTTATGAAAATTCATCACGTTGCACATAGATACGTAAGCTAATATACAAATTATTTACTGATTTTTTGTTATTTTCACTGAATAATAATATGTATTCACCCTGTATAAGTTGCATCTCGCAACACAACAGTGGCGGTCACCTGGCTGGGTGCCAACAAAAAACGGTGCATGCAAATACCCAATGTTTGTCCGTCCGGCCGTCCAGCGGTCATCGCCGGCCAACAAACGCAAAAGTATTTTACTTAGTCACTGTTGCTACATTGATGCATAACATGGAAACTGACAACCAACAACTTTGTAAAGAGTAATGCAAGTATACAAGCTTTGATAATCCAATTAAATGTATCGTCCACGTTAAGGTTCTTGCAGATAACATTTTTTTTCATTTCTACGCATAATATAATTTTACGTGAATAGCACAATAAGAGTGTAAAGATTTCTAATTTAAGTTCTAAGTCATTCATTAAAAAATATTAGATTTAATTGTATCCATTGTATGAAGTTAAAATATTAACTAATTTCTACATCTACGTAATATCTACACGCAGCAGCGAACGTTGACCTTTAACGAAATAAATTAAAATACTCAATCACTTAAAAAATAGATAAACATTCTATCAGTCAGTCTAGTTATCATAGCACAAGCTCTGCTTTATTTGAAACTAGATGACGTTGTGTCAAATGCCCGAAATATTTATTTTGTTTATTTTTTCTATTTTACTTAATAGTGTACAGATTTTGGATTAACGTTAAAAAAATCTTAAGTTGATGGACATTCGGGTTAAACAATTAATTATTCTTCTAATTAGCTATATTTCAAAACTATATGTTCAGTAAAATGTTGTAGAATTACATGCAATTTTGTCTGATTTAGTTATTTTCTTTTATCATTTAACACTGTATTATATTACCTAACAGACACATTTTCAAATTTTAAATCTTTTAACACTTAATTTGCTCTGTAATAATGAAAAATGAGTTTAAGATGCTACATAAACATATTTCTAGAGAAATATAAACATATCACTATATACAACCTTTAAAATCAACCAACTAATCAACGAACCAACCAATTAATGAAAATTCAACTCTGGTTAAAAAAATCATTTACCATGCATTGACGCATTGCACATGAAGTGAATGTACTCTCTTTGTCTTTTGTGCGTTATTTGTAAAACGGACCGTCTCGGTATTATTCTCGTTACCAGTTATCTTTTTCTTCAGTTAGTACTGTCTGGCCATCTGTGTTAAAAGTATTGAATATTTATATTTAGCATGCTTCTATTAACCTCATTTGTAACGAACTTTGTACTTCTCATTGTCGTTACGAAATTAAACATTGTGAAATCATAAAGTGAACAGTATATAACATGGCATTTCCGAAGTGATTTGAAAAGTGTTAGCGATGATAGAGTGAGAAATATGATAGTAGATCTCTTCAGTGGCTAGTAGTAGTTTCGAGTTTGGTTCTTATGGCTCATTTTAACGAGTTTTTTTTGAGAAACCTTACATCACGTAGCATTGGCAATGGATAATTGATTTACCAGATGTAGAGTCACGTTGATTTCAGCATGAACGGGCCAGCTCGACCGCGGCAGTATGGTGACTACAACTTTTGGATTCTATTCATGCTTTCCGTTGGGCAGAGTAGAGTCACTTCGGTAGGCACATAAAATAAAAAAAAAAGTTTTTTTTTTTTTGTGTTGAGTTACAGGGGTTTAACTAAATTATAATTATAACTATCTTACGTATTAATACTGTCCGTATGGTGATGGATTAAGGTAACGAAGTGTTCTCTATACTCACTGTACTCCTACTCATCCCGTGGGTGTCGTTAGAGCTGACTAGAGAAGTAAATTACACAGCAAAAACTCCTTTCTAAGGATAATTCTTTGTCCAACAGTGGACTACCGGAGGTTATTGATGGTTATGGTTACTTATTATGTTAACACATATCTTAAACGGGTGAAGTAAGTAAACCATGCGTAGTAAAGTGTCAAAGTGGCCATGTCAAATAAAAAGCCCAGCTAATATTAGCTCACCTAACCTAAATAGCGTCAGGTTTTCGTCTGACTCAATACTGAATTGGGTCCGTTTTTTGATACCGCATTTTTTTTGTTATTACCTATTTTCTTTTTTTTTTTTTGTAGTTGTTATTATTCTTACGCGCCTAAATAAAAAATAAATCTTTTTTTTAACTCTGTTTGGCTGTCTACTACGTTTTCACGGTTAAACCGCTGAACCGATTTGAATGTAATTTGGTATAAAAATAGTTTTATTCTTGAGAAAGGACATAGGCCTATTACCGATGAGAGTTAGACACGCGGGGTCACGGGAGAACGCCAGTAATTTAATAAATAAAATATTGAAATACCGTCGTAACTAATATTATATTTGCTCTACCTACCTCTCTCTAAGTAAGTACCTCTATTTGTTGATAGGTACCTTTTGTCATCTTGACTCTGAACTGATCAACCAACATTAAATTTTGTCATACTGTTGTCAGGAGTATGGAAAATTCATATCACCATCATTAATTCGTCCATAAAAAAATTACCAACTTGTTTATACATAGAAACTTATTTGATAATGTTGTTAGTTCATACTATTTCGTTAAGAAAGTACCAAGTTATCGGAAATAATTCAACGAAACACCCTCAGCGCAGATAAAACTCTCCCACCACACGTAATGACACAGCACTATTACATGGCCACGATTGTTACAGACACGAATATCACACATAATACGCAATATTTTCTATTATAATAAAGTAAAACGGTCAATACGGGACATCACACAATACGCCGATGATTTTGCATAATTTTATTGAACTAAATACGCGTGGATCATTCGTCATTCGGCCAATAAAGCGTATTAAAGTTGTCGTTATTTGATAGTTTCGATATAAATCTTATGTTATCGATGTCGATGTTTAATCTAATACGTATATTGCCTAGCCAATAGATAGCTAACTGGTCGTCTATCTCAAAGTCAGTCTCTCTCTTTAAAAGAAAATTAGCAATTGAGAGCTGTATATATTTAAATATCAGTAAGATAATCCCATGTTCTTTTTAATTCATTATGTTGTGACTTACAGAGAGCTATTTAATAAAGTAGGTAGATATGTCAAGTTTTACATAAACTCTTACAATTGTCTAAATAAGTGTAAGTAGGTATATAATAACAGCATAGTACACCAAATAATTACTAAAGGACTTAAAACTTAGAATGTAGATACAAATGATGTTCTTATCGCTCGGAGCCAATCTCTTACAGGCAACCATAGGAGGGAGAGAAGCATGGTACATATGGATACTATATAAGCATGTATATGCGCATATATATAGAAAAGAAATGAAAGTAATCTCATTCTATAAATGTATTTAAAGAGTAGATCAATCAACAATGTAAATTACCGATACCATAATTATCGACAGCGAACATCACTAAGTCAGTGTTCCGCAAATCTCAGTGTTGACCGATGGAGCGTGGCAAATGATATGATCAATCATTACGACACACCACTATTCCTCACGTGGCCTTTTCTATGACCTTCTTGTCGTAATACCAATAACCAGGTGTGATATTCTTGAGCTAGCGAATCTAAAGAATTGAAAAGTTTTATTTCTGCCAAGCTGTTATCTATTTACTGGACAAGAAATGTGAAATTACCGGTAAAAAATATTAAGATTGAGTTATAATAAAAAACTGCGTAAATAAAAAACTAAAAATATATTATTATTTCAATTTGAGTTTGATTTTAAAACTTGAATAAGATTGGAATAAAAATTTGTATGTAAAGTTTTGGATAATCCATGAAATTTACAGGCGTGTGCTTAAGAATATCGTAAGTACCCAGTTCAACTGTAAATATCAACCTTTTCGAAAATAGCTGTATGGTTTCAATAGGAATGTGTTTCCTGTATAAACCTTTGATAGACCTTTTGCAGTTTTTTACAACTAAACAAAAACTATCTAAGTATGAGTTTGTCAATCAATACTAAATTTGTCTATACAAAGATTGATACATGTATAATTTAAAAAAAATGCTTAACATTTTTTTCCATTATTTCATATTTAGAGACAATGGTTTTTTGGAGAATTTTACAACGATTATTATAGTGTGTCGGACCAAAGTAAAAAGTAAGTAAGTGCACGAAACGTGGCAAAAAAATTTTATACCTTAAGTTATTAAGGAACCACCTCTCCTAGACGATGGTGTATGCTTACTTGTGACTTTGTGCACTCACTATATTAGTGACTCATCTGAACCCAGGAGGCAAATTCTTCTTCAGTTTTTTTTGTTTACTAGTATTAGAACTAGTAGACTAAAAGCCAAACCAAACTAGCTTTGAGTCTACTACAATAGAGCTGAACTTCGATTTATCACGCGAAACGACTACTGTCAGTCCTTCACAACCCAAAACTAGGTGAAATCGAAAGAAGATATCGAGAGAAAAAAGATTGTTGTTGAACTTTTAGTACTGGCAACTGTCCGTAATGATTACCAAAGATTTTTTTTTCTATATTAAGAACCTACCAAAGTGCCTCTACTCTGCCTGATGGAAAGCATGAATAAAATCCAAGAGATGTAGTCACCATACTCATTGCAAATGCGGACAATGTCATATGGTGACCCACACTATGGCGGCCTTGCGAGACGCTTTTTCACACCCCGTTTGGGGACGTAAAAGGCATGACAGTCATTGTGACAGTATAAGGCTTACACAGTTATCACGATAATTGTCACTCCTGCATCAATGGGCCTCCGGTCTCGCACTCACCAACGAAACACGACACGGATGTTGGCACTTTAGGTTGGTCTTCTGTAGGAGGGTAGTACTGCCCCGGTCGAGCCGGCCCGCTCGTGCTGAAATCAGCGTGGCTCTACTACCTTCTAATTAAGGTGTTTGTATGGCAACTGCGACCGAAAGCTTAACGTACTTTCCGATGATCACCCATACATAACTTATCTTGACTTTACCATCTCTTAACCTAACCTGGTTACCTATAATGTATACTCTCGATTGTCGGCACTAGATAGAATTTGATAAAATATATTATTGAAATTAAATTCAGTTGTGTTTATATTCTACTATTTAAATAGTAATATAAAATTCCAAATTATTTTAATTTCAAAAATTTACCTGCTTACTTACTACTTAGTCAGGAGCCCCTCTTACTAAAAGTCAACTAATACCATATAAATATTAATTACAAGAGCCTTCTACAGAAATTATTTTAAAGTAAGGCTTTGATGGCATGCAATTTATCCATTTGTACTGATGCAGTACTATCTCGTATGTTAATGAGCCTCGTGGCGCTACCAACACAAGCAGCTTCATAAAGTACTCATTATATTCTAGTATTACGTGTGTAATTTCATCAAACTTGGATAAATCCATTAAAATGTGTATAAATTTTATGAACAACTTAAATTTTAAGCAAGCATGTTTCACAGAAACATCGACCTTGAGTATCTTCTTTTTGTTTTCTATATAAAGTCTACTTTCATACAAACAATTTAATATACGTTTCCGGAATAGGTAAGCGTATCTATTAAAAAAAGAAAAAATGTTTCCCTTACCTAGGGCTAAGAGGAAAATTTAAACAAATACAATTAAATTAAATAAGCAAATACGATGATTTAAGATGTATATCACTCAGTCACAAAATGTATATACCTTGTATTGATATTATCTTTACTAAAGAAAGTAAACAATGCAAATAACTGTAACTAAAAAGAAAATCAGTCAAAGATAACAAGTAAAACAAAAGTTCCCTTGTCCGAAGTTAAGGAAACATCCTTCTTAACTTTCAAATCAAACAAGACAACAGTGTTGACACCCTCACATATTGTTTGACCAAACTTCACACGACCCAAATCTCGGCTAACACATCAGACCCCTGTTTATAACCAATAAAAATAACCCAAAGTCCGGTCCGGATATCGAGTTTTCTCACCCCAAAAATTTTACATTACCAACTTTTCTTCTTTCATAAAACTTCTTAAAATAACCTCTATATCCTACTAAATAAAGTACACAACATTCTCATCCATATTATGGTTATTCTTCTCTATTTCAAGTGATTGGCTCCATATGTCGGAAACAAGTGAACTGGCTTCTTAACTGGACACCCCAAATTGAGGGTATTTCAAGGGGAAATCGTCGGTTTTATTGGAATTTCCTATGGGTTACTTCACACGTGGTGAGTGCCTCAGGGGTTGAGTTAATATAAAACGTAAATATGGGTTTCGAAACCTCGAAGAATTTCATTATCGGCCACAAAAGGGCGTACGAACTCATATTCAACGATTTATTTTTTTTAAATTGATTTTTACAGCTTGGAGAGACCGCAGCAATGTTTGTTTTTAACATCAACTTGATGCTTTCACGTATTTTTGAAGAAAAGGATCTTGAAACTCTTAAATATTAGCAGACAGACAACGAACAACCTTATAAGAGTTCCTCTTTTCTTTTCAAGAAACAGAATCCTAAAAATGTATGAATATTTTTATCATTTAGGTATCTACATAATCAATTGTGCGAACTAAGCTTTTTCTGGTTTAGACCGATTCAGTAATCTTGAGATATATTATACATAGAACTGACTCTACATAATAAACCTTAAGATTACTCTTTAAAAAAATCTTTACAACACAGCTAATTTATCACGCAAATGTTATTCCAAAAAATAACCTAAAAATATTTGCAGTAACATAGTCGTGAATTATTCATTCCATTTTCACATCCTTGCCCCTGGGCGGACGGAAGTGAATCAATTGGGCGGAAAGGCGGCTTGACCGCAGAGGTCGAGTGACCCTTCCCTTGCGCCTTTCAATCATAAGACCTTTTATAAGGGCGCCTTTGAGAAGTGCCTTTAAAGGAATGCCAAGAACTTCATACAATTATATGGTTAGCAATTAGCTGTATCATTACCGGTTGATATTTTAAATCGTTTGCACCGTTGATTATTAGGTAAGGTAAGGCCTTTGATTTTCTTATGAGGACTTCTGTAATACGACTTTCAAAAGACTCCTATTTTGTTTTTACCGTATAGGTAAAATAAAAGAACAAGTGAGAAGATAAAAGGGTACTAAGATTCGTAGACGTCTAAGTTTTTGAGTCCCCTAGAAATGGAGTGGCGTTCATATAACACCAGTCTGTTCAGGCAAAGCAATCAAAAAATTGTTTAAAACCGGTCTCTGTAATGTGCTGGTATATTTGCAAACATTTTCAGTATGGTAATAATGAACAAAATAGTAAATAAATATTTCAGACATTCGACACACAACGTCATCTAGTTTCAAACTAAGCAGAGCTTGTACTATGATGACTAGACTGACTGATAGAACACTAATACACTTTTTTTTGGAAATAAATACATGTTATACATAGCAAACACCTAAACTCCGAAACAAACATTTACAGATCATACAAACATTTGGTCCGACCCGGGAATCGAACCCGAGACCTCACAGCACAGCACAGCAGTCGCTTTCACTACCGCTACGCCATCGAGACAGTCATGTTATTGTGTAGGGTTTAAATCTACGGTCTCTTTATAATATTACAGGAAATCATTCGCTTCATTTTAAGATTGAATTAGGTCTATGTGGTAACGGATCAAGAATACAGAATGTCGCCACTACTATTTAATCCCATGGGTGTCGTAAGAGGTGACTAAATGAACAAACTACGTGGGAAAACATCACTGCAAACCGTCTGGCCAGCGTGGTATATTAGACCAAAATCTCCCTTCGAAGGAGAGGCTTATCCAGTCCAGCTGTGGACTACTAAAGGTTACTTAGATTACATTATCAATTTAGTAACGGATGAAGAATACAGAGCGTCAACACCCATGTTTATCCCGTGGGTGTTGTAAGAGTCAACTAATAGAGCGAATTAAACGATTATCTGAAAAGTTAACAATACTACGTGATTACCAATATTCAAGGGACGAGTCTACTTCGAAAGGGCTACTTTAACAATGTCTCATATTGGTATACGATTTTTGCATAAGTTTAAAATGAGCTTTATTTGTGTCCAAATTTAAGTGAAGAAATGACATTTTGTCATTTCAACGTTATATAGGGTGGGTCACGAATTAATTAACATTTGAAAAAATCATTATTAATCCGTGACCCAGCCTGTATAAATGAAAATAATCACTAAATGTAGCGCATAACAAGGTTTGCTTAAATTAAATAATAAACTCCATGTGGGCGATAAAATTTTAAACACACTCAAAAAAAAATTTACAAAAATGTTACAATAACAGAAAATCAAAAATTCATCACAAAATTTTCACGATCATCACTTACAATTCCCGCAAAATCAACGAATTCATTGTTTACTAGAAACAATTCCTCACTTTTAAGTTTATTGCAGTTAGATCTCTTAATAATCAGCCCCTACATTTGGACCTCGACACACGAAAATATAGATTTGTTGCTGGAGTGTTTTAACATCATTGGTTGTACTTCGGTTCGGTTGTAATGCCACTAAGTTTGAAAGTAAAGGCTTCTGTCCAATTATAAAAATGACAATCTTCAACAAGAACGATGTCAGGTTCTTCAAGTGTGTAGGGTATCTTATAACAGGGCTTGGTGATTAGACGAAAGCAACTTTGACTACAGTCTGGAGAACCAACAATACAGTGACGAAAAACAATATTGTATTCGGTAGTATTTTGTTTGCTTTGTCTGTGGCAGTAAGCGACCGAGGTGATATGATCGGCATCGCGAAAGCTTGATTATTGCAGCGATTCAACTGGCAAGAGAAATAATATGATATAAACCACAAGAAAAAAATAAAAATGACTTATCAAACCCTATATTCTATTAACGATTCGGTTCCGATAAAATAATATCATCAATCATCAGCAACAGCCTTTAACAGTTCACTACTGGACGTAGATTTCTCCTTAGCGAGGAGGTTTTGGCGTACTACACCACGCTGGCCTGATGAGTTGGTATAGGGTTTTTTTTAAGTTTACCCTCTCTCTACAGTGATGCTGTCTTGTATATCTTGTTCCCTTAGTCGCTTCTTACAACACCCATAGGAAGAGTAAGGGTGGTGACATTGTTTCATTAATTCGTCACCATATGGAGACGGATTAAGAATTCAGAACGTCATGAAAATGTCGGGGTCATAAAATGATAAGTGTCTTAACAATTGGTAAAAACAGGTACAAATATCAATCATGTATAAATCCATTAAATAATACCTAACTTGAAAGGTAATGAAAAGTCAAATTTGGCTAAAAGAAAAGAAAGGTGCTAACTTCACAACACGTAGTCTCCGACGATCCTACACAACCGGACCGACAGCCACGCACAACCGCTTCATAGGAATTTCCCTTCGATATTACCGAAGTAAAACATCTGTCTTCTGCGCTGTGACAAGTTATTGTGTGTACTCTGATAAAAAAAAATAAACGTAAATAATATTATTTTATTATTACTAGATCTTCTATCAGTGAAGTTATTCGTTCGCTAATTTAGCACACTTCTCTACTACTAAACATATATTTTTTTCTTCTGGGTTTATTAAAAATATTACCTAAAACTTCTGTGTCGTTGGGTGTGGGTAGTATAAAGAGAAGGAAAACTTGAAACAAACCCAATCCCAACCCACCATGCCAATGTAGTATATTAGGACAAAACAACTTCTCTAAGGAGTGGCACACTGTTTGCAGAGGGCACGGTTGAGCTGTTAAAGGTCGTTGATGATGATCACTGTCTAAAATTTTCAAACTGTCAATTTTTTATGACTACCTGTATTTTGTAGGATCTAAACACGCTCGGAGAGGTGTTTCAGACTTGTACGCGCAAACATAACATTCCAAAGGACGTTTCTTCACAGTTCTTGTTACTGAAAGTGTCTTCGCAGTTGGTACGATGGGCGGCCGCCGCGCCACCGTCACTCTCTCGTCCTTGACAACTGACACTCCAGTTTCCTCGTCTTCTTCTTCCTCGTCTTCGTCATCATCTTCTTCACTTTCCTCACCTCTTCTGCTTAGAGTAAAAATATCAAGTAAGCATCAACATTTATCACGGATTTAGTATTATAATTTATAAAGTTAAAGATTTAAATATTCTTAACACGCTAGAGAGAGAGAGAAAGAGATCTTAAATGAAACAAAATAGAAGTCAGAAAGACAGATTGTTACAGTATTTGTAAAAGGCGACTAAGGGAACAAAGTATGCAAGACATCACATGAATCATTACAAAGAGAAGGAAAACTTGAAACAAACCCTATTCCAATCCGTCTGGCCAGCATGGTATAGTAGGCCAAAACCTCCTTGCTAAGGAGAGGCCTATGTCTAGCAGTGGACTGTAAAAAATTGTTGATGTACTTAGGTTATGATGTAATAATATTCTAATATTTTCACTTCTAGTAGACTAGAGTTTGAATTATCACCGTGACTGCACTAAAGATGTTACGACAAACGACGGGTCTCTTCTGAGGTTGCTAGCATTCTCTCCGAATGGAACTCACACTAGCCAACATTACCTGTGCAATCACTTTCTGTTAAGAGTGCAACTGGATCAAAAGGTACTTACTCCTCTTCTCCTTCATCCTCTTCGAGTTTAGAACCGGTCCTCGCCGGCATGAGCAGCAGCATGGCCAGCACCACGGCACACCTCCACCGCACCATCTCACTAAAGTATGCCCTGGCCTACCTAAAACATTTACTACGCACTCCCACACACTGGATTTGTCATTTTCCTTGTTTTAATTTCCAAAAAACTACTATCCTGTCAGTTGTTAGGTGATCAAGAATTTTGTATCTGACAACTTACTGCGACAGATTTTTGTGTTTAGAACTTTTTGTTTCCTTTTTCTGGCATGTTAAGAAGCTTTTTTGCTATTTTAGATATAGACTTTTTACTACTATGCAAAAATCATGGAAACTAAATTTAATAATTTATTTTATTTTAATATCACGAACAGCACGTGTGTATTTTTTTTAAATACCCTTGGAAGTTTATCCTTGCAAATTTATTGAATTAAAACCTTATAGTAGCATATATACCAAGAAGTTTAATTTAGTTTTGACACAAAATACAAAATAAGCATTTGTTGGCCACCTAGTGGTGAATTTTAAAACTAGCTACTCGCGGATAGGTGGCGCGCTTATCAATTTCACTGTATTCCTATTGGATAACTTATAGAAATATTCTGTTAAATACATTATACTTAATATCGCAATATAATGACTATTTATGAAAGTTCTTTGTTAAACCACAAAATATTATTTTTACATCTTCTATTTCAAAAAAATACTAGTTAGTCTCTAAATTCATATATTTCAAAAGCTTATTTTGCACAGCCTGGCTGGATCTACTCTCGTTAGAAAATTTAGAGCTATTTTTCAACACCAATACATCCAGCCTGTAAAATAGGTTGATTGACAATTAATGGACATGAAATAAATGCAGTCAGTACTGAACTTTTGTGTTATCTATCGTTATAATATTTTCGGCTCATAAAAGATATGATTATGAGATATGCCTATTCGCTAGTAATGTTAATGCAAAACCTTCACACCTTTTTTTCTTTTTTCTTTTTTTTTATTTTACCCACGGATACCACAGAAAGGTGGTTATGTCGGACCGTCCTTCACACCTAAGGTTACATAGTTCTAACCAAAAGTCGGTCCACTCGGGGCTCCACTTACAGGCTTTTAGTGCTAGAGAATTTTAAATTTGCATGAGAATAATGATACTAATGATGCCGATATAAGTGTATAGATAACTCAATTTCTAGTAAGTTTTCTTTAGAATTAGTTATCATCATCATCATCATCATTTTAAGATATGTGAAGGCTATTTTTCATTATAGTAATGTCTTTAAGATGCTCATTATTATTACATTCCAATATTCGCTGTTGACACCACCACAATTAGCTCGTTTACTTGAAAAATCTGAATAAATTATAGTGCCTAGTCTTAAAAAATAGTTGTACACTGAGCTTGTGCGAGCATGCACATGACCAATTTTTGATATACGTTAGCTAGAACACGTTAAGGTTATATGGAGTATTTCAATGATACTACAGTTCATGGTAAGTGAGAATCCTTGTGTTGAACTCATTTAAATTTCTCCACATTTGCGTCCACTCTATGGGCTTCATTTAATAGTTTATTTTCGTATCGAGGTTCACTCAGAGTAAATTTTAGAATTAATTACACTTCACAGTTTTGTACCTTTTCTTAAATCTCATTCATCTTTCTTAACTTTCATTTTTTGTAGATATCTTTTGATTGAGATAATTATGATTGTCATAAAAAGTTTCTCTATGCTATTCGTACGTAATTATTTATGCACAGTACTTACGTATATAGATATTATGCATCAATAATATTTTATCGACCTATATACCTGATAAGCGTATATCTCAATTTGTAGGTGTCCATGGCGGCAATATTAGAGCGTATTATCACCGTTAGTTTGCGCCCTATAGGTACCATGAAAAGGATACAAAGCAGGATTATGGTTATTAAAGTTACTAACTGAAGGTATCTGTGTTACCTTTTTCTCAATATCATTAACAACAGAATATGAATTTGTGAAAAACCTTAAGTCCTTTATTAACATCGGCATGGGCGTTTGGATAGGGTTACCAGGCCAGAAAAAAAATTATAAAAAAAAAAAATTATACGACGACACTGGTAAGTGCGTAATGTCACCTGAGTGGCAGAACAAAATGTCTGAAGAATTTTTAACTTCTCGTCCAGCTGATTTCTTCGAGAAGAGTATCGATAAACGGTAAATATGTATATATTGCGATTACTTTAGTTAACAGATATAAAATATTTAGAAAAGAAACGTTAACTTGTTTCATAAAAACATCCAATTCATAAAGACCTAATATAATTCATTTTTTATGTTGGTTAATAGTATGAGTAGATATAGACGCAACCCAAAAATATTTCTGGTATGCGTCCATGAATATCGGAATCTTGACACTGAGTTACAGCTCAGATCTTAATATCTATTTAATGAGCAAGATTATAAAATTGATCTATATTACAGTAGATACAAATAATAATTAAGTACTACATCTTCCTAGGAAAGAAGATATCTATATCTGAAACCCTCTAAATTAGTGTGTACCACAGGTTATTTTAGCCGACACTGCATACGACTGCATAAATTTACTTCCTTTTTTGCTACTCTTAAGGATGAAATTTGGGTCCGATACAGTTTCTATAGAGTTTTAAATATGAGTTACGCTTTTCTAGGTAGTAGAGCCACGCTGATTTCAGCACGAGCGGGCCGGTTCGACCAGGGCAATACTACCCTCCCACAGAAGACCAACCTAAAGGGCCAGCATCCGTGTTGTCGTGTTTCGTTGGTGAGTGTGAGACCGGAGGCCCATCGATGCAGGGGTGACAGTTATCGTGGTAACTGTGTAAGCCTTACACTGTCACAATGACTGTCATGCCTTTTACGTCCACAAGCTGGGTGTGTTAAGAAGCATCTCACAAGGCCACCATAGTGTGGGTCACCATACTGCGTTGTCAGCATTTGCAATGAGTATGGTGACCACAACTCTTGGATTCTATTAATGCTTTCACACAAGCACACATGCTTTCTCTAGTCACAAGTGACCTGGGTTATTATAACCCGGTCGAAAAGACAGATTTTTCCAAGGCTTATAAAATTATGTGAAACTGCCTCGTTGATCTAGCGATGAGCGTATGCAACTGCCGATCAAGAGGTCTCGGGTTCGATTTCCGGATCAAGTCAAAAAACGTTTTATTTGTATTTGAAATAATAATTAACAGCGTTGAAATTATAGTCTTAACCCTCGTGCCTCAGAGAACACCTAAAGCCGTCGGTCCTGCGTCTGATCTCTCCCCGGTCGTGTCGGATAGTGGTCCCATCGGATTGTAAGAGTGAGGGAACAGAGAGTGCACTTGTGTTTGCGCACACACTTGTGTACTATAATATCTCCTGCGTAGTAGGCTGGTCTCCGTTGAGACTGGCCGCACTGACCGAAATCTACAAGAAATAGATCATTATCGATCCTTGTTACATTATTAGGTTATTTTCCCTATTGGAAGTTAAATATATAGGTAACTCTTATAAAAAAATATATAATTAACGTATGGTGACCACAACTCTTGGATTCTATTCATGCTTTCCATCAGGCAGAGTAGAGTCATTTTGGCAGGCTCTTAATATAGAAAAAAATAAGTATAGATTTTGTTTTCATCAGCACAAATAACCTACTCAATTATTTTATGCCAAATATTATGTTACTTTTTATATTTGAAAATAGGCAAAACACAGTATATGACACAATAGTATTCAAAAACATTATACTTTTTATTTAGATATCCGTTCTTTACGTTTATCAAAAGTGAAATTATAAAAATATAATCTCAATTAATATTAGGGTTCTAAACGCTGTTAAATCATAATAAAACGTGGGTAATTTTTTTTAGACGACTTTTGATTGTACTCACTAAAAGAAACTTCTCATTTTTCAAATACTTAAGTGCTATTTTGTATCTATTATTCCAATATTTCACAGATTTATACTTAAAAAAAATATAGGTATCTAATATATGTATGTTAATGCTACTTCGATCCTGGCTACGCTTGTCTTCTATTTTATATCGGTACATTATATCTTCGTTATTACTGGTACGGTGCAGTGGGTAAAAAGGTGGCATGAAATAAACGATAAGGCCATCTTTAATATTACAAGAAATAATATAAGTAGGATACGATATTACGAATATCTATGTTGCTTCAAACAGCGAATTAAAGTCCTAAGATGAAACTGTCCACAAATAGATTTATAAAATTTACCGTGTGGTCTAATGTTATAGAAACGCCTAATAAAGCGAAGTATACAGTTTAATTGTTGTGAAAACATGGGGAAATACATGTACAAGACATGAAAATACATCACGCAGTCCCGTTGGCACCAAGAATTTGGTATTCTTTAGAGATTTTTTGAACTGATCTTTAGAGGATCGAATTGAATGCATGTGGTTCGATCCCTGAATCGAAACTAGACGTTACGATGCGTTCAATCAATCAATCAATCAACAGCCTTTTACAATCCGCTGCTGGACATTGACCTCTCCTTAGCAAGGAGGTTTTGGCCTACTATGCTACGCCGGCCAGACGGGTTGGAATAGGGTTAGTTCCAAGTTTTCCTTCTCTTTGTAATGATGTTGTCTGGTATACTTTGTTCCCTTAGTCGCCTTTTACGATACCCACGGCATGAATAGGGGTGGTAACACTATGCATTCTTAATTTGTCACCACACGGAAACTTATTCGTAACTTATTCAGTTATTAAACGCACTAGGTCATACCTAAAGATACTTCTTAGGATTCAGACACTCATTGTCTCAACAACATACATACATAAAAATCATACCTGTATCCCCAGAAGGGAGGCAAAAACATATTAATCGCTCACTTTTCACCAGTGTTTTGGTCTGTCTCTCAATAACAAGTAAGTTAAAGATACAATTACGTGGCCGATTTACACGAGCTAAACTTAAAATTAAATAAAATAAAAAAAAATCCTGTCGTGATCTTGAACAAACCACATGATAGAAATCAGTATCCACATGTCACTCCAATTTGTGTTCCTGTTTCTATTTAAAGGCTATTGTGTCTAGAAACTGCAACGCTAACACTATTAAAAAAAAATATATCAAAAATTTGACTACGCCAGTCCCCGTCAATCTACCCATGTACGATGCTATGAATAACTCAAGAGCGAAGCTTGATGTCACTCTTTCATGAACGCACACACGTTCAAATTGGGTACAGATGCGTGCCGTAGTGCTCAGCGCGGAACCACACACCGCTTATCGGTGCACAAAGCACGATGCCCGGCTACCGCAAGCCCCGACGCTCTGCACCGAATACACGACCTCATTAAAAAATGAAACCTTACAAACACGCTATAAGCCCACAAAAACCCCCCAAGACTTGTCAAAGCTAAAAGCGTTACCTACCGGAGAGTAGCGGAACTACACCACTCGCGGAACCAACCTCTGTACTTTTTTAATTAGCCTCATACACTGAGTGAATGCGTAAAATACGTTAGATTTTTTTTCTCCTACGTAGTTAGTTTGGTAGCTTTGAGTAAAGTATGTTAATTCAAAGTAGCCACTCAGTGCTTTTTTTAAAGTTAAAAAAAGCCTGTGGATAGGGCTTATTTCATCACTTTGAGCTTTAAAAGGTTAATTAGCGTTGAAATGTATACTCAATGTTATAAGTAAAATAAAGTTTAAGAAGTATTTTAAGTTAGGTGAGGTGTGTGTGTGAGGCTGATGAAGTGGAAGTGCTGTAAACTCAGCGGCGAAGTGTCGTCGGCTCCAAATACTTTTATCTCAGTCTAGGTTCACTCAAAAAGTGCAAACTCTGTACAAAGTTCACTTTCGCCTTGTGAACTAATTTTTCGCTCGGTGTCAAGTTCATGGCTGGGGCGGTGCGGAGACGCGGGCGGGTGCACGGGGTACGAGGGGGTGAGCCCGCTATGATAAAATAAAATATTCATTATGATTGCTCAACGCGGCAATGCTCGCGAGAACACGGGTAGTCGGCACACAACGTCTTGGTGGTGCCGACAAATTACTTAAACACACCGGAAATTACATTGCAACGCAAAATTTTACCTGTATCTTTCCTTTTCTCGTAGATATATATTAGAAAATAATCACCCATCTAACATGTTAGGCCAACGAACCCTCCCGAACACATCGAGTTTTTAAAATCTCCACAACTAATTATGTTTTTCTATACAAAAATAATTTGTATTTTAATAACGCTCTACATTTTCATTTTATTTCATATTAACATTTGATACATTGAATTAAAACGTTCCAAATTAAAACACAAATAGATAAAAACCTAACACGACCAATACTATTTCTCCCTGTTGTATCAATGAAGACTGAAAACTGACGTAAAAATGGTCCCGGACCTGCCTCAAAGTGAAAGCGAATCGTCTACGAGACGGTCGCGGAGTTTTTCTCCGAGTTTTTCCCCTAATTAGTCCATTAATCCGGTGGCGCCCTCATTAGCGTTCGACACCCGATTCTTGTTCGACACTTGTTGAGTTTGTTCGCGTTTTTTATGTGAAATATCTTATCGAATTCGAGATTCTAAGAAACTAGGTGTAAGTCAATTGGTTTAATAGTTGTTGATAATGTGATAAGTGACTATACTATTTGAAAATCATTTGTAATTTTGTCGAGGTTCACCATAATGCAATCGTACATAAATCAATTACAAGCCTATCCCAAATACTGAAAATGTAAATTGAAATACTGTTTGTCAAGTTTTTTAATGCAAGTTTTTGATTCAAAGATTTGTCTCAGTCTGAATGTTCTGTGGCTACGTTAAGGAAAATAAAAATACCTAATGTTTTCTAAATTACGGGGCAAAACAACCACTCAAGTAAATAATGTGTTATTGTTTTTATTTGATTGCGTTTATATTTATGTGTGTATTTCAGAACTAGTCGTCACTACGGTACCTTATTGTCAAGACGTGAAGCGTCATACCTCGTCGATAGTAGTCGCAAGAGTTTTATTCCTGTCAAGAGTCTATCAAGAGGATAGACTCTTGACAGGAATAAAACTGTACATTAAGAAATGTCTACACAAAACTAGTTGACGCCCACATAACTGTCGTTTTGTCCAAGAGTTTTCAACGTCACATGAAACAAACAATATACGTTTAAAGTTTTTTATAATCAATTCATTAAATTGAATTTATAAGAGACTTTTTTTTTCATAGTAGGACATCTCTCAATTTTACTTTTAAATTAGCTACACAAGACAGTTAGAACTTTCACGATGTGTTCGGTTATTGATTAGCCTTAGTCTGTAAATGTTATCGGTTTCTAATAAGCGCATCTTGAATACAACTCCAGTTATTCGGCGACAGAACTCTCACAGCTTTAGTAAAGCGATGACCAATGAGAGTTTCTCCTACAAAAAAAAATGTAGTCATGCAGCATGTTCGTGAAGCTGGTTATCCTCTACGTTGATGAACTAGCACGTTTAAGCTGTATACGTCCACAGCCACCTTTGGTATGACTAGTTGTTGTTCTTAACACTTGAGCATGCCTATACTCCTAAAGTTGTATCGTATGCTCGTAAATTCACTCCAGTAAATACGAGCTAGCAATTATTTGGCAAATGCAATGTGTACAAACCTCACCCTTTGCGAATGTCTAACTAAACATTTCCTAATTTTGAAGCTTCAACTACGTAGTAACTAGCGCTGGCAAATGAGACTCACACACTGAATACGACCAGTTTATACCGACCTATCATTTTACACGGTTCTCTTCTCACAGTATAGCAGAACATATGTACAAGGGGGGTGGGAAGGTTTTGCTAGATTGGTCTTGTCATGTATATAGTACATGGTACTGTCAGCTTAACATCCAACTTATTAGACGTTTCGGAAATTCGGTTTCGCCCCGCAAGCACCACGGGCTACGCCGACAATAGGGCTGGGAAGTGGTTCGACAGTATCAGTTTAATATCATATTACTTTTTGAAAGTTTAGTTTGTGAAATATATGTCAGCTCTA
Organism: Hypercompe scribonia; assembly: GCA_949316085.1. Lineage (NCBI taxonomy): Eukaryota > Metazoa > Arthropoda > Insecta > Lepidoptera > Erebidae > Hypercompe > Hypercompe scribonia. Next base: position 14,865,624 of record OX438981.1, on the reverse strand, counting down.
GAAGCCTTTACGCAGTTTAGACATAATTACTTTATGTAACATTTTTTTAAGCTGAATATTAAGCTATTTTTGTTCTGTATCAGATAAAAATTTTCAGACCAATTTGGAGACAATTTAAACTAGGTTAAGTTTCCTTATGCAGAATAATTTATAGATAGTCGAATTTTTTAATGAAACTGTTTATTGAAAAATGAGATTATCTACAAATTCGATATTTGATAAAAGTTTTGTGACACCAGTTGTGTAGTGGTAAGTCTATTTTTGAAAATTACTATATATTTGAATACACAAAAAAAAGAATGCACACATATCGTCAAAAAAACAAATTAAACAGGGATCTCTTCTGGTCTCCATCCTTTTTTAAGTCTTTTTTACGAGTGCTAAGACGTTGAACTTTTATGAGACAGTTGCGAACAGAACATCTTATTTTTACCAAACTATAAAAGAAGAAAAACAGATCAAATCTATAGTAATAGTTGTCTAAGTAATACCTACTTCACATATTCTAACATTTAAACATTTACGTAATATCTATATTTAATAAAATATTTAAAATATTTTACTGGTAGCAATTGGGTTGTAAATATCACTTATAATATAATTAAAAAAAAATTATATACGGACAACAAGCCCAATATCGATAATTGCACATCACTACACGATATCCAGTTGGTAATGCAAACGTTTGTAACCCGTCGTCCGCCCGCCCGAGGCAAATACGTTGGGTAAATAACCCGCCGCTATCTACGACATACTACGTTCGTACTACATACGATTTGCTACAGACACACGCTGTCTACACTTCGCATCAGATTTTTGTTATGGTACCAACATACAGTTGAATAGCTTTCTACAATTTAATTTTAGATGTAAGCTACGTTGCCACTAGAATTCAATAAAAAAGGAAAAGGTCTAAGTTTTGTGTTTGTCTTTGGCTTAATAATATTTAAGACATAAAACTGTTCTTAAACAGCTTTGATACATGAATTGATACCTGTGATATATCTGTAGGTCTTAGATTTTATACAATTTAAATTATTAAAATGTTATTTCTTCGTATTAACAATATTTTACATAAAATAACATGACTCACTCTTTATAGACCTATTACATAGCTCATTCAAATAATCATTGAGCTTTTGGCTACAAAAATGTTTTATGTTTTCATTTAATAGTTAAATTAATTACTTAAAATAAGCCTTTTAAGAATCCTCAAAGGCACCCAAAGGGCAATATAGCGGTCAATGCTCGGAGTTTCTCCGTGTGATCGAATCAGGAATGAAGAGATCACAGACAAACCATAGTCACCAACATTACCAAAGAGTGAGTTGCCAAATTTAAGTAGCAATGGGCAGAGCACATTGTTCATAGACGAAACGAGTTCTAGAGCCGCGACCACGTCCTGGAAGATGGAGCGTAGGTCGAACGCTGACGACTTGGTGAAGGTCGTGGGAGACCGTTGAATGCGGGCAGCACAAAACCGGTTGTTATGAAGAGCCTTGGGGGAGACCTATATCTTTTGGCTGAGTTGATAAAGTAAATAATTCATGAAATATTGTTTTTACCACCTACGCAAAAGAACTAACGGTTAACCTGATAGTAAGTATCCACCAGCGCCCATATACACTTGCAACTCAATACCCGCATTACCGCCTTTCAGGAATCCCTTCCAGAATCATGGTGGAGGGCAAGAAGTTAGAGTACCTAAAAGGACTACGAAACAATTGCTTTACACTGTTTTTCAAAGAGGCTGTGATATCACTTCAGTTGAGCCGCTACATTTATGTTTCTTTTTTTCCTATAGAATCTGTCAAAGTGACTTTACTCTACCTGATCTAAAGCATAGGTAGAATTCAAGAGTGGTGGTCACCATACTCATTGTGAATGCAGCATATTAACCCACACTATCAAGGCCTGATCAGATGTTTTTTCTAACCCAGGTTCATAGTGGGAAGGAAACATGTGCGATGGTAGTGAGTTCCTAGTTTTAACTGACTGGTACAGGAAGGAAGAGCTAGACTTGCTCTCGAAATAAACCCTCCCGTTTAGTTCGAGAGTAAGTCTACCACTCTGAAACGATGATTTCCTAGGCCAGGATGCGTTATTGTGTAGAAGAATTGATAAGATAGGACCAGTTAAAAGAGCTCATCAAAACACTCTCCATGATAAAGGCACGTGCCAAGGCATAGTCCTCTCATTTACAAAAATATTTTTTAAATATATATCTTTATCATATCAGTAGAAAACTCCGTTACCACAATGGCTATTTCTGGTGATTCAAATCAAAAAAATTCAATAGGGATCAATAAGATGAGTATGGAGGAACGGGTGTTATGTCTCTCCTACACAAGGAGAAGATCCTACGGCAATCCGAGGTGATCAAGCCTGGCGGACTGCAGCCTAGCGATTAATGTGGGGATGCTGTACATATGCTAATCTACGCGAGAACTTCTATATCACGATACAGGACTAATTACGAACGGAGTTCGATGTGTTTTCGGTAGATGGCACCTTAGTATGTCTTCGTTTACAATTAATTTGAAAATTTACGAATGGAATCACATGGTGAGTGCGGGCAGCTGAAACATGATGAACCAAACTTCGATTATTACGCTGAAACTCTGCCCCTGGAGTGGACAAGTAGTGAACGCACTATTTAAAGATCGCAATGTTGAATTCGGCACATCACGCAAGCTGCCAGTGGACGGAATGTGAAACGGCTGGCTGTTTGTATGTGGGTGGATGGTTTTGGCGAAATTCCACCTTTGTTGCTTACCCACCCGCATGAAAATGGTGTAAGCAGTAAGATATTACACCAAACATCATAAATACTAAGAATGTGACATAGTATATGTCATTGATCATGATTATTGACATGCTTGTTAGTTTTGGAATATTATTAATTATTAAGGCTACCTATGCTTGGTTTCCTACAAGCTCTGTCTTTTTTAGTATTAGACGGCCGTGTTTGAGATATATGAGGTTATTATTATTATAATAATTGTTTAAGTAGTTTTCTAAAAATTTAAAAAACTTATTTATACTAAAAAACGCCTGACGGTTGAATTTCGACTATTTGAGTGTTTTAAGGCAGTGCGTTATGTTAGGTCATTTACCTAAACTGAAAGCTTGTCGGTGAGGCAATTTAAAAATCGCGTCTGTTTCTAACTTGTACCCTATCAAGAGTTAGAATTTGGTGGGCAATAGGTATATACAAGGCTTTGTTACCCTTACATTATGTATTGTGTCGCGGACTTGTCTGCGAACGAGGCTGTATAGTTACGTAGGAGTGTATGTGTGTACTGCGATACGGTTCCCTTTGTGTAATAATTTATTGCTTTGTTGTATTATGAACATATTGTAGCATGACGTTGCCTAATTTTAGTGTTTGGTGGAAGGGGCTGTACTGCTATTCTGTCTCTATTTAAATTGAAAATTACATAAATATAAATAAATATTTCAGACATTTTACACACAACGCCATCTCGTTTCAAACTAACAGAGCTTGTACTATGATAATATTAGACTGACTGATAGAATACTTATATACTTTTTTTTGTAAATAATATTAATATATTACTATACAAACTACAACTATACTATACATTAATATATAAAAATAACAATAAACACTTTCTAAAAGTCGTAAAACTATTTAAGATATATAATGATTTTTCCAGTTGAATCATAGATGTATCAATACTTGATTTATTTTGATTTTAAATTCATTTAAAATTACTGATTATTACGACATTATTGATTAATATTTATAGTGTATCAATAAATATCTACAAGACTCTAGCCCGTTTTAGATATACATCTAGCCTTCAGTAACACTATATTTCACGAGCAACCTCACTCCGAAATTTTAGTGCTTAAAGCAACCAGATTAAGCCTCTTACCTCTCTTACCTCTTTCTCTGCTCTATATTTATCATCAGCCAACTGGACTCAAACTCCACTACATCAATAAAATGTTAATTGAATTTACCGTCACAGAGCAACACAAAATTCATCATTATAGTTGAGATATTTATTTGTACTCTCCAAAGATCAAAGCGCCTTCTAAAATTACAAGAGATCGTCACGACAATAGTTTGAAGTAGTTTAAAGTAATTTAAATCGTATCTATTTACGTTATGTACGAACAGAAGATAGAATTCCAAACCTTCGAGCGCTTTATTACACTGAAGATATGGAATATTTGTAAGCTTTTGGACAATAAGGATATTTTTATCTCTTGTGGAAACTTACCGTAACTGTTAACGTACTAACTTACTTACAGTGGGAGAGCCATGCTTTGGCACATAGATATGGCACCACATACCACATACCCGAAGGCTCAAGCGGAGTTAGACTAGACAGAAAATTGGTGTTAAGCAATATTCCTTCTATAGCTTGATCTCTATGACAGATGGCTACGCAACCGATGAGGTGGCTTTGAACAAGCGATTTTGCTTTTTATTACCTATATTTTCACCCTTTACGTGTCAGTTTTATCACAAAAGAAGTGTAATACATTATAAACATGAAAAATCACACCTCAAATGTACTTCGTAAGTTGTAAAATGACACTAGTGACAACCTTTCCTACGGGTCTCCTTTGCTGATGGATCGATCCACAATTCACTACTTACACACTTACCACCGTAGCTGTCACCCCTGCATCATTGGGCCCGTGCGAGAGCACTCATGAAGGAAAGACGACAGCACGGATATTGTCGCTTTAAGTTGGCCTTCTGTAAGAAAGTAGTACTGTCCTGGTCGAGCCCGCCCGTTCGTGCTGAAATCTGCGTTGCTCTACTACCAACGCATTCGTCCACATATTTGCGGAGGTCCGACGCCAGTCACGGAGTGAATAGCCCACTCCGTGTTTGAACTAGTAGCTGACCACAAATAATCTTGGGAATAATAAAGGTATGGAAACTGGTAAGATTTGAGAACACGTGAACCCGTGACATCACATTATAACAGATACCGTGGATTTAAATGATTCAGAAAAATACTAGATGTTTCCTGCAGTTAATCTAAGTAGTCATTTCGGGACACAAGTCTATAAGCTTATTTTTTTTTACAAGTGGTAAGCCACACTGATTACAGAAATAATACAGGTGGTAGAGCCGGCTCGACCGGGGCAGTACTAGCCTCCTACAGAAGACCAACCTAAAGCGACAGCACAGTGCTGTCATGTTGCGTTGATGCGTGCGAGACCGGAGGCCCATTGATGAAGGGGTAACAGTGTCCGAGGCAGGAGTGTTAGTTTTGCATTGCTTCGATGACTGTCATGCCTTTTAAACCCACTAGCAGGGAATAAAAAGGACTTTACTATGCTACAACAGTGTGGGTAGTAACCCACACCGAAATCATGATGTTTCATAATTTCGATCTCAGTGCTCCTTCTTATTTCAAGTGTTCTTGATCATTGTGAGCATCTGAATTCTTAAAGGAATAGATCGATTGCGTTTGATTTTTTTTAAAGCCGTTCAGTTGTATTAGCTCCAGTCTCTCATCAGCTCTAGTCATTAAAGTTACCAGTCATCAAAAAAAATGGAATTATCTACGCAGTAACTTGATTATTCAAGGATCGTATTTCTTTTAGTTATGCCTAATACAAATTTAATTACTTACACCTAACTTTTATCCTAAATAAAAGTATTATTCCAGGGGAAAGAATAGTAACATAAACACGAGCGCAGCCGCTGGCAAAAACTAGTTAGAAATGCATAACAAGTTTATATTAGCTATACTATCTTTAAGTGACATTAAAAAAAACTAACTCTGGTCACACATACGTTAATAACACCAGTTTTTGGAGATTTTTACTTGACACTTCTTATTTTTGTTTCATTCGAATTCAACGCTTATAACTGTTTTAAGCAAATCACGCAAACAGAGTATTTCGCAATTTATAATATGTCTATATAATATATATATATTTATAATATAACTTTACTTATATGGAGTTTTAGAAAATTCATCTACATACTCGTACATACATCGATAGTATCATCAGAGTCACAAATAAATTGTTTTAAAACATAAGCAATCGTAATTAACTTAAAAAATACCATCCACATTACATTTAGAGTTGTTTTTCTTTTCATTTTTAAATAAAATCATAAAGAAGAAGGACATCCTTTGCGACAATTGTTTATTGTCGAAACGAATTGTTCTGAATCGGTTTATTTTTGAAAGAGTTCTGAGAAGGGTTTTTAAATTGGTTTAAAATAATTATTCTCATATTTCAGGTAAGTACCTGTAAAGTTACAAACATATTTACGCAACATACGTATATATATTATGGAAATGAGGGTAAGTCAATAACGCACTAGACATTCAAATCTCCAACTTAGACAATATTATCTGCTGGCACCTATTGTGGAGCTCCAATTGCTGTCAGAACTTCAGTCGACGAATGTGCATTATGTAGGAATATAATGAGCTTACTGCATCTACGACTTAAGCAATACAGACATACTCGTATAACAGTGACTAGTTATTGTTCACGGTTTCACTCGCGTGATTGTTTCCTATTTGATGTTTATAACTGGGTAATTACGAACAGTTATACGGTGGTATTGTATGTTCATCACTTATTTTACTACTTTAGAGATAAAATTATTGTAATAGGATCGAATAAATCTGAGCAAATAATTTAAGAGTACCTATTAAATAAAAACTTATGTCATTTAAACTTCGATGTATATTTTTTTTTCTGTATGAAGAGCCTGCCAAAGTGACTGTACTCGCCTGATGGAAAATTTGAATAGAATCCAAAGAGTTGTAGTCACCATACTCATTCCAAATGCAGACAATGTAGTGTGGTGACCCACACTATGGCGGCCTAGTGAGATGCTTTTTCACGCCACGCTTTGGGATGTAAAAGGTATGACAGTCATCGTGGTAGTGTAAGGCTCACACAGTTATCACGATAACTGTCAGCCCTGCATCAATGGGTCTCCGGTCTCGCATTCACCAACGGAACACCACAACACAGATGCTGGCGCTTTAGGTTGGTCTTCTGTGGGAGGGTAGTACTGTACCGGTCGAGCCGCCCCGTTGTACTGAAATCAGCGTGGCTCTACTACCTAATATTTATAAGTTCATGACCATGTCTGATCGAGTATGTATAAATCTATTAATTTAGGATTTGACTTCTTGGTTGGACTTGTTTATATTTCGAAATTGAAAGTAAAGAAAATAAACAAACACAATTTTATTTTAATTATTTGATAATCTAGTTCTAGAGGATAATGGGCAAAAAAGTAAAACTAATCAATAAATATGCCTAAATAGAGGGGCAATACACATCTTGGCGTTTATCTCAAAGTATTCACTTGTTCAAAGTTTTTAGAGAGAGAGAGATTATGTTTCTAGTAGTAGTAGTAATATCTACCGCTGCAAGAATAGCGTTAATTTTCTTAGTTTGTAGTGTAGTAGAAATGACAGGAGTTTAGTTCAAAATTGATTACACAAAATCACTCACATGATCTTGCTGTCTCCCTTCATCGAACCTATAAAAGTTATAAATGGAAACCTTAACTAGTTAATTCCAAACATTTGACGATGTGTGTTCCTGCATAGTTTTAATATAATAAAATGAACCGTGGTAGGAGGAATAGCTCCAAAGCTATTTCATTCACCGGGCTTGTTTGACGCACATACCAGCAATATACATAACTCTATGTACGCAAGCCAACTAAATTGAGCACACGTAACGAAGGGGAGGTTGGGTGAAATGGAAGCGTGCCGAACTTGCTTAGATAATGTGCATACATTAAACTAAGACTAAACTAACGCGTGGCGTATCTTGATGAAGGAAGTTCGCTCGCCCGCGGTCTAATTACAGGGGAGAGTTGGCAAAAACTATCGCTTTGATGTAGACGTACAGGATGGAATTTAATTATGTTTAAGGTTTATTGAGTACGTGATAATGAAATTATGAAAAAATAATACATGATTCAAAATGCAGGCAATAAATAACTTATGCACAGAGTGATATATTCATATTTTTGTAATTTAAATGTTGCTACAATATTTATGATACAGCAGAATAATTGAGTTGACTTAGACTTCTCTAAGTAGGTAATTCAACGCTGAGCTACGGTAGATTTCCATTTGATTTGACATCCTCTAAAAATAGATAAATTCCCAGGCCACCTACTGTTCTAGACAGTAGGTGGCCTGGGAATTTATCTAAATGTTTTTAATAAAGTTTTCGTTTGAAGGTTTATGAGTTCGTAGACGACTATAATGAAAATATATATTTATATTTATATATATATTTCATAATAGTAGTACATAGTTTTATTCAAAGAAGAAAGAAAGAACAAAGAATTATTGAAACATTTGTTTGTGGTAGGTATTATTCTTTTAATAGTTTATTTAAAGTAAATAAATGTTTACAAAAATGATAACAAATATTCAAAGAGAAACAATAGTAACATTTAAAAATATCAAATCTATTTCATTTCTATGAGATATTCCTTCCAGGTAACCGGTGTATTTGCTTTTGCTGAGCCGGATTATTCCAGCATAAGTCTCTTCGCCCATATATTGATGTCATCGATGCGCGGGATGCAGATCCTTTACATTTTAAAATTTTATACCTATTTCATTCCGTGGAATATGAAAAAATATTTGCCGTTGAACTTTTCTAATGCTACAAGCATAATTAGTTAGTTATTAAGAAATTTAAATTAGGGATTGTCCTGCTTGCTATAATTTAGAGTGTCTTTTCACACCATTTTTTTTTTTGAAAACCACCCGTATGTCCAATTTGATGGTAGACTCCTGTTCAAAATAATAAGGTTAAAAAATTATGAGATATAAAGCACCTTGAGGATATTTAGTAATCAAGCAACTCTCATAAATATCCAATAGAAAAAAAAACTTTAACCTAACTATTAATGAAAGATAATTAAATTAATTGTGAATATTAAGAGAATTCAGCTAAATATTAAATCAATATTTTGTTTTTGTGAATTTCATATTCAATAACACGGCGCCGATTGCTGACATCATTTGTTGTTGTTAGATAAACAATTCAGTATTTCCATCACGTAAACAATACGTAATATGTAAAAACTTTGAAAATAGTGTTTTGTATCAATCATATTTTGGCACTATATGTCTCCTTTTGATCATGTACGTGAGGATAGTGGGGTGTCGACTTTTCTCCTGTTAATTTAGCAAGGCAAAATTCACACTTCTATTTACTCTTACAATGATATTCGTTTTCTCTCATAACTTGTTTTAACAACCTTTTATACCAACAGTTACCGATTTAATTGTAGCTTTGTGTTTTAAGATTTAATTTCATAACTAACGCAACATTATAATTTTAACTATGAATGTGTATAATATACTTCAGTACAGATTATAAACATATATCTTATTTTGAAAAACAAATCATTTTAATCACATAGAGTACCAAAATATATGGAACGCAGACATGTGGTTCGTATTGCAGTGAAACTTAGACAGTTATTGTTACCAATTGAGTTAGTACCACGTTACGGTACGTGAAGGTAACAGCTTGTACAAACTGGCACCCTTTAGTGATTGTGGGTATATTTTACTATAAGTAAAGTAATGAATTAAGTAGATATACGAAATATTTCACAGAAATAGTTTCATACCAATATGTTGAAATATATTATGTTAAGTAATGTTTACTATTATTTGAAAATTGAACTGTGTACGTCGCTGTGTTTAATATAAAGTATTTAGGAGAAACTTAATGAGTAATATTAACACTCTAAATTCAGAAAATAAATGAATATTTCGCAAACAGAAATTGAATTTCTAAAATTTATTTTCTTACAAACAATTTGTGTGTGAGCACCAACTCTATGAAAACCTAAGTGTCATATAAATAAGATTGCTAATTAATTACGACTAGCCTAAACTAAAGTGTAGTCACCAACCCCGTAAGCACGTTTCAATACTTTTTTTGAGATACAATTTAATATACAATTTTTGAAAACTTATGATAATCATATTTTTTGTTTTTCAATTGACAAATGCCTGAATATTGCTTCAAAGTAAAGTTCACCTAAACTTCTACGCAATCAATGTGTCTTTACATAATGACATTTAAATACATTTTGTCTTCAATAGAGCAAATATAACACAAAACCCACAATTCGTACTAAAACCATACTAAGCGCACATAAACAAACTCGACTCACGATCACATGTCTCCCGCAAGACAAATAGGTACTTTCTACCCCACCCTCCCCTAACCCGTCCATCTGAAACGCTGACAGTCGGCATTCACCTGCGGGGAAACCTCCCAACAGTAAATTGTACCGAATGTCTTTGGTACTGTGTATTTAAGCTTAATATAGTAGTACGTAACTGGTATAAAGTACGGTGATTCTACTTAATAACCCTTTTGAGAGTTGATGGTGATCTTATTGCTGTAGAGGGTTAAATGTCAAATTGTTTGATTTTGGAAATGTTGAATGTTTTCTTATTTTAAACTAAATGATCGTCTGAAGTTCATTATAATGAAAATTATTGATGTAGCTAGCGATTTCAATGTTCTATAGAAAGTAATGAGCGATTGAATATCTAAATTAATTTCGTATTGTGACCTACTTCTTATGTTTTACTTCGATTCTATGGCAATCGATTAATTATATTAATTTAGAACCATAAAATGGTTGTTTGATTTACGTTAGATATTAATAAATAATGTAATTTAAAAGCCTTTTGAGATTAGGTTTGAAATACGTGGCATCTTATTGTTTTTCTTTCAATGTCAATTAAATTTGTAAGAGGTATCTACAAATGAAATAAAATAAATTGTACATCAAAAATGCTCCTGTTGAAGATTTAAGAACTAAAACATCGTTGGTATTGAATGGTTTAAAAGTAAGCTGTCTAATAGGATTTTTTTTAAAATTGTCGTACTTTGACGCTCCAAATGTTTAGGTTATTATGTAAATGGCTAACTTATATTGCAAATTATATTGTATTAAATTGGTTTTAATATGTTTTTAGATTGACTATATAAGTTACTAACAATGTTGAACTTATGTTTACATTGAAAACTTGAATTGTATCAATTTTTCCTATTAGAATTACAAAATCCAATAAGATCGATAACGCTTACAGTGACATCTGTTATCGAATAGACTTAAAATCGAAATTTAGTTTGATGTTCGGGTAGCTAGATGGCCTCATTAAAATTATTAAATGTAACTTGCTTACAATTAGCCAACATAGTAAAACGTAGGAAATATAAACTTATTTCAGGGTATCCTGTTTGTTACAGGTCCATGGATTGTTCTTGAGTGTTTCCCTAACGTAACAAATAATTAAAACTGTATAATCTACTTTTTTGAGTAAACGTATTACGTCATCCGTCACTTCTTAAAGACATAAGGTATGTTTTACCAAATGTAGGTCGCCATCGTCTGGGTCGCCATATTGTCTGCATTCGCAATGAGTGTGGCAACTGTGGTAGTTGCCATTCTTGGATTATATTTATGCTTTCAATCTGGCAAAGAAGTCACTTTGGTAAGCTCCGAAAAAAAAATATGTATAATTTTCCCAATAATAGAGGTTATATTATTTCATACCTAACTGCTGTAGATATTACCTTGTGTATTAATAAAAATGCATTGTAAGAAGGAAGAATTTTATCAGTATAAAATTCACTTAAAGAGCGTTCGGTCTTATTTATTACGTATAACTTATTATAAAATAAATAAAAAACAAACGCTGAACAGTTTATTTATATACATACTTACTATTGTGAAATAAAAAAAATAAAATGAATGTTACTATCAAGCTTACAAAAACAAAAACAGCCAAAATAATCTCATCCATCCATAAAATTAAGTGGATTCTTAGTGAGCTTTTTTTTCAGAGATGTTAAAAAATAACTTAAATAATAATAACATACATACATAAAGTCATGATTGTTTCCCCGGACGGATAGGCAGACGTGTGTTAAACGCCCACTTTTCGTTTATAATTATAATAATAAAATTTTTTGCTGCCACAAAATGGCAGCGAGTCTTTTACTGCCAATCGATGTTTTTTTACCAGAATCTCGTCCGTCGATCAGCATATGCATTTGCAGATGAGTCTGGCAATAATAATAACAATATTTAGCAATCGCAAATTGAGTAGAAATTGTCTAGTACAGCAACACCTACACAAGTAGGTACCTGTAATCAGAGTTTGGTACCCATTGTAATGTTCAAGTTATGTTATATATACGTATGAATACAAAATGTATTCACAACGAAAGTAACAAAGCAAAATCCCACAAATTTTACCTTACCTATTGTATTATTTCGTCTAAGACTGCGTGTTACGTAAATCTAAGTCTCCCCACGGGCTTTCCATCAACAGTGATTGATAAGGCGCACCCCGTGACGCAGTCGTTACGTGGTCGTATAGCCGAGCCTTAGTGAGGATAAGACGACCACCGCTCGACGATAAGACTACTTGTTTTGAATTCAAAGGATCCTTTTTAAACGATTAAGAAGCGTCAAACGAATTTGAACAAGTTTCTACCATATTAAGTTATATATTCTTTAACATGTCGGCTAAGTTACCTACGTGACGTCACAATTAAATATCCGTTAACATAAGACACAAAAACTTTACTTGCTTAGTTAATATAACGTATATATTTTATACATTGAGCGGAACTGTCGATGTAATGCTCAGTGATACTGACTGCTAAGTCAGAGTTCGTGAGTTCGATGCCCACCCACGACAAGTCTTTGTGTGATAAACCCAATCATGTGTTCTGTGTCTAAATGTAATTTATGTATATATTTAGACATATAAAAGTATGTCTATCAGCAGTCTGGTTACCAGAGTAAGTGTACAAAACAGGTTCTGCCTAGTTTGGGATCATACGACCGTGTGTGAGATGTATAAAAAAAATTATAGTATGTACAAACAATGCTTTTTTTTATAATGGTACGAAATTCATTCGCTTATTAAGTTACTATTTTTAGTTATTAGGTTCTTTATTAATCACTAAATTCGATTTCTGAAACCACCACCACCTTTTGGCACGTAACGTACCTACCAAGTAATTTGATCCAAGAGTCGGCACAATATATACGACTAGTCCATTTACAATGTGGCCAAATTAATACTTTATGCAACCAACTAATCACTGGATTGGTTCCATAAAGAATAATTCTTCTCTACTGAGTGACTAAGAGTGTTGTAAGAGGCGAGTAAGTCAGCAAAATACACAGGACAACACCACTACGAAGAGAAGGAAAACTTGAAAACAATCCTGTACCAACCTGTCTAAGCAGCATGGTATAATAGGCCAAAACCTATATTGAGAGCCTGCCAAAGTGACTCTACTCTGCTTGATGGAAAACATGAATAGAATCCAAGAGTTGTGGTTACCATACTCATTGCAAATGCAGACAATGCAGTATTGGTGACGTTTGGGGACGTAAAAGGCATGACAGTCATCGTGACTGTGTAAGGCTTATACAGTTAACACGATAACTGTCACCCCTGCACCAATGGGCCTCCGGTCTAAGGAGAGACCTAAGTTTAGCAGTGGACTGTTAGGGGCTGTTAATGTGTGATGTGAGTGACTTAGTAACCTGTGACTACCAGTAGCTGTAAAGCGGTAGAGACCGCTAAATATTTGGAGAAAAAGCCCGAATAATCGGTATTTGACGTATACATTATTATGTAATTCACTTTAAGTTATTTCTTGCATACATTATAATGTTTGTATAAAATCTCAAAAATGATATACATACGTATATGGTACGTCATAGACTTAGGCCATATTTTTTTAAATTCAGACGCCGTAGTAATTAAAATGGTTTGATACCAAGGATTTATGTTTTAAATAACAATCTATCACTATTTGCTGATACTTAAAATATAATTGGTTTTTAATTATCTCAGAATTATTAACTACATATAAGCATGTCCATATTATAACTAGAGTACCTATACATAAAGATATGTGGAATCAGTAGATCTTCAAATAAATATAATAAATTAGTAAAGTTTGTAATCCAATAGATTCAGATAATATTTGCATCTGTTACATATTTTTTGTAACAGTAACTCTAATCATCCAAATCCATGAAAAAACCTTATTTCAAAAAAATTTCAAAGCATATGTACATCACTTCAAAATGCTTTTATTCAGTCCACATAAAGTAGTTCCATATAACGAATAGCACACGTATCCACTAAAGCTTACCTTCTAACATTATTGATGACTAAAACAACCCTCCACCCCCGTAGCGGACCGAAATACGAAGTGGGGTCAAACGCTAACGTTTATTCACAACTCTCAAGTCCAAGAACTTAAGAAAACCAGCAAACAAAAACCAACTTTAACCACCAATATATATAATCTAGATTCGAATACGTGCTCCTGTCTTTAAAGTCTCAAGTCGACGGTAAACTGCGAGGGTGTTAGAGGGTTAAACCCCCCAGGTGGTTGGGCAATTTTACCACGTTAGGCTGTGACGGTCGCCTGTAATTTTGGGCCTAATGCGACTATTCCTATTTCAAGTTACCCCTCGAGCTTAAGTATGGCCTGACGCGGGAGATAAGGCTCCCTATATACTTTAGTAGGCAGTAGGTGTAGTGTAACGAAACTAAGTATGTGCTTTTGTTGATCACGGGAGATAACGTAATGGTTTAGTTCAGACGTTTCGACGTAAGGAGCTATTAACGAAGGCAACTTTGAATTGAATATCTTTTAGAATGGGTGTAGTAATCTGGTGAGTGTTCTGACCTTTTTGGATGTTTGATATGCCCACGTGTACACTATAATTGTGGTCTAGTGGGTTGCCAGAGTTCACAGAGTACAGATAAGTGCAAAAATAATAATGATGTATTTTTTATGTTCTTAGATCTGCAGACTGAATTTCTTCTTTCTTCAAATGAATAGTGTATTTCTTGATGAGTGAAAAGTTGAACTTAGTTATATTAACTTATTAGGTTTTTCACATATTTTATTTGTGTGTAAGCTGTTAATATTTTCTTAGTATACCTCAATTATGGTGAACAATGATTTATGACCTTTTGTATGCCTGATTACTTCGGGATTCAAACTAATAACTACGCTCAAATATATGACCCTTTTTCTTTTACTTTCAACAGAATACTTTCTAAGCAAAGAAGTCCAGAAAACTACTTTCCATATTCAAATAAACATAAGTTACACATGTTTATTTTCAAACCCAAACTCGATGACCAAACAGATGATACGAACACGTTCACGAAGGAGACCTGATATAATTGTCCCCACTAGTTCGTACGGCTCTAAACAAAGATAAAGGCTCGAAAAGTACTCAAATAGATGGAACCCCGGCAGAATATAAATCGGTGTTGTAAAACTTTGTGCGGCTTAATTAATTGTGTTCGGATTTAGGGAATGTTGCCAGTGAGTATACAGCCTTGTTTTCGTTAGATGTTAAAGTTTCATACAGTTTCAGCCCATTTGGTTTTCGTGCTAAATGATTTTCGGTACAACTGATAAATAGGTCTCAGTTTATAAAGACTTAGTTACTAATTAAGCACAGGTGTAATTAATGCGATGGTTTTTAGTGTAGATGAATAAAGATATTATGATGTTCCTAAGTGTGGTAGCAAAACATTAAGACACCTATGACACGGTGTGGTCTTAGTTAGCTCGATTCGAATATTTTAGATTTATTTTTATTTTCGAATATAATTTGAATAAAAAAAGAAAGAAAAAAGGAATATGCTCACTATGCCCAGATACCCTAAGCTCCTATGAGTATTATCCGTAGAGACATCGATCACACTATAAAAAGCCGTGAAATAGATACATTATCTAACAATTAAGAATATTTAATATAAAGATGTCAGTGGTTGCGAATAAACAATACCAAATGGGAATATTGGATTACACTGATGTAACTATTCTGTTTAGGTTTTTAGTAATCACATTTACACTTTTTTAACTCATCTTGAAACGACTGAATTTAAGTGTCTGTGAATTAGACCAGACCACTGTCAGAACCTGACCTGATTGCACGGATGGCGTTGCGGTTTAAGCGTTTGCCATGCCGCTCTCTACTGCGCTGAGTGTTATGGGTTCAAACCCCACATGGTATAACATTTTGTGTGATCCATAAATTGTTTTTCTGAGTTTGGTCTGGGTGTTCTTTGTGTCCGTTTCTTGTATATTTGTAAAGTACCCGGCGACACAGTAGAACATGTTTATGTGAGCGTTGTCTTTAAAAAGAGTATCTTTGTCCCCATATACCTACTATTACGGATACAATATAGTGAAACTTAGATAATTCACATGCTCATAATGTACGTATTATCTATGCCTAGCACAAAATTAGTGATCCGTAACATAAAATATAGTCCTAATGTTGAGACATCAGTCAATATCTAAAGAATCAAAAAGTAATACGGTTATAACCAACTAAAAGTCAACTTAAGTCACAAAATTATATAAAAGAGAACGTTTTTTTATTAAATCTCAATAACATGGCTCTATTGTTATCTATCTACCTGGTCCACACAGCAATCATCACACCTCAATGTCTGACAAAAACCAAAAATTAAACAACCTCCTTTGTTGGCGAAAACGCTAAATTGAGGAAATTTCCATCCATTCTCCAGCCAGGCGTCATCCGCGCCTAAACCCCGCTTCAATTTCAATAGCACCCCCTACATACTCCCTACACCCTTTAGGACGCCCCCACACCCATAACCGTCCCTCTCTAACATACGCTTATCTAACGAGAACGACAAAGACACGACTACCTACAGGGCCGGTCCGAAAGTTAGACATATATTATTGTATTATACGATCGTAGGTGGCGCGGGGGTGAAGATTGATGCCACGGGCGGCGGGGGGTAGTTTCGGCAACCCTATGGCGACGTAACGAAATTTGCGTCACGCACGGATGTGTGCGTCGGAACATGGCCTCATATTTCATGTTGGGAAATTAGATGGTGGAATTAATTTTCAAGTTTTCAATATAGAGAGGAAAAATTGGCGGTGATGAATAAAGATGTTCACTCGTATGGTTATTCACGAGGTTTCTTCGGCAAATTAAACCTGTGTATGGTTTCTTTTATATTCATCAGTGTTTTGAGAATGTTGTATTGGGTTTGATTTGTTTTCTGTTAAGGCTCTTACTTTATAAACGAAACGGAGGTCATATTTTTTTTTAAAAAGACAATATCTGCGTCAGGAATATATCTATATCTATACCTATCCTGTGTCACGGGGTACTTTATAAACATACATGCGACGGACATAATTAACACCCACGTAGTGACCACATAATGTAGGTAGGACTAAGGTCAGAACTCACATTAATTTTTAATGTACCTACTTCTTATTTATTTACTAAGATATTGATAAATAAACATAAATTTATCTTTGAATTAAAAATCACATGTATATCCTCATCTTTCATATAAACTAATTTATTTTATTTATTTATTTAAACAACTGCTCACTGCATTTATAATTTACCCAACACGTAAGCGAGCCATTACTGCGTAACAATGTTAAAAATATAGTAATAAATACTTATGTATATATATGTATACAAAAATCCACTTAGGCAAAGTGTACACAAATTAAAAAAAGTAAAAAATTTGGTATAGAAGATGTCGACACCCGTATACCGAACAGTTGGAGAATACTGGACCGTACACGTTTGTATCTGTGTTGCCGCGAGGAAACACGAGCGATGATACGACACACGAACCATTTTAAACGATAATTATAATATAATTACTATATTTTATATACCTTCTTATGTATATATTATGTATTTAAATGTGTGTTTATATCTTATGCATTTTTATCTTTGATACTTTGTATCTACACCCCTCACTGCTACAATGGAACTAGAAAAAAATTAAAAAGTTAATATTGTTGTTCGATTTTTCGTTTGTTTAAAGTAAAATAACTAAATTAATAATTATTTCAGACATTTGACACACAACGTCATCTAGTTTCAAACTAAGCAGAGCTTGTGCTATGATAACTAGACTGTCTGATAGAGTACTCATATACTTCTTTTTTGTAAATACATAAATATTACATATAGAAAACACCCAAACTTCGAGACAAATATTTGTAGATCATACAAACATTTGGTCCGACCCGAGAATCGAACCCGAGACCTCAAGCACAGCAGTTGCATTCACTACCGCTGCACCACCGAGGCAGTTACTATTAGTACGGCTCTTAGTATCAATGCGGCTCTATCTGTGGGCAATGGTTGGTGTTAGTTCTTTTTTAAGTCAAGTTTACCTTATTTTACAAATAAGCACACATAACTTTTATCTTCAGCCATATCCACACTACCAGGTATAACTACTACCAGGTATAACACTGCCTCGGTAGCGCAGCGGTAGTGAATGCGACAGCTGTGCTTGAGGTCTCGGGTTCGATTCCCGGGTCGGACAAAATGTTTGTATGATCTGCAAACATTTGTTTCAAATTTTGAGTGTTTTCTATGTGTAATATGAATGTATTTACAAATAAAAAAGTATGTAAGTATTCTATCAGTCAGTGTAGTTGTCACAGCACAAGCTCTGCTTAGTTTGAAACTTGATGACGTTGTGTGTCAAACGTCCGAAATATTCATTGATTTATTGATTAAATGAGGTAAACCATTGTATTCAATAAAAGTAGGTATTTACCAATTGGCATACGTATATGCGTATACGTATACATACTATGTTTTACGTTATTAAGTGTCAAAAAAATTGATTTAGTTAAAAAATCTTTGTAAAATGTTAAAAATGTAAACAACTAATATTATAAATAAGAAAGTAACTCTGTCTGTCTGTTACGTCTTCACGGATAATCACTGAACTAATTGCATTATAATTAATTTAGCATTTAAAAATATACCAAAAAAATTGGGTACCGATTGTTGAGAAAAGACATGGACTACATACCTACATACCTTTTTACCACGATGACCTAAACACAAGCCGAGTCTCGAGCAATCACTAATGCGATCAGGTCTTTGACTCGCCCAATGTCTCACTCAATCTACTCAATTTAACTTACTAATCAAATCAACTCGGCATTAGACATTTATTTCTGTACATCTGAATGTCAACGTAAAAAAATGTTCATACTTAATAAGGTAACAGTAAGGTAAAGCTGACAGTCGCATATGTTTAAACACGAACTTTCAGAAATACTAAATCCACATCAATCTCAGTTTAAAATACGTACCCCTTCTAACTTGTTGCTCAAAAAATATGGGGCAAACATTTAAAATGTGGGAGGGTGATAATGTAAAGATGAACAAAAATGATATCGCTGAGTTCAAAGTCAGGAAACTCCATTGTGCTAATTACGCGGCAGACGGCGCGCTTTCGCTTTCGCCGCCGGTCGTTTTAATTATTTTTTTTCCAGCGTCTCGACGTCTGGCGGGAACTCCAGGAAAAATTGACGATGTAATATAGAGGATGCGACTTGTAGATAAATATTTCTTTGTTTACTTTTTGTATAAGTTATATCAATTGAGTTGACATTATTTGACACCAAAGAAAGTAAAATTTTCTGTGTATTGTTTAAACCTATATATTGAATTAAAGGTGCACAGAGTTTCCACCAAGAACTTAGAGCCCCAAGTTGCACCTGCACATATTTCACCTGTTGATCGACGGACGAGGGTCTGGCAAACAAAACATACCGATTAGCGGCAATAGGCTCGCCACCTATTACGTGGAACTAGCAAACACTAGCAAAAAGTGGGCGTTCATTGCCTCTACATACCCCTCCTGAAAAATAAATGTGATTTTATGTGTGTTTGTATTTAAAATTATCAACTTTATTACCTAACCAATAACTTAAGCTATTATCTCAATGTGCTCAAAAAGAGTTAAACAAGAAGTTACTCTTCAAATTTATAAATATTATTAGAGTAGTGTGAGTACTGAATCCCTACAAAACTCGTTTGTGTAGGTACATCAATATTATAAATTACCTATACGTATTTTTAGGACTAAAATACAGAACAATTTTATTCGACTTAACGATATTATGGACTCTTTGTTTTCTTTTTATCGAGACTTGGATTTGACCTATTCGACGTATGCTAAATCCAGACTACGTACGGATGGGTTCTCCCGGTGTATCCATTTATTTCTTTCACAGTTAGGAAAGTTCGCGTTCGCTAAATCTTTGATACTTTCTTCTTGCATTTTTTTAGCTTGCCTTATTAATGAAAAGTAGGTTACCAACTTTGTACGCTTTAAGAATGAAAGTTACGGCCACGTTGCCGTAGGTCGATGAACTTTAAACTCAGCTGTCTTTTGTTTTTGTGTCATTCGCGACACCAGCTTGTGATTTACGCAATATTTCGTGATTCATCCAAATAAGAAGTAGGTAATTTGTGCTTGCTTACTTGTTTGTGGCTTTACTCAAATCTCTTTCCTTGAACTAAGTTTATCAGAACTAGTTCTATTGTTCTAAATCAATGAGTATTAATAAATTAGTAGTAATTAGTACAAAGATATTAGCCTGATGTATATTTTAGTAGCCACGAGTACACTAACCAAGTACCACTTTATAAAAACAACTCAATTTAAATTGTCAATAAAATTAACTGACAATGTCTGTCGAAAAAATTCGAAACAGACCAATATGTAAATTCAATAGCTCTACCGCTTGGATTTACTTAAGTTTTTTTGTACCTAATTTAAAAATTCTTATAATTTCGATCGATTCCGTCAACAAACAAATATTATTTCTCACCATAACACTACTTAGTCTGGCCATAAATACTGTTACACTTAATTATAAAAAAATATTACATTTGAATTTCGAATCTGTCATTTTTATACGATTGTTCATTGTGTTTTCTCATTTTGGCGCCAATACATTGTAAAATATTTTGCGATATTAAAATGGTGTGGGGTGATAAAGAGAACCGAATCGCTGTGATAGCATTACACAAAGTAGGTATGGAGCCAAATGCAATTTTTAAAACTCTCCATACACTTGGTATTAGTAAAATGTTTGTGTACCGGGCTATTAATAGGTACAATGAGACCTCCTCTGTTTGTGACAGAAAAAGATCTGGCCGTCCACGTAGTGTTCGTACGAAAAAGGTGGTCAAAGCAGTAAGGGAAAGAATTCGAAGAAATCCTGTCCGAAAGCAAAAGATTTTATCTCGGGAAATGAAGATAGCACCTAGAACCATGTCGCGTATTTTAAAAGATGACTTAGGACTTGCAGCCTATAAGAGACGCACTGGCCATTTCTTAACTGATAATTTAAAGAAGAATAGGGTGGTAAAATCGAAACAACTACTGAAGCGGTACGCAAAGGGAGGTCACAGAAAAATTTTGTTTACGGATGAGAAAATTTTTACAATTGAGCAACATTTTAACAAACAAAATGACCGTATTTATGCTCAAAGCTCTAAGGAAGCTTCCCAATTAGTCGACAGAGTGCAACGTGGACATTATCCGACTTCAGTGATGGTTTGGTGGGGTGTTAGCTATGAAGGAGTGACTGAGCCATATTTTTGTGAAAAAGGTATCAAAACATCGGCACAAGTGTATCAAGATACCATTCTTGAGAAGGTAGTTAAGCCCCTTAACATCACCATGTTCAATAACCAAGTATGGTCCTTCCAGCAAGACTCGGCGCCGGGTCATAAAGCTCGGTCCACGCAGTCTTGGTTGGAATCGAACGTTTCGGACTTCATCAGAGCTGAAGACTGGCCGTCGTCTAGTCCCGATCTTAATCCGCTGGATTATGATTTGTGGTCAGTTTTAGAGAGTACAGCTTGCTCTAAACGCCATGATAATTTGGAGTCCCTAAAACAATCTATACGATTGGCAGTGAAGAATTTTCCCATGGAAAGAGTGCGTGCTTCTATTGATAACTGGCCTCATCGTTTAAAGGACTGTATTGCAGCCAATGGAGACCACTTCGAATAAGCTTTTTATATTTTTAATTGTTTTATATTTATGTATTAAACTGACACACTGTAAAAGTAATAAATGTTATTTGCAGTTAACAATTTTCTTTTTTCTTTATTACAATATTTATGGCAAGACTAGGTATAACACATTCAGCAAAACCCACTAACATCATTAATTATCTATTAAAAAATAATCCTTTTATACGTCACAACCTATTCTCGGAGTACACAGGATTACCTGGACTAAGGCTCAAAAAAAAACAGAAGCACAATGGTTAACCCTTAAATACAAGGTGGGTCGTTTTTATCTGCGTTCATAAAAAAGAATGAATGAAAGATTCGTTGTTTGATATATAATTGTTTTGTATAGTTATTTTAATATGAAATTGTTAAAATTCAGACACATTTCGGTAATTACAATCTCAAGACATTTTTATTTATGTTGACTTCCAGGGTGTTTACGTAGCGTGTGTTTGTGTCCAACTAGTGTTCTTAATTTAATTTACAAATTCATATATTTTGTGAAAAATTGTAATATAGTAAGCTGTAACAATTAACTAACTTACAAAAAAAATATTTATATATCATGCATTTTTGTAGTTTGAAGAGAGTGATTTATAATTTAAAGTACAGTCTAAGACATTTTGAATTTTCAATCATTTTACTCTCGATAATTTGGTAATCTCAATTAAAAATGAACTGTAAGTCATAAATAATTAAATCACACTAAAGTAGTCTTCTCGTTATTTTCAGTAGACAATAATCAAACTTAAAATTAGTATATAAAAGACAGACTAATTCTTTTAATTTAAATATTAAGTTCAAGATTTTAAAAATATAAACTAAGCAATAATAATTCATATTTTTAGTGAGGATGCCTGTCAATAACATTTGGTTTTATATGAATAAACGAGAGGCCACTCTTTGTAATTTTACCGTTAGCCCTCAAAAGTTTACCCCATAACTATGGACCCTAAGGAAGTGCTTCACAAACGCCTAAGGCGTCTATCAAATCTTCCTGAGAATGCATGCATAATAATCATCTTATAAAACTCTCCAGTACGTTTGATCTCGTATTTCACACACAAAAAAATACTTTGGGTCACCCTTTGACTACCTGAGGGTGACATTTTTTTTATTCACACTTCCGTCAAAAACGCATATGCAAAAAGGACTGTTATTTTCTTTGATAGAGTATCGGAAATAATAATTATATGCATAATAGAACGGATTATAGGCCCGGGATTTTCTGTGTGTGACGTTTTTTACAATTCCCGTCACCTTGCCAGTGTCAGATGTATTTTTTATTTTTTAGTCATTGAATACATTTACAGATTTAATAACATGCATTCGCGCAAGCTGTATGTTAACGATATTTTACTAATTGATAAGCGGATTCATTGTGGCAAATATCGACAGGGTTACATTAAGTTTGAAAACCTTTTGTGCTTTAGAATAAATTATGTAAATTCATATTTAGTATTTGATATAATCGAAAATTTACTTTGCAATAGAATTTCAAAGTACATATAATAGACGGTTAACCCTTGAACGCTTTAGGTGTGAATCTGACATGCCGTACATTTTGTAAATCACTTGAACTCAGCACTTGAGACTGAAGGCGCGGTAACAACAATGCAGCACGGCCGGTATCTCGGCATGCCACCTCTTGACTTCAATCAAGTAATTACTGCCCTACGGTCGAATACACCCTCGGTCCTTCAAATATTCAAAATGGCCGACCAACTGCGTATTCAATTTATGCAAACGATAAAATCTGCAAGGCGTAGAGGAAAGTTTGTGTGATATAATTTTACAGTTTTATTGTATCTAACGTTATTGCAATCGTTTATTTATTATTATTACTTAGACAGCAATAACGTTACGGCTATCCATAAAAACATTACACCCTTGACACACCGCATATCCCGAATAACAATAGGATGCAGATTCTGATTCTCTAAAGATAAATAATACATTTTGATTTATAATAGACGTAAAAAAATACTCTTCATTTATTGAGAATGCATAAATAGACCCTATTATTCAACATCGAGAAGTGCAAAATATGGGTGTAACTTTTTTATATCCGTTCAATACGTGTCACTGAACGGGTTGACTTGTGAGGGACACTTTTTTTAGTACTATCAAACGTGGTACATTCAAAATAGTTCAAAAATATTTTACGGATGCATTCAATAGTGATTTGATTTATTCCAATGACATGCAGATGTAAGAGTCCTCGTTAGATTTATTTGACTGCTGTTTTCCTATTGATCTCGCGTTACGCATGATTGGTCATGTCGATTGGTAGTTAGTGTTTATTATTTGACTTTCTAAAATATAAGGGTAGAACATGTATATTAAATTTCGAACTTCGAACTTAACAGGTAAAGTTTTGCATTCGCGTAATTAAACCTGAATATAATAGAATTCAAGATTTATAAAAAAAAGTAGCTGTTAAATATGAGAATTTTGTATACAGATCTAAAGCTTAGAAACGCAAATGCAGTATTATCTAAATCCGGGTCTGATAAAGCCCCTAATCTACATAATAAAAAGAAGCGTCCGGAAACACAAATGCAGTGATAATGCCACAATGGCTGCTGAGACCGCGCCGGCACCGGAAGGGTTACTATTGTCTGAACATACAACTCCAAATTAATGAGCGCCTGCAAAAAATGTTACACAATCGCGATATACGATCGCTTCTTAAGGTTCTCAAAGTTATGCAGGTAGCATACATCATAAAATTATTTTAACCATGAACATTGAAAATAAATCTATTTATTTTGTACTTTAATATGCAACTAAAGGGAAATAAAAAAAAAAGAATGAAATTTAAAGAGAAATCAAAATAGTAATACAAATAAGTAAATCATAGAATATTTTATTATCTGTGGTCTACTTTTAAGCTTTTAAAGATTTTATCTTTAGAAACACACGCCTGTTTTGCCAGAGGTATTGGCCGAGGTATATTAAACGTCCAATTTACACTAGTATTTTGGTCCCACGTAATAAATGGCGAGCCTATTACCGCTAATCGGGATATTTTGTTTACCAAAGTCGAGTCCGTCGATCAGCACCGCTTGCAGGTAAAGGTGATTTGGGATCCTAAGTCCTTATTGGGAACCCTACGCATAGATTTTTTATATGTTGAAAATAAAAAAATGTACTTTGGTAAAAATTTCTCTAAAATTTTTTTTACTGTAAAAATTAGGTACAAGTATTTATAAAGTACTTTACAGCAACAAATAAAATAAACAAAGAACTTAAACCACGATTACAACTTTGACATCCGCTGCTCAATCATCGCTACCTACTGATCTAATTTCCATGCGCGCGCGCAACGAGGTAGCGAAGGGGTTAGATTTATTCACAGTTTCAATAGAGCCATGCATTTATTAACTTTTGCGTGTATAACAAAGATTAGTATGATTTTGACGTTTGTTACGTAATGTTGCTCTGAAATAGTGTTGTGACGTGTTTAAGAAAATATGTGATATTTGTATCTTTTAATTTGAAAAATACGATTACTAAGACAAGATAAGAGGACGGGTCCTAATTCAGATCAGTGCTTGAGTGAAAGTGGTCCCACTAGGAAATATACGATTGCAACTTAAGCACAAGGAATTTAAAGGTATCTATTTATATACCTCAAATACTAAACTCGATAGTGAACTACTACTATTTTTACTAGGTTCCACAGAAGACCAACCTAAAGCGCCAGCATCCGTGCTGTCGTGTTTCGTTGGTGAGTGTGAGACCGGAGGCCCATTGATGCAGGGGTGACAGTTGTCGTGGTGACTGTGTGAGCCTTACACTGTCACGATGACTGTCATGCCTTTTACGTCCCCAAGCGGGGTGTGAAAAAGCATCTCACAAGGCCGCCATAGTGTGGGTCACCATACTGCATAGTCTGCATTTCTAATGAGTATGGTGATCACAAGTCTTGGATTCTATTCATGCTTTCCATCAGGCAGAGTAGAGTCACTTTGGCAGGCTCTTAAGAAAAAAAAAAAATCTTTTGTAACAAATATTCATGCACGTTTATTATAAACCACATGTTTATAACTTAAAACCTTAATACCATTGTATGAAGAGTTTTATATCACTGAGGTGACTATTAAGATGTCCTTGACGGCATGGTGGTAAGAAATTACTATTGACGAATGATAAAGTTTTTGCGTCTTCAAATAGTGTACTATAACTTAATTCTATTTCCACCTGATAACATAGTAGCTATACTTTCTGCCTGCTTAGTTGGTCTACCGATCTGGAGTTCGATTCCTGGGCCGTATCAAAAGTGTTTTTGGATTTTTCGTACAAGAATTTTGTAATAACAGCCCGTAGTATGAAAGTTTGAAAAGAAGTACCAAAGTAGCTCTGCTCTATCTGATGGAAAACATGAATATAATCCAAGAATGGTGATCATTCTACTCAATCCGAATGCAGATAATGCAGTATGGTGGCCTAGGCATGATTATTCACGTCTTTTTATATATACAATTTCAAATAAATTCTTTCCAACGACCAAGATAAAGTTAATAGATAAATATTAAACCCAATGCTCAAACTTCACATCCTTTTATTCACTTTCTCAGAAACATCGATAAATATCTTTCAAATACTGCCACCCTCGACCCCATTACGGGTATTCCCCCATACATAGCCTATGGCATATCAGTTTTTAGCACATCCTTTAACGAGCGAACCCCGGATAGCCTTGAGCTTAAACGCTCTGTGAGACCATAAAACTCAGACAAGCGTGGCTGGTGTGTGTCGAGTGTGTTTGATGTGTCAGGTACGTGTAGCGGTATGTATGTGGGTTAAGTTGTCGTTAAAGCTTCGGGGAAAATCCGTTGCCATAATCTTCAGAGGCAAACGGTACGTGTCGTATTCTTACTTATCAAAATGTTATTAATTTGGAAACAGTTACTTTTTTATTATTCAATTATGAAAAATTGAGAATAGAAAGATGTAGTCACATGACTATTTTCATAAATCTATCAAGACTTATGGGCATAATTCTTTTTAACCTTAAGAAAGATATTTTAAATATTGGCTATGTAAATACATAAAGTAATTATTTATAAGCGACAATGGAATCTAATTAAACAAAAACAAATAAAACCAAAACACCACAAATAGCGGTATGTAATTTTACAGAGAAATCTTGTTTTGCCTCGTTTTTAAACTTTAAATTTACTTCTACAAATTAATTTGGTCCCGTATGTGCGCACAACACATCGTGTACTGTACATGCGGTACATAAACCGTATCTGGAGACTTAGGACGCCATTTCACCGGGCCACTTCCTGTTAACGTAAATCCACCCCATTTTGGAACGAACACAAACGCTTAGAGAAAACCTTAAAGAGGTTTTGATATATATTTTTTGATTTCTTTTAAATTATTAAAAGTAAAGTAAACAACGGAACAGTAATATCGACAAACATCTCACGGCAGTTTGGCCCCAAACTAGGCAAAGTCTATTCTATATTAACAAGACTACTAGCAAAAAAGTATATTATTATTCTCTTTATTACATATAAATACACATATTGACTACATTTTTAAATATATAAAAAAATAAAAATAACATATTTAAAAATATAAAAAATAGTAGACCACCGACATCGGGTACAGGGACCAAGATACCGGTGGTTAGGGCTCCAGAGACAGGAACCTCCTCACAATACGGGCCGTGTCAAGGAGGACTGCCTTCTGCATCAGACCCTTGATCCAACCTTCTAACGTGAGCCTCTTAAGGTGTTGGTCGAGGCTCTTCGCTATCAATCCATGAACAGATATAATTATCGGAACAATAATCACCGAATCCACATTCCACATGTCGGCAATCTCGTGAGACAGATCCAAATACTTCAATTGTTTTTCTTTTTTAACTTTCACGAGATTCTCATCATGAGGAACGCTTAGAGAAAACCTTAAAGAGGTTTTGATATATATTTTTTGATTTCTTTTAAATTATTAAAAGTAAAGTAAACAACGGAACAGTAATATCGACAAACATCTCACGGCACTTTGGCCCCAAACTAGGCAAAGTCTATTCTATATTAACAAGACTACTAGCAAAAAAGTATATTTATTATTATAATTTAAAAATATTACATATTATAGCTAAATGAAACCCTGATACAGAACAAATAATAGTGCTCATCACTCAATTATTCGTTCTGGATGAGAATCGAATCCATGATCTCTGGGTAAGCAGCCAGTATCACTCTTTGTCTGATATTTTGACCATAGATGTCTCTGGTACCCACAAAACTTTTTTTTTTAATGTACAACATTCGTATTAGGAGTTGATATCATATTACTTTTAACAGTACGTAATTTCCTTTTCTTTTACCTAAGAGTATTCCCGAACTGTGCTACTAAATGTTTGAAGTTTTGAAGCTTTGTTATACAACCTACTTTTTTTTGTTGGCAAGACATTAATTTTTTAATATTTTCTTAATTTTTGGTCTAGTTTATTGCATTACCAATTTAAAAGCAAAATAGAACACAGAGTTGAAATATTCTTTAATAATATTATTTTACGTAAGCCTTTACATATTTTCAGACCTGTTGTCAGATTTTTCATTGACCATTTGACAAGACTACATGACATCTAAAACACACAATATTAGCTTATTTCACAAGAAGTGTAAAACAAGCATCTGTATCAAACAAAATTCAATACTAAAAATATGGCCAAAATAAGTGACTCCACCGCATCTCTTTGTCAAACCGCCCAGCACATAAACCAAACAAGTGCGTCCCAAGATGATGTTGGGCCGAAATATCCAATAACTATAGTTTTACGGGGTCCCTTCCGTATAGAAAATCGATCATCCCCCTCCTGCTGCCTTTGCCTACCCCTGATGGATTACGCCGTCATCCCGCGTGATGGAATAAAAAGAAAACATTAGACTCGCCAGTTTTCTCGAGGGAAAGCCTTACTCTTAGATATTTTTATTTTCCTGAAGGGGCACGTCGGGTCTGATTTTTGTTTCCACATTAATCTGTAATGCGTGTTGTGTGTTCTATGGATAATGTATGATGTGTGTCGTGAAAGGAATGATTGTGTTTTATCTGCATACCTATACTATATACCTACGTAAGTGGAACACTTCACCTCTTTGATGTGTGTGGGTTTGTCAATACCAGCCGGTGTTTCCCTTTGTTACTATAAGTGGCGCGTTTCCCGTTCTGACAGATTAATAATGGATAGAATTAATTAAATTCTCTAATGTACGTAATGTTTCTTAAGCAGATATTCAGAGCCATGACTTCAATTACTGTATATGTAGTATATATGATATTATCGTTTTAAGAGCAAGAATAATCACTAATATGAAACACATATATTTATATAATCTTACTGAATCGATAATTTAGTTTTTGTTTGTTGTGTGTGAAACTCAATCGGATGATTATTAGGTAATGAATGTGAACGTATATAAATATTTGACGAAAACACTATGTAAAAATATCAAAAGTAAAAAGGTGTATCCGAATACATTTAAGATCAACAGTAAATAAAAGAAAAGTATAATCTCATACAAATATTTTGTTTAACTTAATCTTTCTTAAAACATTTCAATTATAATCCCTTCGTTACATGACTACAGCATCTAAGAACGCAGAGACATCTAGTTGAAAATGTAATGTCCGACGTACATAGCATCTTATACACAGATAGGTAGGTATATAGCCCTCTAGCGGGGGTGTCACCCCAGATACAGGGTGATTTACCTCGGGTCTACAGGACCCTTATCGGGCGTCGTTATGACCATGTGAGGGAGAAGTTATTGTACAGTTACTGTGGGAGAGGGAGGTAGAACAACCTGTACTTTGAAGGGACGTAACATGTTATTACACTTATTTAAAATGGCAGATATTATTTTTGCTTGAGGTTTTCTTTATGTTGTAAGATGTAATATAAATATTTACATTATATAATTATCGTATAAACATTTATTTAGACAGAAAATGTTTAAACTAATTAAAGGTGGCGATGGGCCGTTTTTAATGTTTATTTCTAAATTAATAAAATAGCAGAATAATATTTAATTTAAAAGTAATATGCACCCGCACTATAATTAAATAATTATTTTATAATTTCAAGTCATTTTATGACATGTTACGTCAAATAATGATACTAAACACTCAAGATACAAGATATATTATAAATACGAGAAATTGACCATATCAAACTCCATAAAACTCTAAAATCATATTAATTAATTTAAATTCAAAATGTAACAGTCAGTTGAAAGTTTAAAGATTAAACATACTTGAACAAATAAAAGATGCTTCTCGCAGACAGCCAATATAAAAATATAGTAAATATTAAAGTAAAAAAAAGAAAAAAAGAAAAACTTAAAAGATTCAAATTATTAGATACCATCATCATCATCAACAGTCTATCGCAACCCACTGCTGGACATAGACCTCTCTCATTGCACGCCACTTTGATCGGCTTTAGGCTTCTTTCATCCAGCTCCTATCAGCCATCTTGCACAAATTGAAAATGAAAAATTATTAATTAATAATTAAACTGTAAAAAGAATTATGTTTCTTGTTAGTAAAACATTTTTTCTATTTATTAATAATATACAATAATAATTAGCGATCCCTGTAATACAACATAAATCAAAATATTTTTTCATAATACATACAGTAAATAAGTAATGCCCATCATGTTTTTCGAACCATTGGTCCTCGCAATAAAATTATATACGCCTACGAAATAAAATGTCCCCTAGCGACGGCATTCTGCATGCAAAATTAAATTTTACAATCCGACCCTGCTCAATATAGGTAATATTAGAAATTTATGTCCCGGACTGTCCCTATCCGTTCTGTCATAAATTTGTTACGTCAGGACTTAGTTATGTCTATACAAATTTGAATTTCGAATGTTATGTACTCTTATGCTATGTCTCAGGAGAGGTATATGTCCAACACTAGACTATTAAAAGGCGTGATGTAATGTAGTCCGTATGTAGTAGATCCGCTGTTTGACGTCTTAATAAAAGTGTATATTTTTAAACGTCTTCAAAAAAGGAAGAGGTCCTCAATTTAATTATTTTTTTTTTAAATTAGGCAAAGAAAAATTATCTTTATGGGGATATATAAACTTTTATTTTTGTTTATTACTCAGGTCCTGATGAGATTTAGTAGTTGGTAGATTTTAGTTTTTTCTTCTATATTTAATTTTTGCTCTGTAAATTTAGATACATTTGTACAATATTAATCTCTCTTAGAACTTTGTAGCTAAATACTTTAAGATCTTTCTGTACCTTGAAAGTAGTTTGACTTTCTTAACTAGAAAGCGATACCTAAACGTGTAACAGACCTTTTTAGTTTAAATCTAAACATAAACGAAATTGATTCTAACTAGCTGAGATGTAAACATTCCTCGGACATAGTTGCCTTACATCTGTAAATTAAGCCTATACTCATAGTTATGGGCGACGTTTTCTGGAGGGTGCATTTTCATCCACACATACTATTAACTAACATAAAATATAGAATTATACTTATGTAATCGACTTTTACAAAATAAGTAAAAAATATATATTTTTCTATGCATTTCAGTTTTGATAGGAGGATGACAGTGCACCCCCTTGCACCTCCCTCCCGTCAGCCATGTATATATCTTATATATTTACTAAACAGTCTATACACTGCTATGAAAACTTAAAATTGATTTGTATTGGCTTAAAAACTCCAAAACTACTGCACCGATTGAGCACAAATTTTGACAAGAAATACTACTCGCTTTTATACCTCATATCGAATTCGCACAACCACTATGTATCACTACTAAACGAGGCTGGTGAAGCTGGTACCTTGGTAATCTATAAAAACATCAATTAACAGAAATAATAATTAAAAGAACTTACTATGATAGTTCACGTAAGAAGTGTCGTACGCGAACTGTCGTAGTAAATCTAGTGCTATTCTAATTTTAAAACAACAATATAAATAATACACCTATTACTTTGCCCATGATTTGCATCATTTTTCAACCCAAGGTAGTCATAATCACGCAAATAGGCAGGGGAAACCTCTGCAGCTTCCCCCAGGATAGGGCCTGGCTGGACGCGGCGTCCGTCCTGGGAAGAGCTGAAACATGTAGCATGGTCCGGGTACTCCTCAAAGTAAGACGCCTGAGACCGACCATTGGGTTGATTTTAGTGGAAACACCACATGCTACTGGCTCCTGAGTCCCCGACTAGTCGGCGATGTGAAGGGATTTTCTACTACGCGAACAAATAAGAAAACGGAGTCGAGATTACAAATAGGTAAAGCAACGAATATAAAAGTCAATAAGTCCAAAAAGTCCAAGTAGTAAATTTTTCTATGGCAACACTAAAGCGTATAATGTCATACTTGTAACACATAACCTCAACGTTTACAATTACAAACTGTTACATAATCATTCAAATCTTAAGAGCATAATACCATAAAACCTCTTGAAAATAAATTAAAAAGGCATCAGTCTCAACAATTAATACAATTATGATTGTGGGGGAGCAAAACACAGTTTCCCCGTGTTAAAAGGCACAGTAATATAATTTTCCTGCCTTTTTCTCCCCTACCTAATTACAAGTCATTTTATTAATAAACCAGATCGTTACAATTAGGCCGATTACTTTTTATGATTTGCACACTGTTGCATTTCAACTTAATAACGAATATATTTATCATTCAATAAACGTTGTAGTCGACGCTTTGCGTGGTAAAATGGAAAAATAGAGGTATTGAATGTCGTTTAGCGTAATTAAGCACTTAAGTACCAATACGTCTTAACAGATTTAGATAAAATGTGGCACAGAGATCGATTATAGTCTGGATAAGCACATAGGCTACTTTCACCGCGATGAAAATTGTGATAACCAAGGAAATTCGATTATTTTATCTGAACTTTATACATATACCTATGCAGATTATTATATAAGTATGTTATAGAATGATTTTTGTATTATTATTATTTACAAATAGATTACTACTTAATAAGTAGAATATAAAATATTTTCTCAAAAGTGAATCATGGAAGCCGTTATTTAATTTTAATGGTGTAAAATCCCTCATATAACTGATAGGTACTCAAATTAAGTGTTTAAAAAGTAATAAGGTAAAAGCTTATATATTATTCCGTATTTTAATAAATTTTTGCTGAACTAAAGTACGACGAATACCTATAATTTTATTTCTATTTTATTTATCAAAATATTGCTAATTAAACGCAAGTCTAATAACTCAATTCACGATGTCGAACATAACCAATTACATCACTAACACAAAACTACCACAGCTAATAAATCAATACCAAAGAGGTTACAAATTTACAAGTCATAAATTACGTTAGCGGTCAACGTTGCCCACTGAAAATATTTATCCATCAAATGGTCGCGTGGGCTCGGGTCAACCATTCACCAAAATATATTTGAATAACGAATGATATACGGTTTGTTTATTGGCGGGCCTGTTCCTTTTTTAAATTTTATTATTTGAAGTTGACCGACGCGCGCTCGGGTCGCCGTCGGTCATTCAAAGGGACCGATTGGCTGAATGACCCTCGCGTTGCTACATTATGTACAAACTTTTAATATTTTCACAGCTTGGATGTTCTAGACCGGTTTGCCCGGGGGTTAAATTTTATTTAAAATTTTACGTTTCATTTATAAATTTTAGACGCACGCGTGTTTATTTAAAAGGTGAAAAGGTTAGAAGTTCAAGCCAGTTCGTTTCTTCTAGATCATTAGAAGATATTTTAAGACAAATGGTTTGTACCTACTGCCTTTTTACGTACATTACATTACGAATTTTATATATTTTTATAACATAAAAGAAACGAATAGTTTGTAGATTTTGACTTATAACAGTAGGGTTTTTAACACACATGATAGAAAGTGAGATTGAAATTAAATTCAAACGTTATTATTTTGTCGGAAATTTGAGTTACAGCCCTCCGCGAGGGTCCCTCGGGATGAAAAACGAGGAAAGTTTCCCTCTCTGTGTTACTTTGTTTACTTTTACACTAGTT
Source organism: Hypercompe scribonia (assembly GCA_949316085.1). Classification (NCBI taxonomy): domain Eukaryota; kingdom Metazoa; phylum Arthropoda; class Insecta; order Lepidoptera; family Erebidae; genus Hypercompe; species Hypercompe scribonia. The sequence continues at coordinate 14,831,632 of OX438981.1, read as the reverse complement.
ATGTAAAAACGTAGGGGTTCGAAAAAATTTCATAGGCGTGACGTGGAACAGGCTAATGCTAGATCATTTCTGTGCTGTAAGGGTATGATGAAAGAAAATGTTCTTATGATGGATGTTGTCATTTATGTCTGTTATATCAATATATATACAGGTACGTATAACTTTATATGCACATAGATGAATGTGTCTAGGATTGCAAACATGACATATCTTCAACAAAAAGTTTCAAAAATTATTGATGACGTCCACCTAGCCATCCTAGTCCATCTCGGTCACTGCGGCCAGTCTCAACGGAGACCAGCCTACTACCCAGGAGATATTATAGTACACAAGTGTGTGCGCAAACACAAGTGCACTCTCTGTTCCTTCACTCTCCTAATCCAAGGAGACGGGTACCTAACACGACCGCGGAGAAATCAAGCGCAATGATTACTTTACGTGCTCTCCGAGGCACGGAGGGTAAGATTCTGACTCTGGAACTCCGGATTATTATTAAGCATTTCTATAACCAAAAAACCTCAATAGCACTGTTTTGGCCCGAGCCAGTAATGGAACCCGAGACCTCTTGAAAAGCAGTCACATACGCTAACTACTATACCAGGCACTTCTACATATTTTAGCTATTAAAAATATCAATTATCTAATACGATTAAAATAAGCGGAAGGTTGTTCGGTACTTTATTGTACACTCATTTTTGAAAGAAAAACCTAAAAATAATTGTGACATCGTATAATATAACTGGATAACATTTAAGATTCGCATTATTTCAGTTAAGGATCTTATTACATACGGTATTAAGCTTAATTAAATATATTTTCTATTGTAAAATGATTCCCAAACATAAATTTTTAGGTATCAAAAATAAGCTCCAATAAGAACATAGAATATCTACATCGATTTTTATAATTTACTCTATCATAAAAGCACTTAGCATCAATATTATTAATATAATTATATAGGTACATAGTTCCCTTTTTATTTATGGCACAAATTTTAACTATTGTCAGAATTGCCAATCTAAAAACATACTCTACAAGATGGGCCAAGAATTCGTTAACATTTGAATCTAACATTCCGCGCAAACAAATGACGCGCGGGGCGTGTGGAGGGGTCTGATCATTTACTCGTTTCCCGGAAATTTTGTACCAATGGATTGCTTCAGGAGGCCGCAGTGCGCTTACTGTGTGAAACAATTTAATTTAAACAACAGTTTTCTTATTACTGTGATACGCTAATTTCGCATTGAATACGATTTACATTACTTAAATCAGTGTACTTTAGTAATACTTTTTCAGTGCTTTACTAAAGTCATGAGTGAAGTAATTTGAAGAGACGGAATCTTTGCTAAATGTGAAGCAAACTGGAGGCCCACGGACTTCTCGGGCCGAAGAGAACGTGCAGCAAGTTGCCGCTTCTGTTCTACGTACTCCAGATTTATCGACACCTAAACGTTCGACTGAATTATGGTTATCCTGCACATCAATACGCCGTATTTTGAAATTACATTTGAAATTATATCCATATAAGATAAGACAGACAGATAACTGCAGACAGACAGAATTGCAGATATTGGAGCAGTGAAAATTCTAAAGTTATACTCGAAAGGCCACTTCATTCTCCCAATGTAACTGTATAGGTTGCAATTGCCGCAAAAGTAATCACTGGACCGTACTCTTTCGAAGATTCTTGGGGCCGTTCAGTTAGTGTTAATTTTGCTGAATATGTGAAAATGTTACGACTGTTCAACAAGATGCAGGCACTTGTCACACATCCAATGAGTTCCTGCCGATGGTCAAAGACATCTTTCCGGAAAAGCCAATTTACAGGCGAGGCGACATTTCATGGCCAACCAGAAGTCCAGATCTATCGCCAGCAGACTTCTTTTTATGAAGTTATTTGAGGAAACGTGTCTACATCAATAAACCAAATATACTATGTCAACTAAAAGAAAAATCAGCAAAGAGATAACGGCAACCTTGCAGTCTCTTTGCCGACGAGTATCGAAAATTTCGGTGCAAGCTTAGAAGAGTAAAAACGTTGTAACGGTGGTCATTCAGACGATGTAATTTTTAAAAAAAAGATACCAACTTACAAAAAAAGCTTTCTTGTAAATAAACATTTTTTGTAATATATTAAATATCAAATGAGTTTTTATACCATTTGTTCAAATGTTAACTAATTCGTGGCCCACCCTGTACTAACCGATCTGCTCTCAAAGTTTTTGACTAGGTACACACCGTCATATCATAAAAGTGGATAAACTACGAGAAAAAAAAATATTCGGTAAACGATTATTTCTACCTTAAACATATTTTACAGTAAACGTCACCGTTAAATTATAAATACTGTTAGATTATAGTGACCACTACTTTTCGATTCTGCCTTCCATCAGGCAGAGTAGTCACTTAAGCAGGCTCTAAATTAAAAAATAAAAGAAAATTCATTTTGCAAAATTATAAATGATTGTTTGTAGAAATAGATACATTAGTTATTTATAGAAAGATATCACTTCAGTATTTAGAACAGTAGTAACATACCTCATATGCCTATAGCTGTTACCGAAGCAATTATGTATGTTTCGTGTTATTAGTATTCAGGCGACATTCAATGGGTAGTTAGTATGCGGTAACAGTTCTGTCGTAATTAGCACACACGCCCTACAGTAGTTAGTACTGTGTGCATAAGCAGACGGTCTGATGTAAATAGATGTCAAATCTCGTAATGTATTTAAAGAATTATATCTGAAACAGAAATCAAAGTAACAACTTAGATTATTAATATGCGTAAATTTACGTGTGTAAAAAATACTTAATTTTGTGCGCAGGCAGAGTTATATTAAACGCCCACTTTTCGCCAGTATTTTAGTGCCACGTAATGATAGTTAATCACAACCTCGCCAGTCTATCTGCAGGTACACTATTTCAATGTGAGTTGAGACCCTAAGTTCTTAGAGGGAACCCTATACACCCTGAAAATATATCTATAATTGAAATAATTTACACACCGGCGATATTAATTATCAGGAATAATTTTCATATATCCAGTGTCAGTCTCACAATTAAGACGAATCTAACGATACTTCCCAAACTGTTTAGATTACAATGAATGCCAAAGACACGTACCTCAGACACTACACACACTCGAAAAACAAAACCGTCCTTTTGATGCAACATAGTATAACCAGGATCACGTATAAAAGATGTTAATTTAATAATTAATATTTAATAATTTTCAAACATCTACATATTATATATTTCTAAATACATTTACATACATATTATAGATAAATTGCACCGACACACAGGACAAATAATCTTGTTTATCACATAAAGATTTCTGGGTTGGAATTGAACCCCTTTGGCTAAGCAGTCAGGACCACTAATCACCAGACAAACAGGTCCGACAATCTATTCGCAGTGTCTGAAATAAGCTCTCGTAAGTAAGCTTTATCAACTTCAACAGCCTTCAATAGTCTATTGTTGGACATAGGCCTTTTCTCAGAAAGACGTTTTTCATTTTAAGTTTATTTACGATTAATTATAAGTGTTTGAAGGTGTTTTAATTCCGCTATGAGCCGATATAAGTGACAGAGTACCTACTGTTCTTCTAAACTACTTTAATCATTTGGCAATCACTGCTTACTTCTAATCGATTGTTTAAGTATTATCTATAATGTTACCTGTTGAGTTAACAAGATTTTACACCTCTTAGAGGTAAAATTTAGTAGCACAATAATAATTTAATAATACTAGGTATTCCTAACGTTACCTACTCAGATTTATTATTTCCTCACCTTAAAAATCTTTTTATGTCACATCGTAATGCACATATTTACTTATCATTTTCTTAAACGTAGAAACGGTTATAACAGCGTATATGATCACTTTTTTATTTCTAAATCTTATCAAAGAGAAAAATACGTCACATTTCACACAAAATGATTGTAACATTTCTGCCCTTTTTCTGCGTAACTCACTTATAATGAAGTATATTAGTGTGACCTGACCTCTGAGGGCACAAACTCACACGTGTACCTATAGTCACGCCCCTCACACACTTCATATGTGTGGTGACGGTGACAGCATTCTAGAATGTGTGATACAAATTTCAATCTGTCAGATTTTGAATTTCAAATTTTCATTTTGGAATGTTTTATATTTTTTTAATAGTTCATTTTGAGTAAAAACAATTGTTTTAGAATTAAAAATGTTTTTGTTTTGTTTTCAAGTTTCTAGCTCAGTTAAAAATAACATTTTGTAGTAAAACCTAATTAATGAAATCTTATTGGTAATCAATTTGATAACATCGGAATAATAAGCTGAGCACCTCAAATTTAGTTTGACAGGGTGTCTTTTGAGACTATAAAGCAAACGTAAGTACGTGACATATTAATGATATTCAAAAGCATTTTAATTTTAAAGCTTAACTTAATAAAGCAGTATTTACAGAAAGTTAGCAACAAAGTAGCGAAGTGTCCGTAAAACGGTAAAAGGAAAAACACTGTCGAAAATGCGTGGGTATATAATACTCGGACCCCAACGCACACACGCGCTGAACATATAGTAATCCACGCACACATATTAATATTCACATACAAGCCGTATGTGCCCACGTGACTGCGGGAGGGACACGTGTGAGAGAGAGACAAAAATAATTTAATGTAGGTGTGCAAGAAAGGGATGGGTGTTGCAGGACGAGCGATACAACAAATCAATACGAGCGGTGGTGACCGGTAGCCTGTGTCACTACCCCTCCGCCCCGGCCTTCCCGCGCCCCGTTCACCCCGCAGACCGCACGCCTCCACCTACATTGTCAACTACCACAGAGCAATTTAGACCTCCCAAAATTGTTATGGCTGTGGTATTATGTGCTTTTCGCTACAATATGTTTGTATTATGTGTTTCTTCTCATTTTCTTAATAAGTATATATTAGTTTCTAGAACGTACAGCTATTAGTATTATGAAGTTGCTCCTACATGAACTCTACTGTTGTTATAGAACAAAGAACACAAAATAAAAAATTAAAAAAAAACATTTAATAAAAAAATTAAGTAGGTACTCCAACTAGTCTCATATGTTACTAAATGAATAATTAAGTATATCTCACTCGTTCGATTTTACTTAATTAAAATTCTTCAATATTATGTAAGTAGTTATCCACTTCAACACACACTATGAAGTAGTTATTAAAATATTGTCAATTAATTTATATTACATGAGGTTTATATCTAAAGATACCAAAGATAACATATGTAAAGAAATAAGTTCTTTGCAGGACGACGATAATTGGTTTATTAAAAATAAAAAAAAAATATTACAAATTATGATCTTTACATTCCTATGTATAAGAACGAATTTATTACAAGTAATGAATGCTTGTTCATCACGTTTTTACGTTACAAAAAAAATCTATATTGTTACAAATTGCATCAAATTTGAATTTTCTCAAAACAAGATGCTTAAAAATCAAAAAATCAGTTAAAATTCATTCATCACTGTCTTTTTTCATTTAACACATCTCGTTTTTAAATTTTTTTTTTCTTTGCCGACTCTATGCGAGTCAGAGTTCTGTGAGTAGAAATCCGCTTGACCGCGCGTATGGAAGGCGCAGTAGAGCGACCCAACAGACTTGATACTTTTGTAACTTTTATAACGAAATTTGAAATGCAATTTAGATAAAGCTCTTCAGTTTTTATTTTACATAGCATTATTTTGTATTTCTTTGCATGTTATTTTTGCACTTTTCTGCATTATATTAGTAGTATAGTAGTAGTGGTAATGTAAGTAGTTGTAGAAGATAATAAATGATTTTATCTTTAAACACAGTCTGGATAGAACTGTTAAGAAATCTCAATAAGATTAAATCCATATTATAAAAAAATATTATTATTATCTATATACTTTTTAAAATATATCAAATCAAAATTTTAACTAAGTTACTTACTATTTAACAATTGAATGTATTATTGGAACAAAAACATAAAAATAAATCAAAGTAACATAGATAAAATAGCAAAATACAAGGAAAAGTAAAAATCCCAGACACTACAACTCAAAACTTAAAAGAGAATAAGTACATTTTCTAAATACAAAAATACCATTTCAAGCAATGGCCAGTCTTCAGGGAGTATTTTTTCTTAAAGTTTTAGGGGCACATTCCGCTGAGTAACAGTTCTGTAATTCACTACCCTTCGCCCTACGGAGGGCCCATACAGAGGGACGATAAACTGTAAAACCGCGGGAGGGTTCCTCCACCTCTCCCCTCGACCCGATAAACAGGGCTGTAATTTATGACACCTAGAACCCTTCTCCGGATGGACCCGACTTACTGTTAGGTACTTTCGTTATATTAGAAGCTGATTGAATTATGTATTACAGACACCCTAATGGACAGTGATAACCAAATCTGAAATCTGTGTTTGACAGTCTAAATTTGTTTCAGAATAATAATGACGTAAATGCAATAAAAATATGTAACTCATATTATCTATGAAGTTTTCGTTTAGTTATTTTACGTTACTCTTTTCGTATGGGGTCAAAAGTTTCTTATTCAAAAAGAATGCTATTGATTACGTACTCAACATTAAAACGCTACAAAATAATTGTGCAACATGATGCTGTAAGATATTGAGATACGACTACTACTACTTACTGTTAGTAATTTAACGCTTTTGATAATGTTTCATTAGAGACTATTTTCCTTTGTCAAGAAAAAAACAAAGTAACACACCTTTTGGTGATGAATTGTCAAAAACTATCATAACTTAGTTCAAACAATGACTTGTATACTTTACTTTCTCCTTAATTATAGTCGAACCAAAAATTTTCTGAAAGAGACCGCAGTCACTTAATTTTGTTTCTCGATTTTACATTTTTTTGTTGCGTTTCTACCTAACTACATAGTTGCATAGTAAAAAGACTGGTTGCTAAATATTCCTTATTATTTCGGACTAAATAAATTTAGTAAAAATATTTTAAAATAAAATACGTAGCGAGCTTCTTTGATTATGTAAAAATGTAGCAGAAAGCTCTAAAAATGTGCATGAAGTATTCGCTCCTATAAATATGCATAACTATTTATGAAACAAGTAAAATAAATGAACAATGAAAAAAAAAACCTTAATCAAAGACAACTACTTTCCATAAAATTACCTGTTTCTTTAGTCAAATTGTTATAAAACTTTTCACGTACAATACTCAATAAAAATGTACTAGAAAAATTATCATTCAAGTTCAAGAATAAATATTCACAAGGTTCACGTCAACTGGGCGTACGTTAAGAAAAAACTTCCCGTCACTTGATAATGAGATCTCTCAAGTTTTTATAGACTTTATTTACTTTGAAATGGCTAACCACAGATCCAATACTTTTATTCATTCAGTTTCCCTATTCTATTGACTCTTTAAAACTTACTTATTAGTCTATGGTTTCGTTTTGAATGATACATTATATGAAATAAGATGTTGCAAGCGCCGATACGTCAAGTAAGCCAATAATAAAATGTTAACATCTGTCGTGATTATTAATTTTCAAAAAAAAACTTAGTTGAAATATTTATGTGTAGTTAACATTAAATAAAGTTATAGAAAAAAAAACAATGTAACACATTTATACTGTAACAAAACTTAAGAAATTTAAAGATTATTTAATATTCAAAATTTTAAGATACCACTTCATAAAGTGCCACACCGCAACAGAAACGTAGAGAAGTCGATACTAAATCCGAGAGGCCTGACCGATACAAGTATAAACTACATATAAATATATAAAGGCTCCTATTTTACCCTTATGGCCGGCACGGTCAGACGCCATCTTGGAATTTTCCCGTCCCCCGCTTACCACCCACGCTCAATCTTACCCCAAACATGCCCCCTCGATCTAAGGGGCCTTTGAAAGGCCGAAACCCACTAATACTAATGTCCTCTACGTATGAACGTGTGTGTGCATGTGTGTGTGCAATGTGGAATACACAGGTTGTGAGATTTGAATTGTTTGCACTCAATTTGTTCCTCATTTGACGTTGTTTTCTAACATAATGTCGTTCTTTTATTAAATTTTCTACACACGACAGGTATTCGGTTTCATGCTATCTATTGAACTTAAAATAAGCATAATGCTAGGTACTATTCTACTGTGATGCTACTGTTTTTTAAAAAAGTTCATTTAATCTTATAACGATCTTAAGAAATAGTTTGAATATATCTAGTAATTAGGTACGTGTTACATATCGAGTCGTGAGCGTTTGGGCCAATTCACACTGCCATTGGTCATAAACTGGCTCATTGAATTTACATATATATTTTTAAACAATTATTATTTCTACCTAAATCCAAAGTACAAACTGTATTCTCAGCACGTCCATAGAGTACGAGTGCTTTGTAGTTGGGTAGCTTTCAATCATTATACTTATACATAAATAAAAACACTAATGAAAGATTTTTTAAACGTAACTTTGTTCTTTAATCTTTATTCTTACGGCTTAAAAACAAAAAAAGATAAAGACCTAATAATATGCACTGACTTCAAGTACACTTATCTTCAAAAAGTGAGGATCGAAAATCAAAGAAAGCTGTAGGCTATATATTTATAACTTACTTATTTACTAAACCAGCAACAACATCTAAAAAATATAAAAACAACATATTGTAACGAAAAAAAAATTCAGCATCGCTATTATCATCTGACACCAGCTATTTGAATAATTAGTGAGTATGATGAGTTTGGTGACGGTAGTACGGAGTCTCACCACCCCTACTCATCCCATAGGTGGCGTAAGATGCAGCTTAGAGAATAAACTACACAGTACATCAATTCAAAAGAATGAAAACTTGAAACAAACCTGACTGGAAAGCCAAAACCTCCTTGCTAAGGACAGGTCTATGTCCAGCAGTGGACTGTTAGGGGCTGTAGTAAAATTGTTTGCTTCAACCTCGGTCATAGACTACACGGTCATAAATATTTTATGCACCGTTCCGCACTTACCTATTTTTCAACTATGTCTACCGCAAAAACCATTTATCATCGGATAGATTCTGTGACCAAGACTGTCGTAAATAAATTATTTTCCTATAACCATCTCTCCTAACCATTTTATTTACTGATAACGATAAGAAGATTTAAGTATATAATTCTTAAGGTAATAATAATTTGACATATCTCACACACGGCCATACTAGGCAGAGTATATACTATGGGAACCAGACTGTTGATATATATACTTATGTATACTAAATACTATAGATAAATTACACCCAGACAGAGAACAAACGACCGTGCTCACACTTAGCATTTGTCCTGGGTGGGATCGAACCCACGACCTCCGGCGTAGCACTCAGAGACAATAAACACTAGACCGACAGGTCCGTCGTCGATGGTAGCTGTTCCGAAAGCATGGACATAAACGCTGGTGTCCCGCAAGGCTCCGTGCTATCTCCAACGCTGTTCTTGCTGCATATCAATGATATGCTGTCCACGGATGGTATCCATTGTTATGCGGACGACAGTACTGGAGATGCGTATTACACGGGCCGAGCTAACATCCCTCGTACCGTTGTAGTAGAAAGTCGCGAACAACTTGTGTCTCAAATCGAGAGCACCTTACACAGAGTCTCCGATTGGGGTCGGGATAACCTGGTCCAATTTAACCCCTCTAAGACACAAGTCTGTGCGTTTACCGCTAAGAAAACCCCGTTCACTGTGGTTCCACAATTCCAGAATACACCCCTTACCATCTCACAGAGTATTGGAATCCTCGGTGTCGACATCTCCAGTGACGTCCAATTTCGAGCTCATTTGGAAGAGAAGGTCAAGCTGGCATCAAAAAAACTTGGTGTTCTGAATAGAGCGAAGCGATACTTCACACCGGCGCAAAGGCTACTACTTTACAAAACACAAGTTCGACCTCACATGGAGTATTGCTGTCATCTCTGGGCGGGAGCACCGAAGTACCAGCTTGAGCCTTTCGATTCAGTTCAGAGACGTGCTGTGAGAATAGTCGACGATCCTGATCTCACAGACGGTATCGAGCCACTAAGTCTTAGGAGAGACTTTGCCTCCTTGTGTGTGCTCTATCGTCTCTACAATGGGCTGTGTTCTGAAGAATTGTTTGATATGATGCCCACAGCCATTTTCTACCATCGCACCGCTCGCCATCGTCAGGGAGCTCATCCACATACATTGGAACCTAAATGGTCGCGCACAGTGCGGTTTCAGAGAAATTTTCTCCCGCGAACAATCCCGTTATGGAATGAGCTCCCTGCCGAGGTTTTCCCTGGAAACTACAGTATGGGGCTCTTCAAGAAGGGGGTAAATAGGTTTTTAAAGGGTCGGCAACGCGCACGTGATGCCCCTGGTGCCGCAGGCGTTCATAGGCTGCGGTAACCGCTTACCATCAGGCGGGCCGTATGCTTGTTTGCCACCGTCGTGGCATAAAAAAAAAAAAAAAAAAAAAAAGGTCCTATTCTTACGACGTTTTTTTTTAAAGTCTACAATGTCAATACCGCTCCTATATTCTTGGATCCTAATTTAAAAATAAACTGTAAATATTTATAATGAGGTTGTAGCATACTTTACGAGGAAAGTTTACGAGTACGCTTTATGGCATGTAACGTACATAAAAGTTGAGATTTCCCATTAAAGGATTCGGTTGTGAATAATTTAGAGCTCTATCTAGACCTGTTATACTTTATACTTATTGATATGTGATACAACAATGTGTCTACTAAAAAATCATTTTACATATTTAATACCGTTTACTATCTACACCAATTATTTCCAAAGTTTATTTTTAATTAGCCGTGCCCGCGACTTCGTTCGTGTAGGATTTGAATCTTGAATCCCGATCCTGTGGGAAATCTGGAATAAAAAGTAGCCCATATATTGCCCAGTAACCTTCTCTATCGCCAGTGAAAGTTCCATCAAAATCGGTTCAGTGGTTCCAGAGATTAGACTAGATTTGTTTAAATTTATTTTTTCTTAAGCTGGTTGTGTATGTTTATACATTGAATTATATTTAAAGCCATTTAAATAAATCAAGTAGTGTTTCAATGCTTTCGTTCAAAACACATTTTTTTTTAAAAGAACTACTGAATTCATTTGATTGCTTCATTCATTATTATCATAATCAACAACCTTTAACAGTCCACTGCTGGACAATACCTCTCCTTAGCAAGGAGGTTTTGGCCTACTATACTACGCTGGCCAGATGGCTTGGTTTAGTTATCCATTAAAAAATGACAAATAAAGTAGGTATAAAGGGTGCTTAGGGTTACTCTAAGAATTTAGGGCCTCAGGCCAACCTCACGTGCAATTGGAGCACCTGCTCATCGACGTACGAGGCTCTGGCAAACGATTAGCGGCAATAGGCCAGCATCTATTACGTAGAACCAAAACACTGAAGAAAAGCGGACGTTTAATATTCTTCTAAGTACATTTCGTACATTATGTATGTATGTACGAGTAAGTAGGTAGGTATAAACATGTCTTCTGTTCAAAGATAATATCAAAGTTCAGTGAAAAGTGTCTTAATTATTAAAGAAGGTCTTAACGTCTATCAACAGTGTAACTACACCTGTTTTCAAATAAGATAAAATGTAATTTAAAAAAACTATCATAAAAAACACGTTTACAAAAGTCAGTTACAAACAAACAGAGGCATGGAGCGTGAACAAGCATCACACTAGGCCGCAATAGTGTGGGTCACCATACTGCATTATCTATTTTTGTAATGAGTATGGTGACCACAACTCTTAGATTCTATTCATGCTTTCCATTAGGCAGAGTAGAGTCACTTTGGCAGGTTCTTAATCTAGAAAAAAAAGAAAACATATATTCAGGAAAAGCTAATAAAAGGGTATTACAATTGTGATATGAATTTGACAGCATTGACACAGAATAGGTTTTATTGAATGACCGACGGCTACCGACGCAATACATAAAAATATTTATGGTTTAAATTATAAATATGACATTAAAAGCTAAAAATATAGTAAAGGAAAACTATTAATTATTTGGAACGACTCGATTACTTACAATCGATTTTTCAAATGATAAACTTAACAATAGACAACTTATAAACTTTATTTGCTTAAGTATACGTTACATTATTACATTGAAATTACCTAAACGTACTACAAAGTTCGTTGACATCTTAAGGTCATAGTTTTCCTCTACGTTTAGCATTTTGGCCTTTCCTTAGACGAAGATAAAGAAAAACAATGTCTAATTTTTCTGAACACTAACGTTATTCTCTTACGAATATACGGACATACATGTTTCAATAGCCAGAAAATTTAATTTAAGAATTAACTAAACCATATAAATATAACCCAGTAACAAAGAAAAGATAATCTATCCAAATAACTGAAATCTCAACACTTATAACAATGAGCAATAAAGGCCTAAAAGCTGCGGTGACGATCCAATCAGTCACCTCAAAGAGCATTTCAGAGATAATTGGCGTCTCGTTCAAAGGACGCGGGCACCGAACCACCCACCAGCGCGCAATGCATTACCAAAATAAAAAATTCACGTCAATTTCCGAAAGGGATTTCCATCAGAGCCGATACGGTGGCTAAACACAAAACCCCGAAGGTGGCGCGCACACACACACACAAACTTGAAATATTCAGTCGCCACTCCAATACATCATTCATTCGTCCGCCGAGAACGGTTCGACACCAATCTTCCATTTGGCAAGAAAATCGATACACGTCGTGGCCATATAAGCATTCCGGGGGTGGTAGACGGGGTGTCTTAAGGGGAGTTAAGGTTTAGTCCCGAATATTGAATTTCCCTTGGGACAAACCCGTTTCGCTTTGTCCCTTCGGTCGGGGTCGTGTGGGCCGTGTGATGCCCGGGCTAGAGCCTACCTACGTACATGTACGCGCACACAGACGGACGGTGCGTGAGTGTAGGTTCGTGCGTAAGTGTTGGATAATAACATTGCGAGGCCACCAGGCATACGTGACTTTCAGGGCGTTTGACGGGCCCCCAGGCTATATGCTCTCTACGTACATACGTATTATAATATCTACGCGTGTGTTTGAGTGGGCGTTTTACCCTATATGTGATATAGAGGCCTCCCTTCGCTTCAAAGCCTTTAAATTGGGTCTCTTTAAATGAAATGCTATACGCACACGTTTTTGTCAAAAGAGAACACTTTGTATAAAAATTGCAGAAATAATTAAACTTTAATAAACGTTTCCGATTTGTTGTGGACATAATATGGTTAAAATATTTTGGGTAAAAATCCTTAATATATTTACTTACATACATTATGAATTTTAGTGGCTCCATTGATAAAACATCTTATCTTAACACTATGTAGATAAATTGTATAAGGCTGCTTACTTACTGCGCAATGAAATGAACAGCAAAATATATTCCAAAATTTCGTCAATCCACAAATATAAATATTTACGAAACATTACATATATGAGTACGTATAAGTACTTTGAACCAAACAGATTAACACTACACGTTCCTCTCTATATTTCTCTATACTCCAATACAAACATGGCATTAATCTTGCAACTACTTCCCCCCTCACCCATTATCCTTGTCTATGGCCCCCCATAACTCCATATATTTAACTGTTTCGACCCCATAAATGTTTGGCCGCTTCATTTACTAGTCACACATCGTACCCCTTAGTTTATGTGCCGTAAAATTAACTTACGCTTTCGGTATTTCGTTACAAATGTTTTAAGTAACTATCGCCATCTTGGAAAATATTTGTGTCTTAGGTTAAATGACATATTTGAAGATGTTTAAAACTTCAGTGGTGCAAGTATGTGTGGGACTCATGAATATTTTGCATTATTTTTTCTTGTTGTATACTTATTCTTATTACATTTCTGAAGATGTGCGTAATGTAAATATGTAGTTTACAAATTAGCATACATTAAGGTTTCCATACAGATACAAATGAATATATTTTTTATTACCTCGTGTACTTAATGTCCACCTGTATATATTGCACTAATCTGTGTAAAACTCACAGGAATAGCAAAGAACTTACACGAATTATTTACTGAAATAGAATCGTGAGTAGGTAGTGTAATACGATTTGAGTATAAAATACCAATCCATTACCAAAGAACAAAGACTAGACATATATACCCACAATTCTGAAGCATTAAGCCTAATACAGTACCGCGGTACCGTGTTCGGATTTTCAATCAGTCCCCATCTTTGTAGATGTGAACTATAGGGTAAGTGACGTCAGAGACATGTGGGCATGTTCTCTGTTTCCCGCTTTAATCCCAGCCGAACTATCGAAACTATCGGGATTGCTTCTTGAGGCGCTTGAGCTTGAAGGGACGTGAAACGAATTGTGATATTCTAAATTCAAACTAGTGTTATAAATTTTCACTCGGGTTTTTAGTTTTGAACTAACTTTTAAAAAGCTTCACGTATTGGTTGACTGAAATCATCACACAAATTAGAGGTATAAAACGTCGTTTAGATTTAGTACAAATAAAAACACGCTCTTAACATATTGTAAAATATTAATTTGACTTTTTTCGGATTCACGTAACATAAATAACATACATACCTATACTTATTCCAATGTCACAAAGAATCACAATGTATTAAATCCATACAAAGTTCTGAGTGCAATTTGAAAGTATGTACTTACTTCGAGTGAAATCATTTTAAGCAAGTCGATTCTATACTAGCTCCCTTTGACACGCCAACATCATACGATAACAAAATATAGATTTCACACAATCGTTCAAATAAAATCGTAATTCTTAAAAATATTATATATTGTAGAGTTTCCCCCGAGTCACCCGGGGGCGGACTTGTTAGAGCATCGGTCGAGAATCACGTTCTCTTTGAAAAACGTCCTTTGATGCGCTCGTCTTGTTACGACTGTAACAACTAGCGTTCTCACAGTCACGTGTATTAAACCTTTAACTCTTTGTTGTCCCCACTCTCAATCAATTTTAAACCTTATTACTATCGTTACAAGAATCAACTACCACTGCCCAGAAATAAAATAATTTCGAGTAGGCTTACGTGCTCGGGAACTGAAAGTTTTTTCCCTTGATGAGAAAATGTGTTTTTCATGATACGTAATATATATTCTCTTTCTATCAAAATATATTTTATATTTAGATAAAAAAATATTGAAGTCAGTCTCTTTAATCAAAATTACCTATGTTTTTTTTATTTTTTATGAAAATCTCATACAACCTACGCCTGTGATATTTGAACCGAAACGTATAATGTCTCCCTCTGATTACCATTTGACGAACAGAATATTCCGCTCTGATAGACTTTTTGAGTCATGCCGTAGCCTGCAATTCAACGGTAGAGAAAAAAGAAAGAAATTGCTTCTGCTTTTTAGATTATTTCTAGTTAGTATTATCCTACCTACTTTATGTTTGTTGGGATTTTGATTGATTGGAGTCGATTACTTTCAGCTAAAATGTATTTTTGGAATTAATTCAGCTGTGAATTCACTAATCATCTAGTAATTATTTAAGGACCCCTTGGATTACACTTTCATATCAATTTCAATTGTTTCTAATGCTAATATATTCAAGTAAAGAACGTTTAATCGTTTAATCTATTCAAATAAAAAAATAAACGTTCGAAATTCAAATTGAGGCGCAATTTTAAATTTTGCTTTCAGAAATCGAACAAAAATAGAACACACAATGCATCGAATTAATTTTCTAGCATTGTTTTCGTTTCACAAACGTTAAAACAATAAGTTTTGAAGTCACATGCAGAGTTATAGACTAAACTCCATTTGGCCTTTGTCGTAACCCTTTGTTAGGGCGAGATCCTTCATTGTTTTCACAGGGCGCGAATTAATCTCAGTTTATTTCTTTGATCGCGATATTTCGAATAAAGGCTGTCAACTTACCGTGATGGATATGTAAATGGAACGTTTGTGTAGTGTTTGAATGTAGAAATGCATTTCAATGTGGAGGTCAACTGAATTCGATTGTTCGCAATTTATTTTTGAATAGTTTTATTTTAACAAATAGTGACGTTAATTAGTTAAGCACAAAATTAATTATACATGCTTTAAGATATCTTTATTTTACTTTTAACTCATACGAAAACATTTTTTAACTACTACACTAACTACTATTTTTTAACATTAGTTATAAATAGTCTTAAGTAAAACAGTAAATGAAAAGTTTAAACTTTAGAGAACCTCTTTCTGACGACATAACTAAATTAACAAACAAGCAATTGGGTATTTGCATGAAAATGATTTTTCAAATAAAGTTCAGTTAATAAATTCTTTGATACACATAAAATACCTACGTAAGATTAAAATTTAATTTTTACAAATAATTTTTAAATAAATAAATAAATAAAAGTGGTCAAATATGATGTAAAAATCACGTGATGTGATTGGTCTGACGTCATTGTGCATATTATTGGCGCGTCATTTGAATGCATGATAAACGACGAATGATAAATTATTGAAAAAAATTTTAAGTTGGTTTTTATTTAAAGTGAGTTTAATTATATTTTATCATTAAGATTAAAATTTACTGAAAGTAGCGTAAATAACAAATAACAAATTTAAATGGAATATGCACAATGACGTCACATACGCAAGAGGGAGCTACCTATACGTTTAAATTTTAACAATTTTTTTATTGTTAAATAGTTTAAATGTTTATAAATAAAAAAAAAAATTTTTTTTTCAATAATTTTACAAATTTTTAAAAATAATAAGACATAACTATTTAATGGATTGGAAAATCATGCAAATACCCAATTAGTGCATATTTTAATGTATACAATGTCTGATAATAGTTATCGAGAAAGATGATTTTTATATAGGTAATGCCACTCGGCAAAAACCAAACATCAATCGTTTCTAGTAACGTTGTCTACTTACAGGTCAAAATATGTATGAAGCCTAGAAGAAATGGTGGGTACCATTCCCATTTCTTATCAATTAGGGTCATAACGAAGCTGAGAAAATACGTAAAATACGTGATAAAATACGTACGTATCCTGAATATATTTTTAGACTTAGTTATAATTAAACACGTATTCTTTTTTTATCAGAAAACAAGAGGTTCTTCGTTCCTAGTCACAACGGTCCTTTAGCCAGTTATGGTGTAAAGAAGAAAGAAAATAAAGCTGGGTATACAATGATAAAGAAATCTATACTACTTCATGTTACTAAGGTAGAATCATATCTACCTGACAGCAGCTACTCATGAAAAGTAAGTCCAAGATGTAATTGTATCATTGACCAAAACAATGGTGAACAGTGAGCGTTTAAAATGCTTCTGCTTACCCCTCTGTGGATACAGGCGTGATTTTATGTATGTATGTTGTTGAGAGAATGGAAGACTGAATCCTAAGAAGTATTTTTAGGTAAAACCTAGTGCGTTTAATAACTAAATAAGTTACGAATAAGTTTTCGTGTGGTGACAGATTAAGAATACATAGTGTCACAACACCAAATCATCCCGTGGGTGTCGTAAGAGGTGAATAAGAGAACAAATTACGCAGGACAACATCACTACAAAGAGAAGGAAAACTTGATACAAACTCTATACCAACCAGCCTGGCCAGCGTAGTATAGTAAGCCAAAACCTCCTTTCTAAGGAGAAGCCTATGTCCAGCAGTGGACTGTTAGAGGTTAATGATGATGACGATAATGATGAAGTTACGACATGTCGTGTTAATTGCCATAGTTTTAAAACATAATATTTGATTAAATACCAAAATAATATTATTTTAGAGGATGCTTAGGATCTACCCACATTTTGTATAAGAAAATCCACGTTGGCTACATTATTACGGAGGCTTTAGACTGAAGCAATATCCGGGTAGTATCGCAGCGTTTGTCAGTTTATTTATGTGGAGACATACATAGATTGTGGAGGGAACGTCATACGGTCACAGATAAAATATGTTTTTTTTTAAATATAGTGATGGTACTTAAGTCTTGTACCCAGTCTTATATACATATGTACCTATTGAATATGCATATTTACTTTATATATCTATGCCTGTGTAAGGAGAAGCCTATGTCCACCAGTGAACTGTTAGAAACTGTTGATGATGACTGTCTGTCCTACTGTAAGCTTCTTTTGCATTGAATTGTGCTGCCGAATGCTTAATAAAATGTAATAACAATTATTTTAATTTGACACACAAACATGCACACACACGCACGCAAACGCATACATACACACACACACGCACACTTGTTTATTATCTTATTGTTTCTTTTACATGTTGTATAACTTACCCAAATTCGTCAATTTACCTTTATTAATATGGAACATTGTTGTCTATACTTTTCTGGAGGTGGACGCTAATAGCCATGACGCAGTTTATAACTAATGTGATTATTTCGTACACAAGTGAATTTGTACACTAGTTTCTTGTTTCAAATAAAGATTATCATTATTATTTTTACTTGAGTCTGCCTATGTCTTGCGGATACCTAATAAAAATATATTTTGATGATTCCACACTTAATTTACAGAACAATCATTAGTAATCATTTTATTATTATTTAATATAACAAAAGCTACGTATCACAAAATCGACACGCTTTACACAAATCAGCAATCTCCAAACTAATTTCTTACATCTAATACGAATCTTAACAAGATGGTATCCGTAAACTAGAATACATAACACACACACAAACAGGAACGCCATATATACATTCAGTTAAGCCTTCCAAAAGTAGCTTCAACAGAGACGCACACATACAAGGTAAAGCCGCAAGGCACGTAACATAAGGAGCTTTGAAATTAATTTAGCTCGGAACTAGCTGGCAAATGGATAGACGTGTGAGCTCGGGAAGGAGGGGGCACCTAAACCACCGGGTGTAGTGGGGTAGGGGGGTATGTGTCGGGAAAATTCGGCGTTTAGGCGAGCCTTTGTGGTGCGACCGGTTGTGCTTAGCAGTAATTGTACCCCGTTGTATATGGCGTTCCCTGTTTGATTATAATTGATATTGTTGTGTGAGCTTACCAATTATAGGTATGCGGTACCTGTTCGGTATTAAGTTTCTTTGTTTCATGTAGGTCGGGTGTGCTCTAATTACAACGGTGACGCGTAGATTGTTGTAGGTTTACATCGCTTACATAAGAGAAATAGTACATAATTAGGACGCCTTAAACGTATTATAGTTGCTAGCTTGGTATGACAAAACCTCCTTTCTAAGGAGAGGTCTGAGTCCAGCAGGGGTCTGTTAGACACTGTTGATGTGATGTGTAACGTATTCCTATCATTCTTTTCATGTACGAAAAACGTGATAGTGTCTAAGTATTGCTCGGAAAATTACGATCATAAAGAAAGAGTGGTTCCTTTTAAGCCCAAATTGATTAGATGTACCAACTTCTTACCAAAATGTTTTTTTTTTTTTAATTTATTTACCAAGTTTATGTCTACACAAGTATTTTAAAACACACGTCACTTTTAGGCCACTGTACGGTGATATGGTTCATATTACAAGTGTCCTTAGACTAAATACTGACCATGTTTACACTTTTTGTGGTGAAAAAAGGTACTTTCAATCAATTGGTACGGGTTCCGAATAACACACACATATCGATATGAAACAGTTACTCCATAATTTAGTTTATCTTCTAGGAAAAAATCATAATAATAACTTAACATTAAGAATATTTATCACAAAAGCACAACTCCCTTTGAGGTTGTCGAATAAATGTGGTATTTCTAAGAGACATTACTCACTAATAAGAGTTTACGTCAATAGTATGTACCTACTGTAGAACTTAATCACTTTAACAGTATACATCCACACATACACAACCGTATATATACATATTTACATAAAAGCTTACCCTCACATACTAACATCTAATGAAACACGTCAATATCAAAGGCCCGACAATATCCGCGCGCGTCACACATGTGTTACGTAACTAAAGTACCTACCCGGGCCACCCCGGGCGATTGCCGGATAACCAGCTTATTAATATCCGGTTATGTCACCGTCTATATACTCGGGCCTTTGATTTATATGTATTGATTTCAGTTGGTTTCAATACATGGTGCAAAACTTATTTAAGCAAAATGTATAATTGCCCACTTTTGTTTGGAACAGCCTACGTCCGGTTGTGGAGTGCGATAGCTGGAATATGGAATGGATAATGAAGTTTGGAATGTTAATGTTTTCTTCGACAATTTCCACGTCGGTCTGTAATAGTTTTATTAATGTAGGTCGTATAGTTATCATTTTAAATATTTTCATGTCTAAAACAAACCAATAAAGAGTATAATATTTAGAACTCTTGACATTCCTAAATAAATACCTTTATAATAAGTGTCAATTTCAAGGATCAAGAGATCTCATGTTCGATGCCTGGATCGGATCAAAAAGTGTTATTGAGTTTATCTGATTATAGAAATGATTAGAAATAGCTCGAAGTTTGGAAATTGGGACCTTAACCCCCATGCCTCGGTGAGCACATAAAGTCATCGGTCCTATGCCTGATCTCTCCCCGGTCGTGTCGGATAACCGTCCCATCGTATTATGAGAGTGAGAGAACAGAGAGTGCACCTGTATGCGCACACTCACTTGCACACTGTAACATCTGCGTAATTGGTTAGTCTCCGTTAAGACTAACTGCCGTGAACGGAATCGGCTAAGAGTACACAATCATCAAATACGTAAATGCGTAGAGGTGGGTATTTCGTGTATTAACATAAACAAAGTAATTAATAAATACATTAGAGAGAGCCTTAAAATATCGTCCGTAGAACCGGACACCTTTGGGCAGAACAATGAAATTAAAAAAGTAAATGAAAAAAGTGACGGTGTAATATTGTGTACTAAATTTATGTACATACGAGTATATCGTATATATACGCACTCAAATAGTAGTGTAGTAATAGCACGATAATATTAGAACTGGATTATATCATATTCCCCAACTGTATAAGATGTTCGCAGCCTTCAAGTCTTTAATACTGTAGGCGGCTTGTTTATTGCCTGATTGTGATAATGGGAACAGCATTCTTTGAATATGGAACTATGAGTGTTAGTGTTATGTTCTGTAATAAAAATATATTGGTAGTAACAGCTTCTGACAACCACGAGATGCCTCCACGTACTGCTAGTGGTGAAGATTTATGTACCCTTTAGTACATATAAATATTCATTTAATATTTTGACTCTATAAGTTGCTTTCAGTTGATGTCATTTCGTAAGTCTGGTGTCATGAATTCAAACTACTGAAATTCGTAGAAAATGGTCTAAAGAGGTGCAATATTCGAGACACATATACTATGTAAGAAATCTTTGTGATATGAAAAATATCACTTAATCATCTTTCTCATCAACAGTCTTTAATATTCTACTGTTGGACATAGGCATAGACATTCTCTTCGACATCTCGTTGGCTTTGTATCCATTTTTGTTATACGATATACGATATACTGTTACGACACCCACGAGATGAAAAGAGGTCGTGATTCTTCGTATTCTTAAATCCGTCACCTTGGATATACTCTTCTACCTAATAGCCTACAATAACTCCTAGCCTACAATAGCTCCTAGACATTTTCTATTGCTGACATAAGTCAAATAATGTCAAAACAACTCTGTTTACCCATCTGGGGACGCAGACTTAAGAGTATGGACATATTAATTACAATAGTCATTAATTAAGATTAATTCAGTACTTGAGATTGTAAAATCGACGTCTGTAAATAACAGAAAACAAATGAAATATCTTTCCTGTTTTACAGGTTTTGCTATTTCTACATATTACACCTGTAAATCTTAATGAAGATGACGTAAGTTTTCATGTCATTTTAAAGAGAGAACAAAAGAAGACACGGTATGTATTCCATTATTACTGATGTTTGCAATCAGCTGTTACGTGAGTATGAAATAAATTTTGTTGTAATTTACGTCTTTGACCACAGACTTTTTTTATAAGTTTTTCATTTTCTTTGAGTTGATATATAGATTATGGATATCTACATTTATTTTTAACCCAAATACTAAATTTAAATGTATTTATTTTGTCTAGGGATCTGTTAAATCGACCAAAACTCATTAAAATGTAAATATTTCATTTTATTTAACAGACCCGTAAAACTTGAACCATCAAAATCTGATGTAAATTTTTAATTGATCTGACTAAAGTTTAACAATAAGTTGCCAAACTACTTATTATACTATTATTGTACCTACAGTTATCTTTATGGACAGTATCACGGAAAAGAGTATATCCGCGTTAATACAACTTATTTTCTTAAAAGAATTTCAGAAACAAAACCCTTGCCAACAACTAAACCTATAATTTAGCATCTACTGGTCTTCTTCACGCTATTTATTACTGCACCAAGACAGTCTAACAGTTCAAACCTCGTTACCGCAATTCATCATTTTCTGTCGACCCGCCCTTGTTCCGTACACGGTTATAAAATAGTTTATGTTTGTCTCTGGCATCACACAATGTATTATTTATGGCTACATCAAGAAACCATGTAGGTTTTATATATTTTTTATAGCACGACTTGTTGTATGTTTACTGATAATAAATAGTTTATACATATTTATGTTGTTTACTTTGGCTTCAACCTTATTTATTTATAACGATAATGAGAAAAAGAGTATAAATATAATTTGATATTCACAATATACCTACCTACGAATATAATTGTAAAGATATGTTTCTATATATTTCTACAGTTCATCACTAATAATTATCTTGAATTTACATATTTTACCCTTAAGAAATTATAAAAATTCATAAAAGGGATTTACCATGGATGTCTCATGTCATTTTTTTTTTGTTTATTAATATTTTAAACCTTATCTACTGGAATAGAGTTGTCGAGCTTATAAAGCAAATAAATAAAATAAAATAAATAAATGTTTCCGATATGTGACACAACGCCTTCTAGTTCCAGACTAAGCAGAGCTTGTACTTTGGGTACAACTAATATAAATACTTACATACTTTTTTTTTTAAATACATACATATTAAACATAGAAAACACCCAAATCACGAAACAAATTGCAAATCATGCAAACATTTAGTTCGATCCGTGAATCGAACCTGAGATATCAAACACAGCAGTCGCGTACGCTACCACTGTGCCACCGAAGCTGTCATAAAAGTACAATGTAGAAAAATAACTTTAAACAGAACGCAGTTCCTGGAAACACCTTGTTTGTGTGCAGTTTTAGTTGAGCTTAGACCAATTATTTTCATCAAGGGCTTTTAACAGTCAACTTAGCGCAGAGGTTTTGACTTTCTATACCACGATGGCTCCACCGACTAGTAGAATCTGTTTCAAGTTTTTTGTTCTACTTGCAGTGCTGTTATCTTGCGTAACTTACTTCCTAATTCGCTCTTACGCTTGGGTGAGTAGCGGCGGTGACATTCCATATTACTTACCCTTCCCTGCAAGGTATAAAATATGAAAAGTTAAAGTAAGTAAATTGAGTGCCACCTGCCGCGGTGGCCGCAGCGGTAGTGAATGCGACTGCTGTTCTTGAGGTCTCGGGTTCGATTCCCGGGTCGTGCCAAATGTGTTTGTATGACTTGCAAACATTTGTTTCGAAGTTTGGGTGTTTTTTGTGTACAATATGTATGTATTTACAAATAAAAAGTATATAAGTATGCTATCAGTCAGTCTAGTTGTCAAAGCACAAGCTCTGCTTAGTTTGAAACTAGATGACGTTGTGTGTCAAATGTCCGAAATATTTATTATTATTATTTATTGTACGTGTACCTGTATGCTACAATCAGTTTCTGGTGACCCCGCTCGTGTCGTCCTCGAGGGGTGTTTAAGTTGATGAGCATTAGACAGAAGAACGCTCGCTACACTTATCTAAGGAACTCTTATTAAATCCTTCTCAACTAATCCTTCAGGGGAAGTACCGACTGCAAAAAAAAAACATAATAATAATATTCTGGGATGTGTAATAAGAGCGTAGCATGTGCTGTGCATTCTTGAAAGCAAATAAATCTTATTATACTTTTTACTTTTTTTTTAATTTATAAGCCATTTATACATAGCAGTTATTTTGTCAAATTATAGCTTTGATTGTACACGGTAGAAAAGAGAAATGTGTCATTGAAAGATTGCTGGTACTTATAGCATAGGTCTTCCTATTTTAAGTACCAGTTGAACAAAAACCATCACCACCAGTATCCATTTAGTTGTGAACACTGCAACATATAAATAAATAAATAAAAAATACACCGAATGGCAATCGAATCTGTGATGAAAGTCGCAGTCGAATGG
The DNA here is from genome assembly GCA_949316085.1 of Hypercompe scribonia. Lineage (NCBI taxonomy): Eukaryota > Metazoa > Arthropoda > Insecta > Lepidoptera > Erebidae > Hypercompe > Hypercompe scribonia. Next base: position 14,807,384 of record OX438981.1, on the reverse strand, counting down.
ACTACTACCATTACTTAAGTGAGAGACCCATGCTTCGAACAGAGTGATTACTACAGCTTCATAAAAGTCTGTGTAGAAGTGTTATATCAGTGTTAAACCTAATAAGTTTAGGTCAGTCAGAAGCACAAACACACAATGATCACCTTGCCGCTTTGGACTGCGCTGAATGTTATAAGTTCGATCCCCACTTAGGACAACACTTTGTGTGATCCTCAAATTATTGTTCTGAATCTGAGTGTTATAAAATTGCCCGCAAGTATCGAAGTTTTCTTAAAAAGCATAACTAAAAAAAAATCTGTGAGCCTGCATGAAGTCAATCGTTCCAACTATACAGAAGATCACTGCGATAGTCCAACTTATGTTTAGAATGAAACTCTTTTAATGCACCTACCATAGACAAAAATCTATTTACAGACTTTCTCAAAACTAATATTCAAACCGTACCTGTAATTAGTGGGACCGTGGTATATAGCTCGCCGTATATAATGTAATTATGCACGAACATATACGCCCGCCTCTAAAATACTCTTGGAACAATTTGGAACTAGAGGCGAAGTTTGGGACCGCAGCAGACGGCGGCCATCTTGCCGTAGCCATGGCAACCGGCCACGAATTGTCTGTTCTCCACCTGAATTGTAAACACCTGGCAACTCCAGGCACTAATTGTTTATTAGTAGGTTGGAATAATGAGTAGATAGTTCAAGGTTTAAGATTGAAATATTATGTACTAGAAGTAACTGTATACACTGTTGTTTCAGATTATAAAGTGTTTCGATACATTTACTCGTAAATTCAAGATAATTATTTATGATACGGGTCTTATAGTTGAGATAAAATTACACAAAACTTAAATAAAATGATCAAAGAAAAAGGTGCCTGAGACCCCCTGTCGTGGTAGTTTCAGTGAAAGTATTAGATACTCCTGGCTCCAGTGATGCCAAGAAGCTGGAGGTCCGAAATGATTTCCCAGCTCATTAACAAAAAAAGTTATTACGCACAATTCCCATTACCCAACATGACTTAATACTTAAGTTTACACAATAAGACTAACGAGCTTACTATTAAGAACAAAAGTTGGAGTACATCGTCCTCATTGTAGGATTCCTGTTGTATGTATAACAATTCGATGGAGTATTTCAATATAAACGTTGGACGCCATTAACAGGCGAGAGACGTGGCCCGAGATATGAGCGCAGACTTCGCGAGGGAAGCTTAGTGTGGAGTTAGACTTAAATAACCAGAAGCGCATTATTTTAGTTTTAAATCTGTGTCTTCTTTGACCTTCTTTCTTTGATATTGAGTGAATTATGAAAAATTAATATCCATTATGAAATAATGCTAAGAAATATATTGCCCACAAAGCAATATAATCACTTGATGCAGGCGGCACGGGACCTGCTGTTGTGAAGAACCTTGGGGAGGTCTATTTCCAGCAGTCGTCTTTTAGCTGAGATGATCATGATGATGATATTGGACACAAAAACATTTCGATAAATATCGATATTATGAAAACTTCATTGGAATTGTGTTTTCTCACTGCTCCCTATTGATATGCAGGAATCTGGAATATGGTGACTTGCCGGCTCTTGCGTGTAAACAACACTTCAGTAAACTTTGAAACATTGTGAAGCTTTAGTAAAACTGTTAATGGCATCTGAATTTCCAAATAGTATAGTTGACTCTTGTCATTAATCAATACCAATGACCGCTTATTATAACAAAACGTGGTGGCAAATATAATTATTATAGCTTTTTATTATTATTATGAATTTAAATGAAATCAATATTGAAATAATTTTTCAGCTGAGTAGTCTAAAACAATGACGTCACTAGTTTTTATTTAATACATTTTTTTTAACAGATGATAAAAAGTAACTAATTTGACTAAGGTGTCATCTACCCTATTTGTGTAAGACATGATTTCGAATGTAGTACAGCCCCCTTAGCTCAAGTGTGAGTATTTCACGTCTATTATCTATATCTGTATTATCTAGTATTATTGCCTAATATTTTCTTTGACCACGTGACTTAGCGTTGAGAGACGTCATTCCAATACATTTGATGGTTTTCTAATAACCTTCGCGTTTGTAGAATATCATCTCGGTTATGGGGACAGTTATATTTACATTGTAATAGTTTTTAATAAAGTTACATTTTACATAGTCAGCATTACACTTTTTCATTTATCGTGTGTTAATTTAATACAATTCATTTATTTATTTTTTTAATTACTAAACGTGAATTAAACTTTGTTCATTTTCAGTTCAATTCAACATGAAACGAAACATTCTTAACGTAGGTATAATGTTATAACAACGCAATTCCAATTTACCAAAAACATGACACATATGACCAAAACATAATAGGGATCAAAAATTATCTAAAAAATCCAAAATCTGGTGAATGTTAGTTAGTTAGTTCATGAATGATAGCCAAACACAAGCTTCTCAATATCAATAAACATATTTTTCCTTAAAAGGATTAAATTGTAACGTACCGTAACATCTAAAACATAAGAGGTTCTATTCCACGCAATAAGACAACGGAGGGCATAGTAGTTGTGGAGCACTCTTCATTTCGAATGCCTGTCCACGCGCCGCACCCCCCTGCACCCCGAATGTGTACACGCCCTATCGGGAGAGAACGTAGAACTTGTATTAAAAGTCTGCTTTTTCGAGAAGGTATTATCACTGCGTTTTATTTGCAATATTTACCAGCTATCAGAACCTAGTGGTGAAACAATGAACTTTGATAAAAGGAAACCACGCCTCTACTAAATTAATTTTGCATTAAACTTTAGTTAAAACATTTTTCTTGGAGAACCAATACACCTACACGCTTATTTCTGAGATAAGTATTTCGCACGTGAAATGGATTGAAAAGAGAAATAAAATTATGGTGTAAGATTTCTGTTTTTTATTGAATTTTTAAATTGAAGGAATTCTAATTTTTCTGCGTTCTCAAATTTATGTGAAATTAATAACCATTTTTAGTATATATTTCTTTTCGACCAATTTTAAACTTTTAAATTTTTCAAGCAGAAGTTAACAAATAAATATACCACATCCAATACCAATTGTTTCGTACTCCATACACGCATGCCCTTCGCTCCTTGGCAAGTGATGAAAGGATGTGTGATGCGTTCCCTCCATTGTGGCTTGTCTCCGAGCAACCAACCTTCGTGGGGAGAAACCGCTATGGGAACCCTCACCTGTGTTCGTTTGTTTTTAATTTAAAAAGTAGGTGTGCTGATTGATCTACATGTATTTACAGATATTTGTATTCAAAGGGTTGTAGTAAGTACGAGTAATAATTGTTATTTTTTATCACTAAATCGGCAAACAACACGAGTTGAGTGAAAAGGGTCGTCTTTCTTTATGACTCTTAAACTTTACCTTCAAATATGCCACATCAGGTTTGTATTTGAATTACACATACCTACACTTAGGAAACTGCGTTCATTCTCCCGAAGAAAACGTTCAGGCAACGTGGGGAATATTGTAGTGAGGTTCGTTACAACATCTCTGTATTAAAATTGAAAATGTTGACAATAAATAAATTACGCTAATTAATATTACTTCCATTTAAATGGTATTATTTATTAAACATCTTTAATTTCATACGATATCAAGTAATAATTAAATAGTTGGTATTAAATTTGATGAACTAAAACTATGGAATTTAACTTTGTCTTGAGCAATAAATACACAACACTCTTACAATGACAGTTCAACACCTGTTTTGAAATAAATTTAACATGTACCAAAATTTATGGGTACTTCAAAATAACGGTGACTTTGGAAGTGATTAGAACTTCTAAACGATCTCATCGGTTCAGAGTCATATTCCTATTTACATATATTACTGTATACAGGCGACATTCCGTTATTATCTAAACTACTAATACTAGGTATAGCTGTATACCTAATATAAAGGAACAACGAAATCCAAAGAATTTGATGTCTTACTCCATAAATATCAAAGACAATATACCCCTTTTTCGCAAATCAAAAATCTATTAAAACCTCTATCCAATATAAACAAGAATTCAATTTTGGAACAAAAAGAATAGCCGTCATAAATATTGTCTATTCCTATAACAAGAGCACCTACGTATGTAATTAGGGACTCAGTTTCAAAAAGCAATCACATCTAAGCGTAAAGAGATCGACTATCCGAGATTGAATTGCGAATCCACGTAATATATCAAAGGTAATCCGTTTAAGTTTAAGGAGCACTATATATCATGCGATGGCAGTACATAGACCACCCCGCTGTTTGGTCGCCTAAGCAGGGTGGCTCTGTAACGCATGTTTAGGACTGTGGTACAAGTCATAAGTGTTTCAAAACTATATTTGTGACGTATAAAATGTATAACTATTTCAAAGAAAAACCGCATTTCGTAACTCAATATATTGGACTGCAAAAAGTTGTCACCACATTCCAAGTTCAATGTTAGCCCACTTCGTAAGTCAATGGTACAAGGCTTCCTGGTGAAAAGAATTCTGACCTGCCATTATTATGCTAAATAAAAAAAGAAACAAAGTACTCTGGTAAACAACTACCAAAAGTATGCCCAGCCAAACTTCAGCTCTTGTAGTGAATTGTATATAAATCTTATGAACATTTGCAGGTCTTACCTACGTAAAACTAAATCGGACCCTTACATCCCTGTGAATCTGAGGTTCTGTGCTAGTTTATCAAATAATTCGTTTACACAACTCACTGGAATCTGATATCAAAGCCTTGACTTACTAAGAGTCCATACACTGCAATAGCTATTACACTGTAAGAATACAGTAAATATAGACTTATTTAAATAACAAAAGTATATGTTACATCTCTATGAGATATTCCAATGACTTTCCTGATATAAACAAAAGTGTAAAATTATTTTTACAGAATTGTGGTAATATTTTAACTTAGATCTAAAGTTTTACCCGCTCCCCGCTTATTTCTTACGTCGAACTTTATTCGTCAACTAAGCTGGGTGGAGGGTGTTTCAACGGGTGTGTGGGGGTAACGTTTTCCTGTTTGAAGGCACACGTCGCAAAGGGAAATCCTGTACAGGACAGAGCTCTGAAATTGCCCACCCCGCGTCGCTACGCAGGTATCTACGGGGCTATGAGCTAGATTATTTGAGATTATACCTTCAGTGACTTCGGTGCATAGTTTGTACACTTAGTTCTATTTAAAGTACTACTGTAATGGAATTCATTGTGATGAAGTATATAAATCTTAAAAATAATTTGTTTTAATATATAAGCTAGTATTACAATCACTTAAGCTACGGACGATTCCCGTAGCTTCGCTCGTGTGTTTTTTTTTTCGTGTTTCTATCTTTGAATATGACGAGCCTCCATACACTTTATACCTTAGAAGAGAGTTTTTAAAAAAATCTTTCTTGGTGGGTGCTAATAACATAAAAACTTCAAATATTATTTATTGGTATTGGTTTTTAGTCTAATGTTTGTAGATTTTAATGTCAGTTGCGTACGGTCGTTAATTGTTTGATCAATTATTGATTATTGATGTGACTGATATTGATTATTGATTTAGAGAAACTCAAGTTTCTCTGTGATCCCATAAACTAGTTTAGAACTTGAACTAAGTGAATATTGTTATTATTTGGGATTAAATTATTTAAAAAGGTTACAATACCTTCTATTGCCTTTCGAAACATTAATTTTAATAATGACGGTAGTCGTATTGTTTCATCGCGAATAAGTTTAAAAACAGTTATTATTATTACCTATTTATTACTAATAGGCTAGCTTAACCAAGAAGGCTAGATATAATATACATGACAAAGTGAATTATTATTTTCTAACGCAATCCCTACTGTGATTGTTTATCAAAAGGGTTTACGACCAATTACATGTGTTCAAAAAATATATCCGTATTAGTGGTTTTAAAGATATATAACAATATGCCACCCTATGCCTACATCTTAGAGGGTAATTTTTAGGGTAATTTTTTGGTCACTTAATTTTATTTCTTACGACTAGGACCTTACTTAAAGTAAATCACTTATTCTAAATCCGATAGATGTATTTGGTTTAAATGCTGCAGGAATAACTTTAAATAGCCGTTTTTAGCAGCAGTTGTTCATTCACCACCAGATATTTCTTGCCATAAGCAGCTTAAATATTTTTTTATACTAAAGAACAAACGTATAAACTACCGACATCAACTGAAAAGTAATAAGTGCTTAACCAGCACCTGGGCTTCGAGTACGTTATATCGGTAATGATCGTACCAGTCTGGAAATAATACAAGCTACAATATTATTTGTTCCATAGACTAGGAAGTAAAAAGTTCCTTAAAAAACTTAAAATCATGCAGTGCTAATTTGACGAATGATAGAAGCTTAGTAGATTTCAGCAATGGTGGATAGCAAGATACATAGGATCACATAATCCCATCCCACAAATTTCAGGATTGTGTAAACGTATGACTGTGTTATGAGTATCTACCCACTTTTTTTTCTTTGCGGGAATCTCCCCGGACTTCATCTACTGGTGGTTATGTCGGACTCGAAGCGACCAAAATTAGAAGGCCGTCTCTTGGCCGTCATTGGCTCCTTTGAAATCAGACACAGTTGATCTTCGAAGCATCCTTTCCCTGTGATAGCCTGCGTTAGCCGGTATGAGAGGATCCCGTGATTACTCTCGAATCAATCTTACGTAACGGGTCTTACCGCCACAATGACGGCGTGCCCGAGTATCCTAGGTATATAAAGACCCTATCCAAGCTATAATTCTACAAACGTAACGTTACTAGAAAACTAACAAATGTATGAGCATGACGTAGGAGTAAATAACTCACGCGGTCAAAGCAAATTATTGGCCAATAATACCCGAGAACAAAGGTGTTAGCGAATGTAGAAAAACAATCGTGAAATACTTACGTATTAACTAAGGGGGTTAGTAATTTTGTTAATAAACTGATATCTGTCCGCAGTTTTGTTAGCCTCACCTAAACCTTCATAGAGCCATTACCTTCATAAACCGCTTATTTTAGTACCTTAAATTATAACAACGGGACTGAGAGGTGGGGAAGCCTTTGTGGCCTCCCCAGGACAGGGTCTGTCTAGGCGTGGTGTTGATTCTGGAGGGGACCTGAAATAATATGGTCCGGGTCCCCTTCAGAGAAAGACGTCTGAGACCGGCCGCCGAGGTGGTTTTTTGTAAAAACACCACATACTTCCAGCTCCTGCGTCCCCAAGGAGCCGAAGATCCGAAGGGATCTCAGGGTAAGTAAATTTATGTCTTTAAATACGACATACATCATCGAATATCTATGTTTAGTTAAAATATAGACATCTCAAGCATAATACATATAGTTCCATACATATTCATAGAGAACTTACGCAAACCAAATTATTTACATAACGTACCGTATCGTCTTCGTTAGAGCGTCATTCACCTAATAGATAAGATCTTTCAAGCTTAGGTATTTAATGTACATTGCGGTACCTCTATGGATTACCTATTCATGGCATCTTAAATTATTATCCTACCCATTAATGGTGATCAATCAATGCGGATTTGTATTTTGTGTAGATATATGGTATGTAAGTGGTTTGAGGAGTACTTATCAACCATGTTCTGTAGTAAGTGTCGTGTGTTTATGTCGCTCACTTGTGGAATGGAAAAGGTAAGTACGAGTTTTAGGATTCGACATACTCATACAGCAAAAATATAATTTCGAGAATATGTGTCTCGATAATTACCTAGGAACTGACTGTGAATTTATGTATTTTTTGTTGATATGGTTGTGGACTAAAGGATTTTAACATCCATAAAGTTTGATGTTTTTTGTATTCGTAAGTGCTGTACACTAATGAACCTTAAAGGTTTTCAATAAAGATTTTAACTGTACAAACTCAATTATGATGCTTATTTTATAAGAATCATTTTTTTTTAAAACATTTTTTATTTCAGTATTATTTATTTAAACTGATAAAATTAAAACAGTATGATATTATTTAATTATATATGAACTGTCATCTGTCCACTAATTCCTAAAGGCACCTGGTGTTGTTTGTTTCTTCTGTATGAACAATTGGGCCACCGGATGAAAAGTGATTACCAACCATAGACACTAGAACTCAAGAGTGACAGATACGCTGCCAACCTATTTGGTGAAAATTTGCTCTTGGGTATGAACGAGAACCATAGTGCAGAGAAAACCAGTAAAAACAATTTTATACTGACATTAACTGATAGGTACCCTCGTTTGTTACTGCAGGTAATCTTAAAACTACTACAAAACAGTATAATGTGAAAGTACAGGTCAATATTATTAATACGATCGACACATCAACGTCAAACACCATAACATCTTTTGTCACATCGTATGGGAAAAAATAACCGAGACTTAACCCTATCGACTTTTTCACTATAGAACTCATTTAAATCTCTCGATGCATCCAAGCACCCTGCTTCGCCTGTGATGCACCTTGTTGCAAATTAAGGATTCAACCCTAAAAAAAATGTGACCCCAAAGAATCGTGGGTAAAAAAGTTTTATCTTTTTTTATTACACTTTATTGAAATGAGACACCGGGTACGCATATAAAATTGGTCTTTTTATCAGCGGCGAAAGGGTTAGTCACGTTGGTAGTGTATTGATTTTTTTTTAAATGTGACGTACAATGATTTAACCCTGTGCGTGTGGTTCGTGACGGTTCGTTATATCGGTGTTAAAGTTGAATTTGCGTTTGCTGTCACGAGTTTTTTTATAGTTAGATTATGGAAGCAGATTCAGTGTGATACCATGTTGTCTGAAAGAGTTGTGATCATTAAACAGTAGTTAACGATTTTTGTTATTCTGTTTTAAAATAAATGTACCAATAGTGTTAAGTATATATTGACAAGTTATGTTATGCCTTGGCTGTATAAAATACCTAAACATAGTGTTATTTTGGCTATGCCGCGTTTCATTATGAACTCCCATTGAGAAGGAAGTATGATCCAGTGTTTCATAGATAAGTTTAAAACACAAACACGCATATCTCCTATATAGATCAGAAATTTACAAAATGTTGTCTAAGACCCATTTTTCTTTCTACCTACATATTTTTTGTAATACCACCAATTGGTAATCAATGTGAATGCCTTGGTGACGCAGTGGTGGCGTACGCAACTGCTGCGCTTGAGGTCTAGGGTTTGGCTCCTGGGTTGGACCAAATATTTGTAAGATTTGAAAATATTTATTTTGGAATTCGAGTGTTTTCTAGTCTAGTACCCATAATACAAAATCTCCTTAGTTTGGGACTAGATAGCGTTGTTTATCATATGTCTAAAATATTATTTTTATAATATTATGCCTCACGTCTGAAATGTATCTAACTAAAATTCAACATGTTAAACAAACTCAACTCGACTCTATTCTATTCTCTTCTTCTCTTCTATTATATTCTCTATTGATTGCACGGTGGAGCAGCGGCGTAAACGGTTAACTCGCAGACTTCTAATGCGCTGCATGTTGTTGTTTCGATCCCTACACGGGACAATACTTTGTGTGATTAAAAATTTGTTAATTTGTGTCTAGGTGTACTTTGTGTTCGTTTCATGTACCTATATCTAGTTTGTATTTAAAAAAAAAGAATATAAAAATATATTACTTGGTACAGATAAATACATTAAGTTTTGTTCTCAGGCCATTACGTACAACAATAACAAATAAATCCATAAAAATCTTATCCAAACGCCTAATAAATTCATCTCTTTTAAAGTGTACCACTAACCCTTTGTTAGCTACAACGTGGTCTATTATGCCCCGCACAATCCGTCTGACAAAAGTTTCTAGAGATACCATCAACAATTTCACACTTGGCACATTTGACGTCACGTTTTTTTTTTAATTTGACATAAGAGTGCTTTATTTAGAGCGATGAATATCGGTCCGATTTCATCTGATGTCATTATATTGAAGTATGTAGTGTCCCATTGACTTTAGTACTTTTCGATTTCATTGAGGCGATAAAAAATCATAATAGACTTCTAAAAAGTTATTTTACTATTAATAAGCAGTTTATATTTTTGTTATAAGTGTACATATTTATAATAAATTAAATAATATTCTAACTACAGATTAGCAGTATATAGAAATCTTAACTGTTAGGTTTTTAGGTTAGGTATCAATCGATCAATAAACCTATCGCCGTCCACTGCTGAACGAACGTGTCCCCCCAGGAACGCCAACCATCCCAGTCTTGGGCAAATCGCATCCATCCACAGCCAGCCACCTTCTTCAAGTCATCGATCCATCGCGCCGCAGGGTGCCCTACACTACGTTGGCCCAATCGCGGTATCCACTCTAGTACACTTCGGCTCCAGCGACCACTTGTTCGTCTGGACATATGGCCGGCCTACTTTCATTTCAGCATACTGATTTTCTGTGTGATGTCAGTTACTCTAGTTCTCTGTTCTAAGTTAGGTATGCAGTTTACTTTTTGCGTACTTATAATTTGCGCTAAAGCTTATAAAAATAATTATTAAATAATTACATATCAAACAAACTATAGGGTGGGCTAACAATTCGTTAACATTTAAATCTAACATCCCGCGCAAACATGTTACAGGAGTTCTTGGAACCGATGCCACTGGAATTTGCTGGCTTCAGTCGTAACACATGGTTTCAACAAGATGGAGCCACTTGTCACACATCTAATGAGTCCCTGCTGTTTGTCAAAGACATGTTTCCGATAAAGCTGATTTCTAGACGAGGCGACATTCCATGGTCACCTAGAAGTCCAGATTTATCCTCAGCAGACTTCTTTTTATGGGGTTATTTGAAGAATCGTATCCACATCAATAAACCAAATATACTACGTCAACTAAAAGAAAAATCAGCGAAAAGACGTCGGTGATCTCGTGGTCTCTTTGCCGACGAGTATTCGAAAATTTCGATATTCGCTTAGAAGAGTGCAAAAGTCACAACGGTGATTATTTAGACTATGTCATTTTTAAAAATAAATTCTAACTAATCAGCTTTTTATACGGTGGTTATTAATGGCTACATGATTTTTTATACGATTTTTTCAAATGTTAACTAATTCATGGCCCACCCTATATCTTTTCAAAATCTACATTATTAGATCTTTTTACGATATACTTTCCTAACATTAAGCTTTGACGGACTTGTTGCTCTGGTGGTTAGTGATTCTGACTGCCAAGACAGAGGTCATGGGTTCGTTTCAAACCCAGGGTAAATCTTTGTGTGATGAACACGATCATTTGTTCTATGTGTGGGTGTAATATATCTATGATATGTATGAATTTAGAAATACATAAATAAGTTTATCAGCAGTCTGGTCACCATAGTATGGCTTTACCAAGTTTGAGATCAGACGGTTGTGTGAGAGATGTGTGAGATTATTATTATTATTCTCTTTATTACATTAAAAATACTCATAAATTATATTTTTAGCTACATTTAAGTACATTTACACAAAAAAAAATAAAAATCATCATCAATCATCAATCAACCTAACGCCGTCGCCAACCATCCAGGTCTTGAGCAATTCGCATCCATCCGCTGTCAGCCACCCTCTTCAAGTCGTCGGTCCATTCCGTCGAAAATATATTATTCTTATTAACATTGCCGGTAAACAAAAAGTTTTTATATTTTATTCTCAACGGTAACCATCATCATAATTGATTTATCTACATATTTAACGACTGCTGTAAGATACTATAAGAATCTCCCCAAATTATTACAACTCTTCTCGCTTTAACGACATTTAAAAAGTACATTTTTTTTTAAACCTAATTTATAAAATCTCGTTTGAATACAAAGACATGAAAAAAAGTCTCACTTAATACACCTTCACTTATAAGCCTGCCAACTGAACTTTCTTGTTTTTGCATTGGGTCGAAAATAATAAACAAATATTTCATTAAAAATCCGAAATACAAACCGAACACGAAAGCACATAAATTTCGAACCCTTCAGCGGCGACATGTTACCCAACTCGGTCGCTGCGTCACTCCCTCAGCATTCAAACATACGCTCCTATTTACCAATAACCCTTACTGACCCTTAACCCCTCTACCTAAATATGACCTCTCGGCCTAGCCCCTGGTCATTGTGTAGCGAATTAATCGGCTAGTATGCCTATTGTATGGACACTGCCCACCCGTTATTCGTCCGGCCGTCATTGTGTTTATATTAAAAGTTTTTAAGTGTCCCCCTTGCAGTTTAGGGTTTGCGAAACAGGTTTTGCGAATTTTTTCGGACATCGGTCAAAACTGGTTTCAATTCAATTTTAGTTATCTACTCATCTATTTTGGATGCACCAAATATTATGAGGAGCTTATGCAACGGTAAAATAAAATTTGAATTCGAATAAATGTTTCAAAATAAATATTTTTAAATTTATATTTTTTTTTTGGCGCGTTAGGAAAAAATGATGAGCGTAAATTTTTATGATGCGCGTGCACACGTAATTAGCTAGTCAAAATTATAATTTTTTTGCTATTAATAATGTTATATATAAATTTCATTTAATGTCTAGTCACTAGATAATACGTTATAATAAAACTTTTGTTCAATGTATTGAATACTTTTTTTTCTATTATTAGTGTCGTTTTCTCTACAAGAATAAGATAAAGCGAAGGAAAAAATGTTTAGTAAGATTTTTGTTTCCTTACGTGCGTACGTGAGTACACACATATATATAGCTACTTACCTATCTATAGGTCCATGTGTAAATATAGAAATACAAACCAAAATAATGTGATTGTTATTGTATTATAAATTAAATTACTTATTAACTGTAAATCTGGCTATAAGTCTATCAAGAAAAATTAAAAGTTAATATTATTTTCTTCACACAGCAAAATTGTAAAAAGTATCCATAGATATTGTCTATGCTTAGGCGTTCTTGGAATCAGTAAATAAGTCTCTTTATCTCTACATTTAAGCCTGTACTGTACGAGTACTTGTAAGAGTCCGTATGGTGACGGTTTAAGAACACGGAATGCCACCAAAATTATTCATCCCGTAAGTATTATTAGAGGTGACTAAGGGATCAAATTACGAAGGGCAAAAAGATTGCAAAGAGAAAGGCAAACTTAACACAAACCCTATACCAGTCCGCCTGGCCAGAGTGGTGTAGTAGATTAAAACCTCCTTGCTAAGGAGAGGCCTATGTCCAACAGTGGACTGTTCGAGTTTGTTGAAGATGATATAGCCTTTACCACCACGAGAAGAGTATAAGTAGATAATTCATCTCTTAATATTATATTAGGCAGGGACAAGAAATCTAAAATGAAACTAATTGCTGAATTGTGAAAGTGGGTCGATCATTTCTACAAGCGGACTGATGGTCCTGAACCGACATGAATTACAGTGTAGACTGTTATTAGTCAAACGTAGTGTAAGGCGCCTTGCAGCATAATGGAGCGACGACTTGAAGAAGGTACTTGGCAGCGGATGGATGTGGACTACCCAAGACTAGAATGGTTGGTGCTCTTTGGAGGAGACTTTCGTTCAACTGTGGACAATTACAATAACATCAATAAAAAAACAAAACAACAAAGAGATACAGAGAAACATTCGTACATGTACATTTACGTATCATAATTAGGTATTTTTCCGACCAGAGACTACAAAATAAAAAATACCTAAATCATTGCACACCTTATAAAAATACAAACTATTTTGCATACACTTAACTATTTTGCATACACAACACACCCCTCGCTAATGGTTAACAATTTATTGTTATTATTTATGCACCGGAAATGTTCCCCTTGTGCGTCACTAGCGTTACTACAGATGTGCATCTTAGATGAGCTGTGGGCTAAACTTGGCAACACTGGAACTTGAATATAATTTAATGGGCTCAAGCGGTTATTTATCTAATCTGTGGCTCTGATTGTTACAAATTGTTGATTTAAATTATTCGTTTTAATTTTTTTTGTTTATCGCTAATTTTTGATTGTCATTATTACAAATTAAGCCTTAAATTATATAAGAGATGCCAGATTGCATCGTCTGTGGTTTGCAATTTAACAATAGATTAAATAAATAGGTATTAACGTATTTTAAATTATTTGTTTCAGATTAAAGGCAAGAGAAGAAGAAACGTAACAAACAAAGAAAGAGAAATAGAAAGGCAAGTGAAAGGTCATAGATACTGCAGCTGTAACTTTTGGAAACTGGTAAAGGGGAAATTAGAAGGTCTTCTTATTTACCTTAACAAGCTTTCGAACAGATATTATGTCTTTTAAGATTAAATTGTTAAATGAATAAAGATATAAGAGTATTTACTGTTGATTTGAGTTATTGATAAATAAAGCTAAAACTATTTAAACCAAACTTTGCCTAGATACCTACTTTACATTTTCTCTGCATTACCAAATAGGTGCCTACTTCTAGACATTAAGCTCTTGAATGCTTTAAATACCTGTATATAACGTATAAATAAAAAAATAAACTAAAAATTAAATATATGAGAAAGAAATATTGTCTAGAATTTGAAAGTAAGTGAGAAATATGTTTATTGCCAGAATTGTTTCAACATTAAAATCTCGTGTTATATTTGAAATATTTATTCATCACAGCTCTTACTTAACTTCGTATTTTAAAGTTTTGCTCAGGATAAGATATATTACAACACTCGGATAATAATCCTTATATTCTACTAAACAGGTACGTACATACTTTTCCTTCAATAGTTCCATTAGTCCATTTCGGTTTAACTCCACTTTCATGCCACTGAAAAAAGCTGTCTAAATTTGTTACGTATTCAATGATAGGATCACTAATCCACCAAATCGGAAGTACATAACTTAGTAAATATGTATAACTCTATTAATATTGCTATTGAACGAGAACTGTCAGTCAAAATGCATAAAAAGGATCAACAGGAAAGGTGTGCGCGCTGTTTATGCAAATTTCTTTCCTAATCGATGTCGCGGTTTTGAATATGAATTTTATTCAGTAGTGATAAGGTCTACAATTACGATGGCACCGCATTCGATAAACAGATTACGTTTTGCAAATTAAACTGAATGCTTTCGTAATATAAAAACGGTTTATATTTGTAAATCAATCAATTTGATATTAGACTTTACACAGTCGCTCAAGTTTCTTTCTAATTTGCATGAGGTATTGTATTGCTAACTTTATTTTTTAAATGGCCACAAAAGATTTTTTCAATAAACAACACTGCGAATGCATGCAAAGTTAAAAGTGGAACATCTGCTGTGTGGGGATCGAATGCTTGCAAAAATTTGAATATCGATAGAATTAGTGTTGCATTATGTTGTACCTACATAGTGCACTCGTATTTAGGTATTATTATTGAATATTTTATCCATTTTGTTCTTTATTTTTTTAACTGACAGGGGTTTAAAGTTTGAATTTGGAATTTTATTACTTCATCAATGGTATGAATAAAGTTTTGATTTTCTTTTGAATTGTGTAAAACCATAACGTATAAAAAGTAGAGTCACGTTGATTTCAGTACGAACGGGCTGGCTCGGCTGTACACAGAAGACTAACTGTGTAACTAAAAGTGACAGCATCCGTGCTGTCGTATTTCGTGTTTCGTTGGTAAGTGCGAGATCGGAGGCCCATTGATGTAGGAGTAGCAGTTATGGTGATAAGCGTGTGAGCTTTTCAGTGCCACGATGACTGTCATGTCTTTTACGTCCCCAAGCGAGGCATGAAAAAGCATGTCAATTGGTGGCCATAGTGTGGGTCACCATACTGCACAGTCTGCATTCACAATGAGTATGGTGGCCACAACTCTTGAATATTATTCATAATTTCATTCAGGCTCAGTGAGTGAGCCCCAAGAAAGTGACCCCCACTTTGGTAGGTTCTTAAAATAATAAAAATACAAATGTAGATGTACTCAACTTTTCTTAAGAGCTTTACTATTTAAATACCATATAGGTATATGCATTGATTACACTTATTAAAAATTTTTTTTTATTTTTTTTTTTATACCACGACGGTGGCAAACAAGCATACGGCCCGCCTGATGGTAAGCGGCTACCGCAGCCTATGGACGCCTGCGACACCAGGGGCATCACGTGCGCGTTGCCGACCCTTCAAAAACCTATTAACCCCCTTCTTGAAGAACCCCATGCTGTAGTTCCCAGGGAAAACCGTGGCAGGGAGCTCATTCCATAACGGGATTGTTCGCGGGAGAAAATTTCTCTGAAACCGCACTGTGCGCGACCATTTAGGTTCCAATGTATGTGGATGAGCTCCCTGACGATGGCGAGCGGTGCGATGGTAGAATGTGGCTGTGGGCATCATATCAAACAATTCTTCAGAACACAACCCATTGTAGAGACGGTAGAGTACACACAGGGAGGCAAAGTCTCTCCTAAGACTTAGTGGCTCGATACCGTCCGTGAGATCAGGATCGAAAAGAAAGAAATCATCATCAGAAATTGTTACTTCAGTTATTTACAAAGCTTTATTACCTGTACTTTACCATCAGGTATGATGATTCTATAGATTTGCTTTCTTTTTTAACAGAATAGAAGCTTCTGAGGGCATCTATCCTTTAATAAACCGGGGCCACTATCTTTTACGATAGGGTTAGATGCCCTTTTCTATTTTAAGTACATTTATTAATGCAAAAAATGTGTTTTTAAGGAACTAATATACAAACACAATTAAAATGACATACAATCAACTTACAAAGTTATAGAACATTAAATGATTAATTTTAAAAATTTGTGATGCTTTTCTTTTCTACTTAGAATGTTTGAAACAGAAAAGCAAGAAACGACCACGAAGCCAAACAGGTTGAATAAACGCAATCACTGTTTTATTTTCTGGGTATCGAGTATTTAGAAACGAGCCATCTGTCCCGGTTTTTATCCTACATCAGGGTAAAGATTTTGCCTTTATCTGTTTACATACCTATCTACCTGTTCCCACCACATTATTAAACTATTAATAGATCTAATGATCACCTATATGATAACAAACTAGTATTATTATTTTAACCAATTTACGGATTGAACCTTTGCCTGCAGAAAAACAGCTATTTTGGTACTGTCACTGGTTACTCATACTGATATACATAAATATTCATCCATCCACTATTCATTCTGTGGGTATCGCAAGAGCCGACTAAAAGAGTAAACTGCCATAGTAACAGCATTGCAAAGAGAACGAAAACATGACATAAACCATTTGGGTAAGTATCTACCAACACCTCTAGCTTGGGTGGCCCAGAAACCTCTTTTCTAAGGAGAAGTCTAGGTATTTCCACACTAGTGAACCTATAGACTGTTCACCATAATGAGGATTGATGATGTATAAATTGTATTAAACACAGTACGTTTACTATAGAAATCTATCCTATGAATCTTGTAAGCTGTCCCAACGAGTATATTACATCTTCATTCTATAAATTATATTTATTTCTGCAAATAAATCTTTTACAATTTTTTTTACATGTCTTAAGTCTCAGCCTGAAAATAAAAAAATTAAAAACCACTGTGTAGACTGCATCTACTTAGGTAGATATGTGTTGTGTGGATTCATCATCATAAAAAGTTTCATTGTGTGATATACCTAGTTTGTGATATCGCTCGCATGTCGATACTATTACGAAATAGTATTCATACTTTAAGTAAATCATATCTAGACGAAAGTCGAAAGCTTTGTAGGTACAAAAATGAACGTTTAGTAGCAAATATTCATCTTGTATTTAGGTCTATAAGCCTTTGAAAACTAGTTATTGGGCAAGCAAGTGTCTAAGTTCTGATTACAAATTTAAAGTGGTGTGGTACTTACCTAGTAAGGTGCTGTCAACTTGTTAGACAAATAATTTACTCAGTGGATTATTTCTATAAGGTATTACTTTTGTAACATTCGCGTGCTAAGCCAGATGGCAAAATTGTTATCAATTCGTATCGTTACGGATTAAAAAAAATACGAACAAAAATAGTCAAAAACTAGTTTCAAGTAGAATCCATAGAAAATCATTATGTTTGGCAAATTCACGCAATTTTTACACAATGAACGACACGATCCAAAAACCAGAAATTCAAGTTCATGAGTCGTTCAACGGGTTAGACCACGCGCCTTTTTTAATTTGCAATATTATTTTTTTTCACTCCCGGACCTTGGTGCGTGTCTTTTGTGCCAGCCATATTGTCCGGAATGACCTGCAATGTTAACGAATTATTGAATTAGTTAATAATTATATGTGTACGTCGTAAATTTTATGTCTAATTGTATAAAATGGTCATATTTCATGTTTTAGCGATGTTAGTAGTCATGGTTGGTAAGTTTAACTTATTTTTTAAAGACTCCTACGGACGTGATATGCAATCGGTCGAAAAGTTACTACCCACCTACTGAGTTAATTGTAGGTATTGTTATGAGTGATGATGATGATAATGATAATGACCTCATACAAGTCAATAGGAAAAATATTAGTAATGTGTTTGTACATTTTATTTAGTTAGTAAATGGATTGAAATGCAGAGATTTGGATAGCTGGAACCTACAAACCTATATTTTAAATAAAGCTATCTACATATCTACCTACTCTAGACGTAAAAGGTAGGTACCTAGGTACTAAGTTGCTGCATATTTAGTTCAAATTTTATTCATCCAATTTTATCTACAATTAATACTTAACTAAACACGTTTGGCGTTTAGGTAAGTATCAATTTACTAAGGCAATATACTTACCCACATAACAGAAAGGTACCCGAGTTTTATAGAAGAATCTGTAGATATGACAGAATCCTAATTTTGCATTTGATTTCAACGTTACCTGCATTCACCTTTGTTCACAAAGGGAGGAAATACCTAAGTACATTAAAAATAGATAGATTAATAACCTAAACTTCTGCTAAAATGGACACATTTTACACAAATACATAACCACCTTTGTTTTCTTACCAACAAAGTAAAATTAATAGTAATTTAGCTTTTTGAACTTAGATATCTAAATAATTTATTGCCACACAGTTATAAAAACATAATAAAAAATATTAAAGGCTTGTAGTTGATAAAACTAAATTTATACAATTGTTCCCTGAGCTCTAATTTTAAGCCGTATCATAGACCGTAAAATCCAAAAAGTATTACCGTAGTCTACGACCTTTGCTTATCTGTGGAGGCCGAACTCATTCGCGAAACTTGAAAATGGAATGCCTATTGCCCAATTTGGCGCCAAAACGGCGCGTGGCGTGTGAGAATGTGCGCCGCCTCACACACGGTCGCCCCGCCCAACACACGTTGGCCAATCGCACGGGGCGAACACCCTCAAGGCCCGCGCAACACGCATATTGATCTGCGGACACCGCTCGAACCGTTTACATTTCGACATATCACATGCTAAACACCGACAAACAATAACATATGGTTGTGCCTCAATGCAAATAAAACTCTATGTCGCTAAATATAAGGTCTAAATTCGATCGTCAAAATTGTTATCACAAGTGACGTTATGGGTCTATTCGTGAGTGTAATTTATAATATGAGATGCCCAACCGAAGTGAACCTTACGAACATAATATTAGAATGAAAATGTGCAAATGCATCATATCTGATTACCAAGTAAACCAAATTCTTTTCAATCTACAAATAAAATTCTAAGTAAAACATGTTTTTTTACATACCTACTCTTTTTTTTGAGTAGTTTTACAAGTTTAAAAGTATAAAAGTCTGCTTAAACATATGAGAGTTGTTGTTTTTGACGGCCTGTACGTAATAGGTATTTATATTATAACATTATCTATGTTTATTATTATAATATCATCAGTCTTAAGATTTTGCTAAGATATTAAAACAAAAAACAAAAAGGCTTTGTACCTATATTCACTAAACTTAAATTTTTATTGAATATGTTAAAATGTAACAGCGCCATCTACAGTTTCAAATATCAACGACCACGGAATAAGAATGACCGATTATTGTAAGCTATCGCATAATAGATGTCACTATTAAAAAACAACAGAAAATCGCTCATAATAGATTTCATAAGAAGACTACAAATCAAATTAAAGAGCTTTAGGATTTTAATTGACTATTTTCAGTTACTAAGAATTCCTTTACAAACACATTTCTTCTTATAAGCAATTAATTTCAATAAGATTTAATTAAAAATAATTCTTAATTTTCTGCCTCTTATTTAATTTCGTGGTTATTTAAAAAAAAATAAGTCGTTTCTTCTGCATTATACAAGAAAAATTTAGTTGACTAGTTAGAATGTCCATTTAAGCTGCCAACAATAAAATGTTAGTACTTCTAGCGACATTTCCGTTTTCCGTAAGTAATTATTTACGCTAATCTACCCTTTGTTACCTATACCTACCTACCGGCGCCTTCTATCTATAAAGTGTAAAATGTAAGAATATCAGTATAAGATTTGCTTGAAGATTTTTTTTCACCAAATTCAAAAAAGAAAGCAGCTTCTCGATGTAACCATATATATATATATATATATATATATGTATACATATATATATATATATGTATATATATACGGTACGGTATACGGTATACGGTATACGGTACGGTATATACGGTACGGTACGGTATATATATATATATATATATATATATATATATATTAAATAATATTTTTTATTATAATTAAGATCAAGAAAGGGTAAGGTAATTTTGAGTTTCATCAGGGTACCAGGGATTTCCTTACTACTGACACAACATTCGGTTTTTCGTCGGATCGAGTCCGAGATATCCACCTTTCGGTGCTTGCCGTGGGGATTTCCGCACAGAAAAAGAAGGGTGTAGTTACTTGTTAATGTACGGATTACGAGTGATTGTTAACGGTGTAAATGTTCCAATGTTTCCTTTTTTGTGTGATCGTAATTCGTAACTAATTCCACTTGTGGACTGGACTTCAATTTGAATATACTTAGTAGGAGTGATCGAGTCTATGTCCACTCGAACCGATATGTTTATTAGAGGTCGGTTTTAATAGTAAGTATGTACGGAGACAAGTTACTGTCTTCAGTATCGTTTACATGATACGTAGGGGTTCGGATTGTTTGAATTGAAGCACGTTTAGCAACATGTTCATCGTAATATTCGATTTCAGCATCGATTATAATTTTAAATACACACCTTTTTTATACTTGCTTGCGTCCTCTAGGTAATATTTTTCACAGTTGATGCAATCATTTTAATAAAATTATCCACAGAGTGTTCACGTTTTTCATCTACCTACTCTGAATGAATTTTTTAAGAATCGCCAAAGCAGTTGGACATATAATATAATAATAATATTATATTATATGTCCAACTGCTGCTTCGGATTCATTTTGTCGTGTCTCTACAGTGTCTGATGTTATCTGTAAATTTGAAGATTGTGCGTCTTCTGACGACGAGTCTACGTTTTAAATTTGTTCCCTGTGCTGAAGATGTAGTTTCAGAAACTCCATTAACTGTTCATATTTTATTGGGCGACGCCTACCACTAGTAGAACCACCTTTGTATTTTCTCGTACTTATAGCTCTTCTGAAATTATTCCGAAGTAGGTTCCAGCATCCTTGAGAATTTGAAACTAATAAAATAATTCACGGTCCACTGCTGGACATAGGTCTCTCCTTAGAAATAATAAATATATATAAACATTTATTTTATATACCTACACTTTTTTCTTTCAGATTTTTACTACCGGCAGTAGTTTTAAATCATTGACTTATAACTTCTGCATGGGTTTCACTACAATCTGTAAAATAGTTCACGAAACGTGCGCTGTATTTTGGAAAGTACTTATAACAATCTTTAGTAATAGGAAAACCAACGTCGTAAGCCCAGTCACAAGGCAAAAAAGCTTGCCAAAGCAGGTTCTTGGAACTTCCCTAATCACATCGGTGCTGTTGACGAGAAATATGTGGGCTGTTATAAGCATATACAGAAGCCTATATTTCAAGTACCTACCAAAAGTCAGTTGTAGGTGCAAACTACAAATTCGTTATGGTTGACGTCGGTGCTTACGGACACAATAGCCATAGTCGTATATTTTCAAATTTTCTGTTACGAAATACCACACGTACTTGTAGTTGATGAAGCATTTCCTTTATGCACAAATATAATATAGTGATCAAGAGAAAAAATATAATTATCGATTTAGCAGAGCCCGACAAATGATAAAATGTGCATTCGAGATAATGATAAGACTGCATAAAATGCATTTTAGCTTGTAGTTATTTTCATAATTTCCCCATTGATAAAGACCGGATTCTCTCAGCATCACAACAAATACTTTTGAACAACATTTCTTCCCTTCACCCCTCCTCTTTCCCTTCCACTCCTGCAAAATGCACCATTTTGCGATAGTGGAAGGGAATTCGAAGTTTCAATCGCTGGATGAAAACATCTTATCAGGTATAACCACAACTAAGGCGATCCGAGATAAATTCCAACAATATTTAAATTCGAAGTTGGATCGGTTAATATAACTAATCAATGTTATTAAATTTAGAATGATGATGTGATCAACAATTTGATATAACCCACTTAGTTAGGTTATCAAACTGTAATCAAAATGAATAAATATTGTATTCACAAAAATAATCATCTTTCCTAGGTTCCCTTATTTACCTAGTAATTAACCTGTATCTTATTCTAAACTGTACTAAAAAGAAAATATACACTAATACAATCAATCCAAGATTAACGGAGCTATCTCATAACAAACATGCACTCGAACTGAAAACCTACGCTTTTCTTTCGAAAAGCGCTTTACACTAATTATGAATTCGCTGTTCTATTAAATGTGACTTAACATTTATGTAGGTATTTGTGCAAGGTGTTAAATCCATTTTCATTCACTCCTCTAAACCTGCTTTTTCCCATATCTTGACAGTTTCTGTCCCAAGCTCGTTCAAAGCCAATGCTTTTAACATCACGTCGCTGTATGTTGAAACATTAAAAACGCTGCACCAAACCGATAAGCTTTTCTTT
This sequence comes from Hypercompe scribonia, assembly GCA_949316085.1. Classification (NCBI taxonomy): domain Eukaryota; kingdom Metazoa; phylum Arthropoda; class Insecta; order Lepidoptera; family Erebidae; genus Hypercompe; species Hypercompe scribonia. Next base: position 14,784,447 of record OX438981.1, on the reverse strand, counting down.
GTTCATGATTACCAATTGACGCCGGCCGCACCGTAGATAGTTAACAAACGTCCAGAGTTTTCTCGCTGTGGTAATGGATTTGCGGCGGCGACTCGAGTGCGCTCACGCATGTAGAACGCATACTCGAACACGCATCTTGCAAGCTCGAGCATAGGTGAGCACAAAGTTTAGAAGTGTATACAATTTTGTAATGGATAGAATTTTCTCAAGAGTAATTTTTCAGTAGTCTTAAAAAACGGTCAGCCCTGCTCTTTATGTGCGCCGATACTACATATCTAAGTATAAGTCCCTGTTACAAGAGCGCGAGCGTCGAAATACGATAGGAAACATGTAAAAATAATAGGTTTCTGAATGATAGGAAACATGTTGCGTCTACAAGTTTTCTATAATTACCCTATTAGTTTCTTTCAGAATTCTTAGATTTCGTTTTCGAAAGTGTTGATATACATTTGTTGCTCATAAATAATAATGATAATCATTGTGAATTGCATAAGGCCGAGATGGTTGACGCTCCTTGGGGGAGACTTTCGTTCATCAGTAGACGGCGATGGGTTGATTCATAAAGACGAATGAAGTTAAATTATTGCTAATGGGAAATGTGTAGTTATATGAGAAAAACCATACAACAATAAAATGGTGACAAAATAGTGTACAAAGTATCATTTATTACTAATATTAAAGTTACAAATTTTAATTTGTACATCTAAACACAAATGAGCCATATTACTGTTAAGACAACATAGTTTGCTGTTAAAACAATTAAATAATTATTTCAGTGTCATTAGAATAATAAATATATCCTTAATTAACAAAAACATAAAATGCTTTTCAGTTTTCATAAACAAATGAAATTTAACACATATTACAACCACATATTTTAATGCCTATACAAGGTGACACTAAACAGTATATCAGATTTGATGATCAGTAGTAGTGTAGAATAGACCCTGTGAATGATGTGAACCTTATTTTAGATGATTCTTCTTTATAAAATTTTTAATGATACAAAAATATTTTACCATAATTTTATGGTCAACCTCACAACTTATAGTCGTCATTTACCTCATCGACATCGGCATATTTCTATATTTTAACGGTTTATTTACCCTTTCTTGATCAAAAGAACCTTTCATTAAACTTAACCTTTCACATTCATAGTCAACATTTTTCCAATGTCCCTCTCATTCCTTTACTATAAATATATAATAACTTTATAATATTACTCTCAACTTGAAGTGAATTTGAATAATTACTTAAACATTGTGATCTTAATACACTGAGTCAAAAAACAAACTGGCTTGGGTATGTAAATAACATGATAGTCATTGTGGCAATGCAAGGCTCACACAGTTACCACGATAACCGTCACTCCTGCAACAATGGGCCTCCAGTCTCGCACTGACCAACGTGTTTCACATTAGATTGGTCTTCTGTGGGAGGTTAGTACTGCAAGGGTCGAGCCAGCCTGATCGTGAAACCAGTGTAGCTGTACTATCTACTAAACACTTGATATTCATATTCAAACTTGTTTTTTTTTTCTAAATATTCACATCAAATGCCAATTTAAAACAAACTTTAATTAGTTTGAACCTTGCAACATCTATAATCTTTTGAATATATTATTCATAGATTAATTTATATTAAATTAAATTGTTATTCCATAATAATAAATTTACATAATGGATTAATCACAGTCCCTATTATTTTTAGCATAAAAGTATATATCAGTTAAAAACTGATTACTATAATCAGTATAGACTAGGTGCAACACTAAAATATAAATACTAACTTATAGTAATCCCTAAATATTTAAGGATTTTTCACATCTCCTTTATCAATAACTTTTATTGGTTCATTTACAACTAAGGGTATATCCCCCCCACCATTTTTGGGCATCCAACCAGCTGAATCTTCTTCCAATTTCTTTTGTTCCTCTTGAACTCGCTCATATTCACTAATCTCTAGTTGATACTTCGGACTGGTAATACCAAAAAAGTTTGCTAGGGATTCTCCAGCATAATCAACAGCATTTAACACCTTTACTCCTGATTTTTGTGCAACGTATGTGAACCAAGGTCCCCAAGTAAGAGTTTTCTGTAATTACAAACAATAAATAATATTTTTTAATATGTTTTTATAAAAGTAGCAACATAGCATAATAACCTTGTGCTTAATAAAGAATTACACAAAGGCGTTAAATATGTTCATTGTCGCGATAAGCAAACAATAGATTGGTTTACTATTGCATATATTTGTGTTACTGTTCATTAAAAACATATAAAAATTATTTTCTGTTTTTTATTTAATATGTTTCACCTTTAAAATGAAATGAAAACACTATTTTAATAACTTACAGGGTCTATATTTTCCTCCAATGGTTTACTCGCAAGTTCAGGAACACTTTCCTCTTCAAATTCTTCATCGACTCCGTCGCTAAAATGTAAAACTCGTTGCGTCTTATTAATAGTAACTTGGGTTTCAGACTTATTCTCCATTTTTATATTTATATGAATATTTCGCTGTTTTTCGCTATTTACACTCAAGTATTGTTAACGATGAATATTTACGTGCATGACATAATCACAATAACATTGCCATAGTGATTCATACTTAGTGAAAAATACTATTCTACTATAATATCCAAATACTATAAAAATACTAATACTGTAGAAAATACGATACACATCGGTCCAATATAATCAAGGTCCATCGGTCCAATATTGTGTATTTTTGAGGATTCACTTCAGTGCTCGCGAAATTGGCTAGTGGTTTCGAAATATTACAAAGTTTGTAAAAGAATACCTCTTTGTCGGTCCGTTTATAAAATTAGATCTCGAAACCTATCAAACTACAGCGAGGCGTAAGGCAAAGATGTTATATTTCCGAAACTGTTCACCGCAGTACTTGAAGACGTCTTCAAGCTTCTGGGTTGGAATAAAGTTGGCATTAATATCAATGATAAGTACATCATTTACTTTTGATTTGCTGCTAACATAATTGTCATGGTTGAAACCTTGGAACATCTTAGCAGAATGTGTGATGTCCTTAATTAGGCCTCTAAACGAGTAAGTCTTAAAATAAACATAGATAAAAGGAAAATTACATAGAATGCCCATGTCACAACATCTTTACGTTCGAAAACATGTGTACCTAGGAGTAACTATCTAGTTAGGCAGGTCCGACTTCTAAAAAGAGGTCAATTATTCATCAGATTTAAGTGATTTTGGCAGCGTTCGGATAATCGACTAAAGTTTTTTTGTACGAAATATCGTAGTGTTTCAAGAACAAAAATCTTGGACCAGTATATGTTGCCAATAATGACTTACGGTACGCTCACAAAGGGCCCCACAAGAATACTCAATGGCACCCAAAGAGCAATATAAAGTTTCTCTGTGAGATCAATTCAAGAGTGAGGAGATTCACAGACGAACCAAGGTCACTGAAATTGCCCGGAAAAATGGCTAAGCTAGCTTCAGCTTTTAGGTAATATAAAAATTGAAAAAGAAAATAATTCAAAAATCCAGTCAAAATTCTTTCTTTTGCATTCAGTTTTAAAACTACAGTAAATTTAAAATAACATATTGTAACTTTCTTTTTGTAAATCGAGCCCAAAACCAAATCAGAAGGAATCAAATCGAGTTCCTGTCTCTTGTCATTTATGTCAAGTGTCAAGTAATGCATTGTTATGACAAGGACATTTTTATTTGTTAGTCTGTCATGTGTTGTGTTTATATTTATTGCTGTCACTTGTGGGCTACGAATTTAATTTAAAAAGAGTTGAGGGTTCACAGTTTCTTTTAAAATAAGTAACTAAGTTTTGTAATATTGCTATTTATATAATCTAGCACAAACATTATTGAAAAGTAGTCATTTAAGTTACTTGCATGGTTATCTACAACGATTGACGTGATTATTTCTCGTCTTATTTAACTATGGAAGGATTGTGTAGAGGTTGTTTAATAAGATATGATGACCCCATGGATATACTGCAGTATACTGAAAAATATAGGCGACTATTTGTGTACTGTACGGGATTGCAGGTTAGTAAACAGTTTGAGTTTATTATCATAGTAGTTCGGTTAATCTCTGAAATGGCCGTACCGATTTCGACAGGACTTGCACTGGCGGATAACTGATGTTATAAGGAGTAACTTAGGCTATTTTTATATTAAAAAAATCAAACACTTTTTTGTTTAATTCCACACACACAAAATCGCAGGGAACAGCTATTTTTCGTAGAAATAGAGTTGGTGATAGTATTATATGAATGTATTACTTATTTATTGAGTAAAAAATCAAATTTAACAGAGTATTTATTTTTTAATTTATAATTTTTCAGGTGAAGAGAAATGACAGAATCTCATTTCAAGTATGTAAAGACTGCTTTCTGAACATGAAGGCTGCATGTAAATTTAAAAAGCTTTGTCGGGCATCTGACAAAAAGTTGAAAACCTACTTAACTTTGAAAGATGTTGGCGATGGTGTGGATTTATATACATTCCTTCAAAACAGTGATGATAATATGGCATTTCGGTAAGTAAAGAATAACCTTATAATAATATATATATAATATATAATTACAAGACACACATACATATATTGCTTTTAATGTGTTTAGATTAAAGTATAGGTGTGAGATTTGCTTTCATATATGTTACTTGTGATTATATTACCTTATATATATGTACATATTTGTGCCTGTAATAGAAATATTTTTAAAATAAATAAACATTTTTCTGTATAGTCTTCCAATGGCAAGTGGCAGCAGTACACCAGCCCAACATAATAAATTAAGAGATGATGATAATGGTAAGTACTAATAAATTCTTTTCTTAAATGTCTTATCTATTGGTTTTGGTATAATACAACAACAATAAATGAATCATAAGTCATCATTTGGCTTAACAATTTGAGATCAAAAGATAATACACAGACATATGCAGTGCACAGGCTGGTAGTCTACTGCTGGACAAATTCCTCTTCTGACAAAGGAAGTTTTTACCTATTATACTAGATGGCCAGGTAGGTTGTGTATTGAAGTCTCGGGTTCGATTCCCGGGTCAGACCAAATGTTTATATGATCTGCAAATATTTGTTTCGGAGTTTGAGTGTTTTCTATGTATAATATGAATGTATTTATAAAAAAAAAGTATATAAATATTCCATCCAGTTCATCCAGACTGACTACAGGCTAGTTATCTTAGTACAAGCTCTGCTTACTTTGAATCAAGATGATGTTGTACGCTAAATGTCCAAAATATTTATATATTTTATTTCATCCTCTTTGCAGAGCTGTTATTCTGCATAGTTTGTTTCCTTAATGGGCTCTTACGACACTCGTGAGAGGAACAGGATTGGTGGAACTGCTTGTTCTTAATCACTACACAGATGGTGAATTTGCTATAATAAACTGCTAATAATGTTTCCAGAATCAACATGCACAAGCATCCGGAACTTCATGACAGATATGTTGGATGGTGAAGAGATGCCAGACACGGAAGCTCACATCATCCGTGAAGTAATAGAAGAAGAGGCTGATGTGTTGGATGACTCATTGGACTCACATTGGTTACAAGATGATGTATCTATTGATACCGACTTTAGATTGGATTTTAGGTAAGTTACATAGAAATTGTTTTATAATTTGAAATCCAGACATTTCTATAGTTATCTATCTGTAAATTGTAAAAGAACTTGGAATTCAGGACTTGTTATTTTGAATTTACTTTACCTAACTAACTTTTGACCAGCTTAAGTGTGTGCACGAATATCGTGTTTTAGTAAAATTTTCTATATTTGTAAATAATATACTTTTTTTCTTTTCTTTCTTTGCATCAAGAGTTGCAACTTCAGTAGGCATCAAAAGATCATCATTTTCAAGATATTTCTATTTTAATGTATAATTTGTTCGACTTTTATTTTTAAATTCAGCCGATGGAAGGTGAAGATGTAGACTATATGCTATTTGCCTATCTCAGAGAAAAATATTTACACTATTTTTAAATATACATGATTATATTTTTAATGCCCCTATTTAAAAAAAATGTGCTCAATAAGAGTTCAGTGTAAAAATTACTATTTTTTGTGTAAATATTTGTATATTTTTGTCATTACAGTCTCAGCCCGTTTGCTACATCACATGCAGTAAATAATGATCATTGTTACACACCAAAGAGGTTCAGTGAACCAAAGGAGGAACAACTAAAAAAGTATTTTACGTCTATTAGCCCTGCGAGACACCATAGAGATGTAAATGATTTTACAGATATTATAAGAAATAATCAAAGTGAAAAAGAGTTATGTGTTCTTGGCAGAGATGAGATAGACAATGAAATTACTGAAAACAATTTCGATATGCCTCTTATTGATAATGATGAAACAGTAAATCATTTTGTTGTCAACAATGAAAAATCTATAAATAATTTAGACTTACCAATCATTGATAGTGAAAAATCTATTAATAATAATGCACTTTTGCCAATTATCGAAGAAGAAAAATCGTTAAGTAACTTGGATTTGTCAAGTTTACCAAGCCTGTCAAGCTTTGATAATGAAAAATCCATTAATAATTTTGATTTACCAATAAAAGATAACGAGAAATCTTTAAATAGTTTAGATTTACGAAGCTTCGATAGTGAGAAATCGCTTAATAATTTAGATTTACCAAGTTTGCCAAGCATTGGTAATGAGAGATCATTGAGCAATTTAGATTTATCAAGAGATAATGACGAAAATCAAGAGCAAAGATTAAACACGCCCAATTTTTATGTACCTACTGATGGAACAACTTATGTAACAACAAGTAAAGAAATTGAAAGTATAGTAAACAGTAAAAAAACAGTGAAAGATAAACCTTGTACAATAGACAAGAATTTGGAAAGAGCATTGGAAAACACGGAAAATAAAGAATTCTCATTGGATGAACTGCTTGTTTCTCCACAAGGTAACTTTTAAGTTTTATAAATTGAATATAATGTTTATACATGTATAATATAGTAATCATCATCATCATCATCATCATCAGCCTTTAATAGCCCACAGCTGGACGACATAGACCTCTCCTTAGCGAGGGGGTTTTGGCCTACTCAACCGAAAGAGGAACGTCTAAAAAAATTTTCACGTCTATCAGCCCTGCGTGACACCATAGAGATGTAAACAATTTTACAGGTGTTATAAGAAATAATCAAAGTAAAATAGATTTATGTGCACTTGGAACAGATGTGATAGATAATGTAGTAATTACATGAAAAAATTGACTAACAAAAAAAAATTGATATGTTTATGATACAACCGATTTCTATGATTTAAAAGTAAAAAAAAAAGTTTTGTTCAAGTGGGCGCAATTAAAAGCGGACACTATCCGTTTTCCAATTACATGTACACACTTTAAACTTTTTTAATTAGATTTATTAAAAATTTTAATTTATTCGTTTTGTTACTGGCTGATAATACTCAGTTAATATGTTGTCAAATGACATCAAAAATATTTCTATAAGTAGTTTGAGGAACTTTCACCTAAGGAATTGTTAAGCGAAGTTGTCTTACAGCATGGTTACATTTAATATTTTTTACATTACAGTTTTTCATGGCGCATCAGGAGCTTCTACTCCAACTATAAATAATATTTTATTTGGGGATAAACTCAGTCTAAACAAAAACGATCTTAGTAAAAATTCAAAATACTTGGAACCAAATCATCTTGAACCAACAGGAGTTTCAAATTTTCCAGTAACTAATATTCTCTTAAGCGATAAACATAGTCTAGACAAAGAGAATCAGAACAAAAGTTCTGAATATTTGGAGACAAGCGGACAAGTTGATATTGATATATATAAAGATTTACTTCGAGATCATACTAAAAAAATAGACGTTGAAGATAAAAAAGTAATGAGCAAAATAAAACATGAATTTAAAGTTCCCATGGATGTCGACGAAATCGGTACGCACACTAAAGAAACAATTAAAAAGTATAAGTTCTCATCCGAGTTTGATGAAGGACAATTTGATTTAGAAAATTTCATTTGTAACATATGTGATAAAAAGTTTGAAAGTTCCAAAGCAATATGTATGCATTTTGTTAAAAAACATAAAATAAAAATCGTAAAGAAGAAAAATATGGATTACAAGTATAAGCCTCGAATATGTAATTTTTGTGGAAAAGAATTTAGAGATTTGCAGAATTTTCATCGACATTTAAAAACACACAAGGTACTAAAAAAATATCTTATTTTCAATAATAAAAGTAATCATAAAAAATTGCAGAATTAAACCATAGATTTAAACATTAATATTAATATCCGATATGGTCTAGTGGCTAGGATACCTGGCTCTCACCCAGGAGGCTCGGGTTCGATTCCCGGTATCGGAATCTTCTTTTTGTAGGTTTTTATCGTTTTTAATCTATGGTTCCGCAAATTTCAATACTATTTAGTAAAAGAATCCTAAAACCATATTATTTTTATTTTATTTACAGAATGAGAAGGACGTAGAAGTATTTAAGTGTGATAAGTGTAATTTAGATTTTACGTCGCAGTCAAAGTTGGAGAAACATAAAATCGGTCATAGTAGTACGTCTGTTAAGAAAGGAATTGGAAAAGTAAGTACACATATTAATTTATTACAGGGCATAATATTGGTTTTAATCATACATTTTCAAGAGACGAAAAGGTTAGGACAAATAAAATTATAGCAATATACGAGTACTTCTATTCTATTCGTATATACAATAAATTTTGACTTGTAGGAACTCTACTTATAGAGGCCAGAGGTACTTTATTTTTTTTGCTCTACATACGTTTTCTGATCCTATGAAGGATTTTGGAATATTTTGGAGTTGACCCAAAATCCAAAACACATTCTTTTTTTATTTATTTATTTACACTTTCTGTACTTTGCACATCGGCGGACTTAATGTCCAAGGCATTGTCTCCCAGTCAACCTTAGGGTCGATTTATACTAGCGCAGAGTCGAAGCGCATCGAAGCGTCTATCCAAAACTTAACATAACAAATTCAACCTTAACTCCACAGCGTAACACACACATTACTTCGGAGATTTTGAAAAGACGCGCGCAGACGCGCGCATTCGTCGGAATTCGCGCGTCTGCGCGCGAACAACGTTGATTGGAGCGCGCGTGTGCGCGCGCGTTCGCGCGCTTGCGCGCGCATTCTCGTGTATCCGCGCCCACTAGCGAACCAACGCGTCATCAGTCGGAAATTGGCCTGCGTTGGTGTTAATCACAATGGACTCGGACGAAAAATTAATTTACCTGGTGCAAAAATATGAATGCCTATTTAATACAAAAGCTAAAAATTATAGTGACAAACATTCCAAAAATAATGCTTGGGAAAAAGCTGTTGATGCCCATTACTACACGTGAGAGTGCGCGCGTATTCGTGCGAATGCGCGCGCATTCGTGCGGCTTCGCTTCAGTTGTAAAAATTTGACGCTTCGATGCGCTTCGACTCTGCGCTAGTATAAATCGACCCTTAGAGTGGTAGAGAAATATTGTAAGGGTGGTGCACAGAGGCATAATTATTCTTGCCGAATTTTATGACATTGATTTTTCTAATGAATTTACTATTTTTTTTTAAATAATATATACATGATATTTTTGACAGTATGTTTGTACAGTCTGCGGGGCAACGAGTACTACGATAGGCAACTTTCGCCTGCACCAAAGAAGGCACACCAAAGCTTATACCCATATCTGTCAACAGTGTGATAAAGGCTTCTACCGACTCTCGGAGTTCACTATCCACATGAGGTGAGTTCTACTCGAACATCAGGGCCTAGTGTAATCTTATTTCACAACTATTTAATCCTCGCGAAATGAGCGCGTTGATGTAAAATAAGCTTGCACTAGGGCCCAGAGAACCTAGAGTAGATTTATTTCATTTCTACTTGATCGTCATATTGAGCCAGTTTGGCGTTGCGATTGGCTTGCGCTAAAATTTCCACCGATCACAATGCCAAACGCGCTAGGTGTGGAGAGCTACCACAAATAAATAAAATAAATATTTTGGATATTTAACATAATGCCATCTAGTTTCAAACTAAGCAGAGCTTGTCATAAACTTACTTTAGGGCTTCAGGTACATCCCTCTGCAAAAAAACCGAAAGGATTTGCTTTTTGATTAAAATTAATGTTAGAACAAATTAATAACTTAAAAAATAAAGTTTCACCAAGTCCTGTTCTTGAGGTTAAAATTATTTTGTCAGTTTTACTATTGACCTACCACAGGTGATTTTAGACACCACCATGTCACTTCGCAAATGATTGTCTCGATAATAAGTTAATAATATGATTAGAATCGTTAGTTATTATTTCTTTTTCTCTCTCATACTTACCTTAATTTTAAATGTATTTTTTTGCAGAATCCACACTGGTGAGAAGCCGTTTTCTTGTATATATTGTAATAAAACTTTTGCACGAAAAGACGCTTTAACAAAACATGTAAAATATCACATTGGTAAGTTTATCTAATTAATTTTGAAACAAGAAATTATTTATTTTTAAACAAGTCGCAATTTTAACGCAATCAGACATGAAACCTTTTTTTTTAATAACAGGTTTATATTACAGTAGTTCTAAAAAGCATTTTCTTATACTTTTAGATAACAAGCGATTCAAATGTGAACACTGCGACAAAGCCTTTATAGATAGGAGTCAACTCAATGTACACATGAAAATCGCCGTAAAGTGTAAAGTCAAGCGCGGAATCTTGGTTGATAAGAAAACGCTAGTACAGGACAGCAAAGTCAAAACAGTTGAAACTGAAAATCAAGAAGATCCTAAGGAAACAGAGGAAGAAAATGATAAAGTTGTAGAAGATGTAGTAACCGAGTTACCATATATAGACACAGAGATGAGTAATTAGTCATAAATTTCTTTTTATTGGATGAACTTTATCCATTTCCCGGCGTTAGATTTGGCTGTAAATTAAATTAAGTATATGTATCAAACACTAAGTCATAAAGTATATAAAGTACGTAATCCAAAAAAGTTCTATTGAAGATGTTTAGTATCTTTGTTTTACAAAACAATTTATTGAAATAAAATCTTGCCGAATGATATTTCATTTTTATTGAAGACTGCTTGTACCCTGACCATTCTTCGAACATTCTCCACAAACGAGAGAGAATCGCGATGATACACTGAAGCAGAGCCGGATTAACCTTAAGGCAGAGTAGGCAACTGCCTAGGGGCCCAGCATCGACAGGGGCCCCGCCCACTGCACTGCATTCCGAAAATAAAATTTTTTGAATTGAACGAAAATGATAATTAACAAAACTATTCTTTCTTTTTCAACACCTGTAACACTTTATACATACAGAACCATCTAGTATCTAATATTAGAACTAATATAATCCTTCGAAACGCAACTAACTGGACTTCATGTACGTTGGGGGAATCCCCGATTTGTTGGGTGCGTTCTGTAAGCTTCCGTAGCGTGATAATAATTTGTAGCGTAATAGTTCCGAAACTTTCAAAATACCTATAACCTACGTATCTTTAATTACAATATGTGATATGAGTTCTGCGATTGCAAGGTAAATTTTAAAAAGTTTATGTGTTCTCCGTATTTGAAGACTTACGATTTTCACATACACAAAACCAAAAGTATTTAAAACATTCAGAACGCAGCGAGAAGGCCCACGGTTTATGTCGTTTTACGTTGGGGAAATCCCCGATTCGTTTGATACTATCAGGCAGGAGCGTTTGTTTTTGTGTAGAAGTAGACTCGACTCGACTGTTGAGTATTAGTTGTTTTTATGACAGTGGTCTTGAAAACTTGACGAGAAAATAAATCTTCTTGATTATAAAACAGAATTAAATAAGGTAAGTTTATTTATTTTTTCTAATTGTTTGTGATATAATTATTTGGCCAATAATATCTTTACTTTTCTGAAAATTTAACCATTTCTCTGTCTTAGTTTTTCATTTACATCTTTCTTTTAAGGAACAAAATGTCCGATGAGCCCGTGAAAAAAAAGCATTTGAGCGGTGCAGAAAAACGAAAAAAGCGGCTAGATCAACAAAATAAGCGTGATGAGGTATTAAAGAAGACGCAAAACCTTTTCCAACTTGGATTTGTTCGCCAACCACTCGAAAATCAACCTTTTCCGAGTACGGCTACGTCTGCTGCTGATCAAACCGGGAGTTTGGAGGCGGACTCAGGAGACATTCCTAGCGAGTGTTCTGAACAGGCCAACTAGGATCAAGAAGCAGCTACTTTAACAGGTGCCGAGGTAAGTGAGGCAGAGAACGAGTTCCAATCACCAGTACCACAACAAAACGTAGCCTATCAAGATGTAGGATACCAGAACGACATTGGCTTATGGAAAAATATTACCAAAGAAATACAAGATTATTGGTGTATCAGAGATTTTAACGAATGTCAACACTTTGACTGTGATTTTTCTGCTTCAAGCCGTCAATACGAAGACAGCAAAAGATTTTTTTCTCAGTCAATGTTTTTTCGTAAACATATAAGTGGTGGTAAAATGAAACGAGAGTGGCTCATGTATTCTCCATCGACTGGAAAAGTATACTGTTTGCCATGTGTTCTTTTTGGCGGCGTTGAAAACCAATCACAGTTTCAAACAGGATTTTCTGATTGGAAAAACGCATCACATAGAATTCAATCTCATGAGAATACAGGAACGCACCGAGAATGTGTACAGACCCTGATTAGTAGACGGCGTTGTCAAGGCCGAATTGACACTTCTATAGAAATTGCATATAACAAAGACAAAGAATATTGGTTCAATGTTTTACAAAGAGTGGTGTCAGTCATTAAATTTTTAGCATCCCGTGGACTAGCATTTCGTGGCAATGACGAAATTCTTGGTTCCCAGCATAATGGCAATTATTTGGGTATTTTAGAATTACTCACGGAATATGATCCCTTCCTCAGTTCGCATTTGGCCAAATATGGTAATGTCGGAAAAGGAAGACAATCGTATTTGTCTTCTACGATATGCGAGGAACTTATTGAAATATTGGGAAACAAGGTTTTAAAACATATTATAGATGAAATTACAATGGCAAAATATTTTTCACTGAGCGTCGACTCAACGCCTGATATATCCCATACAGATCAGTTGACTGTAGTCCTGAGATACGTTACATCAAATGGAGAAGTAGCAGAACGTTTTCTTACATTTATTCCTATTGAAAGTCACAAAGGGGAAAAACTAGCTGCTACAATTTTAAATTTTTTAAATGAAAATAACATTGATATAAAAAATGCAAGAGGTCAGTCTTACGACAATGCAGCAAATATGTCTGGCTGTTACAATGGTCTACAGGCGCATATTAAAAAAATAAATCCCCTCGCACACTACGTCCCATGTGCTGCGCACTCGTTGAATTTGGTTGGAGTACGTGCTGCGGAGAGCTGCGTTGGTGCAATCTCATTCTTCGGATTCGTACAAGAATTGTACAACTTTTTTTCGGCATCAACTCATCGCTGGGCAATTATGCTCCAGAGTCTCGAAACACAAGACGAACTTAAACAATCGTCGTTTTTAGTTCCAAAAAAAGTTTCTGACACAAGGTGGTGTGCACCAGCCGATGCGACTAAGGCTTTGTCAAAAGGTTATAAGAGTTTTCAGAAAACTCTGCAGTCTATTGTTGACGATAAGACGCAGACACCGCAACTAATTCACGAAGCCAAATGTTTATTAAAGGATTCTGAAAAAAAAGAAAATGCCATTATGTCAGTATTCTGGGCTGCCATACTGGATCGAATCAATGGTGTTAGTATATCACTACAAAAAGCAACCATTGAACTTCGACCGGCAGTTGATCTTTTAAAATCGCTTTTAGATTTTTTGCTTTCGCAAAGAGATTCATTTAACGACTACGAGTTGAAGGCATCTGAGATAAGTGGTACCAATTACAGTGATGAAAATCAGCGCGTACGAAAAAGGAAAAGACACCATGATGACGGACCTGCAGAAGAAGCTATACTCAGTGGAAGAGAGAAGTTGAAAATCGAAACTTATTTACCTGTACTGGACGTGCTGCATTCAGAATTGACACGACGACTAGAAAGCTACCAGGAAGTTAACTCTCTATTTGGATTTTTAACAGATTTCTTAATAAAGACGGACGATCAAATCAAAGAGGCTTGAACAAAATTTTGTGACCTTTATACTGAGGATATTGAGCGTGAATTTATAAACGAGATGGTGCAGTTCAAGTACTTCGTCTTACAATTGGAGGATACCGGGAAAGATAACATTGTAGCTGCTGAGAAATCTTATAAATTGATCCTTAATAATATGGTTCAATCAGCTTTCCCAAATGTTATGATAGCATTGCAAATTTATAGAAGTTTGATGATAACAAACGCGACCGGAGAAAGAAATTTTTCAAAATTAAAATTATTAAAAATTGTCTCCGAGCAACAATGTCTCAACATCGTTTAAATTCATTGTCGATAATGGCAATTGAAAATGATATATTGGAAAAGGTCCACATCGAAGAAGTCGTAAACGACTTTATATCTAAGAAAGTTAGAAAAGTCCTTATTTAAATTAACAGAACTGTACTTCACTTTTTCCTTTGTTTATTGCGTTTGGCTAAATATATATTTTAAATTAAAAATTATTGAGTAGCGTTTAATTTTTCATGTACTTATACATAGAAAACACCTAGACTTAGGGCGAAATCAAACGTACGCTTACTCTAAGCGTGTGCTGCGCGAAAGACTGTTCTGTACTAACACGGAACCAATCCGCGTTGAGCACGGATAGAGCCTGCGATGTCTGAACCCATAGGAGTTAGGACGTCATGTCATCCATGCCTATATCTGGAATTATATTCAGAAATGTGGGTAGAAGGTAGAGTTGCCAACCGGACTATAATATATAGTATTGTACTATATTTCGGGACTCCGTACTATATACTGTTGAAGAAATCATTATATAGTACGCGAAAATACTATATTTTATATCAATGTTCTGCGTTCTGTGCCCGCTATTTCGGCATTCATAGAAAGGATTATGAATTCGAAATGGTGTGAAGAAAGAAACAGAGCACATATATCTTTTATACCTACTAAAAATGAGCTTTTGATTTATAGTAATTTAAAAATTTACTGCGATAAACCTTCTGCCAGTTTTATTGGAGAGAAAAAATTGTTAAAAAATGCAAGAAGTGCAAAAAAATATAGTTTTTGGCCAGTAAAAAATAAAAAAGTAAAATGTAACTTAGGTTATTTTTTATTGTTCCCTACTAAAATACTATATTTATGTGCAAGGTACTATATTTTTAAAAGCATTTCTTAAAAAATACTATATTTTGACACTAAAATGTTGGCAACCCTAGTAGAAGGCAAAAAAAATACATCACATGATTTAGTCAGTCAGAATAGGTAAAGAAAAGGGGCCCGAAAATTGTAGTGCCTACAGGCCCATGACAGGGTTAATCCGGCTCTGCACTGAAGGAATAATCGCTCGGTCGTGTTCGCGTTTCCGCGACGACTCGATAACTGAATCGCCGCGTCTCTGCAACGAGGCTTTCCGCAAGTTTAGTTGAAAGAGTTTAACAAGGACCCTGACGAAGCTGAATAAGTAGTGTCATAATATGTATACATATCTCCATAATAAATAAAATAATGATTTGTTACGGATATAGTATTGTGGGTGTTTGTGAAAAAATCTAGCAAAACAGCGAATCATGCTGCCGTTATTAACGGGCGCGCGGCGATACGATGTTTCGCTCACACTCAGCCACTCGTGTCGCTGCGATAACATTGCCGTGTGCAGACACGTTCTAAGAGAACGATATCGCCGTGATTCTCGCTACTGGAGGCGGTCCCTTCGTAGTGACACATTGAGATTGAAACGTGTGTATATCGTGTTAGAAATTTGAGCTCAATTGACGACGAACCTTTCAACGAGTTTCACAAAATCACACCGCTCTTGACATTACATCGTTGCGATAGACCATTACCCTCCTTGAAAAGTGGAGTTCCGTGAAGTACGTAAATAGTTAGGCATTCCGTAAGTAGTACACGGTAGCAAATGTCACAGGAACTCATAGTTTGGGCAAAATGGTTATTCCAAATAGGGATCTTCTTTGCTATTAATGAAACAACTTTTTAACAACACCTGATTATATTATTGAATTAGGTTTGTGCTAAATAAATAAATAAAAATAATCTTTTAATCAATCTGTATATATTACCGGTGCCCTTGGTTCTTTGTGATAGTGGATTTAAATTTGTAAAAGCCAATCATTAAATAATGAACAAATCAACTCTTAAAGCTAAAATACCCTACCTGTAGAACTATATTCAAATTCATTATTCAACTAAGCAAACTGATATAATGCCACATAAATACATGAAGAGTAAAGATGATTTGTTTATTCTTTGTGGTTTATCTATGGATTTATTATGGTTAATAAAACGCGAAAATACCATTCTTAATAGGAACTTAAAACTTGTATTGTGTGATAGTTTTAAGGCCAATATGACCGATATTTTTAATACGTACTTAAAATGAGATTGGTTCCCTTTCACTATTCAGTTGCAACGATTTTATAACAGTAATATCTGACGATCAAGCCGACGCCGTCAAAGGGGCAATATTGCTAATGACGTCACAGGACTTGCCTGGATTAACATTTCATTAGGCCATTTTATCAATCAACTATTCGAGTTTGCTTTGTTCAATAAAAAATATTTCATGTACTTACACTCATTTGTAAGTTTCTATAACTAGTATCATATAAAAATGTATAATTAGAACAACATAGTTATTTTAGAACATTCATACAGTAATATTGGACCCATAAGCACTTAAAGAAAGTCAGGCAATAATAAATTTATGTGTATACGTTACTTGTCGTTCAGTGCGAATGGGTGCCGCGGCTCAATAGACTCATTCAAGGTTTCAACCAGTGCTTATTCAACCATTTGCTATATTTAACTATTATGATTTAGGGTTTATACTCACTGGGAGCATTTACATACAATTTAACAGCTGTCAACTTTAAACTCAATCACAGAATATGGCAACACAACGAGTTACATTATTTTTAGATCCTGTGAGACTTGAGGGAGCGAAACAAAGTAACTTTACATAAGGAAAAGTAAAAACAGCTTCAAGACTTTATTATGCTCTCTTTAGATAGGTTTTGGCTCCTTAATGTACAAAGTCTTCAATGCAATGCAATAAGGACCGATAATAATAACCAAAAAACCTTAGTTACTAGCAAATACATGCTCCCAGTGTATTTCTACCCTTATTAACAAAATATTATTTAATTTGATCATTAATTTCGTCTTATTATTATATTTTAACTAACGATTCATTCTACTTCAGCCTATTGTCGTCCAATGCTGGACGAAGATAATAATTATTTAATATTGTCTATATATTTGAAATCGTACATTTGTTAGACATCTTGAAATAGAACTTAGTGTCTCGTGATCAAACACAGTATTGCCATGTAGTGAGTAAATTTTTCTAACTATGCTAAAACTAACATCAATATGTAAGAATATTTTGCAAACAGGGTGCTTTAAAAATTAAATGTATTATTGTGGTTTAGTTTGGCAACATTGGCATTTAAACAACGTTTACAAACACTAAAGTTAAAACATCAACCAATTATATTCTTAAAACGAAAATAATAACAACAATAATAAGTGTTTAAACAAAGCGCAAATGATATTAGGCCCCTACCTATTTTATAACATTACTTTAGAAAATACTTGCCATTGTACAAAAATATCAGTTGATCATACCATAGACAAAAGATGCTATAGCGCCTCTTTGGCTTAGTGGTTTTCAATAAGGTAATTTTTACTGAGAAGATTGAAATCGATAATGATATTGTTGATGTAGTTATAAATCTGTATGAAACAAAACTACTCAAGAAGCTAAAGTTTCACACTATAAGAAGTTCTTCGACTTCGATCCCATTGAGTATGATCACACCTTTGTCGATCACTCAATATGTGAATTGGCAATCTTGTAGGTAAGGACCTAATACGAAGGTTAACATAAACACTAATACACATGGAGAGTAATACTGTCTCAGCTGCCTTGAGAGTTATTATAATATTTACAATTTTTTGGTATATCTAGTTCTATACTATTTATACACAAAAGTATGTGGCGATATAAATCTGTTATGAATAATCTCGAGTTTTCACTGTATGTCAACAGTCTTGAATCATGAGGCTATGTGTTTACTTAAAACTTCATATAACGAAAGCAACAAATGTAGCGTTGAAACAAATTTTCCTTGATTGTATCTATAAATAAAAATAATCTCTTGAGTCACGTTCTTACATCCTAGTTATAGGCCTCTTAAGAATTATTATCGCTATTTGCATCATGTTTTTTCAGTATAATAAAAAAATTCTTGATAGAAAACCGATAATTATTGGTTTCTTGACATATGTGTACTATTTGCTACCATATCGACAGCAGAAAGCGGAAATGTATCTCGAAATATCAAAATATATAGCAGAGGTAAAAAAAAAATTAATAAACTCATAACTCATAGTTTTACAAAGATAAAATTTGAAATATTTTTCTATGTATATCCAAACCTTAACCAACAAAATTAATTAACATACCCTTAAGTTACTTTACAATTATTTTTTTACTAAAATAATGTTTTTCCCTTTAATGTGGCTTTTTTTTTATAATCTATACCAAACAGTTCTTTTGTATAATTTTCGAGATACGACATTATCGCTTTCTGCCGTCGATATAGTAAATTCAAATATGCTTTGATTGTTACGAATAAATTCAATTCTTTGCACTTCCCTCCATATCTGTCTATATATCATCCAGCCATATACTCACTCTAAACTGTTTCCATATAATGAAGGAACAAATATGACAACATCGGTTTCCAAGCCCATAGAACTCATAGATAAATACAATTTAAAACAAAACATCATCTCATAATTATTTAAATCAAGTAGTGATAACTATATAGCGGGCTAACTTACTGTAGACAGTATTAGCCCCAATATGTTAAACGTTCAGTAGAACAGTACAACCGTCCCATAACCTCACACACAGTCAACACAGTTTTCAGCACCTTGGTTACTCAGTCAAGTTCAACACTCCACTTTAAGCTTCAACTAAGACTTCTGACCCTTTGGCCTGTGTTGCAATACTATGCAATTATCTGCTAACTGGTTACGCATAGAACTGTTCTCTTTGCGCACTTCGGATAGTTCCTGGTTGAGTCTTATTATTTCTAACATGAGTTTCTCATTTTCTACTTCCAATTTCTCTAATCTGAAAATGAAATTTTTTTTGCTTAAATATAAATATTAGTTCAAGATGTATTAATACAACTGTTATAGAACAGTACTTTTAACATTGATTTGTTGCCGATTCTATCTTTTGTCTCATGTTTGTTTTTTCTGTTGATAATTTAACCTTATCAAAGAAACCAATTTACGAAGTCACTGTTTCTGTCATTAAATTTTATGTTTTTAATATGTTTCAAACAGTCAAGCAGAATGGTTTAGTAACAATGTTCTGATGATAAAACCAGGAGATGGACATTACAGCTCTCCTAAGCAACTTGCAAAAGGTATCTCTGTTGTCGAAAGTGTTAAAATAATCAAATTGCTTAATTGATGGTCACATAAAAAATACTCGTAATTTAAGTAAAAAAATTACCTCTTCTGTTTCTCTGTAAGGTCAGTAATGTGATCGCACGCTTTTGCTAGAATACCTCCTTTGCTCGCGGAGTCTGGTAGTCCCGAGTTTGGTACAAGATTAGCTAATTTAGAGATCCAACTGTTGATTTTGTCTCGGCGACGTCTCTCTACTTCATTGTGTGTGGCTCGCCGTTTGTCATCACGCTGAAGAGAAGTCAGAAAAAGGGAAATGAGATAAGAATTATACAATTTGTGATTTTGAATTCTTGTCGCCATTAATAGCGTGCGCCCGTTATTGTACTCAATTTTTTAAGGTAAGATTCGAAATATTTTTATGATTGTATTAGTATATTAATCAATATATCGTAACATATATCTACTCGTATAACAGCTAACTATTCACACCTACAACAACAAAAATTCAACAAAGCAATTGTCATGGAATGATTTTATTATAACAGTGAGCATAAAAGCGATCAAAATTCAAGTTGAAGTAGGGATAATTAGTGTATTACATATTATTCTTGAGCTGTAAAAATCTGACGGCAGTTTCATGCAGGGGCCAAGGTATTTTAAGTTTACTTTTTAACTTGGGATAAGTGGCCGACTAAGGGCAGGTAGTAACATGAGCAGAAATTATATCATCAAATTGATGAGATAATCACATTATAATGATGACTACTTAGAATTGTCTCCAAAGGTTTGTATACTTTGTAGTTATAATTCAATGACTATTAAACCTTCATCAAGTTTGTAACATCAGAACAGAAAATATTTTAAAGGTCTTACTGAAATTAATCTTTATCCAAGCAAGTCTATACTATCTTTATTAACTTGTATAAATAGTGTGGTGTACATCTCGTAGTTTAAAGTCGCTGGCATACCTTTTTTGCCGTAACTGCTTTTGCTTGCATAGGATCTCGACGAACTGCTTTCTTTGGTGTTGTTCCTGTTCCAAACACTTCTACTGGGTTACTGATGACAAAATATTCCGCCTCTTGGTGGATACCTATAATTGAGAACGTAATAATATGAAGAAAAAGGAATAATAAAAATTATATGTAGGCTACAAGAACCGAGAATCAATTTACACAAGATTCTCAACCTTATAATTTCCGACATATCAATTAGCAGGCTACAGATAACAGGAAAGTTTATAATTAATTTCTAATATTTGTGTCTTTGTTTGTCCAGCAGTGGACTATTAAATGCTATTGATGAAGATGGGTTCACTGGTCTATCTGTCTGACATGTCTAGGAATATCAAAGGATAGAATGCCAAAGCTTCTCATCGGTATCCTTTTCACTATCAAATGTATAAGAGAAGACTAAATAGCTTTAAAATGTTAATAGGTTAGTCAAGAGGTTTTCTAGTACTGCATTGAACACAATAAAGTCAAGGTATTATTGCATTCAATTTTAGGACTTAGTGTATTAGTTTACTGTTGTTTTTATGTAAATAATTTGAGTCTGTTAACTTCCTTTTTTATTAAGAACCTGCTGTGACTACTCCGCTGATGGAAAGCATCAATAGAATCCAAGAGTTGTTATCAACATACTTATTGCGAAAGCAGACAATGCAGTCTGGTGACCTGCACTATGGTGGTCTAGTGAGATGTTTTATCATGCCCGCTTAAAGTACCCGGCATCATAGTTAACACGTGTGCTGGTAGTGAGTTCCAAGTTTTTACTGATTGGCACAGGTAGGAAGCATCACTAGCAGTGGCCTTCTGAAGGTTGCTGATGTGATGATGACAGTGTGTGTGATTTTTAAGTAAAAACTAACCATGCGAAGGAGAATGTGCCATATTTGTTCCTGACTCGTCACCAGCCATTGTTATCAATTTGTATGTTACTGAACCAGCTGTAATAATAAAAAAATACATTTTAAATTATTATTAAGGGTTTTATTTGATTGACAAAAGAGTATAAACAAATTAAGTCTTTATTATAAATATTAACATATGCAATTGTACATAGGTGAAAAAATAGTGAATATGTGGAGTAATTTTGTACTACACCTCACTGAGTATTCGGTGAAACTTAGTACCTTTTGCAGATGGTAGATTTAAACCTAGATTAGAAAGCTGTGATCATGACACACTGCTTTTCATTCATTTGAGTCAGAACTTTATTATATTCTAGTAGCAGTGTGTACAGCGAAAAACTAATTAATGAATTAGGTATATGTGAGGGAAAAAATGTGTCAAAAACATGGTTTTATTGATTAAGATAAAATATAATTCTGTAATAATAAATAATTCTGTAAAAGCTTCTTACTTTCTCAGGCCGTTTTCAAATTCCTATTATGAAGGGTGGCTTGGCTGTTATCAATTGTCAAAAGATATTCTTAGGACAACAGGTACTAACAGCTTAATAAGCTATTCGAGGCACAGGGGGTCCAACATGTTAAAAATAGTCACCCATCCATAGACTGACCTGGCTTTGATTGCTAACTTTGCGATATATGGCAAAAAAAATTTTTTTTTCAAGCTATTATATTAATTTACTCAAAATTAAACAATTGTTTCTTTGCTCACATGTTATACCTACTTCAGAAATTAGTCATGCATTGTGTATACTACTATCGGAAGATGATGGATAAATCTTAATAAAATTGAAAAAATAAACTATGTTATACCAATATCTAATCACAAGTGAAACAAACACATCCATGGCATATCATCATCCCACCTCATTGATCCAGGTACAAATCTGAGATCCCTGAAAGGTACTGAGTGCCACTGAATATTCAGAGCTTCAGCCAAAGCACTACTTGTGGCATCATTAATAATAAGCAGCAGTAGTGAATTATAATAATAGGCTAAGGATATTTAAGGCTAGCAATGTTTTGAATTTTAAAATCTATGTACTGTCATGTTAAAAACTTATTTTTAAAACATGCAACATTATTGAAGTTTAAAGGTTAGTAAAACAAAAATATTACATGACTCATTTTACTTATCATCTTAAAAAAAAATTATTGCTTAGAATAAAGAAAATGTAATATTAAGTCTTGATTTTGTTACTGATAGGATTTACTATATACGATTAAAACAATATTGTGTCTGTGCAGTTGTGGAAGCTTATTTATATTTTTCAATAAAATTAACTCAGATTTCACAATATTACTTTTTTTTATTTGAAATCCTTTCTACTTCTTTTTTATCTTAAATATGACCACAATACACTTGTCTTTTACCGTGCAGGCATAAATTATAGTTTGTAAAATATTGGTTTATAATATGCCTCAGTCTAAGTTGCACTTTATTTGATTGTATGAGAATACATTTACTTACATAGATCTTTAAAGTTATAAGTCCCACTATTCTCGTAAGATTGTGACACTAACTGGGATCGTTCTTCGTTGCTTCCTGAAATTTATTCATAATTAAATTTAAACTTAATTAAATAACTGTCACTACATACCTTGTACAGATAATTAGATTGATTGATGGTACACTGCATTACGGTTAATTCAATGAGTAAATGTAAAGTAAACAAATTATGAGACTTGTAGTTGAATCTAGATTGTAATGTTTAAAAAACTTGAGGTTACCGTAAGATCCTTCATCGACCATGCCCAAATATTCACTGTCTGCACTGCAAATAACCGAAGAAATATACAATTTATTACATGAAAATAAATTCTAAATCGAGAAACATTGAGTTGATTGCCAAGTTGCAAAACTACAAAGCAATGACCTTCAGTAGCTTAAATCTCAATTATATAATGAACTATGTAAATAACTAAAGTTTCAAGAATATATTACCTGTTATCAAGAGAATTTTCATGCATGTCATCAACGTCAATTTCCACTTTGGCCATTGCGCGTAATTATTTTTGAATTTCCACAATTTGATCACGGGAACAAAATAAAAGGGTCATGTGACGAAACCATAGACAAAGTGAACTCAAAAAATTGCCAGTAATATTGTCCACCCTTACAAAATCTGTACTTTGTGGTAAACATTTAAACTTTTTTATTTATCTTGAACTAGTATGATTTAATATTAATAGTGCTATACTACCAATTTTTTCTAAAAATTGTTTTTAAAAAGCAAAAATTTAGTTCTGTTTCGGACAGTAAAAGTTGCCCCCTACTACAAAGTATTAGTACTACATACAAAGTCAATCCTCTAATTTTAGAAACATTTTCATGATTAATGAATTAGATGTCGCTACGTGTAGCTTGGTGTTAATAATTTAATTTTTTTTAAAGTAGACAACATAGTTTTACAACTGGATCAGATTAAGTACGATACAGAGTTTTCGTAAAATAATAAAAGCTCTTATTTTTTGTTACATGACACCTGAAATTTGTCAACCAAATTTTAAGGTACGTTAGCTTAGACCGGAATTGTATTTACTTCACAGATATTAATTTTTGTACTATTTATACTCCAATTGAAAACATTAAAATATAACGTTAATTGAGTGATATGTTAGCTTTTGGCAATATACGGCAGATAAATGTAGATGACTGTACAGTTCAAATACGATATTTTGGTCACCCTACAGTCAAGGTAGCAGACGCTGAGGAAAAACGACAGGAGTTTGTTGCCGTCTCTCGATCTGGTTCTAAGCCGCATTTCATAATGGGGCTATGAGAATCTGATTGAATTCAACGCCAAAAAACAGGTGTGCGGTGTCTTCATTTCTTTGCCTCCCCGCTTTTCAGAATACTCAACTGCCATTAAAGGAAAAGCTCACTATTCTGATTATGAATATTTGCCGGGATCTTAAACCGTAAGAGTACATTGAGAGCGTCACTAATGCGGTCTCACGAAAGCTGGGGGCCGAACCAAGTAAGACGATTCTTCTCGCTTGAGCATCTGTATCTTCTTTGTAAGGCCTAAATTCGCTCCTGTGTAAAGTACTGTTTTCATTTTTACGATGGATCCGCGTAGTCTCAGCAGTCACAGCGGCAAGCAGTCCGCGTTATCGAGGATTTTAACTGACTGAGTTTCTTGAACCTGTGCAGTTGTGAAGAGATGTCCCCTCTATGGCAGCTCTTCCTTCCTATGCCAATCAGCCAAAACCTGGAACTTACTAACAGCTCACGTGTTTCCTTTTCACTATGGTCATCTCACTAAACTGTCATAGTGTTCCCCACCATACTGAATTTTTAGCATTCGCAATGAGTGTCGTAACCAAAACTCTTGGATTTTATTCATGCTTTCTATCAGACAGTAAGGTCACTTTACCGCGCTATATATATAAAAATAAAAGAAAAAATTTGAATCAGATTGTTCTTGTGAATTTTAAACCTATACCATGTTATATATGCTTAAAACCATTATTATTGATTGAAGTATAGATTGAGTGATTACTTTATATTTTTAGGGTTAACAACGATGCATTCGTTGGCGAAGTGAAAGAAAGACAAAAATTCAAACAAACAAACACACTTTCACATTAGTAAGGATTTATCTATCCTAGCTTTAGTTTTTTTCACAATATTTCATGTAATATTTGGTTTCAAATATTATATGAAATATTAAAGGCTTGTGTACTTTTCTCCTACCTCTGTAAGAAGAATAAGAAAAATGTTTTGGAAAATATACAATAATGGGAACCATCTTTCTACATAGCGCAGTTTTATATTTAATAATTGCCCATTAGAAAAATAAATTTTGCAATGTTTCACAAATTGTCCATTTAACATTTAAAATTATTTAAAAACGAAAACCCTAAAAGAAAACATTTAATCATTCACATTACTAAGTTTCACACAAGAACACGTATCACTCGAGTACCATAGAGACATTTTCTACCGATAAAGCCACTCGAGTTGAAGCAGATTTATCAACAGAACGACACAGTCAATAGCTGTTCGGCAGCCGCTAGATAACGTTTAGTGAAACGTCGCGATGTGAAAGCCTTATCGACATCCTGCACTGCAAATGTATACAAATTCTTACTATATAAGCACTGCCGGTCATGGGCCTTGATCAGATCGAGAATGCCTTTAAGCGCCTTGTAATCCACTATTTTGCTTTACATAGACGATCTAGATTTAAATTCATCTGTATCAAGTTTCATTTTCTTGCACTAGTTAAGAAATATTTCTATATATGATAGGATTATTATTATTTTCTAATTAAAATATTTCCAACTTTAACAATTTTATTTATGTGTTGATCCTCGATAAATTTATTTCAACTAAAGCATATTTAAACTACACTCACCTTTATACTCGTACATACTGGAATAACACCTATGCAGTGATCGAAGGTTGAAAACAAATGAACCACGATTCGATAATCGAACGTCTTCTGGTTAGACTTGAACATGCTTTTATTTTGTTACTTTTACATTTAAATTTGTATAAAAAAGTTACAATAGTTTGAACATAATATATTTCGGTTCTTGAAACAGTTCGCCTGGATAGAGAGCTGATCTCCCTCTACTTTAGAGCCAAACCTTTGCCTATAGCTATCATGACCTATCTACTTTTAATAAGTGGCATTAGATATCTGATTAAGTTGTATAATCTATGGTAAATTATGAAAATAATATTTTGAAAGTTTCTACTGAATGAAAAGCAAAGCAAAATTTAGCAGGATTTAAACGAATACTTTTTATTGCGCCTTTACTATACCTAGTCTTGCCATAAATATTGTAATAAAGAAAAAAGAAAATTGTTAACTGCAAATAACATTTATTACTTTTACAGTGTGTCAGTTTAATACATAAATATAAAACAATTAAAAATATAAAAAGCTTATTCGAAGTGGTCTCCATTGGCTGCAATACAGTCCTTTAAACGATGAGGCCAGTTATCAATAGAAGCACGCACTCTTTCCATGGGAAAATTCTTCACTGCCAATCGTATAGATTGTTTTAGGGACTCCAAATTATCATGGCGTTTAGAGCAAGCTGTACTCTCTAAAACTGACCACAAATCATAATCCAGCGGATTAAGATCGGGACTAGACGACGGCCAGTCTTCAGCTCTGATGAAGTCCGAAACGTTCGATTCCAACCAAGACTGCGTGGACCGAGCTTTATGACCCGGCGCCGAGTCTTGCTGGAAGGACCATACTTGGTTATTGAACATGGTGATGTTAAGGGGCTTAACTACCTTCTCAAGAATGGTATCTTGATACACTTGTGCCGATGTTTTGATACCTTTTTCACAAAAATATGGCTCAGTCACTCCTTCATAGCTAACACCCCACCAAACCATCACTGAAGTCGGATAATGTCCACGTTGCACTCTGTCGACTAATTGGGAAGCTTCCTTAGAGCTTTGAGCATAAATACGGTCATTTTGTTTGTTAAAATGTTGCTCAATTGTAAAAATTTTCTCATCCGTAAACAAAATTTTTCTGTGACCTCCCTTTGCGTACCGCTTCAGTAGTTGTTTCGATTTTACCACCCTATTCTTCTTTAAATTATCAGTTAAGAAATGGCCAGTGCGTCTCTTATAGGCTGCAAGTCCTAAGTCATCTTTTAAAATACGCGACATGGTTCTAGGTGCTATCTTCATTTCCCGAGATAAAATCTTTTGCTTTCGGACAGGATTTCTTCGAATTCTTTCCCTTACTGCTTTGACCACCTTTTTCGTACGAACACTACGTGGACGGCCAGATCTTTTTCTGTCACAAACAGAGGAGGTCTCATTGTACCTATTAATAGCCCGGTACACAAACATTTTACTAATACCAAGTGTATGGAGAGTTTTAAAAATTGCATTTGGCTCCATACCTACTTTGTGTAATGCTATCACAGCGATTCGTATCTCTTTATCACCCCACACCATTTTAATATCGCAAAATATTTTACAATGTATTGGCGCCAAAATGAGAAAACACAATGAACAATCGTATAAAAATGACAGATTCGAAATTCAAATGTAATATTTTTTTATAATTAAGTGTAACAGTATTTATGGCCAGACTAAGTATATTTATTGTTACATACTATCAAAAATATAAAAATACATACTTATTCAGAAAGAAGCTAATGATTAAAGATTTTATTCTTTAATTTAATGAGTGTTCTTGCTAACCATTCATATTTTCTCAAAAATCATCCTCTTCAAGGTAAATGAACAGGTGATTAGCACGGCTAATAAGTCGATTAGACTTTTTTGATCTTTACAAATGAACTCTTAAGTCGCTGTAGGTAAGTATACAAGCCTCTCTAGTAAAAGATAAAATCAGTTAGTAGATTTTGATTTATTTTAAGATTAGAGTTACTTTTTAAAGTAAAGTTAAGTAAAAAGGAGAGGGTTGTGTATTTGACTTGGATGGATTATGTATGAATGTCTCATATATGTCGTTAGATTCGTCTATATTGCGCGTCTATGTCAGATTTGGCGCCAAAAATGTTTTTTATTATTTCCTATGTATTGAGTTAGATTTAGTTAGTAGATAAAAGGTAAAACAGATCACTGTAGAAGCTTAGATATAAGGTAAAAAACTTGTAACGTCGTATTTTGATTTACGTATCATGAAATTGTTAACTTTTAATATTCGTTTAATCTTAATATTTTTGAATAGAGAAAGAAGTCTTCTTTTTAACACATTAATTATTAAAATATATGTTCATTTGTCATAATATTACCAGTATTACGGCGGCAGGTGTAGTTATTTTAATATTTATCACAACTCTATATTCAGTTATTAAAACATCTCTCAAAAATCTTCTGTTGAACACTCTCGAGACGTGTTGCTCAGAAAGGACAACTAAGTCTGTTGGCCTTTCCTCATAACATAATATAAATAGCCCAATTATTTCCTAGAATCATTAAATAAAGACTCAACAAAATAAATAGCCCAATTATTTCCTAGAATCATTAAATAAAGACTCAACCAACACTTCTAATCCCATAAGATGACGAATATATTACATTGGTTACAAAATAGCTAAGGACGACTACAGCAAAAGTCGAATTAATATTAAAAGTAATGTATCATCCACAAAACAAAACACATCCGACCCAATACAATCTCCACGACATGAGTCAGCATGTTCAGGGAACTTGCCACAGTTGTAGATGATTAGCAAAATGCCGAGCCTAGCAAATACTTAGTCTGGCCATAAATACTGTTACACTTAATTATAAAAAAATATTACATTTGAATTTCGAATCTGTCATTTTTATACGATTGTTCATTGTGTTTTCTCATTTTGGCGCCAATACATTGTAAAATATTTTGCGATATTAAAATGGTGTGGGGTGATAAAGAGAACCGAATCGGTGTGATAGCATTACACAAAGTAGGTATGGAGCCAAATGCAATTTTTAAAACTCTCCATACACTTGGTATTAGTAAAATGTTTGTGTACCGGGCTATTAATAGGTACAATGAGACCTCCTCTGTTTGTGACAGAAAAAGATCTGGCCGTCCACGTAGTGTTCGTACGAAAAAGGTGGTCAAAGCAGTAAGGGAAAGAATTCGAAGAAATCCTGTCCGAAAGCAAAAGATTTTATCTCGGGAAATGAAGATAGCACCTAGAACCATGTCGCGTATTTTAAAAGATGACTTAGGACTTGCAGCCTATAAGAGACGCACTGGCCATTTCTTAACTGATAATTTAAAGAAGAATAGGGTGGTAAAATCGAAACAACTACTGAAGCGGTACGCAAAGGGAGGTCACAGAAAAATTTTGTTTACGGATGAGAAAATTTTTACAATTGAGCAACATTTTAACAAACAAAATGACCGTATTTATGCTCAAAGCTCTAAGGAAGCTTCCCAATTAGTCGACAGAGTGCAACGTGGACATTATCCGACTTCAGTGATGGTTTGGTGGGGTGTTAGCTATGAAGGAGTGACTGAGCCATATTTTTGTGAAAAAGGTATCAAAACATCGGCACAAGTGTATCAAGATACCATTCTTGAGAAGGTAGTTAAGCCCCTTAACATCACCATGTTCAATAACCAAGTATGGTCCTTCCAGCAAGACTCGGCGCCGGGTCATAAAGCTCGGTCCACGCAGTCTTGGTTGGAATCGAACGTTTCGGACTTCATCAGAGCTGAAGACTGGCCGTCGTCTAGTCCCGATCTTAATCCGCTGGATTATGATTTGTGGTCAGTTTTAGAGAGTACAGCTTGCTCTAAACGCCATGATAATTTGGAGTCCCTAAAACAATCTATACGATTGGCAGTGAAGAATTTTCCCATGGAAAGAGTGCGTGCTTCTATTGATAACTGGCCTCATCGTTTAAAGGACTGTATTGCAGCCAATGGAGACCACTTCGAATAAGCTTTTTATATTTTTAATTGTTTTATATTTATGTATTAAACTGACACACTGTAAAAGTAATAAATGTTATTTGCAGTTAACAATTTTCTTTTTTCTTTATTACAATATTTATGGCAAGACTAGGTATTTACAAAGTTGACACACAATTTAGTACCCTTAGGTCGTTCTAATGACCATACTGCCTTTATTTGGTAAACGTTGGCAGATTTACGAGTTTGAAAAGCCAATGGACGTTGAAATAGCAGATCGTTGGCAGTGGTTGAAGGAATACCGACCTAATTGATGTTCGCCGAGGGCGTAATTGATGGATCAACTGGGCCGACTTCTACGAACACGTAACTTGTTTTGACAAGGCAAGTTGGAATTAACTTTTGGTGACAGCGGGTCTTTATATCTTTCTTATGTGTTGTCTTCGTTGTTTTTAGGTATAAAGTTATTCTAGTAACAAGAATTGAATTTGTAAGTTAAACGAAGTCAGAAAGGACGATTTTTTTGTACTGTATTCTTTGTAGTGTTTTTAACAATCTGATTTAAGAAGTGGAATTTTCAGGAATACCTATGTAGACTGCTTAACTTTAAGACTAATTTTAAAACGTCCTCAATTATCACATACATGTTTAGGGTGGTAAGAATTATTTATACACGAGTATTTATAGGATTTGCAACCAAAATGACTTTCCTCAGTCTGATAGAAAGCATAAGTACAATTCAAGAGCGGTGGTCATCAATAAACTTGAATAATTTTCATCAAGAAACTGAAACTCATGGTTGCTAGACTGTTACAAGTCAATTCTTGAAAGTTATTATACAATAGTTAGAATATGTGAATCAAATCAAAGTTACAGATTTTGATTTGGTTCAAATATTCTAGAAGACTACCTATTATGTATCTTCTAATAAGTTTTAAACAATCTGAACTATCGATGTACTTACGCTTACTAGTTCACTTTTCGAATGGAGTGTGCCAATTTGGTGGATTTCCTTCGGAATTTGAATATAGACATTATTGTTCATTGATATCTCAAACTTGAAGCAGACTGAGGTAAAAGTTAAATATTGGACAGACCAATTACCGACCAAGTAACGGTCCTTGATGAATTGAATTATACTATTCCATAAAAAATATGTTCAGTTGGGAAGAATAACTTATTGTATGTGTCTCTAGTAGTTGATACATTAGTTTCTTTTATCTCCCCCTTTTAAAACATTGTTATATACTTTATATTATATATTATTATATACTTTTTAATAAAATATTAAATTCTTAAAGACGGATACACAGACACATACAGAAAGATACAGACAGAAAAGCAACATATTAGTCTTTCAACAAAAAATAGAGACAACCTTTATGTTTATCTTTATAAACGTTTTGGAAGGAAGAATACCTATCTATCTATTTATTCCAGCAATCGGTGCCGTAAATCCGTCACCAATCACGTTCCATTATCAAGCCGAATGTTATCTATTGACAAGAATCTTGTAGCTATTTATTAATTACTTTATTCATGTCTTGAACAGAAGTTTTCGAGTAGATTGACAAGAGAGTAGCTTTAAGGCTCATGACTAAATCAATCAATAGTTTACGCGTTGGTGACAGTTACGAAGTTAGAGTGCCTCTGTTATTAGCAGTGATTGATCTGTTTTTTAATACCTCTAGTATTATCTCAAACAAAAAATAAATCAAGTAATAAAAAGTTTTATTTCTGACTTCTCTTCCAAGAGAAAATAATATTTAGGGTTCAACTTTAGGCAGTGGCTTCCTAGTTATGATACCTACGCTATGCATGTATGCTAATACTACATTAGCATAGATAAATAAATACGTTTCTGTCAAGACCAAAAGCGAATTTTATTTGTATCAGCTAAATTTTAATTAAAATAGTGGCAAATATTAAAGAAAACCAAGTTGATACCATTGATTTGGTTTCATAATTAAATTGAAAAATAATACATTTACATTTGTATAGTGACTAAAAAAATGAAGAAAAGAATTTTGATATTATTTTTACACGAGAAAAACCAGTACTACTAATAGGCATTCTCCTTTGAAGTCAATCAGCGCAGAACTTTTTGATTTTTAGAAGCGAACACTGACCAACTTAATATTTTTATAACATTTCCTTGAACAGCATCATATATTTTATCTCTGTTCCCGACTGATATTCACACTTTTGACACATATTTGATATAGGAACCATTTGGTTGATATGGGTTACGTTATTTATTGATGCGCGGTGAAAGAGATATAAAATTTTATCTATTAAAGTCGTATGGTTGTACTCCCCTGTGTACTTCGGACTTCTTAGAAGCAAACATACCTACACGATATTAATAACATTAACGCTATTTTTCTTGGAATATAACATGAAGTATCTGTTATATTAAACTGTAAAAATACAAGTAGAAATGTTTAATACGATTAATTAGACGACCAATTATGCTTATAGATATTAGAAGTTATATCTTTTGTACATAGCTACATTAACTTAAACATATCTCTTTGTCCGGGTGTCTGTTTGTTTGTGTTCGAAGGGTGTATACAAATATAAATGTAAGCTCAGATAAGTCCTTGTTTGCTGCCAAAGAATATATTTATCATATATATTTATTATTTAAACTTCAATTAAAGTATTTTACAATCATTATTCCTCTGACGGCTTAAACTTCTAAATGTTACATTTTTTACCTCTCCCACGTCCACTGTATTAAATCTATAGCTCTCTAGTTTCTAGTAGACTTACGCGAGTTCAATATATCCAAATCCGCACATCAGATCTTATTGTCTCATACAATTTCGTCGTTCAATTTCAAATATTTTGTAAATTCTCTCGTCTATTATTACTAATAATCCCTGCTATTATAAAGAAAGTAATGAGTTTGCAGACCCTATTTCTGTTTCTTTTCTGACAACTTTCGTTTATTTTCATAGTTGGTTGAACAATTTTGTAGGTAAATCAGTATAAAGCTTCAGTCAACAGATAAACCGAAATTGACTTTTAAAATTTAATGTTTATTAATGTTACCTTTTGCCTTCAATAAATCTTGGAGATTTTTCCTTATTTTTTTCAATTTTTGGGATTAATTTGTTTTCCTTGTATTCTTACATTGATTTATTTAGGTATACGCGAGTTACATCAAGATTCATAACTGGTATTTACTTTAGTTCATTTTAAAAATAGGATCTATGAAGAAACATATATTCTATTTTCGAAATTAATTAGTCGATTTAAATCTACTGATCAGTCATCAGTTATTATTTCAGTTTGTCTCTCTATATACCTACACATGTATTGTTACGTTTATGTGTGTGTCACAACAGTTTTGATTGTAATTTACTGTTTCTTGTAATTTAATGTGTCAAAAAATCTTAATTTTTAACGCAAATAAAGACTAATGAGGTTCTTGTTTTAATAGCTAGACGAATTATTTTTTAATAAGCCACTAATAGTAGTTAGTAACTATTTAGCTGACAATAGGATTATTTGATTGTATGTGAATATTTTTCGTAGTGGTAGAAGAATATTGTAACAGTTGTAGTTCAAATCAATATCAGCAATAAACTGTATCAATTTTAATGGTTACAAGAAGTATATGGCTACTGAAAAACAAAACCCTCTACGTCAGCCGATATTGTTACTACTTGGGCCGTCACAAACAACTTTGTGAGATCACTAAATTGTTTACGAGTGTTTGATTTTATTTATGTCGTATTTGATTGTATCCTGATTGTTTACTTCATAGACAATAATCATCATAAAAAAATTAATCTGCTAATAAAATTCAAAAAAGTTTTTAACAACTTTTTTTTCCAGAGTCAATTTAAAAAAAAAGAATCACCAATGTGCCTAATGATGGTGAATTGTAACAAACTATATAAAATATTATTCATCGTGCTTATTAAATATTTTTACCTTCTATTTATATTGAGTTTATTAAAATTTGATACAATTAAGTAATTAAGTTGTAAACTGTGACAGTGACATGTTTTTACATTTATATTACTTTGAATCATTGGCTACATACTTAATAAAAAAGTACGTCGTTTCACTTCAGTTATAACGTGGTATAGCAGACTGCATGTCGGTTTACCGTCTTTCGGCTGAGACGATGTTTATTATATCAGGCTGCTACGTAAAACTGGTTTAAATCACCCAATAGCGCTATACTAACAATGAAACCATTTCCGCTAAAATATTTAAACAAATAATCAATAAATATGCCTACTTTTTTTAGAACTATAATTATAATAAAGTCAATTTAATTCGTACAAAGTGGAAGGTACCAGGAAGGTACTGGAAGGCATATGAAATTACTGAGTTTAGTGAGTTAAAAATAATTAATTGGCATCAGGGAGGTGGCTCATAATAAAAGAAAAATGTCAAAACCATTTTGCAATACAATAAAGGACTGTGTGGAAGAGGATGTAGCTGAAAAAGGAGCAGGCAGAACTGAGGGGTGATAAAGGAGCATGACTTTCTCATAACGGTAATCCTAAATTAATTTGAAAATAAGGTAAGAAGGTAAATAAAAACGTGTTTTCAAAAATATCTTATAAATAAAGGGATGACATACTACATTGATAGACAAATTGTACACATATTTTTTTTCTATGTCACCTACCTGAAAAGGACGTAATTAAATGTTAATATTGGATTTATCTGTCAATAGATGAGTGTAAGCTTGGCCGGAGTTTTGGTGACTGGCCGAAATTAGGTTACGGAATGACACGGCCATTTTGAAAATAATTCGCAGCATAGCTCTAATGGAGTGAATTTTTGAAGGTTTGCTTCAATCATGTTATATCTTTGTAGGTTATATGGAACGCCAGGCGTGAGTTGCCATTTTTGAATTCAGAAAGGTCTAAGGGGTTTTTTTTCGAGTATGAGCATTTCTATATGTTCTAATTTTAAACATATAGATATAAAAGTAGTTAGTCTATACAAATATCTTGGGACTTAAGTGTTTGGGAACACTAAATTTGAAAGAATTGCAGCAAATTCGAACTGTTGTGTTGTGTTAAAATGTAGGATTTTAAAATATGATTACAGAAATATTGCAGTTAATATTGCAATATTTGCAGTTTAAATTGGTATTATTTTCATTCAGACTAGTAGTCTTAATCAATAATTTATTGATGTTGATACCGTTATCGCGATAGAAGTTACCGTCTATAGCCGGCTTAAAGACAACTACAAATTACAACGTCGTAAATTTTATACAATGTAATTCCGTCACCATCATAAACCTCTTTGTCCTATTTGCATAAAAGATATGACTTTTCACGACAAGTCTACTTTGTTTGTTGACGTTTTTGGCTTAAAACGTTGTTTAATTTAAGTATTACGTTATGGTTCCTTGTTTCAAGTTAATTTGAGGATTGGACTTAAAATTCCAAAAT
Source organism: Hypercompe scribonia (assembly GCA_949316085.1). Classification (NCBI taxonomy): domain Eukaryota; kingdom Metazoa; phylum Arthropoda; class Insecta; order Lepidoptera; family Erebidae; genus Hypercompe; species Hypercompe scribonia. Next base: position 14,749,170 of record OX438981.1, on the reverse strand, counting down.
ATGTATTTATCTCATGCTGCTATGGAATATTTACTTACTATAAGCTGTTCAACAGAATTATATAAACATATACATATTTTGAAAGAAAGAAACACATAATCAAAAATAATAAATAGAATAAAAGAATAAAATAGTATTAATAGTAGTTCACGCGCATTTATTTCTGCTCTGTTTCTAAATATCAAAGTGTTTTGTTACGTAGCTCAAAATGTTCGTTAATGATTGCTCTATTCAATATCAAAATATAAAAAATGATGGAAATAATTATAATGAAGCAATCTAGAGTATAGGTACGCTTAAAATAATACCACACTAATAAAGCTTTGAAATTATTTCTTTACATTAAACAGCAAACAAACAGGGTGATAAGTTAAGCAAATAACGAGCAAACCATAATGACCATGTTTCATTATGCTAATAGAAGCGCTAAGGTAATTTTCTAAGTAAATAGTTACTGCTTTAAGAAATTGTCAGGTCAATCTCTTGGTAGGCAAATTTGTATTGGTCTGCTTTAGCTTATTTTTTGTTTTTAACAAGCTTTTAGAACGTTATTTACGCATTAGCTTCATCTATATGTTTGTTTGGAAGTGATTTTTGTAGACGTGATTACAGTTTTTTAAAACTATATTTATTTATAAACACCAAAATTCAAGAAAATGCATTTATGAATTGCAAAAAGAATTGGTTTCGTCCTTGTAAAGCTGGACTTTGCCCTCTAAACTAAGTGTCGTCTACTATATGATCACGATTCGTGGAGGTGCATCGGCTTTCCAATTCGTGAGCTAAGTCTGATAGTGGCATCTCGTAAAACTAAAGTGATATGGTTCCATGCGTAAGAGCCAGGAACAGTCAGCCCCCTTAATACGAGGACGAGGACGACCACAGGACGAAGTTCGCCACCTCTAGAAGGGCGTTGAGCTATCAATGTCTACTAAGGAGCAGTTGTATGAGCTAATGACGTGGTGGATGAATTTCATTGTTAGTTTCTTCACAGGATTCAGCTGCGGTTGATCGCAAAATGGATCATGATCTTATGAGGCGACGGTCCTGGTGCAATGTCCGTTCTTAGACATTCTGACCAAATGAGGAAAAGTTTGCCCCTGATCATGAACCTGGAATGGTATGGCAGAACGCGTTTATGCAGGTGTGGTAGGCTCGCCCCCAAATTCAGGGCTGTGCTAGCTAACGTCAGAACCCTTCTGTCGATCTTCCAGACGTGGGTATGAAGGAACGACTGTCACCTACCGATTGATCCAAACACTCACCGGGGACGGTTCGGTGCATATCTGAATCGAGGAAACAGGAGATCACAGTACAATGACATCGCTGTTTATCTAACCGCTACTTTATCCAACACAGACACTGGAGGACTTCCATGCATAGGATTCCAAACGTCGAGACCTGATCAGACAGATGTGATAAAAACTGTCTCCGTCAGTATAGATCGTGACAAAGCTGACGAGTGGCAAGGAATGGACGGCTACGTTCTTTTGCTGTGAGAATCTTATACTCCAGAAGGAGGTCGCAGAGCTGTATTGGGCCAGAATTTATCCTGCTTGAAGGTGGTGGCGAAGGAGATGCAGCCCGCAGTCGGAATGAGTTTAATGCAAACACCACATTCATAATAGTACTTTTTCAAAGCATTAGCTGCTTTGAAAAAAGGAGTATGTCCGGCTGCGGACCTCAGGCGGTTTAATCTGGAAAGTAACCCGATCATCTAGTTTCAGGTCTCTGCCAGATTGATATCGTACCTAACGAGGCCCTGGGAGAAACAAGAGGCATCCCATGCCATGCATATGTGTGTGTGGTTATGTGAGTGTTACAAGTGTTACTATGTGCTCCAAATGAAAAAAAAAGAGGAATATAAGGGGTCGTGTAAAGTTTTCACAATGATATACCCCATTATTTAGGATAATTTCGCTACACATTCTTGTTCATGTGCGCGCACTGCTTAAAAAAACCAACCCCAAAAGTCATAGTATTCAATTTTCAGCCAACAGACAATTATTACACCTATCTTTAGGCAAGTCTGCAATACCCTTTTTAACTTATTTTAAACCTAACTCTATATTTTGAGACTTTGCGTTTAATTATTCAGTTGTAGTAAAAAGTGTATTATGTTCTGAATGGCATTTCATTATCTTTGTTTGAAGCATTATGTTGACATTTAAGTACCAACATAAAAGCTTTGGACACTTTACACGTAAGAGCTTTGATCTATCTGGTAAATTACTTTTTTATTTTTTCAATGCGTAAGCCTCTGTTAAAACTGTAACAGTAAATGTCAAATTGTTTTTTTTTCAAAATGATGTCTTATATTAATTATTACAAGGTACTTTATAAGGTTAATATAACCTTTCATTTTAAAATACCCGAACATAAGACTAACATGGAAAAAAAAATTAAGTTATAAAGTGACATTACATTATTGGCTTTACCACAGCTCTACATATAATCCTTTGACAGGTTGTCCCATATATGACACTGAATTAATTCTGCTTGCGTCACAAAACCATTAAGCAAAAATTGATGAAGACGACAACGACAGTAAATGCCAAGGTATTGGGCAAATAACCTCGTGATTAAACTAGAATTTTATTAAGCTTTCAAAGGAGGTCTAAATAATTTTAGAAAGCTTAAAAACATTATAAATGTATTTTATATGCTTGTAACTGACATATAAGTCAATTTAAATAAGTCCTTTACAAGAAAACAAGGTACATGTTGTTTTTGCCGTACGTCCATCGTTCCGACACAACATTGTGACAAGGGTCGCGTACAACATGTGTTTGTGTAAGGTCGATACCGATTTTGAACTGTAATAGAATGTCACCACTATTTCTAGACGACAATAATAAACTGTTACTGCTGGTTACTGCCAAGTGATACATGTTTGTACGGGGTAGAACATCATTTGATAAAAATAAAAATGATATTGAACTTATTTTGCATTATGTTTTTAAAGTTCGTACTTTGGTTATACAATTGATACATAGCATGAACTAGAATCATTGTAATTATTCTGTCATAGTTGTGAAAAACTCTGGCAGGTTGATTAATTGTCATTTGGCACATGTTCATTTTGTGCCATTAAAGACGTACTGAAGTTTAATAGAAAATATTTACGCTTATGAAATACATATTGTAAGGGACTTGAAAAATGTGGAAATACTTTAATTATTAGCAAAATTTTATTTATTTGTCACCCTGATCATGTTTTTTTATTGAAATTGTTTTCACAACACAATTTGAACATTTTAGAGCCAGGGACTTTTATATTGCCTGTATTTTTTTACACAGCTAATATATAACATAGTCAGTAAACAGGTGACACAAAATATAAAGATAAAACTTGAAATTCAAGACATCATTTGTTTTCATATTTATCGTGAAATATATTTTCTTTTTAATCCTTACTTCGAAAATGATTTGTCTCTTTGTTTACGTTTTCAATTTCTTCTTTACTTAAACAACTTTGATTGCGATTTTGGCATCTTTTTCGGGGATACAAAAATATCTCTTACCTAGTAAAAATACTGTTTTTAACACCTGATTTAATTATCAAAATCTACGCTAACAGGAACTGGACAGAAAATCTGCATTATCAGTTTCAAAACACGATTGAGAATGGAGAACAGTTAATTGCATGGGATCGCACATGACGTAATCAGGTTACCAGTGGAACGTCAGTGGATGATAGCAATATAAGTGCTATCCAATTATTGGAGAGCCTTTGTAAAATAAAATAATGTCATTTTCCATATTCGCGATATATGTTTACATTCACTGATTATTAATATTGTCATTCAATGAAGTTGACATAAATAAGTTTTAGAAATTTTCTAAATAAATTTCTGAAAAGTATTTATGTCAACTTCATTATATTTATTGAAAAAAAAAAAACAATTGTACGATGCTTCGTTTTTCTTAATATTACTCCGATGTTGCCAGCAGTAATGAAAACATTCACGAGCTTGCTTATCAGGAGATGTTTAGGTCGTAATGTAAGAGTCTCATTAAGTTGTCCAAAATACAAATCTATTTCCATTTTTTTTTGCTGAAGGTAAAGTTGACAGGTAAGAAACGTCCCGAGCAGCTTCTAAATATTAGAAATTATATCTATTTTAGTTATGTCATGTATGACATAATGTTCGTGTGTAGGTATATCCTATAAAATTGACTGTACACAGATGCTAAAGGACTTGATTGCCGCGTTTCCTTAAGGATCAGATATAATACCATTGCGCGACCCTCTGAAAAGAACGGTTCTAGGTGGCAATTCGCCTCATACACGTTTTTGCAATGTCATCAATAGTTGTACTTAAACTCCCTAAGTAAAATAAAGTATTGTTTACTTAAGTGTCCCTGATCACTAGCAACGGTAAAATGAATGTAAGTCCTAATGTGTATCCACTCTTTACATTTTTTTACCGTAACGATGTGCTGTTAAATTATTACTAAGTGATGTAGAATATTGTTTTAGAATTTGTGTTTATTTGTGTGTTTCGTTGAGTATGGACTTCACTATTGTTACAATATATGTATATATATACAGTACAATTCTTTTTATGCGTGTGAAGTTTATCTTTAAGTAATTGTTACACTATTTCTATTTATTTATTTTTAAAAAGGCAAAAGTGTCATGAGGACCTTACAAGCATGTAAGAAACGGACAACAATTTGTGAATCACACAAAGTTTTGTTCCGTGTGAAGTCCGAAGCCACAATGCTCAGTGCATTAGAGAGTGGCGTGGTGACCACTCGAACCACTACGCCATCTTTGCAGTCAAATTTCTCTTTGTCTAACTTTTTTTACTTTAATTAATACTGTATAAGGAATTGTTGGTGAACCAATAAAATAAATAAACGCCAGAATGATTAACGTTGTTATTTTTTAACATTCTCGTAATTATTCATAAATTCATAATATATCTTGTGTGCATTATGGCAACCTTGTACTGAAATAGCCTAAACTATATCTAAGCGATCTTTTCTGTACGATGGAGACATATATAACTCATTTTATCGATTGTTATGCGACCACAAAACGGTAAGTCAAGCAAAAAGTAAATGTATTTAGAAAATTGATTAGTTAGAGGCATTTCGCGTGAAAAATCAATTTTATTACTGAATAGCATTGCAACACAGCCGTGATCGAAAACTGGAAATTGTAAAGCTGTATTTTATGGGAACTATAATTAATTACTGATCGGTAATTCTAAAGACTACTCTACTACTCGGCAACTCAAGAGAGATGTACCCATTTGTCATTTTGAAAACGTGCGCTAACTCATTTTTTACGAAAATATTGTTATTTTATCCATTCCATTCATATAACAAACAAATCTAGGAATGAAATCCAATGTAGGTACTACAAAGCAAAATTAATACGTCAACGATTTCACGCTCCCCTAGAGCAGCAAAATAACCAATATTTGATCAGACGTCAACGTTGGCAACAAATTGATAGATAGGATTAGGCTTCAGGATTAGGTTATGGGTTCTTCTCAATTCGATGGATGTGACCTCGCTAGCTTCAAATGTAAAGCTGTAGTCAGCCTGAAAGGAGAAAGAAGCGGTTAGCGATTGAAAGTTAGATAAAGATTTCACAAAGTACTCGTACTTAATGTACATTGTGTACGTACTTAATCCATTCATTCATTCATTCATTCATCCATACTTAGTCCATTTCTTTATTTGCCAAAAAGAGTAGGTACTCTATTACTTTATGTTACATATTTTGTTGTGTTATGTTTTTAATGCCATAATATATTAGTTGGGATCATGACTAGGTGGTAACCTAACCACATTGAGACCCCTTCGTGCCTCGGAGAGCACGTTATGTCATCGGAGCTGGTTACCATACCATACGGGTAGTTGGAGCCTCAAAAATCTGACAATAGTCCTTCTGCATGAATTCGATGTCGCCTAGTACTTGGGTTGAGAAGGTCTGATGACAGTCGCTCCACGTAAAATATCAAAATTTAGCTGTGTCCTAATAATGTCGATCCTAACTTAACTTAAAAAAAAGAAAAAAAAATATATCAAACTTAAAATAGTCAAACGTAAAATAGTGTAGTCGATTGTCTTCGAAGAGATCGAATCTTTACGAGAAATATAAAATTTTTGTGCACAACGACAACAACTTATACGACCTGTTGTGATATAAATATATGTCACAGAGAGATAAGGCTTCATTTCATCTCAAGGTACATGATCCGTGAATATGAGTAGCTATTTTCGGATCCTTTTATTATGGACAGATGTGTTTGTAACGATTTTGTTATCATAACACTGAGTGAATTGTATGGTAACAATGGGGTTCATATTGGTTTTTCGAAAAGTTATTAGAAAATGTTGACCTTTTATTTTATATATCAATACTAGGTTGAATCTTGCAAGATGAACTAAAGCCTCTTGCTCTTATACGATGGATTTGATACATTGATTATTTATATTGAGTATATATGTATATATATATATATAGATTCATTGAAAATAACATTCTTCTGCATTCGGATTGGCTGCAGAATGCAACAGTGACGACATATGATACACTACCAATACATCCATATAGTGACAGACTAAGAATACAGAGTATAACCACCACGTTATTAAAACACTCATGGGATGAATAGATCATCTCATGAGTTTTAAGGACAATATCACTGTCAAAAAAATGAAAACTTGAAACAAACTTTTTTTTTAACGTGTACGGCGGGGTGGTCAGTCAGGTTCGGACCGACTAAAACCACACAGCGTGCCACTCTGCGCCTGGAACGGTACTTATCCAGGAATTACTGTTAATTAACCATCCACACCTCTCCCAGCACCTACCCGCTTTGACGTGGGCTCCATCTACGGGTAAATTCTCTATTTAGGCGATTAAGGAATACGCGGATGTTGTCTCCTCGTGCCTGGCCCCTGTAACGGATGAAGGGGCGAATCTATCCCGTCCACCCGCGACCACACTCAGGGCATGAGGCGCACCTCCACCGCCTGATTCGTCGGCGGCGAATGGGGCCCGAGTGGAGATCATCCTTCCAGGCCTTCTCTGCCGCCTCCTCTTGCAATATGATGTCTTCGCAGAAGGTTCGCAGATGTAGTGTACTTGGTTTATTGATATAGACACGATTCGTTAAATAACTACATAAAAAGAAGTCTGCTGGGGATAGATCTGGACTTCTGGGTGGCCACGGAATGTCACCTCCTCTGGAAATCAACTTTTTCGGAAACATGTCTTTGACCACTAACAGAGACTCATTGAATGTATGACAAGTGGCTTCATCTTGTTGAAACCATGTGTTATGATTGTAACCAGCAAATTCCAGTAGCACCGGTCCCAAGAACTCCCGTAACATGTTTGCGCGAGATTTTAGATTCAAATGTTAATAAATTCTTGGCTTCTTGATGATAGCTAAGTGGATATGAACCCAAGTATGTATATTTCGATACGGGTTTGAACCGGGTTGTAGGTTAGTATTTTGATGCTGATTGCTTGTTTGTTGACCTTTTTTTGACTCTGTTAAACAGAAATTTCAGTTATGAAGGTAAAGAAGGGGCTAACTAAGTATGTAGTCAAAAATATTATTTCATAAAAAATCTATTTATTATATTATTTATGTCACTTTGACAACTAGCTTTTGTTAACAGTTTTACTTGCAGCAATTAGTTTGCATAAAATGTTTTGTTTTCTGTCTCGTTCTACACTCTATACAACATGTGTATTATTGTGCTGATCGTTTAAGTGATTACGGTGAAAGAATTCAAAATGTAATAATAAAATTAACATAGGACAGCTATGCTACGGCACGTACGAGTATGTGCTATATATGACCGGAGTGATGCGTGAGGTTGCATATTTCAATTTTCTCATATTTTTGGCATCAATTTGGTGTAACAATCGCAACTATTAATCAGTTACTCTGATTAATCCACTTTATGTTATTAAGATATATGGTTTATACAGGGTACATTTATCAGAATCATATTTATTTATACCAGACATTCATTTAGTTATATTGACGTAATTTTCAAAATTTTGAACGAAATATATTCAGTAGTTTAGCCACTGGACACTTTTTTTCTGTTACGCATTTTACAACATCCTTTATAATGCTATATTACGTAATGATCAATGACCTTTCACACACATGATATAATGTAATTAATACAATTTAAAAAATAAATATATTATTAAAGGAAAATCAAACATATTTCAAAGAGCGTACGAAAGATAATACTGTTTAAGACAAAGAGGTTCATAGACTTTATTTCCTTTGTTGGTCACTGTGTTGGCGATTGTAAATTAGAAGCATGTGATTGACTAATACGTTACAGGCATCATTGCTACCAATCTACAAGTATTCGTTTTGTGCATCGTAATTGCAAACGTTTTTAACTACTGATTGTAAACAGAATATGTAAATAAATAGGAATTGTAATATTATTTGGCTACCTGAATTGTATTGTTTATTCAAATGTTTTTTACTGTTCATTGTGATTACTACCGGTGAACACATTATAATTTTTTTCTAACTTTAATAATTGGCAGCATTGATTCAATTATTTTATATTCGAAGACTTCCGGATAATTTTAGGAAGTAGCTATAGTTAATGTTAAATGTTATTTTGATTTGTAACAAGTCCCGCTAATTTTATTAAAAAGTAACGATATTGATAGTGTTGTGCAGTGAATTGAGTGTTGTGCTTGTGCTTGTGAAAATTACTTTGATTTACCGAAATCGACATTCATAATGCCGCGTGTGACCTTTACAGCCGTGAAATATAAAATGTATAATACTGACATGGTTCTTATTTACGGGGAATGCCATCAAAACGCATCTCTTGCTTTGCGGGTATGTCGTGAGAGATATGAAACCACTCGTGTATTCCCTCCAGCCAGCCGAATTTTTGTAAGAGCGGTACAAGGGTTACGAGACAATCAAAGTTTGGTGCCTCTAAATATGTGTTGGACCATTTCACGCGTAATCCTACATGCAGTTTACATAGGGCTGTTCGTCAATTTTTGTTCAGCAGAAAAAGATCCATGATATCTTAAAGGCTGATAAACGACGGCCCTTCAAGTTTCGAAGAGTACAGGCCTTATTGAGCAGGGATCAATCCGTAAGAGTACCGTACTGTCAGTAATTACGTACCAAAGTAACAAATGATCCTGAATTCCTATCCAACATCATGTGGACGATGCATTGAAGGAAGCGGTAGACACTTTGAAAATTTAAAAATTTGAATGCAATGAATTAAATTTGTAAAATTAAATTTTAAGTAAATATTGATCTGATTAAAAAAAAGTGAAACGAGTGAAAACTAATCAGTGATACGAATGTACTCGTAATATTTTGTGACGCGACACGACACTTGGCTCACATTATTTCGACGTCATATTTGTGGCGTTCGCACTGCCGCCGTCTACAGGTGAGTGTCTTGTGTAATCAATGGTGCTCTAATTCGAAATTGAAATAATTATATTTATTTTGTTGTAAATTAGCATTTCTGTCTATGAGAGCTTCCCTGTATATGAGAGCTAATCTATGGCGTACGTTGGTAGGATTGACCGGATTGAAATCATATCCTACAAGAAAACTGGTGTTAACCAATTTTCCTGCAGCTTTTTCCTGAGTGATTGAGGTTATTGCAGACCAAATCCTCCCTCCCTTTATTTTTCGGGGAGGAAGAAAAAGGCGATAAACCATATGAGACACTTGATGTGCACGTGGACGACGTTAGTCACTTACTATCAAGTTGTATGTCTCACTATTTGCTCCCTGTCCCATAAAAATATAAAGATGTTAGAATAAATAAATCTATAAACCTTACATTTTAGACTACATTAAGGTTCATACACACGAATATTTTACTGGTTCGAAGGTTCGAACAAATATTATACAAAGGTAACGCAAAATATATTAAAAAAATAAGCCTAATAAAAGCGAAAGATGATCCAGTCCAAAAAGCTATGAAAAATAACTTTGCGTTTTGTAGTAAAGTTAATAGTCTTTTTATTTCGATTTTTCTCTATCGTTTTCAAATAAAAAGGTTGATTGCCGTTTTAAGTGTGTTCGAAAACTGGCATTATTCCAGATCATTCCGACAAGTAAAATAATATCCAAATTTTATTACCAAAGTAATAAAATGTAAGATCTTGGCCACTAATGATTATTCTTTACACGAACGCAGACCATGTGATAATGTAAGATATATTCCCGACATTCTGGAATTCTCACTTAGCATGTTATGAATAAAGCCTTGGGCGTACAAGGAACATGGCGGGATCGTTTGGCAATAGTCGGTTAGATGACGTCATTGGGGTAACTTATACATAATTCAGAATATTATCTTACATCTTAGGGTGGTAAATATTTTAATATTAGTTGTTTAAATGAGTGAAAGAGGATGTTTTGTAAAATTGGACCTGTAAAAGTGGCAATTCCCTTTTGAAGATATTTTAGTTTTTATCTAGAACCTTGTAACAGTCTGATTCTAAATACCCTGGTTGGCATTTAATCTTTTTAAAAGGAAATTGATTAAACCGACGGTAAGATAGGTTCGCGAGGGAGGATAATTTTTCTATGATTTTATTTCTCTATAAAACTGTTCAATTTTTAAAAAAATATTTGGAATTAATTCTAATTTAATCCCGTCAAGCCTTAACGGTCTTCTTCTATTAGCGCACGCGGTGTGTAAGTAGGTTGTCAGATGGTGGTTGAGATGTCAGACGTTCTACTAAAAAGTTCACTTATTTTTTAAATTAAATTTAAATATGCAAATGCTGTTAGTCTACTTTAGGGCTTATAATTTATCGTTATTGAAAATAAAACTTAGTAACAATTTTAACTCGCTTGAATTTACCTGATGAAATGCAAAATGTCATGTCCATATTTTTATATTTATAATAAATCACGCAAGATTTTTTGTTGAAAAAGTACAAAAATTTACTGCATTGCTACTTTATTCTTTCAGGAAAACAAATAAATAACTTTATAGACTTGCTCTTTTATAAAGAACTTTTTTACAGGAATTAAGATCTACGAAGGTTTAAATTTAAATTATAGGTATCTATTCCATACCCGGCAATTTTCTTATATAGAAGCACCTGTACCTATAAATGTACACTAGGGGATGTAAAAAATCGCTATCATTTATCATAAAAGTTTTATCCGATATATTCTCGACTCACCTTCCTTATCAGATATTTATCATTCAGTTTCCAACAAAAGCTGGTAAATGTACGCCATTTTCTTGTAAGAATTATTCTTCTGAAATGAATTACGTATCATATCTGCTTTGTTGTTCAGCGATAAACTGAAATATACACTTTTTTAAAAATTACTTTAACCAAACCAATCAGAAACTCTCTTAAACAGGGAATGTTTTTTTTGATAATGTGATTTTGCTTTGTACGGTATTTCCCCGAAGACCAATAAAGAATAAATTGTTAATTTACGCTATCTAACACGAAATGGCAAATGGTACAACAAAAAGTAAATACTTAAATAAATCATAAGATGATAAATTAATTAGAAGACTATTAAGTTTGGCTATAAGGCTTTGGTTATCGTTTTTGTACGAATATATAACATCGTCGGGGTTCCAGGGATTTCCTTACTAGGTGCACCCTATCCTGGTTCCCTGGATATTGGTACCCAAGACAGCGTGTGGTTTTTGGTCGGTTCTAGTCCGACATAGCCACTTGCCGTCCGATACCACCTCATTCATGGGGATTTCCACACAGGCGGAAAAAGGGCATATATAGGAATTGTAGGTTTTTACTCTAATGAGTATCGTGTGACTGAATAATAAAACTTAACGTTCTATAGTTACAGAAGTTCAGTTTTTTCAGATTTATAGTTTAACGAATTTTCATTGGCTCATTCTTTTATACATCAATTTTTTTTTCTTATTTTTACAATATTAGTCATTGATTTTCGGCTTCTTCTAGGCAAAGTGTTAGTCATTTTCTTTTATTTCTATTCAACACTAATAAGCTTTTCAATTTGAATGAATAGTTCCTAAGAGTAGTAAATTAAACCAAAAAAACTCTTAGACTTTATAACATTAGCATAAACTAGTTGTAACTGCTCTTTCCCGAGAACTGGAAAAACTATATTAATAAATTATCACTTTTAATTAAAAGAAAGTCGCTTTTAAAATCGTAAGTACTTGCTGAGTAAAAAGAACTCGGAATTTGCCAGTACTTAACCTAAAGTGGCAACTGATGGCAAGTAAACATTTCGATGTGTACATCTTTTTTTGTTTTACACTGTTTTTGGAGCCTCTTCAAAAGCCTCTTTTGTAAAATTCTAAGAAAGAAATACGAGAACAAGATAAAGTTAGATTACCAAATGTTATTTAACACGAAAACATTATATTCATGGCTTATTTTCTTAAGACACTATGTACTCGTATACTACCAATATTATAAAGCTGTAGGTTGTTTGACTTAATATGTTATTTACAGTTTGAATTGTTGAAAAATAAAATTCGATAAGTGTTGGATAGTCTATTTGTCGAAAAAGGCTATACAACATGACGTTACGACCGATAGGAGCCGAGCACCTATGAAAAATGTTGCAAAAATAAGGATTTTTCTTTTGTCAGATGCAAACAAAGTTTCAGCTAGTAAATTATAAACGTTAAGAATTAAAAGACTTATTTCTATTCGAACATAAACACTTTAATTACTCAGGATAATATTATCGGACTTTTATGATTTTTATTTAAACTATTGCTTTTATCACTGTTGTAATTATTCTGCTTATTGCATTTTAATTAGAGCTATTAGTAACTCCTTCAGACACTCGATTTCACACAAAGCTCTAAAGTGTTTTGTAAATGTTCTAACTTGTACAGAAAGTTCTATTTCTTTAAAGGTTCTTTTATTTAACATGTGGAAATCCCTCGGGCCGTCATCCCAACGGGTTTTACGGCGGGCGGTGGTGTGTCAGAATCAGACCGACTAAAGCTACACGGTGTGCTACTCTGCTACTGAGATAGGAGGGATCCGGGAACAGCTTTTCTGTAGAATAGACTTGATACAACTGTCTATAACTAGTACCTTTTCACCAGGTTAGCTTGTGTACGTGTTGACCAGCTTATCTGAATATTTTCTTGCTGTAAATATTGATTAAAATTTTAAAAACCTTGGAAAATATGGGCTTATGGTCTGCAGATGGCAAATTCGTAACTACTAAAAAATCTAGTGGTTAAACCTGTGCCTATTGGTATTAATCAAAATTAAACATGATTTATCTAATTCTAAATAGTTAGAATTTCACTAGAACTATTAAGATCAGCATATTTACAGAATTTGGCTTAAAAAGATAACGATACATCTTAGTATAACAGAAGAGGCTATATCGTTAGTTTTTACGTCCCTCTGTGGTATCGGATCGTCTCTAGCTTTATGTTCTATATTTTAACCTTATCAGCTAACCTCATTTGCTTCATACACCAGGTGAAGCGGTAATTTGATCATCTTTGTATGGAAACCGTAAAATTTTAGATACTGTACGGTTATTCACAAATTTAACTTGGTTGCGCAGTATGCGTTCTTCGTACTTATGTATGAGGAGATTCCCTCAGGCTTTCAATGTACGGGGGTTTTCGGCCGGTGTTTCGGAATTAAACCGACTAAATTCATACGGAGGTGTGTCATACTGCACCTAAAATAGTAGGAAACCAGGTTTTGCAACTTCTGCGTGTACAGTAATGGGTTCGACCATAACATACCTAGCCTTTTAACATTCCTCAATGTATACTGAATTTTACGCAATAATAATTTTTAAATTAATAGATTCCGAGATTAACTCAATTAGATATTAGAGTTTATTTTAAGCCTTATAATATTGGTATACCTAAAGTCTTAAAAGTTTCATGTGTCTATCATTAATTATCATAAAATACTACTTTTGTACGATTTTAAGTGGATATAATAAAAGTTATTTTGATTTGGAACAGTAAAAGTTAACGGTACATAGTTTACCCGTAGGATAGAACACTGCGGACTGAATAGCATTTAAAAAGTAATGAGAGCAAAACTGTTTGTATGGAATAGAACGTTGGATGAAAAAAATCTGATCAAATATTATTATATATTACCTATTATGTTACTAAGTAATGCTTATACAAGTAAGTCATGTAAGTCTATCTACATAAATCTAGATAGATAGATAGATAGGTACTCTTTATTGCACACCATAAGTAGGAAACATACAATGTAGGATACAAACAAAAAATAGTAGTACAATGGGCGGCCTTATCGCAGTCTGCGATCTCTTCCAGGCAACCGTTAGACGGACTATACTGTATAGTATCATGTAGTCTGTGGTGCACATTGCAATTTAGGTATATTAGCTACCATTACACATACATATATACGAATACACATTCATATACTAACATTGGCACATAAATCTACATACATATATAATTTTGTTATTCATTTGACCGACCCTTAACTGTTATACATGTGTGACATACTGTGTAACATACATACATTTACAAACTTATAAATAGTTATTTATATTTTTTTCATTAATATTTATTGTATAATTATCTTGTGAAGCTAAATTCTTTATTCCAACTGTATTGCTTTTAAACAATAATTCTATGTTAAAAACGGACTTAACTCACTGTGACATGTGTCATTCAACGACCTCAATAATGTATGACCTAAATATCATTTACAGTGAAGCTACTAAGTTTATTGTTATCATTTTAACTTATTCTATTAATTAAAAATTCACTACTATAAATTTACAAAACTTATCTTTTACAAAATAAACACTTCATTAGAAAATGTGATTTTTGTTAGCATGTTAAACTTCTATTTAAAGCTTAATAGATTTTAAGTGATTCGTGTGTTTAATATTACGATAACAAAGACTGTTATTGTTTTCTGTTCTCTCTCAGCCATTTTGTAAGATCTTGAAGTGTTAATGTATAAAATATAAAACAGCAATTTAGGTTTAGCGAATTTTTAAACGTAAGACATTCTCATAGTTGTGTGTGTTCACTTACAACGCGGATGATACCATTGAGTACTAAACTACAGAGATCATTTACAGGGGTTCCATTGTGATCACAGATATACAATATATTTTTTTATGTTAACATACTTGTCACATATACATATTTTGTTAAACCATAGATTACTTCTCAAAGTAAATATCAAAGTTTATATTCGTGTAGGTGTATTATGAAATGTTCGGTTCGACATTATTGAGACTTTGAGGCGCCTATGTGTCCTTGGAAGGCACTCTCCTTTGGCGCTATGGCGTCCGCCAGTCGCGACGGTCTGCTCCCAAGGACGCCACACAGACTGATTCTTAATCACTTGGGTACATAATTTTGCTTGCTTGTGATTGAGCTTGAACTAGATGATAAAGAAATAATAGGGCCAATAGAAAAATATATGTCAGAAAAATAAATCCTAGACATACTAGAATACTAAAAACTATAGGTACATACATAGATTTAGCAACAATAAATTTAAACTAAAAAAATACCTGCATATCGTTTGGATAAGATAAATAATTTGAGTAGTTTATTAGATTCGAAGTTGAATTAAAGACTACAGCTTACTGAACAGACAGCAAAACATTTAGTACACAGAATGCGTCAGCAAACGGACAATGAAACTACTCATATTGAGCATTTAATTAGTCTACGTAAGATTGTGCTGCTGGAATGTTTATTTTGTTTGTGATTTCGAAATTATTTCACAACATAGAGTAGACTAAATCATTCCTAACTAAAGTAAAGACTGAGTCATCTCAAAACTGATTTCATTCTTTCACATAAAAACATGGCACTTACGCAGTTTGTGTTGACTTGGATTCTTGAGTTTCTTTCGTAGTATCTTTTAAAGACAGACAACATTTAGCATTCATTTAAAGAAAATATCAATTTGTAAAAATTCTCTAAAAAATTTATATACAAAATAAATTTATTTATGACTTATTCACCTTTTTACTGTGCATCTTTCGACTCCTTCGTATAGTAATACAAAAGAAGAAAGTTTACGAAGTTTACCTGCTTTAATCTAATTTGTTCAATAAGGTAATCTTGTGACAAGTTTCTGTGGCAGTTTCGTAACATTACGAGTGTCATTAGTATTCTGGTGTAATGTACTTCCTTAGTCAGCGAACCCTGTAGCCTCTAAATTTAAATCTTCAAAGTTTTAGGATGAAAGATGCTGTACTACGTACAACTTTGCTCTTTAATATTAACTAAATTACAATACAATTACAACTAAACTAAATTACAAACTTCCGTTGCTCTAACTATAAATAACTAAGTTATTCGTCTATTGGTAATGTGAGTAACTAGTGTTAAGATAAATGTATGTAGAAATATATTTTAAATCCTTTTACCAATACTGAGGGCTAAAATGTTAAATGTACAGACTTTATACTCAACCAATTGTACTGAAAGTAAAAAAATTGGTGAAAATCATCTGTAAATCGGATTGTGTATAGCGTCATTTGAGCTTAATCGTAGCAGAAGTTTCTAAATTTTGAAAATATGTACGTTTTTAAATTGCCTTACAACTGCCTTAACATTTTATATACATATGTAGATATCAGATACAGTTTAGACGCTTAGGAGTAACTGTCGACTACCATCATCATACTTTCAACAAGTTCCAAGCACAAAACATATATTTCGAGTTTTTGTATTGATGTAAGATGTGCGTGTGTCATTAGTGATCCAAATGTTTTGGTGATCCAAAATAAATAATATAAAATAAAATAGAAAATAAATAAAATAAACATAAAAATTGTTTTTTACTCACGTAATGAAAGTCACTTTATTGAATTAAGAAATGAAATTGCGATATGTTATTTCAAAATCACCCTTAGATTTAGATCAACGAAATTTTACACCGTTACGTGAGTCACGCGAGCTCTAGCTTGTGATATGTAATTAGTGTTCTACTTCATAAAAATCCATTTTAATAAATCACAGCGATAATGTAATGTGTTTTTCATTGGTTTGATTACACTAAAATAGTTTTCATATGAATTATTTTGCATATGATTAATATGTTTAAAGTTTACATTGAAAATAAACAGATAAAGTTGCCAAAAAAAATTATAACCAAATCGAAGTTACAGACGGTTTGCTGTATAAAGGGACTATGGAGCTAAGACGGTATTTTGTAACAATCTTGAAAATTACAATTACATTTAGTGTAATTACAAAGAAAATACAAGAAGTAAAACAAATAGAATTGGTCAAAACATCTATGAAGGAATTCTTACAACGAAATTTATAACTAATGCTTAATTTTGATAGTTCATTGTTGTCGGTTTCAGTTAAAATGGTGGCACTTATTTATAAATATTCACAGTTTAAAATGATTACTGTAATACATTAAGAGATAAATCTGAATAATAAATTAGGAAAGTGTGTGTGACAATAAAGTTGGATTAAAAACACTCATCTCCATCACTTAGATAATTAGCATTCCACCACTGTGCGCTTTTCAAGAAACTTTTTGCCTGGCACGAACTAATTATGTGAGACAAATTATATATCAGCTGTTGTATTTGTGAAATGACACAACTGTGTCATAAAAAAAATGTGAATGATGCCATAAATACTGGAAGTGTTGCCTTGGTATAGTTTTATAAGGATTGACATTAAGAATACTGACATATTGAATTGCCACAATGTTCAAATTATATAACAATTGCTAAATATTTTTGTAGATTTTACGAAGAACCTGTTGTTTCGTTAATAAAACAATAATTTCTCAAGTAAAAAAGAATATTTCTAGTTAGTACCAGTTAGTCGATTAGAAATTAGTGGTGAGCAGTATTCGGACCAGTTTTTTGTCTCATTAATCTCTAATCTAATATCACGTGAAATTTATCAGAATTCTTCAGGTGAAATGAATAAATAAATACCCTTACACATATCACACACGGTTGACTGATTCCCAATTGGGCAGAGCCTGCACTATGGTAACCACACTGCTGATAAATATACTTAAATATTCTAAATACTCATATAATCCTGCTCATTACGCAAAGACATATCCTGAGTGTGAATTCAACCCTGGATCTCTGGGTTTAACAATCAGAGCTACTTACCACTAGATCAACAGGCACGTTAAATGATCGGATAATTATTGTTTTTTTGTGTCCAATAATTATATCGTTTTTGATAATTATGTTCATTTAAAAAGTATTTATTATGTTAATAGTTTATGTACTTTATTACATTGTGTTACTTAACACTACTACGTAAATGATATTGAATAAACAAGTCGTTTGATAACAAATACATTTACGACAAACAAACGTCGACGTTGTTATTTGAGTCAATATTATCAAAAACATTACCTTCATATCTTTGTTTTACTACACGTGTATCAACTTTTATTATTTATTGTTACACCATTTCAACAAATTCTATTTAATCTGTGTAGAAGTATTTTTCTTTTGTGTATTAAAAGAAAGGTAGGTAAACAAATGGTTTGATTAACAAACATTCAATTAATACGAAGCGACTAAAACCAATAATCTCCTGTCTATTCAGTATCTTCATACATTTAACACACAAATAATAATCTGTAAGTGTAATTAAAGTTTGTCCTGATTCATCATTATCTAGAGTTTCAAACGTATTTTTTTTTTTTTTTTTTATTTATTTATTTATTTATATAAAAGAGTTACAATAGTTCTTACAGCATTGATACAATCATAATCTCATTCGAGATTTACCGTGCATCAAGGTCATCGAGTCATAATAAACAAATTACAAACCATATCCCACTACGGTAACATTATCTAAATGTACAATGTGGGTAGTTGCCAACACATTTATGTCGATTGTATGGGTGCAGACAACGCCCGCTGTCCACACGAATCACTTATTCTAAAATATTACAATTCAGGCATGAATGAAAACAAAAATAGTGTGATACAAGCTGTTGCTCCGTTTTAACAAGTTTGTATTAACTGTTTTATAGTTTATTTTTTATTGTGTATCGTTTTTAAATTATTTATTTTCTTTATATAATAAGAAATATTGTTGTAATTTTTTAATTATAGACGGTGTTTTGCTATTAGAGGTCGTAAGGTAATGCTTCACGATTCACAATTGTATGTAACCTTCCTTAGTAAATATTCTATCAAATATAAAAATAAAACATTTCCACTAGCTTTAGAGATGATTATGACGAAATTAATGTATGTATGTATTAATGAATTCTCTGAATGTGTGCAGGTGCTAAAATAATTTTAATAAAAAGCAGATAGATTTTGTAATATTTGTTAAAAATATTAGAGTTGTTGTGTTTATCATTAATCTGAAGGACGCGAGAAGCCGCAGGATGCACACAGCACAGAACCGGTTGTTGTGAAGAACCTTGAGGCAGATCTACGAGTTCCAGTCTAGATGATAATGACCAGCGTTATTTTATTCTTAAACCATACGTAACACTCTTCGCTTAACAAATTGACAACATTATAAACCCATTACTTATCTCGGTCTCTCAGGGGTACTATTCATAGCATTCAATAGCGGCCAACTTCACCCTAATACCGCTATAGAATTGGGAGATCAATTTTTTTTGTGATGTTTTTTACCATCAGTGCTATGGACCATTTGAGCACGGGGTTGTGTATTTCAGTTTTTGCATAATTTCGTTATCAACTTTCAGTAACATTTTAAACTATTAGTTAGCAATAATTCTAATTGATTTTATGTGATTATGCATAAAAAAAAAATTATTGTAATAATATAGACCCCTTAATGAAAACAGGTATATTTTATTGTATTTATTGTTAAATTTTACGTAACTTTCAGTCAGTTTAGGCATGTTTCAGGAATAACGAGTTCTTACAATTTTAGGCTGAGAGATTATATAATATTTTTTTTACCTCTGACAACATTATTTTGAAAATTTTATTGCGATTGTATGACTTCGATGCGTGAAAACCAGTTAAACATGTAAAAGTTAACAATACATTAATACTTAGAATTTCATCAGTGTTCCTGAAACTAAAACTTTCATTAACTATATGAATTGATACCAATAATCAAATAGAAGTAGAGAAACCCAAACGAGGATTTATATATTTATATAAAATTATAGAATAGGAATATATCTGAGCGCTTTATATAAGGTTGAACGTCTAGGGAAACTAATCAGATTAGTTAAAAAAATCGTGTTGTAGAAAAAATCGTGAGTGAAAAATAATTACATGCAGAAAAGTGTGCATTTTAATTACTTGAAACGGGAAAGTCGATAACTTGCAAAAAAAACATCATTTGGATATTCTCGAGTGCGATACAGGATGTAATTTTACCTGTATACATATATATTTTATTTTGTCTTTATCAAATTCTTTAATTAAAAGAAAAAAATAATTAATTCTTGTTTTTAAACTGTTGTGTTAAGGAAATTCGTCCACATAATTGTTAGATTACGTATCAGGACAGCCAGGGCATTAAGATAAAGTATCTTTGTAATAATCTGACGTACTCGAGTAATTTAAGGTCATGTTTTTTTTGCATTATCAACAATCAGCTATGACCTTTGCTCGCGTCCAAGTCGTTAGTCTGTTGAATAGGAGCTACTATGAGGTTCACTTATTAGATGAATCCCTCAATGCCTAACGCGCTCGAATATTCCTTTTCTATCTCTTCGTGCGGCTAACCCACCATATAAACCAGCAGAATAATATTTTTATATTACATAACACGTAGAGCGCATACACTATTCATGTTTGAAGTGCTCGAGTATTTTTGTGCCTTTTTGTACTTTTTTTTTAAACTTGTGCACGCTCTCTACATCAATGAAACAAGATATTTTTTTCTCTTTTCAATCACAATCGCTACGAACCTCTTGACCTCCCTTACCTAAAGTTTATGGGATATTAAGAACCTTCAAAAATCTATTGTCAGGCTAAGTTGCCAGCTATATAGCTAACAAGTTCAAAACCTGTAAGACTTTATTTTTACTTCATATCCACAATACCAAGTACCCTTACAGTAAAGCTACCGAGAGCCTAATGAACGCATGTAATTGTATACGTCATTAGTTTAACATGACTTTACATATTATGATAACGTCAGCACGAGAGCTACTGAATATAGAGATAATTCGCCTTTGTTATCAGCTTTTTGTGATAGGGTGTTAAAGTCTTAGCTTTGTGTTCAGACAATTTTAATGTATAATGGTTCTGACAGTTTGAGCGCTGTGAAATGTTAAAAATTAAGTTGAGTTCATTCATTTTCGTAATATATTCATCCCTATACCAAATTGGTTAACAATTTAAGTGCATTGTTTTTCTTTCTCTTGATATGCCGATTAATGAATTAAACTTGAAAATACTTTTAATAAAAAATAGGTCGTCTTTGGTTACTTAGATACTGAAAACTTCACAGAAGAGATTTTTTAGACACTTCCAGAAAACTAAACTGAACCTTCTGTTTACGTATTCCATATTTTCGTGCATTCCATCTTAAGGAAACACTTGAGTTAAATTAAAAGAATTTAAATTAAAACGTTCAAATGAATTCCAAGCCACTCCGTGTCAGTTTGCATAAGCCTGGCTGTTGAGAAAAAAGTAATTTCTCTCGATAGCTCTGACTTGTAAATTACTTACACAAACTCTCGGCCATAAAACAAGGTAATACGAAAACTTGTGAATTTATATGTGAATTAATTTAGCCATACAGTTGCTTGAATTTTTCATTTCGTAGTCCATAGCGGTCGTAGCAGACTGTAGCATAATTGCTACAGCCGTTGCAAACTTTATGAAATGCAAACGTCAGGCAAATATCATTTTGAACAAAAGCACATGCTTTTATAATCATACGAAGCTAAAATACCTAGTATGTGGACACAGTATTGAAATTTAGCTCTCTCAGTTTCAAGGAATTTTATTACTTCTTTTGACAATGCGACCACTATATTTGTGTTAATTGACATATTGCCATAAAAAAGTGGAAAGTCCTTATTATATAAAATTAAAGATAAACAAATTTATTATGAAAATCTGATATTGACTGTTCAATAGTTTTTTTATTTATAGACTAATCCTGGACCAGACTTAATGTCACATAACAAAATATACCAATTGGCTTTGTGCTGCTTCAATTACATTACTGTTTACCTTAAAGCTGAAATACATGGAAATTTCAATTAAATTTAAGGGACAACATAGACTGATGGCTAACGTCGATTGTGTGATTTTAGGTCAGTGGTTTGTCATACTGTCGTGCAGAGAAGCATGCGTTTCTAACGTGATGACGTGGGATGTTGTCACGTGACATATAATCGTAAAAGTCCGTATCGTATTTCAAGTACTTATTTGTACGCGAAGCGAACGTAATTCGCTATATAAATAAGTTCCTAGAGTTGGCTTCATAATTGACATTTAAGTAAAATAACACGTACTGACGGCATACAAGAGTTTACAAGGTTCTCCACTCACTAAATCACCCATTTACTTAACATCCCACGTCCAGTATCTCTGATTTAACCATGACAGAAATCTTTGCTCTGCTAATAATTTTTCCTTCTTTGTTCTTCACATAGTCCCAATATAGTCTGGTCCTCCTTCCTTGTTCAATCTGCTACTCTTTGGAATACACTTCACCAGAATTCAGGATGAAGTTGATCCACTTTTACATTTAAACTTCAAAAGTATGAAATGACTATAGAAACTTATTGACGCAGTCTCCAAAATAAATCGTAAAAAGTACATACATACATAAAGTCATGCCTATTTCCCAGAGGGATAGGTAGAGATAATTGATCTCCACTTATTACGATCCTGACACAAAAAAGTGTTAAAAACACTTAACACTTTATAATATATTATATATAATATGTTATTTTCTGGATTTACTTTATAATATTTATAAATTGTGTTTTATTTGTATATACCTAGTGTCTATATATCTGTAGGATTCATTTTGTTTTGTAAAATTGTTGAATTTGGCTTCTCGTCTTACTTGTTAAAATATACAAGTACCACAAAGAGCTTCGCAACACCCAAAGTTTTTAATGGGAAGAAAATACATGTGGCATTAAGCCCACCTTATACAATATTTTATTAAAAATAATAAAAATAAATCTTAATATAGTCTATATGTTTTCATAACTTAGTAGTTCCTATATATTAAAATATGTAAATGTGCAAAATATATAAGATGAGATAACGTATCACGTATTATAATAGTTGTGATACTAATATAATTTACATAGTTCTACTTCACTGATTGTCCTAAGGGGTTATGAAATTTTAATTTGCAGATAGACAGTAAAGATACTACAAATACAGTATCTCGAAAAAAGAAATTTTGAACTTTATCTCAGGTTTATACAGATTAACCTAATCTCGGTAATATTTGCGCTGTTGTACATTTTAGGGTTATCTCTCCATCTGCTATGTAGGTTGTCTTTTGTACAGTGCGGTGGGTAAAACAAGGGAACTCATCACGCATATTGTTCATAGGCGAACTGAACAAGCCGCACTGAAACACGACGCTGTGCTTTTATTACATGTCTTTTGTTTAGAGATGTTAGAAGGGAATAGAGGCTTAATATTAATTCAGAAATAAATGATACGGTTTGCGTGTAGACTTTTACATTCCATTTATTGATAAATATATAAGATGTTTTGCAATTTTAACTGAAGAATTTTTGGAATAATTTTCAACACCAACCATAAGCAAGTAGTAGTTTAAGAACTTGCATCATATCTACATTTGTTCTGATCAAAAACTTTTACGTCAAAGGAATTGTAGAAACAAATATCATCTGTCTTTGTTTTTGTTGTCTTTAAAGCGATCAAATGTTGGAGTTTATACTCTCTACCAGGACAGCAATGTTAACATGTTGACAAATTATGATTTAGAAACAAATATGCTTGTTACTGATTATAATTTTCATAATATAATTCACTCCGGGCAGTCATTTGGTTAATTCTATATAATATCTATTATATATCTACATAATATTTATCTGACAACTTTGAAGTTTGATATAATAATCATTAATATATCTCCCATGGTTATTAGCAATAACATTATTCTCACCTAAAAGGGTCAATTTGTTAATCGTTGGTGAAAGATTATAATACTAAAAATTACTCTTAAAATTTAAGAAAAATTGAGTACATTAAACGAAAATATAAATGTGAAATATAGGCATTCCTTGTCTGATAGTTGAGTCATCTACAATCCGCCATACTGGCGCCATGCAGGCGTCTCATAGTCTGGACATGAAGACAATGGATTTGGTTTAGAGAAATTTATTTAAAGCAACCGTATTTTCATAACATTTAGGTTGATATTATCGTACACATTTCACGAATAACATTTTCCCCTAGCAGGGGACCACAGGATTGCGTCATGCCGCGCCTTGCCAGGTCATACCCAACCATTGTAACATGGTCTAGCATTTATTCTATTGGATTTTATAGAGAAGGTCCTATACAATAGTTTAGCCTCTTATAGAAAGAGTCCAAGGTTGTGATCCAGTTGTTGTGATGAAAAATAATGTCGTTTGGAGGTTGAACAAAACAAAATCAGGTAATGGTTGAAGAAAGTCGACCTTGATCCACTATATTTTATAAAATAAATCCTTGCTTTGCAGAGCGTGATTTCTGTATGAGTTCTTTTAGAATATGTTAGCAGTTACTCATACAGGTACTTTGAAATATTGTAATTCAATCATAATGATTGCAATAGGCTCTCGATGCTGACGACACAAAGACCTGAATAGCAGTTCATTAATTGTCGTAGTAATATTTACTACTTATTTTAATGATAAAGGTAACGATAAATAACAATGAATCAAAATTATAAAACAAGATTATTTTACTATCGTATTTGTAATTATTTTATAAAAGATAAGCCAGCTTTTGGAATCCGTTAAGTGCTACACTCCATTTTATGAGGTTGTTATTGATTTTGATTTTATAATTGAAAACATATTCTTTTTGTTGTGTTTTCCTCTGTATAAAAACTATAAAATTGCAGTTCATAAGTTATTAAAAACTTTGCTTGCTATCTCTCTGCAACAACGCGTACAGTACGTACATAAGTGCATCTATTTCGTTCACGCTATAAATACTTGTGTAGGCTGGTGTTACTTTAATAATTCCTTTTTATGTTTTATTTTAATAATTCTTTGTATCCAAATCTGCATCCAACTTATTTATGAAACACAGAAGTTTCACTAATTTGAAGGTTTGGGACTAGTGCTGGATCTGACCAATCATATGAATGACACCCTCAGGGACGATAAAAACCGCGTTCTCTTTGTAGTACAGTCACGGCGTTTCGCAGTGCTGTGCGGCCACGCCGCAGTGAAGAGTAAGCGCTAACATAAATATTTGTTGTTTCATATATGAGACCGTGTCGCAAAGTTTACCTCAAGTATGAGAT
Source organism: Hypercompe scribonia (assembly GCA_949316085.1). Taxonomy (NCBI): domain Eukaryota; kingdom Metazoa; phylum Arthropoda; class Insecta; order Lepidoptera; family Erebidae; genus Hypercompe; species Hypercompe scribonia. The sequence continues at coordinate 14,723,733 of OX438981.1, read as the reverse complement.
CTAAAACAAAGAAGATTTGACTGTTCGTGACGGCTTACAAATCTCGTGGCCCGCGGCAGTCTTTATAAGATTCGATTTTGATTCACCAATTCCTTATATTTTGGGAGCGGTTGTAATATTTTGTTGAATATTTTCTTATGTGTACTAAAGTAAAATGGGCCTCGTTAACGATTAATGGCCAATAATATAGAGATAAAATGCTTGAAGAATCTTTTATCGGGTGCTTACTCACAAGTATATTCAGTTATTTTGGCAGTCTGTTAATGTGTACTTTTATGGTATGTTCTCACGTATACACGTCTAATAAAAGAAAAAGTAAGGCACAATAGTGTAACATGTTGGATGTACGGATGAGTATAAATAAAAAATATATAGGATATTGGGTATGGCTATGGTTCTGAATAGGTATCCGCATAGGATTCATTGTTTTGCATTTGGTTTTGTAGCTTGTGATGAGATTTAGTTCTCGATGAATAGTGATTTAATAAAAAGTAAATAAATCGCTCTGTTTACTTCACGTTTGAGGATTTTTGTAAGCATCAAGAGTTGATCGTTTCATCTCGTGTGAATAAGTAACGAAAATCATATTAAGAATTTTTATTTAACTAGAAATATTCTGTTGCAGTAACATTCTATCAGTAAACAGTGTTTGTATAGATTTAGTCTTACCTAGTAGTATCTAACTTTTATATTGTTAGCAATATGTTTAAAGGCTTCCTATGTGCTGTGGCTGATAATCTCATAAATTCAATTAAGTCTTAACCTTTCACTTTGTAAATATTTTCTGAAGTTGCATCAAGTTTAAAAAAAATTCTTAATATTCTTGTATACTATTCCTCTCCAATTTTTGTCCCTGCCACTTACACAGCAAATATAACACGTAGCAAAGTGTACGGGGGTGTTCCTGCATTAATGAAATATTCATGGGTGCGACATGGTGTTTGCGAGCCCTTTGATAGCGCGTAATCTCACCCAGCTAGATGAATTAAACATTAACATTACGTACACAAGCCGCGTCACTCGCGGTTTCGAAACGTATCAAAGGAATGTGATGAATATACATACTTATTTAGTATCAGAATTAATCTTTTTTATGACCGATAAAATTATAGAAAACTTATATACGCATTCGTGTTATGCTCGTAAACGAGTATTTAGTATCGATATCGTGGTATTGGTCGTTAAATGTACTTGTAACAGTATCTTATTTCACAAAATCTAGATTTGTATGGTCTTTAATTCCATTGATATATAAACCTTTGTATTTAAACTTTTTACTTACTGAATGAATAACACCATTACTAATCAATCGCATTCCAAGCACTTTAATCTAAATTGTAATATAATCATAGTATAAAAACAAAGTTATGTGTAACAAAACCAATCTCATTTTGTTTCGTAATATTCAAAGCGACAAAACATTAAGCAAGATTAAAATATCACTCCTGGTATAAGAGAAAAGTTTATTTTTTTTATAAAAGAAATTTTTAATTTAGTATTTAAATCAAAAGTAAGATTTAAGTTTCGTTGTTACTTAGTTTTCTTGAAATATAATATGAAGAAAAGACCTACCAATATTTTCTAGAAGCTCATTCTGTGTGTTGATAAAATTAAACATGGCTGACAGTTCTTGCGTTGTCTAAAGTACCTTCAAGCTTAATCTTATTTAGGTGTTTCTGCTTTCAAATCTAACTGTCGTTGATATGCTAGAAATTTAGTAAGATCAAAATTTCAAATTTCGCTCCTTCATGCTGTTTGTCAGACGAAGATAACGAGGAATTACGTATTCATTAGAACCTGAAATTTACTAGGATCTGACACGAAAACAAACATTATCAAGTCGTTCTTTGATTTAATTTTAGGTTGTTTGATTTAGAAATATATGTTAGTGTTTAAACGATGTATGTGTACTAAGTATTATAAGGTTGTAGAGTATGTTTGTACACACTAATTTAAAAAAAAATAATTAAAAAAAATGTTAGATAACCCATTTATCGAAAAAGGTTTAATGCTGCATAACAACACGCTGAGACTAACAGGAGCGGGACATCAATGTAAAATAATACGGAGTAAAATAATTCCTTTTGAGAAACACAGATAAAGTAGCGCTGATAAGCTAGTTGTATAAATATATTTATGCATGTTGATATTCTCATGGAATACTTGCCGTATTGAATTGCCGAAACGTAATTACATATTTTATTATACTTCACAATACGGTCGAATACGATCATTCCGAAAACATACAAATTCATATGAACTATTTGAAAAGTACGTGATCAAATTACCCACTAAAGTAAGGTCTGTGAAATTCAATTGTATTGTTCAATCGAGGAAGCGGTGCGTGCGTGTGGTGTAATGTTCTAAACTAATATAAGGCTTTTATATGACGTGTACTATTTCTCTTCCAAAGTTTGTTTGTATCGCCGCACACTCTACCAAAAGTTCCAAGATAGGATAAAGTTTCTGTGCTGAGATAATTTTCCAAGTTACCGCAATGCTGGTGCAGCCAATTGTCTTAGAACTGGTTGATTTGAGAACTAACTTTTAGTTTAAACGAACAGAAATTTAACGTATTAGATTTTCATGTGACAAATCTCATAGTCTTATACTGCTAGTGTTATTAACAGTATTCCATGGTTTTTTATTCGAGTTTTTAGTTTAGTTCTAGCATATGCCAATAAAGTATATAGTCAGGAGATGATTATTGGTATTTTGAATGCAACATGTCATAGTGCCTTATGCCATGAATCAAGGCCTAACTCGTGAGTTCACATATCCTAAACCACCTTGACACTATTGACTAGCGAATACTCCAAGAGCTAATTACATCTAATAGGAATAGATTAAGTTTAAGATAATCAATCAGGTATACGTATACACGATGAACCAAGATTAAAATGAGTTATTTACAAAATTTACCTAAGAAGGGTATTGGAATAAACATGTATATTTTTTTAAGAAATAAAAAGGATCTTTAAATTTATAACAGCCTGCAGTTTCTTTGATGAAGAATCAAATCGACTTATGATTTTGATCTCCCTTGTCTTGTCAGAATATTATTCAGAAGTAGAAACCACCAACTGACCGAAACAGACCAAGACAAAAGAACCTAACCTAACCCTATTAGGACTCACCTGGTGCCCTCAATACACAGCAAGCTTTACAAAACTGTGTATATTTCCAACATTCTAAATATGCTTTCTACAATCAAAAAAGTTTCGGGTCAAGGGCGGGTTTCATTCATTTATTAGTAGGCCCTTGTGAAACTTGTGAAGCGACGCAGAGTTCGTACATTTACATTCCGCTAAAATTAGTGCGTTGAGTATACTCGTATTTGTGTTGTGAGTTTTACTACTTAGGAACAATATTTTTTTTCTTGTCATTAGATGCAGTAAACCTTGTAATATCAGAAATACACAGACTTTAAAGATTTAATAGTCATAGAAAAAACTTGATACGAACCCATATCAACCCGTCTGGTCAGCGTGGTATAATTGACCAAAACCTCTTTTCTAAGGAGAGGGCTATGTCCAGCAGTGGACTATTAAAGACTGTTGATATCCCAAAATTTAAATAGAATACTAGACAATATTTTAAAGCAACGAGTAATCTGGTCTACAAGAATACATTATAACGTGTTGGAAGAAAGTGAACGTGTGATTCTTATAAGATTCGAAACTGTATCATACCTACAACACAAATGTTGCATATTAACTAAAATGCCATAGAGATTGTTTAATCAAAATTCATAAACTGAAAACCAGAATTACTATGATAAACAAAGTCTGGTTTCATGAATGTTTTATTATATTTGAGCTTGGAAAGGCGAACTTCTTGTAAACAATTCTCATGAATGACTGAGCTCATTGGAAGAACACCAAGGCTTTCATATTCATAAAATCGTTTGAAGGTACGAAGTTCACATAAGTATAATCAACGGAGGGTAATCTCGTTAGTCCAAGTTTTGAATCAGTCACGCTACTCTTGTAAAGTTTTAAGAGCAAATTTTCCTGCGTAATAAATTCTGTAACTTCACAAAGGAAGTTGGCCGCGATCGCTTAGATACGGTATTAATTCTTGCACACAATAGGATAAACTTATTAGACAGGATACTCTAACTTTTATGTAATTTAACTGTGATTTGTAATAATGTGAGCACATTTACTTTACTCGTCTTTATATTCCTGCAGACATTTTTTTCGTAGGCTTTAGTTCTATTTTTTTTGCTTTACTTTACCCTTTATACCTATAAAATATTTTTCACTAAAAGATAATTATATGGAAGTAAAATCAGATTACATTTTGTATTTTACATAAACGATAATGTAATCGATTAATGTAAATTTTGATCAATAATATTTTACTTCTTTTACATATTAAATAGTAACATTGATTTAATATGTATTAATAAATAACATTAATACATATGAAACACCTATGTGGCAACTTCCACATAAGTGCAAACAGAAAAACATACTACAGCGCCATCTAGCGAAGATACATACAACTACAGAGTATAATGAACAACGGAATAACTACTAACCCTGTATCGCGAAATAGAGAATCACGTGGCAATTAGCATATATACGACATCCCAACGTTAACTGTTGGGCTGTGGCCAGCCAGGCATGATCACCTCGCCTGGTCGGAGGATCCTCCCTTTGTGTCGAAGAGACGAAGAGACATGACACTCGTTCCCTCCAAACCTACGTTTTGTCAACTAAAATTTTAATTCCTTTTACGTAATAATGGGTAAGTCGCAAACAAATAAAATCTATTTCGATTTTCGATCTATTTTAGCGTATGGTTTGATTGATACCTATTCTTATATTATTCAAATGACACTTACAGTGGATGTAAGTCTCGAGGGTTTAACATGATTGCTATGTCTGCAGTCGAGCGCATCTACTAGCTCGTAGTTGTTTATAATTGCACTGTACAATATGAATTTGCTAATGCTTTCTGCATGTCTTAATTTCGGCCTGATATTAAGCGGCTTTTTTCTATCCCTATATATTGTAAAAGTAAGCCACAATACGCGTCTGTACCTATGTATGAACGTGCATCGATTTGAATATTGCTTTTAGTATTGGGTACATCTAAATGAAAAAAAACGGCACACTTATTGGATCACTTCTTTGTGTCATCTGTCGCATCTAATTTGCTTAGAATCTATTGGACTGAATAATATTTATCAATGTATGCTTATTGCTTAAATAGCTATTGATGGTTAAGATGTAAAGTAAAGACAAAATAATTGATCTACTTTTTAGTATGGGTCGACATTGTGTGTACTTACTATTTTAACATGTGTTTTAGTTGGTACCTGTTCTTATAGTTTTTTCAAATAATGTTTACAAAGGATGTTAGTCTCGGATACTTAACATGATTAATGTCTCGACACTCGAGCGCATCTAGTAGCTCCATCTTTATCTGCCATCTGCTTTTGTATTCTAGAGCATGGATTGTATTCTTTTTATTATTTTCGTCTCTTAAACTGAAACTTTTTGGTAAATTTATCTAACCATATACATTATTGGCTGTTGTTTGTCGTACAACGTAATAAGTTAACCCTGTTATGTTTTTTGAAGTGTACTAAGGTGATAAAGAAAGTTTAATGAATATTCGATACTTTAGTAGAAAAATAAAAAAAATGCAATGTTCCGTGAAACTGTTACGAGTAAGGTGTTGAAACGAATTGACGACGGGGACGGAGGATGGCTACTCTCTTGCCCCTCATACTTAGACAAACCTAAGTTGCTATTGACTTTTTATAAGTGTTATAGGGTTTTTTTTTTAATTTTTATTTCACTCTTTTTAGACTGTACTAGATTATCTTTGCTGCAGCATCTAGGTCTCTATGTACCTCGGTTTTTGTTACTAACAGTACATTTATCCACTCATTGAGCCCTTTTCAATGAGGCCAAACACGATATATCTACTGTTAGTTGTCGAGGATTTCGGTACTCTGCAGATTATTCTGGCTACAGCATCAGGTCACGGTCACGATATTATTATCGTGTTGTATGATTTGCTGTATGTATAAAATTTTAATTCAATCAATACAGTAGAAGTGTACTAAGAGTCCATTAAATGAATGATAACCTCTAGATCATGTCGGAAAAGAGCACACACACACACACACACACACACACACACACACACACACACACACACACACACACACGCACACGCACACGCACACGCACACGCACACGCACACGCACACGCACACGCACACGCACACGCACACGCACACGCACACGCACACGCACACGCACACGCACACGCACACGCACACGCACACGCACACGCACACGCACACGCACACGCACACGCACACGCACACGCACACGCACACGCACACGCACACGCACACGCACACGCACACGCACACGCACACGCACACGCACACGCACACGCACACGCACACGCACACGCACACGCACACGCACACGCACACGCACACGCACACGCACACGCACACGCACACGCACACGCACACGCACACGCACACGCACACGCACACGCACACGCACACGCACACGCACACGCACACGCACACGCACACGCACACGCACACGCACACGCACACGCACACGCACACGCACACGCACACGCACACGCACACGCACACGCACACGCACACGCACACGCACACGCACACGCACACGCACACGCACACGCACACGCACACACACACACACACACACACACACACACACACACACACACACACACGACACACACACACACACACACGCACACACACGCACACACACACACACACACACACACACACACACACACACACACACACGCCAAACTTATAACATCCCTCTTTTTGTGTCGGGGGTTAAAAATATGTTTTGTTGACAGTCGACGTCTTTATACGTATATTCGTTTCTTTTACACTTGCCTGACAGACCTATCAACCAAAGCGCCACCGTCACTGAAATTTAAAAATAACTCTGATTCGTTTATTTTTTGTATTCTCCGTTTATTTATTATTATTATTTCTCAAGTAATTACAAAATGAAACAGTTTCAACAAAAAGGAAACCGATTTCAACAAGAATTGTAACAACTTAACACAATTGTTCAATAACAATAAATAGCCATTTATAACACAACAAACATTTCTAACTGTTTATTTTCATTATGATGGCAAAAAGTTTTTAAAGTTTTAAATGCAAATAGAATAAAAATTACATGGTATATTGTTAGTTGCTTATTCCAGTTTTTTAAGCTTCTTATACTAAGTAGCAAAACGTTATGATCTCAATTCCAAGCACTCCTTGTATGTCATGTATTCGTTATACTCTCAATATAATCCTACACGTTCAATCCTAGATTATCGACACGTGTATGGACTGGGGACTTGTCAGATCGAAGCGAACAGTGTAACACACATTGAATAACAATAAGCTCTTGATTTGCAATCGATTAGATAACGTTCGCGATGTCAATCGGATGTCGAAGACATAAAATTTTGAGTCTTGTTTATATTTTTGGAGAGTCTCATTTGCTTAATTTAATGGATCCTTTAAGATACGAGGAAACGTGTCATTATTGATTCTGCCGCTAACAATCAGGTCATTTCTGTAATAATCACTTTATTGTGAGTAAGCGAGGTTAGGTTTACGGGCTTTTAAAAAATTAATCGAAATATATTCAATCGTAATTTAAGCATTTAAGGGTAAAGTTGCCACAGCATCGACAACGTGTCCTCCATGTATGACTGGCCTTAGCCTCAAGACGAACGTTTCACCAAACGCCTACAGGTCGCGACACTTCGGCGCCTCACACCCACACATAGCCGTTATCCTTTTATGTTGAGGTTGAAAGATACAATATAATACACCCATTTACTGTATCGTAAGCATGTTGTTTTCATTACCTTTCACTTCATATTATTTAAGGTACGTACAACTTGTATACGTATATCGTCGGTTTGCATTTTTAAATTAAGCTCACTGTAAAATATTATATAGTTTGTATGTGTGTTTGAATGTCTTTTACTGATATCCTGAATTAACAAAAATGTATTTGCTCCCAAATAATGTAGTTATCGCGTGGGATGAGCAATAAAAAAACTGCAGTTCAACATGTGTACAAAATAATTTACTTTCAAATTCATTTGGTAATATTTACTTAAGTTCTCGTGTATGGAGATGATTAAATATATACTTCAACATAACTAACGGATATACTTTCAGTATTGAACCAGTAGATGAAGACATGGTACTATGGGTCGTGCGTTACTTTGCTCAAGTTATCCGCAGACTAATCAGCGCTAGAACCCTCACTATTGATTGAGGATCAGTAGTAACTAAAGTTGCCATCGGCCCTATTTGTTAACTAGCTACTATAGTAGTATATATATAACTAGTTCTGTACCCAATTTGTTAACTTTTTTGATATTTTGCTTTTATCTTTTAATTAAATTTAATTTTGTATAGTTAAAACTCCAGAACGACTACATTTTCCAATCCGGTAAATTTTTTGTTTCCTATTTTCGTTAGAGTACAGGGAAGGTTCTTATGAAAATTAAAACGTAGAAACTGGAAGGGAAATATTAAAACTAACAGTTTTCGTTTCTAACACAAACCGTAGAGTAAATTGAAACACCTATCCCTAGCTGTCAAGCATTTGACGTCAATCAAAACAAAACAAAGGCGTGTTAGAAAGCGACAACCCAATAACTTGTGGCAGAAAGACGTCTGTCGGAGCAGCTAGTATTTTATATAAGCTGTTTTAGTCACAAAATAGATAAGAGACATGTTTTTGAACATTGTTAATTTAGACTGTTCAAGTTTAATTTCACATTACTAAATATTACGAGGGCCCCTAAGACAGTCACATAAATTTGTTTAATCAGTTTCGTAATTAACCCTGTCAGAAACATGAAAGAAAGCGTTTATCTCAAGATACTAAGCCACTCAGAGCTATATGATCTCAAAGCATAATAGAAATTTATTTAGGTACTGAATATCAAATGGACATGAAGTGTCTGCCCATCTTCAGTAATTACATCTTTTACTTAAAAATAAATGTTGACGTTTAATATGGGAAAACTAAAGAAAATAGTTATGATTGCAAGCCTAATTAGGAAGCTAGAAATGTGGTAATTAGCTTTAACATATAGGTACAGAGTTGTATAGAATATTTTTCTCTTAATATCATCTGCATTTATACATTTGATATTCTGTTTTACCTAATTAGGAAGCTGGAAATGTGACAATTAGCTTTAACATATAGAGTAGCGCTCAAAAGAATTTTGACAAGACTACTTTTGCAGTTATCTTTTTACTGAGTACTTCAAAATAATTTTAGTATTTTTTATATTATTATTTATGATGTATTTCATCCTCTGTAAATTACAAGTTGGAACTTGTTTGTTTTCTTTCTTTGTTAAAAACAAAACACGTCTATACATGCGCTCAAAAGTATTTTGACAACCATTCAGTTCCTTGCTGGCAGCGGTTCTACTCACACTGCATATATTTTTGTCTATAAGGTATAATTACTCCGCATTTATCAACATGCCTAAGACTAAAGAATATTCAAATGATATTAAAAATGCCGTGATAACTGCCCTACAACGTGGAATGACGCAAGCAGAAGTTACTCGGCGTTTTAAAGTGTCACGACAACTTGTTAGTTCGTGGAACAAAGCTTTTAATAAACATAAAACTATTGAAAATAAGCCTCGAAATGGCCGTCCGAAAATAACATCCGCTAAGGAAGACCATTTGATAAAAAGGTTATCGACAAGTGATGTCCGAAAAACGGCTGTGCAACTAGAAAACTAATTACAGAAAAATTACGACGTGAATTTATACGTTTCAACTATAAAACGCAAACTAAAGGACTTCGGATTACATGGACGATGTCCAACTAAGAAACCTCTAATTTCTGCAAGGAATAGGAAACTGCGCTTTGCGTTTGCGAAACAGTTCAGATTATGGACGAGTTCAGAATGGTCCAAGGTGCTGTGGAGTGACGAAAGCAAATTTAATTTAGTGTCATCTGATGGTATACGGTACGTGCGACGTCCTGTAAACAAAAGATTTGATGTTCGATACCAAATACCAACAGTAAAGCATGGAGGTGGCAATATTATGGTCTGGCGATGCTTTTCTCGCCGCGGAGTCGGACCTTTAGTTAGGATAGAAGGTGGATGGATCGCTTTATGTATGCAGATATATTAAAGCAACAAATGCTACCCTATGCTAAAGCAAATATGGCACCTGGTTGGTATTTTCAACAAGACAATGACCCAAAGCACAAATCGAAATATGTCAACGACTTCATGAAACTCGCTAAAATCAAGATTCTCGACTGGCTAAGTCAAAGTGCCGATTTAAACCCGATAGAGCATCTTTGGGAAGAACTGAATCGCCGCGTAAGATGTCGAAACTATTCAAATAAAGCTTTATATGAAGCACTAAGTAACGAATGGAGCCGAATACCCATTGATCGTTTGTAGAAACTAGTTGACTCGATGCCGGCGCATTGTGAAGCGGTCTTGAAGGCTAATGGATATGCAACAAAATACTAATAGTTAATATCAAAAATAATATGTTTTTTATTTAATAAAATAACAACTTTCCTTGTCAGAATACTTTTGAGCCGTGTCGTAAATAATTTTTCTTTATGTTTTCTTTTTGTGTAGAATTACATTACACTTAAGTGTCTTAATTTGTGAAACGTATCATTACTTCAAATATAATCTTTGATTGGAAACTGTTAAAAATGTTATTTTTGTAGTTGAGTTATTACTTACTTACTCATAACTTATTTCTTTAAGTTAGTTATTTGTCAAAAAATCTAAAAGCTTTACTGTTTAATAAATTACTTAGACATTACTATTTCAGAGCCAATTTTACAGTTTCTTTCTTTCGTTTTTTTCACGTTTCTTTATTTCCTCCACCTCTTTTCATTTTCATGCATTTAAATCCTAAATTTGACTGCACTGCACAAATGGCGTTGTGGTTTTCCATTGTCCTGAGTGTTGTGGGTTCAAACCCAAATTGACTTTATGAGTCTGTGTGTTATTTGTGTCTGTTTCCTGTTTCATGTATGTGTTTAAAGTCTCCCCTAACACAAGATTTATTCTTAATGCGGGAATAGTTTAAAAAAAATTACTTGTTTGACGACAAAAGGTTTGCCCCTATTACGCTGGAGGGACCAATAAAGCCAAAACGTGAGCGTTTAATGTACCACTGTCTTCCCCTTCGGATGTACAAGCGTGAGGACACAAGGAATCGTCTCAGAAGTAATTTTACAAAATGAGTGGCGCTTGAATTTATTACTTGAAAGCGTGGCTCTGAACACAGAGATCAAAGATTAAAAAGAAAAAGGAAATTCTACAAGTAAAAATCTTTGTTGGAATCCTTTGAGTTTTTACAAATTGACTTTTAGAGTAAGGTTTGACAACCTGCACGGTTTAAGCATGCTTCAATTTCGTAACATAAACGATGTGAATTAGATTTTTTTATTGAAAAGAATTTATTTAAAGTTCAGTCCTATTTAGAATCTTTATAAAGAACAATATGTACGCACGTATATTTCATTGTTGTATGTGTTAAGTTTTTTCTTGATATTGGCAAAGAAAACACGTAAAAATAGTCTCCTTGAGTATGGGTAGACCACAAAAACGATGGACAGAAATAGTGTCGGTGGCAGAGAAAAATTCGACAAAAATAGCGTAGACCCGAGAAAAATGGAAGCAATTGGTACACCTATACCTTACCAAGGGATTCCTGCAACGGAAATTAAAAACTAATATTAGAATAAATTACAGTTACTTATATAGTATTAAGAATATATAAAAATACTTATATTGTAACTATATACTCATAAGCCTTAAGAGAATAAAAAAGTCTTTATTACTTTATAATTAAAATTAATTACGTTTTTATCGTAAAATATTGAATAATTTCCTTCAACTCATTAAATTTAAGTCTACGCTTATTTAATAGTTATTGTACCAAATGTTAAATTTTTAACAAAAAAGTTCCTCTAATTTATTACGTTATCAGAAACTTTTAAAATAAAACACACGAGTGCCGATGTCATTAATACATTTTAATAATATACATAAAAATCTATTAAGGAATGTTAACACACAAAAACTTAAATAATAACGTTATAAAATATAAATAAAAGCTGTTACACTGCTAACATATTAAGTATATTGTAATGCCGAGAGGTGTGTTTAAAAAACTGTAAAACTTGACCAAAAAACCACTCATCATGAAGAAAACATGAAAACCAATGACAACATGTTTAAAATATTTTAATAAAAAGATTATTATCGGTCAGTGTTTGTCGGGGAGCGCTGGATAGATCTACTCAGTCGCCGGCACATCAAAGGCACACCCGCTTTGATCTCACATCGCCACGGCTCGCCGCCTCCGATATTGTGTTCACCTACAGTCGGTCACCAGCATGTATTAACTATCGATTTGTTTGTTAACCACGACCCTGTGAACAACTGATTGTTATTGATTGATAAAACTGTATGTGCATATTGATGTATTGTTGTTTATTTTTGCCTTAATTATTTCAACACGTTTTGATATTACATTTTTTTTTTTATACCGCGACGGTGGCAAACAAGCATACGGCCCGCCTGATGGTAAGCGGTTACCGCAGCCTATGAACGCCTGCGGCACCAGGGGCATCACGTGCGCGTTGCCGACCCTTTAAAAACCTATTTACCCCCTTCTTGAAGAGCCCCATACTGTAGTTTCCAGGGAAAACCTCGGCAGGGAGCTCATTCCATAACGGGATTGTTCGCGGGAGAAAATTTCTCTGAAACCGCACTGTGCGCGACCATTTAGGTTCCAAAAAACAGTTTTTACATCAACAGTTTTTAACAGTCCGCTTCTGTACATGGGTCTTTCCTTGCAAGAGGGTTTTAGTTAAATATATTATTCTGGCCAGATGAATTGGGATAAAGTTTGTTGCAAGATTTTGTTCTCCTTGCAGTGATGTTGTTCTGCATGATTTGCTCCCTTAGTCGCCTTTTACGGCACCCATGAGATGAATAAGGGTGACGACATTTCGTATTGTTAATCCATCAACGAGAATAAACATTAGGTAAGAGAGTTTTTTTACAGTTTCACTCAATTTCGAAGATTAACGGATATTGAGATACACGAGAACCTGTGTCTCTTGCGCAGAGAGTTTGGATTTTTCAGGTCAACATAGATCAATTTAGAATGCTTGGATGGACTTTCATATTTGCCTACATATTTCTTAAATAATTTATAACTCTTCTGTAGTATATATTTTTAGTCTAATATTTGATATTAGTATCTTTAATGCTTGATCGATAAAAAATTGTAGGTATCTTCTGTACAAAACAGGTTACACTGTACACTAATGGTAGGTCCACTAAAAAGTAATAAATAAACATAATTCTTATAAAAAAAACTATTTTCTTTATATTTTTTCACGGACTAAATTTCCAAGGCCCGAGTAGCACAAGCGTCTTTTGTTTAAATAGTCTTTTTTTCAAGATCAAATTATAAGATTTTTATGAGATTCCTTTGTGAAATTCTATTATAATTAATACTCACTTTGATTAGTGAGGATTATTATTTAATTATTTCCTGCTAGTTAGTGGAAATCTTGCTTGTTCTTCTTTCTCATTTTTGTGAAATTTATATTATTATAGATATATACCTTTCAAACTCCTAGACAGATTGTTGTGTGGTTGACTCAGTCAGTTGATAGTCATTTAGGTTCCCACTTGGATCTGATAGGTGTCGCTCAAACGAGTTTAAGCATAAGTTTGAGATGTATATATTTTATTGCATATTTGTTTTAATGTTGAAAACAAATAGAGACTAAAAATGATATCTTACGTACAGGCTGGACAATATTTGTTAATATTTGGTTTTAAAATTATTTTTTGTATTGCCAACATTGTTAACTGACTGTACTGAATATTTTTAATAATACATAATACTCGTTCTATCACGTGTACTATTTTCATATCTCATTAGTAAATTATCTGCGAATTATCCAATCACATTTGTTTTATGTATCGACATGGGTTGTAACATTGTGATACATATTCTCATAAATATAGGTTAAATTGTCCGTATCAAGGCGAAGAGCAAATGCCAACACCCGGAAAATGTCGCATCTAATATTCGTGGAAGATTGGTAATGAAGTGTGCCGAGTGTTCTGACAACATTATTAACTGTGAACCGGTTTATTTTGTAGCCACCAAATAAGGAACCGCTTTTGTGGGAGTCAAATGACTTTGCAATTATAATGTATACTTATATTTATGTATGTTTATCGAAATATACATAAATATCAAATATAGATGATGGACTTCTGGCCGATTGCGACTACGGTGGCCAGTTTTAACGGATACCAACTAACTACACTGGAGATATTATAATGCACAAATGTGTACGTAAACACAGGTGCACTATCTGTTCCTTCACTCTCACAATCCAACTGGACGGCTATTCGACACGATCAGGGAAGGATCAGGACCGATGGCTTCACGTGATCTCCGAGGCTCGGGGATTAAGATCCCAATTACCAAGCTCCGGGTTGTTATTAATCATTTCTCTAATCAAAAAAACTCGATAACACTTTTTCTGCCCAACCCGGAAACAAAACACGATATCTCTTGATTTGCAATCGCTTACGCTAACCGCTAGACCAAAGAAGCAGTAATAAATTTACAAGCTAGATTATGCATTAAAGTATAACTTTGAATATTTCTAATTTATTTTTAGTGATTTTCTTAATGTTCTATACCTCAAACGTTCGTTACTATTGTCGTGAAGCAGTTCGTTTATTTGCTTGAACGTTATAGTTATCTAGAGTAATAAAGTTCTGTTAAATACCAAAGTCTGCAAGGAGACGATGTGAAGAATTGGCATTCAAGCAATGTAAACCATCTCGTGCGTAATATCATTTTCTTGTACTTTTAAACTAGAGAGCATGTAACTTATTACGACGTCCAAAGACAAAAGACGTAAACTTCTATGAAAATATTATTTCAGATTTATGAATTTCCATCCGTTCTGACGTCATTGGATAGATCTTCATAGTTACTGCATTCCTTTTTGTAATTCGGTTAAGCTACTTAATTTATATTTGAATAACACGTACATTAGTTAAAGTAACAAGAGTCGACTACGTATAATTTGATATATCACAATTAGTCTAAAAGTAACAATGTCATGAGACTACAATGAATATAAACACTAATAAACAAACAACTTAATTTGAAACTTATTTAAAATATTGATGTTTTTATTCATAATGTAAATAATTTATGACTGTAATTAAGTAAAACAATGTTCTTTATAAGTAACTTTGTTTAGTAGTCTACAGAAATTCTAAATTTCAAGTAACATTACCGTCGTCATTCATTACTAATGGCGTTTGGCCAACAAGCCATATTTCTTACTATAGAACTGTCACTGATCCATTTGTTTATGCAAATAAAAGGGACAACGGACACGCTCCCTTAATTAAGTTTCTAAATCCTGGTTTTTAAGTATACTTCGAAGAAAGTCCAAAGTTATTATGGTTTTTAAGATAGAAATGAGAAGCATGTATTATCCGAGGTGATTGCGATGTTTTCTGCCCACCAGTTATATATTTGAATTAACTTTGGACTCCCTCAAACATACAGTAACATCAAAAATGATGTGCTTTAGAAAGTGCTTTCTAGTTTGGGCCTATCTGTAACTGTAAATCGTCCAGGATTTTGCATGATTAATTTACAAAAACGTAGCCTCTTGCCACCAGACTGATCATGTGATCCAAGTCAGTTAAATACAAAGAAAATCTTTTCTAACTTTTTTACATATTGCTATATGAGATATACAGGTTGGGCTACAAATTAGTTAATATTTAAAAAAATCATGTAAAAAAACCATTTGGTATATTACAAAAATTGTTTATTTACAAGAAAGCTAATTAGTTGGAATTTATTTTTAAAAATTACATAATCTAAATGACCACCGTTTCGACGTTTGCACTCTTCTAAACGAGCGCCGAAATTTTCGAATACTCCAACTCCATCTTGTTGAAACCATGTGTTACGATTGTAGCCAGCAAATTCCAGTGATGCTACTGGTCTCAAGAACTCCCGTAACATTTGCCCATTTTCAACAGAATTATTATAACAATAACTGAACGGCCGCGAGAATTTTCGAAATAGTAGGAGCCAATGATTCCTTTTGCTGAAATTACAGGCCTTGGGAGAATGAAGTGGCCTCTCGTATTTAGCTTTCGAATTTTCACTGCTCCAATACCTGCAATTCTGTTTGTTTACATGTCCGTTGAGGTAAAAAAGAGTTTCGTCAGAAAATAAGATGTTGTGAAAAAAAAAACTGAATCGTTTTAACGTTGTTTCGGCATACGACTTGCGCAAATTTAAATTATTAAGTTTTAATTCCTGTACTATAAGTAAAGCGTAATGATGTGCGGGACAATCCTAATTCAGCCGAACGTTTGCGCGTCTATAAATCTAGATTACGTCAACTGAAGTGGAAAGTTGCTGTATGTTAAATTCGGTACAAGAAGTCCGTGGGCCTCCAGTTTCCTTTACATTTAGCGAAGATCCCGTCTCTTGGATCTTCTTTACCCATTTCTTTATTAAAGGAGCACTTGGCAAAGAAGTAATAAGCGAACTGTTGTTGTAATAAAATTGTTTCACACAGTAAGCACGGTGTGACTCGGTAAAGCGATCTATTGTTATAAAATTTCTAAGAAACGAGCTAGTAATCAGTCCTTCCCGCGCCCTGTGCAGCGCTTATTTACGTGGGGTGTTAGATTCAAATGTTAACTAATTTTTAGCCCACCCTGTATAGAGTGTATGGGTGTATGTGCAAACACTGGTACACTTATTTTTTCCTTACTGTCAAAATCCGATGGGACGGCTATCCTATTTGATCGAAGAGAGATTAGGCGCAGGATCAACGGTATTACTTGCTCTCGAAGGCACGAGGGCTAAGAGCCCAGCTGCCAAACTCTGAACTGTTATTAAGCATTTCTATAATCAGAAAAACTCGTTAACGCTTTTCTGGCCCGACCTGGTAATCAAACCTGAGATCTCTTGATTGACAGTCGCATACGCTAACCAACGATCTTCAAACCAGGTATTACATTTTAAAAATTATCGTCGTGTTAAATGCTTCTTTGAAAGGTAATCCACAAATTTGTAAATTTTAATTTTAATTTAATAATATAAAATACATATGTACATGTCCTTTTAAAAAGTCCACCCAAAATGTTGTAAATTAGGAGTTGAAAGGATGTACGTTGACCCGAGTGTCTCGCAAACGAGGTTGATAAATGGTGTTACTGTTGGAGAAATTGTGAATCTCTTTTTGCTACAACATTGTCAGTTATTTACATTTCCCGGTAATTTTTTAAGCGATTTGTACACCAATATGCCGTATTAATAAGTTGAAGATTTAATAATTTTGCATTTTCTGCCTAGTTTTTATTAGTCCCAAGATTATTTGGTTTCGTTTACTAATTCAACCAGTTTCATCTGATTATCAACTTAAGACGTCGGCTCATGTTGTGTGGCATTCCATAGTTAAGTCGTTCAAGTAATAAGTTGGGATACGATTGGACCCTTTGAGGTCGTCTGCTATCCTCCGAGCTGGACATAAGTTGTGATGCTGATGACACTAAGAGAGTCTCGTTGGTGATTGGACGCATTGAGGAACTGGTCATCCAACCGGTCGTCGACGATTGGACAGGGCAGCAGCACGGCACCCTTTTCTTTCGACTGACAAAGGTCCCTACCGGGCATGGCTGCTTCGGGAATGATCTGTGTTAGTCGGCAGTTTCCTTCTCTGGCGATGTTTTTCTGCGTAGTTTAGTCCCTTAATTGGCTGGTATCACTCCTGTGCCTCTTTGTGAATACCAAATGAAATGATAGGATTTATTACAATGGTCTTAATTGTATATATATACTTATTATTTTATGTTCAGTTTAATAGATGTTTAACAATAAAATCGATGTTCATGGAGCATAATTAATACTATACCTACCTGGTACCTGGAAACCAATCTTTGCTCGGTATTATTGTGTGATAATCGATTCACAATTTACCAACTTCTTTTGTTTGCATCCCTAATTCTGTAACGGGCCTATTAGACATACATTTCATTACTTGAAAACACGGATAAAACAACGTTTTCTAAAGATGAAATGCCGAAATTTATCGCCTCCGAAACCCTCTACAGACTAAATTCAATGAAAATCATTGAAGCCGTTTCCGAGATTCAGGTTATATATTATTATTATTATTACACAAGAATTGCTTATATAAGGGTATTAGATAATCTGTTCTACTTGACTGAAAATACTTAATTAGGCGTTCTTCAAAACAACCTACGTTTAATTGTTATCTTATTATAGGGAATAACTTCTTGGACTTAAATCAATATTTGAAATATAGAATAATTATAATTCACTGTAACCTTAAAATCAGCATGATAAAGAGACATTCAAAGAAATATAATCAAAAATTTCATCTGGAACACAAACTAGTTTATCTTTGTTTTGTGTAGTTATTTTTGGTGTTGTTTTATGTGCCCTTTTTCAGTTCGTTTGTTTCAGAAAAGTTCATTTAATACCTTATTTGATTAAGTAGAAAAACTGAAATGTTAAAAAAATACGAAAACTGTCAATTAGTAAAGGAAAGCGCTGAACATCTTTCCTCGTCCTAAGACTCAAGGAGTTAGTTAATATTAAAAATATAAAGATAGTTTCAGTAAATACTCGTATTAGAATATTTATAAGCATAATACAAGAAAGGCACTCTGAGTATTATTCTAAGTTGTTCAAGTGTAAAATCTTTTTATTGCACTTTTCTTTTTTTAGGTCAAGTTATAAATTCACCGACCCAATGAAAAGCATTATTCAAATCATTGATTCGATGTTAACGTTACCCATTCATATACAAATATATTTGGTCTACAGTATCAGAGTCCCCTTTATTGTGTAAATATCTAAATACATGAAGTAATGATAAACGGAAACCATTTAAATTATTATGCATATATGAAATTCAAAGGTATGCCATTATAATTCACTATTTTTAAATTATCATTATGAGGTGGTCCAACGACTTGATGACGCTCATGGGCAAGCGTTTGATGTGGTTAATACAGAACCAGTCACACCGTTTATAGAAGATATTATAGCATTTAAAAAGTTTTAACATTGAAATAAACATGAAAAATTATTGATTTTAAACAAAAGAATCTCCTCTGAGATCACGGCCAGTGTAACTTGGTCGAAACTTCACACAATTCAACAGTAATATAACGTTACTCGTTAATCCTAGTATGTAAATATAACGTTACATATTATCAGGAATAACATATATATTATAACAGGAATTCGAAGCATCACAGGAACAAATAGGGTCATTAATGAGTATATATCACACGTAAGTGGAACAATTGAGGTAGAGAATCCTTGAACCGCAAGCCTGCGGTCAGACCCAGGCTAAGAAAGTAATTAACCCTTACATGAGCCGAATACCTGCTGAGTTTACTGAACAGGTAAAATTGAGCCAGTGGGTGCACAATTCAGTAAGTTTTGTTTGCTTTTTCATTTTATTGAACTAAGTTATTATTTAGTTTGTGTCGAATTCACTATATTTCTGGTATTTTTTTTTAAATTATCTTGAATCGAGTTTCGTGTTAGCAAACGAATATCATTTCCTTTAAAATATCATCAACAGCCTTCAATAGTTTGCTGCTAGACATAGATTAATACTAATACTAATAATATTAAAAAAGTAGGTTTTGGCTTATTTTCTTTTATTAGAAATTTGTAGAGCAGCTTAGGACTCAGATCATTTTCAAGAATTAGATATATATACTTACATACGTTCGAAAACCACTGACCTTCTCGGTCATTCGAGTAAAAAACATTTACGTTAAAAATTCGAAGGGGAAAAGGACATTAGCTTATCTTTCGGAGTATACTGTGAGTTACGTAACATTAAAGGTATAGGTAAACCCAGTGGTAAGTTTTATTAAACATATTTGAAAATGCGCTTTCAATCAGTTCAAAATAGAAATATATATTATCTAACTATAAACATCTATACAATATTTTAGTCTAAAGATTTTTTTTAATCTTTCCTTGTACATTAAACAAACAATACTCAATAACTGTTTGAGCCAAGTTTTGTAAAACTTAAAAGTACAGCGCTACTACAACATGTAGCTAAGAAAGAAGGTAGGTAAGGTACACAAATAGCTTCAAAACGAATATCAACTGTCAAACAACTAAAATCCAATACCAACTGTAGTTCATAAAGTCAAATGTACAAACTCCGATACTACCCGACTGTATGTAATTAGCAAATGAATGGGGAAAGTGGCTGTTAACCGGATGCATGAAGTTAAATCAATAATTTACTTTACGAAATTAATTGCCGCGAATTACTTTAATCTCATTCTGGCTTATTGATTCTATAAGTAAATTGATAGTTCTAATAACAAACTTTTAAGTATTTGCATTAATTAATGAATGTATCAAACAACTTTACCATTGTTGTATCTATCGATTTTGTATTGTAATTAATTGTTTATGGGGCTTAGAAGTGTCCATCGGGGGTACTAGTGATTTATTTTCTAAGGTACACCTGGTTACTCGGCAACTAATACGTGGCACAGCGTGTGCTTTTTAATTTTATTTATATTATCACTCGTTCGGTAGTTAGGTTGGTGATACTCGAGTGGATTTCTTCGTAGAAAATAAGTCTGTGACTGTATTTAAATGCGTACATTACTAGTATTTGTCAAAAACTTAAGTTATATAGAAAAAATACGTTGAGATGACGTGAGCGTCATATGTTTGATTAGCTTTAAAAAAACTTTTACAGTATGCCAATTTGGCTAGGGGCCTCTGATCTGGCATACGTAGCTCAAAATATATACTGCAGCGTAGGGGTCACTCTACGAATAAGAAAATCGTTGTCTGTTGCAAGGTGGATTTATTTCTTAATCAGGCTACTACGAGTTTATGTGATATTTCAGCTGTCCGAGAATCCCACCCTGGCAATTAATTGAACCGGTAAAATTTTATTGTAACGTACCGTATATGTAGTTTCACTTGTCAAACTGCTTCTGTCATTTCAACAGATCCCAAATATTGTACTGTTTATATTTCTCGTCGTCACTTGCCTTATCATATTTTCTAGGATCAATGGTATGTTTAATATACATAAATGTGAAACAAATATGTGTTTTAATATAAATGTGGTTTTCAAAATATAAAACCTTAAAATTTACACATAGTGTTTATACAAATCTAACAATACTGCACGGTTGGTTTAGTGATTTAAGCGGTCGCCACGCCGCTCTTTACTACACCTAATGTTGTAGATTCCCCACATGGTACAATACTTTGTGTGATCCACAAATTGTTGTTCTGAAACTGGGTGTTATTTGTGTCCGTTTCTTGTGTATTAGTAAAGTCTCCCGCGATACAGGATTTATTCCTAGTGCGGGCGTTGCTTAAAAAAATACTTTCTTAGCCGAAAAGCGTGCCAAAGAAAGATACATAAGTACACTCAAAAAATGAAATGTTTCTTCAGGTGCAGTCGGATAATAAGTGATATTAATCTACCTATTTGATATTCCTGTTTTAATGACTTCTCCAATCACAGGACAACCTACGTGTACGATTCTTACCTCTTCGGGTTCTTAGTTGTGTGTCTTTAGACTTGTAATATTGTATACGCTATCTCTCTAACTCTACCCGTTTTCCTTATCTAAATTTACCTTTCTCTTCTATCCGGCTACGAAAACGATTAAATTTACAAGAAAGTTTCATGCCAGGGATTCGTCGGCCAATAAAAAACCCTTTGCGGTGTCATAAAATACCCGACCCCAAATAAAATTGGGAAACAAATAGGAAAATTATATTTACCTATCTAATTCGTATATTTCCCCTTTCAATTCTTGTGTTGTAATACTAACGTATGTGTACACAAACATTGTTCAGCAAAATTTTAATATTCCCAGGTTATGAAAATTGTATTATTCTTTTTAATGAGTTGCGAGAAAATTAATCTTTATTTTCTTACCTACTCTTCTAAAATAATTGGTAGGGAAGTGAAAATTGATTGAAAATTCGTCAGCATAATACAGCTGCAAATACGTTCAGTCAAACGTCAGGAAAATGATGATTGGATTTCAATATACGCAGAAGTGATGTAATCCGTTGATTGGTAGCATATTGCGAAATAAGGAGTTATGAAAAGAAGGAGCAGTTGTGGAGTTCTAAATAA
This sequence comes from Hypercompe scribonia, assembly GCA_949316085.1. Classification (NCBI taxonomy): domain Eukaryota; kingdom Metazoa; phylum Arthropoda; class Insecta; order Lepidoptera; family Erebidae; genus Hypercompe; species Hypercompe scribonia. The sequence continues at coordinate 14,701,405 of OX438981.1, read as the reverse complement.
ATAAGTTCGAATTAGGTTAAGCTCGATGGATGAGCCTTTGAACTTTGTTTGGGTAACTTTTAGGAAAGTATAATGTGTCTTTTGTTGTAAGAAAGTTGGACTGTAATATTGACGTGTTTTTTGGATTCATGTTTTTATTATTAAGCCTTGTCCAAACACCATTTCTTTGTCGTTTACTATTTGATCTTTACTTAATTCTTAGCTGGACTTTGATAAAATATATTAAAAAAGGCGATGTTAACAATTTGTGACAATTTTTACTTCTTAGATAATATTAGATTTTAGAACATGTTTTATTATTAATGCATTATCCAAACACCAGTGCTTTAACGATTACTATTTGATCTTAAATACTTAGCTGGACTTTGATAAAATATGCTATAAAACGGTGATGTTGTTAATTTGCCACAATTTTAATTTTTCGGATAATATTGGATTGACATCTTCAAAGGTCCTATAAGTGTGAATGTTTTGTTCAACTCCTATTATTGTATGCAAAAGGTTTGTGTAGTAAGTTCTTATTGAGGTGTTAAACATTTTTTTTCATTTCATTATTACGTTGGTTCTTTCAAAAAGTGATGCAAAATTTTTTGTTAAGACCATACTAAATTTATTATACCAGTTTGATGACTGCATGGTTGGCCTAGTGGTTTTAGCGGTCGCCACACCGCTCTCTACTGCGCCGAGTGTTGCGGGTTCAAACCGCACATGGGACAACACTATATGTGATCCACAAATTGTTGTTCCGAGTCTGGGTGTTCTTTGTGTCCGTTTCCTGTGTGTTTGTAAAGTCCCCCGCGACACAGGATGTATTCTTTTTCGTTGCGTTGTGGCGTTATCTTTTTTAAATAAAATAATAACGAATAACAATTTTTAACCTCAAAGCTAATTTAAGACTTAAGTTTCGAGACGCAGATATGAAAGACGTTATATTTAATTTTGCATATATTAGGAATACGAGATCATTAGATCTAATATGTTTTATATTCGTTGGATCAAACTCAAACATTGTAATCATTTGCAACTTTGATCGAAATATGTGGACTATGTTCATTCAGTTAAGCATTCTGGACAAGAAGTTGCGTCTTGTACACTTTAAGTAGTAAGTTGACACTCTAAGAATGGATAATCATGCAGATATCAGTAATCAGATAACATGTGTGAATTCATGAATCAATTTTAAAATTTTTATAATGTATTAGAAACATATTAGCGTTTTCTTTTATCGTTTATACATAATTCATTTAAAATGTTAAATTAACATATATTTTTTATATTGCTACATGAAATTTTATTGGAACATAGATAGCTTTTTTCTTACTGTACTTGTAGAGCATAAACGACAGTGCCTCGTTGTCTTAGCGGTCAGCGTATGCAACTTCCAATCAAGAAGTTTTAGGTTCAATTCATAGGTCAAGTCAAAAGTGTTGTTGTGTTGTGACTCGAGAGACACTAGTGACTCGAGAGATGAGAGACACTAGACTTTGCCATTACCTGAGTGCCCTTCTATAGGTAGTAGGGCACTCAGGTAATGGGTCTATAGTTAGGGGGGTTAAGTTTCCTATAAGCCCATTCACGACGAAGAGTTACTCAACACAAGTTTTTTGGAACGCTGTGACAGGTCAGACCAGCTCAAACATGCCGAAAAACTAATTATTTTGTCGAAGTTCACTAGAAAATGATACTCAGAAAAAGATTATTATTTTGTTCCACTTCAAACTCTGAATTTCGTGCCACATATTTGGCAAAAAACATTGTTACTACTTTTGCGTGTCTATATATTTTTTTAAAATACTGATTAAACGATGTTTTTAAGTTGAAATTTGTGTTAATAAACGGTTCCAAACGAATTGAAAACTATTTAACTGATTGCCACAAAACTCGTTTCAAAAAATGTTCTGCACTTAGTCTTCATTAAAGTTTTACAATTAACTTACAAACCTTGTTTCAAATTTACTTCGGCAAGTCTCTTGTTGCCTTAACGAGACTTTTGGCACTTCTAAATTACTTGTCCATAATTTTAAAAGTTAGCTAGTAGTTTGATCTCTTCCACCGCTTCCTATATACCGATTCCTATGTAATTATGTGCTATTTATTTCTTAACACCTTTTTTAATGAAGCCATGGTAGACATTATTTTGAGCATACGCATCACAGAATGGCTCTCCCATGGTATATTATCATTTATTCGCAAACTAGATGGAACCTGTACTACAATAACCTGGTAGTTTAAAAACATACTATTCATAACTACTTGCCAGCTGATTTTTGCCATGGTGATGGCTATTAATTATTCGCTCAGACCTTAGGGTGATCAGCTCTTGCATATGCTCTCTGATGACTCCAATATTCAGTCTTGTGCACAACAGTATGTGAGAATTTGCGGCACCGCTAACAAAGTTTCAGTTAAAAGTGATTTAGTTCAGACACGCGGATTGCCTTCGCTCTGCTAAGTCAGAAATTTTAGATTTTACAAAACACTTCTATTAAGGCAGCAACTGGCCCTTGCCTCCCATTTTTGCTGATTAGTATTGCATCTCTTCGTGTGTCTCTTCTGAATTTCCTTGGAACGAAAGAATAGGCTGCCTTGTTTTAGTTTACCGTCCTGGAGTTCAAAGAAGAAGATACGTTTTGTCATTGTTTTAGCAGACCTCACACTTCGGTTTTAACACTTCATAAACCTCTATTGCCACCTCAGTCTTTTTTTGACACTAATTGGAAATCGAAACTTCAAAGACTTAGCTATATAGGAGAGTTAACTACAAAACACAGATTATCCGTATACGTTATTAATGTATGTGATATTTTAGTAGAAGATTTTAATCTGGCCAGATTGAAGAGTCTCAAATCAGCATGTAAACGTATTTTGATGCCAGTAGGTATCTGTTCGAGGGCTTCCCTGAAAAGTATTGGAACAAGCACATAATCTTATCTAACCGCCATTGTAGGTCACATAGCAGGCCATTTCGTCATCTAGAAGGCGAATCATTCGAATAATTTCGAATTCGAATTAACTTCTCGGGACAAGCTAATTCTGCCAGTGAGGTCCAAAGGGCTTTCCGTGGTACATGCTTTCTCCAACCGACAATCAATCGACAGTGTACAAATTCCACAACCCAACAACTTGGATAGTATGTAACATATTGTCCTTATCTTAAAAGAAACATTTTAAATGAATAATAATAGATAAACCTTATAGAAAGACTGATTTTGAAAACCAAATCGAGTTTTGGGCAATATATTTTCAGAAACTGGTAAAAAACAATTGAAAAGAATTCTAACAAATATCTCCTCAGTTACAGAGAGTCTCTTACAGTCTCCTTAATTGTTATACAGGGATATTTTAAATTCTCAAGCCACTAGAAAGCACCACAATTTGGCATTTCTTGTGTGACACTTTGATTACGTTCATTACACTTTATGAGTATACGATGCTTTTCCAGTACTTTAGGACTCTGTCATCTGGAGTCATTATAAATCAATCCTCGTTGATAAGTTCCCTCAATCCTATCACTTCAGTACTAATCATCAGTACGGAGAATGAGATCTGTTGTCAACCCGATATTAAGTTACTATGCTCGGAATCAAATGCATCTAGCGTGTCTGTCAAATTTTTTATAGTATTCTTTTCGAAGATTGGTACTAATTTGTGGGTCTAAATTGAGAGATGTTGGTTTGAACTTGCAAAGTCTATCGTGGTACGCATTGGTGGAGTCTCAATTTAGGGACAAAAGGCTTAGGCTGTCCCGCAATGAGCGCCGTACACCATGTCATGACGAGAATAATGTGCACCTGGGGACATCTCTTTCTCGGTTTATGGTGTATTTGAGGAGGAGCTAGTCCTTTCTATCTCAATCCATCACTGTAGGTCTTGATTAGCGTCCGATAAGAACAAGACTTCATTGCCCAGCCGAAACTGTCATGACCAGTTGTTTATCAGCGTCGTGTGCAATTTTTGATGACCAGATTCATTGCAGTGTGGAAAGGATTTGTAAAATCTATGTCGAAGCAGCCGGTCCTCTTTGCTGAATAAACCTACGACTCGACGTGATTAACCACTGTATGGAACTATTTGGAGAGACTATCGGCTGCCGTTCATTTATTGCATTCCCATTTGGTTGATTAAACTACACGGGCGATTGGTGCTTCACTACCCCCCGAAATTTTCTTAGTTATATAAATAAATGACTAAAATTAATACTTGCCTAATATCAATACTTTATTAATATGTACCAATCCCAACACCACGATAATACACTTGGTTTTAACATTAAACTATAGGTTATTATGTACTCGTAAACTGGGTGTCTATAATAACTGTGATCTCTAACGTCTAAACTAGGCGAACTTGTATCTTAGAAGTTAACTTCTTGCCAGGCATTAAATATGTGTATAATAAACATAAATGTGCATGTGATCTTACAGTTAACTCTAGGTAATACAGCAGCGAAATGTGGGCAGGCAGGCAGCAAAATCTGTCACTGGAATGTGAAGAGTACAATTATTTGTTCATTTATCGTAAAAAGATCATTATACAATAATAATCATTAAACATGCAAGCGTTATCCTGTTTTAAGAATGATGAATTGAACTTACCAACATATCTCGATACACTGATATCAGGCCTCCTTGTCCTAACTGTGCAGCCTCATCACAATATACACATCGCAATAGTAACCATTATATGACACCAAAAACAACACAGAAGAATAATAAAGTGAATTATTAACACTAATAACTATACAGGTGTGTATGCATTTACAATCCATGATCCCTGACGCCAAGTTAGCTCGAGCCTATCCTAGACGCCAGTCACTTCCGTCTAGAGTCCTTCCGCCGAGCAGACAAACGGCTGTCATACATATTTGAGTTTTTGTTGTAGTGACTTATTAATAATCTTAGCAAATAACTGCCTAACTATAAAAAAAATACATTCTAAGTACACTGTAGGATACTGGAAGTGTTTAAATAGCATGTCCTTCAATAAAGTTCGTCAAGCACTTTCTAGAATTATAAGATGAGTTTTTCGAACTCCTCCCCAGGCAATAATTCCATATTTTAGAATAGACAGATTTAAGGAGGCCATATTCTACTACGTGTCTTATATATATCTTATATATCTTATATATTTTAAAATGTATATCAATTTACGTGTTCTTTCAGATAAATAATTAATATATGGACACCATTTTAATTTATCATCAAAGATTATGCCAAAATATTTGACTGATTTTACTCGATCTAAACAATTGCAATTACAGTTTCTATTAGTTTCGTTTTGACAATGATGGATTTGTATTTTTCAATTATGTATTGCTTTTAGTAAAATCTCCGTATTACCAAAAGAGATAAATTTTGTTTTATGAACATTAAGGGTCAGTAAATTTAGGTTCAACCAATTAGAAGCTGTCTGGAGATCCATCTCAATGTAATGCTTAACGTCATAAACACCGTAACATCTGCAAATGTTTTTGACAATTTTGAATTGTAAGTGTACATAGGCTATTGACGTAAATCAGAAATAGGGTCGGACCTAGCACACTTTCTTGTGGCAAACCTGTTGTTAATAAAGCATTCGAACTGACATGGCCACCTATATGATTGAACACATACAAATTGCATAAAAACTACACAATTCTTTATAGCTTTCATGCTCAGAATTAATGATTGAGCTCACTGCAAAAGTAAATGCGAAGCGAAATCAGCGATTCTAGATTAACAGTCGCGATAACTAAACATTAGACAGAAATAGCAGTTCTTTTATAATATAATTTTTTATCTTTTAGATTCAATAACACTGTGTAACAATTAAATTACGCACCTTTCATGTAATTGCCACATAGCTTTTAACAATGTGTACCTTTTCGGGAGAACAAACGATCCGTACCGTGCCCCCCTAGCTAAATTGCCATTCTACAAGCGCGAACGTATGAACGTGTTAGAAAACTAACAAATATATTAGAATGACATCTCTTAACATTAAGTCACGTGGTTAAAATAAAATAATAAGCAATCAAACTAAAGAATAGAGACGTTAGCGATTGTAAAAAGAGAATCCACGCGATATACTTGTATTTTGGTTAAGGGGGCTGGGCCTCAATTATTCTAATAAACCCACATGAGTGTCAACTATCTCAGTTATTAAAAACCAATCAGTTAATAACATTTAGAGAAACAACAGACGTTGTGTGCTGGGCGTCTGATATTATTCCTAGTATTAATTTGTTAGAGATTATTTCTACGTTGAGATGTTATCACTTAATTAGTTGGTTATTATGTCTTCGGTACAGACTTTATTTTAATATAAGAAGTTTTGTTGAGTGATAATAAAGACCTATGATGATGATACTATCTTGATATACAAATATATCAATAAATTATTACAATAGATAGTTATATTTATAGTATTTTAGTATTGCTAAATAGCGACTTATCTAAAATAATGGCAAGTATCTTTAGAGTATATTTTTATCGTGAGGAACAAGAAAAGAAATATTTATATGTTACAAGTAAATTATACTGTTTATTAAAAAAAGCGAAAACAATAAAAAATCACGATATTTATAAATTGAGTTAACAAATATTTAACATTGTATTCGTAACTAAGTAACCTAAGATACAGAAATAGTTATAAACTCAATGAAAGCACGAGAAGGTAATTAAATCTTTGTTCGAGCTAGTAGAGGATAATTGAATCACCAGCAACGATTGAGAGCTTTGAGAACTCCGACAAGCTCATTGATTTGTACTAAATTTACTTAATACTGTCAAAGATTATAATTGAAATTTATCGACAACAGCATAAATATACATTGTACCATTCCAATAGAGTTATATGATTAAAACAGTTATTTTCATTATTTCGATTAGACTTTTACGCGGTTTGTTGAACCATTATTTACAAAGTTTTATGTTTTTTTCTTTGTATAAATTTTTACACCTGAATGGAATTAAGTTTTAAACGAGTGTTTTGTTAAGCTTTATTGTAATGGACTTAAAATCTAATCTGGTTTTTTGTGATCTGAATCCTGAACGTAATTTGAATCTGATTAATAAAAAAATGTGATGTGAGGTTTTTAAAAACATAAACTTATAAATTTTACTTATTAAATTTACGTTATAGTTACAGTATAATTGTGATAACTTACGAGCATATAGGTATTTATTTTATAGGATGGGCCAAGATTTGCTAGTTACAATCGTGACATATGATTTCAACAAAATAGAGCCACTTGTCACACATCCAATGAGTCTCTGCCGGTGGTCAAAGGTATGTCGCCGGAAAAACGAGGCGACATTCCATGGCCGCCCATAAATCCTTTTTTTTTTAAAGTGTGTAAACCCCCTCGGGCCGTCACCCCACCGGGGCTTACGGTGGGGTGGTGTGTCGGAATCGGACTGACTAAAACCACACGGTGTGCCACTCTGTGCCTGACATAGGAGGGATCCGAGAAAAGCTGTTATGTTATTACGACATCCAGATCACTCCTAGCGCCTGCCCGCTAACGCGGGCACCATCTGCGGATAGACTCTCTATTTAGGCGACGTACGGCACACCCTCACGTCACCTCCTCGCGGCTGGCCACTATAGCGGATGGAGGGGAAAACCCGTCCCGTCCACCCGCGGCCACACTCAAGGCGGCACGAGGCGCTGGTACGCACGCCTCCGCCGTCCGGTTCGCCGGCGGCGAGTTGGGTCCGAGTGTAGGTCATCCTCTCTGGCCTTCCCCGCCGCCTCCTTTCGTGAAACCACCCATAAGTCCTAATTTATCCCCAGCTGACTTATTTTTATGGGGTTATTTGAAGAATCGTATCTATATCAATAAACCAAATACACTTCGTCAACTAAAAGAAGAAATCAGAGAAGAGAAGTTGGCGACCTCACGGTCTCTTTGCCGACGAGTATTCGAATATTTGTACGATTTTTAAAATGTTAACTTATTCGTGGCGTGCACTATATAAACAACTCCTGAAGATTTTATTGACTACAAGATTAGCCTAGTGGTTTAAGCGGTCGCCACGCCGCTCTGCCCTTCGCTGAGTGATGTGGGTTCAGATCCTACTTTGTGTGATCCACAAATTGTTGTTCTGAGTCTGGGTATTCTCTGTGTCCGTTTCTTATATGTTTATGAAATCCCCCGCGACACAGGATTTATTCCTAACGCGGGCGTTGTCTTTTTTAAAATAAAAAAAAAGAGAAAAGAGATAAAAACCAAATTATACTATGGAAATATTAATGTGTAATAAACAGAAAAAGACTGCCCAACGCACAAATACCACAGAATAATGTGTCTGATCTGAATAATTTCATCGCGATACGTGATCGCATTGTGTACGTTATATTATTGTCATGTCCGGGTCGGTCACATTTGCATTTATTGATCAAGCTGAGAGGCGCTCCTATTTCTATAAGAGAACTACAAAATGGAAGGACGACGAACAAAGAAGAGATTTAACATTCCAGTTCTTTAACAAAAGCTTTGGACCAAATATAGCATCGTGTCATTTACCAGGAGGAAAAGATTATCTCAATAAAGCTAACCGAATTACCTTTATTTGCACAAAAAAAGTGAAGTATTCAAGCGTTAAACTGTGTTTTCTATTAAAATGATTTCGTTATATTAGATATTTACTAGTAAGTTCTTGTCAGTAAGATATTTAAAAATCTATATAGGTAATTAAATTTTACTCTTAATACAGACACTAGGTATATTTAATAGTTTATTTCCTAAAAGTAGGTTTGGTTAGTCTTCTTTTCTAAAATTGAGTGGAATCGCGAAACATCTAAAGAAACTATACCTTACAATGAAAGTAATATGGGGGTGGTGCTTATGCTAATTTCTCCTGCACTCCGTCGAGTGATCTCTCTTAACGAAAAACGCTATCGGTTACGAAACTTATTACATTTGACTATTTAGTTAAGTAGTAACTATTATATGTTATGACTATATCCATCTAATTACATCTCCTACATTTTTTGTTTTGTGAGTGATAATTATAGATACGCATTTGCTCTTTATAAAGTCTACTTTTGAGTAACTTGCCGTACATTAAAGTATATAAAAGCGTAAAGATTAAACACCACTTGGTTCGATTCTCGGCGTCTCACATTCAGCTCCTGCCAGCCATCTTACGTAGACCGTCACTTTACCGGACTCCGCTTAAGAACGCGTTTACTCTAACGACTATTGGTTCTGCCAACCATTTTTTTAATAGACAACGCCCGCACTAGCATTAAATCTTGTGTCGTGGGGGACTTTACAAACATACAGGAAATGGTCACAAAGAATACTCAAAATCAGGACAAGAGTTTGTGGCTCACACAAAGTGTTGTCCCGTGTGAGATTTGAACCCACAAAACTCAGCTCAGTAGAGAGCGGTGTGGCGACCGCTTAAACGATTAGGCCAATAGTGTAGTACAATTATTTATTTACATATATTAATAATAAATATACTAAATATGAACGTCAATAGTCACGCACAAAGAGTACGCATTGATTTATGAAAGTCGAACATTTTATTTTCGACTATTAACAGTTTATTTAACACGAAAAAGTGTTATGAAGCTTCAAATATAGAATTTGGTGATATTGACAACATAAATGTTGTATTTATATTGAAGAAAATAATAAGATTTTAATTATTTAGTTTCAAAATGAATACAAAAAGGGCTTGATGGGGCTTTAACTCATAGGTCGATCATTTTGGTATTGTAATGATAGTACTAGGTACATGATATATGTGGTCAATCATTACCTTGCTAAACTATGCTAATAATTGCTTCTGAGATTCAACAGGTCCATTATCCGTTTTTGAATCTTCTGTACTCATAATAATTAATATCATATTATAATATTGTAACAATTGATTTCTCATGAGAAAGATATATCATTTACTTTCTGATTTCCAGAAAACCACAGTAATCAATTACAAGTATTTACGTCCATTGATACCAATTTATCATCTGTAATTCGTATGACTAACAGACGTTTTGCCCTCCTTATTCAACGATGGTAAAACCAAAAATGGAATTGTTCAATAGCGTGAAAACACTGAGTGAAAATAAACTTCTGATTTATTCACAGCTTTTACGCACGCTATGAAGGAATCGTAAATAAACACTCGCCTTGAGGTACACTCATTCCTTTTTTATTACTGGGCTTTACAAGTTCTGAGATATTGAAGATTAATTTCCTGTCGAGTGGTTTGAATCGTAACTTCGGAACGCAGTGATGTGATTATTGGTTTTATTGCCAATGTAGGTCATATAGATACTTGGTAAGGGTATTCGTAATTCAAATAACGTACAACATGTAATAAACAAAACAAAAGCAAAGTGTCAAAATTTTACTTTCGGTATGTATCTCTATGTTTCTTTCATAAAATTTATTTGTATTATGTAGGTGAGATAACGTGTTTAAGTATCTGAATTTCTTTTACAGAACTTAATGTGCTAAAATGTAAGAAATTGTGTTTCATTATAACTTGAGAAGGGTGAATAATTTCTAATGAGGAACAACCAACCCACTGATGGTACCTCATTCGAAGTTATATTAAATTTAAAAAAATAAATCAGATGAATAAATATAGATTACATTGAATTTAGTACTAAAATAACAATGTAAATAATTCTTAAATTGGCGCTTTATTATTTAAAAAACATTCATCAAAATAATTATGTCCACAGCTAGTAAAGTAGATGTATTTGTTTTATTAGATACATTAGCATTTTTTACATTTTAGGAGAGTGAAAGATGAAATGTGGATAGAGTACTACGTAATGTAATCAATATAATGAAAACAAAAACAGAAAGAGGCAAAAAGAAACAAAATCATAACCAGTCAATGTTGACACGCAGAGACAATAAAATTATGTGATGAACACGCTGAAACAAACGGCTCTCCTCATCGGAACTAATGTTTTCAGCATTTTCAGATAAGATGGCTACAACAAAGCGAGTCATCTAAATCCTCTACTCGACGGACTGGAGGTAAAAGAAAGTGCAAGAAAAACCAATTAGTTATTATTCTCGAAGGTTCTATTGGCAATTAAACACCTTTTTATAATGCTGCTTCATCCATACGGATAACCTTAAATCCCTGGATAATATATGCTTATATTTTTAGGCCATTATTGCCTCATGAGATATTTATTATTTTGTACTGACCAAATATATTTCGTCGGTTTTTAAACTAGTGGGGTATTCTCTAAATGTACACGTTAGTAAATCGCTATTGCCTTCAGCAATCGGTAAAACTAGACGTCTCGTGCCTTAAACTATGTTAATTATCATCAGTTCCAAAAATCTACTTGACGCTTGAAATACGAAAAGTTTAACATATTAATTAAATTGTTTATGTTTCTTATTTCAAACACAATATTTCAAAAGACTAGTAAAGTTAAAAAATACAAAACAGTTACTAGCAAGAATTATAGTTTATCCATCCAGTATTTGTGTTAAATTATTATTCATTTGGAAGTCATTTTTTAATTTACCTTTTAGTGTTATTTGATAATGAAGTCATGAATTCGAACAATGCTGCTCTCTTGTTTCCAATTTAGAGTAGGAAAATCGTCTTTGTGTATTCGGTACTTCCGTAATATTAAGACTATTATCAAAAGATGGGCGTCAGCTCTGCGTCTAAAGTATACATATATGCAATCTGAGAGTACTATACTCTTAAGGCAAACGTTTCTTGAGCAATGAATGCACGTTGTCACACTATTTACATGTTTTTAGAGATCTATTAATTTTTCATCATTTTTTATATTTTAGGTCATGCAAAAATAAACTTAATCGAATAATATGAAATTAAATCTTACCATATTCAAGCTGTGTGAGATTTGGTATACGAGTTTATTGTTAAGATGATATTGTCACATTGGAAACCTGCCATATAAACCTTATAAAAAACTATAGACGTGGCTGACTTTTGAGTGCTTCGTTTTCAAACATAATTTAGCATATGATTGTTAACATGCTAATTTGCGTTTTGAAATCATTTGAAGAAAATTCGTATTCTTGTTGAAGATACACATATCAGTAAAAACGCAATTCAAATGAGTCAGTAAAACGCACGCTCAGCGTCTTAATCTGAACACGGCGGAATTTTTACGATAGCTGAAATATTAAGAAGTTTCATTTTTTATAGCCAGTTGTACTTAAATAGACGTTAATAGATGAGATATAATAAAAAAATAATATTTATTTGTAACACATTTTATTGAAAATAATAAACTTCTCTTCGCAGCTGATTACTTTACAATTAAAATATCATACTTAGGATTACAGAATTTCATAGTAATCAATTTTACCATGAAAGTTGTGTCACACAACAATAAAAGCATTGGTTTATTTAATAATATCTACATTTTGAGTTTATATCTTACAGCTCAATACATTTATGTGAGATAAAGCATATTATTTAAATGTGTTAAAGTACTATGAATACATCCAGATTTGTTCTTGTAATCTTATTCACTTAGGAATGAATTCCACGGTTTTCCCTGAGAACTACAGCATGGGGTTCTTCAAGAAGGGGGTTAATAGGTTTTTGAAGGGTCAGCAACGCGCACGTGATGCCCCTGGTGTCGCAGGCGTCCATAGGCTGCGGTAGCCGCTTACCATCAGGCGGGGGCCGTATGCTTGTTTGCCACCGTCGTGGTATAAACAAAAAAATGAAATCACTGAGGCACGCAAGAGATACCGATATATACCTACAATTAGATGTTCGAGTTGTATCCCCTAAAAACGACATATTATTACGTAATGGTTATCCTTATTCTGAAGTCTTCATATACTCTTTGAAAACTTTAAGCCCGAATGAAACTAAGTGTATACAATAGAACTATTGGAATTTGTAAAATAATTACATAAATGTGTTCATAGTACCGTAACAAATTAATATATATCTAGAAATCTGAATATTTCATAAGTCTGTATAGATATAGCTTATCTTACGAGTTATTGGCACTTTATATAATTAATCAATTTGGTTTTGACTTACATTACACATACATATATTATTTACAAGCGTTTTTATTATAAATTAACAAATAAATAATGTAAGAAATATGAAGAGTTAATTATAACTCTTAATTTTTATTATAATATTGTTAGTCATAAGTCATAATTATTATGACTTACAATTATTTTATTCGTCGAAGCAAAGTGATAGTTCTTTTAGCTATTTTAAGAATGACATTCTACACTACATCATCACAAATAATTAATAAGTTACCGTTGTTATGTAATTATACACCACAGATGTAACTTAGTACCTGGCTGTGACATGGAACCAGTTGGAGTTACAATTTACCCTAAGATATAGCAAAGTTTCGTGATTATGAACTTATATACACAATGTTTATTAATTAGTAAATCATTTTAGTTATTTTATAATTTAATTATATTTTGTAAGAACTAAAAAGATTTCTTAAATACATATTCTTAGCAGTTCCATAATTCTAAATAGTAGAGTAGATCAGGTAGTAGAACCTCGGTGATTTCAGCACAAACGGGTCGTCTCACCCGGGGCAGTACTACCCTGGCATAGGAAACCGTGTGAGACCCGAGACCTATTGATGCAGGGATGACAGTTATCGTGGTAAGTGTGTGAGCCTTACATTGCCACGATGATTTAAAGGTATTTACGTCCCCAAGCGGGGTGCGTAAAAGTATTTCACTAGGCCATCATAGTGTGGGTCACCATACTGCATTGTCTGAATTCGTAATGAGTATGATGACCACAACTCGTGGATTTTATTCATGCTTTCCATCAGGCAGAGTAGAGCCACTTTGGTAGGTTCTTAAAAAAAGGTTAACGAGCTAATTAAAAAACTCATTACAACTTTATATGTAAAGACTGTTTCGTCACTGGTGTTTTTAAGTAATAAAATGCATGGTTATTATTTAAATATAATGTCATATTGATATAATAAAAATAAAAGAATGTAAAAACTGTATCATAATTAGTATAAAAATTAAAAAATGAATACATAAATAGTGAAAAACATATTTTGAGCTCACAAAAGAAATATCACTTTGCTGTGCTCGATAAAAAATGTAAAATTAAATTTTTGTTCTAACTTCAATTGAAGTATGTGTTTGAAGACTTTACATTAGTACGCTAATTACTATCAATTTGAGAAAAATGTGGACGGGACACATTATGACATATATTTTATATTCTAAAATATTTCATATGTTACAGTGAGGAATCTTATTAATTTGAACTACAATTTATAAATATGTATATGTAAAAAACTGACTGAATTATGGTTTTGCGACACAGTCACTATTATTTTAAGTGTTCTTTGTAATTGTGGACAACTATTACACTAGTCTACTAAGACTTGCTTTTTACTTAAAGTGTGATGAAAAACAGAAAACATTAATATTTTGTAAAGCGACTAAGTTTATCTTCTTGGACCTAAAATCCACCTGAATGAAGTGGCGTTCCTACTTAAGTAGGCCTCAAGTGTTATTGGTCTGTAACAAAGATCCTCCGGCAAATTGAGAGATATAGATAGTATTTTGTTATTCGTCTCTTTCATAATCAGTAAAATCAATTAAAATTTAACGCACTGCTGTGATTTTTAAAACTTTAAATAATATGTTACAAAATTTTTAATTTTAGCTGACAAGTACATTGAACTTTACAATTTTTTGTGCATTTATACACTAAGTACATCGTAATCATAGTGCGTACGTAGCCTGCTATACATAGTTTATGTACATCTAATAATACATTATAAAATAATATTATACACGAATAATAATACCAAAATATTTAACACTGAATACCTTAATTGGTTCCATGGATAAGCCTTAACTATTAATTGAAACGAGCGGCCTAATAAGCTACTTATGTTAGTATCACTTTGGTAAACGCCTATCGTACAGTCGCTACCGCTAATCTTTAGACAGGATATAATTTAAAATTATAATTTTATGAATAATATTATGGTAACATTATACTTCACGTTAGTTTAGAGATGGAATTATGAAAAATAAGAGACACTTGTGCTATAGATTCTTAACCATTTTATTTATACTTCTCGAATTCAAAGTGTTTTAAGAAAATTAGTTATTTGTAAGAAGTACAATTACATACTACGAAATGTGAAATGTTATGACAGTCAAATATGAAAAAATATATTCTGTGATAAAACCAGGAATACAAAAAGACAATAGTTTTCACTATTTCCAACAACATTTTTATTACGCCCTTAACGTATTGAAAACATTATTGATTTAGTTTAAATAATTCACGCGAATTAACTGAAACCCTATAAAGTGGCGTTTGGTAATTAATCCGTAGAATGTGGTATAAAATTTTATTAGAAGTTTATATTCGTCTAGCAAAGAATACATTTATACTTTTTTACAATAATACTTTAAAGTTTATCGCCACATTCATATAAGTTGCAATATTCAATTGTAACAATTACATATAAGGCACTGCCTTATAAATTAAATACTATTACATTATTTTTATACGCTAGTTACTTGACGATTTAAATCTTAGTAACATTTGTAGCAAGCCATTAGTTTATAAATATGGTATCCAAGAACTAGTAAAATATACAACAAAGACAAAGAAAACGACCTGTAAAATTGTTACTTATGTTACGTTTAGGCATGACTATAATTATTATTTCATGTAGATAAGTACTACAGTAGTCTTATTCAGTGTAGTGCACATATTTTAATGACAAAAGCGGTACATTTATTGGAACGAAGTTCCTTATCGCGCGTTGCGAAGGAGGCTACACGGAATAAATTCAGACGAAAATTTGTCACGACACTTTTTGCTACAGTGTAGTAAACCGTGCGGCGTGCACATGTTTCTCTGTCTGTTTCTCCATCGCTCTCTCTCTCGAACTTCGTTCCATCCGGGTGTCCCTTGATACTTCTCTTTTTTATACTAAAAGAAACCAGAACCAAATGTTGGTCCGATCTATAAAATCATACGCAAATAATTATTCAATTTGCACAAATTGAATACTATTCAGAAGTTGAATGTGATTTGTTTTGTGCGAATCATTCGAACTCCCAGAACCTGTTCGGTTATTGTGTGAAAATTAGATAAATCTAATTAATTATTTATTAATTTTTAATAGAATATGAAAATAAATAATGTAAAAATAAATAACAACTGAACAATACAAAATTATCACTGAACGACGATACATCTTAGATTTGACATTTTTTTATTCTAAAGTTCAGGTAATAATTTAATTGCTCTTTATATTTATGTAATATATATTTCAATTTCCCATAGCTAACTACCATCATTAATTACAATGCGCAAGCTCCAATATTTGAATTCTTCTTTGAAATAATATACCAATATCCAATCTCATATTCTTCTTCAATATACGAGTATACCTTTAAATCCAAAGCGTATAAATGCATTATCATAAACTATCACTATTAACAGCTTTATTTATTTTACACACTATGGCAGAGTCTTCATTCAAGTATCTTATAACATTTTATTGCACCATATAAAGTTCTTTACTACACTTCTCCTACAGAAGCGCTATAGAGGCGTTTCGTCACCGGATTCAGTATTCGGCAACCTAACTACCTTAGTTCCCGCTAGCACGCCTACACCTTCCAAACAAGATCTTCTATTCGTGAGTATATCCCGCAAGAACGCTCTCCTAGAACCGGCTAAATTAGTTCCTGTAATAGACCTTGTTAATTTCCTTAATGCAGGCATTTTAAGAGCCTCTTCATAAGTAGGAGGCTCGTCAGTAGGCGTAGTTTGTGCTCGACCCCCGAAAGGATCTCTTGAGCACGTTGGTGACAGTTCCCTGGAGAAATATAATGTGCTTTCACTACTTCCACTTTCTTGTGGTTCTGGCATTTGCTGGTAGTTTGTCGGAGAATTTGTTCCTCTAAATTCTTCTAAAATTTGTCTAGCACTTCTGCCTGTAGTTAGCACTCCTGCCCATGACCGTCTATTCAATTGTTTTGCTTCGTTGGACCTAGCAGTAGTAGCAATACTATTAGTAGAATGTGTGGAAGCAATAGTAACTCTTGGCCTTCGAGAAGGGGAATCGAAAGATGCCGCTTTGATATTCCGTAACGGTGACCTTGTTTGAGGTTCCATGTTAATTACAACTCCATCGTCTGGTGCTGTCTGAGTGCTGGTCTCAACAGGTTCTTCTCTTAGGGCAGCATCAATACGCATAGCTTCTGAGTAAGAAGGAACTAAGGCACAATTTCCCCGTATGGCTGCAAAGAGTTCCAGGCTGTCGACAGTGGAAGCATGTGAGAGGGGTAACGTGCGCGGTGGACGGGGAGCTGAACATAAAACAGCACTTTGCTCATCGGCGAGGGCCCACGCATAGTTAGTTGCAGTCACCGGCGGCATTGTATCAGACAAGTGAGTGTCAAGGTCTAACTGTCGACTTGGGTCAAGTTCGTAATTTGTACCGAATATTTTTGTGATCTGTAACAAATTAATCTCGTAATTAAAACTAGCATGTGTATGGTATTAAGTACTTGCAAATGATATCTGAATGACTTGACCCATTAGATTGGCTGAAGGATCGAACGTCTTATCATATTCTGTCTTTCTAACTGACAAGAAAAAACACACATATGGTATATATTTTATAATCAGCTTTCCAATTATACGAGATTAAACTAAAGTGATCTGCGACGAGGAAGATATACATCATGAACGGCGGGTAATATAAATTGTATGGGTAAATAAAGCAATTCTTACACCGTTAGATACTTAGTACATCTGAATGTGTCAATACTGCTATTGTATCAACACAAACCTTCAAACGGTGTAAATATGAATAATTTTTCTTGAAGTTATTTACGTTTTTGGGGAGCTTTGGGTTCAGGTGAGATACCTGAGAGCACATATTTTACAAAGCCCGGGTTCTATACTACTTTTATGTTTAAATGTTATTTATATGCCTGATTTTTTCTTTTAAAACCTTCAAATTATTTACTATACCTTAATATAGTGTATCCTTAGTTATATAATATTCTTAATAATTTTTATAATGTATGTACGACTTACCGTATAATGTACATATGCAGTGTTACACTCTATGACTATTCGCAGAGGCCATGACAGAAGGAGACAGGAGAGAGTCCAGAATAAAAATTGAGAAGAGTACCACGGGCAACGATCCGCATCCCTGTAATGAAGGTAGCTTAAATCCTCACGAATTTTCAATAATACTCTATGTCAAAATATTTAAAAAAAATTTGCATTTATTTAATATTCACCTATACGCTACCATGTATTCCTTGAACGAGCTAACCCCAATGAGGTCCAAACCTTCACGCATTTCCATGAAGTCGTCAAACCTTTCATGTTCAGCGAAGAACCTTGACCTTTGGTCTTCAAATTCTGAAAAAGGAAAACGTTTCAACCTATCCCACTTTTGTAATTAAAACTACTAAAAATATATATAGAAACACATTGGCTAAAAACAACAAATTTTCGCAACAGAGTAAAATCTTAAATCAAAAGTTTAATTTAATTCATCACTGCATATTTGAATAGAAGACAAAATTATCATAGATTTGAATTAGAGATATACTCATGCCTTGATGATTAATTTTAATTTATAAAAAAATCATAATCTTTCATTCATGTCATACGCATTTAAGATTAAGCTTTTTAATAATAAATGATCATGATAAATAGTCAAGACATTTATTAAGTTACATTATAATAAGAAAACAAGTTGAACGATGCGATTGACTTTATTTTTTTCAGGATATTTCAAGAAACGAAAATACCTACTAATTTTATAAATGTGAATGTAAGTTTATTTATTACGGTTTCACGCGAAAACTACTCAACCCATTGTCATTAAATTTTGTACACGTATTCTTGGAGGTATTAAAAGTAACATGGGATACTTTTTATTAAAAAAAAATTAAAATGATCTGTAACGTAACTTAATGTGGCAGACTAAATTCCACGCGAGCAAAGCCACAGGCAAAAGCTAGGATTGTATAAAATACACAAATGACGAATTAACACAGTGTTACTATGAATGTTAAATTTTTACACTGGCCTCCATGGCAATTAAGTTCAGAGTTCAGACACATTAGTAGACGTTGCCGGCTGTTCTCGTAAAGTTCGGTTTGAGAAGAAGTTATAGGAGTTACATACAAATTAATCCCTACTTGTTCGGATATACTGTAGTTATGAAGTTGAAGTTCATACTATGACGAAATTGTTGCACATGTACATAACTAAAAATACGTTTCAATACGTACATATGTGTGTGTTTGTAATAAAGTGAATCACATGAATCTGCATTTAGAATTTTGTCTGAAGTTTCTTCGTATTTTAATTTCTATTTAAACGTGCAGCGATGAATTCAAATATCCTTGTTATGTCATTATTTGTTACATATTTACTTTTTTTTTGTTAGATGTTACTCTACAAAACAATTAAAGGAACCTTATACATTGTATTAAAGATACAAAATCCAATTTTATTAGAATTAAAATCTTGATAAGGTTTTATAATCAGTTTTATCTATTAATCAAGTGACAAATGCTCTTGAAAATCTTGATTATTCTGAGAGAAATCTATTTATAGTATGAAAAAATAGAATATACACTCGTAATATATTTTATCATCATCACCATCTTAACCGAAAGATGTTCACTGTTAGTGATATACCTAATGTATAAACTCTACAGAAATTGTAAATTAATTGTTATATGCGTATGACCCTGTACTCACCACTTGCTGCTTCGATATTAGCAAAGGCAAAACCTTTACTAAATCGAACTTTTGTGATAGGGGTCTTTGAGTCCAACACAAGATTTCTAGAAGCATCACGCTGCCCGCAACACGCATGAGCAAATGACGTGCTAGCACTGTGTGTATTCACTCTCTCGTAATATACCTGGTGATAAAGAAATGTGTTATTCTTCATGACAAAATTATCTAAGTGTCAAAATGGCCGGTGTTATATCCCTGAAATGTTGTTGAATAAAAAACAGTAAGTATGCGTATCAAAATGTACTGTGTTCATAAATTCTGCGAGTCTACTGTTTTCTGTGACTCAACTTTAAAACTTACTGTAGAAACTCCATCATGCTAAAAATGTACGATAGAATTCATAATTTTGCTTTGAAGCAGCTTGTTCCCTGAATTTTTAAGTATACTGCATAATGCATAAACGTACAAAATGCGCAACAGTACTATATACACAAACCTATAATTTAAAGCAATCCTGCTAAACAGAAGTGCTTGGAATATATGACACTGCGAACAAATTGCATGTTTTACACGGGTAGAATTGAACTATGGTTATACTAGATCGAGCAATTACTGTATGTCTAACCTAGTTAGCTACAGCGTTAAAAGCGCTAGTTATATTTCACATATTGTTAGGCAACGAAGTTAAAGTAGTTTTTTGTTATTGAAGTGATAGATTTGTTACGCTCCAACTATTGAAAAACCGTCAGTCGTTTTATTGTGTGTGTACATTGTGAGGTTTTGACCAGGTGAGAGGTGAGGTTTTTATTGAGCAAAACAAAGCAGTTTCTGGGATGTGAGAATAACGTCGGCCCAACGGGATAATTATCTAAGAGTAAAAAAATGAAACCTTTTTACCCTTGAATAATGACTCCATTGTTGCCACAATGGCAATAATGAAACAGATCATATTTGGTGTTGTGTCTCTAGGGGATTTCCAACTTTTTCTTTTTCTAAAGACACTGCCCGCATTAGAAATATATCCTGCGAGGGAGTATAAAAACAAACAAGAAACGGGCATAAAGAACACGCGGACTCAGAACAATAATGTGCGGATCACACTGTGTTACCGCATGTGGATCTTGGACCAACAACACTCAGCGCAGTAGAGAGCGGCTTGGCGACCGTTTAAACCACTACGCTGTAGTCTGTGTCGTCAACTGGCAATAAATATTGTACCTAAAGTGCAATGAATTTCAAACGCTTGAAAATCTCGTGAGTGAGTACGTCTTTACGGTAGAAAATCAAGTGTGTTGATATCAAAAGTACCTGAGTGGTTGTGTAAGCGTCTCCGTTGCGGTATCGCGTGACTTGCCGCTTGCGTCTCACGTAATGGTAACATATCGCCTTCCACCTGCAATAACAACCGGATTTTATATTTTGAATACATTAGTAAGCATACAACGCACATTCAATAAACTAGCAACAACGTGCGACACTGTTGTTTCAGTATCATTTTTGCTCAGGCTGTAAAAAATTGGTTCTCAAAATTATTCAATTATGTAAATTGGTAGTATTATATACGTATTATGTATACGTGACTAGAAAAGTACATAAATTGAGATGTACTTGAAATTAGTGTGTACGACGTGACTAAAACTTTCACACAGAAGAAACTTAGAAGATGTACGGACAATCACAATCAAATTTAGTATAGACTAACATAGTCCACTGTCCATATATGTTACACTACAAATATTGGCAATGATTATTTCAATATCTCTTCGAAGATATCTAATTACTTTTAGTGAACTTCATTTACTTTTATTTATTTATATAAGTTAAAACTTTATGTACACGTTGTACGTAGGTGAACTTATGCAAAATGACTTTTTCATAGTCGTTGCTGAAATTTGATGCGGTAAGGGCAATAATAAAATATTGCGAGCATATTCGACGTCATTCTTGATTACTTGTGCGATTCCATTGTTGACACGAGATGTAGTTTCATACTTTATTATTTACAATTAAGTTGAAGTGTGAATTATATTAATAATATATAATAAACCTCCAAAACCTGACATCCGTGCTGAAGATCTAGCCATTTGGGGAGCGTACATGCATACTAATGAAATTTATATAACTAACGAGGTAAGGTAAGGTAACGCGGTATATGTATAATAAAACATATAAGTTGACTTCACTGCCAGAGGTCACCGAGGCGCTTCGGGAGCCGGTATTGGATGCTTCAGTATGCGCGTAATCGGTGGTACGGCATTCCGTCCGCCTGTTCAATTGAACAGGCGGACTTCAACCGACAAATATAATACAGCCAAAGTCATTGCTCATTACATTACATCATCCACAAATTCCTCACCCACAAGTAGCTTTTGACCATCACCCACTTCATTTCACATCATCAACAATGTCAACATTGACAATAGATATTGTCTAAGAGGTAAATGTCGATATTACTAAACCCACTATTGTGAAATCACGCGCAAGAAGAAGATTAACTATTGAAATGAATATGTTGTCATAGTGCACCTATCTCATTAGCAGCCGATTAGAATCCCAAATTCGAGGATACTAGAGCCATAGCACAAAGCTTTTATACTTATCACGTCAGTCGTGAATTTCTAACATTTTCATCTAAATCATTCATTTACTTTATCTAACGTATTATGTTTGGTTTAAGCCCGCATGGCGCGTATATTACCCATCTAAAACGGGGAGATAAATCAAAGTGAAAAAAAAATGTGAAAAACTCACACATCTCACATACGACTGTCTGATTTCAATGTAGGCAGAGTCTGTAATATGGTAACCAGACTGTTCATAATATACTTAAATATTTCTTAATAGATACATATTATAGATAAATGAATATACGTTGGTTATGAAAAAGGTATTTAATTAAGAAAGAAAAGTTAATGCAAATAAGTACAATCGACCACTCATTTAAATAACTGCGAGTATAAACTTGGAAGTGTCAATTTTATTCAGATATCTTGCAACTTTGGAAAGCATTCGAGCTGTCTTCTTTGTCAGATGAACCCATCACAAGTAAATCTAGAAGTACGAGAAATTGCCAACAATGATTTGGCTTGACTAAAACCTGCTCAATGATTCATTAAATTATTCAAATTATTATTAGATCTATTTTAACTAAACAATTTAAAGTTCAAATGAACTGTAGTAAATGCCATAGGAGAGGTATGTTGCGGCACAAATGGGTTAGCTGGTTTTCTGAGAGGCCGTGGTCATACTACGGCCTCTTTACCAGTTTCTGAGGGGGGAGGGAGGAATTAAAGAGTGACTTTTGGGTAGTCACAGGTGGTGGTAGCCAGTTCCCATCAGGTGAGTTCTCTTTTCTATGACCGTGTAATGATGAATTTAGAATACGGAGTGTCACCATCCTTATTTATCCCATAATTGTCGTAAGAAGCGACTAAGGGTACGCAGTACAAAATTACTACAACGAGAAGGGAAACTTGAAACGAAACCTATACCAGTCCGTCTGAACAGCGTGGCATAGTAGATCAAAACCTCCTTGGTAACAGGGATCTACTATATGTCCAACAGTGGACTGTTGATGATGATGATGATGATGAAATTATGACAGTGTTAACATAATACTTTGGTTTAGATTTATTCCTTATTAGTTATGTAAGGAGAAAAATCGAAGAGATAAAATATCCCGAACTAATTACGTCAGTTTTTAGTCGTGTTTATCTGCAAACCAAATACTCAAACGTTTAGATAGCAAAAGTTTAGAATAGCAAAACTCGTCTGTCTCGGTCTGTCTACGTTGTGGGCACGTCTGTTTATAGAGAATTATCTTTATTTGAGAAATGAAACTAATGTGGGATTCGGGAGTTAGTTGAATAACTGAAATTATATGCTGCTAATTTACATAGTTAGTGTTCTTAGACGTATATATAATGTTAAGGGTATCATGTAAAAGATAAATGAAAACTTGTGTCATAGAATCTACATGAATCTTAAGCACTAGAACAATCGTAATTTTCAATTTACGCACTTCATTTTGTTACTAAAAAATGAAACCTAGAAATTCATTGAAGGAAATAATATTTTTGACGTGGGTGAAATTATGAGTGTGTCATTTGATCACAATGTATATGAAATACTTACGCTTTCATCCACGTGCAAAATGTAATTTTTTATAACATATATTTTTTTATGTTATATTGTTATTATAATATAATTTCTATTTACAAATGCATTTTGCAGTACAAGTATTTTGAAGATAATAAACTACATTACTAAACCCTACAATGTTTTTTTCAATTTTCACTGTCTTAAGCGACTACCCACTAAATTATACCCACCAGAAGGATTTCCTTGAAAAGTAATACACCAATATACCAAATTGTTCCTTAACAATATCATTTAAGCTTCATTGTATTGGTGCGAGTCAAGTTATAAAATGTGTTATTAACCTTTAAGATGGATAGCAGGGTGTGACTGGTGTTAGTGTTACGATGGCTACGCCGTAGAAACTGTTTCCGTAGCACGTAACGTAACCTTTTAATAAATGTTACACGGCCTACGTTGAAGTGAGCTACAATTCCGAATATAGATTTTGTTGCGTGGAAGCCTTATCTAGAAGTAAATTAATCTCTAACTGTTTAGTATTAGCATAGTTGATATGTACATCATAGATAATTTTTTCATCGCTTCTTATTCTGACAGAATAATTTTTTTCTACAGTAAATAATTCAGAAAAAAATGTGGATTGATTGCACTTAATGTGAAATCCTAAAACGTTTAGAAAGTAATTTTTTTTTGGAATAAAAAGTCTCAAATATTAAATTAAACCTGTCTTCGCCAAGTAATTTATGTAAGTTGTGAAAAACCGTAAGCCTAAACTCTAAAACAGCCTAAATCAATTCTGTCGGTTTATCTGTCGTTACCATGTTCATGAATAAAGTCAACATAATTTTCGCCTCGCATATGTAACGAAGGTATTGTTTGACGATATCTGGCGTATAAATTTTGTAATTACAGAACTGAGAAACACGTTCCAATTATGAAGATATTATGCCGCAATCATAACGCGTTTGAAAAGAAACGATAAAAGAGAAACGTGTATACAAATCATATATAGGACTTTATTACTAACAATGAAATTTGAATATTTTGAACTATTTCTGTGTGAAGAATTTGTATATGTACGTATGCTAGGCAAGAAAATCTTATCGAGAAAGGATAATACAATAAACAAAATTAAATGTTAATCATAGGCGAGGTATGTAAGTTCTTCTTGATATGTTTAAAAAAAATTCGTAGATGGTGCCCTCTACGAAGACAACAAAAGCCTAACATTTGTTCCAAATCATCATAAACTTTGGTAAGACATTGGTTAACTATTATTACATTGAGTAACTGTTTTTAAAAATAGCTGGACTCAAATATACATATTTATATTTAGGTATTTGAGTGCTTGCAATCACACAAATCTTACCAGACCCTCGGCGTAGATGTCCTCATAGCATGCACCCTTGCACTGACGGCAGCAACATCAACTCTCCTCGCAAGCTGTATCCTTGCTGTGCTGTGGTAACACTCCACCAAGTACACCAAATACAGCAGCAGCACGAAAGCGATAGGAATGTATGCGTAGCCCACATCACAGGGAGATTCTCGGACGGTTCGCTTTATTGGATGCCTGATAGACATGAAACTGATTTAGTGGTTAGTCTTCATTGTAAAAGGTTAACATATTAGAGACTGGATGTTTATTATTATGACAAAATTAATTATAACCGTAACACGGTTATAAGTTCAGTCTCAATTTTACGGAGTTATAGTTTTATCAACAAGCTGATGCAACAAAGACGATAAGATTAGACTTTTGTGTTAGGGAAACCTCCCTAACACGAAAGTCTAATCCTAACATCCACAAGGCACTAAATAATTATCTTTAATCGTATTAAGTCTTCAAGTTTACGGAGTTTAATCTTTTAACCACAGATGTAATAGGGAGAAAATCAATTTTTGATACGGGAAAGACGTCTCGTATCTTATAGTTCCATTAATGTTGAAAATTTTATGGATTTTATTTGAAAACTTTGAAATGTACCATGTTAAATGTATAACAAACACAAATTCACAGTTCAATACAAGTTAAAACTGAAAAGACTTACTCGTGCACTATCAAATTAAGTTCCATTTAAAATTAAATCTGTCTCTTTTCTAATTGATGGGTTTATGTCTACACAGTGATTTCGACGACTGTTTGTCTATTTAGGAACAGTACTAGTAACAGAATAGACATTTTAATTTAAAAAATGTTCGTCCTAGTATTACAACACAGTAAAATAATAAAGTTCATTGTTTCTTTGAAAACAGTGTATTCAACAACGAACGCATTGAAACTGAGTTCATGACGATCATCATAAAAACTACGATCAAGGACCGATCTTGAACTGTCTCATTTTCTTTCTGATTTTTTGTACAACTGAGGATAGTGGTCGAACAAATAATTCTTACTTGCTGAAATCGATGAGATCTCTGTCGATTTCGGCGGTATTGCACCATGCCACGGATCCAAGACAGCCAGCAATCATCAAGGTAAGCATGAAGCATTTCCAGTTGCCTTCTCGTCGCAGTACACCGCCTAGACTCTGCTGTCGAGGACGCTGTGGACAACATTGTACAATTAATTTTCAATTCATTTATATTTTATGCTATGTTAAGAGATATACCTTGTTCTATTCTTTTTACTTCATTTTTATACTATTGTTGTGATGTATGCAGGGACAGTCAACATAGACTATCAGATACAACTTTTTTAAATTTTATTACCAGATTTTATGCACGGTAACGATGGCAATGTTATTTTTTATTTTAATGATTTGGTAAATAAATAACGTGTTTCTAACTTTTAATTTTAAAAATCCGTTTCGTTTAACATCGTTTTCCTTTTGAAATAAAAAAGTAATATAAGATCAAGCAGAAAAATATTTAACACAATACATATTACACACAAACAACAACACGAATAAATGGAAATAAATTTAAAGAAATAAACGAAACAGTTCCATGAATAACTACGAAATCCCAAAAGCAAACTGCACGAGTATAAAAATAGAATGGCTCAAAATTCCAAAGGTCGTTATTAATATTCTATATGAAGATAACAGATATATTAACTTCATATTTTAACATGCTAGACAAAGTACCCTCGCCTTTGGCATTTCAATTGTCTGTCTCTTTCTTTCTAAACAGTTCTTTCGGACATCTTACTCACACTTGGGTTAAGATAGCCTATCACAAAGTGTATTTACTCAATCCGATGAATATGTGACAACCCGAGCAACCCAATTGTGAAGAATCACCCTTTATTTACTTTGACCTAATAATTTCCCCGGACCTTAGGACCATGAACAAATATTTTTTTGGGAAAATGAAAGATTTCCTGACGCAAACAGCTTTCTATTCTAGTACCGTCGATTAAAGTGAATATGCTTAAATTTATAGTTGTAAGTATATTTTTCTATAAAGGTAAGTACAATATTTAACGTTACTATAATATCAACCTGGACTAGGTTTTTCACTGCTGGATAAGTTTTCTTTAATAATAAAAGATATTAAAGTGTAGAATCTAATAAGGTAATCTAATTAAGTCTAATAAGCTAAGTAATTAAAATCATATGTGAAATTTTAATTAAATGTTCTTTTAAAATAAGTTCATTAGAAGTATAACATACTCTTGAATTTCCGTGACTATCATGTTATGCTGACCGTAGTCATTGATCTATGTCTATCGACATATCTATTCATCAGACTATGTCTACTGACACGGCAGGATCGACCCGTAACAACGACTTGTAATTCGGTTGAGTCGTACATGTGCAAACCCTCGTGCCGTCATCCCACCGAGATTTGTGGCCAACGAGTTAGCAGGAATAGATCCGCTATTCTACGTATGAAATAGAAAGGGTCCGAGTACATTTCTAGACCTTCAAATATTCACCTGAAACATATGATCATAATCAGTGATGTATCTGAATTGGGCAATTACTACGCCCAGAGCAACCTGGTTGAAATGTCAGACAATCTCGAAAGTGTGTACGTAAACATAATTACTTTGAATCGTAATACAAATTATCTTTACATAATCTTGTAATATATACTAGGTTTGTTTATAACATCTGACATTTCATCTTGACCTATTTAACTGCCATAGTAAAGGAACAAAGTCCAAGTAGCACACCTAAAGCTAAACAACCGTGTGCCGTTGTGTACCGCTATCGCTGCCAATCTCTTCAATCACAGACAATTGTCTGGATAAACAGAATCTCTTGAATTGATCAAATTACTTGAACGGCTACTAAACAGCTTTATTGCATGTTCATGAGAGTGCTTCGTGACAATAAGCCAAATAATTATCGCCGAATATTCCGAAATACCATTTTCCAGGTATTGGGTTGAATGTTTGAGTCTAATTATGTTTACAGAGTAAATAGATATTAATCGAAAGATGATTTAAATAAAAAAAAACACGGATACAATGATGATCCTATAAACCATGTCAATGCTACATTAAATAATTTATTACCTAAGTGAAAGAAACATTGGCTACTCCCCTCAGATATCTTTTATAACTACAATATTTCCAAAATAGGTGGCAGCATTTTTGAACAAAATAAAACAGTTGATGTGTTTACGACTCTTTGCTTTAAAAATAGATTGATTTATGTATCTAAATAAGAAAAGTAATGGTTTTACTTTTTGCAGAGATTTATGTCATTTAAGCGATGAAACACAATTAAGGAGTTAGTTAATCTTTGTGAATAGAAAGACCACTTGTTCCAATCTTTAACTGAATGAAATAAAATAATTGTAATTAAAAAGAGTTTTATGTTTGAGTTGATAACCAATAAAAGTTTGTTGATTGACTCTATAGAATTAAGGCATATAATTTTATAGTGGAATTATTAAAAGTCTAGACTTACTTTTTAGTAGCTACTTTTATAAGGATTTATTTAACGGAGATAATTATTTAATGGATATTATCAGAATAAAAAGTAAATATTTAAGTTGGTCATCATAAATAAATCATATCTAGCTTCAAAGGCGTAACAAGTTAAAATTTTACTCAGCCTGAATAAACATTCTCAAAGATCAACCATTTTTTAGACCATCATACTGATCTAAACTTATTTTAATGAAATAGTTATAAAGATACCTCAGAATATATTTTTCTAAAAATGTTTTTCCTAAGATATATAATAAATATTAATAAGGTAAAAAGAATAAGTAGTTTTTGGAAATAATAGAAGGAAATTGCTTCACGGGGAAATTCAAGATTCCTTTGGGATATAGGTATAGAATATTTTTACTAAGAGCACTCTCGCTAATGGCGGGTGAAATAATAAGTTAAGTATTTACATTAACTTGTGATCTGCTAAAGTGAGTTGGATGAAAATATATGAATGTTTAACATTCTTTTTCTTTTTTTTAAGACAACGCCCGCTGTAGAAGTAATACCTGTGTCGCGGGAACTTTACAAACGTACAAGAAACAGACACAAAGAACACAGTGTTGCCCCATATAGGGTTTGAACCCACAACACTCAGCGAAGTAGAGAGTGGTGTGGCGACCGCTTAAACCACTAGGTCAACCGTGCAGTCATAATATTAGATACTAATTCATAACTGTTTTTAATGACAGACATATATTGTACTCGTAGATATAAATACAGAATTTTAAAGGTTCAGATTGTTAAATTCTGGATCGTAATTTAGAAATGTAGAACATTTATGTGCAATATTTGCTTAAGGATTATTAGTGCTAAGATCAAGTACATATCTCATCTTATCTTATTGTATGAGGACTTACAATAACCACTAAGAAGTAGTAAGAGATAGTGATGGATAAATTTGGATGATAATCATCATACGTGCAAGCATCAAATACTACACAAAAAAAAGATTTATTTCATCAATCACATTCATTAAAAAAATCATGCAAGTAATGTGCTGCAGCGCTAATATCTTTAGAATCAAATCACCGTGATCACGGGCACAGGAGCACGGCAACCAACAGTTCTCATACCAACAAGATAGTTGCAACAATAGCCTACTATATCTCCTAGTGTGGGTAATAATAACATTATTACTACATAATTTTCACATAACCTCAAATCAACAAACTTTAACAGTCTACTGCTGGACATAGAACTCTTTTTAGACTGTTTACATGCCTGACTTAATTCCACCTCTTAACAAGTTATTATTGAGATCTAAAATCAGGGCTTTTTGTGAGCAGCACGACATTTGCTCACAGAGATTTATAAGTTTACATGGCAGAGACAGGATTTGATTATTGTGGATGAAACACTAAAAAGTAAAGTTAGAGACGCGAAAATATTTTGTGGCGTCAGCGTCGGAAGATAATTTCCTCGTTGTTTGCAGGATACGTGGATTTATGGTCTGTTCAGCTGAGTCAGTCATCGACGAATGTGGGGTTGCTATATGAAAGTTATGTAAAAAGCCTAGACCGGAATAGTGGGATAAGGATGTCAGTAGAAGAGTGTATGAGTAAAAAATAGCGTGGTTGGATGTGCTGGTCAGTAAAACCAACCTAAGAAGGAATCGGTTGGGTACAAATGATGATGTGCAAAAGAATGGAATATATTTAGGAAGCTTGTAATGTTGATACGGTAAAAATCGAAAAAAACTGATTTGAAAGTTATTAGTGATGTGAATGGTAATGTTTTAAATGGGAAGGGAAACAGTCAGATCGTTGGAAGGAATATTTTGAAAGTTTATTTGAATGTGGAGGAGTGGTCCCTTATACTGAAAGTACTGAGATTGTGAATATATTTTGTGTTAGTGAAATCGGTGCGAAAAGAGCAGTAAAGATATGAATTCTAGAAAGGTTCCAGGGTATAACAGAGTGTCGAGTGAAATACTGAGAAGGAAGAGGGAGGAGAATTAGGTTGCCTCAGTGGCAAGCCTGCTGTATCAAATCTTTAATACAATCTGGTGATATCTGGACAAGGCTGTTATAGTGCCGCTGTTTAAGGGGAAGTGGTTACGGCCAGAGTGCTGAAGTTGCAAAGGAACTACTTCTCAGTATCTGTAATAAATTGTACACTAAAGTGTTGATTAAAAGAGTGATGAAAGGAGCTGATGATTTTTAGGCCGACATAGCGTGAGTGTGGCGACCACCACTTTCGGATGCTATTCATACAATCCAACAGGCAGAATAGAGTCACTTGAGTAGGTTACCATAAAAATAAAAACAAGGGATGTGCAAGGCGGGTTTTGAAAGTTAATGGGAGGGATCATGGCTATTCGCTTCAATCGAACGCATTTGTCGATCTCGATCTCGAGAAGGTCTAAGACCACAAATCGTCTCTCATCCCTCACCGAGTGATGAGGGATGATTTGTGGTCAACACTATCTGCGGGTGGGGTGGGCCTACACAGATTGGTTTTACATTTCAAGAGGTGTCTGACAGGGATGTGTAGTATGTCTCCTTGGCTGTTTAATATAAACATGGACAGTTGATATAGAAAGGTGAGTTACAGCGGCAAATAAGCTGAATGGTGCTTTGTAGTTTTTTGTTACCAACAAAAATGTATCTTAAAAGGTGCATTTAGCTGTACACAGTGGTATACTGGTCCCAATCCATAAGGTGCCTCTTTTGCCACACCATACATAAGTATGGTGTGGCAAAAGAGGCACGAAATTAAAATTAGTGCTATAGAGATGCGTTTCCTAAGAAGTACGTGTGGTGTCAATATTAGTTGAAAAGTCAAGAATACATTGCTAAGAGAAAGTTGCTAATAAAACTTCAATGGTTTGACCTCATAGGAAAGATTGTTAATAGAAGACTCACAAAAGGAATTTATAAGGCGAATGTTTGTGAATTTATCAGAAGTGGTCGTCCATCGTAAACATTTACCGACCACATTGATGTTCTGGAAAAAATCATGTGAAAAGTACCAGGAACCGACTAGCAAGCATGTAGCGATTGATGAATGTCAAATTATCTCTATCTACCCTTCTAGGAATTCAGCATGACTTTATGTTGCGTAAAAAATAAAGGAAAGCGAAACGGTTACTTAATATTAAAACTTAAAAGTAGCTGGTTCCTGTCCTTATATTATTACTTCCCTAGTCGTTAAAATAATAGGTTAATAGGTTTTTGAAGGGTCGGCAACGCGCACGTGATGCCCCTGGTGTCGCAGGCGTCCATAGGCTGCGGTAGCCGCTTACCATCAGGCGGGCCGTATGCTTGTTTGCCACCGTCGTGGTATAAAAAAAAAAAAAATAAAAATAAAAATAAAGCGCCAAGATATTTTATTATTTTGGTTATGGCAATGCTATGAATAGTTATGTTAGGCAAACTTCAATAATATAATAACAATTTTAAATCATATTAGTTTTAAAAGGAAATTCAATATCACATCCGCGCATTAAAAAACTTGTGCTATTGGTAATGTAAGGTGAAATAAAATAATATTAATTTATGTTTTAAAACGGACAAACGCAACACGAATTTAAAAACAAGTCGACATGTGTCTACATCTGCCAGTTTGAAAAGTCAATAAGTTATAATTATATCTGCAGGAAGTTTCGGAAAATTATTTTCTAAAAGTCACCAACACGATGGAACAAATTTTAAACAGACTAAACATTCTGACTCAATTCTCAAAGTAAACAAAGTAGATGCTTAAAATTTAAACACATATCATTGCCAGTTAAACAATATTGTGTTAATTAAAGAATTATCATATGGGTCTGACTGAGGTTATAGACATGTAGCCTTCGAGATATCTATCTACTCGATTAATGTATAATAGATAACAAATAAACTGTAATCATGTCAACTATTAAATAATTAATTAATTAATTAATCAAAAATGACACTTTTTGACATTATAAATTATTTCTAACAAAAAATCAACGACAAAAAAATAATGAAATCTTTCTTTTCTTCTTGGAATGTTTGGCGCTCTTTAGGGAATACCTTAGAAAATCTAAAATAAGTTTAATTATATATTTCTATAAAAGTTTTTAGATTTAATTTCAATTTTTAGAAGAACTATTTGAGTGTGTGGTTATGTATAAGAAAGAAATACTACTTTTTCTCTACTGTAGTATTTGTTATTATTAATTAACATAAAATCAAAGTATGTATATTAAATTGTATATAAAAATGAGAACAACTTTAATTTGTACTTCAAACGGCAAGAAGGAAAGATTTCAATATCGAAATCCTGGTATAAACCAGTCCCTAAAGTCGTTTCGAAGCAAAGCATAAATTTCGTATTGAGTTACGAATTTTAATACATTATTCAAAGGGTGGACCCAAAGGACCCCACGGTGAAGTTTCGTAACAGGATTGTGGCAAAAAATACAGTTTTATACTTCAAATGCTACAGTTCATTATTTCGATAGAAATGTATTAAATGGTTTTAATTGGCCCCAAGTTTCAGAAGAGCTGAAAAATCATAATTACTTTTACCATATTCTTTAAAGGAAAAATTTGTTAATGATTTGATGGATTGTCTCACTTAAAACATTGTAATTCCTCTTTGGAAATGTAAATCATTGTTTTGTTTTTTTTTAAGTGAAAACTTCTTTAGGCGCGTTGAGCGTTTTGTTAGAGGGTAAAATCCTCGGTTCGCGTCACCGACATGCTAATGATAATAGTATATCTATAGCTATGGAGAATATGATATTATATATTATATATGAAATTTATTATTATTATATATTATATATGATATTATATATTATATATAGCTATATATGAAACATAAAAAATTTCATGTAATTTTTGCATATAGTTTTAATTACTCTCAACTTAATAGTTCCGTTTTCACTTCTATCGGCAGTCCCACGACTGCTACTGTTTTTTTATTTATTTACACCAAATTATAGCTAAATTTATTTTTGTATTTTTATTAAGGCTGTATTGTTATAAATTGAGAGAACAAATGTTGTATCTACCACCAGCTAAGGCACTAAGATAAACATTAAATGTACAAATGATAAAATACTAGAAAATATACAACAGGTACAGAAAACGTTGTGAAGTTATCATCATTCTCGTGTTAATAGATGTTCTAGGATTTCTAGTCATGTCAAGTTGTTGACTAAGAAATTTATTTTGTTATTTAGTTTTATAATAGAACAGGGACGAAATGGAAGCAAGAGAGCTAAAGTGGCGCACTACATCCGCATTTACTGGTACACACGTGACTTAAATGGAAAAACTTTGTCGCGCTACACACAACTAATAATTGTTTTATCCTACTGCTTCTATCGAAAAAGGCTCGATGTTTTCTGATAGCTTATTCGAAGTTGAAGTTGTACCCAGAATTGAACATTGACAGGAACGAAATGGAAAATCGTACTTTTCAACATTTTTGTGCGTTTGTGAAAAAAAATGTAAAACAGACGTGCATTTTATATCTGTACTATAAAATAATTAATATATGTTTTAAAAACGGTTGGCAATATTTTCTTTTAAATTGAAGAATAGAGTTGTAGAGCAAGTTATACATATTTGTTTGTAGAGAATCTGAACATTAAAGAAATTATTGATATTTTAAAATACATTTGATACATATATGTGAACGACACGGAACGGTTTAATCTAATAGATAATAAAAATTAAACATTATCGAAGAAGAATTGGACACATACTTATAATGCAAAAACTACAGAATATTATGTAGTTTTCTTTAGTATTTGTATTCTATAGTTAAGTTGTTCGTAATCCTCTCAAGAAAAAGTGTTCCATAAACTGGAGTATAGTTCTGGGACGAATAAAGAAATAAACAGAATCTAAGAAAGAAAACATCACACGAAACACGAGCTGAACATAAAAGGTTTATATCACAGAGGTTACTTTATGAAAATGGTCGGCTCATGTATGAGTTAGGAGTGCATCTTCAGGTAACATTTTCGTTACATAATTTTGTAGGGAAACAACTTTTTTACATAACGCTAAAGTAGAGAACGATCACAAGCCGAGCCATAGATAATTGCTAAATAAAACGCTTAAAATTTAAGATGTCCTATTTCGGGTGAAATTCCAAATTTAAATGTTTTGTTAGAAACAAATTTATTTCATCAGCGCTATTTACTATGCACCAGTCTGTATAATATTCATTTTAAAACTCATTCTTTATTTAAAATATTTTGATGTGCGGCTAATCGTACCTTCTTCTGGTTAGTTCAATTTATTTTTCTTTTTTTTTTAAGCAACTACAGAAAGATTTCTTTTTAATATTTACTTTCCTGTATATTTTACACAGTATCTTTGCCATTGGTGAAATAAGTTTAATAGTTCTTATGTTATTTAAATAGGTTTTAATGTGGGTACGTGACTCAGCTGTATTAAAATGCATTATATTTCTTTACAAATGTTTGTTAATGTGTTGAGACCACATTACATTTTCTGAAAGCGTGAAGTAAACAACTGAAAGCTCTGTTGTACGGTAGCGATTTTTTCTACCATCATTTGCGATTTTAAATAGTATAACTCAGCAGTAAGGAAATAAAATATATTCAGTTTAAACAAATAATAATTAAATATTTCGGACATCTGACACAAAACGCCATCTAGCTTCAAACTAAGCAGAGTTTGTACTTTGATGGCACAATTAAATGATAGAATACTTAAATACTTGTAAAAACATACATATTATATATAGAAAACATCCAAATACGGAAATAAATACTTGCAGACCATACAAACATTTGGTATAACTTGGAATCGAATCCAAGACCTCAAGCACAGCAGTCACATTCGCTACCACTGCGGCACCGAGGCAGTCAGTTGTCTGTTAAAACTATAATGAAGTCTTAGGTAGGTAAATGGTTCGGTTCTCATTGTTAAATAAACATGAAAAATATTTCAATTGAGATACGGAATAAACTTTTTTTTACAAGTGACAATCCGGTATAAAGTACCTCGTGTTTGTGTCTACAGAGCAAGTTAAAGCTCCTACACGGTTTTGTTGTAATTTAATGAGTTCCTACCTAATACGGTACATCTCAGAGTTTATTTTATTATTCCGACTTGACGTGAACGAATTAATTACTTCAATTGCTTATTGTGACGTAATTTGACATAGTTCTATTGCTAAAACTAGTTTTTATTCATGGTTATTTATGGTGATATAGTAAATGTTTTAAATGAATGTTAATATTTAACTTTTAGAGTTGACCTCAATAATTATATAAAAAAAGCAATTTACGTTTACTTGTACCATCAAAAGCAATGCTATTTATACTTTTTTACTCTATAAATTTAAGAAAAAGTTTGTTGTGAACAAAACTATTAGCATTATAGTTTTCTATATTTATGTCAAAATATAGTTTACCAATTATAAGATATATATAGTCAAAGGATTGTTAGGTGATATAGTCTTTTTATTTTTTTTTTTAAATCTAAAATCATTGATTTAGTCATACTTACGTCATTTATTTATAAAGAAGACACTACACCTTATTAATATGACAATTACCATTTGCTTTAATTGTTATTTTCCAACATTTAAATATAATGTCGACCCTCTACTTTACGAAGAAAAGTCTAATATTAAAGATTAAATTAATATTCAATACGTCGATCCGGTTGTCGTAACGATCCGGTTGTCGTAACGATCCGGTTGTCGTAATGATCCGGATGTCGTAATAACAGCTGTTCCTAGATCCCTCCTGTCTCAGGCGCATAGTGGTACACCGTGTAATTTTAGTCGGTCCGATTCCGACACACCACCCCGCCACAAACCCCGGAGGGATGTCGGCCCGTGAGGCTTTACACACGTTAAAAAAAAAAACAAAAAGTTTCAATACGTGGGTGTCAGTATCATGTGTGGCAAGTAATACAGAGAATTATGTATATCCAAGATGAATTTAAATAATTGTATTTTTGTAGCTCAACTACATATACTCGTATATGTATATATATATATAGTAATAGTTTTTATTTCTTTTTTAAGTGTAAGTAGTTGTCTAAATAGTAGCTTTAATAATTGATAATATTGTAGACATGATCAATATATCGATAGAGACACAAAACGATTAGTGGTATCAATATACGTAATAATATAAAATATTAGACATGCAAAAACCGGTTTGTTACGGTGAGCACTCGAGGGCCTGCGAAGGCGCCGAGTGCCAGTCACATGTTTACTGCGGCGCTTATTCCATATTTGTCGTGCCCTTGTCTTTTGCAGCCCTCATATCATGTGTGCTTACTTCTATATTTAATGTTGAATAAAAATATACCTAATTATGTCACATATTCTTTAATTTGCTTCTCCTACTAATCTAGTCCCGTGTTTTCTGTAAATTCTTTCGTATGTGGTTTTTAAATCCTTCCTAATATATCGTAAAAAGACTATTTATTCATCCAAACTACCTCATTTTAAAGAGTAAACCACGGTGTAATTGTTATCAAATGATAACTTTTAGAAGAAAAAGATAGACTCTACGACGTAGAGTCTATCTTTTTCTAGATCTAGATAGAGTCTACGATCTCTAAACAAATTTAGGGACTGAGCTGAGCGGATGCCGTCGGTAAAATAGCTATATTTTACTCTTGCTGTTTGATACAGCGAGATTTTAAATTACGACGACTGTAACATAAAATGGTATTGTTGTTTATTTAATTATATGTTTTTATTGATTTAATTAAAGTTATTCCTCATCATTAGCATATCAGAGTCCACAGTAAAAACGGTTTCAGTGTAATTAATATGTGTATGCAATTAAATTAAGAGAATAATAATAAAAACCTTACACATCCAATAATGAAGTACGGAGTACGGTAATTGGCTGTGTAATTTCCAGAAAAGTTTGCAGTAGTATTCCAAGTAAAGCCCTATTTGTATGAGCTCCCTAGAGACTTTTCCTTGTACGTAACATGTTCGCAATTACCAGTTGTTCAAATTGCGTAAGTGTATTACGAGAATGGGACCATGTGTACGTATTATATATGAGGATGTAGGAACATTCATTTCTATTCATGCGTGTGCTTATGACGTTTCCTAGCTAGCTTCAGCATAAATTATTTATTAAAAAAAATGAATGAAAGTTTAAATCAAATCATAACGATCGCAAATACCATGTGTTCGGTAATTTATGGAAGATGTTTCGTGTAGTGGAACGACCGACTCACCACCTTAGACGTTAGCCAATAAAGACAGTCGGTTGGTATACTACTATTCTCGTTAATGGCAAGTGATACCTTATTTGTCTC
The DNA here is from genome assembly GCA_949316085.1 of Hypercompe scribonia. Lineage (NCBI taxonomy): Eukaryota > Metazoa > Arthropoda > Insecta > Lepidoptera > Erebidae > Hypercompe > Hypercompe scribonia. Next base: position 14,663,435 of record OX438981.1, on the reverse strand, counting down.
TTTTCGTGTATTGGTGGCTCGTGTCAGAATGATTAAGCCACCACGACGTAATTGGTGGTCGTGTGCGTAACGGTTGACAAAAGTTTTAACTATTAGACTGAGGACGGGTTCCAGAAGTTTACCCCGTTGAACCGTCGTGTACTTAGCCTTCCACACACTTATATCGATTCAATTAACACTAACACTTTCCAACCGTCGGTCTAAGGATGATCAGATGAGTACATGAGCTGGTACAATAATTCTGTGGAGTGGAAGCACAATTTCTGGTACCACGTTTTTTACCTACTAGTTTGCTGGAAGCGAAACGTTTAAACTATACCGTGACATTTATAAATCAAACAAACATAATATTACGTCTATTTTCTATAGGAGGGAGCAGAGACAATTGATCAAAGCCTCTTAAATATAAAGTCTATTCAACGTCATTCGATCAAATTGCATAAATGTTGGTAACTTAAGTTGTACAACTAAAGTTATTATTGAGTTTTTAATTTAACAACACAAGCTTACTTCATCAACCTTCGTAACAAATATTGAGTTTTTGGCACGGAAATGGCGGTGTAATTCCGGAGAGGACGACACGCTTTTACAAGGTTTCATGACGATAATAAAACGGTTTTAGCAAAAAACAAAACAAACAGAAATTCACAGGATAATAGTGAAAACAAAAGACTTAAAAAACCCATAATTTTATTTTAAATCATGATGAATCATTTGTTTGAACGCGGTAATTTTATACTTACTTTTTCAGTGACAGTTCCATTTAGACAAATTTAGAAAAGTCTTTTTTTTCTATTTTAAAGATCTACCATGCATTAATAGAATCCAAGAATTGTGGTCACCATACTCATTGCAAATGCAGACAATGCCGTATGATAATCCAAACTATGGCGCCCTAGTGAGATGCTTTATCACGCCCCGCTTGGGAATGTGAAAAGTATGACACACATTGTCGCAGTCTAAGGTTCACACGGTTACCACGATGACTGTCACCCCTGCATCAATGGCTTCCTGTCTCGCACTTATGTATCAACGAAACACGACAGCATGGATGATGTTGGTTTAAGTTGTTTTTCTGTGGGAGGGTAGCACCGTCCCGGTCGAGCCGGCCCGTTTGTGTTGAACTCAGTGTGAGTCTACTGCCTGATAATTATTATCTATCTATTATAATCTATCGATATATTAACGTAAAATTTATATTGAAGCCCTAAGTCAATCCGATTGATAAAATACTTACGAAAAGCGAGTCAGACTCGCGCATGGAGCGTTCAGAACAAACTTTTGTTGAGAAAATAGTTCGTTCATCACGAGACGGATTGAGGGATAAACTTAATTTACCTTTGGATAATTTGTCCCCATACATCAGCATAGATCGTGGTTAATAAACTGCAAATAAGTTTATAATCGCAAAAAAAAAATAGGATACAACCATAAATTTAAGGATATTGAATTTGTTTCTTCACTCATAAAACACAAAATTACTTCATGCCAAATTTTATGATTCTAGGTCAACGGGTAGTACCGTGTAGGTTTTGATTCCTTGCGAGTGTTATACTATACCCCATAAATAGAACATAAAAAGCCGTATCCTTTGATTGTGTTGACTTATAAGATAGGTTTTACGGAGTACGGAATCCTAAAAAAGATTGTTCCACAGCATAGCCAAACATATTCATCGCTAAATTATTAATTTGGATACGGAAATTTATCAAACCTTGACACCATACACATACTTAATATTAAGCGTTATATAAACTTAAAATAATAACTTATACTTAATAATATATTAAACACGTGTAAATTAAAAAAAAATGATTAGTCCGATACACAATCATTATTTACAATTACACTACATAAATCTTTATTTAAACATGCCATGTACTATATTATTAATCCATGTACAAAACGTTTCGTTCCCGCAAAACAAGTGTATCCAAACTAAACAGGCTTTAACATTAGAACGACTAACATTAACCCTTTTTAGGATTAGGTCTCTTGGAACTAAGAAGAAATGCTTATAGGATTACTTCGTTGTGTATCCGACCGAGAAGATCTTTTTTTGGAATTGTATGAAGGAATGAATTAAAATTATGATGAAATACTAATGTCTGTAATTCCAGGAAATAGTTATAATGTTATAGCGGTTGATTAGGTAGTAAATCTGTCTGCATTTCTGAGAAGTAATTTTAGAAGAGCAAACATAAATTTTAAAATGGATTGTAAGCCGAGAAATCAGGAATGTGAATGAATTATCTATTTAGCAGTATGTTTGGTAACCTCGGCACACAATATACGAGTAGATTCACACATGTTTAGTTTTTTTACTGAACTACGGCGAAGCCAACAGGATTATAAGGGAAAATGACTTTGGTTTTCTATGTATGTTTGTACGTTCCAATTTAACTCCCAAACTACTAAACTGATTTTAATGAATTACGTGTCAATGAATCTGTCAATTTTTTTTTCTAAGTAGATTTCGATGTCTATCCATTTACTGATGTTGATGTGATGTGACGTAAAATTTAGGCTTTAATAAACGGCTTCATTAATTTTATCAAAGTTTTATGTGTCCTAATTTATTTATTTACGAATCTAATGGTCTAGATCCTGACTCCTAAGCCAAAACATAATTTGTGTGATGAACACTGTCGTTTTTCTGTGTCTGGATGTTATTTATCAATAATATGTTTTTGTTTAGAAATGTAAGTATTTTTATCAGTAACCTGGTCACCATAGGTCACTGGGTCACATGGTCACCGGGTAATTTGGGATCACATGGCCTTGTGTGAGATGTAAATAATATTATTGTGTTATTGTTATTATTACATTTAAACCTCAGATTTTAACACTTCAAATTCTCTTAAGATACGGTCGTATAATTTGCGCTATCTAATTGTTTCAGCTATTTACTCGATTGAGTACTACACCAACAGTATTTAAAAAATTGGCCTAAAAAGAACAAACGAGTAACTAATTTAGTTAGAAAGCCAGACATTTTTAGGTACCAAAATAAACAAGGTAGAACCATGGTAGCACAACCTAGAATCCATTTTTTACATAGTCAGGTTATATTTTTAAACTTTATTTATTTTATTCAGTCAACAGAACAGGTGCTCTACCTTTGTGAGTGTGTTTCCAACTTATCTCTAAGAAAATGATTTTAATGTAAATTTTCATGTAATTTACTGTGTTAAGAATATGGAGATAGATGAGATTCAAAGAAATACTGTCAATTCTATGAATTCTTAAATATATATCACAATATTTTTTTATATTTATAAATCACATTATGAAAATATTCTTAAAAACAACTTACAATATTTTTTTATTCATATTTACAATTGTACGTTTAACAAACGATCAAGCCCTCTTTGTTGTATTTGTTCACAAGAAAAATGATTTAACACATTTTTTCAGGCAGAAAAAGTAATTAAGCTGTCATTAAGGGTGGATTTAATTGCTTTCATAACGGGTAACTTCGGGGTAACTTTGATAATGTAAAAAGTAATTCAGAACAAGATTGCAAAAGTGTACAAATATCAAGTAGATACGGCGTTTCGACAATACTGCGGAAACGGTGGTCGTCAGTTTGATACTCGAGAGACAATAATACATTAATCACTGTTGGTTACCAGGGCACGTTGACTGTCTGCGCCCTGATGAGTTCCGACACTTTGTAGATTATAGACTTTATAATTTGTTTACATTTATTACGAGTAATATTTTGTATTTTCTATAGTTTAATAAGCTTACGATATACCAACGAATTCCATTTTATTTTATATACATGTTAGATTATAACTAAGTGCACCACAAAGACAGCTTATACACCAACTTAAATACTACATTTAGAAATATGTCACCTATACTATTGTTCAAAGCTTAGCAAAAAGAATAATAGTTCATGTACGAGTATATCCCTATAGTACTAATGTTATAAATGCGAATGTAAGTTTGTTTGTTATGGTTTCACGTGAAAACTACCCAATCGATCATTCGTTCGGTTGGGTACTTCTTATCAAAAATAAAATAAAATATATTTATTAACAGTAACTGCAAAATTAAGTAAAGATTAACCGTAAATGAACAGCTTGAAAACTCGATTCTCCCGCTGGTGGATAATAAATATGAGGTACTTTGTGACATAATTTACTGGTAATTTTACTACTGTACGTTATTATTGTAAAATCTATGCATCGTTATGATATTAAGTCAAAAAGATCTGGATTATAAAGTTATGATATTAAATTTATTTAAGTGTTCGGAGTAATTACACAGCACGGGTACGACTGTACTTGTAATGTATGATTCGTATAGTATGTAGCTCGTTAGCATAGTTTGGATACCAGATTGAAATAGCAATTCCAATGGTCACTTTATTTGAGTCTTATATCATATTAGAATTAAAGAGGGTCGTACAAAGTCCCAAAAGCTCTTACGACAATGACAAACATCTTGTAAGTTTTGTTGATAATCCTGTTAATACGTTTGCCGAAATGTAAACTAGAATTCGGCAAAACCCCTACATCTTGGACTAAATATACATAAGCTACTGTAAAATTATTAATTAACTAATTAAAAATTTATTCTTTATTATTTTGAGTGAAAAAATTGTGTAACATTTGGGGCGGCTTAGAAAGTTTTTTTAGTATAATAGATGTCTATTAAGTCATTTAAAGTCGTCCTGTAGGAAAAAAAATCTTAAATAATTTTAAAAGACTTATAAATTTTTACATCGTCTGCACACATTAGAAATGTTGAGTTCCACAAAAGACTTTTTATGTCCTTAACAAAATTTATAAAAAAAAATATGAGGAAAACTTTTGAAGCAAATTACCCCGCGTTCCGTTAAAAGCGATCTTTTCTAGAAACAGTGAATGATCCACCTTATCGAACGGCGTTTGAAGGTCAGTATAGACGGCATCTACTTGCACTTGTTTGTCGAGATTCTCGAACAAATCATCGACAAAGATAATGAGGTTGGTACAAATAGAACGTCTCTTGGCGAAACCATGTTCTTCCGGTATTATTATCTGACGGATATGAGGATACGTCATGTATTAGCCACTAAAAAAAACTTTGATAGAGCACAAAGAATTAATATGGGGCGATAATTCTCTATGTTACCTCTGTCATCACTCTAGTGTACAGGAGTCACAAGTGGATGCTTTCAAACTGATGGAAACACACCCTTCTGCAAACACTTTTTAAATATAACATGCAAAGCTTTGTAAATATTGTAAGATATTTTTACAATGAAGTAAGGTAAGCCACCTGGGCCAGCTCTTTTAATTGTATTATATCAAGAGATTTTGTGCCCTTATGTAGAGTGGTTGGTAAGATAGAGATCAGTTATGCAGATCGCATTATCTCAGAATTCTCTTGGAGGTTCTCATGTGACTGATTTTAGACTAGAAGATACATATATTGAACAGAAAAAAGTATAAATGTGTTGTATATCTCCGAGAGACTGTTAGGAGACACCATTAAAACGCATAATATTGAGAAGTTGGTTCACGACTCCTTCGGGCAACGATATATTTCTGTCTATTTATTATTAAAAAATATCCGAAACTTATCCAGAAATTTTATTTAAAATATTTAGATTACAACTGTGAAGGGTCGAGTTAGCACAAACACATAGTCGCATAGATAGTGATCATAACAGGAACATGTTGTAAACTGTAAAGTAAAGTAGTGTAGTAAAGAAAGTAAACAACACATTAGGCCAATGTTATATTAACAGCAGTTGAGCCCGATAATGCAGATTCTTAAGATATTAGAATGTTAGCAATTAACCGATGCTTCAGTAATTGTCCAGTGAGATACTAGTTGGATCGTGAAATATTTTAAGTAAGTATATTAGTGAGTACTTTCAGTTCATATATGAAATTTAATTATACATTCTATTCCAAGAAGTCCGAATATTATAGAACCCGGCAACAGCCCACACAGGCATTCCTAACAAACCCTTGACAAAAGGCTGTTGGGCCCTAATCCCGTCGGCATACCCGAAATACAGACGTGATTTTACCTGTCAGTCTTTAACATACTCGGGCAGCTTTTAATCTACAATTTTAGTCCACAAACTATTCAATAACAGTCCAAATTGAACTCAAAAGCATGAAAATACTATACGCCACGTTTTTACATTTATGAACGCATACTTTTTGTTTGTAAAAACATGTATTTTAATGAAAATATATGATGAGCAGACACCAGGGACCAACCGAATGAATGTAACTTATCTATAAAATATATGTATTTCAAAAAATATTAGCAAGAATGTTTATCAGCACTCATGGGATTATAGTGCACGGAAGATCCGTAAATAGTCTAGGTGTTCTTTGTGTCCGTTTCTTGTATGTTTGTAAAGTCCCCCACGACACAGTATTTATTCCTAGTGCGGGCGTTGTCTTTTTTAAGAAAAGAAAAAAAAACGTTGTTATTCACAGACTTTGATGTGAATCCACATTCCAATCTGCATCTACAAATATACCATTTTGACGATCAGGTATATGAATAGATTGTCATATATACTATCAGAGTATTTATCGATGCAATAAAAGGTAGATAAGAAAAGAAGGTAATGGAAAGAGATTTTACTTTTACTGATTTTTTTTTACCAAATAAGCAATACCTCGAACAAATCAGTGTCTTATCTTCATAAATAGCTGTGCTGGAAATTCCTAACCTTATAACTGATCTCATCCTCCAGTATTCTACTCGATGAAGTACATAAATCAAGTCGAAAGTAAATAGAAATGTAACCTTTCAAATTATTAAGAAAACCATTTTTACACCATTAGAATTTCGATTAAATTAAAAATATATTAATGAACACTAGCGTGACAGGTAAGTGATTCTGAACTGATATAAAACATTTCTTTTTAAAAAAGGCGAAAAGCAGCTTAGTTCTGATCTTAATTGAAACAATTTCTCGGAGCGTTCTACATTTAAAATTGTGCTGGGTTTATAACTGGCACTTTAGTAATAGGGATATGCATTTGTAAAATGAATCGTAAGCTTACGTTCATGAGCATTTTAACAGTACATGGTGCAAACATACACTCAATTTTTATTCTTAGCTTCAGTCATGTGACCATTTTCACGATCTGAATTTTATAGAAATTGAATGTGGTCTGACACCTGTGTGAAATGTGTTGTAGCCTGTCCACGAGCCCAAGTTTAATTAAATAACATGAAACAGAATGTCAAGAGAAATAAAATTATTCCATTCGTGCCCCGAATTTGTTTATTTAGTTCGTTAAGGTAATGTTCGTGAATTACTTTTGCTGGTTTACGTTTATAGAACGAGTTATATACCCTTTTTATAAAAGTATTTCTCTATGGGGAGATTATTTCTATAAAGGTATGTGATGTTGTTAAATATTATAGAGACTTTTTTGTATGAATATTTGTAACATTCTAAATAACTTTTGTACGAGAAACCTATTACTGTTTTATTTTACGAAAATTGTAACGCCTATCATTCAATAAAAGCCAATACACTTAGAGTACGTCGCAATTGTAGCAGTAAGAATTTGTCATGCAGGAACGGTTAAAGAGAGAACATGGAAACCATTACTACCGACTAATACAGATACTCACCAGACATTGCTACATCGAAAAGTACTATACCGTAGACTGTGAATGAAATCTTGAACGTCACATTGCGGACACATAATAACTTACCGATGTTTTTTTATTTAATGTTTAAAGATTAACTGATACATAACACGATCTAGTCTCAAACTAAGCAGAGCTTATACTATAATTATGAGGTACTACTTTTTTGGTCCGACGACAAACCCAAGACGTCAAGTACAGTAGTGGCATACGCTGCCACAGCACCACCAAGACAACCAATAATATAAGAATAAGAATTATAACATGTTTTAAGACTATAATCAATATGTTAAATTGGTAACTATTTATTTATTAGTAATATGGAAAACTTACAGCTCGAGATAATCAAAATTAATAAGAATAGATTAGTCATGTGACAGTTACATACAAACATAGTTTGACTCATCTCGCGTGTCATCAGTGTAATTTTACTCAAAGCTATTGCTGACACTTTAAATTAGTAAAGTACATATTATTAAATCTCTATATATTATAAGCGTTAAAATAATTAAAAAATCTGTATTAAATTGTGAATAAATTTAATAAAAAAAACAGCGTAGCGGAACAGAACGGAGTAAATGGGAACATCAAAATTCTTTAAATGCCTCGTGCTAGGTGATTGGAAGTCGACTCGCCAGTAGCGATGTTCGGCAGATCTTAATATTTTAATATAGTCGACGGTACGAGGTCTGATCTTTCGAGATAATTTGTACATTGTTTCACTACTTCGTGTAATGGGTGAGTTGTCTTTAAAAACGTAAAAGATACAAACACAAGAGAGGAAATGAAAGAAAAGCGTTTCAGGCCATTGAATAATTTAATATATCTCATGGATAATACAGAACTTTGAAATTACAAACAGAACCTTAGCCGTTAGACAATTTGTAGGAGGTTCTCGCTCGAATGCCCGTTCATAAGCTGTTTATACTTTGAGAGGTGTCATAAATTAAGATATCCACAAACGAAAGTCGGAACTATAACTTCGTGTTGTTTTTTTTTTCTATACATTCTTTTAGTATATCAAAGGGAAAAGACTTCAGAATGAATGAAGACTGAATATTTGATGAAATTGTTTCGAAGTACTTATCACTATCATTAAAATGTTTAAAAACTCATAATAAACAAATTAATAACAAAATAACGATGTGATGTTTGGATTATTGACACCGTTATTATATTAAGAATGAAAGTAAATACAAAGTAACCTCAAGTTATAGTAAAAAAAATATTGAAAAGCTATTTTAAAAAGAAACCTTAAATGTTTATATTACAGATAGCCCGATCATTGTTATGTGGTTAGTGAGAAACGAACAAAACATGTACTAACGAAATAAAAATCAAAGTTTATTTCAACATTGTATCCATAGATTTTATCAGCCGCTTACCGTGTTATCCGAAAATAATGTGGTCATTCGTACGCATAACAGAATAACTAATAAAAACCAAAGAATATTCAGGAAATGAGGCCGCTAGGCGTTTTAACGAGAAAAATTTGAAACAAAGCTTTTGTAAGTAGCTAAAGTGTATTCATATTTAATTAGGGAACGAGTTGCTGTTTCTCATTGTCTTAAGAATGAACTGGAAAGGCATTAATTTATTTCACAATGGAGTAAGTTATTCTCTTGAAATACAACACTTAATGAAAGAATAAATCAGAAAATAAACAGTAAAACTGTTGCACAGATGGCATAGTGATTTTAGCAGTCACGTTGCCGTTATCTATTGCGCTGAGTGTTGCGAGTTCAAAACCCATATGGGATAAAACTTAGTTTAATCCACATATTATTATACTGAGTCTGGGTGTTTTTTATGTCCGTGTAACATATGTTTATAAAATCCGACACGACTCTGGCATATTTCTATACCGAGAGTTGTATTTAAAAAAAGAAAGAATTAATAACGAAACCATAACTTAAGATTGAACACGCTACTTAATCTTGGTGAGATTTGTCAAAACTCCTTTCAATCCCTTAGATACTAAACTACTAAAACAATACTACGTGTCGTGTCCTCTTTCTTCCGAATCTCCCAGAGAAGATAATTGCTGGCTTAATAGTAACAGAATAGTAATCAAACATGCAAATTTCTGAGAATCTTTACTAATGTTATAAATATGAAAGTGTGTTTGTTTGTTTAAATGTTTGCCTTTCTTTCACGTTGTAATGAAGAGATTTTGTGGTACGATTTTTGTACCTGGAGATGGTTAGGAGGATAGAAGCTACTTTTTACCACGGTAACATATTGCATTCCCATGGGACGGTCCATTATGATGCATACTTGACTCGCTCCAAATTTTATACATTCCGATAGATGGTGATATTTCATTTTTTCACCCGATTACACATGTTACAAACTCTATCATTAGCCTTTTTAAAAATTACCTGTGGTTTTTGATATATGGCGCTTTATTTAATTACATCCCTAGGCTCTTTATCGATAATTTCTTTAATATTTTTTTCAACTTTTAATATTGTAAACACTAAAGTTTATAAGGATGTAGGTACGGTTGTCACTCTTTCACACAGAACTACCGTATGGATTTAGATGAAACTTTGCATCAACATAGCTTGCACATCAGAATAAAGCATAGGTTACTTTTTGTAGCGATAACCGACATAGCCGCGCGCGATGCCGCAGGCAAAAGCTAGTAAAATATAAAAAGGTTAAAGTAATCTGGTGTAAATAAACATTTACGTGATGTACTATATAACATATATAAGTGAATAAACTGTTTTCACCCAATTACGGTTAATCTAATATTAGACTTGAATTTCAAAGGACAAATTAAATCCTATTTGCGCTGGTAATACCGCTATTCAAATTGTACAACTTATCGAATTCCGTCAGAGCTTTAAGCTTTTCGATTAAATTCTATATTATACTGATAACATAGTGTGATGGTCCCGCTTTAACCCTAGACTGAGCAAAACAGTTATGCGGCTTTTTAACAGAATATTTTCTCTAAAAGCTCCACCAGAGTCTGCAGAGCTCAAAACCTGGTTTGATATTCTTCCACTGGTGTTAAACGAACCTAATAAATAATAAGATACCGTAATAAGTAGGAATTTAAGTGAGAGATTACGAAATAATTAAATATGTTACTAGTAGTTATTCTTATTTATTTACTTCTCTTTATTGTACACATAAAAGAAAACAAAAGATGAAATGAGTTACAAAATATGTAAATGTAACAAACGGTGATCTTTTCGCTCACAGCGATTTCTGTCAGACAACCTTAACATGGACACCAGGTGTTTCAATATTTTAGGGTCGTATACACATTATCACTCTTCCATTTCTATAAACCAACTTTAACTGTAAAGGGGTCGGGAATGCCGCGTCAGATTCTTGTAACAGTTTCCTACTGCCCTAAATTAACGAGGAAAGCGCTTTCACGCCTCCATCTCGACATGGGATTCCAACCCATGGTCTTCACGCGAACTCAACAGCAATAAGCGTTGACGCTCTATTCCTAGTCAAACACACGGTATATTGCTATATATACATACGAGTATATACACGCTTTAACAAGACAGATCAGATGACGGACAGCAGGGTCATTATTGGGGTTTAATCGGATAGTCATACACACAAGGTGATTTTCCACACTGCTGAGACTAAAAAGAAACTGCTGACAGTACCATCCTCTAAGTCTACTTCTTACTTAGGTACTACCTGTTCTTTTACTATCCACTCTGGGTTTTTAAAGCTTCAATAATTTATTTAATGTTTAAGAGATGTCCCAGGGATGGACGTTAGATGAATCCTGTTGTGAGCCTCTTATCAAGAATCGTGTTAAGAACGTAATAAGTTTTTAGTTATATCATTAGCTCAAAGTTCACTTAAGAAATTTGTTTATTAGACATCCAAAAATATATTGTCACAATTTAACAGATGTAATAAGGATTGTAAGTATTTTTGATTCGTGATGATAATACTATCACAATAGATAAGGCACAGTAATAAAATTGTACGGTACAATTAACTTGTCTTCTAAATGTGATCATTATCTCTATTTCCGCACTTGAATTGATCGTTATTGCAATCCGGACGCGTGTGTTCAACGCACATTCCGGTTGATACGATGAATGAAGAATAATGATTCTTAAGAAATATTTACGACGTCATAAAGGAATGTCAGCATATAAATATTTGTTTGGTTGACTGCCTCGTTAGTCTAGCGATTAGTGTAAGTGACTACCAATTAAAAGTTCTTGGTCGACTCCCGGGTCGGATCAAAAAGTATAATTTAGTTTTTGTGATGACAGAAATGCCTAATAACAGCACAGAATTTGGAAGTTGGAGTCTTTACCCTCGTACCTCAGATAGCAAGCCGTCGATCTTACACCTGATCTCTCTCTGGTCGTGTCGGATAGCCGTCCTATCGGATTGTAAAATGTGTCTGTACACATACTTCTGCTCTATAATATTTCCTGCATAGTTAGTTTGGTCTGTTGAGACTGGCAACCGTAGCCGAAATTGGCTAGGAGTGTATCATCATGTGTTTGGTTTATATTTATGTTTAGAGTGTGGGAGGTGATGTCCCTCCAACACAAAGGGAGGATCCTCCGACCAGGCTAGGTGATGATGACTGGCAGGTCGCGGCATATTGGGATGTTGTGTATATGTATACTAATCACCGCGAGAATTTCTATGTCACGATTCAGGATTAGTAATTGCTCCATAGTTTATAACTCTATAGTTTGGTGTGTCTTTGATAGATGGCATTGTAGTATGTGTTTTTGTTTGCGCTGCATGTAGAAGTCGTCACATACAACATTTTATTGAATATCTGCATGATAAATTATTATGACTGACATGATAAAACGGTGTACGGTAGAACATGTCACTCTTCACTCTATGTCTCTTCCTATCGTTTGACTCAATCAGTTTTATTTTTAATACGTGCGTAATATTGAATTCATCGCCAAGAAAAATTGGTACAAAGTCAATCATATGGCACATTACTCGTTATAGAATTTACAATTGTAAAAGATTTGCTTACCAATATATATATATTGGTAAGCAAATTGAATATGCTTTTATTATAATTTGGTAAGCAGTCTTTAAATACTACAAAAGGCTACTTAATATTAGACTGTTGATTAAATTCATTCGAAGCCACAAATAAGTTTTAAATGATCAAAAGACTCGAAAGGAAATCAAAGCGGCTGTGACGCTATTTAAAGGACTGTGCTATGTCATTACCAGTTGAGAATTACACTAGCTGTGTGAAACGTACTAGAACGGAAGCGTTGTGCTCCGACTACAAAATGAAAATTTAAGGTTAGATTCCACTACAAAAAACTAGCTGCTAAGTATTCGTTTATTTCTTTATAAGCAGAGAGAGAGATTTTATGACACAAATTGTCACGTGAATTGGAGTGAAGTGAAGTAATTTTTCTGCCGTTATTTTATAATAGGTACGATGTTATTTTTATCTTGTGTGTTTGGACTAAAATAAGACGTTTTTACTTACAAAAAAGTTATACTTAAGTGCCCATTGTATAAGTATCAACTTCTGTTGGCAGACAGGTTATCATTGAATATTTTAACTGAGATTATTTAGGTCTTCACATGTCTGTTACGCCTTCTTTAATTATTTGCTCTTATTATTAAACACTTAAATACCATCAAATAGAAAGAACAACTAACTAAAACCGGATACAACCTAATTATAGGAGTGACAAGCATTTAGTGGTCCCGAAATGTCACGTAACTCTATTATATACCGGCGCCGTTCCCTTTAAGCAGTGCATGTTCATTGTTCATGCATTATAGCATATATACATATACAATACAGATACAATAAGTGTTTCTAATACAGAATATTATTTGAAGGAGATCTATGATTGTAAAAGTTGTGAAATACATATTGTTTAATTAATTTCTCCAGTTCTAATTAAGGCACACAGATCGTTTTAGTCTAATTAACTCAACAAACACTGTAATTGGAGCCTTTACATATATTTAAACTAGTTGAACTATACAGAATCTTGTTGTAAATATGGAAGTTTACAATACATCTTGTATTGTATTGTATTGTATGTTGATAGATTTCGAGATATGAAGTCTAGTAGTTTTTAAACAGTAAAATATATTGTTTGGTGACGGGTATGTGTGTATTAAGAATACGAAGTGTCACCGCCCCTATTCATCCCGTGGGTGTCGCAAGCAGTGACTAAGGGAGTAATCTGCAAGATCATTACAAAAAGGAAGGAATACTTGAAAGAAATACGAAAATAACCTATCTAGCCGAAACCTCATTTCTAAGCAGAGGTCTATGTTCAGCAGTGGACAGTTACATGTTGTCAATGATGATATGTGAAAATATGTTGTTTTGGGATATAAATAGAAAGTTCTCACGACAGTGAAAAAATAACCTTTACATGAGTATGTCAATAACTCTACCGCTACGTGAATTTATTGTATTTCCAGATGCTCAAATTTTCATTTGATCAATTTCGTTGCGCATTCTAAGACAGCTCAATTTCATCTATAACTTTATAGTGTCATATCTCCGTATGTTTGTGACTCACTATTATCGATACCTGGTGTGCTGCAGTTACAGTGTTGGGCGTGTGGGAAGTATTAATCTGCGGAACATACATACATGACGTGTGGATTGGAAATTCTCTGTTAAGCACCGTACAACTGTTTAATGTTTTAATACTACAGTTCACGTAAATTCAGTTATAATGATATTTATACAACGATTTTTCCACAGTTATAGAATGTCTATAACAAAATTTAGCAGACATTGGTCCGTTCAATAAAATATGGCAAGTACAAAGGAATATTAAGCCAGGGAAATTAATATTGCCCACTAATTTCAGAACAAGGGTTCAACTATCTACAACACACAGGTAGTTCATTCTTTTAGCTAATGGACCTTTTTATCGCCAGGTTGTAAAAACCCACATAATACTTACTACGCCGTCAGTTAAGAATTACGGTAGCCATTGCCTTATCTGTAATTTGCTTTATACTTAACAAAGGAAGGAGGTAGGTATTTCCTATTTAGAATTCTCTCTCCCTCTCTCTGTACCTCTCATTCTTCATTAAGACAGAACTTTAATAATATATTTGTCGAAGAGCCCCTTCACTCAGTATAAGTATCTGCATACGCCCAAAATAAAGCAACGCCCAAAATAAAGCAACACCCTTTATATGAAGCTTATGGACTTAAATAAAAGAAAATACTAAAAAAATGAAGTACTTTCATTTGTTTCTTCTATCTTTTTTAAATTCATATTTGGATAATTTATTTGGCAAATAATTTATAATAAGTGTATGATGTGCAAATGTGTTGACATTGCTTTCAAACTTCCAAGTTAAATTACGAAATTTAATTATTGAGTTGGGTACACATTGACGGTTCGAGGTTAGAATATACCTATCCTCTAAAGTTCATGTATGCCTAGTAGAGACGAGTTGTGGTTTTTAACACTTTCAATTTTAAATGGTAATTGAATGTGTATCTATGTTGAAATGTTCATCAGAATAATTTCATCAAACGTTGCAGATTTGGAATCTTAACCGATTTCAACCACGGCATTGAGTCTCAACGGAGATCATCCAGGTACACAGGACTTGTTAAAGTGTACAAGTGCGCAAACACAAGTGCACTCTCTGTTCTCTCACTCTTACAACTTTCACAGAACAGACGGCTAGACTAATGATGTAGTCTGTTGCAGTTATTAAAGCGTTCAATACCTTTTTAAAAGAACGGCAATACTCTTGAGTTGCGAGTGGTCATAGGTGACTGATAACGATTACATTTATTGTGTGTACTGTGTGTGTGTGTTGCATACTACTCAAATTTCTCGTCTAACTCAAGCGTCGTTCTGATAACATTAGTTATAACAACAATTGTACTCTGTAACTATAAAATTAACAAACATGTATCAATAAGTATTCATTAAAAACCCAGATATATCTACTTAAGTGCTTATTAAACTGAAACTCAACGTAAAATATAATGATCTTCCATGTGTTCATTCGAAATGAGAACATTAACCAAAAGATACTGCCTACGTGTGCGTAATTAAGATGTGTGTTTCTTAATTGGCTTTGGAGTAAATAATGGACGTTTGTGGATTGTACCTGCATATCACTTTTCCACAGAAACGGCGATATACGTACATCGTACAATAATAATCCAACTGAAAAAAAATAGGATCTCATATCTTATTTGTATTTTAAACACATAGTCTTTTCGGTTCAAAGATGGCTTTATTTTCTATAAAAAATATTGGCTTTTCATTTTAAGGCAGTTTCCTTAATTTGTGGAAACTTTTTTTCTTTCTTTTAAAGTCATGTTGTGGCTATAAATAATTTTTGAAAGAAAGAAACAGGAAAACGTTTTCACTGATTATAAAGTGATGCTCCTTTAGTTATGCGGGAAGAGTTTTTTTCATCCTTTTTTAAAGAAATTTCGAGTGAAACGATGCGAATGAAGAAATTTTAAAATGAATAAAGTTAATGTAAAAGAATATTAGAAAGTTAATTTTTCAAACAAATATCATCATTGGTCTAGCGGGTAGCATATGTGACTCCAGAGGTGTCAGGTTTGAATCCCGGGTCGGGCTAAAGAGTGTTGTTGAGTTTTACTTACAAGGCATTTTTAGAAACAGTTCTAAGTACGGAAGTTAGGGGTGTTTCACGCCCGTGCCTCCGGGAGCACGTTAAGCCATCGATCCCGGTTGTCACAAATACATATAGCAATCGTTATTGGAAAATCAATGCCTTCAAATATACTGACAACCAATTCAAACAACGAATTCAGTTCTGGGGGCCCGATACCAGTCGCTCCGTGGAAAAATTGACATTAGGGTAAATCCGGTTGAACTAGTAGCCGACTCAAATGATCTTAGGATGATGATGTGTAGCTATGTATATACGAGTAGCTGCAACCTCAACAAACAGTTGATTCGAAGCTTGTTCTAGCGATTTTTTATTATTTTATTTAGTTAAAATACAGTATAAAAACCTCAATTTCAATCTCTCACTTATTACAATATCAACTTAATCAACTTGTCAGCGAGCAGCCAAAGCTTTGCGTGTCATTAACACGGAAAGCTTTAGCTGCTCGCCAAGAAGAGTCCAAACTCAAATTGGTTTTGAGCAAACTAGAGGAGTCTAAGCAGTTGTGTGTCGAAAGGGATGATAATGAGAAGAAAATGCTGGGTTTAATTGAAAGAAATAAAAATTTAAAGTTAGGATAAGCCCAGATTCATACAAAATGTTCTGAAGCCACTGCTCCCCAGGATAGACAGCTCACTGTGGATGGGTTTGACTGATGTAGTGTTGAATATGAGCTTGCTTTAGAACGTACTCGTAAATTAAATGCGCCAGACACTAAAATTGCACAGTTAGAAATGACTCAACTGAGTGCTAACCCTTGCTACGTTGATATAAAAAAACATTTACACTACATCTAAATCTAAATAGTCTGAATATTTATGTTTAATATATCCTTCCAAAATTAATCATTAATTTCAACGTGTGTGAATTACTCTGCAGGTTCACGCACAGCACTATGTAATTTTATTACTGTACATCGAACCATGTAAATTAATTAGAGCCCACCCGCAGTGTTTACGTTAACCATTACAAACTAATTTCGCAATACAATTCCCTTGCTCGTATAAACCTGGAATATTGTATACTATTAAATTCAAATATTGTAATAGAGAATGAAAGAAATAAAAGGAAGACAAACGAAGAAAATGTTATAATATTTTAAGTTCGTGTTGTAGATACTGAGAAAGAAAGTTTAATTAGAAAACAAACACTTTGAATTTGTAAAGTTGACAAATCACCACCATAGGGACAAAACAAAGCGTGCAGATATTGTAAGTGTAGTGTGTAGAGGTACCCACAGTACAAACAATCAACTCGACCAAGTGAGGGTAGTCACACATTGCGCGTCACGAAGGCGTCACTAAACTCACACCAGTCAATCCGGAACGACAAGCGGTGTAACCCATTCGAAACGTCGAGAAATAAAAGTATCGTATCCTTTTCAAAATAATTTTATTGCGGGTAAGTCCCGCTGTACAACCAAATTATGCGAATGTGTAATAATTGAAAAAGTCCAAAAACAGTTCTTGATAAATATAGCTCATATTATTCAGTAACAAATTGGATCAAAATGAGAAGGTACAAAGATTATTCTCGTAATGTCAAAAAAGCTAAACTATTTGTTAAAAAAATAAGATTGTAATGTTAATAGGTTCATCATTCTATGTTGTTAGGTCAAAAAATAGGTAAGAATTAGATCTCGCTTTTTACAGGTCATTTTCAAAAAAAAACGAGGTGCTTCAAAACACATAAAAATTTGTATATTTTTAGTGCACAACAGTATTTTTGCAGTAGACTTCAACATCAAAATTTAAAGAAAGGTGAATTACCATTGTCTACTGTCCAGTTTCGAAAACTGATAGTTTGATTTACTTTAATCTAGCATATTACAATCTTTACAAAATAGAAGATACACAACATAGCCCTTGTGTATATAGGAATTGTATAATTTCACTTTTAACGCTGTATTTTGGAATCACCTCGGGTCTGAAAATAAACAAATTTCATTATTTATACACACGAGTAGCTATCACGTAAAGATCATAAAAAATATAACATTTAGTGTCATTTAGCAGTAAGTAAAATATTTTTGTTTTCACAGAACTCTCGTTTCAGTCATCCAGTTTCTCACCGATTATTTCTCCATTTTATTGTTTATACCACTTTTTTTTAATACTGATGCTATTCTAAAGAAAAAGGTAGACCAAACAAAGGCCGCAAAGAGCGTGGGGATGGTCTGACTACTACCTTATTTCTCGACGATTTTGTCGCAATGGATTGCTTTATAGGGCCGCAACACGCTTACTGTGTGAAACAATTTTATTTAATCAACAGTTTACTTATTACTGTGAGACGCTTATTTCAAGTTGAATACGATTTACACGGCTTAAATCAGTGTCCGAGAGCTCTTTTAGTAAAGAAATAGGTAAAGAAGAATTGTAGCTCTTATAGAAGAATGTTAAAGAATGTCATTAAAGTAAGGACAACACTTACACAAAAAAAAAACCTAACTAGATTACTAAAATAATGTGTTCCTATTACATAATAAAGTGATAACATGAAATCCATGTCTACGCGTGTCTCGATATATGCTACGTAGATTATTGTATGTGCAAATAAATCGGTCTCAATAATGCGTAGAACATTGAAATATATTCTATCAATATATCCCTTCTAAGGCTGTACAAATAATTATTTTCTAACAACTAGCCAAGATAATGGAGTAAAGATTAACTGTCGACGGAGGTTTGTTTTGTTAAGAGCCACTAACGCCAATTGTAACTAATGCCAGTAGGTATTTGAGTTAAGCTAATTAATTGTTCTTTGAAGTAGTCTCGAAAACCCTGGCCAGATCGATTAAGTTCTAAATATTTAATCGTTATTGATATTACATTTATCAATATTTTTCTATCAAAATTCAAATAATAAAATGTACATATATTTCATATAATTTATATATTATTATTATTATAAAGGTTTTAAGATTTTCTTTTGAGTTTACTACTAGAAACAATTAAAAGGAAATTGGTAATTACGTAGAAATACTTTTTTCAATACAAGAAAGCCCGATAGACTTTAATCACGTTCCTTGGATCGATTCTTGAATCGTAAATACATTAACTACGAGCTACTTAAAAAAAATATTTCAAAGACCTAATTCTGTTTAATTGTGTAGAGGCAATTTTTGTACCAATTAAATTGGAACATAACAGATTTTTATCACAAACAGCCTGAAAAAGATAGTTCAGTAATTTATAGGAATCAGGTTTAAACTAGTCAGATCTGTCCATGCTCAGAAACTTTATTTTATTTATATTTAATATTTTCAGCTGATAATTAGGTGTTTTTAAAATGAGATGAAATGAAAATTTTTAATACTCAGTACTAGAGATACGTTAAATTTAGTTTCCTTACGCGTTAATTTTGTAATTATGATAACCTCTTCTCAATACGGCTACTAACGTTCATTTTTAGTTAATTTGGTTGAGAATAATTGTTCCAAATTGTTACTAATATAGTAGAAGATACCGATCATATTGGGTCTAGAAATCTAAAATACTGGAAAAACATTTTTTTTGATGATGAATTACACTTACCTTAATCAAACATCCATTAAATTTGGCAACAGAATGAAAACAGATGTTTACGACAGCGAGCTAATTAAAGTTGACTTGGTATGTCTAAGTTTGCGCGAGATTGTGCGGTAATCTGGCAAGAGTGTTATGAAGACAATTTGAAGTCAAACTTTTTGTAAAGCTCTGTATTCACTGCATCACTTTCGTTGAAAGTTCCTAAATATCTTAGTAGCTAACTAGCGATTGAGCACCAAGTATATTCTTAAATATTACAATTTTAGTTGTTTTGAGCATTGTTGAAAATCATTCAAAGGAGTTTATTTGACTTGAATTTGATAGCAAGCTCGTTAAATGGCATATATAGGCAATGGCCAGGAAAATATTCTATGAAAATTTTTATAAGTAAAATTTTTAAGTAATGAGCGAAACTTATAATCCTTTCTGCTATATATTCGTACACCTCATAAAACTAACGTTGATTTCATTGGCATAATAAAATGATGTGATTACTTAAATTTAAGTCTAAATACAATTCAGTCTTTCTAAAATGTAATCGACTGATGTACAGAAATAGAGTCTTTATGTAGCACTAAAATAATATATGCTTTAAACCACTCGCATAATAAAATGTTTAAAATAACATAAAGTTCTTAAACTTTTAAATAATATTAACAACATTATATGTATATTATGTGTATAGTTATGCCCAAATAACAAACTTAAGGCAGCATATAATTTTGTTATTTGTTTTGAAGTTTAAGCGAATACCGATAGATTCGAAGCAAATATTCAATAGCTACATATTCATTCACAGTTTACGAGGCTTTGAGTACCTTGCAGAGATGATTTACTTCAAATCCTACAATACCTCGGTTTCTAATGTTACAAAATATCACGCAAATAATGAGAATGTTCAAATATTGCTGAAAGACAAATAGGATATTCTCTGTCAAGGGAAAACTTTGAACCCTTATAAAGTGAAAGATGAATGACTACTCGCATGTTAAATATTATATAAGTTTAATTGGCGTAATTATCACGAGTGGCAGACGTTGTTCAAAGAAAATGTTTTTAGGTATTATAAATGTAGGCTCGAAATTTATTTATTAATTACTCAATTTATTGTTACTTTGTTACACTACAGCTATAGTTATTTTTAAATAAACTCCTACTCGAGTGAATAAATGAATGAAAAATAAATGGCATTGAATTTTCACAAAGTTCTCACTTACTTTAAATTTAACAAAGTTCTGTGCCTATTTATAAACGATTGATACGCATAGGTCAATAAATTATCAAAGATATTCGTGATTCAAGACACAAATGAAATTATTCAACTGTCAAATTATGTAAATATTTAGGGTAAAGTCACGTAAGAGAGCAGCAGGTAATAGATATAGTTTTTCGCTAAAGATTAGCTACCTGAAACAAAGATACTTTATTGGATTGCGTAACATACAATATGCGCCCGCTTAAGTAGGAAAGGAAGAGAAACGGATCTAAAGGACTTTACTCACTTGGTAAAAAGTATTATAAGTTACCTAAACACCCATTTTGTATGAGATGTGAGAGGTGTTACTTCAGTCAAGCCAATCCATGTATTTGGCATACATGGATTGACTTGACTAATGGTCGGTTATGGAGGTAAAGTGTAGTCATATTCTTCCTCAAGAATCAAAGTTTCTAACCCCCAATTCAATTGTTAATAGTGCAGCGTTTCAACCGTGAAAGCGTAATAGGCAGGCAGACAGAGTTACTTACGAATATATAAAATTTGCTTTTGCCTGCGGCTTCGCTCGCGTGGAGTTTGGTCTGCTACATTAAGTCTCGTAACAGATCATTCTAAATATTTTTTTTTAATAAATGTTTCCTATGTTACTTCTAATACTTCCGAGAACATATATACAAAATTTCATGATGATCGGTTGAGTAATTTTTGCGTGAAACCGTAACAAACAAACTTACATTCGCATTTATAATATTAGTAGGATAAGATTAATATGGATATGAATGTGTCCTACTTACTTATTCTGTACCCAGGTTTAATGACATATGTATACTATACCGTCAGCAATATCTAGTTTCACAAACTAAATTGAACTCTAAACACATTATTCTACCGTGAAAGTTTAATTTAAAGTCAGCTTAAATAAAGTTCGACACTGGTTGGTTGAACAGTACAACAAAGTTGTTCGATTAAAATAAACTACAAAATGAATTCATCAACATTTAGCCGGTAATATTAGGAATTTGATTCAATGATATTCTTTATGAAGTTGGTTTCACATTTTTACTAAATTGTAGTGTGTCAATGAATTATATATTAGTATAAATTACTTTGTTTATTTATTTAACATCTTTTTGTACTTTAGTCATTAAATTTAGTTATTAGAATAATCTGTCACGTGTTGTTTCAAGGTCAAAAACTTCGTTTTAGACTTAAAAGGTTATTCAAGTTATGAGAACAAAAAATGAATTGATGAAATTTTGCTTACTACTTAATGGTTTAAAAGCAAACAAGTAACGTTTTGTCGATGTTTATCCCCAAATACCTTCCATTCTTCGAAGAAAACCTTGAGATCACTTCTTATTTATAAAATTAAATTCTAATAGTCGACATTTAGTTGTTCCTGTATAGTCAACTCTAAATTAACTTTTACTCCTTTGCCGCTCTAATTAGTAGTGTATACTTTAATAATAATAATAAACATTTAACGCCACACTTTACGCCTATTACAAGAAAATCCCTTATTTGATTCATTTAGATATTAAGTTTTATACTTAATATAGTATTATATTTATAAATAGTATTATACAATAAATATTTTATTATATAATACTATTTATACTAAATTCCCGCGACCCTCACCAAGTCATCAGACCACTTTGTGAGGGGCCTACCAATGCTGCGCTTCCTAGTACGCGGTTGCCACTCCAGAACTTTATGGCCCCATCGGCCATTGTTTGTGCATGTTATGCACCCCACCCACTGCCACTTAAGTTCAGCAATTTTACAGGCAATATTAGTGACTTTGGTGCGTCTGTGGATCTCCTCATTCCTGATTCGATCACGCAGAGAAACTCTGAGCATTGCCCTCTCCATTGCTCTTTGTGTCGCAGCGTATGAATGTGGTCTAAGGTACTAAAGCCTTTCGGAATTCGGCTTGTTCGGGAGGCTGGAAGTCGTAAAATCTGCGTGTGAGACGGTTCGTGACTACTCTCGAGAATAGTTTATAGACGTGGCTCAGAAGAGAAATGGGTCTATAGTTCTTCAGGAGGGTATTGTCGCACTTTTTTGAATAAAAGCACAATCACAGCCCATGTCTGAGTAGGTTTCCAATTAAGTATGACGCAATTAAATATTTTCTGAAGGATTTTCCGAACCGTTTCTCCACCTGCCTTTAGGAGTTCAGCCGTAATTCCGTCTTTACCAGGCGCCTTGTTATTTTTAAGCTGTCTGAGAGTCAAGCTAATCTCGCACAGATTAACGTCCGGTATGTCTTCAGTATAGCGTCGGGTTAACTTAGCCCTTAGATTTTTTGGTAAGTGAGTAACAGGATCCAGTCTTACCGTGTATAACTGCCCATAGAATCTCTCCACCTCACTCAGAAGCTCGGATCTCGACGTTAAAATTCTGCCATCATCGGTCCTCAGTTTTGTCAACTGGCTCTGCCCAGCAAACAGTGCTCGTGCGAATATTTTAGTCCCCTGATTTCGTTCTATAGCCTCTTGAATACGCAAGTTAGTAATAGTATTTGGCGTAGGTCATTTCTCTGACACTTAAATATCTGTTTGTTGAGCTACCAGTATTTAGATGCATCGACTGAAGACTGCGGAGGCATGTTTCGCCTTTCTTGCACGAGCTTGAGAGTGCAGTCGGATAACCTCTTCATTCTATTTGTGGGACGGGTTTTGAGTAACTGAGACCCGACCGTACGGACAGTTTCCACTAACCGGTTACTAAGTTCGTTTCAACGTATCAACGCTGGACTGGAGGGTTTCGAAGCGGTTCTAAAGTCCGAACTGAAAACTTTCGGGATTTTGAATATGAACAGGTGACGATCGAAGCGTAAGTGGCTATACTTGTCCTTAAATAAATCGTATTTGCAAAATTTTCTGGTCCAACATCTATTTCGATATTTCATAATATAAAACATATTTTTTGTCAAATTACTAAAGAAAAAATGGTCCAATATCTAATTTTCATTTTCATAACGTCCCTTTGGTAACATTAAAAACAGTATATCATTATACTCAAAATCACCAATCACAGAGTAAAAGTGTATCTACTAATCGTTAAAAGAATGTTTAGTTTGATAATTAACCGTGGAGGCAATCGCGGTAAGTTATCTCAAGAATCCATCACGAGCATATTTAATTCTGTAGTTGCTTTGTACAGTACAGTTATGAGTAAATCTGACGTCAGGTTAGTGGCAATATGCTCCTACAGACTATATTGTTTACATTGATGAAGTAAATATACCGATGTTGTTTATGGGTGCTACTCATCTGTAATACATATTCGTATTTAGATATACGTAGGTATGTTTATTTAGAAATATATGTGCACAATTGATGGCAATGGATTTGCTCTTATTATGTAATCGATAGCTTTCAGTAGACCATTGTTGGACGCAGACCTCTCCTTAGAAAGGAGGTTTATGGGGAATAATGAATGTAGGTTTTTTTTCGCATGTGTGCAATTAGAGCAATTCATTGTTATAAGTGTATATAAACCTCCCTCCGCGGATTTGAAACTATTTTTAGAAATAATGGATGAAGCCCTAAGCAAACTTGCCATCTCAGGTAAGAGCGTACTAGTCTGTGGTGACTTTAATATTAACATTCTTGATAAATCAAATTCCACCCTTAAAGTTCTTAGTCTTTTTAAGTCCCACAACTTGCTAAATTTGTTTATGGAGCCTACTAGAATAACCACTACTACATCTACTTGCCTGGACAACATCTATACAGATATTGTTCCTAGACATAAATCTATTATTAATAAGTTAGATTCTGATCACTCTGGTCAGTTAGTTAGTTTTGTAAGCAAAAAGAAAACAGTGCTTAAAAAAAAAATTACTCTTGTACCAGTAACAGTTGATCGCCTGGAACGTATGAGAATTAACTTAATTAATAATTTACCTTCCTTAAATAACAAATTAGACCCTAATGCACTATATTGTTCCTTTTTTAATTCGTTCCTTAGTCTATTTAATTCAATATTTACCTCCAAGACGGTTACTGTTACTGATTGTCCTATATTCAGTAACTGGGCAACAGTAGGAATTTATAGGAGTAGGGAAACATTGTATAGGCTGTATCATGAAAGACAATATAATACTAGTGAGGACTTTAAGCAATATGTACAATGCTATTCAAAGATTTTTAAAAGTGTCTGTAAATTAGCCAAATCTTTGTTTATTAAGTCTAAAATCAGAAACAGTAGTAATAAAATTAAAGCAACTTGGAAAGTTATTAATGCTGAGACTGGGAGAAGTGGAACAAAGGAGTCTGATTTTAAATTAAATTTTGATGGTCACATTACCAAGAATGACATGGAAGTGGCCAACACATTTGAAAAATTTTTTTCCACTTTCCCAGTCGCACTTACAGGTAATTTAGGCTCTTCCACCTCCACTGCAGAATCATTGATCAGAGAAAATGTACCAGAATTTTTTAATAATTTTACTTTTCAGTATATAAATGAACTTAATGTTTTAGCTGCCTTCAAATCTATTAATATAAAAAAGACAGCTGATCTTTGGGGAATTTCTGTAAGTGTCGTTCACTCAATAATTGACATTATTGTACCTGACTTAGTTATTATATTTAATAGATGTATAGATTATGGTGTGTTTCCTGACCTGATGAAGTATAGCAAGATAACTCCTTTGTTTAAATCAGGTAGTCCATTAGACCCCACAAATTTTAGACCAATTTCGGTCCTACCAACATTTAGTAAAGTTTTTGAAAAGCTGATACTTACTCAGTTGCTTAATTATTTTAATGAAAATCAATTGCTGCATACTAAACAATTTGGTTTCACTCATGGTCGGTCAACATGTGATGCTGGGGTTAAATTATTAGAGTATATATTTGAGGCTTGGGAGGAGTCACGTGACGCCTACGGGGTGTTTTGTGACTTATCTAAAGCATTTGATTGTGTGCAGCATGAAACACTTGTCAGGAAATTACACCACTATGGAATAAGAGGCAGTGCTTTGGATCTTCTTACTTCTTATTTGAGTGATAGGATTCAAAGAGTAGATGTTAATGGTAAATTATCCCAGGGATCAGCTGTGGCGGTGGGGGTGCCCCAGGGGTCTATTCTGGGTCCATTTCTGTTCCTTGTGTACATCAACGACTTGCCTCATCTTGTGAGGGATAACCATGAGATAGTGTTGTTTGCAGATGACACATCCTTAGTATTTAAAGTTAACAGACAGCAATCGGTAATTGACGATGTAAACAATGCTCTCTCTAAAATGGTACTTTGGTTTTGCGCTAATAACTTGTTATTAAACAGGAGTAAAACCAAATGTGTTAAATTTTATACTAGGAATGTTAAACAAGTAAAAACTAGTGTTTTGATGAACGGGGAGGAACTGGAATTGACAGACAAGGCTGTCTTCCTAGGTATAACTTTAGATTCACGGTTACAATGGGGCCCACATATAGAAACGTTATCTGGTAGACTTAGTTCTGCAGCTTATGCTGTGAGAAAGATTCGTCAATTGACGGATGTTGATACTGCGCGATTAGTCTATTTCAGTTACTTTCACAGCATTATGTCCTATGGTTTATTGCTTTGGGGCAGTGCCTCTGATATTGATTCAATCTTTGTGCTCCAGAAACGAGCTATTAGGGCTATCTATAAGATGGGCCCGCGTGAGTCACTAAGAAACAGATTCAAAGAAATTAACATTCTCACACTACACTCACAATACATTTACGAGAATCTTTTGTATGTGCATAAAAATCTGTGTAAATTTAAGAAAAATAGTGATCTCCATCAATTTAATTTAAGAAATAAAAATAAACTTGCCTTGCACACTACTAGGCTCCATAAAATATCGAATTCGTTTGTGGGTCAATGTATACAATTTTATAACAAATTACCAAACAACATAGTATTATTATCTATTAGTAAATTTAAGAAATTTGTTAAGCTGAGGTTGTCCAAAAAGGCTTATTACTCAGTTTCAGACTATGTCACAGATTTAGATGTTTGGAAATGAATTGCTCTTTTTTTAAGACCTATGATTGTGAATGTAACTGCTAGTTTAGTATTTAAAAGATTTTGAGTTAAAAGAGTGGTGGTGAGTTTCTTTCCTGGGTTCTTTTCTCACCACTCTACCATGAACAATCTGCGAACCCAGCTAGCTGTAATTTTAATCGACAGATTGTTCATCTTTCATCTTTTATTGTTTTTTTTATGACGTTCATAAGTGTCTTTTGTGACCTAAATGAATAAATGAATTTGACTTTGACTTTGACTTTAGGATTGAAGCTATAGTAACCTATAAAAACCTGCCAATGTTACTTTACTCTGCCTGATGGAATGCATGTATGGAATCCAAAAATTAATATCACACTTATTGTGAATGCAGACAATGCAATATCCAGTATGATGACCCACACTATGGTGGCCTAATGGGATGCTCTTTTGCACACGATTCTTCTAGACGTAAAATGTATGACAGTCATCGTGGCAGTGTAAGGCTTACATACTTACCACGATAACTATCACCGCTGCTTCAATGGGCCTCCGGTCTCGCATTCACCAACGAAACACGACAGCACGGATGCTGTCACTTAAGGTTGGTCTTAGCTCTTCTCTAAATCTTAAATAAGTGAGTGTATATAGGGATTGTTTTATTATTTTAATTTATTTTATCTAATTCATGTTACACTTATTTGGCGTACTACTGACTAATATTATAAATGTGAATACGAACGGAAGCTACATTTTCTGAGAGTAACCTAGGCTAATTTTTACAACAAAAAGCAACGTATGTGCTGGCAAAGCTAGTACTACATAATATAATACCAAGTGTGCTAAGGTATTGCAAAATCTATTCCTCTTATTCATGAAACTTTAGTAGTCCTACTCTATAGGATATTGTTTCAATCCTCCGCTGACTTGCTAAATTGCTTAGACAAAATTATTAGCAAAGCATTAACTTTAGTCTACAATGTGAAGCATACATCGTTATCCATTAACATTGAATGCCTGTGGGTATTTTGTCAAAGTTTGTAGTAAAAACTATTCTGCAAATTTAAGATTTCGTAAAATGTTTTTTTTTAATATGATGAACCTTCCACTAATAATATGATAGATTTCGATTATGGAAGTAATTTATTCTTAGACCAACATTAAGCATCACTTTCTCAGAATGTTTATTTATATACCTATTATTATAAAGAGCACGATATAATCTTTGATTGAGATGCTTACAACGAAAATACATTATTCATTACCTGGCTTGATTCCAAGGTCAGTAATATATCAAATAAATAAATGAATAATAAATTAGCAACCTCACACATTCCATATTTTTTTTAATATAATTATGTATATAATTATAAAGTCCTTTGAAACAATAAAATATTCAGAAGTTGTACTAGCTACCATGCTTAAAAAGGGAAAGAGGCGTTCGTGAGTTGAACGCGCTTCTTCAAGACTTAGGATGAACCCATTAATTTAGGGATGTAAACATTCCCTTTGTTCACTTACTCAAATTAACAAAGCCATTCAAAAGGGCAGCAAAACCTGCAGAGTTTTTGTGACAAAATTATGTAGCGTGTATATAGCTTGTCGGTATCGTTTTTGCAGCTTCGACGGTAACATAATCTCATCTTGGCAGGCCAGGCACTGAAATTTGTACTTGCCGTGAATATTCTTAGTTTCGCTTTTAATTTAGTATTTAAAATTAAAGGCTGTTCGTCTAGTCTAACGTCTAAAGGTAAACTTAATTAAATTACACTACTTTTGCTTGTTTTTTTAAAATTGAGAGAGAGTTATTCAACGCAATAGCTTTATAGCAGTTACACATGAATGTATTAAATTAAAACGAAATAAAAAAAATATGACATTTGACACACAACGTCATCTAGTTTTAAACTAAGCAGAGCTTGTGTTATGATAACTAAACTGACTGATAGAATACTTATATGCTTTTTTTTTGCAAATACATACATAATATACATAGAAAACACCCAAACTTCGAAACAAACATTTGTAGATCATACAAAAATTTGGTACGATCCGGAAAAGCGAACGCGAGACCTCAAGCACAGCAGTCACATTCACTACCGCTGCGTCACCAAGGTGGTTAATTACATAACGTTGTTTGAAAAAGCTTTTGTTTTTGCTTACACGAAAATAAAAACTATGTTATCAAATATTTTATTTGTTATATGTTTTTGAGATCAAAGGGACACTGTAAACCTTTTCATTCTCTAAACAGTCTTACAATACAGGTTATCTGCACATATTAGTTACTTTGCACAACACTCGTAGCTTAAACAAAATATTTGTAGTGGTATGTAATTCCACAGTTAAGCAACTTTATACTTATAATTTAAAAATAACAAAAATATAATGTATACTGCGAGAGTATTTTTCTAAGTGTGTACATAGTACACATAGTCGTATACATTTCCAAACTTAAGATAGGTAAACATAAAATATTTTAAGTTATAGACACTGCTGACATTAGGAGATTCGTGGGGGAACTGAGCCATAGACTTAGGGAGCTAAATAGTGACTCCCGTTCCGTTACGTTTCTGGTGCAAAGGTTGGATATTACCGTATAACGTGGCAATACTGTCAATGTAATGGGCACCTTTCCACCGGACGCGATTAGGGCTGGACTAATTTAACTATAATTGTGTACTATTAAGCTTACTTCACACTTGTTTCCTAAGGATTAAAAAAAAAGAGTATCACAACACCTACTCTTCCTATGTGTGTTTTAACTCTTTCAGTCACACTTTTACATCGAGAATATTTAAAACATTTTTAAGTTACTTTTAGCATCATTCACAATTAAAATATCATAAAAAGTGTGAAAAAAAAATCTAGGTGTAAAGGTTTTCGAGGTATAAGGTGGTTAGTCATGCTAACCACCATGACTATTGATACAAATAAAACTTTGATGAATGATGCATATTATTTATTAATATTAAAAACTATAATCAACTTTTCTGCAAGCAAATACAACATAAAATTATTTTTTATGAAAATCTGCAAAACATGTTTTTCCTTTGCGTAGACAAAGAGGCACTTTACAGGTACTGAACTGCCATACAGTACGCACTGGAGATATTTTGGTGCTATATTTGCAGCATCTTCTAGAGGTGATTCTCTCCGGCTGATGGCGACTGCATTCCAGACGAATTTCTCAAGGGACTGTAAGCTTGTGCCGTTTTATTAATGCAGGTCCTAGAGAAGACATTGCGTAGCTACGGTTGCTGTTTACTATATCGGGTCTTTGTCTCACCTATGCTGGCGCCAGTAAACCCTGGTAAACACTTCGTCTAAATTCTTTCAGAGTTGATTTGGATAAGTCTGGGCGTGAAGAAGACTGCAGTTCTTTATAAATTAAGAAGGCATTGACAACACAACAATCACGGAAATGAAAAAAAATCCTGTGCCACCACCTGTGTGATTTTCTGTCTACAACATAACTTCCTTTTAGCTGATCAAATTTGTCTACAAAATTCACATTTGCGTTGTAGTCTTTCACGGCTTCTGGATACGACACTTCCACGCTGGTACCATCGCGCTCTCTGCGGTTAACTTGTTGTAAATATTAAAATCTAGGCAATAACCTGATTGTGCACACGTCATCCAAACCTTGTATCCTCGTTTAGTCGGCTTTTTTAGCATGTATTGTTTTAAATAGTTCCTGCCTTTGAATTTTATCATATTTTCATTAATTGCCACCTTTTCTGATGGTTTATAGTTATTTTGAAAATAAGCTCGCAGAATGTCGAGTACAGATCTAATTTTATAAAGTCTGTCAAAATCGGAACAATTTCTGTTGTCGTTTACGTGCAAATTATTCAAAAGCCAACTAAAACTATTGAAACTCATAAACTTTGAAACGTATTTATCATGCAAATCAGGTGCTGAACACCAGTAGTCTCTGTAATTTGGCAGATTTTTTATGCCGATCACCAAGTTCAAAGCAATGAAAACATCAAGCTCTTCTGTTGTAGTAGGTGTATAACGCTTGCCGGATTGAGTAGCGTAAAGGTTCGTTTGGAAACATAAAATATCTTGTACATGCTCTGTCCAAAAAAGGCGAAACAGTAAAAGCGGTGTAATATTTTTCATGCTAAGAATTTGTTCGACTATTCCCACACTTTCAGAAAACTCAGCAGGTACGACCATCCTATAATTCTTCTTCCATTTTGGAGCTATTGTAATCAGTCGATTTGAATTCAAAGTGTTGGGCTCGACAGGGTCAGGATTCTGGCGTACTAAGCTAGACAGGGGTAGGTCATCATCATCATCAAAGTCGTGATCATCAATTACTTGAATTTCTCCTATCAAATCACCTAACACCAGTGGATTTAGCTGATCGTCGGAGTCCTCTACGGCATCATCATCGCTACAAATACTCTCGCCACCTGAAGGAAAGTCTTCTAACTAGTACTCTTCCAGTTCTCTACTTGTTAGTGAGCGCGGCATACTGTAAAATATAAGAAAAATGCACTATTAGTTACATGTCTAAGTAACACATAGATTGGGACCATATACCCACAACAGTCACGGTGGTTAGTGGCACTAACCACTACATTTTCGTTCTAAATGCACATCGAAAACACAAAAATAATAGTATTTTGATCGATATACTAATAAAATAAATATCAGTAAACATAATGAACAAAAAATATTGAAGAAAAAAGCTTACTTACCTGTTTCACAATTTTTCATATCGAACTCACTCAAAAAAGTACGTTACCACAAAAATGAATTCAACGCAACTGAACTGTCATTCATTCAAAAACTGACAACCGGTCGTGTTGTGTCAGCGATGGATGGAAGTTTTATTATAATTCAACCGATTACAGCTAGATGCTGTAGATTTTAATAAAAAAAATCGAAAAGTGGTGGTTAGCGACACTAACCACCAAGACTGAAAGAGTTAAGAGGCGGCTAAGAGAACAGAATATACAAGATGACATCACATGCAAAGAGAAGGAAAACTTGAAACAAATCCTATACTAACTCGTCTGGCCGGCGTGGTTTAGTAGACTACAACCTCCTTGCTAAGGAGGGGTCTATGTGCAGCAGTGGACTGCTAAAGTCTGTTGATGATTGATGATGATGATGACTACCTTTGATTTCATTATTGTAGTCTGTCGTGTGTACGTATGTCTTTTTTGACTTAACAATTTTGAATATTCACGTGATGGTTTTTGTGTAACAGTAACACTAGTGCATAAACTGCCCAAAAAATCGTAAAGACCTAATATTCATCTTAAGGTTGTGTAAAAGAAATTGCCGTGAGTGATAAGACCGCCAGCTGTTACGTCTACCGTTTTGTAACTCATCACTTCTTGTTTTATGTGTATACAACAAAGATAAATAAATAAATACATAAACATAATTACGCTATTTACAACAAGACCAGCCTACGTGATATACATGTTACTCACAAAAGCAAAAGTCTGTAGCTCTGTGTATACAATAACTTTTGTAAAATATCGTAGCGAGTCCGTCATCTACGCATTATTCATACCGCAACAGAAGAACATAAATTGAATAAAAAATACGAGGGTCGCGAATAAATCTGACTGGAAAAGAACTACCACTTCAGTAAATATAACGAATACAGTGTTGACACATGTCAGTTGAGACCACGAAATGATAAAGGACCTTCAACATATGGTACGGCTCACTGAGACGTTTCGTGAATTTCAATTTATTGTAAAAAGTAGGCAATCATTTTTATAGTGTTTCAGTATGTAAGTGTGTTATAAAATTGGGTAAGTATTTTTCTTGAACTTAAAATATCTTTGTCATTTTAATTTTTACGATAATAATTTATTTTAAATGGTATTTATCTTTGTTAATAAATTTTTCACAGACACTGTTACACGTCGGTTAAATTTTGTTTAATTTTATATTTATTAGCTAGTACAGAGCACGCAAAATTGTATATTTAATTAAACATTATGATAGGATAAGGCAATGCTGATTTTTATAGCACTGACTAATACTTCAACAGTTCAATTGAACTAAAGTTTTTATGAGTGTTTAGTTTTTAGATGCATGCTTTTCATCAGGCAGAGTGAAATCACTTTGACAAGCTCTTAAAATAAATAACAGGGAAAAAA
Organism: Hypercompe scribonia; assembly: GCA_949316085.1. Classification (NCBI taxonomy): domain Eukaryota; kingdom Metazoa; phylum Arthropoda; class Insecta; order Lepidoptera; family Erebidae; genus Hypercompe; species Hypercompe scribonia. Next base: position 14,630,289 of record OX438981.1, on the reverse strand, counting down.
CAAAAAAAGATGTTTTATCGCTCCTAAAACTAATTCCTTTTTGTTAACTAATTCATAATCGGACTAGAACTTTCAGTGTGGTAAAGCTCGTTAAAATATAAAATTATTAAATTGTACGGTAAGTTACCCTCTAACTCACCTTTAACCACTTATCTGTTGTACAATAAACAAAAAGTTAGTATTAAAGAGTATTAAAGATTTTTTAATATTTTTCTTTTTTCCTTGAAACATGAAATTTTATCCGTTTAATAAGTATACCGTGAAAATTTCATTAATACTTAACAAAGTATGCAATTTATGTTTCCTCATTCTATTGCTTTTCTTAAACAATGTAATTTGCAAATTCTGTTGAAGTTTTCTTTAGCATTGTTGGAGTACTCACGGTTAATGAAAATCAATATGCTTAATGTAAAATTGTTTAATGTAAAATTGACACAGCAAAATTTGTAATTAAAGAGAAGACCAGGTGCAGGAAGAAGAGCCACACCGATTTCAGCACAAACGGACGGCTCGACCGGGGTAACACTACTCACTCACAGCAGATCAAACTAAAGCGACAGCATCGGTGCTGTCGTGTTTCGTTGGTGAGTACGAGACAGGAGGCCCATTGTTACAGGAGTGATAGTTATTGTGGTAAGTGTGTGAGCCTGAACGATGGCTATTGTGTCTTTTACGTCACTAAGCGGGGCCTGAAAAACATCTCACTAGGCCGCCATAGTGTGGGTCACGATACTGCATCGTCGGTTTTCGCATTGAGTATAGTGACCACAACTAGATGGTAGAGTCACTTTGGCAGGCTCTTAGGAAACCAAAAAAAGGTAGGTGATTCTTCTTTGAAAGCTAATTGATTCACGGTAGTTGATCACAATAATCTCACCAATTATGTTCCGTTTACAAGCGTAATACCAAGCACGTTAATAGTCCTGTTCCGAGCCCTCTACTTCTCCATCATTGTGCTCACTAAAAACAGAGTTTATGCAACTCTTGATCAGTTGAAGGTAATGCCCGATTCGGCGGCAGTGATTCGAGTTAACACCCGTCAATCTCTACGCCGTTCAACTGTTTCCAAAATTAATTTTCTGAAGTGTCAAATTGCAAGCTAAAAGCAACTTATTACCAGGAATAATTGAGTCACAATTATGAAGGGGAACTTCGATTGGATACTCCAGTCACGTTTCCCTGGACCCGCGCGGTCGATCGATATTCACTGAATAAATAACATTACTGATGTTTGTTTGTTTGTACAGAACCACTTCTTTAGTTCCGCTAAAAAAATAGAATCGAATTTACAAAACATTCCCATATATTTTATGATATTTTGCAAATAATTTTATTGTGTTTGCTCGTGGGCCTTGTTTATTTCCGAATATACAAGCCGGTTTATGTAAACGCGTCTGGAGGCTTTGTTGTGTTTACAAATATTACCTGCTTAGTACTGAGGGTAGGCTTTAGTAAGCATTTGCTGCGTAAGTAGCATTAGACAAAGGATTGACACAGCAGAACATGACGATAAACGGAGATCCGTTTCTGAACGTTTTAGCACATGTAATAAAAGACGTATATACCTACAGGCTTTTAACTTAATTATCTGAAGTATATGTTACCTAAATACGTATTTATATATTACAGTAAGTAAGAATATATCCGAACACTCAAATATACACGCGCAAGAGCATATTTTTTATAAGACAAGATGCTTTAACGTCATAATTCTACCCTTCACACCAACGCGGCAAACAGCTACTATTGTGTACAAAGGATAATGTTTTATAATCATTGTTAGAGAGGGTACTTCACTGCTTAGGAAACACATATAAACAACACTAGTTGTGTGGAGTCCCTTGTTATTGTGACTCGGTCACAGCTCTTGCAAGTTTAAGAGAGTTTGTACACAAGACAAATTACAACTTTGTAATAGAAGTGTTTTATTATGTGAATTTGAAGTTACTTTATAATTTATTTTGTAAGGATAAGCCTATGTCCAGCCATGTACTATTGCAGGCGCATTAATGTAATGACATGAAACTTTAAACCGCATTTCTAAGAATTTATTATAAGTAAAAACATTCAAAAGATTTCACTTATTTTTAATAAATCGTCGTTTTTTATCAAAAATATATAAAAATTGTGGATAAACATTCCTAATGAGGTTTCAAAATCCCGTCTTTTGGGGGCAGCAAAATATTGTGAGGTGCTAAATATAAACTGGAACGTCCCTTTGAGTTCATGAGTCCGATGAAGTTCAAACAAATCTCTGAAGTAATAAAACGCTACAAGAAATAAGAAATTTCTTAGAATTATGCTTAAAAATATTATTGCGGATATGGCTAGGTATGTATATACCTTTAAGAATGATTGGACAAATTTATTGCCACTAATTTCAATAATTCTTATTCATGAGTTTTCAAAAGTACGTTGCTAATCACTTTCCATATCACCAATACTCATATATATGGAAAATGACTCTTCATTGCACGTTAAAAATTAGTGTCAAAATTCACTACATTAATATTATATTTTTCTTAAATCATTTTAAATATTACATGATTTAAAGGTTAAAAACTTTATTTTATGTTTACATGTTTTAAGTGACTATGTTTACTTAAGTCCTTTACCTTACCTTTCGCAAAGGCACAATACTGTCAACTACTTGAAAAACAGACACTAATATTGAACTGTACAAACATTTAATACACAGAATTTTGTTAGTACACTTAATACTTTAAACGAGGAATTCTTGTATACTCTGAATCTTGGAATCGACTTCAACGATTGTCATGAAATTTAGCATGCAGGGGGTTTCGAGGGCGATACATCGATCTAATTAGGTTTCATTTTTAGGTTTCATAAATATTCATCTAGACCCATTTTGACATTTAATTTGACACGTACCTAAAAGAAGTTGATAAATTGCGAATCGACTATTACACTACAATACCGAGCATAACTCGGTTTCCAGGTACTACAGTTGATACAAAAAGTTGACATACGAGTATTTTAAAATACGAGAGATTTCAAAATTAGACTAGACAAATATTATCTAACATTCTCTGTGACTGCAGACCAAGAGTGATAATAGATTTTTATCAGTCGGGAGTCTGAAAGTTGATAACGTTCAACGCCTGTGCTTCGGAGAGCACGTTAAGCCTCGGTTGTCATGAACATTTATAGCAAATATTCCACTACTAGTAACTCCACTTTCGAATTCAGTTCGCTTTCAGAGTTGCAGCGTTCCAATGCCAGACGCTCCGTGGAAAAACTGGTATTCTGGTAAAATCTGTCAAACCGTTACAGTAGACTCCAATTATTCCCAAATAATTCACTGTCAATTTCTTAAAAGAAAAAAAAAAGACTTCGAAACTAACCCAGACATGTTGTACAAGCCGTTTGGTATAAATAATTATGTATAAAAAAAAACTATGTTTTCTTCCTAACAAGTAGATTTTATAACTAGATCGTGCCTTCGTAGGAAGAGTTTCTCTGTTCTGTATACACCTCCTCAATAGTACGATTTACCCATATTCAATTTAGTTGTACGGTACGGTACGGCACGCTTCTGTACCTAAATCAATATTTTCCTTTTTTTAATTAAGGTATTTTTTTTATTGTAGTTAGGAGACAATTTTTCTTCGAAATGGTTACTAAATAATATTTTAACATTTTTGAAGAGTTTTACATTTTTGAAGAGTTTTATATTTTTGAAGAGTTTACAAGTTTATGCTTAAGTATAATCTTAGAATATTCAATTGAAAGTGTATAAAAAAGATACAAAGTACCCAAACATATTTCGGTAATACAGATATTCAGTTAAGTTATAATAATATTTCTGTTTTTCAAACAACTTAATAACAATTGTTACGTAAGTGTACCTACTTTACCTTTTAGGTAAAAATTCAATTACTACCGTACATTGGCTTCAAAAGGAACAAAGTTATTCTCTTTGCGAGTAAATAAATTGGATATTCTCCTTACAAAAGCTCATTTAGCTTCTCGTCAAGCATTAAGGCTTCTGTAAACTATATTCTATCCATTCTTTTATTTTCTTCTTTATAATTTGATAAGAAGTGAATTAATGACGGACTATTGTGTTGCCGTATTACATTGAAAATTACATTCGCTATTATTTAAGGAAAACTGTGTTATTTGTTTAAAGGACAAAATTTCATTAGAATGCACACATAAGTTTAATGCGCTGGGTTATCGCAGTAATACTGTGGTCTCCCAAAAATAATAGTATTTGTTTTGGTGGGTCTGTACCTACTACTGGGACGCCGGTAACTAAGAATACGTGACCTGGTAAAAATGTCATTCAATTGAAGGATATGTATCTACATACATATTTGTACTTTAATTAATTTGTTATTTCTATCCACGTGATGATTAATCATAATTCAAAGTGATTACACGCTATAAATTATTGTATAAAATAATTTAGAGTGAATGTAAAGTAACCATAAAGAATAAGTTGAACTGAAATGAACAAGTTTAAATTATCTTTGAACAAATTTTGCTTTTGAAGTTAGCGGCGGTGTCAGTGGTTCACTGTTTAACTAAAACTCACTGAACTAGACAAATTAAACACGCTAGAAAGAACAAATAATAGTGGATGGAAATATTATGCGTGTTTAAAGATCTTTATTTTTAATAATTTAAGTTTTTTTTCCAATTATGTCTAAGACCTCATTGAGTCTCAAAACAAATTGATATTGTTCTCCTTACTTTCAATCCAAACAGTGTTGCAATGTCATTTAAAATTAAAAATATCATATTTTTAAATTTATTTATTTTGTAATGATATTTACGTTTGTGATTCACGAGATTCACAATACGAGAGCACGTTATGCCGTCGGTCCGGTTATTATGAACATCTATGATAATCTTCATTGGTAAGTCAATGCCTTCAAATATACCGACAACTATTTCAAGTTTCGAATTAGGTACGCCCTCAGGGTTGCCAAAAGTCCGATGCCAGTCGTTCCATTAAAAAACTGATATTCAGACGAAACCGATCCAACTAGTAGCCGACCCCAAAATATTTTGGGAAAAATAAAGGTTTGGAAGACGATTCACAGGTTAAAAAGTTTAATTTTTATTCTGAACAGTACTGCACTGGTAATAATTAAATCATATAATTCCATCATTTTTATTTGGATTTAAATTAAGTCTGGCAATAACGACAATTGTAATCGATCGTTGACAATTAACAATGATTTGAGACTTCGGTTCTACATCAATGGGCCTCCGGGCCCATTGATGTAGAAGTGACAGTTGTCGTGGTAAGAGTGCAATGTAATACCACGATGAATGTCATGCCTTTTACGTCCCTAAGCAAGGCGTGAAAAAGCATCTAACTAGACCGCCATAGTGTGGGTTACCATATTGCATTGTCTGCATGCGCAGTGAGTATGGTGACCACATCTCTTGGATTCTATTCATGCTGCCCTTCAGGCAAAATAGAATCACCTTGGCAGGTTCTTAAAAAAAATATGATATTTTGTAGTTCGTTCCACAGATAAAAATATTAATAATAGTATTTCTTAATCTTTGGATCGTTCCAATTTTCATTTTCAAACTTTTGTTTATTAGTAAAGTCTAAGGCAAAATTCAATAGGAATTTAATCTATACTTTTTTATTTTAGCTTCCACTTTCAACAAGATTGCGTTAATTCGTGTTTAAAACTCAAAGTTATGTTTCGACATAAATTGTTTTGGAATACGTGTGAAATATATTTTTATATTTTTGTATATTTTTCTATTTATTATTTAAAATATGCGAACAAATTTTTGTTTGCTGGTTCGCCATTATTTTTAGGTGATGAATAACTGTTGCTGTTTATCTACCTCCATACGATACTAATGACACACTGAGGTGTCGTGCAGATAAAAGTACTCAATTTTTAATAATTGGTATATTATTTATCACCGCGTTCTTATCACACACTCACTTATCACTCTGGATTCTTAATCCGTGATGGATTACCACTATTCTTTCCATGCCTGTTGTAAGAGCCGACTAAGGGACTGTATATGCAAGACGACAACACTACACAGAGAAAGAAAACTTGAAACAAACCCCATACTAATCCGTCTGACCAGCGTCGTATTCTAAGCCATAACCTTCTAGTCAAGGAGAGGCTTATGTCCAGCAGTAGATTGTTAAAGGATGATAATGATATTGATTATTTCTTAATGTTTAGTAAGTTATATAATTTTTTGAAGATTTGATATCCTAATCTTATTATAATGTAAAACTAACTTATAAAACTAAATACCTATCATGAAAAAGTATCTAACTGATTGTAAAAACGACATCAGTTTTAGTGGGACTCAGTAAAACTAGAGCTAGGCCCATAAGTGGTTTTGTTTTATGCTATGTTAATACCAAAAAGTAGGAAGTAATTTGTTTAGGAACCCTTAAATACTTATTGTTTTACTGTACATATACAAAGTAGCCCAACAAAAACCACAAGATGTCACGATTGTTAAATTCGCGGTTTCAAACCTAAAGTGGTAATTCTACTCTCCCACTTTTTTGTTTATACTTGTTGAACTTAACGAACACATTTAGGAGTAAGTTTTTACTAGCTCAAGTTTTCTAATAATGACAAAACTTATACAACTAAGGGCTAAGCTCAAGCAGTTTTCATTGTCAGGATAGTTTGAACTTAGTACTTTAGGAAGTCAAGGTGACGTTATAAAGAGGATTTTGTTCTTATGACTTAAGTTGTTCAAAGGTCGTTTAATGAGTTTGAATCAAACCATCAAATTCAGTATAAACTACTATGAGTATTATCAATTTGTGTGTGACGTCTTTAGTTTTTCCTTATGTGACTATCATACAGTATCGATATTTTGTGTTTTTTAGTGTTATTCTTAGTCTTAATTTTTTTTTACTGTGTTGTAAAAACCTATTGAAGCGTAGAATTTTTACCTAAATAAATACAAGGGCAAAAATATCAGAATACTTAGATTTTAACTGCCTCTTTCGTAAATAAACTTAAGAAATATTTACTCCGTTTCCGTAAAATGTATAAGTAATAGTGGAAGGAAGTGTAAACCATATCAAGAACAATTATATTGAAATATTTTTAGTGTGAGTCGCCATACTGCATTGTCTTCATTCGCAGTGAGTATGGCGACCACCGCTCTTGGACTCTATTCACGCTTTTCACCAGCCAGAATAGAGTCACTTTGGTTGACTTCTATAAAAAAAAAATATATTTCTAAGTAGGTTACAATTCAAAAATCTTCTTATGATAAGAAGAAAATTTTAAACATTACCTTTCTTAAAAAAATGACAAAATTAAATAATGACTTGGAAAATCGGAATGCTCTCTCACAATAGAAGGAAAAACTTTGGGTATGCGGAAATTGCCAATAAATTTTTCCTTTCTCTATTTCGTAAAGAAACACTCACCTAAGCTGAAAGTTTTCTATGTCTTAAATTATTTAAAAGGTAAAGCTTGAACAGGGGTAGCATTCACAAAGATTTATTTGATAAGAAACTTCGGCTGAAATCTTATCGTTGGGGCTTAGTGGACCCTGAAAAAGGATTGGAATATAGGTGGAATTTATATCTGTTTTCTTCGTTTCGTTTCTTAGAGATAGTTATAGTGTAAAGTGATATGCAAAAAGAGAAAGTATAGACGACTAATAATTTTGGTACAAATAATAATACCCTTTTTTTTAATTAATGAAAAGACAACTCTCGCACTAGGAATAAATCCTGTGTTGCAGGGGACTTTACAAACATACAAGAAACGGTCATAAAGAACACCAGACTCAGAACAACAATTTGTGGGTCACATAAAGTGTTGTCCCATGTGGGGTTTGAACCACACAACATTCAGCACAGTAGAGAGCGGCGTGGCGACCTATTAATTTAATTTGACCTGAACAGCAGTCTTTCTCATCAGTTTCTGATTATTATATAAGTACATTTATAACAGTTAATACACGGAAAAGAGCCAGGATAAAAGACAAGGATGATAGCTTGTTTTTCTTTTTATTTATTTTTTGTTCACGGGAATGGAAGATTCTAATGGATGTTCTTCGCCCAAAGGGATCTGTCGAACTTTTATCGACTAAAAACCAACCCGGTGTTCCTCTGTTTGCCAATAACCAGGGAGCGAGTAATGCATTTTTTCGCTAGGAATAGTAGCTTATCTAAAAATATTTTAGCTTATTAACGGGTAAAATATTTACATGCGTTTCCTTTTTATATTTGGTGTAAAAAGACTTTTAATTGATATAATTTATAAGTAACTATATTTTATAAAGGTCAACGTATTACAGATCTAATAAATAATTATTGTATTATAATTTAAAATGAATGCTGTTAACACTGAAAATATATTTAATACATTTTTAAGTTTCAAATATCCTCTCTTTCCAAACTTTTATGCCCTGTATGTTTAAACAATCATATTTATAAATCATTTTGAAAGTAACGTTTACTTCGAGGAAGATTTTAAATCTATAACTCCGTTGATTGGAGAGATTTGATTGCATTTCAAGCCTTGTTTCAACAATAAACGGTGTATACTTGGCGGATCCTGTGAATTTTCATACACTTCTAAGTCGTTAGAAAAGCCTAGAGTTGTATTAGGAAACAGCGATGTTTGTAATTTCAATAGAAGGAAAAGAAAACGTTCTCTATTTTTAACCCCTTCATTGAACAACAGCTACGATGTTAAGAATGTACAAATCAGTATATGTACATAACATTTTAATGTTTAATTATGAGTTATACGTTTGCTTGCAATATAAAAATCATGCCTAGATATATCATATTACGAATGAATTCAAGGGTTTTTAAGTTGCATTTCTTTTCATAATAACATTATTTATCTTGACTGTTACTTTTGTTAAGTGTTTCGTTTGAAATAACTGTTATTTATTTTTAGTGTTTAAATATAAATTGACTTTTCTTTAGAGTCACAAGATACTGAATTTATATTTTCTATGCAAATTACATAATAGATCCGTAAACTAGGGAGTTTAGGGATCGGTTCAGTGTTTCAATTCTGTAGATCTCAATGTCGTACAAATTGAATTTTAAGCGTACTTGTACATTCATCATCGTCATCATCATATTATACTTTCAGTTAAAAGACGCTCACTGCTGGACATGACCCTTTTTTTTTCTTTTTTATAACGTGTGGCAACCCCCTCGGGCCGTCACCCCACCGGGGTTTACGGCGGGGTGGTGTGTCGGAATCGGACCGACTAAAACCACACGGTGTGTCACTTTGCGCCTGAGATAGGAGGGATCCGGGAACCGCTGCTATTACGACATCCAGATCCCTCCTAGCGCCTTCCCGCTACCTCGGGCACCATCTGCGGATAAACTCTCTATTTTAGGCGACGTACGGCACACGCGGACGTCGCCTCCTCGCGGCTGGCCATTGTAGCGGATGGAGGGGAAAACCCGTCCCGTCCACCCACGGCCACACTCAAGGCGGCATGAGGCGCTGGTATGCGCGCCTCCGCCGCCCGGCTCGCCAGCGGCGAATTAGGTCCGAGTGGATATCATCCTCCCGGGCCTTCTCCGCTGACTCCTTCCGCGAAATTACGTCTTCGCAGAAGGTTGCGACCGCGGTAAAACAACTGTCGCTACCGGTCAGGGAGCGTATGACGGCCGGTAGCGAGAGATCTCCTCCAATAACTGCAGTAAGGACCCCACGCTGCACCGCCCAGGCGGAACAAACCACTAGTGTGTGCTGAGCCAAGTCCTCACTGCAGTCGCAGTGGCAACAGGCGGGACTCAATTTCCTCCTGGCGACCGAGTGCAGATACTTCCCGAAGCAACCGTGCCCGGAAAGGACCTGCGTCAGTCGGAAGGAAAGGGTCCCGTGCTGCCGCCCTGCCCACTCGGCGATGACCGGCTGGAGAGCCTCCACGAGGGCAAAGCCAGCACGAGGAGTCTCCAACCGGAACGACCAACGAGCCATCGTGGCTCGACGAGCGGCCTCACGCCACTCGTGTATCTCTTCGGGCGGGGGCCGTATGCCGCTATCCGCCCGGAAGTCAGCCGTCCACCGATAAACTTCGGCGAGCACTTCCGCCTCCAAATCCCACGGCGGAGTTCCGGCCAAGGCCCACGCCGCCTCCGTCGATACGGTGCGGTAGCCGCGTATGGCTCTTACCGCTAATATCCTCTGAGGGCGCCAGAAGCGAGCCCTATTCTGGGCGGTCAGAGCCGCCGCCCACACCGGCGCACCATACAGCGCCATTGACCGGACAACCCCCGTGTATAACCGTCTCATCGCGACGCTGGCTCCACCCAAATTCGGCAAAAGTCGCCCGAGGGCAGATGCAGCGCCGACCAGCTTTGGAGAAAGCTGTCGGAAGTGCTCGTCGAAGAGCCACCTCCCGTCAAGGATCAGGCCCAGGTACTTCATCTGGGCCTGAACCGGTACGAGGACCGAATTCACTACGATAGAGGCGCCGGGTGGTGGACCACGACGGGGCCCATGGAACAAAAGGGCCTCTGTCTTATCTAGGGCCACCCGTAAACCCAGCACCTCGATACGCCCGACCACCAAAGAGACCGCCGGCTCAGGCTGGGCATAACCCTCCCCTAAGGTTTGATTGCACTTACACAATTGACACTAGAGTCACATTTAAGCCACGAATGAAACGAACTATAATAGGTGTAAGAAATAAAAATGTGTTACATTTGTTACCTTTGAAAATCTTTTAAAGTCTTTTAAGACTATTTTCTTATGTTCCAGTGTAAAATCTGAACCTGATACCGCACTCCTGAATGAAGAATTTAGTACAAAAGCTCGCAACATCGACATAAAATCATAACCCGAAACTCACCGCTATACGACTTTAAAAAGGTGAAGACAGTCATTTATAATAAAAGTAGGTCGCATGTATCAGACTTGACCTTAATGTATCGCTGAAGGTAGTGTGACCTTGCCATGGTGACACTATGGTACCAATGTTAGTTTCCGTTTTACAGAAATATATATATCACTTCAGACCAAGGTGAAACTTTCTTTAGAGTGGTATTATCGAACTGTCGATATTATGACATTCTAAAATACGTTGTTAAGAAAGGCTTCATTTACGATTATCGACTTTAGTTACAAAATACTTTAGTTACGACATCTAAAATTTTTAGTTATAAAATTTTTAAGTTAACAAGATTATGTACGTGAAATATTGTAATAATGTTAAAAATATGTATAAATATGTAAAATAGTGTACGAAAGCGATGAGTGCTTTTCTGACATTTTTTACTGAAATTACCTTTGTAAATATCTGTTATTAAAATATTTACACACCTATGCACCCTCACGCATTTTTATGATAAAATAATAGCTTAGTTCGAGTAATTACAGAAGCGTGGCTTTTAGTTTTTTAAATTATAATTTATTTTAAGTGATAATTATTTGATGTAAGTATTTTGCGAAACATTCTTATACGTTTTTAAAGAATGACTTCTGTGCAAGGGAATTATCTCTATCTTGCTGGAATTAGAGCCTTTTGAATAATTGTTCATTGTGTTTGAATAAATTTGAATACAAAGTAGGTGGAAAGTGGTGTTAGGGTAGTGGAAAACAACACGTAATTGTAATAAGTCATAGTAATAAGGTTCTCGTCTTTTTTTTAACTAAATAATTTTCTGGGCAACATAGCAGTTTAGTTCATTCGAGCAATTTGAATCAATCAATTACAACACATGTACAGAATGCTGTGTAATACTTTTTTCTAAATATTATAAATAAACGTTAAATGAACAGGAACACAAAAACTAATGTTTGTGAACATTTTCGTTCGTGGGCATAAATTTTGTTCGTGGAAATCAATATAGCGGTCTCTGGCTTTGGAATCGTGTGCACCACCAATATATCATACACAAGTTCCTTTATTAATAGCTACCACAAAATAACGAGCTATAGGCATATTTGGTAGTAACATCAAGTTGTGTCACGCGAACCTACTTATATGTGCATGACGTTCTACCTAGCCGATTTCGACCACGGTGACCAGTCTCAAGGAAGACCAGACAACTAAGCAGAAGATATTAAAGTACACAAGTGTGTACGAGAACACAGTCGCACTCTCTGTTCCCTCACTCTCAAAATGCGATTGGATAGCTATCTGACACGACCAGGGATCAGGCGCAGGACCGGTGTCTTTACGTGCTCTCCGATGTACGAGGATTAAGAGTCCAACTTCCAAACTTTGGGCCTTTATTAAGCATTTCTGTAATCAAAAAATTCAATAATACTTTCTGAATCGACCCGGGAATCGAACCCGAAACCTATTGATCAGCTGATGCAAACGTCCACCGCTAGACCAATGAAGCAGTGGTACAATACATATATGTAACCTAGTAGTATGTATAAAGAACCGTTTTCGAATAATGTAATTAGCTTGTGATACAATTCTTGTTTGGGTTTGAATAATAATTTCATCGTTTACAAACATCAGTCGCAAAAATGTGGTGTAGTGGAGTAAACCACAACACATGATAAATTTACCAGAATTATTTATATTTCAAAATATAAAGTGAAAACATCATTTTTAGAAGATCTAAAAAAGAATAAGATTCACTATTCGACTGTGTTTCTCATTTAAGTTACGAGGTAAAACACTCTTAACTTTTAACTGGGTGGGTTTTTTACTTTAATCTAAATTAGTAATTTTAATTTTCTTTGACAATTTTTTGTCCACGTTTGAAATTAATTATTTATTTTTTGGTTTTAAATTAATATGTAATTCGATAATTAATTTTATAAATGTGAGTATAGGATGATCTACTGGACGCGCTGATCATATGAGACAGCGTTGTTCAAAAGAGACAAACAAAGAAAGAAAGCACCGCCTATCTCAAAATAAAAATTCTATCTCTAAGGCCATTACAAAAAGATTTGTTAAGAGCACAAGACTAAGCTTTCGACAAATTAAAGTTACTGGAAAATACAGTTTGGGTGCTACGTTTCATTCTGTAATTCTAGTGCCTAATCGTTGTATGATTATGAGTTATTGTGAACTTTGTTAAATTTTACAGTTACACAAAACCATACGCTTCAGCGGAGACATACAAAATGTTTACTTTTTAACTTAGAAATGCTTTTTAATTTAAAATATTTTCTGTTTGAAGTCGTTTTTAGGTAAAATTTTTGTATTTTATATGTATATGTGCTATATATAGAAGAAGGATATACTCGTACCTTAACTCCATCCAAAACAAGCGCTATTCCAAAGAAGAGATAAGTATATATCTGTATTTTTCATATAATATTTTATTACAACTTTTTATCTTAGTTTACGAGTATGTTGGTGCAGAAAAATTAACGAGATCAAGTGTTAGATATCATGTACCTTTGACAGTGACCTTTTAAACCGAATTGCACTGGTGGTGGTGTATGGGTGATTGTACATTTGTATATACAATAGAATTTGGTATACATTTGTGATATTTTGAGTACATATATATAATTCGTTGAATGTTAAGTATAAATAATTTTCAAATTCAGTCACTTGGATACTGTAATAGGTCTTGCTAGGCGTCATTACTTTATAAAAGCATGTTTCTAGTTATAACTCTTCTTGAACAAATGTAATTATATATAATAATATAATAACTTAAAACAATTGAAATTAAAGGCAATAAACTATTTGTTTTCTAGTTTTAAAATAGTAATTGTGTTGTTAAAATTAGTATTCAACTTCAATAATCGAATCGATTCAAACGAATTGATTGTATTATCTTTGAATAAGAGATGTAAAAATTAAAACAAAACTCAATAATGAGGCTGGTCTCTTTTAAAAAGAATAAATTTCAGAGACATCTTTAAAATTATCCTTATTTTCTTCATTCAATTGAAATTCAAATTCTGTATTTGAATACATTAATTTTCTTTACTTTGCTGTCTCAGATATTCACGCTTCGAATAAAACTTTACTGTCGTAAGTGGATAACTTGAAGGGTCCGTGTGGAATTTCAAGCAGATATCAGATCGTCTTAACATAAAATATGGCAAAACTTTTAGTCTTTTTAAAAAAATTCAGAAATATATAATTTACAACTTATCTGTAGACTTTATCGCGTAGCCTTGTAGAACTAGTTACGTGCTACGAGCAAAGGCCTGAACGTATGAATTTATCAAATTTATCCAACATAATAAACATAACTAATTGAAAACCATCAAATTAAATAAAGAGATGTTTTATTTTTAATAATTATTATTATAATCTTGTGCTGCTTATAAACAATATAATTTCATAAATACATAGTCTCAGTTTCTAATCGCTTGTAACCATTTCGAAATCATTTGAGATTGCTTTTTTGCATATCCACGATAACTTATCTAATAATTCTAGAAAACATTTTCTTAGTTGTTACGTGCTTTTGAATTGTTTATTTTGATCATAATGTAAATTTTATTGTAATACATACTCGCATATAAATTTATGACGCAACTTGCAAACAAATGCAAGTAGAGTACTCAAAGATATTGCATTTTAAAACAATGATTTTAAAAGGTTTCGCAATAAAGTGTGTTACAGACGCAGCATGTTATTTCAAGACAGCTATAATGGAGCCATGTTCTGTTTACGTAACGGCATCTGAATATTTCAAAGTTGAATATAGAAAAGAAAAATGAATGACTTTTCTTTGAGTATTCATTTTTTTTTGTACAATTGACATCGCTGTTTTGAAAAAAAATGTGCACATTTATACGGAATACTTTAATTCATTGACAACAAACAGTATTTCTAATAGAATGTTTTAGATTTTGGTCTCTGCAGAATACATGTAAGATTGCATATTTCTTTTTCAATTAAAATAATATATTTGGCTGTATCCACCTACTGCTCAAACTGCCCCGTTCGCCTAGCAGTTAGCATATACGACAGTCTATTAAAAAGTTTCGGTTTTGATTTCCCGGTCAGACCAAAAAAAGTTATTGGATTTCTCTTACAAGAAATTCCTAGGGACAGCTTAATTACAGGAGGAGCTTAATTACATGGAAGTTTGGCGGTGTTACCTGTACCTTGGAGAGCACGTTAAGCCGTCACCGCCACCAACAAATCTATTTTAATAAGAAAAATTTTAAATAACGAAATTCACACATGTACACTGTATTGTTTCTTTTGTATTTGCTCAGGTACAAACCTACGTTAAAATGGATTTCTTAATTTGAATTTAAAAGAAGTACCTATATTGCATTAAAATCGTTTACGAATAGTCTACTTGTCTACACATTTATTTTTATCTTTTGTAATTAGTATTTCATTTTTCCTTGTACATAAGTGATTGTGTAATCTTGTGAAATAAAGTGATTTTTAAACTGTATTTATACCAATTGTTATTGAAAAGACGATGTTCTCAAATAAACTGCCTACTAACTCAGCTATCGAAGTCATCAAGCCATCCTTTGGATTGTGAACGTCCGATGCCAGTCGTCCCTTGGAAAAACTGATAAATGAAATCTATTTTACAAGTTAATCTTCGGACGTTACGTCATTGGAACTAGTAGCTGAACTCAAATAATCTTGTGAATATATAATATTTAGCTGTATCCACATAACTATCACCAACGTTACTACAATGAAGAGTGTCTTTTTTTTGCTCCCAGGATCGACGTGTACATTTCAGTAATTAGTACAAATAAATAATACAATCATTGTCCTATCTTCAGTGTAAGCTTTTTAATGTTTTGATATTTATTTTCCTATTGTGTAAGGCAAAGTAACAATACAGCATTTTTTTTTTTTTCATTTATTTCAAATTATCACGATTATATTTAAAACATTTATTAAAGGTTGTTTACTATTGAAAATACGATTTAGTCTCGAAATTAGTTTTGTTATGATTATATTTTATGATTTCTTTATCGAGAATAGTAGTCAATAATTAGTTCATTCTATGATTTGTACTCCACTAACATTGCATGTATTGCATAAGGTGGACATAATGTATCGACATAGTGGTGGTGGACATAGTGGACAACCAACCTTAGCATACCAGCCAAATAACATTCTAGGGTTGAAATTAATCTTAGGTTTATATATGTTAGCAAATCTATGCCAATCAAAAATAGTAGCATACAATATATATATACTTACAACAAATTAAAAGGTACAAAATAAGTCCCCATAAAATGGCACGGAACTAGACATACAATGCCATGACTAATTAGTTGTAGATAAACAAATCCTATAAAAACAAGTACACTGTAAAATAAAATCTTTATTTTTTGCAGATGCGCCTAAAAAATTTCCTTTTAGTTAAAAATATATCTGTACTCCAAGGTCTTGTACCTTTATTTTTTCTTATGATAACCAAAGTGCTTTTTAGAAGTCATAAATCAGAGCAGGCCTTTGAAATATTCAGGAAGGTTCCCTATGTTAAATTACTTTGATTACACTACGTGGTTATAAAGGTGAAGTTATACACGTGTCTATTAAAAAATATCAAAAGATTTACTTGCTGAAAATTGGTTTGTGAATGGTAGGGAGGGCCACGAATTAGTTAACATTTAAAAAAACGTCTGAAAAACCATTTGATTTATTACAAAAATTGTTTATTTATAAGAAAGCCAATTAGTTGAAATATTATATAATATTTTATTAAAATTGCTGCGTCTAAATGATCATCGTTTCGAAGTTTGCGCTCTTCTAAGTGAGTACTGAAATTTTCGAATATTACGACAAAGAAACAGTGAGATCGCCGGCATCTCTTCGCTGATCTTTTCTTTTAGTTGACGTAGTGTATTTGATTTATGGATGTAGATACGATTCTTAAAATAACCCCATTAAAAGAAGTCTGGTGCGGATAGATTTGGACTTCTGGGTGGCCATGTAATGACGCCTCGTCTGGAAATCAGTTTGTCCAGAAACAGGTCTTTGACCACCGGTAGGGACTCATTGGATGTGTGTCAAGTGGCTCCATCTTATTGAAACCATGTGTTACAATTGTAGCCAGCAAAGTCCAGTAGCATCTGTCCCAAGAACTCCCGTAACATGTTTACGGGGGATGTTAGATTCAAATGTTAACGAATTCTTGTCCCACCATCATACTCGATACTGATGTTAATACTGTCTATAAACCTAATGCATCACGTTTCTATTGCTTTTATATTTGTCTACTCATTATTACAATTAATCCAGGTTTTAGTAGTCAACAACTGCTTTACATAGACTTCTCCTTAAAAAGCAGATTTTGACGGGTTAGTATAGAGGTTGTTTTAAGTTTTCTTTTTTTTGCAGTGCTAGTGTCTTACATAGTTTGCTATATTAGTAAGCTCTTACGACACCTGCGTTCCTAATTCGTGACAATCTGTATACTGAATCCATTCTCAAATGGACGGGTGTTGAATCCTTATCTTATCATGTTTTTTGCGACTGGGCCTAATTATAAGTAAATAAAATACTTTGCAATAAATATCATGATGATTATTTAATAAACAGAAATGTTCTTGTCGTTTATCAGTCAATCAACTTAATGTACCAAAATGTTTATATCCACGCGACATTTAGAATAAACTATTCAAAGTCAAGTCTTCAAGGTCTATGTATTAATAACTAAATCAATAAGACTTTTCTGAGTGGTATTTCTGTCTTAATATCTTGGTCTTTTCATATTTGTTTTGTAATCAAGTTACTTGCTATGATTTACATTAGAACAGAACTTTCGTGAATAGTACTAGTATTTATAAACGGTAAATTTATCCTTTATAAATTACTCGGATTTGTATATGTAAATGAATAAGTGAGTACACTAAAGAAAAATAATGTGTGGCATGTTATATCTGAAAGGGATTTATTTAAGATCATAAAAATTATCGTGAAGCTGTAAATAGTGGCTAGATAAACTTTGGTAAATATGAAAAAAAAAGGATTTCTTGAGTTCAATCAGTAAAGATAAAATTAATTGTTGGCAAGGAACTCGTTTTCTTTTCTAGTATTAACGTTTATATTAGTGTTACTAATAATAATACGATTGAAATATAGATTAAACTAGACTTCTGATCTATTTAGACTGGACGACATTAAGTTCTCCAAGAGTTAAGTGTTACATAGTATTTTTTTCGAATCAGATGTTAAGTTCCTCTTGCATTAATTTCGAAAATAAAATATTCAAATCGTGTTACTGTTCAAAACCTGGAAGTTCGTCAACTAAAATAATAAAACCTTAAAGCTATTACCACAAGTTAAATTATATAAAATATTTTCACCTCATCCTGTTACGTTTAGTTGTCACTACTCTAAAGAAAAACAAAACAAAATCCAAAATCTTTTTTTTTCTACACACTTAAGCAAATTATGCAATATTTATCTAAAACCCTCAAGGGAACCTCAACTTCCCTAATGACGCAACCGAGATATAACACAATTTTTATTTGTTCTTCCTCATAAACTTTTCTAGTTTGGAGTTACGAACAGGTGAATATTGCAAGGGCTGCTCAGAATGGTTGAACAAAACGAGCCTACATTACGGGTTACTTCATTGTGGGGGATTTATGTTGCTACTCTCACGTAATGTTTATTTCCGCTTTTTCAAGGTAATAACTGCCTAAAGTTTGAATTTGAAGTTACAGTTAAGTAACTTTAAATCTCGCTACGTCGTTTTGATGTTTTATTCGGGACTCAAGAGTTTTAACTTTGCATTATACAGACATTACAATGGGCATTGTTACTTCAATTTAAGCAAACTTAAAGTATTTCTAAACACAATTAAAATTATCTAAATATATAAAATACTAAATTGAGAATCAGCAAAACAATATTTTAGTTTAACTAAAATAATAAAATGTTCATAAACGTACGCTCATGCTTTGTAAAAATTTTTGGTTATTTTAATGTTATCTTCTTTATTTTAAAAAGTGTAGCAGTATTATAATTTGGTACTCCAAGACGACACGATGAAGATTTAAAAACACACGTCAAAATCCCTGCTTGCCTATCAGGGTAACATCATCACATCACATCACATTAAAGATTGTTAGTGATACAGAATGATGACACAGTGTCACCACCCCTATTCATCCCATTGTTGTGACTAAGAATACAAACTACGCAGGACAACATTGCTGCAAAAACAAGGAAAACTTGAACTCACCCTATACTAACGCGTCTGACCGGCGTGGTACAACAGACCAAAATCTCTTTTTGAGGAAGAGGCTTATTTCCAACAGTGAACTATTAAAACCTGTTGATGATGATGATGACGATGATGATTTGAGTATATTACAGAAACAAAAAGTGGCTCTCGATTCTACTCATGTTTCGGTTTACTTGTTAAAATTATAGTACAATTTTATATACCACTTTTTACTTAATAATTCATTAACAATTGAAACAAAATCTACTAATTTATATAAAATTAGATACACAAATTTATTTGTAGGTATCATTACTTCAACCTTTGGTGGTAGATTAATTAGATGGGATTGTGGCCTGATCCTGAACACACCGGTTAGAGCGACAGGGTATAGCCTGGTTTACTCCAACCTTGATTTGTTGGGGAGAGACAGAAATCACGTGGTCCAGATCCTCTCCGAAGAAAACACCTGAGGCTGACGACTGTTATGTTGTTCCTTTGTGGAAGCACTACTAATTCTTAAAAATTATAAATTAAATTTAAAACTCTCACGCGCATGTACCCATGCATATACCGGACTCTTTAGATCTAAAGTTGCCAAAATTTTACTCAAATAGGATTACAGAATTAATCTTGTTTTTACTAAGCTTTTTTGTCACAAATTTTCATGAGGAAAAGTAAGAACTTTGTTACCAGGCGGCCAATGTGAATACTCCAAGGATTACTTTCCTGGGTTGCTTATTAAACATAATTCTGAAATACCGCCACATAACTAGTTTTAACATTTTTAATTATGAACAAAAGCGCGTCATTTGTAATGTCATGAGTTAAGCTAGGTTGATAGCAGTTTAAATAATGCATACTACTTAGAATATTTCTATTTGTTAAATTATTCCTTAGTAGGTAGTTTATAATATCCACAAAAATGCACATGAATGACAAATCTACCTCAAAATAATTTTGGTTTAGTTGAATAACTCATCTTGTTCTGCAAGAACTCATAACTTTATATAACAGCAGTCGTTCTTGGAACTGATCCAAAACTAAAGGATATCTGTTATATAATATGATTGGTACTCACCAAATCCTCGTCGTCGTCGGAGAAAATATTGCTACGCTCCTGGGCCGTCATATTGTTGTCTTCAATTTAATGTACAATATATCCATGGCTCATACACAAAACACGAGCATCACTGATAAACACTGCAACTCCTCTGAAATTTCTTTGAACAGAACTCTATTCGAATACATTATAAATTCACAAATTACAGACCTAAAAACTCTTTTATCGACTGAGAATAGTATCTTAAAATTGCAAATGGTGTTCGAAAAATAAATGAAACATCGGCGATGTTCGAATTTCGACCTGTACGCCCGCACTGTTCGATGGTCGGGTACTTACTGCGGCGGAGGGCGGGCAGAGAAACCACTGCAGCGTCTGGTAACCATAGTAACGCGAAGGCTTTTACACCGCAGGGGCGAGTATGCATTTTGCAAAGAATAACCGACGAGTATGATGAATTATAATTATTTTAACGTTTGCAAAAGAAATTTACAAGGAGCCGTTTATAAAGGCAAAAATTAAATTATCTTCAATCTGTACTATATGGTGAAACATTTATCATAACCAAAAGATATTTATGAAATTCTATAAAATTTGAATATCTGTGTAGCTCGTTGGGTAAATTTTGACTGATTATAGATAAATTGATAACACTTTTAACATTTACGTTTGCGAGACCAATTATTTAATATATTATACTTTTTTTTCTATTACCTAATTATTTGAAAATATATTTTGCTTACATAAAAGTATTCATTAAGTGGAAAATGGGTTAAAAAGGGAAAAATTCTGTCGTGTAGTTAGTCTCTTGACCTATTTCACAACTACTATATCTAATAAAATTTTGTACACAATTTCTACTAGCTATTAATCTCGGGTAATATTATTTGGCTGACCGTCGTCGACAGTAAGTGGAAAGGAAGGCAATTAAGGGTAGTGTTAGCCTGCTTTTATATTACAATTATTGATGAGGGATGTTTTCTAAAACACATCTGATAATAGGAAAGTCAAAGTTAAGATACCTAATTTTCTTAAAAAGCAAAAAGTATTCGAAATTGTATCGTCTCTTTGGACTCTATTGCTATCTGGTTGAAGATTTGTTGTAGATTAAGATCAATATCGATTTAATTTACAATGAGGAAGCTCAAACTTCTTGACATCATCTAATTCCGCTTTCCCTCCTTCCCATCTAATTCCTTAATGACTGACAGTGACTACAATAGGCTAAGTAGGTATAGGTAGGACTACAATAGGCCTGTCAGGAGTGAAGATCTATGAGTAAAGATCTATGATAAAAAAAAATACAGTTTCATTTTTACCTCTGTAACGTCTTGTAGTTCTTGTCATAAACAGAAGCTAACATGACAGGTATATACTCAATCGCGCTGGGAGCCTTCTAACCTTTTGATGCCTAATGGGATTCCGGTGAGACTGTCGTTCCGTCGCCCCCTATGTTCGTGGAATTTTCAATGTCAATAAGTTCCCAGTGACAGATGTTGAAATGAAAGTGACAGATGACGAAGTGACAAAAATATTCTGATAGAAAAAGCAGCAACTATATATAGGATAATACACTGCGATCCTGTCTAACTCAATGGCTCTGAATAAAATTTAATACAGAGATTAGTTTAAAACCGATACTTTCAACTCAGAAAAAAATATTTATAAAATTAACTTGAGCAAAGTCACGGCGGAAAGTTAATTGATCAACATTTAAAGGCTCACCAAAAATACTAATTTCAACATTCAAGATACTTACGGTCAGCCAATATAGAAACAGATTGAATGCTTTGAACGGCGTTCTTTGAAGGTTATAAATAGCTCCGAGGGAAAGGATGAAAAGTCCTTTGGTGGTGAGACAGCAAAGGTCAGTAAACAATATAATTTCACTAACTTTACCACTATGGCTTAATAAAAATATATCCACTGGAGTATAAATCTCATAATGACAGTGATATTGTCTACTCTATGCCATATAGTAATAGATTTTACAATCATAAAAATTTACACATATCATCAAGGTGTAAATAATTGCAGGTAACATAGTCTGCGGCGGTTGGTATAATTAATCGAATAATATTTGTGATTGTCATATATGAATTTTGTAGTATGCTATAGGTTTATATATAATAAAGACAATTTGTCGAAAATAAATCAAGCTTCTTTTACAATTACTATTATTTCTTAGACTCCTACTAGTTGTCAACGATCCTGACTTAAACTCGATTTGTCTGAGTACGTGTGAAGTTTCCACTAGCAATCACTTCGACAGCCAGCCTCAATCGGTCTACTCTGAAGAGGCTCCGGATAAAGTGATTTGAGGTCGGGAGTGGATGCAACTTCACTACCTATCATTGCTTCGAGATTTAGCAGAACAACACCAACAGTGCGTTGGTACGCATTCTGCCACTATGGAGGCATCCTATTGCAATTATTTTTGAGATTTTATTTTATCATTTTATTTTGCTGTTTGTTTCACAAATATATACAGAATTGCAAACTATAGCTCACTGTCGTCATCATTCTATCGCAGTCCACTGCTGGACTCTCCTCTATAACTGCACGCTACTTGGTTTAATCTTCGGTTTCTATATTATATTATATCCGGATCTCAGATATAAAATTGAATATGATTGAATTGCTTTAACATTAGGGCAATAAGATTTCATGGAGATCTAGTCCTATTGGAGTCTAATGGGGTTTATGCAAACACTTGCAAAAGACAGGACACCCTTTCTTTACATAACGTGATAGTGAGATATATACACAAATACCTTATAATGTAATTATTAAATGTGGGTATGTGAGTGTGTGTTTTTTTAGGGATAGTACTAGTGGTTATTGAGGGCTAAAGTGTTATGTAACCCCTATGTTGAGCTCTGTCTAGTAACGACTAATACTGACTAAATAAACTGCCTCGTTTTCTTTGCCTTCTTACTCCCATAGGGTCACCGTTAAGTACAAATTTCATCACGGCGGACGGACTTAGCTGCTCATTTGCTAATTGATCTTGTTTTTTGGTTACAACTCGATCTAGCTATCTTCTGGGTGTGTAGTTGTCTTAGCACTTCCACTACATAGGTTTTTTTACAAAAGACAACGTCCGCATTAAAAATAAATTCTGTGTCGCGGGGAACTTTACAAACACAAGAAACGGACACAAAGAATACCCAGGCTCAGAACAACAATTTGTGAAACACACAAAGTGTTGTCCCATGTGGGGTTTGAACCCACAATACTTAGCGAAGTACAGAGCAACGTGGCAACGGTTTAAACTACTAGGCCAACCGTGCAGTCATAGATGTTAGCTACGTGCCATGTGTGGCACATTCTACGCGTGAATGATTATGTCGTGAGTGTATGCTGTTCAACTCTCAGGATCATAGCCTCAGACTATTTCCTGTTAGTAAAAATTACAGCTTCTATCTTATGTCCTGCAAGCTTCTGTCCTACTTGGTCCATCCAGTTACGAATGGCTGCGTACGTTTGATCGAATACTCAATAGATTTTCTCAATATACTTGGCAACGATCACTATCGCCACGTTATCTGAAAATGTTACAACTCGTGTTTCTCCTGGTAAAGCTTATTTCAATAATGTGTCGTACATAATACTCTATAGTAGAGAATCTAGCACTGATCCTTGTGGTACTTCTCCAGTCACTTTTACTGTTTGGGTTCGATCGAGCGTCATACTTAAGGATTCAATCTGTAGAGTAGCACACTACTACGTCCTGCAAGTAGACGGGTGCGTATAATATAGCAAGAGCATTCATAATTACATCCCATCTGGTCAAGTTGAGCAACTTATCTGTTTCTAATACATCGTGATCAACTAGGCGCGATCCGAGGTTTGATAATTTTATGTCGTTTGGACAGTGGTAGCAATATAGTGTTATTCATAATTGCACTTTGAAGAGATTTTATGAAATATTCTAAAGGTAAATACTGGTCTGATAGACTAAAACTGAGATTTAAATCAATACCGGCAAGATCTTAAGTACCGTAATCATAAAATTTTGTTACAGATGGTAACGCTCATTTTAAGATCAGTCTAAGTACGCCTGGATAGTAATCTGTCCAGGTTGTTTGTACAGGTGGGTCACGAACTAGTTAACATTTGAAGTTGTTTAAATGAAATTATTTCATATAGTAAACCCGCTGCGACCCCATGAAGTGATCCATTGCGACAAAATTGCCGAGAAACGAGCTAGTGGTCAGACTCCTCCTGCGCCTCGCGCAGCATTTGTTGCAAAGAAATTCTTGGTCCATCTTGTAGTACACCAGTAGTGATATACTGTTTTGTTTCTGATACTATGTGGCAGAGTCACTTGTGCTTCAGGTAACTAAGTTGTGAGTAGGCAAGAGGCCGTGAGTCGCTGTTAAGGTTGGATAACGTTCTCCATAAAAGCTAATTTTGCTAGGGTTTATGACAATGTTTATATCCCCCGCAAAATGTCATCAAAGCCTGACATAGTTATTGTAGAACAGTATTTAAGGACAATTTAAGCTTCTCAATTTTTTTATAAGACGGTGGGTGATATATCGTAGTTATTGCGATTTGTTTTTTGTTTTCAGCAACTAGGCAATTGCACTCTTTTGTGTTTGACACTGTTATAAACTCGTATGTGTTTGGGGTGAGAGGATGCTTGTGAAAATCAATGTTGCCACTTACTTTTAAAACTACTAAAATATTTACATCTAAGCTAATTGTCTGTGCTAGAGGACCAGAAACCGGTCTTCTGATCACGAGAAACGTTGATCAGTTACTCAGCTAGTTGTTTAAACAAAAGACGAATACTCGGATCCCGTGCTCCTAGCGCCTATACCACAATCAGTGAAAATATATAATAACTTACTAATTATTGATATTTACGCCGTTTGAGGCTTGCTGTGTTTGGATGATGTGGTGGTGCGAGGATGTCGACGCAAGTTGCGTCACACACCAAGTAGTGAGTTTCTGTTTAAGTAATTTTAAATTGATAAATATATAATTTAAAATATGAGTAAGAAATATAAGTTTGTTTAATAATTTAATATTTAATTAACGTAATCATACTTCTAATAATCAAAAATCTGCATAAAAGCTTAAGTTTACAGTCTGTAATTAAAATAATGAAAACAAAATGGTGGCTATTAACGCAACGGATAATGAATACACCAGATTATAATGAAATTGTGAACACTAAGGGTGTAATGGATGACGACCTTCTCATATTGCACTAATCTTCATCTAATTGCCATTGAAACCAACGCTCTCTCCTCTACAACGGCCGAATGTAATATCTTTGTTTGCATAATTTACGAATTTGGATACTTGAGACCTTTTAGTACATAATACATATTGCCACGTACATCTGAGGGTATTGAAGTTTACAAAAGTTCAGAAGATTATCCAAAATCCATTATTGACTATAATCCATTCGAGACAAAACCATGTCGTATATAAAATAAATATATTATATATAAAATAATTTAAAGACACCATTGGTAGTGCACTCTTTAAACGAATTACGCACAGTCAGTATTATGTTTTAATTTTGAAAAATAGGAGCTCAATAAATGAATCAGTTATACATGTTAGTAAAAGATAAAGATAAGGTATAATTTTAGTACAGATTAGCAAGCTTTGTTACATTGTATATTTCAAAGCTGCTATCCATATTGCAAAGTTATCAAACTCTGCTAACTCCGTAGATTGACTTCATACTGTTGCACAGGTAAATTATGCTTAGTTTCATACCAACTTGTACAAAATTAAGTACTGATGTGAACCTTTAAAAGGAAAAGGAAAGAGGAAGGAATTCCTAAGAGGAAAAAATAGAATTCTTATTTTATTAGATATATTATTATATTATTCAGATATAGTACATATTTTTATGTATAGATTATTTTAGATACAATTTGCCGGTACTACATTAATAAAATCACACCTGTTTTCCCGGAGGGATGGGCAGAGGCATATTAGATGGCAAGACTATTGCTGCTAATAGGAATGTTATATCACAGCCTCAGCCATTGATCAGCAGGTGTATCACTTGCAGGTGTGGTTGACTAGGGGCCCTAAGTTCTTAGTGGGAACCCCATGCATCCTAACTTTCCAGTATCATCTTAAACATTTCAAATATTTAAACTTTAGGCAGTAAAGGTGAGCTGTCGACTACGCAGACAATAAAAATGGTCGGAGAAGAGAATCTGTAAGAAAGGTAACTATTTCTACTACTTGTTTGAACTCCTAATTCTACATAATAGTGGTTATCAGTAAGATATACAATCTTTCATTAAAAACATCAAAATGTTCAGTAAAACAAACAATTTATCAACCCACAAAATATCGAGATTAAAATATGTTAAATGAAAACAGTATCGTTTAATTATTAAAATTTATAATTACTTTAAACTATGTCATTGTGGTGGACTGCCTTATTGTGGCTTTTAATTGTTAAATTCTTGTTTTGCTTGTGAAACACCAATGAGGTTACCGACAAACGAAAGCGTTCTGCGATCCTGTATGTAATTCACCCACTCAACATTTGACGAAATTATGTATGTATTGAATGTTTTTCTAAGTAGTTAGAGTTTTCCTAGTTAACTATTATTATTAAAAAAAAATACTGACCGAGATCATAATCACAGATCATGAAAAATATATTATCAATGTTTAAGTAATTTTATAAAATGAGTTTTATATTTTTTTAAAAACCATTTTATTGCATATGAACCAGCTGATTTGGAGCGATAACAGCATCATACAGAAAACTGGTGTTAAGAAAAACTTTCTTTGCTTTTTCCCAGTGAGTGAGGTTATCAGAGACCAAAAATCACATACCATATTTTAAACGGAGGGGAGCTTACCGAATTCAAAAATAAAAATAAAAAAGTATAATTCGATTACGTAGAAAAGGGGGTCTAAAATGAACGAAACAAGGAAATAATTCAAATATAAATTCAGATATGTGTAATTACAAAAATGGTCAAGGTAGAGGCGTGGTCTCACCTACTGTATACCTACTAGGATTATGTAGATGCCAAAAACACCTCCATTAAATAAGTATAGTATGTAGACGTAGTCGGGCTCTAATTTCTAAGCTTTATTTTTATATTTAAAACTTTTCCTTTTCCAAATCAGGTATATACGCTATTTGTACAGTAACTAGGCGATTATCTCAATTCATTTTTTTGAGGGCAGAATCTGAGGTTTAAATTAGATCATATAAAATTTTAATAAATTCCCATAACTCACATCTCTCTTTTCAATATTACAAAACTACTGACACCACATTAATTAAAATCAGTTTAGCTGTTTAGACGCTACGGAGGAACATACAGGTATACATACCTAACTGTTTTTGGACTTTCACAATTTTTACGCACATACATAGTTTTGTTGTACAGTGAGACTTATGCATATAGTAAATTATTTAAAAAGGTTACGATACTTTCTATTTCCCGATGTTTCAAACGGGTTACACCGCTCGTGCTCGGAGATAGACTGGTGTGAGCTTAACGACGCCTTCATGACACACAAGGTGTGGCTACCCTCACTTGGTCGCGTTGATCGTTTATACTGTCAGTACTTCTACACACTACACTCACGATGTCTGCACACTTTGTTTCATCCCTTTTTTTTTTTGTTGACGAGGCGGAAAATCCCTGCGGATCTCATGCTCCTTAGGGTGCAGGAGTCAGGAGTATGTGCTGTGCCCACTAAAAACCATTTGATTTCAGGTCCCCCCCAAGTTGGCACCATGCCCTCTTAGACTCTATCCCAATTCTGACGTGGCGGCCCGACTGTAGGGTACTACCGTTCAGGCCGCCATCCTATCCCCTATCGCAGCAACTATTCTGCCTCCAGAGACCCCCACTCTCTGGCGGCTCGCGGTCTCATCGACGCTTCATGACGCCGTCGACGTCTTCTTCTCTCAGGATCGGCCCTCTCCCGATCCCGTTCAGCGGTTCTTCTTTTTGGAGCATGACGCGTAGCAGACGACACTCACTCCAGAAGGAAGACTGGTCCTCAGGACCGCATCATATGCGAGGTTCCACAGAACCGGTTGTTTCGTCCTCACGGTGATGTTTGCACCCACTGATGATAGGATTTCATGATGTGTGTTTTATAGCGAGTAAGTCTCGCTGTACAAGAAAATACATACATATCCTTGTATATCATTACCTTTTTCTTTAGGTTCGTTGTAGTTGGGTAAAAAGAAATCTGAATTTTTGCACAGTTTTAATAGTTTAGTTGTGAACGCAGAGGCTTGGAATCCTTGGAACCATCAGTGAACCGGTGTTAGGAATATTAAGTGTTAGGTTAGTAAAGAAATTCAAAACATTATAATAGAAAACTTTGATGGCGAGTATTTACATTCAGTACTCATTATTTTTCCATTACTGAGTGGCAAAAGGTTAGGTAATTATACTCATTAAGACCGCGGTCAGGTCTTTACGTGTAATGAAATGAATATAAAAAATTATGAGCCATCAAGTTAGACAGCAATATTAATGAGACAGTTTTTGTTTTTGTTTAGCCATATTTCGTCCTCCGGGTGTATTCATACCGATACTTAATTGTAGTACAGGTATCCGTTGACATATTTAAAACCGATGCGGTGATGGGGTGTTAATTTGCAAGAATTTATTTATATATATTATAAGGAAATTTTAATTTTTACGTCGACGAGCCATGCTTTGTTACAGACTGGCTTAGCTAGAGTGAAACTGGTATTAAACAAATCTTTCATTACGTTCAAGGGTGGCAGAAATAATAACATTCTCACATATTTCACCGCTTGATCGCAAACCAAGCAATGCTTGCAGGCTTGTACTTACACATTTCAAAATACTCGTACACATGAAATGGATTTTAATCAAACACAGAACAAATGGTTATATCCATCACACAAAAATTTGTCCTGGGTGGGAAACGAACCCCTGGTTTGGTAGTGAGGATTACTAACTACTAGATTAAGAGGCCCGTCAGAATTACATAACCTCCTTCTCAATAATAAGGCACAGTCATCGAATCGATACTACACTAATAAATATCAATCAATCTATCAATACCCTAGGTACCATAGCCACGGGGTGCGGGTCGGGTAACCTCCACGCGTGTTCTCATGTTTCTTGTCCTTTCTGACCATTGCGGTCGGGGGGAACGGAAGCAGGAGGACCGGTGCACCCTGGGCGACGGTCAATGACTTCCTTTGTGAGGTGGGTATTGGCCGCCGGCGAATAACGCGACAGGGGGGTAAACGCTCTCCGTACTCTTCTGTTAAGCAGAAGAGACTGGACGAGCGTCGACAAGTGCCGAGGTGGGATCCATAGGGAACCCAGGGGCGGGTTGGCCCACTGCTTGCGCAGGGGTTGACAAGCATTAGTGCTATCGCCGGTGAGAGAGGATTAGCCACCCTCTTGCGTTCCGTAATCAACAGGGACTCAACAACGACCCGACTGGTGGCTCCAAGGGGGTACGCTGAGAACCTGTTGACCGGAGGGCTTGCCTTGATTGGCCGGCCCATGACAAGGATAGTCTATAACACCAGACAGCAAAGTCGTAAAAACCTGTGGATACCGGCCGACCTCCGCAGTATATAGACTTATCCGGGTGCAGGGGGCACCGCCCGGACGGACTTCATTTCCCCCATACTCGTGGGATTTAGTATGGATATGTTACAAACCAAAAAAAAACAAACAACAACGGACGGATCAACAAAAGAAACTGGCTTTATCGAAAATGGACCGATTAAGATTAGAGAGGAGAACGTGAGAGAAGGTGAGGAAAAGCTGTTGCGGCATCGGTCGCAATCGCTTATAACATCTTTCTCCAGACCCTCAACTCCGTTTTCGCTAGATGGAGATGAGCGAGTCGAAGAGAGCGATAGCTCTGCTTCGGTAGGGTCTCGAAGAGAAACGCGACGACAGTCTCGGAAGCGCGGTAATGACGCTTTGGATGGGTTTGGTCATGCGAAACGAGCACACAGTGGTAGTACCGCTAACAAGATGAGCTCAGTAGAACTTGGCGCCCAAATGCTCGTTAGTCTCGCTGATGTCGAAGAGGTGCTAGACAAACCTCGCAGCACGAAGGCGGAATTGATGGGCACCATTCGCCGAGCTCTGCAGACTCTACAAAACGGCGTCAAGGAGCTCTGCAATAGGGCAGTGTCACGCGAGCAAGAGGAAGTGTCTGCACGGAACCGGGTCTCGGAGTTGGCTGACCAGGTGAGGAGTCTCCAACAGGAGATTGAATGCCTCACCCGAGCCAAGTCAATGGTGACGGCTTCGGTGGTACCGCATGCCTCCTTAACTCCAAACGTGGCTGGAAAGATTCCGAAGCTAACAAGCGGCCAAGTGGTGACGATTCCAAAAGCCCATCCGGCAAGGGTGGACTGCCCGGACTGGGAGCAAAATTGAGGTTATTATGAACCGAGAGTTTGCCCGAGTCCAGTCCGGGCTCCTAGATAGATTTTTCCCAGAAAGGGGTGCCAGGCCCTCTCTAGGTCAGGGGCAGACGTCAGTGATCCAGCAGCCTGCTGCTGCAGTTCCAATGTCCTCTGCTCCTTCAGGGAAGAAAAAGAAAAAGAGGAAAAAGAAAAACAAGATGAAAAGACCCATCGTGCAAGCGCCGACACCTGTTGCACTGCTAACAAAACCATCGGCATCGGGAATAGAGAACCTGCCGGAACGAACAGTGAGGAAGGAAGGCAACACCTGGGCTCAAATTGTAGGGCGAAAAGCCAAGGCTGCGGCTGCAAAACATAGCCCAGTGGCTACTTCCTCTCAGAGGGTGAGGAAGCCGCAGCTACCGCGACCACCTACCAATGCCGCAATGTAGTAATGTAGTCATAGTGCCTCCGGAGTCTAGTGCTTCTCTGGCCGAGGTAATGCAGGCCGCAAAGTCCCGGGTAAAACTGGCGGAACTTGGCATTACAGGTGGGGTCCGTCAGCGAAAGGCAGTCACAGGGGACCTAGTACTGGAGGTCCCTGGGCCAGACAGCGCTGCCAAAGCGGATGCTCTAGCCGAACGATTGCGTGCGGCCATGAGTGACACGGATGCACGATTTGTGCGTCCGTGCAAGACCGCCGAACTGCGGGTGATGGATTTGGACGAATCCATCACCCCCACTGAGGTTGCAGAGGCAATAGCCGCAGCGGGAGGCTGCTCCCCGTCTGACATTAAGATCGGGGAAATACGCAGATCTGCAGCGCGGCTGGGAACGGTTTGGGTTCGGAGCCCACTTACAGCAATACGCCAAGTTGCGGCCGCTCAACGTGTGCAAGTGGGATAGGCATCAGTCCGTGCAGAAGTATTAGCACCACGGCCCCTGCAGTGCTACCAATGCCTCGAAATGGGGCACGTTAGGGTGAAGTGCTCGGGCCACGCTGACAGGAGTGGGCGCTGCTTCCGCTGTGGGGAATTGGGCCACAAGGCCCGAGCTTGTGTAGCAGACACACCGAGGTGTCCAGTGTGTCTCGACCACGGCCGGCCTGCGAATCATCGACTGGGCAGCAAAAGTTGCTGCCCACCGAAGAAAAAGAAGAGGGGAGAGGTCCAACCTCAACCCATAACGAGTTCTAATTCGACGGGAGAGGCAATGGAGGCTTGAAATTCCCACCACAGACTAAGATTTTCCAGGGCAACCTTAACCACTGCCGCGCAGCACAGGATCTACTTGTTCAGACACTTGCGGAGCAGTCGGTTGCCCTGGCAGTCATTGCAGAGCCCTACAACATACCGGACCATCCGCGTTGGTTCGGGGCGGATGATGGTTTAGCGGTTATACATTGGATGGGTGGGGAAAGCCTCCATTGCTCTCTTCTAAAAAAAGGTGCGGGCTTTGTGGCAGTCGAGTGGGGGATACCAGTGGTGATAGGCTGCTACTTCTCTCCCAATCGCGGCCTAGCTGAGTATGAGGCATACCTACACGGGTTAGGAATCTGCATCCGCAGCTTCACCTCCCGTCCGGTATTCGTCCTAGGTGACTTCAACGCCCACTCAAGAGAGTGGGGCGACACCCGGGACGACGCGAGGGGAGAGGCTATCCTGGAGTGGGCAGCTGGACTGGACCTCCGACTTCTCAATCGGGGTTCAATTAGCACCTGTGTACGCTGGCAGGGGGAGTCTATTGTCGACCTGTCGTGGGCAACTCCCTCTGCAGTACATATGGTGTCGGGATGGCGAGTGGCGGAGGAAGTGGTTACTCTCTCGGACCACCGACACATCTTATTCGATGTGTCACTCCGCCGCCCGGATCGCCCTCAGCAGGAAAGAGAACCTTCGCGACGATGGTCCCTTAAGCAGCTCAACAGAGATATGGTTGTGGCTGCATCCCACGTCGCGGATTGGTCGGAGGAAAGAGTTTCGTACGATCCAGAAGAACTGGCTGTCTGGTTTGGGAATATTATGGCGTCCATATGTGATGCCTCAATGCCCCGCGTCAGGGCAGCCAGAAAGAGCTCGGCGTATTGGTGGAGCGCAGAGATCGCGCAGCTGAGAACGTCGGTTGCTAGATTGCGCCGCCCGTACCTTCGAGCTCGGAGAAGACGGTGAGCCACAGTCGAAGAGATCGATAGAGCACGGCGGGAATATGGAGCTGCTGTAAAGGCTCTCAGCGATGCAATCGCAGAGGCCAAGGCTCGGTCATGGAAAGAACTCATCGCGGGACTGGATAGGGATCCATGGGGGCGCCCATACAAAATGATATTGGGCAAACTGAAGCCATGGGTCCCTCCGTTGACGGAAACTCTAGACCCGGAATTTTTGGGAAGAGTGCTAGATACACTCTTCCCAAGGGTCCAGGACAGTCCCCCGATTCCTCCGTCACAATCGGACCGGCAACCCTGGTCCGATGAATATGGGGTGACGGAGTTGGAGTTGGACCGGGTCATACGGCGGCTGGCTTCCCGCAACACCGCGCCTGGACCTGATGGTGTTCCAGGCCGGGCGTTGGTGATAGCTCTGTCGGTTCTGGGGAACAAACTGAGGCGAATCTTCACAGATTGTCTCAGCCTCGGTATCTTCCCCCTCGACTGGAAACAAGCGAGACTGGTACTTTTGAAAAAAGAAGGAAGGGCTGCAGATTCTCCCTCTGCATTCCGACCGATTTGCCTGCTGAACGAGTCGGGGAAACTCTTTGAAAGGGTTATCTCTGACCGGATCAGTGGGCATCTGTCGCAAGTGGGCCCTGATCTGTCGGCCTGTCAGTTTGGATTCCGACGGGGACGTTCGACAGTAGATGCTGTCAGGTGTGTTCGATCCCTGTCGGAGTCGACAATCCAATCAGGGGGGGTGGCGTTGGCGGTTAGCCTTGATATTATCAACGCGGTCGGCACCCTCCCCTGGCAGGCAATTAGGGCGGCCCTTGTATATCACGAGGTGCCGCTCTACCTGCGGGCCGTCGTAGAGGCCTATCTACGCGACAGGACAGTGAAGTTTATCGGTCGGAATAGAGTAGAAAACCAGAGGGAGGTATGTTGTGGGGTTCCCCAAGGCTCTGTATTGGGCCCATTGCTGTGGAATCTCGCATACGATGCGGTCCTTCGTATCAGTCTGCCCTCTGGCCTAAGTGTAGTCTGCTATGCGGACGACACACTTATATTGGCTAGAGAGTCACGCTTTGAGGAAGTGCTTTGGCTTGCCGAGCAGGGGGTGACTTGTGTTGTAAACAAGATCTGTGAGCTGGGCCTTAGGGTGGCGCCTCAGAAAACTGAGGCGATATGGTTTCATGGCCTACGCAGACGCCAGGAATCACCCAGCTCATGCCTTCGCGTGGGTGACGCTGAAGTCCAGGTGGGCCATTACATGAGGTACTTAGGCCTTATCCTGGACAGTCGATGGAGCTTCGAAGAGCATTTCGGGCGATTAGTCCCCCGAGTGCGGGGGGTAGCAGGTGCGTTGCATCGTCTGTTGCTCAATCTCGGGGGACCACGGGAAGAAGTTCACCGCCTCTATATGGGGATTATTAGATCCATGGTCCTCTATGGGGCGCCCGTTTTGTTTAGTGACCTGGCGGGTGCCTCCCGCTGCCGGGCTCTACTCAGGAGCCTGCAGCGGTTGATGGCCATACGGATCGTGCGGGGCTACCGCACAATCTCCTATGAGGCGGCGACGATCCTGGCACGATCTCCGCCCTTCGATATTCTGGCCGACATGGACGCGATGGTTTATGACCAAATTCGTCGTTCTGTCGGTCGGAATGCTGAAGAGGCCGCGCCAGATCATGAGCCCGGAATGCTACGGCAGAACGCGCATAAGCAAGCTCTGGTGGCTTGGCAGGCACGGCTCGAAACTGAGGGCTGTGCTAGCCAACGCGCCGTCGGAGCCGTTCTGCCGAACTTCGAAGCGTGGATAGAGAAGACCGACTGTGTCACCTATCGATTGACTCAGATACTCACCGGGCACGGCTGCTTTGGTGAGTATCTGAATCGAATAGGACGGGAGGCTACGGCACAATGCCACCACTGCGAGTCCGAACGGGACTCCGCCCAGCACACGCTGGAGGACTGCCCAGCTTGGGAGTCTGAGCGTCGAGTCCTGGTCGGACGGATCGGACGAAACCTTACGCCGTCAGCACTGATTACGGCAATGCTGGCGACTCGTGAGGGTTGGGAAGCCGCGGTCTCCTTCTGTGAGCATGTTATGCTCCGGAAGGAGACCGCAGAGCGAGATCGGGAAAGGGCCGATCCCGCTCGAAGGAGGCGGCGAAGGGGACGCGGCAGAGGTCGCTAGTTCCCTAATCGCCGCCTAAGGGTCGCTGCGGTCATATCTTGGGGCGATGTGACTGCTGCAAGTGACCCGAGACAGGTGACACTCCGGTGCGGCCGGGGAGTGTCGTCTGGGGCGGGGCGCTGTTCTGCCTCTTACTGTGCAGGGCGGAGAGAGGTGTGATAGCGTCCTGTCCTTGGGGCATGAGGTGCCCGGGATGTACCTCACTTGTGAGATACAGCAGGGAGGACTCTAGAAGCCGCTAATGCGTTCCTGGAGCTCCTTCCGACTGCCGAGGTAGGCCGCCGCGGGGTTTAGTGGGTATATCGGTTTTCCGGGAGTCCCACACACGCCCTTCGTCCCTCCGTAGGGTAAAAAAAAAAAAAAAAAAAAAAACAAGGTACCATAGCCACGCTGATTTCAGTACGAGCGAACCGGCTCGACCGATGATGGTTGACTGAGAATGTCCTGAGCTTTAAACGTGCTGATGTACAAAAGTATGATAAGCTTTACTAAATTTATAAATAAATATAATTAAAAATTTTAAATGTATACGTACATACGTACATAGTTAATAGTATTACCAATGCATAAAAACGCATAACTTCGCCTTATTGACTGTTTCAGTCATTCGACGTATATTTAAATATACGCTGCTAATAAATTATATAAAAGAGTATGAACTGTTGTATGAACTTGTTTGGATCAAATAATATAGTCTAGACCCCCTCTATTTTTGTTAAATCATTACGATTACATAAGGTTATAATAATATGATGTTGCCGGATATTTACTTATTCATTACAGAATTTTGCCAAAAAAATTAATTATATGAAAGTTAAATCAAATAAAAGTTATGCTAAATGTTGTTTTAGAAAATGAAAATCATATGAAATTACGTTGTTATATTTTATATCAAACAAGCGACTTGTCTAGCCACGGGTGTAATTGTTGATGGTAGTCGCCCTGCCCGTACATTTTAATCCTCTGACATCTTCTGAGATATCACATTTAATGATGTGCTGTAAAAGTTGGTCAAAATCATTTTGAAAGTGTAGTTATACTTTAAGTAAATTAATATACATAAGTAAATTTAATTTTAAAATACTAAAATGGGTTATTCGTAGAATATAGATATACACCATTGGCGACGTTTTGTAGATAATTTTGTGAAATATAATTCCATAGTACACCATTTTGATATATTTGGTGAAATTTTGTCAGTATTAGCAATAAAAAAACCAGTGATATAATTTTATTGTGTGATAGTCTTTAGGGTTTTGTTGAGGTTCCCACGTTTCTGCAGTGCTTTTCAATTTCAATGTGATCATACGCAAGAAAACAGTGTCTGTCGTGTTATCTTTGCGTCATAGCAGCAAAGGCATTTTAAGGATATTAGTAGAATGATTGGCCTCTGCCATGCTTTGTTGTTTCACTGAACTCCTTGTAATAAGAGGGAACAGATTTGATTGTACGTTTCTTGTATTTTTGTTGCTACATGATTTTAACTTTATTTATTTTGGTTCAATTTTATGTGATATTTTAATTGAATTTCATTTTATTTAATTTAGATTTTTTGTTT
Organism: Hypercompe scribonia; assembly: GCA_949316085.1. NCBI lineage: Eukaryota > Metazoa > Arthropoda > Insecta > Lepidoptera > Erebidae > Hypercompe > Hypercompe scribonia. The sequence continues at coordinate 14,593,872 of OX438981.1, read as the reverse complement.
ATTATTTTAATTTATTTAAATAAAATTATTTATTTTAAAATCTTATTTTTAATTTAAATTTATTTTTCTTTTTGTTATTATAATAATATTCATTGTTATTGTTGCAATAATGTAATATTTTATTTACATGAGCTATCACTCCATTTGGACTAATTTGTCTAAAATAAATGATAAATTATTAATTTTACACTCTCTTTGAGCCCCATTCTAATATATACATATGAATAAGTAAGCTTGTAATTCTATTTATCCAAGCAATTTTTACACAACAAAATTTGTTGAGTTCAGATACGAGAACGTAACCTAATATCGCTTAAGTTTATTTGGCAATATTGGCAGGTTTTGATGCATGAAAAACAACATTGTTAATGGAAATGCCTGAAAGCTTCGCTATCGCAATGATTGCTAAAACACAACACTAATAACTATATGTGACTATTGAAAATAGTTTCACAAATCCAATGACGAATCTTATAAGCTTCATATTCAAGATGATGCGTTAATGCAAGAAAGCTTAATAAAAACAAAAATCTAATAGATATTCTCAAAAAAAAAATTAAACATGCAATACCTTTATTTAAACATATAAAGATGCTACTAGCGTTGAAAGAAATATTCACTTCATTATATAATAACTCTGAATAATGGTTACGGTACAGAAATCTACACGACTCTGTTCAACATTAATTGCAAATGATCTTGTTCGTCAAAGTTAAACTCCATTGAAAGTTTTAAGCCTGTCTACAGGCAATTTCCTTGCCTCTAATTACGTTACAGTCTTGACCCAGTTAACAGAAACAAATTATCTAGTAAAGTGTTGAGAACACTGTTTTTTTTTTTGTCTAACCTGTGTTTTACTCATTAATCAGGAGTAATTTTTAAGAATATAGTTTAATGCGGTTATTGTTACAATTAGGATTTTAGGTTTTAATACGTGGATAGTGATTGAGCAAGTATAATATACCGAACTTAATCTAATTTTGTATGTGTATGTAGTTTTTTAATGTATAAAACTATACGTGTTGCAAATAAGTAAATTTGTATTGTTGTGTAAGCAGTGTTTTGCATAGAATCAGAATAATCGTGAAAGCGTAACCTTTTATAAGATCATGTTAAGGTGGCACTACTAAATGGCAGAGTATTTCATGAAATAGGATGCATGGTTTAGTTGCTACTAGCCATTTCACTTTTGTGACGCAATCGATTTAAATCTGAGGAATTCGTGGCACTTAACACAAAACATATCTGTAGTGAATAAAAAAATTATGGAAACTGTATTAAATTGTAATAAGTGAAAACTGGCTTAATAATAATAATGGATGACTTAATAATAGCAGTTCCTGGACCTCTTCTGTTATAGGCGCAGTGACAAGGTTGAGTTGGTCCGATTTTTTCACACCACCCCGCCGCATACTTTGGTAGGATGTACGATATGTGTGGATTACCACAAAAAAATATAAAATAACACACAGCTTAGTAAAATAAATATATACGTTCTTTTAGTAAGTAAGAAACTATAGGCTCATGACTACCTAATTCCGTCAGTGTAACATCGGATAAGGATAATCTCCCAAGGATTCCAAAACATGTCACCTTTAGGAAATTTAATTCATGACAAACACAAAAGGCATACCCAGAAATAACAGACCCGTATGATTCTATTTCGTCTGTGCCTTTGATAACACAAGTTCAGAATTGTTCAAATTCTAGAAAGAAAACTTTTATGTTGTTTCTTACTAAGTAGTCGTTTAACGTTATTTAACGGCATCACAATGGAGGCTCTAAATTACTTTCTAGAGATAAGCCTCTCATACGTTTTATTTCAAAAAAGTAGTTGTAATATAAAATGTACTGAAGAGGCTACACTACAACAATGATAAATTATCTATCTACCAATAAATCAACGACATATCTCAGTTTGCTTAGAGAAACTATTACATTTTATATTAAAACATAGTTAATTTATATTCTATTTCAGACAGAATCAGAAAATAGTCATTGGTTTTTATTACCTTCATAAATGTTTGTCCAATCAACCTTAAAAGTACATAATTAGGTAATAGAGCCACGCTGAATACAGCACAAATGGGGCGGCTCGACTGGGGCAGTACTATCCTCCCACGGAAGACCAACGTAAAGCGGCAGTATTCGTGCTGTTGTGTTTCGTTGATGAGTGCGAGACCGGAGGCCGGTTGATGCAGAGGTCACAATTATCCCGATAATTGTGTGAGCCTTACACTGCCACGTTGACTGTCATGTCTTTTACGGCCCTAAGCAGGGCGTGAAAAAGCATCTCACTAAGCCGCCATAGTGCGGGTCACCATACTGCATTGTCTACAATTGCAATGAGTATGGTGACCAAAGGAGTATGGGTATCAGGCAGAGTAGAGTCACTTTGGCAGGCTCTCAATATAGACAAAAAAACAATTATAGGAAAACGTTATTACTTAAGCTATTGATTTTGAATAAAAAGAGATTTATTTTACATGACGGTAATGAAACCATATTACGTCAAGTTAAGCTTTACTGAAATTCAAATACATGTGTGACGTACAAAGTATTTAATTGTATAAGTCAGCCCACTCACAACGTGATTCTAAAAACTTTATTGGCGTGTTGAAAGATGAATGTGCGTAAATGCCTACGTAAAATCAGCTTTCTTTGTCGTACTTGACCGCCATAATAATATAGTCCTGGTAGTAGTGACAGGAGACGAAGGGCGCCACGAAGACGCGCCGGGCTGGCGTCCCTGACAAATATCACATGGGGTTTTCACTAATCAAAACATAGTGGGTGTAAAGAGTAGGTTATATTTTATTTTTTGTATTAATCTAATAATAGCATAACTTTTTATTAGAAACATGTTGGAATTAATTCTTCTAAAATTTAAATACATAAATATTTAGAAAAGAAATTAGTGACACTAACAGTGATACACTTTTCATTTGGTTTCAATTAATGGATAAAAATTTGTTAATTAACCCATTTTTTGAGTCAAAAATAAATGCAACTTTGTTTTTTTTTGTGTTTAATTGATTCAATAAAAAAATTTTAAACCAAATCAAAACGTTTTAGATTTGCATTCAAAAAGTTTAACACTGTTACATTTTTTTTTTAAATTCTTATCATTTTTAAACTTTTATTTCTAAATTTACTCGAATCTTTATGAAATAGATAATGCTTAAGAAAAATTACATAAACTTGAGAATAGTATAGAGGTTAAAGCTTCCATTCTAAGGAGAGTCCTATGTCCAGCAGTGGACTGTTGAAGGCTGTAGATGATGATTTTATTATTTAATTATTTATTCATAAAATTATTAACTTTCTAAATCAGTTATTTTTGACATTTTAACAGAATAGCTTGCACTATGGGGTTTCTACTTAAAATGCACTATGCAATAGTTTTTCATATAGAGATTTAGACTTCAACATTTTTTATTCTACAATAGCCAAATAACGAATTAAACATAAATATTATATGGCCTAATTGTACTGAAACCAAATAAGATGTAATTAATTTTTTTTACTACGTATATATAATTCGTTTATGACTCTCTGTTTCTTGTTTAATTTTTGGTGAATAAATGAAATATGATATATGGTACAGTAAATATATTGGGCTATAAAATGGACAAATATGCAAATATAGTTTTTATACTTATTACAATTAATATTCCAGCTCAGATAAAAATTTACACAAAAGTTGTAATGTACCCAAACTTATTAACTTCAGGCATTTCTAACAAAAATTGTAACTAAATTCATTATCATTCACCAAAACTTGTATAAATTTTCTAACAGCAAAATTGTCAACTGTTTTTAATACTTAATGTTCTTGGAAACTTAGAGACAAGATAAGTTAGTGTACTGCGCCATAATACATGACGTATAAGTGTTTCACATTGCGTCAACCAAATCTTAGAATAGTAGAAAATATTTTTTGTACAGAGGCTAACATTGCCATAGTTTTCCGTGAGGACAGTAGAAATCTAAATTAAAAGGAACCCATAAAACATATATGAAGCCCCGTCTTTTTGGTTTCAAAGCAAGCACAAACAACAACTAAGTAGTTTTTTGTTCTGACCCAACACACCTGCCTTTTTATGATATTATTTGCCTTTGGACTACGCACCCTTTTTTAGAATATTATTTATTTTCTCTGTGGATATTTCTATGTATACCTAATATGCTTTTAATAAAGCATATAAGAATTCTATCCGTCAATCTAACTGTCCTAGGAAAAGCTCTGCCCAGTTTGAAACTAATTGTCTGTGAGGGTCCGCTCTCCAATAATATCATTATTATTTAACACTTGGCGTCTTTGATATTGCCACAATTTATATTTTAACTAGTTCATCATCCACAAAGAACATATATATATAATTTACGTGTAAAGCGTTTCATGCTACTTCCATACTCATTGAATAACATAATGCAGGTTCCACTTTCCTATACGCATTTCAAGGGTTCTGAGGTTTATATTTACAAAAAGAAAACGTATCTTATCCTATAGGATGGGGCACAAATTACAGACATTTGAAAAAATCATAAAAAAACCACTTGATATATTACAAAAATTGTTTATTTACAAGAAAGCTAATTACTTGCAATTTCTTTTTAAAAATACATCGTCTAAATGACTACCGTTTCGACTTTTGCACTCTTCTAAGCGAGCACCGAAATTTTCGAATACTCGTCGGCAAAGAGACCGCGAAATCGCCGATATCTGGTTGACGTAGTGTATTTGGTTTATTGATATAGACACGATTCTTCGAATAACCCCATTAAAAGAAGTCTGCTGGGGATAGATCTGGACTTCTGGGTAACCATGGATGTCGCCTCGTCCGGAAATCAGCTTTCTGGGAAATATGTCTTTGACCACCGGCAGGGACTCATTGCATGTGTGACAAGTGGCTCCAACTTATTGAAACCATGTGTTACGATTGTGTCCAGCAAATTTCAGTAGTATCGGTCTCTAGAACTCTCGTAACACGTTTGCGCGGGATGCTAGGTTCAAATGTTAACGAATTCTTGGCCCAAATAACTAACGAATAAATGTGAAAGTCTGTTCCTTTGTTTGTTTGTTTTTCTTTCACATCGCAATGGAGCAATATTATAGGTATGATTTTTGTGTCTGGAGAAGGTTCTAAGGCTAGAGAGTGATATAGGCTATTAGATTAGATTTCATAAAAAATGCCTGTGATTTCTGATAGATGACGCTATATTGAATGTCGCACCAAGACTCTTTATTGATAAACTTTATAATATCTCTTAACTTTAAGTGTTATAAACGCAAAAGCTTGTAAGGATGTGTAGGTATTTGTTACTCAAAAACTACAGTACGGATATAGATGAAACTTTACAGTAATATAGTTTATACATCAGAATAACACATTGGCTACTTTTTACAGCGATAATCAACACATACGCGGGTGCATGAACCAAGGGCAAAAGCTAGTAATTTATAAATTAGTTTCATATGTTTCTCAAAATATATTATACTTTTTTTAAACTTTAAACAGAACAGGATCCTATGAAAATATAAGGTTATATATAAGTAAATATGTTAGGTTCTTTTACTGTTTTGTTTATTGTTTCGTCGTCGTTACGACACTGCGTCAAAATATTTTAGCTACATAAATTCAAATAAAATGTTTGTGAGACTTCTCGAGTTCGATATTTATAGGTGCACTCACTAAATCAAAAGCACATCACTCCCTAAAACCACATCTCTTTTTCATTTTTGTTTTTCCTTCTTACATGCATCCATATACAAATATTTAATTTAACTAAGTCCTATATTTCAGCATCAAACTTCTGAAAATTTGACAAATTCTGTCAGTGAAACATTTTAAGAATATGAATAACGTTTATATGAGAGTGAAGTGGTTTGCGGTAAATTAAAATAAGTATGCCTTATATCAATACATTATTATAAGCCATTACTCGATAGGGCAGTATTTTTAGCCCACGGTACCCCATACAATAACAAGCATGAGTCACCAGTATCGACTGGCGGGCGTTGCCAAACTTGTGGCCAAGGTCACACCATACGCTATGCAGACTACGCCAATATGTATTTGGCGTAAACAGCGTTAAGTTACTTTTTCTTTTTGGTGACAACTTGTCTGGCAAGAAAATTTTATAAGTTAATAATGGTAAACAAAAAACAAAAAAATTACGTCTCTAAAACTAAAGCAACGACATTGGCCTAAAAGACTCAATCAAATACCTATTAATCATCATTAGTAAATGAGTCATCATCATCATCATCAACAGTTTGTTACAGTCCACTGCTAGACATAGGCCTCTCCTTAGCGAGGAGGTTTTGGCCTACTATACCACGCTGGCCAGACAGGTTGGAATAGGATTTGTTTCAAGTTTTCCTTCTCTTTGTCTTGCATACTTTGTTCCCTTAGTCACCTTTTACGACACCCACGGGATGAGTAGGGGTGGTAACACTATGTATTCTTAATGCGTCACCACACGTACATGTAAAGTACGTAGGCAATTAAAATAAAATATTGCGTTTAATACGTAGGTATATCCAAATCACACACGCATAGCAGTTTTTATTGAATATAGCCGTAGCGATTAAATAACGTTAATATTTCAACGCAATAAATTTTTCACGTCAAACATTTTGGTCCAAGGTATTTTCCGGCAATTCATTAAAATAATGGGCTCCATATGTCGCTAAAATTGGGAAACAGCTTTGCATGCCGTACAAATAAATAGATGGAAAATGTGTTCAGTATTAAAAATTATCAGAAGGTATAAAAACCATGTTTGTCCAATATATGTATATATACTTGTTTCATATATGTACATACCCACAATACAATGTACTAGTTCACTTCTTACATTACACTGAATGGCACTGAATAAAGTAAGATTACATCTATTAAATATTTCGGACATTTGACACACAATGTCACCTAGTTTCAAGCTTGCGCTAATACTAGACCGACTGATAAAATACTTATATACTGTTTTTTTTTTGTAAATACATACATATTATACATATGAAACATCTAAACTACAAAACAAATATTTGCAGATTATACAAAAATTTGGTCCGACCCAGGAATTGAACCCGAGACCTCAAGCACGGCAGTCGCATTCACTACCATTGTGTTAGATGCAGATGTGTGTTAAGATTAATTTCAAGATTTTAAAGAAACATGGAAAGTTTCTTCGCCAAGTACAACAATACATATTGAATATATTTAATATACTTCCGCTAGTCCTAACTCATCGTAATAAGGCAATCAATCTTGTGGTATTGAATCTGCAGCCATTAGCCACTGTCAAAAGGAACAAATTGGTTCAACCGATACGCCATACTAAGTAGCTGCCGATACGTGCCGACCATCAATCTGTTACGAGAGATATGTCCTTTCTTATCAGAAGTATCGTATCGAGTTTTACTTTGCAGTTAAAGACTGATTTAATGAGTTTAACGTATACAGATACTCAGACCGTAGGTGTATCAAATGGCTTATAATTTTAGTTGCATGTCTGTTGTCGTCAATTAAGAAGTTTAAGGAGTAAAAGAGAAAATTAGGAGTTTATTGAAAAAAATGTGGATAAGAAAGAAAGCATAATATAGACAATGTTGGTTGTTTATACTGGTCATAAGTATTAAATAGCTCAAGTTAGTTAAGACCGCAAATGTTGAATTCGAATTTTTAGAATGGTCTAAATTAACGTATAGTTTAATAAACTTGGTACAAGCAACTTATGTTTGCTATCATTTTAATTTTAGAAAAAATGTGTGTGGGTTAGTGAACCTCAGAATTATTTAGTATTACTTAATGTTTGTTCATTTGAAAACTTAAAATTTTCGCATTACCACATTGTGAAACTTAAATCACTTACATTTAACATTGAAATTGTTATAATATCATTTTGTTACAACTATATTTACAATTTATTATATTTTGCTATAAATATTATCTCTTTTTCAAAAGTTATTTATAGCATCTTAAAAAACGCACAATACACAGTTTGCTATGGCATCAATTATCTTATAAATTACGTAATATAACAAATTTAAAAAAATATACAACATTGAGTTGTGGTGGCAATAAAATACACGACACATTGAGCTTTCGACTGTTTGAAAACAGAAGATAAATCCAAACGATTGAAACGATTATCTAATGGAGTGCAAGAATTTAATGCCATCGAGTTGTACGCAAGAACGTAAACATTTCATTTCCGAGCCACCGAAGTACGTACTGATAGGTACATTTTCACTTATCGACCGCAGAGTTGGCAATTTCCTTTCGAATCTGTTAAAAGTTGATAGAAATCAGAAAAAGCCATAGAAAAGTTTACCTAATTTCTTGATCTTGATTGGTCAGATATTTTCGCATGAAAGCCCAAAGTTTAAAATTTTTACAACTTAATGATAGGTATAAAATTTAGTTTTGACTGTTTTAAGCTTCAAATATGTAGCTGAGTGTTAATTTTTACTATTAAAAGGATAAACTTTTGTAATTTTTTTTATTTTTCCAATATTTTTTTCCAGAGTTCAATTTTGATACGATCGTGAACAGCGTATGACAAGCTGTACCGGTGTTAATGAGTACTATATTTACGGTATGTATTTATTAGGAACATAAAGTGAATGCTCCGTTGCATCTACTGATGTAATCGTACCTTGTCGAACTACGTGCAAACTGCCTAGGTAATGTTTTTAAACTTGTTTGGTCGAGAAAACGCATTTCAGTAGTTCATTTAGACCTGCCTCTACCATGTTTTGTAGTGAAAGATTTTAGTGAATTCGGAAATTGTATATTTTAATAATAGTGATTGTAATTATAGCAAATATCTCAAATGTTTTTTTTTATAGAGTACTTTTACGCAAAAAAAGGATTTATGCAATCGATTGCTGGTCTTTTATAACATTCATAATCAATCATGTTACCTAGACACTCATTTGAACTCTAAATATGACGTTCTGTTTTATTTGAATGTAGTTAGAATAATGTTTGAACACACTACATTTTACGTACATCTTTTGAATCATTTAACAGATGGCAAAGCTGCACTCTGCATTTTGCGGTTATAATTTAATAAGGCACTTGGAATATTTAAACATTAACACATTGTTGTTTAAAATGCTATTGTAGTTAATAATACAGTTAGTTAAAATAATCATTCTCACTAACTTCCTTTATTTAATATCAATTCCTTTCTTAATATTTTTAAGCCCTAAACTACAGAATTTGCAATACTATGAAGAACGTACATCCAAAAAGTAATAGTTTGAACTTAATTATTCTAAAGATACACTCTAGACAGATTATAAACCTTTATATGTTAGCTGAGCACCAAGCCTCTCGCGTCAAGGGTACTCGGCACCACTTACACACTCATCCACGTTTCAAGTTCTACTAACTCAAAAGAGACTCAGTATTCAGTCAGACTTCAAATTTCCACGTACCTTTTTATACAAACGCGCACTGGCGCGAGTGGTTTATTATTTTTGAGCTTTTTATTATCTTTCAACGTTTGTCAGCTAGGGTCTGGGTCACTGTATGTTAAATTAATTTTATATTTTGGATTTATTTTGATAGCAATTCATTTTTAAATCAAGCATGGCCACATTCCCCAACTATAATTAGACCGAGAGAGATAGAACTTTCATACCATTATTTAGAGTTTACCATTTACTGAACATACATTAATAAATATATGTTAATATTAATTCTTATTCTATTTATTGATTTCTTATTCTATTAATAAATAGAATCAAGTTTAACGTATGCGCTTAAGATTTTATATCGTGAATTGTCATTTTTTTGCACTTGGATTACTGTGACCTGCCTGACAACCTATTTCATTAATTTATATAAGTCAATTATTTATGTGAGTATGTAGGTGGAGCTTAAACGCAGCAACTCTCTAATTGAAGCTTAGATTAAAGACCCTTTTACGAAAATACACGCACATGGATCACGTACCTAAATAATATCTGACGCTCGAAGATAAGATGTGGACAAAATACAAATGTGGAAAATCGTACTCCGTTAAAGTACCAAAACATTATTGTCTCGATACTCTCACGATGCTCATATTTTTGTCTGATCAAGCATATTATTATTGCGAGTCCATTTAAAAATATGCCATCGTCGTTTAGCCAAAAAGTAACTAAATAGAAAAAAAAATGTAAATATATTTTTAAATTACATATTCTCTTACAATGATCTTGATTACTGACCTATTACTAAATAATTGGCTATTCTCTAACATGCTTCGCTGCGAGAAATTAAGCTTTTACAGCGGATACAAACCAATTAAACATGTTATATTTATAGCTTAAATAAGTGGTATGAATACTACTTTGATACATTCATATTCTTTCGAAAACCTTCATAGAAAGTTATAATGGTTGACAAACTGCCGCCTACATGGTTTGTCGTAATATTTTCTTATAATATTAGCTATACTGAATATTATACATGACACGATGATACAACACCCGCCTACACTTCCTCTGCTCAAAAAAATGTAAATGTTGCAACCAAAACAGAGTTATTTTTGCCATAAAGCTATACAGTGATAGTAACTTACTTTATTTTTCGTTTTAATTTGTGCATTGTTATCATATTATAATTGTACTTAAAAACACAATATACCTCCTCAAGAAATATTGATCAATGACTCTCCCATGTTAAGGCCATTCTTCTTTTTTCAGGTTTGGAAACCCACTCCGGTCATCACCACATCGTGATTTTCAACGGGGCGGTGTAATAGAATGGAACCGACTTAAACCACATAGTGTGCCACTCTGGACTCGAAGTAAGAGAGATCCAGGTACGGCTCTTATTATAACATCCAGACTCCTCCTAGTGCCTGCCCGCCCACACTCAGGACAGCTTGAGATACTGATGAGCGCGCTTCCGCTACTCGGTTCACTGGAGATGAACTGGGTCTGAGTGGAGGTCATGCTCCCAGGCCTTCTCTGACGCCTCCTTCTGCAAGATCACGTCTTTGCAGAAGCATACAATTGCTATAAAATAACTGTTGCTACCAGCCATGGAGTGTATGACGGTCGGCGTACCGAGAGATACTAAACGATGACTGCAATGTTGACCCGGCGTTGCGACGACCAAGTTGGGCAAATTGCCGGTGTGTGCTGTACCAAGTCCTCATAGCAAGCGCGTCAGGTGTGACTCAACTACCTCCTAGTGACCGAGTGCAGGTACTTCTCGAAGTAGCCATGCTCGTGAAAGACCTGCGTCAGTCGGAAAGAAAATGTCTCGTATTACCTCCTACTTGACGTTAACCGGCAAGAGCACCTCCACGACGGCAAAGCAAGCATGGGGCACCTGCAGCCGGAACTACTAACAAGCCATCATGATTCGACGAGCGATCTCACGTCACTCACGTATCTCTTCGTGAGAATGGCTGACTGCCACCAGCCACCCGGAACTCGGCCGTCCGCAATTATCGAAGCAAATCAATCTTGGCACTTCCGCCTCCAAATCTCACGGGAGAGTGCCGGCCAACAATCAAGCCCCTTCCGTTGGAACGGCGCGGTGACCATGTATGGCTCTTGCCCCAATACTCTCCGAGGGCGCCAGAGTCGTACCCCATTCTGGATGATCAGAGCCGCCACCATCACCGGTGCACTGTACAATGCTATTGACCGAAAAACTCTTTACACAGGACCACGACAAGGCCCATAGAATAAGAGGGCCTCAATTGGTGCAACATTCCGATAACATTTCGATCGTCGTACCTGACGGTACGGTCTTCTATACAGTTTGTCACTAGCCACCTCAAGTACTGTGGCACCCCGTGATAGTGGAGTGTTTCCCTGATGCTAAGCTAAATAGAAGACTACTAAATGCATTGACGATAACCAGTGTCACCGCCAATGACACGCTGCCATGGCTCACCACGTCTTTGGTAACGGTCTTGATGCACAACTCTGCGCCGTTCGAAAACAAAGTTGGGTATCCGACATATCTGTGCCCACCTTGTAGAGGTGCTGGACAATGAGGGAAGAGAGTATCCTCTCAAACAATTTACCCGTCTCGTCTAGCAACATGATGGGCCTACAGGCCACAATCGAATCGGTAGGTCGTCCCCAATAAGCAATACCACCTGTGTAACGGGAGTCATCCATCCGTTTGCAATGTATTATTTTAAAACGATTGTAAGTCAACATTTTTTGATAAGTACAAAGACTGTGAAAGGGAACAGTATATTCCTAGTCACTGCATTAATACGAATGTTAAAGTTGGTTTGTGTACGTTTGTTCGCCCCAACTGACATCAAGTGATATAATGTAAAAGAAAATTTATCTATTTTTGAAAACACAGTAATGAATACTGTGGGATACTGTGTTGTAATGCTAGTTATATGATCATAATTATGTGTGTTTGAGGGTGGATAAGTTAGAAAGAGTGGATGTGTCATAGGGAATGTATGTATGCGAGGGTATGTATATATAGTAGATATTTACTTTTCGTTAACAGTTTGACTACATAGTAACATTAAGTAAATACACACAAACTTACGCCCATCACTACGCCCTTCAGAGTTGGTAAAAACAACAGCCAGTAATGTTATTGTATTTGAACTTTCGTGTTCTATGACTTCATTGTATATTTAGAGGAAGCATGTATTTAAACTTTCTGACATTTTGACACGGTACTAACCTTGTCGAAATGTCGGATAATTTATGGTTTTTCATAGTCACCGATATTTTATGCGTTTATTCCTATAAATCTAACCGCATGTTTCATCATCAACAGCCTTTTACAGTCCACTGCTGGACATATGTAGGTCTCTCCTTAGCAAAGAGGTTTTCGCCTACTATACCACGCTGGCCAGACAGTTTGGAATAGGGTTTGTTTCAAGTTTTCTTTCTCTTTGTAATGATGTTGTCTTGCATATTTTGTTCCCTTAGTCGCCTGTTAGGATACCCACGGGATGACTAGGGGTGGTAACACTATACATTCTTAATCCGTCACCACACGGACCGCATGTGTAACAATCTGCAACTTATGTACTTCTATCCTTATCCTTTGACGAGTTTTCTGTCCGTTTTGTGACGGAGAAGACGCAAACGGTTGAGATAGGGCCGTGGTAGCATTCATGTAGCAAGTATTGATACTAATTATACTCATAATATTCTTCAGTACAAAAAGTACTGTTATGATAAATAAGAGACGTTTGAACGCACCTTAAGATGGATACTACATAATAGGACCATATACCATTAAGTGGATAAGCGTGGGACTGTGAAGATGTTCCATATTTAAACAACAGCTATATTAATTACAAGTTAGTCATAAGGCTATATACTATATATTATATTACTATACTAACTATACATACATAATGTATGTACATAAATATAGAAGACCATATAAATGTACATGATAGGATACATTTCAATTGTAGTTATTTATAAATTAACATACAGAACGTTATATCTTAAGAATACGAATGAAAAATCTTACTTAGGCATAAAAGATCAATTGGATCCAGTCTAGTTGCAGTCATAACCTAATCCACACTTGTAATATAGAAAACAATGACCTTTTCAAGAAACGTTAACAAATAATGCCATATTCTCAATACCTGCTGTTATATTCAGACTTTCCTATATGCGTGTCTGAGGCGTGGGAACGAATTCATTACTGAAACAATAAACCTATACGTCACTCATAAGATGTCTTCATCAGGTCAAATGTTATGTGTTATTAAATACCGTTAATATACTCTCTTATGGACTTATTAGTACCAATTTGTCTGCAATATGACCTGACCTGACCTTTGTTATAAAGCATATTATGTAAATTATCTATGTATTAATAAAATAAAAATTGAAATAACTTTTTAATGATAAAAAACTTTGAACATTAACGTTCTTGTTAAAATAATTGAGATTAACAAGTAACAAGTTTGAAAATTTTAATTAAACACAAAAAAAAATCTTCTAAACGTTTTTTTACATAAAAGTCTTAATAGACGAGTACTAATGTTAAGCCGTGCATAATTGAGGAAATCCGGCTTGAACAGAATTTTACTGAACTTCGAACGTTTTTCTTTAATTGCCTATAGCGACCGACGAAATGACGACCAACTTTATGGTACGCCCAATGTTTTACCATTGTTAGTCAATGTCAATTAAATAAATATGGGTCCAATTAAATTGAGTATTATAAACGAAAAATTAAAATGGCAAAAGTTGAGAAGTAAAGCTCAAGCGAAATTGTTACGAGTGTTCTGAAGAAATTAAACGCATAAAAAAGAGATAAAAATTGAAAATGCTATGACGTAACATTATACAGAGTGACATCCCTATTAATTCCATGGTAGTCGTAAGAAGCGACAAAACGAGCAAAGTACGCAGTATAATATCACTGCAAAGAGATGAAAAACTTGAAACGCATCCTGTATGAATCCGTCTAACTAGCGCAGCACAGTAGGCCAACAAAACCTCCTTTCTAAGTAGAAAACCCAGAAATAAGGATTGTAATATATTGTCGCTCTCTTTGCATAGTCTCAGATTACCAGTGCGATATGTTTGTTTGCTTGTTTTTTATCAACTTGGAGGGGGTATGATTATTTTTGCATCACATTCACTAAGTAAGTGGTTTAAGACAGAGTTTATTTATCATTTCAAATAAATTTTTGGTCTTTAACTTTCTCATAATAATTGATACTACCATGTACCTACTCTCCAAGTATGTAACATTATTACAAAACCTTTGTAAGCTTTAAAGGTTAAGCTTACAACAGTTTTTTTTACAGGTTTTAAATAGAGTACAAGGTTCACTTCTGAGACAGTTAAATTCTTGACCTAGAACTGAATATCATTAAAATATTTAAAGACTCGACCAGTCAAACGAACGACACTAAGCACCAGTAAATAGATTAAAGCTACGATCACATTATTGTGTTTAATCATGTAGTGTCTAAGGTGTATCAATGTCCAAGAACGAAGGAAGAACGACAATTACTTAACTAAGTGAGTAAGTGACAAATAACAGAATCTCTTTTATAATTACTTATTACATTGGGACTGTCAATTACAATTGTTCCACAAAGTTAAATCACTCAAAACTTGGTCATCCGATAACCTGTCAGCTTCTGCCAAAGCTGTCCGAAGTACGGCTTTACAGAGAAATAATTTGCCGAAATATCTTTCCTATTACGAAATAAACTTCCATTAATGGAAATCGAAGAACGACGCTTTACATTTGCAATATGACTTAAATACTTCAATGATTTTGTATAAGACTACTTATCTCACACTGTAATATGATACTTTCTTCCGTATCACGCAAATTATGTGATCCATCGTTTCTCGAATAACAAAATTGATAAATTTGTTCTTAAAGTACTGCAAGCAATTTCTATTCTCAGATATATTATTTCAACTAAATACTTAGACATTTTTAGTACGTGTAGAAATCTCCTTGGGTCAAGACCCTCGTTGGAGGTGAAGTAAAGTGTTGGAAGTAAACCCGTTATTTCACTGCATAATAGACTAATTCTTTAAGCAAAATCTAAACAGGGGACACTTAAGGATACGTTGTCTCTTTCACTGCTGTCATATTGACAGTCATAATATATTTAACGACATCATCGAAGCTATGTGTTTATAGCTATTTATGATGTCACTGGTCTCACCACGCCACCCTATCACATTTATGACCAACGGTAGAGCAAATAAAACTGGCTACACGATCATCTTTTATTAATGAAATGCATCGAAATTGTATTATAATAGAAATATTTCTTCTGAACATCAGTGTTGTATGGTACTGTCAGTACTGTTTGTAGTAGTTTTTAGTACGTACACAGAAGCAGTTACACTTCTTTAGAGTAACAAGATAAAAATCATTCTAAAACTTTTATTTCAAATAATTATTTGTAAATAATAAAAACTATGGTAAAATGATGACAAGCTAATTCATGGTGTCGGTTTTCCGTGACGGTGTGCGCGTGTTTCGTAAAAATTTACTCTCATCATTTTTCCCTAACGCGCCAAAAGTAGTATAACTTCAATAGAAACAAATTACTTTACACACAGTTTTTTTCTGCCTTTCTTACATTAAACATTTTTACAACATGTAACTTTAAGAATTATGATTTAATGTGTTATTACTGGTACATACGGATGAAAACAATAATTAAGTTATTAGCTAATGTGAAGTTTAAACTTTATGAGACAGTAGAACAAGTAACACAGTAAACAAGAATTAAAACAGAAAAAAATCGTGCAGTTAAAAATTTTTGAAGTAAAAAAGTAACAAATTGACAATAGTAGAACGATAGAAAGTCTCTTGACATGAGTAGTTCTCATATACTGAAAGAGACACAGACCTTGACGTAAGGCAAAAACTAGCTTCACGCTGAGAGTTTTGTCATCTGTGCCTTATTGAGTAGGTACACCACAACTGTCCCATCTAAACAACTAGTGACATCGAGTCGCCATTGGTAATTTAATTACATTATCTCTTTTTCTCAACTTTTCAACACAACAACGACAACTTTTCTCGATGCGTTATTTACTGCTATGATGTATTTAGATTAATATAGTCTCAATTTGAAATCTAAATTGTAAGAAAACCAAATGAGGACTAAATTATTTGAGGACCTGTTTTATATCCCTGTTCGAAAAGCGTTGTTTTTTTTTTGTTAGATATTTTCAGGCTAAGGTTTTAACAAAATAATTCAATAGGCTTTCTGATCCAAGGGAGAGAAGTAATCTTCTCCCGGGATAGGGCCTGATAAGGCAATACGTCGATTCAGAGAGGACGTGAAATCACAAGATCCGGGTCCCTCCCAAAGTAGAATGCAGGATAGTTTTTAGTGGAAACATCACGTACGTCCTGGTTTAGGATCGGCAGCAGCAGCAGATCCGAACGGACTTTCGGCCCGATAACAAAAAAAAAGTTAAAACCTTGTAGCGCGGTGATTAGTGACCCTGACTGCTAATTACTAAGTGATGAATACGATTATTTTTTCTATAATTTATCTATAATATATAGATTTTTAAAAACAATTTAGTAGGTTGATCAGCAGTATGGACATCATATGGCAAGTTCTGACTGATTTGGGATCAAGCAGCAGTATGCAAGATATGTGAAGATTGTTATTATAACCAGAAAGTAAAAAATGACTCCAATGTAAAGCTATCGAAGGCTCTTCATATATTTAAATCTCTAAAAGCGGTGCGACCACAGAAAACTAAGGAACAGGTAGAAGTCCAGATTGCGCTAATAGCAGATACACAACTGATTGAAAAAACAATAAGACGATCATACACAGTAATAGTTACATTGTATCCACAGGTGGTTTTCGTAGTTGATTTAAAATTTTATTTATTATATCAGATGAATTTTATAACAAATAAATCGTATAGAACTCAAATTCGTCATGGGTAAGCAGTTTTTGAGTTAAGAAATGTTGAATTTAATGACATACGAGATATACATTCAAATTTTATTAAATACGAGTATATAGTTGAAACGGTTAATAAAACTGGATGTATTGTCTTACTTTTAATTAAAGTATTCATATATGGTCTGATCCTACTGGAATTTGCTAACTACAGACGTAACACGTGTTTTCAACAAGATGCAGCCACTAGTCACACATCCAATGAGTCCCTGCTGGTGATCAAAGACATGTTTCCGAAAAAGCTGATTTCCAGACGAAGCGACATTCCACGACCATCAAGAAGTCTAGATCCATCCAGAGCAGACTTCTTTTTAAAAGATTATTCGAAGAATTGTGTCGTCGTTTCAAGTAAAGGAAAAAATCAGCGAAGAGATGTCGACTATCGCGCAGTCTCTTTGCCGACGAGTATTGAAAAATTTCAATGCTCGCTTAGAAGAGTGAAAACGTCGAAACGGTGGCCGTTTAGATGGTGTCATTTTTAAAAACTAAAATCCACCAATTAGCTTTCTTGTAAATAAACATTTTTTATAATATATTAAACGATTTTTCTTATACGATTTTTTCAAATGTTAATTATTCGTGGCCTACTCATATAACACATTTTTGTAACCGTTGAAACCGTTAATTACTGTTAACCAATTACATTTATTAAGTTTTTAATACGACTGAGGATGGCTAAGAATCGGGAATGATAAAAGTAATTTACAGAGAAATGCTGAGAAAGTATAATAATCAAGTAAAATATATCAAGTGGAAAATTCATATAACATCAGACAAGTCATTTCTCAGAAAATAATGTGAGGGAAATCTTAGATAAACTGTATCTTCCTTAAATCATTTCAATGTAGCGGTGAATGGAAGGCCCAGGACTTTCTTTTCAAGTCCACTTTTAGATGGCATAGAAATCTTACATAGGTTTTACTTAATATAATCACTGAAATCATACACAGTTCAGTACATAAATAAACTTAGATGTGCACGCATAAATATATTACATCTGATATAAATTATCTAAACTTTTTATCAGAGCCCTTGAGGTTTTTCTAAGCAACAAAAAACTTCAAAGTCATTACATTACATAATTCAACATTCTTTAAAGTCAAGTCC
The DNA here is from genome assembly GCA_949316085.1 of Hypercompe scribonia. Lineage (NCBI taxonomy): Eukaryota > Metazoa > Arthropoda > Insecta > Lepidoptera > Erebidae > Hypercompe > Hypercompe scribonia. Next base: position 14,575,323 of record OX438981.1, on the reverse strand, counting down.
ACAATTAATTGAAGACTTTATTTGGCCTATCTCATTTTAATATATTAACGAACTACTATTGAGAACATTACCAAACATGGGACATCATTGCACAAAATGTCACTCACATGGCAATTAGGAAGCGTAACGAACCAAGATTACAATGTATAGTCGTGAGGACATTAAACTAATAATCTTCTATTTTCGTCGTCAATTATAGTATTTTTTTCATGGCCAAAGTAAGTATTTGCATGCTGATCACGCTATTTTTCTTTGTAACAACTTCTCGTGTAAAGAGTTATGTATACAAATGCTTTTTGTAATATTGTGAGTATAAGACAAAAGATTCATTTCTAATTTGTCGCTATTGTTTCAACGGCATTGAACTTTAGCCAATTAAAAATAATAGCTTTATAAAAAGTTCATAGCACTTTATGTCCATTTCTTAATAGACTATATTCGGATTAATTAATTTGTCAAGATGGCGGAACTCTATCAATACAAATAAAATGGTGCTATTCTGATGTTGACCTTGTGGTGACGATTAATTCCCCGATCTGGGCAGGCAGTAGGTTGTGTCGCCGAACCGGCCTTGCTGCCATGACGTAACCTGAATGCCTCCGAGCGACTGCGAGTCTTCGTGTCGACCGAGACAGATATCGAACGTGCGCTCGCGCATCCCGTGTTCGTCACTTAAAAATATTCAATTAATAAACACGCGAATCAAATCGATTACAACTAAATCGAGTGGTGTGAATATCAAGTGGATGTAGAGTGTAAATTCTTACATGATGTAATTGTGAGATAAATTGTTTGAGGATGACATTGTTTGGTTGAAGAAAATTTACAAACATAAAAGGGTGCACTCAAGTGAAATAAGAAGGTAAGTTTCACTTTATTTTGAATACCTGCAGTTCTGTACGTCTGTCTAAACTAAAATGTAAAACAAAAATATTGTCTATGAAGATGTTATTGCAATTCATAACATTTATGGAAAGTAGTTATTAACTACCCACTACTAAATTATTTTCTACTTTAACAGTTTTATTAAATGGTAGGTTATTAATATTTTATATATGTTTTTTTTTACAAAAGCAAAGTTGGCTACGTATTTTATTCAATTTTTTTTTAATTTTATTCCATAATTGAAGAACCGTTTTGAGTACTTACAATTATTTGAATTAGATAACAGTATCCATAAATTATTATTATTTTAAATCTGTTATATTCGATAATAAGATGATGTTAAGTTCATGTCGAGTTCAATCTTATAAGTTATATATAAAAATGATATCATAGTTAAATTTACATTGAGTTTTAACATTTCTGATCGATATTTTAATAAAACAGGTACATCTTGTTTCCCACCGTGTATCTATTGGCAATCATCACATCTACGATTAATTAACTAGAAACAAAACCAGTTCGCCGACCTTTTCTCTGTAGGCGGGACGCAGTTAATAATATCATGATGTTAATCATAAATTCTTATCTATAACATATCCAGTGACGTTAACGAGATTATTGGTTGAGAGATTTCAGCTATTGGTATTGTGTAATACATATATGACTGATAGGTATGCAAGAAATTAAATTTTATTGTTGTTTGTTAATATAACAATCTTATAATGTATACTTAATATCAAAAAAGAAATATCGATCAAAAATGTGTTCTAACTTTGTTAGAAATGAGCGTAGCTGTGAGTTAGACACGTTATTTTCTTCAAAAAATTTGAATTGTTAAGTTAATGTTATGTTCATGTATTCTTTGTGACTCGTGCCATAAATGTTTATAAAGTTGCGATACATGATATATCCCAAACAGGAGAGTTGCCTACTTGAAAAAAAAATTAAGGTCAATTAGTTCAATTATATCTGTCAGACAGTTACCTCTGTAGTTCAGCACTCTTAACTTTATAAAATACAAATAGCAACAAAGAGTGGTTAAAAGTATTGACAAACTTATGAATAGTATAAGACGTTTACTAATACTTTAATGCTAGAATACTTTTCCAAACATCTTCAAAGTGCTTAAAGCTGACTCATTCGTGTCCTAGACATTGTTATGCGTCACTCGGGTACGTCTCATTTTCGAGAGATCAAGAAGGTTATTGGCATATCTGACAATTGAAATTTTAACTTACTGGTAGGTAGTTCTAACTAGACATCTCAGATAATTTCATAAATTTTGGCAAACATTAGCGAGTTCTCTTCTTACCATAGCATAAAACTCTAGTTTTCGCAAAAAAAAACTCGTTCCAAAAAGTAATGATATGTTAATATCAATTAAATAACATATTAGCATTCAAAAATATTCGATTTTAGTCGTTATTATGTATAAGTATATGATGTTATTTAGGGAATTAACGACAAGGAAAAAAGCGTTGTAATTGAAATCACTACTAACATGACCCAGATATCAATCCAGGGTCATTGTATAGGGGTTTACGTTTTTTAAAGAAGTTGTACCGATTCTTGAATTGCATCTGTAAGGTAAATAGAAACTCAGAAGGGCCCCAAAAATGAAAAACACCAAAATTTGTTAAGAAATGGTACTTAGGGATAAAAAATACAAATAAACAATCATGCATCAAAAGAGTCTTAGTTATTTATGTATTAGACGAGAAAACTTCAAATTTCTCAAAGATAAAGACACAAAACTAGTAATTGTATTAGAACTGTGGTAGACATACTACATAAACTAAATAAAACTGCCTAAATAAAATCATAACTTTTCTACTAGTAACATTAACTAATAAAACAATACAAACTGTAAACGTAATACACCGTAGTCATAATTCAAGCATCAAACCATCTCTAATGCTCATAAAACCTAGAAATCCATTGAAAATATGAGACGATGATATCATACAGGTAAAAAAAGCCTAAGACCTTCCATTTAACCAGTTGCACTTGCATTTCTACTTATGGTATGTTATACGCGTCAGGTGCTTTTATTGTCATGGAAATAGCATTGGTGTACGATGCAGCTGTCGTGCTCGAGACTTCATAAACGGACATTTGCATGCAAAAATTGAGAGAATTAAAATAGAGAATTAATTAGTGTATACAGTTGTAATGTTTTAATTCATGCTTTTGACGTAAGTAACAAGTCTTTTGTCAATATGTTATATTTCTGAGAGTTACTAGAAACTTTTTATCATGTAGCAGATTTGAGTGATGACAGGGCCTTGCAGAAAACGGTGTTAAATAATTTATCGGTTGCTTTTTAAAGAATAAGTGAAGTTATCGGAACAGAAACCTACTTCCCCCTTCGTCTGATTCTGCGCGATTCTAGCAGGCGTCCTTTAGTGGCGGTAGTCACTTACCAAGAGGCAATTTAACCGTTAGTTTACTCCCCTGTACCGTTAAAGATTTTTTTTTGTTGTTATTTAAATCATCTTCCAGCATGAAATAGTTTAAAAAATGAAATCTTGGTCTTTTTATGACGTATGTTATGAATTATTTATGTATCTGACTTATTAAAAGTAAAGTGCAGACAACCACGAATCGTTTTATGTAACTACAATTTACAAAATTTATTCTGTATTAAATTAACGTGAGTCAGAGTGATCGTAAATATAGCAATCCTTTCATTTTCAAATTATTATTTTACCCTCAATAGTATACACTTTAATATATAGAAACTAGAAAGTAGAATTGTAGCTAATTCGGCTGTTACGGCTTACTTGATGTGCTGGTAAGATCTGCCTTACTTTTCTACTAGCTACAGTTACATAATAGCTCCAGTGGTAAAGAAACATTTGGTAACCACAAGTATAATTTTCAGGACTTTTATTTGAGTTACACACACACAAACTAACTTGTATTTTGTAATAAAGTGCCCGTGTCTGTATCATGGTGTCGTTTGTATCATCCATTGGAAGCGATAAAAATTTCCCTCAAATGTTTATATCTTTTAGAATTCGCAAATAAAAACAATTAGGTCACTTTGTAAAAATACTTGCTACCTCTAGATTTCTCTACTTATGGGAACCAACCAGCTTTTTTTCTAAGTTCAATGCAACTACTAATCTTAATATTAATAACGGTGATTTAATGCTAATTGACTTTATTTCTAAAGATAAATAGGTATACCCCATCCCTCCTTCTTGTTTCTGTATCTTTTTTAAATAAATTAATGTATTATAATTTATTCTAAATATATTCTACTGTATATATATGTTACGTTCATACAAAATTTAAATGCTTAGTAAAAATCTCATTTTTTTTAATGGTTGTCTACTGAAAAAGTTTGCATTAAAAGTTTAAAATTGGTTTCAAAATTCTGGATATGTGCCTTTTTGCCGCTCTACTCTTTTGTGCACAAAGTGTAGAAATGTACCGCTCGGCTTATCATTGGAAAGTTCACTTTAAGCTGTATCAATACAATGCCTTTGTTAAAGTTGTACTTACTAAAATTGTCTTTTAAAGCTTTGGACATTTACAATGCATAATTTGCGAACTTTAGACCCAAACATTTAAGAATAGTGCTTTAGTTCTATATTAATGAATTAATAATAAAGTCGGTATTGTCCAAAAGATTTAGACCATTTAGTAAACCTTTAATTTCACAGTATTATTATATCGATACCAGAATAGAAATATTTTTGACATCATATGCAGATTATGAAGGTGCAAGCATATGTAAGTTAAAATTTTACAGATGTCATAAACTTCCTAATCTTTCATCCAATGCGTTCTAATAATACAAAAAGAAACTAAATACGTGTAAATAAAATGCTTACAAAAAACAGGTTTTGGAATAATCACAAAATGAAGCGAAATGATGTGCTCCTAAATATTACAGAGCACAAGTGCTTGTGCATGTACACACACTGTTCCTTCACTCTTACAATCCGATGGGACGGCTTTCCAAAATGACCGGGGAGAGATCTGGTGAAGGACCGGCGGCTTTACGTGTTCTCCGAGGCACGAGGGTTAGGACTCCAACTACCAAACTCTGGGCTGTTATTACGTACTTCTGTACCAGAAAAACTCAATAACACCTTTTGACCTGATCCTGGAATCGAACCCGAGATCTCTTCTTGATCAGCAGTCGCATACGCCAACCACTAGACCAACGAAGCAGTTAGGAGAGTGAAATACAAACGCAATGTTTCTATAAACCTGATGTTGTATGTCTGCTGATTTAAAAATAAAATAATATCTTGCACGAAATCCTTCCAATAAGCTACTCAAATGCTATCTCCCTCCAATATAACGCTATATCTGTTTTTGTGTTGTTCTCACCGAAACTGGAAGCTATGCTATAATGTCATTGAACCTTTCACACCCACAATTTCTTGGTTGTTTTATGAATATGTTTAAATATGGATATACCACTAAAAATTATAGGTTACAAGTTTTCTGAACAGTCGAAGCGGCCGAATGGACTTAGAAACAAGCAATAAAAGTAATTTCTTTATATTCCAATGATATTTCAAAGTGACCATTGCCTTTCAAATTAAACATTTTCAGCTAGTCTTCAATGTACTGTACTTCGCTTTGATTGTGACGTTAAAAACTTTTATTAACTTGATAATATGACTACGATACATGACAGTACTAAATTAAACAACAAATTGTTTGTTTTGGAATAAAATATTGTAAAAAAAAATATGCTACTTTAAAAAAAACCAAATTCACGTGTAAATTGTAGCCTTGATATGATATCGATACAAATAAAAGAAAATATTAACTTGTTAAAAAAAATACTATTTTTTCTGTATAATTTATCGACAAAAACAAAAGGAATGCTCATCATAATTGATACAAGTTGAAATATTTTTACTTCTATTTTAGGTTACGATTAGAAGTAATTCTCTTAAACATAAATAACGCAAGCAGATAAGGTACTTGACGAAAATGGGCAACAGGTCTACTTTATACGAATCAGTCAAGCGTGAATGCTGTCCTAAACAGGTCTTATTTAAATGTGAACGACATTCAGTTGGACACATGGAATGGCGCTTATAATTGGTCTCCTATTAAAGTATACAAAACATAGTAAGAAACTTTAAGAAGGAATTTGTACACTTACATGTATAGTTACTCTGCCCACACGCATGCACCATGGTTTTCGTGGTAAAAAGAAGAGGATTCCCGAGAACCAGAGTATCTCCATTTTCTCCATGCTAAATTTCATTAAAATGGGAGCAGCAGTTTAGCCGTGAAAGCATGACAGAGAGTTACTTTCGCATTAATATCAGTAGAGTTAACAGCGACAAGCTTTTTTAGCGATGTGGGATTAATAGTCAGTTTGTTATTCGCAATTTTGGGCTAATAGACGCTAAAATGAAAATAAAAAATATTTCGAATTTTATGTAGTCAAAAAAAAGTAGGTACAGCTGAAATTCATTTAATATTAGAAGTATTTTTTGCCCTCCAGCTTAGGAGGCAAATTACGTAGTTAAATTAAGTAAGATAAATAGTATATATATACACTAATTCAACTGAAGTAAATTAACTGTAAGCAATTACTTATATACCACACTCCTAACGAAGTCTCTTGCTTACAGAGTCACTATTATTATTTTACCGATGTTAAGTAGGGTTACCGAAGCTTCGAAAAATGAATTTACATTGCTTTTTTACGTTGAATTTAAATTTATTCAAAATAATTTAAAAACAAAAATTACTATATTGCTATCTGCTATGTTGATTAACCATGATGACATGATCATGGTTAATCAACAACAACTTGCAACAATGCCTAGATTTGGTAAATAATTACTAAAAATAGTCAGGGTACAACACCGAAAATCGTTTCGTATATCCTTTTTATAAGTATAAGATAAGAAGATGTAAGATATAAAAGATCTACTCTTATCAACAAACAGATCTAAACCTCTTAAACGTAAAAACGCGTAACACGTTGATGTTACATTAACGACCCACATACGAACATAGATAGTAAAGTTTTAGTGGAAATGTAAACATAGATTGGACAAGACCAACGGTGCAATGCCTTAATAAACACCCGCAGCATTTTGGTTCGTATCTTTATCAGGACATGCGATTAGAAATATTTACATAACATTATAATGCCTTCAAACATTCCTATTGTCTAACAAACATAGTAGTAGATAAATATGCGAGAATTTTAAAAAAATTTGAAAGATTGACTTTTAAAAGTATTCTCATTTATATTATAAAAATATTACCGCCACGAGGATGCTTCCTGGCAAATGATTTAATACATGATTTTTTCAATTCTTTCAAGGGCTTAGACAGCTTTCATAACACATAATATGAATTACTAACCGTGGCAGATCCTTGCTTTACATAACTGGCTCGGTGGTACAGTGGCAGTGAATACGACTGCTGTACTTGAGATCTCGGTTTCGATTCCCGGGTCGGACCTAATTTATGTATAATCTGCAAATATTTCTTTCAGGGATTGGGAATTTTCTATGTATGAACATGTATGTATGCACAAAAAAAAGTATATAGGTATTCTATCAGTCAATCTAGCTGGCGTTGTGTTTCTATGTTCGAAATATTTATCTTACTTCTTTAGTAAGATACGTACGTACAGAAAATCTTTATTAAATCAAGCTTTCATTACTTTTCACCGAGTATTTAAGGTAAAGAAGAAGACACACAAAGGGTGGCACAAAGGGTGGCAACACGCTTGTGAGTTTTGAGTTGCAAGTGTCCATGGGTGGCGGTAGCTACTTACCATGTGGAGTCTTTTTAATAAGCACGACAAATGTGATCCTTACACTCCTTCATCCTTTTAGACCGTAAACAAGTCAGATTTGATACGATTTTTCATTATTCATTTAGTAAACTGTAACTTTGTGTGTCAGCAGACGGACGTATTGTTTGTCACTTAAATACACACAATAGACATTGGAATATCTCCACGGTAAACGCACGTGTACACATAATGAATTGTATCACTCAAAACCCAAAGCAATTTCCTCTTAGAATTCTCATCGTGTATAAAATATGTCGAGAGTAGCTGAGAAGGCCGACACACCTTTTATACACTAGCCACTTAGGTACTACAGTCGTTTTGTCTTTTTATGAACCGAGCTCCCGACCTTGGCCGGTCACAGGGACCGTCTCCCTACACAAGTAACCTTTATAACGTTCAACGGACCGTGGAGACGCTTCCACAACCTTTAAATGAGCTTCTCAATCGTTAAAAAGATACATAACTGAAGATCTATTTAAACCGGACAGGTATCGAAACGATTAGCTGCCTATTATGCTAAGTACCTAAAATAACATACCGTGTTGTGATATTGAACGTTTCGGTTGTGTAACGTGCTAAGCTAGCTTTGTATTGAATTTGATACGTTTATGGTGAATCGAGAAGGCAATGTACGTTTAATGTTTAGTCGTGTATAATTTTAGAGCCTGAATTAATGCTAATGAGTGACAAAGCTAATCTTTTAGTCTTGAACTATGACGAAGATGATCTTTAATTAAAATTAAGCACAACGTGGTCTATTCCGATCCGGATTTATTGCAGATAGGTAATTATAACTAAAATAGCAATTTTTACTAAATATACGTCCCATTACTTTTAACTACAATATTTTTTTGATAATACGGGGAGTGGTATCGAAAAATTATATTACACAGATTTGTTGTACCGCAGACCAAGTCTTATATCTGAGCTGAAAAACATTTGAAAGAATAATTGATTGTTTCATACACAGAACAGCGAATGAATCTATCTGGTCTGTGGTTTTATATAATCTCCATTAGTTTATGATAACAGATCCTAAAAATTAACAAAGTCATGAAAAGTAAAATTCAGCGGGATTCATGTGTTAGGCGGGCAATAACAATATTTTAATGCTAGTTTTAATAGAAACTAGATTAAAGTACTTTAATGTATTACAATATTCAGTCTGTAAATGTGAATATCGTTTTATAAAGGTTACCGAGAATGTTAATATAAGGAGTTAAGACAGAATATCTACTCGTATAAACTAAGTATTACTAAAACTGTTTCAAGTTCAACTGATCTACCGATAAATAAATCTGACACACACGTTATTTAGCTTCAAACTAATCATACTTATTTCGTTTTTTAAATATGTGAGTCATTCAATAAGTACCCATGTTAGAAATTAAGATGCAATTGCTTTAAAATTGTCTTTATTTATTTTTCAATGTAGTCCCCTTTTGAGCTTATACACTTTTCCCAACGTTTCTGCTAGTTCTTTAACCCCTCAAAAAAATACTCTAAAAATAATGTTTCTTCGTATTCACGTCTTCATTTGATGTGATAATTTTTCACCTGGCTAGGTGTTCATACTGGGGAATATTTCAAAGTACCACAGGGTGTCAAATCAGGTGACTAAAGTAAATACGGCGTGGAAGTACTTCGTAGCGCAGTTCCTGGAATTTTGCCGCCACAGTTTAAAATAGATAGTTTTTTGGTCTCTGATCTATCCTGACATAAAACATCGTGTGGATTTTCTTTAAAATAATCAAAACACTGCTTGCTTGTTGTTCAGCATTAGTAATCGTGATAAACGTCGCGTCAACACCTTTTCCATACCTACTTTATTATTTAGAATTTTAATTGCCCTTCTGCACGAGACGCCTACGACCTCATCTACTTTGTGCACTTTTGTTCAGCGCTCAGGGAAAATGATATCATGGACCTTTTCACTATTGCCTTGGTAACCAAGTTTGATGGGCGTCCTGACCACTTCTCGTTGCAAGTAATTGTACGACTACGTTTAAACTCATTGAACCGACATCTAATGGTTGTTATGAATGACGAAGGGTCCCCATAAACAGCGTCCAACTTTAAAAGTGAATTTTCAAAGTATGTTTTTCCGTCCAAATATAAACGATAAATTACGGATCGGTCTCTTTTTCCATTTTATCAAAACACACCAGACACGAAAGATACAAATAAACAGTTCTCAAAAAAAAAACAAGCCAATTCAACAACCACAAATTAAGTGCAATAGCATATAAAAGGCTACACTAACTAACAATCACTAACTAACGTGTCGTCAAGGAACGGACTTATTGATCGAACAGAGAACATACATAATGTTACATAAAAAAAAACAGAAACAAAAGAAATAAAACAAGTGCATGCTTTTACTAGTATTACAAGAGTAGTAATGGGAGTATCAGCATTATACATTCAGTAGACTGCTTCTGCAAATTTGTATGAATAAAAAATAACTAAGCCATAACCGTACTCTCTTATAATATATATGTAACTTGAGTAGTAACACATCTATTTTTTGTTGGTTTGAGTTGTCTGTTAACTATAAAGTTCATACTACTCAATTCACTCAAACACATACTCGTAGCAGGTGCGTTTGGAATTTCAATCACATGATCGGAATCAACGCCTTAACCAATATACTGCTGTCCGCTTAAGCAATCGAGAAACTGTTGATTTTGTCCCAGTTATGTATAATGCATATCTTTATGAACCTTGGCGGTACGTTGATATAAAAAAAAACCTTTTTTTCTACTTAACTTTAAATGTACTTCTATACTCTGTACTGACATTTATGCACTTCTGTTTAGTATCGAACGAAAAGAACTTTTTTTATTCATGGTTGCTTTAAAATGTTGACATAACGAATTATATCGATTTATTTTAGGTTACTTTTACTTCTTTACAATAGTAATTTAATATTTTTTTCTATAAAGTTATCGAACTCTTAACTATATATTAAAAATCATCGAAATTTTAGTGACGTGTGGAATGAAAATAACTGCATTTAGTATTTTTGTTTTTTGTACTGAAACTCTCTGCAGATTATAAGCATCTCAAGTGTCTCTGGCTTTCAGCCAAAACCAATTTTCGTGCAATTAAAACGTAGCAACTGATAGTCAGATTTAAAAAGACATTTAAATTAGTCTGTTGTGTTATTTGTTGTTGTTGTTATATTATAATACGTATATGATGCAAGTACGTTTACAGCATATATATTTAAAGCAACATATGTTTAAAAATTTAATATCAATGATTTTGCTTTTTGATTCCCATGAATTAAATTAATTAGCATTTATTTTCTTAACCAATTTTGCATTTTTCTGGTACTACTTATTGTTAGGTGTTCAAAATCTTATTAAACTCATGTCTACTTGTTGCACAAATACTAACTATTAATAGTTATTAATAATTTGACCACATTAAACATGTTACAGAAACGAAAATTACAAGTGTATTAAAAACACGGACATCGAATTCCTTCCTATCATTGAGTTACTCATACTCTCGTAGCTACATGTAACTTTTATTTGGATACGGGAGTATTTGCTTAACCATGTTTCCCCTTCGGAAAATATTGGATTACATTACTGAAAAAAAAACAATATGAGAGAAGTTGTGATTTATTCACAGAAAAAAATATAAAAATACCTCAGATTTCAATTTCCTTTCAGTAGTACCTACACTGTTTATATTTTATCGTTGAAATACATGTAAATATAATTCTAATATTCTATACTATATAAGAAATACTTCGAATATACCTTGTCAACACTAGATCTCGTATGTATCAAGTACACCGGTTGTGAATTGGGTCCGAGTGGAGGTCGTCCTCCTGGGCCTTTTACGCCGCCTCCTTCTGCGATATGATGTTTTCGCAGTAGATTACGACCAAGGTAAAAATAGTAAGCGCCAGCGGCCATTAAACCTACAATGAGTCCTCACTGTAGTCTGACTGAGTGCAGGTGCCCTCTTAGTGACTGAGTACAGGTACATCCCGAAGTGACCGGGCCAGGAAAGGATCAGCATAGGTCGGTGTTCTGAGGCGGCGGCTCATGTTGTGCGGTGTTCCACAGGGGTCTGTCCTCGGACCACTTCTGTGGAATACGGGATACGATTGGGCCCTTCGAGGTCGCCTCCCCCCCAGGCTGGGCGTAATTTGTTACGCCGATGACACATTGGTCACGGCCCGGGGGGCGAACTTTCAAGAGGCGGCGCGCCTAGCGACCACGGGAGTCTCTCTGGTGGTCGGGCGTATTGAGGCGCTGGGTTTGCGGGTGGCCCTGGACAAGACGGAGGCCCTTTTGTTCCATGGGCCCCGTCGTGGTTCACCCTCCGGCGCCTCTATCGTAGTCAATTCGGTCCTCGTACCGGTTCAGGCCCAGATGAAGTATCTGAGCCTGATCCTCGACGGCAGGTGGCTCTTCGACGAGCACTTCCGACAGCTTTCTCCAAAGCTGGTCGGCGCTGCTTCTGCCCTTGGGCGACTTTTGCCCAATTTGGGTGGAGCCAGCATCGCGACGAGACGGCTATACACGGGGGTTGTCCGGTCAATGGCGCTGTATGGTGCACCGGTGTGGGCGGCGGCTCTGACCGCCCAGAATAGGGCTCGCCTCTGGCGCCCTCAGAGGATATTGGCGGTTAGAGCCATACGCGGTTACCGCACTGTATCAACGGAGGCGGCGTGCGCCTTAGCCGGAACTCCCCAGTGGGATTTGGAGGCGGAAGTGCTGTTTATCGGCGAACGGCAGACTTCCGGGCGGGTAGCGGCACCCCGCCCCCGCCCGAAGAGATACGTGAGTGGCGAGAGGCCGCTCGTCGAGCCACGATGGCTCGTTGGTCGTCCCGGCTGGAGGCTCCACGTACTGGTTTTGCCGTCGTGGAGGCTCTCCAGCCGGTCATTGCTGAGTGGGCAGGGCGACAGCACAGCTCTTTCCTTCCGACTGACGCAGATCCTTTCCGGGCACGGTTGCTTCGGGAAGTATCTGCACTCGGTCGCCAGGAGGGAATTGAGTCCCGCCTGTCACCACTGCGACTGCAGTGAGGACTCGGCTCAGCACACGCTGGCGGTTTGTTCCGCTTGGGCTGCACAGCGTGGGGTCCTCACTGCAGTTATCGGAGGAGATCTGTCGCTACCGACCATCATACGCTCCATGGTCGGTAGCGACAGTTGCTTTACCGCGGTCGTAACCTTCTGCGAAGACGTAATTTCGCGGTACGAGGCGGCGGAGAAGGCTCGGGAGGACGACATTCACTTGGACCCATTTCGCCGCCGGCGAACCGGGCGGCGGAGGCGCGCGTACCAGCGCCTCATGCCGCCTTGAGTGTGGCTGCGGGTGGACGGGACGGGTTTTCCCCTCCATCCGCTCTAGTAGCCAGCCGCGAGGAGGTGACGTGCGCGTGTGCCGTACGTCGCCTAAATAGAGAGTTTATAAGCAGATGGTGCCCGCGGAAGAGGGTAGGCGCTAGAAGGGATCTGCATTAGCACTTAGAACCAATCAAATGACACCGGGGAATGAAGCACGACGAGGCCCATGAAACAGGCGAGTCTGAACCTCTTCTAAGGCACGCCAGTTCCTTACTCGTGAGGCGCCGGTAAGGGTAGTGAACGAAAAGTCCACCTTCGACCCACTTCTGATGTCGATTGCACGCGCTGTTGCACCCGTTGAGGCGGCCCAAACCTCTACGGCCATACCCGGGGAACCGAATTTATTTATCGTTGAAGTCCAATTGCGTAAGGACGTGCCCAGGTGCTAGTCGCCGCATTGAGGTCTCTAAATTTTTGAGGAACACTTTCAAGTAGCTCAAGCTCCAGTTGAGGCACAAGTAAACACCATACATGGTGATCCCTCTTCCACATGGTGGTAACATCTACAGTGCCCTTGTCTCTTAGAATTGACGACGAAGAATCCGTCGTGGTATGGCCTACGATTGCCATGGTGCTGTCTCGACCACTCAACTAATTTAGAAAGGAAGAAACATTTTAGAGTTCCATGAAACAGTAATGAATCACCGTGGTTTGCGGGGAGTGATCTTGCACATCGGCACGGTAGTGCAGGTTCATATAGACAAGGTGGTTGATCTTGGACACTTATTCTTTAAGTGGACCGTTTCTACAACCTCCTCCATGGCCAAAGATGTGGACACACGAACGACATCGAAGGCAATATGGGTCGACTGGCTAACCCCAGATGTTTGGTGATAATAACAAATAGGCTTCCAACCCCCCTGCCTCATCTGGTGATTGAGGAGCTTGTTATAACTGCGTATTAGGGGACGGCGCGGCATTCTGCACCGGTCGACCACAGCAAAAACATAATCTACTGCAGTCGAAAGGGATATCGCACTTAATGAGAGTGTGTCCCGCGATCAGGCATTAGATACACCTCATCGATCTCGCCACTAGAACTATGAGTCTGGCGTTCATGAAACCGATGAGGATGGAGAAAATTGATGGTGTCACTCAAAACCTTGACCGGCGCTGCGGGACAACATCCTCACACCGCACCAATGCCTCTTGAACCGAAACGGATGTTGCTAATCCTGATGTTGCCCGTATTTTCTTCTGACTGCGGGGTAGAGGCTACTTTTTGGGCACCCTTGTCATCGCGTTTTCGGAAACCATCTACTTACCACCCGTCGTTTGAAGGAGCAGAAGTACAGGGGCTATATATAGGTGTCGGAGTGGGAAATGGAGCGAACTGTACCCCTGTGTCTTTGCTGTGGTCTTAGCCTTAGGGCTTACCATTAAATATATAAAATAATACTTCATCCAATACCAAGGCTGACCAAGTGATTCTCTTTTTAATGGCACAAGTATAAGTTTTGGTATAAAATGAACTACTTAATAAATTTAAAGTAATCTAATTTTACGCTGATTACATTACATTTCAACAAATCAATCAGAATACTTATTTAATATATTGTACAAATCGACACGTGGGTTGATGTCAGACTGTGTCACGATTATCTCTTTTCCTTGTGCTTATCAAAAAGATTTACCAACCCTTCTAAATGTTAATGCAAACTAATAAACCTGAGCCACCCAAGATACAAGGCTGTAGATGAAGCACGGCTCTAAGTTCCATATTATTTACGAAAAAATATGTTTCATTATTTTCAGAAATACAGATGCGAAGATGACGAGAAAGTTCCTGTTCTGTTTTCCCCTAAGGCTGGGGAATGTTATATTCGGATACATTGTAATAGTAAGTATTGCATTATTTGCCCGTACGAAAAATAGGAGTAGAATAACTATACTTACGAAATAGTAATTCCTTTTCTTGGTTATGGAGGCTGAGGTAACTCAATTTAGAAAACCACTATGATATGAAGCGTATGGCATTCAAACAAAATACTGATTTGAATAAAGCTTTTAGATAGACATTTTAGGTAAGTGATGACATCGTTATATGTTTGTATTCATCGTCGTTGACATCGTTGTTAGTACGTTGTGCATTCTTATGCACAACGTACAAATTTATATTTTATAATACTATATATCCTATTTATTTTGTAAACATAGTTTACACTATTATACTACTATTACTATGCTATTTGTGATGATGATGATGATCAAAGCTGTAAAACTCTTCAAAATAGATACTTTGACAGATATTCTAGTAAACTATGGTATCACATCTTTGAATACTTATCTACTTACCTTTTTATGTCTTCTGTACAATAAGTACGTACTAATAAGAACTTTCTTGTTTAATTTTTTTTATTCTCACAAACAAATAGTATTCAATGCTTTACAAGTATACAAATAAAGAACACAAAGAAATATAAATCCAAGGCAAAGATCTGGGAATCTTAAAATATTCTTTTTCTGGAAACTTAATGGCTGCTGCGCTTTTAATCGATTCTGTTTCTTTAGTTTAGTTGAAATTTAATAACCTTTAATGTCCACACTCTCTTATCTAAGAGTGTGTTCGGGCTTAGAAGTATATTAAAGAAGGTTTGGGAATGAATACTTAAAACCGCCTTTTCTTATAACTGAATAATATAACATTCTATGCAATATTATTGACGCGCTGCGGATTTGCTAATATAATAACACTAGGCGTTCTATTGATAGAATTTATAAAAACTTTTAAGTCACATGAGCTATTGTAAACAAAAAAATGTTGAACACCAGTTTTCTGTGAGGACGTGATATAACCTGAGCATGTATAAAAGAAAGCATGGCTATTCCATAGTTCCGTAGTACTTACAGCAATGTCACCCCGAAGTTTATTGCAATAAGGTAAAGGTGCCCTTATAACTTCCTCTGAAAACAATATATACATTTAAGATTCTAATACTTTAATTGTAATCATCTGTTTCAGCTTATAGCAATAGCAACGGTAGCGTTTCATCTCTACGAGCTGCTCCTTAACCTGACCAATGACTTCTTCCAGAAGACAGAGAAATTCAGTAATTTCCAGAATCTCGAGAACATCTTCGGTTCATCTAAAGACTCATTAGAGAAGATCGTTGTGCTAGCGTATTACCTTACATACATCACGATTGGAATGCTTTTGTTTTTTTTCTCCATTCTATTGACATGTGGCGCATATAAAGTAAGTTATTTAATACATTAATATTTAAGACTTAATTCACTTTATGATATTTTTTAATCAAGTTAAGTAAAACATATTGGCTCAACACAAAGAGGTCAGGTTTTGGTTGTACTGTTACCGAAATATATCAAAATGTATTGAAAGTTATCATTATACGATAATAAACTATTGTTGTGAGGCCGTCGTCGAAATTCCACAATCTGACGACAATATAATGCGATGGTGTATGAAATAAAATGTGATAATAACTCTGAATGGATTACGACATGAATGGTAATTGTAAATGAATTGATAATTTAACAACATCTGTTTTGTTCATCCTCCCTAAATTCTGGTTTTAATTAACAGCTATGTCACCACAATATGTCATATAGTCAATCATATTATTATTGATTTCCAGATCTTTTAAATAACAACAGTATAAAACAATGTGAATTGTTTTAACACACATTATTACATACCTTTTTAGTGTTTTAATTTTATTTGAATATGTAGTGTTTAAAAATCATAAACTTCAACCGCTTTTGATACGTTACTTTAATATAGATATAACGCAGTTAAAAAATAAAAGATGTTATATACAGTCAACTACTACAACCAATAGAAAATGATGACTTTGATGTTTTCGATATTTGAAAAATAACGTGTAAAATGAACCTATCTTTCCTGTTTTCTGCCAGCTTGGCCCAGGTCATAGATTGATTGTATTGTCATTATTATTATCTGTACATTAAGGCATGCACATTGTTATAATCTGAGCTTTATAATATATCCTAGGATACAAAAAGAGATATATTATTAAAATTGTTCTGCTGAAAATTCACGTTCCTACAAAAACATCTAGAGAAGCCAGGTGAAGATATTAATATTCATAACTTATGAAACCTTTTGTTCACCCGTTTGACATTTATAAGACTTTAATATCACAAAAAAGTGTGTGTGTACTTAGATACTTTGTTAGATATGTAGGTACTTGTAGGTAACGAAACGGTAAGAAAAAATCTTTCTAAAAATTTTATCCTACGCGTTATCCTATGTTTGTAGAGAAAACGGTACTACGAATAAAAAAAAAAGTTTTATTATTAACGCATTATCTAGTTAAATGGATGAATGGCGAATTGCCAAGGACCAGGATGATTGGCTCTCCTTGGGGGAGACCTTCGTTCAGCAGCGGACGCTGATAGGCTCATTTGATTTAATCTAGTTAAATAAATTTAAAACAAACAAATAAAATGTTGTCTAGCTAATTTCATGGTGTCGGTTTTTCGTACCGGTGTGCGCGCGCGTACTCTCATCATATTTTCTAACCCCTAAATCATATAATCTAACGCGTCAGTCAAAATTCAGGGTTGCGAATGTCCGATGCCAGTCGCTCCGAGGAAAAACTAATATTCAGGTAAAACCGGTTGAAGGAGCAACCGACAGTGGAATAACAAAGGTTAGGCAGATGATGATGAGATAATCGCTTCAGGTCATTCATGAAATGACGTGCCTGGTGGACTAGTTATTAGAAATGCTGACTTGTTAACCAACACTCATGGGTTCGATTGTTACCGACGACGAATATTGTGTGATAAGTACGATCATTTAGTCTTGCCTAAGTGTTATTTATGCATTTGGAAATACATAAATACGTGTGTTTATTTAGAAGTATACACCCTGATTGACGGCAAAATAATAATAATATTACTAAAACGATACAATTAACAAAATGCGAGCTATTGAATTATCAAAATCGTCCTCTTCCGGATAAAGACGTGAGTGTTTATAAAAAAAAACCGGCAATATTGACCGTTGATAGAGTTTACTGTAAAATTACTTAAGAAGAACCTAATACCAATTATTTTTGATAGTAATTGTGTAAACTCGAGTTCCTAATTAAGATCCACTTATCTCTTTGTAGTATGACGTGACTCGAAACAATTTGAAAATAATTTAAAGAATATCACGAGACCATACTCGGACAATAATACGGCCGATGCATGCAACGAAAACATAGAATACGTAACCGGTTACGACGAGAGGCAATTATTTAACAATCACATTTAAGTTTAGTTTAACTAAAAGACTCCAATTACTTTCCTTAGACTTTATCTTTTTTTTAGCTGAAAGACTGTTACTTAAGATTTAGTGTAACTAAGTTATAAAAGTACAGAGAGATCAGATTAATTAGACGTTTTGAAATAATATTTCATATAAATTAAGAACTTTAAATACCAACTAAACATTAAAAAACAACAAAAATAATATTTACAACATTTACACACAAGTATCAAAATTTTACAACAAGTGTAGTATAAATCTCAACAAATTAATCTTTTAGACACAAATATGAACTTGTTAATAAAAAACTCAACTTAAAAATAAAGTGTAAATAAATGAAGAAAGGTTATTTTAACAGATATTTATATAAGTAAGAATCCTCATTCCATGCATTGCATTGATTGTAATTGTTGATTACTATTCAGTACGCTACATATATATGTTTTATGGTCATACAATAAGGTTACTGCTGCTCACGTTTTGATATAAGCTATAACAATCCTCATTTAAACAACATCCAGACATACTTGGAAGACACCTTTCGGCGCTCGCCTCTTTCAGTTCCTTGAAGGGGAAACTCTTTGTGTGTGTTACGCTTTGAGTACAAAGAAGTCTCTGGAATTCAGAAATCATCATCATCGTTCATTCAGAAACAAATAATGTTCTGTAGAAGTGAAAAATAAGTTTTAAATATGCCAGAGAAGAATCAAACGAAATGTATTTATATTCTTGTAATGGGAGCCGTAAAGAAAAGCAATCGACGATGTCGGCTCCCTAGGCCTGAGTAATATTTTGAGCTGAAATAATTAATATTAAGTTAGCAAATGCGAAAGTCCGTGATGTGATAAATTGAAAATGATTAGATATTCAAGTGTAATATTGAGAAAATTAAATATAGAATGCACGTTTTTTTTCTTTTTTACAGGCCAACCACTGTTTAGTGACTACATTCTTCGTGTACAGTTTCTTTCATTTGTTCTTTACAATCATACTGGTTGTGTGGGAAGCTCTATCCGCTGGCTGGATACAATTAGGCTTAATTGTTCTATCGGATTGTAAGTATTACAATATTATGTTTCTATTTTTATTATAACTTACACACTATTTAACGGATAGAACATATACTACTTAGAACAACTACGAATATATTCAATTAATAATCTAATTTTATGAATGATGATGATGTATGAATATTTGTTAGCCTTTCACACAAAAACTACTGCACGAATTTAAATGAAACTTTACAATTATGTAGCTTATACATCTAAATCTAAAAACTAAAAACATATAGGTTACTATTTACCGCAATAACTAAAGTACACACAGTCGAAGCACACGAACCGTTTATTCAGGATAATTTATTTGACTTATTACTGTAGCCAACCTCTGCCCCACTTCGGGGACACAAGGGATTAAGTCAGTCATTTAAGTATCTAATATTTCTAGGGCTGTAGTAAGTAAAAATACTTTTTGATAATTTACTGACAATTTAACTTTTCATGTCAGAATGTTACCAAAAAATTGTATCTAAGATTATTGGACACAACAGGTTGGCTTTTTTTCCCAATCGCTATAACCACATCTGAAACTGTTAGTTTTCTGGAGTCACGAATCAAGCATTACCCTAACACTTTACACTAATAAAAAGAAATTTTAAAAGCAATTCATAGTTTGCAAAAAATAATACAAAACCCTTTCAAATCTTATTTTTTTTTATTTCTTTTTAAAATAGTTAATAATGGCGTAAGTATTGTGACATAGACTTTGTCATGAACTATCTAGTTTTTTATAGCGTATTATTCTCAAACAAAACTGCTCATTCTGGCGCCAATGCACAAATCCAATAATTTTTAGATCAATCTATAGAATTTGTCACAGTCCTGAAATGAGTTCTTTGTGCTCTTTAAATTAGTTTTTCGAACTAGTAGATGCTTTCTAGGAATTTTACAAGAATTGCTAAAACAGATTTGATGTAACATGATATTTCCTTACGTCTGTACCATAAAGTTTAATGGTATCTTATATATGAAGAAAGTAAGTTCTAATTACCACTTACATTATTCCAAGTAACTATATAATAGGGCTCCAGCTGATAAACTGACATTAATGTATATTCCTTTTGTTTATTTATTCAAAGCTAAAGGTACGTTTCGTACAAAGGCGGACTTAACGCATCCTCTTCTAATCCAACTTAAGTTTTTTTTACATTAAGAACCTGCTAGTGCCTCTATCCTGCCTCTTTGGTAATGTCAAAATATAATACGGAAGTTGCAAATATAAAATATTGCGTCTATTATAATTCATACTAATTTGATAATTAAGGAATATGACTACATTCGATGTATTTACTTATTTAATTTTTTGTGCACTTTTTGTACAAAGATTGACTTAATGCCATGAGGTATTCCCCATCAATTTACCGTCGGAGAGTGTAGAAATAATATAAGTAATATTATTTTTTTAGTATATAAAAATTCAGTAAGTAAGAGTTAAATCTACATGAAATATAACCTAATGCATAAATTTGTCACTACATAAATTACATGATAAATACAAAATATATACATACAAAAATTTAATATTATATTAGATATAAGGTCGGGTACTAAGGTTGTACCTGCACTGTCCACTCATACCCGAAAAGTTCGCGTAATTTCAACTTGAATGTAAGGTGGACATCTATCTATAGGAATATACCAACATATATCGAATTAATAAATTTACTACTATACTATAAACATACACTTTCTCTTCCCTTGCTTTTAATTTTCTTATCTTTTATAGACAAAAATTGATTAATGAAAAGTTTTATTAAATCCAATAAAGTTTAATCGAACAAATCCCAAAGTAAACCATAATATACTTTACCAGACTTTCTACAAAATACTGATCTTTATTAAGAATATTTTAATACATAAATATTTTTACACCTTCTCGCCACTTTAGTAAAGTCGTTGCCACCATTTGTATAGTAATTGACCGTAATAGTCACAGAAATTAATTTAGAAAATAAAATTCAAAAGTTTACTTAATTTTATTTAATGAAAAACTTCATATACACTTGTACATCAAAGACATTCTCTACCAGCCAACTTTTGGGTGGTGTAGAAATTTGCACTGGTACACCAAGGTTGGGGTCAGGTTGAAGTCAGAGGTTATCAATAAATATGTAGAACTATCTTAAACTTAAACATACAATTACACATATACACATAGAATAACAAGTCAAAACATAAATACACATAATTTTTGGAATCCGGTAATCGGTATCATGTAATTAGTATTCTCCACGTACTCAATACGACAAGAAGTAATGCAAAAAAGTACTGGACCAAAACCCCATTTAGAGTTGTTTTTTTAAGAGCCTACCAAAGTGATTCTACTCTAATTGACGAAAAAACAGACGGGCTTTTTATAATTTTATAACTATAACATCATTACATTATCTACAGGACCAATAAAATAAATATGTAGTTTTAAGAGACTAAAATAATATAGTACTCTGCTTCATGTATAATGACTGGTTCACTTTCTCTTTCAGATTTTGTCATGTCCGATAGGGTCGATAATTGTTTCCTTTAACATTTAAAAAATATCTGTATACATTATGAAGTGCAATAAACGAAATTGAAATGAAAGTATGAATAGAAACCTGCTGGATAACAGATAGAATGACTGCACGGTTAGCCGAGTGGTTTAAGCAGTCGTCACGCCGCTCTACTACGCTGAGTTGTGTGGGTTCAAACCCACACGGGACAACACTTCGTGTGATCCACAAATTGTGGTTCTGAGTCTAGGTGTTCTTTGTGTTCGTATCTTGTATGTTTGTAAAGTTCCCCGCGTCACAGGATATATTACTAATGCGGTCGTTTTCTTTTCAAAAAACTAACAAAAATCTTGCTGTGGTCACCATACTCATAGTGAATACAGACAATACAATGACCTACACTATAGTGGCCTAATGAGATGCTTTTTTTACATCCCGCTTGTGCCAGATGTATGACAGTCATTGTGGTAGTGAAAACACACTTAGCACGATAGCTGTCTCCCCTGCATCAATAGGCCTCCAGTGTCACACTCACCAACGAAATACGACAGCACGGATGCTGTCGCTTTAGGTATTGTTAGGCATGTATTATTAATTGATTGAGCAGGCAATATGAAGTACCAGAAACCGAATGTTATTCCATGTGCAAATGTAACAAAATTATTTAAGTACCATAAATGAATGAATATGTATATGTATGGTACACGCTTCAATACATCGGTTAACCTTACAGTATTACCTTATTTCGCCTTGTAATACGCCATAAGAATAAAGCAGTAAATAGATCTATATGAATATTTTTACTCCCCAAACTTTTGTTGAATGAAAGAAAGCCGTCGCATTGAAAGCCTCTGTCTTTTTTATGAACTCAATTAAAAACCGTTTCAGTGCGCAACTTGCGGTCAAGAAAAATGTATTTGCTAACGACTTCAAAATTCAATAAGATAAAAATAATAATAGTAACTTCCAATATATTTAGACAAAGCCTGTACTATAGTTCTGGGTAGGAATCCACGACCTCTGGCTCAGGAGTCAGGAACGTTTATCACTATTCCAACAAGCCTGTCAATAATAAGCTTAGATATAACAAACAATTATATTTAATTGTTTATGACGAGAAGTATTATCTTATATTTGGAAAATAACATTAATGTGAATGTAACACTTCACGTCGCGTGTGAATGTTTCACGAAACAACATTGTACAATGTGCCGCTTTCCATAAGCTAATGCTGTCTAAATGACCCCACTCACATATGTCCGGCTACTTTTTACATAAGCTCACAACACAACGAGTGTGTACAATAATGTAAATGTATGTGCAAAGGAAGTGCTTAAGTTTTAGAACAAGTCATAGGAAATTTTTGCTTCAATTTCAATTCGATGAAACAAAATTCTAACCTTACAGTGATCGCGTCCAAAGGATATTATATACACAGTGTAGTATAGCTGCTTACGGCTATAAAATTTAGATTTTCTTGATACTTACTGAAACTTCCTATAATATTTTCTTTTGTTACAGTGCTCCTGATAATTTGTCTATTCAGCGTCAAATATCTAATGGAAGCAATCCGAATAGGCAACATATATAGCCGACCAGGAGAAGTTTATCATACTTATTAATTTATTTACTCTGAATTGTTATAAATAACTTTTGTTACAAGCAGTATTTTAATTCGTTTGCTTTTTTAAAAAGTAATGTGATTAAAAATAAGTTTAGCTAGTACAAAAATAAATTACTGTTCAGTATGATACAATAAAAGACCAACGAAGTATATTGGTGAAGAAAGCTGGTGTAGAAAGCCAGACACTCACTTGAATGTAAGTTTAAGATTATACTTTATGACACATCTAGAAAAGTTGAAAAACATTAGGAAGTACCACTAAAGTAACATACTGTAGAATTATGTACCGTTAGTGACATGAAAGTAAATGTGATCGTTACGATTGATACTATAATTTGCAGTGATGTACATATCGATATAGGTCATCTATTTGACGATCATAAATGGCCAAAGTATTAAAGTACTTTAAAATATTTAATTAGGTATGCAAACTGATCGATCGAACTAATGGAACCATACGTGAATTAGGCCAACAACAATACATGAATAAAATGAAATTTAGTTGGTGTTAATTTTTTTTACAGGATCCTCCTATAAGAATTTACAGAGGTAAATTGGTTTAGATATTACTCTCAATAAATTTTGTTTTTTTTTTAAAACCATGCCTATTCATACCCCTTTAATATGTACAGCAACTAAGATATATATAATAAAACATTGTTTATTGGAAAGTTCATTGCTTGAGATGGAACTATGTCGATTTGTTTATAACTTTAAAGTACCTTGTAAGATATTTACGAAAGATAAATCAAATAATCTACGAGAAGTAAAAACGTTTGTTTTTTTTCCTATAACATAAGACTTTTTCTTGTCTTAAAATTCATCACAAAAATATCTGAATCAAGAAACTGATCGGTTGATTAACTGTTAAATAATTAATTGTAATGGTGCTAGGTTAAGGTGAAAATAAAAATAGGTACAATTTAAACAATGTTTAATTTATAAGTCATAGAATCCTTCATTTGCTACAATAACACAACTTCAAAATCATTAATGTATCACAACGATCTTTAGTGCTAGATTGAAGCATAATATACGCTTTTAAAAAAAAACCTGTGAAACACAGTAATAAATATTTTATGCTCAAACATTGAGACTATACGTCATCATAAAATAAATACTTATAACTAATACCTGTAACTAGTTAAATTACTAAAGTCTATCGTCTATATTTATACAATAAATTATTTAATTCAGAATGTTCTTGTGTTCTACTTATTTCTCTTCTACGCCGTTTTCCAAGCATCATAGGAACGACCATAGCCATAGTAGCAGGCACCATACCTGCCCCCACAGCTGCTAATAAAGTAGATGAATCTGGTGATACATTAGAAACAACTCTTCTCTTCAAAACTTTATTTTTTGTTACTACAGGCCTGTAGTTTGTGGCAGCAACGTCTAAATCATTTTTCTTATCCATATCACGTTTAGATTCCTCCACCGTTTGAAAGCTCTTTTCAACTTCTAGTAAACCTCCATGTGAAGTGGTCATATTAGTATGCGATTTATCAACGGGCAGCACCGTCAAGGCTACTGCTTGATGCGATGTCATAGTAGTCAAGTCCATAGGATCATCGACTTGCGGCGAAATGTTAAGAGAACGTTGTCGCTTTTTATTTCGGTAGCCTTTAGTTGTAGATAGTAACACCCACTGACCATTGCCTTGAGATGGCCCAGAAAGTCTATCATTTTCATAACCTGAAGTCCCCGCATAAACTACTTGTGTGGGTTTTCTTAAAGGCCTTTTAATAGACATACTTGTTGGTTTTTGCAAAGCTTCATACTCTTGAGGGAAATCAGCAGGTCGACTATCTGTTAACACGGAATCAGGCATGCCATAAAATACTGTATCATCATCGGAATAGTGATTATGAGTATCACAATTAGGCTTTTGTGGACGCCTTCCTTCATCAGGAGCCCACGACGACGGATAAGATGAATACTGAGGCTTATGCCACGTGGGTTTTGAAGGAATTTCTGGTTCGTAATCTGCTGGGCCATGTAATTTGTTTGTGTTATAACCAGGACGAACAAATGTTGGACGTTTTTGCGGATAGCTGTAACTGTTTTCAGACTGTTGACCAGAAGAAAATCTGTCATCAGGTGGGAATCTGTCATCACTCGGAAATCTATCATCATTGACGAATCCTTCATCATTCGGAAATCTATTGTCGTCGTCGTTCCAATGTGGCTTTTGTTTCTTAACGTTAGGCTTCCATTTTGAAATTTTACTTGTTGACCATGCCACTGGTTCTAAACTTACCCATCCATCTTTGTCATCGTAGGGATGTTTATGTTGCTTCACTTTGAGACGGTTCCAAGTTGTATAAACCTTCCCATTATTTTCTGTATTTTCCATGTCACTATTTAGTAAAGAAAATCGATTAGGTTGAAGTTTATCCTTTTTCAATTTAGCAGCAAGTGCTGAGATAGCTTGTAGACGATCTTGTGGTAAGTCACCATAATCCTTCAATTTATCAGCTGTCAGTATGTAATCATCAAATACTTCGTCTATGTCCTGGTTGTAACCATCTTGGCAGGAGGGCCCGTAGCATCTTGGACGATGTCCATCTAAGTCATGGACAATATGAGTCATAAGGTTCTTCATTTCGACATCCCCTTTATTATTATTTTGTTCAAACAGCTGTCCACCCCATTTTTGATCTTCAGACTTCAGATCATCTGGAGTATTTTCTATAATAGTTATTGGATCTTTTCCTGGTACGTCAAGTTGGTAAGTCTTAATCTTTCTGTCATAGTTATCACTTTGAATCGGATCTTCGCTGTTCGCAAAAACAAGGGCAAAACCGTACAAAACAAAGAGTCGCACTGTTATTTTCATTGTATTCATTTTCACTTTTGTTTGATCGCGTGTCGGCGCGCAGGCAAGACGCGCTAGTACTGAGCGCTGGCGGTCGTGGCTGTGACTGATATAGTTTTGATTGTGGATGCACACTAACCCTCCCTGCGGTCTAATGCAATTCTGATTTTGTATGGTCACGACGAATGAGCCAGATAATTATGTGGCGATTGTCGTTTACC
Source organism: Hypercompe scribonia (assembly GCA_949316085.1). NCBI lineage: Eukaryota > Metazoa > Arthropoda > Insecta > Lepidoptera > Erebidae > Hypercompe > Hypercompe scribonia. The sequence continues at coordinate 14,548,810 of OX438981.1, read as the reverse complement.
GTCGACTGTCTTAATTGACTATTACAACTCTCAACTCCGTGACCCGCGCTCAGGTGAAACTGTTTTTCATTTTATAGAATATTTTCACAATGAATACTTGAAAGTCTTACAATTCACACACGACTGGGTAAATTTATGATTAAAATCTTTACACGTTCATAAGGTATTTTTAGAATAAGCGCTATGTTTGATCTTGTACTTTAAATGAAAGTAATAAAAAGAAAACGTTTCGTGTACACATTAATTTATTCACCGTTGATTGCTCCTATTAATTGGTTATTGTGATTTATTCAGAGCAATGATTTTGAATGGGTGGAATGACGGTATGTTTCTAAATTTATTTGACTTCAATGAAAATTCTTAGCTTAATTTAATAACTTAAACATGTGAGTAACAATAAACATGCATGAATGATATTTATTTGCAAATTGTTAGTATAGTAGTAGTGCTGGTGAAATGATTATGATTTCCATAATAAAAAAAAACGTATTTAACTAAAACTTCTCAATTGCAGTGTATTTTCTCCGCGTTGAGCTCGCTCTCACCATAATAGCAAACCTACTTATTATCTGCATCTAGACTTAGATCAACTTCGCTCTAATTGCGGACTTCACTTTTACCACAGTACTTATTTCCTACTCCTTATTGGTAACAAAACAGCGTTTAAAATATAATCAAGAATTTAATACAGGACATCCGGGTAAGAACTACAGCAAATCGCCGCATTATTGTAATGAAATATTTAATTTAGCTTTCAAACAAACGAAACAATGAAAAGAAACATAGATAATCATCATCCATCACCGTCAATACGTAATCAAATAATTTTTACAAGTGAACAGACAACACATATCGTTGGCTTTGTTTTGGCAGTGTTACGCAACTGAAATTTAAATGGGAGAAAGGAACGGTCCGTGGTAATACTACATAATAGCACGGGTATTAGAAATCTCTCACTACAATTACATTTACTATATATAGTGAATGAGATGTATTGATAATTTAATACTATATTTAAGTTTGTGTCTTGAATATTTTTCAATGATGACTATATTTGGAGGATTGCTGATAGACATAGGCGTCGCCAGAGTTATTTTCAGAGAGTGCATCTACATCCACACATACTATCTACCAATATAAACATAGAAGTGTTTACTTATGAAAATGATTTTTTTTCAAGCAATAATTTAAAATTATCTATTTTTCTACACATTTTCTTTTCTACCCGGCGCCCATGCATAGAAATACATATAAGAAGTTGATTCTAGATATGTATCAGTACAGGTCCACTGTTACAGCCCTTGAACGATTTTCGAAGAAATTGCTTTGCTTGTAGATTAATAACTTTTGTTTACTGTTCTTTGTTTAACGCAAATATTGATATAAGTGACTGATGTCAATAATGCTGCTATACCATAATTGTCTTTAGAGTGAGGATTATTCTGTTAGGTCAATGTATTCTAAAAAGTTTGTGTCGTTTTTTTTCTACATAGACCTACGACATGACAACCGCATCTTATTGTTCTGTCACACAATTTAATTGATTAAAAGATAAGAATTGTCACCACTAAGGTCATTGGTCTTACCGTTTTGACGGTTGCAATAAGCTATCGAAATAATATTATTTAAGTTATAAGGGCGTTAAAAAAAGGAATTAGCAATCACTTTAATCAATTAAATGATAAAATAAAAAGTTTTAGAAATCATAGTCGACCATCTGTGGTCTGTAGAAAGCATAAAGGAGTTGTTGGCGTTAAATGAGAGTGACAGAGGTGTCGGGGAGCGTGACCGTGTCGAGAGATAACTTAGTACTGTCACGAAAGGGCACTTGTAATTTACAATGTAATACAGAAGGTACAAAAGGTAAGGTTCGAGAAGGTACAAGGAAAAAAGTATATTGTATTACTCAACTCTTTCACATGTACTTTATATTGAAAGTAAAATGATTTTAAGTGTCCCAAAGGGGAAAAGTATTCCAAAAAACGGGCAAGTTGACATAGTTTATAGTAATGAAGTCCAAGTATAATTCCATATATTTGTACAATAAAGCTCATCACATCAGTCGTTAATTACCATAGAGCTGTGCAATAGTCTCATGTAATATTTAACATCTGACATTTCATCTATCATCTAAGGACCAACTTTAGAACTGCACATTGCTAAACTCAATAATGTACCTTTATCTGGCTTCCTGTAAGATGTATCTGTTCCTATTTACTAAATGGGATATTCCTCTTTTGGCGTCAATGCTATCAGTGTCTGAGCATTTTCTCGTACAACACAATTACCCAAAACAATATAAATTGCTACCAGATTTCAGTATATCAGTATATTATATATACATATTTGTAAAATACTTGCCCAGACCTTTCTTTTGATACCAAACGCGTCTTAAATGTCGCAATCTGAGGTTTAAAAGCTGATGTATAAAATTTTGAATTTATATAAACTTTGTCACTCGGACTATCGTTGCGAATCTTTTGACTCCTCGTTCAATTAAAGTCGTTTTAGTACTCTAGGTGCTACTGTGGAACTCTTTCTTTTGGTTTCGCCGTAGTCGGGTAAAAATTAACACGAAGAGACGCAATCTCGAAATTTTTTTATGATCAGGAAAAATTTGTTTTATTCATTCAATTAGTTTCGGTGTAAGTCTGAAGATTAATTAACAATTCAACTATTTCACGCAGAATAAATTTTAGCGGAACATTTGTATATATTTTATGTGCTCGTTTATTTGTTTATATAACCTAAAAACGAATCACCACATTTTTTTATCGGTTTTTCGAAAACAGATACATACATTGTGTGAGCGTATTGTTCGTCTAAGCGTAAAATAAAGGTTTCGACAAATTCATTCGTTTTATAATACTAACCAAATTTTAATCAATAATTGTCTTATATTTTCCAAGAAAGGATTCTGTCAGATTTCATAATTTTTTTCCTTTATAAGATGAAACTCTTATCAGACCCGACTGTAACAACATCCATTGTTATTTAAGATATTTTATAACGCTGTGATAACCAACAGTCTCGTGACTCCGCCTCAAAATAATAAGTAAGAATTTCATTAGGTGCAGATCAACAATTCAGTAATTACTCTATTTAGATAGGTACTAATTCTTCAAAATATCATAAAATGTGTTTTATTCAATAACATTTCGGAAGAGCCGACTTATATGAGACAACAGCACGGCAAAGAGAAGGAAAACTTGAAACAAATCGTATACCTGTTACTCTCGTGCTCTTAAATTCCACGTTAAGTAGTAAGTCGACCAGTGTAATTCGTCTACAAAGCTTTTGAGTATCCAAATTAACAGTACACGTTATTGTTAACTTTTTGCGGTTAATAAAAGAAAGAAAGTGTTGTCTGCAGTGAATTGTTTATGTTTTTGCCATTGTTGTGGCGCCGGCGCACTCGCTTTCTTTGTGAACCTTAAGCAGAGAATACACACTTGATCGGAAGCCGAATATTTTTTTATTTGATTGTGTGTTATAAATTTTTGAATTGATTACAGTGCGGATAAAGTTGCTCTTTGCTTAGGAAGCTGCTATAAAACTTATGACCCTTTTTATTTTTGGAGATTAATATATTATTTAGGTCACATCCTATCATTCATTCGTTGGTATACTGTCGACAAAATATTTTCTTGCATGTTGATAAGTAGAAAATATTGGCGCATAAATCAAAATCGTGAAGTGTATATTCTTATTGCATATTGTATACGTATAAATTAGCCTTATTGTGTATTGTTGGTATACAACACTATTTATACAAGTCTTTAAATTGAGGAAGAGGTTCGGGTGCTTATAACCTCGTTCCCGTGGTGAAAAGTAACAAAAAAATGTTAAATACCCGTTTACTGTGAGATCTTGGTATTACTCTGTTCGAGCCGACTCATGAGCCAAAGCATAGCTCTTTCATAGCTTCATATGTTGAATTCATCATAAGTAAAACATTTTAATCTAGCTGATTACTTTTAAGATGAATTATTGTCATTTATAATTAGTTTTTCTCTTTCCTTCCTTCCATTCTTAACATTAACTAGTACGAAAACTTAACTTCATCTGTTAATAACTATTAAATGAAGATAATTGAGCCTTCTTTGATTTTAAAAATATAAAAACGGACGGCATTTACTTATTTGGCTACCTCGAAAATCTATATCATTCGCCGTTCTGTCCTCAGCCTAAAATTGTAACAGTTATTATTACGTAGTAGTCGTTATTTTGGTCGAATACAATTGCATCACGACTGATACGCTGCGAAAGCGCAATTGTACTAAATATTATTACAGGTTGAGACAATAACACTTTCAAATACATTTAAAGAGCTGTGGTAAGTACAGGACTCTGGCTTGATAACTTCATGCTACGTGAATAGAGCAATTTATTATAGCGACTGTTGCGTTCATTGCAGACCAGTTCCTAAATACAGCTCTATATTGAAGTATAATGTCATATGTAAGCAATGTGTATTTGTAATATAATAAAAGATAGATTTTTAAATGTTGTGTAAAATTCATACAAGTGACGTGATACCAGCATGTTCGCATGGATCCGTGTAATATTTGCTGGACTCTTCTTGGATCTTTTGCAGCGACGAGCAGTTCAATTTATTGACAGTCCCGAAGCCACTGAGTCTCTTTAGCCACTTCAGTTGCAAAGAAATGTTGCCTCTATGGCAGTCCTCTACTGTGTATCATAAAGAGTGTTCTGACGAGCTCTTCCAACTGGTACCATCTTCTCCCTTCCTGCACAGTACAGCGCGTGCTGGCTATGGAAGTCCCCGTTTTAAAATGGAAGACGTACGTTCTTAACGGTTCCTTCCAGTGTAAAACAGCCAAAATCTTAGTATTAGTAACATGTTTATGTAAAGTGTAGATTATATATTTTCATAGCATTAGATCGTCTAACTAGGCTATAAAAAACACTCCTATGACAAAACAAAAGTTACAATATTTTAAACGATAAAGTAATCCACAATTTTCAACCTTCTTTTCATAGTAATCAATTTATTTATGATCACTTTCTGTGTCTGTGTATTGTTCTACTTACTGCTATCAGTGAGTACCTTTCGGCGTAGTTTAATACTTTGTTGTTATTAGTTCAGTGAAGTAGCGTATAGTCTTTTCTCTTTTAGTAGAAACTGCTTGGATCCTTTTTAATTATCGCAAACGCTAATAAATTAAAGAAAGACAAAAGTGTATACAAGGTCTAAAGCGGACCTTGTATACACTTAGTCTCTTTATTATAAAGTTATATAGATCTTATTTTATCATAATTTGAGATCAATTTTCGTTGAAGCTAGGAGCCAGGAGCATGAGGTATAAAAACAAAAACTAAAAACAAACCCGATTGGCAGCCTCTGGTACTGTACTTTGTACTTCTATACGATCTAAATCATGTAATTTTTAGGTCTCTTTCTCCCCCTTTAACGTTATACCTGACCAGCAATCCGTCTTTCTTGAGGAGGAAGCTGCGAACTTCCCCAAAAAGTGTAGTTTCAATACAATCCAATTGAAATATTCCGTCCAAGTAAATTACTATTTACTTAATATTTCTGAAGTATAAAACAAAATATACCAGTGTTAATATTTATTCAGTCAATTTGCCTTTTAATTATAAAAATTTAATGTTTGATATTATATTCTCAAACAATAATTCAGAGTTGCAGAGTTACAACGCTCCGTAGTTAGTATTCAGTTCTTGTTTGTATTTCAAATTTACTTCAATTCGTTTACTTACAACCAATTATTATAAACAAATTTAGATTTAACTCTTTATTAAAGAACTCAGGGGCCGAACATTGTTATCGTAACACGTCGTGAGTTGTTATTTGGAAAACAGAATGAAAAAGAAAGACATTATTGTATAGATAATCTATTACTAATTAAGTATCTTAAAAATAATTAAGTAGATCCTTCATCACCTTTAATCTGCTTAAAGAATTCCAATTTTTTCATATCTATAATTGCAATGTGAGTGTTTTTTTTTCTATGTTTAGAGCCTGCCAAAGTGACTCTATTCTGCCTGACGGAAAGCATGAATAGAATCCAAGAGTTGTGGTCACCATACTCATTGTAAATACAGACAATGCAGTATGGTGACTCACACTATGACGGCCTTGTGAGATGCTTTTTTACACCCCGTTTGGGGACGTAAAAGGCATGACAGTCATTGTGACAGTGTAAGGCTTACACAGTTACCACGATAACTGTCACCCCTGCATCAATGGGCCTCCGGTCTGTAGTGTATACGTGGCAGCCACTCTGATAATATTGAAGTATTCGTTGTCTTGAAAAGAACATTTGTAGATTTATTTGTAAATAAATTTGACGAGTCGAGTAGAGCAGACGAAAACTAAATGAAACATGAAATAGAGTTCCACTGTCCCAACACTCCACTGATCACCTCCTGACTTTGTCATCAGATTATTGTAAGATTCCAGATAATTTACTCTTACATAAAAAAACTACTACACGGATTTGGATGAAACTTTACACTAATATAGGTTATACATCGGAATAATATATAGGCTACAATTGGTAATGATTTTATGTTATTTTGGTCGTAATATAACGATACATGTCAATTTGTATGTTAAAAAAAATATATTTATTTAAAATGACCTGTTACGAAACTTAATGTGGCAGAACAAATTTCACGCGAGCGAAGCCGCTGACAAAAGCTAGTATAAAATAAATTAATAAAAGCATGTTTTGAAGAAAAGTGTAGTTATATTTTTTTTTGTTTTGTTATTAAATTAGAAGGGTATAAATACGGTATTTACAATTATATAGCTCAACCCAAAGCGTTCCAACACTTAATTCATTTTATCTTAAATAAGAATGTCTACTTTAAATATTTAAGTGCAACAGTAGGTAAATAGTTTCAAGGCTGACTAAAAAAAAGCGTCATATTACATAGTTGAAGTCGTGATGACACTTTTACTTTTGCATTAGATAACAATCTTATAACTTAAAATTTAGTTAAACTCGGCTGCCGCGTGACGGTCAAGGCTCGGTACCTGGTTTCACTTTCTGGTACTTTTCACCGTCCGCTCTCACGGTCTGACTTTACCGCAAGGTTGTAGTTATTCTAGGGTTGACTGCACTTGTATATTGTTTATTTTTGTTCACTAATTAGATAGATTAACAGAGCTTAATGCAATAACTTAATACTGCCTACCTTAGTCGCATACCTATGGAATGCTCTGTGGAATCGTTAGACTGTAGCTTACCACCATCATTCAAACAATTTTTTTTTTACCTTTTGGCTTATGCAACCAGTTTACTTACTAAATTCTCGTTTGTAGTATTTCTGGACTAACACGACCTTAAAACTTTTGATAAAAAAGCTCATGCTCACCTCAAAAACCTGGCAACGCGTTTGTTATTATTAAGTTTCATGTATACATGGACTGTGGTACTCTTAATATCAGATAAAACGTCTTCTTACATCATCAGCCTATTGCAGTCTTCAGCCAGACATAGGACTCTTCCGTTGAACGCTAACTGATACTAATATGAAAAATGTGAAAATATGTCTGTCTCTATACCTATTACATCTTCACTCTAAACTCACCCGTTAAAGAGGGAGTGGAAGGTGGAAGGGTCTAAATAGTTTCAATAACCATTGAAATGATTTAGATAGAATTTGGTATGGAGTTACCGCAAACACACACGCAGGTAAAGTCGTCAGTAAAAGCTATTCTATTACAAATAACTTATATCCCAGCTCAGTTGTTTAGCGTGTCAACCCTAAACAAGATAGAAACACTGCTTATTGACGTTATGATAACTACATTGACCATGAAATACGACCAATGAACTTCGAACGCTCTCTCCTAGATAGTTATTACTTCAATTATACAACCAATTGTATGCTAATAATGAACTTAATCCTGAACCTATTACCAAATATTAGAATTTTTTAACAAGCCTTTTTATAACTTATAAACAAAACTTATTCTTCGTTTTCTTTAATAAAGGATTATTAAGCAATTTATATTATATAGAAGTACATTTTTTTGAGACCTGCTAGATTCGTAATTGTGTGTTTGTGAATTAATTACAAAACCCAACACAAACTTTCCCTACCCTGTCTTTTGCCATCGGTTGTGGTTTCTCCTTCTTTGGATTGACAAACCGAGGCTGAGTGGTAAGTTTCGCTAATTAATTAATTAGAGAATATATTTTCTTAACATCTCATTATTTTATTCTAAAAGGTTCTGACCGTCAGCTATCATATTTACGGATTGAGTAGATTGTAGTCTAAGTTTATAATCTTAACAAACTCCCATATCCCATAAAAATCAAATTTAACATTTTTTGAAGTGAAAACTTCTTTAGGCGCGTTGAGGGTTTTGGTAGAGGGTAAAATCCTCGGTTCGCGTCACCGACATGCTAATGATAATAGGATATCTATAGCTATGGAGAATATGATATTATATATTATATATGAAATTTATTATTATTATATATTATATATGATATTATATATTATATATAGCTATATATGAAACATAAAAAATTTCATATAATTTTTGCATATAGTTTTAATTACTCTCAACTTAATAGTTCCGTTTTCACTTCTATCGGCAGTCCCACGACTGCTACTGTTTTTTTTTCCCACTTTTTTACTAGCATACCTACAATTGAAAAGAAATGACTGATCGGTAATTTATATACATTACTTATTAAATTAAGAAAAGTTGAGAGTTGTATCTTTATGTCAGGTAGCTTATTTAATATAGTATGTTGTAACCGAAATATTAAAATGCAGAGTGAATTTATCAAATCCGAAGATCAGTTTAAGAGAAAATTTCTTTTAAACGAACAAACAAACAAAAACTTTAGAATTCATCTCAAAAACTAGTGTCTTACTCTACTCGACTTTCATCGAAGTTTAATTTCTGATGCAAGAGCTTTGTCTAAATTTGAAATTTACTCATAAAATAATACATTTATATTAATACTAGCTTACCCCGCGAACTCTGTTCCGCCTTAGAGGCAATAAATAAGCAGATTTTTTATTTTGGGCTGAAACGCGGTCGAACGGGATAAAAAGTATCCTATGTCCGTCTTCTGGTTCTAAGCTACCTCCCCACCAATTTTCAGCTGAATCCGTTCTTCCGTTCTTGAGTTATAATTGGTGTAACTAACACCACTTTCTTTTATATATTTAGATTTTGAACCCTCATTTAAAGAGACCTTGTGATTTTGATATCACTGCCATCTTTAAAATCTAACATTAACTACCAACAACATATTACGGCTCAAAAGCGCCATCTGTATGATTACTGCCGAAACGTGCAATTCTCTGACGATAGTTCTTTGTTTGAGACAGTTGTAAATTAATTTAGTAGAAATCCACTAGATGGCATATATAGCTTTTATTTGAGTTTAAATACTAAATGATTCTCTTAAATTACGACTTAAAACAGAATAATTAAGAAGATATATTTTTAAATTTAAGTCCATGCTTATAACGACTGAAACGCAACATCATCATCCTAGCGTTATTCCCGATTGCTTCCAAGTTTACACTTTGGAATCCGGTGTCGCCTTTCTGTACTTTCTTCTCCATCTTGCCCGGTCTTCAGCATCCAAAGAGATCATGACGCACATGTCAACTTATAAAACGTCAAGCACTTTTTGGATGTATCCCTCCTGCCGGGACCCGGTGGAGGTGACATTTTTTATCCACGTAGCCAGGTGATAGCCGCGAAACGAGGCCACACCAGTGCAGGCGACTCTCCTGCAGTTTGTCTGCTATGTTACGGGCCCGAAGGCTGCCACGGATGCGTTGGCGATCCTTTCACGTGATGCCGCACATCCACCGCACCTTATTCATCTCCGTGTCTCCCTCCCTACCTCTCATATTTAAAATCACAACGTATTATTTTCTAACTAGAATAGTACCTATATGTATTTACAAAATATTTTAAAATATTCGTGATATATTTAACTAGATACTTAACTGTAAGGCAGTAAATAATAAGATTTATTTTTTTGTATTTTGTTCGAATTACATAAAACATACTCTGCAATTTTAACGTATAACAGAGATGTCTGCGGTAGACCTGCCATTAAAGTTCTCATAACACTTGAGATGATTCATGTTAAAAAGAAAATTTATTGTTAACGATTTAAATCTACCCACCTAATAAGTATTTCACATAATTTTTAATAAACACTCGTAGTATATAAAATAGTTATGCTTAATTGAACGGGTATGATTAAGCGATAGTGTATGATAATTCAGATAAATCACATGGCTTATATACTTGTGTTAGATACATATGTGTAATGTAATGAAATGTTTCATCTTAACACGCGTTTTCTTAAACCTATAAATAAATTATAATCAAATTAAAAAGTCTTAATCACAAACGAAAATGGCAAACGGACCCTAATTCGTACCTATTTATAAAATGTGCTAACTATTGTCACACCTCGCTACTCCTAATTATAAAACAAATGAATGGTGTCGTGGGACACCAGGTAGGAACGAAGTTCCTTCGGATAATGTGAAATCGACACAATTTGCAAAAAAAATCGTGCTCAATTTTATGTAGGTTTTCTTGATTTTTCTCTTAAATTTTGCTGATTAGTTTTTATTTAAGTACAAGAAAGTATTTAGGAAATTCAGTATTTTAGGAAATAAAATAATAAATTCCTTAAAATAATAAAATAATAAATTCCTTAAAATAAAAAAAACATCGTAATTCAAATTTCAACTGAAATAACAAATGTTAAGTACGTGATAGATAGTATGAAACGTAGCACACATGACGCGCTTTCGCGCCTGCGCACGTCTCATTTAAAGCCCCCAGTACACAATGGCCCATGCGTGCCCACTACAGGCCATCGCCATTGTGTACAGGGGGTAATGGTATATGATGGCGGACAGTTGACCATCGTGGCGCACAATCGGAGAGTTGTCGGTTTTTTGGGCACACTTCAAAGGAATCGTGGCGTAACGTGGCCTGTGGTGTTTACACAATCGGCCATTGTTTAGTTCGTCACCGGCCGCTGACCGGGATAGTTGTGTTGCGTGATATTGCCGTGGCGTGCGATCGTCCAAAATGTCAATGGCGTGGAGCAATGAAGAAACTTTCAAGTTTATGGTCATGGGATGAATGGTCAGCATCCACCATCGCCTTTTTCGCCATTTCCTTTTAACAACTTTGTGACGGTACACACTTCTGTAATACTTGTAAACAGTATACAAATAAATAGCCGCAGCCGTAATTACTTCGACGTCCATCGCAAGTGGTTTGCCAGGCAGCAATGAGCCATACGCCATTGTGTGAACACCAAGTGATCGTGGCCTACAATTGTACATTGCAAAGCGTGGCCCATCACAGGCCATTGTGTACTGGGGGCTTAACGGTTTAATTCCACGCACTTTTTTCCACAGATTTATTCCACGCACTTTTTCCACGGATTTTTTCTTACGGTTTTACTATCACATTTTTTTCAGTTCGGTCCCGCAGCGAAATCCCTATCCCCTCCAAGCCTGCCGTAAGGAACTTCGTTCCAACAAGAAACGTGAAATTTAATGAGACATGAAACTTTTCAGTGTTACATAACTTCCTTAGTAATGTAAAGTTTATTCTTAGAAGATTTGTGTCTAGATGGAGTATCGCTTTATAAAACATCACAATGAACAGGCCAACTTCATATTGCCGGTAGTGACTAATTGTCATGGTACAAAGCACCTGATACATATCTGCGACGATTTAAAAAAGGAGAATGACTATGACTGTATGGACCATGGTACAGTATTGCTCCAACTCGAAATTTGTGTAAAAAAGTTTATAAAATAACCAAATACTATTTACAGCTACCATTTTGTAACATAAACTTGGGTTTTCCAGAAAACATAACATAAAATCCAAAGAAATCAATATGTAAGTAATAAAATCAAACATATAGCTAGTTAGTAATAACTGATAGTAAAGAGACTATAAAAGTGATCGCCTTCCTTTATATACTGAAATGATAGTACTCCTCATACAATTATTTGACAGGTTATGAACAAAAAAGAAAATCTAAACAAGGTGTTGGAGCAGTAATATCATTGTATTGTGTATAATTCGAGAATCAAACCACTGGTGGTGGTTTCAATCAAAAAAATCAATCAAACCACCATCATAACACGAGTGCTGCTCTTCTCTTACCAACAAGGTAGCTACAACAATAACCTACTACAATTTCTAATCTAGTGTGTTTGTTGCAGTAACATCTCTGCTTAATAACAAATATATATATATATAACTTTTCACATCACGACACATCAGACTGACGGATTTTAACTGTTAGTAAGCAAACTCTTCTATGTCCGGTAGCTGGTAAAGGCGCAGCACTCTATTGACACGATTATCGATAATTATCTCAAATCATTCAGAACAAATAATATTTTCTAGAGAGAACTGTAAAAAAAAATTAAGTCATGTAGAAATAAAATGTTAAGAACATTAATATTTGTTAAAATCGGCAAAGGAACAATGAAATGTGCAACAAACACAGGTATATTTTTGTGGGTACTGAGCAGACTGCTGTAAAACTGAGCATAGCGACATTAATTTTATCACTAATACATTTTTCAAAATCTTTGAGTGTATTATTTCCCTATACTATCTCAACATAAAAAAAAGTTAACTGTTTCATTTTTAAGATTATAAGACACTTATGTGAGAACAATAAAACTTTTATAAAGAATTGTATGTAATAGGTTGACAGATAAATTATAGAAAATACACTAGAGTATACTTAATTTCAAAATAAGTTCGTATGTATTTCGATTGTTTACAAAAATATTTATATTTCGGAATCGAACCAACAAACTACCGCACACACACTGTCACTACGGCTCCTAGACTCTCTTAGGATTTTTAGTTGCAGTAAAGTATTATATATATTTTGCCTTGATACTATTGAAATTATTAAATTGCCTGAGAAATCAAGAAACAGATCATCTTATTTATTAGAATGTCATAAGATAAAGAAAATAAGATTACTAGCATATACGTTGGTTTACCACTAAAGAACAGTTGAAACACCGGTTCTGTCGATCGAATGTTCTTGTAGGTCCCTCACGTGAAGTGGTCGGCTTTAGGTTAATTATTTGAACAACAAAATACAAATCACACACAAATATACTTTATTTATAAATCAATGTTACTCGTGAATAAACACAAAGAAAAAGTCTTGGCGTTTAACAAAGTTAGTGTTGGTGATTGAACAAAACAAAATAAATAAATTATTACGAATCGGTAGAAAATCGGACTTTATCAACATGCAAACTGCAATATTTGACTTAAAAAGCCGATGTCAGTAATTTTCTAACAAAATAAACTAACATTCTAATGGCAAAGAATAAAGTGTAAATTATTTTCATATCAGCACAGGAGAAAAATCTGTACCATCAATGGGCATTCTCCTTTGAAGGTCAACAATTTAAGACTAATGTTTTAGAAACTTCCATCACGTTGACACTTTGTGAACGATGTAAGACTTATTTAACACAAAAGGAACCAGTTGTACAAAATCTGTGCTAAAACCACAATGTTTTCTTTACCCTTCTCGCTTTTATTTTTAAATGTTATTAACGATTTACACTTAAATCTAAAAATTAGCTCTATTGAAAGTTTGTTGACAGTCTTGACGACAACAGTAGTAGCTAGATAGTAAATACTTCAATAAATATTCACAATGCATATCGTACAGACGTAGAAAAGTCAATAATGTAAGATAAGTTGGTGCCAATTTCATTGTTCAGTGCCTTTCACTTCCCATTTCTTTGTTAACAAGTAAATTTGCCTTCCTGTGAAATTTCATTTTGCATCCATAATTTCATATGACATGATACGTTACCCGATATTTACTAACACATGCCATTAAAAACCCTATTATCGATCTCTATACGATTGCATTATGATAAATTATAATACTCGTATACAGTCCATTTCCACTACACTATACTTTTTGATAGTAGTAGACTAAACAGGAGTTATATTCTCCGAAAAACAAAGATTTATCCAAATCAATTCTTATTCCATAACAGAATTCAGAGGTAACAAACATAAAATACTACTGAAACGATCTCTGTCTTTTTCCCTTAATCATTTTAAGTTATACAATTGTCTTGGCAGTATTCAGCATTGGAACTAATGGGAAGCGATCGACATTAGCTTTAATTGTTCTACTTCAAAAACGTGTCAATAAAACATCGTGATGTACTCGTATAGTTATGTCACAATAATAGCAACGGTCCAAATGTGTGTATTACGGAACAAAATCACATCGGTAAACAAAAGTGTTCCACTAAGTTAAACATCGTCACCTACATTTTTATTCTCTTGCACAATGTGCAGCTACTGCTAATTAACTAAAATTTTGTCACATTACTCATGTTTCGTTTAAATAATTGCATCAATACAAAGAATATTATTATTTGTAATTCTTTTTGTGCCCGAAGATATAAGAGTAACAATAGATGCTGATATAAGAGTACCGATAGCCTTCACCACGCTTCAACCCAAATATTTTATTGCATTATACAATATGTTTTGGTATTTATTAATCCGAGTAATTTTTTTTTCAACTCGCTGACTAACTAATGTATCATCTTAAAAGATATTACAAATCATTACCTAATTTAAAAAAATAATTTGAACTACTAAACATACAAATACGTTTTGGAGTTTGAAGAAAGAATAATATTGTAATAACTAGTAATAGACTCAATAATTCAATCAATTCAGAGTCGGTATTTGTGATAAGGAAATATGACAACTAATATTACTTAATATCGTGAGTGAATAAAAAGGATCATCTGCGTACCAGCTACACGCAGGGTGTTTATATTATATATTCTTTTTTTTATTAAAATAGTTTCCATAATATATGTTTACGACTTCTACAACTTCTACTTCTATAAAAAGAGAATTTTCGTATCAAGTGAGGTGATCATATTTAATGATACCGCAGC
Source organism: Hypercompe scribonia (assembly GCA_949316085.1). NCBI lineage: Eukaryota > Metazoa > Arthropoda > Insecta > Lepidoptera > Erebidae > Hypercompe > Hypercompe scribonia. The sequence goes on along the minus strand of OX438981.1, from coordinate 14,533,810 downwards.
ACAAAAGTTGACCAGATTCTGGGTATAAAGATCCTTAACAAAGCATATCCAAATTACCTTAAAATTCACCAATACTCCAAGAAAAGCATAATGCACTTACGTAAGTGCATTCATTCATTAGATTTATTCGTAAAAAATACCATTTCGCCATTAAACCACCATAACAATAGACCCATTACGAGATGTCACCGTGCGTGCAAACAAAAGAACTAAGGAAGAGATAAAATAACGAAACACGGACCGACTACTGCAAACTATCTAAAGCTATTGTGGACAGTGCCTGTTCCACCCGCAGTTGTGTTTCAACCACCATACAAAATGGTTGCAATTTACTGGCTGTTGTTATCTAGTGCGGTATTTATATCCGCAGAGCATTCTGGAGCTTATTCCTCACCCCAATACGCCAAGAAAATGTATCCTAAGAGAGGGTACGACACTAATGCGTTACTGCCACGAGAAAAACCTCCAGTTCTTTTTAAAGACGAACAGGACTCTATCGCAAGATTTGATAATGGAAATGATACTGCACAGTATGGGAGATCTTCGTTTTTAGACGCGGCGGGCAGTTTTCTCAGCGGTACAGGTGGACAAGTTGTTACCAGCATAGCGAGAGACTTCATCTCCAAGTCCACGGGCAGCAGTCAGGTTGGTTTTGACTGCGTTTCTCAGGTTCGTACTTATTGCACTCAGATTTTAAAGTTGCACGCGTTTTATGCATGACCAAGAAATATGCTTTTTTGTTTTTACGAAATACTAAGAAAATGATTCATTGAAAGGTCTCGCAAAGATTATTTTAAAATGACGTAATACGGTTTTAGGAATTCAAAAAATTGTTTGTTTGTTATCTGAGATAACACGAAAGCACCATAAAAGAGACAGGTATACGTTAATCAAATATGCCTTTCTTTTTCTCTGTGCAGTTATACTCGTACACTGTACGAATGGTGTGGTAGTTCAAGCGGCTGCCACATCTTTTTCTACTACGTGTTATGGGTTCAAACCTCACAATGTACAACACTTAGTGTGATCCACAAATTCTTGTTCTGAGTCTACGTGTTCTTTGTGTCCATTTCAAGCATGTTGGTAAAGTCTTCCGCGACACAGGATATATGTAGCCCTAAAGCGGGCGTTTCAAAAAGATAAAGAAAAATGATATTTATCTATGTTTGAAAAATTTTCTTAAATTTCGTAGCTTTTATTGTGTAACCTTACCCGTAACCTCATTTACCTATCCTATTATAAGAATTTAGTGATTGTTGAGATTATTGTGCATTATTCCTAAGCATTAAAATAAGTATTACTTTACTATTTTTAATTGATTTGATAAAAAAACTCTTGACCTTAGACATGTATTAAACTGAAATAAATAAATATATTTTTTTTCAGCAGTCTACTTATTATCTACAGGTTATACCTAAGGATCAGACAGCCGTAAGGGTGCTGGTTTATTATAAAATCACCCTTTTTACGAAAATATTGTAAAACCATTTCAAAATGAAACATTTTCATTGCAAATTTGATTATAGTTATGGAGTTAGCAGTGTAAGAATATTATTGAAATTGACCGTCCAGTGATATAGACTTACCTCTTTACAGGTTTTAAGTTTAAACTTAACCAACTTAGTAATACTCATCATATTGAAGGCTCTCATCTTGGCAGCGGGGTTCTTCGGCGCTGGTGCTTGGAAAGGAGGTCATTACTATGGAAGAAGCCTTGATGGTAATATTCATTGCACTTACACTAGTAAAATCAAACGAAATAGTAACGCACTTTGAGATTTCCACATTACGGCAATATCTTTTAATATTTTTGTTTAGTTGTAGGTACATATACTTTATTATATTTTATTATTACTTTATTATTATTACTTTATTACTATAAATACTTATAAAACACTTATTGCACTATATTCAGATGGTTTTGATGACTACACGTAAAACGGTTAAAAAAGGAACTTGTAATTCGTTCTTCTACTTTTTTAAAATATAATTTTTAAACCTTCTTTGATTAAATGATTGTTAAGTTTAAGTATTCTCCACTAGTTACCGATAAGTTTTCGGTAATAGATTCATTCCGGTACGCGTCGCTTACAATGTTTCTTCTACAATAAAGGAACCGGAGTCGGAGATTAAAACAAAGACTGATTATAAGAAATCATTTCATACAAGAAAACACTATTATTTCAATATTTAAATCACTAAATACTATGAAACCATTATAGCATGAAAAAAAAAGTGGCCAAATGCGAGTCGGACTCGCCCATGAAGGGTTTCGTGGCAGCGATTTATGACGTATTAAAATAAAACTACTTACTAGATCTTGTTCAAACCAATTTTCGGTAGATTTTTATATGTACGTCAAGTGTAATGTACATCATATATTTTTTTAAATTTAATCATTCTTTTATTTTAAAAGTTTGGGGTTTTACACATGTGACAAACGGATAGACAGACAGACATAAAGAATCTATACGGATTTCAGTTTTTGCCATTTGGTTATTGCACCCTAATAACTTAGTTCCACATTCTTTCTAAGAGATTTGTGTGTTATAAAAATCTAGGATATTTGTGAATAAAAATTCCAAATATTTAGACGGAACACGGAAAACTAGGATCAATATTAGTACTATACAAAGTGGCTGCCATGATTGTGTATTTTTATGTGTCAACAACTATATCCTTTACTATAAGAACGGATAAAATAGCAACACAAACTGACCAGGAATTAACCAGGAAATGATGACCACTGAATAGATCCATCTGCTTCGGACACGTGCCAAACAAAACTCACCGCTCTATAATCCAATATAGACAGCCGATGCCTTTGTCATGTTCGGTGATTTAATCTCATTTTTAAAGGATTATCTGGACCTTCAGCTCTCACTGTTAAATGGTCAGTAAATTGTATTAAGTAAATGGACGAACCATGTCTCGATTTAACTTTGATGCATACGATTACTAACGTAATAACGATTTGAATTAGTCTTGAACCAAATTAGTTAACTTCAAGTCGAAACAAATTGTTGAGATGTACTGTGTCACTGATAAGCACAAAGTAAAATTTGTCTAGCTAAATAATAGGTCGTGGCAAGTGTTTTCGTATTTTGAATATAGGTCCAAAACCAAACTAAATTATTATATATTTCTTATTTATTTATTTATAAAACACAATGCCCGCACTAGGAATAAATCCTGTGTCACGGGGGCTTAACAAAAATACAAGAAACGGACACAAAGAACACCCAGACTCAGAACAACAATTTGTGGATCACACAACGTGTTGTCTCATGTAGGGTTTGAACCTACAGTACTCAGCGAAGTAGAGTACGACGTGGGAAACCCTTAAACTACTAGACCAACCGTGCAGTCGATTAAATTTGACTGGATAAAATGCAAAACCCAAAGTAAAATTAGCAAAAATTAAATAACAAAATCAAATAGCAACTGTGCATACAACTATAACTATACTTTATAAACACTATAAATGTTTGAATGATTTAATTTTTTTCACGTGTTTGTAAAAATCAAAGGAAAAGAAAATTGTGTCTTACCCTTCGGGGTATCTTTAATATTTATTTCATTTACAAAATAATCAATTAATTTTAAACTTTCCGATCACATAACGTCTTATATGAAATTAGCGACCTTAAATGTATACACACATGTATTTATTTTATTTTATTGCCATGATATGTTTGATATAGTGATTCAGCCCTTTGAAGATTTATGTACGTTAATCTACAGATAATAAAAATGTCACCTACATCAGCGAAGAAGAAATCCTGTTATACTTGAGCTACATAGCTGGTCAACAGAAAAAAGACTACAGCTGCCTATATTTGCTGTCGTGTCAAAAGCCGCAACAAGCTGGCCTGTATGCCTCAGGATCAGAACTGTTGTTGCAAGGCGCTAGGATGCTGCAAGGGTGAGTCATTTATACTAGTTATTTAACTCCTGTACTTGCATACCGTGCTTTTTAATTTTAGAGTTATTAATGGAGGATGCGTAGGGTTTCAAACCAACAAGGTAGTGCCCCAAGTCAACCTCACTTGTTGCTTGCAAGTTGTGCACCTGCTGATCGACGGATTAGGCTCTGGCAACAAAACATGCTAATTAGCAAAACAAAACACTGGCGAAAAGTGGCCGTTTAATATGTCTGCTTACTTGTCCGGGGAAACAGGCCTGATTTTGTCTTTATGTATATAATAGATGATTTTCTTATTTTATTTTATAAATTGCATTCAATAGAAAAACTGTTGTACATTCTGTATGTCACCACCCTGATTCATCCCGGAGCCGGCTAAATGAGCAAACTTCGCGTAACAACAACACTGCAAACTATTTTGTTTGTTGTCAAACCATACACTAACCTCTCTGGACAGGGTGGTCTAGTAGGCCAAAACCTCCTTTCTAAGAGAGTGAAATACTAAAAGGTTCATGATGATGATAATAACGATCGTCTTATATTTAATGGGTAAATTTTAACCTTTTATATCTGATAAATATTATGAGGTTATGCTAAATAAGCAGCAAGCGAGTGCTGGCCCGAGCCCTCGAACACATGTCGGACCGCCTCAGGGAAGTCCTGGACTCTAGTCTGGCGTCCGGACGCTTCCCTGAGTGCTGGAAAAGCGGGAAGCTGGTCCTTTTAAGGAAGCCGGGACGGCCTGCCGATTCGGTAGCGGCCTATAGGCCCATCGTGTTGCTGGACGAGGCGGGTAAACTTTTTGAGAGGATACTCTCTGCTCGCATCGTCCGGCACCTCTGCGAGGTGGGCCCCGATCTGTCGGACGCCCAATTTGGTTTTCGAGCGGGGCGTTCGACAGTGGATGCTGTGTTGCGCCTGAGGGCCGTTACCGAAGAGGCGGTGAGCTGTGGCGGCGTGTTGTTGGCGGTGTCGTTGGACATTGCCAACGCATTTAATAGTCTGCCATTTAGCTGCATCAGGGAAGCACTCCACTACCACGGGGTGCCAGAGTACCTGAGGCGGCTTGTGGCAGACTATCTTGAGGAGCGTACCGTCATGTACGAGGACCGAGATGGTATTCTGAGGCAGCGGCCCATGTCGTGCGGTGTTCCGCAGGGGTCTGTCCTCGGACCACTTCTGTGGAACATGGGATACGACTGGGCCCTTCGAGGTCATCTTCCTCCCGGGCTGGGTGTAATTTGTTACGCTGATGATACGTTAGTTACGGCCCGGGGAGCGAACTTTCAAGAGGCGGCGCGCCTGGCTACCACGGGAGTCTCTTTGGTGGTCGGGCGTATTGAGGCGCTGGGTTTACGGGTGGCCCTAAATAAGACGGAGGCCCTTTTATTCCATGGGCCCCGTCGTGGTCCGCCACCCGGCGCCTCTATCGTAGTCAATTCGGTCCTCGTACCGGTTCAGGCCCAGATGAAGTATCTGGGCCTGATCCTCGACGGCAGGTGGCTCTTCGACGAGCACTTCCGACAGCTTTCTCCAAAGCTGGTCGGCGCTGCTTCTGCCCTTGGGCGACTTTTGCCGAATTTGGGTGGAGCTAGCGTCGCGACAAGACGGCTATACACGGGGGTTGTCCGGTCAATGGCGTTGTATGGTGCACCGGTGTGGGCGGCGGCTCTGACCGCCCAGAATAGGGCTCGCCTCTGGCGCCCTCAGAGGATATTGGCGGTTAGAGCCATACGCGGTTACCGCACCGTATCGACGGAGGCGGCGTGCGCCTTAGCCGGTACTCCCCCGTGGGATTTGGAGGCGGAAGTGCTCGCCGAAGTTTATCGGCGAACGGCAGACTTCCGGGTGGGCAGCGGCATTCGGCCCCCACCCGAAGAGATACGCGAGTGGCGAGAGGCCGCTCGTCGAGCCACGATGGCTCGTTGGTCGTCCCGGCTGGAGGCTCCACGTGCTGGCTTTGCCGCCGTGGAGGCTCTCCAGCCGGTCATCGCCGAATGGGCGGGACGGCAGCACGGGACCCTTTCCTTCCGACTGACGCAGATTCTTTCCGGGCATGGTTGCTTCGGGAAGTATCTGCATTCGGTCGCCAGGAGGGAATTGAGTCCCGCCTGTCACCACTGCGACTGCAGTGGGGACTCGGCTCAGCACACGCTGGCGGTTTGTTCCGCCTGGGCGGCGCAGCGTGGGGTCCTCACTGCAGTTATTGGAGAAGATCTCTCGCTACCGGCCGTCATACGCTCCATGGTCGGTAGCGACAGATGTTTTACCGCGGTCGCAACCTTCTGCGAAGACGTAATTTCGCGGAAGGAGGTGGCGGAGAAGGCCCGGGAGGACAACCTCCACTCGGACCCAATTCGCCGCCGGCGAACCGGGCGGCGGAGGCGCGCGTACCAGCGCCTCATGCCGCCTTGAGTGTGGCCGCGGGTGGACGGGACGGGTTTTCCCCTCCATCCGCTATAGTGGCCAGCCGCGAGGAGGTGACGTGTGCGTGTGCCGGACGTCGCCTAAATGGAGAGTTTATCCGCAGATGGCGCCCGCGAAAGCGGGCAGGCGCTAGGAGGGATTAGGATGTCGTAATAACAGCTGTTCCCGGATCCCTCCTCTCTCAGGCGCAGAGTGGCACACCGTGTGGTTTTAGTCGGTCCGATTCCGACACACCGCCCCGCCGTAAACCCCGGTGGGGTGACGGCCCGTGGGGGTTTCCACACGTTAAAAAAAAAAAAAAAAAAAAAAAAAATAAGCAGCAAGAAATCGTCCTTCCCTGCTTTGCTCTATTTTATTTTACTTTGGTCTCGATGTTAACAGGACACACAACGTGGACTTGGAGCCTTATGCGGAAATATCGAAGGGAATCAAACAGGCGACCGAGTGGGGAGAAAGGGGGATGAATTGCGATACACGCTATAAATGCGGCGAATAAAATATTTCCACTGACTGATGACGAAACGAGAATAGACAATCTTATTTCGAAATTTGGACTAACAAAGAACTATATATCTATGATAATTTCTCATTGTTGTTGGTTAGTTTAAAGTACATTTATAAACCAAGTTTTGTAATAAAAATATTTAAGATAATTTCATTGAAACTACCAACAACCAATTATGTTCGCGCATTGTTCTGTTATATTGTCTGAATTTTTGTTATTCTCGAATCTTAGAATAGAATATAACTTTGTTTGTACACCTGTTAATGTAGTTGATGTATAAAAGCATATTAGTTGAATGACCACATACAAATGGCGGCCATATTAGTAAAACGTAATTTCTTCGAGGCGAACTTTAATGGAAAAAATTGACTCTAAAATATGAATTCATGGACAGTTTTATTGATAGTCCCGAAGATGGACTTTTATTTGGAATACATCTACTCATAGGAAATCCAAATTTAACTCTTAAACGTCATTTGATATTTAAGATATTTAAATTTAAGATTGAAATAAGTCACATGATAAGAATGATAATTATACAAAGTGTACTCCTAACTTCGTACTAATAAGTAGACTAGATAGTTATAAGTTTAAGTCAAATAAAGATTTATTCGCAAAATTATTTTATTTCATCCCTTTATAATAGTTCTCCACTTAAATCTATATGATAATTTATTAATGATATAAAACTTCTCTTGTACTATTATAGTCAAATCACACATTACAGAAAATCTATAAAATTAAAACAGCATTTTAGCATAAATATATGTGTATACTCGTATATTTTCTTACTGTGTGTTTCTAAGAAATAATTAAGCATTACTGAATCCTAAAAAAAATATTAGGCCGGCCAAAATACACAAAATTACACTCCGGACTTAAACTTTCTTGCAAGACGCCTCTATGTCCAGCAGTGAACTGTTAAAGGCTGTTGAAGATGATGATGATGGTGATGATAATGATGACATAGACACATTTAGACCACATTTCATGACATTTATCATATTGCAAAAACCAATACAAACTTTCGTAATTAATTTCATATACTCAAAGGATAGTTTATTAATATAATCCACATTTGTACCATTCTCAGTAAAGGATCACTGATATCTTCTACACTAGATTACCGATATGTAACCTATGAATAGTAAACATTATTTGATGGTGGTTTCATCATAATTTACGGCTTCAGATATCAATTTATTGAAATAAATACCAAATTTCATGATTTAAACTTTGCAAGTACAATACTGAATCGAGTAAGTTATTAAGTCTAATTTAGGTCCAACTTCACTTAACACATTAAGCATGTGAAGTCTGACTTAAATATACGAGAAATTGGCAATTCAGTATTTGATTAAATTATTTTAAGTTATAGTATATTAGAAGCAAGAACTCGAGGGGTTCGTTCCGATGGATTGCTCGCTCTCGCGGCTCGATACTCGGCGTATGATACGTAACCATCACCGTCCTTGTCATCCGACTCCAAAGTTCGATCGACCAATGCTGGAAATTAAGACGGAAATTAAAAATGTATAGGAAAACTAGCAGGAGTATCTTCTTTTTTGGGAGAACCAGTAGGTAACCAGTTATATTTTTAATTGCTGGCAACAAAGGTGTTAGCAACAGAAATATTAAATACGAGTGCTAAGTGTGTACATGAATGTATACACCAATCAACTAATTTATGTAGGTACATGCACATATAGCTAACTATACACTGATGAAATGTTCAAATGAGTACTTACCTTAAAATGAAATTATCGGAAAAATTGCAAAGATCATACAAATTGAACGGAGGGATCTCATCTTAAGTAAAAGTTAAGAAAGGTCGAATATTTTGTTTGTATATAAAAGTAATTAGACAACTTATTTGTATAAAACAACCGGAAGAACTAAGAATAGAATTCACATTTTTGACATGCATCACAAACTCAACTTCCATAATGTAATGCTAATAGAGAGTTAGATATTTAGAGACCTACCAATATAAGCATCAAGATCATTCGCCTCTGGTTCTATAGACGAATCAGCGTCTGGGTCGTCAGCTTCATGTTCTATAGTGTGATATACTGCCTGAAAATATAATCCTTACGTAAATTTACATTCATATCTAGTAAACTAAAATAGAAATCTAGACTAAAGTGTTACACTTTAGTCTAGATTTCTTGATAATACTTACATAGTTCTACGTGTATGAGTACACTTTAATTAATATACACGATAGATACTACTACAAAATATTCTTTGAAGTGACCTTTTTAACTTTCGTTTTAAAATCATTTTAAATACAGATGTTTATAAAAGCAGGCAAGGCTGAAGAGTTTTATTCGAGAAACGTAAACAAAAATTTTTTTTTTTGGCATATAGTACTTCACACATCTCACACACGGCAGTGTGATCCCAAACTAGGCAGAGCCTGTATGTATTACGATAAACAGACTGCTAATATACACACTTATATATTTTTTATTACATACATCTACCCATATAAACTCCCATACAACGGTGGTACTTATTGTTTATTGTACACATATGTAAAAGTTTGAAACGAGTTCAGGCGAGCCCTTCGCATAGTAAGATTTGGCAATCAATGTCCGATAGGTTTATAACAATAGTATTTCCCACTCACCATCAACATTTTCTACTCTACAACACCAAGTACTACTTTAGTACTTAGTGTTGCAGTACTAATGCAAAAATGTACACATTTAAAGATTTTCAGTTTTATCAATTCACCTTCAACAACTCTAGGCCGTCGAGCATAGAGTTCTTGTCAAAATCGTGAGCTGAGAAATAATGGAACTCTAATTCTTCAGGTGTCATTTTCGACAATGCTTCTGCAGTTAATCCTTCTGAATCTTCTTCTATATGTCTAAAAAAAAAACGATTAAGTTAACACAAGACATTACCTATTCTAATACTCATTGATGCCCGGGTATTAACTATTTTGTGGCTTAAATAATATACGCAAAGTAACAGATGATGTTGCCGGAGTAACTTTTTAGTAAAGTAAAGTTTAGAATCTACAAGAAAGTAATTTAAAAGATAAGTTCTATTGTTACAATACAGAAAGTAATATTGTTTTAACTGTCATATATTAAGAAAATATAAACAATATAAAACCGTTATCAAATAAATGAATATTTATTTATTTTGACAAAGGATTAATTAATTAATAAATAAAATAATTTATGTCAGATTATATCAATTGAGTAAAAAATAGTAACGTAACAACTACATTACACTATTTTTTTTAAATATTTTATTTCACCTATTAAAAGATGTTTTAAAATACTTAATATAGGTAATCTTTGGATCCGTGTGATTACAAATTAAGAATATGGAGTGTCACCACCCATATTTATCCCATAGGTGTCATAAGATCCGACTCGGGGAGCAAGTTGCAAAGAGAAAGACAACTTGAAACAAATCCTTCACTAACCAATCTCGCGAGCTTGGTATAATAAGCCAAAACCTCCATTCTAAAGAAAGAACTATATCTAGTGGCAGACTATTTAAGACTGTTGATGTGATGTGATGATTCCCTTCTATCATCATCATCAAAACCGAAAGGCATTCACCAGACTGGACATAGGACTTCGCAAGGCTCTCCACAACAACCGGTGCTGTGCTGCCCCCATTCAATGGTTTCTAACCATGACATTATTAATATCAAAGCAACGGCAATAAGTATAGCAATTATGCTTATTTATATTGTCATACTTAGTGTCATGTAAGAGTTGAGCGTCTGCGGTTAATGACTCAGAGCCTCTCGGCTTGTAATGGTGGTGCTTCTGCTCAACTGGGGTTTGTCCGTGCGGGTGATGTGGCCCTCGTTTCAAGCCATACGTTATCGTATTCATTAATAGTAGTAGACATGCTGAAAGTAAAAGCAGACAAGTCATAATCAAACACCTTAATACACACTCTACGGCCAAATAACTTTGTGGAAACCCATAAGGCCTGTGTCGTTCTTTGATTACCTAATTTACCTAATTTAAGCGTAATTAGTAAAAACCCTATGCCTTCCTTGTCAAATTTTTATTCCACTTTTGTAGGAAGTAAATTGAAGCCTTAATATTATTGTCAGTTTTTTTTTAATTTTAATACAGGTATCATAGTGTTTGTTTATATAATATTATAAACTTATGATTTGTTGGAGTACATAACTTATTCCATTATTATTTAGATACTTTTATCACATGAAAGTCGTCTTCTAAAATATGTGATAAGTAGATATAACTCAGCTAATATAATTTCTAACACAATAACGCCATTTTGTGTTAACTATTTCCTGATTAAATGTATTTAAAAAAGTTTTGTTTCTTTATTCTTCTCCCCAATTCTTACTAATTTTTTAGCTACGAATATTTCCTTAAAAAAAGATCTAAAAGCTTAAAAAAACTGCTATTAGGTGCGGTAAATTCTATATTAACACATTTCTTAGGAATATAGCCGCATACAATCGGCACACGCCACCAATAAATACATTGCAACAATCGTCGTACAACAATTATAAAACTAACATCACTTTAATACCTGTCTATAATTTGTTCGACATTGTACTTTGCAACATAAAGGGTGGAGGACCCGGCAGCTGGGGTGTCCCCATGCGGTCCGACGTATCCCGCAGAGACTCAATATTCACACCTCATTTCACAAGGGCCCTACCCATTACATTTGTCATCATTCAAACAAATCTGTGATTGAATATTTTGAGTTGCTTGAAATTAGCCGTTTAGTTTTATTTTTTATTATAATAGAAAGGTAATAAAGAGATTTGAATGCCTGATAAGGCATTTAGGAATTATAATGATATTTGAACTTGTAATTACGAGAAATTATTAAAAAAATAAAGAGGTCTAACGTTGATGATGGTGATGTACTCCAAGCGGATTTTCGCTACGGGGGTCAGTCTCAACGGAGATCAGTCAACTACGCAGGAGATTTTATAGTGCACAAGTGTGCGCAAACACAGGTGCACTCTCTGTTCTCTCACTTTTGTAAGGTTATGAAACGGCTATCCGACACGACCGGGGAGAGGTTAGGCGCAGGACCGACGGCCTTACTTGCTCTACGTCATTATAAAAGTCATGTTCCGCTCGTTTTTCAAAGCAACTTTGACATCACTATAGCTGCGATAATAAGAACATTATCATCATGAAGAACCTCTTTATATTAGAGATATTTATTGGAAACGCCCAACTGCCCATTTAAAAACAGCCACATATTAACTAAATCAGATTATTATTCTCTTACATTCAAAACAAAAAGAAACAGGTGCCGTCCACCCTTTAGATAAAAAAATCTATTACAAAGAACATTCAATGTATCGAATGCATAATTTATTTGGTCCCCTCAATTTCGCGTATAGTCGAACAGTTGGTGCGGGCGAAAGACGACACTGGTCTTTAATAAAACCCTGGTTTAATATAGAGCATTATAGAGCAGTAATGGAGGACAAATTATGCGCTGATCGACAAGTGCGCGGTCCATATGTCGGGGTGTCCGGAGCAAGCGGCACTCTGAAATATATGGGGACATACAGACCAGTTGAATAAAGAACTTTAAGCAAGTTGCATAATGTAATATGATAGGAAATAGAGGAAAAAATGACAGAGTGGTACTTCGTTGACTAACTGAGAAGGTAACTTTTATCATAAAAGAATCCAAAGCAGATCGATATTTAAATAAGACCATAATATACTTGCAAATAGTATTTATTGCCACTGTACATCAATCTTGCATCGTCGCATCGAGCGTAAAATAGAATAACTACACACAAATAGGTTTTTGTTGACAGTGATTGTTAAATGTTCGGTTTCTTTTTTTTTTTTGTAGTCACTTGGAGACTTTCGTCGACAAAAAACATAATTCGCATTAAATACATTTTTGATGACAGTTTAAGCAGTTGTTTCGTAATCAAATTAAATTTATTGACTGCCTATTAGCGCAGTGTGTCACGGCCATGACTGGAACAAGGGCTCTTGTCGTCCGTCCCGTCATATTATCGCGTGATAACACCCTAATCCCATGAGAATACAATGGATCCATCAGCGGGTCACGGATTCTTTTTATTCGTAAGCCTTGGTTACATTTTGGTTGATACTCTAATGCCTTTATACACTAATGCTGTGGTATGAGATAGGATCGTCGAATTGATATACACACAACTAACAGAAATATCCTGCTAGTAACATTAAGACTCAAAGTTTTAACTTAGCGAAATTCTTCTACGAACGGAAATTACTTTCAGGTTTTTCACCGTTTCCTGTTCATGAGATCATAATATTTTGTATAGACGTTACCAGGGATACAGTCAAAAACATAGGGAAACTTTCGTCTAAGAAAAACCTTCTTGATGGCTAGGAAAAAACTTCCTACGCGAGCAAAGGCGTGTGCAGAAACTCGTCAATAATAATAGCATAAAAACATTATGTTTTAACATATCAGAAAGGTACAATATGAGATGGCAACAACAGCTAAGGCATACCTAAACACTGCCTTTAAGAAATGACTTTTGTTAAACCTATAACACCCCCAACTTTAATGTAACCGTAAGATTTAAAATATAATAAATTTCAGTGCATACCTTCTAGTCTCATTTCTGTAGCATCACTCAATATATCTATTACTTTCCTTTACAAAAACCAAAATAACATCACAACTTCCGACTAACACGTTTTTACAACTGTCAAGGGGTGACATTAGAAATCGATTTAACAGCGCACGCGCGACGCAATTCATAGAAACTTCAGTCTTACAGCTATTAACATTAAGACCTGTTACTGCTTGTAGCGTTGTTTGCTAGGCGCATGGCAAGTTTGAGGTTTTGGAGGCTCTTAACAAAAAGGTTACTGCTATTGTAATTTATAAACCACTCACTAGATGGCAGTAGAAGGCGAAATTTGACACTAAAGGAACACTGTTCATACAAATGGGTTTTAAACGAACTGTGAATAGTAATGACTAAACTTATGTTATTTTAAATTTTTAGAGGTTATTTATTTTTCAATTTTCTGGAAAACTTCTTAATTTATTTTCTTTTAGTTTTAACTAAACTATTATTAAAAAATAATCTGAAATTATCATTATTTTTGGAGTCCGTGACAGGCGATGTAGATTACCATTACAATAGGTATAACACAGTTACACACACAGACGCCGCACGGCGTCGTGGGCGGATGAAGTGCGCGAGCGGTTGGGAGGGGTATACAGTCGTGTATTTTTGTCATTGATTTCATAATTTATGTATTTGTATTTATATTATATTATTATATTATATTATATTGTATTGCTAGATGTATCGTCGTATTTCCTTGGCTGACAACAATTCCAAAAATAACCATAATTGTAGATACTGTAAAGGTATTTTTTGTTTTAGAATATTTTCTATTTGAGGTTGTTTTTTTTATTAAGATTGTTCTACCAAACTCGCTGCTCATATGAAACTACGTCGTTCATATAAAACAACGTCGTTCATATGAGACAACGTCGTTCGTATAAGACCAACGAAGTAAGAGAGCACTGCCTATCTCAAAATAAGAAACCTACTTCTTGGGTCATTTCAATTAAGACTTGTAAAGAGCGTAAAGCTAGTGTTATGTTTTATTCTGGAATCCTGGTGCCTAATCAAGAGTGATTGTTTACTTTATTCAGTTTTACAATATTGCACAAGACTACCAAAAGACTTCAGATGGTACTATAGTAGGCCAAAATCTCCTTTTGAAGAAGGGGTTGTTAAAAGCTGTTGAACAGTATGATTATGATGATTATGATATACTTCAGCGAACATCTCTATCATTACAGCACTATACAAATAAAAAATTTACACCGAAATTATTTTTGAAAATTTTAATTTTTTCATTTTTGTCACATATTCAATAGGTATTTGAGGATCCATAAATCGTTGTCTCATTTTAGAGTGGACCGCTATATATGTACTTAACATATTTATGTGCCCCTTTGTACAGACGTGATGTTGTATTGTGTGATGGTGTATACAATCATACATATATGATTGTAGCAAACACGACAGATTTTCTGTCATTTATTGAAGAGTTCCATTGTATGCCTCCAAGAAAGAAATCTTAATAGAAAGGGATCATCTCGAAATAAGCTGTTCTTTTAAGCCAAAAGATCACCAAGGAAACAAAATATGCAAGACAACATCACTACATAGAGAAGAAAAACTTTAAACAAACTCTATATCAACCCGTCTGGTCGGCATGGAATAGTAGACCAAGACCTCTTAGCTAAGGAGAGGCTCATGTCCAGCAGTAAACTGTTACAGGTTGTTGATGAAAGGAAAAACAAAAGCATTATCAATGTTGACTACTTGATATAACTCGTCCGACCTAATTCAAATTTAAATGGGATCTTGGGACTGTCACCATCTTACGAACATAAAAAGAATCATCAAATCGGTACACCCAGTAACAAATTATGGAGTACAGTTAAAAATATAGGTCCGTCAAAATCAATAGATGATTACAAAACTTAAAAGTTTTAAAAAATCCTGTTTTGTTTCCACTTTAGGTTAATTTAGAATTGTGCTCAGCATAGCTGAGCTCTCCAGGTAGCTGAGGAGTTGGCTACAAGTATTAATAGTAAACCATGTTAACATATGACAATCAGAAATAAACAAACGTGAAATATTTTAATCAACGACTTTGCCAAATAATAACATCTTACTTTATGAACTTGATTAAGTCTGCGCTGTCTATACGTATTCAATTTTACTTGTAACAATGTTACCTGTAATACAATTTAATAAATACCATTATACACACTTCATTTTTCATTTTATTTTCTACATGATCCTTCGAACAACAAAATTTATTAATGAGTCATCATTTTTATTGTAGATATTTGAATATCAAAACTAGTGATAGGTGTTGATGGTATAAAAAAAAACTTGATCTTGCGCCTGTCTGTTTCTTTTTATTTTTTTTTAAAAACCTGCCCAAGTGAATCCACTCTGCCTAATGAAAAGCATGAACAGAATCCAAGAGTTGTGATCACCATATGCATTGCGAATGCAGACAACGCAATATGGTGGCCCACACTGTGATAGCCTAAAGAGATACTTTTTCAAGACCCGCTTGGAGACATAAGAGGCGTGATAGTCATCGTGGCAGTGTAAGGCTCACACAATTACCACGATAACTGTCAATCCTGCAGCAATGTGCCTCCGGTCTTGCACTCACCAACGAAACACGACAGCACGGGTGCTGTCGCTTCAATTTGGTCTTCTGTGAGAGGATGGTACTGCCCCGTTAGGTCCAGCCCATTCGTGCTGAAACCAACGTGACTCTACTACCTATGTTAATAAATTTTTTTATTTTTTTTATTGTATACATAAAACAAAAGAAAAAAATGAATTACAAAATATGTAAATGTAACAATAGGCGGTCTTATCGCTCACGGTGATTTCTTCCAGACAACTTTAACGTGGACATCAGGTGTTTGAATATCTTATTGTAGTTTATACACAAGTAACACATAATAACGAGAATATTTAAGAATCAACATAGACATAAATACACAAATACGCACCCATTTATATTACACGTATATTAATACACATACATACACCTACATAAATACATACAAACCTATATATGTATACTATATACAATTGAAATCAAAAGTATTCACAATGACAAATAGGAATCCTTCAAGAACTTTATAAAAACAGGCAAGGTGTTTGCTTGTCGGATTGTTTCAGGTAAATTGTTTTAAAGCCTTACTGCCAGCACAGTAAAAGATTTATCTCTAAACTGATGACCTTAGGTCCCGCAATGTATGTTTTTTAAGTACTGAAAACATTCTTTGAAATAAGCGGGTTTGTGAAGATAAAACAGAACACTGTATAAAAGGGAAATAATATGCATATTACGGCGAAAGAATATGCATATTTAGAACGATACTCAAAGATATAATCATTTTTCAAATTTGAATCTCATGAAGAGTTATTGGAGTCGTTCAAGTCAAGTCATAGGAAGCAGAAGAGATTGTGCTAAAGTTGCACTCGCACAATCTCTTCTGGTATTAGTTTGGAGAAAGTTCCGTAGCCTTTGCAGAGATTCTGCTGCTTTAAATATTTTTCGGCTTACTTCCTCAATCTGAGAGCGCCAGGATTGGTACTTATATAGATCCCTAGGTTCTTGACACTTTGAACAACTAATAATGTTAGAATAAAATTAATTGTTATTGTGTTTATTACAGAATCCGCGTCGATAAGTAAAGTATTGCATATAAGTAGTGTCAACACCAGTCTAACGATTTACCTAACATCTACAAACCATGATAATCTGGTTATATATTTTTTACATGTACATTTTTAAATAAATTATTCTAGTTAAAGAAACAAGTTAGAAGTACAAATTTCTAACTTTAAGTTAGCGTAAGGAAACAGAAATTCTGAAAAAAAATAAGAACCATAAAATTGAAATGTTGAATGAGTTTCTTACATTGATATGAATAAATTTAAAAAGTTTGTATTACGTACAGTAATATTGGAGAGCACTAGTGTAAGTTAGTTGTTCCTGACTAAGAAGCAACTTTCATTTCGATAATTACCGAAAACCGGCGATCATGTTGGCAACACTGTTTGACGTCCATGTTCTTTCCCATAAGAGTGTGGGTCCAAAAGTGTTAAGTGGGCATTCTAATTGACAAAAATTTAAATAAAGTTCTTGAATAAAATAAAGTGAATATTTACGTCATCTTTACAGTAAATACATTGTAAAAGGTGTTCTACGTATTTAATTTTGCCATTCAAGTGGTAACATATCCATTGTAACTCTTAAAATTGATTTTTTTTTCTATCTTAAGAGCCTGCCAAAGTGACTCTACTCTGCCCGATGGAAAGCACGAATAGAATTCAAGAGTTGTGGTCACCACACTCATTGCAAATGCAGACAATGAAGTGTGGTGACCCATACTATAGCGGCCTATTAAGATGCTTTTTCACTCCCCGTTTGGAACGCAAAAGGCATGACAGTCATCGTGCCAGTGTAAGACACACTGTTGTTGTAATATTGTCATATAAATCATATAATATTACCTTTAAATATTTTAGTTATTTTTGCTTGCTAGTACAATACTATTATGCAAAAAAAAGGCAACCATGAAATACACTGTATTACAATATGACAATAGTTTATCACTTTATCCAAACTGTAAGACGAGACATTGATCATTTTTTTGAACTCATACTAATCATGATATTTATAACGCTCCTTCTTAGTCGTATATACATATGTATACACTAAATTGTTGCAGCATTATCAACAACTGAAAACTTGCTACTCTACAGCACTCTTTAATTATCATCTTTATTCTGTCTTAACATGATTCATTTTCTATTAACTCCTTTTTGAAGTAGATCTTTATTCCTTTAAAGTTAGGAACAGAATTTACTGACACAACAAGTCTTAATATAACGAAGAAAATGTCCTAACTCGACGAGTAACTAACATTTCAAAATCACAGCTTTTGAGTGTTTAAGATAAGGTTGAAATCACATTGCAGAGATCTTCGGTAGAAGGCTTTTTAGTATGAAAATGTTTATGTTTATAGCGATCTGTTGTGGGAAGTTAAAAAGAGAGGGGTGTATGTTAGCGTGTGAGGGATTGTATGATCAATACACGAGCGGGGCTGCGTGCTTGGTTCTCGTACCGAAGGTTTCCCTAATGGTCGTTTTCTTACATTTGCATTTTAATTGACTTCTCTACTCTGAGCGTTCCTTTTAACTCGTGTGTGACGCAAATTGAGACAAATTAACGTCTTCCCGCATGGTGGAAACGACAGCTGATTAAATGCAGTTTCTTATAGAAAGTAATTGAAAAAATACATCAAACTATTCGTAAAAGCAGTTGTAGCACTTAGTACATTATAGTAGCTTTGAGAATTGGTTTGCACTGACAATTCTTATAACTGATTAGGCAAAGTATTGACAATCTTATGAACCGTATTCTGGTCTGTCATGAATATATGTGCAACACATTAAATGGCCTATAACCAGTCAATCGAGTTTATTCCTTCATTCAACAATACCTGAAGTATGATATGGAATACAAGATGAAAATGTTGCTGTTTGACTTATACACTTTAAAATTCACCATTTACAATATTTATACATGTATTTATTATTTACATATGTTATATAATATATGAATACAAATAAACAAACATTACCATAATATTTATAATAAGTAGTACTGTCTATAATTTTTTTCTACACATCCGACAAGTTACAAAATGCGGGTAGACGTAACTAGAATAATTTTCTTCGACACCTGACTCACCAGTCACAACTAACTATCACGATTAATGCTTTCGGTGCCAAACATTAATTAAATGCCAATAAAAGCATACTTACAAGGTTCCAAATATTTGATTAATATAAATTGTACATGTGTAACTTTTATCGTGTTCTGTGTGTTGATGGTCTTTCTATCTTTTATTATGCCTACTAATTATAAACCTTGTCTTGTGTATGGTGAACATTATAGTGTTATTATAATCAAAGAATTGTTTACTTTTCTTACAACCGTAAGTAAAAACTAACAGCTGTCACTATGGGCGAATATCTAACGTTTAATATTAAGAAATTTGTGTACTACCTAGCTTACCTTAAGACTTTTGGAATAAAGGAACAATATCTATTTAACGAAAACTATCATGTTTTCCACTTTACGAGTATATGCTTTATTTTACAAATTTAATACAAAATGACTCTTCCTGTGACTTTAAAAAATCTGGCAATACCCCGGAACATGTGTAATAATCCTGATATATCATCAACAGCCTTTTACAGTCCACTGCTGGACATAGGCCTTCCTCTCCAGGCATCTCCTTGGCAAGGAGGTTTGGGCCTACTATACCACTCTGGCCAGACGGGTTAGAATAGGGTTTGTTTTAAGTTTTCCTTCTCTTTGTAATGATGTTGTCTTGCATACTTTACTAAAATGTTATTATTTACTAATCCTGATGTATACGCTTATGTATATCGCTAAAAGTAGCCAAATGAACACTGCGAGGTCGATTATTCAAGCTGCCAATACTACAGTACCTGTGCAGGGTAGTAACGACTCAGTTTTAGAAACGAAGACTGGCTGCGATTTGCCTAGTAGAATATCTGTCTACTATTAATACTATTTTCACTCATAAGACTTCAGTCAGTTTACTTCACAAATGAACAATTTTAAAGGAAATGATCGTAACAGCTTTCAGACAAAAACAAAAATCAAGGCAAAGTTTTGTTGAACTCGTTTCAGTATAAAATTAAAGGAAAGTTTTCGATATTACACATTTAATTGTCGTATTTTTAAATGAATAACACAAATGTAACAATTTTTTTATGTCTCATTGCAGTGCAGTTTAGCAAAAAAGCATGTTACATAATTTTCCATCTGCATTTCGATATCTTGTCTGTAATATTACTTTAAAACAGTCAAGATACGATTATTGTGTTATTGTACTTGTCACGAGCAAGTAATGAAAAATAAATAAATCTGTGTTAAAAACTTGACCAAAACAGAGAACCCAATTAGAGACTCACATCCGTACAATTATTTAATATTAAGTAGTATATCAGAACATTTCGAGTGTCCCAAATGAATCACAATTCTGTATGTTAGGAACAATAAATTTTCGGTTTTCTGTATCAAACGGAGATTTGCGGCGAAGGGCGGTAGTGGGCGGCGTTGCTAGGCAACCTCCCCCTCACCAACCTCCCCCGCCTGCCCCCTTACCGGATCACTTTTAAACTTTCATGTCGGAAAGTTTTTAAGGTTTACTTGTGGCTCTCGGATTCGCCATCTTTTTGTTTTAAGCCTCTTTACGACGAAAACAACATGAATAAAGTACATGTGCCCTTAAAATTATCCGAAACAAAATTCTTCGAACCCTAATTTATTTAAGCAGATATAAGGAAATGCTTTGACTTGTAAAATGTACATATTTTACATTAG
Organism: Hypercompe scribonia; assembly: GCA_949316085.1. NCBI lineage: Eukaryota > Metazoa > Arthropoda > Insecta > Lepidoptera > Erebidae > Hypercompe > Hypercompe scribonia. Next base: position 14,512,968 of record OX438981.1, on the reverse strand, counting down.
ACGCGTCGTAAAAGCCTTGATAAATAGATTAAAGATACGAAAGCTTTAGGAAAAATATCATAACATTAGAAATGTATCAATTCTTTTTGTTAATACATAATTTTTCAATCCTCCGTCAAAGTGCGACTATGAAGTCTGTGATTCCATCCAGATCGTTTGTAGTTGGAATACTTACTTACCTTTAATGAGGACCAACACTTACGAATGCGTAAGAAGTTTTTATTGAGATTTTTTTTGAACTTCGTGGTCACTGTTTGGAACCTATGGTTTGGTCTTTGTTCTTGAATTTTTAAAACTCGCTATGTATGCAGGTAATATTATTAATAAACAGATTTTACGATAACACGTGAGACTTTTTGCTTACGATTAAAAAAGAACTGTTTTATATGTGTCCTCAAATGATTAATTCAAAAGAGATGGTAACAAAATTTTGTTCTGAAGTGCAAAATTTTCTTTACATTAAATTTTGCTCTTCAGAGAAAAATTTTCTTTATCATCTCTTCTGATTCATTCCAAGGTTGTAGAAGAAGCAAGTACTAGCCCTTTGACAGAATCAACAATAACATACTGTTAAAAACACTTTGCAGCATTAGTTTTGTTTCTGAACTTTATTGGTTTCTTGTAAACGAGAAAAACATCAACTTGTAATTGTGTATAAAATTTTTAAAGGAAGAAGTCATACAACGAACTTTTATGATGAATTGTGTCGATTTTTGTAACCAATAACCAGGTTCATTTGTTGTTTGCCGTATCACCATGTCGCACCGTGGCGCGTGCTCAGTCACCTGTACCGCACTTTTTCTACTTTCAATACTCTCCTGCCTGCCAATGCTGACTGCGATTTGTTTATAGATAGATGGCCGAAAAATATTGCTAACATGTTTGAAATTCTGTGCGTAGGATGGTTAATTTTTTGGTTGAACTTGTATTTGTCTATATTTTAATTTCCTTTTTTTTATAATTATGTATCTGTTTTTTTTGGTTTTTTTTTTTATTATTGTCATTAGTATAACGGGTATTATTAGAGTAAAATAAAAATGAAATAAATAAACAGCTCGCTAAATCGCTCTTTTAAAACTTTTTACGTTGTAGTTTTTGACAGTTCCTAAATTGTGAATAATAATTGGTATATTTATCAAGTTTATGAAATTAACATCCACTGTCTAATATTACGTGTAATACTGCCGCATCATCATTGTGGCAATAGGCTGTCTGCTGTGAAAGCAAGGACACATTGACTTCCAAGAAGACCAGTTAGGCAGTGGCCTGTGTACCCCATTGATCTGCAATGTTTATAAGGTCATTTTCACCTTATTGATGGTACTCTTACATGTCTTTTTTTTGTCCTTAGTCTTCACTCCAGAACTTTTAACGTGTCCCGCGGTTCGTTAATCGAATCACGGGACACGCGTATGGAACGAAGTCCTTTTCATATGTTCATTTAAGAAACCCGTAAAAATTGTTATTTTCGACATATAACGTTATCTAATTTTCTTGAGGTTATGGAAAAATAATTTCGAAACAGATTCTAAACGATTATACTAACTTTCTTAGTATACTGTGTGTTTTTGACCGATAGTTTAATAAACATATATCAATAAGTATATTGTAGTGAAGTTATGGCGTCACGTACAGATACTGTAAGAATTAGTAAATACGTATATATATGGCACACACACACACACACATATATATGGGAGACGGCATGTGTATATATGTATGTGGTAGTGGTATCTCCCTAGTAGTAACAGTAGTCACCTACACACAGTGGTCCCCTCGCCAACTTACGATAAGGAGCTATTATTAAAACTATTGTCTACATAAAAAAAAACTAAACTATTTTTTATAAATACGCGCGTTATGCAACGTATTTACAGGAAGTAATAAAAAAATTAAGTAAAGTTTACTACAGAGAAGAAAATAGGTAAAATTATAACAACAAATAGACGATAAAAACTCTTTGTAGATGAACATGGATTTATTAATTCTAAATATGTAAGTCAACTCAATTTATTCAACATATGTTTTCTATAGAAAATGTAAAGTTTTTAACTTACGAGAGAGCTACATACAACATTGATGAGGCAACGTAACCACGCGACCGCCAAGCAAGCTGGGCCCGAAGGTGCTTTTAGCCCCTAATTGGTGAGCTTTTAAGACTACCGCGCGTTCGTTTGACGTCGTCCATACACTGCCGACGACTAAAACGAATATGGAACTGTTTTACCCCGAAAAATAGCTGCTAACAAATTAGAAATATCGTTAGAGCAGTCCCGTTTGAGTCTCGATAAAACTCTTTGTAAATGGAGGCACGCTTTTTAGACTCTTTTTATATTAAAGGGGGATTTCATACATGACCTTTGATAAAATTTACTATTTGCAAATAAAGTCTCATTTGCAATCTCACTGAAGATAACTAAATAAACTTGAGTGATTCAAAAACCTGTGTTTTAAATTCATATTTAGATTAGGCAAATCATATCTCAAAATATCGTTTTAAACTCAAGTGGCTGCCAATAAGCTTACGCCGGAATGTTTATATTCTTTCTCTGTAAGACAACGTTCTCTTTTATCCTCCCTTTTATCTTAAAGAACATTTTCAGTTCTTACATAACACTCGTTGCAGGAACCTGACGTCATCAGAAAATTTGAAACTAAAAATGTCAATTTGATTGTCATTTCACAAAATTTGAAATGTTTTGACATTTGTAGTTTACTTGCTTGAGACAATCCTTCAAGCTAAAACCTTGCCTGTATTTGAAAAACTAGTGAAAAAATATTATTTGTCATTATAAATACTCGACAAAAATATAATACGTATATGTATTTGTATATGTATATTTATATAATCAAAATGCATAGACATTCATATATTTAAGAATGTAATATATTTTTATTATTTATATTTTCTAGTTTTTTATTAAAATTTTTTTGTTTCTTTCGTAAGTTTCGGTCCTTTAAATTCGTAAATACTTGGTATCCGTACAAAGGTTGTCTGTAAGAGATCGCCGTGAGCGATAAGACCGCCGATTGTTACGTTTACATAACTTGTAACTGATTTTTTTTTCCTACTGATATATGAAAATGAAGATAAAATAAATAAAAATTATCATACTAGGTATTTTATAAAAGTCCTATATTACTTACTTATATTTTAAGGTATAAATTTAATTTGTCTGACAACTTCTCCGTGTCGCATTTTGATGAGAAGTTCAATAGAAAAGTTTTGTTTAAATAACCTAAACCACTGGGCACCACAGTCTATGCATCAAAATTAGATTGGGTATCTGTGTATGTAAGAAAAAATAAAGAAACTACTAACAACACTGCTGAAGTCTTCCGCTCAAATGTATTTTATAAAAAAATCTCGTAAATAGTGCCATAATAAATACCTGTCTGTAACTGATTACTATTTATACCAAAATACAATAACGTCCTTTACACGTAAAGTTTAGACCGGCCCATCTGGACTGCGTTCCAAACCGCAGATAGAGCTGTACGGCTTGGACTACAGATCAAACTGTCGTGACAATTACGATAAAGAATGTGACCACGGCTTGTTGTACCGACAGATCTTAAATATACTATATGAATTAGTTAATATTTGAAAAAATCGTATAAAAATAATTTGGTATTTATAAAATTTGTTTATTTACAAGGAAGCTAAATAATTGGAATTTATCTTTTGAAATTATATCATCTAAATGACCACCGTTTCGACGTTTGCACACTTCTAGACGTGTACGGAAATTTTCGAATACTCGTTGACAAAGAGACCGCGAGATCGTCGATATCCGACATAGTGTATTTGGTGTATTGATGTAGATACAATTTTTCAAACAACCATAAAAAGAAGTCTGCTGTGGATCTGAACTTCTGGGTGGCCATGGAATGTCACCTCGTCTGGAAATCAGCTTTTCCAGAAATATGCCTTTGGTAAATGGCAGGGACTCATTTAATGTGTGACAACTGGCTCCATTTTGTTGAAACCATATATTACGATTGTAGCCAGCAAATTTCATTAGCATCGGTCCCAAGAACTCCCGTAACATGTTTGCGCGGAATGTCAGATTCAAATGATAACGAATTCTTAGCCCACCTATATAAGAATAGATAGTGATGATTTTGATTGTAATGGATAGTGGTGCGTATAAATAAACAAACCAATAAACTTCGTAATAGATAGTACACTCTCAACCATCATTTTTTAATTTACATCCACAGGTGATAGAACCACAAAATCATAATACTTGTGCCCACGTCAACATGCCGGATCAAACTATCGACCCTGCCCACCTGCCTTTCCAGTATGAAGCGCGCAATGGAAACCATTTCCCGTATTCCGTACCATACGTGTGAAGGGCGCTATCGGCGTTACGCCAGGCCACGTGGCTGCAATAAAAAGTTAAGAGTTCTAATTTCAAATTAGCAGTGGGCGTAACTGAGCGCGTGCGCCAAATTAGGCGGCAATTTTGACAGCGGGGTAACTTAGAATTTTCCTGTCAAAATATTTTTGCAAACAATTGACTTGTTCACATTGTACAAAGTCTTTTACGCCCATTTTTTTATAACAAAACAAAACCACAATTAGCATAATAGTTGCCTTTATTGTACAAGCATAATAAAAGGTATTCACCAACTTTTTTATACGTATTAACTTAAAAAAATCCATCTACATCAATACTTGCAAGGAATAATTCATAATCTTAATTGCTCTGTTTATTAATCCGGATGGTTATATAAATTATTTATGTTAGAAAATTATCCAAAAGGATTAATTATTAAATTACTTCTCAAACGTTTCGCAGTGACTGAAAAGGGTGTGCTTTTAAGAGCTTTACACACGTTGTTTCTGTCTCTTTTCGCGCTTGAGTCAGGGCAGGTAAACCCTCCTTTTCAGGGGTAACCTGCGCTCAGCGGTTTTGAAATTTCTTCGTTTATACATAAATTACTAAAATTACATAACTAAGTTGTAAACAAACATAATATTTATAATAATAAATAATAGTGCCTTAAAACTATATATCATAATAAATAACTTTATATAACTACAAGAAGAAAAAATCATTGGGATATCAGAAAATAAGTTTTTTAAATAATTACACAAACATATTAAAACAAAGACAACGCTTAAAAACTGCCTCGGCGGCGCACTGGTTGTGTACTCAACTGCTGTGCTTGATGTCAATTCCCAAGACGGATCAAATGTTTGTATGTTATCAACAGCCTTTTACAATCCACTACTGACATAGGCCTTTCCTTAGCAAGGAAGTTTTAGGAATTGGAGAGTTTTCTTTGTATAATATGTATGTATTTACAAAATAATATTATAATAATAATATATGTACTTAAATCGGTTCCCTAGTATAATCTTGTACGAGTATAGTATAAGTTCTGCTTAGTTTAAGACTAGATCGTGCTGTGTGTTGGATTTCAGAATTTTTTTATTATAATTTACAAGCATCTTTTATAAAGCACGTACATCAATAATTTTGCAAAACAAATCGAAAAGTTAAAGAGCAAGGGTACATTATAAAGTAAAATTGAAACGTTTCTAAGAACGACAGATAAATAGTGTGTCAACTCTAAATTGATCCATGTAATTCCTTTAAAACCTCGTTTTGCCTACCAAAGAATGCTGTAAAAGGAGGGGAGGGTAGTTCGAGTAAAGCTGGTTCTAAAAATTGATGTATTCGGGCATGGTTAAACGGCGGGGTCCGCACCGTCACAGCCATTAAAAACTTATTAAACATCATCTCGAGCAATTACTTGTGCCTCCCTAACTTTAACACCCAACAACCCCCATTTGTCGCCTACTAGTACTAGCTTATAATAAGCCCCGTGCAGATATTTAACATGAATATATGAGTAAAACTCATAAACTCTTCATTCTTTGTGCAAGCAGTTCTTCAGAATGTGCTCCCACTGAAAATCCCTATGTCAACAAGTCATATCTCATTTAAAAGAAATGTAGATAATTATCATAATTCGTACTATACGAATAGTGTAAGCGCATGCATATATATCCAATAGCATAAAGTTAAGCACATGTACGAGTACCGCAATGTATGAATGCAAAGTTTATGTACAAGTGTGTGTGTATATTATTTCTGTATATATATATAACTGTGTATGTAAGTTTATGTCAGTTCCATATCTTATTGATGAAAAATTACAACTTCAACCTCGGTGCACCGAGCTTATAAAATTTCAAAACCACTGAAGGGTTGGATGGTAGAGAAATTCTAGGGCATTAAATCAGCCGATGTACACGTGTGCACGAAGTTTTTAAATAAATAAATGAATACTCGAACTAAAGTTAATCTGGAACTCGATCATAATTTCTTATATTTTCTTTTCAATTTGAAGAAGGCAAGGGCCTTCTTGCGGACAGAAGATGAGTATGGCATCAATGGATACTCAGCTCAGCTGTAGATAATAATGATGAACCGATGTAAATCTGACATCATATTAGATCATTATTTCTTGGAAACAGATTGCTAGTAGAGTAAGCACAAAACAAAAACAAAAAAATTTGAAGAGGCTGCCAAAGTGACTCCACTCTGCCTGATGGAAAGTATGAATAGAGTCCAAAGAGTTGTGGTCACCATACTTATTGCAAATGCAAACAATGCAGTTTGTTGACCCACACTATGGTGGCCTAGTGAGATGTTTTTTTTCGTGCCACGCCTGGGGACGTAAAAGGCATGACAGTCATCGTGGTAGTGTAAGGTCTATGTAAACCTTATCACACACAACAGTTATCACGATAACTGTCACCCCTGTAACAATGGGCCTCCGGTCTGACACTCATCAACGAAACAGGACAGCACGGATGCCGGTTCTGTAGGTTGGTCTTCTGTAAGATGGTAGTACTGCCCCGGTCGAGCCCGCCCGTTCGTGCCGAAATCAGCGTGTCTCTATTACCTAAAAAAATTATTTACTATACATTCGCTTATCATTGTATAGTATTCAGTAGCATGATACGTCAATATATAAATGGACTACTGTCCTGTAGTTTTTAAATAGTGCAAATTTTCTCTTCCTTTATATAGAAAATTACATACGTAAATACCTTTTTACGTGAGATTAAACGGTTACAGGTTCTACTCTCACCCTGTATAATATCTCTCCTCTCTCATTGGCTGTTAATGAGATTGTATTGAAAACTAGCAAAATATACATCCTAATGTATCTCGAATAAATCGTTTATTATGCTGAACCCGATATCAATTTCCTTTTTCTGTTATGGATACGTGTTAACACGATTTAAGCAATTATTATATTTTTCAATTCATTTTACTTTAAGAAGTAGCATACAGTGTAAATAAAAATCATAACACTTATTGTAACCGGATCGGGCTTCTGTTATTTTGTTATTTTCACTTTATTGAACCAATAAACTTTAAAGAACTGGCAACACTGACTGACATGTTTTATTTATTTATTAAAATTAATATTTTTTTCTTCTAATAACCTATAGCGCTAAATGTGTGATTCCTACTAATATTATAAAAGCCAAAATGACTATGTTTATCTGTTGAGTCGATTTTAATTAAATTTGCCATAGACAATTTTTTTTATCCTTGAGGAAGGACATTAATTACTTTTTACCACAATAACCGACATACCATGGCAAAAGCTAGTAGAAAACAAAATAAATTGTACACAACAATAACATGTATATATATTATAATATACACTAAAATGATACTTATAAATAATACTACATTTGTAAGTTATAATATAAAGTATTTTATGACTTACAAATTTAGTATTCGGTAGGTATATAGTCTGTCGCTCGCCACGTCGCCACGTGGTCGATAGACGAAGAGCGCAGCGGCGCGTGAACGGAAGCCACGGATGCGGAGTCCACAGGAAGCAGTCACGTCGTCTGCGCGTCTAGCTGAAATATATTTCACTATAATTCCTTCATCTATAAAATGCTATTGCGATTTTTATTAGCGTTAAGTGAGAAGAAAGTTATTCAATTTGTGTTTACAGATAGGTAACTCAAACAATGGTGTTAACAATATGGCGTGTCCTCGATAAAACTAAATATTTAGTTGTTGTCACTTAGAATGATAATAGTCAGGCCTTGGAAGCAAATCTACAAATAGATACAGTAGGTTAATTTACTAGTACATTTGCCAACCGTGGTGATTAAATTGCTTAAATTTGTTTTGATTTTGTAAAAGTAGACCAAAAATCACTTCTAAAATTTATTATCTCTATCTGCTTGTTTTTGATTATGACCAGATCCGACTAAATCTCTTATCAACGGGACCTTTAATGACAGATGAATGATGATAATGATGTCATAAAATGTAACTTAGACAAAACCATATCAGAATAAAAGTTCTTCCAAAAGTAGAATTTCGACCCTACTAATAAAGTTTTAAATACTTTGTACTAGCAGCATATAGTTTTTCAGGCGGCTGTCTTTTTTTCTTGCGTCTTTTTGATAAATAACAAAGTAGGACGAATACTTATAAATTAATTTAGTACATTGGTAAAACCGTTCTCCAATGTTAGAGTTATTGTTTATTAATTTTTCATTTTCTTCATCATTCAATATCAGATCACTTTAGTCTGACTTCCATATTTTCTATAATATCAAAAAAGATAAAAGCCCCGTAATTTGTTCCTTTCATCCCCTGCTACGATACAGTACAGCGTATGATTTCCTTTGATTTGTAGCGTATAATACTTCGTAATATGTAATATTATCGTAAGGGCTCGACGCTGTATGGGCGGTACGAACACATGCTTTGAACAAATGTTGCAAATTTTAAATATAAAATATTTTGACAGTAATTTCGACGTATATCGGATATATCTCGTAATATTTTCCTTAGAGGATAGGCTTAAATAGGCTTATTACAACTTCAAATGTAATAAAAAGCAGTATCTGCGTTTGTAGGCTTTCGGCAATTGTATTAGCCAAATCAGTAAATTATGGGTGGCCTTTCATAACTCATTGAGACCCTGCTTGTTTTGGAGAGCATCTCATGCCGTCGTTCTCATTTGCCGTACGAACAATAACATCTTTAGCAATTGTTACGGGTAGTTGCCACCCTAAAAAGTGCGACGACAGACTTTCCACAGAACTTCAGTATTACGGAGTACTTGGATTGTGAAAGTCTGATACGAAAAAAAGTTCAACCATATCGTAGTTGATTTAAAGCCGACCTCAATCTAGATAGCGAAAAGGCTCCCGGGAACACAGATACACTTATAGTATCTACATAAAAAATTTATACACGAGCATATCTATCTACCATTATAATCCATTTAAACATATGTAAGTTATTTTTGGCAAGAAATTTTAACATAGTTATATTAAAAGAGATTTTTAGAGGTGGCACTTAGTAGGTATGATTTTATAAGTTCCAGAAAAATGATGTTGCTATAATAAAATAATTATAGATGGCACGTGTTAAATGTTAAAAGAACTATAGAACGAATTATTTATACTAGGTTCAATTATTAGAATATTTAAAGATATTTAGAAGATAATATAAACAAACCATATTCGTAAGACCATAAGCCGTAACCCATAACGTCTTTGGTGTTGCTAGTGTTTATATCAACGATAACTTGGTCATGTGCCGTGTACATTGATTGAGGGAATAAAAAAGACGTAGATTAAAAAAGAAAGTTATAATGCTTAGTTAATTTTTCACAGGAAAGTTTAAACGTGATTTTAGTTTTTTTTTGCTTAGTATCATAAATACTCGTGTAAGTATCTATTGAAATATACTCGTATAATAATAATAACCGCACACATCTCAAACTCGGGCGCCTGATTCCAAACAGGATATCTATATCTCAGGAAGCCAACAAAAAACTCCTTTTTGCTCGTAGTACTTATTGTAGTCCTGTTTTCAAATATTTTTCTTAAAATAAACCAATAGGGTTGTACATAGGCAATATTTCCATGATTTTTTTTAACAAACACGATAGAAATAAAATTCTTATCACCTTCAGCGATGAACAATTCCAGAATAAACTAACTTTACGGTTGATTATCATAATTTTAGCAACTTCAAGTCGATTATATTTAATTTTTCAGTTAATGATAATGTAATCATTACTTATTATAATACTATCAATTCATCTAAGGATTAGTTTAATTTAATCCTAAATTAAAATCTTTTATACGAGTAACTTTAAATACTTTGTATTCACTAGTTTCAGTTACGTTTTCAACGGGCCCTGTGGCGCAATGGATAACGCGTCTGACTACGGATCAGAAGATTCCAGGTTCGAATCCTGGCAGGGTCGCAAAATATCTTTTTAAATTTTATCCCTTCATTTTTTTTATATTTCGTCAACTAACATTACAGGTAAAATTTTATACTCCGTAGATATATTGTATTGTGAAGATTTATATTATTTATCAAGTCTTAAACTTGATCAGTTAGACTCATCAGACAGTTTACTAATACATTTTTCGTTTTTATTTTGTATAGAACGCAAACGTATACATTATACTAGTACCTACGAGCTATCGCAGCTCACTAAATCGTAAGTAACCACTGTAACACAAGAAACTGTGAGTGAGAAAGAGTGCTGATTTCAAGAATACCCTGCCACCCATTGTGTCAGCCCTTTTCCCCCAGAATTAGGTAGTTGTACTTGAATTAAGTTAAATTTTGTATCTTCTTAATTTGTAATGTAAGTAGATATTTAAGTTAACCGTAAGTTTGAGGATTTATAATTAATTATTTATAAATCCAAAAGGACACAGGGTAATGTATCTTGTAAATATCGCCACAAAGTTATACGACTAGACCTTCAACCCCACGGCCCGGTCACGGAAGACAAAGCACATTAATTGACTCACTTCACTTCTAACAAATTATAATCGTATATTGACAACCTCTCGTATTTACTTTACGAATTTTAGTGGTAAAAACATTTAGCACACGATCAAAAACTATTTATTTATATCTATTTCTATTATAATATTATATATATTATTATAATTCTCCTTAACAAGGAGGTTTTGGTACCCACTATGGGTAGACTTGGCTTGTTAAGTCTTTGCCTATGTCCAGCAGTAGACTGTTAAAGACTGTTTATGATTATAGTTCTAAATCTATTCATAAGAATAGAAGAGATCTATTTATTTGATTACGATTTATTAACAGATAAAAGGGACACACTGAAGATCATACTGTACATGCGTTTATAACAAATAGCCAGTTTTTTTTTAACTTAAAACGAACTTAAGTTAACTTATACCAACAGATTAGTAACTTAGTTAATGAAATGCCTATGACAAATTTCCACAGAATAGATTCTACTATAATTTAAAAAAGACCATGTACATTCAGCTACATAAAGTTGTATGTTGCAATATGTATATATATTGAATCGCTCATGGGATAAAAACCTATGCCTGTATATTTTTTTTTATTTTAAGAACCCACCATAGTGACACTACGCCACCTAATAGAAATCATGAAAAGAATCCAAGAAGTATCATCATATTCATTGTGAATGCAAACGATGCAGTTTGGTGACCCACACTATGGCAGTGTAGTGAAATGTGAATTGAGTGAAATGAGTGAAAAAAATTCACACATTTACCACGATAACTGTAACCCGTGCATCAATAGGCTCCGGTCTCGCACTCACCAATGAAAGACGACAGCACGGATGCTGTCGTTTAAAGTTCGTTTTCTGTGAGAGGATAGTACCGTCCCGGTCGAGCCGGTCTATTTGTGCTGAAATCAGCAGATATCTAGTTATTTTTATACGTAGTTAATGAAAAAGAAAACCAAAGATTTGAAACGAGGAATATTGTCAGACGTTTGGATGGTTGACTGAACCCTTGGTGGATATTAATATTACTGATCCTCCCGCCAATCTGATTTTGTTAAAGATTAATAATGTAATAAATTTATTACAATTGATTCTACCTTGAGCAAAGTACTTCAGTAGAGCAGTTCAGTAGAGTCATAGTACTTTGCTCATTTTTATTAAATTGACTCTTAATATCTAAATTCACCATAAACTATAATATGACTTTTTTTTTGCCTTGACTTTCAGTCAAGTGATTAGTGACCCTAAATGTTAAACCGATCGTGAATTCGGTTCATATCCACGACAAATAATTTCTGTGCCTAGGAATAATTTATCTATTGATAACATCTATATGCTTAGAAATATATAAGTATGTTTATCAGTAACTTGAATATAGTATACATTCTGACGGGTTTGAAATCAGACTGCCATGTGTATGGTGTTTGAAAGAATTAATATTGTACTCCATTATTATTACTTACTGAATTTGTTTGCATTAAAAAGCAAAGAAAACTCCTTTAATGACATTAACGTACACACACAAATCATTCCACCAAACTAATAAAGCCTTTCAGTACATCTTGTGTCTTTATATAGATACATTCTGTTTTTCCAGAAACATACAGATACGTACACACATATACAATATATGTGTACAATGTGTACTCAGTGAAACTTAGCCAAAGCTTCCAAGTCTCACTTCAAGGAGCGAGGAATCAATTAAAACTACTAATAAAGTTCTAAGACATTTTACTACTCCCTACTTACTCGCCGTAAACTTCCCTTTAGTTTATGAGATAAATTCTATTTTGCTTTGCCTTCCGCCAAATTAGTTAAAGATTGTAATTCCTCTATATATACGCTGAATATCTTTATAGAAAACATTGATGAAAATGAATTGTTCCCATTTTAATAACAAAGTATTTAATTATGGAGATACGTATTTATTGGAATTAAAACTAATTACTTTTTAAAATAGTTTTGTTTTTAGGTTTCAGCATTAAGAATTGCGGGTGACTTTAAATTTCCTGTGTTGCGGGTGACTTTAAAAATATACATAAAATGGATAAAGAACATCTAGACTCGGAACAATAATTTGTGGATCACACAAAGTGAAGTCCCATATGGGGTTTGAATCCACAATATTTTGCGCAAAAGAAAACAGCGTGACGATAGTTTAAAACATTACGCCACCCATGCTGTCCATGCGTTATGACAAGACCTCGGACTTGCGATGAAGTGGTTCCAAGTTCAAACGGTATTCATTTCACTGCAGACTTAAAGTAATTTCTCACACAAGCATTCAGTAGTAAAACGGTAAAGTATGCTTAAGTTGGTAAAACTCAGCAACATCGTCATAATAGTGGGTAAACTCCGTAAATAAAGGTTAATCCGCATTATTTCTATCTCTATACAAGAAAATGAGATAGGATATTGGTAGTATAAGTTAATAAAACTCTGTGGTTCTACTCACGGTTGTTCTTCGAAGCAGCCTAACTAGTTTCGAAGAAAACTGATTCTCATTTTTATGTACGAGTATACGATATGTATAATTTTAAGTCCAACAGTGTATGTCACTATTACGCGTACCAGTCACGACATTATACATGACATATACTCATACTATTACGCTTACAAATATTTAACTACTAAGTTTAGGTATTAATATTCTATATCAATATTTGATATTAATAAATAATAATAGCTTCATACATCTCACAGTCGCCACTAGTCCGATCTCAAACTAGACAAAGCCTCTACAATTATCACCTAAATGTTGATAAACGTACTTATATACGAGTATTACATACGATTAATTGACAAATATTATGTATCTGGTACAGAATTTTATACATTTTAATTTCTTCAATAACTTGTAGTTGTAGTAGCAAAATAATCGTAACTACAACTGTAATAAACAATGATGTGGGATGTGATGGCATCAACCGTCGCATGAGTATTTGTATCATAGATTACGCTCTGCCACTAACCTATATTATTTAATTTTAACTCGCTTCCGAAATCTTTCTATGACTCTGGCGTAAGGCTTTCACAATCCTTTTAACCAAAAAAACTAACCCCTCTCTTCCGGAAAACTTTTGACTAATTTCTATCCTTCAATTTCCTTTTAAAGTGCTAGAAGTCATAGTCCTATGTTCACAAGAGCTCTTACAATTTGTATATCAGCAAAATCTTCTCAGTTCTTTAAAATCTGCCTTCAGACCCAGTCATAGTATAATCACCATTCTCCTCAAAGTGACTGACGATAATCCACAGGATATGGAGGACGCCAAAGTCACAGTGCTGGCTTTGATTGACTTTTCAAATACCTTTAATACCGTTTGTCATGATGTCCTACTAGAAATCATTTCCTCTCATGTGATCTCCTCAGAGACCCTGGAATGGTACTCGTTCTATCTTCAGAGACGGCAATAGATATTTTCTTTATTATTCTCAATATTCATTAATCTCATAATCCAACACTTTCAATGCTCGTATCTCCTATACGCTGACGACATACAAGTGTCAAGGATCGAGCACATGTCATACCTAATCGACAGAATCTATAAACATTCAAAGTTCACAAATAGCTAGTCAGGGAGGTTTGGGTTCTCGGTAAATCTATCCAAATGTCAAATAACCGTTGTGGCGACGAAATAAACGTTAAGTAGGTTGTATGCGACAGTTATTCGACTAGGTATCTTCAACAACGTGAATATACCTTTGAACGGAGTGGTAAGGAACCTGGGGTGACAGATAGACTCGACACTTGATTGACGAAGTTAAAAATTCACAAGTCACACACGTCAGTCAAAAAGTCACCTCATGTATCGTCTAAAGATCTTCTTTTCCATAAAAACCAAGACCACACTTATGCAGTTCACATTTATTCCTATGAATTGCATAGAATACCACGTTTTGACCTAAATGCAGACTTCCTTAATAAACTAGACCACCTTCTCAATAACTGCATATCTTTATATGATATGTATATTTATATTACATTCGTTTTCTATCTTCGCAAGTATAATCAGGTGTCGGCTTTATGCTGCCAATTACAATGGCTTCCCATTCGTCAGGGTCGTAGTGTGCGAGCTCTGACTTCGCTTTTTTCTTTCCTAAACTCTCCATCGTTACCCGAATACCTGGACCACACTTCCCTTTCTTATATTCTAATCACGACCGAAATCTTCGGTAAATAAATAATCTGCTTCTTGCTGCTATGCCTCCCTCACACCTCCAACTTCTTGAACTCTTTCTTCTATATACAGTCAACTCTGTTCTGGAATGCACAACCTGTCAAAATCAGGACGTCTACAAACCGCCATACAGTCAAGTCGAAAGTACGCGAATTTATTCGAAATGTGTTGGCAGTATAGTCACAATCTTAGTACCCGACTGTATAATTTATATAATATTAAATGTATGTATGGGTTTGCTTATATATTGTGCATTTATTAATTTATGTAGTAGTAAATTTATGTATTTAGTTACATTCAATGTACATTCATTCTTACTTGGTGAAATCTTTATGCACTGTGACAAACTTAATACCTTTGCAACTACCGCATCTTATTTCTACATCACCTGAAGATCGACTACCAGAGAATTCCTCATGGCATTAAGTCTGACTTTGTGCAATAAGTGCAATCAGTTTTAAATAAATAAAAAAATGATATTCAACACATGTCATAAGCTACAAACAATTGACTAGAATATCCAATTCTATTCTGATATTTTTACCGTGTACCTGAATTTTAGGTACAGTAATAGTAACCTTAATGTTTAAACGTATGTTTGTAGTTTCCCACTTACCGAACTATCCTTTTGAGAACAGATCATGAACCTAGACATACATATTATTAGTGAAATTATTTTAATAAGTTATGTATTGTAAGAAATCTATATATATATATATATATTAGGGTGTCCCTTAAATTTCAAGTTCGATATTTTTTTACGCATACTTTCTTAAAAGTTTCGTAATAACCCTATATTGTCTAGAAAAAAATATTAGTTCGATATATAAACGATAACCCGTGCCGACTTGCTATTTAAACTTGTCGATACAAGTTGCTTAAGTACTGCCCAGTGACCTGTTACGATATGTTTTATTTGCCATTTCGTACGTGATTTTTGAGACTATTAGTGCTTCATTGTTTAGTGCGTAAACATGTCGGTGGAATTACGGAGTCATAAACAAAATATTTTTCTTATCGTATTGACTAGCTACCAAATAAATGGTGCAAAATTACCATCTAATCGACAAGTTCTCTCAGTCCTATTTTACAATATTCGTGAGGTTAAATTGACTGTTAGTGAAAGTGCAAATCTTGTGATTAGGGAGTGCATCATATATTGGGAAAAAGCAAGAATTCCAACAAGGGCATTTCCTAACTGCGTGAAGAAACTTATTGATTTATATCATGTTTGGAGAGAGTTGCAAAAAAATTGTAAGAAAACTCAGATTACGTTTAAGAGTCGTGAGAACAATTTTATAATTAATCTTGATAATTTGTTTGATATTGCACATGCTGATGCTTTTGAGAGAATGAAAATAGAGGAAGATAAATTATTTTTAATGAAACAGAGAGAGCCAGGTCGACCGGGACCAGGGCTTAGGTGGTGTAGATAAAAAATTGGCGGAAAAAGAACAAAGATCTAGACAACGACGATTGGAAGAAGAGGAAAGGATTGTAAGACAAAGAGAATCACTAGCTGTTGCATCTACTTCCACCACAAATAACTTAGACAGTGTAGAAGATTCAGACGAAGAACAGATCTTGAATTCTGAACTCAGCTTGCCGGACGTTCCCTGCCATGAACAAAGTTCAAAAAGAGGTAGAAAGAATCTTATAACACCTAAACTAGTTGCAGCTTTAGATCGATGCCAGTTAAGCATTAGAGATACCGTTTACATTCTTAATGCGGTGGTAGAAGCGCTTGGTCTGAGCAGCGATGATTTCTGTATTAACAAATCCTCGATTCAGCGAATTCGTACTGAAACTAGAAAATCAAAGGCTCAAAATTGCATCAAAGCAATAAAATCTAACTTCCAAAACAATGTACCCGACATAGTTGGATGTACGGAGTTCAAAAGAAGAACGCTTGCCAGTTATAGCTTCATTTGACGATAGAGAGCAGCTTCTTGCAGTGCCGAAACTAGAAAGTTCTTCTGGAAAACATCAAGCGAAGGCTGTATCAGCAGCTCTCTTTGACTGGAACCTTTATGATAAAGTGCAAATAATGTGCTGCGACACAACAGCTTCCAATGTGGGCCGTTTCAATGGAGCTTGTGCTATTTTGGAGCAAACTTTAGGAAGAGAATTGTTGCTTTTCGCCTGTCGTCATCATGTTTATGAATTGGTCCTAAAAGCTGTCTTTGAAACCAAGATTAAGCAAATTACTAGTAGCCCAGATATTCTGATGTTCAAAAAATTCCAAGAAAATTGGAAAAACATTGATTGTACTAAAATTGAACCATCTCTTAATTTCGTAAAAGCACGGGTTGCCGAGACAGACATTCAAGCGTTGTTACTATTTTATAAGGCAGAATTAGATAAAGGTTTTGTAAGAGATGATTACCGCGAATTGGTCGAACTGTGCGTAATATTTTTAGGAGGAGACACAGAGGAAAAATTAAAACTAAGGCCCCCCGGAGCTATACATCAGGCACGCTGGATGGCGAGAGCGATCTATTCTTTAAAAATATGTTTACTTCAGTTACAATGCAGAGTAACTGCGAAGGACAAAAAGGCTCTACAAGATGTTTGCTTATTTCTCGTAATATTGTATGTTAAACCTTGGCTCGAATGTACAGTGGCGACCAAAGCACCTAATCAAGATTTGCGCTTCTTGAAGATGTTAAAAGAGTATGAAAAAGTTGACGCAACAATTTCTAAAGCTTCTATAAGCAAGTTCAGCCATCACTTGTAGTATTTATGTGAAGAGACAGTCATTCTATCACTATTTGATGATGAAGTTAACAACCAAACTAAGAAGAAGATGATTGCCAACTTCAACAGGGACAAAATCTCGGATTTTAGCAAACGCTATGACCCGTCGAAGGAAGAACTGACTCAAAAGTTGTTTGGTAAGTTAAATTGGCTTTTTGTTGGATTTCAATTTCAATGTCCAATACTTATTTATTTATTTTCAAAATTGTTGTTGATTTTTATTTGTTAACTTATTTTTCTTTTTTTTAGACAAAGCACTGGATGATTTCGTATCGGAAAAGAGCAAACAATTTTTATCACGACTGCAGATCGACGACAGTTTTCTAAAGGAAGATGTATCTTCTTGGAATAACAATGCTGCTTTTCTGGAGGCTAAAAGAAGAATAAGTTATTTGAGAGTTGTAAATGATACTGCTGAAAGGGCTGTTAAATTAATGCAAGATTTTAACGGACTTATCACGGCTGAAGAAGAACAAAAACAGTTCTTGCTGCGCTGTGTCCAGGAACATCTAAAATTGTATCCAGACTGTAAAAAAACTACTCTAAAAAGAAGTTACCCTGAATGATTCTTATTTCTTTATGTTTTTAATTAAAGATTAATGTTCATTTAATTTATTATTTAATTTTATTCACTTAATTCATTGCATTTATAGTGAAATTATAGCAGACTGAAATTTTAGGACAAAACACGTTTTTTACTAAACTTTGAAGCTCGGTCGGCACTGGTTGCAATTATGCTAGATTGATAAAATTTTATATTTAAGTATCTTATAGCATTAGTAAAAATTATAGAGGGTATGCATTTCGAAATTCGAAAATAATTTTTTTTTGTCATATAAGGGACACCCTAATATATATATATATAAATAAATCCCTATTTCCCCTGGTCACTGTATCACATGTGTACGGCTGAACCAAGTTCTTTAATTCTTTTAATATTGGATCGAGGAAGGCTATAAAACGTCTTGCTAAGATCAACAAAAACCGACTATCAATGAAAAGTGTCACAAAAACCAGACAAATGTAAATAATATTTTATATTATAAATATATCCTATAAACTTTGTGGAGAGGCATACATATATGAGCTGGCTCGTTCGGACTGATAACCCGGTGTCAGGTAAGTTTGGTGTAAAGAAGTTCTTTGTTTACCTTTCACTAAATGAATGTGGTTTTAGAGGCCGAACCACTCGCTGTCTTTCTACCTTCATTCACTTTAGGAACCTACTTGTGCCTTTTGAGCCACAGGCCTCCATAGGCGACAGTAGTCTTTTATACTAATGTGTAGTTTATCACAGGGCTCCAAGCTGCTAATTTTTTTTTTTAAAGTCGTCTTTCAATTACAAAAGCACAGCTAATGTAATACATTGATATTTAACTATACTACATTAGTACATTAAGTCATAATGTACAACGATTAAACCTCCACCAATAGAAACTCTGTTCCACATTTCATTTGATTTCATATCTACCGAATAATTTATCGAGAATTAATCATTTAGCGGTGTGATAGGGCCTCAAAGTGATCTGTATCTGAAATTGAATATCAATTACGTATCTTTCATCTGGTAATGAATCTGGCTCCAAGTATAATATGTATATTATCAATTTATAATGATATTCATAACTGATGAATCGTGGGGTTGGTTGTCAAAGTGGTTGGAAGGGTTGTGCACTCTTTGTGGCACACTTGTTCAACTTTACATCATTTTAGCGATAAGTCTGTGAAATAGGGTAGTGTATCAGTACGTACTGTTTTTTGACGCATGGTGATGACGAAGAACTCAGTTGCCGATTTATTTTGATTTCTTTTCATCATTATTAATAAATGGAATAGTCTTAACTTTTTCCAATTACATTTTTGATTAAATGTGGAGATGATACTATAGTATTTTGTGGGTTGGAAGCGACCGAGCTCAGAAAATATTTTTATTTGGAATTTAATATACTGCCCAGGTAATTAGTATGATTGGTGATTGATATTCAGAAGAAAGCAGATGTTTTAAAATATTTTAATCATTACTATTTGTGGATTTGCTACTGATAGATAAATAAGACAACAGACAGCTACCAGAATTAACAATTGATTGATATTTAACGATTACTATTTTCGAATTACTTTTCGACTACCTCGGCATGGTTGTTTTGCAACGCATTGTCCTCATAATCCGTATGACGAACGTACCAAAAGAACTTTTTGACAATTAAAGTCCCTATATCTAGAACATATATTCCAATTATACACCTGCTTGCGCACACATTTCTGTATCAGTCAAAGATTGACTAGTAGAAAATGTCTATTGTAAAAGCCGGCCTTATGGAATGTACCTACTTTTAAGTAAGCATAAGCAAATCTGATAAAAATATATTTTGCAAAAGTTGAACAGATTATAAATAAGATAAAGAATAAGATAAAAGATAGACTAGAGGTTAAATGTGTCAATTAAAACAGAAAAGAGTATTTTAGGTAGAAAATCTATCTACCTTCAGCCAGAAGTAAAATTTCGTAACCGTTGCTAGTGCTCATTCGTCGTAGCGATGTGCCCTCTTCTGTTAAATATCATTTTATTTTAACCGACTCAAAATAGAAGTGTTGCCCATTTTCAAAATATTTTCCCTAAGTACCATAGTTGTATACACACGGTTGGTTATATTTAAATTTAAAGAAAATTTTCAACCTAAATTAAATAATGAACACTGTGGCGGCGTAGGGATTTATATTTACAAAGATTTAGGCACTTTGAAGTCGGTCCCATTTTCGAAAATATAAATTATTAACATAATTAATCATTTAGGTACTATCAAATATTTAACGACAAATTCAGTCATTTTGCTCTTTTTGGTGGCAGAAAAACGGCATTGAAACTTCAAGGAGATCTCATAAATATTTCAGAAGGTATAAGGTAAGGTAGGACAGACATTTAAAAACTTTATGTACTTAAGTTTAACTAAAGAAAGTATTTTTTTGTCCCTAATAATTCCTTTTTATCAATAAATTGACAAGCTGGGTAATAATTTTTTTTGACGAATAACGCTCATTTATAAACTTTTGGTAAAATGCAGAAAGATATTAATTAAGTAATATAGAATCTATGCTAACCTACAAAGACATCCAGGCATACCTAATTCTAATCTAATCAGTTTCAAACTAAACAAAGTATTAATCGCGTATGCATATAATCAGATAGGCACAATCACCGTCACAAAGCACTCGTAGAGACATTAAAAGCATCCACCCTATTCAGTTTCACATTTTACCTCAAGAACTTCCATACATGATTTTGCGTTTTGTGAAACAAAACATAGTGCAATGCATAAACTTTAAACGCAAGATCGACGAGAAGCCGTGGGGACAATAAAACAAAGAAAAGTGTATCTGGCCTGGAGCGTTACAGAGGCGGGCGGCACGCGGCAATGTACGTCGACCAATCAGCGTTCCAAGCTCACCACCGCCCCATCGGCCCGCCCCGGCAGACCGCGCTCCCGCCGCGGGTGAATGAGACGCAACATCCCTATAAAGATTTTACATCGATTATGGGGTATAGGAGCAGGCCGTTTCTCTCTCGCCCATGGGCGGCGACGTGAGTTCCTCTCGCGCAGTCGCGAACAATTAACGCGCGGGGCGGCGTGGTCGGTGCGCGGCGCGACGTGCCACGTCACTATAATGTGGTTAGTCAGTGAGCGTCGGGGCCGAGCCGACGGCGACGGCGACGGCACGGAACACGAGGTTAGGAGCGCGGGAGAGCCGCGCTGGTCGCTTAGCCAACGCGCCGGCCACAGCACGGTGGAGTTCAAGAGCTCGGCGTGCGCGGGGGCCGTGGAGCCACCCGCGCCGCCTCTCGCCGCGCTGCCGGACCCTCAGCAGTTCAACATATTCCCGGCGTTCTTTAGCCGACAACTAAATTTCAGCGGTGGCAGCGGCTGCGGCCAGGGCTCCAAAATAATGGAAGAGTTACGACCAAATCTAGTAGGAGGTCTCTTAGGGGTTCCCGGCCTCCTGGACGAACACCAGCCAGACGCGAAATATTTGCCATCTGGTGGTGAAAGTAAATATACGCCAGATAAAGGGCGGAAGTGTAGCAACGCCTCTAGCTCCTCGGCGGAAGAATTTGGTGGACTGTATGGCGGGGAACACGCAGCAACTCCGCCTGCACCACCACTAAGCCGTTCATTGCAGGACAACACAGGTATGTATCAGAATTTATTGTAAGCAGGTGTTCAGTGTTATTGAAAAATTTTAGATAAATGTCTTTCACAGCTGTTTTTGTAACACAATCATATTTGAATTCCTACTAATTACAGCCAAGACTTATTTTTTTATAACATTATTACAGTAATATTATCTTAAATGTTTATTTAGAGTCACACATGTCTTTGATCTTTATTTAATATGTGATAACTTTTTAGACATCTGACTAACACTATTATTATTTAATACAGACAGTAATTCAGTTCAGTGATAGTTTAAGTGATTTCCTACTATTCAATACCAGAAAGGTTTTTGTGGTCATAGTTTCTAACCACAGCCGTCGAAACTGTTCGGAGTAGATTAGACATCCATATTTCATTTATCCTACAAAATCATTATGTAAAATATGTAAAATTGGATTTGAAGTTATCATTTTACATAACATTGGCTTTTTACATCATTTCTTGACCACTTCTAAAAGCACCTTTGTAATTAATTATTTTCGATTATTATAAGTGATATAATTTAAGTTTATAGTAATTGTGGTTCACGATTTCATCAATCATCATCAACTGCCTTTAACAATCCACTGCTGTACATAAGTATTTCCTTAGCAAGGAGGTTTTGGCCTACTATACCACACTGGCCAGACAGATTGCTATAAGGTTTGTTTCAAGGTTTACTTCTCTTTGCAGTGATGTTGTCTTGCATGTTTTGTTACCGGAAAATGACAATCGCCTCTTACGACATCCATATCCTTAATCCGTTATTACAAGGAGATATTCTATCACCACACGGAGATTGGTAACGGTTCAACTGGCGGTCTAACTAATTTCTTAACTTTTGCTTCTTTGCATTCTTCATTGATTTATCTACAAACAGCTTATTGGATAAAAATACTTCTGTTCCTGAGGTTGTAGCATTCATATTTACAAGATCTGGAGCTTATTTACTTAAAAAATGTTCGTCCTCATTTAAAACTACATAATAAAGAGATATGTTATATCTAAAGGAAGATATTGTAGGAAAAAAATATCATATTTGAAAATTAGTCTTGGAGAATACATTCTGGTGCATGTTGGTTTATTTTCCTTCTTCTCAGGCGAAAGCCGTATACGGCTACCTCATGTTAGATTAGTGCAGACTAAATAAATTCACTCCTACATCTACATAGACTACATAATTAAATTATACATTTAAAACAATAATGAGTAATGGAATTTAATATATCCGGAACGAATTTTTGAGAAACACAAAGATATTTAGTACCTAAAGTTAGTAATATACATAAAAGAGTTGAGCACCAGAAATTTATAAAAATTTAAACCTCATTTGTCAATTTAAGAAATCGTTATTTATAGAAACACACTTAAATATGGAATACTTACTTATAAAACAGCTATGATTAATTTATTTAACAATATTACTGAATAAATAGATATGAGTATATTTGCTATATGATTAGTAGGATAAACTTTTAACTTATGAAACTTTAAACAAATAAACACAAAATTAAATCATTTAAAAATCATTTATCATATCATTTGAATCATTTAAAACATGTATTTTTCATTCTTGCAAAAAACTTCTGATTGGAATCATTTTAAAACTTAAAGACTTTTAATGTGAAATAATATTAAAATGGAAAATACATATACTCGTATTATATTTCATAACACTGTTAAAGTATAGATAATTGTCAGCGAAATTGTGTTTATCACACATGTAATGTAATGAATTCGTAACTTTTAATAAACGCACATAATTAATTAAATACTCTTCTTATTGATGTGGAAAGTCAACAACAAAAACTTACATTTCTCAATCAAAAGGAAAGTACAATGATGTGGAATGGTTTCAACCCTTCCATTTCAATATACTCAAATACATATATACATATATATGAATATGAGATATATGAATATATAATATACATGAATTTCAATTGAATTTATGATTTTTTTAAACAATTATGGTATAGGTACTTATAAATTATTTTTGCAAATATATTTGACTATTATAGTTACGTCATTAGGTAATAGTATACTTGAATAACAAATTAATCAACCAACCAGGGAGCACGTAAATAGCCACTACACGGGATATGTGTGTATGATTACAATTCCAATTAGACTAATATTGCAAACAATCGGCCCGCGGGTGACGTCATGAATACGAAATGTCACTAACGACCGTCCCCTGCACCCCCTTCTCTGCCCGCACATCATCCCTCTCACCCCGACGCGCCCCCGACGCGAGCGAAGCCTGAATTTTCAAGCGGCTCGGGTTGCTGCGTTGAATATACGTTCTACGCGTTTAATGTACGTTGAATAATAATTGTAACGTTGACGAAAATGTGTTCGCTGTAATATGTTGGTATTTACCTACGTATCTCTGAGAAATTATTTAAAGTTTTCAAACCGTTATTCGAGGCGATCATTAATTCTGTTTAGCAGTAATTACGGATCTAGAATGCCGACAACTACCTACTTGAAAGAATTATCTTTACTTGATTGAGGGAAGTTTGACGTTAACTGAAAAAAAAAACTATTTACACCGTTAACTAATGGTGTGTAACATTGAATGAAACCAGTTGTACTTTTCCACAAAGGTTATTTTACAAAAATGATCGGTTTCGTTTCACGGCATTTTCAATGAGTTTTATATCCCCACTAGCGGGGATATGTGGATTTTTTTCCAAATATCTCTACCAGTAGGCATGTATGGAAACTTTGACTTCATATATCGCTACTAATCGAATTGATAGGAATAATTATAATAGTTTTCTGTTTATCCCTACCTGTAGGGGTAAGCCATTAGGTTCATGAAGTATAAGTATAAGCATGTCTCTGTGATTCTCTTTATTAATTTTTAAAAATATTTTTTCTTAAAGTTTTAAATGTTTTCTTCCTGTTTTTTCAATAACTAATAGTGACAAATTATTGTCTCTGGATTTTAGTAGATGATTAGTTCTCAAGGCTAAGAATCCTTATCTATCGGAAACGTTTTGATCAACATAATTTTGGTGAGAAAAGAGTTACGTATATATTTTTTTTAATAATAAATATTTTTCCTTCACTTGTGCTTAATTGGCTTCATTTTATATAAATTTCATCCTTCTAATACTGCAGCAATAACGTACGATACGTTAAAAGTGGTTGCATTCCTAGATTTTAAATAAAATAATACGTGACGAAAAATTTTTTTTTAACTTTATTTGTATCTAAAATTCATTCGAAAGAGTCCATACATGAATAAATATTCGATAAATCTTTCAGTCGAAGAAACGTTCAATCACCAAAGCTTCTTCGACTTCGAAAGGTTATTTCGCAATAAATTCACTTTTCCGAAGCGAGCGAAACACACGCCCTCGTCGAAGACCTTGGTCGGAGACGATGATTGTTCAACGGATCCATTCCAAGAACACTGCCAGCGGAACAGACAGGATACCTTCCCGAGTGCTGTCGTGAACCCTCGACTACTTGTTGGAACGCCTCAGGGAGGTTCTGGGCGATAGTTTGGCATTCGGATACTTTACTAAATGCTGGAAAAGCAAGCAGCTAGTGAGGAAGCCGGGACGACCTGCCGATTCGGTCGCGGCCTGTAGACCCATCGTATTGTTGAATGAGGCGGGTAAATTGTTTGAGAGGATATTCTCTGCCCGCATCATCCGGCACCTTTGCGTGGTTGGTCCCTATCTGTCGGACGCCTAATTTGATCAATACTGTGTTGCACCTGAGGGCCGCGACCCAAGTGGCGATGAGCTGTGGTGGTGTACTGTTAGCGCTGCCGTTGGACATCGCTAACTCTATGAATAGCATTTACAGGTTCAAAATACAGTTTCAGAAACAAAATTGAATCATATTCAAATTAGTTTTTGTCAATATCTCTTTGCTTTCACCATCAACAGCCTTTACTAGTTGACCGCTGGATATCACTCCTCCTTTGAAAGGAGATTCCGGTTTAATGTACCACAGTGGCCGCTACTTATTTGCCTTAAACATTATCTGTATATTTTAAGAAGTACTTATATCGAATGCATGGATGTATTGAAATGGTAATATTTATTATATACCCAATAAGATACACAATAAGATCATTAAAAAAATAGAATTATAAATTCAGAAATCTTGCGATTGATACTTTGGCAAGCTTATCTTATTTCGAAATATCATTCCTTAATATTTGTTGTCGTTTTTGAATTTAAATTTTACTATTTGGTATTTCCTAAAATATGTTCACCTAAATGTTGGTATTGTTGTATGTCAACAGAACTCGCAAGTATTTATTTCGAGTTCATACAATACTTTTGAAAAAAATTGAGAATCTTTTATTACTTGACTCGGCTAACAGTCAATACTCAGTATACTTGTTATACCTATTATATACCTTTAAAACTTGCTAACAAACTTTCTTTCGTACATTTCTTGAATGGATTTCGATGAATTTAACTATTATACAAACTTAAATAATTTCCTGAAAACTGAACTATTTATACAAGTAAGTAAAAGTTGTTATTTGTTTAAGTAAAATAAAAATGATGTTAAATTTTATCAAGATACTTTTGTAAATATATCATGTTGTCAAAAACCAGTAACTTACATAAAATAGATGAAAAATTAAAAATCCTTAAGACTTTTCATTTATTAATCTTATGTTAACTTACTTTTGTCAAATAGTCTAGATAAAGAAGTTATTAAAATTCTCTGATTTAAACAGTAGGTACCTACATCTCATAAACGATAAATTTCAATAGTGAATTAAGTCTTTGCATTTTTCGGATTTGAATTTCATAGAATCTTTATGTTACCAACTTTTCAACGGAAATACTTCAAAAAATTCGTGAATTTAGGACTAAGAATCCATTTCAGTCGCTCCAAAATAACATGTAATTGTCGTACGGCGTGGCGGTCTAGAGGGAGGCCTATG
The DNA here is from genome assembly GCA_949316085.1 of Hypercompe scribonia. Classification (NCBI taxonomy): domain Eukaryota; kingdom Metazoa; phylum Arthropoda; class Insecta; order Lepidoptera; family Erebidae; genus Hypercompe; species Hypercompe scribonia. The sequence continues at coordinate 14,486,080 of OX438981.1, read as the reverse complement.
TTCAGCAGTGGACGTCTTCCGGCTGATGATGATAGTTTATTTTAGTGACAGCCTGTTACATTTAATTGCACAGTCTGGATTTGTATACTTATTATATTCCTATTCTGCTAGTAATTATGTCCATACAATTCAAGTTTTGATTACAATTCGTCATCATAATTATTCTCTAAGCTTCCTCTGAAACTAAAGTCGATCGGGGAAGTATTACCCTCTCACAGAAGACGAACCTAAAACAACAGCAGCATCCGCGGTGTCGTCTTTCGCTGATGAGTGTGGCATCGGAGGCTCTTTGATGCAGGGATGACAGTTGTGACAGTGGTAAGTGTGTGAGTCTTATATTGTCACGATGACTGTCCTACCTTATACGTCCCCAAGTGGGGCGTGAAAAAGCATCTCACTAGGCCGCCATAGTGTGGGTCACCATACAGCATTATCAAATCATTGCATAAATATAGTGACCACAACTCTTGGATTTTATTCATGCTTTGCATCTGGCAGAGTAGAATCAAATTAGCAGGTTCTCAAAAAAAGTCGTCTTTTAGCCCGCTATTACTATCAATGCAGTTCTGTGTTGGACTATTCACTGCTCCAACTACCGCTAGCCATTACCACAGACGTTTGTATAGCAATAAGGTCACATATCAATCAGACAGATTTTCAAATATACAGATGTGCCTATGTAATTAATAATATTAGTTCGTTCGGAGTTGGCCTAAAACCTCGCTATCTAATAAACGCATCTCAGTGAGTAACCCTTTTCTCATTTTCATTAATCAATTTAAAAAAAAATAAAAACAAAACAATCTCCATCATTTGATTTTTAATTCTTATCATTGCTAATGACACCTCAACTCAACTTGAAACTAATTAATACAAAGTTATTACAAAATACATTTACCTACATTTTAAAGACAAACTGGTTTTGGTTACATAACATGGAGAAAAGTGATTGTAAAATGTTTAACCATTTATTAATCTTACGTCATACTAATATCTTTGTTCTTTTTGTTCTTCTTCATAGTTTGATGATTCCCAAATTCACTCAATCGATATAGTAAACAGTTTCGCTAGTTGCTTCATCAGTTTCACCTTCAGGCGTGACAGGCTGAACTTGAAAATAGAAATGTTTTTTTATTATAACTCCCATTAAATCACCAATTGTCGTATTCTCTGTTGTTTTTTCTCCATCATCATTAGCATTAGACTCCGTGTGATCACCAGAATATGAGAACTTCCGTGTAACTTTGTCTGTTATTATATTTTCAGTTTCATCATTATTTTTAAATGTACTGAATGGTTCTACGTTATCATACGATGTTGTTGCCTCTGATGTACTTTTAGTTACGATTGCGTTATAGTTTGGGGTAGCTATTGGTAGATAATTGTATCTATTTAAAATTATAGGTGATGGTGAAATTGGTCCTACATTGTACGACGTTCTAACTGGTACAGTATTTCTTATTAAGATATTTGGACGTTGATTATATTTTCTGTCATTTAAAGGTGGTATGAATGTTTGAATAACTCCGTTAGGTCTTCTTACAGGTTGTACTATTCCATAAATGTTTCTGATTGATTGACTCACAGTATTTCCTGTAAGTAAAATAAGAATAATATATAGTTACGCTTATATATAAGTTAAATTAATTTACTTGATGCTTGACATAATGACCTTTTAAATTTTTGAGCTTATTTTATTCTTAATTAGCGTTCGCCATCATCCAACTCTCACAACATACTCAAAATACCAAGAAGGTTTTTATAATTTATTATAGGTACAGATATAAAATAAATTAAGCACTTACACCGTAGAAGAAAAAATGGAAGACTTAAAGTCTTCCATTTTTTTCCATATGTATTTGTATAAATTGTAAAATAATACTCACCGAACACCATTAAAACACAAATTAAAAATCTTAGTGACTCCATAACTGATTTTGACAACGTTTGGGCTTAAAATGACACAGGTGACATAATTTACAATACTTAGTTAATTGATACGTATTTATGGCAAACTAATTGCTTTTATAATTAATAATGACCAACTAGTGTAGACAGTGACTGTTTTGAACAAAATACTCAATAAAATATAATCATATTTTTCGGAAACAGGAAAATACGCTGCCTATTTTGTGCTATTTCCTTTGGGTATCTAAGCTACTCCATTATTTTTAGAGTTTTACCTATAATTACGTTGGTTCATAAAAAAAAAAAATTTATGAATTTTATGTATTGCACCTGATTAAATAATTTTCACTGGACGAATGTAATGAAAGCCCTAAAAAACTGCAAATAAATGGATTGTGCAACTAAAGCTCTACTACAATTTATTAATTAATTTTATTACTTCATGTAGCTTAAAAATGCGGCAGAAATCGGTGTTATGAAACTAGATAAAAATTTATCAAATTGATTATACTTGTCTGGGTACTAGTGACAAGCAATTAATCCTCTTCAATCTGTTTTTAAAGAGATTAAATGCGCCTAGCAGTTATGGTCAGTGGGTTAGTTACAAAGTCAGTGATATTCTCTTAGACTTATTCAACACAGCAGATGCTAATACTGCACATTAATTGTCTGCAATCAAGCAAACACAAGTAAGTGTAAGTGTAACACAAATAAGTAAATATGTACCATTTTACGCGGTGATTACTTTTCACACTATATCCTCCATCGGGAAGTCGAAGAGCGTACGTGGAACTCTCGGCGAACCGGTCTACTCCCTAAACACCGTGACAGTCTACCTCAGTACTCGTAGTTTTGAAGAAGAAGAAGCCCTTCCTGCGGTACCCCCTATGCTTATTTACATATACTTTATGATTAGTATGAATGAGACTTATCTAATGATGAAATAAATATTTATTTCATACCTGAAATATCAACAACAACAACAAAGTGTTAACTATACATTGCCATAATAATAAAATCTCTACAATAAATTAGAATAAGTACAAAAATTAGAAATTGAATTAAATAAAACGTAACTAGAAAAACTAGGTGCGATAATCAAATACATAGGAGTAAGGAAGTTATGCTTACATATTTACAAAAAAAAATCTGAATTTTAAAATTTAAAATTTTTGCATGTAAAATGACTGCAAGGAAAGTGTAAATACAAGATAAAATTATTATTGTATTAAATTATATTTAAGACGTTCATGATAACTTAATAACTATCTTTTCTTTTATATAGTATTGATATTTAAGACTAATATTCAATAAATACTTTGTTACTTTAAAAAATCAACTGTATATGATTCATCTAACCTGTTGCAAGTGTAATGAAATCCAGCAAATCACAATTACATTTACGGTATAATTGTATCATTGACAGAAACTAACGGTACTGAGAGTAATTTTAAACCTTAAAAAGACTTAAAGCAACCCATGAGCTTTTAAAGAAGCTTAAACGAGTAGGCTTGAGCATAATATTTTTGGTGACATTTATGTGACACGTTTGCCTTAATAATGTAAAACAATTATTGAACAAGGTAAATAAGAAATCATAACCTATATAAAATAAAAATTTCAAACTAGCGTTAGGTCCTATTATCCACAAAACATTTGTTTATTATTTTCTGGAATGTTCATTAACTTTTGTATGTTATTATTGTAAAAATATCCAGGTACATATATAGAGGTCTCATACTCTAACGCTTAACGCGTAACGTTAATCAAATGTTTTTTGCTCGACCTACACACAAAACAGTTTACAAACTATTAATATGTAACGCGTGGTCATCGTGTTCAGATCACACCTGCGGCCTACTCTCAGTATTCAATGTGTCTTCGATTCAATGTCCGAGATTTAGGACCGGAAATGGTCATTTACGTGAATCGCAGATGTTTGATGTGGCCCCTGTTAAAATGTACTAAATGAGCTTAACTCCTATTATTAAACTCTTTAAGGTGCGTTTGGGTAAGCTTACCAATATATAATAATATCCACACTACTTTAAATGTTTTTAGTTGGGTAATAATAAGTAAGAGTAAATTATATTTCGGAGAAATCAATAAAGATATTTTCTTTATACGTAACATGAAAAACGATATTGGAAAGAAATAATTAGAAGAACAAACAAATGTACTTATTTTTATTATTCAATCATACATAAATAATTAAAGAAATCAAATATCATAAAAAAATTACAACACAATAAAGCAAAATCTGAGTCACAGAAAACAAAGAAACAAAAAAAAATCTAACTTCTAAACAGCTAACCAATATGCACATAATAATCTGGTTGTAGAGCCTCTCGACATAATGGAGTGTCGATTGCCGGCGCGCGCGCACCCCTCACTTAATCCGTTAAACCTATTGTCATTCACACATTGACATATCAAGACCCCTCGAATCAGCTGGTCCTTGAAAAAAAGTTATTTAACGGGTTGTAACTTTATTTGAATTGAAAGTATTTTGACTCGCTTGTCGAGTAAACTGACGACTGTTTATAGTTTTTTTTAATTCTTAATCACTACTGATAAATGACGCTGATTTACTAGAGCACCATAGAAAAAATGTGGTAGATTGAAGAATTTGTACTTATAAATAGAAAAGTGAGTTTGTTTCGTTTGTTATTTACGAGGTGTAAATATCACTATACAATAACCATTTAACCGACCACCATAAGAATTATGAACGTATGATACGAACGAATCATATGATAAGAATTTTAAACAAGCATATTTTGTATATACCTAGTCTTGCCATAAATATTGTAATAAAGAAAAAAGAAAATTGTTAACTGCAAATAACATTTATTACTTTTACAGTGTGTCAGTTTAATACATAAATATAAAACAATTAAAAATATAAAAAGCTTATTCGAAGTGGTCTCCATTGGCTGCAATACAGTCCTTTAAACGATGAGGCCAGTTATCAATAGAAGCACGCACTCTTTCCATGGGAAAATTCTTCACTGCCAATCGTATAGATTGTTTTAGGGACTCCAAATTATCATGGCGTTTAGAGCAAGCTGTACTCTCTAAAACTGACCACAAATCATAATCCAGCGGATTAAGATCGGGACTAGACGACGGCCAGTCTTCAGCTCTGATGAAGTCCGAAACGTTCGATTCCAACCAAGACTGCGTGGACCGAGCTTTATGACCCGGCGCCGAGTCTTGCTGGAAGGACCATACTTGGTTATTGAACATGGTGATGTTAAGGGGCTTAACTACCTTCTCAAGAATGGTATCTTGATACACTTGTGCCGATGTTTTGATACCTTTTTCACAAAAATATGGCTCAGTCACTCCTTCATAGCTAACACCCCACCAAACCATCACTGAAGTCGGATAATGTCCACGTTGCACTCTGTCGACTAATTGGGAAGCTTCCTTAGAGCTTTGAGCATAAATACGGTCATTTTGTTTGTTAAAATGTTGCTCAATTGTAAAAATTTTCTCATCCGTAAACAAAATTTTTCTGTGACCTCCCTTTGCGTACCGCTTCAGTAGTTGTTTCGATTTTACCACCCTATTCTTCTTTAAATTATCAGTTAAGAAATGGCCAGTGCGTCTCTTATAGGCTGCAAGTCCTAAGTCATCTTTTAAAATACGCGACATGGTTCTAGGTGCTATCTTCATTTCCCGAGATAAAATCTTTTGCTTTCGGACAGGATTTCTTCGAATTCTTTCCCTTACTGCTTTGACCACCTTTTTCGTACGAACACTACGTGGACGGCCAGATCTTTTTCTGTCACAAACAGAGGAGGTCTCATTGTACCTATTAATAGCCCGGTACACAAACATTTTACTAATACCAAGTGTATGGAGAGTTTTAAAAATTGCATTTGGCTCCATACCTACTTTGTGTAATGCTATCACAGCGATTCGGTTCTCTTTATCACCCCACACCATTTTAATATCGCAAAATATTTTACAATGTATTGGCGCCAAAATGAGAAAACACAATGAACAATCGTATAAAAATGACAGATTCGAAATTCAAATGTAATATTTTTTTATAATTAAGTGTAACAGTATTTATGGCCAGACTAAGTATATATATAATGTGAATCTTGGAAACAGTTCCAACAATTATCACGAAATTTAGCATGTTGAGGGTTTTGGGGGCGACAAATCGACCTAGCTAGTTTTCATTTTTAGAAAACGTTGTTTTATCCGTGTCTATCCCAAAACATGATTAACCAGAAATAAATACCGAGCAAAACTCGGTTTCCAGGTAATAGCTATGATACGAGAACATTATCTAGTAATATAAATATTTAACTAGAAAAATCTGGTGGAATAAGCACAAAGTTGTTTTGTTTTAAGTGTGACATTTTCTTAAAGTAACTACTATCTTGCACTATTTGATCATATATTAAAAACAACTTCTTTTTGTTAATAACTATTTTAGTACTCAATTTTTGCAATATTGCTCGGTTTAGTCTTAATAATTATAAAAAAAAATCTGTAACTCATTTTTTAAACAGCTTTAAATATTTTTATTAACTGTTTTTTTAAAGTGCTAATTTTTATTTATCATCTATCCATTTTTCTTAACAATTTCTTTTTTGATTACTTTAGTTAATTGAATAATCACGTTGTGAAAATTTATTATTTAAAAAAACTAATTACGTTGGACGCTTTATAGTAGTAGGTAGAAAATAGATATAATATTTGTTTATGACTAATATAGTTTGATGATGTCCGTGTGACGACGGATTAAGAATATAAAGTGTCACCACTCCTATTCATCACGTGGACGTCATTAGAGGATACTAAAAGAACAAAATTACACAGGATAACATCATGTAAATAGAAGGAAAATTTTGATATAAACCCTATACCAATTCGTCTGGCCAGCATCAGATGGGCTTTTAGGTAATGTTATCGCTTTAATATTTTAATATTCTTCTTTTCTATCTACAGGATCCTTTGCTTATTTTTATTCAAATGAACAATTAACGTTCAATCTGTCGGATTTGCGGCATTTGCGTCATTCACAAGTGCATTATCGCGATAACATATGGACGTTGGGGGGTGCCCCGTGGCTCGCACGGGGTGGTCCAGACTTGCATGGGTCAGAAATAAAGACTTTTAGAGAGAACATACAAAAAGCATTTTAGTAAAAAAATGTTATTATTTTCAATTTTTTTTAATTTTGATTACATATTTATCTGTGTATAAATGTTTTCATTAGAAAACAACGTTTTAAATACATAGATTAGATACTACGGTAAGCTTATGAATTAATACAACATATATAATGTTATTTCAATCAATTTCAATATTTGTTAATAAATTATTGGCATATTTTTTTATGAAATAAAAACTAAAACTAAACTCTAAAACAAATAAACAAACTCAAAAACAAACAAATAATAATTATTTAAGTTCAGACACCGATTTAAGAAATGACCATTTAATATTTATTAAAATGTGTGTAAAATTAGCTTACTTTATCTTGTTTGTTTGCTTAATTGGCTTATGCTATGTTTCCATTATTAATTGCAGTATTTTAATTATTTTACTATCTAAAATATTTGTTATTTTCATTTTTCTCAAAAAAAGAAAAAAAAATAGAAAATTCAAAGGTCTCTAGCGCTGCAAACTAGTGCAAGTTAAAATAAAAACAAAATGTCCACACTCAGAATCAATTTACACAAAATATTCGACACTTAAACACAGGGGTGAAGTCACCCGACACCTCTCGACGGCCACAGATGTACCTTTCATGTCAATCGTCATAATTAGGGGATTAGGGACCCCTAATGACATGTTACATTGAATCTCTGATACGCCCCCGAACAAATGTTCACAAAATAAATACTGTTCACTGAATTGTCGCAATTGCAATGTCTCTCAATTTATGACTCTTTGTTTTACGACCTCTAAATTTTTTTTTTAAATTTGGTAAACACAATTCTTTTAAGTAGATAGTTTTCATCAAAATTATTACTAATAAAGCACCTGTTTATACATATATTTATGAATAAATGTAAATTAGTGTGTTTTATGCTCATTCAACAGGATAACTCAGCAATATCTACAAATACGTCAGTAGAACTTCTGCATAGGATGGAGTTGTCATTTAATAGTAGGGCCTGCACAACTGTAGAGGTATTGTGCACCTTTTCATTTTGCTTTTGAGTATTTTATGCGTTCATATTCAAAGCAAGACCTATTCCTGCTTTTATGAGACCTATCCATGCAGTCACTAAATAAATAGCACACTATTATTTACTTTTAAACTAAAAATATCCAAACATATCATCTCTATATGATATCATACCATGTTATCATATAATAGTGGGAGAACAGCCGTGCGTCAGCATATGGACTACGCTCCAGCAGAATGATACCAAGGCCTTAGCGAAAATTAGTACTAAGTAGTTCTTTCGTTGCTTTTCACCGAGCGAGCTTTTGAAGTCACTGGAGCTGAAGCCCTCCCCCTGATTCTGAGGGAAGGGACTGAAAAGACTTAAGTTGCAGGTGTGCATGCCGGTGGTAGTCACTTACCCGTAGCGGTCAGCTACGGGTAAGTACATACTTGTTTATTACCTTACACTAAACAAAAAAAATATATATAAAAGAAATTTACTTACGAAATCAACTTTAGTAAATGTATGATAAAACTGCTAAAAATAAAATTAAAAGCGATTACACCTAAACCATAAAATTTTAATTTCTATCTCTAATGGATTAATCTCATCTCGGAAAAATGTCAGGTAAAAAGCGTAACCAATATATACGCCATCAAAGCCCCTAAAAACATGGATGCGAAAAAAAACAACCTTTTAAACGTTAAAAGGCTCCGTTTACCGCGGACGCAAACACTTAGCTCTATGTTAATTAGTAAGTAGCCGGGAACAGCGTCAAAGGGAATGCATGAATACTTCCAAACCGACCTCCGACGGTGCTTTTAAAATCTCCCTCGCTTAATCCAGAAACTCAGAGAAACCGAAGGTAAACTGATTATGTCGCCAATATGAGATTTTTTCCAAAAACGAACTTGGATACGTTTGAGGTGGCTTACGTATTACATCATATAAGAGACTACTACAAGAGAATATGTACAGAAGGCTTTTTTAATAGTTTGGTGTGAGTACCACCTACTCTCTCTCAATACATCGAGTAATTGCATGGCGAGCATTAAGTTTTGTGTAGAAACTAGTGGCATACGAAATTCAAATAATGTGATTAGTAAGCTTACATTGTTTAACAAAATGATTGTTTTTTTTTCGTCCCTTTCTTGATTTATTTTATTTTATTTTAAAAATTCAAATACTGTCCAGATCTGAGTCAAGGTTTTAGACGCATACCACTTGATAGGTACACAATTAATAATATAATACAAATATTGTCAAATTAAAATCCTACAAAATAATGTTATGTTTTCTTTCCTTGACTAGGGAAAGGGGCTCTTACACTTACATATTTTGTGATTATCAGGTGTCCATAGATGGTAGGGGTTACTGGTGGTGGTAACCACGTGACATCTGCTTGTAAGCTCACAAAAAACAGCATGCATTGCTATCCGTTTGAAATCTCCTCTTCCCATTATTATGCAATACTAATTCATCGATATACAGTATTCATGAGAATGAATTAAATTGGCTATGGTCAAAGCAGTTAGATTAATCCAATCTTACTAGTTTAGCCTATAATAACAATAATTAATAATGCATGATATAAAACTAGGTACAGTAAACATACGGCAAAGTTTTCTTCATAAGAGTTATCTTAGGTCTAATGCAACAGCTTTTTCTACGTAAATTCTCTATTTTGAAATTATATATAATTAATTATGACTGTCATGCCTTTTACGTCCTGAAGCGTGGCGTGCAAAATCATCTCACTATGCCGCCATAGTGTGGGTCACCACACTGCATTGTCTGCTTTTGCAATGAGTATGGTGACCACAACTTTTTGGATTCTATTCATGCTTTCCGTCAGGCAGAGTAGAATCACTTTGGCAGGCTCTTCATATAGAAAAAAAATAAATGTATTAACAGATGTCACATAGTCAAAATTATATTTATTAAAAAAAAAAATGTAAACATCCTAATAGAGAACCTCTTCCTTTATAAAGACGGTTATAAAACTTACACCTCTGTAAATAAAAGATAACTTTATGTGCTTGGCTTTTGAAATCAATGTCTTCGATTGTGAATCTAAAAAAAAGAAAATGATAAGTTCCTCTACTCAAATTATATGTTTATCGATTACTCCATCGTTGTATAGAAAAAAGAAACAACACAAAGCATTTTATTGAAAGAGTAGTACTTAGAAAACAACGTAACATAAAAGATTAATTCCATCAACTTGTCAGAAAAATTCCTTGTTCAGAGTTGTAATTATATCCAGCTTATCCGTAACTATTCGCACAAAACTGGCTCTGAAGGCTACTTTGGTTTTAATGTTCGTTGTTTGAACAACAAAAGGATTCAAAATAGAGAAAAAACTACACTAACATTTTTACACATAATCATAGTAGGAAAGTGCTATAAATGTGAATGCATGTCGATGTTATTGCGGTATTTAGAAACAGTAAGAGAAAACCTAACACCTACTGTATCAAAATATATCCATCCATTCATACTATATCATAAAAGTTAGAAAAGAAAATGTTATTTATAGTGAAATACTGAAACACTGGTACAAAAACAACAATTGTATTATTCGGCATTAGAGCAACAGAAAACGTTTGCGGCGTCCTCTCGGTGTCGAATCATTAGCTTCCTTAACAGCGTTAGTTAAAGCAACGCAATTACAATTACGCGGGCCTCGCGAACTTGACCTACGACAACGGGTCGATGCGCAACGCCCGCTATGCAAATAAGACCGTTTCTTTGACTCGACGAGATTGTACGACTAGTGATTCAGTAGGGTGCTGGTATATCGGAACTGCAAATATAACCAGTCTTTAATTTTCTTTGGTTATGCCGATGATAACAAGTTATCAATTTCTATACACTCTTAACAAATAAAATTTATTTTTTAATGGGACCAATCTTTCTCACACGCCCACCACTGTAACTTCTCTACACCAGGATCAGCAACAGTGCCCTACGAACACACCGAGATATGATGCTAGGGCAGTTCCCGGTAAAATTAAACTGTCTTGGAACTCGTCATGAAATTAATCAGAAGAAAATTGTAAGAGTTACAAATATAATAAGTCACCTTCCTTCCGTCTTCAGCAAAGTGGGAGACATAGTAAAGTAAAAATAGACATCCATCAACAAACAAAACTGTCATTCATCTCCTTTTTGAAACCCAATTGGTTGACTTCTTTGACTTGATATAAATTTTCTCTACGATATACAGAATATCCTGTTCCAACTAGATTAACTTAGTGCTAGAGTTTTAAGAAGTGACTCTAGAACTTTTAAATTGTCAAGATATCCTGACACAAAATGTCTTTTAACCAGTGAAATTTCAATATTTCTATTTTCAGTTTTATATTTTTGTAAGACTAAACTTTAGTTATCAAACGTAACCAGATTGCTGACAAACATATTTATTTACTTCTTAACACATACATATTACACATACATCGCACGCAGAACAAATGATCGAAGTAACAATTAACACATCAAATTGATTTGTAAGGTGTGTTATTCAGTCGGTAATACCGAATTCGCTATTGCGATATCTGTTTTAGTACATTATCCATTAGTATAGCTACGAAGTTACAAACTGCTATGATAATAACGACACATTAGAAGTATTCATGTGCGATATTCCGATATAAGTTCTTAGAACATAATTATTATAAGAACTTAGTAAACTAGCTGACATTATCCAACCATTTTCGGCAAATATTTGCATGCAGTTAACAGTAGAACCAATCGTAGTAAGTCAAAAAAAGTCGTAATATACTTAGTACAGGTGAGCAAATACAATCGATGAGTGAACAAACGACATATAAGTATTTAAAGGTTGCCTTCGATTTCTTTAGAATCCCATCATCAGATCCTAACATGCTGAACATAGGACCACCTAGAGAGTATACCATTTCAAATATAAAAGGAAATTTCAAAACCGATCCACAATTGACGGAGTAATCGGTGAACATACATAAAAAAAAACGAACAGTGTAACAAGAAACCTCTTCTTTTTTCGAAGTTGGTTGAAAAGGGACAAAATTAGAGTTAACAAATAAATTCAAAACCAGATTAAATTAGATTCCAAAACATCACCATTCATCAACGCATGTTCAATACCGATCTTTATTTACTCCTTTGGTCTGTATAAACTGGTCGCAAAGCGATCCCATTAAGTTACAGTGTGTTGACAATACACACACGACAGCCAACAGGAAACATCACCCTAGATCGTGCAAACAACGTATTTCATTACCACGCCAAGATGGAGGAAGAGGACTCATCGACATACTGAATCTTTACAAGTAGCTCATAGATAAATTTCGCTAATATTTCTATGCCAAAGCGGAATAATCTCAACTTGACAAAATTTTAGCCGATACAGTCAAAAAAATTGCTTCTTTCAACTTATGCGACATAAATATTCACCTAAAATTATTAAGCAAACTGTAGAAAAAAGAATTTTGGCCACCAAAGTCTCTTCACCGATCTCAGCTAAACACACGTCAACAGAAAAATGTCCAACGAGTGGCTGCGGCGCGGAGAACACTTCCCAAAAACCGATCCTTGTGTGGTAGCCATTCAGCATCAAGCTATTAATACTCTTAACTATCAAAAACACATTATTCATACTCCTAACTTTTCTACCAATTTATGTAGACGATGCCATTGTAGTTGTGTAACTATCCAACACATCACAGATTCTTGCAAGGCTATTGTAAAAACTGGCTATAAACACAAACATAATCATGTTGCAACAATAATCCATTAAAATAATTAATAGCTAGCTAATTTTTTTTAAATATTTTTTATTACAAGTATTAATCCAGTACACCGACAAATATAAAAAACCGACAAAAGGTCCATAGGGTCCCACCAAGAACTTAGGGCCCCAAGTCAAAGTACTAGGGGTGCACCTTGCTGATCAATATTAGACAGTACATCTACAACTTAAGTCTTCGACAGTTAAGAGTGTTCTAATAATCGATAATATGGTTATTAATTTATCATAAAAAAATTATCACTAATAATAGCTATAAAAGACACTGACTGGGATCAGCAGGGTATCCACGTTGTACAGTGTGACCATCACAAAAATGGCTAATCCATAATAAATCGGGCATCTAATACACAACACCGTCTAGCTTAAAACTAAACAGAGTTTTCACTATGACAGCTTAATTGACTGATAAAATATTTATATACTTTTTATACACTTTTTTGTAAATACATACTCATTATACAGAGATAAATCTGCCAAATATTCGAATACATAATTGAATTATCGGACGACAAAAATGTAGTTGTGTGCATGGAACCAGGATGTATTATCGCATTAACGCATCCCATATTATCGACTGATACTAACATGCCTATGAGGGAGAGCTTTTACGGACAGGCTGCTGAAATTTTGTTAGGGCAGTATAAAGATTACGTGATAACCAAATTATAGACTTTTTCAAAGTTGAATATATTCTGCCGGCTCCAAAACTAGCATTGCCGAAACAAATACGTGAATAAACCATGTCTAATTAATTGTTTTTAAAAGCATGTGATTCTGAATAGTATAAGAATACAAAGTCGGCTTACCGCGATGGTATCGCTTTACTGTTATCGACATTACAACGCTGCTGTCTACAGTTAATCGACTCGTGTAAACAATGGTGTTCTTATTAGAGTTGCTATTTTATTGTATTTATTTGTTTTAATTCACGTTTCTGTATTTTTGTCCTAAGTTTTTTTAGCATTTTTAACCGACTCAACAACAACCATTAGGCCACAGCCTGCCAGGCATGATCACCACACGTGGTCAGAGGATCCTCTTTTTACGTTGGAGGCACATGACACTCTCTCGTACACATATACATGCAAAAAAATGTGTTAAAAATATACTACATTTCAATATACAACTTTTGATTTTATGAAATTTTAAATATGTTTGAGTTTTAGTTTGGATTTCTGCCGAAACTGAGAGCAAGGCCGAAAGTTCGTTGTCGGTTTCGGCTAAAAACGTAGTTTCGGTCGGACACTAATTATAAATGATGGAAAGCTCAATTTCAATTTTCATTAAGCTTAACGAAACAATCAATCAATATTATATATAATAATAAATCAAAACAAAATGTACTTAATAATTTTTAAAAATATTTCAAACAAAAATTATTTCTTATTATTCACATAAATTCGTACAGAGATTAATAGTAATGGCATAAACACGTGAAATATTTATAAACCCAATTAAATGAAATCAAAATCTTTATTGCGAACTAAGTGTACACGTGATCTTGTAAAATAGTTTGTTTTTTTAAGTAGGTAAATAAATCTCACAATCATTAATAGAAAATATTTTGTCAACAGCAGAAGGTGCTTTCAAAAAATTAAAACCTGAGCCTGGTGGGACAGCGGGAGTTTCTGGTGGTGCCTCAGCTTTATCACCTGCATTAGGACCTCAGCATGCAGGCCACACACCCACGACAGCATCGTGTCCAACGCCTGCACGCCGCAGACATAGAACAACGTTCACACAGGTAACATATGGCGAAGATTTTTCTAAAATTTTCATAAACCACATTTTGTGTTACGTGGTCCCCAGAAGTATTCTCTATCAACACAGCCGAACAACTATACGTACCCTGTGCGTTTCATTTTGGGTGTTTTGTGCAGCATTATTGCCAAAATTCAGAGTAAAAAATTGTTACCAGTATTAACTTATGTAGTTTCTTTGTTGTTACTCTTTAATAAAGACAGATAAAGGCGAAGCTTATGCTGCTGTAAGCAGCAGTAACAAATGTTCGTACAGAAAGTGGTTTTTGGAAACCACATAATCAGCTCAGTAGCAGATTAGAGTCAGTAATCTGAAGTGCAATTAAGAATGTCTAAAATTAAGTTATTTTCTATAACACAATTTTCTAACAGTAAAATGTAAATTAGAGTATAAACTGAAAGAATTAATAATAATATTGACTTGTCAGAATTAATGGTAATACTAATATTGACTGCCTGGTTGGCCTAGTGGTTTAAGCAGTCACCTCGCCGCTTTCTACTGCGCTGAGTGTTGTGAGTTCAAATCCCACATGGTACAACACTTTGTGTGATCCACAAATTGTTGTTCTGAGTCTGGGTGTTTTTTGTGTCTGTTTCTTGTATGTTTATAAAGTCCCCCGCGACACAGGATTTATTACCAGTGCGGGTGTTGTCTTTTATAAAAAAAAAACAATATTAACTCCACACATCTCACGAGCGATGTTAACCGTGTGATATGAATTTCACACATCTCAGAAGCGAGTTGAAACATATTTTCAAACTTTTAAACTTCTACGAAATAATGGACTGCATGTACAGTTTAGCTTTAAGATTAAGCAGATAAAAATGTGGTACATTAAGTATTTGTTAACCTTCTAGTAACTAAAAGGTTTATAAATAATGAGTGTATTGCCATCATTTCTGAATCTACTCGTATAATTATTCCAACTTCACAATACGAGCTACGTACCATTACTTTTTTTTCTTTGACGGGGTGGAAAATCACTTCGGATCTCCGGCTCCTCAAGGACGCAGGAGACAGGAGTATTTGGTGATTCCACTAAAAACCACCCTGGCCATGTTATTTCAGGTCCCCTCCAAGATCAACGCCATGCCTGGTCAGACCCTCTCCTAGCAATATTCTAAATGTATTTTTATGTAATTCTAAATATTTAATTATATCAAAAATTATCATAGCACACACCGTTTGAATGGAAGCTTGCTTTTAATAAAAATATCTCAAATTGTGGGCAGTAACAAATAATAAATATGACAAAAACTACCAGAGGAAAATAGAATAACCTGTCCTGCCGAGCTAGGCTTCTGTTTCATGCACATAGAAACCAGCGAAGATAACATTAATAAAAATATATAGATATTAGAGGAACATGAGGAGCAGGAGGAGGAGGGAGGACATCTGATACATAGTCCACCTGTATTTCTTCGGTTTTCTACTCATAACTGAACTTTATGTTGTTTCTATCATTTCGAACCACTTTGTCTTCAAACTGAAAGTTAGCAGATGCATCAAAAACAAATTGAAATTGAAATAGTATGTTTCACTCCTATTACATCAAAAGGCTTTTAATTCAGTAGTACCTAATATGATCTGATAACACGTTGCTATCCAAAAACGTCGTATACGTTGGTGTAAGTAGGTGAGTGAAAAGTGCAAGGACAGCACAGCGGTTACACAGTTACAAATTATGTTGATTGATTGTCGATTTCTGTATAATAAGACAACTTACTAACTTCATACAAATTGGTCACTTTTAGTTTTCTGCATTAGGCAACCGATGTTTTGTTAAAACGTAAAGATTGCAGCTTCTTAATCGGAAAGTAATTAGGGCTACTTAATTTAACGTAGAAACAGTACAGAATACTAAAATTTATTGATACCTATTATTTAATTATTCAGCTACATACATACATAGGGATCCAGTAGATAGTTTGATCTGACATGATGAAAAAATATTTACAATGAATATTTAAGATAAATATACTGGTGAATTAAATAAAATAAAGTACATAAAACAATTGATATTTGATCTCTAATTTTTTTACAATAATAAGCGACTCTTAATATAGATAGACAATGTTTTAATGATTTTTATTTGGTGCAGGAACAATTAGCTGAATTAGAAGCGGCATTCGCCAAATCACATTATCCCGACATCTACTGCAGAGAAGAGCTGGCGCGAACGACCAAACTCAACGAAGCGAGAATACAGGTTAATTCTAACTTAATATTTTATTGTAATAGGTTCAATTCCACTCTCGAACCAGGAATAAGGAGATCCGCAGACGAACCAAGGTCACCGAGATTGCCAGTAAAATTGCTAAACTTAAGTGGCCAATGGGGCCATAAAGTTCTAGAGTGGCCGACCGCGTACTGGGAAACGCAGCGTTGGTAGGCCCCCACAAGGTGGTCCTATGAAAGCTGCTGGATGCGTGCGGTACTTGACCGGCTGTTGTGGAGAACCTTGGGGGAGTCCTATGTCCAGTATTGGACTTCTTTTGGCGGAGATGATGATAACGAAATCCACTTTACAGTGATTTAAATCAAGTTTAAATACATAAGACTTAAATTAATCCTGTCATGACCCTGATACTGTGTCGAACCGTCGTAAATATTTACTAAAAGGCTAAAGGCTTAAGTCTTTTGACAGAGGGTTGCTAGGTTTAAGGCCCACTCATCACACAATTTGTATTATCAGTTACATTTAATTACTCATTTACTCTCCGTCTATATAGAATGCAATCACATTTATTTACTTTTTTCAGGAAAAAATTTACTTAGCTATTAGAAAGGTCAAAATCCGCCCACAGTTAGAATTCAATTGACATATACAAGAATAGGTACAACAGACCACCCGCAGCGCGAATAAAAAAATACACAGAACAAAATATTGTAGGCAACACAATACTATCACGACAGTCGTTCTTGGATGGAATTGTCGAAATATCAATGATGCGCGAATACTCGGATAATACAATTTGGAGCGTAGGCCGGAGGCGGATTGAATTAAAGCGCCATCTGTCGTCCTCGACCGTATGAATACGAAATGCTTACAGTAACTCGCGAGAGATCTTTATCTCAGTTTTAAAATTGCTCAATCCCCCGGGACCCTCGATATTGATTTGTCCCCAGAGCACCTAATTTGCCGCTTTAGATGTTTTATTCAGAACATGACTTTTAGCCTCTATCAGAATCGTGCGTAGTCCATCTGTCTGTCTTCAACTTATCAAATGCTAATACCGCACTCCAATAAAAAATCGTAAGCCAAGTCTTAAATGTTAAACATATAAAGTAGCTTTCAAGTGATATTTTATTCACTGTCGCTCCATCAGGACGACAATTACTCTTTTCTTTCAAGCGCAATGAATGATGAAGCTTTCTAAGAAAATGAAAGATTGTATAAAACGATATTATTTTATGTTTTTACGTCGGTACCGACGCTAAAAGCACATGAAATAAGCGTAGGCTAGTCCCGCGTAGAATGTACTTGTATATCACACCCACACATGCTAGCACACCGCACATATGTATGTGAGTACATGACGATGTACTCGGAGTACTGTATGTTCGTGCACGCGCGCTCCGAAGGAGGCTATTAACGTTTAGGCGACGCTACATAAGAATGTAAACGTTAAAGACGACAGCAACGTCGAGCTCCCTCCTTCTAGAGGAAATTTCGATATAAAAATACAACGTCGCCGGGTGTGCGAGGGTCGAGGAGGGGCGAGGCGGGAAGGGTGGCCCCTGAGGCATTGCAATCCCATCAAATGGATCCGTAACGAAGTTAGCCGCTCATCCTCCCCGCGCGCCTCTCGACATTGTCTCTGCCCTCAAATGAATTCTACAATTGGAAATAAGAAAATGTTTTGTTGGATCCCGTGCTTTTTCAGTTTAAAGGCGACCGTTTTCTTCGGTTAACAGGGAACTCTATCACGATATTAGACGGGCCTGCTATAGCTGTTAATGTTGTGTTGAATAAAGAGTTTTAGATGGATTTTACCGAATTAACTGTTATCTGTAAAGGTCTTTCTCTACCACTGACTTTATTACGAATGCTATTGAATATTTATACATGGTTGGTAAGGGACCAAGCTGAACGTAAGACGTTTTTACGTGTTCACGTTAACTGTAAGATACAAGATAAGTGTATAGGTAATGGAATGAATCTTATCAAAAAGAAAACGTCGACTGAATGTTATCCATTAATAACTGTCGTAGATAAATTGATAAGAACGATTGTCTTGTGTTTGTCAGCTGTTTTTCCGTATTGTTTTACCTACATTGATATTTTACTTGTGTAATAAATAAGACTAACTTAGAAGAAATAGTTAGCTTTGTTTTAATGTATACCTAGAGCCGTAATGATAGTAATTTTTTTCTCCTTTGTCTTTTTTCTATTCTTTTGTATTTGTGTGCAAATATACGTATAATTCAAAGTTTATTATCATCAGAGTCATTAAAAACAAAAAAAATAGCAAAAAATATACATTTCAGAATCTAGATTCGCAAAAAAATTAAGTCATTAACAGATCGAAAACTGAAAACGTCATCAAATAACTATAGTAAAGAAGGTCATTAAACAAAATAAACGTTCATTGTTGATAATTACGGGTTCATCCCAGGAAGCTTAACTAATTAACTATTATTGCGGTGAAATCAAAAATAATAAATAAATAGTGAAGCTGTACTACATATATCTTTCATTTTTCTTCTCAGGGCGTTTGTCTTCAGGGTATTCCCCTCTCGAGTCCCTTGTAATGATGGATTTCGGCGTACCACTTCACTGTGTTATCCGTCAAACCCGTTTGGGACCGCACGATAAAAAACTCTTTCCTTTTTTATTATTATAGGTATTAAAGTAAATGTGTAAATTATTCATAATTTAAACGCATAAAAACAATCGAGGCTTAAATAGTTTTACTTTATCATAATTAATGTTATAATTACCTGCTATAATATAAATATGTTCGTATACTGTAATTATGACGTCACAGTTAATTGATCTTTTCTTGTACGTACATATTTTTAATTATAAGTTACAATGAGTAATTCATCCAAAAAAAAATAACAGTAAAATTACTTTTATATGAATGACACCACCTATATAACGTGGTATCTAAAAAAATACATTAGTGTTTTTTTAAAATGTAGTTTTACTTCAAAAACTGACGCTTAATGAATCAGTAACTCGTGTAGTTAAATATATTTTCCGCTACCTACACTAGTCACGTATCGGTAGTCTACACGAGTGACTAATTCTTGCTAAGTGTGCACACCGGCAGTCAGGCATAAAGCATAGAATTAAATTATGTCATGAAATTACGAATATTATTTTTTTAATTTAACCACTACATTGAGTTTCTGAAATCCATGCCTGGGGAAGGCTTAATTAGATTCTTTGCTAGAAAAAAAATTGTTTCACATATTTTTGTCTAATGAAAGTTTTGAAACCATCAATAGACCTATATCTCAAACCACAGATAAGTTTGGTACTACAATATTTCTAATTTAAATTCACAATGACTACACTAAAATCTTACAATTTTAAACTGATTTTTAAACAATCAGAGAAGGGCAAATCTGATAAATACACAATCATACACAATACCATGTTTCTACTTAAAAAAAAACATATTTATACACACTGAGAATTTACTATAAATTATGTAGAAAATGTTACAAAAAATAAATAGATGCCCAAACCTTTTTTAATTTAATATTGTTTTTTTTCGTTATATCATCATCATCGTCAACAATCTTTAATAGTGCACTGCTGGCCATCAGCTTCTCCTTACAAAGAAGGTTGCTATTCCATACGTTTAAAAAATTAAATCATTAGTTAATGGGTAATCATTAATTGCCAGTAATCCAATAAATGTTCATAAACTTTTATAGAAAGAAAACATAATGATGAATTCTTCAATATCCTTGACTGCACAGAAAGTGTAGTGGCTTAACCGGTCACCTCGTTGCTTCCTACTACGCTGAACGTAATGAGGTCGATTGCCACATGTGGCTTTGTGTGATTCACAAATTATTGTCATGAGTTTCGATGCTGTTAAGGTCATGAATATTTGTAAAATCCTCTGCGAAAAAAAATATTCTTAGTGTGGAGGCTGTTTACATAAATTAATCCCTAATTGTTACACATTGTAAATCTATTCAGTGGAATATGCTATAAATACAAAAAGAACGAAATAAATAATTTACATAATAAGGACTGTGATATCTTCACCCAAATCGAATTCACACAACAAACGATATGTTTCTTTAAGCCTTAAGGAAATTGCTTCGTTTTTCATTACAACGCGCTCCAGGCGGATGTCGAGTAGCTTTGCGAAAAAACTAATATCCCATTTATATTACCTCCCCTTATATCTATATGTATAAGTCAGCGGCTCTCAATCTATAGCGAACGTCCCCTTTTTAAACTGTTGTAACCGAGGATTTAGTTTGAGGATACACCAAAAAATAGTAGTAATAAACTTTTCCTCTGTCCTAAAAAACGCAGTGATAAAAAAAATTAGAGATTTGACTTTTTCGTAGGTAAACTTTAATAACTATAAAACCTTGTCTTTTTATCATTTATCCTCAAAAATGGCTCATTAAGGCTAAAGGTGCAACTTTTAATTTAAGTTTAGTTGCTTCTAAGCCTAGATTTGATGTTATTTTTCTTTTCGTATACCTCCCTTGATGTTACAATATATTTTTACATTACATTTTTACATTAACTATAATACCTATTCTATCATCGAGTTAATTAATCTTTGAGGTAGTGTAAAGTTGACGAGATAGTCGTTTACATAAATAGAAATATATTTTCGGAAGCTGAAACTAAAAAGCAAAAAACCTTTAATATATTAATTATATCAATTGTTGAGAAACATTGTTTTAAAGCATATATATATATATATATATATATTGTATAGGGTGGGTTCACTGGCGGGTAGATAGGGTATATCGGTTTATTTATATGGAGTATGCGTACGGAGGGCACAACGCCCCTCCTCCGAGCCATACAGGGTTGCGATAGAGGCCGAGAGGAGGGGTGTATTCCACCCTCTCCCTCTAATCAGCTCTAATCACCATATCAAACGACGCACGCTTTCATTCCCGTTGACAACACACAGATTAGGGGCGCGTATATTTTGTCCATTGTTTTGTCACTATATATTATACATCTAAATATATAGTAACAAGAGTACTAAATTAGATTCATAACTGAATTATGCATACTAAGATAAGGGTTTATCATAGTTGAGGTGGTTTCCATTCACATACGAGTAGTCCGTCTTATAGTTAGTAATAACCGTAAGCTATATCAGGTTTCCATTATCATCCTTCTTGTAACTACCTTATTTATTCGGCATATGAAAATTTTCAAAGTAGTAGAATAGAACACAACAGTAATACAATGAAAAAAACTTTCTCGTCTCCATGATCAAACATAGTTGTTTTAGTTTTCAACGTACTTGATATCCTCACACTGGAAGTGTATTACAAAAATCACAATAAAGAGAAGTACAATGCTGCTTGAATAAATTGTATGAAAAATCCTTGTGTAAAATATAGCGCAACGTTTATACTCGTGTATACAAATATCAGTAATATGAATGTAGATGCACATTCACCAAAAATCAATTAATTTAAATCCAAATTAATATTTATATTTTCAAAATAGGTGTGGTTTCAAAACCGTCGTGCAAAGTACCGCAAACAAGAGAAGCAGCTACAGAAAGCTTTGGCGCCAGCAGTGCTTCCCGGCTGCAATGGCATGATGCGTAACATTCAAGGATATAGAGGATACCAGCCGTATCCACACCCGAACACTATTAATCGATACCCACAGGTGAGTTTGGACTTTTTTTTAATAGTGTTTATAAGGTCTCGAAAATCCCAGCAAAACATAAAACTAATTTTAAAAAGTGCTGACTTCTTACGAGAAGTTATATGGTTTAACAGAAGCTCCTGCATCACGAGTCTTACTATCGATTAATTCCACAAAATCTTTTATGGTACATTATGAAC
The DNA here is from genome assembly GCA_949316085.1 of Hypercompe scribonia. NCBI lineage: Eukaryota > Metazoa > Arthropoda > Insecta > Lepidoptera > Erebidae > Hypercompe > Hypercompe scribonia. The sequence continues at coordinate 14,463,451 of OX438981.1, read as the reverse complement.
ATAGTGATGTAGTTTCTATCTCAACATAAAACAATTCATGATAAATGATAACCAAAAAAGTTTTTCAGCGAAACATTACATGATTATCCTTATAAGGAATGATACTAGTTGTATAGGATTATGGAGTATCAGCTTATAATCACATAGGTTTTTCGATCATGCATAATCTCAAATTAATAATGTATATATTAATAGATTATATGAAATACGTCAGCCCAACTTGTTACAAATCCAAACATATTAAAACAGTAATAGCTATGATTAACTAAAAAAAGCATCCATAGCTCGTTAATTTTGACCACAATTCGTCCGCTCATTACCATATGCGCTAATCAATCGCTGTGATTACACAATAATGCGATTGGAACAGTGAACCGTGCAACCTGAAAATAATGCAAATCCTAACTAGTCTATGACATAATTTCTGAACGGGGTGCAGAAATTTGGCACTGAATTCTGTAGGAAGATTTGATTGAAATTGTTAGCGTTGCGTCTGACGGTGTATAATGAATACTGCTATGCAGCATCGCCTTAGTGTACCCAAGTATAGAGACTGTAGATGTGCTTGATGTATAGGCATATTTTCTTTTTCTTTCCGAACAAATAAAATTAAACAGCAAATTGTTTTTTACTCCCAAAAATTAAAATAAAATAAATTAACAGAAATGTGACTTCATGTTACGTTTTTTATTTGTATAAATGAATAAAATGTTTGTCAAGTATGTATATTTTTAGTAATCGTCTTATTACTATTAGCTACTATGAAAAACCGTTTTGCACATGTAACGAAGCATATAACCAACGTTATACACTTTATAAATAAATAACATTTGCTATTAATTCCACACTGTGCATTCCAAATCCAGGAAGCATTTTATAAATAAAACTTGGTTTCTTTTTGTGGAATTTCAGTAAGATTTTGGGAAGTCTAAGCTTTTAAATAGAAGTTGTCAGTTAGTGCCAATGGCCGACACCATATGAGCGAAAAGCGATATAGCAAGTAGAAATCACAGTAAAAAAACTTACTATAGAATCGTATTGCAATTAAGACAAATGGTCAGTCTAAATAAAGCTCGTGTTAGCTATGCAGATATTTTAATACAAAATATTCTTCCACAAAGAGATAACTATTTCAAATAATAACTTTTAGTAACTACTAATAATTAAACAAAAATATCAAAAAACATTCAGATCTCAAATAAATACAAAACACAACTGTAGGTGTTAAAGCACTAACCATGGTTCTGCACGCTCGGTGACCTAACATTATTCCGTACCGCTATCCCATTATCGAAAGTGTTAATCGGTATAAAATATAAACCCACGAATTCATTTACGCAATTAACATAAAACAGGGCGGGAAAAATCATTATGTTTCCGACCGTCGCCGCGTCGCCTGCGTGCCGGTAATGCGATCATGAGGTTTCGCAATCAGACGACAGTTAGTTTTTTGCTCTGCGGGTTTATAAAATATGTAGTTTTGGGACATTAATTCATGGTAAATATATCAAATGAAATGATGACCTAAACTTATTGATAGTATCTTATAACATACCACCTTAAGACCACAGAAGACCAACCCAAAGCGACAGCACCCGTGCTGTCGTGTTTCGTTGGTGAGTGCGAGACTGGAGGCCCATTGATGCAGGAATGACAGCTATCGTGGTAAGTGTGGGATCCCTACACTGCTATGATTACTGTCATGCCTTTTACATCCCCAAGCGTGTCACTAGGCGTGAAACAGCATGTCACCAGGCTGCCATAGTGAGGGTACTATATGGTGATCACAACTCTTGGATTCTGTTCATGCTTTCCATCAGGCAGAGTGGAGTCACTTTGGCAGGCTCTTAAAATAAAAAAAAAAAGTAACTTATTAACAGTAAGACGACAAATGCACAATTAGCGACACAAATGTCAATAAATATTGTAAAGAAAGTAATGCAATTAGACAAAATTCATAGACCACTATAGAATAAATACTAACCAAAATTTAAAAACACTCATTAAGAATAATTTTTTCTTTTACTTATTAAAATATGATTTTATTGTACAGCATCACGGCAGCTACGAAGAACTGCAGAAGGATATATTCTCGCTGTCACAGATGGGGGGCAGCTCTTACCCCATGCCCCAGGGCTTCTCTATGGGGCATAGCGCAAACATGAGCGCCGTCGGCATGCGGCAGGATACTATGGGTAAATATTGTTGTATTTGTTTGTAACAAGGTACAGAATCATTTTTGTAGAATTCCGCCGAAGGGAGTTAATGGCTACTGTTACGTATAGCTTTGTTTGACAATTCTTTTATAATATATGTAGTAAAATACTAGCAACTAATTTTTTTAGAAAGTTCGAAACTTTAAGACAAAAAAATATTTAACATACAAAATACCTTAACAATTTTCTCACGAAAATGTTGACGTTCAACGCATTTTTATATAATAAATGACGCCGAGGAACAGAACTAAAATGCAAGTTGGTATCGTAAAACAAAAAGCGGTGGCGGGCGGTAGCTTTCATCAAGTTTCTATTAGAGCCGTCAAGGCAATTATAAAGTTGGCTGGAGCGAAGATGATCGCACTGTCTCGTTTTTATACAAATATCCCTTGTAATAATGGGAAAACTTGCGAACACTCTACAGCCGCGCACATCCGACGGGTGATCGTAAAAGAAAAAACCTCTATTACAATTTAATATTATTAGTCTTCCAACTATTACGATAGACGCTGTCAGACTCATGCAGATGTTAGTAATTAATTTGGGTAGATTATTGAGGTCTAGCGGTTACTGTGTTTTCTTAAACTTTAAAAATACAATTTTCTTCCATCGAATGGAAATTTAGGTAAATGATAATATGTTTATATTTTGTGATGTATTTAAACTTTGCTTTAGCAAAATAAGAATCTGACTAACTTAGCTGTAACTAAATATGTAAATACTAAGAACTAGAATATGGACCAAGATATTTCTGATTGGCTGGAACTTAAGACATGAAAACGGAGATTATTCATTAGCTGTACTCTACTCAAGACGTCGTAATGTAAACTAATTCATAAAATTAATTGGACAGTCTCTATACTTATGATATTACATTGTTCATGTGTATATATTTATACGTTATACGCAGAATCTATAAATACGTCTATTAATATATGGAAAATATGTTCAAACGACAAAACTTCAAACAGAACTGTAGCCATTCATCCCAAAATTAATGTTTAACTTCGGACATTTCGTCAATATTCATAACCATTTATAAATTAAGAGTAATTGACAATTGTTCTTGCACGGCACTGCTGCGTGTACTTGTTGTATCATTAACGATATCTTTTAAATCAAATATAACAAAACATTATTTTTTTTTGTCGTTTCATCAAAATAGTTTCAAAAGCATTCAGAGAACTAACTGCCAAATGTTATGAAGCCCTATAGGTATTTGAATGATTATTAAGTATTATAGAGCGAGTGTATCATTAGAATTATTATTATTTTGAGTCGGAGATAATGGTGAATTATTTGTGAATCGTAAACTTTCAAGGATATTACAAATAAACTTGTTCAACTCACGAAGCTATCGAGTAAAGAATAGTGTCAATTCTGTAGAAAATTTGAAAAAAAAATACTTAAATAAAGTTTATCCATAACATTCGAGCGTTAAAGTGACATTTGACATAGATTTTGTAATAGCTACAATTAATGAGCTTCGTCAAATAATGCAGTGATCAAATCTAAACAAATGTTTATGCAAGTAAATATTTTAAAAACTTGCGTGTACTTGGCAAAAGTTTTGATAATAATTTAATTAAAATCTTTTAGAATCTGGTCATTACAGCATCTAACGTCTGTTTCTTTTCCCTGTTTTGAAAAAGACTACCCCCGCACTAGGAATAAATCATGTGCCGCAGGAGACTTTACAAATATACATGAAACCAACATAAAGAACATCCAGACTCAGAACAACAATTTGTGGACTACACAAAGTGTTGTCTCTTGCGGGGTTTTAACCCTCAACACTCGGTGCAGTAGCGGCGAGGTGACCGCTTAAACCACTACGCCATCCCTGCAGTCATACAATACATTTGTTAGTAAAGTTAAATTAACATTACAATTCAGGTATTTTCTTTTTATTCTATCTTGATATAATTTACTTGATATTCCTTACGTTATAGTCTAGTGAAGCCTGTGCTTACGGCTTAGTAGTTCGAACACAAACCACTAGTGTCCAAATTAGTATCCACTATTTCATTGCTTTTAGTGGCGATAGTAATTGACAAAAATAAAATTCAACCAGACTGTAGAATATTCAAAGAGAAGTATTCTTCTTTAAGTAAAATATACTGAAATTTATTTTTTTCTTTCAATATACTATTCAATATATTTTACTTTAAAAAAAGATACGAAAAAGCTGTGACGCGATAAACCGTGTAATACGAGGCGGCCGCGGGCAGATTCCTGCGTAAGAAAAAACGAGCAAGTAATGGAACTGAGGCATCGTACCGTAGATATTCTAATAAGAAAATTTCCACTACATTTACTTTGGCGGGCATCCTCGCGGCGTCTTGGCAAATATCTTATTTCCTGCGGCGAGATTGCATCTTGAGAAAACGCGAGGGTCGATTCAAACCTCACTATTTGCTTCCCTGCCCTACTATATCAAATTGATATAGCTACAGAACATGCTACGAGACAGGTGACGTACGCGCTTGCTACGAACTGTAGCAGACACTTCACAGTTACCAATCTATCTAATAAATCTAATAATAAATTTAATACCTTATTTACAGTCACGGAAAGAAAGTATAATTGTCATGTATACATTCATTATCAATTATGTGTGTATTCTAATGCACACATATTTTTTGTAAATATGTGAAAACACAGAAAACGCACAAAACACAGAAACGGACACTTGTTTAGAATACTAGAATTGTGGGCGATGTCTTAGTGGACCTTCTAAACTAAGTGCTTGTGTAGAGAGTGGGGGCTACGCCAGTAGCCCTTTAGTTGGGTTTTGAACTGTCGATAACTACATCGCACGTGTGAAACGGAAAAGTCCAGAGCACATTGTAAAGTTTAGTGTAACATGTACGTACAGTATGTAAGAAATGGTAAGGAATGTTTGGGAGTGTGCCTTTATATAGCACTTATACTGAACTTATTTATTAGTTAAATAGCAGGATTATTTCTTGACCAATAACATATAAATAACAGTTTCAATTATTTTATTAAATAGATTTCGGTTACCGAGTATAAAACTTTCGGTAATGTTTTATATTATATTTTTTTTTATTATTACCTATGTGTTATTTGGTTTATGTAAAACTAAATTAGTAAACCACTAAGTAGCGGTGGTAAGCGATTTCCAACGTCTACTACGTAAACCCTAAACAAGATGCGTAACATTTGTAACTTGACAATTCTTTAAAACACCACGCTACTCTTGTAAGATTGTGTTCTAACCCAGGCAATATTCTAACTAAAAATCTTTATTCCAGCTGTTAATTTCTTTATTAGTGTTTCTTATTCTTATTCTTATTCTGGATCAGGATCTTCTTGTCTGTTCTGCCAATATCCTGTATGTGGGTATAATATATTTACAAAGTTAAGGTATTTCATAATTTATTTAAGGCTCTACCTACGTTGATTTCAGTCGCCCGTATATTATTTGATGCAAGGCAGACATTGCAAGTTAATATTAGTATAGAAAAACTTAAATTTCGTAGTAATATTGTATGTGTTGTCCACAGGCATGAGCGCCGAAGACGAATGGTACAACAAGTCTTTATCAGCGCTGCGGATGAACAGCGGCCACCACGCAAACCTAGCGGCTGCGCCAATGTTGCAGTACCAGACCTAATCGCTGCTACACGGCGCCGATTACTCGCCGGCGCCGGCGCACGATTACGCGCCGCCGTAGTCGCAGCGCAAAGCATGTGCAAACACAGCGGCTTGTGGAAACGACGCTTTACCATATTTGTTACATTCTAACCACTATATGTATAAAAATCTACTATTTTAAAACTTTAACATTGATTTGAACCAACTAATTCGGAAACCAAGCGTACCGGTTACGCAATTATTAGTCATCACCGGTGAGCGCAAGCCAGTAAGACCGTAATCAAAGTCAGTTGACCCCAGTACTATTAGTAGTATATGTAAAAATGGATAATTCTTTTTATTTATTATACTACAGTTATTTGAATTTATACCCAAAGACAACTAAATATTCATTAATATGTCTTAATCTACCTACTAGACTGTCTATCTACTAGAGTCGTTATAGCTAAATCTTCATTTATCAGAGTAGCACAGTTATTTTTATGTTACTACTTTTTTCCTAATGAGTTAATAGTGTAAGCCATTATATTAAGTTTAATAATATCTACTGTTTCGTTATGACCAGTTTGAAAGAAAACATGTATAAAAATAACTAAAATAAGTTTGTAGACTATGGTACGTCAGTTTCCAGATAGAAAAAGAAAAAAATATTATATCAGAATTTGAAAAGTGTCACAAATGGAACAGCTTCAAAGTTCTATCAATTTAAGCGAACATTGGCGACGCGTCGCCATAACAATTCGAGTTTAGATATTATACATAGGTACAAATAGTGTTATAATTTATTAAAAGACGTTTGTTTAAAATATTATGCGTAAATTGTGTATGCTAGTCATATTGTACAGATATTTTAAATCAATAAGTAACGTATTAAATAATTGTTGTATTGTTTGAAAAAAATGTATCACTTTATATCTCTGATGGCTCTATTCTATTTATGTTTTCATTCATTCATTAATGAAATCTATTGCCTAAAACATAAGAAACATTAGGGTTTTTGTATCTTCATCGCCCTGAATGAGTTACAAAAACTATAAAACAAAGTCATAGTCAGTTCAATCTAATTAATTAAGCTAATAAACTTAATAAGCTATATTACAGAGTAAACGTCTCCAAGATCGAACGCTCAAAAAAATATTACGGATATTGATGAAAACACCAAACAGTTGGGATAAATCCAAACTAGCTTTTTTAGTTTAAACATAAAATATAAGTAAATCTACCTCGTTTAAAGGTTTAAAAGCAATTTTACAATGGCTGATGGATACAAATAATTATTCCACAGAACACAAATCCTCGAAAAGAAGATAGAATTCTCAAACGGGCTAAGATTTCTTTTTCTGATATTCTATGATTCAGTGAAGACAGACAACTTTTTTTTTAATATTCTGTCAAAGTGACTGTACTCTGCCTGATGGAAAGCATGAATAAAATGCAAAAACAGTTAGGTGAAGCAAAATATCCCATGAAAATAATCAGGAGATATTATCATAATTCCATAAAGAAATTACCCTTTAAAATTTTTACAAATCCCAGTTTATATTATGTAGATACGTCCTCTCAAAGGAGAGATTCGATTTATTTAAGCCAAAATAAATTTGTTTAAATTATACTTAATGTGTCGCGCAAGCTTTTTTGTTTATTTGTAACAAGTCTGAGACTGGGTTTAAGTTGTAAATTGTAACGGATTTCTTGGGATTCCTATTATCTCAAATCAACCTATCGCCATTTACTGCAAAGGTCTGCCCTAAGGATCGCCAACCATCCCGGTTTTTAAACGTCCGTCCATCGCGCCACAGAACGTCCCACACTACGTTTGCCCAATCGTGGTCTCCACTCTAGAACACTTCGGCTCCAGCGACCATTGGTTTATCTAGAGACATGACTGGCTCACTTCTCCGTTCGACGTCAGTTACTCCAGTTCTCTGTCGAATAACCCCGTTACGATTTTTATCAGACAAAGAAACACCCAGCATCGCACGCTAAGCTAATTTAAACTTGTGGATCTGTCCAATAGTGAGGTTTCACATCTCGGCTCCGTATGTCATTACAGGTAGGACACACTGGTCAAATACTTTGGTCTTTGATGATTGTGGAATCGGCGACTCAAAGATGTGATGCAGCTTCCCGTATAGTGCCCAGCCCAGACGAATCCTTCTATCGGCCCCTCGATTGAAGTTGTGCCAGCCAAGTTTAATAGTCTGCTCAAGGTAGATGTATTCTTGCACAACCCCGATAGCAGCGCCATTTACGGTTACGTGACTCGGGGATACATGCCTATTATGCATGATTTTCATTTTTTCGATGTTTGAAGAATCGTCCAGACTGAATGCAGAGATTCCGCCAGGATGACTATGTCGTCTGCAAAATATTGTATATAATATATATAGTATAATATTCTTTTTATAGTAGTACTTAACAAATAAATTTGATTTTATAATCACTGCCATATATAGTTACAAAACATAGTATTTATAATTAGTATTAATATCATCATTATTAGATATTCATCTTTATTAGCCGCCAAACACTAGTGATATACATACAAAGTAAAATCAATGCCTGCAAAAGGTTTTGAATTTGTCTTGAAATAGAGCTATCATAGAATAAAGTGTATTATAATACCATTGAAATACAGCCTGTGTAAATATAAATTTGTTTTGCATGATCATTTCCTAAGGTGTTACCAGCCAACGATATTGTAACATTAAATAAATATTGTTTAGTCAAATATAATATTAAGAGGCCAAATTCATTACATTTTAACAGAATCAAGCCAAAGATTGCTAGTTTAATATAATCCATTTATAAAACAATTTGATCTCTGGAACTGAATTCATGCATCTGTTTAATTCACTTCGGAGAACGTAGCACTCATATAAGATTTTTATTAGTCACTCTTATTTTACATACTAAAGAGAGCACATACAAAATAAAAAACAGCTTCCCACACTAGCTACAGGGAAAAAAGATTTACATTACGATAAGAAAAACTCATTTTACCAATAAGTAAATGACCCGACTATTTATAAATATGTTCTTACATAGCCCGACGTAAACTTTTTCACAGAAGATATGCTCGGTGTATTACTAAATTCTCTGAAGTGAAACAAATGTACGTAAACAGGCTATATAGTTAAATAATTATAGGATAAAAAATGAGAATAATTAAAATTGTTTCGATATTTGTACAAAACAAAATCATATCAATTAAGACTGTTTCGAAGGATTCTCATTACCAGTCATGGCCGTATTGTGCATTTTAATGTAAATATAATATTTAAGAGAACTTGTCTAAATAATGAACATGTGTAAAATGAAATAAATTGTCTAAAATGTATAGTTGAATTTTATTTATTAAGTCAAAAGTACATTGCAAGGAAAGTTTGTTGATACATTATGGTATAATCTATAAAAGCTACAATAAAAATAAACACATTATATAGTCATTAGTATAAAGACCAACATACAGCGTTGTTGTTCCTATATTGGGTTATGAAACTTCGTATGTGTTCTTGCAACACTGTTGTATGTGAATATAGTGATCCCCAAGACCAACTCTCTGCCCTAAACAATTTTTCCGAATAATATTTTATTTACCAAGTCTCAGTGAGTTATAATCAGTATTTAATGACATTTATATCATTTACTAATAATGTGCAAAGACCGATAATCCCATCATGAGTATAAGTACCTCTTTAACTCAAGGTACTCTTAGATCAAATCAAATTAGTTCTAATCGTAATATTCATAAATATCAATTACAAAAATTATCATCTCTGTAACTATTCTCAACAATATCTTTCTAGTCATCGTATTGAAAATCAGGTTTAGGGACCGCATATTGCGGATTGGAGACGCTATTTCTGTCCAAATACTTCGCCAGATGAGCAGATATTATACGATCACCAGACAATCGTTTCCAGATCTTTAAAGCTTCTCTATGCCGCCTATTACCTTGACCACACTCCTGTAGAATTAATAATATTTATAACGTTTTAAATGTGAGTAGACACTAAGAAGACAGCTAAGACCTAAGTATAATAAGACGTAAAAATAAGATAACATTATGAAATAGATGGTTCAACATAAAGGAATGTTTGGGTACAGCATACGTGACGGAATAACAGATTTTGTAAGTGCTAGTGCAAGAATAAGAATTGTTTCAGGCGTGTGTTCTTTAAGGCAATTTTCGACAATCCATGATAAATCCGTAATACAGTTACCGCCCGCCTAAAATCAATCCTGTTTTGTCGTTGCGGTGTCATAATATTACGTTTTTTTTATGTTTTCATTAATGCACATCCGGTATATAAGCAAATTTAATACCCAGGGCAATCTCTGATAATTAACCACGTAATCATGCAGACAAAAAAGAAAATAGAACATTATCAAACCATGCTAAATATTATAATTACAAATAAGTTGTTGCTACACCTAACCTATAACCTATAACGTTTATATTTTTTACATTAACACATGAAATTGAAAATGTGCTAATAAACTTAAATATTCACTTCTTTTAAACGCATTAGGGATTCTAAATATATAAACATCGTGAAATACATAAAAGGGCTCTGTAGAATACACAAATATAAATAAACAAATATAAAACTAGTTTAAATATTAATATACATACCTCAGGAATGTCAACCGGGCCTTTATCCTGTAAAACATAAACAAGATTTATTTAAAACATAAGGACAAAATATTATAAGCTTAAAGATAGTTTATAGCACTTATAGGTTCTAGAAGTTTGGATTCACTCATTATGATATAGAAGGCAAAAGAGCAGTTAGGTCAACTGATGGAAAGTAACTACAATCGTCCATGAACACCTGAAACTTAGGAGTTACGAGCGCGACGCTGACCTGAGATGAGAGTACGCTCTTTTATTCAAAGTTTGGAGAAAACTGATCAAGGTATAAACTCCTTGATAAGCGTACGGTGGTGGGGTATCAATTATCTAATAAATGGGGGTAGATGTTTTAACCACGTCGAACATTGGTAGAAAGTTACGGCTGGAAATTTCTAAACATACCTGAGCGCTCCCTATCATACAAGCAATAGAGAATTATGTCTGCCATTTTAGTATTCTGACTAAAAAAATAAGACAACAGTAAAATGTGTTTTTGTGAAAATAACTGTTTTTACACTTTCACGATTTAACACATATATATTTAATTTATTACATGTATTTAATTTTTATTCTACAGCGGATCTTCATCAACAGCCTTAAATAATCAACTGCTGAACATAAGCCTCTCCTTAACAAAGAAGTTTTGGCTTGCTATACCACTTATAACAAACACTATACCAGACAAGTATAGTATGTGTTATAAGTTTACCATCTCCTTACAGTGAAGTTGTCTTGTGTAGTTTATCCCTTAATAGCCACTTACGAAACCCATAGGCAGGAATGGTGACACTCTGTATTCTTAATCCGGCACCATATCGAGACACACACTCCTTTTATAAATGGTAGAAAGGCTGGTAACTCAGTCTGCCCTATGCTGCGCCATCCTCAATTTAAGGTGGTTTGAGGTGCATAGGGTTTGAGATAGTGAGACTGTTTTTGTAGAAATAGTATGTGAAGCGATTGAAATTAAAAAATATTAAATTATAACCGAGAAGACGAATTTTGACTATCAGCATGTTGGAGTCCTGTCATCAGCGGGTGCAATCACCTCCGTAGGAACGAATCGAAGTATCGTAGAATCGTAATCGAACGTTGAAGTGTAGTCTATAGAAATATCAAAAGTACAAACAATCAATGCGTACGAGTGCGGGTAGTTACACCTCGTGCATCACTATAAATGCCGCTGTACAACATAAATATGTGTATTAGTTCTAATAACTATTGAGAAAGAAAAAGACGCTACTATCTGAAAATGTGTCATTATTATTATTGAAATTAAGTAAACATTGAAATATATTTATTGTTCAATTGAGTAGTTTAAAGTGTCGTCTGAATTGTTATTTATAGCCCCATCTAATTTAAGAGTAATTTAATATTCGATTTTTAATTTCCTTTTCTTATATTTAATTTAATTACAGGTTTCTGTACTAAATAAAACTAAAAAACGAATAAATGGATATTACATATCGTTTAAATAAACAAAATAAATCCCCTCTATATAAATACTTTTATGCTTAATATACTAAAATAAAAAAAAGTATTTTCGTTATGCATTTCAAATGACAGTTGGACATTAGTTGTAATGTACATACTATGAATACTTATATAATACTAAAAAAATTGTACCGAAAACGGTTTGTTATTAATAACTTCGATTATTCATACATTTTAACGTGGTTAAGGAAATGACGTTAGAGAAAAATATCTATTGTTTATATGTTAGCTTTTAATTTATTTAAAAGAAAATATGTTTGAATTAAATCATAAAGAATTGTACATCTTGTTACGAAATAAAAATAGCTTCATAAGTCATGATTTTGCGGCAAAGGAGTTTGTGTGAATTACGACTGTAAAAAGTTCTTTTGTGTTAAAAAATATAAAACGTCAAACGGTAACTTTTCAAATAGATGAACCATAACACATTTTGCATACAAAATTTTCGTTTTGACAGCTGCTAAAAAGTAACTGACTTGACTACAATTTTTACTATCCTATTAAGATGAATCTAAACACACTACAAAAATCAATATCCACTAAGCCGTTTCAACCAGTCACCGCCGTCATCTCTCGAAAGAGGCTCTTGCTGAATTTTCTCAGAAAAAATATACACATTGGTGATTAAAAATCTAGAGATGGAAATAGAAAAATTAACTATATGGACGCTATAATTCATCTTAAATACTTACGACAAGAGCGGTTTTTGCAACAAGTCTCTCAAACGTAGGCCGGAAAGTTTCTGTTGCGCTGTAATCCTATATAAAAAAAGAATTATCAAACCACATGATTTAGTTGTTAAAGTAATTTGTGTCAATATGGATTATTAAATGACCAAATTTTGGCACATATACAATTTTAGATCTACTTACGACGTCATCATGAACAAGAGCCTTTAATAGTCCAGTGCAGGATATAGCCTTCAGAAAAGATATTTTGGCCTACTACATCACTCAGACCAGACAGGTTGTAATATGGCTTGTATTAAGTTGACTTTCTCTTTGCAGTGGTATTGTCCGGGACAAATTTCTTATCATCAACCGGGCACATATATTTTTACGTAAACATACCTATATTAATATACACACCTATACATATATTAATTATTTTTCATATAAAAGTTACACAAACAAATGTAGCACCCGTGCCAAGCCGGAGCAGGTGACTAGTATGATATACGAGTATAATCTAAGAAATTACGGTTTTGCAATATTTCTTTGTAAACTGATGGAACCGCGTAAGTAATTAACACCTGCTGAAAGTGCATTCATTTCTTCTAAGAAACCATTATCTTTATATAATATACATAAGTACTTATATTCATATATATATAATTATATACACAATGTATATGTATACATACAATTTATCTATATCTTTCATTTATGCGTTCTTTCTTCGCCTCGGCAAAGAACATACCTTAAGCGGACTACATCCAAAATCCCACGACATTGATGAAGTTGTGCACGAACTTTTTGCTGTATTGAGGTTAGCATAGGACATGAACTTAGACTTCGTTAATTCACTGACCTGAAATTATAATAAGATAAAAAAAACAATAATAACATTGCTATATTGGTAATAACATTGGTACAACAAACCTCGTCTACCCAATATTCCACTTAAAACGTTGTCATTCTCTCTGTCCACTTTCAAGATCTTGAAACCGGAGAATCAACATCTCAAAGAAGAACATCTCAAAAGCCAATGCTGGAAGATACTGGTGAAGGTGCTGGCGGGGGCTGCTGCTTCCCCCTATCATCCTAGATAGCTCACCGTACCAACGCATCTATCCTCAAGGAACTGGATATTCGAGAGCGTCTATCCTTCCTATGCCTACGCAAAGTCTTCAAGCACTTCGGTCGAATTGAGCCGGTGATAACCAACCGAAAGGTTAATGATGACAGGCAGGTTCGAAGGCCCAGAGGCTCTAGCCTGTTACGCTGGGCTGATAAAATCTACTCTACTCTCACGTACGATTACTCAATACGATTCATTCTGCCCTGCACACTGCTCAAAACAGAAACAAGCGGCGTACGATCACTCGCAGAATATTTTTAAATAGGGGTCAAGGAGGAGGGTACAAAGAGAGAATTCAAAATACGTTGTGAGTAGAGTACGTAGACTGTTAGAAGCATTACAACTGGACTTATTTCATGCATTTCCGAGAGACTTTGGTTTAAGCAGTTCTTATTTTTTTATGTACATCTAACGCCATCTATTGAAATTTATAATAATAAATTATGTTTGCGGGCTCCAAGCAAGTTTCTAAACCACGCACGATACAGGTTACTTCTTGTGATATCTATCATCATTAAAAGATGGTGTTAATTGTTAGATTTATAAATTGACTTCTAATAGAAACACTTTAGACTTCATTTTTGATTTCTACTTTTCTTTAGTTTCCTAGTGTTGGTTTAACGCCAGCCTTCCTTGTTCTTTAAAACAAGTGTTTGATATTATTATATCCTAACGAATATTATAAATGCGAATATGATTTGGTTTAATTGACAAGCTTTCATACCTAAACAATTAAACTGACTTCGAAAATTCGTTTAACAATGGATTTTTCATTATTATCGAATAAAATATGCTTCTTTTTACCACAATAACCGACATACACACAAAGCTCGTCTGCAATAATGTCTTTATTTGCAAGATCTGCTGAACAGAAAACATGGTTTTGATATAATCATATCTTACCATGTAGATATCCTGCTCATTGATAGTGCCTAGGAGATCTTCAAAAGTCTCTTGGTACATTGCCGCCATCCACGGTTGAGTGAAGTACTCATAGAAATCTTTTATCTCACCGTTCTGTTGCCACAAAAATAAATAAAAGTTTAATTTCTTTTCCAGTTCATAACAAAGTTATGAAAAAATATTAATGTACTCGTAGTATCAGAAGAGATTGGTTGCTTACCATGTATCTAGTGAGGAGTTTATTAAAGACAGCTTCGTGTTTTCCAAACAACTGAGACAGTATTTCGGGAGAAAAGGGCTTTTTGGATAAGCAAGTGATCCCTTCTATAATGTGCAGCACGTTTAACTGCAGACGAAAGTAGTTCCCGTGGAGATCAGTAATCAGAGTGTGGCCCTGCAACACGTTTATTGGAATTGAAAGTATGTCACTCATTAAGGGATAAGGGTCTCCTTTTACAGAACATTTCTAAGGTTAAGAGATTCAAATCATTCATCATTCAATTCAAAAAGTAACTAATTTCCAGAAAGACACAACAGTTGAAAAATTTTGTATATATTCAATATAGCAATCAGATACTAAAAAATAAAGAGCAGTACGACTTACTTGGTGAGGCAGAAGTTGTTGTACAGCCATTGGTATTTCTTTGCCACATTTCCGTACCTTCATATAGTACAATGGTCCAGGTAAAGTCGCTGATAGAAGTAGTGGAGATTTAAATTTCATCACCGGTTGCCATCTATAGAGTAATATAATGTTAGGTACTATTGCCTAAGGATTAGTTACTATTGGAAGGTGCCAAGATCGCGTTGGTCAACTTCATCACTGATGTACAAAAATCAGAAAAATATCAAATTCAAGTTTATAGTATTCACTGTAGCTAAGCCTAAATTTTTATGATGTGCCACTCTGCGTCTGAAATAGGACGGATCCGAGAACTGCTATTATTAAGCACACCAACCCGTCTTACCAACGTATTATAATAGGTCAAAACCTCCTTTCGAAAGAGATGGACTCTCTTTAGTAGACTTTTAAAAGCATCATCAACACATGATTATTTATTACTATTATTTACTCTAATTTATTTTTTAACATTTCATAACTTAAATAATCGAATACCTGTAGCATGTCGCAGTAGATAGCGCACAAGCCTACAAGTCGGGAAGAGAGTTATAATAACATAAGTGACTTACCGCCTGAAGGCAGATGATTCATTCCTCAACCGTGTACTGCTACTCAAAGTCGGACTTGACATCCTTAAAAATAACAGAACAAATAAACAAAATTACTGTTAAAATTAAAATAAGAGACTGCGCTGCATTTTACAATACTTAGTCGCAATTTCATTTGGGGTAACGTCATTTTTAAACCAAAAACAACGCTTGTTATCTATTTGCCTTTTACTAAAAACTTACACCGTAGATTAACACAATGCGGTATGTGATCATACTGTATAAAACAAAATACATGTATCTAACTTGGCTGCAGGTTCTTTTTATTTCTGTTTTTAAAGCGATCCAACATATTTTCATGTAATTATCATATTTTTAGAATTTTGCTAAAAGAATTAGAATTCCTCCAAAAGTTGTTACAACTGCAATAACAAAACGTATTCCTACGTTTTAGATGGCATTGTGTGTTAGATGTCCGAAAATATTTTAAAATACATAAAATTGCTTGTTTTCCCAGAGGGGTCGGCAGAGACATATTAAACACCGCCAGTATTTTGGTCCCACTAAAAGGTGGCGAACCTATTGCTGTGAATCCGGATGTTTTGTTTGCCAGAGCCCCGTCCGTCGATCAACAGGGGCATCCCTTTGCAAATGAAGTTGACTTGGGGTTCTAAGTTCTTGGTGGGATCCCTATACACTTTTCACATTTTATATTAAATAAAATATAAATGACTAAAAAACGATAAAATATTCAAGTTGATATTTATGAACGAAGTTTTTAACGCAAAGTTCTAAAAATCTGAGCATTCAAAACGTTATTGTCGACAACATTACCAGCCAAATAAATGTAAAAACAATCCCACCCATGAGATATGTAAGACGATATAAAAACCCCATACACTCATGTTATTGTCTTTTAATAAAAGAAGCAAATTTATTCAACAGTCAAATATTGAATCCAAAGTAATAAACAGAGATCACTGCAAGTGTAATAACGTAAAATAAAAAATAAAAATTAAGTGTATACATATGCCTTTCATGGCTGAATAAAAACTCATAGTCACATACAATTATAAACTCGTATAATGCTCAGCTTACCCCAAAATACTCGAAGTAACAGAGGGCAAAAGGTCAGACGGTGCCGTATTTATATTCTCACCGGTCACCACGAATGGGTCGAGCTTCTGCAGAAACAGCCTCGCTAACTGTAAAATTAAAGAAAAACATACAAAGTCTATGACAAAATAAATAGGTGGTAGTGTTCCCTGGCTGGTGGGTGTACAAAGCGTAAATATTTGTAACACATCATCAAAATTGTAATGAAACATACAGCCACATTCATCTTGTTGCTTACAACGAACTACATAATTAGTACGTATTATAAATTCGAAATAAAACGGTTCTATATTTACTTAGTGTTTTTTTTATTCAGAATACTGTTTTCAAAATTAGTGACGGTCTGTTGATGTTACTTTGATTACCACTTTCAAGCGCATTCATTCAAAAATTTTACTGATTGAGTGTTTATAAGTATCGAACTCCTTGATATAAATTACAAACTACTTAAATTGTCATTAAGGATAAAAACAATGATCTCATTAACGGCCTTTAACTGTCCACTGCTGGATATAGGCCTCTCGTAGGTATGAAAGTTCTGGCCTACTATAACACATTGGCTACACGGGTTGGTTTAGAGTTTCTTTCAAGTTTTCCTTTTCTTTACAGTTATGATGCGTTGCATATCTTAGTCGCCTCTTACGATACCTATGGGAAAAATGGGGTCGGGTAGGTAACCTCTTTATTCTTAATCCGTCACCACACGGAGAAAAACAAAAATCTGTAATTTTTCCAATTCAGAGTTTCTTTAATATTCTAGACAGAACCTCTACAATAGTGAATTAATTGGTGATACTCATTTCTAAATATATAGTTTTTTAAAAACACACCCTGATACCAAATATATTTCTTTGGTTATTAGTCGCAGTAGTACACAGTTATTAGTCCTCGGTATGAATAGAATATATGTCACAGTACTCAGGGTCACTAACCACTTCCTTAACAGGCAAGTCTTTTGGGTAAAATTCCAGAAAAATCGCAGATTTAATGCCAAGTAGGTCTTATGACTGTTCATTCCCTTAGTAATACAAACATAAGAACTGTTACTACTACTTCTAGCATATAGTAATACAATAACATTACCGCCTCGCCAATATCTTCAGAGCAATAATTTCTATGAAGACCACGAGTGGCGTACAATCTCCTAGAATAACTGCAGCAGGTGCCTGCACCGTATATATGGTGGTCGTTCGTCTCGAACGTTGGACTTACGACCAAACCACCGTCATAGACGAGACCCGATTCATTTATGGCTGTGGAATATTACGGAAAAAGGAATTATTCTAAATTTTCATCCGATCACATAGGTAACTATCAATCTTACAAGTATGTTATCTTCCTACTGAGAAGATGATTTATCCATTTATCATAACAAAAGATTATGTAATAATTTCTAAGGTGTTAAGAATTTAAATAACTGTACTGAAAATTTGCCAGGTCATAAATTACTTTAGATAAATTCGATTGACCTTTGGATTATTGTACAAAAAGAAAGTTCACAATTCATACAAATTAGATAAACAGACTC
Source organism: Hypercompe scribonia (assembly GCA_949316085.1). Lineage (NCBI taxonomy): Eukaryota > Metazoa > Arthropoda > Insecta > Lepidoptera > Erebidae > Hypercompe > Hypercompe scribonia. The sequence goes on along the minus strand of OX438981.1, from coordinate 14,444,964 downwards.
AAAAGATTTAAAATAAAAATTTAAAATTATTAAAGCGTTAACTGTTTTATGGCTAAAAATTATTAACGACATCGATAGTAAAACAGCGATATTCTAACAAGTTACTAGAACAAATGAGTATAAAATACCTTTAAAAGCATGCGTATTAATAGCCTGTAAGCCAAAGAAGAACAATGCAAAACATTTGAGCGTAAGCGCGTGTAGAGGGGTCATGAGGTGCAGACTATATACAAATTCTCCTTCCATTTTCCACGAATCGAAACGACATTGACGTAATACTTCGATGCCGAGCTCTCCTAGTTTAGCCTGCACTCTCTCATCCACCTAAAACAAAAATTCAGTACTATTTAGTGTTTGTCAAGATTTGGTCAAGCCTCCAAAAATATCTAATTCCAAAGACCGAAAAATTTAGGTACCCTACGCTGCTTATCCACTGTCTTTTATAATTGTTAGAAGAAAATGTGGCAACACAAAAAACCCGATACAAACAAACTAAAGACATTGTCCGGGTGCAATCAAAGGTAACCCAATACACCAACGGTTTTCAAGGATAAAGCCATGAGAAATTGTAGTGAGTTGAAAATTAGCTACAACGAGTTAACGCCATGTCTGATCTTTAGTTTTTCACTCTCTTCTCTGGAAGTAACCGTGTCTATAAAATTACATAAATAATACTTTCAAGTATCATTTAATAAATATCGATAAAATGTTTTTAATATTGAATGTTTATAACAAAAAAATAGTTTAACGCTCGGTACAAACCGTTTCGTCATTGAAACAATTGACTCTAAGAGCAGTAGGTTCCTCCAAGTCTGGGAAGGGCTCCACAAAGACAATAAACTTGGGTAGTATTCCCAATTCAAGCAAAGCGGCAATACAACTATACGCTTGTATACAATCTCCATAAACAACCACCCTGTTTTCTTCGCTAACTTGATAGTCTTCTTCTGTATTTGACACAATTGTAATTTAAGTCAGTTACTTCTTATGACTTACATTATTATGAAATTCCAAAGACTAACATTAGATACCAAAAAAAAATAAAGCAAAATAGGCATACACTAATGTTAAGTTCGGGTAAATGTTAGATATAAATTGCGTGAGTTACCAATAAATTAGTTTATCGCTAGCTGTCACCTCTTATTGTCGCTCAAAGTACATTAAATAATTGATCAACTATACCCTAATTAGTCGTAGACTAATAAAGCCTACTTAACTGTGATAGTATTCCTTTTAGGTTCATATATGCTATAAGCATATTTTTTTTAAATCTACAAAAATCAGCGCTTTAAGGCCTAATATTTCAGAAATTGATATCATAATTAAAATATTGTGTTGACAAAACTTTATGATTATTAAAGATCTATCTAATAATTGTGATGGTGAATGAATTTAAAAATAACATCCCCACTTTAAAGGTACTACTCTAAAAGAAATTTCTATTCAACATTTTTTTAGTACTATGATAAAAACAGAGCGAATGGACGGGCATACATGATGATATGATAAGAATTTCGTTTTCACCCTTTTGGCTATGAAATTATAGAAACATGAGCGAAATTTCAGTCCTGGAATATTTTAAACAAAGTTCATTGCAGATGACAGGAGATACACATAGAATACAGTCCTAGATTTTATTACATTGAGTTTTTCGGACAAAAGACAATAATCACAAAAGATATAATAAATAGACTGTTAACAGTTAGAATCAGGTGTTGAGCATTGACAAATTGGCGCAATTTGTTCTTAGAGCTCCCATGAGTCACAATACATAAGTGTGTTATGTACATTAAAAACGTATTCATATATTTAAACACTAACTTATTTCCCTAGTTAATCGCATCAACTTTCCTAAAGTAAGGTTAGCTTCATATAAAGAGTTGATAAGGAACACATTGACAGGCAGGTCTGGAGGCGGTGGTACTCTGTCCTCTTGATAGCTCGGATTGTCCATAAGTATTCTGTCACATGGTTTGCCTTTTCTAATAAAAGAATAATTAGTTTGTAAATTTGAAGGGAAAATTAGAACAGTCCTTTGACCAAGAAATGTGTGCTCACATTTTCTTCGCGATTTAAAAAGCTAAACGCAACTAATAGGCACTTAGTAATGATTTCATTCAAAATAAGGTACCACAGTATTGCCAGCTAAATACATACATACCAATTAACAAATTATTCTTACTAAAACATCAATGAATATTATGTGTTCATTATTTTTATAATAGACACTTTTTATTACAGATTGTTTTGAATGATACCGCAGTATGTCAGACAACCGTTGTTAAGTCATTCTTTCGGTGGTTTTTAGTGTGGGTGGTGACATAAGTGACGGTTACAGAGAACTGGGCTGAATAGGACGGTATCCCACTTACATCTCTTGAGTTGTATCTGCCCACTAGTGGCGGTAGTCACTTATTTGCAGGTGACCAATCTGCTCGTGTACCCTCAACAATACCTCTATAAATTATAAGGTAGACTTTCGCTACAGACAATTTCTCCTTATTTCATTGTACTAACTTGACTTCTTTCACAATATTTAGAGCGTCTTTCAAATATTCTGGATGCTGAAACTGTTCTCCACAACACAACACCAGTTCGTCATAGTACTTAGTGCTTCCGTCTTTTAAAATAATACATTTTCGTTTTCTGAAAGAACATTTATTAAAATTAACTAGCAATTCTATCAGAAATTTGGTAGGTATCAATATTAAACAAATGTGTTATTGTTTATATAACTCCAAATTGCAAATAATACGAATTATGACAGAAAGTAATTATGGAACAATATTTGTACAATACAACATTTCTAGGCTACTAAACGGTGGTTAGACAAGAATAATCATTTTTTGCTAAGAATACTTTGATAGAATTTGTTTCTTAGTTTCAATTTAACCACTATTTCGATCATCATTAAAGTTTACATTCTACACGAGCACAGAGGCCCTAGCCATGTTGATATTCTACAAAAGTAAACGTTATTAAAAAACTAATCAAATTAAGGCAGCAGCGTCATTTCAACGTTAAGCTACATGGTCAATATATAATAAATTTGCATAGTAGGAAGAGATTCGACACGAATCAATTGTATTTTGGCTGGGCCTCCAGATTAGAAAATAGTCAATGAAAGAACGCGAGCGAAACAGTGGCTGAAAGTGTAATAAAATGATGTCTGTAAACAAGATTCATCAACACCTGTCGATTCCAACCATGACAGCGGACATGACATCCACATAGTAGTAAAAGGGCACGCTCTTGATGTATCGATCCGTGTACCGGCCATCCCGAGGCACACAGATGTCGGCTGCCTTTAAGCAATCACTTACTGTCGGCAAACCGTGTTCTGACACCAATGACAGATTGCTAAATGTTAGATACTCTGACGTTGGTCTGTTTGAAGAAAAGTATCATTGAAAAATAAGAATTTTATTAAAGTCAATTAAATTTTATTTGGTTATATTAAAGCTAATACAAACAAATAAAACTTCTTTGATAAAAATATGAAACATTTCTACATCTCTTTATACTATGAAAAAATGAGTAGTGATATTTCAATACATTTTTAATTTATTCTTGCCTATTACTATGACTAGTTTTGTCATTGATTGTTGTGTGTATAAAGAGAATTCTGTATTCAGTTTGGTTTATCAAAATATTTTCATAACTAATGATTATTTTCGAAAGGGTACAAAGTACTGTTATCTATACACTTTTAAAGTAATAGCTTACCCCATAAGCAAAGCCTCCAAAAACGATAGTCCAGTGCGGCTAGCACCAACCACCACGATGCTGTTGTTCACAAAAACTTTAGGTAAAGCTGTCATGGGCTTCTCTATCATCCAGAGTGCGAAAGGACAGGCGCTATAGCATGCAACATTAAAGACAATCATTATTTGCATGCAACGATAAATGCATCTAAGGACAAAAAAATAAGGATGCAGCAATATTGATAACTATATAATAATACTTGTCTTTTATAATTCTGTCTGGTACTATTCCTAGTAGTATAGCAAAAACCTCGTTGCAAGGAAGAGGCCAATGTCCAGCAGTAGACTAGTAAAGATCGTTAATGATGACGATGATCATGATATCAGGTAAAAAAGTTACAATAAAAACGCAACTAAGGGACCCAAAAACCAACGTAACTCAATGTTAATTTACTATATACGGAGCAAACGAACAGACGTTTATAAACGTTATGCAGTTTGTAAAAACTTACAGGTCTCGAAATATCCTATCTAGATCTCTAGATTGGCTGATGTTAGGCACAGATCTACGCGGATGAACCGGATTCATATGAGAAGCAAGTGACATTAAATTTCGACTTGGAGCCTGTTGGAAAAAAAAGTTTCAAACAGGGATCTCAAAGATAACTCATCGGTAACTTGAATGCCACCAGGATTTGAGTGTGTGTGGTCGAGACTTGAAGTGAGAATTTTTGAGTGTGTGTGTTTGTATACTTATTACTTCTTCACGCTTAACGGCTTAACCAATTTTGATGAAATGTTACATGGAGGTAAGCTGACAATCTGAATTAACGCATATACTTTTGTCACCAAAAAATGTAGAGTTCTCGTGCCATGATATCTGATAAATTGCTAGTGATGGGTAAACTGTAAGCAGTTTAGTACATACCTCATCACCCCTAGCGAACAGCCTACAGATCCAAAAAAGAGTAGAATATCGTGACTGGCGTAACAATTCCCTCAGAAACCATCGTGTGTGTGGTTCTAAAGCTGGTGACATTACTCCGGCTAGAATCTAAAAGAAAAAGTATAATCTATTGATCTACAATAATTTCTAGGTATCACTATAATAGAAGATTTTCCAATATACAGCCCCCTGGATGTTACAATGCATTACTTTTTTTGCGTTACATTAACAGACTGATTTGAGTCTAAAATAGTCGAGATCGCTCTACTATACTCCAATACAATAAACTTTAGTACTAAACTACTTGGGTAACTGATTTTATTTTATTCCAATGTCATAATTTTTACAAATTGAGGAAGGAATACTTTTAAAGTCAACACATGTTATTGGTGTTTTATTTTTTTTCCTTAAAAATATGAAATTTATATCGAATTATAATAAGTTGTAAATAGTTCTTACAGCTCCATCCGTCCCTGGACGTCGTGATTCAGGCTCTAAGGCATATTGTGCCCGTACTGTTGCGCTATCTTGTAAAGGGCTATAATATAAAACGGTACCATGGTATATTTTATGTAAACCAGTAATAGTGGAAATTAAATTAAAATATATACTATAGAACTCCATGAAGTTTGCAAATGCCATACACAAGTCCTAATTATGATTCAAACTCAACAAATAATCTATTGTATGATATTAGACCCACGAGCCAAGTCATTTAAACATTGACGTCTTACTGAGGGATATAATAGCAAAAAAACTTCTTAATCAGTAATAGATAATTTTTAGATATAACTTACCCAATTACAACCATTCCAATAGGTTGATTCTCACTCAAAAATATGAAAGACTCCAATATTGGTGATGGTAGGGTAGATTGATACAAGTTCATCAGAGTCTGGAAATTCGGTGCATTGCCCAATATACGTTCTAATGTGTTTATGTCCTGTTTCTCGCCCCATCGTACACTCATGTTACTATAATCAGAAATGTTACATATAATTAAGATCTTACTTTTCAAATGAAATTTACCATAAACGATACTAACTACGGATTAATTACTAATACTGTATACCGCAATCAAAGTTCGCTTGTAATTAAAAGATATTTTAGTTCAGTTGAAACTCATATAAATACAAAGTAATCATTTACGTTTACACAAAAATAAGCGCTAATTTCTCTATCTCTTAATCTATTGCTAGGAAAGCCCAAATTTGTGTTAAAAAGGATTTATATGAATAGAAACACATTTTTTTTTATGTGCACAACACCGATACATCCACAATTCCGTTGGTAACGCAGATCCAGCTAAAGTCTGAATTTTTTTTTAGGTCATTAAGAGTACATCCATCAATTGCTAACTATCCTCCTAAAAATTAATTTTATTTAATCAACACTTCCCTACTTCGAGAAACTTTGATAAAATGTCGAAAATTGCTACTCTCAAATTTTATTCAATTTTCTAATTGTAATATTGTGGCGGTTTCTACATTACATTGGTCCTGGCGTACCGGAAGAATTCGTCAAAACCATTAGGTCGAGTCGTCTACCACAGGGGACGCAAACAATCATTGCTTCTCAACTGAAAGCATCGTTGGAGGAACTAGCAGAGTTGGCAGACCGCGTACATGATGTGGTCCCATCCTACCAACATGTAGCTTCCACATTCCAATCACACCAGGCATGATCATTTCGCCTGATCGGAGGATCCTCCCTTTGTGTCAGAGCAGCGCACCACATACAATCCCGACTCACTGGGATCTGCAGATTTCAGCTCCGACTCACTGGGATCTGCAGATTTCAGCTCCGACTCACTGGGACTAGCAGCATTCAGTTCCGACTCACTGGAACTTGCGGCACTCAGTTCCGACTCACTGGAACTACACACTCCTGGTACTGGCTCGCTCCATTACAGAGCATAGACAGCTGACAGTACAGAGCATAGACGTGGAGGGGAGTGATGTGGCGGCTTCTACATTACAGCACAAAGAAAAATATACAACAGCGCCATCTAGCGAAGATACATCGAACTATGAAGTATGACCGAAACGTATGAATGTAATGAACTACAATGCAACTACTAATCCTGTATCGCGATATAGAGATTCGCGTGGCAATTAGCATATATACAACATCCCAACTAAAAACCGTTGGGCCGTGGCCCACCAGGCATGATCACCTCGCCTGATCAGAGGATCCTCCCTTTGTGTCGGAGGGACATAAGACACACGTCCCTCCACAAATATCAAGAAAGAGCATAGTATCTATTGCTACGAATACAGTGCGCTCTTATCATCTAAGTAGTAACATGATCCTCCCAATTTTAATGAAATTTTTCTCATCATTCGTTTTTCCAAAGGCTTCCTTCTTGTTTTAAATCAATTCGTTCACATTATTTCATTTAAATGTGTATTAATAACTATATATTTAACTTTTGCTTTGTTTGTATTTATGCGTTTCTATCGCTTTATATAATATATTACACAGCTTTGATTTCCTTTTCTTATCTATTTTTAGTACACCAGACACTACTCTACACTTTCTTCCAATCATATTTTCTCTCCATGTTACCGACAAGCGATTGTTACCGAATGATAAAACTGTTACTTGTACCCTCATACCTAGGTTACGTACCTCTTGTAATTTGTATTGGAAGGATGCAGATATTATACCCATCGCCTAAAAGAAGAACCCTGGATCTTTTTCCGATTACCGTGCAATTTTTATTCTCCCTTCGTCTTCGAGGTCCTTTAATGACTATTCCATACTCAATTTTCGAACTTTCTTTGCACAAACCCTGTCTCTAAATCCTCTCCAATCCCGTTTTCGTCCCAGCCACAGCGTCACCATTAGTTTCATTCACTTTACGGAAGACTTCAGATCTGCCTTCGCTTACAATCCTAACACTTCTCCCATCCAAAACTCAGATCGTTGAAGTTGGCAGTTCAAGTATAAGTTCCAGAATTGATCTGACTTTACTGCTGTAAGTTTCTTGCGATGGCATCCTATCCCATATAGTGATAAGATAAAGAACCTGGGGATCTACATTGACAGTACCGTTTTCTGGGATCCTCACCTACAGGAACTAAGTCACAAAATTTGTCGCTGCAGGATCTTTACGTAAACTACCCAATTTATTTCCTACCTCTACCAAAATTGCTCATACACAATCTCCTCTTTTTCTCATCCTTGATTATGCTCTTGCCAGTTATTCAAAGATTTCAAAATCTCTATATAATGTTCATATTCGGATTACCCAAATATGATCATGTCTCCGTTTATCGTAAAAAGCTCAAGTTGTTACCCATTCGCCTTCGTCGGAATGCACATATTCTTCCTCTTCTATATAGCACTCTTGAATATGTTTGCACACACATGAAAAAAAATGTTTAAAAATAAAAAAAAATAGTAGTCTATTAGTATTATTTTTAAGATTTAACGCAATTTCAATGTCATCAGACGTTAAAGTCACATAAAATAAAATTAACTATTTATCTATTATATATATTACGTATTGTGATCAATTTATATTTATTTAAGTTTCATTTGGACGAACTGCTTCTACAAGAGGGTAAAAAATTTGATGATAGAATCAGAATAAGTTTAAATTACCCTCGAACAGAATTCACATGCGCTACATATAACGAGTCGTTTTTGAACCTCATGTTCGCTGTTGCCATAGGTGTCACTAACTGTAAATATTTATACGTCTATTAGAGAAATGCTGTTAAATTTCACTACTTTTTATTTATTTCGTAATAACTGTTTTATACTGACTGTAAAATGTTCTAAGAGAGGACACGGTGATTGATTAGAAGGCAAAGATATTATACAATAATCTCGGTCCGGGAATAGTTCGAAGGTTGCCTCAAGTATGTCAAATCCATACCTTAAACAAATTTAATGTCAGTAGTAATAAAGGGGAGTGTGTAACATGAAAAAACACATAATAGGGATTGAGCAGTGCTTAAAAATAGTGATACCGTAAAAGTACGACAGCACACGCAGGAAAGCGTACATTATAAGAAGTGTCTGAACTGGATTTCCAGCCGAAACTGAAAGAGACCTTGCTCTCAGTTTCGGCCGAAATTGGAACCGAAACTCACTCAATAATACTTAAATTTTTTGCAGTAAACTGAAATCTAGTAGATTTCTTACACATTAATTTGTTTACAGAGAGTTAAATAAAATAAAAAGACAATAATTGAGTATGTAAGGAACATATATATATTTTTTATATTATATCAAGAGTATATAGACACAGTTAATATATACTAACATAAATGTTCTACTATATTTATAACAAAAATTTAATTGACATAACACGATTCATTATAAAACAGTGAAAAAAAAAAATTAAGAACAAAATATATAATCGTGAATTTGAAAATAATTCTGAATCAGAACACCATTGCTTATATATAAATAAATCAGTCAAACGGCGCGTCATTGTGAAAACTTTACATTCTTATTACTATCACTTACTTTACAGAATCACTTACTTTATAAGATCGATTAATTAGATATGGATTTATTCGTGTATTTATTTTGAAAATGATGGACTAATTTTGAACCTGACAGTAAGTATCACTCTTTTAAAAGTAGGTTTTTTTTTGGACCGCCCTTACGAAAATTACCTAGTCTGTGGGAAAACATTGTTTATGCTTTACTTTGGTATATCCGTAAAGCTAATAATGCGTTTTGATTGCGTTATCCGTAAATTTATCATTATATCAGGATATTCCAAGACTGTGAACGTCACTGACGGCATTATGCATGTTGCTCCCGATGGCCCAATAAAATTAAATATATTTGGCCACATCTGTCGCAGATGTTTGTTGCAGTACTTTGCGGGTTCACCTATTTCTACATCGCCCTTGAGGATTATGGAGTTCTAGCATAGCCACAGCGGTTGCAGATAATACGTTAGTCTGTAGGAGGTGGTAAAACACAAGCAGACGGTACGCACACGTACAACACGTGGACTTGTACGTGGAAACGCACACACTCACGCACACATATACCAACCGCAACCGATATACCAAGGGTTTCCGGCACTGTAAATCCGCATCACATCTAGGAGTACATTTCTCATTTTATGTTCAATACAGTATTTTTATTATTATGATTTTATTTTTCCAAATGACTCCAAATATATTCCTCAGGCACCGTATATGAAAGGTATTAAGTTAGCGCTCTTGTTTACCGTATGGACTCCACGTGTCAAAAGCATACAGCAATGTACTGGGCACGCATGTCTGGTACACGAGATCTGTGGTCTTAACTGTGAACTTGCTGTTTCTCCAGACTCGAATGAAAAGGAGGATTAAAGTGATCAGCGCTTTGACAACGGCAGTATCTATTTCCTTGTCGTTCGATGTTAAAGATGTATGAGTAGACACATAAAAAGAGTCTCGTCGAGTGATGTTTTTTTACATATATATATTTTTCACTCTCAAGACTCACTTTCAGGACTCAACTCAATTATGCTAAAAGGCTCGAAGTCGAAAGACAAATCGAGCCCAAGTCATTACACAGTGTCATAAGTCTAATAAAGGGCTCGAGTCTTACAATGAACTCGAGTCTTTAAAAAAAATTCAAATAAGTCTTGAAGCTCATCTTTCCAAAAGGGTGGACAAAGTGATGAGTTTAAATTCGTATTTTTGTAATTATGCCAACTAACAGTAAATATACGAAGTTCGCAGAACAACGCACGATAATTTACGAACACTGAATTTCAACGCAAAACACAGGCAAAACGGAAACTAAAACCGAAACTAGATTTTTGGCCCAAACCGAAATCAAAACTTTCGACTGGTCACTAATTATAACGTACCGTTATTTCTTTTTTTTTTTTTTTTTATCGTGTGGTAACCCCCTCGGGCCGTCACCCCACCGGGGTTTACGGCGGGGTGGTGTGTCGGAATCGGACCGACTAAAACCACACGGTGTGCCACTCTGCGCCTGAGATAGGAGGGATTCGGGAACCGCTGCTATTACGACATCCAGATCCCTCCTAGCGCCTGCCCGCTAATGCGGGCACCATCTATGGGTAAATTCTCTATTTTAGGCGACGTACGGCACACGCAGACGTCGCCTCATCGCGGCTGGCCATTGTAGCGGATGTAGGGGAAAACCCGTCCCGTCCACCCGCGGCCCACTCAAGGCGGCATGAGGCGCTGGTATGCGCGCCTCCGCCGCCCGGCTCGCCGGCGGCGAATTAGGTCCGAGTGGATATTGTCCTCCCGGGCCTTCTCTGCCGCCTCCTTCCGCGAAATTACGTCTTCGCAGAAGGTTGTGTAAAACAACTGTCGCTACCGGCCATGGAGCGTATGACGGCCGGTAGCGAGAGATCTCCTCCAATAACTGCAGTGAGGACCCCACGCTGCGCCGCCCAGGCGGAACAAGCCGCCAGCGTGTGCTGAGCCGAGTCCTCACTGCAGTGGCAGTGGTGACAGGTGGGACTTAATTCCCTCCTGGCGACCGAGTGCAGATACTTCCCGAAGCAACCGTGCCCGGAAAGGACCTGCGTCAGTCGGAAGGAAAGGGTCCCGTGCTGCCGCCCTGGCCACTCGGCGATGACCGGCTGGAGAGCTTCCATGGCGGCAAAGCCAGCACGTGGAGCCTCCAGCCGGGACGACCAACGAGCCATCGTGGCTCGCCGAGCGGCCTCTCGCCACTCGCGTATCTCTTCGGGCGGGGGCCGTATGCCGCTACCCGCCCGGAAGTCAGCCGTCAGCCGATAAACTTCGGCGAGCACTTCCGCCTCCAAATCCCACGGAGGAGTTCCGGCCAAGGCGCACGCCGCCTCCGTCGATACGGTGCGGTAACCGCGTATGGCTCTAACGGCCAATATCCTCTGAGGGCGCCAGAGGCGAGCCCTATTCTGGGCGATCAGAGCCGCCGCCCACACCGGTGCACCATACAGTGCCATTGACCGGACAACCCCCGTGTATAACCGTCTCGTCGCCACGCTAGCTCCACCCAGATTGGGCAAAAGTCGCCCAAGGGCAGAAGCAGCGCCGACCAGCTTTGGAGAAAGCTGTCGGAAGTGCTCGTCGAAGAGCCACCTGCCGTCGAGGATCAGGCCCAGATACTTCATCTGGGCCTGAACCGGTACGAGGACCGAATTAACCACGATGGAGGCGCCGGAGGGTGGACCACGAAGGGGCCCATGGAACAAAAGGGCCTCCGTCTTGTCCAGGGCCACCCGCAAACCCAGCGCCTCAATTCGCCCGACCACCAGAGAGACACCCGTGGTGGCCAGGCGCGCCGCCTCTTGAAAGTTTGCTCCCCGGGCCGTGACCAATGTGTCATCTGCGTAACAAATTACGCCCAGCCCGGGGGGAAGACGACCCCGAAGGGTCGACCCAGTCGTATCCCATGTTCCACAGGAGTGGTCCGAGGACAGACCCCTGTGGAACACCGCACGACATGAGCCACCGCCTCAGAACACCGTCTCGGTCCACGTACATGACGGTACGCTACTCAAGATAGTCTGCCACAAGCCGCCTCAGGTACTCTGGCACCCCGTGGTAGTGGAGGGCTTCCCTGATGCAGCTAAATGGCAGACTATTAAATGCGTTGGCGATGTCTAACGACACCGCCAACAGCACGCCGCCACAGCTCACCGCCTCTTCGGTAACGGCCCTCAGGCGCAGCACAGCATCGATCGTCGAACGCCCCGCCCGAAAACCAAATTGGGCGTCCGACAGATCGGGGCCCACCTCGCAGAGGTGCCGGACGATGCGGGCAGAGAGTATCCTCTCAAACAGTTTACCCGCCTCGTCCAGCAACACGATGAGCCTATAGGCCGCTACCGATTCGGCTGGCCGTCCCGGCTTTCTCAATAGGACCAGCTTCCCGCTTTTCCAGCACTTAGGAAAGCGTCCGGACGCCAAGCTAGCGTCCAGGACCTCCCTGAGGCGGTCCGACATGTGTTCAAGGGCTCGGGCTAGCACTCGGGCAGGTATCCCGTCCGGCCCGGGGGCGGTGTTCTTAGAGCTGATCCGTAGAACAACCGCCCCTACCTCCGATTCCCTGACTGGCGGAACATTGTCTTTGTTCACCCCGTCGTTTTCGACCATGAAGGCCATCGATGGGGGCGTGTGCTCCGCCCGCTGCGGGAAAAGGCCCTCGACCACTTCCCGCAAGAAGCTGGGCTGGAGTGTCTCTGTAAGGGGGGACCCGACGTGCGGAGCTTTTGTCGCGCCGCACGATAGGGGCGACCCCAGGGGTCTCGATCGAGACCCTCCAGCATTTCCTTTCTCTTAATTTCTTTGGCGCGGCTGATGGCCAGCTTCAGAGTTTTCCGCGCCTCTCGGTACTCCTCATAAAGCTGGTCCTCCTCGCCTTCTTCGCGGTGTCGCCGCCGACTACGGGTGTAGGACCTCCGGGCACGAGTACAGGCCGCACGGAGGTCTGCCAACTCCTGGGACCACCAGTAAACCTCCTTCCGTGGAGGCCGGCAACCTCGGATGCGGGGCATGGCCGCATCACAGATTTGTGCAATCGCTTCGCAGAAGCGACCAGCCCCCATGTGGACCTCCTCGGTCGGGGCCTGCGGAGACAGCCAAGAGTGAATAATGGCCGCCTCCTCTAGTAGGTCCCTATTTAATTTAGCTACAGCCCACCGCGGAAAGCGAGAAGAACGCCGCGCCGCGTGACCCCTACTGGCGTCCTGGGACCGGGAGAGCTCAAATCGGATATAGAGATAGTCCGAGAGCGTCTCAACCTCTTCCAGGACACGCCAGTTCCTTACTCGTGCGGCGAGGGCAGGGGTAGCGAACGAAAGGTCCACTATCGACCCTCCCTGCTGTCGGGGGAACCCCACGCAATGGACTTTGCGTTGAAGTCCCCCAGCACTAAGACGTGCCCAGACGTTAGACGCCGCATCGAGGTTTCCAAGTTGTTAAGGAAAACCTCGAAGTCGTTCAAACTCTGGTTGGGGGAGAAGTATACACCATATACAGTGATCCCCCCCCCACTCGGCAGCAACATACCCAGTGCCCTTGTCTCTTAGCGACAAGGGCGGGGAATGAGCCGCCGTGGAGCCAACGACTGCCACGGAACCGTCCCGGTCACCCAGCCAGTTTGGACGGGGAGGAACATAATAGGGTTCCGCGGCTACGGCAACACCGATCGACCACTGTGTTATAGTTTGCAGGAAAAGGTCCTGCGCCGCGGCACAGTGGTTCAGGTTCGTCTGGACCAGGAGGTTGGAGACTTGGGCCATTACTCGACCGTCTCTACAACCTTCTCCATGGGCAACGATGCCGACATGCGAACGACATCAGAGGCAGCCTGGGTCGATTGGCTAGCCCCCGACGCTTGCCGAGAATTGTAGGGAGGTTTGCAGCCTCCCTGCCCAATTTGGTGATTGGCGGGCTTGTTACCCGCCGCACACGCCGGGCAGTGAAGGGCGGCAGAGCATTCAGCCGCCTTGTGCCCCGGTCGACCGCAGCGAAAACATAATCCGCTGCAGTCAAAACAGCTGGCGCACTTGGCACGTGTGTGCCGCGATGCCAGACATTTAAAACATCTCATCGGTCTCGCCGCCAGGACTGTGATCCTAGCGCTCACGAAACCGATGAGCAGTCTACCGGCGTCGCCTAAAATTTTGGCCGACGCTACGGGACAGCTGACCCACACTGCGCCAAGCCCTCCTGGACCGGGGCGGATGGTGCCGACCCTAATGTTTTCCGCGTTGCACCCCGTCTTCTCTCTTACTGCAACGCGGATATCCTCGGTCGATATAGAGTCGTCCAGACCCGAGATGCGCAACTCTGCACACTTGGTAGGTCTGGCGATCTTCACACCATCCGTGGCCGCAAACATGCCTCGCAATTTCTCGGCAAAGGCATCTGCCGTTTTTGCACCTTCAGCTCCAGGGAACTCGAGCACTCGAGCTCCTGTCTGAGCAAGGCGCAGCCTGACTCCTACCGTCCCGATGTCACTGGCGAGACCAGCCCGGGCCCTCTGGAATATGGCCGCGTAGGACAGTCCGCTGCTAGCCGCTTCCGGTGACACGGTGACCACCACCGCCGCGGTTTTTTGGCACTTGCAGCTTGCGTGGCTTCTTCGTAGTGGCCACTACCACCGATGGCGACTGCGGGGTAGAGGCTGCTTTTTGAGCTGCCTTTTTACCCCGCTTTCGGGACCGTACCGTTATTTCTTAATCTAACCAAAGTATATTAAATATTTTTTAACATTTGATAAGTAATTCATTCATTCCCTAATTTTCTCCCATAAGTGTGGTATTTTTTCATTAAATTTTAACTAGAAACAAACGTTAGTTATATATCATAATATGGTCCCATAAAAATATATTTACGGTTCGTAATTAACGGAGTTCTGAAATAGCTTAGCTATCAAGAACTACTGTAGGCTACATAGAACAATGTTGCAAACAGGAGAAATATTCCTTTTGTAAGTTTCCATTGCGAAAGCTACCAAAACGGTAGTTTCGACAAAATTATGTATGAAGGAATTCATTTGTAAAAGGGTTAAAAGGTCTTAAATAAAGTCCACGACAGCCGTCGATAGTATGTCTATCTTAAGAGGGTGACTCATCGTATTTTTTTTTTGTTTACGCTATATAACATCACGCTACGGACAATAGGAAACGCAGACGAGGTTACGCGGGTATGCTAACAAGTAATATCGTAGTATTTATAGTAGGCTAGTTAAGTGTGACGTCTATATATTTATAATTCATCTTGTGTTATATGTTAAGTGTGTCATCAACAGCCTTTAACATTCCACTGCTGGACATAGGCCTCTCGTTAGCAAGGGCAGTTTTGGGCTACTATACTACGCTTGCACGGTAGGTCGTTTAAGTGCGTACAATAAAAATATATAAATGCATTAATAAATGGTTTTAAAACTAGTATATCCAATTTACCTTTCATCATAGTCCGATTGCATTGCGTATAGCTCAATTAAAAATGCATTGGGTTTTCCCTTGAATCTTACTGGCTCCGGGAAACGTGTTGAGTTTGAAGATGCTGGTAAAGAATCAATGTGTCAGTCTCATTTACAATGTCGTTGTTCTTGCTAGCCAAGAAAACAAAAAGATGTGTAATAACACAAATTTTACATATTGTTAAACCTAAAACGGTCCCAAGCCCGGCTCCAGAAATAGGACAGTTGAAATGGAGAAAGTCCTAATTCCTCTGTAAAAAACGCCAATGCCGAACGTCGAGCGGTACTGTTTCTATTTGCGAGCCTACCAAAGTGACTCTACTCTGCCTGACAGAAAGCATGAATAGAATCCAAGAGCTGTGGTCATCATACTCATTGCAAATGCAGAGAATGCAGTGTGGTGACTCCCACTATGGCGGCTTGGGGATGCCTTTTCACGCCCCGCTTGGGGACGTAAAAGGCATGACAGTCATCGTGGCAGTGTAAGACTCACACAGTTACCACAATAACTGTCACCCCTGCATCAACGTAAACATTATATTTCCGACCGCGACCACCTTGCCAGAAAATATCCCAAAAAAACCCACCATCATTAAGACCCCACGAAAATCTCTATGTTGGACAGTAATAAGAATGAATGACTGTTGAATGATCCAACAATGGAATATGCTACCGAAGCTTTCAGTGGAAGCGTGTCCACGTGTGTCTGTAATAACGATCACCCCCGCGACGTTGAAAAGCCGAACAGGCACTACCCACCCCAGTGGACAATTTTGGCCTATTATATAGCGTTGGCCAAACGGTACTCTTCTCTTTTTGCAGTGATATTGTCCTGCAGAGTATGCTCCCTTACTTGACACTTTTGACACTCATAGTATGAAAGGAGTGGTGACACTCTGTATTAAAGAGATATTTGTTAAACACACGTATCAAGATACTCACCACCTTTCTTGTGTAAATGGGTTTTCTTATATTTCGGTTTCATTGGGGTGTTGTCGTCTATAATTTTCTGTATTGCTTCAGTAGCTCTTAGCATGTAAACAAAAACATTAATACTAAGTGATAGCAAATAGGTGTAGAAAAAGACCTATATCTACCTTCAAATCGTTACACAGTTTAGCAGATGTATTACCTTATAAACAGTTTTGTAAATTATAATTAGAAAGTACAAAACGTGTTGACAAGTTGTTGCCAAATCGGTATCTAAGTCATAAACTTCCTGGATAAAACTATATCCTTGGTAATGTATTTACAAAAAGTCATGATGATCAGTTAAGTTGTTCAAGAAATTTAACTACATTTTTAAAAATGAGCTCAATAATGATGGAAATACTTGTAGAAACATATACCCTGATAGAGCGTTGCATATGAACTCAGGCACCCACATCAGCTCAGTATTTATGTTGACAATGTCGTAGTCTGGAGCACTTTCCTCGTCTTCCAGAAGAATGTTCATTATTTCAGCTGGATTATTGCCCATTAATGAAACCTGTCTAGTTGTATTCCAAGTATCTCGATGTGGCCGATCTTCAACGTCATCCGCTATTGTAACCTGCATAGCACACACATCCGTTTACTGATCAGCAGGTAACAAGCAGTATGTCATATCATAATTGCAATATTAAACTAATTAATGAATTATGTTATATAAGGTGAGCCATGTTTTGTTAACATTTAAAAAAATGATATAAGAGAAACTATTTGATGTATATAATAAAAATTGTTTATTTACAAGAAAACCAATTAGTTGGAATTTATTTTTTAAAAATTACATTGCCTAAATGACCACCGTTTCGACTTTAGCACTCTTCTAAGCGAGCACCGAAATCTTCGATGATTTTTGTTTTAGTTGATGTAGAGTATTTGGTTTACTGATGTAGACACGATTCTTTAAATAGCCATATAAAAAGAAGTCTGCTGAGGATAGATCTGGATTTCTGGTTGGCCATGGAATGCCGCCTCGTCTGGAAATTAGCTTTTCCGGAAGCATGTCTTTGACCACTGGCAGGGACGCATTGGATGTGTGACAAGTGGCTCCATCTTACTGAAACCATGTGTTATGATTGTAGCCAACAAATTCCATTAGCATCGGTCCCAAGAACTCCCGTATCATGTTTGTGCGGTATGTAAGATTCAAAAGTTGATGAATTCTTGGTCCACGCTATGCAAGAATTTTCTTACTAATCTGTCTCTTGGCTTTGAAAGAAGAGGGAGTTCGGATTCCCCCGAATTTAAAAATACTTTGTTCCCTAAAACTTTCGTGAGCATTGTAAATGTATGTTGCGGACTGGTTTTGTAGTGTATATATGTTCATGTTTGTATCTAATTTAATTATGTATCTATGTATACCCTTAGCTACCACGTCCATAGTTCCTATCAGTATTGGGAGTGTTTGTGTTTATGTACACCATAATCAGCCTATTTTCATTTTAATGGGGGACATTTGCCGAGTTTTTCTATATATTCCTATGTTATAATCTAATGGAATAGTTATGTCCACTAAGCAATTTTTATGTTCTGCTTTGTTTATAAAATATATATCTGGTCTATTTTATAACACACATTAACTTTGAAGATTCGTTCTCTTTGGCTTGTGGTTGTGTGAAATGTTTGAGCCACCACAATTTAGCAACTGAGATTTTGTTCTTTTTGTAAGGGCACCAAAATATACATTGTACAATGTTATTGTGTCGTTTGGTGTAATAAGTAACAGATAGTTTTTCACATCGCGAGAATTATGTTGTGTGGTCTCATTTTTTACTAAACATAGCCGACAGTTACCGTCTACTATTCATTTTAAGATGGCCCTTTCCCGTTGCTTAGTTACTATTACCTAATCCTGCATTGTGAATAGGGATGTCTCTAATGATGACGATGGTTGTTTTTTTTATCCAACGAAATTACTCTGCTCTATTTATACGTTACTTCTCTTACACTGATGTATAATATAAAATTGGCCATGTAGAGGTTTTGATTTGATCTTACTTATTCTTGTTTTTATCACTGCTTGTTTAAGTTCAGTATCTGTATATTATATATACATTTCTGCCATAGTGGTTGTAGAGTTCGTTAGCTATTATGGAAGTTAATATATTATACATAGTTGGCAAGCAGGATTTAGGACGCGTATTTTCGGGTCTTAGGTGCGCACTTATGGGTATTACTATGTCTTAAACTGTAGTAAACCAATTCTCAATGGGCGCCGATCCTTGTATTATCTTATCAAATTGTTAAGCTTTGTATTTGTGTGCGTTGGTCAAATATTTTAAATAGTAATTTTGTACTTTGATTATTCCTGCTTTTTGTGATAGCTCTTTTAACTTTACTTGCTTATATTTTATGGAATAGATATTGTTCAATATGTAGTGACTCTTTGCCTATGCTGTCTAAAAATATTGTATACCATCCTTACTTGAGGTTTGGGGAGGAATGTGTTATGTAGTATTGAGTGACCTATAAAATGTATGTTCATTCTCGGTAGAGAAAAATACAAAACAAATTATTCTGTATATTTCGGTTATTCATAGCGTCGTCATATCTACAAAATCTACCTGCTAAAATCTTTATCTTTTATTTTACTATTATGAAATTGTTTAATTGTGCCACAATTCCAATGTTGCAGTTTGCAAAGAGATTTTATTTTTATATTTGTCATTCTTCAACTATTAGCTTCATTTTTTATTTCTGCTAATTTGCCTGATTCTTGCCTAAGACATTCTATTTTCTATTGAATTCTTCTTTTTCACGATTATTTACCACGGTGAATCTAATTTCTGTTTCTGTATTATTAGTAGTATGTATGGAATTTAACGGTTTAGCTAGGTCAACGTTTTAGCTGCTGCGTACATTAAATCGTTAATTTCACGTAGAGATTCGTTTGAAGCAAGATTTTGTTATGATTATATGGTTTATTATAATTTGTATTTTAACACTTTTCTATTTTTACAAAGACTTAATTCAGTTATTAGTATAACATTTACGATTAATCTATGTGGAAGAAATCTAGCAATAAATAAAAATAAATAGGAATAACAAACTGTGTGGTGACTACTTAAGAATACAGAGTATTACCACCCCTTATCGTCCCGTGAGCGTCGTTAAGGTTGACTAAGCGGGCAAACTACGCGGAACAAAAGCACTGTAAAGAGAAGTTAAGCTGGAAAAAAACACCCTACTCCAACGTGATATGTACCGTAGGACAAAAATTCATTTTTAAGGAAAGGCCTAGATATGTCCAGCCCTGGATTACTGAAGGCTGTTGACGATGAATGAGGAACAACTACTAATTTTACTAAAAAATTCAGTGTTACCCTTAACGCCGAGTCTTTTGCTTTGGCATAATCTTGAGATTCCTGGGTGGTGTATATACTGAAAAAAAATTTTATAGTAAGTTTCTAAGCTGTAAAAAGGATAGAACAATAAATATAGTACTTTAAAAGAGATGAATCGCGTAATAGACTATTTATAGAATGAGTGTTGTGATATCTCAGGCTTGTACAATAATATATTTTGAAACAAAACATTTACATGCTATGCAATATACATTTTCATATTTGTAATGTGCATCCACAATTATTATATTCCGATCGACAGAACGAATTTGGTCCTAGATCATCGCGTCCGTGTCGGCCTAAATGTCGAAGGGTAAAGATCGCATCAGGGCCATCTCCGCCTCACACGAATTGTGCGGTAGCCCATGGAAAAGTGCAGGTTTATGAATGTAACCTTACAATAGGAGGAATTTGTTAGGTGTTTAGACGAGGCATGCGCCTTATAGAGAGATATGGATCACACGGCGCTCATATAGAGGCAGCAAACTTTTCCTCGTGATCCCCCGAATTTTAGCCGCAGACGATGTAACGCACCTGCTACTCCTGCTGTACCTAAAATACGTATCGAAGCTCCACCGTCTGTGTGGCAACGAGTTTGGCGGCTAGAGCACGTACAGGATCATACGAGTTTTTCAGGATTTTCTTTTCAGTTCGTATTCTTCTTATAAATGTATCTACGGTACATCCTCAAAACATGACTTTCTAATGTTTCATGTTAACTTACATACCTTGAGCACGACCTTTCTATAATAATAGATTTGTTAACTTCTCCTTGTTCATCAGATAAATGCCTTAGACCCGCAAACGGAGTCAACACAAAATTCTCTTCTAGTGCCTCGTAGTTCACCATTGTATTCAAACACATCACGCCAACCGCCAATTCTTTGTGCTGTTTATTTCAAATACAATTTTTGAATGATAAATGAAAAACAATTTGTATATAAATAGTATTCTTCAGCGTATACACGTGATCACGCGGGGCAATTAGGGCAGATGAGACAAAAATCCTGTTAAAGTTTAAGAAATATTTTTATAATGTTTTCTCTGCTACTTTATAAGTGTCATGTATTTTCCAAGTTCTCCACCGCAAGTCAGTATTTTTCAAATAACTCTAGGTCCTTGCAATATACAGATGTATATTAGACCACTAGGTAACTGACCACAGTTGGGCAGGTTCATAATCTATACTAATATTATAAAGCTGAAGAGTTTGTTTGTTTAGTTTGATTGAACGCGCTAATCTCAGGAACTACAGCTCGGTTTTGAAATTTTTTTTGTATTGGATAGCCTATTTATCGAGGAAGGCTATAGGCTATATATCATCACGCTAAGATCAATAGGAACGGAGCACCATTGAAGAATGTCTCAAAATCGGGAGACTTTGTTCCTATTGAGGGCTTCCGCTGTTAACACTGCGTAAACGGTTAACGTTTCACATAAATCATGTATGACAGAATATAAACGAAGTCACCTATATAAACGAAAAGATTAAAGTAAGCGTTAGCCCAAAGTAACTATTCCACGCGGACGAAGTCGCGGGGGGAAGCTAGTAAAGGATAATTCCAAAGATATTTTCATGAGATAAAATTAATTAGATTAGGTGTATGACACGTTAAGTATGATCCTTAGTCTTATCTAATTTGTAATTTAATAGGTAAATAATATACTAAGCCTTTTTCTTTTTATGTCATATAGTATTTAAGTTACCTCGCATACGAGCAACACTCTATCGGACTGAGGGTGCCGAGATATCAGTTCGCTAATATAAAACTCTCCATACAGCGCTTGCAGTTGTGGTGCATGTCTCTCCAAGATTGGAACTAAGTCATCATTGTCTTCCTCTCTGTGTAGTTCAATAAATAAGAGAATCTTATAAAAGGAATGATTTTATTTCCTTTTATATTGCAACAAGGCAGCACGGAATATAATTGCAAAATATTTTTATCCCTATAGGGAACCTTGGGAAGCACTATGTTCACAGAAATGATTAAAAATAACATTGTTGGCATAGTGCTGATCTTTTAAGCCTGGAGATCTTTCGACAAAATATAAGGTCTAAGTAACTCTGCTTGTGTAGTCACAAACTTTTTAACAGAAACCTTCATGAGTAATTCAAAAGGAACTAACACAGCTCGCCTAATCCTCAGTCTCGGGCTGACTTCGACCCGATCGGCGATGTACAAGGCGGGCAGTTTATCTGCGACTACACCCCGTTCTATCACCTGTACGCGTCTGAACGAGGCCTCAGATCGGGTTTGACCGGGAACTAACACTTAAAACGAATAAAATAATTTATTAAACAATCGACATAAGAGTAAACTTAAATATTTACAGCTTACAGAGCACAATGAATAGATAGCCTGAATGTGTTAAGCAATGCCATCATTTTTGTATGTCGACGCGTCTTTTCGCTGATCAATGTATGCACAATCTACAAATTCTACATTAAAAATGAACTACATCAAGTTATATTATGTACGATAGAATGTCGAATTAAGTTTTCGTCGAATCTATCTAAAATGACATACGAGGGTATTGAGACACCGACTTGACCATTCCAATGTGATGCACATAAGGGTCGTGCATAAATATCGATTTGAGCATACTGTCCACGACGTCACGACTGTATGACGTATTCCAACATAACATGTGTAAAAACAAAGAGTTACGAGCATTCATTTCTGTTGCTCTGGAAAAAAGGAGGAGTAGGAGTTATCCACTAAACAATGATTAAATTAAAATAATGCTACAAAGAAAAATAAGTACAGGAGTAAAGATGTACTTTAACAATCTTTAAGCTCTAATTTACAATTGGTAATTCTTTATTTGGTACAAAAGCAACTACAAGACACTGAAGAAGAAAATTCTTGTTATAATTGTTTAAGTTTTTCCACAATTTTTAAGTAATTGAATTTTCTATGTTTTATTCAAATTTTGTTGCCGGTAGTTGTAACGATGGTGCAAATGGTGGAAAGAACAAATTGCCTCGGTATCAATCGATTACTTTAAAAGAGTTTCTTCGTCATCAATGACAAACAATCCCTTCTATTTTATGCTATCACTTAATACCGTATGCATTTTTATAATCTTCTAAATTTCATTGAAACTTTATTTATTTACGTTTTATATCCATATTAGGGTCACATAAATTGGTATTCAGAAATGACACCAAAGGTAGCTTTGTGGGTTCATTGTCAGCCTCGACAACCTTCAGATAGTAGCAGTTTCAGGCATGTATTATTTATTAGTGGCTACTATAATCCAATACTACTGTTACTTCAGCCACAATGAGGTGAAACCAAATACGACAACAACTACCATAACCATCGTTTCTTACTGCAGTGTAAGCGTTAACATACTTGTATTTGTTCCAAATATATTTCTCCCATGCTGCTGGATAGACAGAAGGTATCAATGGATAATCTCTTGCTGATACAAATCCTATTATGGTCTCTGCTACATCCAGCTGGCATAATGCTAGAATTGAATTTTCACTGAAAATAAATATAATAAATATTTTTATTTATTTGACTACGATGCAATTATATACCGTCAACAGACCTTAGCAGTCCACTGCTGGACATTATACTCTCCATAAAACGAAGGTTTTGGCTTAGTATACCACGTCGCTTAGACGTGTTGGTATACACTTTGTTTCAAGTTTTCCATGTCTTTACAGTGAAGTTGTCCTGCATATTTTGACTCCTCAGTCGCCTCTTAACTCTTTAAGAGTTAACCCATAGGACGAATAGGAGTGGTGGAACTCTGAATTCATAGCCCACTCCCCACGTAGATATTATAGGTATATAATTGTATTAATTTAACTCGTTTGACGAAATGAAAGACGTTCCAAATAAAAACTCTATTATGAGATACCTTTTGAAACTGTGCATTATTGTATCCAGATGTTATATCTACCAACTGAAAGTGCAATATAAATTCCCACTGCATCGCATTGGGATTCGCTGATTCCTCACCGTATGTTTTTAAATATTGCAATCTGTTAGAATATCAGACCAAAACTTTACATAATTCATCATCTTCATAAAAACTAATGTAGAATTAAACGAACCAGGGTTATTATGTCAAAATATTCCTGTTAATGATTTTATCAAATATATTAGACTTATAATGTAATTCTAGGTGACTTCCTTCCTAGATATTCGAAAGCCTTGCAATAGACTGACACGAACATCGTGTGATTATGATCGGTTTGTTGCCGACTTGTGGTATTATAAGCTTACAGTGGACCCCGGTGAAGGTATGACCCGAAGGGCTTCCCGTATCATAAACGTAGACAAGTGATAATGTAGATTTCTCTAGACTGACGTAGGTACATATTAAGTAAAACAGACAACCACTGGTCCCTAAGTCTCTTTAGCTAAATAACAACACTCACATAAGATAAATGATGTCATTCGCACAAGCAACACGAAAGGTATTTTCTACAGGTTCATTGACAAGTTCCAGTACGATAGTGGCATCCTCGGTAGTAGCAAATCTCACGCGCCCTATTGCTGGTTTACTTGACGTACGAGAAAACATTGTTAAATTCTGTTTTTTCTTCACAATACAAACAGAAAGAACGAAGTTAGTCAACTAGTGGCTAAGTTTAAAACTAATGTGAACCCGATTCCAAGCCAGTAAACACTAGGATGATGACAGAAATTTACACCGTCAGATTTTTACTGTCAAGTTCTTTTTGTCACTTGCGTTCCGTCAAAAATTGTTGAAGGAAATTTTATGATAAATTCTTTCAGACAACTAATAGGTAGCCATTTTTACCGAATAATACTGTATTTGGGTTTTAGTATTGTCTAAGTAAACCTAAAATAGTAGATTCATGAATAACGTGTGTTGATAAATCGAATTAATTCATTTAAATTCTTGGCGTACAATAAAATTTGCTGAATAATTAACAAACATGGTAGTGAAAAACTTTTTCTTGAAAAATATACTTAATTTTATACTTAATAATAAACTTATTTTTTTATCATCTTTACTGGCTGGTGCTACAATGAAATCGGGTTATTAATATTATTTGGTAGTTACACGAGTAATTCGAAAAGAATTTAAAATAGAGGACCGCTATCATCAGTAACAAAAGTGCAAAATTGTATCACACAAGCTTTGGAAGTTAGTGATAATATGTACAATATGTACATGTAAAATGTTTTGGACAAATGCCTATTGAGAAATGTGGTCGACTATTAATTTATCACACTGGATCTGTAGATTTTGAAGAAAACTGTTTATTGGCGTTCGAGTCGAAAAACACAAAATACCACGAAGGGATAGACACGGAGAAATTTAAAAAGTGGTTCTTTATACACTACAAAATCTACCTGACCAATATGTGACATTGATGGACAATCCCCTTTTCCATTTGGTGCAAATTGATAGACCGCCAGTAAATGCAAAAAATGCCCAACGTATTGCATGGCCACAGAAGAATCAAGTCCAAGCAGACATGACTCATTTTTAGGAATAACTAATAAACTTAATTTGAGTAGAAGAGTATAAACAAAGAACACCGACATACATCATCGACGAATTAGCACGAAAGAAAGGGTACAAAATTATACGGACAACACCATTCCTCTTCTAATATAATGCCACAGAGCTGATTTCAGCTCAAATCAAAGGTTACTTCTAACTAGGTCCTATTCTTATATATTCTTGATACCATACACACTTACATCTAGAATAAATTAAGAATAACCAAAAAGGATAACAGAAGTATAGACAGGTCAATGTCAAGTAACAATAATAATAAATATTGAAGTATTTGGATCTGTCTCACGAGACTGCCGATATGTGGAATGTGAATTCAGTGATCATTGTTCCGATAATCATATCAGTTCACGGATTGATAGCCAAGAGCTTCGACACCTTAAGAGGCTCACGTTAGAAGATTGGATCAAGAGTCTGATGCAGAAAGCAGTCATTCATGAGACGGCCCGTATAGTGAGGAAGTTCCTGTCTTTGAAGCTCTAAATACTGGTGTCTTGGTACCTGTACCCGATGTCGGTGGTCTACTATTTTTTATGTTTTTTAATATGTATTTTTGTTTTCCTTTTTATATATTTAAAAATGTAATCAATATGTGTAATATATGAAATAAAGAGAATAATAAATAGACACACCTCACGTGCGGCCCCTTGATCTCAAACTAAGCTGAACCTATACAATGGCTAATAGCTTTCTATATTTTTATTCTCCTTTTTTGTTGTTGCTAATGTGAATTTATATATATTTTAGGATACGCTGCGACACAAAATACAGTCCATCAAACACAACAAAAGAAAAGCCTTCTAGCAAACATATAACCATGTTACAAAGGGTGACTGGGAGGTAATACTTAACGTAAAAAAAATAACAGAAGACTTTCAAACATGTCTTCCTACTGATGACATAAGATTTGGTTTTTTTTTGTTCTAGGCAATGAAGAGATACTTTAAAAAGTGAATAAAAAAATATATTAATACATATTCGATTCATGTTTTCATTAAAACAAACACGTTTCTTTATATTCTTCCTCACAATGGAATATACATTTAAAATAATCTAACTTAAAATCATTCTATCTTAAAAGAGTTTCGACTACTGTAGTCAATATATTACGTATTAGAACTTTTTACTCGTTTTATTATATAGGTATAACGTGCATTGATAATGAAATAATTTTAATACTGTAGTAATTAAATTGGACTGAACGACCACGAACTTGTTTTTTTTTCAGTTTACTTAACCTTGAAAACAAAACAACGTCCAAACAAAACATAGAAAACGTACCAGTGATTACATAAACATATAAATTAAACTTATTTCTGGTTCTACTGTTCATTATGAAAACATGAATTTGCTGTCACTATTACATGTACTCTAAGATGTATTATTATGTATTCACATTTAAATAAAAAACGTATTTTGACTTATATTTATTTATTATTCTTAAAATGAATATGTGGAAACCACTGTCAAGAGTGAGGGGACAAAACAATAAAGTTTGAGCATTACTTAATTAATAGAAAACACATTGTCAATTGATTTAAGTTCTTAATATACAAAAAACAATAATTCTAATAAAAATAATTTAAATCAGTAACAATCTTTCCACTAGCCCTAATTAGCATCAATAAATAAGATGACTTCGTTTTGTGGATCTCTTTGGAGTGATAAGGTCTTATGTCGTTCATAAATATGCTAACTATTCGAAACTAATTTAACTTTAAAATGAGTTT
The DNA here is from genome assembly GCA_949316085.1 of Hypercompe scribonia. Classification (NCBI taxonomy): domain Eukaryota; kingdom Metazoa; phylum Arthropoda; class Insecta; order Lepidoptera; family Erebidae; genus Hypercompe; species Hypercompe scribonia. The sequence continues at coordinate 14,417,819 of OX438981.1, read as the reverse complement.
ACTACTGAAACCACAAATTAGTTACAATGTAACTACATTAGTGAACTTACAAGCGTAAGTTTGAAGCCATGTCCCAAAATTAATCGTACAATACAGACTGCTCTGTATCTTGAAGCTATAATTACAATATATCAGCATTTTGAATAATTGAAATTAAAAAGAAGTGAAGTGAAAAATATTGCTTACGTCAATGTTAGGCGGATGTTGAATTTTAATAAGTATCCGGAATTATCCCCGTCTTAATCGCATTTAGAACACAATTTAAACAATGGCTGCACCATTTCACCTAAATAATACTATATAATTGTGTATGTACATTAAACTTTAGTCAAGCTGAATAAAAAACTATCGGTAACCACTTCGGTTATTTTCAACCGATTTGAATACTCCCATTTCTGATGTACATTAAAACTAGAAGATTATAATATATATAATGTGATAGACTATTTTACTAAAATAAACCTAACCACTACAATAAAGGTAAAAAATTATAGTTAATAGCTTTAAAAACTTCAATCAATCAATCACACCAAAATTCAAATATTGAAATATCTGTCTTTTACTAGTACAAAAATATCGCAGCCTCATCCACGTGTCACTCTGTTATATGTATGAAATCAATTATATTTAACTCCACTACACAATCTACCCTACGTTTGCAAAAATTATTTAGGATTCATATATTTATTGCTATGTGTATTACTATTATTAATAAAGCAGTTTGTGTTAGAATTAATTAGCATTAGAATTTATGGAATCTCATATTTTAGCAATTATTTAAATGCCACTCTACCTATGTGAGTATCGTAGTATATATCTGTCTATAATACCTAATTCATCATAAGTTTTAACTATAAACCTACAGCTGGACTTTAAAATTCAATATTGATAGTATTCTTATCTATAAAATAATAAGTCTTACATGAAAATATCTAGCTAATATTATATCTTAAGAATCACTTACGTAATAAACGTATATAATAATAATTTCCACACAAGTGATGCAGTAAAATCTGAAGTTCAATTTTCCTAATAAAAATTTGGTCACAATCAATTTTAGACCTCACAACTTTTATAAAAGGTATGTTGTTGCTTGCAGATTACAAATTCAATTTTCGGTCAAAATACAATATAATCACATTCAACTTTGATGTTTAATACTTTATTTACTACGAAAAACTTTAAATGGGTTTTAAGATCGTAATTTTATTAGAACTGAATTGTGACCGAACTTTTATTACGAATATTGGCCTGCCGAATATCTGCAGTGATAAGTCATATTAGTAAGCATGCGAGTACATGAGAAACTTATTACATAAGGCAAGTGATTAATATGTTACTTCTATACAGTCCTAAAACACTATCACACTCGACCACATCTCAATTTATGGACAATGCACTACAATCCATCGAGGAGCACAGCTCTTCTGGTCATCAGTCGCGAAGTAATTAAACCAGGAACACTATTATTTATTACCAATATATATAATACACTAGCTCTCCCTACAGGAAGCTTCGTTACTTACAACCATACATAATTACTATATACACACCTTCGATGCTTCTTTAGAGCGTATACAAAAATGTCCATCCTAATTCCACAAAAAAATCATTTATAATCAATCAGACATGATCTATAACGTCTAATCGATAATAACGTGGCGCGCCAACAAATATTTTAGGATATATAGTACACCTTATTATATGCTAATTTAAGCTCACTGACGTAGGTAAATTCGGCAAACAGCACATTTGTTAATAGCCTAGTTCTATGTATGGGTGCTTTATAAAAGTATTCTAAGCTATTACATAAGGAAGTCCTGAAGGCGTTTCTATGAGGTTTAATGGCGATTACAGACTCGTAGGCAAAAACCTTTTGAAATAACCTACTGTTAGGTTCTACACCTAATTCACAGTTCATAAGAACATAAAAATATTAACAGATTTGATTTCCCTGCATTATTTGATCTCTATAGATGATTCTACATAATGCGTAAACTCGCGAGTCAGTGAGCACGTACAATAGTACGGGCCTTCTAAGGCCCACTTATATTTAAAAACATACACATCACTTGGAAGGCTTGTGCTTCGGTGGAGTTGTTGGGGGACCACCGGCTTCCGCTGAAGCGCCAATAGCCACCCCTTCGCTGTCCACTTCCATCTAAAAATGATAGAAAATTTAACATGGAAAGTGTAATAATGACAAAACATAATTATTGACTAAAATCCATAGAAAAATAAAATATAATAACTGAATCAATTTTTGCCATCGATCGAACAGGTAAAATTTTTATTAAACTTGGATATCTGGCACTCAACTTATGTGCGCTTATAAAAACACTTTTTGTCTAACACAACCAGTTTCACGTTATCCGTGTAGTGACAGATTAAAAATAGTGTCACCCACTCTTATTTATCCCATGAGTGTCATAAGAGGCGACTGAGGAAGCAAACTACGCAGGACATCACTGCAAGGAGACGGAAAACTTGAAACAAATCCAACCCGTCTATCCAACGTGGTACAGTAGGCCTCCTAACTTCCTTTCTAAAAAGATTTCTATGTCCAGCAGTGGAATATCAAAGGTGAATTATTCTGTAAAAAGAATCTGCCGCTGTGGTATTTCCGGAATAATATGACATTCAAACCTTAAAAAAGTACTCGTTTCTCAAAAGCCATTGTAACTCCCGAGTTCAAAGGGCCCATGAGCTCATTTGCTCCTCCGTGGGATTTGGAGGCGGAAGTGCTCGCCGAAGTTTATCGGCGGACGGTTGACTTCTGGGCGGGTAGCGGCATACGGCCCCCGTCTGACGAGATGCGCGAGTGGCGAGAGGCCGCTCGTCGAGCCGTGGCTCGACTCGTTGGTCGTCCCGGCTGGAGGCTCCACGTGCTGGCTTTGCCGTCGTGGAGGCTCTCCAGCCGGTCATCGCCGAGTGGGCAGGGCGACACCACGGCACCCTTTCCTTCCGGCTGACGCAGATCCTTTCCGGGCACAGTTGCTTCGGAAAGTATCTGCACTCGGTCGCTAGGAGGAAATTGAGTCCCGCCTGTCACCACTGCGACTGCAGTGAGGACTCGGCTCAGCACACGCTGGCGGTTTGTTCCGCCTGGGCGGCGCAGCGTGGGGTCCTCACTGCAGTTATTGGAGAAGATCTCTCGCTACCGGCCGTCATACGCTCAATGGTCGGTAGCGACAGTTGTTTTACCGCGGTCGCAACCTTCTGCGAAGACGTGATTTCGCGGAAGGAGGCGGCGGAGAGGGCCCGGGAGGACAATTTCCATTCGGACCCAATTCGCCGTCGGCGAACCGGGCGGCGGGTGCGCGCATATCAGCGCCTCATGCCGCCTTGAGTGTGGCCGCGGGTGGACGGGACGGGTCCCCTCCATCCGCTATAGTGGCCAGCCGCGAGGAGCGACGTGCGCGTGTGCCATACGTCGCCTGAATAGAGAGTTTATCCACAGATGGTGCCCGCTTTGGCGGGCAGGCGCTAGGAGGGATCTGGATGTCGTAATAGCAGCGGTTCCCGGATCCCTCCTATGTCAGGCGCAGAGTGGCACACCGTGTGGTTTTAGTCGGTCCGATTCCGACACAACACCTCGTCGTAAACCCCGGTGGGGTGACGGCTCGAGGGGTTTCCACATGTTAAAAAAAAAAAAAATGGTGTCGTAGTTATAATTAAATGAACATACCTTTTCATCTTTTGTGGTCTGTGGAGAACTTGTTCCATTATTGCCATTATCTGATCCCGTTTCTCCAGACTCAGTAGTGCCTTAAAAAATTAAATATAAGTCACTAATGAAAAAAATGTTATTAAGTAGCTTATATAGTATCTCTCTAAAGTGACTATACGCCTCATTCTATTAGCCTCATTAATTTGATCAAAATTACTATCATTTCAAGCACAGTGCTTGTTTTTATATTATTTTTGTAACTTAATGTCGTACAGTCGAAAGATGTTTACCGGCTTGTATGTGATGTGCGTTCCCACGTTCCGCATCATGCTCTCTCACCATAGCGTCCAAATTGTAACGACGCCTGTATGAGATAAAGAAGGAGCGCACATGTGCTTCAGTCTTCGTTCCTAAGGTGTCAGCAATGGCTTGGAAGTCTCGTCCTGTACATAAATCGTATCAAATTCATCAAAATCATCTGCATCACAAATCTCATCACACATACAACAACAATGCAGGTTTCGTGTATTTTAAATAAACATTGAAAATAAATATTTGAAATTCACGAGCGGGTCCTAAGTTTCCGTCACCGTTCCACACGGAAAAATTTTAATCCCATCACTTTGATAATTGGCCCTCTAACACTGTGCGCTTTTTAAGAGACTTTTTACCTCGCACAATCTTTCTGTGGAGCAAATTAACCTCAGCAGTACTGCCGGATCGATACGGCCGATACGAATAAGTCCCGCTGTACAGCAAAAACTATGTATGTTATGTATTTAAAAGTCGGATATAATACTTTAAAATTTAAACCTTAAGTATTCTAAAATTAAGAAACATTTAAAACATTTATTTAATTTGAATACAAATAAATATAACAATACGTTATTTCTACAGTGAAACATCTAGTAACAGGGTATTTCCCTTACCGTATTTTCGGACAGCCGTAACTGCCATGAGTAATTCATCGTTAGTCCAACGGGAATTGATCTTTGCAGCCGGCTCGCCAGGCCTCAACTCTTCCACGCCGGAGTCACCGACTTTGCGTTTCATTGCACTTAACTGTTGCTTGTTTTGTTGCACCTAATAAAATCATTCCATTCACTACAAGTACTTTACATAACCAAACGTCTCAGGATCGTCACAAACTTAAGATATAAAGTGCATATCTGGATTATCCAAGAAACTACAAAGTAGGACTTGGGATTTGGTCGCACAGCAAACAGTCAAGCAAAAAAATATGGGATATTAAAATAATACTAAACAAACTTAAATTAAAATCAAAACTTTGATCAATAACTAATCTATTATGTGTGCAGAATACATTTTTTTAAACAATACCACCTAATACAGTATTGCAGTTTAATTAGCATGATATACTACGAAATTATTGGCTATTCTTAATAAAATTAGTTGTTTTATCACATTCTCACATTACATCACACAAACGTTTAGTCAAACCCATGCTCTATGTAGGTAAATGACTAGATTAAACATATAAGATATACTCCGTGTCTGCGAAAATAGTTTGACATTTGAAGTTAGTTATACAAAATGTCATCTTGTTCTTGCAAAGAGGGAGCCGAATGTCAACGTAAAGGTGAGAATGTGTCTTGCAACGGCACTACATAGCGACATCGTGGCGGGTTGCGTCTTACTTGTCTCCTTAGAGATATAATTTCTCTGTCCATAGCTTTGAGCATAGCTTCGCCCTGATTGACAAGCCCGGGCTGCGGAGGATCGCCAGGCTGGGGGCCGGAGGCCATTGCGACGAGATCGTCGTGATTGATGTAAATGCCACGTGGTAGCCGGTGCTTGTATCGCTGCTGTTTCGAACCCGGACCGCGGCGCCCGGACGGTCCGCACAACGGTCTCATTGTCCCCGTACGTCTGTTACATCACCGCTAATATTCAAATAACCATCCCTATATACAAGTTTAATGAAATCACACTCCAAATTAGATTGTAACTAACTGTTTTATTCATGTCATGCATGTGATTGCAACGAGCTGATAAACTAATAAAACTGTAGGAGAGTACCGACCTGGCGTGCACGAGGCATGCCTGACACAACTTCTGCGAATTGTGCGCCGTGATCTGGGTGCACAGAATGCCGCAAACAGTGCACCACTTGCCCGCATTCTCGCCGCCGCCCTCGCCCTAAACCCCAATAGACATTTTACATTCCTGGCACTTAGAGACTGCCACTCTACACGAAATATATGAAACCTTCGTGTAGGAACGGACAAAAACGATTACAATGACTTCTCACACACTTCTTTTAAGACCCATTAGAATATTAAATGATATTCTGCACACATTAGATTAAACAAATTTTTCTTCTTTCCTCGGGGCTATTAAAGGAAGCATGCGGGAACATCATAGGAAACTGGATAGCAAGGAAAAGGGTTTACAAATAAGGAAAACAAAATGTCATGATGAATTATTGTCTAAGAAAATCCATCACAAACCAGAATACATATTACATCATTCAAACAATAAATTTTTCTTTCTCAATACTGCCAATAACATATTCCCTACACAGAATTCTATAGCAAAAAACAAAATAATAATTTGTAAAGTCTATAGTGCATCCCGGGTAATCCTAAAGAGGTATGTGCATAACAACTGCATAAGATTAGGCAGTTGAGTGAGTTATTGGAGAACTACGTTTATCATTAACATAGTCTTTTGTTTTGTTAGAATACTCACAAAACACATATGTCTTTAACTGGATTCTCAGAGAAGCTCTTTTGAGTTTTATAAAATATATTTGCTACAACTCCAGTTATAATCAATGTGAGGAACTTAATATGACTTTTAATAGTGTGACAAAATGAAGTAGAAAATGAGTTAAACACTGGAGTATATTTGTGTAATGAATTATTTTAGTGTTATTAATGATGAATATTGCATATGAGAGTAGTAGCAATCATAGTTTGCAGATAAAAATGCAGAGCGGTCAAAAAAATTAAACAAGCAGAATACAGAAGCTTCTGGATATATTTTTAACAAATGAAACAAAATGACAGCAAATGAACTATAATGTACACATTCATTGGTCAAAAGCTACTATAATTAACATTGATCAGTAAATATCTTTTTTCCAAATAACTGAGCTATGTGTATAAACTATAAAGCATGTTGCCACAATCAAAACTTGCATGAAAATCAAAGTAATGTTATGATGTGCAAATCTATGACATGAGTGACTAACAAAAACGTTGTAAAGATATGGATTTTAAAACAAGGGACCAATAAATCTCAAATAGAAGATTTCAAATGTTGAATAATGGATGACACACCAATTGTATAGACAAAGTGAAAGGATGGAAGAAGACACTGAACATCAAGTTTCCATGGTGACAGCAAAGTTATACTCATTGTGGGGAAGCGAAGCACCCACCTGGGCGCCTTGCAGACCGGCGGCGCGTTGCGTAGCCCCGCTTGCCGCGAGGGGCTTCCCTCCACGGACAATACCACGGTGGAAAGTCCACTTCTGTCATAATTATTCAACACATATCCATAACTCAACAATAATAATATACCATTGAAACATCCAACACAGCTGACTTATTTAATTATTCACTATGTTTTAGTCATGGTGAATTATACCCTAAAGCTGTGATGATGTGAACTGTCCACAAGCAGAGCAAACAATTTATCATTTATAGGTTATCCACTCTAAAAAATAAATACCCAGTACACAAGGGGGAAAAATAATCTTTTAATCATTTTACTGAATAATTGCCGCTCTGCAATTTTATTTACTGACAATCTGCCAAAATGTTTTAATGAAATGACAATTTGGACAATCCAGATACACTACCAAAACATATTAAACCATGAAGGGAAAATGATAAAAATTGACTTTATTTCTGTAACTAGTTCATTGGTGACACAGTAAAAAAAAGAGCAAATAATATCCGATACAATTTACAAGCTATACAATACATTTTAACTATACATACCTTTTCATCATTGTCCGAGTCTTTGTCAGATCCTCCAGGCTCAGACCCAGCACCAGATTCTCTTTTACTTGTTCCTGACCCTGATGCATTGCGACCTTCACCAACCACGTCCATGAGTGAAGTGCGTGCTCTTGTCTTCTTCCACGAGTAATAGTACTTGACTAAAGATGCTATTGACTTGTCTGGCAACTAAATTAAAAAAATATTTTAACATTTAAAACCTTACCTTAACATTACATCAAAAAGAATTATGTTAACTCACCATTTGCCGTATTCTGTGAAAACTTTTGCCATGGAACTGAAAAGCTTGTTCAAAAAGAACTTTATCTTCAACTGTCCACTCATCTGGAAATGGAGTGAAATTGGCCAAGTCCATGGATGCTCTGTTTAGGTCATGTTTATGCCAAAATAACATGCCCAATGCTTGTTCTCCATTATAGCCATACTTTTCCTTTGCTGTAGTTATGTATTCATCCACTAAAATATTAATATAAACATTGTTGTAAAATTGGAAATCATGAATCAATACTTTAAAACTGTGAGTTACTTAGATTACTTACATTTGATGTCTGATATGTCAGCGGTAGGAGACCAAACAAGTAAAGCTCGGTCAGATATAAGTTCAGGCCTCCGCTGCTCAACTGGTTCCAACTCTGGACACACTGCCTGGTAATCTCTACCCACTCTAATTTTCTCAGCTGCAAACGGTACCACTGCTTGGTTTGAATTTACAATTTGTAGATGACATGAGCGCAGGCGATGATGGTAAGCATAAAAAACAACGCACGAGGTCAGATGATTATGATTAAAATTGCCACGCCGTTAGCATATTATGAAAACAATAAGTGTAAGTGCAGATGAAACTATTCACCACTCCACTACAATCGCCCAACCAATTGACATGCAAAAGCTCCCCAAATGTTAGAACAGTATTCCTCAAAAGCTATTATAAGCGATATGAAATAAGGATTATCTCGTACCATTCTCATCTTCTGAGCTTGAATCTGGACTTCCATGGCCATTGGGGCTTGGCCCCCTTGACCGCTTCCCGTTTCGAACATCATTACTTCTTTCAGCCAAAACCATGATTACGCACTTCTTAGCACAATTTTCACCTTGTTAAAACACTATGTAACTGTACATTTAAATATTATTATCGTTCAGTAAAGGAAATTATTAGAAATACGGAGCTCCGCACTTAAATTCAAACGTGATTCAAACCACCGCATCAATAATTTGACAAACCAAACTAGTGAGGGAATGATTCATTTGATGGCGTCTGTAGCTTGCTATGCATTCACTTTTTTGTAATTACTAAATACTAAATTTTACTTTTATAAATTAATCATTTGAGTTTAAAATATAAAAAAGAACAAATTCAATATATTTATTTGTAAAAAGTTATTTAAATATAAATATTTCACTCAAAATCATGTCTCGAAGAATTTTTGCTACTGGCAATACTACTACTACAGACTTTTAGAAAATTAACAAGTAACATTATATTGATTAATTACTTAAGTTTGTAAGGCAATTATCCTTATTCTGCCAGAAGTAACATTTTCTTAATAAAACACAAAGTAACATAATTTAAGATTGTGGCTAGCATGACAACAATATAATCCCTTCAGTTAACTAACAAATGAAAAAATTATGCATCAAAGTTCAACTTTTAATTTAAAAGATGGCGTTATCGAACATTATAATAAAGTATCAAAACAATAAACAAACATAATGGTCTGGATGTTGAATACATTTTTGGTTGATTTGTTAGTTTTACACGCACACTCTGACAGTAACGCTAATGAGTTAAAATTAAACGTAAGAATTGATCAAAATTAATTCCGGACTTAATTTTGATTCATGAAGTGTTTATCTTTGGAAATCCTGTACATCTTTATAAATATTTTAGACCACCAAATGTATTTTAAGCCCAGGCACCTCATAATTGCGATGTTATTTATAACATGACTATTAACAGTTATAGGTAGCCCATTAAGTTTAACTATTACTAATTATTTTAAATTTGTGTTAGTTAACTGTCGTAGAATAAGTATTATTCATTTATGATTTAACATACGCACCAATTTATTAATCGGAAAATATTAGTCTCTCCTCAATTCTCCTCAGTATCAATAGTCTTAACAAATGAAAAAAGTAACATTGACAAAAAAGAAAATATTTTCGAAAAATATCAAATAGTGAAAATATCTTTTCCATTTCTTAATATTTACAAAATCTTTTGAACTATCGTCTCAAATTATTCTCTATGGTATTTCTGGACCGTTTCCTCAAAGGCCGGCAACGTGTTTAAGACTTCTGAGAGAAGGGGTTCATGTGCGGCTGTCGTCATTTTCTATTAGGTGACCAGTCTGATTGTTCGCCCGCTCTGTAATAAAAAAAAGTGTAAATCTGTGGTTTTTAACCTGTAATTTACAACAGTTTATTTTATTATTTATTATATTATATACTTATTTTATTATATTTTAAAAAGATTTTGTGAAAATAACTGAATCATACTAACATTGTTTCGGCGTACGACTTGCGCAAAATTTAAATCATTAGGTTTTAGTTCCTGCACTATCTGAATCTTACATGGATGTATTTTCAAAATACGGCGTAATGATGTGCGGGATAACCCTAAGAACTTTTGTGAATCTATAAATCTGGATTACACCGAACAAAAGCGGCAATTTGCTGCATATTCTCTTCGGTCCGAGAAGTCCGTGGGCCTCGAGTTTACTTCACATTTAGCGTAGAACCCGTCCTTTCAAACTTCTTCGCCAATTTATTTATTAAAGGAGCACTTGGACATTGATTTAAGTCATGTAAATCGTATTCAAACGAATATGTAACTATTATTTAAATAAAATTGCGACAAAACTTCTGAGAAACAAGCTAGTGGTCAGACCCCTCCTCGCACCCCGCACGGCATTGTGTGGGATGTTAGATTCAAATGTTAACAAATTCTTAGGCCACCTGTAGTAGTATTATCAATGTCATTTCTTCATATCTTTTATAAATGACCTCTTAAACAGTGATCAATCTACACCTGGCACTCCATATAAAGCTACACTAACACTTTTAAAATACTAACCAATAGTACACACAAAACATCATTTAACAAAAGATTTTTTTGTCTTCTACGGCGTTTTGTTTCTATTAAGATTAATACGGTTTAATGTATTGTTAATAAAAGTGGACGTAAGTGTAAAGGTGTAGTAAATGATTGGCTTACTTTATATTATAACTTTAATTGTTTAACATTTATACACTGTGAAATAGTAATAGTGTATCATTGAAAGATTGTCGGTACTTATAGCACAACTCTTCCTGTTTCAAGTAATAGCTGCATAAAAATACAATTTTAATCATTTTATATTAGTTTGTATACGTAAAAAGCTGTACTCCGTATGTAGTAAACACTTTGCGAGAAATAAATATTATGGGAAAATAGTCGGTTAATTATGAGCGGTTAATCAATAATCAGTTTTTTGTTACATTATTAAATTGTAATAACTATTCCACAGTTTTAAAACAAATGCACAAAAGAGGTAAAATGGTACAGATTTGCACTGGGCATTCCCAAACCAGTTACCAGTTTTATGGCTCTATGACCAAGTCATACTTTATTACGTCCTTATAGTCATAGATATTGTGTGTGTGTGTATTGTAGGTTCTACTACGCCTTAATAAGGTCAGTTTTAGTGGGCTTTACTCTGTTTTTAAGGCCGTGGTCCGAATCACACTCACAGCACTTACGACGTTTAAACTGCTAACGTGTGGTCCGATTTAGTAAGTGCGCCAACGTCTGTTAGCAGTATTAATAATTCGGACCACTTGTGAGTGTGCTTACAAATTCAAAAAGTTGAACATAACCTAACAGAGCATTTTTTAACATAAAGGAGTGGAGTATGTGGTGTAGTTGATGAAGATGGTAAAGGGGAGACTGGGGACACTTGATCCCCCCTTTTGTTTTTTGACCATTATTTTGTAAATATTGATCCGATTTAAATTATTTTTGTACTAGAATACGTGAAATTTTATTAGCTATACTAAGTATAGTAGCTAATTATATCGGTACAAAAATAAAATAACCAGGCCACGAAAACTTCGTATAGGAAATGATATCAAGTGTCCCATATATATGTACGACTTGATCCCCACTATCTGGAACACTTGATCCTGGGAGGAACAAGTCACCCACATTTAGGGTCATATGATAGCAATACAGAATAAAATGAAAAAATATGTTGAAATTCTTTTTATTCTTGATTAATCATCATGAAAGTGATATAAAAGTTAAATTAAATATAAATATTTTTCTTAAAGTTAAACAGTCTTTCCTTTTCATCTATTAGCAATCATCTTTTCTCTCTTTATTTCTCAATATTAAATCTTCTTAATGATTTTGGAAACTTAAAACTTATGACTCTCTTTGATGACGATTTTACTTTTGGATCTGGCAGTTTTTTCACTACTTGATATTTAGCAATTGAAGAAATATCCTCTTTAACCGGCCACTTAAACATTTTAGCATTAATTTTTTTAGCGAATTTAATAACATATCCATTTCGACTTTCACTCAGTGTTTGCCCAACATATCTATGAACGAGATTCTTTTGCGAGATTAGGTTCACCACAACCCAATCTCCAATGACAATAGAGATATTGGAGTCATCTTCATTTTCTGATTCACTACTGCTATACGAGACATCACTTTCATCAAACGCACTTAAAACTGATTCTGGCGATGGCGGTAGTTCTTCATCCTCTGACGTTGTCACTTCCTGTTCTTGTGAATTTAGGTTACGTTTTACAGCTCTTACTTTAACTTTGCGAATCTTCTTTTCTTTTTTCTGTTTTCTAGCTGCCCATTCATTCTCAATGGCCAGTTTTTCTGGTGTATCAGTTAAAATCCTAGTTTTACCTTTTTTTCTTCCCTTTCTAGAGCCTTTCCTCGGTCCTGCTTTTGGGTGTGGTCTTATTACTTCAGGACTTACAAATGCTGACGTGGAAGGTTTTGAAACGTCAATAATGTGAGAATTGGCCTGTGTTTTAGGTCTATCGTTATTTCTTATCTGTAAAGAACCAGCTCCACTCGGTCGGTTATTATTGGCAGAATTCACAGAGACATCTCTATTACTAAGTAATTTTGAGGGAGATTTTGTAGGATAATTTTCCTTTTCATTATCGGAAATATCGGGAGTCACATCGTTATCTGGAATTGGCACTGGTACAACTAGCGCAGCATTTTCTGCATTTATCATAAGGGCAGGTGAAGACAGCGCAGCATTTTTATCCGTTATTAAAAGCGCAGGTGGAACTGGTACAGTATTAATAGCATTCATCATCAGCGGAGATGGAGCTGGCATAGTATTTATTACAGAGTTAGGTGGAGCAATTAGCAGTGGTTCCTCATTGCTTATTGAAGGCACATCAATTACAGATTGATTAAGTAAAATAGATGGTGATGACGGTGAAGATATTACTTTCTCTGTTTCAGTTTGCACGTTTTCTCTGTCTGTAACGTAGGAGCTCAAATATTCGTCATCTGTGAATATATCAGGGTTGTATGGGAAAATGCCAGTAACTGAGAAACTTTTCTGAATATTTCTGGGAGTCATTGCATTTGGGTAAGCACTGCCTAGACATCCAGCCAAATCATATATGGTTAATGGCCGCCCTGGATGACTAACCATCCAATTATCGCATGCAGTATTGTAATATGATTTCATCGCTCCAAATACTATTCGATCCAAAGGTTGTAATTTATGAGAGGTGTGTGGTGGTATAGTTAAGAGATGGATTCCATTATCTTTGCAGTAGTTTATAGAGTCAATGGTAATATGTGACTCATGGTTGTCAAATATAATAAGACAAGGGCTGTCCTTGGTGCATCTCACATACTTCTGAAAAAATTTTAGAAATAGCAGAAAGTTTTGTCCAGTCATCCATCCACTGGGATGTGGAGCTCCTTCAGTACCCGGTGGTCCACCATCTATCATTCGTTGCTGCCAGTTCTTACGTGGGAATATAATGAACGGTGGAAGGTGGTTACCTATAGCATTTATAGCTCCACATACCGTAACAAGTTGTCCACGTTCTCCAGATGTAACCTTTGACACTTGTTTGAGACCTCTACTTGCTACAATTTTTTTTGGCTTATGAACTGTGGTAATTCCAGTTTCGTCTACGTTCCAAATTTGGTCCGGACCAAAATTATATCGCTGCAATAAGCTTTTCAAATTTTCAAAGAAATGTTGAAGATTGTGTCTGTTAAAAGCTGTGGCGCGAGACAAGTTAGTGGCTTCGGGTACACGTAATGACAACTCTTTGTGACGATTCATAAAACCGTAGAACCAATCATAAGTTGCTGTTTCCTGATCAGTCCATTTTCGTGGTATTTTTTTACTATTTTCAGCAGCATATTGAAATGCGAGGTCTCGTACATTCTTAGGAGTTAATCCGTGGTATAATTTACTGGCCATTATTAAATAATTAACAAGTTCTGTCTCTTCAGTTGACGAAAAAATTTGTGACTGGCGATAGTTTGGAGTGAAGTCAATATTTTCAGTCGTAGCATTTTTCTTCTTTCTAACATATCTTTTCAGTGTCTTAACTGCTATTCCGTATCCTTTGGCAGTACCACGAATACTCTTACCCCCTATAACATCATTAACAGCCAACTCCAATATTTCCTTATCGATCAGTATTCTTTTTCTTGCACCTTCTCTTGTTTTATATACTCTAGGCATATTTAATCCTGAAATTATAAAAAAAAATTAGAGGACACTTGATCCGGTGGGATCATATCTCCCATGAGAAAGTGTACCATGTGTACCCAAGGTATGTTGAGGTTATAAAAAAAGATTGTATAAAAATCAATCAATATTGACACTTTTGTATAAAACCGATGTTTAAACACATAGATAACGGCTAGTTTAAAAGTGATACATATCCAAAATAAGTTTATTATCTAATAATTAAATCAAAATGAAAACTTACAAAAAATATTTATGTGCAACACGAAACACATAAACATCCGCCATTTGCACAACTGTCAAATTTTACAGGAGTGTCAAATTTAAAAATGGAGGACGACCCATAGGCTACAAATGTTGCCAGTCTAAAATTAAATAGAATTTACAGAAGCTTTGTAAATCCAGTGTATCTAGTCTCCCGTAAGGATCAAGTGTCCCCAGTTTCCCCAAATGTATTTCAAGCATTTTCCGCAATCATAGATTATAGATATAGATTATATATAGATTATATTGTGATTGATTTTTAAGTTAAAGTATTAAATAAATAAATTTAAAGAAATAAAGTGATTAGCTATTTACGGTTCAAAAGTAACAGTCGAAATAAGGAGCTCATATACTAAGCTTTATTTGGTTACACTAAGTACGAAAAAGGGTAATTAATTATGCAGAATTGCAACACTTTTAATGGAAGACCCATGCATAACGCCTCCTCTACATAATGGCGCAGGTCTGGACAAGCAAGATGGCCAGGCTTAACGAGAGTCATAACGTGGCCTTGCAAAAAATTAGGTATCAGGTCAGGTAACGTGTACAATTATTGTTATTTTTGGAGTCGGTGTCGGTGTCAGCAGTAGGTTTTAGTGAACTTGTGATTCCATTAGTAATTTTATTTGTGTGAGTATGGGTAGTCTCACTAAATACGCTGCTCCTATGAGACAGCGCCATTCAAATGAGACAAACGAAAATAGGGAGCACCACCCGTCGATGAACTCGTACTACGCAATTTAAGTTGATGGCCGTCCTATCCTAAAATAGTAAATCTACCTCTAAGACCATTTCAAAAAGTCTTGTGAAGAGCACAAAATTATGCTTTCTACAAAACAAGCTTACTTAAAAGTACAGCGCTGGTATCCTGGTATCTAATCATTGTAAACTCTAAGAGTTTTTGCGTAATTTGTTGAGTTTTACAGTTACACAAGACCATTTACTTCAGCAATGATCACCATCAAAACATCATCAAATGAGAGGGATTTAGGAATACGTTTTTTACATCAGTATTTGCATTTTTGCAAAAAAGTTTTTAATTTTGCCATTTCTATCTCATTTTAGAGTAGATTGTGATATGCTGAACATATTGCGTACCCCTTTAGCGGGCTTAGGCGTAATGTGTTGTTGTCTGAACAATACACGTACATGTAATAGCAGCAACCTCGACATATTTGCTGCCATTAATTGAAGTGTTGCATAGTGTCACCGAAGAGCTTCATCAGAAAGAAACGGACCACATCGGAATACTACGATGCTCTTCTAAATCATTTTAAATTTTTGTATACATTTTTTTAATCATTTTAAATTGACAATTGAAAAAAAAACATCATCATAATGGTCGAAGCAAATTAAATATACATTATTACGAATCAATCAACTTGTCTGATCTCATTCAAAGGACACTGACAGGAATATATAGGACTTTGTACCACCTTACGGATCTCATAGTAGATATTACTTTTGTATTAATTTGGCTGGTAATATCATCAACTTTATGTTAAATAGTTAATTCAGTGTGTAATTTGCGATGAATTACATAGGATGTTCTTAAGTCAGCCATGACAGCTGGCTGTCACAAATGAGATCGATCAACAAGATGGTGAAGTGTTACTCTGATGTTAAATACACTAGTAAGCTCTTTCATAAATGTCGATTTAAATAATTTATCGTCTTTTATGTCATTAAAGTTTTTTAAAAATATTAAAAAACAAATTGACATCTGGCACACAACGCCATTTAGTTTGCAAACTAAGCAGATTTAAGTATGCCAGATTTAAAAAATGTAGGAATGCGTTTTATTATTGTAGTTGTAACAAGTTTTTGCAAATAATATAAATTATTTTAGCAAAGTTCTAAATATATGATAATTAGATGAAAAGAGTTAGGATGATTCTCGATATAAACAATACAAGTCATACAACCATCCATTACATATTGCTAGTGGTACAGGGTCTGATACTCTCCTTTAAATGAGACCACATGACAAGCATTAGCTTCTGAATATAAAATGAATTATGAAAATTTGTACATCCAGTAACAAATTATGACATAACACACAAGAAAAAACAGTTGAATTGAGCACTTCCTCCTTTTTTAAGTCGGCTAAAATTATGTGATAGAACTAATAAGTAGGTAATAATGCAATCACTAACAATCTATAAATTAGGCAGCACTTGTTAAGTGCACACGGCAAATGTTAAAAATTTACATGATTAATAGTGGAGTTGGGCCTGATTCAGACTGTTTTACTCGTGGCTCGGCTCGGGTGGACAAAGGTTAACGTGGTAAATCCTTAATTCCTTGCTAATATTATAAATGCGAAAATGTGTTTGTTTGTTATTCTTTCTCATCACAAAGGCTTGAGTTTTGAGGCTGGAGAGTGATATAGGCTATTTTTTACTACGGCAAAACATCTTATTCCTATGGAAAGACCTATTATGATGTGTATTTGAATCACTCCAAATATTACAAATTCCGATAGAAAGCCCTATTAGGTTTTTACACCCGATTGCTAGTTCAGTCTAGTTTTACGAATTTCAATTTTACCACCTCGTATCTCCGCCTCTCGCGCCGCCATATTAATAAAATGGTGCCTAATAACAGATTTTTGGGAATATCGACGCCGGGGATGGACCACGACGGGGCCCATCAACGGGGAACAATAGGTCCTCCGTCTTATCCAAGAATACCTATAAACTCAGTGCCTCAATGCGCCCAACCACCAGAGACTCCCGTGGTGGCCGTGCGTGCCGCCCTTTGAAAACGTGATGGCTTATCCTAAACTAAATACTTCTTGTAAGTTCTACCAACAGTATTTCGTTGAAGTTCGAGAGAGAAGGACCTGTCACAAAGGTGACACATCATCGCCTCTTAACACCTGTAGTAGTAGTAGTAGGACAATTTAGAAAATACTCGTATACGAAAAACACGTGGTGTAGATGAACAATATTTTGTGACGCTAGTACGCGAATACTCTTGATTTTATAGAAAAATTAAAACTGTAAATTGTAGGCTTTTCTTTATAGTTTAAATGTTAGTGAATGTTTTCTCACAAATAAATAGAACGAGAAAATGACAAAAATAAAAATAGTAGGATTAGTAGAGTTTATTGGCCACATGGTGGTAAGAGCTCAAAATAAGCGATGATGACAACCATTATGCACTTTCAATTCAATTCAATTTTTATAATACTACTGTTGTGAGAGAAGTTAGGTGTAAATTTTAAACTCTCGGGCTCCAACTACTGTAGAATACAGGCAGGATAGCCTGTTACAGTTTCTCGTCTTTAAATACTTAGTTATAAGTTATTATTGTATTTTAGAGTAGTTTTGCACATTTTTTTTTATCACATATACTATTTGTCTTTATTGTTTGTTTTCATAAGTTATTCGTATAATAGATTTTAAGAGAATATCTCCTTTCTGTATCGTTTTAAGTAGTTGGTAAACTACTCTCAAGATATCACGTTGTTCAGTGTTTTACCCAAACGACGCACGCACGAATATGACGCACACACGAAATAAATAAACTATTGCTTATGTATGTAACTATTTACAAGACAACCAACTTAGTAACTCAAAGCTTTGGTCCATATTTGATTGCATAAAATGAAATAAATTTAGATTTCATATTTAAAATAGACGACATCTAAGATGATGAGTAAAGCTTAAATACCAAAATAACAAAATTTAAAAAAATAATAAAAAGACTAAAAATGTGCTTCTACACGCCTCAATCTTGCGATCGTGTATGTTTATTTAATTAACAATCGGTAATTAATTTAAATAATTTATTTAAAAACTGATAATGATTGTAATCTTCATCTAATATAATTATCTTTTTATTAATCGGTATCTCGATAAACTAAGTTAAGTCTAATCTCTATTTTCAACAATCTCGTCTCCGGTCCATCCATTGCGCAACATTGATATCAGATTGAGTTATATAATAATATGACAATTGTAGATCCTAAAAGAGTGACGTCATAAACGTAGGCGATCATTTTATATTATTCAGAGACTTTCGAAAAACTTGCTCGCGTAATATAAGAATTGATAACTAATGTAGTGTTGGAACTGATTTGTTTATACTTCACACTTCAGTTAAATTAATTGCTGTGGTAACCGTTTTAGAACCTCGTCACGATGCTTCGTCACGAATGGACTGGCTTGACAAGAAACAGAAAACCAGCGTTAAGCGATACTTGCGTTCCTTTTCACCGAGTGAGTTGACCTGAGTAAACTTAGTTACTGGACCCCAGACCCCTTTTCCTTGACGTTATCTTCTCTAGGTGATGATGTTCTGCAGGTAAAGACTTGGGCAACTATTGATACACCAGGCCCTCCCAAATTGCCCACAATGGCAAAGACTGAAAGTTTAATAATTACTTTCGATTTCGACAGGAAGTAGATGAATTCGATTGCATTCAGGGTCAAGCATCCTTGTCAGAAGTCGAACTGGTTGTCTAAGAAGTCGGGGCCCACGCGCGACAGATGTTTATTGATACGGGCGGTACTGAGTCTTTCAAAGAGTTTCGCCGTCTTGTCCAATAGACATATCAGTTGGAGCACTGAGGACAATGTTGAACTTGTGACTCTTGAGTTGTAGCTGTCCATGGGTGGTGGTCGTTACTTACCATTAGGTGATCAAGTAGCTCGTTTACCCCTTATATTATAAAAAAAACTATTCCTATTAACATTACATGGTAAGCATGACCATCGTGCAACATCATCTAGAAGCACTAATATATCAAATTCTCAAAGACTTTCAGGTAGAATACTTACTCACATTAGGTTTTAGCTCATTAGAATAGTCTTAATGGTTTGCTTGTGTTTATATTGTTGGATGTTGTGCATGGAAAGGTATGAACAGAAGTAATTTCAACTCATACTTGAGTCCTCTTTTAGAAAATGTTGATGGCGAAAATTAACATCAATCAAAGTCGTGTGTATGTATAATAGTGATAAAAATAACTTCTATACATAAAGAAACTAAATATATTATATACTCACGTATATATTGTATTGTTTAATATTATTATATCACATAATACTAATGTCCTCTTACATCTCAGATACGGCTCTCCGATTCAAAGTTAGGCAGAGTCTCTGTTATGGTAACCAGACTGCTCATAAACATACTTTAATATTTTTGAATATGTACGTATTACAGATAAATTACACCCAGTCACAGTATAAATAATCATATTCGTTTGGGAATCGAACTCACGACTTTCGGGTTAGCATTCAGGGCCACTAACCACTAGACCAACAAGCCGGTTATCATACGCATAAATAAAATAAATACATATAATGATTATGTTTATTCGTTACGCAGAAGGTCACGAATTAGTTAAGATTTGAAAAAAAAAACGTATAAAAAACCATTTGATATATTATAAAAATTGTTTATTTTAAAGAAAGCTGATTAGTTGAAATTTATTTTTTAAAAATTATATTGGCTGAATGACCACCGTTTCGACATTTGCACTCTTCTCAGCGATCACCGATGTTTTCGAATATTCGACCGCGAGATCGCCGACATGTCTGCGCTGATTTTTCTATTAGTTGGCATACTGTATTTGGTTTATTGATGTAGACATGATTCTTTAAATAACCCCACAGTCTGCTGGGGATAAATCTAGCCTTCTGGGTGGCCGTGCAATATCACCTCGTTTGGAAATCAACTTTTCCGGAAACATGTCTTTAACCACCGATAGGAACTCATTAGATTTGTGCATGGCTCCATCTTGTTGAAACCATGTGTTACGATTGTAGCCAGCATATTCCAGTAGCATCGGTCCCAAGAACTCTCGCAATATGATTGTACAAGATGTTAGATTCAAGTGTTAACGAATTCTTGGCACGCCTTATACAAGAAAGGAAGAGGTATAATGGGGCCATAAAGAACTGAAAACAGTAATGAAAACGTATGAGCAACGTTACCGAATATGGACCTTATCAATTGAGTTGCTTACAAAATTCCATTAAATACGGCATCATATTTTAGTCGGTTTCTGCCCAAAGAAGAAATGTGAGGTGTGGTGTGAAGCCGCTCGTCGAGCCACAATTTCTTGTTGGTCATTGGAGTGTCCACATGCTGACTTCGTCGTTGTCGGGGCTCTCTAGCTGGTCATTGTCGATTGAACAGGAGTAGAGCACGGGACCCTTTCCTACCAGTCCGAGGGACTTTTCTCGCACAAAAAAAGGATGGAAAAACGCTACGGGAAGACTTAACTATCTTTATATTTTTCTTCAAAATCTGTAAATTCATTGGATTTTTTTTATAATTAAGGATTGATATCACGAATATTAAGAAAAAAACAACAACATAACTAAGGTTCACAGTACAGTGTGACATCATTGCTTTATTATTGAATGAACCCACAGAACACTAAAGCAAAAAACATACTGTAAAACCCGATGCTTCTCAGCACAATATTTAGTCGAAACAAATCTTAATATGTCGTCGTATCTGGTTTTCACGCAGTGTTTCTAGTCATAGAAAATTATAGGATTTCATTGGATTCAACATGAGATATCTTCACGTCTGTCGATCGCCAAGAATGTTGCCGCCGTAAGAAACCAGTTCCGGCGATAATCTCGCTTTGCTTTTTTCAGCAATTAACACAAACATCAACAATAAATATTGATAATAACCTGTTCATACTTTATTTTACACACATACATACTATCACGTATATTCTTCAGAAGGGTAGGCAGTGACCATTGATCTCCACTTACTGCGGTTCTGACATGTTTCTTTTGCTTCGTCTATATCTTCGTCTAACGTAGAAAACGTTTTAGGTGCTGGTAGGTATTTTGCTTGAAAATACTTATATTTTGAAGAACTTTAAACACAATTCAATTTCACACGGTTGATTTCAAAACGAAATATAATTTGACAGCTGCCATTACCGAGGCTTTGAGAACATTTTAGTTTTGCTTTACGTTTCAAGAATGTTATCAAAATAGATAACGATTATGTTGCGTTATAATTCCTTTGTAGGCAGGTGTTAGAGACTCGTCAGTCAGTAAGAAGGGAGCACACTGTAACGAACTGTCGACAGATATGCCATTGTCGTACTCGAAACCGCGTATTGTTCTTAACTAATTTAATATTGCCAAAAAAGACCGAACAATTGTTGTAAACGTTATGTAACGTGTATTTAGTGTTATTGTGAGTGATTATTTATTGTGGTGAAGATGAGGACGGTAGCATTGATCAGCGGGGGTAAGGACAGCTGCTACAACATGATGCAGTGTGTCGGAGCCGGGCACACGATCGTGGCTCTGGCCAACCTCCAACCTATACATAAAGGTTAATTTTGCTCCGATATCTAATTTAGACACATCTAGACATATCTATAGTAAACAACACATGCATTTCGGCAATTTTTACTCATCTAATGTTCATAGGTGAATAAATATATGGAAAATAATTTTAACTTTGGTGCATATGTCTGAAAATAAAATAACTATTTCAGTTATTTCAGGTAACGTTTCGCAATGAGTAATTTACCTTTCTATGATCTATTAATTCTATAATATACATATATATATATTTAGTAATTAATAATTCACCTAATTAGTTAGGTAACCTATGCTATTAAAAAATACTTTCTAAAAAGCAACAAATAGGTTTAAACAATAATACACATTGCTCTTGTTATTTTCAATATAAAGTGAGAATAGAATTAAAAAGAACACTTGTATACCTGTTTTAGATGAGCTGGACAGTTACATGTATCAGACAGTTGGACACCAAAGCATTGAGTTATATGCAGAAGCTATGGGTCTACCACTGTACAGGGAGGCAATAACGGGTAATGCCGTCAACCAGAGCAAAAATTATAATCCAACAGACCATGATGAAGTAGAGGATCTATATAGACTTCTGGTTAAAGTCAAGGTAAATTGTATATTATACTGTGTTGTTTTAAAAGTGTTTAAAAAATAAAAAAAAATGAGTGATATTAAAAATCTCATTCTGAGCTGTGAAAACTCCTTACACTTTTACGATTTTCACATATACACATAGTTTTATTGCACAGCAGGAATAATTTATGAGAAAATAATAACCTTATATAATTCTAAATATAGACAATTTACATCAAGACTTGGAACTAATGATTGTACTCTTTACTTAATATTTGTCCTAGGTGAGAAGCAAACCAACCAACTAGTTAAATAAACCTAAGTGAAAAACGAGAATGTCAAATAGAACTTAACGTTTATAGTATTTAGAAGTATGCTAGCTACTACTTTCAAATACCTCTACTTAAATACTATTACTGTTTTTTTCAAATTTGACATCTTATTATAAATTATTAATGAAACTTTGGTATCTACAAAGTGACAGATAGTCTGTGTGGTGACAGATTAAAAATACAGAGTATCACCATCCCTATTAATACCATGAGTGTTGTGAAAGATGACTCAGGGCGTAAACTGCCCAGAATAATATCACTGTAAAGAGAAAAAAAATTTGACACAAACCCTATAACAAACCGTCTGAGCAGTCTATAGTAGGTCAAAATACCCATTTTGAAGAGAGGCCTATGTCCAGCTGTGGACAATTAAAGGCTATTGATGTGAATGAAACTTTTGTTTTCAAGTTTAATGTTGTATAGACCTCGAAAGCAATTTCACACTATTTAATTCAATATATATAAAGTTGGTAATTATTAACATAAATATAAAATAACATAGGTAAAAACATATATCAAAGGAATCGAATACCTGGTTCAGTCAATCAATCAACAGCATCAAACAGTCCACTGCTGGACATAGCCATTTTAATTTACCATAAATGCTTAGTTGTGCTCTATTAATATGGCCCCAATTAATCATTTTAATCTGATAGTTGTAAAAAACTATTTGAGACCTATGACAAATTGTGACATGTTTCAATTGAGTTAGAAGCTAATTTGTTTTCAATGCAGAATATTTATTTTTCCAAACAATCTTAAAGTTATTTCTAAATGAATTTACCAATAATTTTATCTAATGATAAATTTAAAGGTCATGTTTGTTATGCCTAACTACCATCTATCATGTGAGATATAGGTGGTTAGTAGTGGTTAATTTATTAATACTATCCTTGTTTTAAGCTTCTTGTACAGTGAGGGTAATACTTTTTAACTAGAATATTAAAAATGCTTCTTGAGCGAGGGAGTAATCATAACCAAGCTATTTTTTATATATACGACTGCACAGTTGTCCTAGTGGTTTAAGCGATCGCCACACCGCTCCTCTCCTGTGCTAAGTGCTGTGTGTTCAAAACCCACATGAGACAATTCTTTGTGTGATCCATAAATTGTTGTTCTGCATCTGTGTGCTCTTTGTGTCCGTTTCTTGTGATTGTGAAGTTCCCTGCAACACAGGACTTATTCCTAAAGGGCGCGTGGTCTTTAAAAAAAAAAAAACATTTACCTATAAATTAATGAAATTAGGAATCATAGAATAAAATAACACTGTTTTTAAGACAAGTAATGGCTCGTAAGACAATGGCTTAGAATCAGAAGTCACGCTTCTGATTCTAACTTTAAAATATAAATAAAAATGCTAAGTCAGACATCTGACACACAACACTATCTAACTTCACACTAAGCAGTGCTTGTACTGTGACAGCTAGATTGTCTGATTGAATACTTGTATACTGTTTTTTTTGTAAATACTTACTATACATAGAAAACAATGAAACTCCAAATCAAAAATTTACAGATCCTACAAACATATAGTCTGATCCGAGAATCAAACTGGAGACCTCATGCACCGCATTGGCATATGAAGTTGTCAAGAAAATAAGAAAAATAATTCATTCAAATTTTGTTTCAGGATGAATTAGACATAGAAGCAGTCTCTGTTGGTGCAATATTATCTGATTACCAAAGAATTAGGGTAGAAAATGTGTAAGTGAATATCCATATTATTAAGCTACTTTTAAATAAATTGATTTAATTAGATGTCTAGTACATAAATGTTTCATTACTTTGGGTTCGTTTTACCACCCTGATAGACTATTTTAAAAGGGATCCGCTAATTAACTATATAATTTGATTTCACAAGTCTTGAATAGAGACAAATATGTCAAATGAAAGTGTACCTACAACCTGTAGGCTAAAGTGGTCACCCTTCGTACTTGGGGTACATTCATGCGGTAAACATAACAAAAAACTAAACGTCGCATGAACACGAGTTTTCATGTGAGCGTAGACATACCGCCGCAATGTTGTTTGACGAATGTCGCACTATTCTCACCACTCAGTTGTCAAGACGTAATATGTTTTCGCGCGTGGTGAGTATTTTTTATATTTGTGTTTAGAATCGTATTATAAGTAGAATATGTGTTAATTTTTTTTACAAAACACAAATGACGAATTCAAGTTAAAACCGTTTATTTTGGATTTTAATATAATAACGGATATTTCTCAAACTACTGATTTAATATTGTGCACCACTTGGGGTACATTCATACACGCACAAATGCTTCTCCTTAGAATATATTTTATCAAAATACCACGAAAATGTAAAATACCGATTTTGATTAAAGAAATATATAACTTACGTAAATTCTATTTAATACATTCAAATATTTGGTTATAGAATCATGATGCGAAAATAAAGAAAAGGGTACGTGAACCCAAGAAGATGATGAGTTGAGGAAGTAGTGCCAGGACGTTTGGTTTGTAGAAAAGTTGAAATACAACATCGAAATAGCAACGTTAGAAAACCGCGTCAAGAAATTTGTACATGCGATTAACAAAAATGGGCGGTTCATTTTTTACGTACTCTCATTCCGAATTCACTAGTCTACAAGTCTTTTCCTTGGAAAAAATAGTCCATATTGTTAATTATTGCAAAATACATTATTGGCTTACGATACTACAAATTCAGAAATTTGTTTCTGAGTATGCGAAAGCATTGAAATTAACGTATCCTGCCAAATGAGACGAAAATCAAGTGGCCGGCTTTGAGTTCAGGCAACATAATTCAGGGAAAACATAATACATACAACAAAACAATATAATCCGCTAATGCAGGGAACATAATCCAAATCTTTTATCGTTGCAAAAAAACCAGGATCTTGGTCTTTCGTGATCCACATATTCATCTTTTGTATATCAGTGGTGTAATTAAAATCTCAGATCGCCAACCACGGCTACAACGAGATTGTCAAGACTTTTTACGTTTACAATTACTTAAATTATTTAAAAGTTCATTACCTATAAGAGTTTAATAAATATTTAATTATGTGCTCACTTCAAGTTGGAATTCTTACAAAGATCTCTGAAACACTGATTTTTAAGCCTACAATTACTAAAAATAAAACAAATTGTCTAAGATTTTCGTTTTTGTTATTTTCTACAAGCGATTTTTATGATTGAAGTGAAGAATTGTTAAAATAATTTTAAGATACATAAATATTTTTTATAATTTAATAAATGTTTACGACTTTAATTGACTTTTAATTACCCTGTATGAATCTACCCCAATGGTGTGCGACGGTGCCCCGCACGTAAATGCGTTCGTACAAATTTCTCTTCCTAGAAAAATTACTATAACTTAAAATTTTAAAAATGATTTCTTAATCTTTTTTGTAACTATGTTGATTACATTTAGGTGCATAAACGATATAATCTAATCTATTAATTATAAACTAAAAAATAAAAATGTCAAAATCAGACGAGGGGTGACCACTTTCCACGTTGAAAAGTGTTAAAGTAATTAATCACTATCATTATGTGTTCAAAACTTTTTCTCTCTATATCTTCGATTAATTATAACGGTCTTCACGTAACTATTTTACATATTTCTTGTTAGATATGTAGAAATAGAAAACATACGTCAATAAAATTGTGCCCAATACATACTAACGAATATTTAAAAGAATGTTAATTTAATTATAAATTCTCTTTATCATACTGGAAATTGGCGCCGATATTTCTGTTAACGTAAGATGTTTGCAATATTTAATATGTTATTATAATGCAACACAATACTGTAAATAGCAATTAAAAATGGCTTCACGGTGCAATGATTACATTCGTTTGTAGGAGCCCCTCAATCTTCTGTCATACCTACTTTGTTGTCGGCACTAAAATAAATCACTATAACATGTATATTGTTTACGTAATACATAGTTGTCTCAATAACAATGTGTCCTCTTAAACTGTAGCATGCACATAGCTCTACCTCACACCTACAAATAGAACAGCCCTAACACATTATATGTATTTAAATGTATAGTTTATTCATCTTCACCGTCAAAACACAGATTACACATGTATAGGTTACGTAGTAATGATAATAATAATAATTTCCAGATCCGCGAATATGCATACAGACCATTTTTACCAGATGATTTCAATTTTTTATTTCTCTATTGGGCATCCGCGGATGCAATACAGACATCGGCCCATCACTAGTACATAACACACCTCGCACAATTTTAATCATTCTCATCTTCGTACCTTATATACCTATGACTTGAATATTTTGTTAAGCATGAAGTTTTGTAAATAATATTGCGAATTAACAATAGTGTTGAAAATATATTTAAAAAAAGTATATTTTAAAAAAACGTGTATTACTTTTTCTTAATAACTCATTTATATGTGAAAAAAATACTAAAGACTTAAATGGTTGAGCGATATGTAATGTTGCATTCTACATTTAGTCAGTCTCCTTAAAGATTGAAAGTACATTAATTTTTTTTACGTTGTTTCTTTTTTATTTAATCTTTAGAGTCTACCAAAGTGACTCTACTCTGCTTGATGGAAAAATTAATAGAGTCCGAGGGTTATGATCACCATACTCAGGAAGGTTGTAATAAGACTTCCATCTATTTATCTTCCATCTATTCCTTCTCTATGTATTTCTCCCTCTTTCGCCATTAACCTTAGTAAAACGTGTAGCTCAATTAGACCTAGAATTCAATATGACCGAGGTTATTATTATTGCACATGCAATATTGCTACATACCACATTCTTTATCGAATTTCTAAAGAAGTTATTATATAAAATAAAAATCATGAGTATTCAACTGAAACTCACTCACGAATATTAAAGTGTTTGCTGCATAAGAAAACGTACGACATGACTTCCTGTTATTTTTTTCATTTAGTGTAATTGAAACTTTGAATAGTAAGACTTTAAATAGATACTTTACTACCTGGTTTAATTTATTATCATGCTATGCAATACTGTTGGCAAAACATTAATTGGTCTAATGTAGGTAATTGCTAACATCCTACATAATGTATGTAAATAAAATTGCTCTGTTTTAGACTAGACTAACGGTGACGTTCTGTTAGAAATCAGTTCAATTTTAATTTATTTTTCGGTTACTATTGATGCGATTGCGCTGATTGAATAACTTCGCTCTTATGACAACAAAAAAAATTACTATTAAGATTTGTAATTACAACAACACCAACGACGGTCGTACAGATCCTAAGATTGGCAACTGTCACATGGTGCACGTTCAAATTTAGAACTTATACCATAGATATCCAATACACAAAATATACGCCAATAGTCACGACACGAGGCCTAGTATACTTACATTAGTTAACCACTATAACACGACTGTTTTTGCTCTATGCCTCTCTCATGCGTGGAAGGTGTACTTGCTATCATCATCTGCCTATCGCCGTCGACTGCTGCACGATAGCCCTAGGAGCGTCAATTATCCAGGTCTCTAGCAGTCAGCACGTACCTACTTACATGTATATATCATCATATTATATTATATTCAAAAGTATATGACTTTATTCTTTCTAATATAATTATTTTCCTTTTAGATGTCACCGGTTAGGTCTAGTATCTCTGGCATACCTTTGGAGGCGGAATCAAAAGGAATTGTTACAGGAAATGATAACAAGTGGTGTCGAAGCCGTCATAATTAAGGTTAGTTCTTGCCAAAATTACTTAAAAAAAATATATTCTTAGCTTTTCAGGAGCAGTTTGTAGCAAAGTCTTTTCTGGCTTTATAAAAGTCCTGGAAAAGTCCATATTTCCATTCCAGATTACTGGTAGGTCATATAAAAAAACTGCGAAGCTCCATATGATTTTGTATTCACAGAGCACCCTGAGGGGTGAGTAAAAATGTATGCTAGATCATGTTAAATAAGAGACTATACTATTAAGATGGGTTAAGCTAACCTTGGACAAATCCCTAGGAGAAATCGTGTCTGCCGTACAAATTGAGAGGTAACCAAATAGTACGCTCATTTTTCTTTACTTTACTTTCTGCTAAATAGAATCGCAATATAGACAACATTAATCAATAAACACACACTGTTTCTGTAGGCAAGTGTCAACTACAAGAAACTTAACAAAGGAAACCAAACTACGCAGCGTTTTGACGAACGGAAAATAAATGTATCAAAAAATATCTAGATAAATAGAGCTAAAATATAAATATACGTTGTCCTCTTTCCACAGATATACATATAATGTATATTTAAGAAACACATTTTGATCATCGCTCTTCATTATCATAATATTTAGAAAATCACGTCATTAAATCGTGAACACTCATACTGTCGACACGTTATCATGTCAATGTGAGTGCTAAGGAAACAAGATTGCGAAGGAATCGCTAGCATAGAATGTAATAAATATTATATTAAATACCTACACTTGTCCTCTTGCTTTATGTAGTGTAAATATGATCCTAGGGATAATATTATAGCATTTACTGAATGTATACCAGCAAATAACTAATATTAATTACGAACTTGTTGCATATCGCTATTCGTTACTTATATTCCGACTATTTCGTATTATACTTATTCCGATTATTTCGTACTTATATGTCTAGGAGTAAGACGATCAAGTAGGTGTGGTGGCGACTTCCACATACAGCGCAAAAAAGTGCTACAGCGCCATTTACCGAAGACACGCCGAACTACGAATAAATAATCCTGTATCGTATTATAATTATATGCATATATATTACATTATATAGATTTTACAGATTTCTGTATGCTATATTTAGACAAACACTTTTGAAATTGGTTGAACATTATTTGAACATAAATGCAGCAATGTGCATTAGAAAAAGGCCACCTTAGTGCATTTTATCGTCTCGGTTGCTTTTCTTTGCGATTTTGTGCCGTTCAAGTTATCAAATCTGGTAGACTTGCAAGACTTGAGTAAATGAGAACAGTCAAAAAGCTAAGCTTTAAAAACAAAGCATATGCTAAATCTAAAATCGCTGTATTATGTCGTCCATACAACATATGCATACGAACTGAGGATGTGGTTAACCAACTGCATTTCCTGTTTTCAATTTAAATTATAATAGTGATTTTGTCTTCCCCTTCTCCTTTGTCAAATGATAAGTAGTTTTAGATTCACTGAAGTAATCGACATGAGCAGACTATCCAAAAAAATCTGGCATAAATAAATTTCCATATATGTAGTACAACCCCAGATACAAAACCTAGTTCCACTTATCAGCATTAATGCTTATTATCAATATTGCAGAGAACGTATATGAAGTACAGGCCTATATAACATGTTCTTTTTATCGGACAGTTAATATCGAGAGCTCGGAACATACAGATAACAACAATATTATTCTCTTTATAATTTATTATCTATATAATGAATAGTTAGGTGTTAGAAAAGGCTACTCGAAGTCCGAAAATAATTGCCGACTCCGGAGTAGCTACTGTAGGTATATGTGACGCAGTGGCCAGTATACTTTCGAAAGCTATTCCGCTATAAGGATAAGACACATGGGCTTTGCTAAAAATTGAATGCATGAGTCTGATTGATTCTTCCACAATACAAACTGCAATAGTTGCTAAGTTCACGGCCTATTGCCCTCAACGAAGAGAAATAAAAATTGTAAATTTACACAACTCCGTCCCTTGAAAAGGTACTCGTAGGTATACGAGTATGTGAACTTGCCATATTCACTTTACTCCGCCTGATACCCCATACTCCCATACTCATTGCGATTGCAGACAGAATATTATGGTGACACACTATAGCGACCTAGTGAGATGCTTTTTCACGAAACCTTTGTAAAGCATGGCAGGCACACACACTTACCACAATAACTGTTACCCTTGCACAAATGGGCCTCCGGTCTCGCACTGACCAACGAAACAAGACAGCATGCTGTCGCTTTAGGTTGATCTTCTGGACCGGTCGGTCGACTTGCCCTTTCGTGCTGAAATCAGCGTGTTTCTAATACCTCAACTGACCACTATATTGAAAGGGAAAGATAGGAACATTACCTAAGGATATCAATGTTCAATAATTAACTTTTATTATAGCCAATATCTATTTCATCATCCACACTATGTACTACTAGTACTTTAAGGGGAGACGGTAGTGATGTATTTTTTTGAGAAAATAATACAAAAATATATTTACCACTTGAATACAGCCTAAATTATTTTTGTGCTTTGTACACGTAAAACCACAGAAATGGCATTTGCGACTGCTATTATATTTGAAAACTATCACGAAAATGTCGATAAGTATCAGTTGACTTATTTGGAATAGAGACAATTATGATGTATATGTAAGTATGTGACGAATAATACACTAAAATGGACTTCTATGACTTTTCTTTACATATTATATGAAAAATATCACGTCTCAAACCTACATGCGAAATGTAATCACCTTACGTCACAAAGAAGGTGATTTACACGTGTTGAAAACTTCAAAGCGCTCTCCTGTAAATTTTAATATAAGTAGATAAGGGGTTGTTTTAAGAGATTGCCTCTGAGCGATGAGGCCGCAACTTGTACTTGCCTAGGATTAAGTTATCTTTTTAACCGACTTCAAATAGAAGGTTCTCAATTACGGATGTTTATATATTTTTTATATATATTCCTGCATAACTCTGTCATATTATTTCCAAAATTCCAAAATTATTTTTTTGTTCGTAAAGGGTCTATGCCCAAATGGTCCCATTTAAATTTCGTTAGATCTGGTAATACGTTTCGGAGACAGACAACGGAACTCTTCCAAAAATGACAGCAAATCAACCGCGACTGTTGCTATTGCATAAATATATAGTGTTTAGGCAACCTCAAACTTATTACCGAGGTATTCCGTTTATCACTATGTTAGAATTTGATGATGGGATTTCATCTAAGGAACCCTCAAATTTAAAAGCTCCGACTACGTGCATTAGCTTATTTCTCCAACTATACCAGTATTTGCGTTTGATAGCATAGTCATTATCTCATGTTGCTGAACTAATGATGTAAGGGTACCTGACCTTTAGGAGTTAGAGGATAACTCTTTCAATAATATAATCGTGTTATTTAACTGTTTTGTTCTTTCAACATATGTTAAGCCGTCAATCACGATTACCATACTTAACATCCTAATCCTAATACAGTTAGTGTAAGCCCTAAAGTTTTTCTACAGAACTTTAATATCGTCTAGTAGGATCATTATGCCAGGTAGCGACCTGAGTTGCCTACTTCAGACGAGTAAAAGAAAATGTAATCTATACGCAATAGAATATGTTATTCAAAATTAGTTTCAAGTATAGTCTAGTTTTGATACGAGACGTAAAATATAATTCATTCACCTTCATTCAAAAATTATGAGAAAATGGTGAGAAAGTGAAAATATAGCGTAAACGTCAGTTAACAAAAACCGAACACTACTAACATGATAAACATGTTAATAAAATAATTATACTTGTTTTCAAAATGTTATTAAAATCATCTTTTAAAGAAATATAATTTGTTCAATAATAATTATTCACAAAAATAATATCTCAATTTGACTTTTTTCTCAGTTTTATTTATGGTTTTCCTCATTACTAAGTGGTAACCAAGTAGGATGATACTTTACAAAGTTAAACCATCCTAGTCTGGTCAATCTATTGATGGTCCCGGTTGCCATACGAATATCTGTGGTAATCTTTACGGGACCTGGAGTCCTAAAAAGCTTATTAAGAGTGTTTCTACAGAACTGCGATATCGCTTTCTTGAGTCGTGGAGGTTCGATTTCAGTCACTCCGCGTAAATAAAATGAAAGTTCAGCCGTATCGTAATAGATTTAAAGTCGACCCCAACCAAGTTAGGCCCAAGGGATCCGCTAGTCTATTATTTTCTGTTATTCCTTACCTTTCGAATCTCATTTACTTTTTTTGTATCCTTTCCCGGGACTCGAACTATCTCTAAATGAAGTTCCATCTTAAACGATTTAACGGTTTAAGCGTAAAAATTAAACAGACAAACACACCTTCGCATTTATAAAATTAGGATTTATAATATAAATAGAATTTTAGCACTGAAGTGTTAAAACGTTTTTTATGATGATGATGACGTATATATTGATTTAAGTTTACAGCCGTTGTATCTCATGATTAAATGTGTTAGTTGCAAATTGATGTCTTTTTTTCAATTGTGTTCGTTAACAACCGCCTGTTTAGGCCTCGTTTCTAAGCAAATTAAACAAAATTTCTTTAAAAATTTAAAGTCGATTACTAAACAATTCTTCGAAAAAGAGGTCAATCATCGAATCCAGCTAGGTTGGCCAGCGTTCGGGAAGTACGTTTTGTCGTCACAAATACCGCAATGTCTCACGACAAAAGTCTTTGACTAGTGTGTTTTACCAGTGATGACTTAGGACACAGAGACGTGGTCGCTCACTATAGGCTTGATAAGAAAGATCAAAGTCACCCAAAGAGCAATGGAGAAGGCAATGCTCGGAGTTTCTTTGCGTGATCGAATCAGGAATGAGGCGATCTGCAGACGAACCAAGGTCACCGATATTGCCAGATAAATTGCTAAACTTAAGTGGCAGTGGCTTAGACACATTACACTCAGAAACTATGGCCGATGGGGCCATAAAGTTCTGGAGTGGCGACCGCGTACTGGGAAACGCAACATTGGTAGGCCCCCCACAAGGTGATCCGACGACCTGGTGAAGGTCGCGGCTATTGTGGAGAACTTTGGGGGAGGCCTATGTCCAGCAGTGGACGTCTTTTGGCTGATATGATGATGATGACTAAACAATTGTAAGTTTGCACTTTTATAATGCCACACCCTAAATCAGTTAGTAATAGTGTATGAGCTATTACGATCATACTAAGCAAAACGAAATAATGGTATAATCGTCGGATTGCGACCATGCAGTCAATCAATGTAACATTTTTGATAATTTGGCATTGCGGCTA
This sequence comes from Hypercompe scribonia, assembly GCA_949316085.1. Classification (NCBI taxonomy): domain Eukaryota; kingdom Metazoa; phylum Arthropoda; class Insecta; order Lepidoptera; family Erebidae; genus Hypercompe; species Hypercompe scribonia. Next base: position 14,383,974 of record OX438981.1, on the reverse strand, counting down.
CCGACCACCGAGTTCTATCTGCAAATTATACATATTTATTACACTCGTACATAGACCATCCGGATCACTTATTCTACATAGGGATTGGCACCGACTTCAATCAGATTTGAAGGTATCTAATACTATTATAATTGGTGATTGCTGTGAAGTGTCACTTATTTTTCTTTTTCAATTAGATTTTCTTTTTAATTTTGTTACTCTTTGTTTGTTTTATGATAACGGTTCCACTTTTTTTTTAAAACAGAATTGATTAATTTAGAGATGCACAATAAAGCGATTTATTATTATTGTTATATGGGTGAGAAAGAAAGGGATAATTTTTAAACTGATGAATTGGAAAGTGTGAACAATAACACGAACAGGTCTAGATCGCATTCCTCGATATTTATATATACATACATTGCATATTGTTGGGTAGACTGACCCCTTTCATATTTTAAAAGAATGTATCAACGTAAATTGTTATCAGCTTTTTATCGCAAGTGATCACAAGTCGTAGCGTCTGATAACGTCTTCTTCTGCCACTCATAATGTGTATAAATTTATTTTGAAAGGGTACCTTATCTGACGCTTACTATATATGTAGCGTCAGATAAATGAACTTGTCTTAAATTGAACACTATGAGGTTTTCGGTAGATCTTCTTACTGATTCGGTAAAAACCGTAAGGAGTATCAGCAAATAGTTGTCTTACGCTTAGCCGAAAAAGAAGTGAACTCTGCTTCTCTTTCGAGAACAAAACTTTTTTTTAACTCGGTAATAATATGACAAGAAAGGATTACGGTTGAACCAAATTTGCTACGTGAGATGCTAACCATAATGACAGTGATATTTTATGACAATGACAATGATAGTTTATTCATACATTTCTTCGTAGTTACTCTGTAAAAAATATGGCCAATTATCACTCCGCTCTTGACAATATTACCCTTTCCTCAAAATTTCCCTCAAGAACACGATGGTTATTTTAATAAAAGTTATTTTTAAGGTCAGCTTTTTATGAACTAAGTAACAAACCATCAGGCCTTCATGTCAACTCTATTCCATCGACTTGTTAGTTACTCCTCTTATGAAAGAATTCTTCATAGTTTGTTGTCATTTTACAATCTAAACAATAAAAATATTTTTTTAGGTGGCCGCATTAGGGCTGGATCCGAAGATACACCTAGGAATGACGCTGCGCGATATTCAACCTCATCTTCTAGTCATGCAAGAGAAGTACGGACTCAATGTGTGTGGTGAGGGCGGCGAGTATGAAACCTTCACGCTAGACTGTCCTTTATTTAAAAAGAAACTAGTTATGTGAGTATACATCACATGCATTTGCTCTCTACTTTAAATTTATAATTTAGTAAGTAAACATTGGATGCTAATGATATTGACAACTTAAAAAGTCCTAAAAGTCATGCCTTAGAGTCAAAAACTGACTAAATCCACTTTTTTTATAACATAATATAACGGTTTAACTACATCCATCTTATCGAAGTTAAAAATAACGCCTAATATAATACACCATAATAGGTGTTACCCTTTGAAGAAGCAGTCGAACAACAATCCTTATGTGTTAAAGTAGCTTGAATTAATTTCTGATACATATTAAAAGGCTTACTTCAGTATCTTTTTATACTGCCAAATTCTTTCTGATATTATTATATCAAAACAACAGAAACCATAAATTATGCCATGCCATACAACATAATTACCGAAAGACGGGCCACGGTATTAATGAAAATCACAGCTTATCAGGGTAGGCAATTATATCTAGAAGTAGACGTCCTATGACTCAACAATTTTACATTACAAGTGTATAAAAAGGAGGTAAGTAGCTAGTGACGAACGCTTGCACATGAAATGACACAAGGTGGACAGTAGGTCAAACTATCTGTTATCTTACCTAATTACTCACATATTTGTTTTCTTTGCGTTTACTTTGTTGTATTTTAAAAAGTATTTTAAATAGAGTGATACGAATAACACGTTTTTTATTGGAGATCACCTGGAGGTCAAATTTCGAACGTTTTGGATAGTTAATTGACCCGTAAAACTTGGACTATCATGGTGTAGACGTTTGTACTGTGACAGATTAAAATAAATACTAGAACTCTATGGTTTTATGTAGCCGATTCTACATGTTCTTTAAGTTTAGAGCACATTATGTTAAAGAAATCGGGTATTTTTGGACTTCTCTAAATATTTAAGTAGTCCATGTACGCTTTACTTAAGTGTGCCATTATTGCTTAGAAAGAAATAAAAAAATATGCCCATTTTAATGTATTTATGATAAAAACTGTTTTTTTATCATAAATACATTAAATGATATTCAAAGTGATTCAAATGATTTCAATTTCAATTGACTTGTTGACCGCATTCGGCGTTGCCATTGGCCCTACTGAACTATTCATCAATCGCAACGCATAACACTGTCCCCATTAAGAGACTTGATGTCAAATAAACTCACACCAGGCCTTCCGAAGCGAATAAAAGTAAGGACATTATGCGATGATCAAGTGATTCTGGATGTAATAGGGCTGACGTCAAAGGTTGAGAATCAGTTCAGACGAAAATCTAGGTTTAATCCATAAATTCACAATTGTCTAATAATAAAGTAATGTATGATTTAAATATAATGCGTGTTAAATATAATGCAACCTTACACGTGTGTAGGGCAGTTAATCTATAATAGCTTTAGATCAATCAAAACTTTATTGCGCACTAAAGTAATAGGATACCAAGTATAAACAACTGATAATGACTAACTTTTGTATATTTAACATATTATCATCAAAACAGCATAATTGCGAGTTTCAAGTTTAAGGTTTGATTGATCAAAACTTATTATGTAGACATAACAGGTCAGGTGTAAATTCTTTATCTACTTACCATTTCCTGAATCTATTTAGGCTCGGTGCAATAAATTTTCTACTTCTATTCTCCTCTATCACTCATCTATTTGCTGCTTTCTCACAGCCATATCCTCTTTTACATAGTCCATCATTGTGTCTTTTTTTTCGTTTGTCGTCCCGTACTCTTATATCTGTCAATCTCCATACTTAAAGTTTTTACTTATCGCTACGCATAATCATCAGGTGTAAATTACTAATAATAAAATCCAGTTCGTTAAGTATAAAACATGCATAACATTATCAATCTATATCTATATATTATAGGTTATTAGAGGCAACTGTATTGTACTTTATGAGATAACGAAACAAAATAATAGTTAATACAAAATACTGTTTATGGTGGTCTAATTTATCTGGTATTTTACACAAATATCAAATTAACCTATCGCCGGCCACTATTGAACGAAGGAGCGCCAACTTCTTGGGCTTTGCGTCTTGGGCAATCCGCATGCAGCCGCTGCCAGCACCTTCAAGTTATCAGTCCATCGCGTCAAAGGGCGCCCTACAATACGTTTGCCCAATCGTGGTCTCCACTCCAGCACACTTCGGCTCCAGCGACCATCAGTTCGTCTGGAGACAGTACTTTACTCAAATTATGACGAGGAACAAACACCGTCCTCCGAGTAACATAAATGCTTAGGGGCCGTTCAAGTATTACGTAAGCAGATTTATTGCAATTATTTACCCCCCCATCCCCCTTGTCAGCAAAAGTAAGCAAAGCTCTTACCCCCTCCCCCCATGCTTACGTAAACATTTGTCAATTAATGTATTGTTTTTTTAATTTTATAATGTTATAATTATAATTTGAAAAATAAGAAAATAGATTTAGGATAGAGATTATATTTTACTGAAACGGTATTCAACATAGAGTAAAGGACAAAAATATTATATCTTACTAACATAACAAACTTATTTTAAATTTTTGGTACATATATTAAATTCAAATTAACAGTCTTCAGTCCATGAAACCCGAATCCATGATTCTAAGTTTTCGATGACATTGGATTGCTTTGATTGCTGCTCAGTGTTGTGAGTCTGCTCGCTTTCATCCGATTTTGGAATGTCTACGTCATTCTCATCGAGCCATTCAACATCATGGTGCTCTAAATTTTGAATAATGCACATCAGTTCATTAGCACGACGAGCAGCGACTCTTACAGGTCTAACTTTCCTATCAGTGTGCGTGTTTACTTTCTTATGGATCTTTTCGATGTGACGATTTAGTGACTTGACGGAAGCATGATAAAGACCACACGTTTTGCATGTTCGACTTGATAGCCTCAATTGTACCGTCGGACAAAAATAATCGTATGGCATTTGCAGGAAATCTTTGAGTGAAGCACTTAAGCGTAGAGCTAAATTGACTGGAAGATTAAGAAATTGCCCTCCTTCATCTAAAACCAAGTCATCAACTGTTTGTTTTACTTTTACAGGTGGTGGAAGAAACCTGTTGTCTAGTAATCTAAATAGTCCACTTCTTGGACGACAGCATTCTGTATTTCTACATTTTACAATTTGGAGCAAGTATTGGCTTTCACGCACATGTTCTGAATACCATTTAATGTCTGGAAAATCAGGAAGATCTTGTTCACCTGCCCCAACATATTTTGCATTAACATTATAGCCATCAATTTCCATTGAACTCCATACTTCAGCTAATACTTTTCCTGCAAATTCGAAATTAGATCTTTCTAAATGTTCATCAATTGTAACGCCACGTTCATCCAAATGAGACCCAAAATGGTCATGAGGCAATATTAAACTAGCCAGTTCCCGACTAAGAGGAGCCATTCTGCGCTCTACTCTGTTATACGCACTTCTTCCGGGAGCATTGGTAGCTAAAAACAATGCATCGAGATCATGTCGCTTAAAGTGTTGTATAGCAAACCCTATGACTTTTTGATAACGCGGATTTTCATCTGGCCCTCCATCAACCGTCATGATTACCACTGGTTTTACTAGTCCATGGTCAGTTTTAGCTAATGGTCGAAACTCTTCAAGTTCGAGAAGCGTCTCGAAATCCTGAGCATGAGTATTAGCAGTAGATGAACTATGCTTTCCACTTCGAATAGCGATGTATGTTGGTCCAGAATATCCAACGGCTTGCGGTTGTCCTAGCATATTGGAAGTGATTTTGATACCAGCATAAACAGATGGTATTAATTTATGACGCTCAGCGATTACCCAATCGTGATCAGGCAATTTGATTCTATATTCCATGTGCATTAGAAGAGGTGCTTGCTTATTTGCCGCAGTTACGCCAATAGGGACTCGAGCTTTATCATCTTGAGATATGAAAAATACTTGATCTGGTCCTAGTAAGGATGCTATGTTCTCTAAATAATGGATTGATGTTTCAGCGAACTTGCTATCTAAGTGGCTCTTGTGGTGATCAGTTTGAGCCCGAATGAGCTTAACAGGGACTGTCGATACATGTCTTCGTCCCTCTGCAGAATTAGATTTTCTGGGAATCAAACGAAGATATGTCCCACTGCGACTAATGTCAAATCCCATTTTACGTAATTCTTGTGTGAGTTCATCAAGAGTTTTTACGCTGCGAATTGATTCCGTTCGTCTTCTATCATCTGCTGCACTTCCAAATAAAGCTATATCCGCGATTGTTTTCAATAGTAAAGGTTGATTGCTTTCAAGATTAGGACGTCCCACTGAATCCCTCAGAGATAGTCTTTTTTTCATTTCTGGATTTTCATGACAAATATCTTCTAACTTTCTTTTCATACCATCCCTGTGTTTCTTCTGGGCAACTGCGTTTTGAACCTTCCTGTTTAAAGACTGTTTTGCTGTTTTTATTTCCTCGCGCAACTTAATGATCTGTTTATCAACTTCAGCACGGATTGACATAGTATCTCTGGCAGAATACAAAGCATTCAAATTTTTTTCGAGTAGAGCAATCTTATTTTTCATAGCCTCCTGAGAAGATTTTGGTCTCTGTTTATCTGTATTTTTATTAATTTCGCATTGCTGTTGTGATTCATTACCGGTTTTTATTTTATCTTCTTCCTGTTTTTTAATATTTGAAGCTGGCTGTGTAATTTGTGTTTTTTCTGCAGGTTTACAGGTTGCCTAAAAATAAAAACTTTCTATGGGTTCTGCTAAAGATTCTCTTATTAAGCTACATAAATACAAAGTATGGCAATAAATATGGTAAATACAAAACCCTATGGCTTTAAATCTAATATCTTTAAACGAGCAAATAGTTCCGGTCACAAAATACAGGGTGTTATAGTCTATTCAAGTAGGTATTTAAAAGAATATAAACAATCTTGATATGTCTTTTTATTGAAATATGCAATTATAAAATCAGATATCTGTAAAGGTGCGTACAGACATCGCGAGGCTTGCGCCGCGAATGGTTCGTCTCGAATACATCAACCTGAGGCATGCTACGGCACATGTATACGTGCGAACCATTCGCGGCGCACGCCTCACGATGTTTGTACGCACCTTTATGTACTTACAGAAAAGCAATTTTTTAATATTGGTTGAGTTTTTAAATGAATCACAACAGATTTTACACAGTTTACAATTTTAAACCACATATTACAATAAAAAGACATATAAAGATTGTTTACATTCTGTTAAATACCTATTTGAATAGAGTATAGTTTTCTGTAGGTATATATATACCTAGTCTTGCCATAAATATTGTAATAAAGAAAAAAGAAAATTGTTAACTGCAAATAACATTTATTACTTTTACAGTGTGTCAGTTTAATACATAAATATAAAACAATTAAAAATATAAAAAGCTTATTCGAAGTGGTCTCCATTGGCTGCAATACAGTCCTTTAAACGATGAGGCCAGTTATCAATAGAAGCACGCACTCTTTCCATGGGAAAATTCTTCACTGCCAATCGTATAGATTGTTTTAGGGACTCCAAATTATCATGGCGTTTAGAGCAAGCTGTACTCTCTAAAACTGACCACAAATCATAATCCAGCGGATTAAGATCGGGACTAGACGACGGCCAGTCTTCAGCTCTGATGAAGTCCGAAACGTTCGATTCCAACCAAGACTGCGTGGACCGAGCTTTATGACCCGGCGCCGAGTCTTGCTGGAAGGACCATACTTGGTTATTGAACATGGTGATGTTAAGGGGCTTAACTACCTTCTCAAGAATGGTATCTTGATACACTTGTGCCGATGTTTTGATACCTTTTTCACAAAAATATGGCTCAGTCACTCCTTCATAGCTAACACCCCACCAAACCATCACTGAAGTCGGATAATGTCCACGTTGCACTCTGTCGACTAATTGGGAAGCTTCCTTAGAGCTTTGAGCATAAATACGGTCATTTTGTTTGTTAAAATGTTGCTCAATTGTAAAAATTTTCTCATCCGTAAACAAAATTTTTCTGTGACCTCCCTTTGCGTACCGCTTCAGTAGTTGTTTCGATTTTACCACCCTATTCTTCTTTAAATTATCAGTTAAGAAATGGCCAGTGCGTCTCTTATAGGCTGCAAGTCCTAAGTCATCTTTTAAAATACGCGACATGGTTCTAGGTGCTATCTTCATTTCCCGAGATAAAATCTTTTGCTTTCGGACAGGATTTCTTCGAATTCTTTCCCTTACTGCTTTGACCACCTTTTTCGTACGAACACTACGTGGACGGCCAGATCTTTTTCTGTCACAAACAGAGGAGGTCTCATTGTACCTATTAATAGCCCGGTACACAAACATTTTACTAATACCAAGTGTATGGAGAGTTTTAAAAATTGCATTTGGCTCCATACCTACTTTGTGTAATGCTATCACAGCGATTCGGTTCTCTTTATCACCCCACACCATTTTAATATCGCAAAATATTTTACAATGTATTGGCGCCAAAATGAGAAAACACAATGAACAATCGTATAAAAATGACAGATTCGAAATTCAAATGTAATATTTTTTTATAATTAAGTGTAACAGTATTTATGGCCAGACTAAGTATATATATATATGTATAAAACTGGCATCCTGTATTTTGTGACCAATTGACGGAATCAATTATAAGAAATAAATCTATATAATGAATATTACCTCTATACTTTAAGATAGGCCATAATATTTTCTAATTAGCAAAGAGAAACTTTTTGGCGATTTCTAATATTTCTAGTAGGTACTCATAGGTACCTAAAATGATTTCGTCACTCACCTTAGAAAAAAAATGTAGTAAATTGGATTTATTCTTAGTCGCTGCTTGCAATTCTTCTTCGATTCTCTTAGATACAATAATATCTAGTTCCTTGTCGGATTTTGCTTGTAATTTATAATTTCGCCACACTTCGTTAACTAACTTTTGTACATTTTGTACTTTCGTACTTGTATGAGATTTTTTAAAACTTTCAAACAATTTTTGGTATAACTTAGATTTGTCTATTTGAAATGACATCTTATTTAAACATTAAACTTTGGATAATGGAATGAATGGTAACACAAATGTTAACTTGCTTTACTATGCTTACAATACGTCTACTCGCTATAGCAGCCAAACGAAACAATACACTGATAGAGGAAATTTAGACAAGTGAACAGCGCGCGGTAATTCCCTTACTCGGTTCTAAAGCGAGTAGGGGAATTACCGCGCACTGTTCACTAAATGTATGTATTACTTGCGGGAATCCCCGAAAATGCTTTTCGTTTTCAAGCAAAGACAATGTGTGGGTTGCCATTCGTGTAAAGAAGAAAATAACTACCGATGACGTAATCATCATCTAGACTCCCCTACCCCCCATGTCATCCAAAATAAGCAAAGCAAAGACCCCCCCGCCCCCCCATAGTGCTTACGTAATAATTGAACGGCCCCTTAGTAGTCCTGACAAGAGATAAAATGCTAAATGCTCTTGGGTTTCTTACACCTGAACCATACTACTGCGCTCTATTGAATACTTTACTCTCGCCATAATCATCAATAACCTTAAGGAGTCTAATGCTGGAGTCAGCCTCTGTCAGTACGGAGGTTTTGGCTTTTATCAGACTGGCTGGTATGGGTTTATTTCCAGTTTTCTTTCTCTATAGTCGGCTCTTATGACACCCACTAAATGAATTCTGTTTACACTGCTGCTGTACTGTACCTATTCATATTAGTTTTTATAATATTTGTTCTTTTTACAGAGATGAAAAAGAATTGGTGTTGCATACAGATGACCCAGTCGCCCCAGTTGGCTACCTAAACTTAAAAATGCACCTCGAACCAAAAGAGAATTTCGAAGATAAACTACCTCCTACTGTAAAGAAACCATTAGAATTTGTGAATGACTTAAGTGATTCGGTGTTTAGCGATATAAGCGACATCGAACTGAGTGAGACAGAGCTAGAGTCTATAGAGAAGTTAGAAAAGGCAGAGAAGAAAAAACAGAAAGAATTAAATCCATCGATCGCGAATACAGATGATAATGCTAGTTTAGAAGTGGAAATTGAAAACGATTGTGCCGATTGCGTTCAAGAGGAAGGTTATAATTATGAGCAGGCTCACAGTGAAACAGAATGGCAACCGGTAGTGGACCATAGATGTATATACGGAAACAAGCATGGCTGGTACTTCATTGGAGGTATTGTAGGAGAAGGCACCGACACGAGATTGGCCACAGAAGACGCTATGAAAAAACTCATTAGTAGGTAAACTTGTTCACGATGTTTATTTTATGTAGATAAAATTGTTCATGTATTAATTACTTTATTAAAAATTTATTTATAGCTTATTGCACGTATTGTAGAAAGGTGGACTTAATACCATGAGGCATTCTCTCCCAGTCGACCTTCAGGTGATGTAGAAATGTTATGCAGTAGGTGCAAAGATATAAAATGTTTTATAGAACATAAAAGTTTGTTTAATAAGAGATACACCTACAATATACATGACATCTCCGGGTGGTGACGGATTAAAAATACACAGAGTCACCACCTCTACTCTTCGCAAGGATGTTGTAAGAGATGACTAAGGGAACAAAATATGCAAGAAAACATCACTCTAAAAAGAAGAAAAACTTAAAACAAACCCTATACCATCCCGTCTGGTCAGCGTGGTACAGTAGGCCAAAACCTCCTTGCTAAAGCTCTCCTACAGTCCACTGCTGGACATAAGCCTTTGCCTATGTCCAGCAGTGGACTGTTAATGGCTGTTGTTGATGATGATGATGAATTTACATGAGTTTAGTACTCTTAAGGTAACAATCCTCCAAGCAGTTGCAACCTTTACATGTGTAGGTAAATGTATGTTCTACGTATCGTTGATCCTAGTTTGGACGGTATTTTTTATTGTTTTTGAATTTTACGAACTGAAGTTATATAGAGAAATAATAATACCCTATTTTTTTAAAATACATATAAGGAAAAAAAAATCATGCGGCCTTGAAATATTTTCATTTATAAGAAGAAATCAACAAACCCAAATTGCTTTTATGTAAACGCATAAGTCAAATTATTGTGCAGAACTCGTATATAGGTATTTTCTCTTACTGTGTACATTCTCTTACATTTTATCATGCTTACAGTTTACATGACTAAAACACATTTCAATACCAATATAATTATATCTAACAGTTGTTGAGAATACTCACAAAAGCAATTGTAAAATAATTATTGTTTAAACTATTTCACAACATTGCTTACGCGCATGTGCACAGCTTCAACAACAATGTCTATACACATTTAACTCTCTTGGCGAATGTTGAAGCGTTCACGACTAGAAATAATTGCATTTATTATTAACTTCTGAACGAACAATTAGGATGTGCACAAATCACTACATATTTAGAATGAAAGTACGCGATCTACCTTTCGATTAAATTGGTAGAATCGTCACAAGGATAGTACCCGACTGAGTATATGATAATGATGATGATTATCATCATCATCATCATCAACAGCCTTTTACAGTCCACTGCTGGACATAGGCCTTTCCTTAGCAAGGAGGTTTTGGCCTACTATACCACGCTGGAAAGACGGCTAGGAAATAGGGTTTGTTTCAAGTCTCTTCGTAATGATGTGGTCTTGCATACTTTGTTATTGTTGCCTTAGTCGCCTTTTACGACACCCACGAATTGAATAGGAATGGTAACACTATGTATTCTTAAACCGTCACCACACGGACATAAAACTGTATGCTTATATATTGTTTATGACTTTTGACTTCTACATAAATATAACATTTAACAGTACTTTTTTGTATATTAGTAATATTTAGTGTCATCATTTTTCTAAAAGATTTATTACTTTATCTTCTATGTCAAATGTTGTTCTTTAACTTTGCACCAACCGCGTTATATTTCTAGATCACCTAAAGGTTGACTAAGAGTGAATGCCCCATGGCATTAAGTCCACTTTGTACTACATGTACATTAAGTTTAAATAAATAAATAATCAAAGCATATTATAATTGGAAAAGATTCTTCCTTTCACTATTCTGGTTCCTCATCAATGACATTTCTTACGAAAACACAAAGCATGGCCTTAAACAATAATAATAGATTTAGACATCTCACACATGATCATCCTGAACTATGCAGAGTCTGTGCTATGGTCACCAGACTGCTGGTAAACATACATATATTATATGTCTAAATACAATATTTTAGATAATTTACACCAAGACACAGAACAGATGATTGTGTTCATCACACAATTGTTTGCTCTAGCGAACCCAGAGCAATCGACCAATGGGCTCACGGCCCATCAATCAGGGTCACTAACCACCTGACCAACAAGCCTGTCATCAAATGTTTCATTAACAGAGTCAAAATCCTGTTTTCTTAACACTCACTATTACATGCAGTGTCTTAACGACAAAGTAGCTGTCTATTTCGGCGTCAGTGTAAATACTCTGTAATATTCTTCCTTCGTACATTTCAGATCTACTCGACTCAGAAAATTTACAACTTGAAGACGTATGTTCAGTGAACATCTATATGCGTGACATGAAAGATTATGCGGCCCTCAACGAAGTATACATCCAAACATTTAACTTCCCCAACCCACCAACTAGAGTTTGCGTGCAGTGCCCGCTTTCTCCTGAAGTTGGATTAATATTTGACGCTGTGAGTGTAAAAATACACACGAAAGAAATACTTTTAAAACTCACCAATATTAAACAGGGAAATTTTGTGTGAATGAAAGTATGTTGTGTTCAATCACACCACAACAACTGAACGGATTTTAATGAAATTTTGGCACACCGGTAGATTAGTCTGGAATAGGGTAACTTTATCAAACAAAACTTCATTTGACAATGTGGACATGGACATAATAGGAATATACAACACTATAATATAATATTTTATTTAAAGTTATTCGTTTTATTCTTGAAAGATTTCATGAACGGTGAACTGCAGTCCAAAATGCTACAACCACCTGGTTGTAAACAATAACCGAAAGAAGCAATACTTCTCTAAAAGCTCAGCCAGTCACTGGTTTAGTAAAACTAGAAAGTAGCCATCGTTATTGGTTGTAAAGTACAAAACTAATGAAAAACAATCGACTTGATGAACAGATGAAAAGAAAAGAATATTATTTTTGTGTTATTTGCTACCGCGTATATAATTTTATTTTAAAGTGTAACGCGTTTGTGTTGCAGGTGGCACACAAATTGAATGTAACTAACCACAACGACGATGGTTCTATTACAAGAGAACGGGTCACAATGCACGTTCAGGGCATATCGCACTGGGCTCCCGCTAATATTGGACCATATAGTCAAGCTATTAAGGTAAAAATTCCATTTTTGATACATTTAAATCGTTCGTATACAATAAAATATTTGTTAACTTAACTTGGGTCGTGTGGGTATGTAGAATGGTCTAATTGTATTATATTAAAAACTAACTGTACCCTGCCATGCTTCACTGTGATATATTTGGCTTTCATTGTTGAGAAATACAGAATGAAACTAACTCGGCAATTAGACAAAAAAAAATTTTAAAGTAGGTTGTGCATAAATTTAAGCTCGATAAGTTCAATAATAAGAAAACTTTTTGAGTTTTTGAAGCGCAGTCAAACCAACTTAACATTTTTTAAATATAAATAGACCCATATACTCAAAATTGGGTCAAGACGGTTGGTCTCTTTTAAATTTTTGTATAAAGTCAGGTTTCACAGAAGATACGACCATCTTTTTTAGTTCAAATAAATGAAACTTCTTAAATTTATTTCAGATCGGCGAAATAATGGGTACATGCGGTCAAATCGCTTTAGTTCCTGGCTCTCTGCGGCTGGTGGCCGGTGGCGCTCGGAGCCAGAGCGCGCTGTCCCTGCGGCACGTCACTCGCGTGCTGAGAGCGTTACATCCGCGAGCGCACATCCGTAGTGTCGTGCAGGTTAGACGGACGGTTCAAGTTTTGGTTCTTATATACTTATCGGTTGTAGGTACTCGATTGGTACTTTCACTTTGGGTCTTATTAAATTATTAAGAAATTGAAATATAACAGATTTTTTATGGCTATTGACTGATGTAATCTTTGAAAAATACTCACGTGGTGATCTCTTAAGAATATAATGCGTCACCGCACCTATCATTTTCGTCCGTGTTGTAAGAGGCGACTGAGGGATGAAAGTAGAAAGGATATTACCAAAATTTTCTCGGAATGGAGTGACTTATGTCCCAGCAGTGGATTCATAAAAGCTGTTGATGATGATGATGAATCTGTAAAATATATTTACTCGTATGTACTTTTGGAAGTATTCGACGTCAGTGATAAGTCGATAAAAGGTAAATATAGTAGGCCAAAACCTGCTAAAGAGAGACCTATCTGCGGCAGTGCATTAGTGGTTAATGATGATCTTTCCTTCTTTCTTTCTTTATAAAAATGTAATAGTACCAATGTATTTTTGGAAGTAGTGATGGCTTCATATAGTAAATATTTTTGGAGAGCGAGGTGCGTATACGTGTGTGTGGACGGTAAGGAGTGTAAGGAGTGTAAGGCGGTGTGTTGGCGCGCAGAGCGTGTGCTACGTGACGCGCGCGGGCGCGGTGGGCGCGGCGCGGCGCCAGCTGGAGCGGCGCACGGCGGGCGCGCTGGTGCAGTGCGCCGTGCTGCCCGCGCTGCCGCGCGACGCCGCGCTCGAGTGGCACGCCTGGGCGCACACCGACAACAACCGCTTCGACTGTGAGTGCACCGCCCGCTACTGCCCTATCTCCATTTCTTACCCCGTAACGCGCGTTCATTTACCTTAACGCGCGTTCATTTGTTACCTTAACGCGCGTTCATTTGTTACCTTAACGCGCGTTCATTTGTTACCTTAACGCGCGTTCATTTGTTATCGTAACCGACTTTCATTTGTTACCGTAACCGATTTTTTCTTATTACAATAATCTACTCCCATTTGTTATAATTACCAGACCTTCATTTTTGTTTAATTTTATATTTACATTTATATATACTCACACATTTTTAAGTACCAAACACTGGTTCTGATATAATACTTAGAGACCGCCTCCACGAGCGATAGAATCACGATGGATCCGCGTTTGTATCACTACGACTAGCAATGGAATCGCCGCGTTTCTGCAAGAGACGTTGAGCAATAGTTTTAATGAAAGAGTTCAGTTAGGTGCCCAATAAGAGCGGAATAAGTAGTGTAATAATATGTATACGTGTCTCCGTAACAAATAAAATAATCATTTAGTATGGATATAGTATTGTAAGGTACTTGTTAAAGTACGCTAAAGAATATGCAGTTAGCGTTTAACAGCGCGCTCGCACGCCATCACTGCGCCACGTTTCTCTCGCGCATCGTCGCGATAACATCACACATATGTAGACGGGTTTTAAAAAAGTGTATAGAAATACGTGACACGGCGATAACATCGCCGCGATTCACTCAATCTTGGAGGCGGCCGTTAACTACTTACCATATACAGAGAGAGTTAAACTTGTAAAGATTACGGCATAAAATTTCTATCATATAATTTATAGCTGTACTATCCGATGGCATCTATACAAGGTTATTGTTACTTGGTACAAAAACTGAAACACCCCAAACATTTAAAAATGAAGTAAAATAAAAAAGAAACAGAAATAAAACAGCCTCAATAAACCTTCAGCTGATTTACTTGCATCTTTATCCTCGTGGAAATATTAGGAACCATTACGGTCGGGAATATTGTCACGGATTTTAATTTACGCCATCTGTTGAAAATGCCTACTGACTATCCTGGTCGGCCGTTATTTTGTCAATTTAAAAGGGTGTTATTTTAACAAATTTTAATAGACAAAATCAACTTATCGCCGTCCACTACTGAACGAAGGTCTCCCCAAGGAGCACCACTATCTCGACTATAGATGTACGTTAAATATATAAACGTTTCAGGACGTAACCACAAACGTTTGGGATAGAATATAACATAGTTAAAAGAACTATTGTAGTCGATTATATTACTGACTCTAAACTATTTTCAGTTTTCATACTAAGTAAGAATAACACAAAAAAAAAATATTACACTAATAAATTCTAGAACTTCCTTGCTTGCTTGTAATTGTTTGCTTTGTTATTTACTAGGTTTAGCGTTGCTATTATTTCATTTGATACTTATTACAGATGAAGAAACAGGCTGCAACATCGGTGATTTCAAGGTCGCCATTACGAGGCGATGGAACTATGAGAATACGGTTTCAGCATTTGTTTGTTATGTAGCCACAGGTATGTTTATTGTTACATATGTAGGTATAGTAGGCCAAAACCTCCTCTGGAAGGAGAGGCTTATGTCCAGCAATGAACTGTTATAATCTGATGATGATGAGGATGATATGTGTAACAGCATGTACAAAAGCCAAAATTTTGGCATTACAATATCCTACCAATTTCTAACTTTCATTAAAATCAGAATAAACTAGTAAATCTCAAAATGCCGAATTTCAGGTCAAATATTTAAGGTACTTAATATAAACTCCTTAACTTGCGACCTCCTTAAGTCTTCTAAGTAGCTCCTTTGTAAGATCTTTTCCCGTTAATGACATATGCCTGACTTTCGTAGTGTAGGTCAGTCCTAGGTCTCCGTACTGCATTATCTGCTTTTACAATGAGTATAGTGACCACCAGTTGAATACAAATCATTCTTTCCATTAGAAAGAAACAAAAATCAATATAGCCATTTTATTAGCAAGAAACCAGTAAAGGGTTGCAATGGGTTGCACTTTAGCCATTTGCCGGCTCACTTTATGAAATCTAGACGATTCTAAAATATATTCCTTTATTTATTTGTAGAAAAATAAGAACTAAAATAAACTAATTAAATTTGTGTCAAATGTACTTTTACACAGGTTCATCTCCGTCGAGTAGTCAACTATCGTTCCCAAACGAGGAGGCTTGCCTGAATCATTGTTCTCGTGCACGCAGTATGACTCACGAACAAATCGAGGCTGTGCTCGAATATGCGCTCAATAAACTCACCATAGATGCCAGGGATAAAGATGTGACACATGCTGTCAACATGAGAATATTTTATCAGGTATGTCAAAAGTATAACTAGTACGGATAACTGATTTATAAAGCATCAGTTTTATTAGTCTCATACTTTTATCAATAATTATGTGCGTTCGCTAATTTCTTTTTGCCAATTTTTTAAGTAGTTTTTTTGTTGATGAGTTGATGTTTGATTTTTGGACCTGATGTTATGCAATGCTAAGTCCTTAAAATGCCCAATAACTTGAAAACGGACTAATTCGCGAAATGCCTATATCTGTATATGCCTAGTACTTAAAAAGCCCTATTGGGAATATGCATGTATTTTTTTTGTTCTTTTAAACCTTTCTTATAGATATTATAATACCAAAAATAAATATAACACATACCAAATTTAAACCATTAAGCAATTTTTTTTATTAAAATCATTTTTAATTTTCTAACGACTTGAACCATTTTGGCGCGCCTAATTTTATGATGACACTCATATCAACAATGAAGTGTTTGGTTTCGGAAGCTTTTTTATGTAAAAAAATTATGTGATAGAATCAACTTATTACCATGGAAAAGCAAAGAAAAACTTATTACAAATATTGTGTAGTTCCTTTGTGTGAAAATAACACAAAAACTGTATTTTTTTTTTTTTTTTTTTTTTTTTTTGATAAGGACCTAGCTGTTGGCCTGGTATGGCCTCTACAACTTTACGCGGGCATTACGGTGAGCGCTGAGGGCTCTCAACCGGTCATTTGTTAAGCAACATAGCCCAAGGGCACCCCCTGTGGGATACGAACCTCGGCTTGGGGTGTTGCTGCTACGTTGGGGCGACCTACTCCCATGTTATGTATACGATTTACGCGGCGCGTATTCCGCCCCCGACGACGGGGACGAAAACGCGGACGGTTCCTATTCCTAGATTGCCTAGCTGTGTCCGCTCTACGTTGGGCGAGCGTGATTTCGTCATCTGGCTCTTCCAACGCGTGTCTGGGTCGTCGTAACTTCGAAATCCTACTTGGTGTGTATCCTACGGCCGCAACCACTAGAGGGTTGGGGTGAGTCGGAGCAGAGTCAAAGTAGCTACGGGAGCACTGTTTTATGAATTGCTTGATGGTCGGCAATCTGAGGTCGATGTGGAGATCGACGTTGCGTACATACCACGGTGCTCCCGTAGCTTTGCGCATGAATCTATTTTGTAGTGTTTGAAGCCTATGGATCCTGTGTGGCCTAACGTGTGCGAATACTACGCTACCGTACGTCATTATAGGACGTACGCATGACGTGTATAACCTAACTTTATTTTTTAGATCTAATTTCGAACGCGCGTTTAATAGATTGTGGAGACGTCCTAGCACGAAGGCAGCCCGGTTGCGGACTGCCTTGATGTGGGGGCCGAAGGTTAGACGGTCGTCGAGGGTTATGCCTAGGTATTTGGCCTGTCTAGCCCAAGGGATAGACTTGCCGAACATCCTAATCTGAGGGGTCTTCTCCAAAGGATACAAGCTTAGCTGTCTTCTGTGAAACAGCACCGCCTGGCTTTTCTCGGGGTTGACCTCTATCCTCCATTTCCGGAACCAAACGCTCAGTGCGTTGGCTGCGGTCTGGAGTTTTTTGGCTACTGTCGGGGGGTTCATTCCTGAGCAGTAGATAGCCGTGTCGTCTGCGAATAGTGCCGTCTGCACATGCCGATGCTTCGGAATGTCGCTGGTATACAGCGTGAAGAGTAGGGGGGAGAGCACGGACCCTTGTGGGACACCGGCTCGTATGGGGTGAGTGGAGGACAGTGACCCTTCTACTCGGTAGCGGAAGCTTCGATTCGACAAGTAGTCTCGTATGATGAGCACGAGTCCGTGTGGCACTCCCATGGTGAATAGCTTAAATAATAAGCCGTTGTGCCACACTTTGTCGAAAGCTTTCGCTACGTCAAAGAAGAGGATACCTGTGAACAGGTTGCGTTGAAGCCGATCGCTGGTGTATTCAACGATGCGGTGGACTTGGTGGACGCACGAGTGTTCGGTTCGGAAACCGAATTGCTCGTGGGGGACGAGAAGATTAGCATCGGCATACGCTTTCAGCCTATTGTAGATTAGACGCTCGTATAGCTTGCCTAATCCGTTAAGCAGACTGATCGGTCTATAACTGGTCGGTTCGGACTTTGGTTTGCCAGGTTTGGGTATCCCAATAACAACGGCTTCTTTCCATTGTTGTGGAAAGATGTTGTTTTTGAGTGCTGCGTTGAAAATGAACGTCAGCAGGACCAGTAGCCTCTCCGGAAAGAGTTTTAACACCCTGTTTGTGATACCGTCCGAACCGGGCGCCTTGCGAGCGTGTAGGCCCTTGACGATCGTTTCGACTTCTTCGGGGGTGACCGTGTCTAGGTCTGGTTGTGTATCTGTCATCCCCGTCGGCGTTGATGTTGATGTAGGAAGTGAGGTTATTAGGCGCTCTACTTCCGAATCAACTTCGGCTATTTGGTCCGAGTCGCAGTGTATTACGCTGGGCGTGCACTGATTCTCTAGACTCTCGGCCAGGCACTCTGCCTTTTCGATATCGTCGAATGCCGGTGGAAGGTTAGGTCTGCTTAGAGGAGGCATACAGGTGATGGTGTCTCTCTTAAGCGAGCGGGATAGCTGCCAGAAGGCAAGGTGGGTAGGTTCAAGGTCTTGTAGTGTCCTATCCCACCTGTCTTGGCGCATTTGATCGATGCGCGACTTGACCGCTCTTTCTAAGCGTCGTAACCTGATCCTGTTGGCTTCGCATGGATATCTGTCGTAGGCTCGTACGGCGGCGTTCTTCCGCCTCAGCAGCTCACGTACGTCATCGGGTAGGTCCCAGCGGCGATCGTTCGTCGCCGGTGCCTCCCGAGTGCATTCGTTAATTAACGATTGCACGTGAGCTGTGAGGGAGTCGATCGCCATCGTGGTGTCCTCTTGGCTAATTATATGGTCGGGTATCCTATCTAGATGCACGGACGAGGTTGCCTCGAGTTTTGTCCCGAGGCGCCTCCAGTCCGTGATTCGTCTAGTCGGGGTACGATGACCTGTGTCGATGGGACCCAGTCTGGGTGCGAACTCCATAACCACAGGTCTGTGGTCTGAAGTTAACTCGTGAAGCACCTCTACTGAACACAAACGTAGGTTTAAGTTCTTTAGGAGTGCCACGTCCAGAATGTCGGGTCGGTGAGACACGTTGTGCGGATAGTGGGTCGGTTCGAGCGGGGCGATGATGTCGAACGCTAGTCTATTCGAGAGCGACTCCAGGGCTCTGCCTTTGGCGTTGGACTGGTGACAGTTCCAAAGGGTGTTTTTGGCGTTAAGGTCGCCGCCGATTATCACGGCGTCGCTCAGTTCTAGCAGCGCTCGGAGGTCGCTCTCGAGTAGTTGCCGATTGGGCGACAGATAGGCTGAAACTAGCGTGATCGATTGGTGTCCGGTCATGCCTATTCGACAGACCGAAGCCTCGATGCTAGTCAGCGCAGGCGGATCCATAGGTACGCAGTGAAGGGACCTTTTGTAATATATGAGAGTTCCCCCTAGCGCAGAGTCAATCCTATCGTTGCGGACCACAGAGTAGTTCGCAACGTTTGGGTTTCTCTGCGAGGGTTTCAAAAAGGTCTCTTGCACTAGCAATATGTCGAGTTGGTGTGCCCTAAGAAATTCGCCAACTTCATCTCGTTGCCTACTGATGCCGTTGGCGTTGAAGTACCCTAGCTTGAGTGATCGTGGTTTGACTCTGCTTGTCGGTGTCCTATCCATATTATGGGTTGCATTTGAATGCGCCTAACTTCTCGAGTACGCTCGAGTATCTGATACTGACGTTGAGGAGGGCCAACGGATTGCCCTCGTTCTGACGTATTAAATTAGCGAGCTGGCGTAGCTCGCTAAAATCGATCGCACTCGCGAACCTTGCCACTAGGGATAGGTCCGGGTCGATCGTTTGCGGTAGTTGGCTCCTGTAGTCGACGGCGAGCGGCTTGGGCCCTCCCTGGAGAGGTTTAGTGGGCGTGGGCACGCCGGAGGCTGCCTTTGCGGGTACTGGGGGAGGTATGGGGACCTGCATCGTCTTCCGCACGGGCAGAGGTGGGAAGGTCTCCCCCGTCTTCCTGGGAGTGGCCCAGGCGTTCGTCTTCGGAAAAAAACTGTATCTGACAAATTATTTATTTATACCGGAAGATGAGAAAGAGGTGCAGCGATGAGTGTGGACTACAACTATAAAATATGTAATCATGATAAACCATACCTGTTGACAGACGACATAAGGTGTTCGAGCTTACATCACATTTCGACACTTTATTTAATTGAATATTAAATTTCACTGTTAAATCGTAATACATTTAAAAAGTAATTGTACAGGTATGTTTTTTTAGCAATGAAGATTACGAATATTTTTTTGTATCCACTTTAGACTCACGTGCATATTTTCGATTTTTAAAAAACTAATCAGGCACTTAATTGGAATACAGAAATGTAAACATAGAGAACATATTAGGAGATTATAAATGAAATATTAGTTAACTTTGGGCATTCAACTAATATTTTCATAAAATAATTATAGTTTCTTAAATTTTGTTGGACAATCCTCATTACTCTTTTAGCGAATTGAGCATTTCAAGAATGTCCTTTTGTCGATTGGGCATTTCAAGAATTAATCCTTTTACAAATCGGCCATTGCCATTTGTGTGCATTTGCGTTAGTGATGGAATAAAATCACAGTCGACTATTTTTATTTTATCATTATGTAGGTAT
Source organism: Hypercompe scribonia (assembly GCA_949316085.1). Taxonomy (NCBI): domain Eukaryota; kingdom Metazoa; phylum Arthropoda; class Insecta; order Lepidoptera; family Erebidae; genus Hypercompe; species Hypercompe scribonia. The sequence goes on along the minus strand of OX438981.1, from coordinate 14,362,932 downwards.
AGTTGGTATATAAAATAAATACTAAATAAGATTTTTAGAATTATTACTAGATTTAAAGGGTCTTCGTCTGCAACCAGTTTATTGCCAACAACATACAGAAAAAATCATGTAATTTATCACAGTTGAAACAAACCCTATACCAACTCGTCTGGCCAGTGTGGTAAAGTCGCCCAAAACCTCCTTTCTAAAGACAGACCTGTCCAGCAGTGGACTATTAAAGGCTGGTGATGTTGCAACGAATGAGTGCGCTTTAGGTGTGGAGCGCGCCTTCGGGCGAGGCGCTAGCGAGCGCGGCGCAGTCGGCGGGCGCACGGCTCAACGTAGCTGCGGCCGTGACGGCCGTGCCCGTGCTCGCGCTGCACAACGCCTTCACCTTCCTCTCCATCAGCGGCCTGCGCTTCGACGAGTGACGCTACTGCCGACCGAGTAAGACCACCACACTCTCTTCATAAAAAATCTTCATATACTTGCATGTCTTGCATGCATGTAATATTTTGCGTGATATCATTCTGTACCGGACCATTTATTAACATGTGTACGACTTATTCACGATAATATTAGCATTGGGACTAAAATTAACTAAATCGACCCAAACTTAAAGAACTGCAATTTAAGTAAATGTGTCTGTTGGGTGATTGAACATTTCAAGAGATAGCGATCTTCGGTAAGATTACTTAAAACAGTGTACATTCGGTACAGTGCAATAACATTTGTGTAAAGTAAACACTATACGTTGCATACAATAAAAATAACTCGTAAAATATTTCTTTTACATCTTTTTTTTTTGTTCACAGGTTTCATCAACCGTTAAGAATACAGATGCTTTATTGCCAGTTTATAAAATATATTTGCTGAATATTTTCAGTATTTATAACATTTTGTTAATTATGCTACCGAGTTTACCATACATACTGTAAGTCAAATTATATATACATTATTTTTTATTGCAACGTTTTGTTTTATTTACAATAAAATATGTTAATGTGGTTTGTATTCTATCATATTTTTCAATGAAAAACAATGTTCAAATCAAAATTTATTTTATCTTTTTTTACAAAATTGACCGAACAGTGCGAGATTTCTAGAACGTTTACACTTGCATTAAGTAGACATAAAGTTATCATTATTTCTCTTACAAGTAAGTCTTACAAATTCACCTGTGTCGATAAAGCAATGCGAATTACGGCGTCGAGGCACACCGGGATCAGTTGTGTATATTGTATAAAAGGTTTTTATATCATGATTTTTGAGGACATAAATTTTTATCTTAAAAGTCATCACTAATAAGTAAACTATGATTAATATTAACCAAAGCATAATTATAAACTAAAACATTGATACATTAGTGTCAGTAATCAATGCAGTTACTAAGGTCATCGCCTGCACTTACACAATATAATTCTAATACAAGATATAATACACAACATTATTGGGATAATTGCACACAGCAGTGGTTAAAAGACGATAGCGCGCAGAGATTATATCATAAGTACAGCAAACGCATACATTTGTCGGGACCAACGTTACGTATACGGAGAGCCGTCACCGTCTGCGGTGGCTACACTACATAATGTCCAGTCGTTTCCGGCTTCGCCCTGGATATGAATACCACCCAATTCGAGCTATATTTAATACTATCTTTGTAACACCGTAGCAATAAATAAATAATTTTCTCATAATGAAAAATAAACATAGTATACTCTGAGTTAAATAATTTGATCTTTCTATAATAATCTATATTCATTGGGTTCATATTGCATTCCAGAACGAGTGCAACTTTTAATTAGTATATAAAGGTAGCCTATCGGTTTTGTACTTTGAAATTAAGTAAGGAAAACAATAATTGTCACTTGAAGAAAAAAGAGCTGCTGAATTTCATTCGTACGATTAAACTAGAAACGATAAATTCTTACAACATAGTCTAAATAGTGTAATTAATCAACAACTTTCATAAAGTGCGTATTAGGGGGAAACATTTCTTAAATCATACCCAATCAATTCATAAATAAAATTCATACCAAGCACAGGGTCTCGACTCTCTGAACCTGATGATTTTACAATTCGCTACGATCATGTAACAATCCTTCTCCAATATTATCTGGGACGTAAGATTGTATACAGCTGTATCCATATAAAAGTACAACTAAAATAAATACCTTATCAAGCGAAATTAACGTTAATCTTAAATTATATTAAAACGAGAAAAATAATCAAATGCGTACTGTCTTCTTACGTGATTCGTAAACAGCAAACATAATTTAGAAACGAAAACCAAATGCATTAAAAGGCAGATTTCCATCGTATGCATTTATTATTTATTTATTGAGAACTAATTAATTTGTAACTGACAAAATGAACACCCACTTCAGCTTACACGTACTATCACAGGGTTCACAGTACATAAAGTGAACCCGTGGAACATATTGTGAAAACCGATACATACACTATACTTTCGTAAAGTAGAACATCACAACTACACAATCTCTCGTTACCTAATCACTTTCAACATAAACATTGTGGACGAAGACACACGACACATTTGTCTTGAAGGATGATGCTCTAAGATATTAAAAATAGTATGATTGCCCAGCTACCCATATCGTGAAATTAGTATTAAATTACTGTACAGTTTACATGTTAGTATCCCGCGGTCTACAGCTATCTATCTAACCACTTTTATGACCTTCACATTCTGTTAAATCAAACCGTCTAATTTCCGCTAAAGATATAATAATATACATAATATTCTGACCGCATCACTTCCTATCGGAATCGCGATCGACGTATTAGCGCACAGAAAATAAACGCAGCGATAACATAAAGACATACAACTAGTACCTCCTCACTATCCGACAACTTACACGTACATATCCTACCGGTTAATCGTTATATTAATCAGATTTATGTAACAGTTTACCTTACAACCGTAGTACCGAAGCGAATAAGAGTTACATACGAACTAACAACGGCTACAATATATATTACACGGTTCTCGTCTATACAGGGCACTGTTTCTCTACGACAATTTCGAGTCACACAAGCCACGTCACGTTTTCTGCACAAAGATCCTCCTCACACGTAAGTCAGCGTACAGCGGAATTCGGAACTAATACAAAACGAACGTTAATTTAAAAATGCACCAATAAGCGTTCGGCGCAGGAGCGCCCGACTGCGGCGACTTACACCGAGAGCGCAGGTGACGGGCTCGCGACGGGGGCTCGGGCGACCCCCGGCGTTCACTCGGGGGCGGCGGGCGCGTCCAGCGGGTCGCCGGCGTCGGGGTCGTCGGGCACGTCCACGGAGTTGTCGTCGGGGGCCTCCGGGGCGTCGCACGCGCGCTCGCGCATGCGGCTCTGCAGGTACTGGCGGTGCGCGTACTTGTTGAAGCGGCGCTTGGCCATGAACAGCGTGGCGATGGTGCGCGGCGCCAGGCGCACGGCCGCGGCGCGCGACGTGATGCCGCCGCGCCGGCACTCCGCGCACGTGTAGTCCAGCACGTTCAGCGACGACACCGTCTGCCTAACGCAATCTGCGGGACCGATCGATCGCGGGTTACCTCCACCGTACTATGCGAGCCGTTCTAGCTCCAGACTAATAAGCCTAACGGACTTCCTGGATCTGGCTTATTTCATTTTTAGAACAACGATGTTGTCCTAGGCCTCGTATGTTATTTTAACATACGCGATCTTCAGCTGGACTTAGAAATTTCGAAATTTTACACAGATATAAAAATATGATATAACAGTGTCTGTTAGGCTTACACGTCTATAACTGCACTAAATGTCTAACACGCTGTTCGCCCTCGTAGAGGTTTTTAAAAAAAAATTAAAAACAAGCTGTTTATGTATGTAACAAATGATACACTAATACCAGCTAGAAAATGTTTTAATTTTTTTTACACTAGCTTTTGGCTTGAATCCGGCTAGACAATGTAAATCTATTCTTTAGTATAGACTGGTTCGTAGTCTAATTTTATAATATGGGACCACCACTGCAGCCAATTGAGTATACATCAATTTTTCGAACTATCGAAAAAGTGAAAATAGGCACTCAAAACCCTTCAAATAATCTAACTTGTATTCATCTGATCATTATTTACTAGATATTAAAGTAAATAAAGACTAAATATTCTCTTTTCTAAACGACTTACAAATAAGAGATGGTTGCCTGAACGAGATTACAAACGGGCGATAAGGCCGCCACTTGTACTTCCTTAGCTTTAGTTACCTCTGAATTTAATCTGGTGTACAATAGAGAAATATTATTATTATTGAATAAGAGTGGAGTCACGATTCGGCGGAATATTTATTGTTATACATACGAGTATATGCGAAATCTACTGGAACGATTTTCGGCATAACTAAGTATAACTTGTACTCAAGGCCGGTCTGAGGAGGGGCAGTAAAGTGACTTGCAACACTTAAACTCGTGTTGATGATAAAAAATAATTATTGAAATTAACCAGTTTATTAGATTAGACCAAACTGATTTTCAAAATGGCCACCGAATCGCAAAAAGACTAGTTCTCAAACTTATAAACTATTATACTTAAAGGCTTTTCTCTGTATATTTATTATATCTAGTGTAAAACTGATTAGTGTCGTATGGTTTTCATTTTAAAAAGTGTTGAGCCAGATCCGCAGTCTTTTATTTAGTAGTTCTTTTTCAACATTAATACTTACCAAAAAAATTAACACTTCATTGCTTAGCTTACAACGCGGGCGAACAGCATTATACAAGGTAAACATTATTCACTATTGATTATTTAATTATCTTCATACATACCTAAGCTATAAATTCCTTTCCCCATGCAGTTTCTAAGTCGAAGTCGAGCCGTCTGCCTAGACCTAATACACGACAATGCATGGCACACACAAACCGGCAAGTTTTGATAAACCTTTATTGTTTTGCGACCCAATTTTATCAGCTATTTATCTAATTGAGGCAATCATTGCTTACTGTGTATATACATCATGCGTTCACCTATACTTTGTCATCTAAACACATCTAACAAAAACAAAAGCTTCCTATCGGTATATATTTCGATTATGTATGATTTGATGGCGAACCGTTCGATCCTGAATAATAATTTGTTCCTTTAGGCAATCATAAGAGGTAGCACTATATTGGACGGTTATAGGATGAGCGTAATAAATGGAAATAAGCATATCATATACATACATAAGCCACATAATGTTTATGTAAACGATTCTATGTACCATGACAGTAATGAAAGACTTGAAGCACATAATGATGTGAGAATATTTTTGTAAATATATATAAGGACTACAAAATCATGCTCGGCGCATTCCAGTAATAGAACTATGCGCATATAAAGCGGTCTTCAGATAGTGAACATAAAAAAAATTATCCTCACTGTCGGAAAACCGCACCAGGCTAGACATGGCGGCACATACATTTATCGACCATCAGCAGAACTCACGCACAGGCTAATAAAAGAACTAATGCTTAAGCCAAGGATAACACTGTCTACGAGTTCTGTGATGATTTATATTTTACCGAAACAAAATAAAAATTAACGTTTAAGACTTTTGTTTCAAAATATAAAATGTGGTGAAGATGCGTTTTGACATTTAATTCATCCGACAGTGACAGCGCAAACTTGACGACATTTTATAATTGAACTAATTGAAGAGTGCACAATCGACACGTTGCAGTAGAGCGGCGGGCCGTGCCTGGCCTGGTGCAAGCGAATGCTCTACGTGTGGGTGGTTGTGACGTACCTTGATGCAGTTGCCTATCGCAGAGCTTACATATGACGAGCTGCATGGTCCCCTTCGGGCCGATGAAGGAGCGCTCGCAGAGCGGGCAGTAGCGACCAATGCGATACGCCCTACGCACGCACGCACACACACATACGGACCGTACGCGCACAAGCACCGGAACACAGAAACACGCCATTAGTATCAACACCGAAACCCCGCTGCCTTGGACGGTCTCGCTTCATTCATACGTTTCATGTTTGTTGCTTGTCTTCGTAACGATCGCCTCGTATTTACAATTTAGTATTGACGTTTACGTTATACCAAATGTACCTTCTAAGCGTATAAAAGAAAACTCCGTTTAATATTACCCACAAGCGACTGCTTAACATTATTCCATAGATTGATATCACTTAGTTTAGAACAGAAAATATCAAAAATACATGGAAATAAAGTCAAAATCATAGTCCATTAGACCTAAAGTTTCGGGTAATCCCAAGGAAAATCAGTTTTCATAATATGCTACTAGAAAATTGCGTAATATATTTGACCGCGTGTTCGCAACCCGACGAAGACAAACAACCCACACGAATTCGAGTTAGTGTACGCACTGGGGAGTCAGATGGTACTACGCCCGTGTTAGTTAACAGTATGACAATATGTATGTGAGTTAGTCGCAGCGAACTGCAGATGACTGATGCGATGTCGACACCCATTGTCGCCGATGATCGAGCCTAATTGACGCAGTACAACCCAAACAACAAATATACAGATATACAAAAAGTTATTAACTACCTAGTGTATTGCATCAATTATCGAATAAATGAAAGTATTAAAAAAATAATTATCAATAAATGTAGGAGGAACAGTAAAGTTGTATCTTTTTACAGAAAATTAAAGCTAATATTTTTTATATTTTTGCGGGAATAGAATACTCTCAGTGCTTTAGCGAGTGAATCCCATATACCAATGATCGGTGCTCTGCATAAGTAATCCACTTTGCTGTTCTTTCTGTGAAGACTGTTTGCTTGCAAAATAAATGATTAGATTTATACATTTAATATACAAAGTTAAAAGAAATCATTAATATATTATAACAATTAACAAACATTCTTCAAATATGCATAAATAATAAACTTAGGTCTATTAGGGAATGACATGCAACTTATATAATAATACGGGGATGTGCGCTGAGTAAGAACGCTGCGTTGGGGCAAAGTAAACATTCTGCGGGGGCCAAAATGCTACGAGAAACGAAAGACAAAGCGATGTCGACAGAGTGGCACGTCGAGACAACACGCGATGATCTGTGTTAGTCCACAACAAACACGCATGAGATGACGTCAGTACACATGAACTACCAAGACCAAGTAACAAACAATGTACACATAAACAACTGTTCAATGGTTTCGTATGTAACTGTACTTTTGTTAGCGTCCCTCGATACACTTATCTTGCTTTTGAAAAGTGATTGCGTTCAGGTTTTGTAGGTGCCCCTCTTGGCGTTACTTGAAAAACAATATGGAATCATTTAAAATTTTTGTTCTGAGGTTCCATACGTTGCAAATGCTTCCTAACAAACTAGTGATTCACGACACGTCTACAAAAGGGACTATAAATTTTCATACATACGAAATATTTATATATTCGCTTACTATTTTTTTTTATATCTATTATATTAATAAACTAACTGGACAATACCTAGGATGTTGTAATTCTGTATATTTTACTCTCAATTATATCTATATATAAAAGAGTAGACATCATATATTAATAGAAATAGTAATTTTCTAGTTGCTAATTTAAAATTAGCATAAATGTCAGTAATTCGATAGTCTTATACATACAAACAGTACGTACAAAGATCTAAGAGATTTACCTTATCTAATAAGTGTATAGGGGAAGTCGTAAATTTCATAAATACTAATTCTTTCTTGCGAGCAATGCACCCGTGCGTGACTCATAACAGGGGAAATTATCAATAGGGTACAGTAATTTAGAGAAGAAATATCAAAGATTCACTTATGTATTATATACACATGTTAAAAATCTATAATTTCAGTTATTTCAAACACTTTAGTAAACCGTAGATAAAGTGTCTAGCAATAGTGCTGTTCAAAATAAAAGTTGATTGATATTATGACACAATTTATTCTATTATTAAATGAATAAATTGAACGAAGTCTAAAAAAGAGTATTTTTTTTTATTAAGGATTGCTCGTCTTTTCTTAAGGTATACGAGTTTAAAAAGAAGCTTTTATTTTCTAAGTTCTGTGTATTTATAAATAATTCATTGCACAGATGTTATAAACAGTAATAGTATTTTAAAAGAAAGAAATGAATCTGCTTAAAGAGTTTACGATTTAAATGGAACTTTAATGTGACGTAATACGTTCCGGGTAAAAAGGATCTCATCGCATGTGTATATTTTTAGCATCAAAACTGCTACGAAAATGAAGAGAGCGTTAACAAAAAAGTTTAATTAATTCACGAAAAGGTTCGATACTACTTTTTAGCGTTTTAAAATACGAACGTTCGAACCGGACTAAAGTTAACGCTGCACGGGTGCGGGGACGACGGGACCTGGCGGGCGGTACTGACCTGGCGCAGGGCGTGCACAGCGAGTGCGAGTAGACCTTGTGTCCGCCCGGCCCGCGCCGCGTCTGGTGGTGCCAGTCGGCGGGCGCGGGGGGCGCGGCGGGCGCGGCCGGGGCCAGCCCGCCCGGGGAGCGCGCCCCGCACGACTTACAGATGGCACACTCCACGCAGTGCCACCGACCTGCAACGCCGACGTAGCTCGTTTCATATTTTGGGAAGTCATTATAATGGCGTCCAAAAATAAGTCTTTTAAATGAGCGCCCGAGGCTACAGTAAACCTAATGTTAAATCTAAATACTATGTATTAGCTGTGACGGTTGAAGCCTATCGAAGACCCGTATGCGGTTTATCATTGCAGAACGTACCGAAGTAATTGAAATATGTATTGTTTTTTCTTTAATATAAGTATAAAAAAAACTCCTAGCAACTGGTACATTTAGTTTTATAATAAAAAGAAAACCACCAGAAATTGTATTATATAGATATTCACTTATGACAAACTTTCTATAATGATAAGAAAATATAATGGTCTGTAGTATCACTAAAAATTTCACGACTACTAAAAATAATAATTAAGCTAATAATATAACTATAAAACCTACCGCTAGGCACGGTTTCCAATCCAACACAGTAGATATGGAATCCTCGATCACAAAGGTCACAAAACAGCATCTTGTCATCGTCGGCAGGCTGGCGGCACGAACAACACGTCTTGCACTCGGCGCACTGCCACGGGTACTCGCGACACTTGCGGATAGTGTCCGCATTTAAATCCACGCACGAAGGATGAACTGAAAGTATAAAGGGATATCAATATAACTTACAAAAAAGAATTTGTTATAACCAGTTTTAGATATCTAGTAAATAATTTTGATATAAATAAAAGATGGGTTCAGGTTTAAAGAAAAATGCAAGTTTTAAAACTACTGTCACATGAAAAAAATAATTAATATTTTGTCTAAATGTTTTTATGTGTATATCAATAAAGTAATAAAAACGCATGTGTAAACAAATTATCCACCATATTTACATAAAACACCAAAAAAACTTTGTGTACAAATAAATAAAATTGAATTGTTTGTTTGTAATTTCAAATAAGGAGCTTTTCGCTAAATGTATATGAAAGTAGATGCATAAAAAATATATTTTTAAAATATTTGTCTATTTGTCTGTCTGTTCCGGCTAATCTCTCCAGCTACTGGACCAATTTTGACGGGTTTTAGAAAATTGATGTTATAAAGAGTAACTTAGGTTACGTTAATTTTTAATTTCATTTTATGTACACATACATAAATCTGTAAGGAAACGTATTGTGATGTCTGAGAAAGAGGGGTTTATAGCGTATAGGTGTGTGAAAGAGTAAGAAGGATATGCATGATTGAGACGTATGACTGGCAGATAGAAAAGTATTGTCAGTTTTAAGAAGAAAGATGGTGTTTACCCGTGATATGAGTATATTGTGTTCAATTTTTTCAAATTCTAAAAAATATGATATAAAAATCAATTTTAAAATTTATTGTTGTGCATGACGTCCCGTATTTTATTTACTAGTAAACCTTAGTATATATTAACGAGTGTAGGTAAATTATCTGAATTTTATACTAGAGAATTTTTGATATTTTACGTTTCATTGTAAATATTGATTTCATCACCAATTCACGGGCCTGGATGTTTAAAGGACGTCCTCTTTTCGATATTATTATCACTTGCTTAGACCTCAGTATAAGTACTGCCAAGGTAAGTAAATGAAGAAGGATCAGTCCATAAAAGTGATAGTCAAGAAGTTTTGATAAAATATACAATCGCAAAAGTATACCCCCAGTAGCTTCCAAAAGGAAATGGAAAAATTATCTCCAAGCACTGTTATAAACGTAAGGTCATACTAGAGTATATTGATAGATACTATAGAGTAAATAATATACTAGAGTATACAAATGTTACATATAGTTAAAATAAACAAGTGTCAATTTCCTCTAATAAAAACCTTACACAGATATCACAGTTGGATTTAACTAACAACTTCAATTATTTGTACATTTTAACGAGTATTGGTATTAGAGTAAATTTGAAAAGTCATAACACGGTAAAGGATTTAACTACGTGGCTTGAATTGATGTCTGAACAAAGAACAAAGATCTAGATCTTGAGAAGAAGCAAATAAGAAGCGCTGAAGGTCCAGTACTCACGTTTCGCGTTACAATTAGCGCAGACGAGGAATCGTTCGTGCGTATACTTGCGATTGGCCTCGAGGCGTAGCTTGCACACGCGACACAGGTCCACCACTTCGTCCCGCGGCTCCTCTTTTACTATACTCGTCGACGCTTCTGCGTGACTCACGCGCTTCACTTTTGTTAATTTCTTCCGCTGTAATCAATACTTCTTGTTTGAAACTATATTATTACATCCATATACACTATAGGCAATTGTAATAACTTGAACAAGCAGGACAGATCAACGACCTTCTAGTTCATTTAAAACGGTTCTAACAAAGAAACAGATATAACTACAGACATGTAAGTATATACGCTACATCCGTGTGGTGACGGCTTAAAAATATGTTGTCACTACACACGAGTAATGGAGGTAACTATGTAGAAAAACATCACTGCAAAGAGAAAGGAAAACTTGAAACACCCTATACCACCCATTTGTATATATAGTAGGCAAAATCTCCTTTCTAATGCCTACGTCTAGCAGTGAACTGTTAAAGGCTGTTGGTATGACAAAGGTACATCATCACCGTCATCTTTCTAACCTTTATCATTCTCAAGACAATTTGGGGTCGGCTACTAGTTCAACCGGTTCTACCTCCATATTTGTTTTTCCACAAAGCGATTAGTATCAGACCTTTGCAAGCCTGAGGGCGAACTAAATTCGAAAGTTAAACTAGTTGCCAGTCATTGATTTCCCAATAAAGATTGTCATAGAAGTTTATGAGCGGGAATGACGGTTAAACGTGCTCCCCGAGACGCCAAATTTCCATGCTCCGGGCTGTTAAGAATTTATTGTCAGAATAACTAAAGAACACTTTTATTCCGACCTGGGAATCGAACCCGAATGCTCTTGATCGGAAATCGCATATGCTAACCGCTACACCAACGAGGCAGTGTGATAAAGGTACATATAACACATAATTTGAAGATTAAAAGCAAGTAATTAATTAGTTAAAGACGAAGTTGAAGCAATATGAAGATATACATACTTTGGCAGATGGATGCGAGAGTAGATCAGAATCATCAGAGGAGGAACAGTGCGAACCCCAATCCGGCTCCGACTCCGAGCTCCAGTCCGTCGTCGACACCGGGGCTGGCGGCGCTGCCAACACTGTGTTCAGTGGGAAGTACCTGGGGAAAGTATTCTAGTATTTCAATCTTCCATTCTCTCGAAAAAGAATCACATAAAATTAACTTATGTAATTTCTCTGTGACATCATAGCTTTTAAAGGATTATGCTTGGCTCTTATCGGATGAAATGTCACATAGCCTATAATATTCCTCGATAAATGGGCTTTCCAACATTAAAATATTTTTTCAATTAGAAACTGTATTTAGTTCTTGAGATTTGGTGCATTCAACTTAACTGAATCTTACCATAGCCTTTCATTTGTGTAAATTAAATTAATGATCAACATTTACCCCTATTCAGTGAAATAATGAACCAAAAAAATTCGTGTGTACTTTTACTAATATTATCCCTAAGTTAATGTTTAAAAAAAAGGGTAAATGTTAGGCAAACATTTTTCGTCGGATGGGAATCGAACCCACCGCTCCTGGCTCAGCAGTCAGGGTCGCTAAACACTAGTCAAAGACATTAGGACAGTGGTCCATATGTATTCATTCGGCTGTACGTATAACGCGTATAGTTTAAGCGTAGAGCGGTGGGCACCTGAGCTGGTCGGGCGGGTAGAGGCGGTAGGAGTGCTGGTACTGGCCGGGCAGCAGCGCGTGCGGGTAGAAGCCGGCGGGCGGGCGCAGGTGCGGGCGCGGCGGCGCGGCGGGCGCGGCGCGCGGCACGTGCACGCTCAGCGCCTGCAGGTCCGCGCACGCCGCGCGCCGCGACGCGTTCACCCGCGCGTTGAACTCGCTCGCCGACGCGACCGCGGCCGCCGCCATGTCCTGCAACGTCGCAGCGTCACATCGACGGCCTCTACCGGTGCATCGGTGCACGAGCGAGTGCACGGACGAATCGGTGTAGGTTTTGTTTTACGTTTTCCTTCTCTTTGCAGAGCTGTTCTTCTGCATAGTTTACTCCCTTAGTCGCCTCTGGCGATAACCACGCGATGAATAGGGGTGGTGACGCTTCGTATTCTTAATCTATCCCTTCTCAGACAGAGAACGCATCCTAAACGCATACTACTTTCGATATCCCTCGTCTAACTGTAATCGTTAAATTTTTTCACCGACGACATCGTCGCTGCCGCTATGCCCTGACACACATTTTTATGTCGTTCATCTTTTCTTAAAACCGAATCGAACTATAAACTTCTGACTATAATTATGTTTACGAGATTATTACAAAACTTAGGTTTGCAGTTTGTTCTCGGACTCACAAACTCTGAAATGAAGACTGGAGTAAGGCAAAATATATCTTAGGATTTATAAATCTTTATATTTTTTGTTACTGAGGAGGGTAGAAGGAATTAATTGCGACATACATATGTAAAGAAGAGTTTAAAAAATACTGTACGTAAATATTAAAAATATATAGTGTCAGGAACATACATTTAATATGGTAACGACACTATATATTTTAGTAACGTTATTTTTAACAACATACTTTCTACGCAACATGAAAAATCATAAAAAGCTAAATTTCGTCAAGCAAAAGTAAAAACATGAATTTTTGGTTTTTACCAATCGAGTTTTCTCTGGATCAACTTTCGGTAACTCAGGTTTTTGCTCGATAGGTTTCTCCACTTTCATTTCCACTTTGATTATTTTTTCTTCTGATTTAGATTCTTCCATCGATTCCTCGGGAGTTACAGTCAGTTGGCGTTGTCTCTGGTGTGACCGATATTCCTCATATTTGTGCGGGTAATCTGATAACATAATGTCTAAGACTTCGCTTGCGTCTACCGCCGTTATACCTGTGGAAAACATAGTTTTCGTAAGTTGTGCTTAACAATAATTTAACAAGACTCTTCTACATACAATAATTTTTACACAGAATAAAATAAAATCCTCGAATTAATAATACATCACAACATGCAATAACATAATAATAAAAACAATTAGGTGACGTTATACCTTATAAAAACAAATTTCAATTAAGATCAACGACAGGGACGACCACGTAACTGAAGATTACTTAAAGAAAATTGATTAAATCATTCTTTAAAAGTGTTTTAATTTTAATACTAAGGCACAATAACAAAATTATCATTAAAGATCATATTCTTCATACAAAAATCGTGGCTTCGAATTGTAACGAACGCTTTCTGACATAAGCCAATGATTACTGGATGAACTGATAGAAGAGACTTAACAACAATATTAGGGTATTTGTTAATTAAAAACTTGAGTTTCTTACCAAGATCACAAAGAGCTTCGGTAACGATCCCTTTACTTAGTACGTAGTCTCTTTCCTCGCCGCAAATCGTTCTTCTCTTGAGTTCCGCGTAGCGCCGCTTGAAGCTCTTCACCCCTAAGAACATCGCTACTTGTTCCTGTATCATCATCACCTGAAAAGAAGTAAACATTATATTAACAATGATCATAGCTATTTACAGTAACTTAATGGTAAGAATTAAAAATAATTATTTTTTATAATACTTTAACAAGGAATAGGTTAGCTACGTAATGAGTTTGTATTTTTCTAAACTTTTAATAGATAAAAACTTGAAGCTAATTTTTTCATATTAATTTGAAATTATTTAAATATCTTCATAACCATCATTTAGTAGTAACATATATGATATTGCAGTCTAAATTTGCTCGTTCAGTTTTTGCCAAATCCCTTATGCTCCTTCCTAGCTCAGTCACCCTCTGTTCATTTTCCTTACTCCAATATACCTTTTTCTGAAAACGACAGGCCGAGGAGCTTAAAAAAATGCAGTTAAAACACTTTGCATAATTAAAGTGTACGGCAGCCCTAAATAAATTGAGGATAAGGGCAGGGAAATCATGATAATGATGACATGATATAAGGTTTTTTTAGCAGTATGCACACATGATGTAAGGTGTAGGCACACCTTACATCACATCATGTAACTTTCATAGTGATTGGTTCAATAAATTTTACCTTTTGCTCCTCACCAGATTTCTCTGGTGACGGCCAAGTGTACTCTTTAACATCAGCTGCTGTCCACACCTTACTGCTGTAAAAAAAAAGAAATTCATTAATTAATATAAAAATATATTCTACTTTAATTAAGAATAATGTTATTATATATATTAGTACCTGTCAAACAAGTCAGCAAATTTAGACTTCTTCAGTTTGTTGCTTTCATTAGTCGAACTTTTTACGGAGCTCTGAGAGTCTTCATCGAGTAAATGAGACGGCCTAGAAAATCAAAAATCATTTTCAGCATTTCGGTCACTATAGCAAATTAAAATAGGTTAATCCTTAAAAACATGAAAGGATATCAATGTTAATGAAACTATTTTATAAAAAAAAGAGCTATACTCACTTAGCAGGAGTGGCGTTATCATCCATCATACAGGTCTCTTCTTCAAATAATTGAACTGTTGTAGTGGCTGGTCCACACACTCGCCCGTAGATACCCAAAGTTTCCTATAATATCACAAACCCTCAATTTTAATAGCATATCTGCAGACATGTAGGCACTTTATACTTACTGTATGTAATATATATATTAAAGAAACTCAGTAAACATTTAACTATGTAGAGAACATACTCATCATTTTCACATATGACATTTTATCGTAGTTTATACTTACTTTCATGTACATAGCGCCCCGTCCCCCACCTCTCCCCCGCCCGCGCCCACGAGGTGTGCGACCACGACCACCTCGGCTTCCCCGCCCACCTCGCGGACGTCCTGAACTGCTTGGTTCTGGTATGTTGGGGAATTCATCCTTGTTTGGACTATCAATCGAATCTTTAAGATCATGAGTATCTCCCATAGATGTTGCAGACGAGCTGCGCCGTCTACTAGACAAAGGTGTTTGACACATAGAAGGCATTTTATCTAAAGCTTCCGTCAACCTCGGCAACTTTATCCTAGAACTTGTCGGGTCGATTTCGACAGTGGGTCGCTCATCGCCAGGCTCTTCGGGCGAAGGTTCAACAATGGTGATAGATGGCGACTCTAAAGAAGTTATAATATCTGCTCGTCGAGCTCCGCGCCCTCGGCCACGACCACGTGGTTTGTGAAGTATAGTAGGTCTATCTCTGAAACATAATTTTCAAATTGTAAAATCATCAAAAAACGGGTAAACTGAAGGGGTAATTAATAGAAAATGTCTCACCTCATTAATCGAAGCGAACGCTGTGGCCGTTCCTCGAGAGCAGTCACCGGCAACGTGACTACGGGTTTAGCTCCTTCCGATACGGGTAATTTACGTGGACGACCACGCTTTTTGGGTTGTGGTGTCAATTCTACGGGCTTAGGAATGTCTATTGTTTCAATTGGTACTTCCGTAGGTTTCACACTAGCAACTTCTAATGGATCTTGAGAAGACTCTTCAGGCACTGCAAGATCTCGAAAATCTGAGTTTTCGTTAATAATCATCTGTTGTAGCTCAACATGAGAATTTTCTGCAGGTACAACTTCGGTTGTATCAGAACTGCTCATAGAAGTATTACATTCTATGTCTGAGGGTACAGTGTGAGTGTTATCAGAACAGTTCGCGTTATTCATTGCCAGTGATTGAATTTGTTTCGCTTGCAAATTAGATAGAATATTGTGTAATTTGGAATTACCATTTTTAGAGCAGTTTTCATTATTCAAAAGTGAATGATTAACAGATTTTGGTTCTAAAACGGGTTTTGTTGGTGATACCTGTGGAGACACAACGGGACTTAAAGATTTGTTTACTGACAAAAGTTGTCCTAGTTTCAACCTTTTAGCTTGCAATATACTTAATTCTGTATCTTTGTTTTGAGGAGTAGTAGGTTCTGCAGTAGACGGCCTCTTACCAGTGTGTCGCTTTATTTGCGATTTATCTGTATTTTCAACTATCCTAGAACTACGTAACCTCTTTCCTGTAGATAAATTCAAACTTGTGTCAGAAGCTTGTTTTCTTCTATTTGCTACATGCTTTTTTGGACTTTGTTTATCATTTAGATTATCTTGAGTATTTTCAGTGTAGTTCTCGGGAGTATCTGGCCGTTTAACATCTTCAGTTATTATTTTTGCCAGGGGACCATGATCAGTCTTATTTATTTTTAATATAATTCTTGGAGAATCTTGGCCTGAGCTTTGATTGCTCATCTTGTCAGATATAGATATTTCCAATGGTTTTGTAATATTATCAATAACTTTATCGGTGAGTTCTTGTATTGAATGAAATTTGCCAGAATCAATTTTACTATGATCATTGATTTTATCAGGAGTAGAACTTCTCTGAGTTTTATCCTCTGTTTTTAAAGATATGGCTTTATCTACATTAGATTTACCTGAGTCAACCATATGATCACTATTCACAATATTTTTACATGCTGGTATGATTGATTCAGATCTATCTGTTGATACAGTACAGTTCATTACTTGAGGAATTTCTTTCTTATCTAAATTATCTCTTGTATTTTCTAGAAGCTTTTTTAATAATGTACAGTTTTGTACAGATATTTTCGGTCTCCCATAGGGTTGTTTTACATTAGTTTCTGTCAGTTCTCGATATCTAAAATTAATATTTTTCTGCTCTTGGCATAATTGAGTTTCATTTGGTAACGAACTTCTGCCGTCCTTTGTTAATTTCGAGTCTTCAAGTGATGATTCCTGGTGACTAAAATTACATTTTGTAGAATTTGATTTTTCAGGCAAATGCATGTTTTCTGATGTAACTTTTACTTTTGATGTGTTTAAATTAAACTGTTTTTTAATTACTGATATTCTGTCATTTTCTTCATGCTTTTGCATTGATTCAGGTACACAATTTTGTTGATGGACTTTTTCTTCTGAAGGAGGTATTATTAACTTTGATTCTAAACAATCCTCTACAGATTCATCTCTTTTGGTTTCTTTTGTCTCTGAAGATTTCTCTGCAATTGTAGGTTTATTTTTAATTTTTAAAGTTGCAGCCTCATCACTACACACATTTTCATCGTTAACACTTTCATGATTCACATTTTCAACTACAGATTTCATATTAATTTTCATCACTAATGGTGGATTTTTTGATTTATCTTCACTATCATCTTTGAGTCTCCCTTCTACTGTATCTTCGGGTCTTATTACTGGTTTTATGTTAAGTTTAGTGACAACTGGTATGCTAGTAGTATGTGTATCAATTTTATGTTCTTTCTTAGGTGATGATGGTGAACTTTCTCCTGGCTTTATCAAGGGTTTAATATTTAGCTTAGTTACGACAGGAATGCTTTGCTCATTTGAAGAAACAGACTTGGAGGATTCTTGTAGTTCATCTGGTTTCACAATAGGTTTTATATTTAACTTTGTGACAACAGGTATATGGTCTCCATTATCATCACTTGAATTTCCAGTCTCTGATGATAAGTTTTCTGAATCTTTTTCCTTTTCTTCTTGAGGCTTAACAATAGGCTTAATATTAATTTTAGTTACAACAGGTATACTATTGCCATCAATGACAGTATTCAATTCATCACAGTCTTTTTCTTTTGAAGAGTTGTCTTCAGGATTTTTTAATGGTTTAATATTTAATTTAGTAATTTTAGGTACTTCATCTACACTAGAATCTATATCATTATCCTTAGGTTTTATTATAGGTTTAATATTTAATTTTGAAACTACAGGAACTTTGTTGTCATAGCCCTCAGAGGACTCTCCACTGTCTGCAGGTTTCAAAATAGGCTTAATATTTAGTTTTGTTACAGCACGTATATTTTCAGAACTATCACATACAATTGGGGATTTTTTAGGTGTCCTAGGTTCTCCATCCATTCTTGTCACAGGTTTTATTGTAATTTTAGGCACATACGGAGCTTCTTTTGCTTCTTCACTTGTTGAAAATAAGTCAGTAGGTATCTTAACTTTATTTGGACTGTCAGGTGGTTTTAAAGGTTTAATTGTTAACTTTGGACTAAGAGGTTGACCTTCACATTTAGTTACAGTTTTTATAGTAAGTTTAGGTATCTTTTCTGGTTGTATTTCATCAGACTGACTTATAATAAGCTTTTCTTCCTGTTGTATGCCTTTTATGGTTAGTTTTGGAACATTTTTTTCTGTGTAAAATTTGCCTTCACTTTCAGTACCTGGTTTTCCTAGTTTTATTGTAACTTTAGGAACTATATCAGATGACCCATGATCAGATGTTGATGTTTGATCAGAAGTGCTAGTCGTTTCATCATTTTCGGAGCATTCTGACTCTGATATTTCACTACTACTGGACTTTCTGTGAATGTCATTAATTTTTTCAGGTGGTTTAATTATAGGCTTTATGTTTAATTTTGTGATGCAAGGTACTTGATCAGAGACACTAAGTTTAATATCTTTGTCAACTTCCGACTGTGACTTTCCTAGTTTTTCATTTAAATTCTCGGCTGGTTTGACAATAGGCTTTATATTAATTTTTGTCACACAAGGTACTTGTAAAGTGTTATCCATTTCTTCATCTTGTTCAACAGGTGGTCTAATTGGTTTGATTGTAAGTTTTGGTACAGGTGATTTTATTTCTTCTGTTTGTTTCAACTTTATTGTTAATTTTGGAACTTGTTTAGTGGAGTCTGAATCTTCATAAGGTGTTTCATCTTTATTAGTACAGGTTTGTTGACTGTCTAATTTTGATTCAGATATGCTTGATCTAGTTAAGTTTAATTTTATAGGTGGTACTTTCTTTTGTGTTTCATCTTCTTCAGATTTTTGATCTATGTGTTTTTGACAATTCACTGTCAATTGTATGCTGGATTCAAACTCTCTATTTCTTGGTACTTGTTCTCCAGGCTTTGATTCAAGTTCTGCTTCCTCTGATGTACACTGAGCACTTTGCAATTGTGCGATACTGCTACTGGAAGCAAGTTCAGTTTCCTGTAATGTACACTGAGCACTATGCAATTGTTCTGTATTGCTACTTGATTCAAGATCAGCTTCCTGTGATGTGCACTGAGCACTTTGTGAATGTTCTGTGCTGCTATGTGATTCAGGTTCATGTGATGTGCACTGAGCACTTGGCAATTGCATCGTACTGCTGCTTGATTCAACTTCGATTGCCTGGGATGAATGTACATTTTGTAATTGTGTTGTACTGCCACTTGGTTTAAGCTCACTGATCTCTAGTGGGGTATCACTTAGTTGGGTATTAGGAACACTATTTTTTATCTCACAATATGCTGTTCCAGATATAGTATCTTTTGGATGCACTTTTAAATCAAGCTCACTGTTATTTGATTCAGTAACATGAGACTCACTCTTACACTTGTTTGATTCAAGACTACACTTTGATTGTTGAGAAAGTTCTGTTACCTTATTATCTTCACTATTTTTTAAATCAGGCTCGCCACTTCTCAATTCTAATTCAATATTTTTCACATTATTTAATTTATCACTATTTGATAGATCTTTAATTTCAGAAACAGGCTTACTGATATTTGATTCAACATCACTAACTTTGGAATCAGATTCCCTGATCTTTACTGCAGATTTATCACTTTTTGTTATAAGCTCACTGCTGCAAGAGTCAGGTTGATTCCTTTCTAATTTAGGCTCACAACTTATTGATATTGATGCAATACTCTTAGACTTAACTTCTACATTTCTTGATTCTGGATCTATACTTTCAGATGTAATAGGAGAGCTCTTCTCGCCACTACTTTTTGATTGTATTTGACCTTTTAGCGCATCACATTCCACTTTGTGACATTTTGATTTTATATCTGCTTGAAATTTATTACTCTGAGATTCCTGCCCACTGGTTGATTTTAATTCATGAGTCTTTGTTCCATCTTTTGTGATAACTGATTGAACACCACCATGATCTGGTATACTTTCATTTCTTGGTGTTAACTCACTGCTCTTTACTTGAAACACTTTATTTTTTGGTGGTAGATGTAAAGGTATGTAATCTTCATTATCCTGGCTACTATAACTGTAACTCTGTTCTAAATCAACAATTTTAGTGTCAACTATTTGTTTTGACGAGTCAGATATAGGTAAACTACTTGGATCCTGTTCAGAGTGGCAAATATTTTCATTAACTAATATAGAACAGGACTCTACAGATAAAATTTGTTCACAGTTGATAGATTGCTGGTTACCAACTCTATCTGAAGTGGATTGTATGGTTTTTGCTGACTGAGAATGTTCATTACAATTTTCTTTTTCACCACTTGGTTGAACTTGTTTATGTGACGAACAATTATTCTCTAATACTGAATTGTCACAGGAATCTTGGGATTTCAATAAACTAACAGTACTTGAGGATTCTGTAGTTGAAATTGATAAGTTAGCGGCATGATTATCATGTGAAGTCGATTGACATTGCTCAATTCCACTTAAAACAGTTGTTGTGTTGTGAGGAGTATCTCTATTACTAATCCCAGTAGTACTTTTTTGTCTAATAAGTTTAATTTTTTTAGGACTTACTGATGTTTCTGCATTGCAGTAATTAATTTCACTTACATTGCTAATCTCTTCTGGTTTTACATTATCATATACCATGGACACAGCATCAGATGAGCTTGTCACATCCTTAGCAATATTTACACTACTAGATTGTTCAGCAGTGATAGCATTATCATTACTTTGCGAGTCAACAGTCGAAGACACTGTAGAGTCTGGCCGCCTATCACTAGGTGCTGGTCTCACAAGTCTCCGTCTCAGTGGTGACCGAACCTGTGGTTCCAAAAATGAGGCCTTACTTTCACTAACACTACTATCACTAGATGTTGATTCTGCACTTTCCACAGTCACATTGTCTCGAGTATCACTGGATGTGACACACTTAACTGTTCGATCTTGTTGTTCACTTACACTAATATCAGATACATTTTGTACAGTTTGTTCTTCACTGCTGGAAGGAATATTAGGCGGAGGACAGTTTATTGGTGGCTCAGTAACCACATTTGACACTAAAATGTCCTCTGCTTTGGTTGACACTACTTTCTCCTCATACTCAAGCCCTGATGAACTTGCTGCTAACAAATCAACACTTTTAGTATTTACATCATTAGTAGAGATTTCACCAAGTGTTGAGCATTCTGGTACAGTGTTGATATTTCCCGGAATTGCAATTTCACTATCGAGAGGTACACTTTTGACAGGTTTTACAACTTGAAGTGGTGTAATGTTTTCGATATAACTTTTAACTGAATCTTGTATGATATTGAGATTATAACTAGTCGCAGCCAACTCTTCGTTTAATCCGTCGACAAATTCTGATGATAGCGGTAGCCGCTTCGGTGCGTCTGGTCCATCTACGATTTCGTCAATCATATCCAAAATCGCTTCAGTGCTTGTGTTGACATCCTGCGACGACGGCGACGGTACACTATCGCCATCGAAATTATCTTCCGACATCGCAGGAGTTTCGTTTGTCGATCGTTCTTCTGATGGTTTCTGGTGTAAACTACTAGTTGCATTGACGTCCTCGGCCAGTCCGACGTCCTTTTCCCGCGCCGATACACGGCGGGAAGCGTTCGTCGCTGTGCCCGCATCATCTTCTGAACTCTCCATTATCTACTGTTTTGCGAAGCTGACATATCTGAAATATAAAACGCTCTCTGGGTGATATTTACGTTACGAACGGGTAACCTGACGACGTGCGAAATTGACAAGCCACAGGCACCATTCTAATTCACCATAACGCTACAAAATTTCCTTCACGGGGTCCACAGCGTTGATTATATACCTACACATGTACTTTAATTTCATATTCACGTCCTATAAGTCTTGTCTGAGTGTACGCAAGGTCTTGGAAAGTATTCAACAGCGTAAACCGGCAAACAAAAAGCTTGTATACGCCATTTTTAAAACCAAAGACATGGCAGGTTGGGACGTACGGGCCAATAAAAAATATCCTATACGGACAATTCGGCCATTGTCGTGTTGGTAAACTGCAGGAAGCCCATAGATCGCTCCACTTGAGCTTTTAGCTTGTAAAAGAGTAATAAATATGTCTTTCGACATGTGTTAAAACGAGTCAGATAATAACTCTTTAGATCTAATTTATTTTTCATGTGGCAATAATGTTTAAACACCTTTTACAATGGTTTAAGTAAATAAGTATTACAGTGTGTAATTTTATTAAATTTAAAAAAAAAATATCGTTATTTTGCTGATGAAAGTTCTCCCACTTATTTCATTTTTACAATTGCCAAAATAAGCTAAACTAAGTTCAATGGTAACACAGTAACTAAAAAACGTCTAGAAATTCTATCTAATTATCGTAAATAACCTAACGTCTATTAGTCAAATATGAAATTAACAATATTTAAGACATAAATACACTATTACTTTAATGTTTATGTTTTGAGTCATAACGGCAGTTAACAATACAAGCAATGTAACATATCAAGGGAGATTTATCATTTTAGTTTACACTTTATTTGCCTTAGTCTTGTATAATCCGCCCACAAAAATAAGAACCTATGGTGAAGAGACGCTTCCATTACGTATTATATTGTGACACTAAGTAATTTTATACTTGAATGAATTAAAAAATGTTTAAGCTCGAGGATGATGCGCATCAACCCACAGATCAAATGTAACATTTCATAACACTATTTCTATCACGAGAATCGGATGTTTTATGTATTAAGTGTCGAATGGTAAGATTTCAAACAAGAAAATCTTTTATTCTGGTCTGATTCGGCAAACCTTCATTTTACAAACTTAGATATGTATTCATATGTCAAAATAATAAATAACGATAACACAAAATAATCAAAACATACAATTAAATATAAATACTTCGCATAAATCATAAATATTTGCTTTTTATCTAGTGATCTTTTATTATTTTTGTCTCCTTAGCGTTATTCGAATTCCAATCTCATTTCGCTGTCATGCGTTGGGCCTTATACTTTTATTGTGCCCGCTGCTTTATGTCATAATTTTCCAGTGAAATAATAATGCTGTTAAGTAATTAAAAATATTGTTTAATATTTTTTTTAATTATAACTATTTTTATCTAAAATAATATTATTAATGTTATTATTTATAATTTTTTGACATTTCAAAACTAAATTCTCACTATACTCTGTTTCACGAAAGAAGTCGCACAGTAACAAAAGAAACTAATAGGACAGGTCGACCATGTTTGTCTTTATCAAATGTTATTCTTTTCATTGTCATTACGTTTTTCAGTCATTTGCCTGAGCGAAACTATTATTTACAATGCTTTAAGTTGGAAAAATATTGGTCGAGAAATAAAATTGAATGTGAAAGAGTTTTGTGAAGTAGAATAGCAAAATCGAGGTTTCAATATCAATATTTATTGTTTGTAAGAGTATATATTTGAGGATGACATTTATGTGATTTTAATTATTTTATTTGTACTAGACACGGATCACATTATGATATCAACAAGAAGTGATAATGAAATAGTCTGATGATTACAGTAATATATACGATTATGATTTAGGCAGTGGCAGTAATATGTTTGAAATAAACCCAATCTGTAATCACAATTATATTTTTAAAGTACATATAAGAACTGAAATTCATAAATTTTGTCCTATTTGATCCTTTTACCCTTTGAATTTGTTTTATCTTTTACATAAACTTACCTGAACGAGTAAATTGTTCAATTTTTTTAATACAATCCCCCCGTTAACTAGGGATTTTTGTAAAAATCTAATAGGAAAATCAGGCAACATTCCGTCGCATAGCTGCAGCATCGCATCTGCGGGATTTTTTTCGTGAAATGAAATATACTATAATGAAGCATGAGAATAGACTGCGTATATTTTTGACAATGATGAAAGGGTAAGTAATTTCATAATGTCGTTATTTTCAATGACGGTTTGAAGTTACTTACCATTTAAATAAATATTTTTAAGCCAGAACAGTACTGTGTAAATTAGATTGAACGGTCAGTTTTTTATACGTACGTTTATGGTCTCTGTAGGTTACTGTTATTGTAACAAGATATTAAAAAATCCAGTCAGTTTTTTTTTAGTACTATTGATAAGTATTGTGTTGTGGTTGAATCTTGATTTACGGCAAGTTAATTTAACTGTTGGCAACACAGTTATCTAATAAAATTATTAGTAACTAGTAAGTAGGTACTCCGATGTACTCTAGGCTACTGGAGCTTGTATTTTAATAAAACTGAATTAAATTTGTGATATTTGTATGCAATTCCAAAATGACCACAATCAGACCGTTTACATGTGAAGATATGTTAAAATTTAATAATGTGTAAGTGTATTTAATAAATTTGGCAGTAAATATAAATTAAATGAGCATGCCGACATTCGAAAACAAATGTCACTTTTTCAAATACCTAATATTATTCTTGTTCGTTTTAATAATTGTTAACTAAATATGTGTATTAACTTCATTAAATTATTTCCCTGTCGTTAAATGAACATAAGTTACTAATAATGCATTTCTTACAGAAATTTGGACCCACTAACAGAGACGTATGGGTTATCTTTTTACACTCAATATTTAGCTCACTGGCCTGAATACTTTCAAGTTGTAGAATCTGCTAATGGCGAAATAATGGGATACAGTATGTACATTATAATCTTTTTAATTTTATGTGTTTTTGGCTAGAATTACTGTCAACACTCGAAATGTGGAGTTAATTCAAGTATTTTCAATATTTTATCATTATTGTAATAGTTTTAGAGATGTGGAACTAGCTAAAAATATCTTTCATATTGTAATATCAAGGGAGTCATGTAAATTATTACTTGTATTCATTTATTATAATGATAATGTTATGTATGTAGAAATGTAGACAGGTATGGGTTATGATTATATTTTTGTCACACATTTGTCTTTATTACAACATATGTATTTTATAAAATATAGGCCCCAAAATATTGGCAACAAAATTAAAATTGACTTGAGTTATCAATGGCAATGTTTGAATATGACAGCGATATATTTGTAATACATTGAATGCATATAATGAGAAACCTTCACTTCTGAAGCTTTTGCCGTTACTGCTGAACAAAGGCATAATCCAAAGAGGGCACTACAAGATCTCTACTTGGTCATAAAGAGATGTTATGGCACAGTAAGAAGTGGTTTTCCTTGCATATGTTATTTAAATTGTGTAGGTTTTATATAGTAGATTATTACACATACCAACTTATATATAGAAAGTTACAGGACACTGTAAGGATCAAATAAGAATGTCAGAAAGAAAAGTAAGAAAACGAACAGTACAGAATAAGTTATTTTTGAAATAATGTTCTTGTTTCATTGGCTATACAAAAAGATATTGGTATTTACCAAAAAACAGCTGTTGATTAACAATGTTGAAAAAAACATGTTAAGAAAGGTTTATATGTAATACACAAATATAATACTAGAACATATAAAAAGTCAATGTTTCATAAAGCACAAAGATATATATGCTTTTATTACTAAAATTGTTTAAACTTTACTAGATATATCGAAATTATGTACTATCGAGTTTTTTATGTTAAACATATCTACAAATAGGTCCATTATGGTATGTCTATACCCCATGAAAAACACACATGAATAATTTTTATGCTTTTAGTTTTAATTTCAAATTAATATGAATCCTTATCCAATTAAGTATGTTAGATATGTTATACATTAATATATAGCAGGACAAGATATCATTAAAATCATTATCTTAAAAGAAATCAGAAGATTAAAATATATGAGCAGAGATTTCATTAGTGCCCATGTGCGAAGCTGAGTGTGGGTCGTTAGTAGTACTAAATCAAACTTAAAAAAAGACATTTAGCCCTAAATTTAATTTATTTTTATGATTGAATTTTGTTGTTATTAAATAAAGTAACATTAACATTTTCTTTTTTTTTTTAGTAATGGGTAAAGCTGAGGGTCACGGAGACAATTGGCATGGCCATGTCACAGCCTTAACAGTGAGCCCTGAATACAGGCGGTTAGGATTAGCAGCTACTCTTATGAATATTCTGGAAGAAGTTTCTGAAAAGTATTCAAATTAAAAATAAAAAAGTTTGATTGAGTTACAATTGTAAACAAACATTTATTAATACCTACAAAATTGTTTCAGAAAAAAGGCCTACTTTGTGGATCTCTTTGTAAGAGTTAGCAATAAGGTGGCAATAAATATGTACAAAAATTTAGGATATATAGTGTACAGAACTGTATTAGAATATTATTCTGGAGATCCAGATGAAGATGCATATGGTAAATATTAATTTTCTGTCAACTATTAAACTTGATCTTTATAGATAATGTTAATTGATTTTTGTTTTTTTTTTTACAGATATGAGAAAGGCTTGCTCAAGAGATGTCAATAAAAAATCCGTAATACCGTTAACTCATCCTGTAAGACCTGAAGATGTTGATTGAAAATAAACTTTTATATACCAAAAATAAAAATTTTAATTCATAGTTTCAGCTTTCACTAGTACTACTACTGCTGTCATCATCAGCATCAACATTATCAGTTTTCTCTGGTGTTGTTGAGCTTTGTTCATCATTAGTTTCTGGTTCCGACTGAATAACTTCTTTTTGTTTGCGCCATTGTTTTGCAGCAGCAAGTAATTTAAGGTTAGGTCTAACCATCTCATCTTCAGGGAAAATATAATCAAATATTTCTTCCCACCCTTCTTCAACTCCCCCTTCATTGACAATTTTCTGTCTTTTCTTAACTCTTCTTGGCATTTTAGTCATAACCTTCTCAAGTTTTTCTTGATCTCCGATTTCGGTTTCGAAATCTTTCCAGGCTTCTAGAAGCAGCACTCGTGCCTCCTTCTCACCAGCACTTCTCAAACTCTCATTGGCACGCTCATAAACACGCCTTGCTAACTCTACATTAATGTTGTCCGCATTCTCTGCATTTAGTTCAAACTTTGCATAAGATAACCAAACTTTGACATGAACAGTTCTTTCTAACAATCTTTCATACAGTTGTCTGGCTTTCTCGGTTTCTCCTTGTTGAACTTCAAAGTCTATGTAACTTTTCCACAACAATTCAGGCATGTCTAATCTTGACTGTCCTACAGCTATTTCATAAATGGCTCTCGCCCTATCTGAGTCGCCTAGTAATGTTTCTAGTTCTGCAAACTTAATCCATGTAATGCAGTTCTCTGGTCCATATTCTAAAAATTTCTGATACAATACTCTACATCTGTCAAATTCTCTCAACTGAATTTCCAAGTCAATGTAACCTCTATACAATTTGTCTCTTGGACAAATACCAAGGGCCATACCCAATGTTTTTCTTGCTTGCCTTAAATCTTTACATCTAACTTCAAATTGAGCATACATGAGCCATATTTTGGAGAATGTAAATATTTTATGTGGAATCAATTCTAAACATGTTCTGTAAACTTGTCTTGTCCTTTCAATATCCTCTGCTTCCAGCTCTTCATACAGTGCATAATTTATCCATAAATATATATAGCGTCTCCAGAACTGTTTCTCTTTTGATGGAGGTACATTAGCTATAGCTCTTTCATAAGTGTCACGGATATCATCAACATTTCCTTCATTTTCAACTAGCCTTATGTAGTCAAACCATGCATCATAGTTTGTTGGATTCTCAATCACTTCTTGTTCATACATGTATTTTCTTTTATTGACAATAACATCTTCAATGCCAGACCTGTCACCATACTTTTTCTCATGTATAGTGTATGCCTTATACAACTCTTTATTTCTATCTTTAGGAATATGGTCTAAAGCATATTTGTAGATAACCCTAGCTCTGTCATGCTCCTTTTGATTTTCTTCAAACTTTGCAAATGCAATAAAAAGTCTCTCATCTAGTTCTTCATCACCAAAAAACTCTACAGCTCTTTCATAGACTTTCCTGGCACCATTAATAAAACCATGGTTTTCTTCAAACCTTGCATATTTAATCCAGTTCTTAACATCTGGATGTACCATAACAAATCTTTCATAAATCTGCCTAGCCCTGTCTAACTCCTTGTATCTTAATTCAAAATTGATATATGTTTGCCATGCTTGCTCATCTGGCTGCCATTCCATCCAACGTTCAAAGACCTATAAATGATTTTTTTTTTATTTTTAATTCTATATTTGTATGAATATTTAAACAGAATTCAATTTATAGACACAAATTGTTTTATAGAATGTGGAATAGTTTAATAAATTCAACATCTCAAAACTACTAGATTACCAATCAATAAATAGTTAATTTCTGATGCATAAAATATTGAGTGGATATTATAGGGGATATGTAAGCTTTTTGACGTCTATATATGCAATAATGAAGAGAGGATATCCATATAAGCAAGTTACTTAAGTAGCTGCTTTAAATTGAATGTGTGAACATGCAAGGTATACTTATATAGTACTAGTAGTAACTTTATGATGTAATACTTTGTCCAACAAAAGAAGGATTTACTGGTAGCTATAGCATAGCTCTTAAAGTTATATGGTAAACTGAGCTGTTTCTCTTCTGTGGTAAACTAACTGATAAGTGTGTCTAATATATATTGCCTTTTCTAATAATAACAATATTTAATAGTTGTTTTTTCTTACTTGTCTAGCTGCAGATATATTTTCCAACATTTCTTCCATATAAGTATATTTGTACCAGAATTGTGATACTCTTGGGAGTATGGTGACAGCTCTGTCCCATAAGTTCCGAGCATGATTTACTTGTCTGTTTCTCATCTCCATTTCAGTATATTTCAACCTTTAACAAAAATAAACATGTTTAGACAACAACTAACATGTAAAGACATAAATACGTAACTACACAGGACAACAGTATTGCAATGAGAATGAAAACTTGACACGCTTTATACTAACTCACCCTTCTACCCAGCGTAATATAATATGCAAAAATCTACATTGTAAGGAGAGACCCATGTCTAGCAATGGACTATTAAAATCCGTTGATGATAAATACATTAACACATACACATTGATACATACCAGAGGGTAACATTTCTATGGTCCACATCCAGAGCCCTCTCATAAATGGATCTGGCTCTTTGAACCTGCTTCTGTGATTCTTCCCACTGAGCATATTTCAACCAATTGCCAATAACCTGAAAGAGTATACCTTTAATTATTTCTATAATTTTTTGTCTAAATATATGGACTACACAAACAAAATAATGGTGTAACATTCACTAAGAAATCAAGTACACAAATCAGTTCAAGTTTTCGTAAAGAATTTCTTTTAACTTACTAGTCTATTCTTTCTGATATTATCTTCGAATGCTTTTCGTTTGCGATGCTGATAGTCCCGTAGTTCTTCTGGATCTGAGATTTTTTGTTTCGGTGGAGGCGGTAAAATTTCTAAGTCTCGCTCTTTAGCTTCCCTAAGTAGTTGCTCGGCAGTGATTTGTATTTCTGCTGGTGCTTTATTCTTAACCTGAAATATTATAAATAAATGAAACTAGTGTAGATTTCTCTAATTTGTCAACATAGCCTCGTTTAGGAATATTTACCTTTGCCACTTTAGGCATTTTTGTAGTTTTTCCGTCCATTTTTTACTTCTATTTAGATATTTATCTCAATGTTATATTTGGATTTTTGCCTCTGTGTTTAGAATAAATAATATGATAATGATAAATATCAGCAACAGACACAAACAAGTCGTCTGTCGCTTAATTTTTTACAGCATTGCACTGTATTGTGTACTTGTGTTCTACACACAATGCTGCCGCTTAAAAAAATATTTTATAATAACTAACTAAATAGTTAAATTACTAAAGCTTGTAAATTTATTTGAAACGATAAATGAGTTTTGAAGTAAATCTAATTCAAAATTATCTTTTATCTTTATCACGTTTACTTGCTCTGCCCAAACGCTGCTATAATATTTTTTACCTCAATTATATTGATATATTCAGTGTCAATCAGAATTATGTCGGACTTGGTTTTTGGTTGTCATATTAGAAGGATAATTGTCCTTAGATCCTAAGCTACGTTTGTTTATATTTTTGCATTTGTTGCTTTTTCATTTTCAAGCAATTTATTGTAATATGTATGTAAAATTTTTAGAAAGTATTTCGCTTAAGTTAAAGCCATTTCTAGTTTTGTTTATTGTATAAATATATTTAAATATTCCTTTTTAATTAAAATAGTAATGATATCATCATGGAGCAATCGCCCCTATCCCTCCGGCAGATGTTATTTCTCATGATGAACCAAAGAGGAATGTTACAAAAAATAATGTGACCTTGCCATTTCTTAGAAACGTATAAATTGATCCGAGCATCGTTATTGGTGTTAAACTATGAACCTTCAGATAAAAGCCCTTTCATTCGGCTGCTGTATTCGCTCAATAGACTTTTGTCAGTTTTTATGCACCAATAAAGTCTCTGAAAATTTAACTGACGGCATTAAAAGAGTGGGTAGAAATAAATGTCTGTTGAATTTTTATCAGCTTATGAGGCCAAGAAATTTTTAAATAACGCTATTTGAAATAAATATAACATTGTGTTTGACAAAACCAAACAACAAATCTTAAATCTTTAAATTGATCTCTGCTCAGTCTATTTTAACCTTCCATGAACAAATCCTTCTCCCAAGACCTTCAGTTATTACGCCTCCGTTCCTGTTGAAATGTATAATTTTCCAACTTAGTGCTTCAGTCTCTTTGGTGGTTGAGTGCATTGAGACATTTTGTTTACGAGTGCCTCTAGAAAAGTCGGAGGCCCTATTGTTCCACGGGCTTCGTCATGGTCCACCCTCCGACGCCTCCATTGTAGTTAATTCGGTCCTCGCACCAGTTTAGGCCCAGATCAATTATTTGGGCCTGATCCTCGACAGAAGGTGGTAGTCCGACGAGTACTTCTGGCATCTTGTTCCAAAGTTGGTCGGTGCTGCTTCTGTACTTGGGCGACTTTTGCTCAATTTTAGTGACGCCAGTGTCGCGACAAGACAGCTGTACATGGAGGTTGTCTGTTCAATAGCACTGTACGGTGCACCGGTGAGAGCGGCGGCTCTGACCGCCCAGAACAGGGCACGCTTCTTGCGTTCTCAGAGAATATTGGTGGTTAGAGCCATACGCGGTTACCGCACTGTGTCACCGTGCGCCTTGGCTGAACCTCCTTGGGATTTAGAGGTGGAAGTACTCGTCGAAGTTTATTGGCGGCAGAGATACGCGAGTGGCGTGAGGTGGCGTGCGCTCAGCTTATTATCGGATTGATTACATTGATATTCCTGATTCCTCAAGTTAACATTACAGTCCTTGGTGAAACCATTCTGCAACATGACAAGGTTAAGTTCCTTGGAACGTGGTTGAATTCCATGTTGGTAGTTGTGCTTCATGTTGATTATTGCAAAAAAGTGTAAAAAAGACCTCCTCTTTCTCATCCCTTTTGCCAAAAACTTCTATACAAGGCTATAATCCGCAGCCATGCGTATTACAGCTTAAACACGACAAAATTTAGCCGAAATATTTTTCATATTATTCTCGGAGTGATGCCATGGTCCCTTATTAACGCTATGTAAGTCGAGTGTGGTGACTCTCCTCTTGCTCTTTGTAGATAATTTCTTGTCGACAGATTTAACCAGAATTTTAAGAAATAAGACCACAGTTTTATTTACGAAAAACGTTGTTTATACCGATTTCCATAAGTATTCAGAAATATATTGCTATGATATCAGTTCATCCCTTAAATCACGGCAGCTTAAATTACACACATATATATATACATATATACTGAATAAATGTATTACCATAAACAAAATTAAATTACAATTTGAATATAATTGCGTACATCTTTCACTTTCATTATCCAAATCAATTTTTTTTTTAGCTCTACCACAGCTCTACATGAAAACCTTTGACAGTCTTTTAAATACATGACATTTGCCGCAATTGTGGTTATACCATACCATAACAGTGTTCGGAACCGTACGATAATTATCGTATATTTACGATAATTTTGTGCCTGCGTACGATGTACGATAGCATACACAGATTGTACGATAATTTCTATCATGATGATGATCTTTTTGAACTTCCCTGGAACGGAAGTGGAAAGGAAATCAGTTCAGGTCTGTACTACGTGTAAACTATAGAGAACTTGTATGTTTTTTTTTTTTTTTTTTTTTTTTTATCTGTTGGCCTCGGTTGGCCTCTACAACTTTACCCGGATGAACTTGCATGCATATCAATATTACAATTTATATGATTTATTTATCTATAATAGACATTATCCTAAAAAGTACGATAATTTCGATCAATGTACGATAATTTTATGCCCCCAGGTACGATAATCGGCCCACTTCAGGTTGCTAACACTGTACCATAAAGCCAATACCTACTCAATCAAAAGTTGTAGTGCAGAATTATGTCAAAGCGATAGTAAATATAACATAACCTTAATCAACTTCGTGTAAAAAAATATAATTTTATAGTAAGATGTACACCTCGTTTTATCGGCTTATATTAAGCCGTAACTCATGTGAGTTATAATTTACTGTATAGCCTAAATCCTTTAACTTATGATGTCTTATAAAATTAAATATTTGTATTTTTAAAATATATTTTGTGTTTTAGGCACATCAACAATTAAACGTGTATATAGTAACAGCTCTACATATGTAGGCAAAATCGATTCTTATAACCAAGTAGACTATATGAAGTCTATAGATGATACTTCCGCGCCTAATCAAGACTGGTTATTAGTTAAAAATAACATTTTAAGTATGCGAGGAAACGTTAATAAAAAAAATGTGGATGCAGTTTTATTAAAGGTTTTAGTTTCTTCAAAGAACTTGGTTGCTGCGTCCTCATTTGCGAAGCACTTAAAATCAACACAAGAGGAGCTGAGTTTAGGTTCCGTTAATAGTATATTATATATGTATTCTACTATTAGTAAGCAACGCGAATTAACAAAAGAAGAAAGAAAATTCATTTTAGATACATATAAAAATTTGTATGAAAAGTATAAGGTTCTCGATAGTAGCACAAGTGAACAGCTTTTGCAAGTTCTTTGTGTTATAAATGAATGGGAAAAAGCTTTACAAGTTTTAGAAGAAATATATTTGAGTGCTGTACCTACACATTTAGCTTATAGTACAATAATAGCTACTTTCTTTAGACTCAATAAAAAGAAAAAGGCTTTTGATCTGATACAGGAAAGTATTAAATATAAGAGGCCACTTCAACATATTGCTTATGAAGAATGGATGAAGTATATTGTTAGAAAATATAAAGATAAGAAGGCAATAGCAAAACATTTGGAAGAAATACTAAAGCATATTGGTACCAATTGGGCAGCTATAACTGAAAGTACTGCAAGACAATTGAGAGACTTGTACATTTCTTTAGATTGGGAGTCACAATTTGTTAACATAAGAAAATCAGAGTAAGTGTTGACATAACTTGATACATTTTATATAAGACCATTTGATGCCAAACAAGGCATAGTCTGTACTATGGTAACTAGACTGCTGATAACTACTTATATATATATATATATATATATATGTAGATCTACATTTACATAATTATATTTGCATTATAGATAAATTACATTTAGACACAGAACATGACTGCGATCAAGTCGGTCAACTGTTGGGGGTTAGTGAGCTGTCTGTAATCATTAGACCAACATGCATCAGTGGAACCAATAAATGGAATGTGTTGCATGCTATAAGTAATAATTTAAAATGGTTGTATTACTGCAATCTTTAGAATTTTGTAAAATTTATTATATGTAAAAGCATTTGATAAATGATATATATCAGAATTTTATCTTCACAAGATCCATTTTTCAAAGAACACTATTTTTGGCTCTACAGCATTAAATCTACAGCATTTTGTAGCACAGAACATTATTACTAACAGATTCTTACTTGTTGCAGTGGCCAGTGCTCAAGCTGCAAGAAATCACTAGATCTCTTGACATTATCGAATGAAGAATTCAGTAAATTACAGCAAAACATTCAAGATAAGCTTATTGTAGGCTCAGATTTATTACTAAAAACTACACATGACGAACTGAAAAGGTTTTTGGATGCTGTTGAGAAGTTTGCTCCTTATGATGTTGTTTTGGATGGATTGAACATATCATATGCTGCAACCAAAGTATCTCATACTGAAAAGTTGCGCCTACTTGAAAATGTAGTTGACTATTTTGTGAAAAAAGATAAAAAAATATTGCTTTTAGGCAGACAACATATGCTGAAGTGGAATAAAAAGATGATGGACAGAATAATGTTTAAAACTTGTAGTTTTCTCACTGAAAATTTGTAAGTACAGATTTTAAATATAAAATGTTTTATATGCTCTTTGCGCTGTAGATATAGTAGTAATTATCATACTCATCACACAGTATTTGTCTTGAACGGGAATAGAATTCACATCTTCTAAGAGTCATGAGCACTAACCATTAGACAAATGGACTCATCATAATAATATATTACAAATGTAACTATTTTGTAACAGGTCTCAAGACGATCCCTTCTTCATAACAGCAGCCATATTAAGTGGTCCACACACAGACATAATGTCCAAAGATTTACTGAGAGGTCACAAGTTCAACTTAAAAGATGAATCCTTGAAGCAGTTATTCAAAAAATGGCAGTGGCAACATCAATGGATGGTTTTCTTGAGTTACAAAAAAGGACTTGTTGTTCAGGTAAATAAAAAAATCGGAATCAATGACAATGCATCTTGATCATTTTCCATTATCTTGTTTTATTTAAATGTTGCATGTATTATTTACACTTAACATACCGATAGTTCCAATTAAGATCTGTTCATAGTTCATACTCTTACATGACGGGTGGCTTAAGTATGGGACAAATACTTGTGTGTTACGTTACGTTACGTTTTAATGTTATTTTTTAAACAAAAAATAAACACTATAATTAGGTGGAAGTGAGGTTGAAACAGGCACGGTTCTATATCTCCAGGCAGCTATCGTTGAAAGGGAAGGAAGGGAATCGCCCACGACGATAGCACGGAACTCTTTCCTTCCGACAGACGTAGGTCCTTTCCGGGCGCTGTTGCTTCGAGAAGTATCTGCACTCGGTCGCTAGGAGCGAATTGAGCACGCTAGCGGTTTGTTCCGCCGGGGCGGTACAGCGTGGGGCCTTCACTGCAGTTATTGGAGGAGATCGCTCGCTACCGGCCGTCATACGCTCCAAGGCCGTTAGCGACAGCTGTTTTACCGCAATCGCAACCTTCTGTGAAGAATTCAATTCGCAGAAGGAGGCAGCGGAGAAAATCCGGGAGGACGATCTCTGCTCGGTCCTGTGGCGGCTTCTACATTACAACACAAAGAAAAATATACAACAGCGCCATCTAGCGAAGATACATCGAACTATCGAAGTATGAACGAAACGTATGAATGTAATGAACTACAATGCAAATACTAATCCTGTATCGCGATATAGAGATTCGCGTGGCAATTAGCATATATACAACATCCCAACATCAACCGTTGGGCCGTGGCCCGCCAGGCATGATCTCTGGTCTGGAGGATCCTCCCTTTGTGTGGGAGGGATATGATACCCGTCCCTCCACAGTCCCAATTCGCCGCCGGCGAACCAGGCGGCAGAGGCGCGTTTACCAGCGCTTCATGATGATCCAAATAAAAGAAAAAATAAAAAGACACGGTTCTATTTTACATATTTGCAAGTACCCTTAAATATGAAAAAGTCCTTAAAAGCTTCATATTTCATCAATTTAGTCGTGGTACTCATGTTTATAGTGAAACGATAAAAGAAGCACCAACGTCTGTAAATAACCCGCTTGTTTAAATGTTTGCAATGGGTGCTGCCGTTTTGCCAAAATTGGTTTTACAAAATTTTAGTATCCCAGGAAATGATTTTAGTACACACATTTTCATTTGGTAAAATTTTTGTTAGGCAGAATTTTACCGAGGGTAATGAATAAATAAACTGCAATGAATAAGGATACTTGACATTAAAGCATTTGGTCTTTTATCAAATCCCTACTAAAAAAGTAGGTAAGGTTAGAATAGAGTGAGTGAAGTGAGCGTGTCTCGGTAGTGGTCGACGAGTACCATAAACCAATTTTTATATGTTAAACCAGAAACTACTGCCAGAGCAGTTAATATTATTTGACTCTTAAAGACATTATTACCTGTTTAGCGTTGTCCCAAGTAGAAAAATTACATTAAAATTGATTAAAGTACTACTTGGTTTGCGAATAATTTTTTAAACGTTAACTTCAATCATTAGGTTTGCTTTACAATTGTTTGGAAAGAGTTCATTTCTCAAGTAATAATTTGACAAATGTAATTATGCGAAAAATTGTTTGGGCAGTGATAATTTTTCAATGTTTTTTAATGAAACAAAAAAATCCCGTTTCTACTTTTGTAAATTTTTCGATCGTAGAAGAAGAATATGTTAATTTATTTATAGTGATTGTAGTATAAACAGAAAACACATCGCTATAGTACGTCTTATACATAATTCAGATTCAACAATAGAAACCGACAAACTGATGTGCAGTTTGGCAACCAAAGACAATGTTGCAATATACTTTTAAAAATACATTAAAAATGTATTAAGAATTTTAATTGAATTTTTGTTAATAGGAGTATTTAGAATTTGACGGGGTTGTTGATTTAGTAGCTAGTGACCCTGACTGTTTACCAACTAACCAGGACAAATATTTGTGTGATAAGGATCATTTGTGCCGAGTCTTCTATATTCCATATTAAGAGCCTGCCAAAGTGACTACTCTGCCTGGTGGAAAGCATGAATAGAATCCAAGAGTTGTGGTCACCATACTCATTGCAAATGCTGTCTGCATTGCATGCAGACAGTCTACATCACCATTTTACACTATGGCGGGCTAGTGAGATGCTTTTTCACGCCCCTCTTGGGGACGTAAATGACAGTCATCGTGGCAGTGGCTCACGTAGTTACCACAATAACTGTCACCCCTTTTTTTTTTTAACGTGTGGAAACCCCCTCGGGCCGTCACCCCACCGGGATTTACGGCGGGGTGGTGTGTCGGAATCGGACCGACTAAAACCACACGGTGTGCCACTTTGCGCATGACATAGGAGGGATCCGGGAACAGCTGTTATTACGACATCCAGATCCTTCCTAGCGCCTGCCCGCTCATGCGGGCACCATCTGCGGATAAACTCTCCTTTTAGGCGACGTACGGCACACGCGGACGTCGCCTCCTCGCGGCTGGCCACTATAGCGGATGGAGGGAAAAACCCGTCCCGTCCACCCGCGGCCACACTCAAGGCGGCATGAGACGCTGGTACGCGCGCCTCCGCCGCCCGGTTCGCCGGCGGCGAATTGGGTCCGAGTGGAGGTCGTCCTCCCGGGCCTTCTCCGCCGCCTCCTTCCGCGAAATTACGTATTCGCAGAAGGTTGCGACCGCGGTAAAACAACTGTCGCTACCGACCATGGAGCGTATTACGGCCGGTAGCGAGAGATCTCCTCCAATAACTGCAGTGAGGACTCCACTCTGCGCCGCCCAGGCGGAACAAACCGCCAGCGTGTGCTGAGCCGAGTCCTCACTGCAGTCGCAGTGGTGACAGGCGGGACTCAATTCCCTCCTGGCGACCGAGTGCAGACACTTCCCGAAGCAACCGTGCCCGGAAAGAAACTGCGTCAGTCGGAAGGAAAGGGTCCCGTGCTGCCGCCCTGCCCACTCGGCGATGACCGGCTGGAGAGCCTCCACGGCGGCAAAGCCAGCACGTGGAGCCTCCAGCCGGGACGACCAACGAGCCATCGTGGCTCGACGAGCGGCCTCTCGCCACTCGCGTATCTCTTCGGGCGGGGGTCGAATGCCGCTACCCACCCGAAAGTCTGCCGTTCGCCGATAAACTTCAGCGAGCACTTCCGCCTCCAAATCCCACGGGGGAGTTCCGGCTAACGCGCACGCCGCCTCCGTCGATATAGTGCGGTAACCGCGTATGGCTCTGACCGCCAATATCCTCTGAGGACGCCAGAGGCGAACCCTATTCTGGGCGGTCAGAGCCGCCGCACCATAAAGCGCCATTGACCGGACAACCCCCGCGTATAGCCGTCTCGTCGCGACGCTGGCTCCACCGAAATTTGGCAAAAGTCGCCCAAGGGCAGAAGCAGCGCCGACCAGCTTTGGAGAAAACTGTCGGAAGTGCTCGTCGAAGAGCCACCTGCCGTCAAGGATCAAGGCCAGATACTTCATCTGGGCTTGAACCGGTACGAGGACCGAATTGACTACGATGGAGGCGCCGGAGGGCGGACCACGACGGGGCCCATGGAACAAAAGGGCCTCCGTCTTGTCGAGGGCCACCCGTAAACCCAGCGCCTCAATACGCCCGACCACCAGAGAGACTCCCGTGGTGGCTAGGCGCGCCACCTCTTGAAAGTTCGCTCCCCGGGCCGTGACCAATGTGTCATCGGCGTAACAAATTACGTCCAGCCCGGGGGGAAGGCGACCTCGAAGGGCCCAGTCGTATCCCATATTCCACAGGAGTGGTCCGAGAACAGACCCCTGTGGAACACCGCACGACATGAGCTGCCGCCTCAGAACACCGTCTCGGTCCTCGTACATGACAGTACGCTCCTGTAGATGGTCCGTCACAAGCCGCCTCAGGTACTCTGGCACCCCGTGGTAGTGGAGTGCTTCCCTGATGCAGCTAAATGGCAGACTATTAAATGCGTTGGCGATGTCATACGACACCGCCAACAGCACGCCGCCACAGCCCACCGCCTCTTCGGTAACGGCCCTCAGGCGCAACACAGCATCGACTGTCGAACGCCCTGCTCGAAAACCGAATTGGGCGTCCGACAGATCGGGGCCCACCTCACTTAGGTGCCGGACGATGCGGGCAGAGAGTATCCTATCAAACAGCTTACCCGCCTCGTCCAGCAACACAATGGGCCTATAGGCCGCCACCGATTCGGCTGGCCGTCCCGGCTTCCTCAATAGGACCAGCTTCCCGCTTTTCCAACACTCAGGGAAGCGTCCGGACGCCAAGCTAGCGTCCAGGACCTCCCTGAGGCGGTCCGACATGTGTTCAAGGGCTCGGGCCAGCACTTGGGCAGGTATCCCGTCCGGCCCGGGGGCGGTGTTCTTAGAGCGTATCCGTAGAACAACCGCCCCTACCTCCGATTCCCTGACGCGCGGAACATCGTCCTCGTTCCCCCCGTCGTCTCCGACTGGGGTCATCTCCGGCCATCGACCGGGGTGTGTGTTCCACCCGCTGCGGGAAAAGGCCCTCGACCACTTCCCGCAGGAAGCTGGGCTGGAGAGTCTCTGTAAGGGGGGGGCCCGACGTGCGGAGTTTTTGTCGCGCCGCACGATAAGGGCGACCCCAGGGGTCACGATCGAGACCCTCCAGCATCTCCTTTCTCTTAATTTCTTTGGCGCGGCTGATGGCCAGCTTCAGAGTTTTCCGCACCTCTCGGTACTCCTCATGAAGCTGGTCCTCCTCGCCTTTTTCGCGGCATCGCCGCCGACTACGGGTGTAGGACCTCCGGGCACGAGTACAGGCCGCGCGGAGGTCCGCCAACTCCTGGGACCACTAGTAAACCTCCTCCCGTGGAGGTCGGCAACCTCGGATGCGGGGCATGGCCGCATCACAGATCTGCACAATGGCATCACGGAAGCGACCAGCCCCCATGTCGACCTCCTCGGTCGGGGCCTGCGGAGACAGCCAAGAGTGAACGATGGCCGCCTCCTCTAGTAGGTCCCTATTTGATTTGGCTAAAGCCCACCGTGGAAAGCGAGAAGAACGCCGCGCCACGTGACCCCTACTGGGGTCCTGGGTCCGGGAGAGCTCAAATCGGATGTAGAGGTGATCCGAGAGCGTCTCAACCTCTTCCAGGACGCGCCAGTTCCTTACTCGTGCGGCGAGGGCTGGGGTAGCGAACGAAAGGTCCACTATCGACCCTCCCTGCTGTCGCACGCACGTGTTGGTGGAACCCCTGTTTAGTAAACAGAGGCCCACCGAGGCCGCCCACTCCTCTACGGCCTCGCCCCTAGCGTCCGTCCTGGGGGAACCCCACGCAATGGACTTTGCGTTGAAGTCCCCCAGCACTAAGACGTGCCCAGACGTTAGACGCCGCATCGAGGTTTCCAAGTTGTTAAGGAAAACCTCGAAGTCGCTCAAACTCCGGTTGGGGGAGAAGTAAACACCATATACGGTGATCCCCCCCCCACTCGGCAGCAACATATCCAGTGCCCTTGTCTCTTAGCGACAAGGGTGGGGAATGAGCCACCGTGGAGCCGACGACTGCTACGGAACCATCCCGGTCACCCAACCAGTTTGGATGGGGTGAAACGTAATAGGGCTCCGCGGCTACGGCAACACCGATGGACCACTGCGCCATGGTTTGCAGGAAAAGGTCCTGCGCTGCGGCACAGTGGTTCAGGTTCGTCTGTACGAGGAGGTTGGAGACTTGGTCCATTACTTGACCGTCTCTACAACCTCCTCCATGGGCGACGATATCGACGCAGAAACGACGTCAGAGGCAGCCTGGGTCGACTGGCTAGCCCCCGACACTTGCCAAGATTTGCGTGGTGGTTTGCAACCCCCCTGCCCAATCTGATGATCGGCGGGCTTGTTACCCGCCGCACACGCTGGGCAGTGTGGGGCGGCAGAGCACTCTGCCGCCTTGTACCCCGGTCGACCGCAGCGGAAACATAGTCCGCTACAGTTTCCGACTGGCACAGAGCTCCGTTTCCATAAGCTCCAGTGTGTCCTCCTTCGCACCGGAGCTACCACCCGCGACAGATTTTGAACGCAATCGTTCCGATATTCTACGGCTCCCAGCAGCCATAATGACTTCTGGGAGCCCCACCGAGATAGGCGTGCTAACCAATGTCTCCTCTTTGTTGGAAGAGAAGTCGTCCGTTCTTGCACTCCTTTCCCCTCTGTTTTTTTTCTCCTTCTTTTCGTCTGTATTTTTATTTTTATTTGTAATTGATTCCATATTTGAACCCACGAGATGGGGAGAACAGAGGTCGACCCGGGCAGAGATCCCCAATACCCGGGCAAGCGTAAATTTATGCCCAACCGAGGGGTCCGCAGGTGCCTCGGCTGGGAGTGCGCTTACGACTGA
Source organism: Hypercompe scribonia (assembly GCA_949316085.1). Classification (NCBI taxonomy): domain Eukaryota; kingdom Metazoa; phylum Arthropoda; class Insecta; order Lepidoptera; family Erebidae; genus Hypercompe; species Hypercompe scribonia. Next base: position 14,321,388 of record OX438981.1, on the reverse strand, counting down.
ACTGCCCATCAGCCATGCATCCCCTGGTCACGCACCAGAACACGGGATTCGGGGTAATTTTTTAAAGAGGTTTTCTTCCTCGCAGTCCGGGCGGCTAAGCCAAGACCCTCGCCCCCGATTGGTGTCGCGAGACATAACCACCACACTCCTTTCGGGATTACGATGTGACAACGGTGGCAGGAAGATTAAATCTTCCAATGCCTGCTCGGCGGTAGTGTGAGTACACACCGAGCCCATTCTCCTTTCTCCACCATTGACAGTGGAGAAATGCCGACCCATGAAAGGGTCCCACCCTAATGATTTTTTATCGAGGTTTTCCTCCTCATTGCTCCAAAGAGCGAAGAGCCAACGGAGGAATCGACATAAATGCCCGCTCTGTTGGACCAAGCCTCAGCCGAATGGCCGAAGAAAATGGCCTCCTCTTCTTCGTGCTAGAATATTAGCCGTTGGCGTGATGTCCTCTTCCAAATGGCACAGGAAGAAACAGTGCCATCGCCAACGTTACCAGGGTGCACCACGTGGAGGTTTTCTAGCCCAGCACCCCAATAACTGTCACCCCTGCATCAAGGGGCCTCCGATCTTACACTCACCAATGAAACACGACAGCACGGATGCTGTCGCTTTAGGTTGGTCTACTGTGGGAGGATTGTGCTGCCCCGATCGAGCCGGTCTGTTTGTATGTAATTTATCTATAATGTACGTATTTAGAACTATTTAAGTATGTTCATCAGCAAGTCGGCTACCATAGTAAGTAGGTTTTACCTAATTGGCAATTAAACAGCCGATGTGTAAGGTTTTTATTATTTACTATTATGATTACCGTTCTAAAAAAATGTGTTTACTTATTGCTACAAGTATACATATTTAGTTAGAGTAAGTACGTAGGCTGCTTTGCACGCTTGCTAATCGACATTAGAACAAGTAAGCACGCGGATAAAAGCTAGTATGAGGTTATAAAAAAAGTTACGAGTACTTTTCCTATGTGATAATTCATTCGTGGCAGCGTGTCGGAATAAATGTGCTTAAGTAACTGACACTTATCCATCATATATAACAGTCAATATGTTCCACAACTTCTCAAAACTGTTCTAACGTTAAAATAATTAAATATAATAAGATTTAAAAAAAATAAATGATGTCAAGACGATCGTAAATCTTAAACTGAATGATTTTAATCTAGTTTGCATAAAAAGGACACCAATGGCGTAACTCGGAAGTAAACAAAACGTGTATTTTCTTATGTTTTTTTTAACTGATATTAAACTATTGTTCCTCAATCTTACTAGATTTAAAAAACAATAGACAATAGTTAACTCTTTGTCTAGTTTTTAAACTAAAATAATCTACTTCACAGATACGCTATTTATTATATAATAATTGCAAATCTGCAAATTTAAACCAGTTCGCTGCAGAAACGGTCTAGACTATTCTTTGACTGTCATTATTTTGGGTACATAACGGTAGCTGAGTATCACTATTTCGGTTACGTATTTTAAATTACAGGTACAGATGATTGTCATATCTTAAAAGATAAAAACGCTAATAAATAAATGATAAAAAAGTAGTAATCCTGCCAAATTCTTCCAAAAACTATTCTTTTTCTTAATAGTTTTTTATTTAATTTTGAAGTCCTCGTTTGACATTTACTTACAAGCAATATGATATTTAATATTTGTATCTAACAGTATTAGGCAATATCAAATCTAACTACTTCTTACTAACTACGATTACATATAGTAATTAGTAATCATAATTATAAATTACATGAACTAATCGTAATAAGTAAACATTTTGATTATTAACTATTAATTTTAGTTGTAATCACGATTACGAGATTATTATTTATAATTACACCTTTTAAATAATAGTGTGTGTTAAAAATAAACAGGCAAACACGTGCATGAGTCGTTTATGTATCGATTTGTCGTTTGCTGGAAGTGAAATGTTTGAAAATCGTGTAGTAAAGACTAATTTGAATGATAAACCTAATCCTTGTTTTGTTATTGATTTGTAAATAATTTATTACATATCAATGATCACAATGATAATTAATATCTAACAAACAGAGACGACTACGACTTCAAACCTTATATTAAATTACACATAAAAGTAAACAAACATGAAAGATTTTTTTACAAACAGATTTCGTTTTTATAACAAAATTTTAGAAACCTATTCAGTATTGACAAATCAATTATATAATTACAACACAATGCATATTTATTTAATTGTAAAATGTAGTATCATTATGGTGTATTTTGAAATTGAATTTATAACTTAAATCTAATGATTTAAAATTGCGCAAGTCGTATGCCGAAATAATGTTAGAATAATTCAGTAATTTTAACAACTTCTTATTTTCTGACGAAGCTCACTTTCACCTCAACGGACATGTAAACAAATAGAATTGCAGGTATTGGAGCAGCGAAAATCCCAAAGCTGAACGCGAGAGGCCACTTCATTCTCCCAAGGTAACTGTTTGGCCTACAAGTTCAGCAAAAGAAATTGTTGGGCCCTACTTTTTCGAAAATTCTCGCGGCCATTCAGTTACTGTTTGTTTAGTTACAGTTAATGTAATTTTGCTAAATGTTACGGGAGTTCTTGGGACCGATGCTATTAGAATTTACTGGCTACAATCATAACACATGGTTTCAACAAGATGGAGACACTTGTCACACATCCAATGATTCCCTGCCGGTGGTCAAAAACATGTTTCCGGAAAAACTGTTTTAAAGTGCAAACGTCAAAACGGTGTTCATTTAGACGATGTAATTTTTTTTAAAAATAATTGCAACTAACCAATATATACATATATATAACCAACCAATCAAAAAGTTTTTTTTTTATACGAGTTACTAATTCGTGGCCCACCCTGTACTTCATGTAGTTTGATTACTATAGTTAAGTTACAAGTAATCTTGACTGTATGTATTTAACTTATTTTAATCGTAATTAGTAACGTGCCTCCGTAGCCAACTTGACATTCTACGAACGTGAACGTTAATAGAAAAGTAACAAATGTACGGAAATGACGTCTCTCAACACTAAATCACGTGGTCGTGAAAAAATACTAAAAATAATACAATGGAATAGAGTCATTAGCGATTATAGATGAAGAATTTTGGCTAAGAGGGTTGATTACAAAACAGTAATTAAATACACCCTTCACTGATCTATAATGAATAATATTAATGATGATCGTAAAATAGTCTATATTTTACTGTAGTCATATTTAATGATTAATTTTATGTCACTAATACACAATTTTAACTGATTTTGTATCCTTGTTCTAGCCTCCTCTACAATTCACCCCGTGCGCTCAAAAGATCGAAACTACTTGGCATATTCCTGTCGAGAGTGAGGCGGTAGCAGCGACGGCGCTGGTCAATGATGGCATACCAGATCTACGTAGTTGGCTTTGTTTAAAGCAAAAATTGTAAAATATATTATACAAAGTCTGATCTTGTTTTATTACTACCACCCGACTAATTGACACCCAGCACCTAACCTTTTTTATTTTTCTTTAAAGAATAAACTCACCATAACATTTTTTTCCGTAGATTTTTTTATCAAGGTTTTTTTTAAGTTTTATTATAATGCATATGATCTATTTTATAAATACACACATACCTACATACATATGTAATATTACGTAATTTCTTAGAGGGATAGGCAGAGACAATTGATTTTCACTTATTACCGTTCTTATACACCTGTTCTGATTCATTAATATGCATCAATTGCTACATGCAAGCTCGAATTTAATGGATATATGTATAAATACAGAAGCCTCCTTTCTAAGGCGAGGAGAGGCCTATGTCTTGCAGTGGACTATTTAAGACTTGACTACTTGGAAAAAGGTTTTAATAACTGTATTGACATTTCTGGTTAGATTTTTTTATAGCTAAGTATTAAAAATATAAATCCAACGTCAATATGACATTATGTTTAACCATCGCATCGAGACAAAAAGCAAAATTATTTCGGTATCAAAATTAACTGTATTTTGACCATTAATATATGGTTCATCATGTCGCCACAAGTAAAAAGTAAACAAGGCAAGAGAGAATCAAAAACTGAACTGAGCTCAAATGCACCAAAACCAAATCAAGCAAAATCACACAATGGTGAACTTATTTGTATTTAAGTTAGGTTTTCGCCGATTTTAGAGACTACATAGATTAGTAAAGTCTATATCCAACCAACAACTTATGATTAACAAATATATTATCTATGTATTGATTGTTATACATAGTGTATAATAACAATCATACTATAGCTTGAAAAGTCCAATAAACAGATGAATGTACAGAATTACTAGGCACCTACTAGGCATCCTTAATTGCATGTCAATCTCACGTTTCTGTTGAGTTCACAATATTTTTGTATCATACTGGGCTTGGCCTTTTCAGTTTCTAATAAGTGTTAAAGAGGCTTTGATTCAGACAGTCTCTCCGTCGAAGCGGTGGTAGGTATTTATTTATATAGAAGTTCTAGAGTCCTTTTATTCCTTCTATAACGTGGGCTACACTATGTCAATCCGAATAAGGGCCTAGCAAATTTTCTCAAAAATTAAAAGAACGTTACTTTATATTAAAACTATATAGTTTCTGATGATCATCACAGTCACATTTGCACATTGTGATCTAAAGATTAACAAGCTTATTTTAGTGGCTATCTTTAATATACATTTATTTATTTACCAGATATTCCAACAAACGCTCGTCTGCGTCGCAACTTGGAAAGGGTAGAGATGTTAGCCCGACCAACATCTCGTCGCCTCCGCTCTTTATGGGACGAAAAATGCGCAATACTACCACGTGAGAAGAGAGACAAAATCAAAAGTGCTTTAGAAGAGGACTACTTCCTCAGTCCTGAGTATGGTTTATACACATTAGATAGAGTAATAGTATAGATTTTAAATTTTAACCTTTTAAAAAGTTCAATTTAAAGTTATACATAATATATACCAATTAAAGATTGTGGTGGGAATGTCGGACTTGAAGCTCCGTATTGGGTTATATATAAAAAGTCATTTCAAATAATTCAACCATCACTTGTCGGTCAATGAAATGATAAAATATAAGAATACCTATTAATTGTCAGCTGGTAACATTAGTGCCTATTAATTTTAACCATACAATCACTCTTACATTTTCCCTGCAAATTTGTAATTATATCGGTTACAAGGAATTTGACTTTTGTCATGTATTCTCCATTAACACCTCCGATACACCTTTTTAAGTTTTTTGGGTGGGTATACTTAATTAGGCTTGCTTATATGAATAAATTTAAATAAATTACTATTCAACAAATAAACCGGTTATAAAAGTTGAAAATGTTACCATTACTAGCTTGACTTGTATCTAGATTTAAATAATTGTTCTGTGTTCGTTAGTGGGTCTTAATTGCTTAGTGATTAAACGATTGGCTACACCTAACTGGGTAAGACAAGTAGTAAGTCTGGGTGTCTAATTAAAAAAAAACAGCTGTCAATGCTAATAGCACCTCTTATTTTACATGTAGACAAACAGAGCAGTACTTCCAAGCGATGCAAGATCCGTCAAGGCGATGGTCTGGACCAGCAAGCTTATTTAATAAAAAAGAAAGTCCGGATAAGAATAAAGAAATACGGCAAAGGCAAAAGTGGCTTGTTAACTTTAGTGCACAGGTGCGTAAGGGTACACCTAGATATTGCAAGAAATACCTAAGTATTTCTTGCAACGTTTTACAAGGCGCGTATTTTTGGTAAAAGTATGAGTAGGTAAGCAGGATATGTAAATCATGTATTTTTTATCTTCGAATGGACTAAGCGTAAAAGGTCTCTCATAGAAAATCATAGACTCTGACTATGAAATACATTAATATGTTTTAGCTTCTGTTTAGTATGAAGATGCACTTTTGATTTAATTTTCTTTAACGCTGTTAAAATTAGAGCTTGTAAAGATGCAACAAATTTGATTCTAAAATGAATAAAATACTGTGACTTTCTACTGACAAATGAAATCAATAAAATAGAATGTCCCACATTACTACGACCAATTCATTTTTAAAGTTTTTTTCCTCTATAGGTGGCATATCGTTTATGTGACTACATAGCTAAGGGACAAAAGGAGATGTTGGTGTCTAATAGACTGCGCAGTATAGCTGACGTGGTCTTGGAGAGAGTGGCTGAAATTTTGGGTAGTGTACAATAGGGTTATGCCTTAATTTTATATTCTACAGTCATAAGAAATGATCTATCTATATCATATCTATATCTGTCTATCTATACCACTACTAATATTCTTTTTATTATAAAAAAAAACTGAATATGCTCTTAGTCTGCAAAAAATAATATCTATAGGTACTGCTAGCATCTACTGCTTCATCCATCTATTTTAGTTTACATAAGTAAACTAAGTAAATAACGAAATAATTAAAAATAATAGTACTTAAGGCAAAGATTTTCTCTTCTATTGTCTTTATTAAACGTTTAGTCTTTTAAGGGATTCTTTTTCTTCTTTTTAGGGGAGCCAAAACCAACACGTACGAATCCTGGCCGCCTTCCACGATTCATGGTGGCGATATCTGACAGGATTGCGGTCTGGATAGAAAATGCTGTGTATCGAGCAGATGCTGTCGAACCTTTGGAGGCTGGTAGTGATGAACATATGCGTCTAGATGCTGAAAAACCTTTTATTTAATAAAAATAAGGTGAGCACAATTATTGATGACACACACATTGATGTAGACACATCCAGCGTAGACACAGATTAGTAAATGATTGAACGCAGTTTATTTTATGAACTATAAATTTTTCATGAAGTAAATTGGTAAGATTCGTGGTTGACTTCGAGTTTTGGTTGTACCATATGATGTTGGTTGAATATTTGAAGTTCTGTCCAACTAACAAGTTTTTGTAACATTTCGTTAATTTAAATATTTGAGATTGATGTCTATGTTACATGCATTACGTTTTGCTTTGTGCTTATTATTGAAGGTTGTTTTAATCCCAACGTTAAAATGATATGTTATACGTTTTATGTGTATGCGACTTGGTCCCTCTAAACCCATGAGTGCTTGTTATGCTTAGTTGATATCTAAAAGTAAGTCTATATTAAAGTAAAATAAGTTAACGTCAAATTGAATGTTGCTTAAAAAAATATTATTGAACTGCTGTTTAGAAACGTAAAGATTAATATCAGTTTTGTTTGTACATTTAAGTAGGTTTAAGGCCAAGTTCACAAGTCACCTGTTTGAGGGTAAAATATTCATATCAGGTCAAGCGTGGTCAGTTTGGCGCAACATCATCTTCCAAATTATAGGAACCCTTAATTTAGGTAGTAGGGAGTTGTGCTATTATATCAATGTGACTATAAGAATGTAAAATATTTATTTATGTATATTGTAATAGTTGGTAAATAAAACAAATAAAAATCGATTGACTATCGGTGGCGTAAAACTGATATAAGGTTGTTTGAAGCTTAATTAAACAGTAGAAAAAGTCGAGTATTTATATTTATTTAAAAAAATGGTATATACATAGTTTTATTGAGTTTACTAATGGACGAAGAACAGGGGTCATGTCTGTGTTGAGAAATGGAACGGTGCTTAGTAGAAGGTGGTGCCAACGTAGCCGGGATATGTGATCTGAGCGCCCAATCCGTTCACAACTGTTGGTCCGGCTACCACAGTCTGATGACAAAAAATGTATTATTTCTTGATTTTTGTAAAGATGAATCACAATTTAACTAGAAATTACCAGGCCATACATCTTTTATTACTTAATTAATTGATATTTTAGATATTAATCTAATAATACGTCTGATAAGGTATGGAAGAGCTTTCGATAATCAATATTAATTCTTGACCTTTCTAAGGTAAGACCTAAGGCCAATACTGGACTATCAAAAGGCTGTAGAGTTGATTACTGCTGTCATATTTTAATATTCTTAATTACCCTGGGACGAGCAAAGTATGGTGCTACGAAACCAGCTGTGTAAGGAGCTATAATTGCAGGTGCAGCAGCAGTCAAAGCTACGCATACGACGAGGAATACAATCTGAAATAAAATATTATCACATTAGCACGGCACGACTTGTTTAATCGTAAAGAAATACAAATTTCCAAACTAAAAGGCAATCTCCAGTATTAGATTAGAGTTTTTCTTTCATATATTTTTATAATATTTTTGTTAAGTGTACTCACAATGTATTTCATTTTGATTATTTTATTAGATCGACTCTATAGCTTTAGAACTGCTGCTAATCCTTCTGAATACCGACTATACCATCCTACTGTAGGCAGATGCATTTATAGGGCCTCAGAAGGTCACCAAGTAATGTAAATAGCTCAGACCATAGACCCTCTCGAGGTCTATGTAGATTATCTAAGTATACATATAATGAAAATTCCAATCGTCTGACAAAAATAATAGAATATAATTCTGTATTCCAGATAAAGTGTGCATAATGATAATTTATACAAGATTGTCGTCAAGTGATAATAAATAAATGTTGACATTTAAACGCATTGAGATTTCAATGGCTTTAAATATGATGGTTTTATTAAACCTTCTGTACAAGTCAGATATTCCCATTGTAACTCCTTAAAAGTAGTAAGAAGACCAGACAGTCGCCTATACCGTATAGAAAAATCAATAACGAAAAGTGTCCTAGAATACCAGTTGATACTCAGTCACAGATCATCGCCTCATAGATTCCGCATACAGGGCCACAAACGTGCGCCACACATAGTTACTATAACAGGCTTATAAAGTTACGCTAAAAATCACGACATCAGTATCGTCCAAGTTTGTGACCTGTAGATACACCGAGGTACTTGCAATTTAAAAATAGTTTTATTTTAAAAATATATTGTAAATGGCTTACTGTGCAGTAAAATGGTGTGGCAAGTCATCTAAAACATCTAATTATCAAAAAGATAGCATAACTTTTCATCGGGAAGTACATTATATTTTATTACGTTAACGTCTTTACAATTTGCCGGAGTTCAACTTATACTGGTGCCTAATAGTGCAAACCAATATATTTATGCAGTCGTTGATGTGTTTTTGAAATGTCCCTTTCACTCATCACGTAAATTACAATAGTTGTCTTTGTCTAATACTGCACGCGTATCGATAGTGTTGTGATTCAGAAGTCGATTTGTTTGGTTATCGTTTGATTTTTTTTTTATTGAAGCAAAGATTTTTCTAAAGGAAGTGATGTTTAATAGTGATATAATTATGTTAAGGGTTTCCTAAACGCCCTGAAAAAAATGTGGATCGAGGCAACTCGTCGAGTGAATGAATGGTTTCCTACTAAAAGTACTGTGATATTTTCAAGACATTTTACAGAAGATAATTTTCATGCTATGAAAACTGAAAAACGCTGTTTAACTTTAAACTTGCCAGTTTTGGTAAGGACTTTTACTTTTTTGAAGACTTACCGATAAAGGTTATACAATAATAACATTAAGGGATTGAGTGAAACATGATATTCTTAAATTTACGCAAATGTTACACGCCAACACTATTTTAAAGTAAGTAAAATATGCGTACCTAATATTATTATTATTATTCTCTTTATTACATATAAATACACATATTGATTACATTTTTAAATATATAAAAAATAAAAAATACATATTTAAAAATATAAAAAATAGTAGACCACCGACATCGGGTACAGGGACCAAGATACCGGTGGTTAGGGCTCCAGAGACAGGAACCTCCTCACAATACGGGCCGTGTCAAGGAGGACTGCCTTCTGCATCAGACCCTTTTTTTTTTTTTTTAACGTGTGGAAACCCCCACGGGCCGTCACCCCACCGGGGTTTACGGCGGGGCGGTGTGTCGGAATCGGACCGACTAAAACCACACGGTGTGCCACTCTGCGCCTGAGAGAGGAGGGATCCGGGAACAGCTGTTATTACGACATCCTAATCCCTCCTAGCGCCTGCCCGCTTTCGCGGGCGCCATCTGCGGATAAACTCTCCATTTAGGCGACGTCCGGCACACGCACACGTCACCTCCTCGCGGCTGGCCACTATAGCGGATGGAGGGGAAAACCCATCCCGTCCACCCGCGGCCACACTCAAGGCGGCATGAGGCGCTGGTACGCGCGCCTCCGCCGCCCGGTTCCCCGGCGGCGAATTGGGTCCGAGTGGAGGTTGTCCTCCCGGGCCTTCTCCGCCACCTCCTTCCGCGAAATTACGTCTTCGCAGAAGGTTGCGACCGCGGTAAAACAACTGTCGCTACCGACCATGGAGCGTATGACGGCCGGTAGCGAGAGATCTTCTCCAATAACTGCAGTGAGGACCCCACGCTGCGCCGCCCAGGCGGAACAAACCGCCAGCGTGTGCTGAGCCGAGTCCTCACTGCAGTCGCAGTGGTGACAGGCGGGACTCAATTCCCTCCTGGCGACCGAATGCAGATACTTCCCGAAGCAACCATGCCCGGAAAGAATCTGCGTCAGTCGGAAGGAAAGGGCCCCGTGCTGCCGCCCCGCCCATTCGGCGATGACCGGCTGGAGAGCCTCCACGGCGGCAAAGCCAGCACGTGGAGCCTCCAGCCGGGACGACCAACGAGCCATCGTGGCTCGACGAGCGGCCTCTCGCCACTCGCGTATCTCTTCGGGTGGGGGCCGAATGCCGCTGCCCACCTGGAAGTCTGCCGTTCGCCGATAAACTTCGGCGAGCACTTCCGCCTCCAAATCCCACGGGGGAGTACCGGCTAAGGCGCACGCCGCCTCCGTCGATACGGTGCGGTAACCGCGTATGGCTCTAACCGCCAATATCCTCTGAGGGCGCCAGAGGCGAGCCCTATTCTGGGCGGTCAGAGCCGCCGCCCACACCGGTGCACCATACAGCGCCATTGACCGGACAACCCCCGTGTATAGCCGTCTTGTCGCGACGCTAGCTCCACCCAAATTCGGCAAAAGTCGCCCAAGGGCAGAAGCAGCGCCGACCAGCTTTGGAGAAAGCTGTCGGAAGTGCTCGTCGAAGAGCCACCTGCCGTCGAGGATCAGGCCCAGATACTTCATCTGGGCCTGAACCGGTACGAGGACCGAATTGACTACGATAGAGGCGCCGGGTGGCGGACCACGACGGGGCCCATGGAATAAAAGGGCCTCCGTCTTATTTAGGGCCACCCGTAAACCCAGCGCCTCAATACGCCCGACCACCAAAGAGACTCCCGTGGTAGCCAGGCGCGCCGCCTCTTGAAAGTTCGCTCCCCGGGCCGTAACTAACGTATCATCAGCGTAACAAATTACACCCAGCCCGGGAGGAAGATGACCTCGAAGGGCCCAGTCGTATCCCATGTTCCACAGAAGTGGTCCGAGGACAGACCTCTGTGGAACACCGCACGACATGGGCCGCTGCCTCAGAATACCATCTCGGTCCTCGTACATGACGGTACGCTCCTCAAGATAGTCTGCCACAAGCCGCCTCAGGTACTCTGGCACCCCGTGGTAGTGGAGTGCTTCCCTGATGCAGCTAAATGGCAGACTATTAAATGCGTTGGCAATGTCCAACGACACCGCCAACAACACGCCGCCACAGCTCACCGCCTCTTCGGTAACGGCCCTCAGGCGCAACACAGCATCGACTGTCGAACGCCCCGCTCGAAAACCAAATTGGGCGTCCGACAGATCGGGGCCCACCTCGCAGAGGTGCCGGACGATGCGAGCAGAGAGTATCCTCTCAAAAAGTTTACCCGCCTCGTCCAGCAACACGATGGGCCTATAGGCCGCTACCGAATCGGCAGGCCGTCCCGGCTTCCTTAAAAGGACCAGCTTCCCGCTTTTCCAGCACTCAGGGAAGCGTCCGGACGTCAGACTAGAGTCCAGGACTTCCCTGAGGCGGTCCGACATATGTTCGAGGGCTCGGGCCAGCACTCGGGCAGGTATCCCGTCCGGCCCGGGGGCGGTGTTCTTAGAGCGAATCCGTAGAACAACCGCCCCTACCTCCGATTCCCTGACGGGTGGAACACTGTCCTCGTTCCCCCCGTCGTCTCCGACCATGAAAGCCATCGACGGGGGTGTGTGTTCCACCCGCTGCGGGAAAAGGCCCTCGATCACTTCCTGCAGGAAGCTGGGCTGGAGAGTCTCTGTAAGGGGGGGGGCCCGACGTGCGGAGCTTTTGTCGCGCCGCACGATAAGGGCGACCCCAGGGGTCACGATCGAGACCCTCCAGCATCTCCTTACGCTTAGTTTCTTTGGCGCGGCTGATGGCCAGCTTCAGAGTTTTCCGCGCCTCTCGGTACTCCTCATGAAGCTGGTCCTCTCCGCCTTCTTCGCGGTGTCGCCGCCGACTACGGGTGTAGGACCTCCGGGCACGAGTACAGGCCGCACGGAGGTCCGCCAACTCCTGGGACCACCAATAAACCTCCTTCCGTGGAGGCCGACAACCTCGTATGCGGGGCATGGCCGCATCGCAGATCTGCGTAACCGCATCGCGGAAGCGACCAGCCCCCATGTCAACCTCCTCGGCCGGGGCCTGCGGAGACAGCCAAGAGTGAATAATGGCCGCCTCCTCTAGTAGGTCCCTATTTAATTTGGCTACAGCCCACCGCGGAAAGCGAGAAGAACGCCGCGCCGCGTGACCCCTACTGGCGTCCTGGGTCCGGGAGAGCTCAAATCGGATGTAGAGATGATCCGAGAGCGTCTCAACCTCTTCCAGGACGCGCCAGTTCCTTACTCGTGCGGCGAGGGCAGGGGTAGCGAACGAAAGGTCCACTATCGACCCTCCCTGCTGTCGCACGCACGTGTTGGTGGAGCCCCTGTTTAGTAAACAGAGGCCCACCGAGGCCGCCCACTCCTCTACGGCCTCGCCCCTAGCGTCCGTCCTGGGGGAACCCCACGCAATGGATTTTGCGTTGAAGTCCCCCAGCACTAGGACGTGCCCAGACGCTAGTCGCCGCATCGAGGTCTCCAAGCTATTGAGGAAAACCTCGAAGTCGCTCAAACTCCGGTTGGGGGAGAAATATATACCATATATGGTAATCCCCCCCCACTCAGCAGCAACATATCCAGAGCCCTTGTCTCTTAGCGACAAGGGCGGGGAATGAGCCGCCATGGAGCCGACGACTGTCACGGAGCCGTCCCGGTCACCCAACCAGTTTGGACGGGGAGGAACATAATAGGGCTCCGCAGCTACAGCAACACCAATCGACCACTGCGCCATGGTTTGCAGGAAGAGGTCCTGCGCCGCGGCACAGTGGTTCAGGTTCGTCTGGACAAGGAGGCTGGAGACCTGATCCATTAAAGAATCATCTCTACAGCCCCCTCCATAGGCGACGAGGTTGACGCACGAACTACGTCGGAGGCAGCCCGGGCCGACTGGCTAGCCTCCGACGTTTGCCGAAAACTGCGGCAAGGCTTGCAGCCCCCCTGTCCCATCTGGTGATTGGCAGGCCTATTGCCCGCCGCACACGTTGGGCAGTGAGGGGCAGCAGAGCACTCCGCTGCCTTGTGCCCCGGTCGACCGCAGCGGAAACACAATCCGCTGCAGTCGAAAGAACTATCGCACTTGATGCGAGTGTGTCCCGCTGCCAGGCATTTGAAACACCTCATCGGTCTCGCCGCCAGAACTGTGACTCTGGCGTTCACGAAACCGACGAGGATCTTGCCGACATCGCCCAAAATCTTGGCTGACGCTACGGGACAGCTTATCCACGTCGCACCAAGGCCTCCTGGACCGGGACGGATGGTGCCAACCCTGATGCTGTCCACGCTGCACCCGGTTTTCTCCCGAATCGCAACGCGGACATCCTCAACCGTCACGGAGTCGTCCAGGCCCGAGATACGCAATTCCGCACACTTGGTGGGCCTGGCGATCTTTACACCATCCGTATCTGAAAATATAGTCCGCAGCTTTTCGGCAAAGGTATCAGCCGTCTTTATACCTTCAGCCCCAGGGAACTCTAAAACTCGAGCTCCTGTTTGGGCAAGGCGCATCTTGACACCTACAGTCCCAAATTGATTGGCGAGACTATCCCGAGCCTTCTTGAATACGGCCGCATAGGATAGCCCGCCATTTGCCGCCTCCGGTGACACAGTGATCACCACAGCCGCAGTCTTTGGCGTCTGTAGTTTACGCGGCTTCTTTTGGGTGGCCACTGCCACCGATGACGACTGTGGGGAAGAGGCTACTACTTTTTGCGTAGCCTTCTTACCCCGCTTTCGGGACTTCTTGACCGACCCGACTACCTGCCACCCATCATTTGAGGGGGCAGAAGTAGAGGGGCCAGATATAGGTGTCGGAGTGGGAAGCGGAGGGAACTCAGCTCTCGTCTGTGCTGTAACCTTTAGGCCAGTCTTGGGAGCAGCCGTCTTTGCCACAGCCGCATTTGTCGCCACTTTTGTCGCTTTAGCTGTCTTCGCAGCAGCAACAGGGGCGGACGTAAGTGTTGCCGCCGCATACGATACACGACCGCCCGCAACGGGAAGCGGAGTCGGAGGCGACGTCTTCAATCGGTTGACCTTCGCCCCCTCCGCTGCGAGTGGCGGCCGAATTACGGGGGCTGGAGGTAGCCTCGCCTCAAGGCCCGCGAGACGTCCGTCCAACAGACGCCCCACTGCGTCAAGTACTTGACGCAGATGGGCATCAAAGACGTCACCAGAATCGTGACTGTGGGCAGGTCGCTCTGAAACCCGGCCCTGTCGCTCAGGGTGTTCCGTCTGGGCCCGAAAGTGAGCAAATTGAGTGCTCAACTCAGCCACCTGGCCCGTCAGGCGGTCGTTAGCTGCCTGCAGGCGAGCTACATCCCCAATGAGGGTAGTAACAATCCCTGCAATGGTGGAGGAGGAGTCCTTAAGGGCCCTAACAAATGAACCCTTAAGGTTTGTAGATTTCGTGGCCACCTTGTTAATGATGGCCACAGCTACATTCGCCCTCTCCTGCAAAGACACCGGTTCCTGGGCTGCCAATTCTTCCACTGCCGGCGTCCGAATTCTTTGCAGGAGATCAGCGATTTCCTCCTCCACAACATATTCGCCCTCCACTCTGACGCGTCTGTAGGCTGCCGCCTTAGTGAATACGGAGCCTGAGGGAACCGAAACTGGAGTGCGTGATCTCCCTCTGCGGCTACTAGCCACTTTGGGAGGCAGCCACTCCTGAGAAGTATCTCCTTCGTCGTCTGTAGAGCGTCCGCGTTTTCGGCTGTCCTGAATCTCCACCTCCATTGCTCCCAGCGTCTCAGTTGTTGTGCTAGAGTCACCTCTGTCTGTCGGAATAGCGGATCTCGAACGTAGTCGATCCGATCTTCTACGGCTCTCTGAAGCGAGATTACATTCTGAGAGCGAGACAGGCGTCACACGTTCCGTATCATTGGTCGAGAAGTCGTCCGTATTCCTGGACTTTCCCGTCTTACTTACGTCTTTCTTTTCTTCGTCTTTTTTGTTTAAATTTTTGTTTATTTGCATATTCATAACTATTCCCACGCGTGGGGGAGAAATAAAAGTCGACCCGGGCAGAGATCCCCCAATACCCGGGCAAGCGTAAGTTTGTACCCAACCGAGGGGTCCGCAGGTGCCTCGGCTGGGAGTGCGCTTACGACTGAACTACCCATCAGCCATGCATCCCTTGGTCACGCACCAGAACACGGGATTCGGGGTAATTTTTTAAAGAGGTTTTCTTCCTCGCAGTCCGGGCGGCTAAGCCAAGACCCTCGCCCCCGATTGGTGTCGCGAGACATAACCACGACACTCCTTTCGGGATTACGATGTGACAACGGTGGCAGAAAGATTAAATCTTCCAATGCCTGCTCGGTGGCAGTGTGAGTACACACCGAGCCCGTTCTCCTTTCTCCACCATTGAAAGTGGAGAAACGTCGACCCATGAAAGGGTCCCACCATAATGATTTTTTATCGAGGTTTTCCTCCTCATTGCTCCGAAGAGCGAAGAGCCAACAGAGGAATCGACAAAAATGCCCGCTCTGTTGGACCAAGTCTCGGCCGAATTGCCGAAGAAAATGGCTTCCTCTTCGTGCTAGAATATTAGCCGTTGGCAGTGATGAACAGCACCATCGCCAACGTTTCCAGGGTGCACCACGTGGAGGTTTTCTAGCCCAGCACCCCTTCTGCATCAGACCCTTGATCCAACCTTCTAACGTGAGCCTCTTAAGGTGTTGGTCGAGGCTCTTCGCTATCAATCCATGAACAGATATAATTATCGGAACAATAATCACCGAATCCACATTCCACATGTCGGCAATCTCGTGAGACAGATCCAAATACTTCAATTGTTTTTCTTTTTCAACTTTCACGAGATTCTCATCATGAGGAACGGCGATATCAACAATCATTGCGCGGCGCTCTAATCGATCTATCACCACAATATCAGGCTTATTGGCAACAATAGTCCTATCTGTGATGATAGATCGATCCCAATATAACGTAGCACGACCGTTCTCGAGAACTGGGTTGGGCACATACCTGTAGTAAGGCACTTCAAAATTGACAAGTTGGTATTTAAGGGCAAGTTTTTGTTGTACAATCCTGGCTACTTGATTGTGCCTGTGCAAATACTCACCATTAGCAAGACGAGAACAACCAGAAATAATATGCCTAATAGATTCTCCAGTACGGTGGCACGCCCGACAAATGTCAACCGTACTATCTTTCAGGGTATATTTCCGGTAGTTATTCGTCATGATAACTTCGTCCATAATTGCACAAACAAAACCTTCGGTTTCTCCGAAGAGATCACCATACCGTAGCCAAGACGTCGACGCTTTAAAGTCTATATCAGACCCGTGTAGGGCCCGATAAAATCGACCATGAAGTTCTTTACCCTTCCATACTTCCTTGCGATCAGTAGTACTAAGTACTACAGGTTTGCGCCAATTCTCTTTAGCCAGAGCGAGCGGAGTAAAACCAGTATCCACTGCAACTACATTACGATGCACTCCCACATTAGTCTGTAGAAAATATTCTCTGAGATTGTATATCTCGCGATTATGTAGAGTCTTGATATTTAATAGACCACGACCTCCAAACTTTCGCGGAATATACAATCTCATAACCGATGAACGTGGGTGGTGCATACGGAATGCAGTCAGCAATGTACGGACTCTCCTGTCAAGGGCATCTAATTCGGTCTGAGTCCATCTAAGTACACCAAAGGAATACATCAGAACCGGCATGACCCAACTGTTACAGGCTCGCACCTTGTTACCGCCCGATAAAAGACTTTTAAGTACTTTTTTTAGGCGGCCAAAGAAACGTTCCTGTAACATTTGTTTCACGCCAGATTCTGATATTCCCAAGGACTGTGAAAAACCTAGATACTTGTAAGTTTCGGTAGCAGACAGAGATCTGAGTTTTGTTGAATCTGAAAGTTCTGCTGCGGACTGCACACTTGTCTACACCAAATTCCATTTTGATAGAATTACTAAAGTTTTCAGTGACCCTTAATAACGCCATCAATTGTAATTTTGTGGAGGCCAGTAATTTCAAATCATCCATATAAAGAAGGTGAGATATAACTTGATCATCTTTCTGTAACCGATAGCCTAACCCTGAACCCTCTAACAGAATACTGAGAGGGTTCAAAGCTAGACAAAACCACAAGGGACTCAGACTGTCACCTTGAAATATACCTCGCTCTATCTTTATAAGTATGTCATTTATCGCAGTCTGCCGACATCCTGGATAGCGAAGTGTTGTGCTCCATTGACTCATACACGACTTTAAGAAAGTGCACAGAGTTGCATCAATTTTATACATTTCTAGCACTTTCAAAAGCCATGTGTGTGGAACTGAGTCATAAGCCTTCTTATAATCTATCCAACATGTCGCTAGACTCTTACGATTACGACGTACCTGTTGGCTAATGGTCCTGTCTATGATAAGGAGCTCTTTAGTGCCACGGGCCCCACTTCTACATCCATTTTGAGAAATAGAGAGTACCGAATTATTAATTATATGTGTAGTAATTTTGAGTCTCAAAATAGATGTTAGAAGTTTATATGTAGTTGGTAAATAAGTAATGGGTCTAAAATTTTTGGGATCCATGGCACTACCAGATTTGTAGAGTAAATGGGTTACACCAGTGGTTAAAAATTGTGGTAATGAACCAGAATCCAAAGCTGCTTGGAATTGTGATGCCAAACACGCATGTGAGCTTCGGAACCACTTAAGCCAAAAGTTGTGTAGTCCGTCTGGACCAGGTGATTTCCAATTCGGTAATGAACGGACTGCACAACTTACATCATCTTTATTAATAACAATGGGTTCCATAGCTGTTATAGACTCACACGAGCGTTTGACATCCTCCAACCGATCACCCTCACACATGGATTCGGTTCCTCCCATTTCCGGTAAACCCATTTCTCATTCCTTTGGAACATTCGATTCTGATTATACCGATCAACTCGTTTTCTATAACGTCTTATCCTATTTGCCCATGCATAAACTTTCTGCTTTAGAAAGTCTATGCGCTCTGTGACACAGGACATGTACTGTTGAGGACTAATGGAAGTTACCAAGAATGCCTGTTTCACAAAGCGCATGACTCTCGGCCGTGTATTACCACTTTTAAAACTAATTAATTTACCGATGAGTGTCCTAGTCTCAGCAATACGACGTTCAATTTTATACTGCCAAGCTGGTACAGCATTGTTGGGTCGAGTAGCACTTACACGTTCAATAAATTTAACACCAGCTACTCGACAAACTGCAATAGCCGCACAGTATAGAATAGAATGTGTATCACTAAGATCTTCGCTGTTATCAAAATAGTCTGATAACAGCGAATCCAGGGCAATCACAAGCGCTAAATTACGTTTATGAATGGGCAAACGGCATAACCGTGGTCTAATATTATCATTTACAAATCGGTATTTTTGAATCGCATCCTCCAAAGCACTCCTTATCTTATCGTTACATTGGGTACTTACGGATATAACTTCACTCTCCACTAGTTCATCAACATCTTTAATACCTAATGGCAACTGAGGTGTGCTATTGGTCACCGCAGTGTGTGATGAAGAGGGGATAGTAAAGTTTTTCCTTATGTCAGAGCGTATCCTCTCAAGTACTGTATCATCCAGCAGGTGACAGCGCTGTATAGCTCGTACTTGATCCGACAACCGTTGTGCTGAAACGTTGATGGCTGGTTCAAGTTCCTGAAACAGAGAGACTAGTTTAACACGGTACACAGTAAGGTTTGTTCCCAACTCTGTAGCCCGAAAATATGCCCGCATGACATTCTCATTTATGGATTTATTATTTATTTATTTATTATTTATTTTTATTTTTCTCATTTATTATTTTTATTAAAATTTTAATTTTTCAAATAAATATTTAACAAACATTGATCACTTCATTTATGTACAAATAATAAAAAAAAAATTAAAGAAAATATCCAGACTATCTAACTAAATTTGTCGATTAATGGTTTGGTGCATTCTAAGTTTGGCCTTGAAATACCCAATCACAGCGCATTAGACACGTCCCGCACGTCCCGTACATACCCTGGCATTTGGTGAAGTCGAATCGTAATAAATTTTCAATAAAGCGGTATCTATTAGGAGGTAATCTGTGTACTCAGTTTAATGGTAATTATTTCTAAAAACCATAGTTTCAGAAAGTCCTATATAGTACGAATTTTTGACTTATTTAATAAGAACTTACAAAAACAGGTTAGTCAGCCTGCGTCGTTCACTAAACTAGCTTCCATTTTTTGTAGTCTCTGTCCATCGGTTCCAATTGAAACAGAAAGCTTTTGTACCATATCTACTAAGAAATCGATTCTTCTCCCAAATATATTATTGAATTCTCTGTTTATACCTAAGTGATTTCAGAATTTCATACGAATATTTCAATAAATGTTGAGGTAACAGAGCGCCACGACGATAATTATTCGAATATATAATGTTTCAATCAATAGCGTTCGCAAAAACTAAGCTTTCTCCGTAAATATCATCTTCTACCATCAAGACAAGATAAAATATAGTTTTACGTTACATTTTGATCACAAGTTATTCAATAAATATTAATGTTTATCTTGTATAGTCATTGGAAAGTGAGCAAAGACAATTATGTTAGATGAGTATTTTAAATATTAATATATGGCTGTGATATAAAACTCTACATTAGCACCTAGGTTTTAAACCTACTAACTCTATGTGCTACAAAAAAGTTTTAAATCCACTTACGAGCTTTTCAATAAAAATATGTCGAACAAAATCCCAAGCTTTTGTGTTAATATTTTATTGTACTTATTTTTAAAGTGTTATTTCAAATCAAAACAAAGCTAAGTTCTGTTTGTTATGCGACATTAGATACTGTATTTTAAATAATACTCGTATTAATTATAAAAACAAAAGACGTGATGTCTTTTGAAATTATTCGACTGTTTAGTATGTAAATTAATGTAGACGTAAGATGTAATCACGGCTAAGGAAAAGACTGAAAAGTACCTTATAGAAAAAAAATGTAGGGTGGGTCATGAATTAGTTAACATTCGAAAAAATCGTATAAAAAATAACCATTTGATATATTATAAAAATTACTTATTTACAAGAAAACTAATAAGTTGCAATTTAGTTTTTAAAAATAACATCGTCTAAGGGAACACCGAAATTTTCGAATACTCGTTGGCATAGAGACCGCGAGATCGCCGATATCTCTTCGCTGATTGTTCTTTTAGTTAACGTAGTTTTGTTTTGGTTTATTGATGTAGATAAGATTCTTCAAATAACGCCATAAAAAGAAGTCTGCTGGAGATAGATCCGGACTTCTGGGTGGCCATGTAATGTCCCCTCGTCTAGCAATCAACTTTTCTGGAAACGTGTCTTTGACCAGGGACTCATTAGATGTATGACAAGTGGCTCCATCTTGTTGAAACCATGTGTTACGATTATAGCCAGCAAATTCAAGCAGCATCGGTCCCAAGAACTCCCCTAACATATTTGCGCAGAATGATGGATTCAAATGTTAAGGAATTCTTCTCCCACATTATATATAGATATATACAAATGTTCTCGACGTAAGTTTCTCGTATTATGTATTGGTACATATTTACCAGCAATCTTGCTCTTCCAATCTTATCTTTTACTGTATTATTGGTCTTGTCACTTTATTTTTTAATAGGAGGATACTGTCCATAATTGGTTACAATATTTTGTTTGGTAAATAATAGTATCTGAAAAAAGTACAAGCCAAACAGTAGTCGCTCCCTGCGTTAATGGTCATTGTTTCATTCATAAGAGTTATCTCACATCGGAAATCTTAAACTCTCCTCAAGAATAGTGGTATCAAATGCAAATATAAATGTTATAGCGTATAGCGCCTTCTAATAAACAACCCTTTATTATATTAATATAGATTCCTTGTGAGCTATTGTTTGTATGAATGAACATAAATATTTATGTAGACAACTTCATCTATTTTCATTTATTAATATTTAGAAAAGCTGCTCTGACCTTAAAAGGGTCTAGGGTCTTAGGTATTTGCATTACCTGGTGGCCTTCTAACGCTGTGCCTATATATGCCTCTGTATTTCTTAGGACGGTATAGTTTGCACTAGGAAGACTCTGCAGCAGTTCTAGTGAGATCTTCTAAATCAACTTTATCAAAATGAAATACGTTGTAAGTATTGAAAAATAAAAATAATAGAAACTATAGAAGTAAACAAAACTAAGACTTGACTGCACGGTTGATTTTGACTGGACGGTTGGTCTAGTAGTTAAAGCGGTCGCCACGCCGCTCTCTATTGCACTGAGTGTTGTGGGTTCCAACCCCACATGGGACAACATTTTGTGTGATCCACAAATTGTTGTTCTGAGTCTGGGTATTCTGTGTGTCCATTTCTCGTTTCTTGTATGTTTGTAAAATCCCCGCGACACAAGATTTATTCCTAGTGCAGGCGTTGTCATTTTTTTGTTTTTATTTTGAAAAAGTCTAAAAAGTTTATGTTAAATTAAAGGCAACAAAATTTGCGCTATTAATTTTTCTCCTTATATATAATCTTATACAGGGACTGAATTATATTAGTAGTAACAATTATTAATTATTAAGTTTTCTATTTTCAGTTAGTCTTCCTGCTTGTGTGTGTGGCACTAGCTGCCGCTGCACCTCAGTTCTTCACTGCCTGGCCGCACCCTGGCTTCGTGGCGCCCTTCATTGCTCCTCCTAGGGTAATTATATTTGTTATGATAAAGTCGATTCTTCAGATAGCACAAACGTTGTAGTAGTAGGCTGTACACGTTCGACAATAATTTGTCGGTTTCCAAAAGTTTGTTTCTTGTCGGTTCCTCAAATTTTCATGTTGAGTCTGGTGTGTGTTCTTATCGGTAGGTTTAAATGGTTCTTTAAATGAAAGACTCTAAAGTTTTACTGTACTTACATGAACAGCCTACAATACTGGACATAGGCAGGACATCTCCTTACAAAGGAGGTCTTTAAACCTTTCTACACTCATTGTCTGTCAACACACAATAGATTTACGTATGTACGTACGTAGTATAATATATAATGTTCTTTAATCATCTATAATTTATACAGTTTAAATAAAAATAATATTTAATTGTGAATTTGACCTCTGTCAGAAGGCGTCACGCTTAGTCAGCCAGACCAGACTAGACCAGCTTTTAGACAGATTAGACCAGGATTTTTATAATTTGATGAAATTATTATTTTTCTAAAATTTGTTGACTTTTTCTTTCACAGACTGTTGTTGCTGGACCGACTGTTGTGAATGGATTTGACTCTCATTACACTGCCGGTGTGATTGAAGCTATCTAATTCTTCCCCTATCTCTTTCTGTATCCTATCCTGTATCTACCTGTCTCTATCCTGTTAACATTGATTGGAAATTACATTGATATGTTTAATCAGGTTATATTTTATTTTCCTCCCGAATTTACAAAATGCGACTTTAATTTATAAGTTAAACGGCGGTATCATAAAAATACACAACACAATTTCAGTCTTACGTCGTGTATTTTATCATTCTATGATACGTTCAATTAGTGAAAAAGCAGTTTCAATTTTTTTAAAACATTCTTGCCTCTATTTGACTGACTGGAAAACATAATGGACGATAATGGGCTACATCTTCTTATAAATAAAAAATATATATAATATATTCAAAAGTATAGTTAAAAAGAAACAAAAACAAAGGTTACCTGGCAGAAATTGCTTTTAGCGATAAGGCTACCATTTGTACATAGTCACTCAAATGATATGCTCTTGTATACAATCTGTAAAAAATTGGTGTACGATAAAGTTTATTCTATTCTATTCTACAGGGTGGGCCACGAATTAGTTAACATTCGAATCTAACATCCAGCGCAAACAAATGCCGCACGGGGCGCGGTGAATGGACTGACTAGTAGTAGCTCGTTTCTCGGCAATTTTGTCGTAATCGATCGCTTCACGGGGCCGCAGCGCGCTTACTGTGTGAAACAATTTTATTTAAACAACAGTTCACTTATTACTGTGAGACACTTATTTCGCGTTCGCGCTATTTACACGACTTAAATTAATATCTGAGTGCTTCTTTAATAAGTATATGGGTGACGAAGTTCGAAGAGATAGGATCTATGCTAAATATAAAGCAAACTAGAGGTCCACAGAATTTTCGGACCGTATTCCATTCTAAAGAACACGCTTACAAAAGTCGGTTACTAACGAATAAACATACAATTGAAGCTAATAGAAGCGTGTTAAAAATGAATTACTGTGTGTCATTGAAACTCAGTAATAGATGGACCGTTTCTTTAATTTTGGTCTTGAAATATATGTCAAGTCCACTAATAATTCAAATGATTTGAAAAATTAAAAAAATACAAACAATTTTCACTCGTACTGAGTAGAGGGTACATCTTGTTCTTTATAAATATCTAAGCAAGGTACTTTTTTTCTATTTAAAAAATTTCCAGATTAAGCCATTGAGACGATTTTATGTTTCTATTGTTCAAGAGTTTACTGCTGACCGGCTAATGTATGTTAACTACGTAAGACTTTTTAATTTATTAAATGGATTTAGAACATCACGTCTCAAGCCTGTCTATGTTTTAATAAGCTGCCGTTTGATGCATATTTAATTAGTATCTTTAGCTTGCGGCTACTGCAGATGGGAATCCGGAAGGCCGGCTAATTCATAAGCGTACTGGTCTACTTCCTTTGTAAGGAAAAATTTAAAAGGCGACTAGAATTACATGATTTTTTTAATATTATTGCATTCTGTTTTTTGGGTTCCAAACATTCTACCCATCACTTGATCACTTGAGAATTTAAACACAAAGTAAGACAAATCCTTCTTTAGTTCAGTCGGAAATGTATAATAGGTATTTTAACAGATACTTAATCTCAGTGGAACAGATTAATACATTAAATAATATTAGCCTTATAAACAACTAACTGCTACGACTAATCAAATAACATTATCTAGTTCAAGGACATCTACCTTGAACTTCGCGTTTATTTAATGGTTGACCAAGGTGACTCTACTCTACCTGATGGATAGTATGAAAAGAATCCAAGAGCGGCGGTTGTCATACTCATTGCAAATGCAAACAATTCAGTAATGCGACCCACGGTATGGCAGTCTAGTGAAATGCTTTTCCACGTACCCGCATAGATGCCTTTTTATTCATTCGATAAATTGTATTGTAGTCTTAAATTAACATTTGTCTTCCTAATTACAAAATAATTATTAGTTTTTGTTTATTCCCTCATGACGTTGTATATTTTTAGCAGGTAGGTAGTAGCGTAACACCTTCAGAGTAGTTGTTACTCTAAAAATTGATTGATGATCTATTGTAAATATCATGCAAAAGTAAGTATTATGATTAACACGAATTTTAATTAAGCCAATAAGTAGTTAATCTTCGAACACATGTATTTTTCCTTATTCCTCCGTCACATAGCGTTTGCTTGCAATTAAGTTACTTTCATCAACACACTTTAACAGTCCACAACTGGACAAAGATCGTTCCTTAGAATTGGTACGATGTTATTATAATATATCTTCTAAAATAAAACACTTCGTAGATAATAATTTTATGTGCCACTATATATAATAAAGTTGACTAAACCACTATTGATTTCTTAAAATATGTAGACTCAATGACAAATATGTGAAAGTGATGATGATCAAAATAGCATAATATTAACATACTTTTCCCGGAAAGATATTCTAGGAACGTAATAGTTTCGCTCATAGTTATATAAATAATGTCATTTTATGTAATTTGGATATTCTACTGTAAAGCTATGGATAAAAATTTAGACTTAAGAAGTGTAACTAATTATAGTTTGTCTTATTAAATGCTAAACGCTATGTACGGTTGTAATAGTTGACTTGAAAGAGTGAAGTAAGCATGGACCTCAAAGTACTGTAGAGAAACGGATGTCATGTCTCACCAACACAAAGAAAGTGTCCTTTGAACAGGCGAGGTGATTATGTGTGGCGGCCCAAAAGTTGATGTTGGAAAGTTGTATATATCCTAATCAGTGCAAGAATTTCTGCATCGCGATACATGATCAGTAGTTACACCGTAGTTCGATGTGTCTTCAGTAGATGGCGCTGTAGTAAGTCTTTGTTTGCGTTGTATGGGAAAGTCGCTACAGTGCTAAAGTTGCTTTTGCATAGTAACTATTCTACATAATAAGTTTAATCTTATTATAAAATGTAGTTAGCTTAAAGATATGAATACCAACTTTAAACATATAAATATTTTGTAGGGTCCTTAGGAGTTCATAATAAAAGATTATCAGATAAACCTAACAAGTATCTGTTTATTAAATTTTCCATGAATTTAGTCACTGTCAATGAAAAGAGAATGGTTCGCTGCGGCATTTGATATTATGTAAATTTCGAATAGAAAAAAACTTGCCTTTAATAGAACACTAGTTGCGTCAATAAAGCATTGCAACATTACTATTAAACTATTTAATGCAGTCCGGAAGTAATCGTTCAACCTATCTAAATTTTTAATAGCTCCATCGAAGTTTTTTCAAGCTGGCAGTTTATTTTTTAGTGCAAAAAACGTAAGCGACACTGACATTAATCCTTACATAACTAACTACCTAATTAACCTCTTATTTAACTTTAGCACTGCAATAGATCAAAGGTTCACAAGGCAAGATATATTCCAGCACCATACTGAATCCTTAGTTCTCTTAATAAGTCGAAAATAGGTACTCCTAGTTTATTGTAATAATAATTTCTCATGAATAGCAGATATAGGTACCTAATGCACGACTAATTTTGTACCCGAAGGAGTGCAGTTGTACCGATGATGAAGGTCGCTACACTTCATTAAAATGACAAACTCGAAATAAAAACTTGAGTAAAACTCTTTATTATAGGTATGTAACACTTTGGTGAGATGTCTACGTAAATAAGTTAATAACGTTATATGTATAATACTTTCTTTAAGATATACATTTCAAGATATGTATTTATAGAATTATGTATTAATCGGGAAAAAAATATTACCTGTCCGGTATGCCTTTAACTAATTCTAGTATTAAGAAAAAATTGTAACATAAAAACTACTATAAAGGTGAAGAGTTTTTTGATTGTTGGTTTGATTGATTGTTTAGTTGAATGCGTTAATCTGAGAATCTTCTGATCCAACTTAGAATTCTTTCAGTATCAGATAGCCCGGTTATCGAGAATAGGCTATATATTATCACACTACGACTAGAAGGAGCTGAGTAGAATGAAAAATGTTGCAAAAAGGGGAGAAGATGATTCCTTTTAAGAGCTTCTATTACGTGTCCTGCGTAAATGGTTAATGTTATGCAAAAGTATTCTTCGTAAGAATTGTTCTCCTTTAAAATGTCTAAAAAAGAGTTGCCATAGCTTACTTCTACCTTTTAAAGTTGGGTCACAAAAAATTTTGCTTATGGTAAATGAATTTGTTCACACTGTATAACATCACGCTACGGACAATAGAAGACGCAGATGAGGTTGCACGGATCAGCTAGTACAATTTACTCATTTTACTCGATTTACTCGTTTAGGTATTTGAGAAGAATGCAACAAATTATAAAACATAGGCACGTGAAGGGTAAAAAAATCTTTATATCACGTAACTAGGGTACCTACTCTTTATTACATGCGTTATATAATAGAATGTAATTTAAACTAAATATGATGTAAATGTGACTGCGCGTAACCGTGTCGTTGATTCAGAGAGATAGTAAAAGTGGTCAGTCTTGAGAAAAAAAAAAGATGGAAACTGTTCGAGAATGGGCTCCGAGCGATCGGCCGACATAACAGGTGAACTCATTTTGTAAGAGACGATAAAACAAAATCAATAGGTATAACAATTTATTCTGTAAGTAAATGAATAACACATAACTATTACTGGTTCGTTTGAGAATCTCAGAGTTCCAAGTCTAAGAGTTTATGTTTTGTCCAAACAAAGGAATTTAAGTATTTGAAACACCATTTTTTTTCATTTCAATTCGATTCGATCCTAAAAAGATATATTTACTTCTGTAAAATAGTCGGCCGTGAGTTCATTGCACTTTCCAATCAAAGTTATTATACCTACTACGAGAGCTTTAAACCTGCTGCAGGCAAAAATATATAATAATAATAAATTTTATAATTAAAATTTGAATATCCGTAAAGTAGATTTTAATTACAATGTGACTTCTTTTATCGTATTTTTTATTGTTGAGCTTAGTATGTGATCATCAGAAACCTTTAAGAGTACTACTGAACATAGGCCTTCTCTCAGCAAGGAAGTTACACTCAAGGTCAAGGCGGGCTCAGTAGTACATGTTTCAAATTTAAGTTTACATGATTATTTTTATTATATCATGATAGGAATGTATTTTGTTACTCAAAGAATGATGAGTCATTAACGCATTGGTAAAAAAATACGATTGGTAAGGCAAGGCATCTCAAAGATTATTTTTTGGTGTAATGATAAACGATTAAGTATATTCTGGAAATTGAATATAAAAGAAAAATGATAAGTAAATAACGATAAATATTTCCTTACTACCTAAAGCCCAATTATCTCTGTAAGATGATCGAGTAAATTTAGAAGGGATTTGAAAAGTTCGAACGCAACATATAATGTGGAGTTGTAAACACAATTATGTTGCGTTACTTCTTTTCGGTTATAAAAGTAACTGGTTTTGAAACTTAATTGTGTAATAAGTTCTAAACATAAAAGTTTTGCTATTTATAATTGTTTATGAAATGTATAAATATTTTTGGTGGTGGAGAACACTAAAAAACTTTACTATAAATTTAATTCGTTTCTGATCTAAAAAGTGAGGCGTACGTAAAGCCTAGAATTCATTAACAAAATAATAGATATAGATATAGGTAAAAACTAAAAAGACACGTTTACACACAAGTAAACATATAGGTGAAGTTACTAAAAGCGTGTTAAAAACTACACTAACCAGAATGAATGTCGGTCACGACGACGGCGCTGCGGCGGCGAAACGGAAATGTTCTCAGTCCGTGTTCGTGGGAGTTTCCTTTTCCTTCCGGGTTATTATTAGCTTTAAAATCTTGAGTATTTTATAAAGAGCTTAATTTGAATAATGAAAGAAATTGCCGGCAAATAATTGTACGAATAAATAAAAATAAAAAAGAGTGTGAGAATTGCCACGTCGTGTGATGAAATTTGAGTTTAGCGTCTGTATATTTTAATCTTAAAACAAACCAACGGTAAAAACGTGTATATTTATACAGACGGTATCTTTTTAATTTAACCCATGTGCTTTTGGAAAGAGTAGCTTTCTAATCACAACAAATTTCATATGGAAATCAATTCAGTAATTTCAGTGGTTATCGCATAAAAAATTAAATATTTCTTCTTTGTAACATCGTCATAAGTATAGATTAGAATGTCAATAATACTTCATCTTCTTATTATGTAATTTGTTTTTTAATTAATAGCTTTTATAAGAACATTATGATTTAAAATTTATGTACACAATATGCATTAGTATAAACACGTATGAAAGTCTTCAAAGAGATTTAAAGACATATGTAAATTCAATGAACATTACTTTTTTTTGTTAGTTTCATAACTGTTTTAAAATGATACAAATTAATTTTAGACAATAGACAATTTTAATCGTATGCATTTATACAACTGCAAATAAAACAAAATAATATATGCATGCATAATTGTATATTGATTATACATATTTATCATTGCTAATGTAGGTTGCATTCCCACGTAATATCTTTGTATAACTCGTTATTTGAGAAGAGTATGGCTATATCGAATAATGAAAGGGTCTCGGTATCAACGAGCATAAAATACTTTATGAGGTGAATCACTTCCACAATATATTTAATTTTGTAATATATATAGAATAATAAACTGTGGTTGAAAGCTACTGTCTCTATTACGCTTTCACGGCTAAACTGTTGCACTGATTTCTATTAAAGTTATCATAGAGATACTTTGATTGTTGAGGAAGGACATAGGCTACCCTTTAGCGCTATAACTGATACATATGTGGGTGGAGCCGCGGGTAATAGTTAGTAATACATAGATCTATCAAGTAAATTAAGTGTTTTATGTTTTCAAAGTCATGTCGGTTAAGTTGTGACTCTACAAATGCAAAACCTTGTTCTTCTTGTACCTGATGATGCAATATCTAATTATCTATTGCGACATTTTAGCACTAGAGTTACAGAAAATTACTTTTATAAATATATAATAGATTGCGTTCGTTCAACAAATAATGCTCTGTCCTTTCGTATCACTAAAAATAAATAGAAAAATGTAGTAAAAATGATAGACACTTTAGAGACAAATTTAACTGAAGCAAAAAGAAGTGCGCTTCTCTTAAAATTGATTGGAAATAATTGCATCGGAAAAACAAATGTGCATATCATTATCAACCCACATTAACACACCGCCATCGAATTAATCACCGTTGAAAACGATAGGAAATTCGAAAATAATTGCAGTGCAGTCTTCGTAGAAAGTAGGTCGTAATAGCACAATAGTTCAAAAACGTATTTTGCAACAAAAGCCACCATAATCACTTAAACAGAACGCAAAACAACACAAACCACTTATGCACTACATTTTACCTAAATTATGGTACGGAGGCATAAAGTGAAATTGAAAACAACTGTAGTGTTCCTTTTCACTCTAGAAATATTGTTTATCATGATTATTAATAATGAATATTTGAGTTCCCTCATTACCAGGCAAAAAAACAGGAGTATTGTTTAACACAGTTGATTTTCTATAGCAATATGGAACTTAATTTATAGGTAGTGTCAAAAGGCCCACGCCTTTACAATAATTAGAACTGAAAAAATGATACTTCCTTTCGTTTACTTTCTGCCATCCTGCGTCCCTAGGAGCAGGGAGAGTAATATTTCTAGTTTTCATTTGCATTGGTATGTGAGTTTATCTCATTTTAGAAAAGTAAATGGGTGAATAGTGTTCTTCGTGTAACAGATTAAGATAACAGAGTTTCACCACCCATATTCGTTTATTACTGCAAAGAAAAGGAAAACTTGAAAAAATTCTCCACCAACCCGTCTGGTCAGCGCGATATAGTAGGTCAAAACCTCTTTTTCAAGAAGAGAGGTATGTCTAGCAGTAGACTATTAAAGACTGTTAACGAAATGGGTGAAAAGAATTAAGGTTTAAGTACTGCTAGCTAAGGATACATCATTAATCAAGATTTATTCTTTATAGGATACAACAACTAATTTACGACCTACTAATTTTTTTTTACTTGTGCCTTGATATTGATACTTTACTTTATATAAAACTTCATGACTTATAAGGAAACTAGCGAAAATAATAAGTTTTAATTTACTTGAAAAATGTTCGGACGTTTAAAGGAATCACTATTCTGTCAAGTCCATTTTAATTGTGACAAACTTTATTCTTTCTTAAAAATTAAAAGTAATAGAAACATAAACAAGATAGATTCGCCATAGTTTCCATAGTTCTTTTTTTCTTTTTGAAGAAGGGAATTCGGCTAAGGGAAAAATAGCTATTATAACAATTTAATTTTAATTTCCTTTACAGCAAAAAATTTTTACACAAACTACAAGTATAATTACTCTTGTTTTCTTATTTAATAAGTATTAGGCCGAATAGTAAGTTTTTTTTAATAAGGTAATTAAAAATTATGCAAGTTAAGATTTTCAGTTTGCCGTCCTTATGTGCTAATCATCATCACTCACGATAAATATAACTTTGCAGTCGCTATTGGAACGTGCCAATATCAAGATGCTTTATCATTAAAATTTCATAATACTATTACTTACTTCCGGACCAAAACTTTCTCTATTTCGGCAAGTCTTGCTTATATTTTCTATATGTTTTTAGTTCATTATACTGATAATGACTGTTAACTCAATTCTGTCTATGCTGTGTTGTCACTTTTTTGTTGTTAGTTTTTATTTATATTCAAAACAACAAGAGCCTAAGTTGATATACGTAAGATAGTTGTCATGTTTCGTCCTCAATGAGATACTACTTTACTGTGAGACTTTCTCAAGTAGGAAGCCGTGACATAGTTTTAAATTAGTCATCTTAAAGTAGCTGTTACGTATGTATGGTGTATATATAATACCTTTTTTTTTTTTTTTTTTTTTGTTGACGAGGCGGAAAATCCCTTCGGATCTCCTGTTCCTTAGGGTGCAGGAGACAGGAGTATGTGGTGTGCCCACTAAAAACCGCCCCGACAGCCGGCCTCTGGCACCCTACTCTGGAGGGGACCCGGACCATATGATTTCAGGTCCCCCCCAAATTGACACCATGCCCTGTTAGACCCTATCCCGGGGGAAAATATTTCTCCCCCACAGTTCTGACGTGGCGGCCCGACTGTAGGGTACTACCGTTCAGGCCGCCATCCTATCCCCTATCGCAGCAACTATTCTGCCCCCAGAGACCCCCATTCCCTGGTGGCTCGCGATCACATCGACGGATCATGACGCCGTCGTCTTCTTCTTCTTTCGGGATCGGCCCTCTCCCGATCCCGTTCAGCGGTCTCTTTTTGGAGCATGACAGCTTCGCAAAAAGAGACCACTGCGCCCCAGCCCTCCTCACCCGCCAGCATGGCAGCAATGATTGCCGGCGGGGACAGGTCACGTCCGATTTGGTCGACCAGGACTGCGCGTTCAGACGCCCACGCGGGGCAGTCCTCCAGCGTATGCTGGGCGGAGTCCCGGTCGGCCACGCAGTGGTAGCATTGTGCTGTCTCCTCGCGACCGATCTTATTCAGATACTCACCGAAGCAACCATGCCCGGTGAGTATCTGCGTCAGGTGGTAGGTGACGCGACCTCCCTTCCTACCTACCCAAGCTTCAAGGTTAGGCAGAACGGCACCGACAGCGCGTTGACGCGAGTTTCGCGGCTGTTCAAGCCGCACGCGCCACTGTGCCAGTGCCTGTCGGTGAGCGTTCCGCCGCATTTCGAGCTCGTCCTGGTCTTCCCTGCTCTCACCCCGACGGATGGCGCGAGTCTGGTCATAAACCCTCGCGTCCATATCCGCTAGGATGTCCAAAGGCGGGAAACGTGCCAGGACTGTCGCCGCCTCCGACGAGATGGTGCGGTATCCTCGTACGATCCGAATGGCCGCTATCCGCTGCACTTGGTTGAGCTTAGCTCGGCAGCGGGAGGAGGCCGATAGGCGTTTGGCCCATATCGGCGCCCCGTAGAGGGCCATGGATCGTATCACCGCACTGTAGAGGCGGCGAACTTCCTCCCGCGGACCCCCTAAGTTGGGCAATAGCCTCTGTAAGGAGCCCGCTATCCCCCTAACTCGGGGGATCATCCGCTCGAAATGCTCCTTGAAGCTCCAGCGACTGTCCAGGGTGAGGCCAAGGTACTTAATGTGCCGGCCAACCTCGACCTCCGTTCCTCCAACTCTGATTAATGAGCTGGGGGGAACGGCACCTCTGCGTTTCCTGTGGAACCACAGTGCCTCCGTCTTATGAGGTGCAACCCTTAGACCTAGTCCTTCGATTTGTTGGACAACACAAGCCACCCCCTGCTCGGCGAGCTCCAGGACTTCTTTGAAGCCATACCCCCTGGTCAGCACTAGAGTGTCGTCCGCGTAGCAGACGACACTCACTCCAGAGGGAAGACTGGTCCTCAGGACCGCATCATATGCGAGGTTCCACAGAAGGGGTCCTAGGACTGATCCCTGGGGAACCCCGCATGTGACTTCCCTTCGGCATTCCTCGCCGTTTCGGCTCTTATAAATTATGGACCTATCACAAAGATAAGCCCCGATGATGTTCCGCAGGTAGAGAGGCAACTGGTGATACACTAGTGCCTCTCTTATCACCCGCCACGGGAGGGAGTTAAAGGCATTGACTATGTCAATGCTAACAGCTAGCGCCACTCCCCCCGGACAGACAGCCTCATCCGACAAGGAGCAGACGCGTTCGATAGCATCCAGTGTTGAGCGTCCTTGCCGGAAACCAAATTGGCTGTCTGATAAGTCGGGGCCCACCAGCGATAGGTGCTGGTTGATACGGGCGGCGATAACTCTTTCGAATAGTTTCGCCACCTCGTCCAGCAGACATATTGGACGGAACGCCGAGGGAGAATCTGCAGCCCTGCCAGGTTTCTGGATGAGTACCAGCCTGGCTTCCTTCCAGCTGGAGGGGAATACGCTATTACAGAGGCAGCTGGTAAACAACCACCTCAGCCTATCCCCTAAGATCTCCAAAGCATACACCCATGCTCGGCCCGGGATCCCATCAGGGCCCGGAGCGGTGTTGCGGGCGGCGAGTCGCTTCACGGCTCGGTCCAGCTCCTCCTCCGTCACGTTGAAGTCATCGGAAACTGTGGCTGGTTCCGACGGTAACGGCAGCGGAGGGCGTGAGGGACTACCCTGGTCCCTGGGAAAGAGGGTATCTACCACTCTTGCTACAAACCCGGTTTCCAAGGTCTGCGTCAATGGTGGGACCCACGGTCTGAGCTTGCCCAGCACATGTTTGTAAGGGCGCCCCCATGGGTCTCTGTCCAGTCCCTCTATGAGCTCCTTCCAGGACCGAGCCTTAGCTTCTGTGATTGCAAGGCTCACCGCCTTTGCTGCAGCGCCATACTCTCACCTCGCTTCTACGATCTCTTCAGCTGTGGCTCGCCGTCTTCTTCGGGTCCTTTGAAACCGGCGACGGGCTCTCGAGCACACTGTGCGAAGTTGCTCGAGTTCCGGTGTCCACCAGTACACAGAGCCCCTCTTTCCTGGCCTGACCCGTGGCATTGATGCGTCGCAGACGTCAGTCATGACGCCACGAAACCAGGCCGCCTGCGCTTCCGGATCGGACGAGACTCACTCTTCCACTTCCTCTGGCCATTCCGTGACGATGGCTGCGGCAATGAGCATATCTCGGTTCATCCGCTTGAGGGACCATCGTCGCGAAGGGCAGCTACTGCGGCGGTCCAGGCCCACAACCGGGCGGAAAGTGGCCACATCGAAGATGATGTGGAGGTGGTCCGACAAAGTGACCACCTCTTCCGCCACTCTCCATCCTGACACCTGCTCGATGCCCAGGGGAGTCGCCCACGTAAGATCGACGATTGACTCACCCTGCCATCTCACGCAGGTGCTCACTGAACCTCGGTTTACAATACCGAGGTTCAAGCCCGCCGCCCACTCAATGAGTATATCTCCTCTCACGTTGTCCAGACGATCCCCCCACTGTGTGGAGCGGGCGTTGAAATCGCCCAGGACAAGTACCGGACGGGAGAGGTATGTGCAAATACAGCTCCTGAGGCCGTCCAGGTACGCCTCAAATACGGATAGGCCGCTGTTTGGAGATATGTAGCAGCCCACAATGACCATGGGGCCCCATTCAACTGCCACAAACCCCAGCCCTCGCTGAAGGAGAGTACAGTGGAGACCATTCTCCACCGCTGCCCAGAATATAGCAACAACGCCGTCTTCCGATCCGAACCACCGAGGGTGATCCGGGACGCAGTACGGCTCCGCCACCACCGCTAAGGCAATCGACTGCTCAGCGAGTGTCTGCATCAACAGATCTTGCGCTGCGCGGCAGTGGTTCAGGTTACCCTGTAAAACTTTCTGGGAGGGCGTGAATTTTTAAGCCTCCATTGCCTCCTCTGCCGGATGAGTTTCCGGCTGTGGTACTCTTACAATCGGTAGATGCTGACTAGTGCCAGCACCTACCAAGACTGGGGCAGGGACTGTCTGCAGCCCCATTTTCTTTTTCGTCGGTGGGGAGCACTTCTTGCTCCCCAGCCGATGATCCGCAGGACGGCCGAGGTCCGAGCAAACCGGGCACCTCGGAGTTTTCGCAGTGCATGTGCGTGCCACGTGGCCTGTGTCACCGCACGCATAACATCTCGCGCCACGATCTACCTCGTTGTGACATTTAGCCCTCATGTGTCCCATTTCGAGGCACCGGTAGCACTGCAACGGGCGTGCCACCAGTACGTCTACCCTGGCCGAAATCCATCCCACTTGCACTCGTTTTGCTGCTGCAATTTTGCGGACCGCCGAAAGCGGGCAACGCACCCAGGCCGTGCCAAGGCGCGACGAGGAAGTACGGATGTCCCCTACTTTTACGTCAGCAATAGGACATCCACCCAATGTTGCTACAGCCTTTGCGACCTCGGCTTTGGTGATGGACTCATCCAAATCCATCACCCGTAAGTCTCCTTTCCTACACGGACGCGCAATAACGGCATCCGTGTCGGACAGTACCAAGCGATACCAAGATCGCTCAGGTTTATTTTGGCTTTCGCAGCCTCCATTAGCCTGGCTAAAGTCGTCTCCGAGCCAGGAGGTACAGAGACGGTGATGGCTGCAGCAGTGGGAAGCCGTGGCACGACCCTTTTCGTGTGTTTGGACGAGGCAATGTGTGCTATCGGCTGAGCTGTAGCTGTCGCCTTTTTCACAGCCTTGGCTTTAGACTTGCGGCCAAGAACCAAGGCCCAAGTCTCACGCGCTGGGGAGTCTCCTATTTGCTGCTGCCCCATTGCAGAAGGAACAAGCAGTGCTGGCGTAGGTGACATTTGAGCAGCCTGCTTCCTCCTCCCCTTCTTCTTCTTGGACGCCAGCGTGCCAACGTTAGGGGTTGCGGTTGGGATAGGCAAGCTGCTCCCTCCTGGGCACTGCTTCTCCAACATCATTCTTCGGACCTCGGCTAGTGCGCGGTCCACCATATCCGCGTACTGAGCATGATCTGGTTCTACATTCGGATCGGGCTGAGTCACTGGCCCTGTCCTCTTTTTTGGCAATAGACTCTTGTCATTCCTTCTCCTGTATCCTGATGGAGTTTTTGAGTTCACTTTGGGACCCTCACTGCGGAGTTTCTCCATTTCCTCCCGTAAGGAGGCTATCTGAGAGCGAAGCAACTCGTTCTCTCGCTGCAGCCTCCCTACTGCATCAGTCAGGACCGATGTGTCAGCTCTCCTGAGAAGTTCTGAAACACCAGCCCTGACGGCAGTCATGGCCTCTTTGGCAACAGCCCTTTTGCCACCTTTGAAGCCCTTCGTTCCTTGAAAGGCTTTCTCGATGGCTGATAAAGACTCCTGGATTTTGGAGTCTACAATGTTGGCGGATTGACCTTTTAGCTCTGTCATGATCTCTGTAGTGCGGGACTGCTCTTCTCCTGAAACATTTGGGGAAGTGGGTAGACCTGGTACGCCTTCGCGCTCCGTCTCTGTCCCTGTTCCTGTTTCACTCAGTCCACTGTTCCTGCCCCTTGCTGCACCCCTCCTTGGCCTTGCAACCTTAGTGGGCCGGTTTTCCTCGGCCGGTGCCTTTGGTTTTCGCTTGCGGGCTTGGGTCGATCGCGAGGAGACGGAGAAAAACGACGAAGCGTCGCTATCTCCTGAATCCCCCCGTTGCGACTCGATATTGTGCCCTTCCATAGATTCTATGGTTGGCACATATCTACTGGCTTGGTCATTTCTATGTTCGCCGGACTGGGCGAGAGAAGACGCCGAACTCGGCGTTTTAGGTTGCACAAAACTTGAAGTGTGCGCTCCGGTTAATGTGCCCGGACTCGGACACCGCTGTGCACGTAACTGTGCCCCCCCAGAATACGATGGGCAGAACACTCCAGTGTCAACCGCCGAGGTTGAAGCTGAAGTGCCGAGGGATTCTCCGACCGCGGCGCGGTCGGTACCCTCCTGGGGTAGTTTGTTTTTATGAGTCACGTCCATTTTAGGTTTTGCTCTTATACGTGAGCTAACGTGGTGTTGCCCTAGCGGCTGGGATACCCCCCCAGCCGTTAACCTCTTCACCGGGCTTCCTCAGCTTGGGTTAGGGGTAATTTTTTAAAGAGGTTTTCTTCCTCGTGGTCTTCTCTACCCTCCTCCCCGTTCGAGAAGACCCCCGTTCCCGATTGCTCAGCGTTTACGGGTTGGGCCGGTCGGTTGCCGGTGTTCAGCAGTGATCACCATCAGTTATTCCTTGCAGAACTTCCAACAGTAATCCCGTCGCCCCATGAGACGTCGACTTCCGACGTAACCCTCACACCTACCCTCTGCGTAACAGAGGGACATGTGGAGAATAACTTTTGGCATGTGGCCCAGGCCATCCTACCCTTATGATTTTTATAGAGGTTTTCTCCTCTTGGCCTCTCTCCTAGCTAGGTACAGGCCCCCGCTCCCGATAACTCGGTGTCTGCGGGTCGGGCCGCGCGGTTGCCGGTGTTCGGCATTGATTGCCACCAGTAGCTTCCCTTACGCGAAGCATCCGATGGCAATCCCGTCGCCCCTCTCGCAGCCATCGAGCTACACTCCCGGTGCCAGGGACCACATTAGCCGCGCCAGTAGCATGAGGTCGCGTGTACCACCTTCCGCGTGCAACTGGTGATCGTTGCATTGGACGCCGTGGTTTGGTCTTGGAAGGCAACAAACAAGTACCTACGAAAAAGTATGGTTACTTTATATCAGAGCGGATATAGACAACGTAATACACAACGCTGACAATGATTCATAACTTATCTATGGAAGACATTCTGTAATAAGCAGTGTAAATAATGGTGTCGAACGTTTGTTTCGTCTAGTGATTTTTTAAGCGTTAAACATAAAAATTGTAGGTGTATACTGTTTAATAAGCATCTGTCAAATTAACCCAAACCATAAGCCGAGATAATCAACGATAAGAGAGATATACATACGTTTCGCCAGTTCATGTAATAATTTCCAACCCTAGAATGTCAATCGAGCATTTATACGCATAGAATCCATTCCAAAGTGTGGCGTAGTAAAAAATTGGAGTTACAAGTTACCTATATATACACTCTATGGATAAAATACATATACTTCATAATACTCATTATTTTGTTGATACACTGTCTCCTATTTTGAACTATTTAGAATTTGTTATCGTTTTAATGGTTACAAAAAAGATAATGAAAGTGATTTTAAAGTGTATTTTAAAAAATTGCAATTTATTTAGGCTTAAAATTTTATATACTATTACTAATTATTGTACTGTTAAAGAGCTAAATTCAAAAATGTAATTAAGTGTTTCACAACTAAAAATTTAATTAGTACCAAATCATCATTTCGTATTTACCAGCATTAAAACATTGTTAAGCATATTATGTACGTTATGTTATGAAATAATTTACTTTAGTGCGCAAGCTTAAAATATTAGAAAGACAACAATTTATTAATGTTGATTTTGTTTTGATGTTAATTAGACAAGGGTAAACTGAAACTGGATCACCAAGTTCTTAGTTCTAAGTAACCGCTAAAGTGACAATGTAACTCGTAGTTGTCATTCTACAATTTATTAGATATAAGTACCTAGCTGGTTTTATATCAATGATCTCGGATCTGTTACATTCTTTTTAATATTATAAATATCGGTATGATATTATAAATTAGTTTACTCTAAAACTTTGGAACATACACATTTTGCCAGTAAAAAGATTCCTAAATAATATTTAGTAAAAGAAGTTAGAGTGTGATGTCAACTTTTTTCATAATAAAAAGTAATCAATGCTAGTCATGACTACAATCTATCTTCGTGTCAATTTTGAACTAGATCGACTAAGAAGTTCTAGTGCCATTGAGAAACAAACATATGTTCAAACTTTCTCCTTAATAATGGCAGTAAGGTCTATTACATTTTTTATTGATATGCTTATTATGTTACAGGTACGTATTATTTAATTAGAGATCGCATGGTTGTCAAATTTCGGCCATGATATATATCTTTTATTATTTAGTTGACCATTATAAATTAAAATGTCATTATTTCTGGAACTCCATGGCACTTTGTGACCATTTTTTTATTAACCTTACAAATCGTACTAACACAAATCGTTTAGTAATTTTAATATTCTGCACTTTTTTTATAAACATTCTAAATATAATATACTCTCATGCAAAACATTTAGAGCAAAAAGAATGGCCTTCATGCATATATATGTAAATATTCAATTAATTAAATTAAAAAATACCGAAAGCTTATCGTTTTAATTATTTTACTGTTAAAAGCTCATTACTGAACCGGTCACGACAGGTTGAAAATGTGGGTCAAGACGAGTTAAGTCGTGCAGAACTTGACAGATAATTGAATAAACAAAATGGTTTATATGAGGCGTTGATGCATGACTAACAAATATTTAAGTTACCACTTTCTACGTTTAAGTAGAAAAAGAAGATGATGTCAAACAGATTAGTGTTGGTTAGTGATCGGTCATCACATCACTAGAAAATTGCTTCGCTACACTTAATGATATAACTGATACATATTTTCTACTTATTTTAATATCTCAGTTGGAGGTAAGTTAGACTGATTTTTTATGTACATATATAAAACCTAACTAAGCCTGTGTCTGCTTTATAGAAATAGTTTCGAGCATAAACTGTTACTGCGAAGCATAATATTTTAAAGAGTTTTTTGTTTCAATTTGTTTTCAATTACGTGACACTGTGTCACCTTTATTTACAAAATATATATTACTTTGACTTCAAATTAGTTCAAAGTGGCCGAAAATTTTGAAGGGTGTATAGGATTCCAACCAAGAACTTGGGCCCTAAATCAATCTCACCTACAACTGGTGCACGTGCTGATCAACGGACGAGACTCTGGCAAATAATTAATCCCGATTAACGCCTATCGGCTCGCAGCGTATTACGAGGGCCCAAAATACTGGCTGCTAATACAAACACTTCTAATAGTTAAAAATTTTTATAAAGCTTTTAGAACACGCGTAGCTTTCTTCGTCAATTGTATCAACATTTTAAAATTACAAATACAGCAGGATCTCTTTAATCTGAATCACCTCTAATCCGAACCCTTCTATAATCTGAACGACCAGCTCGCTTTTCTCGGCAGTTGCTCATTGAATACCTCCCGACAAACTAAAATAAAGGATTTCTTTAAAAACTTTAATAAATGTTACTGTTTATATGTTTTTGAATATACTACTAATATACTAATTAGTATTTTGCAATACTATTTGTTTTATTTCAGGAAAGTATGTACCATATACATATACCTATTTATAGTTCCTAACATACTATAATCCGAACGCTCCACGAATCGGAACGGAGGGTAAATTTTCGGCGTTCGGATTAAAGAGGTCCTGCTGTAATTGGTTAGACTTGACTTCGTAAAGTCGTTGGTGTTTGATGTTCTGCTTAATATGTATGCTTAATTTTTATGAGAATATTTTCCTTTAGTGGACACAATTCATCTTAAAGTTGATATTTATAAGCATAAAATTCTACTCACGATTAATGAAGTGGAGGTACTGTCCATCATCACTTTAATACTAATTCTAAATATATACAAAGATTAGTGGTATGATTTTTCACTTAGTTCGTAATATAATGGATATATAAGAAGAATAAATAGAAATATGTAGAATTTTTTAAAATTACCTTTATTTAACTACAACTGGTCAAGTAAAATACATCGACATTTTCCGCAATTTTGTCAACGCGTACATATGTACCGGTAGGAATACATTATTCGATTTACGCATATTGCGACATTCCGACTTTCTTCGTGCGAGGCGTGGGAGAAGTTTTATAAAAGTGAAAAGTTTTGTTCACACATTGAATAGTTGCTATAACCTCATAGCAATGTCATAGCGTTACATAAGTAGCAGATTATGGTTATGGGTATGTAGGGCACTCTACATTTCATACAACATGATTGGTCATTATTTCATAGATATAGACCAGCTTCTTTTGATACCTGCGATAACTTGCACGAATGATGTAACATTTCTAATTTATTAAAGGCTTCTCGCCAACTGGAAAAGCTTCACGGTTGAAGTGTTGATGTTATGTAGGACATGTTTATTCATGAGTTAGGTTTGATAGTTCTGTGAAAACCAATTGCTTCTAAAGTCTGACCGAAGTGACAAGAATCTCTTAAGAGTTCTCAAAGTATTAACTACAATTTAAATACTTAAAATAGGGGCGATCTCTCGAACTTTACTCCTTAATGTTTTGTTTTCTTTGTAATATGCAGATTTTTATTGTATACCGATACCCGTTGCGCTGAGCAGATTAAGTTTGCTCTACTTACAGTACTGCGGTCCATACTGCCTTGCACACTCCTCAAGATAGGGACAGGTGGGCAAGTGGAGGTCACGACCTTCAGCGACCTTTGATAGCGACACTAGGAAGAGGATTATATTTATGAGAACCCAAGTGAGAGTGGTGAGTTCAAGTGAGATAATGAGCTCATCATCACGGTGAAGTGGTATTTTGGAATTAAAACTAAATGATATTTCACAACTGTATCTTGTTTTGGATGGAGACCTTCAAACCTAATGTTTTTTTTTTAATACAGCCAAGGTGACAAAATTCACACGACGCGTAGCAATCTGTTACTACTGCTATACACATCTGAAAATACATAGCTCCTTGCTATCTGCTAATAGGTTACTACATTACCAGTGGCTGTTTACCTTTGGAAAAAACAAAATCAATTTGTTGTTGTATATTAAATGTGTAGTTAAGTACTATAAGATTACATAAAATGTAAGTCAGCCGTGCCAATGCGAATATCGCTCCAGCGCACACCACCTCACAAACAATGCGGCATTTGGCTACAATGACTATAGAAATATTGAGTCATTTGTTGTATAATCCATTTCTGACACACTGAATTTTATATTCTATTCTTATAGCTTTTAGATAACCTACTTATTAAATAGCAGGTGGTTTACATAAAAAAATTTCATGTGTTGCAACAAACTTTATCTTTGAAACAAAGTTTTAAACTAGTCACCAGTAATAAACTGTTAAAACTAGTAATTTCCTTTGAAATAGTAGAAATCCTACCTAGAATTGTAAATTCAGTGATATTTCATTTGTTTGTTTAATCGTCACGCTGCCATGCCTAACGGCTAAACAAATTGTCATTAAACCTAACACTTATTGTCAAGGGTACTGAGAAGGACAGGGTTAGTTTAATTGCCTAAATTAATTAACAACATGCGAGTGAAGCAGCCGATAAAAGTAAGTAGTAGTAGTTCTGTTTTCTATATTTAAATTATACGGTTAATAAACATATTTATGGTCGAATTCTCAAACGCTACTCAAATATAAGAAGTCATAAAGTCAATATAAGGCTAAATAGCGATGTTTAAGTATTCAATTATTTGTTAAATAAGTGATATCAATTTAAAATACCATTAAAAAAATTATAGTAGAGTTGCTTCTGCGTATACAAGTATTTACATAACTATTTAGTATTTAAAAGTTGGACCAAGCAGTTTCGGTCGA
Source organism: Hypercompe scribonia (assembly GCA_949316085.1). NCBI lineage: Eukaryota > Metazoa > Arthropoda > Insecta > Lepidoptera > Erebidae > Hypercompe > Hypercompe scribonia. The sequence goes on along the minus strand of OX438981.1, from coordinate 14,278,733 downwards.
ACAAAGTAAATAAAAGGACAAAGGTAACCTCTGGCAAGTCCACTTTAAAATAACCTTTTGATTTTAATTTTTTTTTAAGTAATCCAAATATAACGCTGGTAACACCGAGTGGTAAAGTCTTGTGAGATACTTCCTCGATAAGGCTACAGCTCTATTAGAACATAAATAATGCTGTCGGCACCGCGCGTGCTGTTTGCCTTTGTGCGTTTGTGCCTAAATTGGTTCCAGATATAACATGAGACATCTTGAATCTGGAGCAAACAACATAGGCCGTTTTTAACTATTTGTTTTAATGTTGTAAGATGAAATAAATTATTAAAAATAGTTTTAAAATTATCATTTGCAAAGAAAAATGTTTCTTGACAGATAACTAAAGAATCATTAGTAGCAATCCACTTTTAGTAAATGTCTATTTTCGTGTTGATGATTAATTTTCATGTTCCTTTTAACACTTCTTTAATTACTTTACTTTTTATGTAACGCAGAAACTGATCGGATATACGATAATAATAGTATTTAAGTCATGCGTTATTCATTTATTCATGCGAGCTGTGTAAGCATAGATCACACTGTAGCAAAGTGTTTTCTCATTATCATAAGAAAGCAATTTTGTTTATACACATCGTATGAATTAAATCACGTGACTTTTAAATATGTAATTATTTAAATATAGAGAGTTTATATGTATTCTTATTCTGATTTTGAATTTATCACACGGTTTTGTTTCTTTTTTTGTTTATTAGCTTGATCTACAAGGAGGTGAGACACGTATTAATAGTCAGGAAATGACTTGAATGATATAATGATATACTTTCATAGAGAGCAAACAAGTGTATGATCTGCCTTTAAATACTATAAAAGTCATTAGTAGCGAAGCTTTGAAGACACCTCATTCATATTTGTACCTGAAAATAGGTATGCAGAGATTTATTAAACATCCACATTTTGCAACCAACTATTTTTATTTTATTTCATTGGGAAAACTTTAATTAAAATGCTATAAAGCTTTTACATGTTTTCACATGTAGATATTCTGCGCTTGATTTTTTTAAGAAAAAGACAGTTCATCATTTACTCTTAAAGAACAGTTAAAAATCTAATAGTCAGAGAACCGATTCAGATCACTGGTTAAAACAGACATACCTAAAGACTGTTGTATTAAACATGCTTGTATTAAATACGTCTAAATAAGTCAAGTCACATAACTTGTTAACGTAATTACTAGATTTGATGCAAAATGACCAATTTCTGAAGATACTTCGGGCTACATGTAATTGATAAGAAATTCTAATCGACCTAGTAGGGACTCTTAAGTACAACTTATCTAGTAGGAAACGAGAATCTATTTTTAACTAACTTCAAAAAGGAGCAGGTTCTATGTTCCAGTATGTTGTATGTGTTCCACGTATTGTTTGTTTGTTTTTATTTTGTTTTAGAATATTGTTATTGTTATTTTTGGTTTGGCAACGACTTCAAACAGATCACATATTATAATAATACTTAATTTAATTTAATACGTCCTTTCTAATTTTGTAAAAAAGTCATAACAACTTATAAACTGAAATGTATGTATAAGCTAAAAGCTTGATTGCTAATGAAAATAGTTTAATATTTATGTTCATTCAGAATTGCTAAAATATTGTTATTGAGTAAATTTTTAAATTAAGTAGTTAGAAAAAGTGGAGCATTTTTTGAACAAATAAATAATTAAGTTTATTTTGCGCTTTTAAGTGTTTCTAGGTAGAGACATTCCATTTTTTTTTTTTTTGAAATCGGTAAAGTTTCTTGTGATAATGTGAATATCACACTGGGGGTTTTAAATTTGTGAGTAATACTACAGGATACTGCAAACATATAAACATTGAAGAATTTTAATTGTTTTTGTGCTTGAAAATTGGAAGCATGATCTCATAACAAAAGCTAGAAATTTATTAGCTTTGTTGGTGATACGATTTATGCGATTGTCAAAGGTTAATTTGGTGGCACGTATTACGCCTAGATCACGGATTTCATCCACAAGTTTAAGTACTACTCCTTTTAGGTCTGCGAGAGAGAGACATTAATTAACCTTTAGGGGTATTTACATCAAGTCGATAATACGCTTCAAATCTCGAAAGGATCTATTGCAGTAAGAACTAGTCAGAGTAGTATTCGATCTCTTTGTAAATTTTCATGTAGTCAGCGTACATTTATAATTACGAATGAAAGAAACAGGTATTGACATCGTTGATAAATAAAAACAGTGGACCGATTAATGAACCTTGAGGAAAGCCAGAGGAAACACTTTGCCATGTTGATATAGATCCGTTAATTGCAACTGCGTAGGAACTACTTTTAATGTGCGAACAAAACTATCTATATAGGTTGCCATGAATTCTAGCGTGTAAAAACCTTCGAATAAGTATTTATGATAAATACGATCAAAAGTCTTACTATACCTGACCACCCAGTCACCATCTCTGAGGCTGTATGATCAATAAATGACAATTAAATAGTTGTGGGTGATTTATTTTGAATAAATCCATGCTATTGGGAATGAAAAAGATCTTTTATATATTATACACTTTTTTTTTGTTTTCGCCTGTTTCGATACGAAAATACCTCCGGATACCACCAGATGTTATGTCGGATTCGAACCGACCAAAAACCGCACGCACCGGCCTGCTTCTGTTAGGGTGACGGATGACCTCATCTGTGATCCCCAGGTTTGCGCTTATGGAGGACGGAGATCGTTCTGCGATCTCCAGCGCCCGAGTCATCAGTGATACCGGGCCCATTCCCGGACCAGGTGGACCGGGAGAGTTCTAAACCTCCCCTGGTCCCACTCTGATATCTCCTTTGCAAGCATAACTTGCTCGTAGTAGGAGACGCTGGAGTTCCACGCGCTCTCGCTCCGTAATTATGCTACCGAGCGAGAGAATTCTTACTCTGATGGTCGCTATAAGGTCACGCCTCAGTTCCGCCCCCGCTGGGCATTCCGCCGGTATGTGTAGCGCGGTGTCCACGGTCCGGCCATTACAGTGGTGGCACTCAGGTATTGGCTCCTTTCGGATCAGACACAGGTGATCTCCGAAGCATCCTTTCCCAGTGTCAGTCGGTATGAGAGGGTCCCGTGACTCCTTTCGAGCCAATCCTCCATAACGGGTCTTACCACCGCAATGACGGCGTGCCCAATGTATTATATACACCTGAGAATGAGCCATTAGTTCAAGTAACTTTGCAAATACACATACTTTAGATATGTATGTATAGGTTTTTTCGACGCCCGTTCACCACTCCTATGTATGGGGATAGTAAACACAGACTTCCACATCTTCTGTGCCTTCTTTAACTGAGCGTTGCAATAAAATAGTACGCGGTTTTGTCTGTTTTTCAGTGCAGTTAACAATGAGTAAGCGTGATATAGGATCAGGTCCGGCTCCTTTAGTTAAGTCTACTGATTTCAGTAGCTTGTGGACAGTCTCAGGAATTACGTCTATGTCACCTATGGGCAGTATCGATGTTTATTAATGTTTTCTGGGGTAGAAGAGCTGTCAACGTTAGAGGATGGTGAAAAGAATGTTAACTGGAGTACTTAGCACAATTGGTACTATACTAACCATCTATGCTATTTTTCGCGCTAACATAGTAATAACCTAACTTATTGCCACAAAAAGTGGATAATCTAAAGATGGAAAAATTACGTATATAATGAAGGTAAATATAATTTAAAGGTAAAGTTACTACTTATTATATTGATCGATTGAAGAATTAAAGTAACAGCTCGGTGAGACTAACTTTTGCTGAGTGGTCAAAAACCTCAGTCGGTGAAGACTCATAAGCTAAAACAAAAAACATGCTACGGTACTATTTCTTTGTGGATTTCTGTAGAATGAGGCTTCATCCTTTATTATTTATATTTATATTTGTTCTTATAAGTATTTTTTACGAAATTGGGTTAATTAAATTTCATTTGCTGATAGATTAAGCATACAGAATGTCAACGTACCTATTCATCCTACGGGTGTCGTAAGAGGAGACTAGAAGAATAAACTGCGAAGGACAACATTGATGCGCAAAAGAAGGAAAATTTCAATCAAGCTCTATACCAACCGGTTTGACTAGCGTGATAAAGTAGATGAAAGAGAAGGGGAGGCTTATATCCAGTAGTGGATTATTAAAAGCTGTTGATGATTGATGATGATGAACTTGAATTCCTCAAGCCTCAAGAATTTCCTTCAGTGAACGAGACGCTTACCTGTTGTTATATAATTTTGTAGACAATGCCAGTTTATGGGCATAGATGAAAACCAGGAATTTTGCCACACATTCATTATTTATACACAATTTATATATCGATTTGAAATCGTTTTTTTAATTTAAATTCAAAAAACTTAGTGTTCATAAACTATATCTATATACAGGCTTTCTTCAGTAGTAAACCAATGTCGGTGTAAGGTGTGTACATCTCGAAAAGTACTTTATATCGTTATACATAAGTATTTTTCTAATCATAGTCATTGTTTGAAAATCAAACATCGCACTACTTTCGATGTTACAAAACAATGCATACATACTAAGTATTTTGTGTATACGATCAATGTCAGATCAGGAGTACAATACCTTTATGTAATAGTAATTACTCAGACTGACATCGCTACTATTAATTTGCATGAATGATATGAAAGTGTTCAACAATAGTGTTATTAGTGTCCACTGCCAATTTTTTATTATACATATTACAAAATTGTCACAAAAATAAGACCTCAACGTGTAATGTTTACTTTCGGACGGTTTTATTTCAAACAATTTTGAATGATACAAACTTAGTTATTAATAGCTGTTGCCCTAACTGTTTGATTTATTAGAGCTAAAATCGCAAGGTTTCAAATTTGATATTTTTGCAGCCTATGCTCTTATGAAGCAAGCATCCACTAAGAAATATTTTTTGGCAATTTTATTGTATGATGAATGCTTGTATGGAAGTTCATTATTAGGATTTTTGGAAATTTCATCCATAAGGATATTACATAAAGGATATGAAAGTCCGTCGTTTTCAAAGTCTTATTTAAAACTTGTACTTTTACTTGTATATGCCTAGCACTAGTTTAAAATGAAACAAGTCCATCTAAAGGTTGAGTGGAAGAAAAGTATTAAAGTCACCTTTGTACATCACAATTGTTGTTAGTTTTATTACTGTGTAAGGTTTGTAAACTCTGGTATACAAATAAAATGTTATCTGTCTATCTGTAACAAGTACCGTCCATGGTCACGAGAGAAGATTTACCTGATGGTAAATACCAACAGGTGACCCTAGGTTCGTCTGGTCCCAGTACCTTAAAAGTAGCAATTAACATTTAAGAATTTTACGTTCATAACTCACTAGCTGACCCACACAATCTCATCGGCGTCTCCTTTTGCCCATAACATTATGTTACACAGAGTGTATTAATTTCTATCATGTAAAAGGTTATACTGAGCCACCCTTTAAAAATAGACAAACATTGTTGCAGTCTTTATTTTAGAACTTTTAAAGGGGAGTAATTCTTTGGTACATTTTCTTTGTGAAAGTTTTAACGTTTACGCAGCGCATGCAGAAACTGCCAAAAGGAATATTTTCTCAGTTTTTAAAGCATTTAATATTGACACTTGCTCTTATTGGTCGCTATCCAAATTCGAAAAAAAAAATCCTGTCTGACCAGAAGCTCCTGAGATAAGGGCGCTCAAGCAAACAAATAAACGAATTCTTTAACTTTATGGTATTAGTATATATTTCAAAAAGAAATAGTTTTCCAATTCGGTTTATTTGACAAACAGTTCTCCTTAAGCTAAGTCTAAAAGCCAGAGACAGATAGGTAATGCATATTTAACGAAATTTTTAGATACTACAACGAGCTATTGTTTATTAGACGGACATATTCTCTTCGTTCATACGTATCTATACTATTTTAACTTACATTTATGTACTGATTCAATAAAACGTAACAAGTACCAAATTAATCATATAAATAATTAAACAAAATCATAGTTACATATTGTTACCTACTAAATAAATAGTGATAAATAACTGAGGTAATTGTGACGATAAGTCTAATGTGAAATTTCATTTTTTTTACTTCCAAAACTATTTTAACATATCCTAATTTAAATATTTTATATCATAAGCTTAATATTTATCACTGCAGACGTTTTCTCCGGTTGCTAGTCATAGCAACTCGGCAACCTGCAAAATAGTATAATATACATAATAATGACTTCGTATAATAGTCACTTTTAAATTCATTGAATCTGCATCTCATTAAATATACAATCGTGAATATGGATAGTGATATAAGTTGTACGAATTTATAATCATATTTACTACTGTTAAGTAGATAACGACTACAACAGCTTAACTACAACATTAAAAAGAATTATAATAAATTATGTAACATTTATATATTTTTGTTTTCTAGTATTCTTTTATTTGAAAAATATAGTAATATAAATTCTATTTCAATAAAAAAAAATCTTAATTCTGAGTACAATAGAATTAATGACGTCATTGTCATTCGTTTTATCTATCACTCGGTATTCATTCCCAGATCTTTTGGTGAATCCTTGGCAACATGTTTGCAAAATATAAGGACGATTAGTTACTCGATAAGGCAGTGTAAACTATAATAAAATAAATAAATATCACCCATGCTTATACTGGTGTTTCCAACTAAAAAAAATATCACAACATGTGGCAACACTATTACCTGTTGTTGTGTTAATTCTATTTGATGAGTCTTCAATCAATCACTAAAAGATTGGGCGATGAAAAATTTCGTGTGGGGTATTCATATTTAATTACGGCAGCTCTCTTTATCCCTTGACTACGGGCTGAGAATAGTCAGGGATTCTGGAAAAACATACATTAACGTAACGTTAACGTGGATTGATGAATACAAAGCTGTTAGAGACTGTACAAAAGTTATAAGGACAACACTCGACCCTTCCTCGTAAGCCGTCTTTAACAGTCCACTGCTGGATCGCAATAAGCTAAAGCAGTAGCAGCAGCTGGACGTAGGCTTTTTCTTGGAAAAGAGATTTTGGCCTACTTACACTACGTTGTCTAGACGGGTTGGTATAGGGTTTGGGTTAAGTTAAATGCGCAGAGTTGCGCATTTCGGGCCTGGATGACTCCGTAACGACAGAGGATGTCCGCGTTGCAATCAGCGAGAAGACGGGCTGCAACGCGGACAACATTAGGGTCGGCACCATCCGCCCCGGTCCGGGAGGGCTTGGCGCAGTGTGGATCAGCTGTCCGGTAGCGTCGGCCAAAGCTTTGGGCGATGCAGGCAGAATCCTCGTCGGTTTTGTGAACGCCAGAGTCACTGTTCTGGCGGCAAGACCGATGAGGTGCTTTAAATGCCTAGCATCCGGACACACACGCGCCAAGTGCGTGAGTTGTTTTGACTGCAGCGGACTATGCTTCCGCTGCGGTCGACCGGGGCACAAGGCGGCAGAGTGCTCTGCCGCCCCTCACTGTCCGGTTTGTGCGACGGGTAACAAGCCCGCCAATCATCAGATTGGGCAGGGGGGCTGCAAACCTCCCCGTGATTCTCGGCAAGCGTTGGGGGCTAGCCAGTCGACCCAGGCTGCCTCCGATGCCGTTCGCACGTCGACATCGTCGCCCATGGAGGAGGCTGTAGAGACGGTCCAGTAATGGCCCAAGTCTCCAGCCTCCTAGTCCAGACGAATCTGAACCACTGTGCTGCGGCGCAGGACCTCTTCCTGCAAACCATGGCACAGTGGTCGATCGGTGTTGCCGTAGCCGCGGAGCCCTATTACGTTCCTCCCCGTCCAAACTGGTTGGGTGACCGGGACGGTTCCGTGGCAGTCGTCGGCTCCACGGCGGCTCATTCCCCGCCCTTGTCGCTAAGAGACAAGGGCACTGGATATGTTGCTGCCGAGTGGAGGGGGATCACTGTATATGGTGTATACTTCTCCCCCAACCGGAGTTTGAATGACTTCGAGGTTTTCCTTAACACCTTGGAAACCTCGATGCGGCGTCTAACGTCTGGGCACGTCTTAGTGCTGGGGGACTTCAACGCAAAGTCCATTGCGTGGGGTTCCCCCAGGACGGACGCTAGGGGCGAGGCCGTAGAGGAGTGGGCGGCCTCGGTGGGCCTCTGTTTACTGAACAGAGGCTCCACCAACACGTGTGTGCGACAGCAGGGAGGGTCGATAGTGGACCTTTCGTTCGCTACCCCTGCCCTCGCCGCACGAGTAAGGAACTGGTGTGTCCTGGAAGAGGTTGAGACGCTCTCGGATCACCTCTACATTCGATTTGAGCTCTCCCGGACCCAGGACCCCAGTAGGGGTCACGCGGCGCGGCGTTCTTCTCGCTTGCCGCGGTGGGCTGTAGCCAAACTGAATAGGGACCTACTAGAAGAGGCAGCCATTATTTTCTCCTGGCTGTCTCCGCAGGCCCCGACCGAGGAGGTCGACATGGGGGCTGGTCGTTTCCGCGATGCGATTACGCAGATCTGCGATGCGGCCATGCCCCGCATCCGAGGTAGTCGGCCTCCACGGAAGGAGGTTTACTGGTGGTCCCAGGAGTTGGCGGACCTCCGCGCGGCCTGTACTCGTGCCCGGAGGTCCTACACCCGTAGTCGGCGGCGACACCGCGTAGACGGCGGGGAGGACCAGCTTCATGAGGAGTACCGAGAGGCGCGGAAAACTCTGAAGCTGGCCATTAGCCGCGCCAAAGAAGTGAAGAGGAAGGAGATGCTGGAGGGTCTCGATCGTGACCCCTGGGGTCGCCCTTATCGTGCGGTGCGACAAAAGCTCCGCACGTCGGGCCCCCCCCTTACAGAGACACTCCAGCCCAGCTTCTTGCAGGAAGTGGTCGAGGGTCTTTTCCCGCAGCGGGCGGAGCACACACCCCCGTCGATGGCCTTCATGGTCGAAGACGACGGGGGACGGAACGAGGATAATGTTCCGCCCGTCAGGGAATCGGAGATAGGGGCGGTCGTTCTGCGGATTCGCTCTAAGAACACCGCCCCTGGGCCAGATGGGATACCTGCCCGAGTGCTGGCGCGAACTCTCGACCACATGTCGGATCGCCTCGGGGAAGTCCTAAACGCCAGCTTGGCGTCCGGGCGCTTTCCTGAGGGTTGGAAGAGCGGGAAGCTGGTCCTACTACAGAAGCCGGGACGGCCGGCCGATTCGGTCGCGGCCTATAGGCCCATCGTGTTGCTGGACGAGGCGGGTAAATTGTTTGAGAGGATACTCTCTGCCCGCATCGTCCGGCACCTCTGCGAGGTGGGCCCCGATCTGTCGGACGCCCAATACGGGTTTCGAGCCGGGCGTTCGACAGTCGATGCTGTGTTACGCCTGAGGGCCGTGACTGAAGAGGCGGTGAGCTGTGGCGGCGTGCTGTTGGCGGTGTCGTTGGACATCGCCAACGCATTTAATAGTCTGCCATTTAGCTGCATCAGGGAAGCACTCCACTACCACGGGGTGCCAGAGTACCTGAGGCGGCTTGTGGCAGACTACCTTGAGGAGCGTACCGTCATGTACGAGGACCGAGATGGCATTCTGAGACGGCGGCTCATGTCGTGCGGTGTTCCACAGGGGTCTGTCCTCGGACCACTCCTGTGGAATATGGGATACGACTGGGCCCTTCGAGGTCGTCTTCCCCCCGGGCTGGGCGTAATTTGTTACGCCGATGACACATTGGTCACGGCCCGGGGGGCGAACTTTCAAGAGGCGGCGCGCCTGGCCACCGTGGGAGTCTCTTTGGTGGTCGGGCGCATTGAGGCGCTGGGTTTACGAGTGGCCCTAGACAAGACGGAGGCCCTTTTGTTCCATGGGCCCCGTCGTGGTCCACCACCCGGCGCCTCTATCGTAGTCAATTCGGTCCTCGTACCGGTTCAGGCCCAGATGAAATATCTGGGCCTGATCCTCGACGGCAGGTGGCTCTTCGACGAGCACTTCCGACAGCTTTCTCCAAAGCTGGTCGGCGCTGCTTCTGCCCTTGGGCGACTTTTGCCGAATTTGGGTGGAGCCAGCGTCGCGACGAGACGGCTATACACGGGGGTTGTCCGGTCAATGGCGCTGTATGGTGCACCGGTGTGGGCGGCGGCTCTGACCGTCCAGAATAGGGCTCGCCTCTGGCGCCCTCAGAGGATATTGGCGGTTAGAGCCATACGCGGCTACCGCACCGTATCGACGGAAGCGGCGTGCGCCTTGGCCGGAACTCCCCCGTGGGATTTGGAGGCGGAAGTGCTCGCCGAAGTTTATCGGCGGACAGCCGACTTCCGGGCGGGTAGCGGCATACGGCCCCCGCCCGAAGAGGTACGCGAGTGGCGTGAGGCCGCTCGTCGAGCCACAATGGCTCGTTGGTCGTCCCGGTTGGAGACTCCACGTGCTGGCTTTGCACTCGTGGAGGCTCTCCAGCTGGTCATCGCCGAGTGGGCAGGGCGGCAGCACGGGACCCTTTCCTTCCGACTGACGCAGGTTCTTTCCGGGCACGGTTGCTTCGGGAAGTATCTGCACTCGGTCGCCAGGAGGGAATTGAGTCCCGCCTGTCACCACTGCGACTGCAGTGAGGACTCGGCTCAGCACACGCTGGCGGTTTGTTCCGCCTGGGCGGCGCAGCGTGGGGTCCTCACTGCAGCTATTGGATTAGATCTCTCGCTACCGGCTGTCATACGCTCCATGGCCGGTAGCGACAGTTGTTTTACCGCGGTCGCAACCTTCTGCGAAGACGTAATTTCGCGGAAGGAGGCGGCGGAGAAGGCCCGGGAGGACGATCTCCACTCGGACCCAATTCGCCGCCGGCGAGCCGGGCGGCGGAGGCGCGCATACCAGCGCCTCATGCCGCCTTGAGTGTGGCCGCGGGTGGACGGGACGGGTTTTCCCCTCCATCCGCTATAGTGGCCAGCCGCGAGGAGGCGACGTCCGCGTGTGCCGTACGCCGCCTAAAAGGAGAGTTTATCCGCAGATGGTGCCCGCATGAGCGGGCAGGCGCTAGGAGGGATCTGGATGTCGTAATAACAGCTGTTCCCGGATCCCTCCTATGTCAGGCGCAGAGTGGCACACCGTGTGGTTTTAGTCGGTCCGATTCCGACACACCACCCCGCCGTAAACCCCGGTGGGGTGACGGCCCGAGGGGGTTTCCACACGTTAAAAAAAAAAAAAAAAAAAAAAGCGTTTGGGTTAAGTTTACCTTATTTTTGCAGTGCTGTTGTCCTGCGTAATTTGCTTCCTGAGTCGGTTTTTATGACACTCATGGCAGAACTTTCACTTTACATAAAAGTATATGTGGTTTATGGGTATGTACCCAAAGTAAATTTTCTCCGGGTCCATTTGGCAAGATTTGATAAAAAAGACAAATTTAAAACAATCTCACTATCTACGATGACTTTAGCTCTTATATAGCTCGTCTCGATTGACCGATCAACCTTATGAATTTTTAGTTATCAACGTTTATTCTCACAAGGAGATTAGTTTGTATTTATTAACGATTAATTTATAAAGTGTTTGTTACTGTCCGGCAATAATAATTTTTAGGAGCACCGGTACATTTTAAAGTTTAACAATTGTCATAGTGTAGATTCGAAATTGTTTCATTATTTATTTGAAATCAACATGTATCGATAAACATTAATGAAACCATTGTGTTTTTTTTTAAAAAATAAGAAAGCTATTTTTATAAGTATTCAATTTTAACGTAAACACACTCATTAGCAATGTATTCGGTTCACATAATGATACACGGACACTACGAATAGTGACTAACTAAAATCAATTATTTAAAATATATTTGACAGAAGAACTCTCTCACATGATCGGGTCAGGACTTTCTTATCTTACGCACTATCCGGGTCATGTACTTTGCATTCAATTCAGCTAATACTTTAGTATTAACCTTATGAAGTAACAGTCATAATCTTAGCGTCATAGTTCTTAAGTGCAGTTACTTACATAAACATGTACTGCACAGGTTTGAGAGTTTCAGTGTTCAATTTATATAATATGCTTTTACTAAATTATATTTAACGCTAAGCTATATTGCTATATTATATATATTAGCTATATTGGTTAAGTAATGGTACTAGAAAGTGTTGGGCAATATGTATTATAATGTAACAATTATTATGAGACTTTTCAGTTGGTGTAATTATTATTACGGGAATAAAACAATAGACTAATCATGTGATGTCACTGCAAATTTTCCATTCATATTTTATGCACATCTTTCCTCCCGCAAACTTAAAAACGTGAAATTTGTAAAATAAACAATTTATACGAGTAAAAGAATAAAGTTTTTCTTTTTTTTAAAGTGCTGGTGGTGCAAAGGTCACAATCTTACATGAGTGTGACCACGATGACTGTTATGTCTTTTATGTGAACAAACGGAGCGTGATAAAGCATCTCACTAGGTCGCCACAGTATGGGTCACCATACCATATTGCCCGCATTCACGATAAGTATGGTGACCACGACTCTTGAATTCTATTCATGCCTCCATCTCATCCATCATCTCCAGGCAGAGTAGAGGCACTTTGGTAGTATAAAAAATATCGAAGAAATGTAGTTAATTTTTTTTTCAAAGTTATCTTGTGAGATGTGTTCAATAAGTCTACACAATAAAGTTAGATATAAGTTATATTGGTTATTAATTGACGTCTAAAGTTAAAGATGAGTCGATATCCAGTTTTCTTAATAATATACGTTTTCCACCCGCATCTTATAATCACCGTAACTCATTTTAGAGGTTGCTAGGAAGAGATGGCGCCGAGCAAGGTTAACCTTTGTAAGTTATCTACACGTTCGACCTAATCGTGTGAAAATTACGAGTTACAATGTCACTTTGTCTAATAGATTTAAATCTATCAGATAATAATTACAAGAGGAGGTATATGCGTGTCTTACGAGCTATTGTTTTTGAGGTGATATAAGCCTTATGGGTTAATCAAGGACTAGAATCTTATGTCCAAGTACACTGTAATGAAATTCCTAACGTTGTATACGGGCGGCTACGGTAACAGGCATTCCGGAGCTATCGGCTACCTAAGATCTTGCAAAAGTATGCAGCGATCCTTTATCTGATACGCAATTTATGGTGAATTTTAAGTCTTCGGTTTTCTTTAATCAATGATATGTATCGTTTATTTGTAATGCAATTTATAGTCTAATAGTAGAACCTATAGTAAAAAGCTCAATAGAAATCGTGACAATTTTTGGACGTTTTTGGACCCATGTATTTTAGTAGTTTTTTTTAATACAGTTTTCCTAGTGCGAAAGTAGTAAATTTTCATATATTAGCAAAATTTGAACTAAATTTATAAACTGAAAAAATCTTAATCACAACAGTAAGTATTTCACTGAAAGAGCTTCTTTTGATATTTTTTTTTGTAATATGAGGTTCTTTGTTTAAGAAAGACACCTAATATGTAGATAAACTTAAAAATCAAGACCTAACCTAATTAACGGTATCTATGTAATTAATATATATAATAACCGCCAATATATAGAATAAATGTAAATATGTTAGCATGTATTAGTACTACTACAGTGGACAATGTTTTCACTAACAGTCAAAGTTAAAACACAACACCATACAACACTCACACAGTCACACATAGTAATCTCAGGACGTGGCGAGAGAAATGAGTCGCTCGCTGTGTTTACATACGAGTATATTGTAATTGGCAATGTTACTTTTTGAGATTTGGTTTCGCAAGTTCTGTCTGCATGCCCTCGTTTTTTACTAAACACTGTTATGAAATATTAAAAACTATTATAATAATTAGATACATGTTAACTAATAGTCTATGAAAGAATCCATGCTTTAGTACATTTTTGCGATATTAAAAGTAAAAGTTTTAGAGCCTCAGATATGATTGATTCAGGAAACCAAACCAATTATGCTTTAAGGTATTAGGATAGTTATGATCTTTAAAGTTATCTCAAAACATTGGTTCAATCTGGTTACTATATCTTTCTGTGGTGGCTGGTATTAGATGGCTTGGAAGGCTACATGGATACCATTACCGGTGGTGTGAGAATCAATAGGCATCGGCTATTTTCAAATACAACTTTATGGAAAAAAAATAGAAAGACATATATTGAAGGTAGTAAGACCCACATGTACATGCAGTGGTAAGTTGTTGCAGAGGTCCACAGCAGAAAAGTGATTTGACCTTTAAGTAGACCGTATGCTTCTTAGTTTAGTGGCAACATTTATACGAAAGATGACATTTTAGTATTGTGTATGTTTGTTTTATCAATTATAATACAGCAATTTTTGTGTAAGAATATCTATAAATTTTACCTATTTATTTGTATGTAATTATTTAATCATCCACACCATGTGGTACATATAACTATATAAATATATATGTATATTAATTCTATATAATATATATATATATAATTAATTCTATTTCCTACTTACTTTCTGACACACCAGACACTATCCTATACATTCCAACTTATACTTTTCATTTCATCCCATGGTATGGCTGGTAAGATATTATCTCTGAGTGATAAGACCGCCACTTGTACACCCCTAGTATTAAGTTAACTTTGTAATTAATGTGCTATACAATAAAGAGTTTTATTATTATTATTATTAATCCTATAACACGTACGTGCTATTGTCTATTTCTACCTGAATTTCTGTATAAATGTTCATAAACACTCTCACCTTCACTCTCATTTAAAATCATACTTTTACTGTAAACATTATTAACAACAACTAACTTATATTTAAAATAATTAAATAACTTAATCCTAACATAACAAATTACACAAAATATAGTAGGTCATTTTTAATATTCAACTTAGCGTTCCAAGCGAAAAATAATTTCTCCACATCACGTGCCCAGAAGAATACATTAATAATTTTGCTAATTAACTTTAAATTAGCGAGATAATTAATCATAACTACGAACTGCGTTTTGAATCCGAGAAAAATATAATTTGCAAGCCGGAATCCACTACATCTCTGTAGAAAACAGTTTAGCATTAAGAGTGAATCGTCCGAATCTGCCTTTCGGATCGTTACAAAGCAAATTCTAGTTAATTTAGACTCAACAGCATGAAAATGTGCTACCGCAAGGGAATACTAACTATCTGTCACTCACGGGTTTGGATGTTCCGAGCGTACAAATTACATCAATGAACGAAAGTGCATTATCCGACTATGTTATAAATTTTACCAAGATACTTAAATCCACAGATGTACATATTTTACACAGTTACGTATTCCAGTGTTTTTCCTTAAACCATTTAATTCTAAATTAGCATGTTTATAAGCAGTTGTTTTCCCATTATATGGTGTAATTGAGAAAATGAAAAATGTTAGAATTTTTAAGATCTAAATTATGCTTGTCTCGTAATATGATATGTTTTTAATATATATTATAAGGACAACACAGTTACGCCGAAAAACTTCTTTTTAACAATAAAATTGGTATGTTGACCACTCTTTGAAAGTGATAGTAAATATAATGTAGAGACTAAAAGTAGTAACCGAAGTTTTGAAGCATTTACTAGAAGTGACTCTACTTTTTTAAGATTAAAACTAGTGCACTAGCTTTACCACGTTTTAAGTGGAAGGAAGGAAGAGAGGGGAAGAATATAATTTATGTACTTGTGGATCTTTTATATCACTTAAATGTTCCGCGTTTAAAACGCAACGAGTGTAGAGTTAAAAAATAAACAGAATACTTCAGACATCTGTATCGTACATGATAGAAAGGAAGAATGTAATCTTGATTTGTTTTATTTTTTGAATGGCATCATTAGAAATATTGAAAAAAGTTGCTGTTACGTAACTAGACTTACTAGGAATGACAAGTAAAAGGTTTGTGTACGGACAAATTATTATTAGTCACAATTGTATGACCTTTTTTGTCAGTGTGATGACGAATTAAGAATATGGAGTATCATCATCACCCCTATTCATCCTATGGGTGTAGTAAGAGGCAACTAAGGGAGCAAAGTACGCAGGAATACTTTATACTATATCACTGGTAAGAGAAAGTGAACCTGAAAAAAAACTTTTTTTTTACGTATGGAATCCCCCTAAGGCCGTCACCCGGTGGGGGTTTACGACAGGGTGGTGTATAGGAAACTTGAAAAAAATCCTATGCGTTAGGTTACTGTTTGGCTAGCGTGATATTTTAGGCAGAAACCTTCTTTCTAAGGAGGGGCTGATGTCCAGTAGTGGACGGTTGACGGCTGTTGATATGATATGTTCTTTTTTTGTATAAAAAGTATTTGGTGGTTGTATGTTACTATGTCATAATTAAATAATACTCTTAGTTTAATCTTCATGAGTTTTGTATTTGGTGCTACGATTTTACTTTGTTTATACGGCTTGGCTTACATAATGAAAAATATCCTAGTTTTCTATCTTTATATTACTTTTAATAAATGAATTTTTTTGTGAGAGATTGAATATTACAATTGTTACGTTTATAGTGTATACACAAAACATAACCTAATTAAAATATCAAAATTGGAAAATTTAGTTTTTATCATTGTATTTACGGTATTTCTCTTTCTACTTGGAGGAAATAGTTTTTAAGAGAAATGAAATCATTGTGTTTGATATGTATATATTAATAATTCAATAATAACAAAATATTCATTTTAAGTAAACGGAGCAATATTTGTTTCTAAACTGAGACTAAAATTAAATAAAGTAAGATAATTTTAAGTTGTGTCACCATGGACAAAAATGAGATTAAAACAGTTAATTACCCGTATTTGAGTCATCTTTCTAATTTCAATTTTAATCCAAATTGAAAGTCATTGACCAAGACCATCAAAATTCTAATTAAGGAAATTTAATACAATTAAGTATGATATTACTTAAATGAATTACCAAAAAGATTTTATTACAGCATTCGACGTATAACAGTTTGTATCTTTTTAGGATCGGTCATAGACGACTTTATGCTTACCACAAGCATTTAAAAAATATTTAATAATATTTACACCTATGTAAGTATTCAGGAAAAAATGTCATAATTTTCTAACATGTCTAATTTATTACAATGTATAATAGCTTTTATACAAGAAAATGTGTCTTATGTTCGCTTTACGTTGGTATGACATCAGTATCGATAAAGTGCATCAAACCGTGATCAGGTTATGACGTAATACTTCCGGTTTCTATTACCTCATTGTTGGGTTCGGAAGCTCAGTGGCTCGCTCCCATTCTTTCAGTCAGTGAAAGGGTCCTCCGATACACTTTTACCCTTCCGACAGCGCCCGCGAACCGGCGGGTGCGCGCCACCGTCTCTCTCTTATAAATTCGGTGAAAACACAAGCGACATCACATTACGAATTCGGCGGCTGTACGAGCAAGCCGACCGATAGACTTCAATATATTATTTTGTTTGTGTTGTGCTCCAAACATTGTGAAGTGATTTAGTTCCATCAACACGAGGAGAATAACCAATAAGCGTCTAAAATGAAATTCACGGTGAGTTCGCGTTTGTGATCAAGAAGACAAGTGAACGTTAGCATTAAGTGATAGTGGTGTAAAAATAGACTATATCTACTTTATATACGGATTGTTTGCACTTCATTATTACATTGTGTCCCTTATTTAAAATAGAAATTAACCTACAATTCCAAATAATTGAGACAAGTGACTTAGTTATAATATTAAATGGCATACAACGTCATTCTAATGTTGTCTACGTATTCAAACGTTTGGCTAATTAATTTAGTTGTATCTCGGCTGTTTCATTATTTGTTGTAAGAAAACATATTTTTAATTTCGTATAAAGTAAAAGTGGAAAAAGTGAAATTTATATTATGTGGGCGTTAATCTTAACATTGCCATGCGGGTCGTTCATAAACTTGGCTCTTACGCGTGCACAGTATTTGGAAACTTGTTTCTGAATTACTTTTGTTTAAAATATAATGTTTATAGTCATAATTTGAGTTCATTTACTACGCCGATTATAATCTGAATGAAAGTGCGTAATTATATTTTATCTTTTGCAGATCGTTTTCACCACACTCTTGTGTGTATCAACATCATATGGTGTACTAGCAAAGACTATTGAAGATCCTAAAGATAAACGAGAAGCACCTGTGGGCTACGGGTCGCCAGCCTACTCTTCGCAGAGTTTCCAGGCACCGGCGGCATACTCTCAAGAAGACGCCAGTGCAATCAGCGTTGGTGCCGGTTACAGCATCGGTGGAGGCAAGCCTACCTACAGTTTTGGTGGTCAAGGATCAAATGCTAATCTACAAGTCCCTTCTGAAGGCTTATCTCCTAATGGTCATGCTACCATACAACTAGCGCCCATTACTTTGCAACCCGGTCAAGGTGGTTTCGCAAGCGGTGATCTTTCCCAACTCATGAATCAGCTTACTCACAGTCTCAATGCTGGAGCAATCTCATTCCAACCGTCCAACACGGTAGCAGAGTTCCACCAAAGTGCCGAGGGTGTGCAAGGTTTCCCTCAAGGGCAACAATTATCGATACCGCAATTTAGCTACGGAGCTCCTAAATACGAAATATCTCAACAATTTTCGAGTGCTTCAGCTTATCCTAGTGGTACAAAAGGATCAAATTCATTTACTTCAACTGGACCAGTTTTGTTTAATCCTACTGATTCACAATCAGGAACCGCCGCTGCACCTTCTTTAACTTATGGCGCTGCTGCTTCTGGTCATTCATTGGGTGACGCAGGATCTTTGTCTTTAGGTGGTGCTGGTCAATCCTTTGGTGGATCTTCTCACTCTTTGGGAGGCTCTAGTCACTCTTTGGGTGGTTCTGGACATGCTTTGGGTGGTTCTGGTTATACTTTGGGCGGTTCTGGACATTCTTTCGGCAATTCTTTGGCTGGTCTTAACCTTGGAGGGGTCGCACCGTCTTATGCTGGTTCTTATAAACAATTAGGTGGCGGTTATACTGCACCTAGCAAAACATCTTTCAAACCATCAACTTTCCTAGGTGCGACCCTTCAAGGTGAATCTGGTTCTGGTCACGGCATTTCTAGTTTATCCGGATCTTACGGTGCACCATCTTTTGGTAGTTTTCGCGGAGGTAATCACGGTGGGTTATCAGTTAGCTCTGCCGGTCACGGAGCTGGTTTCGGGGGTTCTCAAAATTTTGGCAGTGGTTCCTCTAAGTTTGTTGCACCTTCATACCAATCATACAAAAGTGAGGGTTTAGAAGGTGCCAATGCATTATCAACAAGTCACTTCTCGTCTCCCCCTGGAACAACTTACGGGATACCTTCATCGTCATTTTCAAATAATCTCCACGCCGCATCTTCTAACAAACCTTATTACGTAAGCACAAAACATTATCGTGGTGTACCTAGCTTTGGCCATGGCAGTTCATCACACAGATCTCCACTCTCATCTCACAGTTCCTTAAGCTCCTTTTCATCAGGACCAAAATATAGTTTCGGCGGTTCCAGTTCTCAATATGAACCATCTGACGCTCACGGGTCGGCAAGCGAGACTTCATACAATACAATCAAATACAGTGAACAATTAAAGCCAATAGTTAACTAATTCTGATAAGTATATCATCAAAGTATTGTAAATATAGGACAAGATGCACGGTGATCTGTGAAGAATGGAGAGCGTAGTAATATTGACAGCATGGTGTGACAGGGCGAAAGTAACGTCTAGGGTATAATTTATTTGCTAACTTTCCGTTAATTAGTAGCGTGGGCATCGATGCTGATACCCGCACACGCTGTCGTCGCATCAGCGCGCACGTGTTCGATGTTTCGTCAGCGCGTGCTTTCTTTTGTGTAATATATGTTTTATTATGTAGCTTCTATATTTGACGGCTACTCTGTTAGGTACAAACTTGTTTCGACCACTAGGGAAAAAAATAAATTATTTGTGTTTCGCCTATAATTCGACCAGAATATCATATACAGGTTATTCTGTAAGCCTACGACGTGAATTTCTGCTAATGTAAATATTACAGTTATAAAATAGTAGTTAAGTTCATCTATTTATTATTTTAAAAATGTAGTGTTAAATATTGTTGTTGTTGAAATAAAAATCGATTTAAAATGTATTGGTGTTTATTTATATTACTTTTCCGTATGTCAAAGACATTTATTGAAAGGAAAAATCATTCAGTGAATGTAACTTCCACAGGAAATATGATACCGCTTCGGTAATCGGTACTTTGTGCGTATCGCCAGTTTCGCTCATATGAAAGTACTATAGGAAGGAATAATATAACCCTAGGCATATACATATATACGCATATACATCCGACAGTGTTGTCGCTCCGTGCATCCTTCATATAAAAACCACTCAGAAATGTATACATAAAGCAAATCAAAGATCAGGCGAATGAGTAACATATAATTTTATTGTAATAGCTTTAGGTCGGATCTTCACTGACAGTTATTAAATGTAGACAAGAAAGTACAGTTGTAATATTTGTACTTACATTACAAGTTGATTTGATGTACAGTGTTCTTATTTTGTTTAAATAATTTCTTTCGTAATATTTATAATTACTTGGTTATGTACATTACCGAGACTCTTAGAATATGGAAATGACTGAGTTTTTAAATACAAAGAGTGATATTACGTGTCAAATATGATTGTTGAATACTTCACATGATGATTGCGATTATACATTATTATTGTGCACTTCATGTAAACGGTTACTTAATACCTTCACGGTTGGTGAAACAAGTACTGTCAGAATTAAAGCAAACTGCATTCACTTCCGAATTCTTAAAACACTCCTTACGCAATCGGTCACGTTTTAAATGGATACCTAGGTATTATGTATTCATGGTACCGTAGCTGTTGCCATAAACTGGATTTCTATTGTGTCCGTACTTAAAAGATTTGTAGCAGATAGTCCTTTTATCTGTAGGCTGGTCGCGTGGACGCACTTTCCAATATCTTAGGTAACGTTTGAGTCGGTTTGAACAATACAGAAGTGTACATGTAGATCTAACTCAAGAAGTTATTTAATTACTTACATTGAAGTGATGAATGTGTTGATATACACTGTAACCATTCTAATTTTTTTCATAACTGAAATGACTTAATTCGTTTCTATGTTATATACCATTACTAGCGCTTATTATTGTAAAAATTCTGTTAGACACAAAAACCCGCAGTAGAGATTAAAAGAACATTTTAGTACTTTACGGATTAGATGAAATATTGACTAGGAAAAGTTGTATCTAAGCATCACAGCGACAAAGACTGTACTCCCTTGCTTTTAATACAAACGATTCTATAGTTGACAGGACAAATGGATAGGCGAGAATTAATTAACAAAAAATGATAGTAAGTATTATTTATAAACATACAAACACAGTGCGTTACGCAGTACATTTCGAATTAGCCTTTTGAGACATAGTTACAGTTTGAAGCTTTTAACTGAATTGCATCCATAATCAAGGGTCATATAACAATTGGACGTGAATATAGGGCAAACTTAAACACGTGAAGCTCGTGATTAACGTGAGAATTACATTTTAATTATATTTTTCGCATAACTTAAAACTAATACAGTATCAATTATCGTTGCTTGTTGGTTATAAACTTGCGTGATATACGGAGGCAATAAACAATTCCAAACTATAATAGTTGGTTCACATGAAACAATTAAATTAATGTGAGAAAAAAAAACCGGAAAAGAGATTAATTTGCATAATCAAATATGGAATTGTTTGTTGTTGAAGTTCAGTATAAGTATTTTGTGGTCTGCCAAATCTTTGTGGTGGAGGCTATGGCTTGTGAGACCCGGTGCAAGGTACGCTGCCGTAGCAGCGAAAAGATCCATCTCTTGAGAGTAGCTGCAGAGGGAGCTCAGATCTGCCGGGTGACGCAATTGCTTTTTGGACACAGGTGTTTCCGTTAGTACCTATGTCGGATCAGCTGAGATCCGAAGTCACAGTGCCATCACTGTGATGACGGACCTGACGACACGGAATTTCATATGCTGGCGAATGCCTATGCCTAGTTTGAGCTAACCAGTGTAATGATCTCATCACGGCACTCAGTTCTGTGGAAATTGTCTCACTTCCAATTTTAGTTTTGTCTATGGCCCGGAGCGAGAGTGCATAAAGCGCCATCGTTTTCTTCTGCTGGAAGGCGATATCCTCAAAGGAAGCAGCAGGATGGGATAGAGAAAGCAGTATCGCTGCTTGTAACCGCAGAAGACACACCGGGTGCCGGAGAGTATTGGCAAGCAGAGAAACACCAGGGTGATCTTTAGTCGGCAGAATTCTGACAGACCCTTTCGCTGTCCCCCAATAGGCCAAGGACATCCATGAGAATCTTCGACACTGTTGACAAAAAAAAAGTATGTGGTGGTCAGAACATTGTATGTTTATTTGTACTTGTCATTGAATGGAGAAAGTGTACTTAACATTGGGTTTGAAAGTTCGGTCAAGATTTTATTGTGTTGTATTGGATTTCAATACACACTAGTATTGACAAAAAAGAGAAATATAAATTATGTTTCGTGTGGTAAATAAGAATACGGAGTACCACATCCATTCAACATCTGTTTATTCATCTCATGAGTGTCGTAAGAGCCTGTTAAGGGATCATAGTATGAATGAAAACGGTATCGCAAAGAAGTTTCTAATTTTTCTTCTGAACTGAAGAGTAACAAGAGTGGGAGTGCGTTTGTTTCTTAATTTCAAAGTACCGAGATACAAGAAGGTTCAATTTGTTTAGCGACAACTAAAGTAACTGCTGTGCTTGAGGTCTAGAGGCTACAAGAAGGTTCGATTCCCGGGTCGGACCAAATGTTTGTATGATCTGCAAATTTTTGGTTTGGAGTTTGGGTGTTTTCTATGTATAATATGTAAGTATTTACAAAAAAAAGGATATAAGTATTCTATCAGTCAGACTAGTTATCATAGCACAAGCTCAGATTAGTTTGAAACTAGATGGCGTTGTGTGTTAAATGTCTGAAATATTGTATTTTATGTACTGCCACAGGACAGATTGTTAATATTAAAAAAAATCTATAATATATAATTGCGCAAATTATAAAATGCAATAACAAAATCACGTGTTTAAATCACTATAATATTATATTGGACTGCCTCGTTGCTTAGCGGTTAGCGTATGCAACTGCTGATAAAGAGATCTCGGATTCGATTCCTTAGTCGAGCCAGGAAAGTGTTATTGAATTTTTCTGATTATAGAAATGTTTAATAACAGTCCGGAATATGGAAGTTGGGGTCTTAGCTCTCGTGCCTTAGAGAGCACGTAAGGCAGTCGGTCTTGCGTGTGATCTCTCCCCAATAGTGTCGAATAGCTGTCTCATTGGATTTTACGAGTGAGGAGGAACAGAAAGTGCACCTGTGTTTGCACACAAATTTGTGCACTACAATATCTCTTGTGTAGATGGCTGGTAGTCGTTGAGACTACCTGTCGTGGTCGAAAATCAGCTAGGAGTACATAACATATTAAATATTGCTATTTTGCAATAGGGAAGTAAAGTAAGAAAATATAAAGTTTCATTGAATAAATGCTTGGGTCAAAGTAAAATAGTAGATTGTTTGTACATTATTAAGTTATTGTGAGTTCGAGCTATTGTTCAAGTCAGGGTATACTTTGTTTCCGTTAAAATGGTCTTTAAAAAATTGTTTAAATTATTTTGATTTATCTTATTTATTTTGATCCGAACTTATCTTATTTTAATGTGAATCTGTACTTTTAATAACGCAATGTGTGTATTTACGAGGTGACTCAGAAATCTATTGTATTTTTAATCGACTCGAAGTTCTGATTAAAACGAGTTATATTTTTCTATATTTTTAGTGTATGCACATTTATGCTTATAAATGTTCGATATTTGTGAATCAATCAATAAATATTTATCAAATGTTTAGGTTATGTTTGTGGTCTCATTTAAATTTCAAGAAATTATTTCACCTCTGATAGTGGAAAATTAAGGGAAAACGAATACGGTTTATTTACAATTTATTTTGATTTTGGCGCACTGAAACTGATAAATTTTTGTATTGAATACAATTTTTGTAGTTTATTTATTATATTAAAATGACAAAATTAAATAATTTGTAAGCTCACTATTTGATACACCTTTTTTTGGGGTGTTTGTCCCAGTCTATTCTAATATTATAAAGTTGAAACGTTTACTTGTTTGCTTGATTGAACACGCTAATCTCAAGAACTAATGGCGCGATTTGTAATATTCTTTCAGTGTTAGATAGTCCAGTTATCGAGGATGGCTTTGATTACTATGGTACGATCTTATTCCTTTAATTATTTCCTTTTAGTTAAAGTTTCACAATAATAATGTATGAAATAATTAATCTCCTTAAAAAGTTATAAAAATAGTCCACGACAGCAATATTATCTTTAAAGGTTGGCTCACTATAACCTTTTTTATGCTAAATAAATTTGTTGACGCTGTATACCTAACATTACGCTATGAGTAATAAGAGACACCGACAACGCTGCATAGGTCAGCTAGTATACGTCATGTGCGGATAAATTTCCACAATTTGATTAAAGAATACTCAATAAACATAAATAAATCTAAAATACAGCAAATTTAATATTTGAATATAATTTTCTGGATCTGATATGCATTATGTTCGTTATATCCATTTTTGTAGAGGTCGTAGATGTGATTTTCTATGCCAAAGTTTCTACTCCGAGCAACACCATCTATACCAAATTGAAAGTATTTTATGAGTTAAGAATCATGTTGTATTTATTGGTACTTGGTAGCGACGGTTTCAGTATTAAAGTGAATGGCGAGAATAGTAAATCATGATTTAGTGACAGAGTTCACAGATGGCGTTAAAGTCAATGTTCACCTATATACAAAACTTGGTGAAAATTTTTATCATACTAATTAAATAATGCTCAATACAATAAAAGACGATCGATGAACGTGGATGGACCAAAAGAGGTGTGTCAAGACTGTCGTAAGTGGGGATCAATAGTCCCTGCCTATTAATCTGAGAAATAGTATTATGTGTATTTTTTTGTATTTAATTGGTGAAAACGAGCATACATGTACAGGTCTCCATGGAAAATTATGGCCGCCCATGGCCAGGTGCCAATTAAGAGTCCTAAGTTCATTGCCGTTGCTTCAGTCCTTCCAGAATCATATGAAGAAAATCACAAATACACTTTTATAAACACATTACATAAAAATTTTCTAAGGTGGTTTTTTAGTATATCGTAATAAGTGTGTAAGTCTCACAGTGCCACGATGACTGTCACGCCTTTTATGTCCCCATACGGTTCATGAATAAACTTCTCACTAGGCCGTCATAGTGTGGGCCACCATACTGCATTGTGCATTCGTAATGAGTATGGTAACCACAGCTCTTTGATTCTATTCATGCTTTCATTCAGGTTGAGTAGAGTCAATTTGGTAAAAAAAACACCTTTGAAACAAATGAATTATTGGTTAAATGAAAAATACATCAGTAGAGTGATAGAAAATAGAACAGATTAAACTGTATTAGATACTCGTTAATACAAAATATATAAATAAATGCAATTCATTAATGACTATGTGCAAATGGTAGCTAAAAAAGAGATAATGTTCAAATATTATAACATTTTATACAAATTTTATTCACTTTGACATATTTTTTTGATTACAAAAAGAAGAGAGATCAATCAGAAAAGTGTTTGATCCTTACCAGATAGATTTTCCATTCAAAAATCCATCGACATGCAACAAACGTTCATCTTGTTTTAAGTGTTACCTAATGATGTTGTTAATTGCTGCAGGTAGACCAACATTGCATTCTTTAGTCTGTTCAATTAACAGCATATTATGCAATACTCTAATTTCTATCGTTCTGCAATAGACTGTGCTAATAATTATATTTACACAGTATTGTACATGTATTCTACCATTATTATCCAAGGTCTGTGATGATACTTTCCCTATGTAGCCATTATAAGAACAATGTGGTGTGTAATCTGGTACAATTATTGCATTAACTCATTTTAAATATTGTTTGAGTTTGCTATAAAAGGGGAAATTTATATAAAAATTCTTAATAACAACTTCAACTGACTCACTAATAAAATTTTACGCGTTGAATATTGTCACCCAGACGTCAGTCTCATCAAAAACTAAGGGCAAGTGATTGGTAATTAAAAAAACATTGCGTGAGGCACTTTGTGATAAATCTATTTTACTTAATAATCTTTTTTTTTTCATATTTAATAAAAACAAATACTAGTTTCGTACACGATGTTAAACTAAATAGAAATGAAATTGCTTAAATTTCAATCGTTATTATAATTTTCTAAATAAATTAGAATTATTGCTTGAATAAAGTGTTAATGACAGTTAAAATTTAAACCACTTTCAACTACAGTACAGATCAGGCATCATGTACATTAATTTGTAAGCATTTTACTAAGTGAAAACCATAGACAAACTATATTCTAATTGTTTTCCCTGTAATTTTTCAAATTTTGAGTTACATACTACTTACATATTATTTTTATTACATATTATTTATTTATTTATAACTTTGTACATAAACACATGCATAGGTAGAATTAATGCTTAAGGCAGCCAACAGATGGGGCGATACAGAGAAAAGATAAGGAGTAAGGAGTGATAGAGAGTTCGGCATATATTGAGTAGTTTGACCATAAATAAGCAAATATATATACGTAAATATATATATTTTTGGTACACATACATATAACACGTACATATCTAAACATACATATTCCCACAATGAGATATAATAAGACCAGGTGATGAACTAAAAGGTCACCATTTCTGCCAATTCACCCAGTAAAAGTTCCTTCACTTTAATGTTAAAAGAGTGATGACTTCTAGCCATCCTGACTTCGAGAAGAAGCGCACTCCACAAAAGGATAGTTTGTACTTAAAACGAAGGACCGACAAACCCAGTGAAGTGAGATGGACAGTGTTGAAGGCGATAATTAGCCGAACGTAGGTTTCTGTATAAAATAGTTGAATTTGTGATGTTGAATAAATAGGAGGGGAAGAAGAATTGAGAAAAATATACACTAATGTGAGTGCGCGTAATTTTCTGCGTTGACGAAGAGGTAATCATGTGAGCTGGGATCGAGAATTGAAAATAAGGTCTTACTTATGACGATTAAAGATAAATCGAATGCACTTGTTGTGAAGAGGTTCTAGCTTGTTGGGGAGATCTGTATTCAGGTCATAGTAGCCCACATCACGTTAGAAGTAGCACGCGTGTTGATTTAGTTTCACGGGGAGAAAATTTTTTTAAGCGGTATGGCGACTTCTACATTTAGCACAAAGAAAAATATAAAATGGCGCTATCTAGCGAAGATACATCGAACTACGAAGTATAAACGTAATTAATTACGCAGCAATTACTAATCCTGTATCGCGAAATAGAGATTCGTGTGGCAATTAGCATATATACAACATCCCAACATCAACCGTTGGGCCGTGACCCGCCAGGCATGATCACCTCACTTGGTCGGAGGATCCTCCCTTTGTGTTGGAGGGACATGACATTCGTTTCACACAGGCGGTATAATATTCTCAAGGTGTCAGTAATTCTCTGGCATACGTATGCAAATTGAACACGCTAGTTTAGAGCACGAACGAGTTGCAAGTCTAAATCTTTCACTATTGTACCACTAGGTATAGTGGTTCCATTTAAGGTAATCTTAGTAAGCGTCTCAAGGTTAGCTCGGGTCATCGTACGGTGACTGTCGATTATTCTAGCTTGACACTTCGTCGGCTTAACCGATAACCCAAACCTCTCCGACCATTTTTGTATAGTTTAAAGATTTGTGTTAATCTTATCGATTGCTGTTGCTATGTCTTATATATTAGTTAGTACAAAAGGCAAACCGACTATCTTACGAAGGATTATAAGTACGAAAATGTAGCCTCCGGCAAATATTATTGTTACCTAAAGAATCACTAAATAAAAAGAAAAGATATAAGCTTTAGGACGCATTAGAATTATTTTAATTTTGTCACATTGCCAACAAACATTTGAACAGATCATCATCATCTTCATCTTAGCCGAAAGACGTCCACTACTGAATGTAGACATTGTAACATACCTTTTTTTTAAATAATATTGTCAGAAACTTACGTCACCGTCTGCTTCATGTGATTGATAGTGATTCGAATTAACTCACATGATTTCTTTTCTATATATAATCTAGATATGATAATGAAAGCTTATTTAACGACTAAAGACTATTACTTATCGGTGTGTAGTCTATTCAATATAGGCCTAAGTGAAACGGACATGTCATATCATTACGCATTCCTACCACATCACTATCTCTTTCTTAGTACTTAACCATGTTAGGCCTTACGTAAGTAATGTTGAAAGCTGTGGTTGTAATGAGTTCATTAGTTGCCACCTATATACTACAATTAGGAGTAGTTTGAGGTACGAAGGTGTAACCAAGTTGTTACGTAGATACAAAATTAGAAAAGCCTCTCTTTGCTCTTTTATAATGCTTATGTAACGAGAGGAACAGAACTTATTAAGATTTTCTTTAGGTCTTTTATTTTCAACAATCTGTACCCCGCGGTACTACGCGAGATTTTTTTCTTTTGAATCAAATATTGTTAACTATTTCATTAGTTTCTATGTTGTTTACGATTAACCTTATTTTTTCGAAAATATAACTAGCTTAACTTACTTCTTATAACATCGGCTATCTACCAGTACCGTCTGTCAAAATCAAAACAAAAAGACAGACAGACAAACATTTTCAAAATTGATTGTTAGATGTAAGTGCCGTATATACTTTCATATGAATTTGCTGAAAAACTGTTAATATGAAATTACAAACAGACTCTTCAATTTAATTTAGTCAAAATTTAATCAAAATTTTATTTATTAGTATAGATTAATCAAACTGCATAATTATATCTTATGTACATATGTGCATCCATATCCATGCTTGTCCATGCTATATTGTCTGCATTCGCAATGAGTATGGTGACCACAACTCTTAGATTCTATTCATGCTTTCCATCAGGTAGAATAGAGTAACTTTGGCAGACTTTTAAATTAAAAATTGTAAGAAGTGTTTAGAGTTCTACAAAATCGGACAACAAAAATATCCAATATTTCTTTTTCTACAGGCTACAAGTTGCAGAACTAATAGCATTAGATATTAATGAACGGAGTAAAAGAAAGAGAACATAACCCATGTTACTCACGTAACCCTTATTGACTTGGTCTTTAGTTGTAGCATTGCTTTTATGTAATACACAGTGAGATAAAATCGTGTTATTTAAGATTAATATCACAAAAAGCTCAATAGTTTAATTATGAAACAAAAAACAATCATCTATTGTTCACGAATCTTGACAAAACCTAAAGTACTACTTGAAAGGTATTATTAAAAAACAAAATAAAAATAGTATACATCTTTTTGGACCGCTAGATGGGCATAGTGGTTAAAGCGGCCACTTTCTACTGCGCGAGTGTTATGTATTCGATCCTTGCATTGTACAACGGTTTAAATAATCCTCAAATTGTTGTTTCGTGTTTAAGGTATTGTTTGTGGCCCTTTCATGAATATTTGTAAACTTCCTCAGGTTACTGGCAATATACATAGTGCGAAATCTTTTAAAAGAAAGAAAACCTACGGTATATTTAAAATATTTATTGTAAAAATAATTTTATAATAATTGAATCGTCGTATACACACAATTATTTGTTACTTAAATGTATAAATATTTAAGAGCAAAATATGAGAGCAACAAGTTTCCGGCATGCTACATGCTGCAGTATAGGAAGCTAGACAGCATCGGAGTAAACTGGATATGCTCTGACACAGGACAAAGACCTATCGAGCGGTCACTTCCTTCATCAATGATCTGGAGCCGGAGGAAAGTTGTCTACACTCGCTCATATAAATACTTGAACTTGATATCGTCTTACACTTTTCCTTAGGAACCAGTGCATACACAACACTTTTCTTTTCGCAATACGCGTTTTTATTAGTAAATAATGTAATTACGTATATTTCCAATTATTGCATGTAATTAACATTGTATAAAATGGCGAAATGGGAGTTTTTGGTGAGTATTGTATTTATATAATGAGACAACACACCGTGTAATTCTAGCGTACAGTGATTTATAACTTGTTGAAATATTCGACTATGTTAACGTTTTCTTGTAATTATACGCAAGCGATTGATTGATTTCTGTAGGTTTTGGTTGGACAATGATAGATTATATATGATTTGTTCTTAATTACAGATTTTCATTGCTTTCTCTGCGATAGTGTGCAGTACGGAAGTTGAAGATAGCGAACAAAAGAAAAGAGGCGTTGGTAAAGCAAACAGTTTGAATTCCTTAACAACAGGAGCTCAAAAACAAGACTATACGTATAGTATTTACTCATCGAATCCTAGTTCCCAAAGTACATCCAGTTTATCATATCAGACTTCTTCTGATCAGCAATCTTCGAACTCGTTCTATCCAAGTCAAACGGCTAACCAGTATTATTCGTCACCACATACGCCGTCTGGTGCGCCATATTATTCACAACAGCAGCAACCGCAAATAAAATTATTATCTCCATCACCTACATCGCAATTTGCACCGTTAAACTATGTACCAAACCCTGGATATCAAGCTAAATATCAAATGATTCCTTCGAAATCAAATGAGAATCTTCAACTCACTATTTATCAACAGCCAGGCAATTATCCGAATCAGCAAATTGTGCCTTATTCTCCGCATTTATTTTCGTCAAACCCTTCGCAAGTAACTTCTCACCAAGGTTATAATATTCCAAATTACCATCAGGTGCCATTAGGTGGCTCATATTTAGGGCAGCCATCTACTATGCTGTTATTTGCACAGCCGAATTTAAATCAACTATACAATAATGTTGTCTATCCCAATCCTGCTCAAACTTTCTATAACTATCATTCATCTAACACTCAAAGCAAGTATAACATCCCATACGTTTCTCAGGGATCTTCTGTTGAATATGAAAAGTCACAAGGACCTGGTCAAAGCATTCCAAAAGAAGGCAACGATATTGCTTACGGTAATGAATATACTTTACCCTCGGATTCCAGTTCTAGCTATAAGAACACATACTCGGCTAGTCGTAATTCTTACTCCAAAGTATAAGGGTTTTAAAGATGAATATTGTTTAATGCATCTAATGCAGGTATAAATATAGAATAGAAGAGACAAAACCCGATTGCTATGAGCGATGGTACTCTTTTGCTTTTCTGTCAATCTTTCTATTTTGAAGGATCCATAAATAATGTAAATTGTAATAAATTATAAGAAAAGTCTTCAAATAGACTGCATGTATAAACTGCTAGAGATATTTATTAAGAGGAGTTCTCAGACTTAAAAAAAATGTTGATAATATGATAATTTTGTTATGAATGTATATTTTGTTGCTATAATTTTATATTGCTTACTTAATAAATGCGTATTACTATAATTGTAGTTTTCATTACTATTAATTGTTTCTTTAGCTGCATATTAACATTGATTTTTTTGTCATAATATGGAGCAGATACGGTTATCTTTTATTTTTAAGTTCTGAATTTCATGAAAACATCTATATAGAGATATGTGCAACATTAGACTTTAATAGAATTGAGTAACTTGAGCGAAAAACTCGTCTTGTCAAAGAATCTGAGATGTCGAGATTTATTTTCAGAAATTATAACTTAATTTAGAAGATTTGCAACTTATTTAGTTTTTCTTACAAATAAATTGTTCCACTTTTTATAGATTAACTATAGATCTTATAGATTACCGCTTTGAAAAAAAAAATGAAAGTAATAAATCACACGTATAAATAACAGATAGAATGAATTCCTTGTTTATTCCTTCCTTAGTATTTTGTAGATAGTAGAGCTACGCTGATTTCAGCAGGAACGGGCGGGCTCGACTGTGGTAGTTCTCTAGTGAGAGGGTCTCACAGAAAATCAACCTAAAGCGACAGTATACGTGCTGTCGTGTTTCGTTGGTGAGTGCGAGACCGGAGGCCCATTAATACAGGGGTGACAATTGTCGTAGTAACTGTGTAGAATTAATTAGTAATAAAAACTACAATCATAGTAATACGCATTTATTAAGTAAGCAATATAAAACTATAGCAACAAAATACACATTCATAATAAATTATCACATTATTAACTAATTTTTTAAGTCTGAAAATCCCATTTAATAAATATCTCTGGCAGTTTATACATGCAGTCTATTTTAAGATTTTTCTTACTATTTATTACACTGTATACACCTATTTAAGAATCCTTCAAAACAGAAAGATAGACAGAAAAATGCTTATTGTCACAATAGCTGCAAAAAGAAAATTTTGAAATTAAAAGACAAAACATGTTGAAATCCATTAAGATGATGTCCACAAAATTAGATTTTGCAACAGTTAAATAAACTTCTTACTGAGTAGTCTCTCGTTAGTGTAACTAAAATAGAAATACTGTATTACTGTCTTTTTAAAGATCGTTTTCATTGTTTATGACACTTTAACGAAGTAACTATTGTCTTGTCGGTAGTTTAATACGTCCGCCCGACATCCTTCGACATTTCAACACCTATGATACAAGATTCTAACCTGTCAATTGAGTTTTGAAATATAATACTCATCTGTAGGTATATGTATATATAATAAATGTTGATAATGTTAATATCATATCCACACGATGTTGTAAACCTCTCACCTTCTTGTATAGAAGTTAAAAATCATGTGTGACTCATACTATAAAAGGGTAAAATCTTGGTTACAAGTTACATTAATTTTCCTTTCGTTATGACTATATATTTGTAACTGATCACAAGAGGAGGACATTATGGGTGTTATTTTCTATCGTTTCACAAATATGTGTTTAAAGTGCTTTGCATAATGATGACTGGCTACAATTGAGTTTGTTAACACTATTTTTCTAGATCTCTGTAAGGTAATAGGATATCATTGTTAGGCTATTACTTAATGCGGGTATTTCCAGATTATAGTTCATTTGTTTTGTAGCACTAACTTTAATTATATGTTCTTTGTACGACACGCAAATCAGGTTTTAGTAATTCTTATATTACTCGTATCTTTTCTCAGATTATTTAGTTTAGTATGATATAGGAAAATATAGTTACTTAGTACCGTCACTGATGGACGTTTGCAAGCACGCCTGTAACTAAAAGTCAAAGTTATATTATATTTAGTATGAATTTTAATTAGTAATAAGTATATGTTAAATATTATTTAGTAAATTTTTATAATGGTGCGGTGGTTTAACGTAACGTTTAACTGCCCACTTAACTGGCCATTGTTGACAGATAAATAAACCCGAAATTTATGTTAAAAATAAGTTAGTCCAATAACTATGTGGGTGTTGACTATCCTTCCTCCCAAAGGTAGATTTATTTATTTCTAGTCTTGACAACTAAGAATAGAGAGGTTCTTGAAAACGGTCGCTAGGCAACACAGTCTATTCGAAGAAGAGCATATGCCTTTCCCTTCTTGAAGAGCACGTACAATTTGGCAGTAGGTAAACTGAATGCTTCTACTACTCACTATCTAGGTAATATCTTTTATAAGAATATGTTTACATTACATTCAGAAGTAGATTTGTCTTACCTGTTGGTTGCAGAAACGGGCAACAGTACGCTGCTATCGAGGGTCCACAAAATTGTTATTAGGAAAATTAGTTAATAGCTCATAGTATTAATAAGACTACAATCCTGCCAAATCTATGCGGTTAGTTGTATCGTCAGTATCGTTGTTATAAAATCGTGTGATTTTTATTTTGCTACGTATATGAGGAACCAGATTAGTGCAACATTTTTATTTCGGATAGAGTATTTTATTGCACAGAATAAAAAATACAAAAGCAAGATTTGTAATCTAGTATTCAAAGTGTATAATAAAATATGCACTGCACGGTGCGAAATATGCGTAAAAAAATTATGTAAATGCTAATTGAATATTTTTATAAGATCGAGATTGAACCATAGACAACATATCGAGATTAACAGTTAGCACATCAAACATGAAGAAATTGAAGACTATAAAATTTGCATCACACGTTATTTACAATCGGTCCATCAAAACATATTTTTAATATTATTTGTATTAACAGAGCAGTTTATAAATTAAGTGAAACTGTCTGTGGTGAACGTGAGAATTAAGTTTAATCACTGTAACATGTGGCGTAACACCGATCACACGCGTTTCTCTAACACCAATTAGGATTTTTGAAGGAGTGGTTCTATTCAAATTCGTAAAAGCAAAAAATCGTTGTGAAGGATTTGGAAATAATGTGTTAAGATTTATTTTATGTACAAAGCCTTGGTAAAAGAAAATAAATGGATTTCAGCATGGAGCATCGCCATCGTTTTATTCAACTATTTATACCTACTGCGTAGGCTACGAGCCTATACGTACAGCAAAATTCGTAGTTCTGTTAGTTCTGTTATACTCGTATAGGTAGTAGAATCACGCTAATTTCAGCATGAACGGACCGGCTCGACCGGGGCAGTACTACCTCCCACAGAAGATCAACCTAAACCGACAGCATACATGCTGTCGTGTTTCCTTGGTGAGTGCGAGACCGAGAGCCCATTGATGCAGGGTTGACAGTTCTCGTGGTAAGTATGTGCAATATAATGCCACGATGACTGCCTTTTACGGTCCCAAGCGGGGTGTGAAAAAGCATCTTACTAGGCCGCGATATTGAGGGTCACCATACTGTATTTTCTGCATTCACAATAAGTATGGTGACCACAACTCATGAATTCTATTCATCTTTTCATCAGGCAGAGTAGAGTCACTTTGGCAGGCTCTTAAACTAAAAAAAAGTTAATTGTTTTTGTTACAAACATGTAGTATGTAATATATAAAGTGACTCTACTCTGTCTGACGGAAAGTATGAGCAGAATGTTTATTCAATTATTATTCCATGATAATTAACATAAAATTAAATCACGGGCTAATTAATAATTACAATATGATTAAGATTTAAAATTATCTACCCGTATACATGTATTATATGTATATACACACAATAAAAAAAAATCTTTCCTTGCTAAGGAGAGGTCTATGTCCAGCAGTGGACTGTTAAAGACTGTTGGTCTTGATGATAGTGTATATAATTATTTATCTTTAAACAACTGTACGGATAGTGTAGTGGTTACAGCGGTCGCCATGACGCTCTCTATTGCGCCGAGCGTTGTGGGTTCAAACCCTACACTTTGTGTGAATCAAAAATCACCCGCGACACAAAATATTCCTGAACAGTCTTTTTAAAATAGAAAAAAAAAAACACAGCTGTTGTATTTAGTGATCACAATCACATTTATTGGTCTTTACTTGAAAAACAAATATTAGGGTATCCCTTATATAAAACAAAAAAAGCAGTTATTAGAGCATATACCCTCAATATTTTCTATTGTATTAAGCCTTATTTAAATATAAAATTTTACTTTCTACGTTAACGTGAACCCATTTCGATCGGATCGGAAAGTTTATAGTAGAAAACATTTTTAGCACTTCTTAACATGGAAATGATCGCGAATATGTCTACATACTTATACCTCCTTTCTAAGGAGAGGCTTACGCCCAGCAGTAGACTATTAAAAGTTGTTGATGTGACGTGATGTGATGCGTACATAATTTAGGTATAATTAGGTACATATTGAATGAAATAAATTAATTCATACAACATAACTATTTGGTATCTTGTTTTTTCAAGGTATTTTTTTAGAGTCTAGATACATGTTCATGTGGTCTTGGATATATCGTATTAAAAACTGTTATTGTTGTTCTTCAGCAATAATCAAACCTTGTAAAACCTGCATAAAATTAAACAGCTGTTTCAGCTAAATCATTAAACTGCATTGAAGCCGAAAATCTTGTTTTCAGCTTCCACAAGGACTGTGTTTTATTGCCACAAATATACATTTCGTTAGAGGGACGGGATGGGGATGAATTGATTTTTATGATGCTTGTTTTTTCGGGTTAGTATCATCCGAATAGTAGAAATAAATAAATTAGTTCATACAACATAACTATTTGGTATCTTGTTTTTTCAAGGTATTTTTTTACAGTCTGGATACATTTTCATGTGGTCTTGGATATATCGTATTAAAAGCTGTTATAGTTGTTCTTTAGCAGTAATCAAACTTTGTAAAGCCTGCATGGAATTAAACAGCTCTTTCACCTGAATAATTCCACTGCATTTAAACCGAAAATTTTGTTTTTAGCTTCCACAAGGACTGCATTTTATTGACACAAATATACATTTTGTTAGAGGGACGGGATGGGGATGAATAGATTTTTATGATGCTTGTTTTTTCAGGTTAGTGTCATCCGAATAGTAGAAAAATTTACAAATAAGGTTATGAAGACAATTCCTTTTCACATATGTTGTGTGTGAAATCTAACACGGATGATCACAGCTCTGAGTATATACGAGTATGTACTTAGTTTTTAAAACAACGACCTATCCATAATTGATTTAATTGTCATATCTGTGAATGCACTTAACAACATGTTTTGTTCGTAAAGTCATCATAAAGACAAAAGTAATATAATGCAACTAGTAATAACAAGTAAGTTCAAGCCTTTATTTTTATTTATTTTATTTAGTTACACGTCTTGCATTTTAGGTAGACTAGTGGACTCAATGCCTAAGGCGTCCCCTATGAGTCGACCTTTGAGTGATGCAGCGAAAATTGGAAGTAGGTACATTCTAGGTGAAATTAGTTTGTGATATATGAAATACACATACGCAAACTTATCATGAACTAAAATTTAAACATATAACATAAATAAAAATACATACATATACAAACAAATACCAAAGATGACGTTCATGTATAAGTTGATTCTGCAAGCTGCTTTAATAGATACTGCTTTACTTTTGTTTATTGTTACTTTTTATCTTGGTAAAGTGTATCTATATCTTTGGAGCGCTTGATAATATGACGTTCCTCGTTTAAAGTGAAACGTGAACGATTGACATAATGACAGATAAAGATGATTATCGTAAATAGATAGCTGCCTGCTAGTTGTGGATAACATACTTATAACTTTATATAAGTTCAATATCACCAATACAACATGACTTATTCAAAGCCGATCAGAGATTATGAACTCTTGGTCAACTTTCTCATAATACATATTGTAACAGATTAAGTGTTCTTGGTTGGACACCTTGATTTATGACTACTGCCCACTAAAACTGGCTGGTTCATCAACGCAGAATCTAGAAGTGTGGGGGCTACAAAGTTAAATTTTGACAGCTGCTGTTTTTATGCTGTAAGTTGTAAGGTTGTTGTTGTTGAAATATCGTAATCTTCAAAGTTAGAAGAGACAAAGAAGAAGAAAGAAATATAAAATAAATAAGCAAGCGAAACCATACATACATCTTCGGAGGAGTTGGTAGAGGTATATTAAACGCCCACTTTTCGTCAGTGTTTTAGTCCCACGCAATGGCTGAGGTAGGTAGTAGGTTTTCTAGAACCGCCGCCGATCAGGAGGTTCACCACTTGCAGGTGAGATTGATTTGAGGTCCTAAGTTCATGGTGGGAACCCTATCCACGCAATAGCTAGTACTAGTATAATTATACTGTCTAACGATGAAGGGACTAAGATACCAGTGATTGCATATTTCGACAATTACTAATTCGAATTACGTGAGTGTGACCTATATATTATATATATTCCCCAATCCATTTGTATTAGTAACATGGTCTATTGCTTTTTTATCTAATCACAATCACTGGCGTTTAATATGCGTCTGTCTTAGTCCTTCGCCGATACAGATGTGAGTATACATATATTATCTGTACGTATGTAAGTCTCGATGCTTAATTCGAGTATAAATATTATTTTTACATTAAACTGTTGTGTGAAAGATTTACCGAAAGTATCTTTAGATGTAGGGCAAAGTGAACAAAAAATTAACGTAATCTTATGGTTAGAAAAAATATGTAGGTGCTCCATAAAATTTTCTGACAGCTCCAAATAAGACCGGTACTCATCTCTAGTGAAAGGAAGCTGCGTGCTTACTTAATTGACTTATGTACGTTTTATTTGTATCATTCATATGATGCGCAATCTGACGCACCTATTTTGTACGGAGTGCTCACTAAATATTGAACGATTGTGTAATCTCTATACAGAGTGTTTACTTTAACTTAAGTTACTTTAGGTTTCAAGATGTTTATTTTGTCAAACATACAACACGCTTGATATTCCCACATGTTAAATGGTGAAATATTTTTAATAAACTCCGTCTATATTTCTAATTTAATAGTTTGGTTTATTAGTCTTGATATTTGCATTGCTGAGTTTGTTATCCTTATTTAAAACTTATAATTAAAAAATATTTTTAATAATGAATGAAATGACATAAAAAGTTTTTGAATGAAAATACACTTTCGCACTGCATACAGGCACTACACCGAAGGCATTGAGCAGGAGCGTCGTAGGACTGTTCAAAAAAGGAGGCAAAAACCTATTGAAATACTATCGTTCTAAATCACTTCTGAGCCATGTGTATAAGTTGTTTTCGAAGTAAGTATTGAGAAGACATAAGAATATAATCAGTCTCTCCGCCTAGCGTATGTAGACTAGGAGAAAGCCTTCGACACCTTGGGTTGTCCTAGAATCTTTGCAGAGATACCTGGTTGACTGTACTGTACAAGTAGTGACATATCTGTACGATTTTGCAACGATTGTCAGAGTACAAAAATAGGACACAAGATCAATACAATTTGCATCATTGGATTAGACAGGAGTTATTTCTTTGAAACTGTTTACCAACGCATTGTAAGACGTCGTGGAAAACGTGATTTAAACGGACGGGGAACCAATGTCAATAGTTAATACATCTCATACGTGTGATTTACAGACGATATAGTCATACTGGCAAAATCTCGGAACCTGGAAAAATGCTTGTGGGAAATGCCCGGTGAAAACCTGTAAAAAATGGGACTCTGGATGAACATTGGTAAGACCAAGATTATGTGTAATAGGCATGTATGGTTAGTGGTGCTCCTATTGGTATTGTACAAGAACACGCGTAACTTGGCCTAACTATCCAACTCAGCCAGCATAGCTTTGATCGAGAGGTTGACAGAAGAATTTGTCTTCGCTGGGCAGCACATGGGAAGCTTCGTCATATCCTCGAGTCGTCGGTCCCTCAAACACTAAAAGCCAAGGCTTTTGACCAGTGCGTCCTACTCGTAATCATTTACGGAGTCGAGACATGGATACTCACCATTGGACTGATCCCTAAGTTTGAAGTAGCTCAGTGTGCGACGAAGTGTACGATGCAGGGTGTTTCTCCGTCCGGTAGAATTCGAAACGAATTAATTCGGCATGGAACTGGAGTAACCGATGTCGCACGGAGAGTCAGCATGAATAAAATTGCTAGCAGTGGTTGGATGCGGATTGAGATGGTTGGCGCTCTTTCGGGAGGCCTCCGTTCAGCAGTGGACGGCAATAGGCTGAAGCATACTTTATGTATAAACTTTATCTAGAGTTTTAGATTCCAGAGACCAAGGCGTTTGGATTTTATGGCAGCTTTTATGAAATGATGTTCATCATCTGATTGATCTTTGTTAATGGTCATTTAAATCTACCAGTGACACTACAAGAGTTACATTTTGTATTATAAAATAAAACTCGTACATAATGTAAAATATAAATGAGTTCATTGGTGAGAAAACGGTTCAACAGGAAACTTGTCAACTATTGAAATGTGAATGTATTTTAAGTGAATATTTGACCTCGTAACCGCTTCAGATTTATTTTACAATTTCACAAATATTTCTTAAAGATGATTAATGATGACAAATATGAATGCAATCAAATATCTTTAACATTTTTGGTAGAAACGTAAAGTAGTATATTCATTGCAATCAATATACATACACATATAATATCACGCCTGTAAACGCACTTAAACTTTTCGCAAGTGTTTTAGTGTACACGTAAAGACATTTTAAAATTTACATACATTAAAATTTAAAACTTTTTTTAA
This sequence comes from Hypercompe scribonia, assembly GCA_949316085.1. Taxonomy (NCBI): domain Eukaryota; kingdom Metazoa; phylum Arthropoda; class Insecta; order Lepidoptera; family Erebidae; genus Hypercompe; species Hypercompe scribonia. Next base: position 14,238,740 of record OX438981.1, on the reverse strand, counting down.
GTAGTTTTTCACAATACAATTTTTCGATTTACAATTGATAGATCAGGTTAGATAGAGGAGGAAGAGTATTTAACGATCAGGTCAGGTTCCTTGATTTCAATCAAATTGGTACGTTTAGTTAAAAAAATTAGAGGCTAAACAATGTTCGTGGTAAGGATAATTTTAAAGGATTAACTCTGAGAGGATTTTTTAAATGCTTCAAGTCCTAATACCCAATCAATTGTGTAAACAAACCATTTCATCAAACATCCTATATTTATGGACTTAATAAAGTTATACATAAGCTTAGTACTTACCGGTTTACTCATCCACACAAACAAACCTACACTTCACGTAATAGCCATTAATTATAATAGGAACCCATTGCCTCATGCCAGTTCTACACTATATTATTTACGACCAGAACAACTTTCGTATAATGTATGTGGATTTTGATAGTTAAACCTATTGATATAGTACATGTTATGTATGATACAATTAACATGTTATTTTAAACGTAAAGTTTTGTGTAATCAGATTATAAACGAATGGAAGAGTTGAGCATTAGAAGATATTACGATGTATATAGTATTGGTATTACAGCAGGTCCTATTTAGATTAAATAAACCCGAAGACCCAAAAAAATTTGCGATAAAATTAGTAAAATTTTATTCAATAGATATATTTTGTTTTCTTTTTAATTTTGTGAAAATAGTTATTGTTAAAAATGGTCGCCAAAGTTAGCATGGCCATGGTTTAGCTTGTAGACAAACAATACGAAAACTACTCATAAGTTTAAGTATTCAAAAATTACTATTGGCCTCTTGTCTTTAATTTCTAATATATATTTTTATTTTAAAAATCGAAAGGCCGGCTACTGGTTATTTTACTTATTTAAATATGATCAGAAGTTATAAATTAAGAACGATGAACCAAACGATTAACACATAATTTTTTATATATTTCAGAGTTTTTTATTCATATTTTATAAGAAATAAACTAGAATATTTGGATGAAGAAATAGTGTTCAATGTTACAGCTTTTGCCAATTATGGTTTGATTGCTAAAGCTTACAGCATTAACCTTGTTATTAGAAATGTAAGCTAAATATTTTTATATCCTAATTATTAGTGTAAATGTCTAATTTAATTAATTAGTATAAATGTTTAGTCAGCCTAGAGATGATACATTAGCATATAAACCTGTTAATTAAAATATTGAAAATCTAGTTGAAGTCAACGTAATCGGAAGTTAATATAATTTATGTGTGAAATTATTTGAGAAAAAGATGCAAATTAATTTTCTTATATACATAACTTTGGTTACTAGGTTTAATGTTTCTCCAAAATCATGTAAAATCTTAAATAACGCTATACTCATATAATATATAACGCTATATAACATCACGCTACGACTAATAGGAGTGAAATATACTTTATTGAACAAATAAGTAATGATTATACATATTACATTGGATGACAATTTTTAAGATATTAACTAAATCTTGGGTTGAGAACTGTACTCCTAGATAGGCCCCTAAGTAACCTGTGATAGGGAATTACCCCTGCTGGTATGTCGGTTGCTTTGGTTAGTACGTGAGATACATATGTGTGGGTGTGTGTATAAGTGAGTGCGTATATGTGCATGTGTGAGAGCGTATGTATATGTGCTTGCTCTTATTTAATTATAAAGAATTCAGTTTCATCATAGCTTAACGTTAGTAAGTATTTAGTTACAGCATTTTACAGGCTACGTAAACCCAATTTCATTAAAACAATCAAGCTCTTTTGATAGAATGTGTTTTGCAATAATTCAGTTGGTATGATCGAAGGTAAATAATGTTCTAAAGTTTAGTTGGTGGACAATATACAATATTCTGACTTAATCTTAACCTATCATAATAACATGCTGTAAACAAAATAGAGGAACGGAATAGTTACCCATCCATCTAGATAACTATCGTTTAATCATTTAAACTCAAAAAATTTGATGGATGGTTTTAATTTATTGATGGTGAAATTGTAGAGTGCATAGTAGTTGCATTATAAGATAATAAAGGTCATTGACACTGAGGTAAAGATTCGCAATAGCTACACCTATATATCGTATGTGTTCTAAGCTTACGTCACATTACACAGGCAGTATCTAATTACCTATCATTATCGTTGTTGGATACCGAACCCTTCGTGAAAGTGATCTAGACAACGCAGTTTCCCGTTTTGCATCACTTCCTTCCGAGACGTAGGTAAGGAAAATATCTTGTAACTTAAATACACTGGCAATAGTTTGCCAGTGTATTTAAGTTACGAGATATTTTTTTATATTTACGGCTACATTTTTCATAAGAAGTGCAAGGTTGGGTAATACGGTACCTTCAGATTTAGTGTTAGGATTTAAAAAATATACAGGATAATCTTTTCATTAATTTTTCAATAAAATGCAGTGCAGTTAGCATAGTTTGTGCCTATATCGGTAACTTATTATTTAGTTTTGGTCTGTCGACGCGATCGTAAGAAAGAAGCACTATATTGTATGCGTAACATATATGATGTATATGTTATTATATATATTATTATAGAGTAGTGCCACTTTCGCCAAAGGGCCTCGATTAGGACCTCTGTTTGCAAGTAAGAATATACACATAAGCACGGCGAGACGTTTTGTGGTGAATGATTTAAGTAGCAACCTCATAAGTTCAGGCAAAGTGTCGTTCAAAATAGCGTTCAAATATAAATAAATGATAACATTACCAATTTTACATTTACACTGCATTTGGGTGTAAATAAATTTAAATAAAACTATACTTAAGCTTTTTACATGTCTTCAAAATCACTCAATTTTTATGTGTTCAAATCTACACCCGGAACCTGGACATTTTTATATTTTTAAGTATTTACATATTTAACTAAAGTGATGTAATTTTGTACTGATGCAAAAATAAAACATAAATTATAGTCTGTATCCTCTTGATCCAATAGACTATTACCTAATTTTTTTTTGGTATGATGACACATTTAAATCACGCGACGATGAGGTTATTCATACTTTGAATATTGCTACATACTTGCTTGCCTCACAAGTCCTTTCTAAAAAATTGTCTAATCAGACTGTATTCTGTATTCAAAAATCGAGACTCCTTTCGCCTTTTAATTCTTACCATAGATATAAAATGTGGGTATTGTCTATTGTGAAACGTAATGATTAGAAATATCTTCCAAGACTAGGGGTGTCACTATATGAGTTGTGTTAACAATGCTTCATAAATGAAATTAACAATAATGTGTTTATTTATTGCCCATAGTACTACCGTAGGACTATATGTATTAAATGGTATATGCGCACGATCAAACTAACAACGCTAGTGAAACTACACAGTAGGATAAGTTCCAAGGAAACCTTTATGGCCTCGCTAGGACAGGGTCTGACTAGGCGGGGTGCTGGGCTAGAAAACCTCCACGTGGTGCACCCTAGAAACGTTGGCGATGGTGTTGTTCATCACTGCTAACGGCTAATATTCTAGCACGAAGAGGAAGCCATTTTCTTCGGCAATACGGCCGAGACTTGGTCCAACAGAGCGGGCGTGTCTGGCGGATCCTCTGTTGGTTCTTCGCTCTTCGGAGCAATGAGGATGAAAACCTCGGTAAAAAATCATGATGGTGGGACCCTTTCTGGGGTCGGAGTACCTCCGCTCAGCGGTGGAAAAAGTAAGACGGGCTCGGTGTGCACTTACACTGCCACCGAGCAGGCATCAGGAGTCGTAGTCTCCCTGCCGACGCCGACATATCGTAGTCCCGAGTTGGAATCTCGCGATTCCAATCGGGGGCGAGGGTCTTGGCTTAGCCGCCCGGACTACGAGGAAGAAAACCTCTATAAAAAATTACCCCGAATCCCGTGTTCTGGTGCGTGACCAGGGGATGCATGGCTGATGGGTTGTTCAGTCGCAAGCGCACCCCCAGCCGAGGCACCTGCGGACCCCTCGGTTGGGCATAAATGTACGCTTGCCCGGGTATTGGGGGATCTCTGCCCGGGTCGACCTATAATTCTCCCCTACTCGTGGGTCTAATATGGAAACTGAAATTAAAAACAAACACAAAAATTTAGAAGGAGAGAAGGAGAAGAAGGAAAAGAAAGAGAAAAGCGTAAGAGTGGACGATTTCTCGTCCAACTTAAAGGACACATCGGTTGGGACGCCTATGCCGATGAGGCTTCCAGAAGTCATTATGACTGCTGGGAGCCGCAGAACATCGGAACGACTGCGTTCCAGGTCTACATGTTCGTCGGATGGCACGGGAGGTGGCCTGATGGAAACAGAGCTGTGCGATTCCCGAAAACGCGGGCGCTCCAGGGACGAGGAGAGCGACACGTCCCAGGAGATGTTACCTCCTAAAGTCGCCAGCAACCGTAGAGGAAGGTCTCGAACTTCGATCTCGATCCCGTCAGGCTCCGTCTTCTGTAAGGCGGAAGCCTATAGGCGGGTTAGGGCGGACGGCGAAGCACTTGCAGAGGAGGAGATCGCAGATCTCTTGCATAAGTCTAAAGAATCGGTAGCGGCCTATAGGCCTATCGTGTTGCTGGACGAGGCGGGTAAACTGTTTGAGAGAATACTCTCTGCCCGCATCGTCCGGCACCTCTGCGAGGTGGGCCTCGATCTGTCGGACGCCCAATTTGGTTTTCGGGCGGGGCGTTCGACGGTCGATGCCGTGCTGCACCTGAGGGCCGTTATCGAAGAGGCGGTGAGCTGTGGCGGCGTGCTGTTGGCGGTGTCGTTAAACATCGCCAACGCATTTAATAGTCTGCCATTTAGCTGCATCAGGGGAGCCTTCCACTACCACGGTGTGCCAGAGTACCTGAGGCGGCTTGTGGTAGACTATCTTGAGGAGCGTACCGTCATGTACGAGGACCGAGATGGTAATCTGAGGCGGCGGCCCATGTCGTGCGGTGTTCCACAGGGATTCTTTCGTCGTATCCCTTATTCCACAGGAGTGGTCCTGTTCTCGGACCACTCCTGTGGAATAAGGGATACGACTGGGCCCTTCGAGGTCGTCTTCCCCCCGGGTTGGGCGTAATTTGTTACGCAGATGACACATTGGTCACGGCCCGGGGAGCGAACTTTCAAGAGGCGGCGCGCCTGGCCACCACGGGAGTCTCTTTGGTGGTCGGGTGTATTGAGGCGCTGGGTTTACGGGTGGCCCTAGATAAGACGGAGGCCCTTTTGCGCCCGGCGCCTCTATCGTAGTCAATTTGGTCCTCGTACCGGTTCAGGCCGGCAGATGTAGCCGGCTAGTACCTGGGCCTGATCCTTGACGGGAGGTGGCTCTTCGACGAGCACTTCCGACAGCTTTCTCCGAAGCTGGTCGCTGCCTCTGCCCTCGGGCGACTTTTGTCGAATTTGGGTGGAGCCAACGTCGCGACGAGACGGCTATACACGGGGGTTGTCCGGTCAATGGCGCTGTATGGTGCGCCGGTGTGGGCAGCGGTTCTGACCGTCCAGAATAGGGCTCGCCTCTGGCGCCCCCAGAATATATTGGCGGTTAGAGCCAAGAGGAAGGAATGATTCATAAGCTGGTGAACAAGCAGCATAAAGATATGCAGACGCTGGATCTCCCTCCAAATTAAGGACTAGTGTTAGTAATGGCGCCTACAGAAGTTCAGGCTGCTCTTCGCTGCGTGAAGAATCAGAAAACCGTCAGAGCCGATGGAGTCTCCATCGAGGCCTGGTAGGCTATGGATCCCCATTGTGTGGGCATCCGAACCAAAATTTTCAATCGATTGGATGGAATCGGTGCAGAAGTATGGCAACTACCGCAATATAAAGGTAATATTCCTTACCATGAAGTTCTTGGAGGGGATAATTGACTCCCAGATCCGACAGGAGTCTATATTCTAGGAGGTTGATATGAATTTCGCCCCAGTCACGGGCCATGGATCCTGTTTTTGACCTAAGGATTGTCATGGCGAAATACAGGTCAATGAATACACCTCTGCATCGTTTGTTTCTGGATATGCAGAAGGCCTTCCACTGTGTTCCCCGAGTGATGATCTGGTGGGCACTATGATCCAAAGGAGTTCCAAAGTCCTATAAATTATCTAGAAACTATCCGAGATACATATGTACCACGAATTTGATTCAATGATGCAGACCACTGTTGATGACACAAAACGATTTCCTATCACGGTCGGGGTACACCAGGTAGCCGTCCTTAGTCTGTTTTTGTTCAGATTGTTGTAGCGAAGATCGAGTACTCGGTATTTTACTGTAAAGATCCCTCTGCATAGGTCCCTACATTACTTAGTCGAGCACACGGACCTATTGGACACCGACGGGTATATTGTGAGTAAACATTGAATAAAAAGTTACAACATTGCATTTAATCGAATTTTTGTTCTTTTTTCCTTTTTTTACTTTGTTTATATTTTAAATTTTATTTCTTTGTTACTATTATTATTACTTTTTCATTCTCTTTTTTACTTGTAATTTTGTTGATTTGCTTCATGTTATTTCTTTTTTATTTTAACGCGCTTCTATTTAGTTAGTATATATCTAATTATTTATCAAACAAAATCTTTGAACGTGATTTTTGCTCCTTGTGAAAAGACGAATTGACTTGAAACTTTGCACATTTACAAATTTACACAATACATTTTTACAAATACCGATGACATATGGATGACATATAGATTGTTCCATTATTTTAAACAGGATTCTTAGGCTTAACGATTTTTTTCATATCGGATACTAGTAGTGTTTTTTTACCAAGCATCAAGACGCGTGCTGACACCTTGATACTTGTTACAACCCGGCTAGCTACAGAATAGATCATCGGTAGTTGATAAGGCATATGTTTGAAAGTTCTGCCGTGGACACTACACAACCAAGCAATAAATACGTTTTACCATACAACCGTACTAAGTTACACATGACTTAAAAATGGTTGTTTTTCGTTTTTTTTTTCAAATATAATTTTTCATTTTTTTTCGTTTCTTTTCGTTAATATTAATTTTTATGCTTCTCAATTTAGTTTACCTAGTTCAGTTTACATTTTGAACCTTTTAGTTTCATCTTCTATAACAGCGTGTTTTATGTTTTTTTTAAATTAATATTTATTTTATTGTGCCTGCTGTGGTCTCCTGTAAGTAAAGGAATAATTTTGCCTTTTAGTCAATTATTGTAAACAATGGTTTAAATTTTTTTCCGATTACGACTAATTACGACTTTGAAAAAACGAAAATTTAACAAATTCGTTTTTCTCTTCGCGTGACCATTGAGACACGGTGATCCACGGTATCTTTGTCACAGCAGATCACAAATCGCAGTACTGATTTATCTCGATTAAACTTCCAGTAAATAAAAGCAATAATTTATTCATAACATAATAATTATTTTAAATTGTAATAATTTTAATTACTAGTGTCTGCGTGTTGTAATATTATACATTTTAGTTTTTACTTTATAATGACCTAAGTTTCATTAAAAAAGTTTAAAATATTTTGATTACAAATATTACCTGGTTTATTGTCTTAAGCTGAATCACTTAACATATGCATTCCCACTTTAAAGACATTAGAGGTATCCTAAACAATATATTAAACGAGATCAGTCACGCAATCCAGCCTAATTTAGGGTCACCATTCACAGAATAAATAAAGGTTAACAATTTTGCTTAAAAGTACAATAATTATTTAGAAATAATGGAAGCCATTTTATTATATATATTTATATATATGCATATATACTATATTTTATTATATATGTGTCTTAATTAAACAAAATGTTATAAATCGATTACAGCCTAAACATTCATCGATTTTATCATAGTCAGTTAGTCATTGTTTTGTGACATCTCTCATCCGTACGAAGCTGTACTTGATGAAGTATAATTTCTCATAACCTAACACTACGCCGTTGGCTTTGAGAACGGGTTTGCGTTGTCGTCCCGCTACTCTCGCCGCCACCGCCGCCGCGTCGTACTCGCTAACTTCGAGACCACGGTCTAATGGTGTCGGCGGTTGTGTGCAAGTTAATGACAGCCCTGCACGTCACGATTCAAGAACCACCTGGTGCGAAGTTTCGTTAACCAAAAGCTAGTGTGCGTGAAACGTGCACCTTACAAATGCAGGTTATGTAATGAATGGACTCCACTGGTAAATTGTCACGGTATGTAGGAACATTGCACTATATTAATTGTTTCGTAAGAATGTGGAGACCTGAAATTTGAAAAGTTTTTTCATATTGTATTTATTACATTTATTCCATGTTTTTTGTTACTCTGAGCTGTTTGAAACATTACCATGAGTATCTTGTTTTACGAAACTTAGCTGGAATCTGTTATTTGTTCTATAATATTTTAAAGTAATATGAGAATAGAAAAATTACTCGATCATATTTGTCGATATAGTGGATTATGAGAGTTAATTATGTTGATTGGTTAAATTGGTTACAGTAAAGTTTAAGTCGCCACGTGATAATAATAAAGTAAGTACTTTATACAAATGAGATAAAAGTTAGAAGAGTTTGTATCAAGTAAAATATGCAACAGAAAGATTGATGTAATGGTAAGTTAGTTTATAAATGGAATGCAATAGATAATAATAATAGATTGAATTTCTTCGTGCGCGGGCACGGGGTTAAGATCATAATTACCAAACTCTGAGCTATTTTGGACGTACTGTTCCACTTCACTGTGTAAGATCATTCCCTAACTTCGATTACTCGAACATTAATGCTTTACGTTTTTACGTACTACTCGGTCGTAATTTCGAAACTTCGCAACAATAATCTTCTAAATAGACGTAACGTATTTGGAAATTCACATGTAAATTCAATTTCTCGTAGATAGTAACTTACTTTGCAAAGTCATTTCAAATCTGATTGTGTACAGCCACAGTCCATGACGTATTTGTAACAGAAATCTTTACATGAATTACCAACACCTCTGACGTTTTATTATTTGTTAAAGTTTTTTGTTTTTCGTAGGAAGTTATTTCTAGTTGATTTTAGCCACAACGGCCAGTCGCGATGGGCATAAACCAACTACGCAGAAAATATTATAGTACACAAGTGTGTACGCAAACACAGGCGCAATATCCAAACTTTGTTATTAAGCAAACTCTGAGACGTTCAGAAAGTGCTTAAAGTATTTCAAAGGGATATCTCGCTTTAAAAAGTAGTTGGAATCCGTTGTATTATAATTTAAAATAATAAAAACTATAAGAATGAAAAAATTACGCAGTTAGATTTGCCGATATAGTTGATTATGATTGGCAGATTAGTTAGATTGTTTAGGATGAAGGTGTTTAGGATTGAAGAAAAAACTATATTAAAAAAACTACCCTTTTCGAACTTGGGTTCAAATCCGAGACCTCTTGATCGGTAGTCACATACGTTAGCCGCTAGATCAACGAGCTAATTTCGTTTTTCGTACTATAATAATGGTAAACCGACCAATATAGTTGTACTAGCAGAAGTTTTATCGCAGTTTGTTTGCTATTTTAGTTGTTTTATAATTCTAATAACTGTAGTATGGAGTGTTTAATTTACGACATAGAAAGTTCTATTCATATTAATTAGTGTTAATTTAAACATATTGTATTTCTATGTATGAGATTAAAATGAATCCCAACAATTTTGGCAAATTATATATTTGATAATTTTAGCTATATTTTTATAAAAAATCTCATGGGCATTAGGAAATTTTTATTACAGAGAAAGCTAAGAAATATTTAGTCTATATCGTAATATATTAGGAAAACAACATGATTGACAGTTAACGCTGCCTACACGTAATCCAATATCTGCAAATGTATTTATAGAAAATTTAAAATGCAAATAAACTATTTTTATTGCCATTTTTATTAACTAGATATATTAAACAATTTATCTACTGATATTCATCAATCGTTATGCATAGACAGCACTAGAGACGTGAGCAATTAATATCATTAATTTAGGATATATGCTAAAGATAATGGTTATTGCATTAAACGTAACGATGTATGTAATCTGATATTATAAATTATCACAACCGATGAAGTGAATACCATTATGTTACGTTACATAAAGTTTTATAACTAGGTACATATAACGTAATCTTTGATTATTTCAATTTTATTTGGTTTCAAATTATTATGGATAAAAAAAATATAGGAAGGTATGTAGTATATAAGTGTACAGTACTGACAATTGTATTATACAATGTATAAACTCTTTTACCCATGTGCAATATTTTAAATTGTCAATAAAGCTTATTATTATTATTCGCTTTATTTCATTAAAGACATTTAAATTACGTTTTAAAAACATTTACATACATATAAAAATGTAACCAATATGTATAAAAACATATTAGAATACCTATAGTACTACACAATTAATCTATTATTATTATTATAATTACAGAGTAATTAAAAGGGAATCCAAGGTTTAGCCTTCAGTCGTTGCTTTCAGAATAAATATACCAGCAGTTTACTTAATTGCAAGGTCTCACTTTGTTTATCTGGGAGAATGTCTAATTGCCACCTTGTTCTCCATGTACTCTATGATCCGTGGCGACAAAATACACATAGCGATAGATACACTCTTTCTGTGAAGATATCATCTCACGGAAGTAAGTAGCAAAAGGAATCGTAACATTTGAACTGTGTATTTTACTCGTTTGGAGAAGTTGCTGTTGTTATACACCTAGAAAAGTAATACTTCAACTCCTTATAATAATTGATTTGTTTCACTAACATTGAATTAACATTATTATGTATAGAATATCGTGATAAAGTGTTTTGTGCCATACGTTGATGTGGCAAGACATCAACGCGATTCAAATCAAATGATTTATTAATTAAACAATTTGTTTTATAATTTTCTTTTATTGCCCATTGAAAACAAATTTAATATGATCAGATAATTCTTGGTAATAAGAGGTTGTCTATGACGACCGCACTAATATACATGGTGTTACAGTCATTAGTTTTAGCCAATTGGTCGCTCTGCCAAGCTTATAGTGAGCGAATGTCAATATTCTGATTACCGTTTACATTCAAAAATGCCATTCTACGTGTTACCAGTTTACGTGTAAAAATGAACGCATTAGAAAGAAAAAAGATAGTGTAGGAAACAATGCATTACGTAAACCACTTTAGTATCAAGTAAACAAAACATAACTTAAACATTTTATGTGCGCCGTTTATGAATGAAATCATAGATTATGAAAATTAAACTATTCAGATTTGTCACATAGAAACTAAATCTTTATTGAACTAAATTAATCCGTCTTTTTTGATGTAAATTTTGGACAGCAGTTTAGACCAGCTATGTGACAGTAAATTTAATACGTTGTGTTTTTGTATTCAATTTTTTTTTAATACGCAACGCCCGCAGTTTAAATAAATCCTGTATCGTGGGGGACTTTACAAACATACAAGAAACGGACACCAAGAATATCCAGACTCAGAATAACAATTTGTGGATCACACAAAGTGTGGTGTTTGAACCTACAACACTCAGTGCAATAGAGAGAGGCGTGGCGGCCGCTTTAACTACTAGGCCAACTGTGCAGTCAAAGTCAAAATCTTTATTACTTTTATTTTTCAATACTTACTATACAGAACAACAATTTGTGGATCACACAAAGTGTTATCCCAAATGGGGCTTAAACCCACAACAGTCATAATTTATACAAAGATATATAAAATAAAGAATATTTTTTAAAATAATTTGAATATTATATCTTTGTTAGTGCTTTATTAATTATTTTTTTATGTTTTAATGTATAATAATTTTCGATAATATTTAATAAATATTTAACTATCCGATTACATCACGATGCTATTGACTATTTATCTGAGGTCAGAAGCTCATTAAATTATTTTGTGTAAGGGGAAATAAGCTTGATATTAAATTTCAATATTGTTATTTTTTTTACTTAATTTCATCAACAGTATATGAGAACGAAGTATATATTATATTTAATAAATTGACATATTAAGCTTATACTGTTCACTGATCAGGTTATATAGTTATTTATCTAAATGGGAATTGATAACTAAAAAAGTTAATATTATATAAAATAAATCATAAATGCAATTTTTTTAAGAAAAATACACCTTCTAACTTTATTTTTTAACAAAAAATCAAGTTAGCTAAATATAAAATGTAGAATCTCCATGCATTAATTCGTAATCTATGATAAGCAATTATCCCCCGCGCCGCCTTCCTAGACCTCTCTGTTATGAAGTTATGTATAATTTTTGTATAAACTAACATCTCCATTACATTACAACTTAATGATCACTAATCACTTTCATTCATATCAGCCGTCTATTCTACACAACACATTTACCAAATGTAGTTTAAGTGCTTGTAGGATTTTATATACCTGCCTGTCTACGGGGTCATTAATTGGTAATTATCAAACCATTACTGGTTTCATATTATATAACTACACTATTAACTAATCTAGTTCATTTTTTAGTCGGATTAAGCAAATAGTATTAAAATTATTCGTTTATAAATTGAATTTAAAAATTCCCCATTGAATTAGAAATCAGTACGACTATATAACGCATACGCACACTAACAGTACGAGACAGTTACAACACACAAAATCACAGTACTGCAAGAGTGTCTATTCTGCCATAAGAATTATTTCGCTCTACTGTTAGTTTACAAGCAGTGTGTATATATTTGTAATTTGATGAGATAATAGAGTTATAATGGATTTGTATCAGACATTACTTAATTAATTAACGTGTCACTGAATGACAGTAAGATTAAAGGTCGGATGCTGTTGCCGATTATAAAAAGCTACAGAAAGCGAAGTGTGCGCTACTATGATCACGTTGTATTTGAACAGTATTTACAGTTGTAGGTTGCATGCTCTGAAGGAACACGTCTTAACTTGTGACCCATTTGTGATATACGAATTATTTTAGAGACGTATAAAGAAAGGAAACATATTTAAATATTCACACTGAGGTAAATATCAGAACAAAATACTTACTCTGTCTAATTTATAAGTATGAATACTCAGTATTAGCTCAGTATTGGGCTTAAAGTACTTAATACTCAATATTTTATTGATTCCATAATTTTAAGTACTAAGAAGCAGCGCGTGTAATCCTACTAATATTATAAGTGTGAAAATTTGTATGGATGTTTGTTACTCTATCACGCAAAAACTACTAGACGGGTTTCGATATAACTTTAGAGTAATATAGGTTATACTTTAGAATAACACATAGGCTACTATTAAACATGATACCGACATACACGCGGGCGGCACCGCGGACACAAGCTAGTTACTAATAATTAAAGCGAAATTCAGAAAAAGAGCTACTTAGTTTGTCAAAGAACAATTTAAATGAAAAATTAATACCTATAATAAAAATGTTTAAAGTGATGATATTACATATGACAATAAAAATAATTACTAGATTAAATTAATGCCTTCAAGTTCGCAGAGACCAAACTCCACGGTTGGACCGTATCTATTTAATATGTGCCTCTGTACACGGGAGTATTTAGAAGTTTTGACATAAGATGGCTATTAGTTAGTTTAACCACCATGAAATTAAGATGTTGCTATGTGATTGTACGATACAAAGTAAATTAATCGTTGTACAATACGAAGCTAAACACCAATTAACTAATTTCACAACTTACAACTACTTCGAAACGCCTTTTCTTCGAGCGTGACAAATTGTTATCCATGTAGTATTAGATTCCTGTGCTATTATTACTTGATTGTTTTATGGCGAAAGGACTCGATTAGTACATTTTGCAAATCGTTAACTTGTTTCGATTTATACTGATGTAATGTTAACGTACCTAATTAACTAAACTCCTATTAAATTTTCACTCTAAGATTAAAAGGATAGACTTAGTGTGTGTTTAAATAAAGTACCCTTATTTAAAAGATGTTATAAACAATGGGAACTGAACTGAATGTAATGAAATTTAACTACCCAGATATTAGAATTAATGAACCTTTTATCTTACCAAATATTTGTGTGTTAATAATTACTGCTTACCCTTTAAAACATACCAGATTGACAGTTCACTTATTTAAAACTTGGTATAGTAGGGTGAAAATAGATAACATCTCCTTCATCTTTTACCAAATTTATTTTGGGGTTGTCATAATGAGTGCTCAGCTTTCATTCTCTTCCATCACTGGACATGTCAATACTCACTCCTTTTCTAACCATATCTTCTTTCACACAGTCCTTCATTTAATTGTGAAATGGTTATGGCTCTTTGAGTAATGCTGTTAACCACGTGTTCGGATTAAGTTTAAAGTACGTTTTGTAATAACGTAACATAATGTCAACACGTTACTAATGACAAATGACACTTTGTGGTAAGACATGTTAACATCGAGATACATCCGCAATAATAGCCTAGTCAACGTATTATTACGAAATTTAAAACATACAAAAATTAAACGTTATGCTCTAAGTAAGGTAAAAACAGCATCATTGACATACATTTCCTTGATTCCTTAATGTAGTATAACACCTTTCAACCGACATTCTTAATCAAGGCATCTGTAACATCCTGAAAGCGAGCGACAAATTATCTAATCATTATTACTTACCTTTAAACTTGTACAGTGGTATGATAATAATAATTTCAACGTAATTATATGTAGCCGGAGATTGCTGGTTTTCCTGTTATAAACGATTTGTATTTAGCTTCAATCGCTTGTTATTGCCCACTTGTTACAGATAATTGTTTATTATGTTAGTTACATAAATATAAGTAGCATTACCGTTACTCGAACTGTGAGAAATGTACACGATTTTTTTGTTAATACCAATTAGTAATAAGTGAATATTTAATGAGTGATGAGTTTATTCAGGCATGGCGTATTGATTGACGTATTGTGACTATATAATTATAAGTTGAGTTACTTTTAATTATGGTGCCATAGCTACCTATAATTACTTCACTATAATTACTGCGATCTTCAATTCTATCTATCTTTTATATCCCTAAATGACGTTGCCGTGGACTTTCGAAAATACTGCCTGATGAACTGAATGATCAAGCTTAATTAAATAGCGTAGGCGTTAATTAAGTTACCTTTTTGTACCTTAATAATGGGTCCAGCTGACGTTATTTTAGTCCAATAATTTGAAACTAAACTTCTTCAAAATAGTAAACATGAATAATTATTTCAAAAACTCTACGTGGTGTAGGTATGGTTGGAGTTTAAAAAAGAAACGCGTAAGGGATAGTATTTCTTACTATTTTATAGGGTTTCTACTAAGAATTTAGGGCCCCTTTTTTTTTTTATCGTGTGCAAAACCCCCTCGGGCTGTCACCCCACCGGGGCTTACGGCGGGGTGGTGTGTCAGAATCGGACCGACTAAAACCACACGGTGTACCACTCTGCGCCTGAGATAGAAGGGATCCGGGAACCGCTGCTATTACGACATCCAGATCCCTCCCAGCGCCTGCCCGCTAATGCAGGCACCATCTATGGGTAAACTCTCTATTTTAGGCGACGTACGGCACACGCGGACGTCGCCTCCTCGCGGCTGGCCATTGTAGCGGATGGAGGGGAAAACCCGTCCCGTCCACCCGCGGCCACACTCAAGGTGGCATGAGGCGCTGGTATGCGCGCCCCCGCCGCCCGGCTCGCCGGCGGCGAATTGGGTCCGAGTGGATATTGTCCTCCCGGGCCTTCTCCGCCGCCTCCTTCCGCGAAATTACGTCTTCGCAGAAGGTTGCGACCGCGGTAAAACAACTGTCGCTACCGATCATGGAGCGTATTACGGCCGGTAGCGAGAGATCTCCTCCAATAACTGCAGTGAGGACCCCACGCTGCGCCGCCCAGGCGGAACAAACTGTGCGGTGTGCTGAGCCGAGTCCTCACTACAGTCGCAGTAGTGACAGCCGGGACTCAATTCCCTCCTGGCGACTGAGTGCAGATACTTCCCGAAGCAACCGTGCCCGGAAAGAATCTGCGTCAGTCGGAAGGAAAGGGTCCCGTGCTGCCGCCCTGCCCACTCGGCGATGACCGGCTGGAGAGCCTCCACGGCGGCAAAGCCAGCACGTGGAGCCTCCAGCCGGGAAGACCAGCGAGCCATCGTGGCTTGACGAGCGGCCTCTCGCCACTCGCATATCTCTTCGGGCGGGGGCCGAATGCCGCTACCCACCCGAAAGTCTGCCGTTTGGCGATAAACTTCAGCGAGCACTTCCGCCTCCAAATCCCACGGGGGAGTTCCGGCCAACGCGCACGCCGCTTCCGTCGATACGGTGCGGTAACCGCGTATGGCTCTAACCGCCAATATCCTCTGAGGGCACCAGAGGCGAGTCCTATTCTGGGCGGTCAGAGCCGCCGCCCACACCGGTGCACCATACAGTGCCATTGACCGAACAACCCCCGTGTATAGCCGTCTCGTCGCGACGCTGGCTCTACCCAAATTGGGCAAAAGTCGCCCAAGAGCAGAAGCAGCGCCGACCAGCTTTGGAGTAAGCTGTCGGAAGTGCTCGTCGAAGAGCCACCTGCCGTCGAGGATCAGGCCCAGATACTTCATCTGGGCCTTAATCGGTACGAGAAACCGAATTGACTACGATAGAGACACCGGGGGGTGGACCACGACAGGGCCCATGAAACAAAAGGGCTTCCGTCTTATCTAGGGCCACCCGTAAACCCAGCGCCTCAATGCGCCCGACCACTAAAGAAACTCCCACGGTGGCCAGGCGCGCCACCTCTTGAAAGTTCGCCCCCCGGGCCGTGACCAATGTGTCATCGGCGTAACAAATTACGCCGAGCCCGGGGGGAAGACGACCTCGAAGGGCCCAGTCGTATCCCATATTCCACAAGAGTGGTCCGAGGACGGACCCCTGTGGAACACCGCACGACATGGGCCGCCGCCTCAGAATACCATCTCGGTCCTCGTACACGACGGTACGCTCCTCAACATAGTCTGCCACAAGCTGCCTCAGGTACTCTGGCACCCCGTGGTAGTGGAGTGCTTCCCTGATGCAGCTAAATGGCAGACTATTAAATGTGTTGGCGATGTCCAACGACACCGCCATCAGCACGCCGCCACAGCTCACTGCCTCTTCGGTAACGGCCCTCAGGCGCAGCACGGCATCGACCGTCGAACGCCCCGCCCGAAAACCAAATTAGGCGTCCGACAGATCGGGGCCCACCTCGCAGAGGTGCCGAACGATGCGGGCAGAGAGTATCCTCTCAAACAGTTTACCCGCCTCGTCCAGCAGCACAATGGGCCTATAGGCCGCCACCGAATCGGCAGGCCGTCCCGGCTTCCTTAGTAGGACCAGCTTCCCGCTTTTCCAGCACTCAGGGAAGCGTCTGGACGACAAGCTAGCGTCCAAGATCTGATCTGATCCTGAGGTGGTCCGACATGTGTTCGAGGGCACGGGCCAGCACACGGGCAGGTATTCCGTCTGGCCCAGGGGCGGTGTTCTTAGAGCGGATCCGTAGAACAACCGCCCCCACCTCCGATTCCCTGACGGGCGGAACATTATCCTCGTTCCGTCCCCGTCGTCTTCGACCATGAAGGCCATCGACGGGGGTGTGTGCTCCGCCCGCTGCGGGAAAAGACCCTCGACCACTTCCCGCAGGAAGCTGGGCTGGAGTGTCTCTGTAAGGGGGGGGGCCCGACGTGCGGAGCTGTTGTCACACCGCACGATAAGGGCGACCCCAGGGTCACGATCGAGACCCTCCAGCATCTCCTTCCTCTTCACTTCTTTGGCGCGGCTAATGGCCAGCTTCAGAGTTTTCCGCGCCTCTCGGTACTCCTCATGAAGCTGGTCTTCCTCGCCGTCTACGCGGTGTCGCCGCCGACTACGGGTGCAGGACCTCCGGGCACGAGTACAGGCCGCGCGGAAGTCCGCCAACTCCTGGGACCACCAGTAAACCTACTTCCGTGGAGGCCGACAACCTCGGATGCGGGGCATGGCCGCATCGCAGATCTGCGTAATCGCATCGTGGAAACGACCAGCCCCCATGTCGACCTCCTCGGTCGGAGCCTGCGGCGACAGCCAGGAGTAAATAATGGCTGCCTCCTCTAGTAGGTCCCTATTCAGTTTGGCTACAGCCCACCGCGGCAAGCGAGAAGAACGCCGCGCTGTGTGACCCCTACTTGGGTCCGGATCACCTCTACATTCGATTCGAGCTCTCCCGGACACACCAGTTCCTTACTCGTGCGGCGAGGGCAGGGGTAGCGAACGAAAGGTCCACTATCGACCCTCCCTGCTGTCGCACGCACGTGTTGGTGGAGCCCCTGTTCAGTAAACAGAGGCCCACCGAGGCCGCCCACTCCTCTACGGCCTCGCCCCTAGCGTCCGTCCTGGGGGAACCCCACGCAATGGACTTTACGTTGAAGTCCCCCAGCACTAAGACGTGCCCAGACGTTAGACGCCGCATCGAGGTTTCCAAGTTGTTAAGGAAAACCTCGAAGTCGTTCAAACTCCGGTTGGGGGAGAAGTATACACCATATACAGTGATCCCCCCCACTCGGCAGCAACATATCCAGTGCCCTTGTCTCTTAGCGACAAGGGCGGGGAATGAGCCGCCGTAGAGCCGACGACTGCTACAGGACCGTCCCGGTCACCCAACCAGTTTGGACGGGGAGGAACATAATAGGGCTCCGCGGCTTCGGCAACACCGATCGGCCACTGTGCCATAGTTTGTAGGAAAAGGTCCTGCGCCGCAGCACAGTGGTTCAGGTTCGTCTGGACTAGGAGGCTGGAGACTTGGTCCATTACTGGACTGTCTCTACAGCCTCCTCCATGGGCGACGATGTCGACGTGCGAACGGCATCGGAGGCAGCCTGGGCCGACTGGCTAGCCCCCAACGTTCGCCGAGAATCGCGAGGAGGTTTGCAGCCCCCTTGTCCAATCTGATGATTGGCGGGCTTGTTACCCGCCGCACAAGCTGGGCAGTGAGGGGCGGCAGAGCACTCTGCCGCCTTGTGCCCCGGTCGACCGCAGCGGAAGCATAGTCCACTGCAGTCAAATCAACTCACGCACTTGGCGCGTGTGTGTCCGGATGCTAGGCATTTGAAGCACCTCATCGGTCTTGCCGCCAGAACAGTGACTCTGGCATTCACAAAACCGACGAGGATCCTGCCTGCGTCGCTGAAAAATTTGGCCGACGCTACCGGACAGCTGATCCACACTGCGCCAAGCCCTCCAGGACCGGGGCGGATGGTACCGACCCTGATGTTGTCCGCGTTGCAGCCCGTCTTCTCGCTAATTGCAACGCGGACATCCTCGGTCGTTACGGAGTCATCCAGGCCCGAAATGCGCAACTCTGCGCACTTGACAGGCCTGGCGATCTTTACACCATCCGTGGCTGCAAAGATTCCTCTCAGTTTCTCGGCAAACCTGTCCGCCGTCTTTGCACCTTCAGCCCCGGGGAACTCGAGGACTCGAGCTCCCGTCTGGGCAAGGCGCAACCTGACCCCTTCAGTCCCGAAATCAGTGGCGAGACTATCCCGGGCCTTCTTAAATAAGGCCGCATAGGACAGCCCACCACTAGCCGCCTTCGGTGTTACGGTGACTACCACAGCCGCACTTTTAGGCACCTGCAGTTTGCGCGGCTTTGGGAGGCTGAGACGGGGACGACGCCGGATCCTCTGCCGGACGATGCGCCCGGAATTGGGCGAACTGAGCGCTAAGCTCAGCCACTTGCCCCGTCAGGCGGTCGTTGGCTGCCTGGAGACGAGCCACGTCTCCGATGAGGGTCTCCACGACCCCCGCAATTGCGGAAGAGGAGTCCTTAAGGGCTCTCACAAAGGAGCCCTTAAGATTACTCGACTTGGTGGCCACTTTGTGAATAATGGCCACCGCCGCGTTTGCTATCTCCTGCATGGAGGATGGTGTCTGGGGAACTGAGTCCCCCTCCATCGGCTCCTTGACTTTCAGCAGGAGACCAGCAATCTCCTCCTCCGCTAGTGCTTCACCGTCCGCCCTAACTCGCCTATAGGCTTCCGCCTTACAAAAGACGGAGCCTGACGGGATCGAGACCGGGGTTCGTGATCTCCCTCTACGGCTGCTGGTGATTTTGGAAGGCAACATCTCCTGGGACGTGTCACTCTCCTCGTCCCTGGAGCGTCCGCGTTTCCTGCTGTCACACAGCTCCGTCTCCATTATGTCCAGTGCATCTCTCCTCGTACTGGAGTTACTGCCCGCGGTGGAATTGGAACGCAACCGTTCCGATGTTCTTCGGCTCCCAGCAGCCATTAAGACTTCTGGGAGCCCCACCGAGATAGGCGCTCCAACAAATACTTCCTCCTCGTTGGAAGAGAAGTCGTCCGCTCTTGTACTTTTTCCCTTTCTGTTTTTCTTCTCCTTCTTTTCTATACTATTATTGTTTGTGTTTGTTAAATTTTCCATTTTTAAACCCACGAGATGGGGAGAACTAAATGTCGACTCGGGCAGAGATCCCCAATACCCGGGCAAGCGTAAATTTGTGCCCAACCGAGGGGTCCGCAGGTGCCTCGGCTGGGAGTGCGCTTGCGACTGAACTACCCATCAGCCATGCATCCCCTGGTCACGTACCAGAACACGGGATTCGGGGTAATTTTTTAGAGAGGTTTTGATTGGTTGATTGATTGATTGGATTGGAGTCGCGAGACTCCAACTCGGGACTACGATATGTCGACGGCGGCAGGGAGACTATGTCTCCTGATGCCTGCACGGTGGCAGTGTAAGTGCACACCGATCCCGTCCTACCTTTTCCACCGCTGAGCGGAGGAACTCTGACCCTAGAAAGGGTCCCACCATCGTGATTTTTTACCGAGGTTTTCCTCCTCATTGCTCCGAAGAGCGAAGAACCAACAGAGGATCCGACAGACACGACCGCTCTGTTGGACCAAGTCTCAGCTGAATTGCCGTAGAAAATGGCTTCCTCTTCGTGTTAGAATATTAGCCGTTGGCAGTGATGAACACCATCGCCAACGTTACCAGGGTGCACCACGTGGAGGTTTTCTAGCCAAGCACCCCAAGAATTTAGGGCCCCAAGCCAACCTCACCTGCAAGTGGTGCACCTACTAATCAACAGATGAGGCTCTGGCAAATAAAACATCCTGATTGGTAGCAATAGGTTCGCCACTTATTCCCTGGGACCAAAACACTGGCGAAAAGTGGGTGTTTAATATGCCTCTGCTTACCTCTCCGGGGAACTCCTTACTCTCTTTACTCTCTCTCCTTACTCTCTCTTTGCGTGATTGAATCAAGAATGAGGAGATCCACAGAAGAAGCAAGGTTACTGACATTGCCCAGATAGCAATATTTTCTCTTATACAGAATGAGAGAAAATATTGTCCACTTGATATAAGGTGTTAATTACTAAAGGGCATGCGTATGGAGATATCTGTGCGTTCCATTTGCCTAGAAAGTGACAAGTGAAACTGAACAAGTGAAGACGTCATCTATATATACTTCTATTGCTAAGTCGCTAAATGTTATTAAATATATTTGCTACACTTAATGGCAACGATCGCTTAGGTATTTAAAGGCGTGGATACTTGTAGATGATTCATACATGAATTCAAAGCCTTTCAGTTTTAATTAGCAATATATAAAAACAGTTCTGAACATATATGTTGCGATAACCTTAATCTGTTCAATAATGCAATATTCAATTTCGTAAGAAAATGTTATAAAAATGAACTGATATTTGGCACAATTAAAGTTATGATTTCTTTTAGAACTTAAGACAATTTTGGACTCTTGAAGAAGTCTATCGACAAAAGCATATTAGTATTATATATCAAACTAAGTATGTATAACACGGATGAAAATAAAACCTGCAGCTGTTCCAGGAAAATTATTGTAAATATATAAGAAATAAATTTGTACAACTAGTTACACCACAGGTGGTTGTAAGGCATTGCATTGTTAATATACTTGTAATGCTTAAACTTCTGTCAGGCCATAACAAACTTATCTGTTCTAGAATGGTAATCGTGTTCCTGATCTGCAAGACTGACGATTGTCGTGAAATATATTTGTAATTTCGTGTTTGGTTTAATTTATTTTTATGACGTAATCTATTTTGTAAAATTGTGTGTATAGTCTCTAGGTTAGCAGTACACGGTTTCATTATCACTGCTGTCTTCCTAATCAATAATATGCAAATGAACACTAAAAATCACTTACCTGTTTGATATTTTACTTCAGCTATAACTAGTAATTAAACGCTTGATCAAAATTAAAAAAAAGAAAAACTTTATAAAAGCAAACTTAAATTACTCAAGGAAACCTACATGCCTGAAACTTTATCATTATGGTTTCAAAGGAAATCTGCAGTTTATGTTATGGTAAAGAAGAGAGACACACAGATTTCCCTTTAATTATTCGGGGAATAACTTTCGTCCTGAATGAGATCGTGCATTTTCTCGTTGTTCTTATTTGTTGTAAGTAGGGTCGCCAGAGCGCATCTTTCGGATGTTAGATCTCTATCTTTTTGTATTGTTAAATAATATTAAAATTAATGCAATATTTAAAAAAGCCAAGATGTTTTCACCAAGCGGTTATTATAATGGGTATTAAAACTTAACAGGTTAGTACAGTGAATGTGATATGAACATAACTAATACTCCGTCTAATACAATATACATATTTGTTATGTAAGAAACATTGTTTGATGTACAGTTACTTAAAAGCTATATTTATGAGAAACGAAAATAAATTGATAACATAGTGTTGTCATTAGGTTAATCGTTTGTCGCCATTGGTTTGGTAGCAAAGGACTGTGATTTTTAACATTACTTCTTGAAAGTAAATTTACTTATTCTTCTAATTACTTCCTTACTTTATTTTATTTTTATTTTCTACTCAAAGTTATTTCGATACTTCAGACCATTTCCAGAACGTGCATCTTTTCAGTGACAAATCACGCGTGTTTTGGAATAAGATTGGTAAATGCGTCCAGGCTTGCATGTAATAGTTGTAATAAGCCGAAGAAAAGTACCGTTTGAATATTTTAAGCAGTTATTAATCTTAAGTTTCTTTGAGAAAAAAACTTTCTTTTAAAGATCTTTCTTTATAGTACATTGGGTCTTTCCTTTCTGATCGTGTAACTTGTCCAAACTTAGAATGTCTCTACAAAAGACTTAGGGGCTTGCTTTGCCAGTTAGTAAAGTGCAATCAAAGTGATGCGTAAAGCTAAACGTATTATGGTAAAAAAAGCTCTGCTATAGAAACATGTGCTACGTGTGATCCCAATTTGAAACTTTCTTTGATGAAGCTTCAAATTCAGCCCTTCGACTTCACCACTCGATGAGTATGTTGGTGGCTCTAAAAACGTTGGTGAAGTCGGTATAAAAGGTATATTTAGGGACAGTTTATATTTACTGCATAAACTACTTAGATATTACAAAGATAGACCCCATTGGTAATTTCGAGAGTGGAAGGCGCTGGCAGCTATAGCACAGTTACATATTATGGTTGCTGTCATTAACCTAGAATTGTAAGGATTTGTAACAACATGTTAATATTTTTGTAATAGCTTTAAGAAGAAATAAATAAATAAACTCATTATAATTACTTTTAATACAATGTTTATTTTTTACGAAAGTAAACTAAGAAAAAGGGTAAACTAGCTACTTTACAAGAAAACTGTATAAAACAATTATTTTTTGTTTAATTGTGTATACATATAGCGTATTCAATAGAAGTGTCGTATTCACGTATTATGTAACACTAGACAATGGTTTTGCGTTTCGAAAATTTTCCGGAAATATATTTTATTTAATTACTTTTGTTTATATAGTTTGTTGTAGACAAACACAATAGAATATGAAATTTAATTTCTACGGATATATGTACTAGGTGGATTAGCGGGCTTATAAGCGATTCACATTACACAAGGTTTTTATGAACCATATATAAATTAAGACAATTTATAGGTGTGTATATACCAAGATATTAAAACAGAGTAGGATAATACGTCAAAACCTCCTGCCTAAGGAGAGGTCTATGTCCAGTAGTGGACTATTAAAGGTTGTTGATGTGATGCCATATGAGAGATTACGTATGGTTATCGTTATAAAAAACTTTTAAGTATTGTTACCCCCCACAAGGTGGTCCGACGACCTGGTGAAGGGCACGGGAAGCAGCTGGATGCGGGCGGCACGAGCTCGGCTGTTGTGGAGAACCTTAGGGGAAGCCTATGTCCAGCAGTAGACGTCTATTTGCTGAGATGAGATGAGATGATTCTTGTTCCCACAATGAAATAATTGAAATATTACAATACTGATGATGAGGACTAAAAGTGAATTTTCTTCTCAGCCGAAAGATATTAACTGATGGACATAGATCTACCCTCAGTTCTGCCACAAAACAACTTCTAGCATCCATCAGTTTCTCGCAACCTTCAGCAAGTTGTCGGATGACCTTGTACCGAACCTACCCACGGTCTATTTTTTGGTACACTCGAGAACTTTTGACTCCGTTAACTATCTTTTCACATGCGTGTGACATAAAAATACTAGGACATACTACCAAATTTTCGAATACTTCTTCTGTGGCTAAACAGTTCGGTTGTGGAATGCCTTACCAGTTACAGTAAGAAGAGCCAGACATCGACTCCCTTTAAGAGAATGGTTAAGGAATATCAATTGGAAGACGTCAATGTCTCATTGTTACCTTTGCTATACTCGGTTAGGTCAAGGTATTCCGTTTAAGTATGAATGGAATATCAATAAATTTCATTTATTTATTTGTATGTATTTAATCATCCACACTGTGTCACTATTACCTTAAAATCTTTTCATAATCTTTATATATGTATATACTACTTTCGTTTCTTTTCCTCTCCACTTTTTAATACACTAGGCACTGTCCTGTGCTTTTCATCTCATGCTTGCCTGTAAGATATTGTCTTCGAGCAATAAGGCCGCCACTTGTACAGTGTTAAAATCGTATAAAAAAACCATTTGATATATTTTAAAAATTGTTTATTTTTAAGAAAGTTAATTAATTGGAATTTATTTTTTAATAATTACAATGTCTAAATAAAGAACCATTTCGACGTTTGCACTCTTCTAAGCGAGTACCGAAATTTTCGAATACTTGTCAGCAAAGGATCACCAACATCTCTTTGCTGATTTTTTCTTTTAGTTAATAAACCAAATACACTACGTATTTGGTTTATTGATGTAGACACGATTCTTCAAATAACCATATAAGAAAAAGTCTGCTGAGGATAGATCTGGACTTTTACGACTTGCGTAAATTTAAATCATTAGGTTTTAGTTCCTGCACTATCTGGATCTTATATGGATGTAATTTTAAATGTGATTTCCAAAAACGGAGTAATGATGTGCAGGATAACCTAAATTCAACCGAACGTTTGCGCGTCGATAAATCTGGATTACGTCGAACACAAGTGGAAATCTGCTGCATGTTCTCTTCGGTCTGAGAAGTCCGTGGGCCTCCGGTTTGCTTCACGTTTCACGTAGATACGGTCTCTTCGAACTTCTTTACTCATTTCTTTATTAAAGGAGCACTCGGACACTGATATAAGTCGTGTAAGTCATATTCAACGTGAAATAAGTGTCTCACAGTAATAAGCGAACTGTTGTTTAAATAAAATTATTTCACACAGTAAGCGCGCTGCGGCTCCATGAAGCAATCCATTACAATAAAATTGTCGAGAAACGAGGTAGTGGTCAGATCCCTCCTGGCGCCCCGTGCGGCATTTGTTTGCGTGGGATGTTAGATTCAAATGTTAACGAATTCTTGGCCCATCCTGTACTTCCTTAGTTTTGAGTCAACTTTGTAATTAATCTGATGAATAAAAAAGAGGTATATTGTTATCACTATACTTGTATTTCGATGAATATCTGTCACTAATTTGCTTACATTACTTTGAGCTCGTATTTTTTATTTCTAAGAGGTGGTATATTAAAGGTTTCTTTATAAGTCCAGTATTACAGCTTTATGAGGAGTAATTTCAAAAGGAAGTCACTAGTGGCCTGCAGAAGATTACCATTGATGTGGTGAAATGAAATCGAAAGTTGATGTACTTGCTAATAAAGAATATTACGTACAAGCAAAAAAATGATAACAGACATCGATATCTGTCTGATTGCACGAAGTAAGTAACACACTTATAAATAAGAAATATGTAAGTGTCTCTGAGATTGAGTAACTTATACAATAAATATATTAAAGAAAAATAGGTCAATGTTTGCTTGTTATCAACGGAAGTTGTTCACATAATAATGAGTGAATATAAATGCATGGCATGCCACTTACAACGATGTAACGCCGCCCCTGTACATCTATCTTATAAAACTTTGCTAACGAGATAGAGAAAGTAAAAACAAATAGAAATGAGAATATCTGCATATATTACTGTATGATATACTGTCTGAAATTTAATTATATAAAGCGTAATACTACCTTTGTTAATACTGCAATAGGATCACTTCCTAATTCTCATCATTGTATTCTCCAAAATTTATATTTCTTTTTATCTTTTATGCAATTGTATTGTGATTATGTCTCGTAACGTAGCAATCCAGTGACTTTTTAAACATAATAAATTAATCAATCATATGAGAAATCTTCTTGAAGTTTAATTACTTTAAAATTTAGATTTATTTGGTATCTGAAAGTTTTTCAAAATCATGTGAGCCCCACCTACTTGCATTACAAATACCGCGAATGCAATCAGGATTTTTAGTTTTAACCTTTACCAAAGTGAATGGTTATCTTAAAAAGTCATAATGACATTAACAAAAAGACAAGTATTTCTCTAGGTCAAGGGGTGTTTCTATGTAGTGTTTGCAATAAAAGAGGCAGGTAAGAAAACAAGCCATTGCGGGTATATTTGGTGCATATTTGATTAAAATGTTAGTTTATTTACTACATTATATCCTTAGTAAGGCTTTACTCTCTTTTTATATATACATCACATTACATTAACAACTTCTCATAGTCCACTAGTCCACCCTTCTTAGAAAGAGGATTTCGACCTACATACTATACCACGCTGACTAGGATTAGTATAGTGTTTGCACTATTTTTTTTTCTCTTCGTAGTGATGCGTTCTCGCGTAATTTTCTCCCTTAGTCATCTGTTACAACACTCGCAGTATGAATCGTCACCACACGGCTTTTTTTTATATTACTGCTAAATCCAACTCGCATCTTAGGAAGAACTTAATTAGTCACACAAATTCGGTCTCGGTCTAGGTTTTAAGACTTGAAAACTCACTTGTTTTCATTTGAAGTTTTTGATATGTTGTAATAAGCACTAACGATTTAACAATCAACTACAATAACTATTATGACATTATTACAAAGATGACTGAAAATTTTATGTGAAACAGTTTTCACGTACAACAGTTCATAGTATGTGTGAACTACTATTACACGCCATAAACTCCGTTAAATGACTTAGGAATACTTCATAATTTTCGTGTGAATACAACCGAAACAATTCGTGACTAGAATGTCATACGTATCGTATCTACTTCATTTGATAATGTGAAAGAAATTTACAAGGTTACGTAATATAATGTCCGTACATAATCTTCACGTCGTTTATGAACCATTATCGTACGAACGGATGTGCCATTACACGAAGAAAATAAAAGTATTTACGCACTTTAGTGTGTGGTCTTGTTTGTTTTACGGTCGACGGTGAAATATGAGGCAGTTGCGTAAGTGTTGCTAAAAACTTTGTTCTTGTATAGTTACATGCACTAGCTAAACGATATTGAAGTTTGATTTATGGTTCAGTTTACAGTATCGGCATTAAACAATTTAAAAAAAGAAATATCGAGATAAAAAATCATTAAAACTTTGACAATGAACTGTACTGAATCTTAAAATTAAAAAAGTACTGACAATAGTACCTTAGAATTTTATTTTTTGTATATTTTTTA
Organism: Hypercompe scribonia; assembly: GCA_949316085.1. NCBI lineage: Eukaryota > Metazoa > Arthropoda > Insecta > Lepidoptera > Erebidae > Hypercompe > Hypercompe scribonia. The sequence continues at coordinate 14,210,883 of OX438981.1, read as the reverse complement.
AAATCATCCGTCTTTTATTTGAATCACTGACGCAAGATGCCAAGTAATATTACTTGACACCTATTGTTTTATTTTTTAAAAGAATAGGAAAAAAGACTTTTGGAATGGTATGTTAAAGATACAGTTTAATCACGTGTATATAGGTGTCGTGGACGTTTGCCTCGTTTCGAATTTATCAGGAGTATTTTTGAGTTGGTAGCTGACAAAACTAGTCTGATATTCTAAAAATATAATATAGACAATAATTTTTGACTAAATGCAAATTGTTTCGCAGTTCAGGACTGAGGGAGTACAAATCGAAGTTTATAAGACGAGGACGTTACGTTTACTTCATCCTAAAGGCTACAAGCAGACACAGATAAACGGTTGCTTTTAGTGTAATTGAATGTAGGTTATAAAATGACGCAAACGTGATGTTGTTTATCTTTAGTACTTGTGCAAGCATGCGAAATCAAGGCGGAAGTTAAGCTGACCTGCCCTCTGGATACGCATACGTATATAGACATATTAAATAACTTGTAAATTTTATGTTATATACATTAATTTTACTCAATTTCGATAAAAGAAAATTATCAGATGTTCTAAAATAGTCCAATCAATTGGCACCGCTAAAGCGAACCATAAAAAATTTAAAGTCATCCTCAAACAATAGAATTTTAAGATGATTGTTGTTAAAAGATATATTTAGTAAGCGGCCTTAACATTCGGCTATTAAAGCGATATCTGTCGATTTAGATACAAACCTAATACTGCTATTATAAATACAGCATAACAATGGAATACAAGCGCAAAATGATTTTAACTGCAGCTTATGGGCACCTTTTACTCTAGAGGGTTAAGAAAGTAGTAGTAACATAACGTTTTAAACTCTATTTATATATTTTATAACTCCAGATATAATGAGATTTGTTAATAAATTATAAGCGGTTGTTAAGTATGGTAGTCATCTGAATTATGTAATTCCAAGGGATTATTTGAACCAGTTATTATATTTATTGTTGAGAATAAATTCTAATTTCATTTATAAAAAGGATTTGTTTCATGAATACTTACAAACGTAACTATTTGTAACATCTAAACAGAGGTTTTTGGAACGTTATATTCGTTTAATACTTGTATATTGTAAGATAAAACTCTATAGCTTCAGTCATTTACATGTTGTGTAGAAGTAGAGAGAAATACTTAAGTCATTTACTGAACTTGTCGTTTAAACAACTATCATTGTTTACTGTTCCATTCACAATAAAATAGCTCTATAATAGTGTCTTATTTGACAACAATTAAGAAGACCTTCACTAAGAAAGAGTCCTAGTCTGGTCCTTCTTTTCATGTTATACTCTTGCTGTCCTGCTGTTGAAAACCTTATGTGTGTCTAACTTTAATTCCTTCACTAAAACTAAACAATACTTACATCTGTCTTTGCTATATAGTGTTATATACTCGTATGTAATATTTAAATTGTTAACGAGGAAATCCTGCTACACCAGACGGGAAGCCACTCAATTTAATATGACGTAAGAAATCTGTGCCAATAATTTGTTATAAAATATAACGATAATACGAACATTCTTGACGGTGGTCTTCCAACTAAGGTCGAGTATAAATATGAAAAAAATTAATTCAAAATTTAGTTTACCAATCTAAGCGAGGGTATCTATTGATTTATTTAAGAAAAGAAAGAACAAGAAGGGGTGTTAAATGGCCTTTCTTTTTTACATATTTTCTTTTTTTTCGTACTCTTAACAATTCCATCAGTATTTGTCATAGTGGTAGAAGATGACCTTATCCTTGTCCCGCTTTATGTACTCGTGCATACGTATGTTATAATTTGTACCGAAGTTGGTTCAAATATTTGTTGTCATGATGAATTGGATCATTTCTGTCTTCATTTTCGGAAGGGTTTTAAATATAAATCTAATGTTATTGTTATAGCTATGAAAAGTTTATTTTTTTGCTGAAGTCACTAAGATTCAATAGGATGGAAGATTTTTGATTTGAATGAAAAACGTTCTTAAAATCCCGCTGAGAGATAATAAACAAAGGTGAATACACCTCTTTCAAAAACTTGCACAATGAGGAATCTGCTGTGAATCCATCAGATCTGGAGCAGATCATTATTTGACTTCATTATTTCTCTGTAGTGGTAGAATTATAAGAATTATAGAATTTATGCGTTACCCGAATTTCTATGAACATTTGAGTGAATAATGTAGTAGACAAAATAAATAACGCTGGAAAATTGAAGTGACTAAATATTGCTAAAATATATGTTATTCATAATTTTTAGTCAGGTCTTGTGTAGTCATAACCTTATAAAGTTTTTATATCATGTTTATCGAATTTTAAAAATGTAATTGGAATATCGTTTTCTTATTGCGTTTCTTTCGTGATTGTAATGGACACGAAACTGATTTCAACTTCTAAATCGCTGCAGTTCACGTTAAGGGGAACACCGATTGCCTAGACCATTAATATCGGTTTGTGCTCTAGTTGTGAAAAATAATAACATATAATATAATAGAATAGTCTCACAATCCATGATTGGTATGATGGAAAATGAAATTATAATTATTTTGTGCTTAAAACCTTTGTGATTTTTTAAACATTTAGTGAAAATCTTTCTTAGCGAGGTAGTCATTGCGTTGATACGTTATAAACTGATTTAATTATATTAGAAATTACCTTCTTTGTACAAAATGTATCGCAATTCAGATTGAAAAATTAAAATATAAGTGAAGTATTAAATCTTTTCTTGAGTATATGCCATATGAGTTTTCAAGTTTTTTCAATTTTGAAAACGTGTATGTGTTTGGAAAACATGAGTTATTAGTAAGATAGCAAGTAAAAATAAGGATGAGATAAACCTGTTAACGTCGTAGAACAATTTATTTTTGGCTTAATACTTTTAACCTTTAGTACGAGATTAGCACGTCTATCATAACTTATAGTCTTCTTCAGTGATCTTGGCTACTAAAACCTTCATGAGTATCAGACCTATAAGGCATTTTAACTTTTAAACTGACCACGCTATACTTCTGTTGGTTTACATAGAAATTAGTTGCCTAATGTGAGATTCTCATTCGAATAAATTCGAGAAGGAAATTCTTAGAGCTTGACCCTCTTTAGTATTTTTTTAAACAGTCGCCTTGTGCATTCAAATGATAAAAAATAGTCGGATAGACTATATTTTTTTTAAATAAGATAGCAGGTGAACATGTAGAAGAAAATTATTAATATAAGTTGTTAAATATTCTGATAATACTGTATTATAACCTCTTAAATTGATGTTTCTGTTAATGATGTCTGAATGCTGCGAGTTTATTCTTGAATTAGTATAAAATAAGAATCTGACTCAAACTGATCTTAGTTAAATTAGTAATTCTATAAGTACTTCTCATTTAAAACTTATAACCTATATGTAATAATATATTACAAATACTAAAAATTTAAGTAAATGACATTGTACAATTTATGCTGAAAACTCACAAGTTTCTACGAGTATGTACGCATAATAACAAAGTTTTATTTTAAAAGAATATCAGATGTAAATACTATCATTACTCTATTTGTATCAAAACCGTCATGTGAATCCGATTGCCTTTCTGTACGCCAATATGTAGAGTAGTGCGGTATTTAACAACAAACGGTCGATACGCGCGACCACTTTTCGAGCGGACAGTCAGTGGAACGCATTTGCGCTACTCATGACTTTTTAAAAAATAAGTTAGTAACAAATTATCAAAATTAACCGAATTCAATTTTATTTTTTTTAAATAAAATAATTACCTACATGTCCTAAACGTTTTAAAAAAGGAAAACGAAGTTTGAATTTTAAATTTCCCGCGCGTAAAGTGTGCTAGAGACTATTTTGCGTTGTGGTCAATTATCTGGTGTAATCATTGGTGAAGTAAAGGTTTTTCTTTTTAACTGATGGTTTGTTCAAATTATAGGATTTCATGCGGTGCATTTGCGAGGAGGATTTGCAACACCGGATATGAGGACAGTTTGTTGTTGAAGTTGGCAAGAAGATGCGGTAGTTACTTCAAGCCTAATGCAATGAAGATATTGGTGTACTGAATTTTGAACTTAGTGATCTTCAATATTCGAGTGTTGTGTCGGCAACAAGTTTTCAAGGACTCTGTGCTGTGCTATTCACAATATGATTGTTTTAAAGGTGAGTACTCAGAGACTGGACAGTAACTAAAGTAAATACTATTTTAATTTCACCAGCCCGGTGTAATATTATTTTTCTGTTAAACGATCTTATCTTTTGTTTCTCTAGAGTATTTTGCTCCGCGGGTAACAGTTACTAAGATCATTTGATGTTTGAATTTCGAAATCATGTTTTTTTTCAATTTTTCTTCAGTTATCTGCAGTGACTAGTACAATACTCATCTATTCGTATTATGTACAACATTATATGAATAGGTGAACATTATATACAAAATGCGTGTAGTTCGATATAGCCGGTTTTACATAACTTTTATAGACAGAAATACATACGTAGAAGTACAAACACATAATATAAACACACATTTATACATTTAAGAATTTTACCTTGTCATTGAAATTATCTTGTTCGTCTACAAAGAATTCTGTCTATTTAGTGGTACTTTATCTTCTTATAATGGCATTATATATTACAAAAATACGATGAAATTATTGTCGAATAAAATGTTTTGGTGAAGTACACTTATGAATAAAATTATTTGCTTTTTGACTAAATACAATATACAATTACTTTAAACGTCAAAATAGTTAGTTACTTTAATTAATTTAATAAATCGTTAGTTAAATTTACATATATAATTAAATTAGGGAAAAAAATAAACATCCTTGTCTATGATTTTATGTAGGTTTTATTATTTTAACTTGCATATAAATTAATTAGACTCTGAAAGCGTTTATTGTGTGAGAGTTAAACCCAGATGAAGCTGAGATACCTGTTGTTTGTAAACTGAGCTACCTGATCCTCATTTAGGTTTAGCTTTCTATTTATAAACAAGTTTGAATCATAAGCTTTCTGAGGATATGGGCGTCTCTATCGACCCTAAGTACAAGATGTCTTTTATGGGGTTAAGGTATCTAAATATAGTATATTAGATCTCTCATATCCTAATTTGTCTGCCAAGGAAACCGTAAAACTTACTAAGATAATATATTTTCAGTTGTAGGAGTAAACGTAGTAATGGTACAATAATTGACACCATTTCGTGACTTCCGTCTTTACGATCTAAAAGATCAAGTTTCAAAACCTAAGGTACCCGGATATCTGTGATATAGTCTATTGTTTTAAAATTATTATAATCCTCTTCTCAGAAATAAATTGTTCAGATGTGCAAACCTGGATATCCACAAACCGCCTCGAAATCCATTAATCATATATGAATAGGCAATGGCATAGCTAGGCGTGTGCGGAGTGAGTCCTTGTCGACAGCCTTGCACTTAGAAGGGCTTCCTTAACAACATCGACAGACTTAAAGTCCTTGTTTATTTTTAAATTTAATAAAAATCAACAAATTATTAGTAACACTCGCCACAGATTGGCATCACAGCTTAGCTTTAGCTTAGTTTTACAAAAACGTTTTTACAAGCATACTCTAGACAAAACTGAGGAGAATTTAATCATTTTTGAGAAAAAGGAAGGCTTTCAAACGTTCTAGAAATGGGTGGTAAGGTAGTTACAATAGGTAGAACTATGAAACTACGATAGGTACCATAAAATTTTATTTCCTTTAAAACTGTATCTGATTGTTGCCAGTAATTATTATTTTACAAATAATGCCGAAACAAAAGTAAAAAATACAGGTTTTAGACAATACACGGTAGCCTTTCGTTTATTTCACTACACTAGTGCTAAAACCATTAGCCTAGCGGTTTAAGCCAGCGGCTTAAGCTTTCTACTGAAGAAAGAAAGAAAATAAAATATTAGAAAGAAAGATAAATAGATTTATTGGATAGACAGATAGATAGATAATACTTTACTTGTACACCAAGGTTGCCGCAGTTATTGTAAAGTAGAATATATAGCAGAAATAATAAACAAAGGGTTCCCTTAGTGGAATTTTTACCCTTTGATAGACTGAAATTATTGTGAATTAGTGGCATGTTAGGTCCACACGAGTTTCAGTAATAATTTTATATATTGTTTTAACCTATCAAATATATACTGATCATAGTGATCATGCATATAGATCATGGGAACAAAAGAACAGAGGCCTCGCTGATGTGACTTCGTCCACGTCTATACTAATTCACGCTACGCCACTGTAAATATGTCGAAATTCGTTAATTTTAGTTTCGTAAACAAATAGTCCGTCAAAAAAGTCATGTAAAAATTAAGGGCACCACTGCTGTTATACTTGGTATCTCTATATACTTCCTTAAAAACTTAGATCTAGCTTTTTTTACTTTTAATATCGAATAATTTATGTATATTTTATAATATCTGTATCACTGGAACTGTCAGCATCTACAGATACAATCAGTATGTCTATGTCAGTGTACAGGCTTCTTCCACTAGCCTTCATATTCGTTTTCGGCTTAGATTTCATGCTCAACACGACTCTTTTATTCTTGTGGAATTACCGACTAGAATGCTTCTTCAGCTAACTTTTAAACGTTCCGACCACCAACATTTTTTGTGCAATTCGTCTCTTCACCAGTCCATACTATTTTATGTGCTTCAGGTCGTAGTAGTACGGTAGCAGTCTTCAGAAGACCATCAACATATTAACTGTGAAAGAGAGAAAGTTACCTACGGCGATTTGTACTTAAAAACCATATTATATTATAATAACTCATCATAACAGCTGTGTTTACTTGGTACACCTATAAAAGAAATAAAGAGTTCTAATTGGTTACTTATAAAATACTTTAAAAGGAAGATGCAGTTGTAGATAAAGATCTTAAATGTATTCTAAATTTCTATATTTTAGGAGAGTCCTCCAAAGTTTTCTGATTTTCTGACAAACTCTGTCACTTCGAAATATTATGTAGGCTATGTTATATCTTTATGTTCTTATATCAAAATCTTTTTCGACTGTTTTTGCTAGTTCATTAATCATATTTCATTAGTATTGTAGGTATGAATATTACAGGGCTGGTCTGCGGCGTGATTAAGCTATTTTTAGAATTAAAATTAAGTCTATATATGCGCATCACTATTTGTGTTACACAATTACATTGTTTTACAACGGTAACATTACGCCTACATTGGAATATAGATTGGCCATTTCGGCTATGCAGAGAACTATTAAAAGGTTGTGGCTTTAAACTTATAAAATAAATAGAATACAACACGAAAGGTGTGGTATTTACTTATTGTTAAACAATCACAGAAGGCTTAATTGCTATTAATTCCTTACACCACTCTGGTATAAGTTAATTACTTATTGTAATTTAATTCCATTTAGAGGGTTTATATAATTATCGATTGCCTATATTGCAAGTATGGATCCTTTCGAATAATTGAAAGCGAAAGTTGTTTATTCATCGCAATAAGTTCTTCAAAATCAATTACGTAATGCAGATTTTATTTGATACACCTTTCATCTTAAGGATATGGGAGTACGATAGGTCAAAAAAAAATGTTGAATCATCATCATCATCATCATCAAAGCCTTTAATAGTCCATACCTTGAGCTCGCTTTAGAAAGAAGGTTTTGGCCAACTATACCACACTGGGCAGACAGATTGGTATGGGATTTTTTTCCAGCTTTTTCTTCTCTTTATAATGATATTGTCCTGCATACTTTGCTCCCTCAGTTACCTCTTACGACACCCACGGGATGAATAGTGGTGGTGACAATGCGTATTCTTAATCCGTCATCACACGGTTTTTTTCAATACTGCTATATAATTTTGAAAGGTACTAAAAATGTTTTGAGCTGACTAAAATTTTATTATGAATAACTAACTATTTCAGCTAACAAGTAGTAAACAAATGGTAACTTAGTTTTAATGTATGCAACACTCACATAAACAGATTTCGTGATAACATCTTAATAACATTTGCGTCACTTAAAAAAAAATAGTTATTCGTTTGTGATTATACATATTACTTTTACCTTTTTCACATACTTCTCGTTAATTCAGTAAACTAATTCATTATATTAAACACTCTTTTTAGCTCCATGTATAAACTCACTGTGAAATTATTATGCTATAAAACTCATGTGTACTTTTAACAATCAATCATACTATAAACCCGTAATAATTGAAAACATACATACTTGCTTAATTACTTTGATGTACTAACAGAGATTTGAAATGTCTTAAAATATATTAACTTAGCTACTTTTATCTTCTCATTGTTTGCAAACAATGTACCTAACATTAAGATTGTATTATACAACAAAAAAATTAACAATAAAAATACTGCTAGAAGAAAAAAATGTAGGGTTACCTAGATCGTGTTCTGACTCTCCGTAAATAATACCATAGAACATTTACATTCTGTTTTACACATGCCATAGACACATTTTGAATGACAAATAACCTCAATTAAGATTTCGTATGCTGAAGAGGATATCCCTTTTCCAATGTTATTTGACCATTTATATACAGGAAACATAAAATGATCGTATCGATATTTGGTAACACTTTGATATCTAAATAATCATTTTAATCGAATAATTGGATAAACATATGATCGAATAAACACTCAACCAAATCGAACATCAGACATAGACGACATAACGACATTGATCTTGATTTACACAATTAAATAAGGTGTGCAAATCAGTGAAATATAAATAATAGTTGTTATAGAAGTAGCTAAGGCTATGGAATAATTATTCACCGCGATCAAGTTGAATATTGAGTACAAAATACACAATGGAATAAAAGTGAGAGTCTAATTAAAAAAGTAGAACATTGGAATGTATGTGGGTATAATTGTGGCATTTGTATATTATTTTATGCCGATACATATATACACAATGTGGCTCAATTTTGTTATTAATACTTTCTACATGGCGATGGATTCGGAATGCACAGAGAAAAAAACTTGAAGCAAAACCCTAACCTGTCAACCTTGCGTTGTATAGCAGGCCAAAACCTCCTTTCTTAGGAGAAGCCTACGTCCAGCAGTGGACTGTTAAAGGCTGTTAATAATGATGATAATTATTAAACTCTTTTTTTCATTTTATTTTAGTTAATTCGCTGTATAGAATGACCGGATACTATACGTACCGACCGGATAAATCTGTAGTAATTTGAGTTATGAAAATTTATCAAATTGTCTATAAGTCCATCAAAAGTTGAAAGTATAATAAAAGTAATATTGTTGTATGTACATATGAAAAAAAAAAGATATTATTACTTACTTGATAATTCTCTTTTATATGAGTTATTAGCGTATCTGAGAGAACCCTTTTATTTTCTGATGTTGGAAACATACTTAAAAGAGCTTAAAGACAACATTATATATTAATATCAAATAATTGAACGAATTTCTGTTAAATTAATACAAGAAATAGCCACACAGATAGTGAGATGTCGATTTATAGACGGTGAAATGAAGTTTTGTAATGGCACAACAAATTTATGTATGCATAAATATAAAACTAGAGTAACAAGTATTTTATACTGAATTCTGAGCGATCAATATTGCATAATTTTGAGTATTCAAAGATGCTTTAAGTGTATTTTAATTAACGATACATAAAAATTCAAAAGTTCTCATTTTAAAATTGAGAAGACTGAATAATCGGTCCTGATACAGGATTTTTTATCGCATCATATTTATTCAATTTTTAACATATGCATTTGCTACAATAGTCAACGATTTCATGCAGACATTCACTTGAAGATGATAGTATTCATATTTTGACATCAAGTTTTGATTTGCATGATAAAAGAATGTCAAAAAACCTTGTAGTGTTATTTTTTGTAGCGCAAAAGACGCTGTCTCAACTGTAGTTTTAAGCTCCTTAGTTTTTTAAGCACATAGTCCATCTGTAGCATCCTTAGTTTTTTAAGTGACACGTATACCTATCATAGGTGCGGTGCTAATAATTGCGTAATAAAATTTCATCGCCCGCAATCATCCTAACACATAATTTAAAAGTCTAGACTTTCTGATGGGTTTTGCAAGTTCTGGCGCAAGACATTAAATTATTGAAATCTTGGTTGCGTTTAAAATATTTTTTTCTGTTGTTCTCTGCCATTTCGCTCTGTGATCTTAGAGTTTGATTAAAGGTGTCGCTACATTTTTAAATATATTAGTACTTTTAACTTTTAGTAAGAAATAAAAGAATATTCGAAATATGTCCCAATTAATTTAAGGACTCGCGAGAAAGATGATACCAATACAATAATGAAGATGTAGGATAATAAAAATATTTTGTTTATTAATAGATTTAAATAAAACATATTGTAGTATTCGGAACTATAATGGTCTTATCTGAGCCATAAATTTAGTAGTAGTTTATGATCTCATGTTGAAGATAATTATGATGATGATGATGTACTCCTAGCCGATTTCGGCCAAGGCGGCCACTCTCAATGGAGAACAGCTAACTATACTGGACATATTATAGTGTACATGTGTGTACGCAAACCCAGATGCACTTATTGTTCCCTCACTCTCACAATCCGATGGGTCGATTATCCAAGACGAACGAGAGATTGGGCGCAGGACCGACGGTTATCACATGCGCTCCGAGGCCGAACCAGAAAAATTTAATATCACTTTTTGACCCAACCCATGTATCGAACCCGAGACTAAATTTATTTGTAATGTAATTGATTTTGTGAAATAAACTAAATTTGTTTTGGCCTGAAATAGTAATTCAAAACATAAAAATACGTATCTCATCCTGTCAACAATGTACTGTACACCACACACAAGATAATGAGTAATTTCAATTATATCATGACGTGATGAATGACTCCAAATTTTCGTTATAATAAAAAAACGTTATAATGTATGTATCAAAATTTCATTCACACGGAATAAGCTACTCACTCTATGAAGCCAAACCATTTATCAAACATCTGAACTGCTATTTTAACTAACACTTCATTAACACGTGTTTCTTCTGAAGATAATCTTCACTTAAGATTAGCTCTGCTTAGTTTGAAAAAAGATGACGTTTTGTGTTAAATATCCGAGATATATGTTTATTTATTTACTTATTTACATAAGATGAACAGCTGTATGATTAGGCAAAAGGTTATAATTATTTTAGTTAATCATATAAATTCACTGATAATGTGGCAAGCTTTACATTGACAAGCTTTATGTACACCATACAATTCAGATTTCGAGTTTGAACCATAGTTGGCCACTATCGGTCAAGAACGAAATGTAATATATTTTTGGATAAGAATCTATGTAACTACTACCTAATTACACAACTGACGCCTCTGTGCACCTTTCTATTTAGATTTCTACATGACTTAAAAATTGGTTGGTAGAAAATATCTAGGGCATTAAGTCCGCCATGTAAATAAGTACAGAATGTTGTAAATAATTAAATAATATAGGTAATTAGGTATATTAAGTGAGATATAATAATTTTTTGTTTGTTGCCAGTTTTCTATAGAAAAGAGTTGTACTTTAAACTAATTCTTCACGATACAATTGCCTGTCAGGCCTTCTTTAAATTTTTCAAGTCACTTCATTTTAGGTAAGCTTTATTCGTGATTAGCTTAATTGGCAATAAAAAAAGGCAAGCACGATCTGACTCGTACCGGTTGCATAAAGTTGTATGGAGATAGTTTATCGCCCACGGACAAGCATCTGATGTTAATTTGCACTTGACATCTCACATGTCTGAGAGGGTGTTAACGAATAGATTGATAGACAGGTGGTCGATGAAGTAATTTTACACGGATTCCATATTTCATTTTATAAATACAAAACGTTTAGAAAAGTAAAACTATTTATCACAAAATAATGTAACACTCTTTGTTATTTATACTGCCTTTTGTAATATTCTTTCTTTTAAGTAGCTTGCGAGTGATATAAAATTTTAGAACAAAAATAAATTTTAATACCGCCGACTGACTAGTTAATTGTAGTTATAAAATATATCTGAATTTATTTTAACCGACATTAGAAGCTCAAGTTCTCAATTCATTGCGATCTTTTAATTATTTTTATGTAACTCAATTACTCAAAGAAGACTGAACCAAATTATAAAATTAGTTTTTAGGTTTAAAGGGTAGGTATACTCTTTAATTAGTTAATTAGGTCCGGGTCTGATGATTATTTATGGTATCTTGATGCAATCAAAAGAATTAATAGTGATGTTGGTATTATTTTGCAGTAACTTGTGCTCGACTTGATTTCAAAGCCAAAAGTGAAATTAGTACCGTTGTAGCACACTTACATTAACACTTCTTTGAAAGAGACAAGATTAACGCGTGCTACTTGTCTTGATTGATAACGTCATAATGATGCAATTATTTATGCTACCTTTAAAAATATATTAAATACACATAACTACCTTCTTGGGTTTGTGCAGATACTTTGTGTAGATGATGATGAATATATGTAATCACAAGTTAATGTGAGATGGTAAGCGGCTGGTATTTTTAGCCACTTAAGTTACGAGTAAAAGTTTGCATTCCCGTATGGCGTGTGTCGACAAAGTTAACTGGTTTCATAATAGTTTCTAGTTTATTTTTTGCCATTCACCTGTTTAATGTGAGGTGCGGTTGCAACTATGGTCTCTTTTAGCGAACTAGTGTAGGCCAAGCATGTCGGATATCTACCTTGTTCTCGACTAACTTTTCTGCTTTTACTTTCAGCTTGCGACTGTTTTCTTCCTGGCCCTTGCCGTAGGAGCCGAAAAGAAAATCGAGTTACAAGACATCGAGGAGGATAATTTAAAAAGTGAAAAGGAAACCGTTATACATAAATCTGATCAAGGTTCACAAGATAGTGGCTCAGGAACTGGATCCGAATTGATTCCGTTTCAGAATAATCTTGTTAGGTATTTCGGTCATCAACCTCCTCCACCTCAGCAGAGGTATGTCCATCAGTACGCTGTTACTGAGGTTCCAGAAAGGTCGTCTACAGAAGAAACCGTACAGTATTCACCACCAACGGGTCCTCAACAACCGATGGTAGGATATTTATCTAATTTCCCGATACCGGTGTACCTAATTCCACAATATTATACCGATCATACTTTAAATAACCACCAACAAATCAATCAGCAATCGCATTCTCAATATCAGCCTCAAGGTGTATCGAGGGTGCCGGCCTACCAGACTGTCCCTGAACCGGTTCCTACACAAAATAATTATATAGAAATACCCACATATGTAAAACCAACGGGAAAGACGTACGTTCCCCAACATACTCGTCCTGTATATGTGGGTTATCAAGCACAGCCTACAGCCGCTCCAACTCAAGCTACAGTTACTCCTGTTGTGACATATCAGGTGCCAGTTATAGAATATACACCTACAGTTGCACAGCCTACTAATGCTCCTATACAGTACTACAATAATCCACATTATAGTGATAAGAATTCAGTAGAGGATGAGCAATATCAAGCAGGCGGGCAAAGGCAATACAATATCCAAACAGAAATTTCGTCACGTAAACCATTGCCAGAATTTCCTCGGCATTACAATTCTCGGGTGCCAATTAGAGAAAATTATAGACCATTACACTATAATACTATTACAGAATTACCACATCCAAACCCAGCAATATTAAGAGGGTCTCCCTCTCACTTGGCTCATTTACCGAAAGTTTTACCAGTGTATCGACCTATAACAAAACCTGTATATCAAAGTGGAATTAGTCAAGTCTCCAATGCGATCTCACCTCGCCCACATGAGGTTTATGGGCCCCCTCCTTTGAGAAGACGTCCTACTTCTCTGATAGATTCTTACATACCGTCTAAGGTTCAATTGGAATATCTTAAAAGAGGACTAATCAAGGAACCATTAGCGGCTTACGACGCGCTGGCTAGTGGCCGTTTACCTCATCTAATTCCTCGCAACTTCGAACGAGGTTTTCTGCCAAATCAGATGTATCACACAGGTGCTGGTGCTGTGACGTATGGACATTTTAAAAGGACACCGAAAATTGACTAAACCCAATAATAAATTAATCCATGACTGAAAACAATTGTACCTTACTAATTTAGTTCTTATAGCATGTACGTGTATTCGGGTTAAAAAAATAGGAAGTGTTAAAAGAAATGACATATGAAATAAAAATATATTTAAAATAAGCGGTACATATAATGCCATGACTTTAACATATATATATAAAGCGTGTGTGCAAAGTGTTGCGTTCCAGGGTAGTCCTGATTACCGGTATTGCGTCTTAAAATAGTAAAGTAACTTTTTGTAGGTTCACTGAAATCCACCAAAAAAGTATAGTGTAATCCATTGCATTGTGATCGTGCTTCTTACCAGGAAGCCTACAATTTTATATTTAAAACACCGTAATATAATGGCAAGCATACGTTTTTGTGGTAGCTCATGAAAACTGACACTGTATTAAAGGTCTAAATTGTTTAAATTTTAAATAAAATTGAAGTTTTTGTCATACATAATAATGTGTGGTGCTGTGATATTTTTATTTGTGTGTTGCGTATGTTTTGCGCTGCTATTTTCTTAATTCTGTATTTAAAGAAATGTTAATGTTTGTGCGATTGTAATGTAGAGACAGAGTTAGGTGTATGTATTTAAGAAAAACTTGTAAATGATGTTTTAGAAAATAAAATTATAGGTTGAACAAAATGCTGCGTAGAAATTTATTTTTCAAATACTAATTTGATTGGTCAGTTATTGTAAGAGCATGATATTGTTATTTATAATAAAGTTGTTGTTTACTATCGTAGATTTTGTTTTGTTAGTTTTTTTTTTGCTTTATACAACTCCTTTAATTGTTTTACTTATGTCAACATCTATTGTTAGTTTTTGAATATAATGTTGTATTTTTAAAGATTAAATAGATAATTTATTTTAACTTAAATATATTGGGATTTTTCAATTCTTTTTTATTCATCCACAAAGTACATAAATCTACCGAAAAAAATTAGCAATGTACTTTCTTGCAAAACAACAGCTAGTTACAACAAGAAACTTGTAATATATTTTATCTATTGGCATGTTATTATGTTTTGTAATAATAATCTTCATGTTTTGTAATAAGTACGAGTATATGTAAGTTCGTCCACTTTATTTCGTAACAGCCATCCAAGTCTAAGAAAACATCGACACATACATTCTTCTGACCCTGATCAGCTCAGCTTGATATCTACATACCCTGATGCTGCAAACATACCTACCCGCATACTAACACACGTCAAACTTGTAACACTCCTATTTTCCTGTCAAAAAAATTCAAGTTTAAAACATGTTGCATCATGATATCAAGTTCTGCAGTGTGACATGGACACGTTACTTATATTATTATTATTACAATGTCATAGGGACAATTTAAAGTGATTTTATTATAGCTAATGAGTATTTCTTGTTTAAAGCAGTAGGTCTTCGGAGCTACCACTCGAAAAGAAAAAAAACTAGCAACCTAGCCTGCCTAAAAAAAACCACGAGAAGCCTATTTCAGAATAACGATCGTTTAAAGTGAATGCTGGGCAACTATTACATAATGAAAGATGATTGATTCAATGAAATTTCACATGTCAAAATATTTATTCTTAATAATCACTTAGTGTATAATTAAAAATGTCGGAACCGTCATATTTTACCCGATCAAAAAAAGCATGACCAAGGTGTTAACATACTGTTATAGCTAAGGTTAATTGCTATCTTCAAGATGTCAGTTTAAACCGATACACATTCACGGGTAGAAAATATGACCTACATTTTTTGGTCTTGAATAGGTTACATTTTGTGACGCTTACTGCACATTGTGGCAAATAATGTAACGAAATTAGGCTATAGCTTATCGTTGACGATCAATCGATGTAGACCATTTTTCTTTTTCTAATTATTAAGTGAATTTCAAAAATTGTCGAATTTAATTTTATAAATATTATCATACCCTACTATACCCTACTATTACTATAAACTTCTTACTCTTATAAATGTTATGTCATACTTCTTGTACTGAATTAACAGTTACAGTTAATTCGTAAATAATTTACAAAGTCATTGAGGAATGAAGTTGGGTACAAAAAAATATTGGAAGTGTCTTAAAAACAAACCATTGGGAAAGTACGATGCAATTTCATTATTAGATTTAATAGTTAATTAAAATGACTTGTCTTTTTTAATCTTCAGTGATTAAAGTAATAGAAGCTTGATATTTGTGTTATGTTCACTTTGACCACGACATGAAAAGAACGGTTTACATACATCTCACATCAGATCAACATTTTGCGCGGGATAATCCGAGACAAACAATCGGCATCTCCAGTCAATTTTTTTATGGCAAGAGTGTCAAACGGGCAGACAGGTCACTGATGGAAGCGATTACCGGCGCTCATGGACATCCGCAAGTCGAAAGTCACAGTCTGTATTCTTGTATCCCATATCCTCACTGACTCGGAGAAAAACAATGACAGAACTGGTTAACACCGGTTTTCTATAAATAAGTGGTTATAGATCGTTCGGGTCTGGCTCGTAGGTGCTGAAGCATGGTTTCACACGAATGAGTCAATCGATCAAACAGGTCTAACCGGCATAATGATGTAATCCTAGCCGATTTCGGCAACGAAGGCTGATCAACGACGCAGCTTTGTTATAGTGCACAAGTGTGTGCACAAACACAGATGCACTCTGTGTTCTCTCACTTTCACAATCCGACATGACTGGGAAGAGATCAGGCATAGGACCGGATAGCTTTACGTACTTTCCGTATTCTCCGTACGAGACTACATGACTTGACTCGATGGTTAATCTATTTTTTTTATAAGTCTCTATAATCTATATTGAATTAATGGTGATTTTTCTTTAACCATTGGAAATCATTAAAATTTTCCAGTGCTCAAGTTATTCTGGAACATGATTTCTTTAGTATATTTCTAGCGTTTTATGACTTCTCTTTGCAACACCTTGAGTCGTAATTGGAATACGCGGTTTGTACAAAGTTGTACAGTTCGGTACGGAACTAAGTACATACACCGCAACTGTTCTTTCATTTGACTCTTTGCCCACTTAAATTTGTTGAGTTCGAAGAAAGTTAAATGTCAACTAAAAGTTGTAGAAGCCATCTGAGGCCAACAGCTAAAAATCATTCAAAAAAAAAAAAAAAAAAACACTCGTAGGATTGAGTTTAAGTTGACTATAACGAGACTTACGATGAGGGCTCGTAGTGTTATCGGAGACGAGCTCTGGTCGTAAGTTTACTTATTGTTTAAGATGGGTCCAGCTATAAAAGGAATCATGAGTGTTCAACAGATGTACGCTACGCCTACTGTCCACCCATAACATATTATACATTTAGAGGATCCCAAAATGTAGCACAAAAGAGTACAAAACATTTTCAAACATTGCCAGTAATCTGAAAGTAAGTATTTATCAGTTATTTGACACAAAGGTAAAAATATAATATAGTATTTATATGTACATATAAAAAATATAAATAAAGTTTTTACTTATTATTACTCAACTCGGAATTCAATTTCTGAGGATCACACGCAATGTGACAGGTGGACATTTGTATGGAATGACAATCATTGAAATTTACTTATTTAAAATTACAAATCTGGGTACACTCATTGAAAATTATCTTTATGACAAAAGGTAGGTCACATAACTAATTATTGTCATAAAAAAAAATGCGTTTTGTAAGATACACAACCCTTTATTTCTTTAATTAACAAAAGTTCGATAGTGCTGTGTTTAGTTAGGATTACTGAAAATAATAATAATAATAATAATTCAACAAAACAAAACAGATTATTGATGTTATTATTGTTATTGTTATTATTATTGATTATTGATTATTGATTATTGTTGTTTCAGATTCAACAAAACTCAGATCTCTGTCTGTCACCGAAACTTACAAGTATCTAGGTTTTTCACAGTCCTTGGGAATATCAGAATCTGGCGTGAAACAAATGTTACGGGAACGTTTCTTTGGTCGCCTAAAAAAAGTACTTAAAAGTCTTTTATCGGGCGGTAACAAGGTGCGAGCCTATAACAGTTGGGTCATGCCGGTTCTGATGTATTCCTTTGGTGTACTTAGATGGACTCAGACCGAATTAGATGCCCTTGACAGGAGAGTCCGTACATTGCTGACTGCATTCCGTATGCACCATCCACGTTCATCGGTTATGAGATTGTATATTCCGCGAAAGTTTGGAGGTCGTGGTCTATTAAATATCAAGACTCTACACAATCGCGAGATATACAATCTCAGAGAATATTTTCTACAGACTAATGTGGGAATGCATCGTAATGTAGTTGCAGTAGATACTGGTTTTACCTCGCTCGCTCTGGCTAAAGAGAATTGGCGCAAACCTGTAGTACTTAGTACTACTGATCGCAAGGAAGTATGGAAGGGTAAAGAACTTCATGGTCGATTTTATCGGGCCCTACACGGGTCTGATATAGACTTTAAAGCGTCGACGTCTTGGCTACGGTATGGTGATCTCTTCGGAGAAACCGAAGGTTTTGTTTGTGCAATTATGGACGAAGTTATCATGACGAATAACTACCGGAAATATATCCTGAAAGATAGTACGGTTGACATTTGTCGGGCGTGCCACCGTCCTGGAGAATCTATTAGGCATATTATTTCTAGTTGTTCTCGTCTTGCTAATGGTGAGTATTTGCACAGGCACAATCAAGTAGCCAGGATTGTACACCAACAACTTGCCCTTAAATACCAACTTGTCAATTTTGAAGTGCCTTACTACAGGTATGTGCCCGACCCAGTTCTCGAGAACGGTCGTGCTACGTTATATTGGGATCGATCTATTATCACAGATAGGACTATTGTTGCCAATAAGCCTGATATTGTGGTGATAGATCGATTAGAGCGCCGCGCAATGATTGTCGATATCGCCGTTCCTCATGACGAGAATCTCGTGAAAGTTGAAAAAGAAAAACAATTAAAGTATTTGGATCTGTCTCACGAGATTGCCGACATGTGGAATGTGGATTCGGTGATCATTGTTCCGATAATCATATCTGTTCACGGATTGATAGCCAAGAGCCTCGACCAACACCTTAAGAGGCTCACGTTAGAAGGTTGGATCAAGGGTCTGATGCAGAAGGCAGTCCTCCTTGACACGGCCCGTATTGTGAGGAGGTTCCTGTCTCTGGAGCCCTAACCACCGGTATCTTGGTCCCTGTACCCGATGTCGGTGGTCTACTATTTTTTATATTTTTAAATATGTATTTTTTATTTTTTATATATTTAAAAATGTAATCAATATGTGTATTTATACGTAATAAAGAGAATAATAATAATAATAATAATATATTTTATTTGCTTTAAACATGGTTTACAAAGGTGTTACAATTAAATTTTTTAGAGTACATACATGTTTTGCTAATAACTACTAGCATGCAAAAATTTTACTTAATCTATTGAAGGAACGCCTTAATACTATAAAAACTATAATTAAGTAGCCATTCATGTAATTTCCTTTTAAAGAGCCTCAAATGTAGTAATTTTAAATGATTAGGTATCTTATTATAAACACGTATGCACATTGCCAAACAATTTTTGTTGTATTTAGTTGAACGGGGAATGTCATGTAATATCAATCTGTGTGGATCTCTCCTATTGCGTGGATTTATGTCATTTGCTGTAGTAAATAAATGTAGGTTTTTTCTAACGAAGATGCAGGTTTCATATATATATAAAGAAGGTAACGGTAGCAAGCCAAGTCTTTTGAAGTATGGTTGACATGATTCATCCATATGTAGTCCACACATTGCTCTAATACACTTTTTTTGTGAAACGAATGCTCTATCTACTTCAGTACTGTTGCCCCACGTTATTAAGCCATAACGCAGTACTGACTCAACATACGCACAGTAAGATATTACGGCAGTTTTAGTATTTGTGATATTTCTTATTTGCCTTATTGCATACACAAATTTATTTATTTTTTTTGAAGCATTTTCTACTTGCATTTTCCAATTTAAATTTGCATCAATAGTTATGCCTAAAAACTTCGTATATGCCACTTCTTTGATTTTTGGAATGTTAAGTTTAAAGTTGTATTTTTGGTTATAAGACTGATTGAATTGAATATATGTGGATTTAGTAAGGTTAATATGCAGATTATTAGTAGTTAGCCAATGAATTAAATTATCTATAGTATTATTGATGTCGGCTTCGTGGTCACAAACTGTATTGGTTTTTTTATCAGTGGTTACAATAATTGATATATCATCAGCGTATAGTACACATTTATGACTGGTTATCTCTGTAATGTTATTTATATATAAAAGGAACAGTATTGGACCCAGTACGCTCCCCTGCGGGACTCCAAATGTGTTCAGACTGTAATTCGATGAATATGGTATCATGTCCTTATTTTCATCTATCTTTGTGATACTGACACACTGTTGCCTGTTGCTAAGGTATGAGGATATCCAATTTAATGTAGGACCTCGGATTCCAATTGATTCGAGTTTTTGAAGCAGTATATCATGCGATACCAGATCGAAGGCCTTTGACATGTCAAAGAACAGTCCTGTGGTTAATCGGTTATCATTAATACTGGTCAATATAGTTTGCACAAGAGTGAAGGTAGCTAAAGTAGTGGATTTATGTTTTTGGAAGCCGTATTGGTCCCTTTTAATAATATTAAATTTATTACAATAATCGATTAGTCTCTTGTACATGCACTTTTCATAAATTTTTGATAAAATAGGAATTAGAGTGATAGGACGATAATTGTTAATATCAGTTCTCTCTCCTTTTTTAAATAGAGGCTTTACAATTGATAATTTTAAAGAATCTGGGAAAATTCCATTTACAAATGACAAATTAATTAAATAAGTTAAAATACTTGTAATTTCACCTACACATGACTTTACGACTTTGGTGGTAACTTCATCATAACCTGCAGAATTTGTGTTTTTAAGTGACATTATTTCATTTTTGACTTCTACTTCTGACATAGGCTTAAGAAACATTGAGTTAATTGCTGAAGCCGTTATACGAGAACTATTGTGGGCGTGTTTGTTTAATGACTGATGTGTCAAATTAATGTAATGATCATTGAAGGCAGTGGCGATTTCTGTGGGATCTGTAAGTATTTTATTCAGCAATTCAATAGCTTTAATGTTGTCCTTAGAATTTGTGTTCAGTGTTTCGTTTTTGATAACCCTCCATGTGGCTTTACATTTATTTTCATTTTTATTAATATAATGAGTATTTGAGTTCTTTTTCGATTGTATAATAGCCTGTTTAAGAATTTTAGAGTATGCCATATATTTATTTTTATTATCTGTAGTTTTGTTCTTATAGTATTGGAAGCGCAGTGTACGTTTAGTTTTACAGCTGTATTTGAGGCCTTTACTCATCCATGTTTTAGCTATTTTATTGTTTATATTAATTTTTACTTTATATTTTGGGAAACAAAGGCTGTGAAACAAACAAAACAATTCATGAAAGCCATTAAATGCAATATTTGCGTCCGTTTCCACGTAAATTTCCGACCACGATAATTGTTGTAAACAGTCTTTAAATTTACGAATATTGTTTGAGCTATAATCCCTTTTATAGAAGTTGTATGCAACGGGCTCTTGCAGTTTACGTTTTAAAGAAAAGCTTAATATTTGCGCTGTCTCATGATCAGAAAGATGTAGCGGGAGAACTGTTCCAGTTGCGCCAGGAATATTGCTCCAAATATGATCAATACAAGATGATTTCCTCGTGGGTACATCAATGTGTATTTGCAAGTTGTAGTTATAGGATAAGTCTAATAATTTGTTTGTAATATGGTCTTTTTTTAAGGTGTTAATATTGAAGTCACCTGCTATGACAAATTGCATTTTTGAGTTATTTTTTTTAAATATTTCATGAAGGAGATTATTTAATTTAGTTAAGAATATAGTGGGATCAGATTGGGGCGTTCTATATATACAAATAATCAATAAATTGTTCGATATTAGCTCGATACCACAGATTTCAAAGGTATTTTGCATGGCATAAGATTTTAAAAAAGGTACTTCTTTATAATTAAGGCCCTTTTTTACTAATATACAAGTGCCGCCTCTTCGTTTTTCTCGACAAAAATTAGCAGCTAGGTCGTAGTTATATATTTTTACATAATGTTCGTAGCCTCTTTTTACAAAGGTTTCTGATAAACAAATGATATCTGGAGCATTTTGTGCATCTTGTAATTCTTGGAGAGTTAATTCTAAAACTTCTCGTTTACATAATACGCTGGCAATGTTTTGATGTAGTATCCTAAAGTTATGGTTTTGTAATATGAGTTGTGTGGTAGATGTATTACTATGCTCGAAAAAAGGTGTTTTTTATAGGTAGCTTTGCTCGAAAAAAGGTGTTTTTTATTTGTAGCTAATAGATAATATATTACATACAAATGATACAGTTATGTGATTTTCAAGTTCTCTCATGTGTTAAAGGAAAAAAGATCTTACCTGCTCGTAATAAAGTAGCTGGGTTTTGTCCTGAATGATTTATAGGACAGGATTTGAACAAAAACCTAGTTACTGATTCATATAATATTTACACAAGAATGTATATGACTTATTAATATTTAAAGTTATGAAGTACAAGAAAGTACTTAGTTAATAAGTTTACACTCTGCCCGCACATTTTTACCTTTGATAATCTTGTCTTTTACAGACATTGGCATTCAGTGATGTACAAAATACATAAACAAAGTAAAAATTAATAATATTTCATTTAACGTTTTAGGTCTCACCATATTAAATGCATTGCCTTGATATTTTGTAAAACACCTAATTATGCAGATTATAGATATTAGTAAGAAATTCAGTAATGTATTCCGTCTCATAAATATGAGAATCATCCGAATAAATGGAACTAATGTGACAGATCGGCCATATTTGTTGTTGTCGAATGTTCCTATTTTGTTCATTGCCATTTAGTGGAGCGCCTGGGGGTTTTCACCTCGGATTAGAGTTATAGTGAATGAATTAATATGATCGACGTGGGATATTGTTTTTTAAACTATAAATTGCAATGTTTACCCAAAATTTTATTGTGCACTCCATTTTTTTTTTGTTGAAGAGATTTTGTAAAAAATTAATGTTTGACCATATATTTTCACTTTAAACAGTAATTTTTTTTTATTTATATGTTAAATCTTACCGGAGTAGACATATAGGAACATTTTCCAAAGATATCTGTGTATAAAAATAGCAGTAGGGATCTCGAACAGGTAGAAAAACGTGGAGGGGAGAGCGGAGCGACAGCTGCTATCATACGTACAATA
Source organism: Hypercompe scribonia (assembly GCA_949316085.1). Taxonomy (NCBI): domain Eukaryota; kingdom Metazoa; phylum Arthropoda; class Insecta; order Lepidoptera; family Erebidae; genus Hypercompe; species Hypercompe scribonia. The sequence continues at coordinate 14,187,541 of OX438981.1, read as the reverse complement.
GAATTTCTCGGCTAGTTTAGTTGCAAGTAATACGTGTTCATATTATGCTTCAATAACAGTGAAAATTTGGTTTTTTAGTGAAAAATTCTTGTATATTTTTGTACTGGAAGGTGCATTGAAGACGACGTTTTTATATTAATTTATTACAAATTATTTTGTATTGCTTAATTTGGTAAGTGATTAGATTGAAAACTACAATTCATTATTGAATTAATTAAATAATAAATAAATCGAAAATTAAAGATCAGTTTCAATAAAAAAAATATATGATAATAATGAATCAAATGCAATTAATTAATTATTAATTGTTTTTTATTAGATTTCGAACAATGGATAAACCAACGGCTAGCAGCATGGCTGATGAAAATAGCTGCATAATATGTATAAACCTGGGTTCATCTTCTAAAACAAATTCAAAGTTAGGTGAAATGATAAAAATTAGTAGAGGAGTAACCTTTACAAGCTGCTTCAACCGAACGACAAGAAGGATTCTTACCTCACCTACAAACTGAATTTGTTTTTGCTCATTCAAGTTGTCGACAAAAATATATTAATAAAAAGTATATTACTTATTAAAAGTATTATTACATTCCAATGTATAAAAATAAGGTCCGTGAAAATCTCTTATTATCGTCTCTGAAAGAAAAACTTCGAAGTAGCATGAATTTCAATAACTTCAATTGGGGAAAAACTGTTTTTTTTGCGGACAAGAAGCTGATAAAACAAAAGAAGCAAAATTATAGAAAAGAAAAGAAAAGAAAAAAGAAAAGTATGAAACAAGAAAAAAAGAAAAAGGAAAAAAAGAAAAGAAAAGTAGAAAAGCATCTTAATAGGCTGCCATAGTGTGAGTCAGCAGTCGCAATGAGTATGGTGACTTCAACTTTTGGATTTTATTCATGCTTTCCATCAGGTAGAGTAGTCACTTTGGCAGGCTCTTGAAATAAAAAAAATAAAAAAATAAATAAATAAAGCTCGGCGTAGGTAGATTTCATACATCAACACTCCAACTTTAAATGAATCCATCACGAATTTTATAGCCGTCCAGAAAACTGTTTATTATCGTGATATCCATAAAAGGATTTCTGGTATAACCGACTTACAGACACTTGTAGCAAAACATCATTCGGATTGTTATAATTTGCTGAAAAATTCAATTCACCTCAGTTATGTTGAAAAGAAAATTAATCCGAGAATTTCGATGGTAGATGCAGCAATGGAGCAAATATACAAGTACATAGAAGAGAATGATGATTGCCAATTTACCATGCAAGAGTTGAAAAACGTCATCACTACAGAGCATATCCCCGATGAAAAAACTATTAAAAAACGACTAATAGAACACTTTCACGATGATATTATCATTTCAACTAAATTTGGTCCAATGCCATTATATGTTTTAAAAAAATTAACCATGATGTATTAACAGAAAATTGGTACAATCAAAAATATAATAGTAAAGAAGAAGAATTTCATATTCTGAAAGCGGCTAGTGAAATTATTCGGAGAGATATAAGAGCCAGCCAGTGCAGCGGAAATAGGTGTTCCAATATTTCACCTATTATGCAGATAGATGAAGTAGAAAAAAATACTTGAAGTAGACAACAATGTAATATATTTAAATAAACAGATTTTGAACTAATATTTTTTTTATTTTCATTAGTCGTAATTAATTACCTTATTTTTTTGAAAGTACACAATAGAGTGCGTTTCATTTATAATTAAACTGGCCGAGAAATTCCATTGTACATAGCAGCTGTCGCTCCGCTCTCCCCTCCACGTTTTTCTACCTGTTCGAGATCCCTACTGCTATTTTTATACACAGGTATCTTTGAAAAATGTTCCTATATGTCTACTCCGGTAAGATTTAACATATAAATAAAAAAAAATTACTGTTTAAAGTGAAAATATATGGTCAAACATTAATTTTTTATAAAACCTCTTCAACAAAAAAAAAATGGAGTGCACAATAAAATTTTGGGTAAACATTGCAATTCATAGTTTAAAAAACAATATCCCACATCGACCATGTTAATTCATTCACTATAACTCTAATCCGAGGTTTTACGGTTTTAAATGCTCCAGGCACTCCACTAATTGCATTTTTTAGACATTGGCCGTGTTTATGATGCCTAAAGTTGTAAAAAGTGCTGGTCGAGAAATAATATAAAAAGTTAAAGAGTTTTTTGAAACAGAACAGTAGAATTGGAGGTTTTTGACACCAATAAATAATGTTCGTAAAAGAGTAGCCGTTAAAACAGATCTATGTTTGGGGATGTCAGTTTTAGAATTTTAATTTTTTTTCCGATTTTTACTATTTTTTTTTGGACTTCCTTTATTCTTTTATTAATTTTTCATTATGAAAATTCTGTAGTGTCTATTTTGTTTAAAAACTGAAATGCAACATGGTTGCCTGAAAAAAATATTTATTTAAAACTAACTTGGACAAAAGCCGTATTGATTAAACTATTTAAACAAAATAAAGACTTGAAAACAATGTTAAAGTTGACGGAAAGTGTTTTCAAACGTGATTATAAAATATTGCTTTGTCCAGTGCAAATATTTAGAATAATAGTCGAGAATAACCCGAAAACCACACACATGTTTTTAAAATATAAGAACTAAAATTTAAATTATGCTGTATTTAATTTTTTTGCCCGTTAGACTTTTTTCAATCCCTCACATAAGCACATTAGAATAAATTGTTTAATTTTATGTACCACCAAGAATTGTTAGCTAGGATTTGGGGAATGCAACAGTCAAGGCTCGCATTTCGGCACTTGACTGAAGCGCTGGGTCTGTGAAACTTCTTTCGTGAGACGAAGTATACATTCAAAGCAGTTATTCAAGTAGTATACCTTCAAAAATATTGTTTTTTGTTTTAATAAGCAAAATATTACTAAAGTCACTGATTATAAAGCACGGTTGTTATTAAGCAGTAATTTTTGTTGTAGCTTATTTAGTAACAGAAAGTTTTTGCTCACGCCTGCTAAAACACAGAGAGCAATTCGTAGAATAGCAACGCAGCATAAACTTATAATAAATCAAAAACAAACATTACTTCAACTTTTTAATGCCTTTATAGCATTTGCAAATCTCTCTACACTTCGTGACTGACGATTAAAAAGTAAACACATTATTTTATTGCCATTTTTGGCTCTTCTTGTTCCAAATTTCCCTTTAGGACTAGTCAGAAATGCTTGAGGTTTGGGCGTGCCAAAAATTCGTTAACATTTGAATCTAACATCCCACGCAAACATTTTAAGGGAGTTCTTGGGACCGATGCTAAAGGAATTTGCTGGCTACAATCGTAACACATGGTTTCAATAAGATGCCACTTGTCACACGACCAATGAGTCCCTGCCGGTGGTCAGACATATTACCGGAAAAACTGATTTAGAATGCAAACGTTGAAACGGTGTTCATTTAGACGATGTAATTTTTTTTTAAATAATTCCAACTAAGTAAAAAGAAGTTCGATAAAGTTTATGTTATTATATTAAATAGGATTAAAGTACCATTTCCTAATGAATAATCAAGAGTGTCTGCAAAAACGAGGTTTGGAAATACCAACGATAATAAACGTCAATTGAAGAATAAATTTACATGCAAAAACATCAAAGAACAATCGAGAAGTTTATAATATTAAACTAGAAAGTCGAATACGTAAGATTAACACAGAACCTTTTGAAATTATAACATTTATACTCATTGAAACGTATCATTTGTTTCGTATAATAGTCCAATCTTGATCAGTATAATGGATAATTATAGAATATAATCTTCACCTTCTGATGATTATGTTATTCACTATTATTACCATTGTGAAATACTTGTGCATCGGATCTGTAGTCACAAATATAAACAGATTTTGAAAATCTTTAAATATTTGAATCTCTGAAGGGATAATCTATAAGGAATTCAGGGAACTGAATGCAAGTAAAGGTTTTCCTAATTGCAAAATGTTATTTTACAGTCTTTTCGAATACATATACTTCATTATTTAGTTTTGTGTAGTTTTAGTTCAATACAACTTAACATAGTAAAACAAATCATTCTTTAGTAACCATTAAAAAAAATCTGTCTATTTTTGAGCACAGCATTATTTTTAATTCTTTTGAAGTGACACAAAGCTAAGCAAACCTTTGTGTCACTTCAAAGGCGTTGCACTTTGTAAAGTATGAACAACAATAATAAATTCATTTTATTTCAACTCAGCAAACATTTTTTTAACAACGCCATCTAACGAATAGTTACATAAATATTACTGATTTTCACAACCAGCAACTCTACCTACATACATAACGAGGTGGCTTGTCTGTATTGCTAACTTTTTTTAAAGCACTATCAACTGTTTCGTACAGCATTTAGTAGGTGGCATTAATGTTAGCTCTGTCGTCACATAATTTCTTTCGTAGTTTAGGTAACATTACTTTCATACATCTTTAAGATTGGCGGGAAATGTAATGGCAGTTTTATTTAAACACTAATCCTGCACTAGGAATATGAAGTGTGTTGTGGAGAACTTTTACAAGCATTTGTGAAGCATACTATAAGGAACACTTAGATTTCGAACAACACTATACTGTATGTTGTCGCATGTGGGAATCGAGCCGACAGCACTCATCGCACTAAGAAACAGTGAAGTTTTATAGTTTGTGTCAATAATCATGATTGAAATAAATAGAATATAGACATCGGTATAAAAGTTAAAATTTTATACTGAGTACCTTAAAATGAAGTATAAAATTTACAATTCATACAATAATTATTAATAAAAGTAATACTGTAGAATGTAAGATGTCGTCGAAAAATCGCTGCCGGCAAATTGCAAGTATCGTAATTGCTTTCGCAGACTATTTAAAGGACAACCTGGACGACGAATTAGTGTAGTTGGTTGCATCGCTTAACTTTGACGCGGTTAAGTATTATTGATACCAAAAAGACCTGAGGCTCTGGAACTGTAACTTTTGAACTTTACTGAATTAAGCTTTTGCTTTACAATCTTGTTTAACAAACATTGAAATTACTATACTCTCATGTTCTCCCACCGTAGTGGTGAACGATCTTTCTCAAAACGTGTGAAAGTTTAATCGAGCAATACACATTTTTATCATCTCACTGTAATGAATGTTGACAAAAAAAATATTTTTGATTTTATCTGAGAAAAATTCGTCGAGTCTTCCCATCGTCGATCCGGCAGTGTCTAAATACGAAAATCATTAATCAGTATGTCTTAGACATCGAGACATATGGAGCCGTAACGTGGACTGGAAAGGGCAATACTCGACGTTTCTCTGTGGGATCACATCAGGAATGACGTGATCCAGCAGAGAACCAAGATTTTCGACGTAGCCCGCTAGATTAGCAAGTTAAAGTGGTAGAGGGCTATATTTGCCGCAGAATGACATTAGACAAACCTTACGGTATAAGAGTTCTAGAGTGGAGGTCGCGTCTCGGTAAACGTAGTCTAGAACACCCACATGCTAGGTAGAGTGACAATTTGTGCAAGTGAGCTGGCAGGAGTTAGATGTGGGAAGCCCAAAATCTATCAACATGACATGCAATGGGTGAACTCTATGTTCAGCAGTGGACTGCAATAGGCTGATGATAACGTGACAAATTTTGTTTGAATTAAAACATTGTTTGTAACAGCTTTTCAAAACCTAAAATAATTGAAGGAATAATTAAATGGAATTTGTTACTGGTCCCACGCTGTCCTAATGCGGCACTGAAATAGATATAAAATTACGGTGATTTGAGTATTAATGTGGAGTCACAGTAAGGTTTCAATAACTGTATTTTCTCTATATTCGGTACGTCTGAAGATTTGCATCAAAGAGAAAAGATTCAATTATTATAAAATGTAAAATATTCGTCTAAAAGTTGTACTTAGTAGCTAAGCTAAGCTAAGATTCAACATTGTAAACACTGGCGGAACTGTAATGGAATTAAATGCCAAAGGTTATATGTATTTGATTAGCCTAATTATTACTACCATGGAAATAATATTATGGTTAAATAATGCTTTTCTTATTGGGCATCTTTTCACTTAAAAAAAATAGAGCTAATTTCATTAGTAATAATAATTTCACTATCGTTTTGCTTCTATTTTCTTTTTCAATTATCTTGAATTGGCTTGACTAAACTTTTTCTGTTTAAAGTTCTAGAAATGTACGGCTTGTGTTGCCCTTACATCAACAATTTTTAACATTCTACAGCTGGACATGGAGCTTCTTGCCAGTTCTCGTGGGCAAGGAGGTTCTGGCCTACTATACCACACTGGTCAGACGGGTTAGTGAAGGGTTTGTTTAAAATTTTTCTTCTCTCTACAGTGATGTTGCCCTGCTTGTTTGAACCCTTAGTTATATCTTACGATACCTGTGGGTTGAATAAGAGTGGTAACACTTGGGGAAATTGCCCTTCATAACACATGTATACTTAATAATTCACTTGTCTTTGCTAAAAACACTCGTAATTAAATTAAAGGTTTTTTAAAAGCTATCTTACGGGTTCACTGTACAATGATTAAAATAGTGTAGATTTTTACACACAGATTATGTAAACATGTCTTTGCAATTACTTAATTTCGTAATGTGCTGTAACAAAAAACATCACTTGGCGGATGTTATACAATTGTGGTGATAAAAAAGTTGTAGCGGACGTTAAAAATAGGATAATCTCAAATTTGTGATAGTTGATCCGATTATACCACCATATCTGGAAACATACTAGATATTTATTTTGTAACACAATGTAATACATTACGCCATTTCCTTCCCGATTAGCAGAAAATATGCCAACAGGGCTGGTTCTCTCTCGTATACGAGCGGTCACGGTAAGTTATTACTGTTTGCTACACTATCGCAATATCACTTAGTGTATGATATCCTAAACTCAAACTTAACTTCCTTAACTTAACTTAACTGGTTTGGTTATATGTAAATTTATAAATACATAAACTCAGTCAAACCGGAGTGGTAGCTAGTGCTTCACGAAAACCGGTATTAGGCATTTCTTTACTATCTGTGTGGTTATAGATTAAGAACTCAGAGTCTCACCATACCTATTCATCCTGATGGTGTCGTAAAAGGTGATTAAGGGATCAAACAACGAAGGTAAATATTTCTGTAAAGAGAATTGCTTTTTCTTTAATGAGTAAGATTATCAGAACCCAACTCCCCTTCCTTGTGATTCTGCCTCCAGAGTGTATTAGCTCTAGTCGAATATTCAGCAAGAACAAGTCTAGTTCTATATAAAAACTTCTGGTAAAGTTTATAGAGCTTTTGTCGTACGGGCCATTATTACAAACATATTGACATCTTATTCATTAATATCTGTTCAGTAATTTAGATCCTACGGGTGAACAAACAAACATACATAGACTGTTAAAACTATTACACTTTCTTTTGACTTCGTCAAAGTCTAGTAAAAATGTTGAAAAGTTCTAAATCTAGTTTTTATTCTGCCTTTGGGCAGTGCTTCATTTGCAGAATATAGAGAAAATGTACCACCATTAAATACACAAACCTTTTAACAAACTTGAGTGTTCTAGAGGTATTCAATACTCCGAAGCAGTCTTACAAGCAAAGATACAGCCAGTTAGTTACTGAATTAACTGGCTGTATCTTATAGTAGGTAATATGGACTTGAACCTATATCGTACCTTAGCACCGTATACAGCAGAAACAGAAAACCCACTATTTTTATAGTAGTACATTGCCAACTTTGAGATTACTTGTTATGATAGACGCAATCGACGTTAATTGCAAGGTTCTAATTTCATAAAACAGTACAGTTTCTGGCAATTTCTATTTTCTAAAAATTTAATTTAGACTTCCTTTAACGCGCATTTTATGATAAATACATAACACTGCGTTAAGCTTCCAAGACGTAAAGGTCGGCTTTTATTACTGTAATAAACACTGATTTGCGATAAACATAAGAAGACAAGCACGTAAGCGGTCATGTGCTTATAAGAAAGTTGAACAGACGACGGAACACGTTAAAGATTTCCTTATATATTAATTTATTTATTTGTTAAATCGCTTAACAAAACACGGAGACAATATATGATATTCCTACCGTACCTAAAGTGTAAACCAACGATATATACACTCAACTTTACAGAAATATTACTTTTCGTCTTCAAGTTACCTACGCCTGCGGTGTAACAATATAATTCAATATTGGGAGTGATAGGGGTCTTATCAGTAGATTGTGGTGTGCAGATCTGCAGCAATATTTTAATTGAGACAAAGATCTCAGGGAAGACGGACGTTCGTGTTAATGTTTCAAATGGACGACGAAAATCGAATGCATAGCGAAAACAGTGTTGACACTTTCGGTAATAATAGCCTCATACCATAATTTATCTGAAAGTATATATAAAACTGAGAAAACGTTTCCCGAATTGTAGAATATATCCTGCAAAATCTATTAAGTTAAGACGCTAATCGAAATTTATTAAATAATCAAACCAAGTAGTATGAGAGAAGACGCAAAGAAAAATAAATTCTTTCTAAACAAATGGAATAAAATTAAAGAAGACTTATAAATGAAAATCATTGGGCAAAGAAATCGATAAGGTTTAGGTCCGTTCTGTCTGGACGTATTACGAGTTGTTTGTGAAAAGTGATAAACAACTAATAAAAAAACTAAGGTTTACATTATATTTTAATAAGTTTATTTATTATCATTAGAACAGGGAAGTAGACAAGTATAAAACAGATTTTTATTGCTGTCAGTAATAAATTAGTCTGTGGCCCATCTGACGGCCAGTGGTAACTGCCACCCATAGATATGGCCGTGCTTTTTAAGCATTCAAAGAGAAAGTCAAATTAAAGTGGGCAATTGGGAAAGGAAAATGGGACATCTGGCACCTTCGAAACACGGAAACAAAATCTTGACTTTTCAATTTGCATGTAACCACTGTAATTTACCACCATGCAAACTCTAATGTCCAGCCAGTAGGGCTTCGGTAGGGGTATGTGTCCAATAAGTATATTTAATTGGACAATGGACCTATTACTAGGTGGTTTATTTTATTACTCTCTTTATTAACTCTATTTCGCGAAAGTAATTATTATTTTCATATTTTCCTTTTTGACGAAGTTCATAAAAAAAGAGAGAAATATGAGAGGATAGTAGTTTCCCGCTCAAGCTGGCCCATTCACTTTTTTATCCATAATGTTAAACGTACACATTTAGCTGCGGCACGACTGCATTAGATTTTATCACGAAAAATTACCAATAATACCCATCTGTTGTAGAATTTCAAAAATCTTGCATTGACCATACTACTGTGAGAGAATAGTAATAATACGTGCCTAAAATCAGGCTTACAAATCTCGCTGAAGAGTTCCACTATCTTTTTCAGAATTACACCATTGGAACAGCTCCAAGTTAAAATTTTATGGTATTGTCATCTGTAGACCAGATGACAATGATGACATTTAGTAAGTATTATTACAATACGATTATTATAAATTTGTATACAGTTAGTTACAAATAAATCTTAAAAAAGCATGTTAATGCGTATAGGCATATTTATTTCGTCATAAGCAATTACTAACATTATGAATATAACGCGTTTATTAATCATTGAAAATGGAACAACATTATATAACGCGTGCGATGTGACAATCAAGTGAGATCTTACAAACGCACGCTTATAAATATTTCATTTGAAACGCACCTCGGTTATTACACCTGAATTCATGCATGTTTAACAAAATGAGATACCTCATTTGAGAAAAAGTGAAAAGCTGCGCCGATTACCGAGAATCTCGGTTTGGACATCAACATAATGTATTATGTCACTACAATCCGTAGTATGTAGTTACGTACAACTAATTCGAGTTGCAAAGACATTAACTGCATCTAAACTGTGATAGATAACTGGAGGATTAAAGTGCTTATACTATAAAGTGCACAAACAAGTGCTTTTATTTACAAAGTATTTTTAGTATTTAAGGGGTAGTAAAAGGTCAGATATCCCGTCTTTCCTACCGAAGTTTTATTTTTAGTGTTTCCTTCTTTATGATTGAATGAGATCATTCTTGAAGTTCTTATTGTAAGTATACTATTATGAATATTTATCGTTTAAGCCTTTAAAAGTGTACTACTGGACATAGGTATCTCTTTAGCAAAAAGGTTTTGACCTTATATACTACGCTGGCCCAACGGCTTGGTATAGAGTTCGCTTTAATTTTTCCTTCTCTTCACAGTAGTGTTATTTTGCATATTTTGTTTCCTTAGTTCTCTCTTACGGCATCCATGGAAAGAATAGGGGTGATGGCACTCTGTAATGTTGATCTAATATTATTCTAAAATGAGTTTTTTTTTATGTTTATTTCAAAAAGTTTCAATAATATCCTGATAAGTTTTTGTGATTCAAGACGGTACCACCTGGTGGTGACTGGTGAGTGCAGAAGACGAGTGAGTTCAGTGAGGTTTAAGGAGATATTTGTAGCTATTTATATCGTTACTGCATAGATTAGTCCTATCTATATTTGCTATAGAACAATGTAGCATTAGGAATCAAAGAAGTATAAGATACTGTTTCGTCAAGACTTAATTACTTATTAAGTTTCTTAGGAAACGATAATGGCAATGATACCGCAAATGTGTGGTATCATAATTTCTTTAAGAAACAGGATATATCAAAATAATAACACTTGCAAATTAGATTAGTAGAACATGAGATAAGCGCTTTCGAAAAGTTATAAGCTTAATTATATTAGTATTGACTCGGTGGATGTCCAAAGTTCACAGGTCAACAGTTACAAAAACCGTGTTGAATTGATAGGAGATACGATATATGATATGTAATTAATTTAAGTAACATCTCTCATGGGTATATAAAATTATAATCATTAATTTTGTAGGCCTATGGAGACGGATAGCGAACATCTTTTAAGGTTATATAATTGTATAGAGAGAATATAAATAGAAAGAATGAGGAACTAAATAGGCCTTATGTAACGCACCGTGAACCTCAAGTTTTTTGGTACAAATATGCTAATTTTTATGTCAAAACATCAGTTATAATTTAAAACGCGTGACTCTACACGAAATAAAATAAACGTTGCATACATAGATGTCCTCGAACCGATTCGTAGTCGTTCTCGCTGAGTCGTTTCACTAAATGTATGACGTTAGCTAGGTTTGAGCGATGAGATCTGTATCATAAGATCTGTATCCCGAGTACGAAAAATTTCTGAATTCGTATCGAATCCACGATATGATTATGGAGTATTAGGAATACTTTGGTGTCTTTATACCCGTCTGGTCAGCGTGGCATAGTAGGCCAAAACCTCCTTGCTAAGGAGAGGCCTATGTCCAGCAGTGGATTGTAAAAGGCTGTTGATGGTGTCTTTCCATATATTATATATGGTGCCTGTAGAGGAATGTTTTGAACTTTTTTTATGGAACTGCCGCAAAAAATCATACCCAAAAATACAACTTCACTAATCTTTTATGTGTTAAGTGATATTGAAATCAATTGAGGTCTAGGTCAGGCTGGCCTATCTTCTAAAGAATGAAAGAATATATGAATAAGGGGTGATAAGGGTCATTTACAATTTACTCATTCAAATTGAAGTGTGCTTGAAATGTATATCGTTGTGTATTGATAGCCTAACTAACCTACACAAAAACTAAAATATAACCAATACATGGTTCATACTATTATGAATCGTGTGCAGGTAGTTAAGGAACTAAGTAAATACAACTTATTACATTTGTTTTTATTGCAAGTACATGAAAGATTACTATTAATGTATATGTTTTAGAAACTGACCTTAAAAAGATTATCCAATGAAATTAAAAGTAGTATGATATTGAAAATCTTTTTCTTAAGCTACAGATGCACATAACTCTTCTGCCTAATAATACCAGTGTCCATATACTCCTTGAACTTCGAAAGAAAAACATAACATCATGCTAGTAGTGTTGTTTAGTTACAATATTGAGCAACGAAGAGGTAGAAATCTTCCGTTTCTACCAAATTTTCTTGATGTATATTACATAAGTATCGTATTTGTTTGTTAATAATTATTTTAATTAAATGTATGTCCTACTTCAAATGTGAATAAAATGATAAAGACTCATGCAGCCAAGCCCAGTTGAACCCATATTAAATGGTAATCAAAGACATAATTCCAACATTTAATGACATATTAATTGTATTTTCATGTACGTCACAATGTTTATGTAATACTTATTAGTGATTTATGGAAAACTGAAATTATAATTAAATTAATAAGGTAGCATTTAAATCGAATACCTTGTTTTCTTTACATGTATATCGCATTCGGTAGTCACCGTGAGTTACCAGTAATTCATGGACGAATCTGTTCTTTGTGGAAAGTGCAATTAATAAAGAAAGATGAAAATTAACAAAGTCTACAATCGATAATTTGATATTTTATCGATTTAATTGTTATCTTCTTGTTATCAGCCAAAGTGATTTGTGGTCACCATACTCATTGTAAGTAGAGACCGTGTAGTATCACCCATACATACATTTTACATACGATTTTTTATTTTACATTACATTCAAAAAAACTTCAGGCTATAAAATAACATGTTGCCGCTTAATACGGTTCACAACAATATATTTGTGATTTTACCACTATACGACTACCAGTTTGATTGTATAACATAAAATTAAATCAAAATCACCAACATTCGATTAATAACAAATCTACTCAATCCATCTAGCCATCCTGCCGTCTGGGTAGCGCGGTAATGTAAGCTAAAACCCGCTTTCTAAGGAGAGGTCTATATCTAGAAGTAGACTAGTAAAGGCTGTGGCCGGTCATGAAGTTCTAGTGTCTAAAATATAAAATTGTTGCTGGCTGTTCACATATGTTTGAATAGCTCAACGATATCATAATATACATATGTGAAACTTTTTCTAGACTCTATATCTCTGTCGCTGCATCTGAGATGGACCGACAAAGATAAAAAAGAATTACTGAAACTTCTGCGTAATGATATCATCATTAAAATAATCATCTACAGGTGTACTCAAAATTAATTATTAAACATTTCCCTCTATAATCCTGAGTGCTTTAAGCGAGTGTGGAAAAGTATCTCGCTAGGCCGCCATAGTGTGGGTTGATGACCACTGCACTACCTGCACTCACAACGAGTATGGTGACCATAACTCTGGAATTGCAGTCATGTTTTCTATCAGGTAGGGTAAAGTTACTTTGGTAGGCATTAAAAAAAAAGTTGGTAAGAAATTATAAGTACGTTAGCGGGTTCTGACTTTTCATCAATAATCAGATCATGTTACCGGTATACAATCCTGACCTGCTCCAACTATTATTGATAATAATAATAATTTATTTTCTTTATAGGGTATAATATAGTTACAATAGATTTACATATAAAAAAAAATCTAAAAATTTTGTGGGAGAATGGTGCCTAAATAGGTCTGTTGCCGCCTGTATTTTAGGTTAGACTCCACCTAATTCAACCCTTTTTATTGAATAGGGCCTATAATGAGTCGAAAAAATATCAAATTTAATACGCTTCTACCAACTCCTTTGGGTATTTCAGCGTTATTGTACGTATGCATGTATCTAACGTTATAACTTAATATCATATAACTCTGAATTTACATCTGTTTTTTATTTATATAATCATTTAGATAAAGTTTATTTTAGTCTAAATGTATTTTTAAGTTTATTTTAAGTTATACAAGGCCATATTTATGCTAAAAATAATAATTTAAGCGCCCGGCACTGCATTGACAAGTTGAAAAGTATTGCTGTATTATATGTAAATATTTAAGTGGAGGACACAATTTGAGTGATTTTTAGTTTATTCAACTTAAGAATGGATGAATCTCTCAAACAATTGCAAATGGAAATTTTAAACACAGTAATTCTATTACGGAAGGAAAAGAAGATTGACCAAAATTTATCAACAAATTCAAATACTTTCTTTTCATAGACTAGTTATCCTTTTAAATTTAAACTCAAGCAGTTTCAATAGTTTTTTAATTTTCTACGTATTATTTTATCTAATTATGTTGTGTAATATAGAGTCTGTCCTATTTATCTATCCCAGAAAATTATTTCGTTTCGGTATAAATTTGTCTTTAATTTAATTTTATTGATATTAGTACTTGTTATTTTAAAATTATTATTACAATGTACTGAAGAATCAACTCTATTGTTATTTTTCGGGGAACAGACATTACAGCTTAAATTTCTATTCACACACAGCACACAGGCGCTTAAAATTGTTGTAGAGCAAAAAACATTGTCCAGTGTTCTAATAATAAATCGCATAAAACATAAACACTAACAAAAAACTATTGATACAAAGCGTGTCACAAACTACTTTCTCACTTTCAAGAGCTTGAGACATTGATTGCAAATGGTATGATAACCGGTAAAAAGTAACCTAGTTGACAATTGTAGATAAGTATATATTTTCTAAATCAACTGATGCTAAGTGGTTCCAGCAATTGTACGTTGTTCCTAATGTAGAAAAGTTTCATTGGGGACCCGGAATACTGTCCAGGAGATGAAAAGCAATTAGCATCTGCTTCTAGATAACGTCAGTCTTGTCTCTACAAAAGATTTTAAATACTATGCTATACGAGTATAATAGTATTTAGAAAATTTCTATTAGTGCGCTGTTTCTTCCGAAGAAATTTAGGAAATATTTTAAACTTAAATTAATATAAATAATATTTATATAAATTGATGACATAATGATGATGCTAGTGTTAAAGTTCAGACTTGGATCAAACAATTTTTATTTTCAAAAAAATATCAGAAACAATAAATAATAAAGAAATAAATAACAGTGATATGCCTAATTGATTTTAGCATTCATGTAAGGTTCTATGTATTATCCAGTTTGTGTGTGTTATTAAATATTTGCAGATCAAAATGTAAAATAATAAGTTGAGGTATCCTGGGGTAATTCAGAATTTTAATTCATGCAGAATGACCTGCAAGGTACAAGCGACAACACTTTGTGTGATGTACAAATTGTTTTGAGCTTGGGCGTTCTTTGTGGATTTTACATCCATGTCTGTATAGGTTTCCAGGACACAGGATATCTAGCGAAAAAGTTGTATTTTAAAAAAAAATTATTTCTTAATTTTTACAGTAGTTTTTTTCTTATGGATGGTTTGCATTCAAGACATGTACGATTTTTTTAAAGGGATATATTCTATTAAGCAGATACATATACATTTATATTTTTATCCACAAAAATTAAAATGGTGATTTTATTTTGTGTAACAACAATTTAAAAAACAAATATTTATGCCTAATTTTAACAGTTTCTCTCTGGAGTTATACAATAAATTCAATCTCTTTATTAACTAATTAAAAAGCAAAATTTGTAAAACATTTCTGTTGATAGCAATTTTTCATTATTTATGTAAATAAAAATTCACTTTATTTTTACTCGTACACTTAGCAACCGTGTGGGTCTCCTTAGGCATTTGTTATAGATGTATTCAAGAGACGAAAAATAAACTATGTGATTTGCTTTATGATTTCTTTAGAATAAGTAAGAAGTTTTCTACCGAAATATTTTCTTTTTATGATATAGAGTGCAAACGAACAAACCAACCACTTGGTGGCTAGTGTCTGTGGATGCTCATGGACGTCTTCAACTTAAAAGATGCAAGTTTGTTAACACTCTTTGAGTGCTCGCCTAAAAGTATATCTTTTCTTTAAAATATATGTGGCAGATAATTAAAAAAAATGTTTTTAACTTCCATGTCTACGTAAAAAAACACATTAACAAATTGTTATATTACTGAAGCTGTTAAAAATGATATTATAAAGTTATAAAAAATATGGGAAAAACAAAAGAATAAGATACTCGTAGTTTTGACAATTTACAATTGAACAATTGAGAGTACAAAAATGACATAAAAATTTTATAACTTAATTCGAAGTTTTCAGTGTTTTTATTTTATCTATTCCACACAGACGACAAAGGAAAGCCTCTTAAATATTATAATATCCCGTCGATAATATGTTAAACAAATTGTATTTTTTGTCATGTTTTCTTAATTCAACTTCTTCAGAAAAATACTGGAAGGAAAAATAGAAGGCCAGAGAAAACGAGGCTGGCCTAGATTAACATACACACAGCAAGTGAAGGAGAAAGTGAGAGTCGTGGCCTATCAGGAGATTAAAGAGATCGCAGACAACAAAGAAGAGTGGTGATTGTTCTACCGACAAGGACTTGACTCTTAAATTAAGGGAGAGATTCTTAGTTCAGGTCTAAATAAGGATGTGTTAACTATCCCAGGATACATTCATTCAAATGTGTGTGACTTAAAATGATTTATTGACCTTATGACTAATGACGAATAAGCAGTATGGCGGCGTAGAGTTGATATTAATTTACAAGCAAAAGATTTTAAAATTGAAAAGTTTAGTTATTTTTCCGGTTATTTTATTGTTTTCTAGTTTCCTAAGGATCACATTAAAATACTGTTAAAAATGTATATTACTACTGATAAATTTTAATTTACGATCAAATTATGTATGTATGTTTCATGTAGGCATCGTTGAAACTCAAAAATGAATCTCTTAATGATGATAAATGAGAATAACACTGATGTAATTCTGCACACGCAGAAACATGACAACAGTGTGCGTAAAATATGCTCAAGATACTCTTGTCTTTAGCTGCGTGACGTAACAAATGAATTGGCTTATCCATTTTAATGCAGTATATATTTAGCTGACTCAAGGAAAGTTTCGTTTAAATGTGAACGCATTGAATAAATTGTTGTTGTCATTTTTATTAAATTAGCATCTTAGCTTACTTTCTTTTTTTTTTATTTTATACTATGTATCTTAGATCATTTAGATCGAGTGCTAATGAAATTCTGTATATTAAAAGCAAAATATTAATGCAAATAGCAAAATATTAATGTGGCTCCGTCTGGTCGATTGCAGTAACCCGATCTGGTCATTTGCCCTCTGTATCATAAAAACATCTTGTTAGTTTTATTAATTCTCGGTGTAATCAACATATCATGTATACTATCTGTTATCTATCCGTCTATCCATACGGTTGTTTAGAAAATATGTAAAATACCAACATTCTCCGGCATACAATAAACAAAATAATGATTTTTATTACTTAAGGTCTAGGTTTATGGCTGGTGGTTAATTCCTATACGCCTACCGAATTATAATTCATAATTTTATGTTATGACTATGACTTGAATTAGTAGTTTAGAGTAATGGTATTTATTACTGAATAGATGTATGAGTTGCAGTGTAATATATTACTAACTTTAAAAACGCGAAAGTTTGTGGATGGTTTGAATTACTGAATATTGAATTACTACATTCAATGTTCTTGGCAATGCAACATAATGTTCACTGCTCCTCTCACCATATTATACTACACATTCCACCGTCCAGTCTGGAGTAGCTAGTAATCTATAATACAAGTCATCCTAAAATTTAGAACATGAATAAAATATAGTCAAGAATAAAATATAGGCTACTTATTTATCGAGAAAAAATGATTAACAAAATCGATAAAGCAATAAGTTTACAATTAAAACGGCTCTACTTTTGTACTTTTTTTACTCTTAGCCCATTTGAGCCCCGGTGACCAGTCTCAACGGAGATCAGTCAACTGCACAGGAGACATTAAAGTGCATAAGTGTGTGTGCAAACACAGGTACACTCTCTTTTCCTTTACTCCCTAACGTAACCCGATGGGATGTGTATCCGACACCACCGGGTAGAGATCAGGCGCAGGACCGACAGCTTACACAAGGTACAGCGGTTAAAATCTCAACTTCCAAACTCTAAGCTGTTATTAAACATAACAATAATCAGAAAAACTAAATACCACTTTTTGGCCCAACCCGGGAATGGAACCCGAGACCTCTTGATCGGCAGTCACATACACTAACACTACAAGGCAGTCTTGCTCTTAATAGTTGAAAATAGATAGGTTCAAAACGAGTTCTTCTACATTCATAATAAAATCTAATAAAGTCGAGAATAAGTCGCGCGTAAACCTACGTGCGTGCAGTTCTAAACACCGTGACATTGCTTAAGATGAGATTTCATGAGTGGTTGCTAACAGATATGTATCTTCACGCTCCTTATTCTAAAAATAAATATGTAAATATATTTCATTTAGCAGTGATATTTCATACTATTTATAGCTAAGAGAGCTATAAACACTGTTCTGTGAGAATTGTATAAAGTTTGAAGTAAGTATATTACCTTTTTGAATATACATACGTAAACACAGTCTACGCAGCGGTGAACGGTTGACGTTGTCTACAGATACTTGTAACAGCAATAATCACATGTTTCATCACATTAATAATTAAATTAATAATGGTGGTGATGTGCGCCGCATGAAGTGGACAAAATCGATAAACGAGAATGTCATGCGGGCATATTTTCGGGCTACAGAGTTGGGAACGAACCTTACTGCGTACCGTGTTAGGCTAGCCTCTCTGTTTCAGGAGTTTGAACCAACCATCAACGTTTCAGCACAACGTTTATCGGATCAAGTACGAGCTATACAGCGCTGTCACCTGCTGGATGATACAGTACTTGAGAGGATACGCTCTGACATAAGGAAAAGCTTTACTATCCACTCTTCGTCACACACTGCGGTGGCCAATAGCACACCTCAGCTGCCATCAGGTATTAAAGATGTTGATGAACTAGTGGAGAGTGAAGTTATATCCGTAAGTACCCAATGTAACGATAAGATAAGGAGTGCTTTGGAGGATGCGATTCACAAATACCGATTTGTAAATATTAATAGTAGACCACGGTCATGCCGTTTGCCCATTCATAAACGTAATTTAGCGCTTGTGGGTGCCCTGGATTCGTTATTATCAGATTATTTTGGTAATAGCGAAGATCTCAGTGATACACATTCTATTTTATATTGTGCGGCTATTGCAGTTTGTCGAGTAGCTGGTGTTAAATTAATTGAACGTGTCAGTACTACTCAACCCAAAAATGCTGTACCAGCTTGGCAGTATAGAATTGAACGTCGTATTGCTGAGACTAGGACACTCATCGCTAAATTAACATGTTTTCAAAGTGGTAATACACGACCAAGAGTCATGCGCTTTGTGAAGCAGGCATTCTTGGGGACTACCATTAGTCCTCAACAATACATGTCCTGTGTCACAGAGCGCATAGACTTTCTAAAGCAGAAAATTTATGCATGGGCAAATAGGATAAGACGTTATAAAAAACGAGTTGATCGGTATAATCAGAATCGAATGTTCCAAAGGAATGAGAAATAGGTTTATCGGAAATGGGAGGAACCGAATCCATGTGTGAGTGATGGGCATTTTCCGGATGAAATTACAACTAATTCATTTTGGCATAACATCTGATCAGTGCCTGTCACTCATACAGAAGGTGATTGGTTGGAGGATGTCAAACGCTCGTGTGAGTCTATAACAGCTATGGAACCCATTACTATTAATAAAGATGATGTAAGTTGTGCAGTCCGTTCATTACCGAATTGGAAAACACCTGGTCCAGACGGACTGCACAACTTTTGGCTTAAGTGGTTCCGAAGCTCACATGCGTGTTTGGCATCACAATTCCAAGCAGCTTTGGATTGTGGTTCATTACCACAGTTTTTAACCACTGGTGTAACCCATTTACTCTATAAATCTGGTAGTGCCATGGATCCCAAAAATTTTAGACCCATTACTTGTTTACCAACTACATATAAACTTCTAACATCTATTTTGAGACTCAAAATTACTACACATATAATTAATAATTCGGTACTCTCTATTTCTCAAAATGGATGTAGAAGTGGGGCCCGTGGCACTAAAGAGCTCCTTATCATAGACAGGACCATTAGCCAACAGGTACGTCGTAGTCGTAAGAACCTGGCGACATGTTGGATAGACTATAAGAAGGCTTATGACTCAGTTCCACATACATGGCTTTTGAAGGTGCTAGAGTTGTATAAAATTGATGCAACTCTGTGCACTTTCTTAAAATCATGTATGAGTCAATGGAGCACAACACTTCGCTATCCAGGATGTCGGCAGACTGCGATAAATGACATACTTATAAAGATCGAGCGAGGTATTTTTCAAGGTGACAGCCTGAGTCCCTTGTGGTTTTGTCTAGCTTTGAACCCTCTCAGTACTCTGTTAGAGGGTTCAGGGTTGGGCTATCGGTTGCAGAAAGATGATCAAGTTATATCTCACCTTCTTTATATGGATGATTTAAAATTACTGGCCTCCACAAAATTACAATTGATGGCGTTATTAAGGGTCACTGAAAACTTTAGTAATTCTGTCAAAATGGAATTTGGTGTAGACAAGTGTGCAGTCATGCATGTAAAGAAGGGCGTGATTGTAGAATCTGAAGGAATAGAACTTTCAGATTCAACAAAACTCAGATCTCTGTCTGCCACCGAAACTTACAAGTATCTAGGTTTTTCACAGTCCTTGGGAATATCAGAATCTGGCGTAAAACAAATTTTGCAGGAACGTTTCTTTGGTCGCCTAAAAAAGTACTTAAAAGTCTTTTATCGGGCGGTAACAAGGTGCGAGCCTTAACAGTTGGGTCATGCCGGTTCTGATGTATTCATTTGGTGTACTTAGATGGACTCAGACCGAATTAGATGCCCTTGACAGGAGAGTCCGTACATTGCTGACTGCATTCCGCATGCACCATCCACGTTCATTGGTTATGAGATTGTATATTCCGCGAAAGTTTGGAGGTCGTGGTCTATTAAATATCAAGACTCTACACAATCGCGAGATATACAATCTCAGAGAATATTTTCTACAGACTAATGTGGGAGTGCATCGTAATGTAGTTGCAGTGGATACTGGTTTTACCCCGCTCGCTCTGGCTAAAGAGAATTGGCGCAAACCTGTAGTACTTAGTACTACTGATCGCAAGGAAGTATGGAAGGGTAAAGAACTTCATGGTCGATTTTATCGGGCCCTACACGGGTCTGATATAGACTTTAAAGCATCGACGTCTTGGCTACGGTATGGTGATCTCTTCGGAGAAACCGAAGGTTTTGTTTGTGCAATTATGGACGAAGTTATCATGACGAATAACTACCGGAAATATATCCTGAAAGATAGTACGGTTGACATTTGTCGGGCGTGCCACCGTCCTGGAGAATCTATTAGGCATATTATTTCTGGTTGTTCTCGTCTTGCTAATGGTGAGTATTTGCACAGGCATAATCAAGTAGCCAGGATTGTACACCAACAACTTGCCCTTAAATACCAACTTGTCAATTTTGAAGTGCCTTACTACAGGTATGTGCCCGACCCAGTTCTCGAGAATGGTCGTGCTACGTTATATTGGGATTGATCTATTATCACAGATAGGACTATTGTCGCCAATAAGCCTGATATTGTGGTGATAGATCGATTAGAGCGCCGCGCAATGATTGTCGATATCGCCGTTCCTCATGACGAGAATCTCGTGAAAGTTGAAAAAGAAAAACAATTAAAGTATTTGGATCTGTCTCACGAGATTGCCGACATGTGGAATGTGGATTCGGTGATCATTGTTCCGATAATCATATCTGTTCACGGATTGATAGCCAAGAGCCTCGACCAACACCTTAAGAGGCTCACGTTAGAAGGTTGGATCAAGGGTCTGATGCAGAAGGCAGTCCTCCTTGACACGGCCCGTATTGTGAGGAGGTTCCTGTCTCTGGAGCCCTAACCACCGGTATCTTGGTCCCTGTACCTGATGTCGGTGGTCTACTATTTTTTATATTTTTAAATATGTATTTTTTATTTTTTTATATATTTAAAAATGTAATCAATATGTGTATTTATATGTAATAAAGAGGAAATTAATAAAACATGCTATTAAACAATATGTACACGTGGTAACGAAAACTGAATATACATTGTGACTACTCGAAGTTTTAGTCGTACCGCTTCTGTGACGATGTGTCTTAGCTGTTCCCAAATATCACTTTATATAGCAAGGTCTGGTCAAGCAAACATTGAAAATTAATCTAAGAAGTTACCGATTGTCAAACTGTCTACAGTTGTATTTAGCTAATGTGATTTTTCACAGGTCAAATTAATCTCATTCTGTTGCAACTGATACATTAATGAAATGAGCGTCGTCGAGATTAGTAACATTCTAGTATGTTTGTGATGATTATCGACAATAAGATAAAAATTAAATAATTTTGAATGTTTTCCTTATTAAACTGACCAGTATCACTTGAACTATAATTCAATGTACGTCGTAACTATATACAGCAGCTTTTACAACATTTTTAGCTGTATAATATCTAAAGTTGTAGATCTCTGGGTTTATTCAGTCTATGAACTTTAAATTTCTGTCAGTGTGAGTTGGCTTTATATTTAAATCTCTTCACGTAATATACAAACGTAGATAAGTAGATAAGTGTAAGTAGTCCACGTCATCAAATCATGATGAGTTGAATAAAAAACCATGATGTCTATATTATGCGTTCAGTGATTGAGTGCTAGTCTTCCGACAACTCGTCATACATTGTAAGACTAGGCTGTCTATAAAGTCTATCATGCAATAAATTAAGACGTCATAATTTGGATAAATGTCAGCATCATTAGTGATTAGTTCACAATATCTAACTAAAAGACCATGATAATTAAGTACTGTTTCGAACATCAAATTTTGACAATGTTCTTTTACTTTCTGTATATATATCCATACATAAAGAATTTGTTTGTTTGGTTGAACGCGTTAATCTGAGTATCTACTGGTTCAAATAAAAAAAAAGTTTTAGATAGCTCATTTTTCGCGGCAGGCTAAAGACTATATCGCATCATACTACTAGCAAACGAGCTTTGCATCAATTTAAAATGTTTGCAACTCTGTGCTATGTGTATATATATGTGTGTGCTAGGTATAGCCAAAGTGTGGACAGACTAGCGATTTAGTCAGAAACATCGATTTTAGAAAATCTGCCTATTTACATAACAATAAATAACCCAAAGAGATATTGTATCACAAATCAATAGTTAATCCGGTGATTTGTGATATAATTTCTAGCTAATATGCGTACGGAAGATGATTAATCTGTTTTGATAGAAAATTATTAACGTTTCAGTATACGTTAATTTCGTAATTTATTAATTGCTTTAAATTTTGCAAGGAATTAAGGTTACATAAAATAAGTACAGTGTATACTTTTATTAATTGAACTAAAAAGGCCTACGGACGAGTAACCTTTAAAATGTCGTTACCGGTTACTTAGAGGTTTTACAAATTGCGTGTATCTTACGCTCGGTGGTAATACTTTTAACTTTCTTATAAAATAACTTGACTTGATTTATTTATGGACTTGTAAATATAACTATAATAAAGTAATGAAATAAGGAATTCATTGCTGTAAGTCTTCACAGACATTTTACACGTCTTACTTTACAACTAGAAGGCGTAGGGTACGAAATCACCGTGTTGTTTGTTTTATACAATAGTCATAGATAAAATTTAAGTTGTTAATAAGAAATTTAAGAAGCTTTTTTAACTAAAAGACTAAGGAGTTAGAATCCATAACGATATTTATTCAATATTTAAAACCTTAATGCGAAATACGATATATAAAAAACAGGTCAGGGAAAAAGTCTTTTCGTATTTTGTACGTTACAGAATAAATTGATAACAAATCACTTAGTATCGATTAGTTTGTTTTAATATTAAAAGTAAATGTGGACTATTATAAAAAATAAAAAGTAAAAAAAAATCCAAACTTGTTCTTTAATTTAAATACATCCGAAAATTTTAATACATTCTGAAGTATGAAAAAGCTGTCTAAATAATTTTTGACTTATTTTTTTATTTCCATTTATTATCTACTACATTAATGCAGTCAATGTAGTAGTCAGTCAATAAGAGTAGCATAAAGTTAGTTCAATTGTTTTCGATTTGAGAATTTGCTCTTACTTCTTATAAAGAATGTCATTTTTGAAAAAGTAGAGCAAATTGGTTAATTAGTAGATACGACGTAGCCAAAGAACCGATCACAAAATATTTTGACTCATTCGAGAAAGTCTGGTTATACAAAAAAAAGTACTCGAAATTTGAGAGCCACACTATCTATAGGTACGCATGATTAAAGTCAGAGCCTTTGTTCACTAGTATTACATTTCTTGCGTATCGTGTATACTTACATGTTGAAACATCATTAAACAATGATTTTGCCAAATATTCTGTTAGTCACGCACTGAGAACAATATTCTACCCTATCATCCGTTACTTATTCGGAATCTTTTCATTTCCCTTGCTATTCAAAAAAGAACATTTCTGAACGGATTTATAGTTTAAAATTGAAATTGATACTTTAATCTCTTACGATTTTCTATTAACATATGCCGAGTTTATCTTTATAACTTGATTTATGAATTAGTATGTGTCTTTGGCTATTATAATTGCTTCAAGTTTCGTCAGTTAGTTTAATGTTACGTATATTTTGGTGATTTGAAAAGAAATTATTGTTCTAATAAGGAACAAAATGGAGTTCTACATTTATGTAACTGCTTTTATGTGGGCAACTCATTCTGCTGTCAAATTTATGTACAGAAGGCTAAAAATAACTTTTAATTTTATTATTGTGATAGCCTTACAATACAAAATATTGTAAGCTATCCATTTTTATGGTATTATTTGATTAAGGTAATAGAACCACGCTGATTTCAGCACGAACAGCCCGACTCGACTGGGACAGTATAACACTCTTACAGAAAGCCAACCTAAAGCCACAGCCTCCGTGCTGTCGTCTTTCGTTCGTGAGTATGAGACCGGAGACCCATTGAAACAGATGCACGGTTGCTTCGGGAAGTATCTGCACTCGGTCACCAGGAAGGAATTGAGTCCTGCCTGTCACCACTGCGGCTGCAGTGAGGACTCGGCTCAGCACACACTAGCGGCTTGTACCACCTCGGTGGCGCAGCGTGAGGTCCTCACTGCAGTTATTGGAGGAGATCTCTCGCTACCGACCGTCATACGCTCCATGGTCGTTAGTGACAGTTATTTTACCATAGTCGCAACCTGCTACGAAGACGTAATTTCGCAGAAGGAGGCGGCGGAGAAGGCCCGGGAGGTTGATATCCACTTGGACCTTATTCGGAGCCCGCGAACCGGGTGGTGGAGGTGCGCGCACCAGCGCCTCAATCCGTCTTGAGTGTGGCCACAGGTAGACGGAACGAATTTCCGCCTCCACCTGCTACAGTGGCCAACCACGAGGAGGCAATGTCTGTCGTGTGCCGTACATCACCTAAATAGAGAGTTCACCCGTAGATGGTACCGGTGGTAGCGGACAGGCGTTATGAGGGATCTGGATGTCTTAATAACAGCTGTTCCCGGTTCCCTCCTATCCAGGTACAGAGTGGCATGCCGTGTGGTTTTAGTCAGTTCAATTCCGACACACCACCCCGCTCTAAACCCGGGTAGGGTGGCCCCCGAGGGGCTTTACAAACGTTAAAAAAAGGCGTGACATTCATAGTAGTAAGTGTGAGAGCTTCACAGCGGGGCGTGAAAAAGCAACACACTAGGCCGTCAAAGTATTCCTCCCGTGGCGGGTAATTAATTAGAGAGGCACTGGTGTATCACCAGTTGCCCCTCTATCCGAGGTCATCATCGCTGCAGATCTTCGCGATAGGCGCACATTTTATATGGGTCGGAACGGTGAAGAGCATCAAAGGGAAGTCACATACGGGATTTCTCCGGGGTCGGTTTTAGGACCCCTTCTGTAGAACCTTGTGTATGATGTGTTCCCTCAGGAACGCTGAGCCTCAGCACAGTTTGCCCCCTGGAGTGAGTGTTGTCTGCTACGCGGCCGACACTCTAGTACTAGCCAGGAAGCATGGCTTCCAAGAAGTCCTAAAGTTCGTCGAGAAAGGGGTTGCTTGTGCCGTCCAGAAGATCAGTGTACTGGATCTACGGGTTGCACTTCACAAAATAGAAGTTCTGTGGTTCCACAGGAAAGGCGGAAGTACTGTTCCCACCAGTTCGTTTATTAGAATAGGTGGAACGGTGGTCGAGGTCGGTTGACACATTAAGTACCTCGGCCTTATCCTGGACAGACGCTGGAGCTTCGAGCGGATGATCCTATAAGTACAGGGGGTAGCGGGCTCCCTACAGAGGATATTGCCACCGGGTTGCCGGGTTGAGGGGATCCGCGCGAGGAAGTGGACCGCCTCTATTGTGGGATGAGCTCGAAATGTGCCAGAACCCTCACCGATAAGCATTGGCACAGTGGCGAGAGCGAATGTGCACCAACGTGTTGGTGTCGTCCTGCTCAATCTTGAAGCTTAGATAGGTAGGGAGGGACGTTGCGTCACCTACTGATTGACGTAGATACTCACCAGGCATGGTTGCTTTGGTGAGTATCTGCATAGGACACGAGGAGATGGCACAATATCACCACTATGTAGTCAACTGGGACTCCGTCCAGCATACGTTGCAGGACTGAACCACGTGGGTGTCTGAACGAGGGGTCTTAGTCGATCAAATTGTATGAGACCTGTGCACGCCAGCAATCATGGCTGCCATGCTGGTGGGTGAGGAGGCTGGGGCGCGGTTGTTTCTTTCTGTGAAGCTGTAATGCTCCAGAAAGAGACCACTCAACGGGATCGTGAGAGGACTGATCCTGAGCGTTGAGGAGGGCGTAGGTGGCTATCAACGGTATCGATGGGACCACAAGCTGCCAGGGCATGAGAACCTCGGGTGGTGAATTAATCGCTGCGGTCGGCCATAGCAATGCAGCCCGGTCGTTAAAATATGATCAGTCCACATCTATAACAACCACATCGACGGGGGAACCTCTATGGAGTCCCCCAGGGTTAGGGTCTGACCAGGCGTGGCATTGTTCCTGGAGGGGACTTGAAATAATATGGCTCGGGTGCCCTTCAGAGTAGGACGTCTGCCCGTGGCCAAAAAAATATGAGTCACTACAGCATTGTCTGCGTTCGAAATGAGTATAGTGGCCACTACTCTTGGATTCTATTCATGCTTTCCATCAGGCAGAGTAGGGTCACTTAGGCAGGCTCTTAAAAAAAAATATGAGAGTCAGATATTCTATTCTATCGCATAAGATCAGACGTTCACTTGCTTATTCCCTATTTTATTTATCTCTACTGATATATCACCAATGTTATTATTGATTATAAAAGCTCATTTTGTTTTATGAGTGCATTGTTAATCAATTTAAACATATTTGATTTCCGAACAGCCTAATTTCAGCCACATAAAGTTTTTTGAATTTCTCGGCTTTGAATGGTTAAAATTAAGATTAAATTCAAGTTGATGGTTATTTTTATAGCATGAATCCGTTTTGTGACCGATTTGTTAGAGTCAATCGACGAGGTATTTGGTTTTTAATATCCAAAAAATATAACTTTATAGATCGAAAATAAGATTTTATGTATCGAACATCGAATAATCAATAGTAATATATCAAAAATAATTGCAGAATGCAAACTCTTTTCTATTTTTCTATGTTATGTTAACACTATCTCAAGGAAAGGAAAACGTTATGTTATGTTAATGTTATACATAACGACCTTTTGCAACTGATTTTATCTTAAATTAAAATTTGTCTTATGTTTTTAGACATTTACAACGGCCAACCAACAAAATTACCAACTTACGTAACACGGAGATGCAGCATCAATTATGGATTTAGTGTCAGCAGTCTTTATTTTACTGTATTTTAAGTCTGAGCCATAGACAGCTCTCGTAAGCATTGCACGAAAAAGTTTTGCAGTGCACTAGAAAAAACATTATCATGCAATATTATGTAAGTGAAGGAAATGTTACAAAAACCGACAGCATTGAGATTAATGCGGATAAGACATCTTGACATCTTGCAACCTCACATTTGCGACGCATACTAACTACGGAACTTATTTCTAATCTTCTATAACGATAGAACATTCCCTAGTAAAATTACTATATGTTTATCTAAACCACTATTTAATGAGCTTGTTTTAAAGGATTTGCAATTGGTATTTATTTAAACATTTTTATATTTTATACTCGAACGGTTTTATGAGTGAAAGTTAAGCCTTGAAAGAAATATATTAAGGAAACTATCAAAGCCTCTGGCATCGATAACTTCTTGTGTGGGTATGGAAGCGCATTTACATCTTTAACAGTAATTGTAGTATTATATTCTAATCCGAGTATTTATAGAACCGTAAACAAACTACATAATTATTTTATTCCATATATTGGGCGTGCATACAATTGTTTTAAACAATTAGTCAGGCAGGAAAGTGTATAGTCCTATTGTTTCTTCATCAACAGGCTTTAATAGTCCACATAGACCCTGTCCTTATAATAAAAAGCTGATTTTGATGGCCGCGAATTATAACAGTTTAACGTCAATATTAACCTCATTGCAATTCATCACATAGCTTTTAAATATGTAGAAATCGAGAGTTTTATTTCTTCTTCTTCGCAAGTTTCGAGTAAACTGAATATTTGGTAATAAGTTATCCAATCGGACGTATTTACAGTTAAGTGTAACTTACGATAATTTTAATATTAAATCCAGTAAAAATAAAATAAATGTCCTTTGTGTATACTAAAAGAACTTTAAGGTTTCATCAGCGTTCACTTTTCAGGTTATAATTATAATGGTGGGTACAGGCTCTGCCTAGTTAATGATCAGGAGCGTGTGTGAGGTGTGTAAAACTATTGTTGTTATTATTATATCACAAATCTTCGTTACTAATAAATTTCATTTTTATTTACAGTGTACTGTTCAGCACGTACTTCTAAGTGAGTGTTCCATTTTCATTCAAAATATAAAATCTTAAAGTTTTATGTGCGATGACATACTAAATTAATTTGTTTAAAAAGAGAATAATTCTTAAAAAAAAAATTCACACATATGGATTACACTGAGAAATACGTATATAGTAATATTATAACATTTATACGTACACTAAGTCTTTGTTATTGCGTTGTTACACTATATTGTGTACAAAAAAGTAATTTTACTCACAATTACATGTAATTATAAAGTTACTAACGAGCTAATTGTTTCACTATTGCGTAACTTCACTTAATTTCTAATGTGAAACTATGACTTTTTCTTTGCATACCATCATTACAACCAGAAAAATTCCCGTCATTGTTTCACGAAGTTATTTTAATTTATTATGTCAGTACTTTTACACGATATAAATGAATCAATTCGTTTGTCACAGATATATTATTATGGGACTTTCTATGCGTACATGATACTTGTATCATTGTGTAATAACACGACACTTCTGTTGTGTACTTATCACATTATCATACAGTGAGTAGATTCGAAATACATGATTGGTAATGATAATAGTTTTATGAAACAAATCCTAGTTTGGTCACAAAAATCGTATACTAAGTAAAAGATAATACCAAAGCCTTTGTTATTTGTGTCATCAAAATACACTGCAAACATTCCAATGTGTCGATTATGTAGGTTTTATAAATACCGAGAGACAGCCTCAACAAGTCATACCGGTATTTCGGCGAATTTTTCACTATGACTACATTTCATCATTAGCTTTTAGTTGTCCCCTGGACGGACATATACTTTTCATTAGAAAAAAAAATCAGCAGTAAGTGTGGCTACACCATGTTTTTATAGAATTTTACAGCCAGCGAAGAAAAGCAATAATCCTCAAAATAAAACTCAAGAACTACAATATTTTTTTTATTAAGCTAGTTGTCACAATATATATGTGATACACAGCAAATTACTTGTTTTCTGATTGAGGTTGACTGATAGCTCTAAAAATTTATTACTTATAAACAAAAACGTTTTCGTATTGCCTTATTTGACATATCCACATTTTGTTTTCAATGAAGGTAGACAATTTAATTGCTTTTGAATGCAATATATACATATATATATAAATGTATATCTATTTAGATCATAATAACGTCAAGTAGACAAACTCCCGCCATTGTTTTCGAATCTACATTACGGTTGAATACGTTATAGCGGAACTCTTACGTAATGTAGATGAATGTGTTCAACGAAATCTGTGTTAGTATCTTTTTATCACAAACTCAATTATGATTGTACGTTTGGTGGACGTAATCAAAATAGTTAAGTTACGAACTTGTTTCGATATAAGGCGTGCTTACATAGCAGTAAAATTAATTTATTTCTCAGTTTTTTTCTTTTGTGATAAAATAATTGAGTAGGTAAAATGCCTGTCGGTTAGACTTCAACTCTTGTGCTTAGAGAAAAGCTTTTGTGAACATTTGAGGGTTGTTTATTTGGAATGTTTATTTATGTTCAAAAATATTTATGAAGAAAAATATATATTCGATCAGCCAAAATGGCCAGTTGGTAACTTTTGATAACGGCAAATAATTTAGGTGCTTTCTTTAATAATTTTTTTTTATGGAAAATTTGTCCTTATTGTCAGTAGTTAATTTTATCTTTCTAAGAACTTTCATTTATAGATCAGAACAGTAATTATGAAATCATAAAAAGTTAATCCTTAAAAGTTACAGTTGTCCATAGGACTGCTCATAGTCACTTTATTTGTTCACTTAGCCCCATACAATAAAAAAACGTGTTATTTGCTCTTGTGTAAAAATACATACGTTTATTGATAGTATAAATAGAATATACGCAGTTTTTGAATTTATTATACCAGAACTTTTACATGACAAAAATTAATCAATTCATTTATCACAGATTTATTATTATATGCCTTTCTATGTGCACGTGATATTAATGTTATTGTGTAATAATACGACACTTCTGTTGTGTATCTACTTATCACATTATCATTTAGCGAGTAGATACGAAATACAGGATCCTTTCTTTGCTTTTTCTTTTTGTTATTAAACTAATGGTCGCAATATATATGTATATTACTTTTTTTTAAAAGAGAGCGGCCGCACAGGAATAAACCCTGTGTTGCGGGAGACTTTACAAACATACAACAAACGGACACAAAGAACACCCAGACTCAGAACAACAATTTGTAGTTCACACAAAGTGTTGTCCTACATGGGATTTGAACCCACAACACTTAGTGCTGTAGAGAGCGTATTGGCGATTACTTAATCTACTTTTTTTTTTACTTGTAGAAACCCCCTCGGGCTGTCACCCCACCGGGGTTTATGGCAGGATCACTTAAACCACTTGGCCAACCGTGTAGTCAATGTTTTTTTAGCAAATGATAATATTTTTTTTAAAAAAAATCCTTGTTTAGTCATATTAACCAATTATTTGAAGCGATTAGAAAGATAATACCCATGTCTGTTTTATTAATTTCTTCAACACACATTTAAAATTCTCATAGGTCCTTCACGTAAATTTCATAAACACCAGATATCTTAACAATAAATGTGACAAATAACCTTAGAATAAAATATGCGACATTAAGAGAAATTGAATATTATTTAACTTACCGCTAAATAAAAATTTATGACACCATAAACATAAATTAAAATAATGATTTCACTTTTAATATTTGTAATCAGACAAATTTATTTTTGTACAACGTAATGACTATTTTATAACATGGCCTTGGTTGTACCAAAAAAGTGTTGTCCGATTAAAAGCTTGCAAAATGATGCACTTATTTGTTTTTGGAATATCTAATGACGTACCAAACGGTATTTGTTACACTTAGCTCCACGTTATGAAACGTCTTAGACGCTTCATAATAACGCAACAAGACGAATGATGACATTGTAATGAGGTTCGACTGAGATCGCACTTATGTGTGTACATAATATGTATATACTTATGTGTGTACTTTGATACTACATGTGCTAGGAACGAAGTATATACGAAAGTTTTCGTATGAATTGTACAGTAGGCATGATTCTTATTCATCTTTATACGTCATCAACAGCCTTAAATAGTATACTGCTGAATATAAACCTCTCTTTAGAAAAATGTTTTTGGCCTATTATACCACGCTGGTCATACAAGTTGGTATAGCAATTCCAATAATTTTTCTTTCCTTTGCAGTTGTCCTGCCTAGTTTTCTCCGTTAGCCGACCTTTAGGACACCCACGGTATGAATATTGGCGGTGACACTCCGTACACTTAATCCTATCACAATAATTGTAAATAATATCATATTTATTTTATTTATATCACATATCAGGTCGTATCAATTTTATTGGTATCATATATCTAGTGAATTCTATAACCTTGTCGGTGATATTTTATTCAAATTTATTACGTTATTTTTAGAAGCAACTGTAACTTTAGTAATTTTAGATCATTTCGAAACTAACATATCAATTATTAATACTTATATATAAAGAGGCATATCTAATAGATTATATAAAAGTCCAATACATCTTTGCTGTAATGGTTTACAGGTAGAGAATGTACTAAGGATAAAATTAATATGCTTTTTGTACACGCAGCTTTAGATAACTTATAAAGTAAAGCTTTGTAAAAATCACTACGTCATAATGTATTATTTAACTTAATCTGAGTACACTTTTAAGTCTCAATTACAACAGTAGTGAGGAGTAAATATTTTTTAGGTTTTTTTTTTTAATAACTTAAATCTGAAATAAAATAGTAATAATAAAACTTGTCTGTGCAATACATACAAATAAAAAACAAATTGAGCTTTATCCTCTTAATTGTTAGCTTTAATAGCAGATCTAAAGTCAAAACCATGTGGTTACTATGATTGTTTTGATGATAGTTCAGAGTATTTGTGAGATATGTAAAGGTAGAAGAAGCTAGTGGTGAGTTATTCTGTTTGTCTTGAAGCAAGGCGTAGTAAGTAATTTAGGTACCTGCATGTTGATATAATCATTTTTGTTGTAACCAACAGTGAGAAACAACTTCAAAATTCATTAGGAATATATGCTGTATGACTTTACAAACATACAAGAAGCGAATACAAAGAACACCCAAACTCAGAACAACAATTTATGGATCACACAAGAGAACGGTAAATCTTTAAGACATATTTGTTTATAGCCACGTGAATGCAGTAGGTGCATACATTCTATCTCACGCTATTGATTTGAATTGTTACAAAATTTTTGTTATGTATACGGAAAATATAAATTACGTGTTAGGATTAATTGCAGTAATTAACAGTGTAAGAGATTACGAAAATCGAATAAAAATAATTAGGCGTGCGATTATGTTTGCGGAAATTGTGTGAAGATTGTTGTAACTGAACACATAAACTACGCTGTTATTCTTGAAATACATGTGTTTATCATGTAGATAGTCTAAAACATTAGCATTTACTTTCGGTAAGTTTTTGCAGTTTTTACAAATAATGTCTTAAGATTACAGATAAAAGTAACATAATAAAATTATTTTATGCTGCAATATACTGAGCATATTTTGTCTAAGTAGCCAGTTGATATATTTATGCAAATCAGGATAGATATTGGTGTGTCTCGTTCTTTATCTTAATTATCAATCTTCCTTCCATCGGCAAACGATATTATTTCCGACAAACCATTTCCGACGTGTATGTATTATTTATTCCCAGAGAGTGTAAATCTCAGACGAGCTGGTAATTCATAGCATTGTACTTATTTTAAATAAAATTAGCAATAGAGCAGAAAAAAGATGTTGATGATAGAAATATGTCATAAGCTTGACTAAATCACTTCTTCCTAAGTTTTTGCTGATTGTTTCGATAAATTGATATTTCTTACGATCTTATGATCTTATGATTCTTATGATCGTTAGAAAACTTATAACATAAATTGAATTTTTGTACGTAAGGTGATGAGAAATGAGACGACTTGGTCAACTGTGCAAGTGGTTTATTTCAAAACTTCGGTAGTTATTTATGCCTAATTGAAGTTGTACAAATCATATAATTATTGAGATAAAGTTTGTCAAAAATGCCTTTTTTTTGTCAATTTGGGTTATTGTTCCTTAGAATATATGTAATTATTATTATCATACATGCAAAAAATAATGCATAAAATAAGGGCTGTTCCTCCGGGGGGTTAAGATATATTAAACGCCCACTTTTTGCCAGTGTTTTAGTCCCATGCTGTTTTGCCTCGTCCATCGATCAACAGGTGCACTATTTGGAGGCGAGATTGGCTTGGGTGCCTAAGTTCTTGGTAGGTAGTAAATAATGTTAATAAATAAAAATTGGGACCTTAAAGATATTCGATAGTGGTGCCAGTGGTTCAGACACATGGGACAGAGTTTCTTCTTACAATTTCTATACAATTTTCTTCTTATGTCCTTAATGCATCTACTGTATGTATCTAATGTATGTGATTTTTTCTTACGTTTCGACACATTAAATTATTTGTTGAAGAGAGAAGTTGAATTTTCGAATTGATTAACATAGGTTCTATATTCTTCTCTTTATATAAAGATTTTATGACGACAAGCTTAAGAAGGGACCTTATTATTCAACTTAAATATGAAACTTCATTATCTATTTATCTACCAAACTTATAATTAGGCAATAATAATTATTTATGGAATTATTGATTACAAATTGACATTATAGACGATCCTTACTTGTTACTTTAAAGTGATTACACAGCTTACTAATGTAACTGGAATGATATTGTTTTTTTTACATTTTAATATAACGCTTTTGTTTTAATTATTTTAGATCCTCTTTAATAATTTTGTTTTGAGTTTGTTTTGTGTGATTTTATTCATTTCTTTTAGGAAACGATTAAATTATATATACAAAAATTATGTATTAATTAATATGTAGGCATGTATTTAGTCAAACTACTGCCTATATGTTAAAATATTGAAAGCGCCACTGTCTGCATCTTACAATACGTTCTCTTAATAATAGTGCGTCTTTTCTAACACCCACTGCAATAGCTATCTTAATACTTAATTATTATAATTATTTTAACTAAATTGGAAATAATTGTATACTGTATGTGTACTTTTAAACTACATATTATTATGTAATAGATATGAAAAGATATACACTAAAATAAGCTGCTATGAATAAACACGTACTGTATGATTATCGTAGGAAGTTACATTCTGTGGTACGATAAACGGTTGAACATGCATTTTTAATTTTATATTTGGCATCCGTGACATTTAATTGTTTCTATTATCATCTAATTACAAGTTTTGTGCTTTTACAAATAACGATAGTAAAACTGAAATTTCTTTTAAAGCTTATTACAGATTTCAATCTGTTATACAAAGACTAAGTAATCAGTACAATCTAAAAATAAATATAAACACTAATAATTGTGAAAGTACAATATTACTAAAAAAGACGATAATTGATGTTGGTGTCGCACCCACAGTGAAAGCGTGCAGTCAAGTTCGTCGAGGGGACTGCACGCGCTGTTCTGCGCTGTATCGCTGCTGTGAACTGTGGAGTGAGCGCTTTCGGTCAAGCGAAGCCTCGTGCACATCTTATGAGAATGTTTCCGAGGTATAAAAGAAGGTAACACTGTCTCTCGCTAAACCATTGCTTTGCATATACTCGTTCGGACCATAGCCTCTCTTTAGACAACACACAGGTACTCCTGCTTACTAGTGACGTGACCGTGATAAGTGGTGTGATGTGTAGTGTCGTGATTTGATAAGTTTATTTTCTTTTGACAGAAAGTGGGGCGGCCAGAGTCAACACATTCAAGATGCGATTATACGCACTGGTAAATGTTGTTTTACATATTAATTTAATTGATCGAATAATCCAAACGTGTATCTTAGTTCTAAAAGATTAATTTAAAAAATGTCATTGAAGTAACATTTGCAGAGCTATATTTAAAATAATACGGCATTTCAATTGTTTCCAAACATAGTTATAATCATTAAATAATATTTTGAACGGTAATACTACAATTCTTCACACGTAACAAAGCTTTAGGTAGCAAATGGGTTGGCCAACAGTATCTTGTGCCCGTTGCGGACCTTGGAATAACTTCTAATGAAGCTTGTCATCGGCACTTATTCACAATCTTAACTAATATGTGATTAGTTTAAGCCTGACCGGTAATTTGAAGAATTTTGAACCATAGTAAGGAAGAAAGTATGTGCTTGCCACTGCAGAATATAATGAAGGTATATATTTTACTAAATGTTACTGTCTCACGAGGATAGTAAATGCTTAATGACATGATAAATGATCTGGAAGGCGTCAACAACAGGTAGGTACTTCTTATCAGTCCAGGACTTTATAATATGGATGGAAAATTGCTATAACAACTTCTTTACTTCTTTGCTTAACAGAATAGTTTTCCAAAAAGCTGCTTGCAAAATAGCTGCCACTTTCAGTAATAGGCAGCTTATAATATTCAAAACGTGGAAAAATAAAACAAGTCAGGCAATTTTCAAAACAATAGATCATATAATTTGTTGTATTACGTCAATTTCTGTCACAGACATAATGTTCAGTATTTTGTAATATTGTTTGATAATGATCATACGAGATATGACCTGTAAAATTTTCTCATGAATGCGGAGGTGTGTCTACACTAGAAAACAAAAGAATAGTCTGAAATAATTGTAGCAATTACAGCAACCGCAGTTGTACGTAAATAATATGAGATTTGTACATTTTTCGAAAAAAAAAGTAATATAATGTATCCCATTCAGTAAATATGTGTTATTAGTTTATTAAGGAACGTTCAAATAGTAATTTAATTGAATCAGAGATATTTATAAACTATGAAATTATTAAGAAACAAGATATGGAAAATTATAAAATGGTTACCGACATATATATATTTATGTAATATACATTTTATAATTTTCATCGTTATGTTGACATCGCTGATAAGGTTAATTTATTAAACTGGATAACTGAACCACTGGGCTGACTTATATTGCGGCAAATAAAAAAAAATCCTGCATAATGTGTCTTACCACCGACACAATGGCGTGCCCAGCGCTTGGTTGCCCAAATCATTCCTTCCACTCCTCCACGAGGACCTGTCGGAGTTGGGATTTCAGTTTTTCGATTTCTCAAGTCTCAGGACTCCGACCCGATTCGTGCACCTTCTTGCGCCATTCATAAAGAGCCGCAAAGCCATGGTCGAGTTCCGGCTAGGAGACTTGTAACCTCAAAGGAGATCGTGCAGTACCCCCTTATGATCCTGATGGCCAGCACTCGCTGCGGCCGTTGCAGTAGCGTGGCATTGCTGGCCTTCAGGGTCTCTGCTCACACTGGTGCCCCATACAGGATCATGGACCGCATGACTTCAGCGTAGAATCTCCTGCAGGAGTCATCAGATACCCTCTTGTTTGGCAACTGAACTGCTTCTAAATGGCTGGACTGATTTGAATGATTTTTTTGTATGCATTTGGTTGGCGTCCTGGGTGGTTTAGATTCATAAGTCAGTCCAGCAGAAAAGTTAAAAAAGAAATAGTCTTGCGATATGAAGTTCACCGGGTCAGCTAGTAGTTGTATACATTTTAAACGTTAATTAAACATCGTATTTTTATTAAACTGACACATATCTTTTCGAAAATAAAGACCGGTTTTGTTATTCATTTGTTTCGGACTGTTTATCAAAATAGTTACAAGAACGAGTACATTCGAATCTGTGTGTTTAGTTAATTTGAAGTTAGTTAAAATATTCACATTATATCAAAAAGATACCAACATCTAGTTCTGTTTCAAATATTTTATTTTCATTTTGTTTAAAAGGAAAATGAATTTGAAAGTGTTTACTATCTTCGTTTTTCATTTTTTTTAATAAAATAACCTGGTATTCGTTTTCTTCATATGAGTTCTAAAATCAAATGTGATTGTCATTGGCTAATAAATTACTGTTTAAAATGTTTTAAATTCATATTAACGTCCTATTACTAGGCTTCAAAACTTTCGAGAATCTCTAAGATGAAGAATCTGATCTTTGTAATAACTGAGGTTTAAATTCACTGACTGTTAAATTTACTAAGCAAACAACAAATTATGACGACCTAAAGACGACTACAATGTTTCCAAGATTTTAGAACACATTTAAATTGTTTTTTTCAAAATAATTATTACCTCCATACCTATATTTAATATATTTATAAAATACTTAAGAAACCCGGCAAATGAGATTATTGGTATCAACGCAAATGGTGGATGTATTGTACTGCTTTCAATTATAAAGAAGTATATCATTTATAAGAAGGTCAGTTGTGTTTTTGTCTTTGAAATGATTTTTTTTTATGCTTACTCATTATTTTAGTCTGTTATAAGCTTACCCAGAACCCAATTTTTATTGTCTTAAAATCTTCACAAACTTGTCGAGGCGTAAGGAACTGTTGCAAATTAAGCCAAATGGTTTACATCGAAATCCTCATATGATTATCGACTATAATTCATAATCTAATTAAGTCATCTTGTAATATCATTAATCATGTAATATTTTAAAATTTATTAACAGGATAATGATATAACATCCGTCTATGAATAGAAACTCTTAAACGGATGTTGTTCGGATTAATGTCATTATGTAATTGACTGTCAACATAATTAAATCTAAAAATAACTGAAATCTGTTATTTGTTGGCGGGTATTGCTTACTATATTTTATAACAAAATTGTGTAACTATCAAAAGGAAGTTAAGCATATTAGTAAGCGGAAGAAATGCTACTAATCCGGATATCCTTAGTAGCGACGAGCGAGTCCTGAATCCTGTTTAGGCGGTGCCGCTTTCTCGTCACGGTCTTTCGTTTGTTTTGAACAGGACCGTTCTCACGCAGAGAGTTCCCGGTTCGTAGCGACCGAGGACTTGGTGACTTTCCTTAGAGTTCGTATCGTTGGCAGGGGGTCGGGATGGTTACCAGTTCACTTTTATCATTTCGTCAGATTTAGTTTTGGGATAATATTTATTAAAGAGCGTACAGATTGCATTCACGAATTTACTTCGGCCTTGGTGTACTTCTTACCATGAATGATTCATAGAGGGACGTTCGACGGAACTTATTATTTGAGTGTTTACCTTACAAAAACGTGAGTATTGCTCTACATCTTTAATAAATAAAGAAATCATCAATCAAAAAAGGAATTATTGTATTATTTAAATGACTGCCTCGATGGCGTTGTGGTAGCTAAAGCGACTGCTGACCTTGAGGTCTCGGGTTCGATTCTAGGGTCGGAGTAAATGTTTTTATAATCTACAAATATTTGTTTCGAAGTTTGGGCGTTCTCTATGTATAATATGTGTGTATTTACAATAAAAAAGTATACAAGTATTCTATCAGTCAGTCTAGTTATCACAGTACAAGCTCTGCTTAGTTTAAAACTAGATGGTGTTGTGTGTTAAACTTCCGAAATATTTATTTATTTTATTTAATTAGATATTCTTTTGTATACAGACTAACTACGGGAACTCTTTTTAATATCCTTTTGTCAACTGTGCTTGTAACTATGTAAGCAATTTGTTTAAGTCAATTTTAACCTGCTACTAGTAGTTATATCAAAGTGTTACTTAATATACATCAAGTAAGTTATTAATATACATTTAGTTTGAATGAATTACAATAATTTAATTTTACAACTTATACTTGTACTCGACTAGTCAAGAAGGACTTGGATAACGAAGTAGATGGTGGAGATTGGTGACTGATTATTATGCGATGGTTTATCTAGAAATTAAGCCAGTATAAGGAAGTAACATCTATAAACCAAAATAGATCAAAACCTCCTCTTTAAGGAGCCAAGGACCAAGGCTTATGTCCAGTGGACTATGTGTACGTGGAGTGCTACTATCGAGTAACTTTATTTATAAACACTTAATATAACAAAAAAAGGGAAAATACATACCTGTATAAATACAACAGAAAGACTGTTTTAGATTTCATTCGTATCTAGACATTCAGCATTCAGCTCGTTATAGTGAGAGTCGTTTATATTATCAAGCGAGCTTTAGAAAACTCTGTCGTATATATATACGTATTTGATACTTACAGACTGTTCATGAGAAAGTTTGTAATGCACTAGTTTATGTCACGACACACATTTAATTTCTTACTTTTGACTTTGGTGATTATTGGGATGATCTAGAACTATGTACATTTAAAACATAATTTTCAGATAAACGATATGAAATCTATTAACTATTTATGCAGAAAGATTCCATTTTTATAAAAGCAATATAAAAAACAAATCATCCATATCATATTTTTTCCTTTTCAAAAATTTATTTGGAGTCGGGATAATGAGTTTTCTTTTGGCCATTTTCTTCTGTCACTCGTCAGTTTACTGTAAATGAACATAAAATTAAATTGATGAAATCATAAATTTCTGACTAAATAATTTTATCACTAACTAGTTGAATTCTATTATTATTTCCACTGTGGTACTTTGTGGTTAAATTAATGAGACATGAGGAAAAAACTCACGTGAAAATAATATAAAAATCATGTTTGAAGTGTGTTGTATATCCTGTCAAAATTTGAGCTCAATCAGTGTAGACAATTGTGAGTTTTTGAAGCGTTAACAACCAATTTAACATTATTATACATACAGGAAAATATCTTGGGACCCAAGAGGCTGAGTAAAGTCATTCAAGTGACTTTCCATATGTTAATGTGAAGTATTTTGATTATGTCATAACGTTATTACCGTTTGAAATATACATACATTACGTCACGCGTTCTGTCAAAGATCCTCCAATAAACTGGTAAACAAACAAATTAAATGACAAACATGAATAATTTCGAATATAATTGGTAACGTAACTGTCGGTGAATGCATTCTAATATTATCATTTGCGTTTCTATTTTGCGGAATCAAGTAGAAATATGCGCATATTTTGTGTTTTAAGTTATTTTATTAGTTCATTACGTAAGTTCCGAGATATTTCTTCTTTCTTATTACATA
Organism: Hypercompe scribonia; assembly: GCA_949316085.1. Taxonomy (NCBI): domain Eukaryota; kingdom Metazoa; phylum Arthropoda; class Insecta; order Lepidoptera; family Erebidae; genus Hypercompe; species Hypercompe scribonia. The sequence goes on along the minus strand of OX438981.1, from coordinate 14,146,748 downwards.
AGACTTATAACACTAGTGATTTACCTGTTTTTGTTTTTAATATATGATAAACAATGCGAAAATAAAAGATTTTATTGCTTGTTTTTAATCTGACAAGTCATAGCTTAAATTTTTAATAGTGAATATTAATTCAGAGTTTAAAGTTAAAGTTAACAACTAGTGTCATTAGAATTACTTTAAATTCTATTTTTTAGTCAACGGTATGAAAGATTCTCATGGATATCTTTCACCCGTTCGTGAGTTGAGGAAGGGAGTTGCGCAAGGGTCTGTCGGAATCTTACCGACTAAAAACCACCCCGATCATTTTCTACTTGCTAATAGCTGGGGGGAGAGAAATAAAATTACATCCTTAACAGCGCATTCGGCAAGTTCGGAATCCAACCTTACATCATAAAAGTTATATACACAAATCAGAAATTGCACTTTCTAGAAATAAAGAAAACATTGTATATGCTTTTCACTTCCAAATATATAGCTAGCTATTGTTTAAAACGAAACCTATTTCCAATGTTTTAATGAAAGAGTAGACGAACAATAATTCTTTGGAAGTATACATCTTAAAGTTAAAATGTATGAATTTTATATAGGTACGTGAAAGAAAGCTATTCTAACGGAGTACTTGCTTTGTACAGAATAATAGCAGGTATTCATATGTTTCTGGTTATTGACCGTCATTTGGTGTCTATACTCAGTGTTTTTATGTTTATTGTACAATATCATGGGTCATTCATATTTTTCTACCGTTATAAATACAAAAATACTAACGGATGTATGTTTGTTACTCAATCACACCAAAAAAACTGTACGGATCTGCACAAAATTCATAATACATTTACATAATATGTTTTTTATTCTGGAAAAAATAAAAATGACGCGTAAATAGAAACATTTTTAGCAAATTGTAAGTTGTATTTCTTGCCTTATGCTTATAGGTGCTTACATCGTTGTATGACAATAGTAGTTTTATTTTGTACTTAAGCGATATAAACAAATAAAACACTTGCCTACTTATATATAGATAAAATTAAGCTTATTTTAATTCAAATACAAATTTTGAAAATCGTCATGCCAAGTTATATATTATTATCACCATTGTATTTACGTCATACTACCATCATCATCAATTTTTTTAATAGTCCATTGAGATTTACTTGTTATATTTTATTGTTACTAATCATGGGATTAGTCGTCTCTTACGACACCCAAGGAGTTTTTGTAAAAGACGACTAAAGAAGCAAACACCGCAGAAAAACATCACTTTAAAGGGAAGAAAACTTGAAACATACCCAACACCAACTCCTTTGGCCAGTATGGTATAGTAAGCCAAAATCTCCTTTTAATGGAGAAACATGTCCAGCAGTGGATTGTTAAAGACTTTTGACGTGATGTGATATGATGTGATGTGAATATTTATTATGTGCTGTTAGCAAATCAAAGCTAGCTAAATTATCGTCTAAGTTACTTAATTAAGAGTAATCGTAAGACTTCAATTATGATGAAGGCATGTACGATTGCATGATCGCAAATGACTTAATGATTAACACGAATGTCAATCATGGAATATTTCATATGAGTTTTGAGATCATGTTATTGGATGTAATCACAATTTGTAATCGTACCCGTGCTTAATCACTAGTTCTATTATATTGTAATCGTGATTTTAATTGTAAAGATGGTTGGTAATTCGGGTCGAATACATTCAAATATTTCAAAACTTGATGCTCTTGACGTATAAATAGGTGTTGTTAATTGTGATATGAATAATAATTATAAGAAGATATAGTGTTTGTAATTGCGACATAAATATCTACCATTTCAAATTTTATTTTTAATTTTAATTGCAAAGAATTTATAAAGTAATAAAATTATTTTCCTTCGGTGTAATTTCGCTGTCTTAACTTCATTTACTCTGATATTACATTGACTTAATAAATATTGAACATATAGGTATTAATACGTTTCGGGAAAGCTTCGACTTAAAAAAGAAGGTTGTAAAACTTGAAAAACTTGCCAATATAAAAAAAACATGTGCTATCAGTAGTATTTGATACAATTTATTTAAAGATTTCGTATACTAAAGTGTTTTAACAGTTTCCGTGAAATAAAATGAAAAAAAAATTACCAAACGCACAATTACATTAAATATGGCGTTAATTCAATATAATTATTGAATATACATTAGATATTATATAAGCAATCAATAAATTATGGAAAAAGAATAAAAAATAGTAAACTACAACATACGGCAGACATAATGGTTATATTGTGGCATTAGGGCAACATAATCCAATCGAGTTCGAGCTCGTTTAAGTTGTCTTGGTCTCTTGGAAAATAACTTCGTTCCATTTGGTATCACTGTAGATTCTGTCTGATTAGATGGATGATCTAATGCCAAAGTGAGCACCTACCAAGGGCTGAATGGTCACATCGCTAAGGCTGGGCCTCAAGGTACCAAAAAACCACACGGTGTGCCACTCTACGCCTGAGAGAGGGATTCGGGAATAGCTGCTATTACGACATCTAGATCCCTCCAAACGCCTGCCCGCTACCGCGGGCAACACCTCAGGGTATCAGGGCGATCCTTGGGAACCATTTACAATCAACCTCTGGGGGTTGAATCGTTTTTGTCTACTTGGAACAACATGAAGAAAAATATGAAAAATTCAAAATAAAATGAAAACTTTTTTTTTAATAATGAGCTCTTACTTTCATTTGCTAGTAAACCGAACTTAAAAGTTAAAAATATTTTTATTTATCACAATCTCAATTATTTTAACAAAAGCATGTTATATGTTATATAAATATGTTCACTAGTGTTATAAACAAGTAATAATAGAAGTTTATTTTTCAAAAAAAAAGCATTTTGCATTAGACTACGTGTTACGGTTGTGTTGAAAACTTATCCTTTTTGGTCATTTACCATCACGATTAAAGATTTATTTTCTTTTTAAACTTGCATTTTCACTTATACTCATTTAATTTACGTGTTTATATTTTAAATTTAAACGATGGTGGTCACGAACACGATACTTTAATGACCCTCAATTACGGTGATCTTGTCTGGACAGGACTGACGTCGCAATAAGGAAACATATTTGTTAATGTTGCAATCCTAAGTGAGCTGGACCTCAGTCTGCAGACTTTCTCTTAAAGTTTATGTTGGTTACAACGATAAACCGATTACTTTCATCTCATTTTGCTTCGACGACCGCACGGGGCACGCACATGTCTGCACATTACTACATTCGGAAGTTCCAGACGATCTGTTATTATTTTACGATTTAAAAGCAAATATATATTAAAAGTGTTATGTACATAAGTTTAAAGTGTTATTTACATAATTTTAAAATGTCATTAACGTTAGCTGTTTCTTTTAAAGTATGTAGTCTAATTATACTATGTCTGTAGTTGACTTACCTGTATCTATCTATGTTTTATTATTTTAAAAAAAGACAATTCCCGCACTGGGAATATTTCCGTGTCGTGCTGAACTTTACTATAGTAATATACCTACATGAAACGGAAGTAAAGAACATTCAGGCTCAGAACAACAATTTGTGGAGTACAAAAAGTGTAGTACTATGTTAGGTTTGAACCCACAACACTCAGTGCAGAAGAGACGGGCGAAGTGACTGCTTAAACCACTACGTCATCCGAACAGTCGATTGCCTAGCACATTAAGTGAACAAAATGAAGATATATAAATTTACTGTTTTTCTTATAAACGTGTATTGCGACACATGCACCGTAAATTGAAATACATACTACAGTGTCATCTAGCGAAGACATACGAACGGCACACTATGGAGTAATGAACTACGGAGCAACTACTAATCCTGAATCACGATACTGAAATTCTCGCGGCGATTAGCATATGTATAATTTCCCAACATCAACCGTTGGGCCGCGGCCCACCAGGCATGATCAACTCGCCTGGTCCAAGGACTCTCCCTTTGTGTCGGACGGACAAGACACTTGTTCCTCCAGATATGTAAACAAACAGACGCTTATATTTTAAATATTTACGTTGCGATTAACAATAAAATTCATGAAACAAAACACTAATTAGCATTACATTAAGCGTTGCTTAAGCTTTTAATTGTATTACTCAGGTCACTATTAATCAGAGTTCATGATACCCAGTCTGTTGTTGCATATGCTCTGAAAATTATATTGTATAAAAAATAAAATAACTGTAAACCTTACTGTTAAGATAAAAAAGAATTGAAATTGAATAGAATATGCAATGAAGAATTGTAAACCAAAGTTGTAGTTTACGTTTGTTTGTGAGTGTATAGTGTACGACGATGATTTTAAAATTTCGTGAGATTGTATAAATAACAACATACTGAGAAACAGGGACAATGTTATGTTACGTAATATCAGTGTTCACTTCGAGAGTAAACACTTCAAGTACCTACAAGAGAAGTGTACCACGCAATGAGATAATGTGATATTGTGTAGCAAGCCAATTCCTCTAAATATGCTATAAAAATTGTCTATCTAACAAACGAAATTGTTTAAAAGTACAAACAATATAAACCGATAGTCTTAGACACCATTTTATTGCCTTTTCATACAGATTTATCATTAATTTATTATTGTTTTCGTTTATTTTAACGAAAGTTACTGTAATTTAATAGAAATTATAAAATTAATGAATGTATTAGTCGTCACTTCAAGGATTGACTACCTATAGATTTTTTATTCTGAAGCACAACCTTATTCCAATAAAAAGCATTTCGGTTTGCAAGTCACGATTTGTATATTTTTGTTACTTAGTACTACCACCACTTTTTAATTTTTGCATAGTTATTAATGGAATTATTTTATCAATTTCAGATACTCTTCTGTGGATTCCTGATGGCAATCTGCGCTGAACCTGATCCAAAAAAGTATAAATCACAGATCAAAGACAAAACTAAGCATTCTAATAGCACTTTAACGGCAGATGAAAAGAAATTTTTAAGGGAAGTAGAGGTTAAATTTGGAATACAAAATGATACCAATAAAGAAAAAAAGAAAAATGACTTTACCAAAAATGATAAAGTTACATCTAGTCACCCGGGTAATTTTCCTGCAGTTATAGCAATCGAGATAGTCAATGATACAGATACAAAAACTAAAGGCAAAAGAACTATCGATGCTAATCTTGGATATGGGTACAAAACTAATGACGGATATACCTATTCTTACTTCGGCAAACCTTCTCAAGAAAAGGGTAAATTTATGATATACCCCTATTCCCAGGCAGAAACACCCGCTGGTCAAGTTCAATCTTTCCATACCATACATCATTATGAAAAACCGAACGGAAATAATGTTAAAACAAGTGTAGAAATTCATCCGTCTCAAGCTTTTGAACTAGTGAAGGTGAAAGATGAACAATCTGGCTACAATTATGAAAAACCAGCTGTAGAATTCAAAACTCCTACTGCACATGCACACTCCACTAGTTCTTTTACATCACATCCATCGACATTGTACACTACATATAATGGTGATAAATTTTCGACTCTAAGCGGACAATTTCCTTCAGTAATGCAGAACTATTTAGTTGATCCAAATCAACTAATTAAAAACCCTGAATACCAAAATGTTGGATTGACACAAGATCACTTACGCAGCTCTCATATAGAACAGAAAGTTGTTCCCGTCTTAGTATTAAGAATACCAAGCTCCGTATTAACTAATCCTACAGCTGAACTGTATGCTAACTTACCACACAATTATCCTCTATCTAATTACCTAAATAACTTAAATTTGCAAGAATTAGTAAACCAATATTTTAAGAAAAGTGGCTATAATTTTGCACCTCAAGTAATGGCCTACTCCAGTTCTTTATCATCAGGAGAGGGAACTGCAGGATCTTCTGTGTCTCAATATGAACCTCAACATTATGCTCATCCATATGTTCAGCCATCATATACTCATTCTCATACTTCTGGAGTTCAGTATTCAGCAGTTCAACCAGTAATGGCTAAATATCCATCCAGTTACACACGACACCATTACCCAAGTTCCAAAGGACATTCATATTATAAGCAACCGTCACTTTCTCAAAAATACGAATATCAGTATCAATACGTTCCTCATTCTGGTGTATCCTCGCAGAAATACTACATGCCTTCACATTACCAACAACAAACAGAACAAGTAGCATATGAACAATTACAAAGTGGACACTCTTCTTCGGGTCATAATGCGGAGATCCAAAATACTAATGGTCAGATTCAATATGATACTCCGCGGCATGTTACGAGCGGGTATGAAACTTCAGTCACTCATGACGTGGGATACGCATCTCCTCAGGCAAATACAGCTTCTGATTACACAGGAAATGCAGCAAAATCAGCCGCTGATTATGCAGCTGCTCTAGCACAATTAGGAAGTGAGTACGCAACACCGCAATCACAAATATTAAGTGAATATGTGGCAGCCCAAGCTCAAGCTGGAACTGATTATGGTACTTCTCAGTCACATTATGAAGTACAATACGATAATTCGAATGGAGTTAGTTCAGCATATAGTGTTCCAAAAGATGAAAATTCTCAGTCTTTGCCAACTGGATACGAGTCATCTGTGACAGCATCTCCTTCACCTTATGGAGTAACAGAGAATTCACATGGCATTTCTCAAGAGTACTACATTCAGAATAGTCAACAGTCTGAACAAGAGTCTCAATCCGCTTATCCTTCACAAGCCACCGAATCTCATGCCTCACAGATTGAATCTACTGGACAAGACTATGTATATCAGCACCAACCGCAGGAATCGAATGATCATGGATTAATCCTTACTGAAAATTATCCCAGCAAGGATCACACGATAGCTACCGTTTATCCTACACAGCAAAAAGCTGAAAAAGAGAAATCAGCAAAGGTTCAGTCTGTTAGTTATGTGACACCATCTCCACAGTCAAAATATAAGATTCCCTATCAGGTGATGGTACCACAGACTTATCTTCATAGTCCGACATCTGAAAAAGTATCGTATGTTCATTCTCAACCAATGCCTACAGCCTACAGTGAAAGTATACTTCATCAAGATTATACTACGGCGGTGGAACACACAACAGGATATCATTATACACCAGCAAGCAAACATAAGTCTAGGAATTACCATTCCTATCCAAAACGCATGGCCCACAGAAATGAGAAGTCAGATTCTAAGAGCAAAACTGATAAGAATGAAAAGAAATCATCATAATTTATTTATAAATAGTTTTGTAGATTATAAGACGTTAAGATGAAAACAAGGTGATGTAAATATAGGCATTGATACCTTTTAAGCTAAATGTACAAATTAGATAATACTGTATGGCAAGCAGTGAAAATTTTGCAGTTTGTAAACATTTTAATTTAGATTAGAAAGATTTTCTAAGAACTTAGCTGATTTGCCGCTTTTAAACCGTTCATGTCAATATTTATAAATAATTAGGAGTAAATGTGTCTATAGTAGTTGCGTAATTCAAGGCAGAGTTGAGAAAATTAGAAATATTCTATATTCTGCGGAAGTGCCAGACGAGGTTTGTAGACAGTGGGGTGGACTACTACTATACATATGAATGATGTTGTAAATAAGAAATTAATGAAGACATGAATGTGCTTTAAGCGTGATTGGTTGTAAAAAAATTAAACATTTTTAAAAACATTATTTATAAAAAAATATCGTGTGTTCTTCCTAATTGATGTGCAATAATTTGGAATAGATTAGTTAATATCATAAACAATACTATTTACCCTAATAAAAGACTATTTGTCCGTCTTTCAATGCCTCTTTATTTATATACTCTATGATCAATAATAATAATACTGATCTCGAATTGATTAAAAACCGTACACCACCTATGTCCGGTGCCAGAGAACTAATTATAACCTAGAAAAGAAATCCCTAGTATGATGTCCCTGACACAGTCTAAGTATAATATGACATCAGTTCACACTCTTTTATGCTCAATATTCACGGTATGAATAAATGAATATTTTAGTCACTGTAAAGTGATTTATAAACTGGAGCACACCACCAGCGTACGCATTTCTTTATCACTTTGATTCCGTGTCTTTTAAGCAGAGCGTGAAAAAGCATCTCAATAGGCCGTCATAGTGTTGGTAATCATGTTGCATTTACTGCATTCACGATACGGATGATGACCACTACTCTTAGATTCTACTTATGCTTTCCATCAGACAGAGAGGAGTCAGTTAGGCAGGTGTTTATTTAGAAAATAATATTACCAAATTTTTTTCCAAATGAGTTTTTATCAGTCGAATATTAAAAAAATACTAAAGTTATAGTAATCACCAATAAGTGTGATTATCGCCTCGAGGTCTACTTAAGTTAGGTGGTTATACGTTTCCAGTCATAGTGATTTCTATGATGCGATAAATGTTTTGTAATCACTACTTGTTTTTCCAATTTCGCTTCATTCTCTGCCCTTTTACGCTAACCGCATAATCACTGACAATTTGTACATTAGTCACAGATATGACTCATGATTTATGGTAAATCATATGATTTTTCACAGGTGATTGCTATTTTATCTCTTATCCCTAGCAGTAAGTGGGAGATGAATGTTCTAGATAACATAGGCATAATTTCAGCCACTAGACGTCCACTGCCATATGTAAAAGCTATTTGAATAAATATACAAATAAACATTGGCAATATTAGGGCTAATGTACTCGTATATCTATCATTTTAGGTGTTTGCGGATTTGGAGCTGAAGTAACTACGTATTAGAATTTGATAGCTGCATAACATATACTTAGTTATATTGGGCTATATAAAGGCTAACTATTTTAGTGTTTTATCTTTGTTATCGATACTTCTTTGCTCTGAAAGAGCCGTTGTTGTATGAATCTTCTGCAATAACTTCTCTATCCGTTACATAAAAGATTTTGTAATTTTAGATAGATGTATTTTTTTTTACTTACGCATTATTACTTATCACTTATTTGCAGTATATTTGGTATTGCCAAATATACTGCAGATATCATTTAAAATTTGACATCCAGTTTATCTCGTTGCCGACCCAGGTCAAATAATTTTCTGACTAACACATTGCTTGTTTTATGAATGGATATAACTCTATATATAATTAATATGATATGGTGGTGATATATAAACTTAAAACCGTCCAGGCTCTGCCTGGTTCGAAGTCTGATGGCTACGTGTTAGATGTGTGAAACCTCACTCATGGTTATTGTTATTTTCTTTATTTAATTTAAACCCATATATGAACATAAATATATTACAGTTCGTAAAATATTCGAGTATATTTATCAGTATTTATAATGAATAATATTAATATTATTTTATGTTTAAAAAAGGTATTTTGATCGTGGTAAGTATAATGAGACGAACTATGTAAATTATTGTATTGCACGTTCATTAGTCCTTGATAAGTATCAAATCAACCTATTGCCGTCCACTGCTGTATGAAGGTCTCCTCCAAAGAGCGCCAACCATCCTGGTTTTGGGCAATCTGCATCCACCTCTTGAAAGTCACCTTCTTCACGTCGTTGGTCGTACCGCAGAGCGCTCTACATTACGTTTGTCCAATCATAGTCTTCACTCTAGCATACTTCGGTTCTAGTGATCAGCGGTTTGCCTGAAGACGATGTCAGTTACACCAGTTCTCTGTTGAAAGTGATAAATGTGCAAAGTTTCAAATAAATTTATCATTTTGAGAGGGGTGAAAATCGCATTTTAAGATTCCGTTTCATAAATATATACCAAGCTAATAAAAACGTGTTAAAAATGATAGACCACTAACTTCGGGTACAAGAGTCAAGACACCGGGGGTTAAGGTCCTAAAGACAGGAATCTCATACTCCTGTGGTAGACAAGGGCCTTTTGCATTAAATCCTCGATCCAGCTCTCTAGCGTGAGTAAAAATGTTAATGCTTTCCAGTTTGTTTCGGCCCTCTAGAACCCTTATCTAATCTTAAACCGACCGTGGAACTCTTTGACCTTTCATACTTCGATTTCACCAATTAGCCAGAGTGAACGGAGGGAGTCCGACATCCAATTTCCACTGCAACGGCTTACCTACAATGCATTCTCGTATCAGAAAGTAGAAAATATTATCTGAAATAGTAGATATATCTCGTGATTATAGTGTCTTGATAATTAATAGTCCACGATCCGCAAATTTTTGTTATTATTGGAATGAATTGGAATTTTTAAAGCATTCACGTTCTATTTGAGCATTTTTATCAGATGATCTTTTTGGAGACTAAAGACCTACTTTAAATTGTTCTAGTAAGTCAAAGATTATACTAACTTTATATTACACATAAAAAATATGACGGATTACGATGAAGCTAATTCTGATTGCTTCATTTTCATTTTATTTCAAACAGCGCCATCTCTGGAGGATTAGATCAGATTCCAATAGAAGCAGTCGGAGTTGAAATGGTACTGGCAACAATCACAGATGGCTAACTAAATTGATAAGCCTGCTATAAAGGCAGAGATGGGGTTAAAGAAACATATTTGGCTTTAAATATTTTTTTAATTACTGCATATGAACGAGAAAGGATCGACTACATAGTTTCTTAGGCTTAGGTGTTAACTCAATCACACTACCCTTATTTGTAAGAAGATATGAGGAAGAGTGAAACTCGTTTCACGTTAACATGGTGACATTTGGCTATCCAGGTGTCAAGTTATTTATGTGACTTAGTTAATTATGTGAAGTATAATTAAACTAAGACTACATTTCAATATAATAGTTTCTAGATTTTTTTTACAAAATATATTGGAATAAATAAATAAATATTTCGGACATTTACAATTTGTCTAATATTTAATCCTGATACAGGTAAATCTACTTTACTTATTTAAAATTCTTTTCATCTTTTTCTTCTCAATTTTCTATACATATCTAAAACACTGGACAGGTAAAGATGTACCTATTTCGCCTATATATTCTTACCATACGAAAACTGATATACTAATAAATCTATTATTGTCTATTATGTATATTCAGAAACTTAAAAATGTTAGACAAGATAACTCGTAATTCAATCTAAGGGACAGCTTACTCCAAAGTGGTAACAAGGCTTTTTATTAATCGTATAATATTTTTATTTATACCCTGTACGGGTTGGTATAGTGTTTGTATCAAGTTTACCTTCTCTTTACAGTGCAGTTGTCATGTTACTCCCTTAGTCGCCTCTTACAACACCCATTGGATGAATAGAGGTAGTGTCACTTTGTATATTAATCCGTCATCATACGTTTCACTAGTGTGGTATAGTAGGCTAAAACCTCCTTTCTAAGGAGAGATCTCTGTCCAGAAGAGGGCTGTGAAAGGCTGTTGATATGATGTGATACCCTAATAAAAGTACTAGTGCTCTATACATAATTTGCATAGAAAATAATGTTATATTTAATTTATACAACTAAGCGCAACCTTCCAACTTTAAGAGTATATAGCTCATTATTAATATTCATATGAGAGTAACAGAGGCCAGACAAGTTGTTTCGTGGAGAAGGCAGTTCAATATAATTAAAATGACCATGTCCCTGTAAAGACATTATAAAGAAGATGTTATCTGTTTTTTGCATGGCCGTGAATTGCTGTGAAAGAACTAAAAGGTAAAGTAATGCAGAATTAAAAGATCTGTAGCCGAAGAAAGTATAACACATCTTTTTTAACGAGTGGAAACCCCCACATACCGTCACCTCACCGGGGTTTGCGGGGAGATATTGTATCGGAAAAAACTGTAAGGAAGAAACTGTGCAAATTAGTTAAAACCTAGAGTTCACTACCAGCGTACGTGTTTCCCTGCCACTATGACCCAGGTCCCTTAAGCGGGACCTGAAAAAGCATCTCACTAGGCCTTCATAGTGTGTTGCTAATCTAAATTGTCTGCATTTACAATGAGTATGGCGAACACCACTCTTGGATTCTATTTAGACTTTCCATTAGCCAGAGTAGAGCCAATTTAATAGGCCCAGAATAGAAAAAAAAACTACACGGTGTGCACCTAACATAGGTGGTATCCGGGAACAGCTGTTTTTACGACACCCAGATCCCTCTTAGTACCTGCCCGCTAGTGCAGGCACCACCTTCGGGTGATCTCTCTGTTTAAATGACGTACAGCATACGTGGACGTCGTCTCCTCGCAGTTGACTATAGTAGCGGAATGAGGCACCTCCATTGGCTGGTTCACCGGCATCTAATTGGGTCCGAGTCGAGATCCTCCTGCCAGGCCTTCTAGACCGCCTTCTTCTGCAACATGACATCTCTACAGATGGTTACGCCGTGGTAAAATATCTGCCACTACCAGCCATTGAGCGTATGACGTCTGGTAGAGAGAGAACTCCTCCGATGACTACGGTGAGTTATAAAAATACACATAAACATTCATACAAATGACATACACAAATTTATTAGCAGAAGTTAATTTTTAAAATGTAGCACGATATCTTTCGAGAGAAGAAACATTAAGGACATTCGTACATATTTGTCAATTGCACGGATGGCGTAGTTGTTTAAGTGGCTATACGAGTAGACAACTTTCTACTGTGTTGAGTATTGTGTTGGATCTTTGTTATTCTGAGTCTGGGTCTTCCGTTTCCGTTTCCTGTACATTGGTAAAGTCTTCAATGACACAGAATTTCTAAAAAATAAATTGTAAGGTAATGTTAACTAGTAAATCAGAAATTGATTAAAAAAATTGGATAATGTAACTTCAAAATGTTTTCTTATGACACTCTTCTTTCAATTACGATGAGTAGAGGTAACATAATTCACTTTCAAGTTTATGGTAAAGTATCATCGACTTAGTAATTACCGTATAAGGAGGGTGTTAAACACGACACACGACAAGCAGTCACTTTCTTGTGATTCCAAACCAGTCGTCTATAATAGGATAAAGAAGCCTGATCAGGAAAATCTGGTTAATTGCTATTCGATACACGCATTAAAAAAGTTGTATTTCGATAGTCTTAGTAATAGGGGGTTGGGGAACTGGGCATACGAGTTTCACTCTCATTTCCCGACTCGGTTCCACTTTTGCCGACATTGAGGTACTAGCTCGAGGAATCAGGAAAAAGCCTGGCTTAGCTAACCTATCATTAGATATCGCGTTAACTAGTTGTATCAGAACCGACGGTACTTTAGAACCCTCATTATCAACTGTTTGAACAATTTGAAAATGACCACGATTTATACTCGTGTAAGGCTGTAGGTTTTATTTATGCTGCTAAAGGAAAGTTACGAAGTACCTTGTATAACTTCAGGCATAATTTTAAGGTTTCAAGTATCAAGATTCGGATCAATTCAGTTATATTAATTCTTTGATATACGTGATAACTGTTCGTTCAAAAATATAGAACTGGTACTAAAAATAAAAAGCTTTGCTTGTTGCTGTTTCTTCGAATGACTGGAGCTGGCAATGATTAAAGAAATTGATATTTAATTTTAAAATTAAATTTAACTAAAGTTTTAAAATGAACAAAGAGAACTACAAAAATAACATTAAAAGAGTTAAATATTGGATTGTAGGTTATTAATGTGACAAATGTATATACCCCAGCGAAGGCTGTTGGATACATCTTGTCACATTTGTTCACAATCAGAAGATAAATAAAGAATATTGGCAGAACCTGTACCGCTAGCAATATCTAATTGATGTTTGTAAGATTGATACCGTTTATAAAGTGAATTATATTAACCACTTTCATGTAATTATCAATTGTCTTAGAACTTTATTAAAAGAATTTAAATATTAATAAAAATTTATTAGAATTGCAATAATAAAACGTAATTTTACGTTTTCTAAACGTGTTATGTTTAAAATCTGCTTAGGAGAAAGCTAAATGGCGTTGTGTTTCATATGTCCAAAACTATTTTTTAATATATAAGCTCAAAAATAAGATGGTTCTTCAAGAAGGGGGTAAATAGGTTTTTGAAGGGTCGGCAACGCGCACGTGATGCCCCTGGTGCCGCAGGCGTCCATAGGCTGCGGTAACCGCTTACCATCAGGCGGGCCGTATGCTTGTTTGCCACCGTCGTAGTATAAAAAAAATAAGCTTACTAGTGTATTTAGCAGAACACTGTAAAAGTATAGTACTATACCATCTTCTTGACAACAATGACAGCACATTTAAGTGTGTGACGATAGTCAAATGTCATGTTTGTCGTTGATAGTACAGTCTACGTCATGGTAAACTAAGAACTAAAATTAAGACCGAATGAACTTTTTAATATAAACTTTAAAAAAAACTGGGCACTTAAAATACTATTGTCGATAATATTAAAAACTAAATAACTACAAAAATAGTCCGCAAGGTGGTACATAAGTCCCATACATGACTGACACTGCGTTAAAACTAAAAAAATAACGGATTTACTTACACAAAATATTCAATTCAAGGATTTAGTTACACGTAAAAAATAATACCTTCATACTTATACTTACTTAATATGTTTATGTATGTATTACTTTAAGCACATCTGTAATTATATTTGTCCCAGGAACGAGTCCTGTAATATTTGTCTAACTACACTTTGTTCGTTCAAAGGTTTGAGCACTAACACAGCACAAACCTTTGAACGTTCATAGGCGTCATGCTAAAGTGACAATTTAGCAAAGCAAAAATATGTGATGACATTAGTTCCAGAATAATATGATGCTTCTACTACTGACTGACTCATTGATGTGGATTCCAACCCCATATGAGTAACACTTTGTGTGATCTACAATTTATTGTTCAGAGGTCTCAGTGGCACAGAATTTGTTTCTCATGCGGGACTTGACATTTTAAGAAAACAAAATCAATAATCTTTAATTTAAACTGATCTAAGCTAACTGAATTTCGCACTTTTGAATTATTGTGGTCTTGAAATTTAACTAATTAACAAAAAATGTTTTCTGATCCCTTTTTTTTATAGAAACCTACTAAAATGACTCTACTCCGCTTGATGGGAAGGATAAATAGAATCCAAGTTTGATGGCCGCCATACTCACTGTGAACGAAGACAATGCAATATGACGGTCTAAAGTTGTCATTTTAATATAACGCCTGTGAACGGTCAAACGTTTGTGCTGCTTTATGCATGCAGACTGATATTATCAGCCTCGTTTGTAGGACAGATATAATTACCAATATGCAGTAACATATTTATGCTTCTGACTGTACATTCCTTCATTTACGTTAACAGTGGTCAAGCCAAATGAAGTCGTGTTGTTAAAGACTTGTTAGAAACTTAATGGTTTGAATCTTAACACATTATATAGATAAACTTCACGTTGACATACATGTCGAATATTTATTACGAATAAACTTACGTACTTAATACCCATAAATTGTGATTCATTAAAAACCTTAGTGAATATTTATACGTACATATAGAATATGTCGCGAAGACGACGCGGATATCTTTAATTACATTGACACCTTTCACACTTGAGTGTTGTCAAACAATAATTAAAAGACAATTGTTTTCTTAAAATAAGTACTATAAGTAAATTTCATAATATTTAATTACAAACTATTACATGACGGACAAAAGTAGGGGGAACAAAGTTGGAAGGTTTGGCAGAAACAGACCGAAACAGTTCGTTTGTTTTGTTTTTTTCGCGGTATATGTTGCTTTTTTGACTGTTCTTTGGTAAAAACAGGGCTGGGCCATAACATAACTGCTGTGATACTTAACTTTGCCCTATTATACAAAGAATAACGGCTCCTTGCTGTAAACTACCTATCTTCTGTATTGTGGAGACTAACATACATTATTAATGTTTATAGGTACATTGAACAGCACTCTAACTCCTACATTAATTTGGTACTGAAATAAGCCAAGCCAAGCTGAATTAATAGGTGCAACATAATCGACCATCATTTTCAAATATGACCACTATACAATTATTGAACAAGTCAATTGGTGTAAATATAAAAGTTAACTAGGATATAAAGTTACGGGCTAGTCATACACTACAAATACTGTGTCAAAACACATAATATAGAGGTCTTAAAAATACGTATTGACACAGCTTGTCAATCTCAATTTCGCTTAGTTCGCAAAGCATCGCGCTGTTTCAGATTTTGTAACGATGCATATATGTATAAACACGTAGGCGATTTTAAGTCTATAATTATATGAAGTACGTATAATGGCTATAATTGTTGTAGTAAATACTAGAGAATTGAGCATTGACATTATTTGACTTCAGTTGTAGTTTTATTATCATCATTAATTGGCTTTAATAGTCCACTGCTGGACATACTCTCCTTGAAAAGGAGATATTGGCCACTATGTCATATTAGCTAAAGGGGTTCATACAAGGTTTTTTTATCAAGTTTTCCTTTTTTTACGACTCTATTGTCCTGCGTAGATTGTTCCCTTATTCTTAACATAACAACTAGATTTCACTATTGAGACTACCTTCAGAAAGCAGGGAATTAGTTGTTTAAAATGATGTCAATATATTTTTTTTGTGATACTTTTTGTTCATTTTTATTGAGTAGGTGTCTAACTGCTTGCGTATAATGTTTACAAGAACTACCACAGCTAAGTCAAAGGGTAGTCAATGCTTAAAATATAAATCACTTTCTTTAGTTAGTAGTCTATAAAATATAATTCTATAACACCATTCACAGTGTAAGACAATTCTGAGATTGGTGACGTCTTATCTTTAACAGCACAGAAATGTTCTGTTGATACGTTTTTAATGTGAAATGACCTTTACCAATGGGTTCTTGTATTGCTTTTTCTTTTAGGAATAGTGTATAAAAATATTCTATTATTTACTTGTCCTCTCCCTTGCATAATATGATGTAACGTGTCATGTAATTTTACATCCGGCACCGAATTAAAGAAACTTGTGACCTCAACGCGTGCCTTTTTCCTAACTTTTTTTGTATTTAATCTTTTGTTAATGTCAGTGTAATATTTGTGTGTGGGTCAAATCTTCCAAACAAAAATAATCTCACCTATACCTATAAAAAAAAATATCCGTCCAATGATTGTCTAAATTTTTATATGTAAATTCACTAGTTCATTTTAAAAGAATAGGAGAGAGAAGAACCTTAGTTCCACTTTAATTAATACAGGGTGGTCTAAGAATTCGTTAACATTTGAATTTAATATGATTGGCAAATAAATAATGCGCGGGGTGCGGAGAGGAGTCTGACCACTAGTTCATTTCTCGGAAATTTTGTCGTAATGGATCGCTTTACGGGGCTGCAGCGCACTTATTGTGTAAAACAATTTTACCTAAACAACAGTGCACTTATTACTGTCCTGTGTGTCCGAGTGCTCCTTTAATAAAGAAGAAGTTCGAAGAGACGAGATCTACGCTAAATGTGAAGAAAACTTACCACGGAAAAAAGCCCACGGACTTCTCGGGCCGAAGGGAACGTACAGCAAGTTGCCGCTTCTGTTCGATTATTCAGATTTATCGACGCTTAAACGTTCGGCTGAATTAGGGTTATTACGCATATCATTACGTCGTATTTTGAAATTACATCCATATAAGACCCAGATAGTGCAGGAACTTTTATAAAAAAATGTCAATATGTGAAGATTTTTGTTTATAAAATTTGATATTTAGGTAACAATTAACAACGTTGACTGTTGCATAACCTTTCATTTGACACTTCAACGTATAACAACAATTACTCACTTATAATTATAAAAACAAGGTTTTAATTTGGTGAAACATTCGAAACTTTTAGTAAATTTAGTATCTTACGTTAACATTTGAAAGTTTTGTCCCTATGCTCCATAACTAATTTCAATAGTAGCAAAATAAAGAGAATATGTGTTATTGCATTCTTTGAATAGATCTATTAATTAGTTCGTTTCGTATGTCTAAGAAAATTGATTAAATCGGTGGTATTCTGTGACTGAGTCTGCGGTCACAGAAATTTATAAGAACAATTGTCACAAAGTGACAATGGATATTATTTTAGCAAAATATCTGGGAATCGTAATAAAAAATTGTATATCGTAATCGTAATGAACACCCTTTCAACATGTGCCGATAGCTTTGTTGACTCGTACATCGGGAAGTAGATACCAGTAAAGCGTAGGAAACTTGAGGTCCATTTAAACCATACGACAAATAAATGAATTGGGTTTTAGAAGAATTCAAATCATCATCAGTTAAGTTCTATAAAATTTTTTATATGTAACGTGGCATACAAATAACAAATTTTCGAACGGACGAAGGGCATGAAAACTTTATACACTATAAAGATGAAGTATCCTGTGTAGATACAACAAGCCAACACCTATCCTGTACTGAGAGACAAAAAATAGTAGTCAACAATAGATTTAAATAAATTTATCAAAAACTCGAGGCTAACTGAACTGACTACTATTATGACACAGAAGACTAAAAAACAAGAAATTATTTCATGTGTGCGCTAGATACCATTGCGTTATAGTAGAGGAGCCGTAGAGGGGATTCCATGATTTACTCGAGCGCGACAGAATAATATACAGGGGGATACCTTGTACTCTATTAAGTACTTACACCAAATATGAGACTTCTATATGTGATCACCGGTCAAGGATAAAGGATCAGATTAGTAAAAAAAATTGATTATCAAAGATTAAGATAAGATGAGGTGGTTACGTACTAAAACGTGTAGATTTCACTAATCTGACAATTTGAGTGAGACGTGAAGAAGGGGGAGGGCAACAAAATTGTAAACAAAAAACGTCACTTGGACATTCTCGAGCGTGGCTAAATTTTTTTTTATTTTGAACGGAATAATTTAAGGATTACGAAAAATATATAATCTGACAATTCCCGCAAGCCGAAGCAACAAAAATTCATCGATAAAGTTTAATGCGTGCAGCTACGTGGCGCCTATATTCCCCTCATCGCGCTTCTATTCCTCTTTCAAAAAAAAATACTTTAAATAATTTAATTTTTTATAATTATTTTCTTATAAATAAAGATATTCTACTTTAAAAAAACATGTACTTTCTCAATTGCATGCTATTTCTTGAGCTTTTCAATTAATTAAGTTCAATAGTTTAAAAAAATACAAACAACAATTTTTAATTATCAGATAAGCCAAATCCCTCTAGATAATTGTCAGATTATGAGACATCACGTCTAGTGCATCAAGATGAACCGTTTATACCTTAATCTGACGCACTTCAGTATTTCAAAATGACCAATTTTTTTGCACATTCTAATAGCGGCCATGACTTTGCGTCACACCAAATCGTCAGATTATTATATAAGAGCATTTTTTTAGGTTCACTTAACATACCCTTCGAAAAACTGACGCGCTCGATAATTTTTTTTTTCATTTCCCACCCCTACGTACGACCACCCCCATCACTGAAATAACATATATAAATTTTTGAAAATACGTAGGACATATATAATATCATTATCTGACACGCTCGAGTATGTCCATGGAACTGTTTTTTTTTACATTTTTGAAAATTTATAGCCGCTCCCCCCACCGATGAAATGGTATGTTTTATATGTTTTTTTTTTCTTTTTATCATCTAAGCTTCACAACCGAATACGTCTCTATTACGCTCGAGTAAATCCCGATTTAACATCGTGGCCTCCCGTACTATTACTATCTATATATACCCATTATAATGTGTTACAATTATATTATAATTAGTTCTTAATTAAAGAAAGGAATAAACTGTAACAATCAGTTGATTATTTGGAAAACTATCATTATCATCATTATATAGACATAGGCCTCTCTTTGGAAAGGAGATTTTGGCCTACTATACCACATTGCCCAGTTCTTTGCTTTATTGCAGTGCAACGGCAGTAACATAGGGGAACAACCGAGGTAAGACTGTTGGTCTGCGTATCAATTGTTTGGATTTTGAATTCTCTTATTAGTTGATATAGGTGTGCCTTTACAACATATTAGAAATGTTATGTCATTCAATGACCAGGCAGACAGTTTGTCTGCAATTACGACACCGTTAACGTAATAAAATGAAATGAGACGATATAATTAAATGCGCCAATTAGATCAAAATATGTATATCCGTTTAAGTGTTCGTAATAAAGGTCAATTTAGCATAAGCTAAGCCTTAGTATTATACTAATAAAACATACTGAATAAGGGTAGTATTTAAGTAGTAGAAGTCTTTGGTGGAAACCTTATCACCCTTACTTCTATGTTAATAATGGTTATCGAAGTCATGTTTGAATAACTGAACCATCAGAATAAATATAATTTAAAAGGCAGATTTTTACAAGTTGAACTGAAGTATTAGTATTACATGTTAAGTTGATGTTTCAGTGTATTTACATATATTAATGTATTAGGAGTGTCTAAGAATCTTAGTGTATCTTGTGGAGACTTCCACATACCAGCACAAACAAAAATATACACAACAGCGCCATCTAGCAAAGATAAATCGAACTATGAATGATAATGATGAACTACGAAGCAACTACTAATCCTGAATCGCAAAATAAAGATTCACGTGGCAAATTAGCATATATACAACATCGCAACATCAACCGTTGGGCCGCGGCCCGCCAGGCACGATAACCCCACCTGGTCGGACTATCCTCCCTTTTTGTCGGAGGGATATGATACATTGTCCCTTC
Source organism: Hypercompe scribonia (assembly GCA_949316085.1). NCBI lineage: Eukaryota > Metazoa > Arthropoda > Insecta > Lepidoptera > Erebidae > Hypercompe > Hypercompe scribonia. Next base: position 14,126,172 of record OX438981.1, on the reverse strand, counting down.
ACAGTGGGTACCCCGACGTGATTGGAAGCAACCTTCAAAACCAATAGCAGCAACGTCACTCCCACAGCGATAAAATGTAATCAAGTCAAATGTAGTTGTCAGCCAGCCAGCAACCTCGGTTTGCCTGACAATTATATTTGATAGTCAGGTATTTTTTATATTCACTTGAAGGATAATGAGAAACAAATAAATTACAATAATTATAAGTTTTAGTTCGATCGCCCATAGTGTGATCGAACTAATACTTAAAATTATCGTAAAGAATTTAAACGTACCAAAAATTTTAACTTGTGAAAACTTGTGGAGTTAAACTTTATCACTCAAATATTAATCAAGAATTTTCTATTACATGTCAGGAGGACATCGGTTAGTTTAAAAGTCTTCGTTACGTAACGTCGAAGTAAATGCTACTGGTACCCCTTAACGCATTTAGTTTCGCTCTAGGCGAGGAAATGTTAATGCACCATGAAGACACATTGCTGCTCAAAGTTTAATAAATAATAACTACTAACTACTAACTAAAATTTACTTCCAACAAACTATATGCTTACCCTATATCCGCGTAGTGACGGATTATAAACACGGAGTGACACCACCCCTATTCTTACTGTGTCTTAAGAGCCGACTCAGAGAAATTAAACTATGCAAGACAAACGTTTGGCACAAATCCTACACCAATACGTCAAGCCAGTATGTTATACTATTTACAAAAATTAAGGAAAGCCCGATGTAAAAGATGAGCTGTAAGTGTCCATGGGCGGTGGTGGTAATTTATCTTCAAGTAAGCTCGTTTCTCCACTATATCCTAAAAAAATTGAAACTATTTCAAGATTACCTTACCATTCGGTCTGCGTGTAATGTGCGTCGTCGCTACTATAAATTAATATTATAATATATTAATCTAATCTTGTAAGCTTCTAATTAACCCTTAAACCGCTTTTTTAAAAGATTTATATAAGGTTATCTATTATAATACATTCTGATCATATCGTAACTTTGTATACAAATGTGATGGTAACTGTTGCATATGAAATATTCCATTTAGGCTTTAAATTTCCATCCATCAAAGCCATTAATTACCATTTCGTAAGTAATTTAGAACAGTTTCAAAACTTTTATTGTAAAAGAGGTCGTTCTATATTTTCATCATATAATCTGCGGCTGGACTGCTGGACGTAGGCCTCTCTATAGAAAGGAGGTTTTGACCTACTATACCATGCCGGCCAGACGGATCGGTATCAAGTTTTCCTTCTTTGAAGTGATGTTGTCCTGCGCAGTTTGCTTGGTTGGTTTGATGATGGTTAATGGTTCCATGGGTGTCGTAAGAGGCAACGAAGAGAGAAAATAAAAAATACGAATGTATAGGGACGATGACACTCCGTGTTCTTAATCCGTCATCACACAGGATATATTGTTACTCACAAATTAAAAAAATAATAAATCATTTTAAAAATTACAGCAAGACGCGTGAAGCAGTATCTTCAGTGTGTCAAATACATTAATTACTTTCCACCACAAAAGTAAAAAACGTAAGTGAAACTGCGAAGCTTATTAATAAAATAACAATTCTTAAATAATTAGTCGTTACCCAAAGTAGTCTCAGTGCAAATGAAAACGAATGGAAATAATTATGAATGACGTCATAACAAATTGTTTACGTTTCAAAGCGTACACTTTGAGAAGTGACAGTATTTGTTTGTGTGCGTACTTAGCATCCCGCATGGTCATAGCGCCCACTGCAGTAATGCAAAACTCACACTAGAGAACCTCCACGGTCCGCTACCCTCGTATATAAACCTCGCACAGACTAGCCTTGAACTTCATTTCACGACTGCCAGAACCATCACACGACCGTACACTTGCTATCCCGATCGCAACCCTTAAAAAATACTAGAAGTTTGGACTACGGTGTCAGTGAATGAACTATGTTGTGTTGAACTGTGTTGATTGGTGTCGAAACATATTCACGTGAAAATGTTACCCGTACTACGAACCGTAAGTGTTGCAATCTTTTAAAACGTTACAAACATGATGAGAAATAATTATTAAAATATATTCCTTTACGTACGTCCGATTGATTTTTCTTTAAGATGTGGCTCACTGATTCATTGCGATTTACAAATGTGTGTATATATTAATATTATATAAACAATATCATTAAACAAATCATTTCCGATATACCTTATAAATTCGTCTGTTGTAACACATAATTAATTAATACTAATTGACTTCTTTTAACGAAATAGTCTCCTTGTCTCGCTCTTTAATCTAATCTAGGTTATGACAAATATTAATGAAACGTCTGTAGAATGAATTAAAAATAATCTGTAGAGTGAAAAAAGTTCCTAGTGATGTTTAGTAACTATGATGCTTAGTAACATTTGGAAAACATGCGACATCTAAAGCATTATTTCTATAATAACAACAGCCAAGTAATATCAAGTAATAGTAAGGTTTACTTAGATATTGCTGTTTTTTTACAAGCTTTTAACTTGCAATTTATTTATATATGCTGCATTTGTTCGTTTAGTATCTTTTTTGAAAACACTTAATTTTGAAGTAGATATCTTCAACCGATTGAGCTAAAATTTTGCTGATATATATGTATATTAAGATGATATCAGTATGTATATGAGTCGCTTTGGCAGGTTCTTCATATAGAAAAAAAAATATAGACTTGATCTGATGATAGAGGTGGCAAGTGAGCAAAGAAACTCTGTAATCAAAAGCCGCTACCCTATCGAGTTACTTTATCTTTAGATGGTATCCAGGGTCTGGTGATGCAATTGCAGGTCGCCATAAACTGAGGATGACCTCCATTATAAGATATCATCACTCTATCAATTTGGCCATTTTTGATTATTCTTTATAAGTACTTTAGTCCTAGGTAAGACCCATAAGCAAACTATCAGATTTGGGTAAATCAGTCCGCTGTATTTGTTATGAATGTCAAGTTTATGATGAACAGGCTGAGAAACCTGTCTCGTAATAACTAAAGATTGAAAAATAATTTAAAAAAAATTCTCAAAATCAAAATTTTATTAAAATACTTCAAAAACTTTCCCTTAAACTTTTACTATCAACTTAAAATGTCATTACACAATTTATATGATATGAGAGCTTGTCTTTTTAGCGTATTTAAATAAAAGTTTGTTTTTAAAGATTTAATTTACTTTATATTTATAGAATTAATAATTTAGATTTCCAATTATGACTTAAATCTATACTAATATCATGAAACTGAAAAGTTTCTTTGGTTGAACTCGCTAATCGTAGGAACTACTGGTTCCAATTGAGAAAAATATTAGATGACGGTTAGACAATTTATCGAGCAAAGCGTTTTATAGTGTTACACTAAGACCAATAGGGGCCGAGCATCTATGAAAAATGTTATATTCGTTTTAAGAAAGACGAAGTTAAACGAGTCGGCTACTTCTTATGAATTAAAATTTAAAAATTTATTATTATTAAATAATACGTAAGCATTGGGTTTTGAAATGAAGTTTCAAACTAGAAATCATCGCTAAAAATATTTTAATATGTAATCTTTCAGAATTATCTTAATTAGTTTTGAAAGAGATCATCTATAGTTTATATTCTGAATATTGTGAGAATATTATGGATGAATAATAATTTCCATGATGTTTGTTCATTCTTTTAAGCGCCATTTATTAGATTATTCATTTTTAAACCTGAGTTAAAAGAATGAATTAAGCATATCATTACGTGTATTATTTCATATTGTTATAAATGTTTATTTCTCGCTTTCTTTCTCATATAAACTACAGGTATTCTGAAGTTTATATGAAACTAAAATAGCATTAACTACTACCATTTTTATGTAACAAAAATTGGTTTAAAAAGGTGCCATATATTCTTTTTACATTTTAATATTGAGTTAAAATCTTAACTTGTCTGACTTTTCTTTAAAAACATTGCTCGCATTTGGAATATATCCTGTGACGCGATGGACTTTACTAATATACAAGAAACGGTCACATTGAACACCCAGACTAAGAATATCAATTTGTGAAACACACAAAGAGTTGTCCTATGTGGGATTTGAATCTGTTACACTCGGTGCATCCATCCGCTGCCAGCCACCTTCTTCAAGTCGTCGATCCAGCGGATGGATGCGAATTGTCCAAGACCGGAATCGTTGGCGTTCCTTGGGGGAGACCTTCGTTCAGCAGTGGACGGCGATAGGTTGATTGACACTCAGTGCAGTAGAGAGCGGCAGGGCGACTGCTTAAACCAGAACACCATCTGTGCAGTCAAATATGTAGATTTTAATAAATAAACATACGAACATATGCATTTAATTAATAATCACTTTCTAAAGGCTTATTTGATTATGGTATTAAGACGGATTGTACATAGACAATATTTTTAGGGTTTGGAAAGGTAAAGGAGCTCAGTAGTTACGTTTTTCTTCTCTGAATTTCTAAAAATATTTTTCTTTATTTCACATCTGTTAACAAAATTAGGTGTTACTAATAAAAATAAAGTTAACTCCTTTTTATTCCAAATTAAAAAAAAATCATTAATATTCTATATAAATTGAAAAATTACGGTTAAATTTCAACTCTAACTAAGCAAAATAATATGAACACATTTACAAGGGATCATTCCACGGGTTAATAATAATTACTTAATTAGTAATACACTGATTACTATTAGAACACATATAAATATACAAAATATATTACATATATAGACAAAATAATCGTGAAAATATTGTCAATTGTTTATATAATTGGCAATAAAAAATTTTCACTTGCAATGGGTTTAAAAACATTGTTCTCTACATTAATAGTCTGTCTGATGTCTAATGTAGTGAAAAACATTGCAGTGACTCCAAAATAATGTTTTACATTAAGTATAAGAAAAACTGACAAGACAGTTTATTACAAAGAAAATAAATTATTTTTGAGAATCCGTGGAAAGAACTGCCTCTCATACTAAAAGTTTTGACTGTAAATATTAGAGCGAGGCTTGTGAAATAATAACTGATTAGACTAACAATAAAGAATAAAATTATAAAGCACAAAAAAGGAAGTGCATTTGTAAATCTGTAGAGTGCTGTTGCGGTGTAAGTTCTGAAGAGGAAAAATTAACACTGGAGAACCTGTTACCCATAATTTAGGCACACTGGTTATAAGAATTTGGATGTCAATACATATGATGTACGTACGACTAAATCTATAGAAATAGCTTCTGGTATTGTACTATAGAGTGGGCCAAGAGTTCGCTAACATTTGAATTTAACAACCCGCGCTAACATGTTACGGGAGTTCTTGGGGCCGATGCTACTGGAATTTGCTGGCTACAATCGTAACACATGGTTTCAATAAGATGGAGGCACTTGGCATACATCCTATGACTCCCTGCGGTGGTCAAAGTCATGTTTTCGAAAAAGCTGATTTCCAGACGAGCTGACATTCCATGATCACCTAGAAGTCCAAATCTATGCCCAGCAGATTTCTTTTTGTGGAGTTATTTGAAGAATCATGTCTACATCAATAAGACGAATACACTACTTCAAGTAAAAGAAAAAGTTAGCGATGAGATGACGGCGATCTCGCAGCCTCTTTGCCAACGAGTATTCGAAAATTTCGTTCCTCGTTTAGAAGGGTGTAAACATCGAAACGGTAGTTATTTAGACGATGTAATTTAAAAATAATAAATTCCAACTAATTAGCTGTCTTGTAAATAATCAATTTTTACAATATATCAAATAGTTTTTATTATACGATTTTTTCAAATATTATCTAATTCGTGGCCCACCTGTATAATGTCTCTGCCATAGTTGGATGATCTCCGTTATGATTGGTTGCTGTCGCCGAAATCGACTAGGAATACATTGATCACATCCTTGCCAAGGAGAATAGAATGCGGCATTATTTTCCTTTGGTACACTCACCTTGAATTTCAATTTTGCGCATTTAGGTATTTGATCATTTATACTACTTTATAATTCCATTCTGCATTGTTTCACAAAGGAATTGATTAGTGAACCATATCAAAGAAATACACTATTAGATAGTATTACCACATTAATCACATGTTACTCGCATATAGTCATAAACTATCAATTACTATGGTTTAACAACCTTTCAACGACAATGTAATAGAATCGCATTTATGGTCAATGAGCTTGAATGTTCCGTCAATCTGTCATGTTTAAGTTATAAACTTAACGACTGATTGTATTATAGTAAATGACGAGGCGGGAAAAATTGACAGGTTCATTGAATTTCACTAAACTTTTGATTTTATTTTAATATTTATTGAAATACATAGGTCGTTTTATTGTTTAGTACATATTTAGTGAAAATATTTTCTTTTTAAGTTTTGTAATAATTGTGTATTACAAAGTTAGAGTTTACTTTAGTTATTTAATGGCATGAGAATATTTAAAAGTTCAAAAAGTTTTGTATGACACACACAAACATTATTTGGATCAATTAAATCAATTTAATCAAGCACTTTAATACCACTCCTTTTTTTTATTTTTTAATGTGTGTAAACCCCTTCGGGCCGTCACCCCACCAGGGCTTACGGCGGGATGGTGTGTCGGCATCGGACCGATTAAAACCACATGGTGTGCCACTCTGTGCCTGAGACATGAGGGATCCGGGAACAGCTGTTATTACGACATCCAGATCAACTTTAATGTCATCCCTAGTTTGTGTGTTTTAATATCTCTTAACATAATATTTATAGCTGTTTTAAAGTTAATCATCCATTTCAGCATTTCGATTTATTAACATATAGATAATTAAATGTTTTAAGTTTATACTTAGTCTATATTTAAAGTTCATATTTTCTTTGTAAAAGACGTTGTAACCCATTTCCTTTATACATAAACTCCTTGTGATTAAGTCCTGTTGCTAGTTTAAAAAATATTTAGCACATGTTTTATCTCTACTGTAAAATATAATATATTTATATGCCAAATGCATAGGTTAAGTGCCATTAAAGTGTTATTCATATTTACATTATTGGTACATATATACTAATGAAAGAATTGAGCGTCATAAAAGTTTGTTCACATTTTAATGACCGCGGTAATAATTTATTTAGTTCAATAACATTTAATAGCTCTAAAATATAAGTAAAAAGCTTGAAGAGTTTCATTTAAAAAACATTGTAAATATAACAATATAATTTAATAATCATGACAAATCATGACAAAATTTGTACAAAACAAAGCAGTAGTCATAAATTTTTGAGCAAAAAAGGGTTAAGTCTAATTATAGCTCATCAGTCTTTATAACTATAAACTCTTTCTCTCTGAATGTTATGTATACACACATGCAAAGTAAATCATTTGTGGCATCTGTTTGTAATATAAAAATAACATCTTTTTTTTAAATGCATCTAAGTATGTATTTAAAAAGCACAGATGGTGTAATGATATACATTAGTGTTCACCTTGCTGCTTTCTACCGTACTTTTCTGGTGAAACCTTCACGTAGGACAACACTTTATGTAATCCACAAATTATTGTTCCGAGTTTGGTTGTGTTTTTTTGTCGCGGCCAAGCAATATATGTTTGTAAAGTCAACACAAGTGTTTTTTTTACCTACACTATGCTGCCCGTAGCCTGACACGCACTTACCCGATTTTTGGTTTGTTTAAAATGTTGACTTGGTGATGACTTCTTTTGGCATTTAAAAAAATTGATGTAGCAATTCGTTGAGCAATTAAGTCAAGGTACATTTAATTTGCCTACATTTAAATATTATATCTATCTAATTTATTTCTCGTAACGTTCTACATTTCTGTCATAAAACAGAGTGTAAACTGATCTAGATAGACAGGTGTAAACATTGTGTTATATAAAACGGCTGCTATATAAATAATGCTTTGAACACAACAACCATAATCTAACTACAGAAACATATAATTACGAAAGTGAGTTTCCATTTGTTTCCGTTCACACAATAATGATTCTTCAAGCACTTTCTCTACGATAATATCTCAGTTACATAAGCCGGTCCCGTTTAGACTCGTCCTACTTTACTGTCATAAACCTTAAGCATACATAAATATGCTATAAATTGTGTAATACAAACGAGGTCAACGAAATCCCTTTAACTATGTTATGGTGATTGACAAAGTGACCTTTTCGATTTTGTCATAGTTTATTAGTATTTAAAATGCACTTTATGCACATAAATTGTCCAGAAAAAGAATTGGCCTTAATCTTGAAAATACTGTTCAATAGTTGCACATACAGCTGGTCTTATACGATTCGCTGTGATACATCGTAAAAACAGAAAAATATCGATCTTATAAACGAATTTGACATAATCGCACAGTCATAGAGACAAAGTTATTAAGTTTTTAAAATGTTCACAAACCAACTGTTCATCTTTAATTTTTATATATGTATATATTATTTGTATATATATGTATATATATATATAAAAATTAAAGATGAACTGATTTATTTTATACTTTATATTTTGATCATAATAATACCATGAAAAAAGGTAAAAATTTAAAAACTGAAACCGTTTTTTATAGGTCTTCAGTTATTTTTAAAGGGATTAATATGATACTTCTTTTTTTATTCAACCATTTTAGTACAACAATATAAATTGGTAATTTACGTCTATTTCTTCTTATCAAAACAATAATAATAATATAATATTTTGGTATCGTTTCTCAGTACATTAAAATAACGTTCAATTTCAGCTCCGCTCTTTTAAACTTGTTGTGATTAGTAGTTAGATTTAATTGTCCTGTAACAATCAAATCTAATTTACCACATCAAGTTTGTACCTTGCATCATTTGATGTGTATTTTAACCATTTCAAAGCTATAAGTGTTAACTCGACTAAATCAATTGTTAATATTGTCCGTAACATACATAAATAATCTTTAAATGGTGTGTATCGTTAGAAACCGCTGTTATGAAGGCATTTTTTGTGTATACTTTATACGTCATACTCTTAGTTTGAGCGAAATGCATTTAAAAGCACAATTTAGTTTGTACTGATGAGAAATTTACGTGATCGAAGGACTAAAGAAGTCACTTTTAATTTTACCCATTGTAGAACATAGCAGTGTAGCATAACAAATCACGTACTATCTGTTAGGCTTGCACTTTCATTCAAACAACTAGCCCGTTAATTTCCCCGTCGATATTCCCACAGCACGTCAAAGACCTCGAAACTTGTCTATATAGGTAGTTACTGTTAAAAGCGACAAGACATTTTCAGAAACGTACTTTCCCTCCGCGCTGTTAGGTGAAACCGTGACCATAGAGAACAGAGAGGTGGGGAACATCCCAATACAGGTCGCTGTCGCAGCGACCTTTGACTCTGGGAACGTAATGGATAGGCTTTTGGATGTTGTTTACAGTAGGTTTCCTTTTGCATTTAGTATAAATATTACAATAAATACTAGGTGCAGTTAAAGGGGATCTTAGTATAGATGAAGTAGAAGAAATAATATGTGTCCGTACATATTTATATTACTTTGTAATTTAATTCAATCACTATTTCTGATTAGGTTGCCAACCAAAGAAAAGGGTCGATGGTTTATATATTTTGTCTAGCTTTACATTAATAAACAGTCAAACCTTCCTTCCTCATATAACTATCTTTCCCTTACATTACACGGATGGTTTAATGGTTTAAGCGGTCGCCACGCCGCTCTGAGTGTTGTGGTTTTAAATCCCACATGGGATAACACTGTGTGATCCATAAATTATTGCTCTGAGTTTGGATGTTCCTTGAGCCAGTTTCAGGTGTATTTGTAAAGTCCCCGCTACATAGGATGTATACTTAAGAAGGGTGTTTCCTTAAAAAAAAAATTAAATAAATTTTGAATATCTGATGCTAAATAAATATTTATTAAACTACGATAAGTTAGAAACTTTTAATATTAGGCTGATTACGGCCAAGGTGGACAGTCTTCACGGAGACCAGCCAACCCAGAAGATATTATAGTGTATAATTATGTGCGTAAACACAAGTGCACTCTCTGTTCCTTTGCTTTCACAATCAGATAGGATGCGTATACGACATAACCAGGGAGAGATCTGGCGCAGGATCGACAGGTTTTACGCACTTGCCAAGACACAGGGATTAAGACACCGATTTCTAAGCTTTGGCTGTTATTTAGCATTTCTGTATTATGAAAAACTCAAAAACACTTTTTGACCAGACAAAGGAATGGAACCCGAGACCTCTTGATCGGTAGTCGTATACTCCAACCACTAGACCAATGAGGCAATTTACTGGAATGGGGCATAAGTTTAAATCTTACACGCTTTTTATCTACGGTTATTAAGTCAGTTTTAACCGTGAATGTCAACACGACTTAAGATGGGATAGTAAATTCATATTGCTTAGAACTGAACCCGAGCTCTCAGTTTGAGCTCTCATACACCCGAAATTAACTCACTTATGTAACTAATGTTTTAAAACAATAAATGAATGTCAATAAAATTGAAAATTTTTACTCTTTCAAAATGCAGGTAAGTATGAAAATTGTATTTCATAACACAACTTATTTGTTACTCGAACTTTTACTCGTACATATCTTTTTTCATTTTATTTTAACGTATGAAAACTCTCTCGGGCCGTCACCCCACCGGGGCTTTCGGCGGAGTGGTGTGTCAGAATCGGACTGACTAAAACCACACTGTGTGCCACTCTGTGCCTGCAACAAGAGGGATCTGGAAACAGCTGTTATTACGACATCGGGACCATTACTAAAATATACCTATTACCAGCTTAAAATTATATTAGTCCAACCAAAGTTTAGTTTTGAAGAAATTGCTATAAGCAATAAGGCCGCCCTTTGTACATCACAATTGTTATTAGTTTTATTACTGTATAATGCTTGTAAGACTGCTGGTGTACAAATAAAATAATATCTATCTGTCTAGTCTTTATCTTATTTTGAATTAATTAGACCACACAACTAACTAAACCCTAGTTAATTGCATTTATTGTATCAGGTTAACACCAAGCAACTGTTTGACAAAGAATACCTGCTGCTCTTCGTATATATACATATACCTAGTCTTGCCATAAATATTGTAATAAAGAAAAAAGAAAATTGTTAACTGCAAATAACATTTATTACTTTTACAGTGTGTCAGTTTAATACATAAATATAAAACAATTAAAAATATAAAAAGCTTATTCGAAGTGGTCTCCATTGGCTGCAATACAGTCCTTTAAACGATGAGGCCAGTTATCAATAGAAGCACGCACTCTTTCCATGGGAAAATTCTTCACTGCCAATCGTATAGATTGTTTTAGGGACTCCAAATTATCATGGCGTTTAGAGCAAGCTGTACTCTCTAAAACTGACCACAAATCATAATCCAGCGGATTAAGATCGGGACTAGACGACGGCCAGTCTTCAGCTCTGATGAAGTCCGAAACGTTCGATTCCAACCAAGACTGCGTGGACCGAGCTTTATGACCCGGCGCCGAGTCTTGCTGGAAGGACCATACTTGGTTATTGAACATGGTGATGTTAAGGGGCTTAACTACCTTCTCAAGAATGGTATCTTGATACACTTGTGCCGATGTTTTGATACCTTTTTCACAAAAATATGGCTCAGTCACTCCTTCATAGCTAACACCCCACCAAACCATCACTGAAGTCGGATAATGTCCACGTTGCACTCTGTCGACTAATTGGGAAGCTTCCTTAGAGCTTTGAGCATAAATACGGTCATTTTGTTTGTTAAAATGTTGCTCAATTGTAAAAATTTTCTCATCCGTAAACAAAATTTTTCTGTGACCTCCCTTTGCGTACCGCTTCAGTAGTTGTTTCGATTTTACCACCCTATTCTTCTTTAAATTATCAGTTAAGAAATGGCCAGTGCGTCTCTTATAGGCTGCAAGTCCTAAGTCATCTTTTAAAATACGCGACATGGTTCTAGGTGCTATCTTCATTTCCCGAGATAAAATCTTTTGCTTTCGGACAGGATTTCTTCGAATTCTTTCCCTTACTGCTTTGACCACCTTTTTCGTACGAACACTACGTGGACGGCCAGATCTTTTTCTGTCACAAACAGAGGAGGTCTCATTGTACCTATTAATAGCCCGGTACACAAACATTTTACTAATACCAAGTGTATGGAGAGTTTTAAAAATTGCATTTGGCTCCATACCTACTTTGTGTAATGCTATCACAGCGATTCGGTTCTCTTTATCACCCCACACCATTTTAATATCGCAAAATATTTTACAATGTATTGGCGCCAAAATGAGAAAACACAATGAACAATCGTATAAAAATGACAGATTCGAAATTCAAATGTAATATTTTTTTATAATTAAGTGTAACAGTATTTATGGCCAGACTAAGTACATATATATATATAATTTAAATGCTACTTATAAAATTTTGAGGCCTCATGAGCAATAATGAGCGTGTTTATTGCTACTGCCATTAATATAATTAATTACTAAGATTAAAATAAAAATTATAGCAAAAAACTAAAATTAAAAAAGTGAAAGAATAAATGAAAGGTTTTAAGTACAAAAAGAAATAATTCACACTTAGCACTAATTAAGTTAGAACGTGTTGGAATAAAGAAATTATTATCTCTTTGCGTAAAATAAAATAATTAAGTGAATAACATAAATTTACGTGAAAAACGGTGTCATTACTTAATTTAATCAATTTAGAGAATCGAGAAAATAATAATGACATTATTACACTTACTATAACTAAGTCAGTCAATTACGTATTATTTTATCAAAAGGTATTTTATTTTATATAGATTGGTCCAAGAATTCGTTAACATTTAAATGTAACACCCAACGCAAACACGTTACGGGAGTTCTTGGGACCGATGCTACTGGAATTTACTGGTTACAATCGTAACTCATGGTTTCAATAAGATGGAAACACTTGTCACACATCCAATGAGTTCCTGCCGGTGGTCAAAAACGTGTTTTCAGAAAAGCTGATTTCTTGACAAGGTGACATTCCATAGCCACCCAGAAGTCCAGATTTATCTCCAGCAGACTTTTTCTTATAAGGTTATTTTGAAGAATCGTGTCTACATCAATAAACCAAATACACTACGTTAACTAAAGGATAAATCAGCGAAGAAATGTCGGTGATATTTACCGACAAGTATTCAGAAATTTCGGTGCCCGCTTAGAAGAGTGCAAACGCCGAAACAGTGGTCATTTAGATGATGTAATTTTTAAAAAATAAATTTCAATTAGTTACCTTTCTTTTAAAGAGACAATTTTTATAAAATATCAAATGGTTTGTTTTATACGATTTTTTCAAATGTTAACTAATTCGTAGCATAATATATAATATCGCAATTGCATAACAATAATTATGTTTTATGAACATTATAATCAAAGACTATAATTTGAACGACACATCAACTCGACTATTAGTCTTCAAGTTATGCGCTTGCCCTTTCACACTAGTTGACGTTATCCTGTCTTGCTGTATAATGATCACGAATGGAAAGCCTTCTTACAGGTATCAGCTTTCTATTGTGTGAACTTGCTCACGACCTCTTTTATCGTAAATCAATAGCTTCACTATTCAAATTCTATAATATTATGGCACATTTATACATATGTTCTAACATATTTGCGTGTAAACATTGATTTGTGATTATTCCTTTAATTTGAATTTGGAAGATTTCTTTTCCGCATTTCTCTGTCACACTTCTATCTTTTTGGCTCATTATATAAAATAATTTTTTATCATAAAGTTTTATATAATACACTTGTTTTATTTTGATATTAAGTATAAATTGAATAGAATGACATAAATGCCATTCTATAAAATTTTATTAAACAACATTTTTTCGTTCTCTTTAGTCATTACCAAAGACCGTAATCATTTGTACCGTACCATACTGTGCAGTTGCTATGGTATTAAATTGGTAACATAGAAAAAAGGTTACAAAATAGTACATATAAAATAATAAGTTACTTCAGTGCCATGCTTTAGGTATGTTTTCTTTATCATTTGACGCTTATGCACAATTAAGCGTGAATTTCACGCTTGATTTCTCGGACTCTGGTAAGGATGTCATGACCAGGGTATGGGTAAATAGCATTTTTAGCGTTGTTAGTCATGTATTTTATTAGAATTACAACCTGTGTGATTGTCTGTACGCTGATATTTTCCACTATTAACTTATTGCAGTTCACTTTTGACCACAGGACTTTTTCCAACCCAAGTTCCCATTTTCGAGTAGTGATCTATAATCTATTTGCTCTCGAGACAAGTTCGTGCTGTAAAGTAACTCATATAGGACTCACTTAGACTTTAATATCACCGAAAGTACGTAACGTAACGTATCAAATGTACTATCACAAGGTGTTTCGCTCTAAATACTTCATTGCATGTATCAACAATAAAAATTAAAATATATAACCATATGCAGTAGCAAAATCAGAGTCAAGTCAGAGTGTGGGAAAGCGATTCACGGCTGAGAGGGCGCATCTCACTATCGCGCGCTCGCGAAAGACTCTTGCGCATACCGTACGGTCATCGCCCGTACGGTGATTTACTTGCACACGCATGCGCGCTTCTATTTCGACCTACACCTGTCACGTTAGACATTGAATACTGACTTACTGCGTTATTTTATAAGCAAAACTGTTTGGGTAATGAAGTTTTACATCGTAGATCTATGACACAAACTAGGTGTAAATTTACATTAGTATTTCAACATTTTAACATTTAAATGATTTTAAATTTCCACCATTGCCTTCAAAATGTCATACATTTCAGTCAGTTAGGTGCTTGAATTTAATTAATATTAATTCTATTAAACTTTTTAAGAAAGGAAGATCAAACCTATAAATAGTTAATTTAACAGTAAATATTTGTGTAATATCTATTTAAATTACCTTTTCTTTAGAAAGTTATTGATTAACTGTGACAATAATAGGCAAAACATCGTATTTTTCTACATCACAATACACACCAACGGTTAAGTCTGATTGTACTGCTGTTTAAGTGTATTATAAATATAGCAGATGCATATTGTTTTTTTTACCGTGAATTACTTTCACTTTTCTAGTTGCGTTTTAATTAATCTTTCAACTGCACGAGATGCAATCAATTTCGCTACGGTATGGTTGCTTTACTAAAAAATAGTAGAAGTAAATAATATCTCGCTTTTTGTACACTAAGATGTTAAGGAAAATAGAAAATTTACAAAAATGAGTACAAGACTCTACTATTAATAATATGGTTTACTATTTGTATTATATTTGTTATATAAAATAGCTATATATATTACAAGTTATCTGATTATCATTCTAAAATTGAATTCAGTAGTGATATCTAATCATCTAATTGAATTACATATAAAAAAATCTCTAAAACAAAATTTCAATCGTTCTGGGCTGTCAAAATATAATTTAGCGGATACTTAAAAAAAAATCTAATTTAACAAGTTTATGATTTCATAAACTTGTGCACAATTTTACACTTGTACTTGTACACATTTGTAAGGCGGCTAATTAATACTCATAAATAGTAATTGAAAGGGAAGGTATTACAGAAATATAAAATTTGATGCATAAGTTTAATAGACACTGATGGGAGTGGATAAGGTCAAGCTTGTACCTGACTTTATCCGATCAGCAGGTCCTATAACGAAAGCTGCCTGTCTAAAACTGGGTACCTAGTCGTAGTGGGTTGATTTTTCAAATAAGCAATTATCGCAGCTATCATTAGAGCCACTGGTGTTAACTTTCATTGAAATATTATTTTTATTCTGTTACAGATACGGATATTAGTGACAATCCAAATAATTACTGCTATCCGTGGCGAGAACGGATTCAGTGAACAAAACCTGCACTTACAACACTTCACTCCCAACGATGAAATGATCAACGGTCGTCCATTTAGTACAAATCTATTCGAAAAAGAGCCAAACACCCAGTCTATAAGTGTAAGCAACGTTCAGTATCAACTAAAGGATCATGTTAATGGTAACAATGAATTTAGTCAACGGTCGCCATACGTTAGAAGTAGAAAGGTTTTTAGAATCAAAAATCCCTTCCAAAACCAAGTCGAAGATTCGGAAAGGCAACAGGAAAACGCTTCATCACAAGATAGTGGAACTGGGGCTAGTAATCAACATGCATCTGTGCAATACTCTTTACCACCAGAGGAATTCCTCCAGCAACTGAGATCCGAAAATCAATATTATCAGCAGTCACAAATATCAACACCAGCTCCTAATTTAGGGTATACGTCAACTCCTGCACCATCACAGCAATATCAATACTCAACAATTCAGTACTCAACGTTTTCTCAACCTACGTATGAAAATGATAACCAGCAAGGTAATCAAATTGCTTTAGAACCCAAATCATTTTATGATTCTACATATGTCGCTAGCCCTAGTCTGTATCAATTTAGTACACCAAGTACTTTGTTGAATAGCGTTCAAAGCACTCCCAATCCTGTATTCTCATATTTATCTACTCCTTTAAACAATGGACAATATAGTAGTCAATCAAGTATGTATGTATCCAGTGCTTCACCGGTATATATTTCAAGTCCCTCAAATCAACAATCATTTGTTTCATCTCCATTGTCGATTATTCAAACTGGTTTACCAGATAATAATTATTCTGCTGTGAGATATCCTATAAAAGTACAACAACAATATCAAAATGATTATTCAACTACAACAACACCAAATCCTTCATTGTATTCAGAACATTTAAGGGATACGTGGCAAAATAATGTAAGCTCTGATAATAACGGTGCATCAGTGCACTTACAAAATAGCATGTACAATCAGTATCAAAATAACCAATACCAAAGTAAACAAGAGGAGATGAAGACAGATACGTATGTAGAGAATAGCGATACAAACCGCATTGGCAGTATAACATCAGCAAATAATATGTTTGTCAATTACGTCCAACCCGACGGTCAAGCTTTAAGTAACTTAAAACACCGAGCAAGAGACTCAGATCATGAAATAAGTCAAACGAATCTGTACTCAAATGGTGATTTTGGATGGAAGTTAACGGGTAAAAAGCCTCTAATCGATACATATACTCCAAAAAATTATTATAGATATTCTCCATCAAGTACAGACACTTCAGATAATACAGCTATAAGCCAAGTAAATGTTCATATGGGTACTGTTAAGCCTTACAATCAAATATCTAAATCCACATCTGATACTAATGATCGAGAATTTGCTCAAGTAGCTGCTAAGGCACACGAACGATTCAAGCAACAGCAAATACAGGAGCAACAACAATATTCCAATATCAATGCCTTTGGAATGAGCAATGTTGCTAATGGGGATGCAAATCATCAAGGAATTTCATATTATAATAATGTTGACAAACAAAAGAATAAGTTTACAGATTCAAATTCAAACTATTATTCACCTGGTTATTCTCAAAATGATCTAGTAACAGCTTCACCATTTTACTTATCAGCCCCTAGAGAAAATGTGGATAATAAAGCAAAACAACCATTTGACCATGATAAAGCCTTGAAAAATATAGTTTCCATAGACGTGTCAAACGTAGTTAGTAGTTCCGAATTGAAACCAGGGACAGCTTCGGAAAACAGCAATAGATTTATTTCAACAAACTACGTTAAAGACCAAACAGATGAAAATATAAGACAATTTATACGACCCGCAACAGAATCTGTTTATAAAGATAAAAATACTGTTTATGGTTTCAATATAAAAACTAAAAGTGATGATTACTCACCATCTGATAGTTTTAAGCAAGCAGAGCAAGATAGTTATGGTAGACAATCGCAATTTCAAGAGCCAAGTTATAGCCAAGGATACTCAAGTTCAGCCCAGGGTCTCAGTTACTTAACTCAACCATCAAATAGTCATCAGGATAACCTTCAGTCATCAAGTATGCAACAGTTTGGATTGCATCGCAACCATAACCAACTACCGACTGATATAGCCAGCATCTTAAAATTTAATGACGTTCCCCACAAACTAACTCAAGGTTTATCTAGCGATGTCTTAAAATTACATAACATTAATTTTGATCAGGGAGGCATACCGTCAACTTTACCTATGAGAATCAATCAAAATGTCGGTAGCCACCAACTTGATGTTACGACTAATTTACTAAACAAGTTGTTACTTAATAAACAACCTACTCTAAATATCAACAAACCAGACACAGATAGTCAAGCTAATGGTTTGATGTCGACTATTAATGGCTTTAAGGTGGCGAATCCTTACAATGTAGATCTAAAAGTTGTGGCAGAATTATTAAAAGGAAAATCTTCTCCAGACGACACCCGTATGATGTCAGTTAGAGACCAATACACAAACCCTTCATCATTAAACTTAGATCTTAATTCTCAATTACAGTTGCTTTTGAAGAACGACAATAGTGTAATAAATGATGGGCTAGGTGCACTTGGTAGCTCTTTTGTAGACATGTACAGTAATAGTCGGTATCCTTATCAGAAGTATTCTCGAAGCCAAGAAGAAGAAGAAAGTATAGTACCTATTGCTGCTGCCTCTAGTACGCACCCTATAGGAGCTGTTATGGAGCAAGAAGACACTGCAAGTGACAGAGACGTTGACACCGATGAAGATTTTATCACACAAAGTGATGTTCTGCAAGATGATTTTGAAAAAAACAGACTAAAGACACGTTTTATACCTGGATCTAGGATAGTAGAAGAAAGGCACACGCATCCGAACATACTTATATCAAGAATACGTTCTTATCAAAAGAAAAATGGTAAATCAGGTTTAAGTGAGCCTCATCCTTTATTAAAACCACCTCCACCTCATCATTCGTCAAGAGGGAGAGAGAAAATGGAAAATAAACATAATCGAAGGAGACGTGTGTATAAACCGAAACTGCTTCGCGTTATCAAGACTGAACCGTTATTTGAAGCGGGTGCAGATCCTGAAAACTTAGATAGTTCTGTGCCAATATTATTGCGCCCACCTGCACCTGTGGCTGAAGCGAAATCGGATTTTCTAGATTTAGATCGGACGCCGTAGAGTTGTACAGTATACGAACCCTCTGTTAAAGAGTAAAGATTTACTCGTCTATGTAACGCTCTCTATTGTATAATATAAGTAAGTAAGTGTACGAGTATATGTCTGATGTAATTTTATGACATGTAAAAATTTGGTTATTATTTACTCATGTTTGTATAATCGTTGGAGTTGTTAAATTTGGCATTTATATTGTAATTTAAAAGAATATTGATAAGCTTGACTGTGTATTTGTACACAATTTTATTAGTACATTTTTTTGAGATTATATATAAGATTAATGTATTTATTGTAAATATTGTTTTAAAATTTTAGTCTATTCTCAATTGTGATAAGTTAAATTGACTAATGTTGACGTTGTTGTTGAATGTTTTTAGTTTTTTAAAGTTAGAAAAAAGTTATAACATTAGTACTGTGCATCATTTGCTCCTAAAATTTCCTCACCTTGTTTAAAGTGATTGTATAACTTTTAATATATTTGTGTACTTGAGCTTTTATATATGCTACACAAACATGTTTTATAAATAAAATTAACATATTAAACTCAAGACACACAATTTTGTTCAACGAAATACATTTGCACCCTTATGCACATTGTAACAGGTAAAAATTCGTTTATGCACTAACCTAATTTTCAATATTTATAAAATTTATGTAATTTTAAAGAGTTATTGTTAAAAATAAAAGACACTCTTCTCCTTATCTTTGCTCTTCATCTTCTTAGCAAGTGGATACAGCAAGTATCCACTTTCACCAAACATCAATCGACTCATGAATAAAAAGTTGGGATACGGCAGTCTGGCAGCAAAGGAACTGATTCCGCAAACATTTCACTCCACCACACTAGTATTAGTGAAAATGATGTTTTATACACACAAGCCTATAAGAATAATGCTTTCTAAAGCTATTTTTTTTTCAAATGTTTTGTCAATGAAGTTGTCTTCGAGCATTATAATGAATGATTTAAAAAAACGCATATAATTATCGTGATTCACTTAATATGATGGTTGCGTGTGTCTCGCTTTCTGCTCCAGTTCCATACCTGAGTGATACTGACGACTCATACATGTTTAGTATTGTGGGTGGTCCGAGCATATAATAATACATTCGAATCATCGTGCAACGTATGTTTAAAAGTGGGTAATCAATACCTCTGTTTTTGCTGTATTATAAAAAGGTCTGTAAGTAGCCAAAGTAAAAGACTTGATAATGATTGAACTTGATGTTAATAAAAGTTGCCTCTCTAAATCTATTATTGAAATATGTATGAGTATCGTCTATTGAGCCTTTTTGCCAAATTATTAGCTTAGTCATTAGAGACAGCTTTAAGTCTAATACGACACGACTAAACTTAGATTTTTTAACCAGTGCTACTGCTATCTGACCTAAGAAATAGATGATAGCGAAGTTCTAAAGAAAGACTTGTCCGCTTTTTAGAATTTCAACTACCCATAACGATTGCCAAAGACGATCGATTATGGTGACCGAGACTGACGGTTATCCTGTTTTTCGACAGACGGAGAGGTTTCAATATGTTCTGAAATGGTCACCCATCTTAGACTACCCTGGCCAGGATTACTTAATGTTTCAATGTGTTAAACTACTCAGTTACCATTTAGCCACGAGCCGAAGTCTGTACGAGTACGTTTTATACTTTTCTGTAACAAAGAGAATCGAAAAACAAAATATTTCAACCAACACTGAACTAGTTCTAAAATCATACAAAATTTAATATTAATTATAGTTCTATTATGAAATGAACTATTTGACTACTATTTTTAGGCCCAGTATCAAATACCTAATGGTTTCAAAAATAATCATAGCTGCTGGTTAGGAGTGCTATAACAAGAACAATATAATGATGTGATGTCCACCCTTTTCATCTCATGGATATCGTAGAACCTATTAATGGAGGATGACACAGGAGGAACATAAATTCTGCTGGACAACAACACTGCAAAGAGAATTAATAAATCCTATACATATTTACTGTCTCGGCGGCGCAGCGGTAGTGAAGGTGACTGCTGTGCTTGAGATCTCGGGTTCGATTCCCGGGTCGGACCAAATGTTTATATGATCTGTAAATATTTGTTTTGAAGTTTGGGTGTTTTCTATGTATAATATGTATGTATCTACAAAAAAAGTATATCCGTAAGTAAATCCGTCTGGCCACCGTGGTTTATTAGGCCGAAATTCAACAGGTAGTAGAGCCTGATTTCAGCACGAACGGGGCGGCTCGACCGGGGTAGTACTACCCTCTGACAAAAGATCAACCTAAAGCTATATGCATGTATGCTGTCGAATTTCGTTGGTGAGTGTGAGACCAGAAGCCTATTGATGCAGAGGTGACAGTTATTTTGGTAACTGCGTGAGCTTTACACTGTCACGATAACTGTCATGCCTTTTGTGTCCCAAAGCGGGGCTTGAAAAAACATCTCACTAGGCTGCCATAGTGTTAGTCCCCATACTGTATTGTTTACATTTACAATAAGTATGGTGACCATAACTCTTGGATTCTATTCATGCTTTCCACCAAACAGAGTAAAGTCACTTTGACAGGTTCTTAATATAGAAAAAAAAATCTCCTAAAGAGAGGCAGAAACGTCATTTTAAATAAAAGCTCATGTCCAGCAGTAGATTATTAGAGGCTATAAATGATGATATTAATGGCTGATAAACGAGCAATGCAATGTTTAATTGCTTCGTCACACATCTATAGACATATCAGCGGTAAAAAAACAATAGTGAGGCAAATGCTTGTATAAATACCTCAATCATTCACATACTTTAAGAGAACACTCGATTATCTCAATATAAGCATCTAAGACTGTCTACTGGATGTTCATGTTAACCTAACAGTGTTTTGTTAACTCACTGCATACATGATATTAAAAGTATCAAAAGAAAATTACGGTTATAGAATGATGATATTTAATGCTATTCAAAGATTCAAATCGAATAATCCTGACATACATGTCACGGCAAGACTTTTCTTAGACAAAAGTCACTCTAAAATTTAATTAGATCTTGTGTTCACATTGTTAACTGGAGTAATTATACATCTATAATGTAAATTTTGTTTAAGATATAGAGTACATTTTGGGCGCTTTACTAATTGACGTAATTAGACATCGAAATTATTATTTTTTTACAACACATGACGACAAGTGGGTATTTTTTATACATTACATATTTTTTTGAGCTTAAAAGTATATATTGAGTTGTTTTCTGCATTAGAATTAAGCCATCTTTAAACCATATACTGTCGGTATAGCTTGCAAGCTAAATGATTTTGGTGGTGAGACTTACTGACATGACAAAACATTAGCGTAACTTCTTAATACAACTTATTAAATTGCCGTCACCAGTTCTCAAGTAATTGTAATATATGAATGATTTTGGCACTTGATTAGTTTTCATATAATCAGAGTCATAAGCTTTCTTTTGAATAATTTAGTGGGCAAATTTAAAATTATATAACATACTAGTCCGCGGCTCCACTCGCATGTATGTCGGTTATCTCGGTAAATAGTAGTCTATAAGTTATTCTGATGTATAAAGTATATAACATATCAACTAAACTCACAGTACAGAAGTTTTTACGTGAAAGACGCGTTTGAGTCAAAACAGTAATAATCAAACGTTTGGGTAACAAACTTTCATACGTCCATATATCTTAACGAACTTTCACATTTATAATATGTATAGTTAAAAAAATATTAAAAAGTTATCCATAAAAAATCTACCTAGTATCGAGTAAAGGGCCTTATTAAATATAGCACTATCTATCAGAAGTCACGGGAATTTTTTATAATATCTAATCATAAAAATTTTCTAGCGTATACAATCAGGCGAAAAAATCTAAAAGTGTCATCTATCGGTATTTATAAAATTCGGAGAGATTTAAATATGCATCATACGGGATCTTCTCATGTGAATGAAATATTTTATCACGATTAAAAGTAGCCTATATCACCCTCCAGTCTTCTAAATATGTCCAGATACAAAAACCATATCATAAAATCGCTCCATTGTGATGTGAAAAAAAGACAAACAAACAAACAAATAAATACAATTTCATATTTATAATATATGTTATATATTAGTAAGGATGTGGCTAAAGCCAAGGTGTGAACTGTTTGAATCCTAGTGCTTATCTAAAATGTGAATATTGAATATCGTCGATGAAATAGAACTTATAGATGATAGATTGTACACTTCATTTTGTACTCTACTAACTATATTATACTAGTTACGCTGATTATGAATTCACAGTCTATAAGACAACTGTAAATGTTAAGCTCAATTTTTTATTATCGAATAAATCAAGTTGTCCTAGTCCTATGTCAATATTATTAAAATTAACATCATAGCTAAATACTAAAATAACCATAAAATATATTGAAACGCGGTAAGAATAACAATAATAAATTTCTTTATTGTACAACAGTTAATTAAAAGATAACTTAATGCTAGATCGGTACAAGTGGCGGCCTTATTGCTCAGAGGCAATCTCTTAAGGCAACCTTGTTAACAGTGTACTCGTAGGGTTGTGTGCTGTATTAGAGAGTAGATTGGAAAAGGAAATTAAAGCAACACACATATGTATATGTATGTATACTATATAGATAATAAAAGTAACTTCAAAATTAACTGCCAACTTTGATAAAACAAACATTCATTTTCAAGTTAACAGACATGTGTAAGGTGATATATTAATATAGCTAACTTTACTATTCAGTTTATTAACTCACAGACATTGGCAAGAAAAGTAGTTCTTTAAGATCAGTTCATTTGCTAATCTAACGAACTTTACTCGAAATTTTAATATATTTCAAGACACATAAGTTCATATTTTGAAATTTCTTAATGGCTCATAGCATTTTTCTTCGTTCGTTCTTAGATTGCCATATCTTAATCAATATTTCTGTTGTAAATGGTTATAATATACATATTTACCAGTCTGACATAGGTTCCTTCATCATTTAAATATGTATTGAGTAATCGATGAGTATACTTAATGCATAGCGTTTCCGTTAGAAAAGGAAAGATGATGTCAAAAACAAGTTTATTTACTCTCGTTCTCGATAGCGGGTTAATATGAGGCCCACGGGTGACACCGATATATATAAGATGGAAGTATACTCTTCAACACAAACAAGCGTCGCTTGTTGCCCCAGACACAAGTTCACCACAGTAGCCAGCGATTAGCTAATCACAATGGCTGCTTTTGTGAGTATCAATTACTTAAAAATATTAAGTGAAGAGTTATCAAACGCAAATAATAATCTCTACCATTTTATCTTTTCAGATGAAATTGATATGCTTAGCCACCCTAGTGGGTCATAGCTATGCCGGATATCTTCATGGCAATCATCACCACCTTCCCTCATCATCCAGTTCTTTGCACGCGTCTAATTTTTCACCAAGTAGCTTTCCAAGTGGATCTTTACCTTCTGCTACATACTCTGGATCTAGTCTGATTGGCGGAGGATCATCTTATGGAGACATTATTTCACATGGATCATCCATTTCACACGGACCAATTGAATCGCACGGTTCTTCCATCTCACATGGGCCTATAATTTCTCATGGATCTAGTATCTCAAATGGTCCGATCATTTCTCATGGATCAGACATCTCACATGGTCCTATCATATCTCATGGTCATGGTGATGTTTTGAATCACGGAATTTCTAGTGGTGGATTGAATGGTCTTAATGGTTTAGGAAGTGCTAGCATTGGTAGCGCTCATGTGACAGGTCCTGCGTTTAGTGGATCAGCCATCGGTGGACCTGTACTCGGAGGTTCTTCCTTTGATGGATCTTTCACTAGTGGACCTTCAGTTGCTGGACCCATTATTAGTGGTACTGGAATTGGTGGAAACGTTGGGTCAGTCACCTCAGGTGGTGATGCTCCTCTTCCAGGCCCTAAAGCTCCAGTGATAGATGAAATTCACGGCCTTGCTAACAGTAATGGTGCTCCAACTCAATATCGCTACCGTGACGAGCCGTATCATGTTGTACGTGAAGTAACTCATAGAGTACCTCAGCCAGTACACGTTCCAGTTCGCCAGACGGTCCAAATCCCTGTGCCACAGCCCTATCCCGTCCAGGTACCAGTTGTAAAGAACGTGCCCGTGCCAGTGGTCAAGATCCAACAAGTTAAGGTAGACAAGCCAGTCCCGTACCCCGTAGAAAAAATCGTCAAAGTCCCAGTAGAAAAGGTTGTGCACGTTCACGTCGACCGTCCCGTTCCAGTTGAGAAGATCGTTGAAGTACCGGTAGTCAAACTGATCAAGGTCCCTGTTCCAGTTGTAAAAGAATATCCCGTACATCACATCAAGACTGTCCACCACAAAGCTGTAAGCCATGACCATCATCATAGCCATGGACATGGTTACGGTCACGGACATAGCCACAGCCACGGTTGGTCTAGCTGGTAAATCCGTGAACGTGAAAGGTGACCAAAGAATTTCATATACTGTACATATAGAATTCATCACCTAATCCGCTCCTTTGTAAGTAGAATCGCTTCATAGCTCATCGTGAGGCTGCAATGTAGGGTGATAACTAAGTCATTAATTTAAGTGAATATACTGTGTGTATATTTTGATATTGCTTTGTAAATAGTAATATAATGCTCATTAAAACAAGTACTTAAAGAACAACATATTTTTTTTATTCCCCACAAAATAAAGAACGTGTAAAAAGTAATATTTCACGATTAATACATTTTTATTATCGCTAAGAACCGCTAATACTATAGTGCTGGAGTGCAGTTACTATTTAAATATGAAATATCTTATAATAAAAGAACTTTCATGTTGATCTTCTATGGTTGATATTTAGCTAGTTGTAACATTTTGTTGTTATAAATGAAAAAATACATTTATATATTAAAAAATATGAAAATAAATGGTGATTGCCTAAAACAAATGTAAGATTTGTTAATAAAAACAAAACTTACTATGTAAAAGGTGGCACAATGCTATTCAAATGATTTCAATAAAGTAATTTCAAGGAATTAAAGTCGCTTTAGACGGGACGTGTGTTGTGAAGTATTGTGATATTACAATTTTAAGGTATCAAGGTACAAAATTGTTCAAAATTAAGAATTAGGGTCTGAATAAATCTCAAAGGTATACGAAAATAGATTTACTTAAGTTATAAAAAAGTTAAAGTATGTGATTATTTATGATAGTTACCTTCCATGTGTATTTGTAATGTTGCCAGTTTTTGTATTAATGATAAATTAATTCATGAATAGACTCCCTGATTCAAATATTTCACTACTGCTACACCGTCTACAACTTCTAGTACCTGGAAACCGAACTTTGCTCGACATTATTGTATGATAGTCGATTCGCAATTTACCAACTTCTTTTCTTCTCATTTCTAATTTTGCCACAAAGATAAGGCCTATTAGACAAATATTTCATTGCTTATAAACACGGATAAAACGACGCTTCCTAAAAATGAAACCTAGCTAGATCGATTAATCGTCCTCGAAACTCCTCGATTTTCATGAAATTTAGTATGCAGGGGGCATACTAAATTTCATGAAAATCGTTGGGGACGTTTCCGAGATTCAGATTATACATATACAAGAATTGGTCGTTTAAAGGTAAAAGATATGAAATGAACTCTTGAGCTTCAGATGTCAATAATGAACGGTAGTTACTAGTCATTTAGTGACTCCTTAAATTATAAAATGAATAACTTCTCTCTAACTTTTGTAAATTTGCTTGGGATTCTGACAACCAAAACGATCAATATTGATTTAATAACAAAAATGTTAAACAAAACATACAATTAGTGGAACAGATCTCTTCAGATAAATATTTAACACGATTCCCATACTAAGCAAGCCTGTACGTTGCCAATTTTTTATTGATAAATACTTGGGACTGAAAATACTTAGACTTTATTACTCTCTCTTACATGAGTCTAAACTATAGGATATGGGTTCACCATACGGGTAGTATTCAAATAAATAAATAGTTTTATTTGTAATTCTTTGTGTATTTCTTTCATAAATATTTTATCATATCTAGCCTAGAATTCACATAATTTCAAATTATTTCAAGGGATAGTTTACATCTACATAAATAATTATAAGATGTTTACTTAATCTATAAATATTGTTATATTATGTTCACATTTTAATTAATATTTGAAGCGATAACATGCCTCATCTATGAAATATTAATAAACTAACAAGACTTAGTTTACTAGCTACAATTAAATTACCTTACTTTGTTGTTACTCTATAGAAATTATAATATTTAATATGTTATGCAATAAAATAAAATATCTTTCTAAATCATATTAATGCCAGTATATTCACTTAATACAATCTTGACACACAAGGCAAATTTGAAATACATCTATTTTATTTTAAATTTTGTTTTTCAGTAATTATTCTGTTACACAAATAATATATTTTAATAAATATCTTGACATTTGACACATCAGATATACGGCCTTTTGATTCCAAACTAAGTGGTACTTGTGCCATGACCTTTTTTTTCTAAATACATACATTATAGATAAATTAAACATAGTCACAGAACTAGCGATCGTGCTCAGAATAAAATTATATTTCCTTGATGCAAATTGAATTCATGCTCTACGGCAAATCCTCACGAACGTGAATAAAGGCCCAGGTTATTGCTAATATAAACCATAAATAGTATATTTCAACATTACATTTTTCTACTGCCATCTAGAGCGTAGGTTTCCTTTGATTTCCGACGCACCCAAGAAATTAATAAATTGTCAGTATTACATCATAACTACCGTGAATCACTTAAAAGTGAAATCTCACCTAAATATTAAGAGTCAAGGTATCGTTTATAAATTGAATATATATTAGAAGTGTCTCGTAAGCTACCGGGGCTGATTTATAGGAGGAAACTGTGTGCCCATATGTAAAGAAATTCAAATATAACGAAAAAAAAAACTTTTTTTCTTAAAGTTCATTTATTACTTTAGTTTTTTTCCTGAATATCAACTTTTTATTTCAGCTTTTAATTATAATCGTGTTTGATAAAAATAGTAATTATAAGTGTTTTCTTTCCAGATGTAATTGAGAAGTGGATTATATATTATGTCACATTTGAACCTGCCATCATTCACATACCTTTGGTTTTTTCGAAATTAGCATAATGTTTTAGAAATACATATGCAGTAATTTAACTTTTATGAATAGCAGCGTCAATACACAAACACAGAGGGTGCTTTTCATAATCTTGTCTGATATAATAAGTAAAGTCTAAGTCATAATATTCTAACATTAGACAGGTTACTGCCTACACAACAAGTAAAAACTAACTTTCTTTTCAAGGTCCTAATTTTTCCAAAATAATTTTTTTCCAAATTTGAGAATCTTGAGGAAAGATTTGAAGTTAACTTAGTTTTACACCCATTAATGTGGTGGAGGTACAGAATCCAAAGACACGTTTTGCCGCAAATTGCACTTAAATATAACACAACTGCAAATACCTTCAAATAAATCGTGTCTCTAAACAAAAGCTTTAAATTGCTCTTATATAGATTTTTAGGCGCAATATACAGTAATTTACTGATAAACAAAACTTTTTTTCTAACGTACCTTGTTATAAAATTATGAAAAGCGGGTCAGTTGTTTGTATGTCACCATTATGTAAAGCGTCAAACCGGAACCAGATGTTTAAAATCGATCTCTGTCTTTGGCGCGTAGATATATTCATTATGACACATTAACATCAAAATTCCTAATAAATAGCCGAATAAATTAGAAATGAATGATTACATTATGATAACAAATGTTTATTGGGTAACTTAGGGATGACCACCTTGCGTAATAGTCACCATGCCTCAGAATAACTCGGGAAAGCTGATCATCATAATAGTCGGCTATTAAGATAAACGAATTAGACTAGTAGTTTTAAATTACGCAAACTTATGTTCTTATTAACCTGACTAGGCAAGGCTACTTCTGGTTAGATGGTAGTAACTAGCTGTCGACTTACCGAGGAATAACTTTAATTGTCATTGTTTAATACATAAACTGCAGTAAATTGACTACTTTTTTGTCTTCTTACGATTTTAAAATAATTGAAATGTAAGTTTATGTAGTATATTAAGAGATGGAGACTTGAAAAGAAAATTTGCGAGAATATATCTATTTAAGCCGAAAGTGAGCACGATTTTTTTTACAGTAATCGAATGCATATAGACATAAAGATGTATAGTTACTTCATTCATTCATATTTTTATAACACATTTTTTGTTTTCGATATATTTTTATTGATATATATAATACTAAATAAAATTGCATACTTTAATTCTTATTACCTTAATCATATCCTTTAAGTTTTCCACTTTAGTGGACAAAATTTACAGCAAAAGGTCAACAAAGAATTTTATCCACGTATTAACAACATACATAAAGATTATTATTATTGAGTTAAGTTAAAATTTTACCTTACATCAGAGTAAAAACTAGGTATATTCTTTAAAAAAATTTGAAACTGACATGAAGGACAGATTTACATTTATAAAGAAAATTTAAAAACTCAAAAATTAGATTAATGATTATATTAATGTTATAACTCATAGCTCTATTACACGTTATACACATACCTAGTCTTGCCATAAATATTGTAATAAAGAAAAAAGAAAATTGTTAACTGCAAATAACATTTATTACTTTTACAGTGTGTCAGTTTAATACATAAATATAAAACAATTAAAAATATAAAAAGCTTATTCGAAGTGGTCTCCATTGGCTGCAATACAGTCCTTTAAACGATGAGGCCAGTTATCAATAGAAGCACGCACTCTTTCCATGGGAAAATTCTTCACTGCCAATCGTATAGATTGTTTTAGGGACTCCAAATTATCATGGCGTTTAGAGCAAGCTGTACTCTCTAAAACTGACCACAAATCATAATCCAGCGGATTAAGATCGGGACTAGACGACGGCCAGTCTTCAGCTCTGATGAAGTCCGAAACGTTCGATTCCAACCAAGACTGCGTGGACCGAGCTTTATGACCCGGCGCCGAGTCTTGCTGGAAGGACCATACTTGGTTATTGAACATGGTGATGTTAAGGGGCTTAACTACCTTCTCAAGAATGGTATCTTGATACACTTGTGCCGATGTTTTGATACCTTTTTCACAAAAATATGGCTCAGTCACTCCTTCATAGCTAACACCCCACCAAACCATCACTGAAGTCGGATAATGTCCACGTTGCACTCTGTCGACTAATTGGGAAGCTTCCTTAGAGCTTTGAGCATAAATACGGTCATTTTGTTTGTTAAAATGTTGCTCAATTGTAAAAATTTTCTCATCCGTAAACAAAATTTTTCTGTGACCTCCCTTTGCGTACCGCTTCAGTAGTTGTTTCGATTTTACCACCCTATTCTTCTTTAAATTATCAGTTAAGAAATGGCCAGTGCGTCTCTTATAGGCTGCAAGTCCTAAGTCATCTTTTAAAATACGCGACATGGTTCTAGGTGCTATCTTCATTTCCCGAGATAAAATCTTTTGCTTTCGGACAGGATTTCTTCGAATTCTTTCCCTTACTGCTTTGACCACCTTTTTCGTACGAACACTACGTGGACGGCCAGATCTTTTTCTGTCACAAACAGAGGAGGTCTCATTGTACCTATTAATAGCCCGGTACACAAACATTTTACTAATACCAAGTGTATGGAGAGTTTTAAAAATTGCATTTGGCTCCATACCTACTTTGTGTAATGCTATCACAGCGATTCGGTTCTCTTTATCACCCCACACCATTTTAATATCGCAAAATATTTTACAATGTATTGGCGCCAAAATGAGAAAACACAATGAACAATCGTATAAAAATGACAGATTCGAAATTCAAATGTAATATTTTTTTATAATTAAGTGTAACAGTATTTATGGCCAGACTAAGTATATAACTATTTATTTCACACAGTTGGGTTGAAATGACGAAAGCTTGAAATGAATTTTGTTACTCAATTTTTATAACAGGACAGGAAACGACCCTTGAGTCATATCCTTTTGGATTATGTATCTTTATTTTTTTACCTACTTATTTATTAATTAACACTCTGGAAAATGTTGTTTGTTGTAGAAGAGCTGATGTCCCTGCCCAGTATGTGTGTCTGTTTTCGACAAGATCTGTGGTCTACTGCAGTCTATCTCGACATCCTAGACTTGCAATATCCTCTACAGTTCCTTTGTTGTCGTTTTCGTCCTAACATTTTTTAACTTCTTTACCCCAGCTGACAACTTTCTCCAGAAAAGTTTATGATAGGTGGTAGGTAGCTTATGATGGCTGGCAGACGGAACAAAATCATTCAAACTTTATCTTAAATAACTATGCATTACCTATTTATGATTTTACACTAAAAGTAACTGTAAGTGTAAATAGAAATTCATGAATTAAATATTATTTTTCCTTTCGAAGGTGAAGTGGATATCCAGCAGCAGACTGCTGTTGAATAAGCTGTGGATTAAAATGTTAAATATCAAAAAGGAAAGAATAAGCTTTGTCCAAAAACGTAACAATATCATTGCTTGTGTCACCAAATAAAGTCACGAGCATGTAAGTAATTGGGGTGAATTCCACATACAGCTCAAAACAAAGACATACTCGTACTATACTGCCATCTATCGCAGACATACTGAACTACGGAATAACTATCTGTCTATCAGTGTCGCACGACTAATCTACTAATGCTAAATCGTGATACAGAAATTTCCACGTCAATTAGCATCTACACAACATACCAACGTCAAAAGTAGGGCCGCAGCATGCCAGGTATGATTACTTCGCCTGGTTGGAGGATCCTTCTTTCATGTTGGAGGGACATGACACTGGTTAATCCACACATTCATATTTCAACAACAATACAGTCAATAATTTCTCTGTGATGAACATGATCTAAAACAGGATTCCAATGTTGCATTCCAATGTTGGCATTGTTGTATTCAGTGTAGTTTTTGCCGATCGGTTCTGATTGGGCGTATTGAAGGGAGTTCTTAAAAGTTCTAACAAAAATATAATATATATTTACAACGTAATTAATAAATATTACACATAAGGTTATTCATGTAAACATATACATAGAACTGCATACCAATTTATTATTGTTCTAATATTATCGTCACTAAACTATTAGTTTTAAACTTTTATTTCGTTTACAACAATATTTATTTAAAATATTAATAGCTTTCCAGGCTTTTTTTCTATTTCTAACTACATAATACTTATTCTAACAACTACTTCTATCAATATGGCTTCTTACAAGACTTCTCATAAGTTTATAGGAGCAAAAAAGATTTATTATAATTAACTTATTATTATAATTTCTGATCACTTCAGAATGATATATGCCTTGATGTGTAGCAATGAAATTGTGACAGATGATATTGAAAGGCTTTGGGTTTCCTTGCATAACCAAAGAAAACTGAATCGTAACAAGATCATTCACATTAACATAAATATGTATGTTATTATTACCATCAGTGACGCATAGGATGTCGCGATGTTTGTTCGAAATATACTGTAATGTATTCATAGATTTTATTGGATAGAGGAGATGTATAAATATCTGGGCTCGGCCAATATCACAGCATAACCAACCGACACTCGGAAGGGTCAACAGCTACTACATTTTGGCTTGAAAGCGGTTAGCTAAAAGCCATGGCATTTATTGTAAGTTAATGCTATGATCACAAATACGCAATCAATATACAACATAACCATATCATACTCTTTATTTGTTACAGTTTAAACTACTCTTCGTGTCAGCGTTAGCGTATAGTACACACGCTGGATACTTATCCGGCCACCATTCTGGTCACGACAGTCATTCCAATAATCATGATTCATTCCTGTCATCAGCCTTACAATCTCCATCGGCTTCTTTTGGATCACCCTCTCATACTTATGGACCACCAGCTCCAGCACAAATTCACCACCATAGCTCAGGACCCGGAGTGTCTGTTGAAGAAACAGTAGTCGATGGCCATGGACCAGTGTTAGCCAGTGCATCCCTTCCTGGTGGTAGCCATCATGGATCATATGACAGTTCAAGTGGGTATAGTAACGGAGGAATTAGCTCTGGGCCTTCATCTTATTATGGTGCTCCTTCACACAGTGGATCTGCAGTTCCTTCTTCCGATTATTCTGCTCCAAGTGCATCTGGTGGTCCCTACTCTGAGGGTGGCCTTCTCCTTGACTCAACGCTCCCTGGACCTGGAAACATTGAAAACACCATTGGAGCGCCGAAAGTGATTGGTACTACTGTCTCTGTTGGAAAACCACAGACTTCTGCTACAAGATACGAACTACAGTCTGTTGTTCAAAATGTCGTTCGTCGTATTCCAGTTGAGGTAGTCCGTCACATTCAGGTAGCTGTACCCCAGCCTGTCCCTGTACCGGTTCGTCATGAAGTCAAGGTACCCGTACCTCAACCTTACCCCGTACATGTTGATGTAGTCAAACATGTTCCATACCCCGTGTACAAAACTCAACATGTCGAAGTAGAAAGGCCAGTACCATATGAGGTTGTAAAACAGGTGCCGGTCGAAGTCATCAGAAAAGTTCATGTGCCCGTGGATAGACCATATGAAGTGATCAAGAAGATTCATGTGCCCGTTGAGAAGCGTGTTGAGGTTCCAGTGGCCGTTTGGAAACCGTACCCTGTCCATGTCATCAAACACGTCACCCACTACAAGAAAAAGAGTTGTTGCTGGTAAAGCAATTACTAAAATTTATATCCAGCTGGAACCACGCCAGCGCAAGTCGTGATCATACCAAATAGTCAATAGAGTTGTAAATACTTTGATAGTCATTAGTTTGTACATATCATATATGAAATATAAAATGTAAAGTTTTACATTGTATTTATTACCATTTTTCGACTCTTCCATTAGAACTGTTGCGTTGCTGAAGCTGGTGATGATAAAAAATAAAAAAAGTTACAAATATGCTATTGGAGCTATTTAAAAAGAGTAAATGAACAAAACAAGTTTAATTTGATTCGTCTTTCGCGTTTTTAATTTAATTCTAAATCAAATTGGAGACAAGTTTTGTAATCTAACATGTTTTAGTTACATGTTAATTTTTCACGACGGAGATTTTTTCCCTCTCACTAAAGCGGATCTTCTAATCATATTGTAACCTATACTCAGTTTTGTGAATAGCAATTACGACAAAATTTAACTTTTTTTTTGTATATTATTTTCTATCGGCTTATCTTGGAATCTCGACATTTAACCATAAAAATAAATTGATACAGTGGCTTAAGCAGTAACCTCACCTCTTTCTTCTGAGCTGAGTGTTGTGAGTTTGATCTCCATGTGGGACAACATTTTGTGTGATTCACACAAAAGTCCCCCATGGCGTAAGATACATTCCTACAGTTTTTAAAATTTAGCTTGATCTCTGGGACAGATGGCTATGAAGCCGACGAAGTAACTTTGGACAAGAGTTTTTTTTATCATCTAAATTTTGATTCCTATGTGTCAATTTTATCACAATATGCAATATATTGCAAATATGAAAATTCACTTCTAAAAACACCTCGTAAGTTCTTAAATGACGCTAGTGACAACTATCACAGAGCTGAAGCTATATTTTAATAAAGACTTACATATATTTTAATCTAATAGCGCGGTAGTTGTCTTTTGTTGGTAGTTGTCGTTGGTGAAGTAATATACCATCAAATCAAATATAATCTGTGTGAAATGGACTTGCAAGAACTAGCTTGGCGGACATCGAATACCAAAATAACAAAATAATAATCATTTTAGGCACCAGAATAAGTATTTGAATATGTATTTGTATCCGACGAGGATTTCTAGAGCATAAATTTTCACTAAAAACCTCCGCGAAAGCCGGCCTTCTCTAATGTGGGGAGGACCGGGAACATGTGGTTTCAGGTCCCTCCCGGACTGGTGCTGTATCTATCTAGGCCCTGCCCTCTCTTTCTGTGAGAATGTTACGATATACAGAATATACGATGTACAAAATATACTCGTATATACAGAAGGGTACGCAGAACTGCCCTGACTGATCCTGCTACTGTCAGGGGCTATGTCTATCGGCTATCGTCTAAGGCTAGGACCACCACTCACTATGTAAAGTAGTGAAAAAGAAGGCGGTATCTTGTCCTGGGCAAGATAGGGAGGACTCCAGACGTAGCTAATGCGTTCCTGGAGCGGAGGGTATGGTGTGAAAAGCGTTACCCGCGTAAACACAGACGGGTATCAAAAAGTGAGAAACTTGATAGGTCAGTCGCTATTTTTGATAAGGTAATACAGTATCCTGGTACGATTCAAATCACCAGTATATGAGTTCGGCAGTAAGTGGCCGACAGGCGCTTGCTTCATATTGCCGCTCCAGCTATGGACAATACGACCGCACAGTAGGAGTGATGAATTTCCTACCGCGAATCCCCTATATTAGACAGTAGCCTCTGTAGCGAGTCATTCCCGAACTATCATTCGTTCGAAATGTTCCCTTCGACAGCAACTTCACTTAGAGAAAAGATTTGCTTAACATAGGTTTGACCGTGGGATCACTCCGATAAAGTCGACCTATCTGTGTCGCATAATGGCTCTCCTACATTTCGAGATAGACCTCCTGGTAGTAATGGCTGTAATTAGTACTAGAGAGTCGTTCACGTCGTAGAAATTTACTTCTGGGGTCAGACTAGACTTCAGGGTCGCATCATGCGTGCGATTCCACCCAAGAAGGGTTATAAGATCGACACCTGGGAATACTCGACGACACTTTGTGATGTGAATGTGATCTTCCGCAAACATTCTACACTATCTCAATTCATTAAAAAAATTGTTCTATCATGACATTATCCTCGATGATGACTAGTAGGTGAGGGGAAGGGGAACTAGTGATACATTAGTGCGTCCCTAACCGCTCACTACGAGTTAGAGTTAAAGGCGTTGACAATGTCTAGGCAGACAGACGGCCAACGCTATGCCCTTTCGACTCTCTTGAAAGACACAATCTCTTTTGACTTCTACAGGGTAAACAGAGAATATATTCCGCCCATGTTGGAAATTAAAATGGTTATCTAATAATTCGAGGCCCTACCGCGACAGGTGATGATTGACACGGGTGAAGAATTTTATCATGCTATCCAACAGACATGTTGGATTGAACGCGGAGAGAGAATTTACGACCCTTCCAGGTTTTGAATAAGCCTGGGTTGAATCCAGAAAATATACGATTTCCCCGTACTGATTCATTGAAGCGTGCTGGGTTTAATTGGATGTAAGCCTGCCTACCTTAGAAAGTATTAGGACAACAAGACTTTAAATTAGGTATCGCAAATCAAAATAATACATCACGTGCAACACACTTAAGTGACGTTAATTTAATGCTTAGTAA
This sequence comes from Hypercompe scribonia, assembly GCA_949316085.1. NCBI lineage: Eukaryota > Metazoa > Arthropoda > Insecta > Lepidoptera > Erebidae > Hypercompe > Hypercompe scribonia. The sequence continues at coordinate 14,089,763 of OX438981.1, read as the reverse complement.
TAAGGCAACGCAAAAGTTAAAAATCGTGTGCCTTACAGCCCAAGCTTTAAAATTAACAGAGTTTAAACAGTCTATCTAGATTCGAATAGCAGAGCTCTTGTTCGATACTTATGTAAGTATTGTTATTCTCCCAAATCAGTACTTACTCTACTACATTTACTATTCGTAGTGTTACGTAAACATTAAATTAGAGACTGTTGTGTTACAGGTATCATTTGCAGTTTCGAAGTTTCATATATCGGACTAGTTTTTAATAAAGTAACTTTTATCGGTAAAAGTCTCTATCTATCGTGGTACGATTTTTTTAATTATTCTGTGATGTATTTAATGCTAAAATATTTTTTATTAAATAGTGTATATACAAAACTGTTAACTAATATTAGCTTTAAAGGTGGGTGTTGTGAGTGAAAAAAGTTGCAATAAAATGCCATTAATACTAATATAAACACCGATCAGTAATGGTAAAGCAATCAAGGAAAGAAATAGCAACAATGATAAAGTTTAAAATCTATTTTCTATTTTAAATTTGCAATTTTACTAACCTGTTTCTAAGTTGCAGTAACGCTATGTTTTCTACATATAATTTACATTAATTTTTTTGTATAATTTTTCGATACGAGATGCGGTTAGGAACAGTAGATTTCATTTAGAATTAAAACATAATTAATAATAACATGACTATTTTTAGGACAATTCTGTTTTGCTGGTAAGTGACTCTAATGATACTATGCTATAAAATCGATTACTGAATACCTTCAAGAGGTTCAAGCACGTGTTGAAGCCAAGAAAACATAAAAAGGGTAAATCAGAACTAATAAGTTTTAAGTCAGTTTTTAATGAAAAAATTTATGGTATATAAATCTCAATAACCCAATATCTGTTAACGTAATATTGTGCTATCGTCATACCCCTTTTTAGAACTGAAGAGTTCTAAAGACTTCAACAAAGAGTGCTACAAAATAATGTACCTTAACAAGCAATTAACTTTGAAATCTTTCATCACCTAGCCATATTTAACTACAAAAAAATGTGTTTAGCAATTGAAGTGTCAATCATCTGCAATAAAGGTACGTATAAAAGGTGAAAAAAAAATTATTACAAGTCATTTGTAATTTCAATTTGTTGGTATATGCAACGAATTATTTGTAAGATATTTTTATCTAACATAGGAATTATTTGATTTTTGTAATGCGGTGATACAAACTGAAAAAGAATTCTACGTAAACTTTTTACCTGGTTCTTTATTTTACGGTACCGTAGAGTTTTGGAAGAGAAGATGCTGCAAAGTTTCCTGAACGCTGAATATTCAAGTTGGAATAAATTACTGATCTATTTACTTTTTAAATGTCAACCTTTGATACCAATATTTTGCATTGATCATTGATGACCGGGACATTTCGGCAGAGTGAAAGTGACTGTTTATCGATATACTGGAGTGATGTCTTCCAGTATATCGATAAACAGTTTCAGATACAAGACACTATTCTATCTTGTGCCATAATTCTAATGTTTCACCTGGTAGGGGAACATTGATTAGATATACATTAACAGTGTTATTGTAGAGTTAGTGGCGTAGAAGATAGTCTGCCAGGAAAAGTAGTTGTAGATATAATGGCAAATATATTTAGCCTAGGCGTCGGTGTTAAGCCTTTATGGAGCCCAGCTGTCTTCTAATAGAAAGAGTCACAAAACTACTCATACAAAAGGAAAACCGCTTCACCTTTAATTTAAATAAATGAATAATAATCACTAGAACCTTACATTATATAAAGTACAAAACCTATATATGTATCAATGAACCCGATATGCACAGCATTAATGGTAATCCATTAATAGGGATTATATGAATATATGAAATTTAGGATGACTACTTTGTTAATGAGGGGTTTTTTTGTCGGTGCCAACCGACATATATACGTGTAGGGTAGAGACACGGGCAGAATGTAGTGTTTAATAATTAATATTTTAACAAGAAAGAAACAACCTCTCAAGTTTGAAATTGACCTCAGGTCGTTATGCACGCATCTTTTAAATATTTTAATTTCTCTTGTATAAAAATGTCGTTCTCTCTAACTTCAGGGCAGACGCGCCATCGCGCTTGTAGTATCCGGCTGCATTAAGTAAATTCATAGCCATGGGGACGTTGGTAAGAGCGAAATTTTATTATTTATTTGTTATTCATACGACGTTATTTAAAATTGATTTCTTATATAATATTACTTTCCTTTTTAGGTGTGGTATTCGATAGCAACACTATTTTTAGTTTTAGCAAATGGAGAGATATTCGAGGATATATCTAAATCATTTTTTGACAAATCAGACACATCATCTCCAAAACCTAACCAACGATTATCAACAATGCGAGAATATGTCTTGTATTTGACTCTCGATCAAGCTCAAGCGTTGCAAGCCACTGGAGCTATTGTCAGACCTCTTCCTCAATTAGAAAACGTAATTCAGCAACAACGGCACCAGTTAAGTACTGAAGATCATACTGAAACAAATATCTTTTCCAATAACGGGTACCAAGCAAATAAGAATAAAAATGAATTTTATAAAGAATTATTATTACACCAAGCTTTGACAATACAATCGCAGCCGAAAGGAATCCCAACTGTAAAACCTCCTGTAAAGTTCAAATATTCTCCTAAACCACGTCAAGAATATGCCACGTGGTACATACCCAAAATTAACAATAAAACAAATAATCATTCTACCGAATTTGTGCGTTACTTTCCTAATTACGAAATTGAGTCTTTAGAAATGAAATCATATAGTGCCCAACCATTACCTGGCTATTACTTGGAGACACAAACCGAAGTCCCTAATGGAGAAGAAGAAACAAAATCGATTAAATTTAAAAACCCTGTAAAAGTTTCCGAACATCAATTAATACAGAGTTATGAGGATATTCAAAAGCCCTCAGAAATTCAAGACCACGAAGAGATTGGTAAGCCTACGGAACCTGAAATACAAGATAAATATCAAAAACCTCTTGATATTGATAACGAAGAAATTCAAAGACAAGTTGAGGCTCTACAACTTGAAGAGATGGAAAAGCCTATTGAAACTTCGAAATTTGATGAGATTCAATCATCTTTTGGCACACAAAGTTATAAAGAAAGTGAAGCAATTCAAAGACCTGAAGAAATTCATCCCATTATACAGATCCCAACATGTACCTTCACAATAGAGCGCATGCAAAATCATCAACCTATTAAACTTGATGAAACATCTATGACCAGTACCGGACCAGTGACTTTTGAATTCAAGAACATTAGTCGATCCAATGATCAACAGACAGAAAAAGACGGTACTTCTTTGCAGATACCAACACCACTGCTGAATGCAAATGAAAGAAAAATATCACCTTTAGTTTTTGCAATCCAGCAGGAAAAAATTAATGAAAGTATTGCTGAACAAAAAGTTCTCATTAATAATGAACGAGCCATACAAACTAAACTTCAGCAAATGAAAGATTCAAGCACTCACAACAGGGAGAAATTTGCCATTGAACTTGACAAATTAAAGAAAAATTTAGGCAAACAAAATATTTTAGCTGAGAAGATAGCGACTCAGAGAGTCTCTAAAAAATCTCAAGGCTTAGTTAAAGAAGAACTTGGTGTGCAGAGGCGTCGTCCTCTAGAATTAGAGCAAAATTTTGAACGTTCACCTATAATTAAACCTCGACCATATCCCGTATCATGGGGAATTTCACATCCAATATCAGTTCCAGTGCTTCAACTAGAAAAAGATGAAAATGAAAAACTTTTACCCATTGATGTTGACAACCCTATTTCGATTCATGGATCCAAGAATTTTTATCCAACAGTAAGTACACCATTTACAGCACAGGAGGCAATTAGCAGAGACTTAAACGACGACATACCATTTGCATATCGCGCTCATGAACCAGAGAATTTGGCTATTTTACGACATATATGGGAACATTAGGTAAAACGAACTTATATTATGTTAGTATCAATCATTAAGATAAAGTAATTGTTTAAATTTACATATTATGTTTTTGATTATTTGCAATTAGCAGTTTAGGGTCCTGATTGCAGATCTCGTAGTGTTAAAACTAAACCTACAAAGCAGCTTATAATTATTATTTTAGAGCTTTAACATATAAAATTCGATGTATGTGCAATAATTGTAGCGTAATATATCTTTATAAGTCATCGAGAATATCTTGATTACAACTTGGATAATTAAACTTGAATACAGCAACGCCTACGCAAGTTTGTTTGTGTAGTCATGTCAATACATTTTGCTAGCTCATATTTATAAGGCATTTATGAAATAATGTTGTATTGTATTCAAAATCAATGGATTTTTATGTATTTAGGAAAAGATTTGAAGGATATTTATATGCCTAATGTTCCAAGAAGTTATTTTTATGCAATTATGTCAGTTGTGGTATTGTCAACCGCCTTTAGTAAATAATAATTCATATGTACAGTCACAAGTGTATGCTACTTACCAAAAAAAATATAATAGATATTACAAAACATGCCTGTCTTTTGATTTCTTTCCTGGTTTGTGATAATATGAGTGAAAAATAATATAATATTCTATTCACACACAACGTCAACTAGTCCCAAACTATGAAATTAAGAAATTAAAATAAGGAACGTACAAAAGATTGCTATGTTCGTGTGGGAACGACTTAAAAATACAGCATTTAAACACTCCTATTTCATGGGTGCCGTCTAAGGGAGCAAACTACGCAGGACAACATTACTGCAAAGATCAGGCCCAGATACTAAATCTGGGACTGAACCGGTTCGAGGACTGAATTGATTACGATGCAGGTGCCGGGGAGCGGATGAGGACGAGGTCCATAGAATAAACGGGCCCCGTTCTCACCAAGGGCCACTCGTAATCCCAGCACCTGAATGCGTTTAACCACAAAAGAGACTGCCCTGGTAGCCAGTCGCACTGCCTTTTAAAAGTTCGTCTCCCGACCTGTGATCAGTGTGTGATCGGTATAACAAATTACGCCCAGCCCGGGGAACAGACGATATCGAAGGGCTCAGTCGTCCCATGTTTGTAACACAGCGTCAACCGTCGAACGCCCCTCTCAAAAATCGAATTGCGTGGCCGACAGATCGGGGCCCACCTCGCGCAGGTGCTGGACGATGTGCGCAGAGAGTATCCTCTCAAACAATTTACGCACCTCTAATCGGTCGGCCGTCCTGGCTTCCTCAACAGGACCAGTTTCCCGCTCTTCCAGTTCTCAGGAAAGCATCTGGACGCCAAGCTAGCCCCAGGACCTCCCTAAAGTGGTCCGACATGTGGTCGAGCACTTGCGCCAACACTCGGGTAGGTATCTCATCTGGCCTGGGGTGGTGTTCTTAGAGCGGATCTGTAGAACAACCGCACCTACCTTCGATTCGATAATGATGGGTGGAAAATTATCTTCATTTTCTCCGTTCTGACATACGAAAAAGGTCATCGACGAGGATGTGTGTTCCAACCGCTGTGAGAAATGGTCTTCGACCACTTCCTGCAGAAAGCTAGGCTGGAGGGTCTTTGAAAGGGGCGGGGTCGGACGTGTAGAGCTTATGTCGCATGATAAGGGCGACCCCAGGGGTCACGATCAAAACCCTCCAGTATCTCCTTGCTCTTCACTTCTTTGGTGTGGCTAATGGCTAGCTTCAGAGTTCTCCACACCTCTTCGTACTCCTCATGAAGCCTCCTCGTCGTCTTCGCGGTGTCGCCACCGACTGCGGGCGTAGGATCTCTGGGCACGAGTACAGGCCGCGTGGAGGTTCGTCAACTCCTGGGACCACCAGCAAACCTACCTCCTTCCGTGGAGATTTAAGGTTTACTTTTGACTAAACAGGGTCGTAAAGACTGCCATGTTTGGGTTAAAAAATTTTAGATAAGTAAGAAGGAGAGGTAAAATTAAAGTGAAATTGAATAATCATCAATTTTTATTTACCAAACAAACTAAAAAAAATTATAACGACTAACATTTAACATTTATTTCATTCACTTAGTATTCCGCAATATATTCAGAATTTTGTTTATCATCATGATTTCGCTTAGAAAGCTATTCAACTACATGAATATGAAATGTTAGAGCTGTCAATTTGGATCTAACTTTAAAATCATATATTTTGCATTCATCGTTTTGCTTAAACCGATTGCTTTGAAAATATTATCGATACTAACACGAGTCATGTATTTCTTGCACGTAATCGATTACATATCTCTAAAAGTAACAGTCGTTTCTTGGTAAAATTTGTAAGAATCACGATATTTATATTTGAGTAACTTACATGTATAAAATGTACCAGTAGATATACACATGTATTATAGATAGGTACATGTGAACATTATGTGTATTATTCTCGAAGTCTTAATTAAGCTTATCTAAATAATCTTAAGAAAAACCCTCAGTAGTCATAAACCATATAAGTATTATATTAAACAAAAAGTATATAAGATTTAATTAGGGTATGAAATACGGCAAACATACCATGCAAAATACTTTGACGAGCACTGTCAAATGATAAACACACATTGCAAATTATTTCCTACTTTTGCGCTTACTGGTAGTTAAACTCAATTTATATATAATCAATGAGGAACTCAATATTATGTAACGTTATAACAACTTAATATTCATATATAAAAACTTTTTTTCTAAAGGAAGTTGTAAACGTCAGTAGACACATCTTTACATACATGATTAGAACCAAGTATGTCATAAGACCGAACCGATTTATGTCCAATATTAGCTTGTGTTGCAACAGTATTAAAACTGTGACCCAAAATTAGAGTGAAATTTATCGTTAACCAAATTATAAACGTTACCTGATCTCGTTGGACAATCTGATTATCATAAAATGATCGGATTTTGGACGAGCATTTTGTCTTAGGGGTTAGTGACCCTGACTGCCAAGCTATAAAGTTTGTGGATTTGATTACCATTCAGGAAAAGTAATGGCACGAGGAACACAATCATTTGTTATTTATCTGGATATTTTCAACAACATTTATTTAACATTAACCTTCAGTATGTTTAACAGCAGTCTGGTTACTCTATTACAGGCACTATTTAGTTTAGGACCAGAAATATTAATCTCATATAGGCTGATTTATTGGAGAGAATGGGTCTACTCTCAGTATATGAGAGAAGAAGAATAGAGGATGTTCTTTTATGGTTCAGTATACAAATACATCTTTGAAAAAAAGATGTTAAATATCTAATCGGATACAACAGCTTCTGAAAATATACATATTGACTCATAACTAAGTATACTACTCGTCAATAAAACAAGAACGGATTAGTTAATTAGTTGCAAATTAATTCATATACGTTCAATAACGGGGTGGATAGATTTCTATGATGTTTTGATTTTTCTAATTTGTCGCCGCCCCGAATGTCAGAATAAATATATACAGAATAATATATTCTAAAAACACACTAAATTATTTGTTTTCTAGAAAATTATTCTGTATGAAATTTAATACGAATGAAGAGTAGAGCTTGGGTTAAAATCAAGTAAAAGTAGCATTTCTACATGAACTGCTACATATTATACAGCAAAAGTGAAATTTGTTTATTTGTTACGCTTTCCCACATTCAATTATTCAACCGATCATGATATTTTACATAAATTTTGGCAGGGGTTTAGGTAAGGTAGTAGTGCCGTGCTGGAAGTCATAGGCTACCAGAGATTCTCGTAATGAGATTACACCTGGTATCTAGTTATTGCAGTCCAAAATGCCGTGTGGTTTCTAGTCATAAGAAGTAAATTAGAATTCGAAATAATCTCTCTACCAAACATCCTGTATTACTCTAATATCCAAGGCGGGGATGTGTCTTTGGATAAGGAAAGTTATAGAGATATAGGACAGATATTCACCTAGAAAAAAAATTGGAATGACGTTTCTGGTTAACTCTAGCTCACATAACTTTCTTACATATCTGAGTTGCTTACTTGTATATTACTTACAAAATATTTCGATTAAAATCGTATAAAAAATAAATTTAGACATTCAGTTATTAAATAAAATTAAATATCTTTGCAACTTTACCATACTTCAGTTCATCAGGAATTTTGCCTCCTATTCGTTCCCATTTAAAAGATTCAACATTTGTACTACATAACATATACGCTGAAGTGTTACGCGTAAGTACAAATCATGTGTAACCCAAACAGTTATCTTTGTTGTATACTCATGGCTAAGTCTTGCATGTCTTGAGCGAAATTGTTATTTTACATGTGTACAAATTATAGCATACTAGATTTTGCCCGTAGCTCTGTCCGTGTGTGTGATTATCATGACAAAAAGTAACCAATGTTATGAAAATGCAGCTCTTCAATGATGAAAGAAGTTTTAAAATTGGTTTAGTTTAAAAACAGGTGGTGTGGTAGGTGTAAAAACAAACAAAAATACATTCGTATTTTTAACATTTGTTAACAGTAGTTAATTGCCTATAAAATTCTCACGTCGATCACAAATCGAGGCGGCATAAATAACAGTTATCGTCTGTTATTATTTCCTTGAGTTTAAACTAGAATATCGTGACTCATAAGTAACAGCGAGAGGCAATATCGTGAAATACGAACAACTTGAAGTTCCTTTCACAATTTCTTTGTTTTACTGTATTCTAAGTATATGTTTTATTTTGCAATATGTTAATTAGATCAATCTATGCTATACTGCTCGCAATTATTCCATGTTGTCATTATCTTACATAATGAAAGTAAACCAGTTAAACATTAACTGTTGCAAAAGTAGTATTTGTAAGTTTTCAACGTCGAGTTTAATATTTATTTGAAAATCGTAACAGTAAAATGTATGATTTCTTTTTAATGATAAAACGCTGTTGTGTAATGCTGTTAACTAATTAATTACGTGACATCTCTCTTTCTCCATAATACTTCATAATAATTCAATAGTAATTACGCGATTTCTCATCATAATGATCAACTATTCCTTTCAGCAGAGTCTAGTGGAGGAGATCTATATCTACTTAATTTATATACTGTTATATTCTGACCTCATCAAGTTTCCTTTTCAAATAAAAAATATGTTAGTTTAATAACAAACGTTTATTAATATCACAATTTCTCTGGGACTCAGTCAATAGTCACCAATACGCAAAACAAGCGAGAGCATTTATAATGAAACAGTCACACAAACAAGCAGTCGATCAACATGGATATCACCAAGCCAACACTTTCTAACACTTATTGAAAGCTTCTGACATTTCTAATTTATAGTCGTGTAATGTCGAGACTCTACAAAACATACAAATTTCAAACAAACGTTTTTAGAATTAAATCTAAATCAGGTACATTTTTATTCCATAACGCATTGCAACTGCATAACTTAGGCTGAATACATATTAGTCTCATGATACAACTTACATGTACTAATGTCAACAGGCAAGAGATAGACTTAAAATATCTTTAGACGATGGAGTGAACTCCACACACGTATGCCCGTGGCTAATTTTAAACTAAATGCAGTTAATAGCTTTCAAATTTATAACCTTCTCCGCCGTCACCGAGACCTTGTCCAGCCTCAGCGAAGTGGTGTTCCTCGGCTTGTGGTTGATGAGATAACTCAGCAAAACCTTCACCGCCATGGAAACCCTCGAAGTCGCCGGAAAGGTGATGCTCACCTCCGTGCTCGAAGCCTCCGTGCTCGAAGCCTCCTTCTTCGAAGCCACCGTGTTCCAGATGACCCCCAAAATGCTCGGTGTTGTGCCTATCGTCTTCAAGAACCAGACCACCGCCATGTTTGTGCTCAGTCTCAGGGTGGATGAGCTTCAGGTTAGACTCAGACTTTCCCTTTTCAAGAGGATGCTTCAGCAAATGGCTGTGTTCTTTTTTGACGTATACAGGGACAGGGTGGAAGTGCTCAAATTTAATCGACTGATGTGATTTGGCGTGTTCATGCTCTATTTGATGGTGGTGACCAGACTCGCCGATAGGTGAGTAGTCATATTTTCCCTCCGACTCTGATTCTTCGTGTATGATACCGGGGTAAGCGGCAACTACGGCCAGGAATCCCAAGAAAATCTGTTGGGAAAAAAAATGTTCAGAATGTAAATTAAGTTGCGTCTAATACTAAACAAAACTTGACATCACAAATTTTGTAAGTTTATGTAATCAATAATAAGCCTATAAGATTGGATCGTAGGGGGTATTGGCCTGTCAATTAACAATAATAAAATATCAGCCTACTGTCCTCAAACCAGTTTGCGATCTCACAAAGCCTTATGTAACACGAACAACTTCCTATAAACTACTTTACTTAACAATCTGTATTACAGTTAAGCTGCTACACTAAATGTGTTTATTAAATGATCTGATAGGTATCGTCATCTAATTTAAATTTATGTTAAACCATAAGTATTATGACACAGTCCAACCACGGTAGTATTAACAACGATGGAATTTATCGCGCACTGAATAAACTATAGAGTTTGACACTATGTATCACAGTAGTATAAACACAATTACGCACAAGGTACTTCATTGCTGCAACTGATGAGTGGTGCACCTTACTCCACGAGAGGGTAGTGAATAATGCTAGCACTTGTAATTTGCATCGCTTTTATACTCGTTTTCACTCAACCGACGGTGTGTTCGAATGCTCTGTTTGCAGTTACGTGTACACAGACTTACGCATTGTCAGTCGATCGGCGTCTTAATTAAAACAATAGATAGAAATTCGTTTAGAGATTCTTAGATAAAAAAGTTTGATTGTAACCCCTATTAGCATATTTTGTCATCACTATCACATAACATCTATTAATAGTATAGTCGACAGTTCAGTAATCAATAGACATGGCGGTGTAAAATTCATATATGTTTTACAATCTGTTATTAAGCTTACATTATTACACTACTTACATACTTCTAAAATTTCCTCTTTCCTAACGTATTATTGCGAAAATTTCATTAAATTTTCAGACTAAAATTAATAAAAAAATACCATTAATGAACGTTATGTTATACAAAACCGTTCGAATTATTTAAGTATGTAAATTTGATTATAATGAAATGTATTAATATTTAATCATTTTAATGTTAGGTAATTGTGTTGGATAATGTATTTATTTTCTCTAATTATTATTTGTGATATCAGGCATTGCATTAGTAATAATATTATTGGCATCATGTGTATGTAAGTTGTTAACTTGTCTGTCAGTTATGTCAGGTCATATCCATTTGACAGTGGTGGACTTAATGTTGTGCACTCTTTAAGCAACCTCCATAGAAAACACCTATTTATATGACCTACAACAAATTCTGTTAAAAAATACTTTATTTAACTGCCTCGGTGGCGTAGCGGAAGTGAATGCGACTGCTATGATTGAGGACTCGGGTTCGATTCCCGGGACGGGCCAAATATTTGTATGATCTGCAAATATTTATTTCGAAGTTTGGGTGTTCTCTGTGTATAATATGTATGTATTTACAAAAAAAAGTATTCTATCATTCCAGTTATCATAGCACAAGCTCTACTTAGTTTGAAACTAGATTGCGTTGTGTGTCAAACGTCTGAAATATTTATTTATTTATTTATTATTTATTTTCTATAATTTAAACGTTTTTAGAATGTATTAATAAGCCATTTTTCATTTCATCCTTCAGTAATTTGAGCTATATGATTATTTATTTATATTATATTATATATATTATAGCTCAAATTACTGAATAGTCATGGACCCGGTTTGATATGTACTTTTAGAATGCAACTCTGATCTGTTGGAGTTATTTTTTAAATTTATATGAACAACGACCTTTTTCTATAATTAAGTTTCCTTGTTATCTTTTAATATACTCCAGTTTTTTTTCTATTTATTCCTTGCAATACCCGGATGACGGCAATAAATTTGTACCGTCAACTGATAGCCTGTCAACAGCAAAATGTTGGTGTTTCATATCTGCTTCCATCCACTGTGAATTACTTTGCAAAATCGGCATTTACGTGGACATAAACGTGTACAACATACGTTTGTACGTAGTATATAATATTACATACATTGTACATTATACATTATACATACAAAGAAAATTAATTGATGAAGAGATTTAGAGTTCGTAAATAATATTAAGACTATACTCAAGTGATTTTTTTTCTCAAACAATAACTGGTTTCTGATATTATAACAATATATAATCTGAACATAATATTCAGAGCAAGGACAAGATATATTTCCATATCTGCACAATCTTTTAAAAAGCATCACATGAAAGCTGGTTTCGTAATCGTCTGTATAATAAAATTTAAATGATATTATCATTATTTTTGAATTACAGACTGTTTATAATTAGCGAAGTCTACATTAATATTTTGCGTTTAATATTTATAACTACCGCAGACGGTTTTACTACGGTGGGATTTGAAGATTCAGATCGGGATCTGAATCCACAAAGTGGCCACTTTCAGTGGCCAAATACGTAATATAGTGATCAAATCAGATCTCATACAAAAAAGTATATATGAAATCACCAGTTTTCAAAGAGAGTCTTAAAACAAGCAAAAAGTATCAACTAAAACAAATGTGTAATTTTACTTTTGCAGTTTTCTGGGTACGAGAAACAGATAAATGATTAAATTTTGTACTACATAAAAATATATTTTAAACAACGATCCTGGGATACTTATTCTTTTATCATATTTTCTTAAATTATACTAAACAGTAACAAACAGTGCCTTTTAATTGAGGAGTTTCTACTCCTGATACTCTTATCACAGAAATTAGATTTTTATCATATTTCATTTCCTCTTTCAGCGTGAAGTTCTCAATTTTTTTTTCAATTGCTATCTTTTGATCCTTTTTGTATTATTATTTCTATTCTAAAAACTATGGCAACACTTGTACGATCCAATAATTCTTAATGTGGTTCTGAGGAGAGAAAATACACAAACCGAGGACTTGCAATCAATAAGAATGTTAAATTTGTTTATGTAATTTTCAAAAAAATAAAAATGTATTTGCCGATTGATTTCAAATTTTGAAACGATATACAAGTCTCTTCAAGTACCTATATTTATTATTTTCATTCAATTTTGTCCCTCATTTCTCATCAATACATTTAAAATATGCTAAGCATAGCAGATTTCAGTAAGTAATAAAATATTACGACCTCTGTACCATTCAGTATAGTACTCATACAATCTTAAAACGTACATCGGCAACGACTTACAAAGCATCGTGAGAGTTGTTTAAGACACACATAAAGCTGAAAGAGAAAACTCAGACTCAGAAATCATTTATAACGTATAGTAAAGCATAAATGTTGTAATTTTAGTGTTCCAAATAAAAGATAAGAATTAGTTATTTAATTGCATGCCACGTAATCATCGGATCAAACCAAAATTAAACGTTGCGAGTACTTGCACAAGTACACAAATGTTTGATGTAATTGTTTACCATTTTGCAAAATATGTGCATGTGCAACGTATATGCAACAAATACATGTGTTATAATTTTAATTAATAATGAGTCATTCGTTTTTTAATCAAGATGCTTTGTTACATCAACAGTGGCTTGATATCATCTTAAAGTTAAATGAGGATGAACGTATATTCACGCCTGAATCTCCGGAAACCTGACACTGATTTATAGCTTGATTACGCTTATTTGGAGTGTAATCGAAATGTAATCTTGATCTTTTACTAATTTATAAATAGGCATGATAGTTCCATTAAATGTAATGACCGGAAGAGTATCAGTGTCTATCTTTACAAATCAATCGATGACTTCCCACTACAATGGTTTGATATTTTTTGGGATTTATTGACTACATCTTTCACTTTATGAAAAGAACTGTAAATCATCGGCATACAGATGCAGTGCTCAGAACAGTTCCAGTGCTAGGAGGTTAATATATACAAAAAGCAATAAAGGGGAAAGAATACCACCGTGAGAAACACCAGAATGAAGATCACACTAGCCCGAAGAAAACTCATCAAAATGAACAAACTACTAGCGTCACTGAAGATAAGATGAGAATCATTCCAGTGCTTTACGTGAAACTTGAGAATATTCTTTCAGCAGAAAGGAAAAATAATTAAGAAAGAAAGAATGAGATAGTTTCTATTAAGATGAATTGAAGACTTGTAAGGCACACTGGCTCTATAGTAATTATGGTAGTATAATGATAATTGTTACAATCCAGAATGACAGATAACCGATCCAAGTGCATCTTATTTATTAAATTAAAAGTTATAGTAACGAAATTTTATAAAAATTCATGCAGCCTGTTACTTATTAGCAGTTGACGGTGCTTAGAAATATGCAAAACACGAACAGTGCAATTTCATATAGCTAACAAATCCCACTCACTTTTATCCGTAAACAATACAATTTAATACCAGATATATATAATAATGTGCTGATAGCACTTTATCATTATAATATTATCCTATTAGTTAAAGATTATGAAGTATTATAACTATTAATAGCATATAAAAGTATTTAGATAGAAACATACTCGTACATCTACAAAGTTTGCGTTCACTTGGTAAAGTTGTAATATTTTTAATTTGTTTAAAATAATTTAAAACAAATTATTATATTTGTGTTTTTTGTTTAATAATACATAATTAAACTGTAGAATATATAATTGTTTTTTTATAACCAAGACAAATGACACTTATTTTTATTTCTTTTTGAAAGCAGTTTTAATTACTTACTCAGAAACTTTTTTTTTATTAGAAGAAAGCCAGGAGGACTGTCTGATACCTCAAAAGTAAAAAAAGTGTTATTGCGTGAAGAAGGATATTCTATAAGGCGAATTGCAACAAGAGTGTCTGTTTCTCCAACCTGCATCGTAAACTAACACTAATAAACTTAGATTAGAGCTGCAAGCAAGACTATTCGCAATTTAATAATTACGACCACTTTGGATTACAATCAAGGAGATCCTGGCGAGTACCTTTGAATACATGAAATCGATATCGATGCAAAATTTCAGCGTGTTAAACAGTGTCAAAAAGCTCAAGGCAAAGAAAAAGATGTCTGGTGTAATTGTCTTTTCATTGACGAACCATGGATTAGTATACACCCTGATAACCGATGTATCTGAGTTCGAAGACAGCCTGAGAATTCTAAAGCCAAAGACCAGGTACTGGAACTTGAATATATAGTAATATGTAGGTTATTTATGGTGCTTATTTTTACGGGTAAATATCCATTCTAACAATATTTATTGTTGGTACGATTTAAACCACAAGTTTGTTAGTATTTAGTAGCTAATTTAGATGAAATTGATATTTTATTTCGCTGATAGTAACATCGAATAGTTCTGATACTGTTGTTCTTTAATAATTTGTGATGTTAGTTAATCCGTAAGATGTAGAGCGGCATGCGGACATAGTAAATACAAAATAATAAGTAACACACTTTCAATACAGTAGGTACTACTGTTTCATAATCTAATAGGGACAGTACTCATTAGTTTTCGTCATTTACTTTAGTTAAAATACTTCAAATTGGAATCCGTGACTCGATTTTGCAATACAGAATTACGTGCTCATACACAAATGTGTAATATATTTGACTTTCGTTTTCCTTTATAATTTAAGAATATGAGAATGTACTTGCAAACAGGTAAACATTTTATACATTATACGTCTTATTACTCGTTTTTCTGGTAAACATTATAGTAAAATGCCGTTTGGCAAATTGGAAGTATTTATTAGTACTAAGCTTAAACGGTCTCGAAAACAAAAGACCTAGATAAGCATACTATAAGGCCGACATCACACATAATTCGACATAACTCAAGATTATATGCATCCATACAATAGCAAAATGGTGATTTATTTAAATTGATATTTTGAAATAGTTGTGTTATTCAAACTCAATCAAGTTGGTAATGGGATTGTCCTTGAACTTATGACATGCTTTTATTAACACTGTATTTACATACTAAGTAAGTATGTACGTACGTAGATTTTATATACCTAGTTAGTGTTACTAATTGGAACATCGAAATGAAACTATGATAGATAGATAATACTTTACTTGTTTGGCTCTGAAAATATTGTACGGTAATAAAACTAACAACAATTGTGATGTACGAAGAGCGACCTTATTGCTTACAGCAATTTCTTTTAGGTAACCTTTGGATGGACTGGTTTCATTTTAAGTTGATTCTAGGTATATAAGAGTAAAATTTTGAGCTATAAATAGCTCTAAAATACCATATGTACATACAGTAATATATACATACATACATATATAATTTTTAACCTACTTACATATATATATTTACTTCCAATTATGAGAGATAGATTAAGCTCAGACAACATAAGTTTTGGACGTAGTAACAGATTGCACACGAGAAGACATTCTAAATGTGTGTCATGAAGAAAATTAAAGGATTCTGTAAGGGGAAGAGGAGTTAATGGATTAAATAAAAATATTATACAGAAGGGTAAAAATATAAATATTTCAGCGTAATCGGATTGAAAGCCAATTGAGCTTATTACTGAAGTGGGCAACGGGATCACATTTGCGTAGCCCGTATATAGATCGTAGACAAAAGTTTTGAAGATTCCCAATTTTATCGAGATGCGCTTCATTAAGGTTAAGATAGCTGACGCCAGCATAGCACATAGTGGGAAGGTTATGTGCAAGTGCAGTTTTTGTTGATGTTGGAAAGATGTCGCTGCAGAGTACACCGTGCCGCTCACTTGTTTTATCGGAGGACTCCAAGAAAAGGTGCTGTCAATTAGGATTCACAAATTTTTACCTTGACTGATGATTGGGACCATTTTGTCATTGAATTGAACAGAAGGTACTAGTCAATTTTAGCAGACATTATCGAACTCCCTGACATATATGTACCTGTGTTTTTGTTGGATTATTTTTGAGCCCATAGTCCTTACTCCGTGTACTTATGAGTTCTTGATTGGAATTGATGATAACACTAGGCAACAAAAAAAATATTTTTTTTTTTCCCAGAGATCTGATTGTGTGATTCGGAATGGCCATGGTATAGAGAACTTAGAACAGTAAATAAAACATCTCAGTCACGTATAGCTTTTAAGAGAAATTTATTTTTATTTTTAACAATTTTTTGTAATTATTTTAAAGTAAAATATTATTTAGACTTGAAAAATAAACTAGTTTTTGTTCTTTTGGCTTTCCTGTTATAAGAAGAGGTTGGTGTCTCTCTAATTAAAAACCAGCAGTAGTCTGCAAGCATTGCAGTAGTCCATTTTCCCTGATAACGCTTTTCCATTGAGGCAATTTCTTGGTGAAAGCGCTCACCGTGCTCATCACTCACTGCGCCTAGATTTTCTTTAAAAAAATTAAGGTGCGAATGCAGAAAGTGTATTTTTAATGACATATTGCACCCCAGTTGTTTATAAGCATGTAACAATTGGTTTACAAGGCTTTCATATTGAGGCGATCGTTTATTTCCCAAAAAATTTTCCGTGACTTGAACAAATGCCAACCAAGCAGTTTTTTCTTCAGGATTTAACGTAGAAATAAACGACGGATCTTTTATTAACTTCTTAACGTCTGGGCCATTGAAAATACCTTCTTTTAATTTTGCATCACTTAAAGCTGGAAATTTTTGCTTTAGAAACTTAAAGCCTGGGCCGTCTTTGTTCATTGCTTTCACAAAGTTTTTGATTAACCCTAATTTAATGTGTAAAGGTGGTAACAGTACATGTTTTGGATCTACTAATGGGTCGTTTTTTACATTTTTCTGACCTGGATCATAAGAAGTTCTCAGTGGCCAAGTTTGTCTCACATAATGCTCAGCTTTTGCACGGCTATCCCACTCACATAAAAAACAACAGTACTTCGTGTATCCGGTTTGCAATCCTAGAAGTAAAGCAACCACTTTTAAGTCAGCACATATTGCCCAATGATGTTTATCATATTCTATTTTAGTCAATAAATGCTTTAAGACGTCATAAGTTTCTTTAAAATGTGCACCGTATGCCACTGGAATGGATGGATATTGGTTTCCATTGTGAAGAAGCACGGCTTTCAAGCTAGTTTTAGATGAATCTATAAACAGCCTCCATTCATCTGCTGAATGCTGGTGGCCCAATTTATCCAATAAACCAACAACATCGTTACAATAAATTAAATCTCCATCTTTAGAATAGAAATCCACATACGAACTATGTCGTTTACGGTATGCTGTAACACAAACTTCGGGTTGAAGAAGATTCCATTGCTTTAATCTTGAACCTAATATTTCAGATTTTTCCTTAGGTAAGTCTAAGTCTCTAACAAGATCGTCAAGCTCAGATTGGCTGATCAAATGTGGTGCTTTAGATGTACTTGCCACTTGAAAGTCTTCACATTCATCATCAGAACTAGAAGTGTTACTTGAGGATTCAACGTGACTTGGTGGGTTAGGTACTGGAAGATCTTCTGAATGTGGTATTGGTTTTGTTACGGAAGACACCTCTGCGTACTTTACTGTGTGCTTAGATTTCTTAGAAAATCCTTTGACATCTGTGAGATAAAAATAACAGTCACTTACATGATCCTTAGGTTCTCGCCAAATCATAGGTTGACCAAAAGGCATCTTTGTTGGTTTTCCATTAAACCAGTTTGTCAAATTCTTGTGGCATGAGAAGCAACACATGTGTGGCACCCAATATTTATCTTGGTTGCGAACGTCTAAACCAAAATATGCACGATAACACTTCGTAATTAACGGCGTTATGGGTTTTTTTTGACTCTTCGGTGAATATAAACCGCAAATAAAACAAAAGAAATCCGGAGAATTAACACAAAAGCGAGACATGGTGAAAGAAATCAATGTATACTGACACTACAAAATATTATTGTGATCGTTACTAAGAAGAATTTAGAGCTACCCTCCAAAACTAATAAGAAAGGTGATTTTTTACAAAAATATTAAAATCTCCATTCCTATACGTGACTGAAATAAATTATTATTTTTCTGGTATTAGGTGTATGATTATCAATAAAATACGGTATGAATTTTCCCCGGGAAATTTTGAGTGTTGCCTAGTGTAATAAGAGATATAGCCACAAATCATCAGCGTAAAGTTTTTTTTACTTAATACCAGCCAAGGTGACTCTAGTCTGCTTAATGTAAAGCAGGAATAGAATCCAAGAGTTGTGATCACCATCCTCTTTGTAAATATAGACAATGCAGTATAGTGACCCACACTATGGTGGTTTAGTGAGATGCTTTTTACGCCCCACCTCGGGACGTGAAAGGCATGACAGTCATTGTGGCAGGGTAAGACTCACACTTTTAGCACGATAACAATCACCCCTACATCAATGGGCCTCCGGTCTTGCACTCACCAACGAAACACGACAGCATGGATGCTGTCGCTTTAGGTTGGTTTTCTGTGAGAGGGTGGTACTATCCTGGGCGAGCCAACCCGTTCGTGCTGAAACCTGTGACAGGATGTAATTAAATTACAGGAAGTTAAATTTATAAAAATAACGAAGAACAATGGGATAGAACGCCAGCTCAACTTTTAAGTTTAGTTCAGTTCTCAGGATTGCGGTGTTCCGATGCCAGACGCTCCGTGAAAAAAAAATTTAGGTAAAACCGCTGAGCTAATAACCAACTCCAAGTAATATTGAGAGTAATAAAGGCTAGGAAGAAGAAGTTAAATTATTTACGTATTTTGACTATTCAAAAGCTATTTTTTAAGATAACAAGATTGATGAAGCCCACAGGTGAAAATTAAACTCTTTCGTGTTCCTTATTTTTTTTCAGTTAAAGTATGTTGTATTTTAATTTTACAAGACGTACTTAAATGTAATATCTATAATCAACTAATTTTGTAATGATTTTAAGTAATAAAATATTAGACATAAACAATCAAGTGGCCTCCACAAAATTACAATTGACGGCGTTATTAAGGGTCACTGAAAACTTTAGTAATTCTATCAAAATGGAATTTGGTGTAGACAAGTGTGCAGTCATGTATGTAAAGAAGGGCGTGATTGTAGAATCTGAAGGAATAGAACTTTCAGATTCAACAAAACTCAGATCTCTGTCTGCCACCGAAACTTACAAGTATCTAGGTTTTTTACAGTCCTTGGGAATATCAGAATCTGGCGTGAAACAAATGTTACGGGAACGTTTCTTTGGCCGCCTAAAAAAAGTACTTAAAAGTCTTTTATCGGGCAGTAACAAGGTGCGAGCCTATAACAGTTGGGTCATGCCGGTTCTGATGTATTCCTTTGGTGTACTTAGATGGACTCAGACCGAATTAGACGCCCTTGACAGGAGAGTCCGTACATTGCTGACTGCATTCCGCATGCACCATCCACGTTCATCGGTTATGAGATTGTATATTCCGCGAAAGTTTGGAGGTCGTGGTCTATTAAATATCAAGACTCTACACAATCGCGAGATATACAATCTCAGGGAATATTTTCTACAGACTAATGTGGGAGTGCATCGTAATGTAGTTGCAGTGGATACTGGTTTTACCCCGCTCGCTCTGGCTAAAGAGAATTGGCGCAAACCTGTAGTACTTAGTACTACTGATCGCAAGGAAGTATGGAAGAGTAAAGAACTTCATGGTCGATTTTATCGGGCCCTACACGGGTCTGATATAGACTTTAAAGCGTCGACGTCTTGGCTACGGTTTGGTGACCTCTTCGGAGAAACTGAAGGTTTTGTTTGTGCAATTATGGACGAAGTTATCATGACGAATAACTACCGGAAATATATCCTGAAAGATAGTACGGCTGACATCTGTCGGGCGTGCCACCGTCCTGGAGAATCTATTAGGCATATTATTTCCGGTTGTTCACGTCTTGCTAACGGTGAGTATTTGCACAGGCACAACCAAGTAGCCAGGATCGTACACCAACAACTTGCCCTTAAATACCAACTTATCAATTTCGAAGTACCTTACTACAGGTATGTGCCCGACCCAGTTCTCGAGAACGGTCGTGCTACGTTATATTGGGATCGATCTATTATCACAGATAGGACTATTGTTGCCAATAAGCCTGATATTGTGGTAGTAGATCGATTAGAGCGCCGCGCAATGATTGTCGATATCGCCGTTCCTCATGACGAGAATCTCGTGAAAGTTGAAAAAGAAAAACAATTGAAGTATTTGGATCTGTCTCACGAGATTGCCGACATGTGGAATGTGGATTCGGTGATTATTGTTCCGATAATCATATCTGCTCATGGATTGATAGCGAAGAGCCTCGACCAACACCTTAAGAGGCTCACGTTAGAAGGTTGGATCAAGGGTCTGATGCAGAAGGCAGTCCTCCTTGACACGGCCCGTATTGTGAGGAGGTTCCTGTCTTTGGAGCCCTAACCACCGGTGTCTTGGTCCCTGTACCCGATGTCGGTGGTCTACTACTATTTTTTATATTTTTAAATGTGTATTTTTTGTTTTTTATATATATTTAAAAATGTAACAAATATGTGTATATCACGAAATAAAGAGAATAATAATAATAAATAAATATTTCGGACATTTGATACAAAGTCATCTAGTTTTAAACTAAGCAGAGCTTGTGTTTTGATAACTAAACTGACTGATAGAATACTTATATACTTATTTTGTAAATACATACATATTATACAAAGAAAACACCCGACAACTTCGAAACAAATATTTGTAGATCATTCAAACATTTGGTCCGACCCGGGAATCTAGCCCGACACCTCAAGCACAGCAGTCACATTCACTACCGCTGCGCCACCGAGGCAGTTACTACTCCGATAGAAGACATATTTTCTAAAAAAATGTAAAACCTCACAGTGGACAGATACGTAATAGCCAAGTTACAGTTAACGGACGTATGCCGATGTAGGTTAATAAGAATATTAACAATGTTTAAGATTAATTTCAAATGTAAAGTTAGGCAATTTATGCTACGGTTGTGTTTACCTGTCTGTCATAGTAAATATTCGTTTTATGACTATTAGAAACAACAATAGAATAAAATAGAATAAATTTTACTGTGTCAAAATTTTTACAAATTATATGCAAGATCATATCAGTTGGGTGATCATGTACAAATGGAGGCTTTATCGCTGAAAGTAATTTCTTCCTGATTTTGGCAGCAATCATGATTGCTATGACGATTTATAAATTTTCTTACATCATAATAGCCTTTTATGGTCCACTTATGGACATAGACCCTTCCTTAAAAAGGAGGCTTTGCCCTACTATGCCACGTGGGCCAGACGGGTTTGTATATGGTTTTTTTTTTCAAATTTTTCTTCTCTTTGTGGTGCTGTTATCTATAGAATTTATTCCCCTAGCCAGCTATTATGACACCTGTGTGTGAGTTGTAAAAACCCCCACCGATATTTGTCCTTTTCAATAAATAAATTGATTGCAGTTTTAGTTCATTAGAGTGTGATCTCTACGGAAATGTCTTCCAAGTGGATAATATTTTAAATCTGGTACCATTTTTGTTCTTATATTTTGTGTAGGTTACATACACCTATATCCATTTTTACGTTGATACTATACTACACAACTATACAATAAATAAAACCTACTTTTAATTCATAGTCTACCATAAATAAAAATTAATAGTCCAATATCATTATACAAATAAACTATCATTGAATATTTATCAAACATCATTTAAAGTAATTAATGGTAGCTTAGTAATAAATATGAAATAAAGTACAACCTGTGCTCTAAGCCTTTGTGATTAATGTCCGATGTTCATGAACGTAGAACTAGTTGCACGATGCGCCTTGAGCAGCACAGCCTCCGCTTGCATCACGATCACGTTATAGATATTTTGCACGCATAAATTTAAGTAGTCGTATCTTGGTTTTGTGAGAAACTGTTATAGCTTCTTCAAAAGTAGGCAATTTAAAATTACTTGCAAAAGACTACCGCATAAAGTTAGCTATTATGAGTTTTATGCGTGTATCTGTATGTGTGTGTTTACGTTGTTGTAAGTAAGAGAAACATGTAATTGCAGAGGCATTAAACCTTATTCATATTATTATAGCCTTTAAAAATAAACGTATGTTCTATTTTTGAGTTTTCTTGACTTATATTAGAAATATCAATGTTCTTCCTAATACACATATGAAATGGAACTAGAACTCGCCTAGAGTTTTATTTTATTATGTTTCATTTAATTATTTGTAGCATAAATTTATTCATTCTTTACAGTAAAAGTGACAATATCATTATTTAGATTTCAAGTATTTTTGTGTTTAAATATATATTGGACAACAAAAGATTGAAGTGCAACAATTAAAACTATTTTTATTAACTTATAACACATTTCATCCTATCCTAGTTGTTTTTTCTGCTTATCTTTATTAATTTTATAAAAATTCTGAATACGACTACGTAAACATACACACGCCCAATATATTTTGTTACAAATATCTAGAAATAATAAATTGTCACAAATGTTTTTAAAAGTGTATTAAGCATTCTTAATAATAACATTATAATACTGAACACTCTAAAACCGATAACATTTTTTATTTATTGAACTAGATATTACATAAGACATTAGTCACGAGTTGTATTGACCAACAAATGTTTTTAAGTGGTCGGAAAACAAATATTGTAATTAATGAGTTACGCAAATATGTGCACGCGTTTATGTCTTTTGCTCTGTATTTTTATATGGCGTAATAATGATACACAGTTGCGCACTTAGAATACCATATTTAAAATTGTATATAATGAAGTAATGTAATAGTTTTGTGTCTTTATAAGATATTCTTCGTTGTTTCTGGTTCGGTAATCATTTAAATTTCTTCATTTATTACAGAAACAACGGGGCAGATTGCTAATAAATATACTTATTTATAAAATGCGTACAGTATAGTCAGTCACCAAAAAAATAATCGTATATTTATACTTGCTTAAGGCAATAGCATTATCTTAATTTTCATTGCAATAAATGTTTAATGTTTAAATTCTACTTTTTATAAAAGTAAAATTCTTTAAAAAGTCAATCTCTAAATACATTTAAATTTTATATTTATATTATCTAACGCAATAAAAAAGAGTTAATCATTATGTAATAAAAAGAAGTAAAATACATTAGTAGATATTTTTATTTAAAGTGCTCTTAATAATATGTATTTAAACATGTATTATCGGTTAGTAAAAGTTACTTCTTACTAAAAAGCCGCTAACCTACAATATAAAATAGTAGCGACTAAGAATTTATAATATTAGTAAGGATTAATGGATAGCCGTAGAAATTTAGCACTCCTTAAATTTAATATTAGTGACCCTTCTAGAATTGTAATATACTCTAAGTTGACTTTTAAAGATGAACATTACAAAGTATCGATAATCATACATATAATAAAATAAATAGAACTTCGGAGATCACTTCAATTCAAATATTTTGCAAATATAACCTGCATAATATATTAATGGGGAAACTTTAATTGCAATAGAAAATATATACTTTCAGAGTTTAAGTATCTAATTAATCATACAATAAGTGTTACAACTGCGTTTATTTTACTCGTTTTTACAACGTTACATTATTTGCTATTATCTGCACTATACAAAACCTATAAAGTACTTAATTACAAATAGATAATTCAGTTACGTAGTGTATCTCGTCGCACGGCTATGTACTCAGAGATGATCGAGAGTGAGAAGCGAAGCGGAGCGGCGAGCGTTTTGAATAAATATTGAGGATAGGTTTACTTTCTAGAAGTAATGAAATCATCATCTTTCTGTTCTTTCTATTCGTTCTTCGAATGTAAGTTCGTAAAACGTTCGGTTTCTTTCAAGATTTAGTTGGGTAAAGACTGAATTTACGGCAGTTCCAACAGAGTAAGTTCTAGCATCCATTCTGTTATTACAGTGTCAGGTGTCAGTCTAGGACACGGATGTTAGATGACTTGAAATATAACCACATATTACCTAATTTGATTATTATTACTTTGTTATTACTTTTAATAATTAATCTAAGGAAACACATATAATGTAGATATATCACTTGCTTCATCAAATATTTTAATTTCAAACAGCAAAGAATAAATAAAATTATTCTAGGTATTTTTTTTATAGAAGTTACTAAAATAACTCGATTCTGCCTGCTGAAAAGCATAAATAGAATCCAAGAATGGTGGCCGCCATACTCATTGCGTCCCACGCTATAGCAGCCTAGTGAGGTGCTATAATAATAAACAACAAACACTTAGAACAATTTTAACTTCATATTTTCGTAAGTATTTGCAGTTTATTAGGATTTGTGAATGACATTAAAACACATTTTATAAGACTGAAGAAGACTGAATGTTCTTAAATCGTTTATTTCTCATTATTGTTGATTGTTTTCGTCTAAATATTTTTAACTGAAGCAAAGGTAACACATATATACCAAAAAAACGATTATCTCATCTGAACCGCTGGCCGCTTTCAATAGCACCTATGCCATATTGAGCAACATGATTCTCATTGTAACTACGTAACTGGTATGCTATTGGTCTATAATCTCTGCCCCTGTTACTGTAGCTACTGTCAGTACTGAGCAATCGTTAATTAGTAACCGAGGCTTTATAAATGCATACCGATTGAATTAATCCATTCACATAAAGAACATGAACTGGTTAAAATGGCATAAATTAACTTTCTTTAAAAGTTTTACGTTTTTAAATGAAATGTTTCTAAAGTGTGTAGTCTTAAGATTATCATTTTATGCTAAATAGAATCCCTGTGTAAATTATTTAAATATAGTAATTTTTGGTTTCCTATATTTATAAATCTTTACTTCTCGTACCCCAGTGAGGTTTGATGTGCAACGAAAACTTTGTTAGAATTAAATTATCATATCTCTTGAACTGATCTTGTACAATTACCATTAACAGCATAAAGTCTAAAAAAGACTCAGAAAATTGCAAAGGTAATTCTCAGCTGCGAAAACTTAGAAAAAATAAAGAAAACTCAATCCTATTAAAAAAAAACCTTTCATTTTCTCCCGAAGTCACCATTTTTTGTACCTTTTTAAAAAATTTACCGATTAACCTAATTCAGATTTCCAACCAAATCATGTATGAAGAAGTAATAATATGCTTACAAACCGAACAATGTTTAACTAATTATAATCAATTCTTTAAAGCATACGAAAGAAACAAAGATACATTTTTCTGACAAAAAGGGAATCATAATAAATTTAAAAGCTAAAAAATTGCACTACCAACGTCTAAATAAAACCTAGAACAACACAATTATGTAAACAGAGTTTTCTTATCAACTCTCAAAGAAGTACCTTTCATTGTTTCATCCGTATCCGAGTCATGCTTCTTGTGTTGTTACGGTTTATTACGTAGCGATTGTGAATAACAAATTGTGTAGCTATGTCACTACGCACACAAAGCGATCGCATTAGAAATATGGCAAAAACAATGAGTTACGCTGGAGGAGTTCTAGTGAGAGGCAGAACAAATATGTATGTAAATTACACGGTGCTCTGTCATGTTGCCACCCATAAGGTAAGTTAACACATCTGCTAGTAAAATTGATAGTAAAATAGGCTATTTTGACCACCAATTTGAAGCTACGTTTAGCTAAGAGGTATTGAGCTCGCATTTGAATAATAAAATGTTATCTTATAAGATTCTACGACCTACAGTCGGTGTGTCATAAGCCTAAGTTAAAAAAATATTGGTTACGGGCGTAAATAATATATGACACTTATCGTTGGTTTACTGTATGTTAATGCTGTATGGGGAATTAAAATTGTTGGTATTTAATGCACAAGTATTATGTAAGTGTTTTTCAACATTTTTCCATTTTAAATCCACACACTTACTTGAGCGATTAATTAGCGGGTACTTAAGAATCATATTTTAAAATAGTTTGTCCGTCACTCAGTCTATTTGACCATTCTCCTAAACGGCTGGATTGATTCTGATTTAATTTTACTGCCAGGCTGACTATATGCGGCGTAACTTTGGTAAATCTTCTGGTTAAAAATGATTAAAGGTGCAAACAAAAAAAAAGTTGAATGTGGTAACTATTTTTCGATATAACTATAGATGGACATATATGGATAATAGTTTTAAGCTCGCAGCAAAATTTATTTACATAAGTGGCAACCGAGTAGAACTCTACAGAACTTCGATATGACCTAATATTTAGGCAGTGAAAATCTAAAAGCAGTCGCTCCGCGTAAAAACATGAAATTCATGGACGTTTGAGAAAACAAAATTTTTAACACTGTCACCGGCTCCAAAATTACAATAATTATACCCACGAAAATTCGTAACTAATTTTTTTAACTTTTTAGTGCATTTTTTGTTTTAAAATATTTTGTGTTTGAAGTCCTTTCTTTAGTGAATTTGTAATTCAATAAGTAATTTTATTAATGTGAATATGGTTCCTACTAAATACGCTACTCGTGTGCTATGGCGCCTGTTATATAAGATAATTGAAGAAAGTCTACCTTTAGGGTCATTTCAAAAAAGACTTGTGATGAGTGCAAACACAGCTTACCATAAAGTGAGCTTACTTGTTACTTGAAAATACAACTTGAATGTTATGTACGATGCTCTGTCGGACGCCCAATACGGATTTCGAGCGGGGCGTTCGACGGTCGATGCCGTGTTGCGCCTGAGGGCCGCGACCGAAGAAGCGGTGAGCTGTGGCGGCGTGCTGTTGGCGGTATCGTTAGACATCGCCAACGCATTCAATAGTCTGCCATTTAGCTGCATCAGGGAAGCACTCCACTACCACGGGGTGCCAGAGTACCTGAGGCGGCTTGTGGCAGACTATCTTGAGGAGCGTACCGTCATGTACGAGGACCGAGATGGTATTCTGAGGTGGCGGTCCATGTCGTGCGGTATTCCACAGGGGTCTATCCTCGGACCACTCTGGTGGAATATGGGATACGACTGGGCCCTTCGAGTTCGTCTTGGTGGCCGTACGCCTGGCCACCACGGGTGTCTCTCTGGTGGTCGGGCGTATTGAGGTGCTGGGTTTTGCGGGTGGCCCTGGACAAGACGGAGGCCCTTTTGTTCCATGGGCCCCGTCGTGGTCCACCCTCCGGCGCCTTCATCATAGTCAATTCGGTCCTCGTACCGGTTCAGACCCAGATGAAGTATCTGGGCCTGATCCTCGACGGCAGGTGGCTCTTCGACGAGTACTTTCGACAGCTCTCTCTAAAGCTGGTCGGTGCTGCTTCTGCCCTTGGGCGACTCGTGCCCAATTTGGGTGGAGCCAGCGTCGCGACGAGACGGCTATATACGGGGGTTGTTCAGTCAATGGCCCTGTATGGTGCACCGGTGTGGGCGGCGGCTCTGACCGCCCAGAATAGAGCTCGCCTCTGGCGTCCTCAGAGGATATTGGCGGTTAGAGCCATACGCGGTTACCGCACCGTATCGACGGAGGCGGCGTGCGCCTTGGCCGGTACTCCCCCGTGGGACTTGGAGGCGGAAGTGCTCGCCGAAGTTCATCGGCGAACGGCTGACTTCCGGGCGGGAAGCGGAATACGGCCCCCGCCCGAAGAGATACGCGAGTGGCGTGAGGCCGCTCGTCGAGCCACGATGGCTCGTTGGTCATCCCGGCTAGAGGCCCCACATGCTGGCTTTGCCACCGTGGAGGCTCTTCAGCCGGTCATCGCCGAATGGGCAGGGCGACAGCACGGGACCCTTTCCTTCCGACTGACGCAGATTCTTTCCGGGCACGGTTGCTTCGGGAAGTATCTGCACTCGGTCGCCAGGAGGGAATTGAGTCCCGCCTGTCACCACTGCGACTGCAGTGAGGACTCGGCTCAGCACACGCTAGCGGTTTGTTCCGCCTGGGCGGCGCAGCGTGGGGTCCTCACTGCAGTTATTGGACTAGATCTCTCGCTACCGGCCATCATACGCTCCATGGTCGGTAGCGACAGTTGTTTTACCGCAGTCGCAACCTTTTGCGAAGATGTAATTTCGCGGAAGGAGGTGGCGGAGAAGTCCCGGGAGGACGACCTCCACTCGGACCCAATTCGCCGCCGGCGAACCGGGCTGCGGAGGCGCGCATACCAGCGCCTCATGCCGCCTTGAGTGTGGCAGCGGGTGGACGGGACGGTTTTCCCCTCCATCCGCTATAATGACTAGCCGCGAGGAGGTGACGTGCGCGTGTGCCGTACGTCGCCTAAATAGAGAGTTTGTAAGCAGATGGTGCCCGCGTTAGCGGGCAGGCGCTAGGAGGGATCTCGATGTCGTAATAACAGCTGTTCCCGGATCCCTCCTATGTCAGGCGTAGAGTGTTTTTGGTCGTGGTTTTAGTCGGTCCGATTCCGACACACCACCCCGCCGTAAACCCCGGTGGGGTGACGGCACGAGGGGGTATAATAAACACGTTAAAAAAAAAATCTCAGCACGAACTGGCCGGCTTGACCGGGGTGGTACTACCCTCGCAGAGAAGACTAACCTATAGCGACAGAATTCATGCAGTCGTCTTTCGTTGGTGAGTGTGAGACCGGAGGCCCAATGATGCAGGGGTGACAGTTGTCGTAGTATGTGTGTGAGCAGTGGAGTGCTCGTGGGGTCACTCCAGTCACTCCACTCACAACCACACTGGGAGGCTGCCCCGTCAGGTCGCACATATTCTGGGGAGTGGCTCGTCGTGCCGGTTGGTGACCGGACGGTGGGGCCCGGCGACCACTTCCGGGAGGGTAAGGGAGCCCTTCCGTCCGACGGTTCGGTCGCCGTCTTGTTTCACCGTAATGTGAAACCACAGTATTTCGAGTCTCAGACTACACTGCCGCGACGACTGTCATGCCTTTTAATGTTCCGTTTCCCCTTGCCAACATATAACCATGGTAGCGCAAAAACAGAGAAATATAGTTACAACAGCGGCACTCTCCTCCTCTCCCACCAACTCGCTTCTTGAGGCGGAGTTCACGAATATCCGTGGACTCCATGCAAACCTCAGCGCTGTTCATCAATACTTGGAGACGGTACGGCCGGCCATGCTATTTCTGACGGAGACATAAATACACCGCCCTGACGACACGGCTTATCTCCAGTATCCCGGCTACATACTTGAGGAGTGTTTTCTCGCAAAGGCTTGGGTTTGTCTTTTCGTCAGGGCGGATGTTTGTTACCGCCGTCTGCGCTGCCTTGAGGACCCATCCTTCTCTATCCTCTGGTTCCACGTAGATTTCGGATCTACAAGCCGAATTTACGCGTGCCTATATCGATCCCATTCCGGAGACTCTAAGACAACTCGCATCTTTGACCACCTCAGTCAGGCAGCTAACAAGGTACAGGAGCAGATTTTAACGCCCACCATGAGTCCTGGTTGGGATCCTCCAGAACTGACCATGCGGGTCGAACTGCCCACGCATTCGCTCTCACGCATTACCTCAGCCAACTGGTACTCCAGCCCACCAGGATACCAGATATAACAGGTTAAGCGCACTCTTTGCTTGACCTACTGCTGACGAGTCACCCAGAGCAGTACACAATATCGGTTCTCTCCCCTCTGGGATCCTCCGATCACTGCCTGGTGTCCACCACGGTGCCTTGTTGCCCCACCACGACCTGTGGCGGCGAGACCACGGTTATGGCACTAGTCGTCAGCAGACTGGGATGGAATGTGAGATTATTTTGCATCTATCCCCTGGACTCAAAGCTGCTTCAAAGACAGGGATCTGTGGCAAAGTGCATCTGCTGTTGCTGGTGAGATCACTGTCGCTATGGAATATTATATTCCCTACACTGAGGTCGCCAGCACGAAGGCCCGCCCCTAGTTCAATCGTGGGTGTGCTCATGCTGTTACTCACAAGCAAGCGGCCTACCGCGCATGGGCCTAGGCCCGCGCTCAAGACCATCCAGACGTAGATCGCCTTAAAGCAGCGTACAATAAAGCCACCAGGGAATGCAAGAGGGCTTACATTAGAGTGGATGCCCAGCGCATTGCACGGACTGGCCAAGAACTCATCACACTCCCTACGGGTAACCGTAAGTTCTGGCAGTTGGCCAAAGCCGTGCAGTTCAATCACTGCCAATCCTCGCCATCACCACTGAAGTATCCCGACGGATCGCTCGCCCATCAGCCGCAAGAGAAAGCAAATCTGCTTGCTGACCTTTTTGCGGCCAACTCCCGAATCGAGGACCGTGGACTACACCCGCCTACCATTCCGACCTGTGACGTTACAATGCGGGATATTTGTATTCGGCAAAATGACGTCCGCGCGGAGCTACTGTCACTCGACGTCCGGAAAGTCAGTGGACCAGACAGTATTCCGGCGATGGTTCTTAAGAACTGCGCTCCAGAGTTGTCTCAGCATTGACGGGCCTATACTGCCTGTCGTATTCCTCCGGGATCGTTCGGCGATCTGGAGATAGGTGAATGTCCAACTCATCCTCAAAAAAGCGCCGCTCCAACCCGGCCAATTACCAACCTATAGCATCACTTTCATTATCTGTAAGGTGAACGCAAACGCGAACGTGCCATTAATAAACAACTAGTCCGTCACCTGGACGATCACTCATTGTTAAATGATCAGCAATACGGCTTCAGACTCAACCGATCCACGGGTGATCTTCTTGCGTTCTTCACACACCTTTGAGGTGAGGTTGTAGATAGGCATGGGGAGTCCTTGGCTATCAGCCTCGATATGACCAAGACTTTCGCTAGGGTCTGGCACCGTTCGCTCCTCTCCAAACTTCCATCGTTCAGCCTGCCCCCCAAACTCTGCAGCTGGATGACCGCATGCCTGCACGAGCACCTCATTAAAGTCCTCTGCGATGGCGCCACCTCCAATTTTCAGCAGGTTAATGCTGGTGTACCTCAAGGTTCCGTTCTGTCACCCACACTGTTTCTTCTGCATATCAATGACATGTTGGCCCATGGCGATATACATTGCTATGCAAACGACAGCACAGTTTATGGGCGATACTATGGTCACCCTACAGCCAAATTAGCGGACGTTGAGGAAAAGCGACTAAAGCTTGCCACTGAACTCGACCGGGTCCTAGGCCTAGTGAAGCAGTTCTTTGCGCCTGAGCATCTGTGTCTTCTTTATAAGAGTACCCCACGTGCTTCCCTGATTTGTTTGAGATAAATATGATTTAACCTAATAAGTATCAGAGTAAAAAGCAGGAAACCGGCTTCTGTGCTGTGCTTTAGGAGAAGCATACGTCCAGCTGTAGACTGCAACGAACTGATCATGATGATGGTAATAATTATTTAAAAATAGTAATAATTTCCACCTCTGGCGCCTGCACGTCTTCATCGATGTTCATTTTAGTTTTTACTTTATAACGATTAAAGTTACACTAAGAAAGGCTAAACATATGTTAGTAATAAATACTGGTTATTGCCAATAGTCGAATCGCTTAACACACTCATCTCTATTTTAAAGATACTAGGATATTTTAAAAAATGTAATAAACGAAAGGTAATTCTTTTCTCTTTTTACAATTCACGCTGTTAAATATTATTTAGGGTCACCATTCACAGACACATTTCATATTCACATCATTGTGCAGAAGTAATGCTTAAAACTTTGGAAAGGTTTGTAGAAAGAACCAAAACAATAATCCAGAAAGACTGGAAACGAGAAGTACAGTTCTATAGAGTTTGTGATCAAGAACATATATATAATTAGCAGAGTTGTTCCAGCGATGATGACCGAAGATGATTCGGGTTGTGCGATTTTAGAAAAACAAATTTAATATACTTATTTATTATTTTATTACATGAGTACCTTAATTAAACAAAATATTAATCGATTACAGTCCAAGCATTGACCGACTTCGCTGGTTATGTCAAATCACTAATTATTGTTTTGTGACGTTTCTCATCTATATCAAGCTGTATTCAACGAAGTAAAATTCTTATAATACAATACTGCGTCGCTCGTATGTCACACGCTCTGCCCGCTTGCTTCAAGACCGGGTTTGTGTTGCCGCGCCGCTACCGCTGACTTCAAGAAACAGGGCTAAAGGGGTGAATGGAACGAACGAAAGACGAAATTTAAAATCATTTCGTATTTTCGTTATTTTTAAAGTAATAAACAAGAAATCAGAAAAAGTGCACGAGCGAAACCGTGGGCAATAGTTAGTGGGTTACACATTTGTATACTACCGTCTGCTTCTTATGCGCTGTAGTTTTAGTTTTATCGGTCTGCGACGAGTTTTACGTAGTTTAGATATTGTGTCGTTTCTACAAAATTTCGTAATTTATGCTTACTTACCAAAATAATAGCAAAATGTCTAATCTTTAATATACTATACTATATACTATACTATATACTATACTATACTATATACTATATATACAAATTGTAAATTGCATATTTGCATATCCACTAACAAAGAATCTGGTGGAAAAGAGTGAGCAGGAAGAATTAAAATTCCCTCTGTTTTAAGGAACGTTGCAGAGTAATTACGGAGTTTCTTTTAACTCGCGATGACAAACTACGCAGTAGCATCACTATACAGAAAGAGGAGAGCGGTGTTGATTTAACGAATATTGGTTGAAATGAGTCGTTAAGGCAACACAACAGAAAATTCTTCTTTAGTATGAATGTAAAAGTAATTTCTTTAAAAAAGAAATGTTCCCTTTAATTGCTTCCTGTTTACCTCGGTTTAGGGATCAAGACAGTTAGTTTTTAATTGTATTGTTAATAAAACGGATTATATATAACTATTTGTAAATAATGTAACGTCCATTAAATTTATTTAGAACTCAGTAGTTAAACAGCTATTTAAGCTATTTGGTACCTATAGATACTTTATCGCTCTTATATTGTTTATCAGATGATTTTATAAACATCCAGTCAGGTATTTTGTTTTTTTTTTTGCTCGAAATTAAAAGTTAATGATAGAAGGACTTATTTGTAAAGGTATACCTAATTCCTTTTAAAACAATTCATTCTATTCATTCAATTCATTTCCAAGGAGAGACCTATATACCAGTAGTGAGTTAAGGCTGTTGATTATGATAGGGTTCGTAGGATTACCACCAAAAACTTAAGGCCTCACGCTAACTTCACCTGCCAGTGGTACACCTGCTGATACAACGAGTGGCACGACAGCCGAGGCTATGACAAACAAAAATCCTGATTAGCAGCAATATGCATAGGCACCTATGACGTGGTACCACAACACTGTCAAAAAAGTGTGCATTAAATATGCCTCTGCCTACCACTCCGAGGAAATAGGCGTGGATTTATGTGTGTTTTATAAATGTATGATGATAGTAATTATTGTTATAAGTTTCATTGCCTTATAAATATTAAACAAAATAGTTGTTTTGCATGAGCGGTGATCTTAATTGATCAATTGTGTTTTGTAATTAGTAACAGCAAACAAAAAACTTGCTATCGTTCATAACATTACGCTTGGTTGTAAAAAATGTGTTTGCATATTATGTCGATGATATAATCGAACAGTATGAGCTAACATTTAGTAGAATTTGGGTGAAAAATTTTAACTGACGAGTAGTGACCTTAATAATACTTTTGAAATAAATAACTAATATTTATAATTCAAATTATTCAAAGTGGTTCAAAGGTATACTGTTCATATACGATAGAAGCTTTATGTAAAAATAAGGGAAGTAGGTGCGTTAACAAGATAATTATCGAAAAAAATATCCAACTATGTAATGAGAGATCACCCGTAAATAGAGATTTAGGCGACGTATGCACATGTGGACGATGTGACTTGCCGCTATATATGGAATGACGTGTACCAAATGCCGCTACCCGCTCGGAAGTCAGCCGCCGGCCGATATTTTTTTTATTTATTTTTTTTATATTGAACGTACCAAAGTGACTCTATTCTGCCTGATGGAAAGCATGAATAGAATCCAAGAGCGGTGCTCGCCATACTCACCGTGAATGACGACAGTGTAATATGGCGACCCACGCTATGGTGGCCTAATGAGATGCTTTTTCACGCCCCGCTTAAAGGTCCCGGGATCGTAGTGGGAGGGAAAGACGCGCGCCGATAATGAATTCCAGGCTTTAACCGATCTGCACAGGAAGGAAGAACCGAACCGTTTAGTTCGGGGGCGTATGTCTACAATTCTGAAACGATGACTTCCAAGACCAGCACGAGTTGTCCTATAGAGGAACGGAGAGGATGGGATCAGTTGGAAGAGCTCTTCAGAACACTATCCATCATAAAGACGATAGAGGACTGCCATAGAGGCGACATTTCTTCACAACTGCAGATACTCAAGGGATTCGGGGAGAGTGACTTTCGGGTTATTGGTAATCCGGACTGCTCGCCTCTGTAACCGATCCAAAGCGTCCAGCAAATACTGCGCGGATCCATCGTAAAGATGACAACAGTACTCCACGCAGGAGCGTATCGGAGCGTACGTACTCTTATAAAGAAGACACAAATGCTCAGGCGCAAAGAACCACTTCACTAGGCCTAGGACCCGGTCGAGTTCAGTGACAAGCTTTTGTCGCTTTTCCTCAACGTCCGCTAATTTGGCTGTAGGGTGACCATAGTATTGCCCATAAACTGTGCTGTCGTTTGCATAGCAATGTATATCGCCAAGGGCCAACATGTCATTGATATGCAGAAGAAACAGTGTGGGTGACAGAACGGAACCTTGAGGTACACCAGCATTAACCTGCTGAAAATTGGAGGTGGCGCCATCGCAGAGGACTCTAATGCGGTGCTCGTGCAGGCATGCGGTCATCCAGCTGCATTACAGCCCGGGGGATGAATTTTCAAGAGGCGGAACGCCTGGCTACCACGGGTGTCTCTCTAGTGGTCGAGCGTATTGAGGCGCTGGGTTTGCGGGTGGCCGT
The DNA here is from genome assembly GCA_949316085.1 of Hypercompe scribonia. NCBI lineage: Eukaryota > Metazoa > Arthropoda > Insecta > Lepidoptera > Erebidae > Hypercompe > Hypercompe scribonia. The sequence goes on along the minus strand of OX438981.1, from coordinate 14,054,050 downwards.
GGACAAGACGGAGGCCCTTTTGTTTCATGAGCCCCGTCGTGGTCCACTTTCCGGCGCCTCCATCATAGTCAATTCGGTCCTCGTACCGGTTCAGGCCCAGATACAATATCTGGGTCTAATCCTCGACAGCAGGTGGCTCTTCGACGAGCACATCCGACAGCTTACTCTAAAGCTGGTCCGCGCTGCATTTGCCCTTGGACAACTTTTGCCCAATTTAGTGGAGCCAGCGTCACGACGAGACGTTGTCCGGTCAATGGTGTATGGTGCACCAGTGTGGACGGCGGCTCTGACCGCCCAGAATAGGGCTCGACTCTGGCGCCCTCAGAAGATATTGGCGGTTAGAGCCATACGCGGTTACCGCACCATATCGACGAGGCGGCGTGCGCCTTGGCCGGCACTCCCCCGTGGGATTTGGAGGCCCCACGTGCTGGCTTTGCCGTCGTGAAGGCTCTCCAGCCAGCTCATCGCCGAGTGGGCAGGGCGACAGCACGGGGCCCTTTCCTTTTGACTGACGCAGATTCTTTCCGGGCACGGTCGCTTCAGGAAGTATCTGCTGCTACTCGGTCACCAGGAGGGAACTGAGTCCCGCCTGTCACCACTGCGACTGCAGTGAGGACTCCGCTCAGCACACACTAGCAGTTTGTTCCGCCTGGGTGGTGCAGCGTAGGGTCCTCACTGCAGTTATTGGAGGAGATCTCTCGCTATCGGCCGTTATACGCTCCATGGTCAGGAGCGATAGTTGTTTTACAGCGGTCACAACCGTCTGCGAAGACGTAATTTCGCGGAAGGAGGTGGCGGAGAAGGCCCGGGAGAACGACCTCCACTCGGACCCAATTCGCCGCCGGTGAACCGGGAGGCGGGGGCGCGCGTACTAGCGCCTCATGCCACCTTGAGTGTGGCCACGGGTGGACAGACGGGTTTTCCCCTCTATTCGCTATAGAGGCCAGCCGCGAGGAGGCGACGTGCGCGTGTGCCGTACGTTGCCTAAATAGAGAGTTTATCCGCAGATGGTGCCCGCGTTAGCGGGCAGGCGCTAGGAGGGATCTGGACGTCGTAATAACAGCTGTTCCCGGATCCCTCCTATGTCAGGTGCAGAGTGGCACACCGTGTGGTTTTAGTCGGTCCGATTTCGACACACCACCCCGCCTTAAACCCCGGTCGGGTGATGGCCCACGGGGGTTACCACACGTTAAAAAAAATGTCTACCTCAGACAACATATCTATCTCGAAATGAGTGCTGAATCGACAAAGTCGACATTATTATTTTACACAATAGGTAACGTAGCACACTAGATAGTGGTCACGCTCCGTATTCTTTATTTGTCACCATAGAAATTTTAACTTTTGTGTACATAAGTTAAATACACAGTATTTAGTAAACAGTAGTTAAGAATCCGTAACACCGGTAGTGGCATTTGTCTGTTGCTGAATTTATCCCTTTCTCATTCATGTAAAGGCAATAAATTTAATTTATAGACTGAAATTCACCTTATGCAATTTCTTATACGTTTATGAAAGCGTAAATAAATAACTTCAACAAGGTGCAATACTTTTCTACCTTCCTACATATCGGTTCTTACGGTACTTTTCTTGTTTTTCAAATTGATTTATTAATGTTTATAAATAAGTATATATTTGTAAATCAATTCATCAGGTAAATACCAACCAGTAATTCGAACCATTTAAAATTCGATATTTTTAACAAGAATCTGCGTCATGTGGTAGTGATATCGTTAGTTTTAAAATTTATCACAAATCAAGTACATATAAAATGTCTTCCTTTGTATTGCTTTGAACTTCTTTTCGAGATAATAACTTTGAAACTACTAAAAAAAGGACATTTACACTCATTATTAAATTAAAATTAATAATGTTTTTAATCAAAAACACACTTATATTATAATTTCTAGTATTTCACTTTAATACAATAATAAAATATTCAGAAAATATTATTTAATTTAGTCTTTACAATAAAATGACGATTAACATTAATGTCTTAAAGCCTAAAAATATATATACATATATATTTCTGAACGAGCAAGTCTTAAGCCAATCACGGCAAAGCGGAAGACATTTTCATTCGTAACGTATTGAAATTTGAAAACAAACGTTTACGCTCGTTAGATTTGATATACGGATTGGTGGTTGGTGAATAACTACTAAGTTTTATTAGTGACTTTTTAGTGAAATTGCTAATTAAACGGTACATTGTTATCATATGTGACTGAAGTTATTGAAATTTAAGTGAAAAATTAACAATATGATTACAACCGAAGATGTCAACAAACTATTGTGAGTTGAATGTGTTTTCTATAAATAACTACTAAGTTATGTTTCAAATAAACTACTCCTCTTCTCCTCTTATACTTTTAAAGCGAGTGTAATTTTAATTTTGAATATATTCTGGTTAAAATACCTTAATTAAGTATACCTTCTTTGACAGGCATAAGGCGTTACCACAATTCCCACCGTTATTTTTAGTTTCGTTTAGAGCGTGCTTTTTGTTCTTTAGCAAGAAGGTTTTGGCTTACTATACTATACTAGTCAGATGGATTGGTATAATTTGTTTCAAGTTTTCCTTCTTTTTGCAGTGATGTTGTCATGCATATTTCCATCTTCATAAGGAGAGGCCTACGTCCATCAGTAGACTGTTAAAGGCTATTGATAATCATGATGATTGTTCTTTAAGTAGGTTAGAGCCTTGTAGTTCATCTATTAAGTGAAAATAGTAAGAGTGTATCCATCATTTTTATCCTTGATTGAGCATTACTAAAGAAAAATTACTCATAGTTTTGTAACGAGTTCATTCATAACTTGTTCAGCCAAGGTTGGTCAGTGTGAACTTTATATGATTACTGTGTAAATATATAATCATCATCTCAGTTGAATGATACACACTGCTAGAGCGTGTGCCATGGTTGTGCAATTTACAAAAAAGTATAATATGTTACAGTAATGAAGTTCTCTTGGAGATCTCCCAAAATATCCGTTCAATGATGGAGGAGCTCTGGTTAAACTGGTCACACCTTGGTGTGGATGACAATACTAAAGTAAACAACATCACTAAACTAGTGCAGATTGAGAAAGAACTCCATCGAGATGTCATCTCAGAGACAAGACAGAAGTTGAAGACAATGCAGGGACAAGTTGACAGTAAGTATCAACAGAGGACAAAGCAGTTTTTCTTTTTTTTCCTAATATTATAGTAATATTAGGAATTTTTACATGTTTTTACTACATTTTTTTATTATTGATAAAAAGAGAGTGTAAATACTCTATTTAAAATGTTAAAGAAACTTAGAAATCTTTTCTGTTTTACCCTCATGAAAGAATAAAAGTAATAAAAGATTTTGTTGTTCATTTTTCTGACTTTTTAAAGGACCCTAAAAGTTAGATTTGTCATGGCTAGTTATTGGACTTTTTTATTCAAAGTAATCAGAAAATGCTATAATTTCTTTATTCTTCGTAAATTTCTTTAAAATTCCTAAATAGCCTCTTAGTTGTGTAGAAGCTCAAAAAAAGAATTTCAAATGTATACAACTTACTTTAAAGTTCGAAAGCCTCACTTGTAGACATGTAACTGATTCGACTATGGTTGGCCCAGCAGTTAACTACTGCGCTGAGTGTTTTGGGTCAAATCCTGCTATAGGACAACACTGTGTGTGATCCATAAAATGATTTTTCTGAGTCTAGGTGTTCTTTGTCTCCATTTCTTGTATGTTTTTAGAGTTTCCCTTGACACTCAATTTATTCCTAATGCAGGTGTTCTTTTTTTTAAAATATATACAAATTCTTCATAGAATTGAAGGAGGAAACTGAAGAATTGAGCAGATGTTTGTCTGTTGACATCACTATTCTGGACTTCAAAGAAGAAATGATGTTGGCTGATTACAAGAGAGAATTGGAAGAACAGATTGCAGGGTAAGTATTTATGTCTCCCATTTCAACTGCAATGCTTCTTGCAGTGCTGTGCTATGTAGTTTGCTGCCTTACTTGGTTCTTATGATAGAGGGACAGGATGAATAAAAGTGGTGGCACACACAAATATTTAAATTAACCACTGTCCAAGTACTCTTAACAAGCCTAGGGAGTGAATAGAAAATAGTAGTAACATAACACAGTTAAATGAATGTTCATGTATTTTGATGGTAAATCTGATAGGTTTCAATCTTACCAGTGTTTACTTCATTTTTAGTGAAGAAGGAACATATCTCATTAACTGTCACAACACTCCCTGTGAGTTACATAACTGCATAATTTGTTGTATACCGTGGGAATCTAGTAACATGAGGCGCTTGACTTGATTTAATCAAGCAACAGTTTTTCTGTAGCGACATATATTAACCATTTGTTTTAAGTTCATGAGAAAATCACTGTTATTAGACGCATTGTAATAAGTTCGTGTTGCATCTCCTCAGTACAATAAAACCTTTTTCAAGCCATGATGCGGTTGTGTTCTTATCATTTACAAATTGTATAGCAAATTTAGATATAGTACAGATTTGCATAGAACACTGGGCAGTTCATCCCTTTGTGAAACTACAATAGTTCTTTAGTGGAATTTGACAATTAACTTTAATATTAGTGAAATGATGACTAGTTAAGGAGAGGTCTATGGCCAATGGCTATGGTTATTTATGTTGATGACTATTGAAATTGGTGCCGTTGTATGGTAAAATATAGTGATTTAAGTACTTTAAAGTTGTTTTCTTTTAATTAATCAATGCTTATCTAAAAAATGACAATTATGTAAAAGTATTATAAATGTATAGATTGTGGATTTGAAATTTAACTTTGTATTCACTATCCTGTTTTCTTATTACCAGATATAGGGAGCAGGTGGAACAGCGTAGAATGAAAATGGAGAGACTGCTGGAATGGCAACGTGATCTAGCTGATAAGCTAGGTGTCACTATCCAGGAGTTACAGGAAGTACCACTTCCGTCTGAAGAAGATTTGGACAGACTTAAGGCTCATTTAGAAATGCTCCAGGCTGAAAGGGATAAGCGTGCTGAGATTTTCTTGAATATTCAAGTTGAAATTAAGGATATTATGGGTGAGCAAGCACTTTCTTCTAAATGCTGGGAATAAGATGTCAACAAATGTAAACAATAATCTAAGAGCACTTAGTGAGTTAACTTTAAACATTATTTACAAGATGTTTAAATTAATTAACTATGATAATAAATGATATTTCAATCTATAAATTACATTATAAATTATATTACTCGTTCGAAAAGTCGGGAAAATAGAAGGTATCGTAACCTTTTAAATAATGTAACACGAATAATTCACATTATACAACATAAACTATGTGTATGTCGAAATTTAAGTCACTGCAAACTTTAATCCCTTGTCTCTCAGCAAACTTGAAACAGATACGGACGAGACATTACAAAATTTAATAATATTTTCAGATAAGTTAAGAATCAAGCCACAGAACAAGTTTGAGCACATTGTGACCTCATCCTTGTCTGTGGACTTTAAGGTCACAGATCTCAATATGGACCGGCTTTCTAAACTTCAACAAGACCTTCAGGAGAAATATGATCAAACTAATAACCGAGTAAGTATCTAGTAAGAGGGACTGCTTTTCTTACCTATGTTATTATACGCCCCATTGGTCTAGCGGTTATCGTATGCGACTGCCGATCAATAAGCCTCAGGTTCGGTACCTGGATCGTACCAAGAAATTGTACATGGAGTTCTGCAAGTGTAAGGGAACAGAAAGCACACCTATGCTACCATGCTTAGTTGGCAAATCTCTGTTGAGCCTGGACGCTGTTTATCTGATGTTTAATACTATTATTTTATAGATTGACTTGACATTGTAATGGATCTTCATTTTTATTTTTATTGTTTTTTTTTTTGCTTGCAATTTGTTTCTTGCATTGACCTAATTATCTTTATATTATTAGTTAGTTAGTTGGTTATTATATATGTTAATTATATTATTTTACTTGTTGGCCTAGTGGTTGTTGGCCTTGACTACTAAACTAGATGTTTGGATTTGATTTCTTTCCAGAGCAAATAGTTGTTTGTGAAGCAAAATCATTTGTTCTGTGTCTGTATGTAATTTAGCTATAATATGTCAGTAGAAATATAAATATATGTATTTATTTTTATCAGCAAACTTTCTACTGTCAACTGACAAAAGAGATATATAATGTATAATACATGCCTGTATATATACAGACATTCTTATTTCAAATCAGTTGGCCGTGTATGAGAACGGTAAAGTCATTGTTATTATATTATTTATTTATAATACAAATAACATTGTAAAATTTATTCAGGTATTGGAACTTCGTGAACGCCTCGCTAAACTTTGGGACTGCTTAGATGAAGATCAAATCTATCGCGAGAACTTCTTACGTGCGCATCCTGGTTGTCACCCACAAACCGAAGCTGCCATCAAGGAGGAGATTAAGCGCTGTGATCAAATAAAGCGGCAGAAGATTCAGGTATTAAAGTCAATTTGATAAAAATTTGCCCTCTGCACTGGTCCATTTAAGATATTCTGCCTTTGGGCCATCATGTAGATCATCAGGTCTACGTGTGCTTACAGATGATTGAGAGCGTGACTATGTTATCCAGTTTTTAATGCACTAACCTTGTTTATGTCACCAATGATTTTTGCTGTTAACGAAGCAGTAGTAGAGTGAAGATTTCAATTTATATTATTATTACTCCATGATATTTATTACTACCTCGAGATATTATTACACAGCTTAAGATAGATAACATCATCATCATTACAGCGAAAATATGTCCATTGCTGGACATATGTCTCCCCCAAGGTTCTGTACAACAGCCCATCTCAGTTGCTCACATCCAAGGGCTTCTCGCGATCCTCACAAGGTCGTCGGACCACCTTACGATGTGTCCACTAACGCTGCGTCTTCTCATACTCGTTAACCACTCAAGAACTGTATGGCCTCATCGGCCATCGTTGCCACGTGCAATATGCCCTGCCTACTGCCACATTAAAGTATTTTTATTTTAAGGTATTAAATTTAAATATTTACACTATTTGTATACAGGTGTTCGTGGCCAACGTTCGCACTAAAATAAAGCTTATGTGGGACAGCGTGATGTATTCGACGCGTGAGCGTGAAGAGTTTGTGCATTACTATCAGGATATATTTACTGAGGATACATTAACACTTCATGAGTTGTATCTTGAGAAGATGACTAAGTTCTACAATGAAAATAAGTAAGTATTCTTTTTATAAAGGTCGTCATTCAGATGAAGTAATCCAATTTATGAAAATCTTACATGCACATAATTTTGATATGTTTTTTTTAAACATAATTTAGTGCCAGTTTGTAAAGTCCTTTGTACCTTGATGATGGTGGTTTTAGTTTAATATACGAAATTTTCATTGATATATTATTTGGATATTTTAAACTACAAGGGGGTGAGAAGGGTCCAAGGATTTAAATTTTATGAAATAAATCTCTTTATTGCATATGGGAGCTAAATCACAGGACAACCTATTTAATAATATATCTAAACTATAATCCGAACGATTAAATTTAAAATGCATTATTTTTACATTTATTTTTTAATGTACGTTTATGTAATTTTACGCACACATAAAAAGAGTTTTATGCATAATAAGATTTCTTTTATATAGACACATATTCGAGTTGGTGGTAACACGCAAGAACCTCTGGCTGAAGATGATCGAGCTGGAAGCGCGCGCTACAGAACCGGGCCGTTACCACAACCGCGGGGGACAACTCTTGCGTGAGGAGAAAGAGAGGAAAGCCATTGCCAGTAATGTGAGTAGGAGTAACTTAATCGTTATTTTATTTTCAATTATACTGTTCACTGTTCATTTAAATGAATAAGAACCTGCATTAAAAACTAGACTGCACGGTTGGCCTAGTGGTTTAAGAGGTCGCCACGCCGCTCTCTGCGCTAAACGTTGTGGGTTCAAACCTCACACGAGACAACACTTTATGTGATCCACAAATTGTTGTTCTGAGTCTGATTGTTCTTTGTGTCCGTTTCTTGTATGTTCGTAAAGTCCCCCGCGACACAGGATTTATTCTTAGTGCGGGCGTTGTCTTTTTTAAAAGAAAAAAAGTATTAAAAATCAGTTATGAGTTTTAGGATACTACACTGTATGATTTTATATTTTAGTATTGTGTCTATCACACTGATTTGTTTGTTTCATTAAGGAATTTAATTACATTTATTAAAATTATCTTTAATATTTTCATTATCAATAAATGAAGTTTGCTCATTATTATTAAATTGTAATAGCTACCCAAAATCGAAGCACAAATTCGTGAGTTGGTGACTGAGTATGAAGCTAAGACCGGAGACACCTTCACAGTGGACGGCAAGCCTCTTCTTCAACTCATGGAAGATGAATGGGAAACTAGAAAAACTGTAAGTAAACAATGCTGTCATTCTCTTTCAAAGAGGAATTATTTGGTATTACTATCAAGTTTTTTTTACTTTTTTTTTTATTTTTATTTATTTCGGACATTTAATAACAACATCGTCTAGTTTCAAACTAAGCAGAGCTTGTGCTATGATAACTAGACTGACTGATAGAATACTTATATACTTTTTTTTTGTAAATACATACATATTATACATAGAAAACACCCAAACTTCGAAACAAATATTTGCAGATCATACAAACATTTAGTCCGACCCGGGAATCGAACCCGAGACCTCAAGCATAGCAGTCACATTCATTACCGCTGCAACACCAAGGCAGTTGTCCCTCAAGTTTAAGATTTTATTATTTTTATTTGTATTTTGTAGGATTTAATCTGGTAGTCTACTACAAAGAGAAGGTAAATTTGAGACAAACCTTATGCCAATCTGTCTAGCCAGTGTTTCATAGTAAGCCCGAAACTTCCTTTCTAAGGCTCTCCCTGCGTAGGGCCTATGTCCAGCAACGGGCGGTTAAAGGCTGTTGATGATATGATGTGATTGAATCTGTTATATAGCATATAAAAGCAAGGTGCCACATGCATTTGTATTGCTTAAAGAAAGTTACATTTTATACGAAAAACTACACATTTAGCACAAATCTACCCACATACTTTCGAATTGGTATTATATGAAACTAGAACTAATTAGTTAAGTACTAATAAAAGTCACTGGATAAAATCCATCCTGCACACACGTGACGCGCCAAAAATGATCTCTCAGGGATGTCCTGAAAGCATAATATTAATTATACTACACTTACCGGTCCATTGGGCTGACGATTAACCCTCAAATTAGAGGTAGGATCTCAAACTAACTGCCTTTGCGACACAAATGACATGTGCGACTTAGATATTGTAGACAAGAACTTGACCTGTACCGCTTATGGGCTGTAATGATGTTTTTATTGTTATTTTACGGATAATTGCCGTCCATGTTTAAATTGTTGACGGTTAAAATAGTTGAGCAATATTATCGGTTGGCTTTAATATAAATATATTAGAAAAAAGACATTTGAAAGGAAAACATTAGAACGACATAAAAAAATTATTCAATCCAATTTATCAGTATTTTAGCGACAGGCAGAAAATGAGACTTGAGAGCTTTCATTGCGTGCGCAGCGTTAACGGTGTAAATTACATACAAATAATGTATGACAGAATTGTTGCCCTTTTTAAAAGGTCTAAAAAAATCCACGTCAGCATACATATATTTATCTTTTATGGTGAGCGCACTAAAATCGTTTTATAGTAGACAAATTTGTTCACGTCGTACAATATAACCAACAGGAGACACATACGCAGTTGTGGGGGTCAGGCTGGTAAAAATAATCGAACATAGGTTTTCGATAACAATGCTAAAAGTTCAACACACTATGTATTAGCTAAGTATTTATAATTGATAAAAATACGTTATTTGACTTTGAACTTGCAAATTTAACTAACAATATCTCACGAGAAACTGCGAAGTTTTTCACATATTAGTGCCATCGTATAACAGCAATTTTTTTCTTTCTCGACACAAAGACCTGTGTGGCCATACTAAATGCTATAGTAGTTTGGACATGCTACAAGCTATAGTCTACAAGCAGCCTATTCGAGCAAGTCCAATAGGTTCCAAGAAATTTGTTTTGTACGAATACTTGGTATCTAAATGGTCAAGGGGCGTCACCCGATCAGTGTATCGCTATTTTCTTAAAGCGAATGGACTATAATAGTGTAGTCGGTTGCACAGGCGTAACGGTTGGTTGTATATCCTTAGGAGCGGCACCTGAAGCTGTCGGCTCGCAAGCAAGCGCTCACCCCCACGACGCCGCTGTTCCGGTCGCTCGCCACGTCGCCGCTCGGCAAGCGCAACCGCACCGCCGCCGGCTTTGCCGCTACCGCTGAAAAGAACAGGTAACGCTTCATTTCGTACTTACTATAATCATAACTTAACTTTAACTGGGTCGATTATTTCGGCGCATACGGGATCGAAGAGAGTAATAACATGGCCTTACAGAAAACTAGGGTTCTTGAGATCTAAATTCCCCAACTCTAGGATAGGAGACTGAAAAGTTGACAATAATTACTTAGTGTCAATTAACCCTTCCGCATTATCCTTTATGGTTGTACCTACGATTACTAAATATTATTACATTTAATTTGATATTATTAAGGTCAGAGTCCTTCATTTTGTTTTCTGTTGGTTACTGTATTTTCTTGTTTATTCTAACAATTTAAACATTTCATTGTGAAATAACAAATCGTGATCCGAATGGGTACCTACTGTCCAGTAACACAGGTTTTATACCTATCTCAAGCACCAGCGATCCACAAACCGAATTTATCAAATTTTTTACATGTTGTTACGTAACCTTTATTGTTATTGTACTTCGGTTTTTGGTGAGAAATAAACTATTTTATCTTTGTATTCACCCAGAGAAATTAACAACAAAAAACTAAATAATATAGGTTATATCGATTTTTAATGTTAAAAATCACACACTGGTATGATTACTCAAAAGCATGATACTTTCTAAAAATCGCTATCAAAATATTCACATCTAGAATTAAGACATGATCTCATTGACATTAAGTAGTTCTTTTAATTGACAGGCCGCCGTCGAAACGCCAACTTATAACGGGCAGCGCCACTAAAGCTGTGACTACAATCACGAGCAACTTGTCCGCATTAAAGCGATCTGCTATATCCACTGTTAAAAGGTAAGTTCATAATGCTCATTAGCACAAGTTAGTTAAGATCGCCCACTCGACTTTATCCATAGCATTTATATTAAAATCTTTTTTTTTTAAATGTTAGGTGATTATTCTTCCTATACCTACGTGACGTAAAGTAGGAGTTACTCTTACTTTTTTTTTTCTCTTTATTTATTATTGAGGGCTAAGTCACAAAGTGATTATGTCGCCCTGCTCTTTGGTTACGCTACTTTTTCACTAGTTGTTTTATATTTCCCTAAAAATCAGTTGTAAATTGTTTCTTAACGAACACATATTGTTTAATTGAATCAATATTGCAAATCAGTTTGGTGCTTATTTGAAAAGACAAATTTTGAATTATGTATGCCCTTGTAGTTCTATAGGAACTTCAAAAAATAAAAACAAGGAAAAAATCTTTAAATAATGGGACACCTAGTCATAACTTGAAAAAAATTTTTGAAGCCGACAGATATAAACAGACGTTTTTTTTAAATAGCTTACAAATAATGCATAATACCACCGATTTACTGTTTAGTCCATTTCATAAACGTACAGATACAGTATATAACATTATGGTATATAATTGTCAATAGGTAATTTTACATATCTACTTGTATTTAATTGCCAGCCATACAATACAATACATTTTGTCTCTGAACAACCGAGTACATAAATACGTATTCCTCACACCTTCATCCATGTTTAGAAAGTATTTATAAATGAAACATTTTACCGAAAAATAATTAATCATTATAAGTATCAATTTTTAAAGTTTTTGTTTTAGCTTATTTAGAGTATACAAGGACTGATCTGTTTAGTATACTCCTAAGTTACAATTGTATACCATTCTAGAGAATTTCAAATATTTTTCATTCCTTTACTATTTCAGTGCAAGAATGTGAAATAATTGATGTGAAAACACATACGTCACAATCATAGAGGCAAGTTTCGTTTGATCGATGATGATATTATGTAGCAGACAAATTAAAATGTTCGATTTTTATATACGGCTTGTTGTGTAAGTAGAAGGAATGAGGAATGAGAAATATTATAGTGTAGAAGTATTATAGAACAAGTTTATGAAATATATAGATGTATCATAGTGTTTAAAAAAATGTATTAAACATGTAAATGAAGTAGATAGTAGTTTAGAGTTTCGTAGAGTATTACGATAGTTGTCTTTGATGTAAAGCTGACATAGTTACGTCATACATATTGTCATATTTACCTACCGCTGGCCAACGATTGATGCTTGTGTGTTTACTGTATACACACTAGCATTAGCTGTCTTAACTACTAAGTATTCACAGTATAAACCTTCGCCTTTGTGGCAGACCTACCAAATGACTTATAAATCGTTTTACGTTCTCTTCTAGCACTATTCATACCCTGTGGTATTTTTTAAGAAACCAGTCTTTTTGCTTAAATGAGCAAGGATATATTAATTTAACATACATCTTACTTCCGACGATTATAAGAAAATTAATAATTTCTGATAATCTGTTTAAAAACTAGGATATCAGAGGCATACATAAACAAATATTTAACTAGACTTATTAGATATTTAACTTGAAACATATAATATTATTTGATTACTTAAAATAAAAAATGTAAGAGTACCAATAATTATACTCTATAATGAGTTGTGTTAATGTTAGTAAAATATTCATTTAAATCTATACATATAAATAAAATTGGAGTGTCTGTTTGTAATATTGAAATAACCGCTTTTTACTACACGCATATGAATACACATACGATACATACACCAAAATAACATTTTTTACAATTTTTGTCTGTCTGTCTGTTTGTTCTGGCTAATCTCTGGAATGGCTGGACCGAAATCGACGGTACTTTCACTGACAGATAGCTGATGTTATAGGGAAAACTAAGGCCACTTACATTTTAGAATTTTGGAATTAATAAAAATTCCACGTGGACGAAGTCACGGGTGCAGCTAGTTAAAAATAAAATGCACACAGACATGATATACTCAATATTTTTTTTATTACTTATATTGTTCTTAAAATAATATCACAAACCCTGAAACATATCATAAAATTAATGTATCTAGGTACATAGGATAACAAAAATTAGTAAGACTAAATGCTTTTTCATCAACAAAATCATCATCGGCCAATCCACATCGGCTCAGCCTAAATAAAATAATCTAAAATAGCAATATGAAACAGTACTGAACTAAAACGATTGAACAAGTGTTGCTCTTATTAATACCAAAGGTTAGACTATTTCGAATGTTAATTTACATTTATTAATTGTTATCCGACATTTATTGGAATTAAATAAAAAAATATATTTAATACTAATACCCCTAACTGATCTAAAATGATTTTCACCCCCAATAGATAAATTATAAATTTAAAAACTAAATATATAAATTGTGGCAGGCGTATAAGCGGGCGACTGGCAGCACGGGTGGTCGCGGAGGGGAGACTTGGTCCTGAAGCTAAGAGGAAACTTGACTATGGAGGTGATCCAAAGAAAACTCCGAAGACTGTTAATGGCAGTATTTTGAAACATAAGCGAACGGTTCGTTGTATTTTTGTATTAATTTTTGTTGTTGCAAATCTGAATAATATAGATGAATGTTTATGTTGCTAAATCATTAATCTAGTGCAGTATAAATATTTAGCTAAATAGAAACATGACTATAACATTTTTAACAGGATTTGTGCATACACTAGGAAATATTTTTAAAGTTAAAAAGCTGAGTTTTGTATTCATATTCACTAGAGCCGTACACTATATTACATCGACAATACATAAGTTTTTACTTTATTAAGCTCAAATTGTAAGTATTTTATTAAAATAAAAATATATCTGTGGGTTCATCAACATCAACAGCCTTTACAGTCCACTGCTGGACATAGGCCTCTCCTTAGAAAGGAGCTTTTTGTCTACTATACGACGCTGGACAGACGGGTTGGAAAAGGGTTTGTTCCAAGTTTTCCTTCTCTTTGTAATGATGTTGTCTTGCACACTTTGTTCCCTTAGTCGTCTTTTACGACACCCACGGGATGAATAGGGGTGGTAACACTATGTTTTCTTAATCCGTCACCACACGGACGGGGTGTGTATCTGTGGGCTACCTCAAACTAATAATGTTAAGTTTCATAGGACATTATCAATAACAAAAAAATTTTTCCCAGTCCCATGGAAAGCGTCGCAGCACAGGGCGTCCTTCAACAAACGCTACTCGCTCCACGGCGTCGCAGGAAGAATCACGCACCACTAAACCGAACCCTTTGATGGAGACCACACTTCTTACCACTTATACTGATTTCAAGGTGAGTTCTCATTAATATACCTGTAACATACTTATCTATTCTCGAATCGTGTGTTATCCAAACATGCTTATTGCTTATGCTTTTTTGTTCTTCATACATATAATTTATAAACAAACACGGAATATAACAGTTTTTTTTACGGGTTTTGGAATATTCTATGTGGTGCCGGATTAAGAGTACAGAGTATCGCCACACCTATTCATACGGTGTTTGTAAAAGCTGACTAGGGGAGTAAACTACGTACTACTAACTAGTAAGAAAACTTGATACAAGCACTATACCAACCCGTCTGGCCAGTGTGATATAGTAGGCCAAAAACTCAGTTCTAAAAAGAGGATTATGTCCAATCTGGACTATTAAAAGTTATTGATGATGATGATTTTGGGGAATCGTGGAATGCGTATAATTTTATTACCATGTAGTGTATGTCTAGCAACATCACACTTTTCTATACTCCATTGCACTTTGTTTTTTTTTAAATAGATACCTACCAAAGTGACTATTCTGCCTGATGGAAAGCATGATTAGAATCCAAAAGCGGTGGTCACCGTACTCACTGCAGACAGTGCAGTATGGCGACCCACGCTATGGCGGCCTAGTAAGATACTTTTTACACCCCGCTTAAAGGACCCAGATGGCAGTGGGAGGGAATCGAGGGGATCGGGTACTTAGTAATCGTTACATACATAAATAAACATTCTTTATGCTGTGTCTAGACATGAATATTTATGAGTGTCAACTAAATTTTTTTTTTCAAGGATGGAATCAATGAAAAACAGATCAGCCGCAGCTCGATGGCTATCCCGAAGCCACACGAACCCGTCCTCCCCAACATCGTGTATCAGCACATCGATGAGAACGATGCCACCCCAAAAAAAACTCCGAGGGTGAAAACACCATTGACACCTAAAGTTGGGAAAGAAAATATGCAACATATGACACCAAAAAACAATCTCTTGTATACACCCACAAGGCTTACTCGGTCCGCCCTCAAGCTAAATAACGACGGCTTCGCTACACCTAGAGCTCCCCTAAGCGCCAACAAAGTCAACCTTCAAAGACAAAACACAGTCGCCAGTTTAGCCGTTAAAACTACCCCCAATAATAATGTTAGCAGGTCTAAGTCTCACTCGCATTTAGTACGAGCTAAAAACCTTCCGCCTTTAATTTAAAAACTTAGACTGAGTATTAGCACATACGTCTTTAAATATCTTGAATTGATTGTTTTTTACTTACACGAGAATTTCCAGATGTGTGTACTATACCTTACAGTAATGCTAGTTAAGTCTGGTTTTATTGAAAGGAACCAATGTGTAATTATAAATATTTTATTTGTAAACGTGTGTTGATGTCTTGACTCAAGATTTGTGACGTATTAGTTGTTTTCTCGTTGATTATATATTTTAACTTTATGTATATATGAATCTCTATAATTATGTGTTTACATACACGTTATTTAAGATTTATTATTTGTCTATAGATGTGATCGATATAGTATTTTGTTTGGTACTGTTTTATAAGTTCTTTAATTCTTAGGAGCATTTTTAATTTTCTTGCGTTGGAATACCTAACATTATTTTATTATAGTCTTAAAGTTATTTGGATATTTCTTTTATTATTAATTCCAAATAGGTCATTTCTTACAAGGAAGTTTACGATTTAATTAAACATTTGTCGGTCCGTTAACCTTTTTGCACTTTCAATAGTAGGCAGCTTTTGCATCTCGTAAAACAGTGTGAATAAGTCGCAAGGAAGAGTACTTAATGACAATCAGTATTTCGAAACAATGCGTTTACTCTTAGCGTCTGTATCTTATTAATTAATGACATTTTATTTAATTTAATGTACAATTTTTTAATAAGTATAAAATGTAAATTATGGTTGTAATATATTTGCATAGTTTAAAATGTGTTTTCTTTTTTATTTCCATGGCCTACGAGTTTAATAAATACTTTTCAAGTAAATATCATTACATTTGACAGAGACATTTTAGGAATTTATTTCAGTCGTATATGTGAACATATTGTGCTTTAATGTCAATATACTTTAACTATGAAGGTGCTAAATCAGGCCACTGGTTTCGAAGGGCCGTTGAAGATGATAGACATGATATCGAACTAATTGTGTTTGCGCCTGACACACAGGCACTTTTCGGCAACGTGAATATCGGATCATTGATGTAAGAATTCTTATCTGTATAGTATAAAATGACTCGTGGATGTTAAATTATATACGAGTACTTTAGCTTGTTTAAATGACGAATTAACAACAACTGTAACACATTGTTCTTTGTATATTATATACATAAAATTACGCCTGTTCCTTCGAAGGGGTAGGTAGAGGCATATTAAAGTCCACTTTTCGTGACTGTTGGCGCGTCCCGTTAGTCCCACGTAATAGGTGGCGAGCTTATAGCAACAAATCCTTTTGTTTTGTTTGCAAGAGCCTCGTTCCTTGTTCAGCAGGTGCACCACTTGCAGGTGAGTTTGACTTGGGGTTTTAAGTTCTTGGTTGTAACCCTATGCACCCTTATTTGTTCTTTGTTATTTACTAAAAAGTATTAATTAAAAATACACTTAACCTTAAGAATCAGAAACTGTTTTGTATATATTTCATTCTTTTTCAATGGCATTTAGAGGTCGCTACCATAAGTTGAATCTTGATTAAAACCTGTCTCCAAATTTGTTAGGTATTTTCATTCATATGTCAATGACTTGAGAAATATGAAATTATTGTATACTTTTTTCTCCGACCAGGCGCCGTGATCACGCCAGGTGGACCACAGAACAACGTTTGATGTTGGGAAATTTCGTAGGTAATGACCCCCACGAGAATTTCTATATCGCGATACAGGATTAGTTAGACTGTAGTTCGGCGTATCTTCGTATGGAAATCATCACATCGCTTCCTTGCAACACCAGAGGTCGATGTATTGATGAGGTCCTGTTGTGGCCGACGTTGTTGGTTGGCTAGGATTTTGTTACTGCTCATCATTGGCAATGAACACTATTTCGGCGATGTGGTTACTGCTCCTGGGTGTCTTTGAAGGGGTTATCAGTATGGAGGAACAGGTGTTATGCCTCTCCAACATAAAGGGAGGATCCTCTGATTAGATGAGGTGATCATGCCGAGAGGGTCACGACTCAGCGATTGGTGTTGGGTAGTTGTACAAGTATGTAGAATATGTATTAGTGTATAATATGTATCGAGTATGTATCAGTGCGAAAATTTCAATATCATGATACAGGTGAGACATTCGTTCAGCAGTGGACGACGATAGGTTGATTTGATACAGGATTGGTTACTCCGTAGTTTGGTGTGTTTTTAGGTAGATGGCGCTGTGGTTATGTTTTTGTTGTGCTATATGTGGAAGTGACTGCACATCAAACAAATACTAATGTTGCTTTTGTTCTTCATTTGTTGTAATCAGTTTGTTATATTTCTCGATCAAAGCAACGTATGTCATTCATAGCTGAGTGTAGCGTTGTTCTAATTTTCAAGAGTCTTGTACAGTAAATGTTGTTCCAATTATTTTGCCAACTGGTAGCGACCTCTAAATTGTCTACAAATATTAATTGCCCGATATTGCCTACTCATTATGAGACTACTTAAATAGTACATCACAAGATAGAACCCGTGGGTATTACAACAAGGTGCTTGTTTGGTTTCTAAAATATAGTGTGTTTTTTCAGTGAACTTTCAGCTCTTTCAATATGCATGATAAATGAGGAGAATACGGTCGTTGGTTTTATAGCGTTCTCAGACCATCCGAATGTGCCTAGCGTTGATCCCGCGGATTGGGAATATTGGATAAGAAATTTATTTCAGTAAGTAATGTAATAACTCAATTTAGGTTTAGTTAACCCAACTGTCGAAACTTCAGAGTGTATGGAATATGTCGCGGAACACCTTACACACGTGAAACAACGTAATTATTTTATAAAAATATGATTATTATGCTGCTTTCCACTTTGATAATCATCACGAGAGTCGTTGTGTCACTTGCGAACGGTGAAGCGTCGTCAAAAATGTTTAACATTTCCACTTTTACTTTTAAGGCGATATTACGTTTCTCAGAACACACTGTTTGTTCACTTTATGTGTTGCAACGATGTAGTTGCCGATATTTTCCTAGAAGAGGCTCTCATATCTGTATTTTTAAGCGATAGCTACTTAACAGAAATTGTGATTGTCGTTCCTACTCTTTGTCCCGAGGGTAAGACTTGTTATTTATATTACAAAAACTCTTAGAGCATCTAAGTAAAATGGTAGTTATCATAAATGAAATTATCTGTAAAACTAAAAACATTTTAAATAAAACTTTACAGCACAAAATTTATGTTTTTTTAGTTATGGTAATCATTTATTATTTACAACCGTGTGTACTTATGTACTTAAGCGGACTTAATACCCTGGGCATTCTTTACTAGCCAACTTTTGGTTAGTATAGTATTTTGTAATGTGAGCACTGAAATCGCAGTTATAATCAATGGCAACTAACATACACGACTATACACATAATTTAACTAATATTCATACATTAAGGAAACTAACCCGACTTGTACGCAATGAGGCGATGACTGTATCTTTCACTTGAGAAGGAGCAAAGACCGAAGTCTTTTTACAGATGTGTTGTTCAGACATGGAGCATTTAAAAAACACAATTGTTACAAATTTCTACCCAGAGGGAAAGAGGACAAATTCGGAAATTACTTGATCGTAGCCGGTAGAAAAGATTTTTGTCCAAAATTAAAGATGCGTCGAGCAGTGTAAGTTCTTTAAAGCCTATACATTTATTCAATATTTATTAATAATCAAGCGACAAATTATAAAAGAAGTTACTTTTCATCAAAATTTAGTAATATCAAGATACGTCGAGGTGTATATGGGTCGGTGATTGTGCGTGCTATCACGTGTGTATACAGTAAATTGAATTCTTTGGTTGACTTGGTAAATAAAAAGAATCATTTATTAATATATATGCAGGAAAAATACAATTTTACATTTAAGCTGTTGTAAATGGATGCCAATTTTTGGCTTTTCAAAAAGCAATAATAAATATGTTCTAAAAATATAAACTACTACATAAAATAGCAACAGTCACCATATACTGACCGGTCACTAGAATATGACATTTATTAAACAAAAATGGGAACTTTCATTCTGTCATAAGAATGGTATTAAAATAATTATGCAAGTCTCATTACCACCTATAAGAGACCAAGCTAAATAAATAAGTGGTATGGTCTATCTAAAAACGTACTCAGTTCTATAGTAAGAATATATTTATAGAAGAAATTTATTACATCTACCGACCCCAAATAAAGTTGAGGCAAGAGAAGACAGTGAGTGCGTCAACTTTGATTCTCAATAGTACGAATTAAGACTTTCTTTATTTTACTTGCACAGTGAAGAGGACAACGACGATGTTATCGAAATATTAGACAAATTGTGTCCGCGTCTAAAGGAGTTATACGGATCATATTATATTAGTGAATTGATCGGGCGTCATCCAGAAAGTCAGCGGCAAATCCTCGTAGGTGATGTAAGTATTATTATGTATACCTATCATCTTGGCACATCAAGTATAATTAGTTACATATTTCAAGGTAGTAGAGTTACGCTGATTTCAGCACGAACGGGCCGGCTCGACCGGGGCAGTACTACCCTCCCACAAAAGACCAACCTAAAGCAACAGCATGTTTCGTTGGTGAGTATGAGACCAAAGTCCACTGGTGCAGGGGTGACAGTTATCGTAGTAACTGTGTGAGCCTTAAACTGCCACGATGACTGTCATGTCTTTTACATCCTAAAGCGGGGCGTAAAAAAGCATCTCAATAGGCCACCATAGTGAGGGTCACCAAACTGCATTGTCTGCATTGTGGCGATCACAACTCTTGGATTCTATTCATGCTTTCCATCAGGCAGGGTCACTTTGGGCAGGTACTTATACAAAAAATAAATAGATAACATAGATTCAATGTCGTTTGTAAATTAGTTTTATAGTACGTCTTTAGGTATAAAGATAGTGGCTCTGAGTTACTGACTCATCAACGTAGAGTCTTAACCGTTCGGACTTCGAGCTGAAAACTTCTGTAGCTAATACTTTTTATGTTGTAAGGACTAGTTTACTTCCATACAAACTTTCGTCTCTTATTTTACCCTCTTAGGGGTAAAATTTTGAAAACTTCAGTTATTGGACAGAAAGAATAATTCATCTTAATGATTCCTAGTTTTAATAATAATTTTAGAAATTGAGATAAAATAAGGGATGTAAATTTGTATGGAAGTTTTGTATTTGCAAAGTTAGAAACAATAAAATATAGAATTAGAAATAATCATGCAAACAAAGCCACTGACAATAACTAGCTCCATAATAAAAAATTAATTCTTCGCTGCGATACTTTTAGGTCCAAGGACGTGCGGTTACCGTCATGTGTTTGAATACAGATATTAATTACAAACAACTACAAGGTATATATGACTTAAAACCGTTTAATGGTCTCAGTTCATCTACGCCTCTCGAGAAGGAGCAAAGCAAGCGGGCAAATAAACTGCTTACCGTTTTCGGGTATGTCAGTAGATTTTGGTTTTCACCACTCGATTCACACTTTAATAAAATATCATTGACCCTTCGTCTTTTTGTTACTAAATGACAGGTATTTAACGTTAATACACTCAAAACTATCAGAAAGTTACTAAGTACGAGTATGAACTAAAAACCCCAGCCCACATTATACACACATTTACATACACAAGAAACTTATTACAAATTAAAAAGTAGTATGTAAAATTCAAATTAAAAGTAAACATAAATACAACAATAAATGAAATGTACATCAGTTTCAGACATAACAGACACGATAGGTACAGACATAAATGTGGGATTGGGCAGCGTCAATCCCAAGCAAAGGGCTCCGACCAAACTTAGCCTAATCCTGGACAGCTGACTTGTTAGTAAACTAAATTATATTAAAATATAAATATTTATTTTTAATAAATTTTGACCAGAATCGAATAGTATCAAAATAACAAATACTAAAAATGATTTGAATAAGATTTTAATTATATATTATATATATTCACGGTGGTACAAATCGTTCGTATTGTCATGCCAATAAATAATCAAATCCACTAGGGAAAAATATTTAAGCACAAACAACAACACGATTTAAAACTACCAAAGTAACTTAAAATATTTTCTTTAAAATGTTTTTTTTTTATTTTTTACCTAAGAAACGTGTGTACCGATTGTAAAGTAAAATAAACTGAATATATGTTTAAAATTTTCAGTGTGTTACCGCTTGTGTCGCCGATGTAACTGTTTCCTATTTTGTTTCAATCTGCTTTTTAAAATGGATTCCGATTTTTCACATGACGACCCCGGCTTGCCGAGAGTCCGCTTCAATCGTTGAAACCAGCATATATTAATTGTTAGTTACAATTAACAATGCGTTTAATTTTATTATAAAATTGACTTAATATTAGACTTCCTAAAATTATGTTTTCGGTTGGGTATAGACCTCTGAAAAATAATATTGTTATTTCAATAACAAATTGTCCATGTCTAGGCCAGGAGTCCATCTAAAGTTGTCGATGTCCTTTGCCATCTACATAATAGTATAGAATGATATATCTGTGAATTTACCAATTTCGATAGTCCGTCAATGTGTGGGCCCCACTACAATTTAGAGTTCAGAGTTACACCCAGAAGTTTGGTGTATCCATAAGATCTAGCTCCTTTTCATTTACCAGAACACTAAGTTTTACCTGTTTAACACTAGTAACTACTAATACTTAATTTGGTTCTTGAACATTGAACCACGGAACATTGAAATTATTAATATTGAACCAGTTTAGAACATTAGAGACAGTGCTATTCACATCGTCAGTAACTGATTGCTGTGTGTAAAAGAGAAGTATCATCCATGTATAACATTACCTCCTGATTATCATCAATCGTCATCAACAGCATTTAACAGACCTCCGCTGGAAGTAGGCTTGTCCTTTGTAAGAAGGTTTTGGCCTACACCACCTTGTCTTTGCAGTGATGTTGTCTTGCATATTTTGGTGCCTTAGTCGCCTCTTGCAACACTCATGGGACGAATAGGGTTGATGACACTATGTATTCTCAGTTCATCACCACACGTAGGAAAGTCATTTAAGTTTAACCAAAAGTTTTCCTTTGCCAAAACCTAATTATTTGTATACTGCCTAATATTTTATAGACATAATTCAATATTCAACGACACGGAAAACATGAAAGTGAAAATTTCACTTCACTGGTTAACATGAGCTACAATACACGGGCGGACTGGCAATAAAACGTCCCAGTTTCTTTGTTTCTGTTTCTAAGTGTAAATTTCTACGAAAGTGATTCTATACTTAACGCATTAACAATTGTAATTTTATTTATATCTTATGCTGCTTATTTAATTAGAATTTCCTCTTTCAAAATTGGCACAGCCATTTTACAGTCAAAAGAATACTATAAATAATTGCGGACACTAGACTGACTAAGCTATTTGTCGGAACAAATTAAATTATTAACTGTTAAAAATTTAGATACCTCCTCATACACATCCACAAGAATAAGGTAACAAACTACGTTAAAAAAATGTATCAATTATTTTATTATAGAGATCCGATACGAAAGGGGAAATGGCTACCATTTCAACATCTACAAAAGACAACTTCTGCCCACTCACTAGGTGTAAGTACTTATACTACAAATACTTAAAGCGACGATCAATAATCGCGGTAATCGTTGTAAGTTTACTGTCTACTTAAAAAGAGAAAGGGTGGTAGTACTAATTTAAAAAATAACTTTTTGGTGAGATGGCTTATATTATACTTTTTTTTTTTTTTAACGTGTGGAAACCCCTTCGGGCCGTCACTTCACCGGGGTTTAAGGCGGGGTGGTGTGTCGGAATCGGACTGACTAAAACCACACGGTGTGCCACTCTGCGCCTGACATAGGAGGGACCGGGAACAGCCGTTATTACGACATCCAGATCTGGTTTATATTATACTACGCTAACCAATTGGTTTAGCGAATGGTGCTATCGCGATTGACATGAAAATTAATTCACGTAATAAACATTCCTACAAAATTTAGTGGCAGTTTAGTCTCAATCTTACAAATATCATAGGAAGTGCTCTCGTAGTGAAATATTAAACACCAAATGTTGACTGTAATGTTGTTATATATCGTATTGTGACCGAAAATACCAAAAATACCTGTGAAATCGAGGTGATTACACAAAGACACGCACTTGTAACTTCAATTGCACGGGTGGCTTAGTAATTTAAGCGGTCGCCACGTCGCTCTCTATTAAGCTGAGTGTTGTGCGTTTAAACCCACATGGAACAACACTTTTTGTGATCTACAATTTGTTGTTCTAAGTCTGGGTAATCTTTGAGCGATAATTAGCAGTTACTTAACAGCAGGTGACCCGTTTCCCAATAACTTATATGCCATCTCTTACCATAAAAAAAATGTAAAGTGAAAAAAGCTTACTCTACAGTGATTAAAAAATAGAGCCGGTGTTGTGTGTACTAAACGTTTATTTGACATATTTTTTGGAAATTAGTCATTAATAAATAAATTAATTATTAACAAGTAAATTAATGTCTTGTCGTGTCGTTTAATACAGTTTATTTTATTTTAAGACATCAGAGAATACAACTCCTAAAAGCAGAAGCCACCGTCTGTTACCGACAAAGAAGTTAAGCAAAGTGAATTTTAAAAGAAATGCCAAAAGAAATCATAGTTTGGATCATATTATAGTAAAACAAAACGATTCTGATGATTTGAGCGATAGAATATTCAATTTCTCTCCAACTTTATCGCAGAGTGCATTAGTCTCAGTTGCTAATATGCTGGACGATGATCCCTTTGATTATGATATCGTAAACATTGATCAGAAATGGTTACAAGATGGCCCGTCTAATGAAGTCAGGCATGTCTATTTATGTATGATTTACTTATAATAAGAATAGCTATTAGTGGCTACCACACTGAGAACTGAACAATAATTCTGTTTAAAAATGGTGAACCATTGCAATCGCGGCTTAAGATTTTAACGTTTAGGCAATTCATCAACAGTGTGGAGGCGACGGGTCTCATGTCCCTCCGACACAAAGGGAGGATCCTCCGACCAGGCGAGGTGATCATGCCTGGCAAGCCACGGTCCAACAGTTGACGTTGGGATGTTGTATGTATGTATATACATACATATGCTAATTGCCACGCGAATCTCTATTTCGCAATACAGGATTAGTAGTTGCATCGTAGTTCATTATATTCATACGTTTCGTGCATACTTCGTAGGTCAATGTATCTTCGGTAGATGGCGCTGTTGTATATTTTTATTTAAGCTGTAATGTGGAAGTCGCCACAAACAGCCTTTAATAGTCCACTGCTGGACATGAGTTTCGCCTTAGAAATAAGACTTTGGCCTATGATACACGCTATCCAAACTTGTGCAGTACTGATGTAGGGCATAGTTTGCTCCCTAATTCAGCTCTTATTATACCCGGGTGGTATCACCTCATATTTTTAATCCATCACCACAGCATCTGATGATGCAAGACTTAAACTTTCAGCTAGTGGACCAATATTATTGTTTTGCTAGTTGTAGCTAGCTGTTTGATATTGTCTTTATGCTGATGAATAACTTTGATACCTTTGTCTTTGTCTGCTGATAAACTCTTAGCAGTAAGGCATCGTGAGATACCTAAACCTTTGTGGTCAACAATTTTTTTTTAATCAAATTTACGAACAAAATGATTGATGATAGCTATATGGTAGTTTTAACTCATAATTTAGTTTTTATTTATTTTTTAGTTCCAGTACCAATAGTGGGATGTTTGGATTTAGGAACACGTTTTCAATGGCGTCATTGAGGAAACCTAACTCGTTACAATGGAAGAAAAAAAGTAAATATATTTTCTTATGTAGTAAGTATTTTAGTTGATATAAGTTCCATCAATGACTGCACGGTTGGCCTAGTGGTTTAAGCAGTCGCCACGCCGCTCTCTACTACACCGAGTGTTGAGGGTATAAACCCCACACGGTACACCACTCTGTGTGATCCACAAAGTGTTGTTCTGAGTCTGGATATTCTTTGTGTCCGTTGTATGTTTGTAAAGTTCCCCGCGACACAGAATTTATTCCTAGTGCGGATGTTGTCTTTAAAAAAAGAAAAAAAATGTTGTTATCTTCTTTCTACAGTCTATTTTCTGGATTAAACACATGAGATAGCGACTAGATGGCGTAGTAGTTTGTATAAAGCACCGTTACGCTAAAGGTAGTGAGTTTGATTGCCATCCGAGTTAAATATTTGTGTGTGTAAGAATTATTTTTTGATTTGGAACAGAGAACATTTATTTTTCTGCTCCATGGCCTGATATAACATACATGTATTTACGAAAGAAGCATATGTGTATTTACATTCAGTTGCTTGGTACCATAGTACTAGCTCTGCTTAATTTGGGACTAAATGACGTTATTTAAATGTGATAAAATATTAATGTTAGCAAGTTGTGGAAGATAATAGAAATTTTAAAAATCTAATATTTAATAAAATAAGAAAAATAATAGACTGATTTGACCTGCACTAATAAAGATATTCATATAACAATAATCTACTTTAAATATACTATAGTTGATTATACCAATGCAATCACCAAGTAAATATATCTTTAAAAGAAATATAAAAAAATGAGGTAGCTCTTGCAGTTACTAAAAATTCAAACGTGTATAGGGATGTTGCAGGGACAAGCTAAAAGGGTATAAATCGCAATCAGAGTTTTTTGATATATATATTATCTATATTATATACTAATTGTTACAAACGATTTCATACGCGTGGAATTATAATATAAAAGGAGTTTCGGTTCCTCCTTATAACATCAACTAGTGAAAGTTCCATGAAAATCAGTCTAACCGTTTCGGAGTTTAGCTGGAACAAATATGTAGAAAGAAAGACAAAAATTAAAAAAAACTATTAAGTAGAAATTACAAACAGACGCTTCAATTTAATTCACAGATTTATATATATCTAGTAATTTTACCCGCAGTCTGGTGACCATAGTAGGTACTCGTAGCTCTGCCTAGTGTGTGAGATCAAACTGCCGCGTGTGAGATGTCTCAAATTCTTATTATTTGTTATTACTTTTACATTTACATGTTCCAAGTTTTTGTAAAATTATGTACTGGCGAAACAGTGTACTTTATGTGTTAAATAAATAGATGCCAACGTTCATATTTGTTATAGATTTATACAAGAAACAACTAAAAACAATAGCAATACTAGATCAAAAAATGTCTGGAACATATCACGGCCCTCGGAACGCATTTATGATAGAATTATTTGCGATGCGTGAAGATATTGATGAAAGGTTGGCTCCTTGTGTAAATTTAATTAGTAGTTAAAAAACCTCAAGATCAAGTACGAGTACTATGTGTATTCGGAATACTTATACAGAGAGATGTGTTTATATTTCAAAAGTGGTATGTGGCACCAACTACAATATAATAGCCTGAAAAATTACTCTGCAAAAATCCAGAAAATGGTTTTCCTAATATAGTTTATCAATATTTATAGGCTGTATTATACGCCTTTAAATTATATTTTAACACTTATATAAAAATATACAATACAATAAAAGCAACCTGAATTTGCAAGTCTGTCTGAAAATAAAAATTCAATTAGGTCTTTGATTATACGACATTAAACGGAGTCGTTAGTAAACAGAGTAATTATTCGTATCCTCATTAATTTATATATCTTCATTATATTTATAGTATTACATAATACGTACAAATAAGTCATATTAATTAACCTAATTCTTCTTACTTGCTTCAATTATACACTTGCTACAGACGAAGAAAATATCTATGGCATTGAGTCCGCACTATACATTATATGTATTTGCAGGAAGTATACGAGTAAAATGAGTAGATAAAACTTTGAACCTAGACGATAGTGAACATATTGTATGCGCAATATAATTTGTCTAAAATGATGAAGGTCCTTTTAATTTCAGACTTGCCTTTGATATGTTAGAAGCAGCGTTTGATTTAATGAAGGACTATGACTACTGTCTGATTCGTATTCCATCTACTGAGCGACATTTTCCGTTATTACAACATTTTTGTGTAAGTTAAATACACTCTTTGATCTCCTTCATTTGTATTTGACATTGGCATTTGTTGACTCTATTTATCAATATAAAATAGCAGTTTTCCAAGGTTGTCTGCTACTCACTGTTTTCTTGTTCAGATCTGGAGATACCTTCACCATGGTAGATAAATAATTGTTTCAAAGTGCAATACCCCTAGCCGATTTCGGCCATGACGGCCAGTCTCAACGGTAACCAACCAACTACGCAGGAGATATTACAGTGCCCAAGTGCATGCGCAAACACAGGTGCACTCTCTGTTCTCTCATTCTCATAATCCAATAGGACGGTTATCCGACACGATCGTGGAGAAATCAGACGTAGGGCCGACGACTTTACGTGCTCTCCGAGGTATGGTGTAAAGTCCCCAATCTTCAAACTCCGGTCTGTCATTAAATATATCTGTAACTAGAAAAACTGGCTTATGAGACTTTGGTAATACTTTTTGAATTTCTAGTTTGTTCCTGTGAAAAATCGAGTGTGCTGTGATTATTGCCTGTATGTGGCTCACAGAAGTTCAGTATTAGGGTATGTTTATTAATCTTAAAATATTGTTTCGAATTCCATACGTACTTCGATAATATTCCCAATCAATATCTACAAAAAATATATTTTTTTAAATTGGAAAACATAACCTTGTTATTGGATTTTTGTTGATAATGTGAGCTGAGATTGAAATAAGAGTGTAATTAAGAAAACTTAGCTTATATTCTGGGCATACACAGCTGCCTCCTTCAGACCATCGAACCACCTTGTGAAGTGCTTGTCTACGCCCCATCATCTAGCAAGCGGTTACCACTCGAAATCACTTTGACTCCATCAAATTTTACACAAAATATTATGTATAACAAAATAAAAAAAAGAATTATTGTACTTTTGCTTACTGCAGGAAACTACGAGTTCGTGAAGCAGAAATAATCGACATACCTAATATAGCCCATTTACTGTACCCCTTGGACGCAAAAGACACCATGAACGCTATTGAAACTATGATTAAAGAGAACCAAGCATATGTCTTTACCAGCGGAATGTCAATTATTGGCATAGCAATATTGGAGTACGTAAACTTAAGTACTTTTCAATGTCTTTAATATATTGTAAGTAATTACTTAGGTGTTCGAAACAAGTCCCTCATTGGATTTTTCGTATACAAATACAATAAAAGACATATGTAAATGCAATTATTATAGCTTCGTCTACCTTAAATGTGTCTTACTTCAGACATGTGCAAGTCAAGAGTCACAGAATCCCCTCAGTATTTGCAAATCTGTAAACCACTCTGGGGTTTGAGCTCCAGTGAACAGTATTATTATATTCACATATTAGCTGACCCGCGCAACTTAGTCTGTGCCATTAAAAAAAAAAATGGCCAGTTTTTCCAACATTTTCCATTGATATTCGGTTTCTCTCGATCCCGTATCCCAATCATGGCGTGATTTTATATAACTTATATCCTTCCTCAATAAATGGTGTAACTAACGAAAATAAAAATTTACGACATTAATCCAACCGTTCACGGGTATGACGTGACCAAGAGAAATAAGAATTCATTTTTATATATTTAAATATATAATAGTAAAAAAATAATTTAAATTTACAGAAGTACAATTTAATTTTTACATTAATATGTTCTTCAATACTTTTAGATTGCCAGAAGAAATAGACTTTCTAAGATGCCGGTTCAACTTAGACGCTTTCCAATTGCATAAATACCGCTACGAAGGTCATGGAATAGACGCTGGATTTATGAATATTAAAACCATCATAGCATACCCAGTATTTGAACCACATTTTAGGTTCTTCACAAGGGATCTAATGCGGTTATCAGGGAGTAATACCTTGATGTATCTTACAGCTTACAGAAATAAATGGGTAAGCAACATGACTTATGTGAACTTATTTTAAGAAGTACAAATTGTAATAAACACAACTTGACACTACTGGTAATTAATATTATTACAAATTTTCTTTGAAGCACTTTTAATTAGTATAGTATTATTATCTATTAGAATATATATTCTCGTATTTAATTTGCAGATACTATATAAGATTTTCTATATCGACAGACACTAAGTAGAAAGAC
Source organism: Hypercompe scribonia (assembly GCA_949316085.1). Classification (NCBI taxonomy): domain Eukaryota; kingdom Metazoa; phylum Arthropoda; class Insecta; order Lepidoptera; family Erebidae; genus Hypercompe; species Hypercompe scribonia. The sequence continues at coordinate 14,024,314 of OX438981.1, read as the reverse complement.
GAGGAATGTTTAATTTCATTCAAAAGTTTTCAGTTAAAGGACTATCTCCACTAAAGTGATAGTTTAATTAACCTTTTTTGGACTATAGTTTATTTAAATACAAAGTCGCTTAAGGATTAGGAGCTTACGTGATTGTGTATTTACAGTTAACTGTAACTTGACTATACAGTAAAAAAAGTTTCAAAATGATTATGAATATCAAAGTAAAGCTTCTGGATGTCTTAACAACAGCTATTCTAGGATGCTGTTTCAGATGTAGAGATGTACTCTCTTAGATTTAGGTCGATTCTTACCCACTGTCAACCGCAAAACCCTATCAGAAGGACCGCCCGAAAGAGTTTCCTCAAGTTAAAAACAGGATCTCATTGTGGTCATTCGATTTCATTTCAGTTTTTATTTGCAGGCGGTATATAAAGTAAACGTATCAGCGTCTTCTATGATTCCTTTGATACCCAGAGAAATGGAAATTGACAGTGAGGCGATGCCTGAATTGAAACGAATAGCAACGATGCTTAACGAAATGTTCGTATTTATTTTTTAAATTATACTTATAAATAGTTAGCATTAATAAATAATTACATATTTACTTAACAGTTTACAAAATGTAGTACAAATATGCATTGATGAACATAGTGGACATAGTTGGACATAATAATGAGATACATTTTTGTCAATCAATCGTCGCCACGTCAATCGTTGACATACAATATTTATAGACAGTGTTATTTTAACATATTTTGAAACTACGTAATAAACGCAGAAAAAAAACGGGAAACGCAGCGTTGGTAGGCAACCAAAAAGGTGGTGCGACGACCTGGTGAAGGTTGCGGGAAGTTGCTGGATGCGGGCGGTACGGGACCGGGTGGTGTGGAGAACCTTGGGGGAGTCCTGTGTCTAGCAGTGGACTTCTTTTGGCTGAGATGATGATGATGATGATGACTAAACTAACAATAATATTGTCGTCATACTGTTTGATGGTATATTTTCAATTTTTTTTTCACAGATTTAGATATAGCCTTTATTGGATCGTATATTAAAGTAAAAGTCAGTACATAAAGGAACTTTTACATGCAAGTTATATGACATTTAATTTTTTGATATCACCATTTTACAGAGTACCGTTCAGCGCTTGGTTCATTAATCGGAAGTTCACAACTCTATCTAAAGTTAACATCACTACACGGATTGTTATTATAGGGAGCTCTAGAACATGTCTCGGCTTTATTAAGGCTCTTTTATTCGAGTAAGTTTTGAAAATTACATTTACGGTTCCTTTGTACAAGATATTTTTCTGAAATCATCATCAACAGCTTTTGATATTTTACTTCTGGATATAGTTTGTGTAGCTGGACCGACGTAGACCAAATCCTCGATGTTACTGCCTCGAGGGCGCAACAGTAGCGAAAGCGACTGCTGTGCTTTAGGTCTCAGGCTCGACTTCTGAGTCGGACCAAAAGTTTGTATGGTCTGCAAATATTTGTCTCGGAGTTTGGATATTTTCTATGTATAATATGTATATATTTACAAAAAAAAAGGTATAATAGTATTCTATCAGTCAGTCTAGTTATTATACTTATAAGCTCTGCTTAGTTTGAAACTACATGTCGTTGTGTGTTAAATGTCAAAAAATATTAAAATAAAACACCCTTCTAAAGAGAGCCTTAGAAAAAAAGGTTTGGTTTACTATACCACGCTGGCCAGACGGGTACTAACCCATCTAAAAATACTAATTTTGAAGTTTTCCTTTCCTTTGCGGTGCTGTTATCTTACATAGTTTGCTCCATTACTCGGCAATTATTTTTTTCTATATGAAGGACCTGCCAAAGTGACTCTACTCACCATACTATTGCAATAGCAGACAATGCAGTGTGGCGACCCACACTATGGCGGCCTAGTGAGATGCTTTTTCAAGCTACACTTGGGAACGTAAAAGGCATGTCAGTCATCATGGTAGTGTAAGGCTTACATAATTATCACGATAACTGTCACCCTTGCATCAATGGACCTCCGGTGTCGCACTCACTAACGAAACACGACAGCACGGTTGCTGGCGCTTTAGGGTGGTCTGCTGTTTGAGAGGGTAGTACTGCCCCGCTCGAGCCGGCCCGTTTGTGCTGAAATCAGCGTGGCTCTACTGGCTAAAAAATTGTAAAAGGCACGGGTTCGTAGTCTTAATCCATACAAGAAATTGAATGATTGTTTCTTAAATCAATTATATTTTGTTACATTTCAGACAACCTTCAACATATTTAACATTTACAAATGTAACACTGATATCGCCGTTCGGTCTACCCTACATACGGCATACAAGACCAGTGGCAGAGTCTATGTTTCTTCGCTACTATACTAGCAATAATAAATACTTGAAGAGCGTACCGTATACTTATTACATCAATGTGATACAAGGAAAGATGGCTGAAATTAATCTGTTAGTTATAGCACCAACTTGCAATCTTTGCTTTGATATTATATATTATTATTAAGAAATATGAAAATTTTCATGACTAGCTGTTAGTTACTGCTGATTTAATATTTTATTACCAAAAGTAATTTATTGTCAGTTCATAGGCAATAATAATATATTTGTAATTTATAAAAATTATGTATTTATTAACTCAATTATTTTTACCAGTAACAGTTGATCGCCTGGAACGTATGAGAATTAACTTAATTAATAATTTACCTTCCTTAAATAACAAATTAGACCCTAATGCACTATATTGTTCCTTTTTTAATTCGTTCCTTAGTCTATTAAATTCAATATTTACCTCCAAGACGGTTACTGTTACTGATTGTCCTATATTCAGTAACTGGGCAATAGTAGGAATTTATAAGAGTAGGGAAACATTGTATAGGCTGTATCATGAAAGACAATATAATACTAGTGAGGACTTCAAGCAATATGTAAAATGTTATTCAAAGATTTTTAAAAGTGTCTGTAAATTAGCCAAATCTTTGTTTATTAAGTCTAAAATCAGAAACAGTAGTAATAAAATTAAAGCAACTTGGAAAGTTATTAATGCTGAGACTGGGAGAAGTGGAACAAAAGAGTCTGATTTTAAATTAAATTTTGATGGTCACATTACCAAGAATGACATGGAAGTGGCCAACACATTTGAAAATTTTTTTTCCACTTTCCCAGTCGCACTCACAGGTAATTTAGGCTCTTCCACCTCCACTGCAGAATCATTGATCAAAGAAAATGTACCAGAATTTTTCAATAATTTTACTTTTCAGTATATAAATCAACTTAATGTTTTAGCTGCATTCAAATCTATTAATATAAAAAGACAGCTGATCTTTGGGGAATTTCTGTAAGTGTTGTTCACTCAATAATTGACATTATTGTACCCGACTTAGTTATTATATTTAATAGATGTATCGATTATGGTGTGTTTCCTGACCTGATAAAGTATAGCAAGATAACTACTTTGTTTAAATCAGGTAGTCCATTAGACCCCACAAATTTTAGACCAATTTCAGTCCTACCAACATTTAGTAAAGTTTTTGAAAAGCTGATACTTACTCAGTTGCTTAATTATTTTAATGAAAATCAATTGCTGCATACTAAACAATTTGGTTTCACTCATGGTCGGTCAACATGTGATGCTGGGGTTAAATTATTAGAGTATATATTTGAGGCTTGGGAGGAGTCACGTGACGCCTACGGGGTGTTTTGTGACTTATCTAAAGCATTTGATTGTGTGCAGCATGAAACACTTGTCAGGAAATTACACCACTATGGAATAAGAGGCAGTGCTTTGGATCTTCTTACTTCTTATTTGAGTGATAGGATTCAAAGAGTAGATGTTAATGGTAAATTATCCCAGGGATCAGCTGTGGCGGTGGGGGTGCCCCAGGGGTCTATTCTGGGTCCATTTCTGTTCCTTGTGTACATCAACGACTTGCCTCATCTTGTGAGGCATAACCATGAGATAGTGTTGTTTGCAGATGACACATCCTTAGTATTTAAAGTTAACAGACAGCAATCGGTAATTGACGATGTAAACAATGCTCTCTCTAAAATGGTACTTTGGTTTTGCGCTAATAACTTGTTATTAAACAGGAGTAAAACCAAATGTGTTAAATTTTATACTAAGAATGTTAAACAAGTAAAAACTAGTGTTTTGATGAACAAGGAGGAACTGGAATTGACAGACAAGGCTGTCTTCCTAGGTATAACTTTAGATTCACGGTTACAATGGGGCCCACATATAGAAACGTTATCTGGTAGACTTAGTTCTGCAGCTTATGCTGTGAGAAAGATTCGTCAATTGACGGATGTTGATACTGCGCGATTAGTTTATTTCAGTTACTTTCACAGCCTTATGTCCTATGGTTTATTGTTTTGGGGCAGTGCCTCTGATATTGATTCAATCTTTGTGCTCCAGAAACGAGCTATTAGAGCTATCTATAAGATGGGCCCTCGTGAGTCACTAAGAAACACATTCAAAGAAATTAACATTCTCACACTACACTCACAATACATTTACGAGAATCTTTTGTATGTTCATAAAAATCTGTCTAAATTTAAGAAATATAGTGATCTCTATCAATTTAATTTAAGAAATAAAAATAAACTTGCCTTGCACACTACCAGGCTCCATAAAATATCGAATTCGTTTGTGGGTGTAACAATGTATACAACTTTATAACAAATTACCAAACAACATAGTATTATTATCTATTAGTAAATTTAAGAAATTTATTAAACTGAGGTTGTCCAAAAAGGCTTATTACTCAGTTTCAGACTATGTCACAGATTTAGATGTTTGGAAATGAATTGCTCTATGTAATATAACTGCTGTTTTAATATTTAAAAGATTTTGAGTTAAAAGAGTGGTGGTGAGTTTCTTTCCTGGGTTCTTTTCTCACCACTCTACCATGAACAATCTGCGAACCCAGCTAGCTGTAATTTCAATCGACAGATTGTTCATCTTTTATTGTTTTTTTTTTATGACGTTCATAAGTGTCTTTTTGTGACCTAAATGAATAAACGAATTTGACTTTGACTTTGACTTGACTTTGACTTTATTAAAACAGAATTATCGATATGATAACTTTAGAAACCAGCTTGTCTTGATTTCTTTTTTGAAATTAGTTTGTATGGTAATTACTTTTCAATTTCGAAATTAAATTCGATTATTGTGTGATAATTACGATAATGTATCATCGGCGGGCATTGATACCATAGCAGACTCGGTTTGTGATTGGACGGCGCCTGTGTTTGAAGTTGTTATTATTATTTTTACAGGCAAGAGAAATTCGTTGTGTTGACTAGTGGCAATCGATGTCACTATGATCTACTATTTTTATTTTTTGGTAAACAATATCAACATCCGAATTATATGGAACATTTATTGGAAAGGGACCTGGAAAAACAGTAAGTAACTTACAATTTATACAAGTGGTTTTCATAACTCTTAAAGATATTATGCATTATTACTTTTACTTAAGGGTGTGTACTTTTTTTTTTTTTTTTTTTTTTTTGTTGTCGGGGTGGAAAATCCCTTCGGATCTCCGACTCCTTGGGGACGCAGGAGCCAGGAGTATGTGGTGTTTCCACTAAAAACCACTCCGGCGGCCGGTCTCAGGCGTCCTTCTCTGAAGGGGACCCGGACCATGTTATTTCAGGTCCTCTCCAGAATCAACGCCGCGCCTAGTCAGACCCTATCCTGGGGACGCCATAAAGGCAACCCCACCTATCAGTCCGGTTGTTATAATTTGTTGCGACCCGATCGCATTTTTGCTACCAGGCCGAAACAAATCATTCCATCGCAGACCGCAGCAACTAATCCGCCACCAGAGGACCCCACTCTCTGGCGACTCGCGGTCCCGTCGGCGGCTCATAACGCCGCCGGCGTCTTCTTCGTTCGGGATCGGCCCTCTCTCGATCCCGTTCAGCGGTCTCTTTCTGGAGCATAACAGTTTCGCAGAAAGAGACCACTGCGGCCCAGCTTTCCTCACCCGCCAGCATGGCAGCAACGATTGCTGGCGGCGATAGGTCTCGTCCTATTTTATCGACTAGGGCTCCGCGTTCAGATGCCCACGCGGGGCAGTCTTCCAGCGTATGCTGGGCGGAGTCCCAGTCGGCTGCGCAGTGGTGACAGTGTGCCGTCTCCTCGCGTCCGATCTTATTCAGATACTCACCGAAGCAACCATGCCCGGTGAGTATCTGCGTCAGTCGGTAGGTGACGCGGCCTCCCTCCCTACCTACCCAAGCTTCGAGGTTGGGCAGAACGGCACCGACAGCGCGTTGGCGCGCATTTTGAGGCTGTTCTAGCCGCGCGCGCCATTGTGTCAATGCCTGTCGGTGGGCGCTCTGCCGCATTTCGAGCTCGTCCTGGTCTTCCCCACTCTCATCCCGGCGGATAGCGCAAATACGGTCATAGATCCTCGCGTCCATATCGGCCAGGATATCAAAGGGCAGAAAACGTGCCAGGACTGTTGCCGCCTCAGACGAGATGGTGCGGTATCCTCGTACGATCCGAATGGCCGCTACCCGCTGCGCTCGATTGAGCTTAGCTCTGCAGCGGGAGGAGGCCGATATGCGCTTGGCCCATATCGGCGCTCCGTAGAGAGCCATGGATCGTAGCACCGCACAGTAGAGGCGGCGCACTTCTTCTCGCGGGCCCCCTATGTTAGGCAACAGCCTTTGTAGGGAGCCCGCCACCCCCCGAACTCGTGGGATCATCCGCTCGAAATGCTCCTCGAAGCTCCAGCGACTGTCCAAGGTTAGGCCGAGGTACTTAATGTGTCGACCGACCTCGACCTCCGCTCCTTCCACTCTTATAAACGAGCTGGTAGGAACGACACCTCCGCGTTTCCTGTGGAACCACAGGGTTAAGGGTGTGTACTAGAGGTTGAGTTGAGAGAGCGTGAGTTTATTTTACACCAACTCGGTCGACACGGTGACCGCGTTTGGTGTTGCGATTGACCCCCCCTGCACTCTTTACCGATTGCAACGCTGAACGCTGTCGTTAGCGAGACTACATTGACGGGAAATACAAGTATACTCACACTAATGTGAACTCTTTGATGTTTAAACACCTGACGGAGATATTCAATCCAGTACTAACTTTATTACTTCTGAGTAACTGGTGAATTTTTAAATATTTTTACTGTAGTATTTTAATTTCCAATGCAGTGAAAAACGCTAAAGGCTTTTTAAATATTCAGACTAAATATCTTAACTAAGCAGTATTATGGAGAATATTAATATTTACTGGAAAAATATTTTAGGAGAAGGCCAGTGGCAGAATATTTTCCCCTCGATGTACCACGGTACAGTGACACTGAGCTTCAGATCACGTGCGACGACACTCCCCGTAACGTGTTTATTATCAACCACGTAATAGAAGCACAAAAATCTTTGGATTATATCAAACAATTATCTTGGAATAGTGACGGTATGTTTCTTTTGCTAAGCATCTTTTTTTGATAAGCACATCTCCATATGCATATGTATACATATCTACTCACTCATAAATGTATACTTACAATTGTCAATATGAACTCCTCATGAAGTTAAAAGAAGAACTTTTTTTAACACGAACCTTCTTTTTCTTTTGATTACTTTTCTATCAGTATACATAGATATATACATACACTCACACTGACCCTTCCAGTTCTATACGAGTATATGCCTACATATACTCGTATAGAACGTTTTTTATGGTACTCGATAAATTGGCAGACAGGTCACTTGATGGCAAGTAGTAACAATTGTAAGAGTCACAAATATGTTTTTATCTTTGAATCTCCCCGCTCCGCGGATTTAGGCTCTGGCAACCTCACTCACACTGAACAGCAAAGAAAGAATTGCATAACTAATGATTCTGCATTACTTGTACAAACATGACTTTCCCACGATGATTTTCAATTGTTTATGTTGATCAATAACCAGCAGTGATGGATCTGGACGTGTTGTTGGATTATTATTGTCTGGTTGATTGGTCGTAGTAGTAGGTGAGATAGACTTTGATCCCGAAAGATATTGATTGGAACTACTCAAACCCAAAAAATACCAAAACAGATTACAGATTTTTTAGGTCACTAAGTTTTTTTTTAAATGTGTTTACAGGAAAAGTAATAGTTTACGGCGCTACAGTTAAGTCATATCTGTGTATAAATGCTCTCTTGACAATCAAGGTCCCTCCGGAGAATATAATATTCATCGAGCCATTCCCTTCTGAGAATCCTGTGAAAACTAGAGTACCTGAGTTCTGCAATGAGAATGTTAGTTGATCAGTTACTGTTAATTTATTGTAATATTATATACAATAGACTCATATAGCTAATACCTGTCAGCCTACTTTTTTAAGTTATTTAAGACCACCATGGTGTGTAGTGATCGGAGCCCGGATTGGACAAATATTTGTTTGATCTGCTGCAAATATTTGTTGGTTCGGAGTTTGTATAAGATTGACTGATGAAATCAATCAATCTTACTTTCATAGTACAATTTTTGCTTAGTTTGACACTAGATAGCGTTGTGTGTGAAAAGTCTGATAAATATTTTATGAAAATTTATTTCTTTTTTAAAAATAAACTTTTAAAACTAATAATTAATTATTATTTATATTTAATAATTAGTCAAAAAATTCATTTAGTAATTAGTCAAAACATTACCTTCTACAATTTTTCTACTTGTTACAGGTGGATCTAACAATCAAAGAGGTTCTAAGTAATTTAAAAATAACCGTGTACCGTTCTTATTATTTCGTTACTTGGGTTTGGGACGATACCAATAACTATATCACTCACGCTGAGTTTATTTCTCAATCGAAATATTTGAGACTAAAATGTTGTGCGTTATTTTATTATGGAAAAATAGGAATGGATATGACAGCCTTTGTCGGTAAGTGTAGTTTACAATCCTTTTAATTACATGTGAAACGTGGTATTTCTGTCTTTGCTACGACACCAAAAATTAACAACGGCAAAATAGTTACGGCATGAAAAAAAAGTAAGATATTTTTCATGTAGATACATATATTATAATTTTCACTCTGGTTAAATGTTTTTTTTATTTTGAGAGTCTGCCATTATGACTCTACTCTGTCTGATGGAAAGCATGAATAGAATCCAAGAGTTGTAGTCACTATACTCATTATGAAAACAGATAATGCAGTATGATGACACAATAGCGGCCTAGTGAGATGTTTTTTTGCGCCCCGCTTAGGGACATAAAAAGCGTGATCAGTCCTCGCGGAAGTGTAAGGTTCACACACTTACCACGATAACTGTCACCCCTGCATCAACGGACTTCTGGTCTCACACTCACCAACGAAACACGACAGTATGGATGCTATCGCTTTAGGTTGATCTTCTGCGAGATGATAGTACTGCCCCGGTCGAGGCGGTCCGTCCATGTTGAAAGTAGCATGGCTCTATTACCTTTAGTCAAATATTGTACTTCTTTTTGCGTTATATGTAATAGGTTTTGCAGCTGACTTACTTGTCTCGGCAGTACAGTAGTAGTAGTAGTAGTAGTGGACAACACTCAGTATTAGCACATTAAGTAAAGCACAGTGAAGTTTTAGTCACAGCTTGTTTATTAAATGTTTTGTTTTATTATTTAGCTATACATAAAAGCGGCTTGTCCTATGATGGTGGAATAATAGTAAACGATGAGTGTTGCACTCGAGACCCCTCGATATATGCTGCTGGACCCCATACACGTTACCTCCGGCGTTATTATGCGGATGCACAAGCTCATAAATATTTTGATTCCTATGAAATTGGATTTAAGGTAAAATTGGTTCAAAGTACAAAAGATACAGAAAAACGTGTAGGCGTGAACATAACAAGTGTATTAAAATTATAAATTTTGTATTTCTGTACATTTTTCTATTAAAAAAGAAACCGTGCAACAAGTGTACTTAAAAAGAATAGGTAATAATTATGCATATTTCTATGGTTTTTTGTAAAAGTCTACCTATTGGTCTTTTTTAATAGAACACGTATGTGTGCCAAATAGATACTAACTTTATGAAATAAATAAAAACACAACATTATAAAAATATATCTTTAACTCCAACAGTGTCCAACAGTGGGCCATTAAAGGTTGATGATGATGATAATTTTTTTTTTACATTATGCTATTACAATATTAAACAAATTATAAATGTTTTCAGTTAGGTACAAGAATAAGGCAACAATTGGATCCGTTATTTAAGGAGGTCACAGTTGATGGCAAAAATGGTCCAAGGACATCTTATAAAAAATCAAGCAACGTTTCATTTTATGATCATCAAGAGATGTATGTAAAACTACTTTTTCCTTCTATGTTCTTGCTCTCTGACGGTTCTCTGAGACCCTTTCATTGCTTATCATGGGTATTTATATATGTGATATGTAAAATAAAGGCATGTTTTATGCATAGTTGAGGTCTAACTTAGGTCACATACACGTAATGAATATTTCAGTGTACAAGCTGAAGAATATGACTGTGAAAAGGACTATTCTAATATAGCAAGGCACTAAAACAAATTATTGTTTTCAAAAACAGGTGCACACATACGCATCTTGACTTAAAGAATATTTAACACAATTTTATATGTATGCATTTTTACAGTGAATTCGTAAAGCCTAATTTGATGGAGCTAAGCAAACCTAAAGTCAAGTATTGTGTTTTGCCTGGAGGCCTCAAATATTTGGAAGTTCGATCACCTGGTTTGAAATTGCCGCATTATTATTTACAATCTTTAAAATATAACGTATGTTATGTCTTATGTCATGTAATTTATCAGCTCTTATTTATATCCCTTTTATAATATATTTATCCATAGTTTTACATTAAAGTGTGTTCAAATATTGGGAACAGTACTTTAGCTGACAAATTGTTTAATTTAGTTGCGTCAAAATGGTCAAATAATTATAGCATACTGATTATGTGTTCATATACCATGACTACCAGACCTGGCAATTCAAACTGTAACGACAATGAGTATTTTTGTTACTGGCCTTAACGATACCTCTGATGAGTGATTATTGCGTAGTTATTGTTTGGCATAAGTATATTATCCAGGTTTGATGTGATTCTGGCGGCCTTGTGTAACAAATGGTCTTAATAATCGATTCACGATTTTCAATGATGGTAAATGAAGTGTTGAGCTTTAAGTAAAAAGTTCCCACCTAATTAATTAGTATGACTAAGTTTAAATATTTCCTATATACAGTCCTGTCCAGTCCTTTCCTATATATTAAAATATAAGAAAGTGAGAAGAGTTGACGGACTAGTGGATTCAATTTTCACCCAGCCCCTCTAGCCAAGTTGACATATTACAACCGTTAACGTTATTAGAAAATGGATTGACGTCTTGCAACGTTAAGTCAGTGGTCAAATTGAAATATTCGAGACTAGAGACGTTGGTAATTGTGGGAAGAAAATAGACGCGAAATTTGCACCTTGACTAAGGGACTGAACCAATCCTGTTTGAAGGACGTGAATGATCATTTATCCCATGTTTATATGTAATTTTTTTTATATGTATGGGTGTGTATTTAGGGCATATATGTGTCCACTCTACAATAGCTTTGCGCACACGTGACTGGAACTAAAATTATAGTATAAAGTATTTATATAAAGTCACACTGTAACACTTATTCCATCAGGGCTACGTGATGGAAACTTTTAAAACAGGATACTTCAAGTTACATCTATCGAAAGAGCTGTATGTTGACGGTATTACGTGTCTCAGTCCCTGCACATTTTCTTTGGAGAAATTCAAGTATTTGTACGGTCAATCTGTCTCGGTACTAAAAAATGTTCACATTAGATTTTGTGTGAGTAGTATATAGTATCTACCTACATAGTGCATATTTAATTATTTATAATTTTAACTAGACTTAAGTGCTTAGGTTTAACAAATTGTGCATACTTACTTAGAATATTCTTTTATTCATCATCATCTCAACCGAAGGACGTCCACAGTTGGACATAGATCTCCCCAAGGCTCTCCATAATAAGGTCATGTGTTGCCTGCATCCAAAGGTTTTCTTTACGGAATAGACGGCAAACGAGCAGATGGATTACCTTGAAGTAAGGAACCACCAGTGCTGACAGACATATATAGTTTAAAAATCACAAATATGTTGCTATCCTTTGAACCCAAATCAATAACAAAAGAGGGAGATTTTTAGACTCCACTAAACTCACTCGAAGCAACGAAAGCATTGCTTAGCGTTAGTTTCCCACGAGGCCATGGTATCTAGGTACTCTACTTAAACCGGCCCATTCATGATAAATCAGGGCTTTCTCACGGTAGTGAGTCATTTGTAATCTAATCAAAATCATTAAAGCGAAGTGAATTCCGTATATCCGTGTGGTGTATATTTGTATTACCCGCGTGATAACGTATTAAGAATACGGGGTGTCATAACCCCCTATTCATCCCATGGGTGTTGTAAGAGACGACTAAGGGAGCAAATTAGGAGCAAAGAAAAAGAAAAACTTGAAACAAATCCTACACAAATCCATCTGGTCAGCCTAGTATAGAAGGCCCAAATCCTTTTTCTAAGCAGAGCCCTAATAATTTGTCCAGCAGTGAACTTTTAAAGGCTGTAAATAAAGTAAATTCCTCATTTTCATGTTGTCATTACTAATACTTATTATTATAAGTATTAGTAATGCGTATTCGCAATACTTTTTTGAATGTAGTATTTTTCTTTTTTTCGTATACAACGTTATTCTTACTTAATTCGAAAACCGAAATTAGTTCATTCCGAATGCAGCAACATAATCGATTACCGAGATATATAATCGATTATCGAAATCATGTTGTATTTTATCTAAATATCTATTTCATTATCTACTTATACGATTGTATGTCCTTGTCTTTTAAGATTCGAATAAAAAGCAAATTCAATAGCATTGTAAGTACCTTACATGCAAAATATAGACCGTTACATTTACACCAAACAATTTTTTATATGGAAACGGTAAACTGTGTTTATATACTGTGTATATTTATACGTTTAATGATGTTATAGCGTACAGTCAGGAGCAATAAATTGTATATACAAATATATTATGATCATATTATCTATTTTATGAATCAAAGAGAGGCTTACAGCAAAAATACGTTTGAGAATACATAGTAACTTTAAAAGAGGTGATAATCCCTGAATTTTTTTTTTTTCGCACGACTAGTTGAAGAAAGTTATAATTCATCTGCGCAAATAAGTGCTATATGAAAGTATGTTCTCGTAACTTATTTGCAGAATAATTTCTTTTCATTATCGATATATAGGTACCTAAAGATGACGACAATTACCATCCTAAAACAATATATAATTTAGCAAAAAGTAGAAACAATTAAATCATCAAATGAAAGGCGTCATTTCACCTCTTTAAATCAATATAAACTAGAAGAAAGAGGTGAAATGACTTTTCAATTTCAAAGTCCTGTTTATCTTGACCACGTAAATTTACTCGTTATTGCACTGCGACTGTACTCGTACCAATAATTTTTTTGTAAGTGTCATTTGTCATGATGCCATTGTATATATCTTTTCCATTAGACCAACAAATTGGACGACTTCTACGAATTCTTCGAAGCGCCATGGGCGTTCTTTTTGTATCACGACCAAATCGGGGATTTGTTCGCTATGTCTAAAGAACTATTTCCAAAGGTACCGTTATTTTCGTTTATGTGTATACACTATATCATTGCAATACAAAAAGAGCTTTAGTAGGCCATGTACGAAAACTAGTAGTTTGCTTACATATTCTGTAAACATTCGAATTTTACACACATTACGCACTTAGTAATTTTGAGTCAGTAAGGTATAATTTCCTGTTTAAATTTTCAAAAGACTATTTGTTTGATTTTGATTTGAAATTATTTCAATAGAATAATAGGTACCCATTTACCTACTTACAATAATTATAGAAAACTAACGCTGAAATAAAAATTACTTGTAAAATCAACTTTCTAAGTTCTCTTAAAAGTGTGCTTGCAAATGCATGTTTAACATGATATTTCTTTGTGGTATTATTATTACAAGTAAATTTATATTTGTCAATTAAAGACTGAGATGTACAACAAAACATTTATGTTTGAAACACGTACTTATACAAATACGTTTCTCGAAACCACTGATAAGTACACACAATGTTTAAGGGTTAAATACACGCGAGTGACCTCAATATAGATATAAGAAGTGAGAGAAGCTACCTCTGACGTATAAATATAGTCAAATCTTGAATATTGTTTGTAAAATTAATAAATAATGTTAATTATTTTTAGAACCAGTCGACAGGGCGCACTATCAAAGAAACTTTGCAAGAGGTTAGTACTCGTAATTGTATTCAGATTGTGTTGTAGCAGGCATTGGCTGTCGTATTTCACTAGCACTTATTTAGCTAAAGGTAAATTATATTTAAGTCTACTAGAAATTCGTTTTTAGACATAGAAAAATCATTTTTATTTTTGAGATAGTTAATCGATAAAATATCGAAAATCGAGTTGGACAAAATTAGATACTATAATATATTAATACTTTTATTTTTTTTTCCCCCAGTCGTTAAACGACTCTGAGTCGTTAAGGTATGATTTGAAGAAGTCTCCATACGTCGAAGTCATAACTGATTACGTCATCGAGTGGCTCTCGAATCACGATATTCTTCTACCGATGTACTTGCAGCCAAGAAATTGTATCCAGTTTACTCACGATTTGGGGACTTCAGAATTGTTTAAGGTCAAAAAGGGTAAAGATGGCGAAAGTAAATCTTAATGTCATAGAGTTTTCGTTTTTTATTTTGATTACTAATTAGAATTTATGAATGACCTGTTTTAATATTGGAAAATAAATAAATGATTAAACATGTAAATGATACAAAGAGTATTTATTTTTTACTTGATTTATTAGAGTCTAGTCATGTAAAAAATTTTTCTTAGAAACATCAATTGATGATGAAGAAAGATGATGATGATAATGAATCTTTTTTCATGGTATTGTTAGGAAACGAGTAGACAGTTCACCTGCTCGCACCTTGGGCACCTACCACTCTATTCATAAGTTGATTGCTGCCTTTTCATTACCCCTCTCCCCGAATCGCGACTCTCCCACGGTAAGCATACTCGAAGGACCTTGATTCAAACATTCTATTAGCATGTAAATTTAGACTTCAACAAATAACAAATGAACATAATTATGAAGTTTGCAATGCGACCTGAGAATAATATATCAGGTTCAAAGCAGCCTGAAAAATTAAAAAGTTGTAAAACTTTTAGCATAAATGAAAATTTTTATTTTATATTTATAGTTTATGTATTTTTAACAAATTATGTTGTATTCTCATGTTCTATCCTGTTTTATGATGTAGGAAACAAACGAAGGTTCGGAGGTGACGACTCGGACCGATCGAACGCGAATGCTTGAAATTCGAGCAAAAAATTAAAATACAAAAAATAACAGAAATGATGTTTAATTTGATAAATATTCAATTATAACATTTTTATATTACACGTTGGATTATATTTAATATGTGCATTCTCCTTAGTAAGTTTGTAAAATGTTTATTAGTCTTTGTTTGTGATTAATAAAATCAAACCTCTGGAATGAAAAGAACACATCACTATATTGTCAACTATGTGTCTAAGTTATTTCTACTGATATAATTTTTTAATTCTAATATTTTTGTTTATTATAGTTAATATTATATTTAATAAATATTAATCAATCATGGCGGAAGCACCGCCAGCAGTAAAACCATACAAACCTTTGAAATTGAACGAACTGTTAATACAAAATATGAACACCTGGGGTAATGTGCAGTATAATATTCCTCTAAGGTTATCCAACAATGAGACAAGGACTGCTTCAAGTATTGGCTTGCGACATATTCCCGATATATCGCATAGCTTGGACTGTGTAAGTTTGACCACATTATTTCATATATTGTCAAATTATTTATAGGTAGTAGGGCCACTCTGATTCCAGCACGAACGGGCTGGCTCGACCGGGGTAGTACTACCCTCCCATAGAAGACCAACTTAAAGCGACAGAATCCGTGTTGTCGTGTTTCGTTAGTGAGTGTCAGACCGAAGCCCTATTGATGCAGGGGTGACAGTTGTCGTGGTAAGTGTGTAAGCATTACAATGCAATGATGACTGTCTGCCTGGCTGTCTTGTACTGTTTATGCCTTTTACGTCTGCAATCGCGGCACGAAGAAGCATCTCACTAGGGCGGAATAAGGTGTGTCACCATATCGCATTGTCTGCATTCACAATTAATATGGTGTCCACAACTCTTGGATTTTATTCATGCTTTCCATCAGGCAGAGTAGAGTCACTTTGGCAGGCTATTAAAAAAAAAAAACAAAAAAAATACTTTCAGTATTTTATAACATACGTCAATCATTAGTCCGAACTTTTAAAATAAGGCTCAAGCCTGTATATGAACACACATTACTGACTGTCTACAAAAAAAGATTAACTGTATAATTCTAGAACTCTATCACATATTTTTAACAAAACCCAATTGTACCATCCGTCCCAGCTCTGTACCTCGTGTATGTTAATCTTCACAGAAATACAACGAGTGAACTTGAGTAATGTCTTTTATTTACACAGTCCTAAGGGATCTCAACTTCATGATGACCTTATAAACGATAGGACGATCTATAAATACAAATATTGATTTTCATATGTATTATGTATAAATTTAATATGCAGTTTGATTTATTTTTTGGTTTCCATATTATTATTTTCTTAATAATATAATCATCATCAAGTAATAAATCTTACGTTATTTCAAAGAAAATTGACGATCCTCTACCAGAGAGACTCACGGGCCGTGACATGGTAGTTGAAAAAGAATCGTATAGAACGACCACGGGAGAATATTGTGTTAAGCCAAACCCTAATAAAGCTATGGAAAGAGCTGATTGTGGAATTAATTGCCGAAGAGTTATATTCATGACTGGAGTTGATAAAGTTGTAAGTACAATATTTACTATAAGACCATTTCTAATGTCGACAAATAATTTCAATGAAAAATTATGTTAATTGGGATATGTTTAAATACAAAAGCTCATCCAATGCATGCAACATACTACTATATACTGACATTTGGAAAAATTTGTGCATTAAGACGTGACCATCTGCAACATTTGGCTATTTTCAAAAATAAATAAGGAATAGATTTGTCTTCATGGATTTGAATTGAGTAATAACTTGTAGTTTCTAATATTTGAAAACTATACTATTTATTCTTCAGATGCAAAAGAAAAGTATCACACAACCTACCATTATATCAGAAATGAAGGATAAATTTAGGGGTCTCGCGAAATCACCTTTAGCTCCTCCTGACGTCATAGTGAGACCACCAGATCCTGAATATATATTTGATGTAAGTTCAATTAAGTTTGTATATAGGTACTTTTAGACAATCTAAAAGTTTAAAGTTACCAAAAAAATACAACAAAGCCATTGTTCAAACTATGCTTACTGGTGAGATAGTTGGCTTGTTCATTAATTCGGTTCTTGATATGGAATTAAGAAATGTTATATCACTTTTTAGTTAGGAAATTTTGACAATTGGATCCATTTAATTGTTATTTGAAGAACGAAATCCCGTTAACTAATTAAATATATCAGTTTAGACGACATTCTATAGTACAATATATTTTTGCTAATTATTTTACTACATTATTTTACTAATTAAGACAGTATTTTTTTATTAGCAAAACCAAGTTACATACAAAAAAAAAGTATTAGTTCCAAAAACACAGTCATTAAGTGATCACATTATTCAGCTTCCCTTTTACCGTTCCAAATTTAATCAACCAAATATTGTGTTAGGTCATAGCTTCCGGAAGAAACGAAGCGGCGGCTATTTACGACCATTCTACAGGATTTAGAAAACAACTCGATCCATATTTGTCGACGTATAGAACTTATCACAAGCCTTTTACACCTGATGAACAGTACGGCATTGGTGCTAAAGACCACATCACATTGTATTCTGATAATAATACACCAAAGGTAAGATAATTAAAATTGAATTAAGTAAAAAAATACATAATAGTCGTGATAAAGGCTGTTGAAGGAAGCATATTACTGTGGGTTATGGCCTAGTGGCGTTTAAAGTATTTTAAAAATTATTTTTGAACAACTGTAACTAGCATAATAAATGTTTATCACGCGCCACTCAGTTACTCTAAACTCTTAAGCACAGAGTGTCACCACCTTTATTCATCTCGTGGGTTTCGTAAGAGCTGACTAAGTAAGCAAAACTATACAGGACTACAACACTACAGAGAAAAGGAAAACTTAACACAAACCTTAATTAACCAGCCCGGCCAACGTGATATGATACATCAAAATCTTCTTTTATATGAATTCACAAATCACTTTTATATTTTAAAAGATGGGAGAAAGATTTTGCCTTTATTTTTATCGCTCGAGTACCTACTTTATAAACTAAACATGTAAATATTTTAACAAAGGTCAAAGGGTTCGGACCGAGACACAAAGAAATATGGATGCCTCAGACAAGCAAAGTACATCGAGGAGTATATGACCGCATCGATGTTAAGAAGGAATTTAAAGAAGTCGCTGCTTGTCATAATCCTGTCAATAACATAAAAGGGTAATCATTGTGCCATTTTTTCAATTATTGCGACGTAATTAACATTTTACTTTAAATTCGAAATTTGTACAATTGTTCGATTTCTATGGCATTATTTACCCTTACAGCAGGTAAAGTAAAATTTAGTTCTGTAGATAGTGGCTTTTGTCATTAAAAACCAGTATAGTTACTAGAGCACTGTTAGATACACTGAAAGATCTGCTTCGACTAACGGAGTGGTCCTCAAACGGTTAGGAATTTGTTTTTACCATTCAAGTATTTATTTTTTTAATAAATTGAATAATTCAAAACAGTCAAATCAGTTGACCAAAAAGTTTTATATTTTACTATCAGGTAGAAATCAAGGAAAATCCCTAAAGCACGATGTGTAGAATTTAAAAAAAAATATAACAAATAGTACTAGAAATAAGACATTGCTTTTACAGTCGTCTTTTAATAAGCCAAATTCATTTTCAATTTACAGAGTTTTTGAATCTGAAACACACAAAAAGTACAAGATACCGTTTGCCAGCTCAGAGTTGGCCTCTTGGAGTCATGGAGAAACATTCTATTTAGCACCTTTCCCGCCAAATCCGTTCCAGACCAACATTGCACCTTTCATGTATTGCAGTGACTACTGCCATATTGCCAGAGGAACATCTCCGTCCATTGTTATTGACCAAATAGCTCCGGAGAAGAAACCGCACCCGCCTTGTAAAGAAAGATTTATAGTTTCTCGAGATTTTTAAAATAAAATTACTTGATAATACTTCATTTATTCAGTTTAAAATCTATTTATTTCCTTTGATTAAAATTGGAATTGGAACCAATGAAACTGAAAATAAATATTTAATTAGAAGTATTTATCACAATTGCAGCTTATTGAACTCTTGAGATTGAATCTGTTAAACTGTTTAGAATGACGATGTAACTGCTTTTGTGCATCGAGTTTCACCCCAAACTGTTACTAATTAATTTAGATCAATTCTAAATCATTTTACTCCAATTCTCAATGCTCACCAAATGCGTGATACATCCTTACATTTGGTAATAGTATAACGCTCCACAGAAACAACGGTTAAAGGTCCATAAATCTGTAAACTAAAAAATAAAATGTTCAAGATTTAAAAATAAACAAAACATCAAATATAAACTTAACGGCAAAATAATTTACATATAATACCTTGAGTACATTTTGAACAAGTGGGTTCTAATACTGAACTGACTGCCGAATTGCTGAGTAAGTTTAAAACTGGTAATCCTTTTGGTCTCGGCTACAAATATTAATAAAGTTTACCTTCAGAATACTTAAAAATTGATTACCTATTTAAGAGTATATGCTGCTGTAGTTAATCTAATCTAAAAGGTATCGTATGACGTTTCATACTTTGTAACACGAAACAACTCGCAAAATATGAATAACCATTTCGTAGATCATGATAATTTTTTGTACATAACTTTATCACAAGATTTACAATTGTTTATAATTAAATTTAAATATTAATCTTTAAAACAAAGCAATAAAAAAAACAATACATACACAACAGACGTTTTTTCAAAGTCGCTTAGTTAGATCTATTAACATTTTTGTTATGTTTATGTTTTTCAAATTCATTTTTATATCAGTAATCGTTCAAATAATCGAATTCATTAATAACTAGATGCTTTCAAGTCAAACGTTTTTTAGTATTTCATGATACATAAATTTCAACTGACATTCAACTCTCAATGAAATGCGTAGTAAAAATAACGTTTTCTTTTACTAATCGTATGTTAACCGAACAAGTTTTCATGAGAAGGAATTCGCTTTGTTTATTTTCATAGTATCTGATATCTATCTACTTTGGCATGTCCTACTTGTCTAGTTTTTAAATCTATCAAACTGAAATTATTTGTGAATATAAGGAAATGATGTCCTTAGGTTTATGAACTATGAGTTGTCAACTTACTCATGCAAATTTGTAACGCGTATAAAGTATGATACGTCATAGGACCATGGCATACATAGACACTCGTGATCAAGTCTAACCTCTAAAAATCTCAATAAATTTTATTAATGGGTTGTAATTTTTGTAATGTACTGGTGGACAGCCACGCTTCGTTCATTTGAATCGATTCAACTAAAGTAATTCACGACCTTCAGAAAGCTGGTCTAAATTCATTTCGCGTTACTTTATATAATAATTAATATAAATATAATACATATATATCATAAATTTAAATTACTCTTTAGTAATTTATATTTATATGTGAAATGTTGTATAATTAGAGGACTAATTCAAACGAGTTAATTGATACTCAAAAAGAAGCAGATCAGGTTCTGTAGCGCGCTTTGGGAGAGACCTATGCCCAGCAGTGGACTACAATGGGCTTATGATGATGAACGATACTCATCCTACTCTTATTTCATCCTAGCAATGCGTATTACGCATACCATGTTATTGGTTCTCAAAAGATTTACAATACAGTTGTTAGTTCGGCAACATTGCCTTGTAGAACAATATACCAATATATTACTACCAAGGGCCTTGTGACGAAGCAGCTGGAACACGTAGGTCTAAAGCATTCACACTTATGTCGGCGTCTCTGAAATAGAAGTTTTAAATGAAGATTTCTAGGTTTTAGTTTTTTAATCATTTTTCCATTTCTACTATAATTGTAAACCTTATATAATTTGAAGACAGAATTATAGTTTACTTTGCTCGGCGTTCAAATCAACTAACAACTACGAGATAAAATGAAATATTAAAAAAATGTTATAATTTAGAGCTTCCCGATCATACTTATAGCAAATAAAACAGTATACATAAGTAATCTACGAGTACATTACATCTTTGTATTAATTTTTCAGTCATTTTCGTTGTTGGATTTGGCTATAATCAATTGATTCTAGAATGGTACTAATTTTGATATTGTAATTTGGCTATAATCAATTTATTCTAAAATAGTTCAAATTTTGATTTTGCAATTTGTTGTGTGAAGTTATAAAGTGGCTTCGTTTCTCGTTTTTTGAAAAGGTTTTTAAATTTTATTGTCGATAGAAGAAACAGGTCACGGTGACGTTAATCATCATCATCATCATCATCAATCTATCGTAGTCCAATGCTGGACAAGGCAGGAGCTTGTTTGTTGATTCTGTACTTAGACGGACATAGTGGTGGGTTTCGTAGAGATAGGTACCTTATCACTTGGATGTATTGCCAGACTACTAGGAAATCCTAGAGAGATTATTAGACACAGGGGCTGATTATACTTTCTGTCTTGTGCGGCAGACAGTGCGGCAGTTAGAGTACCGTAGTGGATATAATACCGTAGACCACAGTCTATGATTTCATAAATACTCCGGTAAGTTTAATAATAACAATAACTACTTACTTTCTTCTTTTTGGGTTTTGGAATTGTGCAGCAAGTTAAATGCTCGTGCTGAAAAGAAATTAAGCATTGGCAAGGAGGAAGTTCAAAAGTTAGATTTAATAAAAATATCTTACGTAAAAAGGAACTTACATCGTGACAGCAATGGCAATTACGGGGTGAATACATTATACCTTTGTTTTACCAAACCTAGATTCGGCAATTACGGGGTGAATACATTATACCTTTGTTTTACCAAACCTAGATTCAATTTCTTGCTTCATAGCGGGAATATTCTAGAAGAAATAAAGCACATTATACATACATTTCAGAGTTAAGAACCCTACTTAGTAATGGAACACCCGCACTAAGAATATTCCTGTGTCACGGGGGACTTAACATACTTAACATAAACACAAAGAACAACCAGACTCGGAACCACAATATGTGGCTCACACAAAGTGTTGTCCTATGTGGGGTTTGAACCCACAACACTCAGCCTAGTAAAAATCTGCGAGGTGAACACTTAAATGACTATGCCATCCGTGCAGTCAAATGAATACGTTTTTTATCAGTCTTTCTAAAAACTCTCATAAATTATTTCCTAACATGTCGCGACAAACTTAGTTCTGATAGTAATAAAGCTATTGCCTTTTTCTTCTGATTAAGTCGATAATACAATACTTAATTATGATACTTACCCCAGGACACACTTCATTTTCACATTTAGTATTTTTCTCTTTATCTTCACATTTCTGAAATAATGTTAAAGTTATGAAATTAAAAATTTATTTTAGAAATAATTTTCGGAAAATTATTATTTTTTTCTGCTGAACATTGTCTTATTTATGCCAACCTTGGCTAAAATATATGCAATATTACGTATTTATGTGGGAATTAGGCAATCAATTAGTTTGTGTTATGTTGCATAGGCCACTATTAACCAGTGAAGATGGTAACTGACTGGTTCTACACTGCAACCTAACCATTCAACCTTGTCGAAACCTTAGATAATTTGAAGGTTTTACATACCTATTACCTTTTTGCTTTAATTCCAACATACAAAAAAATTAAGAGTATTCTTACGAAACAACATGTCAATGGGCTAAGTAGTTATGAGGGGTGAAGTGATAACTAACAAACACATACGTTAGGGTTTCAGATTTGATTAAGTAAGCACTCGTGTAAAACACTCAACACCAAATAATTGTACTTTGTGTGTGTTTTTATGTTTGTTACCCCTTCAGGCTCAAGTAGTTACTTCTGTGGTGCGAGAACGGCATTGAAAGTATCTGGTAAACTGCGGGTAGCTCCACGGGACGCAGCTGGTTGTAATATAGTTTGATTTTTTGATGGACGAAATAAACTTACCTTTGGACATTTGTACACTGACGGGAAAGGCACTCTCTGCTTTACCCTTGGTGCACGACATGGTGGGTTGTGGAAACATCGAGATGGGTGGGTGCATGGGGCTGATGGGCGAGCAGGCCAATAGCATGGCATCAGGTAGGGGAAACAAGACGATGGTGGTTGGCAGTGGGGCGTGTGGTTGCAGGGTCTCGCTGCTGCTGGCTGTTTGATTGTTATTATTTTTATCATAACAATATCTATATTAATTATATCTTGATATGTAACATACTCGACCTCATATTAAGCAAAAAATTGTATTATGGTAACCAAACGATTGATATCCATCTCTACTTAAATATTTACAAAAACAAACTTGTACCTAAATTACCTTCAGATACCGAACAAATCATGCTTATCACACAAAATTTATCGTGGGTGGGTATTGTACCTATTACTTCTGGCTTCGCGATCAGGATCACAAGCCACTGGACTAACAAGCTAGTCCATTACTTACATGTTTTGTGTAACGGGATTCAAAGTATTATCAATTTCACGTCTTATTGATAATACACTGTATGTCAGATTATTGTATAAGTTTAAAATGAATTGTACTTTCCTTAAATTATTTGTTTGAAAAATTATGATCAATACTAACCTTGGCCAGAATACAACTAGAGCGTGGAGTCAACTCGGCGGGTGCAGGATCATAATGAGGTTTGCGGTTCAACTTTACCTATAATAATTATATTTTGATATTCTTTACGAAATGTAACATATTTTTTTCTTTTCGAAGGTGTAGGAAATCGTATTAAATACTCACATTTTTTCGACTTCAATTTTACTATCAGTGACTTAAATGTACATACTCGTATTATATGTAAATAAATAACAGTCAGATTCAATGGCTGACAACCGATAAATGCGTAGTGCCCTAGACCGGTATGGTTGACGCTCTCGGGGGTCATTAGGTTAAACAACAATTCACAGACTCATCGAATAGCAGGCAAAGTTGCTAACTATTAAATCATTAGGCCAGTCAATTACTCATTACAACATTAAACAAATCGGTAAAATTAATGAAGTTAACCTTTAAACCGAAATAATTAGTGCAATCTACCCTGCAGCCGCCTGCAGGTGGTAAAGGTAGACTCTGTAAATAAATAAAAAACAAAGTAGACACAGCCTATTAAATTACCAACATGCATCCATAGCATGTGTTTTCTTGTCCTAATTCCAAAAAATTGTGCCCTATATCGATCAGAGTGGCGTACAATGGGAGAGCCCGATGTCCAGCAGTGGAGTGCGATAGGGTGATGATGATGATGTGTACATAATGAAAGTTTAATTTATAGGTAATATCATTAGGTCCAAGTTCCGATTGTAGAATGACAAATTCAATAAATTCTCAGAGGACAATATTCAGGATTCTATTATTCTTTGAACATAACAAAACTGTAATGTTAAAATTCTAAATACTTAATACGCATTAATTACGTAGACATTCGTTTTGGAATGGAATAGATAAGATTAAATTCAATGGTCATTTTCAGTTGTAAAAATACTTACCCCACAGATACACGCGCCTGGTCGTGCTGGACAAGTTGAGCACTGAAAATTAGTTTTATTATGTTTTAGTATAATACTAACACACATTTCATACACGGCCGTTTGATCCCTAACTAAAGAGATCCTGTACAATGGTAACCAGACTATGGGTAAAGATACCTTTACATTCCTAAATATTTACATACATACATATATGTACATAGATAAATTACATCTAGACAGAAATAATGATGGTGCCAATCACACAATATTAGTTTTGGGTGGAAGTCGAACCCACGAGCTTTGGCTTTGCAGTCAGGGTTACTAACTTCTACAACAGGTCTGTTAATATTTTTAAAAAAATTGCGACAATTTTATTTTAAATTTCGTTGGTATAGTTACGGTTGATGGGCACGGCAGAGGTTCTGGTTCCTGAAAATAAACATTTCTTGTTAATAATGTATAACTTTAGCTATAATGTATCAGTAAATTATGACATAATATTCCTCGACGTACTTTTTCCCGTAAAATAAAGTGAATTCAGAAAATTTATTATTTTATTTCCTAAACGAGTAAGTTGACCGATTTTCATGGTTTTATTAAATTGTTTCGTGTTCTAGCGCAAGAAAAAACAATTAGACTTGGATGATAAGTAAAAAATTTCTACATAAAAGTGTGTAGTGTGTGTTATGTTTGTTTATATTACACGCTGGATGGCAGAAGTGACAATACGCATAAGTTCTTCTTAAGGGTAGTTTTGCTGTTTCTGCAGTTCTGCGTTACGTCTCCATATTAGTTAACAGTGTGAAGAAACAGCCAGAGACATTAGTCTCTAGAAACTGGAACTTTTCAAAGCTATGATAATATATCTAACATAACTTATACAGTCCTATTTTAAACAACTAATGACTGGGAACGGAACGATACCTCTTTCGAGGCTGTGAAGAAGTTTTGTCAGTTGCTCAGTAAGGGTTATTTAGTTCGATATGAGTTCAGTATCTGTAAAAATCAAGAATTTAGCGTGTCCAGTCATTGGATCTCACTATCATTGAATAAAGAGAGTAGTCCTTGAGCTCTAAAGGTTCAATATAACTTTAGCAATCAACAATCAGAAGTGTGAGAAGTCTTCAAGTGAGAAGTAGTAAAATAATATAACTTACGGAAACAGTGAGAGCACACAAGGCTGAACGTGCACAATATGCACAATTGATATCAAAGCAGCAACTCCTACACGAGCCGCACTAAAACCAAATAGATAAATTATTGAATTTATTGCAGCAATATTCCATAATCTAAACCAGTAATCGTTTCAATTCTAAATGTTACCTTCAAAGACGGTGGTAAATCAGTTTTGCTCTGAAACAAAAAATAAACCAATTGTAATTTATTACATGCTAAAACGTTAATGTACTTTCAAAATCTTACCATATTGTTGCAACATCGCTTGTCACAACATATTTGAACTATTGCAGTTTGATGGAATACAGCTTTTTCGTCTTCTTTATTGGCACGCTTTTCTTTAGACGGTCGAGATCCAACAATGGCAATACTAGAGAGACCAAACATGTTATGTTCTTTGTCCAAACGTAGAATAGTAGATAAATATTTGTCATCATAGTTGTCACGATTATTGACAGCGCAGTCGGAATTCTTACTACATGAACTCGTGCTTGAAGTAGCAGGCGATAAAGATGGGGAACTGTAAATCAAAATTATTTTTGATAATACAACAGTATAAATTACAAGTTTATATCATTATAGTTTTAAACATATTTCCAATTTCAATGAAATCACCTAGTTATCTCCCCGTTTTATAACTTCCTCTTCTCTTGTCTTTTATTCTCGCACCTGTTAGTGCGTTCCTTCTTCTGGAACGAAATCACGTTTGTGTATTTCGTGGTTGAATCAAAAATGTATGTTCAAATATACGAACCTGGAATCAGGTCCACTCTCATGATCTTCGGTTAACCACTTCATTTTAGTTAGCTTCAATATATTTGGATTATCGCAGCTGATAAAATTACTATCCTCATTGTCAGAATCGTTGTCTTCTTGAAAAGTAGTAGTTGGCTAATACAAAAGCGATATTGTTAACATATGTTTTTAGGTATATCTGCATCAGATTTAATTAAATAATGAAAAAAACTGGCTAACGTCATTGGAGCACGAATCCTTTTCGTGATTTTCAGGTTCGTTCGGTGAGTTAGTTTTCAATGTTCCAACAAGTTTATGGACTGCTTTTGTTCTTTCTATTTGGATGGCTGGTTCTTCTCGTTGGAGGACCTAAAATGTTGTCGAATCGTGTTTTATTTATTTTATCTGTTTAAGTAAGATCAGAATAAAGAAATAGTAAATACCTCATTACTCTGGTTGCTCAATAATGTATACTGTTGACTGTCTCGAGATAAAGCTTCTGTGGGGCGGAGATCATCGACAAGACACACGTAAGTAAAAAAAACATTTTGTTCAGAAGCACTGCTTGTGAGTTTCATTTTCTCTGTTGAATATACTTTGGTGTGACGATGGTAATGGCAGCCACGTGTGTCTGTCATTTTGCTTGTAAGCAACTAAGAGAGATTATAAATTTGACAAATCATTTGCAAAATATTTTATTCAATCGAACGCTGAAACACTAGATCAAATTAGAATTTTGGTATACGACATTATGAAATGATATTAAACAAGGTAATATTGAAAAAAATAGTTTATGCCATGTTTGTTAAAGTTGACACTGACACTGATTTAAAAAAGACATTGTTCTATGTATTTTTTCTTTAGTTTTTCATTTAGTTTTATTACCTATCTATCTTTCATCATCATATGTCATACGAAGCATAAAATATGAATGCTAACATATGTAAATATATATTTTTATTTTCGCATGTTAAAAGGACAGCCATCAGTCCTTAGTTCAGTCCTAGACTTACCAGTTCACCTAAGCTCTTTATTATTCTATGAGAATTCAACTTTTAATAACGTGTAGCTCGGATCGTACATCTAGTCGACATATCTATAAAAACACTGTAAAGTGGTACTCATAAATATCGTGCAACTTGTAAAACAATGGATGAACAAACTGAATAATATGCTAAATGGGCTCACGTTACTAATTTAAGGCCAGCTAACAATGGTGATTATATTCCTAAAATCCGTGCGCGGTAAATGTATGAAATTGTTTCATTATCTGATTAGGAAGTCATTTTTTACATGTTGTCTAAACAATGTGTTAGTTATGGTGTGAACGAGCGGGCTTCGACCTCTGTAAGTTAGGGCGGTCCTAAATGTGGATAAAAGTACCTGCTAAATAACTTTCTTAAGTTTCGTTGTGTCAATCAAGTAATTAAACTTAAGCTGCAATGGAATGTCTTGACAGATGCTTATTATGTCAAATAAAAGGCAAATTTCTGAAAGGAACAAGTACTTCTTAGCTTCTTAGACTACAGGTGAAATTTTTGCAAAATGTCGTGTATTCACCTGTCAGACCAAAAAGATTTTATTATTACTATTTGATATGAAAAACTTGAATTAAAAAGAAAGTAAGATCTGACTTTCTATTTCATACTCCACATGAATACAAAAATATAATTTCGCGTACAACATTAATTTTTATTTCCTATTATATGCTAAACTAGGCGTCCGCATCATAATTTGAAAAAAAAACCAGGCATTGTTAAAGTCCAGTGTCCGCGGTAACCCAGTGATGTGAATGACATCAGGCTACACAAAAACTTACAATACCTAAAGGAATAAAAAGTTTTTGGCTAAGATGCCGTGGCCTGTTCTATTTAAAAATAGCAACTTTTAATACTGTGAAATTGATAGTTATATTTTTTTAACAAAGTGAGTTTTAAGTACCAAAAAATATTACAAAATTTTCTTAGATTCGTTGGTTGTATTCCATATGAAGTTTATCGAATTACATATTGACTCGATAAACAAACGACTCATAAGAATAGACGCGATAAACTAGTTAATGATTGTCCTGAAAATTACAAATAAAATTCAAAAATGGCAGTTCCACAGATTAGTGAAATTAAGGTGTTCACCTTCTAGCTCTTCAATTTAGTAATTAATATTTTTCGTATTAGGTATTAATTAAGTTCAATTCAGCTTGTAGGTACTTGGACACTGAAATTCAACACATTTATAGGAAAAGTTTTCGGGCAAAAACAACTTCAAATATAGAAAATTTTCACTAAATAATGGCGCTGGCCGAAATACCAGAATACATGATATAGATCATATTTAAATTGTACACCAAAGTTTATAGTTAAAAATAGCATGAAATTTGAGGTAAGCATTATAGTAACTTGTATTTAAATAGTTCATGTTTGAATTCTTTATTTAGATTGCTTATTCTCGATTGCTGAACAAAGGTGACCCAAATTTAATATCTTTTCCCTGCCACCTATAAACAGAATCCCAGAATCTCATGATCCCATAAGATTGGCCGCTTATAAAGAAATTAAAAACAAACATATTTAAAGGGAAAGTTACAGAGGTAATAAAAACAATCAACACAATGACAGACCGTGATAAAATGTTAATGTAGAAAGTTTAGGAGACCTAGATTTGTCTAGACCTAGACCTAGCTTTATTTGGGGATATCATAGAACAACATATTTCGGAAAATCTTTCTAATCTTAAGATAAATTAAGAAATGGAAGCAGCTAACAAATTATTTTTAGATCCTATTGTGAAAAAAAGGAAAGCATGGAAAACCATTGCAAAAGTTATAATCTATAAACAGATATTGAATATGGAAATAAAGAAAACAGATTAGAAATTTTAAATGATACCTCAGAAAATTGATTCAAGAATTTCTAGAAGATGATAAGTACGGCCAAACAAGAGCAGGAAAAGAAGAATTTATTAAAACAAAATAAAAGATAAGGAAACAAAAGTTGCACAAGGAATTCAAACATTTTTGAAGACCACAAACGCAGTTACCTGTTACACCGTTGATGCCTTTCTGGATTTTTCCTCCTAAAGTGACCAATAGAGATACATGTATGTGTACCATACACAGTAACGTACAGTTAGAAACAACGGCTCTAAATAAGAAAAAAAAATTGAAGTCTCGAGTTATCAAAATTTATTGATTGCCGTTTAATTTTCACTACCTATACATGTCCTCACTTTCCTGTCCATTGAAAACAAAAAAACCACTATAAAATCAATATTTTCATAATTTTGTTTGATCCGTCAAAAATTGGATAGGGTGTAGCAAATGCTCGGTCTCTTCTCACTCTATTCACCAATAAATAACAAAAAGAGGAGATTCCCTTACGTAACGGTTCTATTTAATTTCATCATGAGCAGAACTACCCCAATATAATAAAAAAGAACAAAAAATAAAAAAAAGTAATTAAAAACAGTTCTAATAAAATCAAAATATAATTTTAAGATAATATTAATAAGAATAAATATCTTAATTTTTATTTTATTTCACGCCTTAATCTCAAAATTGAAAAGATGCACCTTGTAGGTAGTGTAGTTACAGGTTAGATATTTATGATTGTGCTGAGGTCAGTAGAAGTGTAACTTTAAGTTTTCCAAACTAGTTGGGTACCCGAGACGGCTCCTTGGCAGTCGTCAGCTCCATGGCGGCTTATTTCCCGCAATTGTCGCAACGAGACAAGGGTACTGGATATGTTGCTGCTGAGTGTGGGGGAATAACCGCATACGTGTATACTGTACTGTACTGTATAGTGCTTCCCCAACTGGCGTTTGAGCGACTTCGAGACTTTCTTTAACAGCTTGGAGACCTCGATGCGGTGACTAGCGTCTGGGCACGTCCTTGCGCTGGGGGACTTCAACGCAAAGTCCATTGCTTGGGGTTTCCCAGGATGGACGCTAGAGGCAAAGCAGTAGCCTCTGTTTACTAAGCAGGGGCTCCAATAAAAAAATCAAAGCAGGGGATCAATACGTGCGTGCGACAGCAGGGTCGGTCGATAGTGGACCTTTCGTTCACCACCCCTGCCCTCACAGCACGTTTAAAAAACTGTTATGTCTTGGAGGAGGTGGAGACGCTCTGGGATCATCTGTATATCCGATTTGTGGGAGGTTCTCGACGCCATTCTGGCGTCCGCATGCTTTCCTCAGTGATGGAAAAGCGGGCAGCTGGTCCTATTAAGGAAGCTGGACCGGCCTGCCAAAGATTAAAAATGTATCGAATACAGTTATTGAGAAGTCGGTCCAGCTTATTGAGGAGATCTGCATCCACATCATGCGGACTTGAATCCTATTGAGTTGGAATGAGATCGAGATCACATAAAACCCTGATTGGCGTCTTGGGATCTTACCAAGTTTTCCAGCGCAAAAGTCGGAAAAACTGGCATATATATTATGTTTTCCGCCTACACTACACTAACTATATATGTAAATAAAATTAAGCGTCTATTAGAAATAAATGTATTAGTATTTTTTCCACAGTAGCATTCTATAGACGAATAAGCGTGTGTAGCTGTGAATCCTCGGGGTGAATCACAGTACGCATGGATCAATAACTGTTGGGTAAATTTCTTGAATAAAAATTGTTCATATTCAATCAAAAGTAATTATTTTTTTATATTGTACAGAAATGAAGTAGGTTGCTATAATAAATCTAACATTATTAATCCTTATTCCAACACATAATCAGTCATACAGTTTAAATTAATATTATTTAGAAATTGACTTTTGGCTGCGGTTTAGTTTGAGTAAAAGTAACTTTTCCATCCTTTAAGAACTTTCATGTTGTTTACATACACGACCGTACATTTAAATTCATTCGATGATTCGGTGGTGTAAAATAAGTCGTTATCAGAAATAAGTTTATTTAAAATTCAGTAATTTTTTTAAAGATATTTATGATGCTGATAGTAAAAAGGAAAAATGGAATCAGATGTAGAAAATGAAACATTCGCTTGTACCGACCAATGTATAAACTAGAATATTGAACCGGTATACGAGTAATTTATTAAATCGAATACATTAACACCGCTGATTGATTACCCCTGAAACTTGCTGATGGAAGTGAAGGCTTTGTAGCGTATCATTTTTGTTGTGAATCCACCAACGATACTATCTGTCCTCTCCTTTAGTGACGTTGACATCATATTATATTGATCATAACTAAACTAATATTATTATTTTGTAACACTATCCGTAGGTTCAGTGTAAATTCTACGTTTCAAAATTAACATGAGTAACAAACTGTTTTTGAGTGTGTGGTTTTTGTGTGTTTTTGAATGGAGTGATGCTGATTTTGGTAGTAAGTGAACAAACATTTGTTTCTTTTTTATTTGTGTTGTGTGTAACCTCGGATGTGACTATGTAAATTATTATATTATAATACTTTATTATGGTTTTCTATTTTTATTCGTACATTATCTATTTAAACAAATTATATTTTCCTATATCGCTTTTAATAGTTTAATAACAGATAAGATAGAAGTTATGGTTAAAAGTTTAATGAAAAAACACTGCTTCCGGCTAATGTTAAATCAAGCGGATAATAGACTAAAGAGCCTATACTATGAAACACTCAACGGGATCCTCTTCTCTTCATGCCTTCTCTCACCTTCATAACTATAGGATAGGTATACAGAGGAACCTAAAGAGACCACAATACGTTGAGATACTCTCTGTGTCTTGAGCCAAAATGGCCCAAAGAAGTTTCGACTGTTCCCTAGTCGAATCTTGGTCGAAAGCAAAAAATCTTTGTAGTAAATAAAAACTCTATCATACATGAATTTGCTAGAACTTTTCACTCCACTAAATTGCTTTTCTACCCTTCAGTCTTTAAGTGGATTAGAAAAGAAATCCGTTTCCTTTTTAAGAAGAATGGAATTTGTTCAATTTTTTATCGAGCAATGAACGTCTGTCATTCACTAGAATTCATGGTAATGTATAATAAAATTAGTTACAGCGACGTTCAATAGTTTAAAGTAATACACTACTGTGAGTATTAGTTACTATAGTTATTTGTAGACCGAACAATGCCATGGAAGAATATTGTTTTCATAGTCGTTGGACGAAACAAACTGCCTTACCCGAATTTAGATAAAAGTTGCACAAATTAAGGGAAGTTGCCCTTAATTTGTGCAACTGTTATCTTCTTCTTCTTTCTTCTTCTTTTTGTTGTAGTGAAATAAAGTATTGCACATCTATCAATCCATATCTACGAAAAGATTAGCTCCGGTACTCTCAAATGTATAAACAAAATAGTGACAAACAAGAACTAGATAGTTTATTTAACAGATCTATAAACTTGTAACCATAAATATTTAGTTGTGTGAAAGTATTAGTATTAGCATCATTATCTTATTTTTTTAAATTCACTAAGAAACAGTGATATGGTAAAAGAAAACAATAGACAATAAGCTGCACTTTTAAATAGACTGTATGGTTGGTCTAGTGGTTTAAGCGGTCGCCACGCCGCTCGCTACTGCGCTGAATGTTGTGCGTTCAAATCCCACATGGGACAACAGTTTGTGGATCTCGATCATGACATCGCTTTATGTGATCCACAAATTGTTGTTCTGAGTCTGAGTGTTCTTTGTGTCCGTTTGTTGTTTGTTTGTAAAGTCCCCCGCGAAACAGAATTTATTCCTAGTGCGGGCGTTGTTTTCCCAAAGAAATAAATATATAAATAAAAGAACTAGCTGTTATACACTAAATACTATAATAAGTACAAAATATGCCTACTTAGGCATAATGTTTTTCATTTTATATTACTTAATATGAAAAAGAGGTATTCGATCCCATTCAGTATGAAATTCTCTACTGTATTATCACTACTTCTAACATGTTAAGTGTCAAGAAAGCGCGATAATTTTTAAATAGTATATATTAATTTTTACACTTGAATATGTGCGTTTCACTTTAAATTTCCGTAAAACAGATGCAAGAAACAAAGGCTAATAAACTATGGCAGTTCGTGAGAATTGATGTCATGTTTTAAACAAAAAAGAACACACAATTAATAAATGTTATTCAAATTTAAACATCAATGCGCAATGCGGATAACGTTACATTAATGCCACTGACCAGACTGCAATAAGTTTAAAACTAAAATTACAAAAATAAAATAATATTCTATGTATATCATAGCGAGGATTTATTTTTCTGTGTAATGGCTAGAGTTATTCATAAATTTAATTGTAAGTCAGTTAAGAATATGTAAATTTATCTGTTGTGGGGTTCAATCGAGCTCATTCATGTCAAGATGACAGTAAGGATTTTGTATACAGGTTACTAAGATCTTCTGTAGACACGAAGTTGGGCGGGCGTTTAATTCTAGTAAAAATCTTATGTCACGTAGCTTCTTGTTGTTTGTTTATAACGTATTGAATTAGTTTTATGAAAATTAAAACGCGTATACGCAGTCTTTCTTAAGTTGCATCCACGTCTTCTTTGGTAGATAACTCTGTCATAATTTCTCTTTCGATCCTTAATTAACATAGAAGTTTACGATCTTACTGTACGAATGGTTCTATGCATTATAACACAAATAATCAATGAAATGAAAATGAAATATCAATGAAATACATTTGTAAATACAATAAAAACTCTTAGCAAAGATAAAGTTGGAACTCGAGCTAGTTTCAACTTCTACTATTTCGAATTTCAAACAATTCTGTAACGTGCAAAGAAAGTTCTCATGTTAGTGATTAGTGTTTATTATAGCCGTTATCAAGGTAGATATTATGAAAACAGCAGACTTTATTTATTGCTACTAAAGTAATATTGTATGACAAAAAATAATATTATGTAGAGTAAATAACTTTAATTTTAACTTAATTACGCAAATTTGATGTTTTTTTCGTGATTTTGTAGTTTTCCTCTGACATAAAAAAGTCAAACGCTGCTACACAATTCGTTCGAATAATGCATCTAATAATTACGTATGATAGTTATAGCTTCAATGAGAGTTGAATTATAGGCGATAACATCAGATCTGAAGGTCGTGTATGACGGCGAACAATGTAGTGCAGCATTCGCCGATGGTTGTTTTGTTATAACTAAAATTCTATAACTATTGCGATTCACATTAGAATGATCATGCAACTGAATTTTAGTATAAGAACTCACGTGATTAAAAATATTAAGTGTAAGAAGTAACATTTATTTATTATTAGTATTAAAAATCATTAAGTTTGTCTACAGTAGATATTATCAGTAAAACTAGCTTACAGATAAATCTAATTTATTTATGTTTATTTTGGAAGAAAAATCTTTACAATTTTAAGATACTAAATGTTAAAAACGTGTAAAATAGGTACATGCATTGAACTGTAGGGATTAGTAGAAAACAAAGAAACAAAAAATTCAGTGACTAGTTGTAACGAAATATGAAATCAAAATAGATTTTTATCGGCAAAAACTCTATATACGTTACGACTCAAAAATTATCTATAAAATAAATATTTGGAAACAAATGACGATTAGACAACAAATGACTGATGCAAAATGTAGGTAAAGAAATTAAAATACAAGAGTATGCACGGATCATTTTTTTTTTTTTCAGTAGCATATAGTAATAGGAAAATGAAATATTACATATAATAAGTAATAATGGGTTAGGAGGATTTTCCATCGAAGAAAAGCAACATTTTAAAATTGATTTTTACTGATGTAATTCGTATTGAGGTGATTTCATCTATTACCTACTCTTGTTGTTAAATGCGGCACATCTGTATTTGTTTGTTGATTTTCATAACGTATCAATACTTACATAACATACTGCTATAGAGACTAAGATGACGATTTATATCTATTTTTTAACTGTTAGAATAAACTTATAGCAATGTTGGATTGATTCTATATATTATTGGCTGATTTACATTATTTTATAATCGGCTATTATAACACTGAATTTTATTAAGTTACTTGTTTTATGAAAAAATTGACAGTTTTCTAACCTAATCAAGATTAATTGTGGATATCTTATTCTCAAGAATCCCACTCCCAATGGAAATCGCCGATCTTTAAAACCCTGCGGCACAATTCAACAGAATTTACGTCACAAAACGCGATTCCACTACGTTACAATTAGATGGTGTAAAAGAAAGCAAAAAGTAGAGCTCAATCTGGTTTTTTTTTCTGAAAACAATAACGCAATAAGCTCTTCTTTTTAAACAAAAATAAACTATTTATTCTTCATTTTAGCCTTTTTTTTTATTTACTGTGAATCATTTTACAGGGATATCGCTAAGCATTGGCATGAAAGGAGACATTGATGATGAACAAAATTTAAGTGTCAGGGTAAGTGCTCATATGTATTTCTAACATCACATTTTTAATCTACGTCAGTAACTTTTATAGATATGATGTGTATATATTAATTTCAATTATTTCTGTACTAAGTTTCAACAGCAGTGACATTTTCTTTATCTATTATTGTCCCCACATCGTGCACCTGAGTTTGTAGCGATGATTGGCTACGTGAGTCATCTTTGCTCGCACTAGCGGAGATCTGAGTAGGAGTCGAAGAGGTCGCCATGGCCGAAATCGGTCGGAAGAGAAAAATAATATTAGTTAACGTACTTAATAATGATAGTAAAAGTAATTATCTTTCTGTATTTGCAAGTAATATCAGCTCAATTGTCATTTCAGTTAGCTCAAAATTTATGAGATGCTACTTTAGTATCTGCAAGACTTTTAACAGTTTCTAAGCCTGACCACACATATTTTTAAATTTACATGTCTCTTACTAAAATTTTCTAATTCAAAAGTTTAAATATTTTTGAAATACATTTTTTTTTGTTTTTTTTTATGCCATCAACACTGTCTATTCCGTCTATACTATCAAGGAGAAAACATTGTATTTATAGTAGTGATATACCGTAGTGGTTTCTATGTATTTCAACAAAATCCCTTGCACAGAATACAATCACCAATAATTCTACAAATCAACTATGAAGTAATAGAATACAATCCTAGTTTTAACGTTAACGTTACTTACGTTTCGTTGAAAAAGTATGTTCAATTTTACAGGCGCCTTGTCCACCATACACAACATGTGCTCCTATCAGTTCATGCCCACTCTTAGAAGACCTAATGGACTTTGCTTGCTTCTCTTCTGATAAGTAAGTGTATATTGATAACCTATAACTATGATTATATCGAATTAAAATTGATAAGGCAATAGTTTAAATATAACGACTAGGTAGATATTTAGGTAAATACCATGGCTTGACAAACCACTGTTAAGTTATTCTGTGTTTGCTTCTGACCTAGTTATTGAGGTTATCAAAGCTGAAACTTAAGCCCCCTTTGATTCTAGGGGGGAGGGAAGGAATTGAAAAAGCGGCTAAACATGAAGTATACCTTATTCAGAAGTCTATTTTCTTTTTTTGTTTATTAAAAGTTTTTCGTTCTTATCAGATACTTTCACCGGCTTAATCAGTTGATTTGTAACAACGTAAATGGTGAAGACTACGTGTGTTGTCCATCGTGTGACTGTGGACGCGTCTATCAGGCAGGTACCGAGCACTGTGGTCAGAGTATGGTACGAGGTGTAGACTATAATGGTCTTGGAAGACATCCTTGGGTCGCTAGAATCGGATTTACACGTAAGTTCTTTTTTTTTATAATTATAATATTATGCCGCGGAATAACATGGTCTACTTTGTGATCTAGGCCTCTAAATGTTTCGAACATAGCGCAAATGAAGAGATTGTAATGTTCAAATTACTTCGAAACTAATAGATATTTTTTCATATGAGTTTTTTTTTTGCCAAAAAACATATTTTATTTTACATTAGAAGACGGCGGCTTTTGTATTGTGGTACCATTACCAAAAATCAAAAATAAAACAAAAAATAAAGTAGCCTTACCTTATATGTTATTTTGATTATCTTCGTGTTATTTTATTAGCAATTAACATTTTTGTATATAAGTAAGTAAGAATAAGTATGTGTGTGAAAATAAATAGTATTTCTTACTTTTTTCTTTCATTTTCTATCCAAAAACATCTTTTAAAATTTACAGAAACTAGGCGTAACGTATATGGTAGACATTTAGATTTTTAATTACTACTATATTTATACTATATTATATAGTTACTAGACAAATAATTAATTGTCTCTATTATAGATAAAGATACCGGCAACATAAGATACGCATGCAGTGGCTCTATTATAGCCAAACGCGTTGTGTTGACCGCCGCTCATTGCGCTCTCGCAAAGCCAGAGGGATACAAATTGTAAGTTTCTTCCTACGAAGCAATGTGTAAGATAAAAATTTCGCATAGAAAGAAGTTTTCTTACTACGCAAAGTTATCGTTTTAGAAGTATTTTTTGTTTGCTATCTGCTTTATTTAACGGTACATAGAACGTGTACTCGAGACTTTTAAGCTGGTTACACCAACTATACTATTTTGAGTAAAAAAATACCTTAATAATTAAAACACTCAATGTACCTAAGTGAAATGATAGGGATATTAAATATATATCGTTAAATAAACGAGTAAACTATAGAAAATGGCTTCTATAATTCCCATTCATTCCACTTGGCTACGACTTACCTATTGGTATAGTGATTAGTAACCTCCGTGTTAATGATCTATCTACTAACCCGTAGGTCCGGGGTATGATTTCCACCCGGGACAAATAATTGCATTTTTCTCAAATTATTGATTACATTTGAAGAGTGATATTATAATGATTATTTTTCTGCTGATAATTTTTCTTGAATATTTAATTGATATTTATTAAGTAGAGCACTCCTCATAGGTCCACTTCTGGTGTTATTTTTGCAGGTCCACTATAGAGGTTGGCGAATGGGACATCGGGCGCAAGTCTGACTGTAACGATTTCTTCTGTGCACCTCCTACACAAGCTATTAAGGTGGAGAACGTTATTGTACATCCAGGATATGAACAGAAGATATTCAGACACGATATAGCACTTATTGTGCTCAAGGATGAAATTAAGTTTTCGGGTATATTCATATTTTTTAAATTCGTTATTATCTGCAGTACAAAAATTTAAATCCTTTACTACAATATTTTTACAAACGTACAAGAAACGGACCCAAAGAACACTCAGACTCAGAACAACAATTTGTGGATCACATAAAGTGTTGTCCCATGTGAGGTTTGAACCCACAACACTCAGCGCAGTAGAGTGCGGCGTGGCGACCGTTTAAAACACTAGGCCAACTGTGCAGTCAAATTGTCCTTTGGCTCATAGAATTTTACTTTTTGTTCTTGGCAGTGGTAAATATTGAATTTCTTTTAAAACTTATTTGTGTAGTTAGATTACACCTATGCATTTTTCTAGTATATCCTAATCTGATAAGTCTCAAATTAGAACCCTCCAATCAGACAAGTACAAGAAGAACGTTAAATGCTATTCTAATTAATTAAGCTACCCAGAACTTTGAAAAGGTAAGCTATAGGCAACATATAAAGAATATACGCAGGCCTTGTGTGTGTTTTAGCCAACTTCTATAAAAGCAAAATTCGCCTGGTATTTACGAATACAGTCAAATTTTTCATATATAATTTTCGTTAAACGGCTGTAGCTATTTCTACCTATGTGTGTATGTTTGGTCAAGGTTTTCCTAGGGGCTTTGATAAAAGTACTATTCATATTTTCATTATTATTCAACTATATCATACTTTATACAAAACACTTACATTTTAATCTGTCACGTTTATGACATCAACTAATTAACCTGACATTGAACTGTCCTTGACAATTCACGTAATTCCGGTGTGATGCTGTCATTCTAATAACATTTCAAATCCTTTTTTTATTATTTCCAGTGACAGCAGGTCCGATCTGCCTGAATGATAAGCCGCAAATTGTGATCAACGAACGTGCCACGCTTGTTGGATGGGGGAAGTTATCTGGACAAAGCAATCTGGTCAGTTGTTGGCATCGGTGTGATGTGTATCACATGGGAGTCATATTATAAGGATAATCGGCCCAGCTTCGTGACTGACCGTGAATGTTGAACTGTTAAACATTTCAAGCGACTTTTACATTTTGTGAAAATACTAGATAACCACCCGTAATTTTGAATGAGACTAATTCAGTTTTAATGTTAGACATATTGATTTTTATCAACCGATTATAATGTCAGTCATCAGATGTGTTGTGTATAATAGCAATTTTAAATAGAAACCTTTAAATCATTTGCATAGACACAACCACTCTGAGACTCTAATTCTCCCTACGAAAGAGATTGGTCTAGAGTGGTGATATAGCTGGTTTATATATATTACTAAGGAATTTTAAATCTGACTGGTGGAACCTGAAGTTAAATTGGGAACCCCTTTCGATCATACTGAAGTATTCACATTTAGATTTGAATAAGTATGGGCCTGTATCGGAGTATCAAATTTTTATTATTTTTTATCTATTTCGAGAAGAACCTTAATATAACTTCATTATCTTTATACACTGCGATAAGATTACGACCTACAATATTTCAAATAATTATCATCTATTTTCTCTTCACATAACTGATGGATACATTTTTGTAGTCTTGCACTCAGTGTTTATAATTAGTCTACGATTAATCCTAATTAAATTGTATCCTTTGTTTAAAGAGATATGGATTTTAGTTAAGAATATCTTTTTTTTACTTCTAAATTACTTCTAAAAATTTCTGAAATCCAAATTACAAAAAACCAAAATTTACAATGTAATTGCAACTATGAAAATATGATAACTATGATAACTACTACTTAAACCTATTACTAAAGAACGAAATTATTCGTTCAATAAGTCAATGCTTGTTCTGTTACATTGTTAAACATTTATCATAAAATACGAGTGTAAAAACAGCTGCACTATGTTATTTCATTTCCTATTAGTTCTTTCCTCTCTTGTTATTAACTTTAAGTTTACAAGCTACTTAATATTCTAGGTAAGCCGCCAACAACACTTGGATGTACCACTAGTACCACTTGAGAACTGTGAACGAATATTTGGGGAATCGGTGCCCGTAAACGAGGGGCAGCTGTGCGCCGGGGGCGAGGAAGGTAAAGATGCCTGCTCAGGATTCGGAGGAGCTCCACTTTTATTAGTCAGAGATGGTCGTCACGTGCAGGTGAGATTGGATTCTTTTGATTATTATAAGATTTTGCAGTAATACAGTTCCTTGTAGCTTTATGCCTGTTATTAGTACCATACATAAAGTACCGAGGGCTCTTGGCTAAATGATAACCAAGTAAATTAATATATTACAAAACCAAAAAATCCTAGCAGGTTCGTGAATGAATGGGTGACCATTTTTCGCACATTGAGACCCCATAGTTAAGCCGTTGGTCCAGGATGCCATACGAACATATGTGGCAATTGTTACGGGTAGTTGTAACCCTGAAAGTTTGACAAGAATCTATGTATCGAACTTCAATATTGTCTATAAACAAATTGGTATAAACTTGGCCCTCTAGATACTTTGTGGGACGCGAGACGATCAACCAATAGCTAGTCCGTCGCTGTCCGCCGGCAGTGGATGGCTATTTTTGCTAAGTTATGAAATAAAATATAATTTTCATACATATTATTATTATGTTAATATGCTTATACTTCACTACGAAATTGCATGTTGTTGTAGACTAAAAGCCGACCTCAACCTAGTTGGAGGATGATACTATACTTAAAATATGTAAAAAATATAAGTATTCTGTAGTATGCTAACTAATTAAATAAATGAATTTTCAGTTAGGTATCGTGTCATTTGGCGCTGAAAACTGTGGCAGTGAGGGTGTCCCAAGTGTCTACACTAACGTTGCAAATTACTACCGTTGGATAGTCGACAATTCTCCTTCATAAAATAAAGTTATCATCCTCAAGAACAAATTAGAGCTGCCTAGTCAGGAAGACAAATACTTCTTCTGTCTCTTTTGCAATAACCTAATATTTTTTATGTATCGTGTCAATACATTTAAAATAAAAAAAACTGTAACACTAAGTTGAGTTCCATTCAACCCTCTTTAATACTATAATCGGTTAGGTTAGGTTGCGTCTGGACCCCAGGAGTTGGCGGACCTCCGTGCGGCCTGTACACGTGCCCGGAGGTCCTACACCCGTAGTCGGCGGCGACACCGCGAAGAAGGCGGGGGGGACCAGCTTCACGAGGAGTACTGAGAGGCGCGGAAAACTCTGAAGCTGGCCATTAGCCGCGCCAAAGAAGTGAAGAGGAAGGAGATGCTGGAGAGTCTCGATCGTGACCCCTGGGGTCGCCCTTATCGTGCGGCGCGACAAAAGCTCCGCACGTCGGGCCCCCCCTTACAGAGACCCTTCAGCCCAGCTTCCTGCAGGAAGTGGTCGAGGGGCTTTTCCCGCAGCGGGTGGAACACACACCCCCGTCGATGGCCTCCTTGGTCAGAGACGACGGGGGATGGAACGAGGATAATGTTCCGCCCGTCAGAGAATCGGAGATAGGGGCGGTCGTTCTACGGATCCGCTCTAAGAACACCGCCCCTGGGCCAGATGGGATACCTGCCCGAGTGTTGGCGTGAACCCTCGACCACATGTCGAATCGCCTTGGGGAAGTCCTAAACGCCAGCTTGGCGTCCGGGCGCTTTCTTGAGGGCTGGAAAAGCGGGAAGCTGGTCCTACTACCTAAGCCGGGACGGTCGACCGATTCGGTCGCGGCCTATAGGCCCATCGTGTTGCTGGACGAGGCGGGTAAATTGTTTGAGAGGATACTCTCTGCCCGCATCGTCCGGCACCTCTGTGAGGTGGGCCCCGATCTGTCGGACGCCCAATACGGGTTTCGAACCGGACGTTCGACAGTCGATGCTGTGTTGCGCCTGAGGGCCGTGACTGAAGAGGCGGTGAGCTGTGGCGGCGTGCTGTTGGCGGTATCGTTGGACATCGCCAACGCATTTAATAGTCTGCCATTTAGCTGCATCAGGGAAGCACTCCATTACCACGGGGTGCCCGAGTACCTGAGGCGGCTTGTGGCAGACTATCTACAGGAGCGTACCGTCATGTACGAGGACCGAGACGGTGTTCTGAGGCGGCGGCTCATGTCGTGCGGTGTTCCACAGGGGTCTGTCCTTGGACCACTCCTGTGGAATATGGGATATGACTGGGCCCTTCGAGGTCGTCTTCCCCCCGGGCTTGGCGTAATTTGTTACGCAGATGACACATTGGTCACGGCT
This sequence comes from Hypercompe scribonia, assembly GCA_949316085.1. Classification (NCBI taxonomy): domain Eukaryota; kingdom Metazoa; phylum Arthropoda; class Insecta; order Lepidoptera; family Erebidae; genus Hypercompe; species Hypercompe scribonia. The sequence goes on along the minus strand of OX438981.1, from coordinate 13,981,371 downwards.
CGGGGAATGAACTTTGCAGAGGCGGCGCGCCTGGCCACCACGGGTGTCTCTCTGGTGGTCGGGCGTATTGAGGCGCTGGGTTTGCGGGTGGCCCTGGACAAGACGGAGGCCCTTTTGTTTCATGGGCCCCGTCGTGGTCCACCCTCCGGCGCCTCCATCGTAGTCAATTCGGTCCTCGTACCGGTTCAGGCCCAGATGAAGTATCTGGGCCTGATCCTTGACGGCAGGTGGCTCTTCGACGAGCACTTCCGACAGCTTACTCCAAAGCTGGTCGGCGCTGCTTCTGCCCTTGGGCGACTTTTGCCCAATTTGGGTGGAGCCAGCGTCGCGACGAGACGGCTATACACGGGGGTTGTCCGGTCATTGGCGCTGTATGGTGCACCAGTGTGGGCGGCGGCTCTGACCGCCCAGAATAGGACTCGCCTCTGGCGTCCTCAGAGGATATTGGCGGTTAGAGCCATACGCGGTTACCGCACTATATCGACGGAGGCGGCGTGCGCCTTAGCCGGAACTCCCCCGTGGGATTTGGAGGCGGAAGTGCTCGCCGAAGTTTATCGGCGAACGGCAGACTTCCGGGTGAGTAGCGGCATCCGGCCCCCGCCCGAAGAGATACGCGAGTGGCGAGAGGCCGCTCGTCAAGCCACGATGGCTCGTTGGTCGTCCCGGCTGGAGGCTCCACGTGCTGGCTTTGCCACCGTGGAGGCTCTCCAGCCGGTCATCGCCGAGTGGGCGGGGCGACAGCACGGGACCCTTTCCTTCCGACTGACGCAGATCCTTTCCGGGCACGGTTGCTTCGGGAAGTATCTGCACTCGGTCGCCAGGAGGGAATTGAGTCCCGCCTGTTACCACTGCGACTGCAGTGAGGACTCGGCTCAGCACACGCTAGCGGTTTGTTCCGCCTGGGCGGCGCAGCGTGGGGTCCTCACTGCAGTTATTGGAGGAGATCTCTCGCTACCGGCCGTCATACGCTCCATGGTCGGTAGCGACAGTTGTTTTACCGCGGTCGCAACCTTCTGCGAAGACGTAATTTCGCGGAAGGAGACGGCGGAGAGGGCCCGGGAGGACGACCTCCACTCGGACCCAATCCGCCGCCGGCGAACCGGGCGGCGGAGGCGCGCGTACCAGCGCCTCATGCCGCCTTGAGTGTGGCCGCGGGTGGACGGGACGGGTTTTCCCCTCCATCCGCTATAGTGGCCAACCGCGAGGAGGTGACGTCCGCGTGTGCCGTACGTCGCCTAAATGGAGAGGTTGTCCGCAGAAGGTGCCCGCGCTAGCGGGCAGGCGCCAGGAGGGGTCTGGATGTCGTAATAACAGCTGTTCCCGGATCCCTCCTATGTCAGGCGCAGAGTGGCACACCGTGTGGTTTTAGTCGGTCCGATTCCGACACACCACCCCGCCGTAAACCCCGGTGGGGTGACGGCCCGAGGGGGTTTCCACACGTTAAAAAAAAAAAGAAAAAAAAAAAAAAAAAGGTTGCGTCTGGACAATTTGACATGTTGTGGGGATTAGAACTTTGTATAGCTGCGGTGGTGTGCTACGATGTTTTTCAACTCTATACAATATAATCTCGGCAAGTACACATGTGATAGACAGTAATAGTAGAAATAGTTGAACATTTTAAAAGGTAATGAAACAAATCTTTTTTTAAAGTTAAATTTATTGTTCATAACATCATTCTGTTCCTTTGAAGTTTAAAGTTGTACACAAGGCGCCATATCTTCACGGTAGGAACACAATGTCCCTATCAGGTCATGTAATGCTGACGCTTGAACCCTTGAATCCTCGTCGAAGTTCTGTAATCAAGTATACGAGTACCATAATATAAACATGACGATTTATGTGCACATGTCGCATGGTAAAGTGGTGGTAACGCATTTAATTACAACATCATAGGCATAGACGTCATCCGCCTTGAGTATTGGGATTCTGTGTAGAATTTGTACACATACAAAGATACTTAAAAAAGTATAAATGTAGTCCACGATCCATCGAACAAGTTATGCTCAATTTGAGTCTAGATAGCGCTGTATAGTATAACCCTGAATATTGTATTAATATTTAATATCGCAATAAAGTTTGAGTATTGTCATAGAACAGTTAGATAAGCTGGCTCATTGTTCAATATGTAAATTTATATGATGGTCGTACATGGATATATTATATATTAATAGATCCAAGATGTGATTTATTATAATATTGGAATCTCTAAGACCTCTAATGAGAAAAGATGTTTCAGTAACCCGTCAAACCTTAATAAACAATAAAGTGAAATTTTCAGAATAAGTAATAAGTTACTAACAATATATAAACATAATAACGATAAACTAAGTTAACTACTGCTAATTATTCAAATTTCACATCTTTTTTCATATGATCCTTTTTAATGTTTTTCTTTCATGTTAGATAGATAATTTTTATTTGAAATTAATATTAATGTTTCAGCACGTGATCTAAAAATTAAATTCACATTTTAATATAAATTTATTTAAGTGACAAATAAGTAAATGGTTAGATAATAAGAGTCATCATCATTGTCAGCCTATTACAATCTATTCTGGTCGATTGCCAGCTTCTACTAGCCATTTTGCACAAAGCGTCACTTTACCTTTGCTTTAACTTATAGATATGTTTACGTACAAATAAAGACAGATACGTTTCTTGTGTCCCGTAATTCAATTTTAACAGACACAGCTTGATTAATGATTGCCATAAAAGATGAATTAAAATTATAACTTACCCCGTCAATCGTAATTGTCGGTATGAATGGATGAGAAACTAAATTCGTTAAGTATTCATTCTGCAGAAGTAGTTCAGTTCCCATGTTACTTGACAAACACGAACTCACCAGGTTTACATCAATTTGTGCTTTCTTTACACACTAGAAAAAGTGTACGTATTGTTATTCTCACATGGTGTATAATAAGTTAAATTTCAGTTAAATTAGGTCCGCAATTTTGAAGAGCGAGATCACCTTTTTTTTCTTGGTTTTATTTAGTAACCTTGTGAAAGCGCAAACAAGCAAAATTAAAAAAAAATGATTTAAAAATTAATCATCATAGTTGGTTTGGTTACCAAAAAAAGGAGTAATATAATAATAACTTAATAATAAAAAAGTGAGAATTACAAGTGATTTTAATGCCATTTTATTATTTAAATTTGTCTCCCGAATGATGATACTGAAGTACTTAAAAAAAAATCAAACAGAAAAATGATAAAGAAAATTCATTTTCTCATGTATTATTTTCTGTATAAAACCGAATGAAGAGTACAACTGTTACTATAACTGCAGTTGAAATTGCAAGGAATCACTAGTTCTAAATAAATAATCTACAAGTCTCAATCTGAAAAGGGATTATAGATTTACTTACCCATAAATTTTCACTAGTGCCGGCTTCTGTTTTCATCTCGCAAACGACATAGTCCAACATTTTTTGATCGTTTTCCCCGCTCTCGTTCATGACACGTAACGCACAACTTTGTACCATATTTCCTGTACATTCTGTAGGACCGTGCTGACATTCGAAGCGTGTATTATCTATACTCTAAAATCAAGTTAAAACATACAAGAATACACTTTTTTAAACTTATCTAACGAATCTAACGATGTCTCATACATGCCAATCTATTGAAGGCTTTAACGGTTTTAAGTAAATAAACTACACCACTTTTTTTTTATTTAACGTATTTAAAACCCCTCGGGCCATCACCCCATCGGGATTTGCGGCGGGGTGGTGTGTCGGAATCGGACCGACTAAAACCACACGGTGTGCCACTCTGCGCCTGAGATAGGAGGGATCTGGGAACAGCTGTAACTACGAAATCCAGAAATAAGCTACACCACTACGAGTACATGAACCCTGAGTTCTGCAGTTTTTACTAATCTCAGCAGTGACAATAATAAAACCAATGTACCATACATTGAATTGTTTCAAGTTCGATTTACTTTTGTTTGTGCAAACACTAAGTAAGTAATGTTAACCGTTTCTTTCATAGAAAAATACTATCACCAAATAAACATATACATATGTTCAACACTTACATGGGCTTTTCCAAATGGTATAAATATCAGTTTAAGATAGTTATGCAGTAATCTATAAGCTGGTTGTAGTTCATTTACAATAAAGTCTTTGCTGTCTGGACACTGACTCTCATAGTACACAGTAAGCTGTATCTGAAACATAAGAATAACCATAACAATCTGACCCGGTAAACGTTCTTCTGCCTTATAAAATTTCAAAGAATTGTGAGCGAAAAAATGAGGTTAAGAACGTACTAAATACACAAAAAAAATAGTAAAAGCAAATGTGTCGTTCGTTGGTTCGATGGAGGAGTATAGCTACAAAGACTATGAAACGAGATATTTATACTCATTAAATTAATTATTAGTCCCACAGCTTTGGTTGTATCTAAATGAAACCAAGGAAATGTTTGAATAAGAACGTTACTTGTTATAGATGAAAGATGTTCTGTTCATTTTTGATAACATAAATGTAGGCTTCTTATAATCTTCAAACAGGATTGCGTGTCAAATGGAATCAAATTAGCACTTTATAATATTATAAAAGCTATGTCAGCGTCTGTACTCTCGTGAATGTAGACTTTTTAGAGCATGTAAGTATTGTTTGTTTTCGCGCAAGTACAAATTAATGTTATTTTCTTTTTTCTTTTCTTCTATTTCTCGCGGAGTTATATACCTATGTTTATTGTTGTAGGATTTATGTGTGTCATCTTTTATTAATTTTATGATGGCTGAGTAGTTTGAAAGAATCTTAACCTTTAGAAACTTAATAACCTTACATACTCGTATTTACTTCTTGATTTTATAATATTACGATAGTTAGGATGGCGGTTTTTCGAAACATAATTATCCAATCCAAAAAAAAAAGATTATTGTCATCGGAAAATGCTTCTTTTGAGTAGATATAAGCGCTCGTTATCGTTAAGGAATTATTATTATTAATAAATATTTAAATTTTGACCAACGTATTTTGAGTGTTTTTCAGTTTGCAAACTAGTAATACGAATCATTTGTCTATGGTTATACTACAGTACTAAAACGAGATATAAAACAAGACCAATGATTTATAAAGAAACATTAGGACAGGACATGGGTTGCAGCACAACTTTCACTGACCCAAATGTTATGAGAAGTTGTCCTCAGCCGCCAACCGGTACGTGTTCGATACACACCTAAAATTGACATACATAACAATCCTTTAGAAATTGATGTCTTGTTAAAGTGATCCTGAGTAAACGAGAACAAAGTACCTACTAATTTCAGGCTTTATTTATTTGAAATACACTATGGTTTTACTATTTCATTGATTATTATGGAAAACGGGTAATTTTCATCTAAAAAAAAATACTGTTCCTGGAGGATAGAAGTATATTTTTACAGGAAGGATACAGTTAAGTAATTAAGTTTGACTATGACATGAAAGACATGTTTTAGAACGCCTAGAAAGTAAAAAAGTCCTAGCAAAAATTTTTATGATCCTATACTTTTAAAACCTTGAACAATACGGAGTTATCAACCTAGTAAAGACCTTCAAAAACACCTCACTAAGTTAAATACCACTATTAAATCGTTAACAACGGATATAATAAATTGACGTTAGCACAGTAAACATGTTCGGTCATAATTTTTATTTTTAAGCGGAACAATTTCACACAGTAGTACTAATGGGTACGTACGATTGTTATTTACAGACCAATTTGTCTGCTCATAGATATCTATAATTTTTAAAACATATGTTTAACAACTCAAATAAGAAGGCAATGAAATTGTTGGTGTGAAAGATATTAGTTTCGTATACCTACCTCGTAAGTAAAACCACTTAATAGACACACCGAGGATGATGTGGAGTCTAGGTATGATTATATTTTTATTCACCATCACCAATCATCAACAACCTTCTCTTGTCCACTGTTGTCTTCTCCTTAAAAATAAGATACCTACTATACAAAGCTGGCCAGGCAATGTCTTTTAAAAAAAATGGTTTAATTATTCACAACTGCGGAGCTTTCATTTGTGTAAACATTGTACATTCAAACAGGAAAAGATCTTCTACGTCATGACACGAATATTACCAATAAGTCATAAAATCCTACATATTTTTTGTTATTATGTGATATTGTAGCGGCACACTGTAAAATCTAAACTGTTATTGTACAGCTTAATAATGAAAAAATCTTTTTCCTTATTCAATTTCTATTTATATTATTTTTCTGATATGAATAAAATTCAACTCTCCGCCTAATTTATATATACGAGCATAAGCCTGAGAGATACAGTCCACTAACTAATACGTAAGCTTAGTAATAGGGTTTCAGTTGCTGCCTTTTGTATATGGAGCCTTAAAAAGCAGTTCTTGTGATGTCAATTTACAATATATAAACTGTTTAACACAACAGTATATCAAATCTCGATACTACTACTCAGTACAAAAAACATGAACAAACATTGTCCAATTTATAGTCACGTTTTTGCGACCTATAATCATTTACACCATTTTCCATTCTATTGTTAGATAAGTGACAACAAAAATTTATAACAATAAAAACACAAACTACTGTATTCATTTTCTTTTTAATAAATACTTAGAGCGATTTGAAAATAACAACTTACATATGTCACTTTCCAAATATCACAACCAACCTAACCAACCAAACCTAAATTTCAAAAACCAAACCACAATCATCAAAAAAATTAACACATCAACGGAAATACTAAAATTACGATTGGCAAATACGACGTATTTTCATTCTTCAACACTATTATATACTTAAAACAGTATATTTATACAGTATACAAAATTTACTTAAAGCCATTTCGAAGGAATGCGAGCACCAAGGCTATGGCACGAGATATTTATGTATGTATATGATAGATGATATTTTATTAGTTTTAAATAGCTCTTTAAGTTCAAATACGTATCAATGTAAATAAAAGTCAAAGGCACGTCGAAATAACATGAGTACACTAAAAGAACATGTGCGTAGTTCAATTATTGGTACATTATTATACAATAGTAGCCCGTATGGTAGTTCATACTACTTTTGGAATGATTATTCTCACTGTACGGGTGTTATTATTCGTATAGTAATGGATTAAGAATACGGAGTGTCACCACACTTATTCATCCCATGTGGCTGTCGTAAGAGCCCGCTATGGAAACAAACTTCGCAGGATAACAGTACTGTAAAAGAAAAGAAAACTTGAAACCAACCTTTCTGGCCGCAAAAGCCTACTTTCTAATGACAAGTAATGGACCACTAAAGGCTGTTGATGATTTATGATGACTATACAGATATATCATGGTATATACAAAACTATATAAAATGTTTTACGAAATTACCCAAATGTTCAATAATTTATTTAAGCCATCACGATTCTATATGAACTGCCTCGTTACTCTATCAGTTTGTTAGTCTACACAACTGCCGATTAAGTGATCTTGGATTCGATTTCCAGTTTCAGCCAAAATGTGTTATTGAGATTTCTGGTTATAGAAATGCTTAACAATAACCTGGAGTTTGGAAGTTGGTGTCTTAAAATTCGTGCCTCGGAGAGCAAATAAAACCGTCGCTCATGCACCTGATCTCTGCCCGGTTATGTCGGATGGCCGTCCTATCGAATTGTGAGATTGAGGGAACAGAGAGTGCACGTGTGCTTGTGCACATACTTGTGCACTATACCATATGTAGTTGCCTGGTCTCAGTTGAGCCTAGCCGTCGTGGGTGAAATCGGCTAAGAGTACATCATTATATGAATTAAAGTTATAACAAAAATAACGCGAGGATACTTCTAATTGTTCATTTTAGTTTAATTTAAAAAAATATCTTTAAATTAACCATAAAGAACATTATTAACATGTTTATCCTCTATTCTATAAAAAAACTAGCTTAAATTTTAAAAATATTTTAAAAATATTCAATCAATAGCCGTAATAGTTATATAATACGTTTATTGTTGCAACAGTAATGTGTTTCAATTAGCAAAGTAAATTAAACAAATTAGTATTACATAAAGATTGGTAGATGGAATTAGGTGAATATGTACATGTTATGTACACAACGATAAGTTTGTTGACATGGTTTAACTTCTTAAGCAAATAGTAAGAAATTTTAATACACATACAGCAAAGACTAGACTAGATTCACTCAATCAATCACTCACTATCAATAAAAAACTGGAGAGCAACTACGGAGCATCTTGTAGATACGAAATGATTTGACACCGAATGCTAGAATGCCGTCTACTTTCAATGTTGAAGTTATTTCAACGGCAATACATTTCGAATTCGTTTATCAAATTGCTTCTATCTTAACAGCAAGATTGCATGATTGATCTAGTAAATTCCCAGAGCAAAATATTGCTGTAATGTAATATCTGTATGGGTTTTTGTGCTCACTTTGGTCTATTCATTTCAATATTATTTTTGTAATTGGATAGAGTACTTACTTAGCAAGTTTACAGGCTACTTTATATCACGCTACAATTCTCAGAAGCAAAGTAACGCAGTTAGAACTATGAGAAACAATTACTAAAGTTATGATATATGAGAGAATTTACTGAGATAGTATGTAGAAAAATAGTAATTTATTTTGTTTTTTTTATTTTATAACTTTATGCAGAAAATGTACAATGACGGTATTCGGTATTGAAAGGTATTCTCTGCGAGTCTACCGTTGCGTGTTATACCGTTGGTGCGGAAATAAGTTAAAAGGTGAATTTCACTTTTATTAGGATTTTAAAGCAATTTAGAACGAATTAAATATTAAGAAATAAATAACAATAAAACAATGAAGTATAATTATAAAATATAATATAATATAAGCTATTATATCTATTTCATATTATTTTTTAATATAAGCATTTATACAAGACTACATACATACATACCTAAACATGTACATACGCATATACATACGTACCACAATAAAGTATCATATTTGTGAATATTCTACTATTTTGAGTAAGGAGAGTCGTACCTTGACTCGAAATGAATTTCGACTTGATACCATTTTGACTTCCTAGGAAAGAGCATTCCAAACAATGATATTGAATGAGAAAGAAAGAATGAACACACATCGAACTGTGGGAGAGGCATGACAGATTGAGTTTATTTTTAGAGTTAAAGTTTCTATCTTGATTGGAACACAGAAACTGGAAGGAGGGGGACAGGTAAGCAGGCAAGTCAGGAGAGTTGAGTTGTTGAATAGCGAAGAGAGTTGTTAGAGCGCGCAGGTAGCGACGCTGATGAATCAATCAAATTTGAGGGTCAATTTAATTTGAGATAAAATTAAGTAACAATTATTTTACGAACAGTAAAAAAGAATCGAATGTAGTTGTTCAGAAGTTGGTCGTGTTTGTTAAGGAGATGTGTATTCAGGTCGTAGTAACACACATCAATATAATCAATGATAGACAATAGAAAAGGAAGACGAAGTTGTAGGTAAAATATAAGATATATTTATATTACACTTGATCTATCCAGAATCCAAGTAAGTACCTACTATTTAGAACTAAAATCATACTATCATATTGCAGTTCCAAATGTTTTCCCAAAGAACTGCTTCTACAATTATCTAATAACATTGCTAGTAAAAGTGTGTCTTATTGTGTTTAATTATGTAAATCTGTTCAGTGTGCGTTTGCCTAAGAGGTCATTTGAATCTTTTTAGTATGTTGACAACGAGCAAAGGATACAACTTGTATTAACAAATATTATCTAGCCATCTTGATTTACAATCTTAATATGAAAAATAAAAATAAAACAGTTCAAGACGCTTCAGTCGTACTGTAGCCTTGAATAGTGAAACTATTATTTCTGCCCATTGACGAACGTAAACATTAATAATTTGACATCTCATTACAGTCAAAAAGGACCAGTTTGCGAACAGTAATGTTAGTTTTATAAAATCAACTTTTATAAATAATTCTCTTGGATATAACGAAGAGATTTTTAAATAATATTAAACTAATCAATCAAATTTAAATATGAATTAGAGTATAGTATATTAGTAGTAGTGGTGGTACTATTACAATATCAAAATTTCTTACAAAACTTAAGTAATACAAATAACACGTAATAAAATAAATTATACCGAATACCTTTGGTGGGACTCCTGTTTCAATTGTTTTCGCCAATACAAACACAAGTATTAAATAACTAAATTGAAACATCTTAATCCAAAACTATTATTATAGAACACCTGTATTTGGTTAATGTTACCACGAACAACTCACGGGCCCCACGGCCAATCTGCACGCAACCAGACTCACGTATGATAAACATTATTCGATACGTTTAAAAGCAGACAACCTTAGGCAGTAATGTTTTCCACAGCATGTAATAAATTGTTTAAGTATTATTTTATGTCAATATGTGTTTACAAGTAAATGACATACATAAATAGGTAAATGACATACTTTTAGTCAATTCAAGATGTTCCAATTAAAATCGATTTAGTTGTGATATTTATTTGATGCGTTGACAAGAATGTTTCCTAAGTTCTCGTAAAATGCAGAAGCTATGCGTTTTTAGTACTATTTAATTTGTATGTTCTTGAATAAAAAAATCTTGTCAAAATGTAGATTTTAGAAAATCCTTTTTTTTTATTTGTTTTCTTTCAATTATTGCTACCCTGGTCGATCAATAAGTAACCGTTTTTACGGCAGATTACGTTAGTCAGTGAATTTGACATCACCATCGTGTAATGTAGTGTACTTAATATCATTGTGCATAATTTAAGGTTATTTTATTAATTGTTTTTTTGGAGTTGTTTGTATCTTTTGTATCTAGTGTTTTTAGATAAAAAGGGCACAGAACAATATCGATTCGTATTTCGTTTTTCTTTTTATTTTTTGAAGGACAAATATGCGATGCATAAAGTGAAGTTGGATGCTATTTATGAGGGTCTTTAGTCACCCATGACAATGATTAGATATTGGTTTAAAGAGTTTAAGTGTGGTCGTACAACTGTTTTCGACGAGGAGCGGCCAGGCTGCCCGTTATGTAGTTACCGAGGAAATCGTCGAAAAGGTCCATGATATCATTGCTACTATTTATTCATGACATGATTTCGCTTAACCAAAACATCGGCGTGAATAATATGTATATTCACTTGAATTTACAGGTTTAAAGCACTAATAAACTATACTTTACTATACTAAAATATATTATGGATAGACGGAAGGATGAACGAATATGATAAAACTATCTTTATAGCTACAATTAAACTATAAGGAATTACCATTTTAGTTATAGAACCCTGAAAACTGGACTGTCAAGAGTATGTAAATTATTTATATTGCAAGTAAGTACGAGGTTTGATTAAGAAGGTCGTGTGGCTTCGACGATAAGTTTATCGCGGTAGAGTGAATTCGTTGTTAAGTAATTTGAAATTGGTGAATTTTACATCGCTACATTATTCGACATCGCATGGCTGCGGCGTTATACTTATCTTGTTAGCTTGCATTCGTTGCTAAGTGTTTTGTATTGGTAAATATACGGGGACGAAGTATTCGATATTTGATTTTTCTAGGTCGTGTAACGCATTCGTTGCTTTACCCTGACACACATACTTCACCAGCGCAATCATCTCTGTTTATAGCAGTAAAAATTGCAGGACTTGCACTACGAATCACTTTTACATTTAGTATCATATGAGCTTTTTCTTTTACTGAACCTGACTGGAAAACACACACGTCAAATGAATGTATCACTAGGCAAAGTGTATAAGACGTTTTTATATCGAACTTGAAAGTAAGTAGCATGATGTTCAAACCAAGATATAGTTACTGTTGATTCCCACACAGGAGAAAAATATTCTGAGATGAGCATGATCGTTTGCTGTGTATGGATTTGGTTACGTATTTAGAAATATAGGGTGGGCCAAGAATTAGTTTACATTTGAATCTAACATCCCGCACAAACATGTTACGGGAGTTCTTGGGGACGATGCAACTGGAGTTTGCTGGCTACAATCGTAACACATGGTTTCAACAAGATGGAAACACTTTACACACATCCAAAAAAAGTAAAAGACATGTTGCCCGAAAAGCTGATTTCCAGACCAGGCGACATTCTATGGCCATCCTGATTTCCAGATCTATCCCCAGCAGACTTCTTTTTATGGGGTTATTTGAAGAATAGTGTCTACATCAATAAACCAAATGCACTACGTCAACTAAAAGAAAAAACCAGCTACGAGATGTCGGTGAGCTCACGGTATCTTTGGAGACGAGTATTCGAAAATTTCGATGCCTGCTTAGTAAAGTGCAAACGTCAAAACGCTGGTCATTTACACAATGTAATTTTTAAAATATAAATTCAAACTAATAAGCTTTATTGTAAATAAACTTTATAATACATCGAATAGTTTTTTTTGTACGATTTTTTCAAATATTAACTAACTCGTAGCCCACCCTTAATAGGTATTTCTTCAGCAGAAAGAAACGCTATGGTGATATAGTTAATCCCATCAATACCTCCAAATCACTTTTCTCTCTAATAAAATAAAATTGGACTTACCAAATTTCATTCTCATCCTAATGTAGAACATATCTGTGTGTAGACGGTATAGACTAGCGCCACAGTGATTATAATAAACCAATAAGGTTGCATAAGGTAAACTCCGTATACTATCAGGAGGATTGCTATTATAAAATAAACTATTTCCATTTAAATGTGAACATTTTGATATATTCTTTGGTTTATTTATTCTATGTTATTTAATTTTATATCTATAATGCGTCATAGTGACTGATTTATGTCATTTGTCAACGTATATTCGTTTGTTCAAACCAGTACAGACTACCTATGCATTTGTTTACCGCATTCAGAAAAGAGTCTAATATTCACATATATATTGTAGAATGATTTGTCCCAATAGTAATTTTGATATTTTACAGAGAATCAAAGTTTAATAAATGTACAGCAACGACTATACATGCGTCGATTAAAATGTTTACGTATAAGATCTTATACCATACGTAAACGTGAGACCATGCAATATCAAAAGATTGTGAACCGTAGTCTAAGTATCATCCCTACGTAAGTATTTAAATATTTTAATAATTGCCAATGACAGGTGGCAGTTCCATCAACGTTACCTTTTACGTAAAATAAAAAGAAACCATTTTTATTAAAGTAAGCTTCAGTTATATCCAAAATGTAATGAAACTATAAATAACAAGCCACCTGTTAAAAATAAACACTAGGTGAGTAGTTTAATTTGGTTATAACTTCGTTATTTTATTGATACAGCTTGTGGTTATCGTGTAAAATAGAGGTAATAGTATGGGTAAGAGCAAAATGAAAAGAAAATTTGAATTTGCTCTCAAGGAAAAATAAATTGAGTGAGACGTAGGTTTAACATAGTTTTCATTTCGACTAATCATTGTCATATTCCTCGTTCTAATCACCATTACAAGAATAGATGCTCGTATATGACGCTCTGATTACATAGTGGGTTCTGAAATGTCAGCTGGCGAAAATTTCGATGCCTTCGTCTTTTTGTAACTCAGTAAAATAAATACCCAGAATCTATAGATTTAAGTTTTATTTACGTCCTCAATTAAAAAATAAACTTAAACCTATTCTCTGAAAATACTTTTTCCTGCTAGTCTCTTATTCTTCTCCGTGAATTGATCAAATTCAGCACAAATAGGTTTTCTCGATCCTACCACAGAGTTTTCTGTTGCATATTGCTGCCGGAAAGCAGTGTACTCCTCTGGAATGTTAGTTTGCATATTGGCTAAGCATTTCTCATAATAGCCTCTTACTTCCTCTTCTAGGTTGTGTATTTGTGAAACTGGTTGTAAGATTGGTGGTATATAATTGTCACGTACCTCCGTTCGGAAAGTCCTATGGATAAAATATTTTCTTTAATTATTTTTGAGATTTAAATTTTTCGTTTTTAAATTCAAATAAGAAGAATACAGGTGTGTGTTTTATAAATCTGATTAATTATTTAGATATTAGGCTGATTAGGTAAACATACAAAGGTTAATTAGGGATCTTAACATTCTAATATACTTAAAAATGTTGTGATGAAAATAATGTTGAAATAGAATAGGTGCTGCCTAAAGTACTAAAGCCACATAAGATGACTTTAAATAAGTATATGTATTTAAAGAATTTTTTTTCCGACGCCTATTTAGTTTTTGGGCAATCGCAAACATTCAGTGCAAATTTAGTCGGACGTCCCCAAAAATGTCCTATGTGTGTAAATGTACAGTTTAATGAGTCGTATATATAAGGATACATGTAGTGACTTCAAGTGACTTTACCCAGGAACAAATAGCAGTTTATTATGCGTTCTTATTTCACGGAAGCCCCCTTTGAACTTTTCTCTGTCAAAAACAGATTTTGATCTGCTTACTGGTAATCGCCATTCTGTTTCTGGTTTAGGTGTGTGAGTCTGTAAATTGAATGATAATAATTAAACAAAACATTGTTGATGCTTTTACTGTGTTGTAGTGTCAAAATCCATTTGAATGCAGTCTCTATTAAATATATCGTCGAAACATAGCCGAAATACTGCCGATTTTCATTAAGTGATTTTCATAGTAACGTTTGATATTAAATTTTTAATTTAAACTATGTTCATATCATTACACTGTAATCAAAGTGAGAAATAAACATACAACTATATAGTATTTACACTTACGTATATTGTATCCTTAAAAGTATAATACGTGACAATATCTTTGTTACACGAGGGTCTCTGCAACTGATCCGTTGTATAAGGTCGATGATGGAGTCGGCTGGTCGTTAAATACGGATCTAATAGCTTTTCAAAACCTTCGTAACTTGTGTCGAGGGATTCTAGGTCTTTACGCCAACTTGATTCCGGGGGTGGCTGAATATAATAGGAAGAGTATCATGCTTAAGTGGAATAACATCGAAAAAGTTCCTTTTTTTATAATTTGCAGTTTAATGGTGTTTTGTAAGTATTTCAGTAATATGTTTCATAATTTATTAAATTTCACATGGAAATAACTCAAACACTTATTAAACTGCCTGATGATATGAGCTGATTATACCGTTAGCACATTCAGGCCGCCGGTACTAGTTCGCAGTCAGTGGCTAATTTACGTGGCAAGACCGGTAGCTCAACTACCCGCCAGCTTTGCCGCCGGTATAGTTGACGGCATACCAGAGATTTCCTTTCCTGGCTACTGGCACTTCAGACCGAGCTTGTTGGTTTAGTCGGTTAAAGTCTGACGTAATCACTCCACCGATTTTGGTAATCGAAAATATTTTCAAAAAAAAAGTAAAATAAAAAATAAAATAGTTAGAGCTTGTGATCTATGTTTACTTTAAAATATAAGCCTAATTTGACCTTGAAAACTATAAATGTTCAATAAAAATATTAGGGTGTCTACCAATATTTTAATTCAGAAACTTACTGGAGTTTGAGGTAACGTAGCTGGATGTTTGTATTGGTCTTTGTTAGTTATTAGTCGAGATGGTCTGATTTGTGGTGTAAATTGACTTTTCATCTCAGTTCTTCCATGTGCAGTCAATAGCGGTACTCTGTCAGCTATCTGTGAAATAGTTAACATAATTTATCACTATCTTCATAGGTTATCAGTAAATTTGATAAAAACTCATATAAACTACAAACGTTTGGCTTGATGTAATCGCTTTTAGAGATTTTTAATTTGTGAACCTTTTACGATTTTCTACCTTAACGTTTCTTCTTCTAGACAAAAACTTTAAATTTTCCAGAATTAAAGTTTCTCTTCTTGGGAAAGGGACTTAATTTTTTTTTTAAAGATCAGTCTCGCATTAGTAATATACATCGTGTCGCACTTTACAAACATACAAGAAACGAACACAAAGGACACCCAGACTCAGAACAACAATTTATGGATCACACAAAGTGTTGTCCAGTGTGGGATTTGAACTGTCAACACCCAGCGCAGTAGAGAACTGCGTGGCGACCGTTTAAATCACAGGCCAACCGTGCAGTCGAAAATAAAAAAATTATAAATGTCTAATTTACTGTTAGTACATAAATAACTTCAGCAAATATCGTTTATAAGCCATGAATATGAATAAAAGAACACATACTCTTCTACTCTGATGATTAACGTATTCGTTTTCTGTACAGTCTGTATGTTTGTTGAACCGCTTGGTGTCAGGTGGTTTGATTCCAAAATCTTCGATCGTCTGTGATCGTGTCAGTTGCTTCGTGACATTATAATCACGGAAATAGTTCTTTATTTCTTCGATCGGCTTTTTCTATAAAATATATTTTGTTATAGATGGATGTAAAACTGATATTTAATCTTACTTAAAACTTCATGTATTTGTACAAATCCGACTGCTTTCATTTTATCGAGATCAACTCATAACCAAATGTTTTTCAAAAGCTAGTAAAACATTAAGGCTGTTGCCAACAAGTCATTAGATTCTTAAGTAAAAAACAATTTCTAAATATACATTGTGTTATTGCTAAACAACCGTGTGAAGACTGATTAAAAAAAAGGACTGTCATCATCCCAATTCATTTCATGGGTGTCGTAACATAGTGTTGTTCTTTTTCTGCATAGTTTTTCTACTCTGCAGTGGTAAAGATCCTCTTCCAATCCGTTTAGCCAGCACGGTATAGCAGACCAAAACCTCTTTTCTCAAAAATAGGTCTATGTATAACAGTAGAGTTTAAAGGTTGTTGATGTTGAAACATGTAGATATGAGTTTGGAGACTCACAAAACTCAAGAAATGAAATAACTGCTTTTTTATTTAAAAAGACAACGATTTGGAACTCCTAAAAATATATCCTGTGTCGTGGGGTACTTTACAAACATACGTCAATCAATGACCAGAAAGAACACCTAGACTCAGAACAACATTTTTTTGTGGATCACATAAAATGTCGTCCCACGTGGGGTTTAAATCCACAACACTCAGCGTAGTATGGAGCGGTGTAAGGGCTGCTTATCCACTACGCCATACGTTCAGTCTGCTGTTGCTTTTTGGTGGGAGCCGCGGTGGTTTTTACTGAGAATAGATACATTTTTATATTCTTCACACTGTTTAGCATTATTATATATCTCTGGATAACACATTACGTTAAGAGATCTATTCAGACTAGAAAGAGCAGAGAGCTAAGGAAGAAAGACGTCGAAGAAAAATAACGAGGATTTGAAATCATAATCATATATTTTAAACTTTTAAATGTGCTTCGACCAGCAGACCTTCATTCAGCAGTGGACGGCGATAGGTTGATTTGATTTGAACGTGCTTCTGTTAGCTTTATATGAATTTATGTAACGGAATCTTTGAATGTGATTTTCGCGGCTTTTTATTTTAATTTTTTTTTCAACGAATTGATTTGAAACTTTGAGCTTGAGACTTGAAATTGAGACCGACTACATTGTAAGAATTTGTATAGCTTGTCCAATTATCCTTACCCGGCTCCTCAGGATTAATGATTTTTGATCACGTTTAAATTAGCTTGGTATGTAAATGTGTAGCGAAATCTCTGAATGGGATTTTCACTTTTGGAAGAGATAGTATTCAAATTATTAAACTAGTGTCGATATATTTCCTGACAAAATATAGGTACGGTACCGCTAAAAGACGTAGTAGTTCTCAAGGTAGTAGAGCCATGCTGATTTCATCACGAACGGGCCAGCTCGATTGTGGCAGTATTGCCCTCTCACAGAAGACCAACGCAAAGTGACAGCATTCATGTTGTCGTGTTTCGTTGGTGAGTGCGAGGCCCATCGATACAGGGGTAAAAGTTATCGTGGTAATTATGTGAGCCTCACACTGCCACGATGACTGTCATGTCTTTTACGTCCCTGAGCGAGGTAGCATCTCACTACACCGTCACAGTATGGGTCACCATACTGCATTGTTTGCGTTCGTAGACTCATGCTTTTCATTGAGTGGAGCAGAGACAATTTGGCAGGTTTTTAAAATAAAAAAGTCAAATGTTACCATAAATCCTGAGTTGGGCATCAACTGTTCACAATATTCAAGGTTACACGGTTGATCATGCAGTCATTTATCTAGGTTCACGACTATTTGCCGCTGGACAAGTTGGAAAGTCCCTTATAATGGTGATGTATTAGATGAAAAACATGGTTAGGTTATGAAATAATTTGTAAAACAACTTGGTTGCCAGTCTTCACATATGATAACAACATAAAATTGATGCTTCGATGATTACTAGTAAAGAAAAAAAGATTTAGGACACTCCAAATACTTTTGTGAATAAGTAAACTAAAAATTATAAAAATATTAAATGTAGTTTAAAAAACTTAAAAAGAAACACACTTTTATAGAAAATCAGACTAAAAGATGAAATCGTATTTTAAATAAATTTAAATTAAGGATAATGTGATTAGCAAAAACAATGAATTTTATTGTGTAAAACGTAGGGTGCTTTTAAGATATTTACAAAATAGCTACTTCTAAAAACATTTGCCAATAAAATATTTATAACAGTTGACATCAAGTATCCCACGCTTGAATTCATCTGAACTTTATTTTTAGCTAATCACTATTCTTGACTTAAATTTATTAAAAAAATATTTTTTACCTTTCAATTTTACTATTATTTATTTTTCAACGATGTAATAGTTTACTCATACTTTATTCTGAAGACTTACTTGCTGTTTTAGAACCTCACCAGACGGTCTCCAGCGCCGACCAATAGTTTCACTCGATATTCCAGTCCCGATGTATCTTTTTACGGGGTGTTCCAAGTTTACTCTGTCCCAATTGGGGGTAGGTAACTTTTTGGGGTAGATAGCCTGCATATTGCGATTATCTTCTAAGGAACACACAGTTGAATGTAGGCTATAATGTGGAATACGTTTCATAGCTGCTTGAAGATAAGACCCGGTACTTGTAAAATAATATCGTATATGGTATAACTGCACTGTTATGTAATCTGATTCAGTTTATTTCTGATTGCTACTATTACTTATTAGACTCTTTGAACTACACTATCCCTTGTTAGACTTTTACACGAAGCAATAATTTCGTGTTTTATCGATGTTATTGTAGCCATGTAACCAAAAGTAACAGACTAAGAAATGTTTACTCTAGTTGCTTGGAAACGAATTGACGAGGCGACAAATACCTTCGGCTCTTCTGCTTCTTGGGGTACAAGAATCAGGAGCATGTGGCGTTCCCACTAAAAACCGCCCAAACGGCCAGCCTCTGCCATCCTACTATAGAAGGGGTCCGGACCATACGATTTCAAGTCTTCCCCTAAATCGACACCATGCCCCTGTAGGCCCTATCCCGGGGAAAAACCGGAGCTTTTGGTGTGGTGACCCGACTGTAGATTTATGCCGGTCAGACCGCCATCCTATTCCCTACCGCAACAACTAATCTGCTACCAGAGGCCTGAGAGAGTGTGTCTCTGATCTCTCGCGGTCCCGTCGACGGCACATAACGCCGCCAACATCTTCTTCGTCTTCGACTTCGTCTTCCTCAGTCATACAGCGTAGTTTTCTTTTTAAATTCATTGTATAAGATAGCTTATATATAGCAGTAGTAGTACTGTGATTTTTTTTGTGACCTCCAAATATTACCGTTTGGTTTACAAAGGCTTTAAGAAGGGACACTTATTTGTGTTATTATACTTAGTGATGAATACGTTAATCAAAATATAGTTTTCAAAAGCAGTTATTATTTTTAAAAAGCTTGTCCACTGATATCATTGAATAAAAAAATTCATCGCCACTTTAAAAGTACTTGAAGTACCTTTTTCTTTTTGTTTCTTTAGCAGTGCGGGACTTCCCCGGGATACCTTTTACTGGCGGTCATGTCGGTCTTGAGCTGACCAGAAGTAGTCGAAGAGCCAGATGTACCCAGATGACCCCCTCCTGAGTGGAAACCCAATATTCCCTTTCTGGTTGAGCGTCACGCTGCCAGCCCAGCCTGCAGTGATCACCCCCAGGCTTGCGCTTATGAAGGACAGAGATCATTCTACGAACTGTAGCGACTGAGTCATCTAAGAGACTGGGCCCGTTCCCAGGTCTGGCGACCACTGCTTTGCACACGCTGGGTATTCTGTTAAAATGTTCACGGGCTAGTAATCATATTTGTGGGACTCAGGCTGCGTTGGCTCTTAATTCCGCGGCTGGCATACCGACGAAAACGGATTAGAAACCACTTCAGCTGTTTGCGAAAATCGAAGACATGTTCGTATTTGCGTAATCCAAATATGAATCTTATACACAGATTTTGAAGTATCTCAAGTTTATTCAATTGGTTTACAGTAAGATCTAGATTACTGGCATCAGCATAATTGGTAATGGGGCAAAGAAGAGATTGTGTAAGAGCAATTGAATTGCCAGTACTTATAACATACTGTCAGAAGTCCCTTGTTACAAATTTGATAATTTTCATTTTTCAAATGTAGCAACCCTTATGAGCAGAAAAACTAAATGCAAATTTTATATTCGAATGAAAAACTACTATGCTAATATCATAAACAGGTAACGAAAATCTTAGTAGGAAGTAAAACTTGTGAAAAATGATGGGTGTTCCTGAAGAAAAATACTAAAGGCAATGTAATAAAAGATTTCGTATAAATTTGGTAAAAATTAATTTACTCCTTCACAATATGACTGAAAACTTTATCAAAACACAATATACGTGTTTTTACAACTAATGTTAATAAGATTGACGTAATAAATACAAAATGGCGCGCTTTACACTGCGCTTTTGACAGACACGCATTCAGAATAATGGTAGTTACACAGTGTTACACATTAAAACATCCTTGAGTAAAATTATTGATAGATACTTAAGAAAGTGTTTTTACATTTTCAATTGTTGCGATTTGTTGTTACGTTTGAACATAAGAACAAATCATAACGAACATGCTTTAATTGTTCAGTGCACATACACTAAGATACATATTTATTAATTGAATTAGCGCCTTTTAAAAAGTTAAAATAATAAAAAATGTTATTCGTCTTTTTAATTTTGACAAGTATTTTATTTCATAAAAATAAAAGTTGCTCATTAAATAAGAATCCATTGAAGTTAAAACGTTAGAAGATAAGATCCATATTTTTATCGTTCAAGCAATAAAAATATGGACTGTACCACAGCGAATATCTAAAGCCTTACCTTATTCTGAGACTCAGAATGTAGTCACTGAATTTAAATAAAAAGTTCTCTCAGTAATATTGCAACTTGTACTATATCTACTAGATACTGCTATCAATAATCTTGAACAAATTAATTGGTAGCCCTTGTTTGAAACATTTCGTTCTCAGCAAGGTGTTAAGAAAACTTTCAACATTAGGTTAGAAAACTAGAAAAATATTGTCCGAAAGGTTCCTAAGACATTCTTCTGAATACGCTTACATAACAGGTAAACTTTAGTGAATATCAGTTCAGTTATAATAAATAGTTGCAAATTATGGAGGTATTATAAGATACGTTATCGAAAATGTTGTCAGTTTAGCTTTTCATACTTTGAAAATACACACATCTCCACTACAATTTACCCATTATTCTATTAACGTTGTAATGGTTACCTTACAACTACATATAAATAAGTTATATTAAGAAACAGCTCTACGAATATACAAAAATTAATACAAACCTTACAGTATTACTAATTAATACGATTAACATCACAGTTCATAAAAAAGTTAGTAAGAGTTAAAATATATGTATAGATACTTCAAAAGTAAATTTTAAAACTAGAAAATGTTCAAAGAAACTCTTAAATTTAATTTAACTTAAAGAACAATTTGGTAAGTTATTTAACGTATCTACGCATCGAAATTTAGGAACATGCACAAACGCACACTTGAATAAATAAACAATACCTTTTTAAGGTCGTTTTTTAGTCTCTAACCGCGTGCAACGAATTGGATGTATTGAATAATTTTTAATAAAAAAAAGTGATAAAACATTTACCCATACAATTACACTCCACTCAAACTTGAAAAGATAACTTCCATACGAGATACAAAATGTACAAAATAGGGATAATTCCCGAGAGTTCAGTCAGATATAATAATGTTACTTACACATTACTGAGTAAAAAAGCTACAATTATATGACATTAGTTTGCTCGTTGAGTAGCGACGCTTTAAAAATACTGCGTTTAAGCGATGTACTTACATGTAAGATAAGCTTAAGAAACGTTAGAACTTACAATTCTTGAATAAAATATCACTTTATTACTGTTTATGTGACAAAAATATAGTTAATTTGCGAATCCAAATATTTTTTTTTGAGGTTTTACTTTTAATGAGCATGATTTTACATTGTTCCAAAATATGAATGTCTCATGCGAGTTTTCTAATCCTAGGAGATTACTTTTGCTTCGAATGACTATATATTATGAGTAAGAAGCATCCTCTATGGGTAAGAAAGCAGGGCCTGCTGCGGCCATGCGATCTTTGCGTCTATCCTTCGGTAGGCGAGCGTGAAGTTCTGACCGCTCTTCTCTGACATTACTTCTTGTGGGCAATCGTTCTCGTTCAACATGGTTTCTAGAGAAAAGAATAAAAATATTAAGTAAATAAAATAGGTGAACTTCAGTAAAAATATTAAATTTAGAAATATTATTTTTCTGTTAAGAATATCACCTTAAACTAATGTCTAGCTCTTTAAAAATTTTGGAATTATCAATAAACAAACTTAAAGTAAAAATCTAATGTGATCGTTATAGAGAAATTTGTCTTTTTCTGTTACGTAAATTTCCGATAACTGTTTCAAAAGTAAACATAAATTTACCATCATCATCAATAGGCTGTACTAGTCTGGCCTGACCAGGTTGGTAAATTCATTTATAAATTTTCAACATTAGTTTATAAAGATTCACCTAACATCGGTTCTGTTTTGCAGCTCTATATGATGTTTTTTAACGTTGAATATTTATTTCAACCCACCAAAAGGCCATATTTAAAAACAAATATGAATATTTACCGTGACCATCGTGCAAGGCGAATAAGGCATAGTCTTGGGGATTGGTGATGGCTGCGGCGTGTGCGAGCGCACGGCACAGGTCCCGCGCACGCGCACCCGGCCGACACGGCACAGGCACGCGGCGGATCGAGCCGCGGCACTCGTCGGGCAGCACCACGCGCACCACCGCCACGGCGCACGCCTCGCGCCCCGCACCGCCACCGTCTAGCGAACCACGCCGCCACTGCAAACATAAATGCTCAGATTAGCTATATATTGTTCCCGATCATTATCATATAGCCTATAACGGTCCAATGCTGCTATGTCCCACAGCCTCTGCATAGAAAGGTTTGGCCTACTATATCACGCTGGTAAGATGGGTCGGTATAGGGTTTGTTTCAAATTTCACTGCTCTTTGCAGTGTTTGTGTCCTTTGCAGTTTGCACCCTTAATCGATTCTCACGACACCCAAGGGAAGTATTCATAAGTAGTTTCATCATTCATTGTGTGTGTGACACACACAATTATGCATGTAATTTAAAGACATATCATTTCTACCGATCTAGTTCATTCTCGTGATTAAAATAACTAATAAATGAATAAAACTTAAGTACTAAAAAAATTTGACTGATAGTAGTAAATAATAATGACGTCAATCTTAAAATTTAATCAACAATTAGTTTCTGATAATTTAAACTACGATACTAACGGAAGTAGTACTGTCGTTCTGCGGCTCAGGGGCCAATCTCTTGAGTACGGCTACAGCTGAGAAAAGTGCGGTAAGGTAGTAGCCGCCTTCGCCAGCCAGTAGCGCGGCAGGCAGTAGTCCCGCCATGAGTTCGGCTTCCAACTCCGCACATACGAGTCGACAGCGTGCCACGCTGTAAGCCAGTACTGGCAGCAGGTCATCTGCACCCACCGACCTTTCACCGCGAATCTGTAAGCAAACCACAAAATATAAATATCCTGCTTATATTTTCACGAACCATATATATGAATAACAAATCTAATGATTATATATTATTATAAAAATGAACTCACAGCATTAAACATTACAGAAATGGCTGCTAATAGATTTTCCAGCTTATCCAATGGTGAGTCAGCTTCCTGCATCTTCAAAAAGTTCTTTGATATGATAGCTAATACTGCTGGTGATGGTACTTTTGTAGATTCCTAAAACATATATATGTAGCGTTAGAGCCAGCTAGTTTAAGGCAAATAAAATTGATTTACATTATTGATTTATAAAAATATATTTGAGTTGTTACATGGCATATGATATTGTTTTTATATTCTTAAGTAGATATACGTTAAGATGGTTCTGACTGCGTTATATAATTCTACTTATAATTGATTTTATATCAAAGGTAAAGTTAAGATGTCCTGACGGTATGTACATACTCGACGCTTAAATGAGTGAATTGCTTTTTACACGTCGAACTCAGATGTGAAACGCCACTCTCAATCCATTTTCTAACAACACAGTAGACAATCAAACATTCATATACGTCTAACAGCTATCATACCGTAAATTGTAAGAACTCAATGTGAAATTAGTGCAAGTAAAAAAAGAAAGAAAATGGTAAGAAACTATGAACTATATTTATACCTTGACCCCAAGTTGTAATGGAGTAGTATGTTGAGCGCGTTCTATCGCGGCATGAAGTTTGCGTACATCAGCGGAATGCCACGCAGCTAGCAACGTGTACAACCGTGAACGAAGAGGTCGGACCACTAATCGGTGCATCACACCTTCTAGTATTGCGTCCAAGTTCAGAAATTCAGTTGATTTGAGCTGTAAGACACAATAAATAAATATAGATTGGAGTAACTGTCTTAAAAAACACACATGCAATGCTCTAAATGAAATTGTATGGTATATATTACTTGTCATCATCTCTTCTTCTTGAAAAAGGTACAATAATAACTACTTAAAATTATTATATTGTTGTTTTTTTTTCGTTTAAACATTTGCTTAACAGTTGTTTTTAAAAGACTCTCGAATACATCTCGTGTCGTGTGGCACTTTACAAACATTTATAAAACGAACATAAATAATACCCAGACTTACAACACTAACTTATAGATCACATAAAATTTTGTTTCATATGACTCATCAAACCCAAAACACTCAACACATTAAAAGTCGCGAGGTGCCCATTTAAATCACCATGCCATCCGTGTAATCAAATATTTTTTACTGTCTTTTTACATAAAGATTAATATTATGACACAGATAAATACTTGTGTCATAATATTAATAAATCAGTTATACTTGAGATAAAAACAATTATTGTGAACGTAAAAATAAAAGCGTAAGCATATGAATAAATTAAAGCGTTTTTGCATTTGCGCTTGACTTATTTACCTTAAGGCGTTCTTTTTCAACTTCTTTCTCAAATTCTCTCTCTCCATGTTTGACGAGATAGTTTTTCATTCCAGACATGAATTGCCTCATATTGCGCATCATCACCTTTGAAAAAGGAAGAAGAAAGGCACATTTGATTACCAAGGCATTCTAGATAACGAAACTAACTACGAAAGATAACCCGTGATATCTTTTGATGAACTTTAATCGTGCTTAAGTTTTACTTGAATTTTTACTCTTACCAGTAACTGTTCCCAAGCTAAAACGAACTGGTTACCTTTATTTGTATCTATTACACCAAAAAAGTAAGCTATGACAACAGAAATACTTTCATCTACATAATTCAGTATAACTTGAGTAGGGGTTTCGTTTTAAGAAATTAAGCATCGGTCTTGAACATAGAAATTGGCACAATGGCCAAACGGACAAAATTCAGATTTCATGTATTCTTTGCGTTCATTAAAATTTATTATTTACCTGTGGGCAGGTCTCCTTCGAATCAAGAGTGCAGGCAATAAAGTTGTCAATGTTTTGGGCGAAAGTGGTGCTTTTATCTTGTGCAAGGTGTAGCGCGTATGCACGGAGCGCTGCTCCCGCACCACGAACCTGGCGGCCACCTCGTAATGCTCGCACGCGGCCTGCAGCTATAACAGATGAAAATAGGGGTTTAATCAATCATCATCACTTACGGTCTTGAAAAGATGCACTGTTTCTCCACGGCTTCTCCTTAGATAGAAGGTTTCGGTTCACTATACCACGCTGGCTAAACGATTTGGCATAGGGTTTGTTTTAAATTGTCTTTCTGTTTACAGTGATGTTTTTCTGCACAGTTTGTTCCCTTAGTCGCCTTTTTTAACCACCCAGTAAATGAGTAGGTGTACGTTACATTAGTAACAATAACAATAAAAATGAAACGCTCCTATACATAATATACTGCTTTCTAATAAGTAAAACCAGAATTAAATTTATATATATATATATATAAATATATATAAATTTATATATATACACATATGTATATATATATATTGATTTATAAATATATATTTTGTGATTTCACAACTTGCGTGTGTTAATCATGTGTTTGACACAATGACCTCTTACAATCTAGAACTGCAGATGTTTCGCTGATAATGTTTGCATTATGTTACA
This sequence comes from Hypercompe scribonia, assembly GCA_949316085.1. Classification (NCBI taxonomy): domain Eukaryota; kingdom Metazoa; phylum Arthropoda; class Insecta; order Lepidoptera; family Erebidae; genus Hypercompe; species Hypercompe scribonia. Next base: position 13,954,934 of record OX438981.1, on the reverse strand, counting down.
ATGATTTTTAAAATACTGGATTATATGAAATGATGTTTTCGGGAATTATAATCTATAATATCAGTTTATCATGGGCAATTCAATCTCGTTGAAAGATTATAAATATTATATGTTTATTAAAACACAATATTACTGTCATGGTAGAAATACATATCAAAGGTGTTAGGGACGTAAACAGAGCAGTATTTTAACATTTCACTTAAGTAGTATAAAAAAAGTAAAATTCACATATCCAACTGAACCAAAATTAATTTATAAAAATGTTGCTAAACCGTAAGTGGTACAATTATTGCTGAAAGTCATTTAGTATAAGAAACTTCCATGGAATGCTCGCATCATGTTGTATTGTAATTGTAATAAAAAAAAAGTTTTGCTAATAATATTTTGAGGTAAGGCACTTGACGGTTCAAACGATTTATGTTATTCCTGTAACGTTTTCCTGAGTAGGTGTGAGAAGATAAGTGGTAGTTAAGTAGGCAGTGAACAATTATTATTCATTAGCAAATAGTTTAAAAGTATTTGTAGAACCATTGGTCTTAATTAGCATATAAGCATATACTACTAATGACTATATCACTAAGTCAGTTTATTGAGTGTCGCAACCCCATTTTTACGATTAAATTGTAGACCGCATTACAAACAAGGAATAAAGCATTATCTAGCTATTTGCATATACTATATAGTATAATATAGTATATGCAAATAGTATACTAGTTATTATATAGTAGTTATAATGTGGTTTTTATGAGTATGAGTAAGTACTGATACGATCCATAAAACAAACCCATGGAGAACCTATTGGATTAGTTCGGCGGTGATTTTGCGATGTAAACAACTTAGGTTTTTGAAGACATACGCTATAAATCAACCGTGCTTATAGTAGCTTGTTAATAATCTGTTCGAGCACCTTGCAGAGAATGGCAGTGATGGCCATAGGTCGGTAATTGGCCGGATCGGAGCGGTCACCTTTTTTGGAAATAAGTTGAACATGCTAAGTAATATGACAGGCGATACAAGCGCGTTAATACAGGAGGCAATTCCGGTGTACAGTTCTTAAGAACCACCGCTGGGTACTATGGGTCCACTGGCTTTCCGCACATCGAGTGACTGAAACTATGCACGGATATCCCACACTGCGGAGTCGCAGATCGGAATAGTGGACAGGTGCAGGCCATGGTCGTCGATTCGGGAGTTAGCTGCAAAGAGATTAACAAGCAGTTTCACTTTCTCCTAAAGCTGATGGACAAAGGCTTCCTGGTCGGTGGATGAATCCACACCATCCTTACAATGACTAGATTAGCATTCCACTGCTCAAATAATTACCACGATAACTGTCACCCCTGCATTAATGGGCCACTGGTCTAGCATTCACCAATGAAAGACAGCAGCGTGGATGCTGTTGCTTTAGGTTGGTCTTCCATCTGACTGACCTGGTCAAGCTGGCCCATTCATACTGAAGTCAGCGTAACTGTACTACCCTGCTAAAGCATAGTTCGGTAATAGTTTAAAAGTTATCACGATAAGATTAACGTGCATAAAGCCCCTACCACGAGAGCGACGCGTGAGGGTGGAGGGGCGATCCATCCAACGTTTGTAAAATTAGTGTGGTACTATGGAGTGAACTGTTGCACCGATGTTTTTAAATTTATCATAGAAATACTTTGGTTCTTGAGGAACGAAATATGCTACTATTTACCGTGATAAGGAACATACACGAGAGCAGAGCCGCGGGTAAAAGTTAATTACAAAATTAACTTTTGTCCACGGCTCTGCTCGCGTAAAATGTACTGTTAATTTTTAAGTGTTCTAAAATCAGCACTTATTGTATATTCAAAATACAATAATTGATTTCTTCTATTTTTAAAATTATTACACGTTTATTATTTAAAATGAAAATTCTTTACCTACATAGATAAGTTTTAGCCGACAAATTGGTATCCATCAGACTTCTTCTCGATTTCGAAGTACCCGGTATGTTGTCAGCTTTAAATTTTTTTCGACATTTTAATTTAGAATATACGAAACGCCATAATCTCATAAAACTGTTAATAATTTTGCGGAGAAAACTTGAACGTAACGGTTCCTCACTTTCGTAACTTTCAGAGCTAAGCTCGTCACAATGGCAGTGTGGCGGTCTCGCTACCACTTCCACTTTTCTCTTAATCATACTCGTCTCGGCCAGAGACCGACACATATTCGTTAAAGTATCCGTTTTCCTCAAGCATTGCTGAAACTTTGGCTCGTAAAATTGCTCGCGAGACACTATCACCCACTCACTGTCTAATGAAAATGTATCCAGAGTATCCGCCCTAAAGTTCTTTATTGTGGTCAATGCGTACACTTCATTTGACGTTGTCACAAACACATCTAAAGCTTGTAAAGCATCAAGTCCTACTGGACAATCTTCGTCTGCTGGTATAGCAGATTTCGATGGCTTAAACTTGTCGAACCAGATCTCGTTCTTTTTGACGATACATTCTTCAGTCCGATTCTCGCACTTTCCTTGGAACAACTTTTTGAACCACTTCATGGCTGATTGCTTGGCGGTTTTTCCCCGCGTGAATGAATGACTTAAATCTATAGTTTCTCATTCACAAAACGGAGCACCAATGGAGCTCAACGCGTGCCCGCAAACGACTATCACTGTACAGCTATAAGAATATGACTAAGAAATTCACGGCACGCGCAAACCTTTACCCTTTATTTATTATGAATTTATTTACTGAGTTAATGTTGTAACAGATAACAAATGTGCGCCTCGTTTCTATTGTATGTGCCGCACTAAATTAATTAATACGATAATGATGAGCATAATTAACATAATTTTATCTGTTTGATTGCGATGTTTAACTGAACTGAATTACAAACGAACAGACAATAATTATATTACCGTGACAGTATCGAATTTTATTTAGTATCTTCGTTATACTAAAGTGACAAAAAACTCATAATTTTTAATCTAATCTAAATGAGTGAGTTATTACAGTATGTTCCGTGTTACAATATATTTACTTAATTACATGTAGGTAGTTGTGTAATGTGTGTAATCATGTGCACGAGTCAACATGTGTACTGACGTTTGTTTCATTTTCAATAGTAAATAGAAACAGTTTCAATTCTTATCTTTAGAAATTTTACTTTCAATAACGTCTTCCGTGTCATTAATTTGTGCGATTCGAGCATGTATTAAATGTATGTTAGTACATATTATACATTTTAATTAAATATAAATTAAACCACTAAGTACAAAACGAAGACTTTTTCACGACTTTGTAATTTATAGATATTTAATAACTAAATGTTCAATTAAATTGTTGCATGTACCTACATGAAGTTGTAAATATAATTTGCATGTTTCGGAAACGGTTAAAATTATTTGTATGGAATTTTAAATTTATATTTTCACATCACATTAACAGGCTTCGACAGGTGACTGCATAACATATACCTGTTTTTAGCAAGAGGCCTACTATATCACACTGACCAGACGGGTAGGTATGAGATTTTTTCAAGTTTTCCTTCCCTTTGCAGTAACGTTGCAGTTTGCTCCCATAGTTGCCTTTTATAAGCCCTATGGGATGAATAGGTGTTGTGATACACTGTATTCTTAATCTGTCACCTTTTACTTTTATAAGCATAGATATAAATTGTTAGCTTACCTAAGAGTGGGTCAAGTCGGTCCCTGAAACTTTTGGCTCTTGTCGCTACAGCAGTTCCTCGCCTTGGAAGCGGAGACTCCCACTCACATGGCTCCTCCTAAATTTATAAAATTCTTATAATAATTAAAGTATAAACCTAATTGCAAACAATGATATAAATGCTTATTGAATTAAAGAATGAAGTGTCCATAAGTGTAACTACTGTTGAAGAAGACAAGTGTGTTTTTTACCTTGTCTCTACTCTGCCTGGTGCCAAGTATAAATAGAATCCAAGAGTTGTGATTACCATACACATTGCAAATGCAGACAATGCACTATGGTGACCCTACACTCTGGTGACCTAGTGAAATAATTTTTCACGCCCCGCTTGGGGTCGACGAAAGCATGACAGTCATCATGACAGTGTAAAACTCACACTTCTCACGATAACTGTCACCCCTGCATCAATGAGCCTCCAGTCTCGCACTCACCAACGAAACATGACACCACGGATGCTGTTGCTTTAGGTTGCTCATCTTTGTGAGAGTGGTACGGCTTCGGTGGCGCCGACCCCTTCGTGGTGGAACCAGCGTGGTTCTACTATCTCAGATTATGTATGTTTGAATGAATTGAATGTTGATCTAGTCTTTATTGAGGTCTGATTCGTAATGGGTTTGAATTCCACCCAAGTTGAATAATTATTTATAACATGTATGGATTCGGTAAGACATAACGGCTCTATATAGTTTGGGATCCCAACATCTCAAGCTTTTTTAAGTTATCCAGCCAATGTTAATAATTTTTTTATATCGCTCTTTTTTTTCTATTTTAGGAGTCTGCCAAAGTGAATCTACTCAGCCTGATGCAATGCCTGATGAAAGCATGAATAGAATCCAAGAGTTGTGGTCGTCATACTCATTGCAAATGCAGACAATGCAGTGTGGGTCACCACACTGCATTGTCTGCATTTGCAATGGCGGCATGCAATGGCTGCATTTGCAATGGCGGCCTAGTGAGATGCTTTTTCACGCACTGCTTGAGGACATAAAAGGTATGACAGTCATCGTGGTAGTGTAAGGCTTACACAGTTACCACGATAACTGTCACCCTTGCATCAATGGGCCTCCGGTCATGGGCTCTATTTTCCTCCGTACTTTAATATAGGTCAACCTCAGTGCCATTTGAAAGTGTTGTAATAGGTTTATGAGAATTTTAAAAAATTGGTTTTTGTGTAAAATTTTTAAACTTTAAAATCCGTTCGTTAAAAATTTGTGCGTTGCAAAGACATGATCTTATTAAATACTATGAAATCTTACTTATTTACTTAATTAGTGCAATACGGAATAAAAAAAACAAAGAAATAAAGATGAAAATGATAGTAATACTCACATTATCATAAAATTGACCATTTGCAAGGGGTATCAAACCGTCCCATTGTGAACTATCCCACGGCTCTGAAAAAACAGTTCCATCGTCGCTAGCCTGCAAATAAAAATGTGATAATTGCAGTAATTGGAACAACAAAATAATTAGGGTAGAAAGTTAATAAACCGAAAGAATTATAACACGCTAAAAATTCGATATGAGTAGTGAAGTCAAATAGACAAACAGCGCAAGCGTGGTCTCCAAGGCTAGCTAGTGACGAATCGTGGTAGATGGAGGCGAAACATCGGCAAAACTTAGTGCAATTAAGCACTAGGCACAGAACCGATCGAGATGGAGACTTCCCGTAAACGTCCCTCTGTCATGTATAGGGTTCATAAAACTTCAAAGATGAAGAATTGAAATCAGCAAAAATTCAATTAAATCACGAAAATCAATCTTCCATCTGCTGTTTTCAATACTATTTAAGATTGTTTTCTCCATGTAATAATAGATTAAGAGCACGGAGTGTCACCACCCCTATTCATCTCATGGATATCGCAGAGATTGACTAACAAAGCAAACTATACAGAACAACAAGACACAACATTACTGCAAAGAGATGGAAAATGTGAAATAAATCCTATGACATCCCGTCTGGCCAGCATGGTCCAGTAGGCCTTAATCTCTTTTCTATGGAGAGGCCTATGTCCAGCAGTGTACTGTTAAATTGTTTTCCGCATGTGTGTGTGTTTTACCTGTTCAGATAAAGGTCGCAGGTCATGGACATTGTCGTAACATGAAGCTCGTGGTGGTGATCTCACTTCCTCGGGTAAAGTCGCTGGCTCTAAATTTAAGTGTAAATCGGGAAATCTGTTAACCAGGAAAAACGTTTAATATTAGTCAATAATATAATTTATAGATGTACCTGCGGACTATAGCAAAAGAAACCTACAGTAAGTATTGACTTTGTTACCTTAGAGCAACGATTTGATGTACAGTTAAATGCTGCGATACGTCATCAACCCCACTTAACCTGCATTCCTGTTCAGCCAGTGATGGGAAGGTACCACTTTCATTTAAACCTTCCTCATTTTTGTCTGTAAATAAATGAAACTCCATTTAAATAAAAAACAGTCTAGAAAACAACCAAAATTTCGTTTCAAGAAAGCTTTTAATGGATGTGCTGAAATTAATAAATAGTGAAACATATGTTTATATTTTATTTTTAAACTTAATTTTAAGCTGTACCCATATTACAGATTTTATTAAATATGGATGGAAGATAAAAGGAAAAATATTGACCAGTTTATTTATTTAATAATAAAAAAAATACGAGATATAAAAGATACAAATTATTTCAAGTGATAAGCTATAAGTTGGGAGTTGCAGGAAATCTAAAAGTACAATAGCAATAGATTAAGCAGCTACTGGTCAAGCCGTTGTAACACTGACTTATAAACTCCCAACTGGAATCAACGGTCCAAGTCTGGTCGTTCTTGCCTGAGGGTGGCTTGGCTGCGACACGTGGCGGCTGCACTGGTTTCATTTTTGGTTTGCTTCGCAAAGACATCAAGTTGTCCACGGATGAAGAGGTGTTGGGTGACGACGCTAAAATTTGATTATTCAAATATGACATACATAAAAAAATTATAACATATTTTTTGAAATAAGATGTTTTAAACTTTTTTCAGTTTAATTATGTAAAACCACTCATAAGTACATAACATTTAACTGTACTCGCAAAAGTCGCAGTACGGAAACATTTATGGAGCAACAAAAATTTTTTACATGTTTCTTTTTTATATCGGTATAATTGTGTTTCGATTGTTATCTTTTAAAGACTAACCCTAAACATTGTTTTTTGATTTTACAAGAACGTGAAATTAAATAAAAGTTAAATCGAGAACTTACATAAAAAAACTTATGAAACTTAATATAATTTTATAAAATAAAAACATATATTATACTTACGAGATAGCTCTTCAATGCTGTGCATATCGCGAAGCGGATAATAGGGATGGTTTTGATTTGGTGGTTCTGAATAACGTTGAGAAAGATTCACTCCAATTTTTAATAATTTACGCCGTTGCACTGGTGCTAACAACGCAGCCTAGAAAAATAAATACTATGTAACCTCTTACTTTAGATATGCCTTAGATTTGGTAATGTAAATTAAAATACGTACTTCTTTCAATGTATCTACAGGATCTGCATAGAAAGGGCTACCAGCGTTATCCTTTTCAGATTCCTCTTCCATAGAAACTTTTACACAGTCATCTTCCAATTTAATAGTTTCCATACTTTCTGTGTTATAATTTTCTTTGCTTTTAATTACAGCTTCGATTTCTTCAGTCAGTTTCTTATTCATGTTCATTTGTATATTGAGTTTATCCGGCCTCTTTGGTATAGTGTCTCCCTTGCTATTAGTAGTAGCAATGATTTCATTTGATCGCCTGAAACTCTTCTTGAGTGAAGTATCAGAAAGATTTTTCTTGTCGTTTAAACTTTCTGTTGAATTAATTAGATGCATATTTTCCTTTTCCAATATTGATTGGGTACTTTGTGCTGCATTTAGTTTCGCTGTAACATTATTTTTGTTATAAAAGACTATTTTATGAAAGCACCTATTTTTTAATAAATATATATTTACTTACGTAAAGTATCCGGCAGAAGATCAGGTCTCTTACTTTTCATCAGTCCATTGTGAATGTTGTTTTCATTTTCATGTTTCAGTGGTTTAAAAGTAGTGCAGCTATTACTTTCTGGTCCCCAAATATCTTCATAATCTGAAACTTTGTCCATCAACGAACTTCTGCAATACACCCCTGGAGATTCAAGTATATCTGATTCCTAAAATAGTAAAGAATGGAAAATTAACACTCAACTTCCAATTATAAAAAAATCTAAATGTCGGAGCAATATCTTGGTTTTTAAATATTTATTATAATATCTGGTACAAGAGAACTATAATCAACTATTTACTTTAACGTGCGATTAGTAATATTGATATAAAACACAACAGACTTATGCACTCTGAAAACATTTACTCTACCTGGTAATGTCTGGACTCCTTTCGGTGGGAGTGCTTACTCCTTCTCGATCTACCAGACGGTGTAGTACTTGCTGTATTTGTATTTGGAGACAGAACTTTATCTCTGTCTTTTCCCATCAAAGGCGATACTACCGATTGATTAGAAGATGGTGAAAAAACATTTTTTCCTGATATAGGAGAACTTCTAGACACCGGCGAGAAAATCTCACTTTTGTTAGTTTGACTTAGAGGAGAAAAAACACCGCTTTTAGAAGAGATTGTGTCGTTAGATACAGGAGAGTTTATTTGACTCGTAGGAGAAAAAATCCCGCTAGTAACAGAGTTCGTTCCATTTGGTGATACCAAATGATTTGGGACAAAAGTGCTTGACTTAGTTAAACTGTTTACGATAGGATCCACTGAATCTGATGTGTTCGTATGAGATTGTTCTACTGGTGATCCAGGCTCTACATTATTCTGCTCAGTCATTTGACGTTTGAAGCTTCCGTGCAAACTAGCCGTCATGGCATTGATGCACTCCCCTTCTGGTGACATACGGTGCATCATGTTCTATATAGGAACAGGAAGAGTAAGGTAAGTACCAAAATTTGTAAATAGAATAGAAACATATCTTAGGTTAGAAACAAACAGTCTTCTAGTAGTGCCTTAATTAACGTGCAGATAAGCGATTTATGTACAAACCAAACAAAATACCAGTAATCCTTACCTGTGATTCAGTATTAGAATCAGACACGTTTTTCATCGCATCCATGGCCCCAAATACGGAGTCTGTGCTATTGTTGTTATTCATGGCATTAGAGGCGAGTGTTAGTTGCAACCTGTCGCTTTGGATGCTCTCATTGATTTGATGATTGTGAATTTGTGTGTTATTGACACAGAATGTAACGGTTGTTGTAACAGTTATGTTTCCATTCTGTGAAGCTTTGTTAATAGGACTGAAAGCAACAGCATCAGATTTGGGAGATAGAGAAGGCTTAGAGAAAGGTGGTTTGGCCCATCGTGGAGGCGGTGGAGGTGGGGTAGTTTTAATACTGTTTAAATGATTGGGAGAATGGTGCGTGTTGGTTGTTGGAAATGAATGAGGTTGTGTTATATGCGCCTGAAAACAGGTGAAGCCTCTATTAATATAGTTTAAGACGGCAATACTATAGCTAAAGCTAACCCAAATTATACTTACAGTACTAGACATGAGATTTAAAGTATTTGGTGGAGTAGGTCTAGGCGCCCTGATAAATGCACTGTTGGGTTTTGCTGGTGGTGACGGAGCTGTTTTTCCTTTGAAGGTACTAAGGTTCTGATTTTGAATCGGTGGGGAACCTGACGTATCTATCGGTGACATTTTGAGCACTACATTTTGATCTTTGTCTGGACTAAGAATATGTTCACGGGAGTCTGTCCGGGTACCTATAAATTTCGTAACTTTTTATTCTTGATATCCGGTATTGATAAAATTTTATATTATATTCAGAAATATACAACTTACTCGTGTTAAAACTACTAAGACTAGAGCCTGTGTCAGAAGGAGTAACAGCCATTGGTACCACGCCATTTGCCAACTGACATGGAGAAACAAGATTGTTCGGGTTGTTCTTCGGGTTTGCCATGGGGTATCCCCAGAACTCCTGGCCTAACATGGCTAGCGAGCTGAGTTGGTGTCGACTCTTGGCATCACGAAGAGGACGAGGCAGTTGCAGTTGCACTGGTAGCTCATCACTGTAAATACAACAATTTAGACTTTTAATTTTAATATTAGCATTGCACACCATTTTTTTAAAATAAACTTAATTTTGGTGCAATGAGAAACAAAAAGAATTTGTCATTTTAAGTTTAATAAAACTCAACATAGTGAATTAAATTGCCACCAATAAAATTACTAAAACTTACCAGCATTGTGAGTAATGAGCGATTAGTTCAGGTATATTATCGAAGCGATTGTGAGATGTTTCGAGCCCAATGCGTCCTCCAGACGCCTGTATGAGGTAATGTTCAATGTAGGGACCCTTGTCGGCCGGTAGACGTACACTTATAGCCATTGTATCCGGTTGGCTTGATTGACGTACTACAAAGTTCTGAAAATGATACAATTGTCAAAATGAAACAATGTAATATAGACCGTATACTGTTTCATATTATGAATTTATTTTTGCAAAAAAAGAGTTAAGGACTGTTTAGTTTAGTTAGTTACTCTAACTTAGTTAACTAAATCTTTCAGCATTTTTTTTTTAAGAAATACTGTTATCAAACGTGAATTATTTAAGTAGTGATGTTCCTTAGCCGATTCGTTAATTTTTATTAAAATCTTCCGTGGAGGAACGGTTGTCAGGTCCCTCTGATATAGAGGAAGGATTCTTTCGGCCAGGCAAGGTGATCATACCTGGCAGACCGCGACCTAACAGTTGGTGTTGGGATGTTGTATATAGGCTAATCGCCATGAGAATTTCTATATCACGATTCAGGATTAGTAGTTGGCCCGTAGTTCATTACTCCGTAGTTCGACGTGTCTTCGCTAAATGGCGCTGTAGTATGTATTTTAATTTGTGCTGTATATGGCAGTCGCCACTCTTCTATCCTTATACAACAGGGTGAAAGAATTTTTTAACTTAACTTTTGAATTATAGAGGAGAATTGACTTAAGAAAATTCTATCATTCGAAAGTCATTGATCATGTAAGATATATTTTATTCCTGTAAGATTGCTACAATTTATTGATGAGATTTAATGCAATTGAACTTGATAATGATATAATTTTTGCGATTATAAAGAACTGTGAAGAACGATCAATCTTTCAGTAAGACTAATTTGAAAATGTACAATATGGTCAACTAGTTCACTCTCCAGGAGACGTAGAATTTGAAAACATGTTATGTATATATGAGTACATAGATAATGCTCACCCCTTCTTCCTTTCCCTGGAGAAGATGGAAGGCGCCGGCTCTTTGAATACCAGGCAGGAACCATACAGGATGCGTCCTGATAAGTCTTTCCAGGAGTCCTATGTCGCATGGTGGTTGCTCCTCCGATGCTGACCCTGACGAATCCACGGAGGAACAGTCGCCGCGCGCGCCTTCGCCGTCTGATGATAGACTTTCTCGACTCTGAAAATAAAACATGGCATTATTATATGACCGTTTGTAACATACATAAATACATCTCAATATATGACAATAATATATTACATAGGAACTGTATACTACTTAAGGTAAATTATAGCGACCACTTGTTAGATATCAAAGATAAATTTAATGTTCAGAATGAAGGCATAAAAGGAAAGGACGTTTTGATTGCATATACTTTATAGAAAGGATACTTTTTTCTGAATAATCAGATTAAGTAATTAAAAAACTCTGCTACGGCAGATATAGTATTTTTAACTAACAGAAACATACAGTAGCGCTCAAAAGTATTTTGGCAACTCAATTTTATTCCATATTATAAAAAATGATAACAAAATTGTTTCTAATCAAAGATTATATTTGAAGTAATGATACGTTTCACAAATTAAGACATAAAGAAAAATTATTTACGACACAGCTCAAAAGTATTTTGACAAGAAAAGTTTTTTATTTTATAAAATACAAAAATTATTATTTTTGATGTCAACTATTAGTATTTTGTTGCATATCCATTAGCCTTCAAAACCGCTTCACAACGCGCCGGCATCGAGTCAACCAGTTTCTGCAAACGATCGATGGGTATTCGGCTCCATTCGTTACTTAGTGCTTCATATAAAGCATCTTTATTTGAATAGTTTCGATATCTTACGCGGCGATTCAGTTCTTCCCAAAGATGCTCTATCGGGTTTAAATCGGCACTTTGACTTGGCCAGTCGAAAATTTTAATTTTAGCGAGTTTCATGAAGTCGTTGACATGTTTCGATTTGTGCTTTGGGTCATTGTCTTGTTGAAAATACCAACCAGGTGCCTGCCATATTTGCATAGGGTAGCATTTGTTGCTTTAATATATCTGCGTACATAAAGCGATCCGTACCTTCTATCCTAACTAAAGGTCCGACTCCGCGGCGAGAAAAGCATCCCCAGACCATAATATTGCCACCTCCATGCTTTACTGTGGATATTTGGTATCGAACATCAAATCTTTTGTTTACAGAACGTCGCACGTACCGTATACCATCAGATGACACTAAATTACATTTACTTTCGTCACTCCACAATACCTTGGACCATTCTGAACTCGTCCATAACCTGAACCGTTTCGCAAACGCAAGGCGCAGCTTCCTATTCCTTGCAGAAATTAGAGGTTTCTTAGTTGGACGTCGTCCATGTAATCCGAAGTACTTTAGTCTGCGTTTTACAGTTGAAACGTGTAAAGTCACGTCGTAATTTTCCTGTAACTCGTTTTTTATTTGCACAGCCGTTTTTCGAACATCACTTGTCGATAACCTTTTTATCAAATGGTCTTCCTTAGCGGATGTTTTTTTCGGGCGGCCACTTCGAGGCTTATTTTCAATAGTTTTACGTTTATTATAAGCTTTATTCCACGGACTAACAAGTTGTCGTGACACTAAAACTTCGAGCAACTTCTGCATGCGTCATTTCACTTTGTAGGGCAGTTATCACGGCATTTTTAATATCATTTGAATATTCTTTAGTCTTAGGCATGTTGATAAATGCGGAGTAATTATACCTTATAGACAAAAATATATGCAGTGTGAGTAGAACCGCTGCTAGCAAGGAACTGAATGGTTGTCAAAATACTTTTGAGCGCATGTATGTAGACTTGTTTTGTATTAAACAAAGAAAGAAAACAAACAAGTTCCAACTTATAACTCACAGAGAATGAAATACATCATAAATAATACAAAAATATAAAAAAATACTAAAATTATTTTGAAGTACTCAGTAAAAAGATACGAACTAAGAACTGCAAACGTAGTTTTGTCAAAATACTTTTGAGCGCTACTGTATGTAAGAATCAATTAATTCAACTTATCGCCGTCCACTGCTGAACGAAGAATGTAGAAGAAAATATATACACATGTAAATAAATCGGCAGCTGTCATAATTCACTTTTATTTTGTGGAAAATTCTCTTCAAAGTAAATTTAACCTACACGTGTTTATCATTTTCAAGTATACGTTGAAAATGTAATAACAGCTAAAATTGCAGATACGTTTCCCTGCACGAATGTTAATTTTAATTCATTGCATTAATCAGTACTAAAACAGTCGGAGAAAACGCTTCGCTAATTGAGGTTTGCCCGGTACGTGAAAATAATCATAATAGGCAAATATTACTGAGTCTCTGTGTTCGTGTGGGGAGCTTAGGGGCTCAGTGCAGCCTTAATGGCAATGCTTTTATGGCTTTAGAGCCATACACAGACTATTAAATTTGGTGTGAATTATATGATGATGTCTAATGAAAGTCGTAATTGAATAATTTCGTTTGATCATCTTATATAATTAATTTAGATGTAGCCATAACTGTATAATTGTAAATGTTTAATGACTTATTTTCTTTTTCTTTCAGTTTTCAATGTTTTCTTTTATTGATAATTAGTGGTTAAAAAAATATTTAGCTATAAAGTTGGCACACTTAAATGGCAAAGTGAAAGCATCGAAGACTTTATGGACGGATTTATGTCACTCGTAATTACTTTTTTTTTTGAGTTTTGTATTATTCATCACTCGAATAAACTTTTCCCTTACCTTCAAATTCTTGCCTTTTTCAACTCGCATCTACATTGCTATATTTAACAAAAAAATTTAATAAGAAGATATTTACGAGACAGAAACATTCTACAAAAATATCCTGATATTCGCAATCGTCGAGAAAGCTGCGGTTAAACCAAAACAATATGAGAAGCTTCATATAAATGTCACTTTTATAAAAAGTGAGTACAATATCTAGGGGTAAATACCCAGGACGTCGCTTCAAACGGAAAGGAGGCTCTTTGTTCACCAACTTGGAAATATTATTACTCAATTTCCTCAAAGGTTTCATTTGTCGCTTCCCACAAAGGAGCACTAGCAATATCATAGATGTGCATCTATTCTCGTTTTAGTTTCGTATGTACTGTTGTTTATATTTTGAATCTCTACTACCCTTTTCGTCCGGCTGTTGAGTTCAGATAAGATTTTAGCATGATTTCTTTATGTAAAATCTGCAATGCAGAATGCAATTTGTTGTCGAATATATTTATGAATATCACGTCGCTCGTGGTTATATGATCCCTTTTTTCCAAACAAATTAAAAATATCTTCAAGAACGATATTTTTTTTTCATTTACTATCTATGTAGTTATTTTTTTAAATCGGTTTTTCCATAAATAAGGTTCTAATATATTTATAAATATCCTTTACTGCATTCTAAAAAATATACATGCACAGACATAAAATGCACTAAAAGAAGTCATAGACTGCACAAATGGCATAGCGGTATAAGCGATCGTCGCCGCTCTCTGCTACGCCGAGTGCTGTGGGTTCAAACCTCAAACGGGAATACACTTTGTGTGATTCACAAATTGTTGTTCTGATTTTGGATGTTCTTTGTGTCTGTTTCTTGACTGTTGTTAAAGTCCCCCGCGACACAAGATATGCTCAATGCGGGCGTTGCTTTTTTAAATTAATAATAAGTAGTATCTTCGAGTCAAACTTTGGATGAACAGAGGCATAATGTTTTGTGTTGTTGATTTCAGAGTTAAAGGTTTTGAATTTAAAGTTAATGGAAGAAAATTAAAAGACAAAGCATATCGCAACATGCAACGAATATAATAAATTATATTACGAATATGATGTTTCTTTAGCAAAAATGTAATTTAATTTAAGATCAAATACGTTTTACAAAAACCGCTACAAAATGTGGAAGATATGTAGTATTGAGATGTAGCAAATTAAACAGTCATAAAATATGTCGTACATATCGTTTTTTATAGGTCATAAAGAAGGTTGAAACATACTTTTCTGAACTTACATACATACATCATTATGTATATATTCAGTTATATACAACCTAAACCAAAAAATATGGACAAATGCTTGCCAAGCTAAGGTTAATAAAAATATTTTTATCTAAATTCAACACTTTTTACGTGTAAGTTCTTATCAAATTTTAACAGGTAATAGTTTCATGGTCTTATATATATGTATATAGGTATACCGGCGCATAAATGCTACAATAGTGAAATTTAATTTACTTTAATTTCATCATTAACAACAAAAAACAAAGTTTAAAAAAATATATATTAAACAGTTTTTTATAAAATTTAAACAATCCGAAATGATAAAATAAAATAAATATTGCAAACATTTTAATGTCTGACTGCATACAATATTAAATGAAATAGTAGTATAGTACAGCTTAACGTTATGGAATAAAATATGCATTCATTATTCATACGGGATGTTTGCTAATTGAGACATAATCCCCTGCAGCGGGTTTATTTGTTTTCGCTCGTAGTTTAATATTAAATATGTTGAATTTCCTAACGCTTTCACAAATACGAAGTCCGTTTATACAACTGAATGGCTTACTAGCTTTAGCCCGCGGCATAACTTGCCTTAATTTAGGGTTTTGTTACTGTACTTTTGTGTCTGCACAGAGTAAAGATAAGTTTCTATGAATCGACAAACATATTAGAACCTAATTAGCGTTTAAACTAGCGTTCTCTCGAGGCTACCGTCGAGTTAATATGGAATTTGTTAATCTACGGAATACCTGTGTATACTACAGTATCAACACTTAATCTTGTGTTGGACAAAAGATATATATTCTGTCTCTCTTTTTGTATTTTTATAAGGTTTAATGAGAGCCTGTGGAATCGTTAATAAAAAATAAACAGACATAGTCATTTAATCTAAGTTTTGATCATTAAACTTTTGTAGTAGCTTATAGTACTGCAAATATTTTGATATATAAATATATAGATAGAAATAAATGCAATGAGTGATTTGACAGAAAAACCATTTCATTGTGACTGGGAGTGGGTAATTGCTAGAAAGTCAGGTGTCGCTTACATTTATTTAATAGATTTTCTCTTCAGCGCAAATTACGAGTGATTGCGCAGAAAAAGATAACTGGATACTACACTGTAACTCTTGAAAAGGTGAGTTATTTTAAGAGGTACAGCATTTGATTGAAATTTCGTAATAAAATCAAAGGACTGAATTATAAAATAACAACTCTTTAATTGAAGAACGAAGTATTCTGCATTTTAGTTAAGTCTTTACTTTACTAATAATGAAGAATGTTTTTGCTCAAACATTTCCCCTAATTTAAATTAGCGCAAAGTCTTAAAAAGATCACGTTCATGGTTAGGTAAGATATTTATGTTTTCTATATATATAAAATATCCTTATTCTCAAAGATAATATAAAATAAGATAACTATTAAACGGTAATTTGTTTATTAAACTTTTAATTATGCTAATGTTTTTATTAAATTAGTTTTCCGTTTTAAATATTAAGCGCTTGTTCTCTAAGTTCTAAAGTTAACCTAGATTGTAGTGTGATAAAGATATATTTGATATCATCATTTACTTAAGTAGTTCGTGACAAAATGATCATGTTACGTCTTGACAACGACAGGATGTAGGAATGCTCAAATAGGTCATTAAAATTGATTTTAGGTTTAAATCTTAAGTTTAACTGAAGAAGTGTTTTTGAAGAATTTCTATGTGGCGGTAAATATTCTCCAAAATATTGACTCCCAAGAATTTAATAACAGGATAAAATAAATATCACCACAAAAATAATTCCCCAACCACCCGTGGCATTTAAACGGGTGATATTATTAGCCGAATCGCGACAATCTACACGGGAAATTAATTCTACGATCGGCGACAATAATAGCGCCAATGAATCATTTACGACAATGCCTTCCCAACACCAGGCGTAAGGTGTTAAATTTTGCCGCACAATAGATGCTACCGTTACAAATATTACACCGAATGCGGTTGCGATTTATGTCTAAAGTTGCTTTGCAATTATATTTCTTGGTTGTGATACGTGGTTGGTGTTCCATAAGCTCATAGTGTGTACGTGGAAAGGTAACAATTGCTGTATTACTTTAATTTGCTGAACATTTGGAACGTTTAAAAAACAATAATGAGGCGAGTAATTATATGAATATTAATAAGATAGCTGAATAAATGTAGCTTCTATATTTAAGAGTAAAAAATGCTTATTTAAAAAAAAAAACAAGTCAGTTAAGTGGGTAATTAAAAAAATAAGCATACACATTATGTAAGATGAGTAAATGTTTTAAATAAAAAAAATATATTTGAGTCACAAAAGTCTTTTTTAAAAATGAAAAAAAATAATTTGACTAAAAATAAAGGTACTGAGAACAAAAACTATTTAACAACTCTTACATTTATGTAAATATCTTAACACTTATGAGTTGGAGTGAAAATACAAATAGGAAATAAGAAATGCCGAAAAAATAATCTTCGTGTAGTGAACACAAACACACACTATACCTATGCCGTCGGCATACATTTATTTGAAATATAACTTTTGCTTTTTCATTCCTTTATTCTTATACCGCTTTAAATTATTAATAAAAAGTCTTTTGTGAACTATTTAACAATTAGTTGTTAAAATATGCTACATATTAAAGTGTCTTTATATTTCAAGTGTTTTTAAATAAACCTCCTTCATAAAATATACCAACACCTAGTATAAAACCTTGTACGGTCACGACACCTATTACGTAGACACTTTGCAATAGCAATTTCTTAAAGGCATCTGCTACTCATGAAAATATAACACAACATTCTTAGTGTCCCATAACAGTTCACTTTTACACGAGTTTCGTAAGTGGCGAGTGGGCGCACGTGCTGTGGCGCTGTAAATGTTCCAAACGTTTTAGGATCAAACGTTAAACACCTGCTACCGAAATACTCTGAACTCCTCAAGGCAACTTCTAATTAGGTATAAAGTTATCCAGAATACGTAATAGGGTAACAATGTGGTAAAACGTGTCTATGGCATATATATAAATAGTCAAGGGATTCTTCCGGACGGCATTTAGTCGATTAGCAGATTTTTATATAAAATAAAAGTTGATTACGATACAATATTTTGTCTCAACTATTTTTATCTTACTATTTAACTAAAAATTATGGTCAATTCTGATTTTAAACTTACAACAAATAGAGATTTAAATGAAATTGACGTAGAAGCACAAATTCCTATTGCAATCAAATTTTACAATATTTCTTTTTTGCAATTTTTATAGTCATTGTGTGTAAAACAACGTACTCAGTCTCGCATAATTTTCTGAATTAATAAGACACAAACGTATTTTTAAATCATTTTCGAAAATCAAATCGATTTTCAAGTTAAAATACAACATTCGAACTGAAATTTTACTTTAAAAAGATAGTATTAATATCAAATCACAAAAGTTAAAAACGAAGTTTATTGAAGATGCAGAAAGACGACGTTCCGTCTAACTTTTAACGAGCACCAATCGAATGCAGGCTTCAAAAAACGGTTCAAAAACAGCTTGAAAAAAAAATTGCAGGGTCCGAATAAAACAGTTATTACTTCACAAACACAACTTGGTCGCCTTTAGTTTCTTCAAGTTCAATCAAAGAGAGCAAACAATATTTGTGGTCCAGTATAGGGTGGTACAAGAGGGTGGGTTGCGTTGCAACGGCAGATGACTCACGCGGGGTTAAAATCAATAAGTCGGGCCTCGCTCGTGTGTACCCATCAGATTGCCGTAATAACCATTTTCTGCGAAGCTTATTTAATTTGCTTTGTTCCTCATTAAGTTTTATCCAGTAATTAATTAAGAGTTCGTGAAAGTACTTATGAGAAATAAATAATTAAGTGTTCGTGGAATTAATTTTTAAGAGTACTTTTTCAATATTTTGTATAAATTAATTAAAAGTATAAATTTATATTGTATCAGTTATAAAAATGTCTGAGTAAATGTCAATCTTATCCAATTTTGATGGTGGCATTTAATAACTGTGTCTGACACTAACTAAATCGCTCGCTTATATGTTACGTTTTTGATGATTGGTTTGCCTGTTCACAAAACATTAACCAAAACATTAACCATTACTTTTACCAAAACTTTTCAAACTTAAACCGATAAAGTATGTATTTTTAAGCATCATCGTTGATAGTTTATGTTACGTAACATCTCAGATTTATAGAAATGATATCAAAAAAGTTCACCTCTGTAGACTTTGCGCACAAGTGATAAATAAATAAGTGCTAGCTGTAATATTTATGATATGTTTACAACTGTAGGATTAGCCCCTCTATGAAACTACTCTCTGAATAATGAGGAAATATAGAGTAACAAAATGTTATGTATTGACAAATCCCGGAAACTAACCAATCCTGATCAAGGATTTAACGAAGCAAATTGGGGGTGACTTCAGTGTTTGAGTCCATTGAGTTTACGACGGCTGACTCATGTTTTGTTACGACCAGCGACCCTTGAATTTGAATATCATTTGCCCAATTAAGATTTGAAAATCATTCTCATTGTTCCGAAGATTACATAAATTCTAAAGTTATGTCAGATTGTGATAAACTTCGGAATTAAAAGTAAGGTAAACTACATTATTGATTTCGTATACAATTTTTGCGAGTCACTATCTTTCTAACAGGAATGTGACGCATATAGAGATTCTCTCTTATTACAATTAAGCTAAATGTTATGTTTCATTGTTTTATAACGATTCCTTTACGAGTCAGGTGTAATGTTCAATACATTTAAAAATAAAATCAATTCAATTTCTTTCAGAAAAAAATCCCCAATAATTGGGAATCAGGACTGAACAATGCAATAAATAAGAACGCATCTAACTGCCCCATTGTTGCTCTAAATCAATGGATTCGCTGCACTGCATGCAAATTAAACTAGAGATGGCTTTATATATTTTTTTCATCGGAAACCATTAAAGTCTGCCCCGGCCGAGGGGCACAAGGGTGCAGATAGAGTTCCGGTCCAACCGATAATCGTTCCGTGTTGACAATGGCAGTAATTATCGCGTGTAAAACGCCAACTTCCACACAAAGTTTCCCTTTAAAAGAAGACGGATTTTACCTCGCTAGTCGATTATGAGTTAACTTTTATTAAAAGTAATTTAGTGTAACAATCGGACTCTAGCCATTGAATTTCATATAAATTTTTTTAACAATATTCAGCAACGTGCATCTAAGGATTAATATTTACTACTATCTGCTATCATTTCCTAACAAAACTTAGTAAAGTTATTAGTAACTAAAATTGTATTACATTGTCTGAGCCAGTGCCTAGGAATTAAGACAATTAATGGGCATTGGCTGTAATGAGCTTGGTGTCTACCTTTTAATTATGATTTTTTGTGCTGATTGATATAATGATGATTATGAAATACTCAGACTTTTTAAAGTGAATTTTAACTAATAGCACCACTTACATTGCGGTATTAGAAATAACTGCTACCTAATCGTCGTGTTCCTATTCAGTGCCTATAAAAGTATGGAAAGTTGATTACTACAAATTTGCTAATAATATTGTGTGTGTAGTATAAAAGTGTAAAATACTATGCCCTGTCAATCCACTTCAAATAATGAGTTTCAGAGTACACATATTTTAGAACACTCTTGAAAATCGCGGGGTTGCCACTTTGTGCCTGTCGCTAGCACACTTACCAATTGAGACGAGAATTTCATTACGTTATATATTCATTTTATGTACTCTTTGTTATAATTATGAAATAGGTACTCAAACGTTTTAAAATGAGTTTAAACTAATAGCACCACTTAAACTGCGCTATTAGAAACCATTAATACGTAATCTTCGTGTTCGTGTATAATACTTATCAGTATTTACTAAAATGCGGGTAAAGTGGACTTAATTACTCTAAATTTTCTAATATTATTCTAGTGCGTGATACTATTTACTGTCAACCCCCTACCAATAATGAGTATGCACATTTTACAACATCGTTGAAAATCATGGAGTCAACGTTTTGTGCCTGTCGCCAGAATGCTAATAAGTTAGGATTGATTATTTTTCATACATATGTCTACTCAAATGCTTACCTTTCCAATGTCCTTTTTTCTAATACCGTTATATTAAATCTTACCGATAATATTGCTCAAGTATTTAACCCTCAAGAAACTAAACGAGGGCAGTAATTATCCGCAAAATAATTAAAAACACCATTACAGCCCATAAGCGGTACAGGGCAAGTTGCTGTCCACAATTTCTAAGTCGCACATGTCATTTATGTGCCACAAAGGCAGTTAGCTTGAGACCCTCCCTCTAATTTGAGGGTTAATCGTCAGCCCAATGGACCAGTAAGTGTAGTATAATGAATATTATGCTTTCAGGAAATCCCTTTACTTTTCGGCGCGTCACTTGTGGGTGCAGAATGGATTTCATCCAGTGACTTTCATTAGTACTTAACTAATTAGTTCCAGTTTCATATAATTAATCTTTTGCTAGACAATAACTGAGGCTCACTTTAAAACTATCATAATTTAAGTCTCAAACAATTTATTAAGTTTATTTTACTTTTGTGTTACAGGATTTGGTATGGTAATGTAGATACTTATTTTAAATTAGCCTTATTGGCAGATTTTGGAATTAGCATCATTTATAACGCGGGTAGATTTGTACTGGATTAGTAGTCTAGTGTTATAAGTGTAATTTTCTGTTACCAATATCAACGCAGGCGTCATTTTGCTTTTATATGCTATATAATAGTTACATTGACATGACATCATCAACAACAGCTCTTAATAGTTTACGAGTACTGCTGGATATAGGCATACTCTTAAAAAGGAAGTTGGTATAGGGTTTGTTTCAAGTTTTACTTCTCTCTGCAGTGATGTTGTACTGCATAGTTTGATCCCCTAGTCGCCACATACGACACCCATGGGATCAATAAGGGGTGATGACACTTCATATTCTTAACTCCTCACAACATGTATACTTTAATTATTATATTATTATAGTTTTATTAAAAACGTACAAAATAAATATCACAAACTTCTTTATGCAATGTGATTGTAGATTGTGGAGCTTGAAGTATGCACAAAGCAACGCTTGCAATTCACTGTGAAACTCTACACCTCGAGAGGGCTTCTGTCACTGGATGGCTTTACTGTGACTGAGTATTTCTGCACTCACAGTCGCAGGGTTAGTAAACATTGTGGGGGAACATCTGTCTAATTTTCACCTGAGAAAGCTTTAACGTTAAGTGCCTAGAGAAGAATAGAATAGAATCTATGCACTTTAATGGTTGTAGTAAAAGCTTTTACAAGTTTATATATAGTGTGTAGTTTTTATGAATTCATTTCCTTAATTTATATAGCTATAAAGTAATTTCTCTAGTAAACTATTCTCGAAATATTTATAGGAAGGCAGACAATGTTAAATAATGTAAGTTTGTAATTGTACGTACGGTTTTCGAAATAATAAATTTACTTTACCATTAATAAATTTCAATATAAATATAAGATCAAACGAAAAGCTCCCTCTAACAAATTCTTTTCTATAACACCGCAAATTTAATTCTGTATCGACCATTGAAAAATATTGCTTTAATGTGACTACTCAGAGCTCATTCACATGGTAACGGCAGCAAAATAGGAGGAAGCGACACATTCCGAGACTGCTTGCATAAACGATTAAATATAATTTTGAGATATACGTACAATATTTTTGAAGGAATTTCTCTCGTTCAATTTCAATACAGCATATCGTCTAGTATACAAATATGACTAAACTTGAATTGAATGAAAGAAGTTGGCTGTACGTATAGCGCAGTTAGTGATTTAAGCGACCCCTGTTTTGCGCGTTCTACTGTTTTGAGTATTGCGGGTTTGATCCTCACACAGTACAAAACTTTGTGTCTTTGAACCACAAATTGTTGTTCTGAGTTTTTTGTATTTAGCTATATTTTGTGTCCGTTTCGTGTAAATATGTGTGCGAAGTTTCCCGCAATGTTGTCATCCCGAATCATCCGAATGTCATTTTTTCTAAAAAAAAAGAAAAGTTTATTACCTGACTGAGACTGTCTTCACAACTGCCATCAGCGTCGACCGGTCTGAACAATGAATCTTTGATTGTCAATTCTCTTGTCCTTTTTTTTTCTTGGGCTTCCCTCATAGCTTGTGATTGCAGTCTTTCAAAAAACTCTCTCGGTTTCAATGGAGGTGGGTCGTCATCCGGCGGGGGTGGAGGGGGTGGTGGCACTCTTGTACGTGGTGAGCTTCGCAGCAAGCAGCGCTCGTCGTCCTCTGTGGAACGTTCATCGTGATCGGAGTCTGAGCTCCTGCTGTCACGTCGTCTTACTCCCTGGAGGTGGGGCTCTAGGAATGTTGCATTTCTGTAACAATAAAAGATATCTATATATTAATACGCGATGCAAAAACTTAGGACACCTTTTTACGAAAATTGCGCGGACACAGGAGTATAAAATTTGGCACACTTATAGTTTATGTGTAGGAGAAGTGCAGAACGCTAATATTTTTCAATAATAATGCTTATAAAGTACATTAAATCAATAAATAAAACATTACACACACTACCATGCATTTCACACACACATACATACACAAGTATTTGTACACGCCATTTTGTCCATAGACATAGAGTACTGACATAGACATATCAAAAAAATAAGTTTTATTTGCCTCATTTAATATAAAAAAGATTTTAATAATAATATATTAGTAACATAAAATAGAAAACAGTAACATAAACATAACCATAAAAGTAACATAAACATAAAAAGTACATTAAATCAATAAATAAAACATTACACAAACCAGCATGCATTTGACACACGCATACACAAGTATTTGTACACGTATACATACTCTGTGGTTAAATTGTCTCTTTTGTTTATTATAGACATAGTTGAATGTCAAACAGAAAAGTTTTATTTGACGAATTCTACGTGAAATACTGAGCGCTTATACAAATTTATGTAATATATACATATATATAAGTTGTGTAGCAGTAAGATACATTTAAATGTACACGGACTTTCATTATATGCATAAAGAAAGTTCTGTAGCAGCAATCTGCAATGACAACATTCAGGTACAAAAAAAATATAATTTGCTATCGCTGGTTCAAAGCAATTATTAGTAGTTGTAGTATGTAGTTTACGATTTCAGTAATTGTATATACTTCAGGATAAATAAGTGATTTTGAGAGATACGTACATTTAAATGTGCTTTAAATCTCATTCCAAATGTGTTTTTAAGTTATGATTGTGGATTAATGGATTTAGAGTGCAGGTTTTGCAATGCGAAACATTTTGAATCCGAAGTGACTTTAGGCAACCGAACTGCATTCACTTCATGTTGTCACAAGGGTTAAGTAATATTACCACCCTTAAGTCAAAATGAATATTTTAAATCATTGTACTCATTGACTTACTTCAAATGAACCTTCAATAAAAAGTAAATCAAAAAATTATTTAGAATATATTAGGAAATATGATTCATGTTTTGCTAAGGTTAGCTCAGAAGCCAAAGTTGCTCAGGTAGGTACAAGTGGAGTGTATTATTTCAAAATATATGATGTTTTTTATCACAGATCAGGCCCAATAACTGCTGCATATGGTCGCTCACCATGTTATGCACAATTATATTTTTACGATGTTGACACTGCTATTAATTATAGATTACAAGAACGTATTAGTCAAACATGTAACAACAACATAATGCGTGAAATTTCACTGGAATTGGACAAAACAGTCCAAAAAATTGGAGTTTTATTAAATCGGCCAGTTTTTACACATGGGCAATTGTATGTCACAGCAAGTAAAGTTCGTTCATTCGCTGGTTTAAGGTTTTATATATGTATCCGAATATAATGGCCAAGGACATTTAGCAAACGATGAAAGAGTTTTTACAAAAAACATTGTTTTCAGAGAAGTTTTAAATCATTAATTATATTATTGCAATATGCGATCAAAATTTTTTTTTGTTTTGCATCCTCTTATAGCATGTTTTGTTTTAATAAACATTTTTTAAATAGGTATTCTTTATTTTTCTTCTTTTTAATTTCATATAATTTGTTCAAAAAAGAAATTGGCAAATAACAGTCTTGGTCAAATCTGTGGTTATAGTAGTTTAGTTTTGGACAGTAGAACCTTAATAATGTTTGAATATTATATTTTAATAATGTATATTAAGTCGCTTACAATTTAAATTGATTATGGTCGAATTTCGACCAATGGGCGACCACTAGTATATTTAAATACAATAAATAGTTTATCAGTAGTCCATGATCCATGTGTAGGGCAGTAAGCATGGGCCGCATACTAAGTTTTTTATTTGTTCGTGGAACATACTGTATAAAAATGATTAAGTGACAAGGCAATTACATGCATAAGGACGAGTTTAACCTGTATCTGAGTTTTCTTCTAGCAAACCTTTAGAGTGAATAGAGGCTATATTCTGACTTAAGTTTGAACTTAAGTTACTATCGTTCTTGCATAGGGAACTGTGCATACCCAAAAGAAATATTATTGAGGATATTCTGAATTAAAGCACAATTTACGGTAAACAAATAAGCATATTAACTTGCTACAATATTGATTCCGACATCATCCAATAGTAGCTTAGTAACACATGGGGCCGTGGTGACCAGACTAAAGGGACATTAACCAAGATTTATTCTCGACCATGGGTCCCGGCGCGTAGGTATTAATTAAAAAACTGCGCACGTGGTATGGGGCAGTGTGCGCTGGACATTCTTTAGAATTACGTCCTTGTTTTCGCCAATTGGTATTGGAGCAATTAAGAAAGTCGTATTAGGATTCCTTTCCGAATTAAAAAGTATATAGTGGAACAAAATCTATGTACTTTAATTACGCTCTAGTAATCTTCAAGTTTATTTAAAGTTCCTTGGAGACTAATATAATTTGTGAAAGTCCAATTTTGGAAGCAAGTAGTTTCTTTTCATTTATACTGTAAAATCTAACACATACTCGTATATTAACTTGAAGCTGTGGGGAGAGTAAGACATAAATATTTAACACATTATATGCACCCTTTCCTGGCCGGCAATTTAACCCATCTCTGTTAGTTGATACTGAAACATTGAGTTTGTAATAACAACCCGTCCACCGTCGGTCCGTTACGAAGTGACACCCAATTTGTCGTCGGTAGATGACGTGTCAGAACCTCACAATAACCCTAGTCGTATAACAATTAAAAGTGGCTCTTAAAAGCAAAGTAACTAATATATGAATTTTGTTACGTTAATGACTACTGTCATTAATAAGTTCGTATCAAGTTTTGGTATCTTTTCTCTCTCATTATTTCATGGCAATATTTCAAAATTGCTCTTTTTCCTTTTTCAGTCTATTT
The DNA here is from genome assembly GCA_949316085.1 of Hypercompe scribonia. NCBI lineage: Eukaryota > Metazoa > Arthropoda > Insecta > Lepidoptera > Erebidae > Hypercompe > Hypercompe scribonia. The sequence goes on along the minus strand of OX438981.1, from coordinate 13,928,572 downwards.
GATCTGAAACTTTTGTTTATTTTGTCAACAAGTTAATAGATTTAAATCATTGTTTACGTCTAGTTTCTGGCTACATATAGGAGAATATAAATAGTGATATAAATGAATGTAGTCTACTTAAATTATCTTAAGTTGATATGAGGAGCTTAAAGAGACAGTCATTATATATGGATGTTGCCTAATCAACTTAAGGCGAGACTTTGTAGTTTAGTTGAGAGAATTCCTCTTTGAAATTAGTCAATTAATATACCAAATAGTTAATTTGCTAGACGTGGAGCATATACATTATAAATTGATTTTCTAGTGAGACAAGAGACTGGTTTCGCTGCTGATCACTACGTACAAATTATTAGAAATATATGTAATCTGCAGCTGACTAAGCCTTGTAAACCTCATTTTATGAAATTAAAAATGAAATTTTTCTGTCCCTTTTTTTAATATTGAAGCCTACCAAAGTGACTCTACTCTCCCTGATGGAAAGCATGAATAAAATCCAATAGTGGTGGTCACCATACTCAGTGTGAATGCAGACAATGCAGTATGGTGACCCATGCTATGGCGTCCTATGTTTAGGATTATTATATATTATTATATTTATTGGTTGCAATGTCATATTATAATCTAGTCATGTTTGAGTTTCAGACAAGGATCCGAAGTTGTGATAAATATCAATAGTAGCTAGCAGAACGACAATTTTGCATAACAGTGGCTTTGCTAGACCATTTTAAAAGAAAATCATGCCACTGCATGATGATTTGCAATTTCGTTATTTTTTGTTTCTTTCGGACTTTTCTTATACATCAAAACGAGCACACACAAATGAAATCTTAACCCTGATTTGTTTTTTTCTCAGTATGTAGATAAAGTCACTATGTAAATCAATATATTAGGAATTCGTGTCGAATAATTTTCAACTTGTCTGAAAATTAGTCGACCAAGTGAGAACACTTCGGTTAGACGCATCGTATTTAGGTTGTCTTTGTTTCGACACATACATACTAAACTATCTCAACCATTGTTACGATTATGAGTAAGGCTCACTCATACTTTTTTCAAAAGAAAATTGCAGCAATATGATATATGATAGTATAGATTCGTTAATATGTAAACCTCAATTGAGTTAATTTCGAACTGAAATCGAAAGTCACTTATGCTATATATTGTTGTATTATACATATATCTTTGCCCTTGCAAAGAAGTATAGAGGACATGTATAATAGTTCAAACACATCTATTCCTGTACTTTCTATGTCCCCAAGTGCTCTCAACTTTGTTACTTTGACCCCCAACACACATGATCCCCTCCGTTACCGTAACAAATCAGCATCGCGTCAGATGTCACCCCAGTGGTCATTACGCACGACTGATGTAACCACGATTAATTAAAATGTCATATTTGACGCCAACTTTATCACAGGTGCAGTGATGAAAACCTTAATTAATTTTAATGCGGTTTCATTTATATGCAAAAGTTATTAATTTTAAGGCCATTGCTGTCATAGCAGGAGTAACCATACCACATATGACAACATACTGAAAAAATATGAACTAAAATTTTACTTTGAGTATAACAATTAATGAATCACACTAAATTTGATTTTTAATGTTGGTGAGAAAAGCATGTACTTTCGTTATTTCACATACTGTAACAGGTAGGTATTAAATATTGTATAGTAATTATATGTAACAATACCATTTCCAAGTAAATTTAAACATTTAAACCACCTCAGATTGTGTGAACTGGAAATAATTTATATAACTCATCGGTATTGGGGGCACTTAAATAAAGAAAATAATAAATTACGACACCCTATATACAGCTATCTGACGCCAAACCAGACGAAGCCAGTAATATGACAATTAAACTACTGTTATATGTTATTTGCTAAATATATACACATACACATGACAGATAAATTACGTACAAACACAGAACAAATAATGGAACTAATTACATTTGTCCTGATTATCTTGTCACTACATAAATAGGTCTATTAAAGCAAGTTGTTCATGTATATATATACATATACATATGTATATACAGAAGTAAAAAGAATAAAAAAGAACAAATGAGAAAATCTTACTGATGATAAATGAAGAGAGGCAATTGTTGAGTGCTATTGAAGATAGAAGAGACAAAGGATTGGCTGGGATATATGTATGACAGATATAACAATAAAAATCAGGATATATATACATCAATCAATCAACCTATCGCCGTCCACTGCTGAACGAAGGTCTCCCCTAAAGAACGCCAACCATCCCAGTCTTGGGCAATTCGTATCCATCCGTTGCCAGCCACCTTCTTCAAGTCGTCGGCCATAGCACCGCAGGGCGCCCTACACTACGTTTTCCCAATCGTGGTATCCACTCTAGTACACTTGGGCTCCAGCGGCCATCGGTTCGTCTGGAGACATGGCCGGCCCACTTCAGCATACTGATTCTCCGTACGATGTCAGTTACTCTAGTTCTTTGTCGAATAAGCTCTTCACGAGTTTTATCAGCCAGAGAAATATATATATGTACATCCTGATACTACTGATACTTCTAAAATTTTACCAATACATATATCTCTCTCGCTTAATTTAAGAGCCAAGCCCTTGTCGGTGGAGCATTCGCAGCTCTTCTTCGTCCTCTGCGATCTGTTTAACCTCGCGATAAACCACGACTCCTACTTTCTCTTTCACTTGCTGTATGTATGTTAATCTAGGCCGCTCTCATTTCCTCTTGCCTTTTATTTTTCATTCCACTATTATTCTGGAGAAGTAGTCGTGTCCTATCAAGCGGCCAACCATTTTGCGTCTTCTGTCTTCAATAGCACACAACAACTGCCTCTCTTCATTTGCCATCAGTAGGATTTCCTAATTGGTTTTTTTCTCTTCTCTCTATACTCTCTCACTAATGTGTATAATAAGGGTAAAAGTCGGATATGCTATGGATGAAATGTGGCATAAAAAAGAGGTTATAGTCTGGTATAACACATATGTACGCTAAATAACAAATTAAGTCTTCCAATGGGATGAGCAAAGTACAACCGCAAGGAGCAGATAGTATGTTGTACGAGTATATTGCCATTAATTAATGTTGCGGTTTGAAAATATAAAAAAATATTTAATAAATGTATAATGTTACAAAGGAGGTCCTTAAATATGATAACGTTCGTTTAACACAATGTTGGTCGATGAGGAAATCTGTTTTCACAATATTCTGCGGTCACCTGATTCTTTTACCTGTAACATTTTTCACCAAAATTTACACTCAATTGTGCTCATAGTAAGGTTTTTTAGACACGGGTCGAAAACGGCGGAACTGGGAGATTAATGGGAATACCGCACATGTGATGCTTACAAAATATATTTTCTATAGGGTTGGCACAAAAGGAGTGTGTATAAATATATAGGATAAAGATATAACTAAGGTTACTATGCAATATCTAGACAAGTGACTAATACTTTAATGAGTTGATTTACGATAATCGTAATGAGGTCAAACCCCTACTGATTAAATATGTAACGCCAATTTGATCTTCATGTACAGAAAGATCAAATTAATTTGCAATATCTAAGTCTCTAAAAGAATATTATATGATTATAAACTTGGTGCACGGTTTCCCCGTGGTATCATATACCTACTATTGACATTAAAAACACTTTTCAGTGTATTTTCATTTTTTAGATTTTTTTAGAATTGGGATAGGGATTGTAATAGGTATAACAAAAAAAGCACAATCAAAATTCTTTTTTTTATTATTCCTATTTCAGGACAACAAAAAAAATAGTGTTAGCAACCAACCACTAAACGTAAGACTACTAATAACTTGTCTATTAAATTTGTAAGCACTATTGTGATTTTATAAAAATTTCTTGATAAAATAAAATAAATTATTTGACATCCCTGTAAATGTTTATTAAGCGATGTTTATCATAGCTGAGGCAGTCCTAATGATTCATTTTTGTTTTTCTTCATTTAGTGACCGTCTCTAGTGTACCGCTATTCGGATACAAATGCACCCAATGTTTGTGTTGAAAACACTTCGGTTAATTCAATGTAATAAAGGGATAGCTTTGTTATTTTTGTTAGCGTGGCCTAAGTCGTTATATTATTTTGTTATGTTACTGTTAAGAATAAACGTGATGATGTTAATATCTGGAGTATCTATTCTTCACAAACGAAAAAAAAACATTATTTTGAAAGTAATGTTTTTTTAATTAAAAATATAATTATAGAAGACAGATATTTTTTTTTTTTGTAAACACTTGTTTGTAATTTATTGCTAAAATAACATAATATTTGAATTTTCTAAGTAAATCTAAATGTAAATCTATCGAGTTCTCCAGAGAACTTTGTACATAAGTCAAAATCAGAAAACTAAGTTTCTTTCGTCATTTTAGGGCTGTTCTTTCGACTCAATTTAATTTATTTATCCCTCTAAATTAGTATGTTGTAATTAAGTACCATTTAGTTAAATTTGATTTAGAATAAGCAGGCAAATAGAATTTGGATATATATCCTAGTGAGTTCATGCTGCTTTCATGCTTCATCATGCTTTTCCGTGCTTTTTAGTCAATTTGAAGACCTAATCAATGGGTGATACGAGGTGACACCGTAACGTGACGTCGTAATTTCTAAGACTTTTGTCTGCAGTAGAAGACTTCACAGTAAAGTCGGAAAATAAGTTCAACCCTGCTCGTGGTGTGTTAGTTCAGATCTTTGATTACACATAGGAACAGTTTTTAGATCTAAATAAATTCTTAATGGTACTTTCAAAGTATTGACCAACTATACGAGTAAATCATGCTTTCTATCAGACAGAGTAGTCTCTTTGGTAGGCTTCTATGAAAAAAAAGAAAGGTTATCTTTTAAAAAGTAAAGTAATTACGAGCGTTACTTTATCCGGTTAATCCGGTAACTTTATCTGAAGTGTGTGGATAAACCTAGACTAATGCTAAATTTAACCCGAAGCTTACGAGAGTTTATTAGAAACAGAACACTATTCTCTGTAATCTGACTTCGTACGCGGAGAAGCACTTAGCTTTGCTACTGGAATTGATTTTACTTACCAGAGTTTTATTTTTGTTTTGTATTATTGGAAACTTATTAAAATAATTAATTATCATGATTAATGTTAAACTAGGAATTAATATTTTTCGAGATTCGTGAACATGAGTTTAGTTTTTGATATTTTGTCATAACTATTTAATTGGATTATGACTAATTAGTGGTGGAAACAGTAAAGGTACCCCACCTTTACTTCCAAAATATTACAGTTCCCACGGGATTCACGCGAGTGAAGTTGCGGAAAAGCCAGCAGAGTACTTTAAACTTACAGTGAAAGGGTTTAATATAGAATTTAAGGGTTAAATAATATTTGTTTATTAAAGTATTTTCATTAGTAATAAGGGACTCTTTCATGCATAATAAAAACTCTTTTGAATGAGATTCAAAGTCGCTCATATGGTATGTGGTGGCATATCGTAAAGTCGTGACATTTATTTTCTTTCAATCTATATATTTACTAAAATTCTAAGAGGTCAATGCCTGTTAATTAAAGATATTAAGGAAGAACTAATGAAGCTAATGAAGTCATCCTTTGTTGATGTAACAAAACTTACAACAATAGTTTTAGAGTTTTTGTCGGTATGTATGTTTGTACGCGCTAATCTCAGAAGTGGCTTATCCGATAGGGATGTGATTTTCTTTCATGTATTATTGTAAACTTCACTGAATATCTAGTGTTTATTTTATTTTAGTCGATTGATAAATACAAATGTAATTTCAGTTTAAAGAATCCTCACGATAACTGACATATGTATACGCGGACGGAGCTAGTCATAAATAAGTACTCCAGTAGGTCTGCGAAATAATTTTCCATTAAAATGGCCTTGATAAGTGGAAAGTTATCAGCGACGATTTATTTTTTGGTCGGATATATTACATAGCTTTCTAAAATAAAAGGTATATAATACATATATATGTACATACATATATAAATGTTGTATGTTGTTGTTGTTGAATATATGTATCGTTTGGAATATTTGTCTGTTTATATTTTTAATATTTTAATTTTAATACTGATTTTGTTTGGAATTTCGATTTAAATTTTGTTTGTAGTTGTATGTCTTAGTTCTATTCTTGATCTTGTTTTGGATTTTAATTTTCTTTTTAATTTTATTCTTGATTTTCATTTTGATTGTGATTTTAATTCCGATGTGATTTCGATAAAGTTGAATTAATTTAAGCTTGATTGAATTCTTTGTAAAAATATGTTGTTAGCATGATTTTATTATTGCTTATTTTAATTTTAAATCTAATTTAGTCTGAAATGTTATTTTATGCTTTCCCTCTATTCTTATACTTATAAATACGTAGACAATGTTGCTTTGCTCTTATGGGAGGCCCTGATACCTATAATACAAGTTAAATTTTATCATGAGTCCCAGAGCTCAACTACCACTTGTGGTCTAAATATTGGCTGTTTATTGTATAAGTTGAGCTTATGTAAAATTGATTTTAAATAAATAAATTATTATTAGATTATTATTTTAAAGTCACGCACAGTTTCTCGAAGAGGTAGGATATTGAACGCTCATTTTTCACCAGCCTTTTGATCCTACGTAATTGGTGGCGAACCTGTTATCGCTATAATCGGGATGTTTTGTTTGCCGGACCTTCGTCCGTCGATTCGTAGGTGCAGCACTTGCACCACTTAAGTTCTTGGTAGGAACCCTTGCACCCCAGGCATACACATGTGAGATAAAAGTTACTGTTATGAATTAATCGTACCTTGCACTGTGTACTCTGGAATGTCAAATATACTTATCAGCATTCCATATTTAATAAATTTCCAATTAAAATTGCCCTTATAAATGGAAATTTAACTATTGGACGTGTACGTGTATATTTCGTATTCTTAGTACCAATTATGGTCTCTTTTTTGTCTGATATATTGCAAACCTTTCTAAACAAAAATGTATATAATATGTTAGATAGTAATGTCTACTTTTATGTTTATATAAGTATTGCTTGATTCTTTCTATAAAATCTATGAAAGCTTTTATGGTAAATGATTTTCACATTAAATTCAAAGACATGTTTTACGGCAATAAGTTTCACGTTTTATTGCAGAACATTTCCACGTCTATTGAATGTGAGGCGAATTGCATCGCATCTGTCACAAAGGGCAGGGTGTCGCGCGTCGTCTGCTCAATGGATCGCGGTTTGAATAGCTCTGGGTATCACTATTGGTTCACGATTTGAGTGTAGAAGCATATGGTACTAAGATATTTTTTAACCGATATGGGGTTAAAACGAACAAACGCAACATCTGATGGTAAATAATATGTGCTATATAAAAATCATTAGCACTTAACTGGCTTTTTAAAGATGAGGAGATTGTATTGATTCGAATTATTGATTGGCACAGGGGACACTTTGTTGCCTACATTGATATTATAACAAAAAATCAAAAAGGCACAGTAGTAGGGCCTTAAGTATCCGCGAGACGTTAAATTTGTAACTATCAACATTTTCACACATATATTTTCGTACTACAATCCCACCTGGGATAGGTAGAGACGTTAGAACGCCATTTGCCGCGATCATGCCTTCATACAACTCGCACCTCAACCACATTCATCAAGCCTTCCATACACGGTCACTGGTTTCGGACGTTTTTAACGAGGCCTTTTTTCAACATACTACCCATTTGCTCAATGTACTTGTGTTTTTCGGTGCTTTCTTGTAGCGGCTCTATATACATATTTACAGGTGTCTTATAAATTATTTTTGTTATTCGCCATACTTGCCATATTCCCAATCAATTTTAGTATCTCTTTTTCAATTTTTGTCTCTATCTGACTGCTTCGGTGGCGCAGTGGTAGTGAATGTGACTGCTGTGCTTGGGGTCTCTTGTTCGATTCACGGGTCTGACCAAATGTTTGGGTGTGTTCTATGTATAATTTGTATTTATTTACAAAAAAAAGTATATAAGTATATATTTCTACTAAATAAAATGAAATAACAAATTTGAAATAAATATATTTCGAGATATCATCGAGATTCCAAAGTAAGTATTTCAGAAAGTTACGTTCATCGCGGATGACGTTGAAGAGGGTACTTGTGCCGATAACGGCCACTCTGTGACCCGATATCCAACGTTGACACTTTAGTATTAATCTGCGTTGTGTTTACGGTCCCGTAATTAATCCAGTACAATGTACTCAATTTGTTAAATACATTTCATTTAACGTATGTATGTATATATGTGTCCTTTAATATAAGATTGTGTTACGGGGTGGTCTTTGTTTTTATTTTTGGATTGACGTGACAGATACGTGAGTTTAATTATAACACAATATTAATTCTGTGCAAAAGTAGATAATACCGCGATGTGATAAATAATTATTTATTAAAGTATAACTTTTATAAACAAAAATAGAGCCAACATTGGAACTAAGAGCCAATGGCAGAGATTACAGGTTTATAACCATTTTAAAACAATTTATATCTATCACTTTTAACAGTAACAAATACTTTTTCTACAATTGAAGTAGATATATTTGTGTATTTGCATAAATTTATTCATTTTTGTATAGCAGGTAAACTAAACATTTAAACGTTAACACATAAGAAATATCACTTGCCCACCAAAGCTCCCAGATATTTTTTATTCGGTCTTTCTTTGAAATAATTAAGTAACTACATGAAATGAGCAAGATATTTTACTAAAGTGGCTCCACCGTAAACACTATAATAGTAAAAAGCTATATCAATAATTTATTAATAAACATCTATACTGTACAAGTGTATACGAGACACTTGAGGAGCGACATAAAAATAAAAGACGACAAAGAAAACTTTGAAAGTTTTAGTACGAGCACTCAGAGTATATTACAGTAGTAGTAATATTAGTAGAGATGTACGTACATACGTTTTATACCTCTGTAGACTCAGTAGTAAAAAGTACACGGCTAAGTACAGTCACGTCTCACACAAAGCTTGAGTGCAAACCACAGGATCAACGGCAGATTACATTCATCTCTGTAATCTACAGTAACGATACCATAACACTTTATGTAATCATTTTGCACGACATACTGAATTAATCTATACATATAAAACGTGAAGTTGGTTTGTGTAGCTTCAAAAACTCCAAAAGTTCTGTGCTGATTAAGCAGTTGACATGATTTAAAACACGTTTCAAAGATGGTTTTCATCTACTGGTTGCCATCAAAATGTGCATCAGAAAAACGTAGCAATAGGGTACAGCTAGTATTTTATATAGTACCCCAATTTGGAAATCAACCACAACAGTTACCTAAGATGGATCTTAACATCAAATTTATTAAGGAAACACTTCAGTCAAACTTTTTTATTGTTCACAAATAAGAACGGTCGGTTGATGCAGCTTAACCAGCCAGCCATGCTTAAATAGGTTTATTGTAAAATTACCAATAAGCATTATATTAAAACGATCTTAATAGTCTGAACAATTAAGAGGACATTCAAACGACCAAAATTAGTAAAGAACACCACGGTTACTATGCATACGTACGCCCAGATACTCATCAAAAACTCTCAAACGTATAACACTGTCAACGTCAAATATTAATCATAATGTCTTTTCCACCCGTACCATGAATAATGTTTGGGCAGGTTGCACGTTGTGACGTCACGAGCGACGACGCCTCATCTAATACGATTATAACTGTACCGAACTAATGCCAGAGTCATGATGGTACGCTGATGGCTTTTAGTCTACATTTTGCTACCCTTTATGCGAGATATTTTAGCTTCAAATTTCATGAACGTATTCTGTATTCCTATCATTTAATGTTGTCGTTGCCGTTATATAGATATCGTATCTTTGTCTTCACTTCTATCGACATCAAATTAAAACAGAACGTTCATCACCTAGCATATCTCAATACTTTAATAGAGCACTCACACCCTACTCGAATAAGCAAGCTACATATGGCATGAACTCGGTGTCCAAAACAGAAACAAAAGACTATATCAACCCTGTAAACGATAAGTGCCTCGGACCGGAATAACTTTGGAACATCCTGCGATATAGCGACAATTTAGATTACGTTTCCCTTAAAGGGGGTTTTATTGGTCAGGTAGATAGGAGTAAGCAGCAAGTGCTGCTTAGAGACAGTTGGTTCTCGATAAACTATTTATCTAGAGGTTTTAAGGGTTATATCGTCGAAGAAATGGCAACAGATTCGGCAGAGACTATAAGTTCTAAGGTAATAATAAGGTGTTAAGGTATAATCTGGATTCCGGTAAACTACCAGTCAAGGACCACGACAGTTTGTGTAACAAGGACCATTAAACAATATCATACCTTATATTTATCCGGTTATACAAATGAAAGTTAGGTCGGGCAGTTTCTACTCATCACCGATAGGAATCTCTGACTTTCTGCAGGAAGTATTTACTATACATACGATATATTGTTTTAATACGATAATATTTTAACAATTACTTTTATCATTAAAACAATTTTATCACATTATCGTAAGAAGTCATCCAATCGACATGTTTCATTTTACTAATATTTATATCTGTAAGTTTGCTATATTTTAATAGAAATAAATGAATAATACCCGCTCATTGGACCCTATTTACAATATACTAATATAATAGTTTACTTTAAAAATTGAATTAGGCAAATCGTAAGTAAAACCAAACTGTAACCAAGATTTACTAAAACTAGTTTTTTTTATAAATAATTTTATGGTACACACTAATTTAAACGTAATGATGACTATGATATATTCTGTAATTTTAACTGTGTTGACAAGCACCGTCTGTGGGAGAAGGTAAAAAGTAATCATAGAACGTAAATTGACATAACACTTAATGTCTACAGTTAATTTCTTCGCGCTGCGTTATTCATCAATCATGGCGCTTGTATAATATAATGCGAGCTTTTGAACTTCGGTTTTTACTGCACTGATGTTATTTACATTGTAAATGTCATACATAAATAAAATTCAGAGCATCACATAAAACAGTTTCCTACATTTCGTAAAATTTAACTAACATTTCTCGAAACGTTTTACGATTTCAACATACTTACATTCCTACTTTGTTACTACAATAAATTATACATACCTACCTAATTTGTTGTAAAAACCGGAAAAAGGTTTTAATAAAAAGAAATGAATGTCATCTAACAGTATTGCTAGTCTCAAAATTTTATTGTTCTTTCAGTCTCAAGATGTTCTGAGCATAAAGAATCTATAAATCTAAAATCATGTAGTTCAATATAAGTTTCTTTAATAATTTATCATTTATGACCTTCGTTCCGTAATAAAGTATATCTGACAATAATTTCACGATAAACAAAATATTGAATGGTTACTATAATCCAAAGACAAAATATCACAAAATAAACAAATCCAATGAACCATCCTTTCCATCAGCGGAAGAATAAGTAACTTATGCTAGAGATTTCTTTCGTCCTGTACATTTTTTAGGCAATATATTCTGATGTTGTAAGCTACTACTAATTTAAATAACAGTGCTAAGGGAGCACTGTTATGCACTGCCCGGTAATTAATTTTTTTAAGCTGATAAAGCGAATAATTATGCAAAAGCGAAACATCGTCAGTGTTGCCAAGTTATATAATCCTGAGGATTACCATCAAGAAAGGATGATCAAAGAGATACAAAATGAAACATCCCTCCTTTGGTTAATATATAATGAGCGCCTCGTTTAAATCTTCTTGTTTACATTAATTTAGAGAGTATAAATGTTTCTTGGATTCGCTTTTGGTACGACAGTAAGTATTTTGGCTGACAGATTTTATAAGGAATTTAAATTAGTTTTAAATGTACGGCTTTTACTTTTTGAACTATTTAAATAAATCAAACAACAGGTTAGAATGAAGTAGCGTTTGTTCCATTTATATTTGAAAAATTTGCATTTTCGGGTTTTGAGTTTGGAATAAGGAAGCTTTATTTTTTATTTAAGAGATTTTTGCTAACTAACAAACCTTTTTTATCCCTTATATTTGATGGTAAAATCCTTGTTATACATACATTTGCAATATATTGTAATATGTACATATATGTTTATATATTTATGTTAAGTAGTAGAGCCACGCTGGTTTCAGCACGACGGCTCGGCTCGACCGGGGCAGTACTACCCTCCCACAGAAGACAAACCTAAAGCGCCAGCATCCGTGCTATCGTGTTTCGCTGCTGAGTGCGAGACCGGATGCCCATTGATGCAGTGGTGACAGTTATCATGATAACTGTGTAAGCCTTACACTGCCACGATGACTGTCATGCCTTTTACATCCCTAAGCGTGGCGTGAAAAAGCATCTCACTAGGCCGCCATTGCATGGGTCACCACACTGCATTGTCTGCATTTGCAATGAGTATAGTGACTACAACTCTTTGGATTCCATTCATGCTTTCCATCAGGCAGAGTAGAGTCACTTAGACAGGCCTTCATATAGAAAAAAAATACTATCATATTTTTAAAAACAATCTACTTAACTGTCGCATGTATCGTAAATGGTGGTATCTTCTTTTTGTAACTATATGTCTTCTCCTCTAGACAGTGAAGTATAATAAACCAAAGCCTCCTCTCCAAGAAGATGTTTATGTCCCGCAGTGATCTGTTAAAGCTGTTGATGATAATATACTATCATATATCTTTATTACTACTACTTATTCTATTTTATTTTAGTTATACTAATTTATATTATATTAATTATATAATTATACTTAATCAATTTTAGTAAAGTTTTTATCAATAACATAGTATACAATGCTATTTGATGCGTATAACGTCGAATTATTTTGTCCAGGGTACGGTTATCAAGGGTATTTAATACAAGCAGTTGACATGTCGTATCGCATGGCAAACATCATATGCTACCGACAACGGCAATTGAGTAGAGACACGTTTTATATTGTCTGGTTGATGTTGTTGTTCTAATTAAAGTACTGAATTGTTAAATTTTTTGATCTATTATCTACGGTAATCATTTCTGAACTCTTAGTAACAATATAATTTAGTATATCAAGATTATTAATATTATATTTTAATTATATAAAAATTATTAATAAATTATTATTTTTCTAAATTGTTGAAAAGAAAATTTCTTAATAAAGAAAACATTGAAAAAATTCTGGTGTTTTGCATTAAACTACTGATTTAATACACTAGTTGTTAATATTAAAATTTCTTTATGTATTTTTTAATTACAATGGTAGGTATGTAGGAAAAATTATTTAAGTAGATTATTCAACTATGTCAACGTTTGCTGGAAGAAGTACCTTTTAACCAATATACTTAAAAGTTTCATGTACCTTCATATTTTTTCCGTAGAATTGAGGTGTTGTGACAATAGTAGCATACTGAGAGGTAGATTCTTTAAAGTGGAAAGTCTTACAATTTAAACTAAAGTTCTAATTACTCTCAAATCCACACATTATACAAAAAGTAACCTTAAAGCCTGCAAATACAACGGGACAAAACACAACAAAATAACGTTATAAAGGAAGTAACAACGGTTAGAAACGTTATAACACTTCAGTATAACAGCATATGTGGTAGCTGAGAGGCCACTAAGATGATACTGCATAACGCTCAGCTCTCGTCGGGTTGATTACAGCTATTTGTCTGCCGCACCCGCCGACCGCTACGTCGAACCATGGTCTATATATTATCTCATGTTAGTAAATTGTTTTTAAAATTTAAGGAACTTTTGGGTTGAATATGCTTGTGTATTTGTATGCGACATCCTTGTTTACGTATTAAGGATTATCTATACCGAGGCAGGTAAACATACTTGTCCTAAATTATACAATGTGGTTAGTTTAATGTTATATATAATCTATTTTACGATTAATTATTGTTTTGTGAAGCTTTCGGCCATGTTTTTAACTTATGTATAAATTTCATTTTCAGAAATACAAAAAAGATAAAGGAAAGGAAGATAGTTCTATTTCAGAATTGCAGATATTTCTTTTTACGGGAGCCCACCCGATGATATAATAGTTAGTATTCACGTATCTATGATTGTATGTTTAAATACTCTTCTAGCTCGTAAAACTAGAATTAACTACGAAATTATAAACTGCCCATGTTAAACTTGATCTTTACAATTGAACTTCCACTATTAGATCAATGAGTTTTCCATTTAAATTACAAATATAAAACAAAGAAGCAATGTTAGACATTTTAAAAAAAAACTTAAAGTAAGTTAAGTTATTGCAATAACTTAATAAGTGCACAAGAATCAGTCTGCGATACGGAAATACTTCACGACGGTATTTTATTGATGCAATAAGTACTTCACGACCATTTGGTCTGACTGAATCTGCCCCATCTCAATATTCAAGTAAATGATATTCAAGCGATTTAAAGTGTCTGGGTTTATTCAATAAAGTTTGTCATTAGTACATACTTTGTGGCCTGCAGACTGCATAGCATATATTCAAAAATAGAATTAACTTTGCCAAAAGTGTCTTCTTTTAAATTTAAGCAAGCTTTCCCTGTTGCTGGTTTGGGTCTTTTAAGAATTTATAAAAAGTTGTTTACTATAGTTACGATAAGCGTTTGGGACATTTTTTCAGCTTTATATTACTAGTAAGATTGGGGACGGTACGCCAACAGACAGATTGTTCACAGGTGATCGACGCTAGCACTTGAGCAGTTTTTTTTTATGGGAGCCTACCAAAGTGACTCTACTCTACCTGATGGAAAGCATGAATAGAATCCAAGAGCGGTGGCCGCCATACTCACTGCGAATGAAGATTATGCAGTATGGTAACCCATACTATGGCGGTCTGGTGTGATGCTACTTCAAGCCTCGCTTAAGGGACCCGGGATCGTGGTGGGAGAGCAACACGTGCGCTGGTAATAAATTTTTTTTAATATAATTGCAATCTATCCTTTTTTAAATAAAAACTACGCCAAAATACATACTCATACATATATACACACTTACCGATATACATATAAAACTTTAAAATATAAAGAGTAATTGATAACACAAACTTGAAAACCTTTTTCTATAATAGAAAAATGCTCCAAACGTCTGTTGTAGCCCAACTATAAAATCTCCTAAGTCTCGACTCATAAGTATTAAAACTTCAGTATAATATACCAAAAGTCTTGGCAAACACTTGCTTTAATAGAATTTTTACTAAGCCCAGTCTAGATAAAACACTTCAGCCGAGAGCGAACGTCTGCATGTACGCATTTTGCACTCAAAGATGGCGTCGTTCGCCCACAACAAAGTTTCTCATGTAAAATGTTTATTAGTTTATAAAAATAATCCCTACATATTAAAATGTTTCTTGTTTTGTATGAGATTAAATAATATAATAAATAAAAAAGGAACACGTCATGCAATAATAAACGACTATGTAATTACAAGATTATGGTTTAAAAGAATAAAAATGTAAATATTTTATTAATAATAATTTTAACAGTGAAAAGTTATTGTTTTATATCTAAAGCAAAATCTTTTTTGTCCCTTGTAATAAAAATCGGTTTCTTAAGCATCTTAGGGAAATAAGTTAAAGAGGTTTTTTCAAAACAATATAGCGTTTGGGAGCCCAATTAGAATTCGGCGCACAGTGCGTTTTATCGCTTGCTATTTATAACGTTTATGCATTAAACAGCACGTGATGCCTTCATCGTTTAATTAAAAAGCTAGGTTGATCTAATTGGGGGTGAAGATTTGTACCTTAAATAATACTTTTTAAAGTTGTTTAAAAAGTTCTCTACCTTGGTAAAATAAATAATCTCTTAACGTCTTAGAAAGGGTATTGTTTAAAAGCATACCTATCTACATTTGAAGTAAACATGTGACTTGATTACCAAATCAAATATTAAATGCACAAACCGTTAAAATAGAGCACAGTTATCTAAATGTATACACACACATGACACGAATAAAGTACAGGAAAATACGTATATTCTGGTAACTGATTTAGCTACTTGAGGCCTAGATTAGATAGTTAACACATGTGAGTCTATTACCCACTTCTTGTAAGGAAACTAAACATTTGGAGAGCATCTGTTCCCCTCTTAAAACAAGTTCTAGAAATTATTAACGGACTACCAAAATGTGTTTTGACTTGAAGTAATAAATTTTCATTAAGAGCTTTTGGTTAGTTATTTTAGTTAGCGTCCTGTAGTTGAAGAACCTAGTATAATATGTTTTTAGCTTTGTAGTGTTTATTTATCGTGTTGTTTGTTTAGTGATTATATTTTCAGCTTCATGGAACCATGATTTGTGCTGACGTATAAACCGTTTACAGTATGTGTGATAATAATAAAAATGAACTCATATTATTACATTTTCGTCTTTCTTTCTTTCTTTTTTCAAAAGACAACGCCCGCACTAGTAGTAAATCCTGTGTCGCGGGGGACTTTACAAACATACAAGAAATAGACACAAAGAACACCCAGACTCGGAACAACAATTTGCAGGTCACACAAAGTGTTGTCCCACTTGGGGTTTGAACCCACAACACTCAGCGTAGTAGAGAACGGCGTGGCGACCACTTAAACCACTAAGCGGACCGTGCAGCATATACGTTTCCTTATGGGGACTAGGATACGATTTGTTCGACAGATACTTCAATGTTTTTGTAAATCTGTGGATGTATTTCAACCTGTATATAAACTTTTAACGCATTCCTCATTAACATGTTTATACTTCTGGATAAAAGTAGTTAAACATAAAACACAAGAATAGTCTTGTCAATTGTTAAAAAAATATTTCATTGAAATTTTAATTTATAACAAAACTTGAATCAGTACTAATTCGCAACATACATATGAAAATATAAGAAACCAAATTAAATTTATCGGCCCGTATCTAGCAGACGTTACAGAAACCTTTGTGGGTCTATTATAAGGAGAATATTTCCTCCGCGCCACGGGGAATTGCCTTCAGTACAATTTAGTGATGTCGTATAAATCATATGATACCTGAATTTACCGCAGGCATGGTCAAAGGTAAGATAGAAATTTGAACAAGAGCACATAATAGTTAGGTAAGTGTTTTATGTGCTGAAATACTCGGGAAAGGAGCTTCATAGATCATGTTATCACGGCACTTCAGATAGCCTATTATTACGACATTATCAAAGAGAAATTCAATTGTAAGGTAGTTCGTTTTACTCGTAGGTTAGCCAAGGGGATTAATATGAAATATTGATATTCAATTAAAAAATATTTATCGACCCAACTGGTGATGTTTGAAGTCGGGCCATGTGAACAGCACCGAGAACCGACGAGCATGCTCGCAGCGATTAACGAATGTAGACGCAGTAAAAGAGGTGTATCTCTTTTATTTTTCTTATTAGTTACTTATCTTATTAGTTAGAGGTGTTCGTCTTATTAGTTACCTTATACATCAGGACCCTAGTAAGTTGAGATCAATTGTTTCTTTCCTCAGGGAAATAGGCGTAACTTTATCTGTATAGGTGTAAATGTGTGTGGCTTATGTCCAGCAGTGGACTGTTAAAAACTGTTGTTGATAATGATGATGATGATGATGACATATGTGAACATAAATAACTCTATTCTTAAGTGTTATATTTGAAATTCACAGCGTTTTCTTTTGTAAGTGAAATGTAAAAAATACAGAAAATATTAATTTGTAATTTTAAACGATAAATTACTATGCCTGTACGAAATACCTAAGATGAAATTTTTTATTTTGCAACTTGTTTTAAAATACAAATATTGTGGTATTATTTAAATAAATTATAATTATATTTTTTAGCGATTTTACTAAGTATAAGTGATCTTCTTGAAATCTTTAACAAAAATTTACACATTTTCATTCTTTACCTTCAAACATCATAATTGTCATTTTCATATAGAGGTTATTATTAAAATCACCAACTTATTCTTACCTCTGATATAATAATAAAATAATAAGTAAATATGAGTGCAGAAAAAATGTAGAAACATAATTTTATAGCAATACAAATAACTTACTTTACATTGTGAATTACAATTTGTTTATTACATAAAATTGCCATTGCCATTGCCACGCTTGTTTGGCGATTTGAGTGATTTTTTATTTTAATGCACATCTCTTCCTTTATATAAATAACAAACTATTCAAATGGTAAAGAAATAGGTTATAATGAGATGCTTTTTAATGTCATAATTTATTATATCCAATATCAAATTCCATTTCATGCAATCCCTTTGAATTGACAAACTAACATCTTTGATCAAAATTATGTCAGCGTTTCCTGGCTAAGAATCATAATATTTCATGTAAAGAAGACACGTGAAACCCATAAATCTATTGTTAATTATACAAAATTGGATTAATGAGAACTGTTTTTGATATTTAATTACTTTTGCGACCGCTTATAATTTGAAAATACAAAATATATTTTTAGCTGTTTTAGAATTACTTCATCATGTGTGTTTAAATGAATTTTGAAACCTTTTGGTTATAGTTAAAGACCAAATTTTTATTCAACTATGTCATAAACAAAATTTTTGGCCACTTGGTAAGACACGACATCTTCTTCAGAATAATATTGGAAAGAAAAGTAGAAGGCATGAGAAAACGAGGACGGCCTAGATTAATAAATACAGCAAATGAAGGTGAAAGTGAGAGTCGTGACCTATTTATTTAGTTTCACGTGTCTTCTTTACATGAAATATTGTGATTCTTAGCCAGGAAACGCTGACATAATTTTGATCAAAGATGTTAGTTTGTCAATTCAAAGGGATTGCATGAAATGGAATTTGATATTGGATATAATAAATTAAACAGATCACAGATGGCAGAAAAGAGTGGGGATTGCTCCACGGACAAGGGTTTGGTTCTTAAATTAAGAGAAAGAAAGATGTAACAAACTGCGCTGGTAATTTTTGATATTATTCTTTACAGGTCTCTAAAAAATTGGATTCATTGTTTAAATACTTATATTGGTTAGTAGTAGAGCCACGCTGATTTCAGCACGAACAGGCCGGCTCGACCGGGGAATTACTACTCTCCCACATAAAATTAACCTAAAGCGACAGCAGTCGTGCTGTTGTGTTTCGTTTGTGAGCGAGACCGGAGGCCCATTAATGCAGGGGTGACAGTTGTCATGGTAAGTGTGTGCAATACAATGCCACGATGACATTTTATAAGGCCATTATAGTATGGGTGGTCACCATATTGCATTGTCTACATTTGCAATGAGTATGATGATCACAACTTTTAGATTCTACTCATGTTTTCCATCTGGCAGAATAGTGTCACTTCTCACAAAGAAATATTAAATTCCAGAAGTTACAAAGGGTAAAAGGTAAAAGTACAAGGGTAAATGACAAGGACTATTTCTTAAAAAAAAAATTATAAAACACTGGTATGCTACGTTTAATAAACTTTTTGATGTTGTACTCGTACTATTTTGAAAAGAACTGTTCTTAATTTCTTTAAGTCTTGCATTTTCAGTTCAAATGTTTCATTTCATTATCTTGTTGATGTACTGATAATATTGGTTTACTACGATAACAGTTGAATGGAATCATCTGCCACATGAATCAGAATGCATTTATCTCGTATGATAAACACTAGTTGAACAATCAGGCATTGCCCAATTGGGTCGACATGATAACGAATGGATTAACTCGCCTCATTTTGATTGATTAAGTCTCGTGTCATATTTGTGTGCAATGTTTGCTGGCTACAATTACGATGTGTTTGATGACGAGCAGCTGCAATTTAAATCAGGCAGTAAATAATTTTATATGTTTTGTCAGTCTTACAATTTTTAAATTTGATTTGTATTTTTATAACGTCACAGTTTTTATTTGACTGCTGTCAAGTGACGATTACTACATACCGTGTTATTTTCTAGGCACATATAGAGTGTACAGATGTCATTAGTGGACCTATTTAGTTAGGGGCTGTACGTATGTGTCTATGCGTAATTAACCAAATAGTTTTTTGTTTAGTATATCACATCTATTTATATGGATGGCAAAGTATAAATATCCAGAAAGGTTTTAGGTTGTTTTGAATTTTTAATAATCAATTTAATACACACAAACGCCGATGAAAACTATTGAGTATTATGTAAACATCATCAGTGATTATAATATATATTTATGTACTATATATATTAATATATTTATGTATATATATTATTATTTTTATTTATTATACTATTATTTATTATACATTTATCGATAAATGTATGTAATACAACGTAACCCTTGACTTTTGTAACTTTAAGGTTATGAAACCTGTATCCTAAGGCTGGCAAAGATTAATACGTTTCTGAGACAGATGTCTGAAGCCCGATGGGGCGTTTTCACCCCCCTGTGTCAATGTTTCACAGTACATAAAGCGTTGTGCGTCATTGCACTTCTGTAATGTCCTCACTTCCTCAATCCTACCTTGCTGGAATGAAGAGATTTGGTGGTAAAAGATTTGGAAAGCTATTTAAATTTGTTGATTCGAAAGTTAGGGAACTTCGTTAATTGGTTATTGAAATTTTCAGAGATAGCTTTGTGATATTAAAGCGCTGGTATAAATGCTTTATTGAATGATTTACGTAAGTGACAACTGCTTTGTTAAGTATAGAAGTGTATTTAAATACTTTCGTGGAATTTACTTGTTGTTCTTGTGTTCTTAATAAAAAATGAATTGATTTAAACATGTATTTCTATAAATTATTACTAATTGTTGTGTAGTCATGTGGTATATTAACAATATTTCAGCATCTAACACACAATGACATCTAGTCCCAAACTAAGCAGAACTTGTGCTATGAGTACTAGACAACTGATATAAATACATATATACTTTTTTTATAAATACATACATATTTTACATAGGAAACACTCAAATTCTGAAACAAATATTTGCAGATCATGTTAACATTTGATAGTCGTATACGTTTCCACTGCGCCACCAAGGGGAATTAAAAAATTAACGAAGTTTGGTATAGATTACTTATTTAATATACTTATCACTTATGATGTCTAGGTGGTGTGTTAAGACAAGATGATGTATACCTGTAACAAACAACATAGTATCAAATATTTTACAAGCTGATCAAACAAACATTTTTGGCACGGTAATATAACGGTATATAAGTAATATAACGGCAAATAATTTGGCTAATTATTTGTAACTTATTAAAGTAACAGATTAATCAAAGAGTCTACCTTGTAACTACCGTGGTTTAAATAAGGGGATATGCTTGAGGACAATAATTTAATTTCAGTGCAGTGACGGTGTCTGGCTTGCTTATGGCAAAGAATACAATAGATAATAGACAAAATTAAAGAATTGAAAGAGAAAACAAAAAAACCGACGTTTTCTGTTTTGTTTTCAGAAAAATTCTAGATTCGTTCATACGTTGGTACATACATTTTAAATCGTGCATTGAACTAAGAACTCCACCCTACAGTTTGTAGGAGAATAGAAAAACACTTTGCAGTCATTTCCTTTGCGAGATGTACTGCTCGGGGATTCATTATCAACCCTCGACAAATCCCCGGTTTTCTTGAGGGGACACCGCGAGCTACGAAATAATCGTGCAAAGGAAATGTTTCTATTATGATTTTGAGAGTAAACTGTATGCCATAATATTGTTTATTTTCTTTTACAATAGAAATAGATTTCATTAATACAAGCGGATACAAATTTGGAAATCGTCAAGATGAACAGTTGTCGTAAACTCTGCTTTGTAAGCGTTTTTTTTTTAATATCACTTAATAAGAGATGCACAAAAATATCGTAAAATAAGAAATAAGTATTTGATAGTATAAAAACGTGAGTAATGCTCTATGCCTGTCTACCTGCTTCGTTGTTATAATTAAACAGCTGAACCAATTTTGATATTTTTTTTAAATAAATGTCGAATTTACTTCTTTACTGCAATTGTTACGTAAAATACTTTCACAAATTTAGCCATATTTTTAAGGAACGTTAAGTACCATATTACAAGTATTATTTTTAAACATACGTAACCGAAAATAATACCAAAAAAAATACTTTTAAATTTTTCAGCTCTTATCAGATTTTTCGTGACTCTTTTGTGTAAATAGCAGGAAAAGGGTACACATGTTTTAAGGTGAACGGTAATAGGCTTTAGCTGAATAGACCGTGCGGATTGTGGCTCCAAGTGGTTTTACGGACGACGACTTAATGAAATGTTTTACCTTTCCTCTGTTAATGTGTACTGAGACGAACTTTTCAGAGAGTATTACGAAAAGTCCTTTTGTTGAGATACTTATTGAGACTAATTAGCTTATAGAAATTCTTTTATAACCTTTTGATGTATCTTTTTCAAAATATGTAGTAAAAGTCATATATTTCTACACACAAATATGAACTTAAAAAAGAGTCAGTGATAATGAACGGTGGTACATTTTATCAGATTTAATAACTATTGAATGGGAAGTACGTTCTTTCAAATAAAGAAAAGGACGTTTGCAAATAAGTTCATAAATGAAGAAAATCTGAAAATATCAACGAAAAACAAAACTATTTAAGAACCTCCACCTTTTTCTAAAACTCAGTTAAAAGGTAAAGCCGAATTTCAGCTACGAATATAATAATAATATACGCCTTACGTTTTTATTATAGCTATTTGTACAAACGCTAAAATGATTTTCATGACGTCGTAAATCGGATACCTATAAAATAAGATTCATTGTGTGAGTTTATCAGTATTCTTCATAAAAATATATGTAGTCGATTATTTTTATATATAGACCTGGTTTATCGATACTGGGAACTGTTAGTTTCTACAAAATGTAAATACTTAGAATGAGTATTAGGAAAGTGACGATATATTAGAATAAGGAAAACGCACCAACGTTCTCTTTTAGCATCACATGCTCTTTAGTATCTTTATTTACGATTAGTCCACATATTCTTAATCATATTCTTGTTGTGTTGGAACCATTCTCGGTACTCGGCCATTACGGTACGGAAAGAAGTTATTATACTACTGGCATGCATAAGCTTAAAGAGAAGAGTGTGCTTCGGGTTATACAGGGGGAGTGACTATCAATTTATAAAAGATGAACTAAAAAAATATTTTATTTGTCGGTTAGCCAAACGAAAGCTTGACATGCAATAATTTTAAGATTATTTGCGCTTTTACAATAATTTTATCGGCAAATAAAGCATTATTTTGTTTCTCGCACATTTTCATCATTTCCATGTCATTATTATTGTCATTATTTTAAGTTATTTTGCTATAAGTCACTAAAACAAGATACTGTCGTATAAAGACAGTTTATCACCGACTTAAAGACGTTTTTGTGATAAATGTATTATTTTGCGAATTTGAATGTAGAAGTAAATGTATTTTCTTGTAGAATAAATTTGTTATGCCTACCTGTAACTTTACAAAAAAAAAATGTATTTATCATTATCATTATCAACATTATCATCATGAACCTTCAATAGTCTACCGCTGAACATAGCCTCTCTTTGGAAATAAGGCTTTAGGCTCATTTTAAATAAAATATAATCATTTTTCCTAAAGTAAAATTGATTTGAAAGATATCAATGGTATTGTTTAAAGTGATCAAATACTTTTAAAATCTATATAATTTAATCTTCTTGTCCTGATCACTAATAGGCTAGATGACACCTTGGTCAAATTAGTTACTTTTTATCATCTGTCAAAACGACAATTTTGTATGAAAAATGTACTAAATACCATATTGTGACGTCACTGTTTTAGACTACTCAATTGAACAATGTATTTCACTGTATATTTGATTGAAATTCGTAATAATAATAAAAAGCTATGTTAATTGTATTTTCCGAGATGTTTCATGATTTTAGTTTTAATGTAGTAAATATTGGTATTTATTTACGATACAGTCATCTACCCAATTGCGATAAATAAAAAAATACGATCATGTAAGAAATGGTCATGGGACGCTTTTATTTAATACTAATGAAATAAAAAACCTGGAGCATGTTCTATAGCGAATCTAAGTCATAAAATTTTAGAAATAATTAAATTGTACGAGTATTTTATAAATAATAAAACTAACAGTAGTGCAGAAACGTATTATTTTTTTTATAGACTAGAAAGCGTGGTTTTTTTTTTAATTTATCGAATTTAAAACATGCATGCACATTTAGTGCAAAACTTAATTCAAATTAAATTTATTTCAACTTAAAAACAACAAAAATAAAACATGGTTAAAAGTTAATGTTGCCGTTTATTCTGGTACGTGCCTTTGCAGTGATGCCCTCAGTTTGCCCACTGTGTAGTAGGTACTATGCTCACACGACGCTCGCCGCGTAAAAAATGCACGGCTCTGTACATTACTCTTTTCCCGTAAGACCTTTCATGGAACGTGAGTCAGAATATGAAACGCATATGTGAAAAGATGTACTTTACCCGCTTCTGTGTGCAGTTAAAATCTGAATATCTGATTGTTTAAATTTTGCCATTTTCAGATTGGTATATGTTTGTTATTTTATATTCGTTTTTATAAGTATTTGGTATAAAAATCACCTGAGGTCCAACTGTAATGTAACATTATACGAGTAACGTAATTATATGGTCTTGAAAGTAAATTAAATGAATTTGCATTCAAGACTCATTTCTCAAATTTGAATATTTCTGCAAAGCATCGGAACAATCTTTAATGTTTAAATAACTTAATATATAAAATAGACGCATGCAATTTGCATGAAACAGGAGCTTACCAGAAATACATTCATATAAAACATGGTAGGTACATTTTTATTATATTTTACTGATAATATGAAATTGTACCGTTAATCGATAAACCGTTAAATTATAAAATATTCATACAAATTATTTTAAAAATGTTTTATTAGGAAGCACGTTAATCACAGCAGTAGTAAATAATGGTAGGATAATGAAATTAGAATGTTTCTTTCTCACTAAGCTTATCAAAATATCCACTTCCGTGATATAACTGTTACAGTTGGGTCCAAACTATAAAGTCACGTTTATATTTAACTCCATATAAATAGAGGTGGAATTTATGTCCGTAGTGGCATGCGGTTCGGCGCACTGGGCCCAAATGAATTGGCTCCAAAATATTTGTCTGTCGTGGTGTTGGCCCAATGCCAGTCGGATCACTTTCGGCGCACTGGATAGAGATAAAATATAATAGCTTAGTCTGGACACAGAAAGTATGCGAAGCGCCTGGTGACTCACTTGTTGTGTGGAATCCTCGTTTATGTAATCGAAAGGTATGTTTTATTACATATAACATGTGTACAAAATATCTTTCATCTATCAGATATCTAGATATACATATATCGATATACCAGACTCTAAGAATACAAGTAACTAAGAACTAACTAAGAATACATATAATAAGGAAGTTCGAGAAGCTTATAACATTTAAAAACAAAGTCTCTATTGCTGAACAGTATGTACTTAAATTTCGTATTGCATGTGTCTTTAACGTCGTGTAATATTTCGAAAAAAATAAACAGACGGTGTGTTTTTAAATAAACAAGACGCGTATATTTTATACGAGTTTTTATTCAGAGCTATTTGATGTTTTTGAAACTGAGGACGATTTCAGCTTATCGGCATTTTTACAAATTCAACCATCTCGATTTATGAAGTCGAGGGGAGTGCGTCAAGAGTTGTAACTTTTCAATTTTAATGAGAAAGTAATGAATGTGGCGTCGTAGGTCAAATATTTTGGTGCCTTAAAGTAGTTTTAATGTTAATTGTAATATGGATTTAATTAGCGTAATATAATTTTTTAAACAACTAACGATTTCAAGACATGACTCAGAAACGGATCTCTTTAACATGGTGTAATCATAAGACGGTGATTTTGCAACGAAAGAGAAAATCTAGGTCCATTTTCATAAGATTGAATGGGACAAAAAACTGAATGAGATATAATGCTATAAAGTGTCTTTACTGTTTATAAACACAATAAACAACTTTATTAAGTACAAGGACAGTAAATTAACTAGCTGAGTACAGTTGACAACACAACACAGCACTATCTAATTTATACTGGTCACATAATTTACTGTAGTTACTGCCCATAGTTACGTTGCGTACAGAAATATTTGTTTTGGGTAACTACGACTACTGGACATTAAAACCTTATATTCAATACTAATTTAACTTTACATAAGTAAACAATACATGGTCTAGAAAAGTAGTAATCTGTCTTAGAAACTTCACTTTTTATTTATTTTTCAATGTTTTACAGTTGGTACAAAACAGTGCTTGTACATATTTTAGAGTCCATAAAACTCTACTTGTACTAATGTTTCACGTTAAGGAGTTCGTACGAATACACTAGAGAGGAGTACAGACTAAAGACTTTCTATTTAAGTGTCTGGATTTAGCCTTCAAGCCTAACCTTCTTAAGTGAGTGCCTTAGATAATATTGATCTTTATTACCTGCATATACTAAATACAAGTGATTTTAAAGACCCAGTGGTGATAAGTATCCCAATTATCTTCTAACTTCCCACGGTAGATTACTAAGATATTCAAAATCTTGCCGTCATGATGCATTTATATTAGCTATTAAAAATCAATGGATTCTTTCTCAAATACTCATATCCAAAAACAGCCTAGCAATGTACTATATTTCATACCAAAAGAAACAATTTAAGAGTCTATAACAGGCAAATATTTATGATAAATAGTTGGTAAGAATGTACGAACTGCACGGTAGCAGTACGTAAAACTATTAGCAGTAATTCAAGAGCGAAGCCATTCTGCAATCTCTTGGATCAGAGGCATAATGCTTTGTAACGCACGCCACTTTGCGAGTGAATAAACTCGCTGTATTAACTCAGTGTTGCAATGACTATTTAATTTTTTTTATTCCCATATTTTACAATTCTCTTCATCGCAAACATTTTTTAGAAATTAAGTTATTTATTTATACATTCATACAATTGATTTACAAGTATTGTAAGAATCAGAGGATTTGCATTTTACGTGCATAAAATCACGCCTGTTTCTCAGAGGGGTAGTTAGGGAATAGGAGGAGTAGGTAGGATATTAAACGCCCACTTTTCGTCAATGTTTTGGTGACACATAATAAGTGGTGAGCCTATTATCGCGCTAATCGGGACGTTTTGTGTGCCAGAGCCTCGATCGTCGAACAGCAGACACACCACTTGTAGGAGAGGTTAGCTTAGTGGGATTTGTATTTGGGGTGCTGGGCTAGAAAACCTCCACGTGGTGCACCCTGGAAACGTTGGCGATGGTATCGTTCATCACTGCCAACGGCTAATATTCTAGCACAAAGAGGAAGCCATTTTCTTCGGCAATTCGGCCGAGACTTGGTCCAACAGAGCGGGCGTGTCTGTCGGATCCTCTGTTGGTTCTTCGCTCTTCGGAGCATTGAGGAGGAAAACCTCGGTAAAAATTCACTATGGTGGGACCCTTTCATGGGTCGGCGTTTCTCCACTGTCAATGGTGGAGAAAGGAGAACGGGCTCGGTGTGTACTCACACTGCCGCCGAGCAGGCATTGGGAGATATAATCTTCCTGCCACCGTTGTCACATCGTAATCCCGAAAGGAGTGTCGTGGTTATGTCTCGCGACACCAATCGGGGGCGAGGGTCTTGGCTTAGCCGCCCGGACTGCGAGGAAGAAAACCTCTTTAAAAAATTACCCCGAATCCCGTGTTCTGGTGCGTGACCAGGGGATGCATGGCTGATGGGTAGTTCAGTCGTAAGCGCACTCCCAGCCGAGGCACCTGCGGACCCCTCGGTTGGGCATAAATTTACGCTTGCCCGGGTATTGGGGGATCTCTGCCCGGGTCGACCTTTAGTTCTCCCCCTCTCGTGGGTCTAATATGGAATCTGATCAAATTAAAACTAAATATTTAAATGTAGAAGGAGAGAAAGAGAAGAAGAAGGAGAAAAGCGGAGTGGACGACTTCTCGTCCAATTCAAAGGACGCATCGGTTGGGACACCTATGTCGATGAGGCTCCCAGAAGTCATTATGACTGCTGGGAGCCGCAGAACATCGGAACGACTGCGTTCCAGGTCTACGTGTTCGTCGGATGGCACGGGAGGTGGCCTGATGGAAACGGAGCTGTGCGACTCCCGAAAACGCGGGCGCTCCAGGGACGAGGAGAGCGACACGTCCCAGGAGATGTTACCTCCTAAAGTCGCCAGCAACCGTAGAGGCAGGTCGCGAACTTCGATCTCGATCCCGTCAGGCTCCGTCTTCTGTAAGGCGGAAGCCTATAGGCGGGTTAGGGCGGACGGCGAAGCACTTGCAGAGGAGGAGATCGCAGATCTCTTGCATAAGATTAAGGAGCCGATGGTAGGGGATTCTGTTCCCCAAACGCCATCGTCCATGCAAGAGAGAGCGAAAGCAGCGGTGGCTATCATCCACAAGGTAGCCACCAAGTCGAGTAACCTTAAGGGTGCTTTTGTAAAAGCCCTTAAGGACTCCTCTTCTGCAGTTGCGGGGGTTGTTGAGAGCCTTATTGGGGACGTGGCTCGTCTCCAAGCGGCCAACGACCATCTTACACGAGAAGTAGCTGAACTGAGCGCACAGTTTGCCCAATTCCGGGCGGTTCGCCCTGAGCAAGAAGGCTCGTCTCAATCGCTTGCCTCTGTCACTCCCGGTACCATCGCTGATGCCCAATTGCGGCAAATCACTGACGCAGTGTGGCGTATGATGGACGGACGTCTCGCTGGCCTGGAGGCGAGACTACCTCCAGCCGCTGTCGTCCGGCCACCACTCGCGTCACATAGACCAAAGGCCGCATCGGCGCTGACGTCGCTTCCCGTTGTAGACGGTCCTGTGTCTTATGCAGCGGCGGCGTCAGTGTCTGCTGTTCCTGCGGCGTCAGTATCTCCTGTTCCTGCGGCCACTCCGAGGACACGACAGGCGGCTAAAGCAGTAGCTAAGACGGGTGCACAGAGGTCAGGGCCCAAAGCGGCGGCTAAGTCTAGAGCGGAATTCCCTCCGCTCTCCACTCCAGCCGCTGTACCTGGCACCTCCACATCTGCTCCCTCTACATCTGCCCCGTCCACGGATGGTTGGCAGGTAGTCGGGGGGGCTAAGAAATCCCGAAAGCGGGGTAAAAAGGCTGCCCAAAAAGCAGCTTCTACCCCGCAGTCGCCATCGGTGGCGGTGACTACCGCGAAGAAGCCGCGCAGATTGCAGGTGCCTAAAAGCGCGGCTGTGGTGGTCACCGTAACCCCAGAGGCGGCTAGTGGCGGACTATCCTATGCGGCCTTATTTAAAAAGGCCCGTGATAGTCTCGCCACCGATTTCGGGACTGAAGGGGTCAGGTTGCGCCTTGCCCAGACGGGAGCTCGAGTCCTCGAGTTCCCTGGGGCTGAAGGTGCAAAGACGGCGGACAGATTCGCCGAGAAACTGAGGGGAATCTTCGCGGCCACGGATGGTGTGAAGATCGCCAGGCCTACCAAATGCGCAGAGTTGCGCATTTCGGGCCTGGATGACTCCGTAACGACAGAGGATGTCCGCGTTGCAATCAGCGAGAAGACGGGCTGCAACGCGGACAACATTAGGGTCGGCACCATCCGCCCCGGTCCGGGAGGGCTTGGCGCAGTGTGGATCAGCTGTCCGGTAGCGTCGGCCAAAGCTTTGGGCGATGCAGGCAGAATCCTCGTCGGTTTTGTGAACGCCAGAGTCACTGTTCTGGCGGCAAGACCGATGAGGTGCTTTAAATGCCTAGCATCCGGACACACACGCGCCAAGTGCGTGAGTTGTTTTGACTGCAGCGGACTATGCTTCCGCTGCGGTCGACCGGGGCACAAGGCGGCAGAGTGCTCTGCCGCCCCTCACTGTCCGGTTTGTGCGGCGGGTAACAAGCCCGCCAATCATCAGATTGGGCAGGGGGGCTGCAAACCTCCCCGTGATTCTCGGCAAGCGTTGGGGCTAGCCAGTCGACCCAGGCTGCCTCCGATGCCGTTCGCACGTCGACATCGTCGCCCATGGAGGAGGCTGTAGAGACGGTCCAATAATGGCCCAAGTCTCCAGCCTCCTAGTCCAGACGAATCTGAACCACTGTGCTGCGGCGCAGGACCTCTTCCTGCAAGCCATGGCACAGTGGTCGATCGGTGTTGCCGTAGCCGCGGAGCCCTATTACGTTCCTCCCCGTCCAAACTGGTTGGGTGACCGGGACGGTTCCGTGGCAGTCGTCGGCTCCACGGCGGCTCATTCCCCGCCCTTGTCGCTAAGAGACAAGGGCACTGGATATGTTGCTGCCGAGTGGGGGGGGATCACTGTATATGGTGTATACTTCTCCCCCAACCGGAGTTTGAATGACTTCGAGGTTTTCCTTAACACCTTGGAAACCTCGATGCGGCGTCTAACGTCTGGGCACGTCTTAGTGCTGGGGAACTTCAACGCAAAGTCCATTGCGTGGGGTTCCCCCAGGACGGACGCTAGGGGCGAGGCCGTAGAGGAGTGGGCGGCCTCGGTGGGCCTCTGTTTACTGAACAGGGGCTCCACCAACACGTGTGTGCAGGGAGGGTCGATAGTGGACCTTTCGTTCGCTACCCCTGCCCTCGCCGCACGAGTAAGGAACTGGTGTGTCCTGGAAGAGGTTGAGACGCTCTCGGATCACCTCTACATTCGATTTGAGCTCTCCCGGACCCAGGACCCCAGTAGGGGTCACGCGGCGCGGCGTTCTTCTCGCTTGCCGCGGTGGGCTGTAGCCAAACTGAATAGGGACCTACTAGAGGAGGCAGCCATTATTTTCTCCTGGCTGTCTCCGCAGGCCCCGACCGAGGAGGTCGACATGGGGGCTGGTCGTTTCCGTGATGCGATTACGCAGATCTGCGATGCGGCCATGCCCCGCATCCGAGGTAGTCGGCCTCCACGGAAGGAGGTTTACTGGTGGTCCCAGGAGTTGGCGGACCTCCGCGCGGCCTGTACTCGTGCCCGGAGGTCCTACACCCGTAGTCGGCGGCGACACCGCGTAGACGGCGGGGAGGACCAGCTTCATGAGGAGTACCGAGAGGCGCGGAAAACTATGAAGCTGGCCATTAGCCGCGCCAAAGAAGTGAAGAGGAAGGAGATGCTGGAGGGTCTCGATCGTGACCCCTGGGGTCGCCCTTATCGTGCGGTGCGACAAAAGCTCCGCACGTCGGGCCCCCCCCTTACAGAGACACTCCAGCCCAGCTTCCTGCAGGAAGTGGTCGAGGGTCTTTTCCCGCAGCGGGCGGAGCACACACCCCCGTCGATGGCCTTCATGGTCGAAGACGACGGGGGACGGAACGAGGATAATGTTCCGCCCGTCAGGGAATCGGAGATAGGGGCGGTCGTTCTGCGGATTCGCTCTAAGAACACCGCCCCTGGGCCAGATGGGATACCTGCCCGAGTGCTGGCGCGAACTCTCGACCACATGTCGGATCGCCTCGGGGAAGTCCTAAACGCCAGCTTGGCGTCCGGGCGCTTTCCTGAGGGTTGGAAGAGCGGGAAGCTGGTCCTACTACAGAAGCCGGGACGGCCGGCCGATTCGGTCGCGGCCTATAGGCCCATCGTGTTGCTGGACGAGGCGGGTAAATTGTTTGAGAGGATACTCTCTGCCCGCATCGTCCGGCACCTCTGCGAGGTGGGCCCCGATCTGTCGGACGCCCAATACGGGTTTCGAGCCGGGCGTTCGACAGTCGATGCTGTGTTACGCCTGAGGGCCGTGACTGAAGAGGCGGTGAGCTGTGGCGGCGTGCTGTTGGCGGTGTCGTTGGACATCGCCAACGCATTTAATAGTCTGCCATTTAGCTGCATCAGGGAAGCACTCCACTACCACGGGGTGCCAGAGTACCTGAGGCGGCTTGTGGCAGACTACCTTGAGGAGCGTACCGTCATGTACGAGGACCGAGATGGCATTCTGAGACGGCGGATCATGTCGTGCGGTGTTCCACAGGGGTCTGTCCTCGGACCACTCCTGTGGAATATGGGATACGACTGGGCCCTTCGAGGTCGTCTTCCCCCCGGGCTGGGCGTAATTTGTTACGCCGATGACACATTGGTCACGGCCCGGGGGGCGAACTTTCAAGAGGCGGCGCGCCTGGCCACCGTGGGAGTCTCTTTGGTGGTCGGGCGCATTGAGGCGCTGGGTTTACGAGTGGCCCTAGACAAGACGGAGGCCCTTTTGTTCCATGGGCCCCGTCGTGGTCCACCACCCGGCGCCTCTATCGTAGTCAATTCGGTCCTCGTACCGGTTCAGGCCCAGATGAAATATCTGGGCCTGATCCTCGACGGCAGGTGGCTCTTCGACGAGCACTTCCGACAGCTTTCTCCAAAGCTGGTCGGCGCTGCTTCTGCCCTTGGGCGACTTTTGCCGAATTTGGGTGGAGCCAGCGTCGCGACGAGACGGCTATACACGGGGGTTGTCCGGTCAATGGCGCTGTATGGTGCACCGGTGTGGGCGGCGGCTCTGACCGCCCAGAATAGGGCTCGCCTCTGGCGCCCTCAGAGGATATTGGCGGTTAGAGCCATACGCGGCTACCGCACCGTATCGACGGAAGCGGCGTGCGCCTTGGCCGGAACTCCCCCGTGGGATTTGGAGGCGGAAGTGCTCGCCGAAGTTTATCGGCGGACAGCCGACTTCCGGGCGGGTAGCGGCATACGGCCCCCGCCCGAAGAGGTACGCAAGTGGCGTGAGGCCGCTCGTCGAGCCACAATGGCTCGTTGGTCGTCCCGGTTGGGGACTCCACGTGCTGGCTTTGCACTCGTGGAGGCTCTCCAGCCGGTCATCGCCGAGTGGGCGGGGCGGCAGCACGGGACCCTTTCCTTCCGACTGACGCAGGTTCTTTCCGGGCACGGTTGCTTCGGGAAGTATCTGCACTCGGTCGCCAGGAGGGAATTGAGTCCCGCCTGTCACCACTGCGACTGCAGTGAGGACTCGGCTCAGCACACGCTGGCGGTTTGTTCCGCCTGGGCGGCGCAGCGTGGGGTCCTCACTGCAGCTATTGGATTAGATCTCTCGCTACCGGCCGTCATACGCTCCATGGCCGGTAGCGACAGTTGTTTTACCGCGGTCGCAACCTTCTGCGAAGACGTAATTTCGCGGAAGGAGGCGGCGGAGAAGGCCCGGGAGGACGATCTCCACTCGGACCCAATTCGCCGCCGGCGAGCCGGGCGGCGGAGGCGCGCATACCAGCGCCTCATGCCGCCTTGAGTGTGGCCGCGGGTGGACGGGACGGGTTTTCCCCTCCATCCGCTATAGTGGCCAGCCGCGAGGAGGCGACGTCCGCGTGTGCCGTACGCCGCCTAAAAGGAGAGTTTATTCGCAGATGGTGCCCGCATGAGCGGGCAGGCGCTAGGAGGGATCTGGATGTCGTAATAACAGCTGTTCCCGGATCCCTCCTATGTCAGGCGCAGAGTGGCACACCGTGTGGTTTTAGTCGGTCCGATTCCGACACACCACCCCGCCGTAAACCCCGGTGGGGTGACGGCCCGAGGGGGTTTCCACACGTTAAAAAAAAAAAAAAAAAAAATGAGATTTGTATTTACTTAAGAGTATTATTCCTTAACTGCAGGAATCTATCTTCAAGGTAAGGAGGTTCTCAATGCGACGGCATAGCTACTACTTTTTTATTCTGTTACGTGATATTTCTGTGATCTGTAAATTAAATTAACACTTCTTGTTTTAATTGAATTGTTCGTAATTTAGGTAGGTTTTTATGTATATGTTTTATATACGAAACATTCTAATACAATATCTTATTGCTGACAAAGATATGTGTCATGTTGACCACAACAAATTACTTAATGGTAAGTATAAAATGTCAGGTTGACCGCGCTATGACCTTGTTTTAATATTATATTTTTAACATTGCGCCACATATGCAGAATAAACTCATGTTTATTCGGTATATGCGGAATAAACACAGAAATTATGATTATAATTTCATTCTGTCCATTAGTCCATTTCTCTTTCTGTCTGCCCCTGTTTACTGTTCCATTTTATTTAGAGACGCCCCAAGCGGGGCAATTTTGTGTTCAAGTTTTGAGATCTTTAAAAGTTTTATGCTAAAAGTTATTATATTTTTACAGGCTTTTGTATTACAGGCATGGTCCATATTTTCCTTTTTGGAGCTTAAAATTTGTGGCCTCTTTGAAGTCTCTACCGACATTCTTTTTATATAACTTAGAGTACAATGTAATAATTCCACACAATTAACGCATGCTGGAGGACTGCCTGTGATGTGAGTAACAGGTTAGAACCTGTTACCGTCAGCATTGAACGCAGCAATGCTGGCGAATGGTGAGGGATGTTAAGATGTTATTTGCTTCTGCGATTATGTACTGCTACAGAAGGAGTCCACAAAGCGAGACTAAGAAAGGGTCGATCAAGCTCGAAGGAGACGTTGAAGGAGACGCGGTCGGTAATAGCAATCTAAGGGTCGCTGTAACCACATCTTGGGGTCATGTGATCGCTCAAAACGACCCGAGAAAGGTAACACCTCGATGCGGCCGGGGGGTGTTTTCTAAGGCGAGGTGCTGTTAAACTTCTTGTTATGAAGAATCGTGAGAGGTGCGATAGCGACCTGTCTTAAAAGTGGTACGGTAGGAAGGACTCAAGAAACCGCCGATGCGTTGCTAGAGCTTGTACTGACTGCCGAGTTAGGCCGCCGGGGGGTTTAATGAGTAGACTGGTTCTCCGGGAGTGCCGCATACACCGTTTGTCTACCTACGGAGCATAATGTGTGAAAAGTCTTCTCCACGTTATAAAAAAAGGCTTGCTGAACATTGCAATGTGTTAAGCTACTCGATTACCATGAGCCAATGCAATAGTATGGCATGGTAAACTTTATCAGTTGTTTCTTTTCTCTTTCTGCATACAAAAAAAGTACTTTTTTTAAATATTGTCACAATTTTCTACACATAACCCTTTAAAGTGTTTTGTTAAATAAGGTGTAAAATGACTGGACTGGCATCTATTTGACTTCAAACGTTAACGGACAAGTATTTACACAATACCTTTAAAAGGATTGATAAGTGCCTGGACATATGAGTAGGGCTGCCACCTTATACATACTTCAAAACACAAATATAAATATATGTATGTGTCTATTAATACAGCTGGTTTTGTTTTGTATATTAGTGCCTTTTAAGTTAAGGACGCCACGGGGATCATTTTAGGAAGTCAATTAAGAAGTTAAATTAACGTTCCAAGTCCCGACAAAACTGGAGCAACCCCATTAAACTTCATTTCAGTAGCTCCAAATTTGTGGAATATCGCAAGCAAAATAGTCTTAGTCAATAATGACATCATACAGGTCTAGTGAATTTGATTAAAGATGATTACTAAGTGACAAATGACTATTACGTAAAGTTTCTTTTAGGGCATCCCTAAAAGAATTGTTGTATTGTTTGACTTATAGATATCTAAAGGGTCATCGACTTACAAGTTCAATGGAAAAGATAAAGTATTAAGAAACTTAACACATGTTATTTATTGACAATTCATAACTTTGACTCATATTTGTGTTACAAATATATTCTTTATTAAGTCGATATATAGTGTGTGGCTGATACACATTTACATAAGATTATGATACTAAATCCATCTATGTATATAATATCTTGATTTCTCTGAGTTGATATTCTTGAGCTTCAAGCTCTTTAGGGCAGTATAACTGCTTACATAATTTGTGTTGACTCGTCTTATATTTTTGTGATTTTTTTAAATTATAAAACTCATTTACGTTTTTGCTATATTTCAATTTCAGAATTCTTATTATATTATCTGTATATATTCAATTGTCTTCACAAATTCAAAGTAAACTTATTCGTCCCAATTGGGACAAAGATGAAAAACAATACAATGAAATGTGATAAAACCAATCCGGTTAAATGTCTTCCAACATTCATGTTTTATTTCCTAACGAAGTTTGAGCATTGAATTATTAGAATAAGAATAAAATGTCTATGAAGACATACTTTCTCTCTCCAATCGTTTATATATAACTTTGTTTGTTCACTTTAGGTTAGGAAACGTGGAACACAAACATCAAAATCTAATTTATTAAATCTCATGCAGCATCCGGACAGAAAGAATCTGCTACAGCAAATATGGTTATTATTAACTTCAATAAAATAAAGTTAAGAAGAAGGTTGAAAGTTGCAGACAATAAACTCTGAATGCAAAGGTTTCAATGTCAATTTTCTATGAAATTATACGTATGAAAGTGGCCAGACGGCAGAAACCTGAGGAGGAATGCATTCTACGATGTAGAGCCCCGGGCGCCGGAGGCAACGCGTCGACAAAGAAAAACTGCAAGTAATATGTCAGCGGAATTATGCATATTTTGTTTCAAGAGTTGTGAAATATAGAAATTATGAGATCACACCTAAAGTAGTGGAGTTTTGAGGAATAAAGTGAAGTGGTTTGCATTTTTGAACGTCACATTCACCCGTTTTAAAACGACAGATTGATTTTAAGCCTTGCATATTCATCAAGGACAATTAAGGCAATGTAATTGTATAGTTTGCCTCAATATCCTTACAAATATCCTCAGGATTAATTATTTTTTAAGACGCTTTTATCAGCTACGTATATTTCTACGACTATGTAACATAATCGTTAAACTTGATTTGCACTTTCGGAAAAGATGATCTTCATGTAATAAAACAATGTCAAAACAGTTGCCTGCGAAGTATAGCTACGGTACCACCCAAGAACGAATGTTGCCATTGATCCTGAGTTGAGCATTAACTGTACACAAAATGTAAGACTGCACAGTTGATCATACGGTCATTTATCTAGGTTCCAAGTTATTGTATGTCCAGCGGCTAAACAGACGAGATGTAATGTAGCGCTTAGTCGTGCAAAGTCGCTGGACGGTATTCGGATAGAAAAACTTGATGGCTCGAAATTGACAGAGAAAGTTCCAGGTGCCGATGATGTATTAGAAGAAAAAATGGTTAGATTAAGAAATGATTCATAAAACAACTTGGAAGCCAGTTTTAAGTCGGTTATTCGTTGATTACTGGTAAAGAAACAAAGATAGATGACAGTTCAAATCATCCCCTGTGGTTTGTTTCGCCATTTCTTCCCAGAGTGAGTATTAGGAAATGCCGGCGCTAAAGTACGACGTGTAAAAATAATTTTTTAACCTTTTAATTTGATTTTCTATGGAAGAGTTTTTTTTTAGTTTATTAAAACTATTTTTATTTCAAGTCCTCCTTATATTTAAAAAATAAACAATCATGTTTAGAATTTAAAAAAAAAAACGTGAATTGAAATTTTTTACTTTCTTGAAATTTAAGTTTTAAGAAATTAGCACATGTTGTTAGAACTATACTTATAACTCAGAAGTACAATTTAATGACTTTAGAGTTCCTTCTGAGCCTTCTTCTGTTCCTTCCTGCTTAAAGTAGTTGGGCTCGATTCAAACTTGTGGGAAAATGTGCATGGGACACAATAGGTTTTACCACGAAAGTCCATTGTGAACGCTGATTTGTAGGACGTCGCTAGAAAATATCACTCTTTGAGATATGTTGCAAACGTGCAATACAAGTGTTCCCGGTATCTTAGATTAGTATTATAGGAACTACTAAAATGTAGTTTATGTTTTACGCGTAACACATTGCTTTTAACAACTTCTGTTCTTAGAAATTCGATCGCGTGGGATAACATTTCATGCCTTTATTTAAATTTAAAATATACATAGGTCTCAGCCTAAATTTATTACAGAATCCAAAAAAATATGGGTTTTAATTTATTAAATGATGTTTAATGTATACAGTCGTCCATGTGGTGACAGATTACGAATACATAATGTTACCACCCCTATTTATCCCGTGAGTGTCGTAACATAAGAGGCGATTTAGGAAAAAAAATATTCAGGAAAATATCACTACAAACAGAAGGTGAATTTGAAACAAATCCTTTACTAACCCGTCTGGCCAGCGTTGTATAGTAGGCCAAAACATCCTTGCTAAGGAGAGACCTAAGTCCAGCAGTGGACTGTATTTTATATAATTGTTATTGATAAGTATACAGTCACAATCACTTACATACCTAATATTGTGGTAGTAGTTTTGTCAAGTGTATTCTCTTTTTTGCTCAAAAAAGAAGTAAGTCCATAGTGACTAAGACGCTATTTGTCTATTATTTATAAGATAGATTACTTCATCAATGTTCCCCTCTTCTGCTCTATGAGAACAGACACTACCTAAAGTTGTCAGAATGCCTGATGACGTGGAAAATTACTGCGGTCGGCACGAACACGTTTACATCAGAGTAATGAATATGCATCTCGTGCTTTGTAGTGTGCGAAAATATGCGGAATTCAAAGGGGTTTGCTTAAATGCCGCAAGATGATGACAGGGGCCAACTGTAACAGTCCTCAGGCCTGCAATAAATAATGCCTAAGTTAAGGGGCTACCTTCATTGTTATTTCCTTAACGGGCCGTCTTATGGCCCTCTTAATTAATTTGAAACTTTCTGAGGTCTCCTGTGGCGTGCAATTTGAATAATAGCACGGATAGGGTGGTGAAGCTTAATTTTAATTGCAAATATTTATGTTAAACGAGGCCCGAGGCGGGAAATACCGTTCTAGGATATTGCAAAGTATGATATATTGTACAAAAACGTCTTGTGAATTACTTAAAATCATATAAATTGTTATTTTAATCAAATGCTGCGATCATTGTATTTGTAGGTAGAGAGAAACGATGAATTTATGTATTTCACTAATTTGTAAATATTAAACAATATTAACTAAACAAAGTATGTTAAAAAGTTAGTGGTAGCGTCATCAATTACAATTTTTATTTAATATATCCCACGCAAAATCTCTCTGGACGCTAACGCGTGGGCAAGACTCGTCCGTACTTGCGTAGGACAAATGATAAACTGATCCAATGTAAACTTAAATTAACTTTCAAATCACATGTAAATAAATACAGTAGTGCTTATTTAATAAGGTTCTAATTTATTTAAGTTTTGTAACATAAGTAACTAAGCAAAGTAAACAAAAGATTGCTAAAAAAATCATTATCATCACCATCATCATTGATATATCCTTTTGTATCAAGTTTCATTTCTCTTTGCAGTGATTTTGTCTTACATATTTCGTTCCCTTAGTCACCTCTTCCGACACCCACGAGAACACTATGTATTCTTAATCCGTCACCATCCGTAAAAAATGATAAAAGATAACATTTATTTATTTGTTAAAAATTTTGATTGTTTGGTACGTGTAATTATAAAATGAGGCTGATTTTAGTTAAAGTGGCATATATTTGAATAATTCATTACTTTTATCAAATTCGTTGGAAGTTACTAAACAAGAATCATTTCTCTTGTGTGAAATAAAGTTAGGCTCGTTTTTGAAATCGTCAACTGTTTTCCAATTCACATTATAATATCTGATTCAAACGAAAGATATTATTCAGAAGTTTTATTTAAGAGTATTATAAAAAATGAATCATTCACCAAATGTGCATTTGAAAGAAACGGCAAAAACTCTTCACCAAAAACTTGGTATGAATCAACGCGTAACTGAATCTAGTATACAATGAGTCTTTAGATTCTTTTACATATGTTTCTATGGTCCTTTTAGATCTAACACATTAATTAAGTTTTGAATGTTATACATAATATTGTTAAATACTTAGCGGCATTTACTTTTTGTTTTGTACTCTCCTAAATGGTATATTATGTCTTTCTCTGTATTCCTATGTAATTAAAATTATCCATAATCGATTTAGCTTTCCACAAAATACGAATATAAATAGATAGATTTTATATCAATATGTAAAATTATTCATATTTAATAGATTTGCTACTTACAAGTAATCCATACATTCCATATAAAGAACAATTCATCAATTTCATTGGCAAATGACATATTAAAACAATATAACTATGTATTGTATGGTCCTAGAAAACAATCTGTCAGCTGGTGTCGACAACAACACCAACGTTATGACTAACGAGATAGTATAATGACACTTACAATAACGCGATAGAAGAACTGCCCCTAATGGCCGCTTAAAGGTGCAATACTTTGGTAAATACGGTACAATAGCTTGTGCAAAAGATAATGGATAAAATGCTACTTAAAAGACACTTGATTCACAATTGCATGCACTTTTTCTGGACTTGACATTCAGAGTAGACACATTATTGCTAGAAACAACACAGTGTGTATTTCATTTAAGGAGTCGAGATTGTTTGTAGAAGTTTGTATTTTGACTGACAGTGTTCAGTCGTGATAGAATGAGATTTGATGAAATGTTAGACCTAGCTGCCAATTTTAATGGTATTAATAATTTTATTTACTTGCAAAAATATAATATATATATAATAACAAAAAAATTAAGCAATGTGGTGCACATTGCTTAATTTTTTTGTTATTATATATATATTATAATATAATATAATAGTTATAAAAAAATTAAGCAATGTACACCCACACTAGTGCTAAAATTATTTTGTATCCATATTTTTTCGTTTATTATGGTGTATGAATAATATACATTTCAAAAAAACTTAATTTGTCTCTTTCGCTACACATTTTAGCATTCTAAAAGTAAACTATCGCTATGAAGCCTTAGTGATTTGTCATGAGTATTATGTGTCTAATTCTGAAAGACTATTGATAATCCTTGAAATTATAATATCATTTGACTAGAAGTAGAGGTAAGTAGTTATTAAATTAAAAGAAACCTTAGGATGTCTTGCGTCTGTAAGTAATGCCCATGTGAGCAATATACTTCTTAACTATTATATTTGCGAATTAAATAAGTAAATAAAGCATAATATCTATAAATAAATATGATGTAGCGTTCATGTGGCAACACTGTTTTTGACGACGCCACTTTTTATAGACAGAGTTGGAGTCACAAAAATGTTAAGTGGCCACTCTGATTAACAAAGCGTGTAGTTCAAGTTCTTGGAGACAAATACTGTGAATATTGAACAGCCACCTGAACAGTAAATTCATATTAAGTATATGCTGTGTTTAATTTGACCATTCAAGTGGTAGATGCATTAAATAAAAATATATTGTGGAGTACACAAAACATAGTAACTCCCAAAGTGATAAAGGAGTTTTTTATATATATTTTTGGTTGATTCGTTTACATTTTTTTTCTGTTTGTTACTTTAGAACTCTTTTATTAATATATTGTTTTTTTTTTATTCTGAAAGGAATACTTTTCTTTTGAACACAATGAAATTTGGAAAAAATATTACTCTTTTAAGTTTTAAATTATAGAATACGGTTTATTGAAATTCATCGTGGTAGGTATAGTTACATTGAAGTCGAAAAAAGTTAATATCTTAGACTTATGATCTTATTAATTTCCGTCCTATTTGAGTAATATATTACTCATTGAATAATCGAATTTTGAAACTGAACCTTTTAAGAAATGGGGGGATTTTAATAGGGCAGTCTATGTTAGTCATTAGCGATTTCATTATCATTTTCATAAATTCATAATTTTAGACGATATCATTTCTTTAGACATCCATTTTCGAACATCAGTACATTAAGCCGACAGCTTCAGACAGATTTGCCGACGTTGTCATCAAAAAGTAATAAGTACTCGTATTAACAGCTCTAGTAAAAAGTAATGCTCAAGTTTGTTACCAAGTTTGCTCGCAAATCGAAAATTCATATCTCAAATATCATGAGTTCGAACAATTGAGACTTTACGAAATCAAAAAGTCGTAACATTTTATTAGATTCTCAATAAAACGGTAATAAAGAACGTTATGTACATACTTTTAACAATCGGGAACAAAATAACTAACCTGTAGGAATAAGAGCTGAAAATCCAATTACGAAACAATTCACTGTACAAAATTCACCATAAAATTAGCGCACACCTGAACAATTCAATATTAATACCGCTAAAGCAAGTTAAAGCCGTCACACTAGACTATACCCTGAAACAGTGGGCAGTGAAGATTTCATAGGAATTTCACACGGTACGTCGCTTCCATTCGTCACCGTCGAGTAATTAGGCGAGACTAGGAACCAAAACGATTTTGCCGTCATAATACACCTTATTGCAAACACTCTAAGGTTAATTTTAACGTAGCGAGTGATGATCAGAAAGAAAAATAAGAGCGTGCGACTAGTGAGACGCACTCACGCAATGTCTGCCAATGTACTAACTGGTGAATTTGAAAACACGTTTACTACACAGCTAAATGCTAACGGCCGGGTGGCAATGATCGATCAGCATTAGACTATAAATAATGAGAGATATCTAGGTCAAATGAATCCCAGTGTGCACAAGTAATTATATTAGCGTTGTGTATCACTTTGTACATGTTGCCACTGGATACATCGCATGTGGCGAATAAATGAATCTAATATGTTTGAATAAACAGTACCTACGGAATAAGATGTCTGGGTTACTTCCTGGGTTAAATAGCAGCTAGTTGATTCAGTCGAATAGATTTTCCAGGCTATTCGTAATAACGAGAAATTCAAGAAAATTTTCAGAAGAATCAAGCAAGCAAAAGAATCAAAAAATATAGTAGACGCTTGCAGTTTAATGAAAAATGTCATTATCATAAAAATGTGGAATTCGGAATAGTGTAAATAATATACGAGTATATCGTCTACATTAAATTACGAGTGTCCAGGATATTTTATTCTGAATTGTGATAGATAACATATATATAATAATAAACACAAAATATACGCCAACACACAGACATATTTATGAATACATACATAAACACACGTCTATGAACGTTTACGTGGACACATAGTTGTGTAACATGTTACCCACTTATCGGATACAGGATCTCTGCATGACTGGTCACAACAACGATTTACTAGAACCACACAATTACATAAGCCATAGTGTTCCTACCAACATACTCGTAATTAAAGCACCAATCGATCACGAACTTCCTCTACTTGTGGTAATATACCCCAGCAGGCACCGTCACAACCAGGTGGCACCCTTCATAGTAGCCGGGGTAGCCACCCGTGACGACTCAGGCTTTCGATTATGAGGAAACAGTTGGCATATCAACTTACGTTGGGGTAGTGAACAAAAGACGTGTGTGTTGTCAAATAGACTAGTCTGGATTGAACTTTACAAATATGGAGTATGTATTGCAACGTTTAAGATCGTAGCTTAGATGCTTACATGTTTGTATGTCAATATACGAGTATGGCTGTTAAATTAGTTCAAGGTTCTTCTTAAATATAAATAATAGAACTGAGTGACGTGTAATTAAAGACGCCTGTGTCCAGAATGGCCTGCGCTATGTCATGATAATGATGATATATGTATAACATTGGACCCGATTTCTGTAATATTAACTTAAAACTATATTATACAATATTAAATTTATGTATGTATTGGACGTTTGGACGTATTTTGAATTTATTATGTAATTAATGGAGTGGTACATTTACGTATATTGGTTAAATTTAATGTAAATTTAACTCTTACTTGCCAAATCATTATATACTACGAAAAACTTAATATCTTACACTTACCACATCTTATTTCTACACCTCCTAAAGGTCGACTGGGAAAGAATGCCTCATCGCATTAAGTCCGCCTTTGTACAAAAATTACAAGAAGTTTTCCATAAATAAATATTAGGTTTAAAAAATGGTACGTAATGCGATCCAAAAAATTTGTATTACGGTCCTTAAGGCAATAGGAACATATTATTTGTTAAGTTGTATTAAACTAGGTTAATCTAAAAATCTTACAAAAGACATAAAAATACGACTTGATAGAGTACCTTTCAGTTGATAAAATTCTTGTTAAGACGACGGAATTACAGATATTCTCATCGGCAGATAAATAACTGCGATGCCTCGAATTGATCCAAAGAAATTCCATTCTCAGAGTGGTATTTGTGCTATTATGTTCTAATAAGTGAAGAAGAAATATGAATTAGTATGTTAATTTTAATATTTTCGGCTTTATAGCTAAATATTTAAAAAGGTTAATGTTAGGTAGGTTAAGGTTATTTTTAGGTAGTAGAGCCACGCTGATTTCAGCACGAATGGGCCGGCTCGATCGAGGCAGTACTACCCTCCCACAGAAGATCGACCTAAAGCGACTACCTCTGTGCTGACGTGTTTCGTTGGTGAGTGCGAGACCGGAGGCCCATTGA
Organism: Hypercompe scribonia; assembly: GCA_949316085.1. Classification (NCBI taxonomy): domain Eukaryota; kingdom Metazoa; phylum Arthropoda; class Insecta; order Lepidoptera; family Erebidae; genus Hypercompe; species Hypercompe scribonia. The sequence continues at coordinate 13,884,500 of OX438981.1, read as the reverse complement.
TGCAGGTGTGGGGCCCATTGATGGAATGCCGCGACGACTGTAATGCCTTTTACGTCCCCAAATTTATAATTATAGCAATGCAGTTGATTCGTATACGATTCAAAACTTAAGAAGTTCTTTACTGAATAAGTTAACATCTTGACACGATACACGAACCCATTTTTAGTTACCAGAATATGTACACTCTTATTTAAAATAATTATTAATAATGGTTTTGTTCGTTGCGAAATTGGATAGTATATTTTATATTCAACATAATGACAAACATCATCATAAAATATAGCGACATAAATGATATTAAAAACATCTTTATAATATATATATATATACTATATATACGTATTAATCATGTAATAGTAAGAAGAAAGTTTTATAGCTCATTGACTCTTTTAACCATTTTTGCAATAATATATATTTTTATTTCTGTAGTTTGTTAGTTAGTTTGTACATTTAAGGTGTTTAAAATAAAGAGACCTTGTTGTAAAGAGCACAGAAATTAAGTAACGAAACTTTCTGACTGCTGTCTGGTATTTAAGTAAATTATTCAGTTTTATAAGTAAATTATCTAATGCTCGTGGACCCTAGCGGTTGGTGTATGGCACTGTCGATCAAGAGGTCTCGGGCTCGTTATCCGGATGGAGCCAAGTGGTGTTGGGTTTTCCTTATAAGAAATTCTTAATAACGGCCCGGAGTATAGAAGTTTGTTGGTGTTTGACGCCCATGCCTCGGAGTGCACTTTAAGCCGTCGGCTGCGGTTATTGTGAATATCTATGGCAATTGTTATTGATAATAAATAGTTAATAAATAGGTAATAAATAGTTCAACCTTCGAATTCGGCTTCCTTCAAGGTTGTCAAGGTCCGATTCCAGTCACTCAATGGAAAAACTGATATTCAGATAAAACCGATTAAACTAGTAGTTGATCCCAAATAATCCTGGCAATAATAAAGGAGGAGAAGGAGATCTAGGAAGATGAAAGAAAATTATTTAATGCAGTTAAACAAGTACATCACTCTACACAAACCATTAATTTTAGAATTTACTTAATAATTTTCGCCGTTGTGCATGAAATTTCATTTTCACGGTTTCACGCACCCGTTAGCTGATATTAATGTGTACGATATTCTTTCCTAAATTAAACAATATTTTAAAAAGCTGTTTATTTAACTTGCAATATTTGTAAGTTTGTTGCTTTTGATAAGTCTTGAATTAGAATAAATCGCACTGATCTAATGGGCTTAAGTTAAAACTAGTTAGTTCAGTTGCGCTGACGATGCGCCTTTGTAATAACCGTGACCTAGACACAAGACTACCTACACACAAAGAAACTTTTCAATGGTCATTCGTGCAGGCACGCGAGTTTGTTCTAAAATTAACTAAACGTAGCTGACAGATAGTCTGTTGCTATTTTTGTTAATACCTCGGCTCTAACAATAATAAAAGTATATAAATGAGTTATTTAATATATTAAAAACATAAAGCCAGTCTGCATTACATAAATAAAAGTAAAAAGACATTTTTCTATGTCCATAGACAATTTGCTCTAAAACCAACAACAATAAAAAATGTTTAAAAAATATTTATAATTTTTTTTCAAGTATAATTTATAAGATGGACACGCCAGCAAAACTCATTATTAACAAAACGCTTCAAGATTTTGAGGTTACATTATATATATGGACATAATTTTTTGTGTTTATATTGATGATCTGAATGGATTTAAGATTTTATAAATAATATCAATTATAATTGTATAAAGTGGGGCTGCATCAGAGTTAAAGGATCAGAATCAGCATTCACAGTACCACGAAAGTAGAACTTCTCAATGGTCATTGTATCAATGTACATTATTCAATTTTGCTATAAATTTGACGTTAAGTGTTGTCAGGTAAAAATAAAATAAATTCGTTTAAATAAATAAACGACTAAATCAATTACCACATTAACGTGTGTATTCATATTAAAATAAAGTGAATTATAATATATAAATATTTTTTCAGTTGTCAATTTTTTTATCAAACATATAAAAGATCTGAAGTACTAGTTATGCACATAAAGTTCTATAAAAAACCAATTTTCTTCTGACTAAAACTAACTCGACTAAAAAAACCAAATAATTAACGTCGCAACTGGTAACATGGATGTGTTACGACGATGATAAATCTATTTAAATACTTTTCTAAGTGTCATTTTGTATATATGTACAATTTGCTACAAAAATATTTACTTTTCCTTTTACTAGAATACTTTTTACTGGACGTCATGTTGTAATGAACCTTAGCCAAAAGTAAGCAGTACCTAAAGTCGTCGTCCGTTTAAGATACAACTTGTTTTAAAACTTTTAAATATATATTTTGAACAGCAAAGTATCGGTTTGATATAGTTTCTTGTTTGAAATAAATCAAAATACACAAACAATAATAATGGTGCAGATCATATGCTTGTTGGTTCTGGGGTGATTTCAGCGATGACTTTTGTATTCTGTACAATAGAAATGAATAAGATCTTAAATGAAAAAGTTTTTAAACGTATTGGACAACACTTAGCATTCCATCGGCACCATCTATCTGTCGTAGGCCACTGCTGGACATAAGCCTCCTTCATTGCACATCACGCTTACCGATTTTAAGCTTTCTATTTCTGTAGGAGTATTAACTTACCCTCGTCGGATATTTATGTTATGTTATGTTCAATATATTTACGATCTTAAACACGTTCATATACACAAATACACAAAGAAAAATGTATAACTAATTCCAATGTAACGCTGGTAAAACCGCGGAAAACAGTACATATATAAAAACAAAGAACAAGTGGCAGTATTCGCGAATCGTAATGTGTTATTATAATGGATTACGGAATGCGTGGAGAGGTCATTGTACTAAAACGTTTTTATTGTAGCGGAACATGTGAAAAAACTTCTGAATGAAACAATGTGGCAAGATTTCACTTTGTTTGAGTAAATTACTGGTGTTTATAGAATATCGTTTCACATTATACTCAACCAGTTTTTATATTTATTGTCAATATCTTTGTTTTAAATCACACTTTTGTTTAAATATAGATTTTTTTTCTACAAACCGTTGACTGCTTTGATGGCATATTTTAAAATGTATATAATCAATAACATTCTAATCTAATTCTAGTAAGTTAGTTAGTCTATTAGTTTGTTTCTAATTCTACAAATTTCGGTCACGGTTAAAAAAGAAAAAAAAAATTGACACTGAAGTAATTGAAACAAAAACGAAAGCCATAAAAAAACAAGTGTATATTAGAGACACATATTGCAAGCAAATACATCAGATTATTCAGTATATAATATATCATTTGATTGTATTTACTTTTTTAAATATTTCCTAATATGCTTACATTTAACGGTCTGAATTTTAGAAATAAAATTTATGAGTGATACTAAATTATATATTTACATGCAAAATTAATAAATGTTTTTAAAATCACATTTTACCATCATATTTCAGGTTACGTGTGATATATATATATGCACGAGTATATATCTGCCCTTGATACCTGCAAACGAGCCACTTCAAACTGTGTTCTTGACTATATATTACTCTCCTTCTTCTAAAAATATGCGAGCAACTCTCAGATGTTAGGTAGTCTCGTTTCGTCTTAATGTTTTATGAGTTGTAGTAGATAAGGTGAAAACACTGCGCGAGCTTGACAGATTTATTTATAAACAACTGTACTTTTAAATTTAGCTTTTCTTCGCAGTGTTTACAAGTTTAGTGCAAGTTATGTAACGGTAAACTGTATTCAATTTACACTTTTACTGTCTTCGTAACAGACATATCAGCAAGAACTGGTAAAGAATAAAATGTAGGTTTATTGCGTCGGTAAAAACTAACGACTAATAAAGGCTGGCTGTCAACTTGCACTACATTATGTACTTATAGTCTAAAGTGTGCTGACAAATTTTAATAATAAGAGTATTCAGTGAATAACGTCATAATTCACGTGTATAAAGGGTTTGAAATCTGTAAGGAATTGTCAAAATACAATCGCGTGTGTAGTCGAATACTGTAGGTACATAAAAAACTCTAAACGTGCGAATTGACGAGATATAAACTGATTTAATTAGTTACCCACTTTTTATTTAGTTATTATTTGTAAGAACCATACAATTTAAGAAGTAAATATTAGTAAATTTCTTCGAAAAAATGTAATTTCTCCAAATAAATCTCTTTTCTGTTACTGTTGGTATGAGCATATTTATTAATCAATTAATTTTTGTTCTATCATTTATTAATCTTTAAGGAATCTAAGGCTAACACCTAATGAAATTATCCGTTTCCAAGAAGCACTGTACAAAATTGTGAGATCTGCTTTCCAAGATCCAAGGAAAATTAATATAATGAAAGATTCAACATTAAGCAACAATTTGTTTTTTGTTTTACCATCATTCTACCTTTGTTTCTGGTACTTGGAAATTGACACAGTTTGAACTATACGAAAATATAATTTGAACCAACTGGCAATGGTGTATGGTTATTGAACGTCCGCACCTGTGGCCTGTGGTTTTCAAATTTAATATGTTTTTATTGCTTTACAGTTACTTTATACATAACATGATCTACCATATAATCATGAGTAACGCAAACTTTTATTGAGGAATTCGAAGGCAAGCCTAATGTAATTCAGATTTGGAATCATTGTACGCACGCACTACACGTGAGGTATCATTACGTGATGTTATCTACATGAATGAGAGTGATTATCGATGCAACAAGTGCTCTGGTTGTAGTCAATCGCCTAAGACCTTGAAAGTAAGTAGAGCGATGCGACCGCAAACGTTTGGCAACTGTTGAGGCCACCTGTCAAATGTGTGGGAATCCGTTTATGTATCTTCCTATTGGATGTCAATGTATTTCAGTTGTAACATCTGACGTTTTTGATTTTATATTTAGATAGCGGGTTTTAATAATTTTAGTTAGTCAAATTAGTCTAAAATTAACACTTTGTGAATACTCATATAAGCGTAAATTAAATTATTTAGGGAAAGAGTTATCTTGTTATATGTTTAAGGATCGCCTGTAGACGATGACACAGACCGGGGGTGGTAATTTTGAGGCAGACTAGTACTTCGTCTAGGTTCTCCACCTAGTCGAAGCATGGGGGCTATATAGCGTGCCGTACCTCAGCTGGTAATTTGCTTTTTGTGTAAGCAATTCTTATATTTGTATATCATAACATTTTCAACTAAGTAGTAATAACTAAGTAGTAGTAATTTAGAAATAATTAGTTGTTTCTTTCAAATCTAAGGATTCGGAACTGGTTTGAAAATGGCAACTTTTAGGGTTATACAAGCATTTTATATTTAAATAAACTTTAAAAAAATATTTATTGAACTTATTTCCTGTTCTTGACACCATTTTACAAAGGTATTATTTGACAAGAACCGAGTTCAAGGAGAGAATTGCAATACTTTTAAAGGGTTCTTGTCGGTATTGCAATAACATTGACATTTAGGAGAAATTACTTAACTTAAACATTTCTTGGATTTAATTCTGTCGAGAGATAAATTTGAGTAACTTATTTAAAGTTATTGTCATAAGTAATTACTTCCAATGTAAATTTAATTTAAATTAACCAAGATAATTATTGAAGGGCCTTTAAGCAGGTTGGACAATTCTGACGGTAGTTAGTTACTTTCACCTTTCTCCTAAGGTTATTACAAAAGCAAATTGGCAAACTAAATTCTAAGGACTAATTAGCACGCTAGCAATGCTGATCATTCAAGTTATATAATAGTAAGTTTGTAAAGAAAACGTGTCTCGGGACGCCCGACAAAAGTAAAGTGAATCTAAGTTAAACTATTTGATATTGAAATTGATTAATTTAAGAAAAGCTTAAGTTCTTACATAAATTTTATGTATATTAATATGATAATGTTATTTGACAAAGCAAAAAGTAAAAAGACAAAGTTATTTGGAGAGAGAATCGCTTGGCCGAAATTCGGCTAGCGCTGTGGGTTAGAGTGAGTAAGGAGGAACCTGCCTGACGCTGCTGTATGCGTGTGAGAAATGGAAGCCAGACAGACTGGCGCCGTAACGCGTTACGTAACGAAGTGGTTTACCTTTCCATAAGAAGTTATCACTTCAAAAACTAACTTATTTTACTGACATGTAAGTACTATGATACTCGTTAATTCCACATACATGTGTATGGACTGGAAGCATTATCGATATATTCGATATCTATGCAGTTATTTTCAAATGTAGATGATTAGTCATGTGTAGATGGTTAGCCGCTAGATCAACTGCCTTGTTGGTCTAGTGATCAGCATATACTACCGTTGAACAATGTTCGATTCCTGGCTAGGGCTAAAAAGTTTCATTCATCTTTTCTAATTATTGAATTGATGGTTAATAACAAAATGGATTTTGGAAGTTTGGTCTTAACTTCTGTACCTGGGAGAGCACGTAAAGCCGTCGGTCCTGCGTCGGATCGCTTCTCGTTCGTGTCGGATAACCGTCCCATATAATTGTGAGAGTGATGGAACAGAGAGTGCACCTGTGTTTGTGTACACACTTGCGCACTAAGATATCACTTGCGTAGTTGACTGGTCTCCGTTGAGACTGGCTGCCGTGGCCGAAATCGACTAGATCGATCATCAATTATTTTCATATAATTTTAACATTTACTACGTATTTTGATTTAAATAAACACACACAATATTCATGGAAGTTAGCACAAAAAGCATACGAAAAATTCTCTACACAATCTTTTTTAACAAGTAATCTCTCAAGTTCTTTACTTCAAATAAAAACTATAAAATTTTCAATCATAAGACGCCGCTTATTAGATGTAGTTGCTATAAAATTAACAGCATCACAGTTAAAAAACCTGACTGCTGTAAAAGTATACTATATAAGAAAACGTAACAATCTAGAGATAAAATTAGGCTCATAAATCAATTAACAGAAAGTTATGAGTTAATATTGTTTGTAGCGCAATTCAAAACCTGTCAAGAAGGTATAACACTTACGTCAAAAGAAAAGATTTAGGCTAACATTCGTAAGGCAGGTAAATGGCAATCCTACGCTTACAGAGAAAGTAAAGTTTCAAAGGAAAGCTAGACAGTAAACGCAACATCCGCCATCATATCATCTACAGCAGCAACAGCTGCTTCTATAAAGGGTGCCTGCATATATATTTCCACATATTATAGTAACCTAATTTAAACTTGATTTACGATTATAAGATAGCTGTAATTTAAAATCATGTATTCTAATAGTAGAATTGTCTTTATCACAGTTTATAAATGACTAAATTCTTATTTGATAAAAGCCCTTCAAGTTCAAAATAATACCTATACCGTAATAACGATTTAATGGTGTCTTTAGTGCTACTATTATCACAAATAAAATTGTATCTACCTACGTGTATTATCATTTTGTATGTTAACTAAAAATAAATATTAAGATGTCTAAATCTATCTCTTAACTCTCTCTCAACTCACTCTCCAACACATAATGAAAATAGTACAGTTAAAAAACCTGATAAGAGAAACAATATAATTACAAACAACTCAGAAATCTTCGAAGTGTATTAAAGTACACAATCAGTTCAATTTTGAATCTTAAACTTTATTACATGTAAACTGGCGAATAAAGTTCACGTAATGATGTCTGGAAAGTCGCTAACCAATGAAATGGACGGCCTAACTTCCTACTGTATTGCGTTAGACCAACTTTAAAACAATATGCAAATATAAACAGTATAAGAGTGTTTTGCTGGATTTAATGCAATAAGATTAAAAAAGAAGGAAGAAAAGATATCACGTATACAATGAGAGCAAAAGATAAAAGATTTTTTTTGAAACAAATTGATGGCCCGGAGATAGCAGTTAAACTTTTATTAAAAACTAACTGCACCCTGCTATTGTTGCTTGCTTCCCTGTAACAAATTGTAGTTGTATTTACGAGAAGTGAATAATAAAACTAACACAAATGTTTTTGAGTGTCAAAATTTGAGCTCAGTGAAGAACTTTTCGAGTGTTTGAAGCGTGTACACAAACAAACATACATAATATTTATATATATTAATAGTTGCCACCAAAACTAGGTTAAACCAACGGACTGAGTTTAAAAGTTATTCAATACAAGTTGTGTACACTCGATGTGTACACAGTTGTTTCACATGTCACTTTTGACTAATTACCGATCAATGCTCTATTGACATTTAATAATATAGATGTTGTAGACCGTTAAAAAATTTATTCAGTAACATATTTTTTAGCACTGTTGTCAATGCTAACGCCCGTGCCTTTAGGTCAACTATGTAATGCGAATTTATAACTTTCACATCTTCTATCTGAATCTCAATGGTGTAATAGTCCTCAAAAAGAACAGTGCAGTATTGTCATCATACATATTTTGATAAAAACTGTGAATTTCATTGTCTGTCTTCTTCGTAAAGAGTCGACAATTTGTCCAAGAATTTTTCGATATAAATGTAACTATCCGTGTCCAAATTGAGTTAAGCATACCCAACAGATGCAAAAATATATAAGAATTGACACTGTTATTTTCTAATAACTAGTTTAACTATCGCAATGCCTATTGATTGATTGTTATTTGATAAAGCCTATTGAAATGATTGTTTGTTGGATGATCGCGTAAATGTTGACAAATAGTTGCAGTCACCGACTCATGTTACCCGCCTAAATTTATAAATGTGTTATTATTTTCCAAAATCTGTAAAAAGATATCAAGATCAAAGCAATAATTTGCCTCCCTCCACTAGGATCCCCTGCTTAAATCTCCTAGGGGATTTATTAGGAATTTTTGTTCACACTGATCCCTTAGATTACATACTGATTGGTACTCTTGAGACTGGTGTGGCACGTACGATGCGCCTCTCATACAAAAACAATTTCTTAGCGTACGAATCAACAATTCAGAATTTTGTTGTACATTTTTTTTTTAAAATTGAACAAATATCTTTAAGTACATTGTCGTACACAAATCAATAAAGTAATATAAACGTTCATAAATCAATATTGAAATGGATATTTACTTGAAAATTCAGAAATCATTTATACAATCACGAAATACAATATGTTAAATAAGTGAGATAAAGAATTATCTTTAACGCCAAAGAAAAGTGAAAGAGAATGACTTCACGGATGGCGTAGTGGTTTAAGCGGTTACCTCACTGCTCTCTACTGCGCTGAATGTTGTGGGTTTAAATCCTACAGAGAACAACACTTTGTGTGTTTCATGTGGGGCTCGAACAAGCCACAAGTTGTTGTTCTGTGTTCAGGTGATGTTTGTAAAGTCCTCCGCGACACAAGAACATTCCTAGTGTAGGAGTTGTTTTTAAAAACAAAACGAAATTTATGTTCTATCTCGCCCGTGCTTCTTAACGTTTGGTACCAGTCACATTTATTTTTATTTTATTTGAGCAATTACCAAACGTTTGTAAACCGGACAGTGGTTGCTTTCCTGCAGGCAAAGTATGTAAATAAAAATTACTTTGCAACATTATTTTTATTCACATACTTTATTGTCATTTTTATCAATTGTGTTTTATCGACAACCACAAGTCGATCACGCGGTCATCCGCTATTTTTATTTTCAGAAGCTAGGAGAGAACTATGAGATAACTTCAGAAAAAATGCATTGTGACGATCTCAAATACAATTAGAAAAGTGAGCAAAAATTATAATATATATTATCATTATTTATATTCATATGTTCTTTGTAGCTTTACTTTAGCTTCTGGTCACTGCTTCTTTGAATGATGTTGCATAACATAGTCTTCCTAAATAAATAATCTATCCAATTCATTAATAATTATCAAAATCAGACTCATAAGCAAAAAACTCTTGAGCTTCACTATGTTTGTATAGAATTAGATATGCTACGTACCTCTCTAGTTTCTATCGTTACCCGTACTGCGTATTTCATTAATCAAAAACCAGGAAAAGGCATCACTATATTCTGTTAAAATAAAAATTAGCACAAACCCATTAATAGCTTAACAAAACGATCGTTATTTCTGTAATAAAGTGGATATATCGATACATCGTTTATATCGACGTTACTGTATGTTTATTTTATATTCAATCGCCTTCGAGCCGGCCATTAAACAATATAAACACATAATTTTGTAAAAATATACTTTCAACTATCGAAAACATTCCGATGATTTATAGAGAATATTTAGGCATTAGAGATATTTTCGTACAAGTAGGAGAGCAATTGTAGGATATACCCGTGTAGTTTTATTGTATAAAATAAATAAGAAAATAACAAGAGCAGCACGTTTTTTTACTGAGCTAAAAGTTTAGTTTCTTACAACCGAGTGATAATTGAATAGGATCCTGTTCAGGAACGCGATAACTTCATTAAAAATTACAATAATACGAGTATAGTAGTGCTTTTTGCAAAGAAACCTGCTTCTAAGATACACTGCTACTGTCTCAATGTTAACTAATACATTAGTTAATACTATAAAATATCTGAAATATAAAAGAGACAGACAAAGTTTATGATTTTGTCTTTTTCTTTTATCTGTTCCAGTAACAAAACATAAACATTAAACTTCGAGCAATTTTGATTAAAACAAGAGAAATAAATAACAGGATGGTAACTAAGTCAGAATTAAATCAAATATTGAAAGCAATTCGATTAGCAACGATCGTTTCAAAGGAACAGTAAACACTTTTGTCGTCTATACATCGAACGACCGACCCACATTAGCACATCGCTTACAATGTGAACGACCCTAAATATAAACTTTGTGTCTCACTTGTCTCATTTGCGATCCGAAGCTTTGCTGTGGCCGACGAATGCGTTTCCGCTGTTATTGGTTTATTGAGCAATATAAATTTTGCTTTAATAGTTTGACCCATATCTGTATATATTTCAGCATGTGTGTATGTAAGATTATATTTTTGTCCTCGTGATTCTGCAGCAATAGAATCCCGTAGAGATAAAGGTTTCCTTAAAATAGTACATCTGTCGGTTAAACGTTTGTCACCCACTATTTATCCTTTACTGTACACATAAAAAAACATTTGACTGGCCTATAGATACGGTACTAAGTGATTCTGACTGTTGAGTCAGAGCTTGTGAGCTCGATTGTGGCATAAGCCCAATCGTTTTATTTATAATATTTAGTTTCAAATATTTTTGCCATTAGAAATATATGCTTATCACAAAATCGTGTTAGCATTCTTCAGATAGTATGCAAGTTATAATTATTTCCTATATCACAAACACAGAAGCACAAAAAATATTATCAGTGTTAAAAAAAATCTATAAAATTTACTTAATACACCTTAATAAATATGTATCCAATCGATTTATCTAGAATACGGTTACACTGTCTTTATTGTCGGTGGAAACCGGATTGGGTAATCACCTCGCCTCATATATTGGCATTAATATAAATCAAAATACTGTATTTCAGACATATTTTTCTGTAAATAATATTATAATCAAACATAAAGTAATCCAACCATTCATTTGAAGAGTGTATAAATTGGGTTACCTACTTGTTCCTTCTTCTGTTTTATTTGCACGTGAACATTATCGGCCATTCATTTTTACAGCTCTCTGCTTTTAATAGTTTTTTCATTGCTATGCATTCTTACATAATATTTAAAGAACAACTCACGGTTCTGGCAATAGTTGCATGACTTTTAAAGAAACATTACACTGCAGCAACAAGGTTAAAGTATACACATATGTTAAATATCATAATTTAACTATATTCTGATTAATATTTTTGCCATAAATTTACTAAAGGAGTTTTTCTTCTTTTGTTCTTAGGTTTTTGACTTACGCCATATTTATTGCAGCGACGCGATTAGCATTTATATTAAATATAAATATCACTAGAGTTAACTGCAACTCCTTCAAGACGGAGGCGTCGGTTATCTTGGAAAAAATATTTATTAAAACGTCAAATTAACTACTGCATAATATCATTCATTTACATTTTAAATATATTAGACGTTCATTAAGTTATGCAAGATAGACAGCAACTTAATGATGCTTTTAAAATGTCAGACGCTTCATTAGTTTATCCAGAGACAACTCTTCTATGACGAAATTAAAGTTGTAACTTTGTTAGTAAAAAGCTGGTTATCTCTTACTTAGTTCAATGGCTTGGAGCCATTCGATTATTTATAGCTCTAATGCTGTTTTTGAAATGTAACTATTATTAAAGTAAACTTTTTAATATACTAATGTTAAATTAGTTTAGTTCCACTTTTTATCGTTGTTTACTATTGTATTGATGTAAATAAATGTGGATAACCCTAAACAAATAAAAAATTAAACTTGGACAGTTCTTCGTAGAACAGGAAAAATTAGAGACCTGCACTACATTTGGTCGATATTGACTTTATCATGCCTCTGTTTTAAGTATTCTTATAGAAATCTTATTCTATTATATAACTATAGTTATTTCGATCGATATTAAATTAATAAAATCGTAAATTTAGATCGATATATAGAGATAAAATTTCATTAATTTCAAAATAAAATTGTGTACTAGCGAAACACTCTCGAGAACCCCGCAGCTCTATGGGGAATAAAAAATGCCACGTGGCTTATTTAGGGAGAATTATATACTCATTTTCTTACAAATAGAATGTAAAGGCACGGGGTGTGTGCAGAAACCTCTCGTCAAATGAATACAAGGGGTTATAAGAACCTTCGGGCAATAGGGGTCGCTACAAAGAAATCTGACAGGATCGACGGCCCGAAACTAATACATCTTTTGATGGTAACAGTTTCTCGTCTTGTTTCAATGTCGCAATTTTGTTTTTCGCTATTTATTTTTCACGCAAAGTAGTATTAAACAAAATAAGGTTTTGAATATCATTAAATACATTTGTTTCTCTAATAAATGTTTCCTTACCTTTTTTGCGTCCATAAGACGCGAATAGTAAATTAAATTTGTCGTTAACCAAACATTTTAGTAGTGTTGGTCATCATTTTACGTTAATCATTTACAGTTAAGGACACATTCATGCCAGTGTCATGGGAATAACAGAAACGAATATTCATGTCAATAAAATTCAATTTATAAAACGCATGAACTAGTTATAGCCCATGTGAAGTAGTTACAACGAATAAAATTCCTATGAAAATAATAACAAAATAAAGTATTGTTGAGAAATGAAGAACCCGAGGCAAAATCTCGGGTCTTATAAGCGGGGCGTCAAAAAGCATCTCACTAGGCCGCCATAGTGTGGGTCACCATACTTCATTGTTTGCATTCGCAATGAGTATGGTGACCCCCGCTTTTGAATTCTATTCATGCTTCCGATCAAGAAGAGTAGAGTCACTTTAGTAGGCCAAGAATAAAATAAAACACAAATGACACGAAAAAATGATAAAAACCATATTTAAATTGGTTTAAATTTCATGTTAAAATTTTAGGTCAATTGACGTAAAAGTTATTGAGTTTTGAAACTTACACAAACCAATGTAACATTTTCATCATCATCATCATCATCACTCTGTAATACGTATATTTCAAATATTTCCAAGAATTGATAAGAGAGGAGAAAAGTAAATAATAAAGGTAGCTTAGAGTTGTTCTCTCAATATGTCAGTTGTCCGGCCGAGGGGAGGCTTAGAACAGAATAAAACTTCCTTTCAAACTCGGCCAGACATCCCTTGGGATTTGGAACACAATGATATTTTACATAATAATGAGAAGCGTGTATTGAACTTTTTTCATAGATATTTCATAACACACCGTTTATATAACGAACAACTGTCTGAACTTTATACTTATTTATAAATTTTAGATTGTAATATTGAATTGAGTAATAAATTAGTTTGATATGATTGAAATCTATAAAATATACGTTGATTAATGTAAGTTTATTTGTTACTTTTTCAACTTAAACAGTTTCTAGTTCCAAAGCGTTTTGTGCGCAATGTTTGTTTGTACGAACTCCTTGCTCGTCACCTTATAAAAATATATTACACAGTCATTGTCAGGTAAATATACGACATTATAAATAATAGGTCATATCATCTTATATATAAGAATTATTTTTCAAGGAATGGAAATGTAAGCATTACGCAACCAAGTCGCAGATAACAACAACATTATATTTAATAGTAAATCATACAAATCTAAAACTTATTTTGCGTAAAAAAAATATATCACAAATAATCATCAATTTTTTAGAAACATACGGAACACAAAGGTGTGGTTATGACAGTTATATCAGAACACGACATTTCTGCCACGAGGCAGTCGGGGCTGCAGACTTCGTGTCTACCTATCTAAAGTGAAGAAATATTTGAATGCATTCTCATTCCCTATTCGTAGAATATGAATAACTTTTTATCTACCGGTTGCATATCCTTTGACATACCTAACACGGAGAACAAGTTAATGATATATATATATATAGATACTAGTTGGGCTACGTAATTTCACCTGCACTTTTTCGTAATAAGAAGTAGTATATGTGCTTTTCCAGACTATAATCTATCTCTGTACCAAATTTCATATGGATCAGTGCCGCCGTGACAGAGCTACAAACATTCAAAACAACTTCGGCTACAAACTTCGGCTTTAATAACATTTGTATTATTATAAGTAATGTAGAACAAAAACTAAGGAAATGAGTAAACTTATATGTTTTATCAGAATATGCAGTCAAATATATTTTGTCTATAACAAGGCTAAATAAACATAAACTAATGGGTTTAATAAAAAGATATTCTAAGTGGAACAAGCGCCAGACTTGTTACTAGAAACAGAGAATAATTGAACTAGTTTTTGCTCGAACAACATTCTGGACCTGAGATATATTACTTACTTTTTTACAGCCGTTAGAATAAATATATGGCCCTAGAAAAGTCTCTAGGTCCTATTAGTTATTTTATAACTCATACTACGCTAGATTAAAAAAACTTAATTAGTAAAGTACAAGTGCAGGCATGTATAGGACTTTTGTACCGCCTTGTGTATCTCATGGTGGGGATTGTTTTGTATTTGTTGGGCTGGTAATATCATCGACTTCGATCATCGAAAACACTTTGAATTCCCAGACAGTTATACACAGGCTGCACTAAAGTCGATAACCATGACAGCTGGCTTTCACAAATAAGTTGTCATTGTAGTCAACAAGATGGTGTAATAGCATGTTTTTAAAAGTAAAATCATTTGTTTATGATTTCCTTGACTCGTCAATCAAATATTGCTGTGCTTAAATATACTAATGAACTCACTTATAAATATCGATTTAAATATTTTATAATTCTTAATATAAAAATATGTTCGGACGTCTGATACACAATGCCATCTAGGATATATCTTAGCAAATTTTAAGCATAGCAAGTTTAGAAAACGTGAAAATGTGTTTTTTTTACAACATCAAAGTTAAGTTATTGTAATTTTGTAACCATGAGCCATCAGTTATTGACAACTTTTTGAGACGAATTTAAATTTTCTTTGCAAAGTTCTAAAACCACGTACAGAATCTGCAATTCTACTTTAACAGCAAATACAGTATTTTTCAGGTAAACCCTATATTCACTACTTACTGTTATGTGTGTATTAGGATATTTTGTTTATTAGCAGAATGTATAGCAATAGCATAGCTTAGAAGTAAATCAAGTTTCAGAAGAGGCATCAATCATAATCCCTGTCAGGTTTTATAGGAAATAAACGTTAATAAAACTGATGAGATAAGAATAAAATGATAAGTAGCCTGTCAGTGTTGAATATAACGACTTCATAAAATAGATGCACTTCCTACAAAGCAGGGACATTAGAGGACTTATTTTAGCCACTTTATGTGAACAGAGCCACGTCTGTGACATTCGATAGGACGGCTTGCGACACTTTCGAACTAGAGAGCATAAATTGCATCTTAATTAAATAAATTTCAACTCTATCTCACAGTGCTTAACGTTTATTTTCGTAAGTTTTCATTAAAATTATTGAAAATAACTGCTTTTTACGTTCGTTTAAGGTTGAATTTATTTTGTAGCTGTGCATTGCGTCACTTAGAGAAGATATATTGACAATGTTACTTTTGCAAATGTGTCTGCCGTTGATAACTTTATTGTAATGGTACTAAAGATGAATTAAACTAGTGTAATCTAAACATTTAACTGTTATTTATAACCATGTCTGATAATATGAAAAAGTATTTGAGTCTACTAGGGAGTAGATCACTATAAGGTTCAAGTATATGTATGTACATCAATACTGTTATTACTTTTCTTATAGGTATATAATCTTATTTCTTTTAATTTCAATAAATTGATTTTAACATTCTTGAAAAAACGTGTATGTGTGCACTTATGCACACACATAAGAGTAATACTTCATTGGCGCAACAAGATAAAATGTTTCTAAAATTTTTTTCCTTCGCGTTTTCCTATGATGTAGAGAAAACGATACAAATAATAGAATAAAAAAAGTTTTATTATAACACATTATCTAGTTAACTTAATTTTATTAAAATATCAAAAAATAATTATTTGTACATAATTAACAATAAAACATTTAAAAACTTTATTAGCTAATTTCATGGTGTCTGTTTTTCATAAAGACGTGCGCGTGCATAATAAAATTTACTGTCATAGTTTTCCCCAACATGTCAAAAAAAATAACTTCATAAAGTTTTAAAATTCCTGTCCTTCCATTGATTTCTCAGTAACCGTTTACTTTTTAAAATGATAACAATTCTTTCATTTTACAAAGTGCATTTATTTACGCGAGTGGACTAAATTGTAGCCGACAATATTGGCGTTTGATTGACCTCTATATACCGTTTTGGGGATACAAAAATGTGTGTATGAATGTTTATAGAAATCTCAAATACTGCATGTGATACTAGTAAAATTAGTTTTATTAGACTGTTTTTCTTATTATACACACATACAAATAACTTGCCTGAGTTAATAACCACACGATTTTCTTTCAATAATATGTTACCTTGCTTTGATGAATCACCAAATACCGGAGTTGTTATTTACCTGAAAACAAAACAAAGTCAATGTAACAAAAGTATGTTATCGGCCACAACATGGTCTACTTAGCGTTTATCTTAATAGCCCTTGCGATAATGACTTTCAGGTGCCGATAAAACGCACTCAGTTCATTTTGTCCTCATGAAATGTATGTAGTTTGGAGTTATAACGATACACGAGAATAAATAAAATAAACAAACAGACACATTCAAACATTAAAGCACATGGCAATACACCCTGGTACAGGACCACATTTTGGTATTCACCAAAGACGGTAAGGTTGGGTGAATCTCTCAGTTACCTTACTGATCGTTTCTCTTCTTCATGTACAGTATATTTACTTTATGTAAAACTCTTATGTCACGACAAGAAATTGTATCTATAGAAGACATACGCACGACTATATTATATTGATTTTATACAACAAACCCCAGTATTTGACAATAGTACTGAACCATAAGTGCAAATATAGTACTATTGCACAATAACTTTAGAGTTCATATCACCTCTAAATATATCTCAATGGGTTTCTTTACAGATAAGTGATGCAACATAATTGTGTATATTATGTGATATGAAGTGGCTTTAGGATGATAATGTAGTAAATAGAAGATGAGGATTGAATTAGGGTAATAGTGTGATGATGAAGTGATAAGAAGTGTCTAAGATACACGAATAAAGAAATGCCACAGAAGAATTTCTACACCATTTGCTAATAGACACTAATAAATAGATGTATTATCAAAGCTAATAGGTTTAGCTATTAAGGGTTTTCATCCACGTGCTAAGAAAACCATTAAATTGGATATAGTTCAGGTAAGTAGTACAAGTATACACATGCTACGTCACAAGGTAAACGCAAGAGAGCGGAGTTAAAAAGTCGTAAACAAAGAAACTCCATAAACAAGTTGAAGCATGCAATAAAGAATTAAGTGTACTTTTAAGTACGTAAACAATCATTTTGTCTTTGATATTTCTATTCTGTGCTGTTTATGTAAGAAAACTTTAATCTATCCTAAATTTTTTCAAAGGACCCGTGATATTCTCAAGAGGTATATTTATAGCAGTTGAATAAATGTGGTCAAATTGTACCAATGCGACTTGTAGGTTAATAATTCATTTCAAATCATCAACTAATGTATGATTAATATATCATATATATAGATATAATCTAATTACGATTGTATCAATTGACATGCCTCTGACTTTAACTGTAGAGTGTAAGTTACTCTCATAACCAACTATAGGGTTAGCCAAGAATTAGTTAACATTTGTTTTTTTTCATTTATTTATTTATTTTTACTTAATGCACATGTTGTACGAAGGCGTACTTAATGGCATGGGGCATTCTCTTCCAGTCAACCTTTAGGTGATATAGAAACAAGATGCGGTAGGTACAAAGGTAAAATAAAGAAGTTGACATTCATTACTAATGAAACATTTGTATCTAATATCCCGCGCAAATATGTTACGGCAGTTCTTGGGATCGATTTCACATGATTTTAACAAGATGAAGCCACTTGTCACATATCCAATGAGTCCCTACCAGTGCTCAAAGACATGTTTCCGGCAAAGCTGATGGATTCCAGACGAGGCGACATTCTATGGCCACCCCCCAGAAGTCCAGATCTATCCCCAACAGTACACTACGTCAACTAAAAAAAAATCAGCGAAGAGATGTCGGCGATCTCGCGGTCTCTTTGCCGACAAGCATTCGAAAATTTTGGTGCTTGCTTAGAAGAGCGCAAATGTCGAAACGTGGTCGTTTAGACAAATACTTTTCAATTAACTTTTTCGTAAATAAACAATTTCTATAATACATCAAATGGTCTTTGTATACGATTTTTTCAAATGTTAACTAATTCGCGGCCCATACTGTTAGATGACTGGCTAAGTAAAAAAGAATTGTGACGTTACCGGAGCCCAATTCCCTCCCCAAATATTTATTTTATGGTCCATATACGAAAAAATAGCATTTATGCAATTATAATCTGCTGTATAAGCAGAATCATTTTCATTTAACAAATTATGAATAACAATATCATTTGAACGTTTAACTGTAGCCTTGTAAAATCTTAATTACTTCTTGTTTACTCATTAACCCTATTTTTGATTGCAAAATTTATTGGTTGTAAAAACTGAGAATGAAGTCAATGTAGATTTCCTACAGACCGTAAATGTCGAAATAAAACGCAATAGGGCGTAACAGAGAGCTGCACCCATGCGTAAACTAACCATTCAGAATTTCTCTTAGATCAAGCTGTAAGACATACATTCAGTTACTTAAAATCAATTTATTATATGCTTGTGTAATCGATTCTTGTTAAATGATCAGATATAACTAATCTATCTCAATCTGATTAGCCATGTTGATTAACTTTGTTCTAAGCCTTTAGATAAAAAAACATGTTCTAAGACAATAGTAATACAAATTAGTTACATTTTAAGTTATCTTTTTCAAAAATATTGCGTATTTCAGTTTGAATATTTAAAACCCCTCTTGTATGTTACAAATAAAAAAATGTAATTCTAAGAGATGTACGAAATTTTGCCACATTTTGTTCATAATATTAAATAGATTACCTATTTTTTATGGAAATAGTATTGTCGCTTTTAATTGTAATGGCGAAAAGACACAAGACAAGATCGGAAGAAATAAAACTGATAATTGAATCAATGAATAGATATCCACTGAGTTTTTTTCTTGCCTCATCTTCTCTCCCAAGATTCAAGCAGTGGCCGATTAATGTCCCCAACGGCATTCACTACCGAATTTGGTGCCCGCATCGGACGAGGGTCAATGACCTTTCACATGCCGTGTGCACACTGACACTTTGATCTGTAATATTGATGTTGATTTGACAGATTTTCTCGGCTGAATATTTAGTATAAATCCAACGTGGGATTAAAATTATGGTGCAATTATTTAATGTCTTTAGAATATTTTCGTGGAAATAATTTGTCAGATAACTTATGCCGATATAAGGAAAATTTGGTTTATATTAGTCTAGATTTCTAGACAATTCTCAAGTGTTCGAAATCCATTCAATACGGCGGTATAAAAGGCGCAGAAGGAATAAGTAATGAGTGAAAAGTTATTAAAAACAACCACATTAGTTCTTATATAATAGTCTTTAGTGTAGACCTGATTACTGAAGAAAGAAGAGATCTCATATGAAGAAAGAAGATATCAGAGCATTTGCTCACCAGAACAACAGCTACAAAAAGGCACCAACCTTGAAGCGATAATGGTAAGTCGAGTTATATACGTATGTCTTAGAAAAGAACCAACTAATCTATTTTATACAAGCGGTTAATGCACCTTGCCTATTGAAACTCTTACAACAAAGGGTTAGTCACTAATATCATTGTCTCTAGAATGAATGGTAGCACAAAAATTAACATTTCTAATTCCATAGAGCACGACATGCTATTGTTACTTTCATGGTACCATGTAATATGATTTAAACGATACATCTATTAACATTACCGTTATATAATGCGTCTAGTCATTGGACCGTGAGGTTTTTATTATTCGGCACAACTGAATAAAATTTAATGTTTAATTTAAAATACGAAGTAGCATTTTATGCATATAAAAATGTTCATAGATTTGTAATTTAATATAAAAAATAATTAATATAAATGTTCTTTTTGTATTACTTATTTTCTTTTGTTTTTCTTTGTACTCATTTTTGTTGTAGTATACTCGTTAGTGTGAGTATACTACAACAAAAATGAGTACAAAGTATATTTGTATAATATAATATTTTGATCATAACCAAGTAATTAAAGATTGTGTGCACCGAGCGTTACCTAATATAATAGTGACATTTTTATTAGATGTTCATGTAACAGCCAAAATTGTTTTCGTTTACAACTGGTTTAATATGAAATAAAATAGATATTTATTATATTTGGTAACTTTGCTTTGGTTCGCTAATTTTACTTTGTTTTCTTTTCATTATATCCGAGAAATTTAATTGTCTGAATCTAGTGCCAGTACGTGGTCTTGTACAAAACAATACGTACACTGCACGATAGTAGGTGGAATCTAATATCGTCTAAACCTTTTTGTAGTTAGTAATTTAATGATACTAAATGTTGATACAATAAGAAAAAGAAAAGAAATCAGGTGTTGGCAAGTTCAATTATATTACAACGTAAATGTTGTTTAGTGTTAAAGAGCAACGTGACGAAGTTTTAGTTTAAACAAGACAACATAGACTCAAGATAGCACAAGGATAAACCTTAGTGTGTTTTATTTGCTATTATTATATAAGTTATTGGATTATTTTTGTAAATTGTAATTAAAAAAAAGAATACAAGTTTAACTATACTACAATGTAAATTTTGTTCAGTGTTTAAGAGCAACCCGACGAAAATTTAATTTTAAATAACTAATTTTGTACTTAAAATAGAGTTTATTACATTTCATTCCAATATTCTTCTTTAAAAGGAGTTTAAAAACTAACCAAAATGGTTCGTGTAAAATGAAATAGTAAGGTGTTTCAGGCTTGAGAATTTATTTTCGCACAGGTAAATATCGAAATATTCCTTTTAATAAAAAATACAAGAAACGGTTATATCGAATACAATTAAACACTCAAAACATTTACAAGAAAAAACTCACGTGCAGTGACTAGAAATAAAACGCTAAGCGTGAATTGAAATTCCCGAAACGTTTTGCGAGATTGAAGAGGCTTTTATGGAAATGGACTGAGCGTGCATCAGATGATAGTAGAAGCAGTGCGAGCAGGCACCGGCCCTAACGTAGTATTACTCGGCCGATTTAAATATTTACGCCTGTCTACTGCAATTTGAATACACCTGATGTTCCATTTATTTCGGCTGTGTTGCAGCTCTAGTGTTGGTTCAAATGCAAATGTAGGTGTGTAATACTTAATGGTCCTGTTTCACCAGCACTTTATGGCCTATTGAAGTTATGGTAATTTCTTTAAGTATAAAAAATTAAGACACTAATCGTATTTTTTTTATATGTAATTCGTTGTCAGCAAGTTTAAAAAGGAAACCTACAGCCATTTTCATGATTATTTCACCAACCAGTTTTTAAACTTGTTTGTTTTAAACTTATTTTTATGTTTACAATTAAAGTATATCGTTCATGTTTATGATATCCGGACTATAAATTATAGGAGTCGAAATTAAACAACAGTTTTATTGTATTCTTTGTTAAAGTTTGAATAAAATTTGTAAATTTCTTTTTAAAATTTATGGTTCCTTAACTTTTCATATGAATCGTTTTAGTTAGATAGCCGTAACGGTTAAATTATAAGGAAATATTCAAGAGTATGATTATATCATAAATCGCCTACATATTCTAGGAGGTACACAACAAAGAAAGGAATTGTCTACATGGCGTTTAGGCAGCTACGGAAGACAGTTCTATTTGACATCGACTTTGTGGAGTGCCAACGAATGGCGCTTCTGTCACGGCTTACTAGAGAAAATTCTTCGTGTTGCCTACTAATAATTTTCTGGATTGCAACGTAATTCGTTATTTAAAAAAAGTAGAGTTTAAAAAACTATAACCCGACTAGGCATAAAATATTAAAGATCGCGGCACAAATATGCACATGAATGAACTGCGCACACTGTGCGACTGTGTTTAATGTTTTGGCTTAAAGAATATAATATACATACACGTTTATATTGCCCTTCTTTTGTTACCAAACTCGTGACATTTATCTGAATAAAATGTTTTTTTTTTCGATATTAGAATATGAGGATTAAATTCTGTCATATATTGTTTTTAAAAAAAATGTGTAGCCAATATCACCCGGGGCATTATTACGAATCTATTGACACTTCGATAAAAAAATATTATATTAAAATCGGTTCAGTAGTTTCGGCGGCAGTACGGTGAAACATACATACATAAACTGTCAAAACTATTATCCTCCCTTTAGACGTCACCGTAGTCGGGTAAAAATGTAATACAATGCATATTACATTGGTAGGAGTGGAAAAGGCATTTTTTAGAATAGCTCAGATACTGTACCATTGCATTATGCACTAGATCATGCTGTAATGATAATTAACAAACATATCAATAGGGTCAAAGGAGTCTGCCCTTGGTGCTTATTGGTGCAAAAAACATATAAAAACATAAAATACTTGTTAGAAATTTGTATTTCTTGAAGTGATAAGCAATTTCACTATATAGTGTCCATAATATAAAGTCACTATATACATAAAATATCAAATATGAAGTTAATTAAAGATTTACATAAAATTAGGTTGTTATTGAAGCCACATTCGCGTAGAGCACTCAATATTCACAACTATTCATTGTCTGCCGAACATCACGCACAAAATAATTTATTCAATTGACGCAAACTATTGTCTGACAAAGTTACTAAAACCGACGACTAAACAAATTGCCTACTGAATATTCGTCACAATACTGTCATGGCCGTAGGTGTTTTGTATCAGTTAATTATTAATTAGAGGTCGATATTTACTTTCACTTTAGAGAAAACATGCCGAACATATTTAAGGAAACTTTATTTCTAAAGTAGGACATATTTACAGACTTGTGTTTGTTCCTAATAATGTTTACAAATAAGTTTACCTCATCATCAGAGTTTGACTTGACAACAATAAGATCATGTAGAAACTAAACGATTTCAAACTAAATAAACAAAAGTACTAAAAATCTCAAAAATTTAAAAATTCTTATTTTTTTAAAAAGTTTAGTGAAATAGAAACATAGAACGTTACACCTTTGCCATATTAAAAAATAACATAAACAACATTAATTAATATAATGTTCAATTCAGCGGTTAATACAAATTAGTAACAAAATTAAACAAAACACTATTTAAATGATAACAATAAATTTTGAAGTTAAAACTGCATATAAGTAGTCGTACGAGTTTACGTGTAATTAGATACAGTGCATTCATTCCAACTTCCAAAACATTATATACTTGTAATTTTTCCTCTAATGATAATCAAATATTAACACCAAACGTTCGGAAAACGGAAGCTGCATAATGACCGGAACGTTCATCATACATTATGTAAATATGTATATAAGCTGTTACACGGCGGATGTAATATGTGCTCCCAAACAGGCTCCTAAATACACATTGTATTGTAACACCCGAGTGTTGGGTATGTGTTATTTTGACTACCCACCTTACCTTGCACCACATTTATTTATAATAACACAACTACTGCATCGTACGAAACGTGAAAATTTATTTTTACTTTGACAATTTATTTTAGTATTGCAACTTGAAGTTATTGTAGCTTCGCTATCAAATTCAACATTAACATCAACACAACGAAAGCGGTTTTGTTTATTCTCGTTAGTATGGGGTACAATTTACCGCAGTTGTAAATGATCTATGCCTTCCACGGTCTATGATCTCTTATAAGAATATTGTAAAGTCATAAAAGAAGAAGAATTATTAAAACGACCTGCTTAGACTACAGCCTAAGTTAATTTTCGTAAATTATGTGAAATGAAGCATTTATATGTATATTGTGGACTTTATTTTAACTAGACTATATACTAGACATTTAACGTTACACTGTTTTCGTACCTTGGAGACCAAGTATCTCTAAAGCTCACCCATTGTGGTTGGTAAGATCCTATAAAGTTTGCAGTAAGTGCTGTAAGCGATGATAAAAGGCAATACAACTGTTGAGATATCTAGTTTCTACAACCCTTTATTACACATATATATATACGTTATTAGATGGTTGGAATAATTTTGAGTTTCTAAAAGTTCATAAAAACATTTTATAATAAGGTATTTGACGTTATATATTCAAATCTTAAATATTATATTAATATTAATTAAATAGCCTGATGTTACAAGGTGGTCTATGCAGGTATTATTTATGCATAGACTACACAGTAATAATGAACTATTCAAAGTTATTCGAGTAATAACCGAGCACTGACTCATTGCTTTTCAATGTACACTGTCAATACGAATTACTTTCTAAGATTAATAGAACGCAAATCGCTTGTCTAGATCAAACGTCATTACTTCCAGTATTTATGCATAATAAATTAGCATAAGCTTAGATAAGTGTATATCTGGCAATCTCTGTTGCCTTAGTAGCATTTCTTGAAGATTTTCTTAGGCAAAGATGAAAGAGGGATTTGGTTTGCAAAATCTGATCATCATAACTCGTTCCACTCCAATCCTTTTTATGGTATTAAGATCATAAAATGGGATAAAAGCGAGCTGAAAAGGTGTTGGGTTTTCTCCAGTCTTTCTTTGTTACGATATTCGATAATAACAGAAAAGAAAATTGAAACAGTGTTGATTACGTTCTCAGAATGTCAGATGAAAAAATAAAAGTACATTTTGTCACGAATTTCATGGTGTGAAATAAATGTAGATAGTAAAACTAAACTCTAAAAAATAACAGTGCATTAAAACTATTTTCAGGCGTGAACATTAGGAATCGTAAAAAATAAGAGGTGCTGCGATAAACATCTAAAAATTTACAGTAAAGCAGATTTTTGACGCTCGACTTAACTCTATCTCTACAAACCTACAGAGAAGTACACACAAATGTTGTTCTTTCTTTGCCGAACAAATATTGCCGAAAAACTGTTTAAGATAAATTGTTTAACACTTTGAGTAATAAATGCTAATAGAGAAGATTACTTAATGGAAATTAATTTCGGTCTCTCCCGAACTACGTAATACAGATGTACGTCTAATATATCACCCGCTAAATCCAACGCAGACTGTCAAAATACGTACCGCACACGAATATAACAGTAGCAAACGCATAAACCCTTCTCCTACGTCCAAACACCTAAGCTTACTATGAACATTCAAAGAGCGTTACACCTCCCTTAACCCGTTCGATTCCAGATCACCATTATGGATATTAAAATATGCGCTCCCCAGATTCGCAGTCGCAGCCATGTTTGATTTAGAATGGTGACTTCCGGTTGGATGAGAGAACGAATTAAGGATATTAACTACGCCGGAGGGCATCACATTGCTACTCTGAATATTATATCGATAAATTATATGATTATTGGGTGTTCAATCTTATTACCGGAGGCAAGTTGAAACGTTGAATGTGTCGATGTTTTGTGTAGAGAAAAGTTTACTTTTACGAAATTCGTTAAATATTTTTAGTAAATACATCAATTATTTAAAAAAACCTATTCGATAAACCTAAATTCAGTGAGTCGGTAGAAGTTTATATTGTTATGTACATCATATATTTTTTTATCATTCCCTTATTTTAGAAGTTATAGGGCGACACACGCATATTTTAGCACTTTGGAAGTGTCTCTCGCGCAAATTATTCAGTTTAGAAAAAAATATATTAGAAACCTCAATATCATTTTAAAAGACCTATTCATAGACATCCCAGACGTGTGGGTTTCATGAAAAAGAAAACCAGTTTCAGTTCTAAGTATGAGAGACACCCAAATATTTTTTTCTATTTTTGTAAAAATTTTAATGTGGTTCACAGAATACAAACACGAGTTTCGAAAAAAAGTGCCTGTGACATACGAACGAACAGACAGACAGACAGACGGACATGATGAATCTATAAGGGTTTCATTTTTTACCATTTGGCTAAGGAACCCTAAAAAGAGTACTTTGTGTTTTATGCAGGGAATGTATTACAGTCTTGTTATTAACTAGGTAAACATCACAGTTACACTTATCCTCAGGCACTAACATACTGGTTTTATTTAATAGTTCAAGACCATCAATTGATATGGAAATTTAATAATGTAACGATGTCAAGTTCCAATTTGATGCAAAATCGTGCAGGGGTGTGACTAACAGTTAACAGCATAACAGCCTAAAGCTATCTGACCGAAAGATTATAGTAGTTAATCGTACAGCAATATATAGTATGTTTTAGGTATTAAAACTTTAAATTAATTATATAGTGGCGGTTTGTTTGATTTTAAACAAATGTTATTATTGTCTAAAGAAAATCCAACGAAAAGTAACATTCATCATCATTATCATCATCATCTCGGCCAAAAGACGTCCACTGCTGGGCATAGACCTAATTCAAGATTATCTATAACAGGCGGTCCCGTGCCGTCAAAAATAGAGGTAATATTATTCAATTATTTTTAGGGATTTCTTGAACATTGTAGGTAAGTAAGTACATACGATTTATTTGCAATAAACTTACTTGTTATGGAACATTGTGCGGTTTCGAGATACGTAGATAACACTCACCTCACAGCTCCTGTGTTGTTGGTTATCCTTGGGGGCTTGCCAATGATAAAAATATAATGATACCATGTTCGATGTTAACGTCAAAATGAGTTTTAATTTTTTTTTTTCAACTAACCAAAGATTATTGGGTTATAATAAAGTTTATAAGATATTAGTTGGTCAGCATTATATAAGTGATTTTCACTACAATAACTATTTAAAAATATTTACACATATTTTAAAAATATAATATTTTGTAAAAAAGTTTTCATAACTTATTTCAAGAGTAGATAATAAGCACTTCTGCCAATCGGTACTATTTTGGCATTACGACATTAGTCGGTATTAATTTAATGAATCGATTACAGTGTAGTAAATTTGGAAGTGTACTTAAAAGTTCAGTAAAATCTCGTTTATTTTTTCTATATCTAAATATAATATGTGAACTTTATTGTTCTGAATTTAAAATATATATTCCTTAAAGGTTATGTGTTAACGAAGTTATTTTGTTATGAATTATTTGAAAATAATTGTGCAAAAAGAAATTTGAACGTCTTGTTGGATAACAATCCCATCGGATTGTGAGGGGAACAGAGAGTGCAACTGTGTTTGCGCATACACTTGTGCACCATAAAGTTACTTGTGTTGTTGTACAACAAAATTACTTGTGTTGTTGGCTGGCCTCCATTGAAACTGGCCGACGTGGCCAAAATTGGCTAAGAGTACATCATAAGTTTTGACGTAGTGAAAACAGTTATGTTCCTCTACTATTCTCTAGTTTATATAATCAATGTCAACGAACGATTGCTATTATGTCACATATTTTGAAATAAATTAAAAAGCTTGTAGCCCTTCACGTTTCGTCCCTTTGTGCTTGCCCCAAATAGACGGTCGAAACCGACTTTCTTTCACTTCCATATACAGACAGACAATGTTCGTAATGGAGGTTGTAGTAAGCATATTAATGGCACAGTTATGCATCAGGGCACAGCAATCGCAATTAATTGATACATATGTCATGTAGATGTCTTGTGATACATGATATTATGGGTCCTTAATTAATCAACCCTAATATAACGGTAATGTGATAGTTGTTACGGTTCTTATATACGGTCTTAAGATCTAGTCAGTTCTAATTATAGGGTGTGAATACTATATTGTCAATTGTAGTATTGTAGTTTGTGCTATTGAGTCTATAATGTGGATCGTATCTAAGATTTTTTATAACGAAAGAAAAAATAAGAAATCGAAGAGATTTGTACCTGTATAATGTAAATTTCAGGTCACTATATTCAGAAACATATATTCTAAACAATTGTTGTTTCATAAGATCACTAAAAAAACTTTGTTTTTTCGTGCAGCAAGGAAGATTGATAAGTGTCTTCTGAAAGTTAACAATACAATTATGTATTATGTGTGTGGTGACAGATTAAGAATACATAGTGTCACCACCTCCAGGAAGTGAACTAAGCAGGTCAAAGGCACTGCAAAGAGCAGGAAAACTTGATACAAACCCTATACTAACACGTCTGGCCAGCGTTGTATAGTAGGCCAAAACTTCTTTTTTAAGAAGAGGCTTATGTCCAACAGTGGTGTGTTAGAGGCTGATGATGATGACGAAGAATAGATTTTAGTGTTCATCTATCTTCTGGCGCATGAAAAAAAATCAAAAATTAGGTCACGTTTTTTTTAATCTTACCTGTAATGAAAAAAAATCCATAACGATAAATTAACACATTCACGTAAGTCATAATACTAAAATGAGTTAACATTATTAACGAAATAATCTAAAATTAATACCTTCCAACAATACACGTCATCAGCGTAAACCTGCTTAAGGATATACAAAACAGCTGTTAAGTGAAGGCAGCTGATATACAACCTCTTATAAAAATGACCTCGCTGCTACGGCACCTAATTATGGTTTAGTGGGTGTACGTGCAAAATGATCAACGGGGCCCGCCTACTTAAGTTCCGGGTTCGATGTTTCAAAACAAAACTTAACTGCACGTTTATATGTACTTTAAATTTAAATAATTGCGATGTGCCTCTACACAAGAATTTAAGTTTTGTGACAAAGGATACGGGAATTTGTAACATTGTATAGGTACTCATTTGGAAGGTTTTTATTTATAAATGTATGTTCTCTTGATAAATGAAAACAATATACAAGATAAGGTACGTGAAAAGAAGAACTTTTAGAATTGAAGTGTCAACCAGTTGGAAGTTCTTATCAATGCCCATTGTCATTATCGTTATTCAATTTTTTAAGTGACAAATCAAGGTGTGAGCTAAGTAGATTAGAAACATTGTACCTACCTTCATAACAATGCAACATGACAACAATGTTTCAAATAAATTATTATTATTATTATTATAACCTTTAGTTTTCAGGTATACATTCTTAGGTAGGTAATACACATGTATTCCCTAAATGTTTCTTTTTTAGAATTACAAAACTTTTAACGTTGCATAACTAAGCTAAAAAGCTCAAGCTAAGTTTAATGTCTACGTTTTTTTAATATCAATTTTTTAACTATAACTCAATATTGTACAGCATATTTTTTACCACATAATTAGTTTCTACGAAAAGGTAACTAACTACTCACTCTTCATGATTTTTATAATAATCCTTTACGTACTTGTAACATCCCTAAAATGTTCCATCAAAAATATCGATAAACGGCTAGGTGGATACTAAATACCATAAAGAGCCAATTAGTGTGCAAGAGCTTAAAATCCAATATCAATTTTCAAACGAACTCGGATTTAATAATCAAAGTCACGCTGCATTCAAAGTGCAATTTCATTATTGGAAAACAGAATATTGAATCTCTGCCAGCGAATTGTATACTCGAGGGTAACGCGACAAACCACACAATTTTTAGGCATTGTTCACTGAATAATCGCAGTATTTAAGTGAAATATAAAAGTCTCATATTGTTGATTTTGTAAAATTACTTAGTATGTTACAGAATTAATTATTTGAATCTTAGAAAAAGGAAAAAAAAGGATAATTTACTTCAGGTTATTTTACAATCGGTAATCGTGTCATTAGTTTGTCTGTTAATATATTTTTGTTCAAAGTACACTTGATTACAGATCAACCAAAACTGATTGAGTGACTGTATATGATCATTAAAAATAAACTGTCTCCATAAAGATGAAATTTTATAACTAGTAAAGAGATAACAGAACTATTCCATAGATTAATGATAAATAAAATCATGTCTAACAGTAAAAAAATACATTTAAATAATTGTTAACGAAATATTTAAAAAAATCTTAAAATGCTCATCATATTAAAACTACATAAGTATCTATTAAAAAACAAAGACGGAAAATAAAAATTAAAAGCGAATCTAAAACGGTCAAAACGTAAAATTAAAAATTATACTTTGCCATACGATGCTCTGTAGTTTTATTTCTCCACACCGCCGTCAGCTACATTACCAACGTCAAACAATAAAAAGGTTGAGATTCTATATCACATTGATACACAGTCCTGTATAAAAAAGAAACACTTTACATATAGATATACCTTGGACCAGATTTAAAACACCTGGCGTTTTTACCACCTGTGTTGTCCGCTTCGTATGCAAATTTTGGCAAACATCTTTATACGAGATTATGTGTAATAATTTGTTTAGATCCCTGTTGAGCTACTCTACATCATTAGATGTTTTCAAATTTAATTAATAGGTTATTGATAAACCAAATAACAGGTTTAGGCTACTTTTAACAGAATTCATAGTTTTTCGCTTGACATAACATCAAATGATTTGGCAATTTTGATTAGTAGCTCGTGACGGCTGTGTCGCAAATGTCAATATAGTAAGGTAACCGATGTCGGCTACAGAGAATAGAATAGAATAAAATGGAATAAACTTTACTGTACACCAAATTTATACAGATTATATACAAGAGCATATCAGTTGAGTGACCATGTACAAATAGTGGCCTTATCGCTAAAAACTATATATATTTAACCAGGCAACCTTTTGGATGGAAAAAAATATCTGTAAAAAGACGATTTCGTGGGCAATTTAGGTGCGAGTATAAAAAAGAGAATAAAACTTTTTTTAAAATAGTTCTAATGACTCAGATAAAATAAATAACAAAAGAATTATTGAATAAAATACACATTAATTAACATTTTCATTACAAAGGCATGTAACGCATAAAATAATATTTATGTATATAATAGATTAAGATGACAGGTAATATGAATCGCGATCATGCACTATTTTTAAATATTTTTTATACTTTTAAGCACAAAATCTTTGAAATCATTTTTATTTACTCGTAATGTATTACATTAAGAAGCCCACTAACTCATTTTGCGTCAGTAAATCTTGATCGTGACTAGAGGATAGAAGAGAACGTTAGAGGACAAAGTCATGTGTATCACAAATTAAGTATAAAAAAATGGACAACTTAAATGAAAATCTATAATAAAGCAAATTCGTATAGCAATATACTCGTATTTTAAACACTCACTTACTATATTATCTTTTATCAACTTCTTTGCTATTGAAATAGTAATTAATTCCTTTAATATATATTATATAATATATATTAACTAACAAGCGCATGTACTGCTTTTACATTATAATGATGAATAGTTCACATAACCGACAGCCGCATACCGATTTACCTGTTGGTATGTACATAGTTGCCTATAAGTACATCACTACTCAATCCGTATCGCAATTTCAATCACTATTCGGTATTCAATGTGCATAATCCAACCAGTGTTGTTAAAGTGTATGCATTGCAGAGCTGTGTTTATTAAATTCCCCGTAATACGAGGGCGGTCGGACAATTAGGGTTGTCGAGGGAATATAGCTGTCAATCAGTACAGCACTCGAGCGGTTATGTGATACTGGTGACCGGACGTGGGGTAGTAACCCTTGTAGACAGTTACTGTTAATCACCTTAGAGAACTTTCAATATTGATTATAGTGAAGTTGAAGTTGAGTTGAAATCAGAAGCTCGAATCTATTATTAATTTGGGTTAACAATCGGATGTGATGTAACAAAAAACATCTGTTAAGTAATATAATTGGCAAGAGCTCCATGATACTCTATGGAATTCCTTAATTTTCGAAATTGGGTTAACGACTATGTCATTCTGTTCTGGAATCAAAAGAAATTCAAATTAGAACGGGTTTTATCTATCCATCTATGCGGACGATGGGTTGAGGGAAGATTGCGAAGAGCAGATAATCTAACCTCAAGACTTTCTAACAGTCAACGTTTGTAACGAATGTTGTTTTAGGAGCTTTAATTAATTTTCCCGCAGCGGGTGGAGCACACACCCTCGTCGATGGCCTTCATGGTCGGAGACGACGGGGGGAACGAGGACGATGTTCCGCCCGTCAGGGAATCGGAGGTAGGGGCGGTTGTTCTACGGATCCGCTCCAAGAACACCGCCCCCGGGCCGGACGGGATACCTGCCCGAGTGCTAGCCCGAGCCCTCGAACACATGTCGGACCGCCTCAGGGAGGTCCTGAACGCTAGCTTGGCGTCCGGACGCTTCCCTGAGTGCTGGAAAAGCGGGAAGCTGGTCCTATTGAGGAAGCCGGGACGGCCAGCCGAATCGGTAGCGGCCTATAGGCCCATCGTGCTGCTGGACGAGGCGGGTAAACTGTTTGAGAGGATACTCTCTGCCCGCATCGTCCGGCACCTCCGCGAGGTGGGCCCCGATCTGTCGGACGCCCAATTTGGTTTTCGGGCGGGGCGTTCGACGGTCGATGCCGTGCTGCGCCTGAGGGCCGTTACCGAAGAGGCGGTGAGCTGTGGCGGCGTGCTGTTGGCGGTGTCGTTGGACATCGCCAACGCATTTAATAGTCTGCCATTTAGCTGCATCAGGGAAGCACTCCACTACCACGGGGTGCCAAAGTACCTGAGGCGGCTTGTGGCAGACTATCTTGAGGAGCGTACCGTCATGTACGAGGACCGAGACGGTGTTCTAAGACGGCGGCTCATGTCGTGCGGTGTTCCGCAGGGGTCTGTACTCGGACCACTCCTGTGGAACATGGGATACGACTGGGCCCTTCGAGGTCGTCTTCCTCCCGGGCTGGGCGTACTTTGTTACGCAGATGACACATTGGTCACGGCCCGGGGGATGAACTTTCAAGAGGCGGCGCGCCTGGCCACCACCGGTGTCTCACTGGTGGTCGGGCGAATTGAGGCGCTGGGTTTGCGGGTGGCCCTGGACAAGACGGAAGCCCTTTTGTTCCATGGGCCCCGTCGTGGTCCACCCTCCGGCGCCTCCATCGTGGTCAATTCGGTCCTCGTACCGGTTCAGGCCCAGATGAAGTATCTGGGCCTGATCCTCGACGGCAGGTGGCTCTTCGACGAGCACTTCCGACAGCTTTCTCCAAAGCTGGTCGGCGCTGCTTCTGCCCTTGGGCGACTTTTGCCCAATCTGGGTGGAGCTAGCGTCGCGACGAGACGGCTATACACGGGGGTTGTCCGGTCAATGGCGCTGTATGGTGCACCGGTGTGGGCGGCGGCTCTGACCGCCCAGAATAGGGCTCGCCTCTGGCGCCCTCAGAGGATATTGGCGGTTAGAGCCATACGTGGTTACCGCACCGTATCGACGGAGGCGGCGTGCGCCTTGGCCGGAACTCCCCCGTGGGATTTGGAGGCGGAAGTGCTCGCCGAAGTTTATCGGCGGACGGCTGACTTCCGGGCGCGTAGCGGCATACGGCCCCCGCCCGAAGAGATACGCGAGTGGCGAGAGGCCGCTCGTCGAGCCACAATGGCTCGTTGGTCGTCCCGGCTGGAGGCTCCACGTGCTGGTTTTGCCGCCGTGGAGGCTCTCCAGCCGGTCATCGCCGAGTGGGCAGGGCGGCAGCACGGGGCCCTTTCCTTCCGACTGACGCAGGTCCTTTCCGGGCACGGTTGCTTCGGCAAGTATCTGCACTCGGTCGCCAGGAGGGAATTGAGTCCCGCCTGTCACCACTGCGACTGCAGTGAGGACTCGGCTCAGCACACGCTAGCGGTTTGTTCCGCTTGGGCGGCGCAGCGTGGGGTCCTCACTGCAGTTATTGGAGGAGATCTCTCGCTACCGGCCGTCATACGCTCCATGGCCGGTAGCGACAGTTGTTTTACCGCGGTCGCAACCTTCTGCGAAGACGTAATTTCGCGGAAGGAGGCGGCGGAGAAGGCCCGGGAGGACGATATCCACTCGGACCCAATTCGCCGCCGGCGAGCCGGGCGGCGGAGACGCGCATACCAGCGCCTCATGCCGCCTTGAGTGTGGCCGCGGATGGACGGGACGGGTTTTCCCCTCCATCCGCTATAGTGGCCAGCCGCGAGGAGGTGACGTGTGCGTGTGCCGGACGTCACCTAAATGGAGAGTTTATCCGCAGATGGCGCCCACGAAAGCGGGCAGGCGCTAGGAGGGATTAGGATGTCGTAATAACAGCTGTTCCCGAATCCCTCCTCTCTCAGGCGCAGAGTGGCACACCGTGTGGTTTTAGTCGGTCCGATTCCGACACACCGCCCCGCCGTAAACCCCGGTGGGGTGACGGCCCGTGGGGGTTTCCACACGTTAAAAAAAAAAAAAAAAAAAAAGGAGCTTTAATTAATTAAATAGAAGTTCATGTAGACTTTAGTTAATTTTGAAGAGCATAAAATTTATTATTTACTAAAAATGGAGCCATGTTAGCGCAACTTCAACTGTTTTTCATAAATGAAAAAAAAAATTTTATCAGACTATCGCAGTTTGAACAACATAATAAAAATATGTTAGTAGAATATAAAAAAAAATTAATAAAATAGACAGCAGTCGGTGTTCAAATAATAGCATGAAATAGGTTTCCGATTAAATTTCAGACAACAAAAAATATACTAGAATATAAAGCTGAACAGTAGTGAAGCCGGGGGCGTTCTGTGTAACCTAATACAGATTGTGAAACTAGGGAGCGTTATTCTGCAATAAACTAGACTCTAAGTTGTGAGCGTTTAGACTGAAAGGACTATGAAGTCAGCTCTGTTCGGCTGTGCCTTGGGCGTGGGGAACGCGAAGTTTTTATTATAAAATACTTCGGTAACTTTACCGCACTCTTCTCACAATTTTATATTCATTTTTATTTGTTTACCAATGTTTGTATATCTGCATAGGTTGGGTAATAATAACGTAATCCCATTGGTATTGAGTGGTCAGCGACATCAATTGAACTTAAAATAATTTTATTCAATATTAATAAAATCTATATTGACACAAAATAATAAAATAAATATATACATAAAGTCGAGCCTAATTCTCCGGAGGGCAGAGGCATATTAAACGTACTATTTTTTGGGCAGTGTTTTGGTACCACGTTATATGTGTCGAACATATTGTCGCTAATCGGGACGTTTTGTTTGCCACAACCTCGCCTAGTCGATCAGCAGGTGTACCACTTATAAGTAAGGTTGGCTTGGGCCCTACGTTCTTCGCTAGGAGGGATCTGGATGTCGTAATAGCAGCTGTTCACGGATCCCTCCTATGTCAGGCGCAAAGTGGCACATCGTGTGGTTTTAGTCGGTCCGATGCCGACATACCACCCCACTGTAAGCTCGGTGGGATGACGGCCCAAGGGGGTTTCCACAGGTTAAAAAAAAAGTGGCCCTAAGTTCTTGGTGGAAACCCTACGCACCAAGATATAACAATGATATAATAAAACATATCGTTGTTATATTAGACGTTAAAGATTATAAATACAAGCATGATGTGAAAATCTGATTTAGCAAGAGCAGGTATGATGTTCTAAATAAACTTAACTATATTAATAGATACATTGACTGATGACAGTCAAAATATCCTAAATTATATTTCTCCAAAATGGCATTCACCTCAATATCGTATCAATAGTTTTAGATATCAAAAGCATTAACTAACAAATTTAAATTTAGCTGTGGAGATATATCTAACTATTTGCATTAATTTCAATTTCAAATCTCTGTAATCACTTTTTCGCAAAAACATGTCCACGTCTAGACCGACGAACTAACAAATATGTGATAAAGTGAATGGTATATATAATGACTTGTTCATTTGTGATGCAGAATCACAACATTTAAATATAGTTACGAAAATTGCTAACTAAATTATGTTGAAAAGCTTGTCAGAAATTTGATCACCTTACAAAATAAGCCCCGAAGCGAGCAAAAACAAGAAATTGCCAAGTTCCTGCCAGTTAACAAAAACCAATCAGGTACTACAGAGAAGTTAAAATGTATTGTTTAACTAATTACAGAGAACACAAGACCACTTGAGGTTTGATTTATTACTACAGTAGCCAAGTAAGATTTTAAATTTAATAAATATTTATTAAACTCTGAAAGAATAATATCTTTATAATTTATGGTTGCCATGACGTATAAATATTAACAAGTATGATTACAGTATGAAAGAGATATGGTTTGTAAATATAAGAAGAGATTTTTATTTGCATGAAATCAACAGACTTTGAAACAAAATTTATTATATAAATCACTTTAACATATAACCTTGCCAAAAATATGTACGTATTTAAAAACTATAATATGAAGTGTATCAATGTTCAGTCTATTACTTATAGTAGAAGCTGTGCTTAGTGACCAGAGGCACAAAAAAAGCACAATATTATATATGGTGTTGTATAACATTTGGTTAAATATGGTTAACTTCAGTATTGTAACAAGTATCGCATTACACTATCTTATAGTGCAATTAAATATATTAATTTATAATTCAAACGTCACGCATTTTTGTGTAAATGCGGGTAGATGCACATAATGCCCACATTATGTTGCACCAGCCAACTTTAGAGTGGTGTAAAATTGCTAAAAGTTAAGTAAAGTTTTATTTAACTTACATGTATAGATTCATAATCATTAACAGTATATTCACCGAGTTGTATATCGTAAGGGTTACTACCTAATTATGCAGGTGCAACATTATGGATCAACCCTACTGTAGTCAACTCGCTAGACTGGAAAGTAGAGATAATTACAACTCAGTACACTCTCAATATCGATATATAATTATACAGTTTTGTGTCGCATAACATTTATTTTAGTATTTTAAAGATTGTTTGATACTTTCTCCAAAGTAAGTAAACTCCAAAATTTTATTGCACTGAATGCCTGCATTATTGGATAAAATCATCCATAATATGAAGTCACTCCTGAGACAATATTGAACCTTACATCCTTATGTAGAGAATTCTATAAAATGTCCCCGTTGCGACCATATAGCGAAGTAAATGTGGAGCCTTTAGTATGTAAAACTCCTAGACGCTCTAGAACGATTTTACAATAAGCGGGTATAGGAGTAAGCCGATGCCAATCCTCTGACAAAATAGACGATAAATTGAAGTGCATGCAAACAAGAGACTGATTCAATAAATTTTGAATTTGATGCAATGCGGCCCCAGCATATACCTGATTGATTGTATTTGAAGCGTATTGTATTCTGTAACTGGCTACAGGTTTATTGATAGGTTTAGTAAATTTTCTTGTTAACTTCAACTTCTGCACTCATATTGTTAACCACGTTCATATTAATATGACTTGAAATTTTACGGCCTCGTTGGTCTATGGTTCGATACTTGAGTGGGCCAAAAAGTGTTATTGAGTTTTCCTGATGGACAAATAATAATTAATAACAGCCCGAAGTTTCAAACATGGGTTCTTAACCCCCATACCTCGGAGACCATGTAAAACCGTCGGTCCTGTGCCTGATTATTCTCCGCTCGTATCGGACAGCCATGCCATCGAATTGTGAGTAAGGAGAACAGAGAGTGCACCAATGTTTGCACACATATGTACTTACACAATCTAATATCTCCTACGAAGTTGGGTGATCTCCGTTAAAACTTGTCACCGTGCCTAAAACCGGTATTTTTTTTTGTAGTAAACTCGTAAATATTTACTGACCGTACAGATATTTTGACCAAACCGGACATTATACTCAAGAGATAACAATTATATACGTTACAACTGCACCATCGTAGTCAAACCTAATCCATGTATTATACTTATACTACGAATCACTCTACGTAGTTATAAAGTATTTGCATTAAACTTAAAACCCTTAAAATTATTTCCATATAAATTTTGATCACTTTTATCACGAATTCACAATACATTCCCATAGAATAAGAACAAGTTACGACATGCTAGGAAAAGGTACAATACATAGTATGCTATATTTTTAGGGCGTTTCACTTGAGTTAATCAAAGTCACACGTAATTCTAAACACATTCAATATAGCGAAAACAACAATCATTTATTTAAGAAATATTTCAACGGTTTGCTGTGTTTGGTTCTTTACACTTCTGTTAAACAAATTGTCATAATAAACAACACAAAATATGAAAGAAATTCGTGCGTATTCAGTAACAATACAAGTACATTGATACTAAACGCGAGAATAGCATTTAGCCGCTGCTATTTTTCCTGTTTTTAAAGCTGGACTGTCTAGCTAGACATACAAATAATCTAAGGAGAAACTAGCAAATTTATTGTACCAAATGGAAACAAAGCAATTATTTATCGTGAAAACGCCATTCCCTACGACCAATGTTTTTTCACACATATGCTAAATGTCGTTATGTTACAGCCGTGAAATGAATTTGCATTCAACAAAGCCAAATTGTATATTGAAGTTGGACAAAAATGAGTATTAGACTTGCTTTTGATTTAGAGTAATATCAACTGAAGATCGACCAATAAAAATAATACTGACGAAACCTAGACACTCATAAGAATCTGTTTATCAAGACTTACTCAACTGAAATCAGAATACAAATTACTAATGATATTTGCGAAACAGCTCAGCGATAATTCAGGAAACGCAGGTGATAGTGGCTCACTACAAGTAGGTATACATGATAAACTATGTAGCGTACCCAACTGAGTTGCCGTGTTACACAAGGTACTCGCATAAGTTGATGTTTCCACTCTTAGTCCACGCACCTGTCTAGATGTAGGACTAAAACAATTAAGGTATTTTATTTTTCATTTAAAAAAGTTAATCTATTTAATAACGTAAGATTACCATTCGTTACTAAATTTTATGTTGCAAAAGAACCCTTGCGATTTTTACCAAATTTTAAAAAGATTTTTTTTAAGATTTTTTTATAAAAAAAAATAATAGTCATCAAAACGTTGACAACAGTACAGACCTATTCTAATCAGAAACAGACAACCATTCAGAATTAACGCTTGTTTAGCTATAAATTATCACTATTATTACATTTATTAATAATTTAATGGACATTTTATTATTAACCTGAATTTATTGTAGAATATTAAAATCCAATAGAACATAGGTATTGAATAATGTCATATTATATTTTGCAAAGCCGCGTAGGTATCTGTTTCCTGATTAGAGTTTATTTAATGCATCACGTGTTGAGGAAAATGTTCCGTCAATAAAATTAATTCATCTGGCATTGTGCTTATGAAAAGGAATTAATATTTTATTAACAATTACCACAGTCAGTTACGTCCTATAACTAAATTTTTTTTAAGAAATATGGTAGTAGCTGTACCTACCAAAAGTTTTGAAATGGCGATTACGTAGATGGAGCGTGGGTACGCCCCTTACAAGGTGATCCAACGACAAGCTGAAGGTCGCGAGAAACCGTTGGATACGGGCAGCACAAGTTCGGTTGTTCTAGAAAGCCTTGGGGAGGCCTATGTCCAGCATTCGACATCCTTCGCCTGAGATGATGCCGATCGTTGCAGAGTACACCCACATCGTCAATTTCCCAATCAATAATACCAAGATATGCAAGTACAATGTAAAATAATATTACTGATCTAGTTGCACTGTGGATATCGTTTTCAATATGAAAATGTGATTGATACACGAACCAATACATATAATCTGTACGCTGTCAATCCGCTTATATCGCTCTTAATTAATGCCCGCAGCGTTAGGGCTTTATCTTTTGATTGACCTGCACACTGGCTCTGTCATAATAAACCTATCTATATACTTATAGTGTTCAATCTATCACCAGACATTATTTTATGAC
The DNA here is from genome assembly GCA_949316085.1 of Hypercompe scribonia. Lineage (NCBI taxonomy): Eukaryota > Metazoa > Arthropoda > Insecta > Lepidoptera > Erebidae > Hypercompe > Hypercompe scribonia. The sequence goes on along the minus strand of OX438981.1, from coordinate 13,844,291 downwards.
TGATATCCAGAGTAACTATATAGATTGCCTGGCGTAGATAAAATAGCAGTAATTAAATAGACGAAAACAAGAAAATTACAATAAAAAAGAAATATTTTAATTCAAACCGTTTCAAAATAGGTGGCTGAAGCGTTTACAAAGTTACTGACATAACTTTCTGAAATACCTAATGTCCATTGTCAGAGTATGAATGACTCATGTAATTTTATTTGAGCTTATTCAACGTGAACAAAAAGGTTTTGCGTGATGTTACACTATGTATAACAATCTAAATCTTTAAGATAATCAACCTTTTGTGACCAAATTGGTTTGCAAAGTTAATCAATTGTATTATTTACTACGTTTCTAACACCTTCATCCATATCTCCTACGCAGTATAGTAAAATATTGCTTCAATAAATTCCTTATAAAAAAATGAACAAGGTTATTGTCTATATCAAATCGATTACTAAGCCTATAGCCATCGATGCACAATTTAGGTTATTTTGATGACTCAATGGCAAATTTGCTAGATAAGATAGAGACTAGACAGTTAGTTATTAAATTATTTATTTTATATGAGTGTTGTAATCTTTTGTAGAGGTAGGTCATATTTTTCATTACTTAGTTTCGCTTCGTTCAGTGCTAAACGAGTACGAATTAAAACTGTAATATCGATTACACTTTTTCTCTATAAAACCATTAAGGTTAAAGGTCGATTAAATAATTTGAAGTGATATATTTCTATAACTCCATCCATCACCAGTATTTGTGCTAATTCTTTACTTGATAATCAAATATAACCGCAATAGAGTTTGCTGACTTGTTTTAAATGAATCATCTAGTGCTAGCTTTGGGTTTAAGGAAGCAGTATAAATGCAAACTGCTAACGTGAGTCAGACGAGACGGGTTTATCATTTCCATAGCAAAGTGACAGAGACAACACCAAAAATTTGCCTGTGAATATTTCAATTGTAATCATAATAGTTATGATTTTAATTTTTTAATCTTAGTTTTAGTGTTTTTATCTATATAATAAAAAATGTTAAACTACTAGTAATAAACGCAATTAGTAAGTCTTTTATACATGTTTATAAAAAGTAAACAGTGTTTACGTTTAAGTGTCAGTACGAATTCATTACAGATCAAGTAGTTTAAATTGTTTTTCTTCTGCGCGTTTATTTCCCAAACTAGTTTATAATACTATTGTTGCTATATTCATTTAATCTTACTTTGGGTCCCAGAGGGTACCCAAAGTAAGGTTTCAATTCTTTAGACTGCAATAGAGTGTTGCCAGGTATTAGTACGCAGTTACATACGGGTACATTATTTCTAATTCAGCATTTCTTTCGACTTGATATATTAATAAAACATAATATGAAAGGTCTTCTAAAAAGGTATAGTTTTACAAATAAAAAAACAAGATAATGAATTATCCTACTCTTCACAGAATCCATAAAAAACCATTCTTGTAATAAAATAATAAAGAATTTTGCAATCTGAGATGGAGTTAAAAATGAGTGCTCTAGATATTATCTTGAATTTGGATTAGCAGTATTTAAGAGTAAGCACCGTAGTTATACGCTTCATTGAATTAAATTACATTCATGGAATACGAAGATTAAAATGTTATTGTAGCTTATGAAATAGAACGACCATACCGCGTAGATTAAATTATCTGAGTATCCATAGGAACCGTTGTAGAACTACTTCGGCACAATTACAGAGCGTGCGGCGCCTGATCGTATGATGTGTCTACTACAAGTTGTATGGTTTCGCTAATATCGTGTCACTAGACCACGGTCTTAATTGGAACATTACTTTTTAATAGGACATGGTATGTGTGGAATCTGGTTTATTATCAAACTACTCGTTGATAAATATTTTATATTGTGTTTGAATTATGTAAAATATATGTGTAGTGTACACTACACTATGAATTGATAAATTAACATTTTTTTTTATAAAACTCTATCATGTTACTAGACATTAGTGCAGGCACTTGCACAGAACGACGCGTTGCTACACCATATTACATGTTACATATATCATTACATGACGTGATGACGCATGGCCTGTCGTTTCGTCACCATGCCAACAGCCGATCTGGCCACCCACTATTAGATGTTTCACATAAAAATACTCATATAATTAAAATGGCTACTACACAAAGGAACGACAGGTACTTTTTATGTTAATTATTATAATGAAATGAACATAAACGAACGTGGTCTCGTACCGTCATTCTTCTTGCCATTTCATAGTTTATCGATTAAATAATCGACACAGTAATAGAAAGGATGAAAAATACTATAAATAGCTATGACTAGTGTATATAAATAAAATTGCTGTCTCAAGTTGCGAGAAATCAGCATTTAAGAATTTTGTTTGTCAAAATAATATTTAGAAAAAAAATCTCCAACAATAACATTTAGAAAAAAATTGGGTTGGTAACAGTATTGTAGATGTGCTAATAACGATCTTAATTAGAAAGTATCACGAACGCACAATTGTAGCAAACAGTCGCTAAATCACGGGTGTATACAATCGTGTAAACAGACGAATGTATAACATCGGCATAATTAACGTCTAATATAGCGCTCGAACAATTACATCAAATTATCACATTTGTATTTGACGAGGTAAGCAATTGGAAAATGTGAGTATTCTTCAAAAGAAACGGTTTGCGCATTTTGAAACATTACACTTTAAATTAGTCAAACTATATAAGATAGCATGTGTTTTAAATGTCATAAGCGTAGAAACGACTCGTTATATCGTTGAGTGGTCCTTGTAATTTATTTTATTGTGCAAATCACCAGTTTCAATTAGCATAACAAACGGGCGGTGTACGCACGGACAGTTTCACTGCAGCGACCAGTGCGGTAGGTGATACGGCACAGGGTTGCTTGGTATCGGGCCCACGTCCACACGTCATGGTCGGAACAGTCGTGCTCACCAGACCGTGCGTTTCAGCTGCATCGACTTTCCAACACCCAAACGAATTTGAAGCTTCACAGTTGTGTATGTGGAATCGACGTAAGGGAATAGCGGGGAAAGTGTCTCAGCTGTTGTATTTACTGATGTATGTAATTATAGACTGACATGTGCATTGTAGTTTGACTTGTTTTTCTAACAAGTGATAGAAACAACACAAATGTATGATATTATACATGTTATTACTATTATTTCCCAATATTAATATTGTGTAGAATTGTGTAAAAAGGTGTGAAGTTATCTTTATAGCATAACAGTAAAAGAGGCTCCCTTATTCGATACGGCTTTACTCTAATTTGTATCTAATCATTTTCCTATTGGCTATAACAAAACTATAACCTCAGTCGCATTAAATAATTACTCAGGAAATCGGTCTAGAATTCCATTATCTAAGTGAGTGACATCCCAAGAGAGGCGGCATCCGTTGCTACCGAGGGACGTCCACGCGAAGTTATTGTAATGAGAACGACAGGGGATATTTATGCCTTACCACGCGTCCCGAATACACAATGACAACAATTCGACAAATATACCAAGAACGATGATTCAACTCCAGTGCTGCATTTCGCAAGACAAACGAGTGAGAGGTCCGATAAAAACTATGTGTACAGAATGAAATGGCAAGATCTAATTCGGATCCTGAGGTTTTTACACAAGTTTGCACGATATTTGAATATTGAAAATAAGGGACACTTTTGATATTTGCGACGTCATTTACTGGGTAAACAGACAGGTGTTGATGTGGGGTTTGTAACAGATGTTTGTATAGGAACGTAAATTGCCATACAAATATTTGAAGATTTATATGCAGTGTTTATTTTGTTGAATAGCATAATATTTTTGTAACTATTTTCTTTAAACATCTTCAAACTAGAGATACTAAAAATACAAAATCTACCTTGTTAAGTCTAGTTAAATGTCCAACGAGCGATAAAAATCTAATAAATGTCAATAACGTAATTTGTAACTTCTGTCGGTTATTTACCTGCTTTAGAAAAGAAATAATGTTTTGAAAATAAATAAGACAGTAATCAAAAACTATAAAAATGACAAAATTGGTTTATAAACAACACGGGAACAAACTCTTCTCTTCTCTTCTCTTCTACAAATGATAGCACTCGTTTGATTCGCACGGTTACGAATAGCTCGTTATGTTCTGAAACGGAACATTTCAATGGCCACAGTGTCAACTCTTGGGTAATTAAAACTATAACAGTTGTCAAACCTCGCTATAACAATGCTTGCAAGAGCAATTGAACTAATTAGGACACAACTTCTCATTAATTCAATTCATGTAACAAATTTGAATACGAATTTCTATAACAACTTGAATAATATCTATAACGGGAAGACGCAGAGATTTTTTTTCTTATTTTGTCCTACTGCTCTCTGGGGTTATTATTTTAAAATAACTTTTATGTTTGATACTCTTGTAACCTACATCTGATAGACTAATTTTCTTCCGATGTGTCAAAAAAAGCAAGGAAACAATTGAAGATGACGACACAATACGAGTAAAACGAGTTTTGTACTGAAGGTTCCTTTCATTATTAAAACGTGGGCCCTGCTAATTCTCAGGCTATTGTTTCATTTTCATCACTAAAATAGAACTTATTCGCATTGGGCAGCAGTACAATTTTTCGATAAACTACAAGGTGTTAGGAATTATAGTTCATCTACTACTACATTTTACAGTAAATTGTTTATATATGTACATTAAAAAAGACTAGATACAAACTCAGTCTTTCTTTTTACATTCTGGAACATTTTTACAATATTATTACGGCCCGAAGAAACTGCGAGTGTTATAACAAGATGCAAGACGATGCTTTTTAAGTTTTTGATTTTTTATTCCAAAAAAGTAATGTCATATTGTTCCAAAAAAAAAATAAACATTGCATTCATTATTATGACAACATTTACTCATCTTCTTCGCCTTTTTATTCACAATATTCCTTGAGGTCGGCTACTAGTTCAACCGGTTAACTGAATATGAATTTTTCCACGGCGCCATTGGCATCGGTCCTCTGCAACCCTGAGGGCGAACTGAATTCGAAGGTTGGAGCAGTTGTTACTACATTTGAGGGCACTGTCTTCCTAATAATGATTGCCATAGATGTGAATGACAAACGGGACCGACGGCTTTACGTGTGTGAAACGCCGCCAACTTTCATATTCCAGGCTGTTGTAAGAAAACCCAATAGTTCTTGATCGGTAGTCGCATATGCTTGCCGCAAGACCAACGAGGCAGTCCTGTGATATCATTCACTATTAGATAAATGGCGACTTTTTCACTTTCGCTAATGCAACTAAAAAATATTTTATTTTTAATATCTTTAATAGTAACCCTCCCATGTTCTCTCATGTTAAACATGGCTGTATTTTGGTCTTATAAATATTTCCGATCTGGTATCAATAGGGTTTTCTTGTAGCAATATTGATTTTATCGCTCATTAGGGACTTGTCGTCACGATTTATAATTACAGTTGTAATTAAATTTTATCCACTTAGCTTTAATGACTACATTGCAATAAAGAAAGGGAAATAGTCGATAACTTTAATACTGTTAGGAACAAAGCGTAGGAAATGTTAAGTGGGCTATTATCAGCATGATATAGTTGTAATCAAGAATATTACCTAATTATGTATTTTATGTTTTACTGTCGAATGATATGGCTATGATTTCCGTCTTTTGAATAGATAACAAAAAAACTTAAAACTACAACTTTATAATAATATCAATAATCCAATAAATATAAGCCAGTCCCTTACAAAAACTTGGTACGGTAATCGATCAATTGTTCACAGTAGTTATGAAATTTATTAAAAAAAAACAGTGGTTTTAATCGTAGCAAACGAGGCTACTTTTGTTGGTTATTATTCCTGTCAACTGATCTCGAGATCGCGTATTCGACTTCCACTTAGGGCATAATCTCCTTTATTTCGTTGCTTTCCAACGATTGCGTACAGTTAACGGAGAAGCATTCCCTCCTTATTATAAGGTACTTTAACTGGGGCACCTCACTTGTGTCTCTTGAATTGCAGGTGGCCATGAGAGGCAGCACTCACCACCATCAAGTGAACCGAGTGCTCATTTGCTTTTAATGCTATAAAAAAATTAAAATCTTGATCACTCGCGTAGTCAGTGCAACATTTTAATAGTTGACTGTTAAAAATAGCAGTTAAATAGCGCATGAATTATGTAAAGGTCTTTTACAAGATTTTCTGATACCATATTAAGATGTACGGAAGTTTCTAGATCAAGTTTAAACACAAGGGCCTGCTATCTCTACCATTATATATAACTACTAGTAAATCAATGTTCTTATTGTGTCCTATTAGAGAATGGTTTCAAAGACCAGTTAAATATTAATCAGGCTTTACTAATTACTAACTTTATTCTTTCAGTTACTTTATTTGCATAATCATTGATGTGCCTGTATACATACACTCATCAATCTGCTATCAAAATAAACACAGTATCCCTTATTACATAAATGTTGCATACAGTAATGTATGTTAGATAAAATCAATAAAGTAGTCGCTCAGTAATGACGTAACTGCAGTATTTTTGCAGAAATTTATTTATTGATAGTATTCTTGCAATATACTCGTAAATTTAGACTAGTGACTTCTTGTATACAAAATTTTCTAAAGTAACAAATAAGTGTTTTAATTATACAATAGTTTAATTTAAAATTATAGAATCTAGAAAGAGAGATGTTTTTTATAATAACAAAACATGTAATATAGATTGTTTCAGTATCGATCTATTTTAAGGTTAGACGTAGATTTATCCAAATAAAACGGATAACATAAGTGAGACAAAATGTCGCTACATGACGTACTGTTAATTATTCACCCTGTTGGCTATACATTAGCATACTAAATACTTTATTAGACATAAATTGGCTAAACATGGAGTAAAAGGGCACGAGTATACGTCCAAAAACGTCATATTGCCGTTTTGTAATTGCTTAGAACAGTCAAGTCCAGACAAACCAATGGTCGCTGCAACCAAAATGTGTTGAAAAATGAAGATCGCGATCAGGTAAACGTAGTGTAGGGCGCCCTATGGTAAGATGGATTGATAATTTAAAAAAAAGTGATTGGCAGTGGATCCATGTGGACTACTCAAGACTCAGATGGTTGACATTCCTTGAGGGAGATCTTCGTAAAGCAGTGAACAGCAATAGGTTGATGATAAATTTAGGTTAGGTTGATACTTGTCGTAGCAGATTTGTACCAATTTTTTCTCCAGACTATTGCCATCATAAATGGCCACGTTATATTGCCAAATGTAAGCACAAAAAATGGTATAAATATTTTGAGCCAGTATATTACGACATCATACATCTAATGATGCACTAGTCGTAGTTAGTTCTTTGATCTTATTGCGTGATCTGTTGCCAAAAGTTATCTTTAATCTTGGAATCTTAACATTCAAACAAAACATTCTCCTTCAAGTTGAAGATTGGCATACGAAATATCTTCATCTAAAGAGTATATAAGATAAAAATCACTCACTGTATCAGCTTGAACAACGCTTTCACTTAATCGGCGTTCAATTACTCGGGTTGTCAGTTTTCACGAGGCTCTGAGACTCGACAGGTTGACGTTCATCCATCATACGGTTATTACGAGATAATGCAAAGAGCAATCTATTTGTATTGATAATCATTATGTGAATATTGTGTAAATTGCATCTGTTTGTTTGTTGTCTGTTGCAAATATTTAGACGTAACGTCTGCGAATTTGATTATCACTGATGTTGGCATCGTAAATCTAAAGGTCAGTTTAATATTTCAATCATATTAGTTCATGAGTATCAACTGGTTCAAATAGTAGCATTATGTAAATAAAATTATATGAGCTGACATAATTAGAAATGTCAATTTTTATCACATACTTTAGTCCAACATGTGTGTTAATTTAAAATTTATTTTTTTTATTTTTAATTAATTTTTTAATTAATTTAATTTAAATTAAATTTCATTAAAATTTTCGTTAGTTTTATATGTATCTCTTGAGGATGTCTTGTAAAACAGTGTCTAATTCCAATGACGGTTGTCTACCACATCGATAAAGTTCCCCTGTGGACCCAAAACTAAAAAGGTATCGGCGAAAAAAAAATTGTATATTACAGTATTACACAACACACGTTTAATATGTTTTGTTACATTTGATGAGAATGATAAAAATTAACCTGTAACGTTGCAATTAGTTGTCATTATAACACGAGATAGAATCTAGGACAAGATACCATTAGCAAACATTACAAACATAAACAGTAGTGGTACTCGTAATGTGGCCAAGAAAATTAGAGAAATGTGACTTAGTTTTTTAAATTCGTCAGAGGAGATTCAGTACGAGGTATAAACACTAATCCACAAGTGAAAGTCGTACCGTACATAATTGGACTAAATTACCGTCTTCGAGGGTCCCTCGGAATGACTGTCGGCCTACTAGACAGTTCTAATAAAAACGAAGCTTCGTTAAACGCGTTGAGTAATTTAGGTATCCTTAATGCTAGAGGAATTGGTGATTCCACTAAAGAGATAATGTCATTCGTTTTTATTTGGGTGAAGATCTCTGTCTATTTCGAAATAAAAACGAATGAAATTATAGTAGTATATCGTAAAGAAGTGAGCTGTAAAAAATAAATCGTACCTACTCTAGCGAGCGCTATTGTTTTGATGTGCCTACATAACAAAGCGTAACATGGAATGACAGACTCACAATATCAATTTTTCGATAATGACACGAGTGCGAAAGGGAGGGAAAGAACACGGTATCATTTTCCTCTTACGTAACGAAATAATAAACGGATTAACAAGCTCTTGTTCGCTTTGAGAGCTTCCATATGGACAAAAGTTGATTTTAGTGTAAGTGTTGCTGCGACATTTTGTATTTCTTCATTAATGTAAGAAGAAAATGTGTATAAATATGTTATAGAGTAACAAAAAAAAATATGTTCATTTATAAAAGTAAATACGTTTGACAACATGGTTGACCATTTTTACTCTATGGCTAAAAGAACTAGTTATACTTTTAGACCATCTACTTTACTACTATTTCTACTATGTACTTTACTATCATCATTATATTTTTCTTCATATTTCTCACACCACTAGTTTCACTTGTTGGGGTGCACTTGAATGTAACAACAAATACTTTGTAGTTTCGTATCGTATAAGTATCCGTACAATCACTCAATCGAGAAGAAGCCCTTACAACGAAACTTTCTTAACAAGAAAATTCAGTCCAAAAGTGCATAAATAAGCTTTCAATCTGAACAACTAATAATAATTTCAATGTCAATTCTTATGTTTAGGGCACCAATATTATGAAAGAGAAAACAACAATCGTGTCTGGATACGACACAAAAGGACGATAAGCAAATAAAAGCAAAAGCGTTTAGCAGAATTAAAATAATACGCTGTATTTCTCGCAAACAAATATTTCGGTCTATTGAGATACCAAAGTAAACATTAGTAATAAATATCCATGAAAAGTAGAACTGCTAAATAGCGAAGTCGATAACATCGCCACTGACGGGGAATCATGACACGATAAAGTGAACCCGTAATAAAAAGACAAAGTACTGGTCAGATTATTGGACGTTTCTTATCAAGTGCTTAGCCTGCCCTAAATTGAGCGAGCGAGAATTATGAGCGAACTTTGTACAGCCTACGAATAAAAGATAATGAAGATTGTGATTAGATAAATGTGGTAAACATTAAGACATATTGCTCTTATCTGACTAAACGTTGCAATAATGAATATACTGGAAAAGTCCAGATGAGGTATCTTAATTAGTAATGTTTGAAACGAAGCTAATGGAATATACAGTTTAAGTAAAATAGAAAAAGATTACATAACATATTAGGTTACAAATGGAAACTATGAATTTGAAAAAACAATCTAAAAATACTTATGGACTAGATGATTTAAAAATGAAAGGATTAAAAATGTTTACAACCAATAAAAATAAAAACCAATAAAAACTGTGGATCAGATTGCTCGATCGTCCCTTTGTACAAACGTAACTTAATCTTTAATAGATTCTTCAACCAATGTTTGTTAAACGGTTTGAGCTAATAAAAGTAATATCAAGGGAAGGAGAAGCTACTACACGGGAGGAAATGAAAGCGACGAGAGAATGAAATTGGAAAACTTGTTACAGAATTACTCGAGATGAAAAAGGAAAAATAAAGCCCTACTAAAAGTTAGTGGAACACGGTACGGTTAGATGTTTTTATTTACCTGGGAGATTGTGTTTGATCTGTAGCTTGGTAATATTCATAGTTGTTTTCTGATAAAGTCAATAAAAAAATTTCATTGATTCAAAAAGAAAAGAAATATTATTTTACATAAAAGGATTCCCACAACCTTGCAGAGTTCAAAAGCTAATGTATTACCTATTTAGGTTTTTCTTTTATAAAGTTATGGTGATTCATTATATTCTTTTCAGGACCTTAAACAACAAATAACGTTGACGTACTTACCTTTTATTCCAATTCCCAATTTCGGCATAACGTCTGCCATTTGAGCTTCCGCATCTCCTCACTTCATTTCCTCTAAACGTCTGAACTGAATTCCCGTTAGGTGTTAATATTCCATTCGCTATATTATTGTTCCGCTCCCTATTTCTCGGGAACGTTCCAGTCCCTGAGCGAAAAGTTGCCAGCTGGGGAGTAGGTTCTATCTCAGGCGTAAACTGTTGAAGTGGAAGAGTCACGTTTCCACTCCAACTCTTACGATTAACAGCGAAAGTTTTGAACGTTCCATTACTGTTTGATGATGGAGCCACGCCACAAAAACTGCTTCGGTTATGACTGTTTTTAATGAACGCCCCGTTTTGTAGTGCTACTTGAGGTTTGATCGGCACGAGTGGTGACGCCTGATCAATGGACATCGTACCTTTATTGACGTAGGTGCTACCTACTTATATTCTATCTACATTTTCTCTGTAAAGGAAAGAAAATTCTATATTAGGGCCGCATTATATAACAAAGCATTAATTTTCACAACACCAACAGAGTTGCTTACAAGCATATTTTATAATAGAACCGGCATCAAATATCGATTTGTATTGAACATTATCAACAAGGTGGTTGCTAGGTGGCTTAACAGTTAAGATATAATGAAACGGGGCTTCGAACAATAGAGTTCAATTTAAATTAATAGACATTTGAGTTCTGCAATGGTCTTCTAGTCACTGTACTTATATGTATGCTAACTAATAAACGGTACAGTTAGGTTAGGTTTTATTTATTTGTAATATGGAGGACTTACAGTTAACATTACAAGGTTTGTAGTCAACTAAGTAACAGTAAGCCAATTACAAGTCCTTATTTGTAGTAGTATGCTAAAAGTAAAAACGTAAGCACTAACAATCTTTGTTTGTCGTTTTAAAGCTATTAAATTATATGTATACACATATATATACTGACGGGATATTGGCAGAAAATTTAAGCGACGACATTTGCAATAAAAAGCGGAAATAACAGACAATTATAACTTTTTACAGACTAAGCAAGATAATTTGCTGTTAGCGTGTAGTTCAGTTTATAGCTTAATGTGTCAGTGTTGAGTAAGTTTTTATGACCCGTATACATATTACAATACCACATGTATTTCCTGTCGAAATCTGTCCTGTATAAAATGCCACTCATTTACAATTCTATTAACATTTTAGTTAATGCAAGAACTTACAAATTTAGTTTTCCTTCGAAGACTCCAATTTATTCGTTGTAATATTTTTCCTTTTAACATTGTTATCGCCAGAATAACCATCGTCAATTGTAGTTAAATGTATATTTAAAGTCAAAATTTATCTCTGACATTTATTGAGTCAATAAGTATGTCTGTATCACTATATTTGACCTTGTATACCGTTGTGAAGGCGCGTCCCGTTGTTCATTGTTCACCAAATTCACTTTATGCTGGAAACTCTCTATTAGTTTAATACCTTGACCCGCTTCTATGTACCTTTTAGCTGTGTAATCGTATGATAATTGCTTACACTGAAGTGGCTTAGGCGCTGTCGGTAGTTTTCAACGTAACCATAGAAAATGGGAGAATGTTTTTGTTAACAATGCAACAGACACATTGATATGTATATGTGTGTGTAAAATATAGGTACTTTAATATTCATCTGTGTAGGAATATTTATTAAAGTGTGTTTAAAAAGTTTTATGTATCTATAATCTCTAATTTTTAAAGTAGCGGTAAAAATTGCCATAAATCAAAGCAATTCACAAGTTTTTCACCTAAGATTATTTACTCATAAAAATTCTTTGATTTTAAATAATGTTAAGCGCACATAAATAAATCTGAATTCATAATCTCTTTACCTTAAAGAACACTTTCATGTTACCTACAAGTTAACTGATATTCAACAGTGACCTTTTTAAAAAGGAAACATTCAAAAAAGGACATCAATTTGTGTGTTACAAAATGTCACGTCAATCGTTGGGTACATTTGACCCAGTAACGTGCGGACACCGGTCATTTGCCACAGACAGTGGTCGGTCGCGATCTCCGGTTATGGTTGTTACATAAGACTTGCGTAAGACAACCAGTCGACTGCATGACTGCATCATTCGCGCTAGCAATTCTCGGTCATATAGACTAATGACCATCGATAAGCCAATTGTGGTGATGAGTTGCAATTTATATTAAATTTCAACGGTTGTAATGTATAGTTAATTGTAATTTTAGTTAGTTTATGACATGATATAGCTGTAATGGAACACTTTCAAACGGTATTCGCGAATAATTAAACACAATGTGTTTTTTTACAGTTTAGGAACTGTTGTATTTTATAGAACAAATGTTTATGCCTTGAATTTTATGGATAACTTTACCGTTAATAGAAGTAAGAATCGATTCTTGATCTTTTAGTTTTTTAGATAAAACTTACTTTCCTTTTTATATATGTGTAAAAAAATACCTAATTACATACATATGTGTAAGATGGATCTGTGTGTTTATTTTTTATAAGTAAATATTTAGGTATTTGTATAATTTGTTCTACCCTTTTTTATAATTGTTATTCAGAGTCGGGTAGGTTCATGACAAGAAGGTGCGACAACCTAGTGAAGGTCGTAGGAACCAATTGGATGTGGGCAGCACCGGGTCGCTTGTTATGACGAACCTTGGGGGAAGCCTAAGTCCAACAGTGGACATCTTTCGACTGAGATGCCGATATAGACACTACTCTCTTCAAACTTTTCTAATTAAAAGTGAAAATAAGGATGATACGCGATACTATAACAGTGTAGTAAATTAATATCTATAAAGAATACGTAAACTGTTATTTAGGTATTATTTAGATGTATTATTTAGATATATGATTAAAATATTACGATTCTAATTTAGTGAAAGGGGGTCTTAAAATTTATTTTAATTTTCGAACGCTGAAATTGAAAGATGTCGAATCTTCGTTATGTCATAATTTTATCTAACCATTAAAACAAAAGTAATCAAAGTTAATGAACAACGATTAATTTCACGACTAGATTGATTACTTTATGCAAAGGCAACTTATTATTTACATTGCATAAATGAATATCTATTTCGTACGACTACCGGTCATGTCTTATTGAATAGCCTGAGGCGTTTCTAATACTTTTTCATTTTTATTTTATGCTTTTAATAAACGGTTGTTCAACTACTGTTACTATTATTATGCGCGTTAATGTTATTTTCGCAAAACGTAATTAAGTTATGTTTTCATAATCGTTCACATTTTGCTAATAACCTCTTTGTATAATATAAGAGTAGTTATGTCACAGTAGAGGATATTAGCCGTTCCGGATAACAGATCGCATAAAAAGATATTAAGTTTTCTAATATATATAATATCTATATCAATATTAATGTAAATACCATATAATATTGTTTTGTTTTTGTACGCTTGATCACAACGTTAAAATACGCGTAGACATATTACATAAACACAACATTACTGATGTCACTATTAAATTTTAATTTTTATGACCACTAAATTTACACAAATAATTTATGGAAATTATTAAGCAGTACTTGTGGCAGAAGTGAAATCGGGTATAAAATGTGTAGTAAATTTATAAATTTTAGTTAATTAGTTATTTATTTTTGTGATTGGTACCGGCAATCTGTATAATTCTAAACAATACCGAGGCAACGTATAATATAACATTAAAAAGTGTAGGTTATTATGTGAATTTTTGTTTAGTTTATATTTTGTCTAGGCATTCTATATAATACCTAATGCGCAGCTGGTAATGTGCCATCTACGAGGAAAGCAAATTCCTCAAACTCGTCAATTCTTGATCATTCTTCAACAGTGATCACTATCATCAGTGATCAAGATTCTAACCTAACCTACCTGAATCTAAATAAAATTAATTTTATCATTTTACAGGTAAGCAGGTACTTACGAAATATTAAAAAAAACAGATCAAAAACTATTTATTTCACGCATTGCTAGTAGGTATTCTATATAATCCCTAGAATTGTTTCAATTACCTAGTATAGTATAGTAAAACGTATGTAATTTACAATAATGTTCATAATATTTCATACATTGCCTGGATGCCCCAGGTATTGTACTCGTATACATTACCTAGGTATTAACATAGAATACCTGAATTGTACAGATTGCCGATAACATAATTAATAAAATAAATCAGTTTAAGTTATTATAAAGATTCATCACTGTATGAACACCAAATAACATATAACTTATTAACTATATTACGACATCCAATCAACAAACCCATAAATATGGCACTTAATTATGTTAACGCAATTCAGTCTAAAATTATTACTTTGTGCGGATTTCTCAACTTTTTTCAAGTCTACATTTTATGACATTTTAGTTTGATTGATATAACCTTGTAATGCGTAGTCGTGGAGGGTTTCTGCATCCACTTAATTCGCCAAATGAAACATGAGACAATATATTACGCACTTTCATAAGTTGTTTAATTAAGTATCATACATTTTGTTCTTTTGCTATATCATGAGAAAACAGTCTTGTGCAACACTTACTCTGTGAGTAATATCCAACAATTACTCAGTAGCCTTTTAATGGTTTAAAAGTGGATGTGAATCAATTACACAATATGTGAGTCGAAGGTTTTGAAAGACACAAGTCATATAACTAAATAATGTGACTGTAGTTCTAAACTTCAATAGCCCTTCTTTATATGATTGGTCTATGATCTTTAAGAGATCGCGAGCGAACTTATGGCAACCCTGTTATTGCTATCGATAATAAATTTCTTCCTAAATTATAGAGCTGAAGAGTCTGTTTGGTTCAACGCAGTATTCTCAAGAACTACCGATTTAAATTGCAAAATTCTTTCAGTACTGCATAGTCTATTTATCGGGGAAGGCAATAAGTTACCTACGCGACATGAAACACATACGAAGTTGCCCAGGTAAAAGTTAAAGTTGCCTATGCTCTAGTGTTGTTGATAAAACTAACTGGAATGTACATGAAGCTTTTTGCAAGATAACATAAGTAAAGACTCGTTTGGTCTGAGGAAGAAAGTTATGCAAGAATAATCTTATAAAATATTACCGAAAGTGTTATCGGTTGAAGACCACATCGTAATGTTAGGTGCTGTAACAGGTTTTAAATTTTTACACACATAGTCACATAGAAATATACATGTATTTTGAACGTATGTATTATATCTATATTCGTTTATAATATTTAATATTTAGTTCTAATTTCCAATGTGAAGTACTGGAACCTGGACATAAGTTGGACAGAATATTTCGGCGTTACTAAAAAAAAAGTTCTTTGCTAAATGACTTCAAAAACAAAAGATTCCTTATGCAAGCCTTACAATCATATGATGAACCTTCCTCCCCGGGGAGCAGCAACACTGATAATAACGACCTCATGAGTTTAAAAACGCACAAAAAAGTCGTTCTCATCTTCAAGAAAAAGATAAATTTAGGTTTTAGTACAGTTTTCACAACTATTGTAAAGTAATCTTTGACTAAAGCAATTTAGTTTTGTAATGGCTGCTCCTCTCCAGCACTACAAATCGCTTCTTCACGGCGAAATTCAGGCGGATAATTACTTTTTCGAAACACTATTTATTTTTTATGCTACTTTTAATTCATTTCTTCACCGATAATTAAATTTATTCGTATGTTGCTTCAATAACAGATATGATATTTCACAATTAATAAGAAATTTTCAGATATGTAGCAAGACTATTTGTTTTTTTTTTTTTGAGATCATTGTGGGAACCTTACCCTAAACGTAACTTAGGGCCCCAAGTACACCTCACCTGCAAGTAGTGAACCTGCTGATCGATGGACGCGGCTCTGGCAAACAAAACATCCCGATTAGCGGCAGTAGACTCACCACCGATTACGAAGCACCAAAACACTGGCGAAAAGTGGGCTTTTAATATGCCTCTGCCTACCCTTCCGGGGAAACAGGCCTAATTCTTTGTATGTATGTCTTTATTTTTTGTGAATCGAAATATAAATTGTGAATCACTTAAAACAAATAAATGTATACATGACTTTAGATTCAATTTAAGACTTAAAATTGTTTTGCAGCTGATACACTAAAGTTTAATTTTATTTATTTACTACTTAAAATATATAAATAGGACAGAAGAAAATATAGGTAGGTATCATGTATTATTTTTGTTTCGTGATTCTGTGCTTTAGCTGGCTCTTTAAATATCTTTTCAGTATTCTACTGTTTAGTTTTTATTTGAATTATTCTTAAGGATTACTCTTTTGCATTGCTTTCGTTTACAGAGGTCTGCAATTGCAATTTAAAATAGAGGAAAGTTGTTATATTTAATAAATATTAGATATGTATGTTTCAGGCACAGGTCAAACAACCGTTTAATATATAATTCAACACAAGATCAGTCCGCAAGAAATGTGGTCCGCTCATTTAATATTTATAAAGAGAATGCTTAATGACGTAACTTTAGCCAAATTAATTAGCAGAGTTCGTTTGTCTGTTAAAAGTATGGGCTGACAGAAAGGTGCAAGGCAGGTGTAAAATATTGAACTTTAACTCAGTCACGGCAAGAAATTAAAAGTATTTCAAGGCATTAAAAAATTAACATTAAGTATGACAGTAAAAAAAGACAAGACAATTATTATACGAAGTTAAATGAAACAAAGTCGTATAATTTACACAAATAATTCTATGACATTTAAAGGAACATATTCTGAAGTAAGTAATTTATTATATACATTCTAAAGGGAAATAGGTCGAAATAGTTTGCATTAAAACTATGTACAAACTAAGAAACTGACTGATCCCGACTTTGTAAGCAAGTGTAATTTAAGTGCCGTAGTTACGGAAGCGACTTAGTTAATACCTAGAATATTCGGTTGTTTAAATTTGTTGGAATTTCGCTTCGAGACTACAAATTACTATTATATCCTATTTTACAATTCTAATTATGTGTATAAGTAATGAATATAGCTACGCGAATAATATATTAATTCAAGAATCATTTTAACATAAATTGTATTGAACACATCGTGATCATTCAACACACTTAATAGAATTTGAAATTTTTTACTGGGATAGTATATTTTGTGGGAATCAAATCATCTCTCAATAATAATCAGATTTTTGTATAATTCTTGTAAGAACTGCCATATCTTCAATGAGCTGCTAGCCTGTGAAAGGGCTACTAGTAGTAACACAATTTTTAACGTTGGCTTCTTGCGGATCAGGCACAGGAAATAGAAATTTTGTAGATCACTACAAAACTTCTATTTCCAGTGATCACCTGCGTCAGCCAGTATGTGAGGGTCTCATGATATCTTTCGGGTTAAAAAAACCTCCATAACGGGTCTTACAGCCGAAATAACAAGTTGAGGTATCGTCGAGTACAAGCCCCAGGTTCTTATAGAAGGCACAATGCTGAAGCGAGTGCCTCCAATTATTGAGCTGAATCAATTAGGTGGTTTCCTCTCAGGCCCATGAAAGAAAAATGCCTCGGATTTGTGCAGAGAAACCATGTAATCTTACCGTTGTGGCTGTGGCTCTCAGGGTTGCCTCACGGTACCTCTTACCGTACACTGTCACAAACATGTCGTCTGCACAACACGTGACGGTGACAGCATCTAAGAATGCACAATGATCTACAGGAGTGGTACTCAGATCGACTCCTGCGGAACACCGTACGACATTTTACGTCGACTGAGACCGGTCCCACTTGGATAGATGACCGCTGTCTCTGACAATTACGCCCCGACTCTACGGCCGCCACACAGAGGTACTTGGTGATACACTAGTGCCTCCCTAATGCAAATCCAGGACAAATTGCTGAACACGTTGATGATGTCCAAAGACACTGCCAATACCACTTTACTACACTCCGGGTAACTACTTCCTCCGCCAGAGACCTCAGGCGCATAATCGCATCTACAGTGGAGCGCCACTGGTTGAAACCATACTAGTTTTCCGCTAGTTCCAGCCCATCCTGAATAGATGCTTGACGAGGCATCATGCAAGCACATTTTCAAAGAGTTTGCATACCTCATCAAACAGTACTATGGGCCAGCAGGTTGGATGAGGAGCAGTTAAGTGGCAAGCACCTACCATTAGTTAAACATTCCGGTTCTTTGAGGCCTTAGAACGATACTGGTTAAATCAAGCTGTTTTCATTGATATCTTCGTTATTATGTAGAGAAATGTTGTACATTATGTAGTAAAAAGACACAATGTTTAATAGTTTTAGAATTATACTAGAAGGGACAAACTTCGCTAGCTAAAAAATAACTGGTGCAATGAAAACACATGTAAATGTAGATAAGCGTACCATTTTTAATTTTACGGATAGACTTAATTATACTTATGACGTCGTGTATAAAATACACTAAGAGTTTAAGCCTTGTTTTCATACTGTGATCAATTAACGGACCAAACGCAACAGTATCAATCCACATTACGAATATACCTCTCACGCACTTAGATACTGTAGCAAGAACTCCTCTATTTATATTTATAATATTAACATAATTTATCCAATGACTGATATTTCCTCTAGTTATATCAACAGATATGATTCACGGTTCAAACGGAATGCGGCAGGCGGTAGCTTGTAATGTATCGTAAACAATGGCACGTGCGCCAGCGCCGCTGTTCGTGTGTATAGTTTCTCAATAAATCGATAAACGAATGTTGGGTCTGCTTCAACACTATTATTTGTTATCTAGGCGTCACATTCGAGATAATAAGTATGTCTGCCTACGCAAAATATTATGTCTATTTCAAATTAAATAATTACGAATGTTCGTTAGTATATTGTTGAAAAATAATAAAAGTAGATTTTGAAACAAACAAAGACATACATTCAATTCTTACACTTCTAAATATAGCAATATGAATTATAAAATAACAACCTAAATAGAAAGTATACTACACCTGTAGACTAAGTAATACTTGTTTGCCACCTTAACGGTATTAAAAAAATTTTAAATAAAAAAAAACTGACTTTTGTATTTTTATTTATAGAAAGCTTTTAAGGTAATACAAAAGTTTCTAGTGTTATTTATACTCAAACGACAAACTGTTTTATAAGGGAATCGGTAGTTACCGATATGTTAGGTACTTTTTTGAACTTGCAGACTCATTATTGTATCTGCTGTGTCTGTCTAAGAGGTCAGACGGCAGTCGTTATTACCCTCAAGCTAATGCTGATTGATTACGAGATCACTGACCGGAACATTAGTTGCGGTTAGTTATCGGTAAGATAAGCAATTAATAAAACAATTAAATACAAATTTACGACAACAGCATTTTTGTCATAGTAGCATAACGTAAATATGTTTTTGTGATTTTTCTACTTTCCACCACCAGAGCTGGTTGTCAGCAAGTAAATTAAAACGCCTAATGCATTGAGAAGGTATTCCCATCAAGTGTTGCATGGTCTTGCTGACTTAGAATATAAAATCATTCCCATATTACCACTACAATTTCTTGTCACTCTCGTATTATAAGTAAAAAAACTGTTGCATTTGGTAAATAACTCTAATACCTTTAAATTAGTAATTCTTGTATATATAAATATATATTTTATAATCTGAATCTCGGTAACGGCTCGTATGATTTTCGTGAAATTCGATATGAAGGAGGTTTCGGGGACGATAAATCTATCTAGCTAGGTTTCAGTTTTAGAAAACGTTGATTTATTCGTGTTTTTATCTATTAGATTTACCAAAAACAATAACGAATAAAGTTCGGTTTCCAGGTACTAATATGTATTAAAACAAACTCATCTGGCCAGTGTGGTATAGAAGGCCAAATCCTCCTTTCTAAGGAGAGCCCCATATCCAGCAGTCGTCTAGTTAAGAATGTTGATGATGATCGAAGGGGAAAGGTATGCAAGAATTGAAGGAAACGATAATAAATGTGAAAATATAGCTAACATTGTGAGAGACTAATGCCTGTTGTAGGTATATGCAAGAATATAGCTGTTACGGGTGGTAATTCAATATTATCCTAGATTCGAACATCTAGAGATGTAATGTTAATAGTCCTTGTTTTTATAATTGAAGAAGGGAGATCACAAAAGCATTGTACTTATAACATTTAACAATCACTGTCATAATCTGTCTAAACTTGCCAACAAATCATGTTGATAAGGTCATCAAAATGCGCAGACTAAAACCTATTCCGATTAGTAAACGCGCTTTGGGTGATTACATTACTCATAACGCAAAGTAATTGCAATATAACAGTGTTAGGCCTTGCAACTCAATCGTAGGAAGTTTGCGCACGTGGGTGACTTGTGAATATCTACCATTATTCAATAGAATATGAATTGATTCAATTTGGGTTAAATATAACTATAACTTGTCGTAGATAGTATTACCTTGACCTAGACATGTAGATATGTTCGAATGACATAGCCCTTTTTAAAACAAACGTGACGAGTATATATAAATATGGTACTGCGTAAGCTACTAATATGTTGTTGCAATAGTTTGTAATAGAAATAAAAGGAAAGAAGTGTATGGAGAGCCGTTTGAAATTTATGACATAGTTTTAAAAGAATAAAGATATGCGCATACCACCAAAAACATCAAATAAATAAACATTTCCTCCTTTCTACCTCATTTAAAGAAAAAATATAATAAAAATATTTCCGAATCATAGATATCAAAAACATTTATACAATAATCATTTATATGGAACTATAATAAATAACTAAATGTATATTCTACAAACAATCACGCTATAATTTTAGCTATAATGTAACGTAGAATGTTACTACAATATACATAGCACCTAAAATAAAAACTGCTACAATATCTATTACCGATAAACAGCCAAGAAGAACAGGCTAACACTTAGCTAAGTATCCAACAGCGAAGGGTCCACACGTGACAACTATTCCAAGTGTTAAAGAAAAAAACAACAGTTTATAAGTGAAGGGTTTCAGAATGCGGCGGGGATCATAACAGGGGTATTCGTATTCACAACACGCGCCGCGCAGGAAGGCAAAAGCCACAATGTGTCTTGGACTTCCGACTCTTGTTCAATATTTCTATTATTGATAGTGGATCAGACCTAAACGTTGTATATTGGAACGAGGAAAGTTTAATGTCCAACCCAAAAAACATCTTGCTATTTGTATTCTGAACGTTGAGTTATATATACCAGTTACCAAATGAGTCAAGTTTGCAAGAAGTAATTTGTCGACTTTTTTCTCTAAAAATATTTGAATAGAAAATATTTACTCTCATATTCAATTTACGCATTCAGACTTGCATACCGTGAACTTATTTTGGGAACAAAAACTACAAGGTCGGAATTTTTGTTAACTTGTGTAGATAATATTTTTTATAAGTATTTTAACAGTGTGGCAGTGTATAAATATCGCACCGTCATACTAAACATATACAGTACTACGAATAAGTATTTGTGCTTATCTAATCGCATGCAAAACTAGAGACAGCAATAAAAAAATTATATCGATAAAATCCGCCAAAAAATAGTTGTAACTTGTCCTCGTCCTATATAAGATGCAACTAAAATTTACCGCCTATAAATATTATTTAAAGTTTTTTTTTATGTAACGTGGTCGACTGCCTCGTGTGTCTAGCAGTTAGCGTATGCGTCTGCCGATCAAGTTTATCATTCGAATTCAGTTCACGCTTAGAGTTGCGGAGGTCCGATGCCACTCCGTGAAAGACTTGATATTCACATAAAATCCTTTGATAATCTTGAGAATAATAAGGGCTAGGAAGAAGAAGGTCGATAAATATGCATACTGGTCTGATGGTAAGTGAGTCTCGGCGAAAAAGCTTGTTTAGAGATTTCAACTTTTTCTTGTCATGAGTAGGATCACATTTCTAAATGTGATATTATAATAAAAGCTTATGTTGTGAAGAACGGGAGTATTTCTTTAGTCGAATGAGCAATGCTCTAGTTTCTTCAAAGTTCTGTAAAATTATTTGAATTTTCTTGTAATGTTACACTAATAATATTCCTAACAACTTATCTAAATCTACCAATATTAACATAACTAGAACAGACATGTCAATTTAACTGCCTAAGGTTATTACAATGCTCCTCAGGTCGGACATACAAACACTGAGTTGACACAAGCAAACGATGCGGGCGGTGTCACCGAGTAGCTATCTACCCAATAGATTCATGATGAATACTGATATGGCTGCTGTTATTGTAAGGGCTAATTTTGTAACATTTATGTGTATACCTAAACTTTGCATAACATGCTTGAGAAATGCATTAATCAACTCAAAAAGGAAACTGATAATATATCAGCGGTGAACGGTTTAATGGTAACGGGAAGTAATGAAATAATGACTGACTAAAACGATGTAGTAATGATTAATTAAGTATACAGTTATACAAATAACAGTTAGAGTACGTGTAACTTGCAATATATTTATTTATATTCTTTTTAATTTGAAATGCATTTGCTTCACAAGGTATTAAGAATCAGAAAACTATGTTAAGTAAATAATGCAAAAATAAGTCATGTTATAGCAACTACATTCCTTGATTTTTAATAAATTTATGGTCAAACTTTGTTTATTATATAAAGGATGATCGCATCTGTATTTATAAAGTACAGCAGTCCCTAAACTTAAATCAATAAAGTGCAAATCTTTTAAACCAATTCACTTGAATGATCTTTAAATAAGGCGATCATTAATCAATGTACAAAAACGTTGACGGGAAGGAGTTTGTAAAGGAAGGACGGCGCAAAAAAATCTTTTATTATCTACTTGAGGCACGAGCACGCCCTAATCAATATTCATTGTTCTTGTTACGCTGAATATACGTTTTTTATCTGTTTATCCTAACTAAATATTTTTCAAGGATCTTTAAATTCCAATAATACTTGCACAGATAAAACACTAATGTAGAACGGATTAAAGGGGATAAAACAATATAAATTTGAAACACCGTGAAACCAATTGATTCCTTCATAGGGGTGAGATATCTGCCACTAATAGTACTCGATTTGGTAAAAAATCTTTCGACTCTCGAAACCCTCATGTAAGTGGGTCACTAAGCAGGGAACATGACGAATCGCTTCCATCACTCTTTAATGTTGCTGCAAGTGGGGGAGACGAGATAAGACTTACACTTAGCTACTCTTGAATTTAAAAGTTTTATAAATATAAATTTGATTTTATTTAAAAGGTATAGTTAAAAATAAAGCTCTTAACCAGCAAGAAAACTGAAGTAATAAAACGATAACCTAAAAAAATATGAATCTAATTTATATCAACGATATCCATAAAAGGATGATTATATTCAGCAGACATTCTGAGAAATTTAGGCGTATGGCAGTGGCGATTCGCAGACCGGGCTTATGAAGTTCGACCGCTACTTGCAATATAAGGAGTTGCATTAAACAATGGAGTCCGTTGTTTTCCGGAACGACCTTAGCTGTAACATTAGCGAATGTTAAGCCATATAAAAGGGTAATTATAAACCTATAAAGAAGTGCAACGACTGTTAGTCGTGCAAGGAACTCTATTACTCGAGTGATTATATCAATTCAATTTTAGTCCTTCTGTACTGCCAACGGTAAATATGTATTATGTTAAAAATAGTATTTTTTAGAGTCCTCAAACAGGCCACCTGTCAATTACTTATGTTACACCCGTACATAGTGGTATATTTTGACAAATATTGCGTATTCTAGTAGAGAAGCACGATTGTGGAGTCACGGCATTTCGTAACCACGATCGGGCGCATTCCATTGCAGCGCAGTGCAACGCCCCTACGGGATAGACCTGCGACGGTTACTGATGATGGCAGCACGTACATTGTAAATAAACAAGTTACCTACAATTCCTACCTACGCTAGAGATACAGGCAAAACTAGTGGGTAGTAAGCAAATAGAATGTATAAAAAGTAAGGTGTGGGAACCGCTAAATAGGTGAAGGTGTTAATCAAGGTAGTGTTAACGATTTATCTTCTTCGGTGTCTTTTGTCTGACTTAAGTTAGAGTTCCTATTCTAACAAAATGTTACTTGAGTAATTAGTTATTCCAAGTGTAAGCCGACTAAGATAAATTAATATTAAATTATTATATAACTTATTTATTAGAAACATATAATACACTCATGCTTGAGTTTATTAACAGCCTTCTTCAAGTTTAACATTCCGGTATTACAGTCTTGTGATAGATGTAATGAACCTAATGGCAATAAGCATCTGCAATGACCTTTTCACTCTTTCAGGTTTCGTAGTTCCGTCCCTATAATACTCGTACACCATGTAGCTACATCATTACGACCTAAAAAAAGATCCTAAATGTAATACTTGTCTTGAACAGGTAATAATAAACTAGAGAACTCTACTATGCGTGTGGTCTGTGACACGTACTTAGCAGTTTTTGTTTTTCTTATGACCAACGCAGAAGAGATAAAAATATAATATTATTATAATATTTCACAGTTTCTAGTTTTACTTCGGTTATTATGCATTAAATAGACTGACAGTATTAAAAAGCTCTTCAAGAACCGGTAAATGTTGCAAAACTAAAAGAGCACGTGCAAAATGCTGACAGCCCGCTTACGCAATTCACGGTAAATTATCAAAGATTCTTGCCCGCTTTTAGACAGCGGTTATCTGAAGTAGCGAACTCCCGCGCCACTCTCTAACGGTGTCCCGTGTTCCGCTGTGTTCACATTGTTTTGGTCCATTCCCATTATTGCGGGTATTGAAAAGAATGTGGTTCTCATTAGACTTTATGTATGCCTGAGGCATAACGCTCTCCTCTTTACAATCTGTTTTGTGTTGTTGCATTGTTTATACATAATATTTATGCCGTATTGTGTATTCGATCCATCACACATTAGTACTGTTTGCCACACGGTGTATGAAGTTCTCACGATAATATCTTAAGGTAAATACCAATGCAAAAGACATATAGTACGTGTAAAATATGCTCTGCATATTCCACTCTGGAATGACAATGCATCCTAGAAGTTTCTTTTTCGGTTCTCAGTAATTAAAAATAATTATATCAATAACAAATGCTTTATGAATAGAACCCAATCCATTGTCTGGTATTATTTTACAAATAGCATTGTAAACCGGGCAATTTCAAAATCGTGTGTTTAAAAATGACAGTCAATATATCACTGGTCAAATATTCGAAAAATAATAAAAGAATCAACTTAATCTATTTCAAATTGAATATTTTACAATAGGCTTTTCAAATTAGAACAAAAGGGAATGTAATAAATGGAAGCGAGAAACGTGAAAACTGCCACATACAGAAGATTATGATGACCATTCACGATAATATACCATCGGGATCAGCTATAAAAAAAAGTGATTAGAAATGATATATTGTTAATCCGACATGCAATGAAAAATATCGTTGCAAATCCAAAATATTAGGGGAGAAGGCCAATGTCAACGACCTGCACCCTTTGGACAACAATGGGACAGATCGGAAAAAAAGGGTCTTACATCATTACGCGTAACAATTATCGCTTCAATGGGCAACCGAATACTGCTGATATTGTAGTGGGTATTATATGTAGCACGCGTCCAGTTCTCTCTAAATCCCGTCAAACCAGTTCCAAAATGTATTAAGTGAGAATTGAAAAGTTAATCTTCTGTTGAATTTCTAGGCCGGCTATTTTTATTAACATTATGTAACAGCGAGATAGTTGCAAATACACATGGCTTAAGGTATCAACTTAAAATAATTTTACTCTTTTGTTTTAAATCTTTACGATAAGCTTATACCCTGTTTAGAATACATGTAATATATTTTTAAGCAGAATTTAATTAATTTTTGTGACTGAACTCAACAAGTTTCGGTGCCCTCCCGAACATTACAGAAGCTGAGGTACCTATAAAATCAAATTTGTACCACATTAAGTGTGCCTGCGTTACATCCAGGGGTTCGGTTAACCAGAAGCTGGGGTACACCGACGATCAATTTCAAGAGACCCCTCGCCTTATATACAAATCCCTTCTTTGTCTTTTGCATTTCATACAGTCAGTGATTCACAATAAGGACAGTTATCTCAAACGTGTGTCTACTTGTTTTAACGGTCGATAATTTTTAAATCTATGGTGTCCAAAACTAAATTGTTGTATTTTAACTATATTGTTATGTAAAAATGTATATTGGGTATTTGAATTGTGTTTCATATACCTACTATAGTAATAAAATGCAGCGTCAACAAAGAATTATGATTGCTTAATTTTATTGTTGTAAAGTTGCCAGTATCAGTGCAATGAACCTTCATAAGAATGTTTTGATATATATCCTAAAAATACCACACGATATGCTGCTAAAATGTGTTACGATTCACATATTATACCTATGTACTAAATATGCAATTATTGTTAATACCTAGAACAACGTATGTTATAAGATAAGAGTTATCAGTAACGATAAAGCAACTCTGTTGGTGATATCATTAAGAAATAATACAGGTAAATTAAAAAATAGCGAAATAGATTAAATAAACAATAAAAATAATACGTACTACAAAAACAAAACGGTTGCAAACATATCACTGAACAACAAAAACACAGTAGCGCAAAATAAAACAATTCCAAGCACGAATTTTAATGAACTGCTAGAGTTGGATAAACTTGAAACATTTACCGGTCAACGCGCAAACTTTTTGAAAACACTTCACAAAAACGACAACTATATCAAATTTTCGCGTGAAATTTGATATGTGTACTGTTTCGAAACGGTCGGAAAGGCGCGACGGAGGCACGACGCACGCCGCGACGACCGGCCAACAACTGACGTTTCGATGCCTGTCTGTCGCCGTCCCTCTCCAGTACGCATGTCCGGAACCACATCCCTTTATCCTTTCCACACACATAACCTTTTTTTAATTTACATGCAAAATTTTCGGCCACATGAAGCAATAACATTGGTTTTGGTTATAATTATAGAAAAATACTATGCTGTTCTTTTGAAGGTACAACAAGAAAGAAAAGGACGGCAATAAATATAGAGACAAGGTCGATCGTGATTGTGTTGCAACATCGCCTACCTATAGCAAAAGCTAACAGTTCGAGTTTTACACCTGGTTGGCAAAGATAAGGAGATTTAAAATCACTTCTAGTTCATAAATACGTCCTGGTTTTAATTCTGAAAAGAGGGAATGGCTTTTTATTATTTTAATCTTAGCTGTCAACAACAGAGCATTTGGGTTGAAGCTTTTTGTGTTATATATTTAGGTGTTGTAAAATTGTAGGACTTGTTAATATATAATATTCTAGAATCCTCTTTAGTTGTTTAGTTATGTTATATTTGTTTTGGTTTGCATACGGTGCAGGGTTCACGTATTACTAATTATTAAATGATTACATCTTTAAGCATAATTTTCAGCGTAATATAGCGCAACAAAGATAAAATGAACAATGTCTGAAGAAGCCGCTGCTGATGTCTTTGTAACTCATTATTATATTCCACACTTTCACTCTATGACACATATGGGTCGTAATGAAAGTCAACAGTAACACAATGCACAATAGCTCTCAGAACTATTTCGTCTACGCTTTCGTCTGATTCGAGGAAATATTTAGAAAATGTAGTTAGGAGGCACCGTATGAAACCAACTCTATATAAGATAAAGTCTACATAGTCTACATTGTGGTTGAAGAAGATAAGGTATATTTGTGTGGACAAAAGACTACTATAGTAGACGTTGGACGGAATCTTTGTAATTTAAAAATATTCATTTACTACAGAGGGGTAGGCAGAGACAATTGATCACCACTTACTACGGTCCTGACACACCTGTTTTGCTTCGTCCACATTCATTAGTCGCTGCATGCATGCTCATCGTACCTGGTACTTTTTACAAGGTCCTTCTTCAGAACATCACCAATTTTCTCTTCCCACACTTCCACACACATTTGTTCTACAAATTCCTTTCGTGAGTCTTCTCTCATCCATCTCCTCTACGTGGCCAAACCATCGAAGCATATCCTTTTCAATCTTTATCTTTATTCTCTTATATCTCTTTATTTTATGATATAATTATGAATGTATATTTAAAATACTTATTGCAAAATTGAAATAAATTTATCTTGAGATAAAACTTTAAAATAATTCATTACATCTACGTTCGGAATTGTATCATTGCCACGCACAAATCATATCACAACAAATGAGTTATCGATTATGATGTGGTAAGATACGCAAGAGCTTGTTTTTCTGTATGGCACACACTTAAGTGGTTTCGGGGAAAAATAAATTATCCCCTGGTAAGTTTGCGTGATTCTTTACTAAAAATATAGAGGGTATTAATTTGGTGCAAGAATTAAATATTCTGTAATCTGATGATTTACTATTTGCGGTAGTAAATATATCTGAACCCTTAGCAAAATTAAGTGACTTTCAATAAACGTTCAGAGGTCAATAGTTTGGCGGAGCGAACAAAATCAAGCACATGTACTTTCATAATATCAGAAATCTATACAAATCTATATTAACATCATAAAGCTGAAGAATTTCTTTGTTTGTTTTTTGAATGTGCTAATATCAGGAACTTCTGGTCCAATTCGTAAAATACGGTCAATGTTAGGTAGCCTATTTATCGAGGCAGGCTATAAAGCAATATATCATCACGCTGCGATCAATAAGGGCGGAGTACCAACGGAAAATATCGCAAAAACGGGGGTAAAATATTCCTTATGGTTTTTACAACTGGCTTGTAAACTGTTAAAATTTTGCATAGATAATGTACGAAAAAAATATTTCTCCACAATAGTAGATGCCTATCTGTGAAGGTTGACTCACTATAACCTTTTTAATGATAAACAAATTAGTTCACACTGTATACACTACGGGCAATAGGAGATGCAAAAGAGGTTGCGTGGCTCAACTAATACATTTACAAATACGTAGGGTGACGCATTCAGAATACGGAGTATCATCAACCCTATTCATCCCGTGAGCGTCATAAGTAAAGAAGCAAGAGATGCAGGACCTTAGCAGTGCAAAGAGTGGGAAACCTTGAAACGAAACAGTGTAAGTTACCAAAACCTCTTATCGATCTAAGAAGAAGCATATAATAAAGCAGTGGACTAATTGAAGGCTGATGGTTTACAAAACAAATGTACTAAAAAACCTTCATTTGTTTACTAAAACGAACTAAAAACAAGAAGTACTTTTATTACACGGATTCAGAAATTCAAATATATAGTAGGTTACCGTAACATGTTCATATGACTAGCCGTGGAATGGAGGTCACGTACGTACAATCGTTGTCGCCGAGAGAGCTTGTTACCGGCTGCCCTGACCGTATAAATGTGCAAGAGTGCAAAAATATAGCACTATTAACTTAATTGTGTCACATGAAATCAAAAGATCAAGTATGAAATTTAACGTTCATTTTTTTATCGTAGAAAGGCTAACCTTTTTAAGTAATGTCTAAATATTACTATATGTTGTGCTTATGTACATTTAACGAAATAACATCCAGATATTATACGGGTTTAGGAGCTGTCTAAATACCCTCAATCCTACAAAAGTCGACAAGTTTCAGAGTACCTTGTATATTGTGTCTTACAAATTTCAAACGCGAGAGAGCCATGTTTCAATAGGCACATATGCCGCACGGAGTGATGATGCCGCGGCTTTAAAAGAATCGGTGTTGAGCAACTCTTTCGTCGCTTTTCTTCGAGTGAATGAAGTTCTCTAAGGATTAAACACTTACAACTCTTCAGTCGGAGATGTTGAAGTGCGGCTGTCCGTCACTGATCGTTAGGTGACCGGTGTACTGTCCTTTGCCCAATCAATCAGACGTTTTTGTGTTCGTGGTGTTATTTTTGTAGGTATAGTACATACAACAGGCATGAATAGTGGTATTTCATACCTTACGACAAGTTATATACAAGCAACACAAAATTTGTTTCATTAATGCCGTTTCAAAACTTTAACAAAATCATATATTCGTATTTTACATCTTACCTTAAGTGGAGGCGAGATGTAATCCTTAAGCTACGTACCTATATTAGTCTGAAGCAGTATATTCTATATGTTACATTATTGAGTCTTTAATTGGTTGTATATAGATTCTCGTAACTTTGATTGGACAAGATATAGTTTTATGTTCTTTCGCTCAAATACATTATTTCTTATTCAGACACAAGTCCTTCGCTACGCAAAATACATAGGAACAGCTAAAACAACCCTGGTTTTATCGAAATTATAGATTGATATTCTATTCTAATTGTTTTCATTTTTACCCCATTTTTACAGATATACAAGTAAAAGATAATAAAAGAAAAATCCTCACCGGTCAAATAAGAGTCTCTGTAAAATATTTAGTGCATACATACTGGCAAAACAACTTGTAACACAAAGTTAGTCCAGGTAAAGATTTGAAATAAGTAGGTAAATACACATACCTATACAGTAAAAGAAAAGGTAATAAAATACACAGTCACTTTAAATTCACTGCCCGTCAGATGATTCTTCGTGCGAATCCTTCTAACTTTTTCAATTTACATAACAATAACACTTAACTTTTAACAGAGAGAGAGGAAAATATCTACGTCAGTAAAATGTATGTCACAGACGGTAATATCTACAAAAGAAACTATTTCCCATCCCATTTCATCCATCGTGACGGTGTTAAATTACAATTCTCGACGGTGTTGTGTATTTTCATTTTACCTAGGCACGCGAGACACACGGTCTAGACCAGAAGCTAATAAGGTCAAATTCGTAGTAGTAAGTACACATTAACAGGTTGCCTACTATAATCAACTGTGATACTCCAATTATTGTAGAACAATAAGATTATTTGTTAATAATGTGTAATTTTTATTGGCAGACAGCTAAACGCATCCAAAAGGGAAATTTAATTTTTATTTTACGAATAATGTTATTTTATTTACCCGTACTTACTCGTAAGTTGACCTGGCAGATATTGTCTTGTCATCAAAAACGGCAGTTTACTAAGTAACAATTTCTGCAGCTTTTCTTTTTCTTTTTTAATATTAGTTGTACAAATATAAAAAATGAATTAATCAATTCGTTCTAGAAAAGTATTAAGTAATGAATAGCATTTCATTATACATTACACCTTGGGTAAATATTTAGAAATCATCTATTACTGACTGTTAGTAAACAAACAATATTTCTATCAACAACTATGTGAAATCAATCTGTTTCATGATATCACGAACGCTTTCGTATCTATACAGTGCTACAACACAAACTAATTTGTTCCCGTTTACTTAGCAACAAACAAAATAAGCTTGTCATGTTCCTCAAATATATCAGTGATGAACGCCTGAAGACCTATAACATAACGCTACGTTACGTTACGCAAACAATGTTTATATATTTTGTTCTGGTCTTAATACTATCGCCAATACGGTATTACTACGACATGGGTATGAAATTTTGAATCAAAGTACTTTTATAAAAGATATACATATAAAAAGATATATAATATAATAATACGTAAGACGTAGTTTGAGTGAAGTAGTAACTACTACTTCACTCAAATAACGTCTTCTTCATTGCACACAATAATTCATATAAGGTCTAAACATAGTAAGGTTATGTACAAAAGCAAGCTTAAATCTGAGTTTTCTTCCAATAAACCTGTTTTATACTAACTTCTTGAATTCTTACTAATTAAATTCGGTTCTTAGTAATAATATTAACGACTCTATCGTTCTTATTCATATTGTTAAATTCATAACAATTAACAAGGTTATGGGTATGTTATATCACGTTTGTCGATGAAGAGAACTTCCTTAACCAAAACCTTAATTATAACACTTAGTTTCGTGCTTTAAACAACTAAACACTTAATTTATTTAGCCAAATTAACTACTTCAAGTCTCGCAAATCTAAGATTCTAAGACTCATAAACTTAATTTTTTTTTTTTTAGCAAAAAAAAAGATAGCGCAGACCTTTTTCAGGCTTTGTAGAGCGTACGTAATAAACGCAGTTATTACGCTCTCCAAGCTTCTTAAGTAGGTATGTAGCTCATGATTTTTTTCACAAAAGCGAGTCTTGATGGAAAAGTATTTCATTTGTATTTACGTGGTAATCTGAAAGTTCTCGCTTCGTTTTGCTTCGTCATCGTCGTACTTTATACATTTCACGACGAAAAGGTTCTTTCTTTATGCTTTTCATCGTGAAAACATAGGTACAAATGTTTCACGATGTAAAATCTTAAAGTATTTTTTCTCCAATGTTTAGGACTACGTTACGCCGACTTTTATATTATTATTAATTAAGTGATGTAGCTAAAAGTTGTTGTACTCGTATAATAATTATTAAATATTCTCGTAGGGCGATGAGAGCACTCGGTGTCTTGTAATATAAAATATGACGTGTGTATATAAATAAGAAGAGCACCAGCCCATCTTTTCTCGTGGGTGTCGGAAAAGTCGACTAAGGGATAGTACACCAGAAGATGGATAGCAGCGTCCTACTGAGTACACCATCTCACTGCGATCGTCAACCCACATGCCAAGCGTGATGATTGGGCAAAACGCCCCTTATTGAGGGAGGCCTATTTTCAGCAGTGGACGTCTTTTGAGCTGATGATGATGATTTAATTGAACAATAGAATTAAATTTCACTTGCCGAACTGCGTACTTTTTTAAAGCTGCAACGAGACAGTTACAGATGTAGAAAAAATAATAGCCGTACGAAAAGAAATAAAGTGAACCCAATGTTATAAAAAACAAAAATAAATCTACAATAAATGAATTTAAATTAGAATGAGAAATGCTATATTTCTGTAAACACCCAAGTTCATTTACCACAGAAAGGCACGTCAAATCAAACAACTGTTTTTCGTTTAATTGCTAAGAGCACATTTATAATATTTATACATCGAATTGATTTAGAAGAGCTTAACAACAGTAACCAATTTATTCGTTTGTGAACATAGTGGAATAAACTTTGTTGCTGTGTAGAAAATCTGTTTACACATACGTTACACTTATGAAATCTACGATTATAAACAAGTATTATGTAGCTGGTTTAGAAAGTTGAAACAATACTGCAACTTACATTTTATTCTAAAATTCTCATCGTATATTCCCGACAAATTAGCAAACTTACAGTTACATAACATTATAAAGACCAGAATAACCATTAAAAGATAATATTCGAACACTTTGGAAAGTAGCTACAAGTCTTTATGATGCACACGTATTGTTTTATAAGTATTTATTCGTTTATTTCTTACAATAACTTAACAAATTAAATCTAATGTGTTTTTTTATATAGCCTGTCAAAGTGACTCCACTCAGCCGGATGAAAAGCATGTAAAGCGATATTGTAATTACATTATTTCAAAATTAAAAGCAAATCTTACAAAGTGCTGTAATTGTAAATTCGCTCAGAGTACAATAAAACATATCCACATTGTCAATTACGAGGTTAAATGTGCGAACTTCTTATTATAGAAATTTTTAATAGGATCCTATTGCATGCTGGTTTATTATTCACTTCTTCAGGCACATACCGATATACAAAAGTAATTTAAACATATAAACCTATCATCACCCAAAACCACCACCAAAATATACGTATGAACTGAAAATTATATAAACATGAAGGGCTCTGTACGATCTCTCGTGTTTGCGTTACTGAGCAAACATCGGGTAAAGAGCGGAAACGTTATTACAACTCAGCATCGCTACTAACGTACCACAAAAATATATCGGAATTTCATGAACATAAACATTTTGGAATTCATTGATCGATTGTTGTGTTGACTGAAAATGTATTTTCATTTATAACCAGCAATGGACATGAAATACAACTAACTGGAGGTATTAAACCACGAGCGTGGTCATGTATCTGTATTATAGTAAAGGGGGATACTTGAAACAAACTCCTGGTTTAGTTAAATTCTAATGATTTTGGCATTAAGTTAAGCCGTGTAGAAACACGACTGTTTATTTTTGAATGAATATTAAACTATAGGTCGTACAATAGGATTTATAAAAAGGAAAATTAACAGTGTTATGGACGCTATAAGATTGTGAGTAACAAAAGATGTACGAGCGCGTACTAGTATGTCAAGAGGATTATAAAGTCAAATAACACAGAGGTGTTTAAGTACAATGTTATGGTTAAATAGTACTTGTTTAAAATTTATATATGTAATTTTAAAGACCATTTTGTTGAAGTCCTATAGAAACGACACATAAATTATTTACTTTAAAATAAAGAAATCTGAAAAGTACTCTAAAGTGTATTTTACGTATTTTGGAGTAAATATATGAGCATATAAAATGAGAAAAGGTATAGGCATTTCGCATCATCTTTACCAGTGAAGTCTACTAGCTGTAAGTAAACTTAATTTTACTTCATTTCAAAACATACCTTACTTAATTAGTTTACCTGGATGAAAGGGTCCACCTACCAACCTAAAAGGGTCCGAAATTAGTCAAGCATCACTGAGCTATAGGAGTGAGTAACACCATAAAATAATTATTTATAATTAATACATAAACGTATACCTTTCAAAGTTTAATAAATTTTGGAATATAAGAATTATAAGTATTAGATATTTTATACGCAATGTATATTTATGTGAAATAAAATTTTATGTACTACATTCACCTATAAAACGTTCACAATTATAATGTCAAAAAATTTATACGTAAGGACATTTGCCAAAGAATTATCATAAACCAACCCTATTATGTCATAAAGCGATAAATATGCTGTAAAACCATAAACGGAGGCTACAAGCCATATCATAAATTGTGTGGAATTGGCCCACTTTGCACTTTGCACTACTGTCAGCTTCAGGTCATAGTAGGATCTTTTTTTATGTCGTGGCGATTTATAGGGCTAATAAAAGCAATAAAAATATTTAGAAAACTCCCTAACGACATTAAAGGTTGTGGTTACTTTGAAGCCAAAAACAGGGGAAATTTCGTGATTTTTTATTAAACTTAAATATGTTAAAATGTCTGTGTCGCGAAAACATAAAAAAGTTATAGGCATAAGGAACATTATCTGAATACCTTTTAGGAGTATCGAGGTATTCTGTAAAGTATAATACCATAGACAATTATGGCAAAATATATTTCGGTATTTCTATTCAAACTGCTATAGCGGATCTATTACTGTAATAGTTAGTTATACTAATTGCGCAGCCAGAGATCGGGCACTCGATTCCACTCGTTTATGAAAATAATTTTAAAATAAGTACTAGTACTAATCTATAGTGCTCTTTCTGGTTTGTTTCTAATGCCAATAAAAAAACTGAAAAGACAGCTGTAATAGCTCGTTTCGTTGGAATTATTTACTCTAGTTGGAAAAGCTACTTTTAAAGATTGCCTTTTGGTTAGTTAAGTGAAAACAATTGTGAACAAATTTGTTTTACTTATATATTCTTAGATACCTCTTGTAAAATGTGGCGTAATTTATTGAGTTAACAATTTGTAATATTGTCTTAGGAGCTAATTAAAAACTTGGGCGAAGTAGTTATTTACAGAACTAAGCGGGTCCGGTCAATCTCCGGTCAATATATATACCAGAACTCTGCAGCTTATTGTAATCATTTCGAAATAACTTTGATTTTACAGCAAAACAAAATTAAAAAAGTATGTTTCTGCATTTCTCATGCCGTCCGAAATTACTTAAAAAGCGATGGAGATAATTCTCTTCCTAAATTAAATTAAGGATGGTATGAACATACACACATTTACCTGTGATGTAAATAACATACATTCAACATAAGTACGTTAAATAAAAACATATTGCAACAAGATACTAATTACCCTCCCGAATACATTGAACATTTCATAACTATTAAAACCATATCGTAGAAACTTCAGAGTAGGTGTTACTAAAACTTACTCATTTGCCTACGAATGTTTATCTCCCATATTTTTTATTTGTTTGTACTAAAGTATATTACAAGTGTGATGATATATTTTCGTACCGGTCTCATAAAATTTCACCCCTTTTCCCCTTTCTTATTCATATTTCATCTGTGAAGTGCGTTTGTCACGAGACGCGAAAATACAATATAGCTAGCAATATTATTGTAGTTATTGTTATAGTATGTGTGAGCCTCCTCGATTTTGTTACTCAGTAATATACGAAAACGGTCTTTTTCGGTTATTACACAATAATATGGATTCAAACTATTCTTTCCATGTGTTTGACCACGTTTGGTATATAAGGTCGGTATATAAAGAGATGATGGGCAGGGAACGGAAAAGGTCAGCACTCACCTGCTACAAAGAAGAGGTTCCAGTTCAAAGGCAACGTTAAGGCTGATTGTGGCCCTAGCAGAAACAGGTGTCAAGGTGAAAGAGGACAAGGCCTCTTGCACTCAATGGTGCAATGTTTGCGGTGAACAAGATCTGTCAGCTTCTCGTGGATTTCCTTCCTAGGCTATACCGGAATACTTTGCAATAAACCAAATATACAAACAGATAGCCTACACACATACTATATATTTTCTATTATTCGTATATTTCCTACAAATACCATTAATTATGTTTTTCTTTAAAGATAACTCCCACATAACAAATATATCGTGTGTCGCGGGCATGGGCTCGTTCCAAACAGATAAGTATATGAAATGGTCACAAACACTCAAATATGACATGCATATATTTGTTTAAAAGAGGTTTCCATAGGGTAAAACTTTGATTAGGCAAATTTTTACTGCATTGAGCATTCACATCAGAAAGGTTGTAAATATATCCAAAAGAAAATCGTAATACCATATAGTTACCAGTAAGATTTAAAACTTTTAGATTCAATTATTATATAATTCGTTCGTAAACTAGTTAACATTGATCAATAGCTAGAGACATCGTTAAAGCTTGATACTATTAAATTGTTAACCGATAGTAATCTCATGTACGCACATATGTACTTAAGTCAGTATCATATGCGGGGATTAATTAATACGCGATAATGAATCGCTGACTCACGCATTTCATAATTAACGAAGACATGCATAATTATCTGAGCAGTATGTAATTATGCTTTGTCAGATGGCGATAGATATCTTACGCGTTATGTTATACCTACTGTTTAGGGATCTGTATTTCTTGTAGTTAATGATCCTGACTGTTGAGCCAAACAAGTTGCACAAGACAATTAATTATTGTGACATAAATTCTAGCTCCCACTTCCTGCATTAGTTTTAACCACAGAAATTCTGTCTTATTATAACGAACTCTGAGGTTATAATTCTTCAAGATTTGAAAATAGTTAGGTCCTTCCCCAGTATTAACTTATGCATAGCCACACACATTTAGCAATACAACTCATGGAAGTTATTACAGTAATATTCCAATTTGTGAAACGTTTGTACCCAATTAGAATGACCTTTATTACGCACTGTTAATACCAGAAATTGTCAAACAAGAACTAGTTTAATCTACAGTTGATTTAGGTAAATTGTTGATGATAAGAAATGCTTTGTTAGAGTTAAAACCCGCATTAGGACTCTAAAGATAATGAATTTATCCTCACTGCCAAAAGAGACTACTTAAGAAGACTCAAAGGATTACGAAGATCGATAGTGACGTCTCAGCGAAGAAAAGTATTATGTTATGTATATATTTAAGTAAAAGTATTACATTACAGAAACAAAGAGGGTATTATGATGTAAGTGGTATAAATAATTGTATGTAAATCTAAATAAAGTCTTTTATCTTAAGCGATTTTCTTATCTACCTTCTGAAAATTTTTCAGTTTGTGTTATGTTAATGTAATTAGAATTTTATCTTTGTCCCAAACGTACTTTATTATATTAGTATAGATTTTCTAACACTGTATTGAAGACTGAACAATAATTGTAAAGAAAGTGAAACTAAAGCTACAATTTTGTAAACATATATCTGCTAGCTTTCCTAATTCCTAAGCACTTACTAAACTAGTTAAAAAAATAGGTAATGGCACCCTTTTAGAGAATCTTCTGATGAAAAGAAAGTGTAGTGCAAAAAAAATTGTTTTAACAAATATAACATGAATACATTCATTGCAATTCGCCAGTTTACGTCTCATAAGAGACGCCATATAAACATGGCTCCAGTGATTGAAAACATAATAAAATATTTTAAATAGTTAATATTTACGTTCTATTCGTTCTATGATAGCTTATAAAACATTAATCATTCAAAATCTTTCATGATTATTTAATTCCACTTATTTCTAATAATAAAAGGTTTAACCCCTAATCTAAATCACAATTAATTAAAATTCAGTTCACCAAAGTCCACTAAATCGATAACCAAACAATTCAAAAAGAAAATTTGGCATAATGAAATTACGTAGAAAACCGTTCGGGAAGTATTTTCTATAAATTAAAGAGGGTAATGAAGGGGGACCATGAATTGTTTTTAAGTGGTGGCTGCCCCTGCTTCCGTACTTCATTGATTTTAATCGGAACCGGGATTGTGCACAGTCTGCACCGTGCCTAATTCCCATTTAATTTAGTGGCTATTAGGAGCCGTTTAGATAAAACAGATCTAGAAGTATAGCTTAAAAATCCAGTTGTATGTTCTTAAATATGCAAAAAACTTACTATGCTGGAGCAAACCATACGGATATGGTCTTAATTGTATTTGACCTATGCAAATTGTTTTTAGGTTTAAATTTTTCGGGCATTGATATAATAATGCGTTGAATTATAAAATTTTATTGAATTATATAAAAAACAATATCTTGAATGTAAGAGATCTTATACTTTATAGCATTGCAGAGATCGGATTGATCGATGGGACGAATTGTCTAAATAATATAACAAAATTGAACTTTCCATCTGGTGATGGATTAAGAATACGGAGTGTCATCAACCCTATTCATCCTATGGGTGCCGTAAGAGGCGACTAAGGCAGCAAAATACGCAGTATAACAACACTGCGAAGAGATGGAAAACTTAAAACCAACCCGTCTGGCCATCGTGGTATAGCAGCTCAAAACCTCCTTTGTAAGGAGAGGTCTATGTCCAGCAGGGGACTATTAATAACTGATGATGATGATTATGATGAATTGAACTAATGTTACTAGCGCAGTACACACGCTAGTAATATTAGTTATACTACTACCTACATTGTAACTAAATACATATTATTTATTCAAAAACTAAAAACTATTCCTTGGTACAATATAGTTGTCATATGCAAATGGAGCTTCAATCCTTTCAAACCTTATTTTATGTTAATTTTGTTATAATTTTTCCATAGTACTTTTATAGGATATCGTAAGTAGGTTAATCGTCGCAAAAACATGCATGTATCTATCGAGATCAAACTGTAACCATTATTCCATATATAAACTAGTTAAACAATCAAATTATTCAAGTTGCAGACTGCAGTTTTCTTGTAACGTTTTTCCTACTATTCCACAAACTTATCCAGACTCCCTAATTTTAGTTAGATTATCCTTGTTAGCCGGTAGGACCAGAGAGCTGTACAAAGAAGGGCTGCAATTAGAATCTGCCGAGTTCCAATTGTACCAAGTAGACTCTAGTATAAATTGTATTAACAAGCTGTTGATGTATAGTTTAATCTAGATGTGTTTCGGAAAGTGAAAGTTTTGGATAGATTTAACTGTTCACAGCTCGATCCCGTAAAGGACTGATATTTCTTTGTAATTTCATTTTTAAAATACGAAGTGTATACATGCCACTGAAAAAGAATTTCTCAGACATTGATAAAACAGTTTGAAATATATTTTTCCTTATTAATTAAAACACTGAAGCGTCATGAATCGACGTGATATGACTTCAACTAAAGTTAATCTAAAATGTAGATATTTAGAAGAGTTATACAGTACCGTTTAAGGTTTGAGTATCATAGGCAACAATTCTTTTTTTTAATCTTGTTAGAAAAATTAAACTAAAGAATTCTATTTTCAAACTAATGAATTGAAAAAGTTCGAAATGTATCTACTTGTAGTAGGTAAAGCAAAGGTAAGACGAAGTGTAAATAAGTAAATAAATAGCAATATAGTAAATAATATATATTGTCGACATTTTTGACACACAACGCCATCTAATCTCAAACTAAGCAGAGCTTGTATTATTCGTACTAGACAACTGGTATAAATACGTATATACTTATTTTTTGTAAATACATACATATTACACATAGAAAACACCCAAACTCCGAAGCAAACATTCGCAGATCATGCAAACATTTGGTCCGACCCGGCAATCGAACCCGAGACCTCAAACACGGCAGGCGCACACAGTTATCCTTAAGTATTACTGATAAAGGACTTATTTGAAATGTTAATCTACTTTTTAACATTAGCAGTCTCAAAACAAGTACGAAGCCACTTCCTTTAATAGATTCGCGCTATATCTCAATGTAAATTATAGTGGGTGCCTCTTTGCGATATTCATTTAGTTAACGGCTCCTTCCAACCGGTCTTTTGTTACCTCAGAAGAGAACACATTTACATACGTATTTATACATGTATGGCATAACAATTACGTAGGGGTGGATATTTAATAGCTGTATCGTTAGCTTTGATGTCTATTATTATAGGGATTAGCATCGTTATGTTTATCTGTGATGACTGTACATAGATGTCGGTTTTAGTATATATTTTATGGAGTTAATATGAATTTTGTCGATAATCATTTTAAAATAAAGCAATAACTTCAAACGATTTATTTAAATTGTGACCAATATAATTTAAACTTTTTTTTTATCACTGCATAGATTTTTTATATAATATTTTCATTTTTATCTAGGTTAACATATCTGGCACTTAGATGACGCTTGATTTGCTAGATTTAAGCAGACCTAAACAATATGAGTACAAAGCTACAGGGGTACTCAATGTCGATGTATACCTAAAGTGTATATCCAGCATATGCAGTCGTTAGTCCTACAACACATCATAAATAATAAATAAATTAACTCGCACATCTCACACACGGCTGTCTGATTCCAGATTAGGCAGGACCTGTGCTATGGTTCCTGACCAAACCAAATTCGTAATGAACATGCTTATATATTTCTAAATCAGCTGTATAGATAGCTCAATTAAAATTTCATTTTCATCCGTTAATATTACGAGTAAAATGGGCTATAAATCGGATTCAAAGACTCCAAGTATTAAGTACTTAACATACACAAGATTACTTTTCTATTACCTGTTTCATGTCAATCTAAAATGCAATTTATACAATAATTATTTATGTTTTTTACCGTCGTATAACATTTGCCAATACTTCTAATACTGAAAAAATAATATATTACCTGGAACCGACGCTTTTAGATCGAAAAAAAATACGTATAAATTAAAGTATGTGTAACTTACTTGAAATCAGTCCAGTCCGATCTCGGCTTTAAAGAGACATTGTGTACATACCTGCAAAAAAAGAAAAAAACTCTTATTAAATCTTACTATGATATAAAAATATAATTTATTTGGACTCACATAAATAATATACTATTACAAACTGAGAGTAATACACAAAATTGCATCTACCATATAACAATAAAAGTTTGACATTCTATATCACCAAAATAGAAGAATAACACAATATAACTTTATTTATGCAGAACGCCTGGCATTTTAGTAAGAGCATAGAACAACAAACATGTCATAGTTAACTCTAAAATTATGATTAGGCGATACTCGCATTGGAGAACGTCGACGTTATTAAACTTGAAAGCCCCGTGAGTAGTAACCCAGTTTTCTAATTGTGTAATAGCGTATCATTTCTATAAAATTATAGAAGTTATTGTAAAGTCGCAATGTTATAAATGAGCGCTCGTTTTAGTCATTTATAAAAGCAAACGAAGAACTTTATTTATTTTTCATATGTGGCTGTGTTTTGTTTCGGTCCACTGTTATTATCGAATACAAGTCCATGTACGTGTATAATAGACTAAGAATATAATTATATGACCATTAAATATCATAATCAGGACAATAAACACTAGATATAAAAGTTACATCTAAAATGTCTATACAGACATGCTTCTGCATAAACGTTATTTTAGTGGTGTTAACATAACAAATTCATTATATTTATACTATAAATTTATTATTTATAATATTTTGAAAATAACTCTAGCTATTCATTTGACCTTACAGCCCATAACACAAATTCAAATCATATCTAAAAACTTCCCAGACATTTTTAAACCCAGTGAGTCAGTTAAGAGTAGGCGCGATTCAAAAATTATACTCTAAGTCATTAAAGTCTTAAGTCGTGTTTAATTAACGGTCGAGTCCCGGGGAAGTTGACATCAGAGAAAAATAATAATGGCCAAGTGCAAAAGTTGGATGAAAAAATTCTCGCTGCCATTCCCGTATCACCGTTCCACTTCGACAAATCGGCTTTTAAGATTTTTATGACTTGTTTGTACCTTGTTTTATTTTCGTGAGTAATTACTTTTGATTGTAATAGCTAATTCGAATGACAAATAAATTACTTTTAGCCATTTGAAGCTTAAATTGAAACAAAGTTAACATTTGTCGCAGAAGTGTTTATAATTAACAGCATCTAATAAAATTAGGGTGAAGTTTGACAACTGCGAAAACATACTTCAGACCTGTAGGAGCTTACATGTACTGAAGACATTGTGAGGATTTAATAACCTAAAACAAAAGAAAGGTCATCGACCACTTTGAAAGGCATCCTGGCCTAGATATGGACAATTTGTAATGGAGATAACATTATTATATTTCAGTGGCCTATACTCAATAGAAAACATAATTTTGTGAAGTTTAATATCAAGTCAAATTCAAACCAAATACACGTAAAAGAGCTACAAATAGTACAAGTAATACATACCAAAATAAAGATCATTTGACGTTAAGTAAAAATTTGATAATTGAAACGTCAGGAAACTCGAAGTCGTATAATTCCTAATAATTTTGTGATTTAACTTAAAATGTCGCATGTACAGTACACGGGCAAAGCTCACCGCCTATTACGTGGGGTCTAAATACTGGACAAAAATGGGCGTTTAATATGATTCTATGTTCCCCTGGGCAACGGGCGTGATTTTATGTATGTGCCTTTTTTACCCTTGAAAAATTCCCCTACTGCATTTGATTATTAATTATATGATAACGCGAACTAAATGTAAGTGTAATTTTAATACTATTTTATGGTGATTGATACTATTTGATATATAATTAATTAACACATAGGCTGTCTACGCTCAGCCCAAAATTATTCAGTATCTTATGTGTATGTGCTATCAAAACTAAGAACAGAAGAGCAATATTCAGTTTGTTAGATTTAATAGACTAAAAAACTAGTTAAATAAAAGCTTATAAAAGTGTAGTAGGTATACATATCCGAACAAAAAGAATGTTTAATCAAAAAATCGATATCTGTCGTTAGATACAAGTAAAAAGAAAATTACAAATATCATTCGTACGCCACTTGTGATATACCGATCATCATTCGTTTGACGAAGAGGGACCTCTGAGACGCCTAATTGAAACAAATATTTGCGGAGAAATGTTCCGAGTACGCAAGGGGATAGAGAATGGTTTGACTTCGATATAGAGCAAGAGCCCGTGAGTGCCAGACCTTCGTCATTTTATAAAAGCTGAAAGTTCTTCTATGTGTGTCCCTAGTACAGGTAAGAATGATCCCCAAACATGAAGCTGAGGCAGCGGTGGCTTTGGCAGATAACAGGCAACAAAGGTATGTAAAATTCCATCTCAAATTCGTCATAATATAAAGCTTGATTTTTTTATATTTGATTCATAATAATATCAAAACTCGCGTTGCTCATTGCCAGACAGTTAGTATGGTTCCAACCCTCTGCCGGACACCCCTAAACTATTATAATTTATAATTATACTTACGTTATATTAT
Organism: Hypercompe scribonia; assembly: GCA_949316085.1. NCBI lineage: Eukaryota > Metazoa > Arthropoda > Insecta > Lepidoptera > Erebidae > Hypercompe > Hypercompe scribonia. Next base: position 13,800,003 of record OX438981.1, on the reverse strand, counting down.
AAAACCTAAATTTAATATATAATTTTTTGGGAGCCTATTAAACTATGTTTATATAGTAGCCGGACAGTTTCGAAGGTTCTATCATCTTGCCAGACGCATTCAAAGTGAGCAATAATCGGGAGAGCAAGGAGCGAATACAGTAACTAAACGTTATATTATAAAACCTAAGTTTCATATATAATTTTTTGGGAGCCTATTAAACTATGTTTACATAGTAGCCGGACAGTTTCGAAGGTTCTATCATCTTGCCAGACGCATTCAAAGTGAGCAGTAATCGGGAGAGCAAGGAGCGAATATAGTAACTAAACGTTATATTATAAAACTTAAATTTTATATATAATTTTTTGGGAGCCTATTAAACTATGTTTATATAGTAGCCGGACAGTTTCGAAGGTTCTATCATCTTGCCAGACGCATTCAAAGTGAGCAATAATCGGGAGAGCAAGGAGCGAATACAGTAACTAAACGTTATATTATAAAACCTAAGTTTCATATATAACTTTTTGGGAGCCTATTAAACTATGTTTACATAGTAGCCGGACATTTTCGAAGGTTCTATCATCTTGCCAGACGCATTCAAAGTGAGCAGTAATCGGGAGAGCAAGGAGCGAATACAGTAAGTAAACGTTATATTATAAAACCTAAGTTTTATATATAATTTTTTGGGAGCCTATTAAACTATGTTTATATAGTAGCCGGACAGTTTCGAAGGTTCTATCATCTTGCCAGACGCATTCAAAGTGAGCAGTAATCAGGAGAGCAAGGAGCGTATACAGTAACTAGTGCGAATGAAACAGAGCGCTTAGTCTATTGCGGGATTTCACTGCGCACCCATTGTTATTAATTTCAAATTTTGCAGTTTATTTTTTTCTTAATCCAGAAATTTCATTAATTAATTTTTACAATTTCAATAACAAATATTTAAAATAATACTGAGTAAAATTTTTCTCATACAATGTCAATCATGTCGAAAATCTAATAATTTAATTGATATTATTTTTCATTTTTAAGAAGTTTATTATTGTCAATGCTATTAAAATTATAAAGCCAATGAAACAAAGTAAATCAAATATTAGTGTTTATTATACCAAAGGAAACATTTTTTTAAGATAAGAAATTTACAGAGAAATTAATTTATTTTAATTAAATCTAAATATTTTCATTATTTTCATCGTTATCGCGCTCTCACTAAATCGGTCCACACGTTAGCAGTTTAAACGTCGTAAGTGCTGCGAGTACAATTCGGACCGCCTTTGAATGCGTCTGGCAAGATGATAGAACCTTCGAAACTGTCCGGCTACTATGTAAACATAGTTTAATAGGCTCCCAAAAAATTATATATGAAACTTAGGTTTTATAATATAACGTTTAGTCACTGTATTCGCTCCTTGCTCTCCCGATTATTACTCACTTTGAATGCGTCTGGCAAGATGATAGAACCTTCGAAACTGTCCGGCTACTATGTAAACATAGTTTAATAGGCTCCCAAAAAATTATATATGAAACTTAGGTTTTATAATATAACGTTTAGTTACTGTATTCGCTCCTTGCTCTCCCGATTATTGCTCACTTTGAATGCGTCTGGCAAGATGATAGAACCTTCGAAACTGTCCGGCTACTATGTAAACATAGTTTAATAGGCTCCCAAAAAATTATATATGAAACTTAGGTTTTATAATATAACGTTTAGTTACTGTATTCGCTCCTTGCTCTCCCGATTATTGCTCACTTTGAATGCGTCTGGCAAGATGATAGAACCTTCGAAACTGTCCGGCTACTATATAAACATAGTTTAATAGGCTCCTAAAAAATTATATATTAAATTTAGGTTTTATAATATAACGTAAGTATAATTATAAATTATAATAGTTTAGGGGTGTCCGGCAGAGGGTTGGAACCATACTAACTGTCTGGCAATGAGCAACGCGAGTTTTGATATTATTATGAATCAAATATAAAAAAATCAAGCTTTATATTATGACGAATTTGAGATGGAATTTTACATACCTTTGTTGCCTGTTATCTGCCAAAGCCACCGCTGCCTCAGCTTCATGTTTGGGGATCATTCTTACCTGTACTAGGGACACACATAGAAGAACTTTCAGCTTTTATAAAATGACGAAGGTCTGGCACTCACGGGCTCTTGGACCAATAAGTTTTGAATGCCCTTATCGATAAGTGCTCCTCCTAGTATCAAGTAGATAGTATTTAAGTCGTCGGTAAGTTATGTAAAACTAAAATACTTAAAGTAACACTCCTTGAAATTACAGATAGTTTAAATAAATTAAATTACGCTCTAAAGTATATATGAATATATTTTATAACTAATTAGATCAAAATAAAGCTGTGTAAGATCACAATTAGCAGGAGATCAAGGCGACAGCGGACGTTATATAGTGTGCAAAATCATTTTTTGAAAATCACATATAATCTCTAATTAACATGAGTTTAAAATGACCTTTACTTGACTTGACGCAATAAAGTCATGTACCTAATACTTTAAAGGTTGTATCGTCTAAATTATTTTAATTAGTTGAAATTTCCGTTCAGAACAGACGTCTTTAAGGACTATTTAAACGATTAATAACTTCAAACTTATTCCATTTCACATAAGTGTATATAAAACAGCTTAAATCTTCATTTAGTGACGTCATGATTTCCCATCGATAACGATAAGGGAATCACTCCATCACTGCCCACCGATATTACTTCCATATTGAATCTAAAAGCGCTTTTATTTTCAATCAATTTTATTATTGAATGTGCTTCGTGATATTCAGTGAACGTAGCACGAATTATTGTTTTAGAGATTTCATACATTTATTGCTCTAAATTACATTAGATTAGAAGTCTTTTGATATGTTTTTATAGAAAGGGAAATCTGTTAAACCAATATATTATAATATGTAATCCTTACTAATATTTTAAATGTTAAGTCCGTTTGTTTGAATGTTTGTCTATCATTTACGCGGTAAAGGAGCCATTTCATGGTATAATTTTTGTAACTGGAGATAGTTAGGAGGCTGGAGAGTGATATGGGCTGCTTTTTACCTCGGTAACACATCTCATTCTCATGTGAATATGCATTATGTTGCATATTTGAATTCATTTCAAATTTTATAAAGTCTGATAGATGGTACAAAATCTGTCATTAGATTTTATAAAAAACACTCACGGTTTCTGATAGATGGAACTATATTGAATATTGAGTAAATAATAAAATAATATAACAAACAAGTACCTAGACACTTTGTCGATAAAGATTTTAATATTTTTCAACTTTAAATATAATATAATAAATGTGAAATTTTTTGATGATGTATGGATGTTTGTTACTCTTTTACTCAAAAACTGCTGTTAGGATTTAAATGAAACTTTACAGTAATATATTTACACTATAACCAATATAAAAACGGGTGAAGCCAAAGATGAAAGCTAGTAAAAAAAAAGAAATATATACAGCGGAACATAGAAACTCCTCCTTTTTTGAAGTCGGTTAATAGAATGTAGATCTTTTACTATGAGAGCTAGATTGGCTCACAGAGTACTCATATGGTTTTTCTTTATAAATAATTATATTACACACAGAAACCACTCAAATACCAAAGCAAATATTTGCGGGGCATGCAAATATTTGGTACGATCCGGGCATTGAACCCGAGATCTCAGCCTAGCAGCCTATTCTACCATTGCACAACACTGAAACACTACCACTTGCTACTTTTGACAAAGTAAGTGTTTAGAATGGTAATATAAAGTTATAGGCTTTCTTTTCTATGCTCACAAAAATTAATATTTATGTAATAATTTATTTGTAATCCGAACCTTTATTGAAGGACATTAGAGATGTAACAATATCTCCTCTATCAAGGTGATATTTCGTTCCACAATATCGCCATGTAACAAAGCATAAAAATAGCATCGATAAAAATAAAATGATCGGTATACTCGTATACTATATATTTTTCTAGTGACCACTGTAAAAAAAAAAGCGATTTTGACGATACGATAATAAATTTTACAAGAAAGCGCATTTATCTTGAACTTAACTGTCGGATAGCATGGTGACAAATTGTTTTATTCATTCATTAGTCAAACAGTAAACGTATTAAAGTGAAAAATTGATTCTGAGTGGTTGATATAACGTTAAACTGACATCAGAAACGACATGGTTACACGGTTCGTAAATGATGTGACAGCCATTAGTAAATTGTCTGAAAAGGTCTTTTAAGAACAAGTTGAAGAATGTGGAATGTTCAAAACTTTTTAAATGTGCTTTAAGTGAAAGATTGCTCCAAAGTTTTGAAACTCAGTTCATTAGGCAAGTTCAACTCACGAGTAGACGTTAAAAGCCGTAACGTATAGAAATGAAAAGACACGTGTATAAATTGAGAGTAAGAAGTTATGACATTAGTGTTCATTCGGCAAAATTAAAATAAAGTTGGGTACATGTGTTATTTATGATTCCCATTCAGAAGTCTATTTGTATATCATTCGCGTCATGGCACTTATCTTTACTGCAGAACACTGTTTATAATTAAAAATCTACTTTTTAATCAAATATCAATACACAAAGTAGTTGCTTTAATAGGCCTATTAATAGACAGCTTTAGTAAAAGGAAAATTATTATAAGAATAAAAAACAAATGACAAAAAGTGCTTAATTATTCCATAAAATGTAGAAAATATACATATATATACAGTATTTATTTATTTTAAAAAATAAATTTTGTAACAAATATTTTTTTTAATATACGTATTTTTTTTAAGGAGGTTCGAGAAAACAAATAATACGGTGATGTATTTTTAGTAAAGGTCGTTGTCAGGTAGTTCGATTTATTATTCACTGTCCATTTTGAAACAGTTAAGTCTACCAAGAAGAAACCGAAAAATATATCAATATCACTTTTTAAGTTATCAATTGAAATTTTTTTGCTGTTTTGTTTTACGCTATTATGGTATTAACATTTAAAGGAAACAAACTAAAAGGAAACTACCGATATGACATGTATATTAAACTATTTTTACACAATTAAATTAAAAAGTAGAAAAGAAAAACACCGAAAAAATGTTCGTAAAATCCTTGATAATTACAACCGTACTAAACAGTCCTGCATATCAACGTTTTACGAAGAGTCATGATATTTTCTCAATAAGACGTAACAACCCCTATTATAAAAGTTAACTACCTACTTATAATGACAAGTCTCTTATCATATACGTAATCAATGATTAAACAAATTGGCTTAACATTCTCTTCAAGGTTTTGCGCTCTCATATTGCACAATATTCGAGAACTACGCCAAGATCTATTAAGATTAAGTGGTTGATATAAAGCAAAATTATTTGTGGTTCATTCTCTGACGTTATTGCGGAACATTGACAAAACTGTTCTCATTCATAACTTGGTGAGTGGTTGTACTTGGTTTCAATATTTGTTTACCGACATTAAAAAAACGTTATTCAAGTCAGTATTTTCTTTTTTATTTCTATATAAATGGTAAGAAGATTTATGTACGCTTCAAAAGTTTTAAAAATTCTGCACCGATTGAAGCTCAAATTTTAACATGATATACAACACGCTTTAAAAATAGTTTTTATTTACTTTTTGCAACCATAAGGTGCCACAACGAAGCGTGACAATATACAGTTAGTTATTCATATAATTAATAATATGAGAATTCACGCAACCATGTGGTACTTACCTTTGAAATAAAAAAGCAAGTGAGAAAAGTAACATTTAGCTTAATTTTAGAAACTATAACCATATACGTTACAATAGCGTATAGTCTCTGCAACGTCTGCGTATGCCTTTCGTCGTCTAAATAGAGAATTCAATCGAAAGTGGTTCCCGCTAACGCGGTGTAAGCGCTAGGAGCTGTCTGGATGTAGTAGTAACAGCTGTACAAGGATCCCTCCTATCTCAGAGGCAAAGTGGCACACCGTGTGGTTTTAGTCGGTCACACCACTCCACCACTGGGTGACGGCCCAAGGGGATTCTACACATTAAAAAAAGTATATAGCCTCTGCCTAATTTAGTGTCATGTCCTGTGTGAGATATGTGTTTTATTTTTAGGGTGATGCGAGTACGCTAAGCCTAAAAAATTTCGAGAAAATCTTATTATTAAAAGAATATATGTACATATTTCTACATTGATAGGTCAAATAAAACATTTTAAAAAACAATACTGGTTACACAAGTAGGTAAATGTAAAAACAATTCGTGATGAACCTTGAACAAGACCCAATCAGGTCAGCATCGTGAGGCAGGTGAGACAACAATTGATTTGTCTTAACAGCTGTCAAACCTAATTTAAAAGTGTGTGATTGTTTCATTAGATGTAAGGCATGCAAGTATTTATGGTAGCAGTAGATTATTTCTGAATAATTAAAAAAAATCTAACGTTGCCGTATGTCACGAGAGGGGTTTTCCGCTCCATCTGCTACAGTGGCCAACCGCGAGAAAGCGACGTCCGCATGTTCCGTACGATGCCTAAATAGAGAGTTTTACTAGAAGATGGTGAGGAAGACGCTAGGAGGGGTCTGGATGTCGTAATAACAGCTGTTCCCGGATCCCTCTTGTTGCAAGCACAGAGTGGCACACCGTGTGGTTTTAGTCCGTCCAGTTCCGACACACCACCCGGTCGTAAACCCCAGTGGGGTGACAGACCGAAGGGATTCCCACACGTTAAGATAAAAAAATAAGAGATCTACCCTATATAAATTCTAGAAGCAGATCAAAGTAAAGATTTAAAATTAGTATGGTTATTTGTATAAGAATAGAAGTAGCAGAGCCATGGTGATTTCACCACGAACGCTTCACCTCGACCGGGTCACATACTATCTTCCCACAGAAGATCAACCTAAAGTGACAGCATCTGTGCTGTCATGTTTCGTTTGTGAGTGCGAGACCGGAGACCTATTGATGCAGGGGCGACTGTTGTCGCGGCAAGTGTGTGCAATACAATGCCACGATAACTGTCACGCCTGTAACGTCCCTAAGCGAGGTGTGAAAAGGTACTTTACTAGGTAGCTATAGTGTGGGTCACGATACTGATTTGTCTGCATTTGCAATGAGTATGGTGACCATAACTCTTGGATTTTATTCATGCTTTCCATCAGGCGGAGTAGAATCACTTTGGCAGGCTTGGCAGGCGAATTAAGGTACATATAAATTGTTTCTAAACAACTTTAAAAAACAAAATGTTGCCACAGATCACAACGAGAGATCAATTTTATATAGATTCTATACATAGACCAAAGTTAAGATTTAAAATCATTATGGTTATTTGTATAAGGAATCATAGAAAAAAACTTAACCCTCCAGTATGTTTTGTTATTTGTTACACTGGAACATGTAAATGGTTGTACCTAGAATAAGTAAAATAATCACCTACGCATGATTAGCTAATTCCGATTTCTGAAATAAACGAGACTTGAATATAATTATAGTTATTTAAATTATTTTTTTATTGATTTTTTTTACAGAAACTTTAACACGCCCTTTTTTTAAATCCACGCATCACAGAACTTCAACCGTTTCGGCAAGTTATAATAATTAATTGATTTCTTAAAATGAGCTAGACACTCATTTTCAATTTTTCGAAAATTTGGCAAGTTACTATGGCCATTTTTAGTAATAATTTGTTAAATAATAACAGTATATCTTGATCAGTATAGAAGGATCACGTTAATACGATGCGTCCATAAAATTCAGCATTACAACAATCCATGTAAAAATTCATCTTACAATACATAGATACAAAATGAGACTTACTTTATATTGATTGCAATATTCACGCTGCATAACTTCTGCGCCATAAAAGCTTGTCATAAAACCTACAACAGCGGTAACCACTTTTCTAAGCTGTTGTCCCACAAGCCCCAGCAATAATGTCTTTATTATCTCATACTGTTATTTCGCAACATCAACTTTACTACGATAAGTTTAGCTATTTAATTAACGGCGACTAGACTGTAAAACTTAATGTCTATTGTTTATTTCATCTCCCTTGAGGTTTTTCTAACCGCCTATATTCGTTAAATAAGCGTTCATTGACCTCGGAACGCAATAATATTTCAAGCCGCTAGAACATAGGTCTGCGAATATTGAGAATACATTAATTTATGCACAATATAATGTAATTAGCTTTGTGTAAATGCAGTATAATTTTAATTATTTATTGAAAAGTAAATTCTTTTTTTGATTTAGCAAGTTTTACCAGAAAGGATTATTTCTTCAGAATGGTATGTAACACAATTAGGCATAAGTAAGGTTGCCATAACGAGCAGAAAATCCAACAGCCATAAAGTTTATCACGGCCCTTAGCAACAAAAACACTTTTGTGAGAATGATAAGCTTTGATTAACAGTAAATAAAAAAAATCTATTTAGAATGTCATTGTTTAGGCAACTTTTTTAATAAATTTAGGGTTTAAGCGTAAGTCTAGTTTAATATTACAATGACTGTGCCTTTAATAGAACCAAAGCGGCCTGATTTCCAAATATTCCGAATGACTATTGTAAAATTATGTTTAAAATATTTTTATAATTGATTTCTTTTGTGCCCAGTGTACACTTTTGTCCATTGCAGACCTGTTTATACATAAATATATTTGTGTTTGTATATTATTGATTGTAATATTTATAATAATAAAAAATAATAACACAATGGAACAAAAGAAAATTATAATAATATGACATTGAGAACTTGCATCCATTGTACGCGTAAGTATTTTATGAATACACAGTTTATAGTATTAATATGAGTGCTGTTCTTAATAAGTTGAATACATTCTAACGTCCCTAACACAACAGCTTGACTGACTATCTCGAGACCTATTTCACACTACACCTGTTTGTAGTATTGCCAGACGTTTGATGGTTCTAGGACATTCTGGTTTCCGCTAGTAGTTTAACTAAAGTTTGCAACTAGGGCAGTAACACACTATGGTATTTTGCGAATATGCACTTAAGAGCAATGGAATTCAGGCATTTACTTCATATTGTAATACGTTACATCACTTTAAGTCATCATTCAAAGTTATACCTGAAAAAATGAATATCTTTATAAAAATATTTTCAAAACTATATTTTATTGCTGTTCGCATAAAAACACACCGTCTGACATTGTTAAACTCAAAATATGTGTCCTAGTTTTCAACAAGCTACATCTGGAATCACTACTGGCATGTACTTTCAGGCTGGCGGCCAACGACTCAATTATTTAGACAATTAACTTCGTAAGCACGAGACAGGTGTGTGAAGCGTCCCTAAACATGTCTGAACGGACTCTCAGACCCCTCTTCATTAAACTATTTACCATCTTTAACTACTACACTACTGCGGCTACACACCGGTATGTATTAGTATTTTGCCATGCTGTTTCTTTATTATTCTCTTTAATATTAGTTCTTAAATAAATTTTTAATTGATGACGTCTAAGTACTGTATATGTACATGTATGTACATGAACTAAAATTAATTAAGATTAATAAATCTAAAATCAAACAATATTTTGTTCTTAGAAAGGAGATAAGGATAAAAATGTAACCAAGAATATATGGTAATATAATAATATAATTACAAGAAACATTAATATCTTGTATTAGTTGTATTAATATCTTAAAATGGACTAGGTTTTTTTGAAACAATATATGTACTCAACAAAAAGAAATATTACTGTCCTACTGAAATTTGCAAGATTTTAATTTTACGCATAGTTTTTGCGTACGAGTAAAGTTACGAACAGCTTACTCGTATTAATAACTTTACTACGTAAGCTACTTAGGTTTGTAATTCTCTAAGAATCATTTATCACATGTGAATAAGGAATAAATAATTATATTCGACGCCACTTCTTAGTTACTTTAATAAAATCATCTTTTAAATGTATTTGAAAATGCCAGTGTCCAGTCTTAACGGTGAACAGTTAACTACGCAGGAGGTATTATAATTCAAAAGACATAATATATAATTTCTTCACTCACACAATCCGATAGGACGGTTATCTGACATGACTGGGGAAAGATCAGGCGCAGGACTGACTGATTTACATGTTCTCTGACTCAGGGGTCAAGACACCAACGTGCTGATCAAACTCGGAACCTCTGAAGAGGCAGTTGCATACTCTAACCGCTAAAGCAATGAGATCGTTTGAAAATATACATATAATACATACAGAATTGTGGTTAAGCATCTATGAGACATAGAGTCGAAGTTTTGATGCAAGTTAAGAATCACACAGCTCAAAGTAAATTTAAGTCAAACTTCAGTAGTCATTGAATATGTAAGCAATAAAGTAGTTAGCTTTCCCTTTTGTCTGGAGTATTATAACTTTACTGATAAATTAATTTTCGTTTTACAATTTAAGCACAAGTTAAAAAACTATAGAGTTTACTGATGGATAGGACAGCAGATAAACAAGAAAAGTACCTTGATATCATGGAGCAAATACAAGAAAGTCCTCACTTGTTACTGTGCACCTGTGACTAGCTTTTACACTGTCAGTTAGCAGTTACTCGTACTGTGTACAAGGTGTCGAAAATTACAAATCGGTATATTTTCATCCATTAAGTAGAAAATGATGTAGTATTCTATTTTATTGTGTTAAATTACTTATATACATTTTGATATACATTTTGGTGACCACATTTCTTTTGTAATTTTTTTTTCTATATCAATAGCATGCCAAAGTGACTCTACTCTGCCTGATAGAAATCATGAATGGAATCCAAGGGTTGTGGTCACCACACTCATTGCAAATGCAGACAATGCAGTATGGTGACCACACTATGGCGGCCTTGTAAGATGCTTTTTCACGCCCTGCTTGGCAAAAAAGGCATGACAGTTATCGCGACAGTGTAAGGCTTACACAGTTACCACGATAACTGTCTCCCCTGCATCAATGGGCCTCCGCTCTCACACTCACCAACGAAACACGACAACACGGATACTGGCGCTTTAAGTTGGTCTTCTGTGGGAGGGTAGTACTGCCCCAGTCGAGCCGGCCCGATCGTGCTGAAATCAGCGTGGCTCTACTACCTAGTAAACTTTTGAAACTTATTTTTATTATTATTGTTCCAGAAACATCTCTTTGTGTTTTTAGAAAAATAGTTAATCGTACTGGCCTCAAGATGTTGAAACTTTGTGTAATAGAAACTAAACCTATAAAAGAGCTTATAAGAAACTTTTCTCATAAGAAATTCTTAATAAGAACTCGGAGCATGGAAGTCTGGCTGTGTTTCACGCCCATGCCTCTGCGGGGCACTTTAAACCGTCAGTCTCGGTTTTCATGAACATCTACGGCAATTGTTATTGAGAAGTGCCCTCAAATATATTGATAACTAATTCAACATACGAATTCAGTTCACCCTCCAATTTGCGAAGATTCGATGCCAGTCGCTCCGTGGAAAAATTGATATTCAGGTGAAACCGGTGAAACTAGTAGCCGACTCAAATAATCTTGGGAATACTAAAGACAAGAACGATGAAGGTGATAGGTAAGATTTACAGGACTCCAAGTGAAATAAAAAAGGAAAGCTGTTGGATGCGGGCAACACAGGACCGGTTGTTATGGTGAGTCTTTTTTAGGCCTATGTTCAGCAGTGGATATGTTTCGGTCTAGGTGATGGTAATAATAGCGACAAGTAACACGTGAATGATATTGTTTTTTTGAGAACTGGTGTCATACATAATTGGATAGTGGTGACTAGTGGACTGGACTGGGCTTGGTGGTGGTGCTCTAGGCAAATGCTCATATTTAGAATAACGGTGGTAGAAAAGCAAAATATTTTTAGTCTTTAAAAGTTAAAAAGCATTAAAACAAGCAAGTACATTAAGTGAAAATGATTAAAACTATCTATTTAATAGGATGAAGAAAAAAAAATTCAATGAAACAGTTTTAATTAAAATATGCATCTTAATCTCAGTGAGCTTAATTTACTCGATCGGTTGTTGCGGTCGAGTTTAACGAATAAGTTGGAATCTAGACAAAAGACTCTTAGAGAGTTCATTTACTAATGTACAATTTACCCTAAGGGCTTAAACTGAAAAGTGAAAATTTTGAAAATAATATTCTAGATTTCAGCCCATTAGTTGATTATTCGTTTAATTGTATAGTCAGGCAGGTCTGAACGCAGCTGTTATTGGTTTATCCACTTCCATTCTGGAAATTGCAATCAGAAAAATAAAACCCATAATCGTCCGAAAAAACACAATCTACGACTGAATTAGCAAAAGCTTTCGATAATTAATAAACTCACGAACTCAATGATCGCTACCATGATCGACACGCTAACTGACGTTTGAAGCTCATCCGCTGCACTCACCAAACGTTGCGCCTACACTTCTATTTTCCAAGAATTAGGATAACTTCCAAATATATAAAATAATTACAAATAAATACTATAACTCCCTAATATCATCTGTATCTATTCAAATCTGTCCATGCCAGCAATACTACACTTAGGTGATGTTTGTCAAATCAGCCTAGTTTTATTTGCCACTTGCGGAGTGCGTAGGTATAAGATATTTACTTACTTTCTAAAATATCATTGGTTGTAACATGATCTTACTAAAATTTAACAGAAATAATTTCAATATAAATTCAATACATTTTACGTTAAACACTTCTAATGGATGTTTTTAACAAAATTAGAAAACAATATTGACACTTACATAAACTTACATAATTTACTTTACATAAACAGTGTACGTACATACGATGGCTGACTTTTGTAATTCAAAATTTTTGATTGATGTTGATTTTGGTTGCATTTTACACTTTGATAGATTTGGTGACATGGCTGCCCTTAACGATTTGTATCTCATAAAATAACAGAGATATTGATATGAGTGTCTTCGCAAAATTATATTTAGTATGACTGTGTTTGCAACTTATAAAGCAACAAAGTAGCGAAATGACTGTTTCCTGCATAACTCGATCCTATTATCAATTATAATTACGGTTAAATTATTATTATTATTATTATTCATTATTAAATTATCTTACAGAACAACGGAATTGTTAAGAAATGTTTGTTTACAATTTATAAATTTGTGTTTCTGATGTAGTTTGTCTTTGTTTAAAAAAATCAATAAATTCATGTAACATTAATGCCTCGAAGAGAAAATTTATTACATTCAGTTTTCAAATGCTTATGAGTTATAGAAGCTTACCCACACTATCAAGATGACATCATAGAAATAGATATTTATATAAATTAATGATTAGCACTTCAGCCAATAATATTTATTAAGAGATATTTATTTATTATCCTGTTTTAATTTAATGAATGGGGCTTGAATTTTGTCTTGTAATAAAAATATGTATTGTAAGTAGGTCATTGATTTACCTATACAAGCAGTGATACGTATTGCTAAATCAGTGGGTTAAAATACTTCAGATCCAGCGTCGCACGTGGGCGATGTTACGCCATGTCCTGCTCCCGCGTCGATTTAATATTCAATACGGTAATAACGTAATGATTGTAATTTCAAAACAGTAAATGCCTTATGACACGTTATGATAATTAAGTTCTAAAATCTTTATATTATGAGATTTTATAAATATTTCATTTTACTCAATACTTAATCAAAATTAATTTTAAAAAAATGTGTGTGTACTCTGATGTACCTACATACGTAAAAACTTTTACTTCTTTGACGTAACATGATAAAAATCTTTCTAAAAATTTTATCTTTCGTGTTAACCTTTGTAGAGAAAACTACACTAATAATAGAAAGAAAGCTATTTTATGCGTTACAAGAAAATTAATAAGTTTTATTTGTTTTAGTTAAATGAAAGAATTAATTTACATAATGAAGAAAAAACTAAAAAGTTGATTAGCTAACGTCCTGGTGTCGGTTTTCCGTGACGATGTGTGCGCGCATCATAAAAAATTGCTCTCATAAATTTTTATTAATGCACCAAAAAAAGTATAACTTCAATAAAACAGTTATCAAAAATTGTCAATGCTAATTTGAGTAAACGAATTAAAATAACTTGACACATCTTATGCACAGTAATCTGAACCCAGCAGTAGCTGCGATCATGCTCATCGCACAATTATTTATCCGAGTTGGAAATCGAACCCACAAACCCTAGCTTAGCATTCAGAGTCACTAACCCCTAACCAAATCGAATCAGTTTAGGTATCATAGATTTACATTACACTATATACATACGCAGTATACTCATATATAACTCAATCTATCTTAATTTTATTTTAATTGTGAACTTAATTATATAATTACATATAGTCTTTTATTCAAACAACCACTTTCATACTTGCATGGCGTGCGCCATATTGCACTTGCATACCTAGCGTCTATTACAGCTTTCATCAATATCATAAACTACAATACTCAGTTGGCCTACCGATCACGATGCTCCAATATAAATTCCTCTTGGCGGTCTTGGCTCTTGCATACCACCGCAAGTTGCATACGACCCCATATAATACGATGACATGTGAAACATTTAGTAATCCTATGCTCAGTTTAGTAACAAATTGTTGGCATTCCCCTGAAAATGACCACATGTTTGAAATTGTGTAGCTAATATTCATTCTGGATGTTTGAGGATGTCTGGTACGTATTAGCTGTCTAATGGGTTTGTTGTATTTCTGTTTGTGTTATCTGGATAGGTAGTATGTTTACGTAGCAACAAACTACAAGTGAACTTCATTGCTTAACTGATACTAGATTTATGTTAATGAATATCTTCATACCAAAACAAAAAACTTAATTTCTTTTGCATGGCTAGCCCCCAAGCCCCAACTTTTTACGACATTAGATCTACTCACGTTTATATGAACGACACTTACTGCTAACTACGACTTGGTCAACTTATAACGCGCATTTTATTTGTTTTGTGGCATGCATGAGACGTAATGAAAGCAATATTCGTAATGTTTTTCTAACTAATGGAATAATAAGTATTTTGGTTTTGTGTCTGAAAATACAATCTTTCTGAATTCTTTATAACAGAACAAAACAGAAATTATTTGGCAAGAAAACGCTTATTTTTGTATTATATTATAGATATCCAACGCCAAAGTTAAACTTTTAGTTATATATAGCTCCATAAAGCAAATTAAACATTTTAAAAACGCATTCCAATACCCTCGTCCTGCCAAGTGATTGGGAAGCATAATTTTACTGGCGTTGTGCCAAACACTTAAACGTCATCCACGATTTCAATGACAAGGAAAATCACTGTAAAAACTAAGTGCTCTACGCACATCGACTTCAAGAAAAATGTAACGAGGCTACGTACGCGACAAGAAGATATTTGCCACAGATCAGTCAAAACAACACTGATGTCACTTAACTTCGTCAACCCTATTCTACAATAGCAAAACTAGAAGTTCCTGTAAAGCTACTTAACCTCAAATTTCTGCAATGTCATCCATACTGTTAAATTTAAAATAATCACAATTGCTAACTACAGTATTAAATTTCAAAATTTTTACAATAAGTTACAATTTTAAAGCCTTATACTGCAGTTGAAATACAATAACTTTGCAGGAAAAATAATAACAAAGAAACAAAATCCGATATACCTTTTCTTATCTTGAAACCGCAAACGTCGCGATACGGTGCAAAATATCATTTTTGTTACTTCTCGTAAACATTCATTAAAACTGTTAACAGAAACTGGTTATACAACTCGTATTGATTCGGTTCTATAGAAACAAAAACAAATTAATACATGTTAAATAAAACCTATTGAGACTTGATTGAAAGCTCTTTGGTGGCAACTTTACTCGCGTGTTTCTTGGCAATTTAAAGTTTTTCGATTTAACTTGTTAGCGTGACAACATATCATAGGCAAAGATATTAATATTGAGTATTATAGCAGAATATATGTTATACTTCAGATAAATGAGCCTAATTTGATAACTTTAAATAACACAATAGAAAAAGAAAACGTTTAAATCATACTAATGTGTTGATATTAATGGTTGAAGGGAAGAATTTATAGTGTTACCACCCCTATTTATCCCGTTGGTATCATAAGAGGTGACTAAGGCAACAAAATATTCAGAAATATCACTACAAAGAGACAGCAATCTTGAAACAAACCCTATTCCAACCCGTTTGACCAGCTTGATGTTTCCATCTCTACGTCTCTCATAATCTTGATGATATTATCACAGGATAATCTGAAAAGTTCTTTAATTTTCCAATGCCACAGGATAACATATAATGTTAATTTTTATAGCGCTTATTAAAGTAAGTTTGCCCGTAACTGCAATAGAGTGACTCATGCGCCACAAGTTTGGCAATTCCCCGGATTATTGTTGGACGTGGGGCCAAAAGCTTGGGCAAAGTTTAACTTGATCCTGCTATAGAGCGTCTTACAAATCATTGTACGGGTAAATATTACTTGAGATAACTTGCACATAATTTATTAGAAGGATTTGTACATGAGCGAATATTTGTAAGAAGTATCGTGTTTTTAATACTACTAATACTCGTATTTGTGTTTAAGAAAGTGATCATTATGATGGTACAGTGCGAAAACTAATAAAAAAACATGAATAAATACTGATATGGTTGTGTTAATTCGTAAGTATATATAAAATAATTAATATATAAATATACTTCGATTTTGAACATGTTGGTATAATTCTTTTACTACAATACTCGTACTGTTATTGTATTGTAAGAATAAAATAAGAAGCAGAAATTATTCTTTACCATTATGAAACATTTTCAGTTTTGGTATGCTTGTAGGCTTTCGTAAAATTAACAAACTGTTTAAAACAACAGTAACTTTATAGGTTATTTACTAAAGGATAGTATAAGATTCCACTAAACTTGGAAAATGAATGAGAACGACATAATCAGAAAACTAGACAATTCGAATTAACGATCAGTAATACAATCGATATCACGATTAAAATGACCATTTCAAGGGTGATTCACCAGCATGAGTCACACTAGGAAGGGAAACTGAAATGGTCTGTTAAGTTGGAAATGAAATAGTAAACTGCGACTCAACATTAGATTTTAATAAGAAAATCTACTGAAATATTTCAATTTCTACGTTTTTTATTTTTCTCTATATTAAGAGCCTGCCAAAGTGACTCTACTCTGCCTGACGAAAAGCATAAATAGAATCCAAAAGTTGTGGTCACCATAGTCATTGTAAATGCAGATAATGCAGTATGGTGACCTACACTATGGTGGCCTAGTGAGATGCTTTTTCACGCCCCGATTGGGGTCGTGAAAGGCATGACAGTCATCGTGGCAGGTAACTGTGTAAGTCACGTGGCATCGTGACTTACACAGTTACCACTGTTTTTAAATTACAAGTTATTTTCATTCAATCAGTTCAGAACTAGAGTCGCTTAATGTGGAAGCTGTCAAAGATATTTCAGCTCCAACCTAATGTTTCTAAGAGAAAATTCGATAAATGGAAAGGCAGTCTCTTAAATGCTTTTAACGGTACGAAATGATAAATCTTGATGGAAGTAAACTAAATTACTTTCTACCTTTATTAGTAGCAGAGAAGCGACACGTTTAAGGTTATAGATTTTTCGTTTACGAACCTAAAGGAAGTATTCAACAGTATTTGTTAACCTTCTTTACTAAGTATTAGTTTTTTACTTTTTTAAGCAGAACAAAGTTTGTGAGTTCATTATTTTTAAAAAATTAAAAGGTAAGATTCTCTTTAACAATTAGCCTCGACTTAATTAACTACCTCATAGGTCTAACAGCTAGCGTATGTAAGTGCCAATCAAGAGTTCTCGAGTTCGATTCCATGTTGGGTCAAAAAGTGTTATTTCGTTTTTCTGGTTACAGAAATGCATCATAACAGTCCAGAATTCAAAAATTGAGGCTCAGTGTTTTGAACCCCTTGTCTCGGAGAGCACGTTAAGCCGTCGGTGAGAGATACAACAGTGAGTGCACCTGTATTTCCGCACACACTTGTGCACTATATCTCCTGTGTTGTTAGCTGGTCTCCGTTGAGACTGGCCGCTGTGGCCGAAATCAGCTAAGAGTAAAATATAAATAAATAAATATTTCAGACATTTGACACACAACGTCATCTAGTGTCAAATTAAGCAGAGCTTGTGCTATGATAACTAGACTAACTGATAGAATACTTACATACTTTTTTTTGTAAATACATACATATTATACATAGAAAACACTCAAACTTCGAAACAAATGTTTACAGATCATACAAACATTTGGTCCGACCCAGGATTCGAACCCGAGACCTCAAACACAGCAGTTGTGTTCACTACCACTGCGTCACCGAGGCAGTTAAGAGTACATCATTATCATCATCATTACTGGCATTACTTATGCTCATCATCATACGTCTTTTTTAGTATCTTACCTTTACCTACTATTTGTTAACTATAGCTACTACTTCAATTAAAACAAAAATCAAACCAACTAATATGAAGGTAATTCGTTTTGCTTAACTTTTTTTAGCATTGCGTGAAATTTCACAGAAGCCTCTCGCTGTTTCCAAGTCCTTCACGCTATTTATATTTCACTAGTACCTACATGCTATAAGCTACGAGCTAACATAATATTTCCTTAGTATTGACAACTTACAATACTTGCATTTGCAGTGACTAATGTTGTATAAAATCTTGAAAGATTATATACAAACTTTGGTCTCGCCCAAGTCCAATAAAACCCAAAGAAAATAAATCAAGTTACGTCATACTAAAAATAGCGTACGCGGTTTCGCACTGCATTCGCGTGCCTCACTTAAATAACAATCAATGTCAATGCACCCCAATCAGTCATACTGCAAATATACGATAACGTATCACATATAGATGACAAACGTGCAAAAAATCACGTTTTATTGTATTCCTTATCGCTTATTGTGGCAAGTAGTCAATACTTTCACGATGTCGGTTTCATTCTGTGGTTTGAGTTGAATTTGCTGTTTGTGGATGCGAACAGGACGGTTGTCCTGTTGCGGTTGCCTTTTCCTGTGTTAATTAGAGTTCTGACGGCTCAGTGCGAGTTTTTTTCACATCAACTCGAACTTTACAATGACTACATTCGAGGTTTCAATTGGCACCGTACTGTAATCTTGACCAATTGTAACGCCGAATGTGGTCGAAGTCGGCAACGAGTTGATGTGAAATAAACTCACACTAGGCCCTCAGAGAAAGAAGTGTAATCAGTAACTGTTTGTCGTTGTCATTCTCTGTGCAATTTTGCTCGTCACGTTCTTAATTCTCATACAAAGATTTGTTCAACAGTATCTAGTACCGTTAATTCAAAAGTAGTTTATTGAATGACTTAATAACTTCCTGTCCGATTGCCCGTAAAGTAGAAATACTGTAATTGATTTTAAATCGCTTTCTTGATGATTTAACCACAGGTTTTTATGAAGTATTCCACATAATTTAAATGAACGGTAACAGTAAATAATACAATTTAACATTGAAATCTAATATCCCGAAAATCTGACATTTATAAATGGCCACTTATAATTAGTTAAAGACTAAAATTTTAACAAATAAAAAAAAACGACTCGAAAGAGAAAATATTCTATACAAAAAATGCACTAACAAGTAAAAATATTATAATTATTACATATTAACTTAGCAAAGCTTGTACTATGACAGCTAGATTGACTGATAGAATATTTGCATACTTTTTTTTTTGTAAACACATAGATATTACTTATTAGAAAACACTCAAATTCCGAAACAAATATTTGGTCCGGCCCGGAAATCAAACCCGAGACCTCAAACATAGTAGTCACATACGCTGCCACTGTGCCACCGAGGCAGTCTCTTGGCGTATTTGTGTTATTGATTTCATAATTCAGGTATCATCGTATTATTCTTGCTAAGTATATTGAAGTAAGTCTTGTCTTGTTAAGTATATTTCCTTGGCTGACACCGACTCCATAAATAATAATAATTATAGACACAAGAATATGTAATTATATTTTTTACTGTTTAGTGCATTTTTTGTTTTAGAATATTTTCTCTTTCAAGTCGTTTTTTTTTATTTGTTAAAATTTTAGTCCTTAACTAATTATAAGGGGCCATTTATAAATGTCAGATTTTCGGGATATTAGATTTCAATGTTAAATTGTATTATTTACTGTTACCGTTCATTTAAATTATGTGGAATGCTTCATAAAAACCTGCGGTTAAATCATCAAGAAAGAATATTTCAGCGAAGACCTCCATCAGAACGTTACCAAATGAGAAATGTTTAGAAATAAACATTTTACATTGGTATAATTTTTGCTTTAAAGTTCCTTCTTCATTTATGAAATATTTTCAATATGGGTTTAATGACTTCTAAGTCATTGTCTCATGATAGAGTATACGGCAATGTACTGAACACATCTGCGTACTATTTTAAAGGGTATAGGCACTATTCTGCGTTGTGTGATTATGTAAACAATACGTAGGTAAACGTGAAATCGTAGCAACCACGACAGACTTGAAACCGTTTATTGAAGAGTTTCATTGTATGTTTCCAAAGAATTTCATCAGAACGTCACCAAAATAGATAGGAACCACCTTGAAATGCTAGGATGCTCCTCTAAATCATTGTATCACAATTTATTTCGTGCATTTCACATCGACAAGTGAAAAACAGAAAGCATTATTAATGTAGTCGACATTTCTATTAAATACGCATAATTACGGATAACTTAAAAATTACTTACTAAATCATTAAAATCGGTACACCCAGTAACAAATTATCAGGTACCATACACACACACACACAAAAAAATACAATTTGAAAAAAATACGAATTGAGATCCTGCTCTTTTTTTGAAGTCGGTTAAAAACAGTTTACGCACTAAAGATGCCTTAGATTAATTCAGAAAAAAATACGCCTCACACACATATCCCTAGACGCCAACAAAAAATTTACAAACTGATAATGAAAAAACATGATGCATAATATTTTATTATCATTATATCGTCCATATTTTTAAAGATAGAAGTCGTTTTAGATATTTATTTGTCTGTATTTTATTATTATATGTTTTTAAACTGGCGTGACTATATGTGGAAAGACGATCATCTAAACGATTACACCGTCTGAATAACCGAAACTCTAAAAGGTTCTGAGTTATATGTTCCATTACTTGACAAAGATTCAATACACTTCATTAAAATCTAAAATGTTTACGCACCTAAAAATGAATTTTACACATGCATACAAGCTCATCTAATATTTTCAAATATACATTAAAAAGTCATACAACGTTATATAGGAAAAAGATTGCTTCATCTTACATGATAACATTCCAAGTCTACTCGTTCTAATTGCCGAGATCACTAACCTCGCACAATACGGTATCCGCGTATTATGAACTCTGAGAAATTGAAAATAAAATAACTAAACAAATTGACTAATGTAAGCTAAGCCCTTTATGCAAGATAATTCTTGCATAACGTACAACGTCTGCTTGTGCCTCACGTTTGCAGATAAGGTTAAGAAATTGTATTTAATTGATCATCAATAAAGTTCTGCGATATTATCTGACATTGATGGCCAAGAATTTATATGCTCCTAGCGAGTGCCAATCTTGATATAGGTAGACCATTTCACGGCGATTACTGAGACATGGTTGAATAAAGAAGCAAAGAAGAGAATTATTTATTATAGTTCAGACGTAGTAATGTGTAGTTAGAAATAAAGACTACTTAAGTGGAACTAGTACTTAAAGTATGAAGGTATTTCATATCACATTATTTTTTTTTACACGAGTAAGTGTAGCTTTTTTTATATTGTAATGAGTGTTGTGATTACTGGGTTAAAAAATATTATTCGTACTTTAACATGTGGTATTCTTTACGCTATGCGACCAACGCACGGACTCGTAACTAATACTTCGCAATTATCTTTTTCTTTTATTTATCTGTTATTATTTTAACTATATAGCATATCTGTAAAAAAATTGCTCTCTAGTTTTCGAACCTCAAGGATATTCCCAATAATTGCACTTCGTAGCAAATGAGAACAGGTTTGTCTACGAACCTTCAAAGCAGTAAAAAAAACAATATTTTTATTCAAGTTATTCATGCTATACTACTAAAATCTATAGGATGTTGACCTAAAGGACACCGACCAATCATGGCCTGAATGTGGATTGATATGTTAATAATATAAATTACAAATAGTTCTTTTTAAATCTCTAATACATTATGGTCACAATCCAATAGTATCGATATAACATTTTGTTAAAAATGATTTTCATAACATTTACTTTTGATTTACGGTTATATCGTTCGTTTATTTGATTGTAAAGTAAAGTGACTACGTGTGCTAGGTATTTTTTCCTATACTTGCAACACTTGACTAATATCAACCTATAATTCTCGCCAGCGTCATTTGTCATTCGCTTTGTGTGCGCTTGCAGGCATTGTGGATGTGACTTTGTTTCTGTTTTTCTGTTTCAACCTACTTTACTATATAATTGACTTGATACTAAAGTTTATAAAATTATGTTCTCTATTGTGTAAAGGTTACTGAAAAATAATATTGTTATTTTAATCATAAATTTGAAAGGACAAGGCCAGGAGTAGTATGTAGGGAACAAAGGGATGGATGTCCTTTATCAATATATCTATAATATGTATATATGTAGCAATACACAAGTACGCTTGTTAACAGTCTGGTTACCATAGTACATATATGTATATTTATGTATGTGTGTGTGTATTAATCTAAGCTTAATCATCATCATCATCATCAACAGCCTTTTACAGTCCACTGCTGGGCATAGGCCTCTCTTTAGCAAGTTTTAGCCTACTATACCACGCTGGCCAGACGGGTTGGAATAGGGTTTGTTTCAAGTGTTTTTTCTCTTTGTAATGACGTTGTTATGCATATTTTGTTTCCTTAGTCACCTTTTACGACACCCACGGGATGAATAGGGGTGGAAACACTGTGTATTCTTAATCCGTCAGCACACAGACAAATCTAAACTGTTAGATGAATATTTATCTTTTAATCTAATTTTGTAAAAAGACACATTTCAAGAAAATGGGCTAAAACGAGAACCGACACCACGTCAAACTATCTAAATTAAAGTTTCGACAGCAATCAGACTCGCAGTAGTTTATTTTTCATTAATGTTTTAAAGGGTTATTAAATTATAGAGACATCTTTTCCTCTAAACGGATTTCTTGCGTATCTGTTACTCCCTTAAATAAGATTTTATATTACTTTAACGTTGTTTTTTTATAGCGTAACATAATCATGCTGTGGCAAGAAACTGCCTATACAAACATAAATTTCGAAAATATTACACTGAATGATAGACTCAGAAACACTCTTAACATGGTACACTATAAATAAAATAGACAATTAAAACTAGTAAACTGATTTTACTTTGTTATAATCAGTAACATTTAAAAAATGTTTTAGGTAAGGACTTTACCTGTACTTTAGAATATTTTGAGTAATTATCTGAAAGTATAAAACTTTAAGAAATTATTTATAATTAGACGCATTTTCTTATCCCGCTTAAAGTTATTGAAATTTAAAAAATACAAAATAGAAGCGTAAACAATACCGTAACTATTATTAAACTTCAGTATCAGTTGCAACCGGATCTGATGAGTGTTACGTAGTTACATATGCACTATATAGCGGAACATACAAAATACGAGAGACATTTACTTCGAATAATACAAGTAGTGTAAAAATGGCAAGCCAGTCAACAATACTGTGAGATACGAATCAATCAGCCAGATATAGAGCTAAAGAAAAATATTGAATAACATGACAATCATAGCAGGAATAATTATAAATATTCATGTTTTTAAATTACAATGCTTAGATATACGACGTCCATGTAGTACACCCATTCTTGTATATATATTACAACACTAGCTCACCAGCGCAAATTCATCTCCGCCTCTTATTGGTCGTAGCGTGATATTTTAAACAACGTGAACATACTGATTACCATAAATTAGGTTATAGTGAGCAAACTTTAAATGACAGATATGTTGTCGTGAACTTTTAAAGGGAACAGTTCTGTCTTGGATGTTTTTTTTTAAAAAATAACTATATACGTTGCACACGCAATGGAAACGCAAACGGAATAATTGTCTACCGTTTTTGTCACATTTTTCATTCAACTCTATTCCTATTAGTTGTAGTGTGATGATATAAAACCTTCTTCTATTAATGGGCATTTTAAAATTTAAAGATTTTTTTTTAAAATGGATCAGTAGTTTCTGAGATTAGTGCGTTCAACCAAAACCTAGGTAGTAGAGCCACGCTGATTACAGCACGAGCGGGCCGGCTCGACCGGAGCAGTACTACCCACCCACAGAAGACCGACCTAAAGCGACAGCATCCGTGTTGTCAAGTTTCGTTGGTGCAAGATCGGAGACACATTGACGCAGGGGTGACAATTATCGTGGTAACTGTGTGAGCCTTACACTGCTACGATGACTGTCATGCCTTTAACGTCCTCAAGGGGGGCGTAAAAAGCATCTCACTAGGCCGCCATAGTGTGGGTCACCATACTGCATTGGCTGCATTTGCAATGAGTATGGTGACCACAACTCTTGGATTCTATTCAGGCTTTCCATCAAGCAGAGTAGAGACACCTTGGTAGATTCTTAATATAGAAAAAAAAAACAAACAAACATACTCTTCAGCTTTAAATATTAAAATAGATTTATTTAAAAACTTTTCAGTGATTGGTTTTAAACTAAAAAGATGCAAATTAAAAACGAAAAAATAAATAAAACAAACCAGTTGGTAGGGTATTTGAGTTTACATACCTACAATGTAAATATTTACTAACTTATTTTTGTAGTAAAAACATCATAATTGCTATATACCTTATTAAAACTAATTGGCTATTAATCAATTTTAGCCTTTACTTCGTTATTTACTGTAAATATTTAATGAAAAATATCTTTATACAAGTTCTTTACAGGCATACACGACTTGACTCTAGAATCGACTTCTAGTTACATATATCTCATGACAGTGATTTAATTAGTCTAGTTGTGCGTGCTGCAATTGTAAGAATATAAATTTAGCGTGCCAAGAAACGTATGCCTTATTCACCGACTCTGAAAGTCATTTTTCAATTGTCTTCATAAAATATACTTTTAATGCGACCTACTATTATCTAGACAATACCATATAATTATAGACATAATGATCATGTATAAATATCCAAGATGTTTGACTCAAACAGTCGCACACATAAGTTATAAGCAGTCAGATGAATAACAGTTAATAAATCATTATTAATTTATTGTTCCTTTATGATTGTTAGATGCGGTGACTATCAGTGTTGTCCAAGTAAATTTAAACTAATGGTCAACCAAAGAGGACGATACCAATTTATTTTTGTTGTCTTTAATTCTTCCCTTAATTCTTTCTGTTTAAAGTGCGAAAGATGTGTATTGTAAGCAGATATGAGTCTTGTATTCGTTTGCAAGAATTTAACTTCTAATTTTAGAAACATTGGTTAGTTATATTTTCAAAGAAATACTAACATAAATTAAAATGCAGCTCCCATCGTAACAAATGCTTTCATTTAAGCAATGTCTCTTTCCTTCATTGTATTTAGAATTTTTATATCCCGACAGAAATTAATTTCATTTTTATTTTCTTTTCTAAAATAAATTAAAAAGAAAACAATACGAGAATAACAAACAATGACGTTTCAAATAGTCACTTTACAGAAGTTTTTACAGAAGCAACTGTTTCTTTTGTTTGTAATATACAGGACAAACGATATGTTTTCTGTTTACCGTTTTGATATTTAATAAAGAGAAACTCGTAAGACTTGACTTGTAACTACATCCTTTAGCAATTCTGTTTAATGATTCATTTTCGTAAGACATTAAATAACTCATATTACCATCATAATACTATTGATATGGCATTGAATAAATGAATATCAAAGTCATTCGTTTGGTTTCACAATATCTAAATACATGTTATGCCCACAGAGGTTTTAAATTAAGCGGCCACGGTTGTGTTTTGGGTGGTCGAATTTCGATAAAAATTCTTTAAATTTTCAAATATTATACGTAATAAGTGTCAAAGAAATAATTCTTTGACACTTATTACGTTATTGCTTGCACTGTTGTATATCTTTTCTCGTCTCTTCTTTTTGAAGTAGTTGACTTGAAAAGTTAGTATTTGAGTACTACTTTTTTGAGATGTTTTCATTTAATGTTATATTAAAGACTTAGAGATTGTTCTCATTAATTTCAAGTCTTAATTTTTTATTTGTGTATTTAAAATTGAAACTTTTACTCTTTCAAATACCATTTTGTTAATATTTTTGTTTACAATGAAACTTAGTCACAAAAATTACTATGAAAACCGACACAAAAGTAATGAAATTGCGTGTTATACATTTTTTACTTTGGCTTATTGCTGTCCACAGGTAAACGACGTCCTCTCCAAAGATTGTATTTTCAAGATTGCGTATTTAAATTGATATTTTTTTATTTTTCAACAGAATTTTTGGTTTCAATCGATTTATTTATTTTGTTCTAGCATAAAATGTACTTTATCTTTATTAATTTATTTTATAAAAGACACAAAGAACATCCAGACTCAGAACAATTCGTGGATCACAGTTGTGTTGTCCCGTATGGGGTTTGAACTCACAATACTCAGTCCAGTAGAGAGTAGCGTGGCGACCGCTTAAACCACTAGGCCAACCGTGTAGTTTACGTCTTCAATGGAGAAGGTAACGCATTAAACTCAAAGATAACATTAAAAACTATTTGGAAACGATGAGTTTTGAAATAATAGTTTGTTAAAAATAATGTGTTACTTCTAAAGACTCAGAGATTAAGGTCAATGCCGATCACGGCATCTACAGCAATTCATATGTAACTTCTTAAAAATTTTTACAATTTACACAAAGTAACGAGATCCTTATAAAGCGCTGAATCAGGAGAATAAATTTTTACGGTGTATGAACTATTAATATGATTTCTTGTCAATTAATTGTCAAATTAACCATGCCGTACAGAACAAAAACCACAATTAAATTTTCTAATAAATATATTTAATATATTAGTAAGTTATAAAAATACTTAATTAAAAAAAAAAATTGTTTCAGTCCCTTTTTTCCTTCATATCTTTAGTAAAAATTAAAACTCAATAATAATATCACGTAATTTTCTTTAGACTGTCAATTATAAAAATATCTACCTAATACAGAGTGAGCCAATAATTCGTTAACATTTGAATCTAGCATCCTTCAATTGTTTCAACAAGATGGAGCCACCTGTCACACATGCAATGAGTCCCTGCCAGTGGTCAAAGGCATTCCGGAAAAGCTGATTTCTAGAGGGGACGACGTTCCGACTCTGTACATTATCTTTTTCATTATTCGTTTATCTTTTTGTAGGTAGCTTATTCTTTTACATTATAGGACCTGGAAAAAATTCCTTAGTGTAATTTTCCAAATCTAACCTAGTGGTAAAGACGTTCAGACATATTATGTACTTAGATGTACCATGCTACATCATCCATACCACCTAAACACTGAACAAAGAGTACAATTTACAGTAGCTAGTTACGACAATGCAGCAAGTAACCTAATTTTTTCAATTGATACTTACAACACAAGATTGAGAATGATTTGGTGGACAACTAGTGTTTCAAGTAGGTGCTTTCTTATAAGAAACAGTATACTGTGATTATGTATCTTTATATTAATCTGGGTCCCTGTCTTTATTATTAAATCTACATGTAAGTATATAAATGTTAAGTTGGTCTGTGTATGTTTCAAAACTCAGAAAGTTCTGTACTGATTGAGGCCAAATTTTGACACGATATACGTTTTTAGAAACATATTTTTGGAAACAATTTTGTGTCTCGCTTCTAAAGAGTACATCGATAATGTGCCACAGGGAAGCATTTAGGCCATAATTAGTTTCATATAAAGCACTATTGCTAGTTTGTGTTAGTTTTTATGTCATATACCGTTTAAAATTTCTTTATTAATTTACTATGAGACTGTCGTTACGCATATAATGGATTACGAATTAAAAGTAAATTATTTCATTGTACTTGAACTCTTTAAAATCACTGAGCGAAACGGCTACGAAGAAACTTCACTTATTAAGAGAATCAGTAAAATCGTGTGGAACGTCTCTGCTACAGCTGAATACAATTGAGTTTAATAAAAATTCAATTCTCGTAATGTATCCCGTCTCTATTTACTACCTTTAATGTGACTGCACCGATGCATACGATGAATACTGAATATCCTTTGTGATTGGTCGTCGTTTTGTGCAAACTTGGATCTGTCTGGGTGAGTCTGACCGTGCTCAAAAACCGTATATGACTGTATGAGTAGAATTAATTAATTTGACAAAAGCGCTAGAGGCTGTTTGTTGGTCTTTGACCTTTTATCACATGTTTGCTTTCGAATGTTTTGATAAACATTTCAGAACTCGCTTTGTGTGTGTGTGTATATTTTGAGTTTATGTTAAAGATTTTTTGTACGATATGATTTTATGTAAGACATGTAGCCTATTAATTAAATGTGCCGGTTAAATGCAACTACATTTTTTTTGTTATTTAAAGAAACAAATCATTAGCAATCATTTACTACATCTGCTCGATAGCATAGTAATATAATACTAAGGATCATCTTCACCGTTCGAAGAAAAAGTCCCTGATATACTATATCTATCTATATACTATACTTATCTACGAAATAGCAAGAGATTTCGGTTTCTCAAATCTTGGATATACCAGCAACCTCTATCTGTTAAATAGTGTCATATAGTCAATAAATATCTGACACTACCTTCCAAGAACCGATGGTACTTACCTTAAAACTTATTGCATGAAAGAAATTACACTAGATTGAAAAAGAAAAATTATTGATTCTTTAAACAAACCTGTATACAAAATGGCGTCTTCTAAAATGCCGATGGCGACTTGGTGTGCTTTCCTGTGACGAGGCCCAAGCTTCGGGCCTAGACAGTGCCATATTCCGGGCCTCCGTCGTCCGCGCACTTTCCAACAGAATCTCTGTATACTTCGTTATTAACATGCTGTCACTTCTCCTTTCTCACTTTATACACTCAACACTTTTTTCATTTAAACTCGCACTTTGTTTACACTACAAATGAATTGCAAACTTTGTAAAAAAATCTACTTGCAAAATGTATATAGGTACGGTTCTACAAAGTACATATAGAAGTATGTGACTTACAATTTAAACATTTAACTATATACTTAAATATAACTAAAATTTCATGTATTATCGTGTACAACCTAACATCAGAAAGCAACAAGTGAACAGACCGGCCGACATCCGCACCGTCACGGTGTAGTGACCACCAACCATCATACATTATTATCCCTCTGACTAAACAACGGGATATTGTGAATTATGCGTGACACCCACGCGTAAAAGTCTGTTATAAGAACGGATTTCGACTGTAAAATAAATACTTTGTAACTTATAGTTTTCAAGAATAATGACATTTTTCTCAAGTGATCATTGCGAATCACTACAGGCAAAGTACAGCAGGAGACTGACCTGTGTAATTGATGCCTCGCTAAATCTATTTGCCTTACGTGACCACTACTACAGACTATACTAGTTAGGCTATTGCCTGCGGCTTCTCGTCCATAATTATTTACTTTTTCAAGTTACTAACTTTGGTAACGACGAACTTCTACATATTTTTCATCCTTTATGTTCTCACATAGAGGAAAATTTCGAAAATTTCTTCTTACAACGTAATGAGAATCTGCACCAAATATTTCAAGTTGATAACCATAGTGGTTTATGACAAATTTGTCAGTGAGTCAAGGCATATATCACTATTTTTTTAACTATATAATATGGCTTTTGAATTAGCAAGATTATAATGTTCGAAGGTGAATTTTATATTTTCACGGATATTTTTATTAATAACCTATGTTTTGTTTTTGTTACTAAAGTTTTCATTATGCTGTATAATTTGTTAAAAATCGCATTTTTAATGACTAAAAAATTTGCAGAATTCGGCAATTGTTGTCTATTTGGCAAAATACTACACAGCTATCTACATGTATACCTATAAAAGTATCCTACAAAACATTCAAGGTTGTAAGTGTCAAAAACACAAAATTCTTTTACAATTAGTCACATTTACTTCAAGTAATTTGCTCTAAGTTTATACATCCGCTTTAAGTAAGAGTTGGAATTTGCTTGTAAAACAATAATTGTAAGATTATATTGCTATACCCGCTTTCATATTACTCCTCTGACATAATTATAGTCCGTAGTGCAATGCACATCCTGTTGTGTGATTTCTACAATGCAGTAAACACTTTATAATTGATGCCAGCTTCACTTCTTAACTTTATTTGTATTTAGAATTTATTATTTTGTATTTAGTCGTTTTTAATTAAAAATTAGATCTAAGTGGGAGTCAGATTTCTCTACTCTTCGTGTTGGAATTTTGAAAATGGTCAACATCTTATTTTATTCTGTATGGTATAGGGTGGACCAAAAATTCGTTAAGATTTGAATCTAACATCCCTCGCACACGTTACGGGAGTTCTTGGGATCGATGCTACTCGAATTTGCTGGCTACAATCTTAACATATGGTTTCAACAAGATAAAGCCACTTGTCACACATCCTATGAATCCCTGCCAGTGGTTAAAGACATGTTTTGCGGGAAAGCTGATTTCCGGACGAGGTGACATTCCATGGCCACCCAGAAGTGCAGATCCATCCCCAGCAGACGTCTTTTTATGAAGAATCGTGTCTACATCAATAAACCAAATATACTACGTCGAATAAAAGAAAAATCAGCGAAGAGATGAAGGCTATCTCGCAGTCTCTTTTTTCAGATGTTAATTAATTCGTGGCCCACCCTATATCATGTGTAGAAATCTGCCCGAATCAGAATAGTGCCTGAAGACTAAGAGGAAATAAAATTTTGGTAAATATAAGCAAAGTATTGTGTTTTGGTAGGTACGGTGTTGATGTACGTGAGCGACTGATTCCTATTAAAAAAAAGACTAATTTATAGTCAATACATGTGCAAATTCATAGTGGTTGTAAGTTTAACATTATTCCTGCGGGTGAATTAATATGTATGAGCACAAAAGCTCACATAACGTTTGCCGTTAAGGAACACAATTTACATGAATACGCATTAAACAAACATTCATTGGCGACAAATAGGTCATTGTATAAAATGAGGAAGTCGTAAAAATTTAAGCATATACAGAATTTTAGTACAAGACATTATTTGTAGTTATAATTAGGAATTATTTTGTGTGATCGAATCAGGCATGAGGAGATCCACAGACAAACCAAGGTCACCGATATTACCAGTAAAATTGCTAAACTTAAGTGGCAATGGACGGGGCACATTGCACGCAGAAATGTTGGCCGATGGGGCCATAAAGTTCTGCAGTGGAGGCCGCGTACTGGGAAACGCAGTGTTGGTAGGCACCCTACAAGGTGGTCCGACGACTTGATGAAGGTCGCGGGAAGCTGCTGGATGCGGG
Source organism: Hypercompe scribonia (assembly GCA_949316085.1). Classification (NCBI taxonomy): domain Eukaryota; kingdom Metazoa; phylum Arthropoda; class Insecta; order Lepidoptera; family Erebidae; genus Hypercompe; species Hypercompe scribonia. The sequence continues at coordinate 13,768,501 of OX438981.1, read as the reverse complement.
CGGCACGGGACCGGCTGTTGTAGAGAACGTTGGGGGAGGTCTATGTCCAGCAGTGGACTTCTTTTGGCTGAGATGATGATGAGATGATTAGGAATTAAACAAAATAAGTTTACTCAATTAATATTGACTCGCACGGACGATTTTGGACATGGGAGGACAATGCCTCGGCACGTATGACTTATTCATTACTGAATAGTTACCTAAACGAAAAACACGTCTAGTATTAAAAAGAGAATATTTTCTCGCTTAACGGTACTCAAAACGTGCTATAAACAAAAAGTTTATCAAATTATTTGAGAAAGAAACCTGTTTTGCACTTAACTAGGTTAAGGATAAGTCAAAATAAAACTAAAATTGCTTTTTATGTAAAACACGTTTTCAAACGGCCAACAAAAGAATCTGCTTTTGCCGAAGGTATGCATTTTCTTACCTGGAAGCTACGTCACATCAGTTAAATCAAGTATGTGTTCTTATTTATATAGCTTTTTAATTTTTTATGATTTTGGATAAGTAACTATCAGAAGAAGTTATTCACCAGTTTATATTTTACATACAAAAGAATAATTTATCGAGAGTACCTGCTTGTTAAAGACAGTTTAAGACGGTATATAGTGATTAAAAAATTATAAAGAAAAAGTTCAAAATATGTAATTATATAATCCTACCTACAGAGTAACGATCACTAAACTGCAGCTAAATAAGGAAATATGCTTTAAGGCCAAAAATGTTCAAAGACTGTCCGACTGCCGGCAATTGTTAAAGGGAAGCGACAATTGCTAAACGAAATGTCATTGAACCAGTGTTCATTGCAACGCTGCACATAAACCTGGCATGGAAAGTGTTTACTGCATCGACAAAACGGTTTTAGATCAAGGATTAGTTATCAACAGTAGTGTTTACATAAACAAGTAATTTGGCTTTAAGGAAACAGGTACGCAAGTTATCGTTACACGTAAAGTCGAACAATATTAAATGCATTTGTTTTAAAAACAGTGTTTGGAAAATTGAGTAAATTTTTCACAAGCATGTCCTGTCTTACATTTATGATCCTGGATTTAATTTTTTAATTAATTCTAAAGAAGTATGTATGTAAGAGAACAGCAAAGATACGAGGGGGCGTTTTTAAGTTCGCGGAATGGAGGGTATTGAGTAATAATAAAAACACAAAATTATTTTTCTTTTTCTATATATTCCCCTGCAACACGAATACATTTTTCAGATCTTTCAATTAGTTTTTTTATTCCATCGTAAAAAAAAGTTTTATCTTTGTCTGAAAAATACGCCGAAACCGCCTCCTTAACCTCCTCATCAGTTGAAAATTTCTTACCACGTAATTCTTTTTTCATTTTTGGAAAGAGATAATAATCACTCGGAGCCAAATCTGGACTGTAGGGTGGGTGATTCAAAATATCGAAGCCCACCTTATGCAGGGCAGCCAGTGCGACTCGGCTCTTGTGAACGGGAGCATTGTCATGCAATAGCAGGACACCTTTCGTTAATTTTCCCCGTCTTTTTTCTTTGATGGCTTCTTTTAACTGTTCTAAGCTTGAAGCGTAGTATTCCCCCGTTATAGAAATGCCTTTATCTTTATAATCTATCAATAATATTCCTTCTGAGTCCCAAAAAATCGTTGCCATGAGTTTCCCAGCCGACTGTGAAACCTTAAATTTCTTGGGTGGTGCTGTGCCCTTTTTGTGCCACTGCATGGAGTCTTGTTTGGACTCGGGTTCATAATGATGAACCCAAGTTTCATCCCCAGTAACAATTTGATTCAATACGCCATCCTTGTCTTCATTGCAGAGGTCCAAAAATGCACGTGAACATTCCACGCGCTGTTGTTTTTACAATGGCGTGAGCATTCTCGGCACCCACCGTGCGCTAACCTTAGTCATACCAAGATGATCGTGTAAAATTTTAAAAATTGTTGTATCCGATACTCCAACCATTTCTGCGAGTTGTTTCTTTTTTAGTCGAGCATCTTCCAATACAATTTTCTACTTTTGCAATAACTTCTGGCGTAGTCACCTCAACGGAGCGCCCCGGCCTCGGGTCGTCTTCAAGTGATTCCCTGCCTTGTTTAAATAAACTATGCCACTTGTAGACCATTGTTTTTCCTGGGCAAGAATCCCCGTAAACCGATGACATCTCATTGAGTATGGTTTGAACAGACTTTCCTTGCTTAGTAAGGAACTTTATCACCGCACGGAATTCAATTTTCTCCATTTTTTTCACTTCGTTCCCGATTAAAATACTTGGTCAACGATAGTTTAATAACTAATGATCCAATCACAACAAATTTTACTACGCAGACTAATTATGAGTCACTGAATACGGTAGGCATCAAAAGAGCGCGTTTACCCGCCTTTTTCACTGTCATTCCGCGAACTTAAAAACTTACCCTCGTATATGTATACATGGATTTATTTATAACCGCTACTGTGGTAGAAAATATGCTCGCCATAAATAAAAGGCCCTTCCTTTTATTTCGTGTTGTGGCTCTTTCGAAATTTGTTTGTTTAAATTTTACATAGTACCCTTCCAAAGTGATTAATTAAGCTATCACTACTGTCGTACTGTAATCAACTACTGGTGTTATTTCTTCTTGAATTTAAAAATGAAAATAAGTTCTAAGTCTTAGATAAGAGACATTGTAAAAAATTATCCTCTCTTAGAAACTGCATCTTACGTAAAGAACGCCAAGTACTTTGGTCGTTCTGAGCTATAATATCTCTAAGATCTACAACAGATAGCCTATTCGCTTCGGCACTTGTTAACGAACTTGTTACCAATCCTTGCCTCTTATCTGATAACATTTGGCTACCGGCACACAGAACTATGACGACAAAAATGTTACGTAAATTATTGTACGGTTAGAGGGATACTTAAATGTTAATTGAATTACGACTACTAAAAGCTCGATAGTCACAATACATTTTAAGTTTGAAATAGCTGTATAATAGTAAAGGAGTTTTTACTATATGGATGTAGACGTCCAAAAGCAGTCGCTCCACACAAAAAATCGAAAGTTTATACGTATCGTGACGTCACAGTAGAATCTAACTAGGTTTGGAAAAATGGCTCGCAGGAAAAGCAAATTAATTGAGGTTTTACTTAACCTTAATGATTTATGTCACTTGCTTGCAATTACACATGAACAAAAATGCTTTTTTTTTTAAAAGACAACGCCCGCATTGCAAATCTATTCTGTGTCGCGGAGGACTTTACAAATATGCATGAAACGGATACAAGATCACACAAAGTGTTTTCCCATGTGGGGTTTAAACCTACAAGACTCGTCGCAGTAACCTCTTAAGCCACTAAACCATACGTGCAGCCAACTTTTGTTGACTTTAATAGGTGATTGTTAATATCTATTTGTTAATCTTTACATAGATTTAATTCCAATCGCAAGAAACTCGTAATTTTGTACAGTTGATTGAGTTTGCCAAACCTTAGCGTTGAAATTTTGGAACAGTCGAATAATAACAGGAAAGCTTTTCACTGATTCTGGGTTAAAAGCGTAATATATTAGCAAAGAAAAATGTATTCACTTGCAAATATTGCGCACCGGACATTCCTGACCTCCCACGTAAAGTGTACATAAATACTTCGAGTACGAAAACAATTTCACCCATGACACTTTGTAAGTTGACTATCAAATTCCGAGACTGTAATTGGAATGTGTAGGCCTCAAGTTCGAGGCTACTGTCGAACCCGTCGAGTCCATATATGGCTACCGCAACTGGATTCCAGCTATTAGTCGAGTTAATGTCACTGGATGGTGACATTTTACGATACCTTAGCCTGTATCTTGCAATTTACAATATCGTATAAAGAAGATGCTATAAATATTTTACGCACGTTGTCAACTCTCTTTAAATAAAGAAGCCAAATATCTACAGTTGACATGTTATAAACACTTGTAATTTTGCATATGAGTAGTTTTCAAACAGAGCAGTTTACATTCATAACAAATGAACTTGCCTTCAGGACAGATTGACCTTTATAAGGTTCCAGGCGTCTTACTTGATAAATTTTATTACGGCCACTTCCGGAGCTTAATTATAATAATATTACAAACAGACAGACGTATCTACTTTCATACTTGCGACATTCATTTGGAGTATATACTATGGGATTAGGTATCACCAACCAAATATAAATGGCCTTGTTTTACACGAACACAGATATAGTTACATTATTCAATAGAAAGACCCGATTCAACTGGTTCCAGTTCCCTTTTATTCGATAATTTATGTGATTGGTTTGGCACAATACAAAAACGTCATTTATCAATTAATTGGCATCATCCATTTTGGACAGCAATAAAGTAAGGCTAAATGGGCAATTGAGCAAAGATTAAGATTTGCTACAATTGGATTTTTTTCACATAACTTTATTGAATGTCGGTGAACATAACATACGGTGATGTACTAATCTAGTGTTAGTTTTAGTAATTGTTATTGTTTTGAAATTGTAGCCTGTTTATTGTAGGTTAATGCCAAAGAGTGAAGTGACGATAGTTTGTATCAAATAATGAGGAGTGACATCATACGTCTTTGCGCTATAAGTATCCTGACTCTTAGCACTCAGTAATCATATAGGGTCACGATACCGACTCGAGGTAAAGGTAGAATTATATCGATGAAGTTTGTAAGTTATGTGTGCTTTTATAATTACTCGTACACTGTCGTACGTTCTTTACTGCCACGGTAGCGCAGTGAGAACGTAGACGACAGCTGTGCTCAAGTATCGAGTGCGGACCAAACGTTTGTACGATTTGAAAATATTTTTTCGGAGCTTGGGTGTTTTTTATACTAAATCAGTTTTTTAAAAAAAAAAAGTTGCTTCAGTCAATCTAGCTTTCATAGTACAAGCTCTGCTTAGTTTAAAGCTAAATGGCGTCGTGTCAGATTTCTGAAATATTTATTGTTTATTGACTACAACAAATTTTACCACCAGGCAGAAGAAACAATAATGCCGTTTAGCCTTTAACTATTTGTTAGCATAACCTATATTGTCTTTGTCCTTAATAAATAAAAAAACTTAAAAACTAGAATGTTCTCTGACTTTAATGAATAATAGTGATCGATGATTAACACTAAAGTTAGCGTAATCAGGTACCATATCATAGCCACATTGAAACTTAACACAAAATAGGTAAAATAGGTAAAATAGGTAAAAAACAAACAAAAGATAAGCAATTGATGACGGTCGCTTAGTAACTATACTGCGTAGCCTTGTGGGTTCGACTCCCACACATGACAAAAAATTTTGTGATCCACAAACAGCTGTCATGAGTCTGGATGTTCTTTGTTTTAATATTCATAAAGCCTCACGATATTATAAAAATATAAATTCTTCTGAGTTTGTTTATTTGAAGCTTTATTGGTTAAGTTGTAACACCTTTAATACTTAACCGATAATTATGCAATTTTAAGAACTGTTTTTTCCCGAAGAACAGTTATATATTTTGCTGTCGATAAATAATTAAACTGATTAGTATAATCGTATACGTCCTATTTACATTCCCTTAAGCGACGATGCAGGCAATACGCTGGAGTTATTAATTGTAGAAGGGACAAGTAGAACAGTTAATAAAAACGGTTTAGCTTATTACGGGGGTCAGTTATATTCATGAGAAACGGCTGATGAAATAGTCATTATCACAAGGAGGTAATGACTTCCTCGAAAAACTTCCATTGCATCTCGTGTCTAATTCTCAAATGTAGACGCAAGCAGATATTTGAAGCTTTGGACTAATGGTGGGTATATCTACAACGTCGATAAGTCTCATGATAAAATACAATCGTAATGTATTCCTACGTAGGTACCGCGGTATCGATTACACACAATTGCTTGAAATTGAATCATATAATAATTACTATTACTAAAACGTTAACTGTATACAATATTGTAATGATTAAATGATGTTAAGATAAGTTGCGATTGAGCTATGTCAACGAACTTTAATTAACTATAATAGCTTCGGTATACCTAGATACATAATGCAATTGAATACTGAACAAACCTGACTAACAGCGCACAATCACTCAAATTGGTTGACACGGGCACGTGGAAAAACAATAGATTTTTCCAAATCTCACATTAAAGCAACACACGGGTAATACATAGCGAACACTTTTCACAAACGCGAGCAAATAAATTGCGGTATTTTCGCAACGTGCAAGCGTTTGCCTCGCTATCCAATCGTCCGATCGGAAACATCGGCGCCAGCGCACTGCGTCGAGGATTGTGGCGAGCGCGCGCGCCCTGCAGGACAACCGACCGCCCGACCGGATTTAATTTGAACTTGGAACTTACATGCGGGATGCGATTTCGGACGTGTTTTTATTGCGATTCGGTCACCGCGGAGACAGACATTAATTGCTTGGAATACCACATCAAAGGCGTTTGCCCTTTTAATCAATATACCTACATGTATTCTTCGACGTTCGACTGTAACTCTTTGCCAGGTCTGACATTATGATATAACACTTGTAGAAATAGAACATTTTCTTTAGTACTTCTACTATTGAGTTTTAATTCTGTTTTACCAGTGACTATAAAAGTGCAGTCAGTGTTTCCAGCATTTTAGATCTACGACTCAAGCATTTAAATTCAAAAATATGCACCCATAATGTCGGCGAACCCTTTGATATTGTCCAGGAGCATTCTTTTTTGCGTCCATTTCTCCAACAAAAGTACTGGTAGTAGCCTTTATAGGAAAGCAATCTCAAAAAAATGTTATACAACTTTCCTTTTCAAAGGGATGAGGACGCATTATGTGGAATAAAGTTATCTGGACGTAGCCTTTTATGGGACGCAATCGTGAGTCTTATAGCAAAAAAGGTCAGTTGAAACGAGTTGGTGATTACATAGAATGGCTTGCTAACGTTCATATGAAAGTAAAATTTATTTACAACGGACGCTCACAATGTTTATTTCTGTTTCGAATAACTAGTATTGAAAGCGTTTCTTGAAAACCCTAACTAGATAGTTCTATGACTCGTTATGAGATATGAACCAACAAGGTTCTATGAAGCTAGGTTTAGATCATAAGAACTGAGCTAAACTAACTACAAAATTGTATATTGAGAATATCTTTATTAAAATAACTAATTTAATATGTTTATAGCTCGTCTGTTTGTTAAACTACAAGTGTATTAAAACATACTATTAAAATTGAACGGTGTACAAAGTTACGAGTATAAACTGTGCCAAGTGATGTGTTACAACAACTGTTGGCGGCGGGCACACAATCTCTATGTTATTAACTTTTGACAACACGGTTGAAATACGGTTCATATAATATTACGCCAGGATCACTGTGAAAGGGCAACTTCTTGTATATTGGAAGGTTGCCAATTTTATACTGAGAGCAAACTGACGACTTTGTTTAAACCGAAGCATTGTTTAGTGGTTCAGCTAATGTCAACAGTAACCAACATATATAAATGGTTTTCCCTGGAAACTACAGTATGGGGCTCTTCAAGAAGGGGGTAAATAGGTTTTTAAAGGGTCGGCAACGCGCACGTGATGCCCCTGGTGCCGCAGGCGTCCATAGGCTGCGGTAACCGCTTACCATCAGGCGGGCCGTATGCTTGTTTGCCACCGTCGTGGTATAAAAAAATAATAATAAATAAATGGACAGGTATAAGGTAGAAAATTAATCTTTTTTTTAAGTCATATTATCACGTCAACAGCAATCACCTTCTAGACGTAGGTCTCTCCTTAGAGAGTAGTTTATGGCTTACGTTACCACGTCGTTGGTAAGACAGATTGATGTAGGGTTTTTGTCAATTGGGTCCAGATAGTTTAATAGCAGCAGCTTCCGGATCACTCTTATTCAAGGCGCAGAGTCTCACACCGTGTGGTTTTAGTAGGTCCGATTCCGAAACACCACCCCAAATTCCGATGGGGTGATGGCCCATGGGCATTTCTACACGTAAAGAAAAAAAGTTTTTTCAAGTTTTCATTCTCTTTGTATCACAGTTGTCCTGGGTAATATAAATCACATTATAAGTATACACCACATTTATTTTGCCTGCAATAAAGTGTGTAAATCATACAGGTATTGAAAACTAATAACTAATGATGTGTACACAATGTACTGCTGCCTTTATGTATTATTTCCATTTTTTGTAATGTTGATATGGTATGTCAATGTTATGCATTGTTTTGGAACCGCAAAAAGTTGGCAATACTGGTACATTAAAACTTTTGTGGAATAAGCGTCAAGGAAACAGGAATTAGATGGAAAGTGGCTATTTAACATTTTTAGTATTACGTGTTTGAAGCAGTATTTCAAGTAAATAGGCAGTAAACCGATTAAGCAAGTATGTGTTTATGATATAAGACTGCTAATTATTAAAGTCAATATATTATTAAACCCTTACCTGCCTGTATCAAACGTGCACGTAACTAAGTTATATACCTAGTTACATTCGGGTTCGAATTTCTTGTTAAGAAGTAACTATATCCAGCAAAAGGACTGTTAAAGGCGGTTGATGTGATATAATGAGCTTGTTTGAACTTCAATTCAATACAGTTATATACTTGTGCTGTCGTTAAACCGACCAAACGTAGGTTCCGGTTTTACATAGATTTAAAGGAACAAATAAAGAACGATTACTGCTAAAGTGAATAAAATATATCACCGTACTTTTGAATCTGAACATAAACCTTAGTGAACTGACATTACTGAGAACTGTTATCAACACGTGGGCCGAAGGTACGTAGAACTGGTGCAATTAACGCCTTATAAATAAACAGTGGATATAAACTTAGAAGACTGGAAATGAATGGAGTGTCTACTGAGACGTACGATGAATGCTGATAGATGGATTGAAATATTGCATGCGTGGGATTACAAAATGTTTAAAGTGATATGCATTAAATGTCATATAAGATTCTGACAATGTATTCAGAGCTCCTATGAATGGACAATTGACGATAAAGTTATAAAAAGACAGTTGTAGTAAAAATACTTCTATTTCATGGAGGGGTACACAAAGATAATTGATCCACGGTCCTACACACCTCTTTTGCGTGATTCACATTCATCAATCTCTTCATGCATGTACGTCGGTTCTTGGTGCTTTCCACACGACTCTTTTTTAGAATATCACTAATTTGATCGGTAAATGATCGCCTTAGAGCTTAGAGGATCTCTTCTGACATTTTCATACACATTCGCTCTATAAATTGCTTTCGTGCTTATTGTAATGGTAGTAGGTTACTTTACGTAATAAGAGCAAGCTGTAGTTGTCAATCAGGCACATGTATTTCTAAATATATATATATAATACGCCTAGACACAACAAATGATACACATGTTCATTGCAGAATATTTATCCTCCATGGGGATTGAACCCACTTCCTCTGGTTTACCAGTCAGAATCGCTAGCCACTGAACCAACAAACCCGCAATGTACCCTATACCTAAAATAACACTAAATTTGCTAGAACTACAGGAGTTTTTCTTTACTATTTATATTTAAGAAGTGATAACAAACATTGTGTCAAAAAAGACTTGTATGATGTAACCTCTTTATTTCATAACAAGATCTAAGTAAATTGCCTAACGTGATTTACAAAGGAGGTCGTGTTACTTCTAAAAACTTTCAAATACTTGGTCAAAGTTAACAACTTAGTGATGTTTGGTAAATATCATAAGGTTTGGTTAGATCTTATATGATAAATTTTACAAATGGCGTATGTATGACTTTAGAGTCTTTTTAAAATATTGCAAAATGTACATTTTTTAATGTAGAAATTATGTTCTTTATGATTAAAGGTTTCGAATACAACCAGTTCTAGTCAACAAACCTGATCTATAAGTCAAGTCGTAGGTCATATTGTAAAATCCTGACATTAATAGTTATTGTTATATATTATAGTGTATATATGATGCGTAGTAGACGCAGATCACAAATGTAGTGAAAAAAGTTTTAAGTATAGAAGTTGATGAACATAAAAGTAGATGAACAAAGAAAAGATGGATGGACTGCGTGAAAGAGGACACATATAGGAAGGAAGCAAGCAGTGTACTAACGAGTGATAGAGGACAATGGACGAAGAAAATTCATTGCACGGAACCCAACTAAGGTCAGGAAAAGGGTAAGAAGAAGATACTATGGATACAGCATTTTAAAACGTTTTCATATTGATAGACAAAAGCAACCCATTAATAACCAATGAACATTAGAAAATTGCTTACTTTAAGGATACGAGTATGACTCAACCTTATCGCTGTTGGTCATAATTACCTACTGTTGACATATTTTTATGTGAATATTGTAAGTGAATGCGACTTGTCATAACATGTCCGCACTTGTATAAAAACATAAAGCATTGTCTTTCCTTGAAGTGTATATTCGAGAATAATTGCATAGGTTTAGAAGGAGGCTATTGGAATTGTTAAATAATAATATTTATTGGAAATTTATTAGATGACAGTAAAACAACTGTTTCTCATTGTTCTTGTTTTTCTTATATATTAAATTTAACAGCCTTTAATAATGTACTGGACATAGATTTCTCCTCTAGACAATTTTTCATAACGTTTGTGTCAAATTTTTATTCTCTTTATAGTGCCGTATCTTGCATAGTTACCGTAGCGGTATCTTACGACACCTTCAAAATGAGAGGTGGTGACGCTCTGAATTCATTTCGCGTTACCACACGAAAAATTGTTCATATGATGATGATGATGATGATCATGATGATGATAATGATTATGATGATGATTATGATGATGATGATGACGATGTACTCCTAGCTTATTTCGGTTAGGGCGACCAGTCTCAACGAGACTAGTCAACTGCGCAGGAGATATTATAGTGTACAAGTGTGTGTGCAAACACAGGTGCACTCTCTGTTCCGTCACTTTCATAATCTGATGGGACGACTATCCGACACGACCACAGAAAGATCAGGCACAGAGCCGTCGGCTTTACCTGCTCTCCGAGGTACGGGTGTTAAGACCCCAAGTTCCAAACTACAGTCTGTTATTGAACGTTACTAGACTCAGAAAAACTCAACAACACTTTTTGACCCGACACGGGAATCGAACCCCAGATCTCTTGATCGACAATCACATACAATAACTGCTAGATCAACGCGGCAGATTATCGATCATAAATTACTAAATTAAAAAGAGGACAAAAGAATTATATAGTAATAATAATATATTCACACCTTTGGCACAGCCGTTCGGTTCCAAACAAGAGAGAGCCTGTACTATGGTAATCAAATTTACAGCATGTATAAACAAACTTTTCCCACGTGCTTTTTTACTTAACATTTAACATAACAATAACGATTAGATGAGCAATAACACAATGCGTGACCTTTACAAATATGTGGATGATTCACTGTCAGCGCTGTGTTGTGGACGTTTATGGTCACTGTGGGATATATAAATATCGTTTGTAGTAGTCGTAATGATAAAATGCGTGGAAAATGTTGATGTTAACTGTCAACACGTTTACCTTGATCAGTTTAGTAATTGAACAAATTTGTGTTGTTGGTCTAGTGGTTGGTGATCCTGACGGCTAAGCGAGGGATCATGAGATCAATTCCCATCCAAGGCAATTGTGTGATAAGCACGATCATTTGCTATATCTGGGTGTTATTTAGCTATAATGTGTAGGGGTGTATTTAGAAATATTTAAGTAGGTACTTTTATCAACTGTCTGATCACCTTTATATCTGCAAATTCTGAGAAGATTGAAGACAGATCATGCGTGAGGTTACTATTATTATTTATGTCTTAATAACTTTGTAAATAAAAGACAAAGTTGTTTAAAAACATCTTATAATATTTTTACAGCAAAGATGCAGAAACTGAATGAGGGACATTAGTAAACCTTAGTTTTCTCTTCAGGGTAGGCAGAAAAAATTATGTTACTTGCTTCTATCTCATCATATTACATGATTGTAAAACATCAATCTACGGTTACATTTTTGTATAATTTTAAAATTTTGTTTAGATTATCATCAAAAACTTCGTGATACCTTCTGGCTTTCACACTAACTATCGGTTAAATACATACATGTGTTTTGACTTCATACCTTTACTCTTTTTACGTATTAATAATTGACTTAATCATAGATTAATAAAAATAGATATTGACCAATCAGCTAAGTAATACGTAAAAAATATACTTACAACATAGATAAAAGATACTTTCTGAGTAACACATTGACATCATGTTTGAATAATCATAGTATGCGTGAGCTATGATCAAATTGTATAGATTTAGTAACCCGATAGATAGTAACTACTGCCACTACAGACACCTACAACTCAGAATTTACAAGTGTATTGTCAGCTTTTGAGATGGAACTGTAATGTTTTCTTGAAGGTATTTAGTCCAGAAATCCATAAGAGAAATTTGGCCATACATATCAAAATCATTATCCGTAGTTATTATGATAGTTGTTCTTAAAGGTAAGGTTTGTATTCGTTTGTTTTTCCGTCTCATTATATTTGCTTCGTTAGAGCATTGAAGTTGACAGTATTTCTACCCTTTCCTATACCGTTCTATTATTGTAACAGCTTTTGTGTTGCTCCCTTATATCCCACCATTAATATTCGATCGATTCAGTAGCCATGGAGCTCTGAACGATTAATGATCTTAAGTCGTGATCGCCCCTGGGTCAATAATCACTACCTTGTTTTAATAATCATGATCATGATCTACCAGGGATCGAAAATCGTGTCTAGTGTGTAAAGCATTATGATTATAACATAAATCTATATTAACCAATCAATGTTTGTGTATTATAGCAGCTTCCTGTTATTGTAGAGTTATTTCTTGATCAGGAAAGCAATATCTGGAAGTTTTTGATAATAGAAAAAGAAGTGTACATCAAAGGTAAATAATGAAAAAAACTAAGTAAAAAAGTTGTTTAATAAGACGGTGACTAAGTATTTATAGCAAGAGTAACTTTATAATAAAACCAAAGTACAGTGAAACGATTTCTTTGGAACAATTTTATTGGAATAATGAGAAAAATAAACAATATTTGTACTTACTCGTACAATAAGCAATATTAACAAATTGGTAACTTTCAATAATTTCTTTTTATCTTTCTTACACAAATCAAAAGTCAGTTTATTTTTAGCCAGGACCATAAATTGAAAATAAAAAACAAAATACGTTAATGAGAAATAATTTGTAAAGATATTTATTTTGACATTTAAATATTAACAACTTTAAGGAAGTCATAAAAGATTACTCATTACTGGTAAATTTGTCGTAATACTTCAAGAAGCCCACCCATAATGTGTCTTAAAAATAAAATCTTTGTGGTCTTTTAAGGTAAGAATACATTACTCATAGCTTGGTGTGTCAAGTCTACAAAATTATTGTCGATGATGACATAACAGGCCTGGATATTAAAGGATGTTGTAATAATCCACGCAATGAATGTTAGTACTGCAATAACTCAGTAACAATTAGTAGCATAAATGGCTCTTATTGAAGTTTAAAACAATTAATTGTCCATATAATAATAACTCTAATAAACTATACATACAGAGTTAGATGAATAGAACACATAAGTAAAAATTAATTAAATGTTCCTTTGTTTACATCGTGTTAGCAGATTATTATCCCACCACTCTAAGGCTAGCGCTGGACTTGTATATTGATCTCAAATCGACTACCAATGTTCTTTTTTATGGAACATAAGGACAAAGAAGCAGACGCACCGTTCAAACTTCTAGACGGAGATGCTATATCATAGTTTAAGAGTCATGTTTGTCACACACGAACATTAACCGCAAATAATATACAGTTTGAAAAATTGTGGCTGCCACAAATAGTAACTATTTTCTAACTTTTACTAAAACTAACGTGTACCAAATTAATTGTTACTTACAAACAAATGTTCACAACTTACATCGTAGAACGTTACAACAAAACTAATAACAAAGTTAATACGATAAAGGAGAACGGTTAACTCTTCTCGTACGACACAACTGAATAACCAACAACTATCAAGATAATAAAACGCCTGCCTCGGTGGCGCAGTGGTAGTGCATGCGACTGTTGTACATGAGGCCTCGGGTTCGATGCCCGGGTCGGACCAAATGTTTGTATTATTTGTAAATATTTGTTTCAGAGTTTAAGTGTTCTATGTGTAACATGTATGTATTTACAAAAAAAAAGTATATAAGTATTCTATCAGTTAGTCTAGTTATCATAATACAAGCTCTGCTTAGTTTGAAACTAGATGACGTTGTGTGTCAAATGTCTTAAATATTTATTTATTTATATTTTACTCTTAACTGATTTCGGCCACAGCGGCCAGTCTTAACGGAGACTACACAACAAATAAAAAAAAATATAAGTATTCTATCAGTCAGTAGAAAATTACGCACCAGTATTTAGATTACAAAGAAACGTTTAATCATATAAGTGCAATGTCGTTTATTAAATACTAGCCGATCTATGCAGGCTCGTCTACGTCCTATGCTGCCCGTAGCGTGATGTCATAAAGCGGCAACAATTTTTAAAATCGGACCAGTAATTTATAAGATTAGCGCGTTCAACCAAACAAACAAACAACCAAATTCTTTAGGATTATAATATTAATATAGTATAGATGTATGAATACTATATTTGTAAGACTACTTACAATGTAAATGTACATTTAATAAAATACCCGGCTAATATCAGAAAAATTTATGTTGTAATGACTAATGTGTTATTTGAAAACTGTTAACACAAAATAGAGATTGGTCGTAATGTAATGTCACTGTAGAAGAATGTATTTTATTTTGAGGGATTTCTTTCATTTCAAGACCAAAATCCTAATCACCGTCATCATCATCATCATCAACACCCCTCAACAGTCCACTACTGGAACTAGGTCTCTCCTCAGAAAGGTCGTTTTGACCTACTATACCACGCTGACCTCAAAAGCCTCATTGTAATGCTAAGTTTTCCGAAAGTAAAAAAAAAAATAAACCTCAAAATCATTTCATATTGCACCTCTATTTAAAAAAAAACTGTAAATGCTTCTAAGTCACCACTAAATTACTTACAATAATTATTAATAATATAATTGTATTTCGTTATATTCTTTTGTCATCTTACAAGTCTAACAGAAGACTACGATCCTGGGTCCTTTAAGCGGGCCGTGAAAAAACATCTCATTAGGTCGCCATAGCGTGGGTCGCCGTATTGCACAGTGGTCATTTGCAGTAAGTATGGCGACCACTGCACTTGGATTCTATTCATGCTTTCCATCGGGCAGAATACTTTGGTAGATCGTAATAAAAAAGAAAAAAGGAGAAGATTTACTACTTAAGTAAACTGTGATAATCTAATCACATATCATTTAAAACGACCAAATATGTGTTTAAACACAACATTAGTTAGGCAGCCAACATTACACGATGCGCTTTTAATCACTAATGGGGTGCGGTCATTATCCAGACTGCGTAAATGACGGTGTAAATTCAGAAAATAATGGTCATCGAGGTATTTTCAGCAAATCACTGCAATGTAATATCTCTAAAGTGCTAGGCTAAAATATATTTACATTGGGCAATTTGTATATGCATGTGAATATAGGAAGCTGTGCTAATCTCGTGTGACACATAACACCAATGCGTAAGGACACTTCACTCCTTGATAAAGCAAAGGGTTCGAAACTACTGGAATATTTCTGAAACATGTACACGTAAAACGGTGTATATATGGTTTTACTTATTTGTAATTTAATAATTTATATTACGTTGTCATTTTGTACAACAATAAATGTCTATGGAAAAAATTATCCTCTTCGGTATTTTCGAAACGACACGACTGTCAAACCTTCAAAACAAAGAGCGTACTCCTTTCTCAAAGACTGGCCAGGCGTTTGTGGCTTCCGATTTGTAGAAGTATACGTTACGTACGGGTGAGGGTAGTCAATTATCAGCAAGTGACCGTTTGCTCATTTCCCACTCTGTCATTAAAAAACTAATTTCTAAAGAGGTACATTTTATCATTAGCATGAAATTAGAAACTCTTAGAGAATAAACCAGCTACAATTATTATTCAAGAGAAGGAAACGGACCTTTAATTGTAAATCTAACAATGAGATATGGGTTTCTAGATACGACAGAATAAAAAGTAAGGCTAACAAAGGTACGGCACGGGTACTTCGCTATTGTGATTAATTTCCTCAGCAATCAGCAAAGACACTTGATGGACGTTGCTTTGGTTTAGGCTTAGGGCTGTCGCAACTCATGACATACAGAAATATTTTTAATGCGTTAGAAGAGCTAAGATTAAAAATTAAAAATAAACAAAAAGATTGAAAACATTGCAAGTGCTTGATTAATATTTTACTATATCGTGTTATCTAATTTCTGTTTAATGAATAGGTTAGCTTGGAAAGTCGTCGCCTCGCCGCTTTCTACTACACTAAGTGCTGTGTTAAAACCCTTTTTGCATCCACAAATTGTTGTTCCGAGTCAAAATATTCTTTGTGTCCGTTTCAAGTATGTAAAGTAAGTGACACGGGGGTGTCGTCTTTAAAAAAATTGTAAGAAGAAAAGTTATTCGTAAAGTGTTTTGAAGTCTCTTTAAAATTATACAAGGCCATGAATATTTAAATGAGCATGTATCATTAAAACTTTACTAACTAACCAAGTTGTTGAGCTTATTATTATTTTGTGGCACCCCTGAGCCATACGTATGAATAAAGCATAAAGGCTAGTTTGTACCCACCGTTACACTGTATTGCAAATGGACTGGGCAGCTTGGGACCAACAAGGCTAATGGATGAAACATAAGTGCCAACTAGTATAATTATGTAACAGATAAGAACTATTGCGGGCAACACAACAAAGATTAATTTAATCATATTTTTTGTTTCGAACTACGGCCACAAACATAATAATAACACCACATTTGAGTATAAATTTCCTTGTATAATAATATTTCTTTAGGTTATTAAAACCTTCATGAGTATAGTAAAATATATTTAACAGTATACTACAATAGGCAATGATGAATAAATGAGTATAGAAAGTTAAAAGATTTAAGTTGTTCTATAATATTTACATGTAGGTAGCAAAGCAATGAAATAATCACGAATTTAATAATTATTTTTACGTACAGAAGTAACTGTACCCCGGTTTTATATATATTGTATATCACGAATGATTGATTACTTATCACGCTGTAGTTTCTGTTTTAGGTTACGATCTGCCTCTACTGGACTTTATGTTAAACTGGCTTTGAAAACCATTTCGATTACATCATTTTCCACTTCCAGTGTTCATCTACTCGTATATATTTAGTAGCCAAGAAAGTTAAGTAAAACTCTATAAATACGTAATTTCAGGAAATGAGTTCACTAGTACATGTGTTTTGTCTCTAGTAAATTAGGTGTGCAGTGTCTAACAAAAGACCTGCAATACAATAACATAAAAACACTTGAGCAAATTCAGCTATTTGAATGCATTGTTATACTTGGTAAATATCGTAACTATGTAAAATTAAGTGGGTCTCGTAAACTATATACTTTTCTATATTACGCGATAAAAGATGACTAGAAGCGAAGATTATGGTTAAGCACGTTTCTCAGTAAATATAGTTTCTGAACAAGCAGATTAAATACCTAATTGGTACAGTTTTTAAAATGTAGCTTGATCCCTGTGACAGATGCCTACGAAACCGACGAAGTACCGCTGAACTAGCGATTTTATTTTGTACCAACTATATTTTCATTCTTAGCGTATCAGTTTTATGACAAATAAAGTGTAGTGAAAAATTCACATCTAAAACAACTCGTATGTTCTAAAATGACACTAGTGGCAACTGTCACATAAATATAAGACTATAGTGACTACCACCGACCACGAATGTTTACAACTCCACACTTACAAGTGAATTATCACTCTTGGATTTCTAAAAAGAACCTCACACACTCGGCGAAAAACAAAGAAAGGATGGCCAACATCAGATTTTTACGACCTACCTCAACTGTGACAGGTAATGTAGTACTAAACTGCAAACTGTCATTTTGATATTAGCGTTAAAAAGTGATCCTTTTTTGGAATACAAAATAAACATAAATTAAAGAAAATAATTAGTATTTGTTAGTAGTATTTCAATAGCAGATGTCAAATTTTCGTTTTTTATCTTACTGTAGCTATAGTTACGAAATCAATATCGTCGCCCAACCACATTTAATTAAAATTTCCTAGAGAACTTAATTATGACAAATGTGCTGACAATAGCAACAAACTCTAATCTAATCCACATACTCATTTGGAGTCGTGTTCTCCTCTTCATGCAGAGCCCGCCCTTTTCTCGTTTTGAGACGTCTGTAATTGAAAACCTTCGCGTAAGACTGGGGGAAGAATGTTGATAAGTTCCATTGTTATTTTGAGAATAATAACTTTCATTTATAAAAGATAAGCAATATACTAAAGGTCCCATTGAAACGTTTGTTTTAAGAGTTCACTAATTCGTTGGAAATTTCCTAGTACCATAATTAAATAACAGACATCGTTAAGTTTATTAAAAAATATCATGATTGGTGAAGCAGTAGTAGATATTTGTACTAAATTAATTCAATAATTTATAATTGTTTAACGTATATTGATAATGGAAGAAATACTGCTATTGATAGGTAAAGGCAAGGCGTAGTTCAGCCATTATATCTACTATCATAGTTCACAATGTTTCTACTGACGCAATAATTTACGCTACTAGTGTTAAGTTGTGTGAAATGTTTCGTAAATAAATAGTTTTGATTCCATAAATTTATCTCTCTTAGTGAAATACTGAAAACTTGTAAGTATCCCAACAATTTAAACTATTTAGGATCGGTCCTGCTGTAAATCTTTATCGCTGTCCGAGGAAAGTTTGGAGCAAGGACTCGCGTAAGGACTATCCCGACATAAATCGTGGTATTTGTGGTTCCTAGAAGAAGTCGGTGATAAAGGGCAGTTTCAGAATGTGTTAAACAATAGAACTTAGTTTAGAAGTAGAAAAGCCACAATGTGGTCTATTATTTGTTTGTTTAGAGTGTAGAACTTAATGTTCTGTTGTATTTTTATTTTCCCTGTTTATTAAAACATTTTTCATCATTGCTCGGCTCTAACTGTTTATAACGCGATGTCATACAGCATACAGCCTTCCTCATTAAATGAGCAACCCAATACAAAAATATTTTTTCGATTCAAACCAGTAGTTCCCGAGATTAGAGCGTTCAAACAAACGAACAATTCAGTTTTATAGTATTATATTAAGTGATATTATGATATTAGTTATCTGGTATTATACTCCTACGTTGGAAGTTATATCATGTAAGTCTTTGATATATGTATATGGTTAAAGAGATAGGTGTCTATTTGACATAAACCTTCTGTTTTCTTTTGCAATATCTAATTAATTTTGTGAAATATGTGCCTACATTCCACGTTCGCATATTTTTTTATTCAGGATTTAGGATTACTTTTCGTATTTATATATTTTGAAACACAAACAGATAACATTTCAATTTTAAGTATACGACTGTATAATCTTATTATGTGTGACATTGTGTCAAAGGGTAAATATACTTGAAACTTTGTTGTTTTAATTAGTGAAACAAAACTTTGCCGCGACATATTTGCAGTTGTTCCGCGGCTTTTACGGAGAGGTTAGCGCTGTGTCGCATTCATTGTTAACTGGAAAAGTTGAAATAAATTTTGCAAGTAAATTTGTGTTTGGAGTCGTTGCGAACTACTCTGTGGTCTGCAACGATAGGATTGACTCTGCGCTAGGGGGAACTCTCATATATTACAAAAGGTCCCTTCACTGCGTACCTATGGATCCGCCTGCGCTGACTAGCATCGAGGCTTCGGTCTGTCGAATAGGCATGACCGGACACCAATCGATCACACTAGTTTCAGCCTATCTGTCACCCAATGGGCAACTACTCGAGAGCGACCTCCGAGCGCTGCTAGAACTGAGCGACGCCGTGATAATCGGCGGCGACCTTAACGCCAAAAACACCCTTTGGAACTGTCACCAGTCCAACGCCAAAGGCAGAGCCCTGGAGTCGCTCTCGAATAGACTAGCGTTCGACATCATCGCCCCGCTCGAACCGACCCACTATCCGCACAACGTGTCTCACCGACCCGACATTCTGGACGTGGCACTCCTAAAGAACATAAACCTACGTTTGTGTTCAGTAGAGGTGCTACACGAGTTAACTTCTGACCACAGACCTGTGGTCATGGAGTTCGCACCCAGACTGGGTCCCATCGACACAAGTCATCGTACCCCCACTAGACGAATCACG
This sequence comes from Hypercompe scribonia, assembly GCA_949316085.1. Classification (NCBI taxonomy): domain Eukaryota; kingdom Metazoa; phylum Arthropoda; class Insecta; order Lepidoptera; family Erebidae; genus Hypercompe; species Hypercompe scribonia. Next base: position 13,748,194 of record OX438981.1, on the reverse strand, counting down.
GACTGGAGGCGCCTCGGGACAAAACTCGAGGCAACCTCGTCCGTGCATCTAGATAGGATACCCAACCACATCACTAGCCAAGAGGACACCACGATGGCGATCGACTCCCTCACAGCTCACGTGCAATCGTTAATTAACGAATGCACTCGGGAGGCACCGGCGACGAACGATCGCCGCTGGGACCTACCCGATGACGTACGTGAGCTGCTGAGGCGGAAGAACGCCGCCGTACGAGCCTATGACAGATATCCATGCGAAGGCAACAGGATCAGGTTACGACGTTTAGAAAGAGCGGTCAAGTCGCGCATCGATCAAATGCGCCAAGACAGGTGGGATAGGACACTACAAGACCTCGAACCTACCCACCTTGCCTTCTGGCAACTATCCCGCTCGCTTAAGAGAGACACCGTCACCTGTATGCCTCCTCTAAGCAGACCTAACCTTCCACCGGCCTTCGACGATATCGAAAAGGCAGAGTGCCTGGCCGAGAGTCTAGAGAATCAGTGCACGCCCAGCGTAATACACTGCGACTCGGACCAAATAGCCGAAGTTGATTCGGAAGTAGAGCGCATAATGGCCTCACTTCCTACATCAACACTAGCCTCAACATCAACGCCGACGGGGACGACAGATGAACAAGACGTTGACACGGTCACCCCCGAAGAAGTCGAAACGATCGTCAAGGGCCTACACGCTCGCAAGGCGCCCGGTTCGGACGGTATCACAAACAGGGTTATAAAACTCTTTCCGGAGAGGCTACTGGTCCTGCTGACGTTCATTTTCAACGCAGCGCTCAAGAACAACATCTTTCCACAACAATGGAAAGAAGCCGTTGTTATTGGGATACCCAAACCTGGCAAACCAACGTCCGAACCGACCAGTTATAGACCGATCAGTCTGCTTAAAGGATTAGGCAAGCTATACGAGCGTCTAATCTATAATAGGCTGAAAGCGTATGCCGATGCTAATCTTCTCGTCCCCCACGAGCAATTCGGTTTCCGAACCGAACACTCGTGCGTCCACCAAGTCCACCGCATCGTTGAATACACCAGCGATCGGCTTCAACGCAACCTGTTCACAGGAATCCTCTTCTTCGACGTAGCGAAAGCTTTCGACAAAGTGTGGCACAACGGCTTATTATTTAAGCTGTCCACCATGGGAGTGCCACACGGACTCGTGCTCATCATACGAGACTACTTGTCGAATCGAAGCTTCCGCTACCGAGTAGAAGGGTCACTGTCCACCACTCACCCCATTCAAGCCGGTGTCCCACAAGGGTCCGTGCTCTCCCCCCTACTCTTCACGCTGTATACTAGCGACATTCTGAAGCATCGGTATGTGCAGACGGCACTATTCGCAGACGACACGGCTATCTACTGCTCGGGGGTGAACCCCTCGACAGTAGCCAAAAAACTCCAGACCGCAGCCAACGCACTGGGCGTTTGGTTCCGGAAATGGAGGATAGAGGTCAACCCCGAGAAAAGCCAGGCGGTGCTGTTTCACAGAAGACAGCTAAGCTTGTATCCTTTGGAAAAGACCCCTCAGATTAGGATGTTCGGCAAGTCTACCCCTTGGGCTAGGCAGGCCAAATACCTAGGCATAACCCTTGACGACCGTCTATCCTTCGGCCCCCACATCAAGGCAGTCCGCAGCCGGGCTGCCTTCGTGCTAGGACGTCTACACTGTTTAATTAACGCGCGTTCAAAGTTAAATTTAAAAAACAAAGTTCGATTATACACGGCATGCATACGTCCTATAATGACGTACGGTAGCGTAGTATTCGCACACGTTAGGCCACACAGGATCCATAGGCTTCAAACACTACAGAATAGTTTCATGCGCAAAGCTACGGGAGCACCGTGGTATGTACGCAACGTCGATCTTCACATCGACCTCAGATTGCCGACCATCAAGCAATTCATTAAACAGTGCTCCCTTAGCTACTTTGACTCTGCTCCGACTCACCCCAACCCTCTAGTGGTTGCGGCCGTAAACTACACACCGAGCAAAATTTCTAAAATACGTCGACCCAAACACGCGTTAGGGGAGCTAGACGACGACATTACACGCGCTCAACGCAAAGCGAACACACTAACTACGAACCGTCCGCGTTTTCGTCCCCGTCGGCGGGGGCGGAACACGCGCCGCGTAAACCGTCAACAAAACATGGGAGTAGGCCGCCCCAGTGTTTCAGCAACACCCCAAGCCGAGGTTCGTACCCCGCAGGGGGTGCCCTTGGGCAATGTTGCTTAACAAATGGCCGGTTGAGAGCCCTCAGCGCTCACCGTAACTAAACCGGGTAAAGTTGTAGAGGCCATCTGAGGCCAACAGCTAAAATCATAAAATAGAAAAAATGTGTTTGGAGTCTGTTAACAAAGCGATAAATATGCCTAGAAGTTAAGTATATCAATAAACTTGGTAAATATAATATCTTTATGAGGTCTCGATTTTATGGACAATGATATTATTTTTGGTTATTTTTGTTTGTTCGCATATTTCTATAAAGATTAAAACATTTATTTTTTTCTTCTTGCAAAGACCTTTAAATAACTGCAAAATGTATAAATTTTAGACTATTCGAAAAGTTATTATAATATCAAAATATGATTTTTTTTTAATATTATTAAAAACAATGTGTTTCAAATGTTACGCTTTTGTACGCTTAAATGTTTAAAATCTGGCATTGACTAAGTTCAAAGTTTAACATAATACACAACAATTTCAAATTCTAGATACCATAATATACCACAGCAAAGCGTGGCAAGGTATAAGCTAATATTCAGTAGAATTGAAATATACATTGAATTTACAGAACATATATTTAGACTTATATACTCTTAGGTTATTTAGTAGTGTCATAGTGATCCACTTGTTAGTTTACTATACATACAATTTAAGATGGAAATTACTTAATAAAATATCCAAATTACAAATATAGGCCGATAAAGAAAAAAGAAAAGGTACGGCCAATCTCGTCACGTCCCGTTTAAACAAACAAGCTAGCTGGCAACTCCTGATATAGAGATGAATTAAGTAAATGTCTCCGCTACCGCCAACTCTATGGTGACTGTACTGAATATCAATGGCTAACACTGTTTTATACTTTTGTTTGTAAACACCGACGTCCAGACACTGTTTACACTATAAATTGCGACCTCGATTTCTTGAATAAATTTCAATTTAAAAGCAGATGTTACCGACTATATAGTTGCAACTGTATGCGTAACGATTCAATTTTTGTGCGAAAGGTTCGAAAGCAAAAGGATCATTCCTCGAATTCTTTAGAAACATGGACATGTCACTTTGATATTGAAATTTCCTTTAGTCTTCTACCGAATCAATGCAAAGAAAGAAAAAATTTGCGGACACTAGCCGTAAAAACAGATGTAGTATTTCAGTTGCTTTCCATGATTTCTCAGGATATTAAATAATCTTTGCGACACGTGTAGGCTCTATTGTTTGTCGAAAAAAACTGGACATATAACGCAATACAAAAGAATCATACGTTTTTATATACTTTGAGATATTTAATCTAAGTATAATAACTTACATGACTTCATACAAGTAATAGAAACATGTTTTACTATTGTTACTGGAGTGTGACTGTTGTTCTTTTATTGTAGAAATTTCTTTCGGTGACATTATCGTTAAGCTTCAATGACTTGACAATAACCCTTTTACAACAGATTAGATTTGACCATTACTTGTTAAATGCGTCTTGAGACTGTTGATTAAAATAATAAGTGACGTCACTAAGCCCTGATGTCAGAGTTGGTAATACAAGTAGTATTTTGTGTGTGTCTACTTGTAAATGCATTGTTAGAAATGCCAAAACTTGCCATCCAGGAAGGAGTTTGCTTCAAGTTTTGATTTACTTGCGTATACATTTTTGGTTAAAAAACTGCTCCGGTAATATTAACTTTTTGTATTAAAAACTAATTCGTAGGTAAAATTATCAAAATACTCTCGGGTTGACTTAAGCCTTTTAATGTCTATATGTTATGAGTGATACTTACGGCTAAAATTTAATGAAAATATTTTTTTATAACACTTATATTACAAACAATTATAAAAGGATGTTTAGCATTAAAGTAGTTTAGTAAAGCAATCGTTATTTAATGCCTTGCGTGATATAAAGGCAATATTGGTATCATAAAAACAGTTGCCACACATCCGCGATAGCCCGGACATGGGTATTTTTAGCATTCAACATAAATTCATATATTTGAAATAATTAACCACGATACTGCTGCTTACGGCTACAAAAACAAACATTCTATGTATCTATGACTTTTGCCAGATTAAGCGCCGCATCCACTGGTAAGGCTTGACTGGCAACATTTTATCTTATTATAAGCGAAAAGTAGTGGACAGTTTCCACATGAATAACGTAACAGTACAGTTACAGTTAAACAGTTTTATTTATCTTGCTAGTTAATTTGACCCCATTTCTGTGGACAGATTGATCTAATATTTAGTATAAGCCTTTTGGTCTGATGACAATACAATTTAATACATTCTATATCATTGTAACACAAAGAGAGGCTGCGACTCTGTTTTTTTACTGCTTCTTTTGTAAGGTAAAATGGTGGATTATATATTTTTCAACTATTACCGTAACATGAGTATCAAATGAATGGGCTATCATTAAGTCAAATCAAAAAAAAAATCTTTATATTCTTATAAACCACTGTAAAAAACAAAGAAAGGCTGATATGACCTCCAACAAATTGGTGGATTAAGTACATACTTTATCATAGTTTCTTCAATATGGGTATAAAATGAAAGTGCTTTACTTAGTAGAATATAATAGTCCACTATGAAAACAAAGAGAATTTAATATAGCTCCCACTAAGATAACTGTTTGAGTATATATTTTTTCACAATATGTTGAATTTCGTAAGAAAAATAAAACTAAAAAGTTGCCAATAAATTTAGTAAAAATAACGGTGGGAGTCACGGGGACTGTGGACAAAACTGATAACTTAAAACTATATTTTTAAATTTCAAACTGGTGTTAAATGTTAAAATTTCATAATTTTTGAGTTAAAATTATTACATTAATCAAATTTTTACATCCATCGGTACTTCGAGCTACACCTATAAATATATATGTATAAATGGTTTATTTATTAGTTAAAACATTAACATATACACAGCATAAAATAAGAACATAAGATAACGAAAATAAATACACATAAACATACACACATTAAATTTAACTTACTTATTAAACATTCGCATGTTGCAGACATAAACCCGTAGAATTTTCTCGTACCGAACGTGACTATAGAAGTTTCCACTTCAAACCTTTTTTTATTGGTTGTATTTACATTAAGATAGTAATAATGTAGTTAATGTACTAGAAGCTAAAAATAATTCAGTATAGATATACTCGTATACCGAATTATTTTATTTACTTTATTTACCGAATTATTACATTCGGTTCCAGAATTAGTCATCACATCAATCTAACAAATAATACAAAAAAATATTGGACGCGTGAAATGTCTATCAATAACCTCTATAACATTATAAATGCTAGTTACAACCATTGTACTTTTTATCTAATGTCCGCTACCTAAAACCTATCAAATTATTTTTAACTTACTATTTTTATTTAAATAAAATCGTTAAAATATTCAGTTTTTCCTGCTAAAATTTAATCAGTTAAACGTTTTTTCATGCTTTAAGAATTTTGGACCCAGTACTGTACACCTAGGAACACGAGAGCGAAAATACCTTTAAGTGTAGTTTGAAGGATTAGAAACAAAATAATAGCAAAGTTAACAGTGAATTTTACATATGTAACATAAATGTATAATACAACGAACTTAGTCGTCTTAACATGGTTATTTGTCCGCAGTTTTAAGATTTCATTATGGCAACCCTGCCCATAAAGAAACTATACAGGTGGTAAGTACAGCTAAGGGTGAACGATATTGTTGAGATATAAATCTAAGCACGCACTTTTGTTAAGCTGTTATATAATATTTACGATCTTAGCCATGTATGAAATGGGCAATAAAAATATATTATCACTTGATATAGTGATACGGTCTCTTGAAAATATAAATAAAGTTTGACTTCAAAATGTCTGTCCTAACAAATGTTTAGGTTCAGACGGTTTGTGATCTTATTTTTAACAAACTCCAAAAAGTTCTACATAGATTACAATAGAACATACCACTGTACGTTATTTTTTAAGATTTATGTACAATAATATTATGTTTTAACTATAACTTAATGAATATACATAAAATGAAGGCTTAAGCACATTTAACTCCGTTAGAGACAACTTGAACATAATGTAACAGAGAATAGCGTGTCGTAAGTTACAGTGTTATATCTTGGTTTAAACAATAAAAAACATAAATTAATATAAAAATCAAAATAGTAGTTTAACTTGCGTTAGTTTCATACGAAACATAGATTTCTTTTGTGGCCTCTTCCAAAAGTAACATTGTTATATCTGTTCTACCAATGTACCTATATCCTTATAAGGTAAAATAAAAGGAAAATAAACCTATAAGGTACATGCTATGTTACAGATAAAAAAAGAAGTTTAATGTACAAAACGAGATTAGTCAATTTTCAAAATGTTATACATATTTTTATAACTTCTCAGCCGACAAACAAGCAAACCGCAAAAACAGACCCTCAAGAGTGTTTACATCAAGATAATGTCAAGTGGACTCAAGTCATAAATAACCAAGTGTGATGTTGCAAATAAAAATAATAAAATAGTAAAATATAAAAAAAAATCAACCCACAGAGTTCTTAGTTATTTTATACGTCGACAATTTGGCAATTAGAAAGATGTCTTACGTTTTTATTAATAAAAATATTTATTGTATTCGTAGTTTGAAAATAAAATTAATAATAACTACCTTATGCCCCTAGGAGACGTTAATAGATACTATAAATATGTAAAATTTAATTCTAATTAATTAGCTCACTCAAGGGCAGTTGATCTTACTGGAACTTACCACCGGGCTCTCGTTGTCATTAAGTGTGTATATTTCTAGAAATATGAATATTCTTATACAAAACAATTTTAATATCGACATCTCTATGTGTCAATCATGTAAGAAGTATTTTGATACATCACATGTTTATTGATTAAAAATATCGATACATATTCAAAGATAATATCATTTTTGAATACTTGCCTGTATGTGTATACTCGTATTTTCCCTTAATACAAAAGCTAAAACCAAAAAACAAGTCCTGATATAATCTTAATAATAAATAGGTTCTTTACTTTATCAAGTCCGCTTACCCATCACAAAATACTTTTTATCAGTCATTTCTGTAGTGTAAGACACTTTATATTCCCCCGTCGTTTTTCACAAGCATTCTCAACTATTTCATGGTAAAGTTATGAAGGATCACATCTCATTTCGATGGTATATGATTTATACACTCAATTACGTGAGGCCCGCTGTGTCTCGCCAACCAGACAGGCCTACCTTTACCAGACATGAAAATTTGCCGCGTATTTTAAGGAAAATCTGAAAATATAATATTACTTTATTTATTTTCTGGAGGGTTTCTTAATTGTTAGAAGAGACGAGTGAGCTCGAGGTAACTGCCCTTAAAAATGATTGTTGATTTTCATTTGTTAGAAATTAAATTGTGTTTAAAGTTATGGGTTTTATTTTATTACGCAAATGAAAACTGAAAAATAATTACACAAACACGACGCTTTATTTTTTATTTAATTGTTCTTTTTTTTACTTAAGAAGTTAATCAAAGATGGACCAGACTGTTACTGCGCTACGATGACAGGTGATCTGCTAATTTATGAGTGTAACATCGCGACGCATTATGGTTCCTTGTTAATTATTAGCGTGACGGGGTTGGTTTTAAGAGGATATGTAAATTCTTTAACTAATAATACACATTTGATACTTACAAAAAACATACATAAAGTCACACCTATTTCCTAGAGGGGTAGGCAGAGACAATTGATCTCCACTTACTATGGACCTGACACACCTCTTTTGCTTCGCCCACGTTCATCAATCGCTGTATGCATGCTCGGCAGTTCCTGGTACTTTAAATACATATATACATAAAAAAAGATAACATCTCCTTAGACTGCTTGCTTGAAAATTTAGACAACCCTTCAAAGAGGCAACAGCGTTACAACCTTTGTCGGAGATAAATATTATATAAAGAGAGGGGCACCCCTGGAATTATGTCCAAGTTCATTCTATAGGTACAACATCTTTGTGGTTAATTGGGTTAACTAACAAACCAAATAAATCTAATAAAAGTAAGCATTTACGTTCTAGCCTTTGAGCATCAATATTTTAAATACAGAAGAAAGTTTGTTAGTTTGCTCCGGATTTTCGAGCTTTATCTTCAGGTAAACTGTTAACTAAAAACAGTTTAACTGAAAAAAATATCGAGAGGATAGTAAAGGGAAAATAAATATATTTTATTAAGCGCTCACATAAGCAAATTTTGAAATTCGATTATAAACAATGAATCATTAAAATTGGAAAAAAGGTATAAAAAGCTAATACCATCATTAAAAAAGTGTTCTCCATTAAAACTTGAATATCATAAAATGGTTGTAAAACTGACCAAAACTGTATTAAATAATATTGTCATATCATTCGCATACTACTTATAAATGACCAATGAAGGCTGAGATGCTTTATATAAATCCTTTACCTCCTGCAATTTTGATCAATCCATATCGATAACCATAATAAATAATATAATAAATAAATATAAATAAATATTTAGGAAAATACTCAAACTTTGAAACAAATATTTTCATATTATACAAACATTTGTCTAGCCCGAGCATCGAACCCGAGACCTCAAGCACATCAGTGGTACTCACTACCACTGCACCATCGAGGCAGTTAAAGTGCGATACCAATCGTTTAAATAGCATTTGAATAAAATCATTATAAGTACCCGGGCACATAATTTCTGAGCATAGGTAGACTCATTAAGAAATTTACAATATTATTTATTGATATTCTATACATCACAAATAGTCATAATAATATTGAAAAAACCAATAACTTTGGAAAAAGATTTCAAATTGACTTATTCTTTTAAGCCCCTCATAGGGGTGAAACTCTATTTAGATTCAATGTTTTTTACACACGTTCCCCTATTGTACACCTCACTTGAAAATATTTTGATTGACAATAAACACTACCTACACAGGAAACGCAAAAACATTGTAGAAATATTTCTTTGAAGAATATGAATAAACGTCGCGAATACACTCTCTTGTACAAGTAAAATATTAAAACCTTTTTATAAGGGGTTGGAAGTTTTTTAATCGCCTTGAAAAAGGGCTGCACAGTCTCGACTGCGAGGCGTCGTCGCTTCAAAAGCGTTAATATAACTTTTGCAACATTATGTTGTATTTCACAATTCATCTGCGTCTTTCACAGGTGTCAAGAGGAAAAGTGTAAAGTTTCTATTGTTAAAACTCTCATTGTTAACACACTTTCACATGCGACAAACACTTTGAGAGAACTCTGAACCACCCCTTTCAGAATGAAAACGTTTTTTCTTTCGATTGAAATTTAGTCGTGGAAATGAAGAGGTAAAGGGCCAATAAGTAGCTCAATCAAATTGCATTATCGCCGAGAAACGCCCCGTTGGAGGGTAGACGCGATAAATTGAATTACTAGTCCCACAATCTCTGCGTCTATAAAAATAGCCTTCGAGTCGTTTCTTGGACGTTACTTGAGTTCGAAAACTAATCAAAGACCTTTTATTTATTGGTATCCCTATCGAAAAGGCATTTAATTCAAAACAATTGCTTATTTCTTTAGTAAATACTAATATTCATTATATTAATGGCCTGAATGTTAGATTCTAGTTCTAGTTTAAATTATCTTTTATAAAATAGGTAAAGTAGATCAAACGCTCTTATCCTTGTAAGAAGAGGCCTTGTCTAGCGACTATAATAAGCTGTTGATGATAACACATACTCGTAATTAGGTAAATGAATTTAGATTTTTTATACTTTGTTTTGACGTAATGTTTGTTGGCCCTGGTGTATCAGGATTATTGTTTGATAACCACAAGATTATTGAGTAAATAGGTAAGTATAGTATATACATGAACATAAACAAGCTTCACATTACTTATGACAACTTTGTTTCTCAACATGTTTGCAGGAACCAATTAGTAGCTCTTTTTAACCGAAGGAGCCTTTATGAAGGAGGAGTTCCTATGTTTAAAAGTATACATTTTAATTTTCTTTGAAAATGTGACCAATAAATATAATATTTAAATATTCTCTCAATTATAGTCTAGTATAGTACTCTCAAGTAGTCATTCACCAGGATACATTGTTGCAGAAGATACCTTCGCATGACCCTTTTTATTAAGTACATCAGCTACATACCTAAAGAATATATCAAGAAATAGTGCAGTACCTGTAACAAATAAATATAATATTTACTTATGTCAAAAGCAAAAAAAAACTAGCGCGAACTAATTTATTTGTATTTTAAGAAATTTTTCTTGTAACTCTCGAACAAAATTGCATTTATAATTTATTTAAGGTTTACATTAATCCCTTGAAATCCTTTTTATTAACGTAAGGAAACCCTACTGGAGTTTGCGGCAATATGGTGTGTTAGAATCGGACCACCTAAAACCACACGGTCTGCCACTCAGCGATAGACTGGGATAGAAGGGACCCAGAAACAGCTATTATTACGACACCCAGATCCTTAATAGCACCTTCCTGCTAGCTCGGACACCACCTGCGGGTGAATTCTGTGTTATATGTCTCCTCGTGGTTAAACACTATAACGGGGAAAATCTGTCCCATCCATCTGCGGCCACATACAGGGCAGCAAGAGGCGCTGGTAAGCGCACTTCTGATGCCTGGTTCGCCGGCGGCGAGTTAAGTCCGATTTGAGGTCGTCCTCCCGAGTTTTCCCCGCCGGCTCCTTTTGCAAAATGATGTCTTTGCAGAAGGTGCCGACCGCGGTAAAACAGTTGTCGCTACCCGCCAAGGAGCATATGATGGTGCGGTAACCGTGATGGTTCTAAACGCCAATATCTTCTGAATATTGAGGCTGGTCAGAGATGCCGCCCATACAGTGCTATTGATCGGACAACCACGACGAGATGACTTAGTCGAATGGGAAATGGATGGGTAAAGTCTAGTACCCGAAGTGGTTGAAGTGCTTAGGGACTTAAGCCAATGACAGAAATATTGAACTCATTGAACTGCCCTATTAAGCTTAAGTTCAATTACACTTTCACTTGTGTACAGATATTTCTATACTTAAATACATATATGTAATACATAAAGCAGAAAATATAAAGCTGATAATAACATAGTTTTAAATTTAAATAAAAAGAAAGATGACGCAATAAATTGAAAAAATCTGACTATCTACCGTTCTTATAATAATAATTGAAACAGCGCAGGTAGTACGGCAGTTAAAATTTAGTCTGTCTCCACCAGACAAGCATAACCACTCCATCGAATCTTTAATTAATACAGATTTAATCAGGTGCTATATTAAATATTCGTGTATTACGAGGTTCCGTCTGCGGCGAGGGGTGAAACCACAGGAGAGTGCGCCACGCAATCACGGTCCATTGTTACCCACCTATGTAGGGGATGCGTCTCATTGTATGAGGAGTATTCAAGATGAAAAATATTGGGTATAATTATATTTTCACCGATATTTTCAACTATATAATTTAAGGAACTTTTCTTTTAGTTCACTAAACTTTTTACAATTGAAAATAACATTATGCTTGATTGTTTAAGATAGAAGAGTGCGTTAAAACTATGGAATTTAGAAAAAAATATCAGTAATCAATTTACTAAAGTTTTTTTATTACGATTTAGAATACTTATAATATTACACTAGACTATAAGACTTCACGAGATTTTTTGATGCATATTCAGATCACTCTTACGCGGACTTCGGACGATAGCTTCAGTTGGCACTGCATAAGTATTACTATTATTTTAATTTATTTTCTATTGAATCAGATGCCAGGAAGAAACCGAAAAACATTTTTCGACAAGTCTAGCACTATAAATCAGAATGAATATGCTGTAACAGAGGTCTACTTACAGCTGTGAGTGGTTAGAAGAATGACTCGACAGAATTTTCTAACTATCTCACATGTATCAATGATAATAACTTGAAATTGAAACTAACGTTTGTGCCAATTAACAAGAACCTCATGACATAAACTGTTCATCATTTAACCTTAAACGCTCAAACCATTTATGTGGTAATGTGTAAATGATCACTGAACAATCCGCTCACAATCAGCCGATGATTGAGCACAAAGTGTCAGCTGATTGACCATTTGCTGCGGACGATTTGTTGCAACACTTCATTAATTGGTCTATAAAGCTCTATTAAAGAAATTGTGTTTATGGATAGTCTGAATAAATAGCCACTTGATTGGTTACATGATTATTTTAGAAACACTATAAAACTACGAAGCTTAGGTAATTCAGCTTTATGACGTCTAAGTAAATAATCAATGTTTTATATAAAAGCATTAATACACACTTGAAGTATTTTGTAAACAAGACAATAAAATTATATCATTTATAACCTCAGTTCCCTTTTATTTTTATTGTAAGAGCCTGCCAAAGAGATTCTACTCTGCCAGATGGAAATCCTGAATGGAATCCAAGAGTTACATACTAGGTCACCATACTCATTGCAAATAGAGACAAAGTAGTACGGTTCCACTATAGCGACCTAGTGAGATGCTTTTTCACGCCCCGCTTGAGGACGTGAAAGGTAGGACAGTCATTGTAGCAGTGAAAGGCTCACACACTTAAGTACAAACTTACACAGTTTTTCAGTCTAGAACCATATATTAATATTAATAATGTATTTATTTTTCTCATCACAAAGGCAGGTACAATTCATGAAGTACAGAAACAGTTTACTCAGACTACATCATTACTTTGTAAAAGACTGGTGGTCTGAAATCCTATGCAAATCACCAGGCTCACACCTTCCGGACAAAACAAAATTACGTTACTTGTAGCATGTACTGGTTTACAATAAATAATATAGGTACTCAAGAAAAAGAAAATAAAAAAGTAACAAAATGTGATTGAGTAAAGTACGTGTATGTATGTTTTTATGTGTGTACGTATTTTAAATAGTGGCCGAATGGCTTTGCCAGATTCTTCGAATTAAGCTGACTTTTTTTGTTGTTGTTTACACTAACTGTTCAATCCAAGGGTTCAAAAATATTCTACAAGATAAGTGTTACACAGAGTATTATTAATAAATGGAACAAAGATAAACATGTTGCATAAGCTTGGTCTAATTATTTAAAATTACAAATTAGAATAAATCAATTCTGTAACCAGCTCTGTTATAATTATTTAGTAGCTAGTGTGTTTTAATTTAATTATTAGATAACAGAAAAGTACCGGACCGTTGAATGAATTTGGAAAAGGGAAAAAATGTTACCCAGGAAAACTACATAGATGGATCATGGACAATAAATGGATTCTTAGTTAGTTAATTCTGAAGTTTAGACATATATTTAATAAATAAGTTAATAAATAATTTTGTTGATTTTAATTTTTTGTTTATTTTTACAATTATAATGCATGAAATAATTAAGTGCCTATATGCCAAATAACTTGTATTTCAAAGACGAATAGTAAAATAAATTAAAATAGTGTTTAAAACATGGTACACTATTCCTTAAACATAACATAGAAATGTTAAGTCTTTACTGTATTTATTGAAGGATACTTTTGCTCTTTGTCTGAATTATATTAATTACTGTTGAATGGACGTCGCTGCTACCCCGATCGAACCTATGGCCTGACGGCCGTTATAATCATATATTTTAACTTAGTGATACTATAGTGTACATGTATTACACATTTAAACATTTCTCTGAAATTACTCTGCTTATTTGTGAAAAAATGCATTAAAATCTGTTGGTTAATTTGAAAGATCGAAGTGTACAAGAACCGATTTAAGTTTATGTTTGTAAAGTTTAGAAGAAAATTGAAAACATTCACTAAATATATTTTTCTTTTTTTAACGTACCTAGCTAGTCAAAGAGGGTTTTCGTTGCTCACATTTTAAAGATATCATTAAAAAGCCTACAAATTAATACAAACCTCGCAATGCAAACTTGTGATCAATCCGCAAAAAGTATTCATTACAAAGAGAGGTAACCTACCCATCGCCCATGCGTCATTACAAATCTCCCTTATATCTATGTTCACAGTACATTAAGTTGCGGTTGCTGTCTAATTAAATCCCCTCCGGTTACGACGCATTACTAGCGATTTTTTATATAAAAGTATATAATTAAGGTTTGTTCATACAGTGTTCATTTTGAGTCAATTAAATGTATTAGTTTGTTTGGTTTGGTATAGGATTTTCTGTGATTATTTTACTGCACCTATAAATCGGTGTGTCGGTAAAATTTAATATTACTCCACATTTAGGTAAAATCATTACACAAGATAACATTCTCTAGGTTTTTAAGCGTCAATAATGAAACACCGTAGTCATGAATGACTATATTTATGTACAATACACGAGTTTTAATACTATATTAATAGATATTTATCTTCCTCGTGCAAATACAAGTTGTACACACTTAATATTGCAGCGGAAAATTTAAAACTCTGCACGATAACAGAAAAATCTAAAATTTTCAATTGAAAATGAAGCTTTAAAGCCCTATTAATTTTTACAACCTTTAAGCTTTTATTTAGAATATCCTACTGGGAGTAGTTAACGATAGAATTACCACATCAGAAATGAAAATCCCTCTTTCAAAAATTGGAATTCCAAACCACAACAAAATTAAACTCCTAAATATTTTTTTCAGAATTCATAGAAACTGTGACTGCGGCCTAATTGAAGTAAATATTTTTTAAGACAATGAAAAAAAGAGAACCTCGACTGCGAGAATACTGGGAGTGCGCAGATGTGTCTGAATGCTGCTGAATAATTACCGCGACGCCTCGGGGGCGTGTCGCCTAAGACCGAGGGTACAATACCGGGCTAGACTTCAAATAGTCGAGCTGGGTAATACACAAGTAAGTATTATGACGTTTGCTAATTGGGTATCAAAATTGTAAGGCGAAATATTAAATGAACATTAGTATGTTATGTAGCAAAACTCTTTTAAAAAGTTGAGCTTGAAAACATAAGTATATCCAGAAAAATATAATTTTTTTATGTTCATCATGATTTCATTACAAACTTGTTTCTTTTAATGCTGATATGAATTTCTTTTACGTAATTAGTTAGCATATTATTTTATGCGAGTTGTTTTACACAAAATTACAATAATTTGTTTTCGTGTAGGTGGAGTAAGTTCTGTATTTGTGATTGAATAAAATAAACCAAATGAAGAACTATTGATTTTTAAATTAGATTCCAGACAAAGCAGATACAACCTTATTCTTATTTCATTTAAAATGCACAACTAACGCCTACTGTCTCTAAATATCACTTAACCGCAGCGGAACCATTCCAAAGTCTATATTAGATTCCTTACTAACAAGTTAGTTTCGGCATTAGATTAGTTCTAGTTGAGCGGCTCGTCCCTCGGGCCTTGTAAGTGCATATCCTTGTTTGACATGACACTCAGTAACTTATTTCGACTTGTATACAAAGTTTCTGTGCACCCCTTTTTGACATAAGATAGTAAAGTGAAAGTAACAGTTGATTGACGAATGTAGGGACGTAATGTCACTTCATTTTTCTTCTTTTGAGTTTTGTTTTTACCTAAAATAATTTCTTAGTAGTTTTTTATTTTATTGTATGGTATAGGTAGATGGTAGACGCCAGATGGTAGGCAGGTCTCGAGGATCGTAAGGGACCTATGCTTTTATTTTGGAGATAAAAAAAGAAGCAACGTACCTACATTGGAGACAATTTTTTTTTAATTTAGATTTGGTAAAGTATTCATTCCTGGTTGAGTTATTGCTTGTGTGTCATGACACAATGACGTGCGCTAATTTGCAAATTTACATGTATAGAATCTATGTTTTATTTCCTTTCATTAATTATTTTTTTTTATAAAATACGTTATATGTGTGCTCCGAATAAAAATGACTTCATTTAAATTATTACTAATACACAAAAGGAGAAATGGTGGATACAGAAATTAATACTGATACTGAAAAGCATTTTTTCCCCAAAGATTTGGCTGTATAAGCAAACAGCTACGTAAAATTAATTACCTAATAGCAACAAGTGAGAAATACGCGGTTACATCATGTCGGATACATTAATTTTAGCCGATATCCGCCTGTCGAACATGCTATAGATTTGGCTCAAATACGTAGAAAACCGCAAACACGTGAAAGACATACATAATTTAAGTTCATCTGAGAGAAGGAATAATATATAGGGCAGTAAGTAATATCAGATGTTGCACAGTAACAAGTTTGAAATATAAGAGAAGATGATTGGCCTTTCCATAACATTATAAAATAAAATTGGCAGGAATTTTAAAATATCAGCCACAATCTTTCTTGTTCTTTCTTATTCATTCATCATTAATTTATTTCGATCATCAAATTGAAGTATTTGACATCGATCAAATGCGCCAAGACAGGTGGGATAGGACACTACAAGACCTCGAACCTACCCACCTTGCCTTCTGGCAACTATCCCGCTCGCTTAAGAGAGACACCGTCACCGTTATGCCTCCTCTAAGCAGACCTAACCTTCCACCGGCCTTCGACGATATCGAAAAGGCAGAGTGCCTGGCCGAGAGTCTAGAGAATCAGTGCACGCCCAGCGTAATACACTGCGACTCGGATCAAATAGCCGAAGTTGATTCGGAAGTAGAGCGCATAATAACCTCACTTCCTACATCAACACTAGCCTCAACTTCAACGCCGACGAGGACGACAGACGAACAAGACCTTGACACGGTCACCCCCGAAGAAGTCGAAACGATCGTCAAGGGCCTACACGCTCGCAAGGCGCCCGGTTCGGACGGTATCACAAACAGGGTTATAAAACTCTTTCCGGAGAGGCTACTGGTCCTGCTGACGTTCATTTTCAACGCAGCGCTCAAGAACAACATCTTTCCACAACAATGGAAAGAAGCCGTTGTTATTGGGATACCCAAACCTGGCAAACCAACGTCCGAATCGACCAGTTATAGACCGATCAGTCTGCTTAACACGTTAGCTGCGGAACGCGGCTTAAAACACCTCGTCCGTGTCTGGTCGTTATAGCGGTAAGAAAAAACTTTAACTTCTCTGTCGTGCGAGAGGCATAACTTCTATCTCGTTCGGTGTAGGGAAGAGATAACTATATGTTTGAGATGTGCTATTGATTCCTAGTTCTATGGTACACCAACCCTATGTCGGGTTTGTTAGACCTCGTGCCGCACTGAACAAATAATAATGCTAACACAGTGCGGAACGAGGTTGCGAACGCCTCGTGCCTCCGTGCACCTCGTACCGCACCCCACGCTAATTTCACGTGGTTAGTGTTGTGCAACGCAGTTGACGCTGCGCACGCGACGAACTAAGACCGCTGTCTTTGAGTTAAAAATTATCATGTTGAGACGTTGCCGAAAAAAGTTAATCAAGGAGGAAGATGAAGAAAAACTGGTTGGACAATCTGAGCCTAAATCAAAATACAGGAAGATATTTCAAAAACAGGTAAGTCACAAATATACTCCGTCTAGGTGAAATAATTAGGCCAAGTTACCTAGGTATATTAGAATACCTACGTTTATTTGTTAAAATAAATATATATCAACAAAGTACGTTAATATTAAAATGTGTATTATATTGTATGTATGTATGTATAGCTCCCTACACCTTTGCCCAGCAGTGAGACTCGGCAGGCTAGCCGTATATTTGTATGATGTATAGTAAGAAATTACATTATAGGTAATTACGTTTCCTGTCATAGTTCAAACATTTAAAAATGATAGTACAGAAAACGAAACTTTGGACGTAGAAGAGGCATTACCCAGCCACCAAACTAACAAGAACGATGATGATGAGTGGGAAGACATATCGGAGAGTCCCGTAAAATTTGATGAATTTGTTGGGGAAAATACTTACAATATGCCGCCGTTTGTAAAATCACCTGAAGATGTATATACGTTATTTGTAACAGATGAGATGATCAATAAAATGGTGTTAGAGACAAACAATTATGCGCGAAACTATTTACGAACAAAGCAACAACAAATGAAACGTAATTCACGTATGAAACAATGGACTGATACTAGTCTTCAAGAAATGAAAATATTTCTGGCAGTTGTGATGGCAATAGGTTTATGTAAAGTACCTGATATAAATTTGTATTGGAGCAAGAACAAATTATACAGAAACGAATTTATACGTTCAGCGATGACAAAAGATAGATTTTTACTCCTATTAAAATGCTGGCATGTCAGTGATGTCTCGAATGATGATAAAACTGACAAACTACATAAAATCAGAGATATGTTTTCGATGATCACTGACAAATTTCAGAATATATTAAAGCCTGGAAAATATGTAGTAATTGATGAGACAATGATTCCCTGGAGAAGACGATTAGGTTTCCGTCCAGATATAAAAAACAAATCTCACCGCTATGGCGTTAAGCTTTACAAGCTTTGCACCCCCCGAAGGTTATACCTACCAAATAGAGATTTATACAGGTAAAAAATATCAGAAGCGAGAAGTCGATCACAGCCAAAAGGTAGTACTAAAGTTGATAAAAAATTTAACAGAAGAGGGAAGAATCGTGATAGTAGATATTTTCTATACTACTTTGAGTTTGGCAGAAGAACTTCTATCACAAAAAACTTTTTTATGTGGAACTTTAAACTTAAGAAGAAAATCTTTGCCAAAGAAGTTAGTGCGAAAATAAAAAAGGGCCAGATTATTGGAAAAATGAACAAAAAGGGTGTGAAAGTATTGAAATGGGTTGATAAAATAAATGTTTTAATGTCGACTACGTGCAAAGACCATGACGATAAACTAATAGATACTGGGAAAAAGAAGAGAGGCACTATCGAAAGCATTAAAAAACCCAGATGTGTTCTAATGTACAATGAAATAAAAAAAGGAATAGACTACAGTGACCAAATGTCTTCGTATTATACAACATTAAAGAAAGGAATTAAGTGGTGGAAAAAGTTACAATGGAGCTAATATTTGGTACAGCCCTTATTAACGCCTGGATTGTGTACAATTCAATTAATGGTGATAGAAATAAAATGCCAAGGAGAATATTTGTAGAACAACTTATTGAAGCTTCTACACAGAAAGACTTGGATGTGGATACAGGTAATTTTAAAATATCCTAACTAATCGTTATATCGTTAATAAAAACGTGAATGTGTTATGTTAAGTAACTTTCTTCATATAGACTAATGATAATGATAACTATTAGTATGTTTGTTTATTGAATGCAAACGGTGTCTTGCTCATCGAAATTTAGCTCTTTTGCTCGGCTCTTCTCTACTCTAACCAACTATACCGAACTCTACCCAATTCTACTTTACTCTTACCCTAATCTATTCTTTCTCACACTTCACACTCAACTCGTTCCTACTTTTCAGAATCCACTGCAAAAAAAGCACATCATCTTGAAGAGGATCTGAAGAAGAAGAAATGTGTCGGATGCTACGAAAAACTCCGCACAACCTTGACATGTCGGGAGGCAGACAAAGAAACAAAAAAAAATCTCACGGAATGTGCTGTTTACAAAAAATCTTATTGTCTGACATGTTTCAATGAAAAACATACGTAATTTTTTCCCTTTTTTGTATTTATTTTGTACATAACTTTGATAAATAAAAACCATAAAATAAAATCGATATTTATTTTCCCATCACTAAATAATATGAAAACCTACCATTTTTCAGTGCGGTACGAGGTGCATTAAACCCCACATTTTATTTTACCCATAGAATCTAAACTAATTAATTTAACCACGGGCGACGGCAGATTTAGGTTAATCAACTCATTGTTAATCATAATCAAGAAAAAAGCCGTCAATTTTGTCTTATTTGGCACCAAAAAAAGGATTTTAGTCTCCTTCGGGCGGTGCGGTTTAATATGCCTCGTGCCGCCACAATGTCGGGTATTGGACGAGGTTTAAAACAACTCGTAACGCAGTAATGGAAAGTAAAGATAAATCTGTGCCGCAGTGAACGTGTTAAAGGATTAGGCAAGCTATACGAGCGTCTAATCTACAATAGGCTGAAAGCGTATGCCGATGCTAATCTTCTCGTCCCCCACGAGCAATTCGGTTTCCGAACCGAACACTCGTGCGTCCACCAAGTCCACCGCATCGTTGAATACACCAGCGATCGGCTTCAACGCAACCTGTTCACAGGTATCCTCTTCTTTGACGTAGCGAAAGCTTTCGACAAAGTGTGGCACAACGGCTTATTATTTAAGCTGTCCACTATGGGAGTGCCACACGGACTCGTGCTCATCATACGAGACTACTTGTCGAATCAAAGCTTCCGCTACCGAGTAGAAGGGTCACTGTCCTCCACTCACCCCATTCGAGCCGGTGTCCCACAAGGGTCCGCGCTCTCCCCCCTACTCTTCACGCTGTATACTAGCGACATTCCGAAACATCGGTATGTGCAGACGGTATTATTCGCAGACGACACGGCTATCTACTGCTCGGGGGTGAACCTCTCGACAGTAGCCAAAAAACTCCAGACCGCAGCCAACGCACTGGGCGTTTGGTTCCGGAAATGGAGGATAGAGGTCAACCCCGAGAAAAGCCAGGCGGTGCTGTTTCACAGAAGACAGCTAAGCTTGTATCCTCTGGAGAAGACCCCTCAGATTAGGATGTTCGGCAAGTCTATCCCTTGGGCTAGGCAGGCCAAATACCTAGGCATAACCCTTGACGACCGTCTATCCTTCGGCCCCCACATCAAGGCAGTCCGCAGCCGGGCTGCCTTCGTGCTAGGACGTCTACACTGTTTAATTAACGCGCGTTCGAAATTAAACTTAAAAAACAAAGTTAGATTGTACACGGCATGCATACGTCCTATAATGACGTACGGCAGCGTAGTATTCGCACACGTTAGGCCACACAGGATCCATAGGCTTCAAACACTACAGAATAGTTTCATGCGCAAAGCTACGGGAGCACCGTGGTATGTACGCAACGTCGACCTTTACATCGACCTCAGATTGCCGACCATCAAGCAATTCATAAAACAGTGCTCCCTTAGCTACTTTGACTCTGCTCCGACTCACCCCAACCCTCTAGTGGTTGCGGCTGTAAACTACACACCGAGTAAAATCTCTAAAATACGTCGACCCAAACACGCGTTAGGGGAGCTAGACGACGACATTACACGCGCTCAACGCAGAGCGAACACACTAATTACGAACCGTCCGCGTTTTCGTCCCCGACGGCGGGGGCGGAACACGCGCCGCGTAAACCGTCAACAAAACATGGGAGTAGGCCGCCCCAGTGTTTCAGCAACACCCCAAGCCGAGGTTCGTACCCCGCAGGGGGTGCCCTTGGGCAATGTTGCTTAACAAATGGCCGGTTGAGAGCCCTCAGCGCTCACCGTAACTAAACCGGGTAAAGTTGTAGAGGCCATCTGAGGCCAACAGCTAAAAATCAACACAAAAAAAAAAAAAAAAAGAAAAAGAAGCATTTGACTTGTCGCGTTAGAGTTTTTTACTAAATCTGAATATTGTAGGTACTTTTACGGCTGCGGAATTTTCTTTACTAATCAATGGGTACTAAAATTAACGCTGTTACTCAGAAAAGCGGAAGAGACAGATGGTCAAAAGATACTCTTTCCTAAATTATGTTTAATTATTTCATCATTTAATTATATAAAACTTTCTAAGTTAACTTTTGTGAGCTTTTCAAGATAAAACCCAACTCAAAGTTTGAAACTAGTAACTTAATATGCTCGCACGCCTAAGAATTCTGTATACATTTTAGATTATATTTTATCATCAATATTTTATAATATAAATTTCTACTAAACCACATAAGATATATAACTCTAGATAAACATATCCTCTGTAGTTAAATAACCCAAAATGTCATATTTCAGGCAACCCCACCTTTCAATGTATATGTAATGTATCATCATTCTACCCAAGCCGTCAACCTCCACACTTAATAAAGGTGGAACACTGTGTAGCCGATGTCCAAATGAATTTTCTACTTCAATTTCGAGAGTGGTTTACACTTAGATATTTTATGTTAATGTGCTATCCGCAGTATGAAATAATAATACCTACCCGTGTCCGGTGACTGGTGAGCCTCTAACTTTAGGACTACTTTCAGTGTTGCTAATAATTTGCTACAAAATTTATGCAGTACTGCGAAGAACCGTTTTACTTTACTATTGGACAATATCTTTCGACCTTTTTGTTTCGATTTTAAGTTTGTTAATACACAGCTGTTTTACATTGATTATTTAATTTAAGTAAATAGTTATTGCATAATAAATTAAACCAATTTTCTATAGTATTAAACAAGTTTCCGAAGCTGTGATTATTAAAAAAAATAAATATATCAATCAACCAATCGCCATCCACTATTCCACGAATATAGCAAAAAAATATATGAGGAGGAATATTTCCTGCTTTTCTGTTGTTTCTTTATAAGAAACCTTTCACAATTGAAATATGCCTGTGTGAACTTCACAAACACAGAAGAAACGGGCACAAAGAACACTAAGACTCAAAAAAACAATTTGCGGATAATACAGTGTTGTCTCAAGTGGGATTTGAACTCAGCACTGAGCGCAGCAGAAAGTGGCAAAGTTACCGCTCAAATAACTACACCATCCGTACAATCAATGTGTACATAGTTATTTTGCTATTGATATGGTTTTTTTTATTTAATAGCCTGTCAAAGCGACTCTACTCTGCTTGATGGAAAGCATGAATAGAATCCAAAAGTTGTAGTCGCCATACTCATTGCGAATGCTGACAATGCAGTATGGTCACCCACACTACGGTGGCCTATTACGATTTTTTACGTAAAAGACATGACAGCCATCGTAGCATTGTGTTGCACACACTTACCACAACAACTGTCACCCTTGCATCAATGGGCCTCCGGTCTCGCGCTCACCAACGAAACATGACAGCACGGAAGCTGTCGCTTTAGGTTGGTCTTCTGTGGGAGGGTAGTACTGCTCCGGACGAGTAGGCACGTTTATGCTGTAATAAGCGTGGCTCTACTACCTGGAGTTTACTGTTACTGTAGCATTGACTGTTATTTTTTTAGGTTTGAAATTCCTATAAACTGACACATACATTTCACTTTATAGACCTCATTCCTTACATCTCTGGAAGTGTGACCAGACGTGTACTTATCGGTCTTAAACATGGTATAATGGACTTTTTCAACGGAAGTATTCGGGTTGGTAAATGGGAGCATTAATAGCAGTTGTAAATTTACTTACGTTGTAAAAGTATGTTTGTTGGTTGGTGAAGTTTGTTTGTGACTTTGTAATGGGTGTTTTAGCTGTGTTATATTTTAAATAATACACATTATAAGATAAAATACAATGGAGTGAAATCCTGCATCGCAAATGGTGTTTAGTTAGATATTTACTTCTGACACCAATAAAATGACTTTTTGATGAAAAATAGTCGAAGGTGACACTAATTTTTGTAAACACATGAACTTATAAATTGATATTTTTTTCTAATTAGGAACTCAATTAAACTACTCTAAGATTGTTTCGTTTTTAGCCATAAATTTAAGTTTGTAGTTCCACAATACTCTTCCTATGCATCGATACAAATACATCACAATCAATTTTCCAACCGCAAACCTTGTAATCTTTATTTTGAAATTGAATCTTACTTTTGACCACAACATTTGATGTAAATACAAAAAAAAACATAAGATACTAAGCTACATTTAACATCTTACCTACGTGTTGTGGTAAGAGGCATCAAAAATCGACGAAAATACATTCATACTTATTCAGCCATTTGACAATATATTCGAATCTTTTTAATGTTAATAATATTCTTGTACACTAACGATCAGCTGAAATACTTGTAGAAAGCCAGAATAAACAAGATAAGCAATACAATACAGACACAAACACACACATGAACAGACGCACACACGCACGCATGCGTGCACAAACGTACGCACCCACACACTAAAATAATATAATATTAGAATATACATAAGACTTTAAATTTGTTAAACGACACGATTTGTTAATTCGTTAAACGACAGCCTAGCTTATATTAATGATGTTTTATTATTTTTGTTATGGAAGAATGAGATCTCCTGACATAAGCAACCCTAACTTAAAAGGAGGGTCTTAACACTGAACTGTTATGTGCAAACTATAAGGTTAAATAAATAAACAAACATAAAAAATAATTAAAAAATTCATAAAAACAATAGAAAGAGTTGTAACAACTATCTTATAAGTTTGTCATGGATCATGCTAAACTTGAAAACTAATTTTAAAAAATGTCAAAATCTTAGATATAAAGTTAGTAAGTACATGAGTAAATATTATCCTTCTCACAAAATGTCACGGCAAAACTTTAGGTAAATGCTTGCAATAAGTGTTAATAACACAACTAAACAAGTTTTATTGTTTTTAATCTAATCTAAATGTTTATAGTTAAAAAATAATTCGTTTTTACAGTTATTTGACGATAGATTCATGAAATGGAATAAATATTGATTTTACTTAGATAACCCAGTAATAGTTTACAACCTCTCAATAAACATTGGCGGTTTCAAATATTATTTTGGTACAAGTAGTATAATAAATCTCTAAACCTATTGCCATTCGATAGTCGACGGGGAAATTATTGGATCAGTAAATAATATCTGACTCGATCCCCGAATAGTAAGTACTAAATAAAGCTTGTATCATACTGCTATAGGCTAAGATGTCACATTTATCTACGGCACCACTAAATTAAAAGTGAAGACCAATGTTTATTTTTTGATACACTTCTGTTTTCCACACCACCTCGTCGTAAACCACGGCAGGGTAACGGTCTGTGAGGGTTACCACACGTTAAAAAAAGGGGGACGACCGTTATTACCGTCCTGTGTGTGGACGGAACGGGAATTCGTCTCCATCTGTTACAGTGACCAGCCACGAGGAGGCGACGTCGTCGTGTGCTGTACATCGCCTAAATAGAGAGTTAAACATGAAGGTGGTGTCCGCGCCAGCGGGCAAGCGCTGGGAAAGGTCTAGATGTCCTAATAACAGTCGATATCTCAGGCGCAGAGTGGCACACCGTGTGACTGTAGTCGGTCGGATTGCGACTCATCACCCCGCTGGAAGTCCCGGCCATGGCCATAGTGTATGTCACCATACTACATTGTCTGCCTTCGCAGTGAGTATGATGTCCTAAATTCAAGAATTGTATACATGTTTTCTATCAGGTAAAGTAGAGTCACTTTAGCAGGTCCTTAAAATAAATAAAAAAACAAACAAAATAGTAGTCGTAAGCAGTGTACTTAATTATAAGATAGTACAAATACATCGACTAAATTATTCATATTTATCAAAGGAATATCAAGTACGGAAATGAAACTTTATCATTCATTAATACTGACATGATTCATCATGTGTATTAATAATATATTCATGTCAAAGGGAAATATAGTATCAAATGTTAACGAAGACGTGACTTACTGAAATTGATTGTGCTATACAAAACTATTTTAGTACTATACCAAAAACCGAAGTTGTATATTGAGTATAATGTTGATACTTTAATTAGAAGAGTCCTAAGAAAAGGAAAAGTTGAGTTACCTGTCAAATTGGGAAAAAGATACAACAGTATACACTTGGGACATTTTTAATATATTATTACATTTATGTCAGAAATCTAATACCTTGATTCTGTTGACCATTGCAGTATTTTTTTTATGAGAATGAGATATTCCCTATGACGCATTCTAAGCTAATTTAAAATTAAGATTCGCTATTTTAACTTACACATTGCACATTGCATTCACAGTAAATATATTTAGCGCACTTAAAAAAGTCTCTTAACAAGATGAAATTAAAATCCAGTTGATTTTAAACAGATTTTATGCTCCCAGTCCATTAAATACAATGTAACGAAATAGCGCTATTTAAAGTCTAAGTAGCGTGTAAATCCTTTATACCTTGGGGCTAACGAGCTTTCTACATTAGCAGGCCTGGCCTAAATGCAACATGAATAAAGTAAGGGATAAAAATGTACAATGTACGATGTAGAAAGTGCTTACAGCGACATTTCAACTCACAAAGGTGCCCTTTAAATGATATTTATCAATTAAATTTCACATGATGAAAGGTAATTCAAAGATAATTAAATTTTGTTTATTTAGCCTTTTTTGTTTTGTTAAAATGACAAATTAACATACAACTTAACTTAAGCACAGTTATCCTTACCAGAATCTATTTAAACTAAGTATTTTAAATTAAACTAATATTTTAATATCTTAGATATTAACTTACGATCAGTCATACGTGTGTGTATGTGTATGTATGGTACATATGGTGTATTGATAACTTTTATTGCATTAAATTTTATTTCCTCATCTCAGTCTTCATCTTATTAATATCATATCTAAATCATCAATTATCTATAATCTATATTTAAAAGGCTACCTAAACCTACATCTGGGTAGGTAACGTTCATGGAATGAACTACGATAAAATATATCCTAATTTAAGAGTTAAGTATGTAGTAAGAAAAATTGGTGCCATTACTCTATCTGAATCGCGACAACTGTCCACTAAGTTGCTCCTCGTGATTGTTATGAAGACAAATATCCTTCTAACATAGATGAATGGTAACCCTCCAGCTCGTTAATTGTGTTTAGAGGGTGATGCATGTGTCGTGTCTCCAACCGCAGGGCAGAGGAGATGGTGCTGCATGAATTAATCTCTGTTAGATCATATTATTACATTAATTATAAAACTGTGCTAAGGTTAAAACCATATAGGATAAGGGACAGTGTAACTAAGTGTTGAAAAAGGGGTCTTAATTGCGATTGGATTAACCGTTTCTTTAAAATTACAATGATTAATTATTGTATTAATAAAGAAAAATACATCCACACAAAACCATACAAAACATACGTCAAAATTACTATTATAATTTAGTAAGTTTGTGAGTTTATATGTAGTCCGAAAGGTCATTATTTTTAGATTTTGAAATGCCTCTTATTTCTTTTAATCACTACGTTTCGTGTGAATCTGTCGAAAACAAATAAGTTTTAGTTTTATAAGTAGATGACATGACACGACTCATCTCAATATTATAATTTCATTGGAGAGCAGTTAACGTGAAATATCCATCACAATAATCGATTTAGTTACTGCCCGTAGCATCGAATATTGTAGACAGACTATCGGTCGAAATCCTTCTGCTCTTGTCATGTTTTGTACGTCCCGAGGCGATAATTTATATTTCAACATGATACATAGTTCAACGTTTTGCTGAAAGTTTTATAAATGTTGAACAATAGAACTGCTTGAGCTCTATTCAGAATTCATCAAAGATTTATAACGATAAATACTATGTGCAATTTTATCTGACATAATTAATTAAGGACCTACGATATGTTTTGTAAGTATTTGATTAGTAGTAAGGACTTCAAGATATTTTTTACGATAAAAGTGTGCTTACTAGTCATTTAATGGTACATAACTACCGTTGTCCATGAAAACTTGCAACTCAGAGTCACAAGTGTGATACCGTCCGAGGAATCTCCTAGTGTCAGGGAAAGAGGGAGAGGGGTTTTTTTTTGATTTCTCATAACCTCACTGACTCGATGAAAGAATTGCTTAACACCTATTTCATCCTATCGGTTCCTACACGTGTGTATTTTTTTTTCATAAAAGCCTCCTAAGTGACTCTACTCAGTCTGATGGAAAACATGAATATAATCCAAGAGTGGGTGCCGTCAGACGCATTGCGAATGCAAATAATGCACTATGGTGAACTGCGCTATGGTGGCCTTGTGAGATGCTTTTTCACACCCCTCTTAAAGCCTAATTATATATAAAATATGTATATACATATATAGCGTATATCGTTATATCATTATTAAAAGCCTTTAATAGTCTAGCGCTGGACATAGCATTCCCCTTAGAAAGTAGGTTGTAATTATGTATTTCTATATTTCATTCTGTCAATACTCGATTAATAGTTTTTTCAATACATTCTGTATTACAAGAACAGCTTAATGTGAAAGTAATTATTCAAACACATCTGTCGGTTCTCTACGGGGGAAATGTTTTTGCTAACATTCTTATACAGTCATAAGTCTTGCACGATGAAGGCAAGATTACTCAAGGATTTTCTCTGAGAGCATAAATATTCTTAGGTTTATATTTTGTAGTTCTTTTTATGCACGTCCTGTAGTTGAGAAATAAAAGTACTATAACACTGTGTGTAGTTAGCAAAAATTGTATAGGCTTTCTGCAATAAAATTACATTATCTTTAAATTATAACTTTAACAGTAAATTAGTATGATTTGATATCAAGTTTTTTTTCCACCTAGATGCCGAAAACTGAAATTGAAGTGGGTAATGGTCTAACATCCACATTAAATGTATAGATTAAATAGTCTATCCTGTCTTCATCGGAGTTAATTGAAATATTGTATATAATTAAATGACTGTTGAATCCTAGAAGAACAAAAATGTTTAAAAATACTTTTTTATTACCACTAGAAGAATATTTCAAAATAAATTTAACGATATACGTACGATACACCATGATAATCGATGATTCGATCGAATAGTACCATTCGTTTTCCCAGTTGGACTCGTTACTTATTTTTTTTAAATGCTATATACAGTAAGGTTATTTAGACTACAGTTACTTAAAAAAATGAACTACAGACATATGGTAGAGGATAAATAAAGTGGAGATTACTTTAGGAAAGCATCTTGTAATTTATTGCACTCGAGCAACAGTATTAGCAGCGTAACTAGAACGTACAAACATTGTCGCCTTATTTTATTACAGATTTTGTGTACCATGTATGTGTTACGTTGAAACGTACGTATTTTATTCTAGTTAAATGCACAGACGAGACGCTTTTAGTAACAATAATACGTAATGTGTCTAAGATTAGTTAATATTAACATTTTTATCGGACACCGATTGATTACTGTTGTTAAAATATTATTTAAGATTGTAGATAGGTCTCATAGTTTAGCGCACCCATTTACTCTCTTGCAGAGAACTTTTTAGTTGATAAAAACAATAAATAGACAGATATGTACACGACTATGTGTACAAAATAATTTTACAATTTTAATATCTTATAATATAATATAATATGTATATATAATATATAATAAAATATAATTAAATCAAACTTAAAAAAGTACGTCAATTAGCGTGAAGTGTTCCAATATTGTAATATCTCGCCATATTTGTATGTGTTTTCTTCATTCCAATAATTTAATATCTTAAAGACAAACGTAGTACTTATGTAACACAATTAGTATTGCGTTAGCATTTTAATACATTACATTTCACTATAGTAAAAAAATCTTCTGATCAAAATTAAATTTGTTTTTTTTTTCCATTTTCGCACCCAAATTCCACTTCTGTTCATGCAATAATTGTAAGAAAACGTTAAATTACATTCTTTTCCGGCATTCTTGGCTACGAAAAGCTTAATTGTGTTCAACAAAAACGTCATTATCTACTGAAGCATGGCAAAACCTCAACCTATAGACCAACTAATAATCTTCCACAATCCGTGGTAAAAACAGAGTTAAATCTTAAGATGTTTACATTATGGTTTAATATCGAGTAAAATTTCAAAGATAGATTCAAAATAAAGTTGGTTGTTCACGATTGGCTTCAGTCAACAACGAAACGACGCTAGAATTGTTATAGTTATTGTTTCTTTGGCGGTTGTAATAGCTTCCAGCACTTAGAGGTTTATATGGGGTGGTAAACGTTTGTATTATTCGTCTAAGATGAAATGAAATTCAATGTCGCAAAGTCTCTTTGTATATTAATGACTGAAATGGAGAAAATCCTACAATCACATAAAAGGTACTTACATTAAAGTCGGCTAAAATTTTCAATTGACGAAGTACCACTAGTAAATATTTTATTAAATATCTTCATATCAAGATGTCTTCTCAAGATATTTTATATAAATTCAATTCAATTTATTTAATTAAATATTAGCATTACCGTACACACTAAATCACTTATATCTTGAATAACTAAAATATTAAGGAATTACAGAAATCAGAAAAACAAAAACAATTAAACAAAATTTGTAAACAAAAAACAACCTAAATTCAACTTAGTGCCATAAAATTAATCTTTGACATTGAAATAAAATTCTAAAAATCATATAATAACGCTATGAGAGTCAAAAAATATAAATACTATATGATAAGCTTAATTGTTCTAGTAGTGGGGCTGTTGTCAGCCTGGAAAGAGCATCACGTAGGCGGATAACCCAGGAATCTATGTTATCGTATTCCAACGCCACGCATATTAAATTGATCGGGAGCAAAAAAATGTATTGATATCCATACAACAGAGCAATTGTCCGTACTCGCCAGTATCAGGCTATAATCTTTGACATATGCAGATTACCGTCTGAGTATCTAAATCCACCAATCTTGATACAAACACAGAAGGATTGGGCAAGATGTAATACCCATATTAACGCTTATATAAATATAATTGCAAAATCTACGTAGAATTTTTCAACTATATTATATAATTACTCGTGTGGACTCCAAACTATTGCATTATATTCTGGTTTACTAGGAACAGAAGCATTGTATATTTAAATGCAGAAAATTTGTTTAGAAATACATTAGTGTCTACGAGATCAGACATGTGGCATCTACTTAACACCCAGTCTTAATTCTAGTACTTAAATAGTCAACAAATTATTCATGTAGAATTTGTTGACTATATATTATAAGTGTTGTTATTATTAAAAAGGTAAGTATGTTGTCAGGACCACAAACCATTGAAGTTTATAGTCGCTTTATTGGACACCTACGTTCCGTAACTGTAATTTGGTGGATAGTCACTGAGAATAGGCAGTTTAAGTGATTTGCCACTTTCTTCGTTGCCTTGCCATCTAACAACGGAAAAGTATTATGAAATACTAAACTTAAATATTGAACAAACGAATCAATTATTTCCTGACCATTTACAAATTTATGTTATTATTATAAGTGTATGTTTCTATCTGCAGCCTATTTTTTCATCTTTCCCATACATATTATCATAAACTTAAAGAATTTAAACGTATATTGCTTTTAAACTTTAATATATATTCTTTGACGACTGTATTTATAAGCTCGCTTCACCTTACTGTTATAGTTTTGAATAAGATCTTTGTTAAACTCAAAACCATAGCATTCAAACTTTTCCAAACTATTAATACTTTTTTAGGTTTATTATTAATTATTTTAAGTTTTAAGTAACAATTTATTTCTTTGGTAAACCATTTTTTTTTTCTATATTAAGAACCTGCCAAAGTAACTCTACTCTGCCTGGTAGAAAGCATGAATAGAATCCAAGAGTTATGGTCATCACACTCATTTCAAATGCTGACAATGTAGTATTGTGACCCACATTATGGCGGCCTAATGAGATGCTTTATCACACCCCGCTTGGGTACGTTAAAGGCATGATAGTCATCGTGGCAGTGTAAGGCTCACACAGTTACCACGGTAACTGTCACCCCTGCATCAATGGACGGATGCTGTCGCTTTAGGTTAGTCTTCTGTAGGAAGGTAGTACTGCCCCGGTGGAGCCGACCCGCTCGTGCTGAAACCAGCGTGGCTTTCCTACCTACCATTTTGGATTCATGTATTTATTGTTGTGAACTATTGTTCTTAAAGCATACTAAAAAAATGTTTTATAAATAATATAAATTAAGTATACACCACTGCACATATAGTTTGTTTATGACCTTAAGGTGATGATAATAATAACTTCACCATTTGAGATTGTATGTTTAAGGATAAGATAACATGGACTTAGATTCATTATTTATAGTAGAAATGGTTTAAACTCACTAACTTTTTCAAACAAGTATCGCGAGATTTAGTCTTAGAGCACGAAATACCATAATTATTTAGTAAATAATCTGCAGTAAAAAACTTCTGTAAGTTTCTTAAAGAAAAACTTATCTTCTACATCTGTTTTTCGCCACTTTTATAGTTTTATTTCAATTAAATAGAATATATATTGATATACAGGTATATTGAAGACCAATTCAATTCACATGAGAAGCAAAATCCACCATAATTAAGAATTTCTCGTTTCACATATCTGCATTAATGGTAAGGTGAGTTCAGCTGGGCGAACAAAATTTTAATTTAGCGATGCGACGACAAGATGTGATCGACTCCTCCTTCACTTGTGTGCTCTTAAACTTATCAGAAATTCAACTATAAAGTGAGATCTGTATATATGTATTTACATATGTGTACAGAAATGTATATAAGTATTCTGTAAGTCAATCTAGCTTTCATAGTACAAGCTCTGTTGAGTTTGACAAGACGAAATTTATTTATCATATTACTAACTGAAAAGCCTGCCTCATTACAAAAACATTTTATTTAATCTCATTAAAATTAGTCCATAACGGTAACTTAGTACTACTCAAGAAATTTCTATCACTTTTGTTAGAATAAAAGAACAAACACCATGACGTTAAGTTAAAGCTAATACTCATACAGAATTTCGTCAAAATCCAATCATGATTACTTTAAAAATCCACAACAGGTTCATAAAATACTGTCTTTAATATTTAGACATATAATAAACAATATTTATACGTAATAGAAAACATAAACAACGGTTAATGACATCGTTGGAAGCAGCATTTGCAACACATTTTTACTGTAGATTTTGATGGTGCCATTAGGTTGGGTAAACGGCCCAGTGGTTGTCCATCCAAGGGCTGCCCTTCGATTTAATTTACCGCAGCCGGTACACAGCGCAGCGAGGCGTTTTGCCACAGTTAATTTAGAAATAATTATCGCTCTCCCCAGTGTGCTCATTCACTCTGCACTCTATATGAAATATGTATCAAAATCAAAATATTAAAATGCGGCACAGAAATATAAATACGTCAAAGACTAAAGATCGGTTTTAAAAAGACTTCTTATGCAGATTAATTTTAACTTAACAAACAAAAGAACTCAGCAATATTGCCCATGTAACATCTGAATAACTAAATATGTTTCTAGGCTGCCATAGAGTGGGTTACCATACTCCATTGTTTGCATTTGCAATGACTTTGGTAACCAGGACTCTTGGATTCTATTTATGCGGACCATTAGCAAAAAAAAAATGTTTGAATATATTTATAAGCCTATGATTAAAAAAAAACAGCAATAATGACAAACAGAATAGATTGCGTTCTATACCCAATTCATTCGCACATTAAATATCCAAATTTTTTTTTGCACTACGTTGTGTATCAGGTGTCTAAAATACAAAAAATATGCCTCCTTAGTCGGTTTTTCTATCATGTAGTCCTAATTTTATCAACTAATTCCTTAACCGCCCGCTTGACAGCAATTTACTTAACTCCATGTGGGACTCAATTATGGTCGGCAAAATGGGGGCATTTGTAATAAAAACGATTGTTAACGGATTGGTACGTTTTGAATTGAAATAAACTCAAGATGTATTCACGTTCCAATATTTTTCTACAGTTTAAAGTAGTTACATTAGTTAATTTTAACTCTTTAACCCGGGTTCTTGACTCCTTGAAAGAATAAAGTTTAAAAAAAGCGATTTCACGCTCCGTCATTTTGTATTTTTTTTCTGTCTCTGGTTTGTTTTTTAATCTGCCAGGAGTACTAGACGAAGTGTTACCAACACTATGCACCGTATTCAACCTTTATATAGGTACATAAATATAGAAACACACAGTTCTAATATATTTTACATGTACACAACATATAACTTTGCCATAATTCATCGGGTATATAGGTGTCAGCATAGATTTTAATACATTTACGTGAAGGTGTAAAATAATTATGTTAATTTAAACTAAAAATACACAGCACTGCAACTGCACGTGCAAATACATGCACAGAACATGTGTACTTTTATTGTAGAATCCTAGAAACTGGAAAACAGTGCTGATCTCTCTATATTATTTATTATTTGTTCGGTTGTTACCTTTCACTGAGTTCGTTAGTTCAAATTAAAGTTAAGTTTTTATAACTCTTAGCAATAACAATTTATGAACCTAGAAAGTATTGCCTACTTTTAAAACAATCTTCTTCTTATGTTCTACGATGAAAGACTACAACCATATACTTCGTTAATGTTTTGCTGTTTTGAAGTCTTTTTTATATTTTACTACGAAACAAAAGTTTCTAAGTGCAATAAAAATGTCCGAAAGAAACGTTTAATTGTGGTTAGATGAACAAGCATTTTACTTCCATATAACAAATGGTTTCTTCTACTTTCTTTGCTGTTACCAATTGAACTCTAAGGTTATCTTATTTATTCTACATAACTAACATACGAGTCACACACTAGCAAATGATGACAACACAACTTTTCCTATATTTGTAATCAGCAGCTGATATTGTACATTTTATTCGAATACTATAAAATAACTATACTTCAATAGACTTTCATTAAAATTTCCGGACATACCGTGTTATTAAGAAAGTCAATGATTCGTTTTAGTATTTTTAACGGCTAATAACTTTCTTCGCTTGAGTGCTACTATAAAATTAATTGCTAAGTTTCTACATTCAGCAATGATAATTTTTTTAATTGTTTTAACAGCTGCATAAAAAGTGATCATTAAATGAAAATAAAATTTTTCTTTTCTTTCTTTTTCATATTAAAATTGATTTATTTTGCATGATATAAATTGTGAGTGTGCCATTAACGCTAAATATAATGCTATACATAATTTCACATGATACTTACGCTTAGTTTATCATATTTACAGCTTTAACTTCAATGAACAAAACAATGATCCATTTAAAATACTTACATGCTCGCTGTAAACAGAAAGAGTAACTATTTATTCACCGCCAGGTTCCGTACAAACATGATAGTAATGGCTATGGCTATATTCATAAGTGGCAATAGTTAGGGATGGCGCTAAGTCAGACAAGTAGACTATAGTCTATAATCTAATCTAAGAGGCACTGTTTGGCTTGTCATACTTTTCAACACGACACAATTGTGTAACAAGACACAACTTGGCACAACTCAGACAATTTCAATAACCTTTTCTGTAAGTCTATGGAGTTATTAAACTATTTTTATTTTATCACAGGATGTACGAGTTTTTATAACTAAATTTATAACAAACCTTTAAAACAAAGCAAAAGTTAATACAAATCTATTTATAATCGATTTGTTTTTTTAGACGTCTTTTCAAAGTCACGTACTTGAGTTTTTTGCCATAGCTTTGTGACTTTTCAAATTCACTTTTATATCAATAATCGTTAAAATTTACGAAAATCGAATGTCGGATATACGCGATATACACGAAGCGGTAAACCTGTAGAAAATCTCAGTTGAAGTCATAGCCCGACAGCAGATCTCGACGCTGTCTCCTCTCGCAGTCGTAGTGCAAGGGACGCATGCGCAGGGACGACCGCCAAACACGTTTGCCTGTACAGTTAAACGGCACGAGTATACCAGCGGGCAAAAAAAATTATTCATACTTTTTCGGAAGAATGCTTGCACAGTTGTCTGTAACATATTCAACTGTAAAAACCAACCTACCGTGTATGGCTGCCTTTACATTAACATTTTCAGTTTGGTTTATCGTTTATTGATAATTGGGAAGCCTACATAGGAGTTTGTCGTTGAAAAACGTTTCTTTCCTTATTATACTTTGTTTTTGTTTTATTTTATTCCAAAAACAAAATCAAGTAAGTTGAGGACTTCTCTCCACCTCCACTCTCCAAGGTCTGTTCATGGTATTAGGTTTACCTTTTTGCATTTAGTCGAAATACGATACACAAAGGAAACTCTGCCAAATGAACCAAATTATTTATTTCAATTCCCTAGAAACGTTTATGTAACGGATATTTCATATGTATTTTTTTCCATTATTGAAGCTGACAAGTAAGTAGACCTTACAACATGTCTGAATGGTCTAGAAACCAACATTTGATTGTTTTGTTTTAGTAAACAAGGCACTCAAACATTGACAACCCTAGCAGTTGTAGTGTGTAACTATAGTGCATTCACTGCGAGATTGACTCCGCGTGGGCATTGTTTGTGGAGTTCGTTCGCAATCACTCAAAAGTACTGCCATTTCGATAAGAGGTGGGATTGCAGTGTTAGAATCATCGATATCGAGGGTACACTCATAAAGAATGCAAGTTAAACAGAGAAAAGGTATTACGTAACATTCGTAAACTTTATTTTTGTTCATTAAAATGACATAAAGAAGTTATCATTAAAGCTCACCGTTATGGAGAGGCCTATGTAAAGCAGTAGACTGTTGATAACTGAATGATGAATATAGGACTTAATGTAATTCCTTTTTCAGCATCTTGAAATAAGTTTTACTTCGACTACAATCTATATTCTTATTTCATGTGAACAATTGATGTAATTTTCTATAAATTATACCATATCTTTATACTAGTATAATATCGATACATAACAGCACTATCAACAGTCTACATAAGACTATGAAGGGGTGGTTTCAGAAACTAAAAGCGCAGTACCTGTGCAGGCGAGTTGGAAACCACAAAAGGCCTCCGTTACAATGTCTAGCATTACAAAGGAAAATATGAGAAACGTAGCATTGCAGTTTTCATTCATACAATAACGTATTATCTGCAATAAACGGGGTTTTAATCTGAAATACAATGTTCTACTAGTCTCTTAGTAAAACATTGTGGTGTAGTAATATTATACATTAAAGCAACGAATCTATGATTGATTGGTCTAGAATAATAAATATTTTCAGACATTTGACACACAATGTCATCTGGTCCCAAAACTAAGCAGTTTGTACTATGAGCACTAGACAACTGGCTAGACAGCAACAAAAAGTAAATATGTATTTAAACTTTTCTCTTTTTTTTGGTAAATACCTACATATTATACATAGAAAACACTAAAACTCCGAAATAAATATTTGCAGGTCATGCAAACATTTGAACGGGAATCGAACCCGAAACCTCAAACACAGCAGTCGCATACGCTACCACTGCGTCACCGAGAGAGTCATCCAGAATCAAATGACTTTTAAGTAAGAGTTTTTACTTGATTAAGTTTAATACGGTTTTTTTTTCAATGTTTCTCGATGTTTCTTACTGTAATAGCTATTGCAGAAGTTACCTACCTACTTACTGTTACTTTTTTTATTTTTAAATGACAACGACCGCATTAGAAATAAATCCTGTGACGCGGTGGACTAGATTCATATAAAAATTACAAACATACAAGAAATGGATCTCGAACACAGCGATTAGTACTCAAATCATATCTTGTAAACTAATAAAACATCTGAATCAATTGTTTTTAAATCTAAAAAAAGTCAATTCCTACCAGAGTTAATTTACATCAAATACCTTACGGAAATTGCACAAAATCTGCAAATTTCAGCTACAATCTCTGCTGCACACCCCACTTTAAATCACGGCTCCACAGTTCGGAAAGCGAGCCAAAATCAGACAGTGGCTGCGCCTAATAGTCCATTTAGGGGTCCTAGACGATTTCACGCGAACAGCAATCGGATTCTATTGTTCTTCGAAAAGGGTGCTTTAGAGAGTGAATTTACAAACGAACATTTGTGAAAGTTAATTAGCTGTAATTAAAAATCCTACAAGTCTACAACTTTATGTAGGTTTTCAGCAAGGAAGTCTTAAAAATATTTCTTGTAGGAACATATTTATGATTCTCTTGGGAAGGTGAAAAACGTCATGGAAAATTCATGGTTTTCAAAAATAAGTCGAGAATATATTTTAAAGGTTGATTGGTAATTAAAATATTTTAGATATCAGTCAAAGTACTACATTTTAGGTAAAATATGTATAGATAGATATAGCAGATATACATTTATAACCAATTACTGATCCGTCTGAGGATGAATTTATTTGATTGTTCCTTGTGGGGCAATATCAAAAAAGCGTCAAAACTTTGAAAGTAGTAATTTTTTATGAAAAAAATGCGTAAATTTGGTATTAAAAGTGTTAATAAGCTCGACATTGAACGTCTAAGATGAAGATACAATCAACGTTATTTACTATGAAGAAGTTTAATAAAAGAAAATTTCTTACTTTATGTCGGTGGTAATATTTTATTACCTCACAAATTTAAAACGACTTTGTTTGTAATAAACTTGTAAAATTAATAACATTAATTAACTTCGAATACTTTTTTAAACTATTACTAGTACTGTAATGTCTACTAAACTTCGAAGGATTTTGATTTTCTGACTTATAAATTAAATTATTCTGAATTTGTGTTTCTACACAAATACTCAAATCTCAATAACGAATACTCAAAATAGAAAGTTGGAAGTAAAATAAACACTATATAATTACGTTTATTTTAAGAAGATTCTCGGCAAATATAGCAAAGTAAAGTCTTATGTAGCACAGATAAGACCTATAAAACTTGTATCCTGAATTACCTCTTAAAAGCGACCGCATTTACTTATCTACAATTTATTAGAAGACAAAAAATCTCATTACACTAACACGTGTCGGCGGTCTTTCTACTCGATTTAATTTATCATTCCGACACCTAGCGTTAAAGTTTCATATCGGTGAGACGGGGGACCTTTTTGAGATGTCTTTGGGGAAATTCTCGCTAAAGTTCCGCTTTAAATATTTTAATAAACTCGTATTAAAGCCGTAAAAAACACTTTGCGCTCTCGTTTTTTTTTTCGGCTGGCGACACCCTACCGCAAAATTTCCAGTTTTGTGGTTATACCCCTAGATGTAGTACCTATGGTAGCGAACCATTGTACAGAGGGTGTTTCATTATTCATATTGCTTTGTTCGAAATTTGCGGCTTCTGGTACAGGCACGTTTTGTTGTTTTTGACGGTTCATATTTTCATTGAAATACTTATGGCTGCATGTAAGTATACATGAACCACTTTTGTTATGATGAATGGGATTAAAGATTCAAGAGTGTAGAATAATAAAGAATACTTTACGTGTTTAATAAGGTTAACACGTTTAAAAAATAAAAAGTTCATACCACGATATAATATTTATTAATATTATGTACCGTATTCTGGTTTACAGAAGACTAACAAGACCCAATTAACTATCGCTTGAATCTTGAGTTCTATATTAAAAAACGGAGACCAGACCATACTATTCATCACATCAGATCAATGCCAATACAAACATACAATTATTATCTGTACTAGACGAGAATTGTATCTCCAACAACACAAGTTGTACGTAATAGATTATACTACTGCCACTGCGTTACGCCGTAGCGGTGGATTAGGGTGCATAATTCTTAATTCTTAAATGCATTAACGAGCGCTCCTTATCGCTAATTGAAATTAATACACTGTTGGTACTCGTGCGTATGTCATACACGACGTGTAGTACATATATATGTCTGTGTAGTAACAGATTTAGAAAACGGAGTGTCACCACGTCTATTCATCCCATGGGTGTCGTAAGAGGTGACTAAGGGAGCAAAGTATGCTGGACATCATCACTGCAACGAGAAGGAAAACTTGAAACAAACCCCATGCCAACCCGTCTGGCCAGCGTGGTATATGTGGTGTGGTGGTGGGTGTATATTAGGCAAAAACATACTTTCTAAGGAGAGACTTATGTCCAGCAGTGGGCTATTAAAGGCTGTTGGTAGTACTCACACAGGGGTGTCCTTCTTTCAATATGAGCTAAAAGTAGTGACACTTGTGTATCAGTATCTTATTTCAGTCAATCTCAGCTTAGTAAATAACTGTATTATCGGATAAACCGCAATGTAGGCAGTTTACCTACGCGTTGATGTTGTATTATACGTTTATGATAATCTTACAATGGTTGCATAATGTAATGGTGTTGGGAGGACTATCGTGGATTTTGTGTTATAAATCTGCGTAGTATGTGGATTTTATGCGTCGCTCGAGATGTTCTAACGGTTGTGTATATAAAATATGCGGTTTTGGTGGAACTCAACGGTATATATTAAGCTTGAA
This sequence comes from Hypercompe scribonia, assembly GCA_949316085.1. Lineage (NCBI taxonomy): Eukaryota > Metazoa > Arthropoda > Insecta > Lepidoptera > Erebidae > Hypercompe > Hypercompe scribonia. The sequence continues at coordinate 13,708,055 of OX438981.1, read as the reverse complement.
CACATGTGTCATTTTATTTTATTATTTTTCTATCTTTGTTTGTTTCGTGTAGATATAACATTTCCATTTCTTTTTGTTTTGTGAATCAATCTTACCAAGGTTGGTTTATAAAAAAAATACGTAGATGGAGTGTTTAAAACAGTACGCTTTCAACAAAATTATAATTGATTGGGTCTAAATCACGCTAAATTTAAAAAAAATGAACGAAAAGGAGCACTTTATCGCCTGAAACCACCGTCCATCGAGTTTATTTAGAATTTACGAGTAGAGAGAATATTTAGAATTATCTAAAGACAATTGCAAGATTGATTGCAATTGATTTTATTATCTCTATAGAGAGACTAGATACTCCAACACGGAGCTGTCTCATCATAATTTCTGAGATAGTACACCATATCAACTCCTGCATCATGATCTAACTCTATGAAATTTTTTTATCATCATTAATATTACTGCGAGATATTGAGTCGATTATGTCCAGTGAGAGATATTTACTTACTAGAGTCGTATATACATCGAGTCACAATTTAATAGTTAAATCTTCAAATGCTATTACGTTTTCCGTATTTCTCATTGCTCGTTTTAATCCTAAACTCACAGACTAATGAATCAAAATTTAAAATAAAGTCCATGTTAAAAATAACTTACCGATAAGGTTTACATAATATTGTTAAAGCGCTAGCCATAACCGTTAATTTAACGTCGGCGGGCGGGGTTGATGATTTGTAGTGCTTTCGATACCGTCCACATCTTTTTCATCGATTTGATTTATGGCACTTTCAACTATTTATTTATCGGTTTTAACATTGAAACAGTATATTGCGAAACTCTTTTTTAAAATAAGTTTTATTTTCAGTATTCGTTTTGGACGCCTTTGTTGTAAAACTATCAAGCTATTTAATTTGAATAGCGCATAAGGCAAATAGGACGCATTAGCTCTTAAACGTGTCAAAGTATAGTATTCTTATTCATATTATCAATAACATTATAAATGTGAAAGTGGAGTTTTATCTGTCTGTCTTTTTGGCAGGTATTGTAATTTACAAAGCTGAATTTCGTCGTTCAGAATAAAACCTTATAAATGCACGGTTCGAATTAGGATCACTGAAAACAAAAGCCGCTAACACATTTTTCTGTTTTTAAAAAGTAAAAAAATGTAACCTAACCCGGCTTTAGATTGAACTGTGTGTGGAAATTGAAAGCATACTGTAATAATTGAATTTTGGTAACGCGGTCTCTCGTAAAGGCTCGACTGGTGTGGTTTAGGTTATTTTGTAGCTTTATGAAATACGTCAACATAGTTACAGAGGTTCCTGTATTTTACACATAAAGTAAGGCTACATTTATTGGATTAATTTTAGGTAACAATTTTAGGTTTGGAGTTTGTTAATCAATTTTATCGGGTCAGTTTGTAAAGTATTCATATATGGTTTTGATGTTGGTCCTAAAACAATTTATGATTTAATAAATTTTATTTATTTATTTTATCTTAATTTTTTGTAACCTGATTAAAAAATGGTATATATATACATATGTATATGCAAATATTGACAATAGTGAGATTTTAGAACATTCTATTGTGCAGGTTGGGCGAGTAAATCTCTACGTGTAAAGAAAATTCACAATACATAAATCCTGATAAAAAGTTTCCATAGGTTTATGCTAATATGGTATCTATACTGGAAAAGGCACAAAGTTCTGAATTTACATAAACAATAAATGAATTATAATGGTATATATGAGCTTAAAATGTTCTGAAATCCTTATTACTTTACATCATATGTAAATAAGATAAATCTAAATCAATTTCTAAGTTACATGAACTCAAGAAATTTCATCCCAAAATTCATGTTAACTTAAGATCGTATTCATAAGCATTTCAAATAGGTTTCAGTATCAAAGGAAAGCCGCTCAAGTCAAGAGTCTGAACCAGGACCGCGTGTAATTCGATTTGTTCGCCGCCGAAGCACGCCACTGTGCCGATAATGTAATTTCACAACGGTTATTACCAAAAAGTAAATCCTTTATACGATCTTATTTCGTTACAGTAAATTTCATGTTTGTAAAATACGAGTCTTTTACGTCCTTCGGAGCCATTGAATAGTTTCCGCCAATAGATTTTTGTTAGTTCAATTGTTGAATGATATTATCTATCTTACTGAAACCTTCTGTTTCAATAAATACACTTTAGCAACAGTTTTCTTGTGATCCACCTAAATATGATGATAATTTTTTTTTGGACATTTGACATACCACGCCATCTAGTCCCAAACTAAGCAGAGCTTGTACGGGTACTAGACAACCAGACACATATACTTTTTTTTTGTAAATACATACATACACATATATAAAGAACACTCAAAAACCGAAATAAACATTTGCAGATCATATAAACACTTGATCCGACCCGGCAATTGAACCCAAGACCTCCGAACCGAGGCAGTCAAATTGATGACGTGGTAGTTGTTAAAACCCACTCTAAATATGAAATAATGCTATATAAATATTAAAAATTAAATAAGAGCTATTCTCTTACGTACGATAAGCTGTAACCATATGCATTAAACTAATAATTATAATTGAAACAACAGTAATTAGTTATAAAATTAAAGCTTAGTTAAAAGGGGTTACCTGTGTCGTTCTTCGTACAGTTGCGATAGCATGTCCTCTAAGTCCGTCGATAGTGTGTTCAGCAACTATGGAAATAAGAAAATATTAATGAGAAACAAAGTTAATAATTTAATTTTTTAACGGCCAAAAGCCCTAAGAAAAATGTAGCCCAGGTCCTTCCTCAAGAATCAAAGTATGTCCATGTCAAATGTCATTTAAATCCATGCAAGCGGTTTAGCCATGAAAGCGTAATAGGCAGTTACTTTCGATTTTATAATATAGCTTTTGCCCGCGGCTCCGCTCGCGTGTAATTTGGTCTGCCACATTAAGTTTCGTAACAGATCATTTTAAATAAATATATTTTTTTCAGAACAAGTATCCTATGTTACTTCTAATACCTCCAAAAACATGTGTACAAAATTTCATGATGATCGGTTGAGTAGTTTTCGCGTGAAACCGTAACAAACAAACTTACATTCGCATTTATAATATTACCTACCTATAAGGAATAGAACGTAAACTTTTTAAATAATTTTAATAAGTGTTGCTATGCTACAAAATTTATATTTGTCTATGAAAATAATTTAATCATTTGATAAATAGAGTTTACCGACTTCTTTAAATAGCGTAAGTATTAAATCTGTCAACGCACCAAATGTGCACCAATGTGCATCTAGCATAAGTGTTGAGCTATTACGTCGAACTAAATGCTTTCTATGGTAACATTAATTTTATGTCTAACTAGTTTCCTATCAGGATTTAGAATTTCATTAAAATCCGCTTAACAAAGTCCACAGATTTTACAATCCTCGTTATAAATCGAATCAATTTCTAATTATATCATGTAGTCTCCGTTATCGACATCGATTTGTTCGATTTTGTGTTCGGCCCCTAACACATGTGGAACAGACGGAAAATGAGTTAAACCTTGTTCACGACGGCCTCTAGGTTTAGATGTTTACTCTAACGTGACACGCAGACTTTAAAATGAACTAACTCTTATATAGATATAAAATACATTTAGTACAAGTTCTATTATTACTGCAAAAAGTATTCCAATATATAATGCATTTGGAATTATTATCCTAAATGATAAATATTATTAACTAATTCACATTTTTGAAGTTGTATTATAGAATATAAACAATAAATAGTATATGTAGTCTTTGTTAAACCTATATTCATTTAATTTTCATCGTGAATTTTGAATAAATGAGACAATGTAAGCCACATTATTCACAAACATCACACATACAGATAGACGACTGCACGCTATATTTGAGTGAACGGTGTTAAACTTTAGTTCTATTACAGTCTAAATTGTTTATGCTAAGAAGCGCTGCGCTACCCGTTCCATTAAATTTAAAATCACAATCCCTCAGACGTTACTATTATATGTATATTCTTAAGCAGATTTAGTTATACTTTGCCAAATACATATATAGCTGAAGCAAAAGCAGCGCAAATTTCAAACAAATCAGGCATATTGGCATTTTTAAATCCTACAGGACATGTATACACACAACTTAAGCATTAAACAATATTCAACATTACAGTCAGAGAAAGGTAACTTGCATTCGCATTACAGAAAAAGACCCACTTTTTTGCAGTGTATGATTAATTTATAAAAATAAATAACAAATACGTAACAATAAGAGCCTGTCCAGATGAAGCGTTTTACGCGCGAGTCCACTCGCGCGTAGACACTCGCACGTTCTTGAGGTACTAGAGCTACATATATCCCGTCCAGAAGACTTTGCGCGTGTCATCACTCGCGCGTAAAACGCGTGCAATAACCGCGACTCTCGAGATACTCGGGCGCCATTGCTGCGTCCAGTATTACGCGCGAGTGCGTGGCGTATGGACGTATTTAGTTGCGATGATGGAGCGTGACAACTTCAATACCGAACTGTTTATTGATGAAATTGAAAAAAGAGTAGCCTTATGGGATTTAGAATCAACAGAATATTCCAATAGAACAACAAAACGTAGGAACTGGGAGGAAATAGTGGAAATTTTTTGTGAAGCTGGTGATTCCGAAGAAAAGAAAAAAGCTTTAGGTAAGTAAAGAATGCTTTATTTAAGACTACATAGGTAATACATAAATCTACTGTGTCCTATTTCTATTCCCGATGACGACAAATCCTAAACTAAAGTCGTGTAATATATTATATATATCTACTATATCATTTTATCTTGCCAAGGGAGTTTGCCTTCGTTAACAAAATAATCAGCGAATCTGTCTCTTGTATTCCGCGATCTTGCATTCGGCCTTACTATCTCAGTGTTAAAATTATGCAGATGTGTTTCGTACAGAGTGTGGTCATACCTATAGCCATCCCGTAACCTTACGTAATTATGAAGAACACAACACGCTTTAATGATGTTTTCTGCAAAATCAATGTCTACATTCAACGGTCTATGAAATATTCTCCATTTATTTACCAAGATCCCAAAGCAACATTCAATGTAACGCCGGGCTCTGGATAAGCGATAGTTGAAAATTCTTTTCGTGGTTGTTAGAGATTTACCGCAATAAGGGCGCATTATGTTTTCTGACAGACTGAACGCCTCATCTCCTACTATCACATGGGGTAAGGGTGTAGTGTCTGTATGTGATATTGGCTTTGGGTCTGGAATATCTAAAGTTTTCTCGACAAGTTTTTTATATAATACAGAGTCTCTAAAAATTGAGGAGTCATTACTTTTTCCATATGCGCCGATATCTACTGAAATAAAACAATAATTTGCATCGCACACAGCCAACAAAACAGTTGAAAAATAATTCTTATAGTTATAAAAAAGAGACCCAGAATCATTCGGTTTTATAATACGGATATGTTTGCCATCAATGGCGCCGATGCAATTAGGAAAATTTGTGTATTTTGTAAATTGTTTAGAAATTTCTTCCCATTCAACCTTCGTAGGTTCTCTCATTACTATATTTTGTAATTTTTGCCATATGACGTAACAGGTTTTCTGTACTATTTCGACAACTGTAGATTTTCCCAATCTGTAGGCATAATGCAGATCCGCAAAATAACATCCTGTGGCCAAATATCTGAAAAGAAAGTTATGTTATTAAATACAGTATATAAATTAAATGTAGTATTTCAATTCAATCCATTTATTGATTTCAGGTATTTCATTGCAAAAGAAGTGGAAAGGGTTGCGTGATAGCTTTGTAAGAGAAATGAAGAGGAAGAAAACCACACCGTCTGGATCAGGAGCCTCCGGCAAAGCCAAATATATTTTTTTTGAACGTTTAATGTTCCTTGAACGATCGACACAGAATAAAAAAACTGACGGCAACATCAACCCCGCGCCTGTTACAGCTGAAGAACAAGACTTTTCTGGCGATGGGGAAGATGTAATGAGACCTCCAATTAGTCAGGCGAAAAAGAAGAAAAAGCTTAATACGGCCGACGAAGAATTTCTGGACATCATAAAAACAAATTTAGCACCTAGAAATCAGCGACAGACATCAAACCAAACGGAGCCAGATGATGACAAACTATTTTGTTTGTCTCTACACAAGGAGCTCCTTAAAGTACCAGAGGCAAACAGACTCGAAACAAAAATAGAATTAATGAAAGTGCTTCAAGCTCATCAAGCCCCATGTTACGAACCCCCAGCTGCCTACCGACCCTCACCACAATATCAGTACCAACGCGGACAGAGAGATTATTTTGAAGAAGCAGGATATCATACAATAGAACCTTCGACATCTTCGTTTTCAGCAACAAATTTCTCGAATTACAATCGAGGTTATTGCACTGTGCAACGCAATACCCCATCAACTGCCTACAATAACCCAACTACTCCATTACCGCCATCAACTGCCTACAATAACCCAACTACTCCATCACCGCCATCAACTGCCTACAATAACCCAACTACTCCATCACCGCCATCAACTGCCTACAATAACCCAACTACTCCATCACCGGCATCAACTGCCTACAATAACCCAACTGCTCCATCACCGGCATCCACACACGATTCCCAAGAATCTGATTTGATGGATCTGTACTCTTAATTTTAATTTTTGTTCTTAATTCTTAATTTTTGTTAATTTTATTCATAGTTTAAAAAGGTTCAAATTGTAATAATATTAAAACTAACCTCAAAGTAATCACGAGTTTTTCTTCTGCAGAAACAGTATCCCGCACCACATAATTTTGACTTGGAGTCAAATCTTCTTTAATAATTTCTAGCAAATCATCGAACGATGTTATTGACATCCGAAAGTAATTAAAAAATTTTTCGCTGTGTTCTCTAAGCTTTGGGTATAATGTTATAAACATACTATGCGTCATTCTGTCACGTAGAATTGGATGCACGTTAAATCGTCGATTTTCTCTTCGTTTACGACGTTTCCATCGACGGTAACCAAACGACATTTGAAGAATTTTGACGAAGTCAACAATGCACTCTCAAAAATAGGTCATTGGTTTGGAACAAATAACCTTCTCTTAAACGAGAAAAAAACCAAATGCATTAAGTTTTCCACTCCAAATGTAAGGCACACAAGTAACAATGTAATATTGAATGACTCAGCATTAGAACCTGTAGATACTACTGTATTTCTTGGTGTCACTTTAGATTCTAAGTTACAATGGGGTCCGCATATTGAAAAACTATCACATAGGCTTAGCTCCGCTGCCTATGCTGTAAAGAAAATAAGATGTTTAACAGACGTAGATACAGCAAGATTAGTTTATTTTAGCTACTTTCACAGTGTAATGTCTTTTGGGATTCTTCTCTGGGGGAACTGCGCAGACGTTCACAAAATATTTGTTCTTCAAAAAAGAGCCGTCCGGGCTATTTACAACCTTGGCCCGCGAGTATCACTCAGGGAGGCGTTCAGGGAGATAGGGATAATGACTGTAGCTTCTCAATATATTTTTGTTAATTTAATGTATGTTAAAAACAACGAGTCGCAATTTACTAAATTGTCAGATAGGCATACTTTAAACACTCGCAATAGAGACAATCTTGCTGCACACACTACACGCCTACATAGAGTTAATAACTCTTTTATGGGGCAATGCGTGAGGTTTTACAATAAGTTACCTATAAATACTCGAAACCTATCCGAAAGCAAATTCAAAAATTATATAAAAAATGTACTTTGTAAAAAAGCGTATTATACTATTTCGGATTATTTGAATGATAAAAAGGTTTGGCAATGAACTGCTCGCTCCACAGCTTACGTTTACGTATTTATTTAATGATCAGAAATCATTTAATTCAATTTAAATTTGATATATTTAATTATTATTATGATTGCTTTATTATTTTTATTGATATTATATTACTGGAAATTGTCAACGGAGGATGAAGCTACCACTCATCCACAACTGAACTTTGACCATTAAAAGTGCTAGAGTGCGTCTGGCTGATTGAGTGCTACTATCAGACAATAATTTGAAACAGTTAGTTCTATTCGTGTATGATGTGGTGGCGTCGCTCTCGATGCAATCACAGATTGTAACACCTGAGAAATTGTAAAAACCTGGCGATGAAAAAGAGTGGCCTGAGTTTCTTGCCAGTTCTTTTCTCAAGGCCCTACTGTTGTCTGTTCAGTCAGCGAACTGGTAGTAGGTAAATCGGCTGACGTCTCATTTGGCATTTTCCTTGACCTGCATAAGTGTCACAGTGTGATCTATATGAATAAATGATTTTGATTTTGATTTTTGATTTTTTGGTATGCAAGCCACAACACAACCGCTGTATCCGAGTCCATGTTTATAACTGAGTCCCTCCCAGAGTAGAACGCGCGTAAAACGCGGTATCTGGACGCAGTGTAAAATTGATACGCGCGAGTGGACTCGCGCGTAAAACGCTTCATCTGGACAGGCTCTAACAATGATAATGCTTTACAAACTAGAAGTCTGTATGTCACGAAGTTAGGTATTTGCTTAGTTCGCAGACGGGGTGGCTGTGAAAAAAAAGTTTGTCAAATAAAATCTCTTGGCGCTACCGCGACCATCCACGCGTAACACCCCACGTGTTATGCTGACTGCTGCATTTTATTATCGAACTACGGATTCCATCACTTAACGTGTCTACCGCATTTTTGAATATCACTGCTGGCAGGCAGAAATATATATAAAAGATACATTTTTTTATACAATAATGTGTTGCAACGATCCTATGAAAGTTTTAAATTGAAGATGCTTCTTAATTGACTATAAATTTTGTAATTGTTGATTGATTTTGACTTGATTTTGACGTTTTCTGCTTTTAGAATTTGAAGATCTATCGGTTTTCTGGTTACCTAACCGAACTTACACTAATTATAATAAACGGATTATTGTTACTAATTTTTTTTGCCGGCCTTTTGATGTAGCCAGTGGTTGTGAGTTCGATTCCCACCGAGGACAATTTTTTGTGTGATAAACATGATCATTTGTTCTGTGTCTGATTGTAATTCATCTATGATATGTGTGTATTTAGAAATATATAAGAATGTTTGTCTGCCGTTTGGCTACCATAGTACAAGATTTGAGTAGTTTACGAGTATAATCAAACTGCTGTGTGTAAGATATGTGAAACTTGTTAGTTTTAAACGAGTTTATCAGAACTTGACCGGAGTTATTTTAAATTTTTCAACATTTTTCTCGTGTTAACGCTACGTACGTTTAGTTCAAAGAATGAAAAAGAAAGTTTTATGCTGAGACAATAAATACAAAGTAACAGCTTAATTGTTATTGAAAATTTGATATTTTTTTAACTTCTATCTTTATCAGACAACTTTTGCCAGATTTCAATCATAGAATAGTGATTTATGTGTGCATACAAAGTCATCACATGTTTGTTACGCCAGCGTACCTTCGAAGGGGCGTGCTTTGACGTGAAGGGTGCTTCTACTTAAAAAGTAAACCATTTTTATTCGAAGCTCTGATGTCGCTAGAGCATGAAATTTGGGTATATTCTCGAAATGTTGATAATAGTTACTGGTGCGAATATTTTTCAAATATTAACAATAATTACCTTTTTTTTCACAAATTTATCTTAATAATGTCAAAATCTAATAATTAACTGAATAAAAAGTTGTTATTTTGAATACGGAACTGTCAATTTGATGTCGAAATTGATAAGTAAAGCTATTATGCTGTATGAGAAAAGGCGAGACATGAAATTGTGTTCAATATTAAGGATGCTAACGGAAGGAACACATATGCCTGAGTCTATACAAATCCTATCTCCTATCCTCCGATTCCATGTTAAAATGTTCTCTTAACCTCAATCCTTATACCTAAGCCATCATTGTAATACGTATTATCTTGATTTAAATTATCAATATTCAACTCATACATAAATGTTAAAAATTACCGCCAAAATTAAGCTTACCGATGTGAATAAGGTAAATGATTAGTCATGAAAAGGAGACCAAAACGATTTAAGTTTAATTATTCATCGTAAAATCTTATTTCACAGTGAAATCATAAACATCGAAAGCCTTAATTATCGTTATTATCTCGCGTGACAACGTATTGATGATTGCTAGAGGGAATTTGCAGGCGATTCTCATAATGTGTATGAATATTAATGAATAATGACATTATGTAAATGAGTATTTCCATTGGAGTCTGTAACTGTAATCATTTTTGTCTCGTTTTGAAAATTAGCGATTTTTTTAATCGGAATATTTGTTAATTGAACATATATATTTATGAAATGAAACATTTAAAAAGCCAAAATGTAATTGGTGAGAATTGTAAATGATTTTTTTATCGTTTTTAAATACAAGGTCGTTTTAAAATATGCTGGGGCCTTAGGGCACACTGTAATTTGGGGTTCTTTTGGAGAGGAAAGGAAGCGTGTTATACTAATATTTCTCTACTATGATCACTTATTATAAGTAATCAATTAGTAAATATAAATAAAATTGAAGTGTCTGTGATTTAAAAAAATGTGTTTCTTAAGTGCTCATAAAGCTCTTTACATGATATTAAAACATAAATTACCTTTTTTTTTTAAATTTGTCTGTGTTTGTTCGTCCGGGCTAATCTTTAGAACCGTTAATCCGATGAACCGATTTTAATGAGATTTTCACTAGGAGATAGAGCAGGTTACTGGGCAACTTATAGACTACTTTTTATACCAGATTTGCCACAGGATCGGGATTCTCCAAGGTAAAAATCAAATTTCAAATTCTCCGCGAATCAAGTAATTAATGACATAAGTATGCTTCTGGCTTATTGATGACACTTACGATCATGGTTTTTTTCAGTACTTCTGATGAGATAAATCTTCTATTACATCAAAGTCCCGTTTTGGAAGAATGTCACTTTCTGTCAGTTTTGTAACTTTATTGCAAATGAATTGCCATTTTTTATGCTATTAACCTGCAAAAATAACCGCTCTCCACGACAATTGGTCTAATGGATAGGCAAAGGAATATTCTTGTAGTATTCAACGTTTGGCAAAAGTTTCTTCTAATTTATCTTTATTTATTTGGTCACAAAGATGCTGCATTGAGATAATATGCATTAGTCTTCATAGTAAAATTCTGCAAATTCTTTGTATTTTCGGTCAATTCACTAAATTCGATTGTTGTTATCTGCCAAGGAAAACTACATTGATTTATCAATTTCAGGTTACGCTGCTGAATTTTTTAATGTGTACTTAATGCTTCAATTATGGCGATGAAAGTATCTACACGAAAATTTTTCATGCCTCTCAACTATGCAGTCTCTAACAAGCCTTCAAGAAAGTTATTCAAGTGCGTTGAATTCTTTTTCTTACATATTTATCTTTGTAGTAAGAATCTGGCTTTTTAGGATACGGCAGCCAAATAGCACAAACGGAGCCCTTATGGTGTATATCATTTGCGTCACAGGTAACCTCTTTTTCCTGGTGATGTTCAGAGGTATTTTCATCTTGAGGAGAATAGTCAGGTGATAAGAATGAAGAATTCCTTAGCCTATTTCTTCTTCAACTTTAAAATATGAAGTGATCTTAGAATTTTTTCCATTACTTCTTTTTAAACTATAACTTTTTTATTTTTTTTGTGAATCACATAAAAAAAAAACAAGAAATATTATTTCATGGTCTTTTCGACTTCATGTAACAATGTTTAGAAGTTTTGATTCGTTCGTGAATTAAAACTTCTATAATTTTAAACAATTGATAATAACAATTGACATAATAATATGTAACTAAATCACGCGGCTTCTGTCCCACTGAAAGTTTAATACATCATCCAGAGGTTCCTCCAACTATAGACAATGTTGACATCTATTTTAGGCCTCGTTTAGAATGCGCAGCTTGACGTTGAAATTAGAGTGGCATGGGTGATCGTTAGATGGTGTACTTAGTAAATTAGGTAGGATACGTTCAAACATTATTTACAATAAGAGCAGTGTTGTGATAAAATTACCGATAGAGAGATATCCAGCATTAAAAAAGTAATGATTAAAAGACTTCCTCACCTTCCTATTTCTCAACTCTTGAACCGGTTTCTAAAATTCCCTTAAACAAAATGGTACGGTAAATCAAAAACTAAACGTTATTGCCTTCTCATAACACCTCTTCCTTTTTCTTACCACAGCAAATCCAAAGGCGTGGAGAAAATACTGAATTTTGAATTTAACGATCATAAGGAAGGTGAGAACAAACAACACTTTACGCTTTCATTTTTCAACCATAAATATTACTAAATACTAAGAGTTAGTAGTTATTTCAATTATTTCATATTTTAGTAGGTAGTAGAGCCACGCTGATTTCAGCACAAGAGGGCCGGCTCGACCGGGGCAGTACTACCCTCCCACAGAAGACCAACCTAAAGCGCCAGCATCCGTGTTGTGGTGTTTCGTTGGTTAGTGTGAGACCGGAGGCCCATTGATGCAGTTATCGTGGTAACTGTGTAAGCCTTACACTGTCACGATGACTGCCATGCCTTTTACGTCCCCAAGCGGAGTGTGAAAAAGCATCTCACTAGGCCGCCATAGTGTGGGTTACCATACTGCATCGTTTCCATTTGCAATGAGTATGGTAATCACAACTCTAGGATTCTATTCATGCTTTCCATCAGGCAGAGTAGAGTCACTTTGGCAGGCTGATATTATAATATATAAAAAAAAAGAACTATAACTTTTTTTGTGAAAACAGTACAATGTGCCAGATACTTATTTTTAAGTAAATGTGTGAGAATAATTGTCGGTTCTATGGGGCGTCCTGAAGATGGGAGTAAGGGGTCCCTGGGTAGGAGCCCCGTGTAAAGACGTGTTATGGTAAACACGGTAATAATTATATATATCCTAAGTATCTCCTCTAGTTGGTAATATAACCTACTTTAAGTAATTTTAAAAGACCGATTTATCGTACAAAAACTATGCCAAACAAACTAAAATAGTTTTCGAAATAGAAACGTTTTTCCACAATTTGTTTTTATAGTTTCAAACTGATATTTTCCTGGTCAGTTATTGGAAATTCAAAGCTTCACTTTTTTTATTGATTCTACTTTATTCACTAAAGCTGTTGAATAAAATTACCTCTTCACTCATAAATACTAAGATCACAGTTTAAAATAGAAAAATCAAAAACTAAAAACCCATACCACCAATTGGGCACTTTGTTTAAAATAATATTAGAACTGGCACTAATACTACGTAATATATAAATAATATACTAATTGTCTGAACCGTCTTCCATTGTCTCTAAAGTAAAGTATTCGGCCAAAAGTCTTTTCTGCCATTCCATACAATAAAGAATGAATAAAATCTTTGTTCTGTGTTATGAATAAGGGTAGCACCTCTCTCCTCATTTAATAACTCGTCAAAATTTCTTCATTCATACACTTTCCTGTAATATAATTGACAAACACAAGACATTTAAATGGAACATCACTTGAATGCGAGGAAAACTCACTTTTCTAATAATTTTCCTGTCTATCAAGCATAGCGAGAGGTCATCGTCCTATTGGTTCTAGAGGTACACAAACCGTTGCTAAGCAATAAAAAGAAACAAACATTCATAAAAATGTCCTTAACGTGCTAAAAATATAATCACCCTTATGAGAAGGCAATAAGGTTTAGTTTTTGATTTACTGTACCATTTTGTTTAAGGGAATTTTAGAAACCGGGTCAAGAGTTGCATTAAATGAATGGTTAGGGTGTAATGTATTATTGATTAGGTATTTTACGTCAATCTGTGTTGTAAGTATATTAGGTTAAATTATGTTACACTAAAGACTATTTTTTAATGCAATGCAATGGATGTATATGACATGAGATCTATATATAAGATAAACGACTTCTAATATATCATTAAGTATTTTGACAATTTTGAACTTTATATTCAGATGGAGTGTACTGAACACTTGTAACCCAGTCGACTATGTAAGTGAGTCCTTGTTCTTGTACTGTAAAACTAAATAGTCAAAGGATTAATGGCGAAATACTTTACTGGGTTTACATTTTAGGCCCACTTTCTTTGATAAAGAAACGTTAAATTAAGTGTTGGAAATATTTACGCACAAAGAAAAACAATAATCATCAAAAGTTCATCGCACACAAAATATATTTTCAGGAAAACCATTGTCAACACCCTCATGCGACCGTCCCTTCGTCAGCAGAACAAACTGTATAACCATGCACTAATAAAACGCAGTGGCGTAGTACGCTAAATATCTCGTAAAGCTAACGAGCCCGCTCTAATTGTTTGGAAGTGTCTCGTTATGGAGGGAGACTTATTATAACTTCTTTATTTCTTTCCAACGTTTAATGTTATGACACTGATGATATTTCATATTGTAGTAAACGGTGTCAAAAATTCTTCAGATAAAAACACTCCCAGTGCGAGTTGAACTGGCTTGGTGAAGATTCCGTAAAAAAAATCTATATAACAATAAAATTATCTGAAGAATAAATTAAAATCATATATAACCAAGCTCGGTATTAATTTCTAACCCGAGAATATTACACACATGCTATAACAAGAAAATTTGATGTTGATAAGATTAAGTACGTTTGAGTTTACAAAATTTTGCAAGGTTCGTCATCGATTGTATCAAGTTTACGTCGTATTACATTCAGCAAGCATATTCATAAAACAAACAAACTAATAGAACAATTATAAAACTATAAAACATATAAATACAAGCGTTATTTCTATGTTTACATTTATTTGAAATTAGTTTAGAATATTCGATCACGCTGGTTAGAAAAAAATCCCCAATATTTCTAAAATAAAATAGTTCCTATCATGACGTAAGTTTAATAACAAAACACAGAACCAAAACGTTCACTCGAAATTTAGTTTTATCCAAAAGTTTTACTAGTACTATAGTATGCAAATTCGGACATTAAAACTCGCGTCCCTAGGGTGTCGGCTCTACACCCTGCCACTGTTTATGAATAATGACACATCTTCACGCCGTCGTGACGTTCTAAGCGACACTTTTTATACAACACAAGTAATTTCTGAACGAGTTGCTTTCATGTCGTCGGATATTTTTTTTGGACAATAAAAGTTTAACTTCTCAAAGAGGGTTCAGAAATAAAAAAAAAATTGTATTATAAGAATGTATATGAATCTACTTTTCACTTCAGTACTTACTCACAACTAATGATAGAAATGAAACATCTTATATAAATAAACCCGCATTGTGTACAGTAACTAACCTATTTCAAACATTTAGGAAGTGTACCAGAAGCTATGTACCAATAAAATAAACCGGACAAGAGCGAGTCTGACTCGCTCAGACAACTACTAACTTATCTATAGATAGCAGAAATGTTGAAATGCTCTGTAGTTATAAACAAAATCTATTCGAATTTGAATCTACAAGATATACCGAATCTGATGTACAGTTTCGAATAAAATCTCCTTCTTAACGAGATTGAAGAATCGTCGATATTTGGCTCAGCTTATAGGCAAGTGGTTATAGTGTACGAATATAATCTAAATGTATGTGTATGCGTATATATATATACATGTGTGTGTATTTATAACTTATGTATTGTATGTGTTCATGTATATATTATATCATGTATATATGTATTCGTATATGTACTCATGTATGGTATATTTTCATTGTCAACCTCTGTGCACCTCCCTTACAATATTTCTATACCACCCTTAGGTTGACTGGAAGAGAATGCCTTGGGCATTAAGTCCGCCGATGTACAAAGTGCATAGTGTAACCAAATAAATAAATAAATAAATAAATAAAGTATATACTCTATTTTATACCGATTTCAAAAGTAAAAACATATCGGGTCTATATTTATTTTATAAGGTATAAAAACCAAAAAGAAAAGCCTTGAAATTAAGTCAATTTCAAAATGACAGCATTTTTGTTAAATCTGTTTTTAACTACTCTTGTTTCTTAAGTATAATTTCAGTTTAATATGATTTTACAATGTCAAAGTCAAGCTGATAAGAAAGTTACTTCATCAGAAATCGGGTTTACCTTATTCCTTTAAATAAAAATTCAGATGAAATACAGAAATAGAAATGAGAATATACATTAGACAGAAATGATCAAGGGCCAAGCTTTAATAGCTTTGGGTATCTCATTAAAAAGTTGGTACAAGTCAATTACGTTCGCTGATATAAAACAAAAAAATAAGGAAGATACAATTGTGACATCTCTGAAGAGATCTTAAACTTGAATTTTAAATTGAAATTTAAACGTAGTTACGAAATTTTTTATTTAAATATAATTATGTAACATTCCAGACGATACATAAACCCAAATTAGAAGCAAAGATAATGTGAAATTATTTAAAAGCGGTCCTCAACTGACAAAACCTTTAAATTTGATGAAAATAGAATTAGATTCTGCAGGAAAAAAACATGTCAAATATCTAAAACGATTGTTTTTTCAATACACAAAATTTTATATACTCAACTAATGTAATACGCGAATTGTGTACATAATTTAATTAAATCAAGTAAGTAAGGTGATGGTTTTTAAGAAAGTATAGCAAGTTGCAGCTGTAGCGTCTATATTATAATCGTGAAATAGAAAATTTGCTGTCCGACACGAAGCTGAATGCGACGGTCGCTTACAATACTAACAAAGTCATTTGAAAGATCTTGTGTGCGAATCTTTAGATCTTGTCTCTCAGAAGTCGTGGTTGGAACAAGGAACAATTTTTAAAAATAATTTATAATAAATTAAAATATCAGTTGTATGTTTATACGTAAAAGAGATTTTAAATCACAATTGCAACAATAAAGGAACTATTTTTTTTGGAAATAGTACTTTAACACATTACTTCCCAAGCATCGAATAATTTAGAATTTTCTGCTCAAATCACAAAATATGTTAGTTAATACAGTAAGAAAAAATAATGTGAAGCAAAAAACAAAAAAAAATATATTTATTCTAGGGTCTGAATCAGTCTGCCCTATATGTATGACATTGGGATCATATGTTAAGAAAAAAATATATTATTACGACTTTATTGGCTATTTCACGTTTAGTAAAGGTTTCCCAACAATTTTGAATAATTTGAAATATATAATAACTTTTATTTATATAGCTATAATTAGCTATATAAAACAAACAACAATGCACTCTTAACGGCTACGAAATATATAAACTTTGAAATTATATATCTAAATAATATCACTGTATTTTTGTATCAAAATATTTTTTTTAACGGAAAAATAGTTACAAATGTTTGCTATTTACAAAAAAAGACTCAAAAAGTTGAAGCCAGTTTTAGAAAAAAATAGGTAATCTGGTGTCCTAAAAATATGACAGTGGGAAGTAATGGGTCAAGCATTAGCGTAGAGTGCGCAGAACACACGTTTTACAATAAAATTAACTCCCAACGCTTTAGAGTAGTATTTCCACATGCCAACATTCAAACATTGGTCACAAACAAAAGGATTCTCGATTAAAGTTGGTGTGTCAGTTTGATGCCGTTCAATTTCCGATACCGCTTCGAAACGGCGCCGCGCGTCGTGCCGCTTCCTTTGAACATGCCCCTTATCTAGTAGGCATAGCCGACGTGTTCTGTTTGCTTGATACTACAATAGAAAGGTTCGGTGTGATCTCGGTTGGACAACTCGGATCGTTTACGTATTTGCATAGGTTGGATATTGAGTTTTCTTTGTAGATTGAACTTAAAAATTTATGACTTAAATACTTACTACAACAGATTTTCTAATTTCCAAAAGTCAGAAATCTAGTTTCAACAAAATTAAAAAGTAAATAATTTATTTTCCTATTATAAAAGTATTATACTCGTATATATTTGCAAATAGGAACGCATTCTGACTTTATAACTTTCGAACAAAATATTTCATTAATTACAAGTTTGTCGCCGTTGCAGAAACGAAGGAAAATAAAACAAAAGGTCCTCTAGAACAATCGAAGCTTTAGGGGAAAATAACAAATACCAGAACAAATCAGACGTGACTGTACCTTTGTTTATTAAGAAAAAAAATGCTTGGCGTGCTAAGAACTGTTTATTTTTTTGGTTCCGTAGAATCTTTCTTAATTAACAATTTTCACCTTTTGCATAGCATCAAATTCGTATTATAGATAGATGTTGCAAGACTGTTTAGATGTTTAATACGCATTAAGGAACTCTGAACGTATTAGTCAATCACAAAAAGCAGTATGTGGCTCAAGTGATTAACTCAATCAAATTAATTTTTTTTTTTACAGTATAAAAATTAAAGAATTGGCTACAAAGCTTATATAAGAAAATCTGATGAACGTTGTTTACTCATCAAACAATTTTAAAACCAAACTTTGTCGCAATAGTACATATGTTACTATAAAAGCCCACACTACGTTAACGGTAGTAAAAGTTCGAAATAAGCGATTGTCATAGAGTGGTTTGGAATTTTACTATCTTAGCTCTTACCGCAGTTCGGACTATTACAGTTATATATAGATTACACTCGTTTCGAAAAACTTATTGAGGATCCCTAAGTTCTGTTGTTTTCCGGACTAAAAATTTCCGGACGTCGGCATCAATGCACAACTTTCTTCATTTACACAGTTGGGAAACAATCCGAAGTCATAAGCATAAATACGATGAAAGAATGCAGTGAATAATGCATTGTATTACAGAATAATTATTGCGAATGTTAGAAATTATAAGTGGAGTAAATTATAAGATTAGGGATAGCAAAAACCTTACTCTTAAACTATTTATAGTGTTGAATCACAGAAGTCTATCAGGAGCATTGACTTTGTAATTTAGTAATCTAGTTTTTGTGTCTTTAGAATCCAAAATTACTAAGTCATTATTGAAAAAAATTATACTATCAAAACGCCTTTTCTTTTCTTCTTAGCAATGAATCTGTAGGGTACTGTTGTGCCTATGGCTTTAAATAGGAATAGTAACTTCATTCTTAAATCACTATATTTGGTGTTTATGACTCATCAAATTACTATAGAAACAGTCTCAATTGTTCAAACGAATTTAGATCAATCACATAATTTAATAATAAATATATTGCTTCAAGTACCGAAAGATTTAATCATTGGATCAATATCTAAATATCAATATTGATCACAATTGTGGTTAGCATTAGTTTTTGTTTAATTTAACGTGTTAGTACTTATTTTATAAAAAATATATATGCATTTTTTTGTTTCAGTTTGCTTGTGCAACTTAGTTAAATTCCATCTCTAATATTATGAATAAGACACATTAAATAATTGCTTACCTTCATCAGTAACTACCAAAACGATAATATTAAAGACAACCTCTTCAAACAGCTTATTTAAACTTATAATCATACATAATAATGCTTTATTCCCATCCTAAAAATGTACCAGTACTAATAATCATAATAAAGCTAACAACATAAATAATAGGGATTCACAGTAGTTAATTCGATACATGGTTGATAACAGTAACATCGTAGTAAATCAGTATAAAAACCTAATTTGTACTAAATATTTCATTGTGCTGCACATATGTAACATAGGCATAGTTAAAACGAATCAAATCAAATAGATAATATTAGCCCTGCCTACCCCATTTTCGTCAGAGTATGGTTTAAATCAGGAAATGGAAAATGTCAAACACACCTCGATGCCCTGAGATTTAAAAATTAAATGTCATCCAGTAAATTGA
The DNA here is from genome assembly GCA_949316085.1 of Hypercompe scribonia. Classification (NCBI taxonomy): domain Eukaryota; kingdom Metazoa; phylum Arthropoda; class Insecta; order Lepidoptera; family Erebidae; genus Hypercompe; species Hypercompe scribonia. The sequence continues at coordinate 13,688,379 of OX438981.1, read as the reverse complement.
TTTTGCTTGTGTGGTCAATACTGTCACATAGGCTGATATGTTATGGTTATGCGAATATCACTTTTATGATGATAGTGATAGATTCGATAATATTAAGAAACTATTCGTTATGCGTAGCCTTTGTGATTGGAAATATTTTAGTGGAATACTTCACATTAGAACTCAGGCCCTTTAACATGCCAGGTTCTACAGACGACTCGGGCGTCCCGAAGATCATAAAACGATCTCCGTAAGTGGAGGCCTGGTGGTGACAGGTGAGATTGTGTCACCCTAGCAGAAACAGAACGGGATCTCAACTCGACGCGCTACGGTGTGCGCGTGCCCTTACTTGGGCTGAAAGGGAACACAGGAGGAGGCCATCTATAAGCTGTAGATGCCCCAGGCGAATTGGAGTTCCAACACAAGAGTTTTATCTTTTACAGTTTAATGAAAATATTTTCCTTTTTATTGAAAAATTACTTAACCAATTTGGTTAGCATTGTGATTAAATCTGATTGGCCTGAAGGATGACCAAGATTATTTGCTCTGTGTCTGGATGTTATTTATCCATGATAGAAGTAACGTGTGAGAAACGTTATTGGTGTTAAATTTCTCTATATTTTTTTTTTGCTCCAAGCGTTTTTCCTAATGTAGGTTGGAATCGGTTTCAAGTCTATCACGATACGGTTAAACTACAATTTTTCACGCGGAGCGACTCTCACTAGACTTCCACAACCCAAATACTAGGCGATATCGAAGTTCTGTAGCAAGACTTGTCGAATTTTTGAGTACTAATACTACCAAAGATATTCATATGATAACCAAAACCGACAACTTAATGGGCTCTCCAGGGCACGGAGGGGTCTCAATGTGTTCACAATGGTCACACATCAATATACCTGGTTAAAATTACTTAACTTTGTAATGTGTTAATCTACTCGTTTACTACTTAGCCACAAGTAATAATGAGATAAGAACATGACTATAAAAAAACTGTAATAATTAAAAAAATAATTAATACTCAGAATTTTTTTAAAGTCGATTTTTGAAGACGAAAACAAGCTCAAATCATATCATATCTTTAATTGAATATCATGCACCAAACGTATTATGTACAGTAGATTGCTTAATTATACCAAATAGGTCTATAAATCATACTTCAGAGATGAAAAACCCTCTCAGAAACTTACTGAGTACTAAATTATCAGGTAATCGAGAACAGCGTAATAGCCTTCGAACACGCAACGAACAAGTAACAAATACACTAAGCAGACCAGCATCCAGTTTACATTAAGCTATATAACAGAAAATCTAATCACTTCTGACAAGTAGTTTAAGAGGTACAAAGTGTCTTTACACTACGAAATCTCATCTTAAATATATATGTCAGCTCAATTTTGTTTGTTTACACTTCAAAAATTAAAAAAAATCTAAGGCGATTGCCCTAAAGTTTTGACACGATATACAACATATTTGGTGTTAGTTTAGTGATGGATTAAGAATATAGAGTGTCACCTTTTACATTCATCCCATGGGCGTCATAAAAGGTGAGTAGAACTACGCAGGAGAACATCTCTGCAAAGGGAAGAGAAACTTGAAACAAACCCTATACCGACCAGTCTGGTCAGCGTGATATAGTAGGCAAACACCTTCTTAGGAGAGGCCAATGTCTTGTACCTTATGCTATTGAGTGCTTTCTATTATTGTAGAAATATTTTCTGTTAGTAATAGTTTTCAAATATGTAGTAGTGTCAAATATGTTAGGTATACATACCTTCATGTATGATCCTCCATTTCTTTCGTCACAGTGCCGCCTAATGTAGCGCTGGCAAATGTTCGACATTTTCCACTCTGAAAATTATAAAGACCTTGTTAGTTCACACAATGGGTTTATTATAATCAAGTTATTTTCGTTTTCTTTACCTACAAGTTAGCTCATTTTGTGACATAATGTGGAAAAACTAGAACTCATTTGACATGGAATCTGATTGTGTTAGTATCACAACTGTATTTGAAAGACAAACAACAATAATGTAGCAAAATAAGCAATTTGATGTAATGTACGGCCTCTGCCATGGTAACCAAACTGCTAATAACATGCTTGTATATTTCTAAACATATACGTATTATAGATAAATTACACTCAGACACGAAACACATGATCGTGTTCATAACACAATTATTTGTCCTGGATGGTAATTGAAACCTCGACCTCCAGGTTAGCAGTCAGGGTCACTAACTACTGGGCCAATACGCCCGTCTCAAGTAATAGGGTGTCTGCAAAAACCGAGACCGTCGTAAGGTTTTCCGAGTAACGAGACGCGGTCATTCCCACGGGAGATAATAACAAGATCTTGAATTCGTCTGTAATTTGAGAGCTAAAATATCTATTTTTGAAATTGGATACAAAACATTAGTATGTATACGTTTTCACTACATAACTTGTTTATTTTAGAGGTATATAAACAAAATGTTAAATAACAGGTGAAATAGTCTTTTGTTTGCAATTTTAATCCCTCAAAAATGTTTGAAAGTGACAAAAGTTGATAATTTGAATAATATTTACTTAACCTTAAAATTACTAAACAAATGAAAGAAATTAAAATATTAATTTAAAAGTTGAACTTTTTAGTCTATGGTGTATTGTCTATGTACTGCAATAAAATTGTTAAGCCAGTTTCACTATACAAACTGATACAATTGTAGTTAGCCAACACAAGAGTTAGGAAACCAAAAATGACTCACAACACTTGTTAACAGTTATAATACCGGAGAATTATATCCGTTGTTCAATATTTATAACATTCACTTCTAGAGCTATTAATAATATTACAATAAGTTATCGATATGATAATCGTATAAATGTCGTATCAAATGAATTACGAAAGTTTGCCTTTGAAATTATATACTTAAGCAAGTATTTCACTTAAAACCAACTTAAAGAAGATACTAAATGACAATTTTGGTTTAGCTAATCTCAGTCATAAAAACAACCTGTAAAGTTTCAATTGAGCACAGAACGGCGAATTCGTTTCTCTGTTCTGTGATCGTAGTAGATCGAAAACCAACCGCAAACTGATATGGCAAAAGATTCAAAGAAAATTAAAGAAATTACCCAAAAGCTTCACTTTCTATGGTTGTAGAAATTTTTTGTGCAATTATATTTGCCGTCTAGTCATGGTGAGATTTCAACAGAAAGAAATTAAAATGAGTTATCGAAACCAAATTAAACATAATTTATTAATGACTGACGAATTACAAACAATTAAATAAAATACATATCTCTTGGGAATAACTCCATATAAAATTGATACTTTCGACTTCAATGTGTCTAAATCATTGATAGCTGTAATAAGCTATAATCTTAATTTCCTATGATAAGAGATTGTTCATTTTAACTAACCTTGAACATAACTTATTTATGTCAAAAATAACCTTACTATTATTAGTTTGCAATTTTAGCTCCCTCTATTCTAAAATCGGTTTAAATATGATTAGATGATATTTGATATCTCTCAATATCGTTATTGGTATCGTTAAAATAGAGCTTTTAGCACTCTTCTATTAATAAACGACAACAATAATTGACGCATAATTAGTATAATTTATCCTAAGATCTAACTAATAATTGTATACCTAATAGATATTGATAAGATTTGAAACCCTTGAAACTGGCGGAGTTACAAAGCGTAAGACACACGCCACGTTACGTTTTCTGCCATGAGTTGCATACAATTTCTTTTACACGATTATTGAAGTCTGTCGAAAGATTACCAACGCACATAGGAATATATTTAGAAATGAAACTACAGATTTATTTGTATGTACAAATCTCGGCAACTGTTTAGGGAATCCATTGAATGGTGGCTAGCTCTGCCGACAAATTAAAACAATTCGAACCGCATCCGGCATGTAATTGAAGATGTGTAGGAAGTTTACAATTAGATTTGGACGTACTGTGTGTAAATAATACTATAATAGTAACGTCTGAGGGATTCTGGTTTTGAACTTAATGGAACGGGTAGCGCAGCCCTTATTAGCATAAACAATTTAGACTGTAATAGAACTAAAGTTTAACGCTGTTCACTCAAATATAGCGTACAGTCGTCTATCTGTATTCATGATGTTTGTGAATGATGTTGCTTACATTGTCTCATTTATTCAAAATGTTCACGGTGAAAATTAAATAAATATATGTATAACAAAGACTTCATATACTACACTCACCGGCACGGAATCTTGGCCAAACTCATAACATGCGATAACATTTTTTGAAGGGTGTCTAACTTTGTTCTTATCGTGTAAGTGGGTAGAAAAAATGTTTATGTTCATCTCAAGAGGGTAATTCACTAATTTGAAATGCATTTTGGTCTGCGTTTTAAAGTTTAGTTAAATCGTGTCATTAATCTGACGAAGTTGAAGTTTTTAATTGTGCTCTAAAAATTTTAAGTTTTAATTTGACAAAGACTTTTGTTGTTATTGTGGTTAATAAACACCTAAAGGCCCCTTAGGATCCATAAAAATGCCTTTGTCATCAAGTCAGATAGCACAGGCAGTGGCATTAGTCGAACAAGGTTTGACCCATCGTGAAGTGGCTATTGTCCTAAACGTGCCGCGTTCTTCGATGCAATATGCACTTGTGGCGGCTTCTACATTATAAACTCAAAAAGTAAATGTACAACGACGCCATCTAGCGAAGATACATCGAACTACGAAGTATGAACGAAACGTATGAATGTAATGAACTACAATGCTACTACTAATCCTGCATCGCGATATAGAGATTCGCGTGGCAATTAGCATATGTACAACATCCCAACATCAACCGTTGGGCTGTGGCCCACCAGGCATGATCACCTCGCCTGGTCGGAGGATCCTCCCTTTGTGTCGGAGGGACACATGCCACACGTCCCTCCACAGTGGTGACCCCGACGTGATTGGAAGCAGCCTTCAAGTCAATATGAGCAGCGTCACTCCCACAGCGATGATCAGTAATCAAGTCTCAGCCAGCCAGCAACTTCGGCCTCAACAGGGATACCACACGCAGGACGCGCCCGCTTCAGCCTGGTTACCCTACGGCCTCATCAGTGTCTAGGCACAGCGCACCGCACACCACATGCAATGCCGACTCACCGGGATCTGCATACTTCAGCCTCGACTCACTGGGGACTTCACTGCAGCACTGCGCACCACATGCAATGCCGAGCTTCGACCATATGTCTAAAGTGTTTTATCGACTCGTATATGGCGAGGAGCTCCCTGTCATACGGTGAATATTTACACTGAGATGGGCTTAATTTTCGCGAGTAGAAAGCAAGTGGCTCCCATGGTTGACCATCCTTGGTTTGTTGTAGGACTGCACCTACCGCTGTGTCTGAGGCGTCTATCACTAATGCGAGTATGGCCTCACAATCAGGATGAGCTAACATTGCGGCTTTACAGAGGCTGTCTTTGCAGGCGTTGAAGGCCTCCCGTTCTTTGGTAGTAAAGTTGACAGGGTATGAGGCCTTAACAGAACCGGTTAACAAGGCATGTAAAGGAGCCTGCTGTTCGGCTGCTTTGGGGATAAAACGTCGATAGAAGTTAATCATACCCAAAAACCTCCGAAGTTCTCGAACAGTTTTGGGCACAGGGTACTTCGTGATGGCTTCCACTTTCTCGGGCAGGGGCTTGGTGCCCTCAGCTGAGATACGGTAGCCTAGAAAGGTTACTTCACTTGCCCCGAAGACGCACTTACCTGTGTTAATGACTATACCGTATTTCTGAAGTCGGGTAAAAAGTTGACGTAGGTGGTCTTCATGGTCTTTCTGGTCTTTCGAATAGACTAAAAAATCGTCCAAATATGCGTAACAGAAGTCCAAACCGCGTACCACTTCGTCGATGAACCGCTGAAAAGTTTGTCCAGCGTTACGAAGCCCAAACGTCATGTAAGGGAATTCGAATAGGCCGAACGGGGTAGTGATGGCGGTCTTTGGTGATGAGCAAGGAGAGAAATATGGAGGAACAGCGGGTATCTTTTCGCGTCGGCGTGCGCATACCGCAATTCTACGCTGAAAAACCAGGCCTATGGTTTTCGCAGATGGAAGCTCAGTTCGCGATAGCGAATATTAAGGCTGACGAGACGAAATATTTTTATGTTATCGGCAACTTGGACCCACAGTACGCGAGTGAAGTTGAAGATGTGATCGCCAACCCTCCACCAACGGACAAATACGAGAAACTGAAGACGGAGCTCGTAAAACGACTTTCCGCATCACGGGAACGCAAAGTAAAACAGCTTCTGATCCATGAAGAATTGGGCGATCGGAAACCATCACAATTTTATCGGCATCTACTAAACCTGGCCGGGCCAGGGGTTTCCGAAGACTTCTTGCGAACAATTTGGACAAGCCGTCTGCCCAGTGGTACGCAAGCCATCATGGCTTCGCAGACAAAAACTGGCCTACAAGAATTGGCAGAGCTGGCTGACCGTATACACGACGTCGTGGGGCCACAGGTGGCATCAGCATCCGCCATGGCTCCAGGTACTTCCTCGACGCCTATAGGGGACAGTGCGAAGTCCGAGATCGCGGCACTTACGAGGCTCGGACTCGAGGGAGATCGAGTGATCATGTTCGACATCGTTCGAGTTCTACCCACAATCGCTCACAATCTACTTATAGGCGATTTCCGATATGTCGATACCACTATAAGTTCGGCGACAGGGCAAGGAAATGTGCTCGACCCTGCGATTATCACACGGCGGGAAACGCGAGAGGCAGTCAGTGATGGCGACCGGTGATTGCCCGCGTTCAGGTCGCTTAATTGTCACCGATACTCGTTCGAAGGTACAGTTTTTGGTTGACACCGGCAGTGATCTCTGTGTCTTCCCTCGATCGGCGGCACCAGGACGACATATTAAAACCAACTACGAGTTACACGCGGCGAACGGTACTACGATTTCTACCTACGGCTATTTAAATTTAAATTTAAACTTGGGGTTGCGCCGTGACTTTGCTTGGCGTTTTATTGTAGCCGACGTCACGCGGGCGATAATAGGTGTGGATTTTTTGATTTTTTACAATTTAACTGTTGATTGCAGGAACAAGCGCCTGATTGATAATAATACTACGCTTGCATCCCCAGCTATGGCTGCACGACCGTCTGACGCCGTTTCCTCGGTGAAGGTGATCCTTGGTGAGTCTCCATACCATGACATACTCAGAGACTACCCTGACATCACTCGCCCACATGGCGTTCATCGTACACCAACACACAATACAGTCCACCACATACACACTACACCTGGACCTCCAGTTTCGTGTACACCACGACGACTGGCCCCTGACAAGTTGAAAATTGCCAAAGAGGAGTTTGAAGCCATGCTGAAAGATGGTACAGCCAGACCTTCGAAGTCACCATGGGCATCGCCATTGCATTTGGCACCAAAAAAGAATGGGTGGCGTCCTTGCGGCGATTATCGTATGTTAAACGCCAGAACTGTGCCGGATAAGTACCCAGCGAAGATACATCGAACTACGAAGTATGAACGAAACGTATGAATGTAATGAACTACAATGCTACTACTAATCCTGCATCGCGATATAGAGATTCGCGTGGCAATTAGCATATGTACAACATCCCAACATCAACCGTTGGGCTGTGGCCCACCAGGCATGATCACCTCGCCTGGTCGGAGGATCCTCCCTTTGTGTCGGAGGGACACATGCCACACGTCCCTCCACACACTAAAACGGTATCAAGAGACTGGCCGCTACACCCGAAGACCAGGTAGTGGCGGTGTAAGATGCACATCAGCTCGTGACGACCGTTTTATTGTGTTAGAGATTTTAAGAAATCGCTTCCTGACCGCTGTTGAGATCCGTCAGCGGCTTCAAATCTCCAGAGGTGTGAATGTTAGCGAGCGTACGGTGAGAAGACGTATGGAGGAAGTTAATTTGAGAGCAAGAAGACCAGCCCGTGGTCCACAGCTCCTCCCACAGCACAGAGTATCTCGACTTCACTTCGCCCGCGAACACGCTAACTGGACTTTTGAGCAATGGGCAAGGGTTTTGTTTACAGACGAGTGCAGGATCGCTTTAAATGCACCTGAGTCTGGAGAAGGAAAGGGGAACGCTATTTGGCGATGACAACCACACCGACGGTCAGTTTTGGCAGAGGCTCTATAATGGTATGGGGTGGCGTGAGGTCTGATGCTCGTACGGAATTAGTCATCGTCAATAACGCCTTAGATGCAACTCGATACGTCGAAGAAATTCTTCAAGATCATGTTGTGCCCTTCGGAGGGTTTATTGGTTATGACCAATTCATTTTAATGCATGATAATGCCCGTCCACATGTCGCTCACATCGTGAATACCTTCAAGAGGTTAGTGTTCAAAAATTGCAGTGGCCAGCTCGCAGCCCGGACTTAAATCCGATAGAACACGTATGGGACAAACTGAAACGAGCAATAAAGTTATCATCGAACCCACCACAAACCCTTAACCAACTTCGACATGCTGCACTTACTGCCTGGCGCGACTTATCACAAGTCAACATCAAGAACGTCATCCAAAGCATGCCAGACCGAATGCAGGCGGTCATTAGGGCTAGAGGAGGTAACACACGCTATTAAAAAGGACAGAAAGCGACAAAAAATCAAACAATTTTAAATTCGTAGTGCTTTTAACTCTAGTGTAAAATTTTGTGAAAACGTGATTTTTTGCATAAACTTCATTATGAACCCGAAAAACCTTTTAATGTGAAAAGAAGTGATCAGGAACGTTAACTGGACAGACTCCGATCACAATTAGCCAAAATTTGTAGAGCTAAGTGAAAAAAAAAAGGAAGTTGTCATACGTTTTGTACTTGGCCAAGTTTCCGTGCCGGTGAGCTTAAAAGTAATTAATATGTACAAATTGGTTTAAGCACTCTCAGTCGTCGTTAATGACCTTAGTTGTTAAAAAACGACCTTATTTAAATAGATTAAAAAAAAACCTTCAATCGAAAAAAATATTGATTTATGTAAAATTTATTAAACTTGTACTTTATAAACCAAGATCACAATAATGTGTACTAGACTAGACTTTTCCAAACATAATTCTCACATTTGACTGCGGAAAAACTTTCGTCTATGGTCTTCACATTAATTAAGGATATTAATTTTACTCACATATAAATTATGAGGGCTAACAAAGAAAATGCAGATTTTTGACAGTTTATTCGGTTCAAAAATAACTACCGGAATAGTGAATCATTGTCAATCAACGGAAAGCTACGTGTGTAAACACACGGCACATTTGACAGGTTACCAATTCATTTTATACAAAATACTAAAGCGCCATTATAAGACATTTTCATGTTCATCATTTCCCCGGAACGTATACTCGGAAAGGCCAATTTTTATAATAACTAGAACTAACATCAGCGATGACTCAGTGCTCATTAATTTAAGCAGTTTTTACATTTTCATGTCTATGTAATCCTGAGGTTATACATCATCACATCATACGTACATGTATACACTCAGGTCTGTAAACAAAACTTTTAAGCAAATGTATGTTAAAAGCCTACACTTTATCGACTATAACTTTAACAAGACTACCGCAATATAGTCTATTGCCTTCGACCAGACAATCTGCATACTAGATGGGAAGATTAAGAGTTTAGAAGATAATGATGATAATGTACTACTAGCCGATTTCGGCCACGAGATCAGGCAAGTACGTAGGAGATATTATAGTACACAAGTGTGTGCGCAAACACAGGTGCACTGTCTGTTCGCTCACTCTCACAATCCGATAGGACGGTTATCCGACACAATCAGAAAGAGATCAGGCGCAGGACCGACGGTTTTACATGCCTACCGAGTTTAGAAGTTACTGCTTATACGGATGGATTTGGGAGTTGTGAGGAATAGCTCGAGTGGCTCAGGCTGGTATACCTATATCTCGAACTGACTGACAAAAACAAGAATTATCGCTTTGTTCTTAATGAATTTTATACATGTACACACGTGCTGGTACGTTACGAAAACTATTAATATATTACATGTATGTATATTCTCCTGTCAAGCAAGATCCGCATACTAATGAATGTCAAGGTCTCAAGCAAAACGTGTGATGCGAAACAGAAAAGAGTTACTTAGTGTTCCAATACATTTGCAAATATATAAGCTTTGTACTTGGTATGTGCCATCAAAACCCATCACGTCTCTCACAGAAGACACTACAAGACGCACGTGCGATCACGCACCTGGATGAGATTATGGTTTTTGTTAGCAAATAGATGGTTCTATCTAGTACCTTGTGTAGGAGTAATGAAAATCATAACATGTATAGGATAGGTAGTAGAATAGGTATGAAAAAACCAGTATGGTTAAGATGTTACTGGTTAAGGACTGACAAAATGAAGGTGACCTGTTACGTCATTGCAGCTATCTAATTTTAATCTAGTTTGAATATATCAATTTTACTAGTTATATAACAAACTTAATTTTATTATTTGTGTAAATATAGTAGTTTTAATAGGCTCAACTTAAGTCCACCAAAACTTTTTTAATGGCAAAAATTCCAAAAAGTCGATAATTGGAGTGCAAAAGGTTGGTCATGAATTTTGTTTATTCTGGGGCAACACCCCAAGCATAAAGTAATTTGAAGATCAAGGGAAATTTTCTTAACAAGTTCCCTAAACGTCATGAAATGTTTCGTTTTATTTGTTGGCAATTGCAACCCCAGTCAAAATATCCCCAACGAAATAATGGTACACTAGAGTTTTTTAAAGTTTACTAACAAAAACCTTTTCATTTATTATTGTCACAAAATTTTATTGTATTGATGAAAAAGTAGAAATAAAAAAATGAAAATGCGTATTTTAAAGTGACTCCTACTGAAGCAGTAATCTCTAGTGTATTGTCTTTTTTAATTGTTTCCTTTCTAAATTTAAAATCTCAGTTACTACCCTAACACGTTGACTGGTATCCTAGTTTTTATTATAATAACACTGCAGAAAAATATCAGATGCCTTACCTACCTTCTAAAATTTTGAACATTCGGATCTTATACATATGTACATTAGGGTGTGCCTTATATGACAAAAAAAAATTTTTTTTCGAATTTCGAAATTCATACCCTCTATAATTTTTACTAATGCTATAAGATACTTAAATATAAAATTTTTTCAATCTAGCATAATTGCAACCAGTGCCGACCGAGCTTCAAAGTTTAGTAAAAAACGTGTTTTGTCCTAAAATTTCAGTCTGCTATAATTTCACTATAAATGCAATGAATTAAGTGAATAAAATTAAATAATAAATTAGATGAACATTAATCTTTAATTAAAAACATAAAGAAATAAGAATCATTCAGGGTAACTTCTTTTTAGAGTAGTTTTTTTACAGTCTGGATACAATTTTAGATGTTCCTGGACACAGCGCAGCAAGAACTGTTTTTGTTCTTCTTCAGCCGTGATAAGTCCGTTAAAATCTTGCATTAATTTAACAGCCCTTTCAGCAGTATCATTTACAACTCTCAAATAACTTATTCTTTTTTAGCCTCCAGAAAAGCAGCATTGTTATTCCAAGAAGATACATCTTCCTTTAGAAAACTGTCGTCGATCTGCAGTCGTGATAAAAATTGTTTGCTCTTTTCCGATACGAAATCATCCAGTGCTTTGTCTAAAAAAAAAGAAAAATAAGTTAAATAACAAATAAAAATCAACAACAATTTTGAAAATAAATAAATAAGTATTGGACATTGAAATTGAAATCCAACAAAAAATCAATTTAACTTACCAAACAACTTTTGAGTCAGTTCTTCCTTCGACGGGTCATAGCGTTTGCTAAAATCCGAGATTTTGTCCCTGTTGAAGTTGGCAATCATCTTCTTCTTAGTTTGGTTGTCAACTTCATCATCAAATAGTGATAGAATGACTGTCTCTTCACATAAATACCACAAGTGATGGCTGAACTTGCTTATAGAAGCTTTAGAAATTGTTGCGTCAACTTTTTCATACTCTTTTAACATCTTCAAGAAGCGCAAATCTTGATTAGGTGCTTTGGTCGCCACTGTACATTCGAGCCAAGGTTTAACATACAATATTACGAGAAATAAGCAAACATCTTGTAGAGCCTTTTTGTCCTGCGCAGTTACTCTGCATTGTGACTGAAGTAAACATATTTTTAAAGAATAGATCGCTCTCGCCATCCAGCGTGCCTGATGTATAGCTCCGGGGGGCCTTAGTTTTAATTTTTCCTCTGTGTCTCCTCCTAAAAATATTACGCACAGTTCGACCAATTCGCGGTAATCATCTCTTACAAAACCTTTATCTAATTCTGCCTTATAAAATAGTAACAACGCTTGAATGTCTGTCTCGGCAACCCGTGCTTTTACGAAATTAAGAGATGGTTCAATTTTAGTACAATCAATGTTTTTCCAATTTTCTTGGAACTTTTTGAACATCGGAATATCTGGGCTACTAGTAATTTGCTTAATCTTGGTTTCAAAGACAGCTTTTAGGACCAATTCATAAACATGATGACGACAGGCGAAAAGCAACAATTCTCTTCCTAAAGTTTGCTCCAAAATAGCACAAGCTCCATTGAAACGGCCCATATTGGAAGCTGTTGTGTCGCAGCACATTATTTGCACTTTATCATAAAGGTTCCAGTCAAAGAGAGCTGCTGATACAGCCTTCGCTTGATGTTTTCCAGAAGAACTTTCTAGTTTCGGCACTGCAAGAAGCTGCTCTCTATCGTCAAATGAAGCTATAACTGGCAAGTGTTCTTCTTTTGAACTCCGTACATCCAACCCCGGTAATAGTTTTCCATCCCAATGGTCTGTGACTATGTCGGGTACATTGTTTTGGAAGTTAGATTTTATTGCTTCTGCCCTTGATTTTCTAGTTTCAGTACGAATTCGCTGAATCGAGGATTTGTTAATACAGAAATCATCGCTGCTCAGACCAAGCGCTTCTACCACCGCATTAAGAATGTAAACGGTATCTCTAATGCTTAACTGGCATCGATCTAAAGCTGCAACTAGTTTAGGTGTTATAAGATTCTTTCTACCTCTTTTTGAACTTTGTTCATGGCAGGGAACGTCCGGCAAGCTGAGTTCAGAATTCAAGATCTGTTCTTCGTCTGAATCTTCTACACTGTCTAAGTTATTTGTGGTGGAAGTAGATGCAACAGCTAGTGATTCTCTTTGTCTTACAATCCTTTCCTCTTCTTCCAATCGTCGTTGTCTAGATCTTTGTTCTTTTTCCGCCAATTTTTTATCTACACCACCTAAGCATCCCGGTCGACCTGGCTCTCTCTGTTTCATTAAAAATAATTTATCTTCCTCTATTTTCATTCTCTCAAAAGCATCAGCATGTGCAATATCAAACAAATTATCAAGATTAATTATAAAATTGTTCTCACGACTCTTAAACGTAATCTGAGTTTTCTTACAATTTTTTGCAACTCTCTCCAAACATGATATAAATCAATAAGTTTCTTCACGCAGTTAGGAAATCCCCTTGTTGGAATTCTTGCTTTTTCCCAATATATGATGCACTCCCTAATCACAAGATTTGCACTTTCGCTAACAGTTAATTTAACCTCACGAATATTGTAAAATAGGACTGAGAGAACTTGTCGATTAGATGGTAATTTTGCACCATTTATTTGGTAGCTAGTCAATCCGATAAGAAAAATATTTTGTTTATCACTCCGTATTTCCACCGACATGTTTACGCACTAAACAATGAAGCACTAATAGTCTCAAAAATCACGTACGAAATGGCAAATAAAACATGTCGTAACAGGTCACTGGGCAGTACTTAAGCAACTTGTATCGACAAGTTTAAATAGCAAGTCGGCACGAGTTATCGTTTATATATCGAACTAATATTTTTTTCTAGACAATATAGGGTTTACGAAACTTTTAAGAAGGTATGCGTAAAAAAATATCGAACTTGAAATTTAAGGGACACCCTAATGTACATACATACATCTATATTAATAATATGCTCATGTATTCAAAACCGCTCAAATTACCCAAAGCTTTCTAGTTAGTACAGTAATTTCCTTTCTGCTAGTGTCATCCCACAAAAAGGGTAGGCTCACAAGTTGTCGTCACTCGTGCGTAACTTACGTAGTCACACCATAAACGTCCCCAATTTGCATAAGGGAATGAAAGCATTTGCTAGATGAGTGTTTATGATAGATGGGAACATGTGTGCGGGCCGTATTACTAAAATATGTATCGGTCTCTCATTAACAATATTGACTTGGTTTTAGTGTAGGATTGTTAGACAGACACTTTTGTAAGAAATTTATGTTATTGAAATACCTTACATCTCAATTTTAATAAAAAATAAACCACTATTCATTTAAGTTTAAGAAGTTTAACAAGCAGCGTTTTAATATTTTTACTATTAAAATGACTTTTTTTATGAAAGCATAATTACAAAAAATGTATTCAGATGTTTCTTCTCTTTTACATTGATATTTTTAAAACTTCAAGTTCTTTGTGGAATACGATATATACGTACGACGTAACCAGATAATGAAATAATCGGTTTTAAGTCCACAGTGACGCGTGATATTTGCTCGTAGATCAGTATTTACTCGGATCGTGCCGAAACGGATATAACAGTCATCCCTCTGCCTACGTTAAAATTTAAGCAACCTGTGTTTCGGGGTGACTAAATTGTAATGTTAAGATAAATTTCTATTTGTTTTCCTTAAATGACTACACAATTACATTTTTGCGAAGGGCTCTTCAAAAATAGAAGAGGATTACATATCTCAGCGAATTCTGGCTCGATTTCGTTCAGTTATTTTTTTGGACACAGGTTAACGTCTTTTTTAAGTTTTTCATTACTATGTAATTAATTTATGAAAACCAGGTAAATGAGTTCAAAAATAATATGTAGTTTATGTTTTTTTACATTCAGTTCATTAAATACTTATTTAAGCGTCCTTCCTGGATTCCGCTTATCATCTTCAAGTGAATGAAGTAGATAAAATTTTATTGTTGAATTTATTATTATTTTTGCATTTTGTTATTTATTTTAGGACGCGTAGAACATGTCATGTATCTTAAATATTACATTTTTTTATAAATATACAGTACCTATTAACATTTCAATTCGATGATAACTATGAAATAGTCAATATTGGAAAAGGCATGAATTTATGTTTTGTAAAATACTGTATTCACTATAATAACAGTGAAATTAAAATTAATAACTAGTATAAAAATACATGTTGTGCCTTTATAAATGAATGAATATCAAATATGCAATATTTTAGCGTCGCAATATGAAATTCGAACATACAGTCCGAGGTAGGGATTATGGGATTGTTAGGGCGTCATTTTGGTTTACGATTTATTTGCACAGACTGTTTCATTTTAGTTTGTATAATTTTCGATACTCGTATTAATACTATATTTTATTGCTTTAACTAATTTTTTTTATTATTGTAAAAACTGCTATCATCACTTTACGTATGTCAGATTAGTTTCATAAGAAGATTAAACTATATAAGCAATGGTATGCTTAGGCGAAGTTGAAAGCCAGTTTTTCTTCCTCAGGCTAAGGTAGGTTAATTTGTAGGTACATATGTGTAGTAAATAATACAGGCATACTTAGTGTGCATTACTCTTTTTATTTACTGCACAAAATCTTTTTTTTTTTTAGAGGTTTACGGCGGGGTGGTGTGTCGGAATATGACCGACTAAAACCACTTGGTGTGCTACTCTGCACCTCGAATAGGAGGGATCCGGGTACTGTTTTTATTACAACATCCGGACCCCACCTAGCACCTGCCCGCTAGCCCTGGCACTAAAGCCGGTAAAACTCTCTATTTATCCAATTCACCCCCGTCCGGTTCGCCGGCAGCGAATTGGGTCCGAGTGGAGATCGTCCTCCCGGACCTTTTCCGCCGCCTCCTTCTGTAAAATGACATCTTCACAGAAGGTTGCGACCGCGGTAAAACAGCTGTCGCTACCAGCCGTGGAGCGTACGACGGCCGGTAACAAAAGATCTCTTCCAATAACTGTAGTGAGGATCCCAAGCTGCGCCAACCAGGTGGAACAAACCGTCAGCGTGTGCAGGGCCGAGTCCTCACTGCAGTTGCAGTGGTGACAGGCGGCATTAAATTCCCTCCTAGTGACCGAGTGCAGATACTTCCCGAAGCAACCTTGCCCAGGAAGGACCTGCGTCGGAAGTAAAGTAAAGTGAAGTCGAAAGAAAAAGGTCCTGTGCTGCAGCCCTGCCCATTTGGCGATGACCGGCTGGAGAGCCTCCATGGCGGCATAGCCAGCACACGGAGCCTCCAGCTTTGACGACTAATGAGCCATCGTGGCTCGACGAGCGACCTCACGCTACTTGTGTAGCTCTTCGGGCGGGTACCGAATGCAGCTACCCGCCCGGAAGTCAGCCGTCCGCCGATAAACTTCGGCGAGCACTTCCACTTGAAATCCCATGGGGGCGTTCCGGCCAAGGCGCACGTCACCTTCGTCGAAACGGGGTTTTGCACAAAACCTAGCATAACTATTCTTTAATTGATTTTAATATCTTATGGACTGGTACCTAGTTGGACGTAGCATAAAAATCAATTTCACCACAAGAGTATATGTAAACAAATAGGAAAGATCATAAATATATTTCTCTACGTTGAATTCATAAATTTTGATGTTAAAACATTTCCGACAATAACAACGATACTTAAACTGTTTAGTTAAATGTAGTTTTAAAATGATTTTCACTTTTTCTTAAATATTATATTTCAATGGTACTGGTAAATTTTTTAGAACTCTTTTAATAATCCCCTGCTGGACATAGGCCTCTCCTTAGAAAGGAGTTCTTGGCCTACTATGCCGCTCTGGCTAGATAGGGTGGCCGAACACCTTAATAGTCCGCATGTCTTAGTAACAACAGTTCCCGGACCTCTCTTATTTCAGATGTAGAGTGGCACACCGTGTGGTTTTAGTCGGTCCGATTTCGACGCATCACCCCGAAGCAAACCCGGACGGAGTGACGGTTCGAGGGGAGTTTACAAAAGTTTGTTTGTTACTAAGTGTGTTTCAAGTTTTCCTTCTCTTCGAAGTTATGTTGCATATTTTGTTCCCTTAGTCACCGCTTACGACACACATCAGAAGAATAGGATTGACGACACTCTGTAGTCTTTATCCGTCACCACACGTATTATACATTTTTCAATACGTTTAGATGATTATTTGTACTTTAGTTTAAAAGAATTTCAAAATACTAATACGAGTATTTTAAGCTATAGAGATTTTATATTTTGACTTGCTTTAATAAAAAATAGTTAAACTGACATTCTTAATTCAACTGTTCAATAAAATTAAGTAAAACAGGACGTAGATCAATAAAAATGCAAGACAAACTAGTTAAGAATCATTATCTGCTATGTGAACCGATTTTCCTCTTCTCCGTCTTTTCTTTTACTGACGAATTTTTTGATGTCAGAAAAAAATAAAAAAAAATATATGAGTGAGCCAGTATATGTAAACTTGTGAGGCATCAAAAATGTTTAGGATAACAGTCTCAAGAATACTGGTTACTAAGTTAATTCAGAAAACTTAATTTTATTAATTGGAGTCGAATATTTATCAACAGGCGGTATGAAGTCCATAAACAAAAATCAGAAATGATAAAACAACTTGAAATAATGCAATAAACATTTAGAACAACAACTAATCTAGTATAACAAAAGTGAATAATTCAAAACATGTATTAATATCATATTTACTCCATTACATCATCTCACCTAAGAGGCCTTTGTCCAGCAGTGGACTATCAAAGGCTGTTGATGTGATCATAAAACCTTTCTGTATCCTTTTTTGCTCAAGACATGTGTCTCATGTACAGGTGCATTAATAAATGCAGCTGACGATGTCTGGGCAGGTGCTTATCACCTTTTGTGTTACTAACACAACAAATATCATCTACTAAGCAGATAAATTTAAAAACAATATCTGTGTTCGCTGGTTGTTGTGATGGGATAGGTCATGATTATACTATGGTAGTAAAGTGATTCTATTTTATTGTAAGGTCGTTCTACTTTAGTCTTTTCATCTTATGAATTATTTGATTTTATATAATGTGAGATGTATAGTCCATTCAACTTATTCTATAAAGAGGAAAGTTGTGAAATCTAAGGAGATTAAAAATTGACGAACGTAACTACCAAGTCATTATCAAGTTACAGAAAAATATTGTTGAAAATTAAGGGGTCAGGTAACAAAAGCAATACTAATTGCTTTTGTTCCACACAGAAGATAGTCTCTAGCCAATATCACTATCCATCATATACTTGAAATCCACCTAAAGGTAAGGTATATGATCCACATAGAACTTTTTATTGAATCTAAGCTATTCAAGATTTAAAATAAGTCGCGTAAAACGAATTCGTAGGTAACGTTTATAAAATATTCAGCACAAATGCACCTCTTACAATTATCATATTCCCCCAAAAAGAAAAACAAATAGGCATTCTTAACACACCGTAGATCGGAGTTATATTCGTCGTCCTCAGGTGATACAAGCGTTGGCTCATTAGTTAGGCTCTAGTCTCGTTTGTCAACGCCCTTAGCCGAATTACGGTGCGTTTTTTTATTAACGCCAATTCCTCGTACTGTAACGACAGTAATTTTTTCTGGGGTCGTCCCATTCCTTGAAAAGTGTTTTTTTACGAGTTACTTCTAGTCGGGTCATTGATCTATTATTTACGTTGTGCAAACAGGATAAATGAACAGTAACTTGTTTGTGTACTTGAGAATCTCTGACTTTAATTCTTGTAACTTAGTTTACAATATATGTCCATGGAAATACATAGCCTAGTTTTCATTTATTTTATATATAAATATATATCGATTCTAAATTAATGACTTACTACTTTTGCAATAGCCAGAGTATCTCGTTATAAAATATCTTCCAGACAGCCCGAACTGAACCAAACTTTTAAACAAGACCCAGAACTATGCAACTGGTTTTCAAGTATCCGATTGTGTAGGACTTGTCCCCATTTACATATTCAAATTTTTCGTCAAGTACTTTAACTGCCCATTTATGTATAACTTATAGTGAACCATTACAGAGGCGTTAATCACCCATCGACAAGTCTGTGGCCCATTAAGCGGACTACTTGAAAATAGATATGAGATAGGTATCATAAAAAGTTTAAGTTCTTCGCTCTTAATTTCTATATCGTTTGGAATTTATATGTAATTAACCTTCACAAACACGTTACCCGATATCTTAGAAGACACATACGTCATAAAATAGATTATTATATAAAAAAACTTCTCATTTAAAGTCGCTTACATTTTTGTGATTTAAAACATGAGGGACTATTATATTAAAGTTCATAAAGAATACAGGTTTCTTCTATATTAAAAAAAAAACAAGTTAAATTAAAACGCAAACCCCATTTTTATATAAAAAGTAACACGACTGTTCGTCTTTTCTAAACATACGCCACATGTGAAGCACATACTTATACACCTATTAAGAATATTCCCAATTGCAACTAATGGTTATTAGAAATATTTCGGTAACGGCACTTGAAAAGCACCCTACTTCTATTTCAGTCACCCACACGACATTTACAACCCCTCGCATATTCAGATGCTCTAATGGCCGTACCTCAACCAGTATTGCAGCATTTTTCATAAAACGTCAGTCTCATATTGTCAAATGGGCCTCTCTCATCTAGCAGATGCGTTCTTGGGAGTAAAAGTCCCTGCATTTTTATAAAAGACATAGATAAAATTAATGATAAGGTTCATTGATGTGACAATTGCATGTAATATTTTTATTTACAAAGTTTAGTACCTACTCTTTTAAAAATATATATTACTTACTACTTTAGCGATCAGCAGATAAATATATAAGAAACCTCATTCTTTCAATTGAAATATTTGAATTAAAAAAATGAGACCTTAACAAACTCGAGCTATCGTTAACCGACTTCAAAAAAAGAAAAAAGTTAGTTAGAAATCCTAAATCCTTTCTTATAAGCAATATCCCTTTATTTCAAAGACTTTAATAAAAAAAATTCCCTTCTTCTGTTTCTTCTTCGACTTCCAACTTATTAATTTTTAAATCCTAAATATAATTGTAACTTTTAACCTTTTATTTTACGCTGAGAATGCTTTTCACATCATACCCTCGGTCGAGAAGACAGGGAATACATGGGACTCCCGGAGAACCGGTCTACTAACTAAATCTCGCAGCAGCCTAGATCAATAGCCGGGAGGAGCTTCAGAAACGCATCGGCGGCTTCTGGTGTCCTCCCTAGCGTACATCCTTTAAAGTACCAAGTTATATTATATTAAGCGAGTGCGACTAAATTTTAATTGGCAACCATAGATCTACGTCTAACTCAATGTTGGTAAAATGGAAACGTTTAAGATTTTAAACCACTATGTCTATTTTTGGCCGATCGTATGTCTACATACACAAGCAGTTAAATATTCCTTAACAAATACCTTACGATCGGTCATAACAAACAAATTGTTTTCAAAACATTATCAGAGTCAATAAATAATACATGTTAGCATTCACAAGAACCGTAAATAATGATGAGAATCAGAAATAAACTCCCGTATATGTGAAACCCCATATTAAGAATACGGGATACAAAATAAATCTTCCTGATAACTTCAAAAGGAAGTCTTAAGAAACGATACCAAGCCTCTTTGGTTCAGAATTACAAATCACGTATATTCAACTCTATTGATACTCGTTTACGTGTCGATCCATTCACAGTGACACCTTCTGTTTTGCCTCCAATCTTCGATATGCTCTTTGAAGGTGGCAGACAGTGATCGATGCTTTCCTAAGCTTAGAAATTAGATTCTTACGAACAAGATTCCTCAATTTGAATCGCTGACAATTCAACTTAAAATCTCTTTAGGTTACATTGATAGATGAGTTTTCAGATAGTACTTTAAAAACGTCTGTAGAGAGCTTGCTAATTTGCAGTATAATACTTTTTTCTTTTTGACACCTGACCCACAACGCCATCTGGTTTCACTAAGAAGAGTTTGTACTATGGCAGCTAGATTGGCTGATAGAATACTTATTATATACTTTTTTTACAAATACATATATTTTACATAACAAAAACCAAAACACCGAAACAAATTTTGTAGATCACTCAAATATTTGATCCGACCCGGGAATTGAACCCGAGACCTCAAGCACAGTAGTCACATACGCTACCGCCTCGAAACCAAGGGAGTCGATATTGAACGGTATACAGTGTATAATAACGTAATACATATCTCAATAAATTATTGTATGTGAGGAGAGATAAATCCAGCAATAGACTTGACTAAGGTCTTGATAGTGATGATGGTATCCAAAGATGATTTAGTCAACTCCTCCCTCTTTCCTTCATAAAGATTGCTTGTTCGAGTACGTTTAAACGCCTAATACTAAGAAAAATAAAATAACCCAAAGCCAATCTAAGGACGTATTTATATAGAAACTAATTATAATGAATGTAAAACATAATTAACATAAAAATAATATCGTTACAGTTTTGATTTAATAATAATAATAATATTGAAAATAAATACTCTATATTTTGAAGTAAAGGGTAACTTCGTATATTTCCTTTTTTACGAAACTTGATTTTTATCTTAATCAATAGCACAATATGAACGAGTACTTTATCTAAAATCTGAACATTATCTCACACAAAACACGATGTTAACATCAAATTTTAATCAATATGACTAAGTAGTCAAAATGTGTTATAATTATTTTTCGATATCTCAACAGATATACTGGAATTTAATCCTTTCGTGTAATTATATATATACTCGTATAACGAATTGTAACTCAATAAGTCACTACTGCAAATCAGCATTGCAGTTTTGCAGTCAGCAACAATCAAACTATCAAAACGTTAGTTACTTCTACTACCTGAACTCGTATCGCTACCTTGACTCGTACTCGCTGCTTTATAATGCCTATAGAAGTTGAAATATAGGCACTAATGACTACCTTTGGAAATTCTGAAACATTCAGCTCTTCCTACCTGTACAAATCAGTCAAAACCTGGAACTTACGGTCAGCGCACGTGTTTTCCTTATACTATGATCCTAGGTCCTTTAAGCGGAACGTGAAAAAGCATATCACTAGGCCGCCATGGTGACCAAAATCTTGGATTTCTCTTCATGCTTTCGATGAAGCAGGGTAGAATCACTTTGATCTTGTAACAATATTCCACGCTTCTAGTTTCTATACATACATGGATTCCTGAGAGTTTTAAAATTTACCTATATAAATAAAAGAAACCTCCTCACACGTAAACAGCCTTTAATAGTTTTATGCTGGACATAGTTCTCTCCTTAAAACTGAACCATACAATAAAAATAAATGCATGTTCCATTAATCCTGGTCAGACCATTTACTTGCTACCCTCTTTCCAATCTTCTACATCGCACGGTGAAAAAGCATTCCTTACTTTTTACACCTATGTATGTATCTCTTGAAGAATTTAAGATCGTAAAATAAAAGGGGCTTTGAGCTACCTGACGCTAGATATCAAACCAAACAGTTAAAGAAATAAGAAACGGCTGAGCAGTCCTCTCATATACTGTCTTAATGTTTTACATCATAAAATGGCACATCAATTAAGAGATGTTTGAATAAAGATAAATGCCAATTTCGTAAAGATTCACATCTAAAATACAGGACATGCGTGTTTTAGATAACATTTTCATTTGTGAAATATTAGATTCGTGATGTATCTTATTGCATTTTAATTCATTCATGTATTAATATTATGTGTAAATTACAACGAAGTTGACGTTAAATGTAGATATTATAGCACTGTAGTATCTGGATAATAAAAAAATCACACGCGATCACTACGCTACTACTACAATAGTATAGACTTGTGATGAGCTGTTAAAATAACCTATTTAACAACCCGATCGAATTCGTACTGAATACCCTTTTACTATTAAAATCAGAGTCAATAAAGAACTTAGTTCTTTACGTATAATCAATATTTCTATAAAAAAATAATGAGCATTTACAATCTATCTACAATATCAGTAACAGTTCCAGCCTCTTTACATCACTGTATACTGAATTTTATTGGCGGGCGCCTGATATATCGCGGTGCCAATCGTAAATCTGTTGCCGCGAAATAAATAATTTAAAACTAATAAAACGGGACCTCTGCTCTCTTCCCAGTAATGTAGAGCAGTGGGAGGTTAACTTGTAAAAGTAACTGAAGTAAAAGCATTATATTGCTTATATGAAATAAAATTTTTTATGTTGCCTTTTTCTTTCAATTTTAAATAAATATTTCGGACATTTAACACATAACGCCATCTAGTTTCAGACTAAGCAGAGCTTGTACTATGATAACTTGACCGACTGATAGATTACTTATATATATATATATATTTTGTAAATACATACATATTATACAGAGAAACCACCCAAACTCCGAAACAAATATTTGCAGATAATACAAACTTTTGGTCCTACCCGGGAATCGAACCCGAGACCTCAAGCACAGCAGTCGCTTTCGCTACCGCTACGCCATCGAGGTTAATAGTATTACGGTTAAGTTTAAACAAAGAAATATCACAAGGACGTTGCATTATTCTTTACTTCAATTAACATTTAAGACCACTTTAAATCAATAAGTTTGTTAGAGAAAACAATGAACTTGTGGTGTTTTTTCTTTACATATACGTGTAAAATCCATTTATGTACCTAATAGGTATTAAGTATGTATATTAAAATGAAACTGCTTCCGAATGGTTAGTGTGATGATATTGACGGGCCTGTTTCTTTAGTGGTCAGTGATCCTGATCGCTAAGTCAGAGGTCGTCCGTTCGATTCTCACCCGGGACAGACCCTTGTGTAATGCATACAATTATTTGTCCTGCAACTGGTTGTAGTTTATGTACAAATAGGTATATATATAGAGCTATATAAGTAAGTTTATGAGCCGTCTGGTTACCATAATACAGGTTTTGTCTAGTTTGAGACGTGTATTAAAAAATATGTCGAACCTAATTTTCAATAAACATAGATTTTATCATTTTAGTTACATCCTATTTATCAATAAGGCTAAAAGCTTGTTCATTTATTTTTTTATTTAGAATGTTTAAATGTTTTGATGTTAACGTAAACACATCAATTAAACAGGTTTGAAAATAACTAAGAAAAGGTTATTGACTCTTAAATCTGTTAGGCTAATTATAATTTTCAGAATACTTGGAAGATAACAATTATACTATACTAGCTGTGCCATGCCGAGCTTCGCTGTAGCCTTTTGTGGTTATATTAATGAGAAATGAGAATCAAAACGGATGAATAAAATTACTAAAAACTATCATTGAAACATGTTGTACATCGTATCTAAAAGACCATTATCGGCGCAGAACTTTATGAGTTTTAAAAATGTAATACAAGTCAACATAACATTAATATATATTACTACATCAGATCAAAAGTAAATGATAATAATTATTTATAGTTACCTCAGTTCACACACACGGCTGTCTTATGAAAGTCGCACCTATTAGTACTGGCAATGAGACGACTGTAACGCTAATAACCATAGATTTCATGTTAAAATTTAAACAAAAACGAACTTTATTCCCACGCCGGAAGATGAATAATGGTACAAAAATGTTAATTTGTTGTGCTGTACACAGAAAATGCATTATACAGTACGGAAATGCATTGCTTTCTAAACGTTCGTACTGTTGAACATATGTTTTTGTGACGAGTCGTTTGTAAATACAAGTTATTTTTTTATACATTGAGAACTATCTACGTAGATAATTTTTTTATTAAACCTCATGAAATCATAATAACAGGTCAAAACAAAACTAAAAACTTATAATAGAATGATTGTCACTTCTATAAATATGTATAATAAAGTTAAAAAATATTACTTACTAAAACAATTTTACTTTTTTTATAATAGAACTAAGTGCATGTTGATAAAAATGTTTTTGCGCCTTATAGAGTTGTAGTAGCTCTAGTTGTTATCAAGCTATCAGTAGCTTGAAATTTCCTTATATTGTCAAATATTATGTATTTTATCAAGTTAATCATCAATATGTATCGATGACTTACTATACAAAAGTACTTACACTTATGATTTCTTTAATATGCTTTATATTTCTGTGGTAATCATATCTTCATCAATTTAGAAAATAATTAATTCGAACAAATGGAAGTTTCTATATAGATTATTATGTTGGGGATGTAAATCAAATAAAATAATTTACTAATTTACCACTTTGTTATCCCATCTTCCTTTATTTCCTGTTAAAACTAAAACATTAATGCAACCACATATTTTTTGGTAATAAGAGGTTGTCGATGATGACCGTCCTAATATACATCGTATTACAGTCGTCAGCGCCTTCCACTCTAGACAATTATTTACCTAGTTATAACTATCCAGTAACAATTACAAATCAACAAAACAAAATTTAACAGTTTAATTCAGACACCAGTGGCGAATGATTAATTATCCACCTCTCTTCATCTTTGTTTATATACCTAAAAATTTACTATCAATTTATGTTCTTCACAGAAAACTACTTACTACATTTCGCATAAAACTGTGAGCACATACTGTAACTCGAAAGCATCCGCAGCTATGTTCAGCCACCATGAAATAATCCTGGCAAACATGACCATCATTATAAATTATTACAAACAAAGGCGGTGAAACGACTTCGCAACCCAGCCAACAGGGTGTGACACATCTTGGACTGCACCATTGTTTAAACTACTATCAAATTGTCATCCATACTACCCCCACTTACCTTGCCTACCACTTTTTATAAAGTTTACCGAGTTAGCCGGTACCTCACCACAGTTACTTGTGATTCCATAACTTGAACAATTCGTTATTTGTTTACTAGACGTATGTGATTGTATTTACTATAACAACATGTTCTGTGTTGACTCCCAACGGATCATTACTTTCACAATACTCATTTTAAGTTATCTGCTTTCGAGCTGCAACGCCATAACTAATCCGAATTTAAATGCTAGTGATCGAGTTTATTCAGTGAATAATGCAAGTGTAAGTGAATAAAACAATAATTACTATAAACTAAGTTATTAAAATGAATTAAGGATACTTTAAAAGTAAATATTTATTGTCTTTTCAGAATTTAAATCATGTGAAAACATTACAGAAGGAGGAAATAGGCAAACGCACATACTTCATACCGGCTGGCAAGCCAGTTCCTTACAAGGTAAAAAAATTTAAGGCACTTTTATACTGTACAGACTTAAAACTACCGTCTACCTAATTCAGAATCAATTCTAAGTTGCTAACATTGATGATGTCCACGTATCTACTGTGTTACTTAACGTTTACCGATAGAAGAAGTTGTATTAGAAGTCGTCCCTAAATGTTCATGATCTATGTAAGTACAATATTCTTATGGGTATATATGAGAAGATCAAAATTCAACACACATGGTGGGGTAATTATTTACAGTATACAGTCGTGTGTTAATAGATTTTTTTTGTCATTATTTTCTTAACTTTAGTCCGATAAACATCTGAGAAAATGAATAAAAAAAAATAATCTCGCGATTAATGAATGTAAACGAAGCAAGAGGTGTATCAGGATTGTAATGAGTGGCGATAAATTATCTCTGCCTACCCTTCTAGGAAATAGACGTGACATTGTGTATGTATGTTATCAAATCACACTCGCATACATTAATTGCTATAAAGGTTTTGCTTTCTTTGTCGCTTTTAATGGTAGAGGCTTAGATTCATTTAAATAATCTGAGGATACAGGTTAACAGAGACATCCTTCTGAGAATTCTGTGAACTTAGCGAAATTTCAGAGGAAACTAAATGGCAACTGAGAAATCACATATTACTACGTAAAATGTAGTACTTCAACATTACGTATACCTATATTTATGTCTTCTTGTACGCTTCTGAGCACAGAATTTTAATAGAACTATTAAAATCCTTCTAATACCGTGATTATAGTTTAAATCGTTCGCCACCCGACCACAGACTAGCAACAAAGAACTGCTGTATGCAATTAACCTAAGGTGCTGCAAATATTCTAAGAGCTAACTTGTATTTATAAGGAGAGTAATACCTGGCGCAATTACTTCACCGCATACCCGACAACATTTGACGCATTTGAAAGGCAGAAATACACTGAGGCTGTTTGTGGGAATATCAGTGACATGGCCCACATACTTGATAAACTGGCTAGAACGGAAACGTGACTCAACCGGTAGCCGATACGATATAAAATTACATTAAAAGTTTTTAAATAAAATATTATTGTAACAATGTTTACAAATTAGTGTAGAAAATTGTTAGAACACTGTATAATTTAATCCTTCAGTCGTAGTTTTTTGTTGGTGGAACCTTGGAATATTCTAAAATATTTAGTTCAATTATACCAGGTACACAAGCATAGAACGTAAGTTTTTTAGACGTAAGGGGAAAAATAACAGAAAACAAGTGCGTCGTGAGAGTACGATCACCCAAAACAAGTTTTTGCTTTAGACAGGTTTCGGAACAAGGGACGCCATATTTGCACTTCACCAATTAAGCAAGAAATAGATACATCTAAACAAGATCCTGTACCTTGTTTAAATTTATTCGATAACTCAAACAATAGTCGATTTTTTATCTTTGAAAGGAAAAGTTTAGGTAGTGGAGACCGATTTGTGAAAATTAAAAAATCGAACACAACATGCGAGTATGCATTACAGTATTACGGGTATGAGAACGCTTTAAAAATTGTCTATGGTTGAATAGTTAGATGTTTGAAACTTTGTTAATTAATCACTGTTTAACAAATTAACGAAAAAACGCAAACATATTTGTGTAGCTTACTACCTAAATTAACATATAGAATACGTTTAATCCCGGAAAAGTGCTATTACTACTACTAATTGTAGTATTCTACGGCTTGCCTGTTTCTCTTAAGCTACAAAACAGTTCCGTTTCAAATTTGACATAAAATTTTGTTTTAAGTTACACATACATTGCGGATCAAAAAATTCTTTTTGTCTTAAACTAGCTAAAGTCTACGCTGAACCATGAAACATACACATAAAGCAAGTACAAGGAATACAAAGAACAGAAAAGGGAGTAAATGGATAAACAGGTCTTCTAAAGAAAAGTAGTTGCTGGTAATCATCGTCTCCGATGATGATTTTCAAATAAAAGACACGAGTACATTGCTAGCCTTTGAGTAACACCAACCCAACCTAGAATTAGGTAATTTTTGCGTACTTACTCACTCGGTGAAAAGAATTAAAAGAATATTATGCAACATCGGTTTTCTATATACAAACGGTTGGTGGTCCGAGGTAGGACGGAGTTCCAGGCCAGTTTCCTTCCTAGGGTACATCTGGTTCCCCAGCTACGAGTACTAGTACTGAGGCGGCGTGCTGGTTTTGGGCGTTTCTGACATTACCACCACCGGGTGGTGTATCAATATATTCTGCACGTAGCAGGTTGTTTTTCCTGTTTATTTTGATAATTTTATATGACCTCCATTAAATTGAGTAACCGGTTCATAATTAATTACGTGAAATCTATTATATAATAAAGGAATCGTCGCAGCCTTTTCTACTTTCTTTAGTAGCTGTTTGACTTTTTTTTCGTATATTAAATAACTTATATCAAGTTTTTATGATTCTATATTAGTAAGTAAGTAAGTAGATTGTCGCTTGGTGGAAAATGTTAAAGGAAGTTTGCTCTTAATGTTACTATAATCTATTTATCGAAATGAATTCTGGAGCATGAAATAGTGTTAGTAAATAAGGGTAATTTCACATGCCTCGTCACGCTTAGTTGCAACTTCATGGTCTACTAAGATCTTGCCAAGCATGGTAAATACGACTCCTATATACGACAAGTTCTTACGCGTCAGCTATCTTATAAGACAGTCATGTCGGTCCGATTAGCTTCTTTCTAATACAGCATTTTTTTTTAATAACTAGCTATTGTTATAGATGTGAGTTTTAAAATGCACGTTGAGCATTTGTATGTATAGTTGGTGTAAGCTAACTTTCGATTAATATCTAAGATATTTAGTTACTAACTATTACTAAATCGATCTGTCAGTAATTTTGTGGTTAAAGAGGAGATAAAAAGGATTTATCAATTTTATTATAAAATTTTAATTAGTAAATATTTATAATCCGGCCCTTTCATTTCATTATATAATTAATTTTTATAGGAATTCTTAAATTATCGTGTGTTACCTTGACTTAATGCAAAACAAATGTTCCTTTGTTGTTAAAGGAAGTCACGTAACAGATAAATCAAAAATTAGCATTGAACCAAGCTTTAGTTTGAAACAAGTACTGATTGAAATGGAAAATAATTTATTGTATTACAACTAAAAGACCATACTTTTTAGGAATTAGGTTCATAAAAATAAGCCTCGAGCTTAAGTTACACGAAACTATCGTGAGAAATGGACATATTACAAAGATTTCAGTCAAAAAATTTAAAAGTCTTCTGGTAAGTGGATATAAATTGTATTTATTATTACTTATTTGTTTACTAATCTAACTTAGCTAAGTTAATAATAGATAAGTTTAGATAGAATAAATGAATTCTAATCAGTTAGAAAAAATACATTGTATCCTTATTTGTTTACGAATCTAGATTAGCAAACTTAGCTAAGTTAGATTCGTAAACAAATAAGGATACAATCTATTTCCACTTACCAGAAGACCTTTTACTTTTTTTCGAGGTTTTAGACGATAAGCAAATATAAGAATATGACGGAAGTATATATAATGGATAAACAAAAATTTTTGTAACTGACTATAATAAAATTAACAGTGACCTTATAAAAACACAGGCAGGCACATCTATACATATAATAATATTGTAAGAGGTCGATGTAAGAGGTCACTAATCTCAGAAGTGGCTTAACCGATTTGTATTGTGGTAAACTTCACTTAACATTTAGTGTTTGTTTCATTTCAAACGTTTGCCGAACAAAAAAGTTATACCAGATTAAAGAATAATCGCGATAACCGATATATACGAAGACGGAGATGCAGGCAAAAGCTAGTTATAAATACTAAAGTGAATCTTGAAGCAGAACTCTCATTAAGATAATCCATGAAAATTTAAAATATCTATAACACATTTTGTTAGTAAGTGATTATTTCCAAGGTATTATATTATAATCATATGGAATAGAGAGTTCTCCTCAAAATTACTGAAATAAAACCATGCAAAGCAAAACCATGCCACGGTTTTGCTTACACATAAAAAAAACATGTTTTAGTATAAATAATAATATGAATATCGTAAGGATAGTATAAAAGCTAACATACCATTAAAAGTTCGTTACACCAACAGTAGACGCATCATAAGCGTATGAGAGAATCCATTGAAATAGGGATTTAAAGATGCATAGCTGGGAGTTTTTTCCCGTGACGGTCTCGACCTCAACGCAACAGTTAGTCAGATATCAGATCGGTTCCTCGTAATAATGAATAATACTTCAAACCTCAATACAGATGAGAGAAAAAAGTATAATGTCTGACTCACAGTTGGTCTTATTCATAGTCTAATCCAATATAAGAACGTGTCTTATTTTCGTTATAACGGTTTTGATAAGAATACTTTACTTAACGACTATTTTTAAAATTGTGAGTCATGTTACATTTGTATAAATTAAGAAAATGCTGGTTGCACTAACAGAAAAATAAATTTTAACGAGCTATTTCATACTACAACTTTTTTATAACTGTTGTGTGTGAATAAGTGGAAGTTGGTTTAGGTGTGAATTACAGTCTATTTTAGCTGAAATGATTTAACAATTCGGAATAGAGAGAATGGAGTTGCCAATTACACAGATTAATAAAAAAAAATGTAACGACACTAGAAATTTAAATTAACATTTTAACAATAACACTGATACTGAGGGTGTTAATTTTAAATAAGGGTTGTTGTTAATATTTCAAATATATATTATAAAAGAATTAACGAAGAATGTGACAGATGAAAAATAAATATTATAAAAAAATACACATGAAATTCGCAAAATAAAAATCATAAATATGTACAAATGTTTGAATAGACGGTATTTTAGTCAGTACTTTTCGTTCTTTATTTCGATCTATATACTTTCATATTACGTTGTCACACGTATTTTAACAAAATAATTCGCCTTTAGCAGAACCTTGTAGACACTTTTAAGTCAGACGTAATTACATGCAACATCAATTCCGGGGGAATCATTAAATGCCATGTGAAAAAGGGCAGTAGAAGTGTTCAGACCAGGATCCTTCGTATCGTACCATCGGACCATGTTCTCATTAATTGAATTTTATTATTTTATCTTGCTAAATAGAATATCACCTTTTCTTTTTCAATGAAGATTTACCGTTAGTAGCACTGTTTGTGTGAGTCTTAATTGAATGTAGTTAATAGCAATTACAAATTAAAGTATTATAATATTATATATGATTCCAGTTTTTGTTGACTAATTAACTTATATATACTTACAACTTATATATTTGCTTTTTAAAAGGCACATTCCCTCTGTATACCTAGTCTTATTTATTCACAGAAGTCGGGTCGTCGCCCAGAATAATGTTTAGCTTCGAATCAACAAGATTGTGTTTATTTTACGTTATAAATGAAATCGAAGTCAAATTTTTTTATATGTGGTTATACTAAAAAACCGGGACACTCTTAGTCACTTAGTTACATTCGTAACGAATGGTCGAACCACTAACAATATAACTTCCACTAACAAGTTGTAGGTGGTAACATTGCGATAAATTTGTAGTAGTTTTTATTCAATTCTTTTATTTTACTCACTGTTTATTTTTAAAATATACAATTTATTTCTTCATCTTATGGGGAGTGAGAAAAAATACTATTAAAATACATATGTGAAGACAGTGCATCTATTTAATTTTTGAATAAATGCCGTGGCTCAGTGCTCACTAAGTAGTTCCACACGCCAGCGTTCGTTATAACGAACTTTCTTTAAACGCTATATGAACACGACCATAGGTCGCCACGAGAACTATCGATCGATTGAAAATCGATTAGACACGTATTACGTTGCACGTGCGAATTCTATGTTAATTTGTTTAGTAGTAACTTGTTAGCGTGCACTGAATGTTCATTTTTATTCATTTCTTTCAATAAATATCAACAACATTTATTAGTTCGCTGCTGAACATAAATTTAACCTTGGAAAGGAGGTTTTTGTTTTACTATACCACGCTAGCCAGACGGGTTGTTATAGGATTTGTTTCTAGTATTCCTTCTCTTTGCAGGACAATGGTCCTTCGTAGTTTGCTCACCACACGAATAAATTTCTTTCAATAGTTTCTGTTCTAACGAAGTTAATGAGTTAATGCAGCATAAGCTTTGGTCAGTTTACAAATATTTCATGTCAATGACTGTGCAATCTCAATTCGTCACCTTTTACACTGACCTTGTATCAGGTGCTAACTAACCAAAAAAGTGAGGTCAAGCATGTTTTTAGAAAAGATTATGATTCATTCACTTCTGCAGGAAGTCCCAGACAATACCCACTCAAGCACAAGCGACAGCCACAGCCGAGGTTTACTGTACAACGAACATCAAGGTTAGATCCAATTATTATTAAAACGGTTACATAACTTCTGGAGCTCATTCGTACAAAGAGGAAGAACTTGTACTGATTGAGGCATTTCTACATTATAACATTACTAGTTTACTAGATTCAAGTCAAGTTCAAATATTTCCGTTATAAAGATTAGTGCCATATTGTGCAATTATCAGAAGTTAGTGTGACTTCTACTATTTTAATAGTGTAGAATGTTCTTTTTTGTTAAATGCACTATTCTGTTGAATTATCTGTCCGACTTGACTAATTTTGTTTGAAATGGAGGTAACTATAGTGTAATATCACGCTACGACCCTTAGGAGAGGTGCGGTGACCAGAAATATATGTGAAACTAATTGGACATCGTTTAATTATTTGTAAGTTAACATGTCTTGAAAATTAACTGTTGCTCTTATACAATTTTCTTTCTTATCTGTGTGATTACTTAGACTCTAACGCGGTAAGATAATATGTAGTATTGTGTTATAACTATATAGTACACTCATACATTATTATGAAATTTTTCTACAACGATGAAAACAGTGTCATATCACCGTACCTAGTAAATAGACAAGTAGTTAATTCTAAGACATTATGAAGAAAAAGTTTTGCTGTTGCCTACGTACAACGTTGCTTGCATAAATTGCGAGCTGAATATTTAGAAAATGAACGCACTAGCACGTAAGGAGACGTCTCCCTACGCTTATTACTTGACTTAAGCAATTTGTCACTGCTTAACTTTGAAGAGTATTAGCTGGATGTCAAACTTATGTATAAAAATGTTTAATGAGTCTGTGTATGCTTAAAAACTCAAAAAATAGTGCTCCAATTATGTTCAAATTTTAAGGCAATGTACGCATATAATGATGATGTACTCGTATCTTGCTTCAAAGATGATTTTGATTTATGATTTGTCTCAATTTTAGGTTTAATTTCCCATCAATGCAATCAACATGTGCCACAGAGAAGTATAGCAAACGTACAGTTCTAATCTACCCCAAGAATTCTGTTATCAAATACAAAAGAGCTTAGCTTGGATTTTATTGTATTTGGTATTTGCTGAACCTGGCTAAATCTATTTTGTGCTTGTATTCATGTTTGTTATCAAGAAAGTATTATCACATAATATCATATTTACCAACATTGATACATTATCTTTTCCAGGTTACGGCTTAAGCGATTATGGAGAGGGTTCTCACTATTCATATGGACACGATTACCAATTCCAAGAGCATCATCCGAAGCCCCACAATCCACATGTCTATGAGAGTCATGACTATGAACAGCATCACTACCCAAGCCATCATAATTATGACCACGGACATTATAAATTTGAAAAACATGTTAGTACTATATATCCACTACGTTATCATGATCAACAGCTGTTAACAGTTTACTGTTGGGCAT
Organism: Hypercompe scribonia; assembly: GCA_949316085.1. Lineage (NCBI taxonomy): Eukaryota > Metazoa > Arthropoda > Insecta > Lepidoptera > Erebidae > Hypercompe > Hypercompe scribonia. Next base: position 13,654,365 of record OX438981.1, on the reverse strand, counting down.
AGACCTCCCCTTAGCTAGTAGGTTTTGGCATACTATATATCACTGACCAGACGAGTTGGTATACATAAGATTTGTGTCAAGTTTTCCGTCTCTTTGTAATGTTCTTGTCATGCGTATTCTGTATGCAGCTCCGTATGTTAAGAATACTATTTTTATCCTTTATCTGAATTGCGTGGAAAAAACGTAACATCAAATTTAAAGTCATGAAACTTTATGCCGTACGTCATGGAGTACAAATAGTTAAATTATTTGAAGAAAAATTAAAGTCTTTAAAAATTACGTAAAAACTGCTAGAAAAAGATCTGCAACTCCAGTTCAACATGTATGTTGACTTTTGTAGTTCGGAAAATCTATATAATAGGTAATTAAACTCATATTGCTACTAACTTGTGTCCGAAATAAGTCCGTTAAACGAAATAAAACTTTCAAAATTAACTTTCGACTACCAAGTCAATGCCATGAATGTTTAAAGATTCTCTTTTCAATGTCAATTTTGTACGGCATTATAATATGGACGCATGAGTTATGGATGACAAGCTTCGATTATAATGGATGCAGTAATTTTCGTTTAGTAAGCATAATAAAGTTATCTGAGACACACTCCTGTTGCACGTAGCAGATTAGTATAAGGGAAGATTTATATTAGACCGGACCGTGTCTGGGCTGGGCCGGAACCGGCGTCGTATGTTGGTAGATGGGCCCGGACGACACGGATCATGTGTAATATTAAGTGTAGCATACAAAATTTATGTAACGTTTCTAATCCGGGCCTCGCCCAGGCCACGAATACGGCACGCCTCGGTCACGGCCTGGACTAACGTAATTCTTCCTTTAAGATCTGGATGTTTTTCAATAGACTTATCTGATTATAGAATTACTTTGTTTCTGGTGTCTTCTTTGACATTTCATTCTTTTGTTTTCTATTTTAGTTAATCAAGATGGTCATACTTTAAAAAGTGGTTCATCGTCATTGCATGCTTTTTTTAGCAAATTTAAATAGGCAGCACATACTAGCTACAACATATTTATCTTTTGTGTAAACTTAGGTGTTAACAATATTATTTTATGTTTTTTATTTTAATCGTTATAATCTATAAGTATGTGGTAGGTAACGTTATCATTTGCTCTCCATGTTCTTATTCTAAGCAGTTTATTGTGTGCATAATATAGGTTAATTAATGTGGATATTCACTGAAGAGACCAATGTCTATCAGTAAACTGCGATAGACTGATTACGATGATATTTTTAGATGTAAAGTACAATGTACTTTCCTTAAGTCAGCCATATATGTGTATAATTCATTGAAATTACTTTTTAAGTACAGCTTATACTGACGTTAATATCGACTACGCTCACCACTTAAATAATGAAAAGTATTTGTAGTCAATCATTGTGATCGATGATTTATTTTCAATGTGTTAGTTATATGTTCAGTAATGAAACATAATCTTAACGTCTTTGAAATAGGTATCAATACTATATACTCCCGTTTTGGGTATTCTTAGTTTAAGCATGCGCATTTCGTATTCCTGGGTCCGATACTTTTTCAACACTTATATAAACTACTTTAGTAGGTACCCAACTAATAAAGTAACTTGTTTTAGTCTTAGGAACTAGTTTTACTCGTGTGCATTTCTAGGGCATTAATTGTAGAACTACAGTATATTTTAACAAACATTTCTCAGATGAGTTTTAACGAACGAGGTTTTATATAATTGATTTAATTATAATTAGTTCGTATAAATATATATTTTTGAGTTAGTTTAGTTATAGTAGTATATATAGTTTAGTTTAGTTACTGTTCCATACGTATTAAAAAAACTTTTTATAAACGTATATCATGTTATCAACTAAATAGATGGCTTTTCTAATCTGAATATAACTTTTAGGTATTGGCAGCGAAAGCAGCACTTTGGCCTCTGGCCGGTATTGCTTTATTGGGCGCGGCTGCCCTCGCAGTAAGTAACCCGGTTCTTCTTCAACTTGGTGTGGTTTCTGGTAAACGTCGAAAGCGAGACACGGAAGAAATTACTGGTCCTGACTTCGTTATGAACTCATTACAAAAATTTAAGGAAAAAAACCAGACCTATTCCATAATTGAGAAGCAAAGATACAATAATTTGAAACGATTAAGGACAAAAACTAATAATTTAGCTATAGGGAAAGAATTAAGTGAACAGTTTAAAAGAAGAATTTTATCAATTAATAATAACAAGGATAAAATAAAAGTAAAAGGAAAGTTTTATACAACTAAATCTTATATTGATCAATCAACCAAGTCTCCAAGGCGGTACGAAGAGAGTTATGAAGATGATAGGTTTATTCCCATTCCTATTAAGTTAAGATCACCTAAAATGATTGAATCTGAAAACTTTAATTAGGTACTTAAATAGTTTATGTAAATATTAAAAAAAGTTAAATAGTGCTTTTGTTTTCTTTACGTACAAGAATCACGCTGAAAACATTTTAAAGTATAGCTGATGCATAATTTTGAATTTACTTACCAACTGAATGGTTTTCCAAATGAGATAAATTACTTTTTATTAATAAACACTAAACACGCAAACGTAACACGTACAAACAGATAAAAATCCTCAAAAAACCAAGTTTGAGTAACTTATTGATTTTTATTTTATAACCATTTCAATTTATAACAATTATAATGCGACGATGTTAACACTACCACAGAACACTTATCACATGCACACTGTTTTGCTCCATACACTACAAAAACAAAAATATTGACAAAACAAAATATAAACCGACAATTGTTTGGTTAAACGTCATCAAAAAACCGATCATACGGTGTTTGGCTTACGAAACGAGTGAAGTTCGAACGACGTCGTTGGTCGAGATAGTATTGAATGAAGTTGCCCGCTTACATCTGTCTATGTGTGCGCACACGCATCTTGACAGTATTTGTTCACAGACCGCAAGGGGTGTTAAAAAACTCGCTTCAAAAATGCCCATGTGTGAGTCATGCTGAGACAGAAACTTTAAGTTTGGTGTGTACGAGCAGGACCGCTCTGACTAGGTTTGAATTTGAGGGCATTTTATTACTATCGATCGATCAACTTTTATAAAATAACATATATTTAAAAAATATGTAGGTTAAGAACCTACATCTATCCAACCGCGTTCGAATGGTATTTGTATGAAATTGTCAATAATATTAAATAAAAGCTACATTTATAAAGATATTTGAATAATTTTAAAAAGTATTTGCCTCCTGATGCTGATGGCACAAAACAGTTTAAGTAAAAAGGCTTTTAATATCTTCAACTACGATCTCAATATACTGCACTCTTGTAGTGTTTTAACGAACTTAATGAAATTGTAAAACGGCCAGCTAGTGAACCTTTTGTTGTTGACTGAAGTTATTATTATAAAAGTTTCTACACGCTTTACTAGATGGCGCTATTTAAAAATAATGTTTAGGCATTACGTTTAAAGAAACGGCTTGACACGTAATTTCAGATATTAGAAATAAAATAACTTAGATAAACTATTTAGCTATTTAGTAGTCTAACCGTATAAAATATTTTTTTCTCTAGCATTAAATGATTTATGAAAATAAAAACAGTGAGGTCATAATGCAAATAGTTTATTTTGGGGTAGTATTAAGTAATTATAAGATTAAAATGGTGTGAAGCATCACAAAACAGTGTTTGATTTACAATTTGAATCCAAACTGAAACAAAAATAAAAATTAGTTAGTTAATTGTCTACGCACTTTCATAGCAGTGAACTACAGTAAGAATTTTTTTCTTTTTAAAAGACAACGCCCACACTAGAAATAATATCTCGTGTTGTGGGGAGCTTTACAAACCTACATGGAACAGACACAAAGAACACCGAGAGTCAAAACAACAATTTATAGATCACACAGTGTTTTACCATTTGGAATTTGAACCCATAACACTCAGCACAGTACAAAACGACGTGGCGATTTCTGCATTCATGCAGTCATAATTAATAGTTTTTCAATGTAAAGAAATTTAAAAGAATAGTATTTTCAAACATAGAGCAAATGAAATGACGACTGATTTATGAAAGTAACCTCTAGTCATTTAAGTGAACGATAGACAGAAAAGACAAATAAAATTGGAAGCAAATAATTGCATAAGTGAAATAACACTGGTTTCGTAACAGAATTTCAGAACTTCGTATCAGAAGAATTAGAAGAGAACCTAACAAAAGTTTTACTTCGTGATAGCCTTCTAGAGATTATTTTCGGTTGCTATACTTAAGTAAATCAAAAATCTGTGTATCATTCGAGCCTCTAAGCGGATAGACATTTTTTTTTACATTTTTTCTCGAAGGTAACTTGATCAAAGCTTTTTTTCGTTCTGCTGGTCGAAGATGGTGATTTTTTTCCAATCTTTTAAGAATACCCCAGAGTTCTTTTTATTTAGGATTAGTGCTATTACTTTAATTACTATAATAGTATATATACTTTAACTTAAAATACAATGTGTTGATGTTGACTAATATTAAAATATCGAGTGATGCAATAAATAAATTCTGTTACCACGTGCTCCTAAGTAAATAAAATTTAAAAAATCAATAAACAGGAACATGACTGACCTTCTGTGCATTGTCAACGGTACATTTGAAAATTAACGCAGCCCTTTCACAACCTTTTTCACCATCCGACACCTGTTCATCATTTACTGAAAATGGCAAAAAAATTTACATGTATTATCTTGCATTTATATCATAATCTTATACACACTAAATAGGCTACTTAAAATTTAAAACGCAAATTATATTATTCACCTATTTTCACCGCTGCCCTCCACGGATTCATTTTTACTGAAAGTTTGCCACAGCCAGACATAGGCCTCTCCCAAGGTTCACTACAACAATTGGTCTTGTTTTACCCGAATCCAAAGGCTTTCTGTGACTTTCACCAGGTTTTTAGACTACCCTGTAGGGGGCTTACTCACACTCCGTCTTCCAGTACGTGATCGCCACTAGAACCATTTGCTCTCTTCGGTCGTCTTACCTACGACCAATAAATATACCTCGCCCGCTACTACTTTAATCTAGGACTTCACCAGGCAATGCCAGTGACGTTGGTGGGTCGACTGTGGGTCTCTTGATTCTATTACACAGAGAACATCTGAAGATTGTTCTCTTCATTGCTTTTTGGGGGACTTTGAGCCTCGACAAGAGGCCCATTGTCAGCGACCACATCCTTATTCAAATCTTCACAGCAAACACACACTGGACGTTCGTCTTGAGACACTAAACGAGAAAATATCACACAACTTCCCAAATAGATTGTATAGTGACATTTAATGAGTGTAAAAATTTAGGTAGTGTTTCTTTGTGAAAAAAGTTCCTATAATTAATTAGTTTTACACGAAACCGTGAAGCTGCAGAACCAGTTACTTAATAATATTTGGAGTACCTTTGACACAGATATCAGCCATTTTCTTTGCATTAATTACTCGCTGTTCATCTCCATTCTTTAGTTGTTCAGATACTTTGTATGCGTGCTCAAGATTGTACAATCCATCTTTTGTCATCTGTGAATAAGAAACAGTTATTTAGGAATATTTCAAACACAATACATTCAAACATAAAATGATCTTACTATTAACGTCATAATATATTTACAAACCTCTTACATCAACTTGGTAAACAGTTCATTTATTTAATAACTGCTCACTACACTTATAGTTTGTCCTGCACATATAGCGAGCACAACATTGCAGTGTTCCAAATATAGTAATAACTACATACATGTGTATATTAAAATTTAAGAATAATTATACTTAAGAAAACTATTCAAAATGTAAAAAAATTCTCAATTATGTTTTAATCGCAAGAATATGAATTTAATAAAATCTGAAAAATTAACTTATCAGCGGTCCGTCGACCTAGAGAAATAATTCTGTCATAGTTCCAAATGTGTAAGTGTGACAATGTGTGACTACAGCTTGTGATAACAGCGGATAGAGTGGATAGGAACGAGAACAAGAATATGGAGTAACCTCTATTCATCTCGAAAGAGGCGACTAAGGGAGCAAACTGTGCAAGATAACAACAGTGCAAAGAGAAGGAAAATTTGAAATACTAACCCGTCTGGTTTGTATGGTATAGTAGGTAAAAACTGCTATTCTAAAGAGAGACCTTTGATCAGCAGTGGACTATAATAAAGGTTATTGATGTGATGTGATGCTTATTGTTTAATCTAAATAGATCTTAAATAATCTATCTCTTAGAATTAGAAAATAAATACGTATCCTTATACTAACTATCTGAGCCTCCTTGTAAGCACATGCCAATACACATTTCGTTGCTGTCTTCGTAGGAGTTACGAATTCCTGTAACTTCTGCAACTCCGCTATATCGACCTCTGATTTGCTGTTGCACTTCATCACCAGCTTAGTTAGTTCCGTCTTTATATCTTCTTCTGTAAGTGCCTAAGAAAATAAATTAGTTAAAATTTGCTAAGAAATTGTAAAAATCTTTACTTACTCCAACCATACCATAGTTGTACTCGTAAGTAGTTTTTCTTTATTGTATTCTGTATCGCCTCTGTGGTTCGAGGATTAACATCTGGATAAGGTGACCCAGGTGAAGAACTGGGTCGCCCAAGGCCCAATCTCAAGTGTCATTATTCTCACCCTAGGATTTAGGGTTTTGGCCTGTCGGTAAACTCACTCACTCGGGCAAAGACAAAAATATAATTACTGAAGTCTGTAAAGTCATGATAAATAAAGAAAAACGTTTCACAAATGGGAGAAACAGTAAAAAAAATCAATACTAACGTAGCTACAGCTGCATAAAGCTGATAAAAGTAGTATTAAATTCCACATATTTTTTTGCAGTTAATTTAAAACACAGTTGGTTAAACAATACTAATACACTGTTGTCAATTATGGTTCTGAATACCGAGTATTTATAATCTTACTTTGAAAGTCCTTATTTATAGTTTAGAAATACTACGAATTTATTAACTGGAATGGCCTACATCCGTTCACCATTGAAAGTAATAATTTCCTGAAATTGTTAACTAAATTTATAAAAATAATTTTTAAATGGTTCAGAATCGATACGATCTTTGAACGAGAACTCAAAATGGATTGTTTTGGTTTCCGTTTGGAGAAGATAATTTTACTATTGGTGTAATAAAAAAATAGCCTAACATTTTACAGTAATGTTAAAAATGATAATTAATGTTTTTAAAAGAAATAATTGCGCTGTGGTATTCACATTTGACTGATCACAAGATTATATCTTGTGACATGATGATATCGCTTCAAAGCGTGTAAAATGATATGGCCTATGTTTTGCATTAGGCCTATCATTAAAATCATATTTTATTTTTCATATTGTTGTGTTAATATCTTTCATGTCGACTGTTGAAGGAAAATGTCGCACAAGATAATTATTTTTCACCTTTCTTATGTAACAAATCATCATCATCATCATGTCAGCCAAAAGATGTCCACTGCTGGACATAGGCCTCCCTCAAAGTTCTCCACAACAGCCGGTCTCGTGCCACCCGCATCCAGCAGCTTCCCGCAACCTTCACCAGGTCGTCGGACCATCTTGTGGGGGCCTACCAATGCTGCGTTTTCCAGTACGCGGTCGCCACTGCAGAACTTTATGGCCCCATCGGCCATCGTTTCTGTGTGTAATTTGCCCTGCCCACTGCCACTTAAGTTTAGCAATTTTACTGGCAATATCGGTGACCTTGGTTTATCTTATGTAACAAATAAGGGACACAAATTCTCGAAATCATACGTTGTCTTTCTCTACGTGTTTTTTTTTCTGCCTCCAAATTTTTCCCAAACTACGTTGAAGTCGGCTTTATGTCTACTGCCATACAGTCGAACTTCGATTTGATTTCTTACCCGTAACAACTTCCACAACTCAAGCACTAGGTGATATCAAAGTTTTGTAAAAACACTATGTCCAAAACAAGCAAAATTATGCTAATCAGCGCGCGATCTTAGCTGTCAAATAATGTAGACAATAAAATAAAATAACTACGTATTTACATCACATCTTTAATAGTCCACTACTGGACATAGGCCTTTCCTACTTTGGAGCTACTACGAATGTGATACTCCACAGTCTATTTCTATTTAAGCCATCTACCACTCGAATGGTCAAATTAAACACATAGACTACATTTACAATAAATTTACTGTAAAGATGGTGCAAAAATTCACTTTATGTTCTCCAAAAAGTTCTGTTTAAAAGCTGAACGGATACCTAGAAGTACCAGAGGTAATATAATAAACCAGTCGCCTCCACGTCACATACTGGATGCCTTCAAATACCTATGCAACCTTTCAATCATTCCGTTTGCTTGAGGATGGTAAGCCGGTGGTTCTTGTACGCTTTGTGGCGAAAAGTGTGCCGAGAATGCTTGTCTTGGAAAGTTTCAGGTCGAAATACTCCATAAGTTGGATCAATTTCATGTCTGCCTCTTGCGATTCAGCAAGTGTCTCGTATTCTTGTTACAAAGAGATTGTTTCGATCCGTGTCATGGCGTCAGCAACGACGTTATCTTTCCCTTTGATATATTTAATATCAGTTGCAAATTGGCTGATAAAAGATAGTTGATTCGTAAATATGATCACGTGTTGGACTTTCAAAATATGACGAAAATACTGTACACTTCTGTACACAGCTAAAAGGTTGCAGTAATACGCCGGCCACTGAAATTGCTGAGGACTAAGCTTCTCGCTGAAAAATGCTAACGGTGGTTTCAAGTCTAAAAGATAGCGATACTGTCCTGAGGAGGTCGAGTACCATCAGCACTGATGTGATAGTCCAAGAACATAACTTCGCTAGCGCTAGCTAGAAGCACTTAGTCGAGTTGATTACAACACCGTAGTCCTGGAGATGCTTACATAGGGTGCGAAGATGTTCGACATGGCTCACGACGAAGAAATTGGGATGGTGTCCTATACCCTATCCTCTCACTGAGGAGATGACGTACCTTCTGTTCTTCTGATAGAAAAAGCCTTTTGATAAACTCAGCTTCATACTGTTTGCCCTTCTCCGGCGGCTGCACAAGAAAATCTTCAATTTCACTGGCATATTTATGGTCAATCAGATCTACGATATAACTATACTCTATGAAATCTGCAACAATACCAGCAATGTCAACTTGGCCCTCCATCTGTGCAAACCAAACTGCAGGTTTATTGGCTCAAAATGACGGTAGTTTGACTGTCACCTTACACGACTCAGTCTGTGGCTAAGTTGCCTTACCTTGACTTCACCACCTGCCATGTTGGTAAATAAAAATAGTACAGAAGAGAAAAACATTACACAATAAAATCAAAGGAAATACCAGACAAAGACAACAAAAAATAAAAAGAAAATGACGTTGTATAAACTCCTGTGACCTTAACATAGACACACTGAATAGAAACTAAAACAATATCTCTTTACACTCTGTATAAAAGAAAGAAAAAAAAATATCCAGAGAACTGCAAAATTTATAAGAATTGCAAAAGCAATTGTAAAAATATACACACTAAAAATGTTGTAGTACATAAAACATTCCTAAAATTAGTACATAAAAAAAAATAACCAACAAGGTACAGGAAAAGAAAATTTAATTAAAAATTAATTGTTGCGAGCATCTTTAAAATAAAAATTTAAAGTCTCTCAATAGGGTGGTGAATGTATCCACTGCGGGTCCGAACGAGACTCCGCCCAGCACACGTTAGAGGACTGTCCTGCGTCGGACTCTGAGCGTCGAGTCTTGGTCGGACGGATCGGATGAAATTTGTCACCGTCAGCATTGATCACGGTAATGCTGGCGAATGGTGAGGGATGGGAAGACGCGGTCTCTTTCTGTGAGGATGTCATGCTCCAGAAGGAGACTGCAGAGCGAGATCCGAAAAGGGCCGATCCCGCTCGAAGAAGGTGGCGAAGGGCACGCGGTAAAGGTCGCTATCTCCCTAATCACCGCCTAAGGCTCACTGCGGTATGTCTTTGGGCGATGTGACCGCTGCAAACGACCGGAGACAAGTGACACTCCGGCGCAGCCGGAGGGTGTCGTCTGGGGCGGTGTGCTGTTCTGCCTCTTACTGTTTAGAGCAGTGTTAGGTGCGATAGCATCTTGCCTGGGTTGACGTGCCCGGGATGTTTCTCAGTTGTGAGGTACGGCAGGGAGGACTCCAGAAGCCGCTAATGTTTTCCTGGAGCTCCTCCTGACTGCCGAGGTAGGCCGCCGCGGGGCTTAGTGGATAGATCGGTTCTCTGGGAGTCTATTTTTGTACCGAACTCTTATGGGAAAGAACATGGGCTTCGTCACACAGTGGTACCACATGAACGCTACAGTGGTATATCACTTTAGCCGTCTGAATTTGGATGTAGTTTATGTCAAATTTTCCTTCCCTTCGCAGTGCTGTAGTCCTGCGTAGTTTGCTATCTTGGTCGGCTACTGCAACACCAACTGTATGAATAGGGGTGATGACACTCCGTAATCTTAATCCATCATTACACAGATACACAATACATATTTAAGTATATAAAATCTGTAGTTAACTTATTACGTTGTTCCTAGTAATGTGGAACATACATAAAAAAGCCACGTTCGGTTGAAACAGTTGAAATATTTTTTCATATTTCAAAATACGAGTATAATTTATGAATGCATTTTTTATTACTTCAAAATGTGTAAAAAATCTCTAAATCATTTTAGTTTTTCTAAAAAATGGCTTTTTTAATTTTAGACTCTGTGAAGTTCCTTATTTAAGAAATGCGAAAATTTAGTAAAGTAAATATTTTTAAACAACTTTATATGTTTAAGTTGTTTGTTTAAGAGAATAGTACTGCCCTACTTACAGTATAAGAGAATAGTACTGCCCTACTTACAGTACACTATTTCTTCTTATACTTACAGTGTAGTTCTTTTTATACTTACAGTAGGGCAGTACTATTCTCTTATAGAAGACAAACCTAAAGTGACAGCACCCATGCTGTCGTGTTTCGTTGTTGAGTGCGCGACCAGAAACCCCTTTGATGCAGGAGTGACAGTTGCCGTGGTAAGACTCGCAGTCTTACATTGCCACGATAACTATATTGCATTGTCTGTCTGTCGTCAATAAGAGTCACTTTGGCAGACTCTTAAAATAAGTAGCATAAAATAACCCCACCAAACATCTTCTTTTTCATCTCTGTCGTTTTGACACTGCTTACCCATTGAAGTCTGTATCGCTGTCGTTCCCACGATTTAAAGGTGTACGTCAGGATCTTTTTGATCCTTATCCAAAGTATCCTTAACTAAATAGTAGTGTTATGAATGATCAGTGCTAATGTCCAGGCCAGTAGTCGCTCGCAGCACCAATTTCAGTTTGGTAGATTTTATTTTTGTATCACAGGTGGCAAGAAATCTGATATAGCGCTTCTTAATATCACTAAAGACGAACAGGCATTTTTGCAAGTGTACAAGTTTCAGGTAAATTCATTAAAACAACTTTCAGCAGATATAAGATCGAAAGTCATTTATCACTGATCTTGTTTTGAAAAAAAATGAACCGACTGCAAATAATACTATGTAATTGCATAAACAATGCATAAATATGCGATGGCAGCAATCGTGGTTGACTTGTTGTAATTTTTTATAGAGTTTCGTTGTCTGTCTCCGAAATTCATCATCAGATCTATATGAAATTTAGATGGGGCCATTTCGGAATAAAGCCCCTTCGAAAAAGAAGAGTTTTGCACGTTCGTCACAATAAGCAACCTCAAATTCGGACAACGACATGACCTAAAGAATCAGCATGTTGATAAAGCAGGCAGACCACAAGTACAGGTAGTGTAGAACTCCATTTATTAAATCGATAGATGTCTTTTCGCAGATCGACTTAGATCTATCGCTTGTAGCATTAATTTGAACAAACTTATTCAATTAATATAAACCAAATTATTTACTGTTACAAATACTCTATATATAATAATGGACATAGCTAACAAAGGTATCTAACAGGTAAGAAAATAGTAACAATCTATCATAATTGAAACTACTGTATGTAACAATGGTTTAGAAAATGTTAAAGATTTTAAAATACGAACACTTTAATACAATAATATTTGTACATATTTCTAACTATCCTATTTTGTTTTGTTTAAGCCGCTTAAAAATCATTGGTTTATACTATGCATGCCTTTTATTGGTCTACTAATAAGAACTATATTGTACTGTATACATTTTTAAGCAATGTTGTATATGTATACTGTTGGTGTGTCTATAATAAATAAACAAATTTATCTTGAATCATCATTTATCAGCAAACAAACTCGTTATTAATAACTGCAGCAGTATCTATCCGTATAGTTAAATATAATAGATTAAGTTTTCTGAAATGAATACTTGTGTTTTTAAGAACCGATTGAAATTTGGAAACCAATAAAAGAGTTTGTGATTACACCAATATGTGTGTTGCTCTAATAATTGTTTTAGGCGTATTCATTATTTTTCTGTTATGAAAAAATAAAATGTTTTACATATTTATTTTAACAATTTCATCTGTTTTCCTTAACTTAAAGAAGTCGGCTTTAAGAAAACCCCTGTTTTGAGTTTATTACCGTATAATTATTATGTTTAAAACCCATTTTTAAAAGATAATACAATTTGAATATATTAATGTAGGATTTAAATTAGACATATATGTATGTAGGGAGCATTACAAAATCATCCAAGTCTGACTTTATACTTTAAATCCAAGCTGAAACAAAAAAAAACATACGTTAAATATACATGTTGGCTATTGTAGACCTCCTTTTCGCTGTAAGGTAAGCGCATATGTCTAATTGTATTAATCTGGTTTCTACGCTATATGTATGTAGATATACATTCTTACATACACTAGTGTAAAAACTAATTCTAAGTATGATTTATCCTAGTTGTAGTAAGGTCGGTTCCTTTTCTTGTCATGTTTTTCATGATTAAGTAATAAAAATGTTCCTTAGCACAGATAATGTGAGTTTTTGTAGCTCTAAAAATTTTTCTATTATAACTCGTATCAATCTAACTTACCTTGCGAGAATTTTCTATTGTGCATTTAAAGATCAAAGCTGCCCTATCGCACCCTTTCTCGCCGTCAGTCACTTCTACCTTGTTAACTGTAAAATAAAATATGTGATACGTAATAAAAAAGTGACATTCTCGAGTGTTTTACAAACGATACAATCTAAACATAGTTTAAACTCTAAAGCAAATATAATACTTCAAAATTCACTTTTAAAGCAGTTTAAAAGAATTTACTTTCGGTATGAAGCATTGTCATGAATATACTATTCATTTCACATTTCATTCACTTCGTTATTTTACAATTTTTGAAGATAACATCTTTTTTTTATATTAGAATGAGATCATACAGGACGTATATTGCAAATGAAAATATTTACTAAGATCCTTTCATGAATGACAGATTTCTGAGGTAACAAGCATAAAAAAAACCAAGTTGAAATATTACTGTTTTTTTAAAAAAATATTCATTAAAATACGTTCGTTCCTTTCTAGAATGTAGATGAAATGTAACAAAATTACTGATGCCTTTCCTTTGAGTAATTTAAAATAAAAATAACGAATATAAACTCTCTTTGAAAAACACATTGAAGTGAATTAACAACGAAATAGTCTACAGTAGATTGTGGGATAGGATAGTACCTAGATCACGTCAAATGGTGTATGGATAGCACGAGGTAATGTCATGTTTTTCAATAGGAAGGCGCTTTGCACATGGAGCAACTTAAGTTGAGGAAACTATCAACATTTTAAAAGTTTCTTGTAAAAAGTTGATAGTTGCTATAACGTTTACGTTTGCCGCAATTTTATGGCAATCTGTGAGCAACTTTCATAGCCGAGTTGAAATCTACGCAGCGATCAGCGTTCAGTGTATTGAGCGGCACTTGACTGGAATGATCGGGCACAGGGAGAGGGGAGGGAGGGTGTGAAATCGCCCGACGCGTTGCGATTGACGGTTGAGGAAACCGGCAACTTTAAAAACCGGTATAATATTTAACAGTTGCTAGTTGCGGCAATTAGGAACTATCTTAGTCATCGATTACAGCAACTGAAAACTGTTGACGATTACCGGAACTCGAAACTCGAGTTGCTATGTGTGCGCGGTTCAATTGAAATATATGTAAACAGCTAGTTGCCAGTTGCCAGTTGCTCCAATAGTTGCTCCATGTGCAAAGCGCCTAAGAGTTATTTAACCTTTAGAACAAATATCGGCCACTTTTTTTCCATTCTCCAATCGCTTTTCGTCACCGTTTTTGATGTCCTCTGCAACCTTGTAGGCATGTTCGACACTGTACAATCCATTATTAGTCATCTGTAAATACAATAAAAATTATATACTATTGATGTCTGATACCCAAATGAAAACCCTGACCCAAAAATCCCTAGTAAAAACTGATTATCTGTGAACACATGAACAGAGCAGATAGCAAACCAAAATAAAAAGCAAAAATATTTCTTTTCTATTGCACATTAAAGTAAATTAGTATTTTAAGGTATTAAAATATGAAATATTTTTCATCATCATTTAAAAATTGTAGAATCTTGGTAATTATACCAAAGTTAAGAGAAGAGAAAGAGCGGCCACCAGAATCGTGTAGCTTTGTTATGGGAGATGTTCACATCAGCTTTATGTCTTCGATGAAATATCTCATTACGTTTGAAATTACATCCATATAAGATCCAGATAGTCCAAGAACTGAAACCTAATGATTTAAATTTGCCCAAGTCATATGCCGACACAATGTTAGAACGATTCAGTAATTTTGACAACATCTTATTTTCTGACGAAGCCTGTTCTCACCTCCACGGACATGTACACAAACATAATTTCAGATACTGGAGCAGTGAAAATCCCAGAACTAAACACGAGAGACCACTTCATTTTCTTAAGGTACATAACTGTATGGGCTGCAATTTCAGCAAACGGAATCAGTGGACCCTACTTTTTCGAAGATTCTCACGGCCGTTCAGTTACTGTCAATTCTGCTGAATATGTAAAAATTTTACAGGAGTTCTTGGGACCGATGCTACTGGATTTTGCTGGCTACAATCGTAACACATGGTTTCAACAAGATGGAGCCTCTTGTCACATATCCAATGAGTCCCTGCCGGTATTCAAAGACATGTTTTCGGAAAAGCTGATTACCAGACAAGGCGACATTCCACCTTTCCACCTAGAAGTCCAGATTTATCCTCAGCAGACTTCTTTTTATGGAGTTATTTGAAGAATCGTGTCTACATCAGTAAACCATATATAAAAATTTATCAGGTAGTAGAGCCACGCTGATTTCAGCGCAAGCGGGCCAGCTCGACAGGGGCAGTACTACCCTCCCACAGAGGCCAGCATCCGTGTTGTTGTGTTTTGTTGGTGAGTGTGAGACCGGAGGCCCATTGATCCAGGGGTGACAGTTATCGTGGTAACTGTGTAAGACTTACACTGTCATGCCTTTTGTGTCCCCAAGCGGGGTATAAAAAAGCATCTCACTAGGCTGCCATAGTGTGGGTCACCATACTGCATTGTCTGAATTTGCAATGAGTATGGTGACCACAACTCTTGGATTCTATTCATGTTTTCCATATAAAAAAAAATGAGATGTCGGCGACCTCGCGGTCTCTCTGCCGACGAGTTTTCGAAAATTTCGGTGCCCGCTTAGAAGAGTGCAAACGTCGAAACGGTGGTCATTGTGACGATATAATTTTAAAAAATTATTTCAATTAATTAACTTTCTTGTAAATAAATAATTTTTAATATGTATCAAATGATTTTTTTAAACGCCTTTTTCAAATGTTAACTAATTCGTGACCCACCTTGTATACAGTAGGCCGAGGTCTCCTTGCTAGTGGGAGTCCTATGTCTAGCAGTGGACTATTAAAGGCTGATGACGATGATTATGTTTTTATACTTACAATCCCAGAGGCTTTATAAGCGCATGCAAGTACACATTTTGTTTTCATTTGGGTAGGAGTAATTAAGCGTTGCAATTGCATTAACTCCGACAAGTCCACACCGCCATCTTCGTTACACTTCATAATCAATTTAGTCAATTCTGACTTTATCTCTTCTTCTGTTTTTGCCTTTGTTAATAAAAATAAAATATAAACAATATTAATGTAAAAACAGCACAACTTCGAGATTTCTATTACATTCTTTATTAAAATATTTCATAGTTTTGAACCTGGAGTTTATCTTAACTAATATTAAAAATGCAGGTGTAATTGGATTGGCTTGAGAGGCATCATGGGACCCTCTCATACCGACTGACGCAGGTGATCACTGGAAAAGGATATTTAGGAGACCACCTGTGTCTGATCCGTAAGGAGCCAACGCCTGAGTGCAATGGGGACTCTCTCACTCGGTAACATGGTTGCGGCCATGATACGCAGCGAGAGCGCGTGGAACTCCGCCATCTCTTTCTGCGAGCAGGTTATGCTTGCGAAGGAGATGGCGGACAGGGACCGAGAGAGATTTAGAACTCTCCCGGTTCGCCAGGCCCGGGAACGGGTTAGGTACCGCACAAGACTCAGGCGCCGGAGATCACTAGACGATCTCCGTCCTCCATAAGCGCAGGCCTGGGGGTGACAGATAAGGCCATCTGTCACCCTAGCAGAAGCAGGTTGGGGGGGCAATGCGAGCACTACGGACTGCGCGCACACTTTCGGGGGGTGGGAGCGCAGTAAAGAAACCATGAGGTTTCCACACAGGAGGGGGCCACTGCAGTCGTAGTTGGCCTGAGGTACGTTGGCGTTCCAGGAATTTCCTTACTAGGGTGCACCTGGTCCCCTGGCTATTGGTACCTGAGACGGCGTGCGGTTTTTTTTTTTTTTTGGTCTGTTCGAGTCCGTCATAACCACCCTTTGGTGGTATCCGTGGGGATTTCCGCACAGTAAAAAAAAAGATATAATTGTAATTTTGAAAAATAATTTAATAAATAATTTATTCATTGAAAAAGAAAATATGTGACTCAGATAAAATTTTACAAAATACGTACTTCTACAGAAACTCTGTGCACTGAACTAAGCAAGAAAATTTTCCGCAGCGGGCGGAACACACATCCCCGTCGATGGCCTTCATGGTCGAAGACGACGAAGGGAACGAGGGGAATGTTCCGCTCGTCAGGGAATCAGAGGTAGGGGCGGTTGTTCTACGGATTCGCTCTAAGAACACCGCTCCCGGGCCGGACGGTATATCTGCCCGTGTGCTGGCCCGAGCCCTCGAACACATGTCGGACCGCCTCAGGGAGGTCCTAGACGCTAGCTTGGCGTCCGGATGCTTCCCTGAGTGCTGGAAAAGCGGGCAGCTGGTCCTATTGAGGAAGCCGGGACGACCAGCCGAATCGGTAGCGGCCTATAGGCCCATCGTGTTGCTGGTAGAGGCGGGTAAGCTGTTTGAGAGGATACTCTCTGCCTGCATCGTCCGGCACCTCTGCGAAGTGGGCTCCAATCTGTCGGACGCCCAATTTGGATTTCGGGCGGGGCGTTCGACAGTCGATGCCGTGCTGCGCCTGAGGGCCGTCACCGAAGAGGCGGTGAGCTGAGGCGGCGTACTGTTGCTGTTGCGTGGCGTGCCGAAGTTTATCGGCGAACGGCTGATTTCAGGGCAGGTAGCGGCATACGTCCCCCGCCCGAAGAGATACGCGAGTGGCGAGAGGCCGCTCGTCGAGCCACGATGGCTCGTTGGTCGTCCCGGCTGGAGACTCCACGTGCTGGCTTTGCCACCGTGGAGGCTCTCCGACCGGTCATCGCCGAGTGGGCAGGGCGACAGCACGGGAGCCTTTCCTTCCGACTGACGCAGATCCTTTCCGGGCACGGTTGCTTCGGGAAGTATCTGCACTCGGTTGCCAGGAGGGAATTGATCCGGATTCAGGAGGCTACCGGCCGTCATACGCTCCATGGCCGGTAGCGACAATTGTTTTACCGCGGTCGCAACCTTCTGCGAAGACGTAATTTCGCGGAAGGAGGCGGCGGAGAAGGCCCGGGAGGACGATATCCACTCGGACCCAATTCGCCGCCGGCGAGCCAGACGGCGGAGGCGTGCATACCAGCGCCTCATGCCGCCTTGAGTGTGGCCGCGGGTGGACGGGACGGGTTTTCTCCTCCATCCGCTATAGTGGTCAGCCGCGAGGAGGCGACGTCCGCGTGTGCCGTACGTCGCCTAAATGGAGAGGTTATCCGTAGAAGGTGCCCGCGGCAGCGGGCAGGCGCTAGGAGGGATTTGGATGACGTAATAGCAGCTGTTCCCGGATCCCTCCTATGTCAGGCGCAGAGTGGCACACCGTGTGGTTTTAGTCGGTCCAATTCCAACACGCTACTTCGCCGTAAACCCCGGTGGGGTGACGGCCCGAGGGGGTTTCCACACGTAAAAAAAAAAAAAAAAAAAAAAAAAATTTAAAAAGCAAACTTTTGCGAAAAGTACCTTGCACCAATATTTATAACATTCTTGTGTTATAAACTATTTGATTTTTGTGTTACTATCGATATTTTAAGTTTTTTTAAAACGTATACTCACATAAACACTGAGAAATATTGGCAACAATATGAATACAGAATACCACATTTCACTTCAATTGTTGTTTCGTGCTGCAGGTAATTTCATATAACTTACTGCATTGTATATCGTCCTATAAATACAAAAATAAAATTATAGCAAACTATTTAAAATTTCTAACAATAAAGTTTAATATCTATTTCATACAGGTTATAGTAATTTTAAATTTGATTACAAGTTATATTTGGTTTAAAGCAATTTACAAAAATGACTTTGCTAATTTACATGTATACGTTCATATATCCTGACCGATACGAGTACGTTTTGCATTGCGTGCATTGTGTGCGTTTATTATTCTAAAATTCTATAGGCTAGATTTCTAGGAACAAAATAGTAAATTTCACCAAATGTGACAGGTAACTTTATCTATTTTAACTGTCATAAAGTCTATAATGGTTGTACCTGGCTTATACGACTGACCGACCATGACTTATACGAGAGGTAGGGCATAGCGCGATATTTTCCGCTCAAACATTAGAGCAGCCCGACTGGGGAAGGACCTCCGCCTTACAGAAGACCACAACCAAATAGCACAGCGTTTTTCGGCAGTGCTGTGTTCCTGTGGTGAGTAAGGTATCCAGAGCTCTAGAGGATTCGCTGTTTTGACAACGGGGGACCAGTGGTGCTTATAATACTGCTACTGGCTCGTGTGGGCGCGGGATGTGGGCGCGGCGGTCAGGAAGACCCGCTGAAACGGTTGTCCGCTGGCCGCCCGCAGGATAGATGGGTTCCCGAACCCAGGGATCACTACAACCTCCACCCTGGGAGGCCGAACCGCCAGCCTGCGAAAAATCCCTGCAGTAGTAGTCGTGCCGGAGGAGGAGACCGGAGTGGAACCCGGTTGCTGCTGCAGGAGGGGAGCGGGGGCCCTTTCGTACGCCGCGCCGACAAATCGCACTACCCGCATCAGCCATGTGCGGATTGGCACCACCCCATTGCCCCCTTAGCTGTCAACACAGTAAATCCTCACGAACCAATTGAACCCCCCCAAAAAAAATGACAAAGAAAAGTAGAAAAAGAGTATCTACAGCGGCATCCTCTTCCACGTATATGGACTTCTGCAATATCAGGGGACTTCACTCCAACCTGAACGCAGTCCATCTTCATCTGGAGATTGCGCAGCCGACCCTCTTATTTCTTACGGAGACACAGATATCCTGCCCGGCCGATACATCATACCTACACTACCCCGGCTACAAACTCGAACACAAATTCCTGAGACGTGCCGGTGTATGCATGTACGTCCGGGAGGATATCTGCTGTCGCCGTCTTCATTTTTATGAAGACAGGGACCTGTCAGTAATGTGGGTGCGCGTAGACTACGGAGGTCAGACTCGAATCTATGCGTGCCTATACAGGTCTCATAGCGGCGACAGGGAGACTAGAGCACTCTTTGAGCACCTGCAAGTGACGACTGACAAAGTTCTTGAGCAGTACCCCCGTGCTGAGTTGGTGATTTTAGGAGACTTTAATGCCCACCACTGTGAGTGGCTAAACTCTCGATCCACCGACTTTGCGGGAAGGTCTACTCACGAATTTGCTCTGGCCCATGGCCTCTCACAACTGGTACATTCCCCAACAAGGATACCTGATATCGAGAGCCATGCGCACTCTTTGCTGGACCTTCTGCTGACGACGCATCCGGACGACTACACTATCACAGTGGACGCACCTCTCGGCTCATCCGACCACTGCCTCGTCCGGACCGTAGTCCCATGCGCGCGGCATATTCCACCTCGCCCAGCCGATTTGCGCCGCATGTGGCAATATAAATCAGCAGACTGGGATGGATTGCGTGAATTTTACGCATCGTACCCGTGGAGGCAGCTTTGTTTCGCGTCAGAAGACCCCGACCCCTGCGCAGCCGCTGTCACTGAGACGATCCTGGTGGGTATGGAATATTTTATTCCTAACTCATCAGTAGCTGCGGGAAAACAAAAGCGACCGTGGTTTAACCGGCTCTGCAAGGAAGCCAGACTAGTCAAGCAGACTGCCTACAGGGCTTGGACCACGGCCCGTGCTAATAAGGATCCGAACATCTCTGATGTGAGACGCAAACTAAATGCTGCCTCGAGATCCTGCAAAAAGACAATTGCCAGAGCCAAATTCGATTTCATCGGCGGGATTGGTGAGCGACTTACGGGCTACCCCTCTGGGAGTCGTGCCTTTTGGTCTCTTGCTAAGGCGGCCGAGGGAAACTTTTGCCAGTCGTCTTTACCACCATTGCGAAATGCCGATGGTAACTTGGCCCACAGTGCCAAAGAGAAAGCCGACCTACTTGGGCAACTCTTTGCCTCAAACTCGACCATGAACGAGGACGGGAGTGCGGTACCGCCTACTAACCCGCCGTGCCAACACTCTTTGCCGGAAATACACATTTCGCAAAGAGAAGTGCGGCGGGAACTAAACTGTCTGGACGTTCATAAGTCGAGTGGGCCAGACGGCATACCTGCAGTGGTGCTCAAGCAGTGTGCTCCTGAGTTGTGCCCTGTACTAACGCGACTTTTCGCGCTTTCCTACCGCAAAAGGCAAGTGCCGTCTTCGTGGAAGACTGCCCATGTGCATCCAGTGCCAAAAAAGGGTGATAGATCGGACCCATCGAATTACAGGCCTATAGCTATAACTTCCCTTCTCTCTAAGGTGATGGAGCGTGTAATCAACACACGGCTCCTGAGTTACCTAGAGGAGCACGATTTGATCAGCGACCGCCAGTATGGTTTCCGCCACGGTCGCTCGACTGGTGATCTTCTAGTGTATCTCACTCACCGGTGGGCTTCAGCCATTGAGAGTCAAGGTGAGGCTTTGGCAGTTAGCCTGGATATAGCAAAGGCGTTCGATCGGGTCTGGCACAGGGGTCTTCTATCGAAGTTACCATCCTACGGCCTGCCCGAGGGTTTGTGCAAGTGGGTGGCTAGCTTTTTGTCCGGCAGACGCATAAAAGCCGTCGTCGATGGTAGCTGTTCCGAAAGCATGGACATAAACGCTGGTGTCCCGCAAGGCTCCGTGCTATCTCCAACGCTGTTCTTGCTGCATATCAATGATATGCTGTCCACGGATGGTATTCATTGTTATGCGGACGACAGTACTGGAGATGCATATTACATGGGCCGAGCTAACATCCCTCGTACCGCTGTAGTAGAAAGTCGCGAACAACTTGTGTCTCAAATCGAGAGCACCTTACACAGAGTCTCCGATTGGGGTCGGGATAACCTGGTCCAATTTAACCCCTCTAAGACACAAGTCTGTGCGTTTACCGCTAAGAAAACCCCTTTCACTGTGGTTCCACAATTCCAGAATACACCCCTTACCATCTCACAGAGCATTGGAATCCTCGGTGTCGACATCTCCAGTGACGTCCAATTTCGAGCTCATTTGGAAGAGAAGGTCAAGCTGGCGTCAAAAAAGCTTGGTGTTCTGAATAGAGCGAAGCGATACTTCACACCGGCACAAAGGCTACTACTTTACAAAACACAAGTTCGACCTCACATGGAGTATTGCTGTCATCTCTGGGCGGGAGCACCGAAGTACCAGCTTGAGCCTTTCGATTCAGTTCAGAGACGTGCTGTGAGAATAGTCGACGATCCTGATCTCACAGACGGTATCGAGCCACTAAGTCTTAGGAGAGACTTTGCCTCCTTGTGTGTGCTCTATCGTCTCTACAATGGGCTGTGTTCTGAAGAATTGTTTGATATGATGCCCACAGCCACTTTCTACCATCGCACCGCTCGCCATCGTCAGGGAGCTCATCCACATACATTGGAACCTAAATGGTCGCGCACAGTGCGGTTTCAGAGAAATTTTCTCCCGCGAACAATCCCGTTATGGAATGAGCTCCCTGCCGAGGTTTTCCCTGGAAACTACAGTATGGGGCTCTTCAAGAAGGGGGTAAATAGGTTTTTAAAGGGTCGGCAACGCGCACGTGATGCCCCTGGTGCCGCAGGCGTTCATAGGCTGCGGTAACCGCTTACCATCAGGCGGGCCGTATGCTTGTTTGCCACCGTCGTGGTATAAAAAAAAAAAAAAAAAAAAAAAACCTACCATTTGCTTGGAAACCATATTGAAAATTTCTGTTCTGCTATATTTCGTTCGAAGGAAAATGGCATATCCTGTATCACTGGGCAATACATGATGGATGGTTATGAGATTTAAACCATTTATAAAATCAATCAATCAAACTATCGCTGTCCACTGCTGAACGAAGGTCTCACCCAAGGACCGCCAACCATCTCGGTCCTGGGCAATTCGCCACCATCCGCAGCCAGCCACCTTCTTCAAGTCGTCGATCCATCGCACCGCAGGGCCCCCTACACTGCGTTTGCCCAATCGTGGTATCCACTGTAGTACACTTCAGCTCCAGCGACCATGGTTTTGTCTGGAGACATGGCCGGCCTACTTCCACTTCAGCACACTGATTCTCTAGTCTCTAGTATTCTTCTAGTTCTCTGTCGAATAACCTCGATACGAATTATATCAGAGAAACGCCCAGCATCGCACGCTCCATTGCACGCTGAGCTACTTTAAACTTATGGACCAATCCAATGGTGAGTCTCCACGTCTCGGCTCCTTATGTCATTACAGGTAGAACACATTGGTCAAATACTTTGATCTTTAATAATTGTGGGATCGGCGACTCGAAGATTTGACGAAACTTTCCGAACGCCGCCCAGCCCAGACGAATCCTACTATCGGCCTCCGGATCGAAGTTGTGCCGGCCATAAATGAATCGTTCTAATTATTTTCATATAATTATCGTATTTTTAGAATTTTACAAAAATTATTTAATTTTTTCTCGAAAGTTGTTACAACTGCAATAACAAAACACATTCCTACGTTTTGTATACTTGCCATACTTAAAATCTACTTAGAAGAAAACTAAATAGTGCTGTTTATCACATGTTATACCTACTATTATGATTACAAGGTAGTAGAACCACGCTGAGTTCAGCACGTACGCACAGAAGATCAACCTAAAGCGATAGCATCCGTGCTGTCGTGTTTCTTAGGTGAGTGCGAGACCGGAGGCCTATCGATGTAGGGGTGACAATAATCGTGGTTAATGTCGGAGTCTTAAATGCCTTTTACGTCCCCAAATGGAGCGTGAAAAAGCATCTCACTAGGCCACCATGGTGTGGGTCCACTAACTCAATGTCTACATTTACAATGAGAACGGTGATCACAACTCTTGGGTTTATTCATGCTTACCATCAGGCAGAGTAGAGTCACTTTGGCAGGCTCTTAAAAGAACAGTGTTAGGAAATATTTTTGCCTTCCTATCAAATACATACAAATTATGTGGTCGGTCCACATAAATACAAAAATAAACCCTACCATGAGACATACAAGACAGCATAAACGTCCCATACACGCCTGTCATTGTCTTTTAAAATGTAACTGATTGCAAAGATTTACAGTGCAGCTTAGACAATAAAACACATTTTTCTTTTAACTTTTATGCATAGGTAAGTTTATACACTTTGTTCATGTTTCTTCTATTGAATAAATAAGACTAACTGCTATTTTAAATAAATTTGCACTTATACTTCATAATGCTACTTTTATAATACAATAACTTTAAAGCTATATATCTTGAAGTCTCTTCTGCACTAGTCTCTTGTTGTAGTCAAACGAAGTCAAACTGTAAGAGAAAACACATTACTAGAGCTTATAAACAATAATATCATGTATGTAAATTTACTTTCTTATCTTATCTTATAAGTAAAACTGTACTTCACATTCAAAGTTGCATGAAAGGCTCTGTCTTAATTATTAACATTTTACTTGTGTTTTAGGAGTATAGTATCTAAATGGAGATTGGTGCTTACAGTTTTAGCAAAGAAATGAAACGATTTTCTCAAAACTTTTGTTTTTTTTTTTGACAAATGTGGTCTACAACGTAAGTATAAATATAACTCTATGGTATTGTTTTTGTTTTCAGAATAGGTAGTGTATCTTATTTTGGATGCTTACCTCCGGAGCCTTTTCTACAGTACATTTAAAGATCAAAGCAGCTCTTTCGCATCCCTTGACACCATCACTAACAGGAATATCGTTCACTAAAAGAAAAATTAAAAAATAATATTATAATAAACCAAATAGCCGTTACATGCCATTTCACTCATATTAAAACAGAGCACCTCCTAAGAGTCGTAGAGTGATATTACCTCATTTTATTTTCTTTAACTTCTTAATGTTAATAGTCATATATTATATAACTGTCATTATTTAAACAGACATATCTTTTGTACTGAGATAACTGTTACGGTTAAATTAGAATTTTTTGACAAACTTAAAAGATTAACTAGGACAATCTATCGCACGAATTATATTATACAATTATCGTTTTTAATTTTACAGTAGCTATAGCAGTAATCGGTGTGCTGACGGACTAAGAATATATAGTGTTACCACCCCTATTCATCCCGTGGGTGTCGTAAAAGGCGACTAATTAAACAAAGTATGCAAGACAACGTTATTACAAAGAGAAAGAGAATTTGAAACAAACTCTTTTTTTTATAACGCGTAGAAACCCCCTCGGGCCGTCACCCTATCGGGGTTTACGGTGAGTTAGAGTGTCGAAATCTCACAGACTAAAACCACACGGTGTGCCACTCTGCGCCTGACATAGCAGGGATCCGAGAACAGCTGCTATTACGACATCCAGATCCCTCCTAGCGCCTACCCGCTACCGCGGGCACCATCTACGGGTAAACTCTCTATTTTAGGCGAGGTTGCGACCGCGGTATAACAACTGTCGCTACCAACCATGGAGCGTATAACGGCCGGTAGCGAGAGATCTCCTCCAATAACTGCAGTGAGGACCCCACGCTGCGCCGCCCAGGTGGCACAAGCCGCTAGCGTGTGCTGAGTCGAGTCCTTACTGCAGTCGTAGTGGTGATAGGTGGGACTCAATTCACACCTGGCGACCGAGTGCTGATATTTCTCGAAGAAACCGTGCCCGGAAAGAATCTGCGACAGTCGGAAGGAAAGGGTCCCGTGCTATTGCCCTGCCCACTCGGTGGTGACCGGCGGCAATGCCAGCACGTGGAGTCTCCAGTCGGGATGACCAACGAGCCATTATGGCTCTACGAGCGACCTCTCGCCACTCGCGTATCTCTTCCGGCTGGGACTGTATACCACTAGCCGCCCGAAAGTCAGCCGTTCGCCAGTACTACTACGCCTAACTTACAACAAACCCTATTCCAACCCGTCTGGCCAGCGTGATATAGTAGGCCAAAACCTCCTTGCTAAGGAGAGGCCTATGTCCAGCAGTGGACTGTAAAAGGCTGTTAATGATTGATGATGATGATAGCAGTAAAAGTCACATTCAGATTAATAGAAGCATTTCCTACTCTCTTGTTTCGTGTCACAGCGTGAAAACTCTGGAAGCTATATAATACATACCGTTTTTACACGCTGCTGTAAATTCTTCGCTCTTCTGCATTCGTATACGATCATTTGACAAGTACTTGCGAGTCATTTCGTTCACGCCTTCAATCCAAAGTTCTCCTTTGTCATTCATCTGGAATTGTATTTCTTTGTAGTTTGTCTATTTATTTGCACAAAACAGAAACATAATACTATCAACAGTTTAGAGAACGTAATAATAAAGTTAGAAAAGTAGAACTTATTGTTCGCTTGGGAAAACTGATTATATCAAGATATGTTATGCATTATAATTATCAACTGAATAGACGTCACATTCAGGTAATACCTGACGCTTGTTGAAATATTGTATTACTTTCTTGTGTATCTTGCATGAGGAAATAGATTGAAAATACAGATCTTCATCAGTCCTATTCATCCAACACAACAACAGTACAAATTACGCAAGACAACAGTACTGCAAGCAGAAGGAAAACTAGCAAAAAATGCTATACTAACTGGTCTTGCCATGTTGTACAATAGACCAACTATTGTTTACAACTCTTTCACACCTTTCGCAGTAGCAAATATGTGAAAGTGATATAAACAACAGTATAAGCAGCAGCAATTAATCATGCAAAAATTAACTTTTAATTCAGAAGAAAGTAACGGTTCGAAGTAGACAGAAGACTTATGGAACGCTAGTTCCCAAATTTTCTATATTTCTAACTACGAATTAAGAACTAATGTTGCTAGTAACTATGTTTCAATCATCATCATCATCATGATTATCAACAGTCTTTTACAGTCCACTGCTGGACATAGGCTTCTCTTTAGAAAGGAGGTTTTGGCCTACTATACCACGCTGGCCAGACCGGTTGGAATAGGGTTTGTTTCAAGTTTTCCTTCTCTTTGTAATGATGTTGTCTTGCATACTTTGTTCCTTTGCTCGCCTTTTACGACACCCACGGAATGAGTAGGGGTAGGGGTAACACTATGTATTCTTAATCCGTCACCACACGGACTAGTTTTAAAGTAAATTTTAATGTTTAATTATTACAATTAAACAGAAAAATTATAAAAAAGAAGGGCTACTTAGAAAAATAACGCATTCATATTCGTAATTATGTAGTTTCAGAGTAGCATCATCAAATTCATAGAAAAATCAGTTTCCGGTTAATACGAGCATTATCTATAATGACCACCAAAAGGCATTGTACAGTGACCGTGGCGCGTGTAATTGCTGTGTATCATTAGCGACCTTGTGTTTTTTTCTACAACCTATTTCATTGTTGCAATACTTTAATAATTGTAAAGGTAGATAGATATTCTGGCAGCCAATTAATGACGTTCCAAAGGTTTAAAAATGGTCTTTGGTTATGAGAACACTCGGTTTGGTTAAATATATTTATTTTAATGATTAGTATGTAACTATTAAAATAAGTGGCTCATTGAGAGAGCTTTGTGAGGATAATATTATTGTCACATGTCCGTTTTTAGAGTAAACGCAATAGAAAATCGAAAAAACCATATAAGGCCTAGCATCACTTTGACATGCAAAAGTGTTTTTGTAATATACTTGCAGAATAAACGATTTAATTTTACGTTACTGTTGAGTTATGTAACTGCAATTATAAAATCTATAATTGATAGTAATTGGTATTTATAATCGGTATATTAAATCCACAAGAAATATCTTGTAATTAAAAGAGAATCTAGTTGAATCTATAATGAATACCTCTTGAAAATGTAGCATGACGGTAGGAAAAAGCTGTTTTATTTTATTACTTGGACATTTTTTGCTTTATAAAAGCAGGTATTGTATTATATATTTATACTACAGCAAATTCTGATAAAAACTACATGACATTATGTAAGGTACAAGCGAGTACACCTGTGCATACGCGCATACATCTGTCTACAATCTCTCATGCTAAGAGCGTAACATACTAGTTTTTACAAGTGGTTTCGATTTTTTTTATCTCACTTGAATAGTTTTTTTCCCGGTTATCTAAACAATACATACTTATTAATATTATAAATGTGAAAGTAACTGTCTACCTGTTTGTATACTTTCACTGAGATTAAGATATATAAAATTCTATAAGACAAAAAGACATGAGTACTACCGAATATCCATATAATTGGGTATTACATACACGAATTATCGTATATCCTTTTCTATATTGCAGAGAATGTATTCCCAGACTTTCCTGATGATGAGTGGAGTAGTCAGTGCGTGGAAGTGTAATAACCATAGATAGTTTCGTAATTATAATAATTAGGTTTATCTTAAGTTAGTCTTCTCGCAACAGTATAAGTTAGTCCTTACCATTCCAGCTTTCTTGTAGACACAAGCGAACAGACACTTAATAGATTGATTGTCAGGCATTTTCTTGTTCTTCAAGAGATCCAAATCGGCTGCAGTTATCGGAAAGTCACCAGAACATTCTAATATCATCTCCACATATTTTTGCTTTAATTCCTCTATATTTGAAACCTTAAAGAACATGAAACGGAATATTTAAACAATCAGCAAAATATTATAAACCTGGCAACCAGATGTTGAGCATTTTATTTCTATAGTTGAAAAAGTTGAATATGCATATAGTTTTAGCATAAAATATTTTTAATTACAAATCAATATTATTCTCGTGATGTTATTTATATCAAACACTTATTAGATGATGATGTTAAATATTTGCAGCAAAGGAAATCGTTGATATGCAATTATAAGCTTAGTGTGCAGAATGTAGGACATTCCTACTCGAAGTAGATATTTGCACAACGACCTCCTGTGTCTCCTTAGTATTTTAGAATAGACCGCGATTGGGCTAACATAATATTTTGTAATAAAAGCCTCTAAGTAAATAAATATTAATAAATACAGTGTTATATTATAATATTTAATGCAACAGCGTTATATTATACATTTTATTAAAATTGTAATTTCTCGATCAGTCACTTTTGTTAAATGATTTATCAATATCAAACCTAAGATAACGAATTTAACATATTCTTTTTTTCATAAATTATTTTGTGTAATTACATTAGAAAGGTGTAACTTCACTAAATGTGTTTTAGTCATAGCATAATTAAAAGCGATATAGCAAGATAGGGGTTCTAATCAATTGCAATTCATGAAATTTTAGTTGATTACTTTAACTGAGTTTCAAGACTAAAATATATTTTGTTGATTTTTCTTTATTTTTTTTAATAGGTATAAATCCTATGTCGCGTGGGATTTTACAAACATAAAAGAAACGGACACAAAGAACACCCAGACTCAGAACAACAATTTGTGGATTACATATAGTGTTGTCCTATGTGGGATTTGAATTCATAACACTTAGCTCATTAGAGAGCGGTGAGGCGACCGCTTAAACCACTAGGCCAACTGTACAGTCAGTGTTTTCGTCAATAAGTTAATATTAACCATACTAAAATAGCAACACAAAGAATGTCATTATTCTTTTTTTAAGCCATTAGCAAATTTACAGTTATGTAATGTTTGAATACAAAGTTGTAATTAGGCATTAAACAACCTTAGAAAATAATAGTTTTAATGATGATGTACTTCTAGCCGGTTTTGGCCACGGCGGTTAGACCCAATGGAAACCAACCAACTACGCAGGCCACGTTTTAGTGCATTAGTGTGTTTGCACAGTTACCATGGATACTCTCTGTTACCCCCCTTACTCTCACAGTCTGATGGAACGGTTAACTAACTAACTCTAACGGTAGGACCGACGGCCTTATGTACTCTCCGAGGCATGGGGTCAAGACTCCAACTTTCTAAGTGTGGGCTGTTATTATGTATTACTGTTACCAGAAAAACTCAATATTTTGACTCGAGACTCGAGTCATCAAGTCGACTCGAACCCGAGACCTCTTGATCGGCAGTTGCATACTCTAACCACTAGACCTTACATTTTTGATAGATTATAATGTCATTAGATCAAACCGACGCCATAGCTTCTTTTTATGAAGAAAATTTGTTGAGTCTTTTTTTGCATTTAGAACATTAGGTAAATTTTACATGGGTGCATAAACTATTATAATATTTTGAATAAAACATATGAACTTTAAAAATAAACATAAAATAAAACCCACCTGCGCGTTACATGAATAAAAAAATACAACGATAATACTAAATAATAATTTAAACATGGCCACAAACTAGAACACTCGTGAATTTGGAAAGCAAATGTGTGAATTGATATAATTTATCCTTTATATAAGCCAAACAACTATTGTGAATAATCATTATTGAGCGACAAAAGCATCACATAGCCCCAGTTAGTAATCCATTTTAAGTTATTAACAAATTAATAGAATAAACCAATTTTAATCTTATGCTATCGTGATAGAACCCATAATTGCTTGTAGATAATTGGGGGCAAATGACAATGATTGCAATTATCGTATTTCATAACATACTTGTTACCCTAGATGACCACATTGACAAATAACCAGGTGTGAGATTAACAAATAATAACATCCCGTATGTTACAAAAAATGAAATGAAATTACGTCACACATTTTCTTGTTTTAATGTCTATATTTCCAAGAATAGAAAACAGTAGACCTTGGTTAAACATATAAAAATTATATGGGGTGTTTTTATTTCAATTTAAACATTTAGTATATATCATTTAATGATACAAATTAAGGAAAACCCACTCCATAAAACTATAAATGTCCAGTAAATATGTGGTCTGTAACTGTATAACAGTCTAAATTATGACGTTTCAAGCCATATTAAACAAAGTAACAGTATAAGACTTTCAAAACGTTTTAGGTTTTCAACAATTTCAAACCTATATGCTAAGGAAAGGTCTATGTCTAGCAGTGGAGTCCCAAAATGTTGATAATGATGATTTTGCATCGACAGAGTGCATGATCTTTAGAGCAAAATGTTCTTACCGACAATAAGTTCACAAATCATAAGGTGCGATGATTAAAAATTTCCATGCGCATGAGAGACAACTAATAAAAATAAGAAAAAGCAAGTTGTTACTACTAAAAATTCTGTAAAAAAAAATATCCTTAACTCATTATATCTAGTTTTATGCGCCTTATAACGTCCAAAGAGTATTCTTTGAATTGCGGACATTTCGCTTCCTTGACCATCAAGGTAGCTGCCGTTTTATAACAAGGACATTATTTTGCATTTAATTAAGAATACTCGTGTCATCTTATGCTATGGACGTGTTTAAAATGAGGATATTTTGCTTTAAGCTCTTACCATGCACTTCTATTTCGAAATGTCGACTCACTAGAGAAAAGTATTAAACGTAAAGGTAGGAATTGAAATGATGACCCCTGGGTCGCCCTTATCGTGCGGCGCGACAAAAGCTCCGTACATCGGATCCCCCCCCTCCCCCTTTCAGAGACACTCCAGCTTCGTATCGTGGTTGAGGGGCTTTTCCCGCAGCGGGTGAAACACACTCTCCCGTCGATGGCCTTCTTGGTCAGAGACGATGGGTGGGGAACGAGGATAATATTCCACCGGTCAGGGAATCGGAGATAGTGGCGATTGTTCTACGGATTCGCTGCAAGAACACCGCCCCTGGGCCACATGGGATACCTGCCCGAGTATTGGCACGAACCCTCGACCGCATGTCGGATTGCCTCAGGGAGGTCCTGGACGCCAGCTTGGTGTCCAGGCGCTTTTCTAAGGGCTACCAGAGCGGGAAGTTGGTCCTGTTACGGAATCCGGGACGGCCTGCCGATTCGGTCGAGGCCTATAGGCCCAATGTGTTGCTGGACAAGGTGGGTAAATTGTTTGAGAGGATACTCTCTGCCCGCATCGTCCGGCACCTCTACGATGTGGGCTCCGATCTATCGGACGCCCAATACGGGTTTCGAGCCTGGCGTTCGACGGTCGATGCCGTGTTGGGCCTGAGGGCCGTGACCGAAGAGGTGGTGAGCTGTGGCGGCGTGCTGTTGGTGGTGTCGTTGGACATCACCAACGCATTCAATAGTCTGCCATTTAGCTGCATCAGGGAAGCACTCCACCACCACGGAGTGCTAGAGTACCTGAGGCGGCTTGTGGCAGACTATCTACAGGAGCGTACTATCATGTACGAGGGCCGAGACGGTGTTCTGAGGCTCATGTCGTGCGGTGTTCCAAAGGGGTCTGTCCTCGGACCACTTCTGTGGAATATGGGATACGACTAGGCCCTTCGAGGTTGTCTTCCCCTAATTTGTTACGCAGATGACACACTGGTCACGGCCCGGAGAATGAACTTTGCAAAGGCGGCGCGCCTGCCCACCACGGGTGTCTCTCTAGTGGTCGGGCGTATTGAGGTGCTGGGTTTCGGGTGGCCCTGGACAAGACGGAGGCCCTTTTGTTCCATGGGCTCCGTCGTGGTCCACCCTCTGGCGCCGCCATCGTAGTCAATTCGGTCCTCGTACTGGTTCAGGCCCAGATAATTCATCTGGGCCGGATCCTCGACGGCAAGTGGCTCTTCGACGAGCATTTCCGATATATGGATATTGACGGTTAGAGCCATACGCGGTTACCGCACCGTGTCGACGGAGGCGGTGTGCGCCTTGGCCGGAACTCCTCCGTGGGAATTGAAGGCGGAAGTGGGGAGGGCGGGTTGCGCCATACGGCCCCCGCCTGAAGAGATGCGCGAGTAGCGTGAGGCCGCTCGTTGAGCCATGATGGCTCGTTGGTCATTCCGGCTGGCACGGGCTAGCTTTGACGCCGTGGAGGCTCTCCAGCGGAGTCATCACCGAGTGGGCAGGGCGCCAGCACGGGACCCTTTCCTTCCAACTGACGCAGATCCTTTCCGAACACGGTTGCTTTGGGAAGTATCTGCACTCGGCCGACAGGAGGGAATTGAACCCCGCCTGTCACCACTGTGACTGCAGTGAGGACTCGGTTCAGCACACGCTAGCGGTTTGTTCCGCCTGGGCGGCGCAGCGTGGGGCCTCACTGCAGTTATTGGAGGAGATCTCTCGCTACCGGCTGTCATACGCTCCATGGTCGGTAAAGACAGTTGTTTTACCGTGGTCTCAACTTTCTACGAAGACGTAATTTCACAGAAGGAGGCAGCGGAGAGGGCCCGGGAGGACGATCTCCACTCGGACCTAATTTGCCGCCGGCGAACCGGGCGGCTGAGGCGCGCATATCAGCGCCTCATGCCGCCTTGAGTGTGGCTGCGTATGGACGGGACGGGTTTTCCCCTCCATCCGCTATAGTGGCCAGCGGCGAGGAGGTGACCTCTGCGTGTGTCGTACGTCGCCTAAATAGAGAGTTTACCTGCAGATGGCGCCGCAGCAGGCTGGTGCTTGGATGGATCTGGATGTCGTAATAGCAGCTGTTCCCGGATCCCTCCTATGTTAGGCGCAGAGTGGCACACCATGTGGTTTTAGTCGGTCCAATTCCGACGCACCACCTCGCCGTAAACCCAGGTGGGGTGACAGCCCGAGGGGGTTTCCACACGTTAAAAAAAAAAGTAATTGAAATGATAGAATTTTAATTTAATAAACACGATTCTCTAATCATGCCGCAATAAGGAATTGGGAAATGAATATTACTAGTAGGTAGTAATAATAATGCGTATGAGACGCGTTATTGTTACGATATTATTTAGTTTCCTACCAGATTTTAGGCTCAATCCTGACGGTCATTTAATTTATGTTATTAAAAGTCTAACCAACACATATAGTCAACATATACAGTCCCTACGGATCTAAATATATGTTTGTAGTATTACCAGATGCTCATATAACAATAGTGTGCACAATAGTAATTTGAAGATTTCGTCGGTGAGACCTACTCATTAATTTAACATGACATCACTAATTCGGCGTTTTCATAAGGTTCATATAATAATTATAGTGTTAACAACATTTCATTACAATCTCATTAAAATCCCTACTATATAAATTCCGTATTTCCCGATGTTTCATCATAAATATACTCGCATCTTGTAATAGCAACTGTACAAACTCTGATTTTATTTTTCAAAAATGTTTAGAACGCTTGCATTTTTGTCTTGCATGTGCTTCTGTGTTTTTACACCATTATTCACTTTTGTAAGTAACTTGAATATTAAATAAAAAATACTTCGGTCATTTAAGACAGTAGTGCCACGCTGATTTCAGCACGAATGGGCCGGTTCGACCGTGGCAGTACTACCCTCTCACACAAGACCAACCTAAAGCGACAGCATCCGTGCTGTCTTCGTTGGTGAGTGTGAGACCGTGAATAGTGACAATTATCGTAGTAATTGTGTGAACCTTACACTACCATGCTGCATCACCTTACACTGTCATGTCTTTTACACCCCTAAACAGAGCGTGAAAAGGCATCTATATATGTATAATAGGCCATTAGGCCGCCATAGAGTGTGTCACCATACTACATTGCCTGTATTTGCAATGAGTATTATGACCCCAACTCTTGGTTCCTACTTGTGCTTTCCATCAGGCAGAGTAGAGTCACTTTGGCAGGTTCTTAATATAGAAAAAAAAACACACATAACGCCATCTAGTCCCAAACTACGCAGAAGACTATGGGTATGGGACAATTCATATTAACACACATACATACATTTATATGATTATATGATTTTTTATATATATATGATTCCAGGCTATGACTCCAGAACAAAAAGCTCAAATTCATGCCCACTTTGAATCTATTGGCCAGACCTGCATCAAAGATAATGTAATATCAGAAGACGATATAGCCAGCCTCAGAACTCGTAAGGTGCCTACAGGAGCAAATGCCCCGTGCTTTTTGGCCTGCATGATGAAGCAAATCGGTGTGGTTAGTACATTTCTCTGTACTTGTTCTATTGTCAGTGACACAGTATACTTTAAAAGTCTAAATTTAATTTAATCATAAAACGATTAAGACATACATATTAAGCTACAATCGGTGTGATGCCTGACAACGTCGTTTAAAAATCTTCACTGCATATAAACTTTGACCCATAATAAATCTTTAACCAAAATGTAAACTTCTTATTTTTTATTTATTGCCCTTCGGTTGTGTTTTCATAGCGTTTTTTTTTAAATTCTCAGATGGACGATACTGGCATTTTACAAAAAGAAACAGCTCTAGAAATGGCTAAATCCGTCTTTAATGAACCAGAAGAGATAAAAAATATTGAAGACTATCTTCATTCCTGTGCGCATAGTAAGTCTTTACTTTCTATTGTAAGCTATATTAATAACATTGCATTATAGATCTTCAGACAAATAAATGAATACTTTAGGAATATTCGCATGTTAATAAGATTTTGGCTTACAGTTAATCAAGAGGCTGTCGGTGACGGTGAGAAGGGTTGCGAACGTGCTATGTTGGCCTACAAGTGTATGATAACAAATGCACCTCAGGTATTTCAAGTTTCAGTTATTTTCGTTACCTCTGTCCTTTTCGTCGTCAAAAGGTTACCTAGAAGAGATCGTAGACTACGATAAGGCTGCCCTTTGTACTTCTATTCTTCTATTCTTGTACTGATACTTCGAGACATATAATTTAAGGTACCCATACACATCAGTGCAGTCAACCAAACCCAGACCACATTAACTTACAAAGCTAAACTTAAATCAAACTCAGAAATGCGTTTTTCTTTTACTGGTCTTTGGAAAAGACAGGACAGATGTTGAAACTCTTGCGTAGTTAATTTTTAATCACAAAATATATTTATATATTATTAATTATTACCATTTCTGTTTTTTTACAGTTTGGCCTGGATGTCTAACTTCTGTCATAGAATTCAATGAATATTTTATTTGATAACGGACCTTATCGAGTGTGTTGGAATTATTGATACATAATTTGAATAATTAATTACGCTATAAGTAGTTCATCACTATTATAAATTTGTTTATGTTCATGGAATAAAGTTAATTTTAAAAATTCTTAGTTATTTAATTTATAGTAACTGATTTTCCAAACAGTTCTGTCCATTTTTACACCTAAATTATGATGAACTGTAATGTACTTACTACTATACAATGTATTGTGTTTTGATATTCTCAATTTGCCACCTCTGGGTTAATATTTTTTCTTAGAATTAAAATAAGACTAAGCTAGAAGTATATCCTTCCAATTAAACGTAATCAGTCCACAAATAATATTAAAATAGATTTCTGAGAAGCAACATATTGACACCCCCCGAGAAAAAATAGTAAAGTATAGCTATTACGATAGTTTTAATGTTTTTTTCATTTTCGGCTTCTATGAGCTATTTACCTCTTGCTTTTTTCTATTTTTCTTTATAGTAAACCACAAAGCTATAATAAATTGAATTAAAATCAATGCCGTTGCCGAGTATTATAATATGACCACAATGTCTCGTAGAATTAAGTTATACGATTTTATTTTCGTAAAAATATTGATCACTCATGTTGGTTACGCGTATTACATATAAAAACGTTGGCAATGTTAAAAAGTATATAAATTTTACTGATTTTACACTGACATATTTTTTTGTAATATTTCATGTAAACACAAGTTACTGGATTGATAAAACTCCCGTCAAAATCGGTCCAACCAAATGTGTACTGTGACAGAGAAAAATTTTAAAAATAGATTTTTTGGTATAAGTACCGTACATGTATATTTTCATATGCATTTAGTGAAAAGCTGCTAATTTGAAAATATAAATAGACACTTCAATTTTATTTATTTGTATACATTAAATATTACCCTGAAAACACATTTTGTGACACATTTGATGTAATAGGATGATTACGACAGGAAACGACACACGACGACGACATAGGAAATGGATACAACCGATTAAGATTTTTTTGTTTCTTCTGTAAGATTGACTTTGTCTATTGAGATTATGCTCATTAGGGGCATCAGATATAAATAGTTAACTCTGAAATTTACCAAATATTTTGTACACAATGTAGGT
Source organism: Hypercompe scribonia (assembly GCA_949316085.1). NCBI lineage: Eukaryota > Metazoa > Arthropoda > Insecta > Lepidoptera > Erebidae > Hypercompe > Hypercompe scribonia. The sequence goes on along the minus strand of OX438981.1, from coordinate 13,617,550 downwards.
AGCACTCACTAGCAACCAATGTAATTTATTTCTTTGGACTAGTTTCTTTTATGGAACTTAATAATGTGTGGTGTCACTCACTCCAGTCTAGCAGGCCCAGGAAACGTGGATCTCTCACGGTAAAACTAAACCAATACAAGCAAATATCAAAATATACAAACGTGTTTCTGCTAGTTGTTTAGATAATATAAAGAATTGGAGTGATAATAGGGAAGTCAAATATACTAAGTGACTTTAATTTTACAAAAAATAGCGCTGATAATTTAGCGTCCCGTGTCTTTCCGTGAGCCTATAAGTTTTTATATGGTGACACTACCTAATCTTCGTAGTGTAGTACGTAACGTCTCACTATATAAAAAAATTAGTGGATGAGAAAATTACTTTCAAATAAGTTTTCTATTGCAGACTAGGTCAATTATTGTTGTGCTAAATCTGTTTTTATTTTATCTTAGTTATAAACTCAAAATAATTTAACTAAATAATTAGTTACATGACTAACTATGTTTTACATTTTCCCTTTTTTATGGTGAAATTCTAATCTACATGATATATGTAGGTCCATAATATGTGTAGTTTATTTCACTACATAAAGTGACGCGCTAACATGTTTATAATAAAGCATCATTTACTAGTCATTTATCACTCATTGAGATATACTTTTCGTATGCTGATTGGTATGCCTAATTTTGGGTTTGGAGAGTAATAATAGAGGTAATCCTATTTAAATCCCATTTTAAATCCAACTCAATAAATATATAAGTCGGCAGTTTTCAGAAATTTTAACATTAAGCCTGATATTTTAGAAGTAACAAATTTGCTAAGTAAACATTTATTTACTATCATGTTTAACTTTATATTATTTTGTGGAGTATTATTTTGCAGTATGTTGTCAAACTTCGTATTGGTAAGTGAAAAATAAAATGATTATAAAATTTTATACTTGAAAGGGTCGGACGTCTTTTTTATGCCTATATTTACTGATTTTAAATGTGTTCAACCTTTAAATGAGAACCTACATACATATACATTCAAAACAATTAGTATTGTAGCTAATTGCTATGGTTGTCGGACACACTTGAAAATTCAAAAAACGCTATAAAATACTATATATTGATTTAATAATTTCACAGGCAAAACCAGGTCAGGACGCTGAAGCTAAGTTATTCGAAATGTTCAATTACTGTATGAAAGAAAATACCTTGACTGAGGATGACATTAATAAACTGAAAGAGCTTGTGGCACCAACAGGACCAAACACTCCTTGTTTCATGGCCTGCGTTATGAAACAATTTGGTGTGGTTAGTATTAATCTACATATAAATTTATAAACTGAATTTTTCTTTAATCTTTTTGCATAATAAACATACACATGGTGTCATGAAGGGAACTAGTATCATTTCCCTCTAAAACGAATAGAGGATCGTTCGACCAAGCGAAGTGAGCATGATTGTCGGGTCACGGCCCAACAGTTGATGTTTTATGCATACCAATCGGCGCGAGAATTTCTAAATCGCGATACAAGACTAATTACTCCGTATTTCACTGTGTATTCAGTAGATAGCGCTGTACTATATCTTTATTTTATATTGTAAGTGAAAATTTCCATACATATAAAACATTTGAGGCGTTAGTAACTTCGGCATATAATTAATTATTAATAATTAACCCTATTTGTATAACAAATAGCATTAAAATTCTAACCTTGACCTGATTAAATATTTTTATTTCAAGATGGACGATTCTGGTATGTTCCGTGCAAATATTGACGCAGAAAAAGCTAAACCGGTAGTTCAAGATCCTGAAGAACTAAAGAAACTTGACGGATATCTGGATACATGTTCATATGGTAAAAAAATATGTTGATATCATTGATATTGAAAATCATTATATATTTCAAACAAATACATTTGTATTTCAGTAAACGACGAATCTGTTACCGACGGTGATAAAGGATGCGATCGGGCCGTACTCTTTTACAAATGTATGAGGGACAATGATATTAAGGTATATAGAAATCGAAATATGATTTTCTATTTATAAGTTCTTAATTATTTGAAGAAAGTGAGAGATGTGGACCTGCTTGAGCTTCGAGATTACAATCACCAATCTATCCGCGTAAACGATCCTTCACATTCTGTGTTTCTATTCAAAGTACTTTTAAATTTGCAATAAAATTACCGATAATAGACTTATTTCAATTACGTAGACAAGTAGAATTAAGAATATTATTGGAAAAATGTCTGTGTGTGATGCACCTTTGCCTGCCCATTGGCAGATATGGACGTAAGTGTATGTATGTATGTATATGTATGTGGAACTTATGATATTCCACAATCATCGTCATCTTTATCAAAAGAAGTTTAAGGAATACAAGATAAATTTAATTTAACATAATATTGCCCTTTTTATACATTTAATTTTATATTAACTTTACAGCTTTTCCAATTCTAAAGAGAAATTGCACGAAAACGAACAGAACATGAAAACCGTTTCTCAGAAAAATGGACACCGATGTGTAATATTACAAATATAATGTATTCCTGTGAGAAAGTATTTGCTTTTATTTCATGTACTTGGATCTTGGATCTGACGCACAACGCCATCTAGTTTCAAACTAAGCAGAACTTACTCCATGGCACCTAAATTAAGTAATAGAATATTGATATACTTTTTTAGTAAATACGTACATAAAACAAATATTTGCAGATTACGTAAACATTTGGTATGACTCAGAAATTTTACCCAAAATGTCAAGTATCGAAACAGAAATGTATTCAGACAGTAAGTCAACTGACTTAAGTATGTATAGGAGTATGTATTAGTAATTCTGTATACTATAGTACAGTATATACTACAGTACATACATATTATTATAAATAAACAAAATCCTTTTTAAGCAAAATATTTTTATTTAAAAAGAAAACATTTTTATAATATCTCAATAAAGAAACAATGTCTTCGGATAGTAGCCTGTGTGTTATCTGATGGTGCAGGTTTTATCTCTTTATAAAAAGATCTGAAAGAATTATAACAATAGATGTTAACATATTTTTTACAGTATTGTAGACTACATATTTTGACGACTTATAAATTATATTATAATTTTAATGTAATTTTTTTTAATAAGAAACTCTATCACTACTCTATCCTATTTATCAGTAGGATAACTATAGTTGAGAAAACTGATTATTTAGCTTCACTTTTCTCACTAAGACAACTTGAAATGTGAACTTTATCTCTTCAACCTTAAAGTTGTTTACTTAACGAACTATACAGCACAATAGTTGACACATCACTTACCTCAAGTTTGTTATCAATAGCACATTTGAATGCCAGTTTAGCTCTTTCACAACCTGCATCACCATCGCTGACGGAATCCTCGTTAACTGAAATCAGTAAAATTTAAGAAAACTGTATAACTTATTTAATAATTAAAAATAAAAATGAAAATATTTTATTTATTTATTTTATTTGTTTCTCTTTATTGTATTATGTATAAAAAAAAACAAAAGAAGAAAGACATAAATGTAACAATCGGCGGTCTTATCCCTCACGGCGATTTCTTGCAGACAACCTTAACACGGACATCAGGCGTTTAAAAATTTTAGGGTAGTTGAATATTTTAACATGTTACTTGTGTGCAACAAGTATGTATACAATATATCAATGATAATATATACAATGATCAATAGTAATCCTTCACGAGCTTTTAAAAACAGGCAAAATGTTTGTTTATCGGATTGTTGCAGCAAATTATTCCAAAGCCTTACTGCCTGCACAGTAAAAGATTTATCTGCAAACTGAGGGGAATGTTTTGGCATTTTTGGTTTTAAATTCCCCAATTATCTCAGGGTCCTGTAATATGTGTTTTTTAAGAACTGAAAACGTTCTTTGGGATAACCGGGTGTGTGAGGAAGAAACAGAACACTGTATAAAAGAGAAAGAATATACAGATTGCGGTGAAAGAGTATTGTAATCGTATAGTCAGAGATGTGATCATATTTACGTAATCCAAATATGAATCTAATGTAGAGGTTTTGTAGTCGCTGAAGTTGGTTTATTTGGTCTTTAGTGAGATCCAGATAGCTGACATCACCATAGCCAAGGATAAGAATTGTTAGAGATTTTGCGAGTGCATCTTTAGTATTATGGAGAAAGTTCTTTAGCCTTTCCAGAGACCCGGTTATTGCAAAATTTTTCGGCTTGCTTCCCCAATCTGAGGGCATCAGGATGGGTACTTATCCATATAGATCTCTGAGTTTTTGACCTTTTCACTATAAGGAACAACTGAACCGCCACAACAAACAACTGGTATGTGCTGATAGTTTATTGTATAGTGCAGCTTAAAAACTACCCACTATAATGACCTGTGTTTTATTTGGGTTTACATTTAGTCCATACTCATTACTCCAGCAGCAAATTTGCCTTAAGTCCCCATTAATGACGTCCACTGCTTACGTTAAGTGATTTAGAGAAGCTTGTTCGTAAATTTAGAGATCATCTGCATAAAGGACCACTTTTATAATACTTATTATATATATATATATATATAACCTCCCAAGGAAGAAAGTAATTGATTTGTGATTGTGTTAATGGAAACCGCAAAAGAACAACGGGGATAGCACGCCGTCCTGAGATACGCTCGCAGATGGTGTGCGCCAAGAGGAGTATACATTTTCAATACAAGCGCGCTGTTGGTGAAAATATAGGTAGCTATGAAACCAGTTAATTGCGCTTGCAGATATGTTAAGACAGCACAATAAGCCCAATAAGATATCGAAATCAAAAGTACTGAATGCATTGCTAAAGTCTATCAAAGCCAAAATCGTCAATCATCACTAATTTGAACTAAAACTATGGTGGTGCTATGGCCTAGACATAAACCTGACTAGATAGGATTAAGGAAGCAGTTTCGTGAAAGAAATGAGCTTAACTGTGTGTGAATGAGACGCTCGAGGACTTTGAAAAAAAAAGGAAGGATAGATTTGTACGGTAATCTGCGATGGAGAATGGATTACATTTGATGGGGAAAGAAATTTTTTGAGTCATTTTTCATACAGATAGATAAGTGTTAATGGATATGGAGTAGCTAAAAATGTGGCAACCATCGGTTCCCACTATATTAGTGGTAATTGGAGAAAGCAGAAATAATATGAATTTAGAGAATCAATATCAATATCTTTTGAAACATTATTGGGATGTGACTTGAAGATCTCCAACGACGATTTTAGATACTTTATGCAATTTAAGTAAAAGTAGCATATGTGTGTTAGGTATTTCTATACAATTTAAGGATAGTGTTTCCACTTGTAAGTCACAGCTCTAATACACTATACATTTTTAAGATGAATCGCGCCCCTCTATCTGACATTGCCCTTAATTTATTATAGTAACCGTATGAGACTAACCTTTTGAGCATAATTTGCCAACCTCTTCAAATTTGTCGAATTCGTCGTGGTTTTTTAGGAGACTTCTCGCTTTGTTGAGACCTGTTTCCACATCGAGAAGACCTTTGCTATCAGCCTGAAAATATAATTGAAATAAGTATTAATGTTTTTTTTAATTTTTCTTAGTTTATTAGCAACGTAGGGCTAGTCTTCTTTTTAATCTATCCAGCTAAGTTAAATGATTTTATTAAAAGTGGGATCACTTAACAAAAATTTAAGCCGAAGATAATTTGTTGTAAGACTATGATTCTAATATTCTTATGGTATAAAAATAAATAAAAACATTTTTACGAAATGTATAAAATATCATTTTCATTTGTTAATATGTTTTAAACATCAAACAAGTACTTACAAATTCTGTTTTCTTTAAGACACATCCTAAGAAACAGGAGTTAAGACTATCTACATTGTAGGAATCCTTTGCTGACTTGATCTCTCCTTCACTTACACCGTGGTCCGATGAACAATCTGCTACGATCGGTGCCAAGATCGCATTTACAATAGCCCTATCTTCATCAGTAAGGGCCTAAAAATTATTAACATTTATGAAATCGTAAAATAAAATGTTTAATTTTTTTGTAAAGCTCGTAGTGAAAGCCTACGTATCTCTGATTTGAATGTATGATATGTAATAGAATGTGAACAGTCAAAGGTTCTTATTTTCGGAATTAAATATGGGTAAATAAGAACGGTGTTTTATTATGAATAACATAAATATTTGACAGTCTTGTGGATATACTCGTAAGATCAATATGTAGCTAGTGTGTATGGGTATCTTCATTTAATATAAGTGAAACTCAGAGTACTCAAAGTTTGCCCGATTTTGTTCCAATTCTTGTCGATCAAGAACTTAAGGCTGGCAATAGACTCCTCAGTATTAAACCATCCCAATATTATGCCAGATGAGATTATAGCCAGCAACCGTAACTTTTCACCATAATATCATTTACAAACATTTTTCATGAAGCAATATTTAAATAACGACTTTACAGGAGCACTTGGCACAGACGTGAAGATCACTTGAACTTTTATCAAGTAAAAGCCCTGTTTTTGTCAGTTCCTTATAGAATGAGACGAGTTCTATACTTACAAAAATTTTAGGTAAACTAATAGCCACAATCGCGACACTCAAAATGTAATAAATTTTAACCATCTTGTCAAAATGTTGTCCTATTGTTAAGTTCGAGCTACTACAGGATTATGACTGAACCTAACACAATCATCTGTTTATATATAAAAATCCCAGTTATAAAGTCGTTTGGAATGAAGCAATTATTATTTCATCTTACAAACGATACTACTTGTTTCAAATAACAACAAAAAATTACAACGTTTCGTAGGTTTAGTTACTCGCTTCCTTAATAAAGGAATTTGTAGGTAATTGTTTTCACAAATTCATTGTTACTTAAAAATTTTCTTATTTTAAATATTTTATATTTTTCTATATTTCATATAGATACCCTACACTTTTTTATTTTTTCTATTAATCCCAGACAGGGTGGATCGCCGGATCCGGATCCTTCGGATCTCCGGCTCCTCGGGAATATAGGCACCTAGAAAATATGATGGTTTCACAAGAAGTCACTCCGACGGCCGGCCTCAAGCACCCTACTGTGGAAGGACCTGGATCATATTATTTCAAGTTTTTCCAAATCGACACGGCACTTAATCAGGCCCTTTCCCAAGGGAAAAGATTTCCTCTCAATCGCAGCGTGACCCCATCGTACCTTAATGTAATCAGGTCGCCATCCCATCCCCTACCGGAGCACTTAATCTATGACCACAGGTCCTCACTCTCTGGCGGCCCGCGATCCGCTCAGCGGTTCATACCACCGCCGACGTCTTCTTAATCGGTTCTCTCCTGATCCCGTTCAGCAGTCTCAATCTCAAGCAATACGGTTTTACAGAAAGAGACTCCTGCGATGCAGGAGTCGCGGGTGACCGCTAGCATGGCAGCAATGATTACTAGCGAGGACAAATCTTGTCGATCGATACTTCGTGCTCAGATGCCGACGCAGGGTAGTCTTTTAGCGCATGCTCGGCGGAGTTCCAGTCGGCCGTGCAATAGTGGCATTGTGTCGTCTCCTCGTGACTGTTCTGATTGAAATACTCACCGAAGCAACTTGTGTAAAGACGTAGTTACAAAATTACACAGCAGGTATTCGAATGTCAAACTAACGATATCTATTGAATTCTTTTAATTATGTATGTTGCAGATGATAACTTTTTGTTGACACCAGCCCTCTAAGCCAAGATGCAAGAATTTCGAGTTGTTCTCTGGTTCTCTTTCTACAGTCAGCTTTTACCAGACCGGCGATTATATATGTTTTATAAATACCGAATTTGACTCGGATAAGGAATCTTGAGGACATCAGAGGACGTAGCTTCGATCTCTGTGCCTTGTTGATTACGATCTCGGTGTACGACGTCGTGGACTCTACTTCCCGAGCCAGGCTGGAAGGACCTTGAGAGTGGGGTCTAAGTTTTATACAGCGTTTCGGGATCTGGCTAGGTTACGCAGCGTCGTCTGTGAACAGTGCTAATATGACGTCTCCAGCTACCGCGATGTCATCCGTATAACGGACGTACGAAGTTTGGCAAAAGATATCAGTCTACCTGAGTTCTAAGAGTTTGAAAAGCGATTCCCGTTTTTCGATTGAAATTTATTCTTTGTTTTTTCATTTTAACTGCTGCAACAGAGTTGTGGAGTAAACAAAGTAGCAGGAAATAGTTAATATGGGTAAAGAGGACCTGTGATTTGTCTAGTCCAATGGCTTGCATTTGACTTCAGCAAATGCTCTACTATCGCTAACTTGTGAATATGATGGTTTTTCAGATCTGTATCTATTCTTTGACCTTTCTTAAACGTACTTGAAATACCAGTGCTTATCGGTTTACGGTAGGGAGTGTATTAGGTTATCTTTATATTATTCTTTAATATTTATATATTTTTTATTTTTTTTTATTTATATATTTATATGTTGCACAGTGTTAACAAGTACCGGAAATCTTTCAATGACATATTTTCTTTTTTGCAGTGTACAATTAATATACAATTTAAGTATAAGTACAAGTTAAAATAAATTTAATTAAACTAGTGATAATTGTTACTATTAAATAGTAATACATACTCAAAATAAGATTTCAGTCATGTGATTTCCATATTTCCAAATATTCCTCTTATACATAGTGTCAAAGTGGTTTTGAATTGAAATAATTTTTTTACGTCGTTAGATTGTTATAAGATTTATAATTTATTTTAGCTCTTAATCATACAGATCTTGGGAGGCAAAGATAATTAATTGTTGACAAAGCAGAACATCGAATAATGTGATAATCTATTATAAATTCCAAAAAAAAAACTGGACTTGTCATCTAAAAAATTGAAGTGGCTGCAGGTGTATATTTATGATTAATCAATTAGTAAATTATGACTACTTATAATTAATTAATCAACTCATCGCTGTTACATGTTTGTATTTTAAAGTCCAGACTGTAGTGTGCACTTTAAAATTTAAATGAGAAGGAGAGAAATATAAATGAGCTGAGATCACGTGCAGTGTGATCTCAGCTGGGTACACATAGAAACGTCAATAGTCTTTATTGACTGTATATATAAAAAAAACACTAAAACTCATATAAGTTAACCCAAGGGAACACTTTTATCTGAACAGATGCATGAAAACAGTAATAGTCTTATTTATATGTTATTGTAAATGTCAAAGCACAGAAAATGTATCTATGCATGTACATAAGCTATTGTAAATAAAGTCATAGGTTGAATTTATGAAACTGACAAAATTATCTTATAAAACATTAAATTATATATTTGTATAAAATGATTTCATATATGTATAAAGTTTATATCTAAAGTTCTAATATCTAAAGTCAAATACGCTATTCTGTTAGTATAGGACGACCTGCGGCACGATGGACTGACGACTTGAAGAGGATAGTTGGCAGCGGATGGAGGCGGATTATCCATGACCGCGATGATTGGCACTCCTTGGGGTTGTAGCACCTTCGTTCAGCAGTAGGATGGCGATAGGTTGATTTTGATTCTGATAGTTTATACCACTATGCTCTATATTACACACACCTGAATATAGTAGGCATAATGAAGGATTAAAGATGTTTCTGTGACAAAATTCAGGTTCCTATAGGATAATTGTAGTTTGTGAATAAAGTAGAACGAATATTTATTAACACTGCCTTTCTTCAAACATGATGAGTTAATTTTCTTTTTGTACAGAACTACAGCAATGATATTAACTTTGTGCAAGTAATTACGGGTCAATTCAAATCGAGTATTAAAATTTCGATGGAATTGATGTTGTTGTCTTTAAAAAAACAAGGGTGTCCTTTTTTAATAAAAATAAATCATAAAACTAATATTATCTTCATACACCGAATAGCAACACCGGCACAATGTGGTAATACTTTATTTTACAGGTGAAAATCTTTGTTTTGTGACAAAAACTATGGATATAATAGACGAATAGAGATTCTTAATTAATGGCATTTATGTAAGTACGCATTATTGAAATTATGATTAATATTGAGATAATATTAATCAAAATTTCTTTCAAACAACCTTTAAATAAAGAAGTGATTGTCAATAAATTCAGTGATTAAAATTATTAGGTACTCTATTTTATAATCTTTTATTAATATCTCTAAAGTTTGCATAACAATTTTATTACTGAACATGATAGTACTTATTGAAATGTGTGTTAAATTATCCTAATGTACTAAATATAAAGTTGTTGCATGTGCTAATGTGACTACACTGCACAGACTGCAACTGCACACACCACTCCCTACCACCCCACATGGGACAACACTTTGTGTGACCGATAAATTTTTATTCTGAATCTGGTTCCCCCGCAAAAGAGGATGCATTCATAACGCGCTCGTTATCATTAAAAAGCAGGCAGAAAAAAAGAAGCAACTTAAAACGAATGAAGAATGAGTGCTTCTCATTTCGAAGGAGATGCTTATGTCCGGCAATGGACTTTTAAAAGCATTTGAGGACCCATGACTGGAACTGGGTGTTAAATACAGTAATGTCAAAAAAAGCTAATTATTTATGTATAATTAGTTATATATAATATAAATAATTAGCGGTTTTTGATTGCGACATAGTTTGATTTAATGAAACAACTATAGTTCGAACAATATTTGCTTTATCACATGAAATTAAAAAAAAACACTACATAACAATCTAAGCTCATTTGGTCTTTTTTGCCGTCTCGAAGTCTTTAGGTCTTGTTTCATTTATATTGGGATCTGAAATTAAAGAGATCAATCATTAAATATTCCGAAAATCGATTGGATTAAAGGAATCCGCAAATATTGTTTACCTCAGCTTTGTTTTCAATAGCGCATGCCATTATTAATTTGGCTCTTTCGCAGCCTGCAGCGCCATCACTGACATGTTCGTCGTTCACTATAAAAAATAGTATAGTAAGTGAAATTTACTAAATCTTTTAAAATCTGATATTTTCTTATAAGGCAATGTACAATAACATGTAACTTTATTCTATGGATGAAAACTAGCATGTGTTTAAAATTTGCATATAACCATAACAAAAGACTAATGTCGAAAATGGTTAATTCTATTCAATTAAATAGTTTCAAATAAGTGTAAAATTAGGAAGAATTGTCACGTATCTTGGTTTCATATACAAACTTTGACAAAAATACCGTAATGTGGGTTTTGTAATTATTTATATAAATAATTACAAAACCCACATTACGGTATTTACGGTATACGGTATATACCAGTTATATAACTTGGTTCATTGTTCAATTTTTTTGATATCTGAATACTATTTTGAAAATAGAGTATCAATGTTGTATAGCTAGACAAAGTAATCCATAAATTAGATTTTATCATATTGGATACTCCGTACAATTCGAAAGATTTCAAAAATTGGAAAAAAAGAAAATATTTAAAACTGAGTGTGACTATAAACATTGGATGTGTAAGGAAACAAACCTTTTATGCATTTCTTAGCTACAGCTTCAAACTTAGCAAAATCTTCATCACTCTTTACAAATGGCCTCAATTTGCTAAGTCCTTTTTCGGCATCGTAAAGACCGTTGCTGTCCAACTGGAATTACAAAAAAGTTTAAAATTTTATTTTTATGGAAAATAAATTTAAAATGACTTGTAGCAAATATTTAATGTCATTGTGCTTAGTGTTATCTCTAAGTTAATATATGATACTTATAAGACGTATTGTTCTTGCTATACAAAGTTATTTTAATTTTATAATAAAATTCTGCAAAGTGGAATCCTTCACATTAAAATATTTTTTAAGTTTGAAATTTGTAGTTCCATTATCGTTAAATATACAATTGTTGTTAACTTACACTAGTATGCATTATATATATGTTGTGTATTGCTAGTACATCGTACAAAATCATAATGTTGAGAAAATTTACACTTACTAGTTCTGTTTTTTTCATGATGCACCCAATGAAGCACGGCTTAATGCCATCTTCATAATTTAATTCTTTAGCAGCCTGAATGTCTCCTTCACTTACGCTGTGCTCAGCGGAACAAGCCGCTATGATCGGCTCCATCGCCTCATGAAATGCAGCCTTCTCTTCATCAGTAACAGCCTGGCAAAGATTATTTTATTTATACTTTAAGACAGTCTTGATTCAAAAACTGGTTTAAAAGTCAATATTTTAAATAGTACGTGAAAGGCTTTGAATGAATGGAGCTCAATATTTCAACGTTGTAACGTTGGCTATGTGCGGTACAATTATGTCTTACTAGGAAGAAAGCAAAAAAAAATTAAAAGAGAAACAAAAAATAAATTATACTTCTTTGTTTCTGCTTTAAAATTTCGATAGCAAGCATCTAGATTACAATAACCCACTAGATATCCAAAATCATAGATATTTCGTCAACAGCCTTTAATACTCTACTACTGGATATAAGCCTCTTTTTAGAAAGGAGGTTTTAGCCTATTATACTACGCTATCCAATAGAATATTAGATTTTTGTTAACTTGTATAACGATTCCACACTAATGAACTATACATAATTATATATTTGTTTCTTTACTTACAGAAACTGTTGCAAGACTTGCAGCTACGATACCAAAAAGTAAGGAGGTATACTTTGCCATTTTGTTAAGGATCTTTGTTGTTGCACCGTCTTCGAGCTTCCAAGACAATATGCAGTTGGTTCAGAAACTAATCGCTATTTATATACTTAGAACTTGGTCATTATGTCGTTTCAAGTTAGGCAATTACCATAATATCTCACCAACGACAGACCTTGATACAAAAAGTTACAAAAATATATATTGTTTACGTACTTCCTTAAACAAATAAATTGCAATTGCCAGTATAATGTCATATCACATGACACATCAACAGTCTTTCATAGTCCACTGCTGGATATAGGCTTCTCTTTAGAAATGAGGTTTTAGCCGACTATATCACGTCGACCAGACAGGTGGTATAGGCTTCACAATGCTGTTATCCTACATAATTTGCTTCCTTTGTCACCTCTTACGACACCCGTGGAAAGAGTAGAAGTGGTGACACTTTATGTTCCCAACCGTCAGCAAAAAGAGACTAATTATTTTTAACAAAAATGAGATTTCCGAAAATAAGATTATAAAAGACTGAATTTTCGAGTTATTAAATATAAGTATAGTTGTTATAAGGTAGTTAGTTAGTCGGGGTGTTGTGGTGGTGCACCCTGGTAACGTTGGCGACCACACTGTTTCTTCCGGTGCCTTTTGGTATAGGATATCATCGCTAACGGCTAATATTCTAGCACAAAGAGGAGGCCTTACTTCTTGGCCCATTCGGTCGAGGCTTGGTCCAACAGAGAGGGTGTATCTGCCGGTTCCTCTGTTGGCTCTTCGCTCTTCGGAGCAATGAGGAGGAAAACCTCGGTAAAAAATCATGAAGGTAAAGAATCATGAACCCTCTCACGGGTCGGCGTTTCACCACTGTCTATGGTGGAGAAAGGAAAACGAGCTCAGTGTGTACTCACAATGCGGCCGAGCAGGCATTGCCAGATATTAATCTTCCTGCCACCGTTGTCATATCGTAATCCCAAAAAAAGTGTCGTGCACGTCTCCAGGCGGCCAACGACCATCTAACAGGTCAGGTGGCTGTGCTCAGCGCTCAGTTTGTTTAATTTCGGGCTGATCACCCTGAGCAAAAATCCCCATCTCCGTCACAGCGAGCCCCTACAAATCTCGGTGTCATCGCTGATGGCCTGCGCCAAAACACGGATGCAGTGTGGCACATGATGGACGGGAGTCTTGCTGGCCTGGAGGTGAGGCTGCCTCTGGCCCCTACTGTCCGACCGCCGCTCGCCATAGATAGATCGAAGACCGCATCGGTGCCATCATCGCTTCCCGTCGTCGTCTGTATCTGCCGCTCCTGCGATTGCTCCGAGAGCTAAAGCAATAGCTAAGACTGGTGCACCGTAGTCAGGGGCCAAAACAGCGGCCAAGTCTGGAGTGGAATTCCCTCCGTTCTCCACTGTACCTAGCACCTCCACGTCTACTCCCTCCATATCTGCCCCTTCCACAGGAGACTAAGAAGTCCCGAAAGCGGGGTAAAAAGGCTGCTAAAAAGCAGCCTCTAACCCGCAAACGCCATCGGTGGTAGTCGCCACTACGAAAGAAGCCACGCAAGCTGCAGGTGCCCAAAACCGCGGCGGTGGTGGTCACTGTGTCACCGGAGGCGGCTAGCGGCGGACTGTCTTACGCAGTCATCTTCCAGAGGGCCCGGGCTAGTCTCACCAATGACATAGGACGACGTACCGCCCCGATCTGTCGGACGCCCAATTCGGTTTTCGAGTGGGGCGTTCGACAGTCGATGCTGTGTTGTGCCTGAGGGCCGTTACCGAAGAGGCGGTGAGCTGTGGCGGTGTCTACTGACACTGTCAACGCATTTAATAGTCTGCTATTTAGCTGCATCAGGGAAGCACTCCACTACCACGGGGTGCCAGAGTACCTGAGGCGCCCTTGGCAGACTATCTTGAGGAGGTACGAGGACCGAGATGGTATTCTGAGGCGGCGACCCAAGTCGTGTGGTGTTCCACAGGGGTCTGTCCTCGGACCACTCCTGTGGAATATGGATACGACTGGGCCCTTCGAGGTCGTCTTCGCCCCGAGCTGCGCGTAATTTGTTACGCAGATGACTCATTGGTCACAGCCCAAGGGACGAACTTTCAAGAGGCGGCGCGTCTGGCCACCACGGGTGTCCACCTCTAGTGGTCGAGCGTATTGAAGCGCTGCGTTTGTGGCTGGCCCTGGACAAGACGGAGGATCTTTTGTTCCATGGACCGCGTCGTGGTCCACCTTCCGGTACTTCCATCAAAGTCAATTCGGTCCTCGTACCGGTTAAGGCCCAGATGAGGTATTTGGCCTGATCCTCGACCGCAGGTGGCTTTTCGTCGACTACTTCCGACAGCTTTCTCCAAAGCTGGTCGGCGCTGCTTCTGCCCTTGGGCGACTCTTGCTCAATTTGGGTGGAGCCAGCGTCGCGACGAGACGGCTATACACGGGGGTTGTCCGGTCCATGGCCCTGTATGGTGCATCGGTGTGGGTGGCGGCTCTGACCGCCCAGAATAGGGCTCACCTTTGGCGCCCTCAGAGGATAGTGGTGGTTAGAGCCATACGCGGTTACCGCACCGTATCGACGGAGGTGGCATGTGCCTTGGCTGGAGCTCCCCCGTGGGATTTGGAGACAGAAGTGTTCGCCAAAGTTTATCGGCGAACGGCTGACTTCCGAGCGGGAAGCAACTTACAGCCGCCGCCTAAAGAGATACGCGAGTGGCGTGAGGCTGCTCGTCGAGCCACGATGGCTAGTTGGTCGTAGCGACTGGAGACTCCACGTGCAGGCTTTACCACCGTGGAGGCTCTCCAGAAGGTCATCGCCAAGTGGGCGGGGCGGCAGCACGGGACCCTTTCCTTCCGACTGACGCAGGCCCTTTCCGGGCACGGTTGCTTCGGGAAGTATCTGCACTCGGTCGCGAGGAGGGAATTGAGTCCCACCTGTCACCACTGTAATTTCGCGGAAGGAAGCTGCGGCACACAACTCGCCCCAATTCGGACCCAATTCGCCGCCGGCGTGCCGGGCGGCAGAGGCGCGTATACCAACGCCTCATGCCGCCTTGAGTGTGGCCGTGGGTGGACGGGACGGGTTTTCCCCTCCATCCGCTACAATGACCAGTCGCGAGGAGGCGACGTCCGCGTGTGCCGTACGTCGCCTAAAATAGAGAGCTTACCCATAGATGGTGCCTGCATTAGCGGGCAGGCGCTAGGAGGGATCTGGATGTCGTAATAGCAGCAGTTCCCGGATCCCTCCTATCTCAGGCGCAGAGTGGCACACCGTGTGGTTTTAGTCGGTCCGATTCCGACATATCACCCCGCCGTAAACCCCGGTGGGGTAACGGCCCGAGGGCACACGATAAAAAACAATAAAAAAAAAAGGGGCGGTAGATAGTCCCCAGTACAGGATAGCATGTTGGAGAACTTTATAGATAAATTTAACTTAGTGTCAGAAATTAATAAATTTCAAAATTTCTTAGTTGGGGACTTTAACGGGGTTCAATGGGTCGGTTGTAAGCGATACTAAAGACTTGTAGGATGTAGATTTTGTTTATGTCAGTAACTTTAAACAATTTAGTTGATTTTAAATATTAGGAGTAAGATTTCATTTCATAAGCCTTGCAATCCAAATTAGATAATTTAAATTATAATGATGTGACCGCCCGGTTAAAATTTAAAAGGGCAAACGATGTCAATATTAAATATGAACTTAATGTAATTAACTGGCATGCAGCTTTCCATGGTAATGACATCCCAAATGATATGTTTAATTAAACAACATATACCTTCCACCATAATCTAAAAAAGTTTTCATCCGCCAACCATAACTACAGAAAAAGGTACAACAAAACTCAATAGATAAAGTTACTTTTGGCGCTTTTAATAAGCAGTTTGAAAATTATCGGTGGAATGCCATAATTCTTCTATTGCTTCTATAGAACAAAAAAAAATCGGATAGTCCAAAACTCTTTTGGTCTCATACGAGAACAAAACGCCGTGTAACAAAAACTTTAACAGTCCACTGTTGGACATAGGCCTCTCCTTAGAGATTTTGGCTCCTTAGAAAGGAGTTGGTATAGGGTTTGTTTCAACTTTTCTTTATTTCCGCAGTGACGTTGCCGTGTAGTTTGTTTTCTTAGTCGCCCCTCATGACATCTACAGGTTGAATAAGGGTGGTGACACTCTATATTCTTAATCCTGCACTACATGGACAAATAATAGTATCATTGACTACCCTCAGTTATAATCCAGAATAAATTTTATTATTCCTCGTAAGCATCCCGTAATTCTGTCAATTTACTGTACCCATTGTCGAGTGAAACGATTCTCGGCTTTAACTCTCCAAAACTAAGACTAAGTGATTTTATAATAAATTCGACAAATAAATTAATATTTAATTTAAAAACCAAATTCATAGTAGAAATAATTGCTGTGAACAACCTACATAAACTGTGTCAATTGTACATAAGGTTTTTTAAACTATAAGCCAATTAAATGATGTATATTAATATTATTGTCTGTTTGGCTTTGTGTATTTTACTAAATTTTACAAAAATATGTATCATTAATACCTAATAACCTACCTGTGTTAATATTAAAGTCCGAATGTTTTCTATAAATGTTTGGCAATTGATGTTGTACACCTATGTCTTGTAATATTTTTAAATAATACATAAAAATTATAGTTGAACCTACAAATAAATAAATAAAGTATTATTAGTATATAATACATGTTAAAAGATTTTTCTTCTTGATTGTACTACAGTAAGATTGGCTTTTTTATTTGTATAATCTTTCAATTTCTTAGAATATGTAAAGAATCAAACTGCGTACAATTACACAATTGTGTGTGCAGTCACGTATTGTGTACTTCAATTAATTGTCATTATAATTTTAGCAGTATGTTACATATTAAGATGACTCTACCATCATATTCGTACAAAGTTATAGCTTTCTTCAAATGAGATTTTTACATTGAAGAGTTTGATCGACATGAATGTTAATAAGTATATCCAATAAATTTTAAAATATTGTAAATTTTGATAATTGTCCATAACCACTTTTTCGTTTCAGTACCTGAAGTACCATATTTTATTCACCGTTCATTAGTATTACATTTTTTATCTCCTTTTGGAACAAAAAATGTTTGATGTACCAAGTTTCAGATAATCCCTCCGTATCTCCATGTACAGGTAGCGTTTGTAGAATGCGACATTGAATGACAATTCTAATTCTCTGTGATAGTAATAAGAAGTTTCAGTCAGACATTTGGCTAGTTCTGTATGTATATAAAATGTAATATTCATTTTGTATTTGTGTAGATAATACTATACCTGTTTTAGTCGTTACAAAAGTTAAACTTACGAAATAATTATTTATTTGTATAAAGTCCACTATTGTTACAATAGATAAGCTGACTTAGTAGAAACGTAACGGTAATTTATTTTTTTATTTGTTACATTATTAAGCTAATAAAACAAATTTATAGTTCGAACAAATATTTGCTTTATTTATTAAAATATAATAAAAAAACACTACAAAACAAATTAAACTACTTTGATTTGATCCTTAGATTTGACGTCTTGATGTCACTGGCCATATCTCATTTAGATTGGGATCTGAAACGAAGAAAATAATTATCAATGCTAAACATTACATACACATTATGCTATCGAATAGAATTCCAATATTTTTTAATATTATATACCTCAGCTTTGTTTTCAACAGCGCATGCCATTATTAATTTGGCTCTGTCGCATCCAGCGGCACCATCGCTAACAGGTTCGTCGTTCACTGTAAAAAGATAATAATTATTTCAGTTCATTAGACCATTCAAAATCTAATATCACCATAAAAATTAATCAGAGGAAAAAGTAAAATGTGTGTATCAAACAAAAAGGTCGAGTCTGTATTTTTTTTACATACAGTACTTATGCTAGCCTCAAGAGAAGAAGAAGTCTTTAGCTTGTTTTTTTTGACACTGGCAATGTGTATCCGCGTGGAGACGGATTAAGAACACAGAGTGTTACAAGCTCTATAATCTCATGGGTTTCATAAGAGTCGATTAAAGGAACAAACTACGCAGGACGACATCACTACAAAAAGAAGAAAAACTTGAACAAACTCTGAACAACCCATTTCGCCAGTGTGGTATAGTGGGCCAAAATCTTATTTCGAAAGTGAGGCTTATGTCTAGCAGTGGATTGCTAAAAGCTATTGACGTGACACACACGTGTACACACTTGAAAAGCTACACAGATTGAGCTTTTTTTGGCAGTGATAATAAAATTGTAAACATGTTTAGTCATCGTGATTTAGATATTACTGAAGTTAAGTTGAAAAGGAGTTTTAGAGTACTCATGTATGTATTTAGAGTATTCATTGTTATCTGTAAAAACTACTACTTAGCCTTCGTTTTTCATACTAACTTTATCTATAATATTAATTTAGCTTAAGTTTTCCTTTCATTGTAAAATAAATTAGCGCTAATGATTATATTGTATGTAATATTAAACAAACCTTTTAAACATTTCTTGGCAACGCTTTCAAACTTAGCAAAATCTTCATCACTCTTTACGAATGGCCTTAATTTGCTGAGTCCTTTTTCGGCATCGTAAAGTCCGTTGCTATCCAACTATAATTATACAGAGGTTTAAACGTTAAACTTATTGTTTATACAAAAACTAAGCTTGAAAATGACTTGTAGCAATTTATGTATTCATTATCTGTGTGAAACCATATGTTTTTCTGATATCTATGAGGTATATAGTTTGGATATTATGAATATGCTTTTAAAAATGTTTGAGTTTTAAGTACAGTTATCGTTAGAATATACTTAATTTCAAATGTGTTAGAATTGTATTTTACTTATATTTTTTCATAAACATCTTGTGTTTAGTTTACTAGAAGTACAAATTCAAAATGTTGATTGTATATTGCTTAATACGAGAATTTGATTTTGAGTTATAAAAGTACTTACTATTTCTGTTTTCTTCATGACGCATCCAACGAAGCAAGGTTTGATGTTGTCTGTGTAGTGTAACTCTTTAGCAGCCTCAATTTCTTCTTTACTTACGGTATACTCTGCTGAGCAAGCGGCTATTATCGGCTCCATCGCTTCACGGAAAACCTCCTTTTCTTCATCAGTAACAGCCTGACAAATATTATTTTGTTTTGTTATCGTGTGTCCGCCCAATGAAAATGAATGAGTTTGAGTGAGTACAAATAATGTGTATTATTACTGTGACTGAAAATAGTATGCTAACTTTTTAGTTCTTGCGCGATTATGTTCGATACAGTTGCATTGTTTATTAGAAGGGCAAAAAGTCCACCTTTTAAAGAATGGGCTCATAGCAAATTGTGTTTGTATGTTTATGCTTATATGATTTTCAAAGAAAGCATCCAAATTAGAAAGGCTCAAATAACCTTTATCTTTATACAAGATCTTTATACATGTTTTATATTTTCT
This sequence comes from Hypercompe scribonia, assembly GCA_949316085.1. Classification (NCBI taxonomy): domain Eukaryota; kingdom Metazoa; phylum Arthropoda; class Insecta; order Lepidoptera; family Erebidae; genus Hypercompe; species Hypercompe scribonia. The sequence goes on along the minus strand of OX438981.1, from coordinate 13,597,535 downwards.
TAATTATTGCTGTTTTACTTACAGAAACTGCTGTGAGACTTGCAGCTACGATACAGAAAAGTAAGGAGGTAAACTTTGCCATTATTGTTTAGGATCTTTGGTGCTACAACGTCCACAAATATTCAAGAGAATATGCTGTTGACTTGGATACTAACGGCTATTTTTATACTTAAAATTTGGTCGTTATGTCGTTTAAAGTTAGACAATTACTATTAGATCTCACCGACGACAGTCCTTGATTCAAAAAGATACACTGTTTACCTACTTCCTTAAACAAATTGTTAGTGTAACGTCATGTGCAACATTGAATTCTTTAATTAGATGGATCATAGCGTGACTAATTAGGATATAATCCATTACGCCATCTTGAAGTTAAGTTAAATAGGGTTCAAGTTAAAGTTTGATGAATAAAAGTTTCTTCATTTTATTAAATTATATTGTAATTGTATTTTATTGTAGACAAATATCTTCTTCACTAAATTGCTTTATTACTTTCCTCGTACACGTGCCTTTTTATTCCAAAATAGTACAAATGTTTATTTAAATTGTACCAAGTACAATTAGTTCTATGTGTTAAAAGAATTCCTATCTGTTACAAATATTTCTTCTGTATTATCAAAAAACACTGGAATAGATCTCGATCTTTATATAATCATTCAGTTTATTTGACACGTTTGAAAATAAAGACTAAAAATGTGTGTACCTACGCGTATTATTTTAAGTTTAAAAAAAAATAACATTATTTGTTTTGAATATACCATAGTCTTCATTGAGAAAGTTTATAAAGTATTTAACGCCAATTTATCACATATAGAACCGGACCACAGGCTATAAACACAGGTGAAACTGTGGAAGTTATGGTTAATTTCGAAATAAGACTACTCTCAACGTCAGAGCAGTTCTATCCTCTAGCCAAATGAACATTCTACTTGATTTTACAAACATGGACGTTATTAAAACTAAAAAATGCATGGTAGCGATGTCTCTCAACATTAAACCACGTGGTAAAAACAAAATATTAGACAATAATACGAACGAATAAAGACGTTAGTATTTGTAGAAAGAGAATTGACACTCACATCTTGGATAAGGGGGTATTCCCTTGTCATCCTATATTTTGTTTGGACAATGTGGCTGAACGTTGAGAGGTGTCATTCCCATACATTTTTTAGTTTTCTAATAATATTCGTGTTGATAACATATCAACTTAGCCTGTATGATAATCTCTTTAGTGAAGGAAGGTGAATTAAAACATTGGAAAGTTAATCCATTGTTTTCAACTATTCTTTTTTTCGTTTATTATGTATACCGATTTCATAACCAAACTATGAGAAAAATAGATTTCAAACGAGTAGTTTAAATTGCAGAAAATTGCTGCGAAGTTGTTGAATAGGTAATCATCATCAAAATCTTGTCATAATGCGCATTGACCTTCACCAAAATACTATATAACTGAAAATAATCAACCCATTTAAGTCCGATACTCGAACATACAAACTCTTGGCTACTGCGGAATTAGATATGAGAAATTTGTATTTATTTTGCTACTTAAGGGAACAATAGTATAATATAATTTTCTCGGTAGACCACATAACGTTGAATATAATTACGTATTTATACGTTTATATGTTACATTATATATGTAAATTATGCCTTTGATAAAATGCAAAATAATTTCTTATAGAGATGCCTGTACCTACAGTAAGTTAGTTTATACCACTCACAACGAATTTATGTAATCATGTAGTTAACAGTAATTAGTTTGTTCGTCACGATAATTGTATTCGTGAGTAAGAATAAGGTTCACAAGGTAGATGTATTTTTTTATGAAATTCCGTCAAAATTTTTTCTATATATATTTATATCAAAGACAATTCTTTATACATACATATTTTAGGAAAATATCATTAGTGACGGATTGAAAATTGTGAAGTTTATCCATAAGAGAAAGTAGATTTTTTTTTTAATTTTTTGTTCGATCCTTTGACCTCTTGTTTTAAATTTAGTTTAGCCTATGTCTATGTAACAATTAGGGTGTCCCTTAAATTTCAAGTTCGATATTTTTTTACGCATACCTTCTTAAAAGTTTCGTAATAACCCTATATTGTCTAGAAAAAAATATTAGTTCGATATATAAACGATAACCCGTGCCGACTTGCTATTTAAACTTGTCGATACAAGTTGCTTAAGTACTGCCCAGTGACCTGTTACGACATGTTTTATTTGCCATTTCGTACGTGATTTTTGAGACTATTAGTGCTTCATTGTTTAGTGCGTAAACATGTCGGTGGAATTACGGAGTGATAAACAAAATATTTTTCTTATCGGATTGACTAGCTACCAAATAAATGGTGCAAAATTACCATCTAATCGACAAGTTCTCTCAGTCCTATTTTACAATATTCGTGAGGTTAAATTGACTGTTAGTGAAAGTGCAAATCTTGTGATTAGGGAGTGCATCATATATTGGGAAAAAGCAAGAATTCCAACAAGGGCATTTCCTAACTGCGTGAAGAAACTTATTGATTTATATCATGTTTGGAGAGAGTTGCAAAAAAATTGTAAGAAAACTCAGATTACGTTTAAGAGTCGTGAGAACAATTTTATAATTAATCTTGATAATTTGTTTGATATTGCACATGCTGATGCTTTTGAGAGAATGAAAATAGAGGAAGATAAATTATTTTTAATGAAACAGAGAGAGCCAGGTCGACCGGGATGCTTAGGTGGTGTAGATAAAAAATTGGCGGAAAAAGAACAAAGATCTAGACAACGACGATTGGAAGAAGAGGAAAGGATTGTAAGACAAAGAGAATCACTAGCTGTTGCATCTACTTCCACCACAAATAACTTAGACAGTGTAGAAGATTCAGACGAAGAACAGATCTTAAATTCTGAACTCAGCTTGCTGGACGTTCCCTGCCATGAACAAAGTTCAAAAAGAGGTAGAAAGAATCTTATAACACCTAAACTAGTTGCAGCTTTAGATCGATGCCAGTTAAGCATTAGAGATACCGTTTACATTCTTAATGCGGTGGTAGAAGCGCTTGGTCTGAGCAGCGATGATTTCTGTATTAACAAATCCTCGATTCAGCGAATTCGTACTGAAACTAGAAAATCAAGGGCAGAAGCAATAAAATCTAACTTCCAAAACAATGTACCCGACATAGTCACAGTCCATTGGGATGGAAAACTATTACCGGGGTTGGATGTACGGAGTTCAAAAGAAGAACGCTTGCCAGTTATAGCTTCATTTGACGATAGAGAGCAGCTTCTTGCAGTGCCGAAACTAGAAAGTTCTTCTGGAAAACAACAAGCGAAGGCTGTATCAGCAGCTCTCTTTGACTGGAACCTTTATGATAAAGTGCAAATAATGTGCTGCGACACAACAGCTTCCAATATGGGCCGTTTCAATGGAGCTTGTGCTATTTTGGAGCAAACTTTAGGAAGAGAATTGTTGCTTTTCGCCTGTCGTCATCATGTTTATGAATTGGTCCTAAAAGCTGTCTTTGAAACCAAGATTAAGCAAATTACTAGTAGCCCAGATATTCCGGTGTTCAAAAAGTTCCAAGAAAATTGGAAAAACATTGATTGTACTAAAATTGAACCATCTCTTAATTTCGTAAAAGCACGGGTTGCCGAGACAGACATTCAAGCGTTGTTACTATTTTATAAGGCAGAATTAGATAAAGGTTTTGTAAGAGATGATTACCGCGAATTGGTCGAACTGTGCGTAATATTTTTAGGAGGAGACACAGAGGAAAAATTAAAACTAAGGCCCCCCGAAGCTATACATCAGGCACGCTGGATGGCGAGAGCGATCTATTCTTTAAAAATATGTTTACTTCAGTCACAATGCAGAGTAACTGCGAAGGACAAAAAGGCTCTACAAGATGTTTGCTTATTTCTCGTAATATTGTATGTTAAACTTTGGCTCGAATGTACAGTGGCGACCAAAGCACCTAATCAAGATTTGCGCTTCTTGAAGATGTTAAAAGAGTATGAAAAAGTTGACGCAACAATTTCTAAAGCTTCTATAAGCAAGTTCAGCCATCACTTGTGGTATTTATGTGAAGAGACAGTCATTCTACCACTATTTGATGATGAAGTTGACAACCAAACTAAGAAGAAGATGATTGCCAACTTCAACAGGGACAAAATCTCGGATTTTAGCAAACGCTATGACCCGTCGAAGGAAGAACTGACTCAAAAGTTGTTTGGTAAGTTAAATTGACTTTTTGTTGGATTTCAATTTCAATGTCCAATACTTATTTATTTATTTTCAAAATTGTTGTTGATTTTTATTTGTTATTTAACTTATTTTTCTTTTTTTTTAGACAAAGCACTGGATGATTTCGTATCGGAAAAGAGCAAACAATTTTTATCACGACTGCAGATCGACGACAGTTTTCTAAAGGAAGATGTATCTTCTTGGAATAACAATGCTGCTTTTCTGGAGGCTAAAAGAAGAATAAGTTATTTGAGAGTTGTAAATGATACTGCTGAAAGGGCTGTTAAATTAATGCAAGATTTTAACGGACTTATCACGGCTGAAGAAGAACAAAAACAGTTCTTGCTGCGCTGTGTCCAGAAACATCTAAAATTGTATCCAGACTGTAAAAAAACTACTCTAAAAAGAAGTTACCCTGAATGATTCTTATTTCTTTATGTTTTTAATTAAAGATTAATGTTCATCTAATTTATTATTTAATTTTATTCACTTAATTCATTGCATTTATAGTGAAATTATAGCAGACTGAAATTTTAGGACAAAACACGTTTTTTACTAAACTTTGAAGCTCGGTCGGCACTGGTTGCAATTATGCTAGATTGATAAAATTTTATATTTAAGTATCTTATAGCATTAGTAAAAATTATAAAGGGTATGCATTTCGAAATTCGAAAAAATATTTTTTTTTGTTATATAAGGGACACCCTAGTAACAATATTATGGAATATAAATAATGACCCGCCTCATGTCAACTAAAACCCTTTATATAGAACCTTTGCTGGTTCCGAAAGAGGAACAGTTAATATCTCGTTAATAGTGTCAAGTTGCCTTAAGTTATTCAATATAAAAAAATATCGTTCAAGACACACTCCATCACTATATGAAACGCATTTTCTAATATGCCACGCTCTGACTAAAGGGAAGGTGAAGGTTTCTTCATCATGTATGTGAACTTATTAAGTGGAGTGTTTCCAGAACATAATCTGAAGCCTCTCGTATCATTTGTGTAACCAATGTTCATTTATCAAATTAATGAGTCTACCAAATCTCGTTTTGTAGTGTAGTGTTCTGTACATTATACCATATACCTTTCTTAACTTTTCGCTCACCAAAATGAACCTTCCATAGCTTTAAGCAATGTTCTTGAATTAAATATAAAAATCTTACAGACACAGGAAATATAACTAATCGGATTTACTGACAGCAAGATCTCGTCCAGGCTTCGGCATAGGAAAACCAAATATGTCATTGTTGGGGAGGGAAATCTGTAGATAAGAATATATTGTATAAAGTTAAAAATACTCTCGTTCCACAACTTGGTTAAATTTTTTATCATTGAAAAATAGATATCATCCCAACCTGGTGCAGTAAGACATGTTTTAAAACAAGTTTCGAGTTCATTTTATGTTCGAGTGGTTGGGTGCATTGAGGCGCTGGGTTTACGAATGGCTCTGGATAAGATGGAGGTTGATTTTTTTTTATTGTCTGCTAAAATGAATCTACTCTGCTTGTTGGAAAGCATGAATAGAATCCATAAATTAAGGTCACCATGCACATTGCGAATACAGGCAATGCAGTATGGACCCCTGCATCAATTGACCCGCGGTCTCGCTCAAAAACGGAGTACAATATTACGGATGCTATCGCTTTAGATTAGTCTTCTGTGAGAGGGTAGTACAGTCCCGATAAAGCTGGTTCGATCGTACTGAAACCAGCGTGGCTCTACTACCTACAAGATTGTTCCATAGACCTCATCATGATCAACCAATGACGCTTTCATCGTGGCCAATTCTGACCTCGTACCAGTTCACACCCAGTTGAAGTACCTGGGCTTGGTCCTTGATGGAAGGTGGCTCCTCGACGAGCACTTCCGACAGCTTGCTATAAAACGACAAGAAGATTGTACATGAGGTTGTCCATTTAATGGTGTAGTACAGTGCGCTGGTGTGGGCACTGGCTCTGATGCCACCAGAGAATACTGGTGGTTAGAATTATACGCCGCTATCACACCATGTCGACTGTGGCAGCATGCTACTTAGCCGGAACTCCGCCGTGGTATTTGAAGGTGGTAGTGCTCACCAAGACTTATCGGCTTACGACTGAGTTCCTGGTGAGTAGCAGCATTCGGTCTCTGCCCAAGGAAAAACGTAAGTGACGTGAGGTCGCTCGTCGAGCCTCGATGGCACGTTGTTCGCCCCAGCTGGAGGCTCCACATGCTGGCTTTGCTACTGTGGAGGTTCTGTAGCCGGTCATCGTCGAGTGGGCAGTGGGGTCCTTTTCTTTCGGCTGACGCAGGTCCTTTCCGGGCATGGCTGCTTCGGGAAGGATTTGCACTCAGTCGCTAGAAGGGTGCTGAATCCCGACTGTTACCATTGTGCTTGCAGTGACGATTCAGCATTTCTTGTAAGAAAAACTTAACAACATTTTGGCCCTACCCGTGAATCAAATCTCTTGATTAGTAGTTGCATATACTAACCGCTAGACGCATGCACAAAAATGGTTCAAAAATAAAATACTTTATTTCATAATGCTTATAATAAACAAATACAGTGAAATATTTAATGAAATATGTATCTACTTTCTTTTTGCTTGAACTCCATTACTGGAAGAGTTAGGTGACTTCCTCCAATTACTTCAGCGGCAACTGAAATTTCAACAAAAAAGGACGTAAGGATGTGTACTTTAAAGCCGTTTATAGGTAAAGTTATTTAATTCAATTCCTTTAGTAGTAAATGCTAGAATAATAATAAAATTGCCAGGTCATAAAAGTTTACTGTTTCCCACAGATATTTGGAACATGCAGAAATAATAGACAAGCTATAATCTAAACTCGCACAATACTTCGATTGGTTCGTCAAAGTCGGCATTTCCAGTTCGCATGCCAATGAGGTCATAAATTTATGAACCTACTCTATCGTGCCTAGGTTACCTCGATAATTTAGTTATTTATAAAGTCACATAGATTCAGTTTCAACTGCTATCAAACCTTCTAAATAATTCAGTGGCGTCCTCTTACCTGTCCTATATTATCAAAAGCGCATTCCAGAAGGAATAGAGCTCTGTCACATCGAGTTTCATCTTTGCTGACAGGTATGTCGTTCACTGTAATAAAGATGAATTTTATTTAGTTAATTATGTAGACTAGTACATTAAATTAATTTCGTCTAAATAATTGATACTATATTAATAGTTGGGCAGTACGTCAAATGAAAATATTACTTAATTTTGAATAAAATGAGTAATGATAAAATATATTCAATATTATGTTAATGATGTTCTCTTAGCCTATTTCGGCCACAGCGACCAGTGTGAACGCAGGCAGCCAACTATGCAGAGATATTATAGTTCACAGATGTAAGCGCGAATATAGATGCACTTTGCATTTCCTCACTCTTAAAATGTGATGGGCTATCCGACACGACCGGAGAAAGATCAAGAGCAGGATCAACTGATTTAACTCCGAGGTACGGGGACAGGACTTTAATTTTCAAATTTGTGCTGTTATTAATTTCTATATTTAAAAAAATGCAATAACATAGGGTCCGATTCGGAAGTCGAACCCGGGATCTCTAGATCAGCAGTCACGTACGCTAACCGCTAGACCAATGAGGCAGTATAAAGTTTATTAATATTGTGAATTTAAAATATAATCTGGATTAATTTTAAATATAGTGGATATTTAAAATCTAGAAGATTAATCATAATCTTACAGCTCCTTCTGTCAGTCTATAATTACATCCGTTTATTTCTCTTTATTAAATTAGTTGTATCTTCAATATCTTTAGTAGTAGATAGTTAACAAACCTTTATTGCATTTCCTAGCAACGAATTCAAACTTTGCGAAGTCTTCGTCCGATTTAACAAACTTTCTTATTTTTTGGAGACCTCGTTCTGCATCGTAATATCCACTGGTATCCAACTGAAATTGAAAATATGTTATTTTAACACCATTTCCACTTTCTATTTTATTCAACTTGTTAGAGGGTGCAAACTTCAAGGAAAAATTGACTTCGAATTGCAGATATGGAACCCTGATCTGTTGAGGCCTATTATATACCTATACGTATGCGCATTATTGCTTTACTTTCGATATATTCCTCTTTAATTTCCAATATCCTCCCAAAATTCTATCTAATTTTTTAAAGTGCCTTGTGGTCAATAGGATTGCCCTCGTTTCGTGAATTTTCATGGTTAACAAAATATCGGTTTTAATAGGTTTTTGCTATTTTATGAAAATCGATACGAATGTTTATATCTATGAACGTTTCTATGCAATTTGATACTTATAATGAGTTAACTATTAGGGTACTAATTATACTTGAAATGTACCTTATTCTGCAATCATTAAACTCATAAAACTTACGTTAAATTGAACATCATTTCACCAAATAATACATTGAATGTGATTTTCCTTAACATTTGTTCAAATCATTTCAACAACCTTTTACAGTCCCCTTTTGGACATAAGCTTCTCCTTAGCCAGGAGATTTTGGCCTAGTATAGCACGCTGGTTAAATGCGTTGGGTTAGTTTTAAATTTTCCTTCTTTGCATAATGATGTTGTCCTGTAGAATTTGCACCCTTAGTCACCTCTTACGACACCCATACGATGAATAGTGGTGGAGACACGTCGTATTCTAAATCCGTCACCACACAGAATAAATACGTAAATACTTACAACTTCTGTTTTCCTCAAAACACATTCTACAAAGCAGGGTTTCACAGCATTTGCATTTTTGCTGTCCTTGGCAGCTTGAATATCATCTCTGCTCACGCCGTATTCCTTAGAACACGCTTCTATAGTTGGGCTTATCGATTTACGAAAAGCTTTCCACTCTTCTTCAGTAACAGCCTGGTTAAAATGATTAGAGTAGTGTAATTACAAAAATAACAGTAATAACTCATAAAAAAAAACTCTTCAGCGAAAAGATCCTAAAATATCTTGTAAGACGTATTATGATGGATTGATTATTGTATTAAATAAACACTGTAAGACTCCATTCAATTTCTGATACCTCGACTTTATAATCCAAGTCTTATGTGGTTTTAGCTACGCCGAAAATATAAGTTTTAATTTAGAAAGATAGATTACAATATTTAAGGCATTGAGTAGCATTAAATATCATTTTCGATGAAGTGATATAAAAAAAATGTTTGGTATTAAGTATTTTAAATTTGATATATGTAATTAATTATGTTATTATTACAGAGAAAATATAGTATCAAACAAAATATAGATAATACCAAAACAAGAAGTCGTTAATTTATTTTGATATATGCCACAGCCGTCTACTTACAGAAACCATGTACAAACTTGCAGCCACTATGCATAACTGAAAGAGGGTATACTTTGACATTTTTGGATTTTTCTAATCTACACCGTCCTTAAGTCACTGTCTCTTACAAATATACATACCCTATGAAACAATTTCACTTTATATAGTTAATGTATGATCGTAAATTTATTCAAAGAATGATAATAAATTTATTGTTCTGCTAATGATGTAAAAGATAGTAAAACTATTTAGAATTTAATTGTTTATCGACTTCCTGCAATAAAATTCTACCTGTGTCGTGGCCATCTGTGACTCAAGCGCATCGCTAAACTTTGTGGTAGAAATATATTCTTTCTGGAAGCATTGAAAGAAGGTAAGATCTGGACGTACTGCAGGTAACAAATTGTAGCAAAGATTGGTTGATTGTAGCTCTTTAGTCGCTCCCTAGTCTCTGCACTGGTCTATGTCCAGTCCGTGTACCACGGACCATGGTCTCAGCACTCCTATAACCACCTCCCCTTAATACCAGCACTCCCCTTGATTGAAGCGGTAAAAAATGCAAAGTGAAGTGTGAAAGCTTTAGGCCTGTATCGGTTTTGACAACACTTTCTAAAATATAAAGAAAAGTCCTAAATCCTAGACTGCCGAGTTACTTAGAACATTACATTACAATCTCCCCTCATTAATATGGTTTCAGGAAAGTCAAATTTACAAAAGACGCCGTTTTGGAGCTGACTAATCATGTAATTAAAAATTTGAATTACAAAATAAAATCTAAAAATATTTTCTTGAATCTTGCCAAAGCTTGAACATGGAGGCGCTTGATGTGAGAGATTTTACACTTCACATATTTCGGGACTATCTTACAAAGAGAACACTGATGATGAAGATCTTGTTTTTGGGGCACCTCAGGGCAGCATAATACTCTCTGCCGTAATTCTCTTTGTAAATCGACTTTGCTAGCTCTCGATACTCAATTTCAAATACTTGTGTATTCAGACGACATTGTGCTTATTATAAACGGTAACATTTGGCACTCTACAGGAAAAGTACTACGTGGTGTTAAAGTAGCTAATGGGTCTTACTTATTTACGCTTAATGTTGGTAAAACACATTACATCAGTTTGACAGCAAATAGCACAACTCATCCAAATGGTCCTAACATCAAAACTCACACTTGAACCCCATCCACTCGAGATGCTTGCAACTATCCTCTCAAACAAAAATCATCTTACATCAGATATTTAGGAGTAGAAATTGATAGATACGCTAGTTTCTCGTGTCCGTAAGCTAATTTTTCCAATGAAAAAATTACGAAAGGTAGCCAATACTGCACTGCTTAGAACTATCTACGTAGCTTTAGATCTATCTTTGATAACCTACTGTATATCTGTGTGGAGTGGAGTATTCAGAAGCTAGTTGTTCCCTTTGGAGAGAACGCAGAGTGTTGTCCTGAAAGTAGTTTTAAATAGAATTTACGGATACTCAATTTTAAATTTTTACAAAAAGTTTCCTGTATTGACTGTGAGACAGTTGTGTGTACAACATATAACCTCCGTAATCTTTCTTCGTTAGGTTTTAACCCGGAACTACACATTGATAAATTGTGTAAAGACATGTCCAAGACTTCATGTAAAGACGGCCTTAGCTGGTAGACTCTACCAGAGTGTTAGTGGTCGTCTTCATAACAGACTAGATAAACTACGTAACCTATACTTGTCATCAAGACTGGTATATAAGAATGTAATTACTAGATACTTTAAACAAGCAACATATCAAGGGACAGCAAGTTTGTTCATGGAACTGACCTAAAATTGTCTTGATTGCCTAAAATGTTTTTGAGCAATTTACTTGTACGAGTATACACATAACATTAGTAGCGTATAAGGCGCCTCTGTTTATTCCAAGGCTTTGATAATAGTAAAATAATAGTGACATATTGTTCTGATATGAGTATGGTGACTATAATTTTTGGATTCTATTCATGCTTTCCATCAAGCAAAGTAGAGTTACTCTGGCAGGCTATTAAAATAAAAAAAATAAAAATACTTATTCATCACGCTAAAGAAAAAAGGAAATTTTTAATCATTTATTCAAAATAATTGACAATAAACACTTTTTTCGTTAAATTAGTCTCGATATGAAAATATTAATAAGAAATTTGTGCCAAGTAAAAAGAAAAAAAGAAAATTGAGCATTGAAATATGTGAAAGGAGACGAGAAAGAATTGGGAATCACAATAGTGTAAGATAGATTTATTCTCAGTTAACATTAACATTGCTGACTAATCGGCTTTAATTATGAAGTATGCGATTGTATACTCAATTGGTGTAAAACCTCCTTAATCCTAAGCTATCCATATGACTTTGGCAATTAAAAATATGTGAGAAAGTTTTTTCTAAGTACTAATTGAAGGGAAATACCCATATTCATATTACCATACTTTTCTTATTTTTCAAAGAGTTCATTATCATCATCTTTGACAGCCTCTAATAGTCCACTGCTGAACAAAAGCGTCTTCTGAGAAAGGAGAACATATTCCTACTGTATCACTCTAGCCAGACGAGTTGGTGTGTTGTTTGTGTCAAGTTTATCTTTTCTTTCCAGTTTTGTTGTCCTGCGTAGATCGTTCATTTCGGTAGTCAGCGCTTACGACACTCACGGGATGAATAGGGATTGTGTGGAGCAATGTGAATTCTTAAACCATCTCCACACTGATACGGACGCGAGTACGGAGATTTTTGTTCAAAAATATATGATTTTTACATAAATAATGAACATGGCTTTTGAGAATTGTTGAAAAGAAACAATTAGTTTTTAAATAAGACATAACATTCAAACCTAGATATAATAAATCGATAAGGTTCATTAGTTAATCACAATAAATGTTCAGGTAATTATGCCAGAAGTAAACAGTTTCAATAGCAGCATACTTATGCAGTAACTATGTCACTTTCATAGTTTAAAATTAAAATTATAAATACTAAATTGTTTTTTTATTTTCAATTTAACTTTACGTGTTACTCAACATTTCATTTTTGTGAGTTTATTTTATCATAACCATGAATAATTTATTCTTTAGTATTTGAGTTTGCTATCTACAAGCAGTATCAACAACACTTTTTAACATTTCATAAAAACTGAAAGTATAAATACAGGTAAAATAACGAAGACTAAAAGTTAGCGAGTACGTTATTTTAGATTAAAGTATCTTTGACAATTATGAAAAAAAGTTGCTTAAAGCATGTCTAATTGTTTCGAAGCTTAGGATTTGAGAATGAATTAAATAGTTCTAATAATAAATCAATGACCAATGTACGTCATGTTATTATTATATGACGTGAAAGTTTGGGTGGAGACTTATTACTCAATCACGACTGAAAACATCTAAATTAAATTAGACAATATCTAGTACCGAAATGTAGCGACTACCCTACCTTAAATGGTGATTTAGAGAAATGATAGTCGGAATTATCTATATTGACTGCCTCAGTGGTGCAGTAGTAGCGTATGCGAAGGCTGTGCTTGAGGTCTCGGGTTCGATACCCGAGTTAGACCAAATGTTTAAACGATCTGCAAATATTTATTTCGGAGTATGGGTGTTTTTTATGTATAATATGCACGTATTTACAAAAAAAAGTATTTATATGTTTATATCAGTTGTCTAGTAGGTACCCATAGCACAAGCTCAGCTTAATTTGGTACTAGATGGTGTTGTGTGTCAAATGTATGAAATATAAAAAAAAAACATTTTTAGCTATACATTTCATGTTCTGTAACCTGTACAATGGTATGCCAGATTTAAAATAAGTATAGTCCACTCCATGACATTTATCTTGTCTATAAAACCAAGAACTGATTTTTCATGGTTTGAATTCATCACACTTGGTGGTTTTTGGTCAATTATTGTGATATTTTTTTGCAAATTCTGAGAGTGGTCCCCCTGCTCTGTATACTACGCTAGTAAGGTCAACTTTTTTTTTAAAGTAAGGTAGGTAAGGTTCGTTTATATGAAAATAATATGCCGATAAATGTTATTGCATGGTAAATATTTTTTATTTCGTTATTGTATTCACAATACACTACATAATAAATAAATGTAATATGCGATATGAAGATTTGGTCTCAGCTAGCTTGTATAAATTACAGTGTTTAGTGATCTTGTTTCAATTAGAATGGCATCTGAAATAAATAGAAAACAATTAATTAATGCGAAAAATAATAAAGTTTATTAAAAACACTATCAAAAATTGTTTTTTAAAATTAGCTTGTTCGATTAATCAAGGTACATGTAATCCAAAAATAAATAAAATTTCAATTTCGAAGTTTTTTTTTATTCATGGATCAGCGGCAGTAGATCTGTAATCTTTAGTCATCTCTATCAATCTCTGTCAATCTTTAGTCAGATCTTGCTTAGTCACTTAGTCATCTTTTTTTTTTTAAAAAATATTTGTTAATATTAATAATTATGCTTACCTCAGCTCTATGTTTGAAGCCGCACGCCAAAAGTAGTTTTGCTCTTTCACATCCTTTGGCACCATCACTGACGGGTTCGTCATTCACTGTAAGAATGTAATGTAAAATTAAATTGATGTAATGTTTCAGCAAAGAGATAAAGAACTTCTAATCCGTTCTCAGGCCGCAAGCCAGCATATTTCAAAATAATTGTCGAAACATCGAACCCTATGCCAACCCGCCTGGCATGCGTGGTATAGTAGGCCAAAACCTCCATGCTAAGGAAAGGCCTCTATCCAGCAGTGGTAGTCCACTACTGGACAGAGTCATATCAACAGCCTTTAATAGTTTAAAGGCTGTTGATATGACAATACGTATTCCTCTCGACAAAAGGAGAGAGAACATATGTCTTCTTATTCATTCCAGGTACAAAGTCCCACTTTGTTAACGTGTAATTAAAATTTCCAACTATCACTTCTGTGGTTATTTCTTCAAGTCTAGCTGACGATGTCAATTTATATTGCATAAAATACTTTAGAGCCTTATCCTATCTTCGCTAAATAAACTGATTAAGGATATGTGTTTTCACTACTATTGGGAGTCGTCATTATTTTCCCAAGGCTATTTATTCAAAAATTATTGGATATTTTAAGTTCACTAATTTAAAAAACAGTCTTAGTTATCGTTACTACGTTAGGTGTACGTGGTTGCGTGATTGCGTTAAAATGAGTATAAAATTTAATATAAAGGTCAAATAAAAAGTGTTGACAAACCTGTAGCACATGCCTGGGCAATACTTTCGAACTTGGCGAAATCTTCATCATTTTCTACAAAGTATCGCAATTTGTCAAGAACTTTTTCTGCCTCATAGAAGCCATTGGAATTCAACTGCGAAGGTAATTAATAGGAATTAAATTAATACAAAATAGAAATAAATTAAACAGAAACAAACAGACTACTACTGACTATTTAACACAACTCCATGGAGTCCATCAATAACTTACAATCTTTGTGTAACATAAACAATACGTTAGTAAATGAGTAGTATAAGATACTTACAATTCCAACTTTCTTGAATCCACATGCAATAAAGCAAGATGTTAGGATATCGACATCTTTTTTCTGTTTTGCAGTTTCAATGTCATTCTTATTTACTTCATATTCTGCAGCACACTCAGTTATGATTGGTGCTATCGCCAGACGGAAGGCAGCTAATTCCTCATCAGTAACTGCCTAATAAGGATACATTTTTATGTAATTTATATATTTATAATCAAATTAAGTACTTATTCCTCTTTATTGCAAGAGGAGCTCTTTACTAAGTGTCAACTGAGTAACTTAGCACGTAGTAACGTTAAGTAATCTTAGACAAGTCAGTCTTTGGATAGGTGACAATTGATACACCTCCGTCCCTCGGAGAGTACGTTAATGCGTTGGTTCCAATTGCAATATGGACGCCTATAGCAATCATTACGGGTAGTCGACATTCTAAAAAGTTCGGTTATCGCTTAGTACTTTGGTTGTGGTGGTCTGTAAGCAGCCGCTTCATATAAACAAATTAAGTTCACCCATGTCTACATAGGTATCATGTAAAAATAATATTAATAATATTAATTTTTATATAACATATCTTTAATAGAAAATAAAAAAATAGAAACAAATATAACTGTAATACCTTAAGGGATGTAAGGGATGTTTTAAATGTTGTACTTACTGAAACTACAGTCAGGCTGGCACCTACAACGCACAGAAGGAAAGTAGTAAGTTTAGACATTTTGGATAAATTCTTTCTATTGAATCTTTGTCAATACTCTGAAAGACTGTGTTGCTGGTTTGTAAAACGTTCTATTATATACTCAAAATTTGATAGTAAAGTAGTTTTAGGTGACAATTAAACTTTAGTATTATTTATATCTACTTCCTGTAATAAACAATTTAATACTGTTTTACAACTCCATTACTTCTCTATCTATCTCGTATCTAGTATCTCTTTAGAACTTAATTTTTATGAAATACTCCAAATAAAGTACTCTTAAACATTTATATTTGCAATAACACTAGTTTCATTATGATAAATTATGGAAATAGTAAAAAAAAATTATTATTTTATAAACTGAATCTTTTGTTATTTAGAAAAAAGCTATAAGTCATCAATTTAGCAAAACACTTTTTATAAACAATAACAAATTTCAAGGTATTTTTAGTAAATTATTGATATATTATATCAATAATATAATTTATTAAAGAAACCAGATTTTATTAATAGTTAGTAATATATACATATTATAACTGAGAAAAACACTTGTTACATAAGTTTTATTGAATGAGGACAACTTTGTATGTTTATCTAATACCTTTAATTATATCATATCTAATATATAAAATTCTCGTGTCACAGTTTTCGTTGCCATACTCCTCCGAAACGGCTTGACCAATTTTGATGAAATTTTTTGTGCTTATCCGGTATCTATGAGCATCGGCCAATATCTATTTTTCATCCCCCTAAATGTTAGGGGTAGTACAACCCTAAATTTTTTTTTTATTCTTTAGACAAAATTTTTAATTTCTATTTTTTTGTGATACAACATACAAAAATACATACAATTCTCAATTTTCACCCTTCTACGATCAACCCTTATTTTTTAATAGCCATTTCAGTAATTTAATCATTTTTCCTCTCCGGTCGAAAACTGATCAATCGTCATTTTTATATGACAAAACAACGTTTGCCGGGTCAGCTAGTATATTTATATAATCTGAATATCGGAAATGGCTCCAACGATTTTCATGAAATTTAGTATACTGAGGATGTCGGGGGCGATAAATCGATCTAGTTAGGTTCCATTTTAAGAAAAGGTTATTTTATCCATATTTTCAAGCACTGAAATATTTGTCTAATAGGCTCGTTTTAGTACTTATCTATGTGACAAAATTAAGAATGGAAACCAAAGAAGTTTGTAACACAAAAATACCAAGTAAAGCTCGATTTTCAGGTACTACTGTTTATACAACTCAATTGAAATACAGTTTATATATCTCAGTTCATACATCTCAGATGTGTGTTTATACATCTCAGTTGTGTTCTAGGTAGATGTGCTATAGATCAGCAGTCTCTTGCTTATTTATATCTTCTAAGCGTCAGTTATAAAAACTTATTATTTTGTTAATAATTAATTTCTCAGATTTTATCACAAAAAGGGTAGTGTCGAGTGAGATTGAATAGATGAACTGTCTTTCGACATATAGACAGGGTTAGACATTAAAATCAATTTCAATATAGAAGATTTTCTTTTATTGCAGAAATAAGTGTAATATACATTTGATTATTTAATAGTTAACACAGTTATAGAATAATATCACTTTGAATAGTATTGGAGATATTTGGCTTCTCTTACAGAATCTGAAAAATAAAAAGAAAAACACTATAAAGATTACAAAAAAAAATGTAGAAGCAAAAGGATAAATATCGGCTTATTTCTTTTTTCTTCTTTTTCTGCTGCATAAATCAAAATTATTTGAATATTTTCTTTGAGAACTTGTTTTTATTTCTGTCTATTTAAAAAGTTACTTAGGTTACTCTGATAGTCATCCTAAAACTTACCCCGTCCTTGTTTTGATGAATGCAGGACAACAACAGCTTAGCTCTTTCACAGCCTTCAGTTCCATCAGTTATTGGCTCATCATTAACTGTAATATTTAAAATAGATAAGTATTTTCAAATCTAAATTTAATTCTAAATCTAAATCTAAATGTAATATAATGTTATGAAATATAATATTGCCGATTTAAAAAAAAACTTTTCTAGGTTTCAAGCACAAACAGATATTCAGAAGATTGAAATTTTCTGAAAAATTAAAGATTGTTTTGTGAAAGAACATCTAAATAACAACATCGGATGAGCTACTCAATATACATGTCTTGTAATAAATAACCTACCTCTAATAAGTGTAACCAGTTACTTTGTAATAATATAAAGTAACTTCAATAACAATTTTTAGTGGCGCACCAAAGTTGTACTCTATTCTTTTTTGTTTGGAATAATATAATTATAATATATCAGTAATTCTTCGTTTTGTTTATTGACGGGTTGAAAAATCCCTTCAAGTCTCCTGCTCTTTGGAAATTACAGTGTTAGGAGTATGTGATGATTTCACTAAAAATCCTGTGACATTCTAGTCCAGAAGGACCTAGACTACGTGATTTCAGGTCTATGCCGAATTTGAGCCATGTCTTATCAGGCTTATACTGAAGAAAAAACATCCTGCCTACTAAATGCTGGTGTGGCGGCTCAGATACACCTTTACGCTATCAGGCCGCTATATCATCTCTTACCACAGCAATTAATTTGTCACCAGAGGTATTCTTTGCTCGATGATCTTCAAAGCTTCCTGGAAGCCATGCCCTAACCAATCCGTTACGTGAACTACACTCACTCTAAGGGGAAAACTGATCCTCAGGATTGCATCCTACGCGGGGTTTCACAGAAGGGGCTTATAAAACCGACTCCAGAAATCTCGATGTTTTTCACCGTCTCTACTCTATAGGACATGAACTTATCTAGAAGATAGATCCTGATGATGTCGCGTAGGTAAAAGGGCAACTAGTGATAAACTAGTGCCTCGCTAATAACCCACCACGGGAAGGAATCCTCCTTTAGCGATTGGTGAAGTTTGTGGCAGTCGGATGGAACCCCATGATCATTATTGAACACTTGAACGGTTTCAGAAGTTACATTTGCACTTTCCCGTCCCATCCAGTACTTGCCCTGTGTTATTTTAACACCCGCTCCACACAGTGGGCAGATCACCTGTACAACTTATAGAAGTTATACACTTATTGAGTGGCCAGCAAAACTGAACCTTGGTGTTATACTCCCTCGGTTCAGTCATCACCTGCGTACGATGGCAAAGGGAGTCAATCGTCGATCTGACGCGGGCTACTCCCCTGGGTATCGAGCAGGGGTAAGAACGACCTGGCTCCTGATGCAGACCCTGGACTCTGAATTTATGAAAAGAGTGGTAGATACTCTCTTTTTCAGAAACCAGGGGAATCCCTAAAACTCCTTCCTCACCGTTCGAATCAGTTATATAGTCCCATGATTTTGGCGGAACAGAAGAGGAACTCGAGTCGTGATAAGACTCGCCGATTGTAACACCTCCTTAAGCAATCCTATTGAATATGCTGAGGCGGCTATTTATCAGCCACCTCCTCTGTATATCTGCAGAAATCTGGCAGGGCTGCAGATTCGCCCTCATCGTTCAGACTGATATGTCCACTGGACGAGGTGGCGAAACTCTTTGAAAGAGATAGTAACCAGCTCCTGTCGTAAATGGGTTTTGACTTATTAGGGGACCTACGGAAAATTAGGGACGCATTCGATTACATGTAGGGTTGAGGGTCCTTTGAATGATTTGTCTATCAGGGTGAGTGGCCTTGGCCGTCAGTCTTGATATAGTAGTAGTAGCAATATTATAGCAGTGTCATAATACAAGCTATGAAAATATTGCCCCATTTAGAGTTACTATTTGTAAAAACTCAAACTGGTGACAGTCGGTGGTCTTTTGATTAACCGATCAGATTCATTTACGATGACCTAAAAGTTCATATATTTTTTCTACATTTGAACTGTTTTATTTTATTAGTCATTTATACACACTTATCTATTAGTTCAAGTACTTAGGTAAAGTCTATTAAAAAGCCGTAAATAGGTTATCAATAATAGTTAGAACTGGTAAAGAAATTACTAACCGAAATTAATTTGATAATAAACTATACATCAATTTAATTCGAATTCGTATTCGAATTGATTATAATAGTAACATGAAACTTATTCAAATGAACATGCGCTTTTAGAAAAGTCGCGAAAATCCACCCAAATACTATCTATTCATCCACATTTTTATATTTCTTGTTCGTTTAAATAACTTCAAATATCACATTATTTTTGCTAAAATAGGTATCCAAAACGTACACGTAGATACCTTGCAAGCGGTCTTATGCCACAGCATGTTTCGGTCGTTTGTCACAAATGTAAATTAATTGGCTTATTACGTGATTCACTAATAATGATCTAAATAGGTAAAAAATTCCTTTAGAAGTAAATCATTTCAAACAAAGAAAGTTTCTACAATTCACTTGTGTCGACTTCCTGCTATTCGCTTTTGGAATATATCACTAAACTAACCAGACTATATTGCCAATGGGCATATATAACCAAACGAAGTCTATACAATAGAATTATATTATCGAAGAGTGTGAGACAATAACGTATTACTGAGAGTTATAATACAATCTCGTCATATAAGAATAAACCACTTATATTTTTATTAATCTGTCACTCACGGAAGACAAGGTCTAGAATGATGTTATAGTTCCTGTGTCGTCGTTTTCTTCGGAGTTCGCGCATATCATCAGTGTAGTTTACTTTTAACATAAACTAGATACCATGAACATTTTCAATCACTCGTGGTATTTTTAAACGAACTATTGAATAATGGAATAAAACTTAATACAAATATGTTTATTTTTTATCGTTCCTTCCTCTATTTGATTTTTGCACAAAAAAGGTAGAAAAACCTATTTTTGAAAGTTTCAATATTATGTATTTTATTATCGCTTTCGTATTAACCTCACGTCCTGTAGATATACCACATTTACCGTTGTAATCTAAGTAATAATTCCGATTACATTTACGGTAATTGGTCCATAGTAAAATATTGTGCATACCCTTTACATTTTTAGATTTTACAGTGTCAGCAAAAAGCAGAGGTAGACCTATCAAAGTTGCGATGTTAGTTGCTTTCAGTAATTACGTTTAAAATGTATGTATAGGTATCTATGTATAGAATCAATAGATATTTTAGGATCATATAATCTGTAGTATGTTTGAAGTCTTAAAAGTAATAGTACTTTTAATATTAAGTAAAATACATTAATAGAATAATGTCATTGGATTAGGCATGAGCTTACTCTCCGTTGATGTTGCCCGTGTTAGTACGGGCGGGCGCTGGGAGAGATCCGGATAGCTTAAGCCAGCATTATTAATAACAGCAGTGCCCGGATCCCACCTATTCCAGGTGCAGAGTGGCACACCGTGTGGTTTTAGTCTGTCCGATTCCGACACTACCTCGCCGCAAACCCCAGTAAGATGACGGTTCGTGGGAGTTTCAATATATAAAAAAGGGAATGAACTTACTCGAAGCGCATTTCTTGCCAACCTCAGCAAATTTGTTGAATTCCTCTTCATCAGTGATGTATTTCTTTATTGTTTTTAAAGCTGCATCTACGTCGTATTCTCCTTGATCGTTTAACTGGAACACATGGATTATTTAAAATGGCTGTACCTATTTTAATTCAGTTTACAAACTATTTAGATATAGGTAACACAGAAATCTTTCCACTGAATTTAATTACACATCCAGTAATCGACATTCTCACCTAATTTTATAATCATGAAACTTGGGCTTTCGCACCTAATTACCTACTAAATCGATAATTATGAAATATGAATACATTAAAATTACTATTAGCGAGGTATGAATACAAAAGAAGTTCTCAACGATTGAAATCGTTATATTTTAAAAACAGAAAAACTTTCATATTTATATCAGTTTAATATTCATCAGATAGTTATTAAATAATTGTAAAGAGCACTAAAGAGCGTTGGTACAAAATAATATACTACTTAATACAAAACTTACGATTTCACCTTTCTTGAGTACACATCCAAGGAAACATGGTTTAAGGCCTGAAGAAGTGCCGGCCTCTTTAGCCGCCTTAATTTCGTCCATAGAGATTCCATGTGCTTCAGAACATTCTTCTATCAGCGGCTTGACTACTTCGCGGAAGGCTGCCTGTGCTTCCTCAGAAAGCGCCTGTTGAATAACTACACTTTGAAACTTCAATTTACTTATAGTAACTTTATGAAGCAGAAGAGTTTGATTTTTTGAACGCCAATCTAAGGAACCATTGGTCCTAATTGAAAATTTTATTGTTTTAGAGTTAGAGAGCCCATTTATCGAGAACGGTAATAGATCTATACCATCACTCTACGTTTGGTACGTGTCTAGCATCAGTTAAGAATATTGCAAAAATAGTTTTTTTTTTTTTTGAGAGTTGAAGATAATTTTACGTGATTAATTATAATTATATAAATAAATGTTTGATTACTTATATTTTACTTATTTGAATATACATGAATATACATTTAATTCATTGTATGTTTAAGTAAGCTTACAAAACATTGCATTAGTCAATTGAATTTTATGTAGCTATTGTGATTCTTGTTTTTTTCTTTTCAGCTTATTTCTTTTAAACAGTCAGGTTTTTTGTGTTAGAATAATAATTTTATTTAAGATTTTTTGGTTTTATTAACCGACAAGTTCTTCAACTATCAATTTGTAGAGTTCTAATTCCGTAGTTGTTGCAAGTTTTCAAAGAAATTTGGTCATGTGACCGATCTCATAATTTTGGAAAATTATTGTGCTAATGAATTCAATTTTTTATCAATTGTTATTTATTATTATTACGGGCAGCATGGAACCGCCTGTTAGTGAGAACCTTTGGAAGGCCTATGTCCAGCAGTAGACGTCTTTTAGCTGAGATGAGATGAGATGAGATTGTTAAAACTTTGACATAAACGTAATATGATACCTATATTTTTGAAGTGATTTTTCACGTTATTTTATTTAATACCCATATTGCTACTGTAAAAAAAAACAAATCTACCCCCAAATCTTTTTTTTTCCATTTACGGGTACCATTTTGAAAATTTACATAACCTTTGTTACTATGATATTTCTGATAAATTCAACGACACCTTATATCACAAAAACTGTCCAGCCGTTTGGGCTATAGATAGGCATATATGCACAAAAATATTCTGATGCAGTCGGATGAAAATTTTAAAAATAAAAAACTTTTATAATTGGGCCGTAATTACGAGTACTATAGTGAAAAAATAATGTTGTCTAGGAGAGTTAGTTACTTCTCTTTCAATTTTGTAATTACAATTCAATATTTTACCAATAATCATTGATACAAGTTGCAAAGTTATTGTATGTGTTCACGTTAGAGTAGAGTGTTGAGGGTTTAAGCCCCACATGGGACAACTTTGTGTGATCCACAAATTGTTGTTATAAGTGTAGCTGTTCTTCCTGTCAATTTCCTATTTGTTTTTAAAGGATTTATTCCTAGTGCGAGAGTTGTCTTTTAGAAAAAAAACATTTAAATGTGTAAATTTATCTAAAAATGTAGTACTCACATAAACATTACTTAAGACAGCCACCGCACACACGAATAATAAGGCAAACTTCGACATATTTAGCTTTGATGTTGATCCTGTCTTGCTACAAGGCAACTAGAAACATGTATGATGATCTGAACATAAACATCTCCTATTTATACGAAACGTTAAGAATGAACTGTAATTAAAATGGCGTTACAGCGTCTCGAATCACATATAATGGTGGACAAAAAAGCCATCTCGGACTTCGATCAATGTTAGCTTAATTATTCTTTAAGAAAAATACATCTGGAAGGTTTATTCATATGTGTCTTTTCAGAGTCTTGAGGTAATGTCTTTTTTTTTAATGAAACTAAAAATAGTTAAATGATTGTGCCAAATGACTTGTGCTTCAAAGTCACGTGTATAACAATTCGGCAAATAATTAACTAAACTAAGATAATTCCTTAGATAAGGATTTTGAGCTGTATTTATACACTGTAAACCGTCAATCCACCCGTCTAAGCATTTTATCTTTCCTAGTATTGCCTTCCCATTATAATAAATAAATAACCAATTTTTCCCTTCAAATTAAATTTGAAATTGTCCCATTTAAATCTTAAAGTGCCCGCATGACGGTCTTGTCCGTATAACGAAAGTGGTATTGAAGGAATAATCTGCAAAAATGAATGTAATATAGGATATGTGATGTACTCCGAACCGATTTCGGTGACAGCGACCCGATCCACCAGTGCACCCTCTATCCCCTAACTCTTACCATTCGGTGGAGCGGTTATCCAACACGCACAGGCCTTAAGATTTCAACTGCCAAACTCCGCCCTGTTATTAAGCATTTCTATATTTAGAAAAAATCAATAACATTCGTTGGTCTGTGACGAGGATCGAACCCGAGACATAACCTAGCCTAACCTAACCACTAGATTAACGCGGCAGAATATTCTCTTATAATAAAATACTTCCAAGCGCAGTAAAAAAAACCTATCTACTTATTTGCTTACCTAACAATAGTAACCATATTATATAAATCCTATTAAGTTGAATTTTGTTGAGTCATTCCCAATCAATTGTGTGTCCAAGGTCTGCGAGTGCTCCACCAAGATTTCCTATTAATAAATTTGATATTAAGTTGATAGTGAAGATGAAATGCCTGACTTCGGCATTTCAAACTAAAATTGTCCTATAAAACTTGAGATCTATTGCTGAATTTTCGAATATCTCTTGCATTTAGTTCGTATAACGAGGACTAATATTTCCAACTGTGACGGAATAATCGTTATTTTACGCTTTATTTTATATTTCTGCACTTGCACATGTATGATGTCACTGTCATCGTGTGTGTCATTTAAACATTGTAACCTTTACGCCAATAAAAAAATATATGTTTGTTTATTGTTTTATCACTCTCTGATATGAATGTATTTTATGTTGTATAATCCTAATTAAAATTGATACTGGTTTTATACTAGAAATATAACCTACTAAAAAGCAATAAATTATGAATTTGAATTACATATACAACAAATGAATTACATATAATATAATTTCAGTAAAATATTTCGGTTAATACTAAAATCCCTTAGCTTAGGAGTGTTTTTTCCTACGGTGTTATTCAAATTATAATTACTTTTAATATAATTAATCAATTTTAACAAAATATAATCTAAATTTTATGCAAGGTTATTTACACCTTACGACTGCCTTGCATAACTTAGATACGTATGGACAAGCTTTTATAAAATGATAGCAAAGACAAGTGTCACTATTGTACAATAATACATAGTAGTAGAATAAGTGAGAGGTATTTTATCTTATCTCTTTATAAATCTTACTGAGAATCATGACTTGGCTACTTTATTTATAAATAACGCTATACTAAATGATAACCAAACAGACGAAAACTACGTCTACGGATTTTGTTGTCCCATGAGTTTCCTTACATATGCTAAGTTTTTCTTAGTATTTTCAGCATGAATTTGTTGTCATGAGTTGGGTAGGTCACGAATTAGTTAACATTTGAAAAAATAATATAAAAACAGTTGATAAATTATAATAATTGTTTATTTAGAAGAAAGTTACTTAGTTGGAATTTACTTTTTAAAAATAGCATCGTCTAAATGCCCAGTGTTCCGACGTTTTCACTTTTCGTCACTCTTTTAAGCGAACACCGAGATTTTCGAACACTCGTCGGCAAAGAAACCACGAGATCGCCGGCATCTCTTCGCTGATTTTGTCTTTTAGTTGACGTAGTGTATTTAGTTTATTGCTGTAGATACAATTCTTCAAATAATCCCATAAACAGAAATCTGCTGGGGATAGATCTGGACTTCTGGGTGCCATGGAATATCACCTCGTCTGGAAATCAACTCTTCTGAAAACATGTTTTTGACCACCGACAGGGACTGATGTTGAAACCATGTGTTACGATTGTAGGCAACAAATTCCGGTAGCATCGGTACCAAACACTCACTTAGATTAGATTCAAACGTTAACGAATTCTTGGCCCACCCTATATAACTTTAGCTGTTGATTGTAATAATATTCTACTGTATATACAACACATCTATCTGAAATATATGACGCTTTTATTACAATATCTTTAATTTTATTCATAACATCTGTGTATGTTGTGTAAAATCCTTTGTGTACCTAGTCTTGCCATAAATATTGTAATAAAGAAAAAAGAAAATTGTTAACTGCAAATAACATTTATTACTTTTACAGTGTGTCAGTTTAATACATAAATATAAAACAATTAAAAATATAAAAAGCTTATTCGAAGTGGTCTCCATTGGCTGCAATACAGTCCTTTAAACGATGAGGCCAGTTATCAATAGAAGCACGCACTCTTTCCATGGGAAAATTCTTCACTGCCAATCGTATAGATTGTTTTAGGGACTCCAAATTATCATGGCGTTTAGAGCAAGCTGTACTCTCTAAAACTGACCACAAATCATAATCCAGCGGATTAAGATCGGGACTAGACGACGGCCAGTCTTCAGCTCTGATGAAGTCCGAAACGTTCGATTCCAACCAAGACTGCGTGGACCGAGCTTTATGACCCGGCGCCGAGTCTTGCTGGAAGGACCATACTTGGTTATTGAACATGGTGATGTTAAGGGGCTTAACTACCTTCTCAAGAATGGTATCTTGATACACTTGTGCCGATGTTTTGATACCTTTTTCACAAAAATATGGCTCAGTCACTCCTTCATAGCTAACACCCCACCAAACCATCACTGAAGTCGGATAATGTCCACGTTGCACTCTGTCGACTAATTGGGAAGCTTCCTTAGAGCTTTGAGCATAAATACGGTCATTTTGTTTGTTAAAATGTTGCTCAATTGTAAAAATTTTCTCATCCGTAAACAAAATTTTTCTGTGACCTCCCTTTGCGTACCGCTTCAGTAGTTGTTTCGATTTTACCACCCTATTCTTCTTTAAATTATCAGTTAAGAAATGGCCAGTGCGTCTCTTATAGGCTGCAAGTCCTAAGTCATCTTTTAAAATACGCGACATGGTTCTAGGTGCTATCTTCATTTCCCGAGATAAAATCTTTTGCTTTCGGACAGGATTTCTTCGAATTCTTTCCCTTACTGCTTTGACCACCTTTTTCGTACGAACACTACGTGGACGGCCAGATCTTTTTCTGTCACAAACAGAGGAGGTCTCATTGTACCTATTAATAGCCCGGTACACAAACATTTTACTAATACCAAGTGTATGGAGAGTTTTAAAAATTGCATTTGGCTCCATACCTACTTTGTGTAATGCTATCACAGCGATTCGGTTCTCTTTATCACCCCACACCATTTTAATATCGCAAAATATTTTACAATGTATTGGCGCCAAAATGAGAAAACACAATGAACAATCGTATAAAAATGACAGATTCGAAATTCAAATGTAATATTTTTTTATAATTAAGTGTAACAGTATTTATGGCCAGACTAAGTATATCCTAATCCTACATACACATGTACGCAACACGTATTTTATAGCTACCTACGAACGAAGCTTTGGTGACAACTGTTCAAATGGGTAATGTTACTAAACTAACTAAACTCAGATTCTGTATTGCAGGTAGTATTAGAAATATTTTGAAAGTATACCTAATGTTTTCGGTCACATCAGAAAATTGCAATGCGATTTTAACAATTGGGAAACCACAAACTCACCCGATAGTATCAAAGTCTACGTTATCGTCAACTCATAATTATATTGGACTGATCAGAATAATCACGAACCTGTTTTCGTACCTAGTGTTTCTACCTAGTTTTAGCTTATTGACGTCACAGAAATCACGATCTGTGTTTATATCTTTATACTGTCAGTTATAAAAACTTGTTATTTTGCATATAAGATGAAAAGTGTGACATTAATACCCCGGATTTGCCCAGATATACAATACTCAAATTAACCTATCAGCGTTCACTGCTCCATGAAGATCTCTCCCGAGGAATGTCAACCATCCCGGTCTTGGGCAATCCGCATGCATCCGCTGCCAGCCACCTTTTTCTAGGCGTCGGTCCATCCCATTACGGGGCGCCCGGCACTACGTTTGCCCAATCGTGGTCTCCACTGTAGCACACTTCGGCTTCAGCGACAATCGGTTCATCTGGAGACATGACTCACTTCCAGTTCAGCGTACTGATTCTCCGTGCGATGTCAGTTACTCCAGTTCTCTGTCGAATAACCTCATAATGAATTTTATCAGACAGAGAAACACCTTTTTTTCTTTTTTTTTGTTGTGGGGGTGGAAAATCCCTTAGGATCTCCGGCTCCTCGGGAAGCAGGAGCCAGGAGTATGTAGTGTTTCCACTAAATACCACCCCAGTGGCCGGTCTCAGGCGTCCTTCTCTGAAGGGGACCCGGACCATATTATTTCAGGTCCCCTCCAAAATCGACGCCGCGCCTAGTCAGACCCTATCCTGGGGAGGCCACAAAGGCTTCCCCACCTATCAATTCGGTTTTTATAATAATCATTTTATATACTATATTTTGTACTATACTCGTATCTTTATTGTTTAAATATTCATTTGTGTTTTCATGTATATATCTTTTACTTTTATTTTAGATAATGCATTGTAAATCATTGCTTTCAACTACCAACTCATTGCTTCTATTAAGGACATACGTGCACCTGCCATGTTAGTTACTGAACCACCTAAAAGTTGACTGGTAGAGAATGTCATATGGCATTAAGTACGCCTCATGCAAATATAATGCAGAAAGTGTTAAAAATAAAAAATAAAAATAAATAAGGCCCTTACAGAACGATGTGTAGCTATGAAACGTTATCTTACCCCCGTTCGCCGTCTATACGTGACTTAAACTTACATAAAAGTATTGCGATGTACGTAGTGAAGCGTATTAATTTCCAAGGTGGTCAAGTTGGACCCTCAGGAGTCCACAGGAGATTCGACTAGAGTCTACGTAGGTGAGAAAACAAAAATAGGTTCACAATTCGTAAGCGATCGTCCACAAAGATTTATTTGCTTTCGATGATGAAAAACTAACAAGCTGGCTTGACTTCACATGTTACCCGTAGACAGATTTTATTTTAAGAAGCTCAACAACTATTACTTGTAAAAACTTGTGTATTTCATGTCAATACCGTACAGTATGATGTAAAGTACAGTATGCGTCGAGACTTGCAAATCGCCGTCGCTACCGCCGCCACTGACTACAACGCTTATTCAGACGTGACTTCGCGTGTGTGTTTGCAATCAAGACTATCATGAATTTGTTTGATTTTTCACCAACATAAACATGGTGCCAAAGATAAATAAAACTAATTTGTTGCCAGAATTTCGAAAAGAAAAGTAAAGTGAATCGATTTTAGTGTAAACTAGTCTTGGCAAAAGTTTGCATTTTATATTGTAACAAGTAGCCTAGTGCCTTATAAAAAATTAAGTACTGTACGAAGTCATTATTAAATACTTTCATAAAAGAACAGGAAGCCGTGAAAGGTTGAACTTTCGACTGTACCGTGGTTTATTAAAAGATATTATTTTGATAGATCTGCATGATTGCGAACATTTTAGACTCCTCGTAATAACTAATGCTAAATAACTTAATTAAATATTCACACTAACATTATAAATTCAAAAGTAACTCTGTCTATCTGCCTGTTACGCTTTCACGGCTTAACGGCTCCACCGATTTCCATGAAATGTGTCTCGATGATACTTTGATTCTTGAGGAAGGACATAGGCTCCTTTTTACACGATAACCGACATACTTGCGGTCGGCGACGCGGATAAAAGCTACTATTTTCATAAACTGGATGTGTTTTTACGTACTCACAACGTGCATTAAATAAATAATTAAAATTGTGGAGTTTTAAAATCAAAATCACAGTATTTTCTATCGAATTTACAGGATATATTAAAATATAATTAAATGAAAAAAATATTTATTTAGATAGATCTTAGTGATTTATTGCTTTCTTTAATTAGAATCAGATAAACGACCCATCGTATATGGTGTGTTCACTTTAATAATGTAACGATGATGGCTTGCGGATGTCTTACAATATCTTATTATTTATAGGGAAATCTGGAAAATCGCACATTATCGGCGAAGAAGTTTGTTGTTGTTGAAGAAGTTTTAAAAAATATTCTGCACAAATTTCAATTTGACATATTCGATATTAAAAAAAATTTTTGAGTAAACAACACTGTGCAAAATCTAGAAAGTAGTATTGTTGAAATGTTTTGGGAATATGGTAGAAATGTATCTGCTGAGAGTTCACCTACGAGAAAAAAATTCTGTAAACATCTGGTGTAGTGTAATTCAGTAGGTAAGAAAAGATTTCACAAGTAAATTTATAGTAGTAGTAGTAGTACTTCTATAACATACTTTATTAGACGTACAATATATATATTAAAGTATACCAACAAATAAAATTATAAGACAAAATACCAAATCAAAACGCAAAATTAATAAATGATTTTAAGGTTATAAATACTGTTTTCAGTAAACAAATTACTAGGTAAAAGTAGAAGGTCGAAAGTGTGTCTGTACAGTCCAGGTCCACCACAAGTTAAAAAAAATATGTGGATTTCGAGACACCAATTACAACCTACAGTTAAGTTTTAATCTGCACTAAACTTAGCATTAAACATGTCAGTAAAATAGAAGTAAAGAATTAAACATTTCAAAATAAAGTTGATGAGGTACGAGTTTTTCTTCGCTGGTTTTCTAGATAGTTTACCAATTTTCAAGATTCACATTAATATACGGTGAAGCTCACGGAAAGCTGCTGGATATGGACGACACGGGATCGGCTGTTGTAGAGAACCTTGGGGGAGGCCTATGTCCAGCAGTGGACGTCTTTTGGCTGAGATGATGATAATGATGAGGACATATATATAAGCATATAGATAGATGTGAACCTTTCATCAATTTATAAAACTCTAAGAACACTAAACTGCTGTAGATTTACTAATACAGCATCCTGACTAAAACCTCGTTGTGTTAACTTTGACGATTGTAACCCTACCGTAAACTTAAGTATATGTATATATTAAATTATTAAAAAAACAATTGAATACCGTAGACATACATGGTTATCTTAACTAAATTTACGAAGCACTCAATTTTATTTTTAGATTAACGATTTTTTGGTCTATTCATACCTACATACCTACCTACCTTATTATATCTGTTACGTCTCTTCAACCTCATTCGGTTAATTTTTAACGGAACATTAAGTATCACTTGTAATTCTGAAGTCTACTAGTGCTTTATCGAGATTACTTTCACTATCAACAACAATCTTTAATAGTCCACTGCTGGACATAAGGCTCTTTTTAGAAAGGGGGTTTTAGGCTACTGCACTACGCTGGCCAGACGGGTCGATAAGATACGAGTTAGTCTTCCTTTTTTTCGCAGTTTAGTTTGCAGTTGTTCTTCCTAGTTTGCACCCAACTTACGATACAAATTATATTTCTTCTCTCTTCTCTAGTCTTTATATCCGAAACTCACCATGACTTGACATAATGCTCATATATGTACATTTTCGGTCATAGTTAATTAAAATGTTTACATACGTATGATCCACCGATACATATAGACTAAGCTGACATATGCCATTTACATAGCGTTGTATTTAGTGTTAATGTATATAACACTATTGGAATTAAAATAGTTGCAAGATTTTAATATTATATAATATTTATATCACAATAAAATTAGTATTAATTATAATATAATTTATTGGTTTACTATTTTATATGTTATGACTGTAATCAACTTCAACATTATCTTGGTAAAACTGGTCCTTGTAAATTTAATAAATATTACAAATTATTAAATTATGCGTTTATTTAAGCACAAATATTTTTCGTAGTGCTCCACCAGCTGTCGGATTATAATCGAAATATATTTTTGTTTGACATTTATATGTGTTATGTAGTTGACATACCCATCTAAATCTCTGTTTGAAACATTTTGATTATTTGATTGACTGATCTCAGATTTCAATTGAGCGAGCAGCAATCTTTAATAAAATATTTAATAGGATGCGAAAGGAAACAATTTAGAAGTACACCTAATGACTCTAGCCACGTTTTTATTTGTTAAGGAACTACAAACTTAATGGACGGTATCAAAGTCTCTACTACAGTTAGCTCATAATTATATTGGATTAACCAGAACGACTGTTCTCAAACCTAGTGTTTTTACTATATTCTACAAACCTGTTTTCAAACTTAGTGTTTTTACTATATTCTATTACGACAAATAAACCATTAGATGTTATTGTTAGATATATGTATTTCATTGACTTTAGTTTAGTTACTTCGAGATCGTTTGCTATTTTAATGATCACTTGTAAAACGGTTATATTAACTACGTTACTTTTGTATTTTATGTGAATTGTTTTATGTTGTAGATAATATTTAATTATGTTATTTGTTCAACTTTTCATGGTACGACCCTAGGTTTGTTAAAATATTATTAAT
This sequence comes from Hypercompe scribonia, assembly GCA_949316085.1. NCBI lineage: Eukaryota > Metazoa > Arthropoda > Insecta > Lepidoptera > Erebidae > Hypercompe > Hypercompe scribonia. Next base: position 13,565,364 of record OX438981.1, on the reverse strand, counting down.
TTACTAGATGTGAATTTTAATTATTGATACTTAGTTTCTTTCTCAACAATCAACAACGCTATCTAACACTGAAATATCTCAGTTTTGCTTAAATTGATAAATAATCTAAAATATTCATATACTATTTAGAATTTGCTAGTTTTCATATAAAAGTAGATATATTCTGTTTCTAATTTTTATTTAGAACTATTTAAGACTAACAATCCCACGGTATAATTTGTTGTGTAACTCCTATGATTTAGGCTGCGCATGTCGAGACAGTTTTCAGATGGCAGGAAGTTTTCCAAATAACTTTATACTTGTAGTTATATTATGGCCATATTACACAAAATCTTATCAGATTACTATACAACCTAGACTACTATAATGTTTTAACTAAATCCGTTCGATTGTTTTCCGTAGAAGAGTGACAAACATCTAAACATTTACACATCAATTATCACTAACTTATGCATTTATAATATTAAAGCAGAAATAAGACATTTGATTTTGTACTTGATTTATTTCACAGAAGAGCCTTCAATAAATTCATACTAAGAAAATCATTATACCTACATACATAATAATTACACATACGTTTGAACAAATAAATTCTTGAGTATAAAAGAATTTTTAGTATGTCTAGGTGCTATTTATTTATATATTGCATGTAGTTAAAAATATATATCAGTTTTCTGCCTACCATCCTAAAGACACCATCTAGCTTGGGATTTGACGGCCATGTGTGTTTATGAATATTAGATCATTTTAACGTAATGTATTTTTATTCTTATTTTCGTCACACTTTTTCATTTTGAAGTTGTAGGCTACATACTGTGTATTTAATATATAATATATAATATAGCCTACCACTTTAATATTGTTAAAAAATAGCAAAAAAAAGAAAAGAAAAAATTTGAAATGGATCGTATCCCAACTTATCTGATTAGCGTGATATAGTAAGCCAAAATCTACTTTCTAAGGAGAGACTTAAGTTCAACAGTAGACTATTATGGACTGTGGATAATGTTGATAAATTTTACATAGTTTTTATTTTAATTGGATTACAAATATTTAGTTATTGAAACACAACATAGACACAATAACATCAAAATACCTTACTGTCATTGTGTCAATCAAACGGATGCTTCGCATTTGTCTGACTATTGTAATTGCTTAAAGGAAATCTAGTCGATTCACTCTAATCGAAGGCTTTTTATCATTCAGAATATATACATTGTCACGATTCTTTGTTTAGTATAAAACCATCGAAATTGTAAAACAAATGTCATATTACTCCCAACGGACAGTTTACAAAGACATCAAAATGTTTAAATTAGTGATTTCACTTTGTATTATATGCCTGAATAATGTCTTGGTACGTTTTATATAATTTCTTGCCTATTAAAATGCCTGATATTATGATGTTCTTAAATATCGAGTAAATTGGAAATATCGTTAATACTTCACTGTTTTGTTCTTTTATATTAGGCTATAACTGATGAACAACAAGCTCAACTACACTCGAAGATTCTCGAATTTAGTTCTGAATGCATCAAGGAACACCCAGTGCCTATTGAAGATCTTTCATCTTTGAAACAAGAAGTTTTCCCAGAAAGTAAAATAGCTGGCTGTTTTGCAGCTTGTGTTTTCAGTAAAATTGGACTGGTAAGTAATAATACAAGTTTTTTTTAACGTGTGAAAAGGTATATTACGCTCTTCGTTTACAATGAGTCGTAACATTTTCCTCATCAAAGAATTATATAAGATCATATAGCAAATCTATTTTAAAATGCATATAACGTTCGGTAAAGTAAAAACTTAATAGTGAAGTTCTTGTAGTATTTATAGCACGCTACTAGCTTATTAAAAGCGGTTATTTTGTCTTTAAAGCAGATAAATTGGCCTTATGACGTTCCTCGTGCAATCTCTTTCCCAGATATTCATTTATTTTTTTTTATATAACATATAGCTAATAAATTTTATTTTGATACATTCATTAGGAATCTAAAGAGATTAAAGGTTAATCATAAAATACTTGGATTCGGACTCGTACACAATTATGTTACTGGCACTGCAACAATTTATTCAATTATACACCACCACTTAAAAAAATGTGACGATTATAATAATAATTATGGTGTTTACGTGTACACTTTGTTGTGAATCATACTAACAGTTAAGAAATTCAAGGCTAATAACTAATTGATAATAAATAGTAATAAAATTTTGAACGCTTCTTAACGGTATTTTACCTAACAAAATTTGTATGATTCATAGCTGTTCAAGTTATTTCTGTTAAAACGGTAGATAGGAATCATGTTGTTCGACGCAACGTCTACGCTGATATTAAAAAGCTGAAGGGTTTGTTTGTTTGTTTCGTTCGATTGATATATTATTTTAGTGTTGGTAAGGTTATTTATCTAAGAAGGCTATAGGTTATATAAAATCACGACTAGAACCAATAGGAGTCGAATGTGAATAAAAAATATTACACAAACGTGGAAAATTCATCTGTTTTGAGTAACATAGATGAAGTTGCACGATGGTCATTTCTTTTTCGTGTTCCTCGAGAACTGCTAGATGAAGGCTTGATGGTTTGACAGTTGGAAACCTACATTTATTGGTGATAACCTTTTCGAAACTGCAATCAGTGATAATATTGGGAAACTAATTCTACTAATATTATAAATGCAAAAGTTTCTGAGTATGGATGTATGTTTGTTACTCTTTCACGAAAAAAGTACTGGACAGATTTAGGTGAAACTTCACAGTTATATAGGTTATAATTGGAATAACATGTAGGCTACAATTTGTAATTATTTTATGTAATTTCGTTGTAATATAACGATACATGTCAATTAAGTTGTAAAAAACCTGACCTCTGAGAGCGATCTTGGCGTACGTTGCCTAAACTATTGGAGTTACACAAAAATGGTGTACTGTAGGATTGTGTCTTGAATAATTCTAAGTAAAAGTCGGCGACAGCATATATCTACCTTTTATGTGGAAGCCACTATGACCAAAATAGATCAAATTCCGCGCGAGCGAAGCGAACGCGGGTAAAAGTTAGTAGCACATATTCCTATACCTATTCCTATAGGGGACGTATACCTATACCCTTATATTCCTATACCCTTACGTTGCAAATGTTTAGACATTGATGAATTGTATAACATAAAGCTAATGATAGGTAACTAATGCTCATGACAATCACTTGTCGGAAGCACGTTACTACTAAAAACAATTATCCGCAATTTAAACGTCGTAAAATCACTTGGTTTTAATCGACAAATGAGCTCTATAATTGTATAAAATTGAACTGAGAACAAGAACACAAACTGAGAATATAAGCCGGTTCAATATTTGTACCTTGCTCGCTCTTTTATACGTACTTCGTGTATACATACATTTTACATATATCGTTATTTGATCATGTTTATTAGGACAAAAATCATAATTTTATGTGAGAAGAACCTATCACTATAAATAACATATTACGCAAGAAATAAATAAATATTTCGGATATTTAACACCCAACGCCATCTAATTTCAAACTAAGCAGAGCTTGTACTATGATAACTAAGCTGACTGATAGAATACTTATATACTTTATGAACGAATGATCTATACACGTAACATCTATATTAAATGTATTTGTCTACGCACATTTTGTTATAAAAATTACAATTCTTTGACATATGTATGTATTAATAAAAATTTAAATAACATGTTCATGTTATGTCTGAAGTCTTAATTCTAATTACTCTTTTAAGACTACATTTTTTATAGTCAATTTCAAAAACAATTGTACGAGTAGATCAAGAGATAATAATTCATTTTTATTTAAGAACAGGATACAAAAGACTGGGGTTTTTGTAGAAAACCTTTAAACTGGTTATTATGTAACACTACAGTTCAAAGGTTCAGTTTTCGGCTGACACTAATTGATTTAAAATGACTGTTAACTACAGCAATTAATATTCAACTCTACGACGCAATGGTTAAAGTGTCAATTTTCTTTGTCGAGTGTTAAGGGTCCAGTCCTACAGCATTAAAAGTTTGTGCTAACCACAAAAAGCTTAACATTGTGGGTTGTTATAATTCATTATTCAAAAATTAGTACTGGCATTGTATTTATAAAAATAAAATGTACTGTAATAAATTTGTAGAATAGAACTGCTGTCTTATATTTGAGTTTAAGCAATCTTCTGATCCTTATCAAATTGTAATACATTGTATATCCCTTTTAATATTTGTCTTCTTTTATTTAGATAACTAAGAATCATCTTATTAACTTACTTTTTCACAGTTTGATGACAAAGGGAACTTATCACCAACGACTGCGTTAGAACATGCAAAGAATATCTTTGAAGACGAAAAAGAATTGAAAAGTATTGAAGAATTTCTGGCTACTTGCGTTAAAGGTCAGTGTTACTATTTGATTAGGACCATAATTATTAAAACTTTTTCTCATACTAATCTAATATCAGAGATGATAATTTAAAAAATGATTGCATAAAACAGAACAAAAATCTATGGAACCTCGGCAACACTGTTTTCTTGTGGACTAAACTTGTGTGCTAAATGCATTTGTTTAAGCCACGAAAAGTTTATAAACAAAGGTGAATTAACACTTATTGTATTACTTATGTAAGCATTCCCACGCTTACCTCATCCGATAAATATAAAAAAATAATATGAAAAATAAAATTAATTCATTCTCGTAAACGGAATGCTTTAAATGGCTAGTGAGAGACCAAACTAAGTCCCGGTAGCCTTTTAACATTCTTGTGTTTGAATTAATAAGATTTGCACAGTCTATAAAATTCTTTAAAAATCCAATTTGAATCTACTCTTGATCTTGGAACTGAATTCTGAACAAATTTTTATAACGAGAATGCAATTGCGATTTTGTTTCAGTGAACGACGAAGAAGTTAGTGATGGTGAACAGGGTTGTGAACGAGCAAAACTAGCATTCAACTGTTATGTAGAGAACTACAAAAAGGTAAGTAATATTAAATTAAATTAAATAATATTATATATACAATAACTAAAATTCTTCTTTGCTATAGAGAATAACAAAAGAGACATTTTTTTTGTCTTTTAATTTGTTTAGGAAAAGTACAATTAAAAGAAATTATTCTAAGTCGTTTTATCTTTAGTTATCAAATAATAGTTATATTTAAAATTGTTGTTAAAAATATGTACACTTTAAATTTTGTTTTACAGTTCGACTTCCATTTTATTCTTTAATGTGAACACCATGTGACAGCGTATGCACAGGATGACCTCGGCTCAACGAATCAAGAAGGGATAATCTTAGTTTATCATTAAGTCTTGGATTGTGGACGTATTATTGTAAGATTAATTTTATTAAATATTTAATGCATATAATTTACAGTGTTTTCCATCTAAATTTCTAGCAAAAGTATTATTACCAAATGCATATTCAGCATATTTTAGTTTACTACTAGATAGATTAAAATCAAAGATAGGATAAACATAGATTTAAATCATACGTTATACACATATTCAAAAAATAGTCTAAGTTTCCTAAATATTTCAAAAGTTATGTTTGTTATGTCGGACCCAAACCGACCAAAAACCGCACGCCGTCTCAGGTACTACTAGCCAGGGGCCAGGTGCACCCTAGTAAGGAAATCCCTGGAACCTTGATATACCTCGGGCCACCTACGGTTGTGGGTAGTCCCCTCCTATGTGGAAACCTCATGGTTTCTTTACTGTCCCCACCGATAGGGTGCGCGATGTCGCATTGCCACCCCTGCTTCTGCTAGGGTGACAGATGGCCTCATGTGTCACCCCCAGGCCTGCGCTTATGGAGGACGGAGATCATCTAATGATCTCCGGCGCCTGAGTCTTCTGGGGTACCTAGCCCGTTCCCGGGTCTGGCGGACCGGGAGTTTGTGTTTACCCTAACAATTCCAAAAACAATTCTGTCTACTTAAGAACTACAGAACTGGAACCTAAAATCGGTAACTCTGGTTAACAGAAATTGACTGAAATGCGATCCTCATACCAACTACTACATGATTTTAGATGTTATTTATATTATTTTCGGTTTTATATTAGTTAGTAGATATAACTTCGTGCACAATTTGTGTTTTTATAGAGAAACTTAACTTCCCTTCTTTTTGTGAAAACTCAAATGACACTTCAATCTAAAAAACTGAATAATATAGGAATCTTTGTTAATTATTAGTAACAGTTACAGTTAACAAAATTATTAAAAGGTTTCTGTCTGCTAACCACGCCATTGTTTATTTGTAATTACCATGACCACGTACATTAGGTGCTGGTATAAAAACACATCACTCATAACGTTCGTTTTTGTGTTTTGTGTTTAATAGCATCCCAACATTACCAGTTTAATTTACTGCTACCACTTTTAACTAGTAATTATTACCGAAAGTATAACACTAACCAAAACTTCGAATAAATTAACGATAAAGTTAATAGCAACAAGAATATAGAGTTGGTGAACAATTAACTGCTAATGAATGACCTTCAATATTCTGCTGTTTAATGATCGTGATGGTCGTAAAGATTTTGTAGGTTTATATTTTTCAAGTAAGATTGAAATGTTCAAACGGTCAAAAGTTTAATCTTAGTTTAAACTTTTGACCGTTTGAGTTTTATATCATAATTCACACCTAGTGTAAAGAAAAGCCTTTCAGTACTGTTATATTTTATTTCCACGTTGACAGGATTTTACAACATAATCTTATTGTATACAAGAGGTGCAGAACAGCATTGTTCGTCCAGCACAATGTCTTAGGCAAACTCAAAACCATACTGGAAACAGAAAATAATTTTATTATAAACCGATGAATGTGTAATTTTTAATAAAGTAGAGTAAAACCGTGCATATTATGTATATAGGTATTTATTATTAATAGTATGGTAAAAAAGAACGGTAATTGAGGACGAGGACAAGTAACTTTGGATATATATATATATATATATATATATATAGAGATGGTAAAAATTGAATAATGATACTAAATTAAGACGTCTCTAAGATGATCTAAAAATAAAACTAGAAGGTCTATCGCGAATCTTTTTAGAGGATTCTAAAATATCTCATGAGTTTAGACGCATATAATTTATTTAAGGAGTCTAATGAGTGATATTGATGGTCAAATATTTTAGCCAGGAGAACGCTTTTGAAACTTTATAATAAATTTATGTTAATTTTTTATTCGGTTTACCATCATACTGAGTTTTTGTTAACCATGATTACTTTAAAAAGATAATTTTTAGCACAAATATAACAGTAGTGCTAACTATACATAGCTTTATCGTCACAAAGAAAACGTTTACTGTTTTCGGATCGACAAGAAAGATTAACTTACTTGAGGGGCATGTTTTACTAAACACGAATACGCTTCTCTTGCTCGATCGCATCCTTTACTATCCTCGCTATGTAGTTCATTAACTGAAAAAAAAACTTACTTTGGAAACTTGTGCAGGAAACGAATATGAACAGATCGCAGAAATTTCGTTGCCTAGCTGGCAAATGTTTCATTAAATTTGTTATAATAGTTTTATCTATGTCTATATTAGAGAACTGTTCTCATCTTTGTGATGGATAAGCGCATTGATTCTTTTACGCTCTAGATCGGTTACAGTGGCGAGGAGTCCGCATTATTAACAGTCCCGAAACCACTGAATCTATTGAATCTCAGCAGTTGCCAAGAAGAGATGCCTCTATGGCAGTACTCTATCGTCTTTATCATAGAGAGCGTTCTGATGAACTCTTTCAACTGGTCTCACCTTGCCTGGCTTTGAAAGTCACCATTTTAGAATGGTCTACCATATATGTCTACATACGCTCCCGAACTAAACAGTTCGCCTCTTCCTTCTTGTGCAAATCTGTTAAAACCTATATATGTAGGCCACCATAGCGTGGAACGCCATACTACATTGTCTGTATTCACAATGACTGTGGCGACCACCACTTTTGGATTTTATTCATGCCTTTCATGAGGCAGAGTAGCGTCACCTTGGTAGGCCCAAAACAAAAAAAAATTTCGCTGTACTGTGTCTAGATGTATTATTGGCTACTTCCTGAACTAACTCGGTTAAGAGGTTTTACCCAAGATTACTTTTATTTATTTTATTTTTAATCCACTCTACATAATGTCTAACTTGTCATATAATCATCGTAAGGTTACCATATAAGCAATGCCGCACAAATTTTTCAACATTGTTTAGTTTTTCTGCGTCTTTGAACACAACCTCTGCACGCTTTCGAGCACTAGCTGGTGATAGCCCATGTCGTCCATCTGAAAAAACAAAACATAGGTAAGTTCTTAAGAATCTATTCAAGAAACGGTGAGTTTCTTTTCAGCCCCTTTCAAATCCATTCCCTTTTCGATTGGGCTAAAGTACAGCAACCTCACTCTTTTAAATTATAGACATCCATGGACCAATGCAGTCTATAGCCGTCAGATGATCTGACTGTTCGTTTGGCCTTGTACCAAAAAATGATATTTCTATTTAGATTAATTAGGAACCCACCTAGTTTACACACAAGTGCAATTACTGTAGCCTGCTATGCCTATACTTTTTAAGTATCTGATATCTTCTAAGATATTCATTTTAATATATTCTGTAAGACACAATTTTGGACTACATCAAATGCACAAGATATCTAACGTATGCAATTATATAAAGAGTAATATCATATTGGTCGAAATTACTTTGAAAATGTAACTCACAAATAAATTAAATTTCAAGACAAAAAATTGATTATGGGTTTTCCATAGGACATAGATATATACCATATTTTTTGTGATAAATCCAATAAAATTTAGCCAGTGTTAGCAAGAAAAGTGTTTTAAAAAATGTGTATTAGGAACCATTGACTTTTTTATATGTTTTAGTATTATAATATTGAAACATAACCTAACTGATGGTGAAAACTGCATTAAAATTCGTTGGTCACTTTGCTAGATCTAAACGTTCAAAAACAAAAAGTGACTTCATTTTATACTATGTAAAGATACAAAACTCTTTTATTATTTTAACACCATTATCTCTTTTCATTTTTAAATACATACATTGTTATTTATAAGTTTTTAGTTTTATGGATTTAACATTTAAAACAAAAGATTAGCCTATGCTTATTTTCAAATCAATTGCTAACTTAAATTAATAAAAAGTTAGCATCACGTTTCAAGACCATGTTTATAGAAATGGCAATTAAGATTAAAACGATAAAGTTAAAACTCTGAAACCTTCAAAGGTATTAAAAACTCTTCTAAATGTTTATTTACTTACTAATCCCATTTTCTTGTACAAACAAGCTGTAAAACATTTCGCACTTTCTTCATCCGGAATGACCTTGTTCTTAAAAGATTTTATTTGAGTGAATGTTAAAGGATTAGATTGTAGACACTCTACTGCAATTGCAAACACTTTGTTTTTGATCGTAGTTTGTTCCATCGGCGATAAGGCCTGCAATGGATTATTATTTTCAAAACATTAGAAATTTAATAACATAAAATAAAGCATTTTTCTAATTCTAATTTTTCAATTTAGCACACACATATATACTGTGTGGTTCTATCACACATTAGGACAGTTTCAGATCTCAATGTGTGTTTTACCAGTTTGCTTTAGAAATTGATTAAACTAATAGGCAGTTTTTTTTTACTTTTTTTTATTTCGAATTAACCGTACCCAACTACGCTCGCTGTGGCACATTGTGAGGGTAACAAGAAACGTGAAAAAGAGGTTTAAACAAACTTTGAAATGGTTTGTATAACGTGGGAAAATTTGAGCTCAATTGACACAAAACTTTTTGGGTTTACAAGCGAACACAAAGTAATCTAACATTTATGTGCTCTGATAGATAGATAAATTAGACTATTCAAGAAACATACCGTACTAATTTTAGCTACGAAACCGATGAAAAGTAATAAATATCCAGGATAAGAAATAACAGCCATTTTCATTGTTCTGAAAATCTAAAATGACTATCTTAAACCAAATTGTGGTGAATATCTATGAAATGTTCAAAAACTATTAAAATAATAAAAAGTTTTGCCGTCTATTTATACAAAAGTTTTAGAGCTGATGAGACAGCGAAATTTGTATGAATTGACAATTTAGGTGAGACCTTCGATTATGGGTCCGGAAGTTCGCCGTAACAAAACCATAAAATTTGATGACTAAGTAGATCACTATTTATTCCTGACACATAAACATTTTATATTTTATTTTATTACAACATTAATATTACGATAACAGTGTATGAACACAAACGACAGTTTACGAAAAGTATCAATGTATAAAGTATGACGCTCTACTTGATAAAGTAAAAATAACTCAGGCCTTGTAGCAGTCTCTTCTTTGAATTATAATGTTACGAATGTACGTTATAAATATTTTTCATTCTATGGAGTTTTTTTAAGCTTACCCATAGTTATTATATTGAAATTCATATAGAACATTAACAAATCTTAATATCCACCACAACCATCCTATTAATGAAGATATTACAAAAAATACTATCTAAAAATAAGGTAATAAAAGTTGCTTTATGTGTACTAGGACACATTTTGTAGAATACAATTGACTGACCCTGCTTAAAACTCGCTCGTCTACGTACCTAAGTTGTACATTTGGCTAACTAGCAACAATTGTTTTTGGTCTCAACGAAAAAGACGACAATAAAAGGAGAAAAAGAAAGAGGCAGTAGTTGTATGTTATGCTGAAAGTAAGACAGACTCTTTTTAATATTTGTTGCTTCTCTATTTATTTATTTTTATTCATGTTAGTACAACAAGCCATTGAAGCAATTATCTCAAATTTGAATCAAAATTGAGATGGGTTTAAAAGAGCATGCTCTGTGGGGCTGACATCGGCAGTACAAACTTTAGTGTTGTCTCTCATGCACTTCACAATTATAAGTAATGATAAAGTTATTAAGCCTGTATAAAATATTATCAAATATGTATTCTAAAAGTGGAATCAGTATTGCAGATTACTAGTCTCTGCACACTCTGGATAGCGGAAAGTTTTGTAGGAGGAGCTAAACAAGTATAAAACAAAATGGGAGCGGCGCAGGCAGTTGAATGAGCAAACGGGTTTCGTTAACAGACAGCTTGTTAAGTGTGTGAAACTAAACATTGTGACAGAAACGCGGGTGCACCGTATTTGCAGCGGAGCCAGCATTAGCGGTGCAAAGACAGCAAACCAGTTTGCGTTTATTGCTCTTGAAAGTACTTGAAGTTGTTAAAAATTCTCCTCGTATATTTTACAATATGTAGTCAAAAGTATATTTTGACATTCGTGTGTTCTCAAAGAAAAATTGTCTTTCTCATACCTAGATCTGTCTTATATTATTGTAATATTTAAACAAATTTTATAAAAGAATGTGTTTTAAATTCAATCTTTCCTTGTAATAGATAAAAATATACCAATCGTTGTCTAGTGCGTCTAGGGAATACTAATCATATGTCATAATCATCATCCTATAAAGTGGTAAAATTATAAAAACTATACTTTTTTTGAGATGTTGCAATGTTTCTTTTTTTTAAAGCCCTTATATAAGGCTATGGTCCTTTCTTAAAAAGGCCAACCAGAATCTTTACTGTACTTGCTTAGTTTTTATTTAGTATATGTTCACGGACTAAAAAAAAGACACCTTGTGATTTTTTTCGATATTTTTGCCAAAGTGAGTGTTAGGAAATGCCAGTGTCTTTTAGCTGTAAAATTCGACACGTAAAAATATCTGTAAAAAATTCACTTGCAGAAATAAATATCATTTTTCATTAGCGCCACTAAATATTTCATGAACCTAATAAAACTATACTTTTCTTACCGACCTAAGAACAATTACTGCCTACTTCTTTACGACACCTAATTAAAGAACAACATTTCTTCAAAACAAAGTTTCCTTTCGTTAAAAAAAAACTGAATTTTTGTGTCTATTTTATGATTAAGAAAGAACTGTCTAAAATTCTAATAAAATATACACTTTTCATATTAACGTTATTCTTTTACATCTAAATAATAAACATAATTGTATAATTTTCTGAAGTAGGAATGGCTTAATATTTTTAATCATATTTAAATGTATACAATTTTCGGAAGAAGAATTTATTACTTTTGGTAATTGTTCTAAGTACGTGTCAGTCTGGCTACAATATAAATAATTTAAAAATATTAAATCAATTATTTATTAAATGAAAGAGAAACAAACTTAGCTTAAATTGCATTTAGTAATTGTATGTAGTAAAGAGAATATTATTCGTCTTCATTGAATAATTTTATTACGTAAGCAGCCGCTTGAATTTCTTAAAATGTAAAATGATCAATCAGTACTCAGTTGACATCCAATTTTGATCCATACTGCAAAATAAAATAATATTAAATAACTAAAAAGACATGAATGAAATTAAAAACGGACATATTTCATTAATTGAGGCTAATTATCATCATTATCCTCACCAGCCTTTGGTAGTCCACTACTGAACATAGACATTCCCATAGAAAAAAGATTTTGGCCTACTGAAAACCAATATACTCATAGTGGCCAATTAAACTTTGTTAAAAACCATAACTGTACGTCAAGTGGAATACAGTTACACAAGTAGGTGTATCAATATTATAAGCTCAGTGCCAAGCATGTGTCGGAATAGACGTAAGCACAACGTGACCTTTTGAAATATTTTGTTTCAAATATTTATACAAGATATAACTGAAAAGTGAGTACAAAATAAATTATACACTTACTCTAGGACCGTTTTCTACCAAACATTCGTATATAAACTTTGCTCTATCACAACCCTCAGGCCCATCATCTGTTACAAGTTTATTCACTGAAAAATAAACATTAAAATTAAAAAAAACTATATTCCAATTATTGAAACTGAAAATTAGACGTCTTGCACAGAGCTGTCTGAGTACAGAGGGTAGAGCCTATGCTATGGTAACCAAACTGTTGATAGATACACTTATATGTCTAAATACATACATATTCATTTTGGTAAATTACATCCAGAGATAATAAATAATCGTGTTCATCACATTATTATTAAATCAAAACCACGATCTCTGGTTTAGCAATTAGCATCGCTAACTACTAGACTAACAGCCCATTTCAAATAAAATTGAATTTTCTTTAATAGGACTACATTTATTTTAATATGTACATGTCGAATATCCTTTACTAAAACTTGTGGAGGGAGCGGGTGTCATGTCCCTCCGACACAAAAGGAGAAGCCGACTAGGCGAGGTGAACATGCCCGGCGAGCCACGACCTAACCTTTGATGTTAGGATGTTGTATATATGCTAATCGCCGCGACTATTTCTATATCACGATTCAGGATTAGTAGTTGCTCCTTAGTTCATTATACGAGTACTCCGTAGTTTCATGTGTCTTTGCTAGATGGTGCTTTAATATATATTTCTGTTTGCGCTATTTGTGGAAATCGACGTAGATTTATTTAATTATTGTAAATTATGATTTTTACGTAGTTATTACAGAGCAAATCTCCATAAGTTCATCATCTATATTTTGCTGTGTTGCAGTTTCTTTCAATAAAAGTTCTGCCTTCTTTCGAATTTCTTGTGGTGAAAACATTCCATTCTCGTCCATCTAATGTAAATGAAACAAAACTTTTATTTATCTCTCTAAATTAATGTTAATTTGAAAGATTTTTCTCAATTTAAAATACTTACGATTCCAATCTTTTTAAACACACAAGTGGTAAAACATTTTGGGTTTAATCCATCTGGAAAAATTTTATGTCTGAAAGACATGATTTCAGACGTTGTTAAAGGATAAATTTGTGAACACTCATATGCAAATGAAAAAACTTTTTTCTCTAGTATATCATGTTTTTCAGGTTCTGTGACGGCCTGTAATAAAATCATATTTATTAATTGTAATATTTTTTAATTTTACTAGACCGTATTATACCGTAAATTATTTCAATCTCGGACTTACTTTCACATTCATATGATTAAAATTATTAATTATCTATTACTGAAAAAACATTAATTTCAGAATTGAAATTTTTCAATAAAATATATTCTTTCGCTATTTTTGATATTAGCAACTTTTGTGGCATCAAAAGACCAATTCTCGTAATAAAAGTTCGATCAAAATTCAATTCCTATAAACTTTCGATCTCGTAACTGCCATAAAGTTTATTTTTGTAGTAAAATAGTATCAGTACGACTAGCAGATTATCTATTTAATTTTCGGGCACAATACAATAAAACTAGTACAAGTAGTCATATTTGCCAGAATATTTCAATACTTTTTATGACATATTTTTAAATCACAAACAAAGAAAGACGATTATCAATAAATCCCTACAATTATTTTTGATTATCATTTGAAGTATACATAAAACATACCTTTACTTTTTTAGTTACAAAGCTAATAAGTATCAAATATCTAATAGAAATTAACACCTTCATTTTCAAAATGTGTTTCAGTTTATTAAATAACTTTAAATAATACGAGTACTTTAAATAAATGAATAAGACTTAAGAAGTACCAGTAAAAGTGGAATGGAACACTAAACTATCTCTACAGGTGTTTATATGAAGATTTTGAAGTTTATAAATTGACAATATTTGTGACTTTTCGATTACAAGCATCGTGAAACACCGATAAAGGAAATGTTATTTTATCAGTTAAGTGAGTACTTGGTATTTAAACTGGAATAAAAAGTAAATAAGCAAACATGATAAAAACCTGTTTGATTTTCGGTCTGACAATGGAAACTGAAAAAATGTAATGATACAAACCGTACAATTAAACAATTTTCCATATGTATTTAAAATTGCTAAATTCTACAACTTATGAAATTTTAAAAAATTTAAAATTAAACAACATATTAGCTTCAAAAAACAATTCATTGAGGGAATGAAGAATTATTTATCATCGAAAACTTTTAAGAAAACGCGAAATAAAAATACTGAAACATCTTTAAAGGAAATAGTGTACCCACTTCAAAGATCCAGCTACTCACTTACGACTCCAAAATTGCAGATATCTGTCTACGGTATGGGTGTTATGAGCCAGCATCAGTATCATAGTAATCACTTCCTATCAGGTGATTCGACTGCTTGTTTCATATACGTATTACAAAAAAAATTTAGAAATTTAGAGCGAGTGGTAATCTCGCGAAGTTAGCGATTTATATACGCTAAATATTAACTTAATATTTAACCTGCCTGGTGCCTAACTGGTCATTAGACCAGCGGCTAACGTATACGACTGCTGATGACGATAAACGTCGTTCCATTGAAAACCTAATATTCAGGTAAAATCAGTTGAACTACCAATTAGCCAACCTTCAAAATAATCGTGGGAATCATAAAGGCTAGGAAGATGATTTGCTAAACATTTTCAGAGAACTTAAGAGAAATACACCCTCCTATGAATACAGAAAGGTATGATCCGCTCCTTTAATCTCACCTTTTGAGCTTACGGGCACATAAATATATCTAGAAGTCTTAAAAGTCCATCTTTTATCATATAATACACATATGATATAAGAACAGACAGAGAATGTAAAAGCCTTTCTGTATGATCTCCCCTTTTACCTACTGTAATCTCGAATATATCTGTTAATTTATCACGAGAAATTTCTAGCACCTAAGAAGTGATTGTGATATTGTTATATCTCCTATTCAGCAGCCGGTTTCATCCCGGTAAACCAACGCTGCATTGAATCTGGAAACACAGTTTTTTTATTTTTGTATTACTTTCTGTGCACATATGATACAGATCGTAGGCAGTTTAGAGAATTGAAGTCATCAAATCTTTACCGAAATGTACATGTGCATATAAAAATGACCTAGGGCGTGATCGTTTTGAAATAGGAATATGAAATTGACTAAACGTATTAACCATCCAGTGGTTTTATAGTGTGCTCTTGAATTTATTTTTGCGATTTCTTTTTATCCTTTCGAAATGAGCAATTTAGGACTGATATATCTGTATCAATATTTAGTTACATAAATGAATCACCAATTAATAGATAAGGTAAATATCTAATATATATTCATAGGGTTACTTTCGTTGACCTATATTGCTCTATGGCTTTAAAGTTAAAGACGCGTATAAAATGTATGTAAATTTATTAGTCAATCATGCCATGATAGAACATGACATCTATTGTTTCAGTGACGATAGCAAGTGACAAATTTGTAAAACATTGAATTTGAATGTTTTGTAATATTTTAAGGCATACATTAATACATAAACAGACTTAAACTTTTTTTACAGCAATAATATATTTTTAAATGTAATTGTATTTATTCTAAGAAACATTGAGGATAACTAAATAAATTTTGTTTTAGATCTTCATTGATTTGTTGGTAAATTTACTTCTTTTGCGATTATTCCTTCCGTATTACTGAAAGAGAATAGAAAAGTTTAAGTGACGATAAAAGAAAATATTTTCTTAAAACTATATACATTATTAATGACAATAAACACACCTATTTACTATTAAATACAAATGTAAATGTAATGTAATCCTTATCTAGTTTTACAAATAAATTTATACAATTTTTTATTTACAACTTAATGTGTTTGTATTTCAGTTACTATCCTTAAAAAAAAAAATAAGCCATCGCGAGGCATTGAGCAGATGTGCAGCGTATGTAGTGTGTTCAAAAAACATCACGAATTTTGTGTATTTTCAAAAATTATTTATTTATTCGTGAATATCTATTTTGTCCCCTTCAAAGTAATCCCCCTGGGATATTATACACTTGTGCTCACGTTTTTTCCAATCTTCGAAGCACTTCAAAAAATCATTTTTTTGTATTTTATTCAGTTCCTTCTTTGATGCCGTCTTTATCTCGTCAATCGTGGCGTAGCATCGTCCTTTCATGGGCCTCTTCAGTTTCGTGAACAAGAAAAGTCACAGGGGGCCAGATCTGGGGAATACGGTGGCTGTGGTATCATTAGTGTATTGTTTTTGGCTATGAAGTCGCGTACAAGCAGCGATGTGTAAGCAATTTTGGTACGAATTTTGCGGCGACCCGCCTCATACCCAAATTATCGATTAAAATCGAATGCCATTAGCCAATCGATATGCCTAGGTCCTCGGCAATTTCTCTAACGGTGATTCGATCATTGGCCAATACCATTTTCTTCACTTCATAAATTTTCTGTCTGTTGTTGAAGTACTCGGGCGTCCGGCACGCTCTTTGTTGTTCACATCTTCTCGGCCTTCTGAAAACATTTTGTACCTCCAATAAACATTGTTTTTGCCCAAAGTAGCTTCTCCGTATGCCACAGTCAACATTTTGGATGCATCCGCGTACTTAATTTCGTTTCTCACACAAAATTTGATACAGGTTCTTTGATCCATTTTTTTGAATAGGTAAAAATCGAAGACGAACCAAAACACGTCCAAGCAAAGCAGCTGTCAACAATTAACTGAAAATTTAAAATGGCCGAACTTATCGGCTTAGTGAGAGAGATATGTACCAACATAACGCCACAAAAAAGTCGAAATTCGAATATACGTAACCCGCGAAAATTCAAAATTCGTGATACTTTTTGAACACACCTCGTATGCCACAACAATGCGTCGTCAGGTCAGAGCCCGGTCTGACTGTCCACATTAGATTTTGCTCATAAAAGACATCAGTTTGTTGTTATAGGATACTTACCATTCAAAAGATTAGAAAGCATTCATAAATAGCATTTAGTATGAATGTCACTTTTAAATATTTTAATATTTAAATAATGATCAGATCAAAATCGGTCAGAGTGGCGTGCAATGAGAGAGGCCTATGTCCAGCAGTGGACTGTGATAGGCTGATGATGATGATGATCATGATGAATATTTTAATACTTTGTTTATTATTAGTTTAGTAATGGTCAGCATGCAACTTCGGTTAATACAAGTTGTTAACGTTCATACCTAAATCAATTATTACGTCATGATTTAAGAGTTCATATGTTACATGAAACAATTAAATTTTAGAACATAGTTGTAAAAGAAGTGACTATAAAATTAAAAACTCTTCGAAAACTTCCAGATGATCAGTTTAAGGAATATTCTTTGTAACCTTCTTCTGTAACAAATATTGCGTTTTTGTAAGTGTACGAGTATAACTGTAGCCTAGAGCGACAGCATCTGTGCTGTCATATTTCGTTGGTAAGTGCGAGACCGGAGGCCCATTGATGCAGGGATGACAGTTATCGTCATAAGTGTGTGAACCTTACACTGCGACGATGACTTTCATGTCTTTTACCTCCCCAAGTAGGGGACCTACGCGAAAAAGTATATCAATAGGCCGCCATAATGCATAGTCATAACTGCACGGATGGCCTAGTGGTTTAATCGGTCGCCACGCCGTTCACTACTGCACTGAGTGTAGTGGGTTCAAATTCCTCATGGGACAACATTTTGTGTGTTTCACAAATTTTTGTTCTGAGTCTGGGTGTTCTTTGTGTCCGTTTCTTATGTTTGTAAAGTCCCCCGTGACACAGCATTTATTTCTAAGGCAGGCGTTATCTTTTATTAAAGAAAAAAAAAAGTTTAAAATATGGTGAGCGCAACCCTTGAATTCTATTCATATTTTTCGTCAGATAAAGTAAAGGCTCTTAAAAACAAAAATATTTTTTATAAAGTATGTTTTCAAACTTAATATTTTTTGTAACATATCAACACAAGGTGTAAAAGTACAAATATAACCTTTAAAACACCCATCAACAGCTTCTAGAATCATCTTAGCTTCGTTTTTATTATCTGTAAACTGACATATTTGCCTCTTTGCTTTATTGAGGTAGGAGCTTCTCCATTCACACTAAACTTTTATTTCACTATAATATTTATTTAATGTGCCATATTTTTTTTTGAAATTAACAAATATAACACATTTCAAATGAAAGTGAATGAGAATTAACGCATAACTCATGACGAGGTGAATAGGCCTTGGAGCCCCTTACTCAAATAAATGAAATATAAAAATAATACTATATCCAAAATTTACCAATCCAATTTTCATTAAGAAAATTTTTTTAAAACAAGGATTCATCGTTTTTTGCATTAACGACTTCGCTTTTATTGCAATCTTCACTAGAATTGGAAACTAAAGATTTCAATTCATTCACATAGGAAAGAAGCAAAAGCATTTTTAAAGTTGATTTCACTTTTTTTTATAACGTGCGGTATATAATTATATTTTGTTGAAAACCACCCATCCCTGCAACAGATATGTTCGAATGCGTTCTTAATATATTACGAGTAACATACCTCTTGTAGCCGTTGACATAGTGTCTGCATAACATATATTTACTATGTTTACAGGATTCTCAATAATTTAGAACTCGTTATAAACTTAAAAAAACAGTTTTGGAAAATCGAATCACGTTTGTCGTTATTGGTCCGTCACTATCTATTTTTTTCTCTATAGTTCATTTTTTAATTTGGAAACTCTGGAAACGGACCCGACTTGACACTAAAAGACATTAAGTTAATTCTGCCTTAACAAATTCCGTACATGTGTAATCCAAAGCAATGTTAACTTTGACTTAGAACTTTTTCCTTTTTTGGCCAAACCTACATTTTAATGTCATTGTTACTCACAGAAAATATCTGTGACTATTTCGTAATACTTTTAATAAAAGAACTTCCAATCCATGTCAGAATACACAAAGCTACAAATTAACACTAGCAAAAATTTAATATATCTTACACTAAAACTCCATACACTGACACTAACTACTACTAAATTACAAAACACACAATTAGATTTGAACATAATGTTATTTGTGCAGTTTTAATTGCTTCCTGAACTGTGTTTATATATTTCTAGTGCATAAGAAATAATCACTTATACGTCGTTAAGTAATTTTCCGGTAACATAGTTCGGTGAGGTCATGTGAATCCCAGATTAACCCTAAATATAATATTATTGTCTTGCAACTGATTCTGTAATAGCACTGCTCTCAAAAAGCTTTTTTTTTGTAAGTTGAACTGAGTGTGGTAGCTTTTTTCGCAGAGGAAAAGATTTATGTGTCTTCTTCTTACATTTTATTTCGACCTGTTTCTTAGTATCCCATTTATTGACACATCACCAGCCAAGGTTGTAAATAATCATTGGTATACAGTTACTTTCATTGGAAACTAAACATCTCCATACTTGAAATAAATAATTTTTAACCACTACTACCCGCATTACTTCTATTGTTACTGATGTCTATTACGGATGCGGTAGTTACTTAATACCGAATTACCCAACTACCCATTTGGTACCTGAATCAGAAAAAATAATAATACTACTTACGAGTAAATCTATAGTTTTAAATGATAAAAAAAAAAATTAAAAATTTAGTAGCCTTTTGACATTCATCGTCAAAGTAAGTTTCTCCGATCTTTGTAAATCCATAATCGGTCGACGCAATTGGTTTTATAATGTAAAAAATGATAACTATAATGAATATTTAACAATAAATACATGCATAGTTTCTGTTTCTATTTATTGAGAGATACATACATTGCCAAAACCTGGCACGCCATGGCTAAAATTATTTTCTTAAAAGGCAAAATCAAGGTTCGCAATTACGGTGCCGAAAACTTTACAAGACCTTTAAGACATAACAACATAGATGATAATTCAAAATGTGTTCATATTAGTCATTTATGTACACAGTTTAACATAATGTACTAACACAATTTATGTAATAATAATAATATAATTAATTTCTTGATGTGTCGTAATAAGTTAGTTATGGAGTTGGCTTCTAAGTTTGTTAATAAAATACTATTAAATTTTATAATATTTATTAAAATAAACGGATATTTATAAGTCATCATTAATACATCATACCCGACAGGACTACAATTCAAGGAAGCTGCGCTTATTTGCTAACTTTTGTCAGCAAAATGAACAAGTGTTTAAACTTAAGCATGTATACTTTTTTATTGATAACCTACATGCTGAACCCTACGGTGTTACCCGTAGTTTATTATACACACTAAACGTGTGTTATTTAATTAGTAATCTAGCTAACTTATCCAATGGGAACACTACATTTTTTGTTGTGACCATTCCATGTCAAAATTCCATTTTTAACACGCTCTTATTAGCTTGAGTTTAACGGAATTTTACATAGTAAACGAGTAAATAAACATTACAAAAATGTGATCTTACACGGATAATGAGTAAACAGTATTATATTAAGAATAAATGATCTTAGAGCTAAGGTACAGAATATAGGGTTAGGATTCAAAATGTAACAAGGCATCTGACTTAAACAGGCAGACTGTATCAATATTGTTCAAGCCGTTTTAGCATGAAGAATTAACAAACATACAATCATAGGTGCTCACAAGCGTTCTTCTTTATAATATGTCTGATAATAATAACAACACCACTGTAGTGTGATCCCAAACTAGGCAGAACTTATCGTATAGTAACCAGATTACTAATAAATTTACTCAAACATTTCTAATAACATACATAAATTAGATGTATTATATCAAGACAAACTAATGATCGTAAATATTACACGTCTATTTGTCGTACGTGGATTCGAACGAAATAAAATAAATCAGAACAAAATATTAAATATACACTTACTCAAAGACAAAGAATTAAATTTTATTTAAAACTGGCTTTTGCTCCAGGCTCCACCTGCGTGTGTGTCGATTATCGCAGTAAAGCGGAGCCTATTTCCGTGCTTTAGATTCAACATATCGCCATAACAAATTTCATTGAAACCAGTGCAGCGGCTTACCCGTGAAAGTGTAACAAAGAGACAGATAGAGGTAATTTCGAGTTTATACTATAACAATAATATGGATAACAACTGTGAAGTAAGTTACTAGATTACATATCAAGGCAAAAAGATTTTGGCTTACTGGACTATGCATACATCTTTTTAAAGAGAGGTCTAAGTCCAGGAGTGGACTATTAAACTCAACAGCCTTTCATAGTAGCCGATGATATCCGGCTAATAATTAGTGAATAATTTTTATTCGTTTTTTTAAGGTAAATAACTTTATCTAATCAACTGTTAGTAAATATTGTTTGGTTTTAGAGTACAAAGATTTTACGTAATTTTTTAGGGTAATAACTAATAAATAAGGAAGCCATGAAGTAAATTAAATAGCTTATAGATCACACGATAAAAACAAATTGTAAAACTATGGCAAAGGTTAACCTACTTTAGGAACGTTACGATTATAAAAAGGGTTTTGTTAAGTCTCTATAGAGATCTCTATTTTAAACAATAAAATATCCTCAATAGTACCATACAACAATAGTACATTGTAACCATTTATGGTTTCCTCTCTCGACTGTATTCAACGGAAGGTGGGATGTTATTACAATCATTACCAATGTACAACAAAGTAACAACATATAATTTGATGACTATTTACATAGAAAAACAGTGGGGCTATAAAAGAAACGATTTTGTCTAAAAGTTTTTTTAATCACAGGGAAGTGCCATTTTGACGTATAAGTGTTATGAAATTATGTAAAACACACGGCTTTTATGATGGGCACGGGATTAATGGGGATGGTGGTATTTCATATTTTTAACATGTCACTATATAATAATTACAATCTACATAAATTTACTTTAACAGAATAATGAAACTTTAATATTAAAATAATTATAATTGGACGTCTAAGACGCTGATTTTATGGCTTCATGGGGAAATCCCCGAGGGTCTCCGTTGCCATGACTGACTTACGCGTATATTACTATTAGCTAATTTTATTACATGTGCTAACTCCATGCACTGAATAAAGTTTAATGTTGATTTTTAATGTGCTCCCTGTTTCGGGTTCCGTTGTACGATCGAATTTTATCACTGAGTAGGTTAACACTTTGAAAGTTAAACAATCCTTCCCAAGTTAGTCTATAGATGGATATCCATTTATAACACATTCTGATCCCTTCGTGCTTCGGAGAGCAGCTTAAGCCGTCAGCCTCGGTGGATATGCGAATATCAGTGGTAGTTATTATGGGTAATTGAAAACCTTAAAAGTTCAAGAACAGTCTTTCCATAGAATTCAAATATCGTCTAGCAATTAGGGTGTGGAGGTCTGACAGAAGACGCTACGCGTAGAAAATAGAAATTTAACCAGATCATAGTAGACTTAAAGCCAACTCAAACCTATTTTAAGAGAAAGGCTCAAGTATTTTCTACCTTTATCATAAACTTTATTGGCGTGATTCATATACATACTTATGCAAGTAGTCTCTGAGTTAAGCCTTCGACGAATAGACAGACGGTCTTGGTTTAAGAATATTAAAACAAATGTCATAGTTCTAAAAATTTTTTTTTTTAATATTACTCTTGCAGAAACCATCAGCATGCCCTCTTTGTTATAGGGTAATCATAAAATTAAATCTAATAAAATTATAATTAGTCATTTATTTATTAAAAAAATTAAACAAATGACATCTATTCATTGAACTGGCATCTTGTCGTTTAAGCATATTCCTACAGTCCGTGGTCTTGAAGAACCTGAATGAAAATTTAATAAACATACACAGGGTAACTGGTTAAATCAACCTAAATCCTTAAAGGGGTTGTAGTAACCACCTTTTCTGATAGTTTTCCCAGTGAAATACTATCATCATCTAAACCGAAGGACGTCCTCTGCTAGACATAAGCATCTGTTAGGGCTGTCCACAATAACTGGTGCTGGTTGCCCGCATTTGACAATTATCAAGATATCAAAGATTTGCCTAACACATTTTTCTAAATAATATAATATTTTTATTCTTTTTGACTGTTTTCGTGCCGTAGGATAACATCAGAGTTATACTATATATACAGGTCAATACTAAGAAGAAAGACCGAGAGTAAAAAAAATTAGCGTATAACCAGGTAGTACCCAGTAAAAACATTACTTAAAATTTTGAAATTTCCTTTTGTATTACAGACTTACGAGTACTATTGCTAACACACCATTGTTACAGTCTTAAGTACATATTAATAACCGGGTAACCAGGTGTACCCTGAAAGGAAAACCTTGGTACTACGATGACTACGCTACCTACATGGAGTAGGAGTACACACACTCTTGGGGTGAAATTTATCTATGAAAGTTTCTTTTTTAAAGAAAAGCATACATGAACGTATGTATAGCAATTACTTCGTTCATGATATCTGCTATATTTTTTAAACACCTCTCCATGTTTTTCGTAAGAGCAATTTAGGAAGCAAGGATCGTAATCCACGACGTCCCATCTGAATTCCTTAACTTTTTCGGAAACGATCAGTTACTCCTGCTTGTGGCATATTATTTGACTGCGTCCTGTCAATGTCGTCAGCCACACTCTAGAAAATTAATTTAAGACTGAATAAGTTAGGAAGCATAAGCTAATAATTTAAAACAAAAATATATATTTTAGTTTATTTCATTGATCTTTTTGCAAATAGAGAAACTATACAAAGACAGCTCAAGTTACACGATTTAATCTATCTTTTTTTTATATTTTTTATAACGCATGGAAACCCCCTCGGGCCGTCACCGGGTTTACGGCGGGGTGGTTTGTCGGATTCGGACCGACTAAAACCGCACGATATGCCACTCTGCGCCTGACATAGGAGGGGTCCGGGAACAGCTGCTATTACGACATCCAGATCACGATTTAATCTATCTGGTCCAAGATAAGCGATCAATATTTTCTGACATGTTACAGCTTTCGTGAAATTATATACTTTTTTTTTTATAAATAAATACATATTAAACATAGAAAACACCAAAACTCCGAAATAAATATTTTCAGATTATACAAACATGTAGTCTGACCCAGAAATTACACCCGAGACCTCAAGCTCAGCAGTCGCGTACGCTATCACTGCACCATTGAGGTAGTCTATCATGATCAACACTAAGGTGTAATAGTATTTGTAAATTAGGAAGTTTATTTTTTCTTTCTTATTCTTTGCTCTAAAATAACAATTTAAAATAATAATCACTTTTCATTGACATTGAACAACTTTTCTTATAATTTTTACAAATTTTATGATTTATGTATGTATTACATACATTAACATAATTTTAACGCGTAACATTCACGTTTTTCGTGTTTATTCGCCTGCCGCAGTTCATTTACACAGTTGCGTATTATCCATATTTTTTTCCTTTCGCGACGTTAAGGAATCCTTTAACATAAATATTCCATAGTAATATAAAAAAATCAAAAGATGACCAAGCAATATCCACTTACGAATCACAACACTATCGATACGTATGCATTATTGGACAAAGACAACTATTGTAATTTACGAGATGAGCGAAAGGGATATTTGAAAAAGCCGTCAACGCCTACTTAATTACTATCACTTTACACATCTATGTCACCCGTATAAGTTGTACTCCGGTAAATTTAAAATATGTTAACATAATAAAAATAAAATGAACCTGTTGACATTAAATGTTACGCCTATGTTGATAACTGTATGTCTTAGCTGACTCGCCACACCATTTTACTGCACAAGCAGCCATTTTCAATACATTTTGAATATAACTCGGCTTGCCTATGGGTCACAAACTTGGTCAATACTGGTGTCGCGATTCTTAACGGGACTTCCATTACTAGCTATACCGAGTATGTGTGGCGCACGTTGTATGTGTATGTATCTGTATGCGATATCTATTAAAGGGTAATCTTTGAATGAAAATGACTTTTTGCTATAACCACACCTACAACAGAACGTTCAAAATACTATCAATACTTGTTAAATAGAATTGTCAAACTCTATTTTTGTTTTACATTATTTTAATAATGTTACACTTTTGTCACAGACCAAAAGGTTGTGGTGATTTTAATTTAAGCAAATAATTGAATGTGTTTTGAAGTGAATTGAATATTAATGAGGATTAATTTAAGTAAATTGAAATATGTATGATAAGTAATTTTTTTCTACAAAAGTAAAATAAAGTAAAGAAATTCTTCCGTAATTATTCAGAAAAAATCATCGTGAAATACATTAGATTATCCTAAAACATTTTAGAAATTACCACTTAAGAAGAGCTTTAGTTTGTCAAACAGTTTTAGTTTGTCGTAAATAAACATTACATCCGTCAAAATCTTTACCTGAATATAGATTTTGACGGACGTAATGTTCAATATGAACATTGTTCTGTCATAAGTTTTCACTCACTCGAGTAAGAATTGATGAATCTTGTATTAGATGACGTTCAATAATAAAATCTCTTCTTAAAATTAGTTTTAGGATTAGTTTCAAAACTAAGACAGGTTTAAAAACACAGGCCTACGACATCTGTGTTAATAGATAATTAATGGATTCTTAGTAGATTCGTAGCTACCAAAAGAAAAAGCCACCAATGATCAGGCCAGATAACTTTCGCTTTCCTAAGACCGATTGAAATGAGCTTAGTGATTGTTCC
This sequence comes from Hypercompe scribonia, assembly GCA_949316085.1. Taxonomy (NCBI): domain Eukaryota; kingdom Metazoa; phylum Arthropoda; class Insecta; order Lepidoptera; family Erebidae; genus Hypercompe; species Hypercompe scribonia. The sequence continues at coordinate 13,538,980 of OX438981.1, read as the reverse complement.
CATACACAAATTATGATAAGTATTGGTACATGTACTACACGCTCAAATCGCTTAAGATGAGAAGGGACATATGTATGAAGTGAGAATTACTGACTAAACACAGTAGAACTTGGAACCTTAATGCGTGTTATCATAGTGATAAAAAAGTCTTTTAAAGCGTAAGTAATGGAAGATTGTATTCGAAAATAAGTGAAGGATCATGCTAAGAAGAGTGAACGACACTCTTCTCCCCACTGCATCCTTACAATACAACTGAAATATAAAATAAAAATAAACAAAACAACCAGTTAATCATTTATTATCAGGCTTTAAAACTAAAACAGATTAATTTTACCGATGTCCTTTAACGTATTAGCTTATTTCTGCACTCCGTGTATGTGAAGAATCTAAATTTGAAACGAAGAAGCCTATAAATAAATGTCATTGTTTAATTAGATTTAAAAAAAGAAAAGGACAAAAACTGTTGTAAAAAACAGTATTGGTATCAATTTAGTATTTGTGGCCAGTATTAATCTTAAATTCGGGAATATTAAATGAATAAAGAGCAGTTTACACTTATCTGTAGATACGTGAGAGTAAGGTTTCATTTACGAGTATTAACTTTTAAAATGTTCGTCAGTACTAAAAGTTGCTACCAAATATATCATGTTTTGTAACGGTAATCTATAATTTACCGTATTTTTATTATCTATTACGATAATTCCAAGAATTCTGCACTATTATAGAGCCTTAAAGTACCGTGTTTTATGACAGTTTTAATATAATAATTATTTTAGAGAACAAAAACAACAATTGTAAAAAATACACACAGGACCGTCTAGTCGGAACCCAAACCAGGTATAGTCTTTAATAGGTTAACCTGATTGCTGATATAAATATTTCTAAATAAATACATACATATCGTAGATAAATTACACACTAACACAGAATAAATGATAGCGCTCGTCACACAATTACTTATCTAGGGTGGAAATCAAACCCACAGCCGCCAATTTAAAACTAATGATCACTAACCATCAAACCAACAGATTCGTCAAAAAAGAATCAAATATCTTATTTCATCATAACAGCCTTTAATATTTCACTGTTGGACAAAGGCCGCTTAGAAAGAGGTTTTCGCCTATTTATACCAAATTGGTCAGACGAGTTGAGTTTGCATCAAGTTCTCTTTGTAATGCTGTTGTCTAGCGTAGTTTTGCTTCCTTAATTGGCTTTTACGATAGCTACAAGACAAATAGGGGCGGTAACACAGGGTATTCTGAAACTTACATGGCACGTATAGGATCCAGTACGCGGATTTAGGTACAGATTCGTATTGGCATTATTTAAATCTCCAAAAAAAGTACTTTATAAGCTAAATAAAACTTTTTTTTAAGTATTCTTACCTATATTACATTGTCATGAGCGGTTAGACACTCATAAAGTAAAACTGCTCTCTTACAACTTACATTTCCATCACTAATGTCTACATCGTTAACTGAAAGTAATTAAAAAATATATTTTAATATTTAGGGAACAAAAATATGAAAAATACTCTAACTGATCTAAAAAAAATCTCACCAAAAGAATTTTTTTTTATAGTAGGCCAAATTGTCCTTAAAAACTATAGACTAAAAGGAATGAAACTGAAAACTGGCAAGAAAATAGCAACCTTATAAACATAAATGTTTCATTAAAAACATATTCTGAATGTGGAGTTCTATGATTAACGCTATAGGAGAGTAACCCTTTGGCCTATACGGGCCGGAGTAATACCACAGCTACCACACTTGCATAAGATCCACAGATATATTTAATGGGATATTTATTCCAAACAGGCAGATTTTGTTATTATAGAAAATGATAATGATGTTTACCTAGCCGATTTCGGCTACGGCGGCAATCTCAACGGAGATTAGCCAACTACGTTGGATAGATTATAGTGCACAAGTGCGTATGCAAACACAGGTGCACTCTCTGTTCCATCACTCTTACAGTCTAATAGGACACCTCTCCGATACAACTGGGGAGAGATTTGAGAAACCGGACACCAATTTCTAAACTGCGAGCTGTTATTAAGCATTTCTATGATCAGAAAAACTCGAGACCTCTTAACTGGTAGTCGTATACACTAACCGATAGACCACCGAAATATTATATATTAAAAAATCATACCTTTCTTGCAATCCTCACTAGATGCCTTTATTAGCGCCAATATTGCTTCATCCTTAATATATATTTTTGCAAATTTTAAAGCATTCTCATTATCAAATTTGCCTTTGACGATCTTTAAATAGGAAACAAAAAATGTTTAATGTAACATTGATACTGGGGCAAAAATTTTATATGAAAATTCATGTTTTTAAATGTCAACGTAGCTATATATATATATATATATATATATATATATAAGGACATATATATTCTGAATAAATCCTGTATCGCGGGGGACTTTAATAACATAAAAGAAACGAACAAAAGAACACCCAAACTTAGAACAACAATTTGAGGCTCACACAAAGTATTGTTGCAACCGCTTAAATCACCAGGCCATCCATGCAGTCAGTCATGACAGTTATTTCCCTTAAGCAGAGATAATTGTTAAACACATACCACTCCATGTTTTTCGTAAAAGCAATTTAGGAAGCAAGGATCATAATCCACTCCCTGTTTGAATTCTTTAACGGTTTCAGAAGCGATACCTAACTCTTTGCTACATTCTTGCAACATATGATGTATGGCGGCCGCCATGCCATCAGTGTCGTCATCCATACCCTAGAAAATTAAGACTGAATTCAAAAGAAGTATGAGTTCATGATGAATAATGGAAATAAATAGATTTTAGCTGATAGATTAATATATTTATCTTATCTATTTTTAAAAGTAAACGCCCGCAGTAGGAATATTCTTGTGTCGCGGGAGACTTTACAAACATACATGAAACGGACACAATGAACACCCAGACTCAAAACAACAATTTGTAGGTCACACAAATCATTGTCCCATATGGGGCTTGAACAATGCTTAGCGCAGTAGAAAGTAGCGGGTTGACAGCTTAAACCATTACGCCATTAGTGCAGTCAATATAGACATTGTGCAGCTTTCATGATATTAAATCAATTCTATAATCTTTACATTAGAAAGTTACATTTACAAATTACTTACCGCGTATACACCTAACGTTCCTAAACAAAACGCTATGGTTACGACCGAGAGAAATTTACGACTAAACATTTTTCGATTAAAATAAATGCAAATATGATCTAAACAATTTTCCTAACTCATATGAGAATGAAACATCGGATTGCAGCCGTTTTATAGAATCTTCGCAGTTAAAGATCTTTGAGAAGTTAAATGCAACAATTTCATTTGTTATTTCCTAAGTCACAGATATTTTTTCTCATGAAATAGTCACTAAAATAATACAGTTGCACACAACTATGGTACTCATTATATAGAAGGTCATTTTCATCCAAGTTCTAGTTTATTAATAGTTTAAGGCTACTACTATAGATAAATGTGTATTGGTGATCACACAATTAATTTACATGAACGACATTATTCTAGAAGAGAACGTTACTGAGTTGGTGATTTGTTAGAGATTTAGCCATCTAAATAATGACTACATTTAAAATCAGATCGGACATCAGGTGGCAATGCCAGATTTGATGGCTACACGGCGTGATCATTAGAAATCTACTGTCAGCAAACCTCAATCACGAAGTTTCTTAACATTGGTGGTACTGTAACGTATTTCATGCAGATACTATTTGTCCTCGTGGTGATGGGTTAAGCATACAGAATGACACAACCCGTATTCAACCTATTAATGTCGTAAGAGGTGACTAAGAGAGCAAGCTTTCCAGGACAACATCACTGCAAAGAAAAGGAAAACTTAAAACAAACCCTTTAGCAACTCGTCCGACCAGCGTGGTATAGTGGGCCAAAAATTTCTTTTTAAGGAAAGGCGTAGGCCCTTCCTTAAAACACAGTCCACTGTAAGACGTAGGTCTAACAGTGGACTGTTAAAAGTTGTTGATGTGATGTGATACTGCATTAAGGTGTTTAACTACGTTATGGCACGTTGTCGTCTCAAATCACCTTATACCTGGAATCGATTTATTATCACTTACGGTTATCTATTCGATATAGATGCATAGTATATGTATAAAGTGTTTGTAGAAAAATAATATTTCATAAAATATAATTATACTTATAAAAAAATGTGGCTTGATTAATCAGATATTCAAATTTATCGACAGATAAAAGTCTATAACACAGTTTATACGTTAACACCGTTAAACTTAGAAAAAACATCAATTGAAAGCCATAGAATGGAAATTACAGGAACGTGCGTTAATAGCTAATGTTTGCTGGGTAACATGATTGGTAAGGCAAACTCAAATGAAGTCTTATCACAACATCACAGCGGCGTTAAACAATTCTTTGTTGCTTTTCACTGAGTGACTTTGGTAACTGGAGACTTAAGAAATTCTTCACTTACAAACTTTATTTCGGTATCTGCTACTATTTTAAATATGTAACTTATTACAAAAATAGAATAGTGGCAAGAGTATGGTTCGAGTGACAATTAAAATGGAAATAATCGTTAAACTGACGGGTTGGACAGTAAATATTGTGAATTTTTTTTTTTTAAATAGTAACTTTTAATGGCTTAAAAGTCTTACACCAAAATTTATATATATACATTGAAATATTTTTTATTTGTTTCTTTTAATAATACTATGTAGTGCACTCAAACTTAACGAAACTTGAACGATTCACAGATAACGTGTAGCATTTAGGTAAGATGGTGTCCTATTCTGAACCACATTCTTATACAGGTCTTTCTGTATTTAATATATTATGTATAATATTCTATTCTACGTTTAAGATTACTATTTTTTATTACTCTTAATTATACATGCTTTGTTTTCTATGGGCTATGAGTAAATTAGTTTCATTCGTTCGTTTATTATACATGCACCCAGACATTCCTAAACATAATCCCTCAATGACATTGGTATATTAATTTTTATTAACTATTCTCTAGTTTTGTAAAAGAGCCCAAACAAATTGTGACTCGTCATTACAATCGTCAGTCATTACATCCTTACTGAACTTAAGAGTTTACAAAACAAACAGACGACTCCGTGTGTAAACTGAATTTGCTGAAGACAATGAAATATCCAGTTTTTATGCAAATGCTCAAGCACACAATAACATGTTTGTAAAGAAAACAGTAAATTTTATGAGAATTTCAGTTATATTTTGTATTGTATACAAATACATAATTAATCAAAATGTATAGAAGAAAACTTCGTACAGAAAAGTTAGACTGAAAAAAGTATACGGATAGAAAAATGAAGATAAAGAAAAAAAAATTGCGGTGACCTCTAATAAATCTGGGCAAAGGACAGGATGGTGATCGCTGTCAGATGATGATAATTATAGTTCCTTATTATTTATTTATGGTAATCTAATTCTCAAACATCGATAACAACTACTAGAACTTCAGCAGTTGTCAACAAGTTATATTTTCATCTTACATGCAGAAAAAAAAGGGTATGAAGAAAATAATTTAAAAAAAAAATGTATATAATCTAACCAATAGGGTTCTGCCATATGGCAGCAACCTACTCGTAGTGGTACAGAAAATTACGTGTAGTATGTAGTTTCAATAAATGTTATTTTCATCTTCTTCTCGAGCTCTGGGTTGGCTTAAAGTGTACTCCCATGGAGGAGGTTGTAGAGACGGTCGAGTAATGGCCCAAGTCTCCAACCTCCTGGTCCAGACGAACCTGAACCACTGTGCCACGGCGCAGGACCTCTTCCTGCAAACCATGGCACAGTGGTCGATCAGTGTTGCCGTAGCCGCGGAACCCTATTATGTTCCTCTCCGTCCAAAATGGTTGGGTGACCGGGACGGTTCCGTGGCAGTCGTCGCCTCCACGGCGGCTCATTCCCCGCCCTTGTCGCTAAGAGACAAGGGCACTGGATATGTTGCTGCCGAGTGGGGGGGGATCACTGTATATGGTGTATACTTCTCCCCCAACCGGAGTTTGAACGACTTCGAGGTTTTCCTTAACAACTTGGAAACCTCGATGCGGCGTCTAACGTCTGGGCACTAAGACGTGCCGGCTGGGGGACTTCAACACAAAGTCCATTGCGTGGGGTTCCCCCAGGACGGACGCTAGGGGCGAGGCTGTAGAGGAGTGGGCGGACTCGGTGGGCCTCTGTTTACTGAACAGGGGCTCCACCAACACGTGCGTGCGACAGCAGGGAGGGTCGATAGTGGACCTTTCGTTCGCTACCCCTGCCCTCGCCGCACGAGTAAGGAACTGGCGTGTCCTGGAAGAGATTGAGACGCTCTCGGACCATCTCTATATCCGATTTGAGCTCTCCCGGTCCCAGGACGCCAGTAGGGGTCACGCGGCGCGGCGTTCTTCTCGCTTTCCGCGGTGGGCTGTAGCAAAATTAAATAGGGACCTACTAGAGGAGGCGGCCATTATTCACTCTTGGCTGTCTCCGCAGGCCCCGACCGAGGAGGTCGACATGGGGGCTGGTCGCTTCCGCGATGCCATTGCGCAGATCTGTGATGCGGCCATGCCCCGCATCCGAGGTTGCCGGCCTCCACGGAAGGAGGTTTACTGGTGGTCCCAGGAGTTGGCGGACCTCCGCGCGGCCTGTACTCGTGCCCGGAGGTCCTACACCCGTAGTCGGCGGCGACACCGCGTAGACAGCGAGGAGGACCAGCTTCATGAGGAGTACCGAGAGGCGCGGAAAACTCTGAAGCTGGCCATTAGCCGCGCCAAAGAAGTGAAGAGGAAGGAAATGCTGGAGGGTCTCGATCGTGACCCCTGGGGTCGCGACAAAAGCTCCGCACTTCGGGCCCCCCCCTTACAGAGACACTCCAGCCTAGCTTCCTGCGGGAAGTGGTCGAGGGCTTTTTCCCGCAGCGGGCGGAGCTCACGCCCCCGTCGATGGCCTTCATGGTCGAAGACGACGGGGTGAACGAAGACAATGTTCCACCCGTCAGGGAATCGGAGGTAGGGGCGGTTGTTCTACGGATCCGCTCTAAGAACACCGCCCCCGGGCCGGACGGGATACCTGCCCGAGCCCTCGAACACATGTCGGACCGCCTCAGGGAGGTCCTGGACGCTAGCTTGGCGTCCGGACGCTTCCCTGAGTGCTGGAAAAGCGGGAAGCTGGTCCTATTAAGGAAGCCGGGACGGCCAGCCGAATCGGTACCGGCCTATAGGCCCATCGTGTTGCTGGACGAGGCGGGTAAACTGTTTGAGAGGATACTCTCTGCCCGTATCGTCCGGCACCTCCGCGAGGTGGGCCCCGATCTGTCGGACGCCCAATTTGGTTTTCGGGCGGGGCGTTCGACGGTCGATGCCGTGCTGTGCCTGAGGGCCGTTACCGAAGAGGCGGTGAGCTGTGGCGGCGTGCTGTTGGCGGTGTCGTTGGACATCGCCAACGCATTTAATAGTCTGCCATTTAGCTGCATCAGGGAAGCACTCCACTACCACGGGGTGCCAAAGTACCTAAGGCAGCTTGTGGCAGACTATCTTGAGGAGCGTACCGTCTTGTACGAGGACCGAGGAGATGAAGTATCTGGGCCTGATCCTCGACGGCAGGTGGCTCTTCGACGAGCACTTCCGACAGCTTTCTCCAAAGCTGGTCGGCGCTGCTTCTGCCCTTGGGCGACTTTTGCCCAATCTGGGTGGAGCTAGCGTCGCTACGAGACGGCTATACACGGGGGTTGTCCGGTCAATGGCGCTGTATGGTGCACCGGTGTGGGCGGCGGCTCTGACCGCCCAGAATAGGGCCCGCCTCTGGCGCCCTCAGAGGATATTGGCGGTTAGAGCCATACGCGGTTACCGTACCGTATCGACGGAGGCGGCGTGCGCCTTGGCCGGCACTCCTCCGTGGGATTTGGAGGCAGAAGTGCTCGCCGAAGTTTATCGGCGAACGGCTGACTTCCGGGCGCGTAGCGGCATACGGCCCCCGCCCGAAGAGATACGCGAGTGGCAAGAGGCCGCTCGTCGAGCCACAATGGCTCGTTGGTCGTCCCGGCTGGAAGCTCTACGTGCTGGTTTTGCCGCCGTGGAGGCTCTCCAGCCAGTCATCGCCGAGTGGGCAGGGCGGCAGCACGGGACCCTTTCCTTCCAACTGACGCAGGTCCTTTCCGGGCACTGTTGCTTCGGGAAGTATCTGCACTCGGTCGCCAGGAGGGAATTGAGTCCCGCCTGTCACCACTGCGACTGCAGTGAGGACTTGGCTCAGCACACGCTAGCGGTTTGTTCCGCTTGGGCGGCGCAACGTGGGGTCCTCACTGCAGTTATTGGAGGAGATCTCTCGCTACCGGCCGTCATACGCTCCATGGCCGGTAGCGACAGTTGTTTTACCGCGGTCGCAACCTTCTGCGAAGACGTAATTTCGCGGAAGGAGGCGGCGGAGAGGGCCCGGGAGGACGATATCCACTCGGACCCAATTCGCCGTCGGCGAGCCGGGCGGCGGAGGCGCGCATACCAGCGCCTCATGCCGCCTTGAGTGTGGCCGCGGATGGACGGGACGGGTTTTCCCCTCCATCCGCTATAGTGGCCAGCCGCGAGGAGGTGACGTGTGCGTGTGCCGGACGTCGCCTAAATGGAGAGTTTATCCGCAGATGGCGCCCGCGAAAGCGGGCAGCGCTGGGAGGGATTAGGATGTCGTAATAACAGCTGTTCCCGGATCCCTCCTCTCTCAGGCGCAGAGTGGCACACCGTGTGGTTTTAGTCGGTCCGATTCCGACACACCGCCCCGCCGTAAACCCCGGTGGGGTGAAGGCCCGTGGGGGTTTCCACATGGTAAAAAAAAAAAAAAAAAAAAGTGTACTACGAGCTTGGTTTTGTTTACAGCTAGAGACTGCTATTAGATCTCTACAACCTCTCTCTCTACTCTTTACTACTAGGCGATATCGATTCCATGAAAATATTTTTCGAATTCTTCAGGGCACATCTACCCATAACAATTGCCAAAGAAATTCGATTAGCAAACGGGACCTATGGTTTAACGTTCTCTGCGAGGCACAGAGGAGTCTCTAAATTCATATACTGACCTAGCTAGGGTATGCTTAACTTTGTAATGATCCCTTCCTTTTCATCTATCATCAATCATTTATTCTTTCTGTATACTATATCTAACAGTGTAGGACTAATATTTATTTAAAGCTCAGTACGCATATCCAATTTTAGCTTCAACCAAGTTACTGATAAGCTACGAGTCATATATCGGCTAAGAACTAAGCTGCACACCGCCTTAAGATATATTGGAAAAAATTGTGTAAATAACAAATAAACAAAAAAGAAGGAAATAGTGACCAAGCTATCGCTAATGGCAGAATTATTCATAGGTTATAAATAAAAGCAAATTACAACAAACTCTTTTATTGCATTCAAGAAATATATTAAAATCAAATTATCCTTTTTCCTTTATAGCGTAGCTGGTAGTAATAGTAACAACAGTTTTAAATCTCTCAAAGTAAAGTCTGAAAATGAAAATCAAAAATTAACGCTAGCTCTAGTAACGTGATTAACAATTCAATGATACGAATATAGTTTATGAGTCAAGTTTTAATATATATATAATAAATAAAAATTTATCAACATGCTGTATTTGAGTGATAGTTAATTTGCAGTTCAAGATTAAACGGAATGGAAGATTAGTGTGGATAGCCTCTATCTGTCTGTCTGTCACAGAAACGTAGAACATTATGTTAAATAAGTCGCAGCATTGACAAATTCTTGTTTCTCATTGCACCTAAGAAGTACTTAATAATGAGTAATAGAAACCGATGAAGTGAATTAAATATTTATTTATTTTATTTATTTATTTATTTAAACTTATTGCACGTGTTGTACAAAAGCGGACTTAATGCCATGTGCCATTCTCTTCCAGTCGACCTATAGGTGATGTGGAAATAAGATGCGGTAAGTGAAAAGTTATTGAGCTTATAAGTGTACTTTAAATATAAATAATATACATGAAGTTACTACTAAATAAAAATACATGAATAATACAATATAATATTACAATAATAATAAATAAATAAATACTACATGCACAATACACATGAATATACACGTAGTTAAATATAATATTGTATTATACACATTGTGGTACTAGGGTTGTGACTATTCACTACTTTGTATGATTTTAATAAATAACACTACTTACAGATGCTTTGTGTTCCTGAATACATGACATATATAGCTTAGCTCTTTCACAGCCTTTATCTCCATCGGTAACACTTTCGTCATTTACTGAAAGATTGAATTTACTTAATGTATAAACATTTTCAATAAATAATTAATAAATATTATATTTATGAATTTCATCACAAAGGTAGATAAAAGATTATGTAATACAAATCATCCTTTAACAGAGATTTGTGTCTGTGGGTACAGGAAAAACCGGTATCATAAGATGTAGATCATCAATCTCTTACATCTTGGTTGAAACAGAAAAACATTAATTGTGTGTGTGTGTGTGTTTGTGTGTGTGTGTGTGTGTGTGTTAATGAGCGTGTGCTGAAATTTTACTTGAAGTAATTTTTTTGTATTCTTTCGAAGCTAAGCTTCGCTGTAGGGGTGAATGGGAAATACGGACATGTGTTATAAATTAAGAAATCATGTAGGTATTTTTTGTGTAGTTTGGTTTTTCGTGGTGGATACAAAAAGTTACAGGGCTAAAGTATATTAAATCTGATTCTGTTAAAAAACTTCTTTTGATAGCCATAGCTCATGTACCTTTAGATCACTCTTTCGTGATATTTTCAATTTCTGCAAAAGAGTCTTCATTTTTTATGTAAGCCTTATGGAATTCTGTCGACTTTGAAACATCAACCATTGCATTCTTATCGAACTGTAAAATGTTATAATATATAAAATATACATATATTTTATACCTAAACATAAAGTGAAAAACTTGTATGTTTGTAGTTTAATTGTTATTAAGAATAACTTTAATCGATGAGAAACGTCAGGAAAGAAACAAAATGTAAATATGTTTCAGAATATAAATTTAAACGCGGTCTAGCTTTTTATATTAGGTACGCAATATGAGCAAAACTATAATATGGTAATTGTGTGTAATTTATATTTAAATCTATCCTCATCATCATCACACTATCGCAGTCCACTGCTACATATAGGCCTCTCCCATTGCACGCATCGATTTTGGTCTTCCAACATCCAACCCCCACCAGGCATCTTGCACAAATTGTCCCTCTACCTGGCCTTAGGGTACTCTACGCTACATTTGCCGAGACGCGGTCTGCGCTCTACAACTCGTAAAACTCGATTACCCCTACGGTTGTCGGTTCTGTCGCTAATACGGCCAGCCCACTGCCACTTCAGTTTCTAATTCGGTAGGCTATGTCGATGAACTTGGTTCTCTGTTGGATCACGTCATTCCTGATGCGATCCCGTAGAGAAACGCCGAGCATTGCCCTTTTCATAGCACGCTGAGCGATTTTGAGCTTATGGACCAGTATTACCACAATTGTCCACGTTTCGGCTCCGAAACGTTCTCGTATCTCGTATCCGAATTGTTCTCAATTGCGGAAATATTAGACTTTCGACTTTAAATTTCAGACTTTTAGACTCTTTCCTTTCTTAGCTTTCTCTATAACTTCTCCACTTGTTGTGGCTTTTTCCAAGACAATATACGAACACTTTTGCCCTCTAATAAGCTCAATCGCTCTTTCGATCGAAAGAGTATTGGAACACCGCAGATTCTTTTTCCAACGAAGTAACAGATGGGTTTTCATTCCCCTTTTCATTAATCTTAAGGTCTTCACTGCAAGCTTCGATTTCCCCTTACGATGTAGTTCACAAAATCTCGTACCTTCTTCCCTGAGGATCTGAATCATATTTTCGAGATTTTGGTTTAGGTCTATTGTGATTGCCACGACAGCAAATTGATTTTCCAGATTTGACGAGAATATTTCAAACCTTATCATGGTCTGAAGTAGAGTTGGTCGGATCCTGGACTTCATCAAATGGGCTCGTTCAACCTTAAAATCGATATTCAGAGAGCCTCGGATATATCGATGATCGCTACCGGTATTAAAACTATTGACCACTGAGACATCTCTGAATATATGCTTCTTGTACGTAATGATGAAGTCCATCTCTTTTTTGGTCATAGTATCGGGGCTTTGCCACGTCCACCTCTTTAGGGGCTATTTTTTAAATAAAGAATTCACCAATAAGAGCCCTTCGCGCCCGAGAAAGTTAAGTAACATTTGTCCCCTACGATTTCTGCTATTTCTGCTGCTTCAAATCTATGACATCCTACTACTGATTTGCTATAAAAAAAGTAAAAATTAGTGGGTCACGGGGTAAAGTGGAGGGTCCTCGATATGTCAACATATCCTCTACTCCGTGTGCCGAGATCGGTACGTACACTTGCACAACTTTGAAGCTATACCTCTCGATGAACTTTACCTTTACCCTATTCGGTACACTGGAAATTACAAAAATGTTATCAGAAAGGGACTTGTGGACTAGAAAAATTGTGAGGTACATTTTAGGTGTGAATTTTTATATTTAAAAGTTTTATATTTATAATTTTTATATTTGTAATTTCATTCATTATAAAACTAGCCTATTAAGAATGGAAATCGCTAGTTCAAAATTATTTCACTGGTTTCGTAGCCATTTGTCACTGAGATCAAACTATGTTTTAAGGACTGTAAATGACTACTTAATCAATTTTGTTTTTTCCAGAAAATATATTAATATTGACTAATATTGACACGATAATTAACAAAAAATAACCCATATTGATGAAAAATATCAAGATGCACGTACGTACCGTACATGATACTTCTGCCGTGGGAAAGCTTTGTTTCGCATAGTTTTACAGAAAACAGAAGTTTCACTTCACCGAGTGAGTAAAGTTACTGGAACCAAAACCCTCTCATCTTGATTTTGTAGGGAGGGAAAGAAACTTAAAAGTTTGTATCACACATAACAAATATACAAAAAAATATTAAAGCATGTATAACGACTGTACTGCACTGAACTGAATACTCACTATTCCAATTTTTTTAAACACACAAGCAGTTAGACAGTAAAATTTATCATCCCCATTATTACGTAGAGCTTCACTTTGTTCCTTGGTCAGGTCAAACTCTTTGTAGCACTCCTGTAAATATGGTTCTATTTTTGCTTTTACAGTTTGCAATTCCTCTGGACTAATGGCCTAAATCAAAATAAATTTGTAGTAAACAGTCAAAGTAATAAATATTACTTACATAATAAATCTACAGTAAGTCTTCAATTGAACATACACCTATCCTACACAACAATTGGTTTTATATATCTTATGGATATAATAGTGTATAACTAGGTGTACACCGCTATGCTCTGCTGTGGCATATCGTGATTGTAGAAATAAAAACCACCTTTGAAACGACTTTGAATGGTATCAAAATTTGAACTCAATCAATGAAGAACTTTTACTTTATAGAGATGGTATAAACTAAATCGGTCAACACTGAAATGCAGGCTACATTTCACGATTTCATAAGTATAAGATGATGATAAGTATATACAATATATAAACTTATATTAGATACAATTTAAGGCTTGAAATCAAGAATATTCATTTAGAGAAACCATTTAGAAAAGTATATATACCTATTTTATATTTCACTGAAATACTTTTTTTTACTAACAAAAATAAGAACAACATAAAGATATATTATGCTTACCGAACACATATAAGAGGTTCCCGAAAAAAATATGAAAGTTGTAAGTAACAAAAACATTTTCAAAACTATACAAACAGGACTGATATATTTTATTACTTATTTTTCGGTTTTCAGGTATCCGAAATGGTTATGAATACGAAATAAACATTCCTGGGATATTTATATATTCGAATCATATTCATAGTGCAAGATAATTACAATAATTTTCAATATCACAAATTGATATAAATATATTAGAATATAAAATGAACTGAATCAATTCGAAGGTGGTAATTTGAACGTTTATTGTATGTTTACACATAAACGTTTCAAAAACAATTTAGGAGGTGTATTATTTATTTTTCTATATAGGACGTTACGTAAATTAATTCTCCAGTTTCAGCAAATTGTAACCGTTTTTTCTACGTTTACACTTGAGGAATAGCTAAACCTCTTCAAAAAATGTGAGTTGTGATCACCCAGTTTCCTGAGTTTTTTACTGAATGTATCATCCTGTAGTATTAAAAAGACCTACCTTGTTTTTGTAAATAACCAGCCAGGGTCAATGCTGAGATTGATTGTAGTAAGTCGTCAGCTTTCCATAATTCACATCCCCCATGGTTTATAATTTTCTAATTACATTACAATACAACCTTGTTTTATATATCAAGCTAACACCTACACAAATTTTGCATATATCAATGTTATGAAACCATACCTGGACATACTTATTATATGCATTAATACATTTCTATTCCACAGTACCCAAAGACAAAAGTTTCGGCTCCGTATGTCGTGACAATGAGGGCACCCTCTCTGTCACGACATACGGAACCGAAACGTGGACCCTTATGGTATGACTGCTTAATAAGCTCAAAATCGCTCAACTTACTATGAAAATGTTTATGCGCGACGTTTCTCTAAAGGATCGTGTCAGAAATGAGGTGATCGACATAGCCCACTGAATTAACTAGCTGAAATGGCAGTGGGCCTGTCATATTAGAGAAGGAAGCGAGAACCGTTAGGGTAAACGAGTTCTGAAGTGGAGACCACGTCTCAGTAAACGTAATGTAGGAACACCATAAGCTTGATGGAGCCACGATTTACACAAGATCCCTGACAGGAGCTGTACGCGAGAATTCTAAAATTAATCGAAGTGGCATGCAACCGGAGAGGTCTATGTCCAGCTGTGGACTGTGATAGACTGATGGTGATGAATTCTTAAACTTTAAAGTGTTATTTTAATCTTTGCTGCTATTTAAAATTGATTCACTATAATAGCATCACCATCGCGTAATTAATAAAAACTTGCAATTTTCATTATATCTGCTAAATTACAATATGTTTTTACAAGTCGACCCTCGTGAACGGATTTCTTTAGTCTATACGTTGTACAATTACAAATAAACTTATATAACTGATTGTGTTCTTAACACGAATTTTTAAATCGGGACTCTCAACAGGATTCTTTTATCATCCATTCCTGAGACATCTCTTAAACATTAAATAAGTGTGGCCAACCCAGGGTTAGAAGTGAAACAAAGGGGCAGGAAGTCGGACTTAGAAGGGGCAGAAAAAGTCGAGGTTTAGACACGCAATGTAATACCAAGTGTCTGTGTCTTACGTTCGTTAAGGTTGAGCGTGTTTGGTTTTGAGAGTTACCTATACATTTAGTAAGTTAGAATATATAATGCTGAAGATAGCTGGGTGAATTTTCATTGTCTATAATATTCGTAGGATAATGATTTATAAGTTTTTTGTATAACAGTTCGATCATCGTAATAATTGTTGAGTAACCTCCCTGTTAATTTTTTCTATGCATTACTGTTGGTTTATCTGTACTTTTGAAATTAGTTTTATGAGTAAAACTCTAGAGTCACTGCATTATGGAGAATCGGTTTATGACCGAGCGGTGCTATTCGATTGACCAGTAATGACCCTGCTACACGATTACATCTCGGTGATATGTAGTGTATTTGTATTGTGGTTAAAGCATGTATGAGTGTATGTCGAGTGCTTGAGTGCAGTTAGTTTTAATGGCCGCTCATTAAAACTCTCTGCACTCAAGCACACGGCCGAGTAAACCGAGTGTGCACATACTCAGTAAGTAGGCAGGTCAGCATTTATTGCCGTTAAATTAATAAAATTAAAGAAATGTAAAAGTGTCGTACGGAACTGGCTTCTAACCCTTGACTATTCTCACACAGAAAAAATAGTTCATACCAAAGACTCAATATGATACCTATGATTAATGTTTAAATTCACACACAAACTCACAGGCACACACATACACAAAAAAAAATACACATACACTCACACTTAAAACATACACACACGCGCGCACACGCACACATTCGTACTCATAGTTAAATTACTCTCACACAAGCACTCTAAACTCATAGCCCTGGCAAACACGATTGTCCAATTATTTCTATGTTATTGTTTATTTTTTTATAAATTTTAATTTTAATTTTGTTTTTCTATTACTTCTACATAATTTATTTTCATTATTATTGTTTTGTTTATGATTTTAGTTTGGTGTACATATTTAATGTTGCTTTCCTAAAATACAAAGATCGAATCACTAAGTTGCAATATTTGTATTGCATATGTATATATATTGTATAATATAAAGTAGATTTAATTACACTATCCAACACCAAAAAATTCACTGCGACCCCGAATGGTAATTCGTATTAAGCATACTTAATGTAATACAGAAAACACATTTATATTTATATATCACGTCACAAAAAAGAGATAAGGAGAATCTTCATTTCTTTACTGTCTGCTTCACTTTTTTGAGGGTAGTCATAAAAATATATCTTTTCTGGGTACACAAGTCATCAAAACTTTTAGATTACTCATTAAACTACAAAATACAACGTGTTTGTGTTAATTCTCTTGACTTATTTTGTTATGCTTGTGGTGAATTCACTCCTAAAAGTAAAAAAAGTCCATTTCCCCGTTGTTTGAGAAGTGTTATAAAGATTATTTTAAGACTATAATTAAAAATCAAGATAAATTGTGGGTGCCTCAAATGTGTTGTTTAAGGTGCTATAAATTTGACGGGTTGGCACAAGGGTACTATAAAACAGAGGTGCTGGGCTAGAAAACCTCCACGTGGTGCACCCTGGTAACGTTGGCGATGGTGTTCATCACTGCCAACGGCTAATATTCTAGCACGAAGAGGAAACCATTTTCTTCGGCAATTCGACCGAGACTTGGTCCAACAGAGCGGGCGTGTTCGTCGGATCCTCTGTTGGTTCTTCGCTCTTCGGAGCATTGAGGAGGAAAACCTCGGTAAAAAATCACGATGGTGGGACCCTTTCAAGGGTCGAAGTTCCTCCGTTCAGCGGTGGAAAAGTAAGACGGGCTCGGTGTGCACTTACACTGCCACCGAGCAGGCATCAGGAGACGTAGTCTCCCTGCCGCCGTCGACATATCGTAGTCCCGAGTTGGAGTCTCGCGACTCCAATCGGGAGCGAGGGTCTTGGCTTAGCTGCCCGGACTGCGAGGAAGAAAACCTCTATAAAAAATTACCCCGAATCCCGTGTTCTGGTGCGTGACCAGGGGATGCATGGCTGATGGGTAGTTCAGTCGTAAGCGCACTCCCAGCCGAGGCACCTGCGGACCCCTCAGTTGGGCATAAATTTACGCTTGCCCGGGTATTGGGGATCTCTGCCCGGGTCGACATTTATTCTCCCCATCTCGTGGGTTCAATAATGGAATTCCAATCAAACAAAAACAAAAACCTAAAAACTGTGGAAAGAAAGAAAGAGATAGATGGTGGGAAGCAAAAAAGGTCTGATGACTTCTCTTCCAACGACGAGGAAGCATTGGTTGGGATGCCTACCTCGGTGGGGCTCCCAGAAGTTATTATGACTGCTGGGAGCCGAAGAACATCGGAGCGATTACGTTCCAAGTCTACCGCGGGTGGAAGCTCTAGTGTGAGGACGGACGTGCTGGACTTCATGGAGACGGAGCTGTGTGACAGCCGAAAACGCGGACGCTCCAAGGATGAGGAGAACGATACATCCCAGGAGATGCTACCTCCTAAGGTAGCAAGCAGCCGCAGAGGGAGGTCACGAACCCCGATCTCGGCCCCGTCAGGCTCCGTCTTTTGCAAGGCGGAAGCCTATAGACGGCTCAGGGCAGACGGCGAAATCTTGGCAGAGGAGGAGATTGCGGATCTCCTGCTAAAAATAAAGGAGCCGATGGTGGGGGATTCAGTTCCTCAAACACCATCATCCATGCAGGAGAGAGCGAATGCGGCGGTGGCCATCATTCACAAAGTGGCCACCAAGTCGAGTAACCTTAAGGGCTGCTTTGTGAAAGCCCTTAAGGACTCCTCTTTCGCTATTGCGGGGGTCGTGGATACCCTCATCGGGGACGTGGCTCGGCTCCAGGCGGCCAACGATCGCCTGACGGGGCAAGTGGCTGAGCTCAGCGCTCAGTTCGCCCAATTCCGGGCGCATCGCCCGACAGAGGACCCGGTCACGTCCCCGTCTCAGTCTGCCCCCTCTTCCAGCCTCGGTGGCATTCCTGATGCCCATCTGCGCCAAATAACCGATGCAGTATAGCGCATGATGGACGGGCATCTGGCTGGCCTGGAGGCAAGGCTGCCACCAGCTCCTGTTGTCCGGCCGCCGCTTGCGGGCCATAAAGCGGGGGTTGCATCGGGGTCAGCATCGCTTCCCGTTGCGACCGGTCGCGTGTCCTACGCGGCGGCGGCAGCAGTTTCTGCTGCTCCTGCAACTGCTCCAAAGGCACGGCAGGCGGCCAAGGCAGCAGCCCGGACGCCCGCACCGAGGTCAGGGCTCAAAACAGCGGCAAAGACTGGGGCGGAGTTCCCTCCGCTCCCCACTCCAACCGCTGTATCTGGCACCTCAACAAGTGCTCCCTCCACATCTGCCCCTTCCACGGATGGTTGGCAGGTAGTCGGGGGGGCTAAGAAGTCCCGAAAGCGGGGTAAGAAGGCTGCACAAATAGCACCCTCTACCCCGCAGGCGCCATCGGCTGCAGTGGCTGCCACAAAGAAGCCGCGCAAACTACAGGCGCCTAAAAGCGCGGCCGTGGTAGTCACCGTGTCACCGGAGGCAGCTAGCAGCGGGCTGTCCTACGCGGCAATTTTCAAAAGGGCCCGGGACAGTCTCGCTCACGATTTCGGGACAGTAGGTGTCAGAATGCGCCTCGCCCAAACGGGAGCTCGAGTCCTCGAGTTCCCTGGAGCTGAAGGTGCTAAGACGGCGGACACAATTGCCGAGAAGCTGCGAGGTATGTTTACGGCTACGGATGGTGTCAAGATCGCCAGGCCCACTAAGTGCGCAGAATTGCGCATTTCGGGCCTGGACGACTCCATAACGACCGAGGATGTCCGCGTTGCAGTAAGAGAGAGGACGGGTTGCAACGCGGACAACATTAGGGTCGGCACCATCCGCCCCGGTCCAGGAGGACTTGGCGCAGTATGGGTCAGCTGTCCCGTAGCGTCGGCCAAAATGTTGGGCGACGCCGGCAGGCTGCTCATCGGTTTCGTGAGCGCTAGGATCACAGTCCTGGCGGCGAGACCAATGAGGTGTTACAAGTGCCTGGCATCGGGACACACACGCGCCAAGTGCGTTAGTTGTTTCGACTGCAGCGGGTTATGTTTCCGCTGCGGTCGACCGGGGCACAAGGCAGCTGAATGCTCTGCCGCCCCTCACTGCCCGGCGTGTGCGACGGGTGACAAGCCCGCCAATCACCAAATTGGGCAGGGAGGCTGTAAACCTCCCTACAATTCTCGGCAAGCGTCGGGGGCTAGCCAATCGACCCAGGCTGCCTCTGATGTCGTCCGCATGTCGGCATCGTTGCCCATGGAGGAGGTTGTAGAGACGGTCGAGTAATGGCCCAAGTCTCCAACCTCCTGGTCCAGACGAACCTGAACCACTGTGCCGCGGCGCAGGACCTTTTCCTGCAAACCATGGCATAGTGGTCGATCGGTGTTGCCGTAGCCGCGGAACCCTATTATGTTCCTCCCCGTCCAAACTGGTTAGGTGACCGGGACGGTTCCGTGGCAGTCGTCTGCTCCACGGCGGCTCATTCTCCGCCCTTGTCGCTAAGAGACAAGGGCACTGGATATATTGCTGCCGAGTGGGGGGGGATCACTGTATATGGTGTATACTTCTCCCCCAACCGGAGTTTGAACGACTTCGAGGTTTTCCTTAACAACTTGGAAACCTCGATGCGGCGTCTAACGTCTGGGCACGTCTTAGTGCTGGGGGACTTCAACGCAAAGTCCATTGCGTGGGGTTCCCCCAGGACGGACGCTAGGGGCGAGGCCGTAGAGGAGTGGGCGGCCTCGGTGGGGCTCTGTTTACTAAACAGGGGCTCCACCAACACGTGTGTGCGACAGCAGGGAGGGTCGATAGTGGACCTTTCGTTCGCTACCCCTGCCCTCGCCGCACGAGTAAGGAACTGGCGTGTCCTGGAAGAGGTTGAGACGCTCTCGGACCATCTCTATATCCGATTTGAGCTCTCCCGGTCCCAGGACGCCAGTAGGGGTCACGCGGCGCGGCGTTCTTCTCGCTTTCCGCGGTGGGCTGTAGCCAAATTAAATAGGGACCTACTAGAGGAGGCGGCCATTATTCACTCTTGGCTGTCTCCGCAGGCCCCGACCGAGGAGGTCGACATGGGGGCTGGTCGCTTCTGCGATGCCATTGCGCAGATATGTGATGCGGCCATGCCCCGCATCCGAGGTTGTCGGCCTCCACGGAAGGAAGTTTACTGGTGGTCCCAGGAGTTGGCGGACCTCCGCGCGGCCTGTACTCGTGCCCGGAGGTCCTACACCCGTAGTCGGCGGCGACACTGCGAAGAAGGCGAGGAAGACCAGCTTCATGAAGAGTACCGAGAGGCGCGGAAAACTCTGAAGCTGGCCATCAGCCGCGCCAAGGAAATTAAGCGTAAGGAGATGCTGGAGGGTCTCGATCGTGACCCCTGGGGTCGCCCTTATCGTGCGGCGCTACAAAAGCTCCGCACGTCGGGCCCCCCCCTTACAGAGACACTCCAGCCCAGCTTCCTGCAGGAAGTGGTCGAGGGCCTTTTCCCGCAGCGGGTGGAACACACACCCCCGTCGATGACCTTCGTGGTCGGAGACGACGGGGGAACGAGGACGATGTTCCGCCCGTTAGGGAATCGGAGGTAGGGGCGGTTGTTCTACGGATCCGCTCTAAGAACACCGCCCCCGGGCCGGACGGGATACCTGCCCGAGTGCTAGCCCGAGCCCTCGAACACATGTCGGACCGCCTCAGGGAGGTCCTGGATGCTAGTTTGGCGTCCGGACGCTTCCCTGAGTGCTGGAAAAGCGGGAAGCTGGTCCTATTGAGGAAGCCGGGACGGCCAACCGAATCGGTAGCGGCCTATAGGCCCATCGTGTTGCTGGACGAGGCGGGTAAACTGTTTGAGAGGATACTCTCTGCCCGCATCGTCCGGCATCTCCGCGAGGTGGGCCCCGATCTGTCGGACGCCCAATTTGGTTTTCGGGCGGGGCGTTCGACGGTCGATGCCGTGCTGCGCCTGAGGGCCGTTACCGAAGAGGCAGTGAGCTGTGGCGGCGTGCTGTTGGCGGTGTCGTTGGACATCGCCAACGCATTCAATAGTCTACCATTTAGCTGCATCAGGGAAGCACTCCACTACCACGGGGTGCCAAAGTACCTGAGGCGGCTTGTGGCAGACTATCTTGAGGAGCGTACCGTCATGTACGAGGATCGAGACGGTGTTCTAAGGCGGCGGCTCATGTCGTGCGGTGTTCCACAGGGGTCTGTCCTCGGACCACTCCTGTGGAACATGGGATACGACTGGGCCCTTCGAGGTCGTCTTCCCCCCGGGCTGGGCGTACTTTGTTACGCAGATGACACATTGATCACGGCCCGGGGGATGAACTTTCAAGAGGCGGCGCGCCTGGCCACCACGGGTGTCTCTCTGGTGGTCGAGCGAATTGAGGCGCTGGGTTTGCGGGTGGCCCTGGACAAGACGCAGGCCCTTTTGTTCCACGGGCTCCGTCGTGGTCCACCCTCCGGCGCCTCCATCGTGGTCAATTCGGTCCTCGTACCGGTTCAGGCCCAGATGAAGTATCTGGGCCTGATCCTCGACGGCAGGTGGCTCTTCGACGAGCACTTCCGACAGCTTTCTCCAAAGCTGGTCGGCGCTGCTTCTGCCCTTGGGCGACTTTTGCCCAATCTGGGTGGAGCTAGCGTCGCGACAAGACGGCTATACACGGGGGTTGTCCAGTCAATGGCGCTGTATGGTGCACCGGTGTGGGCGGCGGCTCTGACCGCCCAGAATAGGGCTCGCCTCTGGCGCCCTCAGAGGATATTGGCGGTTAGAGCCATACGCGGTTACCGCACCGTATCGACGGAGGCGGCGTGCGCCTTGGCCGGAACTCCTCCGTGGGATTTGGAGGCGGAAGTGCTCGCCGAAGTTTATCGGCGGACGGCTGACTTCCGGGCGGGTAGCGGCATACAGCCCCCGCCCGAAGAGACACGCGAGTGGCGAGAGGCCGCTCGTTGAGCCACGATGGCTCGTTGGTCGTCCTGGCTGGAGGCTCCACGTGCTGGTTTTGCCGCCGTGGAGGCTCTCCAGCCGGTCATCGCCGAGTGGGCGGGGCGGCAGCACGGGACCCTTTCCTTCCGACTAACGCAGGTCCTTTCCGGGCACGGTTGCTTCGGGAAGTACCTGCACTCGGTCGCCAGGAGGGAATTGAGTCCCGCCTGTCACCACTGCGACTGCAGTGAGGACTCGGCTCAGCACACGCTAGCGGTTTGTTCCGCCTGGGCGGCGCAGCGTGGGGTCCTCACTGCAGTTATTGGAGGAGATCTCTCGCTGCCGGCCGTCATACGCTCCATGGCCGGTAGCGTCAGTTGTTTTACCGCGGTCGCAACCTTCTGCGAAGACGTAATTTCGCGGAAGGAGGCGGCGGAGAAGGCCCGGGAGGACGATATCCACTCGGACCCAATTCGCCGTCGGCGAGCCGGGCGGCGGAGGCGCGCATACCAGCACCTCATGCCGCCTTGAGTGTGGCCGCGGGTGGACGGGATGGGTTTTCCCCTCCATCCGCTATAATGGCCAGCCGCGAGGAGGCGACGTCCGCGTGTGCCGTACGTCGCCTAAATTAGAGAGTTTATCAGCAGTTGGTGCCCGAGGTACCGGGCAGGCGCTAGGAGGGATCTGGATGTCGTAATAGCAGCGGTTCCCGGATCCCTCCTATCTCAAGCGCAGAGTGGCACACCGTGTGGTTTTAGTCGGTCCGATTCCGACACACCACCCTGCCGTAAACCCCGGTGGGGTGACGGCTCGAGGGGGTTTCCACACGTTAAAAACAAAAAAAAAAAAAAAAGGGTACTATAAAACAAATGCCCTTTGGTGTACCAATGCAGTGGCGTGAACCCAAAAATCACGTAGACGACTGTTACTTCTGTTTGACAACATTGAAAGGTTTTTCGAAAAAATCAAAACAGTCGATTAAATATGCTAACGTGACGTCAGTGTCGATGCCACTACCACATTTTTCAGACATTCCAGTACCGGTAAGATTTCATAGTTCATCGAGTTCAAGTACGGAAGAAGACGAAAAAGCAGACACATCTAGTAGTGGAAACGTCTTTCAAGATCAAATAGCTACAGAACCACATTTGATTAGCCAATATGAATTAAATGATCTTGTCAGACATTTAGATTTGACAAAAGAAAAATCAGAAATATTAGGCTCAAGATTAAAACAATGGAATCTACTGCAAGCTGGAATTAAAATCACTGCTTATCGTAAACGTCACATGTCTTAAACTACCTTTTATTCAAAAGCCGATGGATGAGTATTCTGTAACAATATTGATGGATTAATGTCAGCATTAGGTCACACATACGTGTCACAAGAGTGGAGACTTTTTATTGACGCATCGAAATTTAGTTTAAAAGCAGTTTTATTTCATAACGGTAACATACTGTCATCTTTACCTGTAGCGTACGGCGCTCACCGCCCAGAAACATACAATATTATAAAACTAATTCTGGAAAAAGTTGATTATATAAAATATAAATGGCAAATATGTGCCGATTTAAAGGTAATGGCGCTAATTTTAGGATTGCAAACTGGTTATACGAAATATTGTTGTTTTCTCTGACAATGGGATAGCAGAGCGCGTTCCGATCACTACACAAAACAAAACTGGCCTCTAAGAACAGGGTTCGTGCTTGGACAGAAAAATATAAAAAATGAACCATTAGTATCACCTGACAAAATCATTTTACCTACGCTATACATCAAGCTTTGTTTGATAAAGAATTTTGTGAAAGCGCTTTCCAGAGACGTACCTGGCTTTTCATTTCTCAAAAACAATTTTCCTACGCTAAGTGAGGCGAAAATTAAAGAAGGAATTTTTATATTATAGGACCTTACATACGAAAATTAATCAATGATCCCGATTTTTTATCCAGCCCCATTGAAAAACAGGCATGGTTGGCTTTTGTTGACGTCACAAAAAATTTCTCGGCAATCACATATCACCCGATTTTCATGAAAAAATAAAAATAATGCTGGGTGCTTATCACAAACTCGGATGCAATATGTCGCTTAAAATCCATTTTCTATACTCCCATTTAAGTTTTTTCCAGAAAACATGGGTTCAGTGAGTGATAAACATGGAGAAAGATTTCATCAAGAAATTGCAGAGTATGAGAAGCGTTATCAGGGTAAATGAGAACCAGCCATGCTTGCAGACTACTGTTGGAGCCTTCAGAGGGATACTGTGTCTACTAGTTACAAGAGGAAAGCCAATCGTTCGAAAAAAATGTTTTTTTAATGTAGAATAAAAATTTATGTCTCTCCTTTATACAAATTTTGTCAAAATCAATAAATGCCTATCACTACTAAATGTGACTTGATGTAATATTTTTATTTATACACTTCGAATAGTTTTAAGGTGATAAATCATAATTACATACTGTAAGACGAGTGAAAGTTTTTTTTTTCAAATTTGTTGCATAGTGTTATTAGTTCCCAGTTGAAGGCGCTGGCAGCTATAGCACAGTTTCATATATAGTGACCACAACTCATGGATTCTAGTCATGCTCTCCATTAGACCGAGTACAATCAATTTGGAAAACCCTTAAAAACTACTTATTACTTTAGTTAAACTCAAAGTTGAAGAGGTACTATCACATTATGGAAGCACTACATTGTTTAAGTTTAAATACAATAATTATCTAATTTCAATATTCTTAATCATAATAATCTAAATTATTTGCTCCTTAATTTTGTCTTATTGGTTGTATTTAATCTTGAAATCAGAATGAAATTCCCATTCAAGTAAAACATGTTCTAAAACAAAAAAACAAACGAAACCAAGTAATAAAAGGTCTTTCTTAATTCATTTCATATATTAAGAATTTCTAAAGTAATAAGCACAAACATTTTACTGAATTTAGAACTTACCCCTTTTTTAGAAGTGAGGTTAAAAAAATAATTACCTAAATATAGTGAAATTAACTGTCATTTGTGTTTAAGGTCCGTAACGAGTAACATTTATTGTAATCGTGACTGTAATTTACGCTTTTAATAAATAGCATCAATTTGTTGATTCAGTCCTTGAAAGTGTTAATAGAGTTTGCAATTCGTATATTATTATAAATTAGCCAGTCTATTTCGGTTTTTTTTTGTAAAAAACATTTGAGTAACAGTTTTGCTCAGGTTTATTTTAGGTCTATTTCAGGTCATTTTTCCTTTTTATGTTAAGGTGTCCTATTACCGTTTCTGTATACAGAATATCTCGCAGTGTCTCAAGACAAAAGTCTTTAACCAGTGTGTGTTGCCAGTGATGTCTTACGGCACAGAGACGTAGTCGCTCGCTATAGGCTTGATAAGAAGGCTCAAAGTTACCCAAAGAACAATGGAGAAGACAATGCTCTGAGTTTCTTTGCGTGATCGAATCAGGAATGAGGAGATTCGCAGACGAACCAAGGTCACCGATATTGCCAGTAAAATTGCTTAACTTAAGTGGCAGTGGGCGGGGCATATTACACGCAGAAACAATGACCGATTGGGCCATAAAGTTTTAGAGTGGCAACCGCATACTGGGAAACGCAGCATTGGTAGGCCTTCCACAAGGTGGTCTGACGACTTGGTGAAGGTCGCGGGAAGCTGCTGGATGCTCGCGGCACGGGATCGGTTGTTGTGTAGAACCTTGGGGGAGGCCTACGTCCAGCATGGTCCTATTAAGGAAGCCGGGACGACCTACCGATTCGGTGGCGGCCTATAGGCCCATTGTGTTGCTGGACGAGGCGGGTAAACTGTTTGAGAGGATACTCTCTGCCCGCATCGTCCGTCACCTCTGCGAGGTGGGCCCCGATCTGTCGGACGCCCAATTTGGTTTTCGGGCGGGGCGTTCGACGGTCGATGCTGTGCTGCGCCTGAGGGCCGTTACCGAAGAGGCGGTGAGCTGTGGCGGCGTGCTGTTGGCGGTGTCGTTGGACATCGCCAACACATTTAATAGTCTGCCATTTAGCTGCATCAGGGAAGCACTCCACTACCACGGGGTGCCCGAGTACCTGAGGCGGCTTGTGGCAGACTATCTTGAGGAGCGTACCGTCGTGTACGAGGACCGAGATGGTATTCTGAGGCGGCGGCCCATGTCGTGCGGTGTTCCACAGGGGTCCGTCCTCGGACCACTCCTGTGGAATATGGGATACGACTGGGCCCTTCGAGGTCGTCTTCGCCCCGGGCTGGGCGTAATTTGTTACGCCGATGACACATTGGTCACGGCCCGGGGGGCGAACTTTCAAGAGGCGGCGCGCCTGGCCACCGTGGGAGTCTCTTTGGTGGTCGGGCGCATTGAGGCGCTGGGTTTACGGGTGGCCCTAGATAAGACGGAAGCCCTTTGGTTTCATAGGCCCCGTCGTGGTCCACCCCCCGGTGCCTCTATCGTTGTCAATTCGGTCCTCGTACCGATTAAGGCCCAGATGAAGTATCTGGGCCTGATCCTCGACGGCAGGTGGCTCTTCGACGAGCACTTCCGACAGCTTACTCCAAAGCTGGTCGGCGCTGCTTCTGCTCTTGGGCGACTTTTGCCCAATTTGGGTGGAGCCAGCGTCGCGACTAGACGGTTATACACGGGGGTTGTTCGGTCAATGGCGCTGTATGGTGCACCGGTGTGGGCGGCGGCTCTGACCGCCCAGAATAGGGCTCGCCTCTGGCGCCCTCAGAGGATATTGGCGGTTAGAGCCATACGCGGTTACCGCACCGTATCGACGGAGGCGGCGTGCGCCCTGGCTGGAACTCCCCCGTGGGATTTGGAGGCGGAAGTGCTCGCCGAAGTTTATCGGCGGACGGCTGACTTCCGGGCGGGTAGCGGCATACGGCCCCCGCCCGAGGAGATACGCGAGTGGCGTGAGGCCGCTCGTCGAGCCAGGATGGCTCGTTAGTCGTTCCGGTTGGAGACTCCACGGGCTGGCTTTGCCCTCGTGGAGGCTCTCCAGCCGGTCATCACCGAGTGGGCAGGGCGGCAACACGGGACCCTTTCCTTCCGACTGACGCAGGTCCTTTCAGGGCATGGTTGCTTCGGGAAGTATCTGCACTCGGTCGCCAGAAGGGAATTGAGTCCCGCCTGTTACCACTGCGACTGCAGTGAGGACTCGGCTTAGCACACGCTAGCGGTTTGTTCCGCCTGGGCGGCGCAGCGTGGGGTCCTCACTGCAGTTATTGGAGGAGATCTCTCGCTACCGGCCGTCATACGGTCCATGGCCGGTAGCGACAGTTGTTTTACCGCGGTCGCAACCTTCTGCGAAGACGTAATTTCGCGGAAGGAGGCGGCGGAGAAGGCCCGGGAGGACGATATCCACTCGGACTCAATTCGCCGCCGGCGAGCCGGGCGGCGGAGGCGCTCATACCAGCGCCTCATGCCGCCTTGAGAAAGGCCGCGGGTGGACGGGACGGGTTTTCCCCTCCACCCGCTATAATGGCCAGCCGCGAGGAGGCGACGTCCGCGTGTGCCGTACGTCGCCTAAAATAGAGAGTTTATCCGCAGATGGTGCCCGAGGTAGCGGGCAGGCGCTAGGAGGAATCTGGATGTCGTAATAGCAGCGGTTCCCGGATCCCTCCTATCTCAAGCGCAGAGTGGCACACCGTGTGGTTTTAGTCGGTCCGATTCCGACACACCACCCTGCCGTAAACCCAGGTGGGGTGACGGCCCGAGGGGGTTTCCACACGTTAAAAAAAAAAAATGGCCTACGTCCAGCATGGAATGTCTTCTGGCTAAGATGATGGTGATGATGATAATTACTAATAATTATTGTCGTAAAAAAAGGTTGTAGTGAGCAAATCCTAAAAGAAAGACACGTACTATCGCTAACTTTTTTTAGAACCTTTAAATAGAAATAGTTTTTTCGTATGAAACATGAACCGATTACACAGCGCTTGTAATAGATACTCTCAAAAAAAGTAATTTTTCCCCTTTTTCATTGATACTTGAGTAGCATTAGCGTGATTATATGATGATGAGATGATGAGATGAGATACAGAATATTGTGTGGCGAATCTCGTTGTGATTGTTTGAATAATTAAACAAATACAATGTACAGTCACTTATATATTTATAACATTAATGTGGACTAGATAGGACATCGTAAATAACTTTTCTTTCAAAATAAATATAAATAAATAAATATTTTAGACATTTGACACATAACATCATCTAGATTCAAACTAAGCAGAGCTTGTGCTATGATAACTGGACTGTCTGATAGAATATTATAAATATTTGTGATGAATTTATCATCACAAAAACTTTGACAATACACTGCTAAACATAGCCTCTTTTTAAAAAGGTAGTTTATACCTATTATACTACCCTAGCCAGCCAGGTCGATATAGGGTTTCGGTCAAGTATGCCCTCTTTGCAGTACTGTTGCCCTACGCACATGCGACTTCCATGCGTCCACGGGAGGACACTTTGTATTCTTAATCCGTCACCATATCGAATAATTTATTTCATCGTCTAAAGCAGACGATAAAGACAAAAAAAAATGAAATATTTTTATCTTGTTAAAACAAGTAAGAAAAAAGCCATAGGATTCAAAATTTCACAAATAACGCACACGAATTCAAGCGTGAATATTGGTGCGAATCAGCTTCCATTTACGTAGAGTTCTTCGGTGGTGCAGTGCTAGCTTGTGCGGCTGTTGTGCTTGCGATCTTGGGTTCGATTCCCTGGTCGAACCAAATATTTAAACGATCCACAAGTATTTGTTTAGGATATTAGGTATTTTTATGTATAATATGTATCTATTTACAAGAAAAGTATAGATATATTTACATCAATTGTCTAGTATCCATAGTACAAGATAGCGACGTGTGTAAATTCCCAAAAAAAAAACTGATAAACCAATATTCCATAGGTTTATTATTTCTACTCTTTATATCTTTTTTTCCTTTACTATCTCTGGTGTATGATGTACCACTGGACAATGGTACACCACACACCAAAAAGCAACTCGACTCAGCAAATCAGTGTCAGGCAATTCTTTCTTTATTATTTAGCGAATGAGAGAACAGAATTCAGTAACTCAGAAGAAACCAACCCACAATTCTATACTTACTTAAATTTCATGTGTGGATGAGCCACTTATCCTTTAGGTAGGTATAAATGTAATTTTGAGCACCTGATCACACTTCGAACCTGAAACCTCGACCCTGCGACTATCAAAATTACAAGTCACACTTTAATCAGTATGTCTGTCAGTGTGTATTTATGAGAAAACGATTAACTTATGAACTAAAAATACATTCTGATGAGAACTTTTTATAATTTCGATGGTGAGTGGAATAAAACTTCGAGAAAGTTTCACCCCAAGATGTGTGTTTGCATAACACTTAGTTCACTCAATGCTAAAGGAATAGGTATGATACTTCTTTAAAGTGGTCGAAATCTACATACGAGTATGTATTCGTAAATATTAACATGTTATTCTTCTTGTTTATTTTTTTTTAATTTACTAACTTAAGTTGCGATAAAAATACGTAAGAAATTCGACCGACTTGCCGTTTAATACATTTAACATAGTTTAAGTATCTAAATATCAATTAATTAATCTAAGCATACAAACTATCTTCTACATTAAAATCTGGTATTGCCATACCAATTCATAAAAAGGTCAACAATTACATAAAACAATATAAATCAATTATATTTTTGCCTACTATTGACTAAACTATTAAAAAGTATGTTATTAATCAAATATACGAATTTTTAACCAAAAACTCTTGTTTTTAAAGCAAAAACTAATTCGTGGATTTATATATCTTTATAGGGTGGGCCACAAATTAGTTAGCTCAGAAAAGCGCAAACCCGGGGAACAATATCTACGCTACAAAGATGTTCTGAAACACCACCTAACATCCTATGGAATCTCTTGCGATTCTTGGGAGGAGCTTGCTACTCAGAGACCGGAGTGGCGAAATGCTGTCAAAACGGGCATTAATGATTTTAAGCGCGCTCGCTTCGAACATCTTGACACCAAACACCACCTTTTGAAAACTCGACCCAAACCCTATAACTACACATATAATGATACCGAATCTTTAAAACTAAATTCAGTTTTGCGAGTCACAGTCGCGCTCACGAACGTCGAACTAATAGTTAGTAACAGTGTGTCGTCGTCGACGGATACGTCTGGGAGGACATCATCATCATCAGTTAACATTCGAAAAAATCGTATGAATAAACCATTTGATATATATTATAGAAATTATTTATTTACAAGAAAGTTAATTAGTTGGAATTAATTTTTTAAAAATTAGATCTAAATGACCAGTATTTAGACGTTTGTACTCTTCTAAGCGAGCACCGAAATTTTCGAATACTCGTCGGCAAAGAGACCGCGAGATCGCCGACATCTCTTCACTGATTTTCTCTTTTAGTTGATGTAGTGTATTTGGTTTATTGATGTAGACACGATTCTTCAAATAACCCAGAAAAAAAAGTCTGCTTGGGATAGATCTGGACTTCTGGGTGGCCACGGAATGTCGCCTCGTCTGGAAATTAGCTTTTCCGGAAACATGTCTTGGACCACCGGCAGGAACTCATTGATGTGTAACAAGTGGTTCCATGTTGTTGAAACCATATGTTACGATTGTAGCCAGCAAATTCCAGTGGCATCGGTCCCAAGAGCTCTCGTTACATGTTGGCGCGGGATATTAAATTTAAATGTTATCGAATGCTTGGCCCGCCCTATACTTAACAAACATCAATACGGTTTTCAACCAAAAAATACACATGGTACTCTTTATTTATTGATTTATTCACACTTTATGCATTTTGTACGAGTACATCAGCGGACATAACGCCCAAGGCGTTCTTCTCCAGTTAACCTTAGGACAGTGTAGAAATATTGTAAGGGAAGTGCCCTACATGAGTAAACTTATACAAACATGAACATATACAATACATATGTCATAAATACACATATAAATTACATGTATATACATAAATATAAATAGACGCACATATTTAGATTATTTTCGTACACTATAATCAATGACTTGAATATAAATTGGGCCACCTATCGATTAGATGATTCTACAATCCTATTAAAAAGGAGCTTATGTACTTTAGTTTTGAATATAAAAAAGTTTGTGGACATCCTGACTTCGAGCGGGGTTGCATTCCAGAGTAGTACTGCCTGAACACAGAATGAAGAGTTCACGAAGTTTGAGTTGTGAGAAGGACATGAAAGTCAGGATCACTGACCTCTTGAACAACAAGCCAATTGATTTTATTTAAAATTGTATTTAAGTTGCTTTTTGTTTTAAATTAAAAAAAAATTGAAATAAATTTGATAATTGAAATGTGAATTATATTATTTAAATATCAGAATGATGAAGAAGTAGTCGGTGTAACCTAATTCGTCTTTTTAGGTCCATAATTTGCTGTCCTGATCATATTATCTAGATCAGCTGAAATAAAGAAAAAATATTAAATTAACTGTACAGTACAATATCAAAGCCCCATTGTAGTTAACAATGGGACTTTGATATTTTGACTACTCTGTATGCCTTCTGTGGTTGATAATATTAGATTTACATAATTATGTCATGAAAGTATTTTTTGTGTGATAAACACAAAGGGAATTTCTAACATGAGACATCTAGACACCGTGTGATGTAGATAACAATACAGAATTGATATTTTGATAATGTATTCTAAATTAATATTTAAAGAGTATTGTTAAAATATTAATTTAGAATACATTATCATTACATTACACATCACATTACATATATATTTAGAATATAATTTAAGTGTATTAATAGGGTAAATGGTACCACTTACTTCTGCTCACTTTCTCGCCAACATTCGATCAACAGTAATGCTCTTTCACAGCCTTTACTCCCATCACTTACTTCTACATCATTTACTAAAAGAACAAATCGTTTAAATAACTATAGCTACAACAACTAATGTTTAGTAGTTGATAGATCAAGTCTATAGGTTGTTATTGACACAGCTCAAACTCCAACTGTATTTTTACTTAAAGATAAAAGTTGTAAGCCCATAAAATGATCCCAAAAAAAAAATACTCTGTACTTTTTAATGTGTTGTTGTTCACTTGCAGTAACTATGCCGATATAACACACATGTTGAAAAGTCAATAGCTTTTACGAATATGTATAAAAGAAGAGTCTTCAAAAGGAAAAAAAAACTTTTAAAATGTAAACTGTATAGTTATTTCATTTATATTTATTTATACATGTAAATATTATAAAACTAAAAGGCTTGTTACTTTTGGAAATATCAACGTGAGCTTTAACCGTTGCGAGGATTTTTGAACTAGTTGTTTACAGTCATAACTTGAGATATCTATATATCTCTAGAAACTAACACATACATTTATAATTCGTATATAATTTAGCTTAAGTAAAGATATGACACCTGGAGCCAAAATAAGATGTAAGCTTTTGATGGCAAATATATACGATGAAACTGTGCGTACCTTTCGAGCATTCTTTTATAAGGTTGTCAGAAAAATTTACTTTTGTTTCGGTCTTTTTAAAAATCCATACAAATTCCTCTATTTTTTTAAGATCTGACATTCCATTCTCATCCAACTGAAATTAAAACCATATTCATAACAATAAATCAAACAAATTCCTGTGTTCTATTTGCTTTTATATAATATGTCTAATGTGAATCCACTTTTGTAAATGGTATTTTGAAGAGTAAATCACAAATTAAAAATAGATTCTATTTCTATCTTGGTGTCACTAAATTAAAATATCTCTAAAATTCTCTATTCTTTTATTTTAGTAAGGTCATTCCCAAAATGCAGTTTAGTATGTATGACATTTACAATTTTTGTCAATCTTCGACATTTAGAATGTCCTTTCACAGGATAAAACTCATTTTAGTGATATTTAGTTTAATTTAGAAACATTCTTAACAACAGAATTAGCATAATTTACAGTTTTATTGCTTTATAAGTAACTATAATATTTTGAAGCAAAAAAAATAAATATTTCTATTATTTGCAGTTCTTGTGCTTAGCTACAGAAAACATATACTCACGATTCCAATTCTCTTGAAAATACAAGACACATAGCAACCGTGCCATTTCTTGTTATCCCCAGCTCCTCCTATTTCCTCCAATAACTTCTCCATTTCTTTAAAACAGTGTTCTAAATGAGGCAACACTATCTTGTCGTAAACGGCTTGCTCCTCTTCAGTAAAATCCTACAATATTAATAAAATTATGCATTGTATATAAAAATTGTGTGAATTACTCACAATTCAATTCATTTTTTAGCTTGACAAAACTATCAATATTTTTTTTTATTTCAGTTTGTAAATAGAGTATGCAAACCTTGTATAGTACCATTGATCTTGCTAAAGAGACTATTAAAACCATAAATGTCCAAAACTTTACACCATACATTTTTAAACGATGTAGATTGATAACTCCACTGTATCGCTGTATCGTATCTGTTTTAAATTCATATGAATTCACTGTTGCTTACAATACATATGTAAGTGTAGTGTGTATATAATAAGTAAGTGTGTATAATATGAAGGCAATTACTCTAGGCCTGATAATTGTAACAATTTGACACATTTAAATTGAATCTGTTGATACCTAACACGTAATTCATAAATGCCCATTGAAATGTCGAGTTGTAAATTGTCGCAATTAATCTGTATGGTATTTATGAGGGCGCAACATTTTCATGCAACATCTTTTATCCCGAGAAAACAATAGACACAGTTTAGAAGCATAGAATAAGGTTTACGCGACCAAGACCGATCGACTTTGGAAAGTAAATAAAATTCTATGTGTTCCAGGCATAAAGCGTTTAGATTATCAACTTATTATAAAAAAGTTGGATAAGACAATAGTCTTCTTCTGTATACGCTTACTAATCGCATTTTTCTTATAAATTACTAAAGAAAGTCTGTGAAATTTTCGAGTATCACAAGTTAATTATAAGCAATCTTTATCTTCAGTTTTGAAGATAAAGATTGCTTATAATTAAGTACTATTAATTCATTTTAAAATAATTAAAGAAAAATCATTACATCAATCAAAGTTCGATTCTGTCCACCTCATTATTTTTTACCGGTAAAACAACTACGAGTACTATAGTCGAACCGCGGCCGCCGTAAGATGGCCACCTGATGGTTTGCGAGACGAGGGGCGAGTGATGCAATCGGCTACACAATACACGATCTCCAAACTCGATATCATCAGATTTATGTTTGACATAATGTAATCTACATATAATGCAATTAATATAGAATTTATTTCTAAGTATTATTATTTTTATTTATTGTAAGTTTTTACGATTAATTGCGAAATAGTCATATTTTATTGTGATTTAATCATTATTATTACAATTTTAATAAAGTTACCTAATTTTTAATATAAATATTATATTCACATTAAAAATTAATAAAAAGGAAAATAATAAATTTCGAATCCTAGTGAGGCGCTTTTGCACGCACTGCTTGGGGACATTAAAGGCATATAGTACCAATCTCGTAGTACTCGTACAACTTCAATGATCGTGGTTTTAAGTACAAAAGTAAATAAAACATTAAATAAAAAATGAAAATCTGTCTAATTCTTCTTCAAATCAAATCAACCTGTCACGGTCCCACTGCTTACCAAAGGTAAATTAAATTTCGTTCATTTTTGGATATGTGTCATCATTGTTTTTAGTTTTTGTCTATTAAATTATCTCTTTGTACATATTCATCCTTCACTGTAATTCTACATCCTATATTACATATCTTATAAATTTAGGATACGATTCATCCATATATTTCATAGGGTTATTTGAAGAATCTTGTCTACATCAATAACCCAAATATACTTTGCCGACGTGTATTCGAAAATTTCGGTGCTCGCTTAGAAGAGTGCAAACGTCGAAACGGTGATCATTTAGACGACATAATCTTTAAAAAATAAATTCTAACTAATTAGCTTTCTTGTAAATAAACAATTTTTAAAATATATCAAATGGTCTTTTTCTGTGATTTTTTCAATGTTAAGTAATTCGTGGCCTACTCTATATAATATAGGATAAATATAAGATATGTCCTATATTAAGTACCAGTTGATGGAAACATCCGGATTGCCCAAGACTGGAATGGTTTGCGCTCCTAGTGTGACGTCTTCATTCAGAGGTGATAGTAGACACTACGCTACTAGACCCTTAGTATTTATACTTTTTTACTTACTATATTGATTTCTGAACAAAACTTTAGTTCATAAAACTTACGAGTATATCAGAAAGAAATTCTTGGTACCTATTTGTAATTAAATTTAAACTCAAAACATGCTAATGATATTTGATTTCTTTTATAGTTATTTCATTTAGTAATTTCATTTTTTTAACATAAATGTTTAATATTTTTATTAACCAGTTTATTTGATTGGATGTTGATATTATTTTAACTTTGTTTTCCTAATTATAAAAGTCAATAAGTTTGACTAGGGACTTGAATAGTCACAAAAACAAATACTAAAG
Organism: Hypercompe scribonia; assembly: GCA_949316085.1. NCBI lineage: Eukaryota > Metazoa > Arthropoda > Insecta > Lepidoptera > Erebidae > Hypercompe > Hypercompe scribonia. The sequence goes on along the minus strand of OX438981.1, from coordinate 13,503,209 downwards.
ACGATTTTTATTGTACTACTCTTCTCAAGCAATTCCCTTTTTCTAAAACTCAATCTATAGTCACGCAGATGAGATTATATTGATTTAATTTTGGAAGCCCTCAAATACGCACTATTACGATCGCCGCCGCTGTTAAAGCTTCTCTAAATATAAATTAAAAAATCTGGGCGTAAAAGAGTATCCCACTTGGCTGCCATAGTATGGATCACCCTACTGTATTGTCTACATTCGCATTGACTATGGTGACCACAACTTTTAGATTATATTCATGCTTCCCAGCAGGCAGCTGCATTCCCCTTTGCAGGGACTATACTCTGCCTCTTAAATAAATAAATAAAAACTGTAATTTTAATATATATAAATACAGAAATTTATATATATTTTTACTTTATCTATATTAAAATGGTGTAAATAAAACTTTGATCATTGATTTGCTAATAAATTATATTAAAGAATTATTATAACATTGCGTAAGCAGTTGTCAGTGTAGCTCAGATTCTTCTTATAACCTTTATAGATTGTCCTGGTAATTTTATTTACATCAGCTGAAACCAAGAAGAAAATAATGTTAAGCCACATAATGACGAAGGTACTTAGTATAATAATATTTTCTATACCAACATCTAAAGAATTTGTAGCGCCTTCCACATACAGCACTAAGACTTTTGCTTTATGTCTTTACATCGCCATCTACCGAAGACACACCGAACTATGGAGTAATAAACTACGGGGCAACTACTAATCCTGTATTACGATATAGAAATTCTCACGGTGATTAGCCTTTACACAACATCCTAACACTAACGGTTCAATCGCAGCCCGAGATCTTCCCTTTGAGAAAAAAAAAGTGATAAAGTGGCCGAATAACTTTAAGACGTGATTTAGGTTCTCACCAGAATGGACAGACATGACACCCGTTTCCCCACAAACATAATTCTGTAAAATCTTACAAAATGAAAATAAAAAAGTTTTCAAAGTGAAGTTGCTAGAAGAATAATATCTGCTTAATGTTGCATTTAAATGTAAGACAACCAAGCTGATTAAGATTGAACTTTGTGACCAAATTATGATCAGGCATATTTCGTGCAGTTAATCCAAAGAGTAAAGAAAAAAGTGTGATTTTCTTTTTTAAATGTCTATTGTGAAAAGGTAAATTTGTACAAATATTACATAATAATATGACGATATAAATAAATTAACATACCTTTCCTAAGTGTTCTTTCCAACAGTCAGATAACAGCTTAGCTCTTTCGCAGCCTTCGCTCCCGTCACTTACTTCTGCGTCGTTTACTAAAAGAGTAAATTGTGAAATAGTTAACTATTACTTAAAATTTAAAATCGTGATTAAACATATTTAAGTCTAGGAATATAATTTAGTATAGGATGTATTGTAGTTACAGGGTTGCTTATTATCTAAATTTAATAAAATATATTGTAAAAAAACGAAAAGGTAGATTTTGTCGGTGGGAGTCTGAACGGAAGGCTCTGCAAGATAGAATCTGACGTGATCTGACGGGTAAGGAGGGCGGAATTAGAAAACAATGGCGGTGAAATCAAGATGCCAAAGAATGAGAAGTTCTGGTGGGAGATCAGACGATTTGTAGCAGGTGATAAAGTGGCCGAATAACGTTAAGACGTGATTTGGGTTCTCACCAGAATAGGAAGCCACAACTCCCCTAACTCCGGCCGCCCGTTTTAATTTTTAGTGAAAATGGAAAAATACCCAAGGATCTGTAAAATTTTTCCTACATGTCATCCGAAGTGAAAGGGCTTACTGTACATACCTTTGGCGCATTCATCTGTAACATCGTCTAATAAAGTTAGCGTTTCTTCGCTTTTTATGAATAACCTTGTATTTTCCTTTGATTTTTTAGGGTTAAATATACCCTTCTCATCAAACTGAAATTAAAATCATATTGAATGTACAAGTAACCAATATTTTTTTATATTTTAATTGCCCTTCTTTAAACTAAACCTCTAATACAGTGGTCTTAGGTAATAATATCCTATACTTTTGAAATGAACTACTCATATTAACACGTTAAAACAAATTTCAGAACGTGTTGCTAAGAAAAAAATATTTTTGTGTTGCTTTAGCACCGTCAAAATTAAACGTTTAAACGTGTTAAACGTTTTTAAATTGAAGCTTTTTTTAAAAATAGAGTGATTTAATGGTTACGTAAAAATCGCTACCTCAAGTTACTTAACATCTGTTTTCTGTGAGGCCTTTTCCATGATTAATTAACTTTATTCACAAGTGCTTATAAGTAATATAATTTATGCAAGAAAAAATCAAATGTTCCTAACATTGCTGATACTTTTCTACGAAAATGTCGTACATACAATTTCAATTTTCTTGAAGAAACAAGACATAAAACAACTGAGTTCTCCATTATTATCATCTTCCATTTCTTTAAAGTCATCTACGGACACACCATGTTCTTTAGAACATTCTTCTAAATGAGGTTTGGCAATTTCCAGCATAGCTGCTACTTCCTCCTTAGTAAGATCCTTAAGAAAGTAAAATTATGTAAATTTTATCCATCTATAGTTACGTATAAAAATAATGAGGTCTTAGTTTCAAGAACTAAATTATTTAAAAGACACCTTCTAGTCCAAGAGGTGGCAGTCATTCTGGCTGACTAGTATTCTAGGCATCATAAGAATTTTGTTTTTAATGTGTCACAAATTTTATTTATTTACATGATTGGCTTCATATTTCGATACAATACGAAACAGCTGGTGAGAAAGGAGTGTGCATTTATCAACCCCCTATTTTTATGAAATTGACGATTTTAACTAGAATACCTACTACTAAGTGTTGAATTGTTAATTTTCTCAAATTTTTATGACGCTTAAAATACCAATTCACAACTGTCAGTCAGGTTCGTACTTTTCACAATTGATATTTTTCGTTTTATATTCAACAACATTTTTTTTTCATATGACAGCCTTGCACCGGTCTTAATCTAGTAGAATCCATCAATCTAATCAAAACTCTCAATAAATCATTTTAATAAATATAAATGCTCACCGCGTGGGCCCTTGTTCTTGCCAAACAAACCATTAAAACTGCAAAAGTCCAAAACCTTAAAACACACATTTTGAAGTGATGACAATTAAACATACAACGTTAGATCTTCACTGTTTTACATTTATGTGAGTTTGTTATAATTCACAATGGGTATTTATATAAAATACAGGTAGTTAACCGAGGCTTTATAATTGCAACAATTTTACACATTAAAAATAAATCTAATGATAAAAAACACGCAATTTGCAAATACATGCTTATAAATATAACATACAAATATAAAATATTTTTATCAATGGAATTCAGGAAAGGGTGAATCACATACTTTACATACAAGTATCCTTATTAGTTTATTGAAAAGATGATACTTTAAGAAGATACCTGCTCAAACTGGATTGTCCTAGGAAATCACTTCAACAACACTATTACTCTATAGACAAGAACTGGTTAATTAACGTAATCCACCACTTTCCATTACCCTATTTGGCCCCAATTTAATATCCCTTGGTTAATGTAATTTTCATTTTATTACCATCTTTCCTATCTTATTTAAAAGTTTTTTTTACAACTTACAACTGGAGTCACAAGATGAAATAGCGGAAGTAGGTATAATTAATAAAACAGAGCAATTATCGTTATAACGCGACATGCAATTTACATTTTAACCTTCAATTAAGTTTTTCTGTGTCATACACTTATAGTTCCATTAATCATGTTTTTTCAGTGGCCCACTTTTCAGATTCATGATATAAAATACCTGTACGTACCAGTGTACAGGTCCTTTGGTAGACATCGCTGTAAGCGATATGACAGTATATTTAAAAAACAACTGAAATTTAATATTTCAGAATATTTTAAATTTAAATAATTTGTATTTAGTGTGTAATCATAAATATTATTCCAAGATATCTCGACCATTAAAGTTGTATACAAATATAAGACAATCACTTCATATAGGGTGGGCCATGAATTAGTTAACATTTGAAAAAATCATATCAAAAACTATTTGATATATTATTAAATTTGTTTATTTACAAGAAAGCTGAAATTTATTTTCTAAAAATTACATCGTCTAAATGACCACCGTTTCGACGTTTATACTTTTCTAATCGAGCACCGAAATTTTCGAATACTCATCAACAAAGACCGCGAGATTGCCTACATCTCTCCGCTGATTTGTTTTCTTAGTTGACGTAATGTATTTGGTTTATTGATGTAGACACGATTCTTCAATAATCCAATTAAATAGAAATCTGCTGGGGGTAGACCTGGACTTTTGGGTGGCCTGTCCATATCGTGTCAATGGAATATCACCTCGTCTGGAAATCAGCTTTTTCGGAAACATATCTTTGACAACCGGCAGCGAATCATTGGATGTGTGAAAAGTGGCTCCATTTTATGGAAATCATGTGTAACGATTGTAGCCAGCAAATTTCAGTAGCATCGGTCCCAAGAACTCGTGTATCATGTTTGCGCCGGATGTTAAACTCAAATGTTAACGAATTCTTGGCCCACCCTATATAACCCATGCTGAAATGTCTCTTACTGAACTACTTAAAGGTTGACTTGTAACGTTAAAAATGGTATATGACATTAAGTCCACCTCATGCAAAATGTAGTGCAGGATGTGTTAAAAATAAAATGAATAAATACTTTAAATAAAAAAAAATAAATAAATACGTATATATGTAAATATTTAATAAATTATGATCACAATCCAACTTCAACTTTTTCTTACTGGTTTAGTGGTATGTGTATAGTATCAAAAGAATGAATACTAATATAATTTTTATAAGAATTTTATTTGATTCCCGGTAACACTGATCGTTCACGTTGTCACGTAAATAAATAATCAAATGCATCAGGGAACACTGTGCAAGGGCAAAAAACTAAAAAACTTATGAAAATGTTTCCAAACACTACAGATGTCCATTATCATATTTTTCATTAAAATCCTTTTTATTTCCTTAAAAGTGTAAAGTTTTTTTTGCTGCATCTCCTGTCAATTAGCATTGCGTGCTCATAGTTACTTGTATTTGTTTTTGGTTCTAACCTATTTTATTATAAAAGTAAATTGCTTGATGTTAAACTTCAAAAAATTATGTTCTCAATTGGGTACAGGCTTCGGCAAAATAGTATTGTTATTTCTATAATAAATTTAATACATGCCAAGTGGTCGATTTTCTTTTTACCTACAGTATTTACCGTGTGAAAATCGTAGTGGTTTAAGCGGTTGCCACGTCGCAGTAGCAGCCTACAGCACAGAATGTTGTGGGTTCAATCTCTATATAGACCTTTGTGTGATCCACAAATTATTGTTCTTGGTCTGGGTGTTCGTTGTGTCCGTTTCATGTATGTTTGTAGTCTTCTGCGAGACCGGAAACGCTTTCAATGCGAGAACTGTTCTTAAGAAAAAAAATGTAAAAAAAAGGAAATAAGAAGTTATACTTATTTGGTGTAACAAGAGAAAATCATTTTTAAAAATTTAATCCTTCGCGCTATCATTTGTTTGTAGAGAAAACGTCATTAATAATAGAATAGAATAAAGAAAGTTTGATTATAACGCACTATCTAGTTAAATAAATTTTATTTAAATTTCATAAAAAAATTATTTGTATAAACTAAAATGTTGACTAACTAAATTTATAGTATCGCTACTCTCATCAGTTTTCCCTAACGCGCCAAAGGAAGTATGAAATTAAAAAAGGACAAGAATTGATAGCTTCAAATTAAGAAATGAATGGCGTTTCGTCTTTTTTTAAAAAAAAACAAGTTTTTATTTGTACCACTGTAAGTTTGATTTTTTTCAAAGTCTGAATCTGAATCTGTTTTGGGGTTTTGCGGAGAGTTTACTCAAGTAACGGCTCATAAAACATATTTTAAATGCTGACGTACATGAGCTGACAGTTTTATACTCTTACTTTTCCTAGTTAATTTTAATTAAGGATCGGTTGTTGAATCTTCAGTTGTACTGTCAAATAACTCAGAAGTCAATAAATTTATCTAGGTCTTTATCAAGTGAATAAAGTTTAGTGTTTTTCAATCTGGTGCAGTCTGATAGTTACACGATGATCTTTCATAGCTAAGTTATATATAGTTAATAACACGTTAAATAAGATTCAAATTTGACTATTTTATTTTAAAATTAATAGCCCTCTCTGATTGTCTGTAAGTAAATCTACCGTCAGTTTTGGTAGTGTATACTTTAGGTGTATGCGCTGTTGTCACGCATACCTGAAATATACACATACGCATATGGATGCCAGTTTGATCCCAGTGCAGCATTCCTTTTGATGTTCCAATATTTATCCTTAATAAGTTTAGTAAATGATAATTTAGTAAAAATAGGTAACTTCATCATATTTCTTTAATAGACTTTACGAAGCAACTAATGAAATTAAAAATTATGAAAATGATGACTGTATAGCGTAGTGGTTTGTGTAACGGACTGCTATACCAAAAGTCGAGGATTTGGTTTCTGCTGAAGTCAAACATTTTTGAGCATGAGCATTTATTGTTTGATTGTGTATTTCTAAGTTAAAAAATTCTAGATTGAAATATGAAGTTGACACACAGGCATTGTTATTTAAAATTAATAACCTTAAAGACTCCTTAGACATACTAAATAACAAGTATGATATCTCTCGGAAGGAGATTCAGGAGTATTCCAAGGCTTTAGATGATCTTTTAAAACTATCATCAAATAATACAGAGCGCTTTGACTCAACTTGGTAAATAATCATTTATGTGAATGTGCTCGCTCACACAATCATCCAAAGCCAGAGAGTACGTTTCCTTTTAGTACGCCTGAATGTGACACCTTACATACCAATAAGAGAACAAAGCAGTCATTGGGTGCATCATTTCATGTACAAAGTACATTAAATGATGCACCACCACCACAAAAATCTATCATGTTCAGCGATGACATTGGAAAAAACATGGGCTCTAAATTAAGATCTAATCTTACTGGTCAGTCTGTTTTAAATATTTGCCTACCAGCTGCACCCTTTGATGTTATTATGCAAAGGATTGTAAATTATGATTTCACTGATTGCAATAATCTTATAATTTTAACAGGGAACAGGGGTAATGTTAACAAAAAAGCTTTAATTAAATATTGTGAGTCTCTGTTATCTTTAAGTGTTAATAAAATTATATTGTTTACATTCCCCTACTCTAAAATGTTGCCAGATGTAGAAAATAGACTTAGGTATAAGCTTAATGTTACACTGCATACCATATGCACTTACAATGACAAATTTCATTTGATAGATACTAACTGTGTTAGTAAGTCTTTTTATCAGACAAAGGGTAAGCATTACCTCACTCCTAGTTTTACTAGACAGATAGCATCTTCGCTATCCTTTTTTTTACAAACTTTGACCAAAGATTTGACTACAAGACCTGCTTCTATTGAGCAGTCTTGTTCTAATAACATTCTTATTGAGATTTCTAATAATTTAAATTGAATTGTGAGACAATAGAGGTAGCAACCTCTAGCTCCAATTTTTTAAACTCACCTTTAATTAAGTTAGCAGTACAGTCAAATGAACACTATAACACATGCTACACAAAATATCAACAAAATAATAATTTAAATAAATGTAATGTAATTAATCTGGTTCATCAAAACATTTGTTGCTTGACGGAGGGCAAGCAACTTGAGCTGGAATTATTCATGAATTCAGAGAATATTAATATTATGTGTATTACTGAGCATTGGTTAAAGGGGCATCAACTCATGTTTAATTTCAGCAACCACCAAGTTGGAAGTTCATTCTGTAGAGTCAACACAATACATGGTGGGTCGCTTATTCTATTACATAAAAACCTTAAGTTTAAGGAACGGAAAGATATTGTGTCCCTCTCTATAGAATGTTCTATAGAATTCGCATGTGTGCAATTAGAGCAATTCATTGTTATAGGTGTATATAAACCTCCCTCCGCGGATTTGAAACTATTTTTAGAAATAATGGATGAAGCCCTAAGCAAACTTGCCATCTCAGGTAAGAGCGTACTAGTCTGTGGTGACTTTAATATTAACATTCTTGATAAATCAAATTCCACCCTTAAAGTTCTTAGTCTTTTTAAGTCCCACAACTTGCTTAATTTGTTTATGGAGCCTACTAGAATAACCGCTACTACAGCTACTTGCCTGGACAACATCTATACAGATATTGTTCCTAGACATAAATCTATTATTAATAAGTTAGATTCTGATCACTCAGGTCAGTTAGTTAGTTTTGTAAGTAAAAAGAAAACAGTGCTTAAAAAAAACATTACTCTTGTACCAGTAACAGTTGATCGCCTGGAACGTATGAGAATTAACTTAATTAATAATTTACCTTCCTTAAATAACAAATTAGACCCTAATGCACTATATTGTTCCTTTTTTAATTCGTTCCTTAGTCTATTTAATTCAATATTTACCTCCAAGACGGTTACTGTTACTGATTGTCCTATATTTAGTAACTGGGCAACAGTAGGAATTTATAAGAGTAGGGAAACATTGTATAGGCTGTATCATGAAAGACAATATAATACTAGTGAGGACTTTAAGCAATATGTAAAATGCTATTCAAAGATTTTTAAAAGTGTCTGTAAATTAGCCAAATCTTTGTTTATTAAGTCTAAAATCAGAAACAGTAGTAATAAAATTAAAGCAACTTGGAAAGTTATTAATGCTGAGACTGGGAGAAGTGGAACAAAGGAGTCTGATTTTAAATTAAATTTTGATGGTCACATTACCAAGAATGACATGGAAGTGGCCAACACATTTGAAAAATTTTTTTCCACTTTCCCAGTCGCACTTACAGGTAATTTAGGCTCTTCCACCTCCACTGCAGAATCATTGATCAGAGAAAATGTACCAGAATTTTTTAATAATTTTACTTTTCAGTATATAAATCAACTTAATGTTTCAGCTGCCTTCAAATCTATTAATATAAAAAAGACAGCTGATCTTTGGGGAATTTCTGTAAGTGTCGTTCACTCAATAATTGACATTATTGTACCTGACTTAGTTATTATATTTAATAGATGTATAGATTATGGTGTGTTTCCTGACCTGATGAAGTATAGCAAGATAACTCCTTTGTTTAAATCAGGTAGTCCATTAGACCCCACAAATTTTAGACCAATTTCGGTCCTACCAACATTTAGTAAAGTTTTTGAAAAGCTGATACTTACTCAGTTGCTTAATTATTTTAATGAAAATCAATTGCTGCATACTAAACAATTTGGTTTCACTCATGGTCGGTCAACATGTGATGCTGGGGTTAAATTATTAGAGTATATATTTGAGGCTTGGGAGGAGTCACGTGACGCCTACGGGGTGTTTTGTGACTTATCTAAAGCATTTGATTGTGTGCAGCATGAAACACTTGTCAGGAAATTACACCACTATGGAATAAGAGGCAGTGCTTTGGATCTTCTTACTTCTTATTTGAGTGATAGGATTCAAAGAGTAGATGTTAATGGTAAATTATCCCAGGGATCAGCTGTGGCGGTGGGGGTGCCCCAGGGGTCTATTCTGGGTCCGTTTCTGTTCCTTGTGTACATCAACGACTTGCCTCATCTTGTGAGGGATAACCATGAGATAGTGTTGTTTGCAGATGACACATCCTTAGTATTTAAAGTTAACAGACAGCAATCGGTAATTGACGATGTAAACAATGCTCTCTCTAAAATGGTACTTTGGTTTTGCGCTAATAACTTGTTATTAAACAGGAGTAAAACCAAATGTGTTAAATTTTATACTAGGAATGTTAAACAAGTAAAAACTAGTGTTTTGATGAACGGGGAGGAACTGGAATTGACAGACAAGGCTGTCTTCCTAGGTATAACTTTAGATTCACGGTTACAATGGGGCCCACATATAGAAACGTTATCTGGTAGACTTAGTTCTGCAGCTTATGCTGTGAGAAAGATTCGTCAATTGACGGATGTTGATACTGCGCGATTAGTTTATTTCAGTTACTTTCACAGCATTATGTCCTATGGTTTATTGCTTTGGGGCAGTGCCTCTGATATCGATTCAATCTTTGTGCTCCAGAAACGAGCTATTAGGGCTATCTATAAGATGGGCCCTTGTGAGTCACTAAGAAACAGATTCAAAGAAATTAACATTCTCACACTACACTCACAATACATTTACGAGAATCTTTTGTATGTTCATAAAAATCTGTGTAAATTTAAGAAAAATAGTGATCTCCATCAATTTAATTTAAGAAATAAAAATAAACTTGCCTTGCACACTACTAGGCTCCATAAAATATCGAATTCGTTTGTGGGTCAATGTATACAATTTTATAACAAATTACCAAACAACATAGTATTATTATCTATTAGTAAATTTAAGAAATTTGTTAAGCTGAGGTTGTCCAAAAAGGCTTATTACTCAGTTTCAGACTATGTCACAGATTTAGATGTTTGGAAATGAATTGCTCTTTTTTTAAGACCTATGATTGTGAATATAACTGCTATTTTAATATTTAAAAGATTTTGAGTTAAAAGAGTGGTGGTGAGTTTCTTTCCTGGGTTCTTTTCTCACCACTCTACCATGAACAATCTGCGAACCCAGCTAGCTATAATTTTAATCGACAGATTGTTCATCTTTCATCTTTTATTGTTTTTTTTTTTATGACGTTCATAAGTGTCTTTTGTGACCTAAATGAATAAATGAATTTGACTTTGACTTTGACTTTGACTTTGATTTGGTCTGAGTTTTTCTATCTACAATATGTACGTATTAACAAAAAAAAACTTGTGTGTACTGATCTACGAACACAAGAAGTTATACTTCTTTGACCTAACAAGATAAAAATATTTCTAAACACTTTATCCTTTACGTTATCCTTTGTTTGGAGAGAAAACGACACTAACAATAAAAAAAGGTGTTTGATATATTGAAAAATTTTTGTTGACATGTACGAAGGGCCGTGACCTAGTACTATGCGTACGTATGGATTGTATGTATATATATTATTTGTCAATCTGTCAGCAACGTCGTTCGCCATGTTAAACATTGAGTTCTAATTATTTCAATAAAATGTTATAAATAGTGATTAAAATCATAGTGTTTCTTTATGTCCTAACAAGTTTATCTTGTTACGTAAAAAAATGAATTTTAAACGCTTTTACTGCTAATACTGGCTAAATTTAAAGAGAGATATCAAAATGATGTACTACATAATTGCATATCTTAAAAATATCTATAAAAATGTTCACGATGTTATGTTTATATCCTACGCATAACTGACTGTAAATATTTTTACTTTTTGAGATAACATATTAAATATATGTTATGCTCTTAATGTAGACCGAAATTGCCTTTTACAGCTTATCATTAAAATTAATGTCTTAGAAGATGGGCGATTAAAATACAAGGGCAGGTAGAGCGGCCAATGCCGATTGCACCCGTACGAAGTCCAGGTGAGTCGTTTGTCGTCGGTGTCGGTGAGTCCGATTTTATGGTGTCGGTCTTTCGTGACGGTATGCGCGTGCATCGTAAAAGTTTAGTCTCGTTATTTTTCCCTAACGCACTAAAAGAAGTATAACCCCAATATATATAATTATATTGACATCAGTTGTTTAATAGTAACTATCATCCGATAAATAAGCTCTGTTCAGCTTACGACTAGACGGCGATGTGTGAAAAAAATTATTCATCATCACCCACAAAGTACTATCATGCCATTCTCTAATAAACCTTACTTTTCACAACAATTTTATTACAAAAAAAATATAGAAATACACAAACGTCAAAATTACTACTGTACAGATGTCAGCGATATTATAGTGCTCAAGTGTATGCACAAGCGTAGGTGCACTCTCTGTTCCCTGACTGTCATAACCAAAGGAAATGTCTACCCGACACAACCAGGGAAGATCAGATGCAAAACCGACAGCTTTACTCTAAGAATACTTAGATTAAGGAAGTACCGGAGGTGACTTTATCACTTGAAGGCAATCTCTTAATGGGATGGAAAGAAAAGCATGAGATGCAAAGTATAACTCAAGAGTTACAAGTGTATTTCTTCTCTTTAGGAGGACCCCAAATCAGTTAAAATACCGAATAAAGAATGTGTCATTCCAAAGATTTTTATATGATATATTCTTCGCTCTTCAAGTAATCAAACTTTTCAGCTCCATTGTAAAACATAACATAGGTACCATGATTATCCGTCAAAATACAGAATGCGTGAGTTTATACTCTAGATGTAGTAATAGATACTGATCAATCACTGCAAACTATACAATTGTCACTATTACGTTCACAATCATCTTACTTTTTGTCAGTAAGTACTCCAATCTTGATTAGATATGAAATGGTCACTAGCAATACCGACTTGACTTGAAATATATAAAAATACAATCTTTTATTTCGACAAAATCTCTTTTAAATCATAGGGATGTGACAGTTGGGCCGGCCACGAAGACCTTTTTAACTAACTAGTCATTGAATAAAACTTGTTACAGCTTAAAATGAAAGTAAACAGAGTTTGGTAATTAATTTATTGCATTAAGGATATTTTAAATGATAGCTGATATTTTGTCCGGTATGACGTTTTCTTCTCTCTGAGCAAAATTTGAAAATAACTGGATTCTATTATTCAAAAAGCTGAAAAAGATCAATAATAATTTTATTTTAATAACTGTAGTGAAAATTTTTATAGTAACAATGTCAATAAATAATAAGTGATTATTTATTTTGATGCGGCAGTGGATGGATGCGAATTGCCCAAGACCGGGATGGTTGGCGCTCCTTGGGTAGACCTTTTTTCGGCAGCGGAAGGTGACAGGTTGATTTGATTTCTTTTAATATCCGATCTCATTTTGACATTGTTTAGTGAATCTTTCTCAATTTATATTTGGATGAAACGGAGTTGACGAAGAGACATAAGAGAAGCAGATTGTTACAAATCAAAGATTTCTGTCGTGATCAGTACCTGGAAACTGATTTTTTTTTTGTAAATCGTGTTTTGTGATAAACACGGATAAAACAACGTTTTCTGAAAACGAAACCTAACTAGATCAATTTATCGCTTCCGAAGCTCCTTGCTTACTAAATTTCATGAAAATCGTTGGAGCCGTTTCCGAGATTCAGATTATTTACTGTATATATATACATACATTTATTAACTGCATGATTAGCCTAGTAGTTTAAGAAGTGGCCACGCCGCTCTATACTACGCTGAGTGTTGTGGGTTTAAACCCCACATATGACAACACTATGTGTGATCCATAAATTGTTGTCCTGAGTCTGGGTGTTCTTTGTGTCTGTTTCTGCTGTTTGTAAAGTGCCCCGCAACACAAAATACATTCCTAGTGCGGGCGTTGTCTTTTTAAAAGAAAAAAGAAAAGTAATATACATATGTACAAGAATTGCTCGTTTAAAGGTATTAGATAAAATAACGTTTTCTAAAAATGGAACCTGAAACCTCCTGAATACTAAATTTAATGAAAACCATTGGAGCTGTTGCCGAGATTCAGATTATGTATATACTCGTATATCAGCGGTTCTCAATCTTTTTTGGTGACGGAACCCTTTTGGAAAGCGAAATACTTGACGGAACCCTATAATAAAACAATAGTTTTTAAAAGTGTATTCTTTATTAATAAGCATAATAAAAGTACAATGTAACAGTTAGTTATTACTTACTTACATAACAAGTATAATAATAGAAGTTATTAAAAAAGAAAAAAAATCTAATGGGAGGTATGAAACTGTTTTTTATTTTTCATCAATTGGTTGATATCAGGTTTGATAGAGGACAGTTGAAGTCTCATATCAGGTTCGGCGTCCAGTCTATTGCGGTATTTTGTTTTCGTAGCTGCATAGGTTGAGAATCCTGTTTCGCACAAATATGTTGTTGGGAACGGGAGAAGAATATTCAGAGCCATTTTGGCAAGCATTGGAGATTCATCACGAATTCTGCACCAAAAATCGTTGAGAGGCGTCGTTTTGAACAGTACCTCCATACTTGTGTCTGATGACATATCTAAAAGAGATTCATATATCTCGTTTGACATACTTTCGGGCTTTTGTAAGTTGGGTAAAAAAGGATTATGAATCCATGAATTCAGTTTCATTTTTGTATTTTGTTCTTCGGGAAAATACTTCTCAAAAGATGCGCGCATCGAAGTGAGATATTTGACCAATTCCTCAAATACATCATCTTGAAACATTTCTGAATCGTTATCGCTAACAAACTCATTGAGTGAGGTAAAGCTTTCTATTTCTCTCTTTCCAACGCAAATAATCCAAAAATCTAATTTTCTTTTGAAGACAGTTATTTTATCACAGGCCTGGAACACTGTTGTCTGTTTACCTTGCAATGATACATTTAATTCGTTCAGTTTTTGAAAGATATCCGCCATAAAAGACAGTCGGAACAACCAAGTTTTATCATACAAACGGTCTTTCAAATTAAAAGCAGTATCTGAAAGAAACATTTGTAACTCGGCTCTAAGTTCAAATAGCCTTGTTAAAGTTTTACCCCTAGACAGCCATCGCACTTCTGTATGGAGCAGCAGTGTTTTATGTTTGCTGCCATAATCTTCACACAATAATGAGAACAATCGGGATTGTAGTGGTCGTGTTTTGATAAAATTAATTATTTTTACCGCTTCTTCCATAACTAATTTTAGATTTGACGGCATTTGCTTCATCGCAAGTGCTTGTCTATGCAGGATACAATGGCTGGAACTACAATTAGGCGCTTTATTTTTTATTCGTGACACTAGTCCTGCTGTAATACCCGTCATCGCCTTGGCCCCATCTGTACAAATGTCAATGCAATTGTTCCAACTGAGATTATTTTCCCCAAAAAATATATTTATTTTATTAAAAATTTCTTCTCCGGTAGTTTTTGTGGGCAGCGGTGAACACATAAGCATATCTTCTTCCAAAGAACTTTCATATGGATATCTCACGATAACCAGCAAGATAGCCAGACCAGCGACATCAGTAGACTCATCTATTTGCAAGACGAATCGTGTTTCTTGTAGACGTGTAACTAATTCTTGTTTGACGTAGCTTGCCAGATCATGAATTCGCCGTGAAACAGTATCGTTTGATAGCGGCACAGTAGAAACATGCTTTGCAGATTTTTCATCGAGCATACATTTTGTTATGTCTAACACACATGGTTTTATTAAATTCTCAGCGATAGTGTGCGCTTCACCTGCTTGTGCAATGCGATAGCTAACTAAATATGATGCCTCTGTGGCCTTTTCATTGATAGTTTGGGTTACATGCATCATAGTTTTTTGACTTTCCAATAACTGTTCTTTTTTACGTACAAAAAATTCTTTATTTTTGTCTTTAGACTCGGGGTGTACAGTTTCTAAATGCCGGCGCAACTTGGCAGGTGCCATGGAACTATTAGGAAGCAGTTTACTACATAACATGCAGAGAGGTGAGCCGTTGGAATCAACAAATCCGAAATTGATATATGATTCATCATACTTCCTTTTTTTCGCCTTTGAAACCGTGGAACTTGACGTCGTTGCATAATCGTCTGGATCGGTAATTGCTGTATACTCCGCGCGATCTGATTTTGAACATTCGGCTTCGTTAGAAGATGTTGTTGCAACACGTTTAACGCCTGTAAGCCAACGTTCCATTCTTCTTTATTAATAATGTTACATGTCAGGATGGTGGGGTCAAAATAACGCACGATCGTTACTGCGTAAAAGAGTTTAGTCCAAAGGAGAAATGTACAATCAGAATACAGCAGTAGAACACTAAACACTTTGTTTCTAGCAAGTAGGTACTAATCACTCCGAACACTAATCGTCGACTAACTAAGCGTCGAGGCGCGATCGCCGCTTTTATAGTCCTAGCCAGATCTCGAACATTCTCAAAAATACTCGAGTCGGCGCCTTTGATAAATAACAAGCCGAAATAAAAATAGAAATACAAAAAATGCTGTGTAAACAATTTCGACTTTACGTTTTAAAATTAGAGCCGAAAGTAGCTTGTTTACAATTATTGTTAATCTCAGGGGCGGCTTTTATCAAAGGGACTCGCGCGCTTTTATCAAAGGGACTCGCGCTCACAAGTAGATATCCGCGGTGGCGGCATAGTAAAATTGTACGAGGTGACTAAGGTCGGCTGCGCCTCGTGAATCGTGATACGCCGCGTCAGAACGGTCGACCAGAGAGAGGTGTTTGGAATTTTTTCTAAATTCTTGCGGAACCCCTACAGGGATGTCGCGGAACCCTAGGGTTCCGCGGAACACACTTAGAGAATGGCGGTCGTATATACTCACCGGCACGGAATCTTGGCCAAACTCATAACATGCGATAACATTTTTTGAAGGGTGTCTAACTTTGTTATTATCGTGTAAGTGGGTAGAAAAAATGTTTATGTTCATCTCAAGAGGGTAATTCACTAATTTGAAATGCATTTTGGTCTGCGTTTTAAAGTTTAGTTAAATCGTGTCATTAATCTGACGAGGTCGAAGTTTTTAATTGTGCTCTAAAAATTTTAAGTTTTAATTTGACAAAGACTTTTGTTGTTATTGTGGTTAATAAGCACCTAAAGGCCCCTTAGGATCCATAAAAATGCCTTTGTCATCAAGTCAGATAGCACAGGCAGTGGCATTAGTCGAACAAGGTTTGACCCATCGTGAAGTGGCTATTGTCCTAAACGTGCCGCGTTCTTCGATGCAATATGCACTAAAACGGTATCAAGAGACTGGCCGCTACACCCGAAGACCAGGTAGTGGCGGTGTAAGATGCACATCAGCTCGTGACGACCGCTTTATTGTGTTAGAGATTTTAAGAAATCGCTTCCTGACCGCTGTTGAGATCCGTCAGCGGCTTCAAATCTCCAGAGGTGTGAATGTTAGCGAGCGTACGGTGAGAAGACGTATGGAGGAAGTTAATTTGAGAGCAAGAAGACCAGCCCGTGGTCCACAGCTCCTCCCACAGCACAGAGTATCTCGACTTCACTTCGCCCGCGAACACGCTAACTGGACTTTTGAGCAATGGGCAAGGGTTTTGTTTACAGACGAGTGCAGGATCGCTTTAAATGCACCTAATGGTCGACAACGTGTCTGGAGAAGGAAAGGGGAACGCTATTTGGCGATGACAACCACACCGACGGTCAGTTTTGGCGGAGGCTCTATAATGGTATGGGATGGCGTGAGTTCTGATGCTCGTACGGAATTAGTCATCGTCAATAACGCCTTAAATGCAACTCGATACGTTGAAGAAATTCTTCAAGATCATGTTGTGCCCTTCGGAGGGTTTATTGGTTATGACCAATTCATTTTAATGCATGATAATGCCCGTCCACATGTCGCTCACATCGTAAATGATTACCTTCAAGAGGTTGGTGTTCAAAAATTGCAGTGGCCAGCTCGCAGCCCGGACTTAAATCCGATAGAACACGTATGGGACAAACTGAAACGAGCAATAAAGTTATCATCGAACCCACCACAAACCCTTAACCAGCTTCGAGATGCTGCACTTACTACCTGGCGCGACTTATCACAAGTCAACATCAAGAACGTCATCCAAAGCGTGCCAGACCGAATGCAGGCGGTCATTAGGGCTAGAGGAGGCAACACACACTATTAAAAAGGACAGAAAGCGACAAAAAATCAAACAATTTTAAATTCGTAGTGCTTTTAACTTTAGTGTAAAATTTTGTGAAAACGTGATTTTTTGCATAAACTTCATTATGAACCCGAAAAACCTTTTAAAGTGAAAAGAAGTGATCAGGAACGTTAACTTAATAGACTCCGATCACAATTAGTCAAAATTTGTAGAGCTAAGTGAAAAAAAAAAGGAAGTTGTCATACGTTTTGTACTTGGCCAAGTTTCCGTGCCGGTGAGAATTGATGATCGAGTTCAAACCTTTGGTTACAGTGCTGAATGGAATACTTGAACCATTAAAGATAATCGGTAAAGTTTAAGCAGTATGGAGTCTACTCATTATGTGTGTCTATTGAAATCTCATCGACTACGACTTTATGGCGTCTAAGTTCCTATTAACTTCGTCAATAGCTTGCGTTATCTCCTCTACCTGTACCTGCGAATATACTTACAGATTGTCAGTTAAAACTTACCTCTTTTTTTTCTTCTAAACATTCAAACAGTAACTTGGCCCTTTCACAATTTTCATCACCTTCTGGAATCTTTGCTTCGTTTACTGAAATTATTAAATTGTGGCAAATTTGCTATGAGATTAATCTTAACAAAGTTTTTCAAGTTTTAAAGACGAGATCTTGTAAATTTGTGTCTAATGGTGTGTACAAATTTGGTGACTATTTTTAATCAATAAGTATTTAAAATTAACTATTATTTACAATTAAATTATTATAAACATATATGTAGTCAAATAATGTGAGGCAACAAAGTATTTTATTACCGTATTTTATCTGTAACAGTTTTCGTAACATTTTTTACTGATGTTCCACTCCTATTAGTTATCATTATAAATAACCTTTAATATCAGAGCTTTATGTCAGAGCGCATGTATGTATTGCTGGACACAAAGCTCTATTTAGCAATGAGCTTTTGGCCTACTATACTATGGTGGCCAGACGGGTTGGTATAGTAATATAATCCTAGTCTGGATGTTGAAGAAACAGCAGTACCCGGATCCCTCCTATCTCAGGCGCAGAATGGCACACCGTGTGATTTCAGTCGGTCTCATGCCGACACACCACCCCGCCCTAAGCCCCATTGGGGGGAACGGTCCTAGCGGATTTCTACACATTAAAAAAAAAGGAATATAATCTTAAACCTAGTTCTATTAGTGATAAACAAAAACCTTTGCCCTTCCTCGATAAATGGACTATCTAACACTAAATTCTTTTCTGATGCGAATTCAATACTTAAAAGATTACTGTGTCCTGTTAAACAAATATTTCATTTTTACAATCGTATTTCATACAGTTAATTCGACAAAAAAGTTAAAACTAAATACAATTATACAAACCTTTATCGCAGCCCTTTGCAGCTTTCTCGATTTTTGAAATTATTTCTTCGTTCTTTACGTGAGTTTTCATATTTTCTATAAACTGGTCAGAATTAAACATACCTTGTTCATCCAACTGAAACCAAAACAAAAGGATTTTTCATATAACGGTGCCGGATCGGACCAAAAGTTTTTAAGATCTGCAAAAATTTGCTGTACTGTCTGTTTTCTTTGTATAAAACATGTATATGTCTTAACAAAAAAAGTGTATACTTAGTAAAGTATTCTATCAGTTAATCTAGTTGTCATGGTACAAGCTCTCATTAGTCAACTCGCTGACGTTTTGTGTTAAATGTCTAAAGTATTTCATTTATTCATTATATATTTATTACATATTCGTCAAAACGTTACAACCATTCACCTTCCTGCAAATAACAGCTCAGTTGCTATTCATACCACTAGGTCAGCGGTTCTCAATCTTTTTTGGTGACGGAACCCTTTTGGAAAGCGAAATACTTGACGGAACCCTATAATAAAACAATAGTTTTTAAAAGTGTATTCTTTATTAATAAGCATAATAAAAGTACAATGTAACAGTTAGTTATTACTTACTTACATAACAAGTATAATAATAGAAGTTATTAAAAAAGAAAAAAAATCTAATGGGAGGTATGAAACTGTTTTTTATTTTTCATCAATTGGTTGATATCAGGTTTGATAGAGGACAGTTGAAGTCTCATATCAGGTTCGGCGTCCAGTCTATTGCGGTATTTTGTTTTCGTAGCTGCATAGGTTGAGAATCCTGTTTCGCACAAATATGTTGTTGGGAACGGGAGAAGAATATTCAGAGCCATTTTGGCAAGCATTGGAGATTCATCACGAATTCTGCACCAAAAATCGTTGAGAGGCGTCGTTTTGAACAGTACCTCCATACTTGTGTCTGATGACATATCTAAAAGAGATTCATATATCTCGTTTGACATACTTTCGGGCTTTTGTAAGTTGGGTAAAAAAGGATTATGAATCCATGAATTCAGTTTCATTTTTGTATTTTGTTCTTCGGGAAAATACTTCTCAAAAGATGCGCGCATCGAAGTGAGATATTTGACCAATTCCTCAAATACATCATCTTGAAACATTTCTGAATCGTTATCGCTAACAAACTCATTGAGTGAGGTAAAGCTTTCTATTTCTCTCTTTCCAACGCAAATAATCCAAAAATCTAATTTTCTTTTGAAGACAGTTATTTTATCACAGGCCTGGAACACTGTTGTCTGTTTACCTTGCAATGATACATTTAATTCGTTCAGTTTTTGAAAGATATCCGCCATAAAAGACAGTCGGAACAACCAAGTTTTATCATACAAACGGTCTTTCAAATTAAAAGCAGTATCTGAAAGAAACATTTGTAACTCGGCTCTAAGTTCAAATAGCCTTGTTAAAGTTTTACCCCTAGACAGCCATCGCACTTCTGTATGGAGCAGCAGTGTTTTATGTTTGCTGCCATAATCTTCACACAATAATGAGAACAATCGGGATTGTAGTGGTCGTGTTTTGATAAAATTAATTATTTTTACCGCTTCTTCCATAACTAATTTTAGATTTGACGGCATTTGCTTCATCGCAAGTGCTTGTCTATGCAGGATACAATGGCTGGAACTACAATTAGGCGCTTTATTTTTTATTCGTGACACTAGTCCTGCTGTAATACCCGTCATCGCCTTGGCCCCATCTGTACAAATGTCAATGCAATTGTTCCAACTGAGATTATTTTCCCCAAAAAATATATTTATTTTATTAAAAATTTCTTCTCCGGTAGTTTTTGTGGGCAGCGGTGAACACATAAGCATATCTTCTTCCAAAGAACTTTCATATGGATATCTCACGATAACCAGCAAGATAGCCAGACCAGCGACATCAGTAGACTCATCTATTTGCAAGACGAATCGTGTTTCTTGTAGACGTGTAACTAATTCTTGTTTGACGTAGCTTGCCAGATCATGAATTCGCCGTGAAACAGTATCGTTTGATAGCGGCACAGTAGAAACATGCTTTGCAGATTTTTCATCGAGCATACATTTTGTTATGTCTAACACACATGGTTTTATTAAATTCTCAGCGATAGTGTGCGCTTCAC
The DNA here is from genome assembly GCA_949316085.1 of Hypercompe scribonia. Lineage (NCBI taxonomy): Eukaryota > Metazoa > Arthropoda > Insecta > Lepidoptera > Erebidae > Hypercompe > Hypercompe scribonia. Next base: position 13,482,098 of record OX438981.1, on the reverse strand, counting down.
CTGCTTGTGCAATGCGATAGCTAACTAAATATGATGCCTCTGTGGCCTTTTCATTGATAGTTTGGGTTACATGCATCATAGTTTTTTGACTTTCCAATAACTGTTCTTTTTTACGTACAAAAAATTCTTTATTTTTGTCTTTAGACTCGGGGTGTACAGTTTCTAAATGCCGGCGCAACTTGGCAGGTGCCATGGAACTATTAGGAAGCAGTTTACTACATAACATGCAGAGAGGTGAGCCGTTGGAATCAACAAATCCGAAATTGATATATGATTCATCATACTTCCTTTTTTTCGCCTTTGAAACCGTGGAACTTGACGTCGTTGCATAATCGTCTGGATCGGTAATTGCTGTATACTCCGCGCGATCTGATTTTGAACATTCGGCTTCGTTAGAAGATGTTGTTGCAACACGTTTAACGCCTGTAAGCCAACGTTCCATTCTTCTTTATTAATAATGTTACATGTCAGGATGGTGGGGTCAAAATAACGCACGATCGTTACTGCGTAAAAGAGTTTAGTCCAAAGGAGAAATGTACAATCAGAATACAGCAGTAGAACACTAAACACTTTGTTTCTAGCAAGTAGGTACTAATCACTCCGAACACTAATCGTCGACTAACTAAGCGTCGAGGCGCGATCGCCGCTTTTATAGTCCTAGCCAGATCTCGAACATTCTCAAAAATACTCGAGTCGGCGCCTTTGATAAATAACAAGCCGAAATAAAAATAGAAATACAAAAAATGCTGTGTAAACAATTTCGACTTTACGTTTTAAAATTAGAGCCGAAAGTAGCTTGTTTACAATTATTGTTAATCTCAGGGGCGGCTTTTATCAAAGGGACTCGCGCGCTTTTATCAAAGGGACTCGCGCTCACAAGTAGATATCCGCGGTGGCGGCATAGTAAAATTGTACGAGGTGACTAAGGTCGGCTGCGCCTCGTGAATCGTGATACGCCGCGTCAGAACGGTCGACCAGAGAGAGGTGTTTGGAATTTTTTCTAAATTCTTGCGGAACCCCTACAGGGATGTCGCGGAACCCTAGGGTTCCGCGGAACACACTTAGAGAATGGCGGCACTAGGTAATACCGCTTTTACTAAGTCACAATAGCGATCACTTACAAGTAACTTAAAACACGAATGCACTGTACTTAAACATGTACAGATGTATAAAAATTAAACTCAACTGTGTATAAGACCGTGAGTTTCATTGTAAAACACCTAAGTACATTTCTCAATGTACTTGTATAAAACCGTTAATTTCTTATTCATGCTGTAGCGTATAGTCACAACTGACATGTCCGTGTATATGGCATATAACATAAATAATTTAAATTTTAACATATGATTATTCACTACTAACAAAATGTAAGTACCATTGTTATAAATTTTTCTATATATAGAAAATAATACTTACAATTTTCATTTTTTTATAGAAACAATCAAGGAAGCAATAGTAATTGCCTGGAGTATTTTTCACAGTATCTTCCAAGTTTTTCAAATTTAGGCCATGTGCCTCAAGGCACTCCATGAAGAATGATAGCTCAATCTTCATCACTGCATCTATTTCATCAGAATTAAGTGCCTATGACACAAATTATTCAGGTGATTTAATAAAATTTATATATTGTCAATGAAGCACTCTTGAAAATTGACTATAAATGTGTTGCAACATGTAAATTTAGATATACACAAAATTACATAATAAAATGTATACAACATACACAGGAGGGGCCAAGAATTCGTTAGCATTTGAATCTAACATCCCGCGCAAGCAAATGCCGTGATAGGTCTGACCACTAGCTCGTTTCTCAGCCATTTTATCACAATGGATCTGGACTTTCTGTCTGAAATAATTTTATTTAAACAACAGTTCGCTTATGACTAAGACGCTTATTTCGCGTTAAATACGATTTACACGACTTAAATCAGTGTTTGAGTGCTTTTTTAATAAAGAAATGGGTGAAAAAGTTCGAAGACACGGGATATACGCTAAATGTGAAGCAAACTGGAGGCCCACGGACTTCTCGGACCGAAAAGACCTTAATTAGGGTTATACTGAATATGTAAAAAACTTTTTGGAACCGATGCTACTGAAATGTGCTGGCTACAACAGGAACACATGGTTTCAACAAGATGGAGTCACTTGCCACACATCCAATGGGACCCTGCCGGTGGTCAAAGAAATGTTTCCGGAAAAGCTACTTTACAGACGAAGCGACATTCTATGGCCACCTAAAAGTCCAGATCTATCCGCAGCAGACTTCTTTTTATGGAGTTATTTGAAGAATAAAATACACTACGTCAACTAACGGAAAATCATCGAAGAGATGTCGGCGATCTCAGGGTCTCTGTGTCGACCTTTATGGGGCTCCAGTATGGGCAGAGGTCCTGAGGGCCAGCAATATAGCGTTACTGCGACGACCACAGTGAATACTGGCCTTCAAGATTATAAGGGGGTACCGCACGATCTCCTTTGAGGCAGTAAGTCTCCTGACCAGAACTCCACCATGGGAACTGGAGGCGAGAGCCCTTGCAGTTCTTTATCGGTGGCACGAGGAGGCGCGCGAGTTGGGTCGGAGTCCTGACACTCGAGAAATCGAACATCAGAAATCCCAACTCCGCCAGGCTCTCTTGGAGGAGTGGAAGGAACGACTTTTGCAACCAAGCGCTGGACACGCAGTTATTTCGGCGGTAAGACCCCTTATGGAGGATTGGCTTGAGAGGCATCATGGGACCTTGTTATACCGACTGACGCAGGTGATCACTGGAAAAGGATGTTTCGGAGATCACCTGTGTCTGATACGCAAGAAGCCAACGCCTGAGTGTCATCACTGCGATGGCCGGACCGTGGGGACAGCGCTCCACACGCTGGCAGAATGCCCGGCATGGGTGGAGCAGAGGCGTGACCTCATGGCGGCCATCGGAGTTGAGACTCTCTCGCTCGATAACATGATTGCAGCAATGATCCGAAGCGAGAGCACGTGGAACTCCATTGTCTCCTTCTGCGAGCAGGTCATGCTTACGAAAAAGATCGCGGAGCGGGACCGGGAGAGGTTTAGAACTCTCCCAGTCCGCCAGGCCCGGGAACGGGCTAGTTACCGCAGAAGACTCGGGCGCCGGAGATCATTAGACGATCTCCGTCCTCCATAAGCGCAGGCCTGGGGGTCATGGATGAGGCCATCTGTCACCCCAGCAGAAACAGGCCGGGGTGGTAATGCAAGCGCTACGGTCTGCGCGCACCCTTTCAGAGGGGGGACAGTAAAGAAACCATCAGGTTCTCACACAGGAGGGGCCACCCACAGCCGTAGGTGGCTCGTGGTATGTCGGGGTTCCTGGTCCCCTGGCTGTTGGTATCTGAGACGACGTGCAGTTTTTGGTCGGTTCAAGTCCGATATAACAACCCTTCGGTGGTATCCGTGGGGATTTCCGCACAGTACAAAGAAAAGGGGGGCCTCGGTACCGACGAGTATTCGAAAATTTCGGTGCTCGCTTAGGAGAACGCAAACGTCGAAACGGTGGTCATTTAGACGATGTAGTTTTTAAAAAATAAATTCCAACTAATTAACTTTCTAGTAAATAAACAATTTATATGATATACCAAATGGTTTTATATACAATTTTTCAAATATTGACTAATTCGTGGTCTACCCTGTAGTATGTGGGTCACAAAGCTTAACATATTTTCATTGAAACAAAGTTTTTGGTCTGTATTTTAAATATATTGTAAAGTAATTTATCTAACAACTTGTGTACTTCATAGAGAACATAATGTATCACATATCGAAAGATTAGATATGCAATTGGTACAAGCTAACATAAATTTCTATAAAATAAACCGATGATCTCCTCAATAACTGGGCGGATCTCTTCGATCTATCGTATTTCTATTTTCCTCCCAGGACTCGTACTGTTCCTTACTCTGCTCGTTCCCTCTTTCTTTCTTACACCTACTTTCCTTGTCTATCTATATTTCTTGTGCTATTTCAAAACCATTATATTTCCCAACAATAATTATAACACCATCCAGCCAAAACTCAACAAAGGCAAAAGTTATCGGAACAGGTAATCTGCTTTACAACTGACCTATTCTAACAGACTCTTATTCCCAATAAATCTAAGAAATTTATAAATTCCTAGCCGTACCCTGCCACACTTCGCTACCGCATTGTTCGTTGATATGAGGTAAAGAACTAATAAGATGCGAAAAATCTATAGAACAAATTATTGAAACAGTTTGTATATTGTTGGAAAATTTGAGCTCAATTGACGCCAAACTTTTTCAGCTGAGAAGTATACACAAATCAACTTTGTAGATTTGTGTCGATTTAATTGACACAAATGGTGTTTAGGGCCAATTTCACTATTTGCTGATAAAGTCTCTGGTAAACTAAGGTGAACTTATTTGCCAGATAATTACACATTTCAATTTCACACGTCTTGGATTAAGTTTGGAACAACTTTCATCTTTCATATAATGTTAAACATCAGATAACTATCTGAAACTTTGTCAAGATTTGGTAAAACTGCCATTGAGTTGTGAACGTTTTAAATTCTTTTTGACTTTTGCCAGTCTTAAGCATTATACATGATCACTAAAATAAATGTGTTGGTCCACTCTATATCATATTCTAGTGCACAATATTTTTGAATAATAATTTTTATACAATATTCTCACCGCCTTCACATTGAATCTTCCCATGAAGAACACTAACGCCACGTAATACCAATGGATACCCTGTCTATTAAACATTTCTTGGTTATTGGATTTTGATGGTTTTTGTTGATTCTCTGTCTATGTTTATGACTGTAAAATGTATACACATGTCATTTATATGAAATAGATGCAATTTATTTCCTATGTGAAATAATGGCGATAATTTTATATTTTAGTATCAGTCATTTCAAAAAGGCTATTTAAATACAAAATCACCGGTGACTTAATGTACATTTAAATACGTAACATAGAATAAATTGGTTTATTCAAATGTCCGTGCAAAAAGTACTACAAATGGAAAATATACTATGTATTCACGAAACTTATCAACAAAATAAATAAATATTTCGGACATTTAACACACAATGTCATCTAGTTTCAAACTAAGCAGAGCTTGTGCTATGATAACTAGACTGACTGATAGATTTTTTTTTGTAAATACACACAAATAGAAAACACCCAAACTTCGAAACAAATATTTGGAAATCATACAAACATTTGGTCTGACCCGGGAATCGAACCCGAGACCTCAAGCACAGCAGTTGCATTCAATACCGCTTCGTCACCGAAGCAGTTTTAAATTCATATGTTATTAAAGTAAAGTTTAAAATGTATTATTTTTTGTATTGACTATTAGTCTTTTAAACTCAACCAAAGTTTCGTTACAATAAATATGGACAAGCTGCTTAAATTGTGACATACATATGTGTGAAAAGGCTTGGATCAACGAATAATTGCTAGAAGTTTAAATTGCAATCAATCTACAGTTTTACTAGTAATTACACTTTCTATGCGATGATCCATCGTCACTTGTCCTCATATACCACATAAATCTGTCTTTCGAAAACTTATATTATACAGTATTTGTGATTAACCGAAGAACAACTAGCATCCTTCTCTTAAAAATGATTGTTCTCAGGCATCTTTAATTAACGAGTAAATATGAAGTGTAAGAGGTAAATTATTTTTTGAAATTTTTAAATCTGTTCGTTGTGAAGGAAACTTAGAGGTTAAAGAAATACCTAATATCCACGTTTCTTATTGTTGTAAAAACCTTGTTATTGAAAAAAAAAATCTTTTTAAATTTGTGTGTTTTGATTTGCGTTGATTTCAACATTGTCTTGGTACTGTTTGCGATACTATGATCGAACCATAGTATCTCAAACAATACCAGGCTAAAACGAAAATTGTTTGTAAACACAGCTAAACGAAATTCATTTAATTTTTTCGAAATTTTTCTTCGACATACATATGTTTGATATTACATACTTTTAAACTTGTCCACTAAACACTAGCTATCCGTTTACTAATACTAATAATACTTTTGTATAATATATTCAGTGAAAAGTGTTAATCGATGCGAGAAGCTGAGGATCGCACCAAGTAGCGTGCAATTAGAAAGGCCTATATCCAGCAGCGAACTGTGATAAGGTGATAATGATGATGATTATTTCAACAAACATCAACCAATGACGAATGAAGACTGACAAAAGACTGCACAATTGTCACGCCGCTCTCTACTGCTTTCTGTTGTCCACAAATGGTTGTTCTGAGTCTAAGTGTTCTTTTTGTCCGTTTCTTGTAGTAGTAACAGAAAAAACAAACAATTGAATATTTTCCATACAAAATGTCAGGTATCTTTAAAATAAATAACATTATTAAATGAGGATTCGGAATTGACGACATACATGCGCAAAAACCGAATTTTTGTGTTATTATGATTAAAAAAACGCAAATTTGTAAATAGCCACTATGACAAAGAGACAACTATTTTACTACTAACGCCATCTGTGCCAAAACTAAAAAACTAGTGTCGATGTAAACAGTAAAACTACGTCGGATTTGTTAGGTGGGTCAAACACAAATAAATATGAATAATATAAATAATACTATCAATCATGAAAATTTTTCCAGGTCTCCCAAAGCATTGCTAGTTGACATATTTAAGCTTAGTTTTTTTCAATATCAAAGGTACTTATTTCTTTAAAACTGATTATGTAAAGGATTTTTTCAATTGCATCTGCTATTGTTACTAAAAACAAACTACAAACCTTGTGAACACTTTTCTTTAACTTTATACAACCTCATTAACTCATCTTCGCGATGTAGCGCTTAGTAATAGCCATACAAAGTAGATACCTACATAAAGTTTTCAACGTTGAACACCCCTTTTTTAATAGTAAAATATACCAAATTTAATACATTATGAAGTTTCAAGGAGCGAACAGCGAGCTAAAAAAGGCAATATTGCTTTCCTTTCATTTATTTTCATAGAAAAACATTACGAGCAAGTTTATTTGCAGTAAAGTATCTAAAAGAACGTAACTTTTTAAAACTTCACTGTGATACATAACTATCGTTGGAAGTACTGTTATATGGGAGCTGGTTAGCTTCCTAATGATAATTAGCATATAAAAATAAATATCTTTTTTAATGAATAATAAAGAATACACCGTATGTGTAAGGGCGGTTTCAGTGTGCATTGCAACCACCTTGGGGCCGCAGGACCTCGCTCACACTGGGACCTCGCGTACTCGCATAACATCAAAGATTACACGTACTTCATTTCAGCTGTCACTGTGACAGGCCACATTTCCATTGTTGACGTTTATGCTTTCAAGCAGCGCTATGTTTGCGCTACCTATCTTTTGATTTAAGTATCCTTATTAAAACTATTTCCGTAAAGACAAGATAGTCGCAATGAACAATCCACCCGAGGCTTCTTGTAAACCTACCCAGACCCTCGCAATAATCTAGTCACCTGGCAATATATATATTTCAGGTCGCACCCACGCCGATGTACACAATTTTATCACACTTAACTAAACAGAGATGGGTCATCTTAAAAAAAATTGTGGCATTTTTTTTGGTGCTGGGATAAATTGCTTGTTTCAAATTGTGTAAATTATTACTTGTTGATATAAAATTTGTTATTCGTTTATGTACTCGGTTCGCCGGTGGTGAATTGGGTCCGAGTGGAGATCTTCCTCCCGGGCCTTCTCTGCCGCCTCTCTGCAAAATGACCTCTTCGCAGAAAGTCGCGACCACGGCCAATCAGCTGTCGCTAACGGCCGGCCGGTAGCGAGAGATCTCCTCCAATAACTGCAGTGTGCTGAGCCAAGAACTCACTGCAGTCGCAGTGGAGACAGGTGGGACTTAATTCACTCCTAGCGACCGACTGCAGAAACTGCCCCAAAACAATTATCCCCGGAAAGGACCTGAGTCAATTAAAATGAAAGGGTCCCGTGCTGCCGCCCTGCCCACTCGGCAATGACCGGCTGGAGAGCCTCCAGCCGAAACGATCAACGAGCCATCGTGCCTGGACGAGTGTTTTATTTTACTTAACTACCCCAACTAATATTCTTTCAGTAAAAACTAAATTTGACTTAAGTATATGCTTTATAAATTGCCTTGGTTAATTTATTTTATGAAATTAATACTTTAACAGTCACACATTTTCGAACAGGCATGTAAAGAACAAGATATGTTAAAAAATGACAGTAATATATATTTAATGACAAATTTGATATCATAAAACTTGGGAATTCCCAATTTTATTATACGTAGATACAGATAGATAAATGGTTCCTTTTGTAATGTTAAGGGCTGGCACACATTTCAACAAGAAACGTTTATTTTTAAAGGGCAAAGAAACAGATGCGTCGACTGATGGCCTATAGCGCTTTATTCAGATCATAGTAAGCAAGTTCGAACTAACACTATTCTGATTAATATGTTGCATCAACAAATATGTAGCATTTCAATCTTATTTAATTTATTGATTTTCTTTAAATTTATTTATGATATTGTTTATTTTGAAGCCTATTCACCAAACACTTGCCATTCATTCACTCCAGTCAAGCAGTAACTGTGATAACAGCATTAATTGTAGGTTTTGATATTATTCTTCGCCAAATACAAACTGAAAACAAAAGCATTTTGGGTTTAAAGTGAAGTCCTAATAAACTTCGACCATCAATTAGTATGTTTTCCTTTCCTAGTTAAAAAGTTGTAGCACTTGACAAAATGATATTGAATATTATTAAATGAACTTACATGATCACCGTTATTCTTTAAACAATCGAATAACAACATTGCTCTTTCTGCATATCCAACCTCCCCATCACTGACTTTAGCTTTGTTTACTGAAATAATAAATTGAATCGTATAGGTATTTTGTAACTACATTAAATAATCTTAGGTCTCTTTTAAAAGTCTAAGCATTTGTTTCATTAAAACTAATTATCTCCTTCTTGATCTGATTGATCTTTTCTCTCCTTTCTTCCTGTAATCCCACTTCCTTTAAGCGGAGTGTGAAAAAGCATAACAGTAGATAGTCATGTTGTGGGTCACCATACAACATACACTGTTTGCATTCGCTATAAAGGTATTATGACTACCACGCTCGGTTTTTACTCATGCTTTCCATCATGCAAAGTAGTTTTAAAAGACCTATATTAAAAAAAAATACCTGTAGGTATTTTTATTTGTACTCATAACAATTATAGGTGTGTATGAAAGATGGGGAACTTGATTAATTTAGAAAAGGAGGGTCTATGTATTAACTGGCATGGGAGTAGCAGCATAAAAATCTGTTACCCTAGCAGAAGCGACACTGAGACGGTGACGTGACGAGCTACGCGAGCTACGCTTTAAGCCAAAATAGAGGCAATCAAGATCTGTCAGGGATCCAGAGGCCTTCATTCTTAGAGTTTACCTGAGTTTCTTGCAATAGACTCACATGTAACACGGTGTGGTATTGGTCGGTTCGATTCTGGCATACCACTTCACACATAGATTTTTTACACGGAAAACAACAAAAACAAAAGAATTGTGGCAAGCAACGTTCAAACGGTGGAGTTAAAATTTGAATCAGCCTCAACATACGTGGAAACTTGTACAACGATTACTAAAAATATACTACAAACCTTTTAAACACTTTTGCCTAATTTTATATGACCTCTCTAACTCATCTTCACGATGTAAGTAACGCTTAGTGAAAGCCATAAAGTTTTCAACGTTCAACAACCCTTCCTCCATCTAAAATCATACCAAAATTTGTACGTTATGACGTTTTAACAAAAAATTTATATTTTTCTATTTTTACTTTACTTTATAGAAAAAATATTATGGATACCTTTATTTGTAGTAAAGTAATTTAAAAAAATGTTTTTAAAAGTTTACCATAATTAACTTCTTTTTTTATGCCTGGCCAGTGACCTTTATTGCCTCTTTCAGTTATATAGAAAAAAGTTAACGTCCAAATAGCCAAACCACAATTCTATCGCTCATTTTGAACAAAGAACAAACTAAAATTTTATTATTCATTTTTCGATACTAGCGGTACCCATAACTTATCTTAAAAAGTACTCATTCTAGCTTCTACTATCTCCTGTTCCTACCGCCACCAGCAAAGTTATACTCTCCCCAAACTCCCAAAACCCTACTAATAAATTACAAAAAAATATAAAATAAAAGTAATATTTACAATTCCACATTCAGTGAAATAACAATGGATGTAGTATTTATAATCGGGATTATCGTATATCTCCACTGTTTCTGAAGACTTCAAATCCAACATATTTATACACTTTTCAGCTGCGTCGTTTGTAGCTTCTAGCATATCACGATATTCTTTGTCACTCATGCCCTAAAATCAAAACAGATGACAAGTTTATATATTTTAAAGGATAAAAAAAAATGTAAGCATTTCATTAATAAAATTTTATCAGAATATAAAACAGGACATTTGCTATTTCAATGGGAGAGGTCTATGTCAAGCAGTAGAACGTAATAGGCGGACGATGATGATTCCATTGCTTCAAATAAAATAAGTATTTTTAGAATGCATTTCATTTACTTAACAACTAATTTTATGTTATTTACTAATTATAAATTGTACGTGCTTTGGTTATAGAAATAAAAAAGCCTTTATTATAATTTATAAAAAAAAATAGATTTAATAAAAATTCTTATTAATATACTCATAAACATCTATCACAGCAACATTTAAGGACAAATATACTTTTCAAATATTATATTCTCTTTATAATTTTTTTATTTTAGAATTTTCTTTTATATTTGTTATTCATCTGGGATTAGATCCCAGGAATTTATGTCTTTAAGTGATTCTAAAATTTCATCGTTCGATCGAAATCCGAATAAACCTAAAAAAAAACCTTTTTCCGCTACAACATTCAGATATTTCATAACTTTTATTGTACTTACTGCAAACACATAGGTGCTTTTGAAGCAAACTATCAAAAGTGTAAAAGTGAGAATCGTATGATGAAACATTTTCAACAAGTGTATCGACACTAACACCTGATTTTCGTTTTTATATATTTCATCAGATCTAAGGATCTATGCACATATAGCAGATGGAGTATAGCTCATTTTCTGGTGTGGTTATATAGACTGCTATGATAGTAACATAGACTGTTCATATTTTTTTGCACTTACAAAATTTGTAAACGGCAATTTTTAACAAACTTTCTGATTTTTTTTTTATCCCACAATGTCATTTAATGACAAACTATGCAGAGCTTGTACTGTTGGTACGAGACAACTCGTATAAATACATGTATACTTTATTTGTAAATACAGACATTTTATACATAGAAAACACCCAAACTCTGAAATAAATATTTACAGATTATGCAAATATTTAATCCGACCCGGAAATTTAATCTGAGATCCAGCAGTCGCATAAGGTACTCCTGCGCCACCGAGGCAGTCGAAGTTCTTATCTAGTGGTTTGGGCATTTCTTGCATATTCTTATAAATAAGATCTACACATTCGGACAAGCAAATAGCATCACAACTAACTTACTTTAAATGAATTTAATTGGTTTCATTAAATTAATTAATTTGATATTGTTTTGAATACTATTTCTCTAAACTGTTCAGCCAAGTGCAGGCCGACCCTAAGGAGAACTATTAATAATAGTGATACAAAATACTGTACATATGTGTGTAACAATGGCTGTTAATTCAGTATATTTTAGAAATCATGACAACTTTATGTACTTTAAAATATTATAAACACCCAAAAACATCGATGAGTGACATTAATTTAGTAAATATTCAATGCTTAATGTAGTGTTAACCTTCACGGCCATTTGGACACGTAAAACTATTTATACTCATTATAGGAACACGATTTAAACCCAACTCGTTATATATGTGTCCAAATTCAAAATTATCCTAAATCATAATGCTCTTGTATCCGTGTCGTAATGGTTTAAGAATTGAGAGGGTAACCACCCCTATTTATTATGGATGTAGTAAAGTCAACAAATAGACCAAACTACGCATTACAACAACACTGTAAAAAGGAAGAAAATTTAGAACAACAGCGTGGTTTAGAAAGCCAAAACTCCCTTCTCCTTGTCGATGTCCTGTTTGTCCTTTAAATGTATTTGATATATAGTTTATATATATAGTAAAAGTTCGATTTAATTCTGTATGTATAGAATTAAATCGAACATTTAGGGTGATCGATTTTGTAATTGTTTTAATTCTCAAAATAGCGGATAGGTGACACGAGGACATGTAACTACAAAAATAGATTGTAAATATAAATGAAATGTTGACGGGCATTATAAACCTTGTGTACCTCATCCAGCACCCTGCATTTAGACGTGCTAATGATATCCAGGTGCAAATCTTAACAATATATTACCAGCAGGCTTAACAAAGTTAACATTCTATGAGTGGGTCACGAATTAGTTAATATTTGAAAAAATCATATAAAAATCACTTGATATATTATAAAAATAGTTTATTTATAAGAAAATTAATTACTTGGAATTTATTTTTTAAAAATTATATCGGCTAAATGACCATCGTTCCGACGTTTGCACTCTTCTAAGCGAGCACCGAAATTTTCGAATACTTGTCAACAAAGAGACCGCGAGATCGCCGATATCTCTTAGCTGATTTCTGCTTTTAGTTGACGAAGTGTATTTAGTTTATTTATGTAGACACGATTCTTTAAAGAACTCTATAAAAAGAAGTCTGCTGGAGATAAATGTGGACTTCTGGGTGGCCATGGAATGTCACCTCGTCAGGAAATCATTTTTTCCGGAAACATTTCTTTAACCACTGGCAAGGACTCATTAGATGCGTGACAAGACGCTTCATCTTGTTGAAACTATGTGTTAGCAAATTCCAGTAGCATCGGTCCCAAAAAATCCCATATCATGTTTGCGCGGGAACCTAGATGCAAATGTTAACGAATTCTTGGCCCACCCTATACAAATGAAAACGTTATTTGAAAACTATTCATATGTATGCAAAATGAAGTCATTTCAACGTTAAGTCCCATGGTCAAAATAATAGAGAACAGAAGCGTTTAAACTTGTAGAAAGAGGTCTTGGCTAGGCTTGCTGATTGTATAGTTGATATTAGATCCTAAATATTTGCAAAGAAAACTTGTACATACACAAATGGAACAGAATTGTCACTCTTTAATAATCAAGCTGCACGTGTTAACACACCATTAAGTTTAAAAATAATAGGCAAAATAAATTACTGAATGCAATAGAATTATTTATTGATAAAGAGCTAATATAATAAATAAATAAATAATAAAAATGCTTTCAATCGAATGAGAGACGATTGCAAATAATTTTAGAAATTTATATAAAATAGAAATATTTTATATCTGACTTCCAATTTCTCACACAGAAGTTCAGATTTTTCCTGAAAACTTAAAATTCGTGCACTTGAACCAAACAGCTGTCTCCCACTCATTTCAATCAGTTAAAAAGCTTATAGTTTTTAAAGTTATAATCAAGTTACATAAACAGTTTCTTTTAAAACTATTCAGCGTTCCGGTATTGTTCTTCTACGAGAACAAACTGAAAACAAAAAAAAAATAGTTACGGTATGCGTCGAAAGCAAAAACGATATTTGTGTTTACAAATATGTTCATTCCCTTGTAAAGAAACAGTTGCGTTCGAGGTAGTGACTATGAAGTTATATTTTAGAGATAACAGAGTAATATTGTGTTAATTTATCACCGTTTAATGAACTTACATCATCCTCTTTTTCCTTTAAACACCCGTATAACAACATTGCTCTCTCTCCATAGCCTTTTTCGCCATCACTGACTTTAGCTTCGTTTACTGAAATAATAAAATAAACGAGTGGACAATTTGAAAGATCTGGACTTTTAACGAATGTACTAAAAAGTATATTTTTTTAAACCTGCTAAAGTGACTCTACTCTGCGCGATAGAAAGCACCAATAGAATCCAGGAGTTGTGGTCACCATACTCACTGTGAACACAGACACTGCGGTATGGTGACTCATACTATGGTAGCCTAGTGAGATACTTTTTCATGCCCTGCTTTGAGATGTAAAAGGCATGACAGTCATCGTGGCAGTGTAAAACTCACACACACTTACCGTGATAACTGTTACCCCTGCATCACTGGGCCTTAGGTTTCATACTCACCAATAAAAGACGATAGCACAGGTGCTGTCGCTTTAGGTTGGTCTTCTGTAAGAGAGTAGTACAACTCCGGTCGAGCCGGCGCGTTCGTCCTAAAACGGCGCACTACTATCACCGTTGTGACAAATGGTTTTATTATTATTTTATTTCTAATGACCCTGAACTGAATTTGGGCCTGAAAGAGCCGTTTTATGTTAGCTTATCTGCTTCCTTGAATGGTCATTAATGAATGTCAAGCAGTCGTTTTTGCTGTATTCTACAACATAGACTTTAGTTTAAACTCACCTTGTACTATATTCCAATGTCTTTATAACGACAGACGTGTATTTAATGTTAATCTAGTAAAGATGGTTATAAAAAAAAATCTACATACCTTTTGAACAGTCCTGTCTGATTTCGTACAGCCTTGCTAGCTCATCTTCCCGCTGCACATAAAGCTTAGATAAAGACATTAAGCTTTCAACGTTAAACATCCCTTTGTCCATCTGTAATTAATCTAAAATGAATACGTTTCGTCTGGCAAAACTAACTCTTATTGTTAAATATACTAAAAGAATAAATATTTACAAAGCCACATTCAGTAAAAAAACAGTCGAGGAACAATGGATCATATTTATAATCAGGATCAATGGACATCTTTTCTCCTTCTGAAGAGCTGATGTCAAATTTCAGCCAGCACTTGTCGAATGCGTTTTTTGTAACTTCCAAATCCCAAATATCAAAATATTCTTTTTCAGTCAAGCCCTAGAGTTGGAACAAATAATTCATTAGTAATAGGTTAAATAAAACAATCGCTATGTTAAATAGATTTACTGTCAATTTTTGCAAGTTGTGAGAGAATCTTTATCATCAGAAACAACCTTCAATAGTCTACTACTGAACATAGGCCTCTCCTTAGGAGCAAGGAGTGCTAAGGAGAGGCCTAAATTCAGTAGTAGAACGTGTAGTGTAGAAATCATTTACAATTTCATCATTTTACTATCATAGTCCTATTTTCAACAGTACTCAAAAAGAAGAAGGTTCTATGTACCACTGTAGGTATTTTTTGGATGTTCACCGATTACTCCGTCAATTGTATACCGATTTAAATAATTATTTTTGTATTTAAAAGGATTAACTCTCGAATTGGTTCCATTATCACTATCAAAATGAAGGGACCTTTCGTCAGGGATCTCAAGGAAAATGGAGGCACCCTTCAAATTTCGTAGGCACGTATTACGCGTTTTATATATTTTCTGAAGCTATACAAGTATTGACGTTTGGTACTCCTTCTTCAAAAAAAGTAAAATACAAATACTGTTTATGATTTTAGAGCATTACTTTAAAAAATATTTACGTTTAACAACTGTACTTACCGAATATACATAGTTGCTTTTGAAACAGACTATCAAAACTATATAAATCAGAATCTTTTGATGAATCATTTTTGAAGTCATTTAACACTAAAATACATTTTTTGGATTTATATACATATTTCTGAAATTTAAGGGTCAGCACACATATAGCTAGACGTCAAGTAACAATCATGATATACAACAAGACTTTATTTACGAGTGATTAATAATAATAATAAAAAAATACAATATACGTAATTACGTAGTGTATTTTTACAAAATGTACATACAATAAATTCTTAAAAAAATATTTTCAAAAAAAATACACCAAAGTTTTGTTTTCGGTAAGGTCTACTCTTCAAAACAGAAATTCTGTTCAAAACAATCTCTTTCTTTATATGTTTCTGATTAATAATGAAGATAGAAAACTGTCAATCTCTAAATTGTTCAGCTAGATATAAGTCGACCCTTAGGATAACAATCTCTAGCATTTATATAAAAAAAAACATGTATTTGAATGGGAGCTAATTTGACCCATTATACGCTTCCTAGAGTAGCACACTTATATTTCAAATTTCAGTCAATTTACAATACTACCCGCACTAAATCACAAAAATATTATATACATTCTGTACTATATTATCTGAAATCATTATTACTATTTTAAATTTTCTGAGGATATAGATACATGTAAAGCTGCGCTATTCATATGCATATATGTATAATATTATATGTACACACAACTGCGTATATGTGTATGTATATTATGTTGAAGTCGGCAGCTAAGTTTTATTTCAAATGATACAATACTTCCATCTCTTATTTACTCCGCAGCACCCAACAATTTACTGGTGAAGAATACCTTAGGTATTAAGTCCGCGTATGTACCAAATCGTCCAGCTGTACCGTGTAGTGACGGATTAAGAATACGGAGTACCATCGCGCCTATTTATCCCACGGGTGTCGTAAGAGGCAACTAAGGCAACAAAATACGCAGGACAGTGTTACTGCAAATAGAAGAAAAACTAAAACAAACCCTATTTCAACCCAACTGTCCAGTGTGGTATAGTAGGCCAAAACCTTGCTCAGGAGAGGTCTATGTCCAGCAGTGGACTGTTAAAGGTTGTTGATGATGATGGTGGTTGAAGATGTACCGAATGTACATTAAGTTCAAAGAAATAATACAAACTGGAGAAAATTTCAATCATAATAAAACTATTAATAGTCGTTAGAATTTGGTTTTTATTGTTTTGAATAAGACACACACACATTGTTTACGCAAAAACAAAGTCTTCGGGTTTAAAGTCGTACATACATTTTGCTGTCCAGAATGAAGCCTCGCAAATATCTTTATATTTCTTTTCTGTAAAAAAATGTGTAAAATAGGAAAATATTTATGTTTAAATAATAATAAATAGATATTTTGGACATTTAACACACAACGCCATCTAGTTTCAAGCTAAGCAGAGCTTGTACTATTATAACTAGACTGACTGATAGAATACTTATATGCTTTTTTTTTGTAAATACATACATATTATACATAGTAAATACCCAAACTTCGAAACAAACATTTCAGACCATATCAGACAGATCATACAAACGTTTGGTCCGACCCGAGAATCGAACCCGAAACCTCGAGCACAGCAGCCGCTTTCGTTACCGCTACGCCATCGAGGCAGTCATATTAATACACTTTAGAGTAACAAATCATATAAAGTGTATGACAAGAAAAGAGAAGAAAAGCACATATTCATCCCTGAATTACCCAAGAACTCTGACAACTCGGCTTTTCAAGTTGCCATTCTACAAACGTGAACGTTATTAGAAAAATAACAAATGTATGGGACGTCTCTCAATGTTAAGTCACGTGATCAAAATAAAATATTAACCAACAATACAAGAGAATAGAGGCGTTAGCGATTGTAGAAAGAGAACAGATGCGAAACATTTGAGTCTTTGTTAAAGGGGAGCCAAGTCATTGGGGGGTACAGTGTGTAACCGTCCAAGCGATCGACACTTTTCTTCAGGTAATCTGTCCGTATATTTCTTATAATTCTGATTCTGAAAATTATAAGCAGATAGCTAGAATACCTAATAACAACAAGTAATCCTCACACTACAATATTAAACACTTACGAACATCTTTGCAATTAGTGGCGGCGGCTTTAGCTGCGTCTTTTAATTCTGGTGGATACATCAAATCAATTTGTTTCATTGAAGCTTCGAAGTTTAATTTATTATTCTTAATCTAAAATAGACAACATAAATTACAACCATCAAATAATATTAGCTATGAATCTAATAAATCATTTGCTTGTTTTACATACAGTGATCGAAAAATATTTATAACGTGAAACGTCTAACGACGAATGATCGATACACATGGTTATATCTGAGGACACGGAAGCGCCCTAGCCCAGTTGAAATAAAGAGCAAAGTTTCTATTTATGTTATATTTTCATTTTTGCTTCAATTTGTCACACATAAACTGTTTTTATTTTATTTTAAGAGTCTGCCAAACCTACTCAACTCTGCCTGATGGAAAGCATCAATGGAATCTAAGAGTGGTGGTCACATTCTCATTGCGAATACAGACAATGCAGTATGTTAGCTCCTCACTATGATGGGCTAATTAGAGTCATAAAAGGCTTGACAATTATCGTGGTAATTTAACACTCACAAAGTTACCACGACAACTGTCACCTATCACGGACACAAATTAATGGGCCTTCAGTGTCCCACTCACGAACGAAAGAAGACAGCACAGATGCCCTTTCGTGCTATTCGTGGCTGTACTATTCCACTTGGCAAAGAAACTTGTGATAGTGATTGCAAATTCAAACCCAATCTATTACTACCAAAGTGAACCTACAATTTCGACAGCCATTTATGCTCAGCTTACAGGACTCGTAGGAATATGTTTAAAATATTAGTTTTGGAAAAAGAACGGGCAGTAGGAGTAGAAATATACATTGTAGTAGTGTGTCAAAACTTACAACATTAGTCATTTCAAAAATACAAGCTATATAACACATAACTTTTTGATCCTCAATAAATACACCTTGTTCTATGTCACCAACCATATCTGTAAGGTAAACTTCTTATAAATAAACTTAGAACTGTATTAATTCAACTATTAATAAAAATAAAGTTAGAAAAATCTTAAGTAGTTCTGTGTGTCTTCGTCTATTAAAGTACGTTTTTCTTTGTACGTGCAAATTGTATAGAAATTATAGAAACCAAATTGAGATTAAAAGATTGAAATAAAAAAACAACAATCATATACAGATATGCACTTGTACACGATGATGTTCGCCGAGCCAATTTCTCTGCCAGACTCAATAGACCCCAGCCAACTACGTAGGAGGAATTATATTGCACAAGTGTATCTGTGCACACACTTGTGCACTAAGCTGCCTGAAGAAAAACCTGAATAGAATCCAAGAGTAGTGATCAACAAACTCATTGTTGTCAAAATGCAGACAATGCAGTATGGTACCCTACATTATGGTAGCCTAGAGATGATTTTTCAAGGACCCGGCATCACAGGGGAAGGCAACACATGGGGTGCTAGTGAGTGCCGGGTTTTGATTGATTTACACAGGTAGGAAGAGCCTTTGTGAAGAGTATTTATGATGTTACTGCAATGAAATCTAATTTAACAAGCCTCTGATTTTTTTTGTGATGACTAAATACCACGAGATAAACAAACAGATGAACACACAACGTTTAACCACGACCATCTCTCATGAATAATAATAATACCGCTTTATTGTTCACCAGATTAATTGATGATTAGGTGAACTCCTAGCCGCTTTTAGCATCGGCAGCTAGTCTCAACAGAGAACAGTCAACCACACAGGAGATATTATAGTGCTCAAGTGTGTGCACAATCACAGGTACATCTCTATTTACTCACTCTCCAATTCGATGTGACGGTTATTCGACACGACCGGGGAAAGATCAGGCGCAGGAACGACGGTTTAACGTGTTCTCTGAGGCACGGGGGTTAAGAACACAACTCCCAAAATCCGGACTATTCTTAAACATTTCTATAATCGGAAAATATTCAATAACATTTTTCTGGTCCGATTTGGGAATCGAACCCGAGACCTCTTGATCGACACTCTTATACGCTATCCGCTAAGACCAACGAGGCAGTCAATACTTTAATATGGTTACTTAATATTTATCTAGCGATTGAAAAATGGCCTCTGTAATAACAGTTTAAAATGTTAATACTGTACCTTCAGGCACTTTTATTTTCTTTATGCAACTACTTTTTAGCATCTTGCCTGTTTTTTTCATCTGTTACCTTGACATCTAAAATCGAGATTTATTTAATATTTAACTAACAGTTTATAACAATATAGTCCACGTAATATCGCAAGTTTAACCAATTTCATGAATATTTAAAAATGTAGCTCTCAAAATATGTTTAAAAGTTTAAGCCTAACTTTTCAAAAAAACATAAATATTTCCAAACAAAAAACATTGCCTCTATATTAAAATAAGGACAAATAATTTTATCATCCAAATAAATGATTCTACTAATGAAAAAAGGAAGAGTCACACAAAGTAGGTTCATACTATTTTCGTTACTTACGGATTCAATTCCATTTATTAGAAAAAATACAACAATCACTGCACATAAATCCCTCGGATTCATCGTGACTCTCTCAAGTGCTAAGTTAGTAGTGACCGCAATGACATTGTTTCTTCAAGGGAAAGCCATTTATATAAATTACCTACTTCTTGATTATACAACAAAACTAAGTATTCAGTATAATCGTGAGTATCATTAGCTACGTAAAGACACAAATTAAATAGACAGCTTTGTTTTACATCATGCATTTAATTATGGAATATGCCAATTATTGTTTAAAATTCAGGGGAAAATAAATGACGGTGGGTCCGTTTCGTATAAACACTTGACTGCAGCATATACACCCTCGCACATTTCACTGTATTTGTCCTCTAGAAATAAAAGAGATATTAATAATCAATTTTGTTGCGCAAAATATTTCTGGTGAACAAAAATTAAAGAAATACATGAAAATTAATCCAAAGAACAAAAGTATTTAAAAAAATATCATGAAAATACACATTTTTTTTTGTATTTTTATAATAATAAACGATATTATAAAATTACTTACAAATAATTTTTGTATTAAATATTTATAATGTTCTTTCTTTACATAATTAATCACTTCTACCCATTAATTCGGGTGAGATTTTACTTAATCTTGGAACATATTAGTGGAATAATACAGTACTCGTATACCGTAATAATTTGAAACATGGGAACTAATTGAAATACTATGATGGGTTTTTTCACTATGGTTTGTTACCTACATCACTCAGTTCAGACACTCGCCATCACTTACAACACCGAATCTACACAAAGTACACAAATTACATACTTATTTGTTTGATTAAATGATACGCATTAGTAAGTACTTTATTTTAATGACTACAACATATACTGATAAGAACTGATCCATTTATCTAATGTGACACATCACCAGAGAGGCTAGTGTGAATTTATTTCACTTCAACTCGATTATCACTGTAACCGGATTCGATGCTGCGATTGCATCGAACTAAACTCTTCACCAATTGCAACGACGAATGCATTTACCGTCTTTGGATCGAACTTATGTGAAAGAAATAATCACGTCTGATCAATGCTTTACATCCTATACCTATGTTACATTTATGAAATAAATCGTAAATATTAAGTCGCATTTCCTTTTAATGACTTCAGATAAAAGAGTAACGTCAATATACTTACGATGATTTATGCAAACCGCAACAGCGTTTTTTGTTGGTGCTTTCAAATCTGAAGGATAAAGTATGTCTACTTGTTTTGTTACTAATGCTTGATCCAATCTATCGTTTTTTATCTATAAAAAATAAATCGTGTGAATAAGTATTATTTACAAATGACTATTTCGTTCCGACAATTTACAATAACAACAGTTCAACGGGTCGTAATACAAAAAAGGCCGCGTATTTTTAGTCTATTGGATTCAGAAAAATCTCCTTAACATCATTCCCAGTTAAGAATTGTTATTAAAAGTAGGAAAATAAAGAGAAATAATCATTTATGAGAGTTTAAAGTTTTAGATAACATTTTTAAATTAATTGCTAATAACAGCGCTAGAAAGAATTTATTCCGATTTAGTGAAACAGTAAAAAATATTATTAGAATGGATTAATCTTATAAAATCTTTGTAATTTCAATTATAAATTATTTTAATAGCAAATAACATCGAGATATATAACTGTAACAATGATTAATAATACATAAATATTGTGTATATTGTCTCACCACTTGCATATTCTTGTAGATGCAGGCAACATAGCACATTATATTTTTATTATCTGGAAAAACACCTTCCCCTATATTTACCACCTGATCTGAAATATTAACACACACAATGACATAAATTAATGCATAAAAATAGGGCATAGTAAATTATTGATGAATACTACAGATTTAAATGTTACCACAATGTTTTCCATACATATTCTTGGCGTTTTTGAATTAATCAAGGATATATTTTGTTTTTCTTAAGTTTTGTCACCAATTCATTATATTAACAAGGCGCCAGTTAAATATTAATCAGTTACATATGCTAAGACACTAAAAATAATTTAAAAAATCCTCGTATAATAAACCAAACAATTAAGTAAAATAGATAAGACGAGGGCCCTGTCGTGGTCCACCTCTGGTGCTTTTATCGTAGATAATTCAGTAATTGCTCTGCATCTTTGATGGTAGGTGTCTCTTTGACAAGCACTTCCGACAGATAAATCCAAAATTAGTCGGCGCTGCTTCTGCCCTAGGAGGGTTTTTGCCCAATTTCGGTGGAGCCAGCGTCGCCACAAAACGGCTGCACACGGGGGTTGTCCAGTCAATGGCACTGTATAGTGCATCGAAGTGGACGGTGACTCTGACCACCCAGAATAGGGCACACCTCTGATGCCTTTAGAGGACATTGGCGGTTAGAGTCATATACAGTTTATACACCGTATTAACGGAGGCGGCGTGCACGTTAGAGGGATTTGGAGGCCAAAATGATCGCCGAAGTTTATCGAAGAACGCCTGAGTTCCGAACAGGCAGCGGCATTTGCACCCCGCCTCAAGAGGCGCGCGAATAGCGTGAGGTCATTTGTTAAGCCACGATGCCTCGTTTGTCGTCCTAGATGGAAGCTCCACGTGCAAGCTCTGCTACCGTAGAAGCTGTCCAGCCGGTCATCGGAACGGGCACAGCGGCAGCACGAAACCCTTTCCTTCAGGCTGACGCAATTCCATTCCGGGCACGACTGTTTTGCCGCGGTCACAATCTACATTTCGCAGAATAAAGTAGTTAGGATGACCCGTGAGGAAGACTGCCACTTGAAGCCAATTAGCCACCAGTGAACTGGGCGGTAGAGGCGAGCTTACCAGCGCCTTATACCGCCCTAAGTGTGGCCCAAGTGAAAATGGTTTTCCCCTCCGTCCGATACAGAGTCCAGCCACAAGGAGGTGATGTCCGTGTTGGCCTTACGTTCTAAAAAATAGAGAGTTCACCCGAAGGTGGTGCCCGCACCAGTAGACAAGCGCTAGTAAAGGTCTGGATGTCGTAATAACAGCTGACTCTGGATCCCTCCTATCTCAGGTGCAAAATCACACCGGGTATTTTCCTGCCGATTCCGACACACCACTCTCCCGTCAACCCCGGTGAGGTGACCCTTCGAAAAAGTTGCCATAAGAAAAAAAAATCGAATGAGATTACAATAATGATAATATTTTAGCTACACTTATCTACCTACCTTCAGTAACTGAATTCTTTGACATGCATTGATTTTTCAATAGTCCCATTGTTTTTTTCACTTGCGCTCTTGTCATCTAAAATAATGTTTATATATAACATGTAATAAACACCAATTATATTTAATCAATGTAATTTGAAACACATATAGAGAAGTACTTTTTTTAATACCGATTACAAATGAAAGTTTAAGTTAGTTGAATAATTATTTAATAATACTTTTATTCACAATAATAAGAAAATAATAAAATAAATACAAATTCACTTACTCCGTGAGCGCATCCCAGTAATAAAATAAATAGGATAAAGTTATACATTTAACCAAAAATCACTCTACGGAACGATGTGTGCACAAATCTAATGAATACTAGAAACTGGAACAACAATCATGCCTTTTATGTACGGTGACCAAAAAACTAAACATATATTTAGTTGACAGAGACTACTAATTTAATTTAAAATGATAACAGGTAAATAAACGTTCCCTAAACGTGCGGTATTGTGTAGTTAATTGGATGATCTATTTTTTTACAAATGACATACTTGCCTCTTACAAAATATGTTATATGATTATGTACTGTACCCAAAGGGCGTTTATCCGGCCACTCAGCAAGCCGCACTTTTGTTACACTCGAAAAACTACTTAAAGCGTTATGTATTTATGTAAGTTTTAATATTACCAAATTAAATAATGAAATAAATAACATTGCGGACATCTGACGCACAACTAATCTAGTCCCATCTAGTCCCATACTAAGCAGAGCTTGTACTATGTGTACTAGACAATTGATACAAATACATGTATACTTTTTTTTTAACTACATAGATATTATACATAGAAAACATCTAAACTTCGAAACATATTTTTGCGTACCGTACAAAGAATTGGGCCGACCCGGTAATCGAACCCGAGACCTCAAGCACAGCAGTCGTATACGCTACTACTGCGCCACTGAGGCAGTCATGAGCACTGAATTAAGGATTTAAGATTTACTATGGATTTAAGATACTTATGAATTTAAGAAAATACTCTGTGACAGCTATTCGGATTTGAATGTTAACCGTCCCCAACAGAATTGGGAGCAGTTCGGCCGCGCTGGCGGCGGGTGTCTGTTGAAGCAGAACTACGACCAGTGCATGGATTATGTCGATAGGATATTCGAGGTGCCTAACACGTTGAGGGTACACACTCCTCTCGGGCCATCGTCAAAAATGGTCGGCTCACTTCTAACTAAGTGGTTGCCAACGTTATTTATTCTTTCTTCAAGTGGTTCTTTGATGGACAGGTTTCATTGTATTATTTGACAATTTTATGTAACCTGCGAACGTAACACAAACATAAAAGTTAGGTTATTTGCTGTCCATTGTACGAAGCAAACCACTCAGCCTTATATAGCATTTGGATCTGACGCAAACGAACTATTCAATTCGAGTTGTTGTGCAGGAGATACCAAAGTAAACGAGAGATCGTGGATACTCATATCGGAACAATTAGATAGATAGATAGATAGATAGAATGAACATCAATATCTGCGGTCTCACGATTTTGAACTGATGTTCACTTTGCCCGATCTCGACGGACTCTAACGGTTCGGAACCCCTGATTCCAGATCATTTCTTGATCGGTAGTCCTTTGACTTTCCCATTTGAGTATCTAGTCGATGTATCAGTCAATTGGTTGTCGTGATTCCAGCCGCTGCAGCAGATTTCGCACGCGTTCTAACGTCGGTTATCTTCGAAATATTTACATCTGTTGCAGCAGTGGTTTCGGTGGATATATATAATTCATTTATTACATGTTAACTATATCCTGAAACTCTTTACTCTTCGTTAAAACATATTTTTTTAATATTTTTACTTACTTATTTACCTCTTTTCTTAAATTAAATAAAACTACAATGATACAAACAATTTTAACCTTTATTTTTTGGACATTATTTATTTTGCCTTATTTACTTATTTTCTTAAATTAAATAAAACTAGAATGATACAAACAATTTCAACCTTTATTTTTTGGGCATTATTTACGGAAAAACAAAATTTGCTGCATCAAAATCATACATACACTTGGCTGTCCAGTACGAAGCCTCGCACAAATCTTTGTATTTTTTGGCTAAAAGGAAAGTAAAGTCAGTCAATAACTCTTTTTATTAAAATTAGTAATCCTGTAATAACTCCTCTGACCAGGCTCATATAGTAGGCCAAAATCTACTTTTTAGGCAGTCTATGTCCAGCATTGGACGGGTAAAGATGGTGATGATGTAACACAATAACTAGTCTATATCTTTAACATAGTACTATACTACTTTGTACTTACCAACATCTTTACAATGAGTAGCAGCAGATTTCACAGCATCTCTCATCTCTGCCGGAAACATGATATCGACTTGCTTTATTACAGCATCGTAGCTTAGCTTGTTGTTTTTTACCTGTACATTGCATACACACTTATTTTATAAATAGCTAAGAACGGTAGGGTACTTCAGTTTTACGTACATATACATTCAGAATATCTGATGTATCAAATCAAATTAATAAAATTTTAAAGATCCAGTAATTGACACGTAAGAGTCTAGATCTATATTCAAATAATTTCCTTTCAAAACATTATTCTATAAAGACACTTTTTAATAACATTAGTACTGCCAAAGATTAAATAAACAAATTGCCATATATAAGTCCCATGAAAATAGAAACATGATTTAATACATATCTTTTGGTAATGGAACCCTAATTTTTACTCATATCAAGTCAAAAGAACTAAAAACTTACAACTTGTGTCATCGTGTAGATACAAGCAATGTAACACATCACCTTCCGGTTCTCCAAGAACTTGCCTTGCTCGATCTGGCCGATGTCATCTATATAGACAATTAAGGTAATATATAAACTATTAAAAGTAAAATTAGAAACTTCTAGTTGCCAATAATGTTAGATTTCTCATATACCTTCAGTTACGTCGTTTTTTGGCATGCATGATTTCTTCATAAGTTTACCTGAATTCTTCAATTGTTGTCTTGTCATCTACATCAAAGAAAGCAATAAATATAATAACTAAAAACGATTTTATTTTTCAAACGCTTCCAAGCATCGCCATGATCTGTTACAGAATCAGACAAAAGTTTAGCGTTCGAAATATAATTTTTTCCTCTTCTAAATTTAAAATTCTACATTTTCTTATACATGTGACATTCTCTTTACATAGTAATCTTGACTGCTATACTCTGCGACTAAATTACCGTTATTATAATTCTTACCGCCTCACAACCAGTAAATAACCAAAAAATATAAATGGCTTTTAACAGACATTGCACTTCTTGCGTATTCATTATGTTGACATCAACAATGTAAAGAAAAATTATCTCCGTAGTATTTATATAAAAACGTTTATATACTTAACAATCATTTAAATGATTGATGGCGGGTGTGGTTTTACGACAAATAAATAACTTGTTATTTGATTGTTACTGATGGACGACATAAGAAAAATCTGCATAGTAAGTCAGGATCTATATTCATAATGAAGATAGATGTAATTAGTAGTAATTTCTTTAAACAGTTATTAAATGCTTTCCTTTTCACTCGTGCCACTGGATATTTTTATTCGAGTATTTATCAAAGAAGCTTTTGATTGACGTTCTTGAAATTGTCTTCTATTGATATGATGTTCTAACCACTTTTGGCCTTGGTAGTCAGTCACAATTTTGACCAATCAACTACGCAGAAGATATTATAGTGCACACATGAGTGCGTAAACACAGGTACACTCTCTGTACCCTCACTCTCACAATCCGATGGGACGTTTATCCGACAAGACCGGGAAGAGATCAAGCTCAGGAACGATGGCTTTACGTGCTCTTCAAAGCACGGGTGTTAAAACCCTAACTTCCAAACTCCGGGTTGTGTTTAATAATTTCTGTAATCAGAAAAACTCAATAACATGTTATGACCCGACTCGGAAATCAACCTCTTATCGGCAGTCAAATATGTTAGCTGCTAGACCAGCGAGGCAGATTAATACAAGTATGTATTGATAAACTATGAATATGATAGCGGTTTGTCAAAAATCATACATGGTTGATTGGTTTTTACATCTTCTATTTATAAAATATTATATGAATGTTAAAAAATAACTTAAACTATTCGTGTGTAAAGTTTTTTTCTTGGGGAAACCTTGTAACAACTAACCCTAAGTCGTTTATGAAATACTAGCTGGAGCATGCAACATTGTCTGTGTCTCCTATTGCCCGTAGCGTGAACTAATTATTAATAATTATATATTACTAATAATGATATATATACATATAGTGAGTAAACCTTAAAAGAAAGACACGTACAGAACTTTTAAATAGGAATAATTCTTTCATACGAAACATTAACACATTACATAGCGTTTGCAATAGATGCTCTCAAAAACAGTATTTTTCCCCCTTTTTTATTGATACTCCACTCCTATAGGTCGTAGCGTGATGATATATAGCCTATAGTCTTCCTCAATAGGTGGACTATCTAACACTGAAGAATTTTTCAAATCAGGCCAGTCGTCTTGAGATTAATGTTTTCAGCCAAACAAATAAACAAACAAACTCTTCAGTTTTGTATTTGAATAGATTAGTCCAAAGTAATTAATAATATATCACACGATACAGTAATTTGTAGCCTGTTCACGAGGAAGTATAAGTAATAATTAAAAATCACTTACCATATAATCAAATCAGAGTGCACTAGGGTAACAAATTTTTAATTTTGAAATACAGGACTAACATCGAGAATTGTCTTCCTTATCAAAATTTAAAAAAAAAACTCTTTAGCTTAACTTTTTCTCCCGAGCCTTTATTTCCAAACTGAGTAAGGGATGGCCCAATATTAAAAAATATAAGTCATTAAATGTAGCCAAAGAAAACAATTTAGACAAAGGTCATCCGTTATTGGTATATTTTTGAAAAAAAAAGGTCTATCTGTGCTAGAAAATAACCTAAATATCTAAATGCTGTGTATCTCATAAGAACATGATTCGTGGATACCAACAGCAGCAATAGGTGTTGAGCACAATAAAAGTGTAATTAACCATTAATTGGTTGGTGGTAGTGGTTGGTAAAGTGGTGTTCATATAAAGCTGTCACTCGATATTCAATGGGTAAAAATTAAAGGCCATGACATGCTATCAGATCAGAACAAGAAGTTATCGAAAATGCTCTTAACTGTGCTTCTAAACTTTTTAATATTTGTCGCTACCTCTGAAGCGGTAAGTAATTTTTATTCTTATTATTCATCATACACAAAAAACTACTTCCCTAAAGTGTCTATCAAACTTTATTCGAGTTTTTTTTTAAATATTTATCAATTTGTTGTCATCTCTTAATGTTGACTTCAATGGCAGCCGCAACATTCTTTAAGCTCCCTTTATCAGTTTTTATTTTTATTTTATTGGACGTATATTGCAGATGACGATGAAGCAAATCAAAAATACAGGGAAAATGATGCGGAAGTCTTGTCAGCCGAAGAATAATGTTGAAGATGGTAAGACCAATCTCTAAATGAATACTTGAAATGTTTAAATATGCGTACCTAAAAGTCTCCATACCCATTACGTTATTACACACGTTCAATACTGACTGGCTAAGAAAGTCAAAATTTCGATTCAAGCGACAAAAGCGACGAAACTACACTTTACACATACCAAAATCCTTTAATTCCACTGCTGGACATAGACATCGCCTTAAAAAGGAGATTTTGGTGTACTATACCACGCTAGTTAGACGTTTTAGTAAAAGGCTTTAATTAAGTTTTCCTTCTCTCGCAGTGATGTTGTCCTACATAATTTGCTCCCACAGTCGCCACATACGACACTCGTGGGATTAAAAGGGGTGGTGACACTATTCTCTCTCTATCAACACACTGAAAATAGCTTAATAGTAAAAACGAAAGCTTTTTTAACTCTGAATCAAATCTGTTTTAGTTTAATCTTCAAAAGTCTAAATTTTCTCTTCACCAGAATTAGAGCAGCGTCTTTTACTTTTGCACTTATTGTTTTAATACCCGATGTCTTCAACAAATTACCTTTCTTCATAAAATGTCAAACTTATTTGTGAAATTTCATGATGATTTTTTGAAATTGCTTACAATTTAAATACGCAAGTGTAAAAAACAATTTGTGATATTTAATATTCTTTAAATAGTTTACATATGAATTTCACCAAAACTTTTCCGGCAACTGCTTTCGCATATAAATAATTGCCGCTACTCGAGCACAGTATTTTATTAATAAAAAAGATCTGAATCCTTATCCGAATCTCTAGCAATGTATTTGCAAATTTCTTGATAATTTGATGAATTATACTTACTAAAGCTGAGACAAAATAAATAATAATAAACAAACCATCTTCTGATTCCAAACTAGGCCGAGCCTGTGCTGTGGCAACTAGATTGCTAACAATCACTTGTTTTGTTGTGTAGCAATATGTGTATCAGTATGCAATCAATATGTGTTATAACACATATTGATTTTTATTTATATACTAAATGATTTTTATTTTATCTGTATTTAATACATTGATTGCATTAAATAGCAACCCTTCAGTCCTCTTCATGGAATAAGTTTGAATTTGTTGTTTATAATAGAGAAAATTGATCCAATCAATGATGGTGTCTTCATTGAAGAGAAAGAAGTTAAGTGCTACATTGCGTGCATTATGAAAATGGCCAATACGGTAGGTGGCATCGTTATTATTTTTTGCAATCTATTACTTAGAGATATATCCTTAATAAGAGGACGATGACAAAAATATACAAATATACTTCCTATTTTCTCAGCATCACCCAAAGGTTGACTGGTAGAGAATGCCTTAGGCATTAAGTCCGCCTATGTACATAAAGTGCATGATGTATAAATATATAAATAAATAAATAAATAAATAAATAAATAAAAATAAAAACAAAAGAAGGACCATTGATAGGCTCCCCACATAGTCGTCGACTTGGTGAAGTTCACGGGAAATGATTGGTTGCAGGACGCACAGAATCGGTTGTTGTGACGAATCTTGGGAATTAAATGAACTTAATGATAACGACATCCTTATTGAATCCCTTAAGAAACATCAAATTGATTCACGCATGACACATAGCAAAATTTTGTTTAATGTACACTTCCCTTAAAATATTTCAACTATTTTATCCAACTTACCAATAACATGTTCAATTGTGTTACTCAACTAAAGACTTGTATTTCATAGTTGAAAAATGGCAAATTTAATCATGAAGCTGCAATCAAACAATCTGACTTATTATTACCCGATGAGATCAAGGAACCAGCAAAAGAAGCAATCACAGCATGCAGAAAAGTAGGTAAGTAAGCCGGCTATGAAATATTTTTTTTGGTTGGTTGGTCCAGCATAATTGTCTTGTTGGTCTAGCGGTTAGCGTATACGACTGTCAATCAAGAAGTCTCGGGTTCGATTCCTGGGGCAATTACAGAAATACTTAATAACAGCCCAGAGTTTGAAAATTAGGGTCTTAATCCTCGTTCAGTAGAGAGCACGAAAAGCCGTCGGTCATGCGTGTGATCTCTTCCCGTTCATGTAGGATAACCGTCCCATCGGATTGTGGGAGTGGGGGACCAGAGACTGGACCCGTGTTTGCATGTACACTTGGGCACTATAACATCACCTGCGTAGTCAGCTGGCCACCGTTGAGACTTGTCGCCGTGGTCGAAGTCGACTAGAAGTACATCATGATTATTTAAAATTTTATAGTAAAAGCAAGGTTTATTAGTTGAACAAGCAAACACAAATGTTAGTACAAAGTGCACTGACAATCATAATTAAATGCTGTTGTTTACTATAAAAACGAAATAACAATATATGACGTCATAACTCAAGTGCTCAGCGTATAGTGTTTAGTTTGATGATGGACAAAAAATAAAACACGTATTATTTTAAAAACTAACATTTAAAGACCCACATTCCTTACGGATCTTATTTAAGCAATACGAATGTGATATACCAACAACAAATACTTCAGGAAATTAATTTTCATATATGTACAGTTTCGATATATTTTTAGTGAAGAATACCAACTATGTATGTTGTATTTTTTTCAGCGGACGCTTACAAGGACATCTGTGATGCATCGTTCTACATTACTAAATGTATTTACGAATTTAATCCGGCTATTTTTTACTTTCCTTAAATAAAACGTGTTCAGAAAAGAAACCAAATATTACAATAACATGAAATAAACAATTTCACTAAAATATATGTTTTAATTTTTATTATTTAACTAGGTTTACATTATTTTAAAAATTGTAAATACCAACAAAATAAATACCTAACTACCTCATTTTAGTACATTACAGAATATTCAGTATCTGCATACTTAGTACGCTGAACAATAATACGATGGTGTAAAATTATATTCTTTCAAAGGAAACAAGTTGCAGTGCTGATATTTACGTGCTTCCGCTTGATACGAGCAAATACCGTCAATTTTCAACATAATCACCAATTACAAAGTATTTTTTCCGACATTTAATTATACACAACTACAGGTGTGTTGGAATAATGACGCCCTGCAAATTATATAACGCGGATGATGGATAGAGTAATTTAAAGTGACGTTGTCGTGGCATGTCATGTTTCATGAATGTGGTTTATTTTTATTTTACTTTTTTTCTCTTTACTGTTTACATAAACAAAACAAAAGAAGAAATGAGTTACAAAATATGTAAATGTAACAATCGGCGGTCTTATGGCTCACGGTGATTTCTTCCAAACAACCTTAACACGGACATCATGTGTTTGAATATTTTAGGGTAGTTTACACACAAGTAACACATTATAACGAGAATGTTGAAATATCAATACAGACTCATACACAATTACACTTTTTTTATGTATTGTTGTATTCTCTAAGTCATTTTCAGTATCCGATATTGTTGAATGGGTGAGAGAGGAACTTTGGCGAAGTTAATTAATTAACAAACTGAAAAGACAAAAATTGCTTTGATATTTCTGACTTTTTATACATGAAATTTAGTTCAGGACTGATCTGAAACTTGAAGTAAAAGTAATGATAATTAAAAAATTAAACTTTTTTTTTAATGCAACAAATTTATTGAATTGAAATTAAATTATTGTGATTGGTATTCGAATACCTTAGACAAACGAATTTTTGAGATATGAATTTCGGGAATCATTTTAAACCCGGAAACATAAGTGTATGTAAGCATATAAAGGAACTTATACTATACACATGTATTTAGAAAAGGAATTAACATTTGTGTCGATGCTATTAAAGCTATGCTATTAAAAATAGAGAAAAACATAAAGATTTATAATTTTACATAATTGATGACAAGTGTGAACAAAAGACGATACGTCATTGGTTGATCATACAAGAAATGATATTCTACTTCATGCGCTCTCTCACTGTTGCACAATAGACAAAAAAATAATCTATTAAAATTTTATCTGCGTAATAGAAAGTAGATTACACAAATGGAATAATGCTACAGAAAAATCTATAATCTATATTAAAAATATTAGATTTTTAATATAAAAGCAGAAAAATACAACTTAAATGTCATCAATGTAATAAAAAGTAAACAAAAAAAATGTAACATAGTCATAAATGTAATAAAAAGTTCATAAAACTTTCTAGTGTTAATAATATACAGTAACTAAACTGGAAGAGCATATGTAGAATTTGTTTCTACCAAAGTTAGCAACTGAATCTGTCTATGGACTGAACGAACTAAAATTGTATAATAAATGACTGTTTTATAGCTCGCTGCTTAATATTCGTAATAAATATATGACTGTAATAGCTACGCTTTGTTCTTTTATACGATCTCTCATTAATTTCAAAACCATTTAGTTGAAACTATAAGATAATGTCATTTATTGACCTTCTACAAAAATAACCAGCCAAATGATGATACTAATGACCATGCTGATTATTTTTTAAATGTCATATTTTATTTGAGCACAAACTATATAATATACAATGTTCGATAAGAAAAAGTGCAAAAGAAGGATAACACAAATTGTTAAATATATGCAATCTATAATTTTTGAAAATATTATATTATATATGAAATTTGTTAAATAAATCTATCCGATTGTTCTATTCTACTAATAGCAACGTAATTTAGTCTGATCTAAAAACATTAGCTAAATTGAGATCTTTCATTCAAGTTTTAACCAGATCACATTAACTGCCAGCGGAATTGCGTGATCCTCTTTTGGTAAAGAATGCTTCGGAGATCGCCAGTGTTTGATCCAAATGGAATTTACGCCTAAGTGCCACCACTATGATGGCTGGAGCGTGGGTAGGGCGCTCCACATGCTGGGAATAGGCTGAGCAAAGGTGTAAATCTCGTGGTGGTCATCGGAGCGAGAAGTCTCTAACTCGA
The DNA here is from genome assembly GCA_949316085.1 of Hypercompe scribonia. Taxonomy (NCBI): domain Eukaryota; kingdom Metazoa; phylum Arthropoda; class Insecta; order Lepidoptera; family Erebidae; genus Hypercompe; species Hypercompe scribonia. Next base: position 13,448,354 of record OX438981.1, on the reverse strand, counting down.
TACCATCCTTGCGACCATCGCGTGGAACAACAGTGGAACTCCGACATCTCAATCTACGAGCAAGTTATACTTGTAAAGAGGGTGGTGGAACGTGTCTAGGAGAGGTTTAGAGAGATGCTGCAAGTCGCAGAACGATCTTCATTCTCCAAAATCGCAACCTTAGTAGAAGCAGAGCGGGGTGACAGTGAACCGCACTATAGAACGTGCGCGCCCTTTTAGGAACAGTAGGAGAACATCGGGATCCCCACTCAAGAAGGGGTCATCTGCAAGCCGTAAATGGCCCGAGGTACATCGCAGTTCCAGAGACTTTCTTCCTAAGGTTCATCTGGTTCCTCGGTTACTAGTACCTTTGGCAGTACGCGGTTTTTGATCGGTTCTAGTCCGATATAACCAGTAACTGATATCCGAGGGGATTCACACATAGGCAAAAAAGTGAAAAGCCAACGTTCTACCTTACTACGTATTACGTCGCAAACTTTATCCAATTAATCGGACAAGATGAGAGACCAGTCTGTTAGTATTGGCTTTATAGGTCCAGATTGCATACTTGTAATTTGAAGTGGCAATTACAATGACTACCCTATTGGCAATAGATAAAATCAATTATGCAATCAATTCTAAATTTCGAACATAAATGATGATGATCCATATAACGGCCGAAATTAGTACCTGGGTATAAAAGGATTATGGCATTACTAATGACATATTGTTTATGCAAAGCAAGCAGTTCGACGATCATGATCATTTATTTCTTATTTTGTATAAGTTTGTCAGTACAAATAGTACACGTAAGTAATTTTATATTTTACATATTAGTAATGCAAAAAATCTAAAGACTTCCTAAAATAAATACGTGCAACACAACACGGCCACACAACGTGACTGGCATTAACTTCTCTCTACTGTTTTTATAACTTTAGAATATGTTGGAATTTAAACAAAACAAATCTGTGGTTCCACACACACGGTTTTGTGACTGACACTGACTTCTTTCTGCTGTTTCTTTTATCAGAGTAAAACCGATGAAGAAATTTTAACATGGTTATTTCGCCAAGCCTTGGAATGCAGCGCAGAATATCCCATCACACCAGAAGAAATGCAAATGCTTCAAAAGCAAAAAATGCCAAACTCAAAAAATGCCAGATGTTTGATAGCATGCGTCTTTAAAAGAGCTAAATTTGTAAGTAAATGTCAAAAGTTATTATTTTCAATAAAAAGTATATTTTAAATTTTCTCCTTAGATCGCTCAAATCATATTAAACAATAATGCTCCTTAATATATACTCAAAATATCAGTTAACAATAACATCTAAAACAATTACTATCACAGCACTCGAATATTAGAACTGAACACATTAGAGCGAACGTAATAACTAAGTACCGCTTGAGTACCAATAAAGTCCAAGTGCCAGTGCCTTTAAAGTGCAAGCACCAGTGAGATTTCTTAAGAGTTAGAAAAGTCGCATAAAGAAAATTTATATAAATCTGTGTGTTAACCGAACCTCTTTAAAATCTCACACTATAATAGAACTTACTTACGATAGTATCTAATTTTAAACTTAAAAATCAAACTCGAAGACTGTCAGACTGTTGCTTAGAACCAACACCATGTTGATACATTCCTTACAACCCCGCACAGGGTAGGACCAAACTGTTGGCTCCATTATAAAAGCATGCATTGTAAAGAAATTCTTAAAACTGAATTTAACTTTATTTATTCACTGACATAAAAAATCTTAGAAAATTACTCTAACTTATAGATGGATGACAAGGGAATGTTTGATGAAGAAAGTGCAATAGCTCAAACAAAGATAACCCATGAAGGTGATACGACGAGGATCGAAAATTCTAAAAAACTCATGGAAATATGTAAAAAAGGTAGGGTTTATAAATTAGACAGAATAGTTAAATAATTATATTTTTTATATTCTTTTAACTTTTTTCCTAACCAAGATCATGGTAACTAAAGCAAATATTAGAAAGTTAGTAATTAAACAGTTGATTTGCAGTAAACTCGGAACCAGTCGGAGACGGTGAAGCTGGCTGTGACAGGGCACGGCTTATTTTCAAATGCTTCAACGAAAACGCACGTCAGGTAATGTACTGAAGTCAAACTTGACATTCATTATAATTATTCTGCATACGAAAAAAAATTAGGCTTATAAATTAATGCCTTTTTGTTGTGGCGGTTATGGCGGACTCGAATCGATTAAAAACCACACGCCGTCGTACGTGCACTAGCAGCCGGGGAACCAGGTGCACCCTACAAAGGAAGTCCCTGTCATTCCGACGTACTTCGGACCATCTAAGGCTTGTCAATAGCAACCTTCTGTGCGGCAACCCTGATGTCCCCTTTTCTACCCCATAAATGCACGAATGTTGGCGCGCTGGGGTAGCGCTCGTGCCGCTACTCGAGCCTGCTTTTGCTAGGATGACAGATGACCTCGCCTGTCACCACCAGACTTGCCCTTACGGAGGATGGAGGTCTTTTTGTAATCTCCGGTATCTGAGTCGTCTGACCAGGAGAGTTCAAAAGCTCTCCCGGTCCAACCACCTCCGTCGTAAGCATAACCTGCTCGCAGAAAGAAATGGCAGCTTCCCACGTGTTCTCACTCCAATTCATGGCCGCAATCATGTTACCGAGCGAGACAATCCCCTATGAAATGCCTAACAATGGCAGCAATGACATGACAGCGTAATAATACTGGTGAAATGATAATCATGTTCGTTTAAATGTTACCCAACACACAACCTCAGTGTTCTACGAGTAGAATTAAATGTTATGCTTAGTTATAGAAATTAAAAACAATACTTAAGTTACTAATAACTTACGTACTTCAAACTCTTTTAAATACTCCCACATCTAGAGGTTTTATCGATCAGTAAAATTACTAAATGATATTAGAAATACAATATAAAGTTAATTGCATAAAATATGGCCGCAAATAATACGAAATAGTAAAAGACATAGATTCTTTTAAAACTACATCATTTATTATCTGTAAGCAAATACCTGAAGTTATCCATTTTTAACTGATCTAGTTATATTGTATATGTAAATTTAAGTTAAATAAATCTTTTTTTTTCAGTTGGGATTTTCGATGCACCCCATGAAATCAAAATAGTTTAGTTTGTACGATGCTCCACATAATATAAAGCAATATATGTAAGATGTAAATTGTAATGTTTTAATAAATGATATATTTAAGTTACTACTTTTATTTATTAATTTCTTTTAGGAACTCTGATTTTTAAAAATAACTACAGTTCAGAATAGTACAGATATATCTCTGTGACAGATGGCTACGAAACCGACGAAGTAACTTTGAACAAGCATCATGCTATCAATTTTATTTTATATCACCGATATTTTTATGCCTTACTTGCCAGTTTTATTACACATGAAGTGCAATACATTATTGAAATAAAAAAATTATACTTAAAATGTACCTCGTAAGGTCTAAAATAATACTATTGACAACTGTCACAGAGATCGAGCCATATTTTAAGGACTAAAGGTAATTAATAGTTTACTCATTTACATTTACAAACTGCTAATAAGACATTATTAGAAAATTAACAAAGGTATGAGAACAAGATTTCTCAACGCTAAGTCACGTGGTCAAAATATGATCCAATAATACAAGAGAGTAGACGAGCAACACTTACATCTTACTAGTACGTAGCACGTAGTTAATAGTGCTTGAAAATATAATTCTTTTGTGAGGAAAAATGTTGAAATCAAACCTTATAAGGGTGTTAGAGCAATTTGTCGACTATGTTAGTCTAAATAGATCACTTTAGAAAACGTATGTCTACATTACACGTCAAACAGCGCTTATAGATAAATAAGAAATCAAAAAAAAAACTCGGCCCTATGCCTGAACCTGCCTACCTGCTTTAAAAAACCACAAAGATCACGACAAATAATGTAACATAAAAATAATGTTTGAAGTGAATTGTACACATATTGATATTGTATTAAAATAAGTAGTTTTAGGTCATAATTATTCAAATTCTTTGAAATATAAAACTTAACCAGTTTGTCTGAATTCGAAGAAAGCCTCTAGAGTCTAGATCATAGCCTCCCTAATCTGGACGATGAGATGTAAGTAAAAGCAAGACAAGGAACGTGTAGAGCTGAGAACACTATCACTCGAAAGGTATCCTAAAAAATGAGTAAGATACATTTGAGCTTCGAAGAAAAGATAGAAAATAGTTTGAACATAATATAATATTTGAATATAAAGCCATTGGTAATTTTTAAATGGGATTCAAACAGGACTGACCGTCTTTGACCAATGACAGTACAACCTAATCGAAATGTCAAATAATTTAAAGATTATGCGTTATTACTAATAATAACACTGATTTTAATGGTAAGTCTGTGATGAAATATCTGGTAAGGTTCGACCATGCATAGTACACATGGATCGCATTGGTGATTTTCAGTAAAAGCTCAGAAGTACGCCCTGGTTTGTATCAAAAGTTTAATAATGAAGAATAAGGTGAAATATATAAATAACATATAAAAAAAGTGGCGGGTTGCTCTGCTTATCCCGAATGGAGACAGGCAGTACATGAATATTTAACAACATCCTATTACCATCCCACTTATATTTGCATATCTTACGCTTCTTATAAATACTTGTGTAACGATTATATACAAGTATATATATATTAAGTAATAATGAAGACTTTTTACAACACGCAGCACTTGCTTTTATCAACCTGTGTATGTGTACCTACATGCATTTTAAACAGACCATCATTTATATTCAAATTATAATAACATTCAATAGTTTTCAATGACCTTCTACGTAGGTAACGAACGAACCGTAGCTAATGCCAGGAATGTAGGTACGTACCCATTTTTTGCAAATCATTTTGTCATGAATAATCGTCATCATCATCAACAGCCTTTAGTAGTTTACTGGCTGCTTGTAGCCCTGTCTTTATAAAGTAGGTTTTAGCATAACATACCACGCTGATCAGACGGATTGGTACAGGATTTATTTCGAGTTTTCTTTCAATTTGCGTTATTGTCCTAACAATAATTAATTACTTGTTCCCTAAGTCGGCTTTTATCACGGAATTAATAAAAGTGTGAATATTCTTATTCCGTCAATACATGTCAACATAAAAATCGATCAACGTGGCATGCAATGGGAGAGACTTATGTCCAGCAGTGGACTGCAATAGGCTGATGATGATGATGATGATGACACGTTATCTTAATAAGAAATGGTTCAAATTAAATGGCTTTCCCTGGAAGTCGCCAACTCATCGTTTCGGAGGGCGGCTCCTTGGTCTGGTATTGCTCCATGGTCTCCATTCCAGGATTCTCTTAACTTCAACCTTTGGATATTTTGGCGATGTGACCAGCACATATCCACTGGCACCGTGTAATGGTTTCTAGCACATGTTTCACACGGGACATTTGTCTTATACACTCATTCCGTTTTCAGTTACACAATATGATACTCTCCTACCAACATATCTCTTTGATAATTTAATGTCCTGAACTTTATGGTTTTTCAAACATAGATATCTAAAAGAACGTAGATATCTGCTACGAGTTACTGCTCGAATGAGGCTACCACTGCTGGACATATCATTACGTAAAAAGGAGCAGTATAGTAGGCTTTAGCCTACTATACCACCCAGGCCAGATGGATTGGCAAAGGCTTTATATCAAATTTGTTCTTCTCTTTGCAGTAAAGTTGTCCTTGGTAGTTTGTTTCCTTAGTCGTCTCTTACGACAGTAAATATGATGGAACTATTACTTCATTTAAAAAAAAGTTTCTTGATAAAATCCTACATCAAACTCATATTTGGTAGCTCTACAATATATAACATACAATAACACACACACACAAAAATATATAGGCAGGACTATTTCTGTAATAAATAAAATAAAAAAAAAGCATTTTATTTCGTTATAGATTACAAAATCTAAAGTAAAATTATTTATTTCTTCAGCAGACATTATTAGATTTGAAATTAATCCTTACAAGAATAAATCTCTGATTAAACAAAGTTTAATGTTCTTATAATTAGTTTTAGTACACACAAAATTAGACTGATAAAATCAATGATGATATCAAATCCAAATTCTCTTCCTACTCCAATTATAATTGTCATTACCATATACTGTTCTATCTGTCTATGATGTTTTGTCTACATATAAAGGATTGTAGCATTTATAAATAACATAGTGTCGGTAAAGGCTAATCAGTGTGATGATCATGCTTGTTCGATTTTTATTGTCTATGTGTTTGGCAGTCCAAATAATTCACGTAAGTAAGATTAGCAACTATTCGTTTGAATTGTGAAGTGTTAGAAAGAAAGCTTAAGCTTAATTAAGTTTCTCTAGACACCAACTAATATTAACACTTGTGTTAACTGAAATTATGAATGCACTGTCAAGTTTCCTTGCCGTCTCGCGTCACCTTTACATATTTTAACACATCATAACGTCCAGGATATCCATAGTAATGGGAACCTGGATATAATTCAACTGAATAATAATCAGTCGAATTTTAAAGATATAGTATTGCAAAATGCCTTTAAATTAGAAATGAAAAAAAAACCGGGACGAAAACTAAGGCATCGCCGCTATAACAGTAAAAGTGAAAACATTCTCATAATAGATTTGTACAGATGTATCTGTCTAAACGGTTTACCCCTAAAGGAGGGGGCCCTAAAGGTTAGGACTTAAAATCTTCGTAAAGATTTAAATCTTCATTTCAGAATCGTTGTCTTTGAATAATCATCTAATCTTTCACAAAATATAACATAACAGGTTCAATTTAAAACGTTTCAAAACATGTATTTAAACGCATATTTATAAATGTATGTACAATAGTCTTAATTACTCATATTCATTCTTTCAAACAGGGAAAAACTGATGAAGAAATAAGGGTTTGGTTTTTCCGTCAAGCCTTAGAGTGCAACAAGGACCATCCAGTGGCCAAGGAAGAATTGCAAATGCTTCAAGAGTACAAAGTACCGGACACCAAAAATTCGAAATGTTTGATGGCATGCGTGTTCCAAAAAACTAATTTCGTAAGTAAATTTATGACACGATAAAACACTACACGTACATAAAGTAAACACACTACACTACGTCATAAAGTGATAAAACACTACAAAAATAGAAGAAATAAATTGAAATATATCTTGTGTGAATTATTGTGACCATGAAAAATGTTAATTATTTCTATTCATAGGTACGTACCTCTATCAAGTACTTAAAGTGGCTTTTTTAAAGATAATCATTATTTTTACTTTTATATTTGCTATAAAAGTAGGCTTAGTGTGTTATGGTTTTAAGTTGATATATAGAATATTTAAAAAAGCAATTTTTTTTTTAATAATTTAAGACAACTCTCGCAGTAGGAATATACATATCCTGTGTCGCCGAGGACTTTACATACATGAAACGGACACAAAGAACACCCAGACTCAGAACAACAAGTTGTAGGACACACAATGTGTTGTGATCATACATATGGTGTTTCAACTCACAACACTCAACGCAGTAGAAAGCGACGTGGTAATCACTTAAGCCAGTATGCCTACCGTACAGAGATACTTTTAGAGTTTGTCTTAAAAAAATATAAAATATAGAAGTATCGAACGTAAGTCATCCTGAACATTTTTTTATCTTCTAGATGGATAAAAAGGGTATGTTTCACGTGGAAGGTGCAACAGCTCAAACTGCAATGGATTATGAAGGTGATGAAACAAAAGTTGAAAACTCTGCTAAACTTATGGAAATCTGCAGTAAAGGTAAGTTGAGTTAACATATCATTCAAAGAAATGTGGGACGTACTAACAAAAAACCTTAAACTATTTGAGCATAGCTCTCGTGACTTTTCCGTATAGTATCATGATGTCATAAACAATAATGAAATTGCAAATAAAATATTTTGTTTTAGTAAATTCGGAAACAGTTGACGACGGTGAAGCTGGGTGTGAAAGAGCATATCTTCTTTTCCAATGTTTCAATGAAAACGCACCTCAGGTAAATCCATGTAACTCATTAAATTGTTATTTATCTTATTTTTACACACAAAATAATTCTATCTTAATCTTTATGATCTTGCACAATTACACGTCTTGAAAAAGAATTCGCACGGGAAGTAAGGGTCATTCTAGTATATAGGTACAACAAACGGCAGTTTTGTGTAGTTCACACTACACAAAACTCTGAGTGCCTAGTGTGAGGTTATTTCATATCTACTCGATTATCACGGTGATAGCAGTTAGCGTTGCGATGGGCCCCCGTTAAACTCTTCACCAATTGTAACCCAGAACATGGTTAACCTGATTGATTGAATCGATATCAAATAAAGTCACACTAGGCCCTCAACCTTTTGAGGGATATGACAAAACAAAACATGCTCCTAAATTATGAGAATATAGCTATTTGCATATCAAACCTTATACGTACACCTAGTGTCAAAAGAAAGAGATTCGATCTGATTCGTCCATATAACAATAATTACTTCAGACATTCCGCAAAAGGCAGACTGCTATTGGTTGCATTTTTTATACTTTTATACATACAGTAGATACAGTAACTTTGCAAAATTGCAAGTACTTATAAGTTTCCGATATCTTTGTCACAGTAACGCGAACTTAGATCAAATAATCAAATAATTTCTTTTCAGCTGGGCTTCACAATACACACAAAGGCATAACGTAATAAATTAAAATATGCTACGAGATGCTTCACACACTTAAGTATATACTAAATACAATATAAACTGATGTATTATTCAAATAAAATAAAATTCATGAGCAACAGTAATTTTATTTATTTACCTTACAAAACACTTTAATCAACAAGGATTCTAAAATATAGAATACAAAATATTTATATAGGTACGTATGTATTATGCTGTACTTAAGGATAATGGTTTATAACGTACTGATATACCTCGATATATTGATATCACACTTCTACATTATAACTATACAGGCATATTATAATATACACAACATCAGTAATAGGTATGTGGTATTCAAGTACCATAAAACACAATAGCGAGAGGACTATTATTTTAAATTGCAGCTTGTTAAATAAAGTTACAACCTCTTTAAATACTGAAGGGACATTATCTTACTTAACGTTATGTAAAATATTATGCAATTGGACTAAGGTGTTAGTGAAAATCACCTTCACTGTATACTATCCAACCAGGTAGCAGAGCCACGCTGATGTCAGCATGAACGGGCCGTCTCAACCGGGGCAAAACTACCCTCCTACAGATCAAGCTAAAGCGACAGCATCTGTGCTGCCGTGTTTCGTTGGTTTGAGCCAGACCGGAGGTCCATTGATGCAGGGGTGACAGTTGTCGTGGTAAGTGTATGCAATACAACGCTACAATGACTGTCATGCCTTCTACGTCCCCAAGTGAGGTGTAAAAAAGCATCTTAGTAGACCGCCATAGTATGGATCACCATACTGCATTGTCAGCATTCGCAATGAGTATGAATGTCTACAACTTTTGGATTCTATTCATGCTTTTCATCAGGCAGAGTAGTCACTTTAGCAGGTTCTTAATTCTATATTCTCTGGCTCTATTAGGTCTTTTATTAAATCAAAATAAAATATAATGTAATTGAACAAAGGACTTGGAGATAAATACCTTCATTTTATAAGTAGTTATCGCATAAATATCAAAACTATTTCATCTAAAATATTACGATACATATCTAGTTAATGATGTATATCGGTTTTTATCTTTAATACATTCCCACCTAAATAAAAAAATGGATTGACGATTGAGTTTTGCGTGCAAACTATATATCTAAGGTGATGTTGCATTGTTAACATAATTGATCGGTGACAACATGTTTTACATTTACAGTCTGTTTAACAAGAACGTGACCGCCATTATTCAAAAAAAATGTGTCAGCATTTTTTTTTTACTTTTTTTAATATTTGTCTCATTCCCTAATGCGCAATATAACTTTCAGTGATGTTCAGCATTGTTGATAGTAGTGTTTTGCTTATTTTTACTGTATTTTAACTTACGCAGAGGTTACATTTACGTTATATAGTATTTCAACACTGCCTTATAAACGACGTTGACGTCAACTTGTTTAAGCGTTCTGTAAGTGTTCGACACCTTTAAAATATTCAAAGAGGTACACCAATTACGTTTGCCTATCTTAAAAATAATCAGCTGTTTAGATTTTGTTCGCACAATGTTACATAATATACATATAATAAACTTCAAAAAAAAACAATTTAATCATCTAACGAAACAATAAATCTTTATCAAAAGCTAATTTAATACATTACCCTTCTGCTTTTTATAAATATATATTTTTTTAGATCGGTTTGTTGATGCATTTGGTGTTCAATTCGTATATTAAACTACATCTATCTCTTATAACAATGTCATAAAGAAATGAAAAAAAAGAAGTGTTATACAAAACAGCTATGACTATTGTATTCTAATACAAAATGAAACACATGCGCATACAACAGTTAAAAACTTAACAAACTGGTAAATAGTGCGTAGTAGTGTAACTAACAATGACTAGTGCTTACACAAAATCACACTATCTCGCAATTAAGTTTAGAGATTCCATGTATTCTATGAAATACATTTCAGATAATATACATTCTGATAGGTGGTTATTTATATTTTGTGCTAAATTGTTGATACGCTCTTAATTAGCCGAATCATTCCAACAGTGTCATATATAATTTAATATAAACTAGTATAGCCTAGGATATATTATCATTAAGAGTAAACGATCTCAAGCCATCTACTATGTAAAGTTGAAATGAAACAATTTATTTTACAAGAATGTAGTACAAAACGGGTGATAATAATTCATGAAAGCACAAGTACATTCATTACAATAATGTGCAACTGGTATTCAAAGTTCACTTGGCATGTTCACATTAATTTCAAATTATATTCAAAAAATTCCAAATATTCAACAAATATACTTCGCGTTTACTTATTTATCATAGTATAGTTTAAAATTTCAGAACGCTGCAGTTTATACAATATTTTTACTCATGTATTATAAAATAGCATATAATTATACATACTTAATACAAGTATTTTACATATATAGTATATCATATATATAGTATAGTTACAAATGTATGAAGAAATTATAGGCGTGTATGAAAATATTCGATATATTGGTCCAAGATTTGACAAAATTACACCAATTTTTATTACTACACATAATATGTACGAAAATAGTATCCATAGACACGATAGTGATATTATATAGATATAGATAACTAATTCGAGATTCAAAACTTAAATATTATGGAGCGAAGTTACCCACTACTGTACTTTTTTGTCAACGTTCAAAAACTAATCAATTCGTATTGTTACTATAAATATGTTTACATATAAACAATATTATAATATAATTTTAAATAAACAGTTAACAACAACAAAACTGAATATAAAATTTAGGTATAAATAAACTCACTTCAATTGATGATTGGCACATTTGAAATACTACCTTTTGGGCATTATAGAGAACAATAGTACTATATTTTATAAATGGGACAGTTATTAAAGTAAAAAAGTATTAATATTATAACTAATGACAAGTCTACTTTTTATTTTGTTGCCTTTTTTTAAACTTGCCAGCTATTTTTATTAAAATCTCGTTTTAATTTTCTAATATGCGTGTAAGGCAAAAACCTTTTTCAACTTGAAATAATCGTATTTTATTGGCTGTTTAACGAAAAAGGCTGTCGTTACTTATTTGTATTAGATACCTAGACGATGTAATATTAAAAGATTTTTAGATCCGTTTAAAAGGTTACAACCCTATAAAAAGTATTGAATGGTTTTTACACAGGTAATTATAGCCCTTATCTGAATATCTATAGAGCTTACAATTGCGTTGTTCCTCATATGTAACTATTAAGATTAAATATAAAGGATACCTACATTTAGTGTGAAGAAAATCACTGGCATACAAATTACTCAAATTGTACATCTTATTTGATTACATTTGCGTTCAAAAGACATTGGACACTTTTATAACTAACATCGTTAACTTATGACGTACATACATCAAAGCCTAAAGACAGTTGAGTAACCCATTAATGCGACATCATGTAGCTGATATAGTAAAACCAGCATTCGGTAACGCCATCTAGTGAAAATAGGCCAAATATTTAGTTTCAAATTCTAGATGGCATTGTGTTTGCAACTTGTAAGTCGCACTAATGAGTTTATCACTTAACTTCACTGCTTCTGTCGTGCTGCTGCCAAATAACATAAAAATAAGGACAGTTTTATATAAAAAGTGTCCAATGACGAAGACTACACGTATAAATTACAATACATGTTGTTATATATCGACTAATTATTATTTATAATCATTAGGTTAGTTTTTTATTGTTTTTTTTAACTTAATTACTAAAAAATCATTCGTGTTATACGACTACAGCCAGATGGATTGATAACCTGATGACAGGGTGATGAAATGTCATGACACAATTTACAGCATTCGATTTGGTCAACATGTGACGAGAATGTAAATTTGTAATTAAAATAACAGATGAAATAATTTCATAATATTCGCAGAATTTTATCCATAATTTGAAATAGCATTCTAAAACATGCACTATGTATTTATCAAGCATTAATTACCCAAAATTGTATATATTTAATAAAAATATACTTTTTACATGATCCATAGAGATTAACACATCGTAAGATCCATTAACGTAGAGATTATATATATTATTATTTAGATTGTTAGATATGTTCTCCCAACAATACGTTTTTGAGATTCCGAAAGTTCCATTTGCATTCAATATCTTCCTTATGTGACATTAGATAAAAAGAAGGGCAATTTTAAACCACTACCAATTTAGATTGAACTATTGCCTAATACAATCATCAAGGTTTATGGCTCTAAGCTATTTAGATTTCAACAACACTAGAATACTTCCGTGTATGTGCAGGTGGTATGACAATTTTAAGTAAATAACAATTTCAATTTTGTTTACTTGTATAAATAAAAAAGAAACTCTTATTGTCTACGTAAGTAACACCCGGATGCATCAAATCATTGAAATTTGCTAAGACTTATTTAAGTAGAAATTAGCGAACGTTCAACGAAACTAAACTTCAAGGATACCACAATTATAATAATTAATCGTAAAACCCTCGTTACAAAAGAATATTTAAAATCAATCTTGAACTTAACGAAAACCTCAACAACCTTCAAATTTAAGATATCATGGTTTTACGTGTTTACTTTTGCTTTAAATTTGGAATGTTTTCAATTTTCAAATAATGATTTCAATTAATTTTCTTCAATAGAACTGTTATTAAAGATAAGTCCGGTCACCTGCAACTTTAATTAACTAACGTCTTCTAATCGGCTACTCCACACGAGCTTAAGAGCTTAGGAAAAATTAATCTAAACTAGAGATGCCTTTACGAATAATATTACTCATCACTATTATTTCGATAGAATTTGCATTTGATTCTTAACGACTCTGTAGAAATAAATATCGTAATACAACATTTAAGAAACTAAGAATATTAACATCAATTTGCTCACTAAATTCAGAAAATTCTGAACAAGGTACATCCTCGGTCCAAGTCGCTATCACCAAAAGGTAGATATTATGCAAGCACTGTTATTCATGCACTTTATACAATTTTTGAAATCAGAACCATAATAAATAATAAACCGATATTTAAAAATTTGACGCAAATGTAACCTTACACGTAAATAAAATAAAAAGTAAAGTAATTGTCTATTCGAGCAAGACCAGTTGACCTTCTGAGAGGGTCTCTTCCTTCTGATGTTATATACTGTCGTAGCTGTTGGGGTCGGGTGACACTGTTTGTCCCGACGCCCTAGCTGGCAACTTGAAACCATTTATCATAAAAATCCAGCCATCCTAAAACAATATATAATAGTCAAAACATAACATACATGTAGTGAGCCGTTTTATTTAAAAAAAATTACAAAAGCAACTACAATCGCATTTAGCCTTGATATCAACGCTATGTACAATTGCAACTAGAGTAGCAAGGGATCGTTAGATGATCTCTATGTGAAAATTTAAAACATTAACACAAAATTCGTCATAATTTCACCAGTTATATTTACGTATCAATCTATATAAAAATTTTAAGTTGAATTTGAATTTTTTTTATAGATTGTGTACGTTTCAAAGATTAAAAAGTGCTGCACCAATTGGGCTCAAGTTTGGCTCAATATACAACGCAATATACGTTTCAAATAATGTTTTTATCAATTTTTACGTTTGCTCTGTGTTTTTTTTCTCATCAACTAGCTACGTTGATGAGAAAAAAAACATAGGATATGATGTGCTAGGAAGTGCCAAAATGGAGCGTGGCAAGGTAGTGCTAGTTTATCTGAAATTGATTAGATATTATCTTAAATAATTTAAGATTCTTTATTTTTTTTTATTTTTTTAAGAGACTGCCAACATGGCTCTATATGACCTGTTAGAATACATGAATAAAGAAATAAATGTTTCGGACATCTGACACACAATGTCATCTAGTTCTAAACTAAGCAGAGCTTGTAATATGATTACGAGACTGGTCAACATTAGGTCCAACCTGGGACCGAGATCTCAAGCACAACAGTCGCATTCGCTACTGCCGCGCCGCTAACCAATTGAGTGTTCAAAAACTTAGGGAAGGGAAAGAAAAGAAGACTTTTTGGCAGAGTAGACTCGACTGGACTCTCATAATCCCTTTGAGAAATGTGATCTAGAACTAGGTCAAGCTTAGGGACAAGCTCTTGTCGTTTTTCCTCAAGGCCTGCTAATTGGCTGTAGGATACCTAAAATATCGTCCATGAACTGTGCCATCGCCTACATAGCAATGTATATTGCCAAAGACTAACATATTTTTGATATGCAGAACTAATAGCGTGGACAACAGGACTGACACCAGAGGTATACCAGCGATAACCTGCTGAAAATCGGATGCCGTGCCGTCTCGTCTTAGAGAACCTTAAAGCTCGCGTAGGAAGGCGACAATGAAGTTGTAGAGTTTGGGAACAGGTCGAAAGCCGGAAGTGTAGAGAGAAATGAACAGTGCGAAACCCTATTGAAGGCCTTAGCCATGTCAAGGCTGATGGTCAATGATGCCTATCCAGCCTCACCCCAAAGGTGTGTGTGTAGTACGCTGGAAGATCACTCGTGGACCGGTTCGGTCTAAAGTCATAGTGCCGATCAATCATAATCCTCCGAGTAGAGGATTTGTTGTTTGTTGATAATACATTCAAGGATTTTTGCTTACCTTAACAAGATTTGGTATGTCCGACCAGAAGCCAAGGTTGGGTATGACTTCAATACCCGTCGCACCCATAAGGAACTTCTTCGTGCAGATGCCGAGAACGAGGTAGAATATGAGACATGAAAAGAATATAATCAAAAGCGTGGAACCAGCTGATCTTCCGACGTCCTCAATCTGCTTCAAACACGCGTCTTTTGAATAGAATGATAACACCTGCAATATACAAACTTTTGTTTGAATATAGGGAAACATATAACATTTATATTTGTATCACAATTGTATTGTTTTAGTTGTAAAACGGTAAAATTTCACATCAGTTTAGTAAATACACTTAAGAGACCCAGTTTTTTAATTAGGCCAGGAGAGAGACTACCACTCGCATCGAAGTGTGTCGCTGCCTTTTGAATATAATGAAGTAGCATTCATAATAATAACACATAAATCGTCCTTTGAATCGAGTGGAGAGAAGCTTTGGGCTCCAGTAACTGCACTCAACCGGTGGAAATCAATTAACGAATTGCATAAGGTCGAGCTGGTCCATTTGTGCTGAAGCATGCCTCCTATCAAGTTACGAGTACAGTAGCCAATAATCCAATTTCTTAACGTTACTTTTTTCTAACAAAAGTATTCTGTCTGTGCTTTTTTAAAGCTGGTTATTGGTATGAAAAATTCATGATGACCGACAGAACAAAAAATAAAGAAACGCGCGCGCATGGAAACTATGAGCGAAACTCTCTGAAAACGCTCGTACTCGTGCATTACTTTCGTAATCAATATGCCGAGTTGTACGATAAAACTAAAATTAAGCCAGGACGAAACTTATCCAAAGGAAACATATTAGTGGTAAGTCTAAATTTTTTTGGTATTAAATTATGTTGAAAATAAAACAAAATGTATTACGTATGTAATACACAAAAAACCCATTATGATCTAATCTATAAAAACAATTATACCTTGAGGAACTATACAATTTGAGTACTAACTACATTATAACCACGAGAACACACAATGAACTGCCATGCCTGCGGGCAATATTTTGCACGAAAATATTTGAGAGAGATTTGGTTGTGAGTGATGTAGCCAAATTGTTCATCATCATTCAACATCGTAAGATTGTTGGTGTCGATTTGAGATTTGCCGTTTAGTAGACTAATTCGTTTTGTATTATGATTTTTAACTGACAATAAAAAAGAGGAAACTTTTTGGTCTCATAATTTTTTTATGATTTTATTTTAGAGATCTTTTTGATCATAGTATTAGTTGAAAAACAGTAAGATAAGTTTATACATACTTTAAACATCAAAATTCTAGAACCGCCACACGTTACTTATCTTTTGAGTAAACAAATGTGTCTTATTTTTTATTAAAAAACGAGTACCATTTGCTCAATCCATTTTTACAACGGTGACTTAAACATTAACAAATCAGGATACCGGCATTTAAAAGAGGGAGCTATTCCTCAAAACACAATAAATTTAACTTACACAATTATGCAAGTGAAACGCTACTTTATTTGAAAGACATATGGTTGTATTTAGTAACATTGTAAGTGACATTTAGGATTTATATTAATTAAATCCTTTGTACGAATTACCACAGATTTCGTTGTGATATTATTATTAGTCTATGTATTTGTACTCTTTGTGGCCAATTGCGTAGTTAACGCATGAAAGCGTAACAATGAAACAAATCTCTACTCGTATTCACAATCATAGTTAGTCACAGGTATTCAACCCAGACCTTTTCAAGCTAGCCTACATTCTGTACCCTCAGATGTCAGCATTAGCATTGCTCCTTCCATTGTCTTTCCTATTTTGCGGTATATGTATATGTTTTATCTCTAATTCCCAAAATTCTTGGTTTAGACTAGTTAACAAGTGTGCAGTAATCTTCAATTGCCTTTTCTCAGCCGACTTAAAACAGGTCTAAGTTGTCATATCAGTTGTACGTCTGTCATTTATAAAACGTTTTTACTAGTTAATTATATTTTTATTGAGAGGGCGGTTATTCCCATTTCAATAAATCAAAAAAAACAAACTCACGGCTAATTTTTAAACTGACCAGTAATTAGCGAATTGACGCTAATTATTGGTGAATTACGATATTATTGACGCTGAATTACAGCGTGTTTTACTAAATACCTAAACTTAAATTGTACTTGAAACAACTTGTTTCAGCCACTTTATATTCTTCAAGCGTATAATTGTAAGGAGGAACGGAGTGATAATTAATTGATTGATAGTATGTGTAATAAAAATAAAAGCCAACTCATGCGAAAAAAATGGTCTCCTTTTTGCTTCATATATGATATAATGATGAAAATGTACTCCTAAACGATTTCGACCACGGTGATAGTCTCAATGGAGGCCAGCCACACAAGAGATATTATAGTGCACACATGTATGCGCAAACACAGTTGTGCTCTCTGTTCCCTCACTCGCATAATCCGATGGGACGGCTAACCGACACGACCTTGATACCTTTTACGTACTCTCCTAGGCACGGAAGTGAAGATCTCAATTTACAAACTCCGAGCTGCTATTTAGTATTTCTATAATCAAAAAACTCAATAACACTTTTTGGCCAGACCCGGGAATCGAACCCGAGACTTCTTGTTCGCCAGTCGCATACGCTAACCGCAAAACCAGCGAGGCAATTGCAAGAGCAGTTGCAGTATGTCCAGCAGTGGATTGTTATTTAAAAAAACACACTTTCGTGGCAGTCTGAGAGTTAAAATTCTTGTGGTTGTAACAATACGTTGACAGATTTTAATTAAATATAACAATTTAGCTATTTACACACTTGTCCATGACAAAACACATGTTTTACACTCACAATACACATATATTATAATTGAAATATGATGAGCAAACAGAGATGACTTACAAGTTTAGCTGGTTCAGCTAATGAATATACTTGAAGTTGATTGTCTGATTGAGCACATTGCAGTAGAACTGTTGTTTCTCTGAAAACAAAGATTGTAACTTACATCGATTTCCAAATATGGCTTTTAGGTCTATGTTTTTGTTAGGCTCATAGACAGAGGAAAGCCTCTGACATTTCCTGGGATAGGGCCTAGGTAGGTGCGGTGTTGTTTCAGGTTCTTTGAAATCCCATGGTCCAGATTCCCCCTCGAATAGAGTGGCTAAAGACAACTGTTTAGTGGAAAAACTACATGTCGCTGGTTCCTGTGTGCCTAAGGGGCCGGTTTTTTAAAATTATGGGGCCGGATTTACACCCCAGCACCAACAGAAAAATGTCTAAACCTTTGTGTGATCATAAAGCTAATAGCATTATTTTAAAATGTGTTTAAAGTAATTCATTACATTATTTATTTATTTTACAAGTACACACCTCACTTGAGGATCAGAGGTGGCCTACCTCTTGCCCCAAGTATTTGTTTGATATATTTCAATGGGACAGTAGGAACTAATTTTTTAAAAATTATAAAGACTTTATTATTATTATTGTACTGGGTTTTACAGTTTGTTTTGATTTCTAAATAGCAATACAGATATAATAATTATCCTGAGTGTTATCTTAGTAAAAAACTTCAATTGCTCAATACAGTATGATTAGCAGAGAGATAAGTAAGTAGATAGGGTAGATAAATACTGTTTACAACATATTAAAACTTGAAAACAAACAAATGAAACAATATCAAATCACAGTTGCCATAGTCTAATAAGTTTGATATCTCTCAAAGAAAATAAAAGCGTACCTACCAAAGGTACCTAGATATAACCTTTAAATAAACTAAGTAAACATACACTTACGATGGCCCATTTTTATATATGATAGAATCTCCTTGGCCAGTGAACTTTGCATCGATAGACTTTCCAAGGAAGTCATAAGAGTTGTTTGATAGTGTATATGTTTGTGTGGTGGCATTATCCAATCTCATAATATTTACATGACGACAAAGCTGAAAGAAATCATTACATTCGATTTAATAAAACAATATCATCATAATTTAATTTAGCAACAATTATACACAACTTTTAAAAAGTACAACTTTAAATGATTGTAGTACTGAGTTTAAAAATATAAGTAGCACTTGTAATATGATTGTAAATGTTAAACTAGATACAAAAATAATATATTATAGTTATAAAATATATTGCAGTAAACAATAATATTTTGTATATTATTTTTCTATAAGTCCA
This sequence comes from Hypercompe scribonia, assembly GCA_949316085.1. NCBI lineage: Eukaryota > Metazoa > Arthropoda > Insecta > Lepidoptera > Erebidae > Hypercompe > Hypercompe scribonia. The sequence goes on along the minus strand of OX438981.1, from coordinate 13,428,886 downwards.
GAAGTTAAGTTGATATTGTAATATGCAAATAACTACAATATAATTTTTCTCATAGACAGATTAGTATTTTTTAGGCTTATTAACTTATATACTTGTAGTTTTCAATACCGTGAAAACCTTTTTAAATGTTCTAACAATGACATGTATTTAGAACTCATTTTTTTTTATTAGTAAACACTTATCATTTTACATAGCTATATGTATATTGGTAAAAGTTTAATGATAGCATGTGTGACAAGATGTATAATTTTATCATTTTTTATGAAACAAGAAATTTACATACCTAAATGTATATTACCCACATTATACATATAAATGCTGTTTTATTTATAACTAGTTATATAGGCGCAACATGTTAATGATAAAACCAGTTTCTTAATGTTTCTGAATATATATTTAGCAAGAATTTACTTAATTTTATTTTCCAACTTGATCATCATATGGTACTGGGGGCTGAACTTCATTATTTTAAAAATGGATTATAAATACACTTACTGATAGTGCCTGATCGCAAGTCGTCGTGGCTTGTGGCGGTATAGTCATATTAAATGTGGTATCAGTACAAGGATAATAGTAGAATGTGGTCAGTTCCATGTACGTTGTATTTGGCGTAGTTTTCAACTTTTCATCATATACTTGTGCCGTATAAAATGTAGACGGAACTGCAGGCGTTAAGTCGATTCCAGTGCCGTTTGGAAAAACACACACACAGGAACTTTTCATTATACAATCATCGGCGTAAATAGATAACACAGAGACTAAAGTTATAATAAGAATACTAGAAATATGCAAAAATGCCATTTTTAGGGAGTTTTTGCTGCCCTTTTTTACGTCTATTATTTTCTCGCTGAACAGCGCACGATTTTACACGAATCTTGGAATATTGCCCAATTCAACACAATGACAACATGTATTTAGTGTAAAAAATGTTGCCAGCCTGACTTTAAAATATGGATTAAAAGGTTAGTGGAGATCTGTCTGATCTCTATCTAAACTACCTTTGCCACTTCAAAACCATTCTATATGTCAAATATAGCAAATAAAAAGCAGAGTAACTGATTTTATAAAAGAGTTTCTTCGCATGCGTGGAGAAAAAAGTGTTACCCAAACACCACCAGTTAATTGACAGCTAGCAGGGTCGATAAATGAAATGTCAAAATAAATAATAAACAATCCGATTGCGATTTTATTAGAAAATAATATAACGTGTAGTAGTTGCTTCTTTAATAAAATATATTTTTAATCACTTGATTTGCAAAGTATGGCAGATAAAAAGAAAAAAGTATTTGCTGTGAAGGTGTAGTGAATATTCCATTAGTCGTATCAACCCCAAATGCTCAATATGTAGTTTAAATGTTAAAGAAATTTTCTATGTTAAGCAGGAGCCCGCGGCAAGAAGACCAGTAATACTGAAATCTGATCGTGAAACCGTTAAAGATCAAAGTAAAGAAAAGCAAGAAAAAGAAAAACAGCCAACTATTATTTTAAAAACAAGGGAACAAAGCACTCCCAAAGAAGAAAGGCCACAGAGCCCCAAAACATTAAAAACATCTACATGTGAATCAGAAGGACAACCATGCAAAATTGCACAAAATGAAAATAAAGAAAAGAAAAATATAGGTATTTTATTAACTTTGGTTGTAGGTATACTAGCAATTCACTATTAAGGTACACACAAACTAGGTGAACAAAGAGGCCAGGCTGTTCATAGTCCTCTTTTTACATCAGTTGAAACTGTATCTTAATCTATAAATATCTAAATCACTGTTGGTGATTGATGTCATCATGTTCACACATATTTTTATTGTGTTAATAGTCTGCTACTGGACATAGGTCCCTCTTTAGAAAGGAGGTTTTGGAAACCTGAAAACCCTGTATCATGCTGACCGAACACATTGTTATAGGGTTTATATTAAGTTTTTCTTCTCTTTACAGCGATGTTGTCCTGCATGATATACTTCCTTAGTCACCCCTTATAATGACAGGAGTTATGATGCTGTATCTTAATCTGTCACCTCACAGAAACATGATATATTAAAGATTATTTTAAAGAGATAGAGTGGTTTGTAAGCAATTATTCTAACCTTTGGAGCATAACCAAAATTCATCAAGACTTTCACACATTTCACACATGGCAGCATGGTCACAAGTTAGGAGTCAGACTATGGATATACATACCCACATGAACATGAACCCACCATCTGCGGTTAAGCAGTCAGAATTGTTAACCACAAATCCAACGTCCTCAACAAGTCTTCCCATTGAATATATTGAAACAGAGGCCTGATTTGAAAGTATGTGTGAGATAATATTTATATCAGACCTGCCGCCGTCATTTACGTTTTATTATTGGCCTATGACATAAAGGGAATGTAAAATTAGTTTGCTTTTTAATTTGTCTCTGTTGTATTGTTTGTAGCAATTCCAAATTTAAAACTTTTTTTTTAAACTCCTAGAAATATGTATTAGGATATGCATGAAAGGAACACCCAAACTCAGAATAACAATTTATAGATTACATAAAGTATTGTCCCTTTGTAGAACTTTTTTCAGATTTAGAAAGAATCTGTTTATTTTTTGTTTAATTTACACAATTAATTTTAACAAATGTTTTAATTTCATTGCAGAACACAAATCAATTCCACCATTAAAGTTTATGACGGAGCCTGTAAAGTTGCTTGATGAAAATTTGGAGCTTAATACTGCTGCATTGGAATTCCTTCATGACTCCAGCACAAATTATTTAGTTGTTGGAATAATAGGTAATTAGGTTTGATTATTGCAGACTGAAACAACAAGGATCTGAGAGCCTAGTGTGAGTTTATTTCACAACAACCTGTGGCGAGTAGTAAAGGCCAATCACAAAGTCGACGTGACGATGAAGCGAAATCAACTCCCACTATACTCAAGACGCGACTTAGTTTTCAGAAAATAAATTTCAATTTTGCAATTATCTGGAATAGGATATTAGAATTAAGGGATTCTTGTACCATCCCTTTAACTACTGCGATGGCGTAACGAATACTTGAGGTCTCGGGTTCGATTCCCGTGTCGGATCAAATATTTGTTTGATCGGCAAAAAATTTTTCTGAGTTCGGGTGTTTCTAGATATAATACGTGGATATTTACATGTAATATGTAGGTTCAAAAAAGTATATAAGTATTCTATCAGTGAGTTTAATTATTATAGTACAAACTACTTAGTTTGAAACTAGATGCCGCTGTGTCAAAACGTCCGAAATATTTATTAATTTTATTATTTTATCCCGACGGAGATTAACTTGTTATGAGAATATGTTTATTCTATGTCTATTTATATGGATCTCAAGTATGTCTCACACATTGTGGTTGCATTTAGGAGAAATGAGCAACAAAACTGATGTAGAAAAAAAGCTTTATAAATATTATCATTATAAGGTCACCATCAGCCTATTGCAGTCTACAATGAAATATATCATGTCAAAATTTCAATTCAATCAGTGCAGAACTATTTGAGTTTTTGAAGTATAAAAGGCAACTTAAGGGGTTAGGGGTACTCAGAGGCCTAAAAAAATGATGATTTTCAATATATTTTTTTTGTAGTTAATTACTTTATTTGACAAAAATAAAAACATAGCTTTATTAGAACACGTTTCGATTTGACTTCACGAAAATTTCAAAAAAAAATGTTAATAATTCAAAAAGTTATCGCTGTTTATGTAGAGCCCGTTCCTCCCGAAGTCCTTTGCGGTGATCATCATAAGTCCTTGGAGATTCATCTAAAATCAATCGGACAAGAAAAATTAGTCTTATTAATAGATAATCTTGTGCCTGATCGAAGCTTTTTTTTTTTCGAAATTAACAAAATGGCGGCCTCAGGAAATTTTTTTCAAATTTTCGAGAAAAAAACCGACAGTTTATTGTTAAAAAAAAAATCGAAATTTTTGAAAAAAAAAAATTCTTCGATCAGGCACGAGTTTTTAATGTTTTTCAAAAGTACAATAAATTTTATTGAAATCTACCGAGCAGTTTTTAAGTTACAGTGATCACCAGTTCAGAAAACAAAGTTTTGAGAAAAACGCATTTAAAATTTTGCTATGGATTTATGTCGAATTATAAGAATTATTTAATAACTTACACTGAGTCATCTATTCCTGGATGATGATGATGATGATTTATATATATATATATATATATAATTATACATACATTAAAATGGGGAGATATTCATGACAATGAAACCCGAAAGGTCGGTTGCTTGCAGCTGTTTCTAGCTACCTGCTCTCGAATGCCACGTAGCACCCGAAAGGTCATTGTTAAATAACTCAAAAAGAATTTGTCGGATTCACTTCAAATTTTCACACAATATTTTAAAAATATTATACTTTAAGAAAATGCAAAAAAAAATTTTTTGAAAATTCTGACTACCCCTAACCCCTTAACATTCACATATATTGTATAGATACGACTACTGATACGATACGATATGGCTTACGACTGCCAAAATGGGTTTATGTACTTTGTTTACTTAAATGACTTCAATAGCCTTAAAGAAGTGATTAAGTATTTAATTTAAGATAACCATATCTATATTTCGCTATAGGTACTCAAGGGGTTGGGAAATCCATGATTTTAAATTTGATTGCAAACAATGTTCATGACCAAAATCTATGCACCCAAATACTAAATTCTTACGAAATACCAGCTGACAATGTATATGAAGGTAATGATGTTGCCGGACTAGAAAATCAATTAGAAGCCCTTGATTTTGCTGGGTTACCTGAACCTAAGCCACAACCTGCTGCCAATAATGGAATTTTTAAATTTAAAATGCAGGATATTGAACAAATTGAAAGAGGTGTACATTGTACAAAAGGTAAGAATCAAAATGTAATTTTTATACTTTGTTTATATATTTATTTGTATATTATAAATTTGCCTTAAATAATTAAGAACAGAACTGTTAGAGGAGTAAAAAAAATTGTGTGAAATAAGTTTCATTGAAAACGTATATAAATTATTTATTTTTATGATGTAAAGGTGCAAACGAGCATATAGTTGACCTGCCCCCTTAGCTAAGATGCAAGTTTTTCGCGTCAAGTCTCTGTCTACAATCGCTAACGCCTCCATCACAGCACTGAGAATTTGAGTTTGAATAATTTAACAATTTTAGTTTGAAGTGCAATCAATGGCAAATCCCAAGAGATTCTTTGTCGCCCAGACGCACACAAACGATAATTAATATGATACACACATAACGAACGAACGAACGAAGATTTAATTTATATAAATCCTAAACGCCACTTACCATTTTACTAAATACAACAACAACAAAGGTTGGTATGTTTCACTTGCATATTTGCGTTCTAGGGGTGGTTTGGAATTGTATCAATTATTTTTGTGTAAAATGCAGTTCAATGCGTGTTCTCGAGGTAACAATGTAGTTACTCATCATCATTATCAACAGCCTTTAACAGTCCACTGCTAGACATAAGCATTGCTTTAGCAAGAAGGTTTTGGCCTACTGTACCAGACGGGTTTGTATGTGGTTTTTTCAAGTTTCCCTTCTCTTTGCCGTGATGTTGTTCTGCGTAGCTTGCTCACTTATTTTTTTACGTAACGTACGATTATTTTTATAGAATTATTCATATTGGTTTAAGTATGATCGGATTGCAAGATATACAGTAGTACTGAAATTATGAGCGATCAGTCTCAAAACGCATCGAAAATTCCGCCATTCTGTTTTCTCTGGCCTTTATTCTTTTGTATGCCTGATATTTTGTTTTGACCACGCCACTTAGCGTTGAGAAACGTCATTCCCATACATTTGTTAGTGTTCACGTTTGTAGAACTGTAGATATCAACTTGGTTAAGAGTCTGATAACCCGTTGCTTGATGGTCCGCAGATTTAACGGGCCTTTTGGTTTAGCGGTTAGTGAACCTAGTGAATTCCCACCTAGGACAAATCTTTATGTGATGAACACGATGTTTTGTTTTGTGTCTGGGTGTAATATGTCTATAATGTTTATGTATTTAGAAACATGTAAGTATGTTTACCAGCACCTGCACTGGTTACTACGTTAAGCTAACTAGGCATAACCTGTACTATGGTATGGTATTTGTGAAATACATATGTAAGGATATTATTATTCTATTTACATTTATATACATATTTGAATATAAAAAAAAGGAAAAAAAAATACATGTTTAAAAATATAAAAAATAGTAAACCACCGACTTCAAGTACAGGGAAAAAGTCACCGGGGTTTAAGGCTCCAAAGACAGAAACCTCCTCACTATATGGGCTGTATCAAAGAGATTGCTTTCCGCATCAGACAACCAGCCTTCAAGCCTTCAGATCATAATAATCTTATTATTATTAATATATACACCCACCCCAGAGTCAGGGAAAGGGGGGAGGGAGGAGTGTGTGACTTAATGATTCAGAACTATTAGTGCCAAAGCATACCCATCTAATGACAAAAAGATAATAAAATACACCCATATTGTGTCTGTATCTTTTCTGTACATCTTTTCAGGTATTGACATGTATATCACAAACGATCGCGTAATACTACTCGACTGTCAAGCTTTGTGGTCGCCATCTTTGATAGAAGAATCAAATACAACGATTACTGCTCGCAGTGCTAATGTAGTCACCGTGGACTGTCTTCAAATTGCCTCATACCTTATGGCTATTTGCCATGTGCTGATTGCTGTTCAGGATTGGTTTACGGATTACAACTTCCTAAGGTATCATGTGCTTCAGCACTTATTTTAAGACTAGGGTTTATCAAATATAAGACACACTCATCAGATGTGTCATATCTAACACTGACGGGGACGTTCCGCTTCTTAATAAAAAAAAAAAAAACTTTCGTCGCTCGTCGGGCATTACTGAAATGTGACGTTTTTACACGAACTGTTTGTCTTTAGTAGATAGGTAGATAATATTAATTATTGCACGCTATTAATAGAAAACACACAATAATGAATACAAACAAAAAACTAATGGGCTGCCTTATCGCAGCCCATGGTCTTTTTAAGCAACGTTAAGATGGAAAATACTATATATTACATACATACATGTAGTTCGTGATGCTCATTTATAATTTACATATAATAACAAATATAACATTGCATAATTATACTTAAATGTAGACGAAGCAAAAGAGATGTGTCTGGACCGTAGTAAGTGGAGATCATTTGTATTTGACCTCTGACGAATAACTAGTGATCCTTGACCAGTTTTTTCAAAGTACTCGCTGATCTAACGTTATTATGGCTTCTAGTAAGGAGTTCCACAGGTCCTGCGTCCACAGTAAAAGTTATGGGCTATGTTGTAATTTGACACTCAGATTTTCTAATGATCTCAAGTATCGTGTGGCTATCACAGATAAGTACAAATCATTTCTTTAAGTTGATCAGAGTTGTAGGATAAAATAAAATATAGTATAGTAGTGATAGGATATGAGTATACCGGCTAAGACGAATTTTTTTTAATAGCCTGCTAAAGTGACTACTCTACCGGATGAAAAGTAGGAATAGAACACATGAGTTGTGGTCACTATATTCATTGCGAAAACAGACATTGCAGTATGGTGATCAACTCTAAGGCGTCCTAGTGAGATGCTTTTTCACGACCCACTTGAGGATGTAAAAGGCATCACAATCATCGTGGCAATGTAAAGTCTCCCAAGCTTACCACGATAACGGTCACCTCCGGTCTCGCACTCACCTACCAAACACTACATAAAGGAATGCTATCACTTGATCAGCGTGAATTTTTCACGAAATACCGAAACATGAACATATTTGCGCTAGCTTAAAATGAATCTGAAACAGGTAATTCTGAAGCCTCTCAAGTCTATTAAGCTAGTCTTCGTTGAGATCGAGATAGCAGACATCGGCATAGTCGAAAATATATAGAATAATTGATTGAGCCAAATCAATTTTAATAGCAATTGGAAGGAAATTACGTAGTCTTCTTAAACAAGTTGCAGAGGCAAATATTTTACAACTGACATTTTCATATTAGTTTGAGTGGTCTATGAATCCATTCCATGAGTTTAATAAACCTGAAGTTGGTTTTTTAAAAATGTCAATTATGATACATCGATATTAGTTAATTGCTTCTTGGGGGACTCATGTGTTCAAAATAAAAGACTACACTGTTATTATTAAATAGCTGATTATAATTGTTTGTTCATAAGCCGTTTTACCCGTAAGCCTTACATTACATTAAATACTTTTTAGCTCAGCTAACCTAACGCTAAACTTTTTCTAATACAGCATAAGAGCATCGCCCAATATATACTTTACACCCTTAAGATTTTTTTCTAAAATATGCCATCATTTTCGCAACCGAAAGACGTCGACTACAGGATATTAGGGTAATGTCCGCTAAAACAACCTGTTCTGTCTCTCGCGACCTTCACCAGGTCGTAGAGCCATAATATTACTATGTTTTATTTATGGGCATCCCTATATAATCCGCAGGTATATTCAAGCAGCAGAAATGTTGAAGCCGTCGTTGTCAGCTTCTAACACCATAGCGAATAACCAAGAAGGTTCAGAGTCCACGGGTGGAGGAGAGAGTCACCCGCACTTGCTGTTATTACATAACCGATGTCAGCTTGAGGACTTCACTCCAGATTCTGTTGGCGTAATTCAAGATCTTTATAGGTAAGTAACGTCTTTGCGTACCTACACGTAACGTGTAGTAAATATGGAGTGTCCCCACCCATATTCATACCGCAGGTGTCCTGGGAACCGACTAAGGGAATAAACTACACAAGACAATATCACTGCAAAGAGAAGGAGAACTTTAAACAAATCCTATACCAACCTGTCTGGCAAGCTTTGTTATAGTAGGCCAACACCTTCTTTCGGGCAGGTAGGTACGCGAGTGGCACGTGGTCGCCCGTCGAAACACGATGGCTCGTTGGTCGTCGCGGTTGGAGGCTCCACGTGTTGTCGAGTCCCGCCTGTCACTACTGCGATTTTAGTGAGGATTCGGCTCAACACACGCTGGCGGTTTGTTATACCTGGGCAGCGCAATGTGGAGCCCTCACTACAGTTATTGGGGGAGATCTCTCGCTACCGGCCGCCATACGCTCCATAGCCACAGCTGTTTTACTGCGGTCGCAATCTTCTGCGAAGACGTCATTTCGCAGAAGGAGGTGGCGGAGAAGACCCGGGAGAACGATCTCCACTCGGACTCAATTCGTCGCCGGCGAACCGTGCCAAGGAGGCGCGCTTAACAGCACCTCATGCCACCCTAAGTGTGGCCGCGGGTGGACGGGACGGATTTTACCCTCCATTCACTACAGTAACCAACCGCGAGGAGGCGACGTCTGCGTGTAACATACGTCGCCTAAATAGAGAGTGTAGCTGAAAAGGGTACCCGCGCCAGCGGGCACGCGCTAGGAGGGGTCTGGATGTCGTAATAAAAGCTGTTCCCGGATCCCTCAGGCGCAGAGTAGTACACCGTGTGGTTTTAGTCAGTCCGATTCCGACACACCACCCCACCGAAACCCCAGTGGAGTGACGGCCCGAGGGGGTCTACATGCGTAAAAAAAAAAGGCCAACACCCCCTTTCGAAGGGGAGGCCTATATTTTGATGATCTTTAACAAATTTTCAAAGTTGTCTTTCTTTGTCATACGAGAACAGAACCCTTCTTCCAATCAATCAATAATTGATTACACTAAATATGATTATAATATAAATGTTATCGACATGCTTCAGATAAGATCACGTTTTAATACCTGTGTAATAACTTAATTGGTGTTCGTCAAAGTTCACCTGAGGTATATCTGTTGCTATACCCTTTTCTTGTCTATCACCATTAACAGCTTTTAACAGTACCCTTCTGGACATAGAAATCTCTTTAAAAAGTAGGTTTAAACCTTGTACAACTGACCAGAGTACCAGACCAATTGGTATACTGTTTGTTTCAAGTTTCCTTCTCTTTACTCATGCCCATATTATATATATGTAGATGTATAATATATACTTATTATGAGCTCTGTAAAGATACACTATTAATCACAGACTAAAGAGTAGCGACGCTTGGCTCGTATTTTTTTAATAAATTATAGTTTGCATTGTGGTTGCCTTTACGGTTTCTCTTAGCCTCCATACATCTTACAGGCAGAATAGGTCGTTTATGTATTTATAATCTATCACTTTCACAGCACTATACAATAAAATAATCCTATTTTTTTCTAAATCTGTTAATTGATAAATATATTGATATAATTTCCTTCTAACTTAACTTATGTTAAATGAAAAGTCTCACCACCTACAGAAAGAGACACAGTATTTTACAGTTGGGCAACATGTAAATTCTCCATCATCAGTAATTAAAAATATATTTTATTTCAGACAAGCATTTCAAAAATCGAATCTTCAACTGAACTCAGGAATGTACATGTACAGCGACACAAATAAGAACGGTCTAAATGTAGACAGTGTTTGCAAAGGTTATAACGTGGAGACATGTGGCATGCCCCTTAATCTGTTTCTTCTGCCGGAGATATATAGTGATTTTGGTGAGTTGAAAAGAATGATAACTGTGTAGATTAGGTTAAGCAAGCAAGGTGAAATTAAGCAATCCAGTTCAGTTAATGGATGGGTGATCACTGATCATTCTTAATACATTGAGACCCCTCTGAGCCTCGGAGAGCACGTTAGACCATCGATCCTAATCTTTGGCAATAGGCTAGATGACACCTTAGTCAAATTAGTTACTTTTTATCATCTGTCAAAACGACAATTTTGTATGAAAAATGTACTAAATACCAAATTGTGACGTCACTGTTTTAGACTACTCAATTGAACAATATATTTTACTGTATATTTGATTGAAATTTGTAATAATAATAAAAAACTATGTTAATTGTATTTTCCGACATGTTTCGCGATATTAGTTTTAATGAAGTGGACATTGGTATTTATTTACTATACAGTCATCTACCCAATTGTTACGGGTAGTTGCAGTCTTAAAAAGTCCGACAACAGCCTTGGTCTGATGTTGTATGGGTTGTGGAGGATTGATGGCAATCTTAAACCGGACCCCAACCTACTGTAGGAAAAAAGGAGAATCAGTTGAGGGATAGTGAAACGTACTTATTCGTCACCGTCATTGATGATAATTATTTTATTTATTTATTTCACTTTATTGTATACATAAAACAAAACAAAAGAAGAAATTACTTACAAAATATGTAAATGTAACAATCGACGATCTCATCGCCGACGGCAATTTCTTCCAAATTATTTCTTATTCGTAAACAATAAAATTAAAGATGGAGTTTAGTTTTGGTATTTCAAAGTTGAGAAAAAATAACAAAGTGGGACTGCACGGCAATAGTAATTGTTTAAACGGTCACTTACCGCTTCTTACTGCTCGAGTGTTGTGGGTTCGAACCTCACATAGGACGAACACCTGTGGTCCGCAAATTACTCTTCTCAGTCTGGGTGTTTTTGTGTTCATTTCGTTATGTGTTTGTAAAGTCACGTAAAGACACGGGATATATTCTTTTTAAAATGAAAAAGAAGAAAATAAGCTTACCATATTTCTATTAACTATAGTAGTTATTTTAGTAATTAGATGGCAACACTGTTCATTAATCCAGTCCATATCTCTTAACACCTTAAAGTAATAACTTTTGTTGCAATTTTCTATAGGGTGAAATTCCTAAACGACAGATTATAATGATGATTTATTATTAAAAAAAATCACTAGTGGCATATATAACAAACTTAAAAGGAAAATAATCATAGTTAAGTAGTTATATTAGTTTACGAGCAATTAATTCGACGTGGGCGTGGGTCGACAGACATTTTGCCGCTTTTTTACTAAATAAAAATTACTAACAACTGTATACTAAAAACTAAAAGTGAGTCAACTCCTTTGATAGATCGCTTAATATGATTGTCCCGACACATAATACCTTAAAATGTGAAAGAGTTTTGACAAAAACATTTCCTTAGATTAAACAAAGGTTTGTGTTTGTCTAATGTACTCGTAAGTTGATTCACTAGTAATATTTATTATACATATGCTATTATTTTGGACCTGTTAGAAAAAAATAGTAGCAAACGGTACTGCTGTCCGATCGAGTGTGCCGAGTTACTCAAAATACTTGCTTAGCTTGTTTCACTGAAGCGAACTGAAACAGGGCTAACTTAATACCTTACAAACTACCACTACTGTCTTTTCATGTCTATACCAGTATTTAGTAAAGTTAGATACAGTTTAGGCATGAAATACACACAAAGATATAATAGACATAGTAACGTACAGGCGCAGATAACAGACAAAGTCTGTTATTTTTTATAGATATTTTTTGAGATAGGTACATCATTTTGAAATATCTAGTAAGTTTCGACAATATTAACAAATGTTTGAAAACTCTGTTTTTACGAATCACTGATTTTTTTTAGATGTTCAGTTAATATAAAATAGGTATGTTATATGCTTCGTTGGTCTTGCAGTTAGCGTATGCGTCTGCCGATCAAGAGGTCTCGGGTTCGATTCAAATGTCGGGCCAAAAAGTGTTATTGAGTATTCTGGTTACAGAAATAATAACAGTCCGAAGTTTGTACGTTGGAGTCTTAACCTTGGGTCGGAAAGCACATATGCGCCTGTCCATAGGATAGTGAGAATGGGGAAATAGTGTGCGCCTGTCTTTGTGCAAACATTTCTGCACTATGTCTCCTGCATAGTTGACTGGTCTCTATTGAGACTAGCCTCCGTGGCTGAAATTGACTAGGAATACATCATCCTCGTATAAATATATACATATATATATACAAATCTTCCTTGAAACATAACCTAAATGATGATAAAAACTGCATATAAACCTATAAGATCGACGTGCACAAGAACGAGAAGCTACTTCATTTTCTACGATGTAAAGAAGTGTAAATTGTGTAATATAGATTTATAATCGAAGGTAATCTATAATCAACTGTAATTTTAATGAGCAACGCTGCACGTGTGAAATATATATTATCACTGTATGATAACATGTGTTTAATGCATATCTCTTAACAAAAATGCAAATAATGGTAATATGAAAACGAATTAGCAGTAGATTACGAGCGTCTAGCGTTCGAAGATACACAGAAGTCTTTAGAAGTACCTAACACATATAATACCTACCCATTTTGAATTGAACCAGACTCCTACTCTACAGTCTCATTACTTTTTTGGGATTTTCGAAATAGTTTTGTCTGTCTATGTTTCAAAAATAATTAGGAATATATAGCGATTGAATTTCGGTAATTACGTATCGAGTTTAATTTGCACCATATTATTAAAATTTCAAATTTAGAACTGCGTTCCCTACGTACAAATAAACTTTTGCATTCCTGCCTATACTTAATTTGCTTAAACAACGGTATATAGGATCTCTTAACATATTAATATGAAGATTAGATTCTTGCCAATATACCAACCTTTTGGGGAGACCGTTGTTTAACAGTGGACGGTGATAGATTGATTGCTGTAAAAGTTTTTAAGTTTGTAAATCATACACAAACCAACTTAACATTTAAATATGTAATGTATATTTATAGTGTAAATAATATTTAAATCATGACTATGGACACATCAGCGCAACTCAAAGCGCGTCCTAATAATAATTGTATGTCGAAACAAGTTGCATCCCCCTAAACGTTCTATTACTAATTTTATTGTTTATAATACTTTTAAGCAGATATCTATATCGACATTATCATAGTTACAACTATGATATCTTGTTAGGAAAAAAAATTCTCGTTTCCAGTCCCGAGCTGGAAATGGGCTCTCTGAAAGTAGAGTTAAGTAGCCTTGTTAGTTTTATGGAAAGTTTACTAATGTGAACAGTCTGAACTGTAGAAATTATTACACGATCAGGCGTGCGGCGCAGATCGTCTATTGACACTCGTACTCGTATCACCAAGTAATACAAAAGTCTAACCAATGTGAAATATTTAGGTACTATTTGTTTGGTCTATTTATTGTTAAATTATCATAACACTTAGTATTTAAATTTTATCTAGATTTTTAAGTCTAGTTAAACATCTGAATTCTGATTTTGCCTTTAAATTTTATACTTTACTAATTGAAAATGTATTTACAGAAAATCATGAAATCTACCGCGGACACCCTCCATTTGAGCAACTCGCAAAACGTTTGCGTTGGATGATACTCGGTGTCAACAGACATCAAATCACCAATGTACCAAATTTATCCGAAAGAGGTTGGTTCCACTACTGTAGCAAGGCCTGGGAGACAATAAGAAAATGCACGTTCTTCATGGAGTACGAGAGGTTCTTACCTTGAACACGTTAATCGTGCATGATAAGAGCCTAAGACCAATAATCTTTAAAACTGTAGATAACTCGCAGGTGTGAGTTATCTAATGATAAAACGATTAATCACAGAAATATTTAATTCTGCTTAATAATTTATACATAGTTATTGGTAACCGGATAATAAACTTATTCATTACAAAGTTATTGTATTTTTATTATCATTGATAAACACTTTCAATTAATGGCTTTCGCCTTTGTTCAGGTGGTTTATAAGCATGCTGATAAACGCTTGCTAAACGCCAATGTTCGGGATAACCACTGGCGTTCGCATCACGCCAAATACTGAAAGGAGGAGCCAATGTCGGTATTGTGTAAGATTTCTTGGTGTAAGGATGCCGCATTTTTGGCATCTTTACTCCTTTTGAATCAGTGGAACCAGTCATGCTGTGCACTGAATTAGGATTACCGGCTTTAAAAGCAAATTTATAGTCCTCCTTTTGTTTCGTGTCTTGTGGCATTTTTGTCCCATTACAAGACACGCAATTCTTGTGTTTAATATTTGATGAATTACTGTCTTTAGTCGAACGTCGTGAAAGCTGCTGAGATTCATTGGGTGAACTGTGGTGTAGTTTTCCTTGAGCCAGTGGAGTCTTCTCGTATGATTCTAAGCTATGACGATTGCGGCCTGTATTGTGATTGCCATTATTTTTTATTTTGTTACTCCAGGCATCCTTTATTGGCTGTAACTTATCGGGCCTTAAATCGTCTGGATTTGACTTGTGACTTATCTCACTTGGTGTACCGCACCCATGAATACCATCACACTCTGGTTTCTTTAACGACTGACTAGAACTCTTTCTGCTTGAAGATCGAGAACTGGACGATTTCTCATTCGCACTCGTATGTTGAGGACAATATTGAACATCACACGAGTCCCGTCTTTTATCCTTTGTCATATCTTTCTCAAAATACGGTACGGGATGATGTCCGATATCTCCAACTACGCGATTTTGATTAAAAATAGGATTTGCGTGACCGGTTGGGCTAGTGTCGATTTCTTCCTTTGGCGTATGTACCATGGTAAACACAGCTGGAGCCTTCGATCCGTTTGAACCGTCAATATGTTTCGGTGGTCTTGGTTCTCTTTTAGGATCATCGGGTCTAAAGTCCCAACAAATTGCCAGGTCCATCAGACTCATGGGCTTCTTAGATTGACCTCCTAAATCTATAGCAGACGTAACAGGCCTCTGAGTATTGTCTTTGTCACCGTCAGATTTTTTAGGGTCACAAGTTTTTGGTCGGTGAACGCGCATCTTCGTGCAACACGTCGGACCAGATGCACCGTAACCTTTCCAGCCGATAGCATACGGTTTCACAATGATGTCGGAATCTCGATGTTCTCCAATCTTTGTTATATTTCGGTATCCTAAAGCATCAGGTAAAGGCTGATGCTCCAGATTACCGACGTGCATTTTTTTGGCAAACTGAAAGTTGTGAGTGACATTGACGTAAGGTAATTTCGGTGTTCCATTAGTTCTCACGTCTTTCATATTCTGTTCACGAATCTGATCATTTTTCTTTGCATTTTCAGCTACTTTTCTCCAAAATGTATGTGTGTCTTCCTCTTGTGGACCGTGCAACTTTTCCACAGCGTCTTTAACTAAGATATCTCGATTTTCATGTCTTTTTTCAGGTTCAGTTAACGCACCCGGGATGTAAGGAATATGACCATCTTCATCTACAGGTTCTCTTTTTGATCTTAAATCCAAAGGATCATCGTCGTCTTTACATCGTTCGCTATTTGAGTCTTGATTATTTTGCAATTCTTCTCTCTCAGATTGTTTTTGATCCTTATTAGAATTATTTGTAAGTTCCTTTATTGCACAGACATGTAAAAAATTTAACAACAAATTTGTAAAATTGCAGAACATTAATAGATTCGAAGTATCTAAAGTACGTGAAAATTCTATTATAATATGTTAAAAGTGCCGTTGAAGGGTAAGCGTAATTTTTTTCTTTGGGTTATTGTGAATCAGGCAACGGCGTGGCTGCAATAAAAGAAACGAAGACATGAAATTACCATAAATATGCGGCAAAAACTAAAGGGACAAGCGGTATTGTTTACACTAATTTATACTTAAAAAAAATTGAATTAGGCGTTTGAAATATTTATGCTATTTACTGGTGATGCTGAGGTGTTACGGTTAATCTACTCTAAGAAACTTTAACATCAACATCTAATGTAATAAAGGCGCATGCATTAACAGGGTTTAGGAGGACAAGTTCTTAGAAAAGTTATACAATAAATGACCACGAGCGCTAATAAACTATTTTCCAAAACGTGAAAGTAAAATCCGTTTAAGTTTAGTAAAATATTATCACAAAATAGTATCCTAGTTATAATTCAAAAGTACCTAAATATTTACATACGTAGTAACTATCTAGTCGATTCACAACATTACGCTACTCCAAATAAACAAGAACACGTTTGTATGTTGCGACCGTAACACGTGAAACCTCATTCACTCACTTGGAACGTCTGCTGTGACTGCGATTCAACCCCTGCCTCTTCTTTCTTAGCTTTGGCGCGTTTTCCACCGCGCATGCGTGCCGAAGCAATCGCTTTAGGTCTTTGGACACGAAGATTCAACCAATCCGGAAATCTCCCATCTGGCGGCTCTTTCGCTAATTCCTCGGCTGGAACGAGACAAAGACATTCTGTGAACACCACTGTGTACAGTTCACTAAATATAGACTCAAATCAATTGCGTGTGACACATTTCCGGACTGGGGTTTTACAAAATATGCGACAAATCGCGTGCACCAGTATTAATAGGTCATCGATTTTAGCCGAAATCCATACCTATTCGGTCATTGAACAAATCATAAGTTGCCAAATATTCCGAAAAAAGAATCATTACCTACCTTAACTACTGCGTAACACGATATTTTTGTAAGATAGGAAGTGTTTTGCGTGTATGTTGACAAAATGAGAAAGCTTTATGAGTTTTAGCAAGGACGAACAGTAATGACACAATTTGTCAAAATATCAAAGATGTTTCATTAGTCTGCAATATGCGGCTACTCACCTACTTGTCGGGTTATTTTTTTTGGCAGATCCCAAGTCCCAGTGTAGTGACCAAAACATCGGGAAGATCCTCTGGGAGCACCAGGTAGGAAATGTCCGTTAACATCACATATTGGTTTCGGGTCTGGTCGGTATTCTAATGGTCGAGCACGTGTTGGTGACCACCGTGGGACTTGCCAATTGCCCAACCGTTTCGGTGTCGATTCCCTGAAAAACTATTAAGAATAGTTTTTAGCTGTAGTAAATACTAAAAAAGATTCTCTCTACCTTACGAACGTCATAATACAAATCTCATAATCATGACTGAAACAATATTTTATTTCCCAATGTAATTATGATCATCTGCTGACGTGCGCCACGTGCCTGTGTCCAGGAGGCACGTGGCCTACCACATTTTAATTTGAAATTTATAATTATTCTTGACTTTTTTATGCCACGTTGAATTCTACTTCGCACTAAAGATAAGTGCTTTTGTATAAAACATGTCATTGTCATTTAGGAGTACACATTCGAAAAAGTTTAAAAATATGATTTAAAGTATAACAATAGGGTTGCACTAGTGTCCCATTGATCAGGTGTCGAATCACCCCCCCATCGGGCAGGGCGTTATAATAATCATCCCCTCAACAAAGGGTTGCAAATTGTTATTTACCCCATACATCACTTGCATTTGACTAAATTATAAATGTTCACCATAATTTAGAATTATCATGTCAAGTTTATAGCTCGTACAAATTTTTTGCTTATTATATATTTATCTTCAAACTTTGTTTTGTCTTCTGTTTCAAGCTGTCTTAAGAGCTGCTTTCTAGTTACAATTTTTACAGTTTGTAGGTACGTTAGTTACAGTAACATTGTTTATTAACACTTATTTTAACCCATATCCTAAGATGCGTTGAAATAAGAGTAATTTGCATTTGCACTTGTTAGATATATACTTAAGGCAGAAAAACAAAAGCATGCCAGTACCTTCTCGGCCCGGTTAGTTTCATTCCACTGTTCTACCATGTTCTACCATCAGTAGATGGGCAAGTAGATCATACAGAGAGAAAAGTTCACGTCTGTATGTGTACAATGTTCAACAAAATGTCTACTGACAGATTTTTCATATTACAATTTAGAATGTATTATTATTAAAATGTATTACGACATAATCGTGAATGTCAGTAGAATAAAGTGTTTCGCTTGTTTAGATAGTTTTTGAATACAAATATAATTGCAAAAATTAATACGTAACTACGAGTGAAAAAATGATATCTAAAACTTCGTATTCTAGTCAGCAGCTGTAATGCACTGATGTGATAACTATGCTTAAGGCATTATGTTACGTGCGAATCGATAAAAATGACGAATAATATTTTATACCGATAAATAAGCATTGATGTCTCCCATTACTTTTTTTCCTTTTTCATATCTTCACATATATTTTTTATATCCTATTTTATAAATTGGATCTAAATAAATAATTTTCCAGAACAATCTTCATTTTCAAACTTTAGATGCCCTTACTTGTGATGAGGAACAGGTGATCGCTGTTACATTTACACTTTCATTGAGTCTCTGACATAAAAATATTATTGCCTCAGCGCAGCTGATCCATTGCTATTGGCTATGGAGTGATGTTAAACAACCTTTGCTAAATTTAATCTTGATTCCAACCTCATAGAAAAACGCAAACACAAAACAAAAATATGAAATAAAATGTAGCACCAGACTCATATTTTTCTTATTTTCATTAAAACATCTAGTCAAATAACTATGCCCTAGCATCATTTAAAGTTTATTTTCAACCTTCTGAAGTGTGAAATGTGGACATAAGTAGAAAATAGTGTGATAGTATTGCATAACTAAATTCATCTAATTGAAAGTACATAAAAGATTACCTACTAAAGAAAACACCACCCTTATTCATCCTATGAGTTTCCTAAGAGCTGAATAAAGGCAAATAACGCAAGAAAATGGCACTATAAACAAGAAAACTTGAAATAATCTATACCAACTCGTTTGTCTAGGGAAAAGACCTATCCGCAACAGTAATAGTCCAATAAAGAGTGTTCATGAAGATGATGATAATGAGAACATCTGCCCGTCCTAGGAAAGATTCCATCTTATAGAACAAATGCACACGTACATCATCATCATCATCTCAGCAAAAAGACATCCACTGCTGGACATAGGCCTTCCCCAAGGTTCTCCACAACAGCGGTCCCGTGCCGCCCGCATCTAGCGGCTTCCCGCGACCCTACATACATACACAGATAGTATTAGGTACTAGTTTTGTTATCATGTAACCGTAGCAAGACACATTTCATGCCATTGCATTGCGTTCTAACTTAGAGATAGAGTTTAAACTTAAAATAATTATATAGATTGGCTTATAGCGTGCTACATAAACGACATCCATTAATTCAAAGCGTCCCTGAACTTGTCCATTGGTTAAGTCCAAAGTCACCATCACACAAAGACCTATTCACCAGTTTTAATGAATGTTTTACTATAAATATCTATAACACGTCATCGCTCTAAATATAGAATCAGTATTGACGAAGAAATCATTGTCACGATTCTAATTTTATTATTTTTGTATTGTGCTAAAGATCTATCTCGTTGGCTTAGCAGCTAGCATATGTGACTATCAATCTAGATCTCTCGGATTCGATGCCCGGTTCGGGTCATAATTGTTGTTGGGTTTTTCTTGTAAGAAATTCTTAATAGTAGCCAGGAGTGTGGAAGTTTGGTCGTGTTCCAGCCCGTACCTCGGAGAGCACGTTAAACCGTCGGTCCTGGTCGTCATGAACATCTATGGTAATCGTGATTGTGAAAACAGTGCTCTCAAACAGTGAAAACTAGTTTAACCTTCGTATTAAGTTCGCCCTTAGAATTGTAGCGGTCCAATGCCAACCGCTCCCTGGCAAAATTGATATTTGAGTAAAACCAATTGAACTTGCAGCCGACCCCAAATAATCTTGGCAATAAAGGCTAAGAAGATGACTGATTTTGCTTAAACTAAACGTTAAGTTTAGTCTAGGGTGTATTAATGACTTGTTTTGATTATTTTACTTTTTGTAAACTAACTACCGTTGCCTACGGACACCTACAACTCAAAAGTTACATGTACCTTACTGTACGTTGTCACCCTTTTAATCAACCTTCCCAAGAATTAGGAGGAGGAGGGAGGTATATGGGCTCCGGTAACAAACAGTATCGAAAAAATTGTTTATATCGCTTTTCTGTAAAGTCGTGGTATTACCACAGTCGGGGCGAAGTATGTATTTCCCTCGTAAAAATACCGAGAAATCGTCGTTTGTATGGCGCTTTAGATTGCAATCTAAGAAAAGCTAGAAATATGAGTTCTAGAACACACATAAATATAGTCAAATTTATTTATTTTGTAAATATGTACCTAGTTATTACTCATAGGACCATCCAGATCAAAGAGATTATATGTCAATTTATAAAAATATTCACACATATCGGTCAATAGTAATCGAATTCGTGACTACTAGTGTTAAATACCACAGTGTACCTATCTATTAGTAAAATACTAATTTATGTGAGCCGAATTTTACAATGTTATTAGAATCCTATCAATCACAAATGTCTAAACTTGGGAAAGCATTGCGTATTTTCTATGTTAATTTCCATATTATTCGCATTCCAAATAACATTGGTTATAAAACAATAAAAGTTGCCGAGACACGAAGTTCCTTACTTATTTGCATAGATATCTGTAAAAGTTACATTCCGATTGATTTCTTATGAATTTTCAAATCACAAACTTGAACTTAATAGCATGATATTCTGTAATCAGCTAATGTTTAGCGCTATTTAAATAAATCTTCAACTATCACGCTATTCATTTTTTTTAAATTAAATCATTTTCCGATGACAACCGCAGAAAAAAACATCAACAGCTAGGTCAGAGGTCAATTCCTAAATTGGTAGTTGTTGTGGCTTTCATACTTATTCTATACTAGTAGTTTGCCGAAGTTTCACCTGCATTTTTGGTCACAGCTCTGCCCTTTACTCAATTTTATACACATTTTATGAGATAATATATAAAATATTAATATTTTTTTTGTGAATTTTTAAAATATTTTAACAATTATTTTGGTAAAAAAATATTATAGAACATCATAAAAATATGCTCTTGAGTAACTAATGTTGTAACTAACCCGCTACTGTTTCATTATATTAAGACTTTTCAAAAAGTTCGACACTAACTAAGCTTCAATTTAGACAATATATCTAACACGTGTCAAAAATGATCTTATCTTTTTTTGCAACCGTAACATTCCACAGTGCAAATGGCAAATGGCAAATGGCATGCATATGGCAAAGTACAGACAGTAGTTCATAAATTGATCATGTAGAGACCTTCATCTATTTAAGGACTGAACATAACTTTGGTAAGATTATTTAGTTCCACACAAAGTGTTGACCATACTGTTTCCAGCATAGTACATAAATAAATCTCTGTCACTCATTCCATTCAAACTTCGTGACTTTGATAAACGTTTTCGACAGAAATTGACTACCGTTTAAAGTTGTAAAACTTAAGGTCGATTTGCAACGAAAGGGGTGGCATCAGTTTCAGAAGTAGGAGTAAAACACGAAGTCTGGCAGGTTTCCGCTGGGAGTCACGCACCTAGTTTAAGATTAGCCAGTAAATAATATATAAACTACACAAATGATATAGCCATTCTGTCTATTAAACCTAATGTTTGGATTTGGATTTCGATCAAACTCAAAGTAAAAATATTTTTTATTTAGTGCATGCTCCCTTGGTCGATCCTCATAAAAGAAGTCCTAGACAATATTCTCAAATATCTATGTACTTTTTGTTAGAAATTAGGAATTAAGTTACTTTCTAAAACCTGAAATCACATGTAAAGATTTATCTCTAATTAAATAATTTAATTTGGAATTTGGTTGTGGTCCATGGGGGAAATTTGCCATGGTCACCACGCTTGGCAGGCGGGTTGGTGAACGCAGTGGCGAGAATGATTTATTTGATGGCGCTGCTGCCTATCACCAGGATTGAATTTTAGTAATTCTCGCAGTGGTGTGTCACCAGAGCCTCGTCCGTTGTTTGGCCGTCCGGAATAGAACCGGGATGGTAGGCGCTCCTTGGGGGAAACCTTCGTTCAGCAGTGGACGGCGATAGGCTGATTGATTGAAATAATTTTAAAGCTATCTGGTACTAACTTACTGTACCATAAAAATATAAACAAAAGTAATCATACTCATTTTGCATTGGTGCCAGCAAAATGTAATCCTTGTATTTTAGTAGAAAAACAATACAAAAGAATTGTTTATGGCAATAACACGAGAGCTATTAACTAAGGACTACCAGTACGATGTGTCAAACACGGATTAACACAGCATACAATGGCGTAAAAAATTGTCATTCTCTCGCAAATAAAAAAATCACTCCCCTTTCCAATGACCCTTGGCCACGATCCTTAAATACGTTAGATTTTAAACTCTACTGTCTATAAAATAAAACTGTTTTTTATAACTAGTTGTGGTAGTCTATAGATGTTTGCGATGTAATTGGATGTATCTAACGTGGATTAAAGGAATTACAATTTGTAAGTAAGTAAAAAACGTTCTGCGTTATCCAATGCTGGGGGAGTCTAATGGGTGTTGCAGGTGCACTTGTAATAGAATATATGGGATTACTAAGTTAAATCGACTAGACAAGATGATTTGTGGCATAAATTGTCAATTTACTTATAAATTGCATATTTTACTAGCAATCTGCTGTAAAACGGCAAGGCCAGATTTACATATTATACATTATGCTATAGTGTATATATTGCATATGCTAAACATAGAAATATTCAATGGTTCTAATAGTACTTTGGTGATTAGCTATAACATTTACAATTAAAGGAATTAAACGAGTGCATAACATTTCATACATATTTAGGATTATATCACTGTCAGCTGCATTTAGCAGCTAATACCGAGGATTAGCTAAGTTTCGCTCGACACCTGCTGATAAAAACTAAATACCTAAGTGCGAACACACGTGAAAATCGTAAGTCATGACAGCTACTTTTATGTGTAAATAAATTTTGTATTCTTGTTTCCTTTTTAATAACATTATTTTAGTAAAATAATTATATACTTTGAAATATTGGAAGGGCGTTTAAGGTTTATGGTAGACGTATGTGTGCCAGCTTATATGAGGTTGCAATACCTAAATACTTGCTTGTTGCTGCTAATAAATTTAAGTGAGGATGTAGTGTACCCATAGTAGTTGAATCTTAAAAGTATTATAATAGAGCTCGTTACTCGGAAGACTGGACTAAATTTAATAATAATTCAAAAGCTCTTAATTCCTCAGGTCGATTGTACGTAGTCTGACGGTTCGATCAAAAAAGATGTTTATTTCAAAACACTGAATAATAAATAATAACATGTTTTGAACACTTACTTGACCGCTATCGAAGTTGAAGGCCATTCTCGAAACAAAGTCAACACTTCAAATCACAATTACAACATATAACTTCGTATAAAATATAACACACTTATAAATCATGTCCTGAATATTATAAAAGTGAATTAGAATGTCAAAATAATAGGAAGAGTGTATTTGTTTGCCGGAAAATGGAAAAGCCTATTGGCCTAACGGCGTGGTCCCCATGGCGACGGCCAAACTTTTCACGTGTATCCGTTGAATACATAGGCTACAATAGAAAGGTTCAATGCCTCCCCTCGAATACAAAATACTTGCATGCGCACCATAAACAAGGTACTTTAAAGTTAACTAAAGTTATGCTATAAAATTTTAAGCAGATAGGTAATAATATTTCTAAGAAATGACTTCGTTTTGTAGTGTATTTTTCTTTTTTACAGCCAAACTATTTGATAATTCTGTAAAACCACGCCTTTAGTTTCCAAGGCCCAAATAAGAATTCTTTTTGTCAAGTTACACATATCTTTCACAGATATAATTATCTTATCCATAATGAGAACTACGTTTTAATCACGGTTTCATGTAAAGGTTTTTTAAGTAACCCTTGTAAGCGGTGCTTATTTTAATTATACTGTAAAGGAAAGCAGGATGGATATCAAGGACCTAAGGTTATAATCCTTTTTCTGTAGTTATGGAAACGCTTCTGTAAACATGCATTTTATTAATTTTGGGTTAACGCCTGACATCATTTAATGGATTCTGTTTGTAGTTTTCACCAAGTACGAGTACATCCATTATTAAGTAACAGACATATTATAAACATAATTCGTTTTAGTTTAGATTTATACTAATCTTGACTTGCAATCATATTTGTTTGTGTATGTTGAATTATTTAAACTTGCACAATTTTGTTTACGGACTTAATGCCTAGGGCATTGTCTTCTATGACTTAACTTTGTATTCCCAGTAGATGTATATACATTTATAAAACAGGCAAAATCTCTCATAGTTATATTACTTACATCTTGCTAATACTAACAATTTAAGGATATACATTATATGTCTACTTTTCTTGAATTAATTGAAATGATACTAGATCAGATTTGTGTGTTGAAGGTGATGTACTCCTAACCGGTTTCGGCCACGACAGCCAGTCTCAACAGTCTCTCAGCTCTCTACTGCACAGTGTTGTGGGCTCACTCTGCAATAGAAAGCAACACCCAGACTCGGCACAACAATTTGTGCTATCCACAAATTGTTGTTCCGAATCTGGATGTTCCTTGTGTCCGTTTCTTGTATGTTTGTTAAGTCCCCCGCGACACAGGATTTATTCCAAGTTGCTGCGTTGTCTTTTTAAAAGGGAAAAAAAGGAAGTCTATTCTATCACCCTCACAATCCGATGGGACGGCTATCCGACTCGACCGGGAAGAGATTACATGCTCTCCGAGGCACAGAAGTTAAGGCCTCGACTGCTAAACTCCGGACTGTTGTTAAGTATTTTTGTAACCAGAAAAAGTTAATAACATTTTTGACCCGACCCGGTGATCGAACCCGAGACCCCTTCATCGACAGTCGCATACGCTAACCGCTAGACCTATAAGGTAGCAACAGGTTAGTTTTAACATTAAGGGATATTACCATAGATACTTTTTCTGAACATGTTCAATCACGTACTCTTTGGAATGTACAAGTATTTAAGAAATATTTGTACCTATAAACGGTTAAAGAGAATGTTTGTGATTCTATTATTTGCACTTTTAAAATGTATCTTTAAACGTTTTTAACAATAAATCACTTCTTGTAATTTGATTTCGTATTCGTATTCACTATTTCCAAATCTTTCAAAATATTTCAGTAAAATAATAATTAATAAATAAACAAAACTTCTATTTAAAATGTTTTTTACTCAAGAAATTATATTGCATTTGCAATGGATTTTACCTATTTCTAATTAGTCATTAGGGATCCAACTTTCCAACTGCAATGCCATAATAACAAGAATGAAAAAGATTACTTTGATTACATCGCGTGTGCTATTGTGATGTCGCAATAAAGAAAATTAATGTTTGCCATGACCTTCGTGAAATATGTTGTCAGGGTATTGTATTTGTTACGTATAACTGTTTATTATAGTATTAATACAGAATTGCCAACTGACATTAGACCGAGGATGTCGCCGAGCGGTACATGATTCTTTGCATAAATTAGCTTAGTTTGTGACCGACTAAATCAATTTGTGAGCGGTTACATGGAAATGAGCAGGCGATTTAAATTGAGATAACAAGTTTTAATTTAGAATTTATTCCTAGAGAAACACAATTCAGCAACAACACCAATGGTTGTAACAAGATTGTAATATACATTGTAGAGTCTTTACACAGTTACCATTCTCAGTCAGCGTAGTAGTATATTGTATTGCAGAGAATTGTAGCTGGTTTATTTTTGTACAGCCACCTGCTGAACATGGATCCTACTTTGGAATGTAACGGTTTTCTTTCAGGACGAGAGGAAAAGGTGTATAGCAGTAAGGAAAACGCAAGATAAGTGTGGAATGTGGAAATGAGGATACGATTACAGTAACTCGAAGAGATTGATGTTCTACCCTTATGTTTGTCTGTGTGATTAGAGAGATAGCTAGGTCATGGACATCAACTACAAAGATAGGCCTTAGATATACTTAAAAACTAGATTTAGTCTTTGCCAAATCAGAAAAACAATGTTTTTTATACGTCTTCAAGATAGTCAGAAAACAAGGTAATCAAGGAAAATAACTACTAAATGTCGAAACCTTTTAATCACTCTTCTACCTATGTGATATACTTGAGAGGTTTTAGAATTTTTGTGTTAGATTCATTTTTTGTTTACACAAATATAATTACACATCCAAATTTCGTACAAAATTCCTACTTATACCCTCTCATAACTATACAATATTTTATTTAATCCTACAACTTTTGTCTACTTAAAGAAAAGATTCATCTTTATTAATGACACATATCCCCGACGCTGGAGGTCATCGGAAAATCTTACAACACAGTCCACAAGCAAGGTGCACGCCTGTGGCACTTCTTACCGCCAGCCATAAAGCGGACATAGTCAGTGACTACTTTTAAAAAACTCGCCAAGGATCACTATGTATGGTTATGTAGTTACGAGTATATTTATGTATGTATGTAAGTGTACGAATATGTATTCGTATATATTTATGTGTAATCATGCTATGTAATATTAGTTGTTATTAAAATATAACTTCAGTTATAAATTAAATTGTAAATGTGCACCATAAAGTATGCGTTACTATTTAATACACTCCATCTAGAGCTTGCTTGGAAGAGATCACAAACTGCGATAAGGCTGATGAGACGATGTCCACATTAAGAATATATCCTGTATCGTGTGGCATTTTACAGACATAGAAGAAACGAACACAAAGAACATACGTATTCAAAATAATAATTTTTGGATCACACAAAATGTACCGTGTGGGGTTTGAACCCACAACACTCAACGCAGCAGAGAGTGGCGTGGTAACCCTTTAAATCACGTATCCGTACAGTCTAAATGATCCCATTGTACCACTGTTTTGTTCGTATTCTACATTGTATGTTTCCGAGTTATGGTGTGCAATAAAGAGTACCTATCTATGTATGTACCACGTTCCTATAGTTCTGGGTGAGCAGATACTAGGCTTAGTCGAGTGTATAATCCGAGCTACATTAATTTTGAGGTACATGGACAATCTTTATTTTGATATGTGCGAGATTTAAGGATTGTAAATTAAAGATTGTAGGCCGAATGTTAAACACTAGGAAGATATTAATTTGTTGCTATTTGTATATTCATTGCAGTAGTTTTTCTTTAAGTCTCGTAATTTTGTAACAAATAAACGAATTATTTTCATTTAACAAGCAATGAAGAAACATTTACATGACAATTTTGCTTTATGTTCCGTAAATCTTTTAAAGCCTCTCTCACTGCAAGTAGCTCACTTCCAATAGCGAGCATATACAGATGGCCTATTTATAAACTTGGCACAATTTGATCTTAATTCCTATTAATAAATTCAAAAGAGATTTCTTTATGATTATGTTGTAATTCCCTAAACTGTTTTTACTGTAATATTGTAAGTAACTAAGTAAGTAACTAACCTAAACAGTTTTTACTGTAATATTGTATATTAGTAATAATGACTGACGCAATTCTCTAATGGAATATTGATATCTGTGCTATTCACCTCATTACTATTACTTAACTACTTTATCTAGATCGATATTGTAAAAAGAAATAAGTGTATGGATAGCGATTAATTCACTTAGTTGTACATCTAATTAAAACTGACTCCCGTGTTGGTTTAGCGGTTGGTGTATGCAATTGCCGATCAAGATCAAAAAATGTGAAAAAGTCAAAAGTCAAAAGTGTTATTGAGTTTTCCTAAGAAGAGGCTTTGGCCTAGTACACCATAATAGCCAGACGGGTAATATAGGGTTTGTTTCAAGTTCCGAAATGGTATTCTGAAGCGCCGGCTCATGTCGTGCAGTGTTCTGTAGGAGTATGGGTGACTGTCCCTCAATTGGGTTGAAACCAGTATCGCAACAAGACGGCTGTACACGGGCATTGTTCAGTCAATGACAGTGTATGGTGCACTGGTGTGGGCAGTGGCTCGGACCGCTCAGAATAGGGTTTACCTCTGGTGCGATATTTACGATTAGAGCCATATAAGGTTACCACACTGCGTTGACGAAGACAGCGTGTGCCTTGGTCGGACCTCTTCCATCGTATTTAGAGCCGGAAGTGCTCGCGGCAGTTTATCGGCAGTCGGCTAACTTCCGGGCTTATAGCGGCATTCGGAAGAAGAGAGGAGGTACAGAAAAGGTATACGAGTGCTAGCGAGCGAGCTACGAAGACGCCATTTCGCAGAAGGAGGTAGCGGAAAAGGCCTCGGGGGATGACCTCCACTCGGATCCAATTTGGCACCAGTGAATCGGACGGAAAAAGCGCGCTTAACAGCGCTTCACACTATCCGGACACGCTTAGAAGAGTCGTAGATGAATGGGATGGATTTTTCCCTCCATCCATGAGGTAAATTGTGGTGTAATTTATGTATTTTTAAATATAATTAGTTTTTGTCTGCAGGTTCGCCAGCATGTATATCAGTTATCTTGGTAAATATCAGCGTATGCCCTTCCTCAGGAATTAAAGAATCCTTTGCAAATTACATCAAAATCGATACAGCCGGTTAGCGGCGAAAGCACAACATACAGACAAAATCACATCCATTCTAACATTGAACATTGCCCCCTCCAATCCCGCACCGCGCTCCCTCACAGTAGACGCTCAATGGTGCTTCATTCAGTTCAATCTTATCGCAATAACTTTTAAAATATTCGTTCAAATTATTTAATATACAAGATAAAGTTCGTATATATTAGATACAGAAAATGAAAAATATGTCAATTTTGATAAGAATTTGATAAATACTCTATAATACTAATATAGAATTCTTTAGTGGTCTTAAAAATGTTAGACGAAAAATAGGTGATATGTGTAATAAGTAAAATTCTTTAATTACGAAACTGTAAAGTATAGACTGGTAAAATTCAAATTTCCAACGACAACATAAAACAATCTATGATTTTTATAAATAGCCAGTATGAAAATTGCAGGCAAATTTGCACAGAGTAATTCGAACAACGGTAGTACATTGAAAATCTAGAAAAGATAGTTCAAGGCTTACAGCTAAAATCTAGATCCTCATGTATCGAGATGAGAAATGTCTCGTACACTGATAAGGAGACTGCTGCTGATCTTATTAAAACTATCTACGCGGTCGGAAGCGTTGTCGGCACAACCATCTCCCTAACTGATCACCGAGATATTTAACGTGTTCTTAGTAAGCCCAGAATGACACGTCCAGCGACTACGCTGAGATTCAAACTATTCAAGTAAAACATAAAACATTGTCTGCAGAGCGAGAATAGTAGTAAGAAAACGGTGGAAGAAAATCTGAACACTACCCAATTAAGCATCACTGGTAAGAGACAGGCTGTCTACGTGGCCGATTACCTGCCTGTAGCTTCAAAAAGTTGTTTTACCAGTACCGAGAATTCGCGAAACAACACGGATACCAGTACTGCTGGAAATCAAACGGCAACATTTTCGTTCACAAAACTCGTGATAAAAAACAAATTCTTATATCATCTGAACAAGCTCTGTTGGATCTAAATCCAAAACAATGATTAACGCTATTATTCTCAGTTTTAAACTAAACTTTTTTAAACTGTTAATTTGTTACTTTTATCCATCATATGACATATATAGGCATCAAAACAAAAGTACTACTACATCGCTTATGTAGTTTATATGCATTTTACACTCGCTTAGCACAAAAACATACCCTTATATACCTTTCTTACACACACACACACTAGTTCTGTGTACACTTACCGCCTTACCGCATTCACAATAACTTGAAGGTTAAATGGTCAAAACTTTTTTGCATTGCTCATGTAAATCAAACATATATAAATGGCTAATATTAACAATATTAATAGGGAGTTGGACTTTCTTGAGACGACAACATTATTCACTCGTAAAGCAGAAAATTGCAATCTCCACATAAACTCACAAAAAGGTGTTACACGGCTACGATTAAATATTTATAGCATAAATAAAAATTTTGACCAACCTCGCCTATTGCTTTCCAACATAAGTATATATTAATATTCGCGGCATGCTGGCTTCAAAAAATTGTTTGTTTGCCTCACTCGGAAGGATTTACATACACTACACTACAATAAATCAGAATCAGAACGACGGCATAGCAATTTATACAAATATACAGCTATCTTTCAAAATCTATGAACCTATTTTTAGCGACGGTAATTGCCTAATTTTAAATTAAAAAATGGTTTAATATAGTAACTATATACCGCTCTTCGTTCTTTTCTAATAAAGATAACTCTTATAACTTTTTAAACAGTCTTAATGACGTATACAACACAGTGAATCCACGTAACATATAGGGTGGACCATGATTTGTTAACATTTAAAAAAAAACAATTAAAAGAACTATTTGATATGTTATAAAAATTGTTTATTTACAAGAAAGCAAATTAAAAATTACTACATCTTAATGACCACCGTTTCGACGTTTGTATTCTTCTAAGTGAGCACCGAAATTTTCAAATACTCGTCGGCAAGGAGACCGGGAGGTCGTCGACAACTCTTTAATGATTGTTTCTGTTAGTTGACGTAGTGCATTTATTTCATTGATGTAGACACGATTCCTCAAATAATCCCATAAAAAGAAGCTGCCGGGAATAGATCTGGATTTCAGGGTAGCCATAGAATGTCACGTCGTCTGGATATCAGTTTTTCCGGAAACATGTCTTTGGCCACCGGCAGGGATTCATTGGATGTGTGTCGAAACCATGTATTACGTTTGTAGCCAGCAAATTCCAGTAGCATCGGTCCCAAGAACTCCCGTAACATGTTTGCGCGTGATGTTAGATTCATATGTTAATGAATTCTTGGCCCACTCTATAGTATTAGCGAAGTACCCAAACATTAATATAAGCTCATCTCCATTATGTGAGGAGTACCTGACTTTTAACACACACACTCAAAAGTGACAAGAGCAAGTTCGTGCCTTGACCACTTTTTACAGATTTCCCAATACACTAATTTAGAAATCTTACATTACCGACCAGACGCCTATTACTTAATGCTTAGATATAATTAAATTCCCCTCGCAGCATCATATTTTCAGATTTCGCACATCCTTCGGAAACGTTAAACGACGGCTCTGGAAGTTATTGATTATTCTGACATATTATTGGAATCGGATAACAATATAGCGTCTAATATGATGGTTACGCTACTCACCGCCATAATAGCTAGACATACGAGAACCCTAGGAGATACGATAACCCTATCTCTAGGAGAAATAAAGCCTTAAAACTATGGATGTCACCCGTCAAACACAACATCAAAAAAATCACCCAATAACGTGATTCTAAAACTAACTTGCACCCAATATCGGCACTTTGCTTTTGTAACCTTCTTCGTAAATTAAACCTAGCATATAACAAAACCCTAATCAACAATGCCAGAAATGAGCCAATAGCCCTATGGAAGGCCATTGGGGACGTAACGTCAACCCAAAAAACTTAAATATCTCCTAAAGAGTTATCACAGTTTACTGATGAACCTGAGACGTCCGACTCACGTGTACTATCTTGCAATAAGTGCTGGTGTCTTTCCAGAAATCTTTAAAAAGGCGATAGTGCATTTATATAATAGTATGTTTATAAAAATGGTACTGTATAAATAACTACAGAACTGCATACTGTGTACTAACTACATTGCATACGTAACCTATCAATAAAATATTAAGAATGTAGAAGTATAAGTAGAAACAGCAACTAAGCATATAAATTATTTGATCATCTTTAGCATGACCGAACACTGTTTCCCAAGATATA
Organism: Hypercompe scribonia; assembly: GCA_949316085.1. Taxonomy (NCBI): domain Eukaryota; kingdom Metazoa; phylum Arthropoda; class Insecta; order Lepidoptera; family Erebidae; genus Hypercompe; species Hypercompe scribonia. The sequence goes on along the minus strand of OX438981.1, from coordinate 13,396,601 downwards.
AACTTTAGCCTAGTTTGGGATTCAGTATTAGTACATACAGTAATATAATTATGTAAATGATGTACCTGTAAATGACGTATGTATGTACATATAATGTTGCAATTTTAGAATACAGTAAACTTTTTTTATTCCAGAATATACATTGTGAAATTATTTTTATAAAAACAAACTACCCGAATGCTTAAAAGTCATGAACTGCAAAGAGATACACATGTATCGTGATATCTATATGAAATTCGACTGACTAATGCATTGTTTTGTCATCAATCATCAACAACAGTCCATAGCTGTACATAGGTGTCTCTTTATACATAAAGGAGCTATCTGTCTGATGATTTTAATGATCCTTCATTTAATGTCTACATCGCTAAGATAAGAAAAAATAGTTTTTGGAAAAAGGGGGGATGGGTTGCATGGGACCCATCACCCCTTTTTTGTCGTTTACGAATTTCAAAATTTATATAGCCTATGTCACTGTCATGGGTGTTGTAGGAAGCGAGTAAGTGAGCAAATTATATAGGACAACATCACTACAAAGAGAAGGAAAACTTGATACAAACTCTATACAAACCGGTCTGGCCAGCGTGGTATAGTAGATCAAAACATTGTTAAGGAGAGGCTTATGTCCAGCGGTGGACCTTTAAAGATGATGATGTCAATACCACAATTCTGATAAATTCAACGACACCTCATATTTCCTGTCCTGTCCCATCATTTGGGCTGTAAGGTAGGTAGTACATACATACACACATACGTACATACATACAGTCGAAAAATATTACCCTACTTCTGACGCAGTCGGGTAAAAGGCATCAGACATAGAAAATTCTGGCTTCCACATAAAAGGTTACGTGCACTCGTAGACTTTTTTTAGAACTATTTCAGATAATCTCACTGTGTATTTATGCCATGGAACCCCCGACAGTTTACGCAGCTCACATCAGGATAGTTTATAAACTGCATGAATTTTTCTTACTTATACTCGTATCAATTTACCGTTATAATATAGACAAATTACACAAAAACCTAATAAATTGTAGGACATGTATTATTCTGACGTATAAGCTATGTTACTTTAAAATTTTATCTAAATCTATTCAGTAGTTTTTACGTTAAGCAGTAACAAACATCTACATTTCATTCATCTATCCTCACAAACATTCACATTTGTAATTATATGTAAATTATTATATTTAAGTAGGATTCTGAAAAGCGCGTGTACAACGTTGAATATTATGAAATATTTATTTAAAAGTCAAGTTAATTGTTCATTGGGGCAAAAATCTGATTATGTTTTGCTTTCTAATGGTTTTTATATATTAGATGAGATATTTCGTTTAATATAAATTTAAATGCAATATGTCTTACAAAAGACGCGGTATTTCGTCCGCGTCGCTCAAAAAAGAATAGATATTCTCCTGATAAGGATTGTTTTATTCAAACCAGTAGTTCCTGATATTAACTAAACAAATTCTTCAGCTTAATAATATAAGAATGAATTTCAAATGTTATAGTTTTGTTGAATATTCGACACCCGGTTTCACCTGATTTAAATATGGTCGTAAATTTTGTTCAGAATTGTATATTTTTATTATATTATCGAATCAAACTTGTCACCATATCACCAGATATTCAAATTTATGTAAGCCTTTTACGAAAAATGAAAAACAATATTAAACGGGAAAATTACTTAGAAATTCGGATGCGGAGATGAGTGTAGGATCTATTTTGTGTTGTCAATTATCCAGGAACACCTGTGTCCCGGGATCGATAGGCGGAGTCGGTTGGGATTGGCACAGACTCCATTGGGCGGGACCAAATATACGACACGACGAAAGGTTCGTATGGATGTGACCTAGTCCACATTAACATTAACGTTTAAAGCAGATAAAAGAAACTATTTTAATTAGAAAGAGTTTACTCAAATAGCAACAATATTAAAACTTTGTATCCTTACTTAAATTTTAAAGCTGAAGAATTTGTATCTTTGGCTAAAAGTACTAACCTAAAAAAAATATAGAAAATATAAACGAAATTGCACGCGTCAGTTAGGAAAAAAAATCTAATATATTTTTTTTAGGTTTAAGTGTGTTGATGACTGATTTCCCATTTTTATTATAGGTTTATAATGATAATTAATGGAATTAACGCGAACACGTCGTTCGGATTGTCTGGTGTTTCGACCAGGTGACGACGGCGGATGTCTTAGATAAGTATATTTTAATATCAGCTAATCTAGTTGATATATGACGTATAGTCACGATTCTAATTCATTTATTATCGTTAAACATTAAAACAATAGCTTCTTTAAAAATGTACCTTTAAATTATTGCAGATTATAAATGTATGCTGTATAGAAATTTGGAGAGAATATCATCTTCATGCGGATATTTTTGACTAAAGGAGCAAACAATCAGAGGCAGCCTGTTAACTGTTACGAGTCCCTGGACGGTTAATCATTGCGAGGTTCCGGGCGGGCAATCGTTGTGAGACACCGATCGGGTAGTTCATCACGAGGCTCCTGTCTCTGTGGGATTAGTTTAAATCATAATACAACACGTACTACTGCTCGAACATAAAAGCATAAACCAAGAGCAGTCAAAACTGAAAGTCTGTTAAAATGACAAACGAAATAAAACATGAGGAATCCTCATTGTTGCACGAGTGTACAGAGCCTCTGCATGAGCGAGGCCCCAGGCGTTTGTCCAGCTCATTACCCCCAATGGCCGCTTCAGCAAACTATGCAGAACAACAACACTGCAAAGGAAACAAAAACTTGAAACAAACTTTACACGGATCCTGACCAGGCCAAAATCTCCTTTCTAAGAAGGTTTAATTTTTTTAAAGATTATGCAAAGACCTATATCCAGCTGTGGACTTATGTTGTTGTATTATAATATTATGTTGTTGATGGCGTAAATGCAATCTCAGTACTGCAGATAGTATTTTAATAAACTCCTCGGCATTGGTGAAGGTTCTTACCCTCATCGACAGTTAATCAGAAACAGCAATCTATGGGACCGCCTCTGACTTCAAGCTTACTGCTTGAAGTCAGAGGCGTCGGGTTTTTAATTATGTTTTTCTTCGTAATATAGATGAGATGATGCTTTAGTTCTATTCATGCCCAGTACATAAAATTTTCTTATTTTTTTCTTTAAAGCTTTCATTATATGATGTGTCCACGTTCTATCAATTGACTTTTATTGTTTGTATAGTCAGAAGGGTTTTGGTACCGCCCTCCGACAGAGAGGGTTGGACCATCCCGTTCTGGAGGAGATAAAAGCGGAGGGATGCTGCGCTACCCTCTAGTATTAAGATTGTGAACACACTGTGTGGTTATTTGTGAAAAATAAAAGAAAATATTGAGTGGACAAACGTCTATGTAGTAATACTGTTTGTGGAACTAGGTTTTTGATTAAAGATGTGTTAGTTAAAGAAATATTTGTTTAGTTTTCAAAGCGTAAGTTATGACTTTTTTAATTTGTTGTTTCATACACATTGCTGAAAATTGATTTTTTCTTAATTTATCAACATTTATTATCTCTATATATTCATTAAAAACTAAAAACTGCAAGTATAAAGTCACGTAGCTATAGATATCGTCATAAAATTGTCGCGCGTTTCTCGAATAAGTTAAATGTTAAATAAATATCTTTCAATTGACCTGTTTTAATTCCGTAGGCCAATACTCGTAATTTTAAAACATCACAGACCGAAAAGTGATTGCCTCAAGACTGAATTATAAATTGATTGAAAATGCTTTTTCTACTTATAAAAATACAGTTCAGTATCAGTATCATCTTAATATAATCTCAGTTCAGTCAGATTACGAATTAAAAAAAATGTAAAGACTAGCAGACTACCAATTTTCACTTTTAACAACATTCAATGCCAACACAACATCATCAGATTACAATCAACGTGAGAATACCTTTTATGATATTTCTGAGATCGACAGTAGGTCGGAACGGAATTGAGACCGAACTTTTACGATAATGGACCTTCTAAAATGCCATAAATATCTTGTGAGCATAGTGTTTAGTCTTTATTTTAAAACAAAAGAGTACGCCGTTATTTAATCATCAATGGATGGATAGGGTCAAACCAGGAGTTCGTTTTTGTGAAGAGCACTTCAACATCGAATTTTGCGACAGGACACGGCACGGCACACGCAAGTTTACATAAATAAAATTTAGTAGTGGTGATTTTTAGATAAAACACGTCTACGGCTATATATACGTAGACTATTTAGTCATAGACGACTGTACATGATAGTAAACTCAGTCGATGTGAAAGTACTTTCTTATTGCACAATAGACAATAATATATACTCGTATATACTACATTTACGACTACGTAAGATAATAAAAAGACACGTGTGCTTGATGGCATATTTTTTGAATTCTTTTATTGATAAATCAATTTTTTCTTAACTATAAAGATCCCTAAAACTAAGATTTTTGAAATGTTAAATTGAGTATCATTTTGAAAAAAAAAATATATAATTCCAAATTCTAATCCCTTTAAATAAATACTCATAAATGTAGGTATCTAAATAGTATTGTATGCGTACGAAGGCTAGATATTATAGTGTAGGTAATCACGCAGATAATTATAAAAAATTTACACTTGAGTTTACGGGAAGAGCAGCAGTGTTATATATACACAGCAGCAAAAGAATGGTAGTCACTGAAGATTTTGGTTATGCGATGCTACTGTGCTTCATTCATCATGCCTCTGGGTGTAGTTTCTCACCACACAGATATTCTCAGATAATAGTGTATGTTTTTATGAAAGAGAGGCCAAAAAACCAGACAGACTACTAGATGAAAATTGACTACCGTCGCTCAAGGACTTCTGCAACTCAGTAACTTTAGCCAAGCTGCACGTGTTTCGGGTCGATTCTCTTTCTACAATGGCTAACGCCTCTATTCTCTTTTAATATTTGATAATTTTTATTTTGACCAAGTATGTTAGCATTGACCGACGTCATTCCGATATATTTATTAGTTTTCTAATAACGTTTATGTTTGTAGAATGTCATCTTGGCTAGGAACGGTAGGAGTCAAAACGTGTAAATCCAATTACATTATTTTTTATATTGGTCGAAATAAATGTCAACAGTAACATGAAGTCAAATATAAGGTGCTCAGATCGTGGTGCACAGTAATAATTACTTACGGATCAACGTTTATATATATGTTAAAACATATTTTCAAATAGAATAGAATTAGATAATTAAGTAGATATTGTTTTGTGGTATACTCATAAAATATAATTTTTATATTCATTTAATAACAATCTTGCCAGACTACTTGATATACGTTCCCTGATCACACTTCTGAAGTAGTTTCCTGAGTTAACCATGTAGGTACCAAGAAACGGATCGATTCGATACGGTTAACGGACATGATTCGATTACTAGGGATACCAAAAGGGTTGCACTATTGGGGGCGATATAAAAAGAATAAATACGGATTTATTATCCCCTAAAGAGCTCGCTTAAGAGTAAAGTGTGAACGCTTGTTGTATTATTTATCCATAGTACTTCACCCTTGCGGCCAGTAAATTTGATTTGATCGGGAATCAAAACATACGTATCTCAAGGGTATTAGAAGAAACAGTGGCTAGAATACGTCATAGCAATATTTTTACCTACCCTAAGTTGCCCTCTAACTGTTTGCATTCGTTATTATTGTTTCAAATGATAGAAGTATAGTTGCGCTTAGTGCCACTTAGTTACAGTTTAAATAATGTTACATTGTTTTAGTGTTATATCTTAGTCGTCATTAAATCATCGAGAAATTCAAAAGAATTATTGACAAAAAAAACTCGCAGAGAGATTTGACGAAGACAATTAATTCATCAGGGTAGCATTGGATGAAACAATTGTCTTCGTCAAATCTCTCTGCGAATTTTTTTAGTCAATGTACGTGATTTTCATAAAAAATGTAGCAGCAAATAAATTTTGTTCTATTTTTTACCCATTTTTAAAAAAAAATAAAAAACTGTGCCAGAGTTACAAACAGTGCAACTAAACTGTCTAATTCTTTTATATACTGACATAAATACTTACAAACTCTATGCCTCCACTCTATATTTTTATCTTTTCAGCCCTTGATTTAATGATTTAACTATAAGTTACATAATTAGATTACTAAGAAAGAACAAAGGAGACTTCCTCAAAAAAAAAACAGAAAAAGACCCCTCCAAATCAATATGCAGCGTGGTATCTCAAAGGTTCTATGTTAAAAATACTATTAGCTAAGACTTGCATTACTTAAGTCTTAGATGTTCTTGTCAAATATGTTCCTTTGTATTTACAGACTATAATGAAGAGTTGGCTTGAAACCGCCAGCGGCATGGAGGATGGTTCTCTCCCGTGCATGCTGGCCGAACCTCGGGAAGCACTATTACCCATTACGGATAGGGAGAATTTGGCACCAAGGAAAAGGTAACTTACAATGAAAGACAGATATAGATAATATACACAAATGTTTTTTTTTTATTAAAAAGATACAAAACCTTACTGTAACCTAAGTCAAACCTTCTTGAAAAATTATAACTCGATATGAACTCTCTTAAAATTATCATAGAAGAGCAACAACTATAACGTCAACTATAAATACTCAGATTAAGACTAAAGAGGTTGTTCCCAGGATGTTCAATGAATAAATGATGCCTCTTAAATTAAATATTTCATCCAGACCAAGTCAGACAGATTTTTTGAAAAACAAAACATTATTATGAGTTCTAGAAGTTATTACAACGACAACTCGATCTATATAATTATAAAATATTCTTTTAAATTCCCATTTATTTAGAATAAAACTTTGACCAGACAAAAAAAAAAATATTTGTACGATCGGACTTTCAAACGACACGCAACATGGCTGATCACCGTGTTCGATGGTCGATGCTTTACCGCCACGCTAAAATTTATCACTATACTTTAATAGACTTATCACAGTTGCCTAATCGATAGTGGGTCTTTGGTAGAATACGATAAAGGGATTATTTATTATAGTAAAATTATACACCGAGAATATTGTTATTAAAAAATTGTCCACCGCGGTCTGAAACAAACAATTATTAATATGTTATATTATTCGTCCTGATGTCTTCATATCAGGCAAAATTCTTACTAAAAATCGCTATTAACTCACAAATCCTAGATTTTGATATTGATTTAAACAAGTTTATATGCCGTAACTAATTTAGAAGATAAGATAAAACTAGAATTGAGAAATTTCGTTACCAAATATGATTTATGAATGATTCTAAATGATTGCACGGATAGCGGTAACCTCGCCGCTTTCTACTGCGCTGAGTTGAGAGTTGTGAGTTCGATCCCCATGTGGGACAAGACTTTGTAGGATGCACAAATTGTTTGCCTGATTCTAGGTGTTCTTTGTCTGCCGTAGTAGTATGTCTGCAAAGTCTCTCACTACATTAAATATACGTACGGATACGTCTTTTCCTAAGTTAAATTAAATAATTAAAATTCACGCATTAAAAAAAAATATGTAAATTATAAAATGAAACCCTTCTAAACTAAACAATCATTTAAAATGTTATATGTGACATATTTATAAAAAAGCATATATTTTTATGTCTGTAGGGACAGGACTCTAGAGCCATGTGCAATTTCAGAAGAAGCATATCTCTCTAGTGGCACTGGGTCTCCATGTGCTGGACTCTCTCGTGAAGAACGCCGCAGGAGACGAAGGGCCACTCTCAAGTACCGAACAGCTCACGCTACCAGGGAAAGAATTCGAGTAGAAGCCTTTAACGCCGCATTCGGATCTTTGAGGAGATTACTTCCAACTTTACCACCTGATAAAAAGCTATCTAAAATTGAAATACTTCGATTAGCGATTTGTTATATCGCTTATCTCAATCACGTGTTAGACGCATAGTTATGTTTTCATTATCATTATTACCAATTTTCTTGTTATCATTAAGTACTTTATCTGTGTCAAGAACTTTAAGACAATGTGTACCCGTAAACGTAATTGTTTAAAAAATTAGATATAATGTATATTTATAGATATAATTAGATACAGGTGTATTGTGCGTAAATCAAGTAGGCATAAAATCAACGGGTTTAATAATTGAATTTGGATATATTTTGTTCTATGCCATTGTGATTTGTAGTATATTAAAAACTAGATCCACTGTTTTCACAAAGTAATAAACAAATAGTATTATATTAGTGCCAAGGCAAGAAACGATCACTTCAATATCATGCCAGTTAATAAAATTTAACTTATGTTTACGTTTACAAAAAGATCTGCTCACTATCTGATTTGTTGCCCAAAATGTTTTGTTAACATCTGTTGCGGTGTATATATGAAAGGTAAAAATGAAAAGAAAGAGTATTAAAATTATGTATTTATTTATAACCTATAATAGACCGAGATACACCCAATTACATTAGTATTGGTATTATTTACTCTATATCAGTGATTAGTACACAATTAACTTAATCAGACATATTCAATTTTTCAGTTAATTACGATATCAACACAGGTTGCTATACAATTAACAACGACATTATTTCTTTCTTACAAATAAATATTCCAAGTAACTCAATAATACTGGGAAGAAAACCATACCGTGTAAAAATGCTAAAATAACTAAACTAAAGTTCATCCTAAAGAAAAATATCTCAATTAATTCCGTGTAAGAGAACGCTAAAACTATTATTGGAATGTTAGTGAAAGTTATGCCAGTTATAATGGTAGCGCCTACTGCTTGTAGAGCACCTTCCGCTCTTTGTCCAGGAGGACGGTTGCTGGTAGCAAAGGCGTAAGCCATATGTGTGCAAAATTCTACAGCTATACCGATTGATACAATTAGGTTTACAAGAGAAACAGCGTTAAGTGGAATACTCCAAATGAACATTACACCCATCATATTTACAAGGACGAGAATGGAAGTAAAAATTACTGCAAATGTTGTCAAAAAATTGAACCCAGAAGCTAATAGTTTAAAACCAACAGCACCAAGGAGACAGTATCCAATAGAGGACCACGTGTTACCCCACATGTATAAATATTGTTCATAAAACACGTAAAAGACTGAGTAAGGGAATACTTCAACGTTGGCACCTGTATATCTTACAATTGCCTCAGTTATATTAGCACTAACTTCATATCCATATTTGATAGCCGTTATGTAATCTTTTGAAGTACCCAATGGTGTGTGATAAGCCATAAAATTAGTGTCATGGATAGTAGCTTTTCCTTCTGAATCTAACACATAATTAACACCGCTCGAATAGCTGGCTAATCCAGCACTGGTACACATTTGTGTTGGTGCATCTTGTAGAAAGAATGATATATACTGTTGAAAAGCTTCTTTACTTGGTCTCAAACCATTAGCAAAATCTTCATACCTATCAATTACACAGGATGCACATTCGGGTGAATTATCTGCACTCTGACAGAAGCCACCGCTTGTGGTATTATATCTACAACAAGAAGGCATATTAGTCCAGTCTACGAAATCATCTAACCAAGAGTTAGAACTCCTTGCAATATATGTAATGTCACTGTGTTGCGCTGCTAAAAATATTTGTGTGAATAAGGAGCTATCATTACATAGTTGACCACCACAAATTACATTTTGATGTTGCGGGTTTGTCATATTTAAACCACTTTTGAGTACGAAATATACCGGTGGCCCAATCATCATTATGTTATTAACAGCTTCCAAATAGGAATAAACATAAGAATCTCTAGGTAGTGCTAGTTGTTGATCTAGTCCGACTTCGATTTGTGGTATTAAAACTACGCTAAAAGAAGCTATAAACATAAAAATAATTACGACTATGATTTTCACTCGCCAGTCAAGAATAAACTTAGAATAAGGCTCCATTAATCTTTTAGTAACACTCTTATGAGGTGTTTCAGATTGCAGAGGGTTTTCATCATCTAATATTTTTCTTTGAACACAACAAAATAGATCATATCTATTTTGAGAAGATCGTTTATAGTCAATAGATAATACTGCTACCACTGTAGTGATTTGGAAAATGAAAAGGTAGGTCAACGAAAGAGATGCAAATATAGCAAAAGTTACAACAGCAGGAAAATTGGCAAGACTGCCAATAGCGAAGCAGGTTATTTGAGTAACAGAGGATACAAGTATAGATGGACCTATGCGTTTAAACATTTTCTCGAAAATCAATCTTCTCTTCTTTTCAAAACTCAAATTTTCGTTATATTCGTTATACGTTTTTACTTCACCTTCTATATCAGACAGTGCATTTACCATAAGAAAAACGTTATCAATACCAACAGATAAAACAAAAAATGGTATAACATTAATAGCCAACAATGTCAGTGTAATACCAGCATAACCCATCGTTCCAATAGCACAAGCAATGGCACCAAGAACTACCAAAATACTGCACAAACCTACTGCTATTTTGCTATCAAGAAACCACGTCTTACAAGATCTAATATTTCCCAAAGCTACCATTACATAAATGAACATAAGAACATAACTAATGGCAATGGGCACAATTTCTGCAACGGACACTCGTCGAATTTCGTCTTCAACAGACCGTTCTGCTGCAAACGCTACAGTGACATAGTCAGGTTTATCATTCTGGACATAGTTGTGTAATAAATTTATGAAACTTAGTTCCCACTCTAATACAGGTCGAAGTTGCTCCTCTAAATTAAAATTTGCAATGGGAAAGTTAATGAGTAGAGTATTAGCACTCAAAATGTCATTTCCTTCAAATCCCCCAAATGTCAGTTCTGGATCTGCACCACCGCCCCATGATGCTAAGCAGTTTAAACCAAAGTGGTTGTTTAAACATGATTGAATTGTATTGAGATATGTCGAATTATCTGGATTATCTCTACTATTTCCCAAGTAAACAGATACAGACATAGAAACACACTCATCTAACCTTTGCTCAGCACCGCGAGATCGGGTAGGAGCGTAGCAAACTTGTTGTAATATAACGCCTCCGTTGTTTTGTCCTATGTCTATTATAGCATCTTCTAATTTTATTAATTCTTTAATTGCCTCAAATCTAAAAGCTGGTCCATAAGTTACATTGTTAACCTCGAAAGGATCTAAATCAAATGTTAAGAAAACTTGAGCAGCACGATAAAATGGGCCAAACCTTGAGTTGAAATAATCCAGTTCTTGACGGCTTCGCGAATGAGGGGCCGACCAAAGCTCTATAGGGTTAGTTGTAATGTTTAAGCTTAATATACCTCCCGACATAGCAAATACAAGCCAAGTTGTCAACATTATCATTAAAACTGGATAACTTGCGGATATTCCACCTATTTTCGAAAACATAGTTTGAAAAAATGTAACTATGGAATTTTGACTCGAATCAAAATTCTCATTTGGAGGCTTTGAAGTAACAAATCTATTTGATCTATATTCGAATAAACATATAATTGTAAATATTGTAACAGTCAATACGAAGAATCCTATTCCTACACCGAATCCAATACAGTTTACGGATAGAATAGTACATTGTTCTGAAACCACAGGTCGAGTACCTATCGGACATGATGCAGAACAATCTGGACAACTGCAGGGAGGATCTTCGCCATATGTCTCGTTGCATCTCAAAGTAGGTGCACTCATAGAGTCCTCTGTAGTGGGCCATCTTAAAATGTCAACTTGCACGGGAGCTAACGGGTTATTTTCTGTGTCACCAAGGAATCCAAACCAAGCATCGGCGTCACATACTGGAGCGGGTCCACACATCATGTTAATGGCAGGCATACCTGTCTGAGGCATAACAACACCAACACACGATGCGTGAGCATTTACCATGAAATCTTCATGTAGTCTGTATTCAATTGCATTGACATAGTCTATGTTATCTGCAGTTGTCTCCGTATGTACTTCAAGAAACCGTGACTGTTCTGGGGAACAGTTCATTTCACAAATCTGTCTTGCGAAATTCCTAAAACACGCAGGACAGCGACCAAGAACACCCTCGGCTAGTTGTAAAGATTCTGTCATCCCTATTAGTTGGGTCAGCGTACAACAAGTGCGTATTTCATTATCGGGTAATCTGTTGCCCTCGGAGTCATGAGTAAATGTCGGACATCTGTGGTTGAGAATTTCTATGGCACGCATAGCTTCTTCTCCCCCCAAATTGTCTATTAGAACTGGAGCTGCTATATTAACTGGACATGGTTTTGGGAATCCTCCAACTGTAGCGCAATTATCCCGCATACGGCAATCTGCTAACACACCACACCATAGGTTCAAAAATAATAATAATAACCCACAAATCTGCATTGTGATTAGTTTACACGTATTGTTAGTTATTATTTCACTTATGCATTGTCGTGGTCGACAGACGCGCGCGTCAAGCTATACTAAACTTAGTGAAAAGAACTTTTATGCTTACTAGGGATATTAATCTAACGGTTAAGTCTGTCGATAACATATCAAATTAACGCAGGTGCGAGATAAGCACATCACTGTTTGCAAGTTTGTTGCTTTATTTTACATGTTTTCTATCTTGAGAAAGATAATAAAACAAATTGAGATCTAAAACCACTACAGGTGTTTTAAAAATTGAAAACTCGAGACTGGTCTCTAGGGTAAAAAGCTTTTTGTCACTTACGTTACACTTTGTCGTCTAGACACATAATATTAATTTCAAGATTCTTTTCTCAGTATACTAATATGCGAGAAGTAATTTCTAAATGTTCATTTTATAATTTTATAAGCACAAGTGCTGACTAAACTTTTACAATTTAATTTAAGGATTTCACTTCAGTATGCTGTTTATTGAAACTGAAAATTGATGCTCTGCTATATAACTACAGTAATATGTCAATTATATTTGTGCCAAATATAAATTCATTTTTAAATACATGTATACTTCATTTCATCAGCACATAAGGTAATTGAATGTATACTTACGACAGCGAAGTGAATTGGTCTTTTCAAAATTAATGTATATAATGTTTCATTCATGTTTAAAACTGTTGTTTTGTAAAGGAGAAGGCAAAAATTAAAAGGAAAAAATTATAATTATTTATTTATTTTTAACCTATAGTAGATAGGTATACATCCAAGTACAATGGTATTACTTACTCCATATATGTATAGTAAATAATAACATTGTAATTACGTTCATCTATGTAAAATATATTTGATTAAATAAATTGTGATTTAGGTACACAATTAACTCAATCAGACATATTTTATTTCTTAATATATTACCACAGTGCTTATTATAAAACTAACAACAATATTATTTCTTTTTTATAAATAAATATTCCAAGTAACTCAATAATACTGGGAAAAAAACCATACCGTGTAAAAACGCTAAAATAACTAAACTAAAGTTCATTCTAAAGAAAAATATCTCAATTACTCCCGTATAAGAAAACGCTAAAACTATTATTGGAATGTTAGTGAAAGTTATGCCAGTTATAATGGTAGCGCCTACTCCTTGTAGAGCACCTTCCGCTCTTTGTCCAGGAGGACGGTTGCTGGTAGCAAAAGCGTAGGCCATATGTGTGCAGAATTCAACAGCTATACCGATTGATACAATTAGGTTTACAAGAGAAACAGCGTTAAGTGGAATACTCCAAATGAACATTACACCCATCATATTTACAAGGACGAGAATGGAAGTAAAAATTACTGCAAATGTTGTCAATAAATTGAACCCAGAAGCTAATAGTTTAAAACCAACAGCACCAAGGAGACAGTATCCAATAGAGGACCATGTGTTACCCCACATATATAAATATTGTTCATAAAACACGTAAAAGACTGAGTAAGGAAATACTTCAACGTCGGCACCTGTATGTCTTACAATTGCCTCAGTTATATTAGCACTAACTTCATATCCATATTTGATAGCCGTTATATAATCTTTCGAAGTAAATACTGGGCTGTGAAAAGCCATAAAATTAGTGTCATGGATAGTAGCTTTTCCTTCTGAATCTAACACATAGTTAACGGAAGCCGAATAGCTAGCTATTCCAGCACTGGGACACATTTCTGAGGGTGTATCTTGTAAGAAGAATGGTATATACTTCTGAAAAGCGTCTTTACTTGGTCTCAAACCATTGGCAAAATCTTCATACCTATCAATTACACAGGCTGCACATTCGGGTGAACTATCTGTACTCTGACAGAAGCCTCCGTTTGTGGTGTTATATCTACAGCAAGTAGGTAAATTAGTCCAACCTACGAAATCGTCTAACCAAGAGTTAGAACTCCTTGCGATATATGTAATATCACTGTGTTGCGCTGCTAAAAATATTTGTGTGAATAAGGAGTCATCGTTACATAGTTGACCACCACAAATTACATTTTGATGTTGAGGGTTCGTCATATTTAAACCACCTTTAAGTACAAAAAATACCGGTGGTCCAAGCATTAATAAATGATTAACAGCTTCTAAATATGAATAAACATAAGAATCTCTAGGTAGTGCTAGTTGTTGATCTAGTCCGACTTCAATCTGTGGTATTAAAACTACACTAAAAGAAGCTATAAACATAAAAATAATTACGACTATGATTTTTACTCGCCAGTTAAGAATGAACTTAGAATAAGGCTCCATTAATCTTTTAATAACACTCTTATAAGGTGTTTGAGATTGCAAAGGGTTTTCATCATCTAATATTTTTCTTTGAACGCAACAGAATAGATCATATCTATTTTGAGAAGATCGTTTATAATCAATAGATAATATTGCTACTACTGTAGTGATTTGGAAAATAAAAAGATAGGTCAACGAAAGAGATGCAAATATAGCGAAAGTTACAACGGCAGGGAAACTCGCAAGACTGCCAATAGCGAAGCAGGTTATTTGAGTAACTGAAGATACAAATATAGACGGACCTATGTGTTTAAACATTTTCTCGAAAACTAATCTTCTCTTCTTTTCAAAACTCAAATTTTCATTATATTCGTTAGACGTTTTTATTTCGCCTTCTATATCAGATAGTGCATTCACCATGAGGAAAACATTATCAATACCAACAGATAAAACAAAAAATGGTATAACATTAATAGCTAACAATGTTAATGTAATACCAGCATAACCCATCGTTCCAATAGCACAAGCAATGGCACCAAGAACTACCAAAATACTGCACAAACCTACTGCTATTTTGCTATCAAGAAACCACGTCTTACAAGATCTAATATTTCCCAAAGCTACCACTACATAAATGAACATAAGAACATAACTAATGGCAATGGGCACAATTTCTGCAACGGACACTCGTCGAATTTCGTCTTCAACAGACCGTTCTGCTGCAAACGCTACAGTGACATAGTCAGGTTTATCATTTTGGACATAGTTGTGTAATAAATTTATGAAACTGAGTTCCCACTCTAATACAGGTCGAAGTTGTTCCTCTAAATTAAAATTTGCAATGGGAAAGTTAATAAGTAGAGTATTAGCACTCAAAATATTATTTCCTTCAAATCCTCCAAATGTAAGTTCTGGTTCTGCACCACCGCCCCATGATGCTAAACAGTTTAAGCCAAAGTGGTTGTTTAAACATGATTGAATTGTATTGAGATAAGTCGAATTATCTGGATTGTCCCTGCTATTTCCCAAGTAAACAGATACAGACATAGAAACACACTCATCTAACCTTTGCTCAGCACCGCGAGATCGGGAAGGGGCGTAGCAAATTTGTTGCAAAGTAACGCCTCCGTCGTTTTGTCCTATGTCTATTATAGCATCTTCTAATTTTATTAATTCTTTAACGGCCTCAAATCTTAAAGCTGGTCCATAAGTTACATTGTTAACCTCGAAAGGATCTAAATCAAATGTTAAGAAAACTTGAGCAGCACGATAGAATGGGCCAAACCTTGAGTTGAAATAATCCAGTTCTTGACGGCTTCGCGAATGAGGGGCCGCCCAAAGCTCTATAGGGTTAGCTGTAATGTTTAAGCTTAATATACCTCCCGACATAGCAAATACAAGCCAAGTTGTCAACATTATCATTAAAACTGGATAACTTGCGGATATTCCACCTATTTTCGAAAACATAATTTGAAAAAATGTAACTATAGAATTTTGACTCGAATCAAAATTCTCATTTGGAGGCTTTGAAGTAACAAATCTATTTGATCTATATTCGAAAAAACATATAATTATAAATATTGTAACAGTTAAAATGAAGAATCCTATTCCTACACCGAATCCAATACAGTTTACGGATAGAATAGTACATTGTTCTGAAACCACAGGTTGAGTACCTATCGGACATGATGCAGAACAATCTGGACAACTGCAGGGAGGATCTTCACCATATGTCTCGCTACATGTCAAAGCAGGTACACTCATAGAGTCTTCTGTAGTGGGCCATCTTAAAATGTCAACTTGAACTGGAGCTAACGGGTTATTTTTTGTGTCACCAAGAAATCCAAACCAAGCATCAGCATCACACACTGGAGCGGGTCCACACATCATGTTAATAGCAGGTAAACCTGTCTGAGGCATTATGATACCAACACACGATGCATGAGCATTTATCATGAAATCTTCATGCAGTCTGTAGTCAATAGCGTCGACATACTCTATACCATCCACAGTTACCTCCGTATGTACTTCAAGAAACCGTGACTGTTCTGGGGAACAGTTCATTTCACAAATCTGTCTTGCAAAGTTCCTAAAACATGCAGGACAGCGGCCAAGAACACTCTCAGCTAGTTGCAAAGGTTCTGTCATTGCCATTAATTGACGCAGTGTACAACAAGTTCGTATTTCGTTATCGGGTAATCTGTTGCCCTCGGAGTCATGAGTAAATGTCGGACACCTGTGGTTGAGAATTTCTATAGCACGTGTGGCTTCTTCTCCCTGCAAGTCATCGATTAGGACTGGAGCTTTTATATTAACGGGGCATGATTTTGGGAAACCTCCGACTGTAGCGCAAAAATCCCGCATACGACAATCTGCTATCACACCACACCACAAGTTCACAAATAACAACAAACCACAAAACTTCATTGTGATTAGTTCACACGTATTACTATTAATTATAAATTAAACATTGTCAAAGTCGTCAAACATACATGTCGAGTACAGTTATTGAAGTGCACTTTTATACTCTACGGGATGTTAATTTAACACCTGGGTCTGTTGATAACATACGAAAATTAACGCAGGTGTTTGATAATAATGTTACTGATCGTAGCTTTGTTGATATATTTTTCTAATTGTTCTATTTTAAAGAGATAATAAAACAAATCAGGTGAAAAACAACTACGGATGTTTTAACAATTGATAAATTTAAGTTTTCTTCTATTGAAATATTGCTTAGTCACGTTACCTTAATCTCATACGGAAGGTGATGTCACAATGTAGCCATCATGATTTCATGTATGTATGTATTATAAGTATGTCAATAAATAAATAATAGGTATATTTAAGTTTCATTAGTGACCTGAACGACTTTTAGTTCTTAGATAAGTAATATTTTAAAACGTACTCACTTATACTTAATGAGATCACTTCCCGTGCGCTCGTTGTTGACCGCGGACGTGTGTTATACTCACGACAAGTTTTGCTCTAAAAGTTATCTGTTTTCAATCCTGATTGGTGTTTTTGTGTGTGTTGAATTATCGCTCACTTGTTAAGTAATTAAGTGTCAAAGCTCCACCCAACGAAGGGGATAATATATTTCATTGTGTACCCTTTACAAATATTTTGGTGTTGGTGCATGTGGGGACCGAACCCAGGACCTTCTACGCAACCGCCGTAGCTGCGAAGCGTCAATGCAAAGTTGTGTGACGACATCTTTCTAATAACTGGCTCGAACGAACGAGGCGACGACTACCCTCAAAAAATTTGTTGTTGTTCTTACGATCTACGCATGTGATATAACGCAAATTCTGCCAATATTATATATTGTAAAGATATAATATATATAATATAATTGGAATACAACATTTGATATTGCTAATACCAAGTACAGCATGCCTAGGACACCTCGTACACCACCGGAAAGTTTCGATACCCAGATGACCTCTGTATCGGAGCCGGACATATCTAATATCATCTTAAATGAAGCAGATTACCTGAATCCTAATATTACACAGAGATCCTCGAAACGACGGCGTAACTCCAATGAAGATGTAACAAATCAATTAGACGATTTTAAAACGGTAATTATGAACATGATTCAAGGTTTAATCGCTACACAAAACAATAAACTGGAATCCCTTGAAAAGCACATAATGGAAGTTAAGTCTATAAATGTATCTATTCAAACTACAAATATAGACATCGAGAAATCTACAAAATTTTTATCCGAACAAATATCATGTTTTGAAACAAAAATAATTAAAGTGGAATCAAGTAATAAAGAATTGAAATGTCATTTGCATGCCATTGAAGATAAAATTCATGAGATTGAAAAAAGAAACTTAAAGACGTGCATTGAGATTCGGAACATACCCAAAATAATCAGAGAATCGAAGAACAACCTTTATACCTATATGCAATCACTAATAACCACATTGCAATTGTCCATACTTCAAAGTGACCTACGTGATGACTATAGATTACCTAGTAAATCAGAAAAGAAAAACTCAACAGTGGTTTTTGAATTTACAAACACTTTTTTAAAGACTCAGTTCCTGCGGCGGCCAAGAAGTACAATCGTGATAACGCCGGTCGGTCACTCACTACCTCGCACTTTGGTTTTAATGATATTTCTCAACCAATTTATATTTCTGAACATTTAACATATAAAACAAGACGTCTACTATTTCTGGCGCGTGATTTTGCTAAATCAAATAACTATACCTACTGCTGGATTGCAAATGGAAACGTTTACCTAAAGAAGCGAGAAGGAATGTCATACATCTTAGTCAAACACGAACAACAGATACAAGAACTAAAAGCATTAACCAAATGACTACTCATCTCAGCGGAACATTTCGTTGTATTTCTACCCTTCTTTTACTTTATTTTGAATACTACTGCATGTACCTTTTGTAAAAACACACAACACACAATACAAATTACTATTACCATCAGAATACAATACAAAAATACTACTAACAAAACACTTCAACAATTAATACTAATACAATACAAATACAATTCAACTATATCTACTTTTAGATACTTATTACCCATTACTTTATCAATGGCTTGTGGGTGGTTTGTTGCTGTTACTATCACTTCGTTGGACATAGTGCAAAAATGCACCTTTATATTTATAATTACAATTCATTATGTGACACACTACAAAGGCCTTACGGGTACATCGTGTTTAACTTTTCACAGGTTTCAAATATTCCTAAAGGGTTATAGGCTTGGTGAATTTTTACTGTTATCTCACCTGTATGCGTTGAGGCTTTTACTTGCTTTCAATTTAACTAAACCTGCCATAAAGCGTAACAACTCACGCTTGTCCTGCTTATCGACCTTGAAATTTATATATAGTACAATTAACTACATTTTTCGCCTAAAAATAATTAATAAAAAGTATCACATAAAATTATTCCTATGTTCAACGTTGACTTGTTTGAACTGTATGATAAAATCTCTAGGGAGTGATATAGCGAGTACTTTGTTTACGTTTCTTTTGCGATTTACTGTTGTGGCTATATTACTTGTGTACAACTTACGACTTGCTAAAATAACGTGGTACGCTAAATTAGACTTAAATGATGTGTACCGTCAATGTAGAAAAAACAAATATAATTTCAAATTATCAAAATCTCGTATCATTTATTCATTTATGTTTATTACAACATCACTCGTATTTGGCAGTGTGCAATGTATTTGCAAACTTAGCAGTTTCTTAATGAAATATTCTTTTGGGAACATGATGATCATGTACTTATTACTTTATTTAAAGAATCCTAATGGATAGTAAACAGGTTTTTGAAGATATTGATAGTACTACTCTAATTTCTTACTTTGAAGTGGATAGTCCAGAGCTTTGTAAACAACATCTCGATACCAGTGAGGGTCGACTCACAGTAGTCTCGCAAAACATACGTAGCATCCATAAAAATTATGACTCATTGTTAGTTTTTTTGTCACGTTTAAATTTTAAACCACATATGATTATTTTGACAGAATGCTGGATTGATGACTCGTTTAACGTTATTCAATTAGATGAGTATATATGTAACTACTCAAAGATATATTTTAACAAGAGTGACGGCATAATTGTATATTGTAGGTCAGACTTGGACGTATCGGTGAAAGAACCAAATTTTCAGGAGGCAAACTGTTTGCTTATCCAGATTGCACAGATCTACACCATAATAGCAATCTATCGGTCACCGTCCTTTTATAACATAAATAATTTTCTTTTGTCATTAGAGCAAATTCTTGGTACCTGTAACAGTCCTCACTGTGCGATAATAGGTGATATAAATCTAGATATTAAAGATACCAGTCTAGACCAAAGAGCCCACGAGTATCTTAATCTGACAACTCATTTTGGATATATTCCCGGACATACTATACCAACTAAAGGTTCAAACTGCTTAGATCACTGTCATATGCCACTCGGATATTACTGATCATAGTGCTGTATTGTGTAGTATGGGTTGTCTACCGGCTAAAAAGAAAATCAATACAACATATACCAAAATTGATATAGAAGCCTTAACTAATACCCTAAAAAATTACGAATGGTCTGATTTATACAGAATTAATGATATTAATTTAGCTACAGACTTTTTTCTTGATAAGTTTAATAACGCTATTGGCTGTTGTAAAACTACTCATAAGCTGCAAAGTTCTCAGATTATCACACAAAAATGGCTTACACCTGGACTTTTAAAATGTATTCGACGTAGGGATAAACTGCACACTAAAGCTAGAAAAAATCCAAACGATCTACAAATTCAACAACAATATAAGACATACAGAAACAATTGTGTAAATATTCTACATAAACAAAAAATTTACTATAAATTAAGGCCCAGATACTTCATCTGGGCCTTAATCGGTACGAGGACCGAATTGACAACGATAGAGGCGCCGCGGGGGTGGACCACGACGGGGCCCATGAAACAAAAGGGCCTCCGTCTTATCTAGGGCCACCCGTAAACCCAGCGCCTCAATGCGCCCGACCACTAAAGAGACTCCCACGGTGGCTAGGCGCGCCGCCTCTTGAAAGTTCGCCCCCCGGGCCGTGACCAATGTGTCATCGGCGTAACGAATTACGCCCAGCCCGGGGGGAAGACGACCTCGAAGGGCCCAGTCGTATCCCATATTCCACAGGAGTGGTCCGAGGACAGACCCTTGTGGAACACCGCACGACATGGGCCGCCGCCTCAGAATAGCATCTCGGTCCTCGTACATGACGGTACGCTCCTCAAGATAGTCTGCCACAAGCCGCCTCAGGTACTCTGGCACCCCGTGGTAGTGGAGTGCTTCCCTGATGCAGCTAAATGGTAGACTATTAAATGCGTTGGCGATGTCCAACGACACCGCCAGCAGTACGCCGCCACAGCTCACCGCCTCTTCGGTCACGGCCCTCAGGCGCAACACAGCATCGACTATCGAACGCCCGGCTCGAAACCCGTATTGGGCGTCCGACAGATCGGGGCCCACCTCGCAGAGGTGCCGGACGATGCGGGCAGAGAGTATCCTCTCAAATAATTTACCTGCCTCGTCCAGCAACACGATGGGCCTATAAGCCACGACCGAATCGGCCGGCCGTCCCGCCTTCCGTAGTGGACCAGCTTCCCGCTCTTCCAGCCCTCAGGAAAGCGCCCGGACGCCAAGCTGGCGTTTAGGACTTCCCCGAGGCGATCCGACATGTGGTCGAGGGTCCGCGCCAACACTCGGGCAGGTATCCCATCTGGCCCAGGGGCGGTGTTCTTAGAGCGAATCCGTAGAACGACCGCCCCTATCTCCGATTCCCTGACGGGCGGAACATTATCCTCGTTCCGTCCCCAGTCGTCTTCGACCATGAAGGCCATCGACGGGGGTATGTGCTCCGCCCGCTGCGGGAAAAGACCCTCGACCACTTACCGCAGGAAGCTGGGCTGGAGTGTCTCTGTAAGGGGGGGGGCCCGACGTGCGGAGCTTTTGTCGCACCGCACGATAAGGGCGACCCCAGGGGTCACGATCGAGACCCTCCAGCATCTCCTTCCTCTTTACTTCTTTGGCGCGGCTAATGGCCAGCTTCAGAGTTTGACACGCCTCTCGGTACTCCTCATGAAGCTGGTCCTCCTCGCCGTCTACGCGGTGTCGCCGTCTACGGGTGTAGGACCTTCGGGCACGAGTACAGGCCGCGCAGAGGTCCGCCAACTCCTGGGACCACCAGTAAACCTCCTTCCGTGGAGGCTGACAACCTCGGATGCGGGGCATGGCCGCATCGCAGATCTGCGTAATCGCATCGCGGAAACGACCAGCTCCCATGTCGACCTTCTCGGTCGGAGCCTGCGGAGACAGCCAGGAGTAATAGCTGCCTCCTCTAGTAGGTCCCTATTCAGTTTGGCTACAGCCCACCGCGGAAAAAGCGAGAAGAACGCCGCGCCGCATGATCCCTACTGGGGTCCTGAGTCCGGGAGAGCTCAAATCGGATGTAGAGGTGATCCGAGAGCGTCTCAACCTCTTCCAGGACGCGCCAGTTCCTTACTCGTGCGGCGAGGGCAGGGGTAGCGAATGAAAGGTCCACTATCGACCCTCCCTGCTGTCGCACGCACGTGTTGGTGGAGCCTCTGTTTAATAAGCAGAGGCCCACCGAGGCCGCCCACTCCTCTACGGTCTCGCCCCTGGCATCCGTCCTGGGGGAACCCCACGCAATGAATTTCGCGTTGAAGTCCCCCAGCACTAAGACGTGCCCAGACGTTAGCCGCCGCATCGAGGTTTCCAAGTTGTTAAGGAAAACCTCGAAGTCGCTCAAACTCCGGTTGGGGGAGAAGTAGACACCATATGTGGTAATCCCCCCCCACTCGGCAGCAACATATCCAGTGCCCTTGTCTCTTAGCGACAAGGGCGGGGAATGAGCCGCCGTGGAGCCGACGACTGCCACGGAACCGTCCCGGTCACCCAACCAGTTTGAACGGGGAGGAACGTAATAGGGCTCCGCGGCTACGGCAACACCGATCGACCACTGTGCCATGGTTTGCAGGAAGAGGTCCTGCGCCGCAGCACAGTGGTTCAGGTTCGTCTGAACTAGGAGACTGGAGACTTGGTCCATTACTGGACTGTCTCTACAGCCTCCTCCATGGGCGACGATGTCGACGCACGGACGACGTCAGAGGCAGCCTGGGTCGACTGACTAGCCCCTGACGTCTGCCGAGAATTACGGGAAGGCTTGCAGCCTCCCTGCCCGATCTGGTGATTGGCGGGTTTATTACCCGCTGCACACGCCGGGCAGTAAAGGGGTGGCAGAGCACTCTGCTGCCTTGTGCCCCGGTCGACCGCAGCGGAAACATAGTCCGCTGCAGTCAAAACTACTAACACACTTGGCGCGTGTGTGTCCCGATGCCAGACATTTATAACACCTCATCGGTCTCGGCGCCAGGACCGTGATCCTAGCGTTCACGAAACCGATGAGCAACTTTCCGGCGTCGCCCAGGACTTTGCCCGACACTGCTGGACATTTGACCCACACCGCGCCAAGCCCACCTGGACCGGGGCGGATGGTATCGACCCGGATGCTGTCCGCGTTGCATCCCGTCTTCTCCTCAATTGCAGTGCGGACATCCTCGGGCATCACAGAGTCGTCCAGGCCCGAAATGCGCAGTTCTACGCACTTCGTAGGCCTGGCGATCTTTACACCATCCGTAGCCTCGAATATACCCCGCAGTTTCTCGGCAAACGTGTCCGCCGTCTTTGCGCCTTCAGCTCCAGGGAACTCGAGGACTCGAGCTCCCGTCTGGGCGAGGCGCATTCTGACTCCTACTGTCCCAAAGTTATTTGTGGCGAGGCTGTCCCGGGCCCTCTTGAAAACAGCCGCATAGGACAGTCCCCCATTTGCCGCCTCCGGTGATACTGTAATTACCACAGCCGCAGTTTTAGGTGGCTGTAGTTTCAGTGGCTTCGTTTTCTTGATCCCCGCTACCGGAGGCGGCTGCGTAGTCGAGGCTGTGTTCTTGGCAGCCCCCCTACTACGCTTTCGGGATTTTTTATTGCCTCCGACTAACTGCCACTCACTATTCGAGGGAGCACTCGCAGAGGGACTTGTTGCTAAAACACCAGGGTTTGGACTGGGGAGGCAAGGATATACCTCCATTACCCTTGGCGCAGTTTTCTTCGCTGCAGGCCCAGCCTTCGGTGCAGCTGCTTTTGCTGCTGTACGGACTGCTCGTCCAGACTTGGGAGTGATCACAGGTGCAGATACCGACACCGCCGCTGCATACGATCTGCGACCAGCCGTAATGGGAGGCGGAGCCGGCGCTGATGCAGTCCGCGATCTGTCCGCTGCGAGCGGCGGCCGAACAACGGGGGCCGGAGGCAGTCTCGCCTCAAGGCCCGCAAGACGCCCATCCAGCATACGTCCCACCGCCTCCAGAATTTGGCGAAGGTGGGCATCACTGGAATCGACAGAGGGCGAAAGCCACCGCGGAGCCGGGCCAGGCGCAGATCCATCCGCCTGCGCCCAAAACTGGGCAAACTGGGCACTCAGTTCAGCTACCTGTCCTGTTAGGCGTTCATTGGCAGCCTGGAGGCGAGCTACATCTCCCATCAGGGTCTCAACTACTCCAGCTATAGTGGAGGAGGAGTCCTTCAGGGCTTTTACGAATTGGCCTTTAAGGTTCATAGATTTTGTAGCCACCTTGTTTATGATGGCCACAGCTACGTTTGCCCTCTTCTGCATAGACACCGGCGTTTGTGAGGCAGAATCCCCCAAAGCCGGCCCCTGGATTTTTAGCAGGAGATCGGCGATCTCCTCCTCCACTAAATTTTCTCCCTCAACTCGAACCCGTCTATATGCATCCGCCTTTGAAAAGATGGAGCCTGACGGCCTCGAGACTGGTGTGCGCGACCTCCCTCTGCGGCTACTAGCCACTTTGGGAGGCACCTACTCCTGAGACGCGTCGCTGTCTTCGTCCATGAAGCGTCCGCGTTTGTGACAATCGCGGAGCTCCATTTACATCTGCTCCAGTGTATTCGTCTACGTACTGGAATTATCATCCGACGGTACGACGGACCTGGAACGCAAGCGTTCTGATCTTCTTAGGCTCCCAGAAGTTAGATTGACTTCTGGGAGCCGTTCTGTGATAGGCATCTCAGTCGAAATTTCTTCGCTCTTTTCTATGTTACTACCCTTCTTTTTTTCTTCCTTTGTATTATTCTTTGTAATTTTCAAGTATTCCATAACAAAACCCACGAGTGGGGGAGAACTAGAGGTCGACCCGGGCATAGATCCCCCAATACCCGGGCAAGCGCCCAACCGAGGGGTCCGCAGGTGCCTCGGCTGGGAGTGCGCTTGCGACTGAACAACCCATCAGCCATGCATCCCCTGGCCACGCACCAGAACACGGGATTCGGGGTAATTTTTTATAGAGGTTTTCTTCCTCGCAGTCCGGGCGGCTAAGCCAAGGATCTCGCCCCCGATTGGAGTCGCGAGACTCCAACTCGGGACTACGATATGTCGACGGCGGCAGGGAGACTACGTCTCCTGATGCCTGCTCGATGACAGTGTAAGTGCACACCGAGCCCGTCCTACTTTTTCCACCGCTGAGCGGAGGAACTCCGACCCTACAAAGGGTCCCGCCATTGTGATTTTTTACTGAGGTTTTTTCTCCTCATTGCCCCGAAGGGCGAAGAACCAACAGAGGATCCGACAGATACACCCGCTCTGTTTGACCAAGTCTCGGCCGAATTGCCGAAGAAAATGGCTTCCTCTTCGTGCTAGAACATTAACCGTTGGCAGTGATGAACACCATCGCCAAAGTTACCAGGGTGCACCACGTGGAGGTTTTCTAGCCAAGCACCCCAGTCTGTCCACACTATATCTCAGCGATTATTAGTGTAACATAAGTATGTATTATCGCCGACAAAGTGTTAAAACAAAATCTTCAAAATTATATTTTTTGGTTAGCTCTAAGACCTGTAACGGGGGAATATTTTATTGACTTTTATGTTTATACATTATATGATGTGGGATATCATTATATAGATCTTTAAAAAATAATAAGGCCTGTGAACACAATATTTTGAATCAGGCATTCGTTTGAAAGATATTAAACCTTTTTTAGTCACCTGAAAAAAATATCTCAGCTAACTAGACTATTACGAGTAATAGTCGATCAAATACTTCGACATTATAGGCCGCGGCAACCGTTGCAATTGACATGTGAAATGTTTATAATAACGAAATAACAATACCTATTACTATGGAACCCTACATTGGGCGTGGCTTGGCACTTACTTGGCCGGTTTCTTTTTGTATATATCAACAGTTATTTCAGACTGAGAAAATATTTTTACAAACAAAAGTTTTTGAAAATCTTTTTCAAATATCAGGCAATGTATTGCGTATAGAAATATATATTATATTATTTTATTGTAAAATAGTATCTGTACTAAATAAAAAAATGTACGGACTCAAAAGCACTTTCTACATCCATTTGCACGATTAAAACATTTTTTTGTATTAGTTCTATTTGATGTGATTTTTATAATCTATAAAATAAAATCGGATGTAGTATGTTCGCAGGTGTGGATAGATCGAAGTAATCGGACTACTCTCTAGAGGATTTCCGTCCCCTGACTGACGTCACAGCTGTTCCCCGCCCAGTCACGTTTGCCGAAATTTCCATCAATATATTATAAGCTAATAATTTACGGAAACCGTAAATAAAACGTTACATGATAATCGTATCTATCTCGATATTTGACATCGCGTGTTTTTTTAAATATCTGTTATATGTCTTACGGTATGCGATTGCCAAGAAGCCTCGGGTTCGGTACCCGGGTCGGGCCAAAAAAAGTTATGTAGTTTTTCTGATTACCATATAAAAATGCTTAATAACAGCCCGGCGTTTGCAAGTTGGTGGTCAATCACCGTGCCTCGGAGAACACGTAAAGCCGTTTGTCCTACGTCTGATCCTTTCCCGGTTATGATGAATATTCGTCCCATCGGATTGTGACAGTGAGGGAACAGAGCGTATATATAAAACCTAAGTTTTATATATAATTTTTTGGGAGCCTATTAAACTATGTTTATATAGTAGCCGGACAGTTTCGAAGGTTCTATCATCTTGCCAGACGCATTCAAAGTGAGCAATAATCGGGAGAGCAAGAAGCGTATACAGTAACTAAAGGTTATATTATAAAACCTAAATTTCATATATAATTTTTTGGGAGCCTATTAAATTATGTTTACATAGTAGCCGGACAGTTTCAAAGGTTCTATCATTTTGCCAGACGCATTCAAAGTGAGCAGTAATCGGGAGAGCAAGGAGCGTATACAGTAACTAAACTTTATATTATAGAACCTAAATTTTATATATAATTTTTTGGGAGCCTATTAAACTATGTTTATATAGTAGCCGGACAGTTTCGAAGGTTCTATCATCTTATCAGACGCATTCAAAGTCAGCAGTAATCAGGAGAGTAAGCAGCGTATACAGTAAGTAAGGTTTTATAATATAACGTAAGTATAATTATAAATTATAATAGTTTAGGGGTGTCCGGCAGAGGGTTGGAACCATACTAACTGTCTGGCAATGAGCACTGCGAGTTTTGATATTATTATGAATCAAATATAAAAAAATCAAGTTTTATTTCATGACGAATTTGAGATGGAATTTTACACACCTTTATTGCCTGTTATCTGCCAAAGCCACCGCTGCCTCAGCTTCATGTTTGGGGATCATTCTTACCTGTACTAGGGACACACATAGAAGAACTTTCAGCTTTTATAAAAAGACGAAGGTCTGGCACTCACGGGCTCTTGGACTCTAATAGTTTAAATAAATGTTCAATTTAGTTTTTTGATTCCAGTTTTAAGTATTAGGCACTAAATTTTTATTATGACTGACTTTTGTAATAAACAACTTTGTTTTATTTATTAAAACGCCCATACCTATATATGATAATCTGTGATAAAATTGTGTACAGATACACAACAAAATATGATCTATTCTCAAGAGAACAACTACTCTACAACTTAAAGAAAAATAAAAACAAAATCTTTGTGACAAGAAATTACAGAAAAATATTTTTTTTTTATGTTCCGCAGTCACGCTAACGAGTTACATACTAATCTAGTGAGATTATTCGAACATGGATATCATTCCATTTGAACAATAAGGTGTAAGTAGCTGGCGACAAGTCACGTGCGTTAGATTGATGGCCAAGGAATTATTGTCTGGGGAAATCAGACGTTAGGACGCTACGCGTGAAATGATGGTAATTGTGATGTAATTGATACTCGTTAGGCGCGAGGGGAGACTATCGAAGTCTCAGTTCCCACAAATAATAAATTACTGATCTGAAATTAGAATATTACTCGATCGTGTGATATAAAAAAAAATCATGATTAAACTGAATCGTTAGTTTAGCGCTTACTTTAGATCAGATCGTTGGACATACTTTTAGTGTGGTATTTTTGGTAACTAACCTGATTCTCCTAGTCACAGGTCGACGTTTGTAAAATGTTGGTGCTATTTGAATATATGTAAGTGTTAGAAAGGGTTAGTATACAACGATTGTGCTGGAGTAAATTGCCCAGGACCCCGACTTTCCCGAACAGTTCAAAAAGTCTTGGTATAAAAAGCCGCAAAACGTTCGAATGGCTGTAACTACACGACATAGTAGCCACAGATTCCAATGTGGTTACTATCATGACACAATAGGAACTTGCACGCTGCATTGACTGTACAGTCTGCTAACTATATAGCTTTGGAAATGATTGATAAATTGAATTGATAGATAGCGATATATTATTACACTAAGATTTATCGATAACTACTTTAATTAGGTGAATGACATGTACGTCGTTTAAACACAAATTATGCACTGATTTACAATAAAAATGGTCGAAAGCGCAATAACTGCGACATATATACCTATATATATACTATATACTCCCAAGTGCAAGTTGCAAGATGATTGAGCTGAGAAGTGATGGTGGTTAGTATGATCTGATGATATAAGGTGATAAAACAATTTTACTTAAATGGTTAAGGTGCTAAATTATGATTTGAAAATTATACTTTTTAATGATAAGTAAATCTATCGATTAGAGAAACACTTGAATTATTTGTTTATTTCGCACACTGATCTCTACGAATTACATTTCTCGTGCACTGAACATTAATTTATTACTTACACTTGTACTAAATTTACTAATGCTGGCACAGTAGAATATGTTTGAATCTGCAAGTGTTGTATCTAGCAGTATGACGCGGTACCGGTGCAAGTGCACGTACACAAACGTAGCGAGGACTAACCCTGACGACCCCATACATTAGATGACGACATAATGATGGACATCATATGATACAACCTGGTCGACATCGAGTTCCTTAGAAGCTACTTTTTTGAGCAGTACGATCTGTTTATGCAGAGTTGTTTTATAATTCTTTTCCATTTACTCAATGTGATTTACAGATATTGGTAAGTTGATACGATTGTTGACGGGCCGCAACTTCTACAGCGACAACATCGGGTGTCACTTTCAAATCAAACGTTTGATGTTTGTGTGACATAATTGTTAAGGATTCAACTTTTATTGCGCAGTTATTTTCTTATTGCTTTACGTCGATCATATGTTCAATGGTAACTTGATTCCACAAATGATTCGTAAAGTGCAGTGACAGCAACAAGTGATTATGAATGTGTTTACAACGTTGAGATCTGTTCACGCTGTTATGGGAACAGTGGGGCTACAGTTGTACATATTCTATTTGATTTTTGATACAGAACTTTTAGTCGGCATCTTGCTTATAAACAAGCTTTTATAATCGATAACGGTTTGTTTTGGAATCTATGGGATAGTAGTTATGGAGTTAATTTTCATATAGGTAAATATAAAGTGATACATGATAAATATGTAGTGTAAACCATAATATCTTTGGCTCCTTAAATTACATTAACATTAATTATATCAGTGACTGTCTGTCTGTCAAACCAATCCAGCCAACGTGGTATAGTAAGCCAAAACTCCTTTACGTTTACGATATAACCGAAATACAATTTAAGTAAAGTAAAAGGTTCGATCTTAAAATTAATTACGGTAGGAGAGTAATTCTCATATGTAAACCATAATTCACCATTTTAACCGAGTGATGTAGTTACCGGAGGACCGACTTTCCGTCCTCATCTAATTCTGAGGGTGGCTTAAAGTGCTTCAACACACTCGTGTCTCTCGAGTCTCAGTACTCAATTGTAGGCGGTAGTCACTGTTCTTTATTAACAGATTACTTGTTTACTCGGTATATTTTTTTTCCTTTTTTTCTTTCTATTTTAAAAGTTTACCAAAGTGACCCTACTTTGTCTGATTGAGGGTATGAATAGAATTCAAGAGTTGTGGTCACCATCCTCATTGTGAATGCAAGTAATACAGTATGGTGATCCACACTGTGGCGGCCTAGCGAGATGCTTTGGTGCAACAACATAAAAATGTTTTGCAAATTTTTATCCTTCGCGTTATCCTATGTTCGTAGAGAAAACGACGTTCATAATGGAAAAAGTATTACTTCAAAATGGTATTTAATGCATTGGTAGAAAATTTTGTTACGACACATTATCTAGTTAAATAAATTCAAATATCGTAAAATAATTATTTACACATAATAAAAAACTAAAATGTTAACTAACTCATTTCACGGTGTCGGTTTTTCGTGACGGTGTGTGCGCACATCGTATAAATTTACTCTCATCATTTTTCCCTAACGCGTCAATAGAAGTGTAACTTCAAATATCTCCCTGTAGCCTTTTTTTTTTTAAGGTGTGGAAACCCCCTCGGGCCGTCACCCAACCGGGGTTTACGGCGGGGTGGTGTGTCGGAATCGGACCGACTAAAACCACACGGTGTGCCACTCTGCGCCTGAGATAGGAGGGATACGGGAACCGCTGCTGTTACGACATCCAGATCCCTCCTAGCGCCTGCCCGCTACCTCGGGCACCATCTGCGGATAAACTCTCTATTTTAGGCGACGTACGGCACACGCGGACGTCGCCTCCTCGTGGCTGGCCATTGTAGCGGATGGAGGGGAAAACCCGTCCCGTCCACCCGCGGCCACACTCAAGGCGGCATGAAGCGCTGGTATGCGCGCCTCCGCCGCCCGGCTCGCCGGCGGCGAATTAGGTACGAGTGGATATCGTCCTCCCGGACCTTCTCCGCCGCCTCCTTCCGCGAAATAACGTCTTCGCAGAAGGTTGCGACCGCGATAAAACAACTGTCGCTACCGGCCATGGAGCGTATGACGGCCGGTAGCGAGAGATCACCTTCAATAACTGCAGTGAGGACCCCACGCTGCGCCGTCCAAGCGGAACAAACCGCTAGCGTGTGCTGAGCCGAGTCCTCACTGCAGTCACAGTGGTGACAGGCGGGACTCAATTCCCTCCTGACGACCGAGTGCAGATACTTCCCGAAGCAACCGTGCCCGGAAAGGACCTGCGTCAGTCGAAAAGAAAGGATCCCCTGCTGCCGCCCTGCCCACTCGGCGATGACCGGCTGGAGAGCCTCCACGGCGGCATCTCCCTGTAGCCTAGTGTAGGCTATATGATTACTACAATTTTACTGTTTAAACCAATCTTTCAAAACATTTAGGTGGGCTGCACGAATAGGTAGTGACTATGTCACCCGTGCAGTCAACTTACCTAGCGCGGCTAGGTGATCGCTTAATTCACCAAGATTAAGGCATCACCTAGCCGCTTCTTACTGCTCTGAGTGTTGCCGGTTCGATCCGCATTTAGAACAATGTTATGCGTTTTTTTCGGTGCCTAGACGCTCGTTCGTCCACGATACAGGATATATTCATAGTGTGGCAATTGTCTTTTATTTAAGAATAGGAATATTTGTATGGACATATGTATATGTAGAAACTGAACTTTTTACCAGGGAATTAAAGTAGTACAACATATTAATTTTGCCACCAAAAGACACCTGCTAGATGATAAGATTAAATTCGCCACCTGAATATTTATGATTAAATGTAATACGAGTATAAAGCATAGAAGACATGCCATAAAGAATTGTCTTATCTAACAAGTAAATTATATTGTGTCAACATAAACATATCAAAAAGTTAAATATCATTAATATCGATTTTATTTAGGTTTAAGTGTATTCATTTAATTTAAACAATCACTGATGATTTTCATATTAGGGTTTATTTATTTTCGGGTATTAAAGTAAGCGCGCGTAATAGTCCAACGAAGGAAGATATGAATACAATTGTGCCGAAATGTCCGACACTAATTGATGAAAGTAAACCTTTAGTAGTAAATATTCTGTTTATAACAAGTACCTTCTCTTTACACGAATCTAAAAGTGAAATAGTAGACAATCTAGTAATGATTAGCAAACGGTTAATTACACAAGACATAATTACATTAGCTGTATACCATGTACCGCACACATATAGATAACCTTGAATCTAAACTATACGCCCTATGAATATTTACTAAAATTATAAGACTGAAGAATTTGTTTATTTGGTTCAACGCACTAATCTCAGGAACTACTAAATCGATTTAAAAAATACTTTTAATATTAGATAGCCTACTTATCGAACCACGATACTGTGCGCATCTCTGCCAGCTGTTTTTCTTTTACCCACTGTAACTAAGCATTCAAAATTAAAATTTCTGTACTTAAAGAATACTGCAAAAAATATGATATTATAAGTGAAAATTACGATAACAACATGTTAACATAATGAGTTTTTAAACACTAAATAAAGTTATAATAATTTAGATGCATTAAAGGTGCAATCTTAACCAGGAAATGTGAATTGTGGAACGCACGTTAGTTGAGTACTCGTAAGTCTCTTTTATTCTCAAACAATGAATGTTAATTACATTTATGAATACTAATTAAAATTCGTAAATACAAAATTTTGTCTCAAAAATCTAAATTTCAGGTTCCATTAAATCAGTGTGCTGCCATCTAGTGTAACATGCACAAGTCGTTAAAAGCAAGTGGTAACTTTTAAGACAAGTTGGACACATGTACCAACAGATGGCGCTACACAGTATAAAGCCAATAAGTCGTTGGTGCTGCACTCTAGTATTCAATAGTAAATGTGTTTCAATTTATCTACTTACCGCTGGATGGCGTTAACCTGCAAATTATTATAAATACACCAAATATTCCATGTAACTAAATTGTTAAAATTTTCCATTTTTTTATATCAAAATTATTGATAATATTGAATAACTTTATAAGAGTGCCACGCATTTTCTTTATATCCAATATCTACTTAGAGATTCTTACAGAAACACTTTCAGTAGGTATCGCTTTTCTAGAGAGTTCTTGGGGTCTAGCTGTCTAGCAGTAAGTATTCATTTTTCTAAAGAGGCCTAGTAACATCTACTAAAACGTTTATTCTGTGTAAGCTGGTAAGAAAAGACAGAGTTAGTCCAGATCTCTAGCAATGAACTCTATCAGTACACAGATTAAGTAAATTCATGGGCACGACGCCGGGATAAACAAATCCCGTGCCAAAAAGTGACGTTATGACATTAGACATCGTCACAAGGCGTATATTATATCCAACATTACCTACAACACGAGGTATTTTAATACTTGTGCCATAAAAATCAGCGGTACCGATTTATTCAACAAATTGATTCACTACGTATATATATTATTATCGAAAATACATTTAGGATACTTCAAAGGAGCATCGATACTTATAGAATGTGTAAGAAAGTATTCGGTCACCATGTATTTATATTAACATTGCAATATTTCATCGTGATCTCACTAATTTATCACGAATACGGCCACATTCCGTTCCGTAATAAAATAAATTTAAACCATCTCATCCCGTCGACGCCTGTGATGCTCAATGTCGCGAGAAGGACCTATTTCACTTTAATTTTGCCAATAACGTTACTAAACTTCCGATTAGAAATTACTAAATATGTAGATAAATTTTCATAGCATTGCATCTTTCGTTTGAAAGCAGTTGGAAATATTCCATGATGCGGCGGTATTGTAACGTGGCGCGATTACTTTTACTTTTGAACCACCTACAGCTCAGTATTCGAGTAAAAGGATTGATAAGGAATTATTTTAATTACATATAGACTTTAATAATAAGGAGGCTATAAATTTGTAGTGTTTTATAAACAAAATATTTTCACGTACAGTGTAAATTATTGTGAGGCCGAAATGTATAGGTAATTGAGGACGTTCTGTTTATAAATATGTAGCCAAATTTATACAAATACTTCGTGAGTGCCCCACTTCTGTGTGCGTATCATACCTACCTTACGATTAAATTTATTTTTCTTTATTTTATTTATTTCAGGCATTGTTTTAATTTTTCCTTAAAGATGAATGTGTTTATTAAAGTATAATATGGATAAGATACCATTTTTTTCCGAAGAAATATGAGTACGTGTACCAATTGTCTATAATAGTATTTACAACATTATTAACTCTACTGCAAACAGTTTTATTATAGTCGTAATACTTTGGTGAATCAATTGATAAAAAAATGAATATACTTTAAGTTTTGATATACTTATAACTTATCTACCAATTAATTAATTGTGATATCAAAGATATAACTCTACCCATACACACCGATACTAGACAATACGTATCGCAAAAAAAAACTTGAAAAAAAGGGAGAAAGTTACGGGTTCGTGGTCGCATTAACGCTCTCCTGATAACTCAATTATTGTTTATTTATTTTCAATGTTATCTGTTATATCAGTCGTTAACCTCCAGAGCACGTGGCCGTAGTAACTATAGTATTTTGTTGGATTTGAAGCTGTAGCTCTGCATCAAGAAATCCATTTTTGCTTCATTCAAGCTCTAGAGAAAGACAGGTAACAGAAATCATTTGGCCGACGACCGAGAAGTATACATAGCACAGAGCTATTCGTAAAATAGAACGTTAAGTTACCCGAATCGAAAGAGACAGACTTATATGCTGTGCTCTATGTTGAAGCAGTATAAACCGGTTAGGTCAGAGCGTCTGCGTTGATTTCGAGGGACTGAAACATAAATACATTAAGTTCGCTGTGTTAGAGAAGTATAACCGAAGGTTACATGTATTGCTGTGGAAATTTCCACTGCAAACAATTGAAACTTGAACGTTTGTGAGAATTAGTGATGGGTTTTTGTAATATCGAAAGTGATTTATATATTTGGTATTATATTTATGTTCACTCATGTTATGGCATTTTTGTAATAATGCTTTTAAAATAAAATACGTGAATAAAACCCAAGTTTATATCCAAGAATTTAATTCCTATTGAAATTTGGGGAAAAACAAGCCAGTAAAATATCAAAATCCAGGATTAGTTTTAAATGAAGACTGTTTAGGTTATTTTAAGTAAAAAAAACCAAATAAAATTTAGGAATACATATTTAATATAAATTGATATTCATACGTCAAATTTCAGTATAATAATTGAATATAATTTTTACGCATATTCAATGTGATTTTATCTTTTTCCCTAAACATGCATTTCTAAAAATGTACACATTAATTTTTAAAGTTTATAAAGTTGGCCTACCCGCTACAAATAACATTATCTGTTTATAATCTATTTTATTCTGAGAGGAACTCCATTTTCACAAGTGGAATCGTCGCTGAAGTATGCTGATAAGCTTTATAATGTAATCATTACTTAATCAAAAAAGATTTAGGGCAAATCTTTAACTTTCATTTTAATTTTTAATAACTGTTAGAAAAACCTTTAACAGAATTCATTTATTTTTCATCGATATCGATTTTACAATGACCTCGAAGCGTATGCCACTATTGTCGGAGCCCTCGTTCGCGAGTGCTTGGTCGTCTATTCGCCGTCGGCTTGCAACTCGCAGGCTTGCTTGCATAATTATTTTAACGGTCATTATTTCATCGACTAATACTAAATGGTACCTTACGGAGAATATTTTTTTAATTACTTTGAAATTAGCAAAGAGTAGTGTAATATTTATTACCGTTACTTTATTACAAGACATTTTGTGATACTTATAGCATAGATCACATCCCTTCATCTGCATTTTGAAACGTTTAAAAAATATTGAGACTCATTAAATTTTAGGGTTTTTTATTTCAATCGTACACTAACCGTTTACTGCAGTTTTACCTGTTATTATCATTGCTTCAATTTAAGGATCGTAACCTGATGATAGGTTAAAACCTTCCTCGAGAAATACTGTACTCAAAACAAAAAGAATTATTAAAATCAGGCCTACAGTTCGACAGATTAGCGCTTACAAATAAAGAACTACATCAAATAGGTAATTTTAGGACGATGGTACGCAGGACCAAAAACTTTTACATATAAAAGCTAAATAATTTGTTGTATAAAAATATATGACACCTATAAGGCTCAGAAAATATGTACTTCTGATGTAACTGTCCTCTGTGCTAGGTTCTGAAGTCAACGCCCAAAAGTACAAAAGCAGTCGTGTGTGGCTCTACAAAAAAAAAACACATTTCTGTGTTACTTTGCAATAGTTATGATAAGCCGCACCTTTTCTTCTTTTCTATCCAAACGTTTAGAATAGATAATATATTATTATAACCATCAGAATCTCCCGACTGCCAAGGTCACGTTAAAATGGGATATAAAAGCCCAATGTTATATCATTCTGTAACTATCGTACAGAATAAAGTAATTTACACCCTATTCCTTAGGTACTAGAATTTAATTTGGCAAATCAGAGAAACTTTTACTATCAATGTAGAGGATTACCTAGCATTTTATTTCCTACTGTACTTAATATTTTGCTTTGTGACCAGCTTATATGTGTGGGTTGAATGGCGTCAAACATTTTTGAAGTTATACTTCTTTTGGCGCGTTAGGGAAAAATGATGAGAGTAAATTTTTACGATGCGCGCGCACACCGTCACGAAAAGCCGAAACCATGAAATTAACTATTCAACATTTTCGTTTTTTTATTATTATAAATAAATATATAAATAAGCCTTTATTGCTGTTAACTTATTTCAACAAACATTACATAAAATTACAACACTAGAGGTGAGAAAAAAAACCTCAACTGAACACATATTCTCGTTATGCGGCATTCGGCTTATCTCCCCTCTCAACAGCTTGTCTTTCGACAAAGGCCTCCTCTAAGCATTTCCCCTTGTTTCTGTCCTTTGCTGTACGTGTCCATTCTCGCCCACTTATTTGTTTCAGATCTAGAGAAAGCAGAAGTAGAGGAAAGCAGCCAAAGAGATGGGAAGATGGTTTTTTATTGGTACCTGTTTACAAATAATTGTTTTACGATATTTAAATACAATTTATTTAACTAGATAATACGTTATAATAAAACTTGCTTTTTAATTTAAATACCTTTTTCTTTTATTAGTGTCATTTTGGATAACACGAAGGATAAAATTTTTAGATTTTTTAGTTACACCCAAGAAGTGTAACTTCTTCACACAGGTTTTTTTTCACTTCGTTAACATTGATTTTTATATACATATAAGATATAATCTGTCTGTAAAACTAAGAATAGAAGGATAAGTTATTATGCTGTACACACACTACTATTAACGTTGAAAAACAAACTTAGACTGTAGACTACTCACAGTGTTGATAGGTCAAGATATTCCTGTAAGCAGAGTGAGTAATATGAACTAAAAATAAATTATCTGTTTATTCGTGTATTCTATTCGAATAGGTACCTCTTATCTTAGATATCTTAATCATTGAAATGTGTACGGTATAAAATTTTTACTACTGAATTAGAAAGGAGATTTTGGTTTTCTGTACCACACTGGGTTGGTAAAGGGTTAGTTTTAAAGGTTCCTTCTCTTTGCAGTGTTGTTGTACTGCGTAATTTGTTTCTTAGTCGGCTCTTACGACACATGGGAAGGGTAAGGGTAGTGACACATCGTATTCTTAATGGCGGCTAGAAGCATATTACATTTCGAATGCTATAACATTAATCCACTATCTCTGGCATAACAGCAAGGAGTGACTAATCTCTAGGACAACAGATCCGTCCAAATCTCTTCATACAAGGTAACACCAGTGTACCTACTTAAATATTTATTCTGTCATTGCATTACAACCTTATGACACAGTCTGATGTAATCTTTTGTAATTGTTTTTTAAAGCGCTCGGTTAACTAAAATAACAGCGTATAACTAAACGAAAATGGTTTTTTACTTACCAACTTTAACTAAGTCCGTATGATAACGGATTAAGAATACAGAGTTTCACCGACTAATTTAATTATTTATTTTTTAAAAGACAACGCCCGCTTTAGGAATCTAGCCTGTGTCGCGGGAACTTTACAAATATACAAGAAACGGACACAAACAACACCCAGGCTCAAAACAAAAATTTATGGACCACACAAAGTGTTGTCCCGTTTGAGATTTGAACACACAAGACTCAACCCAATAGAAAGCGGCATGGCGGCCACTTAAACTGCTAGGTCAACCGTGCAGTCAAACGGAACAAATTACTACTCTAATGGAAAAAACAGCGCAAGCAACATCACTGCAAAAAGAAGGGACCTTTAAAACTAACCCTTTACCACCCAGCGTGGTACAGAAAACCAAAACCTCCTTTTTAGTTCAGTAGTTAAAATTGTATACCGTACACATTTCAATGATTAAGTTACCTAAGATGAGAGGTACCTATTCGAATAGAATACCAACACGTCTGGCCAGTGTGGTAGTACCTCAAAACTTCCTCTCGAAGGAAAGGCTTATGTTCGACAGCTAGTAAAAGCTATTGAAGTTTAATTTATCAATTGTGTATCAGTATCATAAAGTTTTCTTTTCTAAGTTAAACAAAGAATATCATTTACATTGTTTGCTTAACTGTTGAGTAACACAGGTTAAGTAGGTACATACTTGAATTTTTAAACTTTACTCTCGTTTTCAGACGTTCTTTTGTTAACCATTATCAGGGTAATTTGGCGTCCGGTAACCTCACTCACTGAAAACCAACGGAAGATCTGCTTAACATCAGTTTCCTGCGAGGCCATGGGATGACTCCAGTCGTCACAGTCCACTTTGTCCTAGTCGTGGCTCTATCAGGGCTTATTATATGAGAGATTTTCTTGAAAACAGCATAAAACTTCTTCAAATTATGTTTTGACCCATAAAACTTTATTATTTGAAGAACTCTTCAATGGTTTACCACTTCCTATAACACAAAGTGGTAAAATACAAACACATGAATCCTTACTTCATCATTCACAGAATAGGAACATTTAAACAAACAATTCTTGTTAAAGTAAATGTATGTTTGTATGTAAATAGGTATCTCAAATTATTTCGTGTATCTCAGAATCGTGGAAATTATTATTCAGTTTTGTATTTAAATAGATTATCTCATCATCACCTTTATTGCCTGTTATCTGCCAAAGCCACCGCTGCCTCAGCTTCATGTTTGGGGATCATTCTTACCTGTACTAGGGACACACATAGAAGAACTTTCAGCTTTTATAAAAAGACGAAGGTCTGGCACTCACGGGCTCTTGCTCTATAACTTGTTCGATATACTAGCAAACTTGACTCATATTAACGTAATACAATACAAAAAAAATATTTATTTCAAAAGAGTTTAACTTATGAGTTAAGCTTTGATCGCAATTTTTTTTTCTAATTAAGACTCTCTCTACCTGTTGGAAGGCATGAATAAAATCCAAGACTTGTGGCAGTATGTCCCAAACTATGGCGGCCTAGTGAGATGCTTTTGCACGCCCCGCTTGGGCATGTAAAAGGTATGACAGACTAGACTAGGCTTTGGATCTATGAGAATAGTGCAAAGACCACTAACATATCATTAGCACTTGCACATTTTCATTACATTTCACTTTCGAGTAACTTTAAATACTGTAAGAAATAAACAGGGTTGTCATGCATATTTTTTTTTAATTCTGTATTGACACGACAATCGCCCTATTGTGTAGGTATACAAGTTTCATTCCGTATTGAGATGGTCACAATACGTTTGTAGTTCTTAATTTTTTACTAATAAATGTCGATATTCAGTGTTTTCAATTGTTTTTTTTTTCATTCTCTACCAGAACTCAATTGATTGTTGTAACAATATGTTTTAACATGTATACTCCTTTGTTGTTCCAGTTTATTAAAGTTATATCAAATATTTAACGAATTATCTAATACAATATACATGTAATTAAAAACATAAAATTGAACAATATTTATTGTATGCATATTTAAATGCAATACAATAGATAAAACTGCATTATTCAAAATATTTCCTCCTTTTCAAATAATAAATTTAATTGCAACTAGATTACTTTAAAGCCGTTATTTGAATAATGAAAATGAAAAATTAATAAAAAATCAACCTTCAATGGTCCTCAATATTTATTTTTCCTAGAGATTACTTATGGTTTGTCAAATCTAGGAAGCGTTTGTACAGAAACAAAGGAGCTAAATCTAGGAGATGCGGCAAGCGGTGGACCGAACGGTCGCAGGGTCGTTAACCTACAAGTTGCTTTCTATTTCGTGTGCGCACATCGACTTGGCTTCCTTTGCTCGTATTTGCGAATTTATGTAACATTTCATTTGAACTATGAAAATAATGACAACTTGAAACTAGCACAAAATAAATGTATGGCAATCTAGTCGTCATTAAGAGCGGTTCGTGGCTACTTAACACTTGGTAATCGAGTAGGTTAGTCTACAGATGGGTAATCATTTCTCAATATATTTAGACTTCAATTAGTGAACTCCTTAAGCCCTCTATCCGTAATCGTTAGGGATGGTTGAGGCCACAAAGAGTCCGATAACAGTTTCCTACAGAACTTCAATATCGCCTGCTTAGATTGTGGAAGGCTGATGGCAGTAGCTCCACATGAAATGTTGACGTTCAGGAGTATCGAAGCAGACTTATAAAAAAGTCGACCCCAACCTATTTTGGTATACGGCGAGTAGTTAGTGAGTATTACAAGGATATAAATTTCAATGCACTTCTGGCCCAGTTAATAGTTAAAAGCTTTAATAAAGATTATTTTATGTTAAATCAGTCATGATAAAATATTAATTTAAAAAAACTAAAAAACATGCTTTTGATGCATTTGTATGTAAGTATGAAAGATATGGTACAAAGCGCCCCATGTTTTTCTCATAACAATAATAATATTTTTCGCCCACTATTATTGTTAATGTTAAAAATTATTTTTTACTTTTTAGTTGGGTTAATTAGAAAAGCATGTTTTTTAGTTTTTTTAAACTATATTTTATTTTTTACTTTTTAGTTCAATTTGTCTTCAACGCGAATGTGTTAATCTTCTAGACGATGAACGTTTGATTTTACTATCAAATAGTTACATTAATTTTTTAATCCGTTGACATATAAAGCTGTGTTTACAGAGTTGCATCTCGAATTCGTATACGTTCTAAG
Source organism: Hypercompe scribonia (assembly GCA_949316085.1). NCBI lineage: Eukaryota > Metazoa > Arthropoda > Insecta > Lepidoptera > Erebidae > Hypercompe > Hypercompe scribonia. The sequence goes on along the minus strand of OX438981.1, from coordinate 13,355,134 downwards.
GCTTTTTGTGTTGTTAGCATAAATAGCTACACTTGCAATCAATGTAGTAGTGTAACTATTTATGTAAAAAACCAATACAGTTCTATACAAGTATTGTCCTGTATTATCCCTAAGCCCTAAAAAAGTGCAATTAAATTACTGCAACATGGCAAAACAGGCTTTTCAACGAATGGAAGCTGTGTTACTGGGGAAGCAGATTTATATTTATTTACGAAAATCTCAATCTCAATCTCAATCCTAATGAAGGAAATGATATAATTTCTACGAGGTATTAATTTGCCACCGGTCCTTGATAAGTCTACAAAGTTTGAGCGAAATTGGTCTGTTCAAAATAGGTCAAAACCGAGTTGAAAGAGGTCGGTTACAAACATACATACATACATACATACACGTGAAGCTAAAGAAAAGCATGTAAAAAAAGTGTCAATTTAATGTTTTATCTTACCTTCAACTTTCACAAGTACCTTTTAGGGAGTAGTTTAAATTTTACATCTGCTGCAATAATATTCATGTATTGTATCAAACAAATGGGATTTACCCTTTACCAGATTTTTTTCTAAGAACCAGTCTACCAAGTCTTAAACAAATCAATGTTACTCTGTATTTGGTTATTTAAAAGGCGATCAAATTTAATTTTCTAGCATTGCTAATGTATTAAACTAATCGGTACTTACCTAGACAATATTCGCAATTAGTTAATGTGTTATTATGGTGGTGTTAGGGTACCCAGTAGATCTGTGCAATTTGAGCAAAAGTAACTGTGGATTTTGACCTTTTTCAAATTTTTTTCTTTATTTTAAGAGTCTGCCAAAGTGACTTTACTCTGCCTGAAGGAAAGGCTGAAAAGAATTCAAGAGTTATGGTCAACATACTTAAACTGCAAATGCAGTATAGTGATCCACAATTTGGCGGCCTAGTAAGATGCTTTTTCACGCCTCGCTTGGAGACGTAAAAAGCATTAACTGATATTCTGATAGTGTAAGGCTCACACACCACAAAAACTCAACTTGCATCAATGGGTCTCCGGTCTCACACTCAACAACGAAAGACGACAGCACCGATGTTGTCGCTTTAGGCTGGTCTACTGTCAGAGGTTAGTACTGCCCCGAGCGAGCCGACCTGTTTGTGTTGAAATCAGCGTGGCTCTACTACCTACAAAAGTAAGATAGTAACAATAGAATTTCATACAGCAATGACTGTACAAAATATTAGTACATTGACGTTAAGTGACACGATAGTTTATTTGAGTAGTACTTCTAGATTTTTTATTTCTTCATTTATTTAATTGTTTATTCATATCATATATTTTTTCAGCAGTACTCTAAGAACCATCAATTTTTGTTATTGAAGGTCAGATTAAAATCTTAAGGCAAACGAAAATGAATCGTTCATACTCTCTGTAATAAAATAGGTGACTTAGATATCATGTAGTACAATTGATTTCATTGCCGAGTTGGTACACCACATAAGTTGTTATGCTAAAAATATGAACATATCAGACAACATCTGTTAGAATTTTTCATTATATATTACAAACCCTTACAATTTCTTTTTTCAAAAACTTTTATTTTACTTGCGATGTCTGACGATGAAATAAAAAAATAAAAATAAAATTTCCTATGTTATTGTTCTAAAATTGTAAAGGTTATGAGTAATTTAATTTCATACAAGCTATTAACATTTATAATTTCTTGCATCTAGTTTTGAAAATGATAAACTTCTATTCTAAACTAAACTGAATTTTCAAAAGTCTTTCTTAGATAAAACGTTCAGCTGTCAGAATTTCCAGTTTGTAACCCCAACGGTTTAAGTTCTGCGCTGCTAAATCACTCAATCGGGACTAGTCATTTTAAAAGTCATTGTGCAATTTATTTATAATATGGATTTAAAAATATTTAAGTATGTTCATTAGCAGTCTGGTTGCCATAGCACAGGTTCTGCCTAATATGGAATCAGATAGCCGTGTGTGAAATATGTGAGGCTTTTTGTTTATATATAGTATGTATGATGTTATAAAATGATCGATGTCAAAATTCTTTTTCTACAAATTTTACCTCAATAAAGATTGTTAGCTATTATTTTTATTCTTCTTCTCAGCCAAAAGACGTCCACAGGCCTCCCCCAAGGTTCTCCACAACAGCCGGTCTCGTGCTTATTATTATTACTACATTATAAAAATGATTACTTTTAACATTTAATAGATTTATTTAAATATTTCAGCCAAGTGCGATGTTACTGTGATGTCCTAATCCAAGTGTATAAATTTTTACTGTTTATATTAGTAGTTAAGTATTAAATATAAGGAATCCAGACAGGTGCTAACAAGAAATTAATGAGCGATGAGTAATCTGCAAAAAACATTGCTAGAAATACAATAACACTTACATAAATGCAAATGCATTTGCACTTTCTAGGATTTTTTACTTTTATATTTCTTTTATAAATTTTTACCTGAACGGACATAAATAAATAAAATAACCAATTTTGAGCATTACGCCATTACAACTACATAATCCGTAAATGGAAGGGTGGGAAGCACATAACTTCTTAAAAAACCACCATTGATAAAACAATTTTCTTAATTTGATGTGCCTTTTAGAGCTTGGTGTTTAATTCACTTTCCAGTACGTTCATTTTCATCTCAAAAATATTGTTTCCAAAGTTTCGTGATCATTTTTATATGTAATTATATATAAATCACTTCTAAAATTTCATGACCTTCATTTGAATTTTAGTAATTCACAAAAAAGTTTGCAATTTTGTGTTAATTTTGCTAACTGTAACAAAAGAATCCGCTTTCGAGAATTCACTTCTTGATCCTTGAACAAAGCAATTCTTCCTGAAACGTTGCGATAACTCTTTGGCAATTCAATGATCAGCATAGAGCTCCAGAGAGAGACGATCAATCTATTCTAAGTGTTTAATTATAGTAAACTGTCTATTTATCATCATTTAGGATTTTTTCCTACTAAAACGGTAAATATAGGGTGGGCCAAGAATTCGTTAACATTTGAATCTAACATGCCGCTTAAACATGTTACGGAAGTTCTTGTTACCGATGCAACTGGAATTTGCTGGCTACAATCGTAACACATGGTTCCAACAAGATGAAACCACTTATCACACATCCAATGAGTTCCTGCCGGTGGTCAAAGGCATGTTTCCGGAAAAGCTAATTTCCAGACCATGCGACATTCCATGGCAACCCCAAAAGTCTAGATCTATCCCAGCAGACTTCTTTTTATGGGGTTATTTGAAGAATCGTGTCTACATCAATAAACCAAATACACTACGTCAACTACATAAAAAAAAAAAATCAGCGAATGTCAGCTCGCTCGCTCGCGGTCTGTTTGCCGATGAGTATTCGAAAATTTCAGTGTTTATTTAGAAGAGTGCAAACGTCGAAATGGTGGTCATTTAGACGAAGTAAATTTTAAAAATATATCAAATGGTTTTTTAAACGATTTTTCAAATGTTTACTAATTTGTGGCCCACCCTACATAATCGGTATACTTGTTTAAAATAATACGACACAAAACTTATCAAATCAGATAAATTTTTAACTAATAATATAAATATAAATACATGAAACTTACGTAACAAAGCAAGTTGGTGACGTCACAAACAGAATCAATTAGAATTTAGATTAATGGTTTGCTGTATTGAGTGCGCTGACACGAGCCAACCACGTGGTAATCAAGGTCGCCTCGTCATAGCATGCGGCATGCCGTTTAGTGCCCCACTTCGCATTACCTGTAGCTCAGCTATGTAATAAATAGTATTCAATTTTTAACCTTAACACGAACACAAGAGATTGTCTTTAGAGTTTATATAAAGGCCGAACGTTTGTTATGTAAATTGTCTGCGATCTGTCTAAAGCGTATTGTTAAGAATGGATTACAATTTGCTTTTTATTAGTAATGTGGTTTCTCTTTTATTCGTTTTGAGTATTTGGGCCTTTTGAAAGAGCCTAAACACACGAAACGACTAAACAGACTTTATGAAAGATGTTCTTATTTATAGTCACGGCAAGTATGACGATCAGAAGCTCAATTTTGTAACTACTATGTTCAATGAGACGATTATGCTGCATTATTTTTAATAAAAGCAATAGTATAATAAATTAAGTCGAACCAAGGAACAGAATTCGAAGACATTAATCCTAAGCAACTTCTAGTTATTTTTTTAAATATTTTACAAGCCTGCTAAATTGACTCTACTCTGCCTGATAGAAAGCATGAATAGAATCCAAGAGTTGTGGTCACCATACTCATTGTAAATACAGACAATGCAGTATGGTGACCCACACTATGGCGGCCTAGTAAAATGGTTTTTCACGCGGGGGCGTAAAAGGCATGACAGTCATCGTAGCATTGTATTGCACACACTTAACACGACAACTGTCACCCCTGCATCAATGGGCCTCAGGTCTCGCACTCACCAACGAAACACGACAGCACGTATGCTGTCGCTTTAGATTGATCTTCTGTGGGAGGGTAGTATTGCCCCGGGTTGAGCCGACTTGTTCGTGCTGAAATCAGCGTGGCTCTACTAACTTGTTGATGCGTTATCTAACTTTTGACAAGTCAGAGTGGCCAACTTTGGGCTTTCATTGGCAGAACACGAAAAAACGAGCAAAAACTATACGCATTGAGAATTCCATTTCCTTGTTTCTTCTCAAATAGTCTTAACTTAAGGTTAATTTATTATACCCACGAGATTCTTTGGAAAATAAAGGGGCCACAAACACCATGGATTTAAAGTACTCTTAATTGTTATAGAGTAAAAGAGGAAGTTGTTTGCAGCCGAACTGAAGATACTGCCACTGCTTCATTAAGTAGAGTTGAAAACCTTTGAAATTTTTATTGATAGATGATTACTAATCTCTTATACTGTATGAGAGCCACCCTTCGGTATGGATGAGGCAGGTTAACCGAAATGGTACCACGGCCTTACTGAAATCCGGTATTAAGCAACTTTTCGTTGGTGTACAGTGAAGTTACTAGAGTCCAAGCCGTCCTCCCTTCCTCTTGATTCTGGGAGTTCAATGCATTCTATTCTGTCTATTAACCTGTGCCAAACCTACCATAAATTACATTTGTGTCACTTGAGTTGTAGGTGCCCACAGGTGATGTATTCATTTACCCGTAGGCAATAAAAATATAGAGATCGTTCATAACTGTACAACCACTACTTTGCGTGTGCAGATATTAACTATATATTCCACATATCACACTTATATTGTGACGTGCAATTTCTTAGCAACTTGCTTACTTTTTTCCTTGCAAAAGACACACGAGTATCCATCTATTTTGTTCAAGACGACCTTGTCATAAAAACAACTGAAATTCAAAATATAATTCTATTACTGAATTGTATTCACAATGATTTATCGTCTGAATCCCATTAAACTGTGTCACAGGTTTCAAATCACCAATAAAATATCAATTCCTCGATGTAACCTTTGAATTAAACTGCAGCCTCAGGAACCATAAATTATAAGCTGCACCGCATCATTATTGATTCATTGCCAAAATATTTTAGAAAATGTTTAAATATAAATAAGTGTTATTTAAATCGTGTAACTGCTTCATAATTTATTTTCTTTCGAAATGGAAAATGAAACGACGAAATTCAGCAATTTATTTTTATAACCTTGTTGTAAATTCGTTAATAAAACTTTTTTTAGTATCTCAATAAAAATATTTATGGGTTTGACTACTAGACTCCGCCAATGTATTTTGAATTTTAGATGTAGACGTATATTAGATGCCTATATATGCTTGTATATTGTTATGTACTCGTATGTATGATGATGTGCTTCGAGCCGATCTCGGCCACGGCGGCCAGTGTCAACGGAGACCGGTCAACTACGCTGAAAATGTTATAGTGCACAAGTGTGTCCGCAAACACAGGTGCACTCTCTGTTCCCTTACTCTCATATTCCGTCCGATGGGACGGCTATCCGACACAACCGGGGCTATATTCTCTGAGGCACGGGCTCTAACTTTCAAACTCCGGGCTGTTATTAGGCATTTCTGTAACCAGACTAACTAAATAACACTGTTTTGATCCGACTCAGGTATCGAACCCGAGACTTCTGGATTGGCAGACGCATAGGCTAACCGCTAGACCAACTATATATGTACATATATGTAGACATTAGGCAAGGATTTCAGTCTTTGTAAACTTACACTAGTATTATAAAGATACAGTGAATTTTAAACTTCGTGCTTAATAGCACATAATTTTTTTTAAATTGTCATTCAACACGTGGACAGGTTCTTCATGAAAACTACATCTTCATTATCTTTACACAGTGTGAAATGAAGTCGCTTTTTTCTTGTACGCATAGATCTTCTAAAGAAACAATCAATCAATAGAAATAGTCGTAAGGTAATGTAAAAATCATGTTTTTGAGTGCTTACATTGCAAACACTGGTAAAAATTGAAATAAATTAAAATAATATACCGTGGAATTGCACATCTTAGAAAGATGTACAAAATAGTCAGCTATGATATATTTCTACTTCTTAGGGATAAATCACAGTAAACATTTTTGTCAAAGTAAAGATTATTTACAAAAACATTTTAAGCAAAACGTTATTATTCCTTATCTAATTATCGAGATACGTTGTGCTTTTAATGTAGATAAAAAATTACTCTTTACAGTACACCACTAAAATAATTATTTATTTTAAATGTTCCATGTGGTTAAAAATACAGAGTGTCACCACTCCGATTCACCCGTAGCTGTCGTAAGAGGTGTCTAAGGGAGCAAATTACACACGACAACATCACTGCAAGGAGAAGGGAAACTTGATACGAGTATATAGATTGATATAGTAGGTTTAGGTAGGTATACTGATATAGTAGTACCTCTTTTCTAAGAGAAGCCTATGTCCAGCAGTGGACTAATAAAGGTCGTTTATGTGATGATGTAATGTGAATAAAATGATTATCTTAGAACACATCAAAAAGTTAAAATGCGAGGACACAATGGATGTCAAACTATACTCGTCCCGGGTGGCACGTTTGGTAGGAATTGAAAAGATATTTTAGTGTTAAATAGCCCGTTTATCGAGCAAAGTTATATAACATCACAATATAACCAATAGTAGCCAAGTATCAATGAAAAATGATCCAAAAACTGAATAGAAATATTTCTTTTAAGAGACACAGACGAAATTGCGCAGATCACATAGTATCTTGTATACAAGAATAAACGTTTATTTGTTCGTATTTTATTCGCTACTGTATGACAGTTGATAGGAGTACAGAAAATGATATAGTAGATAGAGTACCCTCCGTTCGAAAACAAAAATTATTTACAACATTTGAAAAAATCAATTTAAATAAAAGACATTACTTTTATGTGTCGAAAAAGGCAGAACCGTTGCTTTTGTGATGCCAAACAGGGATTGTTTACACAAGTACACTATTATCTATTCCAGAATATACCGACAGTAGCAACATGTAAATAAACTGATTGAAGTCATCTTGTTCGTCGCGTTCAATTATGAAACACAATAAATAAGCGTCACAACGTGATGGCGGTCAGTTCGCACAAGAGCAATCCAGTTTCAATGTCATAGTCCTATTTACTTCGAACAATTCGTATTAAGATGATGACTGACGCCAACGAGCGACCGATTGTAATCTGTTTCGTAATTAGCTTAGAGAGAGAAAGACGTTTTACTGTCTTTCTGTGATAATTTGAAAAAAATCCACATGAATAATTTTATTTTAATCCACATTCACAAAAAAAAGCTTTTTAGTCGGATTCTTACCAGGAAGTTATGAAAAATACACAAAAAATAAGGTAACGAAGCTATAAAAACAGATTCTAGTTAAGTCTAAATTTATTGTCCTAATATTTTTTTATAAATGTATGAGACTTCTACAAAAAGGTAAGTAGGTGAATAAGTCGGTTATATGTGAATTTGACTGCTATATTAAATACACTCTTGGTTTTTTACAAATTGTATTAGGTTTTCGGTATATAACAACGAAAAACCACGGCAACATAACTATAAAATACAAAAAATATAAATCCTTAAGACTTCTTCGTTTTTTTTAAAAACGAATTAGCATTAACAAAGCGACAGCACTCAAACTTGAAAGGTTAAATATACTTATCACTTCTGTTCATCGATCATTTTACTGTTGACAGACAGCCAGACTCTTAACTTGATACTAAAAAATATGTTGCGGACACGTGTTTTGGCAAGAAATCGTCTTCTGGATTAAGGCAGGACTTGAATGACATATATGTAGTTTCGTGTTTATGTAAACGTGTATGTTTTTAAATCCTATTTATATTATAAATGCGAAAGTTTGTGAGTATAGACAATTGTTACTCTTTCGAGAAAAAACTATTGGACAGATTTGGAAAAAATTTTACAGTAATATAGGTATATACATCGTAATAAAATAGGGTATAATTTGTAATGATTTTATGTAACTTTGATCGTAATATAACGTTACATGTCAATTAAGTCGGTAAAAAAATCTGGCCTTTGACAGTTATCTTTGCATACGCTGCCTAAACCATTGAAGTTACGCAATTATCTTTGTACCGTAGGATTGTTTGTATGTTAAAAAATAATATTTGTATGACCCGTTACGAAACTTAATGTGACAGACTAATTCCGAGCGATTTCGGGCAACCGCGGGCAATAGCTGGTCTTAAAAAGCTTTACTAAAAAAGATACTGGTAAAATTACAAATAATAAGATACGAGACGTAATAAGAATACGAATTAAAATATACATACAATCTTACAATGGTTTCTTTTGTTTTAAATATAGGTACTAAATAACTAAGCGGTTCCCTCACTTTTCACCAATTACAACAACAGTAGTGTGTGCTCTCTGGTTTGAAATAGACAGACTTTTTGCAGCCTAAAACCTTCATGTTTTTTGAAAGCAACGTGAAATCAATTAACTCTACTTTCAAAGACAACGCTTGAGTCATACAATCAGATTTAACGTTTTGATATAACAATCCATTAGCGATAAAGTATTTTACTAGGTTTTACTGTTTTAGCTAGTTTGTGGAACAGGTTACCAAATTACATCAAGTGATGACTGTATTGAGTTATTTTGGCTTCTACAATGTCCTTGGCTTTTTCGGATTGAATTACATCGCCTCGTGGGAACAATTACAAAATAACTTGGAAGGATATTTAACTTTAATTAGGTCAGGGCAGTTACCTTTAGGACTGTTTCCGGATTCCTCCTATCTTAGGCGCAGAGTGGTACACTGTGTGGTTTCAGTCAGTCCGATGCCGACACACCACCCCGCCGCGCCGCAAACCCCGGTGAAGTGATTACCAGAGAGGTTTACACGTTAAATAATAAAAAAGTTATCTTTAGAAATTAATACTTCAAGCCTAAATATTTAAAAGTAAAGTAGTTCGATGAAAACAAATTGAAAAAAATTAGAATCTCAAAGTTCAATTTCACATTCAATGCACTGCATTACATTACAAATGATTCTAAAAGCGTTTTTTATGTAAATAAGTGAAATGTTAAAACACTTATTGGTTCACAAAGACCATTTATGTTACCTATTGGTACTGCTGTTAGGTGAATTTGATAGTTCACATATTCTCTATAGGTCATAATTGATCCTACAAAAATATTTTTTTACATACACTCACGTCTTTATCCCTAAAAAAGGTAAACAGAGGCGTATTAAATGTTTATAATTTGACAACTATAACTTTAATACCACTTTTGTAATAGGAGGAAGAAGAACCTATATCCGACATTGTTTTCTACCTATATAATTGGAAGGCAAGCTCTGACGTTTCTGAGTAGATCTTAGCAACAATTCAATTACTTTATAGCTTCATAGTTTGAATGTGGTAACGAAAATATATAATGGTATATAATTTACCTACTCTGCGATTATTTGGATACGTTTAAAGAATAAGTGCAGTGGTGCTAGTAAGGTTGTTTAGGACCACGCAGAACATAAAACATGGTGAAGTTTTCGGTTTTCTGAAATAATATCCAAAAAAGGGAGCTTGTGACTCAGTCAAACTCAAAAGTCAGAGTGTTAAACAAGCTATATTTATACTCAAATTAAATAAGGATTATTTTAAGTCACAATCACAATTGGAGTAATTGATTTAAAAATTTCGTTATTTGCCTTCTATACGTTCAATGAAATACACCCAACCTAGTGAATTTTAGAAGTCTAGTATTTCTAGAAGCAACTGATGAGTTACTGGTAGGTTTATACTTATTGTGGAATAATTATTGTTCATAAGTGGAGCTTTGTTTTTGTTAATTTTAAAATAAAAAGCCATCGAAGAGCATGGGACGATTTTTAACCTACATTGGACATTGGTTGAAGTCAGAAATTTTACGTTTGTAGTTATTATAAAAACAATCCCTATCAAACAATCAATGCTACCGAAGGATGGTATTTTCGTCTCAATCAGGTGGTGAAAACAAAGTTGCTGAATTTGTTTCTAATAATTTATGTCTAAGGAAAGAAAATCCATATTTTTTTGATGAGGTGTAACAAAATACGCGTTCTTACAACGAGAAAATGAGAAGAAAAGATAGCATTACTGATCACCGGATTAAAACGATTGTTAATGATTTCTTAACGAGCTCTAGCTCAGCGTAGAATAATGTTTTTCAAGACTCATGGAGGTGAAATTTGCGTAAGTCTAACTATAGAACTCACTTAAGACAGTTTTTTTTTTTATTTTAAAATAAGTTTTTTTTTGAAATAATTATTTCTCTCCCACTACACTAAAGTGAAGGAACATAATTTCTAGTATGAATAAAAAGTTCAGTGTTCATTATGAGAATAGCTTAGACGAAATATCATAAAATGGGAAGAAACACGAATAAAAATTAGATATTTCTTAAAAGTGAAACAAATCGCTATAAATTATCATGGGCATTATATTTTGGTCTATAGGCAGAAAGGGGGTTAAAACTGAACAGATCTAAACGACATGCAGAAATAGTGACACACAGGTACCCTATTCATATGACCATATTATTTCCGATTCTGTTGTCTCAAATATTTCAAATTATACCTCTTCGATAACTGCAATAGTAATATTAATGACACACCTCTTTTATACTGAAGCTACAAGATTGAAGAAGTACTTAAATCAAAAAAAATCCACATTAAAAGAGGATTCTGAAAACCTGATAACCAGTAATGTACAGGATAGGTAAATGTTTATTTGGGAGAAGTTACTCACATACCTTCAGGTGATTCTGTTTACTCATCAACTTCTATTTTTTAACGACCCACAATGTTGAGGACCCGCAAGCGTCACCACTTGTATTCAAAGGATCTATAAGTTGTTAAATGATCATGAATAATATAAATCTTTAGTTAATACAAGATATCAAGGAGGTTTACGTATGTAGGTAAGTAGGACAAGGAAACTTTCAGTACACAGCGATCGATTTTCACATTCAATATTTTATAAAGACTGTCATTTATTGATCTCCTTGAACAGATAATAACTATATAGTGTAACGTGAATAATTGATATGAAAAGTGACATTTTATTTATCGAGGTCAGTTGCGAAAAGTGGAAATCACTATTCCAGAGAAAATATACTAAGCCATATTCTCTTTTGAACACTATAAAAACATAAATACATGAATGTTTTTCTGTCTGTCTGTCCGTCTGTATCGTTAACTATACATTTGATCATGTGATTATCTTTAGCAAAGTTGTTTTACATGAGCCCACAAAGGTTTCCGAGTTGGTATATTTTTTTTTTCTTATGTCTTTCCTTCAAATTAATTTTAGTTGGTGGCGTAGCAACGCGCGCAGGGGACAGCTAGTATCTTAATAAAAAAATAAAGTTTAAAATCCATTTAACAAAAATGACGTCTAAAAAGGACAAAACAAAAGAAAAACAGATAAAAATCCAGAATGTGTAAGTACAAAAATGGTCAAGGGCGGATCACATATGTAGGTAAGTAGAATAAACTGGACAAGGTAACTTTCAGTACACCACGATCAATATTTGCACATTCAATATTTTATGAAGATTGTCACTTATTGATCTCCTTGAACAGAATAGAACTTTTCAATGTAACTTGAATAATTTAAATAGAAAGTGATATTATATTTATCAAGGTCAGTTTTGAAAAGTGGCCATCACTACCATCACTATTTCAGAGAAAATATATTATATAATATTTTCTATTCTGCACTATAAACATATATACACTATTAAAAAAAGTTCGTTAAAAATACTATAACCTGACTACCAGAAAAGAGAGTTTTACAACGAAAAAAACTAGAAAATAATTCAGATTGAAATCCAGAAATAAATAGGAGCGAAAATGGCCAAGTTAGAGCCATGGTCGCAGCCACTGTTTACCTAGCAAGTCTATTTAGTAGAGGTGTTCCTGGAGGCCGGATAATCGTAGTAGGTATGGAGTAGGTGGGACCACGGCTCTATCTTGACCATTTTTTGTACTACTGTATCGTAAGTAAATACTGCATCGTATTTACTTTTGGCAATTGTTTCTGACAATATCTGTAGTAGTGCCTACTGACGTTTTGATTACTGACCCTAAAACTCTATACTTGTTTATGTTTCTTTTTTTACTTTATACAAACCTCCTTGTTACCTGCTGATCGTTTTTTTATTTAAAGTAAAAGTAGACTAATTAATATATAATAGTCAGTTTCATTATTGATTTCACTAGGCCCTGATGTATCTAGGAGAACGTGGTCGAAACCAAGAAATGTTATAGGTAAACTTATAAAGCTTTATATGATATTTTATATTTTCAGAAAGAAACATTCCTAGGTGTTAACTTGAATCAATGTTCTTATTATCCGATGGCGACCGATCGCTGAACCATGAAGTAGGATAAAACCCTCTTGCTTATCCTACGATTCTCTTATTTTACGCATACTGTAAAACAACTGTGTGGTGTTAGTGGGTTCAATTCATACCCAAAGCGACTAAAAGTTACCAAGGTAAGAGTTTACCACGCTTTTTCACCCACAATCTCCTAATTACACGAGATGATTCAACAGATTAAGCTGTACCTTTTTTTTTTTTTTTTTTTAACGTGTGGAAACCCCCTCGGGCCTTCACCCCACCGGGGTTTACGGCGGGGTGGTGTGTCGGAATCGGACCGACTAAAATCACACGGTGTGCCACTCTGCGCCTGAGATAGGAGGGATCCAGGAACCGCTGCTATTACGACATCCACATCCCTCCTAGCGCCTGCCCACTACCTCGGGCACCATCTGCGGATGAACTCTCTATTTTAGGCGACGTACGGCACACGCGGACGTCGCCTCCTCGCGGCTGGCCATTGTAGCGGATGGAGGGGAAAACCCATCCCGTCCACCCGCGGCCACACTCAAGGCGGCATGAGGCGCTGATATGCGCGCCTCCGCCGCCCGGCTAGCCGGCGGCGAATTGGGTCCGAGTGGATATCGTCCTCCCGGGCCTTCTCCGCCGCCTCCTTCCGCGAAATTACGTCTTCGCAGAAGGTTGCGACCGCGGTAAAACAACTGTCGCTACCGGCCATGGAGCGTATGACGGCCGGTAGCGAGAGGTCTCCTCCAATAACTGCAGTGAGGACCCCACGCTGCGCCGCCCAGGCGGCACAAACCGCTAGCGTGTGTTGAGCCGAGTCCTCACTGCAGTCGCAGTGGTGACAGGCGGGACTCAATTCCCTCCTGGCGACCGAGTGCAGATACTTCCCGAAGCAACCGTGCCCGGAAAGGACCTGCGTCAGTCGGAAGGAAAGGGTCCCGTGCTGCCGCGCCGCCCATTCGGCGATGACCGGCTGGAGAGCCTCCACGGCGGCAAAGCCAGCACGTGGAGCCTCCAGCCGGGACGACCAACGAGCCTCTCGCCACTCGCGTATCTCTTCGGGCGGGGGCCGTATGCCGCTACCCGCCCGGAAGTCAGCGGTCCGCCGATAACCTTCGGCGAGCACTTCCGCCTCCAAATCCCACGGGGGAGTTCCGGCCAAGGCGCACGCCGCCTCCGTCGATACGGTGCGGTAACCGCGTATGGCTCTAACCGCCAATATCCTCTGAGGGCGCCAGAGGCGAGCCTTATTCTGGGCGGTCAGAGCCGCCGCCCACGCCGGTGCACCATACAGCGCCATTGACCGGACAACCCCCGTGTATAGCCGTCTCGTCGCCACGCTAGCTCCACCCAGATTGGGCAAAAGTCGCCCAAGGGCAGAAGCAGCGCCGACCAGCTTTGGAGAAAGCTGTCGGAAGTGCTCGTCGAAGAGCCACCTGCCGTCGAGGATCAGGCCCAGATACTTCATCTGGGCCTGAACCGGTACGAGGACCGAATTGACCACGATGGAGGCGCCGAAGGGTGGACCTCGACGGGGCCCATGGAACAAAAGGGCTTCCGTCTTGTCCAGGGCCACTCGCAAACCCAGCGCCTCAATTCGCCCGACCACCAGAGAGACACCCGTGGTGGCCAGGCGCGCCGCCTCTTGAAAGTTTGCTCCCCGGGCCGTGACCAATGTGTCATCTGCGTAACAAATTACGCCCAGCCCGGGGGGAAGACGACCTCGAAGGGCCCAGTCGTATCCCATGTTCCACAAGAGTGGTCCGAGGACAGACCCCTGTGGAACACCGCACGACATGAGCCGCCGCCTCAGAACACCGTCTCGGTCCTCGTACATGACGGTACGCTCCTCAAGATAGTCTGCCACAAGCCGCCTGAGGTACTTTGGCACCCCATGGTAGTGGAGTGCTTCCCTGATGCAGCTCAATGGCAGACTATTAAATGCGTTGGCGATGTCCAACGACACCGCCAGCAGCACGCCGCCACAGCTCACTGCCTCTTCGGTAACGGCCCTCAGCACGGCATCGACCGTCGAACGCCCCGCCCGCCCCAAATTGGGCGTCCGACAGATCGGGGCCCACCTCGCAGAGGTGCCGGACGATGCGGGCAGAGAATATCCTCTCAAACAGTTTACCCGCCTCGTCCAGCAACACAATGGGCCTATAGGCGGCTACCGATTCGGCTGGCCGTCCCGGCTTCCTCAATAGGACCAGCTTCCCGCTTTTCCAGCACTCAGGGAAGCGTCCAGACGCCAAGCTAGCGTCCAGGACCTCCCTGAGACGGTCCGACATGTGTTCGAGGGCTCGGGCCAGCACTCGGGCAGGTATCCCGTCTGGCCCGGGGGCGGTGTTTTTAGAGCGGATCCGTAGAACAACCGCCCCTACCTCCGATTCCCTTACGGGTGGAACACTGTCCTCGCTCGCCCCGTCGTCTCCGACCGTGAAGGCCATCGACGGGGGTGTGTGCTCCACCCGTTGCGGGAAAAGGCCCTCGACCACTTCCCGCAGGAAGCTGGGCTGGAGGGTCTCTGTAGGGGGGGGGCCGATGTGCGGAGCTTTTGTCGCACCGCACGATAAGGGCGACCCCAGGGGTCACGATCGAGACCCTCCAGCATTTCCTTTCGCTTAATTTCTTTGGCGCGGCTGATGGCCAGCTTCAGAGTTTGCCGCGCCTCTCGGTACTCCTCATTAAGCTGGTCCTCCTCACCATCTTCACGGTGTCGCCGCCGACTACGGGTGTAGGACCTCCGGGCACGAGTACAGGCCGCACGGAGGTCCGCCAACTCCTGGGACCACCAGTAAACCTCCTTCCGTGGAGGCCGACAACCTCGGATGCGGGGCATGGCCGCATCGCAAATCTGCGTAATCGCATCGCGGAAACGACCAGCCCCCATGTCGACCTCCTCGGCCGGAGCCTGCAGAGACAGCCAAGAGTGAATTATGGCTGCCTCCTCTAGTAGGTCCCTATTAAGTTTGGCTACAGCCCACCGCGGAAAGTGAGAAGAACGCCGCGCCGCGTGACCCCTACTGGGGTCCTGGGCCCGGGAGAGCTCAAATCGAATGTGGAGGTGATCCGAGAGCGTCTCAACCTCTTCCAGGACACACCAGTTCCTTACTCGTGCGGCGAGGGCAGGGGTAGCGAACGAAAGGTCCACTATCGACCCTCCCTGCTGTCGCACGCACGTGTTGGTGGAGCCCCTGTTCAATAAACAGAGGCCCACCGAGGCCGCCCACTCCTCTACGGCCTCGCCCCTAGCGTCCGTCCTGGGGGAACCCCACGCAATGGACTTTGCGTTGAAGTCCCCCAGCACTAAGA
The DNA here is from genome assembly GCA_949316085.1 of Hypercompe scribonia. Lineage (NCBI taxonomy): Eukaryota > Metazoa > Arthropoda > Insecta > Lepidoptera > Erebidae > Hypercompe > Hypercompe scribonia. The sequence goes on along the minus strand of OX438981.1, from coordinate 13,338,980 downwards.
CGTGCCCAGACGTTAGACGCCGCATCGAGGTTTCCAATTTGTTAAGGAAAACCTCGAAGTCGCTCAAACTCCGGTTGGGGGAGAAGTAAACACCATATACGGTGATGCCCCCCCACTCAGCAGCAACATATCCAGTACCCTTATCCCTTAGCGACAAGGGCGGGGAATGAGCCGCCGTGGGGCCGACGACTGCCACGGAACCGTCCCGGTCACCCAACCAGTTTGGACGGGGAGGAACGTAATAGGGTTCCGCGGCTACGGCAACACCGATAGACCACTGTGCCATGGTTTGCAGGAAAAGGTCCTGCGCCGCGGCACAGTGGTTGAGGTTCGTCTGGACAAGGAGGTTGGAGACTTGGTCCATTACTGAACCGTCTCTACAACCTCCTCCATGGGCGATGATGTCGACGCAGAAACGACGTCAGAGGCAGCCTGGGTCGACTGGCTAGCCTCCGACACTTGCCGAGATGTGCGTGGTGGCTTGCAGCCCCCCTGTCCAATCTGATGATCGGCGGGCTTATTACCCGCCGCACACGCTGGGCAGTGAGGGGCGGCAGAGCACTCTGCCGCCTTGTGCCCCGGTCGACCGCAGCGGAAGCATAGTCCGCTGCAGTCAAAACAACTCACGCACTTGGCGCGTGTGTGTCCCGATGCCAGACATTTAAAACACCTCATCGGTCTCGCCGCCAGGACTGTGATCCTAGCGCTCACGAAACCGATGAGCAGTCTACCGGCGTCGCCCAAAATTTTGGCCGACGCTACGGGACAGCTGACCCACATTGCGCCAAGCCCTCCTGGACCGGGGCGGATGGTGCCGACCCTAATGTTTTCCGCGTTGCACCCCGTCTTCTCTCTTACTGCAACGCGGATATCCTCGGTCGTTATAGAGTCGTCCAGACCCGAGATGCGCAACTCTGCACACTTGGTAGGTCTGGCGATCTTCACACCATCCGTGGCCGCAAACATGCCTCGCAATTTCTCGGCAAAGGCATCTGCCGTTTTTGCGCCTTCAGCTCCAGGGAACTCGAGCACTCGAGCTCCTGTTTGAGCAAGGCGCAGCCTGACTCCTACCGTCCCGATATCACTGGTAAGACTAGCCCGGGCCCTCTGGAATATGGCCGCGTAGGACATTCCGCTGCTAGCCGCTTCCGGTGACACGGTGACCACCACCGCCGCGGTTCTGGGCACTTGCAGCTTGCGCGGCTTCTTCGTAGTGGCCACTACCACCGATGGCGACTGCGGGGTAGAGGCTGCTTTTTGAGCTGCCTTTTTACCCCGCTTTCGGGACTTAGCCCCGCCGACTACCTGCCAACCATCTTTGGATAGGGCAGATGTGGAGGGGGCAGATGTGGTGGTGCCAGGTACAGCGGTTGGAGTGGGGAGCGGAGGGAAATCCGCTCCAGCCTTTGCCGCTGTTTTGGACACTAACCTCGGTGCAGGCGTCTTGGTCGCTACCTTCGCTGCCCGTCGTGCCCCCGGAGCTGTTGCGGGAGCAGCAGACACCGACGCCGCCGCCGCATAGGTCACGCGACCGCCCACAACGGGAAGCGCTGACGGTGCCAATGCGGCCTTCGGCTTATGCGCCGCAAGCGGCGGGCGGACAACGGGGGCCGGTGGCAGCCTCGCTTCCAGGCCAGCCAGACGCCCGTCCATCATGCGCCATACTGCATCCGTAATTTGGCGCAGATGGGCATCAGGAATGCCACCGAGGTTGGAAGAGGGGGCAGGCTGAGACGGGGACGTGACCGGATCCTCTGTCGGGCGATGCGCCCGGAATTGGGCGAACTGAGCGCTGAGCTCAGCCACTTGCCCCGTCAGACGATCGTTGGCGGCTTGGAGACGAGCCACGTCCCCGATGAGGGTATCCACGACCCCCGCGATAGCGGAAGAGGAGTCCTTAAGGGCTTTCACAAAAGAGCCCTTAAGGTTACTCGACTTGGTGGCCACTTTGTGAATAATGGCCACCGCCGCATTCGCTCTCTCCTGCATGAACGAGGGTGTTTGAGGAACTGAATCCCCCACCATCGGTTCCTTTATTTTTAGCAGGAGATCAGCGATCTCCTCCTCCGCTAAAACTTCGCCGTCCGCCCTGACCCGTCTATAGGCTTCCGCCTTACAGAAGACGGAGCCTGACGGGGCCGAGATCGGGGTTCGCGACCTCCCTCTGCGGCTGCTTGCTACCTTAGGAGGTAGCATCTCCTGGGATGTATCGCTCTCCTCATCCCTGGAGCGTCCGCGTTTTCGGCTGTCACTCGGCTCCGTCTCCATGTAGTCCAGCATGTCCGTCCTCGCATTAGAGCTTCCGCCCGCGGTAGATCTGGAGCGTAATCGCTCCGATGTTCTTCGGCTCCCAGCAGTCATAATAACTTCTGGGAGCCCCACCGAGGTAGGCATCTCAACCAATGCTTCCTCGTCGTTGGAACAGAAGTCCGCCCTTGCACTTTTCTGCATCCCACCATCTATCTCCTTCTTTCCTTCCTTAGTTTTAATATTTTTAATTTGAATTTCCATAATTGAACCCACGAGATGGGGAGAAGAAAGGTCGACCCGGGCAGAGATCCCCAATACCCGGGCAAGCGTAAATTTGTGAACAACCGAGGGGTCCGCAGGTGCCCCGGCTGGGAGTGCGCTTACGACTGAACTACCTATCAGCCATGCATCCCCTGGTCACGCACCAGAACACGGGATTCGGGGTAATTTTTTAGAGAGGTTTTCTTCCTCGCAGTCCGGGCGGTTAAGCCAAGACCCTCGCCCCCGATTGGAGTCGCGAGACTCCAACTCGGGATTACGATATGCCGACGGCGGCAGGGAGACTACGTCTCCTGATGCCTGCTCGGTGGCAGTGTAAGTGCACACCGAGCCCGTCCTACCTTTTCAACCGCTGAACGGAGGAACTCTGACCCTAGAGAGGGTCCCACCATCGTGATTTTTTACCGAGGTTTTCCTCCTCAATGCTCCGAAGAGCGAAGAACCAACAGAGGATCCGACAGACACACCCGCTCTGTTGGACCAAGTCTCGGCCGAATTGCCGAAGAAAATGGCTTCCTCTTCGTGCTAGAATATTAGCCGTTGGCAGTGATGAACAACACCATCGCCAACGTTTCCAGGGTGCACCACGTGGAGGTTTTCTAGCCCAGCACCCCAGATTAAGCTGTACCTACGCTAAGGCTCGTTCTAGTAAAATTTTAAAATTTACTTGAAGGCATCACTTTTAAAATGTAAATAAAATTATAACATGTTGGGCTATTTATTTGTAAGAATATTTTGTGCTTAGCAACTAATCCACTTTACATATTTGTACGTTATACAATCGTCAAACACGTTATTAACGCGTTAAAAAAAAAAAATTGTATAACAAATACTCGTATATTCCATAAGAGTAATATACTAGATTAAAAAAATCTTGAAACCGGTATTGTTCATTCTATTACCATGTCGGCACGGGTATCACAGATAATTTAACAAAAAAAGCTAGTAACCGTAAGACCTGTTTTAATTGAACACTATTATAATATTAAAAAGAAACAAAAACACTAAGACTCGCAAAGTACATTTACTTTCGAAAATTAAATATTGTTTACACCTCTAATTTCAAGGACAAACAAAACGTATCCTTGTATTCCAATTCGGGTGGCCTTGCCTGGGTGACCCAAATACTGCGCCCTTCACAAGTTCAAAGGGGCCGGTTTTACCACGCTCCGTATCTCTGAATGATAACGGGATATCTTAGTAATAATGTTCGCGATAAAAATTTATCTCAGCAAATAAATACGGGCTAGTAGGTTTCTGCTTACATTTCCATAATTCACACAAACCAAGCTGTGAACTTCGATGCTAGCACTAGCGCATACTTAGTAATAAGTCCTTGTTCTTTTTATGATTACGTTAGTCTGGCCAGCGTGGTATTATAGGCCAAAACTCCTTTCGATACAATCGATCGAAAGGCTTATGTCGAGCAGCGAACTGTTAAAAGCTTTTGATGAGTTGAATGAATGAAAGAAACCTGCAAAAAAATGCATTGATTTTACGAGTATTTTTACAAAAGTTTTCTGGCTAATGACCAGGATAGAAGATGGATTATTCGCCAGTAAAACTGCTCACACCATGTCCACTGCCTCGGAGTGAAGTGAAAGATTATTAGACGAGTTTTTTTGTTTACAGCCTCAGTGAATGAAGACCAAATGAACTGTATTGAATTTAAAAGTTTTAGAAGCATAGATGCGAAGGTACACATGCAACTGGACGGATTAGGACTTTGAAAGAGAAGAAAATCCCTGAGTTTATTTCATCTTTTCTTCTCACCCCGAACTCATCTGCTCGAGAAAAGATTGACATGTAACAGTATTCCTTTTTTCATTCAAGGCCTGCCAAAGAGACTCCACTCTACCTGATAGAAAGCATGAATGGAAACCAAAAGAAGTAAACACTATAGTTATTGCGAATACATACAGTGCACTTACACTATCGTAGCCTAGTGAGATGCTTTACCACTTAAAAGATCCGTGATCATATTGGGAGGGAAACACGTACGCTGGTAGCGAGTTCAAGGTTTTAACTGATTTCCACAGAAAGAAAAAGACGTAACATATCTTGTAATAAACGATATCATTTCAACTATCGATCCTTGAAATAACTTCAGAGTTCGTTTGCACTTTTATTCTGCTATTCAATCTATTGTCATATGCTTCACGATATATTGATAGCTGAAATAAACAAAAAGAAATAGGACAAACGTAGATTTTTAAGATACACGATAAAAATTTTATGTAACTATAAAACAAGTATTAGGTACCTAGTGTACGATGCCAGTATTATAAAATTTATGGCATTTTCTATAATTAAATATGTACGCTATAGCGTAGTAATAGCGATGTTGCACATATTGATTGACATTTCAAGGACACCGTATATTTTGTGGAAAATGTGTAACTGAAATATATATTTACGTGTGGTGACGGATTAACAATACAAAGTGTCACCCCAATTCATTACATAGGTGTCGTAAGAGCCGAATAAGGGTAACAAATTATGCAGGATAACAGAACTGTGAAATGTTGAAAAACTTAATATAAACCTTGTTTCAATGCCGTTTCAACTCCTTTCTAAGGAGTATCTTATGTCCAGCCGTGGACTATGACAGGCTATTGATGTGTGTGTGTGTGAGATTCAGTAATTGTTAGAAAATATACTTTTCTAGAAGGAAAAGTTTATGTATTGTCGTATAGTCTCTCATACTGTTTAGCTTGTAGATCAATACAGTTTTTTAACTTTTTACATAGTAAGTATCCGCTATCTATGTTTGACTGTAAGCCTATGCCTAAGTCAAGACGGAAAACTTAGCTTGGAACATATTCGCCGTAATCAGTTGGCTACTTAGTAAAGGAAGTAGAAAGCTATTGAATAGAAACAGTTAAATTAACAGTGCATTTTACTTGTTAATTACTAGAGAGCTTACTTCCAGAAGATTCGTTAGGGTATACTATTTGAAACAATGGTAATAGGAAAGGAGTAGTGACCCCAACAATATAAAAAAAAATGAATGGTGTCGTGGGACACCAGGTAGGAACGAAGTTCCTTCGGATAATGTGGAATCGACACAATTTGCAAAAAAAATCGTGCTCAATTTTATGTAGGTTTTCTTGATTTTTCTCTTAAATTTTGCTGATTAGTTTTTATTTAAGTACAAGAAAGTATTTAGGAAATTCAGTATTTTAGGAAATAAAATAATAAATTCCTTAAAATAATAAAATAGCACACATGACGCGCTTTCGCGCCTGCGCACGTCTCATTTAACGGTTTTATTCCACGCACTTTTTTCCACAGATTTATTCCACAGATTTATTCCACGCACTTTTTCCACTTACGGTTTTACTATCACATTTTTTTCAGTTCGGTCCCGCAGCGAAATCCCTATCCCCTCCAAGCCTGCCGTAAGGAACTTCGTTCCAAAAACTTTAGTCGTATTCGTTTCTACGAAAATTTTAGCGAAAAAGTAATAACTGAGCGCAGTAACTTTATCAACCGACACTTCATTTCAAAGTCTATACCTTACTTTACATGATTACGAAGTTTGCTGTCTTCTTCAGATCGTGTGTGAGATGTGGTTAGATATTATTATTTAATATTTAAGGCATACCGTGAAGATTATTAGATAAAAGAGTTGACTTAATGCTGAAGAAAACAAAAGTAAGACAATCAATCAATCAATTCTTCGATTAGATGACTACATTTTCTAGACATTTGAAAGAACTACTCATCGCTGTGAAAAAAAATAATATGACAACTGGCGATGTAAAATTGTAAGTACTTTTAGGAACTGGATGCCGATAGTGTTCACATAAACAAAGGTAAAGGTTTGTACGTAATAAAGAATTTTACGCTCTGATTCACGTGAGGTATTTAATATAAATGAGTCAAGAAGAAAAACTGATAAGAACACACTCATATTCTTAGAATGTGCAACATTGATGATAAGCGGGTAATCTTATAAGCTATTTCTTAAAAGTAGGTTAATACAATACTTACACTAATCCTCATTACCTGATTCAGGGGTGGTAGACTTGATCTGAATGTCGTAATAGCAGGTGTTCCCGGATCCCTCCCATGTCAGGCGCACAGTAGCACACCGTGTGGTTTTAGTCGGTCCGATTCTGACACACCACCCCACCGTAAACCCCGGTGGGGTGACGGCCCGAGGGGGTTTACACACGTTAAAAAAAAAAGGGGGGTGCTAGACTTGTTTCATAGTTTCAATAAAACGATTTTAATATTATAAAGGTAAAGTGTTTGTGTTTTGTTTTCATCTCCAGCGCTTAGAAAGCAAGCAAATTAAGAAAAACCATTTGTTTATTACGAAAGTTTTTGGGCTAGATAACTTAAATCTAAAAAACTTATCGAATCGGGTCAGTGTAATGTGACACATCTGGTCAGGTATTATTATTGATAAGATACAATTTTATTGTCATAAGATGGCATAAGACTCAATCGACTAAAGATTAACATTCGACGTGATCCAGTGGCGACTCATTTTTGTCCAATTCGCAAAATTGCTTTGATAGTTGTAATCGATAAAAATATCAATAAAGTGTTACACGTCAATAGAAATACCCAACAGTAATGCAGTTATATGATCTGAAGTAATTGAATAAGCCTTTCAAGACCAGCGAACGTCACTTGTTTATGCTGTCGACTACTATAGGTGCAACTGCATATAATTATTATGTAAATGACAAAGTGAAGTAATCACAAGTGGTGATGTGTCAGAGCTAAAGTATAGTACTCTAAATGTTAAGGTTAGTTGTAGTGTCAGCCGCACTGGTTTCAGCATAAACGGGCCGGCTCGACCAGGGAAGTATTACCCTCTCACAGAAGACCAACTTAAAGCGACAACATCCGTGCTGTCGTGTTTCGTTGGTGAGTGCTAGACTGGAGGCCCATTGATGCAGGGGTGACAATTATCGTAGTAACTGTGTGAGCCTCACACTGATACGATGACTGTCATGCCTTTTATGTCCGCAAGCGGGGCGTGAAAAAGGATCTCACTAGTAGTAGATAGCGACTATCGTGTGGGTTACCATACTGCATTATCTGCATTTACAATGAGTATGGTGATCATAACTCTTGGATTCTATTCATGCCTTTCATCAGGTAGGGTAGAGACACTTTGGCAGGCTGCTTCCTTATCGCATACAATTTACACTTTTTTTTATGAAAAGAAAATCTTACAGATAGATATTGCATACTTTAATAACTTTAACTTTAAGGCCAACTTTAACTAGATTTGCTCACGTAACTAGGTTTAATCAGTGATCTGTAAAATTGTACCCAAACCTTTCGAAAATAATGTGATATAGTCTTGAACTTTAGATAAGATTAGGAACGACATGATTTTTAACATTAACAGGTGAATTTATATTAAAAGTACGATGAAGAGATTTTACCTTACAATTACCTTCATGTCCCACATTCTAATAAAAGATTTCTTTGGATTTTGGCAAGATTGGAAAGCCACTATTACTAATTTTGGACCTTTTTAAGAAGTAAGGCGGATGTGTTTTAGGCATCCGCGAAATATAAACTCTGTGTCCCACATAAAAAAAATTCATTTAGCTGCCAGGCAGCCATAATTGTGTTTATTTAACTATAACAGATTATATAATTATTTTACATATTTAGCTAGATTATATAAAGATTTTCGTTGTTTTCTAGTCTCTTTGGAATGAACTTAAAAAGAAAGAAACTTACCATTATAAGTATACACACCCATCTACTACGTAAAGCTGGATTTGTTTGTTATTATTAGCCAGTAATAAAATGGTAGTGGGTGTGTTTCCTTTCAGTCAGCACGAAAAATGAATAATTGGCACTGTTTCAAGTCACGCAGAGCACCACGCTTCATAATACATCGACAACAATAATATCAAAAGGGTTCAAGATATAAAAAGACAAGATTCACTGTCAAGGTGACTCTATAATAGTTTGCATTCATACCCGTTATATTTATATAATTTCTAGTCCATAAAATTAGTAATTAAGATGACAAGACACTATTAGATTTGATGATTTCTTTCAACGAATAGTTTATCAACAGCCATTAGTAGTGCACTGCACATTTTTTTTCTTAGGGAGTGGTTTTGTCTTACTACACAGGTACTACATTTTTTTGTGAAGAGAAAATAAACTATTATTAAAATAAACTGTTATACATACAATCGCACAGAAGGCTTGGCGTAGGGTTTTTTTTTTTTTAAGTTTTCTGGATATCGTAATAACAGCTGTTTTAGGATCCCTCCTATGTCAGGCGCAGAGTGGCACACCGTGTGGTTTTGGTCGGTCCGATTCCGACACACCATCCCGCCGTAAACCCCGGTGGGGTGACGGCCCGAGGAGGTTTCCACACGTTAAAAAAAAAGGGTTTTTTAAATTTTGCTTGTCTTTGCAGAGATATTGTCTCCCTTAGCGGGCTCTTACAACACACACGGAATGATGAAGGTGGCCATACTCTAGTAATTCTCTATACTCTAGTTAACTCTCGGCAACTAAACTTTCATCTACGACTTGAACAGTCTTCGCCCATTATTTCAAAAAATTAAATTAAGGGCACAAAACAGATTTCTGCTGTTACCTATAGACACATTCACATTCTTTTTTACTGGAGATCTGCCGATTACCAATTGAATTGTTTAATGTGGATAGTATTTATTAGACAAACTAAAGTTTAGATAACAAAATCAACTAAAATTTGCATAGTGAAATGTATGTTCTACGCAGTAAAAGTTATTTTTCTTCAATTTGAACCGATAACAAAAAAAAATATCATAATTCTTTTGACGCAATTTCCTAATGTGTTTATTTTGGCACGAAGTATGCCCACGTCATAACTCAGGGTGCCGCGCCCGCCACAGCCGGCCGTGGGAATGTATTTGCCAACAAACTCGAAAGAACATTGTTTTTTCCTAATTCTATCGTACAGTTGCTACGTTGATAGAATTGCTATTCTCGAAAAATAGCACTGATGTCTTCTCACAAAGAAACGCTAAAAAAAAATTGAGATAGTACTGCTTCTGTTCATTGTTATTCTCTACAAGTAGGTAGCTAAACTAAATGTTATACGTCAAACTTACAGTTTACGTCTAATTCAGTGACTAAAGTCAAGACAAGAATAAATTTGAAACAATATCCCACACGTATTTTGACGTGGCAATACTTATTTGTTTATAATGCCTACCCTTCTAGCAGGTTCTTAACGTAGAAGTTTACTTGTTTTGCACATAAAATTATTGCATGCTAATATTTTTTCAATATTTCTTTGTGTATTCTAATCTTCTCAAAACTTACCAGATACAAGTTTTTCATTTTGTAAAATAATCTAAAGAAATAATATAAGCTACGGCACTGATTGAGACTGTTTGATGATCATCGTACAACATGCAGTATTGTAACATGATGCCACTAATATTTTATTAAATATATAAATTATTGTGATAATGAAGGAAAAAAATTGTTTAAACTACCGTAACAATATCGTTTAGATATCATAGTAAGGGATACAGGAAGACGCCAGAGCGCGTCGTATGCATTGTTTAAATAATAGCACAGTTGTCGTAAAAGCCGCGAAAAACAACAGAATTGTGTGCCAATATTATATTTAGTCAGCTAAGGTATCGGATGTATAAATAACCTCTATATTAATAGTCCTGGAATCGACTGTAGAGTACAATCCTATAAGTAAGTTCTAAACCCTATTGTAACTACTCTATTGGTAAACAGAGAAAATTTAAAAAAGAATTGAGAGATATGTGTCATCATATAACTTCTAAATTTAGGGCATTAGTTGTAATAACTATAATTACGTCCGAGCTCAATTTCAATATAAGATACTATGATCTGATTTGGACTGGTAAACATAATTTATTATTAAACAAATAAATATGCAAACATGTTTTATTGAAATGCCGATGTCTGAAATTGAATGTCCATGTGGTATTAGATTTAGAATACGAATAATCACCACACATTATTACTATTATTATACTAAATTCATCCCACGGGTCTTGTAAGAGGTGATTAAGGAAACAAACTACGCACAACAATATCATTGCAAAAATAAGAAAACTTGAAACAAAACCTCTACCCGCCCGTCTGGCCAGCGTGGTATAGGAGGCCAAAACCTCCTTTCTAACGATAGGCCCATGTCCAGCAGTGGACTGCTAAAGGTTGTCGATGATGATGAATAGTATATATTTTAGGTTTAGGTCATTTGCCTAAAGTGTAAGATTTGACTGCCGGAGCGACAGTGACTGATTCACATATTTGCCACCAGTGTGCTATTAAAATTTTATCGTCTCCGCTAACCTCTGCACTTCAATAGGCTTTAAAACGTGTCAATCTCCCTCTACAAGGTTTGTGACGGTGTACTGTGTTGAAATCGAACCTACTACACTACCTACTAAAACTATACATGCACCCTTGTTGTTTTAATCGCACAGATTGACAAAATCAGGTCCCCCTTTGAAGAGCTCGTCAGCACAGCTTTCTGCAGAAAGTGAAAGTCTTTTCACACCATAGTTTGAACACACATGAAGAAGATAAATGATGCTCCATCCCTCAGTTATGCGGAGGCAAAGTCGGCTGCCCTACAAATGTGTTCCAAAACCACCAACGTAGATCAGATCAGATACTTGCCCGTGTACTGGACTTAGAATGTGACCAGGCCTGTGTTCCACGTGAGTGTCAAAAGAGGAGATATTGTGCTGTGTGAAGGAAGGTACTCGCACTAATAGCCGTCCCGATGTTACGCCTCTGCTCCACCCAAGCCGGGCATTCTGTTAGAGTGTGGAGCGCTAGCTCAACATCCGGACGTTTCAGTGAATACTGAATGAGTAAGAAATTAGTTCTTTTAATAGACAGGCTCACCCTGCCGGCCAATTGATCACTGTTGAATCCACCTGTCTGTATAATTAAGCCGATTTCTCACTACGATTGCAGTGAGGATTCTCCAGCTGGAACAACGTAACGTCGGGCCCCCATTGCCGTTATCGAAGAAGATCTCTCACTGCCAACTGTGTTATGCACCAAGACCGAAAACTGCAATTGTTGTTTGCCTCCTTCTATGAAGATGTCATATCGCGCAAGAAGACAGCAGTGAAGGTCCTGGAGGAAGATTTCCAATTAGACCCAATTCACCATTGGCCGCCGCCCTGAGTGGTGATACAGATGATTAAAAATATTAGTCAAAATAACTAATTTAAATTAAAATATTCGACTGCTACTGAAATATTTTGAAAATCAAAATTTACAAAGATATATTGCACGAAGTGTTTAGCAACACGCCACTGTGAAACGAGTAACGAATATGTCATCGAATTCATAAATCATAACCGAGTTTGTGTCAAAACTGTCACTTCTGTTACATGCGATAGTCATATAAATGGATGACAAAATTCATTACGTATCAGAGATGATACATTTTATGCGTATAATTTGTACAAGCTGATCTACTGCCCGGTATATGCATAAATATAAATAGATATTTTTGTGATGGGCGGAATAGTTTATACGCAAGCGGTTACAACCCATTAAATGGCAATCTATAATTTCATGCACAACAGTGCCGAGCTCTGATCGATATAAAAGCCATAACTTATTCAGACGTAAAAGAAGTTTGAGTAAAAAGTCTAGATAATGTAAGACTACTCACACATCAAATTCAATATTTGTCCTAATGGATTCGACCTGTTTCAAAATTAAATAAATTTCAAACCCTAATATATTCTTCTAAACTTTATAAACTGCACAACATATTGAACATTTAATTTTTATTAATAACTCTTTTTTTTATGGTTCTAGCAGGAAAAAAATGGGAATTGCGTCTAAGTTGTTAACCTTGTGGTCAAAATGGTCTACACATATAGATTTAATGTTTACTATGTTTGAAATATATTGTTTTATGGCTGTCTTTTATTACTATATTACTGTCTTAATCCGCAGTTAAGTTTGTGACCAATGTAAATATTATATCACTAATATAATCGTCATCATCACCTATCTGGATGGCATTTTCCCAATTTTCATTTAGGATTGACACAATGTGTCATATTTGTGTGATTTTTGACGTCTATTTCCTTTGTTTGTGTTTGGACGAGAAGAAGAGAAATTCGGATATAAACGATGCAAGTATGAAGTCATGTTGGATAGAGCGATATCAATCATGAAAATGGTACTGATACTGTTGTAACTTCAAGAGATTGAGATTGCGTACCACTATGTCTGTTGTGTGTGTGAATAAGAACAAAGACAAAATTATCGATTGGCCATAATTTATCTTTTAAGTTACTTTTAGTTTATAATCAACAAACATTCTGTTATCTTCACTATTTTAATTCTTTGCAGAATTAAAACCAATTCTACACAATCACCGCCTCGGTAGACGCTTAACGTTAAGTGACCAATCTGTTCATATGCCCTCCCTACCATAAAAAAACGAACTTATTTCACTTATTTTACAGTATGAATATACGCAACATACATGGAATCTTCTCAAAGAAAACATGTGTTAAGGTCGGTCACAAACAATTCCACAGCATTTATTAAAGTCATTATATGGTACGTTTTCTCGGCCACCGATACCTATCTCGTGATTTGTTATGATAATAAAAGCAATACGCTTCATTGTGTCATCTGTGACGGTAAGCAATTCTTATGATTCTCTGTCAAAAGGCTCACTAACCCCGTATTCATAACAAGCCAATAGTCTCGCTTATTATTTAGTATCGCTACTACTAGTACTCATTTGGCAAGTATACTTAAAAGTACTTGTTCATTAGCCAATCTTTTTAATTGTTTTCGAAATTTAAAAAAAAGACAACACCTGCACTAAGAATAAATCCTGTGTCGCGAGGACTTTACAAACATACAAGAAACGGACAAAAAGAACAGGCTCAGAACAACATTTTATCGCATACAAAGTGTTGCCAAATGTGGGATTTGAAGCCATAACACTCAGCGCAGTAAAAAGCGGCGTAGTGACCGCTTAAACCACTAGGCTAACCGTGCGAATTACAATATTGTATTTGAATTAATCTACCTTTCTTTCCTCTAAGTGTTTTCTGGCCAAAACAAACCATCTCCCTTGTTGAAAACCGTAGAGATACAGAAAGAAAGCTAAAGTCATAATAAAATCACAGGTGAAAATTTGCTCTTCTCACTTACGCGTATAAAATTTAAAGAATGAAATATTTCCAGTACTTAATAACAAATCTGTGTCTCAGTACTTTCTTAATCGGGCGCTAAAGGATCAGTTCTAGTGGACAGCCTTGGGGAAGGCCCATGTCCAGAGTGGATGTCTTTTGGCTGAGATGCTGCGAATGCTAAAGGAAATCGGTACGATAAAACGATTCTTTTAAAGGTTCTTTTCTCTTAAAAATGTGGGTCCCGAACTAAGCATAAATCTTGTGTCGTGGGGGATCTTACAAGCATACACGAAACGGATACAAAGACCACCCAGAGTGAAAACAACATTTTGTGGATCACACAAAGAGTTGTCCCATGTGAGGTTTGAACCCTCAACACACAGGTCAGTAGGATGCGGCAAGTTGACCAACTTAACCAATGTGCCATCCGTGCAGTGCATCATCGGACGGCCTTAGATTGAATCTTCCATTTAGTCATACAGATATTCTAAACAGTTCTCGTTTATCATTCTATTCTAAACAGATCGTCTTAACAAAACTTATTCAAAATACTAAGTCCTTTGCCATAGTAGGCTTTTATCGTCTACGTCTGTTTATTATACTGCTTTCAGAACAGTTTATAATAGGCAGAAAGGGTCTGTTTTGTGTGTCTAATATTTTACGGACAAAAGAGCTTAGACAAGCTACGTAATTTAATATACAATGTTATTTGTGCGATAAGGTCTTTAAAACTATTAATCATTGTACCACTTAAAATAAATTTATATCCGTGAGGGGGATGTTGTTAAAATGTACTTTATAATTATAATATATTTTACGGATTATTAAATAAAGGTAATATCTGTATAATAATATATAATAATATATAATAATAATATATAATAAGTATTATCTGTATAATATATAATATGCGGTACAAATCTAATAAAATATTGAATTTGCAAAGATCGTAATAGTTATGCAAATAAGAGATGAATCTATATCGAATATAATCTTTAAACATTAATATACATGTATATGTTAATGTTTAAAGATTATATTCGATATATATATTTAATATTACAAAAAAATGCACAGTAGGGTACTAGCATTGTGTGAGTGTTTTTAACAACCTCGTTTTGTTTAATTGCCAAAAGAAATAGGTTAAAAATTTGAAAAGAAATTCATAAAGAAATCTGACAAATCAATAAATACATATACATATATATTTTAAAGAACCTGCCAAAGTGTTTTTACTCTGCCTGATGGAAAGCAAGAATAGAATCCAAAAGTCCACGATAAATCAACGATATGGCAGCCTAGTGAGGTGCTTTTCTACGTGCCGCTTAGCGAAGTAAGAGACATGACACTACGATAACTGTCACCCCTGCATCAATGGATTAATTAACAGTTACAATTTTTTTTAACTTCTTAATTTAAGAGTAGAAGTTGAACTATGTTGAACTTTTCATGATATCGATTTGTAATATTTATCTAACGTATCAGAACGCATTATCTCATTCTGTCGTCATCACATTGGCCAGACGGGTTAGATTCCTCCTACTCTAGCAGGGATAGGAGGAATCCTCCTAGATTCCTCTTATCCCTCCTAGAGTACACCGTGTGGTTTTAGTCGGTCCGAATACGACACACCACCCTGCCGTAAACCCCGGTGGGGTGACGGCCCGAGGGGGTTTCCACACGTTAAAAAAAAGTTGTTTCAAGTCATCCTTCTCTTTGCAGTGCTATTGTCTTGCACATTTAGTTCCCTTAGTCGTCTCTTACGATACCCATGGGAAGAATAGGAGTGGTGCATTCTATTTTCTTAATCCACGCGGATTTAATGATACCTAATAAACTTTAATCGTTGTATGTAAATCTTACGGTATTTTGTGTACGTGCGTTAATCAGTGACCACGGTGAGACAAAAACAACAAATTACAGATATGGTTTATAACTCAAGTACTCGCTTATCAAGCGAACGCTTTATGTGTGTATCGCTACACTTTCGCATTAAAGATAAGTTAATCTTGTATAGATTAATCATTGTTGATTAATCAATTGTATCTTTTACTTGAGACTGTACCCAAATGTATTGGTTTTAATAATATTTAATCATGTTAAATAACGAAAATGATTCACATGTGATAACATGATTCATATATTCGAACTATAAATTAATATCTTACAATGATTTTGGAGAAATTCAGAATATAACTGACTGGATCAAAATTTCTGGAAACATCATACCTACAAGGAACAATTTCATAATAAATTGTTTAAGATTACAGGCAAATTGCATGCATTGCATTCAGATTTCATATGAGCTAATTTTAAATACTTATTTTTTGTACATAATACTGATACTAAAATCATCATTCCGTAAAGTTGCCTACTCATTTTCCAAACTCTATTATTCTATTTATTTGTTGGCTTGTTGGTCTAATTTCAATATATGTAACAATAAATCTAATTAATTATTCAATCCGAGTAAGTAGTATACCCAAAAATATTTGAATACTGCCACTATTGGCCAAATCTCATTAACTGTAGAAATAAATGTAATTTATTCACCACCGCTTTTATGATAAGTTGAGCTAAGATTGAAACATAATTCATAAACAGTATTATTGTAAAAAAAGCGTGGAGTGCTTCGTTAAATCCACTTTTGAAAACGTTTGATCAATATGGTACGTCAACAAATGCTATGAAAGATATAGCTCAAAGCGTGTTTTTTCGGTTTTTTAAACTATATTGAATAAAAGAATTTTGCTCAATTTATTCTATTTCTAGCTTTTTACCACGGCTCCGCCTGCGTATAGGTCGATTATCGCGATGAATGCGCTATTCTGATGTATAGTATGCTATATAATTGTAAAGTTTCAACTTGTACGGAGTAGTTTTTGCGTGAAAGAGTAACAAACATCCACACATTCTTACAAACTTTCACAATTATGATATTTAAAGTTATTTTTTTTATAGTTTATTGATAAAGAATCTGATAATTTTCATAAATCTAATGACAAAGACTGTGTATCATATGCAATCAGGTGAAAAAACCTAATAGCGCCATCTATCACTATTTACAAAATTTTAAGTGATTCGAGTATACATTGTAATTACGTCACCCAAATGTTGATTTGTAGAGATTGCCTTAGGCATTAAGTTCGCCTATGTACATAAAGTGCATGATGTATAAATAAAGGAATAAATAAATAAGTAATTAATTGATCTTCCCATGAGAATGAAATGTTTTGACACGGTAAAAAGTCGCCTATGACAGTTTCCAGCTTCCTAACTATTTCCAAACACAAAAGTCCTACCATTAAACCGCTCCGTTGCGACTTAAAAGAAAGACAAATATACAAACAAATCAACACACTTTCGCATTCATAATATTGGTAAGGAAGTAAAAGCGATCAGTTCTTGATAAGTCTATAAAGTTTAAATGAAATCTGACCCTTTAAAGTAGGTAAAAATCCAGTTCAAAGGAGTCGTTTACAAACAAAACAAACAGGTGAATCTAATATACACGTGTTAAAAACTCCGGGGATTCCCTATGTAGTTACGTGACAGCAATCGAATACGTACTACTGATCATTAACGTCAGTAGAAGACTCCTTAATCACTCTTTACAAAAAACCCTTTAATGACAAATTTCAAATTTCCTCGTGTAAGTCACAGTAAAGACGCGCAGTGGCAATATATTGTAATGTAAATTCTGTAATTTTTTTTTATTATTCTTATTGTCTAGTATTTTTTTTTCTTAAAGTAAGTTTAATAAACTTTAAGTTTTATTTACATCTTTTGTTAGTGACTATTTGTTTATATCTAAATCAATAATATCAATATTGCTCTTATGTTATATTCCAGTAAATAATTTTTATTATGATTTAAAATTATCGTTATTGCCACAGAGATAATATTTTTGTTGAAATAAAATCTTGAGTTACAAATATACTGTCTGCTGGTAAATATAGTATACACAAAACAACATTTAGTATTGATACTGTAAATAATAATTAGGTTCACGAGAGTTGTAACTACTGCAATATTCCTTGCAGTATCTGTTAGTACGCTTAAAGACATTTATGTATTTATAAATTAGCCCAACAGCTTGTTTATAATTCACATTGCTATTGTGACAATTGCGCTGATTAAGCTTAGATTAAACTGATTACAGAGTTGTATGGCAAAGAAACCGATACATATATACTGTACTTAAACAAAAGTCCACCACCACTAGCAGCCTTTAACAGTCCACATCTGGACTTAGTTCTCTCCTTAGAAAGGAGGTTCTCGCCTCTATGCTGGCCATACGAGTTATAACAACGAGTTTTTGTTTCAAGTTTTCCTTCCCTTTACAATGATATCGTCCTGCGCAGTTTGCTCTCTTGGTCGCTTCCTACAATGCCCACCAGATGAGTAGTGTGGTGGTAAAACTGTATTCTTAATGCATCACCAATGTGTGAAATAAACAAAAGTAATACATACACAAAGTCAGGCCTGTTTCCAAGAGGGATGGGCAGAGACAATTGATCTCCACTTACTACGGTCCTAACACACCTCTTTTGTTTCGTCAACGTTCATCAATCGCTACATGCATACTCGTCGGTTTCTGTTACTATTCACGTTACCTTTCTTCAGAACATCATTAATTTGGTCGGTAAATGTTCGCCGTGGATGACCTCTTCCGACAATTCCAAACACATTCGCTCTATAAATTTCTTTTGTGAATTTTTCTATCACCCACTCTCTCTGCATGGTCAAACCATCGAAGCACGCCAACATAATCTTTTAGTCCTTAACGTACAAAAGTAAATTGTTAATAAATTACTTGGTATAGTGAATATACGAAATAGTTAACGGTAGAACAGCTTAATAACACAGTCTGATCCTGTTCAATTTATTAAACCCACTAATAAATGTACTAAATTGTCTAAATCTTACATGCCATGAGAAAACTCAAATCCACTTCTTTTATATTTAAATAGAGTAAATAAACAGTGTTGGCAACAGTTGTGTAAAATCAACTGTTTTATACAATCTTGTTGGCTCTAATTCCTTCATTTTATGGCAGATTTCCATTTACTTGTCAAGAATACTAAAAATACGGCGTTATCAATTAGATGTTCTGAAAGTATAACATTGTTAGTGTTGTGTTTGTTTTTCAGTATTCCGTGTAAGGGTTCATCTATTTTATAAGATGATGACGAGGTTCAAGTCCGACGGTCTCTACCCACACATAAATCAATATCTTTATCCAATATTACATGATCCATTCGGTTACTGGAAGATTTAGATTATTTTTATGTTTTAAAAGTATTAAAGAACACAAAACTGACACACGGGTCCTCGAAAATCAAGCTACAAATCTTTTAATTTTATTAAAACTCAAAGTAGTTGTGCTACTCCTAAAAAATGACCTACATAAAGCACTCCATCCCAAACTCTGTGTAATTCCATATTTAATTACATTAACTTCTGTCAAGAACTCCTCAAAAATGTCACTCTTCAATAAAAAGAGCGATATTTATATTTTCTCCGCTCACCTGGTAATTTTCCGTTGAATCTATCAAATTGCGCAAGTCAGAAAGGGGGCGTTGACCCCGATCGACTAGTTAAAACGTGACGTAAAGTTGTCCTAGGACGCGCGCATGGGCGCTAGATGATGGCGGCACACAGCCGTTTAATTTTGGATACTGGAGTTTCACTTGGGCAAAAGTGTGAGTTGTTCGCGTTTTGCTGTTACTCATGTTGAGATGAAAGTCCTCATTTTCAATGTTAAGTCCGCTGAAACTTGAAAGTCTCACCTTAATGCAATTCGTCTAACGCCGACACTATAAAGTACAACACAACGCACAGAGCACTAAATTTTATACGCCAGTATGACGTCGTCGTCTTGCGTGACGATTAGCAATTATAATATGAAATTAGACTTAATTTCAAACTATTACTGTTCTTGTTAATTTTTCAATAACATTGTCTACTTTCTGCCTTCTATGACTGTTGTTGTTATACCAAAAAAATGTTTTTTTAATGGTTCGAGCAAAGGCCAATAAAGAAAAAGATTACATACACTTTTAAATACGAATTTACATTATTTAGTGTCAACAGATGGGATTTCAACTAATGTTTACTAACATATAATGGACTTGCAATAAACATATTTTAAACTTTCGTGTCTTCTGTTGATAAAACGAGTTTAATTTTTTTGTTCTAATTTTACGTATTAGCAATTTAAAAACTTCAAAGAAACTATTTTGTGAAACCCTATCCAGTTTCCCTCTAAGTAATGCGACAAACTCTAGGAAAATTATTCCTTCGTAAGGTTCCTAAGGAGATAGTTGTTTATTGTATCGTATTGTTTTTAATGAAAAACTAACACGTCCTTAATTATTACGTCTGATGTGATTACCGTCATTCAGTAGCTATCACAATGTACTGCGGCTGTCATGAATTCGATTAGAAGTTATACATGTTAAGTCGAATCGATCTACTATTTGACAATCATTCAACAAATACACTTATACTCTGTACAACAAACGTTTCTGTAACGTACAAGTAAGTACGTAGTAAAGGAGTTTAATTTCAGTCACAATGAGAGCGCAGTTTATTAAGCATAAATTATAACAATGTAATCTAGACTTCTCTATAGGCACGCATTAAGAACGAGGTGATCTGTCTGAGAAGTAACGTCATCGCCATAGCCCACCGCATTAACCAGCTGAAGTGGCAATGAGATGGCCAGATTAGTCGCAAAACTGACAACCGTTGAGATTGCCGATTTATAGTATGGCCGCGTTTCGACAAACGTAGCGTTGGAAGACCACAGGGCTGTTGGATTGACGGTTTGCGCAAGATAGCTACTAGGAACTGGATACGAGAAGCCCAAATTGATCAAAGTAGCGTGGAATGAGAGATGCCTTTCACCAGTAGTGAACTGCAATAGGCTGTTCATGATGATGAATCTCCACTTTATTTGATTTTTTATTTAACCTAGCAGTATTTAAGACTATTATTATAATATATAAGACTAACATGCTATATAACATTATAGTATATTACGTTACGTACGTAAGCTCTCATTGGCCGAATGTTCAACTAAATAAGTATTGCTATAGGAACTGTCCTCAAAAAAGGAATAGAGCATTATTCGGACTACTTTCTTTTACAATAAAAAAACAAAAATGGTTATAGACAAAACAAAAGTCTCCCTTTATAATTTTTAACTTTATTCTACTTTTATTTTTTGTTTTTACTAGATGTGTAAAGCAAGAAGTAATTGCGATAACGGTTACATGCTTTATCTACCCTTCTTTTGCGTACCTTTTATATTTTTACTTTATCTCATAAATCTCTACTAGATATAGCTGTTTAGTATATTTTAAAATTTCTTAGGTCAGTACCGAGGCAGCATGTAAGGCCCTTACACTTAAAGACTTACCAGGCCATATAGAAAGTGGTTTATCTGTGGGTTTATTACAAATTTTCAAAGTAGAACTGCTATTCACTGTTAATCTTGATTTCCTGTTATGTGTGTATTAAATGCGTTATGATTTTAGAGTATACCTTATATTACAGAGAAGAATTTTTCTACATAGGGCAACATACAGAGTTATAAATATTTTCCACGCAACTTTTACGCAGCGCGCGGAAAATTTTATCATGTCCAACAACGGAAACGTGGGCTCGGTCACGTAGCTGAAAAATTTACTAAAGTACCTACCCAAACAAGGATCATAACTAAGTTTGAAGCGTTTTTCTAACTCTGAAGGAATTGAATTTACCCAGTGAATGAATTGACAAGATAGATAAAAGTAAGTTTTCTTATCATTTTAATATGACGAGTATTATATCTTATGTACTACATAGATGGAACAACCGAATTTTTAAATTATGATTGATGACTTATTATCGTATTTATTTATAGCTATTCTTAGCAGTTCGTGTATCTTTAGCTTCATCAGAAGTGCACAGCGGTTATGGATCATTTTAAAGAAAACCTTGAAACACATTCAATAAAATTCAAAACACACCCACCGGCTACCAGAGACTGTTCTTAATTTCAACTGCTTTTATCGTCTGTCTTTAGAAATGGTGAGTCATTTTCTTACAGGCTTCCTATGAAAAGGCTGTACTAGACACCATACTCGTATATCATGACTCTTGTTGTGTAGCTAGTATCTAAAACATAATAGGTAAGGTTTGTCCATGTGACGACACTCGGTAGGCTTTTATGATACGTACGAGATAAATAGGTTCATTCCATGGGTGTCGTAAATCAACTTTATAGTGTCCCCATACCAACCCATCTGGTCACGGCGGACTCGCACAACAGCAGTCAATGGTCTTAAGAGAGGCTTCCAGTCCAGCAGTTTACTATTGAAGGTTGTTGGAACAATGATGTGTGACGATGACAATTTATAAGTAAAATTCAGCCATTTTGACACATGTTGCAAATAGAATTAATAAAGTGATTCATTATAAAAAAAAAACAATACGTATTTCTTACAACAAAGAGTTTCTAATTGATGAAATTTATAACAAGCTGTTAACAAAGTTTGAACAAAACAAAATGATTAACACTATACTATATAAGGTATACACTATAGTAATATTTATCTAAAACTTTGTTACTTTATCGATTACATTTACATCAATTATAATTACAACTTTTAACAAATTGAGAAGAAAACTGATAAAAGTAATATAACAAATGATCAAGGAATGCCGGAAGTTGGCGCCATGCAATAGGTACTTGTAATACTTTTAATATATCAATTTATATTAGATTATGATTAGATTTAATTATATGTTAAATGTGTTATTTATGCATATTTAATATAAAACAAATTGTTTTCTTAGGATATGTGTATGTATAGTTACATTTCATGAATTTCTAGATATATTTATAAATGTTTAATGTTTTCGTAAGCTGTCGTGAACATTCCACATCACATATCACATGTCTGTATCCTGGAAAAACACAAGGTTACTTTTGCAAATGCTAAGCATCACGTCACTGTTCATAATTTTGTCATTTATGTCACGATGCTAAGCATCATATAAACAGGTGTCTAACACGTATGTAGTAATAAGGCTAGGTCACTATTTTCTTTGCTATTACGCAGCTAAATAACTTAATTTAATAGATGACGATAATTTTACATCGCAGCGTCTAGCTAATGAGTACCGACGCTACAACTACAATTCATTGGTCATGCCGTTACCTGTGAAATTGATTCTAATAGATAGTGTAACTCACTAACTCAATAAATCATTTAGTCTAGACTAAATAGTTTTTTTTCTAACATAGTTATAACACGTCACAATTCTGATAATAAAGCCCGTTATAGATAATTATAGAAGAAGAGATTGTCAAGAATTGAAGTAGTTATCGGAGACGGTTAGCTTAGCAACAGCAAATCTGTGAAACTAATTTAATTAATCAATCGGTCAGGATTTAAGTTTGCTTTGCGCAAAACCGCAGGACGTAAAATTACTGCGTTTTCAATTTGGCAAAGTGCTGCGGCTATACGAAGAGGTCTGATGTGCCGCGTCCCACCGCTATGAATATGCTATCTTAACTAGCCTCGAGAAAGTATGCCATATACCTATGATCTCGATTCCATTTCTCAAACCAATGTTGTCATTTATCATTTATCAAACCAATGTTGCCTTTGCACGGCAGTCAGTTGTACTGTAAGTGTGCTTACTTCAGAGTATTTTACCGGCATAGTTATAAACTTTTACTTTTAGAACATCAAAACAGAAACACATGATTCCTATGAGAAAGTTGCTCTGTTATCTTTATAGCCTGGAAATACTTTATGAAAGACTTAAGACTTCTAGTTATATAAATTGAACATAAAAGAACGAGACATGGTTAGCTGTAAACTAAGCGCTTTATGTACATTTTACTACAGTGTTCCTTTACTTACCACTACTTCATTATTAATGTATGAAGAAAAGGTGACCACACAATGCTTCCATCCGTAAACATTTTGTAGTGGCTGTTTTTTATGGTATAAGTTGTAAAAGGTAGACTCTAGAAGTGGGGGGTAACATTATGTACTCCATGGAAAATAACAATAGAATTGCTTTATTCTCGTTTTCTGTGTGTTTGTCGTATGACTACATTCGAATCATCGGCCCATATGATCCGCTATAAAAATATAGTACGTATAGTAGTGAAACTTTAAAAGCAATGTATATTTTATATTTCCTAAAAATGTTCACTGTGCGAATCATCTACATCATAAAAAATCAATAGACAATTACTACTGTAATTATGTTACATAACAATAACCTACCGAACTGAACAAATTGTCTAGACTAAACAAACATATTTCTTAAATAAAGTCCTTTTAAAATTCCAAGCCTAACTACTTAGTAATATAACAAACAATAGATCACATGGAAAAATGTTTACAGTCTGAAAGACGTATGGTCAAAGTATTTTGCATGGAAATTTCCGACAGTAAAAAATATTACCTACCGTGTCATGGCTTCGCGAAGAAACAATAGCACGAACATAAATAGCCTTATCGTTTCATTCGAATGCGCGACTGCATTTAGTAAACTGTTTTAGATGTGTGACTTTTATTTATTCAACCATAAAGTCCGACCGTCTCAATATTAATTTTTTAGAAGATGAGCTTACCACTGTCAGATTTTTGACTAATGACCACTAGTGACTCTGTTCCTGCCCTGATCATGCTTACCTTAAAAGAAAATTATATGATTCATATAATAAAACGGAAGGAATAATCTCATTAACAGTATCTAATTTTATTTTATGTTTTATAATAGTTATTAATTATACTTAAAGAGACCAATGAGCGAGCAACTTCGGAGGCTTGCAAACGACAAATATACTAACGTAGTGTCTTCGAATACTCACATAAGATACTGATAAATTCTGTACGGATCTATCACAAAATTACAAGAAAAGAATATAGTACTGTTCACTTCTCTTTTCTGTTCTAAGGTACAAACACAAATTGATCAATATTTAATAGTGTGCATTAATTTTCACAACACTATAACACATTTTTCTAAAGTGCTATATACGTACACAAAGGAGACATAAAAAACTAAAACTTTCAAGTATATGAAATAGTTGAAAAAAAGAATAACCTTTTGAAAGTTAATGAATCATTTCAGCCAGTCCTGTACATTTATAAAACTTGACATTTCATGGATAATTAAATAATTTATAGTTTATTTTTCTTTGGTTAGGACTTTACGACTATTTAAACTCACAAATATTGTATAATTCAACTTCGTAAATGTAGAGTACTACGATATTACAAGTTTAATTGCGGGAATGTTCAGTGCGATGTCAAACAGTTATTCTTCTATGCCTAACCATACGAGAACTTTAAACTTATATAGAGAAGACGGTTACTCACAGAGGCTTGTTTTATATGATTCTTGTGAATTAGGATATATTCAGAGTACTAGCTTAAGTTGTTATGACGTAGTGCTGTAATCTCCATCTTCTGTAACAGATTTTCCGCACATACGTTAAATGATAATGAATCAGTGACTAAATCAACACACCACCTACTTTATAATCAGTGGTGACGTCTCTTGCGATCTTAAAAGCGTAATTGATTTTCCAATATAATTAATTGTAGAAAAACTATCAAAAACAAGTATGTATATATCTTAATGAAATACTGTGTTTTTCATATTAAAAAAACTCGTTTCGTTTTATTATGTAAATATTTTTATAATTTAAAAACTGTTTCATTTAAATTCTCTATATTTGGTGAAAATACTGGTACGGTAACTTCGTGTACAACGGCCCAAAATTTTAAAAAAATAATTAATAAAGTGTTAAATAAATAAAAATAAAATAAATAAATATTTAGGACATTTAACACAACGCCATCTAGTTTCAAACTAAGCAGAACTTGTACTATGATAACTAGACTGACTGATAGAATACTTATACACTTTTTTTTTGTAAATACATACATATCATAAATAGAAAACGCCTAAACTCCCAAACAAATATTTGCAGATCATACAATAATTTGATCTGACTTGGGAATCGAACCCAAGACCTCAAACACAGCAGTCCCTTTCGTTACCGTTACGCCATCGAGACAGGTAAGGATAGGTACACTACAAACATATCCTAAAAGTACTGTACTCAACATCTTAATACAATGTTCTGTCCAGTACATTTTTATAGCTCCACAAAACGAGGACTCCATAAAAGCAAATGGACGAAATAAACGACCAAAAGTACACACAGTTTGCATTATTGGTGTGCCACTTAAGTACAAATAAATAATTTTTTAAGGTATGTAATATTTTGTACTTTACTACCATGACTCACTTATACATATAAGATGATATAATTGACGGAAAATTTTAGATATTTTATACCCAACTAGTCATCATCATTATTAAGTAACATTGACTCTCCGTAATAAAAATGGAATAAGGCTATGAGTGATAAATACTTTGCGATTACTAACCTTAAGTAATACGCGTGTTGACTTGTCTAAGTTTGCCTGCTCATTAATGATTCCTTGCTTGCTTTTTCTATTAATCAACAATTTTCCATTAATCAATAATTTGTTAATTAATCT
Source organism: Hypercompe scribonia (assembly GCA_949316085.1). Taxonomy (NCBI): domain Eukaryota; kingdom Metazoa; phylum Arthropoda; class Insecta; order Lepidoptera; family Erebidae; genus Hypercompe; species Hypercompe scribonia. Next base: position 13,312,699 of record OX438981.1, on the reverse strand, counting down.
TTTAATTGAATCTGTCACAATTCTGCTGCTCACTCATACTACGTACTCGTATGTATGTGTATTTTCTTTTTTAATCCTGTAATTTGACACACATATATATAATTAAGGTAAACATTGTAAAATTGTGTCCTGCAATGTTGTTTTTGTTGATAAGATAAGCAAACCAAGCATGTTTTATAGTTGCATTAAAGATCTGGATTAAATAACGCTGACGGGTAATTCTTTATCATCATTTTTATTTCGAAGCTATTTATTGCCATTCTATTTCTCTAACTTTGCAAATTACATTCCGAAAGACTTGTACCTGTACTATTTAGCCCAATAGCTCTTCAGATACCAAGAATTCCCCGAAACTCATTGTCACACGTAATTGCGTCTCGGACTCGCTCCTGCAAATACCCTCATTATGCCGTTATTTGGTACTATTTTCGTCGTATCAGCATTTGACGTCTTTGGGCGACAGCCGTTCGTAAAAAGAATGTGATGTATATTAGGCTTCTTTCACGTGTATTCTAAATACGTATGCAGCTTTTTTGTGTATGATGCCTTTTTATTTAAGGAACATTAATAAAGAGGAACGAGTTTAACGTCCCTCCAACATAAAGGGAGAATCCACTAACCTGGAGAAATACTGATGATTGGAAATTATTGTATTTATATGTTTGTATACTAGTCGGTGTGAGACTTTCATTGCACGACGTAGAATTCTTAATTATTCCGTAATTCAGGGTCTACGTTACACGGCACTGAAACATATTTTTGGTTCATAATACTACACTCCTGTATTGCCAAGTTCGATCCGAGTATAAAAGACAGACTCGTCGAAATTCGTAGCTCACTTAGGTTGGCAATAACTGAAAATATCATCCATTTAAAATTAATGAATATATGCCAGTGAGAATCAAATACAGCATAGAAAAAAGTATGAAACGGGAAGCAAAACGAGCAATTAAGTGAGCCACTTGCCTCGTCCACGAGCCAGCAACTTCCCGACAGTAAGCCTTGACTTAAAAAATAGATGAAAAAGTTTATAACTTATTTCATTAGTAATCTAAAAATATGTTTGTGATTAAATAATTTAATACATTTTTGTCATATCAATTATCGAGGCGACTGAAACCTAATATTGAAATATAATATTCTATTGTGTTATTTATACGTCTGGTACATTAATTGATAAATAACCCAGACCTCAAGGTCACTTTGTTGATACTTACAGCTAAATTCATAAACTGTTATTTTAATGTAACAAGTTTACCTTTTACCATCAAATGACAATATTAATACCGTATGAATATTATATTTGTGAAGTAGGCACCTGGGCAACGAAATACTAGAAAGGTGTAAATAGCGCTCGTTAACATTAAGTGAAGTTCTTTGCTAAGAAACACTTGTATTGAAAATCATTGTTTTCAATTATTAAAGCAAACATAAAATACTTTAAGAACTTTGAAGAACATGTAATTTCTTATTCAATAAAAGTGAAGAATTAGCACATATTAGCATATTTGTGCAATTTCAGCTTCATTATTTAGCAAGTATATCTCGGTGTATAGCATATTGACAATAATAGTCACCAAAGTAAAATTAACACTATGCAGTATTATTTTACAGTGGTTTCTCAGTATCGTAGAACTTCTACGTATTTCAGTAAGACGTATAAAAACATAACATCTACAGCCGGGTGTTCATGTCATTCAAATTAACGACTGTCTGCGCTAAAGTACTCGAATTTGAGGAATGAACCAGAAAAAAAATATTTCGAACCTAAATTCTCTTAAAAGTCCATGTGGTGACGGATTATGAATACAGTGTGTGTACCCCTATTCATCCCGTGTTTGTTGTAAAAGGCGATTAAGGGAGCAAATAAAGACAGGAGAAGATCAATGCAAGGTGAAGGTTAACTTAATATAAATCCTATACGAACCCTTCTGGCCAGGGTGATATAGTAGGCCAAAACTTCCTTGCTAAGGAGAGGCCTATATACAGCAGTGAATTATTTTTCTAACTTCTAAGAATTTTTTGATTTATATAGTTTGAGTCATCTTGAAATGATAAATAATGTCTAAGTCAAACCTTTCATCAAATTAGTGTACTGCGCGGTTATGTACTTTCAGTCAATTTTTCGAATCCCAATAGAATTATGTTCGTGTACATTACCTAAGTAAAGTCAAGGTAAGATTCAATCAGACGGATACAATTTCTCTTAGGAACCCAAAGTCATTTGTTCCAAGATATTCGATTTCAGATTCTGTTATATTATAGGTACTAGGCTACAGAAAGTGAAGGATGGAAATGAATATGGTACACGCGTACCCAAAGATATTCCATATGTTCATATTCTATCTATATGCATGTTCCATAATGTTTATATAATATTCGTTCAATTAATAAAGTGATATAGCAACTAATTTTCAGCTCAGGTTTCTCTTTCAGCGGTGAGACAGCTACAGATTAAAATTAACTTTCAAAGTATATAAAAAATACTAAAATATACGGCTTAACACGCACTTACCATTTGTATGAATGTCCTATTTTAGAAATTCGATCGTTTACAACTTCAAGTGACTGTATCGATATAAAAAAGTATTTAATGTTAATTTCAATAACCCTAGAGCCACACAGCGAATAATACTGTAAGGGTATGATTTTCCTTTTTAAATACAAAAAAGAAATGAAGATGACTTAAAATGTTTTCGAATATAGTCTATCACGTAATGTGCTAGCTATATAGCCCTTCATATTTAGTCATAATAAATAAATAATACACCCTCGGGTAAGATTCATGTAATCAGATTCGGTAAAGGCCACTCTGACCTTTGAGATAAAAGCAGCGATGTAATCAAATTACCTGAAGGTACAATTGCATCCTCTCAGAATATAGTTAGAAATAATTACTCAGAACTTTTACTATAGATTCTAGAATACGAATTACGGACAAATACCAGAAAAAATATACTTCAATGTCATCCAAACAAGATACACCGCGAATCCTTCCTATAAAAAGATAAACTAGCCATTTTTCCACAGAGATGACCTTGACATGATTGGAAGCCTCTCAAGAATGAGATCTGCAGCACCATCATTACCACCTTTGCATACATATTTACAACATTAAGTAGTAATCAAGTTTAAACCAGCCAGCATCCTTAATGTAGCAATTTCCATTACAAAAAACATACACCAATGTCATGTATGGAAAGCATGCCTACCTATGGAGTAACTAAAAACCCCACAACATGTTAAATATCATAAATACTTACTTAGAAATAATTATAGTAATACGAATAGCTACAATGCATACAAATATTTGAAATATTAACTTGCCATAAAATCCTTCTATTGAAGACCATTGACCATTCGTTGTGTTTCAGTAATGAGCGAGAATACAATATACCCTATTGTCGAAAAGTCAAATATTCTGTTTCTCATTTTGTCAGTGTTAGGATTTTTGTTACATTTAATATCATATTCGAATACGATAATTCTGGTGATAAGCGATGTGCATGCTGGGTTACTTTTATTTTATTTATTTTGGATCACCAACATACGATACACATATCTAATATAAATACAAAATACATGTTTTGTATACATTCAATTGTAGTTTATACAATTCTAAGTGCGCGTTTCCACTGCTGTGAATTAAGAGTACGCAAATCACAGAATAAAGAGGAGCGGACTATGAATTCAAACTCCAGCCCAAATGTGGAGTGGAGATTGTCAACAGTGTGATGGGCCAATTCCAGCCCAGCCCCGCATCAATACTTCAACAAGATAGTACGTAATTTGAAATAAAAAGACGAATTATTTGTGTACCTGCAAATATTGAAATATTGTTTTCGTAACATATTCGGAGGTAGAGAAATAACCGTTATCCGCTTTGCCAGTTTATACAGTTCATAGGATTCTCAAATAAAAAACTAACGTACTCTTGTAATCAATAACGCAATTTTTATACACCCGACGGTATGTCAGTGAAATCAGTCTAACTATTATTTTGTTCATGTGAGTTTTAAATAGTAATTGAGGAATTATACAAAGGAATTTTATCTATTAATTTCCGCCACGTAATCCAATTAACTAGTACAATAATAATTACTTCCAACATTTTTCGTATTGTTACTTTATATTGCCAATTTTATATGATTATATACAAATTGTTAACTCACTATCATTCTGTTAGTATGGGTCTATCGAGTCAATGGGTCATGTGACGGTATGTAACTAAGATCAGCCATGAACATCTGAAACTCGAGAGTCATTACTAGACTAACCGAAGGTCGCTATAGCCGAAATGAGCTAAAGTGGAGACAATCATTGGGTAAACGTAGTGTAGGGCGCCCTGTAACATGATGGACCGACAATTTGTAGAAAGTGACTATCAAAGGCCGGGATACTTGGCGCTTCTTAGGCGAGGCCTTCGTTTAGCAGTGGACGGCCATAGGTTTGTTTATAATCTCAGTCACTAAACAAAATGCAACATAAAATTGCTTCACACTCGGTTTCTTTCAGACCGTAATAAAGTTTCTGTCGAGTCCAAAGACAAACTTTAAAATGTTACGTCTCGTGAAAACAGCGTATCTCATTTCGATTGGTGCCCACTTTACGGTTATACGTAGTTTTAAACTTTATACGGTATTAAAGGAGTATCTAATGAAGATCGTATCAACACATAAGTGCTAATTTAAGCGACGTCACTGCTCTATAAAATTTACTTCAAGTCAATAGCCAGTATTGATAACGATTAACACGTTGTCAGCAGCGACATTTGCTTTGCTTTTCGCTGTCCCCTGATAATAAGTTTTGTAGATCGAGTACTATATACAAAAATGTATATACTTCATTTCTAAACAGACATAAGTAATGTTAATTGATGACGATGAGGAACATATTTCTTTTTTGATAATTTATCTCCACGAGGATTGTTAATTCAGTTGTTCATCAACTTGATAACTAATGAATTATTAAATCTATTTACTTAAATAATATAATATTCACCAACAGCCTTTAACAGTCGATTACTCAGGCCGACCTAGGGCTCTCCTAAACAAGGAGGTTTTGACCTACTGCACCACCCTGGTCAGTAGGATTGCTATGAGATTTGTTTCAAATTTTTCCTCAAGTAATGTAAATGTTAGAAATCACAAATGAAAACGATTGTAATTCTGGGATGAATCTAATCGTTAACATAATTATAACTACTATAGTAGCCTACCATAATAAGTGAGTCGTTTGCATACCGACATACACTACATGTAATCTTCAAAAACGAAATATTTATAGAACATCTATTTGAATGTAACTAACTTCTTCAAAAATTTAAACAGATATTATTTGTTTAATCTGTATTAAAAACTTAAGAAAAACCTTTGAAATGGATGCCTCTGAATAATCTAAGACTGAATAAATTCGATAAAACACAGACATTTAATAGCATAGAAATAAAAATAGAAACTCACGTTACCTTTACGTAGGTAAACTTTATATAATACAGCGAGATCTTAAAATATATCAATATCAAGTTATTTGATCCTTGAAGGATCCTTGTGGCCACAGCCGAGGCAGACACGTTTTTGCGGGCCTTTATTACGTAGGTGCTATTAATATAATAGATGCGACATCATTAGATTATTTATATTATCGATGATATCCAATCTACTACACAATTTGCTATCATTCATTTATTAACGAGAACTGATTTTGATTTTGATTTTTAAAAGACAACGCCTGCACTAGGAATAAATCCTGTGGGGTCAATCCAGGGGACTTATAAATATACAAGAAACGGACACAAAGAACACCTAGATTCAGAACAACAATTTGTGGATCACACAAAGTTTTGTCCCATGTGGGGTTTGAACACACAACACTCAGCGCAGTAGAAAGCGTCGTGGCGACCACTTAACCAATAGGCCAAACGTGCAGTCTTGCCATTTTTCATAAAAACTAACTTCAGTAGGTGACTGTCCATTTATATATAAATGAGTAAAGGAACACCGTGGTTAATCAATGTCTGTGATATTACCATCACTTGAATAAAAATTACTAAGCCTGACCATAATTTAGAAACAAACATGTAAATTAATCTGAATGATAATTTTAGATATATTTACACAACTATAATCCAGTTCATACATACAGATTTTAAAAAATCTTTATAGATTACACATCCAAAACAAAATAGACCATCTTTATTTTTAGCTTCTAGAGCTAAATTACTACGCGTTAAACTAAAATTCGTCACATATTGTTATGCTAAAGATTAGATAAACTCCATCATGCTTATCTCTGATTATGTTTGCTTCTTGTTGAGATTTCTTTGTTAATAGATAAGGATGGTTTTAGGACATAGAGTTTTGTGAAATTTCACGTTCGTCGATCAGACACTTCAATAGCAAAGGCTTAGACTTTATTATTGTCAGTACAAAGCATCGATGACCAGGTAGTAGAGCCACGCTGATTTCGGCACGAGCGGGCCAGCTCGACCGGAGCAGTACTACCTTCCGTGCTGTCGTGTTTCGGTGGTGAGTACGAGACCGGAGGCCCATTAATGCAGGGGTGACAGTTATCGTAGTAACTGTGTGAGTCTTACACTGTCACGATGACCGTCATGCCTTTTACGTCCCCAAGTGAGGCGTAAAAAGCATCTTAATAGGCCACCATAGTGTGGGTCACTATACTGCATTGTCAGTATTCGCAATGAGTATGGTGACTACAACTTTTGGATTCTATTCATGCTTTCGATCAGGCAGAGTAGAGTCCCTTTTGGTAGGCTCTTAAAATAAAAAAACGATTATATTTCAGGTAAAACTGTATGTTATCGGTGTCTTATAGTAGATTTAAAGCGAAGGTGAAAATGGGTCATGTTTCCTTCTCATATTAGATAATGTGTAGCTTCAATGACTGAACATTATATATTATACTCTCTAGTCTAAACAAAAAAAAGCGATTAAAAGAAAATGATGTTATTAATTGGCTGGGGTTGTAAGTTTTAGTTTGATAAGATCACATTTACTAATTTACTAGCATACAAGCATAACATAGATTTACTAAAATATTACCCAGCAAACAATATTTTAGTATGATCTGAAGGTTACAGATCAGATGTATCCTTCAGATATAATCTGAAGGATACAGGGGTTTGGGTGCAGATCTTTGTTTAATTGATATGATAATCAATGGAAAACCGAAAATTTATATCGTGAAACTGAAATTTAGATTAAAGCACCTCGAACGTGGATACTCGTGGTATCTTGAAATACCGCGTAGGGAAACAGAGAACCTGTTCCCCATACAATAGCATAAAACTAGAACTACACTCATTCCCATAATAAATTTACTTAGTTTCCTACGTATCTAAGTAACGGTTCTCTAAAGGAATCTGTTGAAATATGAGCTTTCATAAGAAGCAATTAAAAACTCGTGTAGCACAAGCACCAAAGCATTTTATATGCACAATACGCTACAACTGAAAGAAATCATTTTAGGTCTCGTGTCACCCATTGCCTACTCCATTTAAGAGTATGTTTGTAAATAATTATCTGCGTCAATCAGAATTATTATATGACCTCCCACTCGTATCCATAATAACCTTTTACCACTAAGACTGCATGACTGATTATCAAGTTTATGATGTTTTTACAATAATTAATTATTGTTAAAGGGCAGCCTGAAAGGTGAAAAACTAATTTTATGCTAGACACACGATTGGTGACCACGCCTACACTCAATTTGTTGGTTATTGCTATTTTGGAAAGGGTTTCCATCTTGCACTACTCCAGAAATGGCAAATGATTACTAAGCTAGCCAATTTAAGTCAATTACCATAATTTCCTTTTATGTGGAAACAACTTCACATAAATTAAATGTGTTTTTCTGTCTTTAGCAACTAATTTTGATACAAAAAATCAATATCAACAATCTAATCTAATACCTTTAAACGAACAACTCTCTCTCTCTCTATATATTCTTTTTTCGGAAACGGCTCCAACGATTTTCATGAAATTTAGTTTACAGGTGGTTTCGGGGGCGATAAATCGTTCTAGCTAGGTTTTATTGTTAGACAACGTTGTTTTATCCACACTTTCAAGCAATGAAAAACTGCTACAATGTCATTAGAATATGAAGGTAAATACTGCTTTACCGGCACTGCAACGCAAAAGCTAAATACCTCAGTAGATGGTGTTGTCTAATAGGCCCGTTTTGACACTTATCTATGTGACAAAATTAGGAATGGAAACGAAAGAAGTTGGTAAATTGCGAATTGACTATCTAGTAGATTTACCAAAAAAAAATGCCGAGTAAAGCTCACAGGTACTGTTATATAATGAAGTAGTAAGTTAGACTTATATAAGTTATTTTAAGTTCTGATCTAAGTTGTATGCATACCATGTTCTTGGTAAACCAAAATCTTGTGCTTTGCTGGAGTCTTGAGAGAGATTTGTTCTTAACAGAGCCCATAGCACGCCAGAAAGAGATTTTTTTAAGCTTTTAGGGTGTGGTTTTACATATGCTTGAAAGAAAAGTAAAGAATCATTTGCTTATTATAACACTATTGTTCACCACACACAAGACGAGAAATTTATAGTTGAAGGCACAATAAAAGTTAGTAAGACAGTCAACACACAAAACACGACAAGAGTTACACATGTCCAATTTACACTACTTACATATGTAAACGTTAACATACGAGTATGTACGTTGTAAGAATATTTTTATTCGCATTGTTTAATGGAAGACACTGAAAACATTAATCGCGGTAGTCAGTTGTGACTGGTATCAGGGGTCGAAGAAAAATATTATGTATTACGTCTATCTGCATTTTATAATTTGTCGGATGTGTAGAAAATATTTATCATCTCAGTATCATCGGTCGCCACTCCGAAATTTTATAACCCCCCTTGCCATCGTTTCTGCGTTTTATGTGCCCTGCCCACTGCCACTTAAGTTTAGTAATGTTACTGGCAATATTGGTGACCTTGGTTCACCTGCGGATCTTCTCATTCCTGATTCGATCACGCAAAGACACTCCGAGCATTGCCCTCTCCATTGCTCTTTGGGTAACTTTGAACCTTTTATCAAGCCCATAGTGAGCGACCACGTCTCTGCGCCGCAGGTCATCACTAGCGACACACACTGATCAAAAACTTTTGTCTTGAGACACTGCGATATTTGTGACGAGAAAATGTTACGTAGCTTTTTTTTTTAACTTGTGGAAACCCCCTCGAGCCGTCACCCCACCGGGGTTTACGGCGGGGTGGTGTGTCGGAATCGGACCGACTAAAACCACACGGTGTGCCACTCTGCGCCTGAGATAGGAGGGATCCGGGAACCGCTGCTGTTACGACATCCAGATCTCTCCCAGCGCCTGCCCGCTAAAGCGGGCACCATCTGCGGATAAACTCTCTATTTAGGCGACGTACGGCACACGTGCACATCACCTCCTCGCGGCTGGCCACTATAACGGATGGAGGGGAAAACCCGTCCCGTCCACCCGCGGCCACACTCAAGGCGGCATGAGGCGCTGGTATGCGCGCCCCCGCCGCCCGGCTCGCCGGCGGCGAATTGGGTCCGAGTGGATATCGTCCTCCCGGGCCTTCTCCGCCGCCTCCTTCCGCGAAATTACGTCTTTGCATAAGGTTGCGACCGCGGTAAAACAACTGTCGCTACCGGCCATGGAGCGTATGACGGCCGGTAGCGAGAGATCACCTCCAATAACTGCAGTAAGGACCCCACGCTGCGCCGCCCAAGCGGAACAAACCGCTAGCGTGTGCTGAGCCGAGTCCTCACTACAGTCGCAGTGGTGACAGGCGGGACTCAATTCCCTCCTGACGACCGAGTACAGATACTTCCCGAAGCAACCGTGCCCGGAAAGGACCTGCGTCAGTCGGAAGGAAAGGGTCCCGTGCTGTCGCCCTGCCCACTCGGCGATGACCGGCTGGAGAGTCTCCACGGTGGCAAAGCCAGCACGTGGAGCCTCCAGCCGAGACGACCAACGAGCCATCGTGACTCGATGAGCGGCCTCTCACCACTCGCGTATCTCTTCGGGCGGGGGCCGTATGCCACTACCCGCCCGGAAGTCAGCCGTCCGCCGATAAACTTCGGCAAGCACTTCCGCCTCCAAATCCCACGGGGGAGTTCCGGCCAAGGCGCATGCCGCCTCCGTCGATACGGTGCGGTAACCACGTATGGCTCTAACCGCCAATATCCTCTGAGAGCGCCAGAGGCGAGCCCTATTCTGGGCGGTCAGAGCCGCCGCCCACACCGGTGCACCATACAGTGCCATTGACCGGACAACCCCCGTGTATAGCCGTCTCGTCGCGACGCTGGCTCCACCCAAATTGGGCAAAAGTCGCCCAAGGGCAGAAGCAGCGCCGACCAGCTTCGGAGTAAGCTGTCGGAAGTGCTCGTCGAAGAGCCACCTGCCGTCTAGGATCAGGCCCAGATACTTCATCTGGGCCTTAATCGGTACGAGGACCGAATTGACAACGATAGAGGCGCTGTGGGGTGGACCACGACGGGGCCCTTGAAACAAAAGGGCCTCCGTCTTATCTAGGGCCACCCGTAAACCCAGCGCCTCAATGCGCCCGACCACCAAAGAGACTCCCACGGTGGCCAGGCGCGCCGCCTCTTGAAAGTTCGCCGCCCGGGCCGTGACCAATGTGTCATCGGCGTAACAAATTACGCCCAGCCCGGGGGGAAGACGACCTCGAAGGGCCCAGTCGTATCCCATATTCCACAGGAGTGGTCCGAGGACAGACCCCTGTAGAACACCGCACGACATGGGCCGCCGCCTCAGAATACCATCTCGGTCCTCGTACATGACGGTACGCTCCTCAAGATAGTCTGCCACAAGCCGCCTCAGGTACTCTGGCACCCCGTGGTAGTGGAGTGCTTCCCTGATGCAGCTAAATGGCAGACTATTAAATGCGTTGGCGATGTCCAACGACACCGCCAGCAGCACGCCGCCACAGCTCACCGCCTCTTCGGTCACGGCCCTCAGGCGCAACACAGTATCGACTGTCGAACGCCCGGCTCGAAACCCGTATTGGGCGTCCGACAGATCGGCGTCCACCTCGCAGAGGTGCCGGACGATGCGGGCAGAGAGTATCCTCTCAAACAATTTACCCGCCTCGTCCAGCAACACGATGGGCCTATAAGCCGCGACCGAATCGGCCGGCCGTCCCGGCTTTCGTAGTAGGACCAGCTTCCCGCTTTTCCAGCCCTCAGGAAAACGTCCGGACGCCAAGCTGGCGTTTAGGACTTCCCTGAGGCGATCCGTCATGTAGTCGAGGGTTCGCGCCAACACTCGGGCAGGTATTCCATCTGGCCCAGTGGCGGTGTTCTTAGAGCGAATCCGTAGAACGACTGCCCCTATCTCCGATTCCCTGACGGGCGGAACATTATCCTCGTTCCGTCCCCCGTCGTCTTCGACCATGAAGGCCATCGACGGGGGTGTGTGCTCCGCCCGCTGCGGGAAAAGACCCTCGACCACTTCCCGCAGGAAGCTGGGCTGGAGTGTCTCTGTAAGGGGGGGGCCCGACGTGCGGAGCTTTTGTCGCACCGCACGATAAGGGCGACCCTAGGGGTCACGATCGAGACCCTCCAGCATCTCCTTCCTCTTCACTTCTTTGGCGCGGCTAATGGCCAGCTTCAGAGTTTTCCGCGCCTCTCGGTACTCCTCATGAAGCTGGTCCTCCTCGCCGTCTACGCGGTGTAGCCGCCGACTACGGGTGTAGGACCTCCGGGCACGAGTACAGGCCGCGCGGAGGTCCGCCAACTCCTGGGACCACCAGTAAATCTCCTTCCGTGGAGGCTGACAACCTCGGATGCGTGGCATGGCCGCATCGCAGATCTGCGTAATCGCATCGCGGAAACGACCAGCCCCCATGTCGACCTCCTCGGTCGGAGCCTGCGGAGACAGCCAGGAGTGAATAATGGCTGCCTCCTCTAGTAGGTGCCTATTCAGTTTGGCTACAGTCCACCGCGGAAAGCGAGAAGAATGCCGCGCCGCGTGACCCCTACTGGGGTCCTGGGTCCGGGAGAGCTCAAATCGGATGTAGAGGTGATCCGAGAGCGTCTCAACCTCTTCCAGGACGCGCCAGTTCCTTACTCGTGCGGCGAGGGCAGGGGTAGCGAACGAAGGGTCCACTATCGACCCTCCCTGCTGTCGCACGCACGTGTTGGTGGAGCCTCTGTTAAGCAAACAGAGGCCCACCGAGGCTGCCCACTCCTCTACGGCCTCGCCCCTTGCGTCCGTCCTGGGAGAACCCCACGCAACGGACTTTGCGTTGAAGTCCCCCAGCACAAGGACATGCCCAGACGCTAGTCGCCGCATCGAGGTCTCCATGTCGTTGAGAGAGGCCTCGAAGTCGCTCAATCTCCGGTTGGGGGAGAAGTATACACCGTATACGGTGATCCCCCCCCCAAAAATGTTACGTAGCTGCCCGAACGCTGCCCAACCTAGCTGGATTCGACAATTGACCTCTTTTTCGAATTTGAACCTACCTAACTGGATAGTTTGTCCTAGATACACGAAGTCGTCAACAATTTCGAGGGTAGACTCTCCAATTTTCACTGGAGTGGGTGTGACATGGGCATTCAACATATTTTTTGTCTTATCCATATTCATTTTTAGACCCACTCGTTTAGAGACTCTACTGAGGTCATCAAGTATTGTGCTAAGATCTGCCACGGTTTCAACCATGACAACTATATCATCAGAAAATGTTAATAGACAAATGATTGTATACATTATGGTAGTGTTTATTTGTTTGTGTGGAAATAATATTGTATAATACATGTATAACAAAAATTAAATACGTGTATAAGTATTGTTTATGGTGAATTTAAAAACGTATGTAAGAGAAGATATACGTAAAGAGACACAAAATAAACAAAAAGGCCTGTAATAGAGAGTGCTCTATATATCAATACAAGAAACAGCGGACAGCCGAAAAGTACTTGTGTTTTGAAGGTTTTATGTTAGAAGATCGTCATTGATTAGTTCACGTAGATGTTTAAAGTTTCATTAGCTGAGTGCGATAAAATATCGCGAGCGTCGCAGAAAAATTAACACGTAGATATACTCCTGGCATATACATGGACTATTTATTATGGAAATATTGATATTTTTTCCAGTGGCTTATATTCAATAGAAAACATAATTTTATGAAGTTTAATATCAAGTCAATTATATAATGAAATACCAAGGTCGAATAAAAAAATTAAACAGAATAACATACATACTGCTTTTTATTATTAATTTACATAAAAACATAACAATCTGTAATATCGTAAATCAAATAAATGTCTTATGAAAATCATTTTTAATGTGTTATTTTGATACTAATGGCTTTTGCTTTGTGACCATAATATATCAGATATTTAGAAACAACCATTTATGATTTGTATTATTAAAAAGTTGACTGTCCAAGTTCAAGCCGAGATTGGTCAGTATCTTTTGTACAATTTTAAGGCGCTAGGTCTGTGCATTCATTTATAATAGACAATATTTTTAGTTGAGCCTTCTACGAACTACTTCAATGTACGTTCGTAAGCATATCTCAGTATCTACTTTGTTTTGTCAGTTTATCCTAAACTTGACGTTGATTTAACAGTACACGTAATAAAAAAAAAAAAGATTACACTATCCTGCGTAATAGTATGTAAGTGTAACTTTGCGGTCTGATAGGGCAATACCGTCGGAACAACTGACGACATCCGACAGATCTGCTTTTAACCAGTTACTGAACAAAAACATCGCGATCACTAATATGGTACAATTCATTGGGGTGAAGTATGAATTCCATTTAAACTTAAAACTGGAATTAAAAAGAAAAAAGGTTATCGACCCCTTTGCTTACTCGTTATTTTCAGGGAATCCATAATATATGTAATCGAAACTATTCTTTAGAAATAAAAATATTTCAGTCAGCTCTCAAATTTGTTGTGATTATAATGTATATTATTTTCTGAAAATTATCTCTTCAATTGCTAATGAACTACTTGTCAAACAATTCGAGGAGCTGTGGCTTTAATTTTGTATGATGGCTTCTTAAATCTGCGTCATTTTCGGTAAGTATACGACATTTTATATCTTTGCCATACATGTCTAGTTAAATATACTACTAAAGGTAATGTTTAAACATTGATTTTGTTAGTGTAATATCTTTCCGCACGCCCGTAAACGGTCCTCCTATAATGCTTGTTAATATTTATGTTAGAAATATCATAAACTACATAATTAATATTTTTTTTGTTGTGTACACCCAACCTTGAGCATAATTTATTTCAAAGAGTAATTGAAACTTTCGTCATCAATTTGAAAGGTATGCTTTATTTAGTGCCAATAAATGGTAATCATTTCTTTATCCGATCAGATGATCAATCGTAGCGCTTTCTTCCTCTAGCACATTCAACGTATAGGCACCATAATTTCGACCATAGCGTCCACACGACGAGCTGGCTGCAATACACTCTAGAACATACCATCTGTATTTGCGCAGTTCGGAAATGTCTGCATATTTAGCAGTATCACCGTCACAGACGCGTTACTGGCGCCTTAGCACGTGTCCAAAGTAAGAGTCCACGTTTTGCATTGCACGTTTTTTGGAGTTGGACCAATGTTTATCATTTTCCTTGGCACTAAAGACATATTTTTAAAATCTTCTAAATGCACCATGTACAATGTGGCTCATGTCCATTCCGCAAAAAATAAATACGTTTTTTATAATACAAGTGGCAAATGAATAGATGAAATATCGGAGATTTAATCTGAGTACTAAAAAGTTCTTATTTTATCATTTTTCTTGCTCAGTTTTTGCAAAAAACCTAATTAAGACTTTTACGAATATTCTAAAAACTAACCGTGTCGCACCCACATAAGGGTTCAGCCAAACGCGAGCAGCAAACATAATTGTTCCAGTAGTAATATTTTTATTAATATCTATGTTTCACAAATGTATTTTAAATCACAATAAATGAATTTCAAATGTACCGAATCTATTTAAAAACGTTTCAATAACAACACAATAAACTATGACCGAAGCTCATGCTATAAATTTAGGTTTATATTAATAGCCTGCCTGTACTGATATAAGATTCTTGATACAATTTTTATTGAACGTCATCATGAATTATGATCATTATACATACGTCAATCAGGAATAAATTGAATTGTTTGTGAGTGAGAAAAAAACACGTCAGTAAGCGAAATAAATTGTTAGACATGCATGCTTCTAGTACAAAAATAGTGATGACAATAACAACAAAACACAACACTAGACAGGGGAATATACTGTAATCCGTTACCGTGAGTCCCGTCTGTATGTAACTCACACATGAAATATGTGTTGGTCATCGGTAAATGACATGTAGGAGAACGTTGGACTGTTTGACCAAAGTTTGACCAAATTTTGTCGAAAAATTTGGCCATATTAATATATCTCATGTGATATAATCAGTTACCCGAAATGACTGTGACGTTCAATATGTAGATATTTCTTTTCAGCATCGGATTGCAAGCTATTTAAGATAGAATAAAAGTTCGTTAGTGGTGTTTATGTGTGTAAGGTGGAATTCGTTAACATTTAAATGTAACATCCTGCGCAAACATGTTACAGGAGTTCTTGGGACCGATGCTGCTGGAATTTTCTGGCTACAATCGTAACACATAGTTTCAATAAGATGGAGCCACTTGTCACACTTCCAATGAGTCTCTGTCGGTAGTCAAAGACGTGTTGCTGGAAAAGCTGATTTCCAAACGAGGTGACATTCTATGGCCACCTAGAAGTCCAGATCTATCCCCGGCAGACTTCTTTTTATGGGGTTATTTGGAGAATCATGTCTACATAAATAAGCCAAACAAATTTCAACCAATTAGTTTTCTTGTAAATTGACATTTTTTATAATATAGCAAATGGTTCTTTTTATACGATTTCTTCAAATGTTAATTAATTCGTGGCCTACCTTACATTAAATGTACTCTCACGTATGTATTCAACATGAGCACGTAATGTTAGAAACTCCACTATTTCTAGTGTCACTGCTACACATTCAAAAAAACATCAATATCTAAAAAAAAGTGTGTGTACTTGTAAAAGGAAGTAAATCTTAAGTATAACTAAAACACAACACACATTTTTAACAATGCTATTTTGTTGCAGTCTTATGAAGAGTGAAGGAGATGAACCCTGAGCATCTTCAAGTACTCACACACAAATATAGGAAAGAAAATTGGAGGCAGTCATGAGGACAGCCGACAGAAGTGAAAACTTTTGAACTCGACTGAAAAATATTTCCTTTACAGAACATATTTACATAAAATAGCTAATACTATTTTCGCATCGAGTGTACACAATAATAGCTATTGCCCTCCGCAAAGCTTTTTCCAATCGGTGACGATGACGTGCACTGACACTCAAAAAGAACTCAACGCACCAAATTAAAATAATTGAAAAATTTAATTAAATTACACAAAAGTGTTAGTGAATACTGGCACTTTGATGATTAACTTTTATCCAAGTTATAATTTAGCCAGATCTTTATGTGTCTTATCTCTATCTTTCCCTCTCTCTCTCTCTCTCTCTCTCTCTCGGCTCTCAAGGGATGCAACTATGGTGATGCAACAGTCAGGAATATCTGGTGTTTCCAATAAAAACTTCCCAAATTCGGCCTCAAGCCCTCTACTCTGAGGAGAACCTGCATCATATATAATATTCTCAGATCCCGAGACATATTTAAAAGCCTGTAATATTGTCATTGCCTGCTCCATAATAACTTGTCAGTATCGAAGTCTTCAAAGGGGTATTTGCATCCGGTACGTACAATGATAACATACATACATACTCTTGGATCCGAAGTGGGCGTGGATTCGATAAGAGATAAGTACATAAGTACTCAAGGATTTCATTTAACGAATGGCGTATAACTATTGCGTAAATGTCACTTGTTTAATAAGTACGTCACGATATGCGTATTCTGTAGCGTTAATCTAACGGTTAGCGTATACCGAAAAACAGGTCTCAGGTTCAGATTGGGCCAAAAAGTGTTATAGATTTTTTCTGATTATAAAATGCTTAAAAACAGCCCGAAATTTGGAAACTGGGATCTTAACCTCCGTGACTTGGAAAATGAAGCCATCGGACTTGCGCCTGATCTCTTCTCGGTCGTGTCGAATAGCAGCACCATTGGGTTGTGATAGTGAGAGACCAGAGAGTGCACTATAATATCTACTGCGTAGTTAGCTGTTCTTCATTAAAAGTGGCCGCCGTGACCGACATCGGCTAAAAGTCCATCATCACATCATTCTGTAACGAACATAAGTACCACACCATCCCACCGTGTGAATCTGGTGAATAGAATCAATTCTGATGACTAGTATAGCCAGTCCTACGCAGCAAGAATTTACTACATATTTTGGCATTAAACATCATTTCTATTTATGCTAGTTGCATGACCTTAGCATTGGAAGTACATTTAAAATATTGGAAGGAAATTTAGGAAATGCTCTCTAATTAAATATTTAAAAATAGTGTAACGTATTGTTACGTTAGTGGGCTTGTGATTTCCTTCTTATGACCTTGAATTTAAAAAAAATACATTTATTTACTGAGTGAATCCAGACTTACGATTAAATAACATTTCTTTTGCTGTTTACTTTTTTAAATACATTTTCATTTTTGTCTCTACATTCTACTTTTGAGTTCACATTAAAATTTGATTTGTAGTCACAACGAAGAGAATTTCAATAGATATGACTAAAGTAACAAAATATATAGCTAAATTCAGTTCTTCAGTTTTACATCACTCAAGAGTTCACTTTCATTTACTATAAGTAGTGTTCGAAACTGGTTTTTCAGCCGCAACCAAAACTGTAACTTCTCAAACATGTATAAAATTTCCATTGTCTTCGAATCAAGTGTATTTTTTACATTTATTTCCGTACATAAAGTTAAATTGCGTTAAATAAAATAATAAGAAAATCATTAAAGTAGGCAATAAATATATATATTTTTTTTTATGATGAGTATATAAACAAAATAAATACCTATGTTATATTTTATTATAAGTGTTACCACGCTTATAACGAAATTTTAAATAATATATTGTATAATAATAGAAATTGGTTAGAATATTAAAAAATACGACAAAAATACGACAACACGAGTTTAAAACAAAATAAATAAAATACAATAGTTGTAAATTAGAACAATATTGCTTACACGAGTCTTTCAACTGAAGACGGTAAAGTTGTAATTGATATGGTAAAATAATTGATTGATATTGTTAATCATAGTCATTCGTCAACCATATCTAATTAATTGATTTTTTAAAATCAATTAACTAGATACGGTTTTACTCACGTGTTTATTTAGGAAATGCACGACTGGCTGTGTGTCACTCTATGAAAAAGTAGGTACTTTAGTTGTTCTGTAATTTTTGTACTCCCCTTACAAAAATTCGGCATTCTGTAGGACATTTACGACTTATGACGTATCTCGGTATGTCCGTAAAATTACTGATGTGTTTTTATTTTTAAAGACAACTACACCATTAGGAATATATCCAGTAACGCGAGGGACTTCACAAACATGCACGAAACAGACACAAAGAACGCCCAGACTCGGTACAATAATTTGTGGATCACACAACGTGGTAGAACGTGTAGAGTCAGAACCCAACTTTGTAGAAAGCGGCGAAAAGGTAAGGCGAAAAGATAATGCCATCTTTACAGAATTTACCGGGACTCGTTACAACGTGTTATGAGTCCCGGTACATATTTTTTGAGACAAACCCAAACACAATAAACAATTTGAAAAAATCTAGGCAAATATCTCAAAACTATGAATAATACGAGTATATTTATTACTACAACTCTACTTAAGCGCATCTACACGAACACAGATCAGCATAAATCATACAGTGAATTTCGGTGACTAAGGGCAAGGGTCAACTAATTAAAAATGCGTGTCTTTCATACTGATAACGAAATAATCAACCTATTTCATTTGCTTTGAGTCTAGTGAAAGTAGCAACAGCCAATGTGTGATGTTACCGCACCGTGTATACTGAAGTCAATGTATTATAACTGCATTTACACATGAAACATAGGAGTTGTCCTATTTCTAAACCAACGGACATTTTTCATTCATATTTTGCAAATCGTCTGAGAATAACGAAACTCATATGTACTAGGAGTTATGGCAAACCCTAGATTCCAGTCTGTATGTTAATCGTTTAAATGCAAAAGATAACCTGAACTCAATACGATTTACAATCGACGGCGGCGCGGGCGAGCGAGCATGAGTTAGCCGCAAGTTTAACCGAACGACGTATGATAATTTATCAACACTCGAGTTTCGGCACGGGCAAAACCGAAACTAGATTTTTTTACCAAAACTGGTTGAAACTGCAATCGAAATTTTCGATCAGTCATCATCTACAACTGTTGTATGAGCAAACTAGCTTTTGCCAGCGGCTTCGCTCGCGTTAAGAAATGTTATTATTAATTAGGTATAATTTTTGAGGCTTTACTTTTGTTTAGCGTTTGTAAACAATTGAGGTATATAAAACTTCTTTGTACACAACATTCTTAACTTATCTGTCATTAGGCGCTAAAACATAAAACTGTCCATTAGAGAAGCAATGTTTAATTCTTAAAGAATCCTTAATTTTCGTTCAATCACTCGAAAATCTAAGAATATTTATACAAACTTTCATCCCCTATTTTATCCCCTTAGGGGTGGAATTTATTAAAATCCTTTCTTAGGGGATGCGTACGTCATAGTAGCTTTATGGATATAGAGTCTCAGCCCCATCGGCTTAAAATTGTCACATGAAACTGTGACAATTTTGAAATTTTTATCCCCTATTCTATCCCCTTAGGGGTAGAATTGATCAAAATCCTTTCTTATCGGATGTCTTCGTCATAATATCTACCTGCCAAATTCCAACACGATCGGTTTAAAATTAACAAAGTTTCATACAAACTTTTATCCCCTTGAGGGTAGAATTGATCAAAATCCTTTCTTAGCAGATGCCTACATCATAGTATCAACCAGCATGCCAAATTTCAGCCCGATCCGTGCAATGGTTTGGGCTGTGCGTTGATAGATCAGTATGTCAGTCAGTCACCTTTGAGTTATATATATTTAAATTTTCATTAATTACGTTAACTATCTCTATCTAGAATATTATTTATTAACGTTAAGATCAAACAGTCTTTCAAGTGTTGTGACGTATTTTAATACATAGTATACCAGTAAAGAGATTGATTTTTAAACTTGTGTAGACGTAAACAACCTTCTTAGTGCATTTTAAGAGGTCTCGGTAATACAACTAATCGAATAACTATCAGAACTTATATAAACAGAGTTCTACACATAGTTCTATGTAAAAAGTTTTCCATAAATTGCTACTAAAAAATTTGTTATTCTGATTTAAAACTTTTGATACCAAAAATACCGCTTCAAAAATATACGCACCAAAGTTATTTTATTTTTAGCATAACGAAGCCTCGTCGTAAACAATTTATAATTTTAGCACACCGAAACCTCATCATGAAAAGAGGAGTATATACCCTTGTAATTTTAAATTATATTTATAACCTTATTGCGTAGATATAAAGATATATATGTATATATATATATACTATAAACTGATCAACATCCAAGGGAGGACTGCAAACATTAAGTCAATTTGTTTTACTATCGATTTTCAGATAACACAAAACATTGTTATCGTGTTTATAGTTTTTAATACGTCATAATTGAATTAAGTGTCTCGCTTTATACACTCGATTATGATCCTGATACTAATCTTAATCACTACCTAAAGATCTATTCTTCGTTAGCAGTAAAATGGATTCATAATTTATCAAAATAAGTACGTTTCTTTCGTTCTAGTGCAACTATTTAGTTTGTCAACGATATTGCCATACACACAAAACGTTAAGTACATTTCGCATTTAAAGTATGGTAAATCTTTATAGTTGAACTAATATTACATTTTATGACATAAAATTTTGGTATTTTAAATTCGATACTGTTTTCAGAACGTAGCAGTATCGTTTCAATTAGTGTATTATCTTGTTCTTTCTGCTAATCTGGCTCCAACAAGTATCCACAATGAGATTTGTAACATTTTCGTATTATCGCAAACATATAAACACTGAAAGACGGCAGTATCAGTACATTTTAGACGTTTAAATAGAATCAAACTAAGGCCAGGAGTTTATTTTTTAACTTCTCCTTTCTAAATTATTATTTTGGCCATCGTACTTGTGTTAGCTGAGATAGATCTCATAATTAGAGGCACAAAGATTTAAAAAGACACAAAAATGACGCAGTTATCAGTTACAGATACTTAAGAATAATAACTTTTTGCATCCTTCAAGCTCTGATAAAATTACACAGCATTCGATTTGCTTAGCTATGTTTTACATTGAAACAATAGAAGTATACGTCAAAACCACGTGAGCATATGTACAGGCTATAAAGGAGTTCAATTAAAACTAAATATGGCAGAATATCACGTAGCTAAACAACCATTTACAAAGACACTTTGCCATATTTAGTATTAATTAAATTTGATTCATTGAAAAGGAATTGAATAAAGCTGCTTAATATTATTATATAATTATTCATATGAACATAATGTTTTATATATGTACGTTGAACGATGACTTGTTAACTTTTACCTTCTATTTTTCCTTCCAGTATTGTTCTAAAGAAGGTGGCGTGTCTTATCAAGTGGCCAACCATTTTGCCCCTCCCGATTTCAATAATATTATAATTCCCTCTCTTCGCTTACCATTAGTTAGACTTCCTCATTGATTTCTGTTTGAAGAAAATGGGAGAAAATAGAGAGACGTGGTGATTACTTCACGGATAAGAACCTAGACCTTAAATTGAGAGGCAGAGACTACTTTATGAAACTTTTTATTTTTACGTAGTATTTTTCTTGAATTGCTATAAATGTTAGAGATCTATATAAAAAGCTCAATAATTATTGATATTAACGCTTATGACCAAAAGAGCAAATTTACAGACGGTTTTAAACAAACCGAAGTGATTCATACTAATACTAGCTATATTTAACATTTGTGTTGATATGCTATTTGCAGACTACATCATCTTGGTTAGTGAAAAACAATACGAGGTAAAATAGAACAAGAACTGAATGACTTTATTGCCATTTTTGTGATCTTTTAGTTCTAAAACCATTTAGCTATCGACTGCAGAAGGCAACAGAAACAATATGTGAGTCATATTTGCTGTAAAAGTAAAATCTTCAGACCAGACCATGTTTAAATCTGAAGTCTACCAAAAGAAGGGTTGATAGATATCTGCATATTGCTTAAAGCTCAATATTGGGACAGATGTGTGGTGCGCCTGGTATGTAAAAAAACTATAGCCAAATTATGTAAATGAAATTACTTCCCAATTTAAGAATGTATCTTATCATACCTTCATTCTGTATGACGTACACTCTTTAAAATAACACATCAAATATAAGTTACATACATCTGGCAAGTTGAATGTTTATCAACAAATGAACACAAGTCAGAGTTGTTGTTCTTGATGGAATCTCATCTATCCCAACAAAACAAACTGCTAGCGTAACTAAAATACTCCAGGAAATTACATTGACATATATTCTCATGGAAGTTCTGCACGAAAGTGGAATGGACACATCTAAAATTATCCAGACGGCCGTCGCGATACACCTTTTCGCTAAATTCTTTTCAGAACAAATAACAGAAACTTTTAAGATCGGTAATGATAACTATTTATTTTTACTACAGTATAAAAAAAACTTTTATAGCAGTAAAAACAGTAAATAGAAATGAAAAAAAAAATTAAATGATACGAAGAAAAGATTATTAAGGTATTACACTTTACGACAATCTGATTAATTTCAAAGGAGAAAGTAACCACATTGTCTTAGAATACACCAAACGATTAAGTAGAAACTAAAACAAATGATTGTAATAATCGTGGTCACCAACATCAAAGCATATCTAATGGAGCATGAATAATTCTTGGCATGCGTGAAGTTGTCATCTTTATCGATACGACAGAGAAAAAGTCTAGAGAAATGAAAAATAACTATTTAATATTGCCTTAACTGTTTATACTTAGTTATTAAACATACCCAGTACAATCTGCTTTAGTTTCCGATCCGGTACTGGCTATTGAAAACTATATATTGATTACGAACTTCATTAATCCAGTTGCTTTAACAAAACAATACCAGTTTCTCAGTTTGGAATTTTCCTTTAGTTTATGAATGACTGACTTAGTCTTAATTGTTATAAATTGGTAATATATACGTAATCTTTGAATTACTTGATGTTTTAATCAATAGGCGCAAAATATAACAAAAACAAAGTAATTTTGACTAAATACAAACTAACTAACGACAATTGTTTATTGTTTACCTTCGTTGTCACAACTAAAATCAGATTTTAAAATAACCATACAATAAGTGTCTGGAACAGATCGCCATAAGTGATAAGACTGCCATTTATAACACCACATGTAGATGTCCATCTATGTCTGTACAAAAGTTATATTGTAGTGGTGTGCAATGAAGTTGTGTAACGTGTTGTGTTGCGTGAATTACTCTGTACACTACTTAAGATTAAATTATACATCAATGTGAACGAATCTTGAAATGGTGATGAAATAATGACAGGAACACAGAAGTGGTGAACATTCTACAAACAATTTCCCCTTTTCTATTTCAAAGGTTTGACAAGCCAACATTAAATGGGTGATTGTTTTTTTATTGTTTTACACTTTTATGGTATAGAAACACAAACGAGCAAACGAGACACCTAACGGTATGTAACGACCACCACTATTCATGGACACTTGCAACCCGAGAGTCACAGGTGCATTGACACCCGCCTAACAACCCAACCCGAGAATTAGGTGGAGGGGAGGAAGGTTGGTCACACTCTTTAATGTAACTGAACTTTGTCTTTAATACTACGAAATTTGGACGAATAGTTTAAAAGTTATCACGATTAGATTAAACTAGATAAAGCGCCATTAAGGTCCTACTATGAGGGAGCACAATGGAGGTGAAGCGACAGTCCATGTAATGTTTCACATTAGTATGGATCCAAAAGTAATTCTCGTGTTTTCACCACTAAACAGCAACAACCATTTTAAATGATTTTAAATTTGCAATGGAGATCCTTTCATTCTAAAGGTAGGGTATGGGCTACTAGTTTTAGACATAGACACGGGCAAAAGCTAATCTACAGTTCATACATTTACTCATATAACAAAATATTTTCTTAAAAATGTTACAAGTCAATATATTGTTACAAGCACACACAAGTGAAAAAATAAAACAATTGCATATGTACAAAATAAAATAAGCAACTGGTATCTAATTAAAATTCTTCTGAACATGAAAATATGTAATAAACACAATACAACAGACTTATTAACATAACACATGTCTTCAAGAATGTTTTAATATTGTGGGTTTACAATTTATTTCGTCGCTTATTGACCTATTTCACTACCACATTTAAACTACTAATATCAAACATTGTTTAAATATAGAGATTCGAGGAAGTAAAACACAGCTACAATTGATTTTCTAGGCTGAGATACAATTAATTAGGTCAGGAATTATTCGCCGTATTCAAACTTCTTTAGGTTATACATGTTATACATATATACTGCGTACGGTTCGGTTTCGTTCGGCTTCGTTCGATTATACAGGTTTAAACTTCGTCCGAAAAATGAACTGAAAGATGTAAATAAATCATTTTTCCCATTGACACCGTGTTTTCATACGTCACGAGAGTAAAGGAGTTGGAGGGTCACTTTATGGTGAGTGACTGCATCGCAACTCAAGAATACTCACTCGGTGAAATACCACGAAAGAATTGCTGTGACCATATAGTGGGTGATTGCCTATAATTGGACGAGAACAAAACATGCCTTTAGTATTTTTGTATTTATATAAGGTATGTGTATCATTCGTTGGTGATCCAAAATAAATGAAAAAAACATGTGGCTGATTCATTTTTCACAATTGACAGTTGTCTTCATAGTGTTATGTTACGTTAAGTCCAAACAGTGATGGACTAAAAATACGAAGTGTCACCACCTAATTATCCAGTGAGTATCGTAATTGCCAATTTCGGGAGCAACCTAGCAGTCCAGTAGAGGGTTATTAAAAGCTGTTTAAGTGTTGATGTTATGTTTAAAGAGTTCGAAACGAAACAATCTGTCTTCCAAGAATACTCTAAGCCTAGACACATTACAATGAACAACCGCCTAA
Organism: Hypercompe scribonia; assembly: GCA_949316085.1. Classification (NCBI taxonomy): domain Eukaryota; kingdom Metazoa; phylum Arthropoda; class Insecta; order Lepidoptera; family Erebidae; genus Hypercompe; species Hypercompe scribonia. The sequence goes on along the minus strand of OX438981.1, from coordinate 13,287,385 downwards.
TGTGTGGCAGCGTGACCTTACTCGGTCACGCATCACTATTTCGAACCTATTACATATAAACACTATTTCCTGTTTGTTTCGTGATTCCACCGGTAGCAATTACCAATATTGATATAGAATATTAGCAATACCTTCAAATATTTGATATTTGTCTACCTCTCATTACAAAAGTAAACACTCTCAAGGGCCACAAGTTCCCATAAATGCCTACCATAAAGAAGGTTTAAGAAAACACATGTCATACTAAGCCGTAAAGAAGTTATCTTCTTAAATTACTGATATCAGTAATATAACTGTATTTTTTTTTAACGATTTTTATAAATATATAAATTCGGTTCCGTCTTTTAATGTACATTGATTTGTATATTTCAATGAATATTGGAAACGAAAGGCAAATTTTATGTGATCATAAATGTTATCAATGTCGAGCCACCCAAGTATATGATGGCAGTTAGGTTTATGATGCCTTAAACTGCCTGAAGTAGTAAATAGTACCTTAAAACCATAATTGATCTTACTATCTGTAATCTTTCAATTGTGTGCAAGCAATTTCTTTTTGTTTTTTTTTCATTTTGTTGACTTAACTACTACTGCCTTCCAGATTTAATCTCAAAAGGTATTTGAACAGTTACCAGTTACTCTCAGATTGTCTCTCAATTATATTATATATATTATTATTTATATCTTTGAAGATTTGTATTATTCATCATTATTCAAGAAAAAGTAATAACTTTTACCAAAAAAAATTACAGCGTTCATTCAGGTTTTGATATTCTTGTCACCACTGCGACTGCAGTGAGGACACGGCTCAGGACACGCTAGCGGCTTGTTCCGCCTGGACGGCGCAGCGTGGGGTCCTCACTGCAGTTATTGGAGAAGATCTCTCGCTTCCGGCCGTCCTACGCTGCATGCCCGGTAGCGACAGCTGTTCTACTGCGGTCACAACCTTCTGCTAAGACGTAATTTCACTGAACGAGGTGGCGGAGAAGAAAAGAAGTGGTGGTATCCCCACGTTTAAAAAAAAGGTTTTGATGTTCTACTAATTGCATTCATTCTTGGTTTTATATTTTTATATAACCATACGCTAAATAAGCGCCAATGCACTTTATAGCATGACTAATGTTGAAACAAGTAAATCAGAACATATATTCTTAGTCAAGGCTGTCAAGGATCTCAATCATGCACAGAACGATGAAATTTATTGTAAAAGCAGCTGACATGGGCCTGCAAACCCGTGAAAGGCATGTCTTCTGTCTTGAATTTTGATATATATAGCTTAATGCTATCGGACTATAAATTCAAAAGGTGATTCTTATTTTGGTGTTCACTATCGACAGGTTCAAACAAGACTATCTGGGTTCACTATCACACCATTTTAGTAACAATCACACCTAGGGCGTACTCTATCACTATTGTTAGATACAAATGTTGCAGTATTGGCTGAGGCTAATTAAATTACCGACTGTTGAAACCTTAGGAGCTACATGCTCACGCAGCAGCAAAACTAATTACGCAGCGCTCACGAGTTCGCACTAAAAAGAAAACTACTAAAATGCATTATTTTACAGTTTCTTACGCCACTATAGTAGATAAACAAATTCGTTGTATTTACGTTTACGTTGGTTTTTGCTCAAAATTAGATTTAGGAAAAATCGGATGGCAATATATAATTAAAACATATTTGCGAAATAATTAATCTTTGTCACTTTATCACGGGAGACCCGCGATTATTGAAACAATATAGGGTTGACTTAATTGAAAACCATTAAGCGATTACACAAAAATTCATTAAATACTTTATGCCCACTTGTATAAAAGTTATAAATAGTCTATTGCTTTTCTGTACAGAGTTTTTTAAAATTTCATTTGTCAATTTGTCAATTTTACGGCGCTTAAACACATTCATAAAATCTCCAACTAATATAGGTATGCACGAATTCTTCGTAATATAAGCTCTATATAACTCTATATAACTAAGTAAGGTAACAATAGCCTATTTACCTGTCTAGACCCAGGTTACTTGAAGGACTTGTCAATCTGGCGACTTTGCAGACTGATATTACTGACAGTATCACATAGAAAGTTATTTTTATTTACGAGTTCTCAGGGATTTTTTTTGGCTACGTCAGTTTTAATCATTTTGATTGACTTCATCAAAAAAATTTAAAAGGCTTTGGTCATTATTTCATACTATACTTTTGCTTGTGATTTACTTAGGATCAATGTAATTCAGTCGTTTTTTTTTCATGAAAAATAATAAAAAGGTTGAAATACATAACGTTTTCCTTCTATTTTCTCATCCAAAATTTTTATCGTTGTGTTATATTATTAAAAGTATACATTATAGTGTTTAAAATGAAAAAAGAAAACAAAAATAATTTGCTTGCACACAATTTAAAGGTTGCAGATAGTAAAACCAATCATAGTTTTAACGTATACTACTTCAGGCAGGTTAAGGCACCATAAACCTAACTGCTATACATGGGTCAACATTTATGATCACATAAAATTTGGTTTTCGTTTCCAATATTCACTGAGTTATGAAATTCACAAGTCAATTTACAATAAAATTCGTAACCGAATTTAAATTTCGATAATAATCATTATAAATTGTATACACTTCACTATAATAATTATTACTATTTAATGTAATTTTAAATTTTTAATGTAGTACTCCGTGTGGTGATGGATTAAGAATACATAGTGTTACCACCAAAGTAACTTATTCTGTATCTATTAATGTAAAAACCAGATCACATAATTATAAAACATACATTTCGAATATTCTTTAAGCTTTACTATATGGTGATACCACTAATGGTGCGGTTAGTTCAGTACCTGTAACCACTTTTAGTAACTATTGCTAGTGAGCAGTTCGTACGCTTATTTACAGCTACTGAACACACAAAATACACAGACATTAATTATCAACAACCTACTTATAGCAGGAAAACTATATGTTCTATCTCTTTAAATATAATACATAATAATACATATATAAAGATAAACAACCTGTTAAATGTGCTAGTTTTGGAGATATAGTTTCTAACTTATCTCCCTCATCCATCTTGTTCCGGCATAAACTGATTAGATTCCCAAGGAGCGTTCATCTCTAACTAGCGGATAGCTGTGAACGTACCCTCTCAATCTCAGTGTAATCCCTTTGTGTTATTGTTACACTTTGCACTAACTCCACATAAATTGGGAATAGTGCAATAAAGCGATAACGATGACTTCTACATTTAAAGCTAATGTATACTTAAACTGTCGTTATTTTGCCTTTCAAAATCGTATTGAAAACAATTTATTTGATAATTATGTGTACCACAGTTTCAATATGACCTAAGGAAACTCTTTATTAATCAACTGTCTTCCAAAGTCTTTAGAGTCAGATTGAACTCCTTTATGTGACCTCCGAGATACAAAGAAATATAAATTATGATTATGATTTTTTAAAAACATAATTTTTTAAACAGTAGGCTGAAACTATTCTTATTCAGTAATGCTTTTAAACACATTCCAACATTATTTTAATCGCACGTTAAAATGTATTTTAGCACAACATATTTTCGCGCCCACCTACATCTTTAATGAAAAGTAGCACACAGTGTATTGCTTATTTTAGTTCGATTTATGATTACCGAATTAGCCCTAAACCATCTCTGCATTAAAATTCTTTTACGATGATTAAGACGGCTACTGAACAGATTTCAGCTTTAAATAAAAGTTTAGGAAACACGAATAAAGCTACTAGCGGTCAGCCTTTTTCTACCGATAAGCAAAGCCTCTAGTGTGTTATTTAATTAACTAATATTACAAAAACATCTGTTACATTTAAATCCAGACGGCACCGTTATTTACGATAATTGAAGTTTATAGACAATGAAACAGTGATTAACCTCTTTTAGTACAAAATCCTAACCTAATAGTGTAATTTAGACAATTCCACATTTTATCACTGTTCTCAATGTGTTTTATCGAATATTTAACGGTTTACTACGAAAATATTTGCGTAAAGACTAGAAATAAACTTAGATGTACTGTAGATGAGTCTAGATGTTTAATAATATAAATATTGTAGTTTACTTTAAAAGACTATAAACACAAGAAATTTAATTTAAGAGAAAGCTTACATCATGGTTGGCTAAAATTAATCATGTACTTATCAATTATTCGTTTTCACTATACACTCCATTGATGTTATAACTCATTTATATGTAATATAACTTACTTATTCATCATTTTCGTATCATTGGTACGGTACTGTAGATTCATAATCTTTAAAATTGTGCTATGTAACTATTTTCTTCAAAAATAAATATTACAATTACTATTAGAAAAATGTGAGAATGACTTTTGTTTGTTACGCATGGCTACTCAATCAACATCACATATTTATAAACACATTTTCACAAATGTATTAAAAAACTGTACTCTTAACGTAATAAAAGTACTGCTCCCAACGCCTTGAATGAAATATATACGATACGGGCAAAAGTTAAGAAAACCTATATAACAAAATTAGCTACATAAATAAACAAAAAAACAAAAGAATGTTGACTTCATATTCTGTTCAAAACGCTGCCGCTGTGCTGAAAGTATATGAAAAAAATTGTATGAAATATATTAACAATCTTACATTACTCGGGATACTTTGTATAAATGCTTCTCAAAACCTTACTTTAAGAACAATACCTACTTAACAAAAAGTATCTTAAGTTAAAAATATTAAGAAAAGTCTCATCTAACATAGTTTTCACGGTTTAACCGCCATTTTTTCCATCTAATAAAAACACTCGAGACTGATTCATACTTTGATCGCTCGATTCTTCAGTACTTATAATGTGTGTGGAAATTTCCGCTGTTTTATCGGAATATTTAGGTAATGAAGAATTATTGGCATTCTATTCAAGTCGAGTATTATATTACATGAGGTAAATATTATCGCTTATCTGAATATACTTAATATTGTACTAGTTGCGTATACTGTTGTAATTTGTTACGTTGTTATTGGTATGCATTGTTGAGATAAAATGTAATATAACATGAAGTTCGGAAAAATTTCGATACGATTATGGCTTTACAGTAATTAAGTTGTAATAAAGCCCTTTTCAAAGTAGAAGCTTATGTCTAACAGTGAACGATTAAAAGCTATTAATATGTGACTTTCAGAAATTAATTTGGATTTCAAAAGGTTTGAAGGTTAAATCCGTTTCACCATAAAAACAAACTGATAATGGGAAGAAAAACTACGGGAAACTCTAACGTTGTTTTATTGTCTATAATCATAATTTTGTTTTTATTTAATTCAGGGATATAGGTCATGCATATGCTGCGGGATTAGTTGATGTAAGCAATGTATCAAGCAGGCTACGGTCGCACATCTGTAACTAACGATGAAGCGAAAAATAATGGATTCTAAGCAAATGTAAAATCCAAACTGTCTGTATACACACTTTTCCAACATAGGTTATAGGCATCCAACACACTAACTAAATCACTGATAGATATTTTAGAAGTTTAATCTACTAGCTCAAATCATCTTAGAAAAATTTGGACCATATATGTTTTGAATGTTGAACTTATTAAAAAAAACCTTCCGTATAATGTCAGTAAATAAATTGAACTCTACTGCTTGGTTAATGTGCCTATTTTTTTAATTCACGTCTTAGCATTATTAAATAATCTGGACTTAATGAAAAAGGTCAGAACTCCACATTTCCTAACAGAAACATTAAGAATTCCAAATTTTAGATTCCCCCATGTGCTAAAATTTAAAGAAAAAGATTTGCAAAAAATTTTCTTCACTTATCAAGCGGATAGCCATAAGAAAATAAAACGAATTAGTAGGGCCTCATGACTGGTCCAATACATGGGGTATGGTGGAGAACAGACAATGGTAACAGAACGTCACATCAATTCATATTACTCGTAAACACTTTTTTGAACAGATAATTTGTTTTAAAAAGAATATTAGTTATTATTAATATATTTATAATAATCGTCACCATTCTCCACTGTCATCAAATTTTACATTTCTCAACAGATAATGAAACAAATCATATCATTCATTGAACGATCCCGAACACATCAAATTTCAAGGTATATTTGTGAGTAATAAACAAGCAATACGTATGACATGAATACGACGTTTCAACTCTCCATAGCCACATAAATAATGTATGCGATATTGAAGAAACGAAGATACGAGAAGGCTGAAAATCGACCACGGGCCATCGATCGCGACGTAGCCTACAAATGCACTTCGCTTGGCCAATATGCACCTTTAGTTATATTCTGGGGACATTCTGAACTTAAAGTGTTTTAACTGCGAGGAAAGCCGGAATAATTATATTTTTACTAGTCTAGCTGTGATAAATAAAAAGTAATAAATCAATGTTTAATTAATTACCAGAAAATACATTTCATGTTTCCTGCATTAATTGTTGTCACACTTTATGTAGGTAGGTATAATGCTGTGGTAACGTCTTGATTACTAATGGAGATTAGACAATAAAAGGTTATACAAATAGTATAATTAAAAGCAATTACATACATTTAATAAGTAAAAATATACTTATGTGGACTTCTGTATAACAAGTACCTAACTAAAATAACTTGTGGCAAGTCGTATCACGAGATGTATAGTTTTAATTTTTTAGTAATAAAAACTTCTAAAAACTGCTAGGTAACTGATTTAAATTTCAGCTATAATAGTCATTACTTATCTTTATATATTTACTTTACTTACTATATATTTACTTTTATTCTTTATATAAAAAGATAATTGAAAACTTTGATGATCATCTTGTTAGTTTTATATCCACGTGTGTTATATTTACAAATTACATATGCCAGAATAGTTCTATGTAAAATAAAATTATATAAATCGCCACTACGGATGCCCAATTATATTGACAATTAATTAGTCTATTCCAACTGAATAACACACCAAGGTGTATGCCAAAATGTTCATGTGCCAACATTTCACTAACTCTAGTAAAAGTTTTTTACATTTTCAGGTCCCTAATTGTAAAATGGTGAATCATGCAGTCATTTAGTTAACCAACATTCTCAAATGAGTTGATGGCAGCATATGTAGCTATAAAGAGTACGGAACGTACTTCAAACTCGTTGACACGTCAAATGGAAACGCATGAAATAGTGTATTGGCAAGGGAAAATAAAAGATAAAAGTATTTCAGAATAAGCTGTATATTTAAATGTAAATATTTTGAAAAGTATCAGACATCAGTGACAAGTAGGTACATGCATATCGATTATAATTATTTGCAAACAATAACACTCAATCAAAATGATGGATGAAAAACTCTGAATTTGATAATATATAAAGATACTGCACATGTTTAGAATTTAAATAGGCCTACTTTACTACCCTCTGGCAGTCTAATAGACAAGGAACTTTGATAAGCGAACATATAATAGACACCAAATTTTCACCTGAATTACCAACATAGAACATGTTGAGATATGCTTTTATTTTAGAACGTAATAATATATCTTACTATATATCACTATTATCGATCTCAGTTATACTGATAGATAACTTCATAACAAAGCTGGTCCAATTACAGTCATCGGTAAACACCATATAAAATAGGCGAAAATCATAACATAATGCTGTAGGTTAAACGACGGTAAATAAAAACATTATCATATTACTACATCGATGACTACAATACATACAACACGGCTTACAATTACCAATATCGACAGTTTGCACTATGTGTACATTTTTATTAATATAAGGTACTCTAATTACAACTCTAGACAGGTATTCATTATTAAGATGCCCTTCTCTTGCTTCTCTTCTATACCCTTCCTCAATGAATACTATCCAATACAAACAGAATGATTCAAATCTGACTGATACTTACAGAGATTAGCGTGAAACAACAAACAAAAACATTAAACTCTAGCTTTTATATTAGTGTACATTTAATAACTAATTCACAAACGGATGCAAATTCTTAACAAAATTTTGTCAAAATGAAAACTGCAAAATGTGAGTGAATGGTTACCGAATAAAATTCAAAAACAGACTTGAATTTATGCATGTTCCCTTTCAGCTTAAATAAATTAAACCACTTACAATTAACAAATCACAGATACCCTTCACGAACTGCCGAACTAACCTCTAATGACCTCCGGGGTGATTTTTAAATAATACTTATCGAACCCCAGGGTGTGCTTAAACTAAACGCAGTCTTAAAATCCATACAACGTAGGTACTTTTTTCATTACAACCTAAATCTGACAACCTGATCATTATGATAAACGGTACGGTGTTCAGTGAACGACTAACGAACATGCAACAGTTAAGGAAAGCAAATCGATATAATGTAAGTGATGACAACTAAAGTATTGCATTGTGTCGATGTGTAACGTTCAAACGTTAAGTTCTTAGCGTCCGAAACACCATAGGCGGTTAGTTAGCACATTCATCAATTGTCTACTCATCTTCTCGCGTTCACTATCGGGAACATATCACAGATAGTGTGGCGACGCCGCTGACGGCTCGTGTCACAGGTAGGGCACGCAGGCCCCGCATCGCGAGTGCCGCTCGGGGGACTCGGCACGCGCCCTGCACACAAGCACTCGTTAACTCACGAGCTCCTCTCCTCGCGACGCGAATCTGAGCGGCCGAGCGCTCGTTTCAGCTTCTCCACCAACCTGCTGTGGAACTTGTCCTCCCGCGGCACGCCTTTGGGGCTAGCCGAACCCTTGCTGGGACTGTCGATGGGGACTCGCAGTGAAGCACGCGAGGGCGGCGCGCGGCAGTAAGACAGCGAGCGCATAGCGGGCGCGCTGCGGTGCGGGCTCAGCGTGTGCGAGCGCGGCGACAGCGTCGGGCCCTCCGACCGCGACTCCGATACCTTGCGGACGCGGCCGCCACCCAGGCCCGCCTTCTCCGCAGACTCTGAGATCCGCCGTGACCGCTGCGAGTTGTAAATGTCCCAATCGTTCTTCACTACGGGCATCATGAACGCCATCTCGGCGGTGGTGACGGTGACTCTTACGCGTTAACGTTTTTGATGAAGTATCGACTTCGTCGCCGTGAAAAACTGAGTTCACAGGTAGCAGCTCTCGAATCGATAATTGTCAATAAACAAGTCACTTGTTTTGACTTTCACGAAAATTTTATATTTCTATTAAAATTGTATCAGATATGGTTTTTCAGGCAAAAACAATAGTAGACTAGAGGAAACACCGGCTTTCACTTCAATGTCACACACTAGATTGATTAGGATAGGATGTTAACCCTAGGACGAATTGTGGTAGAATGAAGTATTCGTGAAAACACACACTGATTATAAGGAAAATATTGGCGCTAGTATCGCTGCGGTACCGATCAGAAACTTACGTTTTGTTGATTACAAGCTATCTTTTAGAAACTAAAATGTTTCAAAAATTTTAACAAATAAAAAATAAGAGTGGTAATTATAGGACACAAAATTTCATTTACAACAAGAAAAACAATGAAATAAAGATAAAACACATTTAAAGTAATATTTTACGGCCTATTCTAGTTTACAGAAGATGGCGTTACATTTATCCCTTATGCTATTCAACAACAGATGGCGACACTACATGAACAATTATGCTACAAACAAGATACGATAGAATTGCTATACGAGTTCTCTATAGAAAATAAATAGATGTCGTTATTTTAAAATAAAGATACAAATATCTTCCCTTGTGGTTAGCGACTCGGGATAACTTTTCCGGGTCTACGGCCTGACTCAGTAGTTTCCTGCACTGTCTGCAACTACAGGCGGGCCTCAGTCTTAGGGCCGGATCGATTGAGCTTTTTGGTAGTTCCAGAGTGTTAATCCGGTGGGAGGGGTAGCGGAACGATCCCTAGGGGCAACAATTTTCTAGTTACGCTCGGGTCTTTCCCACTGTGGTGACGCATAGGACATATATTTAGTTAGGTCGAACTCCGAGGGGTGAGAACCCCGAGTACTAGGTCGAGTGTCCAGGGTGGTCCGGTAGGGATTGTCCATCGGTTTACATGAGCAGGTTTGTGCTCATGCGTCTCATGAAGTCTTTGGCAAAGGTGTGTAGCGCGAGCGATCGCCGGCGGCGGTTTATCTCGGAAACGAGCGTGAACCAGGCCGTGACATCATAGGTCAGTCGGGGATGAATGTACGACTTGTACACACCGAGTTTCGCACAGAGCGGTGATCGGGACGATAGTACGTAGTAGAGAATCAATACATCTTTGTTAACATGAGGTTTCATTGTGAAGTGTCTTTCACAACTTCAATTATAAATATTTCAGTTTTCATTTTCGTCGACAGTTGAACAAATAAAAGATATTTTAAAGAAATAAATATTTCATAAAATAAAACTATGTTAATTTATTCAGCATCAAATTTTCATAACCCATACACAACAATAGTTAGGTTAATAACATTCACTCTTAAACATTACACGTAACTTAACTTTCCATAATAACATAAAACAGATATCACATGATTAGGTGGGAAAAAAACTAAATCGATTTAACAATCGATAACATATATGTCATGGACATCACTCATTATTATGTAAAAACCTTATCATTATATATTTTATTTAACTTTACAAAATATATCAAAATATTGCAGATAACATGTTACTATATCTACATAATACTATATGAGATTACAGTTAACACGATAGCACTAAGCTACAGAGATGAACAGAGATACCTAAAGCAGTCTAATATGTTATCGTTTTTTAAGCCGTCTGAATTAATGATTGGATAAACGATTATACAAATATATCGAGGCCAATTATCGTAATAACAAATCTATAAAGAAATAAAACAATATGAAACCTATTTGTGCATTGAAAAATAGTTAAATGTGAATAATAAACACAAAATATAATTTGAAGCATAATTTAGGTTATTCAAACTTAAACGGCTAATAATTACAATAAGAGAATATCTCAAACTGTTACTATTCTTAATAAGGAAGCTCGGTAGATATTTTTTATCTTTAATTATGATTTTGATTAAAAGCTTTAAAGAATTAGTTAAAATATAACAGTAATGCTACCTACCATGCTGATTTAGTTTCAATTGAAAAATAAACTTCGCGATCCTATAAAAAGGCCGCATGCAGGTAGTTCTCCTTTTGCTGTTAAATGATAAAAGATAAAAAAAAAACGATTACACCCGCTCTTAATAATACAATCTCGGACTAATTTGAATAACTCTTTTGATAGACAGGTATTTAAATATAACCAGAATTCACTACCAGTGCACGTGTATCCCTCCCACTATGATCCTTGGTCTTTCAAGCGGAGCGTGAAATAGCATCTCACTAAACCGACATAGTGTGGGTCACCATACTGTATTGTCTGCATTCGCAATGAGTATAGTGACCACAACTCTTGGATTCTAATCATACTTTCCATTAGGCGAGTAGTCCAATCAGACCCCCCAATACTATAGGGTGTAACCATACATATTCACAGTACAGTACACTCAATATCTACTATATTAAAACAGATCTGATATTAAAAATAACGATAATTAATTAGAAACGAAAACAACACTAGATAACGTCACATCTAAGATCAGAGAACGCCGTCTCATAAATAAATCTCATACTGTAAAAGAACAGTCATTTAAAATTCACGTCACAGATAGACCACTAGAACTGTGTTCAGATTTAGTTTTCTCCGGGTTATAGTACCCGTTCAGATTGACCATAGTCAACAGTTCCACCAGGTGCCTTTGGTAACCGCACTCCATAAGTTTTGTGACCACTTTGTGTAGATACTTTGCAAGCTTTTCAAATAAGTGAAACAGTTCTTGCAACTGTATAAAACTTGTATGTGTGAAAGGTCCGTCTATTTCTTTTTGATGCCACTCCCTGAAAAGAAATGATGTTTCTTAATTAATTATGAGAACCAAGATTTTTTTTTGAAAGGCAACGCCCGCACTAGGACCAATACTGTGTCGCAGTGGACTTTACAAGAAACGGACACAAAGAACACCCAACTCTGAACAACTATTTGTGGATCGCACAAAGTGTTGTCCCGTGTAGGGTTTGAACCCACATCACATCATTAACACACAGTGCAAGTAAGGAGCGGTGTGGCGACCGCTTAAACCACTAGGCCAACCGTTCAGTCAATATAACATTCTTCATAACAATAATTGAGATCCAAATTGAAATACACAACCAAAAAGAAGGGCAGAATACAAGACAGGACACATGCTTGGAACGAAGCTCTCTACTCAGTCTGATGCCTTATCTCAGGTCAAGAATGAGGTGATCAGGGTAACCAAGGTTTTATGGAAAAAAACTCAAAAAAGATAACTGGGTTTGTCAGTGTTTATAAGCACAGCATATATGTATATGTCTGATACCAATAAATAAAATTATTTTGTAAATTGCATTATTTTCGCCATAATAGGAAATCAGTTATTCCTTGAGACAGTTTCCAAGTACTAAACCACTATTTAGTCCATACTACCAAAAAGTAATTATATTGAATCGACTTACCCAGCTTTTAGAACTCGACTGAATTTCAAAATAACTGTAAATATGTCATTCAATAATTTCATAACGGGCGTAGATCTATTGTTCAGTAGACATCTGAACAATACCTTCTTTATATAAATGACGTGACACTCGTAAAGATCGTCCAACGTCCTAGCTTTCTTCAAATCGTTCTCAAATTCAATCCACGATGTGAGAATGCAAGTTGTTACAATGTAATTGTCAAGAGCTCGGATCATGGAAGCCATTATGTGACGGTATATTTGTACAGAAATGTACTGCGGCGATTTGACAAGTTTACGAGAATGTTGCTTTGATAATTTAACTGATAACTTTAGAGTCTGAAAAAAAAAATTAAAGCTAGTCAACATTTTATTTGTTTCTTCTAATTCTTTTATGATATTTAACTAGATAATGCGTTATAATAAAACTTTCTTTCAATGTATTTAATAACTTTTTTTCTATTTTTGGTGTCGGTTTCTCTACAAACATAGAGTAAGGCGAAAAAAAATTTTTTTAGCATTATTTTTATCTTATTACGCCAAAAAAGTATATCTTATGACGTCCGTACATAAGTACACACACACGTCTTTTTTTTTATTCTGGTCAGATAGGTGTAGTTAATTATAATTTGAAATAGTCCAAAAAAATATATTTCTTTTATTAATAAATAAACCGTGAAAGTGTTAGTTTACAGGCAAGGTTCTTAATACTTACTTCAAAATCTTCACCCAGAACCCAGAATATTCGTCTCATCTTGACCAAGAACTGGAAAACCTTGGCATATCGTAATAAAGCTTCTTGTGACAGTATAATATTTAGTGGCCAACTGACGGCGTACGTAAGGGACAGGCACTGTAGCACGTCCGGAGAGCTATGTTGGAAACTCAGAGGCGATTCTGTTATAGTAAACGACAGGTTTTCTGAGAATTTGTGAACATCTGCAATATCAAAGAACCAATTAAAGTCATAATTGAAGATATTATTACATATAACTCCTGGCTTTTGCCTGCGGCTCTGCTTTCGTGTATGTTGGTTATTGTGGCTAAAGCCTGTCCTTCCTCAAGAATTAAATTATCTCGATACGTAATTTCATCTAAATCGGTTCAGCGGTTATTGATTTCTCATATAAACTTCCACCCCCTTAAAGGATGATTTCTAGGACAAAAATTATGTCCCTTCTCTTGGCACAAACTATTCCTATCCCAAATTCTATCTATTCCCGTTGAGGGGTTTAAACGCGAAGAGGTAAGAAACAGATACACTCTTTATAATATTAGTATGGATGATGCAAAATATTATTATAGCTTAAACAAACAATGAGAATTCTAGCACTGAATTTATAAACTTACGTGAAATAGAAGATCCCAATGCTTTGTCTAGAATATTATGTAACGTTGCAAAATTTAACAACTCCTGAGGATTCAACGTCTTAACCAACTTTGAAAACAAATTATCACAAATGCTTCTAGAAAATTCTCCATCCATTAAAAAGAAGTAATCTTTTAGGCTTCTCAAATGTTCATACATGTCAAGATTTACAAGGAAGTATGTCAGAATCGAGTTATTGACCACTTCTAGCTGATACGTTAAAGGTAACATGACAGACCTTTGCAAGCAAGCTGTAAGAGTGGCTATGTTATCACACTTTATTTTCTTTTCATCGTCTTCTTCGGATACATATTGCGAAGCAAATATATTTTCGTAAGGTCGCTTTTGTACTTCCTCCATTATGACAGATGGGTTTGTGTAACAAGATGTTGCCATATCTGTCTGCATTTTATTTGTAAAATAATCTTTGGAATAGTTGTTTAATTCTTTAATTCCAAAGGGATCGAAATCTTTAAGAGTATACGAGCCATCTAATAAATTGAAAAATGAGTATTTTGTGTTAATTGGGGCTTCAGTCTCTAAGGTTTTCGATGGTGAACCATCCGGTGTATCACCAGTGTGAGTTGTATTGGTTAAGTCTGATTCGACATTTTCGTCATCAACGATTATTGGAAAATTAAAGCCGTCGGTTGTAAGAAACTCTCTGGTTTTAGTAGATTCTAAATCTTTACTGGCCTCGCTTCTCGGTGTAAATATGTCTGCAGTTAAAGCTTCCTCAAGAGGTACCTCCGCTGTTGTTGGTGTTTCAAGATCAAGCTGCAAAGATTTGGTTATCATATTTTAAAGTATACAAAATATCATCTTATACATAAATAGATTTTAATGCTTACCCTTGGAAAAATGTCTCCAGGAGTGCTAGATCCTGCATTAGGTGTAATTGCAGGGCTACCTCCACGCGCAGAGACTTCACTATAAGGCTTTAAATTTAACGTTAATCCTAAGCGCTTCGCACTTTCACTTCTAGAACTACCTTGAAACGAATTCATCTCATGATCAGAACTCATAACCTTTTTCTTATTTCGTACTGCTTCTTCTTGTGCATTATTCAAGGGTTCTCGAATAATTATATTTTCGGGAGGAAGGTTGTATTCAACTCCCAAAACTTTCATCTTGTTCAGCAATGCTTCTTTTTGAGCATCTGTTCTTGGTTCTTGAAATACAAGTTTTGGCTCTGATTTGATAATATTAATATCTGTACCGAGTACTTTACGTTTATTTCGTTTGGCTTCCATAAACGGTAAATTTTGATCATGATAATTATTCTCCTCGTCAACCGTCGCAAAGTGTACTAACGATGGACTCTTTACGGGATTGTTTTCAACATCAATTCGATTAAATTCATGAGTCATTACTTTCTGTTTATTTAGGAGTGCATCTTGCTTGTTTCTTTGGAATTGAATATTATCATTGATCTCGTTTAATTTGCTTCCTATATCACTTGACGATTGGGTATGTTGTATAAAACCTTCACTTTTGGTTAGAACAATATTCCCTTGTTCATCAACCTCTCTGTTGTTATCGCAAAGACCGTCTTGAGATTTAGAAACACCGAAAAAACTTTTAGCTACATTACATATGGCACTGATAACTGTAGAGGAAGTTTGACCGATAGAATTGCCTTTTTCACTTTGGGTTTGATTATTAATTTCTTCAATATCCTCCATTATAATCGATTGGGTTTGTTCGGCCATGTTGTCGCCGGCAACTACATTAGAACTATTCTCATCGTTCTTATCGATTTCGTCTTCAGGTTTGTTGTAATCAATGCTTTGAATAGACATTGCCATAACTTCTTCGTTTTGCTGATGTTCGAGTTCTAATTTTTCTCTTTTTAGATTTCGTTCTTCGGTTGATAATAGTTGCATTCGGCTTTGATCTAGCTGTAAACGTTTAATTTTCCATTCTGTGTGCATTTTACTCTTTTCGACTTCCATGTTCAATTTGGAATAGTATTCCATTATTTTATTCCTAAGATATAAAAAAAGAAACAATATATTTATAATATGTACAGTTTATTACTAGATAAAGGATACAAAAGTCCAAATAATACTTATACAACATTTATCACCTCTATAAATGGATATTCAATGATTCATTTCTAAAAAATTCGTCAAAAAAAATTGAAACAAACAAATTGGTTTGTTACAAAAATTTCTTTATTACTTGAAAGAAATTAGTTTTTGAAAGTATTTTAGAGGTTACAGTATAGGCCTGTACTAGTCACAAGAGATCTCAATACTTATATTACTAATAATAGCGTTACGAACATACCTCTCATCATTTCTAAGTTTTGAATCGACCTCCTCAGCAGCTTTTTCGGCAGCATGTTCTAATTCGTACCGCATCCGTTCACGTTGTTTTGCTTTACATTTGGCAGCTTTTGCTTCTGCCATGGCTGCTTCCAGCACACGCAGGGAATGTTGTTTCTCTGCTATTATTAGTTGTGCTAATCGTTTGCGTTCGGCTAAAAATAATGAAGAAGCAACTATAACCACTAGGGTGTCCCTTAAATTTCAAGTTCGATATTTTTTTACGCATACCTTCTTAAACGTTTCGTAATAACCCTATATTGTCTAGAAAAAAATATTAGTTCGATATATAAACGATAACCCGTGCCGACTTGCTATTTAAACTTGTCGATACAAGTTGCTTAAGTACTGCCCAATGACCTGTTACGACATGTTTTATTTGCCATTTCGTACGTGATTTTTGAGACTATTAGTGCTTCATTGCTTAGTGCGTAAACATGTCGGTGGAATTACGGAGTGATAAGCAAAATATTTTTCTTATCGGATTGACTAGCTACTAAATAAATGGTGCAAAATTACCATCTAATCGACAAGTTCTCTCAGTCCTATTTTACAATATTCGTGAGGTTAAATTGACTGTTAGTGAAAGTGCAAATCTTGTGATTAGGGAGTGCATTATATATTGGGAAAAAGCAAGAATTCCAACAAGGGCATTTCCTAACTGCGTGAAGAAACTTATTGATTTATATCATGTTTGGAGAGAGTTGCAAAAAAATTGTAAGAAAACTCAGATTACGTTTAAGAGTCGTGAGAACAATTTTATAATTAATCTTGATAATTTGTTTGATATTGCACATGCTGATGCTTTTGAGAGAATGAAAATAGAGGAAGATAAATTATTTTTAATGAAACAGAGAGAGCCAGGTCGACCGGGATGCTTAGGTGGTGTAGATAAAAAATTGGCGGAAAAAGAACAAAGATCTAGACAACGACGATTGGAAGAAGAGGAAAGGATTGTAAGACAAAGAGAATCACTAGCTGTTGCATCTACTTCCACCACAAATAACTTAGACAGTGTAGAAGATTCAGACGAAGAACAGATCTTGAATTCTGAACTCAGCTTGCCAGACGTTCCCTGCCATGAACAAAGTTCAAAAAGAGGTAGAAAGAATCTTATAACACCTAAACTAGTTGCAGCTTTAGATCGATGCCAGTTAAGCATTAGAGATACCGTTTACATTCTTAATGCGGTGGTAGAAGCGCTTGGTCTGAGCAGCGATGATTTCTGTATTAACAAATCCTCGATTCAGCGAATTCGTACTGAAACTAGAAAATCAAGGGCAGAAGCAATAAAATCTAACTTCCAAAACAATGTACCCGACATAGTCACAGTCCATTGGGATGGAAAACTATTACCGGGGTTGGATGTACGGAGTTTAAAAAAAGAACGCTTGCCAATTATAGCTTCATTTGACGATAGAGAGCAGCTTCTTGCAGCGCCGAAACTAGAAAGTTCTTCTGGAAAACATCAAGCGAAGGCTGTATCAGCAGCTCTCTTTGACTGGAACCTTTATGATAAAGTGCAAATAATGTGCTGTGACACAACAGCTTCCAATATGGGCCGTTTCAATGGAGCTTGTGCTATTTTGGAGCAAACTTTAGGAAGAGAATTGTTGCTTTTCGCCTGTCGTCATCATGTTTATGAATTGGTCCTAAAAGCTGTCTTTGAAACCAAGATTAAGCAAATTACTAGTAGCCCAGATATTCCGATGTTCAAAAAGTTCCAAGAAAATTGGAAAAACATTGATTGTACTAAAATTGAACCATCTCTTAATTTCGTAAAAGCACGCGTTGCCGAGACAGACATTCAAGCGTTGTTACTATTTTATAAGGCAGAATTAGATAAAGGTTTTGTAAGAGATGATTACCGCGAATTGGTCGAACTGTGCGTAATATTTTTAGGAGGACACACAGAGGAAAAATTAAAACTAAGGCCCCCCGGAGCTATACATCAGGCACGCTGGATGGCGAGAGCGATCTATTCTTTAAAAATATGTTTACTTCAGTCACAATACAGAGTAACTGCGAAGGACAAAAAGGCTCTACAAGATGTTTGCTTATTTCTCGTAATATTGTATGTTAAACCTTGGCTCGAATGTACAGTGGCGACCTAAGCACCTAATCAAGATTTGCGCTTCTTGAAGATGTTAAAAGAGTATGAAAAAGTTGACGCAACAATTTCTAAAGCTTCTATAAGCAAGTTCAGCTATCACTTGTGGTATTTATGTGAAGAGACAGTCATTCTATCACTATTTGATGATGAAGTTAACAACCAAACTAAGAAGAAGATGATTGCCAACTTCAACAGGGACAAAATCTCGGATTTTAGCAAACGCTATGACCCGTCGAAGGAAGAACTGACTCAAAAGTTGTTTGGTAAGTTAAATTGACTTTTTGTTGGATTTCAATTTCAATGTCCAATACTTATTTATTTATTTTCAAAATTGTTGTTGATTTTTATTTGTTATTTAACTTATTTTTCTTTTTTTTTAGACAAAGCACTGGATGATTTCGTATCGGAAAAGAGCAAACAATTTTTATCACGACTGCAGATCGACGACAGTTTTCTAAAGGAAGATGTATCTTCTTGGAATAACAATGCTGCTTTTCTGGAGGCTAAAAGAAGAATAAGTTATTTGAGAGTTGTAAATGATACTGCTGAAAGGGCTGTTAAATTAATGCAAGATTTTAACGGACTTATCACGGCTGAAGAAGAACAAAAACAGTTCTTGCTGCGCTGTGTCCAGGAACATCTAAAATTGTATCCAGACTGTAAAAAAACTACTCTAAAAAGAAGTTACCCTGAATGATTCTTATTTCTTTATGTTTTTAATTAAAGATTAATGTTCATCTAATTTCTTATTTAATTTTATTCACTTAATTCATTGCATTTATAGTGAAATTATAGCAGACTGAAATTTTAGGACAAAACACGTTTTTTACTAAACTTTGAAGCTCGGTCGGCACTGGTTGCAATTATGCTAGATTGATAAAATTTTATATTTAAGTATCTTATAGCATTAATAAAAATTATAGAGGGTATGCATTTCGAAATCCGAAAAAAATTTTTTTTTTGTCATATAAGGGACATCCTAATAACCACCCTAGTGTTTTCAAGCACTTCTAGTAAGGTTAATTATTAGAAATGGCTATATAGCGTCACAATTTCTGTATCAAATTTGAACATATTTCATATTTACTACTTATCAGACTGTTGGCAAGAGATTTACCAGAACTAATAATTTCTAACATTTAATATTAGTAGAGGGCGAGTATTTTTCAGTTTGAGTTCGAAAACTGCAAAAACATATAATTAAATATGTTCCTTCACTTTTAAACGCTCTTCAAAGTAAAAGTAAGTAAGTAAGTATCTTAAGGATTTATTACAAAAAAAATTAAAGTACCTATTTGAAATGGTAAAAACCGTATGCGTTCAGATTGCGATTTTACTATTCCGAATGCATCCGTAAAATCAGGAGAATTAACTTACTCAAATTTCACACAAAAAAACTTTACATAATTACTATATATTATATTAAGGTTGTTTGGTAAAAATCGCTGTGAACGATGAGACCGCCAATTGTCACGCTTAGATATTTTATAACTCATTTTTTTTTGTTTTGTTTTGTGTGTTTACAATAAAGAAAAATAAAATAAATAATTAATAACTTTTATTATACAATAACTTAGATTATAAATTTTACATACCGACAATTTTCTCCATAGTCTCAGCTTGCTTCAGTGACGCCATTTCTGTAAAGGCTTTCCTCTCAGCTTCCCTCTTTAAAAGTATTTGATCAAAGGTGACTAATTCGCCGCTAACGAACAGACATCTCGTTCGATAAACGTCCAACACTTGCTGTTGGCGTTCGAGGTCTTCAAAACTTACGCAACATTTCACTGAGGGATGGTCTGATGATATTAAGAGGACTAGAGGATCCTGTAAGTAGTTAACCACATAAATTACTTATTACAAGAGAAATAAAATAAAAACGTACTTCATTTCAAGTTCATCAAGAACACGCCATCTTTTACACTTCTATATTTTTTTACATTTCTATAACTAAAAATACAATAAAAATACAATTTTTAAACAATAAAATACAAATTAAATACAATTAACAAGAGGCAGCGCACCAAACTGATTAATACAAGCGACCTTGTGCCATA
This sequence comes from Hypercompe scribonia, assembly GCA_949316085.1. Classification (NCBI taxonomy): domain Eukaryota; kingdom Metazoa; phylum Arthropoda; class Insecta; order Lepidoptera; family Erebidae; genus Hypercompe; species Hypercompe scribonia. The sequence continues at coordinate 13,266,991 of OX438981.1, read as the reverse complement.
AATATAATAGAGCAAGAGCCCGTGAGTGCCAGACCTTCGTCATTTTATAAAAGCTGAAAGTTCTTCTATGTGTGTCCCTAGTACAGGTAAGAATGATCCCCAAACATGAAGCTGAGGCAGCGGTGGCTTTGGCAGATAACAGGCAACAAAGGTATGCAAAATTCCATCTCAAATTCGTCATAATATAAAACTTGATTTTTTTATATTTGATTCATAATAATATCAAAACTCGCGTTGCTCATTGCCAGACAGTTAGTATGGTTCCAACCCTCTGCCGGACACCCCTAAACTATTATAATTTATAATTATACTTACGTTATTTTATAAAACCTAAATTTAATATATAATTTTTTGGGAGCCTATTAAACTATGTTTATATAGTAGCCGGACAGTTTCGAAGGTTCTATCATCTTGCCAGACGCATTCAAAGTGAGCAATAATCGGGAGAGCAAGGAGCGAATACAGTAACTAAACGTTATATTATAAAACCTAAGTTTCATATATAATTTTTTGGGAGCCTATTAAACTATGTTTACATAGTAGCCGGACAGTTTCGAAGGTTCTATCATCTTGCCAGACGCATTCAAAGTGAGCAATAATCGGGAGAGCAAGGAGCGAATACAGTAACTAAACGTTATATTATAAAACCTAAGTTTCATGTATAATTTTTTGGGAGCCTATTAAACTATGTTTATATAGTAGCCGGACAGTTTCGAAGGTTCTATCATCTTGCCAGGCGCATTCAAAGTGAGCAGTAATCAGGAGAGCAAGGAGCGTATACAGTAACTAGTGCGAATGAAACAGAGCGTTTAGTCTATTGCGGGATTTCACTGCGCACCCATTGTTATTAATTTCAAATTTTGCAGTTTATTTTTTTCTTAATCCAGAAATTTAATTAATTAATTTTTACAATTTCAATAACAAATATTTAAAATAATACTGAGTAAAATGTTTCTCATACAATGTCAATCATGTCGAAAATCTAATAATTTAATTGATATTATTTTTCATTTTTAAGAAGTTTATTATTGTCAATGCTATTAAAATTATAAAGCCAATGAAACAAAGTAAATCAAATATTAGTGTTTATTATACCAAAGGACACATTTTTTTAAGATAAGAAATTTACAGAGAAATTAATTTATTTTAATTAAATCTAAATATTTTCATCATTTTCATCGTTATCGCGCGCTCACTAAATCGGTCCACACGTTAGCAGTTTAAACGTCGTAAGTGCTGCGAGTACAATTCGGACCGCCTTTGAATGCGTCTGGCAAGATAATAGAACCTTCGAAACTGTCCGGCTACTATGTAAACATAGTTTAATAGGCTCCCAAAAAAATATATATAAAATTTAGGTTTTATAATATAACGTTTAGTTACTGTATTCGCTCCTTGCTCTCCCGATTACTGCTCACTTTGAATGCGTCTGGCAAGATGATAGAACCTTCGAAACTGTCCGGCTACTATGTAAACATAGTTTAATAGGCTCCCAAAAAATTATATATGAAACTTAGGTTTTATAATATAACGTTTAGTTACTGTATTCGCTCCTTGCTCTCCCGATTATTGCTCACTTTGAATGCGTCTGGCAAGATGATAGAACCTTCGAAACTGTCCGGCTACTATATAAACATAGTTTAATAGGCTCCCAAAAAATTATATATAAAATTTAGGTTTTATAATATAACGTTTAGTTACTGTATTCGCTCCTTGCTCTCCCGATTACTGCTCACTTTGAATGCGTCTGGCAAGATGATAGAACCTTCGAAACTGTCCGGCTACTATGTAAACATAGTTTAATAGGCTCCCAAAAAATTATATATGAAACTTAGGTTTTATAATATAACGTTTAGTTACTGTATTCGCTCCTTGCTCTCCCGATTACTGCTCACTTTGAATGCGTCTGGCAAGATGATAGAACCTTCGAAACTGTCCGGCTACTATGTAAACATAGTTTAATAGGCTCCCAAAAAATTATATATTAAATTTAGGTTTTATAAAATAACGTAAGTATAATTATAAATTATAATAGTTTAGGGGTGTCCGGCAGAGGGTTGGAACCATACTAACTGTCTGGCAATGAGCAACGCGAGTTTTGATATTATTATGAATCAAATATAAAAAAATCAAGTTTTATATTATGACGAATTTGAGATGGAATTTTGCATACCTTTGTTGCCTGTTATCTGCCAAAGCCACCGCTGCCTCAGCTTCATGTTTGGGGATCATTCTTACCTGTACTAGGGACACACATAGAAGAACTTTCAGCTTTTATAAAATGACGAAGGTCTGGCACTCACGGGCTCTTGGACCATAACGTTTACGATAAATTAATCATTAAAATAAGGGGTAATATTTAAAGTCATTTTATATTTACATTTCTACGTTATTTGTATAGGCATTTTCTGAGTTACCAGCTACCCTTGCGACGATAACGCTTTTGTTGAATGTTAATTTTGAAATATGATTGTTTTATTGTCACTGACTTGCCGTATCGACTTTCAATAAAATAAAATGAGAGGACGTAACCAGAAAAAATAGTACAACACGAATAATAAAAATAAATTGAAACATTTATGGCATCACACATTTGAGGCATTTGACAGATATGAGAGTGAAGATCTTCAAAGCAGAAATGGATAGACTGTCGGGAAAAGAACATAGCTAGAAAAGGTGTTCGCAGTAAATTGGCAAATTATAAAATAAGGTGGAAGAAAATAACTCATACCGGCATTTCAATATTATCAACTATTTAAAAAACACAAATTAACAATATTAGTATTAGTTATTCTAAATGAAACATACTTACATTAGGATTACAAAGTTTCAACAACCTCAAAGACTTGCCACAGAGTAATATAAACTTAGCAACTGACTTCAAAAATTCAGGAATAGCCACAGCTTGAGTGATGTGAAACCCTTTATCCCAATACCTCTTGGAACGACAGTTCACATACTGGTTGTCTTTTCGAATAAAAAATTCATTGTACCTGTCCTCTAATTCACCTTCAAATATATATCTCTCTATAAACCTAAAAATAAATTATTACATTACTTGAATAATAATTGGCAATCTGATAGTTAACCATCTTCGTAGTGTTACAGAAAAAATAATAGAAGTTATAATTTCTCTACTAGGTAAGAATGGAACGGTTATTCATTTTCAGATTAGGGAATATGCATATATTTTTTTTTAAAAAACTTTTCTACGAGATATTACAATACCAAAAATAAACATAACACATCCAAAATATAAACCTAAAATCACAATAATTTTCGGTCTTTTTGGCGCGCCTATTCTGTGACGACGGACGACACTCATGTCAAGGACCTTCTTCGGCCTATTGGGTTCATAAAGGCACCAAGTTATTTTTTCTAATCAATTTATTATTATGCAAAAGTAAAGAAATATAACAAAAAGTAAATAATATAATTTTTTACTTAGTTAACTACATACTGTCTTGTTTACAAAGTTCGATGAAAATATAACCTGCTTTACGAAAAGATCCGAGGGTAAAATGACGTCAAATTTTGTTCCATGAATAGCGTTGCGTTTTAAAAATTTATTTATAAGAATTTTCAAGAAGACTTTTTTTAAAAATTATCATGATTGAATTTGATTATTAAATTTCACTTGTAAATTGTAACAAATTTCAAAAAAACAATTACATAGATACGTTTTTTTTAGTAAGAAAACTTACAAATAAAAATATTTTGTTCATTTTGGAGTCTCGTGCATATATCCTATTCACTGAAAGTAATGAATTACAGTAAAACATCTAAAAGTAACTGTGTGATAATGTAAAGCTCAAATTTTAATTACAATGAGAGTAAAAATACTCATTATATTTACTAGAATTTGTTACATATAGTACTGCTAAACTGATGCGTTACCGTACGAAATTCCATGCACAGAGTGCCGCTACGCCAGATTTTAAGAAACAGTGGGAACTTATTTAAGGTCCTAAAATTCATGTTACTAGTTAAGCCATACAACTTAATCCGAGCGTCTCAAAAAGAATAAATTTGCCTGGTTTTTGCGATATTATTTATTGATTTTTGGCTCCTATTAGCCGTAGCGTGTGTTATATACCACAGTACCTTCCTCCATAAATGGGCTACCCAATACTAAAATATTTATTGTACAATACAAACTAATAGTGCCAGAGATTACCGTGTGCAATCAAACAAACAAACTCTTATGTTTTAAAATATCAGTATACGTGTGTAGATATTGTTGTGTTGTTTATTTGTACGTAAGATGTGTTTAAGATAAATCAACAGCAACGGTAAAATGAACTTAAGTTTTTTATTTTCTCATTAGAAGCACAATCTATCGTAATAAAGAAAGTCGACATAATATCAATTGTTTTAAATTAGCTCTAACATTCCTATATGTACAAATAAAATACTTACTTGAAGTACACTTTACAAACAGTATATAAAGAGTTGTATACGGTGAATGTGGTTTGCTTGTGAGTAATAGCTGAGGTCTCGTTGAACAAATAAGACATCAATTCGGCTCCATGGGGAATTGTAGTTCTGGCATCTGTAAAATTTGTTATTCACTTTACTTTCTTAATTTATTAGGACTTGAATACATTATAATGTTGAAAACAATTTTTCGTGGACAAGCGAAGGTTTCTACACAATTGAGTAGGTTCCACTGGAGTGATGCCTCAGGGTAAACCAGTATAAGGAATTCTTTCTTTGATTTTTTGTGGAGACTATGGATACAAAGCGGCAAGGCACTTGTGGCAGCAGCCAAGGCCCATGGTAGTAACTCAATATGAGTCGGCTCATGTACCCTCCAGAACATAAAAAAGCAAAAATTGTGTTTCTAAGGCACTAAAAAAAAGTGCTCCTTTCTAAGAAGAGGAGGAGACAAAAGGAAAGCTCAGAACAAATCCTACTTATTAGCTTTCTTGTAAATAAATATTTTTATCAATTCAAATACTTAGTTATACTAATATTAATATTTGAAAAAATCGTATATAAATACGATTTTTTCAAATATTAACTAATTCGTGGTTCACCCTATATTTATATAAATAAATATTCAAACATGCTTAATTGAAATTCCGATGTCCGAAATTGAATGTACGTGTGGTATCAGATTAAGAATACCACCACACCTATTCATCCCGCGGGTGTCGTAACAGGTGACTAAGGACACAAACTAAGCAAGACAACGAAAAGGAGAACTTGAAACAAATCCTTTTTTTTTTTAACGTGTGGAAACTCTCCGCGCCGTCACCCCACCGGGGTTTACGCCGGGGTGGTGTGACGGAATCGGACCAACTAAAATCACACGGTGTGCCATTCTGCGTTAGGAGCATAGGTTGCATAAGAGGGATCCGGGAAGAGCTGTTATTATGACATCCAGATCCATCCTAGCTCCTGCCCGCTGACGCGGGCACCATCTGCGGATAAACTCTCCAATTAGGCGACGTACGGCACACGCGGACGTCGCCTCCTCGCGGCTAGCCACTATAGTGGATGGAGGGGAAAACCCGTCCCGTACACCCGCGACCACACTCAAGGCGCCATGAGGCGCTGGTACGTACGGTTCGCCGGCGGCGAATTGGGTCCGAGTGGAGGTCGTCCTCCCGGGCCTTCTCCGCCGCTTCCTGCCGCGAAATTACGTCTTCGCAGAAGGTTGCGACCGCGGTAAAACAACTGTCGCTACCGACCATGGAGCGTATAACGGCCGGTAGCGAGAGATCTCCTCCAATAACTGCAGTGAGAACCCCACGCTGCGCCACCCAGGCGGAACAAACTGCTAGCGTGTGCTGAGCCGAGTCGTCACTGCAGTCGCAGTGGTAACAGGCGGGACTGAATTCCCTCCTGACGACCTAGTGCAGATACTTCCTGAAGCAATCCTGCCCAGAAAGAATCTGCGTCAGTCGGAAGGAAAGAGTCCCGTGCTGTCGCCCTGCCCACTCGGCGATGACCGCCTGGAGAGCCTCCACGGCGGCAAAGCCAGCACGTGGTGCCTCCAGCCGGGACGACCAACGAGCCATCGTGGCTCGACGAGCGGCCTCACGCCACTCGCGTATCTCTTCGGGCGGGGGCCGTATGCCGCTTACCGCCTGGATGTCAGCCGATAAACTTCGGCGAGCACTTCCGCCTCGAAATCCCACGGGGGAGTTCCGGCCACGGCACACGCTGCCTCCGTCGATACGGTGCGGTAATCGCGTATAGCTCTAACCGCCAATATCCTCTGAGGGCGCCAGAGGCGAGCCCTATTCTGGGCGGTCAGACCCGCCGCCCACACCGGTGCACCATACACCTTATATGACAAACCCCGTGTATAGCCGTCTCGTCGTGACGCTGGCTCCACCCAAATTGGGCTAGAGTTGCCCAACTTGAAACAAATCCTACACCAACCTATCTGGTTAACGTCGTGTAGTAAGACCAACACCTGCTTTCTAAGAGATCTAGGTCCAGTATTGGATTATTGAAAGCTGTCGATGATGATGATAATAATTAAAACAAACCAATAATTTAGTACATACAACTGTTCCTTGTTTGTTACCTGTGTTTATAACTTTATAGATAGATGCAACAGTTTCGATCTCATATTTGTGCGGCTCCATGTGATAAAGTATTTGCAACAGTGTTGGCATGCAATTTAAATCTTCATTGACTGCTTTAAAACATTTTTCGTATATCTTAGTGGCGGCAAGGCGAAATTCAAGTAAATATCTTCGCACCACTTCTCTGGCTGCCTATAAAAAGTTTTCAATAAGTTTTACATAGATAGTGTTACTCAGTAGGTTTGAATTCATTACATAAATGAGTGTTTCATAGCCTATATACTCGTAAAGAGCCTATTCAGAGCCTGATGAGAAACATATCTAGTCAGAACTTTGTATCATAGTCTACATAAAGAACCTACTTAGATCCTAACGAGAAACAGGTCTAGTCAGAAATTTGTATCATAGCCTATATAAAGAGTCTACTCAGAGCCTAACGAGAAACAGGTCTACTCAAAAATTTGCATCACAGTCTATATTAAGAGCCTACGCAAAACCGAATGAGAAATAGATCTAATCAGAAATTAACTTCTTATGAATTCTACATACTCCTCGAAGGATATAAGATGCGTCACAATCTTTAAACTGTTGCTTGTGTATGATAAATACATTGTGTTTATGAGCGGGAATGAATGTCATATGTAAAGTTGCCTGATGTTTGAACCAGCTTGCTCTAACCAGTGTCAGGTACCTATTGACGTACGTATACAAAAAAAAACGACGGTACTTGCGGTTTAATCTTTGTCCCTTTCCCAATAACAAGATTACGTGCAAATGCTCAATACAAAAAGATGATTTGAAAAAAAAATCTCTCGTTTGCCCCTTTTTTCAAAAAGAATTGGAAAAAATAAAATCGCCGGGATTGGAATCGTTTACAGGTATCAACAGGACAAAATATTGATATATATATACCTCATACACCAATCCATTACTATGAAAATGCTCCTCGAGCGTATCACTAAAGGCGAACTTGTATAGACATTTGTAATATGTTCCTACAAGCAACAATTCAGATACGTATCCCTTGATATGCTCTTGTGATATTCCTTCCAGCACCAGATTCTCTTTCATATAAAAACAGTTTGATTCTTGGCTGAATGGAAACGATTTAGTTTCTACGCCAACTGAAACCAAAATATTTATTGTTACTGCAAATTGAGTAACTAAGGTTAGCGTTTTTAGGGTTTTTTTTAAACAAGAACCTTTTCTTACTATTTACAGAGATGAAGATAAAAAAAACTTTTAAAAAATAAACGTAAACTGAGTAGTATAGGGGGAATATTGAATTTCAAACTGCTACTAGTGACTCTCTGCTTGTATACTCAATTCATCGCAGAAGCAGAAGCGAAATTATCAAGGCTAATTAAGGCTCTTAGGCTCTTTTAGTTAATCAGTAAAAGGCGTTTCGTGGTGGCGAATGGTGGCAGTTTTAGTGGTAGCCATTGGGAATAAGATTTTAGTTATAACATGTCCTGGTAGTGGTCATAGGTAAAAAAAAAAATTTTCCCAACGACCACCAGTAGTGGCAGTTATAGTGGTGGCCGTTGGGAATAAGCCTTCTTTAAGGATAATCAGGGTTTTGCGAACACAACATTTTGCTTAAGGTATTAATTTGTGATATTAAGCCTTAACACGCTGATTGTTGTTAGTCGCGATTTTCCCTCTTGCCCCTAAATCTCCTAGCCAAATGGCGGTACTTGCGAGATCTAAAACAATTCACAGGTAGTAACAATTGTAATTAATTTAAAAGAAGAAACCATGATGGTTAAGTAAGCTTTATTAGTTTGAGAAAAATCGGAGAACAGTCGACCAACTAATTTGACGTTGTACGCCCTCAAATACGTTAATGTAAAAAGTTTATAATACGATACAACAAAACGCCCTTACTACGTAACGTTACATTTGGCGTGGCTCGTCTTACACTTGGTCGGAATTTTTATGTTAAATCTAACCATTGGTGTGATTTCAGATCAGATGGGTGATTTTTGAAAGCACACATAAAAAATCTGCTATTCCTAAATTAATTATGTAGTGTTAATTTTGACCATCAGTTTATGTTAAAAAATTGACATCTTACAAAAACCTGTCTATTTTTTACTTACTCGTTAAATACATGATATGTCTAATAAACTGTTTCTCAGAAATAATTTCCAGATCATTAAGCTTGTCGCTGTATGTTTCTCGCCACAAGCACACTTCTCTCGAGGAAGAGGCTATCAATTGTCTTTCTTCGATTGGTGGTAATTTACCTGAAATTTTAGAAAGTAATATTAAATTAGATAATCATTCCTCTCACTCAATAATAAAGCAACACACTAGGGAAGGAAATACTGGAATAGTGGAAGTAGACCAACAAGGCAACTTCCACTATTCCAAATGTATCTTAAAATTAGTCAATGTATGGTAATAAAATACTTACAAACAATCTCCCATATATCTTCGGGAACATCTTTATCAATTTGAGTAGCTAGCTCCCAAATATCCATTGATTTATCATCATTAGTAGAAAATTCTTCTTTAATAACAGATTTTCCGTTTGTAACAGGTAATGATATCTGAAAATTTAAATAAGGTTTTATAGTCTACTAATAACTTTATCTGTTATAAGAGCAAAATTTTTCAAATTTCAAAAGGAATAAACTTTTCAGCTATATAATATTTGGATAGTTCAAAGCCAAAGTCCACTCGCTGTTCACCAATAAGTACCGATTCTATCAAGCAGTCACCCTAAGAAGTTGTCCTAAAGTTTGCAGCACAACATTAAATAACCTAAAGCCTTCTTAATTCAATACCCTATTCAACAGAATAAAAAAATCAAATCTTATAAATACATCCCAACATTAGCGCTTTTAAACAAATAAAAACTTTTCAGCAATAGAGACATACCTTAACATCAACATCAGCTGACAATGAACTAGGAATGTGTAAGTCTCTTGGTGCTGTTAACCTTGGATAATTGTACATGCTGCCTTGTGAATATGGCGATACATGTGTTGATGTCATTGATGGTAGCGACATAGGACTGAGGAAGGTCTTCAATTTAGTTCGTTCTTGCCTTTGAGAAGTTGTTGAAAGATCTGTTCAGAAAAAGATTTAATTCATTATTGAGGATAGACATCAAGACTCATCATTATCAACAGCCTTTAACAATCCACTGCTGGACATAGCCCACAACTGAACAAGTCATCAAGAGTAATGAATCAATCAATGTTATAGACATAGTTTTGTTGGACTGGGAAGCTTATTTACAATACCTTTTATTTTGTTAGAAACATTGGGGGAACACACAACAAACAAACAAGGTACATTCAGCTTATTAAATAAATGAAATAAAATTAAATAAATATAAAAAAAATTGTAAAAATTGCGAAAGTCTAGAACCGTTATATAATTTTATATTTTCAACTAATTTTTGCCTGTGGCTTTGCTCATGTGGAATTTGGTCTGCCACATTAAGTTTCATAACAGATCGTTTTAAATATATATTTTTTTAACATACAAACAATCCAATTCAACATACAGTACATCATCTTTATGAAACTCAAATAGTTTAGGCACCGTACGTCAAGATAACTCTCAGAGGCCAAATTATTTTTCAACTTAATTGACTTGTATCAATATATAATGACCAAAGTTACATAAAATCATGACAAATTATAGCCTATATGTATTCTGATGTATAACCTGTACTACTGTAAAGTTTCATCCAAATCTGTCCAGTATATTTTTGGTGAAAGAGTAACAAATATCCATACTCACAAACTTTTGCATTTATAATTACTATTAATTATTAATTATTACTAGGATTGTTCTGTTTTTGTACACTTTAATTATGTGGTGCTACATTAATATTTAATAGCTATTATTATTTAAAACTACTTTCATTGTTTAAGTTGATACTGACTATATACTGAAAAATTTAGCCCATTTAGAATAACAAATAGTTTAAGTTAACTTTCTGAGTATCTAATACAAAATTATGGAGTATGTTTTACCCCTAAGTTATATTTTGCATGTATCAACCCACACACAAAACTGATATAACACTGATATTCTAGAGTGTGTGTTACACAACAGTCAACAGTTTTATGCATACTTAAAGACTTAAGTGTGTTACTTACAAGATTGTGAATCAAAACTGTCTACAGTGTACTCAAAATTAGATTGAGATTTTTGATAGTCAAATCCTGTTTCTTGATGCTTCAAGGAAAAAGGTAGCTCAAACACATGCGAAGGGTAGTAAGAGTAGGGCTGTGGTGAGCCAAACGGTTCTCTTTTTGGTTTCGGTAACATCTCATCAAAAAGCCCAAATGTGAAGGGATTCTGAAAAATATAACATTTGTAAGAGAAAATTGGATTCACCAAACAATTATGTCAAAAATGGATTTTTGTTATTTAAAATAAGATTATTTTCACACTAAAGGTACAATTTTAATACAAACATACAACAAAAGTTAAATATGTTTAGAAATAATTTAAAAATAAATTACTTAATTGTTCAGTGACACTTTTATATTATTAGATCAATATAATATTCCCTAGCAACAGAAATACCTGAAACATTTCTGGTGACAGATCTTCTTTGATAGTGTTCTTTAATCCAATCAGGAACCGTATAATATTATATATATTTTCTTTATTATCACCTAAATCTGTTTGACGAAGAGTATTTATAATTTTCTTCAGCTCTACACATCTTTTGTATTCAGCTACATTTCTAACATTTTGTTGATAAACAAGATAATATGACAACAGATCGATAATTGGTTCTCCTTTATTTATACTGTAGGCGGAAGGTGACTTTTTTAATATAATCTCGTAAGCATTTGACCGCATTTTAGATGAAAGACGCCTTTGTGATATTCGGTTTTGATTGCTGTATCTACTTGCAGTCTTCGTACATAATTCACTAAGAAGCTCATACACTCCGACATCTTCGAGATTGGTACTGGTATAAATGTGTGCCATGGTTTACGAATTTTATTATTTACGCAACTATACTAGTATTTACCTAAATTAATAAGTAATAAAAGTACTACCCTACCATTAATTCCAAACTAACCATGTTATGTATACTTTGGCACAGAAAATATTTTGACAAGCCTGTAAACAGTTGCTAAGGCCGTGGTCCGAATCACGCTCACAGCGCTCATAGCGTACCAACGTACGGTCCAATTCGTGCTTTTCACGCTCACCGTTAGCGTTGTGGATGCTATGACATCATTACATCATGACGTCACTACCTAGAGCTTACAGTACTGACGGGTCGAATCGTTAGCATCGTGAGCATTGACGTTATTTTGCGTCATTTATTTAAATCTATGAATCTATTGAGGAAAATGCTTGAAATACAAGCATTTTACCATCTTCATCGGCTACGCCACATACTCCACTCATGTTTATGTCAAAAAATGCTCTGTTAGGTTATGTTCAACTTTTGAATAAGTAAGCACACTCACAAGTGGTCCGAATTATTAATACTGCTAACAGAGGTTGGCGCGCTCACTAAATCGGACCACACGTTAGCAGTTTAAACGTCGTAAGTGCTGTGAGCACAATCGGACCGCAGCCTAAGTATTTGCAATGAAAGCTTGTCAAAGTTGTCAAAGTCAAATATAATATGATCACATTTTAGATACATCGTACCACAAATTCTGGTATGTCTATAGTTGGAAGAGTTTCAGGTTCAAGGAAAAAGTAATTTTGGTATACAGATATGTGACGCTTATATTCTCAAAGACTGATAGAAAAAACTTAAGCCTAAGGGTCGATTTATACTAGCACAGAGTCGAAGCGCATCGAAGCGTCAAATTTTTTACAACTAAAGCGAAGCCGCACGAATGCGCGCGTATTCGTCAGAATACGCGCGGACTCTCACGTGTAGTAATGAGATCAACAGCTTTTTCCCAAGCATTATTTTTGGAAGGTTTGTCACTATAATTTTTAGCTTTTGGATTAAATAGTCATTCATTTTTTGCACCAGGTAAATTAATTTTTCGTTCGAGTCCATTGTGATTAACACCGACGCAGGCCAATTTCCGACTGATGACGCGTTGGTTCGCTAGTGGGAGCGTGGATACGCGAGAATGCGCGCGCACGCGCGCGCACCAATCAGCGTTGTTCGCGCGTAGACGCGCGAATTCCGGCGAATGCGCGCGTCTTTTTAAAATCTCCGAAGTAATGTGTGCGTTACGCTGTGGAGTTAAGGTTGAATTTGTTATGTTCAGTTTTGGATAGACGCTTCGATGCGCTTCGACTCTGCGCTAGTATAAATCGACCCTTAGAGTCTTTTTAGAGGTTAACTCATAAAATATGAGAAATAATAGTTGCTTATTAAAAAAAGGACTTGTCACTCGTTTTACGCTTAAGTTTTGTAAAGCTCGAGCCTTTTTAGAAGACTGCTGTTGTAATTAGAGCTCTAGCAAGTCTTGTGTTTAATTTAAAAAGCCTACAATCACTGGAAATTATATGAATAATGTATGTTTGAACAGCCTCGGCATAGTGGTTAGTGAAACCAACTGCCACGCCTAAGGTTTAATTCCCGCATAAATTAAGCATTTGTGTGCATGGATATGGATGTTTATCTTGATCTGGGTGTTTTTATGTATAATAAAAAAAATACACAGCATGATTTGCTGTACACAGGACGTAATCCAAAACGCGACTGAACTGAGTTTCACCAATCAAAGAAAATTGTACAAAATAAGGCTAAAATATAAACAAATGTAAGTAGATGCTTATATGGGCATCCTATTTTTTTGTATTGCCAAACATCCTACAAAAACTTTAATTGAAATTCATTAAGCCTCAACCATCAACGTTTAAGGCCTAAGCTTCATAAGCTGAAAGCCATAATTAGAACTAGCCCCAAGGGCTTAAGAGCTATTTAGCCTTCAAACCCTCACAATAAAACGACGAGTCTTAAAAACGGGCTAAAAGGATCGAATCTTTATTATCACTAATCTCAAACCATTGTGGCCTGTCTATTCCATTGTTGTGGTAATCGAGAGGGCAGTAAGTCAGATATTCAAAAAATTAGCATTTATTGTTATTTTAACTGCTCTTTGATTTACATGAAAATGGATATCTAACAGATATCTAGATGTAAATTTTGTAGGTGAAAGCAATCTTAAAATTTAATCATACTAGTCTTTTTTATGGAAACATGTTTACCCTTTTTTTGTGGAAACCTCTTCAGGCCGTCACCCCACCAAGGTTTGCGACGGTGCAGTGTCAGAATTGGACCAGCTAAAATCATATGGTGTGTCACTCTGCGCCTGAGATAGAAGGGATTCGGGAACTGCTGTTATTACGACATCCGGAGTCCTGCATCCCTATACTAACTCATACCTCAACCTTTCCATAGGTCATTCGAGTTGATGTTGTCATGTTGCTAAAATTTTAATTATATATATTATATACATATAAATGCATTTACTTTTCTCCGTTCCTCTACAGGACAACCATTTCAGAATGGTAGACATATGCTCCCGAACTAAGCAGTTCTGCTCTTCCTTCCTGTTCAAATCGGTTACAGCCTGGAATTCATTACCAGCGCACGTGTTTCCCTTCCACTACGATCCCAGGTCCTTTAAGCGGGGTGTGAAAAAGCATCTCACTAGGCCACCATAGCGTGGGTTACCATCCTGCACTGTCTTCGTTCACAGTGAGTGTAGCGACCACCGCTCTTGGATTCTATTCATGCTTTCCATCTGGCAGAATAGTTACTTTGGTAGGTCTCTTATTTAAAAAAAAAAAAGTAGCAGTCGTGGGACTGCCGATAGAAGTGAAAACGGAACTATTAAGTTGAGAGTAATTAAAACTATATGCAAAAATTATATGAAATTTTTTATGTTTCATATATAGCTATATATAATATATAATATCATATATAATATATAATAATAATAAATTTCATATATAATATATAATATCATATTCTCCTAATATAGTATTATCATTAGCATGTCGGTGACGCGAACCGAGGATTTTACCCTCTACCAAAACGCTCAACGCGCCTAAAGAAGTTTTCACTTCAAAAAGAAAAAAATATAGTTCGAGGAGTTAGGTAATAGAGTAAATAGGTAATAATAGGCAGGTTAATAAACACAAATTAAGATAATAAAGATGGTGTACTATAGTATGCATTTCTACTTTGTTACATGTTACAATTAATAATAATTTATTGCATTTACATTAAGATTCAGCTGTTACTAGGTTTTTCAGTTACTTGTTCATCTTTACTCTTCTGGTCTTGGAGACTTTTTGAATCCTTGCCAATTTCTTTAGCCATTTCTGCATATTTAGATTGTCGATAATCATATTTTGCTGCATCAAGTAACACATTCTGTATTAAATACTTGTTATTAGCTAATTTATTTGTTAGGTTAGGATATGGATTTCCTCTCAGCTCTAGCACAGCCTTATCTAGAACTCGAGCAAATTGTGGCTTGGGTGCTTTGTACATTTTTGTATACGACAGATTACTATTTTCATATCGTGGCACTAAAACTTTAAAAAGTTTGTGAACAAGTTGCTTTTCAAGAAGCCAGAAGTCAGCTGCTTCCATTGTTGGTTTGTGACAGTCTCCATGCTGTATTGCTTCTGATATTAACTGAAACACAAAAGTAGCTCGAGATATAGAAATATATGGATTTTAAAATATAAACAATAAGATATATAAATTTGTTATTTTCAAATCTTACCCTTTCAGCATACTGTCGAGCCTCATCTGCTCGATTAGCATTAAGTTCGATTCTTTCATATTTTATCAATCCAGTTACAGTTTTACGCAATTTATCAAGTCTACCTTCAGGACCTTTGGGATTCCTTAGATTGCGATGTCTTGGTGGTACCTGTATGCGAAGTTTTGAAACTAACTTTGAAACTTCGGCTTGGTTCATATTTTCGTAAATGCAATACTTCTGTTATAATAAAGATTTTAAAGATGTTTAACTTGTTACGAATAACCAAATTGTTTAATTTAGGTTATTATTATTTTTGACAACTTGACATTTGAACTTACACATGACAGAACAGTAACAGTAGAGATGCCAAATATTATGTTGGATTCGTTGAGTGTATTAGGTATTTTACCAAAGTCCATTTCCAAAGTAAACTAATTCAAGTTATTAAGGATTAGGTGAGATTAAATACGATGAAACACATCAATGTGGATATATTACATAATATAAGTTTGCTCGAGCAAATATTTCAAAAGCAAAGAGTTCTAAAAAAGGGGTTTGAAGTTAAAATACTTTCTACAGGATATAAGTAAAAAAAGTGTGTTTAAAAAGTACAATTCTTATTATTATTACCATGCCATTTTTATTCATTATTGAACTAATTTGACCTTAGTTTAGTATCGTATGTGTGTATGTAAAAATGGAAAGCACTATTAGGTGATAAAATATTTAAAAATTTAAATCAATAAAAGTAAATGATTCTGCCGAAATATTTTCAATATGCTTTTGAAATTTTATAGCATGACGGTGATGAATTGTGATATCACGACACTGCTGTTTCGTTTACAAAGTTCTTATCAAAGATTGAAATAATAAAATTGAGTGCCTGCTGTTTGCTCACGTAAGTAAAGACAAGTAGTATAATTTAGATTGTTACAAGGTGACGTTCTTAGACACAACCTCTTCTTTTATATTATTTCTACTTAATAAAATTATTTAGTTAAATCTTAAGATAACAAGAATGTCAAAAATTGTTGTTATTGGATCATGCAGTGTAGATTTCACCACGTACGTACATTATGATAAAATATATTAATTAGAATATTTACTGATATATAATTATACACCTATATAGTAATCTGTAAGACATTGCTCATAAAATAAATGTAGATAATAGTCATTACTCTAATCAAAAAAAAGATTTGAATGTATATTTCTCAATTGTTTTAGATATGCTCCAAGATTACCTTTACCTGGAGAAACGCTTATTGGAACTAAATTTACAACCAGTTATGGTGGGAAAGGTGCCAATCAGTGTGTTGCAGCTGCAAAATTGGGTGGAGAAACCGCCATGATTTGTAGAGTATGTCCTTCAACTACTGAAACTATAGCACTTACGTCAAACTTTTTTTAGTGAATATGACTTCTTTACATTATAAATATTTACTTTTTAAAGGATATAATTCTTTTTACAGTTGGGTGATGACCAATGGGGTCAAAAGTATAAAGAAAATTTAATAAAAAATGGCATACATGTTGAATATGCTAAATTTACACCCAATGTTACAACGGGTATTGCTCAGATATCAGTTGCTGAAAATGGTGAAAATCAGATTGTGATAGTCCCAGGTGCTAACAATTGTCTCACTACAGAAGATGTTAAAAATTCAACAGATCTTATTAAAAATGCAGAAGTTATTATTGGTCAGTTAGAGACACCATTTGAGAGTACATTAGAAGCTTTTAAGTTGGGCACTCGTGTAAGTTTAAGGTTGTTTTAAAAATTTTTTTTTCATAGCCTACAAAGAGTAAAAAAAAATTTTTTGTACAGATAAAATTACTGAATGCTGCCCCAGCCAGAGCCGGAATTGATGAAATATTGCCATACTGTACTATACTTTGTGTGAATGAACCAGAGGCTACATTACTCACTAATATTCAAGTAGATGTTACGTGAGTAACAGTATCTTAATTTGAAATTTTGATTGGACTTGAAATAATAAATTAATAAACTTTTTAGGAATGCTGTTCATGCTTTAAGAAAATTGCTTGAAACTGGATGTGAAACTGTGATTATCACTTTGGGACCTGAGGGAGCAGTTTATCAGTCTAAACAAGATCAAACACCAATACATGTTTTGTGTGATGCAGTTGTGGCTGTAGATACTACAGTAAGTGTAATTTTAGTACTCAAAACAAATTGTTTTTCTGTATGCATTTACAAAAATAATGTATATAACTATTCTATCAGTCAATCTAGTTATTATAGTAAGAGCTCTGCTTTGAAGCTAGATGACCTTGCGTGTCAGTCAGATGTAGTCAGTATTTCAGACATCTGACTGACACAGTCAGATGTCTGAAATATTCAAAAACATTTTTTTTTATATAATATTATCAAACTACTTTACAGGGAGCAGGTGACGCCTTTGTTGGAGCTTTGGCCACATACTTGGTGACACATAAAGATCAACCAATGCATCAAATTATTGGTGCTGCTTGTTATGTTGCTACACAATCTGTAACAAAAGAAGGAACTCAAACAAGTTACCCAGATAAAATAGACGCATTTAAAAGAACATATAATTACTTATGCCTATGAAGTTAAAGTGAAAAATATATGTTTAAACTACAGCTCAAATTGTTATTTTTCTTGTACTTAGTCTTCAACTCCTACTGGTAAATTAATATTTATTAAAGAAACTAAGATTTCGGGGGTTAAAAAAGTTTGTAAGACAGGTAGAGTATATTTTTTTCTGTTATTTTTCACGAAATAAAAAAAAAGAAAATATATTAATTTAATATTTTTATTTAATTTAAAAGATGAAAATTTGTTAATTTTACACAAAAGTTTAATTAGGTGTGTTTTGCTCACATCTAAAAAGGTTTACCGAAACTACCGAAACATCTATTATTATTAGCAAAATAAATAACGAGGACCAAACAAACAGAATTGTTCTTAAGTTAATTGTTAATCTGTGATCGCCCCAAAAGGCTTTTGCGCGTTAAAAAAGAGCTTCTAAGGCGCATTTGGACCACTTTCATTTTTGGGTCTTTGAGCTAAAATTAAAGACCAATGCCAATAAACATGCCTAAATGCTAAATAAATTTCTTGCCTACTAACACTTGAATTGAGTGGACATCGAAAAAAGAGAAAGTTCAGTATGGCTGAATTTCTTTCATATCAATTTAGTCGTACTGGTGACCGCGTCCGCTGTTGCGATTAACCCGCACCGAAGTTTTCACCTATAACAACGAACGTACTTGCCACTGTAATGTGAAATTAACACGCACTAAGCTCTCTGATTCTAAGCTGCCTGCCTGTGTTATGATAACCAGACTGCTGATAAACATACTTAAATATTTGTAAATACATACTATGTTCTGAACAGTTAACACCCAGACATAAACAGATGTTCGTGCTTGTTATACAGTGCCCTCTGGCTTAGCATTCAGTCATTAATCACCTACAAAACACCAACAGGAAATCGATGGCTCAATATGTCTGTTACTCAATATTTTGTAGTCCCTTTGGACCTCCAAAGTAGGATCATACTCTCAGTAGGGTCTACTCATACCTATGAAGTAGAGTCAATTATGTCAGTATCGCCGCGTCGTCGTCCAGTGAGTAGTTCGACGATATTGTAGCTGCCAATGATTCATTTTTTCATACTTAACGATGAGACTTCTGAGTAATTTAATAGGGATGTTTCTATTTTTACTAATATCTGAATATTTTTTTCTTTTCTCTTCATCAATTTAATTTACCAATAAATTATAAATTGATATATTATATGTGAGTGTATTATATCACAGTAGAAAAATATTATATATAGCTCCATATATATACTATGTATCAGTATAAAATTAAGTCGCTTTTTATACTTGTACGTTTACATCTTTCAAATTATGTAACGAATTTTTATGCGGTTTAATATAATAGAATTGAGTGACTTATACTGCGCCTATTAAAGCGGCTCTTCACAGCCTCATATACTCGTGACGAATGCAGACAACGCAGCACGGTAACCCACACTATAGCGGCCTATTGAGATGCTTTTTCATGTCCACTTAAGATCCGGGATCATAGTAATAGGGAAACACTAGCGCTGAGTGTTACAAAAAAGAAAAACCGAACTGTTTAGTTCCAGAGATTATGTCTCTCTAAAACGGTGACTTACAAGGCACGTGCTGGCCTGGTTGTTGTGGTTATCGTATAGAAGAAGGGAGAAGGTAGGAGTAGTTGGAAGAGTTCCTCAGAACACTCCATGATAAAGGCGATGGAGGCGAAATCTTTTCGCAATTGTAGCGGTTCAAGGGACTCGGTTCTTGAGACTTAAGATTGCGCCAAATATCCACACCCAGGATACCGAGTTTATCCTGTAGTGGCAGTTGAGGGTCCTGAAAAGAAATGGGGACTTTTTGGTTGAGAATGCGTACACTTGTGTTTTCTTAGCGTTGAACTAGATCAGGTTTTCATAACCTCGTTGAGACACGTGACTTAGAACTAGGTGGACTTCAGCGACAAGCTACTGTCGTTTCTTAAACTCTCAATGTCTGATAGCTTTGATGTAGAGTGTCCAAAACATCATCTATGAACTGTGTTATCGTCCACATAGCTATGTATATTGCTAAAGGCTAACATATCATTGATATACAGAAGAAACGGTCTACATCTGCGTTGGAGGCCACACCACCACAGAGGACCCTAATAGGACACATTTGTAGGAAGCTGGTAACCCCAACTGGATTTTAATGATTTGAAACAGAGTTTGGGGGGTAGGCCGATTGTCAGAAGTTTGGATAGAAGTAAACGGTGTCAGAATCTCTGCAAGGCTTTGTTTACGTCGAGACTGATAGACAAGCCTATAACCTCACTCCAAATGTGTGAGACGTACGTTAGAAGATCACTCGTGGATTAGTTCGATCTAAAGCCATATTGCTGATCATTTAACAAAGAGTGATCCCCTAAGTAGTGGATTAATTGTTTGTTGATGATACGTTCGAGCTCCTTGCAGAGAATGGAAGTGAGGGTTATAGGTAAGGAATTGGCCGGATTGGAGCGGTCGCCTTTTTTTGGGATAGGTTGAACATTCACCTCTTTCCAGTTTTTCGGTACAACTTTTGAGGGATATGACAGGCGATATAAGCGCGTCAATACAGAAAATAATTCTGGTGTACACTTTTTTAGAACTATCGCTAGATTATTGATGTATGATGAATTTCAACATTGTAAAAACGTATTGAATGGACAGTTATTTTTGACGTTTTATGCAAGTTAAGATATGTTTCAAAGATAAATTAATTTAAAATTTATTCGTGGAACATATTTTGTACAAAAAATGGAAATACTGAACCGAACAAAAAGCTCACGCTGCCTCGGTTACTGGTAGCCAGGGAACTGGGTATACCCTAAAGAGGAAGTCCTTGAAACTCCGACGCACCTCAGACCATCTGCGATTTGCTGATAATCTCCTCCTGAGTTCGAACTCCGATGTTCCCCTTCTGCCCCGAAACGGGGGTACGCGCTCCAAGCTTGCACTTATGGAGGACGGAGATCTTTCTGCGACCTCCGGTGCCTGAGTTGTCTGCAGTACCGGGCCTGTTCCCGGCTCTGGCGGACCGAAAGAGTTATCAACCTTTCGCACTCATGCTCCACCACCTCCTTTGCACGCATAATTATTATTACAGAAAATCCGAAAATATCAAAGATTTGTAAAGTGATGTAATGTCTTATTTTTGATCTCTTACACTGCAAACGCTAGCAAACCGTACGAGATAGATCAAAATAATGTACTAGGGGATTGATTTTTTTTTAAATGATCTTCATTTTTGAAGTGATGTTAGCGTTGATATATATATACGAGTATATACATACACAAAATCATGTCTATTTCTCTGAAGCTGTAGGCATATGAAACGCTCACTTTTCACCTGTGTTTTGGTTAAACGTTATAGGTGACGAGCCTACGGCCGCTAATCGGGATGCTTTGTTTACTAAAGCCTCGTCCATTGATCATTGGCTTGGGGCTCTAATTTCCTTGCGAGGTGGACCCCGATCTGTCGGACGCCCAATTCGGTTTTCGAGTCAGTCGATGCTGTGTTGCACCTGAGGACCACTCCTGTGGAATATGGGATACGACTGGGCCCTTCGAGGTCGTCTTCCCCCCGGGTTGGGCATAATTTGATTAATTTTACGCATGTGATACATTGGTCACGGGGGATGAATTTTGGACACCTCGCGTGTCTTTCTGGTGGTCGGGCGTATTGCGTCGCTGGGTTTGTGGGTAGCCCTGGACAAGACGGAGACCCTTTTGTTTCATGGGCCCCGTCGTGGTCTACCCTCCGGCGCCTCCATCATAGTCAATTCGGTCCTCGTACCGGTTCAGGCTCAGATGAAGTATCTGGGCCTGATCCTCGACGGCAGGTAGCTTTTAGACAAGCATTCCCGACAGCTTACTCCAAAGCTGGTCGGCGCTGCTTCTGTCCTTGGGTGACTTTTGCCCAATTTGGGGGGAACCAGTGTCGCGATGAGATGGCTATACACGGGGGTGGTCCGACCAATGGCCCTGTATGGTGTACCGGTGTGGGCGACAGCTCTGACCGCTCAGAATAGGGCTCACCTCTGGCGCCGTCAGAGGATATTGGTGGTTAGAGCCATACGCAATGCCGCACCGTATCGACGGAGACGACGTGCGTCTTGGTCGGAACTCACCCGTGGGATTTGGAGGCGGAAGTGCTTGTAAGCGGCATACGGCCCCCTCCCGAAGAGATACGTGAGTGGCGTGAGGCCGCTCTTCGAGCCACGATGGCTCGTTGGTCGTCCCGGCTGGAGGCCCCACATGCTGATTTTGCCGCCGTGGAGGCTCTTCATCTGGTTATCGCCGAGTGGTGATGCAAGGCTATTAAGGTCATCACTAATACTAGCTCTAATCCACAATCCCCTAGTGTGATTTACCTAAATTCGTCTGATACAAACACTTCATTAAACAAAATAAACAACTTCTTTGTCAATGTTGGTAAAGGCTTGGCTTCAAAAATTAAACCACCATCTCCGCCTTATGCTCAATACCAAGTTAAGCCCCTGCCGAGCAACTCTCTCGTCATCATGCCAGTCGACAGCAAACAGGTGCATAGGATAATAATCGAACTCCGTAGTGACCGCCCTGTCACTAGCTATGACATATACCAGTTAAAGTCCTCAAGCAATCCTCTCTTGCTTTAGCAGTTCCTATAACGTACATTTGCAACCGAGCGATCAATACTGGCACGTTCTCAAATGCCTTTAAGAAAGCTGTCGTTTACCCGATCTACAAGTCTGGTGAAAGAGTTCTTGTCACTAACTACAGACCGATATAAGTACTGAGTTCCCTGTCCAAAATACTAAAAAAAGATTTTTAACAACTGTCTCACCTCATATCTTGAGGAACATGAAATTATTGCAAGAATTCAATACGGATTCAAGCGAGGAATATCTGTCGAAGATGCAGTCCTAGACCTTACTAACACGGTTGTTTTGTTAACAAGCTAGCTAGCTAGATCAAAAACTAAAATGCTTTGGCGTCTTTCTTGATTTGTCGAAGGCGTTTGACTCCGTGAGCATCCCCATACTGATATTGAAAATACAAATCGCTCACAACGTATAAGAATAGATTCAATGTACAGCGATGAAATGAACACCAACTTCGGTGTTTCACAGGGCAGCATTTTGGGGCCTATCCTCTTCCTTATTTATATTGATGGTCTGTGTCGTTTACCAATACCAAATTGTGATACATTCACCTATGCAGATGATACAGCACTTGTAATCTGCGATGACAGCTGGGATAAAGCCAGATGCAGAACAGGAGTGTCTCTTCACCAAGTGACGGAATGGCTCTCAACTAACTTGTTAACACTCAATACTGAGAAAACCAAAGTCGTAAGGTTTGTCAATCCCTACACACTCTCACCCCCAAAGAATACTACTGCTGTAAGAGCACACACGTGCCTGAGTAGCTTTGATTCAAGTACTAACGCCTACGACTGCCTAACCCTCACTTTGGTCCCAAATGTCAAATACTTCGGGGTGATTATCGACGAACACCTTAACTGGTGCCCTCATATTGATACAGTAAGTGCACCAGTTAGAAAGCTAATTCATATATTCAAAAAACTCAGACACTCATCTGATTATGCAACCTTAAGCCTTGTTTATCAGAGCCTTTGTGTCTCCGTAATCACATACTGCATCCCTACTTGGAGAGGAGCTTGCAAGACCATACTAATTCAAGCTGAAAGGGCTCAGAGAGCGATCTTAAAAGTTATACACTTCAAGCGCAGAGATTATCCCACTGTGCAACTTTATTCTGAGCTGCAAGTACTTACGATGCGACGATTATTTATTTTGAAAGCAGTACTACGGCGACATTCTTCATTACCCCTAGATAAAAATTTCTTTAATAAACGTAAAGGTAAGGCTGCATGTAAACCTGTAAAATGTCGTACTTCATTCGCAAACCGTCACTACACTGCACAAAGCGTACGCTTATATAACAGAATCAATCGCTTACTGGATGTATACATTTTGACCAGACACAATTTGAAAACTAAACTTACTGGTTAGCTACAAGAGTTGTCATACGACGATACTGAAAAGATTCTGGTCAGTAGCTCATAGTCTCAATAATATATACGAGTATATATTGATAGATAAATAAAATATTATAAATACTTTCACTTAAACACACAAACACATGCATATACACACATAAACACACATACAACATTTCACACTATACAACTCGCCACAAATCTACTATTGAATGTTTGCAATTGTTATATTACCTTTGTACGTAAATGTAAGCCTATAACACGGGTTTAAACCTAGCTTAGGCACCAGTCCTTCACAATATTGTCTTGAGACATTGTATTACCTACTAAGCATAATATTTGTATACATAGAATATTGTAGTGAGAAAATAAACAATTTATTATTTATTTATTATTATTTACTGGGCAGGGCGACAACACAGGACCCTTTCTTTCCGACTGAGGCAGATTCTTTCTGGGCACGGTTGCTTCGGGAAGTATCTGCAGTGGGTCGCCAGGAGGAAATTGAGTCCCACCTGTCACCACTACGACTACAGTGAGGACTCGGCTCAGCACACGCTAGCGGTTTGCTTCGCCGTTGCGGCGCAGCGTGGAGTCCTCACTGCAGTTATTGGAGGAGATCTCTAGCTACCGGCCGTTATACGCTCCGTGGTCGGTAGCGACAGTTGTTTTACCGCGGTCGCTACCTTCTGCGAAGACCTAATTTCGCGAAAGGAGGTGACAGAGAAAGCCCGGGAGGACGATCTCCACTCGGACCCAATTCGCCACCGGTGAACCGGGCGGCGGAGGCGCGCGTACCAGCACCTCATGCCGCCTTGAGTGTGGGTGCGGGTGGGTGAGACGGGTTTTCCCTTCCATCCGCTATAGTGGCCAGTCGCGAAGAGTACGTCGCCTAAATAGAGAGTTTATACGCAGATGGTGCCCGCCCGAGCGGGCAGGCGCTAGGAGAGATCTGGATGTCGTAAAAACAGCTATTTCTGAATACCTCCTATGTCAGGCGCAGAGTGGCATACCGTGTGGTTTTAGTCGGCCCGATTCCGACATACCTCCCCGCCGTAAGCCCCGGCGGGGTGACGGCCCGAGGGGTTTCCCACACGTTAAAAAAAAAGGGGCCCTAATTTTCTCTACGGATAATCCACAGTTGTCACTATTATCTTTAACATTTTACAGAAAAATATGAGTTAATTATGAAGCAATTTTAAATAATACAATATTATTTCTCATTCAAATAAATACATTGTGCATTTAATGTAGTTTACAGCATGGCAGCAGGCGCGAAACGTGATTGTAAATCTAATCGTGCTAATCTCAACAACCATTGGTCCGAATTCAAAAATTCTTGTAGTGTTGGATAGGAAATTTATCAAGGAAGGTTATTTAATACCATGCTACTATGAGCCGATAATCAATGATAAATGTTAATAATACTATATTGTTAATAATATTTCCTCGTTCTTGTGTCATGTATGTGTAAGGTGTCATGATGGCTATTACATAACTATAATCGTTTTCTTGTTTATTTTTTTTATAGAAACCTACCATAATGACTCTGTTCTACCTGATGGAAAGCATGAATAGAATCCAAGAGCGGTGGTCGCCGTACTCACTGCGAATGAAGACAGTGCAGTATGGCGACCCATCATATTGCGACCTAGTGAGATGCTTTTTCATGCCCCGCTTAAAGGACCCGGGATCGTAGTGGGAGGGAAACACGTTCGCTGGCAAGGAATGCCAGGCTTTAACTGATTTGCACAGGAAGGAAGACCCGAATCGTTTAGTTCGGGAGCGTATGTCTACCATTCTGAAACGGTGACTTCCAAGGTCAGCACGAGTTGTACTCTAGAGGAACGGAGAGGATGGAATCAGCTGGAAGAGTTTGTCAGAACACTCTCCATGATAAACGCGATAGAGGACTGCCATAGAGGCGGCATCTCTTCACAACTGCAGAGACTCAAGCGGTTCAGTGACTTTCGGGTTCATGATAATCCGGACTGCTCGTCGCTGTAACCGATGCAGAGCGTCCAGTAAATACCACGCGGATCCATCGTAAAGATGAGAACAGTACTCCATGCAGGTGCGTACCTGGATCTTATAAAGAGGATACAGATGCTTAGGCGCAAAGAGCCGTCTCACTCTGTTCAGTATACCCAGTTTCCGCCGAGGCCGAGGCCGCCTTAGTGACGCCTTCAATATGTTCTCGCAGATTAAGGTCCCGGCAAATATTCATACCCAGGATACTGGGATTGTCCAGCAGTGACATTTATGTGATAGTATACTTTTTGTTTTAGAGCTATACCTACTGTTCACCATTCCGAGTAGAACTAGGCGATGATTCTTAAGTTGAGAGTTTCTACAACTACTCAGTTATAACTAGAATTATAACTTTTATTCTGACCACACAACTTATAAAGCTACGCTAAAATCTTTACAACCTAGACAGAGATACGAACAGACAGCGTGTAACCTTCCAATAGCCAGTATTGTATTAAAGTGAACACAATTAACAACAACTTTTATAGTGTAAGAGTCCTACTTTGGCCCATATAGGAAGTCTCGGAGTATTATTATAATAGCAAAATCGGTAGCATAAAAATCTGTATGAAACTGAATGAATGAGTGAAGTTACCGTAGCACCATCGGGAGGGCTGGGTTGTGCTCAAGCATTATTAAATTATAATCATTTTAAAATATACCAAATTTCGTTCAGAATTTGAAGAAAACACTGGACCTAGGGGACATCATATTGCTAGGACCACATGGGTATGACGTTAGTGGATGTGTAAACAATTGAGAACACTTACTGTTTTTAGTTTATACAGACGTATGACCTAATAATATGGTGGTTACTATCTAACAATGTTACTTGTTGTTAATGGTAATGAATGTTATGTTATGATTTATAAAATGTTAATGATTTTAATTGAATTTGTAATTTTTTGAAATTATTTTATAGATTAAAACTAACATTTTTTTATTGCTATTTGTTTAAGTTATCTCATACATACATATTTTTGGATTTTCTCAAATACAGTTAAATACCTTGTTGAGGTAACACCTGGGTTGGAACTGATACTGACTTTGACACTGACAGTGATTAACAGATTATCTGATACAAATCCACCTTAGTTCACTGTTAATTCGTATAAGAACAAGGCGGACTACCTACTTTCCTACACTAATGATAGTAGTCTCCTAGGGTGGTACCTACGCTATTAGGTTTTGACAAAAAATGGATTTCTGAGAAAATTGAAATTGCTAAGAATAGCTAATAATGACTTTAGTGACACCGAAAAGATAACAATATTTTTTTTAATCGATTAAATTCTTCTCGATACTCATGCTTTATTTTTCTTTATTTACTCATTTAGTTCAAAGTAATTTGCGACTCTTATATTTCTTTCAATATTAAATTAAGTTTAAAGTTACGATGTAAGTAGGCACGAGTACCTTTTTTTTCCGTTGAAAGTACTCTTAATATTATATATCTTATACAATGAGGACAATCGGTTAATGGATTACTGCACTGTTTAAATTAAAAAAAAATCCTTCTACTGATGAAAATATAAAACTACACTATTTCTTTGAGTGATTTTATATTAAACCGCTTTTCAAATAAAAATGCATTTTACGTTGTTTAGGTGCGTCAAAGTCAACGATTGTGTTACGTTCAATCGACTACAGAACATTAGCTACACTTTTATTAACTACAGTTTTATTAATCTAAGGCAATTATTAGTTGGTGTAGAAAGAGAAATAGAAAAAAGGCCCACAGGAAAATATAACTAAGATAAAAAGTATCATTAATAGCAAACAGAGTAGCGAACTTTTGGTGTGAGGACTTTGTTTTAAAATAACAGAAACATAATTTAGTAGTCTAAATTACCAATTATGTGTAAATACTTTTTTACTACTCAAGCATATTTGATAATAAACAGACAGTACATAGAACCATGGAGGTGATCATGTTCTCTTATTAATTAATGCCCCATCTACTAATTCGATCAAACTAACTATTTAATACCTCAACCTTTATATACAAAGTATTATAATTTAAGTTCTTGTACACACTTCCTTTTTCAACCAGGTGGACCTATAAAACTCACAAAAAGAATATAATACATTTAGTCAGTTTGAGGTTGGGTTAAAATTAAAATATCATTTTTTTTTGTAGATTTTTATTAGAAGTCACCAAACTATGAAATATGTACATATTACTGTAATCCAACACAATACTAATGCCGCTGTTATCAGAAACATCGAATGAATATCCTATAGTGGATTCAAGGGCATCAAGACCTTGTTGCCAGTAAAAAAATCTAAATAATACAAATTGTTGTGGTTAAAAATCAGTTTTCGTTACAAAGAGAATATTATTTTACTCTCTAGATAACTTTTAGATACAATGTATAAGTTACAGCGTATTTTAAACAGTTCGAAACTGATAGATAAGTTGATAATTTAACAGTGACTCCACATTACTGTATTTAACTACATGCAAAAAAAAACTATTTTACAGTTACTACAACTAAACAATATTTCAAGACGAATATATACACAAAATTTTCTTTTACGTAACTAGTAGTTTTATATTTAGTTACTACATTTATATTTTTTCAGCTTTACACTAAGTGTTGCCGCAACAAAAACGAACAGATGATAAATATTACGCTGAAAAGCTCAGAGCAACAAACTCAATTTACTATTGCAACATTGTTGATACTCGAGGGGAATTATCTCTATAGACGTTTTCGTCACTTTCAAAGTGGTATGAAGGAAATCTATGCTTATGATGTTACGACTATTATTTCCTCAACACCTTGTAGTAACTCTACGGCTCCTCTTTCAATAACAAACATACAAACTACTGATATCTTGAGTAGAAATTGCTAATTTCACTGAATTTTGAAAACAAATTGATTGTGAAATATGTATATGGAAACATATAATATGTTAATACTAATATACCTGCGAGGCACTCCAATAAATATATTTTTGCAACGGATTTTTTATAATAGTTGTTATATATATCCTAAAACAGGAAAGACCATACCTAGTATATAAACCAAAGTAATTTTTATGAAATAAGTTTTATTTCTAAGCTTATTAAAAATAATTATTTACTAAATTGCAATATTGCCACATTTTCAAAATAATACATATTTTAATATGTAACTAATGTTCATTTTACATAATATTTCAGTCATTAACTGTATATTCCGCATCATTTGATTACACACATTTAAACAATTACGTTACATGAGTCACAGCAAATGGCTTTGTTTGACCATTTTGTAAATTGTTTTGAATACAAATTTTAACAAAAATTTGAAGGCATTCCATACCCCAATTTAACAAGTCCAGGCACTACATTTAACAATGTTAAAAAGACTTAAATATTTCATGTACCATTAAAACATTTTTTTGTATTCATTTGACATGATTATTATTGTAACACATGCATATTACTTAGTTCACTTTCATGTACAATTTGCAATAGAATCTGTAAATCATCAGTATTAGATATAAGTTTTGGTGCACCAATAAATTCAATAGATTTACCATCAATTTCGATGTCATATTTTAAATTTTTTGGACATGTTACACTTTTGACACAGGCACCATCGTTAGTCTTTTTGAATACAAGATGTGTGATACCTTCTATGGTTGATAAAGATATTGTTTCCGCTTGTTTGATATCTTTAGGCTCAGTCATTTCCTGTTCAATATTTACCTCAATTGGTTTAATTTCAACATCTTCTTTCTTCTCCATACTGTTGTTCATTGTTTCTTCTGCTGTGACATTGTTATTTTGAGAATTAACATCTTTTCTGTCAGTGTTGCATGGCAAATGTTCTTCAATACCTTTTTGTAATGCTTCATCAAGTATAGACGGACTTTGAGGATTCTCAACTTCTTCAATTATAGCAGAAACAGGCAGTTTACTGGGCGGCTCTGGCAATACAATTGTGTCAGGAATCACAGCTAACTGATTTACATCTTCCATTAAATTACTCATGTCTGCATTATCCACATCCATAGGTGCGGGAGGCTGGGGTGTACCTATAGAATTTGTCTTACCGAGGAGCATTGCTTCCACATCACTAGATTCTAAATTTGATTTAAATTCTAGAGAATTACTTTGGTCATTTGTTTTACTATCACTACTATTATCATTGAGAATGTCCATAATGGAAGGGAAATCATCCACTTTGGTTTCAGCAGTGTCCATTTTTTCATTAAGTTTAGTAGGTTTTTCACTATACATCAAATCCTCCAGTTCCGCTGCTATCCGATCATAAACTTTATCATCTTTTGGTTCACCTTTTTTAGGAAAGAAATCTATACACCAATCTTTAGATGGAAGAATGTTGTTATTTATTTGAGGCAATAAGTCAGTTAATGAAACTTGGCTATTCACTTCATTGTTATTATTGTTATGAGGGATAGGATCCTCAAATACAACAACATATTGTTTCTGGGTTGAAGCAGTCATCTTCTTGTCGTTATAGTTGGCATTTTTATCTTTTATTAATGTGGCTGCTGCAGTTGACTTTTTCAATCTATTATTTTCTTTTAACACATTTTGCGTAACACGTGGAGACTCACTTTTTGTCCTTTTAGAAGCTATTAGTTCCTTTACAGGATGTTGACTGTAAGAATTCCTGTGAAGTACCTTTCCATTTTCATTGCTTTTTAATCTGGAATTTGTAATAGGTGAAGTCACTTTTGAATTTTGTTTCGTTTTTGGGGTGTGACTGCTCTCATATTGAATCTTTACTTTGGTAAATTTACCCAAGATCTTGGCAAAGTCCATTCTGGTAACCACCACCGCACACTCGCGACATTTTACTTTTTTATATAAGCGTTCTAGATTTTTTGGTAACTTTAATGCCTTCACTCTTCGACTTTCACGTATTTTATTTGGAATCATGGTGATAAAATCGTTTATTTCTTGATTTTAAACAGCGTTGTCATACAAGCTAAAATGATATTGGACGTAGTCACATTTCCCGCGCAGTCAATATCGTGGTATTCATTTATTTGATGTGCTCACGAATACATTTTCTAAACTTCATAACTTAAGGGCACTCTAAATTAAAATTGTTTAATTTAGGTTGAAACTGTTTTGTTTATAAAACTATAATAACTTCATCAATCCAGCGCACAGCAGAGTTAAATACAACGCGAAAATGGCGTCGTTCTAGGGTTGTACCTGATTACTCGAACGGTGCAAATATTTTTGATACTTTGTTTAATCTATAACATCTAAATCGAGTAGAAAAATTATAGAGTTACAGAAAAGTTAAAAGATACGCATCTAGTGGTTTAAAATAATATTTAATTTTGATAATAGGTAATTTAAAATTCAAATTATAATAACTTAACACAAATATTTGCTACATTGCTTAATTTAAACAATAATTATATTCAACATCTACAAAATAACATATTTTTATAGGTAAATTTATGTTATGATCTTCGTAGGAGAGAAGGTTGATAGAATGTACTAATGTAAATAGGTTTGCAGTATTTTTTTGATAATTCTTGAACAGTCGAGTGTTTTTTGTTGCTAAACGAAGTCATATTAAAAAATAAGCAATTAAACCTAAGCGGTACCTCCGATAGAGATATGGAACAACAAAACTATTTTGTAGAAGTAATGAGTATTAAAGGATAAGAAAAAGGTTGTTTAATTAATACATTTATAACATATAATATCCAAGGTGTTGCAAAGAGTCGCCATATTAATATGGCGCGCTAACTCTTTGCACTTATGTAACATGTATTGTTTAAAGTTAGTTAAAAATATTTCTTTTAAAGTACCTTAATAATAAAAAAAATTAGGTCTGAAGAAGGAGAACTAATGTTTTTCATTCATCAAACAAGCTTTCAGTATCACACTGAAGAAATTTAATTTTTTAAAGAGGCTTTTCGAAATATATACATCTGTTTATTTATCTAGTTGTTAGAATATTAATACCAACTCACTATTATAACGTTATTTATCAACAAACTTAAAAATATACCCTTTAAATTCCGATACAAACCTACGACACATGGTGCCCATTGTGTGAAATCCAACTCTATAATTTTTAATGTCATGATTTATGTCTAATTGTGAACACGTGATGCTGTGTTTGTCTCAATTTATTGACGTACTTAATGTTTTGGTAAACAAGTTTGTCTGCATTGATTGAGGAAAGTTGTTTTAAATAACAAAATCAATATGTTTTTGCACTACTATTTCACACCATGATTGTGTAATTATTTTAGCAATACTTCTTTCTTATTTAGCAATATAAGGATCCAGTAATCTAAGGATAAAATAAACAAAAAAGTTATTAATCATTTATTATATGATCCTATAATCGAATCAATTTAAGTCGACATCATCCATCACTAGGTCATCATAAATGTCAACGTCAAATAACGTAACAAATAGAGAAATGTAGAATCAAAATGGCTGCCGTGTCGTATGGAATAATATCGACCGCTTTAATTTGTTAAATAGCACGCAGTTATAAAAATTAATCTAGAAATATACTGACGTAAAATAAACTTACGAATATGTCTTGGCCAATTCAAACCCCTGATCAATGGAACCCGGGTATGGCTATGGCCCCTGATATGAATATGGCATCTTATACACCAGAACAGTGGGCTGTTATGCAGCAGCAGAATTGGCAGCAATGGACCCAATGGCAACAGCAATACGCACAATGGCAAAGCCAATATGGTAAAAAGGTTAGAATTTACTTATTCAGACGCACTCATTCTTGGATTCGTGATGTTTTAGTACAATTAATAAAAACTTTGGATTTTGCAGTATGCAGAGCAAATGCAGGCTATACAAACGTTGGGAGGAATGCCGCCGCTCCCGCCCCCAACAGCCACGCCACCACCGGCCCCGCCGCCGCCTGATAAACCACCTCCACCTCCTCACGAAAATAACCAGCCACTTTATGCTCCTAAACTTAATCAACCAGCCCCTGTGCCAGCTCCTACTAATGACCAAAACCAGAGTGGGCAACCTGTAAATGTAACTAATTTAAACCAAACAGGTACTAATACTAATTGGTCTTATGGTCAAGAGCCATCTTTGGTATCTGTAAATGCAGAAGCACTCAAAAAACTAGCTGAGGAAGAAAGGTTGTTTGATATACAGTTTATGAAGTGGGAAGAAGAAATTGAGAAGTGGAAAAAAGACAATGTAAATCACCCTGATAAACAAGCATATAAAGAGTATGAGGATAAGTTCGAATCTTGTCGTGCACAACTTCTAGAAAGACGACAACAGATGAATAAAAAGAAAGCTCACCTTCTAGGTACAGCTCCACCGCCTCCTCCGCCGCAGCCTGCTGCCCCATCTCAAGGAAATGGAAACACTGTAGTATCTTCTCTTTTAAAAAATACACCACCTCCTGTTCTAAATACACCAAGCAATGTGTATCCAAACATACAGCAACATTACAGTAATATTCCTACTCAAACGAATGCTCAACAGCAAAATTATATTAAAAATCCTGGGCAAACAAGTGTTCAACAGCAACATTATAGTCGCAATCACATTCAACTCCAAAATTATGGTAATAGTCCTGGTCAAACAAATGCTCAGCAGCAAAATTATGGATCCCAAAAGACGAACCTGCAACAGTCTAACTATGGGTTTAATTCTTCTCAAAGTAATTATAAACAAAGTTTTGATAATAGTTCAATTCAAGTGACTAAACAACATCAACAAAATTATAGTAATAACATTCAGAATATAAATAAGCAACACCCAGGTTATGGAATGAAGCCACCTCAAAACGACCTCACTCAAGGTGGTCAATATCACTATCAGCAGTACATATTGCAAAATCAAAATTCTAAAGCTGGGAGTAATATCAATTTAGGAAACCAAGACAAATATGATATAAATGATGAGAAATATTCCTCCAAAGATCATTTAACAACTACATCCAAAAATCCTAGCTTTTTACTTGCTAGTGAATCTAGTAAGAAAGGTATACCAGGCTTGGATTTGGTTCCTGATACTGAGAAAAGCTTATTTTCTAAGATAAACCAGGATGTTATTGAAATTAATGATGATAAACCAGTAACTCAATCCTTGAATGCAGGCCCAGATTATTCAACTATTTCAAAAGGGATAAATAACATTCTCGGTGATGAAAAAATTATGAATATACTTTCAATGGTTAGAGGACAAGTTGGTACAAATTCTTTTAGTAAACAATCTCACTTATCAAACAATCTGGCTGGCCAATTTGATGCTAACAGTCAAAATAAGCCTCCATATGAACAGGGATACAATAATCAAAATCAGCAATTTCACAAAGAACAGTATGATACTAGAAAAAATAACATGCCATCCAACAGACAGAGTGGCAATTACACTATCCAACAAAATCAAGAAACTACCCCACATGTACTAAAAAGGTTGATGAATGAGAGGCCAGATGATTCACAAACACAGTACAACTTTGATAGAAATCCCCAGTATGGAAATGAACCTTCATATGATAATGGCCTATCTAGAGGTCCACCACAAAGCAGATCCAACATACCTGGACATCAAAAGGCAAACATTTATGGCAGAGGACCGCCACACTCTGAACATCAGGGTGTTAATGATTATCCAAGAGGACCTACAGTCTCCCCTCCAGAAAGAATACCATTACATGACAACAATGTAAATACTGTTGCACCTCCAACATCTTTACCCAAATGGATAGATGAACCAATGTTTTCTCCATCTATAATAGTGGAATATGAGCACAAACCCCTCAGACTAAAAGGTTGGTGAAATCTTCCACTTATTTTGACTATGTATTACATTTCATTGTTATTATATATTACTTTATAAATAAGAAAGTACATACATATACAATGTATGTACTTTCTTATTTATAATATTCTTGTATTGAAATATTTACATATGTCTATAGTAACTTAAAAAAAAAGAAATTATAACATTCTTAATATATTGTTTTATATTCCTTTAGCACGTGACTTTATTGAACCTGTTCATATGTTTGATTATAATCATAAATCAAAAGATGAGGACAACAAAAGAAAAGATTATGAAAAAGAAACAGATGACGTATTTATACGAAACCTGAGAAAATCTGATAAAGACGTTGACTACAGTGGGCAAAGGTATAGTCGTGATTGTTATTATAGAAATTTTGAAAGACGTACACCTCGTGATGATCAACATGCTGACCTTCGACCGAAACCAGCGTTTCGAGATGATTATGATGATAGAAAGAGGTTAGATGAGGAAAGAAGAAGATTAGAGGACGATAGAAGAAGGCTAGAAGAAGATATACGACGACTCGATAACAGATTTGATGATAGACGAAGAGATGACCGTGATAAATATAATAGGCGTGAAGATCTGTATAGGGAAAGGGATAGAGATTTACATCATGATCGTGTTCGAAGCCGAGAACCTCGAAGAGAGGATATAAGACACCATAGAAGAAGTCACGAGAGAGACACACGTAAAAGAGCATTAAGTAAAGATAGTGATTTAAGTGATTCATTTCCAAAGAAACCTAAAGAAAAGGCAACCATTCCTGCTGATCAATTTGATCAACCTAAACACATAGTAATGATTGATGACTTACTAGAATCTCCAGGACGTGAAATGAGACCTCAAAAGATTGTCATCATTCTTAGAGGTGAGTTATTTATCAAACATTCACACATATACTGGTATCATGATTTCTTTATGTAAAACATATAGACTAAAATATTAACTGCAAATCATTACCATCAAAGTTATGTAGTTTTTTGTTAATAAATAATGTTGCATCACAGTACTCTAAGAACAGTAGTATATCTAAGACAATTGGCAAGCTATTAGTTAACTCTTGCATTGGTGCTTAGGGTTCTCTTTTATTTTCAGTTAAACACACTGCATAACAAATGAAAAAAAGTAATTAAATAGCCTCTTTGAAATGTCTTTATTTTTATCTATTCCTATTGTATATTTTTAATCCATCATGTCTCATTTTTCTTCTATGAGCTAGTGATAGATTAAACTAAAAAATAGGGCCACGCGGTATTACCAAACGTTGTACACTAATATTAGTAGAAATTTAATAAAACAAAAATTAAATCATATAAAGTTTATGACAAATTTTGATTCACAATAATGAAAATAGTGGATTACCGTAGCGACGCTATTAGCCATATGTAGTTAATATATTGAATAATAGTTAAATAATGAAACAATAAAACGAATAAACGTGGCAAGCCTTTAAACACACAAAGTCACAAAGTCTTGCCATATTTTGTACAATCAAGCAACAAATGTCTTTTGTTCTAGCCGCTTATGGCACTAGGTAACTTTTTTTTGACAAAATGATAAAATCAGTAATATTTGTGTATCTATTTTGTTTTAGTTCGTAGGTCGAAGTCTTAAGTGCAAGACGTGTTACAAATTACCTAAAGACTACAACATTTTTTAACGAGGACATAAAACTGCGTTGACAGCGGTACATTTCTATGAAGATAATTTATTGTTCTTAGAGTAGTGTGGTTTCATCAAGAACTAAAAGATTGTTGTATAGATATTGTACTATATCTATAAAACCATTTTTATCAATTCACAACTTTATATAAATGTAGCAACAAGAATTTTATGTGAAAAACGTTAAACGTAGAAATATGTCTAAAATAAAAATATTGCCCTTCTCTTATACTTTAACACTGCTCTGAAAAAACCATGTTGCTCTATAATATTGGTAGTATTAAATAGGCCTCTTTTTACATTTAAACATCCAGATAATACTGACTAGGTATGCATTATCTGAAAGCAAATTGAATATGTCTATTGTGTTGTGACTCTTTAGCACTAAATGCCCCTTTACAGTTCCTAAACCTATTCAAGTGTGGGGTAGGTTGAGCCTGAGTAGTCTCCACTTACAACATGATGAAATTTCTCTTCACCAGTTTGACCTGTCTGTAGGCAGCATGTTGATCCAACCAATCAATCCAATCCAAGTGTTACTCATTAGTGTAGTTAGGTTAAATGGAAGCTATCAGCGTTTTGTCTTTGACAGCTTTACAAAGCCCTTTGATTCCTTTAAAAGCACCACTGCAGTTTGTTCTGCCACTGAACAACGTACCTATTAAACCTTCACAGTAAAATAAATCTATGTCTATCTAATATATAAAATTCTCGTGTCACAGTTTTCGTTGCCATACTCCTCCGAAACGGCTTGACCGATTTTGATGAAATTTTTTGTGCTTATCCGGTATCTATGAGAATCGGCCAACATCTATTTTTCATCCCCCTAAATGTTAGGGGTAGTACAACCCTAAATTTTTTTTTTATTTTTTAGACGAAATTTTTAATTTCTATTTTTATTTTTAATTCTATTATTATGCTACAACATACAAAAATACATACAATCCTCAATTTTCACCCTTCTACGATCAACCCTTATTTTTTAATAGCCATTTTAGTAAAAATGGCAAAACAACGTTTGCCGTGTCAGCTAGTATATTATAAAGCTGAAGAGTTTGTTTGTTTGGTTGAACATGTTAATCTCAGGAACTGCTGGTCCGATTCGAAAAATTCATTCAGTGTTAGATAACGCATTTATTGAAAGACTATGGCCGTGGTCCGAATCACGCTGACATCGCTCATAGCGTACCAACGTGCGGTCTAATTCGTGCTTTTCACGCTCACCGTTAGCGTTGTGGATGCTATGACGTCACATGTGACGTCACTACCTAGTGCCTACAGTACTGACGGGTCGGATCGTTAGCATCGTGAACATTGACCTTATTTTGCGCCATTTAATTGAATCTATGAATCTATGATTGCGGAAAATGCTTGAAATACAAGCATTTTACCATCTTCATCGGCTACACCACATACTCCACTCATGTTTATGTCAAAAAATAATCTGTTAAGTTATGTTCAACTTTTTGAATTCGTAAGCACACTTACAAGTGGTCCGAATTATTAATACTGGTAACAGAAGTTGGCGCGCTCACTAAATCGGACCACACGTTAGCAGTTTAAACGTCGTAAGTGCTGTGAGCACAATTCGGACCGCAGCCTGTGTATCAACTCGCTACGATCAAAAGAATCGGAGTGTCAATGTAAAGTATTGCAAGAACGAGAGAAAATTATTCCTTTTGAAAGCTTCTATTGCGTGCGCCGTGTAAACGCTTAGTTTCGCCAAAAATATGTATAACAGAATTGATTCCCTATATGATTTAATATTAATTTAAAGTTCTATTCTGTTTCAGGACCTCCAGGCAGTGGAAAGTCTTATTTAGCAAAATTAATAAGAGATAAAGAAGCAGAACATGGTGGAACAGTGAGAATTATGTCGATTGATGACTATTTTATGCAAGAAGGTGAAGTTGAGGAAAAGGATCCCAACACTGGAAAGATGGTGAGGGTTTAATTTTTGCATCAGTATTGGTAAAAAATGAAATAGTGCTGTGTGATTTGAATTTTGATACAATATAATAGTATTCCTTTTATTTGAACGACTGGCTTACAGTAGCATAATAAACTTAACAACTTTTAATTCGGAACGATAGACGGTGTCCAGCACCCGTATGCCAGACAGGAATATGGATGCAAGATCCTATCCTTGCATTTATCATCGAGACTTGCGGTACCCCTTTTCCTAACCTTCGCTTTCATTAGATTTTACCTTGTTTGACAGGCTTAACCAATCATAGTAGAAACCATTTAAACTCTGTTTAATTAATAAATAATAATTATAATTGGGCAAGGGTATCATGATCAACAGCCTTTAACATTCCACTGCTGGACATGGGCCTCTCCTTAGCAAGGAGGATAGGAAAAGAGTATGATGTCTAAGATTTGATGATATATGTGTCATCATCAGCAGCCTATCGCAGTCCGCTGGACATGAGGCTCTCCCATTGCACGCCACTTCAATCGATTTTGGGTCTCTTGCATCGAACTCCTGCCAGCCATCTTACGCAAATCGTCACTCCATCTGGCCTGTGGGGGCCCTACACTACGTTTGCCGAGACGCAGTCTCCACTATACAACTCGTTTACTGCAATGGTTGTCGGTTCTTTCGTTTAACATGTAGTATAATATATATGATGTAGTGAAATTATAGATTGAATATTTATTTTTTAGATTAAGAAACCAACTCTTAAATATGAATTTGATGAGAGCAGTGAAGAAACGTATATAAATTCTTTAAAGAAGGCTTTTAAAAGAAGTTTGACAGATGGTTATTTTTCATTCATAATATATGATGCAGTCAATGAAACTTTGAAGAGCTATGCAGATGTTTGGAACTTGTCTCGACAAAACGATTTCCAGGTATGTAAGTAGGATATGTAAATTAGTGAAATAAACCAATAACTTTTTGAATTTCAATTTTATAAATTTCATTGTAGGTGTATATTTGTACCATGGAATTAGATCCTCATCTATGTTATAAGAGAAACATTCACAACAGAACACTAGAAGATATTGAAGTTATATGCACCCGCTTCTACCCTACTCCAGCCCATCACATACAACTGGATGCCACAACATTACTACAGAGTGGTGCTATTACAGAAGTACAAATGGAAGATGCAGATGATGAAGTTGTAATGGAGGATGCACAAGAATCTGAGGTGAGGCCTCATTACCAAGCTCCAAAGAAATATGATTTTTATGCAACATTACAAGTCAGTAAGCCACCATAAACAAACATGTTGTCTGCACCTGGTATCTTTTTATATTAATTAGTCCAAATTTGTGTCAGTGGATATAGAAGAGAATGTGGACACAAGCTGGATAGTTTCATCCAAGTCACTCATTATATTTTTATATGGTGGTAAGGCTAACATTGGACAATTCGTCTCCACACTAAGCAACGTGTAATAATAGAATGAACATAATAACTATAGTTGTTATTGTGTGTACATTGATTAATTATTATTAATCAATTTTAATATCTGTATTATTTTTTTGTGTACTGTGACTTTATGTCCCATATTACATTTTTGGCAAGGGTAGGATTAACAGTTTTTATTACAGCATTGTAACTAAAGTTGTAAGGTGCTGCCTCACTACAGGTCGAAAGCGTTTTTACATCGAAGTGGGAAAAAATGGACGACGCTGCTCAACTAGGTAGGTTACGCTTCTTTATGTATTAAAACTTAATCTAAGATTTAATTTAATCTGTGTATTGCGGCATTCTATCTGTGATATTTTCACTTCCCTTTATTTTAGTGCCGTCCAAAATTATTATAATTGTGTTGTAAGTGTATATGTGTGTTGTTACAGCGCGACTCGATGGTACCAGCAAACCTCTCCGGCCCTCGCAGCTTTCAATGGAGGACTACCTACAACTAGACGAGTGGAAGCCAACAACAGCCAAGCCAGGGAAAAAAACTGTAAGTATTTCATTATAGTGATAATTATCATTTTTACACAAGTAAAAAACCTGTCGCGCCTTATTTCATAGCAATGCTCGTTTGAAAACGTAGCAGATTGACCTTTATGCATCCATTTTACGATAAAACAGTTTCTTTTTTTAAAAAATCTTACATTTAACGACCTGTAAAACTATGTATTATTACGGAAGTACACTAAGTTTATATTTACTCAAAAGCGGTATGGCATACTTGCTAGCGGTATATAGCGGTTTTTGAAATTTTATTTTTTATGATTTATTGATTTTTTAACATGCTGCTGAGAATTATATAACTAATACAACTAACACTTCAGTGATCGAACTTAGAGTCACTGAAAATATATAAGAATACCTAATTCGAATCTCCTTCTACACGAGTCTTACATTGGCTTGACTTTTGAAAATGTTTGGAAGATAAGTCGACCTTGAAAATTAAGGAAACTATTATACTTAAGAGCCATGGTAATGTATATTTTTGCTATGATAAGTTGGTTTTTGTGTTTCGGGCTTCAATTTCATTATTGTCATAAATTCAGTGAGAAGAAAACCTGACAATATTGTAAGTTATATTTAAATGCCAGCAAATCTTATTATCTTAATTTCTGAACTACTGAAAACTTTCAAAAAACCCATTTTATTTTCGTCAAAAATTTAAAGCCTTTTTTAAGGTGGTTTTACTTTTCCTTCGCTTTAACATTTAAAAGCTACATGTTGTTAATATTTATTAATTTAAGTCAAACTTATTATCATTTACTTATGGAGAACTAAAAAAAAATGACTACAGTTATTGTAGTTTATGGACGGTAGTTTCACCGTTCATTTTTATACTTTTTCTTAAAGCGTTTGATGATAAGCGTATTTTTAATTGTCGTTTAGCTATTATATATAGCTGTAAACTTTTTGGAATATTGATTTTCCAAGCAAGTTTATTTTTTAGACTTAACAATATCAAAGCCTAAAA
Source organism: Hypercompe scribonia (assembly GCA_949316085.1). Lineage (NCBI taxonomy): Eukaryota > Metazoa > Arthropoda > Insecta > Lepidoptera > Erebidae > Hypercompe > Hypercompe scribonia. The sequence goes on along the minus strand of OX438981.1, from coordinate 13,225,788 downwards.
GTCTACAGGTGAGTTTTGTTTTAAACATTTATCCATCGTGTTAAAGTGGATTTCATCATGTAATATTAAAACAGGTACGCTGGGCGGACATTGAAGAAAGCAGACAGCAAGAAAAGATGCGCGCCATCGGATTTGTAGTAGGTCAAACTGACTGGAACCGAATGACTGACCCAACTATGGGTTCTAGCGCACTCACACAAACAAAATATATTGAGCGAGTGCGACGTCATTAGAATTTTAAATTAAATTTAAAAGCTTTTTTGTTAATGAATATCGAAATACCAATGACACGGTTAAAGTAAGATTTTAGTATTTTTGAACATTGCATATGAAATTGTTTTTTGCTTATGTGCTAAAATAAATACCGATACCTGGTACTAGATACTGGTTGGCAAATATTGTGTTTTTTTTCTTACATGGTGTTGTTAAAGTAATTTAATTATGTATACATTTTTTTTGGTCACGACTCGACATGTAACTCCAAATGAATTCTTTTGGCGTAGATAAAACTTCAAGTGTAAGTGTATAAAATTCAATAGCATTAACAGATTCGTCCATAGAGTATTACAGTAAGAAGTAAAACAATTTAAGTATTGTTATAATAAATTAATGCAGTATTGAAATAGTATTTTTGGAGAATAACTTTCTTACAAATTTAATTAACTATTGAATAATTCACTCTTAAGAATTAGTGGACGTTGTTTACGAAAATTACTGAGAGATTTTGTGTCTGGCTGACCTGTTTTTTACAAAATGAAGAAAACATACGGGAACAATTATTCTACGTAAGAAAGTTGCAGTCTACGCGGCTCCAGTGTCAGTGGCACCATCTACGTTGGCGTTGTAATTGGAAAACCTATTCACCGTAGACATATGAAATGTTTGGGCTGTTTGAAGAAAGATCAACACTGAGACATATTTACCACTACATAAAAATACATAGGTTTTTCTAATTCATCCTATTTCGCCGAATTTTTGTTTCGTCGGGTTTACGCATTCTTGTTCTGATAGTTAAACATCTACTTACAGGATACAAATATCTTGGTTTTGGTTATGTTGCGAAAGTTGATGAATTTTTCTAACAAAATTGAACATACAGGTGTATTTATACCTGTTATGGTCAGAGACTGCAGTCGTTAGAGCAAATGTATTTCAAGTTTCAACCGTTAATTTATTGCCATATTTTTGTATGTCGACTTTCGTGCATTTTTTTTTGCTACCAGTGTAATTGCGTAATACAGAAACACCTGGCTGACACGTCGTAGCCTCTGAACAAAAGCTGATTACGGTTTTCCAACCAAAAACATAGTACCTAATACCACGGTTACGAGTCACAATGAAATAACCTTTTTAGATTACCACTTATTTTTGTTAATTCATTGTGTTAATGAGTAGTAGTAACAGTAATTAGTAAAATAAATAGTACTACTGATTCTTCTTTCTCTTAGTCTACTGCTAGATCTAAGGCTCCTAAAAGATTTGCCACAACAGTTTCCTGCGACCTTCTCCAGGTAGTCGAACTACCTCGTGGGAGACCTAACTACGCTCCGTCTTTCGTTTCTCTCATTACATTTGGGTGACTTTGAGTTTTCTTAAGAAGCTCGTTGTGAGCGATAAATTATCCCTGCTTCAAATTAACACTGGTAACACACAATGTTCAAAGACTTTAGCCTCAAAACACTGCGGTATTTCAATAAAGAAAATTTCAATGCAGCTTCTCGAGCTTCAACGATTGACCTCTTTTTGGATCTACCAAACTGGATAGTTTGTCCAGGGTACACGTAGTCTTCAACAACTTCAAGCGTCCAATTTTTATTGCTGGAGTAAAGCCATCAAGCATTGTGCTTAGGTCTTCCGTGGTTCCATCCATGACAGCTATATCGTCAACAAATAGAATGTAATGTTAATTATAGCGGCACAGAAACCCTGAAAAAGAGCTCTAAATTATCCTGCTTGTTTTCTATCTGTATGTTTGTATAATAAAAATTAACACAAATTAATTAATGCTCTTGTTCTAGACTGCCTCGTTGGTTTAGCGGTTAGCGTATGCGACTGCCGATCAAGAGGTCTCGGGTCCGATGCCCGAGTCGGGTTAACGACTGTTATTGAGTTTTTCTGATTATAGAAATACTTAACAAGAGGTCGGAGTTTGGAAGTTGGGGTCTTTAGTTTTTTTGATCTGTCCCCGGTCCTGTCGGATAGCCGTCCGTTCCATTGAATTGTTAGAATGAGGGAACAGTGAGTGCAGATTCACTCTCTGTTTTACACTGGTACAACACAGGTGTATTTGCGCACGTATTTGTGCACTATAATATCTCCTGCGTAGTTGATTTGTCTCTGTTGAGACTGGCTTGATCAAAATCGGTTAGGAGTACATCACAAATTAAGGTTTTGGTATACTGCGTAAATAAAGAAAGAGTGGTGTCCACGATATAATAGAACTGTACGATAATAATAATTCGGCGAATAGGCGCTTTCACATTTTCAGGGTAAATAAATAACATAATATCATTATACCTACTATACTTTGTGTGATTGAGTGTGAACAGATAATGACAACCATGATTTCAGATAATGTTGCTAAAATAAAAACATTAAATGAGATTACTGTATCAATTAATTGTTTGTTACGTCAGATACGCCTACTATAGAAGGTTCAATAGATATTGAACGTAGAAAATAACCGCTTGCTGAATGGCAATGACTTGTAGCTTGGTAGGGTAAAGTTTGGGGTTATATATATTTTTAGCATTTAATAATACTTTTCAAACATTGAAAAAAATGTACTTGCTCTTATAATAATAAAAGTGAACATAAGAAAGTTGTTTAATTTACTCTTCAAGAGGACCATTTCAATAGTGCGGATTATTCGTCACCCATTGCACTTACGAAGCCGGGAAAATGTGAACTACGATTTGCGATACTAAATGCATGTTTAAATTTCGGTTCATAAAGTTTTTCGTAATTAGTTGTATGCACTTTCATTAATTGTTTTTTGTTTATCGTGTCGCGGTAGTCATAAGAATTCTTTATGTCGGTTATTTTATTTTGTATGTTTTGATTTAACTTTTCACTATCGGATTGAAGTTTTTCGTCCATTTCAGTGATACCAGTTTTATCCATTTTATTGGCGACCGATTTAGAGATGGTGTCGTCACCGTCTCTACCCGCTGTCATAACCACTACGGGTTGCGTTGCGCTCATGTCTGTCATATGGTCTTTGATGCATTGTTGTAAAATATGAAGGAAGAATAAAAACGCTAGTAGGGTCAGTGCTGACATAGAAGCGCCACTTTTGTGATATCCACTACCATAGCTGCTGAAACAAAAGAAATTCTATAGTAGCGTTGATAAACAGATTAAGCGAAGGTCTTGAGGTGAAATATCATGTATTACAATCTTTCGGTTATAACTGTCAGCATCTTTTACTTAATCCCATTGATTTGGAATATAGAAGCAACTTGAATATAGATACTGTAATATTGCCTACTTTAACTGATGTGTTAATGTTAAACACTGGAAAAATATATGTACTAACAGAAGAGGTCAGTCAAGTATTTAAATTTTGCGAAACGTATAATAAATTTTACTAGTAAACATTTTAGGTTACCCACGTTTTAATAGAACTGCACTTCATGGGTGAAGCACAATCCATCGGTGTGATCCCCGAATTACGGCCTGTTCGTCGGATTACACGGATCACAATGCAAACTGTGCAATTCAAAGTCTTTAGATTCTAGAACTGTTTAATTTCAACATAAAGACAACATCTAACAAACTTAAGTACTTTTTACCTGACTTAACAAATATTTTTATACCCTTATAAACCTTATAAAACTAGTCTACAGCAAAGAGTAACGCTAAATTTTTTGTGTTCAGTGGGAGAACAAATCTATGATTCTATGACTATCTATAATTCTTTCTGTTTTTCTTTCACATGTAATTTGTTTTAACAAATTCGTTAAGCGGAACCAACAGAAGTCTATTTTCTCTTTGTGTAAAAAAATATTAGTAAAGTTTTATAGTTTTTTTAATGGAGGAACTCACTAGTAGGGACTTCATATGATGGTACTATAGCGTATATGGTAGGGAAATTTGGTGTACTATTAAATTAGATAACCATTTTTCTCTTTCTATGGTCCAAACACTGCTGCTAAAGAACGAGTTAAACAAAGAAACAAAGTAAAACTTACTGTTTTGATGTAGTCACGTGCCCATGTGAAGGAACAGACGGTTCATATGCGTAAAATACATGGTGATCGTGATCGTGGATGGGCCCTGCATATTCCGAGTACCTATAATTTAAAGGAGTACAATATTAATAACATTTATTTGGAACTATAATAATAACAAAACAAGACTGAAATAAAACGGTAGCCGCAAAAATGTAAATGTGACACAGTTACCAACGAGTACCACTCAAATGGCCAAAATTATGAAATTGGCACCATTATAACAGCTACGTTTTCTTTTTAGTTGCCTTACTAACTAACTAGCAACTAACTACTACTAGCAGAACAAAAAATGAGATTTTTAATAAAAATAGTTTTTATTTTTCAAACTAAAAATAATAATATTTTGTGCAAAAACTAATATTAAAACAACTTTGTCCATAGAAGTTTTTTGTAAGAGTGAAAAGGGTTAGCTTAATCTACTGTTTTAAGATTTATAACTTTGATCAAGGATTGAATGCACCCGAGTTTGTATATAGTCTGCATAACAATGTTAAATATGATCATCGTCTTCCTGTCTTAAGACTAGCTGCACCCGCGACTTCGTTCGCGTGGATTTTTTTTATAATTCCCAAATTCTAAAATGTAAGTAGCCTAAGTTTTTCCCTATAACATCAACTATCTGTCAGTGAAAGTCCTGTCGAAATCGGTCCAGCCGTTCCAGAGGTTAGCTGGAACAAACAGACAGAGAAAAATTGGAAAATATTTTGGTGTATGTATCGTATGTATATTCATATGCATGTAGTAAAAAGCGGTTATTTCAATATTACAAACAGACTCCCAATTTTATTTATATGTTTAGATGACAGAGTGTTTCCCTTGGCTTTATTTTTAACCAGCCACATACCTGAACCCTTCAACATATGAGGAAAAAATCGTTTCTACAGTGCAAAAAAAGAAGACATGAAGAGAAAAATGAATACCGTTAAAATCGTACCAATCAATCGTTTCGGTAATGAAAATCACAAATCTCGAAAATGAAAACGGGACAGACTTCAGTAGTAACTAAGACAACAATCCATCATATATTGCCAAGCAGTATTGTGATTTCACTCAAGCAAATAGACCCGACAACGGAAAAAATGGATTTTGAGTTTCGAGAATGCAATCTTCTTTAAAAAATGTAATGTGAAGTCCATCAAAGAGCAAAATAGTGGTAAAGTTTCTGACGACGCATCAGAAGCTTTGTCACTACACGCTACTTTCCGAAGACAATATTTTTTAACAAATTGACTGTGGTAGTGTTTGCCAGTAATTTTTAAGTCGATGGGTATCCTAAAGTATTGTTTCTGAAACGAAAGATGACGACTGACGGATTCTGAAATGATCAAACTGATGATAAAATAATGGAGTCTGTGCGCGACGTTTCCTACACTTCAATCGTCTATTTCATCTGGGAATATATAACCCATGGGTGTTTATGTCGGTAAGTTAGTTTACTTATTTTTTCGTAAGTAATCTGAATATGTTTTAGTCCAGAAATAAAACGCTCCCTGTGGTAAGTAATTTAGTAAAAATAATGTTCTTAATTTTTTGTCACTAGTTCCTTGCCTAACTTTTGGTTGATCAAAGAGCCAATTAAAGTAACTCGGGAGATCATTATATTGAGTAGTTGAGTTGTAAAGTGATGAACAAAAGAAGAAAGAAAAAGGACAATTATTACTAAGTACTCGTTTTTAACCTCTAAGATACCTTTTCTTGACATGCTGTTGTAACATTCTGTCATCCTTTCATAATAATTCTTATTTAACCCTATAACCCATTATATTGCTTTAGGAGTCTTAGTCAAATCTTACTTAATTAATGCATGCCATGTTTTTAAACCGTTTGTATTATTTAGTACGTGTAACTTCTATTTAGACAAACCTGTTTTGTATGCCTCATATTTGATAAGTACAAAAAATCACACTCAATGTAACAGAGATTGAAACGGTTCCTAAGTTATGAAAGACGAAGTGTTGTTTTATTCTTCAGAATATTTTCAGATAAAAAACAGAACTCCTTTTATTTATCTTGGTATACACAAAATACAAGTGGCTAAAAAGACAAATAAGTTACTAGAAAAGCAAGTCAAAGGAAAGAACATAACGTGGAAGAGCTATGCTTCGGTACAACATGACCTACGCGACCAGAGTGATATAAAGGCCTCGCATCAAATCGGTGTTTTTAACTTAGAGAGGAATGTTACTGGAGACCAAAGACCCTGCCTTTACTCCTGACGGGAGACGTAACTAGCTGTACACATTCATGGGCTACGATAGTCATGGGTAGGCGGTAATGGTAGAGGATACCACCAGATGTCCCAACTTTTCGTTTGATCTCTATGCCATTAATAATGCTATATGTATCGGAATAAAAAGTGATTTTTCCGTCAAACATTTTGTAAGCAGTTAATTTTTAAAATTCCAAATCAACAAAAAAGGTAATGAAACTGCGTAAGCTTTTAATCGGTTCGAGTCCGACATAATCAGCCTTCTGTTTACCGAAGGGGATTTCCGCACAAAAAAAGGTACAGAGTGTATTCATATAAAATTTTCCGAAACAGCTGTGTACATAGCAGAAAACAAAGTGCTTACAAAGTTTTGCTTAGTTTCCTTCATTTATAAAATTGTAATTTTTATTTCGTGAATGTAGTGATATTTATATATTTATTATCTTTCGTTTACGATTTCACACGTTTTAAAAAATAATTCCTGTGTTGGATAGAAGGTCCTGACAATGTGAATCCAAACCACCATATTGATTAATTAATGAGGTACTTGTCTATGAGGTTATAGTTTTCCCGAAGATAATGTGCAGCTTAATAAATTGATGATAAAGAAACAAACTATGAAGAAGACACATCGTGCTTATTTTGATTTACACATTACTCGTACATCGACTGAACACGCAGTATGTGTTATGGAAAACTGAAAACCTTTTTAGAGGACTGAGAAATGAAAGACCATCGCCATCGAAAATAAATGAACTAGATGTTAACATTCTACATGCTTAAAAGGCGATTTAGCTTCATCAGTTATTCTAGTTAAAAAAAAGAGGTGATGAAGGTTGGAATTGTTTCCTCATGACACCTCCACACTACTTTCTTTTTGAAAACAATGGTCCAAATTAAGGCATGAGGTATTACCTTATTATCATTGATTAATCTGCAAAAATTCTATACATAATTTATTTCCGTATCGCTGCAGGCAACTAGACGTTTTTTTTAATGTAAAAAAATATTTTTCTTGTAAATATTTTTTAAAATAAATAAAATATTATCAATTTCTATCTACTCAAAAACAATGTTTTTTTTTCTCATAGCAAAATTATGTTTGTTTGATTTTAATTTTACAATTTCCTTGTATTTGAATATGTATATACCTACTATAATTTGCTTGTGTTGCATTTAACATAGCTATCTACTATAAATTTATACATAAAAAAATCTCATATCTGTGATTTAAATAAAGTATTTAAATGTACACTCTGTCTGGCTAGAGTAAAAGACTGAAGTGTTCGTATGATCTGTTTTATCAAGACCAGTGACAATTCCATTGTACATACGATAATAACACGGTTTAATACCAAACGGAAATAAATATAAAATTGTTTTTGATTACCCAAACCAAAGGGACTACTCGACATCGTTCAAAGTACTCTCTCTTGTGTGTTCAAATTCACTATTTACAGCATAAAGGCAGATATTACAAAAAGAAAAATCAAAAAGCACCTAATTTTTTTTTTACAATAGCACAGCAATAATATAGCCGTGGTATTGTTATTACTATCTATTCAATATTGTGACTTGAGTCCGTTATGAAAATAAATACCTGCAGCCGCGCGGTACGTAAATACGGTATTGCATACATTATTTTAATTTTATCTACTTACTACTTGAGTTCCTTTCTAGTTTTATGATGTACATAAAGTAGGTAGTGTTCAATAAAAATACTGTCTTTTTTGACTAGTATGATTTAACAAAAAAATGTAATACTTTAATAAATATGAGATTGAAAAATAACTGCGCTTCGACTATATACGAAAAACTTTACTGTTAAATTTAATATAAAATTAAATGTAGGTAATTGCAAAACCTTATTTTTGTGTATGTTATTGAAGAATTCAAGCAACTGAAACCAGCACAATATAGTCTATAATTGCTCTAAGCCATATTAAGTAAGTACTAGTAATTTCAATCAAGTGTACAGAGTGTATACCGAACTAGAGGCGCGATAGACCGTTTGTATGAAGTTAGAAAGATGATAAATAACATCTCGTGACAATAGTTGTGAGAAACTAGTTAGAAAGACTAGAAAAGAAATAGTTGTGACAATAGTAGTAGGTAAATCGCTAAAACCACACACAGAGTACCGAAATTGAATAATAAGATAAGAGAAGGTATTGTAACTTTACGATTATAAAGTCAGCTGGTCTCTCAAAAATCGCAATGTTTCAATATATTCGATGATCTAGTAAAATTCGTATCACCTACACTCATTTTATCTCTCATGCCTCTTTTAAACAAAATGAAGCACAAAACAAATGTAAAAAAAGTAAAGTCAGCAGTTTCACTGGCAAAAGATCATTATTTTTCTTATTGCTTTAGTTTCAAAATAAAGAACAATCACCCAACAATAGTTCATGGTAATATTAAGCGTCTACAAATGTCTTTATTTTATATAAATATTAAATAATTTCGTAATTTTTTCCAATAATGTTCAAGACCTCACTGGGTGTCAAACTCAAATGCGTTATAAAAGAAAGTGTATGTATTTGATGTTAGTCTCGTAACGTTCAATTCAAATGGTGTTGCAACGTAACTTGAAACAGGATACAGTCTTTTTACATTTATTAACACTGTTTATAGTATTTATATTTATAGTGCTATATACGTATAGCAATAATATATAGTATAATAATATATAGTAATAATAAAATACAAACAAATTTGTTTTTTGGCTTTAAAACGACGACGGAAATCCATCACATGACATTTTATTGTTTCTTTCTACAGATAAATAATATTATTAATATTATTTCTTTATCTTTGGTCCGTTCCAATATACAGTCATTCTAAACATTTACATAATAGTAATGTCTGATGCAAAATTCCATAAGAGTTTAATCTAGAACTTTGCCTGCACTTTGCGTTTAAAGAATTAAATGGACCGCATTGTACAGGATCATTGTTAAAAATCACAAGAAATATGTGAGAGGAACTATTTTATTTTTACAAATTCGTATTAGATTTGGCACTGCTATTAACACCATAATTTTTCTTAGACATTTCTAGTTCAACAATATCCAAAGTAAAGTCCTAAAAATACAAACTGGAGTCAAACAAGTAACGAAAGAAAATCCAAAAAGCAAGCAAAATGGTTAAACTACTAAAATAAAAATCATGAAATATGAAGTATAGAAACACGAAAATGGACAGGTTGCCAGTTTTCTGTTTGACAGTTTTTTTGCTTTGCTTTTTGCGATCGATTTTTTGCTAATATCAAGAAATATTGAATCAGTGATGAATGATATGCACAACAAATTTACATTTCCAATGCTGCTCGCATTAACGTATCTTGCAACGTTTTATATATCGTGAACTATAAAACGTACGGACATAGTGTTGCTACTGATGGAATGTACTCTTTACATTATTTATATGTACTTTATTAATTGAACCTAATGTCATAGGAGATACTAACAGTTTATAAGAGCCGGGTTCAAATTATTTCGGTTCCTCTGAACATTAAAACTACAACATCTACAAAATTATAATATTTGTACATATTAATCTCCTAGGGGTGGAGAACATAAAGTGGCCAGGTTAAAAACGTCAGGGTTAACAAGTGCCTCTTAACTTTTTTACTACAGAGGTACTTTGAAAACGAAGTAAGTACGTTTGTTTGTTTCAAGGAGTACAATAAATTGATACAAATCTCGCAACCAAATTACATAGCGCCGGACCAGCCGGGTAGAACACTAAAATGTATAAAGCATAAAATGTGAAAATCGAAGTTAGACGAAAAATACAATTAAAGTAGTAAAAGTAATTGTAAAGCCACGTATACTAATCGCCTCGACAACTTACATTTGCTTATTTAGTTCGGCTTACTTTCGCTAGATGTCACTGAAGTGTGTTTCATTTTAAGGATCGCGTTAACTTCTGATTTAGATGTGATTGACAGATACATAACTTTGACCACATTTTCTGAGCTCAATTAGATGGGCTATGACCACGTGATCCAACTGCTTCGTCCGATTAATCGGACGACGCGGTTTTTTCCTGTTGGTTCGATATAAAGACACGATTGTACTAACATGACGACCTACACTGTAATTTTTCTGAAACTGTATGGTTCAATCGATCCGACGACACGTACTTTTTCTTGTCGATTTAAGTGCCTGGGCCACGTAGCTTTTTCTTTTGTTGGTTTGCCAATTGATTTGTATTGAGGGTTCAAACCCCACATGGTACAACACCTTGTGTAATCCACAAATCGTTTTTCTGAGTCTGGGTGTTCGGTGTGTCCGTTTCATGTATGTTTGTAAAGTTCCCCGCGACATAGGATTTATTCTTTTTTATTCGTTTTTTAAAAAAAAAGGAAAAATAAACATCTTTTTAGGAATAATTCATAATTATGAACTCCAATCGCTAAAGATAGCTAAACTTATCAGATTTACCCATAACTTCACACAATTTTTATTCTGAATTAAAAAAATTTATGATGATCGGATGGTCGGTGCCATCATGATATACACTTACGAAACATAGTATAGGTTTTACTAAAAGTGTTTATTTCAGTGATGCCTGACTGGCTTTGTTTCCAATGAATCTCATTTATTTTGACAAACAGTCCCTTTTCACTCATTCGTTGAAGATAACGAAGAAATGCTTTACGCTGCTTTTGTGCGAGACCGTGGTATCATTTAAGACAAGCTGATCAATCTGTCAAAGCATGACTCGCGTTGTTATAGACACGTAAGAATATTGAATTAGTTTGATGAAGATTAGAATATAAGACACTTAAAACATTATCTGCTGACAATGTGAATCGTGTTTGGTTGTTTGGGGCCAAATCAACAGCAATAAATCCTTTTATTGCTGTTGATTGTCAATTAAATCTTGTCGTATTTAATTATTACTATTATTATTAAAAAGTTGTTAATTCATAAAAGTTGTTCTGGTTAACTATGTACTTAAATGCGTATATTGTAAGTTTGTGATATGCACGTATACCACATAACATTACTACTATAACACTTATTATGTGTTATACAAATATATTATTACCTAAAAAAGTTAATATATATTTAGTTTCAAATCGATTGCATATTTGAATTTTTAAATTCTAAATGCATTTATTTCTTTTATCATTTCCATTTTCTCTGCATGTTTGTTTCAAGGTTGACGTGTAGAGGATGTCCAAGGTATTAACTAACATTATCTTGCGGGTATCAATACATGATACCCGCAAGATAATGTACATTGTGAAATAAGTTCTGAAGTTATAAAATGCTCTGCTCTCTTAAAAAACTTTCTGCGTTTATGATTTCAAAAATGGATTAGGAACTGCCCTATTAGTAAGTACAGGGTATTTATGACTATAAGACGATTTATGTAAGGCTAAGTACTGACCTGTCCGTAAGTTGCTTCGTTCCTGTTCCCATTTGAGACAGCAGATTTTCCAAAGTCATCTCTGCTGTCACCTTAGACACACTGTCAACGAATGTCAAGCTTTAACTGACATAGATGCGCTAGTGCTCTTGGATGCATAGTACGCTCTACTTGGTTTGCTTGAACCATTATGTGAAGTTTTTATAGCGGTATTTCTATGTGATTTTCTAGAAATCATACATTTTTATGTCGTTTGCGATAACTATCCTTTAGAAGCTGTTCTTGTCACGGTAAATAAAACAATCATTAAGTATTAAGTTTTATTAATTTACATCACAAACACACAAGGACGTCCTCAATCACTCAGTCGCATAAAATATACATAAATACTAACTATTGGTGATATAAATATTTATTTATATCACATATAACTTTTTACATCAGTCGTCAATTATCGGGAAACTGGCGGAATTTCATCGTTTATACAATAAACAATGTGCCAATTACACAAAATATTAATTACATTATTCGTTTCTAAGGGTTCAAGGAATAGACTGTTATAAAACTGTAAGATATTTTTAAACTTGTGAAACAATTACTCTTTAACATCTAAAATAAGTTAAATAAATAAATAATTTAAATTATTATTTAAACACTACTTGACGCTGTTTTATCAGTGCGATGGGATTATTTTTGAGCACAACGTATGCCGACTTAATTCATGGCGTTACTACTAATACTCATATGCATCACCCACCTTAAATGATTATAAACTGTTTTTGACTATTTTAGCACATTCTGCATATGCCCTGTGTTGGTAATATTACTTTTATTATTATTCAAAACTGAGAATGAAGAATTTATCCGAAAAATCTAAGAAGCAAAACTTTGGAAAAAGCAACTCATAAGATTTGTTATCACTAATTTTAAAATCGCACTAAAAATATTTTGGCGGATTCTTCTGTTGGCATTAAACTTCATTGCACTGCAAATACATCTGGCGACAATCAACTCCTGAGCGTCCTCGACGACCCGCTTCGTAGAAATCTTCAAATGTGCCACCAGACTGTCTTTCAAGAACGAAACTTGCTGCATAGCTATAAGACAAGATTTAAATTTAGTAGCTTATACATTTGACATTAAATCAATGACACTTTAATTTTACTCACGTTCCAAACTGACAGAAGACGCTCTTTGGACCGATGTCATCAGAACACTCATTATTGGCGTCGCAAACATACTTCTGCAGACATTTGTCATCATTGGTACCGAAAGACCTTACGTAGGTTTTAAGCATCGCAATACCAGCGAGCGCAGCATCACTGACTGAGTCTTTACGACCCATAGACCGAGCAGTAAGCGATCTATGAGAGAACGAGGTCTTCAGAGCATCCAGAAGATTTACAACGATGTTGATAAACTGTGAAAAGAAATAATCGTGTTAGAAGATACTTTAAAGTTCTGGCAACGAGACTTCTTGAAGGTTTTAGGAATGACAATTCAATATCCATATGGAAGATGACAAATATGATAGAAGATAATAGTGATAGTCTGCATATATAAAAAAGGATAAGGAAGGGTGGACAGCGTACCTCTCCAGCCTGCTTTGCCATGGAGGCGACCTGGTCGGGATCTTTTGCACCGAGCACCGTCGACAGAACCGCAGCCAATATACCCTGAAGCAAGCGAGAAGCAACACCGTCTCCGTAACCAAATCTTACTATTTACATTACAGTTATAGGAAAAACCTCAAGGAAAAATGAATGAAAATGCGTTTTACAATATAAGTCAGTAGGTATTGTGTGGTAACTTTCTCTGAGGTGATCCCGGACGTGAATGTACTAGTTATTTGTAGTGAATTACGGCAATCTATTAACTACTGTATGGATACCTTGCAGCCTGCTACAGGTGAGGGCCAACTTATGTGGTGCTTTTTACACTTAGTGATTCTAGAATTTCTAAATGTCAATGAGTATCTACAAAAATAGGTTAGTGTATAAGTATGGATAAATAAATATTTATCTTTGCTTTTGTACATATTATTATAATAAATTAAGCTCATATGCAGTGTATACCGAAAGATTTGTATTTTTTAAATAGTTAAATATATATAAGAAAGTTTTAGAAGTTTAATTAAAGATTACAAAGCAAGTACCTGCATCGGGGATGAACCATTGTCTACTTTATCAATACCGTCGTTTGCTGCCCCTCCGCCTAGAATGGCTGTTAAAATTTTAAGACCCATAGAAAATAGGTTAGCCCAAGGAGAAGGCGCCACGGAATCAGTATCCAGGTTGTCACTCTTGTTAGGTCCAGTCGTGGTTGGGTTAAAAATCATTTGCATTAGCATACCTGCAACATTGGAGACTATTTAATAATTTACATAGTAGATAAACAAAATTGAATTACTTTTTTGATTTGTACTTTGTTTTAATACACATACCGAGCATGTTCGACCAGGAAAATCCACCATCGGAAATTGAATTAGTTTGAATTTCATCAATGTCGTCTAAAGCAACCTTTTTTAATGCGTTAGATTTTTCGGCAAATTTACGTTCTTGAGCTACTTCTGCATGAGCAGGCAGCGAGTTGCTGTAATATTGAGGATTGTGTGTTCGCACACTACTTGTCGCCTGAAAAAATTGGAAAAACGTTTTTAGTTAAGATCACAGTCATGCGATCATCATTACATTTAGGTATTATGTAGATAGTGTACCTTCAATTTGTCTTAACCCTTATAACTATGTGTCTCAGCGCTCCGATAACAATAGAGAATATGTACGTATTTTTTTTACTTTTAGAAACGTTTTTATTACATTATCAAAAAAAGGTAAAAAAAAATATAAAAACCCCTAGAATTTTCGGACGATTTAAGTGTGGCTATTTTGGCGCGCCCCTTTTTTGTGACAACAGACTACACTCATATCAACAACGAAGTATTTGGTTCACAAACTGACCGCGTTATTTTTTTTAATTAATTTATTACCATGTTAAAGTAAAGAAATACTTATTAAAATGGTTGTAAAGATCATTTTAAAAAAGTTATAAAATACGTTTAAGAATATTGTTACTTGTTGACTGCACATACTTGTTTTGTGTACAAACTTCGACAAAAATATAACCTACTTTACGAAAAGTTCGTTTATATATAATATAGGTACAATACCAACAAATGAAAACATGTAACTTAATTATTAGAGTAACATCATTTTGTCTATTTATTCAGAACTTCATGTACCATATTCATGCAAATAAATTAATAATTTTACACAGAAAACTGATATCTTTATATGTAAAACCACGAAACAATAGAAAAATGTAATCATGAGAAACCATACAAACAACTTGTTGGCAGATCAGAAGACATTCGAGGGTAAATTGATGTCACATTTTGTTTCATCTATTGGTGCGTTTTGGAAATTTGTGAGGGAATTTTAAAAAATCTCTATTTGATTATAAAATTTCAATGTTAAATTGTAATAAATTTCAAAAATTATTACACAGAAATGTTCTTTTAATAGGAAAGTTTACAAAAAAATATATTTTGTCTACTTTGAAGTCACTGACCTGAGGTATATATATATTGAACATTTATAATTGTAAACAATATTCAATGATAAATACTCAAATAAAAATAAAATACCTGTGATATGAGCGGAACATGCTGAGGGTATGCCAATGTGTGGAGGATCGTTGAAGAGCAGATTAACGCCAGGAGCGTCCATCCTGCCAACTTGTGATGCATCTGTGAAAAGTAAAATATTTTTTATACAAGATCCGTATAACGGCAATCATTACATATAGCAATATTATTTTTGTTGCCAACTAATGCATTTTATCCAAAACAAAGAAGCCCCTTACGCTTGGGTATATTATTGCCATTTACACACAGAATAAAAATAATTTAATTGTAGTCTAGCGCAATGGACGTCGCTCGATTAGAAAGTGTTCTGATGAGTGATTCCAGCGAAATTATAGCCTGCTTTTAGAGTTGCTTAGAAAGTGGCTCCTCGCGTCGCCTTCTCTGTATTTTTACGAGGATGCCAGTCTTTAATTAGAGGATGTTTGTGTTGGTAGATACTTTTTGTCAGGTGTCTGCCATATATTGTACTTAGTAATAACTGATATTACTGTTATTTATTTAGATTTAAGTATATACTTTTTTAATCTGTATGTTTTAGAGAGTTGACACCTGATACGGATATAAAAATCAGGGCTTCTCAAACTTATGACTTAACATTACATAATCATAACACGGCTTGGGCTCGTCAGTATCCGGCGTTGAAGTATGTTACAGGCATGTCCGACAGCCATAGAATGCAGGTGACCCGGTCTTTGGTAACTGTTGTTCGAGTGTCACCTCTTACCATACTTAATAAGGTGCTAGTTATATAAATTGACGTAAATTTTCACCGTCCGCTAGTCACAAAACGGCGAGAAATGGTCTGCTTTCTTTAACCAATAAATGTGTGTTATTTACACACACTGTCTAATGCAGCATTTTAACGCACATGCCAACTGGTTTTTTACTTTTCAGTTTATTTTTTTTTGTTATAATCAAGATATAATCCTCATTGGGTCTCATACATTCTTTGGCTGTCATGGTGGAAAATTTATAGTCGTTTGTGGCTTTTAAGTTATAAATGCTAAACGAAACGACGAAAGAACGACAAAATTGAACAAAATGCGGTGGCTAAATATTTTTTAAAAAAAGGGATGATCACCAAAAGAGATTCATGATGATATGACGAAAAAACTGTGACAACCTGGTCCATCGTATACCGTGATTAAAAATGTAGATATTTCATGCTGACTCGAAGAACTTTTTGAAACGTTTTGTTACGATGAACCAAACTTGGGTTCCTTGGATTGTACCCTATTGCGTTGTATGCGTGAAAAAATTATAAAAAAGTCTAGGATTACTGAAAAAAAGTGTTTTTCAAAAGGATAACGCATGCGTTCACACGTCTCTCGAATGTATGGCTCGAATTCGAAATTATTGTTTTGTGCTGATAGCTCACCTTTTATTCGCCTAATTTAACACCTTCCGATTTTCATCTGTTTCCTAACTTAGGAAACACCAGAAATTTTTATTAAATAAAAAGGTTGAAGCTGCAGTGAATTACTATTTTGCAGATCTTCGAGAATTATTTTTAAAACAAGTACAGAATTCTGCAAATCAGATGAAAGAAATGCATCGAGTTGGGTGGAGATTATGTTGAGAAATAAAAATATTTTTGTATACGATTTATTTTGTTTTTTTGTTGTGGCGGCGAAATTTACAATTAACTCTTGTATATACCTAATAAATTAATATTCTCTACTAATCAGTATCTTTGAAGGTTACATTACATGCTACTGACCGACGACGATGGGACTATATGGGTCGTTGGTGATAGCAGGTCCATCGTTATTCTCTATGTAGAAATTTCTTGGCATAAAACTTGTGTTGCCATTTATGTTTTATGAATGTTTGTTGCCGAGTGTTATTGGTAAACCGTTATGCACCAACCTATTTATAAAATGACGATGACTACTTTATTGACAATATTGCCACTATAGAGAACGTATTTTCTATAACTTTAAAAACGAATAAAACATTTTCGCATTACAGCATGTTTAGAAAAACCCAGGCTTATGTCTAATGAGGGTCAAAATTAATATTATGTTGTCATTCTGTTAACAGTTATTTATTTTTATAAAGTGAATTAATTGCTGTAAATATCTGGTTGATTTTGAGGTAACCGCACTCCCATGACCCAGTAACCCTTCGCTCGCGCAGGTGACTGAACTTGACGCTATAACGAGAAACTAACCTCACTTTCGTTACGGATCTTCACGTCCGATATGGCCTACATTTATGTGTATAAGTAATATGAAATCTAATTCTCCATTGACATCTGCATTATGGTCAGTGTAAGAAATACCTACATACGTTTTACGCTTATTGGGATTTTGTTATTTGCCCCGTTTTTTACTATCACTACTGAGTAGTGTAGGAGTGTCATCTTTAATATTTTATAATTCTGAATCCAACGTCTATACGGGATATGTTTGAATTAATATTTGATCTTCTGTTTCCTGTTGATAAGTACTGAAATCAAATTTACCACCGCTCGCCTTGCTTATCAAAAGTTCCATCGATAGTTCATAGTTCATATAATAGGTCATTCAGCACCTCTTTGCGTTTCTTAAGTACCTACGTGTGACATCTTTGATGTCTTAATTGCAAACTTCCTTATTATGCTAGGTACACTATGATATTAATATTTTACGAAGTGTCGTATATTTATTTAGTTCTTAGTGAAATAAAAAGCTATTAATTTAATTCTTCCATTTTCCTGTGAGATAAAATGTAAGCATAATTCCATTATCTATTAACGCAGAACGACGCGACGCGAGGCGACAGAGCTAGCAAACATGGCGTAAGGTGAAAGCCGCTCGGTCCGGTCGCGTGTGTGCCTCTGTCGTGCAAGGTTAACGTTTTTCTAATTTTGGAGTGTGGACTTAGACTAGCTATTACGTTGTAACCAACAACTAACTTTCATCGGAAATTCACCGTAGATAAATAAGTGAGAAGTAAATTTCACCAGTAATTTGACAGTTTTCCTCTTGTTGCGTGTGTTGCAATATTGATACATTTTCTTTATACAGCGTTATACTTATATTGAGTGTATGATACACGCGAAAGACTTAGTCTTACATTAATTTTGAACTACGTTATGGTTTGTACTGTAAAATGAATTAGATATGTCTCATATTTATACTCGTAGTAATAGATGAGTTTAGATTTTTGTTATTTTTCACGACTATGAATGAGTTATCTAGGGAATTCTATTTTATAACACAATTTCTTGAAAATAATGTTCAGAAGAACTTGTTATCTTTTAATTTAAATATAAGCACAGCTAAAGAGACTGCTATAACGATTTCTCCAAACAGTATATTCTTTATATAATATTAATTATACTTCTTGGTTGAACTTCCGCATTTTTTGGCATTTTAGGCTGCTCGCGGTCCAGTCCAGCGCGCATGCACTTTCTATTTGTCCACCAACAACCATCCATACTATACATGCGTGTTCTGTACGCGGATATAAAATAATAAATGTAAACGTACATGGTTATAAAGTGAAAATATATCATGCACCATAATCATACTTCCTTTTTTTTAAGTTGCGAATATTAAACTGTGATTGTTACCTGTACGCCTACAAAACTGCATATAACCATTTTAATGAGCTATGAGTAAACTTAATAAAAATCTACGTGTCATCAGTCTAGCTTGTTATAGCTGTAATATAATAATGATGAGCTGTAGTGATGTGCCATAAGCAGTAGGTTATAGACGCAAGCGCACACACCGTTACTGTGCTTTCAATGCGGATCAATCGTACGGTACACCTGACTCAAGATTCACATATTGGATTCGGGCCGACACCTACTTACAAACAGCGCCATCCATGCTTAACATCTTAATAACGTTTGAGTAAATAGTGAAACTTTAAACCGCTTTATATGCGCTAGGTAAACTATTACTATCTAAACGTTACATGATTTTGATCTAAGGCTAACATTGTAAAATGATGAATGTAGTGAAAATAATATTATTAAGTCTTTTATTTAAAAAAGCCTTGGAATATATGTTTTGTTTTTGTTGTAACCCATTTAAACAAAAATGTATATAAACACACAATCTTGTAGAGAAAAGAAAGTAATTGAGTACAGGCACATTTTTATAGGGCTTTATGCCAAGCCACACCGTGGTTGATGTGCCGGTATGTAATTTTCGTTTTAAAATGATTTCGATTACCCAACGATGCCGGTGAATGACGAGATTGCCTCTCACGTCTGCCAACAACTTTCACTTTAAAGTTTTTTGGGCATGAATGTATCAAGCATTTCGTTGTGAGATGACGACAGAAGATTAATCTTTACTGTGAAGTCATTACTGGGTTTCATTTTCGTTTTTATCAGAGTTTACATTCAACGAAAGATAAAGATCTAAACCTTCATTTTGAAAATTCAGCAGAACTTACAAAAGAAACAAAATTTTGCATTGAAATTGTTTTTGCGCCTTTTTTCACTTCATTATGTAACATGGATATTTTATGACGGACGTTCAAGTTGTTTTGTTGCAACAGTGTCAAATTTATCTCAGATTTCAGTTTTAACTTTTTAGAAGTGTGAAAAAAATATAGATTGCAAGATTGATAAATTCCACACATTTCAGATGCCCTTTTCATTTGAATAGGTTATTCATATGTCCCTACACTTAGGAATGATTTTTTTAATGTTGTAGATATTTATATGATGATGTAACTTATATCAGTCAGTTTATACGTATTACATTCTACCTATTGGAGTTTGCGAGAAACTCAGCGATGGGACCGACGACGGTCGGCACGCAAGATTATTGGCCATTCCGATCGCAGCAGCTTTCCTCGCCACTTTCAACATAGCGCCGGCGCGCACGTTTCAAGACTTTTAATTGCTTAGGAACCTGTCACCAAGCATCATATACAACACTCCTTAAGACTGCAAGTTTTATTTCCTCGCGTTCAGTTATAAATCACAACGGTATAATATATCTGATAAATCTGACACTTAACACTTTTCTATGAAAAGAAAAGAACACCGATAAGAAACTGACCGAAAAATCTTGTGAATCAAAAATCAAGAATAAATATTACATATTTTGCTTTTACCCTTGCGTTGTCTAATGTGTTTTACGTTCGAGTTGCTTAAAATTTTACTGCTTTAAAACATGCGAAATCTAACTAAATAACAATGGCAATACGATTAAGAATTAATCGGTTGTAGCCGGAAGATACGATATCTTTCTTTCTGTTAACTTTCTATTTGTGTTGACTAGTGGGCTCGAACATAGTTTCACTATAAATAGATTTACTCGTTCTATTTACATTATAAAGTTATATTAACTAAATAATACTTTTTTTAAATGCTGCTTATTGTCAACTCGATTATTGTCCACTTATGACGACAAATTAGTTACTCAAGAAAATTTTGTGTTTGTATTCTTTAGACGAACCGGAACGGATACAAAAATGTTGTTATGTGAAAATTTACATATTTTAGAAAGCGAAGTTTCATATAATGATGTAAATATATACAAGTAAGATGTGCAAATGATAGAAAATAATTTATTATGATTCATTTAGTTGATTTCTGATACTTCTATTTGTGTAAATTTCGTTTTGTTTATTCTATTATACAGTACAATCCGAAATGATTTTTATTTGTATTAATTTTTGATGAATATATGTCCTTTTCCTCGTACGTAATTGAAACTGTTAGCAGTCTTCATATAAACATTTATTATCTTTGTAGATTTTTTCAGATTTCAGATTAGAGATATGGTTAAAAGCTTTGAAATTGCCTTTACTTTTTTTAACCCTACGAAGCTCCATGCAAACACAAATAAATAACATACAAATATAACAAATCCAAATCCTAAAATATTAAATAGGTAGTCAAAGTAGGTACTTTTGAGCGATCTTATTAATGCAATTCATACTTTCTTTTTTTGATTTCATTCCCACAATACATGCTTAATTGTGGCAAAGCGTATTAAAATAACACAAATAAAAAATATTGTATTTCACAGCCATTTTGATACAATTTTGTTTATTCACTTGATGTAAAATGTTAGAGAAAAAGAAAATAAATGACATAAACAAACATTTTGTATCACCAAATCACTTGTGAAACACATTAAATATAATTTACGTATCACGTGGGCACTTGTAATTAGCGTCCTGTTCAACTTTCACATGATTTTCACGGTCACTTAAAAATATTTCACTGCTTATGGGATAGCCCTTCAGAAAACCTCTTACCTTATCTGGATTTTGGAGGTATATCACTGTAACACTGATTCACGCTATCTTCCAGCGAAGTAGCTTTATTTTCACCGGTGCAAGTGCGTGTTGCTTGTGCGAGAGTTTAACTTGCAATGAGTGTTGCGCCTTGAACTTCACTATATATATATAATGACCCAGTTGTTGAGGCAGCGGGCTAACTGTGCTAGTCAGTACGTCTGTTCGTTTGTCCAACCTGTTTTCATCCCGTTGCACCGATCGCTCCTGACTAAACCTTGTCAAGGACATTTGGTTAACGAAATGAATACAGCGTCTTCTATGTAGATATACGTATTTGAACCTTGGCAGTTAAAACACTCGATTAATAAATTTATTTGTTTGTTGCAGGTACTGCAAGAAGTATCAACTAAGGAGTATTTCATAAGACTGATTTTGCATTTGCCTATTTTCTTGCATATTCTCATGCGAACAAAATATTTACCTCTTAATTACTGTATTTTGTTTTACATGGTCCAAATATATATAATATTTATTTATAAACAAATAATTTAATATAGTTTACAGTTGTTTGGCAACAACAAAATCAGTACTATGTCAGGTAATATAGCTACCTAGGTAAGTGTTTTTTTATTGTGGAAATAAACTCCTAGGAGGGTCATCTGATAGAAAATTACTACGACCCATCTTTTTACTCATCCTCCCAGCTTTTATTGTTCTCAAGATTATTTAGGGTGGACTACTAGTTCAACTGATTTCACCTGAATATCGGTTTTTTTCTATTGCATTTTTTTACATTTATTTATTTTTTATTTGTTTTAGAACTAGTTGTCAGTCACTATATTTGAGGGTAGATGTTCGTGACAACCGGGACCGATGGCTTAACGTGCTCTGCAAGGCACGGGCGTGAAATACCGCCAGACTTCCATACCAGCGGCTGTTATCATAAATTTCTTGTAATACAAACCCAATAACCCCGACTCGAGAATCGAACACGAGACCTCTTGCAGCCAATAGTTAAAGTAGTTGCATACACTAACCGTTAGATCAACGAGGCATTTTTTATTATACATATATAAATAAATAATATTTCGTACATCTATACATAATATATATTTTTTCTGCATATATTAAGGTATTAAAGACAGAAGGCGTGAAACGATACTGCTAGGAAGAAAATATTGTGTGACAGCGTAGAATGGGAGAATGAGAATTATCGCACTTAATAAAATAAACTTGGATAAACAACCAGGCGCGTTAGTTCTTCCAACCTTAAAAGTATCATCTTTCGACAACAGTAGACTTATAAAAGCCTTCAAGTCCAGCCGTACAAATTATGAGTAGATAACGTGGCGCTGCGAGCGTAACAACCTTTGCTCTGTCTCATCGCCGCCAATCTAATTACTAGATGTAAGTTCACCAAGTTCTCAATTAAGTTCAGCTTGATTTTCAACTTTACTGTTAGGAGTGATGTGAAATAGTGTAGCTCTTAGAGATTAGCCCCATATAACTAAAAAAATATTAGTAAATCATTAATCTATATTAGCATTTCGTAAATTGACATTCATTTGCCAATCTTACATTGTATAGTCACAAACTATTGTTTAATAAAGATATTTATCACTGTCCTTGATCTTTGTTTATCATGAGGATGCCCGGATTTTCTTTAATAAAGAGCCTTTTTTAAGTATTTTATTACAAGTTAACTCTAGTGTTTTTATAGGAATAGAGGAGAGCGTATATTACGTTTTTAATTTATTTTTACTGAGCTGGTTTGTTAGCTACTGGTACCTAATCGGACTGGATATGATTTAAAAAATATATCTACAGCAAATTAGATCCAACCGTAATTTGTATGATAACAATATTCCAACTTTAACATGCCTAATTTTTTGCAAAAAAATAAATATATTTTCCTTTTTATTGAACAAAAAATTGTTTAAAAATTTTTGTAATAATCTATTTTCATAAAACTATGAGTTTTTAAGTCTGCTTAGTGCATACAATATCACACGCTTCCCAGGTTGCATAAAACTAAATTGTTGTATTTATTTCCCAGTAAAGTTGATGTGTCTCGTGGAAACAGAAGCGAGTAACGTCTAAATTGAATGAACTAGATTCTGGCATTGCTTCTCACGCCGTCTAAAGTACTTGTTGACTGCAGTCACTAATCACTTAATTACATGGGCTCATCCACGCTCCTTTGATACTGTAGTGTATTTAAAGAGAATGCCGTATTAGTAAAAAAGTATTTTCGTTATCAGACAGTGAAAATTATTTGAGCGTACTTACATCCTACTAATATTATAAATGCGAAAATTTGCGAGGATGGATGTATGAAAGTTTTTTTACTTTTTTACGCAATAACTACTAAACCGATTAAGATGAAACATTACAGTAATGTAGCTGATACATTAAAATAACACTATTTATCTTGACTTCGACGCGGGCGGACCGACTTCTAATAGTAGCCACTGTACTACAACAAGTACCTACTAAAGTACATACTTGTTACGGAATCAGTATTGAAGGGCCAAAATGTACCTGTTTCCTAGGATAATTATACAGGGTGCTGCTATGGTTGTAGAATAAAATCATCAAAATAACAGAGGGAGGTTAATACACTAAAACTCTCCTAATAAAATACCGTTGCAAGCAATCAATTTCTCTAACAAAAGTCTATAAGCACTATTTAGTGCAAAGTTAAAGAGTTTATTTCAAATAGGAAAAGAAATTAGTGTCTTTAAAAAGTTAAAACAGAAACATTTTTATTCAGTTTACAGAAATAAAACTAATATCCACGTGATCGTAGTTTTTATCCGTTTGAACATCAAACTTTAAAATATATAATTAAGATTATATAAACATTTAGGTAATAGTGTCAAACAGAATATAAAACAAAAATAAATATATAGGCTGCGCATACGCGATCAACATTTCATTTATATTTCTAGAGCGTTTTCCAAAGTGTTACATAATTTATAAAATAAATATAAATAATATATACTTACAAGATTCAAAGTTTATGAAAACAGGAAGTGACATTAGCATGTGCGGTTCTCGCAAAAAATATTATCAATTAATTTATATACATACATAATAGGCTCGTTGACGAAGATCTGGCGATTTTTTCTGATTTAAACTGATTTAAAAGATTAATAATATTAAAATATTTTTAATCATTAAAATTAATTGTTTTGAGTTACTTGCTTATCTTACACAAAGCCTTCGTACAAGATTTGAGGACAGGTATCACTAGTCTACACAAGTTAAGAAAGGCAGTGGGTGTAATAGTCAATTACTATTAATAGTGGGAAGAAAAAATATAACATAGGTATGTTATATTTTTGATCTGTTGAATTTTTTAAAAGGGAAACCTAAAATTTTTTTTTTTTTTTTTTATACCACGACGGTGGCAAACAAGCATACGGCCCGCCTGATGGTAAGCGGCTACCGCAGCCTATGGACGCCTGCGA
Organism: Hypercompe scribonia; assembly: GCA_949316085.1. Taxonomy (NCBI): domain Eukaryota; kingdom Metazoa; phylum Arthropoda; class Insecta; order Lepidoptera; family Erebidae; genus Hypercompe; species Hypercompe scribonia. Next base: position 13,200,645 of record OX438981.1, on the reverse strand, counting down.
CACCAGGGGCATCACGTGCGCGTTGCCGACCCTTCAAAAACCTATTAACCCCCTTCTTGAAGAACCCCATGCTGTAGTTCCCAGGGAAAACCGTGGCAGGGAGCTCATTCCATAACGGGATTGTTCGCGGGAGAAAATTTCTCTGAAACCGCACTGTGCGCGACCATTTAGGTTCCAATGTATGTGGATGAGCTCCCTGACGATGGCGAGCGGTGCGATGGTAGAATGTGGCTGTGGGCATCATATCAAACAATTCTTCTGAACACAACCCATTGTAGAGACGGTAGAGTACACACAGGGAGGCAAAGTCTCTCCTAAGACTTAGTGGCTCGATACCGTCCGTGAGATCAGGATCGTCGACTATTCTCACAGCACGTCTCTGGACTGATTCGAAAGGCTCAAGCTGGTACTTCGGTGCTCCCGCCCAGAGATGACAGCAATACTCCATGTGAGGCCGAACTTGTGCTTTGTACAGTAGTAGCCTTTGTGCCGGTGTGAAATATCGCTTCGCTCTATTCAGAACACCAAGCTTTTTTGATGCCAGCCTCACCTTTCCCTCCAAATGAGTCCGAAATTGGACGTCACTGGAGATGTCGACACCGAGGATCCCAATACTCTGTGAGATGGTAAGGGGTGTATTCTGGAATTGTGGAACTACAGTGAACGGGGTTTTTTTAGCAGTAAACGCACAAACTTGTGTCTTAGAGGGGTTAAATTGGACCAGGTTATCCCGACCCCAATCGGAGACTCTGTGTAAAGTGCTCTCGATTTGAGACACAAGTTGTTCGCGACTTTCTACTACAGCGGTACGAGGGATGTTAGCCCGGCCCGTGTAATACGCATCTCCAATACTGTCATCCGCATAACAATGAATGCTATCTATGGTCAACATATCATTGATATGCAGCAAGAATAGTGTTGGAGATAGCACGGAGCCTTGCGGGACACCAGCGTTTATGTCCATGCTTTCGGAGCAGCTACCGTCGACGACGGCTTTTATGCGTCTGCCAGACAAAAAGCTAGCCACCCATTTGCACAAACCCTCGGGCAGGCCGTAGGACGGTAACTTCGATAGAAGGCCCCTGTGCCAGACCCGATCGAACGCCTTTGCTATATCCAGGCCAACTGCCAAGGCCTCACCTTGACTCTCAATGGCTGAAGCCCATCGGTGAGTGAGATACACTAGAAGATCACCAGTCGAGCGACCGCGGCGGAAACCGTACTGGCGGTCGCTGATCAAATCGTGCTCTTCCAGGTAACTGAGGAGCCGTGTGTTGATTACACGCTCCATCACCTTAGAGAGAAGGGAGGTTATAGCTATAGGCCTGTAATTCGATGGGTCCGATCTATCACCCTTTTTTGGCACTGGATGCACATGGGCAGTCTTCCACGAAGACGGCACTTGCCTTTTGCGGTAGGAAATCGCGAAAAGTCGCGTTAGTACAGGGCACAACTCAGGGGCACACTTTTTGAGCACCACTGCAGGTATGCCGTCTGGCCCACTCGACTTATGAACGTCTAGACAGTTTAGTTCCCGCCGCACTTCTCTTTGCGAAATGTGTATTTCCGGCAAAGTGTGTTGGCACGGCGGGTTAATAGGCGGTACTGCACTTTCATCCTCGTTCATAGTCGAGTTCGCGGCGAAGAGTTGCCCAAGTAGGTCGGCTTTCTCTTTAGCACTATGGGCCAAGTTACCATCGGCATTTCGCAATGGTGGTAAAGACGACTGGCAAAAATTTCCCTCGGCAGCCTTAGCAAGAGACCAAAACGCACGACTCCCAGAGGGATAGCTCGTAAGTCGCTCACCAATCCTGCCGATGAAATCGAATTTGGCTCTGGCAATTGTCTTTTTGCTGGACCTCGAGGCAGCATTTAGTTTGCGTCTCACATCAGAGATGTTCGGATCCTTATTGGTACGGGCCGTGGTCCAAGCCCTATAGGCGGCCTGCTTGACTAGCCTGGCTTCCTTGCAAAGCCGGTTAAACCACGGTCGCTTTTTTTCCCCCGCAGCTACTGATGGGTTGGGAATAAAATACTCCATACCCACCAGGATCGTCTCAGTGACAGCGGCTGCGCAGGAGTCAGGATCTTCTGGCGTGAAGCAAAGCTGTCTCCACGGGTACGATGCGTAGAATTCACGCAATCCATCCCAGTCTGCTGATTTATATTGCCACATGTGGCGCAAATTGGCTGGGCGAGGTGGAATATGCCGAGGGCATGGGACTTCGGTCCGGACGAGGCAGTGGTCGGACGAGCCGAGAGGTGCGTCCACTGCAATAGTGTAGTCGTCCGGACGCGTCGTCAGCAGAAGGTCCAGCAAAGAGTGTGCATGGCTCTCAATATCAGGTATTCTTGTTGGAGAATGTACCAGTTGTGAGAGGCCATGGGCCAGAGCAAATTCGTGAGTAGACCTGCCTGCAAAGTCGGTGGATCGAGAATTTAGCCACTCACAGTGGTGGGCATTAAAATCCCCTAAAATCACCAACTCAGCACGAGGGTACCGCTCAAGAACTTTGTCAGTCGTCACCTGCAGGTGCTCAAAGAGTGCTTTAGTCTCCCTGTCACCGCTATGAGACCTGTATAGGCACGCATAGATTCGAGTCTCACCTCCGTAGTCTACGCGCACCCACATTACTGACAGGTCCCTGTCTTCATAAAAATGGAGACGGCGACAGCAGATATCCTCCCGGACGTACATGCATACACCGGCACGTCTCAGAAATTTGTGTTCGAGTTTGTAGCCGGGGTAGTGTAGGTATGATGTATCGGCCGGGCAGGATATCTGCGTCTCCGTAAGAAACAAGAGGGTCGGCTGCGCAATCTCCAGATGAAGGTGGACTGAGTTCAGGTTGGAGTGAAGTCCCCTGATGTTGCAGAAGTCCATATATAAAATTATTACAGTTAGAAAATAAAAGCATTAAAACCCAAAATTTTCTTTGAGGACAACGACAAGTCGTCGCAAGTTGTAACTCATTGTTTTCGTGCAGTGATTCTTTCAATGTAGAGCGGTTTAACTTTTACAGGTTATACAAGGCATTAGTGTGGGTAGCCTCTCACTAGGGACCATGGTTATCTCCATGGTATAAAGTGTTTTTCGAGTAGGTCATATTTTTTAAAGAGGTGGTTCTGCCATAGACGCACTAGGCAGCGGAGAGAGAAAACATTCTCCAATTAGCGCGTACTAGGCGGTAAAAGCTTAGCTGCCTGGTGACTAGCACTATATTGATATTTTTTTCTATTTTTCTATATATATCTTTAGCCTAATTTAACTTTTGAATACTGTGATTGTTGAAAAAGTATCCTATATGCAATTTATAGATTTTGTGGCAGTCCAGGATACAAGCATAGCTTAGTTTGAGTGCTACCGGCAAAATATTATACTATAACTGTATATGTACTTCAATTAAATGAATTGGAAAAATTACAATTTAAATTCAAGCTTCCCAAATAGTTACATATTTAATATATAAGTGTATACATTTTTTAAACAAAAAATTTCGCCAATAGCTGTTAATCAAAACAAAAATATCAGTTGACCAACAGAACAAAAATAGAGTTTTGAACTATTTGTGCTTTATACCATACTTGTAGTAAATAAGATTGACAAACAGAATATAAAAATATGATTAGTATACATTTACAAGAAAAATTAATATTATAAATTAATATGCTTACAGGTACACACATATGTAATGCTTTATATTCGACTCTGCACTGCTCAAGTTTGGTTAGTGGGTAAGTTTTATGTAATGCTTTACTTTACTCGACAACAATACAAAGATTATACCAAAGTATACAAAATAATTAATTTTTAAATAATTTATGTAAGTATCGATTAATATGAATGTGATTATGTAGTGCAGGCTCAAACGTGGTTAAAATACATGAATACCCGCCATAAGTCGATGCGCACGTTGTAGAAACAGAAGTGTTATAGATTCTATAACACTTTTCTTGTTACATCCGTTAGTGTGCATTGATCTGGAACTATGATATGTTGCATCGTCCGATTGTGGAATAGTAGAGCACACGCGTTATCTATTTTTATACTTCGGAACCTGATGAAATAAATATATTTTGACTATATTGTGTTTTAATTATATCTCATCCTAAATGATTACCTAAAATAGTAATTAAGAAACTTTGATATTTACTTTGCATATTTAATGACCATTGTATGTAGAATATTTAGTTGATTTATGCACACGTTAATTAAGACTGTGATATATATGGTACGTCTTACTCTAGATACAGTTAGCGCACGGCGTAGAAATGAAATATTTTTGTTTTATACATAATGAGTTAAAAATTAAAAATGAAAGTTGGAATTCAAGTAAAAAAGAATTTACTTTCGCTAGCTCCTTAGAGTTGGTAAAGAGGTCGTCAGTTCGAAATGAACTTATTGAGGTTAATGAGGGGTTTTGTTATTGTACTTATATGAAAAATGAAGTTCAGTAACTGAATTGCAAATACAAAGTATAAGAAAGAAAGTTGTATTATAAGGAAAATAAATATTCACTTTCGGAGGGTTTTTTTAAAAATTACTCACAGATCGCGAAATTGTAATAAACAGAGGACTCAATCGTCAGTTCATTGACCTGCGCTGTGACTCATTTGATTGCATTTCACTTTCTTATTCAGGAAATGACACCTATCAAGTACCGCATTCTATTGTAGGTATTTTTTCTATAAAAGACGTTAGCTAAGATCCTAAGAAACAAATGTACGGAAATTTAACACAGGTGACATCCTACGAGGTTATTGTAAATAGAATAACTTTCTCAATGCATAGAAAGTGACCTCGGAGTAAGTAGAGGGTTAAATATGAAATGTAAATTCACAATTTATTCTATTCTATCTGTTTTTTATACAACTAAGTGTACAAACATGCAGACGATTCATGGTAAGCAGAAACTGCGGTCTGTTGATCGGATGCTTGATAATGAAAATATTTTGTAATAATTTTACATTTTTGAAGTAAAAAAATGTTAACATTAACAAATTTTCAAAACAGATGTGCAGTAAGAGGAATTTATCCATTGATCTCAATGTTAAAATCTAGTCTTAGTAGATCATTATCAAAGCCTTTAATAGTGCATTGCTGGATATAAGCCTCTTCTGAGAAAGCAGGACAAAGGCTTACTATACTATGCGAGCGAGACGAGTTGGTATGGGATTTGTGTCAAGTTTACCTTTGCTTTCCAGTCCTGTTGTCCTGCGTAGCTTGCACCCTTCGGTAGTCGGCTCTTACCGCCCTCACTGGACAAATAGGAGTTGTGTGGTGACACTTCGTATTCTTAAGCTGTCTCCACACGGACACGGATAGTAGTAGAGAGATTTCTTATCTTCAAATAAATTATTATTTTGATGTATGATTCATAAATAATGCATTCTCAGAATAATTCGAGTTAGTAAAACTGGGAAGTTAAAGTGAACGGAAGTATAAATAGTTCATCTTCAAGTTAGACCTAAATTGCAGTCGAAGTTGCTAATGTTTGATATTTGTCAATTTACATGTACCTCGGCCATTCGAGGGTAACTGTAAAGTTGGAATGTGAGATCAACTTGTCTGCCTACTTCTCATTCTCGATTGAACCAAATTACTATTACAACAAATTACTGTTTTGGTATACATAAATATACACTTTAGTTTTACCAGTGAATAAATCAGTTAAATAGTACATAAGTTAAAGTATATAGAAGGGAATTGTCACTTTAGAAAAAAAACATTGAGTCCGCATACCAGAAACTTTATTGATAATGGTTCTGTAGAAAAGGAGAAAAAAAATCAATTTGTAATCCTGCCAAACCTTAGTGAACTTGATTAAGGGCAATCCCGCTGATATTGACATTGAAGATCTATCTAAAGATCTTTACAAACGAAGCTGAGACGTTAAGTAGCGGCAAAACGAGTATATTTATACCGTAATTGATCATTATAAAAACAGTTATTTCTTTGATGATAAGTCGCTTATTATATAGTCTACTGCAAAAGTTAAAACAATTATGGTGATCTTACATGAGTACGAAAATGTTATCCATAATGCTGAATACACTGATGAAGGCAAAACCTATTTCCGAAAGAGACATTTGCCTGTCGGTGATAAATTTTTAGTGGTTATTCACCGTAAACGGAACTTTGGATCTGGGACACCATCATTGTCGTTTCTGTAGTGGTATTATATCAACCGCAGAGGGCAGACCCGGTAAGTACCAGGTTCAAGTGAACCAACTTATTCGGGTTGAATCGACGCATCACTGAGATATGAGGTCAACAATGTAAAAGTAACCTTTTATAATCACGCAGTTTTTCTAATAAACTACTGATACTATCATTATTTTAATGATGTGTTGGGTGAATGTATAGCAATTTTAATACCGAAAGTCATAAAACGGAAGTGGTAAGTGGTAGTGTCTGCCCCACCACCTACCACATAATAACTTATTAAAATACACACATAGACGCTAAGTGATATTTATAATCAAATAGTATCTGTGGTAAGTGAATTGTAAATTGTTTTTATGAGAAAAAGATTATATAAATCTAAAATAAATTTATTCTTGTTATATCGCATAGGATATAACTGGAATAGATGCCGCATTGGGATAAATGCCTCGTTTCTAAAATCTCAATTTTCATAAATAAAATAGTTATTGTGTTTACTAAATATGTCCTTTTATCTCCTCTGTAACAACGACATGCAAACTGTTTGGCTATAAATTAATTATTCTTTTAGGACTGTATCTAAATCTTAACTAAAACCATGGCTGAAGTTAACTACATAATTATTTTTTAACAGAATCGTAGTAAGTGATCACGTAATAAGTGAAAATGAAGATAACTCTTACCCAATGCTGAAAAAAGCAAAAAAAATGAAAAGAAAAACCAACGCGTGAAGTAAACGTTTCGTTCACAAATAGTTCTTTTGAGATAATTGTATGAAAGTTGTCGTTTAAAAACAGACATTTTCTATTTTTGGTTTTAACTACATTTAATCATGGCTTTGTAGCTATTTATTATGTCATTACTTATACCTGAATTTTATAAATAATATAAACGTTGATTATTTAAAAGGCCATCTGTCCTTTTAATAATTTTAATAGTGAGGCGTCTATCCATATAGAGAGGCATCTATCTCGAAAAATGGGTCTCGCAAAAACTTAACTTCTGAAAAACCAGTAGTAGTTACGTAAACAAATATAGAAAAAAAAGGTACATAAATAAATTATGTAACTGTACTACAAGTGTAATCCACGCAAATATATTCGGTATTTAAGTAATGAAACTCTTTTGAGAAGTATATCTATCCCGGCTTTACCCTTTGGTAAAAGAGCCAGTAACTTCGGGAAAAACCCTAGTTTTTATGTACGACTAAGTGTGGCACTGAGAGTGATTGCATTGTGTGTTAAGTGCTTATTTAATATATATATAATAATATATATTTAGAAATATATTTTTAGTTAAACTTGGTTTCCTGTTATATCTAGAGTGGTTGATTAGTTGCTGACGTTATCGTGCGTGCGTATGCGTTTTTTTGTGTAATCGAATTCGAGTTCTTCGTGAAATTTAAAATACAACTTTGAGTAGGTATATTTAAGACACCTTATTAATTATAGTCTTCTTGTTTAGTGTTTGCACCGTCGTTTAGTTTTGTACTTTTGTATACCTAATTTCAATTATTAAATGTGAAAATACACCAAAGAACAAATATAATAAAAAAAAATGGTATGGGTAAACAAATATAAGGCGATAAACACGTCGCGCAGTATGCCAGTGGGTCATCAGCGAAATGTTAGCTTTCATTCTTACTGTCATTGACAACCTATTATCAAGGCGGTGTGACCTAGAAGGACACGCCGCATTCCTATCGTTGCGTCGGTAAACAGGTTGGGCCGTCGTCGTATCACGGCGATTTCGTGATAATCTTTGTTACTTGTCCAGATTTGGGTATCTCTGTCCTCGAAGCTCGTACTAAAAAGGCGGAAGGACAGGTATTTCTAATTTAGAAGTTACACTTATGTATGATAGTGTGTCAAATATAACATTATAAAAATACATTTCGTAAAGTTTAAAAGAGATTCTTTGTTGAAATTGTTTTATTTCTCTATATTATATAATAATTCTATATTATTACAATAACAGATAGAGAGAGTGTTGCGGAAATAGAAAAAATATTAATCACGGGACTCAAAGTCGGCGTGGGAGAAAGGTTAACAGTAAATAAATAATAAACAAATATTGCAGAGTCTAAGAAAACGTGCGATTGAAGGTCACCGGTTTCTCGACATCTTCACGATGGCACTGTAATTGATTAAGAATTTGATAAGCCATATTATTACATTCACGCATAAAGACACGGCTTTTATCAAACGATTTGCCACTGAGACTTGAGATTAAGCACAGAGCGATAGGTATATATGTACCTAATTTGTATTACTTAGAAAATTTGTGATAGCTTATTAGTCGGGATTCTTATCATGATTAGTACTTTAGTTGAATAAGTGATGCATTTGTGCAAATATTTTTACACCGTAACACATTGTTATTTTATTTTTGCCAAAAAACTTTTTGTTTTATACATTATTTCTGAATTAAAAGTATTGTAGACATATATTATTATTACTCGTCTGAATCGTTTATATCTATCCATGTAATTTTGTTTTACTCTGTAGATACATATCGTGCAAATCGGGTTATACTAAATCATTGGCATCCCACGATTTGGATTTCAACTTAAGTGTGAACTCACAGAATCAAGGTATCACAAGGTTAAAATATCAATAGTTCATTTTATCCAAAATATACATCGTGTAAAAACTTTTTAGAATGTTTATTTCTAGGATGTGTGTCTTCGATGTAAGTTATGTTTTCCTGTTAAATTATTTTCGTACCATTTAAAGACTTATAGTGGAATGTATATATGCAATCGTTGGTTTCACTTATAATGACAATAACAATACAAAAGTTTGATATAAACGGTAAGGCGCAATGTCACTGTCATAGAAAGTGAAGACTGCTCTCGATGTGAAGCAGAACGGATCATTTGTACAAAACAACAATGGGTTACTATTACTATTGCGGACCGTCCCTAGTTATAAAGAGGCATCAGTTCTTCTATGTCGGTACTATAATTTCTTCATTACTCTTTTTCTTACATGAGTATGTGGTAATAATTAGTTTCTCCTACACATTCTAGTATGTTTACTGTCCCATTCATTGTAAAAGTCGACACGTGATAACTTGACAGTATCTGACGTAAAATGACAACATTGACAATACATTTTTAATCGAGATTGTAAATGTATCAGTGAGTACCTCACTATTATTTAATCAGTTTTGAACGAGTTAACAAAAGAACGAAAAAATGAATTTTTAAGTGAATAATTTATACAAAAAACGTTTATGAACCGCTTACCATAAAATAAAATATAGGTTTGTTGTTAAAAATTCTATGTTTTGTAAATACCTACTACGAAAAGTCGTACTATAATACGAAAAATATTATAAAAAAGTCTCATTATACGTGCAGATTACCATCTAGTTAATTGTAAAATATGAACAGTTAGAAATCACCGTTACACTCTAATGGAAGTGAACCTAGAATTCTATCACAGTTATATATTAAGTATTTTGTACTTATAAGACAAAATTTACCAAATATGCCCCACAATCTCATCCATAATTAAGCATGTGTACTCCTTCGTTGTGGCTCTATGAATATCTTGGTGTGACTGCCCGGTAGGAGAGTCTAGGGTTGTCGTTTCAAAATGTTGTATGTTACCACAACTATAGTATCGTAGGTGGACTTATGCCGAAGATCTATCCTGTTTAGTCACTTCCATTAATTAGGATATATATTTCTAATACCAACATATATTGCGTCGAGGATTTCCCACGACACAATATATGTAATTTACTACTTTCTTTTTTTAGAACATTTCACTGTCAGCAGCATAACATTGATAAACTGATTTTAATTTGTGTTTAAAATAATGCTTGTATGATGCCAATTGGCTGTGCTCCACCTCAATTTTCTATAGTTTAAGTACTTAAGTGATTAGTCCACATCCATGGATACACCAACGCTATTATCGTTTGAAATGTAAGGTAGCAACGCAACGTTGATATTGTAAAAAATACGAAAACTACTCTATGAGCGCTGAAATAAAAGAATATACTGCTTGCATCTATAACATTTTTCTAAAAAGATTTTAAAAAACAATCCCTACTTGACTTATATCTATGTAATGCAATGCAATATTGTTAATAAAAATATAATCCATATAATAATAAAAAGGAAAACGATTTGTAAAAAAATGTTATGTTATTTATTTGTATTTTTCTTTATCAAGATATTTTTTTTTATTTTTACTTTATTCATTTATCTTACTTTTTTAGTATAACTTGATTCTAAATAAAAATATATTTAAGTTTAGGCTGTCAATGTAGGCTGTTTATTTACAACGCAGCGTTAAAATGCTTTCGTGTGTAGTGTACATTTAGGTACACCATATTTATTTTACATTTGTAACCAAGTATGCACATCGTAGATACATAAATGTAAATGTTCTATGTCACACCAAATGACTGAGATGCAAGTTATGAGATATTGATCGATAATGTTATAGGAATGAATAGAGATGTTGACATTAAGGAAGATATATTATTATTATTATAGATTTTTACCTATGCAGATGATGATGAAAAGACTGGCCCGAAACATACAGATACACGAAAGATACCTTGAATTTATGATGAAATCGCTTTCAGATAACATCTTAACCGTAAATCTGAGCGAGACCATTTCCATGACCTCCCTGAAACTCATATTACTTATTGCCCCTGATATCTTGGTCCTGAAGGTATATACGAGTACTAATCAATGTCCTAAAGCAACTCTCCTGCCCTGAAACTGCCCAAAAGTAAAACATACTACCACTGTTCAGTATCTAGTAATCAAAATTGATAACAATTAAGGTGGCAGCCCCATTTGTAATTTGTATTTTTAAAAAGCTGAGAAATTCTGCAGATACTGTCACTCTTAAAACAGTATACTGTGCCTTATGCTAAACATAGATAATTATTGTATTGGCGTATGGGGTGCTGCGCATAGGGCCGTGACCGAAGAGGCAGTAAGCTGTGACGACGTTCTGTTGACGGTGTCGTTGGATATCAGCAATATATTCAATAGTCTGCCATTTAGTTGCGTCAGGGAAGCACTCCTGTAGCACGGAGTGCCAGAGTACCTGAGGCGACTAGTGACAGACTATCTAGAATAGCGTACCATCAAATACCAGAATTGATATGGTATTTTGAGGCGTCAGCTCCTGGCATGCAGTGTTCCGCAGGAGTCTGTTCTTAAATAACTCCTGTGGAATATGGGATATGACTAGGCCCTTCGAGATCGTCTCTCCCTCGGGTTTGGCGTAATTTATTAGGCTGATGACACACTGGTCACAGCCCGGGCGAACTATTCATGCTGACTATCAGGCAGAGTAGAGACATTCAAAACTAAAGGTAAGCAGGTTCTTAAAATTAAAATAAAATAATAATAAATTAGTCTCAAACATCAAACTATGAGAATGTAGAAAAAAATATTAAGTCATTATCTTATAAAATTAAATGAGATTCAATGCTAAAATCATGCTTACACACACGAACACATACACGCCTGTTCAGTCATTCGCTATACAGAAAATCAATTTCTCCATTTCTTTATGTAAGATTCTAAAATAAGTTACCACGCCCCTTCCAGAGTCTATATTATTAACTGATCAAACCAGGAAGAGCACTGGAACTCATAACACAAATTGAATCCTAGCTTGGGTACCAAAATTCACTTCTCTTCTTACATGTTGTATGTTGTTACAGTTAAAATGTAACTATTGCAAGTGGTTGTCATACAAACATTTTTGGAAAATACATTATTACTACTAGGGTGTCCCGACGCCCTAGAGAAGGTCATAGTAAACCACGAGATACGGCAACACAGGGCTGGTTCTTGTGGTGATCTTTGGAGGAGGCCTATGTCCAGCTTTCGGCTAAGATGATGATGATAACTTACTTTTAAACTTGCTTTTTACTTATATCTTATACAAGCTCTTCTGAGCACTAAAATGTTATGTATATGAAAATATTGAGGTTTTGAACAGTCAAAGCAGAAAATCAATTGTACGAGTATTAAGGTTGGTTGGGGAAAACTAGTATGTTCTTAAAACCTAGTTAATACATAAATATCGAGACGTTACCATAACTGTACACTTATCTTCAGGTTGGCTTACAAAGTAATGCAAAGTCAGATAACTTGATTGAGATAAAGCTGAAAGCCCTACCCCAAGATCAAGTTATGTCGAATGTTTCCTGTTTTCTAACATTTAATTAAACAATACTTCATTTCACATGTTTTCTCAGAAGTTATAAAGGAAGAGAATAATTTCTTTAGAAATACTTTTAATGACACGTTTGTGAAGATGCATATTTATTGCAGTAGTAGTAGTGTTTAACATTACGGATCACAAACATTTCTATTTATTTACTAGCATTTACTGAAATGAATTCAAGAAATTGTTACGTCATTAATTATATATTTATATAAGTAACGACCTACTTACTTGTATACTTATATAAATATATGATTAATATAAAAATACCTACTTAAAATACCCACAGCTAGCTAGTCGAACTGCAATACGTACAGACCACTTTCCTAAAAGTGTTTAGTAAAATTTAAAACAATTACTTGAGCATTTTGCTCCAAAAGGTGAACGTCCGAGTAGTTTGGTGGATATTTTTTGTTTTAAACATAATTTGGGCGCTTTTTACTGACGCCGGCCCCCACCGGCCTCCGTCGCCTCACTTTCTCTTGCAACTCGCTTTGACAAACCATAAAATATATTTGTACAACTTACTAGAGAGAACTTATTGACCCCAAAAGCTGCATCATAACAATTGGGGTAGCCTTATGCTATGAAGTTATTGATGTTATTTATCTCAGCCAAATACTTTTAAGTTGTACTAGATGTTTACGTTTAGAATGGAAAAATAGTGTATCAGATATATACCCGTGAAATAAAATACTCAAGTAGTCCCTTAGTTTTTCAAATGCAAATGCCTTAATAAAAATTAAATAAAAGAAACTGTTAGAGGAGGTTATTTGAAAATTCACTTGCAGCTGAATTAAACAGTTACAGATTTTGTCAGAAAGTAAACAGAAAAAAAATATATTAGTCTCTTTATTGCACAACGCACACTTTTTATTATATTTCACAATATAATTATTATTCATGAATATTACTGTACAGAAATAGTTTCTTGATATCTAGAGTTAATAGTAACTCTTAAATGTATTAAAGATTCTTTAGACAATGATTCCTACGTAGAGAAAAGAACTAATTAATATTCATGAATCTTTAGGCAAAGGTGTAATTTTAAGTGGATTACGTTTCTCCTTAACACTTTCTATGTAATCGGAAAACAGGAAAACAAACGAAAATACACGAAGTGAATTTTCACATCGACATCGATTGATTACTTACGAGTACAGATGTAACACATTACGTCATTAATCAAGATAACCCATAGAGTAACAGATTATTAATACGTGGATTTGAATCCTAAAGTGAATGTTAAATGAACATGATAAAATAAAACACAAGTGCGCGAACGATCTATAGAAAGAATTATAGTATAAAAGAAATAAAAGATCAATTTTTATATTTGAGGTGCGTTAACGAGTTGACGGATCACTGGGTTCACGCTGCTAATGGACACCTGCAACTCAATAGTTATATATGATTTGAAAACTTTTCAGTCCCAACCACAAAATAGGGAAATGAGAGGGTTGTTTTTGAGCTCCGACAATTTAATATACGCACAGTACTCACTCAGTGAAAAGTAAGAAAAGAGTTGGTTAACACTGAATTTTTGTGAGGCTGTGGGATCAGCATGGCACTGTCACGAGAGCGTTTAATATATGTACAAAGAATATTACTGTTCAAGAGCATAATTTTAGCAATTAAGTTTTAAACTACACATTTTGTTTCCTTATAGTCACAATCTGTTATACGAGTATTTCTGTAAAAGTAATATATAATTCTATAACCTAATACGTAAAGCAATAAACATTTTTATTGTAGCACAAAAATATTCTTGGGGATAATTTACTTAAGTGACTATAAAGACAATGTTAGAAAATGAGGGTGGGAGTGAGAATCACACTTTGTATTTTGAAGAAAGTAAGTGACAACTGCAGTTGACGGCCACATACACCATACAACTGCTATAATAAACAATCGGGTTTCGCTCTTACCTTCTTGCGACAAATATTTGTAATCCATACTAAGGTTTAGTCAAAAAGTTATTGCAAAAAACAGTTAAAAGTGTTTACAAAGGTTACATATAACAGGAGATCAAATTAAACTTAATAGTTATATGAAGAAAGTTATTTTTTAGAAAAAGAGTCGTGTGAAAGGTAGGAATCGACGAGCATACAGACATACATATGTATGTACATGGAGTGATTGATGAATGTGGACGAAGCAAAAGAGGTTCGTCGGACCGTAGTAAGTGGAGATCCATTTTCTTTACATATCCCTCTTGGAAATGGGCGTGACATTGTGTATGTCCTATTTTTAAAACGAAATTTAAGACAGACGGACGGGACATAGAACAAGTTAAACCGACTATCGGTGATCCCCAGTAGCCCCTAACTACTATTTTGACAGCACATATTTTAACGTGATTTTATAATTATTTGACATTCATGGTCGCACACAAAAAAAATATGATTATTTTTCTTAAGGCTAACTCTCATTAGACAAATAAGCAGTACTTTCGATATAACTAACTACAATACAACGCATATGAAATTCAATATCGTGTACTTTACGATGAATAAAATATTGTGAAGTAACCTGTTAGTTTGGGCTTTCTATTTATGGCTTGTAACTTTCATTTGGTAAGCAATTTTTTATACCATTAACAATGCAAACAAGTGTACGTACGTTTGCACATCATTTCTGCACTGAAGATCTCGTAAGCATGAAGCGTGTATCTACCTATATACTTATACTTTTTATTTTATTTGCTACTTGTAGTTTTTTGAAACAGTTTGACGTTTCTCCCTTCTTTCATCAGGAGCGGATCGTGCGTTTGTAGGGCCCTGGGCTATTGTTTAGGGACCTTTTTTGTTGACAAGTTTTATGGTATAAAGGGGCAAATAAGCAGATTAGTCACTGACAGTAAGTACTGCCTTTTGAGTCTCTCTTCCTAGTGTCGGTGGAGTCTGAGCTCCAGTAATCTCATTTATTCGCGGAAAAGTAACGAAAAAATTTCTAAATGACGGTTGCAACTGTTGAGATTTTAAACACCTCAGAAAGGAGCTAGGAATATGTGTTATTTCTACTAAAAATAGCGACGACCGGCCTCACATACCTCTTGGGAAGGACCGGGACCTGATTTCCTGAAGTCATCCTGAAATGATTCGGTTCAACGCCATACCTAACCAGGCCCTGATCCATCAGAAGTCACAGGCTTGCCGTATATTGGACAAATGGTAAATATGTGTTGGAGCCCCATCGAATTATGAATGATTGCTGTGGTATTACAAATCTCGTCCTATTAGATTGATTAGGACCTCTAGCATACGGTGTGTTCAAAAAGTATCGCGAAATTTTGTTTACAGTTTTCTTCAATTGCAGGGGCGCGCTGCATCATGAGCTCTTGCCACAGGGTAGAACGGTGAATAAGGAATATTACCTGCAAATTATGCGCAATTTGCGCGAAACAAACCGCCAGAAACGCCCGAATTTGTGGAAAAACAAAAACTGGCTTTTGCACCACGATAACGCGCCTGCTCACACATTGCAGCTGGTACGCGACTTCTTGGCCAAAAACAACACAGAACGTTGGCACAGGTGTATAATATCCCAGGGGGATTACTTTGAAGGGGACAAAATAGATATTCACGAATAAATAAATAATTTTTGAAAATACACAAAATTCGTGATACCTTTTGAACACACCATATACTGAGATGAGACCTAATTGGCTACACAATTCTGGCATTGTGCTTTCTGAACGGAACGTAAGTAGGCAGTTACATACATCCCGTTCAATTTAGGTATATACCGAAGCTACCATATTCGCTATGTAGGTAGATGATTCGACTTCGTTGATGCACATTCTGCGGTTGATTCAGCTGCATGTGGTTGATCAGTGAGCGTCAATCCCGTCCTGAAAGGCCCTGCTCTCACCTGCACCAGACGTCAGGATATCAAGAAGTAAGAAATGCACCAAGACTTTTGACTATATGGTTTGATATTCTTAGGTTAGTCAAGAAATTAAAAACGTGTTAATTCTTAACAAAAGCTTCAAAAAATATGAGCTATGGTCATTCGTGTAGGAATGCGGTATAAACATGTATCGGAAGAATGTATCTACACATTTGCAATAATTGTTATTAACAAATTAAAATAAATGGATTTTTCATTGATAACTCAAAAAGTATTAATATGTAAGGAATTTAAAAAAATAACTTTTAAGTAGAGATATTAAAAGAAAACCTGGATACCTGGGACTCTGTCTTTATTATTAATAATTTTAATTCGACGCCGAAAATAGGGGTCCACCAAGCGATATGCAATTTTGGCTGCCTCGGCGACGCAGTTCGATTTTCGGGTCAGACAAAATATTTGTTTTGGAGTTTAAATGTTTACTATTATATATGTATATACATATAAAAGTAGTATACATATGTATGTGTTTACGAAAGAAAAAGCATAAAAGTATTCTATCAGTCATTTTAGTTAACACAATACAAGCTCTGCTTGGTTTGAAACTACATGGCGTTGTGTGTCAAATGTTCGAATTATTTATTTAATTATTTATTTATTTTATGTTAATCTATTCTTCCAATACATTTTTTAGACATCAGTTCAAATGAAATGAACCATCGTTTATATTTTAATAGCTTTCTCAAAATATACTTAACTAGTCCTTAACTTATTGATTAACTTACTACTTATGAGCCGAATTACCATTACGCACTGCGCCGGTTAAGCTTAGCTCGGCAGCAAGTGGTCGATAGGTGCTTGTTCCATATTAACGCCCCAGCAATGGACACTACGACTGTACAGTAGCGGTGGTTAATTTTTTCCTGCCCACCTCAGATTAAGCAGCAGAATTTATAAGGAGTCCGTCACTCCGCAAACTTGGGGTATCATTTGTAAGTAAGCATCAAAGTAAGGAAAAAATACCTCAATACGAGTTTTCTGAGAGAGCGTAACATTATTCCGATCAAGTCAGCCCATTTGTGCTGAGGAGTGGCTCTCCCACGTTTCAAATTGGATCTCCTCGAAGCCATGCCCTCAAATCAGTACTACAGAGTCCTCCACGTAGCAGCCACTTACTTTTGGAGGCAGAATAGCCCTCAGAGTTACATCATGCGTTAGGTTCTACAGAAGGGATCTTAAGATCGACATCAGGGAATACACGACGATACCTAGGTATATGATCTCTCTTTAACATCTCTGTGGCGGAGATCAACCTCAATGATGTCTCGCAGGTAGACATCTGGCAATACCTCGATCCCTCCCTAATTCTCTGCCATGGGATGAAGTTAAAAGCTTTGACTATGACAGGACCGACAGACGGCTAACGTCCTCAATCAATTTCTCTCAATTTTGACAGATAGCGGATGCGTTTGATTGTATCAGGGATCGAGTATTCCTATCAAAAGCTAAACTGGTTGTCAAATTAGTCTGGGCTCACCCACGACTGATCTTTATTGGTACATAATAATTAAAAAGAGTTTCGCCATCTTGTCCAATTAACATGTCAGATCGAACGCTGAGAGAGAACCAGCCTCGCCTGATTCCAGCTGGTAACTCTAGAAAATATACAATTTTTCCATACCGATTCACAGACGTGTGCCGGCTCAGGCCTCCCAATCTTAGAAAGTATTAGAATAACGGGACTTAAAAGCGTTATACATAATATTTACACTACTTACTGCTCGACCCACGAAGTTTCGATTGGTTGTCGTAATCCAAAACATACTACATTATATGTGCATTTAACTCCCGTCATTTTAGAGTAAACTTAGTAGAAATGCAAGGCACAGTTAAAAATCTCATGTGTTATGATCTAGGTCTTAAACTTTTTACTGCTTCACATAACAGTCAATGGTTTTTAATAGACACGGGGGGCCCTTATTTCCTCAGGGCCCTGGGCTGCAGCTCATTAAGCCCATAGGTAGATCCGCTCCCGTTGTTCATTACATGTGGCTTTTGTCTCAAAACCTGTTCGATAGAAGTAGATGAAAGTGATTTCCTTTATAAGTGGAATAATATATTTTATTAAGTCTGATAAAATGAGGACGAACTCAGGGAACGAAAATATTAGCTAAAAGATATTAAAAACTATGATATTCATAAAAATTTACAATAATTAAAACATTTGTTACTACTTTCTGCTCTGGAATATATAAATAGTAGTAAAGTAAGCCGATATATGCATTGCATACTATTTAGACACACGTAGTATAAATACACGAAAAAGTATGATATGGAGCATAATATGAACATAAAATATGGAAATAAATATTAAATTTATTTTTTAGTACAAAGTGTGCCACCGATCACGAAAAAGGGTACCTATTCTTTTTCATTTCTTTAATTTATGAGCATTTCTATATTATTGTGCGAAATTCAAAATGTTCCTTTAAATAAAGAGTGATGCATAGAATACTGTACCTAAGTGTGAGAATGTGAGTATACCTATATACAAGTATATTCAATGCACAACAAACGTGACATTAATAAACTAGTGAAAATAACTAGTTATATTGTATATACAACAGGTTCATACATACAACGGTTCAAGGTTCCTATATTTAGATGAAACATTCTTACATCAGATAAAAAATTAAATTTCGATTATATAAATCACAACAGCGGTCATTTAATATCTTCATCCAAAAGATCACTACAGTTTATATTTTTAAAATTCAAGATTAATGGACAAAGGTAGAAACCCAAAGTAACTCAGAAAATTGATATTTGTTGTAGTACTTCGTGTACTTCGAATGAGTTAGGTATGTAGGTTTATTAGGTATTTAGGTACCTGTACGATTTTTGTTTAGCGAATAGAGAAAGAAGTAAGGAAACAGAGAGATGATGTTTGTAGATTCATACCAGTTGGTGTTGCATTGGCATGCTGTTAAAATGTACAAATGTTACCCGACCGACTCTTACCCGATTAACTTGAATGTAACATTTTCACTGTCAACTCTTAACCTGAAATGATAACCATCTATTTTTTATTGCTTAGGCCAGTCTGTCTAGATACTTCAGTAAATAAAAATGAAGTAGGATTGTTCATTCTCGTTTTGTAGACTTACGTTAACAACAATATAAGATACGCCGCTCTTTACTGCGCTGAGTATTGTGGGTTCAAACCCCGCATGGGACGAGATTTTGTGTCATTCACAAACTGTTGTCCTGAGTATAGGTGTTCTTTGTGTTTGTTTCTTCTATGTTTGTAAAGTCTTCGTCATATTCCTAATAAAGGCATTGATTATAAAAAAATTAAAAAATTGAAGAGAAAGAATAAAAAATATGACGACAAAACGCTGCTAACCAAATACTCTTTGCATTGAGATATTCTACGAGGCATAGAATTAACAAAAGATTAATTTATGTATGGTAAAAGTGTGGTAAGTCAATATTAAGAAATAAATAATATTGTGTATGTGTATAAAATATCAATCTCTGTCTGGAGGAGGAATCTCCTCTATTGGAGAATAGCACTACCACGCTCCTGCTCCATGCCTTCAGTGTAGTATCAGTATGAATGACGGAATTAAATAGCTTAGAGAGCTCTACTAATATAGGTATTCCACCGGCTTTTAGGAGCTCTGTTGTAATTCCGTCTTCACCGGGAGCTTTGTTGTTGTTAAGTTGTCTGAGTGCCATTCTAATCTCGCCCAGATCGATGTCGGGAAGCTCGTCTGAGAAGTGGTGAGTCTGTCCAGCACGCGGGTCATCCGTGCAATGAGTCTCGGGTGGGCGGGTTCGTGAGGTGTATAGATCCTCATAGAACTTTGCGACTTCAGCGAGAATTTCTGACTTAGAGGTGACGGTGGTGCCTTGTGCAGTTGTTAGTTTAGTCAGGTGACATGAGGTTTTTGGCTTGGTAAGGACTTTCGGACAATTGTGTCCTTAATCGCTCGAGTGTTTGTTGTGTAAATGTCTCGTCTTACCAGCCTCTTTACCTGCCTATTTAGTTCCTGACGCTCAGATGGATTGGTATTTGTTGTTTCTCGTCTTTTCCTCATAATATCTAAGGTCTCACTTGTGAGCTTAGACTTGTGTCCAATGCTCTTCGGTCGAAAGTGGTTTGAACCCACCTCTCAGATGACACGCACCAGGCTGTTGGCGGCGTCGTTTACGTCCTGCACGGTTTCCAACATGGTGAACCGGTTCTGAAGCTCTAGCTGGAAGCTTTCGCACTCAGTTTCGACCTGCTACTGAGTTGGTCTAAGAGTCGACTTCATCAGGCGCGCCCGTTCCATTTTGATGCATAGATTTAGGGTACCTCTCATGAGTCGGTGATCACTTCCTGTATTAAACCTATTAATCACAGAGACATCCCTAAATATATGGTGGTTTTTTGTGATGATGAAGTCAATCTCGTTCTTTGTAGCTCCGTCGGGGCTTAGCCAGGTCTACTTCCTTTGGGATTTCTTCTGAAAAAAGGAATTTATCAGATAGAACCCCTGGGCTTCGAGGAAGTTTACCAGCATTTCACCCCGTCGATTTCTGTGTCCATAGCCGAACGGTCCTACCCCGATTTTGCAATAATCATGTACTCCCGTTTTCACATTGAAATCGCCCATGACAACTATGAAAGAAGTGTTGGTACGAGCCAGAGCCTTAGCTATGTCTTCGTACATGGCCTCAACCTCATCGTCAGGATCTGTAGACGTGGGTGCGTACTCTTGTATAAACTTCAGGGAATACCTTTTGCTTAAGTTTAAGATAAGATACGCTACCCTTGACGATACAGTGCTAACTTCCTCCACGCGGGCCTTGAACGACTTTGGGATGGTTGGTCTCTGATGGTCACCGCTTTGGGATGGTTCGTCTCCCTGTCGGAAGTAGAGGAGGTGACCAGAATCTAGGGCTATCATATCCTCACCCTGCCTTCGGACTTCTGATAGCCCCAATTGATATGGCTTACCTCCGCTTCCAATTCGGAAAGGCGGTCATCCAGCCGCAACGTGCGTCCATTATACGTCACCAGGTATAGTTGTCGGTGGTACCCTACCGTATGACCAGGAAATGACCAGGAATAGTGCGACTGCTGGGAACTGGGGGGCGTGAAATTTGGTTGTCGTCCATGGGGGAAATTTGCCATACCACCACGCTTGGCAGGCGGGTTGGTGACCGCAGTGGCGTGAATTATTTCTCTGATGGCGCTGCTACCCGCCACCAGGGTTGAATTTTAGTGATTCTCGCTGTGGTGTCGTTATACCGCCACGAGTCGGTAGCCAGAGTCTCATCCGTTGTTTGGCAGGGTGCACCGCGTGCAGGTGAGATTGGATTCACAGGGTCTGGGATGGTAGGTGGCCCTACACCCCATATAAAATATACTGTACTCTTATTAGAGTTCAGTGATATTGTTATAATATAACAGAGATAAGATACAACAAAATTACATTAAATAATTGTAATCGAAACCACTACTTAATATTCTCTAGTTAATATTTAAGAACTTAAGAAATTTCTCAATTTATAATGATAGAGACATGTTAGGTATAACTCATTATAATATTTGTCGGCAGTTGGTTTACTAAAATATATTAAAATTTAAAGCATTCTGGTTAAGGAAAGACTTTAAATATATCGAAACTTTTGGTCACCACGCCAATTTTTCACCCATGGATCACCTTAGCGAAATTCTTGTCGAAAATGTATTTTTCGACAAGTAACTAAATTACAGGTCCTAGATTTCACTCTAACAATGATTGAGTACCATTTCTCGGTAAATAATGTTACCTGTTGGTTTTTACGCGAGAGTTACACTTCGACATACACAATGCGCACATGTTTACATGTTTCTAGCGCAGCGAAACTACCACGATAGCGATACACACGTCAATAGACTGGAACACAAAGAGTTAGGTCTTTTTACCTCCAAACTTTCTTCATGTAAGTAGTAAACTACCTAAAGAACGGTTGCGTAACACCGCTCACTACGGCCGGTCATCGATCTCCTTGATATTATCTAATTGTGACGTAATAACTTTATTATGAAACGACTAATTTAAATATTGACACTCGCTGTCTCGTACTGTACGTATAACTGGAAGTCCTGTATGAATTTTTACTTTGTTTCATGCGTGTTGAGTTGTTAGTGTTGTAGTATCTAGCAGACTTGTCGTGATGTGACTTTATATTGAGTTTTATTCCAAGTAAAAGAAAATAGTAAATGTCAACATGTGCATAAGTTTCCGTCTCTGCAATGTAAATGGCTTGTTATCTTTTTCTTTACAAGTTTCTATGAAATAAATCGAGAAAATTTAAAATAAAGGAATTAGAGATTTTTGTATCGTATATTTCAAAAAAATATTTGAAAATTGCAAAAGGAACTTTAAAAAGTTGCATCAATTGTTGTAGTTTCATATTTCCATGCGTAATCTGCCCACCGCGTTGATGTCTAATATATGAGCAATAAAAATTAAAACGACTACGAACATGAAAAATATACTTCGCGTGGTAATTAACAGTACATAACAGATTCCTCAACGTGTATAGCATTCTTATAATGCTTATTAGCTGCACATGCTATATTGTTCATATAACACTGAATTGCAATGTGTTGATTGCCACTGATATGGTTTATATCTTTCTCCAACTATGTATATCATTCAGCTATGAATAAAGTTTATTTCTGCTTTAATAACATTTTTGAATGTAAATCTTATGTGCTACTAATAGGAGGTGTTTAATAGAAATATTTTAATACAAAAAATTGATAGTTTTTTTTTCTTCTTCATTTTATTTAAGGTTGAAACTTGCTAGTGCATGTCCAGAAGATGAAAAGACACGAAAGAAATTTTACTTTAATATATTTTTAATCAGATTTTGAAACCTAATTCAAAACAAAAAAAAACAACTAATTAGAAAATCAGAATATTTCGTGAAATGTTGTAAAAAGTTTAATTACCAAATGAAATGTGAGTATCGAAAAATAACAGAATATGAATGGACTCTGTACACGTGTTTTCTAACGTCACATAAGTGGCCAAGGAACACATTAAAACAGACCTAATACGCGAAAGATAACGTAAAAACCACAATTGTTTACAAAAATATAATCTAAGTCATTCGTACTTATAAACTCATTGATTTAATTTATTTTCTGCGACTTGTAAGCTCGGTTCAATAAAATTTTGACCTTAGCAAAATTTATATTCTTTAAATAAAAGTGATCACCTTCATGGTTGCTTAAAAATTATTTCGTCAAAAATCTAAAATTTAAGAATGAGAATTTTCTGAATTGAACTAGGGATTAGCTGCATATGTGATAGATTTGTTTTTTGTTTAAATGCAGCATGTATCTATTAGGACACCATTTTTTCTTCAAAATATTCTGCAGATTGTCATCATTTTTTTTTAATATTTTGATAGGCATTTTAGACGCAATATTCAATGACCACCGCTCCAGGTTCACCCAAGAGGAATTGGGCGTTTAGGTCAACGCCCTGCATTTACTTTCTCCCGATGGCCGGTGCCTGCAGTAACTAGTCACACCGAAGCTGTCATGTTACTTATTTATAAATCAATTGAGATATTCATGTCTGTCCACACTTGCCAAAGTTAACTGACGTAGAAAATGTTAGTATTTTTGAATACACACTAAAGAAGAACTGTTTTCTTCATTTTTAGATCAGTCAGTTTTGTAAATATTTTAATTTTTAAAGAGGTCAACTTGTCTATAAATTATAAATATATTTATAGAACAGTTATTAACTCATTTTTTACCACTTGCGATAGATAAAAATAAATTTCATTGTGAATTTTCATTACTATACCGTTATGTGTTAAATATAATTCAATATTGTTTGAATACTATACTACAGAAATACACAATTAAAACTTATATTAATTAACAGTAGTCCAGCAGTAATTTCAATATGTATTTAATTGGAATTTAAAGAAGTGATTTCTGGAAAAGCGCTAAAAGGAAGGCAAATAACTACTATCGGACTTTAATATTATTCTCTTGGTTGGGTTCCAAATTATATAATATTTTTTTATCGATATTATATGTAAAAATAAATTTTGGTTTGTGTACGTCTACTATAACTAAGTGAGTTCAAATGGACTTTAAGGATTTAAATGAACTGGACATTTATCAACGATGATGAGCATGAAAGAGGATAACATTAGACTCGCCAGAAAAACTACCAGTCATTTTTGTTTTACTGTAGTGATAAATATGGGATTAAGCTTAAAAAAGTTCAATTTGTTTTCTATTTGTTTTGGGTTCTTAATTGCAGCACTGTCATATTTTTTACTTTGATTTAAATTAATCATAATATAATCTTGTGAATACTTACACACCTAGTTTAGTTTAATATTAATGTAGGATGTACCCCACCATGTACATTACTTAACTTGGCAGTAAGTGATTACCATTTCCACAAATATCTTGACCTTTCAAAGTCATATGTTATGGAGAAAACTTTAAGACCATTATAATACATATACAACTTTCTCGAAGTTTTGTAATATACTTTGGATCTACGTAGGCATGAAAGAATTCTCGGTGGAGTTTTTACTTATTATTGTAAATAGCTACTATTAAGTGTGGATGCGATAGTACCGTGACGTGACTGGGTAAATGTATGAGAGATTCACAATACGCTGTTCACTATTTGTTTGTTACATATTGTTTACTATTAAGTAAGTGACATCTATAGAAATTAAAAGCAATAATTATCGTGCCTTAATTTTATTTGATCGTGACTGCCTCGGTGGTGTAATGGTAACGTACGCTACTACTGTGCTCATTGTAAAAGATATTGAATGGTTTCTTTAAGGTCTACCTAAAGTCGATCTACTTTAGGATCCTTTTTGTAATCATGTTTTGACGGTAGTAAAGAAGAAGGACAATTTTGAAAAGTAAAAACTAGGTACTAGTAGGCACAAGAACGGAGATGTCAAAAGGCCACTAACGTAGAACAGATTTATATATTAATACTAATTTAAAAACAAAAACAAAAATAACAAAACAAAAAATACTTTAAAAATATTCAATACTCCACATACTCAGTTTGAAGATAATGAAGTGTGAGAAGACACGAGACAGAAGATTTTGTTACAAAGATGTGTTAAATCAAACGCTAGTCTTTGACTAGCCGTTTAGCTCACAATGATTTGTGAGTATCACAATAAATGCAAGCATCGTGTTGAGTTACTATCCTATCTACTCGTGTTTTACCTTGTTTTAACTGTCATGTTAAATGTGTAATAAATTAACATAAATATTGTATTTTCTTATTACCGTGTTCAACTTTAAGTGAAACTTAAACTTAACTTAACTTCTTTACAAACGTACATACCAACGTTTGTAAAGACTGACAATTATTTACAAAGATTTTAAATGAAGATTTTTTTAAATTTTGTTCTATCACAAACCACATTCTGCTGCGACAATATAGTATTTAGGTACTTTTGTTTGTTACTCACTTGCTTATTCTTGCCGTAGACCGACGGTTGCACAGCGTTGTTATTTTTTGAATGTATGTAAGTGTTTGTAAGGAAGAGTGCACGATGATTGTGCCTATGTAAATTTCCATGACTCAGCTTTACTCGCACAGTCCAAAATTTTTGTGTATAACAAGCCGAAAACGTGCGAGTGACTGTAACCACACCACATGCTAGTTACAAATTCCGACATAGCGACTATCACGACACATGAAGAAATTTTCCACTATGCTGATGGCCCAAGGCTAACGATTTGCTGCTTATTCGGACGTGGGCCACTATCACGACACGAAAAAAAAAGAAGGCATCTTTACTAACCCGCTACCAGCGCGGTCGCCTGCTCCCTCTTTCACAGCTGACATTTAGTTCGAGATTACTTAACAATTATAATAACCACAAAGCTAACCTTAGCTTGCCTAAAACTTAAAAACCAGCTTAAATTTGAAATTATAACGAAAGGCTCTACTTAAAGCGGTATTTATTATTAAATAGTAAAATCCGGTTGAAACTGGATGTTGAACTCGCAAAAAATCGCTTGAGGATAAATAAATCAAATAACTGTATTGAAACACCGTAATTTTAATTCAATGGATAGAAAAAATACTCGCCGTTAGCTGCGGTAAGCCAGCACATAAAGGTTAAGCTAAATTAAAACAAATTCTAAGAAAAGTAAGACTTCATGAGTGTTACTTATATTTACAAGCGATGTATGATTAATCATGTGCACATTATTAGGACAGGGACATTGACATTGAAATACACACATTAACTACACTATATGTGTACATCAATTTGAAATTACAGAAAAAAGATAAACCGGTCGAAAATAAATAAGTCAAAATGTCAAAGACTCAAAACTAAAACGGGTACTTTTTAATTTAAGTATATTAAAGTACAGTTTTGTTTTGTTTGTTTTTCTTTCATTAACGTTTATCTGTATAATATTTCTCTCTTCAATCTAATTATTAATAAAAAACATGTTGAATATTTTTCATTGTTATAAAATAAGTAACACGTTTATTCTGGTAAATGAGATGGTTTTGAATTTTAATTCGATGGCACGAAAAGTATGCAGAACACTTTAAAAGGTTATTTGTGATTACGAATAGTTGAAAGGTCTTCTTATTTCACGTAATATTGGTATGTTTGATACGTCATATAGGCAAGTCTCAAAAACTTGTTTAGCAGCCGCATCTACCTACGCCACGCAGTCTGTATCTACAGACACATTACATAATAAGTATTGAAATAGTACATGTGTTGCTGAGTATGTAGTTTTGAATTAGCTTATGTAATATTTGCTCGAAAGTCGCTGGGTTTCATATCATGGTTGGCTGTTAGCAAAAAAATTAACGGACACTGACGTAAGCAAATCCACTTACTAGTCACTGTAAGTGTTTTAACGCATTCCTCGATTTAAACAAAAATACACACCATAACGATCTTTTAGCTTGTCAGCTACTGTAATGTATGACGGTTTGGTAAAAGCCGACTAAGTGAGCAAACTACACAGGACAACAGCACTGTAAAGAGAAGAAAACCTTGAAATAAGACCTATGTATCAACCTATCTAAAGAGAGGACTGTGTCCAACAGTGAACTATCAAAGACGGTTGACGATAATACATACTGCTAACTACTATCTCTATATATACACTTAAAATATTTTATTTATATCTCTACAAGTCTTAAACGTCTAGACTAAGATTATTACAGATGAGAAGGGGCTCCTTGTAAAAGTATTCCAGATTAAGTAGATTTAGTAGATTTAAAAAAAAAGGTTCGTCGATGCTAATTTAACAGCATTCACTGTTTATTTATAAGTCAGTATTAAACAACATTATAACACATTCATCAACAGCCTTTTACAGTCCACTGGTGGACATAGGCCTCTCTTTACCAAGGAGGTTTTGGCCTAATATACCACGCTGGCCAGACGTATTGGAATAGGGTTTGTTTCAAGTTTTCCTTCTCTTTGTACCGATGTTGTCTTGCAAACTTTGTTCCCTTAGTCACCTTTTACGACACTCACGTGATGAATAGGGGTGGTAACACTATGTATTCTTAATCCATTACCACACGGGCAACATTATAATATATATTCAGTTATTATTAAAAGACATTTTAAATGTTACCTAAGCAGTTGCAAGCAATTGTAACGATTTTTGCCTGCCAGTACTGAAATGTTAAATTCTATTAGCTACATTTGTTGTTAGCACCTTAGGCGAAAGTTGAGTTTTGACGGGCCAAGATTGTCAGCTCTCTCTAGTTTGTTATTTATCATAGTTTTCATGACTTATATTTAGGGACCCGTGAATTGCAAAAGGCATACTACTGGGTGTAATACCCCAGGGGTGAATTAATATAACTTGCGTCTAAGTTTTTTCTTGTCAAATTCTCTGCGCCTAACGAAAAAATAAAAGTATACCTGTATCAAACATGTATAAAATAATGTAACTACTTTGTATTAAAGTTTAATGACTTGTAAGTAGTCTAAGTCTAGTCGGAAAGAAGAAAGGTTTGGAAATAAGATGATAACTTTAAAATGGCAATATAAAATCATGAGTAAATATTTATTGGAAATGAAACTGTTCTATAAAAAAAATCTATGCTATGCAGATATGTAATTAACACTACAATAAAAAACATCATTCATTAAGATTACAATCTTTATGTTGTTGTTCACAGATGTCGTTTCGAGCGTTAATTTCTTCAGCTGTCGGTAGATGGCGGTACATCACCGCTGAGCCACGGAGTTCTTTACCAAACCTTTCATCTTTCGCTTCGTCTTCATTTCCAAACACAGTTTTTTGCATTCTAGAAATAAACGGAGTAATTTTACAAACTAAGAGCCGGATACAACTAGTTTCTTCATCAGCGCCTTGTTCTTGGATTAATTCGTCTATGGCATCTGGTAAAGATGTATTTTTGGCAGCAGTGAGTATTTCTTGAAGTCTTCTAGAATTCTTATTGAGGATCCACGTAGCAGGATCATCTGATTGATACGGTGCTGATTCACGTTTTGGTCCTGCTAAGAATGTAGATATCTGAAAAATGTTAATAATAAAAGTAAACATACAATAAAAAAGTTTTGCACTTGTACACAACCGTATTAACAACTATATCACACTTGTCAATACTTTTTATGCTTACGTTTGTGTAAACCATTAAATAATAGCTGATACAAGACCTATAAGCATAAAGATCTTATAGAGTACCCTTGCTCCGTGCAGGTGGAGAAACAGTACAAAGTACAATTCACACTAATACTTAAATAAAATTGCATTATACGTAGTGCGTGCAGTAGTATGAGTTTTTTGGCCTTGTTGTTAAGTTCTCCGGAATGTTATGGGTCATCCTAGAATTATCAGAATGCCTAGTAATTTGGTCAGTTTCAGTACTTTACACACTCAGTTGTCTCTACTTGTAACTGATTCCATACTTATTTCTACAATCTGCATTATTTTTAATTGTAGTAGATTATATTTTTGTTCGAATTGGGAACACTTGAGTGAATGTTTCTTTTTATTTAAAATAAAAACCGATTGCGTTGCTGCGGCGCCAGTGCACTTGCTGGCTTTGATTTTAGGTCCCGATTTTGTATATGATTAGCCTGATATCGTATTTCAATACCGTGATTTAATTAATTTCTGAATATTTTATAGGAATAATGACTGTATATTAAAAGAGCACACCAACTAGGAACACAGCCTCCTTTTTTTTCGTGTGTCGTATGCTGTACTAAAAAACGTAATATGACATTGAGAATCTTTTTTCTTCAGTTTGAATATTGTTTTTATATATATGTTACACACTTTTCTTGTGGTTTTTTTAATATTAATAACCATACACAAAGAATTTAAATATAGTTGAAAATTTTGATGGACTTTCGGTGACGATCGTCTAGATTAGTCATACAAACATGTCGTGAGTTACTTTTTTATGATCCTAAAGTATAAGAGAAATACGTACCAACTGTGCGACAAAAACTATAGCGTTAATGGCTACGGCACTTATTTGATTTGGTTGGAGTCCAAAAAGTCTTACTATCTGTCGTATCGGCGTCAAGGGGCTTTGAGATTTGTTGACGTCATAGGTGGGCACTTTGTCATTAACGTAAGGTTCACTTTCACTTGATGAAGATTGTACTGTCTCCGCACTTTGAGGCTCGGTTTGAGGCCATCGTCGGTTGAATGGTTTAGGTTTATTCCCTGTTTGAAAGGCTCTCACTACGAACTCTGCTACTTTTAAAGCTACTGATTCAGAGCCTGAAAGTTAAAATCATTAAAGAGTAAATTAATTACAGGTAGGCTCAGCTTGAAAAAGAAATTGAATTGCTAAGTTCTTATTCTATTGTTCTTATCTGATTCCATACTTATTTCTACAATCTGCATTGTTTTTAATTATAGTAGATTATATTTTTGTTCGAATTGGGAACACTTGAGTGGATGTTACTTTTCATTTAAAAAAAAAGCGATACACCTTGCACATTTTATACGGTTTGCCTCGAGTGTAAACGAGAAAGAAAATGCCTGGTGGCGTGTGCTAGTAGAGTGCTGTGAATCCAAGTATAATCCCAGTTCAATCAGACACATTAGATACCCAAAAAGTACAAAATTTGCAGTAGGTACATAAATGTAATATAGATAAGTAATAACAAAAGATAAAGTAAGTTGCTTACGTAGGAAGAGAGCACATTAGCAGTTTATGCAATAGTTGAAGCGTATTTTATTTGCTGCTGGTCGGTTCTAGTCCTCTTAATTGCCTTCTTTAAAGTCAATACCATGCAGTTTACATGAAGACAAATATATACCTATCTAAGGCGCAATTTGATATATCTGGGTAAGACAATTTTTTATGACTTTTTTTCAAATTAAACACAACTCTTACTTACCTAGAAAATCTTGAGCGAATTTCATCCCACTGCTAATTTTATTCATGATCCCATCATTCTTGTACTGTTCATTGCCATATACCACTTGAGATATAATGAGTAAGACACAGAGCACATGTGCCGCCATCTTGAAGTCGTGAGTTAAACTACAAAGAGATTGTGTGATGAGAGGGCGATCCATGGTTGGGTTCTTACTGTAATGGGTGCACAGGTACAATTGTCGCACTAGAGCATAACATTATGATATAGTTACGACTTTGGCAGTATCTACAGGTTGATAATTTTGAGGATACAACTGTTTTTTACTAATAAAACCATAAATAATCAATGTTAAGTCTTACTTTAAAATCGTATGTTATTGTTGTTTCTACGAGATGGCGTTAGTGGTTTGTCTGTGTTGAAAAAAAAACATATCTATCTTAATGTCAATATTATAATTATTCAAAACTAGAACGTCTATTACAAACATACCTAACACTTATGTGTATAAAGTTCCATACTAAAACATCATACTGTATTTGAGAAATCTTTGCAATGAAGAAGACAATGAACACGGAAACATTAAAAATACTGGCTGTGTAGACAGCTTTCATGGCAATTAGATATACAAGAAAAAGGTTCTAACCTATATCTGTTTAGGTTGGGTTACCTATTTGGTGGGGTGGGGGTGGGGGTGGGGGTACCTACACGGTGGGGCTCCCAGAAGTCAGTTTGGATTCTGGGAACCAAAGAAGAACATCGGAACGATTACGTTCCAGGTCTGCCCATCCATCAGACCGTGGTAACTCAAGCATGACCATGGGCGTGTTGGAGTCCACAGAGGTAGAAATCTGCGATAGCAGAAAGCGCGGACGTTCCAGGGACGGGGAGAGTGACACGTCCCAGGAAATGCTACCTCCTAAAATTGGGAGCAATCGCAGAGGCAGGTCACGCACGACCATTTCTACCCCTTCAGGTTCTGTCTTCTCGAAGGCAGAAGCCTACAGGCGGGTCAGAGCGGAGGGCGAAAGCTTAGCGGAAGAAGAGATTGCGGATCTCCTCCAGAGGATCCGTGAACCGGTGGATAAAGATTCTGCCACCCAAACACCGGCATCTTTGCAGGAGAGAGCAAACTTAGCGGTGGCCATAATTCAGAAAGTGGCCACCAAATCTAGAAATTTAAAGAGTTCCTTTGTAGGGGCTCTAAAGGATTCTTCTTCCGCTATCGCTGGGGTCGTTGAGACCATAATTGGGGACGTGGCTCGCCTCCAGGCGGCTAACGACCGATTAACAGGACAAGTGGCAGAGCTTAGTGCTCAATTTGCCCAATTTCGGGTGCATTCGAACTGTACTGAGCGACAGAACCCGGCTCCGCGGCAGCCTACCACCTCTTCGTCTTTTGGTGGTGTCTCTGATACCCAACTACGTCAAATTACCGACGCAGTGTGGCGTATGATGGACGGGCGCCTCGCTGGCTTGGAGGCGAGGTTACCGCCGGCACTCATAGTTCGGCCGCCACTCGCAGCAAATAAACCAGCTGTGTCGATTCCACTGCCAGCTGCGGGTGACAGCGTGTCGTATGCCGCAGCGGCGTCCCGGTCTGCGGAGGGTTTCGGGACAGTAGGTGTTAGATTGCGCCTTGCCCAGACGGGAGCTCGTGTTCTTGAGTTCCCTGGGACTGAAGGTGCAGAGACAGCAAACAAATTTGCCGAGAAGTTGCGGGGAATATTGGGAGCCACAGATGGTGTCAAGATCGCCAGGCCTACCAAGTGCGCGGAGCTGCGCATTTCAGGCCTGGACGATTCAGTAACAGTCGAGGACGTCCGTGTAGCGATTCAGGGAAGACCGGATGCAACGCGGACAGCATCAGGATCGGCACCATCCGCCCCGGTTTAGGGGGCCTTGGTGCGGTGTGGATTAGTTGTCCTGTAGCTTCTGCCAAAATTTTGGGCGACGCTGGCAAGATCCTCGTCGGTTTCGTGAACGCCAGAATTACGGTTCTGGCGGCGAGGCCGATGAGGTGTTTCAAATGCCTGGCTACGGGACACACTCGCATCAAGTGCGATAGTTGTTTTGACTGCAGTGGACTGTGTTTCCGCTGTGGTCGACCGGGGCACAAAGCGGCAGAGTGTTCTGCCGCCCCTCACTGCCCGGCGTGTGCGGCGGGTAATAAAGCCGCCAATCACCAGATTGGGCAGAGAGATTGTAAACCTCCCCGCAATTCTCGGCAGACGTAATACCTAGCCAATCGACCCGGGCTACGTCTGATGTCGTTCGAGCATCGCAATCGTCGCCCATGGAGGAGGTTGTAGAGACAGTCCAGTAATGGACCAAGTCTCCAACCTCCTTGTCCAGACGAACCTCAACCACTGTGCCGCGGCCCAGGACCTCTTCCTGCAAACCATGGCACAGTGGTCGATCGGCGTTGCCGTAGCCGCGGAACCCTATTACGTTCCTCCCCGTCCAAACTGGTTGGGTGACCGGGACGGTTCCGTGGCAGTCGTCGGCTCCACGGCGGCTCATTCCCCGCCCTTGTCGCTAAGAGACAAGGGTACTGGATATGTTGCTGCCGAGTGGGGGGGGATCACCGTATATGGTGTTTACTTCTCCCCCAACCGGAGTTTGAGCGACTTCGAGGTTTTCCTTAACAACTTGGAAATCTCGATGCGGCGTCTAACGTCTGGGCACGTCTTAGTGCTGGGGGACTTCAACGCGAAGTCCATTGCGTGGGGTTCCCCCAGGACGGACGCCAGGGGCGAGGCCGTAGAGGAGTGGGCGGCCTCGGTGGGCCTCTGTTTATTGAACAGGGGCTCCGCCAACACGTGCGTGCGACAGCAGGGAGGGTCGATAGTGGACCTTTCGTTCGCTACCCCTGCCCTCGCCACACGAGTAAGGAACTGGTGTGTCCTGGAAGAGGTTGAGACGCTCTCGGATCACCTCTACATTCGATTTGAGCTCTCCCGGACCCAGGACCCCAGTAGGGGTCACGCGGCGCGGCGTTCTTCTCGCTTGCCGCGGTGGGCTGTAGCCAAACTGAATAGGGACCTACTAGAGGAGGCAGCCATTATTTACTCCTGGCTGTCTCCGCAGGCTCCGACCGAGGAGGTCGACATGGGGGCTGGTCGTTTCCGCGATGCGATTACGCAGATCTGCGATGCGGCCATGCCCCGCATCCGAGGTTGTCGGCCTCCCCGGAAGGAGGTTTACTGGTGGTCCCAGGAGTTGGCCGACCTCCGCGCGGCCTGTACTCGTGCCCGGAGGTCCTACACCCGTAGTCGGCGGCGACACCGCGTAGACGGCGAGGAGGACCAGCTTCATGAGGAGTACCGAGAGGCGCGGAAAACTCTGAAGCTGGCCATTAGCCGCGCCAAAGAAGTGAAGAGGAAGGAGATGCTGGAGGGTCTCGATCGTGACCCCTGGGGTCGCCCTTATCGTGAGGTGCGACAAAAGCTCCGCACGTCGGGCCCCCCCCTTACAGAGACACTTCAGCCCAGCTTCCTGCGGGAAGTGGTCGAGGGTCTTTTCCCGCAGCGGGCGGAGCACACACCCCCGTCGATGGCCTTCATGGTCGAAGACGACGGGGGACGGAACGAGGATAATGTTCCGCCCGTCAGGGAATCGGAGATAGGGGCGGTGGTTCTACGGATTCGCTCTAAGAACACCGCCCCTGGGCCAGATGGGATACCTGCTCGAGTGCTGGCGCGAACCCTCGACCACATGTCGGATCGCCTCGGGGAAGTCCTAAACGCCAGCTTGGCGTCCGGGCGCTTTCCTGAGGGTTGGAAGAGCGGGAAGCTGGTCCTACTACGGAAACCGGGACGGCCGGCCGATTCGGTCGCGGCCTATAGGCCCATCGTGTTGCTGGACGAGGCGGGTAAATTGTTTGAGAGGATACTCTCTGCCCGCATCGTCCGGCACCTCTGCGAGGTGGGCCCCGATCTGTCGGACGCCCAATACGGGTTTCGAGCCGGGCGTTCGACAGTCGATGCTGTGTTGCGCCTGAGGGCCGCGACCGAAGAGGCGGTGAGCTGTGGCGGCGTGCTGTTGGCGGTGTCGTTGGACATCGCCAACGCATTTAATAGTCTGCCATTTAGCTGCATCAGGGAAGCACTCCACTACCACAGGGTGCCAGAGTACCTGAGGCGGCTTGTGGCAGACTATCTTAGGGAGCGTACCGTCATGTACGAGGACCGAGATGGCATTCTGAGGCGGCGGCCCATGTCGTGCGGTGTTCCACAGGGGTCTGTCCTCGGACCACTCCTGTGGAATATGGGATACGACTGGGCCCTTCGAGGTCGTCTTCCCCCCGGGCTGGGCGTAATTTGTTACGCCGATGACACATTGGTCACGGCCCGGGGGGCGAACTTTCAAGAGGCGGCGTGCCTGGCCACCGTGGGAGTCTCTTTGGTGGTCGGGCGCATTGAGGCGCTGGGTTTACGAGTGGCCCTAGATAAGACGGAGGCCCTTTTGTTCCATGGGCCCCGTCGTGGTCCACCACCCGGCGCCTCTATCGTAGTCAATTCGGTCCTCGTACCGGTTCAGGCCCAGATGAAATATCTGGGCCTGATCCTCGACGGCAGGTGGCTCTTCGACGAGCACTTCCGACAGCTTTCTCCAAAGCTGGTCGGCGCTGCTTCTGCCCTTGGGCGACTTTTGCCGAATTTGGGTGGAGCCAGCGTCGCGACGAGACGGCTATACACGGGGGTTGTCCGGTCAATGGCGCTGTATGGTGCACCGGTGTGGGTGGCGGCTCTGACCGCCCAGAATAGGGCTCGCCTCTGGCGCCCTCAGAGGATATTGGCGGTTAGAGCCATACGCGGTTACCGCACCGTATCGACGGAGGCGGCGTGCGCCTTGGCCGGAACTCCCCCGTGGGATTTGGAGGCGGAAGTGCTCGCCGAAGTTTATCGGCGGACGGCTGACTTCCGGGCGGGTAGCGGCATACGGCCCCCGCCCGAAGAGGTGCGCGAGTGGCGTGAGGCCGCTCGTCGAGCCACAATGGCTCGTTGGTCGTCCCGTTTGGAGACTCCACGTGCTGGCTTTGCCCTCGTGGAGGCTCTCCAGCCGGTCATCGCCGAGTGGGCAGGGCGGCAGCACGGGACCCTTTCCTTCCGACTGACGCAGGTCCTTTCCGGGCACGGTTGCTTCGGGAAGTGTAGTGAGGACTCGGCTCAGCACACGCTAGCGGTTTGTTCCGCTTGGGCGGCGCAGCGTGGGGTCCTCACTGCAGTTATTGGAGGTGATCTCTCGCTAGTGGCCGTCATACGCTCCATGGCTGGTAGCGACAGTTGTTTTACCGCGGTCGCAACCTTGTGCGAAGACGTAATTTCGCGGAAGGAGGCGGCGGAGAAGGCCCGGGAGGACGATATCCACTCGGACCCAATTCGCCGCCGGCGAGCCGGGCGGCGGAGGCGCGCATACCAGCGCCTCATGCCGCCTTGAGTGTGGCCGCGGGTGGACAGGATGGGTTTTCCCCTCCATCCGCTATAGTGGCCAGCCGCGAGGAGGTGATGTGCACGTGTACCGTACGTCGCCTAAATAGAGAGTTTATCCGCAGATGGTGCCCGCTTTAGCGGGCAGGCGCTAGGAGGGATCTGAATGTCGTAACAGCAGCGGTTCCCGGATCCCTCCTATCTCAGGCGCAGAGTGACACACCGTGTGGTTTTAGTCGGTCCGATTCCGACACACCACCCCGCCGTAAACCCCGGTGGGGTGACGGCCCGAGGGGGTTTCCACACGTTAAAAAAAAAAAACCTATTTAGGTTGAAACTGCCCAACCTTCAAAGTATCTCGTCTTTCGAGAAAATTACAATGAAATAGCATTAATACTGTAGCTACAGCGAAAGCTGGTGAGAGGAATATGAAATAATGACATAGAAAAGAAGAGAGCCACATTTCAACGCGTATGCAAACGGGCCGACTCGATGGAACGGAATGATACCACGACCTCACAGAAAACCTATATTAAACAATTCCTTCGTAGCTTTTTATAAACTGAATGAGTTTAATTAAGGTCCGTATTCGACCCCGTTAAATCTGTCGGGTGGGGAAGGCATTCAAAAGGCAAGGAATGTCTACCGAGTTGTTGGTGTCAATTAGCGGTGGTAGCCACTATCGTCAAGTAACTTTGAACACAATGAACGTTTAATCAATTAAGTAAATAAAGATCAAATATACCTGGTAATATACATGGTATAATATAATAATTAAATGTAAAATATATAACAATACATGGTATTGTATTACAAACTTATATTTTTTTCACTACTGACTAAATAGTGGACCTAGATAGGTAAAGTATTATTCACTAACAACAACCTTCCCTACACGCTAACGTGCTTATACAAAGAACATTTTTATGTCATTCTGAATTGATGTTTATTTAAACTAATCATATAGTGCTCGAACCAATATTAAACAGCTGTAATAAATGTTATGAATACGATTTGCAATATCATGGCCTTTTTTTTGCTAATAGGGTGTTCAGAGTGATCCGAAAACTCTTATCGCGTCGCTGGTTTCATGTAAACGCAGGAACCAGAAGTATGTGATATTTCACCTGAAGCACCCACTCTAGAATGGAGCTGGACCATGTTATTTCCGGTCGCTCCTGAATCGATACCGATAAGCAGGCCCAATTGGGGGCAACTGTAAACCTCCTCCGACTAATCGTTCTAATTACGACGTTGTAATTTGTAATCGCAGTTGAAAGCGATCAGGCCACCGCTCTCCTATCCAAGTTCCCCTAACCTACCGCTTGAAGTCCTTCAGTAGCTAACAGCTCAGGCGGCGGCTGATATCTCCGTCATTTTTTACGAGATCTGTTCTCTCCCGAATTCAAAATAATTTCGGCACTAATACTTTTGATATATAATTCTAATTTCATCCCTCTAACACTTTGCGGCATCAGAAGCTAAAGTGCAATCAATGCATAGTATATTTGAGTTGGTGGCATAACTTTAGACTATTGGACTATCAAGATGTGTGCTTATACAGTACATTATGAGATAAAACACACAACAATTGTCACTCACAATTACTCAGTGCTTAAATATAAACGAACACTGTCCTATTTATTATGACCGCTATACAATTGTTGCGCTTAGCAGACCATAATGATCATGACCGTAAGAGACAGTTCAACTTATTTCTGCAGCTAACGTCTCAAGAGACACATCGTAGCAAAATGTTTGTATTTGTTTTAATACTCGGTATAACAACGGCCGATGTTATTTCAAACGATGTAGAATATCTTAACGAGTTACCTCTAAGCAAACTCTTGAGTATGAAGCAATCATTAAAAGAGCTTGTTACTACCGAATATGAAAATGTAACGACACCTACACCATCTTACTTGCAAAGGTTCGGAGCCCAGGCTATGGCTATCCAGGCGCAGCCTCCCATCAAGCGAGGAGATTACGAAGAAGCACTTTATAAGAAAGGAGAGAGCAAGATTAGTAACATATTTTCAATGTCAGTGACAACGCTGGCGTTCTTGGCGTTCGGTGGTTATCTTCTGTGTTTAATAGTGCAAGCACTGAAGGCAAAACAGAATGGTGTTATAACGACTCCTACGCAACCTACGTTTTTCGTCAGTGCAGCAGGTATTAAAAAGAAGCCACAGTCGCAATTCACGTCATATGGAAGAAAACGGAGAGAGAACAGGCTGAAAAGAAGTTTGAAAACGCTAGATGTGCCTCCAGATCAACTGTTTTCAGCTTTGTTACAAGTGTGTGAAGGATTTGCTAAATGGAGTGACCAGCAAGAGCATATAGATATTAAATTTGGTGTAGATTGAGGTTTTTATTTAATGATTTGAAAATTGTAAAGGTATATGTTAACTTCCTATCTAAAACAGATCTTGAAATAAATATTCTTTGCTTTTATATTTATCGATTATCAGTGTATGGAAACTTGAAAAGTCTGCTAGATCAAAGTTTAATTTTATCATGTTCAACTTTAGAATCATTTCACGTAAATCAATTTTCACGTTTTTACAGTATAAATATTTAAAAGTTTTATGTAAGTGTTCAATATACCTGTAAGAGGGCTGTGTGTATTAAATAACCTTACATCAGGAGTTTTATTTACACGTCTATCCCATCTTAATAAGAATCAGCGCATAAAATCTATAAAGCTAGTATTATTTTACGTTAAAAACCAAAGTACCACAAAACACTGTTTACATTAAAAGCAGGAAACCAGATTGCCTACCAATATACCTACAATCTGTAAACGTTTTCAAACTGTCAAATAATCACGCTAACACCTAATAATAGCTGCATCTTCGTTTTAAAGATTTTGTTGTAAATTCCGTCTCAATGAAATTTCGCTGTTTCCCTCAGTCATTTAAAACCAAATTAAAACTCCATGTAGTAAGGTTCAAACTTGTGCAGACCTTATGAGATTTTTATGATATTTTAGCATGCTACAAGCGTTGAGTTTTGTTTGTAAGAGCTGGTAATGAGTGGGCTGCATTCGGTCTGTCATCGCGCAAGCTCTAGTGTTTACAGGCGGGTGCCCACATAAAAGATTAGCACGATGTGAAACAGCTCTAACGCGGCTTATAAAAATAAAAAAGTGATTTATCTACCAGTTATAAAACTGTGGCATATCCAGAACGGTTTTATACGGTTTAATAGTTATTTTAAACACTGAACTATTTAACATCTTTTGTTTAGGCAGCTGAATATATGTGGTTATATGTTTAAACAGGTAACTATAACAAAACATATCTTACATTGTGTAAATATACTCACGTAAAAGTAATAAGAAATTGATTAACAAAGGGCTTTGTAACATTAATATTATCTATTAATTGTACCAACAATATTTTAAAAATTTTTTGATCCCACAACACTTAAGGCGACGTCATTTGACAAGATAACCTCTTAAGCCACTGTGACAGATAAATATAAATGTAACGTAAATCTGTGTTTAACCATAAGTGGTTCCACCGACCCCTAACGTTGGGTTCAAGATAAGGGCTTATATTCACCACATGTCTTATAAACGCTGTCGGGTAAACACAGGCTTCTCTTGTATCTCGAATAATGATCCCAGCCGCGCCTACTGTACTAACTCAATATTTTTTATTGCTTGGTAATAAAAAATGTAACGTAAATAATGATTAGGTACCGTCCTAGAAAACTTTGATTTTATATTAAATTGATTAATAAATTGTATTTACGAGGAAAAGAGTGGTGACAGATCGTTATGAAAGTCTTTAGGAAAGGATTATTGCTTGCGGTACTTAAAATGGATAAGAGGTGCTGGAGTGGAGGCTACTTTGCAATTCGTCTAAATATTACAGACATTTTTTACAGTAGCTACCTCTCGAGGTAACTCTGTCAGTAACCGAAATAAGAATCCAGATACAATCTAGTAAGTATGGTAAAAATAATAATATCGGAGTGTTTTATATTTTAAAATCATCAATCAATGCACTAGATCGATAAACCTAATTTTCTGTAAAAAAAACCGGGTTGACATTAATGAAACTATTAACATCAAAGATGTTAAGTGAATGTGCAGATTTATAACAAAATATATGTAAAAATAAAAAATAAAGTCAAGCGTATTGACTAATTCTAGAAGGTAGTAGAGCCACGCTGATTTTAATACGAACGCATCGACTCGACAGTGGCAGTACTACCCTCTCATAGTACACCAACCGAAAGTGACAGCATCCGTGCTGTTGTCAATCGTTGGAGAGTGCGAGACCGGAGGCCCAGTGATATAGGGGTGACAGTTATCGTTGTAAGTGTGTGAGCCTTATACTGCCACGATGACTGTCATGTCTTTTACGTCCCAATGCGGGTCGTGAATAGGCATTTCACCAGGCCATCGTAGTGTGAGTCACCAAATTGCATTGTCTGCACTCGCAGTAAGTATAGTGATCACAATTGTTACATTCTATTAATGCAAGGCAGAGTAGAGTCAGTTTGTCAGACTCTAAAAATTAAAAATTAAAAATTATTTAATTATTTAGAAATAATGACCTAAAACAAATTCAATATTTTTTTCTAAAAACATTCTATATTCATATCTATTCGAATATTACAGAGGAAAAAAACCGAATGTTTATTTGTGTTGAATAGATTCAAAAACAACCTGGTCGATTTAAAAAAAGAAATCTGATTTAGAATGCTACATTATACCTAAGTGTCATAAGCTATATTTTTTAATAGAAAAACTTAGGCGTTTCTACTAATACTTCAATAATGTAACCCAAGGTATAAAGATTTAAAAAAGTTGCTATGAAAAAACTTTCACCGTATGTACTGCGGAAACACTGCTGCTGATAGAACAAAAAAGTTCTACAATATAAAGGACATGTTCTGCAAATACCAAAAGAAATAATTTTCTTTCTTTTTAAAAAACTTCGTGATACCATTTATTCAACTATTGTAGTAAAGTCGCTGTAATAACTTTTTTATAATTTAAAAATAGATAGAAATACCGATCAAAATAAGACCACGATATCCACACTTTTGATTGATCCTTATCTAAACAAGTCGTTTCGCGCTTAATAGTTTTTTAATACCTCGAAATCAGTCCATTCCATTCAAAAGATGTTACGAATTTAAAAAGAGACAATAAGCAACAATCACCACTGGCACCCCCGCGGTCGGATAGCTCGCTCATTTGCCGCAGATTAGGATGATACCGATGGATTTACGTAGACATTTTAAAAGACTACAGTTTACTGTAGGGATACCATTTGCTCTCACAGTAAGTAAATCAGAGGAAAGAATTTTCTCAATGATCTTGTCATGTTGATCAATATCCTATGTCCAGCAGTGGACTGTTAAAGGCTGCTGTAGATGAAGATGAAAAAATATAGTACCTAATGAAAATTGTATTTGTCCTAAAATAATTAAAAAAAATGAATTTAGGTCTTATGCTTACATTTGTTCATTTATCACAGAATACAAAACACACATGCGACAACGTTTTGTGTTATTTGCAAATTATTGCTCTGAGTCTGGGTGTTCGTTGAGTCCATTTCTTGTATATTTGTAAAGTCCCCCGTGAGATTTACAAATACATTTCTAATGACAGACGATATATTCCTAATACAGACGTTGTCTTTAAGTAAACAAAAAACAGTTTAAGAACGTAAAAGTAAAAAAAAATTAAATATAACTAAATGCAAAAATAAAAACTTCAGGAAGATTAATGGTAAAATATAAAATGTTATAAGTAAAATATAAATAGTAATTTTAAAACAGAAATAACTTATGTGCGGCATAAAGATTCTATAGGTTTATTTAAAAATGTTTCAAAAACTAAAGTCCAGACAAACAAAACTTTGACGGGCGGCTAATATAATATGTACTCGTATAGTATTACGAAGTCCACTTTTTGCCGGCCCCACATAACGTAACTTAACCATTAAAACTTATAATTATGAAGATATTTTTGAACGAATAAACTCAATAACATTTAAAAATGTGACGCAGATTTAATAAAAAAATGATTTTTACAAACCATTAGTAACTTTGTAGGGCAATAAAAGTAAAAATAATTTAATTGTATATTGCCGGATATTTGCCGGATGTCCGTTTTATTTTCTAATTATAATCAAATTCTAAAATCTCGAAACGATAACAATTCAATTTAATATTTACTAAACCGATAATCGATTGAATAATTTAACATTTTATTTTAATGTTCGTTTTATTCGTGCTAATATGACTCGAATGGCTGACACATAATGGAGTGTGTTTAGGTCAAAGGTTTACGATTGAGGACCCTCTAAACTAAATTGAATTCGACTCGGAATCACATCGTAAAATAAGTCATTGCAAGACTTTACAATCGATCACAAATGTTATGGGAGACATTCGGCAAAGAGCTGTAAAATAAAATATAGGAATGCAACTGTACCTCGAATTGTGTGGTACCGGTGCAGTCATCTGTCGTTGAACATTACTAAACTCTATTCTCTCGTATCATTATCTAATTTTCGTTTTATAAAAACATATCGTTTATGTTGATCATTGAACAATTTTTACAATTTTACATGTTAAGTACTGTTAACGTATGAAAAACGAAAACTACCCTGTAATTTTATAGACTCGCCGATTTAAAGATGTACGAGTACAAAAACTCACTATAAAGTGTGATTAACTTAATCATTAGTGTGTATATTAACCAATCAATATTAATCTTTCATAATGTGACACGATAATAAACTATGTTAATAATATTTTCCAATAAATAAAAGTAGAAGAGCATACCTATAGATGATCGAAGATTACATTTCTATACAAATTGAACAAGTTTTTTAGTCAATCAAACTTTCTTAAACTAGAAACTGGTATAATATTAAGAGAGGAACAATTAGTTGGTAAAAATTAATGAACAACTAACACAAATTTAATAAACTAAACAATGAGTTAATTCACTAATTCTTGCTAAAAAAAGATCCTGTAACTTGTTTGATTCAATTTATACAACAATTAATTGATTTTCTCTGAAATAATTGTTACCTATATTTATCCTAAAGTACTTAATTCTAACAAATAAAATGATACTGCATTCTTTTATCAAATTAAGGATCCAAACGAGTAAAATATAATATTAGCCTTGGTTTTACATACATCTTCTTCGTTTTACCAATAAATTTAGATATCACCTCAAAGATATGGCAAGAACATTACTTAGACAATATCTGCTGCATTATGGTCTATCTAATGGCTAATGTATTTTCAATCTGATAATGTACTCTTAAAGGGATAAACACTAGATCCCGTGTCGCTTCACAGTATTGGCTGGTAATTTATCTCTATGGTTTGTTTGATTATACATATCTTAAATATATTATAATATATTTTGATTATTACGACCGAAAACTTTGGGCAGGCATTTTTTGAAACGGGAGTTTTCTTTATTGCTACCCAAAATACAAGCAGCCACTTAGTTTGGAAAACGGTATATTGATGCTGTTTATAAAGTAAATAACAGTACTAATCTAAATCTTAATCTATTGTTGTTGTTATGTAATCTTTATAACTTTACGATAACAAAGAATGTAAACGGCTATTCCATTGTGATCAGTTTTTATGTCATATTTCAGTATTCTATAACTTTGGATAATAAATGATTCTGTGTTCAAACTGTAACACCTACATGATCTTCATAAAAAAACACCCATAACATTCTGGTACGTTCGCCGTTCCCATTACCGTAGCAGGGTAATACGTGCCTACTTTTGATTGCTACTATCAACATTCACAGTCTATTAAGTTTATAGTATTTATAGATGCATCTCACCAAATCAAAAAGTTTAACACCTGCCTTGGAAACTCTACCTATCCTACTTCGCGCATCTTCTGTTATTGGTCGTAGTTAGATCAAACTATTCCAATTTGAATAGAATTGTGGTAGGTTTTCTTCCTTCAGGTAGGTTTTTTATAGTATCAAGTTGTAAAAAATAATATTTGTAGGAAGTAAACAAGTAAACAGTAAACAATAGCTATACTGATGACAAGAAGTATCTTGGTTTTGCCCTAAAATCTAAAATAAACTTTTCAAACTATTCTATACCATAATATATAAATAAATAAATATTTCAGACGTTTAGCACACAACGCCATTTAGTTTCAAACTAAGCAGAGCTTGTACTATGATAACTAGACTGACTGATAGAATATTTGTATACTTTTTTTTGTAAATACACACATGTTATACGAGTACATAGAAAACATTCAAACTCCGAAATAAATATTTGCAGATCATACAAACATGAGGTTCGACCCGAGAATCGAACCCGAGACTTCAAGCACAGCAGTCGCTTTCGCTACCGTTACGCCATCGAGGCAGTCAAATCAAAATGCCCTTAGTTGGACGAACCATGTCACATAAAATGTG
Source organism: Hypercompe scribonia (assembly GCA_949316085.1). Taxonomy (NCBI): domain Eukaryota; kingdom Metazoa; phylum Arthropoda; class Insecta; order Lepidoptera; family Erebidae; genus Hypercompe; species Hypercompe scribonia. The sequence continues at coordinate 13,156,119 of OX438981.1, read as the reverse complement.
AATAGATTCTTTATTAGGTTTTCGCAGAATAATAAATGGCAAAGACTCGTTTTGCAGGCTGTCACATAAATACTTTATTTCACAACACTTTAATGTGCCGCCCACTTAGTAGTATCCCTTAGGAATTCGTCACCAATCAAATCAGGCGGTGCATTTTATTAACGTTTAATGCTCATTGTCTGATTAGTTTTATGAGGTTCTATTAAGCTAAACAACATTAGCAATTGCTTTTTCTCAAGAGATGTCGACCGAGTAGTTTCTTTGGTGGCATGTGCTCGATGCCTTTCACATAAAAGTTAAGATAAATAAATATTACAGAGTTTTAACGTTAAGAATGGGACAAAATTTTGCATCAATAACTTATCAAATTCTGGAGTGTCTAAATCACAATTAACCCTATAAACATTTGACCGCTAATTGTAGGCCATTACTGGTCATGAAGATACCGGAAAGTTAGTCATATGCATACTGAACTAGTTATAATTTGGCTGTGTTCACGTAAGTTATTGTCGCTCTCAGGGTAATTTGGGAACAGAAGGTGAAAAAATTATATTGACAGAAAAATCTGAACAAGATCTGGCGGCTGCAGGAAAAGTTTATTTATTGTTTTATAAGACGTGTAAATTTGAAAAAGTCTGGGTAAGTATATATCTATACTTAGAATTCTGAGTCCACGGCTTACCTGTTATATTACTCTGTTACTAATATTTTGACTGTTATATTCTATTGATATTTTCGTCATTTATCGCATACACTATATCAAACCTAATATTTTACTCACTTGCGATGAGAGGCATTTAAATTTAAAAGCTATTAGTCATTTAAAATGTAATAGCTATAAATCAAAATAGCTTTGTGTTAACACAATTTGCGTTTATGGATATCAATATATTCAAATATGCAAAATTAATATAACTTTTTCAAACACGAAATATTAATTTATACATAGATAGTTGCAATTAAGTAACTATAATTGATGATGCGGGTGTAAACTGAATGAGTTCACAAGAATAAACTCATGTAAAGAATGAATCTTCTTATGGAATGAATTGCTTTTCAGTGATTTTTATTTTTCTACTATCTATTATCTTACCTATCTACTATGTTTCGCATGTACATATGTAGTTATAATTACTTACATACCTATTCGTATAATATCGAATCAAGTATTCCTTTGTAGGACTGATTTTTATAAATAGAAACTTGTATTTATTTATTTTTTAAGCCTTATTTTTGTAATATTGTGGCAAAGTTAAATTTACTTTAGCCGCCCAAAAATAATACTTTTTATAACTGTTTGGAAGTATTAACCAAGTGTGTTTGAGTCGCACTTTATTGAACATTTTTTTTCTGTGCGGTAAACCCCATGTATACGCATGAAAGGTGATTATGTTATGAACAGACCAAAAACTGCATGCCGTCTTGGGTAACATTAGCCGGGACACCAAGTGTACCCTGTGCACTTAACTGCACCTAAATCATGATCAATTGAAATTAGCTGTATTCTTTATATTTTAAAGTAATTTTTAGTTAATATTTTATATATTATTTTTGTAAAATAGAATATTATTGACAGTTATTATAATATTTTATCGATTTAGATACATGTAGATATTATCATTTTTGTGTAATAAATTTAGATATTTACTGACAAAAAAACTTGCTTTTATCTAAAAGCAACATCCCTGTATCAAGTTTCAATTATTTACAAAGTATGCAAACGAAGAATGAGTTACTTTTCATAATTGTAGTTGTTTCTCTTTTAGTTACGTTTTAATCACTTTTTTACTAATTTAATATTAGATAGGTATCTCTAAAATATATGAGAGTATATAGTTACAAAAATATAGTATTTTAATTCCACGGAATAAGAAAAAGCTTCAAAATGCTACATTATTTTGTGAAGAGGCATTTAACTTCCAGTTCTTTCAGATCAGTAAACCGTTAATCCAAATACAAGCGATAATCGCTCTTTATAACAACGATGTGGGTACTAAACTATTAAGAAAGTATAAATAACTAACGCTAAAGACAACTTGACGGTCCTTCTATATCATAAGAAGTCATTATGGAAATTACCAGTTAGTTCACACACGACGCCAGAGAGATAGTCATTAATAACATTTACGCCGATAACTAATACATGTGTTGTGTCATGTAAATGTATGTGATGTACACGACATAATTATCGCAGTAATCTATAGTGGACATATTGGTGTGGTAATTCTGCCGTTGTATGTCTAAGTGTAGGTAAAATAAAACACACGTGTACAACACAAGATCTTTAATATATTCCTAGAGAGCAAGCGATATCTACATTTAAAAGTTTGAGAAGACTGGAGTGACCTTGAAGACTGATAACAATCAAAATATTTGAAAAAGGAAGACAAAGTACTTTATGAAAGTTACATTTTCATTTGGTTACATATACAGCCAGGTTTTATTAAAAGAAAGCAACTGGAACAGTATGTCCTTGAAAAGATCTAATTCGAGATAGTCTACTATTTACAACAATTAGTGTATCTTTCCCATAAAAAAAGTTTAATGAATAAAAGCCCATTAGGGTATCTTTCTGTTTAAAGAAATGACGAATATAAAGAAATGTAGCGAAGAAAGAAAAAAAATAAGAAAACTTATTCCATTTCTTAATTATTTTTTCTGTATTTTCAACATTGAATTATAGATAGATAACACTTTATTTATACACAGGGTTTTACAAACATAGTGCATAGCATAGTAATAAAACTTACAACAAATGTGATGTTTAAACGATGGCCTTATTGCTTAGAACAATTTCTGCCAGACAACCTTTGTATGAACTGGTTTCATCTAAAACTAGTGCTAGGTATATACGAGTAAAAGTACAAGTAATAAATAATTAAATATTTACAATTACACTACTAGACTACTTTGAAGATGAAGAATTGGAGGTTATATAATTGATAAAAATATACAACCGTGATGAAAAAATTATTTTAATGAAACTGAGTTCGTGCGAGTTCATCCATTTACAAAATTAAATACTTGCTATCTACACAATTTGAGTAACATGATCCTATATTTTAGGTAACATACTCTTACGTTATTTTAAATTTTTATTAAATAATAATTATATTATCTTTCTTATATTCTCTAAAATTGGAATAATATGTATAGGCAGGCAATTGGTTACATTCTAAAACTACTTATATATTCATAATATCCGTAAGGATTTACAACATTAATTTATTATAATCAATTCTAAATCGACACTTAAAACACTCACTAATTAGATAATTTATACAAAAACAAGAATTTTAAAGTATTATAGATATTTAAATAGTACAACTAGTTGAACATCGTATCGAATACCAATCGGACTGTCACTTATAATTATGAACATAGGACTAACAACTTTCCATTTAAACTGGCAGGATGTTCATACAGCGGCCATAGAAACTACCTAGTTGCAACACACACGTATGGCCGTATGCCCACTTAGGCATTACATTAAGTAACTAACAATAAATATCTCAAGCAACAAAATACATCGCGCACTCTGTTGACAAATCCTGTAATAAAATATAAGCATTTACAATAAAATTAATTATTATTTACACGGTGCGGTGGGCGCAAGACTTGAAGACGACATACTGTGGATATGCCTAAGAATTATTTTATATATTAGATAATTTATCTCATATTTGAGTTTTAACACATCATAAAACAAACAAACCAGGTGTTATCATTATCACGCTGGCTAGGCAGTTTGGTTCTTCTTTTTGCAGTACTGTTCTTTTGTGGAGTTTGCTCCTTTAGTCGACTCTTACGATACCCACAGGATAAGTGGGTGGTGGTGACACCCTGTGTTCTTAATCCGTCCCTACACGAATACAGGAACATGGATTTTTTTTATTAAATTTTATAATAATGTGTTTGAAATATTTTGTGTATATATATGTATTTCTAACGTAATATTAAATAAATATATATATATTTATTTTATTTATTTTTTGGTTATATTTTTTTAACCTACATCGGGCACCAGTCTTTCACAAAGGTAGAATCCGGTAACAAAATCACTATGGTATTATCTTAAGGCATACATTTGTGAAAAGAGAATAAAGTTTATTTATTTATTTTATTTAATATTATTGCTATAATAGGCACACTTCTTCAAGGTGTATTCTTGTAAGAATTACACTAAAATAAATTTATATTAAAACATTTTAAACTATACTATTTTAATATGCCTATGTATCGCAATAGGTGTAATTATAATGGTGAAGACCTAGTAAGGTCCACGTTATACACACATCAATTCCAGCCATGCTGGAGGTCCGGGGACCCCGCGGCGCCTTGCTTTATCGCACGCTGCGCCCGCGCCGGACACCTCACGTCCCCCTCCTTGCCGTGTAGGGTCACCATCAAATTGACGCAGTTACAGAACCAAATGTTCTATATCGTGTAAACGCCTACGACGATAAATTGAGGAAGGGCTCATCGTTTATGTGCCGTTTTTGGTGATGTTCTATTTGTTAAAGTGGTCGTTTGAATTATACGGCTTTCTGGGATCTACAATAAAATTTGTAAACATATGCATTAACCTGACTTTAGTTGGCTCTGTGTTGACATAAAATAAAATCTATAGTTATTTTTATTTAGGCGGTATTCTAGTTTAACATACTTTTTATTGCTTTTAACCATATATGTAGATTTATAGCTTTCATCATTCTATTTTTTATAAAGCACTAACATAAATTATATTATGAATAGAGTTCCCAATATGGAGGTTTGATGAAATTTGATGTTACAATGGCACCAATGCTATTTTCGGAGCCATTTAAAAAAATAGTAGAACTCGATGTGACACTGCTTCTTAAATTTTATAAAATAATATCTATTAAAGAACCAAAAAAAAATAGAATTTTATATTGCAATTTTTTTTTAGTAAGTGTTTAGGGTATAATATAGTAAATGGTATCACATATTTCAAATACTCGTACTTCCGCTCATTGCTTTTATCAAATACATAGAATATAAACTCACAAAAGGCTTTTGCATTGAACCAGGAAATAATTAAGATTTTACAACACTTGGAGAAAGAAATGAACAAGTTCAAATGTCACTCAATATAATAAATATTATTTTAGTTGTCAGTAAAAACGCATATAATAAATGAGATTCTTCATTGAATGTTAACCAGCAATACTTTCCTTTACTAAATCATATTTACGGCTAATCACTTCCTGAAAGTTAACAGTGATGCGAGAACACGCACACACGCTATTATCGCCTGCACCACAGTACTCTGTACGAATTATGATACTCGGACAAACTAATTGACAATTTAGTTTACATTTATGAGTTCTGTCAAATTGTTACTCTTTCTAACACTCGCACAGCTGGATTTGAAGTATTAGCAGAGGTTAGAAACCGTTTAAAAGATGTTATGTTGCCTCAATGAATTGCATCCTCCTGCAATAATAAGAAAATTCTATGAGGTTATCACAATTTGATTTTACCAAAAAAAACAAACCAGGATTGAGGATACCAATTCTTGGCTTTTTGGTTAAGGTATCCCGGGTCCCATGCAATAGAGTCATTTGTAACCGTGTCGTTTTAGTCGGGTCGAGTCTAACTTACAACTTAACCTTCAGCTCTGGTGGAGTGAGTAAAAACCATTAGTTTTTATACGAGAAAGGCGGCATTAATTCCATATCGAGACATGTTGATTCTCTTAAAAATAACCTCTTTTGCTATATATAGTTATATAATTAAATACTTGAATTGTTAATTTTAATTATGATTACCTTTTTAAATACCTGTTATTGTCGTGACCATCGGATTTATAGATTTACGAGCTGATCGGAGTACAAGCGTGAGTGACCACCTCGTATTTCTGTCATTGGCTAATATGGTAGCGTTTAAGGATTAATTAATTAAATACACAGTACAAAATTGAGTGCACCGTACAAGACCGCTACCTCAGTGCTTTACGAGGGTCCCGGGGCAATCATAATTCGTCGTCTGCGGCCTCCCAGGCGTCTCGCCGGACTTTTATTGTGATTTACGCCACCAAAGGCTTTGTTACTCTTTGTGTACCTTTTTTGCGCCAAGCACGATCTGAATTTACGCGGTTAAATGTCGATTCTCTGGATTGTGATCCGATAGAATACTATAAAGATACTAAAGTATGATTTAAATCGCTAAGTATTAGATAATATACGAGCATATTTACGATTACATTACATTTTGAATGTACTTTAACATAGGGCATATCTAATATGAAATAGACATATTTATATTTATTCAAACTAAGCCTATGTATTACAATCTGCCTATCACTTTGCATTTTTAAATGAATACTTCTCCATTGTATGTTTTTTTTTTTTTTTTTTTTTTTATACCACGACGGTGGCAAACAAGCATACGGCCCGCCTGATGGTAAGCGGCTACCGCAGCCTATGGACGCCTGCGACACCAGGGGCATCACGTGCGCGTTGCCGACCCTTCAAAAACCTATTAACCCCCTTCTTGAAGAACCCCATGCTGTAGTTCCCAGGGAAAACCGTGGCAGGGAGCTCATTCCATAACGGGATTGTTCGCGGGAGAAAATTTCTCTGAAACCGCACTGTGCGCGACCATTTAGGTTCCAATGTATGTGGATGAGCTCCCTGACGATGGCGAGCGGTGCGATGGTAGAATGTGGCTGTGGGCATCATATAAAACAATTCTTCTGAACACAACCCATTGTAGAGACGGTAGAGTACACACAGGGAGGCAAAGTCTCTCCTAAGACTTAGTGGCTCGATACCGTCCGTGAGATCAGGATCGTCGACTATTCTCACAGCACGTCTCTGGACTGAATCGAAAGGCTCAAGCTGGTACTTCGGTGCTCCCGCCCAGAGATGACAGCAATACTCCATGTGAGGCCGAACTTGTGCTTTGTACAGTAGTAGCCTTTGTGCCGGTGTGAAATATCGCTTCGCTCTATTCAGAACACCAAGCTTTTTTGATGCCAGCCTCACCTTTCCCTCCAAATGAGTCCGAAATTGGACGTCACTGGAGATGTCGACACCGAGGATCCCAATACTCTGTGAGATGGTAAGGGGTGTATTCTGGAATTGTGGAACTACAGTGAACGGGGTTTTTTTAGCAGTAAACGCACAAACTTGTGTCTTAGAGGGGTTAAATTGGACCAGGTTATCCCGACCCCAATCGGAGACTCTGTGTAAAGTGCTCTCGATTTGAGACACAAGTTGTTCGCGACTTTCTACTACAGCGGTACGAGGGATGTTAGCCCGGCCCGTGTAATACGCATCTCCAGTACTGTCATCCGCATAACAATGAATGCTATCTATGGTCAACATATCATTGATATGCAGCAAGAATAGTGTTGGAGATAGCACGGAGCCTTGCGGGACACCAGCGTTTATGTCCATGCTTTCGGAGCAGCTACCGTCGACGACGGCTTTTATGCGTCTGCCAGACAAAAAGCTAGCCACCCATTTGCACAAACCCTCGGGCAGGCCGTAGGACGGTAACTTCGATAGAAGGCCCCTGTGCCAGACTCGATCGAACGCCTTTGCTATATCCAGGCCAACTGCCAAGGCCTCACCTTGACTCTCAATGGCTGAAGCCCACCGGTGAGTGAGATACACTAGAAGATCACCAGTCGAGCGACCGCGGCGGAAACCGTACTGGCGGTCGCTAATCAAATCGTGCTCTTCCAGGTAACTGAGGAGCCGTGTGTTGATTACACGCTCCATCACCTTAGAGAGAAGGGAGGTTATAGCTATAGGCCTGTAATTCGATGGGTCCGATCTATCACCCTTTTTTGGCACTGGATGCACATGGGCAGTCTTCCACGAAGACGGCACTTGCCTTTTGCGGTAGGAAATCGCGAAAAGTCGCGTTAGTACAGGGCACAACTCAGGGGCACACTTTTTGAGCACCACTGCAGGTATGCCGTCTGGCCCACTCGACTTATGAACGTCTAGACAGTTTAGTTCCCGCCGCACTTCTCTTTGCGAAATGTGTATTTCCGGCAAAGTGTGTTGGCACGGCGGGTTAATAGGCGGTACCGCACTTCCATCCTCGTTCATAGTCGAGTTCGCGGCAAAGAGTTGCCCAAGTAGGTCGGCTTTCTCTTTAGCACTATGGGCCAAGTTACCATCGGCATTTCGCAATGGTGGTAAAGACGACTGGCAAAAATTTCCCTCGGCAGCCTTAGCAAGAGACCAAAACGCACGACTCCCAGAGGGATAGCTCGTAAGTCGCTCACCAATCCCGCCGATGAAATCGAATGTAAATAACTTTATTAAATAAGTAAAATAAATCTTCATGTACCAAAATATTAAGACTGGATTGATACCTACCATGACATCATAGAACATTCAACCGGCAGCGATGCCCTCGTATCTTGTGTTCCGAGAGTCTGTGGTGGTAATCACTTGCCATCAGGTAAATCGTTTGATTTTTTGCCTTTATTGAAAAAAACGTCTAATTTATGAATTTTATTAAGTTAAGCTGACACGTTCTTTATGTTCGTGAACTGTGGTCTGGACTGGTCACCTCCTGACTTTTATTATTCAACTCCAGTAGTCACTTTACTTAATTATTCATATTTGAGGCCGAAACATAAATTTATTCAGCCATTTAATTTGTCTATAAATACGTAACAAAAAATTATAAGAAAACGTGTCGAATGTCCATAGAGTTTGTTTTCTGTTTTTTACAGAGGAACTTTCTTGACTTATACAATATTTTTATGCGTACTTTGAAATGAAAGAATGAAAGAATTTACCGAAAATTGTTAAATCTTAGTAACAATATTCTTAAGCTAGTTAAGCTGCTTATACTGTAGCTAACACATTTTTATTTTGAAGAAATTCTGAAGTAAACGTATATTATTACAGTTTTTGCTAGAAAACGTGTCATGGAGAAGAATTAGACAATTCTACACATTAAAGCAATCGTAAAATAAATATGCAAAATCTCTATGTTAATAAAGAATAACTTCGACATCATCAAAGAAGTTAATAGAAATCAAAGAACACAATAAATTTAATAACTATAAAATTAATGACAAGGTATTATATTTTAAATAACCAAAAATCAAGAGCTCTGTTGTAATTTGAAATCTCTATCCTATAGTATATTTAGAATAGCAATAAAAATACAATTTCCCTTCCCCGCTTCGTTAATTCGACGTCTTCAACCAAATACTATTCATAACATTTTATTGATTGGATTTAATGATTTTGTGCATTTATTATTATAAAAATAATTTTAAACATGTATATTGAGCTAATTTTCATTATTAATGGCCTATTTATATCGAATTTCATATAAAATATTTTATAAAACGACGATTATGCAAATATTATTAGTTCTTAATAAACAATTTATACCTGTGATGGGCGCACCACACGAGTAGAGCGCGGACGCCCGCGGCCGCTCCTAATTACAATAAATACAACAACACATTAGAATCGATCACATCGGAAAGTTATTCGAATTATTTATCGAAACTAATAAAAGTGATGTACGGTGTGTATTTTTAGGGTTCGACCGTTAACTCATTTAACTTAGAGCACAAAAATACAGACCTGCCTATGAATGCAGTTCTAATCGTATTTTTTAGTAACCGTCTGTCTATTCCTGCTTTAGATTTCAAGTTCACCTGCTATGTCAATAATTTAAATTTGACATCAATTCCTCAAATCTTGACTACTTCTTCTTAATTACAACAAATCTGTGATCTTCTAAATTACATCAAATAGAAGTCCGATTTAAGTTCAGACAGATACAACCAAAATTAACTGTTAAACTTTAATTTAAACATAGGTACTAGATATTGCTTAGAGCAGATATTTGTTGGGTTCATCATTTACAGAAAACGTCCAGTAAAAGTAGAAATACAACATACAAATAAGTAGAATTTTTAATGTATTTTTACTTTTATTGGAGGCAAAGCAAAGTGATGGAATTTGAGAATTTGAGAAACTTTTGTAAAATTATGGTGTTTATATATTTTCGTTTTTTTATTAACTTTTTCTTTATGTATTTTTTTAAAGACGGATCCTTTTTAAAATGTATTTTACAAAGCTTCTTGTAAATTTTTAACAAGCTTTTATCAGTAGTAAGTACATACGTGATTGTCACAAATTGATTTGGATTAATTCATGATAATATAATAATTTTATTAGCTTTGTCGATTATCCTGGTCAGGACTTGTACCACGTATAAGAAATAAAGAAAATTTCTAAATGTTATGCCTACCAGTTAAATTTATTAAAAACGTCACCACTCCAAATCTTTATTTAAATATAAAATATAATTTAGTGATTTACTAAACACTCAGAATTAATTACCACTAAACACAAATAAAATAAAAATCAATAAAAAATACACCGCATACTGAACCAAATACAATTAAAATGCATCATGTTTTGTCAGGTTGTTTTATTGCATGTAGAAACAGCTATTTAAGGCAGTTGTTATAGGATCCGTGGCGAGTCTCACACGATCCGGTATTATTTATTGCGCTTATTGGGCGCGAGCCCGTGCGTCGATATAAACCATTTCCTCGGGCGACATACCCGGCGACCTCGAGGGGCCGTATTCTCAACTTTGGTTGAAGAGATTTTTGTTATGTTGTTGCTATGAGATATGCGATATCACCTCACAACGTTTGGAAAGTGAGTTACCTACACTCAATTACAAAAATCATGAATTCGCTAGTCTCTTGGTTTTAACGCTCAATAATGTTCAACTACTTCGGTGGCGCAGTGATAGTGAATGCGACTGCTGTGCTTGAGGTCTCGGGTTCGATTCCCGGGTCGGACCAAATGTTTGTATGATCTGTAAATATTTGTTTCGTAGTTTGGGTGTTTTCCATGTATAATATGTATGTATTTACAAAAAAAAGTATATAAGTATTCTATCAGTCAGTCTAGTTATCATAGCACAAGCTCTGCTTAGTTTGAAACTAGGTGATGTTGTGTGTTAAATGTCCGAAATATTTATTTATTTATTTATGTAGTAGGAATTATATAATATAATTTTCCGAACCACATTCTTAAAATATGAACTTATAATAAGTTAATACTATGAATATTAAATCAATAAACCATACAGTGTTTTATTGGCATGTTAAATCACAGTGAATGTCAGAAATGCGAGACATAACAGATTTACATTTTTAATTGCTTTTTCGGTTGTGTAGAACAAGTCGTGAGGTATTCTAATCACCTAACATAAGAAATGGTTACAACTACACGTTTTTACTGTATTTTAATAAAGTTTCAAAAATTATTCAAATCGAGGCGACGACAGTCTTGCCACGTTACCCACCTTTTAAAATCCTGGCACATATAAACGCTATGGTTAATGACCAGACTCGTGCCATCAGCCGGAGTGAGAGCGAGGAAGACCATAATAAGCTCGTAATGTGACGAAATGCTCACTGACAAGCTCTGGAACGGTGGTGCGCACAGCTGAAATAACCACGAAATGCCCGCCAACGCGCTGTCGGAGGCGTTCTGCCTAACCTCGAAGCTTGGGTAGGTAAGGACGTTCAATTATCAAACAGCGCAGATACTCACCGGACACGGTTGCTTCGGTGAGTATCTGAGTAAGATCGGACACGAAGAGACAGCACAACACCACCAATTTTTTCTTTCTTTTTTAACGTGTGGAAACCCCCTCGGGCCGCCACCCCACCGGAGTTTACGGCGGGGTGGTGTGTCGGAATCGGGCCGACACACGGTGTGTCACACTGCGCCTGATATAGGAGGGATCCGGGAACAGCTGTTATTACGACATCCAGATCCCTCCTAGTGCCTGCCCGCTAATGCGGGTACCATCTATAGGTAAACTCTCTACTTTAGGTGACGTACGGTACACGCAGACGTCGCCTCCTCGCGGCTGGCCATTATAGCGGGTGGAAGGGGAAAACCCGTCCCGTCCATCCGCGGCCACACTCAAGGCGGAATGAGGTGCTGGTACGCGCGCCTCCGCCGCCCGATTCGTCGGCGGCAAATTGGGTCCAAGTGGAGGTTGTCCTCCCGGGCCTTCTCTGCCACCTCCTTCCGCGTAATTACGTCTTCGCAGGAGGTTGCAACCGCGGCAAAACAACTGTCGCTACCGACCATGGAGCATATAACGACCGGTAACGAGAAATCTCCTCCGATAACTGCAGTGAGGAACCCACGCTGCGCCGCCCAGGCGGAACAAACCGCTAGCGTGTGCTGAGCCGAGTCCTCACTGCAGTCGCAGTGGTGACAGGTGGGACTCAATTCCCTCCTGGCGACCGATTGCAGATACTTCCCGAAGCAACCGTGCCCGGAAAGAATCTGCTTCAGTCGGAAGAAAAGGGTCCCGTGCTGTCGCCCCGCCCATTAGGCGTTGACCGGCTGGAGAGCCTGCACGGCGGCAAAGCTAGCACGTGGAGCCTCCAGCCGGGACAAAGAACGACTCATCGTGGCTCGACGAGCGGCCTCACGCCACTCGCGTATCTCTTCGGGCGGGGGCCGTATGCCGCTTCCCGCCCAGAAGTCAGCCGTTCGCCGATAAATTTCGGCGAGCACTTCCGCCTCCAAATCCCACGGGGGAGTACTGGCCAAGGCGCACGACGAGTCCGTCGATACGGTGCGGTAACCGCGTGCGGCTCTGACTACCAATATCCTCTGAGCACGCCAGAGGCGAGCACTATTCTGGGCAGTCAGAGCCGCCTCCCACACTGGTGCACTATATAGGGCCATTGACCGAACAACCCCCGTGCACAGCCGTCTCGGTGCGACGCTGGCTCCACCCAAATTGGGCAAAAGTCGCCCAAGGGCAGAAGCAGCGCCGACCAGCTTTGGAGAAAGCTGTCGGAAGTGCTCGTCGAAGAGCCACCTACCGTCGAGGATCAGGCCCAGATACTTTATCTGGGCCTGAACCGGTACCAGGACCGAATTGACTGTGATGGAGGCGCCGTAGGGTGGACCACGACGGAGCCCATGGAATAAAAGGGCCTCCGTCTTGTCCAGGGCCACCCGCAAACCCAGCGCCTCAGTACGCCCGACCACCAGAGAGACACCCCTGGTGGCCAGGGGCGCCGCCTCTTGGCCACAACACCACCAATGCTCAGCCAACTGGGACCTTACCCACCATATGCTGGAGGACTGCCCTACGCGATTATGGTTTTTGGTGGAAACATCATATACCCCTGACTTCTAAATTCCAAGGAGTACAAATTCTGAAGGGTCATCATTTCTACCTATTGACAAAAAAAGGTTATTGTGATCAATTTCATTGATTGGACGAAAACTGTTAAGCTATTTTGAAGAATTGAATTATTATATCTGAATTATATTTAATTTGCTTTACAAATTTCATAAAATTATTTCATTGTTCTAATGGTCTGTTTAGCAGTTTTAAACTTTACTATAAAATATACCTTTTATAATGATGATGATGGTGATGATGTCCTTCTCGACGTATCCGCCGACGGCTACCCTATGGCATTCTCCTGGCGTGGGCACGGATGTGACTGGCAAAACCAAATTTCGTCCTGAATGTGCGGTTACAGATACCGCAGCAGAGTTGACCGCTTTCATTGCGTGTGTAGTCGTAGACAGGCCTCGGTTGGGTCTTTCGCGAATGCCTTCTCGCATCAAACTCTTTTAGACGCTGTTGCTCATACTTGTCAACTCCGCTCTTGATTCGCAGTCTCCACTCGAATCGATGTAGTGATAGCCTCTTCCAATCTTTCACCGATATGCCACAGTTAACTAAATGTCTTTTGAGGACATCCTTGTAACGCAATCATTGTCCACCAACCCTACGCCTGCCCTGCTGGAACTCTGCGTAAAATACTGCTTTAGGTAGCCTATGATTTTCTATACGGACCAAATGTCCGCACCATCGCAATTGTCCTTTAGTTAGAATGATTTCCATGCCTGCCATGTCTGACCGCCGCAACACTTCAGAATTCGGAACACGATCCCGCCATTTAATGTGGAGAATTGCTCTTAGGCATTTTATGTGGAAGCTGTCTAGTTGTTAAGTATCTTTTTTGTAGAGAACCCACGTTTCCGATGCGTACAGCATAATCAGCAAGGTAATAGCTTTGTAAACAGCCATCTTAGTCTTCAGTTGTAGATCATGTGAGTTCCAAACCCTATGATTGAGGCCTCCGAATCTTCGATACGAGATGTTGAGGTGGTCTAAATACTGCTGCAAACTTTCCATTGAATCAGCCATGAGGCAAACATCATCGGCATATAAGACTGCCAGGAATTTTAGTTCTAATACTTTACGTTTGGCTCGAAATCGGGACAGGTCAAATACACCCTTGTCGGAACGAACATTTAATGTGACCCGATCATTGCATTTCTGCTACGCGTCATTCATCACAGCGGCAAAATAGATAGCGAAAAGTGTTGGAGCCGTCACGCATCCCTGCTTAACACCACTCATCACTGGAATTTCACCCGTAAAATTGTTGTTCTTAATATTAGGACCACCATATTTATATACTTCTACCGGAAGACTATCTGATCCAGGACTTTTATTATTTTTGATTTTAAGCACCGCTTGCATGTACTCCTGATACGACGGGGGATCATCCAGTTATCTGAACTGCTATTGCCATAGTCTTCAGTAAGCCTATATAGCCAAGATCTGCGTCCCGAGCATGTGGATTCAGTACCTCATTGAAGTGTTCAGCGCACCTTAGAAGGACTTCTTGTTGGTCTGTAAGTCGTAGCAAATGGTCCCAGGAATAGACAGGAGCTGTTAATCCTCTTTTAGATCCAAAACCAGTTCGCAGACTCTCGTAAAAAACCCTAATTAGGTTTCTGTCCGCCAGATGTTGGAGTTCAATGGCTTTGGCAGTCCACCAATGGTTCTTAAGTTCTCGTATTTTTGTCTTAAGTTCTTGATTTATGATCCTGCGAGACAGAACATCAGTCGCGTTTCGCAAGGCTTGTCTAGCGTTGGCAAAAAGTTTTCGCAATTCTGCTTCTCCGTCATCGAACCAATCTTGGTTCTTCTTTTGCGATCTGCCGACAACTTTTTGAGCAGTATTGTGGAGTATTCGCGCAAAGTCACGCCATGTTTCGTCAATTGATATATTCGCTGGATGAAGGATTGCAGTTCCAAATTCAGCATCAAATTCCCATCTGACATCATCGCAATGCATTAACTTATCTGTGGCTAATTTTGGTGGAATTTTATGTTTAGCTCTACGTGGCGGTTTCTATATGAGTCTTATTATAGATCTTATAAGTCGATGATTAGTCCAACCCTCTGCTCCATGCATTGTTCTTGTGATTAAAACGTCCTTTAGGTCTTTTCTACAGACTATAAAATAGTCGAGTAGGTGCCAATGTTTAGAGCGAGGGTACATCCAAGATGTTTTGTACTTTTCTGGGAGCCTGAAGAAGGTGTTGGAGATACTTAGGTTAAATTCGGCACATGAAGTAAGTAACGTTCTTCCATTGTCATTGCATTTACCGATCCATGGCGACCCAAGACATCACTCCAGGCCCTATACTCAGTTCCAACACGAGCATTGACATCTCCGAGCAAGAGTAGCTGGTCCCCAGGTGGAACACTTAACAAAACTGAGCGGAGATCATTATAGAATTTGGCCTTATCTTCGTCTGCCGTGGTAAGGGTGGGAGCACATGCATTTATAAGGTGTAAGTATCTGCCTTTGTCTATGTGGATTCACAATGTCATAAGTCTATCATTAATCCCCTTAGGCAGCTGCATAAGGGACTTCACAAGTGAGTTTCTAATTGCAAATCCTACCCCATTCAACGATCGTTCTGAAGCAGGTTTGCCCATCCAGTAATATGTATAACCACCCAAATCCTCAACCAGCACTCCACTATCCACCAAATGCGTTTCACTAATTTCCGCAATGTCAATGTTGTATCTAGACAGTTCTCTAGCTGTTTATATATATATGTTATAGCTGTTTTTCATTCAGGACATTGGCTGTTCTCATGGTCTTGTAGGGTTCTGACATTTCAAGTCGCTATATAAAGGGTTTTCAAATTTTTATTTTGTTTTGTTCGACCGCAAATAGATGGCGCCCTGTGACTGTGGCTTGCCACAGAGTTTAAAGAGAGACGGACTATGTCTAGGCCACCTTTCTAGCCCCTCCCTAATCTGGGGCAAGCAAAGTGATCCTAAATAGGGCTGATTTGACACCAGATGTGCTGCCGAACCTGTTATCCCGTCCCCAAAAATCGATTCCAGGAGCGACCACTGTCATCTGACCGCCTACGTGCAAAAAGTTAGCTAGGCACCAGATAAACCAATCCAGAACCTCCCACCAACCCTCCATCGCCGAAGGGCTTGCGAACAACATCCAGTGAACTTACCAAGAGTCATCAGCGCGTGAATATATTTCGGTGGATAAGCAGTTGCGCAGCTGCAGATCCACCCTCTCGTTCCTCACTTCAAGCGACTAATGGAACGGGAGCCAATACAACTAGTCAAAAGAAAGGGCTGCAGTGGCTGGCTGCATGCTGTTTGTAGACCCTAACATGCACCCTCTATGGCATATTACAAGGGCCATGCTACATCGAAGACCGGAATCAATTGCCATATCGACGTTGTCCGCCCTCCATGTCGATACAGACTTCATGTACTAACGGAGGATCATTCGTAAACTACTTTAAGCAACAGCAACCCTCAACGACTAACTGTTGCTGACAGCAGTGCCCCTCATCAGGTTTAGCTCTCGGGTCAACGCAGTTTACCAGGGTGTGGCCGCTGCGTACACGACAGTTACTTCGACCCACTGATAAGAAGACTGGCGAGACTGTAGGCAGATGGGAACTATACACATCAGCGATATGTCGACCAATAATTCTCAAAAGGTAGTACAACCAGAAACTCCACTACACCCCACCTTTTATAATAAAAGGTATGAAAAGGTATTTAAATAGACTTTACATATTTTTAACAATTTAAATCATCTGGTACTCCGTAATAGTCCCCTACGGTATCCCTCTTGTTCGGTAGACTTATGAGGATAATTCAAGTCAACAATACACTTTATTAACAGTTAGTTATATGCTCCGTGATGATATCGCGCCTACAATTAAATATTAATATGTGTTCGAAAGGCCGTGGGCGAGTCAACACGATTTATCAGCTTCTTATATATGTCTCTCTAGCCTTCGTAACAATGAATGTGTCATGAGAGTCCAGATTTATGGCAGATTAGCTTTTAAGATTAACTTTCAATCCTGTTGACGGAAATGGTTAAATTCTTCGAACATATTTGCTTATTTATGTGAAATTGTAAAAATTAACTATTCTCAGGTATTACAATTTTCGTTCCTAAGATCTTTTTTATATTTGTAATAATTCAAGGGAGAAATAGAAACAGTAAGTAAGTGGGCCATATGGTGTAATGACAATATTTCTTTGTGGTGTCGAAATACAAATAAGCTAACAGATAACCACCTAACGGTAATTGACTACTGGCACAATTGAATACCTGCAACTTAAAAAGTCAAAAGAGCATTGAAGCCTTTTCAGTCCCTCCCTGGAATCAGGTGGACAATCACTCTCTAAAAAGCCATGAAAGAGCTGCTTAATACAAGATTTCTATGAGGCATGGTAGCAGTCTGGTAAACCTTGTCCCATATGTGCCGAAACAGGGCTATCTCACAATATAATAAACCTACTATTTCTGTAACCTTTACATTTTATTAAGAGCCATTGTAAGGCTCTAAATAAAGCGTAAAGCAACGAAACATCTGAGCTGCATACTTAAGTTTACCTATCTCTCGAATCTGAAATACTTTAACCTAATAAAAAAGTGTTTTCAAATAGCATTTTTAAATCCTCGCTTCAAATTAGTTGTACTTATAACAAATAAAAGTGATAATCTTCTATCTAGCTACATTTATTGTAAATTATTCATTTAATTTAAATTTAAACACTTACTTATGTCAACAACCGGAATCGGTTGAGTTAGTAGCTCATGAAATATGTATACGAGTAAAATAATTTTTCTCATTTATTTAAACAAATAAATAAAGTCTTTCAGTCCCACCCATATTTATATGGTACGGGGTTTTTATTTCGTTATTAACAAAAAGTAAAAATAATTGTCATTACTAGGTATTCGTAATTTTAAACTATTTTGAATTATAACTATGTATTCCAAGATATCATTTCCTATTACTGGATAACTGAAGTGCTAAAATTGTGATTAATAAACTAAATAATGAGTCCCACACGACGAACATGACCTTAGTAAAATTTATACGTTTACAAACAAAACTGCTTATTGGTCTCTAAATGTAAAATTTGTCATCATACATAATACTACAAGAGATATTTCCAAATTCAATACATAAATGACTTTCCAAAAATATGATTGCACATTAAACAAGACGATTCCTGAACATTTTGTCGTGTTCGAACACAATGTCATCTCATCTTCCTATCCTTTATTATTCCCAAGATCATTTGGAGTCGGTTACTAGTTCAACCGGTTATATCTCAATATCGGTTTCTCCACGGAGCAACTGACATCGGACCTTTGCAACCCTGAGGGTGTAATGAATCCGAAGATTGCTAAGAAGATTGCTTTGAAGCTAGTTGTCGTTATATTTGAAGGCACTAACTTTCCAATAACGTTTGCCACAGACGTTCATGACAATTGTGAGAAACGACTTAACGTGCTCTCGAAGTACAGGCGTGAAATACCGATATATTTTCATGTCTCGGGCGTTATTAAGAATTTCTTCTAAGAAAAACTCAATAACAGTTTTGACCCGATCCGGAAATCGAGACCGTTACCTCTCAATCGGCAGTCGCGTAAGCTAACCGCTAGACGTGATAGCGGTGACTAGATAGTGTGTGCGACTGCTGCGCTGAGGTCTTGGGCTCGATTCCCGTGTTGGAATAAATATTTGTTTAAAAGTTTAAGTGTTTTCTTTGAATAGTATTTATGTATTTACAAAAAAAAGTATATTAGAATTCTATCAGTCAATCTGTCAAACTGTCATAGTACAAGCTCTGCTTAACTTGTAGCTAGATGGCGTTATGTCAGAGTCAGATGTTCGAAATATTTACTTATTTATTTATTTGTTATGTTTGCAATAAAAAAATGGTATTTTACAAGTCAATAGTCAAATTTATGAATTTAAGTAATTAAATTTATAACATTTAAGACATGTAAATTTATGCAAATACAGGTTCCATTAATATTTAAAAAGTAATCAGAACTTGCATCTCTTAAGTGAAAGCTCGCGTGCGAGAAAAGTGCCTGTATTATAAGCTGCTTCTGGTAGAGAGAAAAAAAATGAATATATGACCCCTTCTCACACGTAAACATGTCGTCGACCGCTCTCGTAAACTGTAAGGGGATATTTTTAACTGTAGATATTTAATATTTATTGCGACACAGACACCCAATATGAAAGCCATTTGTATAAATAATTATCTCATATCGATACTTATGATATTGAATCTTGGATTCTAAATAAAATACTGACGTTATTCATGTTTATTAGGTATGCATTGATAGATTTAAGGGCCCTAAGTAAACTAAGAACGGGCATTATAACATTTTATGTTATATTATAATGATTATGAATATTATTTTTATAAGTTTCTAATGTCGCTCAGGCAAATCGTACACTTTGCCGGTTATTATGAGTTACCGCACTAATCTTAAATATCTAGTATAGGGTAATAATTATGTTATAACTAAAAAGCGTTTTAAAAATAGTTTATATTTTTCTATGATTATTTTACATTTTTTTTACAGTGGCAATGTTTGAAGTGCTATTAATAGAAAATAGTGGCAAGAGTTTACATTGGTACAATGGTTTAGAAAAATTTTGCTTCCAGACGATCATATCTTTTTATTGTATTAATTGCCTTGTAAAAACTAGACTAATTTCAATTAATATTTATATATCTTTATTTTGTTGTTTTCTTTTCAATTTATATTTTAACTGGGACATTAATGAATGGATCGTAATATCTATGCTCTGCCTGCATTAAGTTTGGTTCTATTCATCGCAGGCGTGACAGTAGTTAGGTCTGCACTTATATTATAAACAACTTGATACAAAAGATATGATACGATACGATACTTCGTTCCACTGAACGGTAGTGTGAAGCAAAAAGTGTCTAAGTGATGGGGATGAAAATTATACCGAGTGGATCTCTGTTGAATTTGGTTTACGAGTAGAATGCGAAGCCTAGTACAGAGATGTCCTTGCATAGAAATGAGAGCAGTATTATGTGACCGGACTTGTGTCTTACAGATTTGGAGACGGTAAGCCATAGTGAAACACTGCCTTGATCGGTTTATCACACCGAACTTTTTCGAGGCTAATTTGACTTTACCCAATAAGTGACCACGAATCAGACTTCGCCCGTTTTGTCTATGCCCAGCTTTTCAATACTGGCTGTCAGTTAGGGAGGTGCCTCCAATATTAATAATCTCTAACTTATGTAAACCAACTCTTATTTTAAAAAACTTGATTACTATTAGGTACATAATTAAGCATCTACTTTTACTCAATTAATTAATTTAGGAGAATAATTATTGTTTTACCTTGAATAGATGACGATAAAAAGATTGTAGAAACGATAGATTACGTACGTCTATCAATAGTTTGGGTTGCCTATGCTAATATATTGTCAAATGTTAATATTGGAGAAAACTATTTTTTTTTGTTTGCAAGTTTTTAAATTATTTGTCTCGATACAAATTGCCGTAAATCACGTTTCCTACTGCTATTTCTTCTATTCTCTTTTCTTACCAAGTCCAATAATTAACATACGTCACACACAATCTTACTTTCGCAGATTTTGTTTAAGAATCGTGTCAATAATAGTCCTATTAGAGATAATTTGCCCTAATGAACCTAAATATTTACCTAAATAAATAAGGTTATAGACTTTGTTAAAGCTTTCTGATATTCTTACATGTTTTAAATATAGCTATTATAGATATAAAGTAAACTAACGAAACATGCTAAGTAAGATATTATAACAATGGAATTTAACACGTGTGTGTATTTTTTCAGCTAACCGATCATGAAAGGAATCACGATCATAAACTCACAAAATTGTATAACAATCAAACATCTAAAAATAAAGGATACAATAAACGGCCAACGCTCCCAGAGTACCGAAAGGATGTTCTGTTTGTTGACTCATTTATTTCCAATTCGATGGCCTAATTGTATATCAACGTAACTCAGTAGACGTCTTGAGACGTTAATGGTGATTTTATTATTACACAAACAAAAGCAGACTTAATAAATCTTTCCTAAGTTGTGATTTCCTGAAACTCATTCAGATTAAAACGGTAATCGCATAAAGGAGCCATTCGAAACACCCGCTCAAGCTATTCAAAGTCGAAATGTTTCTACACAAAATGAACTGCTATTAAAAAAACTCAAGCCATTTCAGATTACTATATATGTACAATCATTATGCTACCAAGTTACGTTGTTCGTTTTCTACCTACATTTATAATGCAAATGACTGCGGTTCTGATTACTATCGTCTAAAATATTAAAAGTAAAATTAAAGTTAACTTCTTATCGCGTTGATTTTGTTCATTAACATGTGTTACAAAAATACTTGATTTTAATCATTTTGAACGATAAATCCGTAGGAGATAGAAAAAAGATTCAAGATAGAAAATTGATAAGTAGAATTAGAAACACCAGAGTGGATTCGGCACCCAAATTGATTTTATTTTTTTTAACACATTTGCAAATATTTATAATCATTTTTATAAGTTAACATTAACGCATATCTCAATCCCGTGTAAAAGGTATTAAGCACAGTGTTTGTATCTCTCGGACCTCTTGTGCGGGTGAGCGACTAGGACCTGTGTGCTAATTTTTTTTTATCCAACTGCGCTAGAAGGAGGATCATGTTTTTCCATACGTATGCATGTATGTATGCCCATTTCTTTGGCGCGCCCTGTAGCCCAAACGGCCGGATAGTATTTGACATAAAATGAAAATATGGCTTTTTTTGTGAAAAATTTTTGAAAATGATTGAAAAGGAAAAAATAAATTTACTATATCACGTTGTAATACTGCTATAACACATATTGTCATAAAAATATTAGCTCGGCCATATGACCGAAATTTAGTTAAACCAAGTCAAACGATTTCGCTCTTCCTTCCAGTACAAATCAGTTAGAACATGGAACTCACTACCACTGCACGTCTTTTCCTCCCGGTTCTGTAAGCGGGGCATGAAAAAGCATCTCATTAGGTTGCCATACTGAATTGTCTACATTTGTAATGAGTGTGGCGACCACCACTCTTAGATTCTATATTCTATATTGGCATATTCTCTATTGGTATATTACCGTACTTTCTTGACTGACACCGACTTTAAAAGTAACAATAATTGTAGACGTTCTGACGTCTATATGTATGTACATGTAATTGTTTTGATTATTTTTTGTTGCGTGCTGTGTTGAGTCTTACACAAAACCATCCACTTCAAATAGGGATTTAGAAACAAAATTTGCACATGGAGATTATTTTTAAAAAAGTTTTATTTTTTTATTTACGATCTCTTTTCAATACGTATTAAATGATCTCTAAATCACTGTATCTTATAGAGTGGACTGTGATATACTGTAGATATCTGCATATCCCTTTAGAAGATATAGGCATGATATTGTATTGTATGATTAAACCATACATATACCTATGATTTCAGCAACTGCTGTTTGATTAATTTGCTATAATTTATTGAAAAGTTCCACTGTACATCTCCGAAGAACTTCATCAGAACATCACCAAAATGGAAAGGGACTGCTTCAAAACTCTACGTTGCTCCCATTGTGTACAGTTTTTTTTTGTCAATTTTATATCAACAACTGCAAAATAGAAAACATCATCAACGTAGTCGAAGTCAAATAGGCATTATTATGGATAGCTTAAAAAGTAATCGTCAGATCTCATTCAAGTTTAAATGGGATTATATGACAAGTACCAGCTTTCGAATATAAAAAGAATCATCACAATCGGAACATGCAGTAAGAAGTTATGAGACAAGAAACGCAAGAAAACCATCAAATTGACAACCTCCTCCTGTTTAGAACTCAGTTAAAAACAATAGAAAACAAAAGCCAGTAACAAGCTTTCACGTGTGTACGTGCAATGAGAAAGATGTCTGTCATAATAACATTGATTTTATTTTAGGCGCGAAGAAGTTTGAACTCTGAAAAAACATGTAGGAAAGATTAATACACGGTTTATGCACATTGAGCACCACCTTCGAACTCTATTATTATATTCTGAACTTTTGGAACACTTACATCAAACCAATGTTTTAACAGCTATTGTTTTATATCTTTGTAAACTTTCTAAATAGGTACCACATGGTTCTTTTAATTTAGTAAACATCCTATATTCTATCTCTCAATGGCTAAAATATGACCGGTGTTTTAGTGAAAAAAAAGTATAAACAGCTTCGTAATTGCCACGGATCATGGTGCGATATAATATAATAACAAATCATGTCTACTTTGACTCTAAACACCATAAACTGATTTAGGCTAAACTAATATCGACAACGAAATTCTCAGCTAATGCGAATTTACGTTTTAGTTTAAATCAATGAGTACTGTACCGGAGTATAATTACTTTGCACCGTAGTGATCTAATTCATTTAATCATTTGGCACATTTGAGTTTATCTATCATTTGCACTATTGAAGTAGCGTTTGTTATACTTGTCAAAAAAATTTGGACTTTAAAGTGGCATGTAACGGTTTACAGAACTTTAACTCAATAAATTATTTTTGTATGTGTAAAATAAGTATTTATGAGATTATTTGTATAATAATTCTCGTAAGACAGAAATTCGTAGATATATTTTAAGGTTACATACCTAAAGATTTTCTGTTATAGAAAAGTTCGTTCCAAATAATATAGAAATCTTACTTTAGAAGTGACTTTATATATTACTAAAGGGTAACATGGCATTAATTTGCAGAAGAAATAGTGTGGACGGCAGGATGGAGCCCTGAGGTACAAAAACGTTAGCTTGCTGAAAATTGGCGGCCACGTCATTCCAGAGAATCCTGGTGCGATGCTTGTGCAGAAAGGCGGTAACTCCGTTGCAAAGTTTAAGGGGCAGGCTGAATGCCGTAAGTTTGGAGAAAAGTGAACGGTGCTAGACCCTATCGAAGACCTTAGCCATGTCGAAGTTGATGGCCAAGGACTCCCCGTGCTTATTCTCACCCCAAAAGTGTGTGAAGCACGCTAGAAAATCACTCTTGGATCGGTTCCATCTTAAACCACATATTATCGATCACTCTACAAGAAGGTATCCTCCAGATAACGTACTAATTGTTTATTGACTACACATTCGAGTACCTTGTAGAGAATGGAAGTGACGGCTATAAGTCGGTATTAGGCCGGATTGGAGCGGTCGGCTTTTTAGGGATGGGTCGAATCAAATGCTCCTTCCTCGATTCAGAAACTAGACACAAAAAGATCAACAAGTAGTTTCAATTTCTTCTACGTAGTAGCGAGGACTGGCAGCAATTAGACTGCACGGCCTTAGCCAGTTGAGCTTACAGCTTACAGCTACCCGTAGAGTATGCGAAGAGCTTTTGGCCTGTCAGCGCAATGCTCTGGGAATTTACACTAATGTAAACCCTCTTGCATTCGCTGGTGGTGCTTTGTTATGTGCCGTTTTCAGGCAACAAACGTCAGGGTTACCTTGAACATGTGCCCTGGCCCATATACGGTAGGTCGTTTGCTTATGTGCTACAGCATAGGTGCACTCTCGATTAAACTAGGATCTTCGTTCGGGAATATAATATTCCATACCGACAGTGATTTTGCCAGCTATGGCAGACGTAGTCTGTTATAGATTACAACCTTTAAAACAGCGTTCCATTCATTCCATCTTAGTCTGCTGATGAGTAGTGTCATAATTGTTGTCTCACCACCATAGGTCATGGTGGGGCAACAAGAGGCACCGTAGTGGATACCACGCAACTGTCAGAGAAACCCAGAGGGTTGAGAATCGATACATTGTACTGCGCTGAGTCACTCATCAGCTCTAGCAAGGATGGTGCTTGACTCATACCAAGTCAAGCGCTTGGTATTCGGATGAGCTGCAGTACCAGCTGGGTGAGATCATGCGCGAGAGTGAATGCGTGGGTGGTGCAACTTGCATGGTGAGTACTGGCAAATCATAACCAGGACTCATGGTAGGCGTTAAAGTCGCACAGAAACACCAGTTCGGCGGTTGGAATCTGCTCCTGTGCTTGGTTGTAGATCATAGAGATGAATCTCAGAGTCTCCGGAATGGGACCGATAGAAGTACTTACATGTAGATTCGGCTAATAGATCGAAAATTTATTTGGAGTCAGACGTTGGAGAAGGATGGATATATGGGGCAATAGTAAAAAAATCGGTTAGTTCATAATCATTTTTGATCACCCCGTTATCAATACATGTTCGAAGTAGGAGAATCTCTGATGAAATGATAAGAACGTTTTGTAAGACAAATGTTTTTTTTAAACAATATTAATAATTTTCTTAAGATTTAATGAATAAACTCATTATTAGTAATATTTTTTAAGAATCGTCAAATCGAATTAGATAAAATATACCTGCTATCCCTGTTAACCACCACAATCGAGAATTTTCGTATAGAAAATTTTTAAGACGAAGCTATTTACGAAGATTCAATTTTATAGTAATTATTTTTATATCAGTGATCTATACTTTAACATTGGAGCCTAGAACAGGGAAACCGGT
The DNA here is from genome assembly GCA_949316085.1 of Hypercompe scribonia. Lineage (NCBI taxonomy): Eukaryota > Metazoa > Arthropoda > Insecta > Lepidoptera > Erebidae > Hypercompe > Hypercompe scribonia. The sequence goes on along the minus strand of OX438981.1, from coordinate 13,130,339 downwards.
CCTACGCTCCAATTTCAATTTGTCCAACAAATTGCGTGGTACGTTATAAGGTACCAAGCAATTTTTAGGACAATGTGGTTGTTGAATTTAAAAACTATTTGATGACCTCGTTTTCAATACAAGTTAGGAGAAAGGGACTCTATGATCATATGATACATTTTGTAGGATAAGTATTCTTTCGAATAATACATATAATTATTCTAAGATTTAATAAAAAAAAGCCATTCGAAATGAAGTTTTAAGAATCGTCCTGTAAGTTATCACAATCGAGTAATTTTATAAAGAAAAACGTTGGACGCCTCATCAAAACGGAGCTAAAAGAGAAATTTAGCTCGATGGTAATCAAGAGCCAAAATGTTCTTAAGGTCCTGGACTAATGTCTACATGCTATCTCCAAAACAGTCCAAGTATTTCACACACAACTTCATCAGTCTTAATTTTACACACAACTGATATAGAAATACAAGAAAAGTACAATAAAAACGTGTTATCATACTTATCTAAAAATTACTTAGACTTGGTGCAAAATAATAAAAATGATGGCTTTGTCGATGAGAATATTTAAAAAAATGATGTTTACAAATCCACATCTGGTATCTATAATTAGTGTGTAAGTATAGCTACTAACATGCATAATAATTTGGTTGGCCACAGATCATTGATACTTATCGAGTAAACATTTGCGCACACGCATGCCGATGCTCAGTAATGATGGGATCTATATCTGTTGCCGCGGATGTAGCACAGGTGTTCTCTGACAAGCAAAATAAACTCAACCGTAATCGATTTGAGAGTTTTAGAGCCAACAGTTGTTCTTATATCGATTCATTTTGTATTATGTTTAGGTTACGCTATAATCGAGTGCACGTCGATATTCAGTTTTATTCTGGGATCTGTTTGGTGTACTTTCTAAGTAGCCACATACTTCCTTGTGCTTGTTCAATTTAATGAAATTTATGAACTTAGAGTAGGTTTTGTTACATTTATAAAATTCAATTCTTTCTCATAATACTAAGACGTCTGAAGTATTGCGAATACTTATGATAGTAATCACAATACTTCGGATATCCGTTATAAAAAGCTTGGTGAACCACCCAACGCAAGCAGCATTGGATAGTTCACCAAACTAGTTGCACTATCTCACTCATACGCAAAACATAAAGTTCCGTGCATAACTATTGGAGTAGAGCGATCTCACTCTGTAGCGTGATTTTCACAATGTTACAAATATTCGTACTGTATCCTTGCTTGAAGATGTGCATACGAGCAGAATAATGGTCACGTCTGTTAAGATTTTTATAGTGATCACCATTTTTCTAAAACAGTATATTTAACAGGTTAATTAATTAATTAATATTGTACAATTAAAATACAACCTATAGGTATATCGAGTCGCCGATTCCACAATAATTAAAGACCAAGGTATTTGACCAGTGCGTTCTACCCGTAATGACATACGGAGCCGAGACGTGCACACTCACCATTGGACTGGTCCTCAAGTTTAAAGTAACTCGGCGTACGATGCTGGGTGTTTCTTTGGCTGATAAAATGCGTAACGGGGTTATTCGACAGAGAACGGGAGTAACTGACTTGGCACAGAAAATCAGTATGCTGAAGTGGAAGTGGGCCGGCCATGTCTCCAGACGAACCGACGGTCGCTGGAGCCGAAGTGTACTAGAGTGGGGGCCCACGATTGGGTAAACGTAGTGTAGGGCGTCCTGCGGCGCAATGGACCGGCGACTTGAAGAAGGTGGCTGGCAGCGAATAGATGCGAATTGTCCAAGACCGGGATGGTTGGCGCTCTTTGGAGGAGCCCTTCGTTCAGCAGTGGACGGCGAAAGGTTGATTAGATAGTACACACAAAGTTTAATGCACAGCACATAGATTTTTTATTTACATATATATGAATAAATATACATATCTGTCATCATTAACAATCATCATCGACAACCTTTAATAGTCAACTGCTGGACATAAGCCTCTCCTTAGATAGGAGGTTTTGGTCTACTATACTACGCTGGTCATACGAGTTGGAATAGGATTTGTATCAAGTTTTTCTTCTCTTTGCAATGATATTGTCATATGAAGTTTGCTCTCTTAGTCGCTTCTTACGATACCCACGAGATGAATAGGGGTTATAACAAGGGCTGGCACCTTTCAGGAAGCGTAGACCCGGAGAAATTTAAAAAACCGTTTTTTTACCAACCAGTTTTGTCTTTTACATATTATATACACAGAAAATGAATAAGCCATATTTTTTATTAGTATGAGTTTGTTGTAGCATCTTTCCTTGCTCAGGTTTTTTTAAATATTTTAAAAAATGTCGGCAACTTATTTTATGATTAACCTTCATAATTAACTCCGACTTTACCATATTAACTGATAAGCAGTTTCGCTAGTCGTTAAAAGAGCGTTGCTTTCTTGAAAATGTGGATGAATTTGTTTTAATTTTGTTGTTTGTCTGAAACCGGAGGCCCATTGATGCAGGGGTGACAGTTATCGTGGTAACTGTGTAAGCCTTACACTGTTACGATGATTTTTATGCCTTCACGTCCCCAAGCGGGGTGTGAAAAAGGATCTCGCAAGGCCCCCATGGTGTGGGTCACCATACTGAATTGTCTGCTTTTGCAATGAGTTTGGTGACCACAACTCTTGGATTCTATTCATGCTTTCCATTAGGCAGAGTAGAATTACTTTGGTAGGCTCTTAATATAGAAAAAAAAAGAAAAAAATTGATCTCATCATAAAGTCTCCTCGTCTACATTTTTTAAACAAAGTGAGTTGACAGCTTCTATAGCATCTTCACAAATTATTGTGTTTTTGAGATCGAATTTTTAAAAATAGTTTGAATATAGAATTCTCAAAGTCATCATTTTTATGTATATATTCAATAGTTCTTTTGTATACATCATTAAATTGACTTTTCAATAGCTCTTGCTCAGAAGCACTAAAATATTTAAGATTTTTCCTTATTTTATCGCCATAAAACTCTTCAGGTAGTCGTTTTCAAGTTTTTCTTTAAGAATTTTCATTATTGAGTTTCACAATTGAATGCGACTCAGTAGATGTTACAGTGTTTTTTTTAAGCAACAGTATGGATTCGAGGGCATATTCATGCAATGATGTGTAAAATCTAATTTAATATAACTTGGGTTTTGATCCCCGGCATCGCCGCCCGGGGATGTTGTTGCTAAACCCGGAGCCTGGATATGTACAGTTCCATCCCGGAGGCTCCGGGTCAAATCTGGAGCGGTGGCAACGATAGTGATAACACTCTATATTCTTAATCCATCACTGTACGGTAACATATCATATAATAACTCTGAAGTATATTTATTTTGTTAAATCATAATTTACTACGTAAAAAAAAAGTATCATCAAATTCGGTTCATAATTGACGGAGCAATTGCGTAACATAAATATAAAAAAAACAGTCAATCTGTCGCTTCTTCTTATTTTCTTCTTTACTTTCGATACAAGAGATAATATTCTAAGCAGGCATGTTAACACCTGAACTTTAATAAAATAAAAATTAAATCGTATCAATTTTATGACAAACATTAATTCATAATAACCAAAATTGGCTGCACGGATGGCGTAGTGCTTTAAGCGATCACCACAGCGTTTTCTTGGATCCTCAAATTGCGGTGCGGATGCGGGATAATGCGGCAATGTCTTTTTGAATAAAAAATAATAATAACAATTGCGAATCCTATTCGAGTTCTAACGTTCGTTATCCTACCGACGTTATTCGCCGTATTTGTCTAACATATTGAATATTAGGTAAATAATAAAACATTAAAGCGAATAAGCTGCCGGGTGCGCGGTCCGACAAAGACTTGCCACGTTTTGTACTTAAAGCGACAAACGGTGTTTGTGCTAGCCTCTTGTGGCACTTGGTAACGATTTCATTACCTAAAATAATAAAATCAGTAATATTTGTATATTTATTTTGTGTTAGTTCGTAGGTCGAAATCTCATTAATTGTAACAAGTATAACAAATTATCCAAAGGCACTACAATATTTATGTCTCTCTTCGAAACGTCACGTCACGTCACGTGTCCTGAGGCAAGTTTAACATTTAATACCCATCAAAAAAAGTGCACAACGCCGCTAAAGAAGTTTTCCCTTCAAAAATTAAAAACACGCTTTTGAGATCAGCTGACAAAAAATAAAAATAATTTTCTAAAACATTGAATGTAGAGCAGTAGTAAAAATATTTTGTGACTGCTTTTTAGTCGACCATCAAGAAAGAACACCAAATAACATGCCACGATGAATTCGTTTTTTCTTATGGTCTCTACTATTTTTAAGAAAATCTAATATTTTTTAGTTCAGCTAGCTTTTACATGTGCTTTTTTAAGTTTTTGAATCTATTTTTTAAATAACGATCTAGCAAGGTTAGTTGTAAGAAGTCTAACATCATTGGTCAGTTTTACGTTAACTACTACTGTATAGATTTTTCATACTGTGACTACATTTACATATCTACTAAAGACTACATTTGGCCGTTGACACGTATTTTTTACATATTATTATCTACTTATATATTGATCTAAATTATTAATATTCCGCACTATATTCATGACAATCTTCTGTGCCCGAAATTGGCTTAAATTTTGATGCACAAATTCTCAGGTACTGAGATGTGCCGCCTATGTACATGTGTGCATGCATATGTACAACTTAATTTATCATTTAAATTCTTTTTGAATGAGAAATGACTTCCTGACATCCTGATTTTAGCGCATTAAAGAGTAGTACTGCTTGCACAAGGAATGAAGAGTTCACGAAGTCGGATTTGTGGGTTGAATACAGGAAATGCAAATTGCTTGATGAGTGAAGATTTCTATCGTGATATAAGGACAAGACACGGAAGTCAAGGAATCAAGGTAAGTGAAAAATAAGAGAAAGTTGAGAATTGAAAAGAGAGAGGTGTTGATTGCGGCGCTGGCGAATAGGTAACCATTTCAACCAGAAATAACATGGCCCGGGTCCCCTTCAGAGTAGGACGCCTGAAACCGGCCGCCGGAGTGGTTTTTAGTGGAAACACCACATACTCCTGGCGCCTGCGTCCCTGAGGAGCCGGAGATCCGAAGGGATTTTCCACCCCGTCAACAAAAAAAAAAGGTAACCATTTCAATTGGGAACGTAAAGCAAACAAGTGTTCCCACTTGCGGAAAGTGTATATCAATCGAATTCAGTTATTAAGAAGATGGTCTAGTTTATTAAGGAGTTCTGTATTCAGATCGAAATAATCCACGAAACCATAGACAATTAAAAGAATAATTCGTTTAAGGAGATGATGAGGATGAAGTTCTTAAGATGATATTACGTTCGTAGCTAAATTGTTATTTTTTGGCTCACATGAGCTAGCTAACGGCTCTAAGTTAGGTCCGCTAGCTAGCTAGTTGAGTCAATGAACAAACCAAGATTTTTGACTAGCAGGTTACCGATACCTATATACAGTGGATCCCCGGTAATTTGACAAACGTTTTGCAGGCCAGTGTCGGACTATCGAATTTGTCGGATTATAGAGTACTGCTATAGCCCGGATTTTTTTACAAAAGAGTACCTTGTCTTCCGACAAATTACAGACAAATGAGAAAATTGTATATGTTGTCGTCTTCTGGGCTTGTGACGACATTACTAGGTACGTATACGTAATAGACAATGAATAAACAGCAAACAATGAACGCAAACTAAGCTGCACTGCTATCACACGTAGTCAAATTCAAACTAAGCAATCGGAATTGAAACAATACCTACGAGTCGAGTACAAGTTGTAACCTGTTCAATCATGCACGATCTACATTCCTGAAAATTGTTTGATTGATGTCGGATTACAGGGGGTTCGGATTAGGCAGGGGCCGGATTACCGAGGGTCCACTGTACTCTATTACAATTAATACCAGACATGCCATAGTTGAAAGCCTCAACACTCCCCACGTCGAGCTTTCGACACCATACTTCCCCTAAAAAAGCATTAGCAGTATTACCAATAGGGTACATATTTACACGAGACTCTAAAATGAACAAATTGTTTTTATAAGCAAACTTTCCTTGAAAAAACATATTTATGAAATTTATTACAATTACTAGTGAAATTTAATAATCAAATAGTATTTCTTTTGTATTCCCTTGTAAATTTCTAAAACACAACGCTATTGGTGGAACAAAATTTGACGTTAATTTACCCTCGGATCTTTTTGTAAAATCGGTTATATTTTTGTCGAACTTTGGAAACAAAACAGTATGTGTACTTAACTAAGTAAAAATATTGTTATGTGTATTTCATGACTTTTTTAATTTCCTTACTAATGTTAAAATGATCTTCACAACTGTTATATTTCTTTACTTTATCATGATAATAAGTTGATTAAAAAAATAACTCGGTGCATTTGTGACCCAAATATTTCGTTGCTGACATGAGTGTAGCCCGTCGTCATAGAGTAAGCGCACCAAAATAGTCGTGTTTAAATCGTCCGAAAATTATAGTGATTTTAAATTCTTTTTTTTGTTTGTTGGTTTATATTTTGGACGTGTTATATTTAGTTTTGGTATTATAGTATTTAGTAGAAACGTTATTAAAAATAAAAAAAATACATGCATATGCATATATTGCTTTGTTTACAGTAGGTATTAGTCAACTACTGATTTCAAGAAAAAAAATCTTAAAAAAAAAAGAAGAAATCTTCTTTGACATGTTCATATAATTTGACGTTAGCGTCTTTTGGATTGCCGTAACAGGTGCTAACGTAAAAACGTCCTATTTCATTTTACTTATATGTAAATACAAAAAATATTAGTATGCTATTGTTTTTTTACGCTACGCTATTATTTTAATTAAGTTAATTAGCTGTTACCCCTTCCTAACACACTTACCTCATTGAATATTTAATATTTAATATGTATCTTAAATCTATGTCTGCTTAAGATATTTTTTGAAGACGTTAGCTGTAACCAATAAAATGTAATCTACATTGCAAAACGTTATAAAACACATTAACCAGAAGTTTACTGTAAACAAGTGCAGTTGTACCATCATGATCAGTCAATGCTAGTTGACTCCATAATATGATCGCAACGCCCAACAACTACCGACCAATCGGAACGGTCCATTAAACACGCCACGCCCAAAGCCTGCTCCCGCGCCGATAACGAGTTGTGACGCTTGTCAGTTTTTCAGTTGCGTTCGTAACAGAAGGTTGGTTTAATGGTTTGTTTGTGAAGTTTTGTGACAATGACTTCTTTGAATGGTGAAATAAATACGGCGAGTAAACTAAAGTTTAGTGTAGACAGTATTCTTGGCAATAATGATACGTCTCATACACATTCGAGTGCGTCAGTGGCGGAGATACCGAGGAGTCAGGAGCCTCCGTGCGCAGGATGTGTAGCTGCCCTTTACCGCTGCTGCCGTGATGAGCCACCCCTGCTCCAGTTGCCAATGCCGCTTCCATACACACATTTACACCCAGCTTTAAGGCCTACCACCGGTGCGTTTGAATTTGTTTTAAGCTTTTTATATTTTTTGATGGTACATTAATATTAAAAACAGCTCTAAGATCCATTTTTTACATGAATATCGATATTTAATTTTAGATTTCAAAAGTCTAGATTTTGTATGTATCCATATGTTTTGTCGCGTACAGTATTTTTAGTGTTAGACTTTTGTATATAAATAAAGTCAGAGTCCTCAATTACTGTCAATATATAGCCTAACTGACTATATGTATAAGAATTTAGATTTAATACGTGACATTGGGATATTTAACTAGAGATAAATACTTTTAAACATTGAAAATCTTAGCTTAATAATATGATTTAAAAAGTAATCAAGATTCGTCTAAAAGTAGCGGATACAGGTTTATCGTCTCCAAATATTCACAAATAAAACAGGATACCTATCTAGGGTATTAAATTTATTTATAACACCAAATTTTATATCTAGGTAAATCTGTAGCTATATGACTTTAACATGTTTTTCTAAAACATTTGAATTTCTTCAGATTTTTTTTGTTTTTCTTGAAGTTTTTCGCACTTGTCTGTGCGACCTCAGGAATAATAGATTTTTTTTAACCAAAACGAAATTGATGGATTGCCACCAACGTCTCTAATAGTTGATAATTAAGAAAATTAAGAATTGGATGCTGACAATCTGTTTCAAGACACAGATTGTCAGTATCTCAATAATTTTCAAGATTCTCATAAATTTACTATTATTAATAATTATTAATCAAATAATATTTTAATAATATCACCCATTCTGACCCCAGGCAAGTAGTAACTTGTCGCTAAAGGCAAGTGTGGGCATATTCATTGATTTATTACCAATTACTTCACGCTCTTTCATCTACAATGGCTATGTTTTAATGCGGTATCGCAATCGAGCAGCAAATTAAGATTTTTAATTGTAAAAATAATGAAATATTCATTACATTTTGTATATACATAGCTTCTTTGTTACGTTAGTTAGTTCTTTTATTGATTATGGCCAGATTACAAACTATGCTTAAATATTTTGAACTTAAATTAAGACCTGGTAATATAAATTGTGATTATTGTTTGATTTATCAATATTTAATTTGCAAAAATTTTGTGTCTTATCAATGTATATTCTCATTTGAAAAAAAATTTACACACTTACACTTTTTTTACACTAAACAAAACGTGCAAACAAACATTTATGTGCCTATTTCCGACGAAAAATATTCTACGCGCCATGTTGAGATATTTCTCATAATATAATATACTAATATAAAATAATACATACTATAAAATAATAAAATAGACAAAAGTAATAAAATATTGTGTAAAATAATAAAATAGACAAAAACGAACGTGTACGATATTTTGTACACGTTCGTTTATGTCTTTTGTTACGCAAATGTAATTTATACGAACAATTTTTGAAAATCGTTGGTCACAGTAAACTATTCCTACAAAAGTTTTGACATAGAAAGTCAGCTATATCTTACATTTAACCAGACTGGAACAAGTTTTTTAATATTCTATAAAATTAACCTACCAAACACTAATGTAGCAAACAATAAATATTAATTATACTAGAGGAAGATCTAACAACGGAAGGGATCATCTTGAATGAGAAAAGTTTTATGCAATTTATATTTTCTATATGACAGATGTCATTGGTCAGCAACTTGTCACTACAGTTAATTACACCCAAAAAACGAGGCCCTAAAAAACTTGAAAATTGGTCAAAGTTGCTTTTGAACTTTTTCATTCCAGAAGTGCAGAATTTAGGTAAATGATAAAAGAATACAATGAAATAGAAATATATATATATTTCTATATATATATGTATGTATAAAAATAATCTCTGTGAAATAACGTCACACCGCTTGAACGTTATTAAATATTTACCAAAGTTAAAATTTTTGTAACTGCTTCAGATAACCTAAAGAATGTATCGCTTCACTTTTTTAGATACAAGATGTTACAAATAAAAAAATCAAAAACAATTTTATAATTTAAACTAAACCACTTTTTTCGGTTAAGCATTGTGCTCTTGCCAAGCTCCATTCTGTAACAATTTATAAAGGTCCAGTACTCAAAAGTTCATTTTCCTGCGCTAACATTTTTGCTTAAAAATAATGTGTGTACTTCACAAAGAGTTCTCTACGCGTACCTATCATTTGCATGACTATTATTTATAGTACACTCTTCAGAAGTTACAAAAAATCTGTGTTTAACTTATACACCGTGCCATTATTAAAATATAACAACATGAGACCGCCTTAAGTGCAGGAATTGTTGTCTATTTTTTCTTGTACAACTTTGAGCAGATATATATTACATATTATGTAAATAGGTAACATAAGTACATGTGTTTCAAATGTTATCTACGTTTGAAGCGTTTTCTTTTTTTTCTATATTAAGAACCCACTAAAGTGACTCTACTCTGCCTGATGAAAAGCATGAATAGAATTCAAGAGTTGTGGTCACCATACTCATTGCATATGCAGACAATGCAGTATAGTGGCCCACACTATGGTAGCCTAGTGAGATGCTTTTTCACGCCTCATTTGAGGACGTAAAAGGCATGACAGTCATCGTGACACTGTAAGGCTCACACAGTTACTACGATAACTGCCACCCCTGCATTAATGGTCCTCTGGTCTCGTACAAATATTGCATAATCTGTAAAGATACCGTGGTGTATAAAATGAATTTGTAAAAATATAAAGTCTAACCATTTCAGTAACGCTCTGAGATACTTACCATGATGAGAGTGAGGTCGCGAGACCCCCGCGTTGCGGAGCAAAACCAATGTAGCACGGTGTAAAAACTTATTAATGTGATTTTTTTTTTACTGAGATTGATCTCATACAGTATGTCTCACGTATTTTTGTTATTCTGCTTTTAAATACTGCCCTTTGTATTTTTTTTTATATATTTATTATATAACTATCTGTCAGGGGTGACCTTCGTTTAGGATCGGACGGTAATAGGTTGATAATGCTGCACAAATATACATTGTCCAACTTAATGCTTAAGGCTTCTTTGTCAATCGATCGATAGGGCAGCATGAGCACGCACTACACGATCAGAGAAAAGATGTTATAGGTGCACTTATAAATCACACTTAGTGGTTTTATTCAATCTATTTTGTCTTTAGGATAGATAAAGATACACAATAATACATACACACGGACATAGAACATAATAATACTATGAGATGAATTAAAACTTTGTTGCTTCCGCCAATTGCCCAGTAAAAGCTCCTTATACTGCTTTTACTTGTTTATATTTTCTGGATTTTTTAATTTTTTCGAAAACTTTTTATTCTTGGTTTATTTTTATGGCTGTGAAAAAGCAATGAGGATTTTTAAATATAAAACAGTATGAAAACAAAAACATCAAATCAACGAGTACGAGCTATGTATTAATTTACCGAGAACAATTCTAAAAAATGTGATTATAACTTCAATTAAACCTTTTTCTAATCAATTATTATTTTATAAAAATTCAATGCTTTATTATTTTTTTACTAATATTTAACTAAGCAACAAACAAAACGAATGACATCCAGTTTAAATCTGCGGCTCCGAATCCTGTGCCTGAAAGGAGAAATACGTTAAATAAATAAATCCAATACAAATGCAAGAAAAGTTTTAGAAACTTACTGAAGTTACTTATAAGTTAAATTGCAGATAAATAGAGGTGCCTTAAATAACGCAGCGCTAAGATGATATGCTTGAATAACGTGAATATCTGCTTTAATAATCCAATCTACAATATCTACGTTCGCAGATATACCTAATCCCTACTAATACTATACCAATATTATAAATGCGAATGTAAGTTTGTTTGTTACGATTTCACGCAAAAACTACTGAACTGATGGTCATGAAATTTTATGATCTGCATAAAATTTCTTGGAGGTAATAAAAGTAACACAGCATTTTATATTTTAAAAAAATAAAAATAAAAGGATCTGTTACGAAACTGTGGCAGACCAAATACCACGCAAGCGAAGCCGCGGGCAAAAGCTAGTACATAATAAAGGCATTGGTACAATTGTATCTAAGAAATAATTTTTGTTTCTATTACAGATCGTCTCTAACATTTAGAAAGGAAGAATTCAATCTGCCTTTACAATATGCAATCTACATAATCACCTACTACTTAGGCACGAGGCCCAGTACAATTACAGTTTGCAGATACATTACACCTAGGCACAAAACAACTGATCGTCCTTATCACATAAATATTGGTCCTGAATAAGTATCGCACCCACGATCTCTAACCTAGCGGTCAGGATCGCTAACAATTAAACCTATAGGTCTGTCAATATGTTATAACTAATATCTTGAACGTAAACGTATATTGATGTACTTTATCAATCACTCCAAAATGCTAGAAGCTTCCGATACCCTCATACGAGTAATACCTATAAAAGAGAATAATTTATATGTAATGAAGTTTCAATAGTCTTAAATAGCGGGTCTATCAAAGTAATAACTGGACAAACAAAATCGTGCCAGAGTAGAGATTAACTAAATAATACACTTATTATTTATTTACAAAAACCTTCACCCAAGCACAACAACTGGTAGGTCGCTACACAACATTTATCCTACATGAGTCGAACCTACGACCTCTAGATTAGCAGTCAAGAATGCTTTTTATTTTTTAACGTGTGGAACCGCCCACGGACCGTTACCCTATCGGGGTTTGCGGTAGCGTGGTGCATCGGAATCGGACCGACTAAAACTACACTGTGTGCCACTCTGCGCCTGAAATAAGAGAAATCCACGACATTGTGTACGACACCCGGACAATTCCTAGCGCCTGCCCACAGGCGCGGCCACTATCTCCGGTTAAAATTCTGTATTTAGGTGACGTACGGCACATGTGGACGTCGCGTCCTCGTGGCTGGCCACTGTAACAGATGGAAGAGAAAACCCGTTCCGTCTACCTGCGGCCACGTCTACCAGCATATGATGGCTAATAGTCAGAGATCTCTGCCAATAACTGCAGTGAGGGCCTCACGCTGCGCTGCCCAGATGGAACAAATTGCTAGCGTGTGCTGAGTCCTCACTGCAGTCACAGTGGTGGCAGGCGAGACTCAATTCCCTCCTAGCGACCGCATGCAGATACTGCCCGATTCAACCATGCCCAGAAAGGACCTACTTCAGTCGAAAGGCAAGGGTCTCGTGCTGATGCCCTGCCCGCTCGACCAAGACCGGCTGGAGAGCCTCCTCGCTTACGTCTTCTGGCGGAGGCCATATGCCGCTACCCGACCGGATGTCAGCCGTCCACCGATAAACTTTTGCGAGCACTTACGCTGTCAAATCCCACGGGGGAGTGCCGGCCAAGGCGCTCGCTGCCTCCGTCGACACAGAACGGTAACCGCGAATGGCTCTAACCGCCAATATCCAAATTAGGCAAAAGTCACCCAAAGGTAGAAGCAGCACCGACCAGCTTTGGAGCAAGCTATCATAAATGCTCGTCAAAAAGCCACTTCCCGTCGAGGACCAGGCCTGAGCCTGAGGACCTGAACCGGTACAAGAACCGAATTGACTACTATGAAGGCGCTGGCGGGCGGACCACGATAGGGTCCATGAAATGGTAGGGCTTCTGTCTTATCCAGGGCCCCCCGTAAACGTAGCGCCTTAATACACCCGACTACCAAAGAGACTCTCGTGGTGGTCAGGCGCACCGCTTCTTGAAAGTTTGCTCCCCTGGCTGAGCAGTCAAGAATACTACACCAACGTTCAGGAGAGGTGACACTTTTAAACTCTTGAAAACTAAAATAACAAGTACGTTTTTCAAAACGTATAACTTTCTGATTCTGTAAGAACTCCTAAAAATACATTTGAGGTACAAAAAACTTACGTAAGTTTCACCTACCTTTTGAAAAATATTTATTTTATAGGTACTTACAAAAGTTTTTACAATGACTTTTCTTGTAGAATTATGCATATCATTCTTAATTACTGATAAATTATTAAACATTTATTAATCCATAATGTAACATTACACAAATCAATAAATATCTTGTACTTAACATTATGTAAATTGGTACTAATTTCTAATAGTCTTCATTTTTTAATTTCACTCATTAGTTTGTCTTAACTAAAAGTACAGTAAAACCCGTTTAAGATGATTTTAAAGAGAGAGCCATAAACGCGTCTTCAGTAATATGTAATAATTTAATGTGAGCATTGAATTACAAATTTATAGAGATGCTAGAAAATTAGTATAATATTACGTTTATAGATATTTTAAGTTCCGTTCCTTCAGAGTGTATGACTATGTATAATTTCTAACTAATTCTATTCTAATTCACAATATTTTCAATTTGCTTAACTCAATTTTTTTAAAGAGTATCTAGAAAACCATTTTTTTTATTCTTGGCCTACCAAAGTTACTCTACTTTGCCTGATATAAAAAATTAATAGAATCCAAGAGTAATGATCGCCATATTCATTGTATTTCAAATAACTCATTATGGCGACCCACACTATGGCGACCTAGAGAGTTGCTTTTTCCCTGCTTTAAGGACCTAGGGTCGTAGTAGGAGGGAGGGAAAATGGAATCGTTGTTCTTTTATGTACTCTTTAAGTACAGTTTATTCTACTCTTGACCGTGTGATGACGGATTAATAGTATAAAATGTCACCCCTTGTGAGTGTCCAAAAATAAGTTAGTAAAAATTCGATTTCGAATTAAATTAAAATAAAATAAATATTGAGCCGTTTCTATTTTCGGTCCCCGAAAGGAAAACGGTTCGGAAATATTTTGTCTAGTATGTTTTTTATCTCGCGGTCAAAAGTGTAGGGCGCGTTCGCTCTAGTAACCGTCAGTTTACATGTGACACTTGACCAGCCTAGCGCCATTTTATTTTACAAGCTATTTCTGCTATATCTACAAGGTTGGTATTCCTTTTGATTTCTGAGTTTTTAATTTTTGTTTCATTTTCAATCCCAGCATACTTCTTTCAATTGTTCGTTGAAAGACTCGAAGTTTGTTTATAATTTGTTTCGTCGGCGTCAAAATTATAATCAAAATGATTACAAATCACTTATTTACTTATCTGATGCTAAAAATCTCAATACCAATGAAAGTCGTTCACCTGGAGTGATAGATGATTTCATTCTCATATCTTTTTCTTGTATAATAAGAATAACTTTTTTGAAATCTCTGGTGTACCCAAATACTTATGTTGCATTTTCGTTTTTTATATTTTTTTATCGCAATAGTAGCAATAGAGTTGGACGACGTTTCGATTCGAGCAGCATCCAGGCTGACTGAACATCACCAACTAGTTTGCAGATAAACAGCTCAGAGTCCTGACACAATTTGCGTACACTTTTAAGTCGAAATTTCTATAGTAGTCTAAACGTACCTTACATGAGAGAGGCTAATATCTATCGGTAAAAACTATTAAGGGCTGAAAGAATGATGAGGTCTTACTTTTTGGGATTTTACCCATGACCCGGTACTTAAAACCAAAACAGCAGGTGTTTCAAAAACAAAAAAGATTGAATGAGTTTATTTTACTTAAAGTGAACTTGAGCTGGGGGCTACTAAAAATTCACCACTTGCGTTTTTTTTTTATGGAAGCCTACCAAAGTGACTCTATGAAAACATGAATTGCCTGAAACTTGAAACTGCCTGATGAAAACATGAATAGAATCCAAGAGTGGTGCTTGCCATACTCATTGCGAATGCCCACAATGCAGTTGGCGTAACACGCTATAGCGGCCTAGTGAGATACTTCTTCACGCTCCGCTTAAAGTATGTGGAATTATAGTGGGAGAGAAACACATGCGCTGGTAGTGAGTTCCAGGCTTTAACTGGCCTGCATAGGAAAGAAGAGCTGAACCGATTAGTTCGGGAGCGTATGCCAACCATTCTAAAACGGTGATTATATATTTCTACTTTAGTTTGAATCATACTAGAATTTATTATAGACTGGTTCCAAAAATCAACTTTCAAAATACTAATTACTAACATCTATTTCAGAATTTCTATTTCAACTAAAGTAACTAAAATAACGTAAGCCATTTAACTATTTGGAATTCATAGATTAATAAATAGAACCTACTGACACTGACCCGTTAATTTTACAAAATAATTCAATAAGTGTCAGAATAAGATCGAGATAACCATACGTATGTTTTAGCACCAATGAGGTACCAACTTAGTGAGCACATACCATAACAGTCTTCAACAGTTTCTTGTCAGTACAGTCAGTCTTTAACAGTTCAACAGTCAATCTTTAAAAATATAAACATTATATTGGTTTATGTCCACTTTAAAGATTCCAAAATAACAGTATCTTATTTTTTTAAGACGTTTAATACGATTAAGTAATAATCTGAATATCAAGAGAGTAATTACCTAAATTTATTGAAAAGGTGTAAGGTATTTTCAATGAATTTTTTCGTTATTTTTTTTTTATAGGAATTTACCTCTAGTGACTCTATTTTGCCCGCATGAATCAAGAATGGTGGTTGCCATACTCACTGCGAATGAAGACAGTGCAGTATGGTGTCCCACGCTAGTGAGATGCTTTTTCACGCCCCACTTAAAGGATCCGAGATCGTAGCGGGAGGGGAAAACGTGCGCTGGTAATGAGTTCCAGGCTTTAACTGATTCGCACAGGAAGGAGCCGAACCGTTTAGTTCTGGAGCGTATGTTTACCATTCCGAAATGGTGATTTCCAAGGCCAACACGACTTGTCCCGTAGAGGAACGGAGAGGATATAAAACATACAGAAAAAATACATTAACTTATTCTATAAAAAACGCCAATTGCATAGGTTAAGACAGAATAAATCTAAATTGGCAAGTAAGTAGTATGTGTAGATGTAGATGCACCCCCCTGAAAACAAATTTGGTGGAGCCAATTGATATATATGTATATATTTTATCGCATTTGTGACAGTAATTTTAAAGTCGCACTTGAAATTCTCAATTATAACTCCCAGTTTAGATTGAGTTAATACAAATAACCTTATATGAGATGCCTCGATTTTGTTCGATAGCGAAAGTGATAGGAATAGTGTTTGTGATGTGCTGGTTTGAAAAAAGAACAATATGAAATGTATACAGCTGATAAAATTGCTGAGGGACACATCGAAACGCTCCATCGCCAAAAAAATATAGTTCGAATAAAAAATTACTATATTGTCACTTGTGCCATATTCGCATATAACAATATTGTTACACTAGCCTTCAGGATTAACAAATAGCTTCAATCGCTTTAAAGTTTAGTCTATCACATTATACAAACTTTTTTCTGAATAGATGGTATCTACAGAGGCAAATATTGGTATAAATTTTGTTTCTGATGATGATGAACATTCATTTTTTAGACTTTCGAAGTGTAACCTCTAAGATTGTTTAGATGGATTCGAAGTTATAATATATATTTAGTTTCAATTATATCAATTGTCCGTGAAGAGCAACTACGCTTCAAGCTTCTTTGAATATTACCTTTCTTATTATAAAGTAAAAGTATAGCGCTACATACCTCTCGCTAAACTCATCTCCATCGAGAGGTTCTATTTTGTTATTAGCGCTTAGATTATACCACCTATCCTGCAAGTCAAATAGGTCCTACTGGTCAAACTGGTATTAAAACCATGCACTTGTACTTGCACACTTCTATAAAATGGTAACGGTGGCGATAAAGATACCGTTCCTGTTAAATTTCGGCCTTGACTCTTACTTTGGCTAATTAGATAACGCATGGGCGCCAAGAGGGGAGTGTAAGGGGATGGGCTTACACCCCCCTATTAGAAAAGAAAATACATAGAAAAATACATATTTTTTGCTCGACCACACCAGCAACTGCGTAATGTGACCTGAGAGGAAGTACAAAATGCCTTTCAAGAATTTGTTGCCTCTCGTCTATTTGAGAACACACAAAAAAAACGTTAACCTATTTCGTAATAAACGTCAATTTCATAGTTATTGGTATACCAATGGATATTATATATCCACTATAATTCTATATTTTATATTAGTTAATAATATGTGTAGATATAATACATCGCCCTGAAAATAATTCTGGGGGTGCCCATGAATTTACCACAAATTCAAATCACTACCTGCACCAAATCATTATTTCTCTTTTTACACCAACTAAAGACAAGATAAGGTTGACAAGATGTTTGTTTAATTGGCTGTCACAACCTCACCATTATAACACATTTTCTGATTGGTGTTTCCAATTAAGTAAATCACGGCTAAAAATCTTATTTTTCTGAAGAGACAATTAATAGGTAGTTAATGATTTTTTTTTCGTTTATATAATTTTAAGCTTTCTATCAATAGTTTTTTTATTTCATTTTTTTTTTATTATTTCTTTGAAAAAGAAAACAGTATAAAATAAAAACATGAAACATCCATAAAACCCGTATTGGTTTAATTTGGGTGCGAATGTACATTCCTCATTCCATTCTCTTTCATTTAATGTATCCACATGCACTACATAAATAATTATCAAAATTATAACAATTCGCAGGCAACACTACAAGAAATAATAGGTGCAGGATAGATAGGCATATGTATAAACCTTTTTCGCGATAGACCGAGTGTTGTTGTTTACGTTTGGTGAACATTTTATTTTTTTCCTACTGTTACAGTTCGTTTAGTTTTTACAATATGATTGGTTACGAGGATTTTTTTTGTTTTGTACTTTTTGTCTATTTTTTGCTTATAGCTAATTTAAGTACGTTAGTCCTGTAATAGGTAGGTACATGTAAATATTATGTGTTTATTTATAAATTTCATAATATATCATGTATATTATATGTTAGGTTAGGTTATGTACAGTAATCTATACTGTTTGCTAAAGTTTAAGTAGGTATATATGTTTACATGTTTTGTACTATTCGTTTTAAATATTTTTAACTTTAAATCAATACCAATTTTAAATTGAAAATATTAAAATTACTTATTAATTTAAAATTAAAAATATTTAAAACGAATTGCAATAGTTTAACAATGAGTTTCAATTATTTTCAAAAAATAGTAATATTCAATTTTTAAACAAACAATCAACTCCCGGATTAGGCTAGCATTTGTTCATTTATTATCATTTCAAATATTGCCTTTTTACAATGAAATTAATTGTTTTCTTATAACTTAAATCTTACTTACTCTATACATTTTTATCGTAATAAACCAGTGATCGTGTTATGACTACGAAACAAACTTATAATTAAAAAAAATCACCTCATTTTACCAGCAAGCTTCGAAAGAAGCTACTTGCATGCATATACTAGGTATAACTTAACGGGAGTTTGAAAACGATCCCACAAAAACAGCAATCTGAATTATATTAACATATAAAAATGTATCTCTATTAGTTCAGATATAGACTTACAACGTAAATGCAGCTCTTGTCTTGTAACATTGAAAAATGTTATTCAAATTCTCAAGATTTATGACATCACATTTCTTAGTAAAAGCTCTTTAATGCTTTTATAGTTACAATTAAATTAATCTTAGCTGAATTCGTTAAGATAACTAAAAGTCATATTTATCGTCGAAATTTAAGTTCCTGTAATGAAATTCTAACTTTAAGAAATATTTTAATTTCAGTATACCGTCTTCCAATTCCTTCTTCATCGCCACCTCAACCATCATCTGTGACTCGGTGTGATGTCACATCAAGTGGCAAGAGGAAAAGATCGTGGTCCCGAGCAGTGTTCAGCAACCTTCAACGAAAGGGCCTAGAGCGACGGTTTCAAATACAAAAATATATTACGAAGCCAGACAGGCGGCAACTAGCGGCTACCTTAGGACTTACTGATGCACAGGTTTTAATTATTTTTTTATAAACTAACCGCCTAATAAAAGTATCCACCTAACCTAGGAATTCTAGCACAAATGTAGTCATTATTTAAAACCTAACCATTAGGTAAATTATTTGCTATATGAGGGTTATGGTGATAATTGTGATTTCTGATTTATAATCGGATATCCGCTTGTGAGAACATAAACAAAGAAGGTACAAATGTAAGTAGGTTCGTATACAGAATTTGCGATACATAACTACATCTTTCCATCGAATTTAATCCCGCATAATTGTCTCATCTTGGGATCAATAAAACGCTAAGATATTAATACAGCTTGTGAGGTTAAATAATATCTGCGCCCCACGCCTTTATAGGATAGCGCCGTAGGTGGTTCCGTGGTGTGGTAACTGGACGCGATGACTTGCTGTGAAACTTTAAAAATACTCATTTAACTTAATCAATAAATACGAAAAGAACATTAGAATATTACTTGCTCATTGAAATTTTATATTTAATTTACATATTTTATGTTCTTATATTATACACATGTATGTAGTATTTATATTGAACTGCAATTGGTAGACAAATGATCACCATGCTTATCTTTTTTTTAATTTACGTGTGGAAACCTTCTCGAGTCATCACCCTACCGGGGTTTGTGGCAAGAGCGAATGTCGGAATGGGACCGACAAAAACGGTGTGCCACTCTGCGCCTGGTATGGGAGGCATCCGGCAACTGCTGTTATCAAGCCACTATTAACTATATTAATATTAGTTCATTGGAATTCTCATAGCTATAGTAGTTACAGAAAATACCTAATAACATCTTTTCAAATTAAAATATTCAAAGCCGTTACATTAAGGTGGCGCCACTAATCACTTAATCACTTAGGTAAAAGATTTAAAAAACCGGTAAAATCTTATACAAAACTATTTTTTATACAGGTCAAAGTATGGTTTCAAAATCGCCGTATGAAATGGCGACACACGAAAGAAGGCCGTGGAGGGCTCGCAGGCGCAACGGGTATACCTGGTCGGGACGCCGACTCTTCCACCATAGATGATAATGAAGACATTGATGTTGATACGTTAAGTGATTGAAAGCTGTCAATGGTAGACTGTTTTTATACGATAAAGAATGTTAGTATTCCATCAGGTCTTCGTTCATAACTGAGCGTAACCTGAGGAACACCAAAAACTCTCACTAATTATATATGAGAGAATGCGACATTAACGGGCCAAGAACATACTGTTAAAAATGCTTCAATATTATAAAGAGAAGTAAAATGCTAATAGGCAAAGCTTTAGTTTTATTAAGCATGGAGATTAAAGTTAAAATAGGGACCTAATAACTCATTATTGTTATCTGATGTACCTATTCTTTAGTATAATTGTTAAATTGGTCTTCCATTAATTATATATTATTATATAATATTATATGAAATATTATTTATAAAGAAAAGCTTATTATTTAGAGAAAGGGAAAATATTTTCATATCGATTTATATTGCAATAATTTATTGTAGCTTATTTGAATTCTCAATTATATTTGTAAATAGACAAACATTTTTAATACACTTTCTTTTATTATTTCAATCCAATGTATGTTAATACGTTGAGATTAAACTATTGTTATTACCTACTTAATTCTCGATACTAAGCGAACTGCAGTCATCGATTGCCGATCGAGTCAATAAATATCTAGGAGTATATATTTTCAAATAGATTTATAAACTTTATACAAACTAATTCAAACCAGATCTTACCTTATTATATTTACATATTCAAGTTTTTCAAATTACATAGCGCTACTTTCTTGTTTTTTTTTTAAATGGCATCAATACTATATGTACTCGTATATACCAACAACATTACATAATCCATTGTAAGTTAACCCAAAAATTAATTATAACTTCAGTCCTATTATTTTTTTGAATAAAATTCCTTACCCTTCGGCGGGACCACTATAAAATATCTATTACCATACATAGTACAAACAAATATACACTATCAAATAATTCTCTAACATCTTTATTGAACTAGCACCCAGAAAATCACCCATGAAATTTAAATATACGAATAAAACAGTACAACGATCTTTCTCTTCGCAATAGTCGCTAAACGCCTAGACTGAACTGACTGAAGTTTTTAGCAAATAACGGTTTCGAATGTGTTTTTTTTTATTACCCTACATTTTTATAAACATATAGGAAGCATCTTAACTGCGTATTTTTAAATACTAAATATTTTATATTTTTTGAATATTTTATTTTCAGGTATTCTAACTCAGTTGATCACTATTAATTAAAAATCTAAATTACATGACACTTCTAGTGTTATGCAACAAAGAAATAAGGACTTAAAGATGTTATATTTATTTAGAGATGTTTTCTGGAGAAAAAGAAATCGAATGTTTGTCGTTAAGAATACCAATACTACTGTCAGTAATTAATGAAGGCCAGTTTAGGCGTTCATTTCAACTATCTAATAGAACCCTAAATAAGTTTTTTCGCTTAAAAAAAAAATAAATGTAAGGCTTACATTTGCCAGGTAGTAATCGAATCCATTGTCGAAAAAACGATCCATCTTTTGACGAAATCTATGCATCGAATCATATTTCGGTTTCTTCGATAGAATGGAAACGTTGCTCGCTCAAACCATGCGCCATCGACCAAAACTAGTAGTATTCGAAGGAGACTATGTCCGGTAAATACGACGGGTGGGGTAGAACTTCCCATTGAAGCGTTTCCAGGTAAGTTTTGACTAGTTTTACACATATGACTGAGCATTATCATGTAACAGAATCACTTTGTCGTGTCTCTACTCGTATAATGGCCGTTTTTCTTTTCAAGCTCGACTGAAACGCATCAATTAAAGTTGATACCGAGATCTCGTGATAGTTTCATTAGGTTTTAGCAGTTCATAACAAGTTATGCCCTGCTGAACCCACCAAATGCAGATTAGAGGCTTCGAACCGTGGATAATTGGTTTTGGAGACGATGTTGATGCGTGACCGGGCATACCCCACGACTTATTTCGCTTTGGATTATTGTAGTGAATTCATTTTTCGTCTCTAGTAATAATACCGAGCAGAAAACTTTTTCTTTTCTGCCGTTGAAGTAGCAATTTACACATGAGAAAATGTCTCTCGCCTTCAACTCATACGGCACCCTATGTCCTTGTTTTTGGATCATTCCTAACGGTTTTTAACGTTTTGAAACTGTTAAAGCATCTACTTGCAATATTTTCCCAAGCTCTACTAAACTTTGTCTTTGATCTTCGTCTTCCAACATTGTCGGTGTTCCAGAACGTTCTTTATCTCAAGGTCAAAGTTATTATTTTTAAAGTGCCTGAACCAATCTTTGCATGTCGTTTTTGGCAGAGCAATGTCACCATATGTATCAACAAGAATTCTGTGTGGTTCAGCTGCAGATTTCTTTTGACTAAAGCATTGCAATAAAATTCCCCGCAAAAACACTATTTGGCACAAAAGTAGTCATTTTCACAATACGTAAATAAAATATAAAACATGTGTTTGACACTGTAGTAAACTATATCTACTAGAAGTTGAGGTTGCATATAGCACTACTTAGCTCATACGCTACCGTGCGAACTTCTACGCAGAGTGCTGCTACGCCATCTTTTAAAAAACAGCGAGAACTTATCCAAGGTCCTAATACAACCATATAGTTGTTATAATAATAATATTGGGTGGACCATAAATTTGTTAACATTTAAATCTAAGATGCCGTGCAAACATGTTACGGTAGTTCTTGAGACCGATGCTACAGGAATTTGCTGTCTACAATCGTATCCCATGGTTTCAACAAGATAGAGGCACTTTTCACACATCCAATGAGTCCCTGTCGTTAGTCAAAGACATGTTTCCGGAAAAGCTAATTTGCAGACGAGGCCATGGCCACTCAGAAGTCCAGATCTATTCCCAGCAGACTTCTTTATATGGGTTTTCTTGAAGAATCGTGTCTATATCAATAAACCAAACACACTACGTCAACTAAAAGAAAAAATCAACGAAGATATGTCGGTACTCTAGAGGCCTCTTTGCCGATGAGTATTCGAAAATTTCGATGCTCGCTTAGGTGCAAACGTCGAAACGGTGGTCATTTAGACGATGTAATTTTTAAAAAAATAATGCCAGCTAATTAGCTTTCTTGTAAATAAACAATTTTTATGATATATCAAATGGATTTTTATAGGACTTTTTCAAATGATAACTAATTCGTGACCCATCCTATACCTCCATCAAATCAATGTATGCAACATAGGTAAGAAATCATTATTAGTTATTCTCTTTTTCTTCAAAAGAAATAACTTTAAACACATTATTCCTAAAATACTTCAACTATTTTTGACTAGCGACCCGACACTTTGCACAGATGTAATCAGCGGCGTTGGCCGCTCTGCCTGTATAGTTAAATCCTCTGATATCTGTTTAAGGCAATTTTAATCTGCATCAAGTTTTCGCACACGTTAGGCCACACAGGATCCATAGGCTTCAGACACTACAGAACAATTTCATGCGCAAAGCTACGGCAGCACCGTGGTATGTGCGCAACGTCGATCTTCACATCGACCTCGGATTGCCGTCCATCAAGCAATACATGAAACAGTGCTCCCTTAGCTACTTTGACTCTGCTCCGACTCACCCCAACCCTCTAGTGGTTGCGGCCGTAAAGTACACACCCAGTAGGATCTCGAACATACGTCGATCCAAACACGCGTTAGGGGAAGAAGACGACGACATTACGCTCGCTCAACGTAAAGCGAACGCAGCTAGGGAAGCCATCACGAACCGTCCGCGTTTTCGCCCCCGCCGGGGGCGGGCGTAAACCGTCTAAACATGGGAGTATGTCGCCCAAACTTAGCAGTAACGCCCCAAGCCGAGGTCCGTACCCCACAGGGGGTGCCCTTGGGCGATGTTACTTAATAAATGACCGGTTGAGAGCCCTCAGCGCTCACCGAAAAATCCGAGTAAGGTTGTAGAGGACACCTAAGGCCAACAGCCATAGGACAATTCAAAAAAAATAACAAACATTTTTTGGTATCATATATAATTTCGTATTAGGTACCTACATTATTTTGATATCTATACATCTAGTAAAACTGTAATTTTATGAAAAGTTGATTTTTTTATTGTCTAGATCTAAGTGTGATAGAAAAAAGGAACTTTACTTTAAACCCTATGTACAGATGTTGTATTTTATCTAACTTTGTTAGTCGAACGTACAAAATAGGCAATAGTAGGCCAATCGCACGGTTGGCCTAACGGTTGAAGCGGTCGCCACGCCGCTCTACTGCGCTGAGTGTTGTGGGTTCAAACCCCAAATATGACAACACTTTGTGTGATCCACAAATTGTTGTTCTGAGTCTGGGCGTTCTTTGTGACCGTTTTTTGTATATTTGTAGTCCCAGTTTAAACTACAGAAAATATGATAGAAAGAGCTATCTATAGTTCTCACAAATTAGTGCTAAACGTATGATGGTTAGGGGTAAAAAAAATCTACAAATGCTTTTCATTTTTAACATTTCTTTTATTACATTTACAATACATTTACAAAATAAAGGGATATAGCTGCCACATAAATAAGATAGCAATTACAGTATATTCGAGAATCATACAAACACTTGGTTGAAAGAAAATACAATTCATTCGAAATGATGAACCTATAAGATAAGGAGGATATAAGCTCTTTATTACTTCGTGCTCTAGAGGACAGAATTAATTTCAAAATAATTTCAAATCATATTCAAGTATTATTTTTCTTTGTATGAAACGAACACACAAAACTAACTGCGTTGGCATATCAACACAATAATGTTTTAAAGACTGCCAACATATAAAATACTTTGGACTTATTACCAGCACCTGGCTATTATAGTTTAAATATAAGTAAAAATTGACAAAATATTATATCCGAAATGTATTACAAAATTAGTAACACGCGAACCAAAGTTCAATGGCTATAGAACTTAAACACTAAGATATGTTTAACATAAACATACAACTAGATAAAACATACTGGTACTACATATAAACATATAACATTTAGCTAGACCACCTATTTTGGCATTAACATACATTCAATATCTATCTAGTAGTCCACAAGTTTCACTTTGTTTTTGGAGTAAGGTTCTTCTGATTCTAAATCGTAATCGTGTGTTGAACTACTGTTGTGCTCCGAGTGTCTGAAGCCATGGGGTTTGTAAGCGCCTCTATGGCCAAAAGGTCTCCTCTTCCCTGGATTATAGCTGTCTTCTCTCCACCTACTATCATAGCTCTGACTTTGAAACCTACTGTAACTTTCGTGCCGACTACTTTGTTCACGACTGGGATACTTATCGTATCTGTTTGGATAGTTCTGGGGTCTCTCCTCTTCATTTCGTCTTTCATCCTTGCCCTCTGTGTTTTGAAAACGTTTTCGTGGTTCTGGAAAGTGTGAATTTTCACCATGATCGGCAAGTCTAGGCGGTCTATGCGACGTCGACGGCTCGCGATTGCTTTCCCATATTGGTATTCTCTTCTCTTGAGGAGATGCACTTCGTGATCTACTCTTTTCATCTCGTTTCTTCTCTTGCGATTGTGAATCTCTGTAAATAATTTAAGTTGTATGATAAAGAATGTTGTTATCAGAATCATTCATTAGAATAAAGGTCCTAAGTTGAATGCATAACGTTCGGTTATTATAACAAACATATTATTCTTAATGTGTGTTAACATGTTCAGTGAAACTAAAAGTATTGTTAACATTCTTGTGATAAAATTATTTTATTGTACATTAAACAACCTTAAGACCATTAACTGCCTCGTTGGCGCAGTGGTAGTGAATGCGAGTGCTGTGCCTGATGTCACGAGTTCGATACCCGAATCAAACCAAATGTTTGTACGATGAGCAAATATTTGTTTCGAAGTTTCAATGTTTTCTATGTATATAAGTAAAAGTAAAAAAAGTATAATATTTTATCAGTCACTAGTCATCATAGCACAAGCTCTGCTTAGTTTGAAATTAAATGACGTTGCTGATTTATTTGCGATTACATGAATAGATTTTTTTTGCAATGTTTATATTCCAATAAATTATATTTGTTGTACTAAGCGAATATGGTCCCGTATTTTCTAAACTTGAAAGAAACGGGTGTCATGTCCCTCTAATAGAAACGGAGGGAACTTTTGACCAGGTGAGGTGATCATGCCTGGCGGGCCAACAGATGATGGTGGGACGTTGTACATATCCTAATCGACGCGATAACGTCTTTATCGCGATGCAGTATTGGTTGCTGCGTAGTTCAGCGTGTTTTCGGTAGATGTCACCGTAATGTCTCTTTCCGCTGTATGTAGAAATCGCTACAATTTCATAAAATATTCAACCATAAAATATGAATACCTGGAAGACGATCGGCTATTGCTTCTATCCGAGTCGTCATCGCTTGATCTTCTGTTCTGCTGGTGACGCATTTCACGCTGCCTGAAATAAAACATGACTACTGAATGAAAATTTTATTATATTGAGGTCGTAAAAAAAGATACTCATTTAACATCCAGGTTTTAAAATTAAAAATCAACACAAGAGTATTATCTGTCTTATGTATGATGTCTTAATACATCGTAAGTGTGAACAAAATAAATTTAGAAGTATTATATTCTTGACCTAGGTAGTGATGACCATGAAGAAATCATGAACATTCAAATTTCTTTCACGTAATTTTTTGTAACTTGCAATTAAAATTTGAAGAATTAAGCAGAAACGCTAAAGAAAATCTTTAAAATTTACAAAGATTATTTTTTAACGTGAATATGTATAGTATTATTTATAGCAATATATAGAATATTACATAATTACGTCACCCAAATAAATTACAACTAGACAACTTAGCAATAGGTTTAGGTAGTTAGTTATATAAATGTCTTGTATAGATGTTATATGACAGGTATTAAAGAACATTGCAGGGAAGTGGTAAATTTTTACTTTAAAAATGAACAATAATTTAATTCAATTTAAGATAAAAGTTTCGTATGATGTCATATTAAAAATACAGACTGTCACTACCCCTACTAATCGAATACGTTTCATAAGGGAGCGACTAAAGGATCGAATTACGCATGACAACATCACTGCAAAGAGATGAAAAACTTGAAACAAATCCTATACCAACCCGTCTGGCCAGAGTAGTAGGCCTTAGACTCCTTTCTCAGGAGAGGACAGGTAGTGCTGGATATATCCAGCAGTGCACTATTAAAAGGCTGTTGACGACGATAAAGGTAAACGACTTTAGAAAATGGTGATACCGACTTGCGTCTCAGTTTGATGGCCAACTCCCTCATCTCCTCGTCTCGTCGTGCCTGACGACGGCTCTCACGTTCCAGACGCTCGGCCTCCGCGCGTTTGTCAGCTCGCACTGCGGGAATATCATTCTTTTATTAATATTTGTTTGTAGGTTTTCTGTAAAAGCTGGGTTTGTAATGGTACAATGGTACATCATACCTATTCTTACAACAATTTATATTATAGGTAAAAATTAAAATTAACGACCACTACTCAGATTTCCTAAATATTCTTCCTCAACGATATCAGGTCAAGAAACCGAAACCAATTAAGAATACAGCACAATAACCAATAAAGGTTCAGGAGGCGGTAATTTAATTCTTGTCAGATATATCAAGTTTCGCTTAGTGATCTCTTGATAAAAGTTAACGCTAATTTAAAGATACAATCAAAATTTCGTTCAAAGATGATCTTGCTATATATCCATATTACAACTTTTTTAGTTCATTGATGATCAAATACCTACTTATTTAGTTTGATCCTGCACATCGTTATTTTGGAATGTTAAAATAAAAAAAATAAGGAATCAAAGAGGATCACCCGTAATTTATAAACGTTAATGAGTATAGCAAACAGCAGTAACTTGTTACACACGTTATTGTTAATCAACATATTTGAAACTCACGCTGCCTTGATAACTGTGCTTGCATCTTCCTCTTCAGTTTTTCTTTTAGAGATATCGTTTCACGCGACGGTCCCTGCAAAAATGTATATGTGAATTTGATGTATATATAAATCCTTCTAGAATCAAGTTTAGTTTTAGTTACGTTACGTATATAACAAAACTAAAGCTAAGCTGGATTCCAAACCTGAGTATGATATTATATTATTGGTCCAATGATAGCATACCATTGTGTATTTATTAAAAAAACAATAGAAACCCATCAAGTTTAAGCAAACAAACAAAAGTAAGTTTCATTTCATAGTCATTTGTTCTGCCTAAATTTTAAATTTATTCTAATTATTGAGACAAATTGATGTTTTACTGTAAGCTGCTAAATATCAAAATGAATGACACTGTGATATCGTCTGTGGCTTAGATTACAAAAGTTTAATTATTCTCCTTTTAAAATTTTACTTTCCACTATCAAAAAATCTATTAACAAAGATAGATTTTTAGAAATAATCAATTTCGGAACATAAATAATGACAAGCAAGAACCAATTTTTCTTCCATGTGGCAACCATCTTTCTCTTTTTCCATTCTACATAAATAGACTTCTACATAAACCCAAATTAATTGGCAATTTATCTTTAAATATTAATATAATATTAGACCTCGTATTTTAAAAATATAAAACTAAAATTGTTAACGCTCCTGTCTGTTTATAGCAGCTAGTTAGTCAAAGAGATTGTAATTTTTTTTAACTACATAAATAATAACCTAGATAACAAGATTTGCTGGATTTCTAAACTGCATTAATTATTTCTAATTAGTGATGTCCTGAAAATAAATATAACTGATGTCTAACGGTAACATATTTTTATTCACATGAAATCAATAGTGTGGACAGAATCTATGTAACTTAACAGATCACAAATTATGTGTTTTATTTATTCTTAGAATGCCTACATTAGGAAATATTAAATATGTAAAGCGAATACTTAAGTGTATATGACATCTTAGGAGTGTGGTGATACTTTAGTATGTCATCTTAGTATTCAAGATGGGAATAGTGTAAAAATACAAATTAAGTGTATTTAAAATTGTAAATTTCTCTGCAAGTTTTCATACATTCATGATTATAAAAATCCTCGAATGATATTGAATTGACTGACAAGTTCTACATTGTCTAATAATACAAATTTTACATACACAACATTTGCACCCTAATGTCAACAGTCTTAAGATATATTGCAATAGGAACTTCTCACTGAAAACTAATAAATAGTGGGCATATGGCCTCATTTGTTTTAGTGCCTTGAGCTACATTTATGGGACGTTGATTGCTTAATTATCACTTCAGTAACTAATCTGTAAATTCTTGTATATAAGATAAATTCTCATTTTAATTAGGTGTTGTGTCGTAACTCAATTTCATTGAGTGGGCAAGAAACGGTACTATGACCCAAAAGTAAAATAATCAATTGTTATAACTACTGGGCAGTAACTTTTTAAGGTGCTAAAATGAAAGCAGAAAAAATTTATAAAAGCAAATGATTCTTACTGACTTTGGAGCTGGATCCAGACAATCGTAACTGATTCTGGTTTGTATTTGATTTAGTGCCAACCGCCGTTCTGGAAAAGAAATAATTGAACATTTCAGTATATTAATTTGTGAATCTTAAAAATAAATAAACACAATATGCAAAATGTTGAAAATGTAGGAAGTATTTTATGAAATCTACAAATAATACTGTTAATTAGAATGGAGTCTTTTTATTTGTAACACAGATGGTGTTTCTTAAAAACTACCAGAGAACACTTTTAAAAGCATTAAGTTTATAGAGAATTTATGAAATTTTTCTATGTTGTGTTTGAGTTACTTTGTATGTATGTGGCATAGCATAGATTTGGAACATATTATGAAGACAATGAAATTACTGTTAATGAACAAAGCATTAGAGTATATTGTTGATTTTAGATCCTAAATAATTAATAATAAAAGTAATTTGCTTAAAAAATTCAAGAAGAATTCAAGTGCATTGATTACCAAACTTGTATGAGAATCAGTTCCAAAAAAATAATTATTATAATTAGCATGTGGAACATACATAGAAACATACTTACAATAGATTTTGTTAATTTTGAGTGTGCATGTGTCTACGAGCATATGTGTAGTATTTTTGTGTGTGTGTGTGTGTAAAGGTGTGTGTATGTATCTGACGGTGTGGGCGTGTATGTATCTGACGGTGTGGGCGTGTATGTATCTGACGGTGTGGGCGTGTATGTATCTGACGGTGTGGGTGTGTATATCTGAGTGTGTAGGCGTGTGTATATCTGAGTGTGTAGGCGTGCGTATATCTGAGTGTGTAGGCGTGTGTATATCTAAGCATGTGGGTGTGTATATCTGTATGTGTGTGCGTGTGTGTAGCTGTAAGTGTGTACGCATGTGTTTATGATTTTGGTAAAAAAATTATGATCTTGTGACATTTTACTTCAAAGCTAGCAAATATTTCGTGCCTTCATGACAAAAACAATGATAATGTACTCCTAACCGATTTCAGCCACCTTGGCCAGTCTACCATACTCCTATAATAATGTAAGAGTTGAGATATGAATGACTTACTTGTTTTTCGGGTCCTCGGCCGTTTCACTGGACTCAGAATCTACCGAGAGTTCGCTGGAAGACTGGTCTTCTTTGCGTCGCCCATAGTATCGTGGCACAGAGGGTTTGCTGTCGCGATGTTTGTCGCTACTGTTAAAATAATATAGAGTATTAACCAAAAATTACGATGTTTTCTAAGAAATGTGAACCACATACACTCACCTCAGCCTCTAACTATTATAATGTCTAATTTTAAATCAAGCTTACCTTTCAGAAGACATCAACCTGGAGTTATTATGCTTTGCATAGGCACTAGCATGACTGCAAAATACAAACATCATTAGTTTTCAATCCCTCACAACTATTGGTTTTTAAATGCTGAATAGTAAATGTTGTATACAACCTTGCAGGACTTCGAGAATATCTGTTTCTACGGTTACGTGACCTAGACCGTGTCCTTGATCTTGTCTTTCTATAAATGGGACTGTAGGATTTAGACCGCGACCTAGAAGAGACTGAACGCGATCTCGGAGACCGTGACTTTCTCCATGAGCGCGATCTAGATCTTGATCTTGAGCGAGATCTTGAACGGGACCGTGAACATGACCTGGACCTTGAGTGCGGCCCGCGAGGTCCGATTTGAGGCCGAGACCGTCTATCATGGGTTTGTGGCGACCTGAAATGAAGATAACTACATTAAAATCTTTAAACTAATTTATGTCAATCATTTAAAAGGTCGATTATTACGTCTTTGAAATTAATTGTAAAACATACCGTCCATGTGGTTTTCTAGCTACATCAGCATACAACATTTTCAAATTTTGTTTTAGTTTGTCAGCATATAGAGGCTTACCAGATAGTGCTACGAAAAAAAAGATTAGTAATATATATTATCACTAGTTATATTAATAATCAACGAATTATCCTTTTTAAAATACATTAGAACTTACGAGGTTTGACTTCTTCTTCTTCACCACCAAAAGATGTTATGAACTCGATTTTTTCTCCCGTTTCTGGGGAAGGGCTTCTGCTTGGTGATCGACTTGGGGACCGAATCGGTAAAGACGATGGAGCAGCATAACTTGGTGGACTTACAATTCGTGTTGCCAACTTTTTGTCTCTGTAAGATATTTCAAAGCAAATAAAATAAACTACTTAAGCAATATTAGTTTAAAATTTTTACATTGTTTAAATTAAAGTTGCATATTCCTTACGTGCTTATATCTTTTAAAGTACCCAATGCCTTTAAATGCTTCATTTGGGCTATGTTTTATTGAAAGTTTATATTTGTAATACATTGTGTTAGATAGAACATAAAAAAATTAAAGTCCACGATGGTATCCAACAGATAACTCAAAGTTACCATTTTCATGTTTTAAGATTTAATTTATTTGGTGGCATACTTTCAAAGTAATTTTGATTCATATAATTTTTAATTCTTAACCAATTAAATACGTTAGATATGTTGTGCACTGTAGGTAGGTCAAAATTTAAAATTACAGTACATCACTAAAATGAATACTATCGAAGATATTAGAGGATTTATATGTTTGGGCAAAGCTGGTTTGGGGTTATTAGTAAAAAATAATACAAACCTATGAGCTCTTCTTACTCTTCTGCTTTTTCGTCCAGAAAACATAGCCTTTTCTTTTTCCTCTCTCAACAATTGTTTTTGGTGTTCTGCATCATCAGCATCTCCAGTGAGAAATGAAAACAAATCGCAGCCCGCCATTCCAAATTGTGGTCCCACTGCATTCAACTCATGAGCCTGTGCTCGTAAAAGGTTCAAGAAAAATATTAGAAAAACAATTTTCATATTTCATAGTATTATTTACACACATCTCCATACAGTCGTTTTACGCCAAATTAGGCAGAGGCTAACTATTGTAACAAAACTGCTGATAAACATACTGCTATATTACTAAATACATACATATTATAGATAAAGTACAGATAGTATGTATACAGAATGATAGATCATACAACTATTTATCCAGGGTGGGAATTGAACCCTGACCTCTGGCGTAGCAGGGTTACTAAGACTAACAATATATTTATATTTTGTATGAGTGTTATAAAATCAATAACCTTATTAGAAGCTTCAATTAAAAATTTTGTGAAAAGAAACAGGTATTTGTAGGACATAAAATATATATTATACTTGTGTTTACTGTTATTTTACGTTATGTATATTTGTGTTACTTTTGTACTATGAAAATATATCTGGTCACACACACATTCATTTATTCTCTAAATCGTATCTGTGAAGTAAACATCAGGAAATTAAATTTAGCACAAATATTGTCGCAGTAGTTAGCAAGTGAAAACTGCTTTTATGTAATCAAATGATAAAAT
Source organism: Hypercompe scribonia (assembly GCA_949316085.1). Lineage (NCBI taxonomy): Eukaryota > Metazoa > Arthropoda > Insecta > Lepidoptera > Erebidae > Hypercompe > Hypercompe scribonia. The sequence continues at coordinate 13,097,152 of OX438981.1, read as the reverse complement.
TAAAAAATAGCTATAAAATATAATATGGTGAAGTTACTTTTGTGTTAATAATTTTCAGAGTGCAGAGCAAATTCAAATAACTGGGCAAAACTGAAAAAAAATCGAAATGCATTCCCATTCAGCAAAATAGAACCCTTAAAAACCCATAAAGAGGGCCCTTAATAGGAGGAAACTTATTTTTGATGAAATATCCTAACTTATTATTCAATAATCTAGCCAAATTGTATTAAGAAACCAGCTATTTTATGAAATGTTTACATTTCAATCAATTTATTTTCATTCACAAAGAGCTTACTAAAATATTGATCAAAAAATTTTAATGTGTAATAAAATCATTGTTAACTGTAAAAGATGTTCTATGACTTTTTAGTTTTGGTATTGAATAGAAATCCATTCTAAACAATTCTCTGATAATGCAATAATGTATAGGGGTGTGGACACACTATAAAAGTATGAGAGATATATTATAATTGATTCTTATTTGGTATGCTTGGAATTACTAACCTGTGATGCTTCCATTTTGTTCACATCAATGCTCAAGTCCACGTCAATGATCTCCAAATCTGAATCATCATCAGAATCTTTTTGTTCTTCCTTTTGTTCCACTTTTTTATTCTCAGGGCCTGTAATTTAACACTCATGCCATAAGAATACCCACTTATAAACTCCCTAGTGCTTACTACCCTGTGACCAAACATAGGTAACTTTCAAACATCACAGTAGACTGTATAGTAAAGCTGAATCTACCGTTAGAACTAGAGGGTTGGGCTCCTGGATCACTATAATTGTATGCTATAGCAGCGCCTGTTCCTTTCTTTTCATGAAGTTTTTCTTTTTGTGTTTCTTTTTCTTCAATTGTTACACCAAACTGTTCTTCTATGGCTAACTGTTGTAGAAATTTGTCTTCACCTAAAACAATATAATATAATAAATATATTTTAGAAAATTTGAACTTTAAAAAGTCTCATAATGTCTCATTGATGATGGATTAAGAAAAGAGGGTATCACCACCCTGATTATCCCATGGGTGTTGTGAGAAGCAAATAAGAACATGCTAAGAGTATGCAGGACAACATCACTGCAAAGAGAATAAAGACTTGAATCAATCCTACGCCCACCAACCAAAGAGAGGTCTATGTCCAGCGGCAGACAACAGCCAGCAGTTAAAGACTATTCTTGTAAAGACTACTATCATAAGATTTAATCATGTCTATAAAAATATCTTATATCAACAGCAGAGGTTAGTATGGGAAACAAGCCAGTCAAAGCAAGGTAAAAGCAGCACTTTGTTTTCATTTTAAATAACCTTTACTAATTTAGGATACTTAAATCATAAAAAAATAATTTTCTATTTGAAAGAATATTTAAAAATCATTCATACAAATATTGGCTTTGACCCTACAGTAATAGCCAGTTTTAGCAGGTGTCCTCTAGATATGCTAGTTATTTCTACTTGTTACATCGAGTAGTAATTAAAAGGTTTACTTACTTATACCTAAAAAGACATTCTGAGCAAGAATTCTGTATCTTTCATAGTTACATTGTCTCTCTTCTGTACTTAAATCTTCAGGTGGAATTTCTGGATAATGCACTTCAGGAATATAATCCAAGTGGGCTCTGACATCAAATCGGTCTATCATATTCGATGTATCACCTTGCCATGGCATCCTTGAAATAAAATAAGCGTAGCGAATTAAGTACTTCTGAATATAAATACAATTTGATTTTAAAATAACAACTCACATAATAGCTGGCCCCTCTCCTGCTGCAGCGATAGCTGGATCCAAGTGAACCTTACATGGTCGGCCGTGAAGTTGCAAAAATTGGGTTGGTTCTGCTTTCTAGAAATAATAGGAATACCATAATATTGAGTAATAAGTTCCCTAATATAACAATTTTATCGCTGTTTAATTCAACTAAAAATAATCACTTTAAAACAAACAAAACCAAAATTCTCACAATTTTCTCATAGAAATCTTTGCGGCGCTCCGCCCTGCGCCGATAGTCAACAATCATACCGCGAATCATCCTCTCTTGTTTCCTCGCTTCGTGCCACATTGTAGTCGTTATTTGAACACTGTTTAAACACGCATAAAATACCAATGTTTCGTAAGAAGCAACTTTACAATATTTTCGTGCACTAAACGCAATCGATCTAGTTACATCTAATTGTGAAGTTAACTATCAAATCCTTGATACGCCATCTTGCAATTGAAAATATCGAACAAATTATTTCAGTGCTGCCAATTGACATAAATTAAAAATTTCTTGGGATAAAAGTTTAAGAGAAATTCATTCTCTACAATTTTTATTATGATAATTTATATATTATATATATTACTAATAATTTTATATATTAGTCGCGCCGATTAACATGTTAAACAACTTTCCAGCAGCAACCATTAGGCCGCGGCCCACCAGGCGTGATTACCTCGCCTGGTCAGAGGATTCTTCCTTTGCGTTGGAGGGACACGACATTCATTCCTCCAGAGACTTTTGAGATAACTTTCAGAACATCTAAAAAGCGGCTCACACAAGATTAGGTATGCAGCTAGTTTCTTTTTCTGAGGTGAACCCACTATAATATTAATAATTATTGTTATTTATTTTCTTACCACAATTACAATATACGTTACATTTATGAATGTACATATTATCTTTTTAATAATATGCTATGATTAGAGATAAGTTCTACCATTTTACCACACCTTCTACCATCGCACCGCTCGCCATCGTCAGGGAGCTCATCCACATACATTGGAACCTAAATGGTCGCGCACACTGCGGTTTCAGAGAAATTTTCTCCCGCGAACAATCCCGTTATGGAATGAGCTCCCTGCCACGGTTTTCCCTGGGAACTACAGCATGGGGTTCTTCAAGAGGGGGGTAAATAGGTTTTTGAAGGGTCGGCAACGCGCACGTGATGCCCCTGGTGTCGCAGGCGTCCATAGGCTGCGGTAGCCGCTTACCATCAGGCGGGCCGTATGCTTGTTTGCCACCGTCGTGGTATCAAAAAAAAAAAGAAGTCATTCCTAATAAAAATTTCAACTTGCGTTTTTTGCATATATGAGGTATTTGGCATATCTTTCTTTTACAAATTTAAGAATAAACCACATTTGCATGCAGATAAGTGTTATGGATGTTATGCAAGAGTTATATATATTTATATGTGTATTAAATTACAACTATGCAGGTGTGGTCTTTTTATAAATAAAATATCTTCATATGAATAAAAATAACATTTTCATTTGCTGCATATCAAAATTAAAATTACAAGTATTGGGTAGTAAAAGTAGTATGTTGTTTTAATAAAATATGTATTAACATTTCATTACATTTTAACATTTTAATTCACTGTATACAAAAATAATTCACTACAATTTTCCACATCAAATAAAACTTCATTTTCAATTTGATGAGGCTTACAAATTCTTAACCAATCCATTAGTTCCTCAACCATGCCTAGATTATCTAAAGTGTCAGACATACTTCGATTACTAACTAAGTATGTTCCTTTTTTTATATGTTTTTTTAAAAAGTGCCATATTTCTTTATGTTTCTCATTATCAACAAAAAACTCGAGTATGTTTACGATAATAATATCTGTGTTTGCTACAAGATCACTTCTTTCCAACACATCAGAATGGACAACTTTAATTCGGTTAGGATCCATTGTATATTGTTCAATTATCCTTTGTTGAACATCACACCAATCTTTATTCATTTCTATTCCAACAATTGTGCCCGCATTGGAAAAATGATATGCCTGAAAAACATTACAACATTAGTTTGTTTTAGATTAAAAAGAAACTAGGACAGAGACAATTTTTACAACATATTAGAGCATTTCTTTTTTAAACTTGGATGTCTTACAGTTCTTCTAGCATAAGTTAGGTGTGTATATTTAATTTCTTGTGTTTATTACTACTTATTTGGGTTAATATAAAAAAATGATTATTCATTTTTGATTTTATGATACTCGATGTTAGCATAATCTATAATGTGGTCATTAAATACAAGTACTTACATACAAAGACTTAAAAATGATTTTTGTTGAAATATACAGTAGCGCTCAAAAGTATTTTGACAACTCAATTTAATTCCATATCACAAAAGATGATAACAAAATTGTTTCCAATCAAAGATATATTTGAAGTAATAATTGGTTCATAAATTAAGACACTTAAATGTAATGTATTTCTACACAAAAAGAAAACATAAAGAAAAATTATTTACAACAAGGCTCAAAAGTATTTTGACAAGGAAAGTTTTTTATTTTATAAAATAAAAAAAAAATTGTTTTTGATATTAACTATGAGTATTTTGTTGCATATCCATTAGCTTTCAAGACCGCTTCACAATGCGCCGGCATCGAGTAAACTAGTTTCTGCAAACGATCAATGGGTATTCGGCTCCATTCGTTACTTAGTGCTTCATATAAAGCATCTTTATTTGAATTGTTTCGATTTAGTTCTTCCCAAAGATGCACTATAGGGTTTAAATCGGCACTTTGACTTGGCCAGTCGAGAATTTTGATTTTAGCGAGTTTCATGAAGTCGTTGACATGTTTCGATTTGTGCTTTGGGTCATTGTCTTGTTGAAAATACCAACTAGGTGCCATATTTGCTTTAGCATAGGGTGGCATTTGTTGCTTTAATATGTCTGCGTACATAAAGCGATCCATAGTATCTTCTATCCTAACTAAAGGTCCGACTACGCGGCGAGAAAAGCGTCCCCAGACCATAATATTGCCACCTCCATGCTTTACTGTGGGTATTTGGTATCGAACATCAAATCTTTTGTTTACAGGACGTCGCACGTACCGTATATCATCAGATGACACTAAATTAAATTTGCTTTCGTCACTCCACAACACCATGAACCATTCTGAACTCGTCCATAATCTGAACTGTTTCGCAAACGCAAGGCGCAGCTTCCTATTCCTTGCAGAAATTAGAGGTTTCTTAGTTGGACGTTGTCCATGTAATCCGAAGTCCTTTAGTCTGCGTTTTACAGTTGAAACGTGTAAATTCACGTCGTAATTCTCCTGTAACTCGTTTTTTATGTGCACAGCCGTTTTTCGGACACCACTTGTCAATAACCTTTTTATTAAATGGTCTTCCTTAGCAGATGTTTTTTTCGGACGGCCACTTCGAGGCTTATTTTCAATAGTTTTACGTTTATTATAAGCTTTGTTCCACGATCTAACAAGTTGTCGTGACAATTTAAAACTTCGAGCAACTTCTGCTTGCGTCATTCCACTTTGTAGGGCAGTTTTCATGGCATTTTTAATATCATTTGAATATTCTAGTAATTATAGACAAAAATATATGCAGTGTGAGTAGAACCGCTGCCAGCAAGGAACTGAATGGTTGTCAAAATACTTTTGAGCGCATGTATAAACGTGTTTTATTTTTAACAAAGAAAGAAACCAAACAAGTTCCAACTTGTAACCCACAGAGGCTGAACTACATCATAAATAATATAAAAAATACTAAAATTATTTTGAAGTACTCAGTAAAAAGATAACTGCAAAAGTGGTCTTGTCAAAATACTTTTGAGCTCTACTGTACATACATTTTAACCACAATAAATTTTTTTATTGTAATCTGAAATAAGGATTTTGGATTTTGGATAAGGATCTTGTTATTTTGTTTGAGGATAGATATTATTTGAAGTATAATATGCGTATATATGGACCTCTGCAACATACATGCATTTAGGTATTGAGAGAGTAATAAGTATGTTAGATATTACCTTTAGATGTTATTGATCTTTGAGAAGGTTATAAGTATATTTCTCCAGTAATTTAAGAGTATGTACTTACTCCATAAAGTACTGCTCCAAGTCTTGAACCAACATCCATTATTTGTTTTTCTTCTAAATCAGTTGGAAGAAGAACCTTGAAAATGTATTGAAGCTGTTCTCTCGACATTGAGTGTGAAATATATATTAGATCCTGAAAATAGTGTAAAAGTAGTGCCAAAATCATTTTAAAACTAGAATGGACTATCAGATGTTAATTTCAATTTACATTTAAAACTTGAAACTAATAAAAGAAAATTTATAACCTGCACATTACGAGAACTACAATCTAAACAGTAACGCCTTTTGAATTTCCCGCTTCTAACCAATTTTTCAACTTCATCTTCATCATAAAGAAATTCATCTACATGACATGTATTTGTTTTGTTGCAATCAGCTTGATCGCTAACAGTTGGTGGTGAAATAATTTCTGTCGGCAATTCTGCCTCAAGAGGTACGATTTTTTTTATTGCATTTCCAATTTTTATTAGCATTTTCTCAGACCGTTGAAGTGACTTTTTCCTCTCCAAATCTGTAGAAATATAATTCTTATAATTAAACGAAATCAAAAGAAAATAGTTTTTGAACACTCGTGTTTTGATGTAATATAACCTTTTCTATACGAAAGGCTGCTGATCCATTGCTCTATTGTATCCAGTTCAGTAACGTCTAATTCAGAAAACAATTCTAATAAACGGTATTTAGTATTAAGAACACTGTCTTCAGCCATTATTTCAAATGTTAGCTTCTTCGTGTACTTATAAAAATATAAACAATATAAAGTAGTTTGAAACAGTTACTGTTCGCTCTTTCAGTTGTCAAAATTGTCAGACGAACGAGTGTGAGTGCTGGTGATGCCGTTTTAAAATCATCTAAAACAACCGGTTGACTTACACGGTTTGTTTTAGATGATTCTTTAGATGTTGTTATAGATATTTATTTAAACCTACTAAAATATCAAAACATCTACACTGGTCAAAACTGATATCTTTTAAATTACAAAGATAAAATTAGTCACATTACATATCATCCATCAACAACCTCATCCACTGCTAGAAGAATTATGATGCATAGTTTTTCTTTTGCTAGTGATTTCTTGTTAAAGATATTCATGTAAAATATTAATATGCTAGGGTCCTATGTTTTAAAATTATAATTGTTACTTTTTGTACGAAAAGTTTAAGTTCGTCTAGATTAACATAGTAAAATATAAACATTTTTTTGTATTCAAGTCTGTTTCTTTTTTCGAAGAATAATCTCTCCAAATTCTTTTGTTTTTGTCTTCCTCCACGACTAATAAAGGACACTTCAAATTAATATGAATAACTTAACCTGTTAATACCGCAACACGTCATGTTAATGTTGCGCTAACTATTTATCACAAGAAAATTACCCTGGTATTGCCGGTTATAAGAATTTTTAAGATTGACATTTATATAAACTGGTAGCACTTCGCCTTTGACAGTTGCGGTGACAATATCCGCGCTGTTGTCGCGTGTTATTGTTTTGTATAATTTAGTTTATTGGAATTTCCTCGTAATTAATAAATATGTTTAATTTATCCATTCAAGGTTACAAATGAAGTTTTTACACGTACATTAAGCTCAGTTTCATTAGTTGTATTTCTAGTTGCCAATATTTAGTGTATGTAGTTATTTTAGCCTTTTTATTTTTTATTATTTAAAATGGAAAGTTATAAGCTTTATCGTAAAACTATCGGAATATGGATGTCCGATAAAAAAAGCCAAAAGCTAAATTGGAAAGAATTAGTAAGTGCTTGTGATTTACATGGATATAATCTCATTAAAGTAAGTTATTGTTTGTTTAATTGTCTCTTATCTACAATTATTTTTTTTAAAAATGACAAATGTGTTTAAAAGTAATTAATAATCTATTTATTAATCATTTATGAAAGGATTCAGTTGGCATTATATTCATTTGTTTAAAATTTTAGATGGATTTGGAAAAGCCTTTAGAAGAACAAGGACAAATAGATGTTTTTCTCCACAAATTAACAGACATCATCGCTGCAGCTGACCAAGGAGATTCAAAGGTATTTTTTTCCGAGACCTATTTACTTAAATTTCTTGTTGATCAGAGATGACTGTTCAATATACGACATCTTTATGAGTCATGCGTATATGTAATATTTATAAGGTATAAAATTACATTACCTTCATTTATATTGATTAATTTCGATATCCACTTTGCCTCCTTTGCCTATTACTCTATAGAGCAATAATTTGATTAATATTGTATTTAATAAATTGTAATACTTTATGGACATGGACAAAAATAATAATCATATTTGTTTGTATAGTTTTGTACCTTATAATTATGATAATATATCAATATGTTACAAATGTTGAAGGGTTTGACAAAGTCTTGTAACACATTAATATTCTATAGACTATGTGCACATATGCCTTTATTTTATTGTTCATAATACCTTACGTTGGTATTTGTTGTAAAGATTACTGTTATATGGACTTTCATTGATTTTATCTGCAAGTTCATTTGAAGAACTAATTGTAATCAAAGAGAAGTCAACTAAGTTATCACATCATTTTATGAAATTACCTTTCCATTAAACATACATACACATAAAACTGAGAAAACATATAGGTTAAAAGCAATTCTATAGATCTTATAAATGAAAAATTAGTTGTATAAAGTGAAATAGAAACTACATTCTTGAGCATGTTTTTATAGTAAAACTCTTTTGTCCTCCTGTATTTAAAAATAAATCTTTTGAAATCTGAATAGCATTAGAATTGCTTTAAAGCAAATTACCATTTAAGTATCTACAGCTTCAGTAAAAAGCAGTTGTATGGTAGTCACAGTTGAATGCTTATCAGTTCCTGATAATTGCTTGATTATTGTTTTGCATCTTAAATTATTGCTAAACGCATTAAGGTTAAATTATTACATACAACCCCTTAAGGGTGCACAATTGATGACAATATGTGATTGGGGTATACTGAAAGAGGTGGAACCACTTTCAAATAACTAACAGGATAACTGATTTATACTGTTTAAAACCCACCATCCTGGAGAGTACAGTGGTTTCACTGAATAGTGTATGAGAATTTAGGCAACTTAGGAATCGGAAAGTTGAGAGTTGCAAGAAGACAGTTGTTCAGTAAGGACTTCTTCTTTCTTTGATTAAACTGGGCTATGACTGTACAGTTGGCCTAGTGGTTTAAGTGGTCACCACGCTGCTCTCCAATTCACTGAGTGTTGTGGGTTCAAATCTCACATGGGAAAACACTTTGTGTGATTCATAAATTGTTGTTCTGAGTCTGGGCGTGATGTGGTTGCCTTGTGTATTGCAAATGTCGATGTGGCTTGTTAAGGAGACATAATTGGAAGCAGCCAATCTATCCATTGCAACAACACCTGTCCTGAACCAGATGGCATCTTCACTTCTCGAGATGCTTAATTAGTGGGTCGTTACTGTGTTACGCTTTAACGTTTATTGAAGAGATACTGTGATAAAGTGCTATTTATTGTCTCGTTGGACATCGTCAACGCATTGAAAAGTCTAAATTCAACTGCATCAGCAAAGCACTACTTTATCGAGATGTGCCATACCATAGACTAGTGTACAAGTGAACAGTAATGTAGTACGAGAAATAAAATAGAAATTGTGAAGGTTCGTATCACATTATGCTTTATTTCATAGCCACTGTTTTCGAACATTAGGTACGACTCGACTCTCCAAAAACCTACTCCCAGTCTGCGGGCTATCTTTTTGCCTATCACAGATCAAGGATTGAACTGAAAAGTTCTCGTAATTTAATTCATCTCTCTAGTAAAAGTCGTAGGCGTATTAAAAAAAAATTATTCAAATGTTAAATAGCCTTGGGACTGAAAGGCGAACGGCTACTGTCCCGTCTTAAATAAATTTGACTTTAAGCTAAATTCACCTCCTTTAGTATTTATGTTTAGCTTTACAAATATTCTTTTAAAAGGGGTTATTATATTCTCTCAAAGACGACATATCCCTTAAATAATCTCATTAAAACTCATGGCTTAACTAATGGATGAAAGGAGTGTTTATTGGAGATAGCTGCCTACCTGCTATACAAATTTAATACAGGACGGCTGCGCAGTGTAACCAAGCTGCAATTTTAATCGCTTGTGTAAACAGTTTGACACAAAATCGACCACAATGGAACCTCGTCTTAGCCTTTATTTAACCATATTTTGAATTAACATGTAATTATTTCGTTTTATTGAATATACTGATGTTAGTAAGATCATAAACATGTAGATTTTCCGTTTCTCCACACACTTACGTGTTTATAATGTTTCTATAAGTGCAGATTTGTTTTTGGCTTTTTTAGCTTAGTGTAATATGATACTTCAAATTTTAAGTTTGTTAAATAAAAATAAATAACAGCCTGTGGACTTTTACATGACGTGTAAAATTCTCCGAAAGAAGCATTACAACTATTCTAAAATTCCCACCTATCTACCTACCAACAAATTACTAATAAAAAAGATGACAGTGATATTTTTAACACTAACATTAAATTTACAATGAAAACCATTTTATAGCATTTGATATAAAGGACGAAGACGAAGTCAACAAAACAGTTTTGCTAGCGGAATGGTGATATTATTTATTCCATTACATTCATTTTAATAAAAAATATGAACACGTTATTTATATTTTTTAATACTATTTCCCTGTTTTATTTTATTGTTAATAAGCGCATCGCCCCTTTTTAAATGCTTGTTGGTTCTAAATAAGAAAAAGGGATTAACATTAAAAATGTTTAGATGCATAATTACTTAAAATAAAGTTTCTTTTAAAAAATAATACATACAATTCTAAATCTTTTCACATACATATCATATATGTGGAATATTCAAAGTAAATGACACTTGACATTGCTTTGTTGAACAGTTAATATTTTATTACATAACGAAATATATATCTGTCGTACGATGTTATTTAAATGGAGTAATAGTATTTGAAGTGCAACAGCAAGTTCTCAATGCCCTGTTATGACATAGGACGTCCACTAAGTGACAAAGACTTCACTAATTAGCTGTGAACGTCCTATGACGTGTTCACTTCACCAATTTACATTAGCATTAAATTTTATGAATTGTCTCTAGTCAAACACAATATATACTTAGCGAGATTTTCCTTCACTTAAACATGTTAGTACTCTGGAGTGAGTAGTTCACCTAGAAGTTATTAAATAATTATCATCATCAACAGCCTTTAACAGTCCCTTGCTGGACATAGGCCTCTTCTTAGAAAGGAGGTTTTGGCTTATTATGCCACGCTAGCTAGACGGGGTGGTATAGGGTTTGTTTAAAGTTTTTCTTCTCTTTTCAATGCTGTTACGACACCCATGGGATAATGGTGACACTAAGTGTTGTTAATGCACATCACACGGAGTCTTTGATTATCATGAATTCGAAAACCTTAAATTAATATACTACAATAAAGGTCTGATAACTTACGTTATCCTACTTTGATTACCTGACTCCCACAATTATGTGTAATAAAAGTTTAACCACATGTCATGTGTGTTGTGGAAGAAATAAACGTTTTTATTATAATATTGTATTTTACTATTTTGTTGTAAACTATAAATACGTAGTACGTACTTATACTTTACAACAAAGTAGTACGTAGTATGTACGTAAGTACGTGGGACTAGAACACTAGCAGTGTGTGTTTAATATGCCTCTGCCTACCCTTTCGGTTAAATAGGCGTGGTTTTATATATCTATGTACTTTATTGTAATTGTCACTATTTTGTTATCAGGCATCAGCAATCATTAATCGCGTGGAGCAGTACTTGTCGAACCATCCAAACATTACTGTAATTGATCCATTGGATAACGTGAGAATTCTTTTGAATAGGTAAGTAAAAGACTTAATACATATTCATTCAAGTGTTTGTACTTTTAAAGATTTATAGGTGTATAAAAAGAACTTATGAGAGTTAAAAGGCACAGATTTTGAAACATATGAGTATCTATTCAATTATCATGCAAATAATATACTGTTTATACACTGCGACAATGATGATAGGTCTAAAGGTACTAAGTAGGCAGGTGCTAACAGGATCTGATATTTTGGTGGGATTCCTTATGGATGATGAAGTATAAGCAATCACATAGTAGAAAAATATAATTAATTTGGGAATCTTGAGAATAGTCATACGATCACTTGACGTGTATATTGAGTCACGCGATCAGAATCTGTAGAGTATGCATGGAATATTTTAGTGTTTTTACGTGACTCATAATGTTATAAATGCTTAAGAATTAAAAAAAATATTAAACGTGAACATGATAATTACTGTAAAAAAACTTACGTGAATAGTAACTTGTGACGTTTTAATTTGCTGTCGTAAAATCATTTTGTTCGTAAAATCACTTTTAATGTTTTGTGAAACAATTTAAAAACGATAATCATAAACAAAATTATAACGAATGTAATATTATAAATTCATATATGCATTACGCTTAATTTTGTGAGGACTGCTAAATAAATTTATTTAAACCACTCTTTTATAGCGTCAAAAATATAGATAAGGCGATTCGATTTGTAACTTTGCATTAATAATTTACCATTTATTTAATGGTAATTTAAAAAAAAACATTGACTTGTAATCAATTGACCCGATAGGATGTGGTAATTAAAGAGATTAGTTGAAATATTCTACTGTCCTAATATCTTATTTAAACACAGTTGTAAATGCATTTTTTTTGTTGTTGTTTGGCTTGTATTGATCGACAAAATTGTTGTTTTAGTAGACTGGATTGTAATGAGTATTACTTAATTATTTAACATCAAATATTTCCTGTTGTCTTTTACAAATTGTCTTGATAAAAATACTAATTGTGCATTGATTTATTAGATAACGAGCATCTATTTATTAGGTCATCTTTCTATTAGTAGGTACTAGATACAAACCAATTTCAGTACAAACGGACCGGGGCAGTACTACCCTCTCGCATAAAACCAATCTAAAGCGACAGCATCCGTACTGTGATTTTTGGTTGGTGAGTACCGAGAAAAGGGAGACCGGAGGCCATTGATGCGGGGGTGAGAGTTATCGTAGAAAGTATGTGGGTCTTACACTGCCACGATAATTGTTATGCCTTTTACGACCTCGCAGGGAGTGTGAAAAAGCATCTCACTAGTTCGTTATAGTGTAAGTCACTAAAATGCATTGTCTGCATTTGCAATGCTGCTACAATAGGCAAAGTCACTTTAACAGGCTCCTACAAAAAAAGAATCTTACAAATATGCAAAAAAATTAAATTTTTAAATTTAAATTATTTCAAATGTTTTTCTCCAAACAGTAAATATTACTGTATCGTTATTTAACGAAAGTCAAATACGTTGTAAACTGTAAATGTCAGGATCATTTCGAAGTACCTAACTACTGTTATGCGTTTAACGACACATGGGTATCATTGAACACATAACGGTATCTTCCTAAAAGCAAGTAACTAAAGTCCTTTGCTTTCATGTTTTTTTTTATATTGAACACATTTTCTGATGTATGAGAAGGATGATACCTTCTCATACATCAGAAAATGTGTATTGCACATCTTTTAAGTCGTTTGTCTATTAGTCTGACTATTCTTGAGATAAGTCCGGCACATTTTGATTGTGGTTTCCAAATTGAATTATTGCATAAACGCGTTTTTCAATCATCACTTACAAGTGAATGTTTTCTTTATCTTTATATTTCCATTAAAACCATCATATGTATTGTTTGATATGTTTTCTAAATTAAACAAAAAACAAATCATTCAGAACAAGAAGCCAATTCCATAAGAAATAACGTTTTTCAATAAGCATTACCTTTGTTTGATATTATTTGCGTAATGTATAAATTATACACAGCATTTTTAACATAATACCGGTTCTAATATTCATTAGTTATTTTTATTAATTTATTTCAGGTCGCTTTTTTATATCTCAGGTCATTAGCGACCACCATTGACTATAGATATATATACAGTAATACAGTAGCTTTTACTAATTTACAAACATTAATCACTTTCAGGAAGCTTAAAATTTGCGTACATCCATTTTGGTTTAAACAGTACAATATGCTGTACATTCCTCTAATATATGTTAAATAGTTAAATCTAGTCTACACTTGCATTTATTTCTACGAGTAATTGTTTTGGTTATTAAACGAATATGTGACATACTTGTGTGTCCGATACGTAAACGTGTGATGACCCCTTGATCTTTTCTACAAGTAAAATAACTTGGAGATCTTTTAGAAAAACAAATTCCTTATACTATATAATTTAGATATATTTTCTGTTTTCCAATCATTTAATTTGATTTAATTTTTGTTTAAAATATTTTTGTAATTCATCGCGGATTGATTTATTTGTATACTAATTTTCAGTTTCATTGATTGCTTGCTTCGCTTCGTTATCTGCTTTTCCATAACCTATACCTAGATTACTTTGAATCCAAATAACTTCTTTATTATTATTTTTAAGAACGCTTATAATTTTTTGTTTAATTCTTATAATTAAGATTTATAACGCTGTTAAACATAATTTTGAGTCAGCATATATTGTTTATTTATCTGTACTAACATCACTACTTAGTAATTCGAAAGCTTTAAGGATTGCTTCACAGTTAAAAATTATATTATAATCGCCAAATCTATGACAATCAACAACTATTGCCATATGTAATTGAACATCCTGATTTTCCGTCCTTAAATGACCTGTCCGTATAAAAGATTTTATAATACTATTAATTTATAAACAAAATTCTATACATGTGTTGAGAAGTCTTTTAAATTATCTCTCTCATAATTTTTTGATAATTCGAGGTTAATGAGCAATTCTAACTTTTTCCATGCACCAATTGAGTGATTTTAATGTATAAGTTTTTGACATCTTAAAATAAATTCCATTTGAATATTTAATCGATCTTATTCTTAAGGGCATTATCTTGCATTATAGTAAAACATTCGACTGTTAATCCTAAATAAGGTATCATGTGAGCTTCTAAAACTTCTGTTAAACCGTGTCGATGAACACAAGTTCCGTTTTGCCCAATCATCGAAATGTCACCCCACAACAAACATGAACCATCTCCTAAAAGAACACGCTCCTCAGTGCAACTTTCAGCATATCTTTCCCAACGTCGACCATAGACTCTTTAAAAAATTAAAATAAAGATATTGAATTCAAACTTTACTCAAATAACACATGAATTTGCGACTATTTGTTTTTTATTTTGGACATTTTCTGTTCAAGACTTTTATCTTTTACTGCAGTGCTATTTTTTCTATATTTTTTTAATGATTATTGGACAGTCTCGACATTTTCATTAAGTTTAATCTAAAAAGTGTGCACATGCTTATCAAAAATAGTAATTCAAAAGTAATCCTGAACTTTGATGCAGTTTATGAATCCGTCAGTGTATAATTGTCTTGTTTAACTTAATTACAGACATTATTATATAAAGGGGCGCCTGTCGTCAAGAGTTCCCATTTAAGAAATATGACTTATATAATATTTACTTAGATTGAATAGCGGTTCAGACGGTGTGTGACACGCACGTCTGCTGTGACTGCTTGCGCGGCACTGATTAGTTATTTTTGTTGAACTATCGAAATATTTTTATCACATGTTTTAGTGAAAGAATATGAATAGAAATATTTTTTTATGTGTAGCAAAATAATTTGAAGGCTTTTATTTTTTTTTTAAATGGCCTAAATTTTTACATGATTGCGTAGCATAAATTTTTTTACTCTATAGTTACTTCTAGATCTGACAACTGAGAAAGTGGTTTTACAAGGGGGATTATCAAGTGTATATTTTACTTATGGCTTTAAATTATCTGTAAACAAACTCTTCAAACAATTAATAAAACGTTAAATGCTTATGTTTTTCGATTTCAGGTACTGTTACTACTCAATTCTACAAGATGAACCGTTATTTCATAAGCAGGGGATATTTACACCATCGTTTGCGGAGTTCACAACGAACAATATAGAAATGAATATAGAGATTATGAGACAGAGAGGGGTGAAATTTCCAATCATTTGCAAGCCTACCATCGCTCATGGTTCTAAATCCGCACATGATATGATTGTGATATTTAATGAAAAAGGTCTACACGTCTGTAAAGCACCTTGTGTGGTCCAAACCTTTGTCAACCATAATGCAGTGCTCCACAAAGTTTTCTTAATAGGCGATAGGTGAGTACACACATATTATTATTTAGTCCGTCTAGTAAGTTGCTGAATAGGTATTTGGATTCTGCCTTTTATATTTTTGTATTTCATTATACGTATAAATAAAATTATTACTCATGAACTGGAATTATGATCGCTTCAGGGCTTGTATTTACGCCCAGAGCAACCTGGTCAAAACGACAGGTAAATTAGAGATATGTTTTATCTATTAATCGCATGAATTCAAGTTCGTCATTTGCCCGCCCTTATGCCAATTTTATTTGGGACCAGCACAGTGTTTCATCGTTCCATTCGACTCTATCATTCGTCATTTCACTGTTAACTCCTTTCCATATCCTTTTTCATAAATTCATCCACCTTTTCTTTGATCTTTCTCTTATTTTGTACCCTTAAACTCCCATACCTAACACTTTAAAAGAACCTATTACTTTTTAACTTTTGATCCAGTAGCGCTACTTTCAGACTCTCGTGTATTCATTCCAGTTCTTGCCCATCAGACTCATAGCACACATCCATCCATCACAGTATTTGCATTTTAACTACGTTTAGGCGTCCCTCGTCCGGTCCCTTAATGGGCCAACTCTTAGAACCATACAGACCATATGAATTCCCGTTCATGAACAATAATGTTATACATATTTACATCATGTGATGTAAGTACCTGCGAAAATATATACCTGACAAACATCTGATTATTTCAATTTTCACAAGTTGAAACACAGTATATGTTATTTATTTGAAGAAGATCTCTTAGATACACCAAGTTAAGCGTCATTGACTCGTTCTCGCTGACTGACTTATCGATTTCGCTGGGTTTGTAGAACAAACAATAACAAAAAAAAACGTGGAGAGTATACTTTCGGAATAAATGGGCCGGCTCGGCTAGAGTTATACAAAATCTTTACACAAATCCCGTGTTAAGCAAAGTTTCGTTGCTTTTCACTGGCTGAGTGAGTAGCCCAAATCTAACCTTTAATTACGAGCCGAGGACTCAAGGAAGACCAAGATTTTGATTTCGACCATGGATGGCTGTCGCTACTTCGTCAGGCGACTCGTCTGTTCTCCTACTATGCTTAGGTTGTAGTTTTTTCACACATTCGGTGTATAGTAATCATAAGATGTATCTTGAATAACATATCGTAAAGTCGTGCAAGTTGCTCTATTAGTCATCTGCTGATCGACTGGTAGGTAGATAAATATTTAGATAGATTGATTTAATGTGACAAATATTTTTAGATAATTTTAAATTTGGAATACATATAACACTCTCCATTAGTCAATTAAGATTTAAGATTGACGCGTTGATTTAGTGTAATCACTTAAGACCCAATGACTTGTTTTCTAGGTTTTTTTTTGCAATATATCCACATCAACAGCTTTTAACAGTACATCCATCCTCTGACTCCACGTGAATTTCTGATCTATGAAAGAATATATGTGTGTCTATCGCTCCCTTTACGGAGACTGAGACTATTTGTCCTTTTGACTATCTGAATCAGGCAGTGGATAAAACACTGGAGCAGTTGCCGTACTCGGCGGTTTCTTGTGTTTCTTGGAGATTTTAACGCCCACTATGAGTCCTGATTGGGATTTTTCAGAGCTGATCACGCGGGTAGAACCGTCCACGCATTGGCTCTCAGGCATAATCTCTCCCAGCTCGTACTCCAGCCCACCAGGATATCAAAGCTTGACTCGGTATGAGTCACAAGAGACGGTTCTTTTTCTCGTCTTTGCGATGGATTCACGTAGTACTTGTTGGACGCTCTCGATCGGTTGTAGCGGCGAGCAGTGCGCATTATCGATAGTCTCGAAGCCACCGAATCTCTTAAGCCTCTGTAGTTGCGAAGAGTAGTCGCCTTTATAGCAGTCGTCTATCGCCTTTTATCATGACGAACTCTGTCAACTAGTCCCATCTTCTCCCTTTCTCTAAAAGGCAACAAGTGTTGACCTTGGAAGGTATCCTTTTAGAATGATTCACTCATTTGACATTTACTCGAACTAAACGGTTCGGCTCTTCCTTCCAAATCAGTCAAAATCTGGAACTCAATACCAGCGCACATGTTTCAATACCACTATGATCAAGAATTCTTTAAGCAGGGTGTGAAAAACATCTCACTACGCCGCTATAGTGTATGTCACCATACCGCATTGTCTGCATTTGCAATTACTGTGGTGACCACTACTCTTGGATTTTGTTCATGCTTTCCATCAGGCAAAGTAAATTCACTTTCGCAGGACTTTAGTAAAAAAAAATACAAGCCTTTCCTTTAAAATATTGATGGTCGTAAGCATATTTAATTTTAGCGTAACGTATAAGTGTGTCCTTGACAAACCTGAGACAAGTCTTTATTTGTCTATTTGTCTTTTTAATTATAATTTAGAATATGTTGCTAACCTTGTTTTGGGAAATATGTGCGCGTAAAACTAGTTTTGAATTAGGAAGCAATTAATCTTTAAAAGTGAATTTTTGTTGTTTTTTTTCCTTAATATTTTAAGTCCACTAATATTTGTTACAAATAAATGAAATATATGACCATGTTTAGATAAATTATATCTTAGATGATATGAATAATAAATGGGCAGGTAATCCTTCAAAACCTTAAACAGTGAATAGTGTTTTTAATTAGTATGAGTGAGTTTAAATATGTGTGTAGTTAAATAAATGTTTTTTAATATCCTAATTTGGTCCTAATGTTTGTGTATTTAGGATAACCTTAGACATAAGTTTACCCACGCGTGGCTGAATAGAAAATAATTTTGCTATCTAATAATAAATTGGGCACATTACACGCAGAAATCATGACCGATGGGGCCATAAAGTTCTGGAGTGGCGACCGCGTACAGGGAAATGTAGCGTTGGTAGGCCCCCCACAAGGTGGTCCGACAACCTGGTGAAGTTCACGGGTAGCTGCTGGATGCGGGCGACAGGGGACCGACTGTTGACAACCTTGGAGGAGGCCTATGTACAGCAGTGGACGTCTTTTGGCTGGGATGATGATGATGATGATGATCTAATAGCACAATAATCCTATTAGAAAACGCCAGTTTCAGTTTAAACATTTAGTTACCACAATTTCTCGTGGCTTCCTTTATTATTCCTTCCTCCAGGTGCTGTATTTGTATTTCTACATGATACTTCCCTATATCTTCTTTTCTTCTCTTTTATTTTACCTTGTTAATTAATCTCAAGAAGTTTTATCATAAACTCAAACTCTTTACCGTAAATCTTTTGACGTAAAATATACATAAATGTGTCTTGATCTATCAGTTCTGTACAGTGTGATATTGCAATAACTTTGGCTTTCAATCAGTATATCACCGTTATTTACTGTCACGATCACCTCATGTCAGTATAGGTAAAATGGCGTGCGAAATTTACGTGCGACTAAAATGTAAAGACGACGATTTTCTATCATCGTATCATGTATCTGTTTGGTATAAATTTTTTTTATTACCAGTGGTGAAGTTGGTGTATAATATGTACGTAATAACATATGAAAAATAAGCTTAAAATAAAAATCATGAAGCATTTTATTCAGATAAAATGCCAATGTGGTTCCTGTCGTTTATTTTATTTGTTTATGTTATTTACCTGTAATTCAAGCAAATAAAGTAACTTTTCTGATAAGGTTACTTTTTTATTACACACACTACTAAAAATAAAATATTTCAGTTTTAAGTTTCTGTGATATCTAAGTTGTATTCGAATTCAAATAAGTTGCTCAATTTCGTAGTTCTCGAGCCAAAATCAATCCAGTAATTTCTCCATATTTGAAGCCATTTTGAAATCCTAAGTGGGAGTATATAGTACATAAATAAAAAAAAAATATTCCATAAATTTACAAAATGTTCCTTCGTAATATTAATTTCTTAATGACCAGCTGGATTGTTAAATATTATTTCAATTAAGTGTTTATATAAATATATTAATTGTCATGGCAATGATTTCATACTTTAAATTGCAACAAAATTTAATTTGATAAGAAAATAAAAAATAAATTAATATTATAGGTATATGGAAGAAATTTAAAATGGCAGTTAATTATTCAAAGATAAATAATTTTTACCAATGTTTATATTGTGCTTTTAATTATTTCATCTCTCAGGTGAAGGCCTCCTCCAAAGAATCCCATGTACTTCTGTCACTTGCCACATTGCTCCAATTTGGCCAAGTGACTTTTCTGAATGTCGTCCTCCCATCGCATGTATAAGATCTAACAACATATCGGTTGCCCTGAGTCCCATCTCATGTAGTTATCTCTAGATTAAACCTATTTGAATTGCATTTTTTGAACATATTTCAGCGCATCAACGGTTTTGATTGTGCTTCTTATTTTTGTATGACGGGTTCTGTGGCTTTCTTATTTTGAGCATGCTGCATTCCATTCCTCTATTTTTGATCTTGTTCTTAAATTTACGAATAAAACATCCATACGTAAGACATGATAAAATACAGGAATCTTTCATTTCTGTTTTACTTCTATTGGTAAAAGTCTTCCTGTAACTCCAGAACCTATTTCACTTGATGTACGCTCTACCTCTATTTTGTTGCTATTGCTGTTAAATGATATCTGTTTTTCGAGATAGATATACTGTTCCACGTATTGTCGTACTTCGTTTTGTAGTGAGATGGTTCTTTTAAAGTTGTTTATCATGACGTTTGTTTTTGCTCAGCTTATTTCTAACTAGTCTTTCTGACTAATCTGCTTGCATCGTGTAGCGATTGTATCATACTTTCTAAGAGAGAAAAAAGCTATGATATTGTTATTGATATTATTGTTAAAGTCTTTAGATTAGCTGAATTTAATGAAAAGTGACCGTTAGTCGACATTTTGGACGAATTGATTATTGCCGTTTTAAGCTGCATTGCATTTTTTGTATTATCTAGAGCAGCATTTTGGTTGGTCACAGTTTCATTAACTATGGTTGGTTACCCATAGGTTTTTTTATTGTTTGATTTTTAAAGCATAATGTTATACATTGAACGTATACAATCTCATATGTTATTTTAAGGGAATCTAAAGCAGATACGATATATGTATTAAAACTAGCAACGCAAGAAGTCGTTTAACTCTTTCAAAAAAGATAACTCACCTTTGCAGACTTGCGGTTAGGCTAGTCTTTTAAACCTCAAGTTTTTGAGTCCAAAGACCAGAACTAAAAACTAAATTGAGTCGAAGTCCTTTAATATCGGGTCTAAAATACTAGATTGTAACTTTAAGTTACTATCTAGTTTTAAGACTTATACTGACTGATCATCGTATTGGCTTTCGGTACCATGACTCATCATTGAGATAAGTAAAGGTTGATTGACAGCCCAGTGAACATCAGGCAACTGACAAGATAAATGTTATTGCTATTATAAATTAAACCATTTCAAATACTTTCCATCATTCGGAGTAGAGTCACTTTGGCAAGCAATTAATAGAAAGAAAAATCTAGTGTTAAAGAAGCAGCTAATTAATTTACAGTAGCTTCCTATTATCGTAATCTTCAAAAAAAATTTTCAGAACAAGAAAGTATTTAGTGGGTTTCGAGAAATTTCTAATTTAATAAAAAAATACGAAAAAAAACTATTAATTTTGAGCACTGTATTACGTTTGTATACATTTTTTCTTACAGACTAATAGTACTAGAAACCTGTAGTTTCGCATGAACATACACATTAATCATGTCGACAAAAAGCCTAAATGAAATCTTGTAAAATGTTTTCTTTCTTTAGGCTGCTATGGCAACTGAATTTTGCAAAAATTGGGTAGATGACTGTATCATTAATAAATATCAATGTCCACTTTATTAAAACTAATATCGCGAAACTTCTTAGAAAATATAATTAACATAGCTTTTTATTATTATTACGAATTTCCATCAAATATACAGTGAAATATATTGTTCAATTGAGTAGTCTAAGACAGTGACGTCACAAATTGGTATTTAGTACATTTTTCATACAAAATTGTCGTCTTGACAGATGATAAAAAGTAACTAATTTGACTAAGGTGTCATTTAGCCTATTGTGAAAAAGGAATTTTTATTGTTTCTTGGCGACTTGTTGCGACATAAGAATTATTTTCTTTATACGCAACCAGTTGTCAATAACGAATACTTGTGGTTTATAAAATACAATGTACCCAATCAGATTTCGAACACATTGTAACTTTAGAGATGGAGCTGCATTGAATATTAAATATGACTCAGGCGCAAGTCCTTATAGAAACAGGTCGAGTTGTTTAAGTCTTTTAGTCGTTTAGGATAGCGACTGAGTCATACTACTTAAGACTGGAAACTCTAAAACTTTGAATGCTCGTGCAAAATGAATGCGAGTCTAACTTAAAAACTTTAAACCACCGAGTTTCTTGCATCACCAATTCTAAACTAGTGTAAATTTAAAATATTTTTGACCCTGACCCTGTGCATATATTTAAAAAACGTTCAATGTTATTTTCAATGTTCATTCCTCATGTTAACTAAATCAAGAGGCGAATAGTTTTTGTTTGCATTTATTACTAGTTGAGGTAAATGGTCACAAGTATCTGCCTGACTAACTGAGTGACAGAGGCCACGTTGGTATGACAAACTACGATTCGATAAAGGTCGGGAAATCAAGGGTATTTACTAACCACAAGCAACCATTTAGTATGCGTACAAGGTCCGAAGTTTATAATAATTTATCTCTTTTATCTTACCGTCATCACAAGGCTAACCGGTTGATTGTTAACTGGGGTAAGGATATATCTTCTCGTATATGAATCTTTAGTTACATAATTTTATTCTCTAAAACGGGTGTAGGAAGCTGCATGTACGTGATGTTATATAACTGTTCTCAGTCACTATCATCACCATCAGCTGTATTTAATGACTTGCAGCTGGATATAAACCTCTCCTTTCTTGGCTCTTACGACTCATGGAACGAATAGGTCAGGTGACAGCCCATTTTTTTAGTCTGTCACCACGTGGATGGCTTGATCTGTATACATAACCGTTAAAAATCTCACCAGTTTACTTCGTATCCACTAAATTAAAAATTATTATGAAATTTCTCCTGATTTCAGGTATCATATCAGTGAACGGCCCAGTCTCAAAAATTTCTACGCGTCAGAAGATTTAGAGCCAATCTTTTACAGCACAGGGGAGGTATGCAAAGCTGATAGTCAGTCTACGTTATCTATTCTCGACCCACACGACAAGGCGGATATCACAATGACATTAAATGAAGATAAAGTTAGAACTATTATAAGAGCACTGAGAAAAAAGATTCGATTACTTTTAGCTGGCTTCGATGTCGTCATAGACAATATCACAGGTAGTCATGCAGTCATAGACATTAATGTTTATCCGGGTTATGATAGTTTTCCTAATTTCTTTGAACATTTTTTGGATTCCATTGAGGACGTGGTTAGTCGTAAAGTTGATAAAGTATTCACTAATGGAGAACACAATGGTATTCATGATGATAATTGTGGTTATAAAATGAATGGTTTAATAAACGTTGGACTGGATCCTGTAAAATACGGTGTAACCGGAATGAATATTAACTGATATTGTTCTTATATCATTGTTATAAGTAAATGATTGCTAGATAAATTAGTATAGTTAGGACCATTGTGTTGTTTTTAAGGGCTAACGTTTTTTAATGCCGAAAATTTTTATTGTGTTAATACTGTTATCGGCAGGTTCTAAACGCAATTTTAACACCTTGTCACTGTTTTGATATACCTAATCTCTCTCCAGTGGTGGCCCTTACATTTCGTCGTATACAAAATTCTTTTAAGGAATGTGTATTGTTGTAACAAACAAAAAAATATAAAATGTGATATAAACTATTCCAAGTCCTCGTTTAAGTTTTGCTGTGATTTTTATACGGAGAAATAACAGGACCGAATGAGTTATTTAAGACAAATATATGATAATACATGGACAAATACATGGTTTTTAAAGTAACAACTTTTGTACTTGTTACAATGTGTCGTATTCGACATATGCAGCGAAACTGAAAATCTATTTTCTTTTTAACGTAACTTTTGCATTTAAACTGATGAACTTTTATTACAAACATACAAAGACCTGGCACTAAAAACACCCAGACTTGCAACAACTATTTGTGGATCACATAACAAACGGCGCTGTATAAGAGCGAAAATCCATTGTACCGACTTTGCCAGTCAAATAAGTAGAGATATTTAACTAACTTCGCATTTCAAGCAAATTGTCTATGACTTAAAGATAAAGTATAATAACATATTACGTTAGCCATTTAATCCAATACTTTACTAATTATATTGTTATCGTGTGTTTAACGTTACGTCAAAATTCTTTTGTGGACTCCGTGCATAATTTTATTGTCCACTCTAAGAGTACCTTTGTATTTATTAGCTAAGAATTCCGTAGAAAGGATGGTTTTATCATGGTAACGGATTATAGATTAAGTATTAGTGAAATATCTGTAAACTGATCTAATGTAGGTAAGTAACATAGGGATAGTTTCTTGGTTCAAGATTTAACATGTTATGTTAAATGATTATTGAGTCGGCTAGAAAGGAATTTGTTTTATCGACAAGCGTTCCATCACTATTAAGTCGTAAAAACCATTACATAATGTCAGCAATACTCTATTTTTCCAATAATATGCGGTAATAAAGTGTAACTACATTATTTTTTCAGTAATCAACGAAATTCACTTGCACTCACGAGCCATAACCTATTTGATTAAATGTTTTATAGTTTTTAAGATATACACAGTATGTTTATACGTTTTGGCTTGAGTTGTCTACAAATTAATTCAACATAAAACTCTACTGGTTTTACCATATAATGAGATATGCGAGAATGGGCAAGGCAAACCTTGCACATTCCATTAATAAAACAGTTCTGTTCCAAATTCCCATTCGAAAAAAAATACTTTTAAAATCATAGTAATATAAATCGAACCAAAAATAATAATAATTAAACACGATTTCGTTATAGGAACATTTATTATGCAAAATTCCTTTTGATTCGTCTTACTTGATTAATTATGCATACCATTTTTATTACATTAATGTTATAATTTAACGAAGGTTTCATGCTAAAATACAACCTTTTTTATATTTATATTCGTACTTTATTGTATATATATTCTGATTCGTATCAGGCATATATGTGCTAAATATAGAAGTATTCAATCTGATTATATAAAAAAACACCAACGAAATTTAACAAACAAGGGTATCATCGTTTAACTGATTGACATATACGAGAGCTGTCAATAAATAAATGCCTTGTTGAATTATCGATTTATGACATTAAGGGCCAATTACACCAGTTCCCGATAAACATTCAGATAGCTATCTGCCGTATAACACTATTTAACAGATAGCAGTTACATTTACGTATACACGATATCTATGCCCAAAAGTTGACATTAGTTTATCAGGGACTTAGTCTGCAATTGGTGTAACTAGCTCTTAAATAAACCAGAAAATAATCCTAAATTATCTGGGGATTTTTTAACGGGACTAATCCCTCTTCCACGCCCACCATTGTAACTCCCGTACACCGGGATCAACAGTAGCTAGCCATGAACATACAGAGTTATGACACTCGGGAAGTCCCTGGCAAAATAAAACTATCTTGATATCCGCAACAAAATAGTGTTTGATGACGGATTGCTTTCTTTTCAAACACTGCATTGTTTTTATTTTACAATTGTATTTGCATTTTAGTGTTTCTTTTTAAAAAAAAATATCAAATCATTTTTAAATAAAATTAGTTTTAATTTTTTTTTCATATTTTTGTAGAAGTACTAAAAATGTGTTTTGTATTAAGATGTATATCGCGTAACATAGACTTACTTTTTATGAGATAAAGAGATGAAGTGGCAAGTGAATGGTGATGAATGTAAACTGCTGTTGTTTAATAATTATTTTGATTATGTACTATAAATAAGTATATAATATACAACGAAAATTTTAAACTAGTTACGCTATACGCCGTGTTAACAAATAGTGCCTGAAAAAAGTATATCCTCAATATGTACATACGTGTCTAGCAATAAATATGTATTATTATGTGAATGTATTATTAATCTAAGATAGTGATAAGACCAAAATCAGGTTTTTGTACAAACACGTTTGAGTTATTGCATTTAAAAAAAAATATGAATAAGTTTTAACAAACCAAGAATGATTCTCCATGACTGGTTTTGACTACCGTCCCAAAATATTGAATTTCATTCCATTAAAAATTGTAGTTCAATTAAAAACAAGTGTAACTTTTTGGTGAGATTTAATTTTATGGATTTGTTAAGAATTAAGAATCTTTGCTGTAATCTAGAATAATTTTATATTCCTTACAGGTGTTTTAGCAGCTCAAAGTTAGTCATACGAAGACGTGTAAAATAATAATGATTCATGTAACTTTTGTAAAAGTATTTTTATTTACATTAAACTATTTACATTGAACTTATATCATTTGTTATTAACCATTGCGTGGAAAATAAAATAGTTGTACTGAATGCTTCTGTAACAAAAAATTGTTCAATAACTACCCACATTATCCGCAAAATACCTCGGAGGCGCAACGATAGTGAATACAACTGCTGTACTTGAGGTCTCGGGTTCGCTGCCTGGGTTGGACCAAATGCTTGTGTGATCTGCAAATATTTGTTCCGAAGTTTGGGTGTTTTCTATGTATAATATGTATTTACAAAAAAAGGTATATAAGTATTCTATCAGTCAGTCTAGTTATCATAGTACAAGCTCTGCTTAGTTTGAAACTAGATGACGTTGTGTGTCAAATGTCCGAAATATTTATTTATTTATTTTACTCATATATTCTTTAAAGTGTATTATAATATACCTATGTGTGGAGCTATCTAGTGAACGCTAGCCACTAGTAATGTAGTTCTCATAATTTTTAGTTTGCGTGATCGTATTTCCGGCAAATATATTAAAAACTTTCATCGTTCATTTGAAAGCGGATTGAGCAGGATCTGCTTTGCTTATTGGTAACTTTCATTGACATTAACCATCGTTACAATTTGCAGATAAAATATAACTGAAGTGATTCCCGACAGATTTTATAATATTAATTATCATACACGAGCCACAGTTTGTATTGTTTCTAAAAAGCTATGGTATCGAATGCAAACCGAAGAAATGAACCCATTGACACAACAACAATAAAAGTGAATTTAAAAAAAATAATTGAATAGTAGTTACTTTGTTTACATTACAGCAATGTAACAGTATTCAAAAATACTAGCAATATGTTGCCTGTGCTCAATTTATTAATAAGATATGAAAAGGTAAGTGTAGGAAAGGATTTTAAAAAAAAATAGGAGCACACTGTTAGATATGAATAAAACAAAAGGATCTTTATCTTTTAGTAGCGAGAATTTAAAATAATTTTTTAAACTTCTAAACATGTTTCTCGTCAGAGTAATGTCTGATGAGAAGCTTGGTCTATTGACTAATCTTCAATAAATTATACAACCTGCTTGAATACTGATATTATGCGTTAGAAATTGTAATAGTGGACATAAAGAAACATCAGATAATAAAAAAAACTTTTTTTTAAGGAAAATATCAAAAGTTTTATAACTAAACTATGTACTACAATTCAACTCATTACTATAAAATTGGTATATATTTAAAAAAGATAAAAAGAGGTAAAAATACAAACATACGTAACAATTATAAGAAACCAAAATAAAGAAAGACTTAGTCAGAGAAACTTACATCTGGAGTGCCCTATAAAATTTATGGTCTATTAATTCACTTTGTTTTAGTTATTTCTTTTATTTAATTATTTTACCCCTTGCCACCCACATATGACAGTATAAAGTTTAATTTTCTGTCAGTTTGTGGAACCTATATGGCAATCATATAATGTGAAGTTAATAAACCAATGCAATATTCTGTAATAATCATTTATGAATCTATTACCTACAGCCATACTTTTGACAAGTACTTTTAATATTAGCACATTATCTGATTGGTAAAATAAAATCATCGTCATATTCATCGTCATCATCACCTCAGGAAAAAGACGTCCACTGCTCGACATAGGCCTCCCCAAGGCTCTCCATAACAGTCGGTCCCGTGCTGCCCGTGCTAAATAAAATGATTTATAATTATTTTTGAAGATTCAAACGTTCAATCTGCAAACTCTAATGGTGGTCAACGTAATTTTTAAGACTGATATAAATAAATCAATATAAAAAGCACTTGCATAAGTATTCAGCTCGATACATTTATTACACGGAATCGACTATTGCAGTATATTTGTTATAATAAAATAAATATCATCTTCCATGTATTACAATTTTATACTTGCTAAAATATTATAATATATAAATAATTTAAACATAATAAGGATCAACTAATGTATAACGACACCTACGCCTAATTTCCGACTTAAAAAAAGGGCAGGCATCCTAACGTTATTGTCACCTTAAAGGGTATAAAACATTATTCTCTAAACTTGTATGTAAGGTTAACATGCATATTTGTATTCTCCAGGTGATTGTTAAAATATAACTCCTGAAACAAAGATCTTGTAGCTATTTAATTGGTCCATGTTGTTTACCAGTACTGTTGTGTTGTGTTCTTTAAAATGTAACTATTATTGTTAGGCTCGAGACGTGGACACTTACCATTGGACTGGTCCATAAGTTTAAAGTAGCTCAGCGTGCGATGGAGCGTGCGATGCTGGGTATTTCTCTGGCTGATAAAATTCGTAACGAGGTTATTCGACAGAGAACTAGAGTAACTGACATCGCACGGAGAATCAGTATGCTGAAGTGGAAGTGGACCGGCCATGTCTCTAGACGAACCGATGGTCGCTGGAGCCGAAGTGTACTAGAGTGGATACCACGATTGGGCAAATGTAGTGTAGGACGCTCTGTGGCGCGATGGACCGACGACTTGAAGAAGGTGGCTGGCAGCGGATGGATGCGAATTGCCCTAGACCAGAATTGTTGGCGTTCCTTGGGGGAGACCTTCGTTCAGCAGTGGACGGCGATACCACTGTGAAAACTAGGGTATCATATCCCTTCAACTCAAAGGGAGGATCTTCCGACCAGGTGAGGTGACGGTTATGGCTTGACAGTTGGTGCTGGAAAGTTCTATATTATGTATGCTAATTGACATTTGAACTTTTCATACCGTAATACGTGATTAGCAGTTACTTCGTAGTTTGTTATGGTTTCGTTAGATGGCACTGAAGTATATCTTGAAGTGTATTTGAATATGGTAGTTGATATGAGATAAAAAAAACCCAGTTTGCGTGTTGCTGTTTTATTTTGTAAATATACAATAAATGTTATATAGGTTAGCGTGGATAAAAAAAAAAAAACTTAAACTGTTTGAGAGGATACTCTCTGCCCGCATCGTCCGGCACCTCTGCGAGGTGGGCCCCGATCTGTCGGACGCCCAATTTGGTTTTCGGCCGGGGCGTTCGACGGTCGATGCCGTGCTGCGCCTGAGGGCCGTTACCGAAGAGGCGGTGAGCTGTGGCGGCGTGCTGTTGGCGGTGTCGTTGGACATCGCCAACGCATCTAACAGTCTGCCATTTAGCTGTATCAGGGAAGCACTCCGCTACCATGGGGTGCCAGAGTACCTGAGGCTGCTTGTGGCAGACTATCTTGAGGAGCGTACCGTCATGTACAAGGACCGAGAAGGTGTTCTGAGGCAGCGGCTCATGTCGTGCGGTGTTCGACTGGGCCCTTCGAGGTCGTCTTTACCCCGGGCTGAGCGTAATTTGTTATGCAGATGACACATTGGTCACAGCCCGGGGGATGAACTTTCAAGAGGCGGCACGCCTGGCCATCACTGCGCTTCGCTGGGTCTGCGGGTGACCCTGGACAAGACGGAGGCCCTTTTGTTCCATGGGCCCCGTCGTGGTCCACCCTCTGGCGCCTCCATCGTAGTCAATTCGGTCCTCGTACCGGTTCAGACCCAGATGAAGTATCCGGGCCTGATCCTCGACGGCAAGTGGCTCTTCGACGAGCACTTCCGACAGCTTTCTGCTCTTGGGCGACTTTTGCCCAATTTGGGTGGAGTCAGCGTCGCGACGAGACGGCTATACACGGGGGCTGTCGGACCGTGGCGCTGTATGGTGCACCGGTGTAGGCGGCAGCTCTGACCGCCCAGAATAGGGCTCGCCTCTGGCGCCCTCAGAGGATATTGGTGGTTAGAGCCATACGCGGTTACCGCACCGTATCCACGGAGGCGGCGTGCGCCTTGGCCGGAATTCCCCCGTGGGATTTGGAGGCGGAAGTGCTCGCCGAAGTTTATCGGCGGACGGCTGAGTTCCGGACGGGTAGCGGCATACGGCCCCCGCCCGAAGAGGTACGCGAGTGGCGTGAGGCCGCTCGTCGAGCCACGATGACTCGTTGGTCGCTCCGGTTGGAGACTCCACGTGACTCGGCGTGCTGGCTTTGCTCGTGCGTCTCGTGGAGGCTCTCCAACCGGTCATCGCCGAGTAGGCGGGGCGGCAGCACGGGACCCTTTCCTTCCGACTGACGCAGGTCCTTGCCGGGCACGGTTGCTTCGGGACGTATCTGCACTCGGTCACCAGGAGGGAATTGAGTCGCACCTGTCACCACTGCGACTACAGTGAGGACTCGGCTCAGCACACGCTAGCGGTTTGTTTCGCCTGGGCGGCGCAGCGTGGGGTCCTCACTGCAGTTATTGGAGGAGATCTCTCGCTGCCGGCCGTCATACGCTCCATGGCCGGTAGCGACAGCTGTTGTACCGCGGTCACAACCTTCTGCAAAGACGTAATTTCGCGGAAGGAGGCGGCGGAGAAGGCCCGGGAGGACGACCTCCACTCGGACTCAATTCGCCGCCGGCGAGCTGGGCGGCGGAGGCGCGCATACCAGCGCCTCATGCCGCCTTGAGTGTGGCCGCGGGTGGACGGGACGGATTTTCCCCTCCATCCGCTATAGTGGCCAGCCGCGAGGAGGCGACGTTCGCGTGTGCCGTACGTCGCCTAAATGGAGAGTTTATCCGAAGATGGTGCCCGCGCTAGCGGGCAGGCGCTAGGAGGGATCTGGATGTCGTAATAACAGCTGTTCCTGGATCCCTCCTATCTCAGGCGCAAAGTGGCACACCGTGTGGTTTTAGTCGGTCCGATTCCGACACACCACCCCGCCGTAAACCCCGGTGGGGTGACGACCCGAGGGGGTTTCCACACGTTAAAAAAAAAAGATAAAAAAACTCCAGTCTATCTTTGAGCTTTCTAAAGTATACAAACCACAGAGTACAAAAGTAAAGTTTTACACAAGAGGTTTTACTTATAAATCTTCATTTGCATAACTGGACGATTTAAAATCTTTTAAATTTTATTAAATATTTTAAATGTCTGATACAGTACACATTGGATTGGATTTTATATAAACCAGTGTATACCTTTGCTGCCATAGTTTTATTCCTGGGCCCTATCGAAAATGGTCACATAATAATGTTATATACGGTTACATTATAGTCTGTTTAACAAGAACGTGACCGCCATTATTAAAAGAAATGCGCCACAGTGTCATCTATTTTTCTTTGTCGTAATATTTGACTCATTCCCTAATGCGTAATAAATATTCCAGTGGTATTTAGCATTGCTGTTTCAAAGTTCACCACTCTAAAGGACCGAAGTTAACATATAAATCGGCTGCAAAATATATAAATTAGTCTAGAAGTTTCATTAAGAAATGGGTAAAACGATTTTTAGAGGTTGGGAACGTGAACGATTTGTCAGAGAAGGGATCAGGCCGCATAACAACTGAACAGGAGGATAAAGCGATCTTCGACTCTTTCAAGATACTCCAGGTCTTTCATTGCCTACTGCTCAATTGAAACTGCATAAGAAAGGAATAGATATATCTTTAAATACAATTCGCAGTCACATGCGTGGGAATGTTATAATTTTTCGGTCTACTTTAAAAAAAAACCTTTGTTATCTGAAAAACACGTTGAAAAACGATCCAATTGGGCAAAAGAAAATTTAGATCGAGATTGGAGCAATGTTATTTTCACAGATGAATCTTCTTTTTGGGCATGGTCTTCTTTGTCGAAAGCTTGGACAAATAAGGATAATTGGTAACTTCAACGTACCGTAAAACACCCTATAAAAGTGCATGTGTGGGGATACTTCTGCCAAAGTGGATTTGGTTGTCTTTTTATGTTCACCGGTATTTTAAATACTGAAAAAATGTGCAAAATTTATCAAAAATTCCTAATGAGATCTGCAAAAAAGTTTTTTGGGTCAGACACAACAACCTGTGTACTTCAGAAGACAATGATTCAAAACATCGCAGTAAATTGTGCAGTGAGTGGAAACGGCAAAATAACATTATTACCATGACGTGGCCAGCAATGTCTCCAGATGCGAATCCAATAACAAATGTGTGGTCCTACATTAAAAAGCAATTAAGAGGAAGGACAGTAAGGCAGTAGAAGCAACTGTGTTATCAAATTAGGAGGGTATGGCGGTCTTTATTATCGGAGTACGCAGAAAATCTCGTCAAAAGTATGGAAAAAAAGTGTGAAGCTATAATAAATAATGACTGCGATTGGACAAATTATTGAGTGACTGCGCAGAAGCTAGCATTACGTACTTTAATAAAATATTTCGTAAAAAAAATCTGATTTATTTTTCTGAGTAAGTGCGGTCACTTTCTTGTTAAACAGACTATATATATATTTATTTTGACAAATATTTACAAATAATTTCACTTATAAAAAAACGGTGGGAGCAAAGTTGTACAACATTTAATATGTATATAATTTAAAAGTAAAGTCTAATCTAATGGTAACGTCAAGTTCTCAAGCGTATAGACTTGTGTTCAGATATATATCTAAAATATAATTTAATTATTTTTATTTTCTTCCTTTTATATTAATATTTTAGGAGTGCACTAACTTAAATTTTTAAGAAATACTTTAACAGATTTACTGAAAAAATAACAATATATAGTCGGTTAGGCAGCCGTAGGAGAATCATGCTTTTGCAAGTAAAAGGCGGATCGACCGACGTGATACCACGACCACATAATGCCCGTATAATTAAGATTTAATTTACTAAGCTAGGACAAACCTTGACTCCACACTTGCACTAAGAAATGAAATCTGAAATTATTACATATATGTTCTTTTAATGTTTGTCATAAATTTGCCTTAAATACCTACGCTAACAGTGACAATATTACCCAATATTTTTTTAAATTTAACAACTTTTGCTTCATTGAATTCGATTTTCCAAATCTTCGGGTTTTAAATACACTTCGTATATTTATTGTATATTATAATGTATTTATGAAACGACCCGCAAATTAATGACAAGTGTATGTTGAAGTAAAACAGTAATTTTTTTTATGTGAACGTTTATACTATATTTGGCATTGGTTGATACCACGGCGTCACAGAATACCAGTGTTAAATAATTCATTTGTTGCATTTCACTTTATTTCCTTTTAATATATTTTTATTAAAATACTTTGATGGCGTTAACGATATAATAAGCTTTATCATATAATAAACAAAAAAGAGAATATTGTTGGTTTAAATAGCTACGATATCAAAAAGAGAGCAAAGAGGTGGCTACTCTAACTAGGTTACGAAAGTACCAAAACATTTCCCAAATTCTTAGATTAAACATCCGCATTTATCCCACAGATTAGCATTACACACGCACACACACACGTTGCTTCTTTTGCACTTCTATTATACTATTTTCCTACCTATTTCCTATAAATTAAATTATAAACTAGATTAGTAACATTTTCAAAATAAATAATAAAAAAACGGAGTTGCAGAAGAAAATTCAATTTACATATGTGTTTATGCTTACGTGCATTGTCACGTTCACTGTAGGGACTGTAGTAGATTGTAAGTTCCTTAAGTAAGTTATAAGTAAAATGCAGGCTCGAGCCTTGTTTGGGAACCAGTGACCTACAACCTATAAACCTCAATGTATAATAACTTTAACATCACGACTGTAAATTGTTTTCTTAGACAAATAAACAATTATTTATTTATTTTATATTATAGCAATGGGAGGAGACCGGATGTCTTAAGCTATTCTCGAATTTACTCTTCTTAGTTTTGTATTACTCCATGTTGTTTCAGTCGGTTTGATTCACATTACTGCAAAATTCTATGGGCAGATGAACAGATTTCCACGCGTATAGAAAAGGTCTGAAATTTGTAACTTTTTATTTCGTTTTGCATTAATTCTTAGCAATAGTTATAGGAGATTTCAAAAATGTGGGTAAATTTAGAAATGTGCTTAAACATAAATATTATTTAACACTCATTGGATCTTTCTTCTTTTGCGAGGAGATAGAAGGTAGATGTTCTATTAAGGCCCGTGTTCCACCAGAGAGGGGACAAGATGTATTCTATATGTTATGTGTTGCAAAGTTTGGTTATTAGGTACGTCTTATCTTCGCTTAGTTTCAATGAAAACGGTTAACTGAGCGGACAAGATAAGAATATGCGATGTGTTTTCATACAAAAACGTCACACTATCATGACTTAGCGGAGCGAAGCCATGAAGACCTCTAGAATTGTTTTTTTACCGAATTTTTGGGGCAGTTGGTGCCGTAGATTCTGATTTACAATACAACACTCAAGTATTGGAGAAATGGTAAGTCTAACAAATATTAGAGTGTCAATAATAATATAATTCGAATTGTTCTGAAAATGATTTCAAGCAGTCCTGGAACGCATTAAAGTTTATGTTTGTACGTAAACTGACGCGATTTACTCAGATTTATTTATTCCAAAGATCTTTTATTTTAGGGCCATATCAATGGTAGAACCAATGTTAATTCATTCTTCTATTGAATTATTAATCGTAAAAGTGCACATAATACAATATAATAAAGGTACATAGCTTTGTTCAAATCCCACGTATGAGCACAATAACGGTCTTGTTCGGTTAACGTTACCATAAAGGTGGTAATTGTTAATTCGACACAGTGCCGCACATAAATCACATCTACCTGCAGTGAGAGAAACGATACTTTACAATTTATTACACATTACCAGACTGCCTACGTACACCATTCGGAATTAAGGCACAGAACACGCACATCTAGGCTCCCCTTTCCTTCGTATTCTATACACAGGAAGCGATTTCAGATAGCAAATTCGATGTCATTAGTATTGTACGAGCCTAAAGTTTAATGTAAACAGAATGTTGAAATATACATTTTACGAACAATAATTGCATCTCTTCAAGTACATTTACGGTCATATTGTCTATTTTCAAATTATAATGGTCACATATTTATCTATAACTCATATATATATATGTATTTTAGTGAGGTAAATAAAATCAATACTTTGTTTTTCAACAGTGTAATGTTATCGACCAAAGTACTTGTAGTAGGTGAGCCAATGATGCTAAGTGTAGATTTACTCCAGCGCCATGGGGGCCTATTGCATTTGATAGATGAGGTGATTAAATTAATGAATGTGGTTTGTTTCCACTTTCACTTACAACAATGCAAAGGGAGAAAACCGAGAAAATATATTCGGGCGCATTAGATATTTAGAGGATATGTTAATTGAATGCCAAAAACGTTTCCATTCAACTGTCTAATGATTGGAAAGTAGCTCAAACTCGTAACGACTTCTCGAAAATGCAAAGAGTATCTACATTTCGAAATACTCGAACGTGACACATTTTTACATAGACGGTTTAGTTTGATGTACTTGTCATGCTAGCCAAAAACCTGACGATCATTTTGCATTTCATTAATTTTTTTTTTATCCTACTATCCTACTTCTTATTCTATTTATAATATTTTATTTATAAGTATATATAATTAAATATAACATTATAAATGCGAAAGTTTATGAGGATATCTGAATGGTTGTTAATTCTTCCCGCAAAAACTACTGAAGAGATTCATGTAAAACTTTATAAAAATATTGCCATATATTAGACTTACATATAGATAACCTATCACCGCGATACCGACATACACGCGGCCGGGGCCGCGCGTAAAAGGTTGTTATATAAAAAAATGACAAAGGCACGTAGACGTTTAAAGATATCTTGCATTGTTGCCTTTAAAGTAAAAGAAATGTCCGCACTCGAGAGTGTTAAGGTCATAACTGTGTTTTTTTGAAACTTGAGAGACTCCCACTGCCTTTAGTCACGACCAAATCGTCAGATTGTTCAAATACATTATATAATAATACACATTAACGCTTTGCAATATGTAATTAACCTAACTTATCTTAACACGCTCTAGTACATATTTTGGACCAGAATTTTTTTGTTTCAAAACTTGATGAGCTGCGGCTACCCTAGCCGTTTGACCTTATGTTAAGGGTCCACGTATGCTAGAGATACTCAACAGAGTATAAAGTACTACTTCTTATGTTAATCAGTGGCGATATCGAGTAAATCCCGAAATCCATTCCAGGACTCCCCTACTTGTCTATTAAAAGGATCTAACGGTTTATGGCACATCGCTATCAATCTATCTTTGAGGTCATTGTTTTGCTAGTAAAGATCTATTACCACTTTGTATAGAGACTGCGTCTATTAAAGGTCGTTAGCGAAAAATTGGTAGCTTGCAGCGTTGTTTTGAATTGCGATTCAGTCAGCTGTCGGCACATGCGGGCAAAGCACGCGCGTCGCGCGCGCATGCCTTTAACTTTCGCCGCACTTTTCGCGCGCTACGAAATAATATCGAACGACTTTGTTTCTTTGCAGTTAAATATTTGAAATATATATTTTGTTTAAAACGCGGGTGTTAATGTGATATGTGTGCTTTGGATGCAAAAGTGTGAATTATTGTGTGTACTTCGTGTCTTCCTAATTGTTTTATTGTTAAATCATCTAAAGTTATTGTGGTGCTAAACTTGCGTGTAAGTGCGTGTTCAATCGAAATGACAAATTAACGAATCTGTCAAAAGTGTTGTGTGGATAAACATAAGTGTTTGGACGATAAACGTGTTTCTGTACGGCGAAGGTGAGTTTACGGTATCGTGTTATTGAATGGAGATAGTAAATGTGTATTTATGAACAAGTCTCATTTGTCATATTTTATGGAGGATTAGAATTTCTCAGGAATAAATGTTGCTTATAACTAGTTCAGTTATGTAGAGTTGACCATCTGTATTTGCAATTGGAGCTTCACAAGAAAGAAATAACAGGATATCTACATCGTGAAGGATGTTATATTGTTGACGGGAAACATAAACTTTAAAATAAATGAGTTTAAATGCAGGTAAAAAGTAACGACGGAGAGGAAGGTAGTGAATTGAAAAATTGAATAAACTCATTAAAAACATTTGGGAACAATGTGCCGTGTGAACTGTAATAACTGTTGAAAATATACAAAACAGAGCGTTAAAAACTTGTCAGTGCATGAAGTATGTACCTACTACTGTACATACCTACTTACACTTCTTGATTTGTATTTTGTATCTTATCTACAGTGTTAAAATATTTACCTCCCATGCGTGTTTGATCTGCCCATTGTAGAAACTTCTATTTTGATTGAACTCCAACCGTATTTACGTTTGTATGTTATTAAGATAAGATGCATAATATGTAGTACCTACTTCGTGACTCATGTTATTAGGTCATATCGTATTGTTGAATGATAAAAATAAATTATTATAACTAAATAGATCCTCAATATAATATTTCAGTGTCCAGAGATTGCAGAAAACGATACGGTTCTTTACAATGGAAGGCATAGAATATATGTACCTTTGATGTAATCTAAGATATTTTTTTATAGCCTTGTGTGTTAATGCAGTCATCAAAAATTAACAACAATATCTAATTGGCATTATCTATATAAAGAATATTTAATCTCCTTATTTCATAAAATCGAATATCAACTATTCAATATTATAATTTTTTTAAACCTTACGAATATTTAAGAAATTAATTAATATAAAATTGCCTCAACGTTAGACGAATAAATGTTTATAAAATATCAATTTTCAGAAAAAAAAAACAACTTAATATTTACGCCTGCTGTTGTGTTCAACAACTATGTTTCCAAGCGTTTAGTAAGTGAAATCGAGCAAACAAACTCATGGCTCCCCTTTTAAAAAGTACACTCATAAAACATAAATAAGACACAACAGAATGATATTACAGCACTATTTTCACCTGTGCCGCCTCTTTGTTAAGATTAAAAAGCAACAAACTAAATAGGGCTTAAATTATAACTAAGGAAAAGATTATAAGAGAAAAAGAAAAGAAATGGACAATAAGCAACATATTAGCTCACATTACGATTTTACTCTGTTTTATCATTCATCCATATGCCGTGAATCCTAAATATTTTTATGGTGTTTTATCCTGAATATGGTTCACTACACGGTAATAGACCTTATTAAAAGTATTAAACTTAACAGCAACAGAATTTTAAGATTTGCATTTTATTTCAATCAGACAGCGTAAGTCCGACGATAGAAAGTCAAAAAAAATTTTTCTGGTTTTCTATTAAACTGATGAAAACTTAGACAATTTCATTTTAAACCTGTTACAAATCATGAAATGAGCCACTTTAGCAACTGTTTTTTCGATGACCTTGTCGATGGTACGTTTGTGCATCGAATTAACTCTGATGTCATGATCCACAGTCCAGTGGCATTATTTGCTAGATGCCTAGAGTTGTCGTGGAGTTCTAGAACGAATTTGGAATTGGTTGCGCTCGAGATCCCTCGACCTTCGACTACGTATCGTTGCAGAATCGAATCGTCTTGTGGTAACTGTAAAACTAGTTTGGCTGTCGGCCGTTTCTCTAATAAGATCGGACGCGTTCCGCAGTCAATACTTTTTGTATACTTTTTCTTAAGCTATTGCGTATAGAAATGGATAGCACGCTCTTACGTTGTCGGAGAATGGATTCAATCTTGCCAGCGCCATCCACATTACATTTTTTTTGATTACTTTTTATTTAGATTTGATATCCATACGTGATGTCGCTTGTAGACACGTAATGGAAGTAAAGAAAAACAAGAAAATATTACATAACTATACGACTATCTACGGCCCAAATATTATTTAATTTCATCGTAAGATTTCACTTTTCTTAAAATCAGATTTCATACAGTGACCTGAATGTTTTTTTCTACTTGATTTTCAGGATATTTTTCTCAGTCAAAACTTGTGATTGGCTATAAAGGTTTTTTGAATTAATCTAACACGATGAATAATGAAATGCGACTTTCCATAACGGGACTTTCACGAGATGTTAATTGTTTACACGAAGTAGAATTTTCAGGATTAAACCTACCAAAGAATAATTAATGTAAATATTGTTTTTTTTTTAATATTCAGATATACATATACGTGTATATAATCAATAATTAAATACAAAAATTATGTAGAAAAAGTAATTCGGTTCGGTTGGTAGTTACATACATCGAATAATAAGAATAATAATATGAACTATGCATACCACCAGTGTTGTTGAAAGCCGATTCTGTGAAAATAGTTCAATAATAAACATTGACAATTAGAAATATTATCAACTGTTTTCCCTTCTGCGATAGGCTCTGGATATTCCATGTAGGGTAGGTTGAATAGCACCCTTGTGGAGTTTTACAAGTTAATTAAAGTGTAACCTTATACAGAAACTATCCTAGGGGTCAACACACTCTGATGTTATTTTGTGGCCAGTATAAGTACTGCTAAGCACATACGAGTAATTCTGTCTGGCTATTAAAGTATGGAGTGCGATGAACCGATATCATTCAATATCGTTTGGCGGCTTCGTCGCATAAGTTTGTCCCATTGCAAATGGTACGCATGGGAATTTTCTAATAAGCTACATGTTCGTCCGTTTAAATAAGCACGCGACAAATTAGATGGAATCAGGTTATCATTACCCTGGGAAATAGAAATTTCAGTAACAAAGGTTTAATTTTTTTAGTTACCGCAGTTAAAGCATCGATATGCTTTATTAACTTTTTAAATTAAAAAGTTACGTATTTATAATTACGTATAAAGTTAGTAATTTCTAATAATCACGTGTCTACTGGTACTTGTTGCCTAATCCGATAATAATTTATTGCGAATACTTTTTCCATAATTAAGTAAAAGAATGATAGAATATATCACGTGTTGTGGGCGTTTTATGGTGAGCTAGAGGCGCCTCTTAGGTTGGTTCTTAAGTAAACTGTAGGTACTTACGGTTGACTAAATATTGACAATTCTCGTTGGTAGCGTCGTGACAAATAGTTTTGCGAAAAAATACGAGTATTTGTCAGAGACGTCTGTTAAATGAACGTTTGGAAAGCAGACGTATGTGCTCATCTAAGTACTTCATGTGTGTAAAATAAACATTAATATACGTTATATAGGGATTAGTACAGATTAAGTCAAAGTAATCAACGATTCTAAGAGACTACAATTGATAATAAACTATCGGAAGTATGTTTCTTTTATCAATTATGATGGTCTTTGTAATGGGGCTTATATTGGCAATAAATTTAAATTAGTAGCTAGATCTAGGATTAGAAGTGGCTATCTTTTCTTGAGATTATACCTACTTTACAAATTTTTAACGAAAAGCGATTACAGTGATTATCATCTCTGAATTGATTGCATAGATTGCTGAGTGTTGTAAGTTTCAATCTCACATGAGACAACATTTTATGTGATCCACAATTTGTTGTTCTGAGCCTGAGTGTTTTTCGTATTCGTTTAATGTATGTTTGTAAAGCCCTTGCGACACAGAGTCCGGGTCTACACATCAGCCATTTAAAAAGTTGTAATATCTGTTACGTGTTCGCATTCATTCCGGTAAATATACTAATAACTACTAAATATATCTACTTCCTTCCCAAGAAAATTATTTTATTGCATCTTGTCAGAATATCTTTTACTAAACAATAAATAACTTATTTCGTGTAAGTAGATATATACTCTTGATATGTGTAACTGTGTATGCGGTCGTAAGGTAAGTATATTAAACACACCGTGAAATAGTAACCATCACATTAATGCTGGCAATATTGAAGGTCAAGGGCACGGACGTACAAATTGTATATCTCACTCATTTGACAGAAGACGGACAAGTGTGTGACATTTGAGAGATGTGGGTCTCAAAAACCCAATTACAACATTAGGAGCAATAGGGAATATGTATGTATTTTTTAACCATTTATACTAGTTATAACATTACCAAAAGTACACATACCATATCCGAAATATAAACCATTAAGTTGAAATCACTATTATTTTCGAGCGAGTTAAAAGCGGCCATTTTGCTGGGCTTGTTCTGTGACGTCAGATTACTCCCATTTAGTCGTGCAGAGTTTGATTTGCAAAGTTCACAATAAAATTGTAATAAAAGTATTACCAGGGCAAAAATTATTGTAAATATTGTGTTCCTATGTGGTCTTGATA
This sequence comes from Hypercompe scribonia, assembly GCA_949316085.1. NCBI lineage: Eukaryota > Metazoa > Arthropoda > Insecta > Lepidoptera > Erebidae > Hypercompe > Hypercompe scribonia. Next base: position 13,055,753 of record OX438981.1, on the reverse strand, counting down.
AGGTATATTGATGTATTTTTATAATATATTTTCCTATACGAGCATTCGTAGAGCATAATATAGATCTCTTTGTTTAAATAAGCTGGTTATATAATTAATTAGTAAGTATTTACATGGTAAAATTTATTACTGCCACCTCCCAGGGCCGCGTGAGCCCTACTGTCCCGCAATTGGCAGTTGCGGGACTTGCGGGGATGCCACATGGGAGTTCGGCTGATTTTCCAACGTAATATTATTGAACTCTAGTATCGTTCATTAACTTTGGAAAATTTGGCAAAATTTGAAGTTATGGGAACGTTGGTGTGGGGCTTTAGGGTTATATTTATTACATTAGAATAATTTTTGCTAAAGTAAACGATTGACTAATAGTACGGGAGGCCACGATGCTAAATCGGGATTTACTCGAGCGTCATAGAGACCTATTCGGTTGTGAAGCTTAGATGATGAAAAGAAAAATGACATTTAAAATATACCATTTCATCAGTGGGGGAAGCGGCTATAGATTTTCAAAAATGTAAAAAAAACAGTTCCATGGACATACTCGAGCGTGTCAGATAATGATATTATATATGTCCTACGTATTTTTAAAAATGTACATATGTTAATCTGACTGTTTCAGTGATGGGGGTGGTCGTACGTAGAGGGTCAGAAATGAAAAAAAAAAACTTTATCGAGCGCGACAGATTTTCGAAGGGGATGTTAAGTGAACCTAAAAAAATGCTCTTATATAATAATCTGACGATTTGGATGTGATGCAAAGTCATGGCCGTTATTAGAATGTGCAAAAAAAATTGGTCATTTTGAAATACTCAAGCGCGTCAGATTAAGATATATATGGTTCATCTTGATGCACTAGACATGCTGTCTCATAATCTGACAATTATCTAGAGGGATTTCGCTAATCTGATAATTAAAAATTTGTTTTTTGTATTTTTTTAAACTATTGAACTTAATTAATTGAAAAACTCAGGAAATAGCATGCAAATGAGAAAGTACATGTCTTTTTTAAAGTGAAATATTTGTATTTATAAGAAAATAATTATAAGAAATTAAATTGTTTAAAGTATTTTTTTAGAGAGGAATAGAAGCGCGGAGAGGTTGATATAGGAATCACGTAGCTGTACACATTTAACTTTATCGATGAATTTTTGCTGCTTCGGCTTGCGGAAATTGTCAGATTATATATTTTTCGTAATCCTTGAATTATTCCGTACAAAATAAAAAAAAATTTAGCCACGCTCGAGAATGTCCAAGTGACGTTTTTTTTTACAACTTTGTAGGCCTCCCCCTTCTTTACGTCTCACTCAAATTGTCAGATTAGTGAAATCTACACGTTTTAGCACGTAACTAACTTGTCTTATCTTAATCTGACGCGCTCGAAAATGTTTGACGATCATTTTTTTTTTACTAATCTAATCCTTTATCCTTGACGGTCGATCATATATAGAAGTCTCATATTTGGTGTAAGTACTTAATAGAGTACAAGGTATCCCCCTGTATATTAATCTGTCGCGCTCGAATAAATCCCGGAATCCCTTCTACGGCTCCTCTACTATAAGGTCTGTAGGTTACGAAAGCATAATATACAAATCACAGAACTATCACATAGAGGATTCTACGTAGGGATCGTCAATTATACTAGTAATCCATACATAGTTGTTTTGTTTATAAATTTTGATAAAGTTCATAAAAGTATTCACAATATTTAAGACAGGTATTTATCCATTCAAATATTGCATATGGATAAAAACATTTAACTTATTTAAAATAATCACCAGAAATACAATCCAATTGGTTGACAAAAGACGTCGATTGTCGATTCACTTTTTGTTCGAACAATAGCATTGTGTTTTCAAAATTTGCTATGGAATTGTTAAAAAGTTTCTTTTTATTATTAAATTTCACTATTAAATTATGATAAATTTTAAAAATAACTGTGTACATATGTTTTTTAGCAATAATGCAAATAAAAATTGTTATCTATTTTAGAGTACTTATTCATCCAATACAAGAAATACAATTTTATTATTTTATAACAACGTTTAGCTCTATCGTTATCTCTTCATAAATCAAGAGTGGTCCGTTTGATTTATGGAAAAACTGTCTGTGACAAAAAGTATTCGTCAATTCGTTGTGTAGTTTTAGACTTAATTGGTATATGTTTTTTTGCAGTTTCCGTTTACATTTAAATTATCGTCGCATGTAAGCACTTACGGGAAATCATTAACAAATCAAAACATGGCTGACTGAATCATTGTGTTGTGGCCCCGAGAACTAATCTACCTATCTGTAAAGAAAAACAAAAATAATTTGTACTAAACTTTGGTTTTTAACTGATTTAATATCGTTTTTTTAATTTTAAATATTTTTTTTACTAAATTTGTGTGTTAAAGATTTCTTTAATTGTTTCTGAAAATAGTTATTTATGATTTATTTTCATAGATTATTTACACTATGCCGTATAAATAATCTAAAAGAAAAGGTTATAAGGACGTATAAGGACGTCCGCGTGTGCCCGCGTTAGCAGGCAGGCGCTAGGAGGGCCCGGATGAAGTTATAATAGCTGTATACGGATCTCTCCTATCTCGGGCGCAGAGTGGCACACCGTGTGGTTTTAGTCGGTCCGATTCCAGCACACCACCCCGCCGCAAATCCCGGTGGGGTGACGGCAGTCGGGAGTTTTCACGCGTTTGAAAAAAAAAAGAAAAAGGTTTGTATCAAGCTTTCCTTTTTTAGTAATGCTGTAGTTTTACATGATTTGCTACCTTAATCTAGAATAGGTAGTGATATTGTATTCTTAAGCCTAACGGTGTAATAAACGCCCTAAATATAATTACTATGCACATAAATTATTTTCCAAATTCGTGTTCACGTACACCGTATTCGACAGTATATCGTGCAGTTCTCAATATGGAATATAAAGTTCAGTCCCGATATTGTAGGCAATTTTGAAACTCTATAAGTGGCACAAAACTTATTCAAACGTTAAGCCTCTGTTTACGCTGTTAACGGCTAAATAAATATAGTAATTTTCATCTTTAGTTGGATTTTAAGCCCTACTTAATCATAGTTTATAACTATAACTTCTAAAACTGTTGAGTAAAACCTGACTGTACCTATTTTTAACATAATACAAAACTTATTATAACAAGGACGATCTTACTCAACTGATCATTTTATTTATTTCCACTCGAATTATTGGCAATTTTGTTTGTTTGTTTTTAAGTCTGCAACTTCAGTATTAGATAAAACTACATTTATCTGGTGACCTCATCTGCATATTTGTATGGATGTAATGGTGATCAAGTACGAAGGTAGGTTTTTTATTCTAAGAGCCTACCAAAATGACTACAGAAACATGAAAATAGAATCCAAGAGTTGTGGTATAGATATATAGAATATGTAGTATGGTGACTTATACTCCCCTACATAAATAGTCCTCCGGTTTCACAAATGCTGTCGGTTTAAGTTGGTTTTCTGTGAGAGGGTAGTACAGGTACGGTCGAGCCGGCCAGTTCGTGTTGAAATCAGCGTCGCTCTACTACCAACCTAGAACATGGTAATGGAAGCCAATAAAAAATACTACTGAGCTAAATGTTCTACAGAAAAAAAATCTTCATAAGTAGCAACTGCTTAAAATTTTCTAGTTTGGGACTTGATGAAACAACTGTTATTCTTAGGTGATTAATGCGATTGTGATGTATTTCTATTAGAGGATTCGACTACCCCGGCGGTGCAATGGTAGCGTATGCGACTGCTGTGCTTGAGATCTCGGTTTCGATTTCCAGATCGCATTAAATGTTTGCATGATCTGCAAATATTTGTTTCGGAGTTTGGGTGTTTTCTATGTATAATATTAATATATTTACAAAAAAAAGTATATATGTATTTATATCAGTTGTCTAGTACTTATTTTAAGACTAGATGACGTTGTGTATCAAATGTCTGAAATATTTATTCATTTGCGTACCACATCGATTAATAAAAAATCAATACTTTTGGTATAATTTGATATTATTAACACATGTATAACGCAACATTATAAAATTGTGTATTGATTTGGTTTATATCTACAGTTTTAAACAGATATTCCAACTGCTTAATATTGGTCACACACAGGTTAGGTATCCACTTACTGGTTATGACACATAGTTACACTTGAAGAATTTTATCTAATTATATAAGACTACAGCTTGCGGAAAAAAGACCTTATCTGTTAAAGTAGCTATGAATAGTCATCTTAATATAAATTAATTACTGGAACATTATATTGAGTCACTAACATCGGTGAAGGAATTAATTAAATCGATATCGATTTTGTATGTTGTCAAATTTGGACCGGCCGGCCGCAATCTTTTAATTAAAAATCTATGTTTAGTGTATAATAAAGATTAGGTACTTTAATCGAATTTAATTTAGTTAAAGGTACTTAACGAAGAAAGAAAATTAAAGAATAAAGTTACCAGATAGATATAATAATAATTAGTAAATTGTAATGAACTCGACATAAGAATGTCTATTGATAGAAGTTTAGTAAATAGTCAGCTGTTTTATAATAATTATTTGTCGTTATTTTAATCGAACGACATTATGAAAGAGTTCTTCTATATTAAAAAAAAGAATGTCTTCAAATCTTTTAAGGCGATGAAATGATAACTGTTAATTTATTATGACGTTAACCACGTAATCTAGTTGAGATTACAATACCATATTATAAACCAAAAACATATCGTAAACATAACACCATTATGTCAATTATTGTGAGCTCGTCTGTCTTAATGTTGTCTATCACAAGTTTCACAACAATTTCAACGATGATGTACTCGTGTCTTTGTGTAACAAAACCATTATATCGGTGTATGTTTGTCTGTATTATGTAAATCTACTGTTCACCAGAGTACTTGGTGTTTGCGCCTGCGCTGGCGTGCAATTGAGCAATGTTTGAACAGTATGTGTAGGTTTTATGTCTGTAATATTGTAGTTTTTATCTAACTACTGCATATACTAGTTTCGACATGCTTTAAGATAACACGTGGATGTTTAAAATTAATTTACAAAATGTATTACGGTAATAACATGATAACTCTAAGAGTTTGGCATTTAGCGGGTTTAATTTTCGGCCATAATTTTATTTTAGTAAGTAATTAATTAAACAAATTGTAGGTATTTGTATTTTGCTAGGATAATGTTAGTGTTTATTTTACTGAAATCAGTTAAGATAAAATCAGCTAATACCGTGGTGTTTTCACGATAACTTTGAAGAACATTAAAAAATAAGAATTATTTATACTTTTCTGTAGAATTGGCTAATTCTGTGAGAAATTTCTTATCTTATTTTTAAGTATAGTCAATTTGCCTATAATAATTCATTAAATGTTTAATTAGGTAAAAATGTGAAAACATCCGACGTACTTTATTCCGATTTAAAAATCCTAATGCCGATGCAATTGATTCCTGATTTCGAGCCTACAAAATACAAATAAAAAGAGGTAGAAGAATGATATATGATGTCCAAAAATCAAATCTGTTCGTTCTCTTTGAATTTTAATCGGTCGTAGTCTCTGTCCTATGTAAATAATAGAATGGCACCACAGTATGTTATTTACTTAATTAAATAGATATTTTAAATTTACACGAGAAATAATATATATATAATAGTTAATTAATATCGTTAAAAGGTTTTTTCTACTTGTTTGCTCCTGAAATTGTGAAGAATTCACATAAATGTTGAGTGTTTTCGATATGAATTGTAACCTATTTAATATTTCAACCTTAACAAAACTTACACTGAATAAAACTATAACTTAAAACACTATTTTGCAAATCGATGTACTCACGTGCTTATGGTCCGAAATATGTGAAGTCAGATGGTGTTAAACAAATCGATTATTCCAAAACGTACACACAATAAAACACCACCTTGCTATTATATAAACATTAACAAATTAATAATCAATTAAAAATGTGTCTTGCAAACAAAATGAACATGTAAATTGCTTTAAAATAGCCGTTATTCTAAATACATATGCATATGGCGCCATTTTTAGAACCACTCGGAATAGAATGTCTTTACTTTGCACCGACTTTACATTTTCTTCCATTTAATACAGTAGTTACTATATGCATACGTTTTCATGTTTAACGATATCAAACAAAACAGGTTTTACGCAAACCTTAACAGAGAAGAAGATAAGTACTGCAATTAGTAGGTAACGTTTCAGTTTGATGTCAATTAACTGCAGAGCATTATGGACAAAAGTCAGGGACTTATATGGGCGTAGAGAGTATACGATTTCTGTTTGAATATTCTTTCATTTTTAAAATTTCATTACGTCATATCAAAGGGCGATATGTTTTGCGTTTACTGAGTTTATACTTTTTAGTCGAACAAGTTTTTTTTAGACACCTTGCTTATTATAATAATCTTTCACCTCTTTCCTCAATTCTCAAGTGAGTCAACTTCACTTGAGAATATAAAAAATATATGTAATTAAGGTTAAATATTATTCAATTCGTAAATAAATTGTTGTTAAGATTCTGAAATATATAGAGATATAAAGTTAAGATTTTGAAATTCACCGCAAACGCAAATTGAAATAAATTGAACATTCCAATGTAAAGTTTTTCTACCTAGTATCGGTGGTGGCCAATTAGTACAACTTTAATGTGCCTCTTTCAAAGTTCAAAATGTTTTCTCTCTCGTATTGGTATTTAGTAGGAAATTAGCTTAGTTTTGATGTGCTCATATTAAAGCTCAAAAATCTATAATATGCACATTAAAACATAGAGAATGTATACCGATCTTAGAATTTCAAACTTTGAGACATATCTAGACTAGCAAAAATAGGAGGCTTTATCGGCTGGGAAACCTTTGTGGAGTCCCCCTGGGATTGAAATAATATGGCCCAGGTCCCCTTCAAAGTAGAACGCCTAAGACTGGGCGTCAGAGTGGTTTTTAGTTGAAACACCACATACTCCTGGCTCCTGCGTACCATTTTCCACGTCAATAAAAAAGGGGGTATTCATTTCAAGAAATGTTTTCCACCCGTAGACTTAAACCCGTAAACTTCGTTCGCTGAATGATAGTTACTGTAAACAATTGCCTTGTCACTTAAACAATATATCAACGGATATATTTATAAATGAAAAGTTACCAAAGAAAGACTCGACGTGAAACGTTACTAACAGAATTCCTGTTGAATATTCAATCATTAGACCGGATTAATATTCTCTTTCCCGATATCACAGCCTTCTTGTCCATGTAAATGTATATCTGAAGTACCTGTTTATATTTCCTCTAAGGGAACTATCTAACCATTCATTTAAGCGTTGAATGCTGAGTATAACGATAAGCATCGTGTAGTATATCCACTGTTTATAATGAAACGCGTAAAGCCAGAACCTTGATACTCTCGACTAGGAACAAGATTTCTGCCAAGTAAGTAATCCTTAGTAATTTATTCGAGACATCCCTTGGCAATTATGCCATAATATTAAGCTCTGTTGTAGGGTTCCGTGAGATCAAAGTTAGAAAACTGCAGTATTATTTTACAACCCCTATAATGTACTTCAGTATAATTTACATATTGTCGTAATACATACTGGTATTGAATATTCATTTATATGTGGCTTGTTTTGTGTTGATAAGATTCAAGTTAAATCTCGGCTATAACACAAATAGCTATCAATGAACTTTTGCATTTGCCACAAGTTTAAAGGCGATTTTTATGGAACATTTCTGTGTGACACGCTATTTTGAACATATACCTATGTGTGTATGTATTTGTATGTAAGCCTGACATTAACATGAATTAATTCTTTTATTAGCTTATTTTAAGGAAGCATTTATTCAAAATAATACATATTATATAGAATTAACTTCGTTGGATTGGAGTTTTATACTTTTTATTAAAAAATACAATAAATAGGAGGTATAAGTTATGCACTTATTTAAAAAATTAACGTATCAGGTTATGATCTACTTTCAAAAATAACTTCTGTATTGTCATAATCCTAATAATGTTGATATAACTAATCATACGTCTCAAACTTGACCGATTTCCTTTAAAGAGCATACACATCGTGGTTGAGCGCCCACTGCCAACTGTTTTTCTCTATTTGTCCATCGATAGTAGCACACAGAACAAGACTACAGTGTACGCACCTGCCGTGCCAGCGCCTGCACATCAGAATAATTTTACGCTTAATGAATAGCTGATCATCGCAACCAATTATTTACCACAACTACTGGTCTGATGTAACGACCGTTTATTAGTGTTACATGTTTTAAGTTACTTCTGTTTTATACTAACAAGCTAATGTTTTTTAAAGCCCCTACCGGTGTTAATAAAATCCGGTGTAAGTACTTTGAAAAGCATATTAAAATCCCATAAACAAATGTCCTGTATACGCAGGTCGAGTTCTACAACCCTTAACGTAATGGCAGTAGCCGATGTGACCATTTTAATGACTTTGCCTTCGTGGAGGTCTATTTAAAAGTTATTTTGATATTTTTACTACCTGCCTTCCTGCCTTTATAGTGAAGAGGAGGTACCATGATCTCAATACTGAGATAATTGTAAAGGCGTATATATAAGGAGTATATACATATATATATAGACATACTGAAAATATGTGAACTCATCGTATTCAATGATTAGCAATTATTTATAAGTAGATAACAGAGTTTTGTTAATTCTTCAGCAATAAGGTAATTATGATAGTGGTTACTGGAAACCAGCTTGCTCGGTATTATTGTGTGATAGTCAACTCACAATTTATAAACTTCTTTTGTTGCCTTCTCTAATTTTGTCACATAGGTAGATAAGTGTTAAAATGGGCCTATTAGAGAAAAATTTCATTGCTTAAAAACACGGATGAAACAACGTTTTCTAAAAATGACGCCTAGCTAGATCAAATTTTCGCCCCTGAAACTCTCCGCATACTAAATTTCATGAAAATCGTTGCAGCCGTTGCCGAGATTCAAATTACGTAAATATGTACATACAAGAATTGCTTGTTTATAGGTATAGATTTGTTAAACAAGCGGTAAAAGATTCACACGAACTGTAATCGTCTTTCAATAACATTTTTTCTGGAGAGTTTTAAAGCTACTTCTGGCGGTACAACACCTAAAAAAAAAGAATCACGAAAAACGGTCCATACACTAGCTACGAAGGGCCCAGATATTACGTAACATACAAACAAAAAATTACAAAATATGAAGTTCAATTCAGCATAGCTCTTTCCTAGTTGATTAACAAATGCTATCATGCTAATTCGCTCTAGCTCCGCTCTAGCAGAAGAACATCAAAATAGTTTTTTTTTATTTTTATTAATCTTAGACAAACTTACAGAAGTACACTGTACATAAATTAAAAAAAAAAATGGCAATAGTACGCCATTAATAAGTCTCCACATATAGAAACTAAATACGAAAAAAAACTTGAACAAAAATTGTAAACATTTTTATAAAACGTAAAACTGTGTCCGTTTTATAATAGTACCAATAATGCCAATCAACATGCTTAATAATATAAGTCTATAATAGGCAAAATAACCGAGATCAGTCTCATTCTCATGGACGATATCTGGCAACAAAAATATCAAAGTCATACTTGCGTACTAAGTTATTGTAAGTTTGATAAGAATGATGCAGAAAACTGTTTTGGCGATACCTTGTAACAACTGCTGATATTGAAAAAACTAGAGCGTGGCGCAATGAATGCATTCGAACATAAATTCTTAGTTTGCTCAGCAGCTGAGGACATTCGATGGAAGAAGTCGGTATTCTTGCAAGGAACATATAAGGAAAATGTTTCTTTTTACATGAAATTGTACAGTCACGACAGTGTGACTTCATTCTAAAATTGAGATATCGTATAAATTTCTTTAAACCTCTTCAATCGTTCAAATAATATCTTGGACTCCAAATTTGAAGACGTATTCTAAATGAGATCTAACTCTATTACACTATTATGTATAAAACTTCAACTTATCAAATATGTATTTTTTTTACAAATAGCCCTGAGAGAAATAGGCCGTCAGCAGCGTGTGTTAATTTTACATATTGGGTTTAACCCACTATTGACTTTACGGATGGCGTAGTGGTTTTAATAGTCGTAACGCTGCTTTTTACTGCGCTGAGTGTTATAGGTTCAAACCCACATGGGACTACACTTCGTGTGATCCACAAATTGCTGTTCTAAGTCTGGGTGCTCTTTGTGTCCTTTTCATGTACGTTTGTAAAGTCCCCAGCGACACAGGACTTATTCCTAATGCGGGAGTTATCTTTTGAAAAAAAATTCTTTTTTTTTTGAATATTTTATAAGTTTTTTTTTTTGAATATTTTGAATATTATATATCTTATAATAAATATCAGCAATAATGGACGAACAATACAGTAGCAATTTTTAAAAGAAAAAACGAGACGATACGATATAGATTTGTAGTTGAAAAGTATATTATTAGATATAAATTGGCCGGAAAAATGTAGGTAGATACGAGTCATGGTAACAGTTGTGTGAGAGCACTCACCTTTTACCCAGTTACCTAGCTACTCGTATTTCACGTATTGTGGTACAGTGCACGGAGGCGTAGCGGCGGAACTGCCGATACCCACGTCTCGGTAAACGTGCAACCTTTTTAACTCCCAGCGGGACAGATATGGGGTTTTGTCAGAAAAGTTTCTGTTGACTTCGAACAAGCAAAGAACGCTTGTAATAGTTTTTGGTTAAGGCCTCTAGGGTTTGTTGAGATTTCACTTTAAAGTTTTTCTTACAAACAATATTTATTGAAGTTAATTTCGTACATTTCGTCTGTAGTTTAATTTCTAAGACGATATGTTCAGGTCGTGATATCGTCGTTAGAAACACGAGAGAACAGAATACCCAACTGAGCTTAATGATGTGTTACGGATAATTACACATCATTTAACTCTGTTGGGAAGGTGTGTCAAAATGATTGGTACTTGAATGGAATCATTACCGTTTCTTTAGTTATTTATTTATTTACTCTTTTATTTTTGTTTTTGAATTTTATTTGTGTAGGTTTTATTTCCCCTTGCTACCGTGAGACATAATATATCAGATGAAAATGCAATAACAAAAAAATTCAATCATCCAGACAATATTTATTCAGTGTATTCATTTTCATTGTTGGGCCATATGCCGAACAGATAAATTCTGACTATCTCAGAAAATTTTGAACTTATTTCTCTATTGTGGCTTTTGTGTAGACTCTTTAAATCTTTGTTTTAATAATAGTTATTTTAATTCTGTATTTCGAATTAGGATTTTTAAGCTTTTCAATAACAGTATCTACATAAGGTTTGAGACAGAATCACAAAATAAATACATAAATAATAAACACACACAGTAGTTTCATTATATTAGTTTTACTAATTGTGAAATTAGCATATCTACAGAGAATTATGATCATGTTCGACACGCAATGCTTTTAACTAAAAAACAAACGTCAACGCAATGACCCATGAACACGCACCAAACGTATAGATGGTATTTAATTTACATACTAGCTTACGTCCGTACCTGCGTATTCGACGGTGTTGACCATCGCGACAAAAAATAATCAATACAATATCCATAAGTTGAATATGGAACAAAATTGTAACTAACCGCTAAATTTTTTATTTACAAAATTCGCTCTCTACGCAAAAAAATTATTAGAAATTTGTAGCATGTTTCTGTGAAACTTAGTAGCATTGCAGCTTTTGATTTTTTAATGAAAAGTGAGTTGATACATACTTGGTTTATAACTGCATAAAAATACCATCAATTCATCATGATAATTAACTCGCAAAAAGTGGTATCTTTTCTAAAAAGAGTCCCTTGCGGCATTGTTTGTTAGCGTTAAGTTTTTATCAGCCTGATTTCAACGATCTTTAATAGTTTAAAATCATTTAAGACAATTTCGTTTAGTTTTTGTTCCTTACAAATTTAGTTCGGTTACTCCCGGTGGTTTTAATAGTTAAAAATTAGAAACTGTTTAATCTTTCTTTGCCTGACAAATGAAAGAGTATGGTAAGACTGTACGGGTTAATACCTCAGAATGTATAGGTTTCAAATAAGTGGTATTTGATAGCTTCTGCTTTCTAATTAGATAATGTGAAATATTTATGAAGCATTGTGGCTCAAGAAAAAAGTAATGAAAGTTTTACATCATGAAATCCTATTTTCTAAGTCATATTTCTTCATACTACTTCTCTGTTTATTGTCAATAAAAATATCGTTGCAGATAATGGTTTAATTGCCTTTATTTATGTTTTTTCGTCAACGTAATTTGAACCTTATTATCAACCTTTGATGAACATGGACTTCTTTATAGACTACCTGTATAATATAAATGTATACTTGGGACATGAAGCGAAGCAGGGAACGGTCCCTACTTCGCAAAGGGTGCAACGTAGATACTAATTAACTTTTATTATACAAAACTTGCCTTAAAAAAAGAACTTTATATGTATATATAAACTATTGAATACTATACTCATCTATATATAGTCTATCTGCAGTCCTTAACATATACCTTGATATCTGTGACAGACGCCCTCGAAACCGATGAAGCAGTAGTTATTTTTATTCTTTCCCACCAGTTTTATCATAAATAAAGTGCAATGTATTATGAATATAAAAATTCTCACCTAAGACGCACTTCGTAAGTTCTAAAATGACACTAGTGACAACTGTTACAGAAATGAAACTATATTTTAACGACTATAAGTGGTACTATTCTAAATGGTTGACTTTTAAAATAAGTTTTGGTTGGAGTATATCTATGTATAATATATAAAATATTAAATTTTCTACCGAAAATTTTTTTGATAAAGCAGATTTTTTAAGATTCATCGCTTCGTCTTAACACAGACTCAATGTCTGCCTTTACAAAGTGAAAGTATGTGCCCTCTATGGTTAGATGTGATACCATCTAGTCTCGTTAATGTCCTCACGCTTCATCTAATGAGCATCGCGACACTTCGCGCTTGCCACGAAACGCCCATTGTTGCACTTTGACTCGCTTGAGTGTTTAATTACCTACCTCGATGACCTCAGGCGGATCCGATATTGTTCTGCTTTTAAATGGCATAATAATCTCAACACATTATCGTTCTAATGACTTGCTGTAGTCTAAGCTGGACACTGAAAACATGTTTAATATGTTGATAAATAGTACATGTTCTGTCCCATGTGGTGTTTGAATCCATAACACTCAGCGCAATAGCGCAAAACTCAACTCGCTGCGACCACTTAAACCGCTGCACCATCTGTGTAGTCATAAGGTCATCCTTGTAGAATAAACCTAGACGCTAACAGAGACAGAATAACTTAAGTACTAAATTTGCAAAAGTTTAAACCAAACTACAACATTACACGATACGATGATTGAACATTAGTTATTTCAGTGTGGTCTTTTTTGTATTCGTTCTTAGCCAAGCTCCAGGACTGATTTAAAAAATTGCATGTTCTGAGCTGTTCGTGAGTGGCGAGTGTTATGTTGAATTAATTGATCATTTTATATAGTAAGAAAATACGTTGGAAAATTAAATCTTTGTGTAATATATTTCCTGATAATAACCAACTAATTAACGTCTCTTGTTTTAAATTTTACAACGTTAATCATTGCTATACACTTGTAAGCATGAGAAGGGCTTAATAGTTTCTGTATAAGGATGAAAATGTTATCAACTAAAATATAATGTAAAAAACATTAAGAATTCTGAAATATCTCTTTGAATTACTACTTATTGCTTAAATAAGTCTGAAAATTCAAAAGCTATTTATCAGATAAGACGTCTGTCATCTTTATTCATAGTGCATATTCATGAATAGCTAGGCTACGCGAACGTTTTGATAGTTCCCTCATAAAAATTCTATTTTCGCTGCACTGACCGACAATGCATGCATGCACATGACGGCTGCATATAATATTTATGTGTGCTCGAGGAGATCGTATATTTGACGTGTATTTATGTTTAAGAATTTTTTTCCGGCCGGCATTTCTTCCGTGTTGCATAGTATAGATTAAATAAACATAGAAATAGCGTTAGTTGTTCTATGGACATTGGTATCCACGTATATAAAATCAATAAATAAGGAAGAGGTGAATTTTGTACTTACTAACATTAATGCTGCTGATCTATTTTGATTAAAGAATAATACGAGTATTGTTACAACTACCATTTTTCTTTACTGTCATGCACTTACATTTTCTAAAAAACCTTTAAATTAATTTAAACACACTTGAACTGTATTGTAAAATTGAATGGATCATTTTTTTGCGTTTATTATGTGGGACCAAAACACTGGCGAAAAGTAGGCATTTAATATGGCGTGATTTTATGAATGTATCTATAATCAGCTGTTTGCAGTCATGATTTTCAATAACTTACGTACTTACAAACTCTGTTAGTTATAATTATGTAAAAGAAATGTTTTGATTGTCAGAAAAGTAAAAGTAATCTTCAAATGTAAATTATATTGATTCAAATGAAAGTGTAAGTAGATGAATCACATCGTCTTTATGGTACATAAAGTTACATGAAAGATAACTTTATTTATTTTGTAACATGTAGGCACTAATAAATTAATTTTAATGCATTATACTTACACAACAATTTTTGATGTCGCCGGAAACATGTATAAGAGTTAACCTCTGTAAAAGTCTGCGGTACGAGGACTCACTAATAACATATTATTATAACATAAAATATTTGGATTCAGTTCTTCAGAAAGGTCTAATGAACATAAAACCTATCTAGAGCTGTAGGTCAAGATCTTGAAGAATTTAACTCTACCATCTCTGCCTACCTCGGACAGGAGCAGATGGGGTGCATGTTTGAGTGTATAATACACGTATTTTGGTCTTTATGGTTCTGATCAAACTTTGACATTTGTCACAAATGATGTTAAAGTTACAGAAAAGTTTTGGAACAAATAGTTTTGTGTATTTTTATTTTGTTTCTGTCCAGTCATCGCGTGCTCGCAGTTCAATAGCTGTGCTATATACCGTTGTTTTATTAATTATTAACTGTAACTCGAGTAGTTTAGAAGTCAACGACTCCGCTTTGTGTACCTAGCTATAACGTTTTATGTGTAACCAATCGATTCCGCAAACTATTACTTACATGTTACTGACTCAAAACTTTTATTATTTCAGACGTTTATAGCATTCCTGCATGCTTACCTTTTGCGTGTTTGTTATTTTTATTGGATGGGTGTATTAGAACTTTTAATATAGTTTAATACAATATTCAGAGTCATGTTGTTTAGATTCGAATATCCAGTTCTTTTTATACTGTTCATTCATCAATGACACATGTCATCACATTGCGGTAGACAACTTAAGTAGATTCCGTATTTTTTTAATGTAATTAATAAAGAATAGTTTTTATTTATTAATTTTAAAGATCACCAAGATGCAATGCTTCCGTATTAATAGATACGGAAACATTCCTTCATGGTTATTGAAATTTATAATTTATGGTAATCAAATATATAAATAAAAATATGGTGAATAAATGAAATATAGGCATAATATGTAAATGGTAATCAAAATACGTAAACACAAAATATTCTATCTTGTGATATATGAGGGATGGAATATTTTGTGTATGCAATTGAGATCAATAATTTATCATTGATTACATCATAGTCAACCATTCATGGCAAATTTTAATAAATAAACTACATCGTATTTAAAAGCTATGCTGGAATAAACCCCACCACTCTATCACATTACGTACACTGCCCACCTGTGACTATTATTAAAATATTAGGTAAACAAAAGGTTGTGGCGACTTATTAGGATACAATGACGAAAATAATTCAGTACCATATAATAAAAACATCAAAACAAACATTAGCTGTGTAGATGCGGTCCGGCGCTGATCAACTGGCCTGGTCTGAGAATTCTCTATTTGTGTTGGAGGGATACCTAGTATAGGATCTACTATAGTATTGTTCACACTGAAAATAATAAATAGTAATTTGAAAGAATAATTGTTTCATTATTATCATTGCCAAATATCAACTTCATATAGTTAATCTCTATTTCACATTTCTATTTAGTATTTATTAGAAATGAATATAGTTCTATTAAATTACTTAAGTACTAAATAGAGATTTCAAGAGAGAGAGTTAAAACAAATAAAAAACAATTATTTAAATACGTAACAAATATATATTTTATGTATTTTCTTTGTTATGAAAATATAAACTTCATATATACAATATAAATAAAACATAAAATTACTATTAATTACGTAAATTTATGTAACAACTAACACCTTTCAATATATTTCGGTAACAAAATTGGATAAAAATACAGAAACGAGAATTTAAACCAAATTAAATATCATAAAAAGATTCGGAATTAGAAAACCATTGTTTACATCGCTCAACTATAGGTTACAGCGTAATAATGTCGGCAACATCAAAGCGAGCTTTGATTCTACTTATACTTTCCACGAAGCAGAGTAGAATCATTTTGACAGGCGAGTATATAAAAAATAACATCAGGTCCAGATATTCCAGTGCTCGCCGGATTATTCGCGGCATTATTAATATAGATACCAATAACTTAATAAAATAATAGAATCAAAATACACTCAGTTTCAGGTACACTAAACAACATAAGCTAATATTGAAACATTTTAAAATAAAATTAGTAAGACTCGTCACAACATGAATTCTTGGGCTCGGTATAATATTTGTTCAAACCATTCCTGTTTATTAAGACAAACATAATAATACTAAACAATCAATTAATTAGCACATTTATTACACAATTTCTAGACAAATATCTATCACCAACACTAATATCATCATTAGAATAATTTATGCAACTACAGACACAAAATAGTATAACTCATACAATGATTTACGATAACTAAGGGCTAACTGACTGAATGAACTAATTGAAAACGCGTGCCTTGCATCCTGATAACGTAATAATCAACCTATTTCATTCGAGTCGAGCCGCGTATGCACATCCTCACTGCTTGAATATACCATAACTGCATTTACAAATGATGTTACATGTTATGAAAACATAAAAGTGGTCCTATTTCTAAACTACTGGATATTTTTCTTTCCTATCCTAGAATAAAGTTTGTATATTGGTCATTTATATGCAAAATATGGCCTAAACTCCATGCGATTAGCAGTGAATAGACGTGCAAGCGAGCACTAGTTAACCATGACTTTCGTCGAACGACGCTCGATAATTTTCGAACACTCGAATTTGAATGGCTGAAAGTTCCGAGCAATTATTGGTCGAACCCGAAACTAAGGCCGAAACTAGATTTTTTGGCAGCAACTGACAAAAACTGAAACCAAAATCTTCGGTCGGTCACTAATTCTTTATAGGAAAAGTTATTACTTTGGCAATTTGAGCTTTCTTAATTTTTTGCTCGTAATAATTTTGTGGTGACCGTTAAATGTGTAGTGATGTACATTAAAGCATTGATTGTTAATTGATTGGGAAGTAAAGCGAAATAATTAATTTGGTACAGTCCATCACTTATATTTAACACCGTCACACGAGCAACGTGCCGTGAATAACGATTGTAACGTCAATTGACGTTAACAACTGCAGGTACGTGTAAAAAGTAAAGCGGGCATTCAAAACTGGATCTCGTACTTTGTTA
Source organism: Hypercompe scribonia (assembly GCA_949316085.1). Lineage (NCBI taxonomy): Eukaryota > Metazoa > Arthropoda > Insecta > Lepidoptera > Erebidae > Hypercompe > Hypercompe scribonia. Next base: position 13,038,088 of record OX438981.1, on the reverse strand, counting down.
ATACAGCTACATATAAGGTAACTTTCTTGATAAAATTCTCTTATCATTTAGGAGCTAGTGACGCGAGAAGATTTAACAGTAAACCTAGTGCTTTCTTGTACAGCTTATTAATACTGTATGGATGGACACTGATCTATCGGTTTTTATTATATTGAGAAAATGTGTTATTTTAATATCGACCAATGGACCTCGTACTTGGCTAAGTATCTGTATATATATCGTAACCTACGTAATAAGATACTATTTGGTTTACTAAAAATATTTATTGTTTAGTGACGCGTGAAGATTAATAGTTGACCTAGTGGCTTATTCTATAAGTAATGAATACTGTATGGGTATACTGATCGATTGTTTTTTTTACTGAAAAGAATTGTTTGTTTCGATGAAGTAGTATATTATAGGTATAGTTTTTTTTTTAAAATCGACTTCTAGCTTCAAACCAAGCAAAGCCTTTACTATGACAGCTAGATTGACTGATAGAATACTTATATACTTTTGTTTTGTAAATACATACATGGTATACATAGAAAATAACCAAACTCCGAAACAAATATTTGCAGAAAATACAAACATTTGGTTCGACCCGGATATCGAACCCGAGACCTCAATCACAGCAGTCGTATAAGCTACGACTGTATCACCGAGGTAGTCAATTTTATACATAATACTAGTTTTGTATTATATATATTAATATTTAAACTTTGTATGTGTGTATACTATGTGTATTATATATATTAATATTTATCTTCGAAGAAAGTGCAGCTATCTTCTATTCCAATCTCGGATATAAAGGTGTTATTACATGATGTGTACTTTTTTATGCCTACGTAATATGACTATTAACAAAAAATGCAAATAAAATCCATAGTTGCTTCTTATTTCGGTAGTAGTTAGTTGGAATTGAAATATAAGTACTACATGTTAATGACGTTTTCGGACCCTTATAGAGAAAGTTCCCTGTAAGTAGGTTACTGCGCATATGAACTGAGCAGTGAGAGATTTATACTCATGCCGATCTCAATGAAAGGGAACAAAGATCGTATCGGGTGTTTATAATACCAGCTGTGGGAAATAGGTTATTATACTTCCTCACTCTTATTAACCGATACCATTTACCATCATTGAACAAACCGCTTTAGAGGAAACATATATTTATTGTAAATATAGTTATAGTGAAAAGATTTATAGTAAGGACCGGTTTGATAAAATTAATACGAATATGATTAAAGTTAAAATATTAAAAGTGCATGTTGGTAGAAAGCTGTACATTTTTTTCCTTTGCTTATGTCATGTCTATGAGAATACTGTATATCGCCATCGGTGATTAATAATGTATAGATAAATTAATTGTAATATATATTCAAATAATTATTGAAACGACACCCAATAAAAGTGTTTCTGTTTTAAATTACCTAAATTTAAACGTTAAAACGTACATCGCAAATGATTATAGATAAAGCATGTATTCTCAAATGGCTGGCTGCCGTCTCTTTGTAATGAGTTTGCAAGGCAGGTACTAAATGTTGTACTTGATTTTCCATCGACTATTTTAATTGACACAATACAAATCTTAAAATATAAGAGATATGAATTACTATTAGTACGAACAAAGAATAGGGAGTGAGAATATATAATATATATAACACCTTACACGAGCTTTATGCTATACAATCTTTTTTTTGTTTTAGATATAGCGACAATGAAGGTCAAAAAAAAAAAAAATTTTGTAGCCAATATCGTAAACATCAAAAGTAAAATTCATTTTAAATACACGTAATTAGTGTAAATGAACACCTACATTAATAATGTAATACTAGAGCTTGGAAGCTGAAGTGGGAATTTGGAAGTAGAGATTTTTTACTTAAAATTGTCTATTAATTGCTACCTTCATTATTATTGTTTATGTAAAGAAATTATTATCAACAGCCTTTTACAGTCCACTGCTGGACATAGGCCTCTCCTTAGCAAAGAGGTTTGGCCTACTATACCATGATGGTTAGACGAGTTGGTATAGAATTTGAAGTTTTCCTTCTCTTTGTAGTGATATTTTACTGATTATTTTTTTTTAATTGCCTCTCACGACACTCACGGGATGAATAGGGGTGGTAACACTAAGTATTCTTAATCCATCACCACACGGTCGCGAAGAAATACTCAATTAAAAATAAAAAAGAGTTGAGAGGTATCAAGGGACACCCGGATGGAACGAAGTTCCTTTCGATTATTTTTTTGAAGTGAAAACTTCTTTAGGCGCGTTGAGCGTTTTGGTAGAGGGTAAAATCCTCGGTTCGCGTCACCGACATGCTAATGATAATAGTATATCTATAGCTATGGAGAATATGATATTATATATTATATATGAAATTTATTATTATTATATATTATATATGATATTATATATTATATATAGCTATACTTAGTCTGGCCATAAATACTGTTACACTTAATTATAAAAAAATATTACATTTGAATTTCGAATCTGTCATTTTTATACGATTGTTCATTGTGTTTTCTCATTTTGGCGCCAATACATTGTAAAATATTTTGCGATATTAAAATGGTGTGGGGTGATAAAGAGAACCGAATCGATGTGATAGCATTACACAAAGTAGGTATGGAGCCAAATGCAATTTTTAAAACTCTCCATACACTTGGTATTAGTAAAATGTTTGTGTACCGGGCTATTAATAGGTACAATGAGACCTCCTCTGTTTGTGACAGAAAAAGATCTGGCCGTCCACGTAGTGTTCGTACGAAAAAGGTGGTCAAAGCAGTAAGGGAAAGAATTCGAAGAAATCCTGTCCGAAAGCAAAAGATTTTATCTCGGGAAATGAAGATAGCACCTAGAACCATGTCGCGTATTTTAAAAGATGACTTAGGACTTGCAGCCTATAAGAGACGCACTGGCCATTTCTTAACTGATAATTTAAAGAAGAATAGGGTGGTAAAATCGAAACAACTACTGAAGCGGTACGCAAAGGGAGGTCACAGAAAAATTTTGTTTACGGATGAGAAAATTTTTACAATTGAGCAACATTTTAACAAACAAAATGACCGTATTTATGCTCAAAGCTCTAAGGAAGCTTCCCAATTAGTCGACAGAGTGCAACGTGGACATTATCCGACTTCAGTGATGGTTTGGTGGGGTGTTAGCTATGAAGGAGTGACTGAGCCATATTTTTGTGAAAAAGGTATCAAAACATCGGCACAAGTGTATCAAGATACCATTCTTGAGAAGGTAGTTAAGCCCCTTAACATCACCATGTTCAATAACCAAGTATGGTCCTTCCAGCAAGACTCGGCGCCGGGTCATAAAGCTCGGTCCACGCAGTCTTGGTTGGAATCGAACGTTTCGGACTTCATCAGAGCTGAAGACTGGCCGTCGTCTAGTCCCGATCTTAATCCGCTGGATTATGATTTGTGGTCAGTTTTAGAGAGTACAGCTTGCTCTAAACGCCATGATAATTTGGAGTCCCTAAAACAATCTATACGATTGGCAGTGAAGAATTTTCCCATGGAAAGAGTGCGTGCTTCTATTGATAACTGGCCTCATCGTTTAAAGGACTGTATTGCAGCCAATGGAGACCACTTCGAATAAGCTTTTTATATTTTTAATTGTTTTATATTTATGTATTAAACTGACACACTGTAAAAGTAATAAATGTTATTTGCAGTTAACAATTTTCTTTTTTCTTTATTACAATATTTATGGCAAGACTAGGTATATGAAACATAAAAAATTTCATATAATTTTTGCATATAGTTTTAATTACTCTCAACTTAATAGTTCCGTTTTCACTTCTATCGGCAGTCCCACGACTGCTACTGTTTTTTTTATTGTAATATTTATTATATATTAGTATTGTAATATTTTTTTTATTTCTTTTGTTATTATTTTCTATTATTTTATTATTTATTATGTACAAAAAACCTGTATAAACCGAACAAAACAAAAATAATCGTCGCGACACTACACTGTTCAAAGCAAAATAGAAAGACGAAACGATAATAATTAGCTTGCTTTCTATGTGAGAGAGAGAGAGACATAGAGAAACATGCGCACGCCGCACGGCTCACTACACTATAGCAAAAAGTGTCGTGACAACTTTTAGTCTGAATTTTTTCCATCTTCCTTCGCAATGCGCGATGAGGAACTTCGTTCCAATAACGCATCTTTAAAAATGTGATTTCGTTTGTTTCGTTTGACTATAAGCTGGTAAACAATAAGATTCACTCCATTACCGCACGGCTCGTGGGCTTGACTAACAAGCTCGTGCAAGTGCCCTATGAAACTGGGAAATAGTCAAACGTTATCTAACATCATTCAATACGTAGTTATTATTAGCCAATTAAAATTATTTGTAAATTGGGGTATTCTAAAATGTTGAGTTTTTATTTTATTTTCGGGCGTTGAATTTTTACTTCAACTACAGGCGATCCAGTGATGAGGAATAGTAGTTGTTATAAGTCTCTTTTACTTTTGTGAAACTTGTGTAGGTATAGTATAATCCAATTACAAGGTTACCTCGAATGCTAAAATAATTATTTTACTTTTACATTTTTTTCATTACATGTTTATATACACTTTTAGTCTAAGAAAGAGTTATTTTTACTTCGAACTTTTAGTCACAAAAATTTTAGTGACGATAGAAACGGAATGAGATTCAGTTGTTAGCCAGTCAAATGTGTTTACTCTGATATTGAGTATTCAGTCGCCTTTAGCTTTTCGTCAGTTTTTTTTTATAATTTTTGTCCTGCAACAGTTAATAGATGCTCAAATTCGTTGTAATATTTCGTCAAACAGGCCGTTTTTTTGTTTATATTCAACCTTGATGTTGGTTACCGGTCAAACTCGCTTTCGATGTTTAGTAACAATTATCATTGTTTCCTTGTATGTTCTCTTGTATAGTATTTGTTATATCGTTATACTGCCTTCATTGTGTTAGACAATTATAAGAACTTTACATTTGTAGACGTATAGTAGACGTATACTTAAGTTTAATTAAGGTATATAACAATTTCAATAATAACTGAAACAGTATGTGAGTCTATCGCTTTAAGCCTGTAAAGTTGTTTAAGGAGTTTAATGTCTATTCATCTTTTTACCAACATTTCATTAAGGTAGAATATTAAAGTAAGTATCTAGAGAACAGATTAGCCATTTGCAGACTCCTTTCATGGAATTAGGGTGATACTCGTTTAATAGCGGACTTACCGATGGGCATATTTATCAGAAGTAAAATAAACCACGTTTCCACCAGTTTGAAAGCACGTTTTGAACAAGCTTTGAAACTTTTAATCGCAAATTTGAATAATGAATTCTGTAGTCAGCGTACATTCAGTTTTGCCTTAAGTTTCTACATTTAGTCGATACACTTCGCAAAGCGTCAATAAAATATTATAACTCCTTTTCATATAGGTACAGAATTTGTGTACGTTTAGAGATTTTATTACTTTCTCGTTTCCATAAATACTTTTAATTTAGTTTTCTACAGATACTTTTATAAAAATAAATTAACTACTTTGATTCAATCGAAATTGATATTTTTATTACTGTTTTATTTGTCAGCTTTAGCAGTCCACTGCTGGACATAGGCCTCTCCTTAGCAAGGAAGTCTTGGGCTAATAAAATAAATATTTCGGATATTTGACACAAAACGTCATCTAGTTTCAAACTAAGCAGAACTTGTGCTAACTAGACTGACTGATAGAATACTTATAAACTTTTTTTTTTGTGAATATATATGTACATATTATACATAGATAATACTCAAACTTCGAAACAAATATTTGCAGATCATACAAAAACTTGGTCCGACCCGGGAATTGAACCTGAGACCTCAAGCACAGTAGTCGCATTCACTACAGCTGCGCCACCGAGGTAGTTTGAATATAAACTGAAAATCACTTTTAATTCTTAAATACTGTAAATGGCCAGCTTACCTAGAAAAGATTACTTTGCTGTTTTAGGAAACATGTACTGTAAAGCGTAGTTCCACCAAACTGGTTTTTGTATATCGTGCAAGGCTTGGCGTGTTTAAAATCTCTTTACTTAATTACAATTGCAAAGTGGATAATTGCACAGATGATGCATTTTGATTTATTTGAATATAAGCGATTTCAGTTCACTGTTCGTGTTATTTATTAATAGGTTATTACTTTGCGTTATTTGCTGCGATATTAATTTGAGTTGGGGATTAATAATGTTGGGATGATTAGCTCTCAACAAAATTAATAGAATATTTAGTGGCTTACTATTTTTGTTATTTAAAATAACATTTATTTTTTGATTAAATAAACGCAGTATAGGGAGTACCAGTTTTCTGTGCTCCGTTTCATATCATAAATTAATATTATTTTAAAACACTTCTAGTCTTAAAACATGTTGATAATCTTTCAATGTAGATATATTTTTTGTATTTGTACATTTTGCATAACCATTAAATTTATAGGTTCAGTTAAAAACACTGTTTCTTGAACAAGAAGGAGGAATTTTTATCTAAACTAACGATATTTTGTCAATTTTCATGTTTCAAAATATTCCACACAAAAGTCTGCCATTCATTTGTTTAGGAAAATTTTATCATATGGATATATTAAAAAATAGCTCTTGCCTTATTGTATTTACTTTTTTTCATATAAAATTTATATATTTCAGTTTTTTTTTATTTCTTTGAAACACGTTTGCCTCCGACTGCAATTACTAAATTCCACATTCTACACGTTTCTAAGTCATTGCATTTTAACCATTTCACTTTTTGATTTCGAAACAGGTTTTATAAATTTTGTTTTGGGAACCATAGAAGCTGCAATGTTTTCTTACTTTTTGTTTCTAGCTTTAAAAATAACGTAATTCTATACAACCATTTATTTCTTGATAACTTCGTGTAGACAGTGTGACAGATTAAGAATACAAAGTGTTACGACCCCTGTTCTTTTCACAAAGTAAGCAAGACAACGTCACTGCAAAGAGAAGGAACGCTCATACCAACCCGTCTGGCCAGTGTGGTATAGGAGGCCAAAATTTCTTTGTTAAGGACGTACCTATGTCTAGCAGTGGACTGTTAAAGGCTGTTGATGATGATTTATTTTTTGCTTCACCCCATAAAAGGTGGAATTTCCAAAAATCTTTTTTGGTACTCACTTACTCCTATAACATATAAATATCCGCTCTCGGTGATTATTTTGGTTTAAGCTCTGCGTTGATGAATCATTGCGTCAAGTAATTTTATACGTCTAGTCGGCGCTGCTTCTGCCCTTGGGCGATTTTTGCCCAATTTGGGTGGAGCCAGCGTCGCAACGAGACGGTTATACACGGGGGTTGTCCGGTCAATGGCCCTGTATGGTGCACCGATGTGGGCGGCGGCTCTGACCGCCCAGAATAGGGTTCGCCTCTGGCGCCCTCAGAGGATATTGGCGGTTAGAGCCATACGCGGTTACCGCACCGTAACGACGGAGACGGCGTGCGGCTTGGCCGGAACTCCCCCGTGGGATTTGGAGGTGGAAGTGCTCGCCGAAGTTTATCGGCGAACGGCCGACTTCCGGGCGGGAAGCGGCATACGACCCCCACCCGAAGAGATATGCGAGTGGCGTGAGGCCGCTCGTCGAGCCACGATGGCTCGTTGGTCGTCACGGTTGGCGGCTCCACGTGCTGGCTTTGCCGCCGTGGAGGCTCTCCAGCCAGTCTTCGCCGAGTGGGCAGGGCGACAGCACGGGACCCTTTTCTTCCGACTGACGCAGATTCTTTCCGAGCACGGTTGCTTCGGGAAGTATCTGCACTCGGTCGCCAGGAGGGAATTGAGTCCTGCCAGTCACCACTGCGATTGTAGTGAGGACTCGGCTCAGCACACGCTAGCGGTTTGTTCCGCTTGGGCGGCGCAGCGTGGGGTCCTCACTGCAGTTATTGGAGGAGATCTCTCGCTACTGGCCGTTATATGCTTCATGGTCGGTAGCGACAGTTGTTTTACCGCGGTCGCAACCTTCTGCGAAGACGTAATTTCGCGGCAAGAGGTGGCGGAGAAGGCCTGGGAGAACAACCTCCACTCGGATCCAATTCACCGCCGGCTTGCCGGGCGTCGGAGGCACACGTACCAGCGCCTCATGCCGCCTTGAGTGTGGCCGCGGGTGGACGGGATGGGTTTTCCCCTCCATCCGCTATAGTGGCCAGCTACGAGGAGGCGACGTCCGTGTGTGCCGTACGTCGCCTAAATGGAGATTTTATTCGCAGATGGTGCCCGCGTTAGCGGGCAGGCGCTAGGAGGGATATGGATGTCGTAATAACAGCTGTTCCCAGATCCCTTCTATGTCAGGCGCAGAGTGGCACACCGTGTGGTTTTAGTCGGTCCGATTCCGACACACCACCCCGCCGTAAACCCCGGTGGGCTGACGGCCCGAGGGGGTTTCCACACGTTAAAAAAAAAAAGGAATTTTATACGTATAGTTTTAAAATCTATTTTTATATTATTAATTGTTTACTATGACACATTAAATCTTTTTCTTCTCAATATATCTGCGGGTCATTAGAGCTCTAACAATAGTAGCCGTCAATCTTCTAAAACAAAGAAAAAATACATTATTGTGGCACTGACTAACACTATTCAGTACAAAAAAATTACACCACATGATACAATAATAACAAAGTATTCAAAACAACACACAAAAAAACACTTGACCTTAATCGAAGCCTAACGTACGCGTTAATGTTAACTATGGTTAGAAACAAGATATGCAAACAGAACAATAACCTCCCACGGAAGTAGAGCCTCGCAAATCGTAGGTGGAGGACCATGAAACGAAGTACTCTTCGTTTATTCAGAAACAAATGGTTATTGTACAAGATTGGAAGCAGCTGAGGCGTTTATTGGTAGTCACCTAGTAATTTTACTAGCTAAGGAAGTAAGGCAATAAAGTATGTAGATTACAACAGTTGACTGTAAAAGTTGCTAGCAAGTGGAAGTTTATTGATATTGATAACGACTAGCTTTATACAGGTTTATACAGTAACATTTCTCAAGTTGACGTAATTGATACAGATACAAGCAGCTTCAAAGAAACCAACTAACTCCTTAACATATAGAATGTTATTAACCGTTCCCGTTGTTTCAGTACAAGCTAAGGTCTAGGTAATCTAGAGTCAAAGAATAAATCTATTTCATAACATTACTCGTATTTGAAACGGTAACTTACGTGATGTGACGCTCTACATTAAGAGCGTACCAAAGTGACTCTACTCTGCCTGATGGAAAACATGAATAGAATCTAAGAGTTGTGGTCACCATACTCATTGCAAATGCAGACAATGCAGTATGGTGACCCACACTATGGCTGCCTTCTGAGATGCTTTTTTACACACCGCTTGGGGACGCAAAAGGCATGACAGTCACCAACGAAACACGACCGTGGGAGGGTAGTACTGCCCCGATCGAGCCTTGCTGAAATTAGCGTGGCTCTACTACGTAAAGACGCCTTTTAATGCTAAACGAAGGTCTCCCCTACTTCTTATAAACATATTTTAATTAATTTAATCAAGCTCCATTTATTTTTGTTTATTTGTGTTAAGGTGTGATTCTCTAAAACGATCCAATTTTTATTGAGTCTTGTTGTAGTATAGAGTCGAGTGGAGAAACGTATTTGTTGAGGAACAAAGTAACTAGTATACAAGTCACGTTTCTCTAAAAGAGGAGCAGTGCCCATAAACACAGGTAAAACTGTGGAAAATGTACTGTTAAATTGATATGAAAATATAAATGAATTATGTCGTATTTTTAGAACAAATATTTGAGACGTCAAGACTCTTAAGTTTTCCGATACTCCAAAACTATATTGCTCTAACAGACTTATAATATAATAGACTTCATTTTTAACTTATTTCCTTTAGCTACTTCTAGAAATAAACACATACGAGTACATATGCAAAAAAGTACGTAGATACTGAGTCGGTATGTTTACATAATGATGATGCAACTTTGAAATACACGTGGAAGTTTTTATTGTAATATTTCTCAAGAGTATTTTAAGGTTTTATTTGTGAAGGTCATGTATATATAGATTACCGAAAGTCACAATTTTATGACCTACTTATACATCTCATAATACTCATGTTAAGCATTAAGTAACAAGTATGAAAAAACTTTGACATTTTAATTATCATCGAATAGGCTACCTATGTAGATGAGTTTTAAAAGTATTTTGTTCATAAGTCCGCAATAGTACAGAAGACGGACATCTTCGCAATAGTAAATATTTTCTATCAGCAATACTTGTACACATGTGATCTTTCAGATAAGGAATTGGTGGCGTTAACACCTCTAATTAGTTTATACGGGTATGTCTTTTACAGTTTTATTATATTTACAGTGTACTTTGGTAATTAAAGTTGTTATTAAAACAGTGACCATTTATGGATTGTTTGATTTTTACTTATATATGTATACAAAGGTCACTGGAAAAGCGCCAAAGAACTGTATACTTGTTATTTCTTTTTGCTTATAAGGTCTGACTTTTCTATTACGTTCGCAATATATCGTAAAATGGTATATACGCAGCTGTAAAAACTCAAACTACGGTATGTCTTAATATTAGCCAGTAAAGTCTAACATTTACCAACCTTATCGATAAAGGTCCAAACTATTATGTAATCATCATTTATTTCGAATTTCGGCCACGATATCTTAGTAAATCATGGGTTTTTCATAAGGCAATAGTTACTTTATAAAGTACTAGCTTTTATCTGCGACTTCGCTCTCGTGGAATTTGGTCTGCCACAATAAGTTCCGTAACAGATCATTTTAAATATATATATTTTTTAATAAAAGTATCCTATGTTACTTCTAATACCTACAAGAACATGTGTACTAAATTTTATGATGATCGGTTAAGTGGAAAGCACGTGAAACGAATTAAAAATGTAAGTGAAAATTTTTACTTAATTTCGACGGATACTTATAACTTTTTTACCAATTTAAATTATTAGACATAGGTAACTTTGTATTTTCGTTTCACTTGAAATTATAACTACGTTTTGCTGTGGTGTAAACTGTTAAAACGCCAAGACGAGTTGAGACATGTTTTAGTTTCACGTTCAGCGATGAGTTCAACACAACGACTAGCAAATTCTTAAAAACCCATAAAGACGATTTGAACAAAGACCTAAAGATTTATTTATTTAGATGTAGGTGTTTTTATAATTCCCGTTTATCTGGCTAACATGAAATTTTCACCACCATAAAAAGTTTACGATACGGTACTTTCCAACAGCATGAGTAGTATTTTCCAGATCGTAAATTAGAAATGTAAAGGTGTGGGGATAACGAGTTGAGCGTACGGACGTTATTGGTATTAAAATTTTTCACTTACACGTAGCAGATTTTCGTAATCATTATCCAAAATTAAAAAGAAACATATAGACATTATATGTACGTATGTACATATATGACTCTATACGACTATATACGACTCAATTCTTAATCTGCAAAGGGACAAAGGAAGGCGTTTACATTTTGCTAGGTGGTAATAAACCTACGGCTGTTATCCGGACATATGTATTTATATGTAAACATACTTACATATTTATTACACCTAGTCATAGCAAAAATTATGATCTCACATTATTTTCCCTGGGTAGAAATCGAACTCCTACCGTGAAAGTCTGGATAATTAATCATTGCCATGTTAATGTTAAAGTTATGTTTTCAAAGATGTTTTCTTAAGTTTATTTTAAAATATTTGCAAAAAAATTATTTATTACTTTTAAAAGATTGCCTTTTCTTCAACAATTACTGGAAATACACAATTTTACACATATAAAGTCATGCCTATATCCCAGAGCGGTAGTCAGAGACAATTGATTTCCACTTACTACGGTTCCGACATTCCCCTTTTGCTTCGACGACGCAAGTAATACTTGGATATCGGCATAGAGAAGGCATTTGATTGGCAGCTCACTCATTCTTAATCTTAATTAAGAATCTTTCAAATCTATGAATTAACTGTCCATAAATAACTTAAACAGCCAAGGAGACGCTACACGTCCCTGTCTGACACTTCATGAAATGTTTAATCAATCTGCGTAGGCTCCATTTATACAGATACAGACTCAAGAGTTCTCATATGGAGATTTAAGAACCTGCACCATCTGGCCGTCCACCTTATACTTGGACAGTGTTGACTATAAATCATCCCTCATCATTCAGTCTTAGGTCTTCTCGAGAATGACAAACGCGCAGGAAATTTAACGTTTGGTGAGGTGTTTTTCGATGATTCATCGGAATGAGAAGACCTCATCCTAAATATTTCATCAGTTTTTTTCATCACTGTCAGCATGTATTAAAGAGTCGGTACAGTAGGTTTGGCACCGAGGCATCCATACTTCCGAACATCACACTATACACTCTGTCATAGTCTTTTGCCTTTCCAGTTTTCATACTTTTCATTGCTTTTAATGTTTCATCGTTCGCTGTACTAATTTCACTCACACAAGGTTTTATTTGCGATTGTAGCGCTTTTAGTATCCGAGAACACTAGCCCAGATTCAAATAAACTTTCAAATGTTCCTTCCAACGATCTAATTGTTTGCCCTCCTGATCTAGAAAGTCAACCGCATCTTTATGACATATAAATCAATTTTCTTCTATCTTTGCCGGGTGACCTAACAAGCTTTCAAAACATCCTATATTGGTCCGGGAATTTACGTAGAATTGCCTTTCGTGCTTATTCTTATATTCTTCTGTTTTCTTGTAATTATTTTTTTTAACACAACGCCCACATTAGGAAAAAATCCTGTGTCACGGGGGACTTTACAAACATACGAAAAATGGACACAAAGAACACCCAGACTCAGAATAATAATTTGTAGATCACACAAAATGTTGTCCCATGTGGGGTTTGAACTCATAACACTTAGTAAAGTGGAGAGCGGTGTGGCGACCGCTTAAATCTTTTTAAATTATATAAGTCGTTTTCTTTTTTGTACGCCATCATTCGTAACCAACTGATTCATTCTAAGGTTGGCTTTACTGGCTAGTACTCCCAATCATGCTATTTTACTCTTATACACTCTTCTACTGAAATTCTTATCCCATTCCGATCTACGCTTTTATATTTTGTTCTTCTAGCCTAAGTAGGCTAGTTACCTAACCTCCCATACTTCGACGATGGATTCCACTAATCTTCTCTTTAGATTCGTCCATAATTCTTCAATATCGTTCTAACATTTAGGCTTCTTCCCTTCTACTTTTATTCCTTGTAGTTTAATTACAGATGCAGGAACTCCATGTCGTGGACACCTACAAACCTGTTTAGGGAATGATTAAAAAGGAAATGATTAGTGCCGACACTAATGCTATTTTTAGTCTTTTATCCATAATAATCAAGTTTATCGATTTTCTTTCATGCTGTCTCTGCCAATAAATTTGTAAATCTCTTTGTGAGCAAATGCAAACCTCAAATATACCTGTTAGATTCATACCCGCCACACTCGACACCTGCTAAGCAGTTAAATCACCAAGTAGAATTACTTTTCCATTCCCTTCTCTTTTTGAGTCCAACTCATTCTACTCTTCTCAGAATTTTATTCTGCTTGTCGATTGGTTTTGACGTGTCAGGAGCATACACTTCAACCACAAATAACTTGGTAAACTCCATGTTAAGAGTTATGTAAAGAAGTCTGAGACATACGCATTCGTATCCATTCACAAACGTAGACATTCTTCCTATTTTTGGTACACCTGACGAGAAAACTGGCAGGTTATTGTACGACATTGTACCCTGTCCCTTTCTCTTGGTCTCCTTTAGATACAAAACATTTATTCTTCTGTCATGATGATATGATGAACATATCACACACTCTATCCATCTTACTAGTCACTCTTCCACACATATTCAGCGTAGCAAAACGGCTCAAAGGCACGTTGTTCGCCCCTCCGAGAAGCATAACGTGACGGGTGACGAATTTTGTCACCGACTTGCTCTTTCTTTCTCTTTTTCGAAAACTACAGCAAATACACAGTTTTCATAAAAGTATATCTATGAGATGAATTATGATATTAAATTAAAAACTGTTAAGATTTAATTGTGGAAAGAAAATAAAAAAAACGAAAAAGTAATGGGATTTTAAATTGTCTGGTATCGTTAAATGATATTTACAACACGGTGGGTCCAGCTGCAGTAAAATATTGAAACGAAAGTGACCGACTGTTACTTGCCAACTTGAACAATGTTATGCAAATTGGAAAATAGCAAGCACGAGTTATGTGTGTGTACATACTTTTGTAAGAACATAATGCAGGCTCGAGAAACTTTGTTAGTCTCGGAATATATTACAATAAATATACAACTTGACAACGAAATTAACTCGTGAGGCATTTAAATTTGCTATACAAAACACTGTAACTATCCAATATATCAGAAAACCATATATCAGCTAAGATCGTAAACAAAATCCACAGCGAGAAGTGAAATCGACATTTGAAAACGCATAATATAATTAAAATATTCAAAAATATAAAGAAACTTAAGTGTGGTCGCATATAATTATCGTATAGCAGTCATGGTTTATTGATTTAAGTATTTAAAGTTAATTTATTAACCATAAACTTCATACAACGAAGATATTGCCTTAAAAGTAATAGATACGTTACTGGTGACTTCATTAGACGTCTTGAAAATATTTTATTAATAACTCCAGGCTATACAGTAATTAAAAGAACAAAAATGTTTATTATCATACTTCAAGCGAGCGACGAAGATATTAACTACGCATATAAAGTGTCGTTTTCTTTCAAAAATTCGATTTTAATATGCCGTGAAAGATAAATAGTCATAAACCTCTAAAACTACGTTTACTTAACCAAATTGGGTAACTTATGCACACATCTGTATCCACATTCCTCACCTAAAAGTGGGTGAGATGTAAGTTACAAGAATTCATTTGTAATTGTTAGACAAACATGGTTTTGCTGCGTGGCTTACATTAATAGTGGTCTCAAAATATGGGCCTGTATAGCCTGCGTTCAATTAGCCTCGTACCTCATACAGTTGGTTGGGATTTATGCAAAGCCATTTTCGATGCAAATTAATCCTGGGTATCGTCGATCAATGACAGATGGTGATTTGAGTACGTTTGAATAATCGCTCACGTGTTTTTATAGGGTGCAGCACCGTTGTTGTATTGTCTAATACTTATCTGATTATCTATAAATTCGGTAGGCACCATGTTGTTTACGATGAACTAACTGACGTATATGGATGGATACTGTACTATCGGTAATTTTCATTCAAAAATTGAAAAATTGGGCTCTGATTTACTACGCATATATGTTACTGTTACTGACTTACATTTAATGTTACTGTTTAGATTTCAAGCATCCCAAAGGAAGTTTTATTGGTAAAATTGCTACTTGTAAAATTAGGCAAAGGCATAAAATGTGTTTTATTATCATGTATGAACCACACTTCGGCAGATGTAGCTAAGCTCGACTGGAATGATACCACAGCCTTCAGAAACGATTGCTAAGCAGATTTTATATTTTGAGTCTTGAATTATCAGTGTCCATAGGCAGCGGTAGTCACTTACCTTCAGGTGACCAATCCCGTTTGCTCTTCGTAGCATAAAAATGTACTATAGAATGGAACTATAGAATGGAATCAGGTACTCCAGCAGTTCACTGCTGGAGTACCTGATTCCATTCTATAGGTACATTTTTAAATATATACTCGTACGTCGTCCGTCGTCGTACGTAACAAATAGCGTTGTCGCATTGTCATGTAATATGCGTTTGTTCTTTTATTTTCAAGCTATGAAGTTTTACCCCAATTAGCAAGGCATTATTAATTAAATAAGATAAAACAAAATGCTGTCCGTCATAATTGTCTGTTTGTAAATCATTAGCGACAAACATTTTATATAATTGAAATTATTTCAAAGTTATATTTCAAAGTTATATATTATTTACTAATAATTTTATTATTGATGAATATTGGACAACTATGTCCAATTATTTGTAAATAAGCATGTATCTACTTCACTATTTGAAATCTTAATAACTGAAGCTAAAAACTGTATGCTTGAATAAAAAAAAATAACATCGTCTTTTCGTAATTTAGAACTGTCTTTAAGATGATGATGATTTCTTTCTTTGATCGAATCTTAAAACTTACTAAATATAAATTGATCTGCAGATTCATAAGTATTAAAGTCTCTTTACGACATCTATTAAAATATTTTCTTAGTACGAAAGTTCCTACCGCATCGAAAAGATCTTTTACTCACATAATGGTTGGGACAAGAATTCTAACGGATGGACAGTATAAAGCGTGACGTTTATTTTACCAAATTTGCCACAGAATAGGTGCCGAAAAAAATATATCGGCACGGGAGGTCTGTTAATAAATTATCGTTTATCTAATTTCTCAAATTTAGCACAACTGTTGTTTCTCACACCATAATGGCATTAAAATACGCATAGAACCTCTTACAACCGTGACTTCAATGTTTACAAATGCGATGTTACAGTAACAGAAGTCGATAAACACGTGTAAATTAAAAAACAACACCGAATTATACATCAAAGGTTCGATCGTTTCTAACTTTGTAAGGGTCTAATAACTTACCACTAGTCAATTATAGAAACGTCATTACCTTGTGAATTTATTCATTAAAAAGTTGATTCAAAAACAAAATGGATTTTTAAATCTCAATAATCTTAAAAATCATATTGTGTTACATCATATCGTAATTACGATTGCAATGCAAAATAACTGTTCTAGCTTCTTAGTTCTATTTGAGTTTGCTAGCGATCTACAAAATGAGTACTTACTGATGAAAAAATTAAGTTGTAGATAACTCAATATTGGATTCTGCATTTGAGATTTTGAATCAATTTGGAACACGTAAGTAAGAAAAAACAGCGAGACGTAAAAAGTAAAAAAGATTTACAAAAAGACATTAAAATACTCTTACAAGTACACAAATAACATTAAAAATTTATAGCATTTTCTAAGTATACCTGATAAATATATAATATGAATAAAAATCATATTTTATAATGAATGGATGTTTGTAGTCGATTCAATTCAGTTGCTGTGAACTAGAAAAAGTTGATTGCAAAGTTGGAACAGTAATTGATACCTTGCCTTGCCAAGTCTCTGACTACTGATTAAAATGTTTTATTATATAAACGATAGTACCTATGTAATGGTTAATTATAAAAACCATTAAATTTTTTGCTTTATGTTGTGTAATATTCTGTTGATTGTTTTTGTGAAGAATAAAGTTTTTAACCCGGAACTTAACATTCCAAGACAGGATTTTATAAGAAATACCTATACAGAAGACAGAAGAAACCTAAGTTCGCAAGGTTACTATACTAAAAGTTACCCTTTTTATCCTGTGTAGTAATTATGGCGTATATAAACTAAAAAACAGACAGACGGTGTTTCTGGTGCTACAATTTATTCACATGCAATCTGGAATTACCCAAAGGCTCTTTGTTCTTCTCCTATCTTTTGTGAGTTAATCATATCAAGTTTCTCAAAACATTAACTCATCGTGGAATTTTAGAGATACGTCTATGGTAGCAAATTTTGAGAATGAAAGATGGGGAATTATAATATACAGACAGTATATTGAAAGTGAAAGTTAGGTAAGAAGGGACGACTATTGTAAGTAAAGGACATTTCTGAGATGAATAGATTCTAGGACACTAGTACAAGTTTTTCTAAATTTAAGATTGCATATAGTAAATAGCAACTAGATTTTCATCTCTGAAAAATAAGTTTAATTTTTATAAAAATGTAAAACTTTTACTGTGTGCATGATATTACTGTCTCTTGAAAATGAAAAATGAGTAGTCAATTTGATATAAAATTTTCAGACATCATATTTCTTCGATGGAAATACACAGTAACGTAAAGAGTGTTAGTAGATACGAAGCCCCACTGGAAGCCTTGCAACGTCCATATAATCCATCTGTCTAAGGTAACTCTGCCGTTCACGGCCTTTAGCATGAACACAACACCATTGAAACTTATATTTCTGACATTGATACTATAAAGAAAAGTAAAGGTTTCAAGGGATTTGCTCTTTGATACCTTGAAAGTTGTACGAAATAACGATTCTATTATTATCGTTAAATGAGTTCGAACTCATACGATCGTTTTATTTCACCTCCAACCTATTTTAACGAAGTTTCTGAATCTTCTCGATTGGTATACATGTTATATATTTTGTTTATAATTGATGTTTTTTTAAAACAATTCAAGAAGATTCTAGAGAAGGCGAAATTAATGGTATATTCGTAATTTACTGTACTGTACTGTACTAGATGTGATTAATATTTAATTACTTTATTTTAACAATACTGGTTAAGTGTACACCTAAAGATATATATAAACATTACAATAAGTAAACAATGAATAAATTCATTGGATGCGAGAAGCCCAAAATCGATCCGAGCGGCGTGGCGTGTAATGGAAGAGGCCTATATCCAGCAGTGGACTGCGATAAACTGATGATGATAACGATGATGAATAATTACATTTTCATCATACTGGGAAAGCGTTATTTTAGATCCAAATCGAAAAAATCAGAAATGTGCCTTTACATTTGAGATAAACACAAAGACTAGCATAATCTAACTCACTCATTAGTATGTCTACTATTCACGTGTTACACTTACATTTTCATATTAATATTTTTCTAATTAACATAAATGAGTTTTTACGAAATTTCATTTATTGTTTGTCGCATAACATTACGTTACATAAAAACATTATCTAATTGGTACTTCATTACTTTAGTCGAGATAAATACAAAGTAAGTGAGCAATAAAGATTCATTTATATTGCTTTTAAAGTTGCTGAGAGCTTGCAATGTCATAAAAAGTCATTATCACTTTTGAAAAATTCGATTCGGTCAATAATTCCGTATTTGCAGTTGATATACCCTTTTTATTTCATTAATGCGTGACTAATTTATATTTCATGAATCAAAAAGAACATTTAAACAAATCATAAGAGAGATTGACTTTAAGACTTTGATTCTAACGTTTAATTGAATAAGACCTTTTGGAATATGGATCTTTTACTTAATCTGTCGAGTAAAAGAATTGTTAAACATTCTTATCGCTATCTTAACTTTATCTTACAATTCGTGTTCAGAATATTAATATATTTTTCTTAGAACAGAAATCAGGAAAAGTTTGGATAAAGTTCAACTGCATTAAAAAGTTAATTTATACAATACGCTCCGTACCACAGTGGTATTGAAATCAATTGTTGCTACATAACCATAACACGGTGAGCAACATGGCTACTGATTATTGAAAAAGTACATAATAATTTTTATTCATAAAGCATACAATCTTTAGTTTTTATTTATCATGACATAGCTGTTAAGACTCTCTAGCAAGTGTCATCAAAATAAAACAGTTCCAATATATTCCCTCTTCTCATAAACAATTTCATCATAAAAAATTCTTATTATGTCCAATTTTACATCTATTTGTACTTTTGCTGCATCGACTTGGCTTTAAAGTATACAGTTAAATAAATCCAAAGACCACAAATCTGGTCGTTATTCGAGTATTGAATAAAGAGGCAGTGTAACATCTATTTGTTGGGTACGTGAGAGCACGCACTATCAATTTTACGGCACGTGCCTATCAATCGTTCATAACAAAATGGTCAATAGAGTACCAAGTTTCTAAGATTAAAAAAACTATAGATATAGTTGAATATCTATTCAATAGATCAATTCGGTATTGCCATCGGTTAGTCTGAATCCGGTACTTTTGCCGAATGCCTCGGTAAAGTATCACCCATTTTCAAGTGAAAAAAAATGGTAGGTAAAAATAACAAATATGATAATTACGCTTCAGTTACAGGATAAGTTTTGTTGTGTTTTTAAAGTTATTATATAAGTAAAATTACGGTACTGACATAAATGCATTTTATAAATGTACAAAGTGGACATGAACCAGTTTATTAAAATTATATTATAAATCGTAGCGATGAACTATATAATGTTATACATACATAAGTCAGAATAAGCTATTCGTATAATATCACAATGCTACCTTAATATTGCCTTCAAATCAATAACGTGTAACGTAATATTCCATGTTTGATTTCCTAGAACAATAACTTGAACCGCAAAAAGTACTCGTATAATGAAATAACAATGATATATCTCTGTTGGATTGAGTCGCGGTAGTATCGGATGTCGCATTTGAATAGATCAAAGTGAAATTGAGGGCGCGCGGAGGCGTTTCCTCGCCCATCTTATATTTCCTACAAAGATATAAATTTCCATTCAAACGCGGTACGAGTTCATGCTGCATAAAATACATTTAATCCTCCATATAAAGCCAGCGTGTTACTAATGATGGGTAATTGTTTGAATTTAATGGCGCCGTGTGAAAATTGTCCGATTGAATCTCAAATTATCGACACAGATTCTACTGTGAAAATATTTTAAGTAACTTTACATTGTTGTAGTATTACTTTCTTATCATAGGAACTTTCAATAAATTATTTAAAGTATAAAAGAATATAGGTAACTCATATTCTTTCTATTCTTAGTATGAAGATATTATATAGATTATATAAAAGGGAATTACTTTGAAAATGTTGTTGAAAGTCATTCGTAACTTGTAAAATGGATGAAATGAGTTGTACCAATTTACTAATTATTAAATTTTAGTTTTCCATTTAATGACTGTACGTGTCTTTACGGCTTCAGATTCCTACTAAATAAATATTCAACTATTTCTTCAGGTAGTAAATAATGTACTATTAAATAAAACTAATTGACTGAATTAAAAAGTTTTAGTATCCACTACCTGCTTCTAATATAACAATCGCTTGATTTTATAATGTTATTGTATCTTCATAGTACTTGCAAATTTTCTAGGACGAAATAGCTTCCAAGATGGGTTTCTATAATTAAGCATTAGAATAGATTAGTTTCAGTGAACTTGTTAGTCGCCTATACATTTTTAATGACTGCTTGTGAAAAATAATACTGTACAGAGAAAGCATAAAGATGTTAAACATGTAAATGAGTAAGTACTCAGTTGCTGCATATAATGAAATTTATTTTAATCCGCGCTGTTATACTTTGCACGGACGTAACTGCAAAATAACCGAAGCATTTATTTCATGACCAGTTTGTATATTTTTTAAATACATATGCGTAACTTAATTTATGTGTTATATAGATTGTATAGATTTGAGCAGTCTTGTCTATATGGAAATTTGTCGCAGTTATATTTGTATTCATTTTGAGAATTGCTGTCTGACATGTAATACTTCTTTTCATTCATTAGCTTTTGTAATATATTTTGTAAGTTAATGACGTGCACGAGTTACGACTCTGATAAATTTATTTTACTTGGCAAAGAAAATATTATTATTACAACATTTAAAATGGTAGAATCTGTTGAATAATTAAGTATTTGACAGTAATTTTCTACGTTTCGCTTCAAAAGAGCCGGTGGAAAGCTAAATTAGGAGTCTAAAATCGTCGTTTCTTGCAGAATTTAGTACGTGAGGCGAGAATGGAATTCTCGGAAAATGGAACGAGTTCAGGCAGATGCCTGGAAGCTCAATAAGACATATAGGCAATGTTCGTCGATAGCAATCCCACGTAGTAAATAAAGTTGAGATTAATTAGTATAGTAAAGTATATGAAGTAAATATAGTACACTGTTACATTGCTTACAAACTGATTATAGTCCTAGTGAAAAGGAGACAGCTATAGTTAAAAAACTATAGATTGAAGACATTTCAGTTGATTTGATTGTTAACTGCAGAGCATATGTTCTACTATTATTGCACTCAACATTAAGTCTCGATCAGTTGTGTAAAATAGTAAGTACAGTGAATACTGTGCTGAGTTAAAGCTTGTTTGTTTTATTTAAACCTTCCGCATATACTCGTAGTTGTGTGATAAGTATGTCATCAATTCATTATGTGTTAACGTTTAAAATACATACTACAAATTTTATAAAAAAGAAGTCTATATATAATGAACAGCCTTAAAAGGCTTAATAATATATGAAGCGTAAAATATTTTTTTTATATAATTCTCATTTTTTGAAAAATATTGTAGTCAGTTAAAGCTTCGCCGTTCCCCCCTCCGTTTCGCCTAAAACTAATTTTTATTGTGTTTAAATTTTATAATATTAAGTATTTAAACTAAGTTATTAATATAATATTTAATTAAATTATTAACAATAAATAATTAATTAAGAACCTAAGTAATATGCTCAGGTGCCATGCTGAGTTATATTACTCAGGTTATAACATTAATAACAAAAATTTTGTAGGCACAAATATTTTTCTAAACGAATATTTCTAAAAAGTGGCCGTGAGTTTGTGTAATCAGGTTTTCATTTCGAAATGCATTTTTAACATTAAAAACAAAATCTGGAGCCATAAATGTAATTATAATTTCTAGAATTTGTCACACGTTACTTTAGGGGATATTATTTTTGGAAATATCTTTCTAAATATACAATCCTTGTTTGTGGAAGTTATTAACTATTTTCTTTAAATATTTAACTGTTGATTAAGATTTATCCTGAAATGTAAGTAGTGGTCTACGACTAAGGAATTGGTATTGATAAAAAGGAACGACCAAATGTGCACGACCATTTGTACACCAAATACACCAAATGTGTGCTACATATTTGGTCGTTCTTATTTTAAAATAATAGTAAAGATCACTTAAAACGCTATTTCAACAGAATAAATTATAGAGACTAAACCCAAAATTATATGTGCTTCTAGTCGATTGCCGACTGTGTAAGCAGCCTTCACTTAAAGTAAAAGCCACTTTAGTATCTACATGGATGATTATAAGTGTTTTTGAAATGTATTCGCTTCATTGTACTTATCGAAATGTAATAAAATTCATATTTAACGATTGTTCTACACTTCAAGTTACTGCGTTCTTGTGGGTATATAGTGGGCCAGTATTTTACTATTTTATTTAAGGTTGCACGATAAATTATTTATATATACGGTACAGACTTTGCGGATAAAATGACTACAGTATTCTTTGAATGTGACTTTGGCATTTTTAATATTTAGGCTGTTTTTTTTTACATTTGAGACTATGATGAAAGTACAGAGTTTGGTATTAAGTATAAGTTTTTTTCAAAAAATGCTTTATGTTGGCCTCAGGTTTTTGTTTATAATATTATGTTTCCACCTTTTTTTTGTGTGGAAACCCCCTCGGGCCGTCACCCCACCGGGGTTTACGGCGAGGTGGTGTGTCGGAATCGGACCGACTAAAACCACACGGTGTGCCACTCTGCGCCTGACATAGGAGGGATCCGGGAACAGCTGTTATTACGACATCCAGATCCCTCCTAGCGCCTGCCCGCTACCGCGGGCACCATCTGCGGATAAACTCTCCTTTTAGGCGACGTACGGCACATGCGGACGTCGCCTCCTCGCGGCTGGCCATTATAGCGGATGGAGGGGAAAACCCATCCCGTCCACCCGCGGCCACACTCAAGGCGGCATGAGGCACTGGTACGCGCGCCTCCGCCGCCCGGTTCGCCGGCAGCGAATTGGGTCCGAGTGGAGGTTGTCCTCCCGGGCCTTCTCCGCCGCCTCCTTCCGCGAAATTACGTCTTCGCAGAAGGTTGCGACCGCGGTAAAACAACTGTCGCTACCGACCATGGAGCGAATGACGGCCGGTAGCGAGAGATCTCCTCCAATAACTGCAGTGAGGACCCCACGCTGCGCCGCCCAGGCGGAACAAACCGCCAGCGTGTGCTGAGCTGAGTCCTCACTGCAGTCGCAGTGGTGACAGACGGGACTCAATTCCCTCCTTGCGACCGAGTGCAGATACTTCCCGAAGCAACCATGCCCGGAAAGAATCTGCGTCAGTCGGAAGGAAAGGGTCCCGTGCTGCCGAACCCGCCCATTCGGCGATGACCGGCTGGAGAGCCTCCACACCAGCCTGGAGCCTCCAGCCGGGACGACCAACTAGCCATCGTGGCTCGACGAGCGGCCTCTCACCACTCGCGTATCTCTTCGGGTGGGGGCCGAATGCCGCTACCCACCTGGAAGTCTGCCGTTCGCCGATAAACTTCGGCGAGCACTTCCGCCGCCAAATCCCACGGGGGAGTACCGGCTAAGGCGCACGCCGCCTCCGTCGATACGGTGCGGTAGCCGCGTATGGCTCTGACCGCCAATATCCTCTGAGGGCGCCAGAGACGAGCCCTATTCTGGGCGCTCAGAGCCGCCGCCCACACCGGTGCACTATACAGCGCCATTGACCGAACAACCCCCGTGTGCCGGACAACCCCCGTGTGCCGGACAACCCTCGTGTATTATGTTTCCACCTAAGCTATCCTTTAAATTGGTTCACCAATCGTAATTTTTCTTATTGTGTTTGAATGTCCTTATACAGGATGGGTCACAAATTAATTAACATTTGAAAGAATCATATATGAAAAGCCTTTTGATATCTTATGAAAATTGTTTATTTAGAAGAAAGTTAATTAGTTATAATTTATTTTTTTAAAAATTACATTGTCTAAATGACCACCGTTTGGACGTTTGCATTCTTCTAAGCGAACACCGAAATTTTCGAATACTCGTCGGCAAACATCTCTTCGCTGATTTTTTCTTTTAGTTGACATAGTGTATTTGGTTTATTAATGTAGACACGATTCTTCCAATAACCCTATAAAAAGAAGTCTGCTGGGGATAGATCTAAACTTCTGGGTGGCCATGGAATGTTGACTCGTCGGGATATTAACTTTTCCGGAAACATGTCTTTGACAACCGGCAGGGACTCCATCTTGTTGAAACCATATGTTACGATTATAACCAAGAAATTCCAGTAGTATCGGTCCCAAGAACTCCCGTAAGTTTGCGCGGCATGTAAAATTCAAATGGTAACGAATTCTTGGCCTACCCAGCATTCATAAAGTTCATACTTTTTATTAACTTGTGTACTTTAGGAATGCCAGACTACTCTGGGTCCTAATAGAGGACCTTTATCAATGAATAAAAAACCTTCCACGTCCGTATCGTTAAAATCGTTTAACCTTCATAAATGTAAATATTGCTTACGAAATTTCGACTCCAATATATGATTTAAAAAATGTATGTTGTAAGTTCTTCTGTAAACACGATTAGCGACCCAACATGTAATTGCGAATGGCATGTTAAATAGCTCCATCGGACGTTCACATCTCGCACAAAAGAGCTGTTAGAAATCAGCTTTTCATCGGAGGTCAACGGCCCGCGACTGTTCAGGATATGCACATAGACAAAACGTTGCGTGACAAAAGGCCTGGCGTATCTCCGACGGTAAATACTGTAGTTTTTTACTATCTCAACTTACCTGTTTCATGTCACATGTGTCGAATGACAAAACCGCATGTCGCGTTCGGGTGATGCACCATTGCGGTGTTGATCCGCAAAACATCAGGTTTTAAATTACGTTTTATATTACATTTACGCTTTAGGTATCCGATATACACACAAATATCACGACACCAGAATGATATTGTGGTTTTTGTTATGAGGCTATGGTAAGATGTGCGACATATATCTTTACAAATCATCGGTATGAGCAAGAACTAGAGCTAGAACTTAGTCGCTACAATTAATTCTCAAACAACACGCAGTGGTGTTAAATTATCACCGACACTTTGTCTGCAGAACTAGGTATATACCTTTGTTCATCTCTTCGAAACTGTGGGCACTAGTATATATAATCAGTCAGCAGATAAATTAAGTGTAAGGCGTATGGGTTGGTGTCTAAATAAACGCCAAGTGTGTATGTCATCGCTCCCGAGATTACGTCTGGTGTCGGAGGCAGGCTATTTTAAGTTCGACTCCCTTATACTACTTCACGGCCGTAGCAAGTTAATAACTGGAGGTTTTACACAAAAAAAGCTGTGTGTGTGTATTACCAGATTAGTTAAGTAGGGCGAAAGTGTGAAAAGTTTAATCTTTAAATATTTAGTAAGTGAATTCACGAATGGTGTTAGCATAATAACATCAATGATTATGTTTGTCAGACGCAAACAAGGAGTTCCATATTCTCCCGATCTTGTAGATCCGATATGAAAAACCCTTTAGCGGTTAGTAATCAGTTTATCGGGGTTCTATGTAACTTAATATTACAACTCATAAAGGTTGTAGACATGAGATCGATAAAGTGCTATTTTTCAAACCAATAAAACAAGTGAGTTGTATAATAATTATAATTTTGAGCCAGATAAAAATTTAAGAAATTATGAAGTAAATTACAGTTTTTAATCAAAGTTATACATAATATAAACTTGACTGGGAGCTCTAGCAGATTTATACAAATCTATATAATAATATATCTATCGTTGTAGGGTACATACATAGTTAGTTGAGTAGGTAAGTTAGTTAGGTATGTAGGATAATTGAGTGCTTTGGTAATAGCCCGTTAGCGGCTCTATACTGTTAAACTTTTGAACGCGCCATTTACTTCTATATTAATAATTACGTAAAGCACTGAAAACTTTGCTTTTTAATCCTAAAACGTAAACAAAAGTTTGTATTATATTCATTTTTGTCTGAGTACTTACATGAATATATTTGGAAATCATTTTAAATTAATTTAAGTTTCACCATCATCATCATCATCAACAGCCTTTTACAATCCACTGCTGGTCATAGGCCTCTCCTTAGCAAGGAGGTTTTGGCTTACTATACCACGTGGGCCAGACGGGTTGGAATCTGAAGGCTCCACGTGCTGGCTTTGGCACCGTGGAGGCTCTCCAGCCGGTCATCTCCGAATGGGCGGGGCGACAACACGGGACCCTTTCCTTCCGACTGACGCAGATCCTTTCCGGGCACGGTTGTTTCGGGAAGTATCTGCACTCGGTCGCCAGGAGAGAATTGAGGCCCGCCTGTCACCACTGCGACTGCAGTGAGGACTCGGCTCAGCACACGCTAGCGGTTTGTTCCGCCTGGGCGGCGCAGCGTGGGGTCCTCACTGCAGTTATTAGTAGCGACAGTTGTTTTACCGCGGTCGCAACCTTCTGCGAAGAGGTAATTTCGCAGAAGGAGGTGGTGGAGAGGGCAGGGGAGAACTACCTTCACTCGGACCCAATTCGCCGCCGGCGAATCGGGCAGTGGAGGCGCGCGTACCAGCGCCTCATGCGCGTGGTGGCCGCGGGTGGACGGGATGGGTTTTCCTCTCTATCCACTATAGTGGCCAGCCGCGAAGAGGCGACGTCCACCTGTGCCGTACGTCGCCTAAATAGAGAGTTTATACGCAGATGGTGCCCGCTTTAGTGGGCACGCGCTAGGAGGGATCTGGATGTCGTAATAACAGCTGTCCCCGAATCCCTCCTATGTCAGGCCTAGAGTGGCACACCGTGTGGTTTTAGTCGGTCCGATTCCGACACACCATCCCGCCGTAAACCCCGGTGGGGTGACGGCTCGAGGGGATTTGCACACGTTAAAAAAAAAAAGGGTTTGTTTCAAGTTTTCTTCTCTTTGTAATGATGTTGTCTTGTACACTTTGTTCCCTTAGTCGCCTTTTACGACACCCATGGGATGAATAGGGTTGGTAACGCCATGTATTCTTAATTCGTCATCACACGGACTATATAAATATATATACATATATATATATTTATATATTTATATATATATATTATATATATATATTTCGTGTAGTGACACGTTAAGAACACAGAGTGTCACCACCCTTATTCATTCCATGAATATCATAAGGGGTGAATAAGGGGCAAACTACGCAGGATAACATCACGGTAAAGTTACGGAAAACTTAAAACAGACCCTACACAAATACTTCTGGCCAGAGTGGTATAGTAAGCCAAAATCTCCTTACGGAGAGGCCTATGTCCAGCAGTGGACTATTAAAGATTTGTTGATGTGTGATGTGATATATTTTAAAAGACCTATAAATAATAAAAACTATAATAATAATGTAATACAACTGTTATTGTGTTGGTGTTTAACATAATTCCCGCGTCAATTGCTGAGTAAGAGCATTAGAAAGCTTAGGTTAGTCAGTTTCATTTTTACTCCCACTTTTTAACTATGAAATCGCTCTCTTTACAACGTATTTGTTAATTAGCAGAAAAACATGACATATTATCTTTAAACTTAACTTACATTGATTCTGATATTTTAGGTTATTTATTAATATTAATTAGTAAAAACATTAGCCTGGTAGCTCAGTAACAGTTAATATTGGATAGTGATTAATGAGCTCTTTTAAAATATGAGTCTAAATTTTACCGGAATTCATTTGACCCTTCTAGGTTATTATCGATAGCTTTTAGATAGTAATTAAAATCTGCGATTTTGTTACTTGGTTTTCATAACATAAGAACGGCATGTTCTTGAACCCTCTAACATGGTTCGAAAATATACACAATTTTTTCATATTAGATTAGATTGTTCGGACTTCCTTCCAACGCTTGATGACTCAAGTTCTTGCTCAAACGCACTGTTCTATATGTATATAATGAGGAGTAATCTAGATGTAATGAGCAGTAAATATATAAGGAATACATACTTATAGAAATCACTTATGTAGAGAACAGATATTTGGTAATATCTTATTAAATAACATCGATTGAATATTTCTATGTAGGTTTATCGATATACGTCTATTTCCGATATTAGTTTTGTATGAGTATAATAAAACCATTGTTCTAAACTCTTAAAATTATTTTTATTGAGTTTTAAGTGCCAATTAGTCAGATGTTACTACTATGAATTTTTGGTTGACACCCAATAATTTATATACTTCAAAACAGCGTTAAAACATCATCGTAGTAGTCGAAAGATATTGGTTTGCCTGTCGATTTAGTAAAAAGCCATGTTTGTATTTTATTGAAGTCTGTATAGTTTATAAATATATTGTGTTTTGATTTTTATCATTCACAAAATATTCATTTAATTTTCTCTTTTCGCCACACATTGAATTGGTTCACGATTCGTTAGTGCCGTTATCTGCGTCCTCTCACTAATCTCTATTGCATTGTCAATTCCTACACCTCAACGTCAATGTCCCTGACCTACCGTTATGCTCCACTCACATTTCCACATTCTATTCTTCGTACCTGATCCAATCTGTCTTTCTCTGGAATGCTGATGAAAATAAAAATGAAAATGAGGAGCTTGCTGCTTTTCATTCTAGACGAAGTTCGAGCTCATATTTTGGCTAATTTAGGCATAATTAATGAATATAATAGGCATATTTT
Organism: Hypercompe scribonia; assembly: GCA_949316085.1. Taxonomy (NCBI): domain Eukaryota; kingdom Metazoa; phylum Arthropoda; class Insecta; order Lepidoptera; family Erebidae; genus Hypercompe; species Hypercompe scribonia. The sequence goes on along the minus strand of OX438981.1, from coordinate 13,008,842 downwards.
GTTTATGAATAAATGTTACTTAGCAAGTATACAGGAATGTGTATTTGAATACGTATTTATATTTTCACGTAAATGTACATACGTATTCCAAACTTAATGCGTTAGATAACGCCTTGTTTAATGCACTTTATAGTAACATTAAGTAAGGTATTATCTAAGGTATTAAGTCCGTCATAGTGCAATTTTTATTCAAAGAATTACATAAATAAATTTTACAAATCTCGGCAGTTGATGAATACTGATTTAATATAGGTATATATATAAAGGTAGGTACCTTTAGAAGATCTCGCGCTTAACTTCTCTATTTATTGCTATGAATGAATTTAAAGAACTTGAGTATTTACCATATGTAGAAAATTTTGCACTTTTTACACGAGTGAACTAAAATAAAAGTTAGGTATCTTCTGTAGAAACTAAACTTGATATATTCAACCTGATGCAAATATAAATGCAGTAACGTTTCAACACTTGTCACTCAGCTTTAAACTGTGTGATTTGTTTATAGCATATGAATGTATTGCACGTGTAAACTATAGTACTACTGTGCTTTACAAAACACGAGTCATGAGCATTATATTTAAGTTTCGACGACGCAGCGCTTGACATTTGTCGGCACAGCGTGTGTTAAATATTAATTAGTTCGGCCTTCTTGTCGACGTGAAGTAAAATCTGGACCAAACTTCATTTATAAAATAATCTTTAAGTGCGCAGAACGCAGCTAAATCACGATATCAAAATAACACTCTGGTTTAAATAATTACGTTTAAATATTTGGAAAAATCATCTGAATACTTGAAGGCCATTTACATACATTTAAAATTTAAATGTTCCTATTGTTGGCCAAACTTGTTCGGTGGGGTCTCGTGATGATATTTTTATAAGCTGTTTGCGAAAAACCGTGCAGTTTGCCTTGACAGATATACTTAAATTGTAATAACAGATCAACGGATTTCATGAGATTTTAAACTGTTTTGTAGTATTGTAAACCGCAGACTGTAGTAATTTGATCTTCAGTGGATTTGCTGTAAGTGATACCGGGCGTCGATCGTCGCGCCAGTGGCCTCCATGCTGACCCGTCCACTGTCGTGTTTACTCCATTTCAACAACTTTTTGCTCATGTTGACAAATTGTGTTTACACCATAACAAACTAAGTTAAAATGTTTGCTACGCTACTCCAAGTAATTATTTTTATAAAACGTACGGGCATTTTTTAAATCTATACAGGAATAGAAGTTTATTCTTTTAGACTTTCATTTCGATCGAGCCTGGTCTGTAAACTTTCTTACTGATCATTATATATTCCGAATCGGATGCTTGGCAGACTACAGTCTCACGTACATGTAAAACATAATTTAGCATGTTTATTGGACGTCCTTATTCACTTACCTCCATTTGCAACTACTGCAATGGCATTAGACGATTGTATCACACAATTTATACATTTGTAACGGCATTACTCAAGATAAATGGAAACAAAACGTGTGACACGGATAAGCTGAGAAATCCGTCCGCTATTGTTCTCCTGGCAGGGTGACAAGTGATATATTGAAGATATATCTTGCACATACTGAATGTATGAGGATAGAGGTCTAGTTATTCCGGTGTGTGGTCACGTAAGTATAATGATAGACTGAGAAATGGGATGTCAGCATGGCCTCCCGTCGGTCGTTTATAGCGGAGCCTCAGTCATCGATTAACCTATGATTATCAAAATGTTCAGGGTCGTTTTAGTCGTTCGTTGGGTTTTAGTAGTCGTTTAGATAGTATTTTAGATTAAAATTTATTAGACTTCACTGATATAACGTAACCACGTTATAAAATCGTGAACATCACTAAAGTTTAACAATATATATTGACAAAAATAACAAGTAATATAGAATGTATTATTGTAAATTATATATGTATTGTAACAAACGCTCCTACTTCCTACTTTCTCTACATGACCCCAAGGTTGATTGGTAGTGAATGCTATAGGCATTAAGTCCGCCTATGTACCTAAAGTGCATGGTGTTTAATAAATAAAAAATAAAAATATTTAACTTAAAAATATCGGAGAATACGTACTAAAATATAAACACCAAATAATAACAATAAGTACCTATAGTTTAAAAACAAATCGGTTACGAATAAACAAACATACAGGTGAAGTTAATAAAGGCATGTTACAAGTAATAAATATTCCATATAGAAATCGTATAACACATATATACACTAATTAAGAACTTTTTTAGTTATAGTGGTAAAAATATAGGTAATATTGCTTCTCATTTTTGCTATGGGTTGTTGTTCCAAAACGGTTTTTTGGTTTCATTGGTCATTTGCTAAAAACTTTATTGTATTTAAACATAGTATATATATGTATAAAGTGTGAAAAAAGATCAAATAAATACAGAGGCGCCTTCGCCAATTAGTTCTAGGGATGAGATACTGAATTCTTTTACAGGGCTTCTAAGATCAAACGATGTAAGTAGTAATGGCGCTAAGAATCAGGTTTTACAAGGGTTATAAACTCATAGAGTAGAAATAGCTGAGCTGCACTCAATTAGGTAAACATTTACCCCTTAGATATGTGTGGAATATCCATAAGTTTCAGTTGTTTTTGTATTTATTAATTTTTGTAATTTAAGTATACTACTTTAATTTCCTTTTCTTATTATTCTAATACACCAAGCACTACAATATAGTTTCCATCCTATGCTTTTCTTTCCATTCCATGGTTGCCTGTTAGAGATTGCCCACGGGTGATAAGGCCGTCACTTGTACTTCCTTAGTTTTAAGTTACATTAATCTAGTGTACAATCAAGAGATGTATTAATTTTAAATAATGATGAGTTTTAAAATATGATGTTTGATTTAACTATGATTTTCTTTGTTCCTTATTTCATGGATAAACATCATAAGACAGAACTTATAAAATTCTATGCATTGTGTTAAGTGATGTACATTTTTAATGTGATAATAATTATTTATAAACGTACACAATAATTAACTACAGTAATTTTCCTTTAATTACCTAATAAATATAAAGTTCTTACAGTTAATTTTCGTGGCAAGATTTTTTGTAAAGAGCGTCCAAAGCAGTAACTACCATCCCTTCTCTACACACTACATCACACGATGCGACATTCAACATGACGCGCAATACCTCGTGTTGTTGGTGTGAATAAATGTTGCATAGCTACTAAGTTTTAAGGGTTCTGTGAAAGTAGCTTAGTGCGACTTTATTTCACATCTATTTGATCATCACAGTGACCACGTTCGTGCTGCGATCAGCTCACATTGAAATTTTCACCAATCGTTATGTTAAACACGCTCGCCGTCAACAGTGAGTTTATATGATATAAAATTACACTAGACCTTATATTCTACTATATAAATCCTTATTTTTCATGTCATGTCAACTCAAATAGCTTGCTGACGTACCTAAACATCACAACTATTCTGCTATTGTTATTTATCAAGGGTGCATTTTGTAGTAAAATAATAAAAGATCTTGACGAATTAAAGTCCAAACAATTACATAGTTAGTAAAACAAAAATAATATATTCAATTGTGTGAAACTGTGAGATCCGTTCCAATTTAAAACTTTTGGTAATAAAGCTTTTATTTAAAAAAAAAGTAGTAAAGAAAGCAACATGTAATCGAATGATTTTTGTTATAGTTCTTCGTTCATGCCGTCGTTTTAATGATTTTTTTTCAAGTAATGGTAAATTTACTATCAGACACGTTCAGACTGACCGTTTTGTGACCGACACAGATACACTAAGATTGATTAGCAATGTTTCGAGGTGGTAGTGGTTAGGTATTTCATGATAATAATAATGGTCATTTTATTGAGCCCTAAACCTGCTTGAAATAGCATTCAAAGCATTTACATATTGACCACGGTACTGTAATCTCTTTGAAGAAACCGAAGTTTTAGTTTGTGTGATTATGAACCAAGTTATCATGACGAATAACTATTGGAAACAAATATTGACAGATGGTATTTTTCACATCTGTCGGGTATGCTACCGCCCTGGAAAATTCATCAGGAATTTTATTTCTGGTTATTCTCGTATTGTTAAAGGTGAATATTTGCACAGGCGCAACCAAGAAGCCAGAATCGTACATCCACAACTTACCTTAAAAACAAACTTATCAATTAAGAGGTACCATACTACAGATATGTGCCCGACCTAGTTCTCGGGAATAGCCGTGCTACGTTATCTAAAGATCGATTTATTATTATAGATAGGACTGTTGTTGCCATTAAGTCTGATATTGTGGTGATTAGAGTGCCATTGCTCATGATGAGATCTCGTGAATGTTGAAAAAGAAACACAAATGTAGTATTTGAATCTATTTCACGAGATTGTCAATATGTGGAATGTAGATTCGGTGATCACCGTTTCGATAGTTGTACTTGCTCACGGATTGATAACCAAGAGCCCCGATCGATACGTTCAGAGGTTCAAGTTACAAAGTTGGATTAAAGGTTTGATGCAGAAGGCAGTCCTTGACACGGTCCATATAGTGACAAGGTTTCTGTGTTTTAAACCATAACTACCGGTGTCTGGTCTCTGTACCTAAAGTCGGGGATCCATAATTTTTATATTTTAAATCTTAATTTTAAATTTAAAAAATATATTTATTTTTGATTTTAGGAATTTTAAAATATAATCAATATGTAAATAAATGTAATGAAGAGAATAATAATATTATTTCCCAACATCTCACACAGAACAGTCTGATAAGATTTCATTCTTCGCCCGTGAAATAATTCAGCAATAATAAACGAGATTTTGTTGTTAGTGTGAATGCAACTTCACTTTAGGGAAATTCGGTAGTTGTAAACTTTATAAATGCGTTCGCACCAAACTTTTGTTAGAATAAAATGATATAGTTTACTGAAATTGCCGTCTGTCATTTTATGTTAAAACGAGAATTTATATAATCAAGGTAATCAAAGAAATTTTATGGTAGATTATTCTTAGCTGTGTACAGAATATATTTGCAATTTAGTTTTACTGCCTCCGTCAGGTCGTCACGAATGAGTATTACACGCACACACGATTTCATGAAAGCCCTTTGTGAAGCTCTTGCGTGGCTGTAATTTGGATGTTGACAGATTTACAAGCTCCACCTTTCAACAGCAAGTCGAACGTGTCGAATGCGGTCAATACAGCATCAATAAAGTTACTGGATGGGCTTTACATTTTACGAGAAGCGTGATCTATGCTGAAAACCGTTAATCAAATTGACTCTGAACTATAAGATAAGATGTATTATAAATTAAATAAATTTAGATAAAACACATTCTAAAGAACATGTAGTTTTGCCGTTTTAACAATGTAGATTACAAGAATTCGTATTGTCTGAGGTAATTCAAATTTGGAAACTAGCGAAACGTGTATTATATACGTATGCTTCTATATCTGGTATGTATATTCTTCAAGAAAGGCTGCTGATCTACTGCTGTGAACCAATTTCAAACGACAAAAGATGTAGTTCCTGTACTGTCCGGCTTTAGGATCACACATGATGAACGGCATTAGTACATTAATTTGGTACATCATTGGCAAAGAATAAGTGAATGTTTGCATAAATAAATGTTTATCTCCATGAACATGTGTTACACTAATATAAATGACAAACTTCTGACTAGTGCCTTAACCTAACTAGTATAACTCTATGTATAAAATGCTTGTAAGTCAAAGAAGATTTACTCCAATTGTAGCAAAATCGTCATCAACGACAATGAGAGCGGAGTGATTTCGCTTCCGATTCCCTTTTTTAATCACTATAAGTGCAAGTCGGCTTCCAAGACAAATAAACATCATGTTTGAAGTTTTGATTGGAAGGGATTAAAAATGTCAATAATGAACAGAAATATTTCAAATCTAAAAACTGCTGATAATATTTTTTTTAATCAGCAGATGATTAAAGTATTATTCTACAGTGCGTGAAGTATTGTGGGTCATGTAAAAACCGAAAAATATTGTCAAATAGTGAAAAAAGAATTAGCTAGTTAACGATATAGTTGTATCGTAATTATTTTTACAGTGAGCGTTAAGGAGTGAGAAATTTTAAACAACTAACTCTCGTATTCATAAATAAGAATAGCAAAGAGGAAATTAATTTCATCTAAACTTAACTTAGTACAATCGCGTTCTCTAATTAACTCAATCTTAGATTTAATTGAGAATGAAATCGTCGTTTCTCATTAGCATCTTAATTTGTTTTTATATAGACGTGTATATGTTTAGTGATTTTGTATCGTTGTGTGTGTGTGTGCAGTGCAGACGATGACTGTGATTATAATAGAAGTTAAAATTGATGTCGTTTCGAAGTCATCAATCGTCTTTAGACACTTATTACGGCGCGAGGCGTGCCATCGTTGAGATATCGATCTATCTTAGCTTTATTGTGACGATATCTATCGATTGATGTGTTTTGACCATGACTAATTATGTTTGATGCCAGTATTTTTGACTTTTCTGTACTGATGTTAATGTTCTATTCTACATTTAGCTATTTTCGACGAATTCCGTGAACACTATCCGTGAAAATTTCGTTTACTTTTTAATTTAAACGAAATGTTTTCTTTTATTATGTGAGGTTACCCTTACTATAAATGGTTTTCGGTGAAAACAAACAGTATTTCTTACATTTTGCTGACTACGGTAAAGCCAAAAGGACAGTTATAATTTTAGAAGTCTATGTATATGTTTATCTTTTTCTCATACCTCCCGAACCACTTGTAATATTTAGACAAATGAGGTATCATTAAAAGCATCTTAATTGTCCACTGGTTATAGGCTATATGGTTTTTGTTTTTAGCTTCCTTTTTAAGACATAATACGCTTTATTCACTATGATCTGAATGTCAAGTACTTATCTATATAAACTTGAATGCAAGAGGTTACCAAAAAGTTATTAAGTAGCTAACAATTTTGTGTTAACAAAATTATTTTCTGAATATTTAAATTAATTTCAGTTCAGAAATTATGACAAGTCAAATATTAAAACAAGAGATTTTTATCCAATAATAAATTTAGCCTCAATTCATTTTAACTTTCCATCACTATTATAACAACACAACGACATTAAGTTCTTTTCAAGTTTGATAAGAAATTTGGATAATTTCTTTTCTAGTTAGGATTTGGATAGATATAAGATTTGGTTCTACTTCTCATATGTACATATGTACAACACATGATGTAAAATCAAATTACATTAGTGTGTACCACAAGAGATATATTTAAAATTACAGAATGATTTAGAAACTCTTGTAAATTATTACACTACCTTTTCTAAGATGAGAAATAATCTATACGTAGGGTGTATATGACTGCAACAATCGAGTTGTCTGTTCTTGAGATAGCAGAGACAGATAAATGAAATAATGTGAAAATATTATCTAGCGAACATAATAAAGTTTCCTTTCGAATCTTTGACAGAGTTTGCTTCAAAACTATCCATCTCTAGCGATGATAAGTTTTAATGAGCTCTACTTTGAAAGTTCACCTCGTAGACATAGTATGTTTCCTTATCTGGTAAAGTATGAGCAAGTTGAAATTAATATAAAATGAATAAAGAAGAGAAAGATATGTAGTTTATTTTTGTATTTTCAAATATCTATTAGAATTGTATCTACGCTGACATATTGTTCTGAGCCTTGGCTAAACTTGATTTTAAAACTATACAGTAGGTTTATAGTCAGAAGTTTAACTATTTATTAATAGAAAACGGTACCGAAATATAAAATATTCGCTCTATATTGATTAGTATACTATATAAAAGCACTAGTACGTCATATCTACATATGAATCATAATTCACATGGATAGTGATAATCATGAATTATAGAGATCAATCTACTGTAAAATCAAGTTCAAAAGCTCAAAGTATGGGACTGTAATACCTATGTGGTAGTTAAAGCATTAATTTTGGTATTAATTTTAGTGTGACAAGTGGAAATCCTCTAATACCTGTGAACTTTGATATCCCATGATTATTTACGTTTAAGTAATGTCTTTTATTGTTTGTAGCCACTCACCTATTAGTTGTTAGATGAAAGTTTGTTTAGTAAATCACTGCTGAGTACTTATTAAGGCAGCTTCTACACTACTATACTCTACGTCGCAGGGGAGTTCACAAATATATATGAAATGGTCAGACTAGTCAAGCAGGCCGCCTATAGGGCTTGGACCACGGCCCGTACCAATAAGGATCCGAATATCTCTGATGTAAGACGCAAACTAAATGCTGCCTCGAGGTTCAGCAAAAAGACAATTGCCAGAGCCAAATTCGATTTCATCGACAGGATTGGTGAGCGACTTACGAGCTATCCCTCTGGGAGTCGTGCGTTTTGGTCTCTTGCTAAGGCTGCCGAAGGAAATTTTTGCCAGTCGTCTTTACCACCATTGCGAAATGCCGATGGTAACTTGGCCCATAGTGGTAAAGAGAAAGCCGACCTACTTGGGCAACTCTTTGCCGCGAACTCGACCATGAACGAGGATGGAAGTGCGGTACCGCCTATTAACCCGCCGTGCCAACACTCTTTGCCGGAAATACACATTTCGCAAAGAGAAGTGCGGCGGGAACTAAACTGTGTAGACGTTCATAAGTCGAGTGGGCCAGACGGCATACCTGCAGTGGTGCTCAAAAAGTGTGCCCCTGAGTTGTGCCCTGTACTAACGCGACTTTTCGCGATTTCCTATCGCAAAAGGCAAGTGCCGTCTTCGTGGAAGACTGCCCATGTGCATCCAGTGCCAAAAAAGGGTGATAGATCGGACCCATCGAATTACAGGCCTATAGCTATAACCTCTCTTCTCTCTAAGGTGATGGAGCGTGTAATCAACACACGGCTCCTCAGTTATCTGGAAGAGCACGATTTGATCAGCGACCGCCAGTACAGTTTCCGCCGCGGTCGCTCGACTGGTGATCTTCTAGTGTATCTCACTCACCGGTGGGCTTCAGCCATTGAGAGTCAAGGTGAGGCTTTGGCAGTTGGCCTGGATATAGCAAAGGCGTTCGATCGGGTCTGGCACAGGGGCCTTCTATCGAAGTTACCGTCCTACGGCCTGCCTGAGGGTTTGTGCAAATGGGTGGCTAGCTTTTTGTCCGGCAGACGCATAAAAGCCGTCGTCGACGGTAGCTGCTCCGAAAGCATGGACATAAACGCTGGTGTCCCGCAAGGCTCCGTGCTATCTCCAACACTATTCTTGCTGCATATCAATGATATGTTGACCATAGATAGCATCCATTGTTATGCGGATGACAGTACTGGAGATGAGTATTACACGGGCCGGGCTAACATCCCTCGTACCGCTGTAGTAGAAAGTCGCGAACAACTTGTGTCTCAAATCGAGAGCACTTTACACAGAGTCTCCGATTGGGGTCGGGATAACCTGGTCCAATTTAACCCCTCTAAGACACAAGTTTGTGCGTTTACTGCTAAAAAAACCCCGTTCACTGTAGTTCCACAATTCCAGAATACACCCCTTACCATCTCACAGAGTATTGGGATCCTCGGTGTCGATATCTCCAGTGACGTCCAATTTCGGACTCATTTGGAGGGAAAGGTGAGGCTGGCATCAAAAAAGCTTGGTGTTCTGAATAGAGCGAAGCGATATTTCACACCGGCACAAAGGCTACTACTGTACAAAGCACAAGTTCGGCCTCACATGGAGTATTGCTGTCATCTCTGGGCGGGAGCACCGAAGTACCAGCTTGAGCCTTTCGATTCAGTCCAGAGACGTGCTGTGAGAATAGTCGACGATCCTGATCTCACAGACGGTATCGAGCCACTAAGTCTTAGGAGAGACTTTGCCTCCCTGTGTGTGCTCTACCGTCTCTACAATGGGTTGTGTTCTGAAGAATTGTTTGATATGATGCCCACAGCCACATTCTACCATCGCACCGCTCGCCATCGTCAGGGAGCTCATCCACATACATTGGAACCTAAATGGTCGCGCACAGTGCGGTTTCAGAGAAATTTTCTCCCGCGAACAATCCCGTTATGGAATGAGCTCCCTGCCACGGTTTTCCCTGGGAACTACAGCATGGGGTTCTTCAAGAAGGGGGTAAATAGGTTTTTGAAGGGTCGGCAACGCGCACGTGATGCCCCTGGTGTCGCAGGCGTCCATAGGCTGCGGTAGCCGCTTACCATCAGGCGGGCCGTATGCTTGTTTGCCACCGTCGTGGTATATAAAAAAAAATGGACATAAAGAAAACCCAGACTCAGCACAAAAATTTAAAACAACGAAACGCTTAAATGACAACGAGATCCGTGTACTGCTAATTCTAAAAAGTTTCTTGGTTTGTGCTATTTTTTCAATAGATAATTTAATATAGTTTATAACTTTATTTTCTTCGAAACAAAGAATACCTGACTTGTAATATCACAGCAGTTATAGTATTTATCTTATAGTGAATCTTATTATCCTTAATAAACATATGGTGCGGTTCGTTAATCATTTTATGGTATAAACGGTCCAGAGCGTTGTATGAATAATGGAATACACTAGGGATTTATGTGTAGAAATTGTACTTCGTATGGACACATTGTATTTTGTACGCTCGATCATAAACCCTTTTTTTGCCTCGGTTGACCACCCAAAATGTGTTTTGACAGAATATGTGCACATACAGATTTGCTTAAATTGGGTGATTACGGAAATTACTTTTATCATCATCATCATCATCTCAGCCGAAAGACATCCTATGCTAGACATAGGCGTCCCCTAAGTTCTCCACAACAACCGGTCCTGTGAAATTATTTTATTGTGGTACTATTCAAAATATCTCTGATGATTAGCAAGTACCTTAGTCTGTTTTTGAGTGCAATTGTGATGTGGCAACGGTTATCAGGTTACATAAATTAAAATTGTATGCATCCCTCTTTGTAGTATTATAATACTTCTCTAAATACTTACTATCTAGCTGTGTCTAATAATGAGGGACGTTTGTGTTTTAAAACAAGGTTTAATATGACTGACCTGTAGGCCTAAGTTTACACCATTATGTTTTTATGAAATATAAATGATGAATACACATAATGGTAGTATAAATAAATATTTTGGACATTTGACACCACACAACTTGATCTAGTTTCAAACTAAGCAGAGCTTGTGCTATGATAACTAGACTGACTGATACAATACTTAAATATTTTTTTTTTTGTAAATACATACATATTATACATAGAAAACACCCAAACTTCGAAATAAATATTTGCAGATCGTACAAACATTTGGTCCGACCCGGGAATCGAACACGAGACCTCAAGCACAGCAGTCGTATTCATTACCGCTGCACCACCGAGGGAGTGAAGTTTTCCTTATGTTACTGTCATAACACTTTCATTACACAAATAATACATTTATTTCTTATTAGAGTAACACAGAGATTAAAGCTTTAGAATACTAAGGGAAGGAAGCTTGGAATCGAGTTGATTAGAAGTAAATTGCGGAAGCTGAAATACGACCAATAAAGATTTATGTCGACAATCCGTTCCGATGTAAGGAATACTTGAATCCTCGAAGTAAACTATGTTATAAAAATATATACGGGGTTCAGAAGTAGTCGTGCAGAAAATTTTTGTATTATATTTTTTTATGAGTGCTTTGAGGTGTGCACCGAGATGTAAAACACTAAGAAGGGGAAAGGTTTGGAATATAAGTCCGCTGTTGTTTTTAGAATTAACTACAAAAGAAATGAAATCTATGTGTTTATCTCATGTACTCTTTAACATCAATTAGTGTTCTGGTAGTATGGAACGAATTATAATTTGGCAACATGAAACAATATTTTTTATGAAACGATGACCGATGGGGCCATAAAGTTTTGGAGTGCCGACCGCGTACACGTGGGAAACGCAGCGTTGGTAGGCCCCCGACAAGGTGGTCCGACGACCTGGTGAAGAACACGGGAAGCCTCTGGATGCGGGTGACACGGGACCGGCTGTTGTGGAGAACCTTGGGGGAGGCCTTTGTCCAGCAGTGGACATCTTTTGGCTGAGATGATGATGATGATAATTTTGCAGATTTTACTAACGACACTAAGTACCATAAAATATTGACAAAAAATGAGTAGTACCTACCATCGGACAATATTTACATTTAAGGTTCCAATCCAAGACATTCTTTTATAAAATAGTATTTTATGTATAAAATCTACAGCTGTTTTGAAATACACCTTTAAAATGTATTCTCTTCCAATTCATGGATTTAGATCACTGTAGGTAAAAAGGTTAGCCATTAAGAGAAGGAATTTAGAATGAAAATCGATTAGTTAACCGATTCACCTAAATTCGCTAATGCCAGGGAAAAAGGTAGAAATTCACAGTAAGAATATTCTAATAAATGAAGTGAATTTCGTTAAAACGCTTCAGTAGATTTGGCTATTAATAACATTTTTGGTTGTAAATTTTGTGTTTCATCTTATGGAACCATCGCTCCTATAAGCAAGACGAAAATATTATTCTTTGGTCAAAAATCTAAAACACTTTTCATACAATAAAGCCATAAAACCGGAATAATGTATCTATAAAACGTATAATAATGAAACAATGCTTACCATAATTCAGAGAAGAAAACCACAGAAGTGTCGAGTCTGTGGTTTTCGATTGGTTGCAAATAAATGGACGGACGTTGCACTTTATATTAGACAAAGTATGGACGCTATTTACGAGTAGTTACGGTTGTAATAAAATACCGTTGATATGAATTTACTACTGTTCATTTGACGGTTAATTTACTTGACTGTGGTGTGTTTTTTTTTGCCGCAAAAATCTAAATGTCTTGTCATAATTTATGATTCTTTTAAAAAAATAAATTATTTTTCTGCAACTCTTAATTCAATTTAGTCTAGGAACTTTCCAATCAGAGTGTAGGGGGACTGCATATGTCTTTATCTGTTTTAAAACATAAAAATAATTACTAAGAATTACCCCGTTCATATATATTTTTTTTTTGTAAATTTATAAGTTTTGCTGGTGAGATTTTTTTTTGTATGATTTCAACATGTGTGTTATTACGTCAAACAGTTGGTCTGGCAGTAATACACAGAGACTATTTTAAGTATCACAACTCAATCGCAAACTATTGTTCTTATTCCTACTAAGAACACATAGCTGCATATTTAGACCAATCGAAATGCCGATCAGTATCTGTTTTTTGTCTTCCGCATGTCATCAATTAAAATGTTTACACGTGGCTAAATGACGCAAGGCGGATTCTTTGAAACCGGTTTCTACAATGGTTTGTAGGAGAGTGAAGTTTGGGTAGCGCCACCAATTTACTGTGACCTTTCTTAACTTCTTTTGTATTAAGTGTATAGTTATTTGTGCGATTTATTATCCACCGTTCACGAGAGATCAACTATTGGTGGCTATGGTGTACGTAATGATCTTGTCTTCAAGGCGACATCTCGTTTCGAATACAATAAAATTAATGATGTGAGTTTTTGTGGTCCATTCAAGGATTCTGAACAATCGGTGCTTTGTGGGTCTTGACAGTAACCGATATTTATTGGAACAAGGCGTTAGTTTTGCTACAGAGCGAATATGATGTAGTTTATTGACTTTCTTTAACAGAGTATTATTTTTATTGGAATTTGTCATGTTTTCATGATGGATATGAAACTCTAACTTTAAAATATTTTCTTTGTTCTTTTTTTTAGTTACAGTTCTTAGTCATACAGAGTGCCTTAACCTCATAGTTTTTGCACCCATTTGGCTATATAGTGGCCTTCGGCAAGTCTACGGATACTTCCTCAATTAGCAATACGACGTACCCTGTTGTTAGGTTCAATTTATATATTTATTTATAGTAAATTATTTTTGTTGATTTATGTGATCATAAATTTCCATTTTGTCTTGGTTGTAAGATTGCATTTGAGTGAGTTTGTCTTTAGCGCATAACCTTAAAGGAACACTCTAACTCTCTAAGCTTGAGAACAAATACGTTCCATTTATGACATTTCTTGCTTCTTATATTTACCTTTATTGTAAACCAATACAGAGAATATTAAGTTTTAAAGGCTTTGTCTGAAAATTCAGTATTTGATTGAACCACCTGTTGGTTGCTAATAATTGTGTCTTCCTCAGTATTATAACCGTCAAATCGATTATAGTTATGTGTAGAACGTTCGTAAGTAACGTCGTACTTCATCACCGTACGTTCGTCGAAGTGTGCTAGAGTGGAGACTACGATTGGGCAAACGTAGTGTAGGGCGCGCTGTGGCACGATGGACGGACGAATTGAAGAGGGTGGCTGGCAGCGGATGGATGCGGATTACCCAAGACCGGGATTGTTGACGCTCCTTGGGGGAGACCTTCGTGCAGAAGTGGACGACGATAGGATGATTTGGTTGATAGAATACAGTGCATTGTATTTCTAGTTTAATTATGGCAGCACATCTTTCTTTTCAAAAACCACTATTGGCTAATAGATGTTATAAATATTTTTCTTGTTAGTCCAAGAGGATTAGGGTCAGAGATATCTCTGTACAGGATACAGCTAACAACGCGTGTGTTGAATATCATATTATGCTTACCATCAAATGTTTCTGCTTATTTACATAGTTGAATGAAAAAAGAAGTACATGATATAACTATTTGATTCATATCTCTTTTGAGCCTGACTTATCCAGCAACAGTACTTGTTTCTAATCCTGCACAAAATAGCTACTGCAATAAATTATTTTAAAATGCTTGTAAGGTTTTGACTTTTAACATGTGTGTAAGATGAGTGAAAAAGTACATGTTATCTTCTGAGCTGACCCTGGATCCAGGAGTTGCGTTGTGTACATTTTATTTTAATAAATCTCAGGGTTTATATTTATTATTTTCATTAAATAACTTGTTGGCACTATTTGTTACTGCCTAAATAAAACTATACGTACTTAAATACATATATCAATAGAATTAATTGTATTGCATTGATGAATTTGTTCATCTTCGATTGAATGCATTTTCTTTGTTCGGGCTCTATAACTTCTCACAGTAATGATAAAACTTTTATGTCTAGCATGAATAGTATTTGGTAACCGCAACGCAGACCAATCGATCACTACTGTTAAGCAACTCCACTTGGTAAATTTATTACGCAGTGATGATTGCAAAAGTATACCCCTATTCTCAGGAACACGATTGTCAAACTTCATACGTTTACAACAACAAACAACTTTATATCTATTAGTCCGACGCAAAGGCGACGTGCCGATTTACATTTTCCTCGTTTTCGCACCATTTTTTTATGAATGCTCGGTTCCTGTATGTGGAAGCCTGATGTTATTTAGTCTACAGCCTTAGAAGTAAAAGAGACTATCCAACGCTCCACCCAGCTGTTCCTCAGATTAGGATGCTCAACCAAACAAACACATGAATTTGAATGAGCTTTATGAGAGTAGATTTAGTAAATACACTCACAAGTTTAACTTACAAAAAAAAACTTATAATCCGTACAAAATATACACATGTGTGCTATCTAATCCCGAAAAGGTTTTATATTTAGCGTTCTATATTATTTATAGTCGCCCGTAATATGAACAGTGTTTATTGCAGCTGATCACGTTTTCACACCTCGTGCTGTTATTCACAATTTATTTACTTTTGGAAAAATCCGTATATAGAAAATAGAATGTCACAACTTTTTGCAAACATAGACAGATAGGAGTCGATAGGAGTCTTAATTATGTGTCAATTAGGATAAGGATACTCGAGTATTATTATTATAATTTAAATTTCTAATCTTATTTTATCAACATAACTCTTAGATTTTTGTTTAAAACTAATTTACTTGCCAACTTTGTATGGAAGCGTTAGAGCCTATTCCAATTTATCTAAATAAATCTTTGTTTGTGTGAGAGAAAGGTACACAAAAAATAATACTCTCTATATGACACGGGTCGTGCTGTTAAGTGTAAGTTATTTATTTATTTTCAATTTATTTTAATCACGTTTACATATGTACAATTATAAATATTTGCATACCATGAAAACAGTTAGGATGTAAATCGGCCATGTTTTAATGTAAGATCATACACTGTACACCTACATTCTGGTAAATGGAAGATAATGATTAGGCAAATTGTACAAAATAGCAAGATTCTACATTAATAAAATTGCAATGATACTTTGACCCTGGATGTCATCTTAATTCTACAAACATAAACTCAACTCTGTGGGAACGCTTCTTACATTAAAGTACCTACTAAATCAGTGTAGTGTTTAATTATAACCTCATGTTACTCACATATAATTAGTTCAATTGTTTTAAACGTTGAATAACCTCATAGTTCGCACGATAACATTAAGTTATTTACAAATTTAATGACCACAAAAACGGAACAGTATTAACTGTAGCCTTGAAAATAATAACACGGTTCGTGGCATTGAAAACGTGAGATGAGTATCTGTGCGTTCGTTTTTACCAAAATTTGTTCTGTAGTTTTAAGCAGATGTAGTGGTTAAAAAAAATTACAACACAGTAATAATTTTGAAGTGTCCAAAATTCACGTGTATACCTTAAGGTACGGTATGAAAAAAGTATAAATGTATTTATATCGGTTGCTGATACCCATAGTACAAGCTCTGCTTAGTTTAGGACTAGATGGTGTTGTGTGCCAGATGGCCGAAATATTTATTTATATCAATTATATGGGCACACACAAAATCATTACACACATTTATACATTTAGTCTTTGTTATTAAATGAAATTCCTCTCTACTATTGGTGATTAAAAGCGAAGATCTTAGTTTTTTAAAGAGTTTTAATTCAAGTTATATTTGGATATTAAAATAAAAACTAGTGTTATTTTCAATAAATATTATTACTACGAGTATATAAAGTAAATCAAATAATCATATAGGCATTTACGAATTTTAATTACCGTGAACTGAGGCTCATTTGCATAATAATTTGCCATTAACCATAAGCTGTTAAGCACAAATTAATTAAAGTAAATAATAGCAGGTTAAATATTTAATAGATTGCGTACTACAACTTGATTTTTCGCAAAAATATGGACAAGTGTATATGTTTATCCATTTCATAACTCTTATAGTCAAAGTAAAGTCTTTCAAGGCTTTTCTTGATCGCTTTTTAATGACTATTAGTTTAGCACTTTGAATATATAGTTTAATACTTTGAATATTAGTTTAGATTTATTTGCCTACATTATCACTGTAGTTACCTTATCTGTAATCACTTTTAAACAACTGCTTTTTATACAATTTCGTTATCAAACAAACACAAATCCTTGATAATGGGAAGTGGTTGCTGGTACCTCGTTTGTATTAATCGAAATGGTGGTTTTAAAACGTGACAGGTGTATGAATTTTTTTGTAAGTTGGAGTTAATTTAATTTGTTATTTATTACCTTAATTTATTTACAAAATTAAAAAGGAATGGAATGTTTATACTTGATGACATAACTTTAACTCTACTGCCTCGTTGGTTAGCGTATGCGACTGCTGATCAAGAGATCTCGGGTTCAAGTCCCGGATCGGGCAACAAAAGTGGCATTGAGTTTTTCTGAAATGCATAACAACTGTTCAGAGTTTGGAAGTTGTTGTTTTAACCCTCATGTCTCGGAGAGCTCGTAAAGATTTCAGTCCTGCCGTAAATATAATCCGATAGCCAACTCATCGGATTATGAGAGCGAGGGAACAGAAGGTACACCTGTGATTGCACAAACTTGTGCTCTTTAACATTTCTTGCATAGATGGCTGGTCCTTGTTGAGACTAGTCACTGTGGCCGAAATTAGCCAGAAGTACATAATTATTATCATATTTATTAATCACTTCAATTTCTGAAGTTATAATTAAATTTTATTTTTTACTGTTTCCGAAAATTACTTTATTGTTTTCGAATTAATACATATTTAATTGGTAAGTCATATAAGTTAACCAACCATGACAGATTCTCATGTAAAAATTATTCATGAGCTGTCATGTTAGTAAAAATAATTACATTATTATCCATACTAATTAAACAAGTTACAGTCCAATAATTAATCGGGGAAACATCACTGATTGCTTTCATTTCATTAAAATGTTACATAAATTTGTCACCGAAGTAGACCAGTTTGGACTTAATTAATTATTAAACATTAAGAGATACACTAGTTTTATATATATGTAAACATTGTCTCACAGTCAGTGATAGCTATGTTTTTATATAAAACTTTCAGCCAAGGATTCATAACAATTGTGGTGAAATTTCTATTGTTGTTTCGTGTTGTTGTTAGGATACAAAATATGTTTCTTTTTTTAATGACCAAACATTCACAACTATATAACAAAATAAAACGACTAAATTGACACCTATACTCGAAGGTGGGTTGTTATTTAAAAAAAATGGTATAGTATAAGTATATAACTCCCGCTAAACTTAGTGTTTCGACTTCTACGAACTGTCTATAGAGTTTTAGGGCAGCTGTGAAGCAATAAGGTTCAGACTCCAAGTTGGATGTCATTCGCCAGTCACACGTTGGATCACCAGTGTTATAGTTTTACTCAAAGATCACTTAATTTTGTTCTTTCACGCTATAACTGTTGATAATTAGAGGACAGACGTAGTTAGGTTTTATAATTAATTAAATAGTTGAACTAGTCAATTTAGAAAGGAGTATCGGTTACTAATTACTAAGTAAGTGGCGGTGTGACTGTGTTTATCAGTGATTTTATTATATTTAACACTTAGGTCCTTCACAATTGACAATGGTATAAGGTCATCATTAATTTATTAATTAAAAATGCTAAAGCCAAGTTCCGAATTACAGCGATTATTGGGAAAATAGCTATTTATATATTAAGTACATTGTAATATAATAATAATATATTATATTTAATAATGTTTGACCGGTAAATGATATAGAAACCAAATAACCGAATATAATTGTTGGCTACAACCGGTTGTGGCGACATAGGTATCGGGTTCTAGAATCATTTAATTTTTACCAGTGTTGTTTCTTTAGGATTTTAGGTACTTGTATTACTGTCGCAATTGATTATGACAACCAATTATATAGACCATAAAAATAATATCAGTCGGGTCGGTAAGTCGATTGCAAGTAGCTGTGACTTATATGAATTTACTCTGAATTGAGATCTGAGTCTATCTGAGTCGATCTGAATGGAATTTGTCCATTATGTGAATACAATGTAGCGTGTACATCCTTGTACATATTTTAAGAACGTTTAAAATAGTATTATCCTGTATCGATACATAGTGTTCCCACGAGCAGCGGCGTCGTACAGACAGCCGGATTGACAGAATGATTGGTCGTAAGTATCGGAATCCCTCGCCTCCACTGCACATGCTAAATGCTATTTCCACCAATTACATTTGGCATTCGCTCACGAACTTACCCCGAACAACCAATGTCCGTGAACTATAGGGTTAAATAAGAAAAAAATCCTTCTCTGTCACGACTGGTGTGTTTGCTCCGTAATATCAAAGGTTAATATAGTAGTTTATCCTTGAAATAAATGTTGACAGGTCGTTTCTCAGAGCGTCAAATGAATAAGTTAGATAAAATTCTGACATATATTTGTGGTTGTATTATAAATTATAATTTCCAAGTAATTTGTGCGTTTATGTAAATTGCAAATGTAGGTAAAAAAAAATAGTTAAAAAGAAAATTTCTTTAAGGTGGTTTTATTTATAAATGACAAAAAAATCCTCAGGAAACATAACAGAAAAAAAAGTGCTGAGAATGTGTAAGTTTTCTCCATCGCGAACTTCATACACTATTTTTGATGTGATTATTGTTCCAAGACTCTAGATAAACCTAGAATATGATGAAATACAAATATTTGTTCATCCAGATAGTTGTTCATCCACATATTTCAACGTACAAATATTCGTATACGCGTACTAGAGCCAATAAATCAATAATATTTTTTCTTTTAAGAGAAGTATTACAAAAATCCGGTCCGCTGTGAGGGCACAAATGACTAATATGTTTTCGATTACAGACTTAATACTTTCAGTTCAATTTTAACAAAAGATCTTTTGATCGTTTTAATTCAAACTCGTCATTCTAAAAGTATGTATCCATCTTTAAACACGTAAACTCTTCTTGTATAAGCACCGTGCTTGGTAATGTACAGATGTGCAAGCTATGTTTACGATCGGCGAATATATCTAAGTCTGATAGATAGCTAAAATAAATACTATCGAACCTGTCATTGCAAACATTTTGACGACTAGAAGTTTTTGTAATGTTTTTTGTGTAGTTTTATTTTCCTGGTGTCGATTCCAATCTGTAGAACTGTTTGCTAAGTTTATTTTTAGAAGGACGCATTGAAGAAATTTTGTGGAATGTTGACATGTTATGATCAAGTTATAAAATATTAATTTTAATATGACTACATTAGTAATATCGTTAACATAGTATATATTGTGTTCGTTGTTGTCACCACACTTGTTGTTGCACTATGTCGCCGCTAATAGCGATACTTAATCAATAAAATAATTTTCAACTCTCTTTGACTCTTAACAATTATGGATATCGAAAATTATAGATCATACTTTTAGTTGTGTTGGCATTATTTTTGTGAATGCCAATGTTACCTATATAATAGTGTTGGTGTTGAATATAAAAAAATTAAAAGTAAGCAGCAAATAGAGCGTTTACTTTGTTGTGCACCGAAGACTTAGACCGACAAACATTTGATAATTTCAGAAGATCACGATTCAAATAACAGTAATAAAATATAGGATGCCACTTAAACGGTACTTCCTAAACGTTTGTAAGAAGGCTAAGCTTTCCAACCGAAGACCCACCCTCTATTGTGTCGGTTTATTTCATTGTATGCAAATCGTTCTACCGCGCCCGTCCGCTACCAAATATTTCACGTTGACGGCGACCTGCGAACGACGCGTGGGACGCCCAAATTAAGCGAATCCACAACTATCGAACGGTCCCCTAAGTGTTTCAGAAACTGCGAGACCACCAATTTGTCCTTTACGTTCCAGTGATTTTGTCATTCCCGTAGTCATCGCGTTAATAAAGTAATACCGAGCAGGCCAGACCGGTTCTGTGGAAGTAGATTTCCTCTATAAGGGATTGAATATCGGTGTCGTACTGAATATTGGAGATATCTAATTAATTTTATCTATCTGTAGGCCCAGTTATGGGTTCGGATGTTGAAATATTGCTCTTTCGGAACTATCTACCGCGACTTCAGACTTGTAGTCTTAATCGAATAGTAAAGTTATAGTTTAAATCTACTATTATATATTTCAAAAATAGAACGGCGTACCTAAGTCCTTAGTACTTACCTAATACCTTTTATATGGTTTTTGAAATATAGTTTTATTTAAATAAGAGACAAATAAGTGCCAGAAATAACCTAGTGATTGCTATCTTTGAATGTAATTTGTGCAGTCTCCTCGTGTATCTGGATCCTGTCACTAACTGGAGTGCTGGTTCACCTTCCGTGAACCCGTTTTAATATTATATAAGCAAAACTTAAAAAGATTCAATGTGATTTGAATAAATAAATACATATTTAATATTGTTCAATTCTACCAATTTGACATTGTTATATATCATTATAAAGTCGTTGTATAATCTTTGATAAATCTTACTTAGTCTTATACTGTCTTAGAGACAGTTATACGCAAAAAGGAGTTGGTAAGCGCGAAACCTTTATCACGTCAAGTTCTGCTGATAACGTGTTTTCTAAATTTCGATATAATAGGACGCGTCAATTATACTTGAGAATAGCTTAATAAATAGACTTCGATTTCCTATTTTTTTCTTTAAATATTGTTATAGTGTTGTGAATTCAAGTTACGTATAATACTTACCATTATATCTTGTATTAGGGTGTCTGACCTGAAATAATTTAAATGATATTATTGGATATCCCTCGTATTACAAACGAGGTGTATAGAGTACAGTTACAGTTCATCGCCTCAAATAAATAAATAAAATAATAAAAACTATTTTGGACATATAAAATACAACACCATCTAGTTTCAAACTAAGCAGAGCTTGTACTATGGTAACTAGACTGACTGATAGAATACTTATATACCTTTTATTGCAAGTACATACATATTATATACTTTTTTTGCAAATACGTACATAGAAACACCCAAACTTTGAAACAAATGTTTGCAGATCATACAAACATTTGGTCCGACCCGGGAATCGAATCTGAGACCACGAGCACTCGCTTTTGTTACCGCTACGCCATCGAAATAAAAGTAAAAATAAATTAAATCTTAACATTAAAAAATAAGGTAAATTTATAACTATTGGGTAAATGCTTTTGAGACAGAACAGTTTTCAAAATATTTATTTATTTTTTAGAAACAAAGAACATTAAAATAAACTTGTATATTAAAAAGAAATATAACTACTACAATAGAATAAGTACGTGTGTCACATATATTACAATATACATAGTTTCAATTAACGTCTATTGTGATCGTAGTTAGAATATAAGAAAAGTAATAAGAAGTATTACGTTGTAGAATAGCTCCTAAAGTATATACATTTCAATTGAGAAGGCGTTTTATTTCCTATCCCACACTCTTCCTGCTCTTACAACACTTTTATTATGTCAACTGTAACTGTTTTCACCACACCCACGTAACTTAAGACTTGTCTTTTGATTTGTAATCTTAATAACATTTTATTTCGTCCTACACGTTCGAACGTCGTGGTTGCGATGTGAACTAGAACATAGTTGATTTTCAAACCTTACAGTTATTGGACTATCTTGGAGTACTATAAAAGGTTTTCTTAATATTAGATTAAAAAATTACCTGTTGTGTTTTTATTCAACATCTCAGTTTTCTTTTTTATTTTTATTTTCCTTTGCCGATACTTAACCATTGTATATCATCCGTTGAAATTTCAAAAAAAGAAATCCCATAAGAAATATCGAAGAGAAGTATACAGTCGATGTGTTGTACTCTTACAATAGCAATAGGTAGAAACGAAACAACTTAGTTGCTTTTTTATAACTGTTAAAAATAAAAAATAACCAGTAGACGACCATTACTTAGATAATTACAAAATTTGCTGTATTCGTTTATTATCATAAAATTATGCTACAATAAATTTGTACAAGCAAGCAAAAAGGTACCTTATTTTATAACCTATATTGAGAGACCGCATTTTAAATTACATTACGGTGCTAGTGTCCATAGAAGTGTTTAACCCACGCTCATCAGACGTGTAGCGTAACGCTATGTTTATGTTAAAAGAAAACATATGCTAGGAAATAGAACCTCACTGATTTCAGTAGAAACGCGATAGTTCGACCGGGGCAGTACTATTCTCTCACAGAAGACTAACCTAAAGCAACAGCATCCGTGCCGTCGTGTTTTGTTGTCGAGTAACGAGAAGAAAGAGATCGGAGGCCCTTGATGCACTAGTGACAGTTATCGTGGTAAGTGTGTAAGCCTTACACTGCCACAATAACTGTCACGCCTTTTACGTCCTAAAGCGGAGTGTGAAAAGCATCTCCTAGGCAGCCATAGTGTGGGTAATATACTGCATTGTCTACATTCACAATGAATATGGTGACCACAACTCTTTGATTATATTGGATTACTATTATACGTTCGATCAGGCTGAGTACAGACACTTTGGCAGGCTCTTAAAATTAAAAAAATACAGAATATTCATTCCTGGAAATAGAAATATACATCATTATCATTAACAGCTTTGACACAGCTGTACATAGGCCGCTCCTTAGAAAGGAGATATATATAACGATCAATTACTAACGAGTACATTGCGTGTTGGAGAATTTGTCATAAAAAAATGAAGCCCAGCGCTGACGGCACGTTAAACTAGTCAGTATTGTGATATGATTATTACACAGGAGTTAAGTTGGGAACAAACAATAACTAGCCGTCCCAAACCTGAACTAAAACTAAACGTATTCTTATGTATTATAAATAACACAATGGACTACAATGAGAAACATGAGGAACACTAATAAGAAGCTGATTTACATATTATCAATGATAAATCAATATTTATGTAATATTTTTAATATCTAGATGGCTTTAAAATTTTATATCAATCAAGTTTATATCAATTGCTAAAAGTCAAATATATGAATATTTGACTTTTAGTAATTGATTTAAACTTCAAATAAAATTATTCTTCTTATAATGTTAAGTTTCAAGGTTTCACGCGTATTGTGTCGCGAAGTAGAAATATCGTGATCTTTGCCTTTCTCAAATGCACCATAACGATTATAAAAAATGCCAAGGCCGTAAATTTCAATAGTGTTGTACAAAAAATTTCTTAGTTTATTTTAATTATGATAATTCCGTTGTTGACGTAGAAGCCTTGTGATGGTAGATTTTTTATTTATTATAGAAATAAAAAGCTGTTTTGTTGTATTTTCTCAATGACATTAGTTCGAATTTAAAGTATGTGACCCTGATTTGTTTGAATAATAATTTGTACTGTTTAAGGAACATCCCTTAACTTAAATTTCCTGGAAACTTCACCAAATTATGAAAATGTTACTAATCATTTGAAATGCAAAATCTCTTAGGAGCAATCAAAGTCTTAGTACTTATTAAATGTTATAACAGCAACTTTCCAACTACGGAACTCGTAGGAGGAGACACTAAGCTCTTTAAGCTTAGTCATGAAGTATATTAGTTGTTTAAATCGCGTTATTGTTTCAAGAACAACATACTTATAATGATCTCTGTCACGAGAAAATGAAATGGTTAACAATTTCCGAAATTTATTCCAATTGTCGGCAAAAAAAGAAGTTTACATCAACTCAAAAGAAGGGCACTGTTCTATATTTTTTGCCGTATATAGTCAATCCGTACATAGTTATTGTTAATGACATTCGCACGCTTAATATAATTTTTGCTTTAATAAAGATTGCATCACTTCAACATCAGACTTTAGTATTTTGCATATTATTATTCAAGATCAGTGCTTAATCTGTTTTCGCCCTCTATGTATACTGGGGACTACATTATGTGTGGCATACTCGAAAGTCAGTCAGGCACCACCAGTAGTGATGATTTAATGATAGATAGAAACATGACACAGTATTTGTGTCTATCGGTACCGTATAGACAAAAACAAAATTAATTAATTAGTAATTAAATGATATCTCTCGGTCTTTAACAATAAAGCTCAAAATCGCCATTGATTGGTAATTCTTTTGATGCAGTATAACTGTCATTAACTTCCTTACAATGTACAAACGATGAAAAGTCTGCGTACATGGTTGTCTCCTATCTAATGACCTACTAAGTGATGCCGTCCCAAATCGATATATTTTTGAAACTTGGTTAGTGAATTAAATAAGCTAAGAATGCTATTGGACCAAATTCTCTATCTACTTTTTGAATTAATTATTTAAAGCATCTATAAGTTCTTGGCAATTTCTAAAGCGGTAAATATTCCTAATGATAACTAGTAGACAGTTAGCATACAGTAGGTATATACGTCGAAAGAAAGTAGTCCAACGGTAGCAACCCAGCTTCCTATCATTTTAGATCAAGATCAGGCCATGAGTCTACAACCGGTTATGTCTATAATCACACTACATAAAATGTATTTAAACATTTATTTTACTATCATAGATTGTATCGAAGTGATTAAGATATTTGAAATGAGAATGCTATAAATAGTCTTATACACAATAGAACACAAAACGAGTATAATTATTTATTTCTTTTTAGTTTGGATTGTGATAGAAGCGATAGTGAAGTTCTCTACGCATGTGTACTTTTTTATTTTATTATTTTGCCTTTAACGATCTAGTAAGATATTTTATTATATTTAATTAATAATAAGTAAATGTTCATCCCTAGAATTAAATTTTTTGCATTACAAATTGCATCGAAATGGGCGCAACCGTTTAGAGGTAAAACTGTAACAGAAGACAGAATTACTTTTGAACTTTAAACATTGCATTAACTGTCCCTTCATCCAGGTTCGTCCTCCCTCATAGTAGGTCTTAGTGGAACTTCATTCAGATCAATCTTATCCTGATAACTTTTTTAAAAGTGATGAATAATATACTATCCATCCAAATAACTTAGAGTAAAAGACAAAATATCCAATTTAATTGTGCTTGTCTTAATATTTAGAATATACTGACTTCCACATAAAAGGTAGATATGTATCTGCTATCGCAGACATTTATTTAGAGCTATTTAAGACAAACGACCGCACCGTATATTATTGTAGTGTGTAGATGGCAGAATGGCTTTATACTTATCGTTATATTATGGCTAAATTACATAAAATCTTAATAAATTGTAACCTATGTTTTATTCTGATATATAATTTATATTACTGTAAAGTTTCATCAAAATCCGTTTAGTAGTATACATCCAAACGGCTATCCTCACAAGCCTTCACGTTTGTAATAATAATATATATGTATTAATAAGTAGGAACTAAGTAAGAAGAAGGATTGGATTATATCGTGTATATGTGTGACATATAAATGTCATAATACATAATACATGGCAATCAGAGTTACTGTCCTGTTTTAGAATCAAGTTTCAGAATATTTTTCTTTATGTCGAATGCGTTTTGATAATAGTGTTTAGCTTTGTTTATTACGTTAATATTTTCTTGCTGTTTAGATTACGCTCATTATTTCACTTCTAAAAGTCGATCTACAGTATGATTTATTTTGAAATTTTTCTCAATAAGAATATCATTCAACTTAAATGAACTTAAGGAATTGGTGGGTAAAAACATGATATTTGCGTTTCAAAGAACAAGCAAGTTTTCAGGTTTATAAAAATTGTGTATAATAATAAAATTATAAAATAATAGCGCGTAAAATTAATTTCAATAAGGAGCACATTCCTCATATCAACAAATACTAATATAGACTTTATTACCTATGAACAGTTTGGCAAAATTAAAATGCAAATTACAAAACAAGTTTTAAATGTATAGAAACTGTACATAAAAAATCACTTAATTAGTGAAAGTAGTTTTTACTTTTATGAATATTTTTTTTAATGTTTTCTATTTACCATGTAGGTGGCAAACAACTTATAACTGGTGAGTGGCTCTGACATTTAATAATTACAGTTAGTTTATTAGTTAAGTAATTACTTAGTAATGCAGGATCATAGTTGAAAGGGCCTTGCCAACTCTTTGAAACCTCAAGGTTTCCCTAACGCTCTCTGCCAAAGTTTTCTTGAGAATTATTTTGCATTTGTGCAAAAAAGTGTCTCAGATAGTAAAGCCACGCTAATTTGAGCATAAACAGTTTGGCACGACGAAGACCAACCTAAAGCAACAGCATTCGTGCTATCGTGTGTTTGTGATTGCAAGATCAGGGGTTTATTGATGAAGAAGTGACAGGAATCGTGTAAGTATAAGAACCTTGCACTGCCACGATGACTGTCATGCTTTTTACGTCCCCAAGCGGAGCGTGAAAAAAATCCTCACTAGGCCGCTTTCGTGTGAGTCATTGAGTTGTGGATTCGTAATGAGTATATTAACCACAACTCGTACCGTAACGACTGCTATGTTGACCTTCTAAGTAATCAGGATAAAAGGAAAACAAAGTCAAATGGTAGAATACACAAAAAACTAAATATCTATTTAGGTTTAATGGTAATATTGAGTGAGATTAGGATTAAGGTTTGGTTAATTTTACAGCGCATATATACCAAGTATTCAAGTTCTTACACCAGAAATTCATACACATATGTAAGAACGGATTTTTGGGTTTACGTTCATGGAAGTATTTACAAAATACTTCCATGTTAAGTATTCTAAATATAAATTGGTTATAGATTTAACATGTTAATAAAGTACTTCAGAAATTCAGGTTTTAATTACAATTACACAATTTAAAACTACCGCACTTTGATTGAACAAAACGTTCGCTGTACTTACTCGTGCTTTTAGAAACTGAAATGGCTACATACTGTTAAAATTATGAGACCCTTGGTACATATATTTTATTATTGTGTTTATACTTCCCATTATTTATAATTAACGTACCTTTTTGGTTGTTACAGGTGCGACGGTTGAATAAGGGGGAAACACACATGTCCCCCAAAAATGATACCGGTGAGTATTAATTCATCGCAAAGCTTACTACTCTAATGTTAAATACCCTCTCCATAATGATCTCATGAATCATATTGGGTTAGTGTTATTAGTAATTACGACAATATAGCACCAAAAGGATTTAAGTTGAGTACTTACTTCATAAGTAATTCAAATATACTGAGATTTAATCAGTAAAATGTATAACTATCTAAAAAATTACTAAGCTTACACCACAAGGCACAACTTTGTAGCTGTCTTGTCCTTAGTTCACAAGGTCACTGGATTTCACAAGTTTTGTGTAACGGTTTTCCTATAATCACAATTTTAACGACAAAGTACAATAAAAAATATTATAAAATTATTATAATATTAAAATAATATTATATATATATATTATATTATATATAATAAATATGTAACGAAAAGTACTTGTAATTTACAATTTATATGGATCAAAACTTTAGAAGTACAAGAATGATTAAAAAAATAGTTATAAATCTGTTTTAAAAGGGTTTTCGGTGATTATAATTTGAATGAATGGATCTACATCACAGTAATTAGGCTACACTTAAAAAAAGTCTAAAAAGTCTAAACTGGTAAAACTTACTTTTGGCTCACGAGCTGTGCAGATTTTGTAAGCATTGTACAGTAAACTATGATGTCTTATTTTATTAACACATATACACACGTCAGTTAAACCAATGTTAGGACTTTAATACATTCACATTTAACATCAGGAATCTGCTTAAACTCATTACCCCTTAGGAATAATTACGTCAACATCTGCGCCGGGCAGCTGGCAGACTTATTGCGATCGTAATAAAGGAAGCAAGACCATTATTGAATGCCGGCAGACTATCGTTTTTCTGCGTATTTAGTTTACCCCTACTATTTAGTCGTTAGCTGGATATACTAAGTTGTAATTTCTTAGCTACTTAATGAACTTGAGATGGATTTTATTACTTGTATATACAAATATGTGCTCAATTTCTCCTATATAGAAGTAGAATCTACAAATAAAGAGTCGTGATAGATAATGATGCTATTGAAAAACTGGCAACAATTTTTAAAATACTCAAATGAGAGCTTTTGATTGCAGCCAAACGTCGTCTTAGTGTTTATCATTTAAACATATAGAAATTATTTTTTTTTATCATAAAGTAGTATTCAAATAAACTTTCCCTTTTCAATAAATAATGGATTAGCAGTTGTCAGTAGTTGACAGTGATTGTTTGCTAGTATACATAATACAGTAGCTTTACCTATAAAGTCAGAGTTGTCATGTAAACATTATTTATTTATGGTTCTGCAATGAATGGAGCGCTTCAAAGCACTGAAAGGAGACACAACATACGCTTACAGAAGTAAGCGTTTGTCATTTCTTGACGTTTGTACGAATTATTGTGTTTCTCTTTAGAATTGATTGAAATACTTGAGAGATTTATCCGCTGTTTGTTTTTTTCTCTCTCATTTCGATTGAGATTTGGTTCCCGGGGCGGGTCCAAAGTGTTGTTGGGTTTTCCTTGTAAGAAAATCTTTATTGAAGTTTTGATGGTGTTTCACATCATCAAAACTTCCATGAACATCTATGGCAATCGTTATTGGCAAGTCAGTGCCCTCAAATGTACTGACAACTAGTTCAACCTTTGAATTCAGTTCGCCCTCAGGATTGTAGAAGTTCGTTGCCAGTCACGTCCGTGGAACATCTGATATTAAGGTAAAACTGGTAAAACTAGTACCCGACCCTAATTAATCTTGGGAATAATAAAGGTTAGGAAGATGTTGATTCTATTAGTGTGCACATCACTCTATTGCTTTTTTGAATTAGAAGTTCTATCAAAATACTAAATGTAGTACAAACTTTGTGTCATCTATTCACTAGCATTTAAATAAATATTAGTAACTAATAAGCGTTTGTAGGAAGCAATAAAGTCTAATATAATATAATAACATAAGCCTAATATATGACAAAAATAATTTAATTATTAAGTTTAATTATTTACGCCATGTTAAGATATAGAAAAAAGTTTTTATTACGAGTCTACGACCGTTCAGGTCATTAAAGATCATTACTTTCAGCTTCATAACCCATAATACTTATCAGTTTAAGTTCCTTAGAGAGCTTTAAGTTTTCTATTAACTTTACAAGCATGTTACTCACCTTAGATTTATGTGTTAAGCTTAAATAATACCATTGACGGTTTACGATTCGGGAAGGGCTTGTACGTTCCATAGATTACCTTTAGTGTCGCTTGTACGACGTGTTTCTGCACTAAGTGTTATTTATTTATTCGACAGTCATTTTATAGCAGTTTTCATTGCTTTGGCCACAAATGTTTGGTATAACTTGTCAAAGAACCTCTGACATTTTGGAACATTCACTTCCCACATATCACCTACTCATTTAGTTGTTAACATTCCTAGATGTATCTATTCCGTAAACATGGAGGCTTTTGCATATTTGCCGTTGACACTCAAAGGGAAATAAGGAAATTGACTTGAGTTGAGTCCCACAGTTCCAGTGTTAGAATAGACATTCTATTTCTTGTCACAGGATAGATAGCAGTATCTTATTAGAATAATAATGAGTGATATTTTTAGGTATGTTTGGTTGATAGTTATATGGAAACATATAGCCTTCTAAATTAAACAAGGGACATTTTCACATCTATAAAACAAAATAGATATCGAGATACTTAAGAAACAGCAGAAACTTTTATGACTATGTATATATACGGAAATTATCTTAACCACGCAATATACCGTAGCCACATGTTGATTACTGACATAACCTGTCACCACAGTTAGTGAATTACGTTAGGCAATGAAATACCCATAAATGACATAGTAGCGTTAATTTTCTAAATTAATATGTAAAATAACATGTCATGTAATGTGAAATTTTAAAGGTTAATGTGAAAACAAAAACACAGAAGAAAAGAAAATAACGAAAAGTTGATTAACCCGGCTACTTGAACGTTAAAGAAATGCAGTAACGTTGCTTTTAAACAAAAATACCTTTATCTTCAGTCCACCAACTGGACAATTAAACAAAACGATGGTAAAGCCATAGTGGTCACACTCTATAAATATCACCGATTGACCACCTATTTACTCATCTAATATAAATTTACAATACAGCATTGTGTCTTAAAACCAGTGAAAAAATGCATGTCAATCCGATTGTAAGCTTAGACATTTCAAGGGTTTAAAGCAGACGGTTGCATAAGGACATTAAAAGTCGACCGACAAAGACTTAAATATCGTAAAATCTTTCTTTTCCTGCTTATTGAATTAAAATTTTACGTAAAGGTGAGTCAAGGGCACATAATCCATCATAAACCCTTTTCATAGCTTCCTGTGCAAAATAAATTTTAAAATAAAAAAATGTAAAGCTTATATTAAAGGTCGCCGGAAACAGAGGCCTGTTGTGTATTTTTTTCTTATGATACTTTACACTTGGCTTTTAGCTTTTAAATGGCGCAAAAGATACGTCGTAAGTATTGCTGTTAAAATGTGTGTTGCAATGTGGAAGGTATTTTTTAATTATAAGTAACTGCAACCTTGTCACAATGTACGTGAGGAACGTGGTCATTTGTGAGTTTCGTTCGTTAGTGTTTAAATTTATGTTGTTTTATGGTCAAGACACCGACTCATCTTTTCCTTTTATAGTATAGTTTATGTGAAGATAATACCGACATCTAATAGATTGGTCAGTTAAAATTTAATTAACGTTTCCAATAAATACATTCTTGATCCATGTGCATTCACTTTTTAGGTAAATTCAAAACATCGCTGTCTAAGGATGTATTTTGATGATGTTTAGATTTAAGATGAGGAAGAAAGTTTGCAATCACCTTTGAAAAAACGAGCAATTTCATTATCTTTTAATCTACAATAATGCTCATAATGTTAGGGTATGTGATAATATATACTATATAAGATAATATACGAGTATAAGACTCAGATCGTTAAACGATCTCCATAAGCGAACGCCTGGGGGTGGTAGGTGAGGCCATCTGTCACCCTAGCAGAAGCAGGCCGGGGTGGCGATGCCAGTGCTACGGACTGCGCTCGCCCTTTTTGGGGGTAGGAAGAAAAGGAAACATTAGGATTCCCACACGGGGGTGCATCTACAAGTCGTAGGTGGCCCGAGGTACCTCGGGTCCTGGTTCGCCGACTACCGGTATCTGAGACGGTGTGCGGTTTTTTGGCCGGTTCGAGTTCGACATAACCACCTAGGTGGTATCCGTGGGGATTTGCGCACAGAAAAAAAAATAAGGTATATGATAATATGGTTATTAATCGGATATCGTTAGGAGAGTTTGAATAATTCTGTTAAGTGTTACTTACACACACATTAATAATACTTTTAAATTTTGTACAGTCGATATAGCCGGTAAAATTGTTTTCGACGACGTGCATTCGTGTTAACTAAAGAATGCATCTTTAATTTACATGTGTATTTCATTTTATTCTTTTTTCTATTAATTTTGGGCAGATCCTATTTAATCGACTTGTAAGGAACACTCCACAGACCTACAAAGCAAATCCATTTGAATCAGGTCAACATCTTTGGGAAGGCTAGACCGAGATACTCTCAAATTTGATTACTCAACAACGTAGAGGTATTCCAGTTCTGACTGAGTGATTGTCCTACTTGAACGAATTAGTTTCAGAGAAACGCCAAGAGTATGAACATATAGAACGCTATCTCTACCCATTTGGCAGTTAAATGAATTGCGTTGTTTTTGTTCATGTTTTTTACTAAAGTCTAAACTAAACTATATGTAAACTATGTACGTAAGTAGTTAGTACTTAAGTAATTATGAAATAATGAAATGTGTTATGCTAACACACATGTTGTACAAATAAATAAATAAAACATAGTAATCCTTAATAGATATCAGGCGTAACAAAAGTTTCTTTATATATTACTAATTATACTACTAATTCAACTGCCCCAGTGGCGCAGCGGTGGTGAATTCAACTTCTGTGCTTAAGGTCTTAGGTTCAATTCCCGGGTCGGACAAAATGTTTGTATGATCTGTAAATATTTGTTTCGAAGTTTGGGTGTTTTCTATGTATAATATGTATGTATTTACAAAAAAAAAAGTATATAAGTATTCTATCAGTCAGTCCAGTTATGATAGCACAAGCTCTGCTTAGTTTCAAACTAGATGACGTTGTATGTCAAATATCTGAAATATTTATTCAATTATATATATATATATATATAATTATATACAAAAAATAATAAGCATAAGTACCCCCGAGCAGTGTGCTATCTCCTTACTTTTCGCAGTTTTTATCCACTTATAATATATCCAATATTCCACACAGTGACAAAGTTAAAAATCTTGGAGTCTATATGGACAATTACATGCCCTCGGCTCCCCAAATTGGTAAAGTTGGTCGGAAATTATTTACTGCAACGGGTTCACTGACTTCGTAACTTTCTTCCCACCAACACGAAAAGCTAGCACGCAATTTCTTTTCCTCCTTATCTTTGACTATAGTGATGTTAGTTATCTGGATCTGACCAAAGAACGATTGAACAAACTTGAGCGCCTCCAAAATGTCTGCATAAGATTCATATTCGGTTTACGTAAGTATGATCGCATCTCTGAATATCGTTTTAAGCTGAAATGTTTACCTATACGCCCTCTCCGGAATGTTCATATACTTACTATCTATTTTATACAGTAGTTTGTTCCTTCCATATTCACCATCCTATCTCAAATAGCGTTTTGAGTTCCTTCATAATTTGCATTGTAGGCTTCTGATATCGTCGAAAAATCGGCAGTAGAAATTTTCTACTGCCGATTTTTTACCGGCATTTGCCCAGGCATACTACGAAATTTAATGATAGGCCGTTCTCGATACAAGCAGTTAGGCTGTGGAATAACCTACCTGAGACAATTAAAAAAGTAAAATCTTTGCAAAACCTCAAGAAAAAGTTACTAATTATTATTTGATAAAGTAAAGGCTGCTAAGGGAGTTTTTATTGTGGTTAATGTGTGGTACACCATAGTATGTATGTATTTGTGATACGAGTATTTACGTAAATATTTGTGTATACATTTATATATGTTAGTAGTGTGTGTACTTTAAGTGTATATGAGTAACTTTATATATTATTATTTCATTACACTATCATAAAAATACACCACAGACTATTCAGATTTTACAATATCCGTTCTAAGGTTACCTGGAAGAGATAGCCGTGAGTGATAAGATCGCCCCTTGTAATACCAATATAGATCTCCATCTATGTGTGTATAAAATTTATACAGTAGTGGTATACAATGAAGTCGTATTAAGAAATAAAAACAAAATAAATAAATAAATTATTGGAAATATTGACTTAATAGTCACTAATTGATTACTTATAGCAATGTTAAAAAGCAAATGAAGCAGAGTATAAAGTCGTTAAAAAATTGAATAATAGACAATAGAGTGTTATTTTCTTTCCATTCACTTATTTTCTTTTTGCTTCAATTAGTAGTTGTTATTTTTAATCTAATTTTTGGGTGTTTTCATTTCGATAAAAATAATATTATGATAAATCACAATTAAGAAATTTAAAAAAATTAAAAATTTGAAATGATCAAGTAAATTTCCTATCTATTGTAGCAAACCATAGAGCAGAGAATGAAGTACAAGTGCGCTCGTAATGTATACGAGTCAGGTGCGCCAGAATTTTAGTCGCACTTTAAACACGATCGCTCATAGTTCCCTTACTTCTATAATCTTTGAATACGATTGTACTTGAACCGTTTTTATTTAATCTTTAAAAATAACCATACACTACATATTAAAATTGAGTGCTAACTACATTGTTAACACAAGAGCACGCAAGGAATATTTCACAATATTTTACACCGAAATATTTAGTAAAAGCATAACCTTTTTGATTTAATCAATAAGAAAAATCATATGTACATTGCGTATTAAATTTGAGTACTAACTACATTGTTATCATGAGAGCACGCAATGAAATGTATTCTCTGTGGGTACATTTCGAAATGTTTGGCATAAAAATATTTGATAAAGTGGACGGACATAAGATTGTATTAAGTACTATTAAGTAACATGGTAAGTGGCGTTTTAGGATTTTTATTTTTATTTTTTTACATTCAGAAAATCTTGTTGATGAATTAGTATAGACTTCGGTATGTGTGTAATATAGTATTAATCATTTACGTGTGCGTCTATGCGACAGAGAATTTCTTGGGATTGACCATTGATCGCATTTCTTATGTTTATTTCTCGGTTCTGTGGTAACAACAGCTGAAAATTATGAGATATATATATATTGTTAGCTTTTGCCCGCGGTTGCACCCCTGTGTATATTAGTTATTATGTTTAAAAGTATGTCAATGTCAAATTTTAGAGAATTGTTTATTTCACTGTAAAGACGGAAGAAACTTATAAAGTAATGTAAATTCACACTTGTAATATTAGCTAAGCTAGTATTATATTGCGAGTATATAGGTTAATTACAAGGCAGAACTTGTAGGCAATTAAAACTTTTTGTGACGGACAACCCGACAGACGAATGACAGAGATACACGCATCTCATTGTAATCTCCAAATACACAAATTATTAAATAAACTGACTTTTTTTAATGTTTTTAACAACAATAACGAAAAAAGGGCTTATTAGAGCATCATAAAATTAATCAGAAATATTTTTTTTAAATGATATATTTACTTATTAGTAGTATAAACCATCCAAAATGTCTCCTTTTTAAAATTATCTAATAGTGTAACTAAAACTACTAATTGTTACTAATAAAACTTAGTTATCTATTTGTTAAATATAATGTGTTGATAATAAGTTGTGACGCCACAGTATGCGTATTCCAATAATGTGAGTTGCCGTTAGCACGCTACCGGTGTATGAAAAGAGAAGTACTATAATAGTATGCACGTTAGTTCCCAACTCGTTAGCAACGCCTCCATATACTGTGCACCTTGTAAATTGCCTGTCCTTCATAGTTTTATTCAGTTTTACCCTCGTGTATAAAATTTCCCCAAGAACTTGTATTATTGAAAATTTATTGCGTTCTAGTTTAGTTTAGTTTTACATTACCTATGCGTATCCTGAAGGAGTATTTTATGCGCGAATTGTTTGCTTGCAGTATTGAATATTTTGTATTTTATTTGTAGGTAAAATTTATGTACATAAAAATGAAATATTGGTAGAGTGTTATCTTTAAATATTATTTAATCACTTTACCCAGACTGCCTTGCAGGTCAAACTGAAAAAGAGGAGAATCAATCTTTAAATACAATTGAGGCACTATTTGATTCTCAATTAAGATGTGGTGTATTATATGTATATTGTCATTTACAAATTAGAGCAGGATAAAAAGAAATCAACACGACTGTTTCGTTAGTAACCTTTATTTTGAGGATATACTTTTCTCAATAATATGTCAAAAACCTCGTAATTTCCTACTGACTTTAACATAATTAAACAATAAAATTACAAATATAGTACAAACGAATAATGCTAAAATACTGCCCAGTACCTGTGTCTAATAGGTAAAAACTTTTGTAAGTGTATTTCTGAATACTGTTTTCGACGTGAAATAATCCGGTGAATAATCTGGTGGGGTTGATTGAATTTAATGAGTGGAAAAAGTTTGCTTGGTGTGCAAATAATCTGTTTGAAAGTTCTAATGGAGCTTTTAGCTAAATATACTGTTTTACAACATTGATCAATTCCACACGTATCGGTGTGACAAGCGCAACCACTTCGTACAACAGCGTCATCTTGTTTTTCGCAAATATCCACGTTTGTTTATAATAATGGGGGACCTGAGTAATAGAAGTTTAACATTTAGTTCATCTAAATTGTTGAGGGGTAGTAGTGAGAATACCACCAAATATGAAGTATGTATTACATCAATAAAATTACTGCCCAAATAAAATGCAAAAACAAAAACATTGAGGAAATACAGTAAAGATGATATTAAAAGAATAAAATATAAAAGAAATTTTAGGGTGTTACTGTTATTTAACTGTCAACAAAAATGGACTGGCAATGGACTTAACAATTGCAGATTTGGTTTTAAGATGATGATGACGTTTAAGTTCCTTTATGTTACGGAATTCTAAAACAAGTCAATTTAGAAATCGATATCAAAGAGGTAAAAAGTACATTTAAATGTGACTATGAAAACACCTCTTAAATAAAATTTATAAGATTAAATGAGAAGAGTATGTGGATAGAAAGTGCAACAATCCGAATTTGCTTTAAAAGTACTACATTACCAAAATATGTTTACGGATAAGGTTGTAGGTTCAAGGTCGAACCCTATAGTTCCTACTACCCTCAGTTGCATAGGGTTCAGATTGCTAGAAATATCGACACATAAGGAAGTCGTTCAAGTATGATTCTAGTAGGTAACAATGATACACTTATTAAAGTTGACAGTGCTATAATGGTAAAATATATTAATAACAACTTACAATTTAGATGCAACCCTATACCGAAAAATTTAGCCACATAAGAAAACAAAACCTTAATGGTATGAAATGAAATAGGCCGAGCTAAAAATATTAATTGGCAAAGCTTCGATTAATTAAAAATATACAAATACTTCGATTAATAATACAATAACATCCACGGGTACGTGGCGAAAGATGAGATGAGTCAAGGGATACAAGCAAACCTCGCATTAAGTACCGATAGATCGAAGGAACGAGCTAATACGTAATTTAGTTCCTGATTCAGTTTAAATACCCAAATCTCTTTGTATATCAAGTAATATATTATTAGAGTCAGAGTTGACATTACTAAAATTAGAAGCCTGTGTCAAGAAAACACACACCGCTTGCATGTGACAAAGTAATAGCAATTCCTAAGCAGGAAGTAATTTTCATTCCAATCTCAAACTAATACAAATATTATTAAGATCTCGTAATAATATTTGACCAAACCCATTTCATCTTATGATTATTAAACGATTACAGTAACCTACCAAAGTAACTCTACTCTACCTGATGGAAAGCATGAATAGAATCCAAGAGTTGTGATCGCCATACTCATTAAAACTCAACAAGGTAAAATGCTGTAGAACTTGTAAAATATTGAAACTGCCGGTATTTTTACAAGTTCTACGAACAATAAGTTAAAATAGCTACATAATCAAGAGAGGATAGTATTTGTGTCAAAATTTTGTTTTCGTGTTTGTTGTTTTTGTTAAATGTTTATAAGATTAGATTAAGATGTGATTGGCATGAACTCAGTTCAATAGATTCTTAAACATTAAATAAAGAATTAAAGAAAGAAAATAAATAAATATTGATCTGATATACAATTAAAATGTATATCAAATCATATTTAAATGAGCCCTCATACATTTTTTTTGACAAAATTACTTTATAATTTGTTGACATAGATTTTATTGTTGTCTATCCACCTCATTATCCGTCCACGTAGAGGAATTACGAATATATTAATTAATATGATCAAATAATGTAGCCTTGCACTTAGTTTAACAAGGTGTTAATATGAGTTAAATTCAGATTGACACGCATCCGTTGCTGTGTTTCACATTTCCTAAGAATATACTCTAATCTACTAAACTATTACTTTTTAAGAGAAAAAACCTAGCTGATATAGCTAATATTGGTAAGTATTATCAAATTAAAACCACAATGTGAATGTAAGGGCAAGTACTGCTTCATTAACAAATGTAAAAAAAAAATGTGCAGTCGATTATGCTCTACATATGAACAACACAATGAATTTATGTTTTATATTGAAGTCTATACGATAATATATGCAAGAAAAAACTCAGGAAGTTTGCTGTAATGTGTCTTGCCTTGTTTTTTCTCCTTTTTTTATCATTTGTTAGCTCTTGCCAAATTTCATATTTCTACGTGGCAAAGAAATAGAAATAGATTTTCATGATCTGCAAACTAGGTAGTCAATTCCAAAATTAAAATATACTGGTGTAAAGTTCTTGTTATCTAAGGAAACTAGAGTTTTAGAAATTTTATATAAACAAAGTTTATTAAAAAAAATGGCACTGTATTGTTTTGGGATTTAGAATCAAACCGTGCATTTTGTACACTTAGATATTATATTGTGAGACATATTACAAAGAGGAGAATGTGTCTTCATCCTAAAATTAGAAAACGAAATGACTACGTACCCGATTGGAAAGTGAATAATTAACAACATGAATGATCAATCATGTTTCCTATCGATTTTCTTATTACAAAATGAATAGCCTCCGGCCTTCTGACCGTAGTCGGTTAGTCGTATTTGTTACTTATCTATCTGACAAAGTAGCGTAATATGTTAAACGTAAACATATTGGGTTGGCAGATTTAAAGTTATTCGATACAGAAGATAGTACATTTTTTCATAACAGTTATAACAAGCAATTTTAGGTATACAAATAACTGAGTTTGTTATAATTATCCGGTGGGTATTTGTTGTGATTACTCGGTAGGGTTGAAATTAAGTTTTACTAATTGCATAATATGAAAAATATAACGAATAGAACAGGTTTTATTAATAAATTACGTAAATTAATTGTTTAAAAAAGACAATTTACCTTGAGTAATATTATTCTTTGCTAGGCTACTAATGAAATAATGACGGTAACTTTGCCTGTATTGCAAAGAGTATGGTGACTACATCTCTTGGATGCTATACATACTTTCCGTCAGCTAGAGTAGAGTCACTTTGGCAGGCTCTTAGAATTAAAAAATAAAAAAAACTTAAAGATAGATGTACTCGTATGTATGATTGTAGGTCTAATGATTCACTCTTAACATGACAACACTAAGTTCCCGCGTATCTTCGTAATGATCGTCGCCTCGCACAACGGAAAGTGAGCATCAGTGCTAATTAGAAAAAAATCTCACAAATTATCGTTGGAATGTAAATGAGTTGTTTCCTCGGCGTACTGTATCCCATAAGCTGTATAATAACTTAATAAGACGTGTTCAAATAGAAAATACTTCTTTGTTGCTTAACATGAGCCTAAAAGGGAAAGCTACTGAACTCTAATACCAAATGTTTATAATTGTAAAGACGTGTACTCTCGTATTGATAGTTTATGTTAGTAAATAAGAACATACGAAAGTAAATTAAGTGATTCTTTTAATTATTAAAGGTGTTATATATGTTTGCTAAGTAGTCATTTATGAAGAACAGTTTTCTTCGGAGTGATAAAATGAATGATTGAAATTTATTTATTTAATATTATACTTCCTGTAAACAAGGTTTTTACGCTCGTAATGAACATAAAAACGGTCGATCTTGCCACGCTATCAACACTATTGGTACTACTTTAATATTCTTGGTGTTGCTTACTAATTGTATCGACACGTGACGAGAATGTCATTATCTCTCTCGTGATGACCAGTAGTATGTTTTAGATAAGATTATTTATTTTATATTACTGTCATGTTAATATAACAGTTACATTTTACATCTTATTCTATTTATTTTGTAAGTATTCATTGTGACAGTTGCAACTAAGCAAGATAAAAATTCAAGCCGAGAGACAGACGGAGATATGACAATTCTAAATTCAAATTCAGAGGAAACTTGAACAACTTACTCGTACTACTGTAAAAGAATAAGTTAAATACTTTTTAGCACTTTTATATTGTCTCTGAATGCTTAGTTGCGGTACTGTAAAG
This sequence comes from Hypercompe scribonia, assembly GCA_949316085.1. Taxonomy (NCBI): domain Eukaryota; kingdom Metazoa; phylum Arthropoda; class Insecta; order Lepidoptera; family Erebidae; genus Hypercompe; species Hypercompe scribonia. The sequence goes on along the minus strand of OX438981.1, from coordinate 12,968,124 downwards.
GAGGCAAAATGTAAATGTACTATTTGATTTGTTTCAGTATTTGTCAAATAAAACTGCTTCGCAATTTACACATTCATATAATTCCTGAGAATTTTGCATGAATGTTCAAATTAGCCAATGAATGCTTTTGTGGCAAATGGTGCAGACGGTCCGTATTAGGTAGTCTTAGTGTATTAACTTGGCATTATTAAGGTTCGCCGCTTTCATACTGCTTTTGTTATTGACAATGAACATATTTAATAACAGTGCGCTACGTTTTGATCTTCAGTGAAAACTGGTTCGAGTTTGCTTTTGGTTAGCGATCCGTTTAATTAACATGTACATAAGAAGTCTGAAATCAACTTTCTGGAACATTGTAAAGATATTATACAAAACAAAAGAAAGTCACAAAAACAAATATAATTCAAACAAACACGTATTAAACTTGCTGCTAAAAACGTAACTTCATTTGGCAGAACGTAAAATAAAAAGATTTTAAGTGCATGTCGAGGTGCTGCCAAAGTATTGTTACTACCTATGTATTATAAACATTTCACAGTAACGGTTTTGGAGACCAATTAGTAACGTAAATTAATAAAACCTACTTAACTGTGACTTTTTGAAGTGAAAACTTCTTTAGGCGCGTTGAGCGTTTTGGTAGAGGGGTAAAATCCTCGGTTCGCGTCACCGACATGCTAATGATAATAGTATATCTATAGCTATGGAGAATATGATATTATATATTATATATGAAATTTATTATTATTATATATTATATATGATATTATATATTATATATAGCTATATATGACACATAAAAAATTTCATATAATTTTTGCTTATAGTTTTAATTACTCTCAACTTAATAGTTCCGTTTTCACTTCTATCGGCAGTCCCACGACTGCTACTGTTTTTTTTAATTTGTTATGTATGCTACAGGGCATTTATCAGATCTCCAAGTAACAAATACTGGCTAGGAGAGGGTAGGGGACTTGAATGTAACAAAAATCAGCGTTTCAAGGTTTAAGATTTTAGAAACTTATAGTTTAATCGAAGTATTAACTTCAGAAACCCATATTATTATTAAACGACTTAACCAATGATCCCTATATAATTGGATGGATAATTGTAAAAAATATCACACTTTAAATCCTTTAAAAAAACTCAACACTAATTCAAGCTTGAAAAAATTATCGGCGTGATTAATATCTATATTCATGCGAATCTACAGATTTTAGCACTAATAGTCTGTGACATGTAGCGTGGACGAACGGACATGTTGAAACTATAACAAAATTGGAATCCCATACATTATACAGTAAAATTTTATTTAACATTTGAAATTTTTATCCAATTATTCCTATCAATACGATTAGTAGCGGTTTATGGACTAGAAGATTTTATGTATACCTATGTAGAATACCTGGAACAGGCGCTCTGAGAAAACTAAACAATGTGAACGCACCTTTGTCTCTGACTGCAATGGTCACTTGTTAAAAATAGTAAACTGTTATCTCTCTTGTGTGTGCGTGTGCCTATGCGTGTGCGTGTGTGTGTATGTGTATGTGTGTGTGTGTGTGTGTGTGTGTGTGTGTGTGTGTGTGTGTGTGTGTGTGTTTGTGTGTGTGTATCAGCGTGTGAGCGTGCGTGTGTGCGTGCGTGCGTACGGGTGCGTGCGTGCGTGTGTGTGTGTTTGTGTGTGCGTTTGTGTGTGTGTGTGTGTGTGCGTGCGTGTTTGTGCTTAGGAAGAGAAGATAAAGGATCATAAAATCTTGAAAAATTGTAGACAAAACTTTTTCGTTACCAGTTTACTAGGTATGCCCAAACTATTTTTAACAATCCCAAAATTTACGCGTAATACGCAGACTCAGGATTGAATCCTATTTGTTTGTTGTAGGACCTAGTCGTCTTAGATAGTCACAACAAGCACATAAAAAAAGTTCGTCTTTCGGTTTTAGTATCTTAGTATTTAAACTTTTCATTAAAAGTTTTTATGTGTAGTAGTATTGTTTGAAAGTTCATAAAACAGTAAGTGCGTGAAAGTAAAAAGAGTAAGGATTTAATTCTAAGCCTCAATTTATGGCTGTCTCAGTGGTGTAATTACAGCGTATAAATTGCTGTTGAAGTCTCGGGTTCAATTCCCGGGTGGACTTAATGTTTCTTTTATCTAAAAATATTTGTTTTTGAGTTTGAGTGTTTTCCATGTATAGCATGTATCACAAAATATATTATAAAAGGAGTAAATTGTACAAGCTTTGCTTAGTTTCAAACTAGATGGCGTTGAGTACCAGATGTTTGAAATATATACTAATGTTCGAGTTCGAGTTTCGATATTATTTGAAAGTTGAAATTAAAAAACTTCTTTTTTTTTCGTTTTTTTTAAAAGAGAACGCCCACTAAAACTAGGACTAAATTCTGTTTCACGGGGGACTTTACAAACATACAAGAAACGGACACAAAAAACACCCAGACTTAGAAGAACAATTTGTGAATCACACAAAGTGTTGTCCCATATGGGGTTTGAAGCCACAACACTCGGCGTAGTATAGAGCGGCGTGGTGACCGCTTAAACCACTAGGTCAACCGTGCAGTCTTCCACTTAATAATTCTATCGTCAGCTGAAGCCTCAAATTGTATTGTGTGCGATGGTCTTTATAGTCACCGTAGCTCTCGTTTATTGTTAGGCATAAGCTTTGAACACGTCGAAGTCCATTGTGCTCTTAATTTAGCTTTTAATATATGACCAAAGTGGTCGCCTATTATTTCTGTAGGCGGAACCAAATGCTTCTAATTAATCCCGGTGTTGTTTGAGCGATGAAATATTGCAAGAGCAAATATACTAACGGTTTATCTAATTACGGGTATATTGCTCTATTACTCACGATTTCTGTTCGGTCATTTCGATGTGTTAGCAGAATTAACTCCTTGATTTTCTGTACATACTCTATTTTTGTTTACAAGATGATGTTAGGCTATTGATGTGATGATGATGTAATTTTAGAATTTGAGTATAATCAAGTTTGTTAAGTCGAAACAAGAATTCAATAGAAATGTGTTTAGTTGACCAAAATCTTTTAACCTGTGAACTATTAAAAGCTGTTAACATCATCACCACATGGTGATCATCACGTTTTACCTCAACTAAAAATCACCTATTGCTAAAGTGTTCTAAACTAAGAAACCCTTTAGTAAAAATATTTCATGTATTATTCTGCTCTTACCAAGTAAAATGTAAATATTTTGTTAAAATTCGGCGGTAGGCCAACGTTTGAATTTTTATAGTCTCAACTTTCAGTTCAACGTTTTGAAATATGTATCTTACCCTCCATTCTAAATTTTTAGGTACATTAGAATTAAACACTACTATTATAGACATTTTTGGAGTTGTTTTTATAGTTTATGTGAACGTTTCCTTTTTTTGTGATGTGAGGAGTTTTTACATGATGGCGACTATTCTATATTGTTATTTAAAATGTTTGAAAGTGTAATTCTAGTCTTGTTATCAAAGTAGCGTGACCAACTTGTATTCAAAATAAAATCTTTTTGTAACTTGCAATTTTAAACAAAATAAATTGCATAACTGTCCTTTCGTTGGTGGTCTCTGTGAATGGTTTAAGATTTGTATGTACTTTGATACTTTTACTCTATATTGTTATGTAGACAGTTTTCTAGCGAAATGGTCGCTGAAATCTCGTGGGCAGGCTCATCTGACCATCCTTTATACCCCTATACATGTTTCATGAACTTCTAGACAGGATTTATAGAGTATTAAACTGAGATTGATGTCTTTTTGTCATCTATTTCTGTGACATCAAAGCATCTGATGTTGGTCTGCTTGTCTTATGGTTCGACGCCTAGTATTTTAAGAAGCATGATCTATGTAAGTTGATGTGTATTACTTTTGAGACCTAAGAAAACTTACTAACGTTATCCTGCAAATGTTCTCTATGTGACACATTCGTAAATCAAATCAAAGATTATCTTATTTTTCTCAATATTTTTAATATTTATTCAGTTTACAAATATTTGGTTTGATGCTGAGGGCGATACGATAAGAAAGAAAATAAAATACTAAATAAAAAGCAGCTACAAGCATTTTATGACTAAATAAATTAGATTAGTAGGTAAAGTTTTTACTCTACCTACAACCTAATTTATTCAGAAATAAAATGCTAAAACGAAATAATTTCTAAAATTAAATTTATCATTATGTATGTCACATATAAAGTCTACACTTATTTTTTGAATATACATTTTTTCTAAAAATATAATACATATTACATTTGGAATATATCTACACTTTAGGTATTTAGTCATTATACAATATCCCTAACAGAATCATGAGCAGAAATATACTCTCAAGGATATTCTGTATCGATAGTGTCCATCGAAGTTTAATTACGTGATCTAGTGCCACCTAAATTCGCCTGCCACTTTAAAGGAAGAGCAAATACTTGTAACATTTTGTCTCTTTATTAAAAGCAATGCGAACTTTGTAAAGAAACATTTACCTATTAAGTTAATGAAAAATACCAATTTGGAATTATATACAAAACTTTGATAAAAGTATGTAACTGTGACGATTTTCTAGCAGTTCATAAATGCCGAAAAGTTTAGTCGCCCATTTATGTGCGAATGAACTTGATGTATGTTCAAAATGATCTAAACATATAATAGATTATTAAAACCACTTTTTTTGTTATTTAGTATGTGATTGTGACATTGCATATGATGCTCTTGAATTTTTACCATTTGGATTTTTGAATTAAAAATTTACCTTTTATTCAGTCAATAAGAATATACCTGTGAAGAACTATAATTTCCATTGTCATTGTGTAATAATATTGTGTAAAGTTTAAATTTAATGTTTAAGGAACTGAATAACAATCGAAATAATTTGTATTGGTACATACAAACACTAAGTTACTGTTGTAAGTGGTTGTGACCCAGTGATTAGGCTACATATATACACATTGAATATACATAGAGTAATGTAAAATACACCAGACACGAATTATGATGTCTGTAAATGTATACTTCGTATAGGTAAATGCGTTTAATGTAATATTTTAATGGGAGGTTTACTTGTGCGACGCAGACTCAGCGTCTGTTACCTAACTCAACTGATTTTCGCTAGATGGCACTGAAATATGATCATGAAATTGTTTACCTAATTTTTACGATTATTTAACAGTCAATCTTTTTTGATTATATTTAATAGACTAAACCTTTATATAAGTCACGTTAGTATAGTTCGTAGAATAGTGGTGCTTACTGTTATTTTTTAATTAATCTGTTATAGATGATAGTGCGAGTGTGGTGCGAGAGCGGCACTGGTTGGGCGCCGACTCACGTGCCGGTGACACCGGACACAACCTGTCGCGACGTACTCGACTGCTGCCGGGAACCCGGCGACGAGCCTTGTCTACTATTCAGTGTACATCCACAGCTTGGAGGTACGGATCCACACTTACTCCTTTTTAAATTTATTTAAACAAGAAAAAGAGTTTACAATAAAAGCATAACACCCATAAAATTCGCATTGATCTATCTTGGGTGCAAATGTATATTGCTCATTTCTTTCGTTTTCGTTTAATTTATCTACATTTATGCATGACATAAGCAAGCAATTAGTTAATTATTAAAAATTATAAAAATTCGCAGGTAGCACTACAAGAAGTAATAGGTACACTAATACTAATAGTGCTAATAGGACGTCGTACAAATCTTTCATGCGTTGTTTATGTTCGATGGAACGATGTTATTTTTACCCAACGTTATGAGTTCGCTGAGTCTTTACAGGATAGCTAATCATAGCTAAGACAAATTTTAATTTTGTTTTTTATTTTTTTTTCATCATAAATTTTATGTAGGATGTCCTAAGAATTAGTTAACATTTGAATGTAACATTCCGCTCAAATATGTAACGGGAGTTCTTGGGACCGATGCTACTGTAATTTGCTGGCTACAATCGTAACACATGGCTTCAACAAGATGGCGCCACGTGTCATATATCCAATGAGTTCCTGTCGGTGGTTAAAGAAATGTTGAGGTGACATTCCATGGTCACCCAGAAGTCCAGATCTATCCCTAGCAGACTTCTTTGTATGGGGTTATTTGAAGAATCGTGTCGACATCAATAAATCAAATACACTACGTCAACTAAAATAAAAAATCAGCGAAGAGATGTCGGCGATCTTGGGTTCTCTTAGCCGACGAGTATTCGAAAATTATGGTGCTCGCTTAGTAGAGTGCAAACGTCGAAATGGTGGTCAAATAAATTTCAACTAACTAGCTTTCGTGTAAATAAGCAATTGTTATAATATATCAAATGATTTTTTTTGTTACACGACTTTTTTAAATGTTGATTAACTCGTGGCCCACCCTATATTATGCATAGACTTATAATATGTTAGATTACGATTTGCCTTAAAATGGTTCATGTTTTTGAATATTTATTTTAAGTTTAATGAATTTGTTGTGTTTCTGGTTTCCAACAGTATCTTATTTACAAGTCTTGTTAGAAGATAGTCCGTAGTTTGCTTATCGTACTAATTTTATTGGCTGTATTGGTACTTACCATTTGACGTGTCATAATTGAGTGTTTAATTAGAGGACAATTGAATTTTAAATAGTTTTATATAGTGAGTGCCATTCTTATTTTCTCAGAAACAGATATTATTTAATAAAATTTTAATAATTTTTCATTATCATAATTCAATTGTATTTAAACATTCTAAGGCACAACAGACTTTAACAAACGAAGGTATAAGGAATATATTTTATATATATATATATGAATTGTGTATCTATGCCTACTGAACCCATATGGTATAATACTTTCCGCTAAGGTATAAACATGTCTAGTAAAATATCGTAAGATAATTTATATTTTTATTTTTTTTTATTTTTTTTTTCTTTTTTATTTTAAAAAGACAACGCCCGCATTAGGAATAAATCCTGTGTCGCGGGGGACTTTACAAACATACAAGAAACGGACACAAAGAACATCCAGACTCAGAACAACAATTTATGGATCACATAAAGTGTTGTCCCATGTAGGATTTGAACCCACAACACTCAGCGTATTGGAGAGCGGCATGGCGACCGCTTAAACCACTAGGCCAATCGTGCAGTCAAATACACATACATATTTTATAATATTATACTTTATTTTGCCTAAATGGTGCGTAGTTTTCTACTGAACACTTAGATAACTGCAAAAAGAGAAAAAAAATTACTAAGCTATGGTCCGTTCACGTTAAGAAAATACTGGCGAGACAGTGACGCATTGATCAAATGCCGTATCCTGACTAATCAGGGCCAATGCTTTCGTATGAAACTATAATTTCTTGGAACCTAATTGGTCAAGAGACACGACACAACTAGATAATAGTGATCTAAAAATGTCTAAATAAATGTCTGCTAGTGAACTTTATGGAAATGTAGATATCATTTCATGTATCAACTGGTCAGTTTCTGCCTTTTCATGAGAAACTTTTAATATCTTACCTGTAAACTGAAATACAACATGAATTGTTTATTATATAGATCTTATAGAAATACCTTGAATATCTAAGAAACTTCAGTGTTCATTTCACACAATAATTTGTTAAGGTTTCGGTTACGTTTCTTCGGTTTACGGTATACATAATTAGTAAAACTAAAATACTCTTCAGGTTTTCACGATGGCGTATTATTTTAGATGTTTGCTATATAGCCTGTTGATTTGACATTAAAACCACTAATAGTTTGTTGAAAAATATTTGGAATTACATAATAAAGCCATTATTTGTCGTTGTTCGGTAATTTTGAACGGAATGAAAGTCGTAGTATGGAATCGGGTAGTCATTCAGGCGTGGTACTGTAGCTATGTTGATTCCACTCACACGGTCGCGTGTAGTTTTTAACCTTGAGCTTTCAGTATTCCTTCAGACTTCCTTTTACGTGTCGTGATAGTGTCCACGTTGGAATCAGTAATAATATTCTCGGCACACGGTAGTTAATTTTTTTTTTTTTTCGCGTCGCTTACCCGCTTGTGTCGTTATTATGGAATTCTAAGTGTGTCGTGATAGTTGCTACGTCGGAATCAGACTACAATCTATACTATCTATAAACTACAATCATGCTAGGATGGTTTCAGCTTGTTGTACCAGGAAATCCTGAACTAATTGAGTGAACTGAGGGTCCAGAAAGTCACCTCAGCTCATTCGTTATGTACTCACCCTTCTACACACTTATATACATTCAAATAGCACCAACACTTTATAACCGTCAGTCTACGACAACGATGTTCAGGGGAATATTACAGTAACCAGCGGTTTACGATACAGTAGTCATCATCATTTCATCCGAAAGACGTCCACCGCTGGACATATGCCTTTCCTAGGCTCTCTATTATTTCTTATAAGCTAAGTTAATTCAAAGTATTTATATTGTTAGATAATATCTTCTTAACCTTTTAAATTATTCTTTTATATATTTACTTTGTAAGTTCAGGGCGGCGGTAGCCAATTTTAATCAGATCCGAAAAAAACAATTTACTACTAAAAATATTACTGGGCTACGAAAGCACAAGTACTATATTTAAAGAAAAATATGTGTAGGAAAGCTTCTATATATCCTCACTGAGAAATCGTAGTTTAAATTTGAGTCACAAGCAACCATGGCTTTGTTTAAACCACCAACCATAGAAGAGTCTTAATGATCTTTTATTTTTATTCCTGCTGTATACTATATAGATGTTCCCTATAATTTATTTTTAAGTTAGCTCGTTAGCCAGATTGTTACTAAACGAGAAATACAAAATATCATGTTCGTGACAGAGGTAATTGTGATGAGCGATCGTGTTCACTCATAACATTTCATTATATACTCCTCAGCAGTTGTGTTATGCTGTGACCTCTACCAATTATTAACATGAACAAAAATTCATGGTAACATATATGTCTTCATGAAAACTATGTTTATTTATCAATATTATGCAGACATGAATTCAATTTTATGCACTGCTGAACATAAACCTAAAATAAAATTCCGTTTGTCAGTTAAAAATAAGCCATAATTAAGGTTTGCACAGTATCTGAGACTGAAAATAAATTATTTTTGTTAGTTAGTCAAAGAATCTGGTTTAGATCAACATAGTAACAAGGTTATCAGTTGTAAACGCCACTACAAATGAAAATTATTTTAATTCTAATAAAAATAATTTAGACACAGTATCTGTACAACTAACGGTATGATGGATTACAAACATTATGTACTTAATCACGCTATGAGTTTAAATACATAATTGTACATGTATAAAATATAGTGAGGAGAAAAGTAACCTGTGACCTTAAAGAGCGTCGTACAAAACATCAAAACAAATGAATTCAGAAAATGAACACAAACTATATTTTTTTCAAAATAAAGTTAATTTCTCTTGGATCATTATAGTCAATTCTTACTCTACAGATAAAATATACCATACCACTCTTCTGCAACGAAATACACTTTAACAGATGTAGCCGTTCTGATATTCTTTATTTAACTATGCACGACGCACTTAGCTGAACAGGTAGACAGTAACTAAAGAAGAGCCAGGTTAAAAGAACCCATAATCGTCAGACTTGTATGAAAGCCGGATGTTAGGATAGTAGTAAATGGTTTTCTAACATCTATGCCCCTTTTGATGGCAACGTAGTGAGTAATATATATACAATATATATGTATGTACCTATGTACATTATTATATGTATTTATGTATATAGATACAAACGTAAAATCATATGCAATGATCCCTAATGAATGAATGAAAACAACAGTATCTTTCATTTCGTGACATAAACATTCACAAGTATTCTGTTAAGGTTTACTCTAATGGAAGCCTCACGTGAATACTTAAAACGCTCCTAAGTAGTGTTGGAATGTCTAATTTGTCTTGACCTCTCGTACTGTAGAGAAAAACATATGTAAGTACGTCCTGTTAGATTCGCGGTATCTGGAATCGAATCACGACGTTTGCGATGCGGCCACAAAAACGTTAGCCCGTTACGGCAAGATGTCACTTTAATTCCCCTTAACAGTACTTGATGGGTGTAAGCTAACCCTGTGGGATACGGAGCTAGTTGCCCTACTTAATATTGTCAAGTTCCATGTATTTTTAACCTACTTTACAAATTAACATTGCAATAAACATGCTGTTTATTAGTTTCATTAGTTAATATTATGTAGATATTAAATTTTATTAGAATCATCAATACTTTTTAGAATAATCTGTAAGTTACTAGTTGGGCATTATGACTTTAAGTGTAAATATGTATGTTTTATATATAATATACAAGTAGGCACGTAGTAGGGTAACCACATTTATACAAATTAAAGTTTGCCTGGCTGTAGATTTTGGACTGTGTTAAGATTTACATACGAGTATATCATTGTGGTCTATATTCTCACGAGTTAGCTTAGATCCCTTTAGCTTTAAATAGCCAGTTTCATATAAATTTACTTTTACTGGTGACATATTTAAAGTAATTACGTCCTGTAAACCTATTTTCACCTATTTAAAATTGAAGATTTGCCCACTTTTATTTATAAAACATCTTTTTCTTGGCTCTTCGCTGTGTTAATTAAATACTTCAGTGTTGATCTTATGTTTTGTTAAGGAGTTTTAATTTATTAATATTTAAAGATATAAACCATTTTAGTTACTAATAAAATTCACAATATGGTTTTATTTTAAATTATAACATTAATTTTCTAATTTATTTTATGTTCGTTCTAGAAAATAAGAGTTTTTAATTAGAATTTAAACCGTTTCACAAATACATAAGTAAGAAGTATTATGAAAAAAGAAATGTTCAACTGGTAAATTGTTACATAAACATTATCTGTACAAATTACATCTCATTTAAGTACAATGGAGTGAAGTCTGATTGATATACAAGATAAGCTAAATTATATCAAACATCTAACCGGTCTCGACAACGTGGAAATATTTCTTGTTTTTTGTGTCATCCGCATTATTGCCTGTTGTAACATTTGCATATTACATAACCGTTAGGCACTATGTCACTGAAGTATCGATGATCGCACTCGATTGAACGTCTTGGAGAATCCCTTGATTTGATTCGATGCAAAAACTCAACGTAATTGCATCTCGATCTGACAGACCGTGAGAAAGATATGCTTGAAATGTCATATTCACTCAGAATGAGCTTGTTGAAATCGATTTGACCTTAGGATAAATGGTATACGCTTTTATTTATTTTTAAACGCTTTCTGCGTAACGAGAAATTGATGGCGTTGGCAATTCTGAGGAGACGGATAATTATTATGTTCTTTAATTAAATCACAATTTGTATTTCTGAAGGTAATTTCAGAGCAACTGATTGAGATGAAGTATTCAACGTAAATAACTACACGAATGTCTTAGTGTTTTAGGTGGTCATTTAATTAAATGTTTTGACCCTCGTATTACCGTACATTAACATTCCTTGTATTAACACAACAAAATAATGTTGATCCATTTATATTTCTTGTAGTACCTTTATTTTGTTTGTTTGTATTTCATTTATAAGGTCATTACGCCGGTTCTTAGCGGACAGTCAGCTGAGTTGTTCATATGAGCAAAAAAAAATGTTTTTTACACGCAATATAGTATGTGTTAGTGAAAATTAGTACCAAAAGCTTTGATATAAATTATTATGAAATGGTGAAAAAGTGGAAATATAGCCAAAACGTCAGTTTACAGCTAATCTCATCGGTTTACGACCACCAGTGAGCCAGTTTACGACGAGCCTATTGGTCTGGTAGTTAGTAATCGTGTCTGCTAAGTAAGAGGTCCGGGTTCGATTCCCACTCAGGACAAATCTTTATGTGATGAACACGATCATTTGCCCTGTGTCAAGGTATACTTTATGTATAATATGTATATATTAAGAACGTGTATATAATATGTGTATGTTTTATTTTATCGGCAGTCAGGTTATCATAGTACAGGCTTTGGCAATAGGCTCGTCACCTATTATTTGGAACCAAAACACTGGTGAAAAGTGTGCGTCTAATATGCTTCTGCCTACCCCTCCGGGGACACAAACGTAATTTTACGTACACATTTTGCTGTTTTTGTCATATATGGTTTCCAAGTAAAATATAAATGATTTAGGTTAAGCGGTAATCGAGTAAGTTAACACATTGCAAAGTTAGAAAATCCTAGCTGGGACAGTCTACGAATGGGTAACATTTTTTTAACTAACAGTTGTTGTATGAATCTATGGGAAGTATTACGGGTAGTTAAAGACGTAAAAAGTCCTTTAACAGTCTTTCTATAGAACTTCGATTTCACCTACTTAGGTTGTGGAGGTTTGATGGCAGTACTCCGCGTACAAAAAAACCAAGTTCAACCGTAGCATAGAAGATTTAAAGCCAACTCCACACTAGTTTGGAATCTGCTCGGTGTCTGATATAGTCAATTAATTTCAGTAACTCGTCACCTTGCAAATGTCAATTAGTGTTTATCCGGGAATCGAATCTGAGACCTCAAGCACAGCAATCACATACGCTATTGCTGCGCCATCGAGGCAGTAAAAAATAGTTATTGCTTACTAAACAATAGTATCTTTGCACTTTTACAATGCTATATCCTAAATTCTAGAAGATCTATATGAACTACTATGATCATACAAGCAAATCAAAAGAATCCTGTATTCGTCATAAAGTTTTTGATAAATTGGCACTTACATACATAAAATAAAAAAAATAATTAAAATTGATTAGCAAAACATAACTAAAGAATTAGAAAAACTGAACATAGTCATCATAAGATCAATAAACACTTCATAATCAGTTGCTGTACATAGATTTTTCTTCGCTTCACAGTGCTGTTTGCCTGCATAATTTTCTTCCTTAGTCTTCTCTTACAACACCCACGGGATGAATAGGGGTGGCGAAACTTTGTATTCTTAATGTCACCACATGGAAATAGGAAAATCTAACGATTGCTCTGATTAAATACAAAATTTGTATGTAAATCATGAAATAAGTACCAAAACTTATCGTTTAGAGCTGCGCGCGCTATTATTATCTGTATAAATCATTAATAAAATACACACATCTAAATCACCCCGTTGCTTTCGGTGCTTGGATTAATCATTTGTTTCAAATTGTTTTAATTATTATTTGATAACTGTTAAAAAATGGATAGGATTTATTTGTAGTTTGTGTTATTTGTAGAAATACCTAGACTTAGAAGAAATTATCTTGATTTAAAGAAGTTTAGTCCGTCAAGTGGTCTCTTACTGAAGAAGTTTGGGAACCAGTGCAATGATCCTACATAGATATAAGCTTTTTTAAAAACTAACTTCCACACCTTTTTATATTTTGCAAAATCTAATTTTGCTGTCGACTATTTGTAACACTTATTATTTTATCTACTAAAATAGTCCTTATACAAAGTGATAAGAATTTAGCATTAGAACACAAGAACACTTTATTTTCAGTCATAAGTCACCCTAAGTACAATATTTTGTTCTAAATTTTACTAAATTTAACGAAAAGTCAAAAAAAATAATAGAAATCCTTTATTCTCTCTAATGTAAATACAATATATGTATATATCATCATCAACTGCCTTTAATAGGCTACTGCTGGACATAATTATGTTCACACATTTGTTATTTTAAACATATAATCTTCATTTATCCTTATTTTTCCTTTGTTCAAGCAATACGAGAGTCGACTGCATGATACTGAGCTCGCTTTACCCCTTTTCTCGTGTCAGGTCTGAAACTACTCTTTAAAAAGTAATTAATATGCATTAAACAGTTGTAACACTATCATTAAGAGTAACGATAACAATCGCAATTTACATAGAATTTTAATTGCCAATACAATTGACAGTGAAGATTTAACGATATTATACGTTTTCGTGTGTGAATTTTGAACCAGTGAAAGTGTATTTAAGACATAATTACCAACAACCACGCAGATGTTATCGTGAAATAACCTCCGTCTACAATAACCTCATAAATATTTAGTCGTCGTGTCCATGTTCAGTTTAATGGTGCAAAGAGTCCGCTTGAGTACGCGTTTGCATTTGGCTAATGGTTTGCAGCTCAGGTTTATCATTCAATTGAAATTTTGATAAATTTAATCGTTGTAATGAATTCATGGTTGATTGATTATTGACCCTTTTATAGTTCTTCTTTGAATGTATCTAAGACTTTATCTGCTGATTTCAAGAATTATCACCTTTTCATCAATTTAATCTCAAGACTAAGGTACATGGTTAAGTTGGTAGTAAGTATACTAAGAAAGAAATTGATTGACGTGAACAACACGCATAGTATGCAGTATATTAAAACTCTTCAATTTTCTATTATAGACTTTGGAGAAAAGTAACAGATTAGCAATATTGACTATATCTACGTATATATTATATATATTAATACACCAAAAGAGACATTAATAAAAAGCTATTAGCAAATGGTTGGCCTACTGCGAGTCCGTCCTGGTTGTGCAAAGGGCCTTTATTATGCGGCGCATAGTACCAATGTCGCCACCTCCCTAACCTTTGTGAGCCGGAGGTTAGTTTTATATGGTAAAGTAAACGACGCATGTCTAAGAAAACTTTATTGACACCCTAGTAGATAAGGTGTTATAACCATATTGGAATGTTAATATTATGAATACGAGTTGGATAGATAGATATAGGCTTGCTCTCAGGGTAGTTAAAACGTTTACGGACATAGTTAACTTGAGTTTGAGCAGAATGATAGCCAAAAACTATGTTTACATTTTACACGTATGTAAAGTAAAAGTTTCTTTTTCATGAAAACAGGTGGAAGGCATAAATTTGATTTTAGAGATTTATATTTACGCTTGGTTTGATAGAACTGATAGCTCACTAAAATATTAGAATTTCTACTATAAGATATATTGAATACCTAGAACGATATATGACTGCCTCGATGGCGTAACGGCAACGAAAGCGGCTGCTGTGCTCGAGGTTTCGGGTTCTATTCCCGGGTCGCACCAAATGTTTGTATGATCTACAAATATTTGTTTCGGAGTTTGGGTGTTTTCTATGTATGTATTTATAAAAAAAAAGTATAAAAGTATTCTAGCAGTCGGTATAATTATCATAGTACAAACTCAGCTTAGTTTGAAACTAGATGGCGTTGTGTGTTAAATCCAAAATATTAATTTATTTATTATTATAAATCGATTAATAATCATGAGATTAATCATTTTACATGTGCCGGTCTGTTTTTAACGGTCTTAAAAAGGAGAATTCGAAAAGAGAAATAATACTGTCAGTTCGGTTCCATTGCTCTGAAGTAAAAATATACCCTTATATAATTTCATCGTGGTTCGGTTGTTAGTGTTTCCGTGTGTCTAGACTCTTTTTCAAATACTAGGTACTTTTATTTTCAACAATTATAGGTAAATCAAAATCTAATGTATAATAATTGTATATTAGATAACAACTATGTGGAATGTATTAGTAGCATTTAACTTAAATTCAATATTAGTAACATAATGATGATGTAGATCATGATGAGGCCGAAATCGGCTAGGAGTACATCACGCCTCTGTCGATTTCGGCCACGGGGACCAGTCTCAACGAAACAGTGTGTGCGCTAATACAGGTACACTCTGACAATTCGATGAGACGGTTCTGCGACACGACCGGAGCAAGAACAGGCGCAAGACCAGCAGGACGGCTATACCTGCTCTCTCAGGTACTGAGGTTAAGACTCCAACTCTAAAACTCCGGACTGTTATTAAGTATTGATTTTTTTTATTCTTGACCTACCAAAGTGACTCTACTCTTTTTTTTTTTTTAACGCGTGGAAACCCCCTCGAGCCGTCACCCCACCGGGGTTTACGGCGGGGTGGTGTGTCGGAATCGGACCGACTAAAACCACACGGTGTGTCACTCTGCGCCTGAGATAGGAGGGATCCGGGAACCGCTGCTAGTACGACATCCAGATCCCTCCTAGCGCCTGCCCGCTAATGCGGGCACCATCTATGGGTAAACTCTCTATTTTAGGCGACGTACGGCACACGCGGACGTCGCCTCCTCGCGGCTGGCCACTATAGCGGATGGAGGGGAAAACCCGTCCCGTCCATCCGCGGCCACACTCAAGGCGGCATGAGGCGCTGGTATGACCGCCTCCGCCGACCGGCTCGCCAGCAGCGAATTGGGTCCGAGTGGATATCGTCCTCCCGGGCCCTCTCCGCTGCCTCCTTCCGCGAAATTACGTCTTCGCAGAAGGTTGCGACCGCGGTAAAACAACTGTCGCTACCGGCCATGGAG
Source organism: Hypercompe scribonia (assembly GCA_949316085.1). Taxonomy (NCBI): domain Eukaryota; kingdom Metazoa; phylum Arthropoda; class Insecta; order Lepidoptera; family Erebidae; genus Hypercompe; species Hypercompe scribonia. The sequence continues at coordinate 12,951,842 of OX438981.1, read as the reverse complement.
CGTATGACGGCCGGTAGCGAGAGATCACCTCCAATAACTGCAGTGACGGCCCCACGCTGCGCCGCCCAAGCGGAACAAACTGCTAGCGTGTGCTGAGCTGAGTCCTCACTGCAGTCGCAGTGCTGACAGGCGGGACTCAATTCCCTCCTGACGACCGAGTGCAGATACCTCCCGAAGCAACCGTGCCCGGAAAGGACCTGCGTCAGTCGGAAGGAAAGGGTCCCGTGCTGCCGCCCTGCCCACTTGGCGATGACCGGCTGGAGAGCCTCCACGGCGGCAAAGCCAGCACGTGGAGCCTCCAGCCGGGACGACCAACGAGCCATCGTGGCTCGACGAGCGGCCACTCGCCACTCGCGTATCTCTTCGGGCGGGGGCCGTATGCCGGTACTCGCCCGGAAGTCAGCCGTCCGCCGATAAACTTCGGCGAGCACTTCCGCCTCCAAATCCCACGGGGGAGTTCCGGCCAAGGCGCACGCCGCCTCCGTCGATACGGTGCGGTAACCGCGTATGGCTCTAACCGCCAATATCCTCTGAGGGCGCCAGAGGCGAGCCCTATTCTGGGCGGTCAGAGCCGCCGCCCACACTGGTGCACCATACAGCGCCATTGACCGTACAACCCCCGTATATAGCCGTCTCGTCGCGACGCTGGCTCCAACCAAATTGGGCAAAAGTCGCCCAAGGGCAGAAGCAGCGCCGACCAGCTTTGGAGTAAGCTGTCGGAAGTGCTCGTCGAAGAGCCACCTGCCGTCTAGGATCAGGCCCAGATACTTCATCTGGGCCTTAATCGGTACGAGGGCCGAATTGACAACGATAGAGGCGCCGGGGGGTGGACCACGACGGGGCCCATGAAACAAAAGGGCCTCCGTCTTATCTAGGGCCACCTGTAAACCCAGGGCCTCAATGCGCCCGACCACCAAAGAGACTCCCACGGTGGCCAGGCGCGCCGCTTCTTGAAAGTTCGCCCCCCGGGCCATGACCAATGTGTCATCGGCGTAACAAATTACGCCCAGCCCGGGGGGAAGACGACCTCGAAGGGACCAGTCGTATCCCATATTCCACAGGAGTGGTCCGAGGACAGACCCCTGTGGAACACCGCACGACATGGGCCGCCGCCTCAGAATGCCATTTCGGTCCTCGTACATGACGGTACGCTCCCTAAGATAGTCTACCACAAGCTGCCTCAGGTACTCTGGCACCCCGTGGTAGTGGAGTACTTCTCTGATGCAGCTAAATGGCAGACTATTAAAGTGTGTGTAAGTGACTGTACTCTGCCTGATGGAAAACATGAATAGGATACAAAAGTGGTGTTCGTCATACTCATTGTAAATGCAGATATTCCGTATGACGACCCACAACACAGTGGCGACCTAGAATGGTAAATACTTTTGCAATCAGAAAACTTACTAAGACTTTTTGACCTGATGAGGGAATCGAACCCGAAACCTCTCGATATTCAGTCGCATATGCTAACCATTAGACCAACGAGGGAGCATATTAGTAACATAATACAGAGGTAAACATCACGAACATCTGTAAATTTTTCTTTTTTTGTAACGTCCCTTACTCAAGATGTTAGTGTTTCCCGTCAATTTTGTTTCTACAATCGCTAACGCCTCTTTTCTCTTGCGTTGCTGGGTAATATTTATTTTGATCACGTGACTTAGCATTATGAGACGTCATTTCCATATATTTTTCTATTAACGTTTATGTTTGTAGAATGATAACACTGAGGTACTGCTCACTAGACTGTCATTATTGCAGAAACTTATTGATAAAATCTAAAGTTCAATTTGTTTCTGGGAAATGACAGACAAAAAATTAAAATTGTCCATTTCTTTAAATATTTGTGAAGACGACAACGACACAGAAAATATTCCTGGTACGGGAGTTTTCTTATATAAAAAAGAAAGATGTAGGAAAAAGGAACATCGATCGATAGAAAAACCAGTTACGTATAAGTTTGTTTAGTTACAGAACGTGTATTAAGGAAATGTTTTACTGAAAACTTTGTTGAAGTGCTGAACAAGGACCCAAGAGAACCACAAAATTCAAGATCTGACCTCTGACCTCTGAACTGACTGGAGGCCTTCTAGGATTTTTATATGTTGAGACTGCACTGTGATCTCGTTACACTCTACACAATCTCTTTGTCGCTCATGATAATGATAGATTAATGAAGTGGAAAGCAATGAATGAAACACATATTTGCAAACCGCAGCGTACAACTATACCTAATTATATGTCATTTCAGAAATGATTAGGCTACGACTAACTCGCGATGACTTGTAGCAGTGGAACAAAACTATGAGAACCACTTTATGTATGCTTGTTAGTTCACCTTTGTAATGACTTTTGACCTCCTTCGCGCTACACACTTTGCGAGTAAAGTAAACAGCCAAACATTACGATGTAAGTATATTAAACGAGACGCCTTAATCATCTACCCACGCAACTTTTGTATGATGTTGTAATTGTTGCTTACAGAATTTACGTAGGCGCTTCGCAACTGAAAACTATTCACAGGCTTTACTTAGGAAAGTATCTTATTAAGAGTTGAAACAAAGTTCTTCGTTATTATCTGTAACAAGACTACTAAGATTGTATACAGAGTACGTAATTATTTATCAGTAATTATAATAGGCAACAATTTGCTAAATGTTATTAAATAATAGTAATATGATGGAGTGAAGAACTTTTTGAGTGTTATGATCTTAATACCTATGTATCAGGTTTTTATTTTCAGGGATAAGTTCAATGGAAACAATAACCTTTCTCGAAATACTTTGTACGGTTGGCGTAGTGGTTTGAGCGGTCGCCACGCCGCTATCTATTGCGCTCAGTATTGTGGGTTCAAAACCCCTTTTTTTTTTAACGCGGGGAATGCTTTTCGTACCATACCCTCCGGAGGGACGAAGGGCGTGTGTGGAACTCCCGGAAAACCGGGCTACCCACTAAACCCCGCGGCGGCCTACCTCAGCAGTTGGGAGGAGCTCTAGGAACGCATTAGCGGCTTCTAGAGTCCTCCCTGCCGTACCTCACAAGTGAGGTACATCTCGGGCACCTCATGTCCCAGGGGCAAGACGCTATCGCACCTCCCATTGCCCTGCGCAGTAAGAACAGCGCCCCGCCCCAGACGACACTCCCCGGCCGCAACGGAGTGTCACCTGACTCGGGTCGTTTGCAGCAGTCACAACGCCCCAAGATGGGACAGCAGCGACCCTTAGGCGGCGATTAGGGAACTAGCGACCTCTGCCGCGTCCCCTTCGCCGCCTCCTTCGAGCGGCATCGGCCTTTGCCCGATCTCGCTCTGCGGTCTCCTTCCGGAGCATAACCTGCTCACAGAAGGAGATCACGGCTTCCCATCCTTCACGACTTGCCAGCATTGCTGCGATCAATGCTGACGGTGAAAGGTTTCGTCCGATCCGTCCGACCAGGACTCGACTCTCAGACTCCCAAGCAGGCAGTCCTCCAGCGTGTGCTGGGCGGAGTCCCGTTCGGACTCGCAGTGGTGGCATTGTGCCGTAGCCTCCCGTCCTATTCGATTCAGATACTCACCGAAGCAGCCGTGCCCAATGAGTATCTGGGTCAATCGATAGGTGACACAGTGGGTCCTCTCTATCCACGCTTCGAAGTTCGGCAGGACGGCTCCGACGGCGCGTTGACTAGCACAGCCTTGAGTTTCGAGCCGTGCCTGCCAAGCCACCAAAGCATGCTTATGCGCTTTCTGCCGTAGCATTCCGGGCTCATGATCTGGCGCGGCCTCTTCAGCATTCCGACCGACAGAACAATTTTTGGTCGTAGATCATCGCGTCCATGTCGGCCAGAATATCGAAGGGCAGAGATCGCGCCAGGATCGTCGCCGCCTCATAGGAGATTGTGCGGTAGCCCCGCACGATCCGTATGGCCATCAACCGCTGCAGACTCCTGAGTAGGGTCCGGCAGCGGGAGGCACCCGCTAGATCATTAAACCAGACGGGTGCTCCATAGAGTACCATGGATCTAACAACCCCCATGTAGAGGCGGCAAACTTCTTCCCGTGGTTCTCCGAGATTGGGCAGCAAACGATGCAGCGCACCTGCTACCCCTCGCACTCGGGGTACCAATCGCCCGAAATGCTCTTCGAAGCTCCACCGACTGTCCAGGATGAGGCCTAGGTACTTCATGTACTGGCCTACCTGGACTTCAGCGTCACCTACCCGGAGACATGAGCTGGGTGGCTCCTGGCGCTTACGCAGGCCATGGAACCATATCGCCTCAGTTTTCTGAGGCGCCGCCCTCAGGCCCAGCTCACGTATCTTTTCCACGTGGGTTCAAACCCCACATGGGACAACACTTTGTGTGATCCACAAATGGTTGTCCTGAGTCTGGGTGTTCTTTGTGTCCGTTTCTTGTATGTTTGTAAAGTCGCCCGCGACACAGGATTCATTATTAGAGCGGGCGTAGTCCTTTTTAAAAAAAAATACTTTCAAGAATTTTTCTCAGTCTGTAGTCTTTTCTGCCAGGAACGCGTGGGTGCGTTAAATAGAAATAAATATCAAGTATTGTTATTAGTTTGTGTCTAATATATCAAATTGCTATCCATATTTTAACGGATCAGAATACAGAGTGTCACCATCCCTATTAATCGCGTGAGTGTCGAAAGAGGCGACTAAGAGAGCATACTATGCAAGACACTGCAAAGAGAAGGAAAATTTGAAACAAACCCTATACAAACCCGTCTGGCCAGCGTGGTATAGTAGGCTAATACTTTCTTTATAAGGAGAGACTTTTGCCCAGCAGTGGACCCTTAAAGGATGTTGATGATGATAATGATGATGATTGTTAAATGTGCGATCCCATAAATGTAAAAAAAGAAGGTCTACGGTTACAGTAGTACCTTTCATTTAAAATCTGATCTAAGTGATGTGTTCGTCCTAAGAGTGCATCTTTAAATCTTTAAAGACAAGCTTAGCTTTAAAAGTCTATTAGTGGTGCTATGGAGGATGTTTATCTTATGAGATAACTGTTGAGTACATTTTTAGACAACGATTACCTCGGCAAATTCTACTTATATTTGGCCATAATCACAAATAATAAATAAAAATGTATTAAGCTCTTTGCTGATCGTTTATTTTTTTTATAATTCTTTACGTTTATGTATGTGCATTTTCCGTTAATTAGGGAAACTTATTATTTATGTATGTATTATATATAAAAATTAATGATCGTTTACTCGTATTTTATGCGTTGAGGTACTGTTCATTCAATCGTTATAAAATTTTGCCATATAAACTGAGAGGGATACAGTTCTTATAAAAAAGAACTGCAAAAGCTGTTCTAGCTTAAAAATTGCAAAAAAAACTAGTAACGGTACATTTTTAAACATTAATAGTAGTATGTTGTTCTTTGTTTTCTTAACGTAGAAAGCGAAACGGACGTTCTCGACATTGTAAAAAAATTAAACGTTAATTAAAATTTAAATTTGAAATCAACAAATGAAATTTTGTTAAATTTCAAATTACCGTTGGATTTTTCATCTTAATTTTGTAGTCAGTACAAAGCTGTGGTCTGTCTGGAGTAGTTTCAGTAATACTTCATACTAGTTTATAAATTAGCTCATAACTTGAGGGCTCGTCCAATTGGTTTAGTCTCGACCTTCTTCGGGCATATTCAAACAATCAAGGACTGTGTTGTTTAATGGAGAGAACAGTTGTTAGTTACGTTTGAAACAACTCCGTTTTATCATATAAATCAGTAAAGTAAGTTCTTCAGAAAGGGTTCTATTTACTTTGCACAAGTCTATTAATGTTCTTTGATATGGGAACTTGTCTTTTCGTAGGGATCAACTAGGCATTTGTATTTATTAAGTTTTCCAACAAAAAAAAAGACTTTAACATAAGTAGTGATATATATTTATTTATTTATTTACACTTTATGCACTTTGTACATCGGCGGACTTAAAGCCCAAGGCATTCTCTTCCAGTCAACTTTAGGGTGGTGTAGAAATATCGTAAGGAGGTGTACAGAGGTTACATTAACAATAAAAATATACCCTATATAAGTAAAGTTATACATACATGAGCACATACATTACATACGTTATGAACACAAATATAAATATACATATGTATACATCAGTAAATACATATCTATGTAACATATTTCCATATCTAGATGAATAAGAACGTATTTACTTATTTTCGGAGTCAAAGTAACCTGATAAATTTAACAACAGTACATATGCGCTGTACTTCAAATTCTACTTGACAATTTATACTGTTATTTATGTTCTTTGTTTTTAAAGGAATTTTAAAAAAAGTGTTTTATAGGCTTATGAACGTTTTACGTGACTTGGGTTCTTATATGTATCTTAGTGCTCATATAGCAGGCGTTTCTTCGGCGTAGAACGAGTGTTTTCATAGTTGAATTTGAATTGTCATAATGTTTACGGGTATTTTGGGTATTAATTAAAAATTTGTTTGAAAAATAAAAAAAAATATAACTGATTTTTTGAAGGGTGGGGGACGCTTGTTCTTAGAAGGGAAGTTTGGCTTTAATTTAATTTTATCAAAAAATTAAATTGCTTTAAATGTTTGAATCAAAGTGCTACCATGCAGCTGAATCGTATCACATGGTAACTGTCTGAAAAATAGTATATGGACTTTTAACATGCATATAAAATTGTCCGAATCCTTTTATTGAACACACTATCATGTACACAAATTTTAGATCAAATGGTATATAAAATCGTTCTCTTGATGAAACATTTTGACAAAACGTGCGTTAAACGTCCATCGAGCGCAGCCTAAGCCTATAACCTCACGAACCCCGTTTCTACGCTCGGTCACGAATATCCTAATCTATCTAGAATTACAGATTTTAATTACTAGTTCTCACGAATATAATGTAAGAAAGGTCATAGTATGATGTAATATTTGTAATGGCTATAGCTAATTATTATTGAAATGCTAGGCATTGAAATTTAATACTCTTGAGAGAAACGCATAACCGTGCTGGGTATACTAGACCTACACTCGAATTTGAAATTGCATTACCCGTGTAAGCTTGCGATTTTGTACGTTTGTAAATTTGCTACGCTTTAACAGAGTTTTTAAAGGTATTTGGCATAAAATCAGCATATAACAGAGTAGTCGTTTGAAAATGCGTATGTCTATCTACTTGTTTTCGAAATGAAAAAAATGAAAAAATTTCAGAGAAATTTTCTCCCGCGAACAATCCCGTTATTTTCAGAGAAATTTTCTCCCGCGAACAATCCCGTTATGGAATGAGCTCCCTGCCACGGTTTTCCCTGGGAACTACAGCATGGGGTTCTTCAAGAAGGGGGTAAATAGGTTTTTGAAGGGTCGGCAACGCGCACGTGATGCCTCTAGTGTCGCAGGCGTCCATAGGCTGCGGTAGCCGCTTACCATCAGGCGGGCCGTATGCTTGTTTGCCACTGTCGTGGTATAAAAAAAAAAAATTATAATGGGCAGCTAAATGTTTAACTGTGTCGTATAGTTTGTAAGAAAATATTTTAATATAAATACACGGTATGGAATAGGTCCTAAGATGAAATAAATAAATGTAATTAGAGAATTAATGTAACATTAACTTTTTTTTTTCATTTATTTATTATATTAACGTCTATTATTCAAATGATCTTTTTAAACAGTTACTGTCTATTTTTGTCTTGTTCTATACGTAATGCTAACTCGTTACGGATTAATTGACTAATAAACCGTCGCTGACCAACCAATGACCGGCAGGTGTTAGTAACCTGTATCTAATTATTAATTAAATATCTACTTATTCAATAAATTATTTGTGGTCATAAAAAAATACGTATTAAAAAATTAGAAGCGTACATGGAAAAAGTTTATTAAATACATAAATTGTTTTCCACTGTCCATTTAATCAGATTTTGACTGCACTGATGGTGTAATAATTTAAATTAGGTTCGATCTCACATGGAACAACACTGTGTGATCTACAAATTTGTTACTTTGAGTCTGACGGTATGAGTGAAAAAGTCCCAATATTTTTATTATGTTACAATTTTATTGTAATATTTTAGTGCCATAAATGTGTTTATTTGATCGACAATCCTTTTCTCTATATGAACAATGTAATCAGTAGCGTTAGTAGTAGTTAGTTAGTTAGTAGTTAGTTAGTAGTAATTATGTAAAACTTATATTTACACAAACTATAAAAACACTTATCTTCGTTATATAAATGTTTATATTATATTATGTATATTTATTAGTAGGTAATAACCAAACAATGAAACGAAGTATTTGTTTTACGTAGGACAAGATTCCTCTTGAGACATAATGAGTTCAATTTCTTTCAACCTTATAAAATCTGTTTTGGTTTTTCTTTCATTAACTTTTCGTTGACATAATTAACTGAAATTGTAAATGATATTTTAAATCATAAATTGTATTGTAAAGAAGAAGAGATTTTGTTTTCTTTTGTATCATATTTTGTAGATTATAAAGGAGTAAACATCATAACATATAATATTCTGCGACTAATCATTATTATTGAATTGCTGTAATGTATATGTGATTCGCTCTTTATGTGGTGACGGCATAAAAAATACAGAGTGTGAAGTCCGATCCACTGATTTAAAAAAGGACAATCTGCTGCACAATGTGCTTAAAAAGTTGTCGCTGTTGTTATGCGTTCCATATCCAAAGACTAGTTTTGTGACTTTTTTGTTTAAGTGTGTTTATTGTTAATGCATTTCTAAATTCAAAAATGTTTTTTTTTGTTTACAGTTCACGTATTGCGAGATACCGAACTGCCTTTGGAAGTAGCGTCGGCTTTAGGGCCTGACGTTCAATTTGTGCTGAAATATATCGAGGGTGAGCAATCATATATTTACTATAAAAACCATGCAACTTAAAACCATACGATCATATATGTCTCGTTATAGTAGAGCCATAAAACCTTTATATATGGAATAACTTAATTAAGTGTTGGAATGTAAACTTATAGCAATACAAGCATAACCATGAACTTCAATTAAAAAAACGTAAAGCAAACTTTTTTATCGTTATGTCGGTGTATCGACAGTATGTCGGAATCGGCCCGACTGAAGCCACACGGTGTGAAACTGTGCGGCTTCAGTCGGGCCCCTCTGCGTTCTGCGTTCTGCGTCCGAAATAGGAGGTATCCGGCTGTTATTAAAAGAAAGTGGGATGAGGCGCTGATAAGCATGACATTGACGCCCGGTTTGCCGGTAGTGAATTGGGTCTGAGTCGAGAGGTCATGAAGCGTATGACGGCCGGTAGCGAGAGATCTTCTCCAATAACCGCGATGAGGGCCGAAAGCTACGTCGCCCAGGCGGAACAAACCCTTAACGTATGGTGAATCAAGTTATCACTGTAGTCGCAGTGGTCTCAGGCGGGACTTAATTTCTTCCTAGCGACCAAGTGCAGAAATTTCCTGAAGCAAGCGTGCTTAGAAAGACCTGTGTCAGTCGGCAGCAAGAAATCGCCTGCTGCCACCCTGCTGAATCGATGATGACTAACCATATGCTATTGGCTTTAACCGCCAATACCCACTAAAGGCACCTCCCACGATGGGGCCCAAGAAACAAAAGGGCCTCCTTCTGATGACGGGCCTCGAAGGGCCCAGTCGTATGCCATGTTCCATAAAAGTGATCCGAGGGCAGAGCCCCCTGCAGAACACTGTACGACGTAAACCGACGCCTCAGAACACCGTTTCGCTTCGTGTAAATGATGTTACATAGTCCTCTAAATAGTCTGACACTAGCCACCTTAGGCATTCTGGAACCGTGTGACCACCACGCTCACCTCTACTAAGAAAAAGTCGATGTCCAGGGCTGGACTACTAATTAGTCTTGATGAATGACAGATTTCAATGACACTGATGACAACTATCAGTCGATACATAAGACATGCGAATGGTCCGGTTTGGTCCTATTAATGAAAACCACATGACCATTATTCTTTTAATATTTAAGTTTATAGCACAATATTACTTTGATGATCCTTTGACTATAACTTATTGCATTTGTAGAATAATGTAAACTAATCAGTTACATACAAACACAGTGAATTTAATTTTGCAATACATTTTGACAAATAAGCATTAATTTACACCAAACGTGACTCGTAATTACTATATCCATTTGAATTGCTTTCTAATTGATACCATACATGAATACGTGAAAGTTTTAAACCAGTGGCATCAATCGAATTTTCAAGTGAAGATTTTTGTATTCTTTAGTAAATAGTAACAAAAATTTATAATCGAGCGATGATCAAGGAGTAGTAATAATGAACTGAGTTATTGACAAGAAGTTTTTTAAGAAACAGGTTTATAGTTCTAGATATGAAAGATTTAAAATTCATAAATTGATTCGTGACACAAGAAAGAGAATATATCTAGGAGAGAAGTGAGTAGTGAATTGAAGCGTTATAGATAAAAGTGAAAGAAGTAAACCCATAGTACTGATTCCAAATAAAGTTGGGCATATGGTAAGGAAATTATGAATTGATCCGTGTTACGAAAATTTGTATTTTTGATATATCGTATTATGAACTTATGTGTAACTGTGTCAAAATTTATAAAACAAAAAAAAAGAATGTTAAAAGAATAAATATACTCTATACTCAATAACCCATCTTCGCCAACATATTTAAAATGCTATTTCCAACTCATATGTAGCAATTACGACAGAAAGCTTCGGTCCTCTAACAATCTTCTCCTTCGTTGCCCCTCCCATACATCTGAGTTTGTTGGCTCATCTTTCTTTGTGCAGTCTGTTCTTCTCTGGAATGAGCTTCCCCTCAAGGTCAGGATGGCTACCAACGCTTTTTCTTTCAAAAAAAAAGTGAAGCAGTGTCTACTGAAGCAACTGTCAGAATCCACCAATACATGATTATCATCTTATACTTGTTATGATATTTATTTGTGTATGTATGTATGTATATAGATTTATATCAACTTAAGTATGTATATGTATGTATTTATGTATTTATATAAATTTTAGTATATGATAAGTTTGTCCATATATGTTTACTTCTGTTATTCAACATCACCTGAAACGCACCTACTTCCTATTTTCTCTGCATCACCCAAAGGTCGACTGGTAGAGAATGCCTTAGGCATTAAGTCCGCCTATGTACATAAAGTGCATGATGTATAATAAATAAATAAATAAAAAAATAACAGAAAAATTTTAATTCTTAATGTTACAAATTATAAAAATATTAGAAGACATACGTAAGTCTGTGAAATAAAAGTTCAAGTTACAGATACTAAAGAAATAGTTAAATAAAATAGATAATGGGTTTAATTCGATCAACAGGCTAGGTTCATAAAACTATAGAGTGTAAAGATTTAGCTGAAACCTTAAATTACTGTCGTAAATGCGCTATTTTATTAAATAAATACTATACCTCAGTGAATTCTTCTTTACGCACTGTTTGTCTTTTATTGCGAAGTTGATTGCCTAGAATAAGATATTTATAAGCTGTTTAGATGCTGATTGTTGTGTTTGCGTATTATTACGAAATGTCATGAAGATTCGAGTAAATAATCGACAATCGATTTGGTCGCACGATTCTAGCACGAGTTCTAATAATAATGCATTGCTGCGTGTTCGAATGTTCCGTAAGCAATTGGAACTTTCGGGAATGATCCAGGAGACCGGTGGCGAGTAATATAAGCAGGTGTTTCATCGGCCGCGAGTGAATTCAGTTTGAGCTATAGCGCGACAAATGACAAAGTGATTTAAGTGATTAACCACGACCTCGGTGATCATCAAGCACGATTGTTTTGTGTATGGTTTATTTTTCAAATTAAATGAACCCTAATACATAACGATATATAACAGAATTAATTAATAAAAATAAGTGACTATTATTTCTTAACAATAACATGTCGATACACGTGTCATACATAGTACACGTCGATATACAAGTTTCATTCTTAGAAAGTTCCTTGTTACTGAAAGAAGAAAACTATTAAGTCTGATAATTTTATATAGCTTGATTAGCAACGGCACATTTTACTTTTAAAACGTTAGGAAAAAGAATACTTTTAAAGAGTCAGTGATTTATTTGCCTAAATAATTTATTCCGGCAAGTTTTATTTGAAACTGCTATTTCTATTATGCTGCAGTTTTATACTGCAAAAATCCGAACTGGGCATATAGGATTTACAGTATTGTATGTGTAAAAATAAGAAAGTTCTTTTAAGTATCTCTCTATATCTACAAACTACACTCACTTTTCTATTAGACGTCTAAAATGTGACTGAAATTTTACCCCTAAATTCGTTTTTATCTAATAACTTTTGAGTATTTGTACAAAATATTTTGTCCAGTGAAAGGAACTGCAATGGTTCAAGAATAAAGATAATTCATCTCTTAATAAATCCTTGAACAATAGTTAAGGGCAATTGTCACTTTCGTCATCTAATAATTACCCGTAACGTCTACAAATTGCTTTCTTATTTTGTGTATATTCTCTTGAATGATGGACTGATGAGGATTAATGGCAAGAGTTCTCTTTCTAAATTGGCATGGCTCTCTTCGAATAGATTACCAGTTTTGCCTTCGGTGTCTTTCGTTTAGCGACAGTTAATAAGACACCTAATTACAATATTTATTCATGAGGCGACGGGACTCTTATTAGAAGCCAATGAATACAAAGTGAATTTATGTTCCGGACGCAGGATATGAATTTAAAGGGAACGTCTGTACTTCTCCCCTTGCATTCAAATAACTGAAAGCAAAGTCTGGCGAGTATTTATTTGGCTTCTACATTGAAGAGCTCCTGGTATTCCAATAAAACTTTAGTAAAAGCTTAAGACTAGTAGTTAAGCTTCTACTGAGATGAAACTTTTATACAATTTAAACTGTTAAAAGAACTATTATATAACTAAATAGTACTTGTTTTTTTATATACATTAAAAGTACAAGCAGTATTTACTTGATTAGGACATAAATAGTACTAAAATGAGACCTAAAATTATTTATTAAACATGGGCACTTAAGTAATAAACAATGTTTGAAAAGAAAGACTGCAAAACTTAATGTAATTTTAGGTAATTCTGTTGGAAAAACAGAACAATGAGACAGCGAATAGTGGTTACATTCCGTTACTAACATTACTATACTAGGCTATGGATTTAATATATAAAATATTAGGCATTAGCCACCCGCCTCGACTTCGTACGGCTACCATCCTTTGTTTGTATAACTTTTATTAAAACATTTTTAGTACGGCACAGTTTTATTTTGAGTCTGTGTGAAAGTATTGTACTGTCTCTAAGATTTTAAAATTAATGACCGTTTATAGTTACTCCTGGTTTAGAATGAATTTTATCTAATAATAAGTTTTATGTGGATTATTGCTCTAGCGTGTCCTGTAGTTGCCCATAGATTGTTAATTACTGTAATATTGTACTTTTATACTTGTAAAGTTATATAACATAGCCTGTAACCTTCAATAAATATTGTAACTAATGCAAACAGAATTGATCGAATCTTAAGGATACTTCTAGAGATTGCAGTGTTGTTTCTATTTGTGTGGTATGGAGGGAGAATAGGCGGATCGGTCAAAATTTGTTTATAACTTATTGTATTGTTTAATAATATCAACAGCGTTTAATAGCTCACTACTGAATATGCACAGTATACTAAAAATAGTAGTTTATCTAAGGCCGCATGGCGAGCCTTAAGCTTGCGTATGCGCTTAGGGTTGTTACTGTGTGTTATGAACAGCACAAGGCTTTTATTTCTGTAATATAATGAAATATTTTACCAAATCTATATTATTATAAAGTCATTGTTTAAGCTGATGCAACTTTAAAACCGATTTACTTTTTTATCCGACTATACAAAGAGAGTAATACTGTTTTAAAAATTGGCTCTGAGTACTTAATTGCACGTGAGTATTTTAAAGAAAAACAAAACTTCATTTATACATAATATAGCAGACAATAATGCTGAAGTTTTATATTTAGTTAAGACACAATATTCTGACCTGACAACATGTTAGCACCAAAAATTTAATAAAATGAAAGTAAAAATTAAATCGTATCCCATAATTAAAATTTTCAATTAGTCTAGCCAGGCTATTCGAGACATAAAACAGTGGCTAAATAATTCAACATAGTAACGTCTGTAAAAAAGGCGAATGCAAGCAAGCGTGAAGCGTTCTGGATTACACTCATGATACGACTGACCCTGTGGCCATCTTTTACCATCCAATATTATACTAACGTGTGCGTGGTAGCACGTTCGTACACGGCACTCGGTGCGTATACTCGTACCCAAATCGACACACACATTTTTATGTAGATAACTTACTGTTCTTTCAAGATTGTAATATAAGCCTTTCCATAAAAAGGAGGTCTTGCCGAAGTTGACCAAACGGGGGAGTATATGCCTTGTTTCAAGTTTTCTTTCTCTTTGCAGTACTGTTTTACTAAAGGATTTGCTCTCTTAGACGCTTCTTATGACATTCATATGGTGATTAGGAAACAATTTTGCGTTAGTGTATCAGAACTTAAATAACACGAGACTGGAAGCATACGGTTGCTTGAACTTTACTTATGAGATTATTAATAAATGTATTTCCGTTTCTTTGTTAAATAAAATTAACTTCCAACTAAAATAAAATTTGATAATTTTGTTATCTAGTAGTAGTAGTAGTAGTACTAGTATCCGCAATTACAACTAGATGAATATTAATTCAGTGCAAAATTAAGACTGAAACGTATAATTACAAGTAGAATTTACATCGTATTAACAAAGAAAAAATGTATTTCTTAATTCTTAATTTTATACTATACTTATATTTGGAGTACTAGTGAGATTACAGAGAAAGTTAGCAAATTTAAATTTGTAAAAGGATATATACTGTTGGTAAAATTTAAAAAAGCAAAAAATTTACGAAATGTTTGTAACAGTAGATAATTAATTAATGCATTTATACTATTTATGCATCAATTAGTTTATTAACAGGTGAACTATACATTAAATAGTTCACTTGTGCCTTTGTTTAAATTGTTATTCATATTTTAAGTAGGGGTTATAACGTTTGCTAATTTGCATTTGTTACATTTTAAATAACTTCATTCAACTTCTAAAAATGAATGTTCTACTGTATCTCTGACTAAAATGAATAGCTTTTTAACCGGATAACCGACATCCGGTCTGGTATTGTAGAAAAATTAAAAAGATTATTATGAAATTGAGCAAAGCACCTACTCCTAATTTAAAAGCACAAGAGTTGAATTAATAATCATTGAATTTAGAATTAGAGACATTGTACCTTCTTAAGTCCTGTGAAACCGTTTGTTTAATGTAAAAGGAATTTGACTCCGTTTACCATATGTGGTACCATATTAATAAATATTTAAATTTAATATCCAGATTCGACCGGATATATACTATTTATTCATATAATTTCTGGTATAGCGCTAAACCGGACATTGCATATTTGCCGGACATATATTTCTTCTATAATTGTATGTATATTTATTGTCCTAAAATAATACTTCTGTTTTAATTGACACTTAGTACAGTATATTATTTGTATTAACCAACATCGAAACCATAGCTCCTAGTGCATAGAAATACGCAACCGAGATCTGTCAAGGGGACAAAAAAAAACATTATAGTTCAAAGTAATAGTTAGAACCAGTTAAGATTTGACACAAGATTACTTTAAAGTACTACTTTTTAAGTCGACCTAAGTCATTTTCCGTGAACTTGTGGGTTTTTCGTGGTAAATATTTCATAATAATCGGTCAAGTACTTAAAACGTGAAAGCTAACAAATAAACAAACTCACTTTCGCATTTATAATATTAGTGAAGAAAATTGAAAGTGGTCTTGCATTGCAAACTTCGTTACTCGTACCTACAATACGTAAAGGTTGCGGTTAAACCTAAGATAACTTCAAATTTATTCAACAACAAATCTGCGGAACAAATATTTGTCATCCAATTAAATTATTTTACGAACATAGCCTTAATAAACAGAGTGAGTTAATTTATTTTACTTGATCTGAGCTGCGACGGCTGAGAGTGCCTGCGTCCATCAAGCCAGATAACTCTCATTTATTTACTGAAGATGAATTCTTCAACTTTCTTTCAATTGTCTGTCTGTTTTCCTAGTTGCTAATATTTACTGTGACAAAATATTCAGTAATTTTCTTCTGTACTCAAAAAATCTAATCAGTATAAATCTTTAGAGTAAAGGACAGAATAGAAAATAAAATACAGAAATGATTAGTGTTATTTGGCATAAGTAATAGTCTCGCAATATAAACAAGAATTGTAACTCGATCCATTTCATACACGGCCTTCAGAACCCAATATAATATAAATAATTGTGGCTGTTACTTTAGCATTTGTCCTAGGTGAGACTCGTCATGCTGTCACGATCGGCAGCGTGCAACACTTACCACTAGACCAACAAATCAGTTCATTGTTTACATTGGTCATTTAAACAAGTAATTGTCCTGAAGGTTAAATTTTAAATTATAATTAAACCGATATTTTATATGTACGAGGGGGTGTTTTTAAGTTCGCGGAATGGAGGGTATTGAGTAATAATAAAAACACAAAATTATTTTTCTTTTTCTATATTTTCCCCTGCAACACGAATACATTTTTCAGATCTTTCAATTAGTTTTTATATTCCCTCGTAAAAAAAAGTTTTATCTTTGTCTGAAAAATACGCCGAAACCGCCTCCTTAACCTCCTCATCAGTTGAAAATTTCTTACCACGTAATTCTTTTTTCATTTTTGGAAAGAGATAATAATCACTCGGAGCCAAATCTGGACTGTAGGGTGGGTGATTCAAAATATCGAAGCCCACCTTATGCAGGGCAGCCAGTGCGACTCGGCTCTTGTGAACGGGAGCATTGTCATGCAATAGCAGGATACCTTTCGTTAATTTTCCCCGTCTTTTTTCTTTGATGGCTTCTTTTAACTATTCTAAGATTGAAGCGTAGTATTCCCCCGTTATAGAAATGCCTTTATCTTTATAATCTATCAATAATATTCCTTCTGAGTCCCAAAAAATCGTTGCCATGAGTTTCCCAGCCGACTGTGAAACCTTAAATTTCTTGGGTGGTGCTGTGCCCTTTTTGTGCCACTGCATGGAGTCTTGTTTGGACTCAGGTTCATAATGATGAACCCAAGTTTCATCCCCAGTAACAATTTGATTCAATACGCCATCCTTGTCTTCATTGCAGAGGTCTAAAAACGCACGTGAACATTCCACGCGCTGTTGTTTTTGCAATGGCGCGAGCATTCTCAGCACCCACCGTGCGCTAACCTTAGTCATGCCAAGATGATCGTGTAAAATTTTAAAAATGGTTGTATACGATACTCCAACCATTTCTGCGAGTTGTTTCTTTTTTAGTCGAGCATCTTCCAATACAATTTTTTCTACTTTTGCAATAACTTCTGGCGTAGTCACCTCAACGGAGCGCCCCGGCCTCGGGTCGTCTTCAAGTGATTCCCTGCCTTGTTTAAATAAACTATGCCACTTGTAGACCATTGTTTTTCCTGGGCAAGAATCCCCGTAAACCGATGACATCTCATTGAGTATGGTTTGAACAGACTTTCCTTGCTTAGTAAGGAACTTTATCACCGCACGGAATTCAATTTTCTCCTTTTTTTTCACTTCGTTCCCGATTAAAATATTTGGTCAACGATAGTTTAATAACTAATGATCCAATCACAACAAATTTTACTATGCAGACTAATTATGAGTCACTGAATACGGTAGGCATCAAAAGAGCGCATTTACCCGCCTTTTTCACTGTCATTCCGCGAACTTAAAAACTTACCCTCGTATGTGTGTGTATGTTTAAACTAGTACTAAATTTAATTATTATTATCTAATAAAAATAACCAGCTTTGGCAACAGTATGCTCTATTTATTTTGTTACTCAATAATCATTAGTGAGGTGTTATTTGGCAAACTACACAAGACAAAAGTTCTGCAAAGAAAAGGAAATTTAATAGATACCCACCGAGATAGCGTGGTATAGTAGGTCAAAATTCTTTACATGAGTTACACATCCCCACATTGGTAAACTTCGCCAGACCGTCCAGTGCAGCTTTTACAGTATTATATGACTTTGTGTACTAAAAGAGATGCTTACAAAAAAAAGTCTTTAATAAATATACGGTTAATGTTTTCTATACATAGGGTGGGCCACGAATTAGTTAACATTTGAAAACATTGTATTAAAAAAACCATTTGATATCTAATCAAAATTGTATATTTTCAAGTAAGCTAACTAGTTATAATTTATTTTTTAAAAACTACATCGTCTTAATGACCACTGTTCCGACGTTTTCACTCTTCTAAGCGAGCACTAAAATTTTACCGATTGATCACCGATATCTCTTCGTTGATTTTTTCTTTTAGTTGACATGTGTATTTGGTTTATTGATGTAGGCATAATTCTTCAAATAATTCCATAAAAGGAAGTCTGCTGGAAAGATCTGGACTTCTGGGTGGCTATGGAATGTCACCTCGTCTGGAAGTCAGCTTTTCCGGAAACATGTCTTTGACCGCCGGCAGGGACTCATTGGATATGTGACAAGTGGCTCCATCTTGTTCAAACCATGTGTTTCGTTTGTAGCCAGCAAATTCCAGTAGCATCGGTCTCAAGAACTTCCGTAACATGTTTGCACGGGATATTAGATTCAAATGTTAACGAATTCTTGGCCCACCCTATATTACGTAATGAGACGAGTACATAATTAGTAGTATTATATCTGGTACGTGGTACATTAACTTCAAACTTTTCTTCTTTCCCTCCTTCCATTTATTTGACCTTATCTAATAGCTGCTTAATTTAATAAACGATAAACATATTCGATATGCATATTAGTTCAGACACATATATTATTTAGGTAAATACAGGAAGTAACAATCAAACAATAAATTGTAACAAAGTATATTACTGCTTCCGCAACATGACTGTTAAATATTCATAGCATTTTATTTATCTACGTACATCCACATCAAGGATATATTGGTTTATATATTAAGTTTAATACGAATGCCGAGAGTTTTTTAAGAATAAATAAATATTCTACTGAAATGTTATTAACTGAATCCCTCGTTTTAAGTGTAGTCTCAGTATGCACAAAATTATTTTAAGAGCAACAAAAACTAGAAACAGAAAAGAAACTAGTTATGTTGGCCTAGAATAAAACACCAGAGTCTTACTTTTTTGGTGTCCAGTTTAACCTTTTACAAAACTAGAAATATTGAATAATGTTCAACCTCAATAAATAATAACGAATACATTGCATACTTGGTAGATCATTACTGGCGAGAAACTGATAAAGTAACACTGAACAAAATACTACGTTATCATTAAACTACAATCAAGAAAGCACACACACGACGTTAGACTAACACACGCACACACGCGCACGATTCACCTGTTGCTATGGTTATATGGAGAGGCTTTGCGCAGGCGCAGGTTGTAAGTTCTCCCACTACACTGCCATAGAAGTATCACTGACGCGTTCTTTTTAATCGTATTAGAAAGAGACGACACGCTCAACTTTTTCCTATCGGTAAAGCAGTTCGACCTGTTGTACCGACCACCCGACTGGATCAACGGTCTTTCTCACGTAGCAGACCTAACTTAGTTTTAACTTAACGTTGTAAGGCAGCGTTTGTTTTATTCGATTTAATGGTCAGTTTTCAGCAATGTTGTGTTCAACACGTCACAATTTGAATTAGAGAACCGTTTGTGTGATTTTTGTGACGGTAAAAGTGCGTTTTAAGTGTCAGTTGTGACCGGTCTGGTGTTGATACAGCCTTCGCTCAGTGAATGCTTAAATCACGCCATGTACCACAGTGCTATGTAGGTTCGTTAAAAGTGCCAGTGCAAAGTTAATATTCGAATTTGTGGTGGAGATAAAAAAGGGTTTAACCAGTTTATTTTGTGTCATTTTTCTGGATAAGTGCACAGTTAAAGGATTGAAATAAACTTCAAAGTAAAGCCGGGTATGTACGTATGTACTATTACTTTCTACTATATCGATTTGTATCTGTATACTAACGGTATCAATATACGAAAACGCCTATTATTTGACAGTTATAAGGTGCGACTTTAAACAGAAAGAACTGTGAAATCAATTCCAGGCGTCAGATAGAATATCCTGTATTATAAAGTTAATTACGTTTGTGTGTAAAATGCCCAATAACAAGATTATTTATTAACATTAAAACCTGTATGGCAGCGGTTAGGCGTGGTACGAGAAGTCGTGTGTCGGGTTCGAACCTTGACACCAGTATTTTACAATCGTGTTCGGGGCAGTCGTATAGGGTTAAGAAGACAATCTAAGTAAACTACTTGTACGGTACGATACGGTTAATAAATATTATACTGTAACTTTAATAAGGATTTTTTGTACATAGTTAATGCTTGTGTTTATTTTTCTACCCACAACTTTGAATAGTAAAAAAATGTTTATATTTAACATACAATAATTTACTCAACATTAAAAAAAAAAAAAATAGGCAAAGAATTTTGAAAGTCAGATGTAATACCTACATTATAACATATAAAGACAAAGAAACTGTTACCACAATTGTTACTAGGTATAATGAGGTTAAATACCATTACCAAATGAAGTATGTTAATATTAAATTAAGCTTGCAGTTGCAATTTTATTAACTAACAGATATATGACACAAGCATTGCATTTATTGTGAGAACCTATTTTTTAAAAATATAAAGTCTGCCGAAGTGATTCTACTCTAGCTAATGGAAGACTTGAGTAGAATCCAACAGTGTTGGTCATCATACTCGACTGCAGACGACGCAGCATGATAACCCCCACAAGGGCAGCCTACTGAGAAGCTTTTTCAGACCCCGATTAAAAGACCTGGGATCATAGTTGGAGAGCAACACGTAACCTGATCAGGCATGATTTAAACTACGATGGAAATATAGGCATAAACGACAGTTTTGTTTATCTGGACAGACAATGTATATATCAACAGAGTTTTACAGTCCACTGCTGGACATAAGCCTCTGCTTAGCAAGGAGGTTTTGTGTATTTAAATATAAATAATGTACATATACTTAGTCTGGCCATAAATACTGTTACACTTAATTATAAAAAAATATTACATTTGAATTTCGAATCTGTCATTTTTATACGATTGTTCATTGTGTTTTCTCATTTTGGCGCCAATACATTGTAAAATATTTTGCGATATTAAAATGGTGTGGGGTGATAAAGAGAACCGAATCGCTGTGATAGCATTACACAAAGTAGGTATGGAGCCAAATGCAATTTTTAAAACTCTCCATACACTTGGTATTAGTAAAATGTTTGTGTACCGGGCTATTAATAGGTACAATGAGACCTCCTCTGTTTGTGACAGAAAAAGATCTGGCCGTCCACGTAGTGTTCGTACGAAAAAGGTGGTCAAAGCAGTAAGGGAAAGAATTCGAAGAAATCCTGTCCGAAAGCAAAAGATTTTATCTCGGGAAATGAAGATAGCACCTAGAACCATGTCGCGTATTTTAAAAGATGACTTAGGACTTGCAGCCTATAAGAGACGCACTGGCCATTTCTTAACTGATAATTTAAAGAAGAATAGGGTGGTAAAATCGAAACAACTACTGAAGCGGTACGCAAAGGGAGGTCACAGAAAAATTTTGTTTACGGATGAGAAAATTTTTACAATTGAGCAACATTTTAACAAACAAAATGACCGTATTTATGCTCAAAGCTCTAAGGAAGCTTCCCAATTAGTCGACAGAGTGCAACGTGGACATTATCCGACTTCAGTGATGGTTTGGTGGGGTGTTAGCTATGAAGGAGTGACTGAGCCATATTTTTGTGAAAAAGGTATCAAAACATCGGCACAAGTGTATCAAGATACCATTCTTGAGAAGGTAGTTAAGCCCCTTAACATCACCATGTTCAATAACCAAGTATGGTCCTTCCAGCAAGACTCGGCGCCGGGTCATAAAGCTCGGTCCACGCAGTCTTGGTTGGAATCGAACGTTTCGGACTTCATCAGAGCTGAAGACTGGCCGTCGTCTAGTCCCGATCTTAATCCGCTGGATTATGATTTGTGGTCAGTTTTAGAGAGTACAGCTTGCTCTAAACGCCATGATAATTTGGAGTCCCTAAAACAATCTATACGATTGGCAGTGAAGAATTTTCCCATGGAAAGAGTGCGTGCTTCTATTGATAACTGGCCTCATCGTTTAAAGGACTGTATTGCAGCCAATGGAGACCACTTCGAATAAGCTTTTTATATTTTTAATTGTTTTATATTTATGTATTAAACTGACACACTGTAAAAGTAATAAATGTTATTTGCAGTTAACAATTTTCTTTTTTCTTTATTACAATATTTATGGCAAGACTAGGTACATGAACGTAAATGTGTCCTCAAACATAGAGAACGTAAAAGTAATTCACTAAAAGTAGGTTAATTAATGAATAGTGCGAACAAGAGATAAATTTTATGAAAACTGTGGCATAAAATATGAAAAGTATGAATATTCATTAGAAAAAGTGACTCTTGTTATTGCATAAATTGGAATAATTAAATGAGATCTTTAATCCACTATTAATCTCCTGGTTTTATCTAAAAATAATAATAATAGCCTCGCGTATCTCACATACGGCTGTCAGATCCTAATATTATATCTTATATATATATTAATATTATATATTATATACATCCTTATATCTTTCTAAATACATGGATAAATTACACCTAGACATAGAACAAACGATCGTGCTCATCATATGTCCTGGGTGGGAATTAAATCCATGACCTCTTAGTTTAGTTTGGCAGTCAGGTCAATAACCATTGGAGCAACGTGCCCACCGAGACAAACTCATTATTTAGGATATGTTCGAAAACTCATTAACTGTAAGAGGCACTTAGTTATAACATATTTACACTGACAATGGATTAAAATACTGAATTTACGATTTGTAGTGCCATATCCTAAATTAACTTACAATTGATCGTCACTTATTTTGACAGTAACATATACATTTGAACTACACAATACATATACAGCTGCACATCACAAAGAGAAGATGTACCTACATCCCCTGTAACGTTACAATTCGATTACTATGGAGCGAGGAAAGAAAGAAATATTTCTAATGTCCCGCAAAGTTGATGACAACGAAAAAAAATCAAGTTAAATTAACAATGAATGTAATACTCGTCAAAAACAATGGTTGGGTTTATAAACCAAGATATACAATACCTTTACTTTTCATGTTGGGTAACTTTGAATTCTTATCCTTATGTCATATCCTTATGTATGTTATGTCTTTATATCAATACCAATAACATATAAACCAGGTGTTTAGGTACTCATTACTAATATACTCGTATGTAATATTAATTGACTCTTATAACTTCGTCTATGTCTCTCAAAAGGGATAAATTGTCCTCATTTTTATGATACTTTTTATTGATACTCGTCTTTTATTGCGTGTAATGTGATATTATATAGCTTACACCCTTCCTCAATAAGAGAGCTATCTAATTTTAAGAGATTTTTCAATTTGAATCAGCAGAGCCACAAGTTGGAGCCTTCAATTAAAAAAACTCGCCAACTTTATAATATTAATATAGATAAATCTTTTAATACTGTTTAAATAATTGGCATTCTTTAGATTTCTTTTAGATGAAGCCATAGAATGTAAGTATAGAGTTCATCCTGACACCATAAACTAGAATGTATGTGTTTGAGATACAAAGACGATTTAATTAAGTGGGCGGTCAAATCGTGGGATAATCACCGTGGATTGTACGTAGAATACTAAAGTAAAAGGTTTTTGTAGATATTCAGGCTATAATTCGTGAATATCTTCCTATCTTTGCGACTGTGTAAATGATGTCACCAGATTATTTGTTGCAAGTTGAATGACCCAATGTAATTATTGTTGCAACATCTATAAGTTACGCTAATTGACTAACAATTTACTGTGTTTATGACACAAAATACAAAAACTAGATCACTTTTAATTAACGTTGTACGAAAAGGAAATTGTGTAATAATTTAAAAAAAAAAACAAAAACGTTCACATATTTCCATCTAATTATTCTAATATTCCAATTGTTGCTTCCTAAAATATTTCTGGTTAAACTTTCACTAATGTTTTTTTATAAGCGTATGACTTTAATTAACATAATTTTGAAGCAATATCCTGTATTAATATACATTATTAAATTAGACGACAACTTCTTATCGGCCATAGATCGATTGCGTCCGCCAATTAACAATTTCTGGTGTTATATTTCGTTACGATCGAAGAGTACTACAAAATCCGTATAGAACATCACTAAACATATTTTAACCAAGTAATGAAATTGTATGTATCTATATACAGGCGTAACAAGTTATTATGCCAGTTTAAAAAGTTTGGAAAGAAACGCCTTCAAATCTCATGCCAACCTTAATGTCTCTCATCCGAGTGTATATCAAGTTTACTAAGTATTTGTGGTTAGCACTCGGACACAGTTTGGTCCCCTGTAAAGGATAACCTTTACGGAGGAATGATCTACACAGTTACATTATATGCTTTTGCTAAAGTACATATATAAGTGTTAGTAAACCTTTTTACAATTGAAACTTTTTATATGAATACTTGATATCTAGGCTTTATTTTAGATTTATCAAGTTCCTAGCCGAACGTATGCAAATTGTGATCTTAAGCTATTACACTTAATATCAATAAATCTAAGACAAAATTTGATTAATTGATCATAGACACATTTGTTCCGCCAAATATTTTTGACAACATTAATTATTGAAATAGTCGTTTCTAATACATTTCGTTACAAACACGTGATTTATTATAACTATTTAATTATAAGTGTAAACTTTCTTATAATTAATTCCAAATTCCAAATTCCAACTTAACCAACTATAAAAACAATATAGTTGGATACCACTTTTAAAACCAACACGATCGCGATCAAACTTGTGAACTATTAAACTGACACCACTTCAAACACACTGTCAACAACACTAAGATTTTCAACAAATTTTAACAAATGACTATTGTTCAGTTTTCAATTATAAATCCATCACGTAGTTTCAAAGTAATATCAACTTTATGTGAAGCTTGTCAAAGTTCAAAATAAATTAAAACAGAAACTCGAATATATAAAAAATGCCAACACAGCACATTCCAGGAATGCCTTTAATTAGAGAATCAGGTACCTTCGGAGGTGCGGCGCTGTATCTTACCGTGACATTAACATCTTTACTTATAGCATTGTTAACTGTTTATCGACTCCTTAAATAAATTTGATGATTTTTGTGTGGAATGATTTCACAGTTTATCCTAAAGGAGCCATAGTTTACCAGTTAATATTTGTCTTAATCATTTACTCTAGCATCTGTAAGACAGCTGTCCTATAGACGTCAACTGTAGTTGTCAGTCCTATTGGCTTTTCGATACGTTCTATATTAGACTTAACAAAAAGTCTAAGAAACTTACACTAATATTATTTTTGTATAACAATACACGGTTACTTGCTAAGAATGTTGAACTCTCAAAATAAATGGTAAGAGCTTCCCACGCAAATATTATCTACCATGATCGTATCTCGGCAAAAATGTACTACGTAATGCATTATATGATCTTAAAATGGTAGTCTAGTAATAACACTCATCGGGATAGTTGATAAACAGGTTTCGGGTATTGGATAGCAAAAATTTATTATCTTTTTTATGAATTTCCAGATTCGTTTATATAACTATATTAACTATATTTCATTTAGTATAGAATGATTACCGGTATAGTATACGTAGATAAATAGACTTTTGCCACTTTGATAATCAGTAATTAGACGTGTTAGAAGCATAAACTTGTAAACCGTATAGTAAATTTATGGTTAGAAGTAATGCAACCTTATTACCTCATACTAAAATTTTCAATACTTTGCTGTTCATACAATAAACACAATAAACTCACCGTAATTATGAGACTAATAACGGACTCGTTTTGTTTGCCTTGGGTTTGGAATTATTAAACTAGTATCGATATCAAATGTAAAGAAACTTTTTCTGAAGTTAGATAAGCACTTACGGCGAAGAAAGTGAGTAAAGATCGAGAAAACAGGAAAGGGGACATCGAAACGGGCTTGGC
This sequence comes from Hypercompe scribonia, assembly GCA_949316085.1. Taxonomy (NCBI): domain Eukaryota; kingdom Metazoa; phylum Arthropoda; class Insecta; order Lepidoptera; family Erebidae; genus Hypercompe; species Hypercompe scribonia. The sequence continues at coordinate 12,925,677 of OX438981.1, read as the reverse complement.
ACATCGACCGCGTAACCCTCGGACACGATGCCGACGTCAGATGTTCACACTGCTTGCGATCCGCGGCGGCCGCGCCGGCCACGCGGGCCCCAAGTGGAATCTCGTGAAAGTTGGCTAACACTCGCTCAAGATCAAGTGGATGGGTCGCCAGAACCAGTTTTGTGAATCGGCAAGTGTAGGCAACGATGACTTAGGAATCTACGCCGAAACTGGTCGCTTCGATAAACAACCAGCAACTGGTCCAGCTGAGGAAATAGATCATTAATAAAAATATTTATGGAACTAGAAAATGAGATTTAAATTATTTTGACTCGTGATAGAATCGCGATATTATACACAAGCAAAGAATGTTGTGCGTTAATTTGATTTCCACATGTCAACGTATTATTTACGCTAATAGAGTAAAATGTTATTAAGATAATCACACAATAGCCACACCCATACGATCTTCAATCAACTTCTTTTGGTTCCAGGTACATAATAATATCCTATTAAAAACACTCGCTAATTTAAAAGCGATCTGTAATTATTGTGGAGCTTTATATACGTTACAAACAAACATAAAATTAATATCTTCTCTCTCACTCTATCTTTCTCTCTTCTTATACACCTGTATTTTCATTGTTTCGTTTCTTCTTCTGCGTACACATGATTTTAATACTTTTCATTTACTTCGCTAATTTCAACATTATTCTCAGATTAAATTCATCAGTTAAATTTCAGGTATGGTAAGGAATGTCCTTTGGTGTAATACATAATGCACGCAGTCTTCTCAAAATCTACACGACAGTAATTTTATTTTCTCTTTTCAACTTGTGTATATAATTAAAAATTATGCACAATAACCTAAGTTTTCAATATATGTATATATCTTATATATTAATGTAGATACATATTCCAACATACGAGGAAAAAGTAGTGTTCAGAGTATTGTTCTAGATTGGTAGAAAAAAAAACTAAAATTAACAAAATCTACAATAAACTAAACAGAATCACGTGGTAAAACTAGTAAAGAATACGTAACAGTTACTGTGTGGTTTCGTTTCGGTTCAATATAATTAGTTCTAGCACGGCCGCCACTATTCATGCACAATGTCCGCAGCCGTATATAACTGAGTTTTATCCACCTACTCAAATGAATGGAGAAAAAAGCTCCCATGCGATTCATCTCACGTGCCATTGTGAATTGTTTCAGCTATCTAAATGCTAACTGTCGAGGTTTAATTGTTGTGGTCTCATTGTCACGGATATCTGTGATCTCACAGCAGTGGTATTGCAATAGAATAGGGCCTTAGATTGTATTCAATTTGTTTTGTTTGTAATCAGTGTGAAAACCAGGATAAAGTATTTAGAAGTTGCAATGGCTTTGTCTGTGGCGTCCTTTGGTATTTTAATGAGAGAACGAATTCATTAGAAATAGGTTTTTTTTTATTTTTCTTTTTTTATTATTTCTAGAGCCTGACAAAGTGACTCTACTCTACAAGATGGAAAGAATGAATAGAATCCAAAAGTTGTGGTCACCATATTCATTGTGGATTCAGACAATACAGTATGGTGATACACACTATGGCGGCCTAGTAAGATGCTTTTTCACGCTTCGCTTGGGGACGTAAAAGACATGATATTCATTGTTGTATTGTATTACACACACTTACCACGACAACTATAACCCCTGCATCAATGGGTCTCTGGTCTTGCACTCACTAACAAAACACAAACACATGGATTATGTCGCTTTAACTTGATTTTCTGTGAGGATAGTACTGCCTGTTCGAGACGTCCCGTTCGTGTTGAAATCAGCATGGCTCTACTATCTTATTTTATGATAATAATATATCACTTTATTGTACCTGAGTAAATTATCAGAGGCAATCTCTTACAGATAACCATGATTTTTCTCTTATAACAACCTTTTATCTAGTAAAAGCAAATGTAATTTTTACTTGGGCTACAATTTTAATACGAATCGAAAATCATAATTTTGTAAATGATCTAAAGATAAACTCAATCACGGGGGTATATTAAGGGATTACAAAGGTATATTAAACACCAACAGATTGTCAATTATAATGATCATGGTCTCTCTTTAACACAGACAAGCCTATTGCTCTCTCTGGCGTTTTTGCGGGTCCGCAAAACGCTTTGGGGCTAAAAAGGTCAAAATTGAGAATTTAATGTTAAAGCAGCGTAGATGAGAAAGAAAAGAAGTGATCGAAGCTTGATGTTGCTTACAAGAATAGATAAATGGTTGTAAGATGTGGTTTGAGTAGGCCAGGATCGCATACCTGTTACTACAACATGCTTTGATCATGAGGTTCGAGCTCTCTATTACTATACTGCTTATGTACTATACTGTTACACTATACTGCTTATTAGTGTGTAAGCAAAACAAGGTTAACTTGTATAATATACGGTAAAATATTTATCCAGTTTAAGGTGGAATTATTTTAAAAATCTACACTTCAAAAAATTTGAAATCAATAAGCAAACAAATCCAACTTACTTAAAGTACTTTGTTTTAAAAAAAATTAGGCTTGCTTTAAGACAAATACTGTTACAATAAGTAGGTATATTACCTGCATGTGGACTAAACTATATACTGCTGGAGTTCGTTGGTTAGCTGTAGTTGAATAAACAAAGGTGCGAATGCTTACCCAGCTTATCTCAAATATTTACATTTAAATGGCTATTGGTTACCGTTTCTGTAGATCTAATCGAATGTCTAATTATATTGAGCAATGTGGGAGTAGAAACGATTGCGTTGATTACCACATTACCGTCTAGTTTAATCATTATACTTTAAGATATTTATTAAACGAGTTAAGTTCAAAGTATATGACATAGATTTTTTTCCCATCCCATTTTGTTTAAAACAGTCCGATAATACTAGATATAGATTTGTTAGAATGTGAAATTCGTGACTTGTGAATATGTGGGCACTGTTTTCAGGTATCGATTTTTTGTTTCCCTGATAATATAACATGTGTACATCTTTTAATTGCATATTAATTAAGTATGTATTTAAACATTCACGGTTAGGTTAATGTTTTAAAAATATGGTGACAACATTACAAAAATGGAACTAAATAGTAAAAACTACGAGTTAAATGCAAATGTTGATCGAACAAATCGAACCCTATAATATTTGACTTAAAACAGTTTGAGCATTGATCTGTTTAACTGTTGTGAAACTTTGTTAAAACAGCTTAGTCATTTAACATTTTTTGTTTTGATTAAAACAAATAATAGCAGAGAATATTTAATATTATTTATTTTTAGAGCAGTTTAATAAATCCATATCATCTGTACATAAACGGAATGTCTTTATGCCGTAACCTAGTCAATAAATTCAGCTCTTGTACCTACAGTATACTAACCGATATTTCATAAGAGGTTTAAGAAGTACATCTTCGTCTTGTTTCATGGTTATTCGTAAACCTGTTTCGAAGTCGACCAAGTGGTCCTATAAAATTAATAAGGTCATTGAGACACCATCATAAATTTTATATAACACACTATTATGTGCTGTTGGGGAATTGCTATGGCCGCGACGAAAGAATTTTATCTATAAGGTACTAGCCTATTTGAATGGATGCGGTCAATACATTACTAAGTAACATTTTTACTAACCATACTTACTACAGCAACTGTCTAGTTGTGCTCACAATTTAGTAAATCAATAAATCTTTAAAAAAATCGTATTTTTCGTTAAACATAATATATTCATTCCACTATTGATATACTATGCCTAAAATAACGACGTTATTGATATATTTTAATAACGACAACTCGATGGTGCAGTGGTAGTGTATGCGACTGATGTGCTTGAGGTCCCGGGTTCGATCCTCGGTCGGACTAAATGTTTGTATGATCTGCAAATATTTGGTTATAAGTTTGGGTGTTTACTATATGAAATATGTATGTATTTACAAGAAAAGGTGTATATATATATATATATATATCAGTTGTCTAGTACTCATAGTATAAACTACTTAATTTGAGACTATTGCGTCAGATGGCCTTTGATAATAACTTGGATAATTTGGTCCTATGATAGTTATTGCAACTACTGTTTTTTTATTATTTACTTATTGCTTCATTCTCTTGGAACACATATTTTTTGGGTTTATGACATTACTGTATATAAAGATAAAACAGATTTCATATGACGTGTAGCCTTTAGTTTAAGCTTACAAAGGACAACTGGTATCTATTGCCTTCGGCTAGGAAAGTATTTCACGTCTTCAGATTTTAAAAACTTGTATTGGAATATTACTCGTTTCTGGTTAATTCAATGGCCGGAGCTTCATGGAGATAGAGTACAAGTCAGCAACGCCTGATCGGCATTTCTAGAATTATAGTAAGAGTACTGGTGTGAGTTACCATTACGCGGGCAGCACTAATTGGTACATTTGTATCCAAGAATGGTATGCTTTTGAAGTAGATTATTAGCTAGAGATTTCTGATTCATTTGATCAGATTTAAAAATTTACGTAAAGAAGAGTGTGGTGTTATTTAAATGTAACTTTCTTAAAAATAATTAATGCAAGCTTGCTATTTCGGATCTAAATAATCTTAAGATCTAAAACCATTTAATTATTCAAACTTCCTCATAAATGTAAATTGTCTATTTGTAAGCAAATTATTTAAAGTGTCCCTTGTTCTTGGTGTAATATTCTGTCGAAAGGTGTAATAGGCTTAAAATAACAATCAATTAAGTCCCGTCCTCAACGGGGTCCGTTTAAGAGGTGGTTACACAAGTAACCTTTAAAGTCAAAGGTGTAAGTGACAGTTTGTCAAGAAGCGTGCTTGTCGCTCGCAGCTGCACTTTTTATGAATTTCGACAGCTGATAACACGTAACAATGTAGACACGTGCCAACATTAAAATAGCTATGAAAATGTTAGGTGCACATTGCAGTAGTTAAGTGACATTGTAGTTTAGTTTCATTAGTAATATTTTTTAAACTTACTACATATTAAGTCGTGTAATGCTGTTCTGGTAAAACCTCTATTAATTTGAATATACTGAGCTATACTTCAGTGATCAAATAATATGTCTGTGTGCTGAAAATACTTACTCTATGTATCCACTTAGATTGGGACAATGTAAAATAAATAACTGCGCTGATCCTGTTGGGATGTATTTCTATAAAGATATAACTCAGTTTCCATCATGAGAATGTACTAATGAAATTTTAGTGTAGATACACAACATAGAGGAAAAAATTCTATTCCTAAAAATACTTGTACTCTGTGCTCCACAGCTATACAATCCACCTTTACTACAGTGTAAAATCAATCTCTGAATACGATGTACACTTGTACATTGACATTTCCATCGCGTGCGGTCGTACGTGACTCATATAATATCGTGACGTATACCCTTCCCTACCGTCGCCAATCCACCAATGAGTACCTTGCTTTATAGCTTACCAGAATTAATTTATTAGTACTTATTTCCGAGAATACTTGCAGTACTTCATACCGTGGGACATGTGGAAAGTGAAATTCAAAATTTATAATTATTAATTAGTTAAATTTTATCACACGGCATTGATTAATATAGGTAAGAGACTGAAAACCTTTTTTTGTATAGGAAAATTTTCTTAGAAATGAATACTGAGTGCCCAGTAAGTAGTCGATGACGGTAGACGGTTAACATAAAATTTTTAACGAACACCATTTTATATGTATACATCTAAAACTTTTATAACTTTACTTTTATTTATAAGAGTAAAATTTTCTACGTAAACCCTTATTGTATTCAAATTTATAACATCGTTTTGACATTTGATCGGTTGTGGATTATTTAATTATTACCTACTGCTACTAAAATAAATTACTCCTGGCTCTTATTAGTTCTGTGACAGAGTTACCATTTATTTTGTATTTTTATATGATACGAGTTAATGTACCTTTCTAAAAAAAAATTAAAACAGGCCATAAAAGTAGAAACATACCGTGCGGTATTTGTTTCATGTGACAGAAAGAGATAAAAATATTTCTATGCCAAAATACATCGAACTACTGTCGATTAAATTGACTTTATCAGTTACAAAGTTTCAAATTAGTATGCATTTTTTGCTATGCATATCAAGTTTTAGTATATTATGGATAAATCTATAAACTTACAAAGTTGAACACGCTATGGGTTTAAGAATAAGGTATATTCTGAGCAAATATGGATTGAATCTAAATAACTGGAGGCGTCTATTGAAGCACGTGTTCATCTTATATAGGTAGTTGGAAATAGTAGCTTATCTCAAGATAAGAATTTATGGCCACACACGCAGTATACACTACGTGTGAGATTGAATTAGATTTTTTATGCCATAGCGAACGTCTAGCCAAAAAGATAGAAAGTCAAATATTGAATCAGGTTTGCCATATATTTGTTTTATGTCAGAAACGAAAATAGTGTAAGACTGATGCAATTTCGTTAAAGTGGTATGATTTGACATTGTGACAACATATGAATATTATAGCCTTTGTTTTGGGGCATAATATTTTTCTTATGTCTTATGTAGGTACAGTTTTTTTTAGATAGGGAGTATATTAAATATTTATAGTTTTAAAAAAAGTGTGTGTGTAACACGATAAAAATCTTTCTAAAAATTTTGTCCTTCGCTTTATCCTAGATTTGTAGAGAAAACGACACTAATAATAGAAAAAAGTATTTAATGAATCGAAAGAAATTTTGTTATAACGCATTATCTAGTTAAATAAATGTTATCTAAATATTACAATGAATTATTTGTACATAATTAATAATAAAAAAACTTATTTACTTGAATATAACTTCAAACGTAAAAAGGACTAATAAGTTCGGATTATAATTCCTATTATGATATTTTTTTATTAAAACGTGCGTACATGCTATCATTGCATTAGCGGATGACTTCGAGTATGTGTCACATTATGGATTATGGATTGAATTAATTAGAAATAGGGGTGGCAAATTATGTGATACTGAAATGTGGTACTAAGCTAATGGCTTCCAGATATTTAGATGCTTTAACTCGTTGATACCAAACAATAATGATTATTACAACTAAACAATTGTGTAGGTCCTTAGTACCACCCAATTAATCACTTTGATAATAAAATTTTAATCATAGCAACAATCAAGAGTACGCTCACGTCATGAATTATTTTACCGTGCCATTACTTTACTTTATTATAATAATTATACATAACTGAATAGTCTAATAGTTTATTATGAACTGAAGTTACGTTTAAGTCCTTTGTGAGAGTGACACGAAAATTGACGTTTAGCGATGAACAATCATGCAAAGATGAACGTTGCGGGTTCTATTCAACGAAGAAATTGCAAAATTTTCGTGGAAACAACAGAAATACCACCCTCAGTGGATTGAGTAAGCGAAATTCCAACAAAAACGATTTTATGCAATTACGCTTAAGTTGTCCGGAGAGTTATTACTAAACCGAGAGCTCGGTCACGCCGCTGTAATGTTCGCCGGGATCGCTCGTGCGAGTCACGAGCCTCTCATAGCCTTATTCAGAAACAGAATCCAGCCTTTTAACGTCTTTTTGCCATTTGTAAAGGTATTTTTTTACATACACTGTTATATTCAAACGTCAGTTTTACGACGTGCAATAATTTTAACAACAATACCTGCAAGCAACGTGATGAATGCCGAAGTCCGAAGTCAATCATAATTATTGCATGTTCAAACTTAACTGTCGTTACCTCAAGTTTGCTATTTTAGTGTACATTTTTAATGTAAAGCCGAAAAGTTAGAATATCTATGTGTTTAGATAATACTACACTCAAAGGACTCTTTAGAGTTTATGAGATGACTTTTCGTTGATTCTGCGTTCTTTGATAAAACTGCGATGTGAGATTGGATTGCGTAGTGGTTTAAGCGGTTGCCGCACCGCTTTCTACTGCACTACGTGTTGTGGGTTCTAAACCCACTTGGGACAACACTTTGTGTAATCTATTATACAAATTATTGGTCTGAGTCTGAGTGCTGTTTGCGTCTGTTTCATGTATGTTTGTAAAGTCCCTCGTAACTTAGAATATAATTCCAATGAGCGAGTTGTCCTTTAAAAAAAAATCTGCTTTAGCAAATTGTCTTTTTAGTTACTTTGTCAAACAATAAACTTTATACAAAGTTTACGATGTTAAAATAAAGACAATTAAATAATAATAATTGTGAAAATAGACAAAATCTAATTTTACACGGTACCTAAATAACAAACTCGCCTACTATAAATACCTATTTGATGCTAATTTAGCAGAATTGAAGATTGAAGCAATTATTTACAGCTGTTACCATGTCTACACATATGTGCATTTATAAATTTCCTTCACAAGTACTATGTAGTATTATAACTTCAAGAAGTCTATAACACTTGATATGTTATTTGGACTTTTGTAGAAAGTCGATTGAGCTTCGTGGCTTTGTTATTGCTGCTTTACTCGTAGATGATATTCTGTGTAGGACGTTGAGTTTGTAGTCACAATCACGAAATATCTTTCAAGTAGTAAAGTAAACAGTACGGATTGTCAGGTACACATACTTCGAATTATGAAATCCGAGCCAGTATGAAATAGTAAAAAAATTGCTTGTCATTATAGCAGAGACATTATCATATCTATTCAATGAGTTGATGCTGCTATTTTTTGACATAGACATAAACATATCCTATATTGGCTAAATGTATGTCCAAATTTTCTGGTAATGAGTATAGTAACTCTCGTTATAAAATACACTACTTGTTTTAGGTATAGAAGGTATACAATATCCTTTCATGTCCCCTGAGTACTGTTGTATACAATTGCCTGAGGATTACTACAGTTGGAATATCTAATTAATTGCACGAAAACGGAACAAAAACTATAAAAATTATCTCACATTCGCGTTTATAGTATAAAATTAGATCAATCTTCGTTTAATGACGATGATATTGCCATCACTAAGTATAAAATGAAGGTAAGTTATACTGCTTATTGTGGCTTCAAGAAATGCCTTCACGTTAAAAGCCTTTATAAAAGTAACCACAGTCGCTCAGCTACATTATTAAATAGGCAGTCGCTCAACTTGGTACCCGTGTGATGAAATGTTATGCCTACCAGCTGCTAGTACTGAGAAGGCATGAATTAAAAATGTAAGCACCGTACACATAATAAAAAGATTGTTCTATGTAGTTTACGATGGACCTTATTTTCCCACATGTTAGGTGGAAAAATAAACATGGTAATAATGACTATTGTTAAGTTTTTACAAATGGGATATTTACTAAATTTATTCTTTTCGGGTTTTAGTTTCCAGTGCTGAACTAAATTCATGGTTACACATTGTCTATTGATATAAAAGTTGGTATTACTTAAGTGTATTGCCAGGATATGATATGATATGATATGATGGATAAATTTGATATTTCAAGTTTGTGTAAAGGTGAAGTTTGACTACAATATCAGGATATTACAGTTAACTTTAGGCTGAGAAAGTTAATTGTCATTTGTTTTACTAGTTTGTTTAAAGAATACATGGTGATGTGTGCCGTTCACAAGTTTTAACTACTGTGACTGTAACTCTGTAGTTTTGTTGTAAAAAAACTATGATACGCAACATTATAGATAGCCGGTATTTGAGATTAGTATACTTTCTTTCTCTTAGAATGCACTGACTTCTACCATACTCATCATACCACTTTTTTCCGTATAGTTTAGATATTTACCGTAATAAAGTGATGGGTTAAGGTTCAGTTTGCTAGTTTAATAAAATTGGTTCAGTTCATCAGCATTATCGTTTTATCCAATTTATCTTTGTATTTAAAATATAATAATTTTCTTACCTCGTACTTTTATAGTTTAAGAGGGCAAACGGCACTTGATGATTAGTAACGCCGCCGCTTACATGTGTTCATTGTAATTAAAGAGTCATAATTGCTTTGCCAGCAACCAAGCTGCCGATATATGCCATTGAGATAAATAGCAACCAGGGGCAATAACCATTAGATCAACAGGCCCATCATCTAGTTGTTAATTTGAAGCGAAATTATTTTTTCGTAGCTTCATACATAACTTTCGATTCTTTCACCAAAAGCTTATACTTACATATCCTAAAAAAATATCTATGTAAAAAGATTGAAAAGCCATGAAAGCGTAATAAACAGCCGTTCAGAAAATTAGGTGAGTGCGTTAGAAAGTTCAATACAGTGTACCCTGCACACAAAACTCAAATTTTCCATGTCAGTAAATATGTCGATAAAATTCTTTGTATCATAAATGTCATCTCACGGAGAAATGATGACGTTTCTACTTTAATTTATCATCCGCGTATATCCAAGATGGTTAGGGGAGTAAAATTGAAACTTTGCCATTTTGAAGCCCATTCCCTGAGGTTCACTGCTCACCCCTGTAATACCAGCAAAGTGTGAAATCGTATTACACAGCATTTTTTTCGTTATTATTGGCATGTTAGCTCCACGTCTCTGAACTTAAAAGCTTACTTTATGGGTAGGATATTATGCGGCAAATTGTTTGGACTCACTTTCCTGAAAATAATAACAGTGTATTTTATATTTAGAGTGCATGGCCAAGCCATTGCATTACTTCAAATTATCACTTTATTTCTTTTGGTTTTGGTTTTAATTATAATTATTTTTTGTGATATAGTGATATAACAGAAAGTGGTTCTGAACTATTGGATATGAGACATCAAAAACATATATAATAGTTTTTATAGGGAAACAATAGCTCAGAACAGTGTTATTAAAAATAAATATTGTTCATGTACTTTTACTGTTAAAGTACTGTAAATAGAAACAAATCTGTAGAGACACATACGATAACTTTGTTTTTAATAATTTTTGTGTGTCCCAGCTTTATACGGGTCAATTACCAACTAATATATTACTAATATATATACAGCAATGTACTGTTTTTACCTTAAGTACTACTTTAAGTCGCTAAGTATGTATTTATATAATTACTACTGTTACTAACATTCTGAAAATCTATTCGTTTTATACAATTTTATTCTGTTTGTTAGAAAACCATGTCAGAGAAGGTATTTTACAATTTTAGAGTGATCGGAATAAGAAAGTTCCTTTGTAGACCTTTGTAGATAGACAGACCAAAGGAACTTTCTTATTCAAAAGTGTGCAAAAAACTTTCATAGGGGCTATCCAAATACACCGTTTCAAATGTTTGATAAGACTACTTATTTAGTCTTTCGCTAGGTTATGTGGCTACTAATATAATAATATTATATAGTAAGTACGATTATATCTGATACCATATATTTAACAGATACAAAGGTAGGTCTCACTTCTCTGTAGGTCTGGGAAAATCATAATTATCAAAAAACGTCACGGCAGTGCACAAAATATGAACAAATAAACATTTCTTTATGATATATTACGATATAATATAAGTCAGATACCAAAGTACTTGAAATAATCGTTCTCTAGCAAACCACATTTAGTTTTTAATATTACTATTTCGTATTGAGTAATAAAATGGTATGTAACGCCATCTAGTCCCAAACTGAGCTGAGTTTATACTATGGGTACATATATACTTTTTTTTGTAAAGAATTACATATTATGCATAGAAAACACCGTAGTAAATATTTGCAAATCTCACAAACATTTTTTTTCTATATTAAGAGCCTGCCAAAGTGACTCTACTCTGCCTGATGGAAAGCATGAATAGAATCCAAGAGTTGTGGTCACCATACTCATTGCAAATACGGACAATGCCGTATGTTGACCCACACTATGGCGGCCTAGTGAGATGCTTTGCTTGCATTTAATCTGAGACGGGAATCGAACTCGAGACCTTAAGCATGCAGCCGCATACGCTAACATTACACCACTGAGGCTTGGGCTTGGTGAATACAAAAAATAACTTCTTAAAATGGGTATGGACTCCAATGGTTGGCGGATTCATAATGTTCATAAAATATGAAATGAAGGTGTATTGTTCCAGTCCTCAGCCGGAAATATGCCTCGTTGGGGGATTCAATGACGTCATATTAATATCCGTTATAACAGCGCCCGGTTTCCTGTTTCCGGTTTTGTTGCATTTCACTGAACAGTATAATTACCGCGACTAGACAGTTACTACTTTCGAATATTTTTATATGAATTTTAAAATGTTTACGTAATTGTTGCGTTTTTGGCATTTTATTAACACTTAACTGACTATCTAGGTAAGTTGAAAATGAAAGTTGTACTACTTTTGCGATATAGTCATACAGTGTACATTATACACCACTCGCAGATTACTTACATACATGTATATTTTATTATAATTTGCATTTTATTAGCAATTAAATAAAAACACTAATTGCATGAAAGAGCTAGTTTCATAAAAAACTTACTTAATATATTTTCTGAATATTTTTATCATATTAAATGCATAGACCGTGAATAGCCTTACACGTTCTAAGCTTCGGCCATAGTAACACGAGTTATACATACAGATTCAGTTTTTTTGTTTTTAAATTTCACTTGCAGTTTATGTCCTATTAACTTTTTTTTTATCATCCATCTACTCCTCTAGTTACGAAAAACACATCACTGCCTAGCACGGGTAGCAAAATATACTGTACGCCTAATTTGTACATCGCATAGGAAAATATCCTGGTATTTGCCTATTATTTATTGTTAATATTATTTGGTTACAATTTCTGTTTACCTGCCTGAGTTGTGACTATAAAAAAATGCCGATGGTAACGAATATACAATACATGTGTTTATTATTTATTACGGGTTTCACGCTTCAGCTAACTAACCGATCATCATGACATTTTGTTTACCAGTTGTCAGAGGCATAGAAAGGGTGAAAGTGTAAATGTTGACCTTTTCTGTACATGGCACTATTTATATGAGCAAGAATAGTTAGTTCAAAAAAGTTTACTTATAACAATAAACAATGTAATGTTAGGTAGATATTTTTAATTCAAGTTAAATAAAATTTGTTTCTGTTTCTAACATTTCTGCTGTTCACTTTCTCAAGATTCTTCTAAGAATTTTTGTAAGATAACAAGAATAAAACTTCAAAGCAACTTCAATAATAAATAAAACCTTTACTTCTATTTTTTAGTTTTTACATAAGTGTAGGAGTTTAATTAGGCTGCCGAGCTTTTTTTTATTCGTTTTTTTTCATTCATTTTACGTTTTTCCTCCGTCCTCGTATTTTCTTGTTAAAAAAATATTATTGGAAATTAAGTCAATGAAATTCGAATAAAACTTAAAATACCACTCAAAGTTGAACAAACGATCGTAAGTGCGGACATCAGCTACTTACATTCAGTTCACGTAAGGCTATGGTTATATGCGCCATTCAATAGGCCTTGTAGTCTATTTTTATTTGTTATCATACATTTGATTCACAACAAGTTGTTGGCCACAAAACAAAATATGTAGAGAAACTAGGGAATGTACTATATGTACTAACCTTGAAACATTCTAGTCACGATTTATTGTTGATGTTTTAGATCATCTCGTGTTTCTTATGTTTATATATATTATTATTTCATACCTAGGTTAAAGTTAGGTATAGATGCAGGGACGCTCAATTCACCTCAAATTGCTTAGTCACACTTACGAAGCGTACAATATGTTCAAGCAATTGGTTGGCAGTCGGAAATGTCATTCAGACGCACGTACTCCTCTAGTGCATCATAACGCACTCTGCTTGGAATACACGTTTAAATTAACATCATAGTTTGAAGTGTAGACGCCGTTATTGAACTTGTGTTTATTTTTATATAAGTAGGAGTAACAAGAACACATTTAAATGAGAATTTGAATATTTCTAAAGATGATGATGATGTGCTCCTAGCCGATTTAGGCTACGATGACCAGTTTCAATGGCAACCAGTGAACTACGCACGAGTTATTATAGTGCACAAGTGTGTGCGCAAACACAAGTGCACGCTCTGTTCCCTCATTCTCACAATCCAATGAGACTGTTACCCGACTTTGTTTAATCCAAATATGTTTGTGTAAAGTATCTAATATATTAGTCGATAAATGATAAGAATAGTGTTACTTGTAGGTTGTTATCCTTAGTTGAAATGTTATTGACGGTGTCTTTTGAGAGACAAAAATAGAGAAGTAGTGAAACCTGATGCTGATGCTCTACCATTAATATTAAATACCCATTTAATAATAGTTCCCATCCCATTTAGTAAAAGTTCATATATATATCTCACACACGACCTTCTGATCCTCCATTAGACTGAACCTGTACAAACACACTTATACTAATATTAAACAAATAAATACTATTATTTCATGAGTATATAAATGTGTTTGTAATTGATAAATTACCCACAAACAAAGAAGTAACGGACCAAGGTAGGAACCACACCCACAACTTCTGGTTTAGCAGTCAAGATCGCTAATCATAAGACCAAAAGGTCCGTGAAAAATGAGCGAATAGATGCACCATATTCATGTGTTCAACTGAAAGAATAATCTGTGCAGATACATGTACACAGTAAAAATCCACATCGACCACGCGTAAAACCGTCACATTGGACATGCATTTATTTGTGATACCCGCCTTAATTTCGCTAGCAAATGATTTAATGCCTTTCCTCTATCACTCCCGTTTTGAAGTATGCGCGGAATGAGCGATTTGGAACCAAGCTTTGTAAAGTGAGTTGAGTTGAGTAGAGTTGTGTGGGAATAGATCATATTTATCATCACTTTATGTGATAAATTGGTAGTCGTATAGTTTAGAAGCTTCAATTCTTCATTCAATTATTACACTGGTATATTTGTCTTTATCTTTTTCACGAGCATTTTACCTCTTTTAATTAAGAGTTTAATTATTTCCTCTGAATGTGTAACTGGCACACGAGTCACTATCTTAATTAATGTATTAGTATGTCTGATAATGTAACATGGATTGGTGAGTATGCGAGTTGAAACTTCCATATTTTTTCGAATACACGTGGTTACTTTATTAAAGATTTGTTGAAGGAGCGTACAAAAGTACAAAAGAGAAACCGTAAAAGTTCTATTGTTTCTAAGCTTAAGAATACTTTGTGTATAAACTTCAGAAATGAAACAAGATGACTTTCTTTTTTACTCTATAAAAGTCGTTGATATAAATATAAGTAATTAGTGAACATATACGGATTTAACTCCCATAGTGTCACAACTTCGAAACTGAAACGAAGTTTTCACTAGTCATCAGTATAGTTGAGTAAATTATGTTTTAGTTTGTGTTTCAAATACGATTTGATTAAAGCAGTAAACACGGACTGATTGGTTCACAGCTTTAATACATTAAGTAAGCAAAATTGAAAACATTTCGTCCACAGATAACTAAACGTTCATTTTGTGCTGCGACACAACGTTAGCATAAAAGCACGGATAACGACAACTGTTATTAAATTACAAAACTTTATTTCCATATCAAATCGGACAAATACTTTTCAACTGCGTTTGTTGGTCTATTGGGTGTGACGAAAAGTTTGTTGTAATACAATTGGACACATATACATCGATTAACACTCTTTAAAACCAGTTATAGAAGACAACACTAGACCTTAGGGTCTACGTACTCTATGTGAGTTTTATAGGAAACAGACCGATTAAAAATGAGTTTTCTTTAGCTGGACACTATTATTGCGTGGTTTGTATCTACTTAATAAGTCTTGTGATTTATATTTTATTATATTCCTGCATACGTTTTTTCTCTTATTAAAGTTTTATTTCTGTTTTGTGTGTCTGTAAGAAAGAGGTTAAATATTTTCATTTCGAAAATGTGGTGTTAATAACCTTCTCATTGTTCATCAACTGTAATAATAAATAAAAAAATAAATAAATAATCTCTTTTGATTATAAATTAGGCTGAGCTAGTGCTATAGTAAACAGACTGCTGATAAACATGCTTAAATATTTCTAAATACTATAGATAGACTGCCATAGCGTGGGTCGCCATACTGCATTATCTGCATTTACAATAAATATGGCGACTACCACTCTTAGATTCTGTTTATTTTTTCTATCGGGCAGAGTAGTCACTTTGGTTTGCCCAGAATAAAATAAAAAATACAAATAACACTCAGACCCAAAAAAAAAATCGTACTCATCACACAAACTCTTCGGTGAGAATCGAACCGATCACTTTCGGAGCAGTCAGGGCACTAACCACTAGACCGACATAAGAAAATCAGAAAACAAAGCATCATCTCTATTTATATAATAATAACTTACTAGATACTAATATGTAGAAGAAATAGCATATAAGTTAGGTACATTGACGTTTACATTACTGTTATCTAAACAGCAGTGTTAACATATTAAGCATTGTCACGGTACGTCACCGTGTCGTATGAAAATAAGAAAACATTAAAAACGACAAAGGCATACATGTTGCGGAAACACAAGATATATACGAACATCTTAATAAATGCAAAGAAGAAAAATGTTAACCATTTTAGGCAGAATACAAATCTCAAATAACAACATTGTGCTTGCCGAGATTCGGGAGTTACAAACGATTACGAAGTCATGAATGTGTTCCTGTCTCGTTTATTTTTTAAAACGTTGTCATTGCTCAACTTCCAGACTGAGGTTAGTAGGTAACTTTCTTGTGGTAGCATAAAATTAATCCATGCTATATCTACAGAAAAAAAGATATTTTATTTGTGGTTGACTAGTCTTTGACTGCAGTTTCAAGTACTTGTAAGTTATTCATATTAGCGATAATGATCGGTTGAATCCTCAACCTGTTAAGTTGTGAAAGCGTAACATGAATTAAATTTATTTTCGTATTTAAAATATTAACAAAGATTAATGACTTCTTTCTTAACTTTTAGTCGTCGGTGATGTGTTTTTAAAAATACATATTAAGTATTAAGGTTATATTTGAACTACAACTAAAGAAAAGAAAAATAAAGGAATATCTTTACTAAAAACCACATAATATAAAAAGTACACTAAGTGTTACTATCTGCAATACCATCTCCGGCATTAAGTGCTTACGATCGATTAATAAAAATCAAATGGTTGGAATGAAGAAATCTCCGTGATTTAAGAAGTGGTTTTTTATTTATATGCGGAACAGCATGACTTGTTGGACATTACTTTAACAATTTTTGGAGATGAAATAAGTTTTGAACATTTTGAACATTTTGAATATCTTGTAACTTGTTTAACGCTGTCAAAAAATTTACTCTGCTGCAAGTAAAGTTCTCTAGAATAATGAGCTGATTCAGCATTGATCGTGGCTACTTTAATAAACAATACATTACCCTGTTCTTTCTTTTATAATAATATTTTTCAATAAATGAAAGGCCTTGAAGTAGGATAATGGATAAATAACGACTTAAGACTCACTGTCCCCGTAATATAATGTGAAATAAATTCTTTTGCAAGCTAAAGGTCAGCGTATCGGTTATTTTTGATAGAAGTATCCAAATGCCTAAATTCTTCAAATATTAATAGGAATTATGTTACGAATATTTCTCGTTTAAACTCCCTTCTAAACTGATGTGATATTTTATTTCCATGTGAAATTTAATATATGATTTGTATTTAAATCTTCGTAATCTATTTTCCATTAAGAAAGATATAACTCATTTTTTTGAGTTCGCAAATAGTTCGTTTCTAGCGGTTGCCTGCGCTTGTCACAATTGTCACTCAACCTCGCGGCGGCAAATGTGACAACTTTGTGGGCGGAATGTAGAAAGTATGTCTAAATTTATGGACGAGCTACGCCCTTAACAGCCCATTGTGTTTTGTTATAGAACAATGAAAGCACATTAGTGTTACCTATAGTTATTTTAATACCTCTCGGTGACTGTATATATTCCTGCTCCAATTCGCATCTTAAGTGGCCTGTTAAATCTTCTGCTATTTGAATTTATACTGGCTTACATTCTGCGAAGTAGAAAGTTTGAGGTTAATGTTATTATTTTATCATGTACTACTTATTTATTCAAGTATAAATATCTATTATCACGATCCTGCCAAGGAATTTCTACTATAGTAGTAGATAATGGAATTTATATTACGCCAATACTTTATTTTAAAGTACTGAGGCACAGATGACATACCAGCATATGGTTACCGGTTCTATAATACATTCACATACCATCGTCCGTCGGATGGTAAGTAACACAATAATATCCAAAGGTACCTGAAGAACAGAAATCTTAAAAGAATTGTACAAAGTAGAGGTCTCTGGTGCCAATATTTCTAAATAAATGTAATTATTGTCCAGGTAATGACTTAGTACATATTAATAATTTAAATAATTATCTCAAAAAAAAATTAGACTATGAATCGTATAATTACTGAAATCGTTCGGCGGTATGCCATTAAACATTTCTTATATTGTCTATGTATGTACTTAGAGATTTAAATTTTGTATCGTGTAGTACACCACAATCGTCGGTCTGACCTACCGACCGAACGTTTAACGGAATGAGATTCATAAGCCCCATAAAAATCACGTTTTATATACACCCTCGTACACCTGAAGGCCTTTAGTATTATATTATAATTACGTTTATTCTTGTCGTATATTTAATTTTTGTTTTCAATAAAATTAAAAACAAAATTTTGGCTTTATTTTCTTTTGAGTATGAGCATGACACTTTTTTGAATATTTTGTTCGATAGATACATAGTTCTAACCAGCTAAGCTATTGTTATATAATTATATGTTCACATGCATTAAACGATTTATAATTTGATATTTATGAAACACTTATTATGTAAAAGTGATTATTAATCGGTTTTCTTGCAGAAGTTCGTAATTCAGCTTAAACTTATGCAAGGGTAAAGTGATTGTGGGTGACAACGAGTGACGAGTCTCAGCGCCGCTTTACCTGTCTCTGCTGCGACGACTAAAGCTGTATGTCACTAGTTGGCGCTACTGTCTAGGGTATTATAAGATAGACTGCACTGACGACGGTACTCGGTCGTGCATTAAACACTACGTTAAGAACGGTCACTAACTTCGCAAATAATTTGCTGCTAACTTTAATTGTGTGAGCATCAATGTTTACTATTTTATTCCTTACTTTCATCTGTTAAAAGAGTAGATTCGTATAATTCTGGTTAAATAGGTATGAATTTTTTTAAACTTTTATTGTCTCTTCAAGAAAAAGTTTTACTCTAAAATTCATAAATTAATCAAGTTTTATAAGCTATGTTGTATTGAATATAGAATAGCTTGCTATTGATCAACTTACTCAATACTTTTGGCCTAATGTTAAATCATATTTACTCAGTGAATTAATAGTTTGATAGATTATTACGTCTATACAACTTCCTATCATCAACGTGCTCGTCAAACGTGGAATGCTAGAGACGATCACTTAACGTTATCACATTCTCCTTATACTTGGGAGAGAACTAACATCTCTCACACCTAGTTATAAAGTCGTTAATTGTAACTCACTTTAGCAATGTGAAATGAATTCATCTGTCTCATAAATCTAAGTTTGTTAAGTTCGTCCAGAATTTAATACACCTCAGAATGCTAATGGCTGTTTGCTAATTTTATGACGTCATTATCAAGCAAGGCGTGCAATGTCAAAATCGTTGTTAGGAATAGAAAACAGGCATGTTTACTATGACTATTGCGTATGCATAACGTGCTTTAGTTATTATAATTGTGATGTATTGTGATCGTGTGTATACTGATATGTCTTCTAATGTGTGTGTGTGTGTGTACATTAGTCACGTTATGTAACGCAGTTACTCGTCGATGTATAGAAAGTAGTCATTATCATATTATTACGACAAAGTTTTTAGTTACATATAACACAGAGATATATAATTTTGGCAACTATAAAGAAAAATAAGTAAATTTTAATTTGTAATTTTTACTTTCTTTAACACAATAGTTATTATCTCCAAAAGCCTTTAAAACATCTAAAGAAAAAGAAATGATTTCATAATGACGTTCCTCAAAGAGACAGTTCCAGGTTTTCAAGTGTTATTATGGATCTATTATCCATATGATATACACTTAACACTGATTAAATTTACATTCACGATACCGAAGTTTAGCCTTGATAATAATCGTGGAATAGTATTGCGTGCGTGGATTGACCTCAGCGGATTGCTAAATTGTAGGAAACAGGTTTTATAGTGCTATCCAACGTTCAGTAAAACGTAAACAAACGGAACATACGCATAAAATGGCCGCCTAGAGGCCCCATAGCGTACGGCCAATTTAAAAAAAAAGCAAATGTGTGGAATTAGAAGCCAGTTTCAACGAATTCGGGCCGCATAACTTTGTAGCGGACATGTTCTGCGGCTTGTGGATAAAAAACACGGGGAATGTAGAGTATCTATTACACCAAGCGATTCGTATTGAGACTTAGGGTAAATAATTTTATACATTTGTCGAAATGTTTTTTAATCGTTTTTGCATTACGATAAATTTTCGATAAAATGTTATCTATTTCGTTGGGTTATCTGAAAAGTTCATTAGCGTGCGGATATGTATCTACTAAAGTCAGAAATTTTGCCAGATTGGTTGTTAGCTAATTTAAGTAACTAGGATGAAGCTACTCGAGCCTGGTACTGGATTATAACAATCTTTGTGAACTGTAGCTATTATAAAAAGTGAAATGGCGGCCTAAATTTAGTATTATGGGAGCTTGTTCTTCCACACTTTTCATGTTGGATGCCTCATCATTCAATATTCTTTCTTTTTTCATTTCAAGTTAATTCTTTATTTTATGTTTACACATAAACACAATATATTTACATATGTATAAACACATAATTAAAAAAAATATTTGCGCTACAAAGGTGTACATTATTTTGCCGCTGAGGATTATTTTGTAACTTTTTATGTTAATTTTTAATCACAGTAGTGTTCTGCCTAGCAGACAGATCGATGTCTATCTTTTAATACAATAAGTATTAACAGGTTAATAATGATTTGTCTTGGACGATTAGAAATATTGAAGACATGTATGCTTTGTATTAATGAAATCAACCGTACATATAATTCAGAAGATCAAAAGCCGCTCCGTGCTTTAGAACTTTTTTGTAAAAATTGGGTGAAAGAACCATTTCCAGTGTTTGGTTGTGGTTTAGTTTTTATTTCTGATAAACTTAAATGAAAAAACCACGTTAAAAGCGTCAGAAAATAAGCAGTTTCACCACAGAGTACTAAAAAAATACTCTTTCTTTGGGAAGCAATTGTACCTGTTAAGTGGTTCTAGGTTTAATGTACTCTTAATGATAATGTATTTATAAGAGCAGAATAGTGACCAAAGAAGATATGTTTATTTTTGTACTAAGTTGTACAAGAGAACAACAACTCGTAGTTTTAAGACAAGCCCACAGCAGATTTTTTGGTAAGTGATTACCGGAGTCTGTACAATGTGCATCAGTAGTAGTAGATATGACTCATAACTTTCCAACCCTATTCTTTCCTACTACGTTGCATAACTACTGCTTTATCGAAGAGAAGATACGTGTAGAGCTGAAACATTTGGTTTATAGGTTATGAGAGTGGATCGTAGAGGGTTTGTTATTTTAATAGTAAGTGTTTAAAAGTAACAAATGTCTAAAGCTGGTTAGATGAATATTTTATCTCATTCGATATGAAATTAGCACTCCTTTTGAGTTTGTATGAAAATTGACGTACACTATTTTTAATTCCATAAATTAAGCCGTCTTTAAAAACGCCGTTAACGCAAATGAAACCACAAGCAAAACTATAATTAAAGAACTGCATGAAGAACTACTATAGTAAAGAAGTTGTTCTGCGACATGGACAGCTATATAATAATGAGCAAACAAAAGACACCCACGGATTGCAATGAGCATTGTCCGTACGCAGTAAACGTAAACTTAACACTTAGAATGCTAATTGTGCTTAGTTGGATCACACTACATAAAGGCCTTTGTTTACCAAACCTGAGTTGTGAACGGGATCTGCTACTTTGTATGCTTGTAGTAAGCTATCAACTGCTATAGCGTATAGGTCAAGTGGATTAATAAAGTGAGGGTCAAATCGAGCTCTGTGATGGCTGACACTATCTAATTCTATATATTTGACTGATATACTATTCGCTTCTGATCGGTAGAAACTCAAGTTAGTTTGTTTGTTTACATAGCACATGTACAAGAAAGAGTTCCACGAAGAGGTAATGAAGATTTAAACGAGGTGGACATAATCAGGTTTGGATTACTTAGACAATAGTACCGAGAAGCGAGGATAAAGTTTCACGTATACAGTCTCCTACTTCAAAGACTTTTCGGTTTGATTTGATGATGTACGGTTTACTTTTTAAAAACTATCTAATAATATATTTTAATAAACATCACCTATTTTGTGGGTAAATGTTCACCGTGAATGATTGCTTCTGATACTTCCATATCGGACGTGCCGTTCCATAAATTTCTTTCTTGTGTCTTCTATCACACATACAAACCATCGAACTTCTTTCTAAGCTTTGTCATCATTTCTTCTTTTAATCCACAGTGTTCCCTTATCACTGCATTGCTGACTCTGTTACTAACATTCATACCCCATGTACTTCTATTATTTCGTGCCTCTAACATTAATTCTACTTTCGTGCCTCTTCTGCTATACCCAAGATTCACCACTATAGGGTGTCCCTTATACGACAAAAAAAAATGTTTTTTTTAATTTCGAAATGCATACCCTCTATAATTTTTACTAATGCTATAAGATACTTAAATATAAAATTTTATCAATCTAGCATAATTGCAACCAGTGCCGACCGAGCTTCAAAGTTTAGTAAAAAACGTGTTTTGTCCTAAAATTTCAGTCTGCTATAATTTCACTATAAATGCAATGAATTAAGTGAATAAAATTAAATAATAAATTAGATGAACATTAATCTTTAATTAAAAACATAAAGAAATAAGAATCATTCAGGGTAACTTCTTTTTAGAGTAGTTTTTTTACAGTCTGGATACAATTTTAAATGTTCCTGGACACAGCGCAGCAAGAACTGTTTTTGTTCTTCTTCAGCCGTGATAAGTCCGTTAAAATCTTGCATTAATTTAACAGCCCTTTGAGCAGTATCATTTACATCTCTCAAATAACTTATTCTTCTTTTAGCCTCCAGAAAAGCAGCATTGTTATTCCAAGAAGATACATCTTCCTTTAGAAAACTGTCGTCGATCTGCAGTCGTGATAAAAATTGTTAGCTCTTTTCCGATACGAAATCATCCAGTGCTTTGTCTAAAAAAAAAGAAAAATAAGTTAAATAACAAATAAAAATCAACAACAATTTTGAAAATAAATAAATAAGTATTGGACATTGAAATTGAAATCCAACAAAAAGTCAATTTAACTTACCAAACAACTTTTGAGTCAGTTCTTCCTTCGACGGGTCATAGCGTTTGCTAAAATCCGAGATTTTGTCCCTGTTGAAGTTGGCAATCATCTTCTTCTTAGTTTGGTTGTCAACTTCATCATCAAATAGTGATAGAATGACTGTCTCTTCACATAAATACCACAAGTGATGGCTGAACTTGCTTATAGAAGCTTTAGAAATTGTTGCGTCAACTTTTTCATACTCTTTTAACATCTTCAAGAAGCGCAAATCTTGATTAGGTGCTTTGGTCGCCACTGTACATTCGAGCCAAGGTTTAACATACAATATTACGAGAAATAAGCAAACATCTTGTAGAGCCTTTTTGTCCTTCGCTGTTACTCTGCATTGTGACTGAAGTAAACATATTTTTAAAGAATAGATCGCTCTCGCCATCCAGCGTGCCTGATGTATAGCTCCGGGGGGCCTTAGTTTTAATTTTTCCTCTGTGTCTCCTCCTAAAAATATTACGCACAGTTCGACCAATTCGCGGTAATCATCTCTTACAAAACCTTTATCTAATTCTGCCTTATAAAATAGTAACAACGCTTGAATGTCTGTCTCGGCAACCCGTGCTTTTACGAAATTAAGAGATGGTTCAATTTTAGTACAATCAATGTTTTTCCAATTTTCTTGGAACTTTTTGAACATCGGAATATCTGGGCTACTAGTAATTTTCTTAATCTTGGTTTCAAAGACAGCTTTTAGGACCAATTCATAAACATGATGACGACAGGCGAAAAGCAACAATTCTCTTCCTAAAGTTTGCTCCAAAATAGCACAAGCTCCATTGAAACGGCCCATATTGGAAGCTCTTGTATCGCAGCACATTATTTGCACTTTATCATAAAGGTTCCAGTCAAAGAGAGCTGCTGATACAGCCTTCGCTTGATGTTTTCCAGAAGAACTTTCTAGTTTCGGCACTGCAAGAAGCTGCTCTCTATCGTCAAATGAAGCTATAACTGGCAAGCGTTCTTCTTTTGAACTCCGTACATCCAACCCCGGTAATAGTTTTCCATCCCAATGGACTGTGACTATGTCGGGTACATTGTTTTGGAAGTTAGATTTTATTGCTTCTGCCCTTGATTTTCTAGTTTCAGTACGAATTCGCTGAATCGAGGATTTGTTAATACAGAAATCATCGCTGCTCAGACCAAGCGCTTCTACCACCGCATTAAGAATGTAAACGGTATCTCTAATGCTTAACTGGCATCGATCTAAAGCTGCAACTAGTTTAGGTGTTATAAGATTCTTTCTACCTCTTTTTGAACTTTGTTCATGGCAAGGAACGTCCGGCAAGCTGAGTTCAGAATTCAAGATCTGTTCTTCGTCTGAATCTTCTACACTGTCTAAGTTATTTGTGGTGGAAGTAGATGCAACAGCTAGTGATTCTCTTTGTCTTACAATCCTTTCCTCTTCTTCCAATCGTCGTAGTCTAGATCTTTGTTCTTTTTCCGCCAATTTTTTATCTACACCACCTAAGCATCTCGGTCGACCTGGCTCTCTCTGTTTCATTAAAAATAATTTATCTTCCTCTATTTTCATTCTCTCAAAAGCATCAGCATGTGCAATATCAAACAAATTATCAAGATTAATTATAAAATTGTTCTCATGACTCTTAAACGTAATCTGAGTTTTCTTACAATTTTTTTGCAACTCTCTCCAAACATGATATAAATCAATAAGTTTCTTCACGCAGTTAGGAAATGCCCTTGTTGGAATTCTTGCTTTTTCCCAATATATGATGCACTCGCTAATCACAAGATTTGCACTTTCACTAACAGTCAATTTAACCTCACGAATATTGTAAAAAAGGACTGAGAGAACTTGTCGATTAGATGGTAATTTTGCACCATTTATTTGGTAGCTAGTCAATCCGATAAGAAAAATATTTTGTTTATCACTCCGTAACTCCACCGACATGTTTACGCACTAAACAATGAAGCACTAATAGTCTCAAAAATCACGTACGAAATGGCAAATAAAACATGTCGTAACAGGTCACTGGGCAGTACTTAAGCAACTTGTATCGACAAGTTTAAATAGCAAGTCGGCACGGGTTATCGTTTATATATCGAACTAATATTTTTTTCTAGACAATATAGGGTTATTACGAAACTTTTAAGAAGGTATGCGTAAAAAAATATCGAACTTGAAATTTAAGGGACACCCTAACCACTATACATAAGGGTTGGAACCAATTATTGGTTATACTACTATAATTATACGTTTTCAACCTACAGAATATGTATTTCCATTATACAAAAATCGAAAGGGAATATAACTTGGATAAATATGACTTGGAGTTTATAATCATAACAGATATTATTTTGTTAGTCCTATGTCTGTGTGTGCGCGTATGTGTTTGTGTGTGTGCAGATTTTGAATATGCAAAAATCGTATGCAATAAGGTAACAGAGTGAAGACAGGCTACACTCGGTCTACTCGAGCTTCACGAGTGCCCTCCAGCGAGCACGAGATGTTCAGTCAAGAGCCGTGTGAAGCTTTGTGTTTTAATACGCCTACTGTCTTAGTGGATATCACAATAATTTGTGTGTACAAAGAATATTTTTAAAAATAGAATCCCAAGAATTTTAACTATTTTAATGTGAAGGTCCTAAAGGAAAAAAAATGACATTCACGACATTTTAAGCGAGCTTGTTAATGAGACAATAAATATATGTTTAGTAAATAGTGTCCATAAAACATAATATGCAAGATAAGATCATTGCAAAGAAAAGGCAAACTTGATGTAAGCCGTATACCAACCCGCCTGCCCAGCTTGGTATAGTAGGCCCAAACCTCCTTGAAAGGAAAGACCTTTATCCAGCAGTAGACTGCTAAGGCTGTTGATAATGATGACGATGATGAAATAATGTCCAATGTTTAGCATAAAATCAGAAAATATTATGATTCTTTTGATATTCACCACAACAGATAATTATATCTCTCATAAATCATTTTATGAGAGATGTAATTATCTGCTGGACATTGAATTTTTAGGCTTAAGAAACAGTACCTAAAAGATGATGTGGCTTAATTTACTTTCTAGAAACAAAAAAAAGGTTTTAAACAATAAGTACCGCTGCTATTATAAGTCTTATTAATAATAATGTATCTCTTTATTGTATACCAGATTAATTACAAAGGTAACTTAAAGCTAAGGAAATACAAGTGGTGGCCTTATCACCCGTTATTATTAAGTATGTTAAAACATACACGAATATATTGTCAATTATAGATATCTACAATTAGAGCTCTACGGCTAATAAATCTGTACGTTGTGTAAAGCCAGGCAAATGGCACTCTTATTCAATCAAGTTTGCTTCTTACATATGCATTGCACCCGTACCGAATGGACTTAAATTCATTTCAATTCCTGCAAAGTGATTGATCAGCTGCTGAGATGCAAGAGCCCTTACCGATGCTCTCTCCAATTGACTAGCGAGATTACTATTATACTACTACCATTAATTTCGATTTTCGGACATTCGACGCACTGCGTCATCTATTTTCAAACTAAGCAGAGCTTGTTCTATGATAACTAGACTGACTGATACAATATCTATGTACTTTTTTTGTGAATACATACATATTATACATAGACGTATTCACTACTGCTGCGTCACCGAGGCATTTACTACCATGAATACGTTCTATTTAATCCAACAAAACGATAAAACGTAAAGAGACTATTTGGGACCAATGTACTAAGTGGTCTTTTACATCATTAATCTTTTTTGTTAACTGTATCAAATAGTTAATGTATCATTAAAAAACCAGAATAGAATTACAAAGTAAACTATAACCAAAACTATTGCTTCTGTCAAATGACCAATTGGACTAATATAATTAATAAGTGCCGGTTTAAACTAGCAGGTGATCATGTCATTTGAAGAATTTACATGATTTAAAAGTCGGGTTTTATTTTTAAATCCACTTCTCATGCTTTTAATGTTACTTTAAATATTTAAAGTGAACTAAACAGGATGTGTTGTTCAAATTCGAAGACGAGTAATGTAGGAAGTGAATAATGTTACAACATATTACTACCGTAGGATTATCTTCTTATATAAGTAATACGATTATGCACGTTTTAATAGGAATGTCAACTCTTCAATTAAGACGGGCAGTTTAACACTTCACTACATTGGTTTACCTAGTTATTGTACATTTTAATTGCACGTATTGATGTTCCATCATTTCCACATACACAATTAGTTTATACTGTTCTTATTTACTTCCAAGTACATTATATATGACTGTATGCATATTTTTTATTTTCTGTAATGTGTACCCTTGCGGTAGGGTTAAAAAACCGGTTACATCGCCATACTGTAACGGCTACCAAAGTTAATGGTATGTTTTGCGGTGACGTGAGGCACCTGCCCCGTGTTTATGAATTTTTTTATTTATTTTAATAGTCTAATGAATGATAGTGGACGTTTGTTATAGGCAAATAAGTAAGTATCGCACTGATCATGATTCCTCTGTAAGGTTATTCATATTGGCATTTAAAAGAAGGTTCTTATGCAACAGTTTTTTTGTTTCAAATGTTAGAATATTTTTATTATAACTAGATAATATTTGCTTCACAATTAACAACACTTTAAAAGGATATGACACGAGGACGACATTAACGTTCGAATAAACGAAAGTTTGTTTCCCGTATACTCTACAACATCAAATATCAAATTATATCAAAAGACATCAATTCTTCGGCGAGAGCTATGCGTTACACTGATTAATTTCTCGTGCAAGTGCGTGGAAGACGAAGTTGAGATCTTACGTAAAAGAATAACTTAGAAAAAATGATTACAATCGAGTTCGAGATAAAGATTGTTAGCTTTTATAGGTATTTCTATTACTGGGAACTAAATCAAGAAGATAGTAATAGTCATCTTTATCTAAACAACCTTTTTGTTCAATTAAATTTCCAGGTGTTGCTTGGTGTTGTAATCTTGTAAGCTCAAACTACCACTAACTGAACTGTGTTCAATACAGTCTACTTAGTATTTTAAACGGATTAATTCCAAACAATTGTATAGTAATAAAATTATTATACTTTAGTACTTCGAATATTTTATGCGGCAATGTAAATGTGACACAATTTAACTATTTGGTTACTCAACTTAAGTGAATATAACGGAAAAACTGACCAAACCTACTAGAGTGTAGTTCTCTTGACTTAAATTCGTCGACGTAATATTTTTTAATAGTCGTTGAGATCAATAACATATGTTACAAGTTTGGCTGTTTTTCAGAATGAATTTACTAATACACGCGTCGATCACGTGTGGTTGAAACGAAAGCCGTAGATATTGGGTATGCTTCTAAAATATCAGAACTATACTGGAGTCTACAAATTGCTTTATAATAATAGTCAAAGGTCGTTACACGTCATGTACTAGTACCTAATAGATGTTTATGAAAGTTTGGACAAACATTGAGGTGAAATTAGGCTCAGGAACAGCACGTTGCACACGGTCCACACATTTAATTGTCGTTTTACCTTTCTCTATTTATTTTAATTTTAGACTGAAAAGTTAAGTGCACATAAATTAATTCTATCATTTTAGAACACTTAAAAATTAATCATGACGTTCTAAACCTGTTTGTGAAGGTCCTAGTAAAGAGGGTGCTTGAAAGGAAAATACAGAGTTCTAAAGAATCCAAGAAATTAAAAGCGTCCTTTGATTTTTGTATGCATGTACCTTCTGACCGGCCATGTGACACTGACACGATATTAGTTTACTAAAGTACGTAAGTTCATGAAAAACCAGTATTTGAAATTGAAAACAGATATTTCGAATTATTAACTTGTTTTAACGATTTAATTGAAGAAGAACACTCTGTGTATCTTTGGTCCCTTAAGATAAAATATCTATTTGTGTTAACTTCGTATAATTTCTGACAAAACCGAATAGAATTGTGGTTTTATAAAATACTCTGATTTATAACAAGATCGATTTCTTTGTGCATGTTTTACAAATAAAATACACCCAATATAAACGTAGTTGCTATTAAGAGTAAGCTATTAGTAGAATGAAGTGCACATAATCTAAACTAAGCACTCAGTAAGTAGTGACAGTTTAATTGAGAAAGCAGTACGAGTGAGTCTAGCTAGTCAATTTGCACAGTCGCCTATGTACTTTGCCGCTGTGCTAATGAAGCGATTATATGAATACTGTAAACCTTACGATAATGTTAAATAACTGAGTAGTGGTTAGTCTAAAATAAAATAGTAATTTTTATTTGTGTATAGAAGAGTTAAGTACCCTATTAGTTGAACATTACTGATAAGCACTTGTACCGCCGCCGGTTATTACAATTTTCTGCTAATCAATGTTGTTACAAGCTATAGTTGTTGAAATTTATACAACTCACATATTGAGTATATCTTATCTTATATATGTATATGTACGTAAATGCTCTATAAAAAAAAAAGTAAGTTCGAAAATTTGTTCAAATCGCGGACTCTAATTATTTGAAAGGGTTCTTACTGTTACTACTTTACTAGATATGAAATATTTAAGTATCTTTACCGAGACGAAATTATGCAGTGAAAAATATGTAAAATTGGAAGTCACAAGCGACGCATGTTGCAAAGAAAATGAAGGCAATTTAACATCGAGCAGGTCCCATTTCTACAACGTAGATGAAACAATTATAGATAAAAAGTTTGGATAAATTTTTGATCTAATAAATCACAGTAGTGATATACTCTATTATCCACTGACTTACTTTAAATCACAGATAAAAAATAAAAACAATTATTCTAAAGGTGATTTTTCAAACATTTTTAAGGTTTTACTGTTATATTACAGGAATGTCATAATTTCGCTAGATATTCACCTCTATTCATACCAACGTATCAAGTATGAGCAAACCAAAAGTATCAGTTTGTATAATTTGTGTTTGTCCAAGCATCTCAATTCTATCTCGGATTGTTACATATAGATAATGACAGATATAACTGGCCACTCGATACACTTTGGAATGAGTCGTGTTTGCTCGTGACTAGACGATTTAGTTTCTATAGGAAAGTTATTACCGGCATATTTATTTGAATACGTGGGTGCTTGCACAACAGTCGCCATTATACGCTCGTAGGGTGGAGGTACTTATAGTCGACTTTAGAATTTGTTTGTTAAAATATTTTATCTATTTTTTCGATCCTCGTTATTATGGAAAAATGCAAAGTAATTTTCACTTTAGGCAATAATCAAAAAAATATGAATTCTAAATTATTACACTTCCAAATAAATTCATTTACAGAGCTTAAACCAATGAAACCTTGGCTAATATATAGTGTTCCGTGCAAAGTGCATGAAGGAACTATACGTTATAAATTTTTCATTTTAAAACTTTGAATAGTACAAACTGTAACTTCAAAGTTTATCCCATTGCCCCGTAATGTTACAAACTACAAACTATGACGAATTGATTTGTTCTCAAAGTTCTAAGTTCAACACCAACCAATTACTCCTTAAGAAAAACAAACAGTCAAAATAATTCCTCGTTGCAGAGTACGTTCTGCTATGATATGTGAGTATTTTGTATACACATACTCTCTTGAATTATATTGAAAATTTTTAAATACTTGAAAAATAATCTTATAGATCTTTAAAAGCATTTTTTTTTAGTTATATTTTAAAAAGATCTTATCCACTGTCTCCAAACTAAGAAATGACATTTAAACATGAATTATTACCTAAATTAGAAGTGTCAAAACTACTAAATTATAATAATAAAATGAATCGGAAAAAATGAAAGTTTAAATCGTGCTAATTATTGAAGCGAGAGAACAGCCATTATCTATCATTACCTGTCATTGTTCAAAACGCAACTTCATTGAGCAAGCATTAATTATGTCATAGCAATTACCGTTACGTTGGGTACACAATACGTTGTTGTACCCTATTAAATACCTACCTATGCATATGCATTTGTAGTTCACAAGTCATGATTCATGGAGCAATAAACTCTAGATTATGAGTCATCTGGGTGATATACAATTGTATTGGTTGACTGCAAATTTTTTACAGTTTGCATTATAGTTTATGATGAATTTTTGCATACTTACTATTTTGCATAACTCGTCTTTGAAGTCACAGATGGATCAATAACACCACTTTTAACTTCTTTGAATTAAAAATATTTGTTTGTAATAAATAATTGTAAAAATAATGTGCTTGCATTAACGATGATGTTCATGTTGTGATGATGATTTTAACACACGCAGATATATTTTCATATTAACTTATTATAAATCTAAATAAAGTACGTGTAATGTACGTGTGATTCGTAAAGTACCACGTTACGAGTGCATTAAAAGATTAAATTTTTTACCATCTATTTAATACGAACATAGTATAAATCCCTACTAATACTATAAATGCGAATCTTAGTTTAGTTTCACGTCAAAACTACTCAACCGATCATCATGAAATTTTGTACAAATGTTCGTGGAGGTATTAGAAGTAACATACGATAACTTTTGTTAAAAAAATGTTTAAAATGATCTGTTACGAAACTTAATGTGACATACCAAACTCCATGCGAGCGATGTAGCGGGCAAAAGCTAGTTATTATATAATTTCCTACTTAAATTAACATTAGGTAACTAAGCAGTTAAAAGACTTACATGAATAGTAAAACATAAGATTTTACTTTACTTTTCTGATTCTTTCGTTGATTAAGAAAGATGCAACAAGTAGAAAGTTACATAAGAATGCAACAAAAAACATCTTTTAGTTCTATCTATCGTGTATCTCTGCTCTCAATAGATTTCAATGGAAATTTTGAAAATGTCATAACACGGAAAAAGAAATAATTAAAAAATGTTTCAACATTTGTCATTGCCTCTTAAAGTCTGAACGTTGAACTTTTAATTTCGAAGTTGAGCAAAAAAATTCAGTAGCTGTTTGTGTTTATTGTACTTCCACATTGCTTACATCATATTTTTGCGCAAAAAATATCAGAGTGAGAAATAATTTCTTACCCTTTCGCTCGCATGTTTAGACAGACATATTGCGAACAGCACTAGTTCGTAAATAGCTAGTATGATTATCTACATGAGGTAACTTGACTTTTACGCAGATCCTTCAATCTAAGTGATTAAGCAACTGTGCGTGTGGCCGAGTCAGTACGGTAATCTCTACCTACATACAGACCTCTACGTGCCTCGGAAAGTAAGTTAAGTCGTCAGTTCCGGTTGTGTAGACTACGACCGTCTTTATATATCAATAAGAAGCAGAAGTAGGCAATTTTATTAGAAATATTTTATGTTCTTATATTACTTTGATAGTTGTTGCTTAAGATTGTATTTTACTAGCTTCTAAAAATGAACACTATTCAGTGAAATGAAATGATGTTTAAATTTTTGGGTGTTATGTTTCATGACAAGGGTATTGTTAATGGACTTGTAAATATTTTTGTTTAGGCAACTAGGTTTGTGTTCCTTGATTATTTCTTATTAGACTTGCAAAACTAAGCTATAAAAAAAGTGCCTAGCTAGTGCACTTTTTCTACAGTTTAGTTTGGATCTTAAACCTTTAAGTTTGAGTGTGGATCTTAAACTCATGAATTTAAAGTAAAATGTTTTAAACAATAGTCAAGTCAAGGATAACTTCCAATAATGTGAATATCTTTCGCTAATATTTCAACAATTTGTAGACACAATAGCTGTCGTGATGGATTGTGTAAGAGTTCAATTTGATTTTTTTTATCCGTGGATGTTTCGCTAAATCTTTTATATATCGTTTCATCAGATTATTCTTGCGGAATAATTGATTGGAGGATAAAAAATTGTCAAGAGGATTTATAAAGCATTCAATGAATAAATTTAACTTTCTAAATCAATCAATTTCAGTAAGTATAAGAGCAATTGTTAAAACAGTTCAGTTCATTTCGGATAAAGTTGGAATGTAAGTTTTGCATATAGCCTAAGTATAGACAAATTATTTGAGTCTTGTTATTTGTTTTATACTTTTGGGCTATTT
Organism: Hypercompe scribonia; assembly: GCA_949316085.1. Classification (NCBI taxonomy): domain Eukaryota; kingdom Metazoa; phylum Arthropoda; class Insecta; order Lepidoptera; family Erebidae; genus Hypercompe; species Hypercompe scribonia. Next base: position 12,892,349 of record OX438981.1, on the reverse strand, counting down.
TTTGGTGTTAATTTAAATTGGAGCTGCATGCGGAATTCTACTTCTTATGGATTACAAATCTTTACAACTTTTATGTATAGCTGTGAAACGTATTTTAAAATACTGTATGCACTCTTAAGTACAAACCAAAATCGGCCTAACCCAATATTTGTTCTAAAAACAAGATTAGGACCACCTACGATTTATAAATTCACAAATTCTTCAGGATTTTTTTTTGTTTAAATGTAATTGCTAATCATATGATTTATAAGTTATGCTGTACAAACATTATAAATAAAATGCAAGTTTTAGTTTTTTTGTTGACTGTGCACACGAAATCAACAAATGTAACAAGTATCAGATCTAGAATGGAATGAAACATTTCATTCATATGAATACGAGAGAAAGGCTTCCGGCGTTTCGAAACTGGTTTCTTACATTGTCTCAGTCTAGCATTCCTGGCGCAAAAGAAAGAGCAGGGCGCGGGCGCATTGCATATTAACTATGCGTTCAGTAAGGTACAAGGTCGCCTCGGTGTGGGAGAATCAAGGCCATGGAGCTTCGCTTTAAACTATGAGCCATATCGTATATCATACAAGTTGGTATCGTAAAGTGAACTCTGAAACTTAGAAAAATAGCGATTTTCAACTAAAGTGAATTTTTTGTCCACACTAAAGTTTACTCCTGTGAAATTTTATTTATTTTACTATTATTATATTTCATTTTTCAGTTGATACCAACTGGCAAATAATTTCATTCAGTCTATACATTCCTCTGTTGGACCTCTTATAGGGTATGCCACAGAATAACTCCTTTGAATTTCATGTTCCTTTACACAGCCAAAAATCTTTACAATGTGAAAAATGAATGTGAAAATCTTTACATATATCATATATGTACAGTTATATTATAAAGATTCAAATTTCACGTAATTTTATCTGTTCTAGAATGCGGAAGGTATAATGACAAAAAGTATAAGCTCGTTATTACGAAATTCTCGACAGTAATTTAAAAAAAATTCAATCACTCTTGACATACTTGAATAAGTGTCTTGTCTGGCAGATTAAATATCAAATGGCATTCATAGGACATAGACCTTTGGTTATTCCGTTTGGTTGGATTGGATGACGTCACTGTTGTGTTTACCACTTGTATTTACTTATTCCATTAGTATTTGAATAGTATTTATAGACACAACGTCTTTAAACACGTAGATGTGAAGCGATGATTTTGGGCAATGAATTCATAGGCGTGATAGTTTGTCATGAAATAAATATACGACAAGTTATATATTATTATTTTTATATAAAAAGTATGGTATCTGGTAAAATGGTTCTATGTATTGACAAGTGTCAGGTACATTAAAGTCCTTATGTAAAGCAGGAAAGTCGCTGTCGGAAACGCTAAAGATTATAGTGTAAAAGAATCTTGCTGCACGCAAGAAACATTTAACTGGCTTCTAACTCGTACTGTATAATTTAAAGCATGTACATAAACGATAGATAACCTTCTAAATATCTTTATGCACAAGACTATACGCTGTGTTTCATTAGGTAACGCATTCGTGTTACATTTAATTAGATAAGTGTGTGTTTATTTGCAATATTACGACGACTAACATACTATACTTATAGTCCAATAAATCTAAGAGGTACCGTTTGATGTTACTTACTTTTGAACACAAAACAACTTTGCATAGGCCTTGTTCGTAAAACCACAGAATTATGAAGCAGATCTCTTAATTTTTCACAAGATGTACAACTCTTAGTATGAACTATCAACTAAATTTAAATGTAAATATTTAAAACGAAACAATAAAACCAAAATAAACATAATTGATGGTTTTTCAGACACCATTTCAAAGTCACGTAGGTAGATCCTTTACCACAGTGTTGTGAGTTTCCAAATTCATTTTATAACATTAATATAAAAATGTTCAAATATTCGAACTCTTTAATAACAATCTCTCTTTGATCCAAACGTTTTTTTAGTATTTCATTATACATTAATTTCAACCGATATTCAACTCTCAATGAAAACTCTATGAAAACAAGTCTTTTCGTTTATTAACTGTAGAGGTTTTATAGCGAGCGAATTCGCTTTGTTTGACATAATATAAAGACACGCCTATTTCCTAGAGGGGTAGGCAGAGACTATTGATTTCCACATACTACGGTCCTCTTTTGTTTCGTCCACATTCATCAATCGTTGCATCGGTTTTCCTCATCCTCGTGCTTTCCACATGGCCCTCCTTCAGCAATTCACCAATTTGATCAGTAAATGTTTCTATAAATTCCTTTCATTAGTTTTCTATTACCATCTGCTCTACGTGGCTAAACCTTCGAAGCATGCGCTTTTGAATCTTTGTCAATACATCTTCTTTCTGTCCGCAACTTTCTCTTGTCACTACATTTCTGACTCTTTCACTAACATTCACATGTTTTGTTTATTTCAACAATATGTAAAATTTATCTGCTCTAATATATCCTACATATATGTATAATACATAAATCTATAAAACTGAAATCAATTTGCAAATATAAAGAAATTATATTGAGATTCGGATGTTGTAGTGAACGATTGATTGGACAACTGCCTTTTCTTCATTGTTGGAACAATTCCTAAGTACCTTAGATTAGATGCATGATAAACATAAATATGATAAAAAAGAGGATTAAGTTTTACTATTATTTCCATATTTTGTTCAAATAGATGATAATGTTTTTTTAACTTGCTTTAGTAGGTAGGTAGTAGGTAGGTAGTACAGTTATGAGTTTGGCTTGATCATCTTGCCTATGATGAAATTTGCAATAAATAATATTGTTATTCGGATCAACACTGATATCGTTATAAGCTTGATATTTAACTAGATAATCTCACCATCCATCAGTTCCCACTATTTTTCAATAGGCTTTTCGCGGTAGCAGAACAATAGTCTATATATTTATAAGTTCCCTGCAAACAAAAGCAAGAACCAGCTTTAAGCCCTGATAAGGAAGGATTGTGCGGAGTGACTGCACGTCAACTATTGCCCTCTGTAACCGTTGACGTGGGTAGGTTTCCTTATATGGCTCACCTAGCCTAGCTTACACGCCCACTGTATTCAATGGGCTTATGATGATACTACGCACCTACTTTTAGAAATTTTCTCTCTTTTAACGTTACCTATAATATTTGATTGAGCAACTTTTATTGCTATTTTGTCATGTAACTATTGTATAGATCACTTTTGAAGAAACAAATAATTCCCTAAAATGATGTACATAATGTCTTATCCATTAAGATCGCCTATATACTTGAAGTGCATAATGTAAAACAAATAAATAATGTATATATTGTTATGTCATTAATATTTCAATATCAAACAAATAAAAACACAACAAACTTGACACATGTGTTGTTTGAAGTAAACTACATCACACATGCTTAAATTTAAATGATGTCAAAATCAAGTCTAGTCAGTATTTTAGTAAAGTATGGTTGACTTTCCATAACGCCTTATTTGAAGACTGTACATTTGTTATTCTAATTAGACAATTACACCGATTTAAAACTAACAAAGTTTTGTTTACTTTTTAGAATCAAATTAAAATTGAAAGCATGAAGATTAAACCTAAGTAAATATTTACACAAAAACCGAATGTGGGCTAGATTCAATCGAACTTTGCCAATCAGCGTCTCGTAACAAGACGGGAATCGTTAAACGCAGCTTCGTTTGCACAAGTTTATGGGCGAGGTTCGTTTGCTACACAAATTTCTACGCTAGTTTAGTTTTTCATTAAAATTTTGTTTTATTTCTTAATTTACTTAATGGGCAATAAAAGCTATAAAAATGTCTTATTTAAATGAAATTAAGATACACGTGCTTTGTGGCTGTTTTCTTATTCAAGTAGAATTAGCCATAATTAGTTCAGAGCTATTTAGCATAAGCCATTTGATTTAACATTTTTAAAGTCATTTTATAGTCTAAAATATCAAGCTTTTTATAGTATGTGAAATTCTAACTCTGTATCCATATAGATTTTGTAAAAAAAGTAACATCATACATTTTTGTGCAAGTTACGAAAAACGCTCTCTTCTAAGAATCATTTTTGTTTATCTCTCGCTACTTGACTAGAATTTAACAATTGTATTATAAATGAAAGCGGGGTTTCTCCAATTCTTTTTAAATACGTACATTAAAAAATATGAGAAATTCTCTAAATTCTTGATCGTATTTTAACGATCCATTCGATATTTATACTGTCAGTAGTTCAAACGAGGCTTAACTCTTCAGGTTACTCAAGATTGCTTCCCAGCCCGGGGCGCCTGTTCCGCGGTTTCAGCCTTTACTAGACGCCTTTAGGGAACGATGCTGATGCGATGAATCGCAATGTTTCTTTTATTCGACGCCAAACAGGTAGGCAGGAACTTATCCGTATCAAACAGATAAATGATCTTTTCATATTGGTTTTCAACAGATATTATACATATATAAAAATAATTTCCATCGTGATATGGAAATTACCAGTTTAAGTTATCTGATAGCCTTCAAATACTTCTTGTAAAAACAGGGTTGAAGATAGATCGACATTAAAGACTACAACTCGCGATCGGTTTCATTGCCGACGATTAGGTAAACTGCTAATGTTTTGCTGTTCGAAGCGTTTGCGCAATGTACCAGTAATTCCAGCATGTATCTACAAAATGGTCGTGTGTTGATCGTGCCTTGGATCTTCACCGCTCGCGCACGCGTGCTTTTATCGCTCTAGGTACCTCTGATTCAGCCCTAAAGGGTGCTATTAGAGGTTTGGTTTAATAGATAAGAGTTGAGCGAGAATCTATTGAAGTTTGTTAATATTTATTAGGATCTTTATACATATTGTGTTTGCGATCACTATCATGATTATCGATCATAAAATTAATGTAAGTAATAATGTAAACTTGAAAATTTCAAGTGCTTCTCTTCCTGTAAAGTTGTGCTTGTTCTAAAGCAAATTATAATAATAAAGCTAAAGAAACAGTTTTCATAAAAAGTCAATTTTAAACACTTACATCAAAACCAAAAATAATTATCTGTTTCATCTTTAAGAAGTAAAATACTCTGTTCAGAATTTAAAGTTATCGTACTAATTCATTGTTTGTAACTTTAAAGCTTACCTACAATGAACTAGTAAGAAAAATAGTTGTTGAAATATCAGTTCTATCTATAAAAACTTTCTTTAGTGTAATAAAAATTTTCTTAACTACAATAACCTTTCATTTATCTAACAATGTTTTTCTTAGATAAAAGATTTACTCGTATATTAACTAGCAGGCTCTATGTAACAAAGAAAGAAACCAAAGGCTCGTGGGTATATTGAACCTGCAAAAAAATCATGATTGAATTCAAGGGTCTGATGTAGACGGTAAGGGGAGGGGTACTAGTGCAAAAAATAAGAGTATGCCGTTTAATCACCAACTCCATATTTATGAAGCTGTGTGGCAAGACTGGTGACATTCTTAGAGTCTGCCGAGCGGCAGACTCTATGAACGCTTGGCTAGCTGAGATTACTAAAAACTTTTTCTAGTAATTTCTGTTGGTATAACTCGTTTATATCTATTTATTCTCGTATGTTCTGAGGTTTTTATCACAAATAAGAACAAAACATTTGATGCTATTAATATTATAATTGTATATACATATATAAGGTTTTTGATGTTTGTAACTAAATCACGTCAGAACATATGAACAGATTTGTATGAAATTTAACACAGATAGATTATAGTCTAGTTTAAAAATAAACAGTTTAATACAAAACACATGTACGACATATTTTATTAAGAACAAAATATTTCATAGTGTATCTAATGTCAGCAAAGACGTACTATTAACTAGTTATTAATATAACGTCGTTGCTAATAAATCGTTTAGCGTGTAGATACGTCTCTCCCAAGTTAAGGTTAAATATCTGGGTCTAAGTAATTCATTGTACAGATTTAAACATTTCTGACCTATCCGATTCCCCTTGCTTCCTTTATCCTCGCATTGAACTCAGGATGTTTACTCGAAGGTCGATAAACAGATTAATATAATTTGATATACTAGAACAATCTCCAAGTAACTTGTATAATAAAGAGAACTCGTAAATTAAGTCTACCAATATACTTCAATGCCTCGTCGTATTTGATTGAGAAGCGACAAGTTACGCTCAAATAGACATTCAAATTATATTTTATCAAGGTTATAAAAACCTATTATACGGATCGTTAAACAGACTAACGATTGTAACTATCTGTAATTTTTAACTGGGTGCATCCTTAACTGACTCGCTAAGCGTCAATCATTAATTGCGCAATAATATTGTTTAAGAGAAAAAGTCTTAAACAAAACTAAAACGAGATTTAATATACATATGTGTATATTTTTTCGCAGTTATATTAACATTTTTCCGAATTTTAAAACATTAAAAACTGTTATTGATCTTATTAGTTAATACTACAGCTCCTAGAATATAGAGTATCGAATGTTTCGATACGAAGATTGTTGAACATCTTTGGATATAATATGTTAATGTAAACGTAATAATAATAAATATTAGTATTATTACAAGTATTATATCATGTTTATTTAATTGTTGATCTATTAAAATATATATATATGAAGACCCATACGAGATGTTTTTATTAAATGTGATTATGAGAGTTGCACTTATCTTTTGTTATATTAATAAAATGATAAGTTCAACCGCGGTTGCTGTTACAAAAAAAGTCATTAAGACCTTACCTACTTATTAAAGTCTCAATTATATTTTATAACAGCAGTAAGCAGAAACAGTTCTGAAATAGTGAGTTATCTTATTAACGACTCTTAAACCGCAAACCTCAAAAATTTGAGCAAGGACCGCTCGTTGACTTAGGAATTTCTCATAAAATAAATAATAATGAATCATACAAAGATAATCTCAAACTAAAAATACGTTTCTAATTAACTGGAAAAAAAAAATTCAACATTATTTTTACACGAATACTAATTAATTTTTATTATTAAATACTATACCGACATACCTTCATACTAATGTGATTGGTTAAATAGTTTATCAACTTAAATTGAGATATACAGTGTGGGCCAAGAATTCGTTAACATTTGAATCTAACATCCCGCGCAAACATGTTACGGGAGTTCCTGGGACGGATGTTACTGGAATTTGCTGGCTACATTCATAGCACATGGTTTCAACAAGATGGAGCCACTTGTCACACATCCAATGAGTCCCTGCCGTTCGTCAAAGACATGTCTTCGAAAAAGCTGATTTCCAGACGAGGTGACATTTCATGTCCACCCAGAAGTCTAGATCTATTCGCAGTAGACTTCTTTTTATGGGATTATTTGAAGAATCGTGTCTACATCAATAAACCAAACACACTAAGTCAACTAAAAGAAAAAATCAGCGAGGAGATGTCAATTATATTTTATGTTCTATCTTCATTCATCATCACCATCACAGTATTATAGGAAAAGATTTGATTAACGTACTTAATTTAGCAGTTCTGTTCGACGGTACAGTATTAATTAAGTTAGATCTGTCTTACTACACAGAAAATATTGTATTTCCGTCGAGACTCGTACTTTCTCGAGATCTGGCAGAAGTTGTAAGCACTTTGTTTCTTACAAAAATAAACACGAACGGGCTGATCTGGACTAGTCTGTCTGGCCTCACACTTAAAATTAGGATATAAACAATGGGTATAATATTAAAAAACTATTGCACAATATTCAGTATGACGTCTTACATACAAGTTTTAATTATAAAGAAACAATAATAATAAATATTTCGGACATTTCACACATAACGCCATCTAGTTTCAAACTTACGCTTGTACTATGATAACTAGACCGATTGATAGATTTATATACGTTTTCTTTGTAAATACCTTTTATACATGGAAAATACAAAAACTTCGGAAAAAATATTTACAGATCATACAAACTTTTGATTCGACCCGGTAATTGAACTCGAGACTTCAAACAGCAGTCTCAATCAGTATCGCAGCGCCAACGAGGTAGTCAAATCTTTGGATGAACAATACCATTATTTTCCGTGAATTACTCAAATCAGAGTAAACACAGGATAAAAAACTTACTGGGCATAGTATAGGTACTTGTCATTGAAGCCTGAGTACAACTTTGTTAAGGAATAAAAAGTACAGAAATATGCGTTTAAGAAACTTATTTATGGTATAACATGAAACATACAAATTATATACATTTTTAGGATTTTTTTAAGTGATAAAATATATTAGGACTATCATAATATTGTAATACGGATTTACAATAGTTCAAGTATGACACAAACCTTATATTTAAGAAGTGATTGGTCTCTAGAGTCGCTTCATTTCAAACAAATGTCAACGATTAAGCCTATTAGGCATGTAATCTGTGATTAAGGTTTCGAACGTGGGTGGGCGGAATTCTTCAACGGAGTTATTTATATCAATATTGTTATGATTGAGTGATTTCGTGTTGATGTAATTTGACGATGAGATAGTTTTTCTTCTGACAGACTTAATTATAAACACATTTTTCTTCTACGTTTCGAACATTAATGAATTGTTATATGTAATATCGTTCAGTACGATAATTACAGATTCCTTTCTATCAAAGGAAACGTAAGAAGCTTTACGTCATATTTTTATTAGACATTGGAATTTCTTTCTCGATAAAAGTAGACAGCTATATATACTTAACTAAAAGAATGAGGTATTTAGGACACCCGTGTTGATTGTCTACACTCTAATAATAATTTAAAAAAGAATTTCGTGGAGGAAAAAAGTATTCACGAGAAACTCCTTTGAAATATGTAGGTTTTCTTCTTACCGACATCTTATAACAGTCCAACTTGTACCTACTTTAGCACGAGAACATCTTTTTGGTATTTTAATTTAGAAATATTATTTATTCTTATTATTTAAAAAGTTAAAAAGTCAAAATTATTATTTCAATTTCTTTTTTAAATATAGGCTGATTTTATTATGCTTACATATTTTAAAGCGAACACAACAGCGCTTAGTATCCCTAGAAGGGTTTCGTATTTTAGCATCAGAATTGTATTTAATACATTTTGTTTTTCATGTTACGTGCCAGACTGTGCTACAAAATAAAAATATTTAAACTCATAATCTTTAAAAAGTCTATAAGAAATGCACTTTGATTGTTTGGTCATACATATTTTAAAAACAATTTATTACCTCTAGAAATCACAAAACGATTACACACAGATATTCGAGATATCAACATTATTTAGATTTCTATTCAGAATTAGACACAGATATTGTTGTTAATAAAGCTCAATTTGTGACGTTTCGTAATAACGTGTCCCTTGTAGCATATCTTGTATTCCTTCGAAGGTTCTAGGAATGCTCGACGTTTAACATCTCAACAGAATAATGAATACCATCTACTGCTTGTTTACAAGTGTGATCTAACTGACTGTTGAGGTAATTAATAAATTCTCTAATATCAATCGGCGTGTGGAGACTTTGATATATATTTCCAGGTTGGGTGTTTAGATATCTTTATATACTTAGACTCAATCGATTCGACTTATACTAATCCGATGTTTTTAAATTCGAAATCCTGTTAAAGAAAGCTGCTTTATTGAAACTGAGCATTTAATAAATGACACGATATTTCTGGTTTTCAAATGAAGTAAATTTTATCAAAAGTATAACATTTAAAAAAACCTCGTTTAGGACCAAAATTTTACTACAGAATTCTTGGGAACTCGGTTTAGCGTAATTAGTAGTTAGTTAGCTAAGAACAATTATACAATGATGAGACGACAACGTTGCCATATTGTGTATAGTTGCATCATCATTAACAACCTTTAGTAATTCACTAACTAGACATAGACTTCTCCTTAGCAAGGAGGTTTTGACCCACTACATATAAACATTTAAAAATTGAAAGATTTATAATGCTACAGTAATTCAGTATAATATTATGATCTAGCACGACATAACAATCTTTGTCCAAAATAATACTCGCAGTTGGAATGATGTCGATTCTGACACTAGTAACCATATTATACAAACCCATATAGGGCACGTTTGGGCAAACAGATACATCTTTATGACTGCTAATAAACCAAACTTAACTTTTCTAATTTAAACTTAGGTTACTTGCAGCAAATTTGGTATATAACTAGCCACATAAGGTACATTACTACTAGCATCAGTTTAAGAAACTCTGAAACTTAATTAAAGCACCCTTTAGAGATTCCTAACTTGCTGTCGGCCCGTCAAACACAGGGTTAGCATTAGGTCTAAGTTGTTTAATTCCATAAAAATTGCATAAACTCTTTGCGTAAATACATGTGTCCTGGCCTACATGCGAGCGTTTGTATACGTTCCGTATCCGACACGATATATCTGTATCCGATCTGACATTCTATATCCGATCGTCCCTTGATACATATCGCACATCTGTTGGTTAAGTTTCTGGTTTCAAATATTTTTCACATTAGTTTTAGAAATATAGCTTTATCCAATTGAATTATTAATGGCAACTCTTTGGTAATGAAATATATAAACTATTTCAGAAAGCTATATACAATGTATTACATATATAATTATTATTAATTATGTATATATACGATCTTAACAATTTAGTAATATTTGGATATTTATTTCTCAGTACCGAATTTATTGTTGAAAGAAAAAATTCTAACGCCAAATTAAAATAATTAAGTTTTGTAAAATATAATTTAATGTTCGCATTTTATTAATCTATGTACCGGATGTAGTCTATATAATGTGCCATTTATTTAAATGGAAATACCTAAATGAGTTATTCATTGTTTAATGCATAAATATTTTAGATATATGTTATGTTATAGTGGTTATAGTTTCTACTCATTTACGTACAGTAACAGTACAGTACGAACCATTTCAACCTCATTAAATAACGTTTTTATTTATGGATATATTATAACACCCACGGGAGTAAAATAATCCATGCATGGCTAGTCTTTGTCGGTTTAAGTAATGTGTTAAAAACATCACAATTTAATCGCGGAAGTTTATCGAATTAAACATGTAAATATTACATTACATTAGCCTAGTTGTAAGCTGTGATTTGTATAAGACAGTCATTTGTTTAGTAAGCTCCATTAATATTACACCAACATACTATTGTAGAGGTTCCTTAAGCAGGTACTTTGTCAAACATGCGAGTATCGTATTGAGTTAGCGGTGCAAGACGAGCTCATTAACTGTGAGAGTGGAATGGCATTTAAGGTGATAATTGTAGGTGTACTACTACACTGTTCTATGTATTCAATTAGACGGAGGAACTCGATTAATAAGTCATAAGTGGTGTGAACTTGCTTATCTGTTTATGTATGGGATCAAATATCGTAATCTATTTACTACATACATGACTAAATATCATAATATCAGAAAGACAATGCGCTTTCAACGATGTTATGTAGTACTGAACATTCGATTTTTTTTTGTATATCAGGTTTTCCTTTAAAGTTCATTGACTGGCCTGTTGGCCTAGTAGTTAATAACCCTGACTTCTAAGCTAGAGGTCGTGGGTTCGACTCCCACTAACGACAAATATTTGTGTAATAAGCGGTGTAATTTATCTATGAAACGTATGTATTTAGAAATATATAGGTTCCGCCTAGATTGGGACTAGACGTCATGTGTAAAATGAGCGCGAATATTATTAATATTCAAGGCACCTACTATATCTAAAATGGTACATAACATATGTAACACCGACAATAATTGTTTGCGGCTTCCTAACTTGCCTTGGAGATGGAAACTCATAAGATACAACACAATATATTAATACAATTTATTACAGAATTAACGTAATTAGAGAATGAAAGGAAACACTTACATCATTCTTTAAAGTGTCACAATAAGTAACATTCTTCTCAAAAAAAAAATCCATAAATATTTCATCCGAAATAGGGACGATGAGTAATATTATTTTTAAAAAGATGTGATCATTTTGCGGTGCTATGTCTGGTTCACCTGAGAAATAAGTTTGTAATGATTGATGTATATTTCATTCTCGATTAATAGTTACATTTAATTTCTACTTTCATAAAACGTCAGAAATGTTTTTTGCTAAAGCCACCTCTTTGCTCCAATTAGAGTTTGTACGTGCACTTCTGGGCGTAAGAGGCGAGGTAAAAGGACGAAATGGTCGCTTCGCTACGTCTCACAACTGACCTGTTTCACTTCCACTAACTCGAGACGTCGTGAATTTTATTTCAAACTATAATTTTAAAATTTATGAAATAGTTCATGTTATTGTGTAGAAGATGTACTTTGACTTAGCGGTATGTTAAATTAGGGATGAACAATTATTCTGAAATTTATTGACTGCATATATTTTATTCCCGTTTGGTGTAGGTAGAGGCAATATAATGCCATTTGTAACGCGGCTCTCGGCTGCTTTTTTTATGAACTAGTTTTTAGAAAAAAACATTAAGATATGATAATTGTTAGTTGCGATTTACGATTAGATCGTATTGTTTTTATACTTATTGTATAAGTATTTGTGATATGTATAGATCCAGGTACTTATGTAGTTAGTAGAGTTTTAAAAGCTATTAAATGATAAATGAAATTTTTTTATGCAAGTTACTCTTTAACAAATATGTTTACACGTCGGACTTTACAGCTGGAAGGCGTCGACTTTTCCTAAGACTCACTCTGTGAAGAAATGCAAAAAGCAAACCGCCTAGGTGTCGTCTTAAGTCCGTCAATTGTTTAAGTCAAATTAAGCGAGTACACTGGATCGGACTACAGTTTAAAACTACATAAACGCCATACAAAACTAAAGAGTTAATTATTCAACAATTAGTCAACGGCAAAGGCTTAAGCATGAGGTCCTCCATTGAATGAATTTGTGAATGAAGTTATAATAATAGAAAAAATGGTACGTTGATCTAATAAATACTTTCATCTAACAAAACAAACATACTGTAATATAGATCCGTAGTAGAACACGTTGAATTGTGCAAAGCCTACATAAATGTCATATCCGATTGTCTCGGTTATCGGTATAGCAAGCATAATGCCATCAACTGAATGTCATCTGATGTTCACGATTATCCAATGTTACAATCTAGTTTCAGTAATGTTCTCTTAAGATGAAAGTTTAAATTTCTGTGGCAGAATGAACTGGGAGAGACGATGAAATGAATGATAACAATATTCTAGAATCAAGAATATAATACGCTGTCACAATACCTAATGTTAATACGTTACAAACCCACGGATACAATTGTTAAAGGATCAGCGAAGACTAAAGTATAATGAAACTATGTTTCTGTAGAAGTGTAGACGATAAATAATATTTATTTCTGCAAGTAAATCTTTTACACATTTGTATTTTTGCACGTCGATTTACGTTTTTCATTTTAAGTTTTTCATTTACACCTGATGTTTCGCTAATATTATTTAATGGGGAGTTAATGTGTTAAGAAACAATAACAGTCAATAGTGTAATAAATTCGGCAAACTTTACAATATTCAAACGAATGAATAATGTATGTACGTAGGTACATAACATAAAAAAAGAAAGGATTCTACTCAGTTGTCAAATTATTATTTCCATCTTTGCATCAACTCACTCCCTTTCTTTAATGTTTTAACCGAATCTTAGAATCTATCATAAGTAAATTTTATTCGTCTCACGTTTATTTTGAATTCCTATTGATAGTGGGTATCTTAATCGTAATTTCACCGTTTCATGCCTTGTCTCACCGCAACAGTAATGTCCGGTTGCGTGCACGCAAATTATATCACTTAGTCGGTTTCTATTAACCGAACAAAATTATACTCTAATCCACGGCAATAAAGTCTAGCCTGAAGAACCCTGTATTTTATAACAGTTAACCGCAGAAAGTAAATGTAAATCTGACGGCAACAAGAACATTATGTCACTAAGCGGAAACATTCTAAGAATCTGTTTAGATGTTACAGTATAGTGTAACAAATCATAGGTCAAACGTTTCAACGGTATCAATATAAAACTAGTTGTAGTTTACGCAACATGATAGTATCACGCTTTCAAAACTTTCGCCGTCAATTAAAAGGTGGCTACCGTGTTTGGTAGTCACGTTTCAATCCGTGACCGATGACTTTCAGTTATGTAAGCGGCCTTTGTTTCCAGTTTCAGCATCTGTCAAAGCTAGACCATTATGGCACGGAATCATATCATGATACGCTCATCAATCAATTTCTGTTTGACATATCGTATTAATCAAAACAAACATTATCTTGGGCCTAATGTTACATAGCTTCATCTACTTTAATATTATAATGAATAAGATCAATTTTAGAATCCCGCAGGATTGGAAAGGCTTATCCAATCCTGTGGGACCGTGGGTTGAGCTAAAATAAGTTAGCTCGTAAAATATAAGGACAGGAATGCTTAGAGGGCTAACTTAAGCAATATTTCCTGCTAATGTTTATTAATTGCTTTGGGTGTTAGACTGTTGAATATTACTAACGTGAAACTGATAGTGAAGTTTGGATTACACAATGAAAACATAATTTGCCATACATATACAAGGAATCGGAACAAGAATTAATGAATTACTTGAAATTTTAATTTTGTATGTGATACGTTATAAAAACTGACAGGTATGTAGCTCATTAAAAACATTTGTAAGTAGGTCGGGGCAAAGTCTTTTTGTATTTGATATGTCTAAAATTAAAGAAAGTTTTTCATATTATATATAGAATGTCACCATAATCAAGTCCACAAAGTTAATTGAAGAAAGACTCTTAATGATTTTATCTAATAAAAGGAACTTCAATCGTTTCCGTTTTAATATAATTTGCATTAATATTACTTGATTTATTAAATCTTGTTAGTCTTTCTGGCGTCGACTATTTCTTAAATACCGAAATTTGTAAATTTGTACCAGTAGGAGTGTTTAATGAAAATACAATGACACAAAGGCAGACCCATTTCCCGTGGGATTAAATAGAAACTTAACAAAATTGTGCGGTTGAGTTACTGAACACATCTTTCGGTGTGTTAGATATGAACTTAGATAATTGCCAATCTGTTCCTGCTGCCAGATGGTACTGATAATATTGGTCTGGAAACGTTCTGACCAAAACAATAAGTTTGTCGTCTAAACAAACAAACATATGTATTGAACCTGTGTTCTATACCGTTATCTCTAAAAGATACTAAAAGAGGTACTAAAAGAAATAGTAAATTATAAAGAGATATATTTTTAAGAAACAATTTACTTTAACAGTTTTGAATTTAGTAGGTTAGGTAAGGATTTAATATCAACGCGTCCTAATTAAATTATTGATTATATAAAAATATTTATGTATATTGATATTGTTCCTGCTTCTCTTTTCATTATGAACTTTATTTTTAGTAGCAATTATGGAACATTATACCAGTGTCATTAATTATCAAGTACTGGTTTACATATTAAAATTGAAGTGACTTTCACTGGTAGTAGAGGGTACCTACGGTTATTCTTGAATATCTCGTAGGGATACCACGATACACTTAATATATATGTCATCCTTATCAACAGCCTTTAACAGTCCACTGCTGGACATAGGCCTCTCCTTTAAAAACGAGGTTTTGGCCTATTATACCGCGCTTTTCAGGCGGATTAGTATAGGATTTATTCCAAGTTTTCCTTCTCTTTGTCGTGCTTTGTCCCTCATAATTTATTCCCTTAGTCGACACTGTCTCTTACGACACCCATGGGATGACTAGGGGTGGTGACACTCAGTATTCTTAATCTGTCACCACACGGAAATTTTATACATTTATTACCTTCAAATATCGATCGCTTTAAGGACCGGGCTGGATTTTCTTCTTCTAAAACAATAATATAATTTTCACGACAAATGAGTAGACATTTGAAAATGTAGTCAAAAAAATAATTTGTAACTCTATATTTGCTTTTTGTTCGTTACATTTATATGTACTTAGTCTGGCCATAAATACTGTTACACTTAATTATAAAAAAATATTACATTTGAATTTCGAATCTGTCATTTTTATACGATTGTTCATTGTGTTTTCTCATTTTGGCGCCAATACATTGTAAAATATTTTGCGATATTAAAATGGTGTGGGGTGATAAAGAGAACCGAATCGGTGTGATAGCATTACACAAAGTAGGTATGGAGCCAAATGCAATTTTTAAAACTCTCCATACACTTGGTATTAGTAAAATGTTTGTGTACCGGGCTATTAATAGGTACAATGAGACCTCCTCTGTTTGTGACAGAAAAAGATCTGGCCGTCCACGTAGTGTTCGTACGAAAAAGGTGGTCAAAGCAGTAAGGGAAAGAATTCGAAGAAATCCTGTCCGAAAGCAAAAGATTTTATCTCGGGAAATGAAGATAGCACCTAGAACCATGTCGCGTATTTTAAAAGATGACTTAGGACTTGCAGCCTATAAGAGACGCACTGGCCATTTCTTAACTGATAATTTAAAGAAGAATAGGGTGGTAAAATCGAAACAACTACTGAAGCGGTACGCAAAGGGAGGTCACAGAAAAATTTTGTTTACGGATGAGAAAATTTTTACAATTGAGCAACATTTTAACAAACAAAATGACCGTATTTATGCTCAAAGCTCTAAGGAAGCTTCCCAATTAGTCGACAGAGTGCAACGTGGACATTATCCGACTTCAGTGATGGTTTGGTGGGGTGTTAGCTATGAAGGAGTGACTGAGCCATATTTTTGTGAAAAAGGTATCAAAACATCGGCACAAGTGTATCAAGATACCATTCTTGAGAAGGTAGTTAAGCCCCTTAACATCACCATGTTCAATAACCAAGTATGGTCCTTCCAGCAAGACTCGGCGCCGGGTCATAAAGCTCGGTCCACGCAGTCTTGGTTGGAATCGAACGTTTCGGACTTCATCAGAGCTGAAGACTGGCCGTCGTCTAGTCCCGATCTTAATCCGCTGGATTATGATTTGTGGTCAGTTTTAGAGAGTACAGCTTGCTCTAAACGCCATGATAATTTGGAGTCCCTAAAACAATCTATACGATTGGCAGTGAAGAATTTTCCCATGGAAAGAGTGCGTGCTTCTATTGATAACTGGCCTCATCGTTTAAAGGACTGTATTGCAGCCAATGGAGACCACTTCGAATAAGCTTTTTATATTTTTAATTGTTTTATATTTATGTATTAAACTGACACACTGTAAAAGTAATAAATGTTATTTGCAGTTAACAATTTTCTTTTTTCTTTATTACAATATTTATGGCAAGACTAGGTATATACATTTATTATTTAATATTAATACAGATCGGATGTATATGTAGTATCTGGGGCTGGTACACTAGGTTTAATGGCCGTAGAGAAAACTTGTAAATTAATCAAGAATATCGCGTGTCAGACACGTGAATATTATTTAGCCAATTTGTTCTCAGAGGCAGCCATCGACTGACCTAGTTTGTTTCTTTAATAAAATCGAAAATAAGTTTAAGAGATCAAGTTTCAAAATAAGATATGTTTTTTATCTAAAACGCAATAGAAACTATGTAGTCTAGTAATAGTAGCGTAATAGTACTCAGTCTTAAGCAGGATTGTTTATTAATTGTAAATCAACTTCCATATCTTTAAAATATTTAAAAAAGAAATCTTTATAGTAGAGGAATTAAATATTTAAACATTTAAAAAAAGTATGTATTCGCGTCGAAGATTGAAAACCGTCTGTACAATCTCATTTTTATTCGACTCTACATAGGCAAAGAAGTTGAGGATTATTGTCAAAAGGGAATGCTCCATCTAAACTGACAAATGATAAGGATTCCATGCGAGGCCGCGTTTTCCGTAATGAAAAGTCAACTGAGGAATCTTTGCTCGTATTCCACCGGGGTTATGAACTTTAGTTATAATCCTTCATAAATATAGAAACAGCTATAAAATAAATGAAATGGAAAATGTAATTTAAATCATTATGTAAAACCGTTTATAATTTGTTGATACACAAAAGGGTTGATTGAGCCTGAATATAACGCAATCAATGTCGCTTCAGACGCGCTGAATCGAAACAAATTAACCCCCGTTTGTTAGTAACATTAAGTTTAATTTTACAAAAGTAATTTTCAACGGTAAAGGTGGAAACACGCTTGGTTTTATCAATCCTCTTTAAAAGTTAAACAATAATTTACAACGAGTGTTAGGTTCTAACTTTGTTGAGTGTATTGTTTAATTTTATTTATATTTGCTCGTAAAGATCAAATTCAATATAAAATAAGTACTAAAAGTCGTTATTTAGAAACCAATAACTGTCCCTTGTCAATAATTAGTTAGCAAAGTTATTTTTTCAAATTTTGTTTTAAAAGTTAAATGATTACGTATATACAAATTAGTATGTATTTATAATGTAGAAATATATGTGTTTATCAGTAGTTTGGATATAATAAAATATTCCATCTAATTTTGAGAAAAATAGTTTATGTATGTATATAGGTTCTCAATTAAATAAAAATAATCTTTTTTCCCTATCATAAACCATTAATTTCATCATAAATAGTCATTTATTGAGTAAAAAAGATACAATAGTTTTGCTGCAAATACAATAAACAAACAAATTATTGACGCTAATCCACGTCTTTTAAATACTTAATTATAATCTATGGCGTGAAAGGAATTTAAAAAAATATGTAATAATGAATTGAAACTGTTTTTTTTTATTACTAATACTTTTAATACTTCTAATATTTGATGATTACTCAAGCAAATTCTATCAAGTGATTTAGTTTCACAAACTTATTTTCGTTGAAAAATATATATAAAATTGTTAATAAGAACGAAACCTAAAATTGTAACAGTAAACCAGTTTGCTAAGGTAATCAGGAATTTCATATTTTTCGTGATGATGTCAGGAGAAAATTTGTATTTCGTATTTGCGACGCCACCACGCACCGTTTCAAAAATGTTAGCGTATCATATTTTAGAGACATTTAATTATGAAATATATATCCGGTGTTAACCTATTTAGCGCAGATCTTCAAAAATTTTAATAAGCTATCTCATTATCAAACCTTATCGGGATTATATATTTTTTAGAGTAATTAGGTTCTGTATTTGAAATTGAGTACAAGGCATCAATTATTTTTTGCTGTATTTTAATATATAAAGTGACTAGCGACCCGCCCCGGCTTCGCACGGGTGGACATTTATTAAAATAAAAAGTAATTTATAGCTATTGAAACAATCTTGCTCAATAAATAGTTTATTTGGATAAGGATTAGTATTTGACGATAATATGATCAATAAATAGGCTAATAATTTTAATTACTTTTATTCTATGGAAAAATGGTTATAATGGCTAAAATATAAATGTTTGGTTTATACTATGGCGGACTTTTTTGTAGGCATTATTGAGTTCTACAACTTTTCTATAGAAATCAACCATACATCTCTAACCATTTAGGCAGCGTTCGCGAGAATCGTTAACGTACGGCAGTTTTTTCGACGACTTACTCCACAATTTTCACTACCACGAAAAATCCTATCTATTTTCCGGGATAAAATATAGCCTATACGGATTCGGAAGAATCCCTCTAAGTAATGATAAAAGAAATTTTAAAATCGGTCCAGTAGTTTTTGAGCCTATTCAATACAAACATACAAAAATACAAAAATACAAAGGTTTCCTCTTTATAATATTAGTATAGATTAGTGTATATCTAATTATTTTTTAAGTTCATTTTAGAGACAAGATTAACAGTTGTTCTATGATTTTTCTGTTATTATAGATATATTCTAACCGAGATGAAAATATATTTAAATAATAAATGTAGCTTACAATATTACAAATAAAACTAAAATAAAATGTAAAAGGAGGATCACAAATTGTAAATATAAAGTATAAGTAAGCAGTACTATCAAGATTACCTTATCTACCTTATTTCAAAAAGAATTTATGAACAATTGAGTATCTGTTAAAAACTTGTAATAAAATCGACCAGGATAACGAAAGCAGTCAACGCTAAATTCATTGACTGTCTATTATTTATCTACTCTAAAAAGAGGAATAGAGCAGTTCGTATACATACCCTGATGTACCTTCCATAACAATATCTTAGTTTAATATTTAGTGCAGTATAAATAACTTTACAGATCAGATTTATTTAATCACTTTTAAAGGCTTTCAATTTACGTATCTTGTACTGAAGACTAAGCATATGCCTTGAAAAATGCGTATATCATATGGGTATAGATATGCTTTTGTCTTGAAAAATATATTTTTGTATTTCAAAGCATTTAATTACAAAAATATCTCCGTGAATTTTTTTACTAAAACCGGATAATGCGGTCTATTCAATGCAGTTCAGTTGTCTAAATGTTTTACCAATATTCGGTAACGCTATCATGTTGATTTCATTGATTGACTTAGTCGATCATTAAATTAAGTGTGGTTGTTAGGGATGCTATAATTATTAATTCTAATAATTATTTGGCCAATTTACCTGGCTGTATCTAGCTAGTTAATTTCCATATTCAATTATTATCCATATTAATTACTTAAATTGAAATAGCTTTAACTTTATCGTTTAAATTTTCAGGCAAATTTGAACTTTATGTAATTAATCTTTAAATTGTATTAATAATTAAATTTATATTAAGTATAAAGTTATATGATTGCCAGGGTGGCGCAACGGTAGCGAATGCGACTGCTGTCCTTAAAGTCTCGGGTTCGATTCCCGGGTCGGATCAGACGTTTGTATGATCTTCAAATATTGGTTTCGAAGTTTGAATGTTATGTATTTACTATAAAAAGTATATAAATATTCTATCAGTCAGTCTAGTTATCATAATACAAGCTCTGCTTAATTTGAAATTAAATGGCATTGTATGTTATGTATATTTATTTATTAGTATTTAACTTTATGTCCTTATAATAATTGTAATTATGCTGTGCACGATAGGATCCATAGCAACAATTTAATTTATTGTAAGACGTTATGTGTCTATAAAATGAAATATAGAGTAGAGTGTTAAATATTGATTTTACTACACGTATTTATTATTTAGAGAATTAATAACTATAAATATGAATAAGTTATTAAAAAATAAGTAAAGAATAACATAGACCTTTTATTTAATTACAGAGACGGGGAGCACGGATAAGAGCAATGGTATGAAGGAACCGGGTTCACCTGAGGAATTGGTAAGTCAATCATTTACTTACTTTTCTGATAATGTTTACTAAATTATTAACTGGTAGATTATGTTTTCAAAGTTAGTGTAATTTTATAATTTTTTCACCCGGATAAAGCCATTATATTATCTCTAAATTAATTATAAATGCTACGCATAATACTAAGACCAAAATATTTATTAATTTATACAATGTACCACTTTGAAAAACTACTTACAGAAACATTATATGTACCTGGTATGTGTACCCAATTACACACAAAGTTCACTATAAAAGATAAAACCTAACAATACAATATTACGAGTAAAATAATAGGGACAAAAATATTCATATTATGCCTAGTAAGTGTAACTCACACATCCAAATTTTCTTTCGAACTGTATCCAATTTCGTTATATGTGTACGCTTACAAACGATACAAAGACTATAGCATCTTTCAATGTGCCAATCGGATTGATCTCTGCCTAGAAACTATGAGATAACCAAAATCAGGCTTTTTCGATTCGTTTGTGAATTTCTTTGAGTCTACTCAATCTCCTTAAAGTTTGAGTTATATTCCTTCTACGAATTAGATTCTTGTAAAGCTACTGACTATTACGTTTATTTTCTTACAAAATATCTTTTATGTTATATATTTCTGAACGTTACTGATTTTTAAAAGGCTGTTTTCAAAATCTTGCTAAAGTTGACGATGTGAGGCAATGCGACTGTCAGGGCGAATTAAGACTCGATTTTAATTGCTTTTATAATTGGCCCTGTTACATGATGATGATACCTGTATCAAAGATATTGGTAGTTGTGAATTATTTGTTTCATTACAAACAAGAGTTGGCCACCGTGGATTTTTCCTCTACTTCAATACTTGCTGGAAGGGGCCTTGAAGGTTTTGTAAGTTTATATTTTGTACAAGTATATGACATGTAAATAAACATAGATATTTATTTAAAAAATTATAGACACTACTTCAATTAGATTTATATTTACCTAGATATAAGTATTCTTTTTCTGTACAGTCACTGGTGGGTGCAAACATTACATTCGTATGATATTGTAATTGTAATCACATCTAATGTCTGCTGCCAATCAAACAAGATTCGATTAGGGAGCTAAGGTCGGGTAATATTCAGGTGAACTGTCCAGTCCAGCCGATGATGGATGACACTCGACCCTTTGCGGTTGTCCGTTTCATTCAGTGACGTACATGTGATTGCGTCACGTTAAACGATTCAGTTTACTTTTGAATATAGACTTAATTAATGGCATATAACATTGGAAAACACGTTGTTCCACCATAACACAGGAGGTAGAATATTGAATTGAACATACATAAATACTATGATATGTACACAGAAGGCGTGTACATTCTTTAAACAAATATTTGAAGTCACCCTGCTCTCTAAAATAGTGACTTTCTTTGAATGAAAATAATATATAAAATATAAAAATAACTGTAATGATTATTATAAGTAAGTGAGATAGGTGGTTTTGATTGTATTACTTATGCTTTCACTTTACTTTTTTCTACAAAAGCCAACGCCCGCACTAGGAATGAATCCTGTGTCGCGGCGGACTTTACAGACATACAAGAAACGGACACAAAGTACACCCAGACTCAAAACAACAATTTGTGGATTACACAAAGTGTTGTCCCATGTGAGGTTTGAACCCACAACACTCAGTAAAGTAGAGGGCAGCGTGGCGACCGCTTAAACCACTAGGCCAACCGTGCAGTCGAAACTTATCTTCTGTCAAAACCTTCATCCAATATGTTACAGAATATAAGAGTTTTATATTTTTAACATGAATTTTTAACACACGTTAAAGGCTGTTTCGTATCCTAAAAACAGACGGCTTATTCTACTTTATTTTTAAGCAATTACAATTGCCTAAATTATTTAACCTAGTTTATTTGAATATGTTGAATTTTGTTGCATGTGAACAACAATAACGTGAGTAGCCTATAATTAACTACAAGTACGATCGAGAATCTCAACGTAGGCCATGTTTTCTTGATTAACCAGTTAATTTATAATGACATTATACATTATGTTGAATAATTAGAACTGCAAAAGATTAAAGAAGCCAAAGATCATGAATTGACACAAATTCCGTAAAAAAGTGCGTTGGAAGATCGCCAAAGTCCACTGCTGCGACAGAGGACCGGCGCGATACGCTTATAAATAGTAAACAAGAAATAGTCGTATATCATCGAGTGGAAAGCCATTGGTCACAGAAGTCAATTACCAAGGAAGTTTTAGATAGGTAGAAACAGACATACACACATATACTTACGTCTTTTATACTTAAAGAAGTAAGTTGATGTCTATTTAAGATCTAGATTATATAGGCTATTAGTTTAAACCTACTTACGTAATATGTAGACAAGCCTATTGCTGTTAACGATTTTAAATTACCATTTCTATATATAACACTAATCGTGCTTATCAGACAACACAATGTAATATTTCTGAGAAGGTTCGCAGTACGTGCTAATTCAGTTATTACTAAAAAACAAAACTAGGAACACTCAATAAAAATATATGCATTTCTGTTTTCGATAGAATGAATATTTTGATATTCGTTTCAGCCCAGTTTCTGCTTTCGACGGTTAAAATGTTACATTTATTTTTCACAAAATATTCCAACATTCATGCATCAAATCCAAGTCTCGGGATTTATCTATTTACCAAATAGGAAGCAGAAGAATAGTTATCAATACTTACTATATTAATTGATAGACCCGCTTCTTTGATGAATAAGTTATAACTGTATTTAAATATCTTATAATTAGCATCTGCAGTTGTACTTTAATAGGATACACAGATATATAATATATAAATACACAGATGCCCTTAAAAACAACAAAACTGTCTTTAATTACTCCAAATGGTTGCGCATCTAAACCCTCGTTAGCTATTTGGATACAATTGAGATGTGTTTGTGTGTAATGTTTCTCGCAATAGAATATTCTATTAGTTTTATTGAAAACAAAGAAGTTATCAATGGTTTTCTTGAAAGTTCTATATTTAAAAAATATTGAAAAACTATTTTAGAATACAGAAGAAAATCTTAACCAACTTTATAAACTTCCAATTTATAACTCATATTGCCAAATACAAAGAGAAGTTGCCAATTTAATCTATATATTAATACGTGATGCAAAAACTTTGATCCTCTTTTTACGAAAATTGCGCGGACGCCGGAGCATAAAATTTGGCATACTTACAGTTTATGTGTAGGAAAAGTGCAGAACGCTAATATTTTTCAGTAATAATGCTTATAAAGTACATTAAATCAATAAATAAAACATTACACGCACTACCATGGATTTCACACACATACATACAGAAGTACACGCCATTTTGTCCATAGACATATCAAAAAAAAATGTTTTATTTGCCTCATTTAATATAAAAAAAGATTTTAATAATAATGCATAAAAAGTACATTAAATCAATAAATAAAACATTACACAAACCAGCATGCATTTAACACACGCATACACAAGTATTTGTACACGTAGGTATACATACTCTGTGGTCAAATTGTCTCTTTTGTTTATTATAGACATAGTATTTAGAATTATGTCAATTCAAATATTACACAACTTTTCCTTACATTAAGTAGTTTACTTATAGCACTCGAAAAAGAGGATTCAGGTCACTTTCAGAGAAGTCACAAGAAGCTGCATTGAGGTTAACCCGTTTGCGGTGTTGGCCGGCCCCCGCAAATGGGTTCTCTCGTAACGGACTGACTGACACCGTTCAAGCGTTATACGAGATACCGACGCATTCATATACTTAAGATGTACAGTTAGCACGACAATACGTTTTTACTGAGTACTTAAAAATAAATAGTCAATTGATCTAATCTTAAGCGTAAATTTAGTGGATCAAAATTTTAAAGTTGTAATCAATTACGAAAATAAAATAAAAAGTTAAATAATAATAAAGTAACAAAAATTACTCAAAATCAATAGATTTAATATTAAGTTCTTTGAATATATATCTTATATCTGACGGTTGATGTATAAGTTATTTCTACAATTTATTGCTGAACAAAAACTTTCTTAAAGGTCAACATAACACAGGCTACTTAAAAGAAATTTCTTAATTAGACGAAATTAACAGCGTTATAATATAATACAATATTATTTTTATATATTTTATATAATATAATAATATTATGATATAATACGTATATTATAATTAATATATTATAATATAATATAATATGTGCCTATACTTATTTGTAAACTTTGTTATATCTAACATTAGCACAATTGTACAATATAGTGTACTGGTAAACGATAAAATCTAAAACATTTAAAACGATGAATTAAAAAAAAAAATATTCTAGTATGTTTTATAAATTATCTTTATCATGAATAAACCGTGGTATGTCTCGAATTGGGAATAAAATAAAAAAAAAATATCACGTATATTTTACTAATTCTTCAAATAAAATTTAGACAATTCTACAAAAGAACTTAATAAATTAACGATATTAATATCTTTGATTCATGTAAAGCTCAAGTGAGTAACATGTAGTACATGTGTAATAAATTAAAGAAATATACGCATAAACTGACAAATACAAGTGTTTTCTTTTTTAGTTATGTTATGTTAGTTAGTTATGTTTTCTTATTTAGTTAGTTCATCACTAGAGAAGAGGAAGGAGATGATGATTTGGAGTACTTAATAGTTGGTAGATTATAATCATATACTAAGTTAAAGAGTTAGCTCTGAACAAAATTTGAGTTACTATAACATTCTATCCATTCTAAATACATATTTGGAGATAGTTTACTTTAATTTAATTTTCCTTTTGGGTATATGTGAGTGAGTATACTAAGTTACTGTAAAACGAAATTCCATCACAAACAGAAAACAAAGATTCTCACTGTAAACTTAGCTATATCTTTTCTTAGATGTGACTTTATTTTTAAGAAACTAAGGAATAAAAGAACTTTGGCAAAGTTGAGTTACAAACAGCAAAGTGCTCATTAACAAAAATTCTATTCTTTTCTTTGGTGAAAATATTGATGATTCCACCTCACAATTTTTTTTCCCTGTAGCAGCAAAGTTAAAGTTGCCAGTGATTTTAATGCTTCGGAATATTCCTCAAGGAAAGATTGGTGCTTGAGGTTGACAAGTAAAATGCAGCTCTTCGGTAAAAATATCTGTAAAACTGACTTCACACATTTCTTTTATGAAAGCTATAAATGTATAAGTTTACATATCTAATTTAGCACTGTCATGTCGTAATAAAAGTAAAATACGCAAATACTACATTTGTACACTTATAAAGTATCAAATTTAGGGATGAGTTTGATTTGCAATCGCCTTAAAGCAAAATTTAAATAGTTATTCTTCTCCGACACGATGTTGATGTTAATGTATTCCTAGCTGATTTCGGCCACGGCGGTCAGCCTCAGCGATAACCAGCTAACTACGCAGAAGATATTATAGTGCACTAGTAAGTGCACAAACACAGGTGCACTCTCTGTTCTCTTACTCTCACAATCCGATAAGACGATTAGCCAATACGACCCGGGAGAGAACGGACGCAAAAACTGAATGTGGAATGTATCGTGTAAGTCCTACGCGATACATTCCGTATGTAACTATGTACTTGGTAGCTTTAACAAGATTTATATGTCGGTCCAAACAGATTACAAGCTTTTATAAGGCGGTGTGATTATGTTTGTCTACATATGCTTACTAACAGGGTTAAAAATCACCACTTTATAAGCTGCGAGAGTGAGATAACACATAGGTAGTGTTACATTTGAAATTTTGAGAATAATTGACGAACAAAATTTTTGTGGTATAGAAAAGTAAATGAACTCATACAAGTGACTTGGCAGTAAGTGACTATCGTCATCTATGGACACCGTTGACTCAAGAGCTACAAACGCGCTTACTGCCTTGCCATCCTTCTCCCTTTCTGATTATGAGTTCCGCTTCGGTTACTTAACTCATTCTTTGAAGTGAAAAGTAACTAAAGAACTGCATAATGCCGGATTTATGTGAGACCGTGGTGTTGCTCTGGTCTATTGTGCGCCGAAACATAACTCCAATGGTTAAATACTGAACGCTAACAATTTCTTGTATACAAATAATAATAAATAATACAATTCCTAGATATATAAGATTGAGTTAAATATTTTATAACATCAATATGTTATTATTTTGTCTGTAAAGGTTATCAGTAAAATAATATATATAGATATTTTACTGTTACTTATAATAATAACAGTATAACTAGCTCAGTTTAAAGGATAAATTTGAATGGCATCGAAGTAGCTTAGAGACACGCCTAGGACGTTGTTCATTCTGATTTGCGTAGTCCAACAAATACCAATCCTATTACTACTCAAAATGCCTATTCGTGCATAGTCTGGATTAAAATTCGTTCTATTTGCACGTGTCGAATCGCGGTCACTCACTAAATTTTATTCCAACAAAACTAAATTTGTTTTTGGAATAATCTGTTGTATAAAAGAGACTCAAATAAATTTTATTCTTGCTAGGTTCATTGTAGCGTTGCTATCTCTATCTATATTTTGGTAATACTAATGCATCTTTGATTATTTTTTTAATATGGTTATAAAGCTTTGCAAATGAGTTTTTAATCTGTGTAAACTACGGATTATGCAGATAACCGGGCTTTCATAAATGAACAGAAAGATAATTGTTTTTTGCTGATCCTAATAATTGAAGAAAATTTACTACTATAGTCCGTGTAATGTAAAAGATATCCTTTTACATATCATACTTTTCAACACAAAACAACAACTTGCATATGCATAATTTACACAATCTCAAAAACCTTTCTCTTAAAAACTTCCTGGTTTGGATTGTGTGATATAATTTTATAATTATGAAGCATTCTCATTTTATCACCAGATGTATATTCATTACTAAATTTGAATCACTAAAAAAAAAACAATACATGTACTACACATTTTTTTTTCCGACATCATTTCAAAGTCTCGCAGTTGTGTCGATTATCATAATGTTGTGACTTTTCAAATACATACACTGTGTTAAACCAATAATCATTAAAATATATGAATAATCAAACTTATTAATAACTAATCATTTTCAACCCAATATATTTTAACATTTCATCATGCATAAATTTCAATTGGCATAAATATCAAGCAAAATGCATAACGAAAATAAGCTATTTCTTTTATTGGCTTTATGAGAGGAAATTCGGTTTGTCTATTTTAACTGTGTAATATCTACCTACACTAGTATGGTTTTATGTTTTATCTGTGCTATCAGGTAATTTTTCATCATTCCAATTAAGGCTCCTCTGTTATGTATTTGTGTTAGTATGTATGTAAGATGTAAGTTAATATTATTTAAATATTTATTGCAAGGCAAAAACGGTAGTCTCCAAGACAAAAGATAAAACAAATGTTTTTCATTTTGCCACATTTAGAATATACGTAGTCTCTCACAATTTTAGAAACTGACTGTGACCGTATTTTTCCGTTTGTGTATTTTATCATAATTACTTATTTATAAATTTTACAATCTGATTATTTTTATTTACTTACCTTCGAAATGCTTATATTGGACTCTGCATTTAGCAAGTGATAATAATGTCGAAAAGAGTACAAATTTAAGCATCCAGCCTCGCGAATTGGTCGTGAAATCAATATTTACAATGTCGGTTACGTTACGATGGATTTAAAAAGATTAAAAATTAAAATATACATAAATCTATCACATTGATTAGTGAATATAAGGAAATGATATCGAGACTCGGATCTTGTAGTGGTCGGTTACTTTGTCACCCTCCATATTCTTCAATTTGTGGAAACTGTCGTACGGTACCTCTTAGATCAGATGGATACAGAAATTTATGTATTAATTACTTATTGCTACAAACTTACTGATTTTAAATATTAATAGAATATGAAAGCGGCTCTATAGGATTGCGAGCTTGATTTACATCACTTAAATATCTTAAAGGATTAGAAGTTCTATTCAACTCTTTGATTTTATTTTACTGAATTTTGTTTGTTATAAATTTGATTGGCCGAATAGAATTTCTATCATTTCATCTATTTTCGAGGATTCTGGACTTAGAGAATACAATAAATATTGCGATTGTACGGTTGACCTAGTGGTTTAAACGGCCGTTAGTCGCTCTCTACTGCACTTAGTGTTAAGGGTACAAACCCTACATGGGCAACACTTTGAGTGACCACACACGTGATCCACACATTATTATTCTGAGTCTGAGTGTTGTTTATGTTCGTTTTTTGCATGTTTGTAAAGTACCCCGCGATATAGGATTTATTCAAAGTGCGGGCGTTGTCTGTAAAAAAAAATAATTATATTACAAAAAAAGTTATGTACCACGACGTCTTTGAAGAAATTTGAATGAGTCAATGGGTTGTGAATATATGTAGACATGTACTTTTAAATTACAATTGTATTCTGCGCTTAAAGAAAAATAACTATACAATAATACATTTCCTTTCAAATTGCAAGTTTTGAAAAATAACTTTGCCATGTATTTTCAATTGTTTCACTTTTATATGTAGTTCGTCCTTTACAGTCAGTTGACATGAGATCCAAAGAACCGAATGCCAAACGATTTGTTATTGCAATCTGATATCTATAGACAGTTTACATTACTACAAGTTTTATGGTGTATACAAACTCACAAGTCCATAATGCACTCAAATATACATAGATACATTTAGAAAACGTTCGCCATCCTGTGTAAGCAGTTTTTATATCAACTTGTTATACGGTATATCCTGTATTGAAATTCTCATAAATATAACGAGATAACATTTTGCTACGGATGTTCTTATCTATATGACCCATCTATCTAAAGAATGAACTTATTCATAGCCTGAAGAAACTTCTAAAGGCTGTTAACGCTTATACTTTATATACGCTAATTTAGAAACTGTTTAATCTATATATATAAGAAAAGACATGAGGAAGTACACAATTATGTAAAGTCTACGAAATAATCTCACTGGCAAATGCGTTTTACAGTCTATTGCTGTACTCGTACAAAAATCTTGTTATGAACAAGTTTTTGTTAATCGACGGCTGCTTTGACTGATGAATGGGACAGGCCATCAATAGCAGATCACTTGGATGCTTCATAAATATGTACACGATGGGGTGGCGTCCATTTTTATGAGCTCAAAAGGACCCGCTCACGTATGATTGATGATCGGTAATTCGACGACGGGTTTATTGATTCACTAGATTTGAGTGTTATGCGTGTTATTAACAAACTTATTAGGCGGAAGCACTCGTGAGTTGAATTGTCAACTTCATTTTTTTCTAACGTTAGATTTTCTCGGAGCGTGTGAAATTCGAATTTCGTGTTATGATGTTGCATGCCCAGACGAAATTAAGTATTTGGCAAGACAACCTAATTTCTAACAGCTACCGTCTGGAAGCTGATTGGCGAACATTCAAATTGGGATCCTTGATGAGAAAAGGCACGCGATGTTCTCATTTGCTAGATGACTCTACCCAGGCTTTAGATTGTTAAGAAAAAATACAATGACTACTATTGCAAAATTATACAAATTTGAGGATAAAATTCTGAAGTATTAATAAGCAAGTTGTTCACAATGAGATTGCTTTTCATTCACATAATAAGCTATTCAATTCAAATCAGATTTATTGAGAACAAGGTTTCGACACTGATCGAATGAACTTGAGATGATTTTTAGGTTTGTAAAAGGTGGCATTATTCAAATGAAAACTCTTTTCAATAGAATAATTTTAGTGTTGAATATATTTTCTTCTTAAAATAAATATTAAGTGATTCTTAAACCGTTATTTTAATGAGTAAATATGTGCCTAGTAAATTATATTACAACTGCGTGTTTACTTATAAAATATTTACAACTTTAATATTGTAATTCTTAAATACAATAAAGAAATAGTTTGAAAAGTCTTCAGTTAAATTCTTAGCGCTTAAGTACAAGTGTAATAAAAAGATATAAAGTAAAGAACAGTAGTGACTGATTCATTTTTTTACCAAAACGAAATTTGATGTAATATTAAACTGAATAATGTGAAAGAAATTTTCTAGTATGCTGATCAGTGAATAAGAAAAACATTTCTATACCATTGCAGATTTACTTGCGACTTCGACCTGCCACAACTACACATGTCCTCATAATATAACTTTTTGATATACATTGAGAACGGTACTTTTAAGTCGTGTCAGCACCATGACGTTATAATGATTACCGAGAGATAAAAAAAATACATTTAACTTTAGGAGTTTGCATACATTTCGATGTCACAGTATTAAGGAAGACGATAATGTATACCGTTTAAGTTATGATAAAGTACGCTCGAAAGCTAACAGTTATGAATACCGTGGCTCAAATAAAATTGGAGTATATAAATCTCTAAGTAATAAGGTTAAATTTAATAGAGAATAGTAAAACGAAACATCAATAAACAATTGTACGCGAGCGCCAAAGTGTAAATAAAATGCATTACTTTATTACTTCGATCAAAGTACCGTAAATTCTAACCCACTTTGATATACTTGAAAATAATTAAAGTGTAAAACTAGTGTAAGATCGTCATTCACCGTGTTCTTTCATGAGGTACGATCGTAAGTTTTTATCTATAAATCAATCTTTAACGGAGACTGGTTTATTTGCTCTAGCTCTAAGAAGCAGTATGTTTCTCATCATCGCATTCGTATCACTCTCTTTTATTTATTAAAATTGGTCTTCTATAATATTAAATAAATCGAATATAATTTACAATATATAATTATTTATATTTGGATTGCAGAAGTCATAATACGAAGCCCACCATAACGTCACATAATAAAAGCTTCAGGATAAATTTATATTTTAATTCAGCGCAGACTCTACTCACACCTATAAGATAATAGAAGTTAGAGGCTAATAGGATTCACGATACTTAATTTTCTTGACATAAGGCTCGTTGTATTCCTAAATAATGTTCATATTCTGTGGTGAGTGCGAGACCGGAGGTCTATTGATGCCCAAGTTACAGTTATCGTGGTAAGTGTGTAAGTCTTACACTGCCACGATGACTGCCCCTAAGTGAGGCATGAAAAAGCATCTCAAGGTCGTCATAGTGTGGGTCACCATACTGCATTGTCCATTTCCAATACATCTACTTCTATAATATTAATATAATTGAGTAAGCGTATTTTTAATAAATACTTGGCCTCTCTCTATGATTAAGCTGGTGTTGGGGCTCTTACAACACGGCAAACGTAGACATTTAATTAATTGATATAGTTTCTTATCTTATTTCATTGAACATTGAAAGAGGTATGTTATTATTCTTAATTTTATTTAACATTTTCGATTCAATTTTCTCCGACAGCATGAACGGTGCAAGAGAATGCAATAAATAATCACTCCACAGAAAAATCTAGTCCCTGAAATCAGATTTATGTTCAATTACTATTGATTTAATATAATTATCTAAATAATACCATGATGATGATGATGATGATGATGATATTGAAGTAATTACAGTCATCTTTTCAGTTATATTATAAATAGAAATCTATTTTAGAAGATAAATTGCCACAGTCATTTTTATTGTAAGGGTCCTACGCACAAAGCATGTTTCCTATCTCTTTCTAAATCATTTATACCAGATTGCAATTAATTCATATTTATTGTAATTACATTACTTTTGAAAACAACCACAAGTGTGATAATAGCATAAAAGTTATTTAACATTAAAGCTACAATTTCTACGTAATATATCATGTAAATCCACAATAAGCTTATTTATATATTTCCGCAACATGTGTGCCTGTCGCCGCAGCCGGGATTTCGTTACTGTTGTCACCCCAAACATTTGAACAGACAGCAGAAAAACAAAAAAGCTTGGCCTTTTTTATGTAACGTAAAAAAGTGAAACAATGACCTACGACACTCGCCAGAAGTGACTATTTACATCAAAGTTCATTATCATTTTTCTGGGGCTTTGTGCCAGTATGAAATTTCAATAATGGAGAGCCCATTATCATTTATTTTCTGACCCATTTTATTTTATGTTAATGAATGTGACTGTAGTGAATAATTTGCACAGTTAGAGGATATTGCTTTGGACATATTAGAGGGCTTAGGCTGTCATGAAGAGGAATAGATTGCTATTATATAGGAATCACTGGAGGTTAAAAGAATTGAATAATATGTGATTCTTTGAGCCTTCAATTGAACGTTAACTGATTGAAAAGAAATATAACTTGAATTTGTACCTCAAAGGAAAATAAGGTTGGTAAGGAAAATATCAAAAGAACAAATATATTCCCTTTTGATAATAAAAGTATAGATACGTAATGTTTTATTTATAAGTAAGAGAATGAATATTAGTTTCAAGCGTTTACAAAGGTAAAGCTCATATTTACCTATTCTATTTTCCGTAGGTTTATTATTGTATTTTTTTTTAATGTATAATAAGCCCTTCAGTAAAAGAGGATTAAAATATTGTAAATATGCGTTGTTAGTAATGTAAAATTATAGAAATAATCTCGGTAACTTACTAATTGTATTATAAGTACAACCGTGATTATTGTTATTTTCATTGGTTTGACGTATCTTCCTAGCCTATTATTCCCATGATCGGTCGGCTACTACTTCCGTCGGTTTAATCTATTTTTCCACGGAATGACTGGCATCAGACCTCCTCTTCGACTTCCCAATAACAATTGCCATAGATGTTCATGACAACCGGTACCGATGGCTAAAGGTGCTCGCCGAGGAACGGGCGGTTTGACTTATAATTAAAGTAATAAAAATTACAATACATATCGGTAATATTTTTTAAGATTGACGATTGCGACAAATACTATTTACAAACAACTGGAGTAAAAGTTATGCTTTTCTTTTATCTAATTAAATGTAGATGGAACTGAATAAAAACAGCTGTTTTAATTATGTCATTATATCTATGAGTTGCGTACTAAGTATGGTTTACCTAAAGAATAGTGTAATTAGGGTTAATTTAAATCAGATCGACTTTTGTATATTATATAAAACAATTCTAAATAATATAAAACATACGTCCTTGTTTACTGTTGTTTCAGTTTAATAGTTTAGCCCTCCTCTCATTAAAGTAAGTGAAACTAAACCACAGTGTTCGCTTGTATGAAGGAGACTGGAGCTGGCAACTGTTTGTGGTCCAGACATTATTGCCCTCGGCGAAAATGTAAATAATATTCTCCTTATTATAATAAGTGCGACATAACATCGTGAATTGTACAAAATTGAATGGCTGGAATGGAATACAATACTTATTATAATTATGCCTCATAAAATTCTTATAATAATACACAAAAATCTCTCCTTAGAAAAAAAGTATGTAGTCTTCTATACCACGTATACCACACGGGTTGGGTTGCTATAAGCTTTCCTTCTCTTTGTACAAACGCTTATTTTTTGAATTGACGTACAGAGAACCGTTTTTAAAAAAATAGACTTACTGAATCTAATGTAAGCCCCATTAATATTCATTTTTTAGCATAAAATAATACTGACACAAAACACATCGTATCTAACAGGTACGAAGAAAAAATAAAACGATTTAGAATCATCATAAATTTTAAATATTGAAAGTTATTGTCAAAATTTTAAAAGTTTACACAAACAACGAAAGTTGTGTTTTAGAAACAATGTTTTCATTGAGCGCAAACCTAGACCTGGCATACGCTCAAAACAGACAACGGACGATGCAAGGACGCGGTTACCGGCTAATAAAATAGTGCCGGTCGCACGTAAACTAAACCAATGTAGTTTTTATAAACAATAACAACGTCACTTCAAGGTTGTCTGCAAGTTTTATGGCGACCACACAAAATAATCATGAAAAGGTCTCGTTATTCCGATGGCAGATTTTTGGACATATTCCAGTCGTGTTTTTAATAATAACAACTTGTGAATATTTTTAGAAAATACACATGTATATAGAAAGTTAAAAAACGTTACAAGCTGTCTATGACGCACTCGTTACAGTTGCACTATATTTATCAATTCGTACATGCATAATTTAGAAAAATAAGTAGTTTTGCATTTTATATCATTAAAATGTAAATGACATGAAAAACTTTTGATAGCATAGTTCTATGTCGATAATTGTGCATGCATACCGCAAGGTTATTTCAAAATAAAATTTAAAAAAAGTTTAAAAAGAGAAATAATAGCTAATAAAAAGTAAGAGCCAAAAAAAATATTGTTCATCTACTGAGTTTTCATCAATAGATTGATTTTATTAACGTAATATGTCTAATTATTACGCACATGTATATTAATTTTAAAAAATCTAGAACACAATAAAATTATACAAGGAATTTAGAATCTAGGATTTTGTAATCAAGGGAATTTTCCCAACGGTATATAACGTCTGTGTTACTTTTGGGATAAGGTCTGTGTTACTTTTTTTCAATTTAAATGAGAACTTTATAATAGATTGTTGAAAACTTATAAGAAACAAAAATATATTATCAGAAGAAGTATATTAGGTGCATAATAAAATTTATGTAGTTTTACGTGGGTTATCTTTTTTGTTTAGTGTCAGTTTATGTTAAAAATTTGAATCCAAAATGTTCTCACGTGGCACTTTATTATTTTCAGTTTCAAGTAATACATAACTAGACTGGGTACCAAATAGAACTTTGAATTATGTGTTGCTGTCTATGTTACGGACGTTGGTAGGTCGCAGTTTTCCAAGTCTTCATTTTCCGTACCGTTACGTAAAAGAATAGTCGTAATTTAGTAGGAAGGTAAAAAACAAAGAAGAAAGTTGCCCCATTCATTGTTCAATACATAGTTCCAAGTATTCCCTGGACAGTATAATGTGCCTAAATATATTAAGCCCAGTCATAATGGAACGAAAACATTTGAAACCATGACTCATCGCGGATGTCACCGGCTGTGAAAACGGGAAAATATACGCAATGTTATTAAACCCACTTCATTTCAAATTTAGAACGGTTCAGTCTCGATTCATCCCGCGCGGCGCGTGCGCCGACATCGCGAGTTTGACGTTTGAATCGGAAACTGTTGTTGAAACCGTTTATTCAATATTGTACTTGTAAAAGTACCTAACGAAGCGAATGTGACAAGTTCCTTTGTAGATTAAAAAGTGATAGACAATATAATTATATAATCAAATATATATTTGTTTATTGAAGTGGTATGAATATTTTTCATCTGTATACTTATTTGTTTATAACTGTCTTCAGTTGAATATTTTCGATCGTCATGGTTGATTACTCACGTTCATTATTGTTGTTTTAAAAAACTTTTTATCAAAGCAATAGCAATAGTTTCTGTTTTTTTTTTTTGCACAACGTGTAGATAAATAAATGAAATAGAGGTTATACTTGAGACACCGAATATTTATAGGTAAAATATGGAGGGACCATTCTCTTTAAATTTTGTTTAATATGAGAATACAATTTTAAAAGCCTAAGAAACCTTGACAATCGCAGAGGTGTCATAAAATGTCAATAATGATTTAAACTTCATCATGTATCAACAACATTCAATGTAATATGATATTGTTTATTAAACAACGTTACTGTATGTAATCGTTTATTGTTAACGATCGGTTTTGCTGTTATATCCATGTTACGTATAATCTCTTCGTATTCATTGAGGCATTAAACACCACGTACAGATTGGGATAGACCAGTAGTGAATTGGCTTGGACT
Organism: Hypercompe scribonia; assembly: GCA_949316085.1. Lineage (NCBI taxonomy): Eukaryota > Metazoa > Arthropoda > Insecta > Lepidoptera > Erebidae > Hypercompe > Hypercompe scribonia. The sequence continues at coordinate 12,855,482 of OX438981.1, read as the reverse complement.
ATAGCTAAATGGCATCCTTGGTGTTAAATATATTTGCTAGGAGAGATTGCATACTTATGTTATGACAATTCATTAAATCTCAAAAGGCGTTCCTTCCCCTTGAAAGAAAGATAAAACATTTATTTTGAAATTCACAGAATAGCACATAGTAATTGTAATGAAATAATAACAAAAAGAATAAGTTTACAATCATTTATAATGCCTTTACGATACCAGAAAAGATACCTGTGTTCCAGATTGCTGCGCTGGTTTTTTCAGCATTTTTCTCTGAACTAAGGTAACGACGACGAGTTTTAGAACCTTGGTTAGTTACAACTTTAAAAAGAACGGAAACCTATATATATCTTCATGAAGTATAGCTATGCTAGGTACTAATTTGCGTCGCACCATCGATTTTCTCGTCTGGACGGTCAGATTGATGGATGAACTCATTAATTCGTCGTGTTCAAATATTAGATTAAAACAGTTTGATAAATTCAATAACTGACAAGCGACCTGTGGACGTTACTTGAAGTGGTTCTAATGTCTACAAAGTAATTATACATGGGTATATAAATTTGATAGTATTCTAAAGATTAGAGATTTTTGCAGTTATGTTCGTAGGTTTATACATATCCAATTTATATAAACTATAAAGTTAAATTTGCAATAATTAACAGTTACAAATATATAATTAACAGTATATAAATGCGTTAGGACTCTCACTACCTAGATAATTTAACCTAAACTATTAACATTTACGTATTTTACTCAATGATATTATTCGTCTGCCAGTGGCAATGTTTTCAGATTGCAAATTGCAGACACATTAACCAAAATGGAGTTTGAATACATTTCAGTTGACACGTTTACTCGGATCATCAGTTGCACACATGACTGGAACCCATCAGACATCGACATTATATACAATTAATACCATAAAAAATTGACCCGCACATGTCTATTCCTTCATAATCCCATTTGCAAATTCATTCAACCACTATGCACTATGCCAACATTTATAACTTAAGGAATCTTAAATATGTTACCAAAAGGATTAAATCCAAAAAAATAATTACAAATCTAGCAAATCATATAGTATAAGATTATTATTACAATTGATTTAATAGAAATAAGACAAAACAAAACTAGAACTACAATAGAAATATACACGTGATGTATATTGATTGCAAGAAAGCATTTGGTTAGAGTTCTATGCTTAGTGTATATCATTATCATATTATATTCTAAAGAATAATGAATAACAATAATTTACGCTAAGATGGAAGAAGTCTTATCACTGTACAGAATTTACTCAAGAAATTCATAGATAAACTTTCTTCAATATTTCTATGCCAAAGCTGAACAATTTCAATTTTACAAACTTAAAACCGATATAAACATAAAATTAACTCCACTCAACTTATGCCACACAAACCTTCAACCAAAATTATTAAGTAAACAACGGAAAATAGACTTGTGAGCACAAATGTCTACACGGCAAACACTTCGCCAATCTCAGCTGAACACACGTCGATAGATAAGCGTCTAACGAGTGGCTGCGTAGCGAAAAACTGTTCCCAGAAACCGAGGCTTTTGTAATCGCCATTCAGGATCAAACTATTAATACTCTTAATTATCAAAAACAAATAATTCCGATCTCTAACCTTCCAATGGACTCTAACTAACTGATTTATTTAGACGATGATAGACGGTGATAACAATTCCAGAACTCTCCAACGCATGACTAGTTCTTGTGCTATTGTAAAAATTGACTATAAACAGACATGATCAAGTTGCAGCTATAATTCATCAAAATCTAGTTCACAAAGATTCTGGATTTAAAATATATTGGAATAGGACAATAATTACCGACAAAACTATATACTATAACAGACCAGACATTACAATACCAGAAAAAGTTAACAGGAAAATAAATATTACCAACGTAGCAGTATACAACACACACAATCTTCTCACGACTCATACAGAGACGATGATAAAATATATAGATTTAGCTGTTGAATTCAAAAGATAATAGCAGGTAGATAGAGTTCAAATCATACCAGTTTTTATGTCTACAACTGATGTAGTCTCAAAGACTACCACAAAGCCTTACCACACTGGTTGTGAATAAATCTACCCTCACACTCACACAAAAAGTAGTTTTTCTTAATTTATGCCGTCTCACACAGAAATTTCTCGCTTCACTCTCATTTTAAATTTCAAACATCACCTTCTGGTACACTTAGGCAAGGTCCACGTGCGAGTATGAGTAGAGTATGTTACTCCTCTAAAATAAGAGGGAGACCAAAAAAATGAAAAGAATGGTAATCATAATCATGTTACTGAATCAGTCGCCTATAATATCGCAGACATAGAGACCGACAGCTAAAACTTGTATAAGAGTTACAATATAAAAATAGGAATTCGACACAAATATCTTTTTGTGAAATTATTTTTTCGTCACAGTCTGATTTGTACGACCCACATACCGATTCTTCGAACCAGGAGGTATTATATTTATGTATTGATACATGATAAAGTGATAAAAGATTGATCTTCTGTTAACATTTAACATGTCTTGAAGAATAACGTTGAAAGGAATTTAAAAAATATATCAGCAGAATCGTGATACTCCATTCTATTAAGTTTATGTTAATTAGTAAAATATTTTTTGACGTTGAGGAAGTTCGAATACTTAATGTTATAAACTGCAGTCATGTATATGGACAGAGTTTATAGGTTACCAGAATAATATTCCAGTTTTAGAGCATATACATGATCTAAATAGATAGTTGGGAGCGATGACACTGTACTGAGTTTTGTTGCATGACATTTACGTTTTGGCTTGTCCCGTCTGGATTCAGTCTGATTTATTTTAAACGCCATAAGTAGCAGTGAATACAGTACATTCAAAACTTGTGCTCGCTAAGCCAAAACAAGCCGACAAGTTTATATAATGTTTTTATTTATAATAAAACAATTTTAGACAATTCGGACAAAAACTATAGTTTTCAAATAAATATTCTGTCAAAAAAATGTCTAAAAGAGGGAATAAGGGTATTTCCATAAGGCTGACTGCGGCTAATTTGAGGTGAGCGGTGGAAACAGGGTGTAGGATTCACCCGGCGACCCTTATCACCTGTCTTTCAACACCTGTGGACAAGTTCGCTGTATTTTAGTAGGGTATCTGTTTAAAAAACGTCAAAACTTTTTCATATTTACCGTTTAAATATTGTTGCTAGCTTACGTTTGTCATAATTATTGTATTGACTACGAAACAAAAAAAACCTGAAACTGACAGCCCTTAGACTTTCGGTTTTCTAATAATGAAATTTGTACGTATAAAATATTATCTTACTTTCCAATAGCAATACTATAGAAAAAAATCGCGAATATTACTAATATTGATGTAATAACTAAGCAATTTACTAAAATATTATAGCCACGCGTCTGCAAGTAGTAATCAGGGTTAACAGACTGAAATTTGATAGTCAATACGCCCACAAGTCAACAGATGCTGTTCGTTATTTAAGCTTTTACTGTCATACCGAAAGCATGTCATACATATATCACTTTGCTTTTTTTATCATAATTAAATCATAATAAACAAAGTTATTAAATCAGTGAAAATATATCCGTGAACAATGGAGTGCAGGCGTCTCACGAACGGACTGAAGTGGCGTGCATTCCCACCCGAGTCGTTAGATGTAAACATGCCCGTCGAGATTGAGGACTACTCTGGTGACGAACACCATACCGTCAGTGACAATTATTTAATAAGTTTCCCGGAGAGCGATCCCGAATCAGTAAATGAAATCAAAACGCTGATATCTAACGATGCAGATGTCATAAACGAAGCTCCTAAACTTCTTAATCGTTGTTACGAAAATCCTCTTTTCATCCCGGCTAGTAAAGTTTTAAAAGACGAGATAAGTGATGGCGGGGACAGTGAGGAACTAATGAAGAGTGAAGCAAAAAAGTTTGAGGATTATAAGTTCTGTGAGGCTGTTAACGACTTCGACATAGACTTGGAAGCGGGGGAGGCGGTGCCTATAGTGTACCTGGCGACGACGCGAGCCGCGCGCCTTCAAAGAGCATTGCGACTCGCCGGATACAAAAAGGTTAGCTTCATTTCTCTCTTTATTAATATCGCCACGTTCTTTGATGAAAATATTTAAGGCGTTTTTTTCTCGTTATTATTGAAATCAAAGTTCATGATAGCTAATTACGATTTCTTTTTTGTTTTTGTTCTTATTACCGTCGTCGTAGCGTACAATAAAGTTTTTTGTTTGTTTCGACAGGATGAAATCGAAATGTCACAAAAATAACAAGCTTTAACTAGATGCTACGAAAAGTTTAAAATAAAATATAGAACTAGTATTAATTTGGTGTACACTTGTTAGTCTTGTTAGTGAGTGCCGGTCTCACTTTCTTATTTTTAATAAGCTGGTACCGGATCAATATAACATGGCATGAATATGTATTAATTGGTCATGAAAATGACTTGAAAAATTTTAATTCAAAGTTCGTGCAATCTTTGATCTTCTTGTTACTCTCTTTATTTTTTTCATATTAGATCACAGGATGAATAACAACAATATATTTTTTTATTTAAAAAGTTTGTCATTCAGTTGGCGTCAAATGACGCAATCTTTGCTTTTAAGACTATCAATTACAAAATTGATTGCACTTCGACTGTTGATCCTTCTTAAATTTTGAGTACCTTCGAAGCTTTCGCGCAAATATTAACTACAATGTCTGCCATTAAGAAAAACTGTTCTGGGTCCGAATATTCCACGTGCAAGATTTAGTAAAATGTTGAATAGCTGCAACAAGATAACCGACTTCTACTTTGATTAATTAATCAAGTATACGTCGACTTTAGGGTCTTTGCCAAACCGTACAATACTTTAGTTAACCCTTGTTACTACAACCATTTTTATTGATTTAATATCTTCAAACTTATTATACATTTGGTGTGAAAGTTAGCTGAGAACATTAAATAATATTTTCACAAAATATGCAACTTCTAAATGAATTTAATTCGAAATTCTAGTTTTAAATTGCAGGAACAAAACTCAATCGTAAGTTGCGCGAACATAAAGCTCTTGTTATTCACGCCAACAAATGTACGCCACGAATTCACGGTATGCTGTACAATTTTAATTAGCACTGGCAATGAACTTTATTACAACTGCCAAAATTCAACATCATCTGCAAAGAAAACAGGAGCAATGGAAATGAGATTAAATTAAAATCAAATAAGCATATTTCACGGTACCAATCACGTTTTTTTGTATTGATTACATCCATTTGTAAGACTTTATTTACTTCAAATAACGACAGTATTAATTTCTTAAATCCTTATAAGCTTGTTTTGATAGATCTATTTAAAAGTGGCTCGAGTCGGAAAGAATTGCGTAACTAACTGGCTTGTGCACGACCGATGTGAACTAAAACGGGAATGACTGGAATAGGTCCCGGCTCTGCGGAGGTGCAAATAAATCGCAATCATCTTATCGATGGAAGACATAAGTGGTTTTCCTTTATTTTTGGTATTTACCAGTTTTTACTTAAACACCGCACTTTTAATTACTTTTGGAAGTTTAAAGTAATTAACTAACGCTAAAGATGTTTATAGTTGTTTGTTAAACTACGTTTATATTTGGGAATGCCATTTGAATTAAAAAAAAATATTTGAATTGGACAGTGTGTTCAGTAAAGACGCTTATAGGATTTAAAATCAGTAAGCATGTGCATTTTTGACGCAGTGAGTTATGATTAGCGTAGAATAAAAAAACTAAAATTGTCCTATCTATTTAATTGCTATTAAAATTATTTTGAACATTATAAAACTATTTATCTAACATTCCAAGTCTTCCTTCACATGAATTGTTCTGTACAGTTCTTTTAAAGTTTATTTCAAATAAGTTTAGACAGACTTCAAAACCAATCTGGTTTAAACAGCGGACTAATTTTCCGAACTATCACCTATGTATTGAAACTGTTTGAGGCAGAATCGATTATAATGTAATCAAGTTATCGTCGGTACTTATTATATAGTGCTTAGTTTTAGTACAGTTTCAAATTATTTGATATTTATAAAATGACTTTAATAATCTCTTCTGAAAAGATAAAAAAGACAATATGATTCAAATCTCTAAGGCTTTTGAGATAAAGGTTCTAAGTATTATTACCTAGGCATATCTTTACATATAGTAAACCTGTAAGAAGTTGATGCCTGTAAGAAGTCGATGTACATTTAAGACATGACAGCAAAACTCATCTTTATTCTCGTTCTTCAAGAATCTTTATCTTTATCTTCAAGGGTCTTTATTAAAATAACGGAACTCAAAACAACAATATTTAGAATTTTTGTCTGTTTGTCTGTATGTTTGTGCGTGCTAATCTCAGGAGTGGCTGAACCGATTCAGATGAGATTTTGTCTGTGTATGATAATAAGCTTTGCTTAACATTTAGTGTATGTTTTATTTCAATCTGTTGACTAATAAAAAAGTTCTACCAGTTTAAAGTACCGCAAATAAATGTGATTGAAAATAAAGATTAATAATAATAAGTATTTCGTATATCTGATACATAACGTCGTCTTGATTCAAATTAAGCAGAGTTAGTTTTATAAGGACTAGAGCTAGCTAATATTTTTTCCGTAAATAGATACTTATATTATACATAGAAAACGTCCAAACTCCGAAATAAATATTTCAGATCATAAAAAACATTTAGTCTGGTCGGGATTCGAACCCGAGATCACAGCACAGCAGTCGCATATGCTACCACCGAGGACATATCGTTCATAATTATGATAATCACTGTTAGAATATGATTTTTTCCTTTAATTCACAATTATAATTTCTTTATCTTATCTCGTGATGTCTCTAAAGCAAACCAAAGCATGCATCATACGTTCTAGCAGAACTATTATTTAGAGTTAACATAGAATGGAAACACTACCTATTGTGTATTGATTGTTTTTCCCTTGTCACGTGGTTCTAATTTATTGGATATTAATAATATTGGAGTAACTTAACAGTATTATAGGTTTACCAACGACGAACAGTGTATTCAATAGTCTACTATACATAAGAATATTTTGTAACTTAAGTTCTCCAAAATATAATCACGTATAACACATATAATTTGTATTAAAATAAAATGGTTATTACATTATGTGTATGTTTATTGCAGAAGAACGAAGTTTCTAACTACACTACTTTTATGTTAGATAATTTTAATGTAATAAAACATGAAAAAATAATACACACAAATAAGATTATGATTTACATTTGTAAAAATAACTGTGTCTTGGTATAATAATGGTCTTACATAATTTACAAGCTATTCGAGTAATTCTGGAATATGTTATTTACAGAACAAAAGAAACTGTATTTATTACAAAGAAAGTTATTTATAACCATCGTGGATGTAAATGTATATTTTGTAGGTAATAAAAGTATGAAAATAAATTATAAAATTTAGATTTCAAGGATATTGTGTTGTGGTGGGATCTTTAACTAGTAGTCAGAAAGCGAAAAACGTTGGTGTTCAATGAGAGAGATAGGTGACTAGCTACTGCTGCTGCTGGTTAGTAACTATGCAATAATCAATGTAGTATCGTAATGTATTTTTCAACCATCATAAATTCTGGTTTCGAAAAATCGATCTTTTATCCGATTCTCCAGCTTAGCAACTCGATGAAGAAGTTGTAACCTACGGCTCAGTCTAATAATAGAAAATTTGACAAAATCTATTTGTAACCGAGCGATCGTCGCCTACTGAAACTAAAAAACTTATCATTGTTTAGACATCTTATAGAGTGTTCACTTTAACTTGTGTGTTCTCTTAAACATCACATTCTCACTTCAATATATTTCAGATGGTGATCCACGAAAACCAAAATATTAAGTATAGTCCTATGATAAGCGGCTTTCTGAGGCCTGTTTCAATTGATCAAATAATTTTATTCGGCACTTAATATGTCTTAACTCTTAACTAGATTACGAATTAGATAAAAGTAATAAAGACTGTCTATAGTTAAAGAGAAATCCATTAAAATATGTCATAAAATGTGTCATTCACATTTTAGGTTTCAACCATAATATATTTAATGTGTTGTTTATATATAGTAGTTTCTTTTAAGACAACACCCGCACTAGGAATAAATCCTGTGTCGCGGGGGACTTAAGAGACATACAAGAAACGGACACAAAGAACACCCAGACTCGGAACAACAATTTATGGATCACACAAAGTAAAGAGCGGCGTGGCGACCGCTTAAACCACTAGACCAAGCGTGCAGCCATATGAGCCAACCATTAAAGATCTTATTAAATATAAAATATTAATTATTGAAATAAAAATGTAAGAAAGTGGATCATTGACGCAATCTTAACTCAAAGTTTATGTAATATGAAAAGTATGTTTAGGAAACATTATCTAAGCAAATATAACAAAATGCCAAGTTATAAAACTATTAATATGTGCTAGAAACGTAAATATATTATAAAATAATTCATTAGAACTTCAAGTTTAAAGTTAGTCGTAGAACAACAAGAAATTATTGTTTCATTTTGTTAATTCAGCATTTTAAACCTCAACTGCATTAGTTTTGAATCAGCAAGATAATGTTACTCGTGCAAACCTACATTTTATTGTTATGCTATAATTGGTTCGAATTCCTAATTTATAACGCCATTATTTTTCTTGTCAGAACTCTTTCTATATAGACAAACGCTTTCCTGACTTAGTGAGTACTTGATTCCCGCGGACATACATATATTGAAAGTGTATGTACATATGTTTATAAGTTGGTAATGTTGAAAATCGCAAGATAACTACGTCTGTCGTTGAACTTGTTCCATGTTTGTTTAACGTAATAGTTCTAGAAAGTTTCTCACCTTGAACTCGCTTACGTGTATAGTTTAATGTTACAACAGTCTTGTATAGAGCTCAAAGGAATCACAGCTCGTTTGACGCGACCAAAGCCTCACTAGTTAATCCCCATTCATATTACCTGAGCACTCCTTTCAAAGACTTTAATAGGAACGCAAAAAGTCGGCAGCTCTTTTGATTAAATGAATATAAGATTCCTTGCAAGCGTAATGTACACCTTCAGAACATGAGTCTTACCTTTAAATACATTCATGCAATAAGTTAAATATTGTATGCCAGATTTTTGTATGTGTTTGTTGTATGTTTTTCTTTAAAAATGTTTACGCTTATTTAATTTCTAAAATGATTTTTAAATGATCTGCAATCGAGTGATTACTTACACCTTCTTGGCACTCTTATCTTGAATTTCCCTACCAACAAGAGCTACCTAGTTTTACTTTTAGAACGATTTTAACATTTCTATTTTAAATTAGTTGTGTTCCTAATGAAGTTTGAATTTGTTGAACCTACTAAATGGATCATTTGAGCTTTAAAATTGATCCCATTAGAAAGTAATCAAAAGGCTGTGTATGATTAAATTAGGTTTAGTTCGTTACTCAAATGTGATTACCATGTAGTAATAGGAAATAATTAATTGAATTTAATATTTATTAAATTAGAGAGCTGTGTTAATTAGGATGGCACAGTGGTAGAAGCGATCGCCACACCGTTTTCTCCGCTAAATATTATTAGTTCAAACTCCTCATTTGTACAACATTTTTGTGATCCAAAATAGTTGTTCTGAGTCTGGTTATTCTTTGTGTCCGTTTCATATATGTTTGTAAAGTCCCTCGCGACACAGAATGTATTCATATTGCACGAATTCACTATAAAAAAAAATGTACATTTGTCTAATGTTTGGAAATCATTGAGTTACTGAAAACGCTATTGTATGCCTAAGTTATTTCTATTATGCTTAAAAATATCGTTTACTGTTTGTTAGTTTTATATAAAGAGCATACATTATTTTATCTATCAATGATTGAATTCGTATTAAAAAAATCTGTTCCGCTAATAAATAAACTGCATTCTTAATTTTTTACTCTAAAAAATTCTAGTTTATTACTTATTAAATAATTTAGATTACGTAGAGATAATATTAAAGTGAACTCTAATTGTTGCTACTTAAAATATAGATATTTCAATAATTTATAAGAAAGAAAGAAATGTTGTCTTTTCTTCTCTAATCTCCTTTAAGAAACATGTTTCTTAAAAAAATAAGTTAAAAACGAAAACACAGGATACTTGTCACAAAACATTAACACCTTTTAACTTTAATTTTAGCGCAGAAAAATACTTTAACTCTACTACATAGCTATGTAAAGTGTTAGTAAAGAAAACCACTCCTTGTGACCCTACTGCCATACTTGCATAATATTGTCCATCTGCCGACAAGTAATTATAAAGGATATTTTACATTTCTACTTTAACTGGAAGCGGCCCAATTACGTAAGAACGTACACCCTCACTATAGGATATTGCCATGTCAACAACCTCGTCACATATTTCTTGTAACTGGTTGGGCTACAGAGGTTTTTTAAACTGGACCAACGACAGAGTTTGAAAAGAATCTTTATGTTTGTCACTCGTGCGGTGGTTTCTCGGTTCCGACTTACTAGAACTACTCACTCCTGGCACTGATACGCACCACAACAGAGCATAGACAACTGAGTCATCAGTACATTGACCTCCTGTCTTGGAGGGGAGTGATGTGGCGACTTCCACATACAGCACAAACAAAAAATATAAAAAGATACATCGAACTATGAAGTAAAATGAACAATGAAACAACTAATAATCCTGTATCGCGAAATAGAGATTCGCGTGGCAATTAGCATATATAGAACGTCCCAGCATCAACCCTGGGGCCCGTGGCCCGTCAGGCATAATCACCTCGCCTGGTCGGAGGATCCTCCCTTTGTGTCGGAGGGACATGACGCTCGTTCCTCCACAAATACATGAAACAGCCTTGACTTCTGGACATAATCTTCTCCTTAAAAAGGATCTTTTGACGTACTATACTACGCTGGCCACACTGGCCACACCATCTTCTCTTTGCATCGAGGTTGTCCTGCGTTGTTTGCTAGTCGCCTCTAATTAATTACTCTAAACATGTTGTAAAATTGCATATATTAGAAAATTTACACAAGCAAAGTCGAATTGAGTAATATATATCTAATAATGTATTTTATTCTACATAAATATTATAAGCAGTTAAATATATATATGTGTGGTACTAAACAGTGTTACATTAATAATCAAATTATCTGCAGCGTCTTTAAAAAAACATTTTAAAATGTTTAAAGAATTGAAAAAGAGCAAAGGTCTATGACCTTTGTACTTAATAAATGAATACGGATGTCTCCTCCACTCAGTCACATACATTATTATTGTACTAGTAGACACTTGGCTCAGTTCCACACGAGCAGTATCTTTACATACCGTCCGTACCATTTCCCGAGAATATAGAGTGACGTACGATAATTTACGATAGAAAATCGCTTTTCTTGATGAACAGTAGAGGTTTATGCAATATTTTTATTGTAATATAAATCTATTAATATAATACAAAATGTAAATAGAATATGTTATTATCTAAAAGACTTTGTAGTTGAAAGAGATTAAAGAGTTTTTTTACGACATTTTTAAGTATTTTAACTAGATATTTAAGGAATCTTGGCCATGCAACTTTTTATCGAAGTCTGAGCTTTCAATTCCTAGCAAATTTCCTTGCAATCAAAGCCGTCAGTCAGTCAAACACACACAGTCTACAAATAAAATTCACTTAGCATTTTTATTCCAATCTTTTATTTCCAAAGCTTAAATCGTGTAAGCTTCCTTCTTAACGCAATTTACCGTTTGTGAATTGGGGGATTATTCCGAATATTATGATCGGTTAATGGGTCTTGAAAGGTTTTTAATACCCGACGTTGTAATGTATATTTTATAGAAGTCTCAATGAATTCAGGACGATATTTGGTTGGACTGAAAAGAGTATATCTTTTAAACCTGTTAAATTAGTTTAATTTTGTTTTTGCGGCAATAGCCTGCATGAATTAATAGGTGTGATCTAAACTTTATGCTTACTTTCATGTTTTCATGCTAACTTTCAATGTTTTTATTTGAGCTATAATCTTTTTCCAGCATTACCTTGCCGACTTTTTCGTGATACCTATACCTTTCAATATACGTTTGTGAATGAAACTGACTTCCTATTACTTCAGTGGTAACCAAATGGCAAAATATGATTATTGTGATACCCCTGCAGGGATATCCTCAAATCGGAGAGTCATAAAGAACAATGACGAAATAATAATTTATGAAATTATTAAGAGCCAGTATCTTGAATAAAGTCTAAATGATTTCGTTAGTTTTTTCCAATTATTTTCGAGATTGAGTGAGTCTGAAAACAAAATGAGCAGTAAAAAAGCGTACTGGATTAATTGATGTTATAGTCACTACTTTGAATGGTAATAGTGTTGCCCCGTATTTTGAAACTGAACATACAAATATTTTTTTAATTTTTTTAATAAAAAAGAGATAGAAACTTCTCTTTTTTCTAGTCAGTTAATAAAATAAAGTCATACCAATATTTTAGACCTACGTCAAGTCTGGCAATAATGACAACAGAAATCATCTGTTGACAATTAACAAATGACATGACAGTTTATTGTTTGTTCCACTGGTAAAGAATACTATTAAAAGTAATTGTTTATCTTTGGTTCGTTTCAATTTAAATTTCTATTAATAGTAATATCTAAGCATAATTGTTTTGGATTTTAATTTATATACTTTTTTATTTTAGTTTTGACTTTAATTTTTTTAAAATGCATTTTCATATTCAAAATTCATAGGAACGTTTTTACATACTTAGACGTAACCCTTGGAACTTTAACTTAGAATATTCTTAATTCCAGACTTCTATTAATAGTAATATCTAAGACAATTTTTTTGAGAATTTAATCTAAATATTTTTTGATATATTTTTACCATTATACACAAAAATATTGCGCAACAAAATTTTGTTTGGTAGTTCGCCATTGTTCTTTTCTCATTCTAGTTTCCATGTAGTTCGTCGAATGTGTACATTTTGCCGAAGACACACAAACTTTACGAATAAAATTAATTGTATTATCTTCCGCTACATAATTTAAATTCCTTGAAACAAAAACTACTTCCTCCATTTATTTTTCCACAATACAACACATGAGATTGAAATTGCCACCAAATGCAAATGTTATTGTTTTTTCAACATACGTTTACACTATTACAAGTCACTGATAGAGACTGATAGCTTCCTTAACATTAAAAAAAATAGTACAACCACATATATTTGGTTTTCTTCTATCATTTCAGTCATTAATGAGGTTATAACTCATTATAATATGCTACAAAGATCCGGTTCTATACCGCATAGAAGTGGAGTATACAATGAAGCAAGACAAGAATGTGATAAGATTTTTATAATAAATAATGTCAACTTTTGTCGTGTGATGTTAGATGTTAATATACTATTTTTTATCACGCTCTCCTCTGCCAAAATTTTGTAGCCCGGATAATAAATAACTCGATAGCTTATCGAATTGTTACAAGAAATAACAATGGAGTGATTTATTGAACCACTCTAGCGGACAATATGAAAATATTATTAAGCAATGGAGGTATTACATACGTTTATTTCTATGCCGTAATAACTTATACTATGATAAAGTCAAGTACAAGTTAGAGTGAAAGAGACATGTATGACATAAGAAAGTTCTTTTCTCTTAATTACTGACCAAATCTGGATAAGACTCAGACATACTACCGTAAAATATATTGAACATAAAATACATGTAGAATTCACATTAACCTTTTCCCACATTTTCAATTACATACATATATGGGTACACTTTTGCTCTAAGAGTTGTATCGTGATGTTGCATAGCATTTTACACCAATACTATTAAATAGTTTCATCATTATTTAATAATAAGTTAATAATGTTATCCTTACAGTTGTATGTCATGCTGCGTTGTATATCACGAAGTGGAATATTTTAAATGAAATTAATTTTACATGATTCAAAAATTACAACCAAAGGAGACAGCCAAAGGCTAAACAAGTCGCGGACGTGACCGTTCAAACTAAAGCAGATTTCGATTTCGTTCGAAAGACATTTGATGTTGGGTAACAATAATACAATGAATGATATTTACAAAGATCTAATAGCACATCTAAAAGAGATTTAAATGTTGCAATTATTGTATTAAAACTACAGTCGTTAAAGTATAGCTTAATCTCTGTGTGACAGGTGGTCTTTTGGAAAAATAAAGTTTTTTTCACGTACTTTAGAACTTAATCATAAATCATACAATAAATTGATGCGATTTCCTTTTAAACCTTTTTTTAATTTAGGAATAAGAATTTAAAACTGATAAAATTTTGCAAGGATTTCCTTTATCATAAACGCCCTACGATTGGTGGCTATGTGCGTGACGTCATGATGTTAAAAGGATTTTTCGATGGTACAGTTTCATAGGCTTCCACATGTAAATTGAAGAAAAAAACAAAGTTAAATGCAAAAAAAATATTTATATTGCTTACTTTCATTTAGCTATATGTGCTAAAGGATTTATAAAAGTTAATGCCGATAATATATCCGATGTGGATATATTTAAAGTAACAAATTTTCTTAAAACTGAAGGTCACTTTAATACATGTAGCTTGAAATGCGAGGTGCTAAAACCCTACGTAAAGTTTTAAAAACTTTAATATTGTGTATAAAAAAACAAAACATTCAGTTAAAAATCTAAACCATTCAATAACCGTATACAAATTTATCATTTAATTATTTTAAATTATTCGTAAAACTTTTTTGCTACAATTTTTTAAAGTACGAAAATAATTTACCAAACTATTTTGATAATTTGATATTTGATAAAATTTTGCTCACTGTATATCTCACTCACTCATAGAATGCTTATATGAAAATAATTTCACAACAAAAAAAAAGATATTATTGTTGTTTGAAACGATTTATTTCGACATTTAACATCTTATGTAACATTAAAAACATTTTTGGGCAGTCATTTTATTAGTATTCGTACAAAATGGTGGTTTAAAATTTGACAAATTAAGAATTTAAGTCAAACTGGATATATTTACATCAAATAAAAAATTGTAATTGATCCAAGGTCATCGTCAGTATTTGAGTTGGAGTCGCTGGAGTCTTGTAAGTTGATAAGTTCTTGATCACATGATGATGTCGAAATACCAATCACAGTCCCAATTCTCAGATACCTATAGTTTTTTTTTGGTAACATCACTCTTCTAGGTGTTCGGTATCACATGTTCACAGATCTTATTTATAGTCCTTAAAATAGAACTTGATCTCTGAGACAGTTGTCACTAGTGTCATACATTTGCGAGGTACATTTTAGATGTGTATTTTTTCTATTTATAATGAGTTGCACTTCAATTGTGATGAAACTGGTATGTAAAAAATTAAAATATAGGTGATACAAAATAAAAATTGTAAACATGATGCTTGATTAAAGTTACTCCGTCGGTTTCATAGCCATCTGTCACAGAGATCAAGCTATATTTTAAAGACGATGAATTATTGATAGAAAGATTGAATATTTGATTAATTCTCGGTATTAAATCTGTCATGTTGTTCATGATTTTTAATCTAAATACTTCTTCGTACTAAACAAGCTCTACTAAGAATAACACGTTATTTTCAGCCTGAGCTGAGTATATACCTGAATGAGTCAAAAGTTGGCGCAATTTTCAGTAGAGGCGAGGTGCGTAGCTGTCGCCATAAATTTTAACTGAAAACTTTTAAAGTAAAACTAATATGAGTTTGGCAGTAGATGCCTTAAGGCAAACTTCAAGTATCAGAACTTTATGATGAAGATGAGCGAGCTCACAACTCTAGTCTGGTACAACTTTAGTCCTTATGTTTTCTAACGATAATACCTTACCATCCGACTCAAAACCATATAAAGATATGGGCGAAAGTATTTTAATCTTTGGAATACGAAATATTACTATTCACGCAATGTAATTGATTTAAAACTTTTTCGTTTTATACGAAGGGCAAAAGGGAAAGGCAGAAAATTAACATTTTAACATTAAAAGAATGATTCCGTTGTTAGGCTAATCAAGGACAGGCAATGAGAAACCTACGTGCAAAGAAGTTTGACAACGTCTTGTTAGGGAAACAGCTGACTTATAGCAATCTGATTATAAAGAAGTAAAAAAGTACTTTGTTAAAATGCAACATTACGCTACTTTATTTTTTTATGTGATAAAAATTATTAAAGTCTTATTCTAATTTAATACTCATAGGAAACATGGCAGACAAGTGTAAAAAGAACAAAACTTAATTTTATTTCAATTTTTGTTCCAATTAAGTTCAAAAAAGTTCTGCATGTGCGTAATGCGTAATAATTTAAGTTTTACACCAAATATTTCAAATTCCACTTATTTCATGAAAGCAATAACCATTCTACTTCCATAAAAAGCTAGATAGATAGATAGAAAACTACATTGGAACATTCTTTAAGTATCAAATAAGTATACTTGGTACTTAAAGACTTACCGGAGAATACAATTAGAAAAATGTAGCAAATTCTTAGTAATTCAAGCGATTATGTAAAAATTTGGTAAGTTGTTCATCTTTTGTCTAACATAAAACAACACGAAGTGAAGAATAAATTACAGAACAAACTACGACCAAAATAGACAAGCGTTTTATTTTCAATTTCAAGTTGTCTCGGCAGAAAATATAAGGTAACAATGTCCGAGTGTGCAGTGCAGCATTTTTGTCATAACAACGCGCCACTCTTGGAACAAAAGGGGTGCCCAGGTGGATCAACGCGCCTAATTGGACTATACGGGGGCGAGATACACGTGCTTCTGTGTAGTCTTTGTTATTTTACACTTAGGGTACACTGGGTACAGTAATACTCTTGTTCTAATAGATAGGTTAAATTCACAATTTTTGATATAGAAGAGAATATATCCAAAATATCATTGTAAGACGAAATTTTGTGCATGGTAAGGAATGAAAACTCGTGAGAAACTACCGATCAATACGATTCAAAATGTTTTCAAACTCGGGTCTCACTTCTGATTTTAGTCCTACTTTTCGTAATAGAGTTCTTTTGAAAGTCAGCTTATAAATAGGTGGAGAAAACACACTGATGCTTTATTGATTTCTAAGTGTCCTTCATTTTGTATATACTACCAATAATTATTGTCATCAACGTCACATTGTTTCATACCTATTGATTTGAAAAAAAAAACGGAAAACAAGAAAAAAAACACTTCAATTGTAATTACTATTCTAATACAGACTCTGACTATTTCTTTTCTTGGTAAAAATATCAAATAAATTAATGTTGCCGTTACATAATAAAAAGAGCTTTCTATATCATAGCCTAATGATGGTACGTCATTATTATTAGTCCGGATATTGCTTTCATATCACGGCCGGATATACATTGCTTCTGAAATAAAGACTATAGTTCAATTTCCCCTCAGGAAGTACTGCAGTTGATTTTTTCGATATGAATAGCAATCATTCTAATATATTATGTTCTTTCACAAAATATACGAGATATGGAAAGTAATATCCGACGGTGTTCAAACATTAAAATATGATCCTTGGTCCTTGTACTAATGTCATTTTGAACTGACCTAATTGCAGTATAGAAGTTTATTATTGAAGCAGATAATTCTTATACCGCTCGATTTCACTGTACTATGTTTGTTTTATACATAAAATTTAATCCTGAAGCAGAATTCTTAGAAAATGTGTCAGATGCAGAATTTCTCATTTCAGATCATGATGCGATGTCAAATTAGCTCATATGACTATGGTTTTACTGCAGGATAACTGATAAAATATAAATATAATTGACTCATACAACTTACTCACGGCTGTTTGTCGTTAGTGGTTTAAGCGGTCGCCACGCCACACTCCACTTCACTGAGTGTTGTGGGTTCAAATCCTACATGGAACAACACTTTGTGTGATCCACAAATTGTTGTTCTGAGTCTGGGTGTTCTTTGTGTACGTTTCTTGTATGTTTGTAAAGTCCCCCGCGACACAGGATTTATTCCTAATGCGGGCATTGTCTTTCTTTAAAAAAAAAGAAAAGTTTGATCCCAAACTAAGCTAAGCTTCTCCTATGATAACCGGACTGCTAATAAACATACTTATATATTTCTGAACACGTATACAGAATAAATTACTCACTAGTTTAATTCAGGAATTGTATGGCAAGAAAATGTAAATATGATAAAAGCTCAGCAATGAGTAAAAGATACAATTAAAGAGCGGATAAGTTCAATAATTAATAAATCTACTTCATGAGCATTTTATTTAAATGGCATCAAAAAGCGTTTTTTTCAAAGATGGCTTCCTATACTGTTATAGGTAATGTTTTAATATATTATTATTCGAAGACTACAATAATTTATGGTAAAATCATTGGTAAATTATAACAAAATTTATTATGTTTTTTTTTTATTTATCTTGTTTTTTCATGGAAACTGAACTCTTGTACTTTCTAGTATTACGAAATTAGTTTTATGATATATTGTAGAACACATGTACGTTGAATATTTATATAATTACATAAGTATTTAAATCATAATATTAGACATATTATATTTTAACGTACGTAACCTCGTAACCAAAATTTACGATAGACTTTCTACAAAATCTGTAATGCTCGGGTCCTAAGAATGTTCATTACATAATACTACTAGAGACGCATTTACATATGGGAGAACGAATGTTTAATTAACATGCAACTAAAACAATTTGAACAAGAGGATAAATATTTTCTGTCCCCTAGAACCTTGGTCTTGTATTGAGTCCAATTCGATGGCATGATATATTCTGATATATAAACATTAAATAGGAAACATTTTGGTGGCTAAAGTGCAAGGTACGTACGTACGTATTGCTTGATACTCGATAAAGTCTGCTGAATATCTTGACAAGATTTCTTTCTTGACATTTCTACCGGTGAACTCAGTATCATGTGTATATTTGTCGAGTTCTCAATCTGCGAAAGTACATTGAGAGCGTCACTAAGGCGGCCTCGCGGAAGCTAGGATATACGTACATACTCAGACGGTTCTTTTCACCTGAGCTTCAGTTAGTTAGTTAGACATAGGGTCGCTCTTGTGTGTTGTCATTTATTGTTCTCATCTTCGCTATGGATCCGTGTAGTATTGTCTTTACGCTCTCGATCGGTGTCAGCAGTAATCAGTTCGCATTATCGAGAATCCTGAAATCACTAAGACCCTTGAACCTCTGCAGTTGCAAAGCCATGTCGCCTCTATGGCAGCACTCTATCGCTTTTAGAACTGACATCGTTATGAAAAACTCGTCCAAATGGTCCCACCTTCTCCCTTCTAAGCGGTGCAACTTAGTTCGAGAGGGCTTGGGTCCTTTAAGCGGGGCGAGTAAAGCATCTCACTAGGCCACCATAGTGTGGGTCACCATACTATGTTGTCTGTGTTCTTAATGAATATAATGATCACCACTCTTGGTTTCTACTCATGTTTTCAGTCATGCAGCGTAGAGTCACTTTGGCAGGCTCTATATTAAAATAAAACTGTTACCCAGGATTTTTGTTAGTTTCAAAATTCTTCAAAATACAATTTATTTCAAATAAAGTTTTGTTCAAATAAGCGATAATGTCGTAGACACCTTTTCGGTACAATCGAGTTTATTTTTCATTTGTCAAGTTGAGTACCAATTTTCCAAGAAATTCGTTTTAATTTTGTTGCTGGTGCTGGCAACGTTTCATAAGTTAATATTCGGTAACAAAATACCTGCCAATGAACTTTATTTCATCTTTGATCTTTTATTTTGATACCTGTAAAATATAATGTTAAAAGCTTGAAGTGTTTTGATGAACGATTGATGCTTATAAAATGAGAAACATTAAGTTTTGTTTATATTGATAAATATTATAATATTATTTTAAATAAATAGCTAGATAGATGCTTATTTAATTATGTAATTATTTATACCAATTCATGAATAAATGTATTAAAGAATTGAAATATGTCTTTTTTTTCTCTTTTATTTTGAGATGTAAATTATTAACTCTCTCTTTATTTTTATCGTATCTGTTTGTGGTAAATAGTTTGTTTGAATGAAACTGACTAAAGACGTTAGTTACTTGAATTTCAAGATAAATGTTTCGGCATATTAAAATTCTCACCAACAAAATAAGTGACTTTGTAGTGGTTCATGAGAAATCAGCATGTGTGAATCTTATCCACTAAGTCCGACCCTGATTCTTCTCTATTATAAGTCGATTGCGTAGATATACCGCTACCATTGTCTTTGCTATGTGTGTAGTGACGAATAAAGGATACGGAGCGTCAAAACCCCCTTAGCTGACCAAGAGAGTGAACTACGTGAGGGAACAGCACTTCAAAGAGAAGGGAAACGGAAAACAAACCCTATAACAATCCGCGTGGTATAGTAGCCCGAAAACTCCTTACTTTAGTGAGGCCTGTGTCCAGTAGTGGACTGGAATTAATTTTTTAAAGAAAACGTTTAATCAAAGATCAACCTTTTTAAAAGTTGTGAGAACATGATAAACTCAAAGGTTAAAATCTTCTCTCAAAAACAAAAACCGATTTGAACTATTTGTGTAAATGTTTTGTTATTTCGTTATCTTGATTAAGTTCACATAAAGCGATAAGGTTAAGTTAGCATTTTGAAAGTTCTTGTTATCTAAGTAAGTGTCTTGCCAAAACGAATGATACATCTGCTATGTATCGGTGGGTTTTCAGTCCAGACGAAGTTAAGTTACGGCTCTTAACTTAGTAAATTATAGACTAGTCGCAGAAACCAAACACATTATTAAGATGAAGAGTGTTTGACATTTGAAATATTAGTATGTAAGAGTAATTAAAGAGAAAGTCTAGAAAGCAGTTATGCTGTCATCATAAGATTTAAAAATAAAAAGAAAAATTGTATTTACAAAATCTTTGTTTTAATGTTATATGTCTAGTACTTACAGATTGCAATATGTACACACGGTAACTAGAAATTACAAGAAAAGCGATAAAATTTCTCTAAGTTAAACTGATTTCACTAAATGCTAAAACTTTGAGGATTGGACTACTGTGTCGAATAAAAGTTGTAAATGTAAGATGTTTTTTTTATCAACATTATATAATATTATATTTCGAACACAAAAATCCTAGAATAGCATTTCCATGAAACAAAAACACAATAACAGATTCTTATAGAACAACTGGTGCTAATGGCAGAGAATTCTGCTTATTGATGTGTTCGTTATATATCTATAAAGACAATCTCAATGTTAACGTACTTTCTCTCTACACTCCCTCACCATCATCCATCAATGACAGAGGAAAAATTAGCGCTCTCATAAAAGGACGCTCTTTGCTAATATTGAACCGTTACATCATAGAGAAATATTTCTTGTGCTTTGATAAGAACTGTCTAAAATATAATAACGAGATACCTTAAATTCATCTAAATTTTTATTTAAGATGTTCAACAATATAAATTCTAAGTTTCATTATTTTCATCATCATATTTCTACGCTTATACTTTTCAAGTGTATTTAGGGTCGACTCAACAATTCACAAGTGACAGTGACAATTCATACGTCACCTTTAATAAGAAATCTAATGGTTTGCCGGTGAGACAAAGAATCTATTGATTTTTATATAAATATTATATTATTACTATTTATAACATAGATATTGCTTTAATTATATAGATAAATTATGATAATACTTTTTGAAGTGGCAAGTCACGACCTCTTTTCAGAGAACCTCATTGTTATTTCTAAGTCGGGTAGCTCTAATTCGTATAGGAATATATTAATATCAACCACATTCTATAAAGGAAATCAATATGTTGTTTAAGATCTTATAAATATACATGTTCAGTATTCAAAATATTTATTTACTGTAAAATTATTATAACTTGGGACAATTTCTTTCGCGTCTAATAAAAGTTCACAAAGCTTAAATATCATTGCAAAGACGTTTCAGTCTTCATTATAATTATATTATCTACGTAATCTACGTATTATCTACGTAAGCCCCTGCCTGATAGCTTTGCGGGATGAAGTCCGTTTTTATTATGAAAAAGATTAGATCTCAGCTTATTTAAAATATATAAATGTAGAGATGTCGTAGCGACTTTTAGGTTTTAGATATTTATAATAAAAACATAAATAAATACACCTGACGTAAGTTCATCTAGTTATTCCCAAACTACACAAAATTATCGATAAGAATGCTGATAAGCACGACTATGTGTGGCTAAATATATATTATATACTAAATGTTAAATATATATTAATTTATTAAATTAGGATCTATAACAAAATAATCGTACCCAGTAATTGACGGAAGGGTATTATATACAGTATTATGTCAATCAATTTTTGTGTATCCTAAACACATATTTAATTATCCAAAGACAAAACTGGGTGAAAAATAACTTTCTAACTACAATAAATCTTAAAGCAAAAGATTTTTAAAAAATAACAAGACTAGAGTAGTAGTCGCTTTAAGGCCTAATACAAGTGACAAATGACACAAAAAAAATGCAAGAACTTTTTTTAAATTAAAAAATGTCTTTTCAATCCCGTGAAAACGGTACAAGTATGTCTCATATTATGATACGAGAAATAGTGTGATTGCCTTAGCCATTTCTCTATTGACGACTTTTTTTAGTTAATTTTATTTTATATAAACCTGTTTAACAATTTGTATGAAAATTATTTATTTGTAAATATTTCGGAAAATTCAAGAGATTACAATAATGTTTCACTACTGTAAAACTTTGCCCCAGGAGACAGGTGGCTTTCAACCGTGAAATAAATTATCTGCGTCAAACTTTCATACTTCCCTGTGGTGCAAATTTGGTGAGTCATAATTTAACTTTATTTCCGTCAGTAACTATTCTACTGAAAGTACGTATAATATACTGAATTAACGGATATTATCATTTAATATCTTTACTGAATGTACCATTGCTTGTTTTTGAGACAATAACGTAATATTCAAACAGTCATCATGCAAATTATACCTCTGTGATTTGTTTCATCATTTCTTCTCAAAGTGAATGTCAGGAAATGCCGGTGTCTTGTAGCTATAAAGACCCACCAGCAAAATATAAAATAACTGTTAAAGATTTTTACTAATAAATATTAATAATTAACATCATTAATCAATTATATAGAAAAGGACAGACAGTTTCATAAAGTCCGTGCAATTTTTGTTGTAAAGGGCAGAGAACATAATTGTAACTTGCTTTTTTAACTATAGAAAGAGATACTTGTCTTATTGGAATGTTTCAAATATAATCATAATTTATATGCTGAAATCCGGTTACGAGCATCACTCTTAATTTACAGTGTTCAACATTATAGTACAGATATACACCACCACACATTAATATATCCAAACGAAAATGAATTACACAAACCACACGTTATTAATTTTTAAATTGGCTTACTCTGCCACGATGATTGTCACGTTTACGTCCCCAAGCGTGGCTTTAAAAAGCATCTCACTAGGCCGTCATAGTGTGGGTCACCACACTACATTGTCTACATTTGCAATGAGTATGGTGACTACAACTCTTTGATTTCTATTCATGCTTTCCATCAGGTAGAGTAGAGTCAATTTGACAGGCTCTTCATATAGAAAAAAAAAATAAGCACACATCGAAAAAAGAAAAACTTTGTCAATAAAATGAACATTATTTTAAAGCAGGCAACATTTTAAATTTAGTAATTAATTATCACGCATAAATACATTGAAAAAGTACTATTTTATTCCTATACCAAACATGTGAATAAAATATCATAAAATCACTAATGACTAGCAGCATCAATCTAAGCTTTTCTGTTTTTCTTGCACCAATTATCTTCTTTCTTTTTTCTAACGGCACCCTACACAAACCGCAGCAAGAACAAACTAATTAATATTTACTCATTTACAAGTCGTTTATTTTAAGCTGTCTTTGAGTGGCATTGAATAATCGCAGTATTTCTTATTTCTTGTTGTTTATATTTGAAGAAAGAATGAAATTAAATAATATCTATGATTAGTGTTCTAATTGAGGCTTTTGTTTTGTTACAGGTATGTAATCAAATGTACACATCAGATGACACTAAAATTATAGCATGACCATCGTAGTCATAAAGGTGACAGGTAATTGAGGCTTAACTATTTATTGTTAATTTTCAGGTATGTTTAAAACTATGAGTACACGTTAATTATATGTACGTTAGTTGAGAGGTATAATAATACACATATCATCAAAGGAGCAAGCAATCATAGCTATTAAATGTTTTCGAATGTACATTTTGTTCTTTGCTCTTTCTTCAATAGAATACTTTCACATCAAAGAATATAATATAATCATATAATAAATGTATTGCATGACAGTTTTAGCTTCGCTCGCTTAGAAGTAATTTTTACATCTATCTTCCATGTTTTTTTTTTTTTTAAAAAAGACAACGCCCGCAATAGGAATAAATTCTGTGTCGCGGGGGACTTTACAAACATACAAGAAACGGATACAAAGAACACCCAGACTCAGAACAGCAGTTTGTGGATCACATAAAGTGTTGTCCCATGTAGGATTTGGACCCACAACACTCAGCGTAGTAGAAAACGGCGTGGCGACTACTTAAACCACTAGGCCAACCGTGCAGTATACTCGTATGTCCTTGGTTTTATCCTGGGTAACGTACTTGTAACTTCTGAATTTACATTTTAAGATATGTATAAACGGTACAGTAGTACGCCATAAAATATGAACAAAAAATGCTAATTTTATGAAAGAAGGACCAAGGATTTAATACTCATAAATATGCACATGAAAAATAGTCAGAAACATTTAATGTTGTAAGACAGTTTTTTTGAAATTGCTGTCATCATACCGGGTCTTTTATCTGCTAGCGCCAGCAGAAGTCCGAAAGTCTTAACGCTTTTACGTAATGGCAGTACGTCTCTATACGTTTCACATTATAGGCGTAGTACCATATTGTGACCAAAGCTGTGACATTCTTAATGACAATACAGCTATGTACATGTCAACATAATTGAAATGAAAGTGATTTTTTATTTCAAACCATCTACAAATAATCTCAAATAAAAAACTAAGACTGTAGGAGAACGGATGGCATGTCTCTCCATCCTCGACATCCTCATTCAATTGATATTGGGAAGTTGTATATAGGCTAAGCGGTGCGAAAATTTCTTTATCGCGATACAGGATTAATTATATTGTAGTTCAGTGTGTCTTCTGGTATGCATTTTTTTTTGCACTGTATGTAGAAGTCGCCACAAGGTAAACACAAAAATTCAGTAAATACATATGTAAGTAATTATAAGAGTGTCACTGTGTTTATGATACTACACCAAGAACGCGGGTGCTACCTCGTTTTTAATATACTACTCGTATAACTCTCCTGATACGCAAAAAAAAATCATAACGTTTATTGCCGTGCTAACTATGGCAGAATTTGTAGGTAGGCTTAACGTCATCTAAGTTGTACGAGTAAACTTATAATATTCTCGTGTGACAACACAAGTTTGATATTGTTTGTGTTATGGCAGAAGGAACAGTTCCTTATTATATCTGTATTGGAAGAAGGCACCTATTTACGTCGCGGTAAATCTTTGAATAAATATTCAACGTAAATAGACGTTGTCGAATTGCGTATTTAATAAATTTCAAAAATAGACGTACTATCCTTGAAACTATTAATGAAAGCTGTTTTTGGATCTATTTTGTTTTACTCGTTGTGTGCCATTGTGTTTTATTGTGTAGTTTATTCGATTGCAATACACCACCAAATCGAAAAACTTCATCAGATTACTGAGGAGATACTCACAAGCAAAAAAAAAGTTACTATCACACGGTGGCGAGAGAGACATAAATGTGGGGTGAGTGGATCAAATGTACTAAGGTCGAGTACAGGGCGCGACCTGTGCTATTCTCTATTTCCACTAGTACATTTTAAAATACTGTCACTGTGTAGTTGTTCTTCCCTTTCCGCAGTCTGTTTCAACTATTACGTACATGTAATTATTTAAGAGGCATTCGCCTTCAATAGTGTAGGACCTTTATTATGAGGAATTAAAAACTATAAAATATTTTAAACTTTTGTTAATGTTAATTGTTTGTGAACACAATGTATGTACATGTTACAACATGTTGTAATAAATTCACTCAAGGGTACATATAATTTACTTATTAATTATAATTACATTTATAATATGTTATTTCTTTCGTCAAAAGCCACGCTATTAACCAAAGTTTCCTGAACACAAAGTTCATTTGCGTTACGTAAACTTGGATAAAGCAGGGTTTTGGTCTCAAGATGGAACCACTTGTCCAAGTTTCATGCTTTGACTTGCCAAGTTACAACGATCTATGTGAATTAGAATGGGTCATGGTTATGTCTTTAGTTCAGGACATTATAGTCAGTTAATTCTAAGGGCTGTACGTTGTACCTGCTGGGGAATCTTAACGAAGACGGACGAAGGTTTTAGGGTTGTCGACCGCCGAATCCAAACGTAGCGTAGCATCTCGGGACGTACTTAATAGCAATGGTACTTGAATCTACTTAGGGAACTTCCATTTTGCTCATAATGGTAGTAGTATTTTGTGCGTTTACGTAAAATAAAATGAAAATGTGAGGTAAAAAGGACTTGAAGTGTAAGTTGTTATTTATGTATATTTAAATTTTACTAGCTGCTTTGTGAAGTTTTGGGTTCATATATGCTATTATATATTATATTTTTGCGTTTATAACATATATTATATATTATAAATGCGAAAGTTTGTGAGTCTGGATGTTTGTTACTCTTTCACGAAAAAAATAATTTACGGATTTGCAATGATCTTACGTAATTTTGGTCGTAATATAACGATATGTGTCAATTAAGTCAGAAATAAATTTTGCCTCTGAAATTCATCTTGGCGTACGCTGTCTAAACCATTGAAATTACACAAAGATGATGTACCGTAGGATTATTTGTATGTTAAAAAAAATATATTTATTTAAAATGATCTGTTACGAAACTTAATGTGGCAGACCAAATTCCACGCGAGCGAAGTCACGGGCAAAAGTTAGTATATAATTCAATATCAGTTTGTAAGATTCACTCTTTTTTTCAGCAAACCACCTACGCCTCCTGATCAATAAATATCGTATTATATTACATGCATACGCAACGCTTGTGTCGTACCATACTTACAGTTATTAGATTATTATTTTTCGTTGCAATTATAAAATAAAGTCCTAAGAAAATTACTGTAAAATGTATCTTTTATAGACCTCTAAGAAACACCATATTGGCTATTTTAGTTGTAGTATCTAGAACAATTTGTCACATTGAGTGGGGTAAATCTGAATCTCAGAATACTAGGTTACTTAAATTTTTGAAAATCTTATAATAACCTCTTTAATAGACGTTAACAAAATATAAAACATTTATTATTAAAGAATTATGGTTTTCGTCTTTACCCTGACTAGGTGCTATAAAAACTTACCAGTATAAAGTTGCATTTGCATAGTTTCATTTCAGCCATAAGTTTAAGTGTCACAGAAAAGTTAAATGTGGTAATTAAAGCAAGGAATGTATTAAATGAGGCGCCATTTTGAAGTGCACGGTGACTGAGTTTTAATTGAAATAAAGCGTTCACGACGTTCGTGAGTTACGAAGTTCCTAACACTTTAACACACACATCTAAGTTCATACATACGCAAACTCAGTTCCATACTAAATTGAAAACATACATTATGTTACTTGCATCGGTGCATTAATTCGTCACTGTGACACAATAATGGAGTCAGTCAATTGAGTCAGTTTCCGAATCAAACAGAAAGAATAGGGAAGGCTTTAAATGTATAAAATGTTATTGAGACATTCTATCTATCTTAAGAGCCCGCCAAAGTGACTCTACTCTGCCTGATGGAAAGCAAGAATAGAATCCAAGAGTTGTGGTTACCATACTCATTGCAAATGCTGACAACGCAGTATGGTGACCCACACTATGGCGGCCTTGTCAAATGCTTTTTCACACCCAGCTTGGGGACGTAAAAGGCATGACAGTCATTGTGACAGTGTAAGGCTTACACAGTTACCACGATAACTGTCACCCCTGCATCAATGAGCTTCCGGTCTCACCCGCACCAACGAAACACGACAACACGGATGCTGGCGCTTTAGGTTGGTCTTCTGTGAGAGGGTAGTACTGCCCCGGTCGAGCCGGCCCGTTCGTGCTGAAATCAGCGTGGCTCTACTACCTATTACAGATATTACTAAGATATTAATGATTACTGCTTTAATTGAGGCACTGCCTTTTATTTATGTAGTACGCGTTTTATCTATATTCACTTGGTATATTTTAATAAGTATAAATGCCTCATCATTCAAAACTAGAACTTTAAACTTTTTCTCAAAAGATGGTCTGCCCAATTTACTAAGAAATTGAAATTATTTTGTTAAAATTCCAAAGAACAAACAAAAAACTCTTACAAAAATATGTTGATATATTTTTCTTTTGTTGCATGTAACTAAGATAATATTAGCAATACATTATTTTTTAACTGATAGATTGATTAAATAATTTAAATTATACAAAAACTACATCGAATGCAATAGGTTAAACACTCACTGAACACTATCAGAAAAGTTTTTGTTTTATTATCAGTTAGTTCAAAGACACAAGGGTTGACGGTTTACTGGATGTGAGAAAACCCTTCGCAGTATGTTCCGCTAATCTGTTCCGTGCGGCTTTAATCCTTTATAACGGTATAGAATTAAGGAGATCAGTAAGGATTTCGTAAATTTAGTCATTTATTAAATAAGTAAGATGTAATAGTTACTAGGTTTTGGTCTCGAAAGGATTACACAAGTAGTTAAAATCTTGTTTAGTAAAGTACCATGTTTAGGTTGATTTAACTTTATGTATCTATTTTCAATTAAATATAACATATTCACAGTTAAAAATTCCTTACAGGTGCACTGGTTCCTCGGCTACTAATACTTGAAACGGTGTGCGGTTTTTTGTCCGTTCGAGTCCAACATAACCACCTTTCGGTGGTATTTGTGGGGATTTCCGTACAAAAAAAAAACGAAAAAAAATGTGGCAAAATATAATAAAAATAAAAATATCCATTTACTAAACAAGTAAAGCTCTTAATAGTCTAGACGTAATATCTCTATTTTCGAACATATCACCGATAGTCTATAAAAGCAGTCGTAGCCTGTCGTTTGGCCAACCGCCATCCGTCCAAACGAGATGTGATTGTGCTCAAAAACAGGCAATCTATCGTATTTATAGACGTGCGACGTTTTGATGTGGTGTGTAAATCACCCAGATTACCTGATCCAATGCGAAAGGATTCTGTATTGAGACGCAAAATGTAGGTAGGTGTCTGTTTTCGGTGTTATAAGAATAGTTTTTTGCTTGTGCATTTGGATAAAAGTAGCGCATACTTTGAGCACTTAAAAAGAGTTTGTTATAATATTAAAGGAGTAGCGTATAGCGTATTTCTGTTTAGTTAGTGACAGTGTAGTTATTATTAATTAAATTATTGAAAGGAATACCCAGTGGGTGTTGTAAGAGCCCACTCAAGGAGTAAACTGCGTTGGACAAGAGCAGTACAAAGAGAAAAAAATCTTGACACAAGCTCTGTACTGTAACCTTCGCCAGCTTCTTTACAATTTTATCTTTTAGTTGGCTGTGCCTAATCTGAACGTTTTAACATTCCTTGAAATGGGTGACCTGATAGTAAAAAGTTTTTAGTCCAGCTTAACATCTCGAAACGTTTGTTTATATTATTATTCTATATTTAAAGGATTTAAACTATGTTTTTCAATTGAGCAACTTTTATGAGTATATTTTTTAACATCATCATCATCATCATCTCAGCCAAAAGACGTCCACTGCTGGACATAGGCCCCTACCAAGGTTCTCCACAACAGCTGGTCAGGTGCCGCCCGCATCCATCATTTTTTTTTTAAATTCTACTTTAATTCTTCCTCTACACTCTACTATATATATATAATATCTATTTCTGGGGCAATAAACGTTTCTTATTAATTATTAAACCTTTTACTTTTCTTTTTCTTAATCAATACTAATTCCACTAGTTATTACACAAGTATCCTACTTACCACAGCTGTAATTTACGTTATGATACAATTTTTCATGTTTTCAGATATTTTCTTATTTATCTTCATCAACAGCATCTAATAGTTCATTGTTGCACACCTAGAAAGAAAGATTTTTTCATTTATTCTATACTAAAACATATGGTACATAAATATAATCTCGGAGAACAGTTTGTTCATGTAATAAATAGAAGCTAACGGCAAGCATTCACTACGGTGACCGACAAACCATTATATCGACTTGACAAGGGACAAAACGTGATGATGTGTCTACAAGATAGTAACAGTGTAATACCCACTAAATGTACTCAAAACCTTTTGTGTTAAAACATAACAAACCGTTAGGCCAACTTGTCATGTTGGCTAAACAAATGTATTTAAGAAATACCTTTCTTTCAACGAGCCTTTTTCCCAGGTTTTCAGGATGCGACTAGTTTTAAGTCTACTATGATATGGTTGAACTTCGATTTTTGCGCAGAGCTACTGCTAGCAAACCACTATAAATCTAGGCAATATCCAAATTGTGTAGAATGACTGCTGTCAAAGTTTTTAAGGCTCGAATTCCCTTTAACAATTGGCAAAGATGTTCGTTAAGCAACGGGAACGGACGGCTTAAAATGTTCTCGGAGGTACGGAGGGGTCGCAATGTGTTAAGAATGCTCACCCATCGATAGAATTACCTGGCTAGGATTACCTTGCTTTGCTTTGATATACGTAGTTGAATGAAATCACAGTACATTATAACTGCCTCGTACATACCACAGTCAAACACAAGAAGTAAACGAATGAAGTAGCGAGTAAATAAACGAGAGAGATTTGAGGAATAGGAAAGTTTCATTCTTAAATCAAATTAAGCCTTTGTGAAAGTTCTTGTATTTATGTTTCTAAATTAATGTGAACGTGTACTCCTGAGGCTTTTGAACTGTTAAATATTCAGAAAAGGGTTATGTGCTGACTTTGTGCTCAAGTATTCGTAACAGTTTACTGAAGAAAAGTCATTGCTTTGTAAAGAATCGAATATATGTTTGTTTTGAACTATTTAGTGGTTTTTATTGTGATGAGTGTTGCTCCAACTATAATAGTAATAGTATATAAATTTTATAAGAAATTATTTTCACACATATATAATTAGCATTGTAATAATTTAATGACAAAGCACAAAATCTAATTGATCATATAAAATGGCGGATTACATTATTATAAAACACCTTTTCGTTTAATGTAAGTTAAACCTTCGAATAAATATAAGATACTCTATAATTTTAACTGTACAACGTGCTTATTATTTTAACGTTGTATTTACAAATTTTCAACATACTGATACGTGTAATGGGCGTTTTTGGTGAGTGGTACTTATTTGTTATTTTTCTTGCTCTGTCTATCCAAGACACTTCTTAAAGTTTCTATCCTACTGTTATTTAACCTACATTCAAATCTGAAGCACTAAACTTTTGTCTACCACGAAAAAGTTTGAATAACTAATAAAAGTTCTTGAACTACATACGTATATAGGTTCAAAATGTACGTAAGCTACGGTCGTGTCAAAACACTAATGTAGTTTGTGGAAGGGACAACTTAGATTATAGCACTTAAGATATTTCCTAAGGGGATATAATACCTTGCGATGTCAGACATCTAAATTAGTACTCTCACGCTTTATGTGACTCCGGCTTTTAAGTTAACTTTTGTGAGGTTTCGTTATTACTATTACGATAATAATAATAAATTCATAGCAAAATTTGACAGTGAATTCAGTAACTATGCAACATCTTTCTAAGAGTTGTATCATGTTTCCGTGAGAGAGCGATGCTTCAGAACTGATGAAATGGCTCGACCAGAGTGAAACCAGCGTCTCACAAAAACGAGTGTTAACAAATTCCTTTGCAACCTCATCGAGTGAGTGAGTTCAATTTTCGAAGGAAGAGGCTCAAAAAACGGTTAAACACTCCGGTCTCTTAAATTATGTGTCTATGGGCAACGGAAGCCACTTACCATCAGGATACTCATCTGTTATTTTATCTGTATACCATAAAAAATGTATGGATAAAAGTTTATTTTATTATACAGCAGTAAAATTGTATTCCGTGTAAGAAGACCACCTTTGTAATGCAAAATAGCTGTATTGCTGCCAAAATTATAAAAAAAAAATATACTACTAATACTTCTTTTTTTTTTTAATCTTTATTTATCTAGAGGCTTTTAGTACAAAAAAATGTTAGGCCTATCGTGATTACTGCTCGTACTTCAAGTCAGTTTCAATTAACGTTAATTATGTCTTACTTTACTATAAAAACCTACAACAAGAAAATATAAAGAAATCGAAAAGAAAGAAATAAAAGAAGAGAAACAATAATAAAAGAACTTATTAACACTTCAACATTCTTCTATTACCTAAGTAATTGGTTCGGTACCAATAAACACACAAACAAAATATAAATCGTCAATGTTTGCCTAGCCTTGTCCAAGTAATATAACTAGCAAATATTTATGTTATCCACTTTAACTATCGATTCTATAATATTATTCTAAAATGTTATAAATCGAGATCAGATTAATCGGTAAAACAATTATCCATTATCACATCTCATTTAAAATTCACCATTTCATAAAAAAATATATAAAATATCGGTTTTCCGTTTAAAGTTCTATGTTGGTAACCGTCTTAATTAAAGGAAGACTTACTTAAAATCTTTGAATTAATTTTAATTGCAACACTTGGTAGTGCTGATTCCTTGTGTGTAGGATTGGCTACAATATTGATATTTTGAAAATTATGGCCGCTATATGTTTGCAAATAATATGTCGTAAAATGCATAAACATTTCTAAATGAAGAAGTTTATCTAATAATTTTTACTTTAGTCATAGACGGTATGACTACATTCAACTTTGTGACCTAAATCAATAAAGATTTTGAAGATATTACGAAATTGCTTAACTTTCATAATTTATCGATATTTGAAGATATTATTCGCATTGATTTTAGACAAGATTTTCGAATGCCAACTTACAACAGAATTCAAATAGAAGCGCGTATGTCTCTTTTTTAGGATCGAGTCAAGTTTGAGTTATTCAATAAATCGGAATAGAAAATTTCATTACGTTTATCTAAACATGTATTCACAGTTTCCTTGTGCTGTCCCCATCAATTGTTATAAAGTCTATGGAGCAGTAAGGGATTGCCGGTAAACGTCAATTTTCATTTATTTTACGCTTTTCCTTCTACCAGTCCTATATTAGAATTTATCCCAGACCCGTATGTTAGCGGCCGATAGTCAACTTACACCCACATTAGGTAATGTTCAAATATTAGTGTATTGTATCCTAGTTCAAACAGAAAACTAGACTGAGAACACTTAGTTCAATCATGACATATGGCACACCCATTCCACCCCTGTTATCTATAAGCTACCTCATACATATTCTCAGCTTTTAATCATGTTTATGTAAATGTTTGAACTTGTTCTGCACATGGTTAGTTATATAGGAACTTAGAATCGCGTTCTGATTCATTATTAATGGTTCAATGTACTGCCCTTCTATATGAAGAAGAATAAACTTACCGTGGATACATTATGCAGAGATATAAATTTGTTTGAAAATACGACACATTCACATATATCGTGAATTCTCGCGTGTAAAGTTTTCTCGGAGTTATTCATATCTATAGCTTTTATTGGCCTTTGATCACGCTTACATGAAAAGCATCACTTTTCAAACTTCAAACAACTATTGATATGTCTATTATTCTTGGTTAATCCAGTAAAAAATATGATGATATATGTTTATCTAAATTGGAAGTGGTCAATTTATTGCTTATACATTTTGTTTTCAGACTATTTGTGATGGGTGATTCATATAGTTTTGTAAGTCACTGTTGAGAACTTTGTTAGGTTGATTATCTTTGAGAAAACAGCATTAAGATTTACTATTTTTGAAAAATAGTATACGAACTATTGCTGTGATACCGTATTTTGTGATTCATTTCAGTTATTTAATTGTTTGTTTATCGTTGCAGAGGGTCGCTGATTTATGGATATATGCGAACAGAGACATCTCACTCAGATAAATAGTAGAGGGTGCTTAAGATGGTCGTTACTTTAGGTATAAAACGCTTAATTACGCGCAGGTATCACACCTTCAACTGAAATCGTACGGAATAATAGCTCTGAAGCCCTGCGCTATTATATTGACACATTAGTTTCATGATACATTTATTTATCTAAGTTGATAATACTGATTTTATGTACTAATATGTAGAATTAGGTACAATGAGTGTATTATAATTAATAAATTGACGAATAAATAATAGGTATTAAAGGAACAATGAGCAGTAAGATAAATTATTAGTATTGACACGACATTATTATTATTGGCTAATTAATCAATCTAATCAATCAATCTAATCAAACAGCTTGTAGTTATACAGCTCTGAATATGGTTCAACACAACAAACAGAACTGTTAGGGGTGCAAGTTTAAAACTTTTCTGTCTTACTCTCCCCCTCACAAATTCATGATCTTATTTTCTAAGCACGTGAATCCTCTAGAGGGTTTAGGCTTTGTATGTGCAAACAACATTTCGCTTAACCTCAGTTCTTGATTTATAATTATAGTTTTATATGCTTTAAATTGCACGGAGTAAATCTAAACTAGCATTCAAGTTTTCGTAAATGTAGCAACAAGAAAAGTAGCTTTACTTTGTATCTGGTAACTCGATATATAAAATGGAAAGCGGACATTAAGTTTAACGAGGCATTGTAATATATCCAAGAGAAATGTAATAAGGCGTGTAAGCAAATAAAAAATATAAATAACATGCCTCGCGAGTCGGAGAAACTTCATAGAAAATGTTGGAAAATATAGGTCAAAGGCCCAATTGTTAGCGATCTCTCTGTGCCATCGTTTAATTTGCTTCTAAAACGAATGGACTTCGTAGTGCACTCGTTGAGATTCTCATTGCATTAAGAGCAGTTACATACGACACATAAAACTCATTTAAATGTTTGCTAAAATATTATATAGTTTATTTAAAAAAATATTTCCTTCTCTTCTTAATTCTGTAATTTTGTAGGTAGTTGGAGCAATTTAAGCACTTACTAATTCACTATTCTTATGTACTTTGAAGATGATAGCTCCACTTTCGTTTCATTTTTTCTCTAGTAACTTCTACATTCTCAAATTCAACATTATATTGTGATAGTTCAAGTGTGTATAGTGTAAAAGTTAATTGTTGGAATATTGTTAACTCCATGTTTAGTTTATTATTATCCAATAAGAGATATTGGAGAGATGAAAGGGTTCACTTGTCTATTGTATAGACTGTATTCTTCGAAATACCACGCATGTGTCCAACCAATTGTTCTCTAATTAAAGTTATATTTCAAAATGCCTCAAAGTACAACAAAGTCATTCAAATAAAATATTTACTATTGTAAGGATTTATTGGTTTTTGTTAAATGCTGTGTACTATTGTGGTTTTCTCCATTATGAAGTGAGTGGTCATTCTAGGAAAAGTATAGTACTTAACGTTAACATTCAGGGAGATTCAAAAAATCCCTACGCTATACAAAACAGCCTTTTGTAGTATAATGGTTGAGGTGAGGCCAAATATTAGTTGTCGAACAGCCCGACCCAACCCTATATGCTCTTAGCTTAAAGCCATTGGCCGTCACACTTTGGCCTATACCCCTATTAAGTTTGGAAGTTACACAAATGATCACTGTTATCGAATGGTTAGCTATATACTGTTTGGAAAACCGATATAGCAGAAGAAATAGAGTGAGAGAAAATAAAGGCAACAGTAGGCAACATACATACAATATAATACTTTTTGAGAGGAATGAAAGTTAAATAACTTCTGAGGGCTTAAAAGTCTTTAATGCTTTAATGTTATAATTGTGAATTAACTTGAAGTAAGCTATAGTTCTTTATCCTCAAAGGTTTAATAAGAATATAAAGTTTTTCAAGCTTATAAGGTCGAAATTCACTAAAGACAATAAGTATGCGATCTCGTACAACGATGGCGCCGTATAATGCACGTCACTGGCTGTTTGCCAGAGTCAAGCTATAATAACATTGTAAAAGAAAAAATACTGGATAAGGATAACAAATTTAAGAAAGCTAAGAGAAATATTTGAATATTTTAACGTCAAAATTTCTGAAAGAGTTTATAGGATTAAGTTTTTATTGATAGTACCAGAAGAATAAAGAATATTTTAGATATATTTTATATTTATCTTACAGATAATTTGATGTGGATTTTTCTTTACATCAATGCAATGATGAATACGTACACAGACCTCTATATAAAATACTATTTACTAATGGTTAGAAATATTTGTTTTAGAAAATCATAGTGAAATACGGTCCATAATGTCATTTTCATCTCATATTAAAAATTTCTAGATAAATTACAAAACAGTAGAACCGAGTCTCCTTTTTACCAATTTTCACGGTAAGCATTGTTGTTCACAGGAACACGTATCGGAAGTAATAAAGATCAATAAATAGATAAACTAAGTAACATCCTAAGAATCAGCACCTATTACAGAGTTAGAATAGATTTTATCAGTCCCACGACATCTACTAATACTAAAACATCACTGACCTAACATAACACTTTCTATTGCAACTGAACTAAAAAATCCGAAACAAAAACAGTCGTTAAAACATTCTTATCTGCCGATGGTTAAGTCATGTACTCTTTTCTTCACGAGGATTTACTTGAGATCCCTCTTCTCTAAATGCGTGAGTTTGTTTTCGAAATAATATATCACACTTAGCTTAGATTACTTTAAGCTCCGTATAAGAAGATATATCGAAGGCTTACTTAATTCATGGATATTTATTCTTTATATGGGTGTGCACGAAAATATCTCTAGTAAATTATGCTTAGTACCTAATTAGGTTTCTTATTTTTGTTACTATATTTTATATTTAAAATGTGCTGCTAAGGGATACAGTACACGAACGACTTATTTTTAAAATCCTTTATTACTTTTGGTTAGTTTTAGGAAAAACACATTTTAGTAGTAAACTTACAATGCAATAGGAACACCATGAACAAATTCATTGATTGAAAAAGAGTGACGTGTGTGTTTCCCAAACTATGATTTAGTTTTAGTAAATTTTAATAACGATGAAGTGTACCCACTTCCTCAGTAGATACAATGGCATAAAGAAGAGTATATTGATGCTAATGGTCATCTGGTTCATTGTTTCATTTGTTTTGAATGTTTTATTTCACACAACCAGTATAATTTGAAGTGACTTTGTAGAAACTTTTGTAATATTATAGAACAAAATATGTTTTGGCACCTTCTAGATTTATATAGTCATTTTATATAAATTTTAACAATATAGCGCACATTGTTTAAAAATGTATGTCTTAAGCGGTTGTTTAAAAAAGCGTCCAAGGAATTGTCATGATTTTTTTATTTTTAAAGTTATACTTCTATTGGCGCGATTAGGAAAAATGATGAGAGTGAATTTTTACGATGCGCGCGCACACCAACAGAAAAAAGCAACAGTCTGAAGTTAGTTGCTACCGACAGAAAAAAGCAACAATCTAAAATTAGTTACTAACGGATGTCGTATCAGTACAAATAATCAGTAAATTCAATCGTATTTATGACGGTGATAGATATTTTTATTAGTTATTTTTAGATTGTTACGCCAAAGAAATATGACTTCTTACGTGCGTACATGAGTACATACTCTGTTTTTTTTAAAGACATCGTCTGCATTGGAAATTGTCCTGTATCGTGAGGTACTTTATAAACATACATGAAACAAATATAAAGAACACTTAGATTCAGAATAACAATTAATGAATTATACAAAGTATTTGCCCGTATGAGGTTTTTACCTACAACACTCAGTGCCGCAGAGAGCGGCGTGGCGACCACTTAAACCATCGTGCAGTCAAATTATATATATATATATATATGTATAAGTGAATTTTGTTAAATTATGTTAATTCTTCTCAAGATACGTTTAAGGTTTTTTTGCAATAGAAAATGATTTGACTATGAAAGATATTCTTAGAATGTTACTTACACTTTTCAATTTGTACTGCGTCCTTACACTTTCCATTCCAAGTACATGCTTTCGCCAATCGAAAAATACTTTGTATTTTGACAATATATGCCAAAAGTAGGTCAATGTACGCCCTCGGATGATAGCTCACTTCCATCAGGAAATGGTCATGTAACTTCCTTTTGAGGTCGACGAGCGGCGCCTCCGTTGCGTAAAGCCTATATTCTGCGTCTGCCTTATTCATATATGTAAATGTAGTAACACCCTAATGCTGTGTTGGAAATCACGAATAATGTGCTCTGTTGTATTTTGGATGTTGGAATATTTACAATGTAATGCCTGATTTTGCCCAAAGTAAAGGAGTATCACCGAATTGGAGAAATAAACTTGGCCTATCAAGTTTCTGTTGCGTTTAATTTCTAAGACGTAAGAATTACTGTAGTTATTGTAATTTTAATATAATAATTAATAATTAGATAAGTATTGTTACAGTAAATAATATTTTTTTAATTTTAGCGAATTCATTTACCTGTAAGTTTTAAGAACATCACAAATTATTATTATTCTGAATTATTTATAAATTTTAATAGAACCGCAACATCATGGTTTTCCTAATCCTTTAAAATCTTTTCATTTCATTTGTATATAGTAATATTTATAGGAAAAGTGTACTATAATTTAATGCTCTTTTGTTTGTCAGTAAAGACCCTTGAATTGTGCTGCTATTTATCATACGTACCTATATAGTTTTTACACATCATCATCATCATTATCACCTCAGCCAAAAGACATCCACTGCTAAACATAGGCCTCCCCAAGGTTCTCCACAACAGCCAGTCCCGTGCCGCACCTAAGTTTACCCAGTTTCTAAACAACATTACATAATTATTATTTCTTTCCGTAACTTACATTTCTCTTGACGTGCCATATAATAAATATATTAGACATTGGAAAGGCATATATGCATTCATATGTTAATATAAATGTTACTTGAATAAGTAAATACTCAGATGATGAGAATTGTAAGATTACATAACAGACTTATTTCCAAAATTCTGTATGTCATTAGCTGAGTTTGCATCTTATCTGTGTCTTTTAAACGTGTGTGTATTTCACCTACATGCGGTAGTCGTATTACAAAGTATAAGCAGCTGTAGAATTATTTACTAGGTAGCTAATATTTCAGTCGCTCGTTCATAGGAGACATAGTTGCCTATCGGGCACATGAAAGCAAGTAATACCTAGGATGTCTTGTGAGTTCAAGCCTTAATTAATTTGTCATTGTATCATTGTGATGGATATTTCTAACACAACAATTACTGCTTTTTACTATGTTTTTCTACATTTCTCGATGTAAAAATGTAATGCTTAACGCAACATTAACATCTTCTTATCGTTGCAATTATTGTTGTACATATTTCAATTCAATAAATGTACTGTTGTCTTTGCCAGACCTAAAGTATTCACGATTTAATTTGAAAACACCATATACTACGTAATTGCTTATAACATACGTGAATTTTAATGTGTTTCTTGTGGCAACATTAACACGAGAACGTTTCGATAACAACCAAAATGGTGCACTAATGACATTTTAATAGTAGTTCAGGAAACACTAATATAGTGATAAATACCAGTTTAATATTTATACATTTCTGCTTCTGACTTAATTAAACAAAACACGTCGTTATTTAGCTAGTAGCTGTAGATTGTTGTTCATTAATTATTAAGAGATAGTTGCTGAAGTGTTAACAGTACACGCGTGTGTGTACTGTTAACAAACGTAGGTTTAGGCTTACTTGTAAGTGTCAAAAGCCTATCTACATTATTTAAAGTGTAATAATATTGTAGAAGGAAAACTTTTATAATATGTGTATTTATATACAAAAACAATCAAAAGACATAAAGTACTATGTAGTATAGAAATAAGTTAAATAGTTAAAAAAATCACATGAATCATCCAATCCATTTTTTTGCATGGCATTAGAAAATTAAAATTAAAAATAAGAAAGTAAACGACCATACAACATTTCTGGCAAAATTTGTTTGGAGTTAGGATCAGATCAATACAATGTTCTTTTAAAGGTAAATTTTTCATAGGTAGAGCAAGTGTTAAAATAAATGAAACGTCAATAGTCCTGATCGAGACAGACTTATTATTTTATTTTACTTATTAGATTATACAGTTAACACTATACTCCAAAAACTGAGAAAACTCAGATATTCAACAAAACAAATTATAAAATAAATTTATTTATTCCCGTTATAATATACTCACTTCAAACATAAATACAACAGGGATTTTAATAAATAAACTCTTAGGAAGTACAAAACACACAATAATTGTGTTACAGCTATTGTTTCATTTCTGATGAGCGCTATATTTTTGTTAAATGTTTCAGTTACCGAGTTTAATAAGCAAAAATGTAAATAGGTTTGTAATACAGAGGGTAGCTACATATTTACGTGATTAATTTATTTTTAATTTTTGTTTTTTTACGTTCGTATATCTTATAATAATCTATAATTATTTTATATTCCGTCTCACAAAAGAAGTCCTACGGCGATAAATGGAACTAATGTGACAGGACGGCCATGTTGATTGTTGTTAAATGTTGTTATTATGCTCATTGTCATTGCATTTTTTTAGTAATTCACCGTATTTACGATGCCTGAAGTTGTAAGGATTAAAAAATATAACTGCAGTTTAGCGACACTGTTTAAAAAAAATTAAGGGCCTACCGTGTTTGTAAGCTGAAAAAAGATATTTATTTTAAAGTCACTTGGACAAAAGCCATATTATTTAAATGAATAATTCAAAATAATTTTAAAGTTGACGAACAAAACATTTTGAAGTGTGATTCCCGAAGATTCATTAGTTCACTGCAAACATGTAAAACATTTAGAGTAAAAATCTCGAAGTAATCCAATTGGTGACTACAATGTTATGTTATTAAAATATAAGAACTAAAAATTTTTAATGTTGTTTTATTTGATATCTTGCCCCTTTAATTTATTCGATTGTTTATATAAACATACAAAAACGAATTTTTTTATTTTATATGCTACTAGAAATCCACCCACTGGGTGTTTTAGGAGCATTTAATAGTAAAGGTTGGCAACATTCTGTCACATGACTACAGCTCCGCGTCTGGGGGACTTCTTTAGTGAAACGTAACGTACACCAAATCTTTGTGTATTTACATCGTAATGTTACATCCATTTGTTTAAATCTTCATCTTATCTTTATTGACATGCATTTGAGTAAAAATTACAAAGTAAGTTTTTTTTGTAACTTGTTAGTAACCATACCCTTAATGAAATAAACAAATGCAGTAATTCTTTATATTTAAATAAGAAAATTCGTATAGTTGATAATGTATTAGTACTCATATATACGTATGTTAATATAAATAGGATACCATCCAAATAAAACGTATTTCCTAGTTGTTTTAATTGTCATAAATACACCTTAAAATATCTGAAGTTTCATTAAAGTCCTATCCTTTAAGCATTTAATAGTTTTTATTATATGAAATCGTACTTGTATGTAATGTGGACATTTGTCCACAACCAATTCTTTTAGGTCGTCCCGTTTTAATGGTTATTTAAACAAAACATCCTTAGGTTGAATGGGCTGTCGGCTAAGCAAAGCTTTTAAGTCGAAACGAGGAAGTATAAATTAGGAGGGGCGTGAAATTCCTCGGCTCGCTGTCAATCCCTACAAAGGCTTGCATGATAGAATTAAAATTCCATCGAAATGGTCGCTTAAATAGAATGTATGCAGCGTATTGGTGCGTATATTGTGAGTTTGTGGCACCTTAGTCTGTTAAAGCAAGAACAGGCTAATAATTAAGCACCTTCTGCGATGATTACTAAGACTTAATTATTGTTTATCTTCCTTATGAGTTATGTTATAGCCTTGCAATCACGATAGTAGTACCAAAGAACAGGATTGTCAACAATATTTTCGAGAAATATTCTAATACATATTTGAGAGAGGTTTTACGACCCTCAGGACCCTTTTAAAGCCGAGTGCAATGTATTATCGAGGAATTCTTTAAGTGGTGTCGGAGACGTCTGCTTACCATAAAATTCGTGATAAGGGATATATGTCAAGGACTGCCTCAGATTTTTAGAATTCCAATGCGGATTGGATTTTAAGAGTTTCCAAGAAAGTACTGTTATGCATTACCTGTTTTATCAGACCGCCTTAGTAATGTGGTTGACCGAAAACGAGTACTCTATTGTAATTTTATACTCTGTTAAAGTCAACTTTACTTGCACAAAGTCACAGTCACGCATGTCAGTCACATAATACATTTATTTTTTTTAAATATGTAGATGATATTTAATGTATCAGATGTTATTTCAGACAGAGTGAATACGAAATGTACACTGTATACCCCAATTTTTACAAAAACCTATAATTTTTTATAAAAGTTTAAAGTAGACGTAAATACATAATGGCTTTTTTTGCCTTAAATAGTATATTAGAAAAATCAATATAAATTGATAAATGATAACCATATGTTAATAAAACTTACATTCTGAAAAAAACTTCATATTACAATCGAATCGAACATGATAAACCATTCAACTATGTTTATTCATCTAGTAAACCAGATATTATTATTAAAAGTTGTTTAAAATGTATACAAAAATTATCAGATCACTTGACTGAACCAAACTGCCTCAACAAAAGAGTACTATCTGATGTAAAACCCTAAAATATTTTTTGTTCGAAACGTCAGCTTATTAACTTTTTATAAGGAACAAAAAATGGCAGAGGAAACAATCATGGGTCAATGGGGCGTGGCTTCACTAATGCGTGTTGTATTGTTAAACCTCTTTGCCACTTGTGTAGAAACTACAAAATGTGTATCATAGTAGTTATGTTTATGGAAGCCTTAGATAATATACATTCATTTCTATAAATGACATGACAGACACGACCGTTAGATCTTAAACTAGGCAGAACCTTTATTGCGATATTCGGATCACTTATAGTATTCTATATATTAAAGAAAATATGAGTGTAACACAGTGTAAAGGTACAAAAACAATACCGCACGATTTTTTGTAGTGGATGAGAACCAAAAATCTGATTAGAATCCGATCGCTCCAAAATCTAAGCGAAGCATCGTGAGTGTTTAGCTTAGAAGTCAATATTTTCTAAAGAAAACAAATTCCTATGATTTCTTTTTAAGTGACTGTTTCGGTACATCGAAACGTTCAGATAAATTCTATCAGCGCCGTTATAAAAAGACTTCGACGAATATTTAAGCCAATTATTCCATCAAGGGTCACGTCTATTCGAGTACTTTACATTTATAAAACCAACAGTTTTCTATTGTTCACATATTACTCAGAAATTTCCATTTTTCTTAGCACTTTTACGAATATTTCATGATAAATTTCATTGTTGGTTTTATTAGTATTTAATAGTGGATATAAGCAGCATTTTAAAGGGTCTCAAAAGTAATGGTAGAAAATAAAATGTAATAAATGTTAACAAGAGAGTAATGGTACTTGAAAAGACATAAAACTTGGTACTTAGTAGGCACGTACAAATGTATCTAATTGCACTAACACGGCAAATGACCTTGTATGACCTTTTATGTAATTTTGGCGTCTTTATAGAAAGATAATTGTAGCCTTATTAAGAGTTTGTGCTCATATCTTATGTACTCGAATCAAGAGTAATAAGAGTTTCGTGAGTATTAACTGAGAATTAGTTTATTTACTATAAAACAAACTATTCCTGTATCTAATCCGTGTGGTGATGGATTAAAAATACATAGATGCGACTAAAGGAGCAAACTATACAGGACGACATATCTGCAAAGAAAAAGAAAACTTGAGACAAACCAAACAATATATCAACCCGTTTGGCCAGCGTGGTATAGTGGGCCAAAATCTCTTTTTCAAAGATAAGTCTATGTCCAGCAGTGAACAGTTAAAGGCTGGATTTATTTTAAGTCAGTTGTGAAACCAGGTATTTCACGACATTCAACTTGCAAAAGTTTATTTTAAGACGTATTGTTACACGTGATTATTTTACCTTTTTACCTGTCATTGTCTTCCTGAATATT
Source organism: Hypercompe scribonia (assembly GCA_949316085.1). Lineage (NCBI taxonomy): Eukaryota > Metazoa > Arthropoda > Insecta > Lepidoptera > Erebidae > Hypercompe > Hypercompe scribonia. Next base: position 12,811,200 of record OX438981.1, on the reverse strand, counting down.
AATAGAGATAATGCCCTGTAATCATTATCAATCTATCGTCACTCACTGTTGAATAAAGACCTCTGTATTAGGTAATATTTTCCAAAATATCTATAAAAATTGTGAATTTGGCATTTTAAAGCTATTAAATGTGCCAAATAAAGTATTTAACACAAGCCTTTATCCGTAATTTACGTTTACGTAAGCATTAGCTGAGTTGCTCATGAAACCCTTGCTTTATCTACACCTATTTGTTATCAATTACTCGGCCTAGCAGAGCAAAAGGTTCCCTAGTAAGTCGGCTGTGATATCCTCATGTTTGCAGGTCATTAGATGACGCCAGGCTCGATCTTTACATTTTCACGACATTGCTTCCTCGCCCTTTTGATGCCGATAAATTATCCCTTGAGCGTGTAAACACACCGTTACGTAAATATCACGCGTTTTATGTTTAAGTAAATGTTCGGATTAAAAAGACGATTTCAATTTGTTCTGATCGCTGCTAACTTTGGATATCTTTGAACTCACACATATTGGACGCCTTGCGAATGTAAAAGGGGATTAATATTGTATGAATGTGTATGATATTATAATGTGTAAACAGTTTGTTAAATCATGATCGGGTGATTCACTCAGTATTAATTTTATATTTAACTTGGTAGCCTTTTTAAGCTTCAATCATTTAATCAGGAGGGATTTGTGACGTCAATTCATAAGATCAAAATAAATAGTATGATATCTAAGCCTGGCTAAAATTAACAACAACTTACTGAACGACGTATTGTTACTACATACTCGGCAGCATGCTAAGGGTATGTATCGTAACGTACGTAATGAATATCCAGGTAAGGTAACTTTATAAACTTTAAAGTATCAATTTTAGCAAAACTAACTTAGTGTCAAACTTATAAACCAATTTGTAAACTTCACTATTAACAAGGCTTTAGTCAATAATCAAAAATCAACGTAAAGTTTCATTATGAGGGGAGGGTTAACTTTGTTTAATGAAACTGAACAATATATTATACAGAAACTGTATGATTAATTTTAACAAGACTGGAATCTTCCGCATACAACGCAACAATCCACACACAAGACATTTATTTTTCTATAAAGACATATTTTATCGATTCTGTATACCTAGGTACTAAGTATGGTATATTTTCCAAGTGGTTTAAGTTTGAAAAACCGAGGTTGGAAACATCACAATACTATTCCTAAAGAAGCAATCTTCCACAGGCACATGGAAAGGTAAATATTGTTAAAGATGAAACTAAAATTAGCTAAAAATGCTTCACAAGAAAAAACAAGGACCAAGAAGTGGCAAGATGACCCCTGCAAAAGCGAACTGGCTTCTAATGTACTCAAATCTTGCTCTATTCGAGATATATCATCAGTAACCTGATTAAGGCGGTTGATTACAGAAATATTCCAGCATACTTTGCTAAGATCGTTCGGTGTTATTACGAATGCAAGGTATGTAATGTAAACAAAACCTTTTTAATAGAATATAATCAATGATTGTCGACATACCCCATTTTTTTTTTTATATAAAACATATACCAAGATGTCTGTGTCTAAATGCTCTAATTCTTTATTCAAAAAAATACCAACGTCAACTGTAAAAATCTGCTGTCTTCTTTTGTTTTCTTGAGTTTTTTGATGTTATGCATATTCTATGACATCACTTTATAAAATGTTGTTGTTTTTCATTGCAGAGACAATATTTGTTTTGGAGTTATTATTATCATTTATTTTTTGAATTTATCCCACAATAGAAAAGAAAGATCGTTTGATGCTTTTTATTTGCCAATTAACTGATTTTTTTAAAGATCTGTCTAGATTTCAATGTCGGATCTGCTTCTCTAAATAGTACATACTGTAACTGGAACTTTCTATGATATGACAATCATAAGAATTTTTAAAAATAATATTTTCCGAAATAGCACTACTTTAGATTTTTAATAAATCACGATGTATATAGATTTTTCTTAATTATTTATTGAAAAGTTTTAATTTAGGTAGTTTTCTTTTTAATATATTTAATTTTTTTTCTTTTTAATTTTTTTTGGTTTTTGTTTATTTTTATTTGTTACAATTAAAGGCTAACCAAAAGTTATCTGTGCAATCTATTCAAAAAAGATAATTCAATAGTTGAAAGTTTACTACAGTTGCAAATAAACACGATGCCAGGAATTCCTCAATGAATAAAAACTCCATACCTCATTTTGCCTGGCCTAACTTAGAATAGGCAGATCAGCTTCATAATAACATATTCTATGCATCGATAAAGCTCTCATCTGGAAGAGCCTTTTCTCAATAACACATTCTCGACCGTATGAAAGATACAATGTGTAAAATCATCTTTAGAAATTTAGACCTTTACGTTGGTTTATTACGGTTCTCATTTCACATTTGACTTGATGTAATAATCAAATTCAATACCAGGTGTGAGTTTTCGACGCTTGGCACTCTTCCATTCAGAGTTTGCTCAAAGTGGCACACCTTTAGATTACCGGTATCCAATAAATTCCTTTCAATATCATATTATATAATCGTATTGCGTCATATTATTAAAATAAAGTCATTAGTGTTATTGAATGTAATAAATATTATAGATTTAGTAAAAAAATACAATAAACCAAGTAAATGTAGTCTAAATTATGGTGTCATAAGCCATAATCATAACACAACTCCTTAACCATCGATCATAATGTCGGTTTGAATTCCAACAACATAACGACGTTCAGTATTATTCAAACATATATGAAAACTTCCTTTCATTTCTCATACCTATCCAGTCGACTCAGCGTCATACGAATTCAGTATTCAGTGTGAAGTTGAGCAACCGCCTGCAGCAATCACACGATTTCTGTAGCATTTAATTGTAAATTGAGAATCAGCGATATGCACTTTTGGATTTGGAGGTAGGAAAAGTATTTTTGATCATGCTTGAATTATGATTTCACTCAACATAATATATATATATATATTTATTTGATTATGTCAAGAAGAAATATAAAAAAGTTACACTCATACCTTTTTTATTAAATTGTTGTAGAGAGGATTAAAATACACTCCTTTAACTTCGCTGTAGATAAAGTAGAACATTATATTAAAATTTTTATTATAGGAAACATAAGCTTTACAACCCTTTTTATTGAAACTCCAAAACATATCTCAACTGAAAAATCATATTATCTAGTAAATTTTTAATCCTATACAATAGATGTACAATAAAATTATTTATGTCACAAAGTTACCAGTGCAGGTTATACATTCTTTTGTCTCACTACATTACTTAATAATTGTGTGGTTATAAAATTATACAAAAAAAACTTGACGTCATAAAATTAAAATATGAGATCTCACAACTTTTTGCAACATAAGAACTGTGTCGCGACTTTTTACAGTTATTTTTTTAATGAAAAGAATTACTTAATAGTGGGATTTAGTTCATCAATATTTTATTTCTAGGTATATGTTTAACGTAAAATGATTTCTTAACTGTTACCAGCACAGGCACACAAAGACTATTACTTGTTATGATGAACAACAATTAAATAACTCTGCTTGTCACCCTAAACATGAGAAGTAGGCAGACGATATTTATAGGGGTTGCAGATAAATAAATACCAACAAGTGTTTTAACACAATACAGGTAGCACATTCCGCCTCGCAACCTCGTTTTTACTGTTCTGAAACAAAGGCCAAAATCTAAGGCACAAGTAATTATGAACGTGCAACATTTCTCACATTCTTTTCTAGGCTTTTTCACTTTTATGTGTGCATTTTTTAGAATGAGGTGTTGAGGGAAGAGGGTAGGGGGGATGCACACTAGCTTTTATTCTGTTGCCGGCTTTCAGCGTGTCCGTCTGCGTTAGTTCAGTAGCTTTGAGCCCTTGGTAAGGGGTGGTTGTGCGCTCTCCCGCGATGCCGCAGTACGGCCTCTTTCGATACATCCGTGTATTTCAGTGAAGTTTTTTCAAAAACAATTTATATTATTGGATTATGTGTGAGTTTACAAATGGCTGGAAATCTTACGCGCTTTGTTTTCAACGTGAAATCTTCTTGGGTTGATTTTTATTTATTCACTTTGAAAAAGTTACCTTTTACAATATATTTGTGCCAGCCTATTGCATAGCAAGAGTTTGTTATTGTTGATGTTTTATATAATATTAAGCCTACCAAAAAGTTTGAAACTTATATACGGGAGCGTGAGTCGTATTTGTGTTTATTGAATATTGTAGAAATACAGCACTACAAGTGGCTATGCGATGCGGTTGAACTCTTGAGTTCAAGCGTTTTTATAAGCACCTAAAAGTCAATGAGCTTATACATATTGTGTCCATGTGTGACGCCGCACTTGAGAATTAGTTATAATCTAATGTCTCTCTAATGAATAAACGGGTGTTCAAATGACATTTAAGTGCTGAATGTCTTTTAATTTCATATTTCTTATGACAACAAAAATCTATTAAAATTAAATAAAATGTGCAATAACTGACGTAAAAACAACTAGCGTTATTTTTATATATTTTAAAATAACCAACATTATTTTTACGTATATATAAACGCGTAGATTGCTTCATTTAAGAAATCTAAAATAATAATTTGGTAAAGCAACAGATTTTTTATACAAACAATACTTGCAGTAATATTATTCGGATGATAACTTAAGTGAATAAAAAGCTTGTACAATACCACCATTGATCAATTATATTCTACTCTTGTTTTCTTTTGTGTTTTGAATTCGGAATTAGAAGCCTACCAGAAGTTTCATGTCCAATTCAAAGGGTCTAAATGAACTCAAACAATACCAAATAGCAAGAGCTCTTTCAGTAATGTTGAATATTATATATTGTTATATTACATTATTACATTCTGTATATTTATACTACCTTGTTCATTATGAGGAAATACTCGTAGCTGACAGAGAATCGCTGTTTTCTTTAAGGACTTGCGTGGGAAGTAAGATTGTAAAGATTTGTAAGCAAATTTCTATGTTGTTTGGCTTATGAACTGAATTATCAAAAAAAATAATGAGCACAATCATCAGTTTTTGTATCTACGCATATAACTTTTATATTACAGTCGAAAAACTTTATCTATGTATAAAATAGTAAACATAATAAGCTTTATTTCAACGTTATTAAACAATGTTAGAAAAACCTTTGATTGTAAAATCTGTAGGTTCTTGTCATAAAGTACTATGTACTATTTATCGATAGTTCCTGAAAATACGTGCAAGACATAAATATCATGATAAAATTACAATCCTACGCTGCACCATAACGTGGACCTCAGTACCACCATAACTATAAATTTGCTTGTATGCAACTATGGCAGATGTAAACGTTTGCAGTCGTTAGTAATTATAGGCAGTCGATATATCGTACACTTTTGTCTCCCGTAAATAGTTAGATAATTGTGTAATTCTAGTTAATGTGATTGAGTTAGGTAAAGATTATTAATCGAGAAATACGCTTAGGCTGTTTTTTACATGAAGTAACTCTGTGATTCGAATATTTTTATGGTTTCAGTATTTTGTTTTTGTAAACCCTTTTGAGTTTTACTCCGTTACCTAACCTGATAATGGAGTAAGAGTCAAAGGAGCGGAGTTAGAATCCAAATCTTATTGTTATTAATATTAAAGCACTAAATCGATTCACATACAAGGTCAGTTGAAGTAATACATTACTATCGATCAAATAAAACCTCTAAACATCACTTACTTAACCCAAATTTGTCCGGGAATTTAGAAACGGCCTTTTTAAACACTGCAAAGTTTTTCCAGGACTTTAGTATAGTTGGAGCAACTTTGTCCTGTTTTGCGTCAAACCATCGTTTATTGGGTCGACCGCGAGTCACACCTGGGACTCGGGTCAAGGCACGTGTTACGACCACGCTATGCCCTTGTATTATAAAATATTTATCACCATGTATATTTTTAAGGTATGTTTTTTGTACTCGTATTTCATTAGACATTACTTTCAAATAATCTAACTATATTTATCAAAATACTTAATTAAGGAAGTTTGTAAATAACTTATAAATGTAAATCAGTAAATAAAAAGTAACGCAGCAGTAGTGCATTTAACCGGAAAGTTAAAGTATGTGGGTATAATTCATGCAATATAGATTGCTGATAAGCATTTGCATCTTTATAAATACATCTCTATAATAGATAAATTACACCCAGACATATTAAAGATAAACAAAATTGAATTCATTGGTTCAGGCTTAGTAGTCAGGATTACTAACCACGAGACCAACAGGGTATTCAAAAAAATACTTTATCGTCTTCTTTATTCTTGTATCTTTGGCTGTCGTAATTTATTTATAAATACAAAGAGCTGCAACAATAATTCCTTATTCCATTCTACTTATACCGACAAGGAAATCTATGCATAAACTAATTAATTTTGTTAGATTTAAACGCCTCAGGGCACAAGTTAAACAGGCAAGATCCATAATAGAGAATAAAATAAATAGCCTATGCTAAATGTAATTAGTAAACATAGTATATTAATAGCCGACCATATCTTGTTGGGGCCAAGACTTGTGATAATTATAATACTAATCTTGACTTCAAGTTTTGAGCTCACTATGTCTAATAAATAATATAGGATATTGTGGAGCGTAAAACAGGATTTAACATCAAATAAATCGCAAATAGACCTGAAGACATCGTGTGTCTATGATAATCTCCTCTTAAAAATTTACATTTTACAAAGTACGTATGGGTTTTCATATATATTTTTATGTCGTTTAAGATTATTTATTACTAGAATTATTATCAGTGTCAGCCGCAGTTCCAGTTATAATCTAGTTTACTCCTCAATCACCACAAATCGTCAATTTTTTTACTTAAAAGTTACTGTTGGCTGCTTTTGATGAGATTTTAAAAAGTCTGCTAATTAGTTGTCGTAAGCACTTTGATTTAAAACCATGTTTGAAATATTACCGCGTTACTTGGAAACCCTCAAGGTGTGTCTATCAAATCATAAAAAAAGTGATCCCAGATATTATTTACATCGTTACACATGAGAAAGGAAAATTAATTAATTTAGCAATTAGTTCAGTTTGTACTGTACCTAATTAAGGGCTATCACTGTAAAAGTCATTGATGAATTATTAATTATATCGGAAAAACAACAAACATAACGAGTGGATTAATTTACAATTTAGAAAAACTTTTTCAATTGGCAATTCGCAAAACCCCCGCAGAGAAGGGCTGTAAACATGTATGAAAGTTCTGATTAACGTGGAAGGGGTTAAGAGCACATGTCAGAAACGATGAAAGTAGTCGAATCGATGGAAAGAAATAGTGTAAGCGTATAATGATGCGTATAACGCATAGAAAATAACTTACAAAGTTGTATGAATGTATAATACAAATATTAAAAATATATTGTGTGTATTGACATAAAAGAATGAAAGACATTAAAATAAAGTTTCATAATTTTTGAATATTTTAAATCAAAAATAATTATCGATTTTACTATATTATTTCTAAACAGTGACCCAATAATAACAGATCCCCTTAGTAAATGTAAACAAGTAGTTTTGACAAAGGACTCTTAAGAATACGTTTTCATACAGCTTCAGTACATTAATGTTGCCCATTTATTTATTTAGGACGGTGTTTACTTAACTGAAATGTATCACTGACCTGACTTTCCATTTTCATAACAAATGTCTATTGAGTTGAAAGTATTACCAATTTTTAATACATAAAATAATTCTTAATCCAATATGCGCACTTGTCTAAAAGCTTTTGTGATACACGATCAGTCCATAGAACCAAACAATCACTTACTGTCCTTTCAGACTGATACGACCTTTAAACCTTCAAGATAACAGCGCGTTCGAACCTTTAAAGCCTGTATACTGTCGCACTAGAATTTTAGATCTTCAAAAGCGATAGTGGAACGTATGATCAAAAAAATCATGCATTTATATCTGATTCTGACGGTCAAACTACATATGTAATCAAAGGACATTAAATTTCGAAAGTTTACAGTCTAATTAGGGCCTTTTTTTTACTTATACTCTAATTACGACTCTATACAGGACACTATATTTCTTCAACACTTAAATACGAAAAAAAATTAATTTCTTGTAAATAATACAAATAGCCTAAACTTTGATCTATAATTAATGTAACTCATGTATGCAACAATGAGGCTCTTCTTCTTCGCCTTATGCTTTATGGTACACTTACGGTTATTGGAGCTTGTGACGTATTGATTTTCTATATTTTGATAAGCAAGCTATCTGAACATCGACGCAAGGTGAGGTAAAGAATACGTCATGTATTACTTATATTGAACATACCTACACGTGCCTCGCTCTGACATTGTTACGTAACGAAAGCTAAAATTAAATTTTGCTTATACGTTTGTAGAATTCAGCTGAAGTAGTATATTAAGTAAATGAAATATTTTTATAGAAAATTCAAATTTAATTAGATCATAATTTTACATCTGTTAAGGAGACTATTTTCTAAATACAGAACAGAGCCACTCGGGTTGCAAAATACGTCAACTCTACATGAAACTGTGGTGTGTCTAACAATATTCCTATGTATAATAAAATATTTTTCTATCGGTGAGTAGAAATTGCTTATTATACGAGTAGAGCGCGCGGTTCTCTATTGCTAGAAAACAAAAATATGAAGTATTTCATTAAAATACTGCTATTAAAATACTACTATATCTACTTTTTACTTAAATAGTCCACACTTCCACATAGGCCTCTCCTTAGCAAGGAGGTTTTGGCCTACTACACCACACTGGCCAGACGGTTTGATATGGGGTTTGTTTCAAGTTTTTCTTTTCCTTGTAGTGTAGTTTCATGTCTTGCGTAGTTTGTCCCTTAATCACCAATTGTAACAACCATAGAATAAACGGGGGTGATGACACTATGTATTCTTAACCCGTCACCACACGTAGAGTAGATTCGGAGTAGATTCATACGTAATATATTTACGTAAATTGTACCATTATTCTAACTTGGTACGAAGTAAAAAAAGCATAAAAGTCGGTAAGTGGTCTAACTAATGGACTATTTAATTTACGTAACCAAGAAGCGTCTGTTCGTTTTATAATAGGAAGGTTAGGTTAGTTTAGCAACAGTTTATTGGCATGTGAAACTCATTACAAAGATATCATGAGATCTGGTCTTAGTTGGCAAACTTGTGTAGAAATGAGTAAGATTATGATTGCTTTTTCTTGGTGTTCTTGGTTCAACTACTAAACATTTTTATCCTATGTATGTAGTAATATGTCTATAATGTCTTCATAATAAGTAAACGAAACCCTGTATACATCGATATACAATAAACAGACCAATAGATTGGAAAACATACTAATGAAATTGATCATGTTAATTTTTTAAACTCTAAACTGATTTTAACATAGGATGCAAATAGAACTGTGGAGAAACACGGGTGTTATGTCCCTCCAACACAAAGCGAGGATCCGCCGACCAGGTGAGGTGATTGTGCCTCGCGGGCTACAGCCCAACGTTTGGCATGGTGTGGGATGTTGTGTGCTAATCGGTGTAAGAATTTCTATATCGCGAAACAGAATTGGTACTTACTCCGTTGTTCGGTTTGACTTCGGTAGATGTCGCTGTGGTATATCTTTGTTTGCGCTGTGTGCGAAAGTCGCCACAAGAACTATATAATCCGGATATAGAGTTATCTAAAGTCATCAGAAAGTATGAATAGAAACACGACATAATTTAGCGAGTAGAGTCAGAACTCAATGCCAGAATGTTCAACCATTAAGTAAAGTAATTTAATCATTTACTCCAGCTATGTCACTCTTTATGTAATACAAGCCGTGTTTTATTTTGTTAGCAAGAGTATTACTAACATTAGACTAAAAGAACAATAAAGTTTATTTCATTTGAAGTCCTTACGGCGATTAGTTGTAAGCATTCGATCTAATACAGGCACACAGCCTTAGGCTGATTAAGTTTCACATTTGCATGACACAATAGAGTCATACTAGAAATTCTAGTGTATTAAATTTATGCGTCAATTTCAGTGCTTCTTCTTTCCAAATAGCTTTAATGGCGTCCTAATAATAAATTAAAAAATCTTCATTAAATAAAAAAAACTGCAATTAATAAAATATACATACCTCGGTGGCGCAGTGGTTGAACATGCGGTTGTGCGTTCAATCTCGGTTTCGATTCTCAATGTTTGCATGATCCACAAATATTTGTTACGAAGTTTGAATGTTTTCATGTATAATATGTTTATATTGATAAAAAAAGTATATAACTATTCTATCAGTTAATCTACCTGTTGTAATACAAGCTCTACTTAGTTTAAAAGGTGGCGTTGTGTATAATGTGCCCAAAACACTAAAAATATTAATATTAAATAAATGTTTGCCTTCAAATTTATTAGTACCATCTATTCATTCAATATCTTCGCAGTAGACTGATATTTCGTCGACTGAATAATTACTTCTACACAATTAAATACTTAGAATATCACAAACAATTACGCAGCTACTTATGTCGTTTGAATAGAGTTTAATGTTGCTTGAAATTATTGTGATGCTATAAATTTTGTTTAGGTGTTTATTTAAGTGGAAAAGGGGCCAAAGTTATTTGTTTTTTAATTAGTCATACCAAATTTGTGTTAAGTAAAGTAATAATCACTGTCCGTAAGACGTACTTTATACTTTATTTTGGGAAAATATTTCATAAAATATTTTACGAAATACATTTGTTCAGTGCCGCGTTTCAAAAATTGTTAAAGTATCGAGTTACCAGCTTGCAAGAAATTGGTAACTGAAATTTCAAGTGTAATATCTGTGGCTATTTAAATACAATAAGAACTAATTACGCTAAGACTCGAGATTACTCTTTACATACTAAATAACTTTATAACTGTTGTGACAAATAAAATATAACAAAAAACTTGGATCAAGATTTGTTTTCTTTCGAAATTATTGTTTACTCAAACAGATCGGCACTATAAAAAACAATTTAGCGAATAGCAGTAGAACAATTCAGTTGATTAATTTGATATTATTTATATAACTACATTATTACATAGTTTCAGCTGTGACACAGCTTAGTAAATATAAGTTATATTTCGAATAATTTCATACGTGATACAATATTTGCTAGTCTATATTACAACATCCAAAAAAATAACTGAAACGGATTGATAATGTAATCATAACAACAAAAATCGGTACCATATTGATCCTCGTCTCAAAATAGCCGTTGTCATTGTTGAATCAAGAAAAACTCCATGATCCTGAAATAGAGTTTCTCAACATTCTGCAAGACGGATTATTTGTATAGAAAATATGATGTACGTGACCCTTTAACGACTTCGTAGATATATCGAAGTACCAGTTTTGCCGAGGTTAAGTTATTGATATCGTAAAGTACATAAAATAGATGGGTGACCTTCACATCGATGTATTTCAGAATGTAGCTATCAGTTGCGGCTGAGGCACTTATTTTTATCAAACATCGGAGTGGATGAATAATAGATGTTTATGGGTCTCTTTTATACGGTAGCGGTAGAAATCCATCCACCTGGTTTAGTCTGTTATTCTGTCAGTGTTACTAGATTGATTCTATTTTATTGTGTTACTGTACGTTGTGAAAGATAGTCGCAGATAATTTTGGCAACCTACACACAAATTTTTCTTAGAATATCATTTAGAAGTGAGTAACCACTACCATTTTTATTATAAACAGAATATTATATAATAATAATAGCTATGAATGTATACATGAAGAAGATACTTTTCACTGTCGTAACAGTTACTAACTTAAAACTTAAGAACAAAAAAGTCTTGAAGATGCGACCAGTATAATAAAACTTTTTTGTTTTTCGCAGGTAAAGTAAGAAACATTACTGTTTATGGACAATTTAGGTTTACGACATAAGTGCTTCATTTCAATCATTTAGGCCGTTTCGGTAATTGAGCAATATAGTACCCAGTGTATTGTCTAGTATATTGCTCAATTACCGCGCAATAACCGTATTATTATTGGAAATTCTTACAATATTGTTTCAGTAAAGGAAAATATAGAAATAATAAGCTCACATAAAATATAATACTGTCAGTGGTTAAAAAAATGTTCATTCAAACTATGAATTCTTTGTTTTGTTTCCTATTTTTTAGTTTTTAAAGCTACGTGTACATTTAATTGAAAAAATTTAAAAACGAACGATATTCGCACCATCCATTCTATATATTTCTATGTCCTGCAAAATTATTGACAAAGTTTCCATATACCTATATAGCACTTCGCACGAGTTTTAGACTTCTGAAACCCACGTATAATAAAATTTCATTGGGTCATATAGACAAAGATCGCGTGACAACTCTGAATGAGTATATAATGCTTGTAGTGTGTTGCTAGGGTAAGGTTATTGAACAACCAAGAACGTTGTCTTGGCAATGGAAGAGGCAATGGCAAACGGCAAGTCCCAAAAGAAATGTTTTAAATGAGAGTGTCGCGTGTCTAATAAAATTGGACTTAAATATGATCGTGAACCTACTTTGATGTCTATAGAGCGGTTTTCATGATCAGTTAAATAGTGCTTGTACGATTATAAAACGTGCACGAATAACAGTTTCAGTTTTCTAGTAAAGTATATATATACGAGTTTATAGTAAGTGATCAGAATCTAGAAAATTTATTGGAAACATATTAATGAAATAAATTCATTTATAAAAATCAGTAAAAAAATTACTTGGTAATAGTGTTCTAAAATTTTTTTTCGAAGACAACGTTTGCCCTTGTAATAAATCCTGTGACGCAGGCGACTTTACAAACATACAAGAAACGGACACAAAGAATACTCAGAACAACAATTTGTGGATCACACAAAGTGTTGTCCCGTGTCGGGTTTCAACCCACAACACTCAGCGCAGTAGAGAGCGGCGTGGCGACCGGTTAAACCACTAGTCCAACCGTGGAGTCAAATATGTTTAATGTACGAGTACATACCTACAAGTAAAAGCATAATTAATTTTTGCGGCAAAAAAATATTACCTAAAAGTATGAACACAAGTGTGCTAGTTCATATTATTTAATATTTATTGTACACCGAGTCATCGAAAACCTATAATTACTAGTTGAGAATATTTCATGTTTTGTTTCCAAAATAGATTGTAATTTTAAAAACATTCTGTTCATTTTATTTTCCCCTTTTTTTGCTACTTTAATTAATTCTTATAAATATTGTGGTAAACTTAAAAGCAAAATTCACGTATAATAATTCTATGGACCGAATGTTACTAGTTCTAGAATAAGCCCTTTCATGTGGAAATAAATGGATATAAATGTGTGATCCCTTTGTGTATAAAGTAAAGGGAGTATTTGAAAAACAAAATCGTTTTGGGATAGCTCCTCGGATAGAAAAAAATAGTATTAACACTTTTTATATGAAATCCACCACAACACAAAAGCCTGCCACATGCAGTGTCGTGTCCCGCAAAACCGAATATTTTTGTAGTCACTGATTTATTACGTTAACGCTTTGTCTCTGCTCTTTTTTGCTACACTACAAACCGCATCCTTCTTAGAATTATATTGTACTACATAGACTAATAATGTACCATAAATATGGCATTGTATTAAAGGTAAGCAAATGACAACACTTTGTTTCAATAGCTGCAGGTTAAAGTTACATGAAAGTCCATTTAAAATTAAACGCTTATAAACATTACCGCGATATCTACATAAGCTTTTTATACCAAATCCATATAATTGAAAGCAAGCTATCAAAATTAATGCTTTAATCTCATGAATAAAGTATACTATGGTACTGCGATGTACTCTTTCTAATAATCTATACAAACATTAATGATGGATGGGTGTTCAGAACAGAGAAATAAATATTATAAGTGTGATCAACAATAAATGCCAAGCAATCCCTTGTCACCTAGGCGCACACATAAATAAATAATAATATTATACACACATAACGAAGTCTATGCTAATTCTTTCAAAGTACTTAAGGAAAATAAATCCTAAATACCACTTACCACGTAAGTAAATACAACTTTACGTCTTTTAAATAAGGTAGCGTTTCACTTGCATAATTATGTTCTAGGGACGGTAGGTTCTTTACCAACTATTTTCATCCAAATTATTTCGAAATATTCCCGCAGTGAACATAGTTTATTGTGTGCTCTCGTAGTAACAATTTAGTTAATACTCAAATTTAATACACAATGTATGATTGTTTTTATAGATTATCTAACAACGGTTTAAGTACGATCGTTTTTAGAGACATAGAAGTACCGGAACTATGAGCGAACGTGCTCCAAGCGCGTTAATAATTCCAGCGTGCCCGAATTGCATTTTTACTCTCATTCTCTGTTCTATGGATGGATGTGTGAAATTTCCTAATAAAAACAAAACAAATTCAAATAAATATTATACAATAAGAAGAATTGAGAACATACAACGGATAGGGCAAAGGATGTCCTAAAGATTTCGTATTAAAAAGTACGGTACCCAAAAAAAATGTCTATATAAATACTTAAAATCATACTGTACGAGTAAACAATAGTGTTTTTATGAAGTATTATTTTATTTCATTACGCCACCTCAAGATTTGATTGAAGACACAATAAGACCGAAGACATAATTCAATACGTCCAAATCTCATTGTTAGTCAATCCGTGGATGCAAATCACTCCGACAATTTATGTACACGTCACATCACTACGTAAATATATAACCATCAAGTTTTGTAGAACTATTCCTTACAGTTGACAGTTGCGTCGTTTTCCGTACAGATATGGAAGACTTCCTTTTACATAGTGTATCTGTGATATACCCCGCTGGGAGATGTACAGCGAGACCTATTGGATTTACATAAAAGGCTTGAACGAATTCGCTACAGACTCATATTAGCGCTGACAAGTTTCTTTATTTGTTTAGCATTTTTCTCTCTTCAGCCGTGTAATCTATCGACAATGGTTTTTGTTTGGAACTATTAAGATTTTAATTAACTTTTATTATCAATCACTAAAGTCCTTATAGCAGTAGTATTAATAAAAAAAGAATAGGAGAAGAGGGAAAGGAGAAGAAGTATGAGGAATACATGCGTAGAGAAAGAGTAAAGAAGGGTTAGTATGTAGAAATAGAGTTTATCAAGTAAATCAAAACAGTAAATTATTTTTAAAGATAAAACTAAAGACATGTTGAACTGACCAAATGAATTCTTTCGTAATGTTAGCACTTAAAATTTAATCTCTGTATAAGTTTTTTCTTTGAACAAGACAACTCCTGGGTTAGGAATAAATCCCATGTAGCAATCTTACAAACATACATGAAACGGACACAAAGAACACCTCGACTCAGAACAACAATTTGTGGATCACTCAAAATGTTGTCTTATATGGTGTTTGAACCCACTACACTTAGCATAGTAGAACGCACGGCATGGCGACCGTTAAAACCAACACGCTATCCGCGCAGTCATAATCATAAAGTTTAATCAAACGTAAACGTGCTCCAATAACTTCAAATTGTATCACGTAATTCATAACGCTTAACGAGAACTTAAATTACAGAATGTTCTTTAATTAAAGATTTATATTTGACATAGTAGTCTTTAATTATAATTTATAATTACTTTAATTATTACGGTACTAAAGTAGGTAGAATGCTCATTATGAGAATTTGGCATAGCTTTTCCATGTTCCGTAATAATGATGCAACTATTATTATACCTTTTATTTATTACTATTCAAATGTAATAACTTTCATTTTCATTCAATTTCAGAATCAGTTAATACTGATAACACTTCTAAAATGTTTTGAATTATGTCCAATTCACATTATTCCAAACCAGTAATCAATTTAGTTCAGGTTTGATCATACTGATTTCCTTGTTCCAATCAATCAAAAACTATTGAATCATTTACATCATCAACAGCCTTTAACAGTCCACAGCTGTACTTAGATTTCTCTTTATCAAGAAAGATTTTAATTTTTGCGTTTATTTTATATTGATTTATAATTTACATATAAATTTACGCATATCTGATTAATTTTGAAAGCTTCCTTTTAAGCTACTTAAGGTTTTTGCCTACTATACCACGCTGGTCATACTGGTAGGTATAGGGTTTGTTTCAAGTTTTTCTTTACCTTGCAGTGTAGTTTCTTGTCTTAGGTAGTTTGTCCCTTAATCGCCACTTGTGACATCCATAGAATGAGCAAGGGTGGTGACGCTGTATTCTTAACCCGTCACCACACGTAGAGTAGCTTAGGAGTAGATTCATACGTAACATAGGTAAGTAAATTGTAATCATAATTGTAATAGTTTTCTTTCTTTTTGCAGTGATGTTATCTCACATATTTTGCTCCCTTAGTCACCTCTTACGACTCCAATGGAAAGAATAAATAAATGGTGACACTTTTTATTCTTAATCCATCACCACACGGAGACTACTACGGTCACTAACAATACAATGTCAAAAAAATAAGTTCGACACCTATATTTTTGTAAAAATAGTCTAGGTATGATGCCACGTCCTCAAATTGTACTGTTGTACTAACGTCAATAGTATGTATATATAACTATAAATAAATTTAAATAAAAACTTAAAGAGGATAACATAAGTTAAAACTGTAATGTAATTTGTAAGATAATATCCACGATTTGACTTATTTTATGTCGTTAACCAAGATAAATAAGAGAAGTATATGACCAGCGGTGGACTGTGATAGGCTGATGATGAACTAAAATAACCAGATCCCTTAGATAATAAATATAGTGTAGGACATCTCAACCTGTTTCAAGTCAAGAACTGTGCTCGATTTTACAGTTTTATTTTATCATTACCTTTACAAGTGATGGATAAATATGTGCCTACAGGCGAAGTAAAAAAAACGGAATTGTAAAGTGGAAAGGTGCGTTTACTTACGCATATTTTGCCTCATTGAAGTACCATGTGCACAAGAAAATGCGTAAACTGAGACGCATTTCTCTTGCAAATATTGCTCAAACTAGACTTTTGTAGTTGTACCTCTTTAGAGCATTGCATTATTGTAATCCCTGACGGTTAAACTGGAGGTCATGTTGTGCATCTAGATGTAATTTATTTATAATATGTTTGATGTATAAATTTAAAAATGTATGTTGGAGTTTGATGTATGTTTATCAGCAGCTTGGTAACAAGGTCTCTGCCTAGCTTGAGATTAGAAAGCCATGCCAAATTTGTGAGATTATTATTGTTATTACTTACCTTGTAAACCCTATGACAGTTTTCTTTACTAGTTGTTTTCTTAATTTTTATCAAAACAACAATCTTAAGATCAGACTCTTTAAATATTCAGTTTATATGTACTTATTTTTTTTTAATTTTAATCAAACAAGACTAGAAAGAGGTGTTAAACAAAAATGGAGAAACTTAAATACAGCCAGCTTCTTAAGTATTATCTCATCGGTCTAGTTTTCATTTAAGTTTTCTCGTTAGTGTAATATTTAAATAGGTTGAGATTTTATGAAATTCACCTATCTTTTAGCATAACTTAGATAAAAAGACAACTTAGCTGCGGCTTCGCTATTGTTAAGGTCGGTTGTATTAAGAAATATTTTCTTGATTATTTACCGTGGAGTACTTGTATCTATGCTCAACTTTATCTAACGCCATTAAGCCATTCAAGCGTGATGTACACATTACAACAAACATGCGCACATTCATCCTCCCAAACTTTTACGTTTTAATTTTATGATAGGATTCACCGATATGTTACAGCAAAAGTGGTCAAATTTTAGGATTGAAGACTAAAAAAAGGTAAAAATTAATTTTATATACAATTTAATATTTAATTAATTTAATTCAGAAATCTTTATTCATAATTAACAAATCGAAATAGAGAATAGAGCAAAACCGATTATTTGTTTCTATCTTAAAAGCCTGCTAAAGTGACTCTACTCTGCTTGATGGAAAGCATGAATAGAATCCGAGAGTTGTGGCCACCACACTCATTGTAAATGCTGACAGTGCAGTATGGTGACCCACACTATGACGGCCTAGTAAGATGCTCTTTCACACCGCCCTTGGGGATGTAAAAGGCATGAAAGTCATCAGGACAGTGTAAAGGACACCAACCTACCACTCCTTTTTTTTGTAAATATATACATATTATACATAGAAATCACCCAAACTTCGAAACAAATATTTGCAGATCATACAAACATTTGGTACGAACCGGTATTCGAACCCCAGACCTCAAGCACAGCAGTCGCATTCACTACCGCTGCGACACCGAGGCAGTTAGTTGCTCCTTAAAAGTAATTATTACTAACAGATAAAATATATCGAAATCTGAGATTTCTATCAAAACCAACTATTTGTTGGCGGTACTCCTTAAATATTACTAAAACATAGTGTAACATCTTCATACGATGTGTGTAGGCATAGACACATTTTTATAGATAAAAAATATATTTTTTGTATGAGTCATTAAGCTCCATAGAAATATTTACTTCAGATCGTATGAATCGGGTACCAAATTCGAAGCCCACAGAGTATTACAATTTAGTACGTGCCAAATTGCCTCAAAGGCCCATGTAATAGACAGTTCTCGTAAATAATAATACCACATTCCCCTTAAATCCTTTCACTTGTTCTTCTGACAAGATAATAACTATACTGAATGAAACAGGAAAGTAGGGAACAGAAATGCGCCAAGTAAACATCAAAACACTTTGGGAGCAAACGGACATCAAGTAAAAGGAAGCATTAACTTAATGATTCGATCGCAACCTACAGGTAGAATAATCTCAGCCTATCCCTATCTAAATGTTTACGAGGTAGTATAATAGATACGGCGTCGGATTGTGGTCAAGTGGCTGCGGATTTGTATCTCACCCAGTGCACTACCGACGTAAACCCATACGATAGGCGTAGTGGGAACAGAATATCAGTATTTCATACTGTGACCTTTCGGACTAATCCCCATTAATATTATAAATGCGAATGTAAGTTTGTTTGTTACGATTTCACGCGAAAACTGCTTAACCGATCATCATGAAATTTTGTACACATGTTCTTGGAGGTATTAGAAGTAACATAGGATACTTTTATTAAAAAAAGAGACATACATACATTTATTGAAAATGATCTGTTACGAAAGTTAATGTGGCAAACCCGAAGCCGTGGACAAAGCTAGAATCTAATATAAAAAATTGTATCTAAGCAAACTTCAAGCAAAAGAAACAATTTAATGTGTTAATATTATTTCTGATTTTAGAAATCCTGTACAAAGGGTAAATTCTAACCATTTTAAATATAGCTAATAAACGTTTGTGGATTATTATATACCGAATTACCCTTAATTAGACATACCTTAATTATATTTTACAATAACGATACAAAGGTCAACTAAATGGCACTGTGTGTGATAAAGTCCCCAATTTGTTTATCTAAACGAGTATTACTTACAAAATTGTATTATGCACTAATTGAAAAATGTATTTAATTTAAGTTAAAACCTTTTAATGATATAAAGTTTACGATAACGACATTAGCTAAATGTTAAGCGGTTGTTGTTGAGATAACAACGCCCGCATACAAAGTTTCGAAAACGTTCAACAATTTCTCAACGACTTAATTTACAAATTGCGACTTGAGCCAAAAAGCATGTGGGATGCCCTATTGGTGTTTAGGTCAGGATATATCATTTCGCAATCGTGTTTCTGGAGTCTTAGGTATATGACGAGTTTGTACATAAGTATTTGAGGACAGTAATTAAATGATATAATAGGTAAAGAACTCGAAAGAATACAGTACATGTTGACCTCTGTCTATCGCGATCAGAGTAACATAATTCCCTTATTCACAGTACAGAGTCGATATCGTTTCGTTCCTGCGGTATCATTTTTTTATACTTACACTTGATCTTTAATTTAGGTTTTTTAAATTACTCACTACTATTGCAACTGGATATTACAATGTAAAATGAAAATGACAGTTGAAAGGATTGTGTAAAATATCGTAAACAAATAATGAAAACAGACGTCATCACCTTTTGCAAATTTCCATATTCAGTATGTTAATAGCGGATTGTTAAGCATCCTGTTACATTCATGCTTTACAGATTTACATCCGTAAATCTGCTAATGCTCTTATGTACCTTTTATACACAGTTAATGATATTATGAAAAGAATGAACATTATAGTTGCTTACTAAATAGTACCTCGTTCACAAATGTGAACGAGGTACGAGGCAGTCCAGCCTCGATGGCGTAGTAGTTAACTTATACGACTGCCAGTCAAGAGGTCTTGGGTTCTATTTCTAGGTTGAGTCAAAAGCGTTATTGAGTTTTTTCTGGTTACAGTAATATCTAATAACAGTCCAGAGTTTTGAAGTTGGAATGTTAACCTCCGTGCCTCGGAGAGCAAGTAAAGTCGTCGGATAAACGTCTTATCGATTGTGAGAGTTAGGGCACAGAGAGTGCACCTGTGTTTGCGCACAGATTTGTGAACTGTAATATCTCCTGTGTAGTAGACTGGTCTCCGTTAAGATCGGCTGCCGTGACCTAAATGGGATTTCCTGGACATTTATTATACTCGTATGTTACAGGGATATCGAAATAAAAAAACCATTTTCGGTATTTTCAAATGTTATAGTTTAATAATTAAGCACACACAGACACCACATCTACAGTCCTTCATAGTCTACGGCTGGATCAATATCCAGCCGTAGACTATGAAGGACTGTTGATGATTATGATTCAATAATCACAATCAGCTTCAAAGAACTACAGATGGCATGTCATGACATTACAAGTCTACACAATGAAAGTTCAAAGGAATCTGGTCAAGATGGGAAACACAGGATATCACTATAGTAACTAAATCGCTAGTACATTTTTAAATGTTTGTATTGTATATTTTTAAATGGTTTTATATTAGGTATTGCAAATCTGCATTATCTATCCACGTGCCCATGAACCCACATGTCGTTATAATAATAACACGGTATCGTATTAATGTCGATCAAACAAAATCAAAGCGTCCTTATTGTCTACAGGTAAATATGGGGGAAACGTACATAAATGACACTGTCTGGTTGAAAGGAACATTAAAAGAAGCAACACTTAGCATAACACTATTCTATTAATATCATTATTTTTTTTAACATAGCTCCAAAAAGGTCAAATGTAGTACACCCAATTTTTTCTAAATATTCTAAATACCTTATATTTTCTATTTATGATAATATACCCAAGTAACTAAAGTTCTGTTTATGGTAATACAAGGTCAAACAAAAGGATATTTTAATAGTCCGGTAAACAAGGAAGGGTCGTGAGTCGCAAGCTTTTGACCTTCGTAAGCATCACTGTAGTTGTAATCGCACTAGAGGTTACTTACTCAGTTCTTACTACATAAAAAGTGCATGTATAAGTAAAAAATAATAAAAGAATTTACAAAAGTTATACATTTAAGGTATGTCGTCATAGTAAAAATTTTTCTATTCTACCAGACGCTTCAAATCTGTTGGTGGGTCGGAACGGTTTTAGGTAATGTATTTATAACTATAGAGTAACTAGAACACTAAAATTTTCATCAATTCGAGAGCTTCCAAGACGTCAAATAAAAACTCAGCTTTTTGGCAGTTTCACATTTTCTATTGAGCAATCTCCCGTATCTTAATAAAATAAATCACGCTCCATTGCCTTATTCGGATTGAAGAAAATTAATATTCTGTAATGAATCAAAGAGGCTTTTACTCTGTTTTGTGTATTATATAAAAGGTATATTTCTACTTGAACTTTATCTGTGTATACGTCTTTCTACCGTTACTGTCTTGATACCTATATACATATATACGCATTCAATTAAATTATTTAAGGATTTTATTCTAAGTCAATCTTTTATAAAATTCAATTAAAGCTTACAGTTGATTTACGACGGTTCACAACTAACGCCGTTTTCTATCAGATTATTTCGGTTTAATAGTCGTTAGATTATCTATGGTCCGTCCAGACTACTATGTGGGGAATGAATTATTTAGAGCCTATTAGAGGGCGTAAAGTTGTCATTAATTTAGCTCTTTGAATTGTTTGAAGATGGAGAATGCGTAATTTATAGCGAACGATGGCGGTTCATAGTTTTGAATCTATTGATCTATTAAAAATAATGTATATATAAGACTTGCAGGTATATTGATAAATTGTACACTTTCTTTTCGGCTGGGTGCCAATTCACGCTTGTTCCTCCGGTGGGGCAAGCAGTGGCATATTAAACGCCTACTTTTCGTGAAGAACCTATTACCACTAATCGCAATGTTATGTTTGCTGTAGGCTCGTCCGTGGAACAACAGGTGCACTAATTGCAGGTGAGGTTCACTTAGAGCCCTAAGGTGTCATAAATTCTCTATCAAATACTGGAATGCTAAAACTTATAAACTTCTGAGAGTAAATTGAGTAAATACTCATATAATAAAAGAATATCACGGCACAGTTACTGACAAGTCACTTTTTCATTAAAAAACTTATAACATAAAAACTGATTAATAATAAGTCTTAAGATTCCTCTTCATTCTCTGAGTGCCATAGGGCATAACAGAACATTACCTAATAAAATTGTAACATTATAATATTTTTTATAGCAAGTCTTACTTACTTTAGAATTGAGCGTAGAGAGTATGATAATATCATCTAAATATTGACAGTTAAATTTAAACAAAATTGAAGAAAGCCATACATTTTTGATACATCGAATTTAAGACGATTTTTTATTTATTACTAGCCACCAACTTTTAAAGTCAGCAAAAAGTATCAAATAACATTTTCCATCCATCAATTTTAATTTCCTGTATATTTGATTAAGAAATTACGGCAAATAATAAACCAATTACTCAGATGAGTTAGCAGCTTTATGTAGATTCATCTCGTTATAAGCTTACAAGGAACATGGATAGAGATTAGAGTTTAATAATAAATGACTGTTACGAGGTAAATTAGACTGGTTTCAAACAATGGAATCGTATTGTTACAAGAATACCTTTCAAGTTTCGAAGATAAAGTCGTTGAGCATCATAAATTTTCGGACTATCCATTATCATTTTTATGTACTGATTGCGTCTGCGCACATTCTGATAGTTAGGTTACATTTATATAAAACGAATTTAAAATGACTAAGATAAGTGTTATGATACAATCTGATTTTTTGATCACTAGCCGAACAGTTTCTCGTATTTAAAATGTCCAAAACGACAAATTAATTTGTAGGACAATGGGTGTACCTGATATACTGGCACTGTTCTTTATTCTGTGCTCTATGTAAACATAGACAACTTTCATCTGAGTCTTAGATTATTCCTT
This sequence comes from Hypercompe scribonia, assembly GCA_949316085.1. Lineage (NCBI taxonomy): Eukaryota > Metazoa > Arthropoda > Insecta > Lepidoptera > Erebidae > Hypercompe > Hypercompe scribonia. The sequence continues at coordinate 12,787,868 of OX438981.1, read as the reverse complement.
AAAGATGGAGGACCATGAATGTATGGATCACGGGACAGTACGGCTTCAACTCGAAAGTTTATGAGTTTATAAAATAATCAAACATTATTCTTTCTTGTTCTTTGTGTCCGCTTTTTGTATGTTTGTAAAGTCGACACAGAATCTATTCCTTATGCGGGCGTTGTTTTTTATTAAAAAAATAAAATAAAATATTTACAGTTTCCATTTTCAGGAAACCGAATAAATCATCATCTTTCTTTCCATATAAAATTATTGTGTTCGTCATTATTTGACTTTGATGGGAATCTAACCCACGGTTCGCTACAAGTTAAACAAAAACACTAACAGAATGGAACTGAAATGATTTTGTTATTTAATCTCGTGCTTATATAAGCAGTCATCAGCATTTCGCACTTCGCTACTGAACGAAGACCTCTTGTTAACAGTGTCATCCATCTCCGTCTTGGGCAATCCGTATCCATCTGCTACCTGACATCCTATCGTCCTATTCACATACGTTAAGTTGTCCTCAGTTATGTAAGTAGGTGTTAGAAATCCAGACTTAACTAGAACTGAAAGAAAAGCATTGTAATATAATTATAATAGAATAAATGGCGTTTTAACATGCAGCATTTACTTAAGGACTATTAGTGTTAAATTCCTGTACATATGTTATTTGAGGACTTACAATAAACAGTAAGGAGTAGCAAGGTGATGGATAAGCTTGCAAGGTGATCATCATCGATATCATCACAGGTACAAGCACTTACCATAAATATCACAAATCAGTTGAGAGAAAAACATTCGTCTTGAAAAGCTGATGTCAGCAATGTACAAGTTTAAACACGTACGCACCATTGACATTTTGAGATACCAATTTGACAATGCCAAAGGCAGAGGAAATACAGTTGAGTAGTCTGTGTTGCCACCTCGGATTTTTATTAAAAAATCGATTAACTGAATAACCAAATTCGATTTTTGAACGAACTTCAAGTAAATAAATAAATATCTTTACACATCTCACGCACGGCTGTATAATTACAAACTAGGTAGAGCCTGTGCTGTGGTAACCACATACCGACTGCTGATAAGCACGCCGATAAACATACTTGAATATTTCTAAATACTTTTTATATTTTTAATCTGGTTCCCTAAATAAATACATTATTGTATATAAAATCAAATAATTTTAAATAGTGCGTGTAACAGTTAAGTCATATTAGGTCATGTAAAAAAAGAAAGCGAAACCGCTACTTAATATTATAAGCTGGTCCGCTTTCTTAACTTTTTTACGCTTTCCTTGGTTATGATCGACATCTATCGAACAGTTCTCAGGTAAACCAAAATAATATATGAAAAAAACAATTTCATTAATCATTATAATAGTTTTAAAAGAAAACTAGCATTCTGATTAAAGCGATTTAAAAAATAAAGAAAATAATTTTGATATTATTAATAGCCATTCTCCTTAGTCTCAACATAAAAACGAAATTGGTAATACGTTGGACGATTGCTATTCTAAAGTACCCAAAGTACCTAATATTTCTGTTGGCTTTTTGGTAAATTTTATGAAATTACTTAAATTATAGAAGTGCTATTAAAAGCTCTCACTCTTCATTATAAATTCAGGGCCTGTGCAAATTGCTACCCTTATTCAGTGAAAGTCAATAGAAATTCGAATCTATAGGTAACCAAAGTTATCGAAATTCACTGATGTCGCCAACAGAATTTATTCACTTCAAAAGTTTTTCAATCTGATTAATTTTTGAAATATTCCAATAACTTTCACTTACTTCATTTTAGCCTAATTTATATAAAGGTCCAACCTAAAAGACATATTACTTATGTAACTCAATTTTTGTATGAAATTGTGTGTTGTTTGTATTGTTTTGTGAATTGAAGTTTCAATCCACTTTTGAGTTACATAGTGAAGTCAATAGAAAAAACAGGAAAACTGAAATTGCAAAAGGTCTCTTGAGTCCTTTCCACGTAAATATATATCTTTTTTCTACATCGGGAGACTAAAACTTCGTAATTTCTGTTTAACGAGTAAGTTCAGGTTCCAACACACTTTAACAGTTACTTACGTTCATGAAGTATTTATTCATGAATTATGTTGCAACGGTAGGTCTTCATTGTTACACGTTATAATTGAGAAATTATAAAATTATTCGGCGACACGTTTCTTCATGAAGGTAAATTTATATTCGAATGACTTCTCAATGTACGGGTGATAATTAAATCTCGCTCTAATTGAAAAGGGGTCGATGAATATACTCATGTGTGTTAATATCTTAAACAAATGGAGTAATAACGCCAGTCAGAAATGTATACCTGACGATCTTATGAAATTTGAAAATACATCTTGTGAAAAATCATAAGTACCGCATATGAATGTAACCGATCCCCGCCACATTGAATTGGAAAATGTTATATTTTCAATAAAACGCTTTTGTGACCATATTCTTTTTTAATTGAACTTAATGGATTATTTTATTAAAATTATATGATTTTATTTAATTACAAAATCGTCTTATGTAAATTATGTTTCTTGTTGTAATATACAAAGTATCTACGATGCTCAGAGAAATAAATAGTAATTGCTTAGAGGTTTAACTTTTGTATTTATAAAAAATATAATAATTGAGGATTAGGATAAAGTAACTGCTAAAATTTTACCTTAGGATTACATTATATCATGCGCGACCATTCATAATAAATACATTTTTCAGTATAGAATAGTCCACTGCTAAACAGAAGGCTCTCCAACATAACTCTTATTTTTTACATATTAATATTCAATTTTTGGTCAATATTTACTCAACTCCTATTTATTGTTCCTTAATTAAGACGGATCCCATCATGTCACAGACATAAACACTGTCGACAGACTCAGACATATATACTAAAATGTGCAAAATATCACAAGCCAGTGAGCATGCATGAAATATCTAAAGACTATAACGAAACTACGCTAATAAGAACCTATAACATGCAAAAATATACATGAATTGAAAGCGAAGTTTTGTATTAACAATACCCTGCATAACCCTACTTTTTTAATTTTCGGCCAAAAGGGAATATTATTTGCAATTACTTTCAATTAACAGCGGCAGCTTCGCGCTAACTTTTCGTGATTGATGTAACTGTAAAAACGATGTGCGTTACAAGCAATTTCACTAAGCATTGTGTGGGAAATTCTTCTTAATTTTCCGCTGGCGCGTTGAGTTGAATAATAAGGCCGTTTTAATGGGGTTTTCCTGGCCTTTCATTTGAAAGTGAAGCGTTTCTGGGAATAAATGAGAGGTATTGAAAGAATGTTTTTTAAAACATTGGTGGAGTTCATTAAACCAAATTTTACAGATTATTCTATAGCTTTATTTCATCTATACGTTCACTATAGCTTTTCTTTCATTCATTATTTTCTAGTAAAATGTCTAAAAAAAGTCAACTAAACGAGTTATGTGAAAGGTGATAGGACTAAATAGGAAATAGGTGGGAGAAAGGGGAGTGAGTTGGTTCACGTATGCTTCCGAGTGAACTTCCGATATAGCACTTTTGCGAGCTCTGAATATTCGCACTTGCTGTAACTTTGAACAGGGTTATCAACACTTTATAATATTTTGTTAGATCCTAAACTATAACGCTTCAACTAACTAACTAACTTAAACTATAACGATTATGATTAGAGTATATTAATATTATATATAATAGATATTTTTAATACAGATCTTTAACAAGATTAACATCTTTATCTTTTAGCTTTCTCCCAAATTTATTCCAACGCAATGACTTTTATTCTATCATTCTCCTCTACCGATAAGCATTCTCTTTTTTTGTTAAGAGCCTGCCAAAGTGTCTACTTTGCCTGATGGAAAGTCTGAATAGAATCCAAGAGTTATGACCACCATGCTCTTTACGAATGCAGGTAATGCAATATGGTCAACACACATTATGGCGGCCTAGAGAGATACTTTTGCCGATGGATCGATCGAAACTGGATGGTTTCGATCGGTTCGCATTGTCACCATGAGCATTGCACTGCTCACATGCTTACCACTATAACTATCACACCTGCGTTATTGAGCCTCTGGTTTCGCACTCACCAACAAAAGACGACTGCACAGATACTATTATTTTAGGCTGGTTTTTTATGAGTGGGTAGCACTACTTCGCCCAAGCACTGTCCGTACTGAAATCAGTATAACTCTACTACCTGGAAGGCTCTCACAGTCCTTCATTTCATTGAAAATAATTTGGGCATTTTCCTATCAAGGCCAGCCATCTGCCAGACGCCAACCCTCCTTGGACATGAAATCGGTTTTGTACAGATTATGAGACGAAACGCTGTAAACCATGTGTCCAGATTAATTATAGTCAAAGTCAAAATAGATTACACTGTAAGATAACATGACATAGAATCTAATAATTGCACACAGAGTAGGTACTTTAACATTTAGTTGCCCTAACCTGTAACAAATATTGTATCATCTACAGTCTTTTATATTTAAATCACTTCTAATTTTTTTGTGAAAAGTTTCAATACTTTTTCGAAGTCACTTGCTTCAGCCGAAAAAGTCGTAATAAATCGAAAAAGTCTGAAATTCCCGAGCTCCATGAACACTCCGTAGACTTATTATTGAGCATTCCATTTTACCTGACTATGCCATTTTTGCATCATACCAACCCTGAACGCTAGCTAAAAATTTTAAAGGAATTTTTATTATAAATAAGATTATAATTAGACTATAATATAATGTTTATATGTGTGTAAGTGCAATCAGTATTTGAGTGCAATCAGTGTGCAAATTAAGGTAATGCAATGAAAGGCGTGTGAAAAATCTACTAATAGTCCTATTATATCGTAAAAAAAAAATCAATTAATGACGAGGAAGTCCAAAATATTTAGTTCGTCATGTATCAATATACGAGTACATACATGTCTTGTTCTCTGCTCTACGTAAAAACAAACTGAAATCTTCTTTACATTGTACATTTAGGTTCATTTATATCATTCAGTTATTTGGAGTGACATCGGTTACAATTCCTTTTATTGCTAAGGGTCCTGCATACAATTTAATTTTTGAAGTGAAAACTTTTATAACCGCGTTAAACGACTTTTGGTAGGGGGAAATCTTATGGGTTCGCATCAGCACTAGCATAATTTTTAAGGTATATCTATAGTTATGAGTATACGAGGTATGGATATATTTTAAACACATATAATGCGTGCGCAGCGGCCTGTGTACGCGTATGTACACCAACACATTGTTTATATCCGATTGTGTGTGCGTTAGACGCTACTTCACATTTTTAAGTCAAAAATAATGAAATTTCAATTTTAACATTATTATCATTGAAATTTTAAAAAAGTTTTAAGATTGCACTTCTGTCGATATTCCTCATGAGTACTCCATTTTTTTTCAAATTAAGATCTTATTTTGTAGAATAATGGAAACAAAAATTATATTATAATAACAAAGTAATTTAATCTGTAGGTATATTTTTATTTTATTGATATCCAAACGATTCAGTTTTATCACCCTTACCTGATTGATTTTTTATATAACTAACTGTGCAAGTTATGATGTTTTCGGTCGGCCGCGGCTGAAAAATGTTTTAGGACGATCCAATATTATACAGGTTGGAATTTATGATTATCGTCACAGTTCTGACGTAATGTGTACATTTCGTAATTTAATTAGTTCGTTCCTGTATATTTTTTTTTAAATTTTATTTGTATATTGCAATAAAAATATTGTTATAGCAAGTATTATAAATGTTTCTTTTAATATTGCTAGTTTAGATTCCACTGATCACGATATAGATTTAAGGAGCTGCTGTAATATTCAGTAGTGATAGATGCTGAAGATAATAAGTAAAATATTGAACAACATGTTTTTCTAAAATTAAACAGTTAAAATAATCACTAAAATACTCAGACTACTTTGAGCCTCACTGTCAACTTTGTAATAGATCTAAATCGCTAAATGCGAAAGTCTCTCGACTCGTGCGAATTCTCACACAGAAAATCCGATAACGTACGTCAACTTTTCACTCATGATGCAAGTGCTTACTTATATGCGAGATAAAGCCGTAACTGGATTTTCAACTTTTTTCCTGCCAAATAAGGATTCGGTAACAAAATATTTGCGGTTTTCGTTTGTCTTATTTTGTTCATAAACCCTATAAAAGACTTTTGAATATATTAGACTCAAATGGTCTTTTGTTTGGGATAGAGTTTTAAAATATTAGGGTATTCGTTTGTCCTTGCGGCACGAGTAAGAAACTAATATGTCCTGGAAGAGGTTGAAACGCTCTCAGATCACTTGTAAATCCGCCTTGAGCTGTTCTGGACTCAGAACCTCAGTAGGAGTCACGTGGCGTAGTGTTCTTTACACTTTCTGTAGTAAACTGTTCAGATGTTGAATAGCAACCTACTGTAACGAACCGAGAGAGTAGTCATGGGGCCTAGTCGCTTTCATGATCATACCCGAGGTCATGAGGTCGTCGGCCTCCACGGCATGAGGATTACTAGTGGTTTCAGAAGTTGATGGAGCTTTGCACGGCCTGTACTCATGATCAGAAGTTCTACGTCTACAGGCGCGCCTTACAGAGACCCTCACACTAAGCTTCCTGAAAGAAGTGGCTGAGGGCCTTTGCCCGTAACGGGCGAAACAAACACTCCCGTTGATGGCCTTCTTCATTGGAGACGACGGGGAGAACGAGGATAATGTTCTAACTGTCAGGGACTCGAAGGTAGGGGTGGTTGTTCTACAGATCCGTAACAAAAACGTCGCCTTGCAAGAGCATCGATGCCTGCTCGAGTGCTGGTCCGAGCCTTCGACCATATGTCATACCACCCTGAGTGTGGCCGCAGGTAGACAGGACTGCTTTTCCCCCTCCATCCGTTAGTGACCAGCTGCAAGAAGTGGCCGTCCACGTGTGCCGTACTTCGCCTAAATAGAGAGTTCTCCCGAAAGTGGTGCTCGAGTTAGCGAGCAAGCGTTAAAAGGGGTCTGGATGTCGTTATAACAGCTGTTCCCGGATCCCTGCAATCTCAGGCACAGAGTGGCACATCATGTGGTTTCACTTAGTCTGATGCCAGCACACTACTCCACTTCAAATCCCAGTGGGACGGTGACGGCACGAGGGGCTTTCCATAAGTTAAGAAAAAAAGGGTTAGTGTAAAACAATATGTAATGTTTTCTGAGTTAACCTGTTACAAAATGTTTCTAAGTAATAACGGCTTTAAAATTATGATGATCGTTACAACCATACAGACATAAATAACATAACTTTGTGTCTCCACGGAGTTTAATAATAATATTATTATGAACATCTTACGCTGTGTACTGCATAATATAAGATAATATTAAAGTCAAACCTACGTAATAGACACGCTTATGTAGAAGCCTCACGTACTGCCTAATAGTTAAACTACACAATATTAACAGTTCCCTTTTTATTATAATCTTTAACATAAGACATGAGCCTTTTGTTTCATATTTTAATAAGCTAGATATCCAGCCATAGCTCACTTTCGTAATCTTTTTTGTACAGATTCAAATGATAACGCCATTTTAAAACACCAAAATTATGGAAGTGATAATAGTGTTAGATAAATAAATCAATGATAGTTGAAAATGTTAGCTTGTGTGTGTCAGCCAACGGAGACAGCATTGTTGTTTAAAGGAGGACCACCTGTTGCTATGGGGCCACTTGGTACTAACAAATTACGACAAAATACATCAGAAGCTATGAAATCCTTAAAATTAATATCCACTTCAGTTCGTCGAATCAGTGATGAAAGAAAAGATAGTTCACCGTCTCATAATTCATCACCAATTCTTATAAATTCATCAGGAAGTTTATTGAATCTAAGAAAAATTGAACGGAAAGCCAAATCCACTAAAATCTTAGTTAACCCCGTTTGTTCAGACAGCGTCGGTACTAGCGATGATAGCAATCGATCCGAAATTGTCGTGTCCAAGTGGAATGGTAAGAAAAAACGTCTCAAGGTAGAAAGTGGATCAAAACATCATAAGAAAGACGAACACCAAGCTGATAAGAATGAGCCAATTAGTAGAAACGATGGTAAAAAAGATAAGAAATCGATATCCTGTTTCAAAATAAAAAGTTCTGAAGGTAAATCACGTTCAGAGGATGACCAAAATTTGGGTAAAGAAAACTGTAAAAATGAAAATGCAAGTAACTTGATGAGCACCGAAAAACCTGATATTATTAACCATTCTAGAAAAAACAGCAAAGAAATATTTATAGACGAGGGTACTATGACCGACCAAATGTTGTTAAAAACTGACCAATTGGACACGGGAAAGACTGATAGTACTATAGCGTGTAAGAACATAAAGGTAAGTGTTATTAAATATAATTAATAGTCTAAATAAATTATATAAATAAATTACAAATGTAATGTGTAATTTAAATTGAATTCACGTACGGTTAAAGGGAAGTAGGTGCAAATGTAAGTTAATTACATGCTATTTGTTTGTTGAAGACACGCCTGTAGAACTTGAAACACAACTTCTCAATTGTATACGGAATTGAGTTCATTACTAGCATTTCTATCGTCTCCGGCGTGTGGCTCAATCTGTATGCTAATGACGATAGAACATTCTCGGATTGCACTTATCTCTTCGCTTTTCATTACGACCCTCTCAACGAACTAAAGACAATAATTGACATTGTTAAAACTCAAATGTTCCTTCTAATAATGAGAGTGATTTTATTATTTGCTGTTAGAGATTGGACTTATGTTATTGCTACTTATGCTAACTAATTTGTGTATATTTATGGTATGAAATCACACACGCATATGTACTTTGTCATGCTTTAATAAATTGCAGTTATAATAAATTTAAACTGTTATTGGATATATAAAATACGTTGCATCATTACAATCATTTGCTGCCTGATTGTCTGTTGGACATTTGTGTTTAATATCCGTTGTTCCATTTGGGTAATTTCATCGTGGTTTCGCTAAAACTCATTACAATTCAATTCTTCGATTTGGTGTCGAAAAAGCTCCCTCAGCTAATTTGAGGCTTCGTTGATATTCCGTCCTGTTTTGTGAATGATTTTAATATCCATATTTGCATAAATATTAATACTGTATCCACTTTAGACTTTTCAAAGATCACTGAGCTAAGTGTGTTTATATTCTTTTTGTTAATGTTCTAGTGACAAGCAACAATTTAATCGCAGAATTAAACGGCCTTAAAATTAAAATACATATAAATAATTAATTATTGCATTTGACAAAAATATGACTGAAAAAGTAACTATATATATAATGCACAAAATAAATATTAGAATAATTTTAGATATAAATTAGTAAGGTACCAAAAACAAAAACAATCTAAAGAAAGATTATGTAATTTCACATTTACTTAATTTAAATAGTACACCGTACTTATCCTGGTTAGTATTCATGGAGATCAAATTATTATCCAAAATTGTTTTTATCGGTCATTATTATTAACAGTTACTACTTACTTGGGTTACATGCATGATTTTTAGGCAACATCATTTGCTTTTGAGTTTTGAATTCTTCGCGCTAAAATAATGTAAGTTTACATGTTAGCAAGTTTCTAAACAGATAGACTTGTTAATTTCAGTCGCTTGTAACCGTTTTATTAGACAAGTAAACAGCCTAATGTTAGTCATTTACCATGGCACAAACACGTTTGACATAACAGGAATAGCATGAGATACAAACATTTAGAAAATTGAAAAAGCAAGATAAAGAAAGTAGCTTGTATGCACTTTTTTTGTTTTGTTGTTGATATATTACATCGTCTTTCTGGTGGTCTATAAGCACAACTCATTTTCAAGTTCAAGGACTCTGTAAACATAATTGTGTTGTAGGTATGTGTCCATGTAACTCAGTATACGTAAATTTGTATATTTAGGAGGTAAATAATATTTGTAGAAATATAACTGTAGTGTAAACAATAAACTCGTTAATATGTTACGAGTCAATGCATTTAGTATAAAGTGTTATTAGCGCAACAGATGTTGGGACCATTCTAAATATTCCGTAGTAGAAGCAGGATTTATGGAAGTCTCGTAATTAATAAAACCTTATTCTACAACCGGTAGAAAAAGTGAGTAATAGGCTAAAGTACATGTTTTTTTAAGGATCTGCCAAAGTGACTCTACTCTGCCTAATGGAAAGTATGGACAGAATCCAAGAGTTCAGGTCACCATACTCATTGTCAATGCAAGCAATTCAGTATGGTGGTCCACGCTATGGTAGTCTAGTGAAGTGCGTTTTTCAAGCCCCACTTGGAGACGTAAAAGGCGTGATAGTAATTGTGGTAGCGTAAAACTAACACACTTATCACTATAATTGTCACCCCTGTATCAAAGGGTCTCAGACTGACCAACGAAATACTGCAGCATGGGTACTGTCGCTTGTGGTTGGTCTTCTGTGAGAGGATAGTACTGCGCCGGTCTACTACCTACTACAGTTTATCTTTACTATGTGCCTACTGTAGTTTACTAACAACTAGATAGACTGGATAACTTACTAGAAAATAATCGTTATGCTCTCTATTTCAACTTTTTTGTAATCTAACTAGTCCAACATTACCTGTACCCTGCAGCTAAAACCAAAGTGAAAGTATAATTTTAAAATTACATGTCATTAATTTAGGACGTTGACATTTGCATTAAATATTACAGTAACCTAATTAAGTACTGTTTTCCAATTTCATTCAAACGAAAATTAGAAACTTACAATATTTAATATTAAAAATATTGTTTTCTGTCAATAACATTCAAACCTGATATAATATTTGAAATGTATATAAATTCCTAAAATAAGAAAAAGCAGTAAAATAATGGTAAAAGTGTGTAAATCTCAATTAATTAGGAGGCGCTACAGATTCCGATCCGATACTTACATTAAATCTCTAAGCTACAGAGACTTAATACGACTTGTTTACAATTAATCGTCAATAGCCTCAAGGCTCTAGTTGACATATTAGCGATTCTGCCCGTATGTGACTTCAGTGGATTGAGTTCAATTAATTTTGTAGTAAACCTTAGTAATAATACTGATTACAGATGTCTTTTACATTTTTATATAATTTCTTGTACTTTTCTACATTTTTAAATCTTATCTTAACTAATTTTTTTCTTCATTGTTTCAGGTAAGCATTTAAATAATGAATCTTCAGTGAACAAGAGGTGGAAAAGATATTCAATTTGTTTTATCTAGTGTTATTTTATGTTTCACTTAATAAGAAATCTATCAATTCTAATAAGTATCAAAAGCATTATTTGAAAGAATAAAAGAAATGCAATTTCTCTAACAAAAATCGGCAATCGCAAACGAGAAATTTCAACTGAAAGTTTTAAAAGTTACCTCAAAACATAAATAATCTTTAGGTTATGTTTTCATTACGATCGTGCTACTTCTAACTCTTAAGACCTTAACAAATTTTAGAGTAAGTTTCATGCGACTCACTTGATAAGAAAGGTAAGTAATTTAGTTAACACTACAATACAATGATAAGACCCTTTTGTCCCACTTTAAGGTTAAACATTATTAATTTATTACTGGATTTTATTACTGGATTTAAGGTTAAACATTATTAATTTATTACTCGATTACGGAATAAGGAATTTGCCTTAGCAAATTACTTATTCTTTTTAATATAACGTTTATATAATAAAATATTAATATCCTTAAATTAAATTCGATAACATTCACATACATCGAAAAATATTACTCAAAACAAGCGTATAAAGTTACTATTTAGTTTTAGGTATTATATTTAAGAAAGTTTTCTTTTAATTAGAATATTTTTTTTAAATCTGGCTCATATAACTTTGCTATTTCTTTATTAAAAATCTTTTTAATTGTGAAATGAAGCTTATTATTAGCCGAATAAATAATGAATTGATATGAGACCCTGATCTATTTCTTACATCAGTACTATTTCACCTGTTTAAACTTAATAGCTTTAGTACAGTTTTCCTTGCTTGACCAACGCCAAGAAGGACATTCTTACTTATTAAAATTATTACATTCCCAAAGTGCCTGAGAATAAATATAAAATAATCCACGTTATCTTAATCCCCGTTATGTCTCTTAAAAGGTAAAATAAAATTTAACGTTCTATTTAACCTTTAATTACTTGCAAAGTTCTAGGTGTCGCATAGACTGTGAGCGAGATAATGTACTTACCATGCGGTCAGTAACACAAACTCAGTTTTCAGTATTTTCACCACTCAAATAGGCACTGAAACTCGTTACGCTCTTGGTTCTATCCTGTGTTAAATTATTATTGAATAATCCAGGTCTTTCCCTCCAAACTCTTGTAATATGTATGTTTTTTATGAATTCTATTTAACACCAAAGTAAACCTATTATTTACCATGAATCCCAATCTTCCGTTCACAATATAATTTTAATCGATATAAAATTAATTATAAACTACATTATGTTTTCTAGTTAATCATATTATTTATGTAATTAAGTAGTGAAACCTGAAACATACAATCTCGTCCACCCGAAAACATTTAAAATTATTATAGTTACCATACAAAGTTTAAATTAGATTAATTCTCAACAGACCAATTGAATTGCAGTTTAAAATAATCGTCAGCAACACTTCCAAGATTCTCTCAACCTTATCCAAATCCATCACAGATTGTAAGCTCACGTCTTTAATACTACTGATACTAGCACCTACGCACGACTGACGACAGAAGTAGCTCATTTATTTCACATACCCTTACAGACAGTCACCAAGGGATAAGTTTAAACAAATTGATATCATGACTTTTGTATCTCCACATATATTATAAAAAATTGTATATATAAAGAAAAACAATTTACAGTAGGCCTAAATAGCCTATGTCCAGAAGTGGAACGTTAAAAGTTTTCGAGATGAAAGAAAAACTTTCATTTATTCACAAATTTTTTTAGCGACATTCAAAATGTCAACACAAAAAATAAAAATAAACTCGTGTTGCCAGCGACTACAACAAAAAGTAAGCAAGTCTTTTGGACGTCAGGGTATGCGATTCTACAGTAAAATGCCGAGCAAATTTCAAGAATTAAGTCAATCAAATTTAAGTCCTTAGTAAAGGATAAAAAACTATGTGAAAAGGCTTACTACAAGTTTTAAATTATTTAAATTACAAATTTGCTAGGGATTAATGCTGTTCACTTTCGTATTTACGTTTGTTGAATTTAAAAGTGGCATTTAATTTATTGTTGTATTTCGTATTTCGTCTTTTCAATTTTTATTATATATTTGTTTCTTTTTCCTTGCAATGAAATTGAATTTTAATAGTATTTTTTTGTGTATTTACATACACAAGTGAGTGTAGTGTAAGGCTTGTAATATTAGTTCACATTAAATATCTTTCTTGAGGTGTTCAGTGATTCCACGACCTATCCAATTATCCTGCTGGCCGTAATTGTTGCGCTTCGGATCGTTAAATTAATATTGGTTAGAAAACACGATGGATCGTATGTCGTCTGCATGGATAGGAAGACTCAAAACTATGATCTTCCCTTCAAGAGGCTAACCCAGACACTATACGAAATGTTCACGGACTTGAAAAAAGGACGCCTCTCTAATTTGTTTCAGCAATTCTGCCCAGAGTAAGTCTTAAGAAATGCCTTCTAGCTAAATACCGTAAATATCCCCAAAAATTTTCTTGTAAAAAAAGTATTATTTATCACTGACAAGGAACAAACATGAAAGGTAACAAACTGTATTAACTATGTATTATGAACTGTACAACATATCAAAGTGCCAGATCCTTGTTGGTTCATAGTATTTGTATAAAATGTTACGGTTCATTATTCATCGCTTTGTGTTACTTTTATAAAAGTAGTGTGACACGAAACCAATTTCAGTGTTCAAGTACAGTGAAAGAATACTTCTAAACGTTTATTTTTTATTATGTAAGCTGAAATGAGGAGGCTTTTTAAGGGAAACGCGAAGTCATCTCTTTTTGTAATGTGAAAAGAAACGGGTCGAGTAATGCGCGGTGTTGTACAGGTTGTTTGTGGGTCGCGGCCTTGTCTATTTACAGTTGGTCAAAGGTAGCTTTGTGGACTTTAGACGCAGCCGAAAGAAATATGCTAAGTTGAGACCTACATAGTCTTTGGATCATACAGTGACTTAAATGTGTCATATATGAATAAAAATGTGAAATCACTTAATAATGTTTTATTATAGTAGGTTTTGCATGACATAATATCAATAATAATGGTAACTTAACACATCTCACACACGGTAGTCTGATACCAAACCGGCAGAGTTTATAATCTGGTAGCGACACGTTTACAACCTTTTCTTACATTTTGATTTTTTTCTTCTTCCCCTATCTTATAGTTACTTATAGAATTTGAAATAAATTTAGCAAATTTATTTCGACTTCATAAAATTAGAAATTTAAAGGTAAAACAAACATGAAGAGTAAAGACCTAAATGTTTGATATTTAATTTAATATTTTTGTGAATGAAATTTTTCATGAATAAACATGAAACCGTTACCTGACCCTCAGCTTTATAAAGAATCTCAGACAATTAGACATTAATTTCGCCACTTCATTTTACAAAACCTGGTAAATGAAGCCTTTCCTTGGACAGTTTTGTTTTTCAATTAGAACTTTCCATTTGTTTGTCAAATCAACTTTCTTGCTTCTGAAGTTCCCTTAATTCTATTGAAAGTGGAGAAACCGCTCAGGCAATAATATTTTTACGGTTTCTAACTGAAAAATTTAGTATGGAAAGGTCGACTCTGAAAATAAAAGTAAGTGAAGCGTTCTACCGTGTTGAGTAATTGAACAAAACACATTGATTATGGTTAGGTGTAATAAAAAGTTTCTAACTCACTTCGTCACATTTGTAAATATAACCTAATGAACAGGATTATAGTATATTACATCACCTTTTGTTTAGCTGACAATCGTGCGAACACATTACAAATAATATGATATCATTTTTTTTTATAAATTTGTTAGTAATGAAGGAAAATTTAAATCCGTAAATTATTATGCATAGCACCAGTATTTTAGTTCATTCGAGTTTTCACTCCGATGAAGTTTGCATAGCCTCTCGCTAACACTGCTAAACAAATTGCTACACATAAATTCGTTAGTCAGTGCTGTAATCTATTGAAAATATATATAATCTACGGAATCGATTCGTTATTTATGATCAACATCAATATTGCAGTAGCACTGCGATGTTTGCTTGTAGTTTTTTTGTTCATATACAGTGCTATTATAATTAAGAAAAAAGATTTAATTCAATTATAGTACGTACTTAAATAAAATTTATTTTTTTTCCTATTTTAACAAAGGAATTATAATTAGTTCTACTATTTTTTGGGGTAGGTAATAATAATCTCTTTTTGTTTAATTTTTGTTTGTATGTGTAAATATGTTACTTGCTTGTGTAAGAAACTTTTAATCAAAAAGTAATCAATTTACAAACTTGTTAAATTGAAATATTTACATGTTCACATACAAAGTTTAATAGATACCAGTAGAATAACAATTTCTAAATATTGAACATGTTACTAACAGGCACTATAACAAATACATGAACTAGGCAATGTTGCCCCCTGGGAACTTCGAGCTGTAATCCGGAGGGCGTATTGATTGTCCCATTATTTCTCCAAAACCCGAGGGATTATCTGCGATAGTGAACATTTATGAGCCTATATGATGGGAACTTATAATTGATAGGCAATTTTGAACCGTGCTCTGGACATGACAATATATTTCTCGACTTATAAACTGGTTCCAAGTCTTAGTAATTATTGTGATAAGTGTCATATTGTAGAAATTATTGGTGTAATGGAAAATGTTTTTGTACATATTGATAAAAGTTTTAGGGATTCATGAGTAATGGAGTTAACAATGTGTTTGGCTTGCTCATGCTGCGTGCTATAAATATAAAACAAATAGCCATACTATTGGTCTAAGACCAATTGAATGCTAACCTAGCTAGTTGAAGAAACCTGAGCATGATAACTGTCAAGGAATTGAAACTATTTTACGACGGCAATGGCTTACGCTGAGCGCTTTGCTATATACTTATTACATAATTTATTTTAATATTTTGCCTTTCCATTGTTTCAGTTAAAGTACGGTAGTATAAAAATAAAATGTCTTAGCATACTTTTGAATTACTGTTACACAATTTTATTATTCTATTGCGTTATATTATGTTACATTATTAAAAGATTGAAACTGTAATAATGCTGTAACTATGTACTGTTTAATATTAACGAAATAATACACCACTTTCATCTTCTTACCATTGTAAGCCTCTTTCAAACTTTACGTGCCTTTTAAATGCCTACCACACTTACGTATCACCATCCAAATTCATTTAATATACTAAAACAAATCAGACCCAATTTCTGAAGTAATCACTATTTACATTTATGTAGATAAGTATTTATCTCACACTATAAAGCTAGCCTTGTACATTATGCCGGGATAGTCAGGATATTTGGGGCAGCGACATTAACAGGCCCACCCAACATTTACTTACTTATTCACGGTATTAGGTATTTCGAGATACACAGCACACTGCTAACGAAACGATTGTCAGAACCTACACCTATAGGCCTAAACAAACTTGACATGAATGTTAATGGGGCCGTTCTAAATTTAAATCTTTTGAAGTTTGAACACAAGAGTAGGATTGACCTTCTGTTTTACTTAATACGTAAAAATATTATATTTTATTTAATTAATAACATTTTGTAAAGCAGATATGTACAGGAAGTGCCTGATTATAAGATTTATCCAATGCTTCTTTTACCAAATCAAACCATTTTGAATTAAAGCGTCAGATACACTCTTTTGTTTAAGATTACAATATAAACATATTCCCTATCGCTACTTACAACTACATTCGATTGCCTTGATGGCGTAGAGGTAGCGAAAGCGACTGCTGAGCTTGAGGTCTCGGGTTCGATTCCCGGGTCGGACCAAATGTTTGTATTATCTGCAAATATTTATTTCGGAGTTTGGGTGTTTTCTATGTACGAGTATAATATGTATCTATTTACAGAAAAAAAAGTATATAAATATTCTATCAGTCAGTCTAGTTATCATAGTACAAGCTCTGCTTAGTTTGAAATTTAGATGGCGTTGTGTATTAAATGTCTGAAATATTTATTTATATATTAAAAGCAAACGGCTACTTCCATATACAGCTGTTTAAATTTTTCTATGATTCGTTCTGTATATGCTTCTAGCACTCAATAAAAAAAAATTCGACCACTTGTACCTTATGTACTAATTAATGACTAGCGTATAACTAAAAATTGGAAATTTTTTAAATTGTTCTACAATTTAAATTTTAAAATTTGAAAAAAAACGGGCCGTATTTAATTCAGTTTTCTTTTCAAATTATTTGGGGACAAATTGTGCTTATAACACATAGACATTATTCATACACTTTTGAAATTCACATCTAAGGGAAAAAAAAATTATTCAACTTTTTCAGTCCCAAGATTTAAAGCCTCTAAAGAGATCAGATATAATTTCTCCTAATCTGACCAGTTAATCTTTGGTAAATCGGTTTTATCCTTTACCAACATTACGAACACAAACTCAACGGATAAGTTGAATATCTCATGTTTTCTACTTAGGGTTGTGTATTTTCTTCCCTTTTCAGTATAAGGAAAGCTTACGACTACAAAGTTTGCGGTCCGCTTTAATCTAATTCTTCCAACTGAAGTTTTATGACTAGTTTTTTATTCAGTTCGTTTAAAGACAACAAACTTTATGTGTAGTTAATAATTATTTTGTGTCATTTGTAATATGCTTGTAGAATATTTAAAAAAATGCGATAACCATATAAAAACCCTGTATATCTTAAATAAAAGAAATTAAATTCGAAAAATATTATTAATTGTCTCTTTTGTAAAAAGAGCTCTGTAAGAAAGTATAGCATTACTATTTATAGTTATACCGCCACGGCATTTTATAACAAATGACTAGATCACAAGACACAAAACAAAACAATATCCCGCAAATGGAAGCTATTTAAACCTACGCCTTTCATTGTAAAAAAATGTTGAAGATTAAAAGTAGCCACACAAACTTAGCAAGCTCTTTTAACCGCCTTCTACAATTCTCTGATCCACAATCTTAAAATACCAACTTATTGCACCAATGTATTTAATTAAATCTGTAACAATGTCGTGTAAGGGCATGGTAGGCACGCCTTTTCCCTTAAAGGCCAGCACACAAGAGTGACGTCTATCGATAATTGCATTACTTTTCTAAGTCGGTCGGAAGTAGAACGGAATGCGATTCGTGACTGAATATTGTATGGAATAGTAATAATTTGTAAAATAAATGATAGTAATCGTGCCATGAATGCAATCACTATACAATTTTCTGCCTTATCACGTGTACATAATTATATTTTATACACATTATTGTATAAAAAATAATTATGTATATTATAAAATATTTGTATCTCCACACAATGTAAAGGAACTCGAATGCCTAAATCCTACCTAATTACTTTCACTTTTATTAAGGTATATTTTTAGTAACATTGTATGTACGTAAATACAGAGAACAAAGAACTTTAACAGAATTACATCTAAAATGTTACCTATTATAATTGTTTAAATTGAGTAAAGTATTTAGGTATTCAACTACAAGAGGTACACCATGAAGTTAAAGAAGTAAAGAAAGTTATACAATTAAATAGTGAATCAAATATTCTGAAATTGCAGTTTTATAACTATTGCCAAATGAATTAAATAAAAATTTATTACAAAATAAATGATAACTATTCCATTAATTAAAGTATTCAAAATGTACAGTAATTACATTGACAATCTCGAAACGTTAAAACGTGAAATGTAACAAACACAGAAACTCATTATTTTATTTACGATATCAGTTAGGATTAGCACGAACGAGTCCCGTCTGTAAAATACAAGTAGATACGGTCCCTTCCTCAACATCCGTATCCCTTACAAATAGGATTACGTGATGTGAGGACTCGTATTATTCATTTTGTCACCCGATGAAATGCGGGAGACACGTTATTACCATAGCTGATATTCATACTAATTTTATAAGGGTAAACTCGTAAAAGTTATATTTTACTCAAACGACAGGGTTTTGCTAAAACTGATTTTTGTAAATTAAACAATTTACAGACGAAAATACTTTAGTTTAATAGTCACCGTAATTGATGGTAGTGTACACAACTAAATTGGTAAACAAGCAAACATTTTTAATTCAGTGGGGTGACTAAGTAATGTACGAGTAGTTTAATGTGCGCTAGCTCTACTGACCTTTTAATGTTTTATCAAAACTTTAGCGACTGTCTACTATAGTCTTTTGTATTTGGGCTTATGACTGTTTCTTATGTACATTTTAGAAACGTATAATTTTTAAACTAAAGTTAGAAAAGTTGGTTACCTAATTGCTTTCACAGTTAATTACTTATGCTTAACTTGTTGCTTCTTCAGAAGATTTTATTCAGAATGCAGATCTTCTTATAATAGTATTCTTTAAACGAGGTAAGTAAATAATTACGCACAGGAACTTTCAAAGGGAAACTGACTTTTTAACAACAGCTGTTACTTCATTGTTGTTTTTATAAATGTATAACCGTTTCCACACTGCAATTAACATTTAAAACGTCAATCATAAAACAACAACCATAAATAAAAAAGTAAAAAATAACAAAATTGTGAAATATTATACATATATAGAAATTTTGGTGAATGAAGCTAAATGGTCCCTTCGTTTTATCATAGCTTATAAATATTACTGCAATTATGTTCCGTTATACGCCCAATATAAATATAACTCGTGAAAGTATAAAAATAATTACTACCTTCACATTCATACACCAATATAACGGTTCGTCTGGACACGCTATTGAATTTCCCTTTCATGTTAAAATACTTAAAATACACATTTGATAATATACGTCTTAGTGTTTATCAGTAATCTGGCTCCGCCTAGTTTCGGGTCCCACTGCAGTGTGCGAGATGTGTAAAAAAAAATTATTTATTCATTCGTTTTATTTATATGTATATGTTGGCTGAGAGATACAAGTAGCTTAATATGTTTTCGGTAAGGTCAATGCGATCAACTGCATTTGAAATACACACGTGCATTCACACGAATTGAGATTGCAGTAGTTAAAGCTAAAAACATGTCAAACTTTATCAAAATCTTGATTACTTGAATACTGATGAAACGAAAAAATATTTGATAAAGATACGTTAATAACTTAAGAAATGTTACAGCCAGTAAATATCTACAGTACATTATTTGTAGGATTAGACATTTAAGACGCCATTGGGTTTGGCTTTTGTTCATGGTGTTAATATTAAAATGTACACATATTTTTATTGGTTTATTTGTAACACTTTTTCTTTTTAGTAAAAATATAACCAGTTCTGCGGCTTAATCTAAGTGATTAATGTAAATGTACTCGTAGATCGTAGATAGACCAAACAATAATCTTTTTACTCTAAATAACAAGATTCACAAGTGACATGATCTATGACTTTGAATAAATCTTGAGAGCGGAATAAGAGGTTCTTCATTACGTATTCAATTCTGTTCTGAAACCTCTCATGTCTTTTATTGAAAACGTTTTTTTTTGACCATATTTTAATTACGTTATTTTGCTAATATTGACAAAGCCTATGTCACTTTAAATCAAATACTAATTACATATATATTTTATTTTACGTGAAAATATTTTTAGGCATATACGTTATAATAATATGCAACTGGTCAAGGAAAGCTATTAAATAAACATATTAACAGAATGGAAGTCCGTTAGATATATCGTGATAGTAAATAGAATAAAGCAATTACGGAATCATAATCAAACTTACAAACTCACACAAACAACAATTTCTTTGAAATTAATAATTATTCCGGACATCTGACATAGAAGGTCACGTAGTTTCAAATTAAGCAAATCTCGGAATATGAAAGTTAGACTGACTAATATCATACTTTTGTACTTTTTTTGTAAATACATGCATAATATATACACGAAATATTTGTATTCCAAAAAAAAAGTTTGTAGATCATACAAACATTTGGTCCGTTCCAAAGAATTCCAAAGTAGTTATGTACAAACGTGGCTTAATAGTGACAAAATAGAAATGTTTTTTGTAAAGGGAAATACTTTTACATTCATGCGTAATCTATGATTGAAATCAGACATATATTGTTTGTGAGGCTACTAAGTACCATCGGTCAAAACCATAAAATGACTAGGCCATAATTTTTACTGTAATTAGTTCATCGCATGACGTGACTAGACGTAATCAATAAACTGGCACGTGGGTAATATATGAAATATTGGAAAAGCTTATACATAATAAAATGGCTACTATTTAAGGTTGTATAATTTTGGAGAGAACTATTTAGCAACCTTGAATTCACTTATTCATCTTGGAGCGGTGCGCGTGCAAAAATAGTACATGCGTATTTAATGGGTTAGGTACTTTCAATGAAAATGTTCATTTTGGTTGAGATAAATTAGTACAAGTTTCTATAACATACAGTGAGATAATATTTAGTAAATAGTAGTAATCAAGCTTTAAAAATGCCGTTAAAGTTATCACCTACTTTTCCCTAAATTATTTTGCGCTTCTACTACGATATGATTGAATTTCCAATTTTTACGTAGTGTGACTACCTACCACCAGACCTTTACAACCCAACTACTCGACAACATCGAATTCTGTAAATAGACACTTGTCGAATTTTTATATTGCTACGACATTCATATGGCAGTTGAAACTGACGGCTTAGCGTTCGGTTTGAAGCATATAAAAGCCTCAATATGTTAAGAACAGTCACCTACCTACCTACTTGGTTAAAACTTAACATATACTACTACAGTCTGTTTAAAAAGAACGTGACCGCCATTATTCAGAAAAAATAAATCAGAATGTTTTTACGAAATATTTTATTGAAGAACATAACGCTAGCTTTTGCGCAGTCACTCAATAATTTGTCCCATCGCCGTCATTATGTAGGTAAACAAATCTAAGATACAAATGGTTCTGGTTAGAATACAATATAATACATTTTTCAAAGAAAAATAACAACGTGCTTTGAAGATTGCTAGCCTTTGTATCGTGTTGATTACTAATTATTATTTCACCAATGCTTTGTCAAATTCTCAACTGAACAATTGCTACTGAACTTGTGATCTCCAAAAGATTTTCAACCAAAACATTTTTCATTAGTTTCTGCTATTGTTATATAAAACAGATATTCTTATTACAAGTTAACCGACATGGATGGAATAACTTGCATATAACTTAACACACGAAGTACGAGATGTACTTCTAGTCTTTCTTCAGATCTTAACAAGCAAATATAAAATAATTAACAGTTTATCGTAATCAAATTCTATCACGTAATTATATTTCTATAGATACGTTAACTTGTAAATAAAGCAGTAATTAATGTGTAGTAAGGTGTGTTTAGTGGCATGGTGGTTTGTTAACAAACATCTGTGACTGCTGAGAATATTTATACGGTGTTGTACCATACGAGTCATATCTTTCTTGCTCATTTCTGTCAAATTTTGTTACTTAAAACTGCGTTATATACTAAGCGCTTGAATTAAAATTGGTTAGACCTTGAGTATACTTTCTGGCAAAAAAATAGCTTGAAGTTATAAAATTAAATTATTATTATTATTATTACACTCACAGCTTCTTTTATTTAATTTTGTCGTATAAAATATATATTCTGTTATTTTCGTTAATTGTTTTGTATACTTACTTATCTGCGACAGTAGACAGAATATAGGGAAGTGAACATGAATACACAAGTTACTGTACTTTGAAGAACAATATTATATATATAATGATCATTATTTATTAACCTTTCAGAAATTCTAATAAAACCTTAAGATAAGACGAAATAGAAGCAATTGGAGTTATGAATTTAAATTTTTAAATTAAAACTTATTTAAAAAGTGCATGAATGCCATTTTATTGTGAGTAAGAAGACTTTTACACAGGTAATTGCAAACACGATCATGTACACTGAAAACATAAATTCTTACTTAGCTTTGTGTAATTGCGTGTAAGTATAGAGTGTTTCTTGAAGAAAGGCAATAAGGCATGAAACGAATGTATGTATTTTGAACAAACGATGACCACAGTTCTTCTCGGCCTCAGTACTGTATAAAAATATAGAAAGAAATTCCATTAATGCAGTCCTTGTATATGTGGAAAAAAGTCTATCGACCCTGAAACCAAAGCCCGTACATACTTTATTTATATTTTATATTAATTATTTTGTATCTCACATCCGTTGATTGCCAAATAGTCTCTATTAACCGTATTAGCCATTTAATCACCAATTATCAAAGTTGTAAAAGATTTTAGTAGCAAATAGGTAGCTCGTATGTATATGATGAACTTGCATTTGGTAGTTAAGTAGAAGTTGTAAAATTTTATAACGCGATTGTCGTATAAAAGGCCAGCACTTTACTTTCAAGTAAAGCACCTGTTAATATCGTTTTAATAGATGACGACGTTACAGAATATTACGGGCCTTATATTGCTATTTTAATCTTAAATGGATTAATATGGTTTGACTGCACGGTTGGCCTAGTAGTTTAAGTGGTCACCACGGCGCTCTCTACTGCACTGAGTGTTGTGGGTTCAACTCTTCACATGGGACAACACTTTGTGTTGCATAATGCTCTAAATAATTTATCCTTTAGCATAATGTCCGACAGTGGACTGCAATGGTCTAATGATGATCGATGATTTACAAGAAGTGTGGCCTTCTGAATTTATACAACCACAAATAGGTAAAGAAAAAGGAGGTTGGCGGTATTTTTTATTGTGTTTGTTAAGCGATGTTTATCATTTTTGTTGGTAGCTTTTAACAAGCTTTTTTTGTCAGAAAGTAGGTGTTTACCTATACTGAATGTTATCACGAAAATACCGACGACGGAGTTCATTGTCATCAATAATTTGATGAATTGCGGTAAAAATTCGAACTCGCAAAATCAATCCTTAGCTCTGATTAATAATAATCTATTCTTTCATATCATATTCTATTCTCGGAGTATAAACACATATTAGATAAATTCATGTTTTTGTAAGTTATAAATTGACTTAAAAGCCTTTTTAAAAAAATAACGATATGTTCAATGACGACTCGTGGAATGTACTTAAAAAACTAACTGAGTACAGTTTGTACATATTTGTGAATTCGTTAATGTATTAATAATCGGTTATAACTTTTAATTTTTTTTATTTATTGAGAGACCATCGAAGACAACAAGACTGCTCTTGTTTGATTTAAATTATTCGGAATAAATTAAAAAAAGGTGGCACTGAGGAGATTTCAACTTAAAAAAACTGAATTTTTTTTATTATTGTCATTGTATCTGACAGAAAGACACAGGATAATAATTTTTTTTTCAAAAAATCACACAAGGAAATGATAACTTAACGTAGCTTAACATTAATAGTTATTTATAAATCATTAATTATATTTTAATAATTAATCTAGTAGCTTTCTCCTCAAATCTTCTGTTTAATTAATAGCTACTGTAAATAAATTCAGCCACTGTCATGTAACCGAAAACAAATGGATGCTTTAAAAGATTAATGTTATCGAGAAAGTGAATATATTTTTAGTACTGTCAATATTATTTGTGGGCAAAAGAGAACAATGTTAACTCAATTATTTGAACATGAAACGGGTACTACTTGTTTGTACTGAATTATTAATAGTAATATTTATATTTGAATTTTCTGCCTCACTAGAATACTCATAGCTGCTGTTATCGGCATTAGAGTTAAAAAGTAGCTACATATACATATGATAACTGTTTAGTTCTTTTTTAACCTCATCTTAAAGCTTACTGTTTGTCCAAGTTTGATAAATATACTACTTAACAAAGATGAAATATTAAAATTACTAAAGATCATAATTATATGTGTAGTTATCTATAATTAAATACTGTGCTAATAATTTTATGTTCAAAATATTTTCTAAAAAAGAATGTTTTAAATGTGTATCGTACGTTTGTTGGTGCATTTTCTTCGTTTCTATAGCAAGAATTTAATTAAAACTTTTCTCACACACTAAGTTTTATTTTGAAAACTTTGCATCTGAATCAATAACTTTTGGTTTTCGATAATATTCAGTGAGCCAAATATTTATAATGACTGAACAAAATTACAGCTGATTGAACAATTATGATCCCTTGATTCCATTTGTATTTCACGGTTTCTGAATTTCAACAAAATCTATTAACTATTTTATCATAATTGACAACGTTTTAATTGGATTATTAATAGGTATATAATTGCCGTAAGAACAATGAGATGATTTGTAATCGATTCTCATAGTAATGTATGATGTGTGTGTCTATTTCCACATAGTATTAGTAATGTTAAGAAAAAGCCTTTTATTTCTACTTAAGGATACTAAACTCACAATGAATAAGTTTTACAGTATGTAATCTAGACACAAACCAACTGTGTTATGATCTAATAGACCGTCAAATAAAGTGAAAATTAAAAGAAATGAAGTGTATGTTTCATATACATACGGCATACCTATTCATCTATGTCTACCTGCGGAATTTTAGTAACCTTTTTACTTTTGATAACATTTTACCTAATTATCTCTTTAGTATCTTCGTCTTTAAATAACTTGGTTCGACCAAAAAGGATAATGCATAAACAGTTTATGTTGTTTACTAAAACCATAAGCTATCTCTAAGAACATCATATTTTGGTAAACTAACTGTTGTTGTGTATAAGTTACGAGTTTTGATATTCTTGGCTTACGAACGCAGACACTGTCCTTGTTTCAGTTCGCTCCTTAGGGAACATTGTACGTGACTTGTCAACTGGTTAGCGTACTATATTTCGTTTATTCTCTCCCCTTTTATGAAGATAAAGTACTACTGGTGTGTTGAAATCCAATAGGCAGACGGAGTGGATTCCAATTAGGTAACTGAAAATGAGAAATTCATAGGCGACGTAGTACAATTATACATTCGAGTTTACTAAATAAAGTTTGTATAGTTTATTACTGTAGTCAATTTAAATCTTCGTCGTAATTGATTTAAGGGAGTTTCAAGCAAGGAATTTTTAAGTAGTTGCGGTCATACTTTTTGGCTTTATATTAATGAACATACCTGTTTTAAAAGGAAGGATATATGATAATCAAATGGATGTTGAGTTTACGTATTCGCAGTCCAACAAAATAAACATAATATTTATATTTTATTATTCTAAATATTTTTGTTTTAAATTGAACTAAACTCTACAAAGTTTACTTGAATTGGAAACCCAGTAAATCACAAACTAAACACAGCAGTATTAACTTTATCTTCGTACATTTAGTGATTGTTCCTTAGTTATGACTCTCGGACAGTATTGCGCGCACATAGATAGACTCAATATTGTTAACCCTATAGCAGAACGATCAAATACTGTTTTGTATAGTAATTTCACGTCAATTAACATAAAGCCGTACTGTAAACAGTGCACTTTAACTGATCAAGTTGTCTAGATCTCTTGTCTATTAGTCAATTACATTTAAAGCAAGGGGTACCGTAGGAGGGCCAATAAATTTTATTTGCTACACCTTCATGAAACTCGTACGTATCTGATATTTTATTGATGTAATTTAGATAGATTTGTTGTTACAATTGATAATACAAGTATAATTACTGTAGTTTCTGGTTCAGGACACCTCAAAAGACTGAATCGTATATTAACCAATGTTGTTTATTTTACTAAAGATTCCAGCGCAAAAACTCGTATTTTTAAATAAATCGATCCTATCGAGTTGCTTCTATCGAAATAAAAGTCTACATCACTTAGGTGATGGAGTTTTTTCAGAAGACTTTAGACTCTAGATAGAATTTAGATGATCAGTCTACATAAATAATAATAACGCAATGAATACAGTTCTAACTTACGGTACTGTGCTAACATGCCTCATTTTAAACCATAAAGTTTGCCTTGAATCTAAAGGCTAGACAATATTTTTTACTAAAAAAAACTAAACGTTCATTTGTATACGCAACAAAATATTTATGACATCATTAGTAAAATTGTTAGCATTAGCATGAAAATTTTATTCTAAAAAGAAGAGAATGGCCCCAAGCCTAATGGATTGCGAAAAACAAGGTGCCCATAAATTGTTTTCCAGTTATACGCCAAACTATGGTTTCGTAATTGTAATGAACAAGGGCTCTCGAGTTTTTATTTTGAGAATCGTAAATTGCCCGACGTGAGACGCACTTTTATAACAATTTATATCCTCAACAATAAGAGCGTTTACATTTTTTCTAGAAACATATTGCGGTCACATAGTGCTTCGTACTGAGATCTATATATCTACTGAAGTTAAGTGCAGAAAAGTGTCGAGATGCCTCGGCTACTTGCAACCAAGAATGTCCGCAATAAGGCTTTTAAATGTCATTTTTTATTGAAAGCTTCTTGGCTTTTGTAGAAGACCTTGTAAAATTTAATAGTCCGAGACGGCATTTTCACAGCAAACATTACAGCAATAGAAAGTTTTATAAAAGCTACCGGTTTATAGGTCGGCTTAGATGCTTCAGATTTTGTGAATCTCACAAAGGCTTATTTTCACATGTAGCTAAAATTGGAAGACAATAGAGAAGGGCAAGTAATAACGTCAACTAGAAGAATAGGGTTGAACAAAACGGGCATGAGTGGCGAACCAGGGTCGTTTCATTGTTGCCCTAGAAACTGGCAGTATGAATGAAAAGTGTGCCTCACTTATGAGTTTTGAATTTTCTATTTTATTTTCACAAGCAACTTGACATTAAACTTTAAAATGGTTTCTGCATTAAAGTGAAAATAGTTAATTATTAAAGTTATTTCTAAAAAAATACATTAAGAAATAAGCTTCTGAGGATGATGATATTGAAATCATTTTCACACTTGCAAATGATAGTTCGAATGGTTAATGGTCTTGATTGTTCAAGTATTGTCATGGAATTGATTTCTACCCACTTTTATGATCGATGATCGTTTATTATGTGTTTAAAAATATGTCAAGTTAGTGTAGTAATGGTATATAAAGGACTGCTCGGTTCTGTCTGAAGGTTTCAATTTAAAAAAAAAACTGTATTATTGTACTATTAAGCTAAAGCAGAAACATGTAGTCTATTCTATACCCGACAATTATCTCAATAAATGTACCTGTGGCGCCTGTTTTGTAACATATGTCAGCAAATCCTATATCCTCTCTCCTATCTTCCTGTGGCAATTACTAAAATATAGTTTTACGTTCATGTTTTACTTTGTTACTTAGGCATATTCGAACTTTATTACAAAACATTAACCAATGGATATTGTTACATTAGTTCAGTGACCTCAGAACATATATATTTCTTGAGGTAGTAAGTTCAGATCGCGTTCACTGGTGCGAGTAAAGTTATGGCCCCAGCAAATGGCCCGAAACATGCTTGAGCAGACTACAGATGCGAAATATTGGCACTCTTGTTTGATTTTCACTTATTTTGAATAATTGATACTGTCACTTCCCCCTTTTTATTGTTCTTAAATAAAACAGACTCAAATATTTTGGTTTTATCTTTTTCTATTTTTGTTATATTATTCTATCGTTGTTATTTTGTCATACATATAAAAGTGATAGATATATATTGTCATTCCATACGAAGCGTTGTGTATCGTATTTTTACATAGTTTTAGTGACAGAAATTAACTGGCATTTTGTAATATGTTCAACTTTTATGCTACATTTGCGGTGGCCATCCCTCGACTCGGCAACCTAAATTTTTTTATGTAATAAATGTAAACTACTCTACATATTTTTATTACATCAGTTTGTGGGAATGTAGTTGTGAATCTTAAATGTCAGTTGGACTTTTTGCTAGGCATCATTAGAGGTCGCCACGAGATTGGACTCTCATTACTGAAGGACTGACTCGTTGTGAATTAATAAGTGAACAGTGCAGTCAACGAAAGCGTTTCTAGAGTACCTAATACAGAATATATGTCATTCTGTTTTAGGACTAAAACTGTGGTAACACGGGTCACATGAATTTTTAAATGCACAGAAATAAGACGCAGATGGTTGTGCTTAAAAGTGCAATAACAGAGTTAATATCCAATATCTTTCTTCTTGTGCAAGTCTTTACAGAAAATTGAGTTTTTTTTTTTAATTACACAGTTATTACTATTGCTTTTATCCGAGATAAATTTACCATACCAGTTATCAAATGCTGAAAGGTAAGGTACTGCTGTAATTATCATCAATTATTTCGATATATCGTTATATATCTTTCTTGAGATAAATCACTAATTATTAAATGTCACGTAATAAGCACTAAGAACCGACGAGCATGCATGCAACATTAATGAAAGTGGACGAAGCAAAAGAGGTGTGTGAGGAACGTAGTAAATAGGTGTGACGTTATCTATGTATGTCTTTATGTCACATAATAATATAAGTAGTTGATAAAATTGACTTTTAGGACTTAGAATCATAGAGCTAAATACAACGCAAGTCAAGTGAGCTTAAATACAACGTATTAATTTGCATCTCTGATTTGCATAACTTCTAACATCATGGATCAAAAATTCCAAGTTAAGATAGCGTACGTAGTGTACGCTGTCTTAGCTTGGAATATTTTGATATCCATAAACATTAATATTAACCACATATATGAACCAATTGTTTTTTAATAAATACATTTATTATGTGCCTTTACCTTTGCAACGGATACAGGTGCGACCGGTACAGTAAATCACGATGGCGTTGGCTCCGTTTTACCAGTCTAAAACAATACCAATTCAATTACAAATTGTGTGTTATAGTCCTATATTTTTTTGTGTTAAACGAAATATGAACAAATTATATAGTATATCATACGAAGGAAGTTTTATGACAGTTGATCAAGATTGAGTTCATCGTGTTCAAATGAATGTTGTTTTTTTTTCCTCTTCGCCGATACAATAAATGTTTTCGGCCGAAAAACAATTTTATATAAAAAGAGATGTTAACAATTATATTTACTTATTTTCTTAGCTATTTTCTTATTTTTCAGGTCGGTACCGTGTAACATTATAAAACCTGATTACTTTAATAGCCAATTTCCTGCCTGACGCAAACAAATCCTCCTTTTAGAAAGCAGTCGTTTTCCAATTTGATTGGACTAGGGAAGACAATATAATAATATAACAAAATATATAATACAATATAATATAATAAGGGTAGGGAGTGCCAAAGCTTTCGGAATGGTAAATGGTACTGAGCTCACAGTAACCCAAAGATGCTGGGATCGTGCTAGCCCAATCTCAACATACACGTGTCTGGGATATATGTATTTATCATACTTTAGGCCAATATCACAAGAAACGCTAAATAAAATTTCTAATTCTGCCTTATTATTTGTATTTTCTAGGGTTTTAACATGTTTTTATTGGAATATAATACATTATAATAGATAATAAAACACTGGATGGGGACGTGAGTATGTAACATCTAGTGTGTACTGACTGCACTACCTTTTTTTAGATTTATTATTGCTTATTTTTTTGAGAGAGCCCCTGGCTCTTCATTAATATTAAAATTGTTATACTGATTAAAGCAAAGATCAGGTCAAAGATTTTAACTTATCGAAGGCATATGCCAAAAATAATGAAATTTCAGTCACCAGATAAGTGAAGCATCCTAATTAAAAATTCTATTAAAATTTCATTATGCCCGGTATTTGACAGGCCGCTCTAGCTTTATATAACGTTATGGATAGATTATATCTCGACTCTAATACTCTTTTGACTATGTTTGTAAGCAGTGTACCTATTATTTATTCTACCTCGTATGTAATGTGAATAGTATTTATCATAAGTCTGAGTGAGGTACTGAACAATTATGATTATCCTAAAATATTCATTTGACTTCTTGAATTTTCAATCATCTTGCAACAGTGTTTGTTAATATAATTATTAGTATTAATTTTTCAAGTTCATAAAGGAAACTAAACTGCAACTTAAGTATACAATTCTTCTCCTTGGCAAATGTTGGCAGTCAGCTTGTATATTGTTATCGGTTCCTATCTTAAATTTAACAATAAATTAACAGTCAGAATATGCTAAGATGTTAATAAATCAAAGTAGGTGTTACAACCAGAGCCTTTGTTAAGTTATGAAATAACTTGGATTAAGAGCCTGATCCACATCCGTAACATAACTTAGATAACATAAAAAGTAACGTTAAAGTTAACGGAACTGGTTAATAGTTTTTATTTTCTTGAGAGAAGTACTAGGTTAGACAGTAGAATTTTAATTGTTTATTTAGGTTGTTGTATACTCAAGGGCCTTGGCAACAAAGAAATGGTTTATCAAACGAATATTTGTATTTGCAATGGTCTCATACGTCATCTTTGTGTCTTTTTGTTACAATAACAAAGGGAGTTCCTTGATATTGAAGGAGTACAGTGTTAAATATGAATAACTGTCCCATTGACTAGAATAACACTGGACGAAAAGAGCTCACCTTTAGTACTGCACGTTGCACTTTTTCTAAATTTAGAATTATGGTCTTACGAGCTCCTCCTCAAGCGGAAATGCAATACCACAGAAGTGAATGATAACGGGCGATGTAGACTCGTTTCACAATCCGAGTTCCCGCAACATACCGAAGATTCTTTAACATGAATATTAGTTTTCTGATCCGTGCTATAAGTGAGTCTATGTGAGCAGCGAAATTAAAATTGTTGTCGAGAGTTACACCCAAATATCTAATAGTATCTGCGCGTGCTAGTTTAGGGTAAGAGCATGGGATAAAACTTCAGTTAGGACATCAATAGACGATCATCTGATATGTCTCTGAAGGCACATTCGGTTGGCGCATAGTAAAGTACATTATTTTAGTTTTACCCGTGTTCAGTGTAAGTTGAACAAACATCTCATGCCAGGTGTCTGCGATGAAGGTTAGCATGGTATCATCAGCGAATGCTGTAATTTTGCCATGGAGTGGGAGCTAACATAGCTAGTTTAGGTAAATTAAGAATTGTGTAGAACTAATGACGTTCCTTTGAGGGACGTGAAAGTGACCAAAAGGTTGTTACTCAAATAATTGTTGATATTTACGCACTGTGTCCTGTTATTTAAGTAGTCCCTGAAAATTTACAGTGAAAGGTTGCGTATTACTAGTCTCTCAAGCTTCAACAATAAGTTGGGCATAGAAACTGTCTCAAAAACTTTTTGAGGTCAAGGAATACAGTCAGTACTATCTTATTATGGTCCATACTGTTCATTGTGTAGTTTATTAGGTCTAGGATGACACTATTAATTGACTTATGTAGCCAGAAACCAAACTAGATGGGAGAAAGAAGGTTTTTATCTTTCAAGTATTAGATATGTCTATTGTTGATGTTGCGTTCTAAGGTTAAGGTTAAGACTAATAACTAATAGTCTGGATATCGTAATAGCAGCTGTTCCCGGATCCCTCCTATGTTAGGCGCAGAGTCACACACCGTGTGGTTTTAGTCGGTCCGATTCCGACACACCGCCTCGCCGTAAACCCCGGTGGGGTGACGGCCCGAGGGGGTTTCCACAAGTTAAAAAAAAAAAAGAAAAAAAAGACTAATAGTTGTATTCATAATTGTGCAATCCGTACTTTTTAGTATTTGTTGCGATGGGATAACTTAATGATAGAAATTGAGGCGAACTAAGAACAAAAACTTTATTTTAAAAGTAGAATAAGTACGGAATAAGCATTTCTGATATAAAAACGAACTGAGGTTTTGTGGTATGAAAACGTAACAACCTAAATATACAACTTAATTATTTCTTATTACCACACAAAAAGATACCAAGTTTCAACAGTAGGAGAGTTTACCCATATTATCGACGTTTTGATTTCAAAATACTTCAACTTGGAACGCTTTTTTTGATAAAAAAGTTTAAGGAGATTGGAGCATTTCGTTACCAAAACTTATTAACAGAATATTTAAAGGATATTTTTGTAGTTAATTATTATTATTATTATTATTTTCTATATTGAGGACCTGTCAAAGTGACTACTCTACCTGTTGGAAAGCATGAATAGAATCCAAGAGTTCTGGTCACCATACTCACAGCAAATGCAGACAATGCAGTATGATGACTTACACTATGGCGGCCTAGTGACATGCTTTTTCACACCCCGCTTGGGGACGTAAAATGCATGACAGGCATCGTGGCAGTGTAAGGTTCACACAATTACCACGATAACTATGACGCCTGCAACAATAGGCCTGCGGCCTCGCACTCACCAACGAAACACGTCAGCACCTACTGTCACTAGGTCGGTCTTTAGAGGGAGATTAGTACTGCCCCGGTCGAGCTGGCCCGTTCGTGCTGAAATCAGCGTAGCTCTACTACTTCTTGTGTCTTCCTCGTAAACATACGATATAAAATAATTTAGTAACATAGCCAATGATTTTATACAAATTTTCGTTATCCACTTTCAACTCTATTTCATCCCCTTCCGTATCGTTCTAGCATATTTAAACTTGGCCATGTAAATGATTTGACAATTATTAATTGTGTAGTTAATTTTAAACGATATTATGCTCTCGAAGGAACTATAAATGTGTTTTGTATGTAAATTAATTCACAGTGACGGCTGGAGTCGCAAACCTATAAGTATATTATATGTTATTTTCTATGAATGCGGCAGAAAATTCGTAACAGAAACTACTTATCAGCACGCTATGACCTTACACAGTAATAGCCTCCTTAAAAGCCACCTTGACTGAATTACTTTATTTATATTCATATACCTAAGTATTTCAATTGTAAGTGAAAAGACTGATCGATATTTCATTCGTCGGGTGTGACGCCAGTAACTTGAAACGATCAACAAATATTTATGTTGTGAAATTGAATTGGTTTTTATTTATGTTTTTTGATGTTTAAAAATTTCTTTAATTTGTAATGTTTACTAAATGTTCATGAGTGCATTTTACGAGGAATAAAATATGTGGAGTTCTGCAGTATATATATACTCGTATACAGACAGTTGACTTGCTTGATTGCTTGTAAAGATCTAGAACAATAATGCATATACTTCACTCCGAAATGTGTTCACAAACCTTACAAACTTCAGCTCTTAATTTAAAAGATAATTATATCAGAAAGATTTGGTATGGAAATTAAATTATTACAAAAATTTAAGTAAATTTACTAGTTACCTCTTAACAATTAGTCTGTTTATCTTGATTAATGAGATCGAAATTAAAAACTTGGAGTTTCATACAAACGGGACTGTAATAAGGTTGAGCTATTTATAGTAAAACCATAATTTATTAACTAGGTTATTTGAAAAGTCGTTGCCCGGTTATAAGTAAGATTGATTGTTCTTCTCGTAAAAAATATACATTATTTTGGAAATTCTCTCTAACTTTATAATCAGTCCTTTCACAAACATTAAAATTTGTTTTGTGTATTTTAGATTTTTAGATTAATTAAAGTTAAAGAAAAATAGTGAAAATATATTTGTTTTGATAGAATGATAATGATAAAATACGTGGCGGTAAATGAAACAGTAAAAGATAAAGTATTTTATCAAACGTTCAAAGAAAAAAGCAGTGCAATTGTCAGGCTTCTTAGAGTAGATTGTCATGTGTATTAAAATAATTTCAAGGTTTAAACTAATTAAGTACTTCATAACATGTTTTTCTACCAGAGAAAAAAATTAGGTGAACGCGTGAACATACACACGTTTATGTGTACAAGATGAGTTTAATAATTAGACATGCACTAAACACCGTCATCATTAATCATGTACCACATGACGCAGAGCTGCCCTTGATTTATGTTAGAATAATATGGATTGGCTTAATCCTGAAAATATATCTACCATAAAGACAACATGAAGTATCAAAATTCATTTATTTTAACTATGGATTTATGAACCGACTTCTAAAGAAGAGAAGGTTTTCAATGCAATTATATTTTTTTGTATTTGTTACCTCGTAACTTGTTAATGGGTGTACCAATTTTGATGATTCTCTTTATATTCGAAGGATGGTACTTGTCATGACGTCCCATTTAAATTTTAATGACATATGATAAGTACTTTTTAAGTTATCCACAATGATACGTTTTTAATTAGCTTCGAATACTCTGTGAATGTTTTCTACTTTGCACTTGTTGATGTAAAATGAACAAAAAATGTATTCGATAGTTTAGAAGAGCATAGTAGTATTAGTCGAAGTAGTATTATATCGAAGAGGTTTCTTTTCTTTTTTGGTGATGTTTTGAAGCCGTTCTACGGTAATATATAATGGAACGCTTCGATAAATGACAATAAATCTGCCGTGATTGCTACAATCATATACACAATATAATTTACACAATCACTCCATATAATATTACGCTTGAACTCTCTAAAGAGATATGCAGATGTGTTCAGTATATTTCAGTCCACTCTATAATGAGATAGTGATTTAGGGATCATTAAATATATATTAAAAGTATGTCATAAATAAAAGGATAACTTTTTTTGAAAAATAATACTGATGTAAACATTTTATCCTAAATACCTCTCATTTAGTGATATCCTGACGGAGATCTCCACTGAAGTATATAGTCTTTTGCATTTTCAAGTATGCTCACTTTGTGGAAAACCTATTTTCGTGCCTTTCACAAGTCTGTTTTAAAACTGTCCTAAAGATATATTTCTTATTTTGAGATAGGTGGTGCCATTGTTTTAAATTACGTAGTATATATGTATGTATTGATGGGCGGTGTTCCCCTTTCTTGGTTTGTCTCATATGAACAGCGCACTTAGTAGGACTGTCTATATTCATACAAATGAAATTCATTATCGAACAATAAATTCGCTAAAGACCAAGAAACAAACAAAATTAGACCGACAAAAAACCGACTTCAAGCAGACAATATGCTAAGATTCTAAAATAATTACATATGCTTATGTCTACAAGTATAGATATTTTTGGAGTTGAGGTCAGCTATGGCAATATACAATAAGGCAAGTACAATATACCTGACAACATTAATACGATAATACCTGAACTATCAAGACAATGATACAAATACACAACTGTACATTCCTCTCAACCACCCACACCGCCATGCTGGGAATGTGTGCAAAATTGTTTACATTTTTTTTTGTTGACAGTTAACCTACGTTAGCTGATCCCGACTCCAATAATAATAATAATTGTTGACACAATAATATGTCATATTATTTTTACTTTTTAAGACATTTTTTACTTTAAAATATTTTGTTTGAAGTCGTTTTTTTCATAAAATTTTGTTTTTCCTCTATAATTTACTCTATCATTGTTAAATTACCATACTAGGCATAAAAAATAAATATTATTTGAAAATAAACAATAACTTTACTAATTAACATGGTCTAAGTTCCCAATCATACTTTTTCTTTACCTTCTTACATCAAAGCATATTTTATTTACCTTTTATAATTATATCAATCGATAATTTTAATAATATAACAGACTCAGTCACCTTGCCGCTTTCTATTTACTGTGTGAATTAAAAATTGTTGCTCTGAGTCTGGATATTTGTATCCGTTTCATATATAATTGTAGCAAACTAAGAAGAGCTTCCGCTGTGAACACTAGACGACTGATTTAAATACAAACATACTTTTTTTTTGTAAATACATGCATATTATACATAGAAAACCCTTAAACTCCAAAACAAATATTTGCAGATCATATAAATTGTTGGTCCGACCCGGGCATCGAACACACGAACATCAGTCACAGTCACACAGAAGCTCAGCAGTCACATACGCTACCGCGGCAAAACCGAGGCAGTGCAATATATTTGTGAAGTCCCCCACATTACTGGACCATTATTTTTGCGAGAGTTGTCCTTTAAAAAAAGAAAAAGTTTCATATACCTCGCATTATCAACATTATTCGTTTGGAACCAGTAGATAGGAGATACTCATAAAGTACAGAAATATAATTTCATTCTTGTATCGAGTACATGAAAGCAAAATTCCCTGTTGTCGCTCTTTACAATTAGGTTAGAACGCTGGAATCCAAATGACACAATAAATCTTACAGAATTGTAATTCTTTTTACCTTAAATACATAATATGATTACATCTTAGACGTCTATACTCTCAAATGACGTTATATTATATTTTATATCGGAAATTGCGTCCACAAGCGGGGCGTGACAATGCATCTTGCTAGACCGCCATAGTGTGGGTCTC
Organism: Hypercompe scribonia; assembly: GCA_949316085.1. Taxonomy (NCBI): domain Eukaryota; kingdom Metazoa; phylum Arthropoda; class Insecta; order Lepidoptera; family Erebidae; genus Hypercompe; species Hypercompe scribonia. The sequence continues at coordinate 12,750,604 of OX438981.1, read as the reverse complement.
CACAATGCATTGTCTGCATTCACATTGAGTATGGTGACCACAACTTTTGGGTTCTATTCATATCACTTTGGTAGGTTCTTAAATAAAAAAAAAAAGATTACTATATTTTCTTAGCCCTTATAAGTTGGAATACTAATACAATATAATACTAATATGGTGTGGGTCACCATACTGCATTGTCAGCATTTGCAATGAGTATGGTGACTACAACTTTTGGATTCTATTCATGCTTTCCATCAAGCAGAGTAGAGTCACTTTGGCAGGCTATTAAATAGAAAAAAAACCCTTTTGCATGTTTAAGACTACCCTTAGAGAATGATTATACTAACATAGCTTCGCCAAACTGGATGCCTAACACAACGAAACACTGTTACCACAAATGTTTTTGTTTCACTGTTTCCATTCTTGATACTTTTCTAAAATAATTTCATTTTCCATACCTATGTACAATAACTGTACCTACCTAATACCCTGTCATATGTCGAGTGACATCCACCTCGTGGTACACTCGTACGACCAACTCAGGGGCTACTCGGCTGGACAATGAGACAGGAGCATAATTTGAATTCGAACTTCTACTATGGACTCTTAAGCACATACGCGTATACTCTTTTTTTTTCAGTCATTCATTCATTTGTAGCCAGTTTTGTTCAGTCATAAAGATAAGTTTGTATCGATTTTGTTACATTTCAATTGTAACTTGCAGTACTTCGAAATTTGTGTAGCGAGTTTTTGTTCACTAATAAAGATAAGTTTTTAACGATTTTGTTACAATCGAAATGTGCAGTACTATGAAATTTAGGAATAAATATTATATTTATATAAATAACTCTGTACTGAAAGTTTTCAAAATGAAATGGAACATAATCATATAGAAATGAATTCTTTAACCTTTTTTAACTTCATTGCCTTAACTATATTTTTTTTTAGTTATACAAATCTAAGAACTTTTTAAAAGTCAAATGTAGTTTGATATTAGCTTTGAATATACTCTTTGGACATGGTTTGCATTTGCTAAAATGCAACACTTTCGTATGTAGGTATGTCTATGTGTAATATTAGAGAATATGGATCTCCTCTTAAGACGGAAGAGACAAAACACCTTTAAAGATGTATGTTCTTGTAATTAGTACATTATTAAACACATGAGGGTTTTTGCATATTTGTAGAGGAAGTGAGAAATTAATTGATAAAGTTTCCTCCGACACGTAACGTCCCCATAAATATTAATTACTCTGATATACACACGTAAGACTTCAAGTTATTTTATATTACACAGTGGAAAAGCCACAGTTCTAATTTTGGTTATTTGCTAATTAAAGTTATTTCAATGGAAGATTTAACCGTTTCAAGGCAAACCAAATTCAAAGTTCTATAATACATTTATAAACTTTCAACAAATCAAAGTTTTTTTAAAAGATTGTAACACTCTAGATAAAAAATATTTTTAAGACGATAGAAATAAATCAACGTGTAGTATATATGTTTGTTATATGTATAAATATAGAAAGACTAAAAAGATCAGTAAATGTTAACAATTACTTTAATTCTAATATTTCATAGGTGTGTGGATTACAAGCAATTCATTTGACAAACCTTAGCTGGCAACGCAACGGCTTCACTTTTAAGTGGTATAGAAAATTTCAAACAGTAATTGATTGGATATGTAATATACACAATTGACTGACGGCACTGATTTGTCGTAATTTTTAGATGTTTTGCTTCAAACTTAACAACAAACCGATAAATCACTAATTAATTCATTAGATCCGTGCAACTTTCTTTTTGTTATTCATTCACCACCGAGTAGTCCAAGTAATACGCTGAAGAGAATGTCCGAGAATAGTTAATTTTCAAATATTTGCTAGTTAAATTCACTTAGTAGCTCAGAGACTCCTGCAACTTAAGAGTGACAAGTATCTTGGGGCCTTCTAGTGTTTCTTCCCTCATACGATAAGGGTAAGAGAAGATGGGTCACCCGATAACTTTCACTCGGTAAAGAACAACAAGAGACAAATCTCTTATCAACACCACGGCGTCACAGAAAACCGGTGTCAAACAAATTTAGTACCGGTTTTCTGTGATGCTATATTATCATTCCTGTCGAGACGGAAATATGTACCGAAGTATAGCTCCAGCAGTATTAAAATTCTTTTACAGCAGTAGCAAGCCATTTATTAAGAGACATTATCTTTCTTCGCATTGTGTTATTAGCTGTCAACTAGTAAGCTATTTTACTTCTTTAGACTTGTTTTAAAACGTAAACAGAACATGAATAATAAATAACATTATATTAAGTAAGTTAAGCCTAGAATGTAACGAAATATCTTAAATGTTTTATGTTAGTATGTTAGCTTAAATAAACAGGAAATAAATTATTTTATATAATAATCTTAAGTAATACCGCCTCTAGGTTAGTTTTCTAATCCATGTTTTATAGGTGTTATAAAAAGAATTAATTATAGTTATGTAAATGTAGATATAGGTAAGTGCTAACCCGTTCACTGTTATTTTTAAGAATACATTCGATAAATTAAACGTCTCGTAAAAAGAAATACATACCCCTATTTTCTTTTAATGACGCCATTATTCGTTATAAATATAGTTTTAAATGCTATTCCTCTGCTGTGATACCATTATCAATATTTATTGATATTAGATCTCCTTTACACTCGAGTGAGGTTGATATGAGTATTTGTTTAACTCTTAGAAGAGGCTGACAAGCGGTATTAGTCTGGATAAACATGGATTTTGATATAAGACTAATAGACTAATCATTGTACAGTTAATCAGCAATTGAGCTTATAAGACTTTAAGTTTGAAATCGGGCGACAAAACCTAATAGGGTCAATATCGGCATTTATAAAAGGAACACGATCACTATGTACAAAAGTCAAGTAGTTAATTCTCAGCTTCTCGTTCTATTTTCAAATATACCCGTAATTGTATTAAAATAGGCTTTATAGAAATTGAAATGCGTTAAACATATTCGAGTTCACTCACTGAAAAACTGTATAGTAACATTTCTCGCTAGATAAGTTTACAATTTACACCAAACTATTTTTACGCCTAAGGGATAGACTCACATGGTCCCATGTATTATTCAACGACCGATAGAAGGTCCTCTACCTTCTCGGTACTCGTACGTCCACTTGGTAGCTTTAATTACCTTTCAGAACAAGTTTTTGTACATTCATTTTGACTTTATTGGTTCTTCAGATTAATTAATTATGTACTTTTTTAATTACCCGTGTTATATCTTTTAAAAGGCAGGAGCTTACGACCGAAGGTGATTGGCATCAGCCATTAGCGATTCTTATTATTTTCCCACTCTACAGTCAACATACCAGTAATAAAAATAAATAATTAAGCCTCTAGAGAAATTATGAAGTTACGTTACGTTACGTTATGTATTGAAATAGGTTTGAATCGAAAAGCGCCCGAGGTTGTATGTAATATATAATCACAAAAAATCTCGTACACTTTTCTATCTAATAAAAATACGTTATATATAATCTTAGCAACATTTGTAATTTTAATTTCGAATTATTATTAGCTGTTTTTAGTTAGCCAACTTATGATCACGTAATAAAGTTTAAGAACATTTTTTATAGTTGGATTTATGCTTTCATTGCTGCCTTAGAGACATTCCTGTTTACTACCAGTCCAAGACAATTGTAATTTGTAGCCAAGTTTAACACATTATAATTATGATCATACATTTAAAACTTTGAAAAATCCTACACTATAGCATCCTTTACAAATCTAAAATTAAAATATGTGTCACAATTTGCGAAGTTATGAAACAGAAGACGAAGAACAATTCTCGACTGTGTTAGGGCTGTGTGAACAAGCAGTTTTGTTCAGTAATTAATTTCTGAGAGCTAACACTGCCTTTGAAACGACACTCGTGGAGCAGCGAAAGCTGTTAGCAACTTCTGAACTGAACGCGAAACGCATTTAGAATGCTCTTGGATTATTATTAACGTGAACGCAAAGCTACGAGGCTATGAAAAGCCTTTGGGTCCCTTGTCCCCCTTTTCTATGTATATAACTTAACTAATACATCTACTGAATCAAGACAGTCATAACCCACCAATTTAGTAGAGCGTAAATATTTTATACACGATAAAATACATCTCCATACCTGATATTTTATCTTCAGTTTTTACATATATATAACACAAAAATAAAATATGTCTATTGAAACCTCAATTATTTTAACAGAAAACGGACTCAGGTCTTGCACATACCTTTTTATTTAATGTTAAATTGTTATGTTATAAAGAAATTTGTATGAAACAAGGGAATACGACGTTATATTTAAATTATTTACCTTTATTGATGTTTAAGTAATAGAAAACTATTAGAATCGCGTATTTAATTTTCAGTGATCTTACATTACCTTTCTTAATGAAGATAATATTAATACGTTTCCATGATAAGTAATAGCTAGATAAGTAAAGTATTATTGATAAATACCTAAACTACATATATGTTGTGCGTTAGAGCGCCTACAGCGATTTATTGGAGGTGCCTTTGACATTATAGACGACGGTATAAAATTTGAAATCACGAACATCAATAAAATGGGCTCTTGTCGTTTCGAGTGCCGTTGGGCATTTTCAGCGAGACAAAAGCATTGGACAAAAAACGCACAAAAATGTCAAATCAAAAATTTATAAATTTCACATCTGTATAAAAAGGGGTTCACATTGCTTAAAATAGAACGCAAACCGTGCACGTAAACACAATACGGTTCAGTGCATAATCACTCCCAAAACAAACTTTCCTTTTACTTTAGTTTCCCTTCCCTTTTTGTTTGAACTCACAAAAACTATTCAATGTAACTGACCAATTGAAAAATCACCACCATTTTTCCGTTTGAGTTGAGTGAAAAGTTCAAGGGAAAACTGCACTTATCTAGCGTAAGTGCAGTTTTCCACTTTACAGAAGGATTTATTTTGATCATAATCTGTGTCGAATATGTACGTGTAAACAAGAAGCTATCTCTTAAAGTGGGAACTTTAGTTATTATTTAAAAGTCACCTGTTGTATTTTATACAGCTGAGGACACGATGTTATTTTAGATTTTCTTTGAAATTAAAATTCTCAGTATGAGAATGATTGATTTAATTAAATCTTAAAGATTGTATAAATATGAAATGAAATTATGACATCTAAAACTTCTTAAAAATGTGTGTTGTAAATTTAAATTTTCTCTCTGTAAATTTATTTAATCTACGAAAGGTTGCAATTTCTCCAGTATCCATATATGTATATAAAAATCAATTCCTATTTCCCTTGGTCACGGCATCATGTGTAAACGGCTAAACAAATTTCACTAATTCTTTTAGTAATTGATAGCCCATTTATCGAGGAAGGCTACATGTTATAAAATATCACACAAAGATGAATAGGAGACGAGCATCAATAATTTTTTTTGCTGAAACTGGGCAAATTTATTCCTTTTGAGAGACCCAGATGAAGTTGCGCGGATAAGCTATTACATATATATATATGTTAATGTGGTTGTTTTATAATTTACTTCAAATTAAAACAGAAGAAGGGTGCGTCACATAATGCAGCTAAGTCGCGGGATTTATCAATCAACTCAACATATAACAAAGTTGTATATTAACAACCCATTCAAAACACCAGCATATAATTAATTTAAAAAAATCTCTTCTCCATTTGATTTTGAGGGGGAGGATCCAAGGGGCTCACCTTTATGGCTTGAGTTGTCTATTGGCAGCTGTAGTTACTTTCTTTCAGATGAGTCGTCTGCACGTTTGCTCTCCTATACCACAAAAGAACAAAACACTACTCCAAAATTCCAATATTTTCAACACAAAGGGAGTTATGAATTTGTCACCAAAAATAACAAATGTAAAGTTGGAATAACAAGCGATTGGTGGCCACCATTAGTGATCATCTCTTATGCATTATTCATCGGCATGAAGGCGCGAACGCCGCCTATCCACATTTTTACAATGGCACGACACAGAAATTCACTTACGTTTATACCGTACTAAACTATTCTAGCTTATATTATATGGAAAACGAAATTCGAATTCTCTATGTTATGAACTTATATTTGCGTACCTTTCAGTAACGAGCATAAAATAGCAAATATTTGTTTGGAGCAAAAGGGTTTATTTTTTTGAAATGCCAACCCGAAGTCCGGTATTTTTTCATGAAGGTAAGTATTTTATGAATGGTATTTTTTTCATAAATGAATATCTTAAAAGCAATGGTATGTGATGTTATAATTTTTTTCTTTTCATTATTTCGAATACATAAACTGGTACTGGCGATTTTTGTACTAAGGATTTAGTGTAGCGCTATAAAGTAATAATTTCATACAAAGGTAATTGTTCACTTACATTTATAATACATTGGAAAACCTTCAATAGTACAAACACTTGGTTATTCATGTTTTTTTTTTAATAAATGAGTAAGTCACTTGAAACCCTACTCACGTTCGCCCTCTGGAAATTTTGGGTACTGTGATGATCTCAGCCTCTTTTAATTAACAGTATATCTATGGAATATTAATCTATTGTAATAAATAAATAAAAAATAATGCTTAAAGCGGTCTTGTTGGAGACTGCGGTACTTCTTCAATATTACTAAGTACAGAAAGTAAAAGCTTGCAATAAACTATGTACGTTTCAAATTCACTTGTATATTAACTTACGTTGAAGAGAAAATATTGCCGCATATAAAACAGCAATTAAATTAAAAGGTCGCACGAGACAGGGCTTTTATAGCCGCTCCCGTATTTTAACGAATAAAATTATTTTGTGCATATGAGATTTAGTAATTTGCACAGTGTGTAATACAGATTGATTCTTTGAAAGCTAATCTTGTTCTACTTAGAAGTTTGTTAAAATCTGAAAATGTTTACTGTTCTAAATTAATTTTAAGGGTTTTTTTATAATTGAGTAAAATTTCAAATTAAAATTGTAGAATCTTGAATTCTAAATTTAATAACAATAATATTACATATAAGTTCCATGCACTTACGTACATATCATCATCATCATTTCAGCCAAAAGACATGATAATGTGTATGTATCAACGCAATAAAACTATTACATCCAGCTATGCTAAAGGCTTTTAGTACTTTTTCCATATAAAGCCTGGACTATAAAAATATGGCTCAAAGCCTCGTGTTTCATCGTTAAAACACGATTCAACTTGAGAGTAATTAAAAAGATCTAATTATGCGCATATTTAGGGAAGTTGCTATAATAATATTATTAAAAAATCTTTTATGTAATGGTGAAATTATTTTAAGCGTGATATTCTAGTAGTATATATAGAGTTGTTAGGAAGGAATTATTAAGATGGTTTCGCCTCATCTTGTCTCTTTATCACTTAAGACCATGAAACCTAATATTTTTTTCTGTCAGCGTCACGTGTATTAACGTAATTAACGGTTCTTTAGAACAAGCTTTGACTTACTATGTTGAATATGTTGACGGTCACATTAAAATAAATAATTAAATGGATAATCTTTTTTATTAAACTGTTTCTCCATCTCTTGTCTTACTCTGTCACGTCTGTATCAAAGATTAATAGTTATAATCTTTTTATTTTTATCACGCGATATCCGGCCCCATTCATCCCGCATTTCAATACAAACGTTGAACGTCATTATACTCATTCACGGGCTGGCAGAAATACAATTTATCTTTCCGCCGATACATCAGAGCTCAGACAAGGTCGGCTATCAACAAGTGTCGGGATATATATAAATTGTGCCCGCAAACGCCCTTAATTCCGACGATAAAGGGTCCAAATCCAAGAATTTTCCTCAATTTGCCACCAAGATATTGCCGTAAAAACTTCTGTTTAATTAAATATTTCCATTGAAAGTTGTGAGCTTTAATAACTTATTTGTTATTACGATGCTGTCTTATATTCAAAGTTATTTAAATGTAGTCCGTAATGTGATAAAAGCATTGGATTTGCGAAGAAGCGCTCTTTTTTGATTGAAACAGGTGATAATGGTGATGAGTCTTTTATTGGTATGCAATATTTACATTTCACTTTACCTACCTATAATATATATTTACCCAACTACGGCAAACCCACAAGGAAGGTTATAATTTTAGCAGTCTATGTATGTATATTATATGTACGCTTTTTTTTCTACATAATAACGTGCCAAAATATTTCTATTCTGCCCGGTGTAAAACTTAAATAGAATCCCAGAGTTATGGTCATAATACTCGTTGTAAATGCAAACAATGCAGCATGATGACCAACACTATGGCGGCCTAGTGAGATAGTTGTTCACGCGCCACTTAGAAACATGAAAGGCATGACAGTCATTGTGGCAGTGTAAGGCTCACACAGTAACCACGATAACTGTCACTCCTGTATCAATAGGCCTCAGGTCTCGCACTCACCAACGAAACACGACAGCACAGATATTGTGACTTTAGGTTGATCTTCTGTGAGAGGGTAGTACTGACCTGGTTGAGCCGCCCCGTTCGGGTTGAAATCAGCGTGGATCTACTACCCCATATCTCCGAAACTACTTGTCATATTTAGATAAATGAGTTATCATTAGAAACGTTTTAATTATCGTCGTTTAATAGACTGCTAAAATTATAACTCTCTTTGTGGCTTTGCTATACTAATTGCTCGGGGCTTTTTTGTATGCACCCAATAACTTGATACAATCATGTCAAACACGGCTAGTTAACTGGTCTTAAACTAGGAAGTCTCTGCTATGAGTACCAGATAACTGATAGGCATAAATAGATAGATTTTATGTAAAACAGCCAGACATAGAACAAATACATAAGCTCATCAAGCAAATATTTGATATTAGGCATTCTATAAATCAAAACTCAAATTATTCTCATATTGTTATGTCAATATCAAAGCAATTAGAGCTTTCGAAGAAATACCATTATAATATCTGTTACCAAAATAATTCAAATAGAAAGCACGTTATAAACTAAAACCTGATTACTTTAAAAAAAGAGATCATAAAAGGACGAATCATGGAAATAATTTAGATAGATCCTTTTTAGGCTCATTTTTTAAGTAGTCGGGTTTTAGTTATTAGCTTTCTTTTTATTTAACTGAATGTTTCTTGTTTTAATGTGGTCAATGAAACCAGAATACGAGTATAGTACAAAGAACATTAATAAAATAAATTCAACAAAAGTAAGTTAATATTATTCCATTTTAATATGTACCCTCTTTACTTGTCTTTGACATGATTAACAGTTAATATGCTGTTTTAGACTAACCTAGTTCGTAGTTTTATTTCAACATTGGTGTGTGTATGTGGCCTTAGGCAAAATATTATTATTTAGAAACAAAACCAGTAAAACATAAGCGCTCATAACAAACAATGATAAAAAGAATAAATAGGAGATATTCGCGGCGCACCCTCCCACTACAATACATTATGTTTGAGTTATGAAAAGGGCGACCCGACTGAATTATGAAGACAATTTCAAACAATCGCAGGCCGCTAATGCCGTATTAAAAGCCAAGCCCATTGGGTGGATAAACCTCTTCATACGCTGACCTACTGGTATCTTTAAAAGACACTCATATATTAACACTCTGTACCTACTGGTAAATCCGACCCGCGAATCGGGTGGAAATTTCTGGTGTACACAAAAATACAATTACTGACACAACTGAAGTGGTCTCTTGCGCTTTTGAAAGCTTTTACGTAATATCATACGTATAATCTCGTCTCTTATTCCCATCTAGTTATATTTATATTAAAGTCGTGTAAAAAGTGCGCTTCTACTTGGCTTGGGGTATTTTGAAAGGATAATACATTAATGATAAATTATTAACAGACTTTTGTTTAAAATTTTAAGATTACATAACACTTTTATATTTAAAATAATCCAAAAAGTTACTAATTTATTTAATCGAAAGACGCGTATATGTGTTATTGTGGTGTATAAACTATATTACTGTAAAATTTTGATCTAAATTCATTCAGATATCTTCGTGTGAAAGAGTAACAAATATCCATCCATACATACATACATACATCCCTCCTCACAAATTTTTGCATTTATTTTTTTTTTATACCACGACGGTGGCAAACAAGCATACGGCCCGCCTGATGGTAAGCGGTTACCGCAGCCTATGGACGCCTGCGGCACCAGGGGCATCACGTGCGCGTTGCCGACCCTTGAATGTATATAATATTATATAATATTATTAGAATTTCAAAATTAATTGTTACACAGAAAACCCCGCTTTATCTGCAATGCTAGTACTAGGTATCAGCGTTAATAAATAAAACTAGGCAATTTATTTTATTTCATCCATTAGGTAGGCGTGTAGTAGTGTATTGTTTTATATGTTTCTAAATAATTGAACCGATATTACCAAACTGATAAAGGTTTCAAATAAATCGGGAACATTTACTTCGTATGTGGTTCAAATGCTTATAGAAATACCTTGTATATTAACATAGATCGCTCAACACACTGTAAGAGTACAGTAATTCGTGTAATTATATTTCGTGATTAAGCTTTCATCGTGAATAACTTTTAAGAATCAACTGCTGGACATAAGCCGAAGGAAGTTTAATTAAGATTAAGCTTTAGCTAGTACTAATTCCCTTGACTGAGAATAACACAATGGTTGAAATATTTACCTAATACACAGCGTTGAGTATTAAGAGTTCGATTCTTATACGGAATAAACTTTTTGTAATTTTAGTAGTTGCCAAAGTCTAAATGTTCTGCGTGGGTGTGGCTTTAATGTTTGTGAAGACCTCCTGCGATACAGAAATCATTCTAAGCGTGGCAGTTATCTTATTAAGCTATATAGCTAGCTATATAGCTATATAGCTATATATATATGAACAAAAATAAAAAAGAACAACTGAGTTAAAATGAATTTGTCAATAAGTAATTCTAATTTACAAAATATTCGTATATCTAATGTCACTCTTAAAACTACGACGTATCAAACTATACCAAGCCAAAAATTTGTGAAAATCTCTTGAATTGCATGTGTCCATGGATGGCGGCCGTTGTTACTACACTTGCTATCTGGTGAACGGTCCAATTTTTTTAAAATCTTTAACCATTGATGTCATAATATATATGTATAATACAATAGACTCGCTCTCCAGAGAATACGTGCTAACTTAAGCCTATTAGAAGCTTGTAATTCAATCAAGTAAAATGGGAAACGCAAAATCAAATCAAACGGACTCAAGGGACTAACATCTCTTTACTTTAGAAAATGTCAATCTAAGAAACATTACACAGACACCTTAGCGGTCTCACTGTAGAGTAATTTACTTTACATTTCACACATCTCACTAATGGCTGTTGGATTAAATAGATTAACTCTCTATTGTGTATCGTTATATTTTAACATCCTGATTATCAGATAATGGACAAATCCTGACATATTATAAAAAAAAATCATATTTTTTACAAACTTATTTGTACTGGATGGAAGTGAAATACTAAATACTCAAGATGCCTAACCGCTAAACCAAGATCCCTGGTGATTACAAAGTATTATTATTATTTACCTAAATAGAATACGGAACTCCCTAACACGTAACTAAAAGTCGCATCTCACTCCTATCTTCACTCTCTAAAAATCGTTCATCTAAAAAGCACGCCCAAGTTTCAATTACGTGTGCCCAAAGAAAAATTGTTAAACTTTTTCATTTTAAAAGTATTGAGGTGAACGCACAATGTCTTTTTCATGAAAATAAAATACGGATGGGGTGGAGTCGGGATTTTTTCCAAGTCTCTCGTATCCTCCAATGTCATTAAATCGGTGTTATGAAGATTAGGTTCATGATAATATTCTCATTATACTTTCAGTTTATAGGAGCATTTGGTGCGGTACGAATTTTTATAATAGCCGATAATGAATATCTATTACTCAGTAACTTCAAAAATTTAGTAAGTGATATTTCTTTACCTGTTGTTTTTAATAATCTTTTTATCGAGATTAGTGTTTATGTTATTGGAGTAGTTTAATTAGTAACTAACGTATAAAAATAAATGTATTTTCTTACAACGGATAATTCAAATCTAATATTTATGATTAGAATATGAGAATTCTTGTAACTTTGTAATATTTTTACTTATTGCTATGTTGTCTTTTGCCCACAGTTGGGGGAAGGGGTGGAGCTGACGTTAGGCGAGCTGCGCGCCATGGCACTACGCCAGCAGCAGCAGATAGACACACAGCATCAGCTGCTCTGTGCTAAGGAGCAGCGACTGCGGTACCTCAAACAGCAAGAGGCTAGGCAGCACCAGGTAAGCCACCCGCTATATAACATTAAGATATCATAAGTTTTTAGTTTCTGTTCTATTCTGCATTTAACGTTGAGTGTTCTTTCTTCCGCAATTGTTGCTGGTCTCTTAGGCGTACATGCCTGCTTTATAATAATTGATATAATCGAGCACCAAGTTATAGAAGACAAAAACCTTCTTTATAAAGTTAGGTTTATGTACAGTAATGGACTACTGGCTGTTGTTAGTGGTGATGAGTACCAAGTTTACGTATAGCGGAAAATTGCGCTGACAAACTCCAAATGCGAATATTTCTAAGTCCGCTTTGATTAAATTGTACAAAAATTGTGTAACAATAAAACTTACTCTATACATAATAGTAACTACATTATTCAAATGAAATTAAATACTTATTGACCTTTTAGAGAAAGTCTAATAAATTTAAGTTAAGACCAAGACATTCTTATAAATGTTTTTCTTGTTATGACATCTGGGTCATCCTAGGATTGCTAGCTTAGAATTCCCAAGATATAATTTTGTATTTGTCTTGATTGATATTCCTAAGATAGGGGAGCATTGTAGGGCTAGTAGTTGAAAAATATGCATATATTTTACAGAAATATGTTCAGATATGTTTAGTATTAGATACCTTGTTGCTAAGATAATATAGCAATAACAAAATGACAAAAAATTTAAAACAAAAAAAATTGACGATAGTTTTACTTATATTTTTCTTATTCTGGGAATGAAACTGAATAAGGAGCCTGTAACAGAGAATATTAAATATAAAACTGTAACATGTACAGGTCTGTTAACACAAATACACATACTCACAATACTTTATATTTATGAGCTGCAGTGAAGTTCAGATCCGACGAAAAATGAGGTTAGTCTAAACACTGTTCTGCAAAATATAGTATAACCATTTCTAATTTGATTTATTTTTATACAAGGTTAGAATATTGTAGTATATTTACTTCATACACTGTGAAGTGAATGTAAATAGATTTTAAAACATCTGAACTCTGACTATAGATTATGCGGATTTATTAGAATAGAATAGCACCAAATACTAAAATGCTTTGTACGATAGTACCTGTACCAAATTATAGTATAATTAAACATACTCTATCTCAAAGAACCAAAGCATAAGAAACTATGAAAAGACATCGACCATTGCACTTTTGGACTCTTGGCCTAAACATGGACATGACTACACGAGTGGCCTAGTCGCTTAAGCGGTCGCCACACCGCTCTCCACTTCGCTGAGTTTAGTGGGTTCAAGTCCTACATAGGACAACACTTTGTGTGATCCACAAATTGTTGTTCTGAGTCTGGGAGTTCTTTGGTTCCGTTTCTTGTATGTTTGTAAAGTCACAGGACTTATTCCTAAAGCGGACGTTGACTTTTAAAAAAAAATGTCTTTTGGTAGAATTTTGTCTTACGTTGTTATATGTGATAAAGTTATAATCATAATCCATCACAGCGCCACCTCACTAGAGTGTGCGCACCCGATGCATCTAGTCTTTATATTTTTATTGTCTGTGGACACACACTTCTGTATAAAAAAATATGTCGTCCTGAATAAAAGTTCATTAATTATTATAACGGATATTCCTTTTTCAATGTAATCTACGGTCCTATTTAACTAATGTGATAGATGGATAGAGAATAGATGCGTAAATTGAAATATATTGAAAGTACAATTAAAGTCAAAGTGGAAAGGCCATAGAAGTAGTTTTTCTTCTTAAGTTTATATAGATGAATTTTTCAGTATAAGCAATCGGGTTCGCACACCTGTTACTTAAATTGTTATCCACGCGAAAAGTCGGGTCCCTCAACATAGTAAATAACATTAACGATGCTTTTATCTCTTTAATCGAATAAAACGTAAATAAAAGCATTGAATGTTGCTAATGATGACACAACAAAAGAATGAAATAACATAAATTTGAGCCCTCACATTCTTTTATGATATCTGAGGGCAAATCAGAGAGTAAGAGACAAAGCCAGAATGACTGTTCCGGGGAATTCTAAACGTGTCAAAACTCATCATTACAAGTATGTAGGTACTGACTTTCTCAATAAAACTAGCACCTTTAAGGCATTTTGCCAATGCTTGTTCTGCTGTCACTATGCATATAGAATACTAATGGGCCTGCAAGAAACAATTATGTGAGTAAACTTAGATATAAGTGTTGCTAGGGAGCTACGATGCTGCTGCATCTTAATTATATCACAAATTCACAAAAATATAAAACAAAAGTACAAAAATATTCTACCATTTAATTGTATTTCATCCTTATTACATAAAATTAGCAAATTTTAAGTGTTTAAATTTCATATTTATCTAGATTTTGTAAACTAAACATCTCTAATTTAATAAACTAAATTTTGTTCTACAATTTGACAGTTATTATAGTCCATCTAATCTAAAAGATACCGTATGACAATTCTACAGATGGAAGAATATGCAATTCACGGTATCATTGCCTTATATTTACAAACCGATTTCAATTTCACATATTTATAACATGTACTAGATATGTGGAATATACTAGAATAGATAGATATGAAATATTGTTAAAATAAACAAAACAAATTCACTATCAATTAAAACCTCTACGGTTAATATACGGTTGATAAAGTGTTCAATAAGTGTTTTGTTTATTGACAGTTGGATATCAATTGTTATTTATGTATTACCAGCTGACCCGTGCCACTTCATCTGCGTCTCTGTAAAGGAGTATATATACCTCATTTATGTAAAAAAATTCTTGATTGACAACTCCAGCCTTTGTGATATAGTGGTGGGTGGCGACCAACGTGACAGCGCAGTGACGGCATGCGCGTGAGCTGCGCGCGGTACTGGACAGTACTTGGACATTGCAACATTACTTTATTTTTCTAAAATAAAATATTTTTCTAAAATAAAAGTAACCTAAGTGACTTCTTATTACATCAGCTACCAGCCAGTAAAAGTCCTGCCAAATCGGTTCAGGCATTTCAAAGATTAGTTATAACAAACAGACAGACAGACAGAAATTGTAAAAAACGTTATTGTGGTGTATGCATCGTATGTATATTCATATGCATGTAGTATAAAGCGGTTATTTCAATATTACAAACATACACTCCAATTTTATTTATATGTATAGATAAAATACAAAAAAAAGCATTTGGTTTGGAAACGACTAGTTGTTATTAAGTACGATTATTGATTTAAATGTGAAAGGTGACAACACCACGTAACGAACCTAAGTACGCGACTTTGAAATGACGTCAAAAAAACATCTATTGTGTACTTTTTTTTTCAGACTTACATTAAATTTAGTTATAAAGAGTTGTATATCTTGTAATAAATAAAAATAGCTTCATAATTTCACAGTGTTACGAAAAAGATTATTGAGATTGTGTGATTTACACCTGTATAAAATTCTATCATGATGAAAAATATAAAGTGTCAATTGATTAGATGGACTATAGAAGACGGTGTGTAAACGCCGTCATTGCCACCAGCTCGTGGTTATGTATGTATTAGTAATCGGGGAACCAGGTGTATTCTAGAAAGAAAATCCCTGGAACTGGAACGTACCTCGGGCACCTTACTTTCAACTCCTGTGTGGGAACCTCCAATGTTCCCTTTTCTGCCCCCAAAAGGGAATACGCATTCTGTAGCGCTCGCGCATCCTCACCAGCCTGCTTCTGCTAGGGTGACAGATGGCCTCATCTGCTATGGGATGGGTTAAAAAGTACAAGTACGAGTATAAATGTATAGATGACTCAGTCGCTAGAGATTGCGGCACTATCCCCACATTCCATCAGCGCAAGCTAGCTAAACCTGCTAAGGTGACAGATGAGGCCACCTGTCACCTTATGATATGATGAATGAGATATCAGCATATCAGAGCGATAAAATATATCAACATAAAAATATTTTTTAGTTTTGTAGCGTAAAGTAACGCAAAGCTTTACCTTATAAAGTAAGTAATGTATAAAGTATTACTTACTTTTCTATCTTCCAAGAAAGATATGTTAGACTCAAGATTGCTTTGTATTGAATGTTTGATGGATTCAATTTGTAAAAGTAAGACTCAGCGGTAGTGAAATTTAATAGTCTCCAAAGACGCCGTTATCAGAGCGCTGTCGCACGAGTAGCTCGACAGTTTATTGAATACGAAACACTTCAGTTACGGTCCTTTTCCGTGTCTATTCTGATAGGTATTGGTTTAAAAATTCAGTGCATGTGCAAAATAATATTGTAAGATTTTCTAGAAAACACCACTGGTTTCCTGATATTTTTGTGGCACCGAGGCGATCCCACGTATTTGAAAATAGTTCTACGAGTAGTGTTATTTAATCTCTTACATTTGTTTATGGTTATAGTTTAAGTAAATTTATTTATTACTACTAACCATTGGCCCAGCCTACATTTGGTGATTATTTTTGCTATTTATAGAAAGATAATATGGAACTCATATTTTGCCAAATTCTTGTATAGTTGTAGTTAATCCAAATTGAACTACACGATACGTGTAACACTTGTCGTGTAATTATATGAGCTATTTTTTTTTTATTTATTACTTAAAGCGTTGAATTCCAAAAGTAGAAGATAAAAAATAAAGCATCCTATCTTGTACGTATAGCTCTAATATTGCCGCTCCATTGCGCCCCATTTTAATATCCTCAGAGAGGGCACTGAATTACGCAATATACTCTTTATTGGAGAACAAACAGTAGGTAGATGCTCTAAATGTCCATTCAATTACTTTACCTTTGAAAGAACAACAAGCTTGCCTATAAAATATTCCAAGGTTAAAATAACTAAGTGTTTTGGGTCCTATTTTGGGGATCACACAGTGTGATCAATCAACTTCGTAGATCAAATACACTTTCAATTTCTTTTATGTACGCCAAAAACATTTAATTTATTTTTCCATCATTATTTACATGTTTTCGGGAAACTTATTCATCAGCTGTTTAATTCAAATTCATGAATAGTTTTTTTTCGGTAATATCGTTAAAGTTTAAACTAAAAAAAAATTTTCGTGTCGACAAGAAATTTGTCAAATAGAGGCTACAAATAAATATAAACAAATAATTTCAGACGTCTCACGGCTGTCTGATTACAAATTAGACAAAGCTAGGGAAACAGACTGCTGATGAATATACTAAGATATTTCTAAAATACTTACATACGTATTACAGATAAGTTACACTCAGTTACAAAACAAATAATCGTGCTCATCACAAAAGTATGTATCCTGGGGAATCGAACACATGAACCGGAGGTCATTGATTCGTCATACAATTGTGTAAATCACAGATGGCAAGGATCTAACTACCTCGGTGCCGGTAGTGAATGCGACTACTGTGCTTGAGGTCTCGGGTTTGATTCGTGGATGGGACCAAATGTTTCTATGATCTGCAAATATTTGGTTCGAAGTTTGGATGTTTTCTATGTATAATATGTATGTATTTACAAAAAAAAAAGTATGTAAGTATTCTATCAGTCTAGTTATCATAGCACAAGCTCTGCTTTGTTTGAAACTAGATGACGTTGTGTGTTAAATGTCCGAAATATTTATTTATTTTATTAAACTTTTGCGATTAAAGAACTGCTATTAACAGTTGTTTAACTTGTAATATTGGTTTACAATTTTCATGTCTGAGGGTTTTAAGTGTCTACTAAAGAATTCGTCAGCTATTATATTATGTACTAGTAAATCAAGCATAAACCAGTAATTAAAGTTATGAGAAGAAATCTGTATTTTCAGTGTATTTTACCCATTATTTTATATTTAATAATTCACTAAGGCTGCTAAATATTCCTTTTAAGTATTATAGACTATAAAGATAGTATTATGCTTTAATTATTTTAATATTTAGTACATTAATTAAACCCTCATAACTCTCTTTAAACATAAACACCTGAAGTTTTATTTGCTGCTACTTTACTCACATATGTTAACGATAGGTATAATCTTCTTAAAAGTTTTGCAGTAATTCATAATAGAAAACAAAGAATTTATAACGAAATTGAAGAGAATACGTTGTAAAACAAAATAAAAATCTTTGTTCTCAATTACGACTTCTGTATCCAAATTCGTGAATTACTTTTGTAATATCACAACTGTGTTATTCATCATTTAAATCTGCGTTGTTTTCAGTTCCTAATTGACTTAGACTCAGTTATCAAATTCAATCATTATTCCGTTACAATAAGAACTTTAAAAGTTAACAATCAAACTTATGTAATTAAATGAAATCAAAAAGAAGGTTACATTAGTTATCTAAGTTATAGTACTTTATATTTTTAAAGACTATAAGTATTTCTGAATCCTACTTTGATATATTTAACAATTTAAATCTCCTTCAGTCTGAAGTTTTTTGAATGTTACTATTTAATGTTATAATGAACCTATTGTTTACTTATTTAGGAGTTAAAGAAAGCTATTACAATATACATTTATGTATTATATTAAAATTATAAGTTTTTTGGATAATTTAGTTCTACAAAATTACCTGACTTGCTGTTGACTTTATGAATTATCCCACTCCAATGCTATCGTACCAACCCTAAAAAGATTCCTCGTGTTTGAAGTTATTTATTTATCAGTTACAGCATAAACAACAAAAGTTTTTTTACCATAAACAAAGTCGAAACATTTTGGAGAAATAGAGAAAAGATAAGAAGTTAAAAAATTAAATATTCTCCGGTCTTAATAAATCTACCAAGTTGGACGGGACGAGCGTTAGCTTAATGCGATATTTATCGCTTCCCTTATAGAAATAAACGCTTCTGAGGCAATAAGTACGGATACAAATAAACAAAAATATTTCCACCGCGAGCTTTATTGGAATTTAATTTTATACTTATAATATTTGTTGTTTCATGGACTTACCTTAAAAATATTGTTACAGTATTCTGTGCTTTTCAAATAGAATAAAAAGTAAATGATTAAACTACTAATAATGAAGCTGAATGGGAAATTTTGTCGTTTTTTGTTACTGTCTAATTAAATTTTTATAATTTGTGATGTACGAGTATAAATAGAGATGTAATGTGACGAAATACCAAATAACGAATAGTCGGCTAGCGTCTTGGCCGAAGCACCGAATATTCGGCGACCGAACACTCGGTGACATTTTTTACTCTGAGGTACGGAGAAGGCTCAGTATTTGAAGAATTCATAGACTGACCTAGCTAAGATTGTCTAACCTTGTAAATGTGATAGCCTACGTGTTCAATAATGAGTCATGAACCCCCATAATTTGTATCTGATATACAGAAATCACGTGTCAGACTATTTATCATCGTTTACCAGGGCAGCTAGTATACGAATGAAATCATTAAAATTCCTCGTGAGTGTCTTGTGCTTATTTTTATAAATTTCACGATTCGGTATTTTATCGAATAGTTCTGCTGAATACTGAAATAGAGAAAGAAAAAAAGTACCAAGTTGTTAATGAATATTCGTGGCATTTATATTATATGTATAAATATGTACATAAATTTCTTGGTTCTTAATTATGTACTGTATTTGTCCGTAGGTGGCGGTAGAAGGCGAGCGTCTACGACGGTTACGTGAACGCGTAGAGGCGCAGGAGTTGAAGTTACGGCGGCTACGGGCGCTACGGGGACAGCTTGACAGAAACAAGCAAGCGAATATTGCTCTTAGTGAGTATAAAATAAAATTGTGCAATCTATAAAGGACCTATATGTTTTCATGTTTTTCTTTATTACTATGTAGCTGAGTACATTTTTTTAATTATAATATCTTTAATACTTAACATAATTAGGCAGACATAGACTCTCAGAAAGATATAGATATGGATAGAGATTTTTCATTCTTTTTTGGTTAGATTTTCTTTCTAAGTGCATCCAATAACTATTTAAAACTTGTACCAACTTCCTAAGTTGTACAAGTAGTGTAAACAAATAGTTGTTGCATTTGAACAATCGCAAGATTATCTTTCACCGTGCTACCACTGAAAGTATTACTAATCCACGTTATATATTTCTAATTAGTTCTATCAAATATATATCTACTTATATAACACAATACATTTTGACAATTAATTGTACCAGTATGTTTGGAAAGTCCATTGCAACTACGATTCTTCAGTCTTTTAGTTTTTAATCTGTTCCGTCTTTGTTATCTGTCGCGTTTTTCTATTTATATTATAAGTGAACGTTTTTTTAGCAATGTAATTTATTATATCTGTTTAAGTACTAATATTAAATACATTCACACAATATAGCTACATATCTATACCGCAAATAACTGTAGCCGAATACAGATTCATCGAATATATGCTAATGACATCTCGTTCAGAGTTAATACGAGCGAGATTGTGTCAATAATAATACCCTATTCAATTAATACTAGCATTTGAACGTGACTATCAAACAATATTGACACATTAACGGGTATTTAGACCAATTAATATTGCACATAAAAGTCGTGAGTTGATAACTAGTACAAATAACGTAATAATTAGGTGCCTGCTTTTCAACCGAAGCATCCTTCGCATCTGTAATTAATTAGTTATGAACGTTTTTTTTTCACGATATTTAATAAAGCAATTGCTCACAAAAGTCAAACATTTAAATTTACTCGTGGTAAGTGTGTGAGTCACAATGAATATCACGACTTTTACGTCTTCAAGCGGGGACCACACTGCACTTATTGCAAGAGATCCCCCACTACCGGCCTTCATACGCTCCATAGGTAGTAACGACCGCTGTTTTACCATGGTCGCAACCTTCTGCAAAGATGTAATTTCGCAGAAGAAGGTGGCAGAGATTGCCCGGGAGGACGATCTCCACACGGACCCAATTTGCCACCGGAAAACCGGACGGCGGAGGCACGCTTACAAGCGTCTCATGACACCCCGGGTGTAGCCGCGGGTGGACTGGACGATTCTTCCCCTCCATCAGCTACAGTAGCCAGACGTGAGGAGATGACGTCCAAATATGCCGTACGTCGCCTAAATAAGAGTTAACCTGAAGGTGGTGTTCGCAGTAGCAGGCAGGCCCTGGGAGGAGGTGTCTGGATGGTTTAATAACAGCAGTTTCCGCATCCTTCCTATTGCAGGCGTAAAGTGGCACACCATGTGGTTTTAGTAGGTTTGATTCTAACACACCACCCGGTCACAAATTCCGATGGGTTGATAGCCCATGGGGATTTCCACACGTCAAAAAAAAAGGGAGCCTCAAAAATCATCTCATTAGGCCGTCATAGTGTGGATTACCATACCGCATTGTCTGCATTCGCAATTAGCATAGTAAGCAGAACTCTTGGATTCTATTCATGCTTTCTATCAGGCAGATTAGAGTCACTTTAGCGGACTCCTAATATATAAATATTAGTATTAGATTGAACGCAGACGTTGTTGCAGCACCGATACGACAATACATTTTTATTGTTTAAAACTTATGCACTTGGTACGTACATAATTTAAGCATTAGGTGATGTATAAATAAAAAGTGAAAAATACAGAATATTATTTATACAAATCCATTTTATCTACCATGATTAACCTCTACTATCAAATATATCATTATACTCCAGCCAAGGTTTAAATTTAAGAACAAAATAAGTGTTATAAAAAATATTAAATATTTCCAATCTAGCCTTTCATTTATTATACTTGGTGCTTATTATTATTTTTCAAGTGACCGATCATGTAAAATAACAAAGCTTAAAATCATTAATCAAACAAATACAAACGGAAATAATACATAGCACTTCTTTCCCACTCAGATATCTTTTTCCCACTGGCGAAAAAACATCTGCTAATACCAATTACAATGTTTACAGATAAATATTTCGTATAAATATATTACGTGTCGTTTATTCCAGATGAGTACAGGTAAACATACAATAAACGACTTCGTGAAAATGTTTGCAAATCAATGCATACACGGGTCGCGTGCAAACAACATAATACTTCCCAAAACAAAGGAAGCAATTTATTTGTTATGTTTGAACGCCATAACGTAGTGTAAAATGTTGAAAGACCTCAATATTCATAACTGACCTTTACAATAGCAACATGTTCATTTTACAGGTAGTAAGGTCGAACATTGTATGTGACATAAAATCAATAAGTGTTAATACATTATGACCCGGACAGCGATCGATCGTAGCAGTTGTTTGTTAGAGTTAACTAGAAAAGTTACTTTAAAATTTAACAAAATGCTCGATAACGGCTGGGAATAAAGAAAAAAATGGAATTAAAAGCACCGTGATTAACGAAGAACTTGAACGCTCAAGTTTAAATGAAGGCGTAAATTTGAATTTCTTGTAGAAGTTCTTTTATTAGGAAATGTAACTGGAGTATCCATCTTCGAAGAATGTTATTTCTATTTTTACAAAGTTTCGATTTACTAAAAAGATAATATAGTTCACCTACGAATGTTCGTTTTAAATCAAGTGGCAAGTTAGTAAAAAATTGCAGGAAAAATTATTAGGAGAAAAATTGTAACAGAACTGAGAGTTAAAATTTTGAAATTGTAAATTGTATGATAGTAATTGGAAACAGAATAGACAAAATGTCAACAAAGTAGATACACTCATGCGAAAATAAACAATAATATCGGTAAAAACATACTAAATTTAAAAGTCATATGAAAGTATAAAAATTCCGTTTAAAATAAAACTCTAATAGATACTGTTCTGATCGCCGAATCGTGTGATTTCATTGAATTTGAACGGTTTCCATTTAACGTGGCTCTGATAGAAATAAATGAGGCACACCCTGATTACAAATGGAAATGCGTTTGTATTGCAATTTATTTTGCTTTCAATTAAAATACTATTTATATACTTCGTTGAAATTTTATAGGATTAAATAAAAGAATATTAGTATTTAAATGATAGAGAAACAGTTTAACTTTCGCTAAATTGTTATATAATATTTCTATCAGCTACATTTTACACAAGTTAGTCTAAGATATGCTAAGACTGACATATAACTGACGTATAAAGTATAAACGCTAGGAGCCGTAGGTTTTATCGACCTTTTAATTATTTGAATATCATAACATTTCTTTTGTATGTATAAGTTTTTTTAAAAGTTAAATTACACTCAGGAGAAAAGGAAAGATCATAATACAACTATTCATCCTGGTTGGGAGTTACTATTTTAGCAGTCATGATTACTACTGTGCCAACTTACTGGACCATTTAGATTTTCTTAATTATTATGTTACGGGAAAAACCGCACACTTCTACGCTGTTCACAAAAAAAAATTTTTTTGAGTATTATCCCACTTATATAATAACCTTGTATTTATTTAAATAATAATATAACTTCACTCCAGATAATTACGACATCATATAAACGGTCCTTAATAGTTCACTTCTGGACGTAGGCTTCTCCTTAGAAAGGAGGTTTTAGTCTACTACACCACTTATGCTAGCCAAATGGATTAGTATAGGGTATGTATCAAGTTTCATACACGATTACAGCACCGGCCGGAACCCTGTCGTGGAAAGTGCTCGTCGAAGTTTATCAACGGACGGCTAACTTCTGGGTGGGTAGCGTCATATGACGCTTCTGCTAAATGAGGTACACGAGTGGTATGAAGCCGCTCTTCGAGCTACGATGACTCGTTAGTTGTCCCGGCTGGAGGCTCCATGTGTTGGCTTTGCCACCGTGGAAGCTCTCTAGTTGATTATCGTCGAATGGACAGGGCGTCAGCATGGGATCCTTTCCTTCTGACTGATGCAGGTCTTTTCCGGGCACGGTTGCTTCGGGTAGTGTCTGAACTCGGTCGCTAGGGGTAAATTGAGTGAGGACTAGTCTCAGCACACGCTAGCGGTTTACTTCGCCTGGGCGGCGCAGCGTGGAGCCCCAACTGCAGATATTGGAGGAGATCTCTCCATGGAGCGTAAGAAGGCCGGTAATGACAACTATTTTACTGCGGTCGCAACCTTCTGCGAAGACCGCATTTCGCAGAAGGAGGCGGCGAAGAAAGCTAGGGAAGACGATCTCCACTTGGTCGTCGTAATAACAGCCGTTCCCGGATCCCTCCTATCTCAGGCGCAGAATGGCACACCGTGTGGCTTTAGTCGGTCTGATACATCCCTCCGCCGCAAACCCCGGTGGAGTAACGGCCCAAGGGGTCCACACGTTTAAAAAAAAGATAAAGCTTTAATACTGTTCAAAAAATTGGCGTTCTCAAGATTTCGTTCAGATGGTGCCATACACTGTAAGTACAGCCCCAGGAGTTTACAAACATTAAAAAAAAAGATTTGTATCAAGTTTACCACATCTACGCAAATATATTAATTATATGTAAAAGTATTATCTATCTAAACAATCGTAAATAAATCACAGTAGATCAAGAACATTCTATTTGTAGTGCAGACGACAACTCTGGCATTATACTTTTAGCATTGAATGTTACTCAAATAAGATACGTATTTCATATTTATAGATGTCCTTACCATCATTAGTAAGACATAGCGGTGAAAGATAAACAACCTCAAAAAGGAAGCCAGAAATTTAATCGCAAGACATCAGTTAACCGACCTGAATTATCTTGATTCCAACCAATATTTTTTAATTCAATGTCTAGTACCCATAGTATAAGCTCTACTTAGTTTGGGGCTAGAAGGCATTGTGTCAGATGTTTAAAATAGTATTGTAATTATCTTTCTCAAATTGAGTAATGGAATATATTCAATATACAGCGTTGCAGGAAAAAGGATTTAGCGTATTCTATAAATAATAAATCTTATTTTTCATTAAATGTCCGTCATATTTTATTAACTGTTATACAACTTACTAGCTGTGCTCTGGCATGATTGGTTGGGGTTCCTGGTTTACAACTCATTTTGTACTAATACGCCACTCTATTATTGATTGTCAATTACTATAATTTATTTAGTAGCAAAACTCGTTTGCTTTATTCCAAAATAAGGTGCAAAATTGCATAGTTCTCATTGACTGCTACGGAACTGACCATTAAGAATTTTATAAAATATTGTTTTGTGATAGCAAAACAAAATTGTAAAGATTTTTCCAAACTCGAATACATATACATTTGTACAACATTATATGATACTAGGATCTAATCCCCATACATATAAATTTACCATACGAATAAACTTGAATAAGTAGGCTTTACGAGTGTTGAATTAAAAATTTTCAGTCTACCGACGAAACGCAATATAAGGAAATTTGGGAAATCCTTTAATTCCACGGTTTTAATGAAGATTACACGCCATAAACGTTATATTTTATGGATTATGACAACATTAAGTATACTGGTATAAAAATATTTTGTTTATTTTGGAACAGAGTAAGAGATCATACACGCCTATGGACATATGCAACTCGTGCTACACAAATATGTTGCTGCCTTATGAGAACGAGTGGCTTCTGTTAGAACGGAACTCTCAGATAAAGAACTATAGTACTTCACGCTTTACACATAACCGATTTATAATAGAATCTATGAAATGTACAATACGACATTCATTAACTGTAAATAAGATTGGAGATCCCAGTTATAAGGGCTTGTTATAATCAGATTATTTCTGTAATATTAAACCTCTCATTTACTTGAAAATGTCCCGACAGAAGGTATATTTAATGTAATGAAACTCCGGTGTCAATGGTTTTGTACTGTTTTTTCTATTCCGGACTTTTAATTAATTTCTGTTTATTTTTGTTCAGGATTTGTACTTCATTATTATGCATTGTTTTTTTTTTTTTAATTAAACAATATTTTAGTGAAATAAAAAACAAGGTCTTGTAATAAATTAATACAAACTTTATCAACTTGTCAACAAATCGGAATATGTATTTATCTGTTTCGAAACTAAACACCGCATCTTATGATCGTATGAAAATATAACCACAAAATTATGACTGTAAAAGACAATATTAGTATTATAAATGCTAATATTATTTCGAGCTCTTTTACTTTCAGTATTATAGTTATCATAGGTCTTACCATTAATGTCTGATAATACAACCTCAAAAAAAGGATCAGTCGAACCAAAAATTGCGTTACCAATACTTTTGGTAGGGCATCTGACACACACTAAATATCTGTTTTTACTTTTTTATATTAGTTGACTTTTGCATGCTATTTGAGAGAATCTTTTGAATCAAATTAAATGTTTACCATTATAGCTTTAAATACATATTGAAGATATTTTCCATTTTCAAAAATCATAACCGTGAACAGAGATACCGATCTTACGATATCGCAGTTCTACAGTCCAAGTGGGACGTCTAGTCCTTTTATCTCTTGGTGACCAGACGCAATCGGTCCAATTGTCTCATTCTGAGTCAACAGGGTTAAGTCAACAGCTTTGTATTTCGTAAAACGATGTAATATAATTTACTTTATCTGTTTCAAGTTTTCGTATCTAGAGTCTATATAAAGGCAATTTCGCTTTTATTGAAATAGAAAATGTTTCTTTCTATATGTTTTTTTATATCTAATAAAAGCAAAGTATAACTAGCTATATTCTACAATCTTATTATAGAAGCAAGTACTTCCAATAATATAACACAACATAATCTTAAGTGTTATGTTTAACTTAAACTTCAAAGGAAGTACACGTTTTTTACATTATTAATATGACTGAGAATATATGCAAAATAAATTAGTAAGTTTTTGGTACTCAAGTATCTAATATAGCCTTAAGAAGGCACTCATAAAATTATTTGGGGAAAAATATCTGAAGCGCTTCTCGGAGACTCGATGAGAGCCATTATTGAACGTCCTGCTACAATTGCTTTAAGAAAAAAAGATTTTACTGTCATAGATACGTACTTATATCTCAAAATAAACGTTTAAAAAAATAATATTATTTTGAAACTTATCAACGACGAAATTAGTTCGATAAATTCAGTACAGAATTGTTAGTATTGAATAATTTAAACTTTTTTATTTGAGAGAAAATCTCTAACCTATTACAAAACCTACTTTTCAACCAATATACTAAATGCATAATCCCGATTCTCTGGCAATTATATCTATCAATGATAGAGTATTTTAGAATTGGAACATCGATAATTAAAAGCATTCCGGCTGATTCAAACACAGTCCAGATTGCTAAGTAATCATAACTGCTCTATAATGCAAGCTTGCATTTGTATGCCAATTAAGTTTCAATAACTGCCAATACACAGAATAAAAATAATCAGATGCTTTCCACTAACATTTAAAAGAAAACTAGAGTTTATTTGTAAAGTATTCATTGTTATATTTCTGCTTTAGATAAAATATAATTGTATGTTATACTCATATTTAATTTTTTAACATTATTTTAAGTATGTTTAGATATAATTGTTCATCCGTATATAAGCACGTATAATAAAAACTTTGATTACTTAGATAAAATAGTGAGTGATGGTGTTTGTTTATAATTTTATATACTATGAAATTCGAAGACAATGATTACGACCCTTTAAAATTTTGATATTCATAACATTAAATACACGAGTCAGTTTCAAAAACACAATAAAACAAACTAGGCTTTCATTAACCTAATTACTCATTATCATTAAATTTTCATTTTGCTCATTGTAAAGTATTTTTACGGTGTCTACATTTTGTAAAATTGGTTACCAACCTCTAAAGATATTATATTACGGCAAAGTTTAATAGGTTTCTTATTTCATTCGCGTGGTATAATGTTCGTTCCTGATTTGTCAGGGTATACTACACAAGCTCAGGTGTCTCTAATGGCAGTTGGTACAAATTGCCCTTTGAATTTATAATACTTTTTAACCGAACTTTAAAATTTCATTATCAATTTACGAGCCTTTATGCTCGTCCCGAATATCAATAAAAAGTCAATACATGTCATATATTTAAAGGTACATTCGGATTTTATAGCTCTTAAATTTTTATTATTCATTAATCCAGGAATCCTTTGCGACAATGGTAGAGTATTACTACCTTTTTAATATTAGATATTAGTAAAACTGAGTATATGACTTTAACAATAGTAAGATTATAGTGTTTGTACTACAATAAACTTAACAGTCATAAATACATACAAGTTCCGTCTTTTAATTCCAAAAGGTAAACTGAAACATATTTAACGCCCACTTTTCTGCAATTTTTTTTACCTCGCTTACAAATTAAATGATAAGCCTTTTGCCATCAATCGAGCACATTTATTTCTTGATAAATGAGATTAGTTTTCGATTCTCTCTAAATTTATTGTTACTCTTAGTTTACGTAAGTTCCGCAACTAATCACTCTGAATTCTGAATTTATAACATATTTATTGTAAATGTAATATAGCTCATTTCCTGTCTCAAAATTGAGATGCTTGCCAGTAAATTAATACTAGATTAAGTACTACAACAACGTATCAGACATGTACTTGATACAAGTACAAACATTGTAACAGGTAGGTCTCGTTTCGGGCTAATATACATATACAGTATGCTAGTGGGCAACGGTTAGTACATAGATAACGCAGGTATTTATAAAAAATAAATAAAAATTAAATAAACATTTTATTACCTGTAAGTTTTACAATTTAGGCATGTATTATTCTTGGTTTAATTTCGTTTATTTAATCGAAATTATTTATTTATCAGTATATATCTCAACTATTTCAATGAGTACAACATCACAACTATTTATAATAAAAAAAACTATGAAATAGTTTATTGAAACTATGCTAAAGTTGTGCAAAATAACTTGTGTTAAATAAACTCATCTATCTAACACTAGATATTTATTAAATTTGTATATAAATTCCACAGTACAAATGTGTCTGTGATTATTGTCATTACTCACATGACATACATACAGATACAGATACAATTAGTATGTAATAAAATAATATTAGAAAACGTATTGGATGAACTGAGATAAGAAATCAAATAGGAGCAGAAGAGTTACTCGATTAAATCTTGCATGAATTTGATGTTGACACTATTGCCATAAAACAAAAGTCATTTAGGAGCTAATTGCCATAGCAATCTCTAATGTTATTTCAGTACCCAATAATTGCATCTTTATTCATGAAACGTAATCCACTTTTTCAAGGTATTGTTTTTATGTTTATTGCTAGTTTTTTATGTATCACTGATAATTTATTGCGATAATAATTTAGAAGTCTGAATAGCGTTACTGTATTTTTGTTCAATGACTTGTTACCTTTTCGTTGTTAATCTAAAAATCACGTCAATCTACACGTTCTGTATGTTAGATGTTATGTAGTTACTTAGCTCAAGTAGGTGGGTATTGACGTTGCGACGTTTAATGAATTCATGTTGTATTGACGGTAGGCAATATTGCACAATACTAAATGTACTCGTATGTTCGTGAACTTAGAACCTTGGCGATAATTTCGATAGAGTGAACATTTGAAGCTCAAGAGGATTTCTTACAAGTTAAAGTTTTCCGTGATCGGCCTGTTGATAAGCACTGTGAAAAAATGTATTAAAAGCGTTACAAATGTCCCTACCATTGGAGAAGGTAGTTCCGTCATAAGACACGGCTTGGGTGGTCCAAAAATTTTCTTTCGCTCTTAATAAACTTCGAGAATTTTGCAGATATTTTTTATATATTTTTCACATCGCACTATATATTTTATTTAAAATCGTTTTGGAGATCGTTTACCTTTTTTTCTGAGACTGAAAATGTTGTATAATCGCGAGAATTCTTGAACCTCTTCCATTTTTATGAATACTGGACTTTTCTTGAATAAGCGAATTAAGATTCCATTTGGAATAATTGAATCTATCAGATTTTTTTTATTTATGAATTAAAAATATAATGTTTTAAAACATAAAGAAAACTTCTTCAAGTAACATGACGTGAGTGTCAAAATTATTGTTCAACTAACATACAGTTTCATTGATTGTTATAAAAGGGACATTCAAAAGCATAAGTGCTATGTATTCATATGAATAATGATCAATGTATTATTCACTACGTATCATAGAAGGAACGAAAAGAGGTTACTAGAATATAATTGCCTAAAAGTTCAGCTAAAACGAACACAGGACACATAAGGCGAACGTGTTATATAGCTTTATGATTATATTCAAGTACATTCGAAAGCATACTTAGTATGACTCTCATGTTTAGGTCGAGAAAATAGGATCCCGCTCAAAATAACTTCAAGTAAAGTAACTCCAAAATGAGCACATGCTGCTTGCACTCTAAGGAAGTTATTAGATCTTATGAAGAGTTTAGCTTCTAGCTCTGCACGATCTTACCGAACATACTTTACTTTTCATCTTAGTTTATAGTATTTTGCGTAAAGCTTAGTTCCTAGTTCTCTACAAATCCTTCACCTTATTAAAAAATATGGCCTAGCCGTTTGCCGTAGTGAGATAGTTGTTTAACTAAATACCCTTGGAAGAAGTGATATCATAAAATACTTATGAATTTATGAAAGTACTTTCTACAAGTATTTTAATATTATTAACAATTCTTCCTTTGAAATTTCTTTACAAAACACGAAATTAAGCCGACTTGTCATCTAGTCTGTAGCCTGTTCTTACTTAAATTAGTTCTGTTATTACAGTACACGGTAAAATACATATTTTTTCTTTTTGTGGTACTTTTGTAGATATATGACAGATATCAAATAAGATTGCCATTGCTTGCTTATACCTTCTAAATAAAATTGGTGGAGCGCGAAATTTTTGTTGTAACCAAGTTAAACCCCACAAAAACGATATATAAAAACCATAGGGAAATTTTTTTTTTTTGTTAATACTGCCGTTAATATTTATTGGTTAATTAGCTGATTAAATCTTCTAATTGGCTTTTTATATTTTTATAACAACCTTTAATTGATTTATTTTCATTGAATTTCATATTTTGATTGCAGTTGAATATATTTGCCATTGAATTCCTTTAATAATTATTATGAATTTCCGTTGAATTCCAAATTTAAACAATGGAGGAGAATTGTACTTTAGTTTCGTTTAATCCTAAAAAAGTATTTCCACTGTATACCAAATGTTTAAAAAAATGTGAGTGCAGGTACTTTTAGCAACAACATCATTTAAATCACAATGAGGTCTGACATTTAAACTGACATTTAATCGATTTGTAATAGATAAAAAAACGTTTAATATTTCCTTCATTATTCTAGCATAAATATATTATATACATATGCTTGTCGAATTATAAAAAAAAATATACTGTTTTAAAAAAAATCATCATCATCATCATTATCTCAGCCAAAAGACGTCCGCTGTTGGGATAGGCCTTCCTCAAGGTTCTCCACAACAGCCAGTCCAATGCCGCCCGCATGCAACGGCTTCCCGCGACCTTCACCAGATCGTCGGACCACGTAAAAAAATTAATCCCACTCTAGAAAATCACACACACTATAGAATCCACGCATAATATTTCTATTAACTAAATTGAATTGCGCCATTAACAAACACGCTGCTTTTTGAATGTTTGATAAAAAAATCGCTTTTGTTCTGAAAAGTGCACATGCAGTTGCGGCATGGGATTTAATGGAAATAGAAAATGCTATCAAAAACAGAAATCCAACGGAGATAAATCCTTGGGATCCATGCTTTAAGCAGCTATAATAGTGACTAATACGAGTAATCTTTCTATAATAAGTGTAGCACATATTTAAATTGAAAAACTGATAGCAATACCTATAAATTATATTTAAAGTCATTATTTCATCCAATTTAAACACCAGTAACATTAGACCCTCCTAAACCGTGTAGGGTGACGAATGTGCCAGCCGATACGATTTCATTCACTCTTACGTTACTTTACTGAAGTAATAAAGATAGTGTCTTTTACGACTGGAAATCAAGTGATAGAGGGTAGTCCTTGATTTCCTTTATAGCAACTCTTTTTATTCTTTTTCAAGTAGCGAGTAATATTTGTACAGTCAGCCATTGTGATCTCAATTGATAAAGGTTTGACCGTATTCAATATGATCAACGATATCACAAAATGATTTCAATTTGAATGTGCTTCGACGAACGACGAAGTGTACGAACATGAAACGTTATTCTTACAATATTAGCTTTGGTATTATTAAAGTATTACAGCCTTAAATCCCATTCTTAATAGTGCTGGAGTGCATTTGTTAAGGGGCTGGTATTAGAGAAGTCACAGATTGACTTATAAACACCTCCCATTTATTAAAAACCTGTTTTATAGAACTGAATATGGTAATGTACTAGACGTGCTTCTACTGACATAAATTCATTTATTATACTTTTTTCTCTATAACTCCTAGTTGCCAGTAAAAAATTGTCATGATACAATAATTGTACAAGCATTATCATTATTTTACTCTTTGATATTTTTTGCATATAAATATAGAAATAACTTCCTAATTAGTAACATCTGAAATTGTATCAAAGTTAAGGAAATAATCTACCAATACTATAATTGCCTGTTCGTTATCCACTCATTGAAAAAAAAAGGAATAAAACCATATATTGTGTTCGGCTTTTTCTCTACAATTGGTATAGGTAAAGTCGTTCTCCACACAGATTGTTCGATTTAGAAGGTTTATATCGAGTAGACATTCGATTTTATCCCGCATTCAAGCAAATATCCAATTACTTAAGGAATCCAGTTTTCTTCTCTGTGAATGAAAGTCGTTAGAATAATAATAAAGTTTTATCTGTTTATCTGTTGTACTTTCTATTAACCCTCCTGTATGAGTTATGAATTTTATACTACTTATCAACTTCTATAACTTGTTCAATCGATTTTAAAACATTATGAAAATTCGAAATGTGTTGTATATAATGAGATAATTTAAAATTTGGAATAATTCATCATTTTTTCTTTTTTTTTAATGGCAATTGTTTACCGAAATTCAATTAGTTGATTGGACTGGTACTTTAGAACTGATGTACCAAAAGCCTAGGATATTGTTAATATCAAAACAAATTGTGAGAAGTTAAAGTTATCCTAAACATAAATTATACAACTTTTGGGTTGTTTAGACAAGTACAGGTACGTTACTTAAGTTAATATAATATTATAATTATAACAAAGGTAGCTATGTGGGATCAAAGTAACCAAAGTACGCAAGTACAGCACTGTACACTAAGGCTTTGAGCTCAAAACTAACGGTGCGCTGCTAGCTACTTCTGTTTATGTTATGTACTTATTTAATTGTTTTTATACTACTTTGATATTTTAAACACTCATATATATGTACCTCTTTTTCAAGAAGAAAAAAGTGTAACTACAATAAAATTGTAACACTATATTAATAACAGTAAAACGTCCGCCATTTTGAAACAAGGCTCGAACAAAAGTGTTGACAAAAGTACGATTCAGGCGAGGACTACTCCATATTCCAAAATTACCTTATATTTTATATTTTCTAAATTAATGTTTTTGATAGTTTGACGGCACAATTTAGGACAAACGAAATAATAATAATGTTAAGTTAGTAGAACCCTTGTTTGTATACAAAATTATTCTAATATTTTTTTGTAACGAATCGTGTTACAAAAACTGTGATGATTGTAACATTATTTTTTATTTTATTTGAAGTTATTTTTTTATAGAGATGAGTCCCTTAAACAATGCTTCAAGTATTTTAAGGACTTTAAAGTAAATTTTAGTTAATTATCGATCTAAAACAAGTAAATGAAAGTCGATACAAACCGTGTACCAACCCGTCTGACTAGCCAAAAAGTAGCTAAAGTAGACCAAAACCTCCTTTTTAAGGAGAAACCTGTGTACTACCAGTAGTATACTACTAACCAGTAGTGTATTATTAGAGGCTGTTGATGTGATGTGTTGGGATATAAATGAAATGTTTGTTACTAATAAGCGGCCTTCAACAACCGTGGGTACCACGTTCACTAAAATTAGAAAATCAATACCGCTCTATTAACTAGTGAGTTTTTCTGTTAAACCAAAACGAACACTTTATATGACATTATTAGAACATAAGGTTTTATACACAATCTGCTGTTAGAAAATACAAATTTGATTTTTAATTAATGAAATTTACAAAATTCATGAATAAATTTGTATTAAAACAGCATTAACTTACAGATTATAGCTTTCTGAATATAGGCAGTTTAGTGTAAGATAGACAACAAACTAGTTCTATTGTCATCTTTTTTGATGCAAAGTATAAACACACGGCGTTACAGATATTGACAGATATAACTACATAATTAATTATTAAAGTTTAACAATAGATTCTCTTATTAGCTTTTTAGGCAGAGGTAGCTTCGATACGGTTGGACTTTTTAAATCAACACGGTTTATAAGCATCAACGTTTGTCACATTTTAAAACGATATTAGCTATCAAATATTGAACTGTACTTTTTGCAACAATATTCACAAAAAATGTTATTCATATTTACACGTTACAATATTTCATTTGACCTAATCGTTGCTAAAGTTGCAAGTTCCATTTGTTTCTGTCCCTAGACATTAGTCTGCGTCAGCGCGGAGGTTTTTGCGGTCGCACCTACATTAGCTACGCTCCTACAAATGTGGGTTTTAGTGTAGCGGTCTA
The DNA here is from genome assembly GCA_949316085.1 of Hypercompe scribonia. Lineage (NCBI taxonomy): Eukaryota > Metazoa > Arthropoda > Insecta > Lepidoptera > Erebidae > Hypercompe > Hypercompe scribonia. Next base: position 12,715,841 of record OX438981.1, on the reverse strand, counting down.
ACACTCTGTTGAGGCTAATCACTTTACAAGTTTTGCCTCATTAAGCTGATTGTGATCCGCACTAGTTCATAGTTCTGTACAGCCAATCTAACCTGGCCTACTTGTAGAGCTGTTGTACTAAGTACATTATGTTTATGTTATTGACAAAAAGCAGATAAATTATTTATCGTAATCATTCATTTACCATACTTTTTAAATAGTGATGTAAATATGCTCAAAGTGGTACCACACCCGGTTTTTGCTTTTTAATCTTTTTGTCATACACAAACTATGTCACTGGCAATTTAGACGAGCTTGACTTAAACCCAATAAATTTCTTGATGCACGATACTTTTTGCATACACAAATACTAGAAACCTATGATTAAAACATAAAAAATGAACGACTGCAGTAGAATGTGTCATAGGTTTTCACTACATCACAGTTACATCAATACTCAATCACATCATAAAGTTCTTAACTTTTGAAAACATGTGAATTTAACGACACGTATCCCAGACAGTACATAACAAGTCTAGATATTTCTATTTGTTTTTAATTATTTCGTACATATCTCATACTAAAAAAACGTCATCCTCATTTAATTAATTAAATATATTTCTAACGTTCAGTATGTGAGTAAATTCAAGCAATGGCTCTTTGGAAGGGTTTTCTAATAACAGTTCCTAAAACGATCCTTCCGAAAGGTTTACAATAAAATAAACGTAAGCTCGGTGAATTGCTTGACTAACTCTTGTTAGGCAAAGTAACAGGGAAGTCCTTTGTGTTATAGTGAAGTAGCTGTTTCCTGAAGTTAAGCACATTATATTAGATACGAGATAACGAGTGAAACAACCCTTTGCGCGTAAAATGTTTAAAAAAGAAAAAGGCAGAAAGGGTCCCTTGTATTCGTACATTAGATACTAAAAGTGGAATACGTTCTCTCAGAAGCGCGTAGTTAAATCAATTTGGGAGGGTCGCGCGGCTTGCTATACTCGTATATTCGTTCTGTGAAGGAATATTACATTATTTAGCTTACGACCTTGGGATCATTAGTTTTCAGTTGCTTTTATTTTCCACTAATACCACTTCTGCGACGTAAAACACACAGATGAATGTGATTTGAAATAATTTAGAGTGATACAAATTTAGTAACCGATAACATTTTCGTATTTGTGTTTAACTCTATCGATATGGTCACATTTTAAACAATCATTTAACGATAATCAGTCATTTTAAAACTGTTTTAATCAAGCTAATAGTACATGTTTACAAATTATCATCGTAATAGTACACCCTGGGAAGTAAGTGGATGGGAGGTAAGATATAAATATAAAATACGACCTTCGATATTGTTACGACAGAACATTAACCAAAACACTAAATAGTTACTAGATACAGGAACAACTAGAGCCATAAAATTTAAAGAAGCAAATCGTTACAATTTCCACGGGTATATTACCCTCTTCTATTAAATAACACCATTTAGACTTAAGACTTAAATTAAATACTGTATAACCTACCGTACGGTTGTTCATAGTGGTTTAACTTTACAGCTCTAGGCTAGAAACAGTCTTAAGCATTGTACACAGACAATTAGCAGTACCTACTTCGTAAGAATTTAATTACACAAGTAATAAAGAATAGAGTAATTACATTTTGATGGCCTGTATGCGAAGTACGCTACTTTCGAGTCAGAATGACTTCGTGTGCGAATGGAGTTTTAAATTAGTTCTTAAAATGACAATATATAACTTCATATTTACATCCAAGTGGGCTGAGAACTAAAATATACGAAATTTAAAAAGTTTTTTGCATATTAGAAACTAACACATATATACACATACAACTACAGTTCCGTATAATAATATTAAGTTGGATTAGGTCTTTATGAGTAAAAACTCGAATTCATAGATTTAACTGTGAACACTAAAACAAAGATGTTAGTCTACAAAATCAGATGTGTAAATTCTGAATGTGTACGTTAACTTACAGAAAACAAAGAAACAGAAAAGTCCACCAAAAATATGCTTCAAGAAGTTGTTGCTCAAAAGAACAACATTTCGTAACGTGAAATCAATTTTCCCGCTGCTTCCTGAACATCCAGAAATATCCCATTGTATCCCAAACAGCTTGTGTGCTCGCTGATAACATTATTCGCACTCTTTATTTCACGCTTCGATACGGAACCTTTAGTTCGACGAACCATTGCTGTGTAGTGACGTATGAAACAAATCACTGATAGGACTGACCGATTCAACCACCTACGTCGTTCTCTATTTTTTTGGGAATAAAAGGTTTGTTGAGTGGAAAGTGAACCTATTTCGAAAACGTTATCACTGAACTATTTTTTAGTTAAGTTCCGTGGTAATAATTATATACTAGCACATTTATTTATTAGAGAATGTAAAGTTTCAATGCATATGTGCTTAATTTAGTATAAACTATCGAAACGTAAAACATAAACAAACTTACTATTCCAAATATGTAAAGGATGTCATTATTTATTCGATTTTTCTCTCAGGGGTTAGTTTACAGTTTATAATCTGTTTGTGTTGGCAAAGATTTAACTTAATCCTCAAATACATTGCTTAAGCAGTTTATTCGAAATTTCAAATAAGCCTTTACCAGGCATCTCAAAAGGTTTTAACCGTTAGGCTCAGTGAATTAAATTAATTTTGAGTTAACTTAATAAGGCTATAGCTTGGGAACGAAATTTTAAATACAGATTTCATAAGTTTATTTTTCATACATATATACTTAAATCATCATTGCATCAAATTATATACCTAGTCTTGCCATAAATATTGTAATAAAGAAAAAAGAAAATTGTTAACTGCAAATAACATTTATTACTTTTACAGTGTGTCAGTTTAATACATAAATATAAAACAATTAAAAATATAAAAAGCTTATTCGAAGTGGTCTCCATTGGCTGCAATACAGTCCTTTAAACGATGAGGCCAGTTATCAATAGAAGCACGCACTCTTTCCATGGGAAAATTCTTCACTGCCAATCGTATAGATTGTTTTAGGGACTCCAAATTATCATGGCGTTTAGAGCAAGCTGTACTCTCTAAAACTGACCACAAATCATAATCCAGCGGATTAAGATCGGGACTAGACGACGGCCAGTCTTCAGCTCTGATGAAGTCCGAAACGTTCGATTCCAACCAAGACTGCGTGGACCGAGCTTTATGACCCGGCGCCGAGTCTTGCTGGAAGGACCATACTTGGTTATTGAACATGGTGATGTTAAGGGGCTTAACTACCTTCTCAAGAATGGTATCTTGATACACTTGTGCCGATGTTTTGATACCTTTTTCACAAAAATATGGCTCAGTCACTCCTTCATAGCTAACACCCCACCAAACCATCACTGAAGTCGGATAATGTCCACGTTGCACTCTGTCGACTAATTGGGAAGCTTCCTTAGAGCTTTGAGCATAAATACGGTCATTTTGTTTGTTAAAATGTTGCTCAATTGTAAAAATTTTCTCATCCGTAAACAAAATTTTTCTGTGACCTCCCTTTGCGTACCGCTTCAGTAGTTGTTTCGATTTTACCACCCTATTCTTCTTTAAATTATCAGTTAAGAAATGGCCAGTGCGTCTCTTATAGGCTGCAAGTCCTAAGTCATCTTTTAAAATACGCGACATGGTTCTAGGTGCTATCTTCATTTCCCGAGATAAAATCTTTTGCTTTCGGACAGGATTTCTTCGAATTCTTTCCCTTACTGCTTTGACCACCTTTTTCGTACGAACACTACGTGGACGGCCAGATCTTTTTCTGTCACAAACAGAGGAGGTCTCATTGTACCTATTAATAGCCCGGTACACAAACATTTTACTAATACCAAGTGTATGGAGAGTTTTAAAAATTGCATTTGGCTCCATACCTACTTTGTGTAATGCTATCACAGCGATTCGGTTCTCTTTATCACCCCACACCATTTTAATATCGCAAAATATTTTACAATGTATTGGCGCCAAAATGAGAAAACACAATGAACAATCGTATAAAAATGACAGATTCGAAATTCAAATGTAATATTTTTTTATAATTAAGTGTAACAGTATTTATGGCCAGACTAAGTATATCCTCCTCTGTCGGGCGATGCGCCCGGAATTGGGCGAACTGAGCGCTGAGCTCAGCCACTTGCCCCGTCAGACGATCGTTGGCGGCCTGGAGGCGAGCCACGTCCCCGATAAGGGTATCCACGACCCCCGCAATAGCGGAAGAGGAGTCCTTAAGGGCTTTCACAAAAGGGCCCTCAAGGTTACTCGACTTGGTGGCCACTTTGTGAATAATGGCCACCGCCGCATTCGCTCTCTCCTGCATGGACGATGGTGTTTGAGAAACTGAATCCCCCACCATCGGTTCCTTTATTTTTAGCAGGAGATCAGCGATCTTCTCCCCCGCTAAAACTTCGCCGTCTGCCCTGACCCGTCTATAGGCTTCCGCCTTACAGAAGACGGAGCCTGACGGGGCCGAGATCGGGGTTCGTGACCTCCCTCTGCGGCTGCTTGCTACCTTAGGAGGTAGCATCTCCTGGGATGTATCGCTCTCCTCATCCCTGGAGCGTCCGCGTTTTCGGCTGTCACACAGCTCCGACTCCATGCAGTCCAGCATGTCCGTCCTCGCATTGGAGCTTCCGCCCGCGGTAGATCTGGAGCGTAATCGCTCCGATGTTCTTCGGCTCCCAGCAGTCATAATAACTTCTGGGAGCTCCACCGAGGTAGGCATCCCAACCAATGCTTCCTCGTCATATATATATTTACATTATACATATAGATATAATAACAAAAATCAGCACTGTAAAGTTTAATATCTCACAAATGGTAACTGTATTAGCAAACCCTTATTATTTTTAAAATATTTATCCAATGATATACCATTAGAAGGTGAATGAATATGAGTAATAATACCCCCACTTTAAAGATACTAGAGGTACCCTAAAAACATATTTTTTAAGATTTTATTCTATTACTTTGCCATCGTGATTAGTGTATGCTCATGCAAAATTACAAATTTCTGGTACTAATAGTCTATGAGAAATAGTGTGGACAGACGGATGAATGAATGGATGGACATGATAGAGAATTCCATTTTCACCATTCTGGCAACGGAACCCTGAAAAGTATGGGTCAAAAAAGCATTTTTATTTATTTCCAAAAAAATTTACTGCGAAGAAACTTATCCGATTTGATTTAATCAAAGATCTCTCTGTACGGAACGTTTCCTCGTAACCTTTTGGCTAAAAGTTTCCTAACGACGACGAAAAACACAAAGTATACTACAAACTCAATTAGATACTTAGACACTTCGCGTTTAAAATATGAAAATTGAATCGTTACTTCTATTAAACGGGGTTTTATGAGGTTTGATCATTTTAGTGTCATAAATTAAAGGTAGTAAAGAACTAACAATTTTCGGTCAATTGGTGATTTTTGAAACAAAAGTTTTTTTTAGAATTGACATAATCAATTAACGAATTGACTAATGAGACTATAATTTTGTAAGCGAGACAACTTTCATAGAAATACTAAAGATATTCAATATTAAGAATGTTAACAGATTGTTTTAACCTAAAGAATGCCTGTAAATATTATTCAGGAATCTTCATCTACACCAGAAAAAGAACTTTTTCAAAGCCATGCTTACAAGTTAAATCAAATTTTCGACCACGACTTTCTAGAACATCCCATTTATAACACAAGTCAACTCACTAATTTAAAGAACATTGAACTTTAATTTTTTAACAAATAAATAATGAACCGTACATAAAACTAAAAAAATGTACAACTCAATCGAAACGTCGTGTGCAAATCTTGAACAGGTAAAGTCTTATTTGTTGTCTACAGTAATTGAAAGGTCCGGACGTATTTCCCTCTCGAATTCTCTTAAATGAGTCTCACTTGTGCCTAGTTGGGTTTTCTTTGAAATTGCATTTCTGTCTTTCAATATGTATAATTTTACCATTTATAACGCTATTTTTTATTGGCTTCTGTTATTTGTACTATTTAAGATTAAGATTTATTAAGCTATTGCATAGCTTTTATGGCGGGCTTCGAGCGCGGCGACCGAATCAAGAAATTCCGTAACGAAAATAAACCTAACACCCTCCACTCCGACTGGCACAGTGGTGTGGCGTTGAAAGCCATGCATCGTCTAACGTCGTTTCAGTTTGGCAGACTTCGGCAAAGTATTTGTGTGTGTGCGACTAGACGTATGCGTGTAGACTGTACGAACGATCAAGACGAGCTGCTTCAAAATATTATAATTGCATAAGTCGATAAAAAATCCTGTGCAATAGTTTTACCGCGGCAGTCGCCGAGTGCCACACGAATTTTTCATTCATATTATTTCAACACAAATCATTTGGTTTCTCGCATTATTCTATGGTTTAATATACAAAATATTTATAAAATAAATATTTGAATTTAAACAAATTTATTTTACGCTTAACCACCATCTCGTTACATCTATTATCATCGTCATCATCATCTCAGCCAAAAGACGGCCACTGCCGGACATAGGCCTCCACCAAGATTCTCCACAACAGCCGGTCCCGGCCGCCCGCATCCAGCGGCTATCTATCACGTTATATAATACATTAATATTTCATAACGTTTTCACAAGATACTCAGAGTTGATGGAAAATATCAACAATCACTATTTTATATGAAATGTTTGACATCCGGAATCCGCAGTACCTACCCTCGTTACAAGATTTTTTATATATTTGTTTTGACTTGACAGGTGATAACCTTCGGTGAGAATATTATTCATACACGAAAATGTTATATAACACCATATTTTCACATTTTTGTAGACGCTTGAAGGAAAAACATAATTTGTTTTCTTGTAATAAACAACTATAAGCCAACGAGGTTACTTGCTGCCTACGTGAGAGATGATAATCATAACTGTTATTTTTCTAAAAACAATTATATTGACCTTTAATAAAATAATATGTTTTAGCATTGAACATGTTGATATAATTTTTAATCCATTCATGTTAATTGAATTTGGGAGTATTTGGGTCGCGGTATTAAGTTAGTAGGTAATACTCCAAAATAATGTCTGCTAATTAAATGTATACCAATACAGTGAGATTTCTTTAGTCCATCATTTCCTCTGAATTTTAAGTACTAACAGTGAAAAGAGTTTTAATTCTATTGCTTTATAAAATTGAGAAATAATTAGTTGGATACGTATAATTATTAACGTTGGCTAGTACGGTTTGTTGACGGGATCAATGTACTAGTAGTATTGGTCTTGATTATTCTGATAACAAAGCCTATTTGGATGAGCAATAAATTATTTATACTGTCTTATCTTATTTGTATAATTAAAAATAAATATACATATCACGTACCTAGATCTATGATTAACTTACATAACATTTTTAAATACAGACTAGGAGTATAAATCTATTAAAATGTATATTTCTCAAAAAGGGTTTACTATCATTTACACAATTCTACATTACTAATATGCCTGGTAACCCCTCCGGGTTAGGTTTATTAACTCTGATTAGCTAACTACGAGTATAGCACTAGAGCCTAGTGCTTCAGAAGACAGGTTTTGTAATAACCGATAAAATGTTTATTGTCTTTTTACAAATATTCAAATGTAAGTTTTATATCCGTTTCGTCTAGAGTCACCTTTGCTCTATAGCTACAGTGCCTTCTTTATTTTATGATCCCTATTTCTAAAAAATAATTGCACTTGACTTTAATAAAAGCACTCATTTAAGCAAAGGCAAATTATCCTCTAGAAATCCGTAGACGCTCTTTCTTGTACTTCTTTTACTTGTTAAACCTGCTTTCCAAGTAGAAGTCTATGTCCAGCCGCGGACTGCTAAGGGCTGTTCAGTGTGATGTTGTGGTGGTACTTATTGAATCCTTTTGTCCACAGCAAGTGACCTTGAGTCAATACGAGCTTTATTCAATGAAAAAGAGAAGGAACTGTCTGTGGCGGTGGCTAAGGTGGAAGAGCTGACAAGACAGCTCGAGGAGCTGAGAAGAGGAAGAGTTCAACCCGCACCGCCATCAGCACACGAGCTTGATAAGCTTAGGAGGGAGTTGATGGTGAGTACTAACACCAAGCTGACCTTTAAATCTAACATATGACAGGTCAAATGTATTGTAGAATACGTAAAAGCTAATTTGGCTTAATTTAATAAAATTAGGTAATATTCATTTTGATGTACATTAATTTAATAACTATATTATTCGTAACATTGTCGCCGAGTAAGTACCAAGCCTTTACGTGTACTTTAACCATAAATTACTTATTAACAGGTTAGTTGTACGCAAAAGTGACTAGTGACCCTAAAAATTAAACCCAAAGGAGCACGGCAAATTATGAAAAGTTGTAGAGTACATTGATTGTGAACTAGATGAAGCTGTTATAACAATCAATGTGAAAACCATGTACATCTAAAGTAATTTTGTCTAATATTGGGTCTACACACATTACATAATAAATCAAGCTTGATATCAACAAAAGAATCCCTATAGGGAGTTGTACTTATGCCAAAATTGTTCTTAAGATTCATACACATAAATATATAAGTTATACATCAAAATATGGATCTGGACCATTTGTTATATCGTAATCAAGTTTCAAGTTCTAAACTTATGTCATAAAAACTGTTTTCTGTAGTACACCTGGCCGAAGTCACGACGAAGCGGCTATATCTCTGCTTGCGATTTCTTATCTTCTCTTTATTAGTGTTGGGTTAGAAGATCTGATAAATGGTTTTCAGCTAAACATTTATGATCTGGTATTTTTCTTCTTTTTTTAAGAAAATATCACAGAACTTTACAAGGTGTACTAACAAAACTTTGAGTATTTCCAAGATCGCTTTGATTTTGATTGCCTTTTAACATTGTGCTGTTTGGATTTAATAAAACTCAAAAATAATTATTAATTCAGATATGTGTTTATTTACTTTAATTTTATAACTTTTTGATATTTTTTATTAACTCTTTGATATAAAAATCAAAAACCTGCCTCGTTGGTCTAGCAGTTAGCGTATGCTGCTGCCAATCAAGAGAATTCGATTTCCGGGTCAAGTTAAACAGTATTATTAGGTTTTTCTCACAAGATATTCCTAATAAGTTCAACCTTGTATTTCAGTTTGCCCATAGAGTTCTGTAGGTCTGAAGTGATTGATTCAGGAACCACCTCAAATAGTATTGGGAATAATAAAAGCTAAAAGAAGAGAAAAAGTATAACATTGTATACAACGACAAAAAATAACGTAACAAACGTAAAGAATATTGATGTATAGCATTTAAGGTGAAAGACAGCATATTATGATAAGGTTGAAACTGTTTCTATTATCCGTTAAACTTCACCTTTACCTTCTCCTAAGATAAGAAGCCGGTAACAAACCTTTATGGCCTCTAAAGATATTCCATTTAAGCATTTAGGCTACCTACACAACCTGCTTGTGTCAATTACCTATACATCACAAAAGTAGAGGTAACCACAATGTAAATGATACTTCTTGAATGATAAAGTAGATCCTTATTTAATGCAGGAAATACTTACATTTGTCTTTGCACCTCATATGGTCTATACTAAGCCATTTGAGTTCAGAAATTAAACAATTATCTGAAACTTATTGTATTTAGTGATGATTCCGTATTAAGACGATTTAAAAGAGCTATTAATCGGATTTAGATCTTTTTTATTATTTTTATTATTATATATTCGTGTCTTTTATTTTCTGTACTTATTTATAACAAAAGTTCACCAACATTTGTGTACACCAAAATTAATATATATTTTTTTTTGACTGACCATATTTTCTTTCATCATTTACTAAGCTCAATTGAAGCCAGACTGTTTTATGAAACAAGAATACTAAACGTTTTTTAATAGTTTTTATTTCTTTTTGAATCAAAATACTTCACAGTATTCAATGAAAAATATGTAAATGATAGTAACAAAACTAACAACGCTATATTAGTTTTAACTGTACTACAACACTTTTTATTTAACCCTGTCAGTTCATTCAACTTTGAAATAACTTGAACAATTTACTTACAAAATAATTTAGATAACAATGACCTATTTATAGGGTTCTAAACTTGACTTATTGCTTCCTCGTCTCGTTTAAAGGGAGAAGGTTGAAACTTCCGACAGCGGTTTATTTTATCTTAATTAATTAAATTGAGATGATAACCGCACGGTTGAATTTAAGATAAGCCGGAGGACCTGGAGGAGATGGCAGGTACGTATTTAAAGGAGAGACGACCAGGTGTTGTAGTCATAATTCCTCTTAATATAATAGCCGGCTGGAAATTGAAACCAGTCTCAGGTAGCGTGAGGTAAGAACATGATAAAACTCGAAATAAATCCAGAAAGTAATTTATTTATAAACTAAAATACAGAGTTTAATTTTTTATTAATTCAGTTTAAATTAATCTAAACTTCAGTAAAGAAATTCAAGTCTTCATGAATAATTATCATTAAAATTACTCATAATTTGTTTACATTCACCAAAAATGAAGAAAGTACTGAATACGAAGTGAAGTACAAGTACCTTAATAGTAGTGACATGCACCGAAACGTTAGAGCCATCTTTGGAGGCATATAATTATATAAACAGCCACACACCTGCATGTGAACGTGTTATGCTCACTTTGTACGTTACGAATTACAGTGTCGTTTATAAAACAACACCGTGAATACACATTTTTCTAATTTATGTAAAGAAAAAGAAAAAAAAATGCTGTTCTTGTTAGAGAGAAGGATAAAATGATAACATGCATTATAATGCATGATAATTATCAATCGCTTTCCCAATTTGGAAAATTTTTGCACGATTCAAGTACGTGAGAATAGATTTTCAAAATAAGTGTTCTTTACCACCACTCCACTTATACAACTGAGTTGTTGCTTCAATATTCTGTTAGTTTTATCCTTTCTGGATAAACTATGCTGAAACTTCTAATTTCGACAATTTTGAAAACAAAATTGTTTGTGATTGTCCCTCCTCTCAGACCACATCCTTGTCAATGTCTCAACGAACGCCGTTGACAGTAATTAGGGGACTGTAAAAACCGATGGTTAACAGGACGATGGAGAAAAATCTAGGGTTGAATGGGTTCTAATCAATTTTATAAAAACTGCAAAAAAGAAACTTTTTCTGGTAGATAAGACAGCTAAAATTTCGAAGTGCTTGAAAATATAAAGTAGATTTGATCTTTTAAATTTGTTAGTTTATAAAACTTATTAGAATTGTTTCAGATTAAGACATTTAAGAAAATATAATATATAAAAGTTTGTAACTCAACCATATGATGCATCTATTTACCAACGATATACCATTACTAAACAAGATTGTTAACACATGGGCAGTAATATTTGTAGAGAGTGTCGCACGCCAACTAGGTTGCGGGCACACGGCCGTTAGAACACGTATCTTGGACTTGATGACCGGGGACCTATTCCGACAGTTTAGATTATTGTTAAAACATTTGATACGATTCTGTATATTTAATTCAATCAATGAAGGGAACCATATCAGCTATTATGGTTTTTGTAAGAAACTCAAGTGCCAAAAGTACTTGTATAAGTATTGGCACTAACAGGTCACAGGTACCTTGGTGAGACACGTAATTCAATAACTACATTGAGTGAATGAGATTACTAGTTCCTATAACCTTTCCCCTCTTATTTTTGGGCAGAGGAAGATGAAAGAGTATGAGACGACCTATGGCTCTTGAGTTGCATTGCTCAGTAGCTCGTATATATATTTATGTCATAAAAAAAACAAGACTAATATATATTCTATATACTTTATATTAGGCGATATAAAACTCACGCTACATTCTGAGATCTATTGCCAAAGAAACAATACTGAATTCGTCGAACTGAAATAATGAGACATGCGTCTAACAAGACACTCGGACTGCCTATTTCCTTTAGACGCGCAAACCCAACACCTAGTGTATTACATGCAGATATAATAAAATAACAATACCCTGAAATAGAATAACAAGGTAATGTCGGTGAGAATATTTTTTCGGTTAGTTAATCTCGCAAAGGGGTTGAAGTGTTGCCTTCAGATAAAATATGAAATATACTTGTATTGTATTTCTTATATATGAGGTGAAATATTTTATCATTAATAAGATAAGTATGAAAACAATATTGATTAAAGTGATAGTTTTCATTACAGCAGAACTCACAAGGTGAGGTGAGAGGGCGATGTGGAACGACAAAACTCGAACAACTGTCGCCGGTGGCGCACCAGTTACCACAAATAGTTTATTTCTAACACAATCACTAAAGTTTATTACATTTGTTTTACGTGCAATTGCTTGATAATGATTAACTGTTGCACATTTATATTTTATTTACTTCATAATTTAAAAATAATTTATTCGATGATACAACCTAATGCGTATGAAAAAAATTGCCGATATTCTTCATCAATTTTAAAGTGAACAATATTCTATCCTCTATAAAACAAACATATTCTTTTATACTGTTGATTTGTTCGTATGCTAATAATTGGCGATTACTACAGGGCCTCTATTCTGTCTGATGGAAAGCATGAATAGAAAGAAAGAGCTGTAGTCACCATACTCATTGCCAGTGCAAATAATGCAGTATGGTGACCCACACACTTCAGTGGCCTAGCGAGTGCTTTTTAGAACCGCTCGGTAACGTAAAAGGTCAGTCATCGTGGGAGTGTAAAGCTTACATATTTACCACTACAACTGTCATTACTGCATCAATAGGCCTCCAGACTCGCATTCACTCACGAATTACGACAGCACGGATGATGTCCATTTGGTGCGGCCTTCTATGAGAGGCTAACACTGCTCCGGTTGAGCTGGTGTGTTCGTGCTGAAAGCAGCGTGGCTTTACTACCGTGTTAATTAAACTAGCCATCTATATTTTTTATACATAAATTTATTATAATGGTATTTATAATGTTTTAATGTACGCTATGAAAGTAGTGTTTAAACAGCTGTAATTCTTGGGGGATAGACAACTTCATAATGGTTGAAATGGTTGGTGTGAAATGAAACATTAATATTATTAAACATTAATGTGTGCACGTAACAACAAATGTATATGAATATCTATGATGTATTAACCTTTGTATGTCATCAAAACGAAAGTATTCGAATGAGTATCATAATTATTTATACATTTACACTGCTCTTTGGAGAACTGTTTAACTCTTTAGACCTTGGGTTTGATTTGTCCGTTATGAAACATCTTAATTAATTTCTCACTATAAAGCATTACAAAGAGAGAATCCAGTCTTTACTGTATCGATATGAGATACTACTATGTATTCATATCTATGCCAAAATACCACTAAAACGAGAATGATGATCAAAAAAGATTATTTATTGAGGAGTGTTAATTTACCCTCAACAGGCTCGTCTTTGTCCTTCAGGTCTTAATTATTTCGATACTTTGGTTATTTAGGTATTAAGTGTCAGAATATCCACATGGGAATATGTGTACTACCTTATCCGTTTAAAAGCCTTACCGTAGACATTTACTCTATTTGTAGTTGTGATATATATTAAAGTAAAAAGTGAAATAAATCAAATCAGAGCTAAGATAGGCGTAAAGACCAACTAAATAAATAAATAGTATCAGACAGCAAGATAAGGTAACATTATTACCTAGCAATAGCAGCATTTATAAGTTATAATAGAGTGCACAGGTTTGTAAAAAATGTAATCAAGTAAGGAAAGCTACACACTATGCCAGCGACCTAGCCGGCGGGATGGATGCCGGACTACTCAGGCGTGGATTGTACGGAGAGCCGGCGGGTTGCATGGGGAGCAATTCACTATGACGTTCACGTACATAATACTATTGCGCGATATGTATGTTAAAGATATTAAAATATAATTGAATTGAGATGAAGAAACTATGAATCTTAGAAATGACAATGAAATAACAATCAAAATAAACGGATGGACGTTGAACATAATTACAAGTATATTTGATACTGAAAAAACTAAAAAAAGAGAGAGATGTTAAATACTCTGTTGTCCATCATCAAGAACTCAGTAAATAATGTAAACAACACCAGCGTTTAACACGGTTGTCATAACGGACATGTTGCTTCACGGCCTGCAGCGATAAATGCTGGTGCGGCGGTCTAACTATACCGGCCGCATACCTGCGCGCATAAAACCTACCGGTCAGACCTCCGGCTTAGTGTGTAGGAGCCTTTATAGTTTTATGAGAAACGATACAGCTTATGATAATTTGAAGTCGAAATTTCTTCTAAAATTTAAGTTGACTCAACATAAAGAAGTAACTATATCCTATTTAAGCAGAAATTAATAGCGTATCAATTACCTTGGTGAATTTATGTTCTTTAAAGGCAAGTTCTTAAGAAACTGGCTAATGAAAATCGAGACGATAAAACCATAATTGTTAATTTACAACCAAGCTTAAAATTTAAATTAAATAAATATAGGAAAGCGTACTATATATAAACAACGAAATGAGTATAAACTGTTTTTTAGTCATGTAAAGACAGAAAAGTCTTAAGAAATGCTCTGCATGCGCGCTTAGTATGTCTGTATTACGATGTTCACGACATATATTCAAGAGTACACTCTAAATTGTTCGTATATTTTAATGTTGCGGCATTTTATTTTTATATTTCTTTAAACTAAGGTTACTTTCAATATAGTTTCACTCAAATAAAGTACTTTCACATAAGCGAACATTTTATTCATTTATACGAGAAGTGCCTGTGTTGCTGCATTGCATTTTTAAACCTACCTTTCTACGCACTCAAACAATTTAAGCGATCGAAAGTCCAAGTACTCGTACCTACCAGCTCTTTAATTTGAGAGTATGAATGTTCTTGGGCCAATACAATCTATCGTCATTAGGATCAGATACAGAGAATTTATGAAAAATAAAAGCGTGTACAGAAACGAATTAAGTTTATATATATTAAGTTTATATAGGTATAAACTTTAACTTTTCTTTTTAATATCTATTTAATTTTCTAATATGAAATAGTGTACTAAGATAAATTTTAGAATTTAACACACAATCTCGTACTCAAAGACAAAGGAAGGATAAAAAGCATGTATAAATTATGCTATGTTTTCTCTAGGGAGCTGCATGTGACTACAAATACTAATCACACAGGACATTCTGATCTTGAATGTATCAATGTGTAATAATTAAAAGTTAGTTAACTTAAGAAAACTCTCCGCCATAGAGCTAGAGTATAATCTAGAAGATGACCACATCTCTCTGTAATATTGTATATATATATACAGTGTCCGCAATGATAAAATATATCTGTAATAAGCTTCTGATTATTAAGTTTCTCATCAGGATTATCGGATTCCTTCCTTAAACTATGTGACCATATAGCGAGAATCTGAAAAATAAACTTTCTATATAATTACTACACTTACGAGATATCGGCCTCTGAAAATATTGCACGGTAAAGGATAGGGACTGGTGCTTTGCGGAGCTAAGCGAAAAGAACAGAAGTTATTTTTAGAATGCTATTAACAACTGATGTTATAGAAAAAAATAGCAAATAAGGTTCTTACACTGAGAAAGAAAACAATATCAGTACATGTGTTTAAATATTGTGAAGTAGAGTTAAATAAAATATGTTATATTATGCTTAATATATTATTTGGCTCGAGCTAAATGGGTATCATATTCGTATATCTTTTTAAATCCATTTATATAACGGCACTTCTAAGATTCACCAACCCTGTAAGCGATTACTACTATGAAGCCCACGTCACGACACTAATTTCGTTAGTGCGTCTAATGCCAACATTTTGATTCAAGCTCCAATTTGACTATTTAGTTACCGACGCGACATTCAAGCGATCTAATGTCCCTTCCATTGACCTTTGTATAGAAAGCGTATCAATAGTGAAAGTATTTCTGTAATTTAGTTTTGTTTGTTTTGTGGCTGAAAATACTAAGTGCGCCGAGGCCAAAAGGTCGGTATGTGAATAAATCAGGTCTGTCTCTCGGAGCCCGTTACGATTTGTGTGCTTTATCTTGTGAACTGGACCTTTTCTGTTTCGACTATTCTCATTACATATGCACGGTGAATTGAGTACCAATTACCAAGAAAATCTTTCTTAAAGGTCGAAAGAATACTGTAAAATAGTTTTAGGTCAAAGAAACCTTGGAAGCTTGGTAAATTTATATGAACTTAGAATTCCTGTATTCCCTAAGTGAGTATAGTTTACGTTTAACAAAGCGTGGTTATATCGTGTGGATTGGATGTCTCAAGTGTTGCGATATCGTTGACAGAAAGCTCTTATTCAGAGTAATAGTTAAAACTGACCAAAAAACTAACGATACCCATTTCTTAGAATAACTTGCTTCAGACTTGACAAAATTGTATTACCATCTGATATGTGGGACTATTCCCAATGTCCCTTTTCAGTAATTACGTACAGATGGTCTACGGGTATTGCCCTTACACCTACATCAAATTAATGTCATTACTTTGGATCTTAGCTGTTTAATTCGCTCGTCGTGTAAATTGATGGTGTCATCTACTAAATTACTTCCAAAATGGAACTTGTTAAGAGTGTCAGACTGAACATAAGCTGTAGATTAGCTCTGAGTTACTGAAATGAGCAACTAAATTTGATGAAATTAATTTGTTAAAGAATAGAATTTTCACCGAATTAGTCTAAGAGAAGTCATCTCAAAAAATAATTGAAATTAGTGTACATAGGTAATTTTTATTGTCGTAAGCAGAAAACAGAAACCTAAAAAACAAAGAAACATGTTATGCCCATAATTCAAGAAACAAAATGTATTTGTCAGATTTTAGGCTGGCTGGGTTTTCGATTTCACACACATACAAATACACATATGTTCAGTGGTACGTTATAAAAGATGTTGAAGTGTAGAATTGAATATCTTAAAATAATCTAGAAACTTCCAAAAAAAATGTATCTACTACTTTTTTTGCTGTAATTATTGCAAATTCACCTATTTAACTAAACAAGCATTCCAAAGACCTAGCCAGCGTCATAACGTTAGTGAACAAAATTAATTTGACGACCTAAGGACAAGGTTAAATGAGTTTATGAAGCGTTTTCAAATATATTTAAGTGTTATACAACTATAAAAAGAAAATTATCTATTCTATCTATATAATATACTTGATAATATTTATTTAAGGTGTTCAGAAATAAAAGATAATTACGTATGTAGAGAGACTACACAGTAGAGCAAGATAAATTAAATTTCACAATGAGGCCAAGCTACTTTCTCAATTGAAAAGATAATAATATTTTAAGTGATAGTAACAAAAACTTATTGCCTCATTTGCCCAAGTTTATGATACATTAAATACTTGTACCCAGTAACAATTATGTTTAATATTAAGTATTTTCTTCAATAGGCAAACGACGTATGATATACATTTTAAGTAGAAATGAACGATTTGTCTTCTGTTTTAACATAATGTTGGAATACCATGTATATTTCAAATGGTGCACTTGTATATGTACATAGAATATACTGATTTTCGTCGTATGGTAGACAATATATAGCCACCGTCAAACAGCCCCTGTACAGCGTGTAAACAAATCCTATGGGAAATTACACGAAATACACTTAGTCACACTGCTTTAGGATATAAGAAATGAACATAGTATACACAATTATTTATCACGATAATCATGAAACTAATACATTATAAATCCGAACTTTCTTTATAAAATTTTCTGTTAAAATTCTGTTAATAATTTGTTAACCTACAATACTAAACAAATACATTAAATCAATACTAGTTAATAGGACAATATAGAATTGCTCTCAATACCTATTTTTATAGATTACTAGCTGTATCCTACGTCAAATTATTTTTTAAATAGTTTGTACATCGTGTCAAAGTTTGAGCTAAATCGGTGCAGCACTTTTAAGTTTTCGAAGTACACACACACTAACTTAATATTTATGTATTCATATAAATAGATTAAAACCAAAGAATCAAGCAACCATTAGCTGATCGTAGATATAAAGATAAAAAAAGGTAACTTCTGTTTGTTCTTAATCCCAATTTGACAGATGTGAATTATCACATTTATTTTGAGTAACACGACTAAAACATTTTTTTTACGTCTCTCAGAATAAATTTTCTACTTTAACTGCTTTTAATCGAATATAAAACAAAAAAGGTGTACTTACATGACTAAATGCTAAACAAAATGGCAGGGACGTGGAAATATTCATTCACTTGGAATTGATTTACGATCAAGAGTGAATTCGAGGTTAAATAAATCATAAATATGTTTGGACATATATTTACGGAAACTGTTGTTTATTATTTTAATATTTTAGCTTTACTAATTGAGTGTAACTATATAAATATAATGATAACGAATAATAATAACTTCAGACATCTCACACGCGACAGTCTAATTCCAAACAAAGTAGAGCCTATATTATGGTAAGCAGATTGTTGATAAACATACATTTTTAATTATTAATATGTAGCTAACACAAATAATTACACCCAATCATAGTGTTCTGTATCTGGATGTAGTTTATACAATCTATTCATTCATTCATTACGCTCAGTTTCAGTTACTCACTATCAGTTTTTAATAACTACTATAAGAAGTGTTTATTTGAAAATAGCAACGGTGCACTAAAAATAGACTTCAGATTATAAAGGCTACAATGTATCAAGAATTATCAAAAGATATTAAATTATAAAAGCTTTAAACACGTAGAATAATATACTGGTAAAGGAACTAAAAACATAAAATAATATTATTAACTTTCAAATTATTATCTCAATATTTCTTGGAATTTTGCCAGCCTGATAAAAATATTTTTCATATATATTGTTTTAAAAACCGTTTACTATCGGCACAGAACAATAGACAACAATAATATTCCTTTGTATATTTTTTTAATTATACACGAAAACAGTTTCCACTTTCAGCCGCTAGCGATCCCACGTTGTTAATGGATTTATAAATGTTTATAGGATACACAACTGACGACCTGAAGGTTACTTTTACTAAGTAAAACTATTAAAATGTAACGAAAATAAACTAATTAAACTTTGTCCCCGGAATCATTCGTTTCTAATTTTTATTCACATTAACCTAATTGTAAAATAAACTATAAAATAGAATGTATTCTTTTGAAATGCAAGAAATAGGTCTAGATTATGTAATGCAATTTGAACTTTTGAAGTAGTATACGTACCATAAACAACTCCGACCTCGTTGCGGACATAGAAGAGTCCTCCTACTCATAATTACCTACGCCCTTATTTCTTTTTATTTGGAAACCTCCGTTTATAGAATAAACATTACACATTACACAAAATAAATAGTATACATTTATTTAACATTTTTTTTTTTTAAATAAAAACATAAATTGTTTTATACAATTATTAAATTTACATACTTAAAGCTTTAATAAGTTTCAATAGAAATTTGCGATTCTATTGATGATAAAATATTATGTGTAACTTGTATACTAGTTGTACGTATTATTATAATATTAACTTGTAAAATCAAAGACAATAATTTGAATAAGGCATATACAGCTATAGTTAACATTAATCACACGAGATACACACTTATATTCCATTCCAAAGAAATCCGAAGTCATTTGAGATGCAGGCAAATTGCACTGCAGTCGACAGTCACTTGGGAAAACTTGCTTATGATATAAATACATTAGTATATGCCCGCTGCTTTTAGTTCATTTACGCTTATTAAGCTTTTTATAGGTTGCTTATGTATAACTAATATCAATATTTAATTCATATTTTTGAGGCTCGGCACTTAGTGGAAGTAGGACTCCTTGTACTTTTATTCTACTATTTAATCAAATTGAAATTAACCTAACCGATTTCGTCCTATGGCGTTATCAAAGGTTATTGGTGACTTTTGATAGTGAGTTTTACTGCAAAAATATCAATATTTTTAGATACTCTCAAATGAAAAATAAAAAAAAAACTCATAAGCTTAAATTTTTGTTTCATCTACTGCTTTTTTTATTTTATTAATCCAATATACTCTTGGGCAACTTATACTGATCAGGGATGCTATGGATTGCATTCTTAAGTTCTAACCCTGAGAATGAATTAACCCTGAAAAATATAATGAATCTTTTTCTTAAATCATTTTGGGATGAACTTTGAGTATAACTACTAAAAATAACTACTTAAATTAATAGGTATGATTAAAACTAAAAAAATATTATGTATTCACTAAGGATTAACAAAAATTAAAGTATTGATTTTATATTTAAAGTCCATTTATAAAGTAAATTAAGCCTTTGTTATAAATTCACAGTACCGCAACAAGCTGAACGAGCAACAGAACGGCAGGCTGTCGGCGCAGCGGGCAGCGCTAGGCGCGCGGCAAGAGGAAATGAGAAGCATTGACCGCCGCGTTTCTGAGCTTCAAGCAAGGCTACTCAGAAAGAGAGCGCTGAATCGCCAACTCGCTGCTGCACACCGGCAACCACAACAGCAACAGCAGCAAAGGTTTGTATATATTGGTTTTACATGAAAACAATGGATCTTCCGAAAAAGGATACAAGTTTTCTATAGGTTGATATTGAAGTAATTTGTAGAATAAAGGTACCTTCAGTATAATCGGGATACTATATATATACATAGAACGAATTAAACGTCAGCCTGGTAGACAAGCGCTCGATCACTTTGGATAAGGACTTATTTGTTTGATATTTAAAACATATTACCTAACTAGAACTAGGATCCTATCAAACACATAGTAATGCTGCAATAAAATAACGAGCTTAACTGACATAGGATATGGATATTTATTGAACTTGGGTATTTATTGTTGGAAAATATCATATGGCCATGTGGTACTGATAATGATGACCACAGGTTGCAGACGGTACCTAATAATAAAAAATCGATCCACGAGAGAAATGCTTAATATATTTGTTTAACTATTTGTGGTCATCACAATGCATAAAGTGAACCAAGACTTAAATATTATCTACTAAATAATTTGATCTATCGTAAAAATATTATTCTTTGTAAACGCACTTCGAACTTGTTTTAATTAGAAGCTTTTGGAGCAATATCTAGAGTAGCACTCCAATGTGCAATATCACACAATGTTGAAAGTAAGCTTTTACTTCAGTTTTACTTAAACGTACATATTTATCTTATTTTTCAGAACATCTAATCCGACTCCTATGCAACAGTTACCTAATTATTCTGCCGGTAGCACTGGGGTTAACAGTCAACCAAAGAATCAACAACCTCGAGGCAATGTTGCTGCTGTTGAACCTTACAATCACGTGCCGCATGCTCAGAGCGTCAGTCATAATACTAATTTCCAGGTAAAATTGTTACCATTCAACTTCAAATACGACGTAATGTACAAGCTGCATTTTAGTAATTACCAATTGAAAAAATAACTATTAGTGTTCATTTTTTAAGTTCTTAAGTAACCTTAATATTGAAAATCATTTAAAGTTACTACAGTTAAATAGATTTTTTAATGTAATTTTTTCTCATTATTTAAATCAAATAAGATTTTGAAAACAAACAGGCCTTGAAAACGAAACGACATTAAATCAGTCCAAGTTTGAAAGTTCTTTTTTTGTTTTCTAGAGAGTAATTCTGGAAATGGCTTTCATATTAAATCGGTTTTTAATCCGATTCAAAATAAAATCGAATAACAGGAAAATTATACTCTTTCCAATAGTTGACCTTTTTTAATTTTTTCTTTAGATTTAGTACTTTAAATATAAACCCTATCAAGAGACACAAATA
This sequence comes from Hypercompe scribonia, assembly GCA_949316085.1. Taxonomy (NCBI): domain Eukaryota; kingdom Metazoa; phylum Arthropoda; class Insecta; order Lepidoptera; family Erebidae; genus Hypercompe; species Hypercompe scribonia. Next base: position 12,694,054 of record OX438981.1, on the reverse strand, counting down.
AGAAACTATAACCATCAATTTTGTATCATTCCTCATTGCCATTTTTTTCACTATTAAATCAATAAATCAAAACAGATTTGTAAAATTTCGATTAGACTATCTGCCCATTGTAGTAGGTTCGAAGTTGCTCTGCTCATCACTTATCATGTTACCGGTAATTGAAAAGGTCGCTTGCAAGATACTGATATAATATTTATAAGATTCATGATTGCAGTGACGTAAAATAGTGAATTACGTTTTTGCATTTCATTTGCTAAAAATATATGAGAGCCTACTTCAGGTACACAACTGCTTGTAACAAATAGTGCTTTAAATTTTCGTTTATCTGGTAGAGAAAAGCTTGTTATTTTAAATTATAGTTTTATCAAACGATGCAGTGAAAATTTTCGAGTATTAAATAATTATATTATTATGGTTTACTGATTCGTTTTTTTGATAAGTTATTGTCTACTGACTTCTCTATAAAAAATTCAAACGTCAATTTAATGTCAAATATATTATTGGCGGCAATTGAAAACAATATCCAATTACAGTTGCATGTTGTTTGTTATCACTCCGGCGAAGTGCTTAGTTGTAAAAATTGTGCACTTATATTATATATTTTGAATTTACAGGCACCCATAAAACAGAATGTAATACAAAACAATGTGCCATTAAAACAGCTTACACAAAGCGACAATATTCAAAGTCATCTGACACAGCAAGAAACACATTATTTACAACAAAAACAAATGATAAACCCATTGTTCAACGGCTATCCCAATAGTCATTTACAAGACAATCAGTATCAGGGACAATATCCGAACAAACATGACAATTTCAGTCATGTTCAACAGGGAATCGGCAACGCTTACGATCAAAAATCAATGCTCGACCAAAATAAATACATGGACTATTTGAAACAGCCGCAATACAGTCCAAACAGTACTAGTAGTTCAAATAGCAATCAAACTGGTAAAGATTTGAAGATAAACGAGCAAGAATTTCCACCCGAATTCGCAGCGAGCAAATCTGACCCAAAATATCAAACTTTGCCCTATAACACCAAGTTCCCTCAAAGCACTAATGGGAAACTAAAACCTGAAGTGAATGGGAAAAGCAGTGAAAACTTGGAGAAGAATGCTATCAACGTCAATCATATGACCGTGCACTCTACACCACTTTCAGTTGTGAATAAAAGTTTAGCGACACCTCTAAGTCAAACGGAATCTACATATCAGCAAGATAATACATATCAGTTGCAGAAATCTGACTCCTCTAGTAGATGTAATCAAGAAGGAAAGGAAAACCATGCATATCCACAGAATAGGCTAAGTCAGAACAATAGTCAGAACAGTGAAGGTTCGAAAGGAAATGTTAAGCAACCAGTGCTAAAGGGCAATTCACCGAATTTAAGTTCTAATACCACTTCTGCCAGCGGTTCTATTGGATTTGGGGTAAGTTTTACTAAATTAAAAAAACTAAAACACCTTATCACTCTTCAAAGTATACTAACATGATCAACTCATTAAGTGCACAAAATAATAGTTTTATTCATAAATACATGTTGTTAAAAACTAGTGGTTCTTTTTCTCTTCCCTTTTTAAAGACAATGCACAAGAAAAGGACACAAAGAACTACCATATATACAAATATAATTGATTAGAAATACCTTAATATCATATGAAGGGTCCACTGCAATAATGATGAATGTCCTTTGTTTTTTGTTTTAAGATAATTGGATTTTAAATTTACAAACGGTATAAAAAAACTCAGACATGAAGATTATAAAATGTTGTTTATTAAAGTTAAAGTATAGGCATTATGGTATTAATTTTTAGAAAATAATCATTCTTAGGGTATTATAAACTAATTAAAAATATTCGAATCTTAAGTAGGTCTTTAAAAATCAGGACTATAATGATTACTGTCCACACTGCGTTCATAGTCAATAATGATTGGTGTCCAAATGACTGTTTTAATTAACTTCTGAATCCTTAATATTTGCAGCATGTGGAAGTTCATCGTAATAACGTCTTGTTTCAGGCCTACAGAACTTTTTCAAGAACTGTAGGTCGTTATATTTTGCTGTTGATATAGGTAGCTTCTCTTTATAAGCCAAACCAGGTAATTTGAATTCGTCCTCATTAACTGCCTTCATAGATCGAAAAGAAACTGGTGTGTTCACCACACTTGATTCCCATGGACTATTATTAAAATTTCTGTGAAACATGAGCCGTGGGTGTTTTTTCTGGACTCTAAATTCACGCACAGGTCTTATGGGAAAAGGACAAGTTTTCTTGTAAAACGGTTTCAAAAATGCAGTCCAGCCCTTGAATGCATCTTGGGAGCATTCGATGACATTGAAAGGTTTCGGTCTCTGTCGAGCTCCACGCATATGTTCGGCCCATTCTTCAGGAAGTTCAATCCTAGCCTTTTGATTTAAGTAGGCCATGTTACGATCGCATTCCATGTATGAGTGCCCTCTTACAGGGAATATAACTGTGACAGATTCTAAGCGATTGCAGCAGTGAACTACGTAGTGTAACATTCTGAAGATGGTATAATTTTTATTTTGACCACCACACGAGTCACAGAAAATTATAAGACTCTTGACCTGTACCTCCATTTCATTAAATACGAAATGGAATAGATGAGAGGCCACATCGTCTGATCCTTTTTTTCCAATACTCTCATCGTAAGCGAAAAAATAAGATGAGGAATCAGCAAGCACATGAATATTAAACATAAAATAACTCAGCTGTCTTTTATAATATACATCGTTTGTAGTTATGTTTGGTACAGGAAGATTTTTTGAGAAATCCATTGTCATCGCTATTGTTGTGATATCTTGCCTTGATCTCAAACGAGCTTTTCTTTTTTTATCATAAAAAACTTCAGCACTCTTCTTGTGTGCTAAGTTTTCAATTTCGAGTGTTCGAAGTTGAGTCAAAATCTGAGATTTTTCGTGGTCATCAGGAAGAGAAGCAATCTTAATTTCAAAATGCTTTTTCTCAGCTTGAAATTCATCGCAAGTCGAACATGTATCCATCCTGGGATAACCGAATGATATATTAAAGTTCTTATTGAAAAAGTTGCGATATGTTTCGTACGATACTTTGTTATTTGGATTGTTTTCATTATACATTTTGTGAATCTTCGACAAGTTCAACTCATCCGACAGATATATTTTTTGACTCTCACGTAAATTATAGTGGCCTTTTTTACCATTAATTGTTTTCAGAGTGTCAATTTGCTTGTACATCAAATTAGTAGTTAGTTTTGAAAGCTTTGTTTTAACATGTATCCCCCGTTTATCTTTTTGGACAACGCCATGCTCAGTGAGTGATTTCTGAAGAAATTGAAGTCTTCTTCCAGTGATACCATGTAAGGATATAAAAGCTTTTCTACACACCGGTAACTCGTAAGTATCATCCCCAATCATACGAATCTTGTAAGAGTATGACTTATTATGTAAATTCGCATTTTCTTCACCTACTCGTGGACGACGACGTTGTACATTAGAAATAGTTATAAGCCCGCTTAAATAATTATCCTGATCATACCTGTTTGCAAAACTATTAAATTGTCGTATTATTCTTGTTCTTTGGTCTTCATTTATCATTTTAAAGCATTTAAAACGATTACACTTGCAGTCATCGCCAATTTCATGTCCTTGGAGTCGAAGTTTCTTTAAAACATCACTCATTCTTCCTGTCTGTTTTCTTTTTTTCGTATTTCTGTTCATTTCGTTGTTCTCAGCCATAATTTTAAGAAATAAAAGACTAAAATCCGTATAACATAACCTTACAGAACGACAGACTAACAAAGACTGACAAAATAATTGGCGGGATCGACGCTGATTTCACAGCAAGATGGCGGTCAGTGCGAGGCAATGGACATTTATCATTATTGCCGTGAACACCTGCGACGTTGAGCGTTCTAGCCGTGTAGTCAATATATTAAATACATATTTATCACAAGACCGCATGTGATATTGCTAAGATTGAAAACTAGTTTTGTAAATATAATTTCAAGTGACCGAATGGCATTACTCGTTACAATTTAAACATTTTTGGACATTCATCATTATTGCAGTGGACCCTTCATATGTATTATGTCATTCTAACTGCCTTTAGTTCTTTTGTGAGAATGACTTGACTGTTACAGAGAAAACTGACAAAACATAAATGAAATACCTATTTTTAAAACTGTAGAGGATAAAAACTTGGTTTTATGGGTTGTAGATATATAAAAACACTAGGTACTAAAATCCACACGAGTTATTTGAATTCCAGAGTATGCTGGTTTTAATTAAATTTACTTGGATGTGGCAAGCTCTATAAATATACCTTAAGGCTTTGATTTATATTTTGTACTTATGATAAGTTGTAATCTAACATACCTAAATAGGAAATCCTGTATTGTTATTCATTAAGGTATCATATTTCTATCTGTAACCAATGTATACACATTATTTTGTTCACCTTACACCATCACACCTGTAAATATCATCATCATTCATTACAGAAACCTGTCTCGAGTGTAGCACCCACATCAGTTCAGGTCTCAAGTGGGAAACCATCACCCATTTACCAGACATCCTCCACAAAGATCCAACCGGTCCAACCGCAGACCGTTCAAACCCAAAGCATCACTGTATCATCATCAAATCATGTAGCTAGTAATGTGGTGACCTCCCAACCCCAGATCGTTAGAAACACTGCATCAGGGCTGTCAACTAGTACTGGTAGTTCAACGTTTGCTGGTCAAAATGCATCATCACAGAGTATCCTGTTATCACCGCCGCAAAGCGCCAGCACACCATTGTCTACTCCAGATGTCAGTACAGACAAATCTCCTAAGCCTGCCCTACCTCCAAAACCCACTATCAAGGTATGTTATCTATTTGTATTTATTCTATAATAAATATTCATGTAATATTAAAGATAAAGGTGTAAAAATGTGTAAATTAAAAAATTATTATTGTCACAAGCTTATGGTCCTTAGGTGCTCTATAAGGCATCTGGGCATAAGTCTTGCTGACACCTGAGTTGTTGTCGGGTTTTGAGGTGACAGTTATAAAGTTGCTGTAACCATTGAACTAATAGGAACGGTAGTTATTTTCACACTATTAATTAAAAAGAGAGAATAGGTGTTTAGTAGTGACCATAACTGCTGTAAATAATGTAGCTGTGGAGAATGGTTAAAGTATTAACTGAAAGAATGGTCATAGTTTATAGAAATACCAGTCTTCCTGCATAAATATTAATATAAATGTGAGATTTGTCCAATTCAACATGTTAATATTACTTTATTTATGTGTTATTTTACAGACACCACCTAGACAATCAGTGAACAATGACGTGGGCTTCAACCAATCTGGTGAGAACATCACACCAATGCCCACTATACCCTTGCCTTCCGATATATCCAACGACAGTGAACCACAACAGAAGGAATCTGTCAGCAGTACGAGTAGCAACGAAATGATCATTAAAGCACGCCCCCTCACTATCAGAAAACCACCGATGAGTGAACAGCCTAAACTAAGAAATGTTAGCAACGCCAAGAATGGAATAAGCGTCAGTATAAACAGACGCATAGAAATGCCTCCAGCATTCCTATTTCCTGAAATGGATCACTTAGAAAACATGCCTAATGAAAATGGTCTAAAGGAGAAGAAACAAAAAGACGAAGTTGATAGGGCGTTGAATAATAATAACATATCAATAGAGAGGCAAGATGATAGTAAGGATAATTTAGTGTCCGATATCGCAGAACAGATCAGTTCTGTAGATTTGAACGGTCAGGATTCTCAGGGATCTGAGAATGTTCTGAGGCGGACAAAAAAGGGCAATTTGAAGCAAGGCGGTAAAGCACCGCTGGCTAGGCGAGTTAGCTTCGATCCCCTCGCGCTTCTGTTGGATGCTAGTTTAGAAGGGGAGTTGGAACTTGTTAAGAAAACAGCAACACAGGTATTTGATTATAAGAACTTTTAATAAAAACAAATTTGAAAAGTTTTTGATAAAGGTCAAATTGTACATATTTATATTCTAAAATTAAATAAAAACCAATAAATTATTATTTTTCCTCATGTGATCAATTAAAATCATCATAGTTTATTTATCTTGTTTTTATCTTTACAACTTAAATACAACAATAAATTTAGCAGAGAAAATAAGCTCAATAACAGTGTATTTATTAAAATATGTAAATGAACATTATTTATTTACGGAATGCTTTATTAAAGGCATATCAGTTTATCTATTTTCGTAGCCGTAGTTTTGACTGAAAAAATAGGTAAACTGGAGAAGTTAATTTGAGAAATTAAGTAGACATATCTCAATTTCAGGTGCAGAATGCTAGCGCTGCAAATGACGAAGGGATCACTGCCCTGCACAACGCCATTTGTGCAGGACACTTTGAAATCGTTAAGTAAGTTATGGCAATTTATTTCCTACATTCACGTCAATAATCTCGAAGGCATTTAGGTTTTAGTTTGTAACGTTCTAGTATTGTACAGCCTTCCATCCATTATTGTTCAAGATTTATTCTTCTAAAAAAAGAGGACTATTTATTAAACGCATGGAAAATCCTTTTATAAATTAGTCACATTTACTAAGGACATGAACAATCTCTTAAGGTCTTGGAAATTGGAATAAATTAAGTAACAAAAAATGAACCAAGTCTTGTATTTGAGGCATCAAAAGAGAAATTTGTATTCTCACCTTTCACTTTTAGTAAGGTAATCTAATAAGTATTTCATATTTATTTTCAGATTTCTAGTGGAGTTGGGATGTGACGTGAACGCGCAAGACTCAGACGGTTGGACGCCGTTACATTGCGCCGCGTCATGTAACAACTTGGCCATGGTCCGCTTCCTTGTTGATAATGGTAAATTTCATAATATAATCTGTCCTTTCAAACTTGTGTGGTGAGGAGTAAAAAATATGGGGCGTCACTACTACCATCCATCTCGTGGGTGTCGTTAGCACTGTGAAGAGAAGGAGAACTGGCAGAGTACACCTAATACTAACTTGTACAGGGAGCGTGGTATAAAATGCTATAACCTCCTGTCTTTGAGAGGCTTAAGTCAAGTAGTTTACTATAATAATGTTCTAAAACGTATTGTTCTTTTAACGCCATCTAACGGCACTTTTTACGACAATTTCTAGGCGCATGTATATTCGCAACGACGCTCTCTGATCATGAGACGGCGGCTGAGAAGTGCGAAGAAGACGAGGAAGGGTTCGATGGATGCTCAGAGTATCTCTACAGTGAGTATATTCTATACTTAATAAAATAATAATAGTTTCGGACATTAGATCCATAAAACCATCTGCATGAGCGTTAGATTGACATAAAATATTTATATACTTTTTTTGACAATATGCACATATTATACATGAAAAAACCCAAATGCCGAAACCAACACGTTAACATTTGTTTCGACGCGGGAATCGGAAACTCAAGATCTCATCATAGCAGTCGCATACGCCACCACTGTACCACCGAGGCAGACAAAGGCCAGTTTAAGTCCTAGTGTACCTAAATGAACATAAAAGGCGCTGCTACATTATTATTTTTAAATCCAGTGATGAAAATGTATTTATCTATGAAAGTTTTAAGTACTACACATGCGTAAAATCCCAAAAAACGGGTCATTGTAATGTTCCAAACAAGGATTTAGTTAGCATTACTTAAATTCACAATTCGCAGGTGTCCAGGAAAAGCTCGGTATAATGAATAACGGGTTGGTGTACGCTGTTTTCTCGTACTCGGCGTCACGTAACGACGAGCTGTCGTTCGATACGGGCGCGAGACTGCAGGTGTTGAGGAAGGGCGACGACAACGAGCGGGAATGGTGGTGGTGTCGGGACGACCCTGGGAATGAGGGATACGTGCCCAGGAACTTGCTTGGGGTGAGTTGATATTAGTCAGATTAGTTTAGTGCAAGTTTCGATCGAGTTCGGTGAGGCGATTGGTAAAGAGTACATGCCCGAAGCCATATAGAAACGTGGGAGCATCAACAAGGCCCTAAAGACGTTAATAAACAGGATCTACAGGGAATTGTAGGTCCTTTTAGTCGAGCTGACTCATAGACCTATTTAATTAGTATATTGTAGAGGTGAGAAAGCAGATTCATTTACTCGTCTATTTAGTATTATCTAATGATTCAGAGTGGTAAATCTTTAGAATGATATACAGTGTGAGAGGAACATGCTTCACAAGAATGGTCAGTGAACGATAAGGGCTGGTTTTAGTGGCGAACTTGGCACAACTGTGATCATTTGACTTTACCATCTGAAGTTATGTTTGTTTCCATTTGTTTCAGTTATACCCACGAGTAACCGCACAGCAAGAATGAAGGCTTAAAATATGACCTGATTAATTTGTAAATATCTATTAGTTACTTTTATTTTTTATGTATTTATATCACTGTAATCTAAAAGTAACGACGCTGTATACAATTTTATCAAATCTATAATATTTTGTAAATATTTAACTGCGTAAGTCAAATGAATGAGATTATATTGTACATTTTATAAATATTTTGAGTCATCACCGATATTATTGGTCATAAAATTTGTATATCTTAGTTCTGCAAATGTTGTGAACTATTACACATAAACTGACAATACAAATAATTATGAAGAATTATACGTGGAGTTTTATTTACCTATTCATCACTAATTCTGACATAAAAGGATCACGGTACTACGTGTAAAGGTGAAGGTGAAGAAGTTTTTGTTTTTTTATAGACGTCAATCCTTAAGTCATCTCTCATCCTTAAAGCCACTGATCGACGGACGAGTAAGACCGCGGTTTTATGGCTCGTCGGTAAAGCTCGCCGGTGTATCATTGCAAAACCACGGTTTTAAATACCGCCGAGCCTGGCTCGCGGCTCGTCGTCGTGCTATATTTTTTACTCGGCTCGCCATGCAAAACCGCGTGTCGATCACGGCCGGCGAGCCGAGCCGTCACTTTTCGGCGACAGCGCTAGAGGACGGATGTGCGCCAGAAGAGCTGTGTACCTACCTACTACAAACTTCGTAACGTGCGTGCTCAGTCCGTGTCACAATAATGGATCTACGTACTTGCAGCCACGATTTTATAATACAATTTATAAATGCCTTCCGAGACTGTCCCTGTTTATGGCAAACCAAAACAAGCGAGTATAAAAACAAAGCAAATAGGCTTGCAGCATATAATAAACTCGTGGATATTGCAAAAAAATATGAACCAAACTCGGATATAACCGATATTAAGAAAAAAATTCAGTCACTACGAGCTTCCCACAGGAAAGAACGAAACAAGGTTAAAGCAAGCATGAGAACCGGCTCCGGAGTTGAAGATTTGTATCAGCCAAAGTTGTGGTATTATAAGGAGCTAGAATTTCTCAACGATCCGATCGAAAGTAAGTAAATAGTTAATATAGGTGCGTACCTATCAATTTTACTATGAATAAAAAAATAAAAAAATTGTTTATTGACAAGTAGGTAACAATTGTGGTATGTAAGTATGTAGTTCTTTATTAACACATAAATTTATTTTTATTTTTAAATTTTATTTATTTTATAAATATACAGGGTCTAACGGTTAAGTGTAGTCATATTTTAAGGGCTTGTTCTACTCATAAATACGAACAATTTTTACTATGGGAACAACTTCGAAATCGCAAAAAAAAACTGCTGTTTCATACATTGCATCGGGAGGTTATTGAACTTTTCTATGCAACAGCTCATTTTTTTCGCGATTTCGAAGTTGCCCCCATAGTAAAAGTTGTTCGTATTGATGGGTAGAACAAGCCCTTAATATATGACTACATCTAACCGTTACGCCCTGGATATTTAAACAAATAACATCAACTAATGAAACAAATATGTAATACAGACAATTATTTTACAGCTACAGCATCAATGTCAACTCTTCGAAGTGACGACGATGAGACTCGTAGTCAAGTATCAACTCAAGATTCTCTGAACGATGTGAGTACCTATTATAATTACGAATTTATCATTCTTTCTTGCCATGGTACAACCCCAGAAGTATTGAAGTATTTAACAAAATCTTCCCTAACTTTTTTTGCATTATTGCTTGAATTTCCAGTACGGGTCACTTGTATGGGCTCTAAAATACCACCCGGGCTTAGACCTTCTTGAATTGTACCAGTAATATGATTTTCTGTGTCACTGTCACCTGGAGTGATATAATCCCTTCTGGATTTGCATAAATAATTATGCAGAGTGCAACAAGCCAATACCACAAAACTAATATCTTCGACTGATTGGAAGTTGATAGCACTGTGAAATATTTGAAATCTTGCGGCTAAAATACCGAACGCATTTTCTACTATCCTCCGAGCTCTGCACACTCGATAGTTATAGATTCTCTTGTCATGATCACTCAATTCTCGTTGTGGATATGGCTTCAAGAAATCTGGTCTTAAGGCGAAAGCTTCATCACCAATGTACACAAATGGTAAAGGATCTGAGTCCTGTGTTGGTTTTTCCGGTGGTGGTATATTTAAATCACCTTCATTCAAACGCTTATAAAATTCTGTCTTTTTTAAAACTCCTCCATCAGAAACGCGGCCGTTAATGCCGACATCAACAAATATAAATTGGTAATCTGCGTCGACAATTGCCATGAGAACAATACTATGAAAGCCTTTATAATTAAAGAAATGGGATCCAGCGCCAGGAGGTGGAACTATTTTGACGTGTTTACCATCTACTGATCCAAGGCAATTGGGGAACTGCCACTTGTTTTGAAATTGTTTAGCTATCATTTTCATTTCTTCTATATTACCAGGAAACTGAAACAAGACAAGAGGTACTTTAATTATTTGTTTTATTGCAGATAATCAGTCCACCGCCATCGCTTAATTCATTGCCTGGACAGGCATCTCAAACTCCATCTCCAGCTACAACGCCTGAACCTCCATCATTTACAAGGAAACGAAAAGACGACAATGTAAATCATATGTTTAGTTTGATTAGTCAACGGCTCAGTCAGAAAGATGATGAGTTTGATATTTTTGGGAAAAATGTTGCTATAAAATTAAGGACGATGACGAAAGAACAGAAAATATTATCAGAGAAACTAATCAACGATGTAATTTTTTATGGGCAAATGCAACGGCTCTCTGTAAATTCAGAAGTTAACGTGGGACATGGAAATGTAAATTATTTGACTGCAACTGCTCCAGTTCTGACACCCACAGATGATCAACTACTATTACGTGCTCCAGCTTCAGTAAATACCTCATCATCTAATTTTACGTCCACAATCTCAACTCTACCACAGTTTCAAGTTCAGACAGCTACAGATAATCAACAATTTGACTCAGGAAACTCAAAAGAGCTGTCATATTTTGTTTCAAATTTTTTACCATAAGTTTTTTTTTTCAAATATTGTTGTATTGTTCTGAAGTATCTAATGAAAAATTTTAAGTTCAAATAAATGTTTTACTTACCTTCATGTATTCGTTTTTCAATGCACCGTAAATAGCTCTGCATGTCTCTGGAATAATTCTTCCCAAAGTTTGCCTAGATATTAAAGTAGGATACTGCAAACTGGTTTGATTTTTCCCTTCTGCCAGGTATCTGATTGTAGCAGTTAGACGTTCATGTGGAGAAATAGCTTCTCGCATTACAGTGGCTTGTTTTTGTATTAAAGGTGTCACTAAAGATAACAACTCGTTGTACGATTTTTCAGACATTCTCAGATAATTTTGGTAATCAAGTGGCTCTGCTGCCAATTCTTGAATTAAATGGGTATGTGACAAAGCTTGCCTTTTTTCAATCCAACTTTTAACCCAAACTTTAGGGCGTTTTCTTTTTTTTTTCATAACTGCGTAATATCCTATGGCGAGATAACACAAGGCTTCAGACTCGGAACAAGACATGTTTGCGACTGTTTTGCTTGCTAATCGATCAGCACCAACGAGCCGCGAGCCAGGTTCGTCGGTATTTAAAACCGCGGTCTTACTCGTCCGTCGATCAGTGCCTTAAGAATCTCCAACTCCAGTTAAAGGATGATAAATACAAGCTAACTACTGCAGACATTATATATCGTGAATATTCTTGACAATGAAATATAGAATCGCATCGTGCTATAGAGAGAGTTAGTTTAAAACAAAATATAGTTTCAGGATTTTCCATTAAATTGACCTTTTATAAAAGAATTGATTTTTAAGAAGGCGGTCCGCGATATCATTATTACAATAGAAATGCTTATTAGATTAGCTGCTTGTTAAATGGTAATAGGAAAATAAAGAAAACTATTAAGTACTTTTTTACGAAGTAGAACGAAAAGAATAATATACCTAATACTTAGAGGAGTTAACAGAAACTATATTTTCTATCACTAAAGTTTAGTTTTGTGAGTGAAATGCAATACTGTATTTAATATATCTCAACCCTCCACAGATTCAATAAAATGTAGTCTTCCTATGAAATATACATATAAGTTATTAATTTCATTAAAACAGTCTCTAAATATGATTTATCGGTGTAAATACATATTTTAAATTAAAGTTATTTTAAATTATTCTTCTACCAGAACAATAGTCTCATGAAATTGATAGATCAGTTACTAAATAAGTAGAAACAAGACCTATAAAATTTTTCCAGAAAGGCGGTTTTTCTTCGTGTCTTTTTCATTAGTTGTAAAGGAGATTTTATGTTAACGCACGCTCTTGTGTTAAGGCACACACTTGTGTTAAGGCACACACTTGGGTTAAGGCACACCCCTGTTGTAACGCACACACTTGTGTTAAGGCACACACTTGTGTTAAGGCACACACTTGTGTTAAGGCACACACTTGTGTTAAGGCACACACTTGTGTTAAGGCACACACTTGTGTTAAGGCACACACTTGTGTTAAGGCACACACTTGTGTTAAGGCACACACTTGTGTTAAGGCACACACTTGTGTTAAGGCACACACTTGTGTTAAGGCACACACTTGTGTTAAGGCACACACTTGTGTTAAGGCACACACTTGTGTTAACGCACGCTCTTGTGTTAAGGCACACACTTGTGTTAAGGCGCACACTTGTGTTAAGGCACACACTTGTGTTAGCACATCCACTTGTGTTAATGCACCCACTAGCGTCGTGCACACACTTATGATAACGCACCCACTTGTGTTAACGCCCTCTTGTTCGGCAGTCGCATACGTTAACCGCTAGACCACGAGGCAGAGTGAATATAAATACGAAGGTACTAAAATCTGTCATGCATTCATTCGATTCTAAAGAATTTCTAATCACCAATATATTTTTATATTGATTGTATCCTTTGAATGCATTGTTATCTTTCGTCAACTAGAAGAAAATATATGAATAAAAAAAAACAGGGCCATTATCAGAATCCTATATCCTATATATTTTACCTACTAACTGTAATAGATAAATACAGTTGTGATATGTGTTTATTATTTTATTATTAAAGTTTAAAAAACCAACAGTTACAAAAAACCAATGGGCTAAACACAACATCAAACCAATTAAAAGTTTTCACGACTAATGACATTACAAGCTAATACAGGTTTCGGAACACTGAATAACACAAAACTACAATCACATAAGTGCGACAATAAATAAAGAGAAACAAAAATAATAAACAAAAGCAAAAATTAAAAAAAACTACCTATTAGTGGAAAAAAAGACACGATTCATCAATCTCCCAACAGTGCCGCCATTCTCTGTGTACCGATCGAATAGTAATTCCCTAATAACTCAAAAGATTTACTCGCTCGCAACAGACACGAATTAGATCTGTAATTCACATGCGTTACATGTACAAGGATAGGTGGGTTAAACCTGATGCTTCAGTCAGGGCAGTCCACCTCATTAGACAAGATTTTGGAAAAAAATGTACAATCTGCAAGACGACGGCGATAACTTAAGGGCTGAATATGAAACCGTTTACAAAGATCAAAGTACCTTTCAGAATTATATGGTATGTAAAATTGGAAGCTCAGAAACTTAATAAAACACCTCTGGAAACCCTCAATGCGGTCTACGTACTTGTCGTATTGCGGATTCCATATCTGAGATGCGTACTTAAGGTGGCTAAACATACGTAGAGTATAATATTTTCAAAGTTTTTGCTTTTTCGAAGCACCCTGAAACCCTCATCACAAAGCCAAGTGCCTTGGATGCTTTCGAGACAATTTTATCAATGTAATTATCAAAAAGAAGCTTTGAATCGTGACAAACTCCAAAATCACGAATGTTATAGGAATAAGGAACATCACGCTTTCTAGTGTACGTCACTACCGAACATTTGAGCGGAATAAGGTCTAATTTCTTGATTCTACAGTAATCACTCAAACGTGATAGTTCCTCTTGAAGAGAAATCACATTTGGGGTTGAACTAATAGACGAAAAGATTTTCATGTCGTCAGCGAAGCAAAGCAGACTCGAAGTATGAAAGCAAGAGTCGATGTCGTTTATATATACCTATATTAAAAAGAAGCGGACCGATCAGGGAGCCCTGTGGGACGCCGCTGCATACTTGAATCCAACTAGAAATAAAGTTGCTTACCACTACTACTTGTGGTCTCTTTTCAAGGTAAGAGGAAAACCATCGAAACAGATTCCCTCTAATTCCAGTATTAAGAAGCTTCATTTTAAGCCTAAAGTGGTCGATACGGTCAAATGCTTTGCTGTAGTCAGTATAAACAACAAAGACCTGTGCCCCCCGATCCATTCCACTTGTTACATAAGTAATCATTAAGAACAGGTAAATTAGTTACAGTAAACTTGCCTTTGAGAAAACCACGCTGCGAATGACCAAATGAGTTCTGGACCGCTTATCGAAAACAATACGACGCGAAAATTTTTGTATCACCTACAACTGTTTATTTATGTTAATATGTTTCTTTTTTAAAAAAGTTTAAAAATAATAATCTGCTTAAGGGGGGAAGTCCATGTAAAATTTTCAAAAAATCAATTATTTTTTTTTCGATAATCTAAAAATATGGTATATTGAGCGTGTACTGACGAGAAAAGGAAGAAAAATTTCGAATATTTGCTGAGTTATAGCTATTTGAATGAAGTAAGCCGGAGCGCCTACTGTAAAGTAAAGAGTCAGGTTGTCGGACCGCGCCGTACAAAAGGGTCCCTTCTGTTATAATGACAATACAATCCTTTTGACCTATAACTGGAAATAAATACTCTTATATATATAACGACAAGACTTCAAATAGAAATGGGTTCTAGACTTAGAAATGTAAGAAAAGAAAAGAAACTTTCAGGGAAAGGAAAACTAACTGATAAAGTTGTGAAAAAACTAACAAAATACTATGGTTTGAGCATTCTGAGAAATATTAGCAGTGTTGATGAGATGAAAAAGGCCATAATGGCAACTTATTATCATGTTTTTTCCATTAAAGAAGAACCGCGCCATGAAAACTGCACAGTAGGCGTCGATAGCTGGTGTAAGTGGCAAAAGGCTATTGCTCTAAATCAAGATCCTCAAAACGAAGATTTAGCTCCATTACTTGGTGAAGAAATAAAACAGCATCTCTTATCAATATACGAAGATTTGTCCAAAGATGATTTGCTTGAGCGATGCCTTGGTGGTCATACACAGAATCCAAATGAAAGTTTCAACGCGACACTTTGGCGATTATCACCAAAACATCTGCATTCTTAACTGAAAATAGTTGAAATCTCAGCATACATTGCTGCTGGGATATTTAATGAAGGTTTCAGTTCAGTATTAAGAATAATGAACCTTTTAAATTTGTCTGTTGGCACTTGTACTAAAGTGTTTGCTTTCAATACAGACGAGGCGCGAATATCCCGACAGAATCGCAAGAGCCTTTCAGAGACAAAAGATGCTCGTACAGCTCGTAAACAACAGTTATTAGAAAAAAATCAGCTTTTTGAATAGGAGGAAGGACTATCGTATGGATCTGGCATTGCTGATTAATGGGTAAGTAACTTAAACTAGTCATTTTCCTGTACTAAAACTTAAAACGCGATTATCTCGAAACTGTATTTTTAAAAACTGCTCGTGTTGTAACTCAAAAAGTTATAGACCGATTTGTTTGAAATTTGGTGAGACCTTTTACATTACATTACTACCGGAAGGATAAACCTAAAACTTTGATATTTCGCGTTAATTAATTACATTTAGGGGTCAAAACTGTCACAAAAATAGCCCTAAATTCTAACTTTTTTTTTCAAAGGCTTATTTTATAATGAATTTTATTTATTTTTTATTTTATTTAGGTTTATCCTTTCTGTTAATATCTTATAAAAAGAAAACACTTCATTTTTTTTTGTTTCAGATCGATAGATAGAGTGTAATAAATGCAGCAGTTTGGCACCTCGCGCCGTAGGCAGCCGACAAAAAATGATCCTGAGCCGCCATTTTGGAAAAAAAAACTTTTTTTGTACTGTTAAAAGGTTAAATAAATTTTTGTTAAAATTTCAAAACAATATAATTATTTTATCACCTTTAAAAAATGACCGATTTTGATACTTCTACATGGACTTCCCCCCTTAAGTAAAAAAGGTTAAATCTAGAAAATAATTCAGATTTCTATCCAGTTTTTGTACTTATAGTATAGCGTAGTACCTAAACTATCAAGGTAGATGTTGTACATTTACAGTAGATGCGGCCTTCTAGCTAGCCATACTCCTTCACACAACTAGCACTTCATTCCAATTTGTAAACACTCACAATGAAACTTAAAAAAAAACCACTTTCTGTGTAATATTATAAAAATTTATTATCTAAACACATTCACATGTCACCTTCATCGGAGTCTTCGATATCGGCGAGAGCTTGCTGTGCCAAATTCTCAGATTCTGTTGCAATCTCTTTTGGTACCAATTGATGACGTCCGTTCGTGTCCTTTGATACCCAAGATAGCTCCAGCTCAAACTGCTTGTCTTTTAACTCATCATGCACGAGGTATATGCTGAAAAAGGAGAGTGATAACCATCATTACTAAATTCAGGGTTCTCCTCATCGGGTGTTGCACATGTTTAATGGCATTGAGGGCAGACAGTGACATAAGCAAGGCACTGAAGATAGTAATATGTTTCCCTATTAGGTAAAATGTGTACAAGATCAAATAATAGTTTATGTATTAATAATAGAGCTTGCAAATTTATTTTAATTTCACATTCCACACTGGGGAAATATGTTTAAATTTGAGTAATAAAGATTTTCTCTATCAATCATTATCATATTCATAAAATAATATTAAGTTTGAAAAGATTTTGCTGATATTACAAATGATTAAAATCTTTGCAAGATGGATAACGTTAGCATAAAGCAAATAACCGCAGAGAGTTAAACACCTACTTAATGTCAACCATGTTTATGTATGTGTTACAACAGAACTCCGGAATTTACGGCAGTGCAAGGTGTGACAATCGAATTAACTTTAATCAAACGATGTGCTCTAATGTCCCAAAATCACGAGAGATTAGCGTTCGAAATCTAACTTCTGCTTAATTAACTACTATTAGGACTATGTAATAAACTTTACTGACAGTTAAATATGTACTACGCAAAGACCTCTTGGATAATGGCTAATATTATATGTATATAATAAATAAAAGTACAACACTACAAGTCAATAAGAATCAGATAACTTGAATGCTTGTGTATGGACATGAACAACAACAATGTCATTTAATAAGACTTATGAGATAAACACTCAAACAGATTCAGATATTTCACGTCTTCCACATACAATGCAACCAAAGATAAAGTACAAAGCGATCTACCAAGGACAAGGACTCACTATTAATCCTGTATCACGATATAGAAATTCTCACGCCAATTAGCATATATACCTACAACTTCCCAACACTAACAATTGGAAAGTTAAAGAGTATTTTTTTTTTCCAATCAACTTATTAACATGGAAAAGTAAAGAAATACTTATTGAAATCATTGTGAAGATCATTTCAATATATGTAATATATTAAAAAGTTGATAAAATACGTTTAAGAATATTTTCTACCTAGTTAACTGCACATACTTGTTTTGTTTACAAACTTCGACGTAAATATAACCTGCTTTACGAAATTAATATATTATGTATTATAGATAAAATACGTACAAATGAAACCATGTAACATAATTATTAGAGTAACATAATTTTGTCTATTTATTCAGAACTCCTGTACCATATTCACGCAAATAAATATAATAATTTAAGACAGAAAAATGATAACTTTATATGAAAAACCAAGACTGTTCCTCGGTTTTTTGAATTTTAGAAAAATGTACTCATGAGACTACTTGTTGGCAGATCAGAAGAAGTCCAAGGATAAATTAAAGTCACGTTTTGTTCCACCAACAGTGTTGCATATTAGAAATTTTGCGAGGGAATTTTAAAAAAGCCACTATTTAATTACTAAATTTCGCTATTAAATTGTAATAATTGCAAAAATAATAACAGATATTGCTTTTAAGTAGGAAAGATTATAATTAAAATATTTTGTCCATTTTGAAGTTAAAGGAAAGGCTTTTTAAGGCATTATATTGAACTTAGGCTAATTTATACGAAACATGTAATGCTGGTGTTAAACTTCAGCAAATATAATATTCCTTTAATTTAATGGAGCATAGTATCATAGCAATACCAGTAAGGAAACTACACCATAGATGATTTGTAAGAAAGGGTAAGGTAAAAGTAGCGGGCGAAAAGACGTGGAGCATAATTCACTAACAGGTAATGGTTATCTAACTGGGATCAAGTTATCTAGTGAGATGTTGAGGGTTTACATATGTATTTAAATAAAAAACTTTAAATGATTTTTTTTATATATATCGGACATTTATCACACAGTCATCTAGTTTCAAACTAAGCAGAGCTTGCGCTATGATAACTAGACTGACTGCTAGAATACTTATATACTTTTTATTCGCAAATACATACATATTATACATAAAAAATAACCAAACTTCGAAACAAATATTTGCAGATCATACAAACATTTGGTCCGACCCGAGCATTGAACCCAAGAACTCAAAATAGCAGTCGCTTTCGCTACCGCTACGCTATCGAGGCAGTTAAACTGTGGGACAAATGTGCTTATTGTAAAAATTCTTAATTATTTTAAAGGCCAAATTTAGTTAAAAGAATTAAAGAAAACATTAAGTTTTATGTTTCTGCACTAGTCTAAGCTGGTGATGATGGTATTCTCATCACATTTAACTTGCAGGTTGATAGCCCAAATTGATTTGTCCTTAAGATGGTTTAACAAACTATATTATTGCCTGAGATAGGAGTGATCTTGGGGGTCCAGATGTTTTCATAACAAACCCTCCCTCCTATCCCAGGTGTAGAGTGGTACACCATGTGGTTTTAGTCGTTTCGTTTTCGACACGCCGGTTATCCGTAAACCCCAGTGAGGTGACTGCCTGAAGGGGTTTCCACACGTTAAAAAAAAAAGGAGGGATCAGGGAGCTAACTTGATCTTACACCAATACCTATTCAATGTGAGCTAGGTAGACATAAGTAATGAGCCTTATTTGATCTAAAATATACCTATAAGTCTTAATATGAGAGTAAAGGCTTATACCCTTACCAATACATATCTTGGAAATACAAGTTTGTTTGACTTGGAGTACTTACATCCTAGCAGCCTCTTTTACGAGTTCCTTGACAGTCATATCAGCAAGCTTGAGTTTTTCAATCTCTGTCTTAGCCGCCTGTTTTGCTTTACCAACTGCACACCCAAAATAGGACTGGAAATAAAAAATAATGTAGAATCATTTTTGTTTCTTGAAGAGAATGTTAACTTTTAGGGAATATGCTCCCACACGAGATCAGGATTGCAATAACTGTAAAATTTTTAATATCTATTGTGGAAACATTTCCTAAACACCCTATTTGATCCACTTTAATCTTATGCTATCTCTTTCAAGTATTTATGTATTATATAATGTATTTTTATTAATTTATTTTTTCTTTTCATAAAATCACATTATAATTTCTAGATGTACCTTGTTTTGGCTTTGTATCATGGTAGGCTGGTACAAAATGCCTATGGCATTAAGTCCACCTTTGTCACTTTTCATGTGCATAAAGTATGAATAAAAGAAAACATTAGAATACTAAGTTTAAATGCAAACAAATTAGGTTACTGACAGTCAACTAGGTAGTTTAGTTTGTTAGTAACTGCAGCCATTCTGAAGTATGTGTGTTATATATTTGAAATAATTTTTATGTATAGGTAAACAATCTAAAGCTATATTCCCTTTGTTGTAGTATCAAAGATGTAATGGGTATTTTTATTTTACTAATGTTTAAGTGAAGTCACTAGAATAGAGAAAAATGTAAGTTTTTATAATAAATTAAAAAAATAAAGAAAAATTGCATTATTTGCATTGCAGTGAGTATCCCACTTTTTAAGTTATTCCTCAGTCTATGTTGCAAAATCGCTATAAATAGTATGACCTTGCAAAGACTCACAGAACTACTAAATGACAGATATCTATTACTTTTATTAGGAAATTACTTACAAATGAAACTCCACTGGGATCCAGCATGTACATCTGGGGACCATCATAGCTGTTCCACGTTCCCATCACTAATGAACAACCATAGGGGCGGACAGCACTGTACAAAGTGTATGCATGCATGTACATGGATACACGCTCATTCAAGTATTTTAGAGGTACTGGAGCACCATATTGCGATCTGTAGTTGGAGGCTTCGGATCGGGCCGTTTCTACAATTTGTCTTGCATCAGATATCAGACCAGCTACTGCCTGTAATTAGTTTAATTAATATTGGTTGTTTTTTGTTTAATAATAAGAATATCCTCGTAAACAGTTGTCTGATCTAAAACTAAGCTGAGCCTGTGCTATGGTAACCAAACTGCTGATTAACAGGCTTATACATTTCTAATTAGATATATAATTATAGATATAGGTATATCACCCAGGTATGCTTTTCACCCAAGTATGTTTTCTGAATTGAATAATGGCAGTCAGAATCACTCTTAACATAAATACAACAATGTATTATTGACTTTATTAAACAAGGCACAGAGCTCTAGTAGATTCATATTAATAAAGAAGTCAAGTTAATTAGAATTTGTTTTGATTTCACATTTTTAGTAAGCAAATTACGTTAAACCTGTTGAGATAGTGGAAAACTAACTTTATGCTAATAAAGATGTGTGAGTAAACCCTTACCATGCCAACATGTTCATCAACATGGAATATCCTCTTGTTAGCACCCGGTTCATACAATTTAGACGTGACCAGCTTTTCCACGGCAAATACTACGCCATCTTTACCTCGTAGGCCAATAACAGTGCCAGAGTTTTCTACAGCTTTAGCGGCATACTCAACTTGGAATACCCGGCCGTCCGGTGAGAATTGTGAAGCAGAAAGATCATACTGAAACGGACCATTTACACGTTATTAGACTTGAAGAATTTTACAATTTTTTTACAACAATTTATACTCATTTACTTTACTTGTAATTTAATATAAAAACTCTATGAAGTTTTTAATTTTTATAATAGTAAAAAGTTGTTTCTGAAATTAGAAAATAACCTATGCGGTATCACACAATTTAAAACAAATAAATTTGTACTTACACCTGTTCCGATAGAACTCATGTTTTAAGTTATTTGTATTTCTAAATACAGAATCTAAATGCGGTTTTAACACTTTGTTGTATATAACGTAACAATATTTTTAAGTTTGTCCCGGCAATGACAAGCAACTCAGTCAGTTTACTTTGTCATTGGCATGTTTTATATTACAGCGTTTTATAAGAATAAATGGTTACGTTCTGTTTCAGTTTCGCAAATACCAACTAATGATAAATACTTTTACTTAAAAGATTTCAAAAATACATGAATATAGATAATGTTGAAATAAAATATTCGAAATGTGTAAAATTTTAAAATTGAAAATAACAATTCATTTTCAAGAAGATAGCTGCTTGTATCGATGCTTATAATGGAACATTCATCAAAATAACCAATGAAAAGAGGTTTATTTGTTGCAAAGAAAACAAATTCTCGAACTTGACAAGTCATTCTTAATTATTGGCTATGGTAATGGCCATATGTACTAAATAAAATTAGCAGATGGCAGATTAATATAGTAGATATATATTCAACAGAAAATATTTTGAAACGTAGCTGTTTTCCAAATGTTCTCTTTACAAACTATTTCAAATAATACGTAGGTATGTGGTGTAAAATGGGCAGTAAATTTACTTTTACTTATTTTTGAATTTTTTTCTGAAATCCTTCTGTTACAAACCGTTAGATGGCGCTATCCGAAATAAATGACTCTGTAGGTGAGAAAAATGATTTCAATTAGAATATATTATTCCATCTATAGATAGTTTTTTCTTTTTATTCTACCTAATTTTTTTATAATTTATATCATTAATTTCATCTCACCAACGAATTGAAGACTGACATTGGTAGAAATGTCTAATAGTTTTCAGCTGGTTACTATCTCGTAAAAAGAAAGAAAGAAATATTTCGTTAAAATACTATATTTTACTAGGAGTCATTATCAATAGCTTTATCAATTCACTGCTCGAAATAAACCTGCCGAGGAGTACTAGACCAAAATGCGTGGGATGAAGGTATATGTATAGGTAGTCGGTCTTCGAAGAGCATTTTAGGTGATTAGTCCCTCGAGTGCGAGGAGTAGCAGGTGCACTGTATCGTCTGCTTCCCAATTTCGGAGGAACACGAAAAGAAGTTCGAAGCCGTAGAGGCTTGTGGTGAGGGGTTGTGAAATTTATGGTCCTCTATGGGGCATTCATCTGGTTTAATGACCTAGCGTGTGCCTCCCACTGCCGGGCTCTACACAGAAGCTTGCAGCGGTGGATGGCAATACGGATCGTTCGAGTTCGACGGTCCTGGCGCGATCTCCACTCTTCGATATTCTGGCTGATATGGACGCGATGGTTTACAACCAAGTTCGTTCAGTCGGTCGGAATGGTAAAGACACTGCGCCAGATCATGAACCCGGAATGCTACGGCAGAACGCGCATAAGCAAGCTCTTCAATCTTGGCAGGTAAATGGCTGTTGGAGGTATTTTGCCGAATTTCGAAGCGTGCCTGAAGAGAACCGGTTGTATCACCTGTCGATTAACTCAGGTACTCACAGGACACGGATGTTTCGGAGAGTATCTGAATTGAATAGGACGGGAGGCTACGGCACAATGCCACCACTGCTGGTCTGAACGGGACTCCGCTCAGCACACGCTGTAGAACTGCCCTGCGTGGGAGTCCGAGTGTCGAGTTCTGGTCGGACTGATCGGATGAAACTTGTTATCATCAGCATTAATCGCAGCAATACTGGCGAGTAGTTAAGGATGGGAAGCCGCGGTCTATCTCTGTGAGGATGTTATGCTCCAGAGGGAGTCCGCGGAGCGGGATCGGGGAAGGGTCGATCCCGTTCGAAGGAGGCAGCGAAGGGAGCGCTGTAGAAGTCGCTAGCTCCCTAATCGCCGCCTAAGGGTCGCTGTACCACATCTTGAGGTGATGTGATCGCTGCAAACAAGCCGAAATAGGTGACATTCCCTCACTAGGTGTCGTTTGGGGCAGGGCGCTGTTCTACCTCTTACTGTGTAGAACAGTGAGATCCAACTTCTTTCCACTTATCAGAACACCGGTTTTATCTTGTTTGATTTGGTATGAAAAACCATTCATTTAGTTTTTTTTCTTGTTTAAAAGATAATTAAATAAATAAACAAGACAGCAACGAGTTTGTAAAAGGTTTCATTAGAGTTCTATTTTATACGTCTCACAAACTCTTTACAAACATCATATAATATATATACATACGTGATATGAGAAACACTACGTTTCACGAACCAAGTAGCAGATTACCATGTCAAAAGAATTTACGAGCGTGTCCCTGTTTACACGTTTTTGTCAGTCGCGTCATAACACCGAAAAACCTTAGCGAACTTTATTATCGCGAAATCCTTACGAGGCTATGCTCAAGTGTGGCGGGGAGCCGGCATTTTCTAAGTAGGTAAGTACCTTAGAACGTACTCGCAGATACGAGCTATTTCTTTCCAAGACTTAATAATAAGGCCTAATAAGTCTAGATATTATAGTGTCTATCTGTGGTTGCATTCTTTACTTTTAGGTAAGATTCTCCACTTATTGGGTGTAAGGAATGTAAGTTTGTTTCAAAATTATTAATATAATTGCCAAATAAATTTTTCATAAATAAATTACAAAGTATATAGGAATGAAGACACTTTGCTCCTACAGAACAGAATGAGAAAGGCTTAACTTATTAACTATTAGCGTTTAAGTTAGTCAGTTCTTAAAATATACCAGTTAGTTAAGTTTATAGTTAAGTATTTTTACATTATTACTATGGTATAATTTTTACACACACAGTACACCTAATACACAGCTTGATGCCACTCCATTGTCCGTCGAGAAAATTACTATTCTTACTTCCAAATATTCTCTATACTATCGCGCTTGAAATTCAGTCGAGATAAGGAAACAATTCACTAGAGCTGTGCAAACAACTCTAGTGAATTGCTTCCTTATCCGTATTTCTGGTACTCTGTTTAGTATTATGTTTCTGTATACAGGGTATTTTTAGTATTCATACTCCGTTTATAAGAAATTGTCTACTAATACAATAACTTAACAAACCTTTTACGGATTCAAAGTCAAACAGGTTCTTTAGAAAACTTCAAAATGAAGATTTAGTGCAAAAAATTCTTATATTTTTGTTGATAACTGCAGATTATGACGCTGAACTGAACACAGACAAATATAAAAAGGTCTGGATATTTGCAAGTATCATAAGCTTGTATTACCCAAAATATTTATTATACTTCGATTAAGATTATCTACAGTATTATGTGTCTACAGTAATAGTATTAGTAATGAAAATTTAATGGAGGTATTATGCCCATGTGGTAAATTCCCATACATTGTATTATTTAGCGAAGCGGAGTAATTCCAGATGTGCAAATATTTGTGAAAGTGATGTTAATTCCAACGAATTACTATTACTGGATTTATAACATATGTCTAATAGTAAATCTAAATCACTAGATAAACACAATGTATAATTAAGTTTAGGAAGGAATAATTTAAGTTGATGAAAGATATTAGTATTTTTCAATTTGATGATTCAATATTTTAATCCCTAATCTGGTATCGAAAAGATGTACATGATAAGCCTGCGTTGGTAGAAAAAATAAATTAGTTACTCAATTTTAGTTACAATGGCAACCGTTTTGTAACTAAAATTGAGTTGCTAACTGCTTTTATTTACATTACATTTGTTCGATTGCATGGTTGGGTTAGTGGTTTAAGCGGTCACCACGCTGTTTCCTACTGCGCTGAGTGTTGTAAGTTCGAACCCGACATAGGACAAAACTTTGAGTGATCCACAAATTATTGTTTTAAGTCTGTGTGTTCTTTGTGCCGTTTCTTGTACGTTTGTAAATTCCCCCGCGACAGAGGATATATTCCTAATGCTGACGTTGGCTTTTTTATAAAAAAAAAGGTAAAAACCAAGGATACCACCATTTTCTGATGTTGTCTGTGCGGTGTTAAGTGTGCAAATAGTACTGTAGGCAAAACTTAATCTAGGGTAAAAAAAATATTGTAATTATTAATGTTATTTAAAAAACAAATTGAGAATAGATCTTTGACTAAGTGTACAACTCATAAAAATATCTCTATGTGCAACTCAATACTTCAACAGAATCTTAATAAGTCGTCTGGCAACACCACCCATGTGTATTAGCTTATCACAAAGGCGTGAACAGACTGGTGTTTAAATAGTCCCACCCCAGTATTAAGCGTAAATCTTCGGATCTTTAAACACCAAATAGATACTCTACCAAAATCCATTCTTCTCAAACCACTCCGATTGTTTGTTTCAACCACGATAATTGCCTACGTTCCCGCATCTTCACTCCAACTATCTGATACACAGTTGTTCTCAAAGTTTAATATACAGAAAGATTTTAAAATCATACCTAAACTATAAAAAGATATGCATACATACATTTTTGGAAGAGTAAATGAGGATTTATATTTATTTGTATAGTTATGTACTAATTACAAAAAAAAACTCCAATTATGAATAGTCGAATTGCAGGACTATGCTATTAGTTCCAGTTTGTATCGTTATCATTATCGTATTGAAAAGTAAAGGTTTATGATGTTATAGCAGCTTATTGCCGAAATCACTTAATTGGGTAGAGAATAAAAAAAAAACACCATTTTTCGATAAACTTGGTCAAGAAAGTCAAATCAAATCAACCTATCGCCGTCCACTGCTAAACGAAGGTCTCCCAAGGAACGCCAACCATCCCAGTCTTGCCCAATTCTCATCCATCCGCTGCCAGCCACCTTCTGCAAGATGTCGGTCCATCGTGCCGTAGGGCGCCCTACACTACTTTTGCTCAATCGTGGTCTTCACTCTAGCACACTTCAGCTCCAGCAACTATCGGTTCGTCTGGAGACACGACCGGCCCACTTCCACTTCAGTGTACTGATTCTCCGTGTGATGTCAGAGACTCCCATTCTCTGTCGAATAACGTTGTTACAAATTTTATCAGCTACAGAAACACCCAGCATCAAATTCTCCATCGCACGCTGAGCTACTTTAAATTTGTGGATCGGTCCAATGGTCGGTGACCACGTCTCGGTTCCATATGTCATTATGGGTAGGACGGACTGGTCAAATACTTTGGTCTTTAATGATTTTGGAATTGTGGTCAAGAATGCAGAAGCAATATTTTTATTCGCTTCTATTTTGAATACAATATCTACGACCAAAGGGACGATATGAAACCACAGAATGACATGAAATCTGAGTCTACATTGTTTTCGTGTAGTACTAACTAATTCTACTAATTCAGTTCAACGATGTGGACAACCATTTGTTTTTTGTAACGTGTGGAAACCCCGTCGGGCCGTCACTCCACTAGGCTTACGGCGGGGTGGTGTGTCGGAACGGACCGACTAAAACCACACGGTGTGCCACTCTGCGTCTGACATAGGAGGGATCCGGGAACAGCTGCTATTACGACATCCAGACCCCTCCTAGCGCCTACCCGCTACTGCGGGGACCATTTACGGGTAAATTCTCTATTTTAGGCGACGTATGGCACACGTGGACGTCGCCTCCTCGCGGCTGGCCTATTGTAGCGGATGGAGGGGAAAACTCGTCCCGTCCCCCGCGGCCACACTCAAGGCGGCATGAGGCGCTGGTACGCGCGCCTCCGCCGCCCGGTTCGCCGTGGTGAATTGCCAACGATGGAAGTTTTTTTAGAATTAAGGTTGGTTAAATAACATAATTATGGAATTATTTAATTAACTTACTTAATTATGTTAATTCTAAAAAACTTATAATACACTTGCCAAACCAAAGAATGATAGCTTTGAATTTTTTTAAACTTATCTACCTTCTATATCATGATCTGCCGACGAGAATAAGTCAAAAGTTTGGAACACGCTGAACTGTAGCGAAATGTAAGTAAACACAGCACCCTTGAAAGGGTTCGAGCGTTCCCTTGGAGTGGTGGAATAAAACAAAATGAGCTTTTCTATTGATCCTGAAGGAGTGTGCAGTTTATGCTTAGTGAACCTGCGAATATCAATGAGATACTACATAATACTAGAATATTTATTCTATTATTTTTTCTTACAAATAGAAGGAACCAGAGGGAACTCATATTATACTTTATTACTTCAGTATTTTGTTTACATATAATCTGCTTTGTCCAAGGTGTTCAGTCGGATAAATTTCATAAATATTTTTAAATAGTACAGTTAAAGAAAGTATACTAGACACACACACAGTGATAATTTTCATTCCTAGAATATAAGCTCTACAATAATATTTCAATGTTAAATTACTACTAAGTATGTACAGAAAACCTCTATATTACTGTGAAAGAGGTATTTATTACTTTAATAACGTCGACCTGGGCATTATAATGTTGGATTAAAACCTTGCCCTATACATGTTTTCTGTAGGACCGTGGGCTCACATTAAGTAAATATTCCTGTAATTGCGTTGTCTAAAAAATGCGAAGATAAATTTTTTTGGCCGAGGGCCGGAGCCGCATACGAAATGAGCCACACTGGGATTATTATTTGCGTAGCTGACATCCTAATTAACGTGACTTTTTTTCTTTGTCCGCCTGGCAGAATTCTCCTGGTTTGGATAATGGAGTAACAGTACAATGTGAGTAAAGAATAATAAAAGTAGCTTTAACATTAAATTAAAAATAAACAATGTACATAGGTATTTCAAATTTGGAATGAATAAAAGTTACATTTTATATTTAGAATAAATTGCACTTAAAGTAGTTCGAGTTGAAGGATTTGAGTTTCGAGGAAGAGGAAGTGATAATTTTGAAACAAATTCTGAAATCGTGAACAATTAAACCGCTTGAATGTCAAATGGAAAAGCTGGACAAAGTTTGAGAGCAAAAGTCTTAGAATATAAAGAGAGACTCACTGGCTTCATTTACGTTGAACGGTGTAGTCCCATGAACTTTGTAGGTGAGATTATGAACACTAAGTAATATTATTCTGCCCTTATTTACGTAAGACTTAAGAGGCTTAATGAACGTTTGATGTATCTACATTTATGTAAGTAGAAGACAATTCTAGCACTGAATTGTTTCGTTTTGAGAGGTTGAATATACTGGATACGCTCATGCTGTATCAGATTTATCTGTTTGCGCAGTAAATATATTCGAGAGAAAGACGTACAATATTAATTAGAATTGGCCCTTTTTAACCCTCGACACAAAAAGAAGGGTAGTATAATAAAATTTAAGCTGTATATGTAAATCGTGTTTTGACTATGATTCACAAAAATCTGTTTAATCACTTCGTGATTTTTAACTTACTAATCTTTCAATTATTGGAATTATTTTTACGAGTTTGATCAATTTCAAATTTCAATTCATTATAAACCGCCTTTAACAGTCCATTGTTGGACATTGGTATCTCTCTATAACGGAGGTTGTAGCATACTATGGTATACAGTGGTCAGATGGGTAAGTATAGAATTTGTTTCAGGTTTTCCTTCTCTTTGCAGTAATGTTGACTTGTATAGTTGAAATTCCATTTTAGGCTTTTGGCTGTACTCAAATCTAAAATTCAATTATAAATCATATAAAGTAATTAAGCTTAATTGTAGTTTTACTTTAAACAGTTATGTAATTTTATATATTTGATAATGTACTTAATGTTCTATACACCTTTATATTATAGTAGTAACCAATAGAAAACCCTATTAAATTATGCACCGCTGTTTGTGATGTAATGTTTAGACTCACGACACTTTCTCGACATATTATATCTGTTGTTTATATTGATTATACTATGATTTTTAAGACAGAAATAATTATTACAAATTTATAAAATTACAAATACAAATGCTCTGCAAATGTTAGAGATTCTGAATATTAGTATTTACTTGTAAGAATACATTATATTGATACTCCTTCTATTTACTGTCTTCTTATTATCCAGACTGCTTTACTCAACTTACTACCAGTTTAACGGTTTAAAAAAGAAAAATAGGTTATATGCGTTAAAAATATAAGTAGATTATAACGAAACAAGTTTCTACTGGTCTTTAAACTTCTAGTTTTTTATTTGTATAAGAAAGAAAATCAGTAAAAAAATCCTACAATGAGATCTCTGACATTATTAACTCTGGGTAAGTCCATTAATCAACGTCGACTACGCTGAGTAATACTTTTATTAATTACTAAGTGACCGTTTTACTGTGTAAAGACTGATTACCTAGGAATTATCTTAGGCTTTATCAAATAATGTTTATATGTCAGAATATTATAATTCGTTTTTCTAAATTGCAATAAACTTAAAAATTCTTCTAATTACGCTTTACTTATAACCTAATTAAACTAATTATTTCTCTGTACTATAAAATTTCAACTTTTGGCTGCGGTTGCACTTGGTTCAATTACATTTTTGACTTCCTAACTTTTTTGGATGAATTATTCCTTATATCTTTTTGCGATAACCTGTCGAGTAGTTCTGACGGGAACACGTAACAAATAATTTATCTTACGTTCACATTTATTATTTCGGTTACAATTAAGAAATAATAATCACACTACAATGGTGTGTTACTGAGCGGGTGGGCTGGTTGTCAGACGCGATTGGTATTGAAGAGTTGACAGAAAACGCATTAACAGTATACACAACATTATAATTATAATATTCAGAATAAAAATGTTACATTCTTGTTAAGCCACGTCTATTTTAATTTAATTTTTATTGTTTGCGCATTGCAAAAACAATCTACATAGTGGTGTCACGTTTACGCACGACTTACTCAATTTATCTGACCCAGGTGCATTTTGAAGCAGCCGTGTGTTAATCACAACATACTGCTGTTTCAGTCATATTGCTTATATAGTCCATCTCCTTAAACTTTCTAATGGAGACGTTCAAAAAAATTAAAATTAAAATTTATTTAAAAAAAAGTAAAAGAAAAATACAGTATTACTAATACTTAGTTGGTGTTTTTATGTGTATAGAGGTCTCATAGCGGGTTTAGTAAGTATGTAGCTAACGAACTGAAACTAAAGATAAATGAAGTAATCAGAAGGCCTCTGTTTATTATCAAAATATAACCATATAAATAGTAACGAACGAATCCGTAAACTTAAACTACTAATTCAGCAGTTGCTCGGAAGTCAACCACCAAAATATTTTTTGTCTATTCTTTCAACTGTCAGATAAAAGTCATACCAACTTGTTACTCAAAACATATCGACTAGCAATTTTCCGTACGACAACCTTTATTGTCGTAAAACCAGCTGAGCAGACTGGTACTACAAATCGCTTTTATTATATTTCTGTGGCAATATTTTGTCGGCACCAGGACGTATACTAACGAGATCGTGTAACGCCCCGTCGAGTAAACAGATTGTTAATATATCTCCGGATACAATCCTGTGTTTCGTAAGTCTTAGCATTCAAAACGAAGGAAAGGCCTATTTGGGGTGTAGGAATTATTTAAGAACACATTTTTAGAATGTAATAGTAATTTTAGTAGATTTTGTGTGTGTATGTTTAAAGTATTATTTACATCTGTATGATATACAGACGTGACGTTTTACGTTGTAAATTAAAAGAGTAGCAATATGAAAGCACATTACTGGTTAAAGAATAGGTGAGTCTTACTTAGTATTATGTTTCTACTTATGAATAATAGATGGCTAGTGAGTAATAAAGTCTGAGCTTAGCTATTTTGCTGCCTTTAATTTTTTATGTTGATTGTTCCACTGTTAGTCACAGTTAAATAAAATCAAAACGTTTGTTTCGTGTTATGCAAGATTTTACAGCAGATCATTGTGAAAATTATTCCGTGAACAATGCTTTTGCGGCTGCAATTATATTACTTTTAATCGAATATCGATATATATAGAATCGAAATTTTTAAGTGAGTCGGCTTAGGGAGCAAGTTACGCAGGACAACTAGGAGAAGGTAAACTTGATACAAACCCATTATTAGCCTGTCTAGTCATCGTCATATAGTAATTCAAAACCTTCTTTTTAATGAGAGGCCTGAGTCCAGCAGTGCATTGTTTAAAGTGTTGATGTCTAATGACGATTTTTAGTAAAAATGACTCTCTATACGTACGATACGATATGATATAATATCGAACAATTTGTTAAACTTATTTATTGGAGAATAATATCAAAAATTACACATATCTACGGATCCATAACTATTTTGTTTGATGCTGAAAAATTGCTAAAAAATGACCAATTTGATGCCACTAAAATAGCAAGGTACTATGTCATTTGACTATGAGCAGGTAGTGCCATGAAGTATTCTGTGAGTTCTATTCATCCATTCTTAGGCAAAGTGCACTTACTTGCACAAATTTGGACCAGTGGAACCATTACAGGGCGAGGACAATTTCGTCCCGTTTCGTCCCATTCAGCTGGAAAAGTGCTATGGAATCGTAATGGTGTTGCGAATAATGGCATTTGAATTTTGCTTGAGTAAACATGAAGTGGGAGATTTAATTCTGTTTGAACGGTTTGGCTGGCTGACAATGAGACTGGAGATTAATACTATTGAATGGCTTCTCGTTTTACGTATATTTGTAGTTCTAGATTGAATATCAAGAGTTGAAAGTGTTTTTTTATTGACTCTTGAGATTTTTCAGATTTACGCTACTTCGTTTCTCGGACTATAAAATTACGAGGTTTTGAGTTAGAAGCCCAGTACACACGCATTCTTATTCAATTGATTATTAGGATTTCTTGGAGAAAATGTGCTTCATGGAAAACACTGATGATACTGAATCATGTTCACTGTCAGTACAGGGGACATGATTACTAATTTTTTTAACAACCGACGTATTATTTTATTCACATTCTCATTTTATTCTCAATTAAACAAGGGCCATCCTTTTTATCAGTGCCAAAGCCCCAAATAATTACATTGATAATACTTTTGATATGAACACACATTTAGAATTCTAGACAACTTAATAGAAATCTTCTTTCGTAAGATTGTTGGAACGTTAAGTATAATAATCTATGTGCCATAAAATCGCACTTGTCTTTTATTACCTTTTTCTAATACAATGAAATGAAACTACTTTAGTTTCAAAGTTTTGAGCTGAATAAAATCGAATGAACGTCATAAGTGGTTTTCTTGTAAATTTTTCACCTAAATTAATAATTGACACGGACAGATTTTGTGTTATTTGTTCACTAAATTTATATTTCTTAAATAAAATGTAGTATTGGGCACTTCCACAACGTTTTCTACGTTACTTAACGTTTAATTTATAATTTTTAAGTCTTTTCAGCGACTGCCTTGTACTCTCTACTGGACGGGACTTCTATTTACAACAGAAACTGATACCGATTCCATTTTGTTTTTAGATATCGTTTTAGACACAAATTTTAGTTTTATATCTAACATAGTACACTACCACGTTTAGCTGTGGCAAATTGTGATTGACCTTTGAAGAGTGTATAGCGGGACAAAATTTAGCTTAATCGGTGCAGAATTTTCAGAGTTTTTGAAGTGTACGAAAACCAAATTAAATTTTTATAAACAGCCCTACACAGACAGCCCAAGACTAGGATAGTTGGCACTCTTTAGGAATGACCTTCGTTTAGCAGTGGACGACGCTAGGTTGATTTGATATATTTGAGTTTGAGATTTGAACATTATCATCCATTGACAGTATCTATTGGATTTATGTTTTCAGTAGTTTGTTATTGGGTTCATAATGCTGTGGTTAGGGTTGTTAAATACTTTTTTAATATGAAAAGCTTCCTGTTGAAATTATTTTCAATAAAATCACACGTGACGCTCAAGTAATAAAAACAGCTTCTGCTTCCAAAATAAAGTTCACATTTTTTTTAAATTTCTTTACATTGTGGAAGGACGGGTGTCATGTCCCTCCGACACAAAGGGAGAATCCTCTGACCAGGCGAGGTGATCATGCCTGGCGGGCCGAGGCCCTACGGTTGATGTTGGGATGTTGTGTTTATGCTTATTATGTTTATGCTAATCTTTATTTCGCGATGCAGGATTAGTAGTTGCTTCGTAGTCATTATACTCTGTAGTTCGATGTATTTTGGCTAGATGACGTTGTAGTATATTTATCTGCTACCGTTATATGTGTATTTTTCATACATAACCTGTACAAAAACAACCTAACAAAAGCCCTTATAAAAACTGAATAGAAACTTTATTTTACTACAATTTGATTTAATAAATTTTATAGAAGACTAAAAACGTATTTTTAAATTAATGTGTTTTTTTTCGTTATAAAAACGTACTTTACTTTAAATTCGGGTTATTTCATTGTTTATGTGATTGTTATCGTAGCAGAAAGGTACGAGATCTTAAAAAGCATTTCAATTTTATCTGTAAAACATGACGTCAGAATCGATTTCGCTCTTGAAAAATGTGTTGGAAAATCCTTTAGTGTGGTTTCGGATTATTGAATACGTTCGAAGCTATGGGTTTCTCTGTTGCTTACGATGCAAATGGACATGTCGGTATAAAAGATATTCAGGATATATTTGAGAGATTTTACGCGTTCACGCATAATTTAACTTGTAATGTAATAAAATGTCCATTAACATTAAAGACGGCCATTTTCCGGTAGGATGAACATCAACGTTGAATTTGAGAGCAACTTGTCATTCAGAAAGGTAAATGTTAGGATTTAACTTTAGGGCAATTTTTTATAAGAACTGAGGACTTAGACTAATTCAAGGTTCAACTTAATTGGTGTAATAAATAGACGTTGAAAAAAGATGTTTAATTTTTTATTATAACTTGTAAAATAGACGTTTTCAAATGATGTCCCAGCCGATTTCGGCCACTGCGGTCAATCTCAACGGAGACAAGCGTTACATAGGAGATATTATAGTGCATAAGTGAGTGCACAAACACACTCTCTTCCTGTACTCTCACAATCTGATGGGACGGCTATCCAACACGACCGGGGAGAGGTCAGGCACGGGATAGACGGCTTTAAGTGCTCTTCGAGACGCGGGGATTAAAACCCTGATTTCCAAACTCAGTATTATTATTAAGCATTTCAATAATCAGAAAAAATCAACTGTATATTTTGCCCCAAACTTTGGCATCGAACCCGATACCTCTCTCTGCATTAGCAGTCGTAGACATTAGCCGCTAGACCTAGACTAACAAATAATATGATCAGAAATAACTATTTTAACTTATTACTTTAAAGGAAAGTACTAGGTTCATTAATAGTAGTCTCTATTTATATTAACTGCCTCGGTGGTGCAGCGCTAATGAATGCGACTGCTATGCTTGAGGTTTCGTGTTCGATGCCCGGGTCGGACCAAATGTTTGTATGACCTGCAAATATTTGTTTGGAG
The DNA here is from genome assembly GCA_949316085.1 of Hypercompe scribonia. Classification (NCBI taxonomy): domain Eukaryota; kingdom Metazoa; phylum Arthropoda; class Insecta; order Lepidoptera; family Erebidae; genus Hypercompe; species Hypercompe scribonia. Next base: position 12,659,156 of record OX438981.1, on the reverse strand, counting down.
TTTGGGTGTTTTCTATGTATAATATGTATGTATTTACAAAAAAAATATGTATTCTATCAGTCAGTCTAGTTATCATAGCACAAGCTCTGCTTAGTTTGAAACTAGACGATGTTGGTTTTAAATGTCCGAAATATTTATTATTTATATTTATTATATTTAAGGGTAGAGGTGCTAATTTAGTTCTGTGGTTTGTTGTGGTCATTCAATGAAAAAGTACTCTTCTGTCAATAATTGTATCTTAAATTACTTTCGGAGATGACAACCAATTATGAAGGTTTTTTGCGCAATCTATTCACTTAAAAATAACAAATTTCGGTGATTTGGAATGGTTTGCTAAAATTCTAAGCTAAGATTCTTTGAGATAGGGCGACATTCTTACAAAGTAAAATGAGGACATCAAAAAGTCTATTTCATTTACCCGTGGGATATCACCTAGGTGAACACAGTGAAATAAATCATTATCTTGTTTTATTTTTTTTTACTAATATAAGTTGAACTATCACCTTATAGACATTTTATTATGACATATCAAAATATACACAGAATCACGGACTATTGTGTAACCGTTTCTAAATTAACGTTTGAACTTTATATACTCCAAATATGAAATGCCCGTCTCTCCATATCTCCCTTACAATGCTGACAAAGAATTCTCCTCACGTATTAATACATAGATACCCTGCTCTCACTACATAACTAGTTAACTCAAACAATAAAAGCTTTTTCTTTAATCAAAAAGGGTGTCAAGATAAAAGAAAAAACTTCACACTAAATTCTAAGACAAATTTTCATTCTACATACATTGAGAGAGACGTAACGATGTGAATATAAATAATACTGTATAAGTTATAACAATGTTATGTTGTAAATGATATATAGAAGAAACACTTAAGATGAGTACTTTGCAGAAAACTAATATCAGTGTTTGCCAACCAGTTCGCATTTCGGAAATTGGAGTGACAGCATAGACAATTTAACCCATAGAGCAGACAATATTTGAAATGTTCATTCTGTTTATGCCAAAATTCAATATTTATTAAGAGTTTATGATATAGCAAATACTGCCTCGTTGGTTTAGCGATTGGAGTATGCGACTGCCGTATAAAATTGTTATTGAGTTTTTGTGATTATACGAATGCTTAATAACAGCCCGGAGTTTGGAAACTGGGGTCTAAACCTCACAACCTCAGAGAGCACTCGAATACGTTGGTCCTGTGCCTGGTCGCTCCCCAGTCGTGTCAGATAGCCGTCCCATCAGATTGTGAGAGTGAAGGAACAGAGAATGCACCTGTTTTTGCGTACACACTTGTGCACTATAACATCTTCAGCATAGTTAGCTGGTTTCCGTTGAGACTAACTGTACCGTAGGAGAAATCAGCAAGCAGTACATCATCATCATAGCAAATATTGGGTATATAAATATAATAAAACATATCTGTCAACTTGATTTAGATTTCCAACATAAATAATTACTTACCATCGGGTGGCACGTTCCCTCGTTTACCTAAAGGAATAAACAATATTATCTATTTATAAAAATAGCATAATAAATGGGCATCTACATTATCTCCAAGCTGGATAAGATAACCCTGAAGACTGTTTTACAGAAGTAGAATCATAAAATAATACTTTCCAAGCTGTTTAAATGAGGAATCTAGATTCCTTCTAAGCACACATAACAGTAAAATGATTTGGAAAAAGATCTGTTTTTTCTGTGATATTCTGAACTCGAGGAGTCGCATCTATGAATATTTAGTCTAGACTATCCTAATCTTTCATTCAAACAGATATCTGATATATCAAAGTTTCTACTAAATGCATTGCGCAAAGTAATAGCTCTGCCTACGCCTAATTGGGTATCGCTATTTATGTACAATGTTAATGTAGCAGGCTTATATTTATAATAAAAAAAATTAGTAATACTGTTAACAAACAGTAAATATTGCCTTCCATATAAGAGGATTCATATATTTAATATTATTTGATTTAGTTGAATTGTAATCTGATACTAAATGTTTAAATGATGTTTATACAAAGGACTTTTATAAAATAGTGCTAGAAGTTTCGATTGAATAAATTACGGTTGGTTTATTCGTGCGATTGTTATGCACCCCATTTTAGTCCCCAAATTGGACGCAATAAATTACAAAGTTAAGGACCATCAATATATCCTATTCTAAACCGTATAACATAGATAGATATCAATAAAATTTACAACCATTACTCTTTCTAGATACGGTAACTTTGATGGTATTTTCTCTCATCAATGGTGAATATACCATTGATGTTGATACTACGTGGGATATGCTACGGAATGGCTCTTATTTACTAGTTCTGTACTTGGACAGACTTAGTAGCGGCTTAGTAGTGACATCTAATCACCTGAACGTATCGCCAATCTACCTGGATCCGATCATTATCCACGAATACTATATAGCTGCTATATATAATACTATATATATGCTAGGAGCTTTGTCACGTTCATCGTCTTTGGGGTTATTTTTTAAAGGAAGTTGACTAGTATTTACCCCTAATGATTCCTGTTTCCAAATTCATGAAAGCTTACAACCGGTTTGCTACAAATCTGTACTCTCACTTTAACATTGAAGTCCTCATAATAACGTTGTAGTTTTTTTAGAGACTTAGTGGTGGAGTGGTAGGCCCTTGATGTGTCGTCAAACATATTTTTCACTTCGTCATCCGAGTGTATCGAGATCGGTGCGTACACTTGCACAACATTGAGACTATTTGACCTTGATAATGAGGTTCGCTACCTTGTTCAACACATTTGAAACGTTGTCTAAAAAGTATCTGTTTATCTGAAACCCAAAGACTCCTTGAGATTATTAGTCTCTTTCGCGTGTATTAGGTGGCCTGACTCGAGGGTTATGCTACATAACCCTAGGATGTGCCACCTAATTTTACCAAGCTTCGTTGCCGTGATCACCACCACAACCAGGAATAGTGGGACCACTGGGAACTGGGGGGCGTGTTCTTTGTTCGTCCACAGCCGCCACGCTGGGCAGGTGGACTGGCGATTAGAGGATGTAACTTTTCACACCAGTAATGCTACTGCCTGTTACCGACCTATGGTATTTAACTACATGTAAATGGATGGATAAAACGCTATCAGTCCGCTGTCAGAGCCACGTTCGTCGTTCAGCAGGATTAGAGGTTAAAAGATGTTGGTTCACTTCCTAACATCCGCTATTACATTTTTTGTATTTTCCTTATGACAGTATTACGTATTATTTACAAAGAATGTTTACCCAGACCAGAATATTTTGCTTGTGGAATAAGACATCAAATATGGTAAAGTGTAGACATAAGCAGTTAATATAACCCTCTGCCTACTAAAAATAGGATTATGAATACAAAATTAGAAATAATATTTACAGTTATAACGAGATGCGAAATGGTTAGTTAAACGTAAACGAAAAGAAATGAATTAGTCTCATCTGAATATTTGTATAATAATAAGTTTTCGAAATTTACGAAATTCACACACAAGTCAAACCTGAAAGTCGATACAAGCTTGATTATTAAATAACTAGCGACCTCGCACGACAAGTCGCTGTCTGTGCTCGAGGACGATTGTAGACAGCGGCACCGTAGAGTTTCGATAAATTATTGAGATTTCTCGATAACTGCAGATGTTGCAAGACTATTGTAAAGATTTGTCCTTTATCCTTCTGAGATACTGTAGTAATTAGAGTTGATATTATTGAAATTTGATACTTTACAGAAGTATTTTTCGGGTTGAAAATTTTTTTTAGTCAAGGTTGAAATCGTAGTGTTATAACCCAAAAAGGTAAAGAAAAAGAATTTTAAGTGTTTATTCACTTTAAATGGTATAATATATAACTCTGGCAACATGTTTTTAAATTTATATAATAAGTGAATATTTAATTACAACGATAAGAATTTTACTTTTGTTTAGTAGTTAGTTAGCTAGTTCTAACTTATTCTTTTATTTAGTCAGTAGAAACTTTGCAAAACGCTATTGGAACTGAAGTTAACTGAGCCGGTAGACACAAATTCAAGACACTATTGTAATGTGTTTTAAATTTAACTTCTATTTCAATTTCAAGAAGATACTTCAATATAAATTAATTTTGGTGAGCGTTTCACAAAAATAAAAGCACACTCAATTTTACCAAATAAGAGTGTAATGAGCGAATTCAGGTTTTCGAATAGAATTTATGAACGATGCAGCCAACAGGATTCTTAAGTTATATGAAATGCATAGTCAACGGATGAAGCAGAGTTTTTCAAAGAGACGAATCCGGAACGATTCAATCTTTAGCTTCATTTAAACGGAACTCGGAGCAGTGGACTATGAGGAAACGCCTCAATGGTGGCAAATGAGGCACGCTCACCGCTTGCAGTTTTAAGAAAATTTCTTTAAAGAAGCTTTAATTCCACGTCTTTAGAAAATGCACCTAGATTTACTTTTAATGAGTTTCGAGAGAGCAACTTGGGGTTTACTCCTTAAATGAATAGGGGATCTAGCCCTCTACGGGTTGTTGTAGCTCTTTATTGACTAATTTTATCGTTTCAAGTTAGGATACTTCAGGGAACCGAGCGATACTCCGAATATTTTCAGTATAATTATTTAGTTGAACTTATATACTTTTCAAAGCAACTCTTTCGTACTAAAACCTTTTGTAGAGCTTATTTTCGTCTTCGCAATTGTAAATAAGATCGTCACAACTACAGTTCAAATAATTTTCTTAATACTCTTAGACCTTAATCATGGACAAATTTTACAGGTCCATTTTATTTTATATGACGACTGTAGTTTAGGTCAGGCAATAATAAGTTACGTAAGACACGAATCATTAATGCATTATAGGACTAAATACTATTATATATTATTAAATTCTACAATGATAGAAGATTAAGAACAGAAATTTATTTTGTTACTGACTCTTCAAATCATCTACAAAATGGAATTCATTTTACAAATATTATTTTTTGTAATAAATTCTTATTCCTATGTAAATATACATTTTTTAAGAAACAACCAGGTCGAAGCATCACCATTACAAATTATCAACATTGAACAATATAATTCAGCAACGAAAATTTAAATATATATTTAGGTATTTTGTATTATTACACCGCCAGAACAATTTCAAAAGTTCAAAACTCTCTCTTGTAAACCACTACTTGTGACATGTCGCTTTGTGTGTAGAGACTGTTGAATTTTACTTTTCGAAGTGAAAGCAATTCATCACCACCACTTTTAATGTTCATTTAGATTTTAAGCACCTCACACTGAAATATTCGTACGTAAGGATTATACTACTGTGAAATACGTAGCAGAAATTTTAAGGTTCAAATTTCTACCTCTAGATATTAACTATATATTACTTGTCTGTTAGTCTTTGAGTGTACAAACTATTTTTAATATAAAAAAAACACGCTATAACTACAATTAATTCCTTCTGCTAACTATTTTTGGTATTTATTTTGTTTTAAAAGTTATTTAAATATTGAAATACTTTAAATTTTCTGCACTAGTGCCCAAGGTTGTAGTTTATTTAGAGTACCTTGGCGACGGTAGTGTGCATTAACGCATTCTTTTAATATAGATCACTAAAGGTTGTCTTAGATCGCTGGCTACACTATATCACGACATGATTGACCAATGAACTTTGAGTTTTCAATGCAATTTGAAATAGGTTCTCACGAATGGTGTAAGATGTTGGTTTGAACGACGATTTCAGGATTGATTGACAGGAGCCATCTCGCTTGACGTACGAGAACGTAAGAGCAGAATTCGCTCATAAATCTTTATGTAGACTGGGTTTACATGGTTGCAATGATTCGATTGATCGTTTTTGGGATTCTATAAAAATAATAGAGTGTTTATTTGAAATGCATTAAAAACCATACTCAAAATAAATGAATTGGAAAATCTTAAAAATTTTAAAATATTTAGTAAAATGTCTAATTTATAAATAGTTAAAATTCTACATCACAACAGCGAAATGAAACTAAACTAATTTGACTAAACTAAAATAAGGTTTTGTTAGTGACGTTTATGAGAAGAGGTTTCGAATCATGTTCTCCGTAATCTCCTTAATCTAAAAAGAGATTTTATTTTATGATAGCAGACATAAATGGCAAAACACACATGTATTTGAAGTAAACAACTCCCTTAAGTAGTTAGAATAAAATAATCATTTTTACAGATGCTTTTGAATACAAATCAGCACATTACACTTGAAACATATTTCCTCAACAATATATTACACACAACACAAATACTATTTGTCCCCGATTCCTATCTCTACAAATTTATATTTGCGTTATATTTTCCTGCTACAGTTTCAATATTGTGGCGTGATCTCTTAGAGGCATATGAGCCAAGGTCAATCAACTAGGGTTTAAGCGTTGACGTCAATGTCAATTGAGCAGCACCCGTGATGGATGAAAGTCTCAGGGGTGGGTTCAACCCTTCAAATTACTTAATATCCTAAACGCATATGAAAATTTACTCATTTTTGCTTGTAAGCCATTAACAACACATTAGTTTTTTTCTACCTATCGATATATACATATATGCACAAGATCAAGACATTTTTTGACAAATTTTGCCTATGAAATGTTATTAGTGTTTTTAGTGTTGTAAAAGTTTTCCATTAATATCAAATAATATTTTACACAAATATAAATTGAAAATAACTATGAGTAAGTAAATTGACACTATGTCTAATACTATTACTGTTCGCTTTGTTACTAAACTGTTGGCCAACTGACCCAAGCATCCTCTATTCATTGGATTTGTTTTGATCACTTTCGAAATTTTATTTTATTACATTGAATTTAGAACTGGTCCATAACTAATACAATGTTAGTCATATTTTAATCTAATTTGACGATATTTTGAATTAATTTGTTGAAATAATTGATATCTTTGACATTGATTGCCATACTTCATTCATATGTTTTCCATTTATATTAATCTCATTAACATAATGTACAATTATAAATATTTACATACCATATGAACTGGTAGGATGAAAACGACTCCTACTGTAATATAAGTTCATGCTTGATACACCTACATTCTGACAAATAATTGATTATGATTATTGTATGAAACCAAAAATGTTATTGTACGTAGTTTTGCTTATAAAAGTACGTGCATTTACTTGTTAGGTTACTTAATAAGTAAAATTATTATGTTTCTAATTATATTCATTTTCAAACAAAACTCATTACACCGTCTATTACTTCTTCGAAGCATTTTCATCCATCCCAAGGTTGCCTGAAAGAGATTTCTTTAAAAAAGAAATGATATTACTCTCATGTAACTCTGTAAAACGGTGTACAAATTAAAAGTTTTCTATCTATCTAACGTTAGCTAACATAAACTCAGACATATACTAAGACAAATAAGAGAAATTAGTACTTGTATAATACCTATTATATTATATGACCACATAAGTGACCATAGAAATGATAAAGAGGGTGGAGCAAGAATTCGTTAACATTTGAATCTAACATCCCGCGCAAACAAATGCTGCGCGGAGTACGGGAAGGGTCTGACCACTAGTTCGTTTCTCGAAAACTTTGTCGCAATGTATCTCTTCACGGGGCCGCAGCGCGCTTACGCTTCCCTCCAATACAAAGAGAGTATTATCCGACCAGGTGAGATGATCATGCCTGGCAGACCACGGCCCAACGATTGATGTTGGGATATTGTATCAATGCTAATCGCCGCGAAAATCTTTATCGTTAAGTCGTGATACAGGATTAGTAGTAACTCCGTAGTTCGATATGTCTTGGGTAGATAGTGCTTTAGTATGTCTTTTTGTTTACGTTGCATGTGGAAGTCGACACACCTTTAATAAATTACCTACAGAATAGCGCTTGCTTTATTTAAAATAATATTATAAAATTCTAACTTAAATTTTCTCTTTGACGAACGGAACTATCATATTACAGAACAAAAAAACAGTTTTTACACCGTGTAAATTACAGTGTATAACGCTTGTATATAACATCTGGAAGTAACCTTCTAGAAAATGAATATTTCACGATTTGTAGTCAATGCGCGATTGAACGCGACTCCTTTGGCTTGTTATCTCGTTACCTGTCACAACTCAATCCCGTTGTGTATACAATGGTAACTGAGTTAGTAAAATTAACCCTATACTAGGTAAGCATGTGTACAGAACTCTATCATTAGAAGACGAGACAGTAATAGCAAATGTTATATTACTACTGCTGCTTTTGAAACAAAATACTGAATATTGTGTCACGTGGGTAAAGCTCTTTTATCGTCACAATTAAAATAAACACATACATTTCATTTAAACGTATGTATAGAAAAGATATATTATGATGAAAATAACAAAGTTACTAATTAATGAAACAAAATTATTCTACTCTCATTACTCCTACAACTCAATAGCTGAATCCTCGTGCAACCAGTCTGTGAAACAAAATGTTGTATATGAAAACTTTCGACCAGTGTAACCTTCAAGAAAAGAGTGTACTCACCTCAAAGACCGACATGCATTTGTAACTTCGAATTGCAGACATTCATGAGAAACATTAAGTTAGTTATCACCAGGTTACATTTCAACTCGTTTTTCTCATTTATATAAAACAATACATATCATCAATAGTAAAAATATTCAAAAATCATTTACATAGGTACGCCAGAATTCTAAAACAGACCGAAAATAAAAACAGAAAATGAAAGCATAAGTATTAAACATTGTGTTAATGTAGAATCAATATGACACGTGTAAAATGCACGTCATTAAATAACAGCTTGTTTGTATGTCAAACGTGTTCACAGACGTAACATTTGATTCCAGTCAGAGTTTGATGCTATCGAGCTCGATAGCACTGTTGTGGAATCGAATACAATTCTCTTATTTATTTACATATTACACCTTTTTTGTTTTCTCTATATTATCATTATTTAGGTTTTTGTAAAACTTATTTTTTTATCAAACTTCAAAAAACTTCTACTTCATTTTAGTGAGTTTTAGCTATAAGATTTCGTTCACAATTTTTTATGTAAATTTTATACGTTTCTTGAAAACTGATAATTATGGTGAAATCTAAATATGTATCGTATGGGAATTTACATAGTTGAGTGTTCGATTATGTTCTCGAAGGTTTTTAAAGATTTTACACGAGGATAATATTGTTGATAGTATCTCTTACTGTATTAAAGGACTTTTTCTTAGTCCATCAATAAGAGTAGAATATAATACTTTATTGTACACCAAATTTATACAGATTATATATAAGAGCATATCAGTTGAGTGACCATGTACAAATGGTGGCCTAGTCGCTAAAAGTAATTTCTTCCAGGCAACCGATGCTCGGTATGCTCGATGCCCAACAGCCATTTTTAAGGCTTCAATTTCAGTCGCCTAGTGGCATTGGAAATTCAAAATTCTATGGAAATTGTCTCTGTTAATAACCAGGGGTCTGAGACGTTAATCAGAATATCCATAGTCCATTATCATCAAGCTGTTGCAGTCCACTGCTAAACACTTCCTAAGCACACCGCAGAGCTTGCTTGGTCTTCTGCTTTTTATATAGGTAGTAATGTGGAAACCTAAACTCTATTAAAGCGACGAATCTGAATTTGGCTCTGCGTTGTAATTTCAGGAACCCCAAATATTCTTATTCCGTCATCGTACACAGACTAACGTTGGCAAGTTAATATTGGCCCTGTGTCTGCTGCAACCCTTCACGGTATGCGAATGTATATTTATTTTGTTTGTTAGTATATGAAAAATGTTGTAATTTTGTTGTTATATTAATAAAAATAACTGTGCAAATCTTACACATACTGATAAATATATTTATACATTTCTAAATAACTACCTACAATATTATTTTACTTGAATAACACTAAGACCAATAACAAAGTGGAAATCAAAACCATGACTGTTGGTTTAGCAGACAATGTTATTAACGACTAAACCAGAAAATCAGTTATATTATGAAATAAATACACAGGGAAAAAGATACTGAGACTATTTGTTGTACAGATAGTCGCTAGTTCTCATTAGTGTCTTCGTTAGAGGGTGGTCTGTAGGGTAATGATTAAAGAAAAAAAAGTTTTAGCTTGATAAATTTCCATTCATCACTAAATACTGTTGTAGAAAGTCTTTAAACACATTTCAAATATTATTTATAAAGTTTTATTTTGAAGTTATAAAATGAAATTTTGAAATTTACAGGAATAAAATGAGCCAGTTTAACTGGGCGAAGTTATTGTCAAAATCTGAAGAGAAGTTTAGGTCAATAAGCTATTAAAAAGCAATTATTCAGCTGTTTATTAGTTCATTTTCTCTCTTGAACGGTATATCAAACTTAAGTAGCCAGTTTCTTTTTCGAAACGGAGAGTTTTTAGCGAGGATAAGACCAGTCTTTAGTCATTTTCAGTCAAAGAAAACTTTTTGTATCATCCTCTCAGCTAAAAGTTAGTAAAGCTGTCCTCCATTAGTGGCAACCCACCCCATGTGCGTTACAAGAAAAAGTTGCTCACTAATGTCTAAGTTTCTGAAAAGCTTCAAATACAATTTCAGTTCGATGTTTAATGTTAGCTTAGTGTGGCAATGACGTCGACGCTGTTATATGCTAAGAATATAACTGACTAGTTCTATTTTTGTAAATTTATTTGTGTTCTTGAGGAGGCTCAATATTTTGAACAGTAACATTGGTAGTGTAGACACTGTATTATTTTTTTAGTCGTAATTTTATATTAAACTTACTTTTTATGAAAGTTTCGAAAATTCAAATTGAAACAATTAATTCGAATCGGAAGTTTGGAGCTTAAATCTTTACTCACTGAAGGGTCGGAGATATAGAGATGTTCAAACAAGAATTACTCTTACCTCGACGGAAAAGTATCAGATGGTCGCAGTTCTTCTATAACAAGAAGTAAACAAAAATTACCATTGTTCTAAGCAAACTACGAGAAGTTCACTGACCGAGATCTCGGTACTTGAGTCCTGTTTTGGTTGCTGATTTATCTTATCAAAATATAGGTACAGTATTTACAATGACGGCGGATAACGTGATAGGAATATAATGATAATAATTTTATATTAGTTCTTTACGACCGTAGTAATAAAATCCACCTTATACAAAACTTGTTCCAGCAGTCTCGTTAAATATTTATACTTGATTCTGTTTCTTAAAAGTGTCTTATTATAAATTGTTCAAATGTTAAATCACATTGAATTTCTAGAGCTTTTATGTGAGGTGGCAATGTCTTAATCTTGAAATTCTTACTAAATTCATACTAAAAATATTCGAATTCCTTACCAAATAAATACAACAACTAAAAGTAAACGAAGGTGAGTAAATAAAAATAAAGGTTTCAGTTGTAAAAAGTAGCTTTACTGAATTTGAAGTAGGAATACATTACAATCAATACAAGAATGTATTGATTGTAATGTATTCCTACTTACTACGGCAAAAAATTTCGTTGTCAAGCATTCTGAAGAGAAAAATGTAAATATACATATGTTGTTTTTGCCATGAGATTTTACTTATATATCATCAACTAACAATAAAATATTCAAAAACACATAAAGGATAAGATTTCTTGAGAAATAATGTTTCTATCGTATTTGCTACGTAGGAATCAGAATTACTGAGTTAAATAATATAAAAGGAACTAGAAATTTAATTGAACATATCCATGAAAAGCTATCAGATAACAGTAGGATCTAAACTTAGCGACGAATGTTTTTCCAGGCACTTGTCTTTGATTTCATTCTGTAGGCCCTGAGGCTTGATTGGAACTGAAAGCAACTTTGTTTTTTAGTACAAGGAATCTAACAAAATGTTATTTGTTTTTGATATTTTCATATTCATCTCATATGAGAAGTTTCAATAAAAATATTAAATTATTTATTATTTACATTTATTATCGATAATTAAATTAGCTACAGATTTAACATGTAATTAAATCAGAGCATGAAGATGCTGTTTTTGCTTTGTATAGTAGACCAGAGGGAGGTAAATAGGCAAACTGGTTCATTTAGGTGTTATATTCACAATATAGGTATACATATAGTCTTATGTCATATACTCTCTTTATTACTGAAGATTAATAACATCACGTGATCAATTTGAAACATTTTATGTCGTTACAACGGTTGTTACTTATTTAAACATATTGTTTAAAAAAACCGACTTCTAAAAAAATAACCTATTAATAAAATTAATCAGTTCAGTCCAGGAAAGTAGAAAACAATTTAATTACTAATGCATTTAAATAACTCTATTATCAATACCCTTATAAATAAGAGAAATAATAAATTGTAATACGAAAAATATTGACTGCAATAATTGAATTTCAAATATATTGATTTAAGTTTAGATTACCCTACTATTACAGTCAATAGTTTTCGTATTATATATAAGATACGCACAAAACTCATAACCCTTCCTTGGCAATTGGGTAAAAAGGTCGTCTATCCTATTACTTAACTTGTGATAGTAACTGAAAAAGATAAGATATTTCTAGATTTTTCTTACTCAGACTCAGACTCAGACACAAAATCAATGGTTGGACCATGTTGGGTATAATTAAATAATTACGACGGCCGAAATAATTATTCGACGATCAAACCAGTTATTTCTAATACATATGTATCTATTAAAATACCAAGATGCTTACCATCACTCTGGTTTTCACAATAAACATTATTTTTAGAGGATTCCGCATCCATATGTAAGATGTATAATTACTGTAAATTAAATTCACATAATATCACTTTATCTGATATTATTGTAACGTATATATAACCCTCATGTAAATCAGAAGAAAACATCGGTTCAGAATTCAAGGTCATTGTAAATATTTAGGTATATCTAGAGAAAGCATACAAATTACTTGATTGGCTTTTCCAGAGCGAGTCTTATATAAAAACACCATTGAATGTGATTCATTTACCGTATATTGAATGAAACTAGAGCTTTCCTGTATAAGATTTTTTAATTTAACTCTTGAATAAATCGGATATTTCAGTTCGATTTGTGATTACTTGCGGTGTAAGTATAGCGTAAAATTAAATTCTTATAAAGAACTAATTAAAGAGCAAGTGTACAAATAAACATATTGAAAATAAGTAAATTTCATATATGTAAATGTGAATGTACTCTAGGCTTGTAATATTAGTTCATATTTAGTACTGTTCTGGTGGTTTTGAATATTTCGGTGGCTTACCCAAATGTACTGGTGGTGGTAGTGTTACGCTTCAAATCGTTAATTTTGACTAATACTGGTTGGGTGACACTATGGCTGGGGTTCGTATGCAGTTTGTGTGGATAGGCCGACTCAAAACTATGGTCCTTTTGTTTAAAGGGCCACCCAGGTTGTATACTGTACCAGCTTACTTTTTATTTAATTAATGTTCACGGACTTAAAGAAAAGGACACCTCTGTGATTTGTTTCGGCATTTTTTCCCTAAGGAAATTAGGAAACGCTGGCACCTTCTAGCTATGAAGTCCAACGTGTATAAATATCCGTAAAAGATTTACTTGCAGAAATATCATTTATCGTTCATTGAAACCGTCTTCATTACAATTTGGTTTGAAAAGTACCAGCAACATACCTACTTTCGATCTAATTTAAATAAGTATAGGGAAAATCGTAATCGAACCTTTAAATGGGATTTATGAACCAAATAATATATATAAAATGGGGTAGTACAATTTAATACGGGAAGTTTACCTAAATCGTCGTTGTTGAGTAAATCGAAATTGCTTCTCTTGCCGAATGTAATTGCTTTCCTTCAATGTAGCAATCCAATTATTTTTCTAAACCCTGAAAAGATTTACTCGAGTAATATCGACCAAAGTTTCCCTTATCGAAGAGCGATATTGGATATATGTGTTCGACCCGGTGATTGGTATACCTATAACTGACGGAATCTAACAAGACGCCGTGACAGCATCATTAAAAATTTTTGAGATATTCAACAAAGTTTTAAAACAATTGTTTGTTTTTTGTCGAATTTAAAAAAGATAGAGGTTGACAAGAGAATATTTTTCGTAGTGTTGCTATATAAGATATCATTGCGGACTGAAGTACTTTGAGTTATAATTATATTTTTTATGACCCAACTCTGCATTGTGCGAGATATGATCGTTAGAAATGTCGCCAGCAGTTGACCCACTTGACTCTTGTTAGCACTTCCAGGTAATGAAAAAAAAATTTTTCATTACAAGTATAACTTTACGGAACGTGATCAGTATTCTAAGCGAACACCTATTGTAACTTTGACCACAAACTTTAGTGAATTTGTAACGTTGGTTTCCAAAATTTAGTTAATTTGAATAGGACTCGTGCGTCAGAGTTTAATCTTACCCCCAATATTGATCTAGAAGAGAGAAGTTTTTACATTTCTAACGAACCGTAAACCGTCGGGGGAGAAATGAATCAGTCTGGCCGTTGGCAATGACTAGTACTGTGGAACAATAAAGGAATTTGACTCAAAGCAATCAAAAGCTCAAAGTAATAAATGAGTTGTTCGCTAGCAATTAATTGTTTAATATTCAATTAGGTTACAATATTTTAATAGTTAAATTTAAGATCTAGAAACAGTTAGTAGTAAGAAGTTTTTATTTAATATAATATATCCGCTGGTAGGTAGATGTGTTAAGTCTTTGTCTGTTTTTAAGTTCGACTTGTGGTTCTCTCTCGACAACTACACAGTATCGACGTTATCTCTTGTAAATGTTTTAATAAAAAATATACTCATTAAATGTTACGATAATAATGAATATTTGTATTCTTAATATACATACTTGTATTAATTCATTTTTTTTTGGAGATCTTTAGTGAAGGTCTTTGTTGAACAGCGGACGTCTTTCGGTTGAGATGAGGAATTTATTTTTATAAGTCATATTTGTCTAAGTAAAACGGTAATATTGAAATTTTTTTTTTGCCCTATTAACTTATTGACACTACGACAATCTATCGTAGTTTAACCCAAAGTTTCATTGACAAGTTTAAGAAAAATATAAGAATGAGAGCATTTGTGTGCAATTTAAAAGAATATTTAACCTTTCAAAATTATAACAAAACTCCTTTTGGCGGTGAGTTCGATGGCAAACAGATAGCTAGATAACTTATTGTTTTAACTTGTCGCCGTAAATCGTCCTAAGTACATAAAATAGCTGGCTAAGAGTGTATTTACAACATACATCAGGTTTATCACTAGATATCTAGAACTTTTGGCGACAAAACGAGAAAATGTCACAGTGGAAGAAAAATGTGTTTGAACAATTCGGTGTTGCTACACTATGTACATAGTGGATGAAATTCAGCGAACTTGGGAAATAAAGGGGCTGCTTGGCGAGACAAAGGTGGAGCTTATTGCAAATTCCTACGCTCACCTTGCGTCGCTATTAAACCTCCTTTGCGATACTGCAATATAATGTTTGTAAATCTCGCTCGCATGAACACACGAGTACTTCAGTTTTGCCTAATCAATCTACGTTGTTTGTTGCGTATTGTCGTTTATTGTTGTTCACGCTTCGCCAGTTATTTGTCTATGAAGATAACATACAACAAAATAGAACAATTGCCTTTCAAAACATACAAAGAGTCATTTTATGTTTATGGCGAATATATCTCACCCTTTGATTTCCCTTGAGTGTTCTAACACCCTGTGTTAAGGGGGTATATCAACAGCATTGAGATTATATTCTCTGATTTCAGTTATAAATATACGAGCATGTAGCAATTTCATG
The DNA here is from genome assembly GCA_949316085.1 of Hypercompe scribonia. NCBI lineage: Eukaryota > Metazoa > Arthropoda > Insecta > Lepidoptera > Erebidae > Hypercompe > Hypercompe scribonia. The sequence goes on along the minus strand of OX438981.1, from coordinate 12,643,397 downwards.
TCTTCATAAGTTGCGTTAGGAATATATAATTTGTATATATTACGTATATCGAAATTGTTTTATGGAACGAATGAATTAATAATTAAAATTTTTTTGAATATATGTATCTAATATAAAATAAACGGAGTCATTTTTAATTCAAATAAATTGCATTTTCTTCAGTTATTTAAAAATATATTTTCTAAATCCCGGATTCCAGTGCGCATACAAACACAAACATAAAAATTCAATAACTGCACGAGATTAAAACTATGACTGTAACCAACAAATTGTAGCTTGCACGTCGCCTATTACATCAGGCTGGTCTCGGCTTGATTTTTTTTAAATCGTTGAAAAAAATTTGTAAAAATACATATATACCTGGATTACAGTGGTGATATATTCTAAAGGATGAATATGGACTTTATTGTCGTAATTTATCTGTAACTTTAATTAATTAATCCTTTTAAGTCGTTAAAGTCGTAAATCGACTTCAAACGATACTTACAAAGAGTATTAAAAGTGAAAAAAAAAAAAATCTAATTAAAAAATTAAAATAAGTGCAACCTTTAACTTGGCAGGTATCTATGGTTTGAAGGCAGTGCCAAATCCGATACGCAATAAGTAATGCCGGTCGTCAATATCAGCTGTATATATAAAAAAGTAAAATTTCAATGTAATTCTAATGAAATATTGTAAGTTTTATTAATTAATAGGAAGAAGTTAACATTTTTGAAGTTGGTTGAAGACTTCTGTTGACACCACGGTTCATCTACGAAGTCTAATCCTTCTCTTCAGCTAAAAGACCGAACAAACAGGTCCTGTGCGGCTCGTTTTCTTTCTGTTCCTTCCAGTTTCTTTCTGGTGATGAGTTTACCTATAGTTCATCTGCCGACACGGAGTGGCTACTCGAGAGCTATTGTTATTGTGAAAAATACAGCGCTTGGTTTAAAGGTCTTTTAATGTTTTCAGAATGGTAGACATACGCTCCTGAACTATACGGTGCCTCTCTTCCTTCCTGTGCAAATTAGGTAAAGCCTGGACTTCATTACCAGTGCACGTGTTTCCCTCCCACTACGACCCCGGGTCTTTTAAGCGGAGCGTGAAAAGTATCTCGCTAGGCCGCCATAGCGTGGGTCGCCATACTGCACTGTCTTCATTCGCAGTGATTACGACGACCACCGCTCTTGGATTCTATTCATGCTTTCCATCAGGCAGAATAGTGTGTCACTTTGGTAGGTTTCTACAAAAAAAAAAATTGTCAAACCAATACTTTGTTGAACTTGTAACACAGTCTCTAGCACCGATTAGGTTTCTTGCATACGAAATAGTTTATCCCTGTTGATGGTCTCCTTACAAGTCGCAAAGTAAAAGTGCTTTTGATAATTTACATTTCATCAATGATTGAAATTTTTACGATGTTGATGATTTCAAGACGTAATACCAATAATCTAATTCCCAAAAGACTTCCTGAAATAAGGTACTTAGTGATCCATTGAATGCTGTATTCTAAATATTTATTAATAATTTCAGTCATTACAGTAATTCACGTTAAACGTACAATATCGAAACAGAACCTCTGTGTTCAAATTATGAGTTATTCAATTACATAGACTGTGATATGCCTGAAAAGTTTTTCACACAAATTAAAAAAAAAAATTAACGCCCCATAAACCTTTTCATCACGGGCCAGTCAAAGTTAACGTCACTGAGCTCGTGCGAAGCGCCGTTTCGTGCTATAAAAATATTCATACGAAGTATGAAAAAAATTCTACAATCAGTGAAAGCGGTCCCCTGAGGCATATTGTGGGTACACAGTTTTCATTAAACACAGCGCTCGGTTTTTGTCCAAAAAAAATGCCTACACAGCCCGAGGCGTCTCTCTCGCATGTAAGGAACGTTGTCTCTGGGAAATTAGTCCATAAAATTTCTTCCTGCTTACACAATATAGGTAGGTAGGTAAGCTGCTCTTTTCGAGTGTTATAAGGTTTCTAATATTTTTCATCATCTTAACCTATTCAGGGAATTAGAAAATATTTAGAGATTATCATATTATAGTTCTTTGTTTCCAAGCTGAAATTTTGTCTTACAATAACTTGTTTCACCTTCTGATTTATCCAAAGGCACGTCAATTTTTGTATCTTAGAAAAAGAACGACATTAAATATGTTACTTTGATTTACATAATAATATCCGAAAAAAGTTGTAATAAGGCTTTTTTTGTAAAGCAGTTCTGTCATATCCGAACTGTGTAGTCGGGTGTGGCATAAAAATACTTAGTCTGGCCATAAATACTGTTACACTTAATTATAAAAAAATATTACATTTGAATTTCGAATCTGTCATTTTTATACGATTGTTCATTGTGTTTTCTCATTTTGGCGCCAATACATTGTAAAATATTTTGCGATATTAAAATGGTGTGGGGTGATAAAGAGAACCGAATCGCTGTGATAGCATTACACAAAGTAGGTATGGAGCCAAATGCAATTTTTAAAACTCTCCATACACTTGGTATTAGTAAAATGTTTGTGTACCGGGCTATTAATAGGTACAATGAGACCTCCTCTGTTTGTGACAGAAAAAGATCTGGCCGTCCACGTAGTGTTCGTACGAAAAAGGTGGTCAAAGCAGTAAGGGAAAGAATTCGAAGAAATCCTGTCCGAAAGCAAAAGATTTTATCTCGGGAAATGAAGATAGCACCTAGAACCATGTCGCGTATTTTAAAAGATGACTTAGGACTTGCAGCCTATAAGAGACGCACTGGCCATTTCTTAACTGATAATTTAAAGAAGAATAGGGTGGTAAAATCGAAACAACTACTGAAGCGGTACGCAAAGGGAGGTCACAGAAAAATTTTGTTTACGGATGAGAAAATTTTTACAATTGAGCAACATTTTAACAAACAAAATGACCGTATTTATGCTCAAAGCTCTAAGGAAGCTTCCCAATTAGTCGACAGAGTGCAACGTGGACATTATCCGACTTCAGTGATGGTTTGGTGGGGTGTTAGCTATGAAGGAGTGACTGAGCCATATTTTTGTGAAAAAGGTATCAAAACATCGGCACAAGTGTATCAAGATACCATTCTTGAGAAGGTAGTTAAGCCCCTTAACATCACCATGTTCAATAACCAAGTATGGTCCTTCCAGCAAGACTCGGCGCCGGGTCATAAAGCTCGGTCCACGCAGTCTTGGTTGGAATCGAACGTTTCGGACTTCATCAGAGCTGAAGACTGGCCGTCGTCTAGTCCCGATCTTAATCCGCTGGATTATGATTTGTGGTCAGTTTTAGAGAGTACAGCTTGCTCTAAACGCCATGATAATTTGGAGTCCCTAAAACAATCTATACGATTGGCAGTGAAGAATTTTCCCATGGAAAGAGTGCGTGCTTCTATTGATAACTGGCCTCATCGTTTAAAGGACTGTATTGCAGCCAATGGAGACCACTTCGAATAAGCTTTTTATATTTTTAATTGTTTTATATTTATGTATTAAACTGACACACTGTAAAAGTAATAAATGTTATTTGCAGTTAACAATTTTCTTTTTTCTTTATTACAATATTTATGGCAAGACTAGGTACAGATTTATTTATATGTACTCTATAGCCTTTTATTATGATTCAATAATAGTGTAACATGTGATACGGAGCAAGGGGCAACTATGGGACCAATACCGAGAGGTATTACGAACAAATAACAGGGGACACTTACGAAAATTGCTTATACAGAAAACTAATATCAGTGTTTGCCAGCGCTCGTATTCGGTTATGAGGTAAGTTAAAAGTAAATTGGGTAAATTGGACCCGCGCAGATATTGTTATAATGTTTTCGAATATGATCGGGTTGATAGTTTGTCTATTCCAATATTAATTTCGAAATTCGAATGTGTAATGTTTGGAAATTGAAGGATCGCATTAAATTGAAATGGCCTTGTGGAATGAGTTTTTGTTAGTTCCAATTTCAGCATTGTGGACGGAAACTCTATTTAAGCTTACACGTACAATTACAGAAAATTTGATCACCTTATATTTTATTTTGTAGGTAAAAAAAATAAGTACTTATTCAACAAGTCATGATAAAACACTTTGCATTTATTGCGTGGCAATTTCGTTCTGATTTGGATGTTGACTTAAAGTTATTTTATAATTGATAGATATATAGAAAACTTTTTATTTGTAAACCGTATTACAGAATTGCAAGAGATTACATACAATGTACCTCCTTATCTCTTTTCTAAAGAGAGGCTTATGTCAAATAGTGGACTGTGAAAGGCTGTTAATGATTGATTGATTGATGAGATATAATGTGATAGAAATACAATGTACTCGTACAATATGTACATATCTATATGTCTTATCGCCAAAGCAATCTCTCCCAGGTGACCTTTTTTTTTTGTAATTTTAAGAGCCTGCCAAAATGACTCACACACAGTACGGTGACCACAACTTTTGGATTCTATTCATGCCTTCCACCAGGGATAGTAGAGTGACTTTGGCAGGCTTTTAAAATTAAAAAAAAGTTCTACTCTGCCTAATGAAAGTATGAATGAAATCCAAGAGTTGTCATCACACTAATTGCGAATGCAGATACTGCAGTATAGTGAACCACACTATGGCGGCCTAGTGAGATGTAGCACGTACCATTATACACTATTGAAATTTTCTACGCCGTCTAACTAAGGCAAATGGCTTACCTGACCAGGAAGTACTCAATTGGTTGAGACATCGAACTTCACCCACTACATATATATATATCCATGCGAGGTTACATTTTTCTACTAGTTGTTGCACATAATATAGTAGTAGCCACATTATGTAGTCACATACTACCGCTAAAGATGTTATTATGAATTAAAGTAGATTTAATATTTATTTAAGTTTGGATTATTATGATATTATTTAATGTGTCAAATTTATTTTGAATCTAAAACAAAGCATATTGCAGGTTACATCTAAGACTTTATTGAATTCAATCAATGTAAGAATCAACGAACCCGGCGAACGGAATCTAAATGAATTAATTAACAACCTGTTACTCGTCGGCTCGTCGCAAGTACAGTTGTAACGGCTACTGTATAACAAAGACTTTTCTAATTGCTAGATCCGCTGCAAAAATAAAACATACAAATTGGCCATTTGAAAATTGTTTCACATAATTCATTTAATTCAGACTGATGCGTATGTGGAGAGACGAGTTGTTATGTCCCTCTGACATAAAGGTAAGATCCTCCGACCAGGCGAGGTGATCATGCCTGGCGGGTCACGGCCCAACGGTTGACGTTAGGATGTTGCATATATGCCAATTGCCACGCTAATCTCTATTTCGCGATAAAGGATTAGTAGTTGCTCCGTAGTCCATTATTATACTTCGTAGTTCGGTGTATCTTCGCTGGATGGCCCTGTTGTATATTTTTGTATGTGCTGAATATGGAAGTCGCCACACGTACATCAATAATGTTTATCATAAAAAAACTCGACTCGTAGGAAATTTCGTATATTTTTTAATTAATACATAAACTTAAGCAAATCTTTTAAACTAAAATAACTGTTCATTAAAGTGTACCCTGTAACAACATTTCAAACTTTACCAAGTTCTTTATTTAAATAATTTTATCTAACCTCGAGTCGATGCGTACTTTTTAATTTAAACCATAAATACAATGAGGATGCAACTTCAAAAGGAATTATGGAAGGAGTTTGTAACTTTAACTTCATCAGTTTGTTGTTAACTTTCAAGTTGCTCGGACCGTGTTTTGTCTACCACCTCTTACATCTTAAGACAATATTAATTTGGTTCAGTTTAATTACTTGTTCGTAAATTTTAATAAGCCCTTTTAACTCTACTATGGTAGAGATGTGAAATTGTTCACAAATTTGTCTTGATCGATAATTTTAATTATTACCTTGTACTTGTAGTAGCCATCTAATCCTTTTTTTAATTCCTTCAATATATGTGAACACGGTAACAGATTTCGGACACACATTGTATTCATCGGCCCATATGAGGTATGCAGAGTGGATCCTCTCACTTCCACGATAAAGAAATTAAGCTTTCCTAAGTCACATTTTGTAACAATTGACAATAAAAACATAAAGCAATTAATAAGTTTCCCTTTTCAAATTAGTTTTTACAATCAGTTCTTATATTTATTTATTTTATCTTAAAGATTTAAAATGATCTTGTGACTTAAAAAAAAATCACTGAATTTTAAAAGTTTATAATTGCTGTCCCTGCCAGCGCAACTATATGTACTTTTTTATGGTTTGCCATGATGTTTATTGAAACGAATACTTGGTCACACGTAAGAATGTATCAGGAGACTATCAGAGACTTTAAGCTAAGAATTAAACGAAATAAGGGAAAAATTGTAATTCAACTGCCTAACGCTTTAAAATAATTGCAATTTGACTGCTAGGTAGTCGAATGGCAATTGTTTTAAATGTTTGTTACATTGTTTCAACAGTGGTACCTAATCTGTCTTTGTGTAGTCTTGTACCGTGAATGTGTTATACAATGACTACTCTAAAAACTTTTTATACCGATACTTAATACCAGTTTGTCCCTTAAGGGAGGAGCCCTGTCATTACCTAATTTATTCACTTTCAGTACATGTTGATATTACTATGTTATTCATCTTTATATATTGGTAAAAGTATTTGTAATATCACTTCAGAAATATGGTAGTTATTTCCTTTATCAAAAAATGTTATGCTCTAAAAATGTTAATCTACAAAGAAAATACCGTGTAATAATGTTCTGAAATAATCTCCACAGGGTTCAATGTTTAATATCTTCCATCACATTGTTGGATATTTGGCAATATCAAATTCTAATATCTAGCTGTTGCCACATGTCGACACGGTATCAATAAAATCTATTCCAATAAAGCCTCTTTTGTGTCGGGCTTAATAATCATTTATTTATCATATACTTTGTGCGTGAGATCCGTAAGGACGAAGGAGAAGAATTCGTTTGTCTTGGTTCTATTGTGAAACCAGATATATCACTTTCATCTTACATTATATTGGGTCTAGGACCCTATGTATCGTCACGTTGCTGCCTTAATATTGGGGGAAATTTGTAGTTTGATAATATTACATACATTATATGTGTTCGATAATGAACAAAATGTCGGTCAGCGAGTTATCACGTTGACATCGGGTAGTCGATCTGGTGTGGTCAATACAGTACAGTATCTGTTAAATCCGCCACCCGCAGTAGTTAATTTAGTTTACTTCTTGCGTCGTTTGGTGGTCTACGTCAGAATAACGTAATTCTTCGTGTGTCGTGATATTCACCACGTTGATATTGGTGGCTATACATAAAGTGGTTACGGAAGTTTTGAACTGCTCGAGTGAGGTCGAATGCGGCACTTCGCCCCGGTACAATAATACTCACCTTTCCGAACACTTACACCCAAATAGTACCTGGAAAAGGAGGGATCTGGGTATTGTTGTTATTAAGTCACCGACTCCCCACAGGGTCTGACCGCTCGTGTGGGCATCAACTTCGAGTGATCTCTATTTAGGCGATGTACGCTGAAGTCAGTGTGTGCGTGTCCGAGTGGAGATCATCCTCCTGCACTTTCTCCGACCTGACGTTTTCACAGAAGGTTGCGAACATGGTAAAACAGCTATCGTTACTAGCCTGCATCATAAGACTGCCGGTAGCGAGAGATCTTCTTCAATATCTGCAATGATGGCTCCACAATGCGCCGTCTAGGTGGTACAAACCACCAGCATATACCAAGTAGAATCCTCACTGCAATCACAGTGGTGACAGGTGGGACTCAATTCTCTCCTAGCAACCACGTGCAGATACTTCCCCAAGAAAACGTATCCGGTAAATCAGTCAGAAGGAAAGGATTCCGTGGATCCGAGGATTGCTGCCACTCTACCCACTCGACAATGACCGCCTGAAGAGCCTCTACGACAGCAAAACCAGCACGAGCAACGAGTTATCGTGACTGGACGAACGGCCTTACACCACCCGCCTACCTCTTCAGGCTAGGGTTGTATGCTGCTATACATCCAAAAATCAGCCGTACACCGATAAACTTCGGCGAGCACTTATGCCTCTAAATCATAAATTTTATAGTACAAAACACAAATGTCATTTGTTAAAAACAAAATAAAGAGTAGCAGTTCCTATCCCATAGAAATTAAATTCTGTGACAAATTCGACTCTAATAGCGATATATGTACCCTGTTCGTTAAAAACTGCAAAATGTTTAAATATATGCAATATACAAAAACTTTTCAAATGCATACTCTCAATAATATTATCACAAATGTATTTGTTTCCTGTAATCTTACGTGTTGGGAAATATCGAAATACACCGAGCTCTGATTTCTCTACACAAGTCTAGAGACACAGGAAGTAACGTAATCTCACGCATATTTACAAGGTATTATGCTAAAGTACTGATATGTTTTTGAACTTAATTAAATTTTATTTAAGCAAAGTATTTGCCCGAATAAGTGGAAAGAATCCATGATTGTATCTATTTTTAAGTCAGGTGATAAAAGCCTGATTATTAATTACAGAAGAATTACAATTCTAGTTACTTTTGGTGGACGTTTCAAAAGCTTGTTACACGGTGGTTGTTTTGATACTGAAAGCAGCATGTTACTGAATTTCAATATTGCTTTATAAAATCTAAATTCACAGGTATTAATCCATTCAGCTTCACAAACCGTTTAAGCAAGACTGTGGGTGAACCTGTGTTTGTGAACATTATTTACACGTATTTCAGTTAAGTTTTTGACAAAGTTAATAATTCTTTTAAAAATTAACAGAATAGAATATTATATATTTTTGAAAAAGAATCAAAAGTATATAATATAAAATATAGAGAATTCGGGTGTGCTACAAGGATTACATTTAGGCTCCATTTTTTGCAAACATTGCAACTGCTATCTTTACACAGGCAGCTTAACGCTTTAATATTTTAAAATCGTTCTTAAAATTATGAAATCTATATGAAGAGATTCAGATGCCATAATGTTCGTATCGCGTTGGTGCAAGGATAATAGAATGTCATAAAATAAAAATAAATGCTTCCACACACAATTCACAAGAAATAAAAACAAACAAAGCAGAAGTACAGCATTGACGGCCTTCCACTTGAAAATACAAATAAGATTCAAGACCCAGGCCTTAAAATAGATGCAGGTTTAAAATTTAATATTCACATTGTTGATAGAGTTACGAGAGTTGTTAAAGTAGTGGGATTTGTGTTATGCCATAGAAATCTATAAATCATCATCATCTCAGTGAAAAGACATCCACTACTGGACATAGGCCTCCCTCAAGGTTCTCCACAAGAGCCGGTCTCGTGCTGCCCGCATCCAGCAGCTTCCCGCGACCTTCAGCAGGTTGTCGGACCACATTGTGGGGGCCTACCAACGCTGCGTTTCCCAGTACGCAGTCACCACTCTAGAACTTTATAGCCCCATCGGCTATCGTTTCTGCGTGTAATATGCTCCGCCCACTGCCACTTAAGTTTAACAATTTTACTGGCAAAAGATAAAGAGACAATAAAGATATAAAAAATAAAGAGACAATATCGACCACTCCTACTATAGTGCAAGATTAGCTATTTGCATAATTCACTATTACTACTTGATTAAGAAGTGTTACCACCCCTATTCATCCCGTGGGTGTCGTAAGAGGCGACTAAGGGAAGATAGTATTCAGGAAAAATATCATAACAAAGAGATGGAAAACTTGAAACAAACACTATTCTAACCCGTCTGGCCAGCGTGGTATAGTAGGCCAAAACCTCCTTGCTAAAGAGAGGCCTATGTCCAGCAGTGGACTGTAAAAGGCTGTTGATGATGATGATGATGAATGATAATTCACCATAAAAAAAGATTATTTCTATTATACAGGATTATTTTTCTGGCTAAAATACTATTAATTAGGTCCTTAACATTCTGTATAATAAAAAGTAAGCCGACAGGATTTAGGGCAAGAAAAAAATTGATAAATTATAAACTAATACTATAGTAACTTTAGTTGGGCCGTTATGAAATAATATTTAATTTATAACAGCGACTGTTTTATTTACACAACCCTCGGGCAAAGTGTAATAATTTTTTGAAGTTCCTTTGAAATGAAATATGATAATGTTATTTCAGAATTTGTTTTAGAAATAATTCATGTACGTAAATATTAGCTTATGCGATGTAGGAGACCACTGTTCTACTGCCAATGTACGAGCCATGGTAGTGTCACAACCACTGTACAGAACGTTATGCGTACTGGATTCAACGGAGGCGCTTAGTAGACGGACTGAGTATGTGTTTCGTAAAACGTTATGCCTACTTTTATCAATAATGCAGTATTATTTTGAGTGTATGTGAATTCGCTATTTCTTTTTGTTAAGCTTGCTTTTAAAATTTCCTTTAAACACAGCTAAAAAAATACGGTAGGTTTAATCCACTGCTCTGTATAAAACTGCTGCAAAAGCAAAGTTAAATTCGCATGTTTTATTCCAACTTTTATATCCGACTGTATTTGAGTGAATGGTTTGTTAAAAAACGGTGAAGGAAACTTTAATCTTGGACAGAAGGCAATAAAATAAGGGCGAGAATTTCGCAAGAAGTCGGCGCCAAGCCTGCCAGTTGCAGACAGCTATCGATAGGGTTCCGAACGTAGTGTCACCTAACTAGAGCTGTTGCAATATCTTGAGATTTTATATTGCCATAATTTCTTTACGTATCAATATTGTAAGTATATAATTCATTGACTTCACATTAATTTGTGTAAAATATTAGTGCATAATTCCCATATGGTAATAATGCACTGGTAAGAAAATTTATAAAAATGCTTATAAGGAGTCCAAAACTGTTTTTTAAAGTGTAAACTATTGATAAAAGCCATTAATTTTTCCTTATACTCATACTATATAAATCTTTATAACTTTTTTCTCATTTTTATAATTTAAACGAAATAGAGAACAACTATTTAAATAGTTTTTTTGTAAGTTTTCATATTTTAAGACGAAAATAAATTGCTCTGCTCGTTATTGTGGTTGTTATCATACAAATCCCTATTCTGTAACTGCCTCGTTGGTCTAGCAGTTAGTGTATGCGATTGTCGATCAAGAGGTGTCGGGTTCGATTCTCGACGACGGAATCTACACTGGTGGTAAACTGGAGGCCCACTGACTTCTCGGACCGAAGAGAACGTGCAGCAGGTTTCTACTTCTGTTCGACGTAATCCAGATTTATCAAAGCGCAAACGTTCGGCTGAATTAGAGTTATCCTGCATATCATTGCGCTGTACTTCAAAATTACATTTGAAATTATATCCATATAAGATCCAGATAGTGCAGGTATTAAAATCTAATGATTTAAATTTGTGCAAGTCGTAAACTGAAACAATGCTAGAACGGTTCAGTAATTTTGACAACATCTTATTCTTTGATGAAACTCATTTCACCTCAGCGGACATGTAAACAAACAGAATTTCAGGTATTGGAGCAGTGAAAATCCCAAAACTAAACACTAGAGGCCACTTCATTCTCTTTAGGTTACTGTATGGCCTGTAATTTCAGCAAAACGAATCATTAGATCTTACTTTTTCGAAAATGTTACGGAAGTTCTTAGGACCGATGCACTTGGTTTCAACAAGATGGAACCACTTGTCGTACGTCCAATGAGTCCCTGCCGGTGGTCAAAGACATGTTTCCGGAAAAACTGATTCCAGACGAGGCAATGTTCCATGGCCACCCAGAAATTCAGATCTATAACCAGCAGACTTCTTTTTATGAGATTATTTGAAGAATTGTGTCTAAATGAATAAACCAAATACACTATGTCAACTAAAAGAAAAATCAGTGAAGAGATGTCGGCGAACTCGTGGTCTCTTTGCCGACAAGTATTTGAAAATTTCGGTGCTCGCTTAGAAGAGTGTGAACGTCGAAACGGTGGTCATTTAGACAATGTAATTTTTAGAAAATAAATTTCAACTAATTAGCTTTCTTGTAAATAAACATTTCTTATAATATGTCAAATTATTTTTTTATACGATTTTTTCAAATGTTAACAAATTTGTGGCCCACCTTGTATATAGAAAACATTTCACTCACAAAAAATATAATCATTTTAGCTATACTTCTTACTTTAGTGACTTTCTTTGATTACTTTTTTAGCAAAACTAAAAACCGAAAATAAAAGAGTGATGAAAGTTACTATGTCACTTTTTTGGGAGGTATTATCAACTCTAAGTTACTATAATATGAGCCGTTTCTCTCTGTCATAAATTTAAATAGAATCGATTGGTGTCTACGCCTCCGGGAAAGTTAGATTTCCCCGAGGACTGCCGTGACACCTGACCGAATGTAATATATATTCTCAATTTTTTTGACTCCTGAAATGATGGATTAGGACTATGTAAGCAATGTTTTCTGTTTTATATGGACAGTTGTTTATTAAAATGATATATAGTGTTGTGTTTAACCTTTTATTCCAAATGGTGTATGTTGTATAGCATTTAAATAAAGATGTCTAGACTCAGTGTAGTCAGTATACAATAGTAGCCTTCGCAAACATATTGACAAATCTCCAGTTGTGTTGCTTATTTATTATGTGTGTTTTTGGCCTACATGGAAATGTAGTCCAAGATCCGATTGTATGCATGGGAAATCTATAATATATAAATTTAAAAGGAATTTTGCCGGTTTCAATGCGGCCAGTTTAAGGTAAGCCAAAAAAAAATCTTACTCTAAATTTTACAAGTTAAGAATAAAAACTGGAGCTTTAGAGAAAAATATGTTTTTAAATAAATCTTAATTATAAAAAACAAATAATGTAACAAATTTTCAAAGCAGAAAAAATGACCACACGCGTAATTCTGGAAAACGCGAGTGTGGTCACACAACAGACTATTAATATACTTGATACCAAATCGTCTGTGAACGCTCCTGTGTGCTTCTGCGCTTCTAGAAGGGTTATCTAGCCTACCTTACCTCGACGAATAAAGGATATTTTCGAAAACCGGAGGCCACCACTAGTACTAATAAAGAATCCGAACTTGAGCTTCAATGTTGAAAATGTCACGGTACATACACAAATATAAATTTTGAAGTCATTTGAAAATAAAACATTTAAATATACATATGTATCTTTTAGATTGCATGCATTTTTTAATCGACACAGAAAGAAAATTGTTTTATAATTCATAGACCTAGATATAGATAGAGGTAGATAAGTTCATTTACTATGATTTAGCACGGTGCTTTGGAGAAGGAACATAATCAATTGAATAGGTAATAAAATGTTAATAGTTGGTAGTGGGAAACGCATCACAAGCAATGAAGTAAGACTTAGTAAATCTACCTTTAGTAATAAAATAGTAATTATCCTGGAGTAAAAGATTCTGACGCATTGCTTCTGAGGAAAATAACTTAGATACGAAGCTCCTGACCTAGTAATCTTATTCTTTTTAAACTTACAATTTACGTCCACCGACGTAAAGCTGAGTTTCCTGTCTTCTGAAAAGTTATGTTAATTAAAGCTCAGAGTTAACTGAATACTTTTTCCTGTCTTCGGCTTAATTGTATAAGTATATTGTAGCCTTGTATATTCGTAATAATTGTTCAACAAGTTCCGTATTTTACGAGTAAGAAAAGTTTGACAAGTTTTAAATTATTTTAAATATAATTTTATATCACGAATTCTAGAAAAAACTTCATATCTATCATAAATATGATAGATATGAAGTTTTTTCTAGAAGTAAATATATTGACGTTCGATATCTATTGACGTTCATTTTTTATTGTTTTTCTTGTTAATATTTTCTACGTAAGTCCTTATTAATATTTACATTCGTAATTGAGTAATAAATTCATTTACAATTAAAATTTCTTCAGTTTTAAAGTTTTGACTACTTTTAATAAGTATAGACATCATACAATTTTTTTATAAATTTATGTACATTTAAAAAATGTATAATATATTCAATTTTTTCCCAAGTGGTAATATAGTTCCTCCATGCTGTACAAAACATGGATCACCTAGTGCAACAATAGTTACAATTTGCAATACTGTTTTAGAGCAAGTACTTGCAAAACAATACAATTGTATAAATAGAAGATTATTTAGAACAATGTGAAATAAACTTCATGTTATTGATGTTCGAAATAACTTTACATTAAATAAATAAATAAATATTTCAGACATTTATCATCTAGTTTCAAACTAAGCAGAGTTTGTGCTATGATAACTAGACTGATCGATAGAATACTTATATACTTTTTTTTTGTAAATATTTTATGGAAACAAATGTTTGCAGACCATACAAACATTTGATCCGGGAATCGAACCCGACCAGCGCCACCGAGGCAGTTAAATAAATGAATGTAACCTACAATTATAGTAACCATAGTGTACCAACTATGTGTCCTATATATTATAAGCATAATATGTTTAGAACCTTGATAAAAATAAGACCAACAACCACGTAAATACAGGTAAATAAAATACGAACCATTAATGACTCGACCCAGGCCTCAAGGTGAAATTCTGTTTAACTATTGTTTCTCTCCTTGTACAAACATCAAGACCTTTCTTTTTTTAGAATTTTCTCAGAGAAAATATTAATAATGTCACTAAAATAAAAATACATAGTTCAGTTTATTCTTACCGCTGAACATACGGAATCCCTAATAAGGGAGGCTTATGGCGAATAACATCTGGGCCTCGAGGAGGGCAAACACTTGGCAGTAAACACGAGGTTACAGTAAGAAAAATGCTTTTGTTTTCCAAGGATTTCTTTATATTTTGTCATAACTTTGTAGCTATAACTGGGAGATGGACAACTCTGCTTTGTTTCGTAGCAAAACATTTTATTTTGTACTGAGTACACAGCTGCGATTCCTACTATCTTAAAACCCATTCTTGAAGAAAGTATTCAGAACTTTTGATACAAAGAGCTGTAGGCCTCTAGAATTCTCTATGATATTATCTAGGATTATATAAACTCGTGAAATTGAGATATTACGTAACTTATCGCACTTCAGTTTGAGTAGGAATTCGGAATGACTTGAAAGGCAAGTAAGATAAGAAATCGTAAAATGAAATCAACCTTGTCCTCAGGGATCTTTGGTTACCAACATTCCTTGTTAAAGTTACGCAGTGTTGTAAAGTCTCGGACTTATGTGTTAGACTTAATCTAAATCTTAGTTTAAAACAGTCTCTTGTAATTCGAAGTTTCTAGAGCAGGCATTGTAGTGGTATTTACTATTTGTTCACGCAGAACCGTCTCGTAATCTTTGTCGCAGACATTTGTAGTTACAATTTTGTTGTATCTGGGAATGATGTTTAACATTTTTGTATTCTATTTAGTAATAATAATATTGAAATGAATACGTAACCTTAATCATATGACATCGTTTCAGCAGTAATTTGATAGCTTTTTAAGTTACTTCCAAAGTTCGCTATAATTTAGTGAAAAAAAAATGTACTGCTACTAATGTTTAGAGTATGTTTCATTTAAAGGAAAATATAACATTGAATTGTATTAATATGGATGCAGTACAACTTAAAATTGATAAAAAAAAACCGAAAAATAATACTCCAAATGAAAGTAATTAAAAATATATATATATATATATATATATATATATATAATATCTGCATAGCAGTGGGTACGTCAGCAGCAGACTCACGCAGACATATATTTTAATATTTTTATAATTTCATGGGTTACCTTATTAAACGGTAAAATAATAAGTAAATTAAGTAATAACATACAAACTTTATCTAACGAAAACTTTAGAGCATAAAAAATATTTCCAATAGTATCTACAAAGTGAATCACGATATAATGTAAATCGAACCCTTATGATATTTAATTATACCGATAGTACTCCCATCTCCCGATGTAGCTACTTCGATAACAGAAAAGTCTTCTATAAATATCATCCAATACCGGTCTCGCTTCCCTCAAATAGACCATTGTGTATATAAAAGTATTTCAATACATTGTTATTCCTTTTACGTAGCCTCGGAAGTCTATAAAGTTTCATAATAGCACCTTTGTCACCTTTATTAATGTCTACAGCCTTTATCTTAAGGGACTAAATTAAGAAATACCTTTCAACGCATAAATCAATAGTCGTCTGATATATTGTTATCGCAGAAGGGGTGGGATATTTTATCCCATGTTCTGCACCCCGCTGCATCGCGATTCGGAGCACGCTTCGCCGTCGGGGGAACCTAATTCTTCTCCTAATTTCGCACCTTATTGTCGGCGGGTGGTAAGAAAATGGGTATTTTTGATATAAATTCGAGACCACGCTTACAGGTCTATGAACTTTTATTACCCGTTTATTACTCGTATACTTTGTTCCTTACAAATAGGTAGTGTGAACAATAGGCGGTAACTAGCTCGGAGGCTTTGTAAAAAATAGAACAAAGAAAATGCCCACTTTCTGTTCCCAATGACATTACGTGTTTACAGCTTTCTTCTTTTTCCAGACATTTGTAATAATGATAGTATAAAAATAAATTTTATCTTATTATGATGATAGTTAAGTCGAAGACTTGAGAAAATATTAAATATATAAAATAATATAAATATATAATTATCATTTTATTTCTTTTTAATTCAAATACAAATATTTTTAGTTATGTATACACATTTGTTTTAAATAATGGATAAAATAAGATATTATATAAATCTTACCGATTTCAATTCAGCTTTATTATATGTTACGTAAGTAGGAGGATAGAGTTTTTGACATTGGTTTGTTGGGTTATTTAAAGTTTAACAATATGATTGACTTGATTCTGCACACGATAGTGTCTGAGTGACAGCTATAGCGTAAGTTTCAATATCGAGAGAAGGAAATTTGTTCTGTCTATTCTTTCGGGAACGTAGGCGTGTGTTTACATATGTGGGAGAGCCATGCCTCTGTACTCTGTGTCACTGTGTACACCGCGGCCTTATTGTAGTTACCATACTACCTCACAACCTGTACAAAGCAATAATTTTATTGCTTCGTACCGAGTATGTGAGGTAACCGGAGCCTAAATTGCTCCTCTGAGTTTTTTCGTTCCTAATCATTCTTAAAGGAGGGAACTCATAGTGACTCTTGAGTAGCATATGATACGTGGGTACTCACTTACCAGCATGTAAGCTCATTTGCCCTTTATGTCAAATAAAACATATTTATTGCTCATCTTAAAGCAGGGATAAAATTACCAGTTTATCAGTACATGTTTTTGTTTAATTTTATTCGGTATGCCACTATGTATTACTAAAAAAATTAAATTAATTTAGGTGAGATTTACCATAAAACCCATGCAAGCTCGGCTTTGGCCGAAAACTGGTTGTTTATTCACGTGTCACGTCTCGCATTAAGTACTTACCAGATTTGATACACATGAAGTTAAATTAATAAGTTTACTAATCCTTTTAGAAAAAGTGGATTGGTATATGCTACTAAGATTTTATGATTACCATTTTTTTCTTAACAAAATATACGTACGTTACAAGTCGAGAAGAAATTTTAAAGCACATCCTATGCAATATAAAGTGCCATATTTTACAAGATGAAAATGAAGGTACTTTTTTCAATTTCAATTTAAGACGTTCACCCGCTATGGGGCTTACCCATCACAATTTTGAACATCCACAAAATGAAGTTGGTAAAATATCTAAGACATTTGTCAGTCGATTACCTGAGGGGTGGCGCCCTGATAATATTCTGAATTTCCAACCCCCGAAACATGTTACTATACTTATGAATATAAATTTACTTACCTATCTCACACATTTTATTTACTTTCGCGATATAAAAGATACTGTGTAAATGTGCGGCTGTTTCTATTATGTTTAATATAAAGGAAATTTCGTTTATTTTATCTTGAAATGATAAATTTCCGGTATTTAGAGAATAGACGATTGTTTATATCGTCGAGTCAACATTTAAAAAGTAAATGTAATTAAAATATTTACAATTCATTTCCATTTTCATGCAATAACAATCGCGTCATTAGTTCTTTTTAATTGTTTTACAGCCACAAGGCTGGTAACCCCTCATTCCCGCATAGAACGGAAAAGAGCTAGTATGATTTCTGTAAAGAAATCAAAGAACTAGCTCTTTTAGTGCATTGGTTTTCTGTAAAATCAACCATTTATTCTTTAACATTTTTATTAGATTATCAAACTGTGTGTTATTGAATAATGGTAATACAGCAACAAACCCACGTAGGTCTATATTATATACGCGACCAGCATGAGGCTGCGTAGCGCACAGCACGTAGCTCACTAAATTATTTGTACATTCATTACAATAGTCAAGTACACCAGTTAAGAAACTAAAACCTACTAATATATATATTTCATTTGCAGTAAGAATGTAAAATTTTGAATATACCTGCTCGGAGTCGTAAGACAACAACTCTGCAAAGAGAAGGAAAATTTAACACAAACCCTATACCAAACTGTCTAGCTAGCGTGTTATAGTAGACCAAAACCTCCTATCTAAAGAGAGGCAGCAGTTCAGCAGTAGATCATTAAAGGCTGTTTATGACGAGATATACATATGCTTTGGGTTGTACTATAGGAATTTCAAAATTCTTGGATCAAGTAACTAAATCAAAGAGACATAGAAGGTTTTTAATTCTATCTCACATCTGTAGCAGTATCTTAATTCACAATCATATGTATAATGATTTTTCTAATAAAAAAATATGGCGCTATAAAAAAATATAAATCTATACACCTTAAAAATTGTGTTGCCTTCCAAGCGAGGTAAAAAATACTTTCAGAACTTTGATAAAGAAAAGTCTTATGTATAAAAGTAAGTTCACTCAACAAAAGTTCGTTCGTTTAATTATAAGCAACGGAGTTTCCCATTATTTTCGTATTAAATGGCCCTGTTATATTTAAGATAAAGTTTACCCAAGTTGGGGTAAAGAATTTTAATAGGAAAGGAATTGTTAAGGTCGGTGCGGTGGTGGGTCAAAGCATTCCGGGTAAACGTTAACAATACTCGTTATAGTGTAAGCTTGTCTTTAAGTTCCTCCATCGAATACGCCGGGGATTTCATCTTCGAGTGGTTCCCTTTGCTATTTAAATAACGGAGATATTTTCTTTGGAACCTCAGTGCACCTGAACGGAGATTCTTGTATAAATTCAATGTTTTAAATTCAAAAGCTTGTCTGTTCAATGTTTGTTTAACTAACATAACGTCTGTATATTTATGAAATGGATTTTAAGAGCGAATTTTACTATTTTTCTGGAGAAAACATTCATTTGTTGGATATTTTTAATTTTAAATTCTGCGCTGAAAGTTACTATTTATGTTTATAAATGCGAACTGTTGCATACAAATGTGATGTTTGACTTCGAAGTTGTAAACTTTTAATTTAAAAGCTGCAAATTTCTGACTAGACACATAGAGTAATTGAATGAAACTTGTTTTTTCAGTAAGCTTTACTATACTATATATTATTATAATACAATAGATCAGTAAATAGCCTACAACTTTAGATTTGATGAAATATTATTTTTAGGTATTGGAAATGATTGTGAAATGTTTTGGTGTTGAAGCTTCATCCGTCTTTCTAATATTACAATATTAGAAGGACATATGAAATTGTGCTGCAAATTTTGGTACTACACCTAAATTCTTAAAGATAAATGCATATTAATTATTTACATTAAATGTTATATGATAATTTACATTACGCTGCCTCGAGCTAAAAATGAGTTGATATAACTGCATTTAGTGACCATTTTTCGCATATAAAAATAAGTTTCTGGGATTAAGAAACGTTATTTGTAGTAATCTAGATCGTGTTTTAAGATAAAAATAGGCAACAGTCATAACATATCTCCATCTCAAGCATACTCTTCTAGAGATTTTAGTATTTTTCTCTGAATCGAGCCTCGATGATAATCATGAGAGTGCCTCTGTTAATATGGATGCAACTCTTATTTTCAATAATCACTGTCCCAAATATCGAAATTCACAAAATTATAACTAGACTAATATAGAAAGATTATTTGAATTACCGCACTTAAGTATTGGCTAAAATAATAAACTGTAAAATTATTATTGCTTATTACGTTTTATTTTTTATTATATTAATACAAATAATATTAGTAATAATATTAGATAGTCGCTCCCTTCGTGGTATATTCGTTAACAAATAAGAAACATATACATTGTAGAAACACAATAATATAAAGAGAAATCAGAAATTAATTTGTAAAGCTCACTACATTAACCGAGAAAAATTAAATACATATATAGTCCATGTCTTCTGGACTGTTTTTACAAATCTATTGATGCATTCACTTAACGAAATTGGTGCAGTGGTTTCAGCTCTACACTGGAATATATGTTTAGATATACAAATGTATGTTCAGGCACATATATGCATACATATGTAAACCGCTAAATTCATAATCCTTTATTGAAAGTAACAGTTTTTTTCAAATGAAATGTTTCTTAGTAATTTACTTTTAGCTAGTGTTAATACATAAATGTGAAGCTAAAATGATGAAATAGTAAAATATTATGTGTAGTGTTCCCACCCAGAACTTAGGGCATAAGTGAACCTTCACCTATAAGTGGTGCGCCTGCTAATCAACAGACGAGGCTCTGGCAAACAAAATATCCCGATTAGCGACAATTAGCTCGCCGCTTAATACGTGGGACCAAAAACAACTGAAAAGTGGGTGTTTAATGTATTTCTGCCTAACCCTCTGGGGTATCATTTTATACATGTATGTGTGTAAAATTATTACTGCTTGTGTTTTCATTAACTACGTAAATATACAGTTCAAGCATCATTACAATACCGCTACTGTATTTTACTGTTTATTTGGTATTAATTGGATTGCCGTTCTGTATGTGGTACATTTCTAAATAAATACAAGAAACTTAATTACTAACTTAAACATTCATTTCTATGTATATAGTCTTGTTCTACACAAAAATATACAGAGAAATCAGAAATTTGCTTGTTATGTTCACCATATTAAAAGACAGACTATGTAAAATTTGTCTTCTGGATCGTTTTTACAAATCCCTTGATGCATTCATTCATGACAATCAGTGTAGTAGTTCAAGCTCTACTTGGGGATATACGTAGACAAATGTATTTAGATATATGTATATACATGTGTGACGACTCTTTTTTGAGAGCACCTAATTCTTTTACCTTGGTGTTAATTTATATGTAAATGTAAAGCTGAACTTTACAGCTTAAGTTGAACATTGACTAAAGTTACAATGACTTTTTCAAAAGAGTTTAATTATTTAAAATTTAAATTGTTGATGACGATCTGTATTCGTCTACCATTAAGTCATTTACATTTACGAAAACGTACCCAGTAAAAACTGGGTAAATAAAATTGATTTTGTTCACTATGCTGAAACGCCGACACTATTTTAGAATACTTTATATTTAAAAAAATAAAAAGTATCGTCCATAAAAATTGCGTTTGTATGAATCCTGAATCAATATAATATTCAATCTTATGAAAAAGAATATAGAAAATTTATATAAAAAGAAAGGTTGGTGCCCTACGTTATAAGAGTTAAATCCTTCTCATATTGAGTCCGTCACCTATGAAATTTACGATTATGGATAAAGGGTGGTACCATCTTTCTTAGCACTTTGAATTTCAAACCAAATTTAGCGTTGAATTTCTTTCATAAATAAATATCATTCGTTTGTTTCCTCGTGCTACGATTATCCTTGTATATCACTCTTTTTGCAAAAATCAATTAAGTTATTTTTATATAAAATTGCCGCTTTATTTAAAATAACTTAATTGAAATTTTTGTAACAAAATATTAAACCAAAAATGTAAGGGACATTATCTGTAACCTATAGAACTAAACTTTATCTTAACGTAGTTAGGTAGTAGAGTCTAACACACAATGATGATGCTAGGAAACATAAAGATTTTCCTCAAAGTATCTATTAAGCACAATCTTCAGGGATTAATATTACGTAGCCATTATAGTTGGAGGATATAGCTTCCGGCCGAGGACAGCCTTTTACGCCATACCTACTACTGAAATTCTCAACTCACAAAGGATGTGGATAACCTAAACGGAAGACAACCGTGGCAAGCATCAGTTGGGAACTGAAATTTTCATAAATAGGTAGTTTTCATATAGTTAGAAACGACCGCTATGAAAGCTTTGTGTAAAATGTCGGTGCTATTTTTAGACAATTTGAATTCCTTAACATATTTTTTTTTTTTTGTATTTTTAGTAAGATTTTTGTCCGAACGTAAAAGAAATTTACAAAAAAAATTGAACAAATTCAAATGACTTTTAGTTTTTCTTGAAATTTAATTACATAAAGCCATTAAAAAAGTCGTATTCGGCGCAATTATATTCAATCTTAGATGCACTTACTCACTTGGTGAAAAACAATGAAACAATTGCTTAACACCGAATTGCCGTGAGGCAGTATTAAGCCCACATAAGCAGGCTTGATCAGTGTGGAAGCATGACTTTCTCACGGTAAATGTTAGAATATATGTCGATAAGGGAAATATAGTCACTCGTTATAACAAAACACAGAAAAGCCTTTTTTTTACAGAATAAACAGCTGAAGTTGAAATCATCCATTATATTACTTAAGTAATAAATCTTTCATCGTTGTGATAAAAACATCATAAAACTTATTTTCGACTAAGAATTTTCAAAAACTCAATTTAACCATTTCTATTTATCTCAAAAGACTAATGACACATGATTCAAATATGTTTGATTTAAAGAAGAAAAAGTTAACTCATATTTTTGGCTACAAATGAATTCAACAACAAATTATCAGATGACACTAATGACAAATTTGTTCTGATTTATAACACCGTTTCAAAAGTAAAGAACTATTAATATATTTGTATAAAAAGAGCAAGTCGCTGTCGTTAAATTATTATATATTATGATGTAGCAAATGAACCATATATTTTAATGCAACAGCGATTTTAAATTTATTTTTAATTATCACGAACTCAGTTATTATTATGAATATGATGACAATTTATCACTTCGTAATATATTATAAAAATAAAAGGATGGTCACTGATATTCTGAAGAATCCTGACATCTGTAAAGCCACATTGAGCGTTACTTAACTTTATGAGTTCTTGACGTGAGCCAAGAGATTTTTATTGAATTTTCTTTACTTATTTCGTAGTTGTTATGATATTAAAAAGTAAACTGATAACACAATCAATCTTTCGATATTATAAGTTAGTTTTCAGTGAAATAGCACAAAAATATTCAAGAAAAGATTTTTTTTAAAAAAATTTTTCAAAACTGATCAATATCGGAGTTAATATGTCAAGAAGTCAAGAAATATTTAAAATATTTTAGTGTTACTAATAGACATTCGACCAAGATAATTTTAATCTTACAAGAATCATTATTATTCTAAATATTTCAAAACTAGTTCTTCCAATAGATAGCTTCACGTAGACTCTTTCAGTAAGTGTGGTTCACGTAGTATCAATGTATTCCAATATCTACCTAACATAGTCAGATTTTATGCACAATGTGTTAGCGCACAAAAAAGCTGCGCGTCAATAAGTACGTATGTGATTCAGCTAGAGCTATGAACATTATCGTTTAAGGAAAAGGTAGTAGGTTTATGGCTGTCATCCAACCACCCGAAATTTTCTGAAGATAATTTTTCGGCACGTGACATGTAAGTAAAAAGAAAAATGTAGCAAATTACATGAGAAATCCTAATATTCTTCAGAATCTGCAATATACATAACTGCTCACGCCTCCCCTTTACGAACCAAACGCTTTGCCAAATTGAAGTTCAGCATGAGATCATGCATTCTTTTGATATGGTAATATCTTTCTACACTCGCTCAATAATCGGTTATTAAATAGGTATATATCGGTAGATCAGAGTTCCTTACGCATTGTAAGATTCTCAAGAGTTTTTAAGACGTGAAACGTCGACCGTAGCCTCCGATCTTGACGAGGAAAGAATATTTTTTCTACCTAATTTAATTTTGCGATTTGGCAGCTGACAATTTAAGATCGTATTTCAGGCCGATGACTTACTGTAAATAAAGCAATCTATGACATCGTAATAACGTATTTTATTACGGAATGAATTTTGATTCGGGAAAGATTGTAGAAAATTTTATTACGTTTCAGATTTATTTTGCAGATTAAATCCTTGACTGATTTTCTTGAAAATGAAAGATAAGGTAAGATATTGAAGTTCTGCTTGTAATTTATGTTCTAGCAGATACGTAGATAATCACACTGTATTGAACACTAAAAATAAGATACAGATCACGAATGCAACATTTAGTAATCTTATAATTTCTTACAGACTAGATTTATGATTTAACATATTTCTGTATTCTATATTAAGAGCCTGCCAAAGTAACTCTACTCTGCCTGATGGAAAGCATGAATAGAATACAAGAATTGTGGTCACCATACTCATTGCAAATGCATATAATGCAGTATGGTGACCCACACTATAGCGGCCTTGTGAGATGCTTTTTCACACCCCGCTTGTGGAGGTAAAAGTCATAACAGTCATTGTGACAGTGTAAGGCTTACACAGTTACCACGATAACTGTCACCCCTGCATCAATGAGCCTCCGGTCTCACACAATAATATATAGGTGGGCCAAGAATTCGTTAACATTTGAATCTAACATCCCGTGCAAACATGTCACGGGAGTTCTTGGGACCGATGATACTCACATTTGTTGGCTATAGGTGCGACATATGGTTTTTACATGATGGAGCCACATGTCACACAACCAATGAGTTCCTGCCGGTGGTCAAAGACATGTTTCTGGAAAAGCTGATTTCCAGACAAGGCGACATTCCATGCCAATCTAGAAGTCCAGATCTATTCCTAGCGGACTTTTTTATGGGGTTTTTATTTGATGAATCATGTCAATATCAATAAACCAATTATGTCAATACGTGAACTAAAACAAAAATCAGCGAAGAGATGTCGGCGATCTCGTGGTCTCTTTGCCGACGAGTATTCCTGTCCTCAGGAAGTATTCCGGTGATCTGGAGAGAGGCGAATGTCCAACCCATCCCTAAAAAGGCGACCGCTCCTACGCGGCCAATTACCGACCCAAAGCCATCACTTCCATTCTCTGCAAGGTGTTCAAATGTGTCATCAATAAACAATTACCTGAAAGATCATTCGTTGTTAAATGATCAACAATACGGCTTTAGACCGAGTCGATCCACGTATGATCTTCTAGAATTTTTCACCTTTAGGGTAAGGCTGTAGATAGGCATAGGAAGTTCCTGGCCATCAGCCTTGATATGGCTAAGGCTTTCGATAGGGTCTGGCACTATTCGCTCCTCTTCAAACCTCCGCCATTCGGCCAGCCCACCAAACTCTGCAACTGGGTGGCCGCATTTTTACACAAGCGCCGCATTAGAGTCTTCTGCAATGGCGCAACCTCTGATTTTCAGCAGATTAACGCTGGTGTACCTCAAGGTGTACATCCGTCCTGTCACCCACACTGTTTCTTCTGCATGTCAATTTCTTAATGAGGTCATGAGAATCTGCTCGAGTTCAATACGAAGAAAACAGACATGAGCATTATCTACCAAAAGTCTCCATTTCTTCCCCTCCCTACTTTTCAGAACACTCAACTGCCACTGCAGGACAATCTCAGTATCCCAGGAAGGAATATTTGTCGGGATCTCAACCCGCGAGAGTACATTGAAAGTGACAGTAAGGTGGCCTGACGGAAGTTGGGCATACTGAACAGAGCAAGACGGCTCTTCTTTTCTCTTCTCTCTGCAGTTGCAAAGAGATGTCGCCTCTATGGTAGTCCTCTTTCGCTTTAATAATGGAGAGTGTTCTGACGAACTATTCCAACTGATACCGTCCTCTCCGTTCTTCTACAGGATAACTCGGGCTCGCCTTGGAAGTCACCGTTTCAGAATGGTAGACACATGCTCCCGAACTAAATGGTTCAGCTCTTCCTTGCTGTACAAATCAGTTAAAGTCAGAAACTTATTGCCAACGCATATGTTTCCCCCCCGCTACGATCTCGGGTTCTTAAAGCGTAGCGTGAAGAAGCATGTCACTAGGTCGCCATACTGCATTGTCTCCATTTGCAGTGAATATGGCGACCACTGCTCTTGGATTCTATTCATGCTTTCCATCCGGCGGAATGGAGCACTTTGGTTGGCTTCTAAAAAAAAATTACGGTGGTCATTTGGACGACGTAATTTTTAAAAAATAAATTTCTCCTTCTTGGGAGAGACCTGCGTTCAGCAGTGAACGGCGATAGGTTGATTTAAATTATATATCTTGTAAATAAATAATTTTTCAATATTTCAAATAATTTTTGTATCATTTTTTCAATTGTGAACTAATTCGTGGCCCTACTATATATGTATGTAAATATTTTGGGTCACGGTGTTTGTCCTACTCTGCCGAAACGAATCGACCGAGTTTAATGATTTCTTTTTTGTATGTTTATAAAATATGAAAGTAATTGGTAGCCCTTTTGTTCAAATTTAGAAGACAGAACAATGATGTTTGGTGAACTAATAATTTCTGACTAAACAACAATCAAATTCAAAATTGACTATTTTCATGACACACCACTTTACTATCCATTTTAATATGTATTAATAAAGGTTTCTTAGGTCAGTTGCTATTCCTGTCCAAGTGTTATCGTGATTCTGACTTCTTCTAGTTATAGCAGTCTTGTTTTCCATTCAAAATTTATAATTTTATTTGACTGCCTCGGTGGGACCGCAATAGTAAACGCGACTGCTGTGTTTGAAGTCTCAGGTTCGATTGCTGGGTCAGACCAAATGATCTGCAAATACTTGTTTCGAAGTTTGGATGTTTTTTATGTATGTTATGTATGTATTTACAAAAAAAAAATAAGTATTCTATCAGTCAGTCTAGTTATCATAGTGCAAACTCTGCTTAGTTTGAAACTAGATTGTGTGTCAAATGTCCAAAATATTTATTTATTTATTTACCTCAATTAACTCTGACTCTAAATTCTTACATTTCAGAGGGGACTTACCATTGTACAAGTAATAACCAGTTATGAAAGAAACTAACCAAAGTACTGTCATGACAGACTGTCAGCATTTGCAGTAACACCAAAAAAAAGGAGGGAAGATGGGGAATCATGCGCGCACTATTTTAATACATAGATCACATAATTGTGCTATTTAGGAGACTTACAATATTTGCTAAAATTTTACTGTTGCTTCGTTACTGTGTTTCTCCGTTGGTGGGCATTTCATTAGATTTTATGAATTTGAGAACTTTTTTTACAAATTAGTATTATTATCTATAGCCATTTTATTAGATTATTATTAACTATACAAATACTTATAAAACATATATTTATGTATTAGACGTAGAAACTTTCAAGTGAATATATATAGAAATCACCTATTTGCACTAAGCTGGCATGCAGCTGTCTTGAAGGAATTATTTTACCAGTAATTAAGATTCACGGGTATATCTAAGGTAGATATGGAAATTTATAAGGTTTTCAGTATACTTAATAAGTTAACAGAGTTCTTCAAGTAGTAATTAATTTAGTTTTAAACACGATTGGGCAAACGTAGTGTAGGACGCTCTGTGGTACGATAGACCGACGGTTAGGTGGCTGGCATCGGATAGATGCGGATTGCCCAAGATCGGGATGTTTGGTACTCCTTGTAGTAGACCTTCGTTCAGCAGTGGACAGCGATATGTTGATTGGTTGATTGATAGTTTTAAAGAAAGTTTCATTTTGGGTAGTCACGGAAGTTTTCTAGTGATGGCAAAAATGAACACTTGCTTACTAATTTAACTAAACTTAGTAAATCTCTTACTATATTTTCCTTTCAATTAACTATAATTCGATTAGCTAAAGAATGTGAAGTTACTAAAAACGCTATTTAAATATAAGACGATTCTAACATTTTAATATTACTTCGATAGTACTGTTACATCTTTTGTAAGAGATACATCCTCAGTCAAGGGAGTCAAATCAGGTGTGCCACCTTAACCTTACCTTATAGCTTTATTAATATCTGTAGAATTGGCGCTAATTTTGTAATATTAAAGCCACCAGGAAAATGTTGATTAAGGATTTACAAAAGAAAAGTTCAAAAATAAAAAAGGTATATTTAAATATCTTTGACAGAGATGACTTTGTCATAGCCGTCGGTAGATAAGATAAAGTCGGCTCAATAAGGCTTAGAATAAATACTTCAAGTGCCGCCTTGAGAAACAAACAGACCTTTAATTTCCTTTTACAAATTGAAAAAATAATACAAAAAACATCTTTAGCTTAGTTCTTTATGAATCCCATTATTTGTAATAGAGAATTTGAGTAACAAAAGTGTATTTACTTTTTAGTACAGCACATTAACATTAACAGTTATTAAAGTTTAAATGACAGATATAAACATTCTTACCTAATTACGTTTAATAATAGAGGCTTTATGTTTTAAAATTTTACGTATGTTTGGAGTACAGCGTGTAGAATTTACTTGTATGAAATAAATATGAAAAACTATTGATAATTTTATAACTTCAAAACTAATATATAGCTTAAAATTCAGCAAGGTTATAGATAGACATACCGTGATATAACGTTCGACAGACCTTCTAGATACACTTTATAATATTTATACATGTATATAATGGCACTCTTAAAGTGTAACTTATTTAGAGAGACAAACAACTTAAAATTGGATGCCTGTGTGACGTCCTAAGCCTGTAATTAAAAATTTTACCACTAATTTCAACCAAAAAATGTCATCAAAGTTTATGATAATATTTTTTTCGGCGCGCCTCGCAGCCGCACGGCGTCGCTCTTCAGACATCTTTCGCAGTAGTTTTTTTGCTGCAAAAAGTAAAGTTGTCATATTCTCTGTGCACAGCCTTCAGATACGATCTGACGGCATGTCTCAAGTGGCCAGTGACCTGTCTACCGCATACGTATCGCTTACTTTAGAAAAAGTAATTATTATTGATCAATGGGCTGATTAAAAAAAGAATAATAAACTGGTGGTAATGAAGTTAAATTGAATTTTAAAATTGTAGTGCTCTGTGATCAGAATATTAAACAGCGTAGGGATGTGTATTGTTAGGACTCACACACATGACTGGTTTTAGCCGATTTGCGGACATACGAGGTGGTTTTATGAAATTAATAAACAAAAATTCCACTGAACAAAAATGTGTATTGAATAAAATGGAAGCAATTTATTAATTTACTGAAACGGTAATTCTAGTATTCTTTTGTAGCCAGGCTTTCCAAGTAACAAAATCGTCCTGAAGTTGTATATAATAATATTTTACTACTTGACCATTGACTATTCGGGCAAATTAACAATTTATCTACTGAGTGACTAGACTACTTTTTGTAATTAGAATATTAAGTATTGTAGTAACAACAATTTCCTTCAAAACCATTTGTAACGAAGTTCAATTTATTAGGACAGCCCAGTCGGTATAGTTATTAGTGACCGTAACTCTTAAACCAGCGGTTATGAGTTTGATTTCCACTCAGGAAAATATACAGCCAATAACAGAACAAATGGCCGTGCTTATCACTTTTATCACTGTTTACCACTCTTATCACCACAGTACTGACTTTACCTAGTTTGGGATCAGAAAGCCGCTTGTAGCTGGAGCCGAAGTGTGCTAGAGTCAGGACCGCGATTGGGCAAATGTAGTGTGGGGCGCCCCGTGGCGCGATGGACCGACGACTTATAAAAGGTGGTTGGCAGCGGATGAATACCAATTGCCCAAGACCGGGATGTTTAGCACTCCTTGGGGGAGACCTTCGTTCAGCAGTGTACGGCGATAGGTTGATTTGACTTCACTTGATTGTCATTAATATTTTTATAACATTACAATCATTCACATAAAATGTCGTAGTCCTGTTGATGAAACAATTCCTTGACAGTGACTCTCTACCATGCTTAAAGGAGGACTAAAGAACACTAGCAGCTAGCAAGGTGATTATATGGACACAGGAATATAGGCTCCATCTCTTTTCTAGTAGAAAAACATTAGGAAAATACTTTAATTTTGTTAGTTAGTCTGGTTTAGTTACCTAATATACGAGTGTAAATAACGTGAAAATATCTTTAAATATAAATAACTAATTTCATACAATAAGTTGTTTTTATGTGTTTACTCTTAAAGTTTTTTAACATTTCAATAATTTAATATTCAAAATACACATAAATCCGTCACACTTCGACGTAAATGATTTTATATTTGAAATGTTATACACGAATTATTTGAATAATGAAACATATTTTTATACCTATTTCTCAATACAGGTTTTTACTGTAACTTAAAGAAATTAATTCAATTGGAAATGTAACCTTGAGTCGTATTTTTAATACTTTTTAAGAAAAATAGCACCTAGTTTAATGTTTCATTTCAGATAAAGTTACATGAAATATATAACTATACTTATATATCTTACATACATTTACTTTATTAATTTTCATCTTAATGTTTTATTAGCTTTGCCCGCGACTCCGCCCGCCTGAATATTGGTTATCACGGTAAATAGTAGCTAATGTCCATGTATTATGTCAAGAATCAAACGATCTCAATTTCAATAAAACCGATGCAGCCATGTAGCGGTGAAAACGTAACAGACAGATAGAACTACATTCACATCCACACTAACATTACACTCGTACATTATATGGACTGTCCCTCTACCCCCGAGCTGAGTTCCGTTTTAGAAGGCGCTTAATAGCGCCTTATCGATATGTGTGTCAGTGACAACTTTCAAAATATTTGCCTTAATAATTTAATGAAGGTCAAAGTTCATCTACATTAAATAATCAAAGCGATAAACATGATATTTTGATAATAGGAATAGTGTAGCTATAATATCTTTATTACTTTCCTAAACAGCTGACAATCTAGTGGTTGAGGTCTCCTGTTAAGCAACGAAATACTTATGTTAGGAGACTCCACTCTTCCTAATGTTAATACAGTAGTATGTAAAAAAATGGATATCAATAATATATTTAAATCAAACTAAAGTAAGACCATTACACTATTTTATAAGATACGCACACTGTCCACGCTCTACATTTTACCCACACACATATAATACATATATATTCAAATGTACTCATACACACGTGTTTATATTAACTATAATTATTATTACAAGGGTCATATTCTGCTAGTCTTAAGTTGATATAGAAACATAGTTTTGTATAAATTCATGGTAACTGATTGAGTAATAAAGGTATAAAATGTGTGCATCTTGATACTTTAATGGATATTCCATTAAAGTATCGAGTAATTGTATTTTTTGATAAAGAGTCGACCTATTGTTGTTGTATGACCGGCTAATTCCTCTTCGGTATTCGCTTATTGAATTTGGGGACACGGACACAGAAAAAACATTCACGTGAAGCGCACAGATATGCATGTTTTGTGCTTGGGTGTTTGATTACCTGTCCATTTATGTCTATCAGTTTTTTGCAGCAATATCACAGGCAACCAGAAAACCGCATGCGAGAAACGTCCAGTCGTTGACTATTTATCTAAAGTTCTTTTACATTTCGTTTAATATAAATATTTAGTTTCTTATTCACTTTATTGTATAAAAATACTAAACGTCTTTGAAATTGAATGCTTGCAACTTTTGATTTTGTTGTAGGGATTTTAACTACCTTTTGTCTCTATTTGATATTTGGATTTAGGAATCTGATAAATACTCTAAAATGTGCATTGTACAATCTGATCATAGTGGTAGCGACTCACGCACTCTGGTAGTGAGTTTGGTTTTGACTGATTTGCTCAGAAAGGAAGAGGCGAATCGTTTAGTTCGTGAGCATATTTTTAGCAATGTAAAACGTTGACCTCCTACGGTTTTAAGGTTTGTAAGATTACTCCTAAATATTGGGTTGACTAGTAAAACTAGTTCAATTGATCATAAGTTATTTGCTTTGTATATATAGCGTATTTGTTTTAATCACTACTCAAAATACAAAATTTTTTTGTTGTAGATACTTTAAAAAATAATAAAAAAAATCAATTCAATTGTTCTTTATTGTACACGTTAATCAATTAAGATTCAAGTGACAAGAAATTGTTGAGTACAAAGGTGAGCAAAGAAATGATTTTTGAAATTTACTTAAAAATATTATTCATTGTAAGAAATAAACTTAAAATTTTTCTATATAACTTGGCATCCATTAGAATCTCAAGTCTTTTGCCGGTGAAGTTAAAAACCACACCACAGTTATCATAATATTATTGAACTTGGCATTTTCACATACACATAGATTCTTTCGGTGAGAAACAAAATGGCTAAAACGGAATCCTTTTAGTTTCTTCATGTCCCTCCATCGGTAGGTCCGTCTGTCCACACTTTAGTCCCACAGGCTACGTATAAATATATTGTTAGAAATATGTAATTTTGTACGAATATACATACTAATCATACAGACAAGGTGGTTAAATAAAATTTTTTCTTACATTTCTTTAAGTATCACTAAAGTGATAGATATTTCAAAAATAAGAAGAGCAAGTGTAGAGAATATTTTGATTAAGGATTAAGGATTGTTGTAACTATCAAACATCCCCCTCCTCCTCATAGCCAAACGACATTATTTTCAGATCTGAAAATATTTGCAGTAGTAGCATTTATAACTAATTAAAAAGCAAATCTATCTCAGCCAATAGACTTTATTAGTTTGCGAGTAATAATCTAAAAATTTGTTTGACGTTATAGACCGCTAAAACTTTTCATGTGAAATATTTATATTATATAATAGCAAAACGCTCTTACTACTGAACCTTACATTGGGCGTAGCTCGACATGCACTTGGTCGGTCTTAGCATAACAAATATCAACACACTATTACACAATTATTATTCTATAAATGCGGTCTCGTGAAAGATCATCGCTCAATCTCTATAATAATGTCATAAAATGAAATCGGTGGCATTAATGGTTTATGTTGTTCATCAATGTTGTTTATGTCATAAAAGTTTAAGAGTCCGTGAATCATGGACTTGTATTATATCCGGCTTTATTTATAGTATGATGTAAAAACGCTAACTTAAAAACTACTAAAAATATTAAACCTCAAACACTATTTACAGAATACATTTTCCTTGAATTCTATGAATGTATAAAAAAAAGTGTACTTTGGAATCTCTGTTAGCAACTTTGTGATCGTAAGAAATTCCGTAATCAAAATTTTTAACAGACATTTTACATCAGTGCCCAAAAAGATTATTTATTATTATTAATGTTTTTTAATTACTTCTAAAAGAACTGCTTTAGATACGTCAGCTATCTTTGAGTTTTTCGATAATCTCGAATAGCGGTTATAATCAATTAAAAAAAGAAAATAATGGCGACTGTGTTGCGAAATTATCAAACTTATTTAAAAAAGAAACAATTTTGTGTATGCAATTTCTTTATTGATTAGTCACTCGTTGACTGCTTCACATCAACAACTTTTAACAGACCCCTGCTGGACATATACTTCTCCTTAGCAAAGGTGTTGAATGCTTATCTATCATGTAACAAAGTTATCCGTAGAAAACATGAAAACACAATGAAAGATAAATCTAAATTAATTCTAATAAAAATTCGTTATTTTGATGTAGTTCTTTTGGAGACGCATTATAATGATATGTCTTCAGTGACATTCTAACGTATTAATAAACTAACGCACTTGATAACGCTTTTTTTGGTTGTAACCAGAATTAGTTATTTTATAAACAAAATGTGTAATGTAGGTACAAAGGTTCAGTTGTCCGGAGTATCCTTTTGTTCAGATTTTAGATAGTACAATAACATTTGCAAATAAAGTTACAAGAAAAACTTTGTGACCCGAAAAGCCACAGGACAACTATTGTTACACTTTTGCTTTAAGATTTCAACATCATATTTAATACTATTTAACACCGCTGTTAGTTTTGTTGAAGTTGCAACTAGTTGTTTCTTACTTAGTAGCAATCCCGGGTTTGTTTTTTGAAATACTTGTGAAATAATATTTTACGATAGTCGTGTTTTTAATGAGATATTTTTCATTTCATTTCAGTTTTGTTTTTTTAAACTATATATAGGTGATTAATTTAGTAAAATTAAGTTAAATAAATAATTATACAAAATGTTTGCAGTAGAAAGATCTACGGATCTAAAGAACATTATTTACTAAATCTAAGTGTTAACATTTTTTAAATCAAAGTTTTGATGAAAATTTGCTTCGCTGTGGTCTATAATGGGAGTAATGGGATAGGAGGTAGTAATGGCCAAGTGACTGTATCGTTAAGAATTCTTATTTTTGTGCAGGTATGATCTCAATGTCACTTTCGTTCATGTATGCATATGCGATAATGACATTTTTATGTTCTACATACTATGCGCTTGCAATAATGTAATGTTATAGAGCACGACTTCTGCACCAAGGTCACAAAGATTTTCATATATGTAT
Organism: Hypercompe scribonia; assembly: GCA_949316085.1. Classification (NCBI taxonomy): domain Eukaryota; kingdom Metazoa; phylum Arthropoda; class Insecta; order Lepidoptera; family Erebidae; genus Hypercompe; species Hypercompe scribonia. Next base: position 12,608,947 of record OX438981.1, on the reverse strand, counting down.
GATAATGAATTTTGGAGCTTTTTCCATTATTCAATTTTTGAACAGCAGTTTTTTCATAGTAATAGAGAATATTATAATAACATACAGAATTAAATTAATTTGCACTTTTTAGTTTAAATATCAACTAAACGTATAGTGTAGTTGTTTAAGCGCGAACCTCGCCGTGGGTTCAAACTCCACGTCCGATAACACTTTGTGTGATTCATAAATTGTTGCTATACGTTTGTGTGTTCTTTGTATTCGTTTCATGTATGTGTGTAAAATCCTCCGCGAAACAAAATTTTTTCTAGTGTGGTAAATTTATCTAAAATAATAAAAAAATATACATACGAGTAAGTATACACAAAAAATAAACTAAGAAATGCTTCAACATCTACATTTACCATTGCAAGTCTGTGTTATTCATTGAAGCGAAATACAAAACGTAAATACTTATCTTGTGAAGTAAATAAACAAGCACTGACGGCAGTATTAGAAGAAGTATTCAGTCTGATCGGGAATTCCATTATTCGCACAGGGAATCTACTAGTGGCACTGTATTTGGTCGGGTAGAACTCCAAGAGTTTGTTCAAAGAACCATAGTCAACGGCATGTGATTGGATTCCTATGGTAGCTATAAAAGTCGAACATAGTTTACATGTACAAGATAAGCGTACATCGCGTACTATACAAAGTTTTGAATATCTAAAATGACTTCAGAGCTGCATTGCTGAAAATTTAGACGGGTAACGTTCGTGTGTTGCATACTAGTTGTCAATAGCATTTGTTTGTGATTTCTCAACAATATGGCTTTTAATATAATATACTTATGTAAACTATAATATTTGCTTAAAATTATATAGGAAAAATGCAAGTACAGGCTAAGTTATAATATTTTGTATTTTTCTGTAAAATTACTTTAATCAATTTTTTTTTGTTTCATTTTAAAAAGCCAAGGCCCGCACTAGGAAACATACTCGTACAAGAAACGGACACAAAGAACACTCAAACTCGGAACAACAATTTGTGGATCACACAAAGTGTAACAAATCTGACCATTTTGTTTCCTGTTTCTGACCTAAGTCCCATTATTATATTAAATATTAACAAACAGTGAATTTGGAACGCTACTTTACACTAGGAATTTGAATGCCAGTACCATTTGGCTCTTGTACTGGATACTAACGAATACTCTGGATACTAGCCTATACCATTTGTAATAAACCTTTTATCATGTTCTTAGATTAAAATTACTGTGTGTTGTAAGGCCTGACTCGTACTACAAATACAATGCTACTTTTAATACTGGCTTAACGATTTAAATAGGCATTCTCTTTACAGCATTACTCTACACCTCTGACTAGGTGTGAAGTTTATGTTATGTTCTGTTGTAATTGTTGTTGGATATAAGAAAACTCTATAGCAGTTCTTAAATACAACAAAGCGGTTCGAGACTTAATATGTAAGGATACATATCGATTTTTAACTCCGTTCAAACACCACTCAGAGTGCAAAATCTTTTTAATTCAGTTTGGATTAACTTTTGTCAATGCTGTTAACTAGCACTATGGCTAAAAAGTGCATTCTTAAGATACTCATACTCACAAAAGAATTAAAATATTTGAAAGTGAAAGTGTTTTAACCAACCATGTGGATGAATGAAGTGTGACCGTAGAAAAAAAATATTATATACTTCAAAGACCTTATTTATCAAAAATATGTTTATATTTATTTATTTCAAATAGTTCCCTCACAGTCACACTATCATACACGCATACGCGCACACACAGACACACACACACACACACAGACGCACACTTACCAATACCCAACTTAATACTCCACTGGTTTAGTTGTTTAGAGTGTAAGTTTAATAAGGTACAGGGGAAATGGAGCGTGTGCGCCTCATTCAAAGCTGGACGTTAGTGACACTAATTTAGTCATTATCAAACACAATTACAATTGTAATGTTTGTTTTCAGTTCCGAATAAAGAATTTATTATTGTTATTTTTTATTATATAACAGTTTTTACGCCTTACAATCGTTAGATTACAGTGCAGTAATTAATGCCATCTTGTAGCGTGTGGACAAATGACTACGAAAATATTTAATATGAAACTTGCCTGTTAATCTACCTCAAATGTTACCAAAAATAACTTGTTCTATGTAGATTGATATGTTAATCATATAATAATGTGAGCTGGCTGTCGAAGAAAATTGTTCAATCAAAGTCGCCAGGTCAAGCGTGACTTACCTCATAACAATGTAATAACCATCCAACGAACAGCTTATTGACCTATTAGCTTTTCACTACTTGAATATTTATAGCCGCTGATAACAGTAGAAAGTACTTCAGCAGTAATTATATAAGTTGTTGAACATTTTAGTAAATATTTTTTAACTGAGGGTTTGCGTTGTAAGGCTGCGTGTTTACGCTTTACTTGTAACTAGTATATAGACGTAACTTGATGGCTTTATTAGGGTTTTATATTTTAAAATACTACCGAGCATATTTAAAATAACAAATCGGGTCATAAGAAACAGTCTTTGTTTATTTTAGTGTTGGTAAGTGTGGTATAAGATAGATGTAGTGATGTTATAGACTTATGAGTAACACTGAGTTACATATTAATTGAATAAACATTAGAATTAGTAAGAGTTTTAAAAATTTAGTTTGGCAGTATTACTTACATAATGTATAAAATATTTGAAATGATTGCAGGAATGGCGTAGTACGTACAACATACGAACAAACATGGGACAATATTTTGTGTGATTCTCAAATTGTTGTTCTGAGTCTTGGTATTCTTTGTGTCTGTTTCACATATATTTGTAAAGTAATCTGACTTCCTATCTAATGAGATTATATCCTATGTATGTATACAGGATATATATGATACTAACTATAACAAGCAGGATACAGCAATGACCACTTTTCATAAAAATATTAGGTCTGAATGACGTCGAGTGAAAAGAATTCTATTTATTATGTTAAAGTTTTACAAATAACTAGTAGCATTTTAAACGTTTGTGTTATCAAATATAATTTTTATCATAATCTGATAATCTATTTCAAAATTATGTACAGTATGTTTAAAAAAATATCTGATTATCAAACAATCCTGTCACGATGATTGTCATGCCTTTCGCGTCCCCAAACGAGGCGTGAAAAAGCTTACTAGGCCACCTTAGTGTGGGTCACCATACTGCATTGTCTGCATTTGCAATGAGTATGGTGACCACAACTCTTGGATTTTATTCATGCTTTCCATCAAGCAGAGTAGAGTCACTTTGGCAGGCTCTTTATATAGATAAAAGAAGTCTTTAACAAAGTCTTAATTTCGTAACTACTTGGAAAATAAACTAGCTCTTTGAAAATCTTGTTAATACTAACTAGATTTTCCAACCTCCTAGTTTAATTAAACTAAGTCTGACACAAGAGTTATCAAAACTAATTTACTACTACATTTGATCTTGTGTATATACCATTATAGCTTAGTTGTTACAGCTGGTTTCTTCTGAGATGTAATGAGCGAGGCAAAGTTTACTTAGACCCTGCGCCCGGGGCCATACTTCGTTCGTAATACCAGACAAAGGTTTTCTCTTCATACAGTATATTAATATAAAGTAATAAACGCTTAAAAATTTATACTAATTCGTAAAACCACTTATGGTAATAAAAATAGATTTGGGAAGAAAAAAGATAAAATATAGTGGAGTAGTCACTTTGGCAGGCTATTGAAACATAAAAAAATGTTATGTGCGAGTACAGCATCATATTTTCCATAAACAAATTGAAAGCCAATGGTTAGTTTCTTTTTAAATTTCTCTACACCTGGTTCAAAGAAATACGCACATATACACAAATGTGAAATGATAAGAGAACTTCACATTTTTATTATTTATTAGCTGCACATTTTTTTATAGTGAATAGAGAAATCAAGGCCTAATTTTGTTTGTACAAGGATGATAAAACATGTTAGTTTTATTACTTACAAAAAATTATTAATGGTTTTAGAAGTATTGAACTGACAAATAGGATTGAGGTCCAAAAACACCTACATACATAGCTGTTTGGCAAGGCTGCAGAACAAATGCAACTCATGTGGTTCGATGAGCTAGACTCTTTATAAGCTAAGGACAAACTTGGGTAATAAGAAAAACCTTCTCCATAACAATTACGCCACTCGGAAGTAATAAAAGTTTCTCTTTTCTGTGTACGTGACGAAGAAATCAGCCAGCTCTTATGGACGTGTTTGGCATAGCTTACTTACTGTTTTTTTACCCCATTTTTCTACATCGTTTTCTTGTAGAGTGTGAATTGGTACAGTGTTGACATATTTTTGGGATTTTCAGTTTTGACGGCTCTTAGTTGACTGAGAAGTAATTTATTATTAGTTATAAGTGATTTTAAAGCTGTGTGAGTACTGTAATCTACATAGATTATGGTAGTTACGCCACAATTACGCCGTTATAAATATATGTGCACTTGTGCCAATAGAAAATATATTTATAAGTTCTAGTAAATGTACGAGTATTTGAGTGACTTAGTTATCGTATTGTGTATACAGATTTAGCAAAGCGTCTAACTATTGTTTACCGCCAGCTTTATAGGAGGAGGGAGGCAAACCTTATCTCTTAACGACAGTGCAAATATTATTTAATTACTTTTAGTCCAAAATACATTCTTAGTAAAGTAACAAAGCTAACAACAGGGGTTGAATATGTAGAATCTTAATGAAAAACTTGAAAGGAACAAGCTTTTGGGTTGCTTACTTTACGAGCTCAATATACACATTGTCTACAATATGCACATACTTATACAAAATTTATTAATAATATTCTCTGTAGGACAGCTGTATTTTTTAATAAAAAGCAAAAGTAGAGTTTGTTTCATTTACCCTCAACAATGAATCAAGTGAAGACAAGGGTGCAAAAGAGCTGACTTTGAAGCAAAAATGAACGTTGAGCGATCGCTTAGACCCTTCAGTTTGACCTGACATGTGAAACAGAGAAACGTGGGTGAAATACCTATGTAATTACTTTCGTCTACTTATTTTGGCATTTGTACATAATGTTAACATTTACTTAAGAGAAATTTTTGTTGTTGAGTTATTTTTGTTGCCTTACATTTGTCTACCTACTTTGTTTTTAAAGGTATTAATGAATAAGTAACAGAAAAGAAAAATAATAGATCTATATCTTTTGGTATTTTGAGGTCACAGAACTATAACTAAAGCTAAGTCTATGTCTCTGCACATGTTTATATCAGGTTCTTCTTCCTACCACGTACCAATCTTACCAGACGCGTTGATGTGGATTTTGTTCAAGTTTTTCTTTTTTTTTGCGGTGATATGCATTCTGCAAAATTTGTTCCTTTAGTCGCCTCTTATCACACCCGTGGGAGGTGATACTCTGTATTTATCACCACACAGAACTAACTTTTATCCAATTTTGTCCAGGTTCTTATTTTTATTCAAAACATTACTTGTTCACTTAAAAGAAATTAAAACTGTTCAAAACAAAATATTTTCCTCCATGATTTTCAGTAGCAGTCACTTAAATACATTTGCAGAGGTTCTTGCATGACAGAATTCAATTTAAATCCATCTTGAGATCCTATTATTACAATGAGGTGTCGAGAACTAAGTAACCGTGGCATCTCCGACTGCCTCGAGACAAAGCAATAAATTAAACAAATCCGATTTTCACGCGCGAAAGGGAAAAAACTCGTTTCCTCAGTTCTGGTGTTCGCATTGTTTATTTGATGACAATGTAAGTGTAACACAGAATTACTGAAACGAAAATGTTTGCGAGAGATTTCTTTATGACTCGTTATGTCACATATTGCAAGGTGGTTTGATAACTTGTGTTTTAGTAAGCATTTCGTTTAAAATAAAACGTTTATATGAGATAGTTTTGCTATGGATCAAATGCGCCCGTAGTGATACTAATTTTATCATTTCACAGCTTAATCTCCCCCCCCTTCCAACACACTCGCAACTCATAAGGTGCACATGTGCGGGCAGCGGGAGTCAGTCACCATCTATTAATTAATTTATTTAACATATTAGGTAAGTAAGTCATCATGACTTACGGCACAGAGACATGGTCGCTCACTATGGGTTTGATAAGAAAACTCAAAGTCAGCCAAAGAGCAATGGAGAGGACAATACTCGGAGCTTCTCTGCGTGATCGAATCAGGAATGAGGAAATCCATAGATGAACCAAGGTCACCGATATTGCCAGTAAAATTGCTAAACTGAAGTGACAGTGGGCGGGGCACATTACACGCAGAAATAATGGGCTATGCCTTATGCTATATGTCTTAAGTTTGGACTCGGCGTTCTTTTCATAACATGTAGGTACATTTTATCTCCGTAAATTTCCTATGGCATATAAATGGTGGGATGGATGGGAAAAAATACATTTCAATAACACAAGGTATGTTTCACTAGGTTAATATCTTATCTTCTTGCACTTTCCATTAACCTTGTTTTCTTCTTAAATTCGTAGTTATAAATAGTTTTCACAAAAAAGTGAAATATACGAACTAGGTGCGGTACGGATTTTAAGTGCCTTAAAAAACTATTGACATGAATCCTGCTTGTCTAACCTAAGCATAGTTCTCATAGCCCGTTTTTGAGCAATGAATTTATAAAATGTACACAGATGGTAATAATGTCATAGGCATTTTCTATCTGTTTACCATCGAGGGCACTACACTTTGTTTAGAAAAATAGACAAGAAAGAAATGAAATTAAAAATTAAATGCAAAAAAATGTTATATATACGCGTTGATAATAAGTATATACATTTAGAAGTATATAAATATATATATACTTACGTATTATATTACGTACTTATATACGTGTATATATATATATATATATATATATATATATGTGTCCTCCACTATATTACAAAAAAAGATTGAAAAGTCTTTTGAATAGCAGAACTTGAGTAAAACCCAGTTTACCAAATAAAACTATTATATAAAATCGACATAAATTAACTTGTACTTGGATGTATTACTTTTTTGATGTTAATAATAAAAAAAAAGCTGCTTATAGTTAATTCATCATATTATCATCATCATGTTAACAGCTTTTAATAGTCCATTACTGGACGTACGCCTCTCCTTAGAACGGATGTTTTTGTTTACTATACCACGCTGGTCAAACGGTTTGCTGTAGGATTTGTATCAAGTTTTCTTTTTCTTTGCAGTGACATTATTCTGTATAATTTGCTTCCTTAGTTGTTATGTCGGACTCGAACCGACCAAAAACCGCACGCCGTCTTAGGTACTAGTAGCCAGGGACCAGGTGTACCCTAGTAAGGAAATCCCTGGAACCCCGACGTACCTACAGCCGTAGGTGGCCCCCTCCGGTGTGGAAGCCTCATGGTTTCTTTACTGCCCCCCTCGAAAGGGTGCGCGCAGTCCGTTGTGATCACATTGCCAACCCGGCTTGCTTCCACTAGGCCACCAAGGCCTGCGTTTATCGAGGTCGGAGATCGTCTAATGATCTCCGTCGCCTGAGTCTTTTGTGGTACCTAGCCCGTTCCCGTGCCTGGCGGACCGGAAGAGTTCTAAACCTCTCCCGGTCCTGCTTCGCCATCTGCACAAGCATAACCTGCTAGCAGAAAGAGACGGCGGAGTTCCACGCGCTCTCGCTCCGTATCATAGTCGTAATCATATTGGCAGCCACACCTAACCCAGCTAGCTGCACGCGTCCGCAAACTAATACATGTGTTTAAAAGGTTGAGATCCTCGGCTGATTCAGTATACTCAAAAATGTGTATTACGCGCTATGCCCGTCTATTGTATGCTACTGCATTACAGTGTGGGGAGGTGCAGTGAAGTTTTATTTCTTGGAGCTGGAACGGACACAAAGAGCTGTTTTAAAGGTAATGACATTTAAACTACTTCAATTTCCAACCTCCATGAGGAATGCCAGGCACTAACTGCAAGACAGCTTTTTGTACTTCAGACAGTCCTGAGGAGGCATATGACGCTGCACTTTGATGAAGCTAAGTTAGTGAGACGCCGAGCCTATCAGGTGTGTCCAGTGCAAACATTTAGAACTACTCTCGCTACTATTCTTAATCTTGTTTAGGACTTTAATTTTGTTTTATGTTATGATTTTGATTCTGATTTGATTTTGATAAAACTGAATTAATTTAAGTTTGAATTCCTTGTAAAACTACCAAAACACATTAACTTATTGATGGCACGATTTTATTATAAATTATTTTAATTTCGAATCTAATTTGGTCTGAAGTATTATTTTATACTTTTCCTTTATACTTATAATTACGTAGATAATTTTGTTTTTAGCTTACGAGGGAGCCGTGGTACCCGTAACACAAGTTATCATAGGTGTCAGAGTTCAACTACCATTTAGTTATATTTGGATTATAAATTGGAGTTTATGTAAAATTGATTTTGAATAAAAAAACATACTATTAAAAAATAAGTATTCCTAATCATAAAAATAAGATTTAAGTTTATTTAAAAAAATATTTACTAAAAAATTCGAATAGTAGGTCAAATATAAATTCTATCCATAACTTTCTGATCTTCACATAAATTTATAAAAGTGGTGCTTAAAAGTTGGCACCGTCGCTTTTTAGCAGATAGTTTCTTGAGTGAATATATATGACAAGGCTACATAACTTGTATGAAACTGAATACGATGTAGCATATTATGTAGGTAGTTGAATTAGCATTACAAACTTTTTATAATTTCCTTCTAGACCTTTTAACACTGGATGTAGTGTCTGTGATATCATCTTGACGAACAGGATCACTGGTGGTTTGAAAGTCAACAAGATGGATACCCATCGATGCTGAATATTTTTGTAGTTGTATAGGTAATCATAAGTTAAGAATACATAGTGTTACCACCCCTATTCATCCCATGGGTATCGTAAAACGCGACTAAGGAAACAAATTATTCACGAAAATATCACTACAAAGAGAATGAAAATTTGAAACGAACCCTATTCCAACCCGTCTGGCCACCGTGGTATAGTAGGCCAAAACCTGCTTGCTAAGGAGAGGCCTATGTCCAGCAGTGGACTGTGAAAGGCTGTTGATGTGAAGTAATCACAATATGTTTCATTGTCCTTAAATTGTATTTTCATAGCAATAACATTAAATCAGTGATATACTACTTTATTAAATAACAATCATATTCATTTCTATATATATACATATTTACGCTGCATAATTTATGAAAAGTGTGACTTATGTGGAACCTGTTGTATTTTTACAATGATGTAGAAATAGTAGTACAAAGAAACCTTACTTTCAATTATTGTAGGTACGTATGGGCGTATTTGAGTTGATAATAATAAACTTTTATGACTTTTGAACACTGAGAAAAAGAAAAAAATCTATGAAAATGTTAAACTATAATTTAATTTTCTTTTTCTGAACTAAAACTCTTCTTCTTAAATATAGTACAATATATCTCTAATTATATTTAGAATTTGCCCACAGACTATTATTTATACCATTCATCGATGTTTTCCTAGCCAATTTTGGCAACGGTAGCCAGTCTCAGCGGAGTCCTGACAACTATGCAGGCGATATTATAGTGCACAAGTATGTGCGCAAACATAGGTGCACCCTCTATTTCCTTATTCTCACAATCTGATGGGACGGCTGTAAGGCACGACTAGAGATCAAGCGCAGGACCGACGACTTTGTGTGCTCTCCGAGGCACGGAGGTTAAGACCTCAACTTCCAAACTCCGGGTTGTTATTAAGGGGACCCGGTGGTCCAGAAATTTAAAAAAATCGATTTTATTTTTTTTCGATATTTCGAAAGTGTATATATCTTAAGAATATACGGTGCAATTTTCATGTGAAAATGCCCAATATTACAGCTTCTACAGCTCTTTAACCAGGTACAGAGCGGTCCGTGCGCTCCTCGTGGGTCTAGCGCTTGGAGCGCTCCAGGTGTCCCGACCCTTCTCCGAAAATATAAACCCGTTTATAGTATATACCACATACTCGTATATACCCTTCCCTTCTGCGACGTACATATTACCTGTATACCTATTTTTGAACATTTGTGTGTGGCACCTTGCACCGAAATATCTGTTTGCCGGCAAGAAAATCGTCGATATTGCCACCTATATTTCCGCTTGTATATTCAACGAAGGTTTTACATCATTATTAAAAATAATAGAGACCATGGGCATCACTATAGGGTCACAAGCGGAGCAACTTGCGCGAAACCGAGACAAGCGGCGAGTATCGAGCGCCAACCGTAGGAGCACCGACAACTCTAAAGAGGCTCGTACTGCTCCACAAAATGAAAAGAGTGAACAAATCGAGGAATACGAACGTTCTGAAGGAATCTTATATGGTGCCGCAATCGCGGATTAACTGTAACTTTTGAAAATATCTGCACCTCAAACTTTAAACTCATTTATCTCGAAACGACTTTTCTCGGCACGGCGGGGATGAAAACAAAAAACCTATTCAACCGAATCACTTGAAATTTAGATATATTGTTAACAGCATGTATCGCTATCGTTGGAACTAGAATCAAAATTTTATTTAACCAATTTCCTATTGTTTAAACTAAAAAACTAGTGAAAAAAAACCGATTTTACGAACTTTTTTTTCAAAAAGGTGCCATTTTGTCAATTTTTACTTTTTTCGATTTGTTCTAGTTCTGACCATAACTACACTCTTTCTGATTGAGAATCTTCTTAAATTTTGTGTTTGAGATGAGTAGAAGTCTCGAAATCATCTACGCCGTCCGGGTCCGAGTTTTCGAGAGGGTCATCTTCAGCGGTATTTTTATAATAATAAAAATTGTTTTGAAAGTAAATAAAATAAATTTCTTGTATGTTTAATAAACGTACTACTATACTCAAAAAGTTGAAATATTGTTTTTTTAATTTTTAATGCCAAAAAAAAATAGTGAATATAGGTGTAATTTTCGTGCTGTAGACCACCGGGTTCCCTTAAGCATTTTTATAAACAAAATATCACTTTACTGGCCCGCTTCGGGCATCGAACCCGATACCTCTGGTCCCGCAATCGCATACGCTAACCGCTAGACCTAAAGGCAGTCATTAACTACGTTATTATAGTATTTATTTGATCACATTTTAAATGTCAATTTTGACGTTACTACTCAAGAAAAATAACGTAATAAAACCAACATTTGTATAAACGTTTTATATCGTCTATCTGTATTATGAAATTACAAAAGTAATTTACGAAGCATACAATCTCATCAAATTCTCATTATTTAGATAAAAGCATTTTAAAATATTTTTTTGTTAAAAGGACAAAACTTAAGCACAAAGAACCTTAATTATATCTCCAATGATAACCGTCATTTTAAGATAATAATGATGTTCCTACTAATTAACATGAAAGTAGATATTAGCGTTATTTGCTTTTGATAATATGAAGAAATATTTTATGGATGGTTTTATAAGGGTAGGAGAAACGAATGATGATCCTAAAATTAGATTATTTAGTATCTTAAAGGTTTTATGGAGAGTATTTTGCATGTAAAAATGATTACCAGTAGCTTGAAGAGAAAGTTCAATTAATACATATATGATTATATTATAATTATTTTATAAATTCACAGAATGTATATTATGTGAAAAATGCACGTAATTTAGCGTGGTCTGAATATGGTGTGATTTTTATAGGACAAAATATAGTAAATCTTAAAAAAAACTTTTCATCTCTTTACTACATATATTAGTAAATGTTACTGTTTATTGACACTCACTTTAAAAAAATTAAAGAATAATTATTATTAGGAACTGTATGTTTTGTCATCAAAATTCAGATTTGCCAGTAAACTGAAACGTTTTATTTAATACGAGTAATGTACAGTCAAACTATTTGAAAGAGAGCTCTATAAAGTGACATATAATTTATCACTAGAGCTATTCATAAAGCATTAATAAAATGTTAGGTCGTCATCGTTATCGTTTCACCCAAAAGACATCTGGTGGATATAAACCTCTGATTTCAGGTCCTTCCCGAATCGTCGCCACGTCTCATCAGGCCTTATCCCGGCAAAATTATTCCTCCTTAGTTAATTCAGGTGTCGTAACCCGATTGTATTTTTGGACGATCAGGCCACTATCCCATAACCACTGTAGCAATAAATCTGCTACCAGAGGTCTACATTCTGTAACACTCCGTGGCTCCGTCGATCATACTGGCGCCAATGTTTTCTTCGCTCAGGATCGACTCTCTTCTGATTCCATTCAGCGGGTTCTCTTTAAAGCATAATAGCTTCACAGAAAGAGACTACTGCGCCTCAATCCTCCTGGAAGCCACGCTTTCTAGTCAATACTAGTCTATTCTGCTACGCAGATGACATTCACTTCAATATACGCGAGTTTCCACAGACAAGATCCTGAGATCGACCCCTACGAAATCCCGCACGTGACCTCCCGTCAATTTCGCAGTAGCGATCCATACAGGATACGGATTAATCGCGAAGATAGGCCCCGATAATTTCCTGCAGATAGAAGGACAACTCATAATACACCAGTGCCTCTCTAATCACCCACCACGGGAGGGACTTAAAGTGACGGCCAACGCCACTTCTCCCTCACAGACAATCTCTTCCGACAAGGAACGGACATATTTGATCGCGTTAAGCGACCTTAACGGAAACCAAACTGATAAGTCGAGACTCACCTGCAACAGCTGCTGGTTGATTTAGGTGGCGATAACTCTTTTTAAGAATTTCGCCGCCTCGTCCAGCAGATATATTGGTTGGAACGCCGAGGCGAATCTGCAACTCTGCCAGATTTCTGAATGAGTACCAGTCTGATTTCCTTCCAATTAGAAAGGAATACACAGTTTGGAAGCAGCTAGTAAACAGCTGCATCAGCCTATGGTTTTGGATTGCCAAAGCGCGAACCTTTGCACAGACCAGAATTTCGTCAGGGCTTGCTTCGCTTCATGACACTGTACAATTTTTCTGAGGGTAATGGAGGGTATGACGGACTACCCTGGTCCGTGGAAAATGGTTATCTAACACTCTTTACACAACTCGGGATCCAGGGTCAGGATTAATGGTGGGACCTACGGTCTGAGTTCGCCCAACGCATAGTTGTTCGGGAATAATAAGGTCTGCCGTCAATATGATAGATTTCTCAGCAAACAATTAGAAGTGAAACTTTTAAATTATCACGGGCAAACATAAGAATATCAACTCTTTTCACTTCATACGTTTTTTTAATTGGTGGTAGAGATGCTTCAACGTCATCCCCTAAGAGCATCTTTCCCGCAAATTATGTACACACATGTTACATACAAATACATACAAATTAATCTTTACATGTTAGTGGCTGACCTTTTTATTCAAATAATTTCAATATTTTGAAATATATGTAATCAAACAACGTTTGATTAATTAGTTAAATTAATTAATTAAATATACTGTACAGTTATCATTGCAATTCTATAATAAAAATTTAAAATATTTATTTGGCAATTAATCAAGAATCGCGACGATTTTAGGTGGTTTATGGTAAAATTGATTTTATGTTGTATGGTTACAACAAATTGGTGACAAATTTATTACTTAAGAAGTACTAAACAAATTAAATTGGCAATAGATTAAATAACGCTCATTATTATTATTTAATTAATTAATTATAAGAAAAGTAAAAATCTAGATTATGCAAACAGAAACATTACATCACCTCGACAATGTACTAAATGTACGTCATTTATAGCTTTTTATATTGTTAAAGGAAATACATTGAGTATACAATACAATAACACATTGAGATCTTATTGTATCAACAAGATGTAACATAAAATTTGTTGTAAAATTTCTATCGTACACTTGTGCTCCGAAGTTCGTAAATGATTAAAAATATTCAGTAATAAATTCATGAGTGTCTATAAGATACTTTAATCTTATGGACGATATAATAAAATAATCTAAAACTAGAAACAATTTTTGTTTTAAAAGAGATCTTTATAAAAACTCGTATTCACAGGGATTGTAACCATTGGTAATTTCTGTGCAAATGTCTCAATTAACACAGCAAATGGTGATAAAAGCGACAAGAAATAAATTGGTACCAATTCTGCACCTAATGACAATTCAGTGGTTGAGCTAAAATCACGACAGCCAGACAGAGCTTTATTATAGTCTATTAGACGTTGTTTGCCAACCAAATACTGGAGGGCATCATCTGTTTAATGAAAAAGTAAGTAACCTCTGAATTATGTAGCATGAGTTTTGGTAAGTAGTTGTGGAAATGTTCACAATTGTATATTGTGTCCTTGCGTTGAAAAATTACTAAAGATCTTTTTATTTGAGCAGTACTTTTGTTCCAAGAATCTCTGAATTTTTGTTAGTAAAATAATTAGGCTTGTTCTGCCTGAGTACATCTGAATATCAATCAGATGTTGGTAGATTTCTTTTGAGGAATATTACACTAATACCGTTAGAAATTTAGTTAAAAATTTTATAAATTTTATGCGAGCTCAGACCGTGAGCTAAAGTTAGTGGATATAAAATATTTTGCATGTTAATACAATGTGTGTATTTAATAAAGTAGATGATAAATTTGCATTCTATAAGTTCCAAGGTTTATGACAGAATTTAATTTAATTAAACTGCGTCTGACTTTCTTGTAGTTGTGGGGATTTGACGCTGAAGTAAGTTTTTGTTTTATTGTACGTAGAACTAAGTTTTTTTATGATATACTCGTAAGCTGACAAATGAGCAGACAAGTTATCCAATAGCACCTCTCCATGGATGAGTGGAAGGGGGGTTTGGGCTCCAGTAATCTCACTCAGTCAGTGAAAAGCGACTAAATAACTACTTAATACCATCTTTCTGTGAGGCTGTGAGCAGGTCGTCTCATTTGTTCTGAAGCATGCCTCTCCCACACTATAGTGCTATGTATCATAAAATGTATTTATATACTTTGTCAAACTCTGACCTACACTTAACCAGTAGCATTAGTTAATCTATGTATAATTAAACTTAAAGGTAAATTTTAAAATAAACAAAAGTGCTATAATGCTATTCGAGATAAAGTACGTGTGTCCGGTTTAAGATTGCAAACTAGTATTTATATATTAGTTTAAGTATGTAAATTCACTCGATTCACCGTGCAAAACAAGCAGAGAATATTATTGTAAGAGAAGGAAAACTGAGATTAAACACTTTTACATTCCATCTAACCAACTTAATAACAACTGAGGTAAATTTTCTTCAATAACCAGAACACATAAAACAGGATCTTATGTTACCGACAGCTCCGCTATTCCTCATTACGTTAACAGTCATGATAATAAATAGATCACAACCTTACACACAATATTATGTTGGGCGTAGAACTAGATCTACGTTACACATTGAAACACGTAGAAGAGCATGATACTCCTCGAGTCAAGCAATCCGTTTTCTTTTTCTTAGTTCTGTATTTTACTTAACAAGAACCTCAGAAGCAGCAGTATTAGTAATATTGAGACTTGGGATTCAAAATACTCATTTAAGGAACATAGGGACAAAAGAAAGAAGCAACCTTAACTGAGCATGGGTGGTTTAATACAAGCTCATGCATAGAGCTTGTATTAAACCAGTGTCATCGTACATACAAAACAAAATAGATAAAACAATAATAACTATTCATTGAAACAAAATAACTACTGTGGATACTGTGAAGACAAATATAAAACGTTATTCACTCCGACAAAACAATTATTTTCAGTTACAATGCTTAACTGTAACTTTTGGAACAATAATGTGCTGGAACTGCATTTTATGCAGTACCTGCTCGCAACTTAAGCCAAATGTTTATGCGTTATAAATCTTGAAACAATTGCAGCTGAGGCATTTTCACACTTAAGCTAGCTCTTAAAATTTTACAGTCTGTAATTTGTTTCAGTGCAATATTGTGGTTCTGAATTATGCTGAATTATATGACCCGCTTTTGGCTTACAATAGCCCTGATTACTATGCAGTAATATAAATATCAATTAATTCTTAGAGAAGAAAATATAATACATTATATCTTTCTACTCTTGTATTGCATAAAGAGTAGGAGAAACAAAAGCCGGCTTATAATACGTTTAGAATAAGTATCTAATAACATGCATGCGGTACTTGGATGTGTTGTGTACATAGTGTAAAACTGTTTGTTTTCAAACCTCTAATGTATCACAGTTACAACGACTGTTACGGCTAGAAACTGCAGTTTATCCACATTGAACGTCGCACACAATCTCAAGTACCCATTCTATGCGTCGTCAAGCCTTAATGGGCACCAACAAATGGTGCTATTTATCGTAAAATCGATACTAAAAACAGACTAACACATCGTTTGGCCAAAAACATGTAGTAAATTTTATACTTCGGTGTATTTAGGACTCAAACGGTTATTTAATGGTAAATTTTACTTCTCCATCAATCCAAACCGATATTTTTTCCTTTGTACAAACAAAATGATTGACCGTAACTTTTTTTGAATCGCGGAAGGAGCGATGGCTATTTATTTTCTTTGATACTTTGTTGCACGTAAAAGTAGCATAAAAGATTTTCTCTTATCTCCTATTTTATCGCCAGAATAGACACAATTGAACTAAAACTCTTTGTAAAAGCTACCATGAAACATCCATTCTGAACTAATAAAATATTTAATATCCACCGGGTGTTGCATCCATGTATCTTGGCCCTGTAAGAAATAGCTCACTGTAAAAAGGAATGCAGATGTTATGTAGAAGTAATATTTATCTATTATTTAAATAAGGAACCTTGTAAATGGAAACATTATTAAAATTACAACGCTGAGTATTACTTTGTTCTCGGTATTATTTTTGTATTTTTGTTTCTTATAAAATGACAACGAACGCATTAGGAATGAATCCTGTGTCGCAGAGATTTTATAAACATACAAAAAACGGACACAAAGAGCACTCAGACTCAGAACAATAATTCGTGGACCACACAAAGTATTGTGACCATGTGGGATTTGAACCTACAACACTCAGCGAAGTGGAGAGCGGCGTAGCGACTGCTTAAAGCACTAGGCCAACCGTGCAGTCGATTTCGATATTATACATTTTTTTTTCAATCTAACCAAAAATTACTTATAGCGACATATTATGAGTGTTTTACGACAATCTTGGGGCACAGCGTTGACATTAAATATTCGGGTTGATCCTGCGAAGGAAATTGCTCAACAAAACGCCACAAAAATGGGATAAAAGCACTAAAATTTATGTTTGGGACTCATCGAGAGCCATTAACACGTATTGTAACGTTTGCATAAAACATTAAAATGTCATGACGCAGTGGCTGCAGTATTATTTATGGACTATATTAGCAATTTTCATTTATTTTCTTACTTTATGGTAGTCAGGTGCTTTTTACTCTCGACTAACTTGTAATAAAACTGCAATTCAACATAAAATATCTGTGTGTTGTGTTGAACTGTATTTAGTCCTTACGTTTTCAGTATTTTATTTTAATATCTTTATTATTTTTCTGAAAATAAGACATCAGTCATCAGAATACGAGTACGAATACTCGTATATTAGTATATACATAGTTATTTGCAATGTAAGATATCACTTTTTCTATATCATAAGGTAAAAAATATTCTCATTTAAAACATTATTTCATGGTCTGCTAAAACATATTCTAACTCTGTAATATATGTATGTAATGTTCCAGAGTTACCTATTTACCATCTACTACTTATTGCAGTCTCCGATCATTTCAAATCGTCGTTTTCGTCTAAGGAGTTAAGACACTAAAAATTATAACTTTCTAACTTTCCCTTAAATCTTTTTAACTAAGGTAAAAGTATGTTCACTAGCTACAATGAAAGGATTAGTAAAATATAGTATAATGAAATTAATTTTCTACTAGATTATAAAAAAAGATGGTCAGAACTATTTTATTTATTTAGTGACATAGAGCACAAATAAAATATAATTTTAAATACTGGAATCCGAACTTCAGTGGCACACCTTGATCGTAAAATAAAATAATAAGTGTTGGTTGGAATTGGAACTGAGCAAGTTGTGTTCGGGTGGTCCAACTAAGGCCGCCGACACACTCACGTTATGCACGACAGTCGCTGCGACACGACTTTGAATAATTAGCTAATAATGTCATTGTTGTCTATTCAAGTGTTCAAAACTTTCTTACATATACATTATGCACGTTTGGTCCAACAACGTAAAAGAAACCTTTGTTGGACGATGTTAAAATACGTACAATGAGGTTGCACGTTGATCTTAGCGAATAAGTTAAGTTCTTTTTATGCAATTTGTAAAACAGAGAACTTATCAATATTTTATCGGAGACTGTTCTTAGTAACATTAACTAAATTTTTATCAGAAGTGTACTGTAAAATTGTAAATGAATTTAAATTATAAGTCGATAATCAATGTTTCTATAACTTTTTATTAACACCCTGATTTTATCTTTGGCAGTGTATGTAAGAATGTATAATTATAATGCATAGGTGATATGATAAATGTCGATATTAATGGGTGTACTTGTGTTCCTTTAATATTTTTCGCATGAAGCAGATAACATTTTGAAGTTATGTTTATTTACACTATATCTAAAGGGTATTGCAACTCTTACATACTAAATGGTCACAAAATGGCAATTACAGTTCTGTTGTCATTACTTACCCATTGATGCAGGAGTGACAGTTATTGTGGTAACTGTGTAAGTCTTACACTGTCACGATTACTGTCGTGCTTTTTACGTCCCCAAGCGGGGTGTGAAAAAAGCATCTCACAAGGCCGCCATAGTGTGGGTCACCATACTGCATTGTCTGCATTTGCAATGAGTATGGTGACCACAACTCTTAGATTCTATTCATGCTTTCCATTAAGTAGAGTAGAGTCACTTTGGCTGGCTCTTAATATAGAAAACAAAACAAAAACTTGAATAAATTTATTTTTATAAGCACTACAATACGTTGAAATAAATCTGATAAGATCCAGGTAGTAGAACCACGCTGATTTCAGCATGAACGGGCCAGCTTGTCCGGGGTAGTACTACCCTCTCACAGAAGACTAACCTAAAGCGACAGCATCCGTGCTGTCGTGTTTCGTTGGTAAGTGTGAGACCGGAGACCCATTGATGCAAGGGTGACAGTTGTCGTGGTAAATGGGTGCAATACAATGCTACGATGACTGTCATGTCTTTTACGTCCCCAAGTGAGGCGTAAAAAATCGTTACAGGCCGCCATAGTGTGGGTCACCATACTGTATTGTCAGCATTCGCAATGAGTATGGTGACTACAACTTTTGGATTCTATCCATGCTTTCCATCAAGCAGAGTAGAGCCACTTTGGCAGGCAATTAAAATAAAAAAAGAGATACCTAGACTTATCATATACGTGTACAACCCAATGATATCGTAGTATCTGTGAAACTTTGAGTATGTGATAAGACATCGCATCTATGCTTCTCATTAGTGTGCTTCAGTGTTTACCTTTGTAGGCAATAATAATTTCTATACCGTTTAATGTTTTACTGTAATATCTAAATATTTAGCTAAAAATTAAGAGCATGTAAAATAAAAATTGTTACTTGATAATAAGTATAAGTTTTCAAACTAATTATCGCATGTCGTATTTCTAGACTTAACATATCATGTGTTCTTTGTGAATATCTAGGAAATACTTTTTTTAATATTTGTAATTTATAAAATTTAATATCACTAAGTACATATTTCTGGCTTTAAACGAAAATATTTTTAAAGAAAATTGAAGAACGTTTAAAGATTATAAATGTATATATAGGTAGCCTCAAACTAATCACTAGTTAATATCCGATCAACCTGTAAAATTTAATTTCTACTATATTTAATTTAGGAGTTCAAAATAAATAAATGCAGACATTGAATAAATAATGATTAAAAAAATAAAGTGAAACATTATTAAAAAGATACAAAGTATATAAATTTATGAAACCAGGCCTTATTACCGTCATAGACAACAGCACTAACTAGTCTCTGTTATGTAGAAGTCTTAAATTGCACCTGGCAAGCAGGTCACGACCCGGCCTCGGCTCTGGGGTCTCAAGATCTCGAACAACGCTAAGATTCATTGATATCGGAATACCGTCCCCCAACATTCTGTTAGTTTCAAAGGTTTTCTCATCTAAATTGCCATTGTAGATGGTATCAAATTGGGAAACTATTCAAGATATTAGACATACTAGATAGTCGAACTATGCTCCTTATTAAATTAAAGAAACCCTTTCTCGTCAAGTACTGGATGGTCAAAGCATTTCTCGATTCAGTTGTATTACCGGAGACCCATATTTCTCAAATAATTGATATAGAGAGTAGCAAAAGCAAGCCCTTACTCTTATTATTATTTTTCATAGATTATCTGTATCAATTATTTGGGAATCGACCTGAGCGATGGACACTGAGAGTATTTAATTGATACATTACTTTAAAAAAAAGTCGGTAAGCAATTGCAGTTCTCAATAATATTAAAAACATAATCAATAGGCGCTAGCTTACAAATTTCTAAACCATCCTTACTTTCTTACTAATATTATAAATGTGAATGTGTGTTTTTTTGTTTGTATGTTTGCCTTTCTTTCACGCCGCAATGGAGTGATTTTATGGTATGATTTTTATGTCAGTAGGTAGTTAAGAGGCTGTAGAGTAATATAGATCACATTTCACCACGATAAAATATCTCATTCTTATGGGAAGATCCGTTACAAAGCTTATTTGAATCATACTAAATTTCATGATTTCTTATAGCTGGTGCTATTGGTTGTTTTCACCTGGTTGCATACGATACTAAATCTTTGTCATTATGAAAAGCACGCACGGTTTCTAATAGATGACGCTGTATTAAATAAGGTACCTAGACTTTTTGTCGATAAACTTTTCAATATTTGTTAAACTTTGAATATTATAAATGCTAACGTTTATAAGCAAGCATAGATGGATAGATGTTTGTTTCTTTTTTACGTAAAAACTACGTTTATGTAAATACGCTTTAAGACGAAACTTTACAGTAATAAAGCTTATACATGTGTACATCAGAATAAAGCATAGGCTACTATTTAGAACGATAACTGACAAACGTGCGGGCAGAACCGTAAGCAAAAGCTAGACTACTATAAAATAAACACATTAAATCATTCGTAACGCTTACAAAGTTTGGTTAAAATCAAGTTGACCGTTCATTATTAGCTACCCATATAATTAGCGCCTCAACAACTGTATTGAAACGTCTCCAGATAGTGAGGGACTTTTATGAATCCGGTCACGACTCATTCTAAATGAAGTGAGGAGTTTGTCACGTAACAACCTCTCGGATAGCATTTGAAATCGCGATAAAAGGGAAATTTACTGCCGTCCTAAATACTTGTAAGTGCCTATATATTCTTGAGACGCGTAAGGAATCAAGTGTATGATGATTTATGTGTTGTTTAAGCTTTCAGTTTAGTTACTTCGGGTTTTTGTTTCATAATTCTATGCAAATCTTGCTTCTGTAATCTTAATGGAAGAATAAATGAATGAATCACTTTAATATTTAAATAGCTTGTCAATATATTATCATATTAAGTGTGTTTTAGTTGGTAAACAAAATTACAATCTTGAAGGATAGTCATTTTATCAAAAAACAAAGTTTAAATAATAATATCAAAATTACTCTTGAAGAAACAAAAAGTTTGAAATTGAAATCAAAAATATCTGACAATTTAGTATATCCAATTTTTAAATCTTCTAATTATTCGTAGAACTAAAAAGACAATATACTTTTCTTTTTGATAACTCTACCAGAATAATTTTAATAGACGTAATTACCAAAAAGTTTTATTGTTTTTTACCGAATCGCTTTTTATTGTACAAATTATTCCTAACTTTTTAATTTAAAATAGTGCATAGTTAATGTATATTATCTGTGGTTGTATATAATTGGATGTGTACTAAACATCTATTTTGTGTTTATATAATATGTCTACCATTTGTTAGTGATTCAAAATAAATAAATAAATACAGTAAAAGCTTGCCATTACAATTTGTTTACAAAATTAGCAAAATTTTACAAATATATGTTATAATTTAAATGATACGGGCATATGTATCGAGCAACTTTGAAGTTTACGAGAATTTGATGCTTTCTCTGTTAGTTGTTGATATAAATATTGATTTAGACTGACATTAATTTTAGTACTTACGTACTTAGTTTCGAATCATCCAGTGCAGTTTGAAAAATAATTTTACACATCAAATAGAAAATGCATCTTAAATTGTTGAATCCAAAAATCTTCTATTGCAAATTGTATTTGATATAAGCAAAGCGTGAGATGAAAGCAAGCTGGTCGAATCTTGATAATGCAAATATAGGGCTACAGCGTCCGATGTACGGAGCTCTTTTTACCACGAGTTTCAAATAATATTTTGTTTGAATAGAGTTACCACCTGGTATGATTGCCAGTGGATTTGTTCGACGTAAAACTGTGTAATTCGTAACGCAGTAAAATAATAATCGGATGGTTATAATACTATTTGAGTATTTGTTTATTTAATAATCGTAAGTTTCCTTTAATAATTAAGTATTATTTACTGAAGTAAATAATCAGAATCAGAGTACTGATTTGAACACCTATTTTTTAGCCTTCCGTTGGTTAAATGTGTGAGTGCCAAGTTCATCGTGTGATAGATGGAGTTAACATAGCGCCCGCGAATCTTTACTACTTAATTAGGAGAGGGAAATGTTTGTTATATATATCCTTTTTCTGAAGGATATGCATATATTTCCATCCATTCGGTGATATTTTCAAAGACGTATAATTGAAACATGATTTAAAGTTATTTGACTGATTTATGAGAAGTTAGTCAAAGTTTATAAGTAAAGTTTATTTTTTTAACGTGCAAACGTCTTTTCATGAGATTATGTAGAAAATTATAATATAATTAATATTGTTAATTAAGTAATTATATTAAAAAAATAAATATCGTCTGCGTTAAAGTATCTAAAGTCTTTCTGAAACCTCTGTGGTTGTGGGCAATGTCCTCTACAGCTAAAATTTTTGATGGTGACCGTACTTATATCAAATACCAGGCCAAAAGTAGCGGTCGAGTGGTCACGTTGAATGTTGTTTTAATAAAAATGATACCAATTTTATTTTCGCTCCCTGGGAAATTAGCTTTTTCTAGGTATTTTCGTAAGGTGTACGGCATTTAATATGTACATATAAACAAGTATTTTCTTTATATTCCTACGTATAATGGTATAATAAATATGTAATGACAAGAGATTGATAATGATAAAAATTTATTTGGGCTCCATTTCGCTCTTAAATATATAGATCCAAATATGTATAATTACAGTTAATACCAAGATGCCAAATGTGAATTTGTTTTTAAAGACATGTCATGCAATAAATGTAACGCTATGTTGTAAACGCTAAAAGTAGCTAAATCTGTGTGTTAGTTTTGAAGTCTTAATTGCTGTGCTAATATTGATTAATTTTACAAAAAGTGGCAAGATCGATTAACTATAGACTACACAGACTGAGATACAACTTGTTGTAAACATTAGAAAATCCACAGGCATAAACGATTGAAATAAGAAAAGAAATTGAGTCATTAACGATTCAGTCATTGTTTTATTCAATTCAGATGTTGAAGTACTTCCCACTCATATTTTAAAAATAAAAGCATATTACTTACTGTTAGCTATAAAATTCTTCGATTTCATAAATTATAAGGCAATTTCCGCCACCTTAATGTTTTATTCAAGTCGTGGCTACGTGTTAACGGCGTCGATGAATTTTTGACATGAATTCCTCGGCTTAGTTTTAAATAAAAATTTGATATACATGCTTCACTGTGGAAAGCATCAGAAATTCTGAGTGGTTCGTAAAAATGTTGAAATTACATTCTGTGTTCTGATTACTTACGGAAAAAGCTCTTTTTTGTAAGTAATCAGTTCCACCATTTTATATGAGACTGTTTTTGTTGGTATTAAAAAAGCTTTTCCTGAAGACTGGGTACATATCTATTTCAAAATACGTTTTACCTCATATTTTGTTACAAACTCTTTTAAAATTAATGCAATTGTAGTGAAATTGTGATCAAGTATTGCTGCTCCATACAAACAGAATACAATAAGAGTAATCCTTTCGTGTCACTGCACAAAAGCAATAACGCAAATGAAAACTGGTGCTCGTTAAATATTCTTTGTAAGAGTGTCAAATACGTTACGATAAACAATTGAATGTAAAGAGTTATCTCACTTGCTAGTAAATATTTTCAGGTTTTTATTTTGGTGTTATAAATGGCAACAATAATTTTTGTTTGACTTGTTATTTGAAGTAAGAGATAGAGAAATAAAATTATTTTCGTGATAAGTTTAGAACTCGTTTTTTTTTCTAACTTTCTTTAATCTTTTAACTGAGTATAAATAAAAACAGAATAACAATTATTATCAGAATGAATTTTTGTGTTTTATTCACAATTGGAGAGCCATGTGAAGTGTAACGCAGAGTGATTATGACATCACCCCGCCCTTAGCTAATCGTAGGGCTGGAGTATTTCCTCAAGAGGTTTACACTTGTGTCTCTGCAGTTACAGGATCCATGAGTGGCGCTGGTCACTAACTATCACCACCTTATTTATTTGTCTATAAGTATAAATATATAAGGTTCTGGTTCCGAGCTAGTTAACGTCACAACTATCGTTGAACGCTCTCGCAATCAAAGTGAAAACAGTGCAAAATAACCACCGTGGTGCAAAAAAGTGCCGATCTAATTGTAACCTGTGCGTGTGTGTGCCGAAAGACTATAAAATAACACTATAAAATCAGGGATAAAGTGATAAGAACTCGTAATAAAACTAGTCACATAACCTTTGAGGTTATATGTCAAACGGTAAACAAAATCATAGACAATAAAAAAATTGACTAAACGGCCGTGTAGTTACTACCAACTTAATAAAACAAATAGTTCGTTCAGAAACGTTGATAAACAAATTGCGTTCTGTTTCTCCTAATGATGTCTTCCGAACTGTCACCAGAGATGTCACTGCTTCTTGCGAAAATGACAGAACAATTAAAAATACAAACAACTGTCATAACAGAAAATGTCACAGCAGTTATATTACAAAAAGTGGAAGAAAAATTAAAACCAATAATTGAGGAGAACCAAAACCTGAAAATTGAAGTCAACAAATTAAACAACAAGATAACAAATCTCGAGGCGAACAATAAGAGGAAAAACGTCATCATTCATGGGCTTGCAGAATCAAATGCAGAGAACCACGAAAACCTAATTACTCTCGTTACATCAACAATGAAGGAATTAGACGTAAAACTAGATATATGTAGGTGAAATAGATAGACTTCAGAGAATAGGCAAAAAAGGAAACAATGATGCTAAAATCCGACCAATCTTGCTGGCTACCACTACCCTTGAGAAAAAGATTCAGATCTTGAAAAATAAGAAGAAAATGAAGCCGAACATTACACATGATTTACCAAAAGCAGTACTACAGGCAAGAAGTGAAAATAAAAATACCAACACAAACAAAGACAACGAAAAAGAAAAAGATCCGACACTCCAAGTCCAAAACAATATGTAACAAACGCCAAGGTGCCTAAGAAAAATGCATTTCAGTACCTTCGGGATAGATCAAACTCTTGCTCTGGAAACATCATATATAAAAACTAACCCACCACTTCCGGAAATCAATCAACTTCAAATAGTTAAACAATACCAACCACAACAAATAATTTCACAGCTTAAACAAAACAAAAACAACAACCAACAACCAATGCTCCCACTACGGCTGGTCACCGCGGGAGAAAACGACCAATACCCTCCAACACAAAGCAACAGACTGCACATTGCAACATTAAATACATTGACTCTAAGAACACATGAATCTCTACTAGAGCTTGAGGAAGCATTGAAAGATCTTAACTGGGACATCTTAGGAATAAGTGAAGTGCGAAGGGCTGGTGAAACAATAGAAGAACATACAGGCTAGAGAAGTATACCAAAGGAGAACCTGGGGGACAGAAAGGAATTGGATTTATGGTGAAATCACAACTAAGAAATAATATACTAAACTACATTGGCGTCAGTGATCGAATCGCAATTTTAATTATTAAACTACCCAGTCATCATAAAACATGGGCAATAATACAAGCCTATGCACCAACTGAACAAGCTGACAAAACAGAACACACTGCCTTCTACAACAACTTATCCCTAACTATACATCAATATTCAAAAAATGGGAGAAAACAAATAGCACTTATGGGAGACTTTAATACCCAAGTAGGGACCAAGCAAAACAAAGACGAATATGTACTGGGTGACTTTGGTCATGGTAAAAGAAGCACAAATGGACAAAGGCTCGTAGACTTATTACTGGAGCATAAATTAATCCTCCTGAATAGCATTTTCAAGAAAAACAAGAACAACAAGTGGACCTGGTTTTCTCCGGATGGCAAATACAAGAACGAAATAGATTATATTATAAGCAGCCACCCAAATTTGTGCACAGACACCTCAGTTATATCAAAGCTAAACTATAATACCAACCATCGCATGGTAAGAGCACCCCTTAAACTAACACCAACTAAAAGGCCTAGAAGGTATATCACACCATCCAGTATGATCCATTATCCAGAAAACAATAAAATAATAGCCCGTTCCCTATCAATACTCAGCAAGGAACTACTGAAGTCAAATGAAAGGGATTTTAGGGCAAGCTACACGAAATTGCAGGACCAACTTAAAAATTTTAACAAAAACAAACCATCAAAACATAAGTACGTATTAAGTGAAGAAACACTACAGCTATTTCAGGAGAGAAAACAACTGTTTGATAGCAAAATGAAGAAAGAGAATATTCAACTTATCACCAAACTAAGTAAAAAGATCAGGGAAGGTATCAGAAAAGATGGAAAAACAACAAGACTACAAACATTAGAAAAACATATTTTAACCTCTGGAGGTACAAGAAAAGCTCTAAAAGAACTACGAGAATCAAATCCATGGATACCAAGCTTGAAATATGACCACTGCAATGTAACAAACCGAAAAGACATAAACAAAGTAGCTACAAACTTCTATCAGAATCTATATTCCAACCGAGACAATACATATCAAAGAAACTATAGAATCCTTACACCTAACTTATGTTCTTCAGACTCAGAACCTGAAATTTTATACAACGAAGTCAGGAAAGCAATATTAAGCCAAAAACTAGAAAAAACACCAGGACCAGAGAAGATTACTAATGAGTTACTAAAAGATACATTAGATGAACTGTCTCCTAACTCAAATCTTCAATAACATTATGTTATCAGATCATATACCAGAACAGTGGGAAACATCTCATATAATTCTTATATATAAAAAAGGTCCAAAAGAAGACATAGGTAATTATAGACCGATAAGTTTGATGTCCAACATATATAAAGTTTTTTCTAAAATCATCCTAAACCGTATAAGCACCAAATTAAATGAAAACCAACCAATAGAACAGGCCGGCTTTAGAAAAAACTTTGCAACCATTGACCATATACATACTGTAAAACAAATTATAGAAAAATACAAAGAATATAACAAACAATTGTACATGGCCTTTATAGACTATACCAAGGCCTTCGACAGTATAAGCCACGAAGTTATTTGAGAAAGTCTAAAAAACCAAGGAATCCCTATACATTACTTAAACATAATCAAAACTATATATTCAAATACCAAAGCAAGAATACAACTGGAAGGTTTGGGAGAGACTTTCAATATTAAGAGAGGGGTCAGACAGGGAGACCCACTGCCACCCAAGCTGTTTTCAGCAACTTTTGAGAATATATTCCGAAAGATGGAATGGGATTAGGTTGGTTTAAACATAGATGGACGAAGACTTAATCACTTAAGATTTGCAGACGACATAGTCCTTGTCGAAGAAAACCCTAAAAAATTAGAGAAAATGATCCAAGACCTAGGCAGAGAAAGCGAGAAAATTGGGCTATCCATGAATATCACCAAAACAAAGTTATTAACAAACTCAAGCAAAGAAGAAATTACAATAAATAACCAACCGCTGGAATATGTAGAAGAGTACATATACTTGGGTCAGATCATCTCCCACAATGATCAAACAGACAAAGAAATTAAAAAACGAATTGCAAACGGATGGAAAAAATACTGGTCACTCAAAGAAATCATGAAGGCCACCGATCTTAGTATGGGCACAAAACGGAGAGTCTACAATACCTGCATTCTACCCTGCATTACATATGGCTGCGAAACATGGTCTCTCTCAAAACATCACAGAGCCATGCTGCAAGGATGCCAAAGAGCGATGGAGAGAAGCATGACAGGTATCAAAAAACAAGAAAGGAAACAAAACACTTTTATAAGAGCCAAGACGAAGATTATGGATGTACTTACGAAAATAGACCAATTAAAATGGAGATGGACAGGCCATATGCTAAGGAGCACTCAGGAAAAGTGGAGTAAAATTGTAACAGACTAGTATCCCAGAGATGGAAAAAGGAAAAGGGGAAGACAATCCAAGAGATGGGAGGATGAACTGAAACTAACAGCAGGCCCTGCTTGGAGAAGGGTGGCCAGAGATAGAACTCAATGGAAAATGTTGGCGGAGGCCTTTGCCAAAAGGCACGCTGAACTTAGAGATATCCTCTAACAGAGGAAACATATCTTTCACAACTATTTAAGTTCAGGATAAAGGGCTTATTGTATTGTATTGTATAAATATATAATATTTAAATCTAGTTCCTGTAAAAGTAAGAAAGTTAATATTTAAAAATGTTAAGTAGTGTCCAGAATAGTTGATATGATGTGATTGCCAAAGAATCGCCGTGGCGTAAATTTTAAACGGCTATTAGAACTTTCACATAAAAATTCAACAGCACATGTCATTGCTTCTCTGCAAAAACTATTAAGTTATCTTTAGGACGCTGTTTAAGTATAACGTTCGCTACAAAAGACATTGTACATCATAAAATGTAAATGTGTGTAAGTGAGATATGAGCGCTCACGAGTAGTCGATAAATTACAAATCAGTCACAGGCATAATAGGACCATTCCTCAGCCAAGAAGTTGGAGTTGGCTCCAGTTCAAGTAAAGTTCTTGATCTTGCCTCCTTGGCGGCGATATTGTAAGTAGTTGTGAATATATATTGTTGTACCTGTGTGTCTTATATTTGTGTTCTAAAATATTGTTTTAGTTACCAAAAATATCTGCGATATGACGTTTCAGACATTCAAAAATTAATGTTGTTTGTCAAAATATGTTGCAAAAAGTGTTAAATTTGAATTAATTATAAAATTTCGCATGCAAAGTTCTAGGATTTTGGTCGGTTGTCATTTTGATAATTTTCACTATGAGTAAAGCGATATCTGCAGCATATGAGTAAAGCTTCAGATTCATATTTAATAAGCGTTTTTTTTTGTCTTGGTAAATAGAATTTTCTCATACATTAAATGAAGATTTTAGTTGAAAAAATATATAAAAATCTACTAAGGAATAAGAAAAAATGTACTAAGTACAACAATGTCTGTGTGTACCTTTACAATAAGTTTTTTTTTACATCTAAATTCGATATAGATAAAAATCATAAAAAAATTAACTATTTGCATATTTCTTAAATTTTAATCTGAACAACTATTAGAATAGCTACATTAACAGTACAAAACAGGCTTGACAGAACTTTTATATTACTAAACTGTAGAGAAACAGTTACATACTGTTGCACAGCTAGTATTCTCGTATATGATATATTCAAGCAAATACATTGTGATTGTACGTCTCGAATGTTGCTCTCAAAAGTGGCCCAGGTCTTGAATTGTTTTAAACGACGCGTTTATACAAGTTTGCAAGTATTGATGTAATACCTTGAATTATAATTTGAATTAAAAACATGTGCATAGTGACATAGCCGTATTGTTTTCAGACATAAAGTCAAATGGAAGCTAACTAAATTTACTAATGTTGAACCAATAGAGACATAAGTTAAGAGTATTTATAAACGTATTTCTATATACACCTCATTAGAAATGTTTAAAATTAAATTCAAAGTAATTGCCAGTGGCTTTCAGACTAGCAAATAACTTTCATGCAGGTCACAGTTCACTTAGAAAAATCCTTACTAAGCGAAGTATCTATACAAAAAACGCGTTTTTCTCTTTTTTTTGTTCAAAATACAACTCTCACACTAGGAATAAATTCTGTGTCGCGGGAGACTTTACAAACATAACGGACACAAAAAAACACCCAGACGTAGCATAATTATTTGTGGATCACGCAAAGTGTTATCCCATGTATGGATCGGACCCACTGCACTTCGGTGTAGTAGAAAGAGGCGAGGCGACCGTTTAAAACACAATGTCAACCATACCGCCAATTCGAATCCAACATATTAAATATGAATCCACTGTGAATACAAAGAAAAAATATCACTAAAAAGCTATATTGAATAATCATTGAAATGAAACTAGTTTTAAAGAATACTTTTTAAAAATTTAGTTCTAAGAATTAGCGTCTGCGCACGACCCAGCTTTTGCTCCATCTACAAATATGCCCGCTGATCCGCTGAAATTGAAATTTAAGACTGTATGAAACCTTTTAAGGGTTAAAGTTACGTTAAGACTTGTACAAGTTGAAAGACTTCCTATTACGTCCTAGTTTTACGTACAGAAAGTACGTTTTGAGGTTTAGTTTTACTTTTAATTTTAAAAATAACAACTTCATAAACCACATACTTACCGTTTATATTTTTGCTAACCTCACGCGCTAGCTTAATGTTTTGATTAAGAATATCAGTTATATCGCATTATATATAAGGACTTTAGTGCTTATGAGCATAGAACGATATGTATGAGATGTTTTGTTTTTATAAATGAACCTAATATTATATCGATATAAAAATGAATAAATAAAACATAATAACATTTTTTGAGTGACTGTACATACTGGCAAGTGTCAAAGTATGCTTCGAAATAAGTGGCATACTATACTGTGTGACGAATAAATAACATAGTACAGTATTCACACTACTACAGTCTCTTTCATGTCAAGTATCCCACTTCCAACTTATTTTAAATCTAAAAGTTTTTTAGTAAGGACATTTTAAATTCACTAATAACTACTGGCAGTGGTAATGACCAACTAGTACATTATAAAAATATGAAGTACGAGTACAGTATACGATTAAAGTTTGGCGTTTTCTTCTTCCTTTTTTAAAACTCTAGTCGTAATAAAACCAGGTTAATTCCCGTCTACAATAATGACTTAGAAAAAAAGTAGCGATAAAAGTTGTTATGAGTCTATGCAGCATTTTTATTTAGTTAAAACCTTCACAATTTCAATTTATAATGCCTGTTAACGAGAATGATGTTGTGAGCTCTGCATAAATACCGACACCGCGGCTATAAAACTGCCAAGTTATTAAACTCAGCAGATCTTTAATTACGTACAAGTAAACAATGAAGGTCGCAATGAAATATAGGGTTTGTATAAAGGATCAGTTTAGACTGAACGAACATTGTGTTGTATATTATCATAAATCGGGTTCATTTCTCTTTTTTTTTATTATTTATTATCAAAACCTGCCAGTGACTGTACTCTACCTGATGAAAGGCATAAATAGACTCTAAGAGATGTGGTCACCATACTTATTGCGAATATAGACGATGCAGTATGATGACCCACATTGTGGTGGCCTAGTAAAATGCTTTTTCACGCCTTGTTTGTGGGTGTGAAAGACATGACAGTCATTGTAGCATTCTATTGCACACACTTACTACGAAACTGTCACCCCTGCATCATTACATGGTTTAATCGAGAGAAAATTTACTCATGTAGCTACGTCATGTGAAATTGCTGAATCAACACCATTTTGTGATACATTTTAACGTATATAATTCTATATTATACATGTATACCATAATTAACGAAGTTGATAACTGGTATAAATTCGTAATGAATAAAAAGGTCACTGCATTTGAATCTAACAGTTAAGAGAACCTACTCGTTTAGTTAATAAACTACGAATTAGCACGATTGCATGAACCTGTTTCGTGTCTTTTTTAAGTTAATGATATAGGTATCTCCAATTTCAAATGTTGTCCAATAGTAGTAACTTGTCAATAGAATTAATAACATTGTGTTGTAGATAATTTTCATTATTTGAGGTAGTACAAGAAACCTGAGTTATACTTCAGATACGTGACAATGGTTGCAATAAAAAGCATTAGTCAAAGTTGCATTAGTCATAACCGAAATTTAAGTTAAAAAACAGGGAGAATTAACTCACATACGATCAGATGGATCGAAAACATACATGGATCTAGTTTAGTTGACAATTTAATATTTTATAACAATCATTATAATTTGTTGAAACATTATTCTACTTATATTTGAACAAAGTAAGGGTCTGCTACAGACAAAAATGTTGCACAGAGAATCTGTATACTGAAGTGGAAGGGGACCGGTCACGTCCTTAGACAGACTAGTGGTGGCTGAAGCAGAAATGTGTTAAGAGCGGAGACTACGATTAGGTCAACGTAGTATAGAGTGCTCTGCGGCATGATGGGCCTCATTTTGTATACATTTATCACTACATTACTATTCTAAGAATACTTCAACTGACCGTGTGGAGTGAGCCTAAAGAATATTCCATTATATTAATATACAGAGGCGTTTAATCCCATTCGTATTCACACTCACGGCTGCCATGTTTGTCCGCAACTCGACACATGCTTCATATGTACGTAAAACATGAAAAGCACTAAAACAAGGGTGCACTATGAGTTAGCATGACGTCATTGGTTCAACGCTCACCCCTTCTCTCGTCGACTGTAGTATATACGACTTCGTATAAGTACTAAATAGTGCACGTACCTTTTGTCTATCTAAGGTACTTGACTGTGTTGAATGACTTTTATGTTGAGTAACTAGAAATAGTCAACTACGATTTATGGGTGATTTTTTATTATTTTTTTAAAGTTTTTTTAGAAAATCTACATATGTTACCAATGTCAGGCCTATTGCCCAAAGGGATACGCAGATACAATTGATCTCTTGTCTGGACCAATTGATCCTGACATACTTTTTTGAACTGAATGACTTCATTCACGCTATATAAAATCACGCTACGGGCAATAGAACACGAGGCTGTGAGGGTCAGTTACTGAAAACGTAATAGGTGAGTAAACTTTTTTTTCAATATGAGTAGCAACTTTATCGCTTTACAAAATTCTATGACTTCATGTTAACACATCATTTATTGCCTTATAAGACCAAAGCAACTGGGGCAGAATCTTTTTGTCGGCCTTCAAAATTAGAGAATTCTGAGAGATTTTAATTTTTCGTCAAAAACTAAACGAATTACTGAAGACACACCAACATTAAAAAAAAATAGTATCAATAGTATATTGTAGGTCATATATTGTACCTTTTCTTCTACTTGATCTTTTCAAAATATATTTATCATGATATATTATATTGGCTGCTTCTCAGCAGCTGAATCGGGGCATTTGACTCCTAAGTCAACGTAAATAGCACAAATACCAATCATAATTCTCGAGATTATAATTACTCGTATGTAGTAAATACGAAATCTGAAAACATATTTGTTCTGATTACGTTTCCTCAAATGATAGGAATGGTAATCAACTCTGTAAATATTTGTATATCAAATCCGAGCACAGTAGTTGAAGGAAATAATAAAACGTTATTTATTCAGAGCCAGCACGTGGTTTGGTTGTACAAAACAGCCCCAATATCAGAACCTTACGTAAGCAGAAGGATGCCTAATACCAGGCTAGGCAAGCGGCCTAAAAATATAATATAAACAATATTGCTCAGAAGCGTTCAGTGCAAATAAATTTGTTTTATTGTTTTTACGATTTATTCTGCTTCCAAAGAGTTTTAATTACATATGTACGATAAATTTAAGATTATCCTAATATTGAATATCTTAATATTGACCTTTTATGAAATTATTATTTAAAATTATTCACCCATTTTAATTTCAAGTCATTTCTAAATTGTGATTTCAAATAATATTTGTAATGAAATATTAAGAAAAAGTTAATCATCTATTTGATTAATAGACCAGGGTCGATAATTTTTAAAAGCAATTAAAATCATAGTAGGATGAAACCCATTAGAAAAGGAGGGGAATATTATAAAAATGAAGGAAAAAATAATTTACGGGCGATCTGAGGTCGGGGAGGGGATGGGGGTGAGTTTTTAAGGGTAAAAACGGTTTTTCTCGATTTCCGGCAAAACTAAAAGTCCTATCGAAAAAAGTTAAATGGCAAAGTTGTAGGTAATAAAAAGATCTAAAACTTTTGTATTAACACTTTTTTCCAATAACCACAAAACTTATGTGAAAAATTCAAAAAACCAAGTTTTTGGTTTTTTATTTTCATCTTTTACAAAAATTTATTTTTTTTAACGAAATTTGGTGAAAACTTACCTTTTTATGTCCCAAATACGCTGTAATTTATTTGATTAAAAATATTTATTTTTTCACCTTATTTTGAATTTATATCGAAAAAACACCCTAATTTTCAATCGAAAACTCACCCGTCAAAATATAAGCTTTTTTCAAAAAGTTGGTATGATTTCTGTTCGTTGAAATCTCTACTTTTCGATGGTGAAAACAAAAATATATGTTACTATAGTAAATCTTCTCAGAAAATGCAAAAAATCGAAAAAAACTCGAATTCGAAATTTTCTTTTTAATCTTTATAAAAAATTTTGAGCTATTTATTAAAATTAACACTTTAATTACTCGAAAAACATTAGATTACATGTTACATTGATAAAAAAAATTACAAATAACAATATACTACTATAATTAACAAACAAATCACTTAATAAAATTAATATTTAATAAGATTTTATTTCACTTTTTATTATTTTTAAAGGCTTCTACCCTGGTCTAAAAGATTGAAATTAAATGATGTTTTAGTACAAGATAAAAAAATAATAATCTCCTTAATTTTGCACAAACAAATTTAGTTAATCCCATGGAAAAAAAAATATTTCAAAATACATAAAAAATATTTTAAAAATCTATAAAAAATATATGAAATATATATCATAAATATATTTGTAATAACAAATTTTTGGCCGATTTTCATATATATTTTGTACATTTCAAATATATTTCAGATGTATTCAAAATATATGAAATATACATGAAAATCAGCCAAAAGTTAGTTATTTAAAATATATTTATTATATACATATTTTTTATATATTTATACATTTTAAATAGATTTTTAATATATTTTTTAGACATTTTGACATTTATTTCTTTAATATTTTTTTAATAAATAAAGAATAAATGAATTTTTTAATGAATCATAAGTAACATACAACATAAGTAACATAGTACATCATAAGTAACATAACTTATTAAATATTAATTTTATTAACTGATTTGTTTGTTAATTATAGTAGTATATTGTTATTTGTAATTTTTTTTATCAATGTAACATGTAATCTAATGTTTTTCGAGTAATTAAAGTGTTAATTTTAATAAATAGCTCAAAATTTTTTATAAAGATTAAAAAAAAAATTTCGAATTCGAGTTTTTTTCGATTTTTTGCATTTTCT
This sequence comes from Hypercompe scribonia, assembly GCA_949316085.1. Classification (NCBI taxonomy): domain Eukaryota; kingdom Metazoa; phylum Arthropoda; class Insecta; order Lepidoptera; family Erebidae; genus Hypercompe; species Hypercompe scribonia. Next base: position 12,573,318 of record OX438981.1, on the reverse strand, counting down.
GAGAAGATTTACTATAGTAACATATATTTTTGTTTTCACCATCGAAAAGTAGAGATTTCAACGAACAGAAAACATACCAACTTTTTGAAAAAAGCTTATATTTTGACGGGTGAGTTTTCGATTGAAAATAAGGGTGTTTTTTCGATATTAATTCAAAATGAGGTGAAAAAATAAATATTTTTAATCAAATAAATTACAGCGTATTTGGGACATAAAAAGGTAAGTTTTCACCAAATTTCATTAAAAAAAATACATTTTTGTAAAAGATAAAAATAAAACATCAATAACTTGGTTTTTTGAATTTTTCACATAAGTTTTGAGGTTATGTGAAAAAAGTGTAAATACAAGAGTTTTAGATCTTTTTATTACCTACAACTTTGCCATTTAACTTTTTTCGATAGGACTTTTAGTTTTGCCGGCAATCGAGAAAAACCGTTTTTTACCTTTAAAAACTCACCCCCATCCCCTCCCCGACCTCAGATCGCCCGTAAATTATTTTTCCCTTCATTTTTATAATATTCCCCTCCTTTTCTAATGGGTTTCATCCTACTACGATTTTATTTCAATTTTTATTATTTTTAAAGGCTTCTACCCTGGTCTATAAATACTATTTGGTAACTTGGGTTACAAAAACTAGTGCCTATGTGTACCCATACCAAAGTATACAACTTTGGTACGACCGCGTACTGGGCAACGCAGCGTTGGTAAGCCACCCATAAGGTGGTCCTACGACCTGGTAAAGGTCGCGGGCAACCATTGGTTGCGGGTCCCGTACCAGCTGTTGTAGAGAACATTGGGGGAGGCCTATGTCCAGTAGTGGACGTTTTTTGGCCGAGATGATGCTGATGATGATATAGGTACTTCATAAATCGTGACATATTCATTTAAGAAAAGAAAAAAACAACGAATTATAACGTTGCGGTACAAGATAAATAATTTTTCATATTAGACAAATTTTATTGACTCTATCGTATTTTATCGTAGTAAATAAACAGTATACTACACAGAATATTGTCACTTTAAAATTACTCAGTAAACATTGATTTCCCAACTTCGTCAAGCACCTATCGACAAGTTCTTGGCCCTTGTAATGAGCTTATGTGTTTCGGTGATACTACAAGTATCGTCTTCAAAGGGATTTAGTTGACTAAGTAATGGTAGTTACGGTACATGAAGTTTAGGTACTCTATGAGCCGTCTTTATACAGCTTAGAAGTTTGAATTTTGAAGTACAATTTATAATGAAGATTTTACAAGAGGTTATGGCATAATTTAAATTGAAATAATAAAATGAAATATGTAATTTACATATCATATTACACTGTGTGTGTATAACGTGTCCAGGCAGACCTTATTCAGAAAAATTCAATATTACACTCACAAATGCATTCATAAAAGTAAATATAATAAAATTTCTAATATTAAGTATCACTTTATATTACCGATATTACTATCGTAAAATTAACTACCCATTCAGTCAATTAGTACTGTAGTACAGACAATGGAATACTCAAACAAATCAATTTATTTGGGAAAACATAAATTATTCCAAGACAGGAACAAAGACAAAGAGGTAGGACACCGAATAGACACTAGTATAGCCTGGAAAAATTCAAATTAAATAAATAAATTAATTACAGAAGGTCCAGAAATGTCTGTAGTCGAACCGCCACGTAAACTTAGCCCTCCTGATGGTTTTTTTATGTGGAGCGAATAATGCGCTCGGCTACACACGTGTAGCGACACAAATCCTGAATGTCGACCATACATTTTATCGATTCTTCGTAGATATGGCTGCTAGGTGAGTACCTAAAATAAAAAAAATTAGTGAGTTGCCTGTAAACGATGGAAACATTTATAAAAATATAGTTTTCACATTTATAATATAACTATTTACAGTGAAAGAAATACAATTCAAATCTCAAAGTTATATATAGCATAAATACTCGTAGTTAGCAGTACAGTTTAAAGAGCAATACATTTTGAAATATCATAAAAAAATACACCAACTTTATATAACTATATATTCGGAATAATAATCCACGTATACTAAGGACAAAAGAGAAAATAAGCAATAAAAAGAACGTCACTTGATGTCGAGACAGACGCTCTTGAGACAATGGGGTGCACTTTATGCCCGTATACACCAGTACCATGTGATACACATGCCCTGTAATTAGAACCCTGAGTTCAAATTTTGCTAATTAGTACCCTTTTTGAAGACTATATAGAATATATACATGTTTTTCAAATTATTTAGCTAGCTGTAGACCTATGTCCCTTATGTGATTAGGTTGCCCTACAATATATCTCAGTTTAATAAAAAAAATATCTGGATGGTTCGTTAGATGCGGGGCGGGTGATGTGTTCGGCTGCATACATGTGGCGATTCTATCTGTATAATTTTCAGATTCATTTATTTGAATTTTAATCTGCACACTATGTAACAAGAATGGAATTTATATCCATGTATTATCAATTCAGTTTATTGTACGAATTTTTTATTTATTTTGGAGTTCGATGAGAGAAGCCCAAAATCGTTCAAAATGACGTGCAGTAAAAGAAATCTTTATCTACCAGTGGTCTGCTATAGGCTGATAATATAATTAAATGTACGTTTTTGAGATAGATGGTATATTTTTGGTTGTGGAATGTATAATATAAAACTATTATTTGTTACAAGTAACTTAGAATATGTGTGATTAGTGTACAACACAGTTAATTTATTCGCTTTTAGACATTGTAAATTCAGCTGAAATGAACCTCGTACTTAAAGACTAAATAAACATCAACGGGGAAACAAAAATAATAAAAATATCTTTATTTATACTTATAATAATAGTATATGTATGAGCCAGGAGAAGGAAAACTTGAAACAATTCCTATACCAACGAGTCTGGTCTGCGTAGTATAGTTGGCTAAAACCTCTTTGTCACGAAGAGGCTTATGTCTGTCTATATCTAGGGGCTGTTCATGAAAATGATAACAGTTGGCTAAATAAGTCATTAAATACATGTAACGTTCCTTAACTTACTATATGTAGTCGTGTGTATCTACTTACTCTGCAGCGTCATGTTATTCTTATTAAACGGCAATTCATGGCGAAGGATTTTTACTTGTAATTTACTTCTTCGGCTTACTCACTTCGTTCAATAAAATAAGGTTAACTTATAAAGAAACACACACATAGGTATTCTCAAGAAACCTATAAAAATATTGTTTCTGAAGCACTTATTTTTGGAATAAAGTACAGAAATATTTATGTTAGCAAGTTTTACTCACACATTGGTACAATATCGCGTTTATTTATGATTTCCCTCGAGGACCCAACACCTATTTGTAGCAAGCCTTAAAGGGTGATAGTATGTTTTTATTACCCCTGTTATAAGTTGTTGTTATGAAAATTATGTTGCAACATATAAAGTTTCCCCTTGAAGTTGTTGTAGGGATATGATACGAATTAGTGTACGCCTCTATGAGAAGGTTTGTGGTAATTGTTTATTATATTTGGAGGTTTTCATCTTATATATTGTGGGCGATTCAATTATTTAACCTTTATAATTAAAGTATAGATACACTTGCTTTTTAAATTGTCTTTAGGCAAAGATGTTCATAATTTTTATAGTTCATCATAGCGAGAAAAGAGCTATTTATCTATTATCACGACAAAATTTATTGAATATCTGACATTCTGTATTTTTAAACATAATGGATTTATATCTGTATGTTAATTAGTTATTACTTGATTTTAGTATCGTAGTTATAATATAATAATCAAAATAATAGACTTTTAACAGAAAAACAACATACTGGATACAAGCTATTATTTTTGTTCAGTTTTAACCTATTACTAATCATTTAATATACTCTATGTAGTAAAATCTATGTTTCATAATCTGATCTTATGAACTCCAATGTAGATAGGTGTTTACCATCATGATTATCATCATCACATTTCATTGGGTGATTTAAAAGATAAGTTTTGCCAGAGCCTTGTCTATCGATCAACAGGTACACCACTTGCAGCTGAAGTTGACTTGGGATCCTAAATTCTTGGTGGGAATTCTTTACACCCTGGAGAGAACCCTATGCATCCCTATAAAAGGTAATTAAAATTTATCCATATGTAGCGCAAGCATAAGTTTTTCCTAAAGTATAGGGTAGGCCACGAATTAGTTAACATTTGAAAAAAATCGTAAAAAAAACTATTCGATATATTTTAAAAATTGTTTATTTACAAGAAAGTTAATGAGTTACAATTTTTTTTTAAAGTTACATTGTCTAAATGACCACCGTTTCGACGTTTGCACTTACAGTTACATTGTCTACGTGAGCACCAAAATTTTCGAATACTCGTCGGCATAAAAACCGCGAGATCGCCGACATCTGTTCGCTGATTTTTTCTTTTAGTTGACGTAGTATATTTGGTTTATTAATGTAGAAACGATTCTTTATATAACCCTATAAAAAGAAGTCTGCTGGAGATAGATCTGGACTTCTGAGTGGTCATGGAATGTCATCTTGTCTGGTAATCAGCTTTTCCGGAACCATGTCTTTGACTACCGGCAGGGACTCATTGGATATGTAACAAGTGGTTCCATCTTGTTGAAACTATGTGTTACGATTGTAGCTAGCAAATTCCAGTAGCATCGGTCCCAAAAACTCCCGTAACATGTTTACGCGGGATGTTAGATTCAAATGTTAATAAATTCTTGGCCCATCACATATAACGTAATGGCAAGTAACATAATAAAGTAACTTTAATATAATTATAATATGCTTAGTTCTTCTCTTTGTAGTATTTATCGACCATAAAGCCGCACACCAGTTAACAAAAGTTGGGAACGTGTTAGTTAAAACATCTACAAAACACCTACATACATCGCAACGATATGTCATTGGTAATAGTGATACATACTAGTACGAGGAACAAATTGTTATTTTTAACCAACTTCAAAAAGGGAAGTTCAACTTTCTACTGTATATTTTTTTTCCTATTTTTTAGTATTGAAACTGACAAAGACTAATCCTTTTTTTTTTTTTTTTTTTAACGTGTGGAAACCCCCTCGAGCCGTCACCCCACCGGGGTTTACGGCGGGGTGGTGTGTCGGAATCGGACCGACTAAAACCACACGGTGTGCCACTCTGCGCCTGAGATAGGAGGGATCCGGGAACCGCTGCTATTACGACATCCAGATCCCTCCCAGCGCCTGCCCGCTAATGCGGGCACCATCTATGGGTAAACTCTCTATTTTAGGCGACGTACGGCACACGCGGATGTCGCCTCCTCGCGGCTGGCCATTGTAGCGGATGGAGGGGAAAACCCGTCCCGTCCACCCGTGGCCACACTCAAGGCGGCATGAGGCGCTGGTATGCGCGCCTCCGCCGCCCGGCTCGCCGGCGGCGAATTGGGTCCGAGTGGATATCGTCCTCCCGGGCCTTCTCCGCCGCCTCCTTCCGCGAAATTACGTCTTCGCAGAAGGTTGCGACCGCGGTAAAACAACTGTCGCTACCGACCATGGAGCGTATTACGGCCGGTAGCGAGAGATCTCCTCCAATAACTGCAGTGAGGACCCCACGCTGCGCCGCCCAGGCGGAACAAACCGCCAGCGTGTGCTGAGCCGAGTCCTCACTGCAGTCGCAGTGGTGACAGGCGGGACTCAATTCCCTCCTGGCGACCGAGTGCAGATACTTCCCGAAGCAACCGTGCCCGGAAAGAACCTGCGTGAGTCGGAAGGAAAGGGTCCCGTGCTGCCGCCCTGCCCACTCGGCGATGACCGGCTGGAGAGCCTCCACGGCGGCAAAGCCAGCACGTGGAGCCTCCAGCCGGGACGACCAACGAGCCATCGTGGCTCGACGAGCGGCCTCTCGCCACTCGCGTATCTCTTCGGGCGGGGGCCGAATGCCGCTACCCACCCGGAAGTCAACCGTCCGCCGATAAACTTCGGCGAGCACTTCCGCCTCCAAATCCCACGGGGGAGTTCCGGCCAAGGCGCACGCCGCCTCTGTCGATACGGTGCGGTAACCGCGTATGGCTCTAACCGCCAATATCCTCTGAGGGCGCCAGAGGCGAGCCCTATTCTGGGCAGTCAGAGCCGCCGCCCACGCCGGTGCACCATACAGTGCCATTGACCGGACAACCCCCGTGTATAGCCGTCTCGTCGCGACGCTAGCTCCACCCAGATTGGGCAAAAGTCGCCCAAGGGCAGAAGCAGCGCCGACCAGCTTTGGAGAAAGCTGTCGGAAGTGCTCGTCGAAGAGCCACCTGCCGTCGAGGATCAGGCCCAGATACTTTATTTGGGCCTGAACCGGTACGAGGACCGAATTGACCACAATGGAGGCGCCGGAGGGTGGACCACGACGGGGCCCATGGAACAAAAGGGCCCCCGTCTTGTCCAGGGCCACCCGCAAACCCAGCGCCTCAATTCGCCCGACCACCAGAGAGACACCCGTGGTGGCCAGGCGCGCCGCCTCTTGAAAGTTTGCTCCCCGGGCCGTGACCAATGTGTCATCTGCGTAACAAATTACGCCCAGCCCGGGGGGAAGACGACCTCGAAGGGCCCAGTCGTATCCCATGTACCACAGGAGTGGTCCGAGGACAGACCCCTGCGGAACACCGCACGACATGAGCCGCCGCCTTAGAACACCGTCTCGGTCCTCGTACATGACGGTACGCTCCTCAAGATAGTCTGCCACAAGCCGCCTCAGGTACTTTGGCACCCCATGGTAGTGGAGTGCTTCCCTGATGCAGCTAAATGGCAGACTATTAAATGCGTTGGCGATGTCCAACGACACCGCCAACAACACGCCGCCACAGCTCACCGCCTCTTCGGTAACGGCCCTCAGGCGCAACACGGCATCGACCGTCGAACGCCCCGCCCGAAAACCAAATTGGGCGTCCGACAGATCGGGGCCCACCTCGCAGAGGTGCCGGACGATGCGGGCAGAGAGTATCCTCTCAAACAGTTTACCCGCCTCGTCCAGCAACACGATGGGCCTATAGGCCGCTACCGATTCGGCTGGCCGTCCCGGCTTCCTCAATAGGACCAGCTTCCCGCTTTTCCAGCACTCAGGGAAGCGTCCGGACGCCAAGCTAGCGTCCAGGACCTCCCTGAGGCGGTCCGACATGTGTTCGAGGGCTCGGGCCAGCACTCGGGCAGGTATCCCGTCCGGCCCGGGGGCGGTGTTCTTAGAGCGGATCCGTAGAACAACCGCCCCTACCTCCGATTCCCTGACGGGCGGAACATCATCCTCGTTCCCCCCGTCGTCTCCGACCATGAAGGCCATCGACGGGGGTGTGTGCTCCACCCGCTGCGGGAAAAGGCCCTCGACCACTTCCCGCAGGAAGCTGGGCTGGAGTGTCTCTGTAAGGGGGGGGCCCGACGTGCGGAGCTTTTGCCGCGCCGCACGATAAGGGCGACCCCAGGGGTCACGATCGAGACCCTCCAGCATTTCCTTTCTCTTAATTTCTTTGGCGCGGCTGATGGCCAGCTTCAGAGTTTACCGCGCCTCTCGGTACTCCTCATGAAGCTGGTCCTCCTCGCCTTCTTCGCGGTGTCGCCGCCGACTACGGGTGTAGGACCTCCGGGCACGAGTACAGGCCGCACGGAGGTCCGCCAACTCCTGGGACCACCAGAAAACCTCCTTCCGTGGAGGCCGGCAGCCTCGGATGCGGGGCATGGCCGCATCACAGATCTGCGCAACGGCATCGCAGAAGCGACCAGCCCCCATGTCGACCTCCTCGGTCGGGGCCTGCGGAGACAGCCAAGAGTGAATTATGGCTGCCTCCTCTAGTAGGTCCCTATTTAATTTGGCTACAGCCCACCGCGGAAAGCGAGAAGAACGCCGCGCCTCGTGACCCCTACTGGCGTCCTGGGACCGGGAGAGCTCAAATCGGATATAGAGATGGTCCGAGAGCGTCTCAACCTCTTCCAGGACATGCCAGTTCCTTACTCGTGCGGCGAGGGCAGGGGTAGCGAACGACAGGTCCACTATCGACCCTCCCTGCTGTCGCACGCACGTGTTGGTGGAGCCCCTGTTTAATAAACAGAGGCCCACCGAGGCCGCCCACTCCTCTACGGCCTCGCCCCTAGCGTCCGTCCTGGGGGAACCCCACGCAATGGACTTTGCGTTGAAGTCCCCCAGCACTAAGACGTGCCCAGACGTTAGACGCCGCATCGAGGTTTCCAAGTTGTTAAGGAAAACCTCGAAGTAGTTCAAACTCCGGTTGGGGGAGAAGTATACACCATATACGGTGATCCCCCCCCACTCGGCAGCAACATATCCAGTGCCCTTGTCTCTTAACGACAAGGGCGGGGAATGAGCCGCCGTGGAGCCGACGACTGCCACGGAACCGTCCCGGTCACCCAACCAGTTTGGACGGGGAGGAACATAATAGGGTTCCGCGGCTACGGCAACACCGATCGACCACTGTGCCATGGTTTGCAGGAAAAGGTCCTGCGCCGCGGCACAGTGGTTCAGGTTCGTCTGGACTAGGAGGTTGGAGACTTGGGCCATTACTCGACCGTCTCTACAACCTCCTCCATGGGCGACGATATCGACGCACGAACGACGTCAGAAGTAGCCTGGGCCGACTGGCTAGCCCCTGACGCCTGCCGAGAGTTGCGGGAAGGTTTACAGCCTCCCTGCCCAATCTGGTGATTAGCAGGCTTGTTGTCCGCCGCACACACCGGGCAGTGAGGGGCGGCAGAGCACTCTGCCGCCTTATGCCCCGGTCGACCGCAGCGGAAACATAATCCGCTGCAGTCGAAACAACTGACGCACTTGGCGCGTGTGTGCCCCGATGCCAGGCATTTGTAACACCTCATCGGTCTCGCCGCCAGGACTGTGATCCTAGCGCTCACGAAACCGATGAGCAGCCTGCCGTTGTCGCCCAACATTTTAGCCGAGGCTACGGGACAGCTGACCCACACTGCGCCAAGCCCTCCTGGACCGGGGCGGATCGTGCCGACCCTAATGTTGTCCGCGTTGCAACCCGTCTTCTCTCTTACCGCAACGCGGACGTCCTCGGTCGTTATGGAGTCGTCCAGGCCCGAAATGCGCAATTCTGCGCACTTGGTGGGCCTGGCAATCTTGACACCATCCGTGGCCGTAAACATTTCCCGCAACTTCTCGGCAAATGTGTCCGCCGTCTTAGCACCTTCAGCCCCAGGGAATTCGAGGACTCGAGCTCCCGTTTGGGCGAGGCGCATTCTGACACCTACTGTCCCGAAATCGTGTGCGAGACTGTCCCGGGCCCTTTTAAAAATTGCCGCGTAGGATAGCCCGCCGCTAGCTGCCTCCGGTGACACGGTGACTACCACGGCCGCGCTTTTAGGCGCCTGTAGTTTGCGCGGCGTCTTTGTGGCAGCCACTGCAGCCGATGGCGCCTGCGGGGTAGAGGCTGCTTTTTGTGCAGCCTTCTTATCCCGCTTTCGGGACTTCTTAGCCCCCCCGACTACCTGCCGACCATCCGCGGAAGGGGCAGATGTGGAGGGTGCACTTGTGGAGGTGCCAGATACAGCGGTTGGAGTGGGGAGAGGAGGGAACTCCGCTCCAGCCTTTGCCGCTGTTTTGGGCCCTGACCTCAGTGCAGGCGTCCGGGCTGTTGCCTTGGCCGCTTGCCGTGCCCTCGGAGCAGTTGCAGGAGCAGCAGAGACCGTTGCCGCCGCCGCATAGGACACACGACCGGTCGCAACGGGAAGCGATGCTGACACCGATGCAACCTTCGCTTTATGCGCCGCGAGCGGCGGCCGGACAACAGGGGCTGGTGGTAGCCTTGCCTCCAGGCCAGCCAGACGCCCGTCCATCATGCGCCATACTGCATCAGTTATTTGGCGCAGGTGGGCATCAGGAATGCCACCGAGGTTGGAAGAGGGGGCAGGCTGAGACGGGGACGTGACCGGATCCTCTGCCGGGCGATGCGCCCGGAATTGGGCGAACTGAGCGCTGAGCTCAGCCACTTGCCCCGTCAGGCGATCGTTGGCCGCCTGGAGCCGAGCCACGTCACCGATAAGGGTATCCACGACCCCCGCAATAGCGGAAGAGGAGTCCTTAAGGGCTCTCACAAAAGAGCCCTTAAGGTTACTCGACTTGGTGGCCACTTTGTGAATAATGGCCACCGCCGCGTTCGCTCTCTCCTGCATGGACGATGGTGTTTGAGGAACTGAATCCCCCACCATCGGCTCCTTAATTTTCCGCAGGAGATCTGCAATCTCCTCCTCCGCCAGCGTTTCGCCGTCTGCCCTGATCCGTCTATAGGCTTCGGCCTTGCAGAAGACGGAGCCTGACGGGGTTGAGACCGGGGTTCGTGGCCTCCCTCTGCGACTACTTGGAACCTTAGGAGGCAACATCTCCTGGGATGTGTCACTCTCCTCGTCCCTGGAGCGTCCGCGTTTCCGGCTGTCACCCAGCTCCGTTTCCATGAAGTCCAGTTCATCCGTCCTCACACTGGAGCTTCCGCCCGCGGTAGATCTGGAGCGTAATCGCTCCGATGTTCTTCGGCTCCCAGCAGCCAAGATGACTTCTGGGAGCCGCTCCGAGATAGGCGTTCCCACCAATACGTCCTCTTCGTGGGACGAGTAATCGTCCGCTCTATTCTCCTTCCTACCCTTCCTCTCCTTCGTTCTTTCGTCAGTTTTATTTTGATTTGAAAAATTGTGTTCCATATTTAATCCCACGATTGGGGGAGAATTAATGGTCGACCCGGGCAGAGATCCCCCAATACCCGGGCAAGCGTAAATTTATGCCCAACCGAGGGGTCCGCAGGTGCCTCGGCTGGGAGTGCGCTTACGACTGAACTACCCATCAGCCATGCATCCCCTGGTCACGCACCAGAACACGGGATTCGGGGTAATTTTTAGAGAGGTTTTCTTCCTCGCAGTCCGGGCGGCTAAGCCAAGACCCTCGTCCCCGATTGGAGTCGCGAGACTCCAACTCGGGACTACGATATGTCGACGGCGGCAGAGAGATTATGTCTCCTGATGCCTGCTCGGTGGCAGTGTAAGTGCACACCGAGCCCGTCCTACCTTTTCCACCGCTGAGCGGAGGAACTCCGACCCTAGAAAGGGTCCCACCATCGTGATTTTTTACCGAGGTTTTCCTCCTCAATGCTCCGAAGAGCGAAGAACCAACAGAGGATCCGACAGACACGCCCGCTCTGTTGCACCAAGTCTCGGCCGAATTGCCGAAGAAAGTGGCTTCCTCTTCGTGCTAGAATATTAGCCGTTGGCAGTGATGAACACCATCGCCAACGTTACCAGGGTGCACCACGTGGAGGTTTTCTAGCCCAGCACCCCGACAAAGACTAATCCTAAGTTATCCACTTGTGTAAATTATCCTAGTAATTTTCACACGTAAATTACTTAGTCTGTTATTAGATTTCAAAGCATGAACAGAATTACATAAAAGTGTTATTGTTTTGTTCCCAGTTATAATTGAATTTAGCCTGAGTTTATACACAGAAGGTTAGTGAAGGCAATCGGTAGCTCTTTGATTAAAATAAACAACGTTGGCCTACAATTATTCATGATACGATCCCTTCGTCTAACGATAGTACCCCACTCTGCAAAGCCCTCTATAGCCGTGATCTCCCTATTTTACTCACAATATGTTACGTATATTGGATACCTACATGTTTTAGAGGTCAGATTGTTATTTGTTCTCAATTCTCCTAACATGAATCATTAATATTTGGATTATAAAAATAATTACAAAACTAAGTGTACGTTGAAACGTGTAACAGCGATGGCAAAGTTACCAATAATATCCTATAACAATTTGTCCAATTCACAAAACTACATAAATAATTACTATCACATTAGTAAGAAGTGATTTGAATATTCAAAATTTATAAGTCGAATAGAAGGTTAGATATAACCCAGCTAATGTTCAAGTACTTGGATCCTTCCCTTAAATATTAATTTAATTAATACAACCGCTATTTAATGTTTGTTAGATTTTAATGTATTATAAATTTAATAAAGGTTAGGTTTTGAAATAGCATTAGAATTTTGTTAGTGATTCCTAACCGTAAGATATTAAGAGCATAATTTATTATGTAGCGTCGTATATTTCGCTATAAATATTTATTCGATCTATCTGCAAACATTAATTAATTACCCACGGAAAAGGGAAACTGAGGCTTAACGTAAACGGGTTCCCATCCCAATTTACTTTTAGAGCTATTACTTGTGGTCTCAAGGTACCTTGACCGCTATGAAATACGTAGGCATGTTCACAACAAATGGGTACCATTTTAATTTTGATGAAGTGGTCTGAAAAGTTACGCTATTGTATTTTGCTAAAGCAAAGTGCAAAGTTGTTTCATCTTTTTTCAGCAAATATTTTATTGCTTTTGCTTGGTAATGTTAAAAGCTTACATATTCTGTTAATACGTTTACCTTGTTAAAATATTCTGGTCTAATTTATGGCTGTTCACCATATCAATGACTCAAAATTATATTGATTTATTCATCGTTTTATAGAGTTACCATGTAAGTACTTACTGTGTTAACTACGCTAGATTAGGTTTTGTTTATAAAGTGAGCGTTCTTCATACATTCCTGAATCCTTTATTTGTGGCTAAGATCATTCAATTCTGCCCTATCACTTTACCCTCTTACAAGTGTTTCAGTGCAAGGTCGATTCCCTTACTACAATCGCTAATGCCTCTATTCTATTGTATTATTGACCAATATTTTGTTTCGACCACGTGAATTAGCATTGAAATAATTTTATTCTCAAACATTAGTTTTCTAATAACATTTGTTTGATTGTCAACTTGGCTAGAAGGGCTGCAGTTATAACAATATCGTAAGCCATTTTCAAGTTACGGTAGAATAAAAACTCAACATCATCTTCTTACAGATATGAATGAACCCTAAAAGTGTTACGGTTTTTTTTTTTAAGAGTCTGCTAAAGTGACTCTCGCTAATGGAAAGCATGAATATAATCCAAGATTTGTGGCCACCATACTCATTGCGAATGTAGACAATACAATATGGTGACCCACACTACGGTAGTCTGGTGAGATGCGTTTTTACGCCCCACTTGGGAAGGTAAAGACATGACAGTCATCGTGGCAGTGTAAAGCTCACATACTTACCAAGGCAGCTGTCAACCCTGTCAATAGACCTCCAGTCTCATACTCACCAAAAAAAAAACACGACAGCACGGATGCTGTCGCTTTAAGTTGGTCTTTTGTGAGAGGGTAATACCGAGTCGAGCCGGACCGTTTGTGTTGAAATCAGCGTGGCTCTACTACCTGACATAATCTTTTTTATACACATTCCTTGGGCGAAACATAACCACGAAACACATAGAGTTTAATTTTGCTAAAATATATAGCAAAATTAAACTTCATTCGTTCATTACAGTTAATATTGTTAACCTGAGAATTAATATAGTGAAAAGCCTCTCAAGGGATAAAATTTGATACATATATGTTATGTACGTGTGTACATAAAATGGTTTCAAGAAATGTATTAGAATTAATTTCACAAACGATAATTTATTAATATACCATCTAATCTAGGCACGTTAATTTACGAAAGCGTGTACGACTACATCTCTCCAAATATTTATACATAATGGAAAAGATGAAACGTGGGCTCGTTGCCTTTGTTGAATAATTTATGTTTTATTTCTCATACCATTTCTGACGTTGTTAATATGCGGACTCTATGTGCCCGAGGCAGTATTCATTTTTTAGACATACGTACAAGACCAAGTAATGAACAAAAAAAAATCCAAAGAAATTTCTTATATTAATGATGTCAAATGTTAAAGAAATTTCGAAGAAAATTACTTTTTGCTTCAACGTTCTTGGAAAAATATTAGCTAGTCAGATTTCTGTTAACTAAATACATTATTGTACTTAAGGCTTTTTAAGTTGGAATGTACAATTAATGCTTGCTAATATTAAACAAGGAAGAATATTTTAAAACAGTTTATTGATAAAGTAATTTCGTATTAAAAGATTAATTTTATATTCAAAAGAATGCCCTGAAGTTATTTCAAGCAGTTGAAGAAGATTAGAAAATCGAAAGCTATAATTAAACTGTTAATATAGAGTTTTTAAAATTCAATTTTATCTTCCTAGCCTCTATTATTTCCAAGATCATTTGGGTTACTAGTTAAACTGGTTTTATCTGAATATCAGTTTTTCACGGAGCGACTGGCTCCTGACCACTGTAGCGATGAGGGCGAACTGAATTCGAAGCCTGAATTAGTTTTCTGTATATTTGTTGGCAATGACTTCCTGATAACAATTGCCATAGATGTTCTCAGCTTTGCTGCCCAAGGTACAGGATTTATGAATTTAACTATAACATTTTTAAAGTAGCAATGAATTAGAACCAAAGTTTGATAGGCTCTATTGTATTGTAGTGTTAATATTGTCTATGTATAGTAACTGTAATACTGTTAGACTTACCCGATTTTACTTAATATATCTATTAATAGATTAAACTAACTTAAATTTATTTTTAAAATAATTTACATAAACCAATTACTTTACACTAGCTAGCTGACAGTAATTTTTATAAATTTTAAATGTGGTGTTTAAAGTCAAGTATAAATTTTAACAATTGTTAGTAGACTTTGAACAAACAAATATACATATATAGTTTTAAGTAGATTACCACCTGCTGTAGTATGGCAAAAATTATCAGTTTTACTACCACGACCACCTGATCATCCATTTACGATCAATATCAAAAATATACAGACAAACTGATAAGCATCAGTGATCATCAGATTACTAATGCTTATCAGTTTGTCTTGATAAACTGAAGTTACAATATTGTTACATTACATTGCCTTTAATTCAATATCTACATATCGAACAACTGATCACCAACTATAAGATTAATGGAAATTGTTTGATTGAATCGTCATATACAATACATTAAACAGTCTTTTACTGGACTGTGTATTTCCTTAGAAAGGTTTTGGCCTAATATACTTCACGGGCCAGACGGGTTGATATCAGGGTTGATTCAAATTTTCTTTCTCTTTATAGTGACGTTTTCCTGTGTAGATTTTTCCCTTAGTCATCTCTTAAGATATCCATGGAATAAATAGGGGGTAGTGAGAGTATTCTTTATCCATCGCCACATGGATACTTTTTTATTAAATTTCTTTTTTTACAGTCATCACTATCATCATCATCATAATTAACAGTCACAGTCCAGTGCTGGATATATGTAGATCTCTCCTTAGAAAGGAGGTTTTGACCTTCTATAACACTCTGACCAGACGGGTTCGTGTCGAGTTTCTTTCAAGTTTTCTTTCTTTCTTTTTTTTATATTATAGGGACAATCAAGCAGGATGTCATCTGATGGAAAGGAGACTGGCTACCTTAGACACTTGAATAGTTACAAGTGTATTGCCAACTTTACACTTACTCTTCCCGGAATCTTTGAGAGGGAAGTTTAGGCTTCAGTAACTTCGTGAAAAGCTACGATAAAACTGTTGTAAGCCGGTTGTTTATGAGGCTGTAAATCGGTCCATTTGTGTCACAATATGGCTCTCTATTGAACAATAATTATTTTTTGCATAAACAAGAATAAATTTGTTAGATAATAGGAAAATAATTTGTATATATATATATGTATATATATATTATAAATTCATTTTTTTATTTAATAATAAATTTATTCAAATTTTTATTAGCATAAATTTATTAATAAATAATATAATTAATTTAGTAATTACTTTTTCATAATTTATTTACTTTATTTCTTTATGAATATTATTCATTTCACCGCACCACGACTAGAATTGCATTTTTTTTTGACAAAAGCGTACATTACCGTAAAACGGAACGGTACACAAATGATCATTATTGTATATGCTTTTTAATTCCTCGTTAAAGATTTAACATATAAGTTGACCAAAAACAATAGAAAACATTCATCTAGCAACTAAGCAAGTGTTTCTTAGATTTTCAATTTGATATCTGAACAACGGTGGGTGAGCAGGAGTGGGCAGACGGCTCATAATACCGCTCTCAACATAAGGGCCTGACCGCGGCTACTTCGACAGCTTAGCATTTTAAGTGACTAGTGCAAGTTAAATATAATAGCGATCTGAAAATTCACTATAAATCCCATTCGTGTAAAACAGAAATAAAGTAACAGTATCTACTGTAATGAATGAATACTAATTTTTGATGGGTATTTTCCTTCCATATTACCTTTTTTGAACAAATATATTTAATAATAAAATATTATGGATTGTAATATATACTCGTATATTATGATATTAAGGTACATTTACTACTGCCTATTGTAGTAAATATACCTATAATTACATTACCTTTGTACAAAGCAAATTATATTATATGTGATTCGTAGCAGTATACAAAAAATTGTCATAATAATGTACATCTACTTTGTAAAATCCTATCTACTATGTGTGAACATATTTATTTTACATAGTAAAATAGTCATTAAGCTATTTTACTATGTAACCGTATCAAATCGACTATTTCTTGTCACTTGCAACCCATCCTGAGTTTCACTCATTCAACCTCTTACTACCGCTGGCCACAGAATGAAAATTTGTATATGAGTTACAAAATAGCCGTTAAAAATTTTTTTGTATGTACTTTTGGAGTCCTGTTTCTACTTGACTAATAAACAAAAGGTACCATTTGGGTACTGATTGCCCATTTTCCTTGAATACCTTCATTGTATATATTGTGGGTTTATTATAAGATATTTAACATTTATTTTTCATTACGTTTTTTTGAAATCTTATTGTCTGTTTTGGTTTTTGACTTTATTTCGGAGGTGTTGTTGAAAATGTTTCCGTAAGGAATAAGTTAGTAATTTTACATATGTGTAGGAAGTCAGCTAGGTGAAATTTCAGTCTTACAACTACTCGATGCTAAATTGATGAATGAAGATGTATGTGATTTATGTTCTATTGCTATTTATTCAATACGTTTTGAAAACAAATACAGTAGTTTCATGTAAAAATAAAATAAAATAGGCAAATCTTGAACTCACCATGGAATTTTTTTCTTAATATAAAAGTTCATCAATATATTTTAAAATAATCAACTTTAAAAATGTATTATAATTTTAATTTATGTTATTAATGACTAGGTAATAGCGAGTGATATGGAATGATAATTATGTTAAAAATTCAATTGTGCAGATGGAAACAACTCGAACACGTAATGTACTGAGTGTTTTCTAACAGTTAATTAGAACGTGAAGCAAATAATAACTTGCATTTCAACAGTGTAGGTAAATCGTTTACATAGAGAGAATTGATTCACATTGTCGTAGGATTTGCGTGCACACACACGCTTACACGCACACGGACACACACACACACACACACACATACACACACACACACACATACACGCAAACACACATGAATATAATACATAGTCCTAATCCTTTGCTTCATACACATCAACTCCTCACCATTATGGTTGCTTACTTGGGCACCAGTTATCGAGAGTGAGATGAGGCTAGTAACTTGTCATACAAGCAGTCTAGTACAAATTTCTACATTATAATATATACATATAGATTTTATGCCTAGTCTTAGTTTATTGTTTATTTGTTATTTTTGTGTGAAAGAGAACAATAAAGTTATTTATTATTTATTATTACTATTACAGACATTCTCACATTTCAGTAAGCTTGTGTACAAACTCTGATTCAGATTAAAAGATAGTAATTGCTCGTAACTTATTATATGTTCTTCAGATTATATAAATCTGTAAGCTAAGTAATAAACTCAGATTCAGATCTCATTGAATCTCTGAGTATTTTAGTATCAAAGTATCTCATTATGTTTCAAAATCGTAAAGATCTATCCATTGTGTTAAGGACGAGAATTTTCGCACTGCCAGCTCATAAAAGGGAATGTCGAGGTATACCAATGAAGGGTCATTGCCATCCTTATTAAGAACATCTAAAGTGTCGTATTCTTTAAAGCTAAGGTCAGGTTTGGCACGCTCGTATAAATTATTCGAAACACGTGGAGCCATTTTAGTTTCGAGGCCATAGATCAAGACGAGATACATACATATTCAGAACAAACTTTATTCCATATTAAGTTTTGCTATAAAACAGGTTGTATGCATCTTTTCTGTGCTCATGAAATAATATGAAATAATATTTGCAACATTTTTGAATTCTTTTCAAGTCTAAAAGTCTCAGATTTGGAGTACATAATTACTATTAGAATACTAATTTGAGGAGAGCAATAGCATAAAAATAGAACGAATGCACGGTGTTTCTCTCACAAGATTAGCTAATGTTAATCCTATGCCTGTCTCAGATCGCCCATGCTGCGTGGTTAAAGCCATTACACATATAATTTGATGGTATGGTTATTATTAGTTAATTTATGCGTTTCGGCATTACTGACTATCAGAAAAAT
Source organism: Hypercompe scribonia (assembly GCA_949316085.1). NCBI lineage: Eukaryota > Metazoa > Arthropoda > Insecta > Lepidoptera > Erebidae > Hypercompe > Hypercompe scribonia. The sequence goes on along the minus strand of OX438981.1, from coordinate 12,554,908 downwards.
GCATGTTTTTTGTAGTATAGTAGTATGTAATATATGTAATAATAAAACTGAGGTTTTTTTTAATTGAATATGCTAATTTCTAAAACTAACAGTCGAATATAAGAATACCATTTTGCACACAATACTTTAACAGCGTAACCTTATAAATAATTTTATCGTGATTAAGTCACGCTACACAACAAAAAGTATTTGTGGAAAAATCGCAAGTCTAAAATCAATAATATTTTGTAAATTATTAAACAAAAAATTTAAAGAAAAAATGTTCAATGTTCAAAGAATATTTCTATTAGCGACATGTTGATCGATAAGTTTGTGTTTTCATCTTTACTACAGAAGTGACTGGGTGTAAACATGCGCTATTCATGACGAGTATCATTTACGTAGTATCACACATAACATAGACATTTTTATGCGGTCATTCTTTGTAGGTACAAGCTCTGACAGAACGATTAGTGATGATATTGAGAATGCTAGAACATCTTAAAAATGACCTAGCAACCTCATCTCTTTAAGTGATAATCAATTATAGTCAGACCGTAACTAGCCAGGGAATCGCGATGCTCATTATGTATTAGAATTACTAAACCCTTGATACAGCTTAGTGTTAATAAAAAACATTTAGGTCAAGTGGTAGTTAGATTCCAACACCAAATTCTACATTCACATTACACGTACAAGGTTTTACTTAGTATAAGAATCTTCTTTTATTTGGCTTGGTCTAAGCCATTTATTCACACTTCGTAAATAAGTAAGATGGTTGGCAACGGCAGAATCTTATAGAAGTTAGATGTGTAATAACATTGCGTCTACAGGGCCCACAGCTGGGCAACGACTACGTTTTATTGAACTTTTCTGTGCAATAAAAGATAATTGGATTAGTTTCTTATTCACTTTGATTTTTCTTGTGAACAAGATTTCAATTTCGTTTAGAATGGCAATATGGGTTTGAATCTTAATGTAAACGTTTCTTAGAATAAAAAAAATGTTTCCAATTGTTTGAGAGGTACTTTTTTTATAAAATCTTTGCTTCAGAAAAACAATAAAAAGTACGAGTATGTTCCACGGGGCGGTCTTAGTTTTATGCTGACTTGGCATTAAGCTATCTTTTTAATTAACTGAATTATAATAAAGCGATTTATTATTTTCATCTTTAATACAATTAAATAAACAGATAAATATTTCAGACATTTGACACACAACGTTATCTTGTTTCAAACTAGGTAGAGCTTGTTCTATGATAACTAGACTGACTGATAGAATAATAGATTTTTTTTAAATACATTCATATTAAACATAAAAAGCACCCAAACTTCGAAATAAATATTTGTAAATTATACTAACATTTGGTCCGACCCGAGAATCGAACCTGAGACCTCAAGCATAGCAATAGCATTCACTACCGCTGTGCCACCGAAGCAGTATATGCATATTAGTTACACAACAACATACATATTTAAGATTATAAAAAATAGTAGACCACTGACATTACAGGGATCGAAAAACCAGAGGTTAGAGATCTAAAGACAACCTGCATCAGACTCTTGAACCAGTCTTCTAATGTGACCCTCTCAAGGTGTTGTTAGAGGCTCTTGGCTATCAATCTATTATTATTATCTTTATTACATTTATATATTTATCGATTACATTTTTGGATATATGAAACAAAAAAAATAAAAGTATTTATTTAAAAATATAAAAAATAGTACCTAGACCACCGACTTTGGGTACAGGGGCCAAGACACCGGCGGTTAGGCTCCAAGACAGGGACCTCCTTACTATATTTAAGGTGCTTAACTACCTGAGCAGCAACCATTAAATGTTTGGGGCCATGTAGTATATAAATGACGCGTAAGTGATACTATAAAAGTTTAAATGCAGAAGTTATTCTACTTAGTATTCAAACTTGTAAGATGAATAGAGTGTAGACAGGTTTACACATTCATAGCTATAAGTCTTTATTTGTGCTTCAATGACGACATTTTTACGCTACTTTTTTATTATTTAAGATATTCTAAAGTCAACTCACCACATTATAAACCTTGTAATCCATCAAATACACGTTCAAACAAATGCTGATATACTGCGGCGCACTTATAAAGCAATTCCATCGTACATTCCCATCCATTCATCTCATGATCAGAGCTAAGATTATGCGGCGTTTTAATAGGTCAGAATTAACATATGAAAGCTTGGGTCACCTCTTCTCTGAAGGATTACGTGTTAATAATGCGCCTTAGATGTTAATATCTTATGAAGGGTTAAGCTTATGTCGGTAATGGATATTATTCAAGACATGGCTGAGGGACAAAACGGTCTCCGGGCTCGTCTAATTGTGCTTTGACGGCGGATTTGGAATTACTGTATACGTATGTACATTACCGGTAAGGGCTAATGTCAATTGAGTGAATGAAGTGTAATGTATTATAGACAGAATTTAGTATTGCATCCATTATGAGATGCGGTTAAATGGTTACGAGTGATTTACAACCCAAAGTAAGATAAACAGATCACTTAACTACTATTATAATTGCAAGTGCCTATTCACTACAAATTACACTGATATTGTAACTGAATATTTTTGTAATAGGGTTTTATAAGTGCACGTTAAAATGATGCCTTTTAAATCCATGAATATTAAAAATTACGGTCACGTAAATGAACACACAGCAAACTTCTCTTGGCGCTGGCGGTTGTTTATGTGGATTTGTTGTACATAGACATAATATACGTATAACTTATACATTTCAATCTTAAATTTGTTAAATTTTTACTGTGCTTATGTACAGTAGAAATTTACTAAATGAAACAATACACGCAACCACCTAGAGAATGGACGAAACAAGTTTACGGTGGATATTTTACCTAACTACAGAAAATTGTTAAGCATAGAGATCTTTAAAATCTTAGAATAGCTTTATTGGTAAGTGCTTAAGATAACCAATAATAGTTCTTCACTTTCTATTAATATTTCATCATCATCATCAACATCCTTTAATAGTTATTTGCTGACAATTGGGTACCACACGGACTATTAATATTCAATTTTACAGTCGTTAAGTACACGCCTAGAAGCTTTAAACACCAAGACTGATACTAACTTCGTGGAAAATTCTAAATACGCTAAAAGGATTTGACTTACACCGTATTTATCATTAAAACAAAGTACCACTTAAATAGCTGGTAGTAGCTGTAGTTATTTTAAAATTTATTTTTAATTTTAAGATTTTATTAACTTATCTATTAATATGTCAGTCAATAACCCAAAGTGTTGATCGGAAAAGCGAACTTGATTACGTGGTCAGTTCAAATCATTCTTTTAAATTATAGTCTACTGCTAGACATAAACCTCTCCTTGAAGACAAGGTTTTGGCTTACCATACCACGCTCGCCAGAGGCAAGGAGTTTTTTTTCAAGTTACCCTTGGTTCTTACTTAGTTGGTTCTTCAAACACCCATCAGCTGAATAGTGGCAGTAATTTTCAGTCAGTATTTATATCGTTTGCAGATGTTATAGATATTGTGCAGTGAGCATGCTTTAATCATCGATATGATATATTAAACTGGCAGTTAATATAATCATGACGTAAAAACACATGTTTTCTTCATATTCTACACTGTGCATATTCTTGTAAGTAGGTATATAGGGTTCTGACTAAGAACTTAGGGCGCCAAGTCAACCACAGCTGCAAGCGGTGCACCTGCTAATCGAGGGACGTGACTGGCAAACAAAATATCCCTATTAGTGGCAATAGGTTTATCACTTATTACGTGACCAAAACATTGTCGAAGAGTGGACGTTTTATATGCCTTTGCTAACCCCTCCAGGGAGGCAGTGTGATTTTATGTATGTAGTTAATTAATAATAATGTGAATGAAATCGGAGTTTATTTTATTTTGTTTATTTACTTTGACATATTGAACCGAATTGCAACTTGGTATAAAATCTACGTAATTTGGGTAACAATTTGGGCTTTGGATAAAAATAATAACTATTAATAATAAATAAATCACATTCATTGTATATTCATATTAACTATTATTGGTAGAATGAATACACATACATATGTTCTATGCAAACGAGACTAAATATACTCGAGTATTACATACACACATAAACTTTTTAGATTTTGTTTACGCACACTTCTTTATATCCAAGTAACGTTCTGCACATTGTATTCCTGAAAAACTTATTTGCTACTAGCGTGTTATGTTCGTAGTCTATCTAAGCTAAATTAACCAGACGTGACTTAAACATAACATTCTACTTGGTATTAAGGTTCGTTGCCTTTTCTCTTGTCTCTATTAAATTTTTTTTTTAGTATAAGATAGTAAATTACATCGAAGTACATGGATTTTGAAACTAAATTAAATATTCCTGACATATCTTACTGTTTTATCTTCTTTACAGAAATATTTGAGTGTTCTATTATATTGCTTCGACTTCAGTCGTCAAAATATTAATTTTTTAAAAAAACTGTGAAATATAGAAGATTATATTGAGTGTGTGTTCTGTTAAGAAAAAAAATGTCAAAGAATAATATTTATGCTTGTAATGTAATAGCAGCGTTTATGGAATGTTCTTTGCATAAGCACAAAAGGATAAATCACTTACTTTCGTATTATGTTTTCACAGATATATTAATTCGATCTAAGTGATATAAAACAACACATGTACACAAGTAAGTTACGAATATTATTTACGATTAAAATAATTTATTTTCACTAAGTTGCACCAGAATTACTATCTAGAGAATGTATTAAAGTATTCTTTTACTAATGAAAATATCGACAACACATTCAACTTCCAATACTTGAAGTAAAAGATTACTTTATGTGGAACTCTTGCTGTTTTTACATCACAGTTTTAAGTATCTTACATGTTTTTCTTTAAACTCCGTGAATCTCCGAATCCGTGTGTTTGTATTGAATTTCAAAACAGATATCAATATGTATAATCGAATGTCGATCATTGTAACAGAAGCTTGTGTTTCCACGTATTCCGCAGCATTACGCTGCTGGCATCAGGTGCCAATCGACAGCGCATGGCGTTTATACACGTCGTAGGAAATAACATCTCATTCATTCTGTGAATCTTATTCAAGCCTGCCGAACTAGTTATACTACAGTTGGCTCGGTACATTTACAGTTAAAGTTCTAGTAATCACATTGAAACTAATGCCTTCTTCCTTATATTTATTCTAGGTATATTTAAAATTCTCCAAACAATGAATTACTACCTACCTAGTAGGCGAAATATTAATTTTGAAAAGAAAAATGTAATCTATTGAAAAATAATATGAGGATTTTAACGATAACCCAGATATCTTAAGCTTTTAGTAAGTTGCTAGTTGTACCCTGTCATGTTATACTGTTGCACGTTTTGTTTGCATTAATGATAAATAAGGAACAAAACTGAGGCGAAAAATAGATAAAAACCACATTTGAAGTGTATTGTATTGCATGGCAGAATTTTAGCTACATCGGTGCAGAATTTTTTAAATTTTTAAAAAGTACACAAACTTAACTTGATGAAATTAAGGAATTCGCAATGTAACTTGACCCTTGGAAGTATTATTCTGCTTTATGTACAACCATATTAAAAGATGGGTTACTATGTAAAATGTTGAAATGAAAAAAGTAAATATAATTAATTATCTACCTGTCGATGCCTGCTGAGCTTACATTTATGTATCACCCACTGTCGTTTTATGGTACTGCCAGTTTATGATAGCATTAAATTAGGTCTTTACCCTGTGAAAATGGACAATTGCAGTTTTATGTGAACAAGTTTTATGGGGCAGCTGAGACACGACTGAAGCTTAGATCTGTTATAAGTTGCTTGTCCCACGCAAGTCATAAAAGTGACTGTGGTAGCTACTTGATTGTCATACATATTAGAGATGAGGTACTAATTTGTAATTTTCTTATACGATTTTGTATTGAACAGTTCCAGAACAGTTTACTATATGTACACATTATTACCGCGAAAGAAGAAAAAGAAAGGTTCAATTCGAAGAATATTATAATAATGAGTTTTAGGAGCTCAACATTCTCTCGTATCACAAAGTTCTCAGCTCAAAAGTTGTATTTGTAATGTATTTCTATTTCGAACACATTTTGAGAATGCCAAGAAAAGAAATGTTCCTGTAATGTCTTATATTAATGGAATAAGTTTACAGGTATTTAGTTTTATTCATTAGTCATTGTTTCCTTTAATAATTTTGGTCATGATACTTTGAGTAGACAAAATGCTGTGCTTGCAAAAGCTTACATGGTCTACGATCAAAATTTTGAGGATTAAAGCAATTGGTAATTAATTATTATTGTAACTGTTCGTCGTAGTTTTAAGCTACAGTCACAAAAACAGCGGGCACGGAGAGGTGGTGGCACGGTGAGCGGCGACGAGCATACATTTCCACACCACTTACCGCGTCGCCACCGCCGCTATCTTCGAGACCAGTCCAGTTCCATATAAATCGCATTAAAAAGCAATGCTGCCCACGCCACTGCCACCAAGAACTGCTCACGCTGATTTCATGTCCAAGACCTAAATGATTATCCTTTGTTTTCAGATTCACAGAAATTTAAACAAAAACATTTGTGTATAAATAGTAAAAAAGTATATTAAAGATTGAATTGCTTTAAAACAGAATATAATGTTTGAACAAAACTAAATTTTGTTTAGCGAGGTGTAAATAGTTTTGTCTTGACCCACTAACTCGATATAGTGATAAATTTGTTTTAGTCTTTCTAGTAAGTAGGAAGTTAAGAAAAATACTAGCAGTATTGTTCCCTATAAAGCTAAATGTTATGGAGCGAAACAGTCGCATTGTAATGTTCAAGTTTGTTTGCTAAATGTATCGGAATGTAACAGCTAACGTTGTTACCGAGAAAACCTGTAGTTGTATTATAAATTATGTAGTAACTAGAGACTACCTTGCTCATCTTTGGAGGGATTTTGTCGAGAAAAAACAAGTTGTACTCGTACTTACACGAAAATTGTACGATATTTTATATTTCCTTGTGCTTTTTGTTTGTTCTATATACAAGATAATATTTTTATTGTACAAATGTTTAAACATAGCACAACAGTGTGTTCAATTTTAATTATATCAATAATATAATATTATTATTGTGTAATTATAGTTGTTAGAATATTCAATACCTGATGTTTTTACCTAAACATTATAAATCAAAGAGCTGTTTGTGTTTTACCCGCTGTCTTTCATAAATTGAGCAAAACACGAATAAAAATTAGTAATATCCAAACAGAGATAAGTCCATACCAATTACTATGTGAGTTACAGTTTGGGACATGGACAAAAAAGGAACTAAAATCGAATAATTAAAGAACCTAGTAATAATCTAATCTAATTTTAATTAATATTAAATAATATGTGTTACTTTGAGTAAATACAACTATAGAGTATTTGTTCAAATATAATGCCGGGGCCGACTGCAATCAACTCAGCGTAATTTTGGAATTATGATTATAACCTAAGTTTAAACAAATCAAATGCATAGTTTAATATATTTTCTTATAAACGTCAATAATTGTTTTCTAATATTTATTTTATTTCCATGCCTGATTATCGTTTAGGTCCAAATAAAAGTCAAATAAAAAGAGACTCCAAGCAGAATGTGAAGGGAAACAGACAATATCTACTATTAATTACTAAGCGTATTACGCTGAACAGACATAAATTAAATCAAAATATCAAGGTCAGAGAGAGAGTTGCGTCATTTTTACTACAGGCGCGTTAATAACTTATCATTTACCATATACACTTGGATCGACTTATGTATCTGTAAAACTATAGAACTAATACAATCATTCTCAATCATCGATAAAAATTTTTAGTAATGAGCCAACACGCTATTTAGTAACGTTTCTAAAAGTGATAAAATTTCTTCTTCCAGACGAATGAGGGTTCTCCAAACTTTTTGTACTGTTGTCGGTTCCTTAATAAAGGAACAGAAGAATAACAAAGTCGCTAAAGTAGTCTTTCAGACGTGACAAAGTGTTGATTGCAAACTCCTAGTTCCCAAATTACTTTGGCATTTGGAGAACGATTTCGTAGAAAAGCGAGCTTTATCCTCAAGAGTGAATGTTATACAATTACAAGGATTAGAAAGTCTAGGGGTGTACTTCAGTCTCAGGTGCAATGTTCTTAGTAAATTATATTAGTTTGTGAGATAAAGACGTAGAAAGCTATTGAGTTACATTGTTCAACATGTAATATAATAGCTAAAACTCAAAAGAAATGTCTTTTTTAATATGATAGGTGATATTAAACCACTTAGTACGCCTGTTATTTATAATGCACAATATACATTTATTTTTATATGCAAGGTTTTCTAAATTCAGTTTAATGTACACGAGACAAAGTTATCAAAAATGACCTTTTCTGCATTATAACTGTTCTAGAGTCCTGCCATTTGTTCCACACATTGTAGGAAGTTTTTCAATTTGACTAACATTTTTACTGATACAGAGTTTAGTAACTTATTTATGGTTATATCAATTTTTTTTTTAATTGCAACTTAAAAAGTAATATCGCTACAAAAATGTAAATGTATAAAAGCATGTTCACAGTCCATAAATTAACATTTAGTAGTGCAGCTACTTGTGTTTACATTGCGATTTATGAGCAGCCTGTCTAATCTATAATGCACAATCAAGCTAAAAGCCTGCATCTGGGGTCGGAGTAGTGGACATACATTTACGGAGCTAAAAGTTAGTTCTTTAACTATTTAGCCTGTTTCAGTTACACAAGCTACAACACTATAAATATAGGAAAAGCACTTTATATTAAAGAAATAATGTAGTAGGAACATATAATTTACATACCACTGTAATAATAAATGGTTAAAACTTGCAGATATTTTTTAAATATTTTTGTCTAAGTGAAATTTTTAACTGCATTAATGTACGCTATATTACGTCAGTTGACAGGAAATACTTCTAACTGATATAAGGCAATTGAAAGGCAATTGATTGGTATTTGACATCACAGTGGTGGTACGGTAGACAAAGACTTGTATAATAAAAAAAAAACTTTACTTAAAATTTACATAATCTTACTGATTGTTTCAGTATTAATTAAATTATTATATAATTGAATATAAAAGGGAAGATACATTAAGTAGCTACAGAAATCTGTTGTCAATAGTCACATAATGGCTTTGGACTTACGACTAAGTGATTACCTGTTCGAGCTCTACAAAGTATACTATGAATGTAAATCCACTTCATACACAAATATTTACCTTGTAATGATTAGCACAAAAATATATTACCAATCTTAAGGTTTGTTTAGTTTGGTTGACTTTAAGACCCTATTTTTTTTTTACTTAAATTATTTAATACGAGTCTTGTTTATAATTATTAAAATAATTAAGATAACTAAAAACTTATTTTACTCTTTTGTTTTAAGAGATATCTTGTATTTTAAATTATGCAACCAAGTTTACTGTACATAATATATAATTAAAAGTTCTTCAACTAAAATTCCTGAGTTCATTATCACGAGACTGCGGTGTAGTGAGTGTAAGAGTGAGAGTAAGTTTAAACAAGAGACCAGTTAATATGATTAGTGCAGTCGTATTTCTTAGATGTCGAGTATTATCTTTGAAAGTCGTTTTAATAATACATGTCTATAATTTAGTTTGATGGCAAGTATGTGGTTTATTCTGAAATGAAGTCTTTTATAAGTTATTAGAATGGTTATAACTTTTAGTAGATTCTCATCCTATTAATACTATTGTAAAATATTATTGGAAAAGTTTATGATTTTATCATTAAAAAGGTATATAAGCCTTGCATTTATTACATTTTTGAAATGCTTACAAAAATTGTAAAAAGTCCTTGTGAAATAAATTTTGACAAATTGTTGTAATCTTTAAATTTTATATGCCGCAATTTAGCATGCAAAATATATGAGAGTGCTCGTAAATTATACTTGCAAGAAAACTGTATATAGGTAGAGCAGACAATATATAGTATCCCTACGTCAATGGTCAACTATTTTTGAATAGGTTGATTATAATTTCTACGGATGTTAGAGTATGACAACTTAAATTTTCAATATGCATCACGGTACTGACTCCCAATGGCCTCTAACGTTACAGATGTGATTCGTTATCTGTCTATTGTGCTCAACAAGTAGTTCTATAGAGTCAACGTAGCAATAAAATAATAATTTATTTTTTAACACGAAAACAAACAAGAATGGGGTAGTTAACCAAATGGCGCGGACTCTTAAATTCGTAAATGAGAACTATGGAGTCCGAGGTTGTGTAGATGGGGCTTACACAGATTGGTTTGACATCTCGAGAGATGTCACTCAGGTATGAGTAGCATCTCTTTCGCTGTTAAACTTCTCTATGAACAGTTGTTTTATAGATTTTGAATTGGAATTTAGTATTGGTGAGTTACTTGTATTAATGAAATATCTTCTCTATGCTAATGACCAAGTACCAATTGTGCTGTCGTCAGAGGAGTTGCAGAAGACGACAACTAAAAGATAAGAAATAAAAAGGATGAAAATGAACGTTCTGAAAATGAAAATAATGATCTTTACATAGAAAAATAGCATGACTGATTTGAATATAATAAGTACCTGAGTTTGTTTAAATTCTATGGTTACAAGAAAAGAAGTATATGAGGATGACATAGAAAAGAAAGTAGAATGAACATGAATAGAAAGAAATAAGGACAATGATGTTCTATACTCCTTTGTTGTTAACTAAATTGTGTCTAGAAAGGTGTCTTTAGCTGTGTACAATGATGTGTAGAGAATTTAGGGTATGACAGAAGGGGCATGAAAGTAGAATTAATGTCATAGATATGCATTCTCTAAGAAGTGTGTGTCGAGTGAATGTCACTTTTAGAGTTAGGAATGTAGTAATAAGGGAACATTTCGGATTGAAAGAAAATGTAGTAATAAGTATTGCAAAATGAATGCGTCGATGGTTCGACCACAGAGAGAATGGATGATAGAAGACTTACGAAAGGTATTTAGGAAGTGTCGAAAAAGGTCGTCTGTGGCGATTTACTGACCAAATGGGGAATCTTCTGAATAAGGGTCGTGTGATTATTATTAGAAACCGACGAGCATATATGCAGCGATTGACGAATGAAGACAAAGCAAACGAGGTGTGACAGAACTGTACTAAGTGGAGATCAATTGTCTATGCCTACCCCTCTGTGAAATAGGCATGACTTTATACTATATAAAACTACAAAAATCATTTTTCTTTCTCTAATTTATAATTAATTTTACTAAAATTGACTTCCTGGGGCCTTATGTGTACTGATGTATTTCTAGTATATTATTAGCCAACTAAAATTGTGCTATTATAAGAACATTTTCTTTGGATTGTCATATAAATTGAATTACTATTTGTATAATCATGAAATCAAATGTGTAATACTTGAGTTACAACCCCTTAATAATAAAAAATAGCAAAAAGAAGCTTTCCATGTAAGATAACTTTGCAATAAAAACCATTTTAAAATGAATGTGTATCAGTATTTTCGAAAAAGCCAAACTGCGAATTTTATTAACAACACCTATAAGGTAACTGTTAAAAACGTTTAAGTATGATTGTATGATTCATAATAATATATAACTAGATAACAATTTCCTGATACGTTAATAAAGTAATGCATATGTAAAACCACAATTCAAAAAGAGAATATAAATTAGATTCACCAACATGCCATTGGCTTGCATAATCCAAAACGACTCACTGTCAATACTGCTGTGGCCATCGGACATTTTAACCATATAATCCTGCTTACAAACATCAACTGATTTCCGCAAACGCATTGCGGAGCTTACGTTGTACGAAAAGTACATCGAAATGCGTCATCACAATTGATGAAAGAGGACCTGGAGCTACTAATAGCAGAGCTGCTAATTTATGTTTTACAATTTTGAACGATAATCTATTTAGTATTAATGGGTTGTGTACAAATAATTTTATTTTAACTTCTAGCCAGATGTTATATATCTCCTCTGAATCTATTCTTTCATAAAGATACAAAAATTGAACAGATATTTTTTTATTAAAATTGATTTATACTATGTATAATTAACCAGTATTCCGTAGACATGGTAGTAATTACCTATAAACCGAACAAAAAATAAAAATCAATTATCATTATCTCATTACACAATATCTTTCGAAAGGTTTTACCATAATCTAATGTAGTAAAAGTAGTTTTAATAGTGTAATTAAGTTTTATTTACTTAACTATTACCCTTTGTATTTGAATGAGCGTAATCATTGATTACAACTGTTCAATCGGTTTATAGAAGCAGTCGTTCAATATAATACCTTATTTCCTGCAGGAACGGAATTTAACTGTTGTAAAATTTGAATGCATCTAATTGCGTGATACAAGTCTGACGTCATGGCCAATTAAACATTGTATTAAAAACCAAAATACACTGTGAAACTGTGATATTGCAAAAAAGGAATATATTTAAGAATTCCGCTTTTTACATAGACGATTATTTTCGTTTATGAACATGTGTTCAATTTACATGAAAGTGAAATTAAGATTTATGTTGTTCATATGTTTGTAAATGTATTATTGACTATTTTATATTGTAATACTTCGAAAGTCGGAATAAGTAATTGAGGCATAATTTATGCAAGTTAAACAAGTGTATTACAAATGTGATAAAGTTTTCAGTTATTCAAAACAGATTCTATTCTGAAATACAACTAACATCTTCTTTCGAAATCTTTATCCGTCTCGTAAAAGTCAAATACCTTACAGTTGAGATACTATAAGTCGTACTACATTTACGATAAAAAAAATTGCATTAAATCGAACTATGCATATTTTCACGTATAGCACGCCCACTGTACCCTAGCAGCATGTGTGTACCACCATAGCAGTATGTGTGTACTAAATATTTTCGCAACTATGCGATTAATCATTCGTAGCTCCAAGTTTGTGTCCATTATACAAAATGGAAGCGGAGGATTTCAAGTTCATTAGACTCGCATCTCGTTAGCGCATAGTCGAGTGCTTTTCCAATATTGGTCTTCTGGACAATACGCACGTAAGTTCATGATTTACATTCGTGTATTAGCTATTTATAGTCTTAATAAGGAGCATCAACGAGTTAAATATTCCAAACGTGAACAGGAAGTTTATATGTATTGTTCTTACATATTCAACTTAAATTTTTAATAACAGTAATGAAATTTGGGAACAGTCGAGTCGTGCGAAGCTGAATCGGCACTTTTAAAATATAATACATATTTAACCGTAGGCAAATTCTACGACGATTCATAACTCTGTATATTAGTTTCATATCATATGTTTGTTATATTACTTCATTCGTAGTTTTTTTTCAACACTATAAATAACTAATAACACTGATACCATCGTGGCATAAAAAAAAAAAAAACTTTAAGCACACTCGTATACACAAGTCAATAAAATAATGTTAACACAAGTAAATCAATATTTAAATGAGTTTTAAAATTATGTTCATTTATATAACCATTCGAAAAATCTGTAAATAATTATTCTAAGTCAGGGTGTTCTTAGTGTCCGTTTTACGTATGTTTGTAAAGTCTTTTGTGACACAAAAATATTACTAGTGTATGAGTTGTCTTTAAAAAAAAACCATACATTCTATCTCGTCTCTATCTCTTTATTCTACCATTAATGAATTGTTAAGTATACGAAATTACTATTTATAATCAAATTTTCATTTAGTTTTAAACATTTTATTGTTATTATTATAGATGTTGATAGAGTTAATTTAAAAAAGTGAAAACAAAAACTTTTCTTATTATTGAATATTAGAAGATAACTCTATTCGAGGACCGAAATGTTTTTTTTTTATTACAAAAAGAGATTTTATTACAATAATTGTAAAATTTAAACTTTTACAATTGCAATAATAACCGACATGAAATGTATTTTTTTTTAAATCTCGTAGACATTCTATAGTCATATTTTATAATCAACGTATTGACCACAATGAAATTAAAATAAAAGCAATTGTAATTGTTCACCATAATTGGTTCGGTTTTCAAGTGTGATAACCTTTTTAAATAAGTTAAACAAAAAGTACTGTTAACATTGAATACTAATGTGTAGACATAAACCCTTTAAGATCCGATAAAACTAACAGATCACGGTCTAAAAGTACTCTGGTAATTTTAAGCGATTTGTGTGGTTAGAGCAATTTGCGTGAACAATGATATAACAGCCATTGTAATTAGTTTGCTGTGGAATTAATGCAATTATAATGGAATGGCATGGCATTCCCGACCGGCCGTGTTTGTGTTAATGTGTAGACGGCCTAATGTGTTAAGTTGTAGTGTAATATTTGTTATAATTATGATTAATTACATAAGTAATAGTTCTGCATTTGCGGTTTGAGGATTATTTTTTTAATATTTCGAGAACAACACAGAAGCCGCTGACAAATAAATTACGGTTGACTTTAAAGACATTCAAAATATTTTAATGTAATGTGGTTTGCTACTATTTTGTTACTACTTTGGTAGTAATAAAATGTAATTATAATGTATAATATTATAACTTACATAGTATAAGGAATGGCAACAAGAATAGCAACAAGAACTGTACTAAAGTTTTAAAAAGAATGTAATTTGAAAAAATTATATACATGTTCTGTTTTACATGTCGCAATCAAAATGCAATCTTAAAGTTAAACCAGTAAGCTTTAAGATTGCATTTGACGAGCTATTTGATATATACTAGAGGTGAGTCTCGATAGTTATGGGCTTGATTAACGTAAGTGAGCACATTGGTCTTGAACCTGAACGTATTTTGTGTCTGTTGATTGTGTATTTTTAGCACTGGTCCAGAGCAGTGATTTTTATATTACTTTTTTAAATTATTTTGTCTTAAAATTATTTATTTATTTATTAGATTAATACAAGTCAAGCCATTTATAAATCATTGTTTTCTAGTATTGATGTTAAATGAGGATAACAGACATAAAAGAACCACAAACGAGTCTGGTAAAAAAACGAAATGCTTTTAATCTGTTCCATTTAAATATTCACTTGCCGTTTATTTCACTTAAGTTCTCTTTTAAACAAAACAGTATTCTTTTGTGGACGTCTAATGAGAATGTTTACGATGTTCACGGGCCAGGGGTCAAAGTGGCTTCAAGTTAGAAGCTTGAAACAATCTCAGCTACGCTCGTTATCTCACGAGAAAATTGAACTTGCCAACATTGTCATCGTAATGAAATTCCATGCGGATAATGGTATATCGCTACGGATTCTGCATTTTATTTATACAAAAAACATTAATGTAAACAAGAGATGTGCAATAGGAGAGGTCTATATTCAGCGGTGGACTGCGATAGTCTGATGATGATAATAATGAAGGAAAAGATTCATACCTGCTTTATGTCTTTTTCTATTTAAGAATATAATTAAATATCTATATAAACTCGTTAACAGTTCATTTATTTGGTAATAGCTTTGGCTGGAGCATCATTAAGTACCTTGAAATGAGCAATTCTTGAATATACATATATATAATCGATATCTCGAATCTCAGCAACGGCTCCAACGATTTTACTGAATTATGATGATAAATCTAGCTAGGTTCCATTTTCAGAAAACTTTGTTTTATTCATATTTACAAGCAATGAAAAACTGCTACAATGTCATTAGAATACGAAGGTAAATGCTGCTTTACCGACACAGCAACGCAAAAGCTAAATACTTCAGTAGATGGCGTTGTCTAATAGTCCCGTTATGACATTTATCTATGTGAAAAAATTAAGGATGTGAACAAAAGAAGTAGGTAAACTGCAAATCGACTATCTGGTAGATTTACCAAAAAAATCCAAGTACTCCATATTAAAGTTGCTCTTCGAAAATAGGAACTAAATTTTTAAACATTTGCTGGTTTCGAAAACTGCTTTTTTGTATTCTTAAGAATAATCATTTAATTAAGTGCTTCTCAAATAATATTTAGACAATAGTATACCATTGTGCTCTATTTGTAGAGTAACTGCTAACTGAAGCAAACTGTGCCGGAATATGCACACTGTATGCCAATTCCAATAATGCTAACACCACATACTAAAATATTCAAACGCACAAAAAATAGAAACCTGCAGTAAGTTTACGTTTTAGTATTGGGAATATTAATTTTGCAACATTACCCATCGAAGAGATGACTATGAGGTACAACCGTTGATAATAAGTTATGATTGATGACCAAACTAACTGATGAGGGAACGCTAAATTCATTTGTGAATCGATTCGTCATATAACAATAGTAACGATTGGAATCTTAATCAAATACATACAATAATAATAAATAACTCTTTATTGTATACTCAGAGAGGATAATATTAACTTAAACTAAGAAAGTACAAGTGGCCGTCTTATCGCTCGGAGGCTATCTTTTACAAGGAGCCATGAGATCGAAAGAAATATAAGAGATGAATGTTGTAGGGTATTAGAAACTGTCAACTGCTTCGTTGGTTTAGTGGTTGGTGTACAACCGATCACGAGGTCTCGGTTTCGATAACCGGGCCGGGCCAAAAAGTGTTGTTGAATTTTCCTATTTACAAAAATAATTAATAGCCGCCCGGAGTCTGGAAGGTAGAGTCTTAGCCCCGTGCCTCTGAGAGCATGTAAAAACTTAGGTTCTGCACCTGGTCTTTCCCTGTTCGTGTCGGCCAACAGTCCGTACGGATTATGTAAGTAGGGTAAACAAGAGTACATATGCGTTTTTGCGCCCGTTTGTGCATTATATCTCCTGTGTAGTTGTAGTTGTAGACTTGTCTCTTTTGAGACTGGCCGATGTGGCCCATATCGGCTAGTACATCATAATTATCATCATTAGAAAGTGAATAAGAAAAGGAAATTAAGGTTTTGCCTTATTACGCTTAGTAGAGCGTTCCACAGCCAAACCGCTTGATTGAAAAGGAGTGGCTAAGGCATTTGATAGTAGACCCTGGTGTTATAAATGTTAAATTCTCTGATGATCTCAACAATTTAGCATGTGTTTCTTGTAGGAGGTTAATTAAGGAGGATTGAATAGAATTTTATATAGAAGAGAAAGAATATGTGCATTCCGGAAAGGTGGATGGGTAACCATGAACCAGGTGGTTTATATGAACAATATGAATCAGAATTATCGTAATTGAAATGTAAATGAAAAGCATTGATATTGATCCGATGTCTTTATAGGTAATATTAATGCCACCAAATGTTTGAAATAATTGTATTGAGTTAAGAAGCTTATACGAATACATAAGTCGACGCCGTGAATATTAACAGCAGTTATTAAGGGCCAAAGCCTCGTGGAAGGCACGCGGGTAGACGTGGATTAAAATTAAAATAAATTGCTTTACACTTTAATTGTATTTGAGGATAATTTTCCGTGCTCCTGAATTCTAGAGTTGGTAGCTGATGGTGTGAAGATGTGAAGACATTGAAAAGTATGGAAGTGGACTAAATCACAAGAATTTGGTCTTCATACTAGATATTTCTTTGCTGCAACCATTTCCCTTTTTTTTGCAACAGAATCACTTCAGCAATTGTTGTGCGCCATATATGTTGCTGTAATTGGTTGAGAACTCTGGTACGGTTAACACATGTTGAATTTTTAACATAGCTACAAGTCTTTTCATTAAACAGTAAATTAAACATAAATGTGTATCAGTGTTAATGATTTATTTTCATTACAATATTTTAAATTTATGTTTGAGTTTTATTTATTTTTCGAAAATTCAACAATATAAATTTACAATTTCATAAAAAATAAACAGTACAGCTAACAAATTGTGCTTCTTACTCTGAAACCACATCTGCAATGTTTTTAATTAGTGGCAGGAGCACCACCGTTTGTGTATCATACATTAAACGTCGACTTTTTAGACTTCTCTTTAAATTGTGTCTTTCATGTTGCCAAAAGTTTTGTATGTAGTCTCGCTTAACGAATGCTTTGTAATGTATCTATGCAGCTATACTGAAATAAAAGTTTCAGATATAATGTTAGATACAATCCACTATCGAAGAAATAGAGCTCACGAATACATGCATGCACCTTTTAGCAATATCCAAAACTCTATCTCAGAGTAATAAAATAAACATGTAACATTTCAAAAAAAAGACATATAACCTAGCTAGTATACAACGTCATGACTGAGAGTAGAAAAAATGGCAGGCAGAAAGACTGTTATGGTATCTCTATGCTATGAAATTATCAGCATTCTTTTCTGATTGACATCTTTATCAGTTTCATCTTACAGTTATATAGTTGTTGCTATATTTTTATCACCCAAATTACTTCCTACTTATAAGAAAAGTCTAAAAGACTTTTAAAAATAATTTTCCAAGCTCAGCCATCTCCATCACTGGCAGTTTCCATTCGGCATACTCTAAATTTCATTAGGCGTTTAAGTCGAGCCACCGCCGTCGTGTAATTGCTCATTTTCCTCGTCATCTCCTGTAAAAATGTTCACAGACTAATACCATTCTCGTTCTTAATAGTTGTGTTTTCGAGATTCTAGAGAAATAGTAATTTGTAATTAGTCATTGTTTGAAATACAAAACCATGCCTGCCTAGTATTTTTAATTCAATTATATTTAAATCACTTTCTCTGCGAAACTTATTCTTATTCTTTGATTATAGCCAGTACTGGGATTTCAAACAATTCAATTACCTTAAGAAAATTGAAACTATTTAAATTTTTTAATTGAGTTCTCGCTTCATAATATTTCTTTGTGTTAAAGGTTACTTTACATAAAAATAAAAGATTATTCAATTGCTTTTAAAAATAAATAATTTAGAACGAAGCAGACAACTTTTTCTAGAAAGTTATCGATTTAAGAAATTTAGCTTGGTATTGTATGATATTTACTACTTATTAACTTGTGCATGCATAAACTATTTGAAACTTGTTAAATAATTTTAACAACAAATAATTATAAAACTTTTCCCTTTTTATTCTTCGTCAAATATATTAGTCACAACTTCCTTTAATTTCATAAAAACAAACCAAAATTTGTCCCTAACAAACAAAGGTCTTATGAAAAAACTTCATTACTTTAAAGCGATATCAATGAAGTGCATTCCAGCTTTGCCGAAGCCGACAGGAATTGAATTAAAAAAAAAGTGCACTTGCAATTACGCCATTCAAATGCCCCTCTCTCGTTTCAATCTTTTATAGCGGCCTCTATGAATCCGAATGGAGTGCAATATGAGATGAGAGGGCCAATAATGAAATATAAAAACAGAAATAAGCACTCCTTTCCCCAGTTATGGACCGTCGAGTATTCTCCATTATTCCTATTCAACAGATTTGCTTTGACGAGTGTCCTTAGCGACGTTTAAATTATTTCACTTATATTTGGCTTAGAATCATTAAGAAATAAGTACTTGATTTTGTCATGAATTAGTCTGATACATTTAATAATATAAAAAATTGAAAAATAAATGTTTTCTTTTTAAATTAAATAGATCCTTATAAATAAAAGCATTTTACTTGTACACAGAAACAAAAATGAATAGTTGTACGGGACTCTACTAAAAAGTTCGAGCCCAAGGCAACTTCACCTACCAGGTGATACACCCGCTGACCGAAGGAACTTTGGCTTTGGCCTTATTCTCGGGTTTGAAAGGTCAGACGGCAGTCGCTAAGGCTATCGTGTCCGGAGCGGGCACGAATAAAAAAGTTACACCTAACACCCGTAACACGTAAGCTCCGCTTTGCAACCTGGAACACTTACCGGTCGAAAAAGGAAGTTAGTTGATGTACTGTCCAGGCGGAAGGTGGCCATTTCGTTCTTGTATGAGACTCGGTGTACAGTTCATTCCAAATTGCTACCGCAATTGCTACAATCTGATCTTCACAGGAGCATCTGGCAGGGAGAATACAGTGGTTGTGGTGCTTGCCTTGAAGCTACAGAGTAGCATCTTAGTGGTGAAATACGAAAGCAACCGACTTATGATCGCGCGCTACGTGATTACGCGCCAGAGGTAGGGTGTAGTAAAGCCGAAAAGATGTCATTCTTGGACCAACTCGGAGGAGTTCTCACGATATTCCATTGATACAGAATTGCTTTAGGTAGTGATCTAAACGGCCATGTGAGTGATAGGTGTAAGGAGTTTAAATATGTTCACAGTGATTTCGAATCGTAACACAAAGGGTGAAATCACCCTTAGAAAGTGCGCGGTTGAACTTGTTGTCATAAACACGTATTTCGAAAATACATCCGAACACTTCTTAACCTGTAGGAGCGAGAGACACGCTGTGTGAAGCCCAAATACAAACGCACCAAGCACTGCCAGTGTCGAATTAGTTGGCTGCTTGGTGAAGTCTTGTTCAGTCTTGAGATAGATTCAAAAAGTGCTGGCTTGATATCGAAAAAGGTGTCATGTCTCATCAACAGAGATGCCGAAAACCTGGCAAAGTAGAGAAGAAGGTACAGGAAAGTGGATCCCGGACGAAAAAGTATAAACTTTGGAAGCAACCGAAAATAACGCTAGGATGATGAAAATGACGACGGAAATAAAAAAAATGAAATAGACAGAAATCAAAAACTCTATCTGGCTATTTCATATTCAGAGATAATATTTATTGAACAAACTTTAGTAATAATTAAAATAAATGTTTATTTTCTATTTCATAAAGTATCAAATTATTAACTGTATAGTATTTTTTTTTAATTCGCGTTTTTTTCATAATGGACTCGTAAATGAATTTATTAATTTTTACACTTATAGATATGTAGTAACAGGATGTATTTATAGAGACATGATAGTCTAGTGCAACAATTACAGATAGATAAGCACTACAAATATTGATGATGCAGAAGGGCTTTCAATTTTTGTTCTATAAGTAGTGAATTAATCTAAATATGTAACAAAGTAAATGGCTTCAACATGGGTTAGTTACAACATTTATAGCTCAAAAAAGTCGAGACAAATTTTTAAAATGTTCGAATTTTTGGCTTTCTTTCCCTCCCGAATAGCAGAACAACTAAGAACATATTAAAAAGTAATATGATTTTTTTTCATGCAATGTGTATGAGCTCTAAAAAGGCGCTGTGACTAAATACGCAGGTAAAATTTCGGGGAACTATTAGTACTAAATTAAAAAAAAAAGGCGTAGCATCAATCACAGATTGAGTGTGAATTTCTAAAATTACATATATCTACTGTCAAGTAGTTTTTATAGTCGAGGATAATAAAGGATAATAAAACCAAAAGAAAGACAGTGTTGTTTTATTGTCTGTAATTTACTGAAAAATAATTTGGAAATAGGAATTTCATTAATAGCAGTAGCTTCAGTAGAAAACTCTAATGCAAGTTATTTAAATCGAACTGTTTTTCCAATTTCATTCCTAAAATCAGTATGCTTAGCTTTTAAACTACAAATGACGGTTAACATTGACATTTGACATTTAAATGACAAAGAACGGTTTTATTAACTTGTATTGCGGTACCGAACGAATGCAGAGTACCTTAATGAATAGGTTAAATTGTTTCCCCCCTGATAAAGGTCTCATGTCGAACCCAAATTGAACACTAAACTGTCAACTGAAAAGTGAAATGCTTACAAGGCTACTTATATATATTAAGTAATAAAAAAGTAGTAAAACCAATACAAAAATAAAAATATCGAACACCTTTGTCGTAAGTACAATCTAGAATAATTTTCTTCAACATTTCTACCATTCATTGCAGTACGAGTCTGACAACATTAATCTTAACTGTACCAAAATGAACTGAACAACACATTCATTCAATGTCTTGAACAAAGCACGCAACACGTGCAAAACGTACAAAATAGAGAATGATGAAAGAAAATTGTCAGTGTACTTTCAGTTAGAATAAATAAAACTGTTTCCTGTACACTGTATATCCACATTGGCTCCAAAGTTATCTAGAAATTGTTAATTTATTTAATGTTTAGGATTTGAGTTGTGTATATTGTTATTGGCAGGCTTTAGAAATATAATTAATTCAAAATGTACTTCGTGTTAAAAATGCATCATTGATTTTAATTAACTTAATAAGTTTGTATACAATATTCTTTATTGTATACATCATATATCAATTCTATATAAAACATAACAAAAGATGAGACAAAGTTATAGATGTAATGATTTCTCTTAGACAGCCATTACATAGCTATTAGGTGATTAAATTTTTGCGTCCGGTTTTTGGTCGATTCGAGTCCGACATAACCACCAGCAGGGGGGATTTCCGCATAGAAAAAACAGAAAAAAAGGGGAGTTTGTACACCAGTGACACACTATTACGTGATTATTCAAAATACACAAGAACTTAACTTTGAGATATGGTCATATTATTTTAAATATAAGTCTAATGCTTATTTAAGTATTTGAGAAGTTTTGAAGTCACTCAAGTTTTTTCAGTTAGTCTTCGGTAAGATCGAAGTAACTAACATTACCATAGTCATGTCATGGATGAAAAACAAAAGATTTACATGAGCCTAATTTTAGTATTAGTGAGAAGGCAGTTCCGTAGCTTTCGCGAAGATCCTAGTGCCGCAAATAGTTCGTGGCTAGCTTCCTAATCTGAAGTATACAAGCTAGACAACTTTCTAAATATTTATTAAAAAAATACTCATACGAGTATTTTTTTTATATATGTATTACTCATACGAGTATTTTTTTTATATATGTATTACTCATACGAGTATTTTTTTTCTGTATGTATGTTCTGTATGTATGTTTCTTCTAATTTCATATTCAACAATTGTTTTACAAAGATTTAACTTAAGATTTATTTTCGTGTATTTTATCACACATACGTATATGTAGTACAAAATAAAATCATGTTCTGCATCCATTGAAGAGGCACCAAAACAAACCAGTGGTTGGGCGAGTGGTTGTTAGGTTAGGTGCATATTTAATGATGCGGTCGCAATAGAGCAAAACGCAACGTCTATTGAGATTCCGACCTTTGACTGAGACTGTTACCAATTTAGACTAAAACTTCTTTTCGCTTTAAATGTAATGCAATCTATGGAGTATACTCGTATATAGTTCTGCTACAGAAAATGACATTAAACTTTAACGAGAACATTAAAGGCAGGAAGGAAAGAACACATTTAATTGAATAATCTATTTTATCGTAACGTTTTTTTCAATGTTTTGCGTCTTAACATAACTAAACGACGTCGTGTTATAGTAAAACAAAATACTTTAAAATTTTAGAATGAAAAAAGTTCATTATATTTTCTTGTAATACATTATAATGTTATGGTATCTTTACATTCCGGCGGGGTATAGGGTAGGTCCTATCCAGGTTACAAGTGGCTCTTCTACCGCGACTAATTATATCGGAAACGAGGAAGCCTGTGATTTTAGTCGGTTTGAATCCGATATAACCATCCTACCGACCCTCCGGTGACGGGACTCTGAGGTGTGAAAATTTCCTACCTTATAAACTTATTTTAATTATGTTATTGTATTATATATATATATATATATATTTATATATATGCCCAATGTTTAGACCTTGCCCCTGATTAACATCTTAAAAGTAAAACGAAAATGTAGTGAAACCAACGTTTAATACTATTGCCATATTTTAAGGGTTAAATAAAGGGCGTTTGAATAATGGCTCTCTACTTACGCCTATGTAAATTATACTGTCGTATCAAAAAATCAAATTAGATTTATGATTTACAACCTTTACGATAAAAGAAGTAAAACGCAATTACTAAGGTACATAATTTATTAAACAGCTCGTTAAAATATTAAGCAAACTTAAGTTGAATTCAATATTCATTTCACAGTATGAGTCCTGAGCGGCCTTTAGTAACTTTATCATATAGTTGTAATGAACTTGAACAACTGAATTAATTTAGAAATTAGTCAAGTTACATTATACCACAGTGATGGAGGCTGAAGCGTCTTTACTTGAGGTTTAGTACTTAATAACCTGTTCTTAGCCAGTCGAGATTAAACGTTTCATGCTAACAAGGCCTATCACGATGATTAACACAGACTGTAGAACAAAGCTCTCCCACTATCTGCGGTAACTTCGAGTTTTTAGTGTAATAGATTAGGTTTATTAAGTGCTATACAGTATTTATTTTATACATAATCAACTCAATTAACATAGTCGTGTAGGTAACACTTATATTTTAATATCTGTAACTTCATTCCATAAAATAAAGTGAAAATATTTAACGAAGAAGAACATTTTTAAAGTGAGTAATAGTAACAAGAAATAAAAAGTAAAGATATTTTTTTAAAATGATATTAGGCTGTAAATGAGCAGACGTACAGAGTGGACGAGCGGCGGCAAGCTGAAAGAAGTAACCTGATGGTTAGTGACTACGGCCATTCGTGATTAGCTGCAACTCAAGAAGTTTAATTGCGTTAAATTCCCTAAACAAGAATCGAAATAATGGGAGGGACTCTGATAATTTCACTCAACCATTGTAGAAAACAATACAATGAACAAACTATTATATTTAATACCAGCTTTCTGTGAGACCGTGTTATCATTTCGGTGGAGTTTGGAGTCTGTGTCTAAGTTCAAACTCTCACACAAATATGTGATTTCTCTTTGGTCTCATTTATTTTGACTCCGACCTCTGAATCTACATGTGAAAAAAAAGGTAAAATTAAAAAAGGTAACAATATTATTACATATTAACATCAACTTTGTCAATCCAAATAAACAGAAACAGAAAATTTAAATTTATCGAAACCAATGTATGCTTTACTATGCCTCAAAGCTAAAAATGCTAATTACGTAGAGCCGATACCACAATTTGTTGAGGTGAACACAAAATACCCAAAAGCGAAATGGGTGTAGTGGATCTATTGATAAATTAACCACAGCGCGGTTTAGCAATAAATAGGTGTGCTAAACCACGAATGCTAGATTTACTATTTATCTAGTCTCGACTAGCTGTCTTGGTAAGTTCCTGGTTTTACTAGATCAGGAAATAAATCTTTTTATTATTTTAAGAGCCAGCCAAAGTGACTCTACTCTTCCTGATGGAAAGCATGAATAGAATCTAAGAGTTGTGGTCACCATACTCATTGCGAATGCACACAATGCAGTATGGTGACCCACACCATGGCGGCCTAGTAAGATGCATTTTCACACCGCGTTTGAGGACGTAAGTAAGACGTAGGTACGACAGTCATCGTGCACATTAGACACACTTACCACGTCAACTGTCACCCTTGCATCAATGGGCCTGCGGTCACGCACTTACGAAGGAAATACGACAACACGAATTCTGTCGCTTTAGGTTGATCTTCTGTGGGAGGGGAAATACTGCCCCGGTCGAGTAGGCTGTAAGCTACCCGTTCGAGCTGAAATCGGCGTGGCTTTACTATCTCTACCTATTAAAATAGTAAATGAAATTGTACGTTTAAGTAAAAATAATTTTAAAATATTATTTAAACAGTTTTCAGATCGTAAAGGATTTCAGAGTACTTGAATGTCTACGCAATTACTGTCTCAAATAATAATTATATTTAAGCAAGCATTCTTAAAGTTTTTTTTTATTCACCTAACATTTATAAATTTAGTTTATAAGTTTAACTTTACCTTTATTTCAAATCGGATTTCCAACATCCTTTGTCTTGAGATCTAAAGCCGGCATACCAATCATTCATCTAGAATGTAAACCTTTGCCTAGCGTTTCCCGATGTAAGGTTCAATTCGGTATTCTTGTTCGGCTAAAGAATTGAATTCGAAGTAACAAAAACAAAAATTATATCTTCAAAATCAAGATCAATTTTGAAACAAGATACAATTTGCGTTTCATTGTCATAGAAACTTTACAATATCTTTTGATTTTTGTAATACTTTAATTTATTTGTATAAATTTGATGGTACATAAAAACAATACACTGTATGGGAGACTTAGCACCTTAAGAATAGGTAGATTATCATCTTCCTAGCTTTTATTATTGTCAACTGTGTTAGTTAATTCAACCTATTTTTCTGAATATTATTTTTTCCACGGAGCGACTGGCATCAAACTTTTGCAACCTAAGCGTGAATTGAATTCGAGAGCACTGACTTCCTTTTAACGATTGCCATAGATGTTCATAAAAACTGGGACCGATGAATCACTTTTTACTTAATTAATGAGACTGAAAATACTCGGTTTTGTGTACGTTAAATAAACTTTTTGTTTTAATTCTTGGCCTACTAAAATAACTCTACTCTGCCTGATGGAAAGTATGAATAGAATCCAAGAGTAGTGGTCACCATATTCATTGCTAATGAAGATAATTCAGTATGGTGACCCACACGATGGCGGCCTAGAATTGAACTAAGAATTGTAAAGGAAGGGAAAGTTCTCAGATTAAACATATATCTTTATTACTTTTGAAATGAAATCATATTCTTTAAAGAAAATATATTTTAAGGAGATAAAAAAGATTGCCGTGTTGTTTATCATGAAACAGTTTTCAAGCTGTTTTACAGGTCACCGATTTTTCGTACAGTTTTTTAGAAAGATTTACAAACTTGGTGTTTAACCAAGCGTCACTAATACCGTAATATTTGCATGATACTTTTAGTTTGAAGTTAAAAAAAATCTTTGATCTTATTTACTATTTAAGGATAAATGAATTCAACATACAATAAAGAAATTAATGTTACCTTCAAAGCTTTAGATTATTTATTACAAGAACATAAAAATTGAATAACATTATAAATTGGATTCTGTGCTAAAAATTACTCTTTTTACTTTATTAGTTTAAATACTTAGCTTCAATACACCTAAACTGCAATGAGTATGGTCACCAAAACTCTTGGATTATACTCATGCTTTCCATTAGGCAGAGTAGAGTCACTTTGGCACGATCTTAAAATAGAAAGAAAAAGTCTTTGTTTACTTACCTCCTGACAATTTGTCTATCCAAAGCAAGAGATAGCTTTTAACGCTAATTCCGCCCATTGTACACATACGTTTGTAAAATAGCTACTGTAATATTGTATGGTGTATACTCGTACATAGGAAATGATTTTTGACATAATCCCTTTACATAATCTCCAAACACAATTTTTAAATAATTCAAAATGGTAACAGAGGAACGAACAAATATTTCTACGTGGCATGGTTCTACCTATAACTGTACACCTAACATTAGATCTATAATGTTATTGTTCGTTCCGAAAAATATATAGAGTTTTGAAAGCATCTAATTTCGTAACGTAATTTTATTCTTTTAAAACAATTTAAAGTCTTCGTGCAACAATAGCCTTAGCATAATGGTAAGGACTTTCGTGAGAGGAACAAATTTGTAACTCAATCACCTAATTAGAGTTTGTTTTGAAACAACTCCTGAGTGGAGGCGAGTAATTAATAGGCTTTGTAATTCAAAATGTAATAAGACGAACAAACGAACAACAAATACGAATTAGAGGCTGATAGTTTTCATTAAATGGTTTCGAAATTTATGGCAATGCGTCGCCGCGTCGCGTCGTGACAAACTACATTGTTTGTGAGCAGTTGTGTCTTTACTTTAAGTATCTCATAAAGGTGAGAGGTAAAGGTATAAAATAATTTGAGTGCGTGATCTTACTAGTTATTAGTAGTAGGACTACCTATTTGGGATTTAATTTCTTATATTTGAGAGAAACTATCAACTATAAATAAAATAATTTTCGTTCCCATAACTCATATAATTTCCACTGTACGCTTTTCAAAACGCTTTTAGCTTTACACAACCATTCTGTGGAATGAATTACACTCTATAGTATCTGCAGACCTGTATGACCTTTAAACTTTTAAGAATAAGCGTTCTCATTTTTTGTGTTGTTGTGTGCTTGTGTTTCCTGAGAGAAGACGTTCATGGGCGACTGTCTCACTTTCAATCAGAGGACCCGTCTGTTTCTGTGTTTGTACAAAAAATATTTTTCTTGGAAATACTTTATTTTATATTTTACTATTTTAATTTTATATTTCTTCTTTCTTAAAGAAAAGAGAAATAAAAAAAAGTAGCAACAAAAAAAAATAATAATATATATTACAACTATTTTTTCTCTCAGGATGTAATATATCTATAGTAAGTATATTATATAGATATACTATACTATAGATACAAATATTTAAGCATGTTTATCAGTTATATATATTTACGCTATATATTTATTATGATAAATATATATTGAAATATACATATTTGTATATATGATGTGTTTAATTGTGAGTGTGTATATGTGTAATTATAAGTATACCTAATATATGTATATGTATGTAACTTCTGTGCACCTTATAAAAATAACCTTATAAAAATAAACCTTATAAAAATTCTACACCACCCGAAGGTTGACTGGAAGAGATTGCCCTGGGCATGGTCCGCCAATGTACAAATGTAGTGCATAAAGTTTGTAAATTAAATATACATACATTCTTTTTTTTTTTTTTTTTTAACTTGTGGAAACCCCCTCGGGCCGTCACCCCACCGGGGTTTACGGCGGGGTGGTGTATCGGAATCGGACCGACTAAAACCACATGGTGTGCCACTCTGCGCCTGAGACAGGAGGGATCCGGGAACCGCTGCTATTACGACATCCAGATCCCTCCTAGCGCCTGCCCGCCAAAGCGGGCACCATCTGCGGATAAACTCTCTATATAGGCGACGTACGGCATACGCGGACGTCGCCTCCTCGCGGCTGGCCATTATAGCGGGTGGAGGGGAAAACCCGTCCCGTCCACCCGCAGCCACACTCAAGGCGGCATGAGGCGCTGATATGCGCGCCTCCGCCGCCCGGCTCGCCGGCGGCGAATTGGGTCCGAGTGGATATTGTCCTTTCGGGCCTTCCGGTCCGGTCCGCCAACTCCTGGGACCACCAGTAAACTTCCTTCCGTGGAGGACGACAACCTCGGATGCGGGGCATGGCCGCATCGCAGATTTGCGTAATCGCATCGCGGAAACGACCAGCCCCCATGTCGACCTCCTCGATCGGAGCCTGCGGATACAGCCAAGAGTGAATAATGGCTGCCTCCTCCAGTAGGTCCCTATTCAGTTTGGCTATAGCCCACCGCGGAAAGCGAGAAGAACGCCGCGCCGCGTGACCCCTACTGGGGTCCTGGGAGCGGGAGAGCTCAAATCGGATATAGAGATGATCCGAGAGCGTCTCAACCTCTTCCAGGACACGCCAGTTCCTTACTCGTGCGGCGAGGGCAGGGGTAGCGAACGAAAGGTCCACTATCGACCCTCCCTGCTGTCGCACACACGTGTTGGTGGAGCCCCTGTTTAGTAAACAGAGGCCCACCGAGGCCGCCCACTCCTCTACGGCCTCGCCCCTAGCGTCCGTCCTGGAGGAACCCCACGCAATGGACTTTGCGTTGAAGTCCCCCAGCACTAAGACGTGCCCAGACGTTAGACGCCGCATCGAGGTTTCCAAGTTGTTAAGGAAAACCTCGAAGTCGTTCAAACTCCGGTTGGGGGAGAAGTATACACCATATACAGTGATCCCCCCCCACTCGGCAGCAACATATCCAGTGCCCTTGTCTCTTAGCGACAAGGGCGGGGAATGAGCCGCCGTGGAGCCGACGACTGCCACGGAACCGTCCCGGTCATCCAACCAGTTTGGACGGGGAGGAACATAATAGGATTCCGCGGCTACGGCAACACCGATCGACCACTGTGCCATGGTTTGCAGAAAAAGGTCCTGCGCCGCGGCACAGTGGTTCAGGTTAGTCTGGACAAGGAGGTTGGAGACTTGGGCCATTACTCGACCGTCTCTATAGCCTCCTCCATGGGCGACGGTATAGACGCACGAACGACGTCAGAAGCAGCCTGGGCCGACTGGCTAGCCCCTGACGCCTGCCGAGAACTGCGGGGAGGTTTGCAACCCCCCTGCCCAATCCGGTGATTGGCGGGTTTGTTACCCGCCGCACACGCGGGGCGGTGAGTGGGCAGCAGAACAATCTGCCGCCTTGTGCCCCGGTCGACCGCAGCGGAAACATAATCCGCTGCAATCGAAACAACTGACGCACTTGGCGCGTGTGTGCCCCGATGCCAGGCATTTGTAACACCTCATCGGTCTCGCCACCAGGACTGTGATCCTAGCGCTCACGAAACCGATGAGCAGCCTGCCGGCGTCGCCCAACATTTTGGCCGACGCTACGGGACAGCTGACCCACACTGCGCCAAGCCCTCCTGGACCGGGGCGGATGGTGCCGACGCTAATGTTGTCCGTGTTGCAACCCGTCTTCTCTTTTACTGCAACACGGACATCCTCGGCCGTTATGGAGTCGTCCAGGCCCGAAATGCGCAATTGTGCGCACTTGGTGGGCCTGGCGATCTTGACACCATCCGTAGCCGTAAACATACTTCGCAACTTCTCGGCAATTGTGTCCGCCGTCTTAGCACCTTCAGCCCCAGGGAATTCGAGGACTCGAGCTCCCGTTTGGGCGAGGCGCATTCTGACACCTACTGTCCCGAAATCGCGTGCGAGACTGTCCCGGGCCATTTTGAAAATGGCCGCGTAGGACAGCCCGCCGCTAGCTGCCTCCGGCGAAACGGTAACTACTACAGCCGCGCTTTTAGGCGCCTGTAGTTTGCGCGACGTCTTTGTGGCAGCCACCGCAGCCGATGGCGCCTGCGGGGTAGAGGCTGCTTTTTGTGTAGACTTCTTACCCCGTTTTCGGGACTTTTTAGCCCCCCCGACTACCTGCCACCCATCCGTGGAAGGGGCAGATGTGGAGGGAGCACTTGTGGAGGTGCCAGATACAGCGTTGGAGTGGGGAGCGGAGGGAACTCCGCCCCAGCCTTTGCCGCTGCTTTGGTCCCTGACCTCAGTGCAGGCGTCCGGGCTGTTGCCCTGGCCGCCTGCCGTGCCCTCGTAGCAGTTGCAGGAGCAGCAGAGACCGCCGCCGCCGCCACGTAGGACACGCGACCGGTCGCAACGGGAAGCGATGCTGATACCGATGCAACCTTCGCTTTATGGGCCGCGAGCGGCGGCCGGACAACAGGGGCTGGTGGCAGCCTTGCCTCCAGACCAGCCAGACGCCCGTCCATCATGCGCCATACTGCATCTGTTATTTGGCGCAGATGGACATATTTAGGTTAACCTTAAATCTCCTACAAGTATATCTACATATATCTATCTATCTCTATCTCTCTTATAACGTATTAACATTATTTCAGAAAAGATGTAAAGTGAGAAGAGCTATTATCATCTTAGGTTTAAATATTTTGGATTCTAACAAGAACATTATGGTCAATTATGTTTAGTTCTAACAAGGGTATTAAATAACTATTATTTTATAAAATATATTCTGAAATAAAAGATAAAGAATATTTTGTTGCTTTTATTTCAAAGGAACGGCAACACTAAAAAAGAGAAACGAAACTTTTTAAAAGCATAAAGGTAA
Source organism: Hypercompe scribonia (assembly GCA_949316085.1). Classification (NCBI taxonomy): domain Eukaryota; kingdom Metazoa; phylum Arthropoda; class Insecta; order Lepidoptera; family Erebidae; genus Hypercompe; species Hypercompe scribonia. Next base: position 12,523,524 of record OX438981.1, on the reverse strand, counting down.
ACAAGCGTTCAATAACGCTACCACAGCTTCATCTTATTATCGCTTATTAGGTTGCCTCGATACGTTGGTTTTGTGTTGTCGAGAAGTTGAGGCGAGAAGACGCCTGGTGGAACGTTCACTCAATTAGTTAATTTTGTTAAATATCCTTGATTGAGCAACGGACGGCAATCAGCCATGCAAATTCTCTCCGTCATTTCCGAGACTGCCGAAATAGGATTTCGCTAAACGCAGTGTATTTAGCTCTACGTTGTAATAAATTGTCCGTGCAGAACGAGCTCGTATAATGAATGCGGAGAATAATTTTGTTATATTGAATAGAGACGCTTTTGTGTTCTGGCAGTTGAAAAAAAATTCCAACTGTTACGCTCATTTTTTACAGAGCTAATATAATTTTAACTAATTTGTTCAATTTTTTTTTAGTAAATGACTATGTGTATAGATTGACTCATTTTACGTCAAAGTTTTACAAAAATTTTAGTCACATTTCTGAACCCAACAGAAAGGATATAATTTATGTAACAAATATTATATAGCTCCATAAACTAAAATTATCTGTTAGATCAAATGTTCAATATAAAAAAAAAACTGCAGTGAACAGGTTCCAATCGCGAAGTTCTATCTTTACAGTATCAGTTTTAAGCTTCTATTGTAATTCAGTATATCCTTACATTTTATTTAACATTAATCTGAACCACATACTGCTAAGACTTCAATGTCCAAGATTTTTTATTTATACAACTTTACACAGCTGTTTCAAATTCTAATTCTAACTAAACGATTTGGGAAAGTCGTTTAGTTATTTTAGCGTAAAACAAACTTACATTCCTTGAGGAAGTGGTAATCAAATTTTCCTTTTAATTCCCCTTTCTGTTCCAGTAAAATTCACAGTAATATAAATCCTTAGAGCTCTAGTAGTTAATGTAAGAAATATAATCGTCTATATTCTATAATAGTAGCACTGGTACAAGGTCCTTTGTTGAGTAGGCCTCTTTCAATTTGTTCACTTATTCAGTCGGAAATCTCTACTACGAGTACCATGTCGCACTACATGTTAATAAGGCACTCTATTTGTATCAGATAAAAAACAAGTTGTACTGTTTATTTGTACTAAGTAAGTTATAAAAATATTTTCTCTTTATAAACCACTGAAAAATAATATATATAATGTTATCAAGTAAACTGGTGCCTAATCAAATTCAACACATCGATGAGCGTGATATGAATGAATTTTAATTCGGACTGCTCATTAGAAATGCTATATTGCGTACACTTTTTGCACATTACTCTTAAGTGTGGTATGGTAATGGTGTATGTGATATGTTGCATATTTAATTTCATTCAAAATCTGATAGTTCTTGATAAGCAAGACACTTTGAAAATATCGTGTTTTAAAAAGTTACATTAAGAAATATATACATATACGCACATGTTTCCTGGTATAGAAATTAACTTTACTAAGATTTTTGGATATACATCCACAAACATACAGATTTATTATACTTGGGAAGCCCCATGAAAAATTTAACTGTCTTGGAACCTGCTACAAAATTAATCACAGGAAAACTGGAAAAGTTAGAAATGCATTATAATAAATTGTGTTCTTATACCAAAAAAAAACATACCATACCTAGAGCAAAACTTATCCCAACTCCTTCAAATGATAATAACAATTGTTATTGTTTCTGGTGAACTCTTGTGTTAGTTCACCATTGTTGTGCTGTACTTAGCGCTTAGTCGCTCTAGTCTTTCGGTCTAGTCTAGTTAGAAACTGGCGGTGTATAATCATTGCGCTTAGATCTCTCGAGGATTGGGTTTGGAGTTCCGCTGTTATGCTCATATACATATTTGCGCCATATCGCCATTGCGAAATAAGTAGAAAATTCAATACTTTGAAGAATAATTAACCTTACCTTACTGGTATAATTATCCAAATCTTAATGAAGTTCAAAAATATGAATAAAATATAAAATTGAACTTTAAAGAAAGAAATCGATGAACATTTTGAAAGACTTTTAACTACCTTATCGCATCAGATTTTTCCAATTTAAAGTTGTCAGAAAGTCTTTAAATGACTTTTGTTGAGTCTTAACTGTCATGCAGGATTTGCCTTTAATGTGACAAGCAGATTCAGAAACTCATCATTTGTGTGCCTATTCAACAAGTTCGGGAAAGTGACTTTTCGACTCGATTTTGTTGTTGTTGTTCAGAGAGGTTTTACAAATACTTTTCGAGGATAATATAAATTTTATAACAATAACCCTCATCGCCTTTTCATTTATCTTGGCTGTTGCTGATTTCAATATATATTTAGAAATTATATTGTTTTGACTATTAATTTTTGTTGGGACTTACGAAGGACCGTGAGCTAGTGCTAGGCGTATGTATGGAGTGTATGTATAGTTTTCGTTGTAAATCTGTCACCAATCTCATTTACCATGTTAAACATTGAGTTCTTATTATTTCAATAAAACGTTATTGAAATAATTTTAGGTTTATGTCCAACAGTGGACTACTCAAGGCTGTTGATGTAATGTGTGATGTAAATAAAATATATATGTGGCAGGCAAGCAAGGTAAATAAAATAAATTTATTTTATTTTTCAAGATTACTTTTCAAATTTATTTAAATATTTTAAGCCTACTTAAAGTTACGTTAAACATATTATATATACTTTAAATGTATTATGCAATAATATGTTAATCTTACCACTCAGTCGCAAAATTCTCTCAGAAAAATTATTATGAACATGCATTTATTAGCTTGCATTCTCGAGACTCCTGGTCGCAGTTCACCGCATGTAAACAACCCTCTATGTGGGGATGGTTTGTTCTACAACATTAACGAGAGCTTAAACTACTATAAGCACTTCTAACCAGTTTTATAACCAATGTTTGGTATTCCATTTTGTTATGAACACGAAACGGTTAGGATATTGAAAATTTGTTGAGTTTTGAATTTACTTTTATGGAAAAAGATACTACGCACGAGTTCTATTTAATTCTATATAATCCATGTTTTGTATTACTACTAGTAGTTTACCGCAGTTACACCTCTACTTTAGCCACAGTTGTACTCTATATTCGCTTTCATACACAATACCTGAGAAAAGGAATTTTCTTCGATTTTTTTGTGAATGTTTGAAAATTTTACACTTCAGGGTAGAGACAAATTAAAAATATAGCGTTTTAAAAGTCAGCCCAGCCGCTCTTGAGTTCTAAATATTGTAACTAACACGTCTTTGGTTTATATATTAAGATTTAAATAATTTGTTCTAATTTGTTAAAAGTTTCTTTTGTATAATTTGTTATATGATAACTTGTTGTTGACTGACAATAATGTGTAGCTACTCGTAGTAACATTATTACAAAATTACATATCCCTAGCCGATCGAAACCTGTAGGTTATCACCCACACATGATAAGGTCCCTCGACCCTTTTAATATCATTTGTTAAGCACCCAGGGAATCCCTCCTCATTAATTAGAAAGTTTACAGTGACTAGCGAATTTCGTCCACAACATAATACAGTCTAATAAATTTACTTATCTGCATCGTATCAGACATTTTACTGACAAAAGTTACGATGTTAATGTTTATTTGTGTACAAAAACTTTGGTAATATAATTAAAAGACTGTTGGTTATTTTGTAATTAACTTATGTTTTATACGATGTCGGTTAGTTTAGATACTTTGTTTCAGAAGTTTTAGGTCGTTTACAAAAAGAACATAAATAAACCGGAGTTTATGAAAGTTTTATTTTTGTTCGTGCTATTTTGTTTGGCTTACATTACAGTAATTGTCATTATCATTTTTGTTAACGATAAATTTAATCCATACATCCATAAAAGTCCCTAAAATAGACATATAATCCATTTTATTTCCTATTTTTATATAAATTGAAATTGTCAGGTTGGTCTAGCGTGTAGCATACGCGACTGCTAACCAAGAGGTTTTGGGTTCGATTCCCAGGTAGTGCCAAAGAATGTTGTTGAGTTTTTCTTACAAGAAATATATTTATAACAGCCTATGAAAGTTTGGCGATGTTTCACGCCCATGCCTCGGGGAGTACCTTAAGCCGTCGGTTCCGATTGCCATGAACATCAATGGTAATCGTTACTACGTAGTTAGTGCCCTCAAATACACTGAAAACTAGTTTAACCTCCGAATTCAGTTCACATCGCCACATCACAGAATCGTCACAAGGATAGTACCTGATTGAGTATTATATATTATATAGGGAGGGCCAAGAATTTGTTAACATTTGAATCTAACATCCCGCGCAAATGGTTACGGGAGTTCTTGGGATCGATGCTACTGGAATTTACTGGTTACAATTGTAACAAATGGTTTCAACAAGACTTGTCACATATCCAATGGGAGGGAGGGCATCCTGCCGGTGGTAAAAGGCATGTTTCCGGAATAGCATATTTCCAGACAAGGCGACATTCCATGGCCATGGCAGTAGTCCAGATCTATCCCCAGCAGACTTCTTTTTATGGGGTTATTTGAAGTCTAGATACATAAACAATACACCCATTGTGGTGTGTGTGTGATACACAAATATGTTTATGTGTTATGGGTGTATAGTTCATATATCTAGACTCCAGCAGTAAGTTTTTGTATATTAGTTATATCTAACACCATCTTTTACCTAAAACATTTATTTTTATCTATCATGTCGCTACCATATTTTACCTTCGCACCTACCACATAATATTTCTATATCACCTAAAAACTGATTAGGAGAGAATGCTCCATGACGTTAAGTCCGCCTTTGAACAACATATACATTAAGTGTAAATAAATAATTATTCTGTATATTATAAGATGCAACCATGCAACGCTAACATTTTTCATTGCGACAAAGAATTAATCCAATTTTAGAAGTGTACTGTAAAATGGTGTCTAGTATTAAGAAAGTTTGTTAATAACAAGGCTTAGTCACTAATTTCTATATTTTATATGTGCCATTCAGTACCCTAATACCCTAATATCAACATTTCAATTAAAGACAAGTTTAGTAAAAAGTTACAGATATGATCTTTATTCGATCATTTATTTTATTATCTTAATACACAAAAAAACGTCGTGATTATTTAAAGAATTTTGTATGCTAGACAGAAATTTCAAGCACATAATTTTACTTTATACTCTGTTGTATTGACTGATAATGTATAGACACAACTTTGGGAGGGATTATAGCACCGTAAAACCACTGCGAAACAATCGTTCAACAACAGGACTAAAGCCCACGGACGTTCACAAAGCTCAGCTAGTTATAACTGGCTCGTTATCGTTCCGATGTTTCCGCAATTAATCCTATCTCGGCGATAAGGCTGTTTCAAGTTAAGGGCCAGTCACTAGGGATCTAAGCAATCTTTACGGGTGACTTGTCAAAGTGAGAAAAGGGTCGGAAGCTCGAGAGACTTTCAACAATGCTTGTTATCTTAGAAGTAAGCCAAGAACGCATCTAATGATACCAATTTTAAAATAAAATACAAGGTTTCACTTTATTCACCGCATAGAAATTACTAATATTTGAGAAAGAAATATGAAAAACCATTAGTTAATTAGTTATTTTTCGTATTTTGTTTTCTGAATTGTGACATGCAGTCTACGACCATGGCAAGGTGCTATGCTTATAGACTTGAAGTATTTTGTAGAATGTCGGACAGTATAGATATACAATATATAAATTTAAATAATAGCTACGCCACTTTTTAAACTAAACACAAAATTCAAAACTCTGACTCAAAACTGAACCGTTTTTAAATATGCCTTGTTATCTCTACTATATGTGAATGTATTTAATATTTTTGAATTAAATTACTTATGCTAAGATTCACTATCAGCCTATTGTGGTTCACTGTTGGACATGGGCCTTTTTAATCACACGCCACTTGGTTCGATCCTTAGCTTCTCACATCCAGCTCCTGTAAGCCATTTTGCGCAAATTATCACTCCACCTGACCTGTGGACAGTCTATACTACGTCTGCCGTTTTTAGAAAACACATATTATAAGCACATAGTGGCGGTTTCGTAGAGACATCTCATAACTTGAATGTATCGTTAAGCCACTTGGTAACGCTGCAGGGACTACAGAAAAAACCAGATCTCGATTATGTCAAAGATATTTTCATAAACCACGTATGCTAGACACAGAGGCTGACGTCTGTATTATCTGCCACACTGTGTCGATGTTGCTTAAAAGGGAAATGGATCGATATTTGTTTATTACGATCTTGTCACCTTTTTTGAACCGTTTTTGAAAACAGAACAGGAAAAATTTTTGGAACTCCATAAGTCCAGGTTTACCTCCACCCTTTTAATGGCTCTGTAACACTGTCCTCTCCAGAGGCTTTTTCACTTTCAAGCTGTTCAAGAGCCATCTCGATGTCGTCAGTCTTGAGTTCTGGTAGGGTAATGGCGCGTTAATGTGGTGTAATGGAGCACCGGACGTCGTGTCGTATGAGCCAGCTGATTCTTTGGTATAGAGTCCGCTTTGCTGATGAAGTGTCAGATGGATTACAAATGATATTTATTTCTACAGGTAAATCTTTGACAGATATTTTGACACATTGGACTTTACAGTTAGAAAACGCTGGCATTTCCTAAGACTCACTCTAGGAAGAAATGCCGAAAAAACCGCAGAGGCGTCCATTTTCAAAGGATGTGAACCTAGGTTAAATAAAAACAAAGAGCCATAGTTTTAAGTCGACCTGTCCATAAAGATGGTATGCGAGCCCCAGCCATCGTGTCACCTATCCAGTATTAGTCAAGATTAACGACTCCAAGTACGACACTACCACCAAGAAGACATTTGGGTAGCCCGTAGAAACTGAACTAAACTCAACGTCAGTCGGTTGATCGGTCCTCACCTCTTTCCTTCATTAAATCTAGGGTCTTTTCTGAAAGCTGTGACTTTCTGCTCTTATGATGTATTTCACAGAATCTTGTACCTTCTTCTGTGAGGATTCTAACTACATTTTCAAGGTTCTGGTTTAAGTTTATTATGATATTTACGGTAGTGAATCGGTTTTATAGATTTTACTGAAACTTTTAAAATCCTATGATGGCTTGGAACAGAGCCTTAGTTGCAGCCTAGATTTAATCAAACGAATACGTTCAGACTTAAAGCGCATATTCACAGAATTGCGATCAAATTGATGAACACTACTGGTGTTAAACCTATTGATTACTGAAACGTCTCTGAGTATGTGCTTTCTATCAAGGATACAGCTTATTATAAATTACTACGATATTAAGCCAAGAACTAATGAAATGCGCATTAATAGTTTAGATTTAATTCTAAAAATATGTTATCTATAACCCAGTAAATCTGTAAATAAATGTGAAGCCATTCTTTATAAAATTTCAAAACGTATGTTATAATGATGACAACAAAATGTTTAACGTCAAATTAATATTATTTTTCATGACCACTGTATCGCGCCGACATTCGGTAATGTGTGACTGATTTTTGGCAACTGAACTTTTGCTAAGCGTTTGACGAGTATCGTGTCTTCTAGCTAGTTTAAAACATTCCGTTACATAGGTGCAATACAAAGAAATCGCTTGAGAGAAATAAATACAGCGTAACCAAAAGTTAATATGGTCGTAGTGGAGTTCAATAAAACGATTCGTGTTCGTGACGGATGTCGACAGGGGTAGCGAATATTTGCTTTTATTTCGTCGTGCAACTCGTTTAGCACATGCCGACTGACAATCAATCTCAGTCAATATATGGGACAAAGGATTGTTGTTTCTGTGATGTCGAGGCCTAATGAATTTTTTTTGGGTACCCTTTTTTGCAAATGAACTTAACAGCAAGTGGACACAATAGCCTGGCTTATATACAAATCAAACTGAAGAACTTAACTGCGGTTTTATTAAATATTTTTGTTTGTTTCACATCATCTTTAACAGACTTTAATAGTCCACTACTGGACATAGGTATTTCCTTAGAAAAGAGGGTTTGTCCTATGCCTAATTATTTTAAAGTACCTAGTACCCAGCACCAGTACCTAGCACCTAGTACCTATTTATTTGTGGACGAAATTCAATACCAAACTCTAAATCAATTTAACTCAAACAAAACTAAAATTAGAAGTGATGTGAAAATATTCATTGTACACTTCTAAAAAATCAATAATCTATACTTAATAATTAAAAAATGTATATACACATGTATTACAAACATATATGAAGCGCGAACAAAAAACACTCAATTTAATTGAAATCTTCAAAAGGGTAAATTAGCTGACATGGCTTATTTTTATAAAGATATTGAATATTAAACACTATTAAGAAGTATAGTCAAACAACATAATAAATTTCTGTATCTCTATTATGTCAACACTAGAAAACAACCCCTAAAAGCAAATTATAAATTTTCCGCACTGTCATCCTAGGTTTTTAATATTCACTATTTGCTGTACCATTTATGGTTTACCCTTATTACGGTTAATATAAAACAGCCCCCATTAATTCATGTCGGTGTTGACTAATAAAGAAAAACGAATGAAGCTCGAAAGTCTAATTCCCCTAGCAGTTACATTGAAAATCACCTCTGTCTGGCGGACAAATTAAATTTCCTACACATTGATTTTCACCGGCACAGTAATTACTTAATTTACCGATTAGTTTACAGAGTCGTGAGCGCAACCAATGGGGGAAGATTTATGGACTAATTTTATAAGGGAAGCTCCTCAGGTATCGAGATATTCAATTACCGTAATTGTGCTGTGAAAAATTCGTCCCGAGGTAATTTGCGAAGAAAAGTTATATTAAATAAGGTGAATTTTATCTGTACGTAGATCAAGTTGTAAGGAGTAGATGTTTTTGTTATTCTTTGATTATTACATTTTAGGCAATTTTTTGTACTTTTTTATTTTTTTTGTACTTTAAAAAAAATCTTCTTAAGACGTAAGAGATCTTTTACATCCTTTTAATAACAAAATGAAGTACTATAATTTTACTTTAAATCTTCTACGCTATGTGTCAACGCTATTAACGAAATCCCTTATCTAACAGATGCGTCACATTTGTCACTGGGCTGTTATTAATTGCCGATTATTATCGGATCAAGATTTTATAAGTAGTACTATAACACTCTAATTATAACTATATAAATATCTTAATAAATAAATTTTCTAACATCATATCAATATTAAAGTCAGAAAGCTTTAGTGAGATTTTAATTTAGCTTATTATAGAGTATTATCATCATTTATATATTTCATTAGTTTATAACGAATTCTCAATTATAAAATAGAAGCAAAATCGTAACGCACATAATCCCTGTTAAAATGACTGCTTCGCTGGCCCAGTGGTAGCGTATGTGACTACAATGCTTGAGGTCTCGGCTTTAATTGCCTGATCAGATCAAATGCTTATATGATCTACAAATATTTGTTTTGGTGTTTGAATGTTTTCTATGTGTAATAAATATGTATTAATATTAGCTTTATAGTGCCTATTGCGCAAGCTGTACTTAGTTTAGAGCTAATATAGTTTTATATGTCAGATTCCTGAAATATTATTACATATTATTATCATTAAAAACTTGTACCGCTAGATAGAAGGCTTTTGAAAATAGTTTGTGACACTATATGTCTACAAACATAAAATGTGCTAAATCCATATACCAAATGTTAGTAATTTAATAAACAATGTCAATAATTCTCTATTATTATTCTCTGCCCCGTTATTATCCTGTTTAAAAATATACAACGTATATAATACAGAAACCTAGTTAAACTCGTTGTCACCTTGGAAGTCACCGTTTTAGAATGGTAGACATACCCTCCTGAACGGTTCGGCTCTTCCTTCCTGTGCAAATCAGTTGAAGTCTGGAACTCATTACCAGCGTACGCGTTTCTCTCTTACTATGATCCCGGGTCCTTTAAGTGGGATGTGAAGAAGCATCTCACTAAGGCACCACAGCGTGGGTCGCCATACTGCATTGTCGTCATTCGCAATGACTATGGCGGCCACCGCTCTTGGATTCTATTCATGCTTTCCATCAGGCAGAGCAGAGTCACTTTCGTAGGCATCTATAAAAAAAATATATTCCCATAAATATTCAGTACTACAATTTCTATAATACCATATAATATAGATCACAGGGGTCCGCTTAAGAGCACTCCAACGAAGAGCCGGTCATTTGGTCATCAAAAGTACCGTTGTGGACCTCAAGTGGCTCCTTTTAATGTACTAATTCAGAAAAAAAGTGGGTCCATTCGTAGGCTTTCAAAGGTCCCATTCTTTTGATCTACATGAATGTATAATTAGAGCTAAGTGCCAGTAAACCTGCGACCAACCTCTTTGTTGCCACTTAGCGCTTAACTAGTAACCATTGGTGTACACGCTGCATTACATACATGGTTAATTTAGTGCTGGTAGTATTACGATACAAAGAGAAAACGCTTCGGGGAGCCCTGTGCATTAATATAATTTGCCACCTGGCTGTATAAAGGTTAGGGAACATTACTTTCCATTGTGTCCTGAAACATCCGTTCTTTTTACAAGATAATTTAAAAAATACTTTAATCTTTTTGTTTATTATGTTTGTACAAGAGTTAATATTTTTTATTTAAAAGAAATAGTAGTCACTACAAGCTTTTATAGAAAAACTAATTGTCCTGACGATATTCGTACCACGTTAGAGTCAATAAATGTGGTGTTTACAGTAGCGCCACATATCTGGTCTAATTCTATTTTTAAACCATCCAGGAACCACCCATTGAAATATACATACAAAATGCCATTTAAATTAGTTCAGCCGCTTAGGAGGAGATAGGTGACAAACACACATACAGAAGAATTATATGTATTAAGATAGTATGTACTTACTTATCTTTGTTCAGATAATATAGTGTGATATGTTCAGTATATTTTGCAGGATATTTTGTTAACACATATGCACAACATAACATAAAATAACAAATGTTATAAGGTGATAAACGAGAAGACCGACAATACGAGTAAGTATGGACACCGGGAACTCAGATACAAATTCCTCCTCCAGAATCAATGAGATGGTGTGGAAGGACGAAAAGAAAAAGTTTTCATTAACAAAGGCATTATTTAAAATAGCTACTCATTATAACATAAATACAAAGTACATAAATGCACGTAACAATCTCTTGTAGCTATGTGTATCTACTAATAGACAACAAAGTTTATCAGTTCGAAGCACGTTTTGCCTGTTACCGAGAGAACTTCATTAACGCACACTATTCAACCGGGAATTTATGCTTAGCGACAATAATGATGTTACTAGTGAATTATTACGTGACTGTATTACGGGACTGTATATATAGTACTTAAGTGTTTCGATTGATATTAACTAGCATTACTTCGTCAAGAAGGTGAGAAGAGGTATGTTCTGTGTTAAGTGTTTGAGTCGGTTGAACTGACAAAGGGGTTAATTAGTACTTTGAAGATTTGAAATTCAATTTCCTATCATATCTCAATCGCAGATAAATGGGTATTGAAATTCTTAATTTTTCAAATATAACACCCGTTATAGGAAATTACTCCTACGTCACTTGGTATATGTACAAGAATTAAATCACTTATTTATCTCTGATTGAAATAGACACTTTTGGGATAGTTTTAATCATAAACTCATGTATATTTCCTTAAAATGTTTGTTTCGGGTCGACTTTGTGAGTATCAAGTTAATGTAACACGTTGTCATTAGTTTCAGTTTTACGAAAATAGGCGAATAGTATAGCAGTATTTTCAATTCTTGCAATCGCAAACCATGCCAGTTATTCTGAAAAAGCCACTATACTGCTAAATTTAGGAAATGGTTTTGCTTAATTCTCCTAGCTGGATCCTTTATATTATTAAATGACGACTTTGTATACTTATTGTGTGTCCATTTTAATTTTCAGTAATAATAAAATTTTACCAAAAATATACTAAACGCCTATAATTTAGACAGTTTCCAACGAAATCAAACTATAGTGTAAATCCTCTTATCAGTGTTCCATGTATTAACCATGTTTTGTTTCATACAGTCACACCTTTGATAAAATTAGATTGCTAAAGACCCAATCCCTACACCACTATCTTCAGAGCTCCAAATTTCTACTGCCAGCGGGTACATATAGTAGTAACATGACGACACTCTGCACTTAAGACTGGTTGCATGTACAAGATGCAATGTACTTATTGTTCAAGTTTCAACGGAGGTGTTTGATACAAAACTATATATTTTCTCGCAAGGAGAGGAATGAGCATTGCGGCTATTATGAACACGTTACAGTATACATTATTGACGGGAATGAACCCAAACTAGGCAAAGGCTATGGTAGTCAGACTGCTGACAAACATATTTATATATTTCTAAATACGTAAAAGTCACTATCAGTAAAAAGGTTCAGGTTATTTACAATACCATTATATTTAACACTGAGAATGTCTGTTGAGGAAGTTCACTCATAACAGAAAAAATAAAGCAAAGAATTTTTACTTGCGAATGAAAGCAAATAACATTTCTGCCTTATTCATTTGTTCAAAAATAAATTAAAATTAAAATCCATATCACAAAAGTCCTAAGCACCTGTATGAATGAGGAGTCGAGTGAGGTATAGCGACACGACGCATTGTGTTCCCAAAACACATCGGCCCATTGTGCAGGATTTAGGTCAACTGCATTTTAGCTTTAAAACACGCTGTTCTCTGTTCAATGTTAGAGTTTTCTTCTTATACATTGTGAAAAATGTGTTCGCTTTAAATTTGTTTTCGTGAACAAAATATTTCCTCTATAATTTGTTCGCTTTTGCTATAATCTCAACTTAATCTTTTTTTTGGTATATTTTTCAAATTAAAAATATTCTAGTTATTGATCAGTAATATAAAGATATTGAATAGAAGTATTCTACAAAAATTAATAGGATTTGGAACTATATAAAATATCCTTTACGTTACGTTACGTACTTTATATACCATATATCAAGTACATCCGCTGTGGTCGGTGAGGATAAGTTACGTACCTGTGCTGTGACCGGTGCCTTCTAACTGTAAAGTCTCTCTTATACAAAAAAATCTGTACAAGAAATCACCTTTCAATGACTACGTGGTTTAACAGCTATCATTTCTGAAAGCCTCTCACTTGTGATCTCAGTGTTAAAACAAGATTGGGTTGCTCAGAAGAACTAGGTATATTATGCAAAAAATAGTCTCATACTGCAAATTAAAAAAACTCACATAAAATTATTTTTTTTGAACTTCCTATTCAATAATATATATTGTACTTAGTAACTATAAAAGAGACTAGACACTCGCAATAACATTAATTCTGCTGAAATAAAATACACGGAGTGCTGCTAAATGGTTGAAACCTTTGGGATTATAAACTAGATTTTTCAAAACAAACTCGTTGTTGCTTCTGAAATAAACAGAACAGATCCTTTTGTGCGGGTTGATTTATCCCTCGGGCGACTTGTATCATTTAGATCTATGTTTTTGATCTCGTAATTAGCTTCTTAGGATATAGGTCTTATATATGTACATCGAAAGAGCTATAATTGCTTGACCCTCTCATACTCCAATGCTGTTATATTCCGTACAAAGGAGTAAGATAGTAAGGCAACTTGTTAGACTTATCCCTGAATAAAATAAAAGGTCTTTGTCTTTTCATTTTCAATTTTATCGTTTAAATTTAGTTCAATGTTAACAAAAGATAATCACGATTTCAATTTGTCTTTGCAACGCAGTAAAACTCAAATACTGAGTAAAGATAAATATTTTTAGAATTAATGAAATGTCTGTTTCTATTTGAGTGTGGGCTAGGATTGAAAAGAGTTTGGATCACAAAGAAAAGCTACGTTTTTAAATTAGTGATGTTCATGACATTAGATGTCATATTTATGATTAAAATTTAAACTTTATATTTTTGCTTGTATTAGGTACTATTATTTAGGAACAATTTTTTGTTTTGAAATAATCGATCAGTTGAATTGACTTTATTTTATAGAAAATGGATGGAAAATTTTTTGATTGTGGAAGTTTTCATAATTAATTCATTACTAAAATATCTACTCCTGAATATTACCTACTCTTGAAAGGAAATGTGTATCAAACGTTGTCGTGAATTGACCTAGAAATAAACTTATTTCTTATGTACTTTTCACTTACATAAAAGAATTTTGAGCGATTAAAATTATGTTACCTAGTTCAGAATTTTTTGTCCATCAGTACAGTAATATATGCTATTATTTTTTTAGTTCTACGGACCATGTCAACAACTTCAGCATTCATATTTATCTCATGGTGTATTTTTAAAATGCATAGCTATGTCTACGAAGTATCATGATTTTCAATGTACGAAGTATAAAAGTTGTTGACTAATACGTGACTTGTATCAATCGGTATTAATACATCCAACAATTAATATAGTTAAAATCCTTATGTATTTTGCAAGAGACTAGATACAATTGTGCTAATAAAGGCAGTGCGCACTCGTAGTTTTGGTGTCTAATTGGCCGCTTGCTCGCAGATAATTGGATTATCTCCAGAGTGTTTCCACCGCCCGTATCGTCGTTCAGTGGTTAACTGATTGTCGCCTTGCGTTTCTAACGCCATCTTTGTGAGAATTTTGTCACAAATATGTAATTGAGCATTTAATTTGCTTGCTCGTTTTATTTGGAAGGCAAATATCTCGTCGTGGTATTTAATTAAGGATCATTTTCAGTTCTTAGTCTTTATAGAAATTAGATCTATTTCTGTTTATTTTTTTTTTGCTTTCGTCATGACAATCGATTTAACATAATAAATTACCCAATTATATAAAACCATTACATTTAAAATTGGGCATTTAAAGCTAAGTTACATGAATGACTACTCAATCATAGTTTTAATTTATCAGTATTAAGGCATTTCTTTAGTAGACCATGTAAAAATTAGCATTATAACAGCCTTTCATAGTCCACTGCTGGACATAGATCTCTCCTAAATATTTTACATAGTAGATATTAGCAAAACATATATGTATGTACTCTAATAAAAATAAAATGTTACACCTTTTTGTACCATTTAAAGCAAATAAATATATTATTATTTTCAATCTTAAATCCTGCTTTACTGAATTTTAAGTTCCATTAAGAGGTTAAAAATGAAAGATAAGTAACTATAATATAACAATAAATACCATCATCAAAATCATTAAATTCCATACACAAACAGCATTACTTCAGTACAGTTTTTTTTCAGAACAAAATTCTTTTCCTCTTCCTTACTTGGATGTTGGCCAGAGGCAGTGCTGGTCTAGTACATAACAACTTTCTAAACTAACGCTAATACTAATATTAAATACTAAATTAACGTTAATGTTAAGATAACGTTAAATACTAAATTAACGCTAATACAAAATTAACGTATATATTCAGGTATATATTTTGATATTCTTAACAAGTTCATCCCAATACAATAATGAACTCAGAAAACATGGAAATAAAATCATTTCTAATTAAAAAAATAAGCTGCAATAATTAAAAAAAAATTAACTAATAACTAACTTAGAAATAAAAATAAAATAAACTGATATGCTTTTCTGGTAATTTTAAACATTTATATTTAATATTAAAAATAAATTTTAATGTATTAACTATGATTTATTCGGTTCTCACTTATAAAAAGTAAATAGCCTCTGCAATATTTTTTAAAGAAAGGTACATCTTTAAATAGTCTTACTAGATGTTCTTAGTGCTCTTCAACTTGCAAAGCACAGATTGTTTGCTCAAGCAAATTGCTTTGTAAGCCTCCCGGCGGTTAAAAAATGTTTCTATATCTGTCATGAGCTGGAATATAATCATCTTACGTCTACAGCGTTATTTATGTTGGTACTACTGAATGAAATGTCAACGAGAAAATTTATTATTTGATAGCAAGCTGGTTTTCATAGGGCGTTCTTTGTTCAAATATTATTGTAACCTTGAAGTTCGGAAGTTATACCTCAGACAGTTTTCAGGTAAAAATATATTTCTGCTTTTATTTGCGACGTTTACAGTGCTAGGTAAAATATTAATCTGGAAACTGTTTATCTTATGATAATTAGATTTGTTTATCTATGATTGGTTCAGTTGGTCTTTAGGACAATTAATTGTAAAATATAGCAATATTTTGTTTATGCGTTTTAAGATTCGGTCATGAACTGAGATTGTAAATACGGATTTCACATGATAAAATTACGTATATAAGAACTTACGACATAGTTTCCTGAAGTTGATGATAATTTGAAGATGAAACGATAGGAATTACTTTGATGGTTTGTTGGCATGGTTTTTATGCGCCTAATGTATCGATACAAAACAACATCAATAATTAATTAACTAGGAATATGTATTATTTTATAAACAATTATGTTTTCAATTATTAATATTTGAAAATTTATATTAATAACTGTATTTGAATGCGGTTATGTGCTTGTTTATTCACAAATGTGAATACTAATCCTGTTCATCAAATTTTCAATAACGCCTGCATTACGTAGTTATTAGGAACATTATAGTGATCATAATAGGAATAGGATTGTGGCAATACTATTCGGATATTAAATTAACGAGCGCGTAATTTCATCCAACACTATATTAATAGTTTTGTGTGTTTTATGTGTTTGACGACTATGTATTATTTTATAACACACCTAATTATTGCAATGATTCAATTATATTACGTATATATATGTAATTTACTGAATTCAAAATTGGCCTTGGAACTACCTGTTTACTTAAAAATAATAAGATTAATAATAAAAATCAATATAATGATATTTTTGCCTCGGTGGCGCAGCGGTAGTAAATACGATTGCTGTGCTTGAGGTCTTGGGTTTGATTCCCAGGTTGGACCAAATGTTTGTGTGGTCTGCAAATATTTGTTTCGAAGTTTGGGTGTTTTCTATTTATAATATGTATTTATTTAAAAAAATAATTGTATGGGTATTCAATTAATTACCTTAAGTATCATAGCACAAGCTCTGCTTAATTTGAAACTAGAGGACGTTGTGTGTCTAATGTCCGAAATATTTATTTATTTATTTATTTTGTCTTTACTTTTTGTATGTTTATATCTGATTATTTTTTAGGATATAGAATACAAACGAACGGATTGGTGCTCTAACAAAGACAATTTTATTATATTAATATATTAAGTGACACGGATATCGGCATGATGATCTGAACCCTTAATCAAAATCGTCAGATTTCTATAAATTTTCCTCAGAAAACAATCTATTGAAATAAGCACAATAGTCCTACACTTTCTTTAGTACAGTATTAGCATATTAATATATACTAAAAGTTCATGATTTTATAACAATGATAATTTGATTTACATTATACTTGTGGCGAAACGTTTGTTATGTACCTCCAACACAAAGGGAGGATCTTCCTACCAGGCAAGGTGATCATGCTTGGTAAACCGAGGTTAAACAGTAATGATTGGGAAGTTGTATATATGATAATTGGCACTATATTTTCTATATCGTGATACAACATTAGTAAATAATACACGAGACAGTAACTTCATAGTTCGGTGTGTTTTCGTTAGATGGCGCTGTAGTATGTTGTTGTTGCTGTATAAGGCAGTCGTTACAATATTTTTATTTCTTTTAAGTCTAGAAACAAAAATATTTTATTGTTAGTATAGAAACAGGAAATAAAATTTTACTTTTAAATTTTTGTGTACGTTTAACACTCTCTTCTCAACTTTTCATTCTCAACTTTCAAATAATATTTGCTATACTATTTTTAGTGTCATTTGTTTACCACAATATTGGGCTATTAAAGTATAAAAGCAAGTACAAAGTTAAAAACCAATATGTATCGGCGAAAAGTCCTTGTTTCGATACCGGCAGCATGATCTAAGTTCGTGATTGTTCTCACAACTTGTTCATTCAGTTTATAATTAAACTTGGGTCAAGTCCTAGTTGACTTCGATGTAGTTGCACAAGCTCCCAAGAACTTTCTTCGTTTGTTTGCAACTACTGCTTTGATTATCGCCTAAGTGCCTCCCAGATTGATAAATATTCAATTACAAGATAACTTAGTTTTAGCGGTTGACAGTAAAAGGTTAAGATTACATTTCACTCGGCTTGATGTTAATTGCTTATTTATACGGCAAAGTGTATATCATTGACGTGTTATTCGATAATAACAATAAAAGAAATAGGCATCGAAAATAAAAGTATTGGTACACAGACGTAAAACTTATTTTTTCTCAAATAAAGAAAAAAATAACATATATAACATTATGATTGGACAATCATAATGTTATAATTACTATTGTTATTTTTACGACTGTTTTTAACTATGTATTACTTGTAATGTAAATATTTTCATTACAAGGTATTTCGCTCTAAAACCCTGGATTTGCATAGTGTTTAATTATACAACTATTTTTTTATAAAACTATAACTCAACTACACGTATGACGTATAGATTTAGGTGTTGATTTTGTCTTTTCCCACAGCAGACAACACTTTGTGTGATTCACAAAATGTTCTTCTGAGTATCATGTCCGTTTCATGAATCTTTGTAAAGTTTCCGCGACACAGGATGTTATTCTTAGTACAGAAATCTTTAAGAAATGTATTTTTCTATTTTTATGAGAGTCCACATCACTTTTTACCCAAACGTTTTCCATCGTACACGGCATTATAGTGAAACATCAAACCTCACGTGAATATGAAAATTGACCTACACAGAAAAATTATCCGTGGTGAAAAATTAAAAAAAAAAATCTATTGCAAAGTGTTTTATTTTTCTATCCGGTCAGTATTGTTAACAGAAAAGTTTACCAATATAGCAAGGACCAGTACAACTGATGATCAGACTTTCAATTGGCTAAAACTATAGGCAAAATGTCAACTATAAATAATTTACACATTTTAAAAACTTTGAATAAGCATGAAAAACTAAATGTCAACGAAATTCAAATTTTATTTATTACGAGAATTATCAATAAAATTAAAATCCTGAATGTGCCTTATGTCGATGTAAACAGAGTTTTTCATGAAAATATAAATACATATATACGATGAAATAAAACTAATCTACTTACAAAACATTGTGGAATACGCAACTATTTTACTAGAGATCATAACAAATTGGTGTAATTTGAACGGGTGTCGTTAGTTAGGGCCCGTCATTTCCGACTTAATATCATCTAAACAATAGCAGTAATTTCCTATTTATATGTTTTGAGCAATATGTTACATAGGCCGCATATATCATTTTCTCTCATGAGTAATTTGAACCAAAATTGTAAAGGACCATTTTGTATGGGCTCCTGGCCTAGACATAAACAATTTATTATTGCAATAACAACATTATTTTTCAGTGACATATGCAAACAAAAAACATCATTTTTATTAAATAAATTTTATTTTATAATATAAAAAGTTGAAACAGAAAACCAAACACAAAGTCATGTCCATAGTACCAGTGAGCGTGCAAAAAGCGAATGACAGATGACGCAGGCGGGAAACATAGGTTGACATTAGTCAAGTGTTGCTAAGATAGGAAAAAATACCTTAAAACACGGAGTCATTTTATTTTAGTAAACGTAAAGTTAGTAAAGTACACATGGTAAAAAAATAAAGGATTGTGAAGAAAAGTTTGATAATGTACTTTTGTAGGTTTGAGAAACATTTTTATAAATTATTCCCTTTTTGCCCTTAAATAGTTCTCCCTACTGCATTTGCAATTAAAAAAATCATATGAAAATAATTATTAATATTGTGACTATAATTTATAAACTGCCTCGGTGGCGCAGCGGTAGTGAATGCGACTGTTGTGCTTGAAGTCTCAGGTTCGATTCTCAGGTCGGGCTAAATGTTTGTATGACCTGCAAATATTTGTTTCGTAGTTTGGGTGTTTTCTCTGTATAATATGTGTGTATTAAAAAAAAGTATATGAGTATTCTATCAGTCAATCTAGTTATCATAGCAAGCTCTGCTTTGTTTGAAACAAGGTAACGTTGTGTCCGAAAGTTAAAAGCAACTATTTGTAATAGGAACAAATTAGCTGTCCACGTTGAGGCAAAGATTGGTCGGTGTCCTTTGTTTTTCTATAGTAGCTACCTATGCTTGGAATATCTTGACAGTTCTTCTCCATAGGACTTATTAAAACAGGCATCTAGCTCCACGACCGACTACTAATTATATATACTTATTATTGCAAATGTCAGATTAGATAGAATTTCAAATAAATAAAACAATTTCTTCTAAAACTTCTAAGGTATATTATACATACCTACTCATACTTGCCTCGAAAAAACCCTTAGCAACAAAACCATGCTATGCATCCATGCATGATAATGGTCTAATTTGAACTTAGATGTGTTAGATATGTTTTAAAATTGAGTTTTAAAAGTACAATGTTAAATATTATGAAAATATACATTCTGTTACATGTGGTAAATCAAAGGGACTTTTATTAAAAAATTCAAAGATCGTTGAAATTTCGAACATTCGCGAGCGAGCGCCCGCGGAAGTGGGGTATTGAAATAGATTTTAATTTTAGATCGAGTTCATATGTTGCATAAAATTTAAATATTAATAATGATGTTTTTGTCAGGACATAGTATCCATTTGATTCAAGGGAACTATATTATATTTATAATAGTAATTTAGTGAATATCATAATCTTATTACATCACATTAACAGCTTCCAAAAGTCTTTGGCATAATCTTATGACTTCCACTATCACATCACAATAACAACAGTCACTCATAGTCCACTGCTGGACATAGACCTCTCCTTAGAAAGAAGGTTTTAGCGTACTACACCACACTGGCCAGACGGGTTGGCAAAGGGTTTGTATCAAGTTTTCCTTCTCTTCACAGAGCTGGTGTCTGCGTAATTTCTTAGTTCGTAGCTGAAATAGCTTTTATCATTTCTGTCCATTATAATGAGCGGACATTGGTTTTGGATTTGATTTTCTAATTCATTTCTAGTAAATGATTGAAAATAATTGGCGCGAATATAGTAAAATAAATGCTTAAATGTTAGAAAGTTATAGATGTATATACTGTAGAATATCATGTTAGACAACATGCGATAACTTAAGGAGCGAGCCAAACTTTATAGTGCTCGTGTAGTAGCCCCTAAGGGCTAGAGTTTTGACCTGTTGGTCGTGTATAATCGACCGTTGTACTGTTAAGCCAAAAGCCATAATGAAAATAATTGTTGCTTTATATACGTAGTTTGATTATAAAGTCTTTAGAGAATTGACATCGATAAAATAACAAACATCTTGTGTGTAAGAGATATTTACTCGTATTTGGCAAGTGCCAACTGTTTCCCGGTTTCAATAAATATTCTTGTTTATTATGAAGATTTATTAAAGTAACTTTTTTATGGTATGCTTTAAAAATGAGACAGACTCCTGAGACTCTCAAAAGTCGCAAGTAGGTTGTTTTCAATCAATTCTGTAGAATCAGGAGCATTGAGTTTGGGCTTCAAACAATCTCCTGTTGGTGGTTCGTTAATCTTGACTAATATTGGTTAAGTGACACAATGCCTGGTTCCCGGATATCGTCTGTTTGGACAGGTCGACTCAAAACTATGATCCATTTTTTCAAGGCCAACGCAGATCCTATACTGTACTCATTTAGTTTTTATTCAATCGATGTCCACAAACTTAAATAAAAAAAGGACACCTCTAGCGAATCTTAGAAAATGCCCTCATCTTCTAACTGTAAAGTCTGACGTGTAAAAATATCTATAAAAGTTTCACTTGAAGAAATAAACATCGTCTATCATAATTTATTATTTATAATCTCATTCACTCGGTTACAAGTAACGCAGGAATTACTCATTATATATGTATATATACTCGTATGTATTAAAACATGTTTTCTGTGAGCATATACTTGTAGTATCACTCTAGTCGAGCCAGCTCACTTGACATTTCTTTTTTACTATAATTCAATCTCAGTCATATTCATTTTTTCATCAGATCATCAGCTTATTTCAATGTGCTGCTGAACATACACGTTCACCTCACTGTTCGCTTCACTTAATTGTTCGCTTCTAGCATCCAGCTCCAGTAGTATAAATTATCATTTCACTATTTTGTCTGTTTATACTCATCTAGATCGCCCTGATATATAAAATCCAAGTGTCAACTGATTAGCTTCCATTTTAATCTAAGTTTAACAATATATATTCAAAACTTCTTTCTTCTATTCTTCTGCTCTCTCTCATTCCTACGTTACTCAGTCATTACTTTTAACATTAAACAGACTATTGTAAGCAATGTGCATTAAGTGATAATTAAAATAATTATAGTTCGAAAGATGTTTCAATTCTACAGTAATTGCTGTTCTATCATAAATCTCTCTCTACAGTAATTAATTACAGTTCTATCCCAATCGGGATACTAAGAAATCTGTGTTATAGCTTGTTATATAGTGGTTTTCGAAAATATTTTTTTTTTACATTTTCTAATTGAAGCGGACTTATAATACAATTTTAGAAATACAATGTGCACAAGAAACAAAACTCTGACAAGAAAAAAACAAAAAAATGCGGCATGTGAACCACATCCGAATGAAACCCCCTCAGAAAGGATGTATTAAAATTTCCACAGTTTAGCTTTGGGGTGCGCGAGACGATGCGTTTTGGTATTCACATGTACTTGCCTACTGACTATTTATATATCTTTACACCGGATTTTGTCTATAGGCCTATAAGACAGTCTAAAGTTAACCCTATCTCTTCATCAGCAAAGTCGATATTAGCCTAAATATTAAATACCGTTAATCGCCAGGAAGTTGTTGAAATATTAATGGGTACGTTATGCTCAATTTCCTGGCTTTTAACGAGTAGCTATCGGTAACTTTGTCCTCTAAAATGTTAATAGAAATACTTGGTTGAATTAGTTGATAGATAATTAGTCATTTTAATAACTCATCTCATTGTTTCGTGTGGACACGAAATGAATTGGTAAGGTATTTAATCATAACTAAAAAATTAATTAATTATGTATGTATTTTAATTTATTTTTCACTCTATTTACACTAGTTTATGGTAAATACGATACATATCTGTCATATTTCTCAGGAAAGTATCTACAGCGGTCTGTATTTTTTAAATATTCATATCGCTTGTATGCAGAAAATTTTCAGATCTACTCACATGCAAGATTAGACAATTCGGATGAAGTTATAGTAATCTATGAAGCCATGGGTAACACCAGTCACTTTCGATCAGATATCTTATCTACTTGCTTGTTCCATATAAAAATGTAGAATCGACTTCAATAGCATTACTAAAACCTTTTTAGTGATACACTTTTGCCACTTAATAATAGCTATAACACAGTAATTAAAATCACACATATTATATCACTCATCTATATAAACATTACACATATACACACTCCCTTTATACACCACTACATTAGCCTCCCAACACTTTCATAATTCATCACTTACATCACTCAAAAAAGAGGACATTTTCACACTTTCACAACTTTTTATTCCACAAAAGAAAAAAAAGATTATATTCAGTTCTGGATGGGTATTGGATTGTATTGATATTGAAACAGTACAACTATCAAAGAAACAATCATAAGGTATTGTTGTAAAAAATAATTAGAGCGAATTGAAACTGACAATCGAAATACAGGTTTTGCCTAGTTCGATCGCAGATGCTACATTAATTGATTTGTAAAGATATTGCCAAGTTATTTGTAATCTAGTATTGACTTCGTTTTGAAATAAATAAATATTATTATACATATTTTTATTATATACTTAGTCTCTTGAACAAAGGTTTCACAGAGGATAATATTGTGATGATTCTAATTGGTTTAGCATATTTTTTTAGACTTTAGTTTTCTCACTTATCGACTATGATGTTCTGCCAAGGTGAATACAACATGCTACACAAACTCAAGAAGCAAGACTGATTTGGCAAAATTGCAATTAACTCATGTATTACATATATAAGTACGACCAAACATCCACTTACGGCACCTAAAAGTTATCATCCATAGTAAGACAACGTCTCAGTTTAAGGATGTTCTCCAAACTGAAGTCTCTGGAACTGACCGTCTACTACCGTCGACTAACCATTTAACATAAATCTGTAAAGTGAATGTACGGTACCTATGATTATTAATATCGCATATTTTACACTCGATTTTTCATTGGTTACCAGTTTCCAATGTGAGCTAAAATAATAATACTTAAATTAAAATTTGCTAAATCATAGGACGTCAAACAATGCGGTGTCGGAATTTATATCTGTGGTTTCGTTATTTTAAGCGTGTTAGTCGGTCAATAGTACTTTTATACGACTACAAATGCTAGACATAAGTGGCACGGGAGATTGACGCTTTTGAAAAATTACATTTAATAAATTTCCGCACGTTATTCAACACGGCACCCGTTGATTATTCCAATTTTTCGCATCGTCCATTCTCGTTAATTGTTTTCCCAGTCGATCCAATTCGCTCTTCAGTTAGCTTTACAATTTCAAAGTGTCATTTGATTCGTGATGGATTTCGGAAGTTTTTTGGCAATTTCACGGTTCATCGGTATCCCCGATGGATTCTATTTTGTTTCAACATACATACATCTAAACCGCGGATCAACATGTTAACGTAGTTTAGCTTCATTGTACAGAAAACTGTCGGATTACCAAATGAAACATTAATATTATAGGTATACTTTTAAAGGCAAACAAATAAGATCATCGTGGCAAACAGTTTAATTTTGCATTCGCAAAAATATTGAAATTTGGAAGTAGATTTCTTATAAGGATTGCTGTTTTATTAGAATATTTTTACTCTTTATAATTAAAAAGCCTATTTGCAAAAGATTGACATTGATAAGCATAATTTTTAGTTTAAAAGAAATCTGAAAGTTATAACATATATTTTAATATTTTGATAATAAAATGACTATGTTTTACATTTTAAATCAAAAAAATTAACTGAGATTTAAGGATCGCTAATACAGTCTGGGGATAAAAGATTTAATTTTTTTGCTGCAACACAAATATTTCTATTTTCCCCTAAAATAATGAATTAGATTTAATAGCTCACCCTAAAGTTATTATTATATACTACTGGAATAAAGTATTTTTTTTATGATGTACTATGTTCTGGGTTATTTGCTGTACTTTTCACAAAACGCATATAAAAATTCACGGCAACCAACGGTGCACCCAAGGAATAAAAGTGTAACAACTAAATAAATACAGTTACAAATTTATTTTGCTTTTTAAGATAATGCCAGCAGGATGCAATGTCATTGCCTTGGCTAAGAAATTCTGCATTTTTTATTTTTAGAGTATGGTGTAAGATTTAATCAAATGAAATGAAGCCCAGTTAAATGCCAAAAATTAATTTTGTCATTCTCATTTTCATCCTAATTTGTTCAAGAAGCATGTTACACACAACAATATTAAATAGTGTTGTTCTGGACATGCTCTTAATTTTTTTATAATCATCATCATGAACAGTTTTAGCATTCCATTGCTGGACATAGGCCTCTCCTTAACAAGGAGGTTTTGGCCTACTGGTCAGACGGGTTGGTATAGTGTTTGTTTCAAGTTTTCCTTCTCTTGGCAGAGTGAGTGTCCAGCATATTTTATTCTCTTAGACGCCGCTTACAACACCCATGGGAAAAGTATGGGTGGTGATTTTTTACAGTTTATTTCTATTTATAGTTTTATTTTATTATTAAATAATTTTCCTAAATCACATTCTAATGAAAAATTGCTAAGCAAATATTATATTCATAACAGTAACGATCATGAAAACGACACAATAAATAACAAAATTTTATTTAAAATGTCGCATATTACGTGGCGAAATGTCTCAATTTATTAAATGAACGCGTGACAAGAGCTGTAAATGTGAAATGGTCACTTAAATCACAGCAATTGCCACGCCTATGCTGACCAAAATTGTGTTTTCATGTAAAATTAATGCTAATTTTAGCCGCAAGCTTAATCAATTATGATAAGGTACACTTGCCTTTCCGTATTGGAATGTTTTGTTCTGTTGGTACATTATTAGAACTCTTTCCCTTTTTAACTTTATTTTTAAATGAAAATTAACATGAAAACTACAACTGAATCTTCAAACATCCATGTATATGTAAATATTATATCACACTAACGACAACTATGATCATACAAATTGTTCGAATTTTGAAATTTTTTTTAAGCAGACATAAATAGTAAATGATACAAATTTTACAAAGGATAACTAATTATATTTATAATCTATAGGTCTGTGACATAATAATATTATTAAAAAAGGCAGAAGTATTTGTTTAATTGATTAATTTATACGTTCTTGAGGAAGTTTAAAAAACGAAAAAAAATTAACTTTTTTTATACTCTATTTAATAAATTAATAAATAATAGATTTCTGATCAATCATTTTTGTTAGTCTCCCTTCTAAATACTAATTTAAAGGAAAATAATAGTTCTTTTTTTCAAAATTTCGGTTTTCAGTTTCCATGATTGAGTGCCCATAATTATAGGTAAAAATGTATACACACATATTCCAAGTACACTTTTAACTTTGATTGGTACCCAAGAGTCTATCCAAAAACCATTTACATATGTAATATATGGCTTTAACGTCTTATGGTATTTAATTTTATACTAATATGTTCCGATACTGTAAACCACATCAAAGGTCCGAATTAGCATGTTCCGGCACGTTTGAAGGATAATAAAGCGATAGTGGCAGTCAGCTAGAGCACCATTGGGACTAATTTTGCTTGGCAAGTAATGATTATGGGTCTGCGCGAGGCCTGCAAAGGATCGCAATATGCAAATGATTTTAGCCTTTAGCGCTGTACTGTCCGACGCTACTGTAAAATATAATTATATAAAAATTAGCTTTAATATTATTTTCATAGAGTAACAACGAAGTAGACTGAATAAATAAAATTCCTTGGATTAGTATGTTTCCAATTATATTACGCTTTTATTAGATATTTAAAACAGGAAAATTATGTTATCATTGTCACTTTAATTTGTGCAAAACTATTGAATTTTTAATTAATCATACTTTCTATGTGTCTTCAATTATTTTGTTTGTTTCATTTATATATAATTTCTGTTTCTTCGCCAAATCATTAGTATGAAACATTCTATTAACGTAGTAACTAGATACGGCCATACTGAAGCTAGATTCAACTCAGGTTTATCAGGTTCGCTTTAAAGCACTATAATTATGTAAATAAAAATTATGTAAAATTGTGTAACCATTGGTATGGAAATTATTAAATTTAAAACAACATTGTTACTGTTATGTACGTGAGGGTAGAAAAACGCGTTGTGAGTGATTTTATAATGATTGGTTCTTGGTATAAATGTTTCCTTATTCTTTCAACGTATATATTTTGTTTTATAACTTCAGTTATCAAAATGGGACGAATAAAAGTTTCAGTTAAAACTTTTCCATGGTATAGTCTCATTTTATACTACTAGTGTGTACTGTGTATGTGGTGTACACTGTAAGAGATCAATACCGTGTGTACTAGAGACCAAAGTATATGGAAACAGAAAGAGAATACGTAAAAACTATCTGTAGCCTCTTTACAGAGGATTTCTTTTACAATATCAAGTAAGTTTACGAGTATAAAGATAACTATAATTTCAACACGTCTTAGTTGTTAATTATGATGTATTCATCAATGATTAATATTTAATAATAAACATTAATAGATTTTTTTTGAAGTTTCAATGAAAAAACCTCATTGTTCAATACCTGCTACTAAGAATCAATCTCTAAACAAAAGGATAGATTAATGTTGAACGTTAAATACACCCTTTACAAAGATTAAGTAGGAGAATGCTCCATTTAGACGATTAAAATTTTGTTAATAAGTACTCTAGAGAACAACAAAGGGGTGACAAATAATTCGTTTATTTCTCCCCTAAAGATAGGATGATAATTCAAGACGGTAATCGGGTACTTGAATTATCTTACTTACACTTTTGTCGGCTCGATCTTCTGAGAATGCTGAATGATCGCTTCGGGTATAAAGTAGTAATTTCATCAACAATAGAAAAGTGAAGCTGACAGAAACTTTCATAGGACGTAAAATGAGACGCTATAATGTCAAATACTTATATCACAATCCTTCCCACCGCCTGCACGGACGTCGTAATGATTTAAGTGGTGACTGCTGCACTGAATATTGTGAGTTCGATTCCCATGTAGGACAACACTTTGTGTAATCCGTAAATTAGTTTCAAATTGAGGTGTTCTTTGTGTACATTTCATAAACGTTAGTAAAATCCCCTGCAACACATGATATACCTATTTACAGTGGGCGATTCGTCTTTTAAAAAATTCAGGAACTGCAACAAAAAATTGTCACAATGTACATATGTATAATTATTTTTGTTGACTCTTAACAATATCACCTGTACGCTCAGAGCACTTATGACATCACTTCTCGTCTGTGTAACAAGTCTTCTACTATTCCCGCATTTCAAGTCCTGCTCACTCGTTAAAGGAATACTATTGCAAATTAATTAATCTTTATTTTAGCTTTTAACCCGAGTGTTGTGTACACATTCTTTTCCATTTTTTAAAAAAAATTCTTTGCACTAATTTCATTTTAATTAGTTAGTCTTCAGAAGGAATTCATAAATACGGCTGCATATTTTTAATACAAACACTTGATGGTACTGTATGGTGTATACGTATGATAGTGAAATGCTAAACTATATAAATTAAAATATGAAACTTTTTTAAAATTCAAAGCACTTTCGAAAAGACTCATACTTTACATAAAACGAGAATTGTTTTGCAAAATTAAAGTGTCTAATTACTTTAAGACATACGTATGTTTTATTTCATTAGACGTTTATTCAAGTATAAACTACAAAGAACTATATGAAATATATAAAATAGATCGTCTTTAAAATGCACCATTTGCTAAAGCTCTTGTCAAGTTTTTAATCTGTTGATCAAACAAGCGGCGGCCGAGGACAAATTTATTCTTGTACACAAAGATCTTAATAACGATGTTTGCCTTTGAGCTTCAGTTTTTTTAAACTGAATGTATATTGCGCAGCTATTAGAAAATATGAAGTGTTTGATGTCAAAAGTCGTGAAAGTAGTATTCAATGTTTCATCAACCTTCAATGTGTCCATTATGACTGATTGATCACACGGATTGCACGTTTGATCAAAGTTCTTTTTCATAATATACATACTCATCATAATAACGTCTAACATCACTCCCTCAACTTATTTGAAATACTGAGAGCAATAAAAATAAAAGATAATATTATAACAGTAGTTTAAAAATATCGAGGTTACACCAGTGAAACTATTAACACATAAAATCTTTAAAATCAAAACTTCTTGCTAGAGTAATAACATGGCACCGCTAGTTAAACAAATAAAAACTTGTTATTTCATCAGAGAATCCAAAATCAACTCTCTGAAATATACCATCGTTGACACAAAAAAAGCTGTGAGTAAAAAAACTAACAATAGACGCTAAATTATGATTTGTATTAGCATTTTTTGTTGCTACGCGCCGTCAGGTGTTTTGTGTGTCGTATGTGTTAGTTTGGCGTACCGCCAAACTATTGTTACTGAAGAGTTGTTAAAAGCCACAACATATGCCATAACATACCCACAATCATATTTTAATGTATTCAAAAATACTCATTGTGAAAGTAGCACTTAAATTTTGTTTTTAAAGTAAATGCAATTTAACTGTAAAATATTAAAAATATGACAGCATTAACAAAAACTGTTTGAACTTAAATGCTAATTATTCATCACAATTTAAACACATACTGAATAATTCATTTCGTTAAAAATTAATGTCACCTTACTACTTGAAATTTTTCCATTGATTATTAAATAGGGTGGTCCAAGAATTCATTAATATTTGAATCTAACATCCCGCGTAAACATGTTACAGGAGTTCTTGGGACCGATGGTACTGGGATTTACTGGCTACAATCGTAACACATCGTTTCAAAAAGATGGAGCCACTTGTCACACATCCAATTAGTCCCTGCCGGTGGTCAAAACATGTTTCCGGAAAAACTAATTTCCAGACGAGGCGATATTCCATGGCCACCCAGAAGTCCAGATCTATAACCGGCAGACTTCTTTTTATGGCGTTATTTGAAGAATCGTGTCTACATCAATAAACCAAATACACTGTGTCAACTAAAAGAAAAATCAGTGAAGAGATGTCGGCGAACTCGTAGTCTCTTTGCCGACGAGTATTCGAAAATTTCCGTGCTCGCTTAGAAGAGTGCAACCGTCGAAACGGTAGTCATTTACGATGAAGATGTAATTTTTAAAAATTAAATACCAACTAATTAGCTTTCTTGTAAATAAACGATTTTATAATTTATGAAATACATTACAATTTATTCAAATGTTAACTAATTCGTGGCCCACTCCATGCCTAAAGATTATGTTTAATTCGTAATTGACACGACTTTAAAATTAAGTTGAGTAACTGGTTACAAAATAATTATAATAACCATTGAGGTCAGCCTGTAAATTGTATGGCATTAAGCAAATTCGACCAAATTAGCGCCCGGTACCAATAATAGCTCCAGGTTGCTTCCAGTCTGCTCTGCCAACAGTTGCGAACACAAAACAACCTATTTACATAATTTTGTGTTTCATCTTAAAGTCTGTTCTTTGATGAACACGAATTGCCGTTTATTTTTAATATAAAGGAATTGTTGATCGTGGTTGTGTTGTCTGCAGCAGAAGCCGACTGAGTGCTTAATGAAATTTTTATTTAGAATGATTTTTTATTGAACATATATTTTCTTTCAGTTTTATTAAATCTCTTATAAACTTCGTTGACCTACTTTGAAAACGATTTCATAAAATGAGAATAAATACAATATCTACTAAAGATTATAACTTCTTAAGCTTGTATTCGTATTCAGTTCTTATGTTTCGTTATAATAATGCGGTACAATACCGTATGGTACCGAATTTTCTTCCAAAGTATATTACCCAATTAAAAAAATAAAAGATTTTTGTCATGTTTATGCATGTATATTTTAGTATTAGAGAACAACAAATGAATTGCAGATGCCCATTTCATAAAAGCTGGGTCTGTACTTTTGAAAGGTTTTTACCAAACACAACACAACTTATTGTAAGTTGTAAATGTGTGTTTGAAAAGTTTTATATATTTGAGATAAATTATAACTCCAAATAACACGTTATTGTGTTATCATCATGTTATTTTCTTTTCATCTGAAAGGAAATCAAAAATATATTTAAGTTCGTAATTTTTAATTCCGCCGTCCAAATACCTGACTTGTTTGAGAAAATAAAGAATGACGTCGGAATTTGTTTTTGAAGCTTATCTAAAATAAATAAAATGTTTAAATTGAAAAGGCGTTGGATATGGATAGAGTTTAAAAAAAACATTCGAGTTCGAAACGTTGAAGAAAATCTAATTCAGAAAATGGATGCAGACCAGCAACGGCACCTTATGGTTGCAGATCTAAATCTGTTTTCCCCATTACCACAATGAGGCATTGACTTTATAATATTATAGAAGATAAAAAAAATATTTAATGCTTTTCAATTTGAGTTCAATCTCACACACACTTATACTCAGTTTATTGAAAGCATTGTAAAGTCGTTTAATTCATATTCTGCAGATGAATTTTGTTACACAATTTATTTTTATGGAAGAAAGAAATTGTTTATGATAAATTAAAAATTATATATATTACTAAAATACTTACAAATTAAGTACTACATTAATATTTTATTTGAAATCGATTTCTAAATATTTCACATTAACGAAGTTAGAGTAATATCAACAGTTATAAAACTAAAATCAACCCAAAACAGAGCTAAAACTCAAAGAGTAACAAGTAAATTATTGTAATTTGATTAGGAATCTTTAAATTTGTCCAAAAATTCAATATATATATAATTCAATTTAAAGGATTCAAAGAAAAATGCCAATGCACTCGAAACAAAAAAAAAATGTAGAAGTTTTATTGACATTCACGTTCACAACACGACCCGATATTGCCATTTATGTTGCCACTTATAACTGCGTTTTATTAATGCACCGAGATATTTATTCGCCATTATAAACCCTATTTATGATACGAAAGAACAAACGTTGCGACGCTTACAACGTAAATAACGTGTCACGTCTTTTGTAATTTATGCGGTCCACATTTTGTAGTGTATCTAAAAGGGGGCAGCATGGTTCGCTAAATGAAATGAAACAACTGTTCGATGACGTCTGTGTTGTTGTGCACTGATGTCATTTGGCAATTTGAACAAATGATGACTGACATTAGACGTTTGACGCCAGATGGGATACAATCATTGACAAAAGGTACGCAGCTTATTGACTTTTACATTGTAAAATGTCAAAGAATTGATAAATACGTTACTAACAATACACTACTAGTTAGTAGCAGTAGCATTATCAACAATGTAAGTCAAATTTAGAATTAATATTTAAAATTCAGTCGACTCATTTTTGCATTTGTGTGTTCTTGAGATTTTTCTGAATATCGTTTCAATTTTAATTACAATAAAACTCCAAGCAGAATTGATTGCAATGCATAAAAATATACTAAAAATAAATCATAAAGCATGTGCAGATTATTAATATCGGTCGGTTTTTTAATTTCACTCGAAACTTAGGTAGATTTTTTACGTAGAGAGAAAATTAACATTTTGAAGGGCAGACTACTTTTTATAAAGGTCTAAATCCTTTAAAATCCTCATGTGGTTGCCAGCAAAGCTTTGAAGCTCACCAGTTTTGTTCGTACATGCTCACATAATCCGTAGATTATTTGAATTAAAAATTTTATAGAGGGTATATTAATCTTTTATCTACTTTATTTTACATGTTCTTACGTTGATTTTCATAAACTATATTTTTTTGTTAATTAAATATTTTACCTTATGTAGTTTCATTAACAGATCTGGTTCTTGTGTTTAAAATATTTTCTTTTATTTCATCAAAAATATATCTATAATATACGGTATTTAATAAAGTATCTATACAACACAGGAGTATTTACATATGCTATAACTACACTTATATTTATAATGAGCTACTGGACTCGTTTAATTTAAGACAAATTGAAAGTTCGTGATCTCTGCACACAAAAACGAAGTTTTGTATTAAGTTTGTCACACACAATAAAATACCTGTGCACAAAATAAGTTAAAATAAATATCTATCAGTCATTCAATATGACTACGATGATGATGATTATACTATAATCAGCATCATTCTAGTCAAAAGACGTCCACTACTGGACATAGGCTTCCCTTAAGCTGTCCACAACAACCACAACAACTAAGATCCATATAGGTGCAAAATTCAATTACAATTCATTAAATGATAACTGTGAGTATGTTTGAAAATGATTGCAGAAAAAAAATGTCTTCTGGTAAATGAAAATTAGATAATTGGAAAAAAACAGATGACAGGAGGAGAAATAAAAAAAAAGTATTTTACGAGCACACAGGTACAATTTATGTACTGAAAAGCATATTCACAACATATAGTCAGTCTGCCAGTTGAAAATATATTAGATTGTTTATTTTTATTAGGCATTATAAAGAGCTTTCCAAAGTGACTCTACTCTGTCTGATGAAAAGCATGAATAGAATCCAAGACTTGTGGTCACCATACTCATTGTGAATGAAAACAATGCAGTATGTGTCTCACGTTACGGCGGCCTAGTGAGATACTTACACACCTCACTTCGGAACGTGAAAGGAATGAAAGTCATCGTGACAGTGTAAGGCTCACACACTTACCACGACAACTATCGCCCCTGCATCAATGGGCATGACTACCCTAATAACTTGACCGCTTGAACAAATTTTACATTAGCAGATCTCGGTGCGACAAATCAATAGTTTTACATGGGTGACCGCAGTTCTCAGAGTGGAGGTTCCACAGCGACGTTTATAATTCATAATAGAATGATCAATTTCATTGAAATATGATTTTTTTACTACATGGATTATATATATATATATTGACACGTTTAATATACATACAATGCACCGTGCTGTAGGTACATACATAACATGTTCCACATAAAAACTTTCTGTATAAAAACGAGTAGCAACATGGCGTCACAAAGGCTCCCCCACAGACATGCAGGAACCATTGTTTAGAGCTCTACTTAAAACTAATCCGGCCTAGTGCTATTAAAACAAAGTACACTCTCGGCAGTGACAGACGCTGATTGGTCGTCGAGCGTCCCTTTACAAGCATTACTCATTGTTTTACAAGTCTAGTTTCCCCCTAGTCCATGCTACTTTTCCCCTTGTTAGAAATGCTCTGCTAATAAAACTGAGCTTGTTTATATTGCAAACAAAAGCTTGGTATTTAACAGGCTTCTATTTAAAAAATAACATTTTTTGTAAATATTAGCATTATTAAAGTAAAAAAAAGTGTCAATGTATGGCCTACTAATAATTACAATAATGTGTAAAGTAATTATGTGTAAAAGTTCGATACATATTTACGGTTTTATGCAGAGTTTCATTATTATGAACATATTAAGCAAGTAAAACCGTGGCATTAAACTTGAACAGTCATCAATTATCATCAATGGCCTTCAATAGTCCACTGTTGGACATAGGCCTCTCCTCAGCCACGAAGGTTTTGGTTTATTATTTAACTAACTTGAACAGTTAACATATTAATTATTGAAATAAAAAAAAATCACAATTTCATACATAATAATCATGCTCTTTAGCAAAAAAGCAAAAAAAAAACAAGCGTATACAGTGTTAAACAAAGCAAACTTCACTGATTGGTTAAAAATTCTATAACCTTGTTCAACCCCTCCGCTGCTGTATTAAGTTACGGTCATGGAGCCTGAGTATCAATTATACAAAATGGCCGCCAATATTAAGAAACAACAAAAGTTTTGAATAAAGATGAAAACCTATTGAAAAGTGAAATGAATAAACCTGTGATTAAAATGCTCTAAAATTTATATTTCAATAGTATTGTTTTAATGATTTTTAGCTATCATAAAATCATAGCCAAGTGAAACGAACTGAAGTAGAAATTAGCCATCAAATTTTATGCAAATTCATCTAAATATTATAGTGAAAGTTAAAATGAGCTTTTGATTCCTACTTAATATCGGTTATTAAATATAATGAGCCATAAAACGAAACTCGCAATAGTAAAGTTGAACATTTTGTAAAGAATACCAGTTAATATTGCTTTACAAAGTTATAAATTTATTATTTAGTGTTAATAATAAATCATAATTAGTAAACTAAACAGTATTTGCTTTCATTATAATTAATAAAGTTATTATTTATATTATTGTAGTTTCTTCCGTTACTAACGGCATGAAATTTTACGAATCTATTAGTATTTAATACAGTAGCTTTATAGTCAGAGATATGTATTGATTCTTAAACCAGTACTAGTTTACTGTTATTTATTTATTTACAACTTTATGTACAAATACATGCATCGATGAATTTAATGCCTAAGGCTTTTTCTGCCAGTCAACCGATTGCACGATGCAGAGAAAAGATAAGGTAGGTGCACTTAAGGATAAGTAGTAATTGACAGAGGATTAGTTAGCATATATTATAGTTTTACCATAAATAAACAAATGTACGTACATAGGCATACATATATGATACACATACATGTAACACATAGATAATAATACCAGGTGATGAACTAAGACGTGGCCAATTCACCCAGTAAAAGCTCCTTCACTTTAATTTTAAACGAGTAACGATCTCTAACCATCCTGACTTCGTGGGGAAGCGTGTTCCACGAAAGGATAGCCTGTACGAAGAATGAAGAACCGACAAACTTAGTGGAGTGAGAAGGACAGAGTAGAATGAGATTATTATTCGAACATAGGTTTCTGTTATGGCTGTTGTACATATGTATATTTATTGTGTTTGTTTGGCCTTATTTATTTTTAACTGAAATTGCACTTCAAATTCCTAAGTGATTTTATACCATAATAACTGTCAATTCACCTCCTGTTATAATATTAGAAATCAATTACTCTGTACAAGTTAGTATAGTTCAACTTTTTTATGTCATAACCCATAAAACGCATCTATTAACTAAAACAGTAGCATATCGAAACGCTCCTGAAATAATATTCCTGTCTTGACCTTGCCCTATCCATAATGGATGACCTTTCTCATAACTTCGAAAACATTCAGATTCAAGACTTGACTGACCTTGAAACAGTCGATTTACTTCAAGTTCTGTAAAACACGAACCAATATATCTTCGTGGACATAATCAGATTTGAAATTTATAAATATTGATAAACGACAATCGAGGGTTGTAAACAATAGGTTTATTACTTCCCGTTTTGTATCATTTAACACGCACGTGACTGATTTCAGTAGGGTTGTCCAAATGTTTGTTGTTATTTTATTTATTGATTTTGACATTTTTATAATATATACTAGGGTGATAATGGCGGTTACTGTTTGCAGAGGGATATAAGATTATTGAAAACCTTAACGGTCAGTGCAAAATGAAACTCCTTTATTAGTTTTAAATATTGAAATCCATTTTAAAATGGAGTAATAGTCTAGTGTTCACAATGTACGAATATACAGTGTATGTATTTGTGAATGTTTATTTATGTATACTTCGTTATGGGTGTGTGTAATTGTATACGTATATTTAAGCTAGTTCTATATATTTTTGAAAAATAACTAGAAAGAATGCTAAGGGCATTAAGTCCGTCGATGAGAATATCAAGTTTTTTTTATATATTATATATTAATAGCCTGCTAAAGTGACTCTACTCTGCCTGATGGAAAGCATGAATAGAATTCAAGAGTTGTAGTCACCATACTCATTGCAAATGCAGACAATGCGGTATGGTGACCTACACTATGGCGGCCTTGTGAGATGTTTAATTCTTAACTGATTTTTTAATCCTCCGATGCATGAATTAATTACTCTTTAAACAAAAATAAATTATATTCTGTAGTCTATGATGATCTTAACTAGAAGAAAGAACAAAACACTGAATACTTTGCGGAATGTAGTATTTGCTACTACATTCCCCAAAGTGTGCTACGGTACAATTCTAATTTCCATGGTCGAATTTACGTTCAAAACCTCAACAAAATAATATTTCGGAACGTAATAACCACTGATAAGCTCCCAGTACTCCTAATGTGTAAATCACTGGTGGTTCATCGACGATTTGGTTTATTTAGTATGTGGCTTGTTTGCAGCCAGCAGTTGTTTGTTGTGTAGAACATTGAATAAATAATTACTGGTCCTTTGTTAAATATTAAAATGGAGCTAGATGTTCTTGGCAATGAATTAACTATTTATTTTATTATAGTGGAAATAATTTGATTAATTTAGTTGGTTTTGTTTTTACATCTAGTAATTAATGTTAAGCAAAACTTTAAATGAGAACATAAATTTTGTTTGTTTCATATACTTTCATGGTAGTATTACTTGATCGATAGTTAAGAAATTTCAGCCATGGTGTATATAAGGATAAGGGGTACAGAAGAGTAAAGTTATGTCCCATTTCAAAACCTAGAAAAAAATCCCTTTTGGACCAAAAATCTACGCTTAAAGCTAGCACTATATTTAATCCTAAATGAACCTTTAACGAACTTATTATCGAGTGTATTGTAAAAATTAATGAACCATTACATCTTTTTGCATAAAAATTATAGTGAATCTCGATTTATTTTTATTTAAATCTTACTTTAAAGTATTAATCGTTTCATTTTCCCAATTTCAAAGAAAAAATAACTGAAACGAGAAATTCAGGTTTTTATTTTTATACCTGTAAGTGGAGTTCGGTATCTAGTAATTGATATGACAATAATATCAAATAGAAACTATTTCATCAAAGATAATATGTAAATGTATTTACAAAGGTAATTTTTCCCAAGTCGGTGGGAGCCGCACGCACACTGAATTTCGGTCGTGATCCTCTCTTATTTACATTTACGGTTGTATGCGGTTTTGTTTCTATTTGCTCTAGTAGGGTGTGTACTCGTAATTACGGCATTGGGACAAGTCCCGAGGCGAGGTGGCCGCAATAACAGAATTAGCTTAACTTACTAGAAGTGAATTTGTAAGGATTATAG
This sequence comes from Hypercompe scribonia, assembly GCA_949316085.1. Lineage (NCBI taxonomy): Eukaryota > Metazoa > Arthropoda > Insecta > Lepidoptera > Erebidae > Hypercompe > Hypercompe scribonia. The sequence goes on along the minus strand of OX438981.1, from coordinate 12,485,391 downwards.
ATATTGTATTAAATAAGTACACATTTTCTTTATACTTTCTTAACAATCGTATATGAAAACAATATATCTTTTTATATTGTATTTTTAGAAAACTGGTTTTTATTTGAAAATTCGAAAGTCGTAAATATGTAAATTATTTGCTTTTATTTATACGATATTTATACATAGTAAAAACTTTGTGGTGGTTAAAATTCAACCACTATTCATTTCTAGTTGATTTCAATGAACAGTACGAGTACAACTTGAACTTTCATTCTATTACTATATACCACTTGACCAAATAATCTTTGCGCGTATTCACTTCTTCTTGAGTCATGCTCTTGAAATTTCACATTTTTGCAATATTATAGCGAATAATTCCCAAAAATACATGTAAATAATTTTCTATGTATATTCTTGCAAATATATGTTGTAACAAAAGGACAATCACTGTTACATCAAATATTTAATTTATTTTCTTTATTCCAATCATAATTTTTCATCTCTTCCATTGATTCTATATCTTGTCGCTCACCCCTGTCTTCTCTAAATGAACTGGGCCCGTGTTCATGGTAATTCTGGCCCTTACCTGAATGTCGATGTGGCACTAAAGGACATAGGCATTATAAATTTTGTATCTCTAGGCCTACAAAAGGCTTGTCCTGAGTCTGTCTCATAATTAACCTGTAAGTAATCATAAAGTAATAAATTTGTTAACGATTATAATCACATCATCACATCAGATCTTTTTGACAATCTATTACTGTACATAGACCTCTGCTTAGCACTCTGGCCAGACGGGTAGGTATAGGGTTCCTTTTAAGTATTCTCTCTCTTTGCAATGATGTTGTTTTTTGTAGTTTGTTCCCTTAGCCACCTCTAACGACACCCATAGGATGAAAGGCCTGATGACACTCCATGTTCTTAGGTCTTCACCACATAGACATCCTAATCCGTTACCAGATGGACATATACTTCAATTATATAGTGTTATTCATTCATAACAGGTAAAAATAAACTGTATTTAATATAAAAAGTATCACTTTAACTTTTAATTTACCTTATTGGCAATTAAAATAAAATAATTACACTCGTTAATTCATACGACATAGGTTTAGTCTTGAAGTTCAATTTCTTCTCTATATTGAATACAAGAATATGAATATTCATCATTAAAAATAAATGAACAATATATATTAATGAGTTCCCATAAAAGCAAAAGCCTGCCGTTTAGCAATAGTCCTATAAGGATAGAATCAACCCTTATTACACGAGTAGTTAGACCTTTTGAATGTATTTATATTTAAGTAACAGAATAAGTATAAATGAAGTCTATCTAGATAAAAATGTGATAAAATATTCACACTAACTATTATCTAGAGAACACCGCATTGTTTCTTTAATCCCATTTTCATTAATACATGAAATTCTAATTTTCTCCAAGAGTTCATTATAAATACATTGAGCGAAGTAAATAAACCCCAAAGCAGATTATACTATGATGATTCAATTACGTAAGTAGAAAACATTTTATGATATTAATTTGGAAATAAAATGTAAGCCGAGAAAATCCGTAATCTTATTTCTATCAAATCCCTGTAAATAGAATTTCATCCTCTTGTTTCTTTGTATCGAATACTTTGCGATTTATTAAAGCTTTTTCTTGCTTAAGTCTACTTAAAAGTCAATTCAGTCCCACAGTAGACGTTTCAATCAATCAAAGTCCGTTTGAAAATTCAATCGAAATAAGAGATGACTGGAGAAGGATTACGTGACTACATTACGAGATATCTTTAAAAAAAATCAGATTTTTCACAGAACTAATTCCATTTTTTTTTGTGAATCTGTACCGCTTATCTATTGATTTTTAACTGTCAGCTGTTATTATAGACTATTATTATATATATATTATTATTATATTATATTATTATATTATTATATATTATTATTATATATATATATATATATATATATATATATATCCTCAAAGATTGATTAAGTTTGCGAATATGCGCTATATCATCATTGTGACTACAAGATTATTTATTCATTTCTAACAAGATAAATTGCACCTCTGTTTGTACACTGGCAGATTCTGAAGTCAATATATGCAATGAGTCTCAAGTGTAAATAATCTTGGTTAAAACTTTTAATCATATATACTTTTAAATTTCTAATATACAGTACAGTTAATCATAAAATATATCAGTAAAATAAAACCAAAATATAAGTTCTCTAATAAGTTCTATAATCTGTTGATAATAGGAAGTAATCACAAATTTTAAACCAAACTCACTCCACAGGCGCTGTCTGTAAGTTGAATTAATAAATAAGTAATAAAAATAACTAGTGGTCGCCCACTGGTCGAAATTCGACCATAGTAAAACACAACTTATATTACATAAATTTATATAAGCGAGCGATATTTCACGTGACATCTTTTATATTAAATGGGGCAAATAAAACTTCTTTGTTTGATATTTAGTAAGATCACAGTAAACCTATAAAAAAGTAATCTTTGTCTATGTTAGTACTCTGTCTATAGACAAAATGATAAACAAAGGAAACAATTTGACCACAGAGTATGAATGCGTGTAACAAATACTTATTTGTGGTAGAGTGTGTAATATATAATTTATTGATTGAATGTACTTTATAAACATTATTAAAAAAAAAGGTATGTCAAATTTCATACTTCTCCGTCCGCGCAATTTTCGTAAAAATGGGTCGAAAGTTTTTGATAGATAAAATAAAATGTTTTCTGTCCGCTATATTGTCCTGTTTCACACGTTACTTAAACAATAATCTATGAAACATATCAACGATAGAATCTAATAAAAGTTGTCTACCTATTAAAATAATGGAAAAGATGAAATCAATATTTATAAGTGTAATTGCTAAGACAAAAGAATTATGTGCGCGGGGTTCAAAACTCGTGTCTGTTTTCATTGCACTGTTATGAGCGGGTCTACATTTTGTTATTTCTTTATTTGAATTTTTACCGTTATGGTCAACTTCAGCCAATTTTAATATTCGAAGTTTTATTAGTTGCACATAATAAACAACATTATTATATATATTATACATAACTCATATTTTATGGATGCTGTTGTTAATTTTTATTTATAAGCATTTATGATTACGTTATAACGTTAACCAAAAAGTGTAAATGTTTATAATATATAACAAAGACTCTTCATTCTGGTAAACATAGAATTTGGTAGGCCCCCTATGAGGTAGTCCGACGACCCAGCGATGGTCGCGGAAAACCATTGGATACGGGCAGCGCGGGACTGGTTGTTATGGAGAACCTTGGAGGAAGCCTATGTCCAGCAGTGGACGTCTCAACCTATCTATGGCTGAGATGATGATGATGATAAAATATAATTTAGATAAAGTTTAACTACATGATGTGAGGGATCTAAGATCGTTGTTCGTAACTCGAGGACAAGACACGACGACGACGACACAAGATCAAGACGGGCTGGATACTGCAACTAAAAGCTTATTGTCAAAACAGTTTGCAGGCGAAGGTAATACTAAAAAGAAATAATAACTTATTGTAAGGTACTGACGTCTGCTGTAGACGTGCATCATGATCATATCATTTATAAAAATTATAGCAACAACAAAGTTTGCAATTTTACAGTTACAATTGTAATACACCTTGGAGTTTATGAAACTTATTTTGAATTACTTTAAGCCTAAACGAAAATGTTAATTTTATATTGTTAACCGTATCGTACGATTTAAAGGAACTGGATACCACGATCCATATCTCTCTCTCACTCGAAAGCGCGTGCGCCTCGGTCTGGGCGTGTAGTGCAACCGATAGTCATCTACGGCTGATATGCAGTTAATAATGTAACGCGATAAATAATGCAGGTGGAATAGCTCTCTACTCCTACGTCCTTGTTCACCGCCATTCAATGCAATGCACTTCCTACCGATAAGCTATGTCTCGTATTAGAAATTGATTCCAGATAATTTACAGTACGCCTGGGGCTGTGTTCTTAAGGGTGCAATACGTTTCAATAATGCGTGCGATGTGTTTGTTAATAGCGGTGGCTTGATATGTTTTGTTGGGCTTCTGCTGTTTGTTTTATAAGGTAAGTTGCGGACTAAAATTGCACTGATTTTTCAATTTTGATCAAAAGATTTTTTATTTAACGATTAGAGAAGAGAGTGAAAATGCTAGTGAATAAAATTAGACTAGGGTCTAGAGTTTGGGTTAGCTAATATTAGGAAGAGTGTCAGTGAAATATTACATTGTTTCGGAAAGAAAAAGGAAACTACAGTAAGTTAAGAAATAATTTGTATATCGACTTCCACATATAGAGAATTAAAAACTTACTACAGCGCTATCTAACAAACACATACTGAACTATAGAGTAATTGCTAATCCTATTACGATATGAATAATTCTTATGATGATTACCATGAAATACAACTGTCCAACATCAACCTTATGGCCGTGGACGACAGGTATGTGTTATTGTGTTGAAAGAGTATGATGTCAATCCTCCATACGTCGTCAGTTGAAATAGTATTATATATAATCTCAAAACTATTAAACGGGATTATGGTTAAGAAAAATATAAGTACACCCTTTTCACAATATTGTAAAAGTTAAATGTACGTAACTTGAATTTCAAATAACAATCAAATAATTCAACCAAATTGAATATAGACCACAATGTGCATCCAAGTTATGGCAAGCTATTTACGAAGTGCATATTATCATGAATTTTGAGTGCCCTAGTTTTCCACAAGCGAGTCCCACGTCAAAAATGAAACAGTAAATTATTTGTTATTCTTGCCACCCGTATTTATAAGTGGATTTTTTTAATACTTGTCGAGTGCCAGGCGTAATTTTTCTCGTACTGTATGAGGTCCATTATAAGTGATTCACGTTTATGCATCATAATAAAACGGCCATAAAATCGCTTTTATTGGCCATCCTCCATGCACGAGTGGTATCACTAAATTAAATTATTCGGTGTTTATTAAATTTTAGTTGGCTCCAAAATCATATTTTAAAACAGTTTTAAGACTATATTAAATTCAATATGCCAAGTGATCTATTTCGTAGCCATATGCTACTCTTTTCTTGCTAACTTTTTTAATTCTATTATACTTTAGTAAAAATATTCTTTAACTGGTAGCTATAATAATAATTAAAAACTACTCTGATAAAGTCACGATTTATTTTTTGAATGGCCGAGTAGCTAAATTCTTTAGAATGTATTTTTGGATTCAAAACTAAACCAATGAGAAGTTCTCAGATATACATATGTTGTTTTAAATACAGATTCAAATTATAAAAGAAATGAGAAAAAGATAATCTCTTGAAACTTGATTTTACAAAAAACATGATTTTTCATTCAGTGAACACGTAATTCAACACTTGACGAAAGAAGATTACAATTATGAGACGGCACATACTTGGAATATATCACGTGTCGCGGAGAACCTTAAAACATACATGAAAATGACACAAAGAACATCCATACTCAGAACAGGAAATTTTGGAACACAGTGTTTCCACTGTGTGGAAGTCGTTTAAACCACTGTGCCATTCCTGCAGCCATAGTTATTATTATTACTTAGTTATGACTAGTCAATACAATGCTAAGAGTCAAAGACAACAACTGCCTGCTAGCTCCTTCAAGATTGTTTTTTTTGCGTGTCCATAAACAAAATTTTGATATAAAATATTTTAAAGGTACCATATGTACAATATGATGATATACGTTAAAATTTAAAATACACATATAAAAGATTCTTTTAAAGTATTTTGTTATACGATGATCTATATAGGAAACATTATAACAATTCCTTTTAACTTCCGACACAGTTTTTCACGTCACTTTATATAGCTTCTGACAAACTGTCGGTGGAACAAAGGTGACCGAAAAGTAATCAACTTTGGTTCTTCTGTCTTCTGCATTATGAATCATAATTGTGATTTAATTGTTAACTTTACGACTATAATTTTTTTATTACGTACTCATGAATAGTGCGTGGCATTTGAACAAAGGCAAATGTTTCCTGTGTTTGAAGAATGAATACAAATAAAGTAAGTGAAAGCGGTCAGTTCTTGGTCACAATTAAGTACTGTTACGTGGTACTTTTCTGTCGTTGAGTACTGTCTTGTTAATTAATTAGACACAAAATAAAAATACTATTCGTACTTTTATAAATTGTTCAATGTTTTTACTATAATAAATAAATATATAACAAAGCACAACTAATGTAACTTTTTGATATTCTTCTAGAATATAAATGAAATAGTTCTTTTAATAAAAAATCTGGTACTGCCAAACTAACCCTGTATCGCGCAGTGTATCGTTTCACGCTGATCAATCAATCAACGCTTCAATCAATCATACGTAATATAAACAACTTTTCATAAAAAAACAAGATATTTTTATCAGTATTTACATATATTTTTAATTTAGTAATTTAGAATTCTAATTCTAAGCATTTATTATGAAACTGTTTTCTCATAGTTATTTCGTATTAAACTTTCGATAAGTTTCTGGAATTCATCAAGAGTGATGGATTTATTACCCAACGAATTGTAAATATGCTCTGGATTACATCTGGGCAATAGTAAGGAAGCCTTTTGCATAGATTTTATAAGTAACTATAAACAGTAACAAGCAATAAATATATCTTTAATATCAATAGATTTCGATATTTACGAGACCACACACGATCAAAGGCGCGGTAACTATAAAAGTTCTTTTTTCGGAAACATCCACAGATTTCCTTGTGTTTTAAACTGTAGTAATAATAAATATATCAACACTGAACTAGTCACTGTGTTTAACTGTTTCACGGAATTTTCAAATGTGTAACATAGTAGTCCAAATTTTATTTCGGGAAAAAACAAGTGTTGTTTTACAAAAGTTTGAAGGGGTTTTGTTGTCGGCCAGACGAACCCTCTCCATGATAAGTTGCAACCAGTACTGATGGGCAAACTTTCTTTGAAGAAGGCTATGTCAACGTCATCAGGATAATCGTAGGGTTATTTAATATGGTGTATGGATGAAATCAAAGTTCATGAACATAAAGTTTCATAGAACTATCATGTCTTTATTAGTACCGGGCATTTCGGTCTGCTATTACATAAATAAAATAAATATATTATAATACATGTACAAATTGGAATACTATATTAGAAAAAAAAATTGAAAATGCCATCAATCAGTTAAGTAGAGTGACTAGTTCACTGTTGATGTATTTAAATGTTATAAGTGTTCTTCAAAATTTTATTGTCATATTTATACTTCTGTTACTCATCGTCAAAACAATTTTTAAATACTTGGAAAGTGTGATTATGTTCCTGAAATTGACATAAATTTAGAGTAAGAAGTTGATTTGAATCAATAGTTATTTTTTATAAAAGAAAGTAGTAGTTTCTTTACTTAGGCATATATTACACTACGGGCAGTGAAGCGTGTTCCTTTCCGAAGGCTGTTTCAAAGTTAACAACAAAATTAAAACAAGTTAACAACCATTTGACGTACCTTAATGTTGCACAACTCTAAATAAGATTTTAATCTAGTTCAATTAGGGCTCTATGGTAACATATATATATAAAATTTGATATTCGTAGGAAATGTACAGGTATGTAGATATTCAAGACTTATTCAAATAGTATGACAGAAAGGTTCGTGACTCAGTGATAATCGCGTAGATTACTACATTTTAAATTTAAACAATCCTAGTCAGGTCAGTTTATGGATGGACCATTCCTAACACGTTGAGACTCCTCTGTGGCTCGAAGAGCACGTTAAGCCATCGATCTTTTTACAAAATTTCGATATCAACTAGTACTTCGGGTGTGGAGACCTGATGGCAGTTGGTCCACGTAAAAAATCGAAGTTCAACCATATCATAGTGGACTTAAGGTCTCCAACCTTGCTAGGGAAAAAGACTCGGAGAAAGATAGTATGACAGAGTTATGCGCTTTAGAAATTTGTGTCTGGTCTTGTCTGGATTTAATTTAAATTATAGAATAAGTTAAAATGTTATTGTAAATGTAAAAGTCTGTTTCTTTAATTTTATTTAATTAATCACAATTACTTAACCTACTAGCTTGTGTAATCCACCAATTGTTGTTGTGAGTCTGGGGCTTTCTGTGTCAATTTCATGTACGTTTGTAAAGTTCCCCTCGATACAGGAATACTTCGGGAGTTGTTTTTTTTAGAGAAATATTCTTTCTCTTTCGTTATTCTATTCTAGTGTATTCTACTTGATAAAGCATAAAACGAACCGTTTGGTTTTTATTTATATTTTTTAGATTATTCTACTGATTGTCTGACATTTGTTGTTTTATCACTCACAATTTTAGGGCATTAAAAGTATTACATTAACAAAATCAAAAACGTATTTATACGTGTCCTGGCCAGAAAAAGTTCATACCAAGTACAAAACATTATAATGTGTTGTAGTTATAACCAGTTTGATACGAAGAAACCTTTTTGTCATTAAATTAAAAATGGTATGTTATTCGAATAAAGAATGGAATCCAATAAAGCCACGCGATCGTATAGCTTTTATTTTGCATTTTAACGTTTGGTAACAACCGAAGTACTAAGAACTTCAAACTCGCTATAATTAAGCATGAACTGACTGAAATATTATAACTTATATGAACTTAAATACCAAGAATCGCGGGTTTGTTGCATATATTGTGAGTTTAAGTTCCAACTTAAAACTGGTTCTAAATAATTATCAACCATTCTCATAACGATTAATACGAGATTCAGAACAGAAGAACACTATGTAGTAAAGAAAAAAGTTAATGGGTTCAATAATGAAGCCGCACACTGTTTTAGAGAGGACAAACAAGTAGACGGGTTGTCTGATGAAAGTGACTACTGTCACCCATAAACATTGTTGAAATTTACGTCAGTCAGTGCTAAATATTAAAATTATCAACCTTCTCCGAATAAAATATATACATAAGTAAATGTATTCATCCGTTTAGATGTTACGACGCGTAGGTTCTACAAATTTAAAAAGAAAAACACGATTATTATTTCTGGGTAAGCGTAGAAAACCGCAGTGGCTGGAAACTTTTATGATTAAATATTATACAAAGCTAAGTAAGTGTCACAGTGGACTACAGCGATACGTGGCCCACCTATAAATCGTACTTGTCATGAGACTACGGCTTGACTTTTATCACACTATGCAGTCGAGAAACTGTGGTATCGCAACAAGGCGACAGGAAATAAGGGCCAGTGTCCCCACCCCTGGCCACGCCGAGATTAATTCACTGAATAAATAAAAGTCAGCGGATTAGGCCAAAGTCGTTTCCTCCCTCTTAAGCTGACCTCGCGTGCTTTTGTGGAAAAATGTCCACCACATAAATAAAACGTGGACGACACCCAATCAAAGAGAAACCGATGAATTTCTAGAAATTTCTCAGAAAATTGGGCATACTTTACATTAGATCAACACTAATAGTATTGATCCATTAAAGCCCTATCTAATACAAAATCAACGGGGCTCCACTTAACATAAGTATTATTATCATAAGATTTTAGTTCACTTATTATTATATTATTTTAAATATTTAATGTTGACACTATTCATATTCATGAATAAAACTAAGAAGTTTAATTGTTGCTCAGTTATGTAATATAATACATACGATTTTTATACCTACACGAATAACACGAACCACACGGTAAGCTGTTCTTATTGGCAACTTGGTTATACCTATAGTCAATGATATTTTAAGCAATATAATATGCTTATAATAGTAATATAGTAGCATCCCTATTCCCAATAATTAATAATGATCTCTTTTCAATAGAAGTCTAATACAAAAAAAATACTGTTGCCTTATTGGACAGCAATCTACTGCGAGTATTAGATGCTCTAATAAATAGACAGGTTCAATTAAATAAAAAAAAATGCTTAAATATACTGAGTTATTACTGCAAGATTTTATGTTTAATATCTCTGAAATATCATGAGCTTATTTTTTTAAAATATTATTAAGAATACGATTTTTTTGCCTGTAATTCTATTCCAACGAATAGTAAGATATAACATCTTAAAAGCCAGCATCGTTTCTAAGAAACAATGTCAATCTTTCTACTCTACTTACTTCATACGTTAAATACTTTTATTTTTTGTTTACATTTTCTAGCTATACACGAAAAGACTAGAAAAAAGTCGAAAACCAGAATATTCTGTAAGTTAATTATTTCTTAACGAAAAACATGTGTATAAAACCAATCTACAATCAATACAAATCAATACCTAGACTGAAATAAAATGTTTTCCGCACGTTTTAGTACTAGAAAATTCGCCGAAACAGTGTCATTATAAAATCGTATATTTTTTGCTCTACAAATTTAATAGGAATCACGTGTGGTTTAACTCGGTAATTGGTTCTTAGATAATATCTGACGTTGATGAATTTCGTTGGCAGGGCTTTCTGAATGCATTTATTTTTTTCAAATTTCGGACTCTATTTACGTAGAGCAATTGCTAAATGCTTAGCATATTAAAGTTAAACAAAGATACACAGTACCTAGCCACCTGGAAACAGAAAGATGAATCACGAAAATTTGCAAATCCTTTTTAAAAATTTCTCCCCTAACCAGACGTTGGAAGTCATAAAAATTTCAGCTTACGGCTTTCGTGATTATATAATGTGATAGTGGTTTGTTTTCAACGGGAAAAGCTATTGCATTATTAAATTAACGTATTTTCATTTTTTAATTGTATAGATATTTGAATTGTATTCGAGAAGTGTGCTATGGAGGTAGAATTCATTATTGTGGTTATTAAGTATACGACTGCAATAATTGTGTAGAATAGGGAGATAAATTTATAAATAAAGCTTAGCTTAAGCTTAACTCCTTTACTTAAACTTAAACTTCCAAATAATGTGTTCTTTAAACCAAATATATAAAACAAGTAAACCAGTATGAGATTTGAATTTAAAACAAGCCCATTTTGACAGTAAAATCATCTTGTATTCGAAATATTTCATGTTGAATCAAATTATCTACTACTCACAATAACGATAAAATTTTCAATCTAGTACATGACTCGCGTGACTGTAATCCAGGATCTCTAATATATATAGAATTAGAAGCTCGTGCAATACGCTTCCAATCAAAGTACACTAATGGCTCCTTTATATACCACCATATCCTTCGCTCGAACAACGAGATGGCTATGCGATGGTTGAAAGACAACTGTAGTTGGCCATCTTGTAAGATGGCGATATTCAATTGTCATTTAGATGTTATATAGAATGGATTTGCAAGCATTAGCCGACGCGACAATACGTGTATATATCACGTACCGCTATTTTGTTGCAGGACCGAATGAGTGGCGTATCCATATAATAAAACACTTCACCTCGGCCGGAACCGATACAATCGTGACGGGGTTCATGGAATAAAAGGGCCTCCATCTTATCCAGGGCCTCCCGTAAACCCAGCGCCTCAATATGTCCACCCATCAGAAAGGCTAACTTGGTTAAAGCCGCCCGCCGCCTCTTTAAAGTTCGTCCCCCTGCGCTGTGACGGGCAGACACCATGCCAAGCCAGGCCAAGCTGTATTCCATATCCCACAGGAATAATCCGTGGCCAAACCCCTGCAGGGCAACACGTCATGGGACGACGCCTTAGAACGCAATCTTGGTTCTCGTTCATGGCGATACACTCGTCTAAATACTCTGCCACCAGCCGCGTCAGATACGCTTATATCCCGTGGTAGTATTTCATGCTGTGGTTTATATCCAGCAGTAGACAGTTAAAGACTTTTGACAACAATAAAGGGGTAATGAGTAAAAACTTCGCTACAAAACTACCTGAAATTCCTGTACTGAAAACGTTAATATGTTTAAGGTTTTTATGGCCAGGGAACTGTTTTGGCGTTTTAATGAACTTAGCACGAATGTACACACGTCCACAATAAACCGTGTTCGAACACGTACTGTACTGTGGAATGGGCCACGTGTAGATGCATACGACCATCGCTGGCGTACTACCTTTGATGTGTGGATGAAAAACCGAGATCTGTGGCCATTCTATTGCCATCCCCTCACGCCATAAGCCATCCGACAACATTACGCTCTCCACATACTGGCCCATCTTAGTTGAACTATATCGTGGCCCATCATGTAGAGGAACCATGACAGATGTCTCACGGGCTCCGGTGTAGCAGTGTATTTAATTTCTACGTTTTATCTGCATTCACTTTACATACTTTATTCAAGTCCTTGCATAAAACGTCTTCATGAAGTAGTGACATATATTACATGTATTGGTATCATAGCGTACCGCCGACGTATTCGCCCCGACGCAACATTACCACAAATTGCATTAAGGTCGTGTGGATATTCCACAGTACATGGAAAATGTGTACAAAGTTTCATTCTTGTAGATTTTTGAGGAGGAAAGTTCTAGAAGTGAATGAATTTCTTATACGCACTAGATTTGATAGCTTGTGCATAGAATATGTAAAACTCATTATTTAGAGACAAGAAAAGTCATATTTTGTATATTATTATTATACTAAAAATTCTCTCATGATTGTGACATTAAACTTTGTAATTTAAAATTTATGATAAAATATTATCTTGGAGAACCGTAATAATATAGATTAGATTTTGTTTATTTTATCTAATAGTATGATGATAAATATACTGATTAAACTGTAAACTTTGTTGTATATAGTTTATAGTCTTCAAAAAATCAGCGATATTTCGTTGAACATTATTGAGAAGCTTATAGACAGAAAAAAGAAAAACGTTACTGGTTGGAATATTCTAATTTGGTCTACAAAAGTATCTCATTTTGCTTATACTATGTAAAAGAAAACTGATCTAAGAAGTAGAACGGATCATAAAATGCACGTCGCTCGAAGAGAAGTCGCTTCAATCAATCACAGACTAATCGAAAATTCCGTCTCAATAAGCGGAGAGGCGATCGAGCACGGATTATGTGTCTGATCATTAGATATTACTTGGATCACTCAAGATATTCTCATTGAAGCCCTTTCAATCCGTACATTTATTTCTTTATGATCAAAGACAGAACGAATAAATTATAAGACGAAATATAAGATCGCGAAAGTTTTGGACGGTAATTGAAAAGTTTCAGCAGATTTCCCTAAGTTAGCAGTACTTCTGTGTGTTTAGATTTACATAATATAAACTGAGAGACAAGTAATAGAATTCGTGCCGAAATTAGCATTCGTAATTAAGATCTATTAACAAATCAAAGTGATTTAAATATTATAATTTATTATCTTTATTTGTGCGTGGTCCATTCCTCATTATTACAGAATGTTGAAGAATTTTAAATATTGTTAAGTAGTGTTTATTAATAAATAATATAACATGTTGAACCAGAGTTGATACTGGATGATCGATGTGGGTAGTAAATGTGAGATAAATCAACATAAGGTCTACAAGAAAGTCCGTAATGTTGTATGTCTATCTCTTAGGGACGACCCACAATAACCATTTTTATCCTTTACAGCTAACGAGAAGCAATGGTTTATTTATGAAGCGATTTTAAGCATCCAATTAAGTATCTTAAATACATTTTACATCTAATACAGATCAATATGGTCATTTACAACATGTAATTTAAATGAATATGAGGCCGAGGGGCCAGCTGACACTTTATGATTAGCTGCGATCGCACGCGTTTATCGCAGCTCTCTAGTGAGGAAAATAACAATACTTCAAAAACGTATTTTTCAGCGTGACAACGTAATCCGCACTTATAAGTACGTTACGGTAAATAAAAAAAATATGTATTCGAAATTGTATAATAGTATTTAAATACTAAAGTAATTTTTATTTAAAACTGAACGCTGTTTTGAGGGGCAATTTATTACATTAGTATGTAGTAGTAGTATATAATATATTACAAAAGTGACTGGACATACTTATTAATAAATATCTGCGGGTTCATAGTTATTTTTTTGTGATATGAACATTTTACTTATCAGGGTTAATTGAAAGATATTTTTAATTACCTTACAAATAGGTAAATTTTGGCAACTATTTTTGCTATCCGTAGCGTAGTTAAGGGCACTGTCGACCATAAGTACAATATAAACCACATATTTTACAAAAACATTTTTTTTTTTTGTTTTTGATTATTCTGTAAACTTTTAGAATGAAATATTTAATACATTATGCTGTAAAAAATATACCACACCCATAGTGGCAACTAATTCCAAAAGATGGCGCTAGTATTCATATTTCCAAAATGATATAATACTTTCAACAATTAATGGTTAATTTAAAAAAAGAATATAAAAAGAGACGACAAGCTGATGTAATAAATGTTCTTTTTAACTCAAAAAATAACTGTGTTGTATATTTTAGAAGCTTAAGTCAAAAAAAAATTAAAGCACGTGTATGAAAGTAAGACAGCTAGTATGTAGACATCATTCCAGAGATCTCAAATAATCTCTAACGTAAAAATTAAAACAAATTATAATGGTTTTAATTATTGTATTCTAGTAAATTAAATGTTCAAATCTTTTTCCATCTGTACCACGTAATACAAGTATGGTAACACCTTAAAAATAATATTTTGATCAAACGGGTGTAACCTCTACAATTATTTCCTTCCACAGCATCTGAGGCTCTTTGACGAATTAGGAAAATACATCAAATATATAAAAAATATATAAAATTAAAAAAATGATTTTTTGAATTTTTTTTTATTAAATATTATGATGTTTTTTTTTAAAATAATCACCGTTCTGATAACTCTCATCCAACCTGATAAAAAAGACCAAGAATCCTTTTTACATTCCAAATTTGCATCAAAATTAAGAACATTTTAAAATCAAACATGTTTTAATTTTTTTGTTTTGTTAAAGAAAGATTTACCAAAATTCATCAAGAGCAATATTCATGTTGTCTTAGTTTTCTTGGTTTCTACTTGTTTTTTTTATTTAAACACAGAAATTTATGCCTTTCTGCCGTTTTTAAGAACCTTGCATTTATTACTCTTATGAGACATATACTTATATTTTGTTTCAGCAGCTGAGGTTTCACACTACATGGTTGATTGTCAACACTGGAGTCTATATGTCGATCAATTTTGGATGGGTAGTAGCAGTCGGCCCCCGTCAAAACAAGTGCACGAGTAAGCTATGACGTATTAGTCGTTTAACTATGGACTCCACGTAACAGTGCCGTTATGCCTTCCATAATGGCCAGTCACGAAGAGGCGACGTCTGCATGTGCCAGATGTAGTCTAAACAGAAAATTGATATAACAATAGTGTTCACAGGGTAGAGTTAGGAAGGATCTGATAGTCTCAATAACAGCTGTTTTCCAATCTCACCTATTTCAGGCGCAAATTGGCACACTGTGTGGCTTTAGTCAATTTGAATCTGACATACCACCCTACTGAGACCCTGGCTGACTGATGACGTGAGGGGATTTCTACACATTGAAAAAAAACCTCAGCATCTATGTTTCGTATCTGCATTTCTACATTGTTTAGTTCGTTCTCGGTCCTGTAAACACCAGGTTGAGATGGGAAATACTCGAACTTAAAGTGTTTTCTTGTCTCTAAATGTTTTTGGTCAGAAAATAATACAGTATTAAGGGTAGCAATAGTAGAAGGTTTTTTTCACTATCGTCAGAGGAATAATCAAATGAACTTGATGACATAGAACTGTTGGCGTCACCCACGAGTCGCGTCAGATACACGACACGTCTGACATGAATCGCTGAGAGGAACGACTTTTTTATTGGTTTTATCAGAGTTTTAAGCTTTAAGCTCTTTTCATCGGTAACTTAACAACGACGTATTATAATCATGTCAGAGTCAGTATTATTTTTATCATTTGCTGCATTCAAATTTGATGTTTGAGTTTCTTGAGGATTATCGGGGAACAAGATTTGTTTTCTTATACATACTTTCTCTGTTACTTTATTCTCAGTTTCATAAGTAATTAAAATCGAAATGTTAGGATTACGCCGATTGAATAGATGGCAGTCTGTATAAAAATAAACCTTACCTTACCGTCACGTTATAGTCTCGATAAGTTATTTCTGAAATTTCAAATTTTTAAAGTTGGCTGTTAATAATGAGTCGGACTTGTATCTTATTTAATTCTTTATTCGAATTATGCATGTTCAAAATTATTCTTGATCTGTTACTCATTCTGTTGATAATAATTTATAGCAGCACAAGACGGCACGAAACAACGCGAATTATAAGTTATTACTTATGGTGCAAAACAAAACGTGGTGGTGTGCGAATTATTTATTTAAACTGGCAATATATTACACTGTGATGAAAATGTAATGCTTTGTAAGTATTATAAAGATTTGAAGCGATATTTGGTAACCGATAACTGCATGAAAATAAAGTAAATTTGATTTTGATATAACTAAATGATCATGATATCTATCTATAGCAATTACATTTTTGATAATAATGTAATAATAATATGGACATATTTCCAAAATATTAGTAAATAAATTATTAGTCCTATATTATTATTTAATATATAGGGTAGGCTATGAATTAGTAAACATTTAAAAAATCGTATAAAAAAACCATTTGATATATTATAAAATATGTTTATTTACAAGAAAGTCAATTAGTTGGAATTTTTTTTTTAGAAAGAAGAAGATATTTGTAAACATGGCATTGCTTTATTTCATCTTGGAATGCAAAATGTGAGTTTTCCAACCTATGATACTGTTATCTTAATAATTCTGAATGAATTTACTTGAAATTTGAGTACGAAACGGACTCATTCCAAAATTTAGTCGCTTTGCACAGAACACTGAACTCGGTGTAGAGTGTTTTCCTGAATTTTGACCGTTTTGTAATAAACTGATGTGTGATCGCTTCAAGTTTTGGGTCACAAATCACAAAATGACGGTTTTGATCTAAAGTTAACAAGTAGTTGGGCAAAAAAATGATTAACGTAATGTCTTCAACAAAATATAAAATATTGTAGTTTTAGACGCAAATCTTACATTAAAACGATTTTCATTTTTTTTATTTGTGGACACTTTGCATTAAATGAGCAATTAATTTAAATACTAGACATATTTTTGATAATATCTATTTAATTTTATTTGAACCATTGATACCGTCAAAGCAAGTTTATACCTACAATACATTAAAACAATTAAACAAGGCCTTCCAAATAACAACAGAACCAAGAAAAAAATAAAATATTATAACAAAGTCGATTCCAACCCATTTCTAAGAACAATATTCCATATCTCATACGTATACTTGTGGTGCAATTAAATACATTAATTTAATTTATCTCATTTTGTGGCAAACAGACAGTTTCGAAGAGACTTAGCGCCGAAGTTGAGCACAGTGTTGAAGTTTTGCACTATTGCAATAGGAGTGGAGTAGAAAATTAATATAACTGCCTTAAATATTTATTACTTCCTCCTTTTGAACTGAAATTGAGTAGAATTTAATCAGGCACTATGCCAAAGTGAACATTTCCTCCACATATGTATTTGAGGGGAGACTGTGATAATTTCTACTGTAAAGTGAGAAATTGTGTCATAACTTCTTAGAAATATTGATTGAAGCATGATAATAAAAGACTAGAATTACCGAGAAGAAAGTTTTTCTTCTTATTTGATATTTTCTAAAAACAGTAGTGACTAAGTATTATGTGCAGCTATACAAGCATGTTAGTCTACTGATAAGTGATTTTGCGTGCTAAGTTATTGGTCGTGAGTTGAATTTCTAACTAGAAAAGGTAACTGTGAGATGACCATGATCGTTTACTTTCTTCTGTACTAGATTTATGTGTGGCGACTTCTACATTACAGCAGAAACAAAAATATACAACAGCGCCATCTAGTGAAAATCCAACGAACTACGAATAGTGAAGACACGTCGAACTACAAAGTATAATAATGAACTACGAAGCAACTACTAATCTTGTATCGCGAAATAGAGATGTATGTGGCAATTAGCAATTATACAACATCCCAACATCAACAGTTGGGCCACGGCACGCCAGGCATGATCACCTCGCTTGGTCGGAGGATCCTCCCATTGTGTCGGAGAGACATGACACTCGTCTCTCCACATATGGATTTATTTTAAAAATTATACAAGAGTTTACAAAATAAACTCCAATTACTCGAATGACTGATTAAAATAAGTTGGAATGCTTCGACATATAAATATTGGCGTAACTGAAGTGAGTGGGTTCACCAAAACTTTAATTTTTCTGCCTGATGGAAAGCATGAACAGAATCCGAGAGAATGGGATCGATAGAGGACACGTAGATTCGGGTCGCAGATCCGAAATTTACGTGGAGCCTGAGGATGGAGACGGATGGGTTTTCAAGTGCAAACAACAAAAATACACATCTGCCTTGACAAAAAGACATATTCTAGCTTTCACGAGGAAGTAATTCTCAAGCAATTAACTGGGAGAGTGGAAATGTGGTATTTGTGATATTCACCTGAAAAAGGGGGTTAATGAGAGAGGAGAGTGTCGCTGTTAAAATCGTATACTTTTTTGTAGGAAGTAGTACCAACCCGCTTGAGCCGGCCTGTTCGTGCTAAATTCAACGTGGCTGTAATATCTTAGAAAAAAAATCCCCTTTCTCCCTAATATTGGGAGCAAAAGCACTCCAAGGACGGTAACACATTTGTGTCTCTAGTAATATAAGTACCGCCTAAGTCTCCATCTGCAAGTTTGCCCCTCGTATCGTAAAGTAAAATATATATTTGCTTATTTTCATATCACATTTTATTTTCTCGTTTTATATGTGTCAAACTATGTCGCTAAAATAATTTGTTTCAGATGGTGTTAAATAACAGAAGTATACTCCAAATAAATTTTCATTTTTCATATCATTTAATATTAAACAAATGGAATTAAGAAAATCATATAGTGCTATTCAACGCATGAACTTCTAATATACACAAAAAAAATGTAAAACCTGCAAATACGAATAAATTTACAATATGAGACCATAACCTCAAAATTGTGATTTTCCAACTATAACTCCATAGTTTTTTGTGCTGTTGGTTGTGAAAGATATTGCGACTAATACTCAGAAGGGTGAACCCCGGGTCGTTTTATTGAATAACGACTGCTGACATTCGCCGAGGTAGATATACGACAGAATGTTGTAAATCTCACTTTCATATTCTGCGTTTTTGATTGAAAGTTTATGTAAATATAGGATTATAACAATATCGTTGAGTTTTAATAAAACTTGTTTAAATACAGAATCGTACCTTATTTTGAGCAGCTGATCGGAGAATTTTGTGAGTAACAAGTGAAAGTCCCAACAGGTAGTCTGATACAGTTTATTGTCACTTTATAACACTAACACTAAATATACAGTTTATACCAGTAAGACAATCTTTTATGAATGATTTAAACACAACTTAAACCGGTGTTAATTTTTTCTCGTTACGCCTTTCGTCGACTCTCGTACTGCCTGCGTACACCGCTGCACACTACCTTCTAATAAATAATCGAGTCAGTGTACCTACACCCTTTTAAAAAGTTTGACTTTAGATAATTTTAATTTAGTTTTAAGTTGGAATGAAATGTGTAATATAAGTATTAACAATTATAATAATAGGTTAAAAAAAAATTGACAATATTTTTAGTACCTTAAGGAAATGTTAGTATTAAAAAACACACTATAATACAACAAAATTTGCAATATGCACTACATAGCAAGGGCTTAGACTTACTTAATTTAAAAATATGAATCGTAACTTTAATACTAGATTAAAAGTGAATTTTAAGCGTTGACCGAAATTCAACTTTTTGTTTATTAAACTAAGGCTGTGATAGGAAAAGCATTTTACTGTTGTTATTGTTTCAGCTAAATACTTACCAACGAGGATGCCACCAGGTTCTGAAAACCAGTGCTGCACAGACACTGTGTAGCATTTAAGAGATCCGTTCTGGCCCCCATTTTTATACAGGTCCTTCCGTGTTTAATATATTATATTGTATACATTATTCCTTCATGTGTTTTACAGTGCCGTTATTACTTTGAATGCTATATACTTTGTATTTTGACGGCTGTAAAAAAATCAATGTAATTCATTACCAAAATTATAAAAATCATTCTTATCGTCCAATCCGACGACAATATTATAAAAAAATTAAGACATCGTGGGATGTTTGTCATATGAAGTTCGAAATTACTTTGTAGAAATAAACACAAATAAGACACAGCATTACATATATGCTATATATAATATCACATAGCGTGGCGTGAGTCTGACCGTCATCGCATTGGAACTTTAGTATCACAAAAAATCTTTTCAAAATTCTATTACATACGTATATACATAAATGAAAAGAAGCCTTGATCCTTTACGCTGCTTCTATCACAGGGTTAATGTCCCTTTATGACATCGTGAATTTTCATTATTGTAAAAATACTTTGTATTGTAGATAACGATAAATTATATTACTAAATTATTACACCTGACTATCGTTAGCCATAGAAACACAGTTGTGTCACTTAAATTGAGCGAGCGTTACTTTTTACTACACCTGGGAAATTACATAGCATAAAATAAGACCTTCGTATACTTGGAAATGATATTATTTTATTTTTTGTTGCCAAAACAGGGGCGTGAAAAAGCTTCTCACTAGGCCGCCATAGTGTGGGTCATCACACTGCATTGTCTGCATTTGCAATGGGTATGGTGACCACAACTCTTGGATTCTATTTATGCTTTCTATCAAAAGAGTAGAGTGACTTCGGCAGGCTCTCAATATAGAAAAAAAAACACAATAATCGAACTCACGACCTCTGGCTTCAGATTCACTAACCACTAGATCTACGGGTCTGTCAATAATACCAGAAATATCTTTAATTTTAGAAACCCTTAACGTTATGAAAAATACAAATTTAAACATTATTTAATACATAATAAAAATATTCATAATTAGAAGAGGTTTTCGGGTAACAATGAATGGAGAGCTGCTTGATTCCGGTTCTAATTAACTATTGTAGTAAGTACTGATTAGAGAAACTATCATATTAAACACTTAACACTTCCCACATTTAAATTTTTAAGTCTCTTAAATGGAATAATGCTATTCTACTTTAATATTATAACTAGAATTAAATCTGATGTAGATAGAAAAAAATCAAACTAACTAAAAACAAAAACTTCTTCATTTTTGTTTTAGTAATGTAAATGTGTGTCATTTGGGTAATACAGTTTTCATAAAATGTCTTCAGGGTACAAAATTTTTTGTGAACCTAGAATTAAGAATTTTTTTTCAAATATTTTTTTCAGAGAATAGTTCGACATATATTATTTAAATACCAATATAGTTATAAAAATGTTTTGCAATTCCAAGGCTTTGTTTCTGGCCGTGACCGAATAATCAAATGAGCTCAAAAAAGGAAAAGTCAAAATAATACATTGACTGACATTATTGTTTTGTGTTCTACTTTTCTTTTATGCTCAACGGTTGTTCACGAATAAGGAAAACGATAGCGAACTCTCGACTTGAAAAAGATTTAGTAAAAAGATCCATTAAGCACCCATCCGAGTGGATGACTTCAATAACAAAGCAAGGTGCTTTTTAACAATTTCGTAATAATTATAATCTTCCGCTCTGTCGATCCGAGACAAAGATAGAAATTAACATATTTCTTTAATTTCAAGTTGACTATTGTTCAAAAAATTAGACATTGGGTGAAATTAATCGTTAGTCCAGTAATTTGCTGTAAAAATTATGTGGCGTGGGAGCCAATTAGTTGAAATAAAGGTTATAGCGAGGGCTAACACGAAACGTGGCCTTGAGATTGTTAATTCATCTTAATTATCCTTTTTGATGGACTTCACGGAGGTTGAAATCCTCTATCATGGAATCAAAGAGATCGCTGTAAAGTTTAAGTGTCGAGGGAAAATGTGTGAAGGAACCGACTCCGTAGTGTATGGATAGGTAACGATATATTAAAGACAATGTAGTGAGAAGTATTTTATGCAAACTTAGTAGTATTTTGATGATAGAATTAAATTTACATTAATCTGTTTATTTTAATCTGTAACAAAAATAGCACAAAATAAAAATATTTTAAATGATTTTTTTTTGGGCTATTTTGCTAGAATGGAAGGCAATCTTTCCATTCCATTTACAAATTAGTACGTGTATTACAATTCTAGACGTATGTAAAATTTCAAAGAATAGAAAAAAAAGAATTTATAAGCTGCACGGGATGTGTTGACTGTTAAAAGTAATCTGCTAGCAGTACAAACGCGTAAACGAGCGAATAAAACCGAGGAGGTTATTATAAAATCTGAATTTCATTAACGATAAATAAGTGGACCAATTTGTGGAGGGACAGCGTAATTGCGCTCATGTCCTCTCTCGGGGTATCGACATCAAAATGTATATCTTTTTTACTTCAATCCCGACGACCGAACTACTCCAATTTAAATATAATGTACCACAAATTTATTACTTAATTATTCATTTTATGATTTATACGATTTGTGGTACCTAGACGACTTTCTTGATTCTGATTTTTAATGCAAGAAGAATCAATGTCACAAAACAATTTGAAGTTAAAATCATGCTTATTCCAAACTGTAGTATTAACTTGGAATTGAAACAATTTATTCAGGTTTCGTGGTTGCAAATATTATTCGCTTTACATTCTACAATGGTGAACTGCAGTCATAAACAATATAAATGCGGGCCACTTTCAAGCGAGTCAAATTTTATTTATCCCTGAGGACAATTTCCTCTTGTCAAGCGACGGCCACCCGGGCATTCGCTATAATGAGAAAACGACAAAATCAACTCGGTTCAAATTAGACGCACGCCTTAATGTGGTTTACATGCCACAGCGTACCAGTATTCTGATTTTTATTTTAATTTTGGAGTCATTTAAGTAGGAACATGAGTCAATAAGTTATTAATTTTTTTATGTTATCGTGGGGTTAACGTCACTTAACGGTAAGTGACCTTCCGTGTCCATTTACCTCTGCAACACAAGAGATATAAACATTTCTGTTACCAGAATAATGATAACTGTAAACTGTGTAAATTCAAAACCACGGTAAATATTTACCACAATAACGATATTTATAAAATTCATTTTTTAAATATTAAGTCATTACTGTATTTACATAACCCAATATTTACACATTTACATTTCCGTTTTACACTTTATTCGATATTTACCATGCTTTTATTTTTTTCGTGTTGCCGATATTTCAGCTTTGCTAAAACAAAACAATTGTAAATACGGGTGAATGTTACACATACGAGAAAACAAACCGCTATAACTTTTGGCTCTTTTTTTAAGCACAATCACTGTCACTGGATGTGTTTTAATATTTCTTACCGTTTAACTAGAACTACTTCCAATTTCAGTAAATAATATGTTTTGTTTTTTTCACATACAGATTTTTGTATATGAAAATATCTTAACTGGTCTAAATACAAAAAAAAACAGAAGTAGACAACAGCTAGATTATGTTTTTAATTCCTTTTTTTTAGTTAAAAAGGGGATTCGGGATTAGGAATAATATTTTGAGACGCGGAGTACTCTACAAATACAGAAAACCGATATAAAGTACACCCAAATGCAGCACAACAATTCGTTGATCACAGAAAGTATTGCACAGTACAGTGGGTTCAAACCCCCCATGGGTATGAGCGGTTTGCACTCATAACACTCAACGTCGTAGAAAGTGGCATGACATCCAGTGAAATCGCTAGACCATTCGTGCAGTTAATGAAATATACAAATTCTAGCATGAACAGATTTATTGACCTCTTTTTCTTCACAATGTAAGACGGTGAGTTGGCTGGAAACCGCTTACTAGGAGGAAACCAATAGTATCCTCATCATCAACGTTAATTAATCCTAAGCTAGCCAGTACTCTTGGCTTCAACGGGGATACTAGACGTCTGCGGAGATTAACGAGGTACAGCACTTTTAGTTTGGGAATCAGCGTTTTGGTACACAATTGATTTACTGCCAAAGATAATATAACCTGATTAGATATAAAAAAAATAAGTCGTTTCTAAATGCATTACAACGTTTAATCATCCGTGACAATAGCCATTAAAACTGATATTGTTTAACATTTCAAGTAATCTAACCTTACTAATGATTTACGTTAAATTATACGACAAAGATTTTCATTGTTTAACTACCAGACCTATGTTTTATTTTGTTGTTCAATAGAGCGTTACACGTTATACGTTGTACTTCAAGTAGATGTATGATGATCGCCCTATCGATCCTAAAATATTTTGATATTACACTGAATTAAACGTTCTATGTTTTTCAAACCCTTATTATTAACTCATTTCATACTTTGTTCTGATCATCATGTCAACAGCCTTTTGGTAATCTGCTGTTAGACACATTCCTCTAATTAGAAAATAAGTTTTGGCCTACTATGCCACACTGGCCAAACTGGTTGGTATAGAGTTTATTCAAGTTTTCCTTCGCTTTGCAATGATATTGTCCTGCATAGTTGGTTTACTTTGTCACCTCTTACGACACTCATGAGATAAACGGGAGTGGTGACGATACGTATTCCTAATCCGTCACCACCCAAATAATTATTGTTCTACTGATTATAAAACATTAAAAAGTAATAAAACAACTATAACAACAACTATACTGAAGCCTACATCTAGTGGTAAACTTATTACCGTGCCTATATTTTATCCCATTTACACAATTCCATACGTAATTTATTAAGTTACCGTTGTTTTACATTATCGATATAAATAATATTAGCATCATGTAAGCCTGTCCTGCCATCACTTGTAGCTGAAACGTTACGTTAGCGCCACGTACAATTAAAGTCACGATCAGTATCTGTTCGCCGAACATTTCACCCCCAACTTGGTAATGTCATGAGACGAAAATAATTGTAGACTAAACCATATTAATCCAGATGGTAGCGACAGGAATATATAATTTTTAGTTGTAATTAAGGATGATAATGTGAGTAATGAAAATATTGATGAGTTTAAAATTATAGTACTATTTTAAATAAATAATAAAAAAATATTTCAGACATTAGACACACAACGCTATCTAGTCCCAAACTAAGCAGAGCTTGTACTATTGGTATTAGACAACTGATATATAAATACATAAATATTTTTTTTGTAAATACATACAAATTATATGTAGAAAACACCTAAACTCCGAAACAAATATTTGCAGATCATGCAAACATTTAGTTCGACTCGGGAATCGAGCCTGAGACCTCAAACACAGCAGAAACATACGTTACCACTGCGCCACCAAGGCAGATATTTATTTTTATTTTTAATTTTAATATCCGTTGTTACGTTTGCGCGGACAGAGGATTCATAAGTGACTAATGCCACCCAGAGATGTCAAGAGAGTATGTACCACATGTGAAACAAGAGCGCTTTGATACCATTTAAATGCCACAAAGATAAGGATGAGGAGGAGGGTGTTGGCCTACGATAGTTACGACTACTGTAAAGCTTATAATTTACAAGCGGCTACTATATGATTCAGTTTGATAAATAAACCTGTAGCCTTGTTGAAAACCAACAGTAAATGCAAGACAAGTCTCAAATTTAACATTCACAATAAATTAACTTTCTTAAATATAATAAAACTGGTAATAGATTTTTCTCAAGTTTGTTACCCATAATTTTGTTTAATTGCTGAAAAATCAAAGCATTGAAAACTCATTCTTTATATAGTGACCAATAGAGATACACTTCAGCTGCTTACAATCAATAAAAAAACTTTTTAAAGAATCTAATTTGATTTTAAGTAAAAATAAAAAATCTTGGTATTAAAAGGTACCAGTCTAAAGTCTACTCATACAAAGTCTCATATTTCAATGTTAACGATTCTGTCCCTGGAGGCCAAAAGTGTCAATTCGTAGATATAAAATTGATATTAAAAAAATAATATTATAACATAACATAAAAAAATTTTAACAATAAATAAAAATAAATGACGCTATGGTATTTTATGAATTGGTTAATTTATGAAGGATCATACCACGAGACACGAAAATTACGTGTTTATTTGTAGAGTAAGTGTTGGATTGTTTTTAATACTTTTTTCTGGAAGCTTAGCACAACATCAATATAAAATTGAACATAAAATCTTCCAGATGATAGATTTAATATTTACCATTAAATAGAAATCTGCTATTAAGTCGTATATGTGTATGCAGTTTACAACTCTTTAGTACTTTTACGACTACTAAGTCTCCGGGCAGGTATTTTAAAACTGCTTGAAGGGGTTATCAGTTCTATCGCGATTTATGGCACTGTCACAAACAGAATTTGTGTTAAGATTCTTAAGTTACCTACACTATTGGTAAATATGTTTAATGGGAAGCCGTAAAAACCTTGTGAAGTCGACTAATCTGTGCAGATAGACAAATTGAATGATCTATTTGTAATTCGTGTAAGATAAAGGAAAAAGATTTTTTTTTAAGCTTACTAGGCATTTATAAAAGTAGCGATGCGTAAAATACTCAAGTGTTCAACAGTAAGCTATTTTAGACCG
This sequence comes from Hypercompe scribonia, assembly GCA_949316085.1. Lineage (NCBI taxonomy): Eukaryota > Metazoa > Arthropoda > Insecta > Lepidoptera > Erebidae > Hypercompe > Hypercompe scribonia. The sequence goes on along the minus strand of OX438981.1, from coordinate 12,458,852 downwards.
CGCGTCCTCACGAAGATGACCAATGGGACTGATATCTGTGAACACCAAAGGAATGAATACGAAATTTTCATTGAAAACTAAAACTCTTCTGAATTCATTGAAAACTTCATCTCAAATTTTCCACCTACTGGAAGAACGATATAAAAATGTACCTATGATTTTAAGTGCAAGTAATGATATGTCTACGTGATGAATACAGTCCACCGGTGGTATTGCTCTATGTATATCTATTTATCTTACATTTACTTGCCAGAATTAAATTATTTCAAGTACATTTTAACATAATCTTTTATATGATAGTACTAACGGCTCGCCCAGGCCTCGCCAGAGTGGACTTATGAGTGGACGTACTTATGTTGGACATAATTTCTATTTATATTTTACTTTTATATTCATATCCATATATTTATTTTTTTTCCTTAATTTTTATTTTTGCACCTCATTTCCATATTTTTTTGTTACTTTTATGTGCTTTAAGTATGTTATTTTTAAAGGTTTTCTATTTTTATTACTTGTCCATATAATTTTTTATACAACATACGTTCTTTTTACATATTATTAAATTAAACTAAACTAAAGTAACAGATGTAAGCATATTTAAATAAATATTTTTAATATTTTGGAATCATTAAAATCAAATACTGACCATCGCTTAAAAAGACAATACAAACACAACTATTTACAATTAAAACCTAAGATCTGAAGTTGAATTAGCAAATAATATTTTTTTTAGTTGTTTACAACGCTTTACATGTTCCGTACAGAAACCTTCTGTCATCTGTTTAATATTTTCTTTAATTTTTTTTGTTGTTTTATGGATTTCATTTTTAAGGGGTAAAATTATTAAACTTTTGTTATTATTTAAGTTTAATTTTTAAAACATTGTGCATTTTTGTTGTGTGGATGATAAGGTTACGGGTTCATTTCCCAGATCGGGTCAAATAAAGTGTTATTGAGCTTTTCTGGCTATGGAAATGCTTAGGCCCGGATTTTAGTAATTGGAGTCTTAACCGCCGCATCACTAGGTGCACCTAGAGCTCTCGGTACAGCGTTTGATCTCTCCCCGGTCGTGATAGATGGAGAGTGTCATCAGATTATGAGAGTGAGGGAACAAAGAGTACCCGTACGTTGGCGCACACACTTGTGCACTGTAATATTTCCTGCGCAGTTGGCTGGTGTCCATTGAGAGTGACCGCCATAACCGAAATCGGCAAGCAGCACACCATGATAATCATAGTTTCCAATTTTTTACTTTTTATTTTACAATATTAACCTTAAAACTTTACTGTATACTGTTTGTCGTGATATTTGTAAAAAGAATTAAAAAATTCAGATCTGTCTGCTTTATATTATAATATTAGTATAGATTAATAACGAGAAAGTTAGGAAATTAAATACCAAGATTAAGTATAGTCACGTGAAAACAAGAAACGTAGTGTAGGGCGCCCTGCAGCGCGATGGACCGACGACTTGAAGAAGGTGGCTGGTAGCGGATGGATGCGAGTTGCCCAAGGCCGGGATGGTTGGGGTTCCTTGGGGGAGACCTTTGTTCAGCAGTGGACGGCGATAGGTTGATTGATTGATTGATTGACGTGAAAACAAGAAAAATTAAAAACGAAAACCAACCAACACAAAATCTTTGTTTTAAAATAAATATTGCAACCGACAGCCAAATTGGTCTAAAACGTGACGAAAATAGTCTGGCTTGTACTATTCCTAACCGATCTCGATCGAGGCGGTCAGTCTCAATGAAGTCCAGCTAACTATACAACAAATATTATAGTGCACAAGTGTGTGCGCACACACAAGTGCATTCTCTGTTCCCTCAGTCTCACAATCTAATGGGATGGCTATCCGACGCGACCGGGTTGAGATCAGGCGGAGGAACGACGGCTTACGTGCTCTCCGAGGCACGGTGTTTAAAACTTCGACTTCCAAATTCCGGGCTTTACAATCTGACTTAGATCAAACACAAGATTCAGAAAAAGTAGCAGTATAAGAAATATGTTACTTTTATAACGGCACAATGTATTCACCACAGCAAGCGTCAAACCGGTACAAAACTGATTAATATGCATTTGATATCCTCCTGTGCTGATGAACTCCCTAGAGTAATTTAACTAGAATTACCAATGCATTATTTATATGTAAATGAAAATATTTTAATCTATAGAGACCTTTGAGAAAGGTACTATTTTACAGTTACAAACAGTACTTACGGATTTTTTATCAAACATCCAATATCGGTAGACTATTCAGTTTTCTGTTACTTTAATTGAAATATATATCTACGAATATTAGTAACAGTTGCTGAAGCTGGTGAAGTCGTATTAGTATTAAAAATATGCGTAAAAATATCGAATGTGTATGTGAAAATAAAACGTCAAAATATTCTCAATGTCAGAAAATGCATTTCATTCATACAAACACGTTTTTGCCCCCAAAGAAGTAAACAGAAGCTTATTAAACACCCACAGTCATATATATTTATAAATTTCTATATACTTATGTATTGCAAATCAAATGAACAAGCTCATTATCCAATTTTTGTCCTGGATTGAAATCTAACCACCAACTTTTGGCTTAGAAGAGAAAAACGCTGATAACTACGAGAACAAGCTAGACCACCATTTTCAAAATATACCGTTCATAAGTGACCTAAACCAATTAAATTAAATAAAACCAAATCTATCCTATTCCGGAGGTTATTGATCAAACGTATTATCTCCTGTTGACTTTGGCTGATTTGTCACAACGTTACAAGGCAATTAGGTGGACCACACAAGTGCTGTCAAAACGTGCGGTGACGGCGACGCCACGTCGACTATGAGTGACTAAAACAATTTGTTACCATCTTACACAGAACTAAAAAAAAAACGAAACTGATAATTGTGCTTCTGTAGGCGTTTTGCTTTTGTTTGGGCACAAAGAATGGTGTAATTCAAGTATTGTGTGTAGGTCGCTCTATACTTTGACTGTGTAAGTTAATTTAACAGTAATGTTATTTTCTTCTATTTTAATTTGTGCTCTGTTTAATAGTTCTGAATGTCGGTACATCGGTACATACATAAAATAAAATTTACTTAGTGTAACTTATATCCTGAAAATAAAATTGTAACGTGAAACATATTTTATTACTTAGCATTTAATACGCTAAATAAATTAAGAAAGATTTTAAAATTATTTTTAATTGTTTTCCTGTAAACTTGTTACACGTTGCAACTTGATCGAAACGAAGTCTTCATCCCACTTTACTGACTTTCAGAAACTCAAACAACTGAAATGTACTAGAATTAGTATTCTGTTCTGTACTTTTTTCATGGTCAAATAGTAATGGTAAGACTACTGTCTCGTTAACTATAAAGAGTGACAGCAACATGTTATTTGGTAAAAGTTTGTTCAAATATAGTATATGGTAAAATAAATTTGTCGATGTTGGCTCTAGGTGTTTTTTTCTCTCGAAAGACCTAAGATTCATCAACACATAAGACCACATCAACAAAAACTTGATCGAACAGAAAAATCTCTCCAAAGTACAGCGCAAATCTTCTACATCCAGAACAGATGGTATCTTCACCGAGAATAATATCCCCATGAGCGATTTCCTTAATTTCGTGAGCGAATCAGGGGGATTGATCCGCCCAGATCGCTAAGTAGTGATAACGTTTATGGGCGAACGCCGACTCGCAAATAACGAGTATCTTTCTTTCATTCGATCACGACCGAAAGCGGTATTCGTGTCTTGATGTCAATTGGCAATAAGGTTGTGAGCTTTGTCGAACATGTCGAGGTCGCCGTCCATTTTTATGTTAAGTTGTGAAATAAATATTACCATAAAAGATTACAGTGCAATAGGTGTATAGCAGGATAATCACAAAACCAAGTCCTTGAGTTATCAAAGCTAGATACCCGAACACAAATGCTGATGGTAGTATGACCAAACACATGAAAAATATATCAAACAATTCAAAAACTATACTATTATATCGTAATGTTCATCTGGCGTATGACGTAACTTGATGTACGAACATATATGTGTATTAATGATGCCATATACAAATATTAGTTACATTATCAAAAAATTATGAACGACGTAGTGGTTTAAGCGGTCACCTCACCGCGTTCTACTGCGCTGAATATTGTGGATTCAAATCTCTCATGGGAGAATACTATGTGTGATCCACAAATCGTTAAATTTTTAAAGTCCCGCACGATACAGGATACTACTTGAGCGGAAGTTGTGAACGTTTTAATACATTTTTAGATTTAAAGCGTAATTTCAATAGTGATCAAAGAAAGACCTAGATTACAACATTTTGTGTACTAAATAAATAAAAAAAAATTGGCAATGTGAATAACATAAAACCTGAAGGCCATAAAACTTTACACCTCACTGTGAAGTAAGAAGCCAAAATAATCTCTTTTAGAAACAGCTTAAAACTTTTATCGAGGTGACGTAGTGTTACCAGTGTGATCTTCGTGGGGCTGAAACCCTATACAGTGGTTAAGCCGTGCCTCGTCGGCCAATCGGTGGCGAGGCTTACGATGGCGGGCGAGGCTTTGTACTCGGTACTCGGTTACATACCACTTATTTATTGAAATATGTAGCTTTTCATTTTAGTAGAAAGTTATTAATAAATTTATTCTGGTGTGAAGTGTCACCAAAATAATTATGTGATTATTAGTCCATAGTATATCTTAGTCGCCTTCGGCGGCAAACAACCAAGTGATGTTTCATAGAAAGTAAATAAAAATTATCATTGCTTAAATAAATAAATGTTAGTTGAAAACTTACGTACTAAACGTCTGCTGTTAATTCCACCATCAAATTAATCATCAATTAAAGTAACACATTGTGTCCTTCACACTATATTGGTCCTATTCAACAAACAAAATCATACATTACTACAAACGACAATTCAGTGCGCACAATTAACAGCCCTTAAACGTCATTTCTAAATGACAGTGGACCGACGACAAGTTTGAGGCCCAATTGTCGATAATTCTGTCGTCATTGGGACAGGCCCACCCATGCCTACAAGAGAAATAAGTCCGCACCGACATAATTTGAGTTCATTGAAGGGAGATTTTTCTTAGAAATTTTTCTTTGTGCCTGTCTTAGTCAGAAGTTGACACAACACATAATGTGCGTATTATAATGGTATTTCCAAAATTATTTTATAAACTTATCTCGAAAGGAATGTTAGGATGGTTTAAGTATATTTGGCCACCTTATATTATATGCCATCACAAGGTTTACAATATATGTCATTGTTCCAAATCTATATTCCATTTCTGGTATGTAAGAACGTCATTTATTGAAATAAGTTCAATTTCAAAACAGTAGTTCGATAATATAAACAATTTATTCCCAAATATAAATCTAGGAAATTATCTATATAAAGTTTAACATGATTCTGCTTTATCTCTTCAAAAGCAGCATATTCCTCAGTTAAGTGTCAAGGAAACTTGAAATAGTCGTAACATCAAAAAGTTTTGTCTTTATTAGGAGGATCAATTGGCCATAAAGCTTTGCAGTCTTCGTTACTATGTCAGTATATTTCTAGGTCTTAAAAATTGTGAAGATACGCAGTCAAAATTTTTATTACATTGTAAATCTTCGAGCAACTACGCGTTCTAATACGGTAAAAGCAAATAATTGTAATAAACCCAAAGAAGTGTATTGAGTTTCATCCACATTCATCTGTTCGTTTCAAAGTCAGTCACTCTACAAATTTTTATATTTACATTATTTAAAATATAAGAAACTGTAATACACTACATTTAATATGATCTTAAACTAATTTAACTCATTTATTTACCAATTTCAATACAATTTTGAAGTGTCAAGTGGAGAAATTTTCTAAATTTTACAATCCTGAGTAGCTGGATTGATTTTTTTATATACATAGTAGCCTTTAAAAGTCCACTACTGGACATAGCCCTTATTTAATTTTTATATTTGTTGATATTCTTTGAATAATAACAAATCAATTAAGGTTCGTTATTTTTTATTTCCAATCAGTTTTAGTTTATCTTTCCTTGATTTAAAATGAATTTTAGACCGAGTTTTTCGGGTTTCATAAATTATTCATGAAATGATTTTTTTGCTTTGGTTCTTTCTTTGCTTGTCTTATGAAAACTACATAAAATTGCCTAAAATATTGCAAAACGACCTGTTAAGGCTTTTTGAAATAAAAATAACTACTTAAGTGTAAACTCCTTTTTAATAAAAACCTTCTTCTTACTCCTAACAAGGCCAATTACCTTTTTAATGGTAATATACAGCTATATAATCAGTAATATATATTTCGTCTTGTTTTAAAGTATTCTTAATTATATTTGTACATTTTATTATACGTTCATAAACACAGCGCAGCGTAATAAAATTGTGGTGTGTAATGAGACATAAACGACTTGGTTTTTTACATCTGAACCTTGAAATACGAACGATCGTTCTCTCCTCGTATATTCTACGTAGTTTCAGTTACAATAGTATAAATTTGGTACAAGAAAGGTAGTTAAATTTCCAAGAAGTCCTATATCAGTAAATATTTAAGTGCGACTATGATGGTGAATAATGAACATTTGAATCGCAGTCATATACACACACGTCATGAGATATGAGCCATGAGACACATTTATATTTAATGTAGAAATTAATGAAATAAATGGTTTAAATATTAAATACTTTTGACAATCAATAAAAACATGTTTAAATTCACTCTCTACATAAAACTTATAAGTAATGGCAGTGGACCTTTCTGACTGATATTAAATATAGGTACTTTATAAAACTAATTGGGGACTTAAAATGTACATTTAATGGTAAGGACACCATTGAAAATGTAGGTAATATCACCATTATAACTTTATATACTTTATTCTGTAATGCAATCAACGATCATCGTGTAGGTTATCACGATTACTGCTGATTGCATTATATAATCGTTACCATACGAACATCTTTGGCAACCGTTACGGAAAGTTGGAGTCCTAAAAAGTCCGACACCAGTCTTTCTACAGAATTTAGTATATTCAATTAAGATCTTTACGCTTGATTGATTGAGATAATTTTATCAGGTAGTAGAGCCACGCTGATTTCAGCATAAACGGGCCGGCTCGTCCGGGGCAGTACTACCATCCTGCAGAAGATCAACCTAAAGCGACAGCACCCGTGCTTTCGTGTTTCGTTGGTGAGTGCGAGACCGGAGGCCCATTGATGCAGGGGTGACAGTTGTGTTGGTAAATGTGTGCAATACAATGCTACGATGACTGTCATGTCTTTTACATCTCCAAGCGGGGTGTGAAAAAGCATCTCACTAGGCCGCCATGGTATGCCTTCCAAAGACCAAACCAGAGCGTCCAATGCAACGAACACCAGTTGCACGCGGAAGGTGGTACACGCGACCTTATGTTACTGGCGCGGCTAATGTGGTTCTTGGCACGGGGAGGGTGGCCCAACGGCCACGAGAGGGGCGACGGGACTACCACCGGCGTTCTCGCACTGAGCGAAACGACTGACGGCGGTCGTTGCTGAACACCAGCAACCGGACGGCCCGACCCGCAGACGCCGACCTATCGGGAGCGGGGGCCTTTAACCTACGCAGGGGACTGGCCAAGAGGAGAAAACCTCTATAAAAAACCGCAGGGATAGGATTACGCAGTCTGTCCAAAATGTGCCTCCATGTGTCCCTCTGTTACTCAGAGGGCACATGCGAGGGCTACGTCGGAGGACGACGACTTACAGGGGCGATGGGATCACCGTCGGAAACTTCTCATGGAGTAACCGGCGGTAGTCACTGCCGAACTCCGGTAACCAATCGGCCCAACCCGTAGACGCCGAGGAATCGGGAGCGGGGGGCTTCTCGAATGCGGGAAAGGAAAGAGAAGGCCGCGAGGAAGAAAACCTCTATAAAAAATTACCCCTAACCCAAGCTAAGGAAGCCCGGTGAAGAGGTTAACGGCTGGGGGGGTATCCCAGTCGCTAGGGCAACACAACGTGAGCTCACGTTAAAGAGCAAATTTAAGAATGGACGCGACCTATAAAAACGAAGTACCCCAGGAGGGTACCGACCGCACCGCGGTCGGAGAATCCCTCAGCACTCCGGGTGATCTCGGAGTGTTCAGCCCACCGTACTCTGGGGGGCACAGTTGTGTGCAGAGCGGTGTCCGAGTCCGGGCACAACGAATGGGGCGCACACGCCCAGTTTTGTGCGTCCCACAACATCAAGTTCAGTGTCTTCCCGCGCCCAGTCAGGTGAACGAGGAAGAGGAGGTAGGCGGGCGCCAACAATTGAGCGCCTAACCACAGAGCATGTGGACGGCCAAGACATGGAATGGCAACGTCAGGATTCAGAGGATAGTGACGTTTCATTATTATCTGTCTCCTCGCGGTCGTCCCAAGTCCGTAAGCGCAAGCCGAAGGGACCGGCGGAGGAGAACCGGCCCACCAAAATTGCGCGGTCTAGGCAGGGCGCAGCATGTGGTGGCGGCAGCGAATCGGGGACGGGGACAGAGACAGAGCGTGAAAGCGCAGCTGCTCAGTCCATTCCCCTGATTCCCTCAGAAGGAGGCCAGTGCCGTTTAAAAATAGCGGCGGAGTTGAAAAACAAACCCACCGCAGACATAGACCTTAAAATCCAGGAGTCTCTGTCAGCGGTTGAGAAGGCTGTTATAGGAGTCAAGGGAGCCAGAGGCAGCAAAAAAACTGCTGCCAAAGATTCCATGACGACTATCAGGGCTGGTGTGTCGGAACTCCTCATGAGAACTGACACATCGGTCCTGACAGAAACAGTAGCGAGGTTAGAGCGTGAGAACGAGGCACTCCGCTCGCAGATGGCCTCCTTACAAAAGGAGGTCGAGAAACTAAGCTGTGGGGCTCCCAAGTCACACCCAAAACAATCGGTCCGATCCAAAGAGGGGACTGGCAAGACCATGCCCTCCAACAAGAAAAAGGAGGTGGCGACTCGACCCGAGTGGAATGTAATACCGGACCGAGACCAATACATGGCCACGCTGGACCGTGTGTTGGCCGAAGTCCGGGTAAAGATGCTAGTGGGGCAATGTCCAGAAAGTAACTCCTCTCTTTCTAACGCGGCCACGGGTGTGAGGGCGGCGGAGCTCAGTCTTCCGCCACCAGCAAAAAATAAAAAAAGGAGGAGGCGAGGACAGCGGGCAATCCCACAGCCTCTGGCATCGCATCCTCACACGAAGCAGCAACAACCTGCGGCCCCGTCGACGGGTGAAACTTGGGCCTTGGTTCTCGGTCGGAAGAGTAAAGCCAAGGCCGCGAAAAAGGCGGCAACCGTAGTCCAGTCGGCGGAGCGTGCTGCAGCAGCCGCAACACCTAAAAGGAGGGCTGTGCCTCGGCCTCCCACAACTGCGGCTATCACTGTCTCCGTGCCTCCTGAACCCAAGCCGAGGTTGCCAAGGCCACAGCAATGGTGGGAGGATGTCCCATCTCCGACGTAAAAGTCGGAGACATTCGCGTATCTCCGTCGCGGCTGGGCACAGCTTGGGTCCGCTGCCCGCTCGTGGCTGCTCGCAAAATTGCGAACCCCAAACGGGTGCAAGTGGGCTGGGTTTCGGCTAGGGTAGAGGCACTGGTGGCACGCCCGTTGCAGTGCTATCGATGCCTTGAATTGGGACACGTGAGAGCGAAGTGTCCCAACGAAACAGACCGTGGTGCACGCTGCTACACGTGCGGCGGCATAGGTCATGTGGCGCGCACATGCACGGCAAAAGCGCCTAAGTGCCCGGTCTGCTCGGATCTTGGCCGTCCCGCGGATCATCGGCTGGGGAGCAAGAAATGCTCTCCACCGAAGAAAAAGAAAGGGGGGTTGCAAACAGTCTCCGTCCCAGCCTTAGTGAGTGCTGGCACTAGTCAGCGCCCACCGGCTACGAGAGTACCACAGCCGGTAACCCGTCCGGCAGAGGAGGAAATGGAGGCCTAAAATTCACACCTCCCCAGAAAATTCTGCAGGGTAACCTAAATCACTGCCGCGCAGCGCAAGACCTGCTAATGCAGACACTCGCGGAGCAGTCGGTTGCTCTAGCGGTGGTGGCGGAGCCGTACCGCGTCCCGGATCACCCACGATGGTTCGGGTCCGATGATGGCACTACCGCCATATTATGGGCAGGAGTGGAAAACGGCCTCCACTGTACCCTCCTTCAGCGAGGGCTGGGGTTCGTGGCAGTTGAATGGGGACCCATGGTCATTGTGGGCTGCTATATATCTCCAAATTGCGGTCTCTCCGTATTTGAGGCGTACCTGGACGACCTTAGGAGCTGCATTTGCACTTACCTATCCCGTCCGGTACTTGTCCTGGGTGATTTCAATGCCCGCTCAACACAGTGGGGAGATCGCCTGGACAACGTAAGAGGAGATACACTCGTTGAGTGGGCGGCGGGACTGAACCTTGGTATTGTGAACCGGGGCTCAGTCAGCACCTGCGTGCGATAGCAGGGGGAGTCTATTGTCGACCTGACGTTGGCTACTCCCCCAGGTATTGAGCAGGTGTCAGGATGGAGGGTGGCAGAGGAGTTGGTCACTTTGTCAGACCACCGACACATCGTCTTCGATGTGGCCATCTGCCGCCCGGGTACAGGCCTGGACCGCCGCAGTAGCTGTCCTCCGCGGCGATGGTCCCTCAAGCGGATGAGCCGAGATATGCTCATCGCCGCAGCCATTGTCGCGGTTTGGCCAGAGGAAGAGAAAGAACGGTTCTCGTCGAATCCCGAAGCGCAGGCGGCCTGGTTCCGTGGCGTCATGACTGACGTCTGCGACGCGTCGATGCCACGGGTCAGGCCGGGAGGCAGAAGGGGTTCTGTGTACTGGTGGACATCGGAACTCGAGCAACTTCGCACAGCATGCTTGAGAGCCCGTCGCCGGTTTCAGAGAACCCGAAGAAGACGGCGAGCCACAGCCGAGGAGATCGCCGAAGCGAGGCGGGAGTATGGCGCCACAGCAAAGGCAGTAAGCCTTGCGATTGCGGAAGCCAAGGCTCGTTCCTGGAAGGAGCTCATAGAGGGACTTGACAGAGACCCATGGGGCCGTCCTTACAAGCTTGTATTGGGCAAGCTCAGACCGTGGGTCCCACCACTGACGCAGACTCTGGACCCCGAGTTAGTGGAAAGAGTAGTTGATACTCTCTTCCCCAGGGGCCAGGGTAGTCCCTCATATCCTCTGTTACCGTCGGATCCCCTTACGTGGTCCGACGACTTTGAAGTGACGGAGGATGAGCTGGACCGAGCCGTGAAGCGATTCGCCGCCCGCAACACCGCCCCGGGACCTGATGGGATCCCGGGCCGAGCATGGGTGCACGCTTTTGCGATCCTAGGGGATAGGCTGAGGGGACTGCTTACCAGCTGCCTCCGTAACAGCGTATTTCCTTCCGGCTGGAAGAAAGCCAGGCTGGTACTTATCCAGAAACCTGGCAGGACTGCAGATTCTCCATCGGCGTTCCGACCGATATGTCTGCTGGACGAGGTGGCGAAACTCTTTGAAAGAGTAATCGCTGCCCGTATCAGCCGGCACCTGTCGCAGGTGGGTCCCGACTTATCAGATAGTCAATTTGGCTTCCGACAGGGACGTTCAACGCTGGACGCGATTGAACGCGTCCGCTCCTTGTCGGAGGAGGTTGTCTGTCGGGGGGGAGTGGCGTTGGCCGTCAGTTTTGATATAGTCAACGCTTTTAACTCTCTCCCGTGGGGGGTAATTGGAGAGGCACTAGTGTATCATCAGTTGCCCCACTGCCTGAGGGACATCATCGGGACATGGGTCGGAACGGTGAGGAGCATCAAAGAGAGGTCACATGCGGGGTTCCGCAGGGGTCAGTCTTAGGACCCCTTCTGTGGAATCTCACGTATGATGCGGTCTTGAGGACCAGTTTGCCCCCTGGAGTGAGTGTCGTCTGCTACGCGGACGACACTCTAGTACTAGCCAGGGGGTATGGCTTCCAAGCAGTCTTAGAGCTCGCCGAGTTAGGGGTGGCTTGTGTCGTTCAGAAAATCAGCGGTCTGGGTCTACGGGTTGCACCTCATAAGACGGATGCCTTATGGTTTCACAGGAAACGTGGAGGTGCCGTTCCCACCAGCTCGCTTATCAGAGTGGGTGGAACAGAGGTCGAGGTCAGTCGGCACATCAAATACCTCGGCCTCACCCTGGACAGCCGCTGGAGCTTCGAGGAGCATTTCGAGCGGATGATCCCACGAGTACGGGGGCTGGTGGGCTCCCTACAGAGGCCTTTGCCTAATTTAGGGGGTCCACGGGAGGAAGTGCGCCGCCTCTACTGTGCGGTGCTGCGATCCATGGCCCTCTACGGAGCGCCGATATGGGTCAAACGCCTATCGGCCTCCTGCCGCTGCCGAGCCAAGCTCAATCAAGTGCAGCGGGTTGCGGCCATTCGGATCGTACGAGGATACCGTACCATCTCGTCGGAGGCGGTAATAGTCCTGGCACGTTTCCCGCCTTTTGATATCCTGGCGGACATGGACGCAAGGGTTTATGACCAAACTTGCGCTATCCGCCGGGGTGAGAGCGGGGAAGACCAGGACGAGCTCGAAATGCGGCAGAACGCTCACCGACAGGCATTGGCACAGTGGCGTGCGCGGTTGGAACAGCCGCAAAATGCACGCCAACGCGCTGTCGGTGCTGTTCTGCCTAACCTTGAAGTCTGGATAGGTAGGGAGGGAGGTCGCGTCACCTACCGACTTACACAAATACTCACCGGGCATGGTTGCTTCGGTGAGTATCTGCATACGCTGGAGGACTGCCCCGCGTGGGCATCTGAACGCGGAGTCCTAGTCGATGAAATAGGACGAGATCTGACACCGCCAGCAATCGTTGCTGCCATGCTGGCGGGTGAGGAAAGTTGGGCCGCAGTGGTCTCTTTCTGTGAAGCTGTTATGCTCCAGAAAGAGACCGCTGAACGGGATCGGGAGAGGGCCGATCCCGAGCGAAGAAGACGTCGGCGGCGTTATGAACCGTCGACGGGACCGCGAGCCGCCAGAGAGTGGGGACCTCTGGTGGCGGATTAGTTGCTGCGGTCGGCGATAGGTTAATTTGTTGCAGCCTAGTCGCAAAAATGCGATCGGGCCGCAACAAATTATAAAAACCGAATTGATAGGTGGGGAAGCCTTTGTGGCCTCCCCAGGATAGGGTCTGACTAGGCGCGGCGTCAATTTTGGAGGGGACCTGAAATAATATGGTCCGGGTCCCCTTCAGAGAAGGACGCCTGAGACCGGCCGCCGGGGTGGTTTTTAGTGGAAACACCACATACTCCTGGCTCCTGCTTCCCGAGGAGCCGGGATCCGAAGGGATTTTCCACCCCGACAACAAAAAAAAAAAAAAAAAAGGCCGCCATGGTTTGGGTCACCATACTGCATTATCTGCATTTGTAATGAGTATGGTGACCATATCTCTTTGAATTCTATTTATGCTTTCCATCAGGCAGAGTAGAGTCACTTTGGCAGGGTCTTCAAATAAAAAAAAAATGATAAAAAATATGTAACATTATGTTTTTTCACATGACTTAGCGAAATCCATCCATACCACCCTATTAACCTTTACTTTGAACCCTACAATGGAGCCGAGCTCAGACTGTTTCATAAATTTAATAGTTTCCACTGTGGAGCATAATTCTTCATGAGCAGAAATTACTAACTTCTAATATTATGGCAGACCAAGAAATATGGTTCCATACAATGAGAACGATACCAAGTAACAGGCTCAAATAGTCTTATAAATGTACTTTTAAATATAACTTATCAGACGATTAACACTAAACGTAATTACTAACGAATGTCATTAATTAAGTGTGAAATTAACTTTTTGAAATGAGCTTGACTAGAATAGGAGTTCGTTTTCTTTTACTTGAAGTTTATGGCTAATGACATGTCAAAGATTACAAAGACATGACTCTCATATTTTCAATATATAGCAATTTTACAAATTGAGTTAGGACTTACATGGGAAATCAATTGAAAACTAAAATCGAGGATCGTTTTGCCGCTCAAAGATTCCGCAGTTACTTCGTACAGAAGCGACATGTACGAGAAATTAATTGATGATTTATCTTACCAGCTGCAGATAATATCTAAACTTCAATAACTTCTTTGAGAACAAATTGAAAGTTATAATAAACTTACTGCTATTTCAAGCAGCTATCGTCTAGACCACAAAACTGACACCTGTAGTCACCTATAGTAAACTTGAAAGTACGAACTAAACTTAAAAAACATGTAGATACAAAAAAAAGTTATTAAGAATAACTATACAATTAACCTAATATTTTACATATTTAAAGGAATAAAATATATCAATTTATAAAGAACTCATATAAATTAAAGTTGTAAAAATAAATTGTGCTTAAAACACAACAGGTGAAGATAAAACACTAAGGCGGAAAATACGTACACAAACAATAATTTTAGTAAAATGTGACATGGAGTAGGGTCAGACATTATTATACATATTAAATTTAACAATATATATAGTTTATTAAAACAGGGGAAAAGGGATATTAGTACAGCACAAATTACAAAAAAAGCCGGCAAATATGCACATGTTTGATAAAAAACCTAGACACCATAAAAAACTGGTCCAGCAGGTTCGGTTTCGCTCTTCTTAGAATGATGGATAAAATTGATGACGCCACTACTGACATCATTTTTGATAGTAAAGTTTTGTCCATTAGTCAATCGGTCAAAGACCTCGTTCAACACATAGACACAACTTTGAATTAACAAATTGAGGTAACCAGTGTCAGTCAAAAGGTCCCGAATATTTTACGTGGCCTCTATCATCTAAAAAAAATGTCCTTATAAAAATTACGACTATGCTAGTACAGACTTTAATTTCTCCACTCATCGACTATGGTGATGAGTGTTATCTCAACCTGAATATATATTTCCTCAATGAATTAGACCAATTTCTCAACAATTACATTAGTTTCATATTCAACTTAAGGAAGTATGATCATGTATCTGCTTGTAGGACGCAAATTTCGTGGTTACCTATAAGACAATGTCGTAGCTTACGGGCGTTGAATATGTTACACTCCTTTCTTCACTTGCCTAACTTACCCACTTCAGCAGTCAGTCAGTTAAGTCAGCAGTCTGATCAAGAGATCTCAGGTTCGTAGGTAATTAAGTTTTTCTGGTTATTGAAATGTTCAATAACAGCCCGGAAGTTGGAAGTTAGGGTCTTAATCTCCGTGCCTTGAAGAGCATGTAAAACTGTCGTTCCCGTGCCTGATCTTACCCCGGTTGCGTCGGATAACTGTCTCATCGGATTATAAGAGTGAGTAAACAGAAAGTACATCTGGGTTTGCGCACAAACTTGAGCACTATTGTATCTCCTGTGTAATCGGCAGTTCTCAACTGAGACTGGCCGCTGTGGCCGAAGTTGGCTAAGAGTTCATCATCATCATACAATATTTGATCAATTTAATATAGTAAAATATAAAATACAATAACAAAGCATATACTCGTATATACGTGTATATTAGTGTATATTCTTTTTTTTAATTACTCAGAACACCTTGACATTGTTAAGATGGTCGAGATGGGATTTTCAGTACAACAAGTCACAATTGAATGTGTAATTGTAAATACAATCTTTTTCATGAAGGAAAGAAAAAAGAAATACCTATAAAATTTAGGAAATATTTTAAATGGGTAGTCCAGTGCTAAGTATTTAAGTGACCACTTCAAGTACATACTGCACATATTGCCCCGATGACATAACATTCATTTTCATTTCATTCAGTAATTTTAATTATCAATCTGTCGCTTTTACTATTGAATGAAGGCCTCTCCCAAGGAGCGGCAACTATCTCGGTCTAGGGCAGCCCGGATATACAGCACAGTTACTTGTAGAGATAATACATAAAGAGTGTTAAAATAATCATGAAGGTTTATGTGTTTACGTGGTAGTTTTGTGCCATTCTTAGTAAAGTGTTACTCATTTATACAAGTACAAGTATAGCGCAAAAATTATTATAAAGCAGTAGTGACACAAACGACATTCGCTTGTCTACGTCCTCATTTACGTTTACAATATTCCCATTTTATACGACGAGTTTGCATTCGACTGAACTGTTCTGGGAAACAGGGCGCGTTGTCTGTCACATCCAATTGTACACGGCCACTGTTTCCCAACCCCAACACATAAATTGCGATGCTATCTCCACAACACTCTGGGAGTTATTTAAGTGTACAACATCACAAAAGATTACTAACGTAAAGTGTCTAAACAAAGACAACGCTATACAGTTTAATTTAGATTTCGAGTGAAATACTCATAGGCTCACTACTTCTCTATCACTGCTTGCTTTAGTTAACTTATTCAAATCTAATGTTTCTCAATAGATTGGATTTGGAAAACTCACTCGCGTACCAAATTCGAATCGGCGTTTGAACGCTCTGGGAATACGCGTGTTCGGAGTTAAGACGTCAGCTTATATACATAGGTGTACAGAGTGGAATAGATTTCGAGCTCAGTCCTGCTTCACGCGTTGTCAGCCTGAATAAACTTCCAAATCGATTCCACAGCTGAGAGTGACACTCTTGGATAAGGTTGGCCCGCGTCTCGCCGTTTCTAGATTTGCATAGAGAATAGAAAGACGAATATTGGATGTGGGTGTATAAGCGACAGAGTTTTGCATTTTATCTGTTTTGTTTTTAAATAAAAACTATGCAATTGAGTGATTTACTGATAGCTACTGCGATTGGTGTCGTGTAACGTCGTCGTGAGACGATTGTTGGTAAACAGGTAAATAAAATGATAACTAGTTGGATAGTCGGGTTTGACATTCTGTTTAGCTAGCGCTCGATGTTGATTTAGCCTTCAGGAAATCACTATCAAGACTAGGAGGTGGTAGGTATTTAAATTTAGAAAAAGCAGCTTACATTAAAGGCTAGACCAACGAGACAGCAATACTTAATTATTTTTAATGTATATAGTAGTATAAATAAATTAATAATAATATATCGTTTTATTGTACACCAGATTAATTATAATGATAGCTTATAACAAAGAGGCACAAGTGGGAACCTTATCATACGAATGCAATCTTTAACAGGCAACCATGGGACGGAAAGTGGCAAGATAATGAAAAGAAACTAAGTAGTAATAGAAATTATGGAAAATTCAGACACTACTGTCTCTGTAATTTCAAAAAGAATTCAGTACCATTTTTCACAAGACTTTGTCATTATGATTGAATTGCACCATCAAAATATTAATACTTTCGTTTGGAATCATCTCATAACGAAAACAAACGAATTCGTATTGAAATGTCATAATCATTGGTAACAGATAAAAAGCATCGATAATTATTTACCCCTATTTATCTTTTCAGACGTAGGATTAAAAGACTACTTTGATGTTAGACACGTTAATTAAAAAATGTAATATATTCTAAAATGACAGTGACTGATATGAACAGCGCAGAAAATCATATTTAAATATTTAAAAACACAATACATATTCCATTGACCGAAGAATTCAAAAAGACATGCATTCAAACGTGAATCTAATTATCTAGATATTAAAATAAAAGAATACCCAGCTCATAGACTTATAAAGTGGTATAAGCATTGCAAGTCAAATTAAGAATAGATATATGGTAATAAACAACATAAAGGAAGAAACAAAGTTTTATTTGAGCGAAATGAACATAAAAATGTCAAATGCTAACATTATGCCACCCGCAACCATTTTATTGCACCCCGGTGCGCGTCATTTAACACATCAAGCTATCGGGGGCCTTAAGAGAACATAATTTTATTGAGGAGATTCCTCACATCATATTTGTTAGCATAAATCTGATTTTCTAAGAATTATGTTGACGTTAATTTAAAGTTACTTTTAGATCGAGGACGGATTTATGTTTTCCTGCTACTTTTAGTAAACAAATTGTAACACAGTATATTGCAACATGATAAGCCTTAGTCAAAGATTAATACTCTAACTTTGTCAATCACTGTTAAGTTCCCAAAAAGGTGTGAATGTGGTTAGAAGTATCTAATTAGCATTGATTTTAGTTGAGAATTATGAAAAATTATGTAACCTTTTTTTAGTTATTTATTTTTAAAAAAAATTGTCCTAAGTATCATTGTTTGAGTATTAAATATTGTGATTTGAGATTCTCCCATGGTATATTTTTTTTGTTGTAATATTTCGGACATCTGACACATAATGCTATCCAGCTTCAAACTAAGCGAAGCTTGTACTACGGGTAAAAGACAACTAATATAAGGACAACACATACATGTTACTGACAATATCCAAACTCTGAAACAAATATTTGCAGATCATACAAATATTTAGTCCGACCCGAGAATCAAACCTGATATTTCAAAACAGTAGTCACACACGCTATCAGTCTTCACACCAAGGCAGTAACAATTATACATATATTTATAAAGTTTTTCCTAGTAGTCCAAAGCATAGACTCTAGAGGTAGACGGCTATTTTTGTTACATTAATATTGTATAAGACAGAATCTCAATCCATTTCTCAGCAATATTAAAAATGAGGAGGAGGTATATGACTTAAGTTTATAAGACATCGGTCGAATAATCATTAAAAGATCACATATGACAATATTCTATATAACTTTTACTACCCACATAAAAAAATATATTGGTTCACTTTAGAAATGATATCGATAGCTTTACCTGCTAATATATAATGATATAATTCAAATTATCGGCCATCGATCTAAGAATGAGAACATATTTTTTGGGACGAGACGTTAAAACTTGGGTCGAATTTCACAATCGTGTGGGTCGTTATTTATAGGGCAAGACTCACTTTTTACAACCGCGATTATCGGGACTCTTCTCGTCTTATTGTGTCTTTGTTAAAACACTTAAGCAGGTGTGTTTAAGATCGAACAAAATATTATCAGAAGCAATGATACATATAAGCATAAAAACATCAGGATTGTTTTTCTAGTAGCCATTACTTTAATTTCTTTTTTATTTCAATATAAAAAAATTCATTTATTATAACTTCTACTAAACACAAGACAATTACAATTTAGTTGATATTTTTTATTATTCATTATTTTATTACTTTTTTAAATTAAATTGATAAAAAAATAGTACGTAGTATAAATCACACACATACACGAAGATCAAAAGAACGTGTGTCATGTTCCACCAACGCAAAGGGAGGATTCTCTGATCAGGCAAGATGTTCATGCCTAGTAGGCCACGGTCTAATGGTTAATGTTGGAAAGTTGTATATATGTATATACTCGTATATATTTATATTTTTAGAAGCCTTCCAAAGTGACTCTAAATGCATGAATAGGATCCAAGAGTGGTGGCCGCCATACTCATTGCGAATGCAGACAATGCAATATGGCGACCCACGCCATGGTGATCTAAAAATATATGCTAATCAGCGCGAAAATTTTCATGTTGCAATATAAATTTAGTAGTTGCTCTGTAGTTCATTACTCCGTAGTTCGATGTGTCTTCAATAGATGGCGCTCTAGTATTTTTTTTTCTACGCAGTACATGGAACTCACCACACGGATAAAGCGTTTAGAAAGGTTAAGATATTTTTTTTAACAAAACCTCAAAAGTAGCAATAATGTTAATACATTAAAAAGAAATCTCTTAAATCCTCATGTAAATTCGTGTTAATTGATTTCACACTTGATATCTTCCGGTAATTTGTAATTTTCGAAACATCTAAAATCATTTAACAGAGATACAGTAGTCGTAGAAGACATGAAGTTCT
The DNA here is from genome assembly GCA_949316085.1 of Hypercompe scribonia. Taxonomy (NCBI): domain Eukaryota; kingdom Metazoa; phylum Arthropoda; class Insecta; order Lepidoptera; family Erebidae; genus Hypercompe; species Hypercompe scribonia. Next base: position 12,439,090 of record OX438981.1, on the reverse strand, counting down.
TTCAAGAAATGTAGTTCTAAAGAATACAAGCATCGTTGATTATAGGAAGGTGTTTGGATTTTAGCCAAGATTGCTATCTACTTACCTCAAAGATATCTATAGAGGTTTTGGTAAATATATACGTATTTTACAGTCATTTAATTAAGAACGTACAAGTATTTTCCTGTACTACTGGTAGCATCGAAGGCAGTTGGAAGAGTGAAGGGTACGAAAAAGACTGTTTAAGAACTTTTGACTCATTGGAATTCTTGCTGTGTAAAAGTTAGCTTAGAAAAATATTTTATAAATTGAACTGTGTATACTGCGAAGGTACATACACGCACATTTGTGTATGATACAGAAGCACTAAGTTTTTTGTTTTCCTTATTTACAAATATGTTTGTAAAGCTAAGATCAATCTAGCATGAATCTATGTTTAGATATAGGAGTCATTATCAGACAATGCTATTTCAAATCTACTAAGTAAGTATATTTACATTATTTTACTTTGTAAATACAATTTAAGTATAACATAGGTTTCTTAACACTTATAATCTTGGCTGAGTAATTTTTTATTTACATTTTTACGTTTAATACAGCTTTTTAATCTTAATTACATAAAAAGAAACAAGCCTACTGTCGTCAATCGGGCACTGTTAATGGTATATGACTGCCTCGGTGGTCTAGTGGTTAACGTACGCAACTGCCCATCAAAAGGTCTTGGGTTCGATTCCTGAATCGGGTCTAAGATGTTATTTAGTTTTTCTGATTAAGAAATTACTGAATAACATCTCAGAGTTTAAAAAGTGTGGGAACAGAAAGTGCATCTATGTTTAAGCACATACTTATGCACTATAATTTATCTTGTGTAGTTGACTTGTATCCGTTGAGTGTGGCTGCCGTGGCCACAATCGGTTAAGAATGCATCATCGTGATATACGAAGGTAAACGAGAATATGGGACATCTGATTGCAAGAAATTACCTAAAATTCGAGACAACCGAGAATTAGGAGTAACAAGTGAGATTAGGATCCGGTAATCTACATAACTCACAGGGTTAAAACTAACGACAAAACTTCTTAACACCCCTATTTATCGTCGCCCTATTTATTACAAAGCATGACTTTCCGATACAGAAAACGAGTCAAAATTATTTTTCTATCAAACGCTGACCTATGTAGTGACTAGATTACTGACTTCACCATCCTGCAAGTCTAATAACACCGTGTTTTAATGCTGCTGCCTTACTGTATCACGCTCTTGACTTCAATATAATTAATTCTCAATTCTATCTAACTACATTCGTTAACCAAGACAAAGTTATTTTTACTTAATCTTTAGCAATCTCTGAGGTACGCTGTTTAATTCTTTTTTATTAGCGTACCTTTTATTTATGGCGACGTGTTATATCATTAATGTTACATTCAAAATGTATATAATATTCAAGTATAATGAAGAATCATTTGCCATTAAAACTTAAGTTCGGTCTTTGATTGTTAGTATTTATTTAAAAACTTCTAACTATATAAACTATATATAGTAGATTCTTTTTTGTTGTGCAGATCAGCCCTCCCTAGACTGATATTCCACACAAGTCAACGTTTTTAGAAAACTAACAAATTTATGTAAATGTCGTACTCAATCATCATCAACTCAATACTATGTGGTCAAAATAAAATATTAACCAACAATATAAGTGAATGGTGACATTATCGATTAAAGAAAGAGAATCGATGCTAAACACATGCATCTTGGCTAAGAGGACTGGCCGAACAAACAGACAGAGACTTTAAAAAAATCAAGAGAGGTTTTTTAAAAAAAACATACATAAGTTATATTGGTTTTTAAAGAAAGCAAACAAAACATCCCGATTAGCGGCAATAGGCTCACTATCTATTGCGTGGGTTCAAAACACTGGCAAAAATTGAGCCTTTCATATGCTTCTGCCGACTCGTCTGGGAAAACAGGCGTGATTTTATGTAAGTATATAAGATAAACATAATGTATTAAGAAGCTACCTAAACCCATAAAGAACATAAGACAAGCTATATTACTGTAAATCTAATCGACCGTATGCTATATTTTAACAAATAAACATCACGAAATAGACAAACCCATCAGAAAATCTTTCATTTACTCTATATTAAAAACAATGAATTCGTAAAGCAAGGATAATTACAGTTTAATTACAACCTATGTGCAAAAATGACGTTTTTTACTCTCAAAATTTTATTCACTATTGTTATGTAGAATAACAATTGCTTATAGCAAAGTTACATAACATGAAAATATATTTGAGTATATTAGCCAAGCCCTAGTACATTACAAAAAGATATTAGTCCACACATCATGTTCTTAGATATTTTTTTTATTAAACTTCCATTAACGCTGTATTTCAAAACAAACGTGATGGTATCCTCAAGAGATTGTTCCAAAGCCGGACAAGATTACTTGCCTACAAGCCACAGATAAATTAATACGCTACAATTTTACCAAGATAATTATTTGAGTAAATAAAGCACTCTTAGTAAGGCGGTAAACAATCGATCAAGCAGCTGGTCATATAGCTACGTAATTTGATACACTTTGGAATGTGGACACAAATAAAATCACTTAGCCATGGAGTGGCGTCCTGCAGAGCGCATCTACCGCTTACTGCGGTCGACGAGGAAACAAAATATACCTAGAAGGGTTGAGAAAGAGACAAGAACAAATTTCGCAATGTTCAAAAGTTATAACAATAAAGGTTGGCGTGTACATTTAATGTTTCATATAACCGTATATTTTCGATTACATCGGTGATTGCAGTAACACGGTCTGTGTACTTTAACGTTGATACCGTTCGAATTACAAGTTTCATTTTATCTTTTTAATGTTTAGTGTCCATTATTCCTGGTATAATTATGTTCAAAAATACTTTAATCGTTAAATATATTTTTTGGGATACAACCGTTTATCGAAATCAGTCAGAAACTTATTTAACTTTTTCGTCGGATGTTATTCCAATGTGGAGAGAGATTAGTTGCTCCAAATGTCACCTCAGAGATGAGGGACCGATCCAATAAGGTTTCAAAATAATCTCACAACCCTTCTGATGGCAATCAGGCCCCTGTTTCCTCGCTCTAAGGACTGTTAACCCTTAATAGGAGAAAGACTGGAGAAAGGATAACCATTTTTTTAAGCTTTCTTGGTACCATAAAATAACTATATATCGATTTGAATTGACTTTCTATATATTTGAAGTCTATCCAGTCATAGTTTTAAAATCATTGTATTCATAGTAATATACCGAAAAATGTTAAATTTTAAATACAATACTATGAACAAAGTAGAACAATTTAAATCTCACTATAAAATGAATATTAAATAATGTATTAATTTCAAATCTATAATACTTTCGTAAGTTCATGCATTATAACTACAAATAAAACAAGTTGTATACGATATCAATACTACATATATATATACATACTATATCTGTAACAATGTTCTAATTAATATTAATCGAAAAATAATGTTCTAGTCATGTTTTACCTACAAAAGCCGTTTTCCATATCTTCGACGTACATTGTCAATTTAACTTGTTTCTAAACAATATCTGGTTTTTTAATCTATTCCATTTCAATACAACATTCTAAAACTATTAGCATTTTTTTTACAGCTATTAACAATACATGAATTTGATAAAGTCAATACGCGTATTCTTTATATTTCTACAAAATCGGCTTTTAGAATGGTGTAGATCATTAATTTTAACAACCACAATGACTTTTAAAACTACGCTATTGTCATTACAAAAATTTATTCGAATTGTCGAAATAAATCGCCAGCAATAAATTCCACCAACGTATGTGACTAGTAAAATTAAATAGAATAAGAAATTGGGGTCATTTGTTCAGAGAAACTAAAATGGAGTGTAATAAAAAATCCACATGCAAAAGAATGAGCCTTTGGGTGAAATTTTCAACTGCCGCCGGGTTAGAAAATTCGCGTGGGTAAAATAGGGCGTGAAATTGTTCGCCGAATAGGAGGTATTTGTTTATGGAAACTCTGGTAGGGAAATTCAGATGTAATGTTGGTGAGGTTCTGATTATATGGTCGCAATGGTGTCGCATTTGTCACATACACGCTGTACTTGACATGTGAGTTTTCAAATGTCTCTATTTTGTTAAAAGGCTCACATATGAATTGCCGACGATTTATGCTTGAGATTGGAACATATTAGTACTTGTCTATTAAATCACATGCTGTATACATTATTATAATTAAATATTTACCTTATCCGTATGTCTCTGCGTTAATCATACCGACCCTACAAATAATCCTATTGTGCAACGAATTGACTGTGTATATATTGCTTTTTACACTGGCATTCACTGAAGACATAAAAAGATGTCCTGTAATTATATTGCAATAGCTTAGACTATTCTATGATATTATAGTAGATGTTGTAATTAAAAAAAAATTCCTTGTCATTCATTCATAGCTCAACGAAGAGTATATTAAAAATTGTTTTTTGAATTATCTAAAACGTAAACATTGCAGAAGGATGTACCTTTAGAATACAGCGTTCTGAAGATATATATTTATTACAAAACAAAAGTGATAAAATAAGGATGGCAATGTCAATGGCCACGGCAAACATAGGTAGTTGTTAAGATTTTAGAATCAAATGTTTTCAATTCTGAACTGAACTTTAAGATCACGTTATTATTACACCAAAATATTTAATATAATAAAACCATACGTACGTAAGTAAATACGAATCGAGAGAAGTACAGAATACGGATGCACCTTGACAAATTGCTGTAGTTTCTTCTGAACAAAGTGGGATATATTTCGTTCCCACACTGTAAACGTTTATTGAATAAGTAAGCAGCGGATTTTATAAAGAGAAGTACAGTTCGTAGTTGACTATGGTGCATTTTTATCCTCGTGATAACAATTTGTTACTCCTTTGTTCAACATAGGAATACGACTCCTTATTGAGACGTCTGCGGTGTTTTGTTTTGTATTTTACTAAAGAAAACTACGATAAGTAATAATAAGATAAGTAAATCATAAGATTGTAAAAAGTATTTATTATTATTTTCTTCAATGAACACAATCATTTATTCTGTATCTGGGTGTAAATACCTATAATAAATATGTATTTAGAAATATATATGTTTATCGGCAGTTTAAGTACTTATATAGTAGTTGTATAGTACAGGTTTTCTCTAGTTTGGAATCAGCGGGCCGTGTAAGACGTGTGAGATTATTATTATTATTATTTGAATGATACGTTTTTAGACCGAATAATACCGAATAATAACCAATTTTCGAAAGAGGAAGATAAATTTAAATTTCATTTACATATAATATTTTTTCAGATAAATGATTTTACAAAACTAACATTGAAAGTTTTAAATTCAAGACAACTTATTGTAATATGTGTTTTCATCTTCACTATCAGCGCATGCCGCCAGTAAAACTGTTTGTCAATATTGTCAGATATATATAATTTAAAAGTATTTAAAGTGGGATAAAGGGTACATTATCTCTATTAACGAAGGTCGATTAATTTCAAAACGCACTTAATATCAAACGAAATAGCTAAAAGAGTTTACAAAAGACAACATAGATAACATGAACTTTATCTCAAATACTTTAATTTATAAACGACCTCCACTATAAACTTTGAATAAATTTAAATAATCAGTTCTAACATATATTTTATACTATCACGGTCTGAAATAAGCACATTCTCTGTCAATTGCTAATAGATTAGAGACTCTCTTCTCGCAACTCTATTGTAAATGCTACAAAACTTTGGAAGTTCGCCACTGCGACGATTCGATTTTTGCAAGTATATGATAATAACATTATGTACATTGAGTTATTTCTTGTAATTTTTAGGCGCAGACAATGCTGGCTACAACATCAATGGCAAAGTTTAAAAGTATGAATCGGTTTATTGACTTACAATTTTGTCAGATCTTTTGCCAAAAATTGTCAGCTCACAGTAAACCCATGTCTAATAGTATTGTATTGTTTACATTTGATATAGTTAGATGGATTATTTAAAACTTGATTTTCTGTCTTCTTTTCTAACAAATATCGAAGTATTAAGTAATGACAGTGAATAACGTATTGTTTCAATAAGGTGCCATTCCTTGTCTAGCTCTATTTAACAATATGCATAAGTTACATTCGCATTTTTATAAATAATAGACTTATATTAGTCCTCTGCTAAGAACTCCTCAGGTTTATGTTATAATAAATACGGTCTTCAGCTTTTCATTCCACGGTTACTATCATGGTTTCTAATAGTAGACTTCAACGGACATCGGTCCTTTGGCAAATCTGAACAGCCCATTGCCACTCCGGTGTAGTCTTTCTTCTTCATAAGGAGGCCTCGTTTCGAACCTCGTGATAATCATCATCTTTTATTTTTTTTATTATTATTATTTATTTTTCTATTATCTTTATTTACAACGGACACAGAATGTGGTAATGTAAATACTACTTACTTCGCTACTAAATAGGTGACAGTAAACTAAACGCATATAAGAGAACGGACTAGAAATGTACACTCAAGAAACTGAGTATTACACATACTCAAGTTATACTAAAATATGTTAATAATAAAATAATATTAAACCACTCTCGTATCTGTAACTATTAGTCACCTAGAGTGAGAACCTCACTAAGCCTCACTGATTGGAAGCTGGAAGATAAAGTTTTTTCATTTAAGATCGTCACCTTAAGTGGTGCTTATTACTTCATTTGCAATTGAAATATATAAATTAAGTAAATATTTCGTTCCCCATGTAATTACGTTAATACACTACCTAATGACATGATCACAATATTCTTAGCAACACATGACAATATTCGATATAATTATATTCCATCAAGTCCCGCACTTACCTCTACGCACGTTGCCATAGTTTTTATCAGTATTATACCCATATGATATATGTATTCAAGTCTTGTACTTTGTTTTATGTCTCCTTAGAGTTTTTTACATCTATAGCATAATATTCTCAACTCTATGATCCTTAAAATAAAAGTAAATAGTGTCACTTCAATAGTGTTGTTGAAGTTGTTTCAAGTAATAGAATTGTGTCACGGACTATTCGTACCGCGTGAAGGTGGGTTGTAAAATTGTAAAGCCTAAAAGTTTCTTGTCTTTATTTACCACTGTAGTTCATAATTGATGCTGGATAGTATGAAAACTCAAGATATTTGTGACTATTTAATAATCATAATACATAAATAAAGTAAGAATGGAATATGACGAAAAAAATGAAAATCCACTTGAAAAATAAACTGCTATTTATTTTGTAAAATTTACAAGACCTTTAAGAAAAATATATATTTGGCATCGGATTGAAAATGCTATAAAGAAGAAGTACAAATATTAATTATGAGCCCACGGTATTGCTTCGCATTCAAATCGACAAGCATTAAATGAGTCGTCGCTCCACGTTCGGTCATTCCGATTATCTGCTGGCGTATCTCTGTCCGCCAACAATGAAAGACAACCCGCTAAATGTGCACTGCACTCGAACATCTTAATAATCCGCTGAAGGGCCGTGTCGGCCCAGCATGACGCGTATGCAACACAAGCATAATTATTTTTCACCGGCGTGACATTTTACGTGGAAATAAATAATTCCACAGCGTGCCCAGAAATTACGACTACATTAATTCCAATGTGAGAATAAATAATTTAGTGCCGAGTCGAAATTTAATTATTTCGACACAAAATTAAACGATCCAATTTAACTTCAATTTTTGACGGTTGAATTGTTTAAATGCGTGTTCGATTTCGAATAACGTCGTCTACATATGACTAGATTACAGATTCATCAAGGTTTGCTTTTGACGGGCTTGTAACTGTGCAACAGTACTTCGACTTGACATTTGACAAGCGTCTCCTATAAAGTTTAAAGTAATTCAACCGGGGAGCACGTCACGTCAATACGCGTAGAAAGTCAACCTTTACGATGGTCGAGTGAACAAAACAAAACAAGTTGGACATGTCAATGCCCACGCCTTTAGTACGGTAACCTGATACAAGCAGGCGGATACATTTAACACCACCGAGAGGTTTGCAAGCGGTCGCGTCGCGTGAGAGCAAAGCATTAAGCGGAGCGATGAGCGATGCGGTGAGCGTAGGTCGAAGGACGCCTTCGATAGTTCAGTGGTAAGTTATTTCACTGTGACCGTAATCTTGTTGGAGACTACTAGATGTCACGCACGGCTAGTATGTGCTTTGTACTGCTTTGGCATGGCTTTAAAGTTACAACTTCGAGGTAATAATAGTACTTAGATAATATCTACGGCTGTTTAAATGTATATTTAAGTCAACTACACCGAATGAAATAAATAAGTAACTATGTTTCTACAAAATAAGTTTTCTAGATACATTCTTACTATCTATTACCCTTTTTTTCTCTGTGTGGGAATCCCCCGGATACCACCTACTGGTGGTTATGTCGGATTTGAACCGATCAAAACCGCACGCCGTCACAGGTACTAGTAGCCGAGGAGGAGGACTAGGTGAACCCTAGAAAAGAAATCCCTGGAACCTTGACGTACCTCGGGTTATCTACCTACGTCTCGCAGATGACCCCTTTTCTTTCCCCAAAAGATCGATCACTCCGTAGCACGTCGCGCGCCACCCTGGCCTGCTTCTGCTAGGGTGACTAATGGCCCCACCTGTCATCTTAGCTTATGGAGGACGGAGATCGTTCTACGATCTCCGGCATCCGTGTCGCCCTTTACCAGCATAACTTGCTCGCAGGAGACGGAGGAGTTCCACGCGCTCTCGCTCCATACCACGGCCGTAATCATGCTACCGAGCGAGAATTATCTATTACTATAGATGATTCTTTTTAATAATAAATAATTTTTAAGGTTTCATGAAATTATTTAGAAAATTACTTGCTATGTAGCATTATACATCTGATAACACAAATTCAAAAACTTTTATATATTCTTGATCAATTAAAAAGACCCAAATTTTACACAAAGAAAGGAAGAATAATATTTCTAAAAGTTATAATGCAAGCGGAGCTACAGATAAACTATTATTGTTATAATAAGTTGTCACAATAATTGTATATAGATATTACATACTATTATAAATAACCGAACATTGCATTTGTGTAAAACGAGTGCATTTAAAACTGCATTTCACACAATATAATAATCGATGATAATATTAACGTCCAGTTTCCAATAAATATTTTTTTTATTATTTTAAAATAAGTATTTAAATATACGAGTATTCGTGTTTATACAAGTAAAGTTAGATTGACAAATTTGACTCTTACTTTCATAATCCAATCTCTGCATACTTTAAAACTAGATAATGTGGTGTGTTAGATATTACCATAATTAAATAAAAGGTAAAATCATGCGAAGTGGTTAAATGTTACAAAAAGTAGGTGCATCTTGCCACACCATAACCGCAGCCTAAGCTACCCATCCGCTAGCCCGTGTCATGAAAGAGGATACTTTAATATCCGATTCATTGTTCTGTTACAAATTTGTCAGTGATCTTTACATTAAACTTTTTCTCTTTTAAAATATGAGACGGGTCCATAATCCTCGTGCGGCCGGCGTATTGTAAGTAAATCTTCGTCATATATTGACGTTTAGACCACACAAATAAAAATATTAGATATCGTATTAAAACGCTAAGCATTATATCATGAACACGGGTATTGATTACACTTCATAGTAAGTGTTTATTTCAAATCATCCTGATATTATTACACTGTACTTGTATGAAAATGCAATCGAAATGAAATAAGAGTATTGGAATTTAACTGATGTAATATTATCCATATGTATTTCTGGAAACTATAAAATTGTGTTGTAGGAATTTTGAGAGTTTCTTTAGAAATTGAATATTGTATTTTTGATGAAACGGTATTCCAGTGCCCGTGCATTTTTTACTTGTTATTGTTAATTTTATAATTATTTCTAAGTGTAAAGACTCAATTTTACTCAAAGTTGCTAAATCAACATGAGTAAATATGTACTATGTAAGTTCATTTATGTCTACTCATTAATATTTATTAATATAAATGTAGATGTCCCAGTAACCGATAATAGTAACTTGATTTACATATGTACCTTAAGGCATGATTTCATGGTACACACCATGAAATGGCGTAAAAGAAATACTAATAACTCATAAGAATTATATTTTGGTATCGTCATCGTACCGCTGCCTGCTTTATAATCACAATACCTACTTAATACAGGAATATTGTTGGCAGTTGTACACCATCAGCTGGGCAAATAACAGTTAACAGCTGTCAATATTATCTCATAGTGTAAAATATAAACGATCTTTGTGTAATGCCGAAGGGACGCGGCATTTTTTTTTGCCGCCGTTTAATTTCTAATATATTCTGCTTTTGAATTTCTATAAATTTGAAAATAATAATATTATATTGTTATATTATGGTACAAGGATTATTAACTTCATGTTTGTTGGCATAGTTGTGGAGTCATACGAAGCTTTTGGTATATTTAAAACTATCTAATTAATTTCTATATACTAAACATTTTAAAGAAGGCACTGTACAAATTATTCTTCCTTACTTCTTATAGTAAATTGTATTCCTTGTGAAATGTAGCCTTCTTTCTACATTAGGCTTTTTTCGGTTTGCAATAGTTTGTATTTCATCAATTTCTACTAAAGCTAGATATTCTATCATCATTTAATCAATTTAATCCACAGAAACGAGTCTAATTGCAGTACTTGTTACTTAAATTGACATTAATATGACGTGTAACATTAAACAGTAAAAAAACTTCAATGTTGACTATATGTACAAAGTCAAGCTATTTAGTTGTACAGCAGACACTAACAAATAGTATGCTACAATAACAAAATTCAAAAACAATTAAAATACAACAAAAATATTCGTCGTAATAAAAACACTATTTTTTTTGGTGAATTAGAGTTTATTTTGTATAAAATAAAATTCGTGCGCCCGTAAGGATCTGATCAACCATAATTACTCATAATAATTATTAATATTTCTGCTGCTGTCACGCAACGGGTTGGCCCCCGGGCTAAACCTTAATGCTTCCCACTGATGACGGGTAGCGTCCACAGTAACCAAGCCAAAAGATAATTTGAGATAATTTACGTAATTCGACACAATTTTCATTCGAAGTGCATGTTTTGCTCAGCTGAACATCATTATGTGGAAGTAAGTTTCAAAATCTTGGTTGATCTAATTCTAACTGCCTCCGAGCGCGATTTAAACAAATTGGATTTGCTAAAACTCTTTTGAATTTTCGAAATGCGGCCATAATAACTTTAAAGTATTCATAATGATAAAATGCACGAAAATAACTGTACATAAATGTTATTAAGTAGCCTGTCGTTAGCGGTTCACGAAATAAAGTTTACTTTTATTTGTAGCACCACGTTTATACCGAGTGCATAAAATTGTAACGCAATTTTTCTTTTTAGTTCGAATCGAAAATGCTATATCGTACATTTAAGTGTACCATAAGATCTCACACAATATTGAGATATATTTGCAGGTGTGAGAGACAGAATGTAATAATAAAACTTTCGTTCTAAATATATCGCTATATGTCACTTTGCCCCAATCTGGTTTTTATCTACTATTTTTACATTAGTTTATCATCTAGAATAGCTTATATATTTATAACTACGAGTTTAGAGGACGAAATCGACGAAATAAATGTTGATTTATTTGAAATGAAGTCAACTTTCTCTATAAAAAGTAATATGAAAACAGTAGGTAGTTATAGTAGTGAAGATATTATACAATTATATTATCTAATTGTAAGACATTCTTCATCTTCTTTAAAATTATCAACAGCCTTTAACATTCCACTGTCGGACATAGGCCTCTTCACTGTTGTATAGGTGGCCAAAACCTCCTTGCTACGTAGAGACCTAGGATTTGCATATTTACAACAAAATAATATTTCTCATGTATTCTTATCCATACATAGTACGATCTGTTTAAATGGATCCAGACATTTTTATACTATTTTATAACATTGTCTGTTTTTTACCTACTCAATCTTACAACTTGTTTATGAGGAGATCTCGCAATATATCCGCAAAATTAAAAAAATGAATATCGTTATCGCAAAGGTAATTAAGTTTGATTGGGCAGCACAATCTCCTGTTGTGCATTAATGATATCAGGGGGAGAGGCAATACAGAACATCGAAGCTCCCATACACACCGATGTTGATCGAGATCGAACCGCGACGACACGCAGGGGATACAGACCTACAAAACTCAGAGATGAACAGAGATTTACGACGGTGATGTGTTGGCTTTTGCATTTATAATCTTATGTGTTTGCCGGTTTTGTTTGTATTTAAATAGTTATAATTTTTATCATGACGAAGTAGTGGTGCTAATATGTATATTTAACATATTCCGTGTAAATATTTTTTTTATTCATCAGTATCCTTATGTGACACAAAACCTTGATAATCTATGCAAATGATAATAATTTTTTACACAATTGTATAGGAAAAGTAGTAGTTTGTTCTTTCTTCTTTTCTTCAGAACCTTTTCCCAAGTTTTACCCAAATTTAGGGTAAACTTAGGTCCACTATATATATCGTTGAATTTCGATTTTTACGCGGAGCGATTGCCATCAGATCACCATAACCCAAGAACTAGGTGATATCAAACTTTTATATAAAAGTTATTGTCAGTGTTGTGAAGGCTCTGACTCTACCCGTAACGATTGCCAAAGGTGTTTGAATTTCAACCAGAGACCGATGGCTTACCGTACTCTCCGAGGCGCAGATTGACCTGATTAGGATTGCTTTACTTTATCATGTGTTAACCAACCTACTAGGTTACCACTTAACCACGAGCCCCTTGTAAGTGATATATATTATTTCTGATTTAAAATTTGTTTATGGAGATTTGTTTATTATATCTTTTTACTTGCATTAACAGCCCTATATTATCGACAAGACTAACTGTCAAGTCATTTAATTATATCTAAATTTTCCTATTGATATGAATTTTAATTCGACCCAAAGCAATTGTATTAAATTTCGCATCTGTGACACATTTAGTCTACGTTCGAACGCGCCGCTTTGGAAAGTTCATCAGATAATGACCACATTTGTTGCGTGTGAAACTTGAATTCTATTTTGCACGAAGTTGCGACTCGCGTAAGCATCAAAACGCATACTAGTAACTAGCTCTTAAACTGTGAATCTCGATAAATCATGTTTCGTTTAAAGCATTCTAACGTTTCATTTTGCTGATTCAAACCTCTGATGCAGCGTAAAGCGCTTTCTTAACAGCTCTTTCGTAATAAATCCAGAGAATGTTGCGTTACGACTACAATAATACGAATCAGATTAAGTGCAGAGTGTATTACCTTTTGTTTAACCTTAGTGGTCTGCTGTGTGGTTTGTAATTAATGTATAAAATGTCAGTTCAACGATACCTCGACGCACGACTTCGACACGGATGTTTTATTTTTTCATTTTATTGTATTCCTGTGTTGTTGCTCTACTCAAATTCACAATTTTAAAGTAAGTAAGTTACTCAAGTAACAAGAGTTGAACTCATTAGAAAGAGGTAAATCTTTGAAACAGACAATCAGAAGCCATATATTGATCAACAACGTTATGTGAATACCAAACAGAACTTCCAAATACATTTTAATATACTTTTTACATGCTCAGGTTTGTAATACCTGGTGGGTATAAATGTAAAACGCACACATAATAGGCTCGAGACCATATATTAGAGATGTTTCCAGACTCAAAATTTCTGAAGTCGTCATTTATGTTTGCTACAGGATTTTGATTTTTGTTGTTGTTGTTGTTATAATTTTTTTTTCTATATTAATATCCTGCCAAAGTGACTCTACTCAACCTGATGGAAAGCATTAATAGAAACCAAGACTTGTGGTCACCATACTCATTGCCAATGTAGACAATGCAATATGGTGACCCAGACCATAGTGGCCTTGTGAGTTGTTTTTTCTCGCCACGCTTGGGGACGTAAAAGGTATGACAATCATCGTGGCAGTGTAAGGCAGTTATCACCCTAACTGTCACACCTACATCAATGGGCCTTCGGACTCACGACAGCACGGATGCTGGTGCTTTAGGTTGGTCTTCTGTAGTAGGCTAGTACTGCCCCGTTCGAACCGACCCGTTCTATTACCTAATGTTGTCATGTTGATTTGTAATTTGTTCCTTGCTAAGGAGAGGCCCACTTCTAACTGTGGACTATTGAAAGCTGCTGATAATTTGTAATCTACATCATTACATTATTTTATATTTTCGTTTTCTAACTTATTTCGCCGACATGAAAATCTTAACTCAGTATTAATATTCGAAAAAGGCAAACACGATTGAAATGAAGAAGAGGAATCAATGGCTATTAACATACCTATAAAAACGTTATTAACTTCTATTTATTTATAAAAGACGTTAATGAAGTGCCAGCTTTGTATATCGATAGACATTAGCATTTAACATGTTTAAAGCGTTTCGTGGTTAAGCATCTACAAATAGCCGACATATTAAAATGCTTGCTTCAAATCATCAAAATTAATATGTATAATAAATAACTAAAACCGTTTGCGTTCCAGTGGATGTATGTAAACATATACGACTCTAACACGTGAACGTTAAAAAATTATATTCATCTAATAACTGTCGAATTCTTGAAGTAACAAATTACACTGATACGTTGAGTTACTGAATGGGCGATGGCAACAAATAGTATAGTAATTCCAAAGAGTTTTGAATACAGTCCAACACTATTTTGGTCGGCGAACGGTGATCTTTGTCTTTTATTTCGTTTTGCTCCGAGATCGCTTGCTGATAGAATGGCGTTCCACTATTGCGAGATAAAGAAATGTTTTAGATGTTATTACGTTTATATTTAGACGATGTTTCTGTATAGAAATAATTGAGGCTCACTGATCCTGAGATTTTTCATTTTCACACACACATTCAGTAGACGAAAGGGTGAAATGTTTGTTATTTCTTAAACTTCTCAATGTGATTGTAAGGCTTTGTTTATGTAAAAAATAACACAAGTAGCGGCTATTTATTTCCTAAGCTATTTACGACTACATACGAGTACACATATAAATGACACTATTACTTCAAATACTTTGAAAGGTTGTAATTATTGTTTAATTCAATTTTCTAGAATAATAGTAATAAAAATTACAATAATAAGTTTTATAACTGACGTCGTATGCTATCGTAATGCAAGAGAAATATTGTCTTTGTTTTTCGTTTTCTGAATGCTATCTTTTATTTGGGGTATTTTTAAAGCTTATAAGTTATAACATAGTAAACAGTACCACATTCTCGAGCTAAAATTGAATTGTCAATTTTTAAACTAACAGTAGTTTGCGAGATTGAAATGTATGATGTATTTGCTATACTAAATAAAAAAAATCTACAAGTATAAATTTAAAAATGTTTGAATTATATAAAAGAACATCTAGTAGCGCTCGTCTAGTAACTGGTATTGCAGTGTCTCGCATCTCAATAATGAATGTATTGTCCGTCCGTACGTACCAGATCACCGTCCAGACTATTTTTGCTGAAACCTGTCCGCGTCTGTCATGGAAAAGATACCGTAGAGCTGTTATAGTGTCCATAATTTTTATATCTAACAGACTTTAAAACTTTTTCATTCTACGTTCGATATTTAAAAATAATGGCGAAAATTAACACAAGGACATTATGGGCATTACATACATTAGAATTGTCCGTCGTTTTACTCACATCCGAGTAGAAGATGAACAATCAAAGACATGCTAGTCATGTGATCACGTTGATTTTATCTATGCCTACAAGATTCACATGCAAATTTAACAAATAATTGCTAGTATTATTACTGTTTTCTTTATGATCAACGATGGCCAGCCTGAGATGGACTGGCATAACTCGATGTATTGATGCTTAATAAAAATGAGGTACTGAGCCAAAGCTGGTCAACCTCAAGTTGTTAGTAAAAATTAACAGTGCCGTAACGATTGCCTGTTTATATAAATTTTATAATACATTTGATTGTAAAAAAAACTGCGTTAAGCTTAAAGCTAAAAGATAAGTTTAACTTTTTTTTTAAGATGCGATGAGAATTTTTTATTTACATGCCAAATTTTCACATTGAGTGTGAAAATTTGGCATGTAAAAAAAAGTGTTCTTTATAGAAATTTAAGCAAAGATGTAACTTAAATGTTGGTGTTTAAACAATTTATAAATCTTTTAGTAACAGTCACACCTGTGCATGGAGCCATTGTAACAAATCTTTTACTTTTCTTTTTTATGTTTACTTTGCCGTCTCTTCTAAAAGCCTCAATCGTATAATCGTTCTTTGTTATCATCTCCATACCACTCCAAAGTCTCGATCTACCATCATGAATGAAGACACATTTGCCAACGACAGCGATTCCGACTCAGTTATTTGATTTATTCCGAGCCGGGACTATTGAAAACTTCCATCAGAAGTCATTATTTAGCTGTAATGAAGCCGTGGTTGAGCTTCAGTTAAGTTAAAACAACGTTTTGTATGTCTTCTAATTTATTTTAAATGTATTTGTGTATCACATGAGGATTTTCGAGTTGGTTTATCTTGTGTGCGCTATTTTGATTACATAATTTGTTAAGACTGTTTATATTAAAAGTACTTAGTAAGACTTTTTGAGTAATTTTGTAGTGTTAAAAAACTTTAGTTGTCTTGACATACTTATTTAATAAACTCAGATATAATAACTAATATACAATGTACAAGTGAAGTTTTGTATAACTTCATAAACCTATACATATTTTATTATAGATGTAATAAATAGATGGTCCAAATTTTTTTATACCATATAAAAAAAACTCGTTTTTTTTACAATTTTGGTTCCATCTCGCTATATTATGATGTAAAAATACAAGGAAATTAACTATTTGTCTTACTTTTTAACCCCTTTGAGTAATTTTGTTAATTATAAAGTTCTTATACACGTGCTCTTAATTAGGTCTAAATGATGTTTTCAAGGAAATTAAAATTGTTCCTCGAAAGTTTAGAGTGGATTCAATTAAGGATAAAGATATGTTGTATTTTATTAAACAAGTTTTTCGATTACCTGTCAAGGTTACAGAATAATAATTAGGAATTTATCAATGTGTCATGTAGGTTTTAAAAACGACGACCAAATTAGAGAGAACAGTAACGTAAGTAGTATTATTGACAAATATTTATTAGAAAATAATAAATAGGTAAACATAGGTGTTGTACGAGAAATTAAATTAGGTCACCCAAAATATTTTTAATCTGATGCACGATATTAATTGATATAAAAGACATTTGTTTTATAATTTTTATTTTCATGTATGCTTTATATAGAGTGGGTTAAAAATTCCTTAACATTTGAATCTAACATCCCGCGCAAACATGTTACGGGAGTTCTTGTGGCCCATGCTACTGGAATTTGCTTGATATCATCGTAACACGTGGTTTCAACAAGATGGAGCCACTTGTCACACATCCAATGAGTCCTTGCCTGTCGTCGAAAATATGTTTCCAGAAATGCTGATGGCCAACCAACTCGACATTCCATGGCCATCCAGAAATCCAGATCTATCCTCAATAGACATCATATTACGAGGTTATTTGAAAAAATATGTCTACCAATAAATATATATCAATAAACCAAATATACTACGTTAAAAATAAAAAAAAAATCAGCGAAGAGATGTCAGCGATGTCGCGGTCTCTTTGCCGACAGGTATTCAAGAATTTCGGTGCTCCCTTAGAAGAGTGCAAACGTGAAATGGTGGTTATTTAGAAGATGTAATTTCTAAAAAAATAAATTCCAATCAATTAACTTTCTTGTAAATGTATATTTTTTATATATTGAAGTGAAAACTTCTTTAGGCGCGTTGAGCGTTTTGGTAGAGGGTAAAATCCTCGGTTCGCGTCACCGACATGCTAATGATAATAGTATATCTATAGCTATGGAGAATATGATATTATATATTATATATGAAATTTATTATTATTATATATTATATATGATATTATATATTATATATAGCTATATATGAAACATAAAAAATTTCATATAATTTTTGCATATAGTTTTAATTACTCTCAACTTAATAGTTCCGTTTTCACTTCTATCGGCAGTCCCACGACTGCTACTGTTTTTTTTTTAAATATTTTTATTCATTTGATTTACCAATTATATGCAATAATTAATTACAATTATGAGCAAAATACTAGTTGCATAACTAACTTACATAAGATTAGGTACCTAATTAATTAGTCCAGTGATAATTATAGTACTTATTATTTTCATAATTCAGTTATAGATTTAGTATACACATTAAAATTTAAATATATTACAATTACAATGCATAAAATAAGATTTAATGAAAATTAAAAATAACAAAATACAAAAAAAAACTGTGTTTAATTAAATGTAAGCTGAACATGAAAACTAAATTAAAAAAAAGTGTCAGAAAGAATTAATTAAGTCAAACAACTACTTGGATAAATTTTCTAATGAAAGTTTGCAAATTTAAAATACTTGATTTCGAAAACCTCTATGGAATTTGGTTAATATTTATTTAGATTTGGTTTATCAATAATTAATTCTTACGATTATAAAGGTGAATAAAATTTCAGATATAAATACATCAACTGAGACTGAATTACCTACACAAAGTATTATTATACTCTGAGCTCTGTATTTGTGTCGCACCGTATTCGAACCTCTGACATTAAGTACATTTAATATAGTTAAATTTCATCTGGCTGACTTTTCATGCAGTCACTGATCAAAAACTCATAGTAAGTTTTGAAGATGGTCGAAGACGAGGAAGTATTTTAGAACTTTAGATACAAGTTGAATACTATGAAAGTAATAAATAGAATTGAGAAACCAAATCGACACTCATTGGTACTGTGAATAATACAAATATATCAAAATTTTTTAATTAAAAAGCGTATTTTAATGCAAATGAAACTTAAATAAATATATAGTAGACAGATATTAGCCAGTGACTGATATTATACTTGATCTGAAATTTGAAGGGTGAGAAAGTTAAATAACTTATATTTATTTATATATTTTTATATTATTAATTTTACTAGGCTTAGGCTTAGGCTTTTTCTTATTTTAAAATTCAAAAAAATAAATAAATAATTTCTTCAACTTTATATTCAAAGATTTCACTAACGAATCAAATGTTTGATATTCAATTACAGACGTATTAATAGTGAACTTCATGTGATTCCAGTATGTATCTTCAACTTTTTATAACCATCTGTGTATAAAGTAGGTCGAATACAAAATACAAACGTTGATTGTGTCCCTAGTTTTACGATCGTCTAACCTCCATAACAGTACTAATATTTATTATTATTTTGCCTCTACTAATTTTTAAAAATGTCTCGTCCGTGTGGTGACGGATTAAGAATACATAATGTTACCATCCCTATAGTAGAAGGCGACTAAGGGACCAAGTATACATGACAACATCATTACAAAGAGAAGGAAAACTTGAAACAAACCCTATTCCAACCCGTCTGGCAAGCGCGCAATATTAGTCCAAAACCTCTTTGCTAAGGAGAGGCCTATGTTCAGCCGTGGAAACTAAAGGCTGTTGATGAGTTGATGAACTTTTAAAATTACAGTCAGTACTACGCTTACTAATTATTATGTCTACCGACAAGGACTTGTTCAATCACTCATTTTGTAAACCATTCTCTCTTTACTATCTGCTAAAGAAATCACTTTACGTCAAATATTGGCAACTGACATCAAAACGCTTCTCGCTCAATAGAGCCATGGGATAATAATTGCAACGCTACTTTTTATCGCTCATAGTCAATAATATTTATTTTACGTCAGGAGGTAATTACTGCTGTTTTTATTGTCTTTTTATTTTTAAATTAAAAAAAAAGACAATAACGTTTACTTTACTGCAGGAGATAATTACTTCTGTTTTTATTGGCTTTTTCCTTATTTTTAAATTAAAAAAAAATATACACCGTTACCTCAATGTTTTTTACAAGTAGCTTGGTATACTTATTTCAACATTTCAATCAAATAAAAATTCCTGACACTTTTTAATGTAATAATGTCTAAGTTTAATTTATATTATTTCATTCTTTATTTCCATAGCATTTAAATATCAAAAATGTATATTAGTAAAATATAAAATACGTTATAAAAAAAATTAAATAAGTTCTTTTTTTTAAAAAATTCGATGCCCCCATTAGGAATAAATCCTGTGTCGAGGGGGACTTTACAAACATACAAGAAACGGACATAAAGAATACCTAGACTCAGAACAACAATTTGTGGATCACACAAAGTGTTGTCCCATGTAGTATTTGAACCCACAACACTCAGCGAAGTGGAGAGCGGCGTGGCGCGCTTAAACCACGTGGTCAATCATGCAGTCAATTTTAAGTGATTTTAAATCCTTTTTAAGAAATATTTTCCGAAGGATTGAAATGAGTGGCCTGGTACCCTGAGTTTTATTATTGTATATTTCTCTAATAAAAATTTTAGTTAAGGTTAATGTTAGAACAAGCGTGCCTATAATTTTATCTAATGTGGTCCTAAATTACATTCACATAATCCTACTATCGATAGTTATAGCTATCCAGTTGTATGAGAATTCCGTAGAGTTTGTTGCTAAACGATCGATCTTTGACTTTTCCACGGTTAGTCGTATCTTGTCGTGATGTCGTGGCGCTTCAGACAATCTTGCAATTTGTGGAATATTTGGAATAGTCCCGTCGGCGGCCACCAACGATTGTCGGGCATCAGTGACTGTGTGGTCCGCGAGCATTAGAACTTTAATAGAGGTTTTAATTGCTGCATAAGCAGAATTGAAAGACCACCAGATTGGATTAATCGATTCCTGTGAGGTGGCTGACAGTTTAAAAAATAAGGCACAGATTCTTAGATGCGTATACACGTGTGTTTTGAATAAGTCTGATTTTAATAAAATGTATTGCACTATAAGTTTTTAACTATAAGGGTATTAAGTTTTTCTTTTCAAGTAATTATTAAGTTTAGATATAATATTTCCTCATGCCGTGGTATTTGTATCATGATATCTTGACGTTTATGTAATTATTATCCATAGCTTTTATATTTCATTGAAATTACTCAAAACGTGATGGAGATAATAATAAAAACAACCAAATCAGTTTCGTATTGTTTTATTTTACGTCTCTAAATTTGTGTGTGTGTTCTTTTTAAATCACTTTCAAATGTGGATACACATAAACAGTAACATAATGGAAAAATTAGAAAACTATGTATAAGCACTATGTACTACGTACTGCGAAAAGTATCGCTCAAGTATGATGAACCCCATGACATATTTCTTTAAACAATAACAAAAATCTATACTTATAAACAAAGTATACTTTTTAAAACGCTAAGTGATTATCAGTATCTGGTCTGGGCAGTAAGTATTTTTTCTCCACTTTAAAACCCTCATTTGTACAATCACACTCAATAATCAAGTGATTCTCGTAACTTACATCTGTGAAACGAAACCTGTCAGGTTTTTTACTGCGAATTCCTGGACCTGACACAAGTGCTCCTAACTCCATAGCTGTGTGTCCCACGCGGGTGGTCGCGACGTAGACGTTTCAATAATGATGGGCCCTGGCGTAATGTGGCGGCTTCAGACAGATATCGCAAAAACCCACTTGCTGGAATCATGGACAATGCAATAAATAGCATAAAGCTTTGAGCCTATGCCGCGGTATTATCTACTATTTCCGTGAATTTTATTACGTAATCCTATTCAAACAGGCTGAGAATCATAAACCCCAATCATAAACCATTGTTGTAGTACCTACTTATAATATAACGTTGCCGATACCTTCTGTTGCCCTAATAAAATGGAACTGTAATAAAGGGTCATAACGTTAGAAAAGGCTGGAAGAAAATGACTACATTTTGTTTAAAAAGAAATCGGTGTATTTATACACTTTGTAACGGTGCACACTAAAATATTCCTAAACAAAGCAACTCAAAAAAAAAAGCACAAAAAATAACAACCGGTCTACTGACACATTATTCTCAAATTTCGCTATAAGAAAATGTTACTTAAATGCAATGTGCAAAAAAATCTTAGCAGAGCATGGTTTCGATCCACGGACCTCTGGGTTATGGGCCCAGCACGCTTCCACTGCGCCACTCTGCTTGTGTAGTACTACGAGAAACAACCGTTCTACTAACACGTTATTGTCATGTGTCGCTATAAGTAAATGTTATTAAAATACAATGTGCAAAAAAACCTTAGCAGAGCATGGTTTCGATCCACGGACCTCTGGGTTATGGGCCCAGCACGCTTCCACTGCGCCACTCTGCTTGTGTAGTACTATGAGAAACAACCGTACTACTAACACGTTATTGTCATGTGTCGCTGTAAGTAAATACTACTAAAACGCAATGTGCAAAACAACCTTAGCAGAGCATGGTTTCGATCCACGGACCTCTGGGTTATGGGCCCAGCACGCTTCCACTGCGCCACTCTGCTTGTGTAGTACCATGAGAAACAACCGTTCTACTAACACGTTATTGTCATGTGTCGCTATAAGTAAATGTTATTAAAATACAATGTGCAAAAAAACCTTAGCAGAGCATGGTTTCGATCCACAGACCTCTGGGTTATGGGCCCAGCACGCTTCCACTGCGCCACTCTGCTTGTGTAGTACTATGAGAAACAACCGTACTACTAACACGTTATTGTCCTGTGTCGCTGTAAGTAAATGCTACTAAAACGCAATGTGCAAAACAACCTTAGCAGAGCATGGTTTCGATCCACGGACCTCTGGGTTATGGGCCCAGCACGCTTCCACTGCGCCACTCTGCTTGTGTAGTACTACGAGAAACAACCGTTCTACTAACACGTTATTGTCATGTGTCGCTATAAGTAAATGTTATTAAAATACAATGTGCAAAAAAACCTTAGCAGAGCATGGTTTCGATCCACGGACCTCTGGGTTATGGGCCCAGCACGCTTCCACTGCGCCACTCTGCTTGTGTAGTACTATGAGAAACAACCGTTCTACTAACACGTTATTGTCATGTGTCGCTATAAGTAAATACTACTAAAACGCAATGTGCAAAAAAACCTTAGCAGAGCATGGTTTCGATCCACGGACCTCTGGGTTATGGGCCCAGCACGCTTCCACTGCGCCACTCTGCTTATATAGTACTACGAGAAACAACCGTTCTACTAACACGTTATTGTCCTGTGTCGCTGTAAGTAAATGCTACTAAAACGCAATGTGCAAAACAACCTTAGCAGAGCATGGTTTCGATCTACGGACCTCTGGGTTATGGGCCCAGCCCGCTTCCACTGCGCCACTCTGCTTGTGTAGTACTATGAGAAACAACCGTACTACTAACACGTTATTGTCCTGTGTCGCTGTAAGTAAATGCTACTAAAACGCAATGTGCAAAACAACCTTAGCAGAGCATGGTTTCGATCCACGGACCTCTGGGTTATGGGCCCAGCACGCTTCCACTGCGCCACTCTGCTTGTGTAGTACCATGAGAAACAACCGTTCTACTAACACGTTATTGTCATGTGTCGCTATAAGTAAATGTTATTAAAATACAATGTGCAAAAAAACCTTAGCAGAGCATGGTTTCGATCCACGGACCTCTGGGTTATGGGCCCAGCACGCTTCCACTGCGCCACTCTGCTTGTGTAGTACTATGAGAAACAACCGTACTACTAACACGTTATTGTCATGTGTCGCTATAAGTAAATGTTATTAAAATACAATGTGCAAAAAAACCTTAGCAGAGCATGGTTTCGATCCACGGACCTCTGGGTTATGGGCCCAGCACGCTTCCACTGCGCCACTCTGCTTGTGTAGTACTATGAGAAACAACCGTACTACTAACACGTTATTGTCCTGTGTCGCTGTAAGTAAATGCTACTAAAACGCAATGTGCAAAACAACCTTAGCAGAGCATGGTTTCGATCCACGGACCTCTGGGTTATGGGCCCAGCACGCTTCCACTGCGCCACTCTGCTTGTATAGTACTACGAGAAACAACCGTTCTACTAACACGTTATTGTCCTGTGTCGCTGTAAGTAAATGCTACTAAAACGCAATGTGCAAAACAACCTTAGCAGAGCATGGTTTCGATCCACGGACCTCTGGGTTATGGGCCCAGCACGCTTCCACTGCGCCACTCTGCTTGTGTAGTACTATGAGAAACAACCGTACTACTAACACGTTATTGTCATGTGTCGCTGTAAGTAAATACTACTAAAACGCAATGTGCAAAAAAACCTTAGCAGAGCATGGTTTCGATCCACGGACCTCTGGGTTATGGGCCCAGCACGCTTCCACTGCGCCACTCTGCTTGTATAGTACTATGAGAAGCAACCGTTCTACTAACACGTTATTGTCCTGTGTCGCTATAAGTAAATACTACTAAAACACAATGTGCAAAAAAACCTTAGCAGAGCATGGTTTCGATCCACGGACCTCTGGGTTATGGGCCCAGCACGCTTCCACTGCGCCACTCTGCTTATGTAGTACTACGAGAAACAACCGTTCTACTAACACGTTATTGTCATGTGTCGCTATAAGTAAATGTTATTAAAATACAATGTGCAAAAAAACCTTAGCAGAGCATGGTTTCGATCCACGGACCTCTGGGTTATGGGCCCAGCACGCTTCCACTGCGCCACTCTGCTTGTGTAGTACTATGAGAAACAACCGTACTACTAACACGTTATTGTCCTGTGTCGCTGTAAGTAAATGCTACTAAAACGCAATGTGCAAAACAACCTTAGCAGAGCATGGTTTCGATCCACGGACCTCTGGGTTATGGGCCCAGCACGCTTCCACTGCGCCACTCTGCTTATATAGTACTATGAGAAGCAACCGTTCGACTAACACGTTATTGTCCTGTGTCGCTATAAGTAAATACTACTAAAACACAATGTGCAAAAAAACCTTAGCAGAGCATGGTTTCGATCCACGGACCTCTGGGTTATGGGCCCAGCACGCTTCCACTGCGCCACTCTGCTTATGTAGTACTATGAGAAGCAACCGTTCTACTAACACGTTATTGTCCTGTGTCGCTATAAGTAAATACTACTAAAACGCAATGTGCAAAAAAACCTTAGCAGAGCATGGTTTCGATCCACGGACCTCTGGGTTATGGGCCCAGCACGCTTCCACTGCGCCACTCTGCTTGTGTAGTACCATGAGAAACAACCGTTCTACTAACACGTTATTGTCATGTGTCGCTATAAGTAAATGTTATTAAAATACAATGTGCAAAAAAACCTTAGCAGAGCATGGTTTCGATCCACAGACCTCTGGGTTATGGGCCCAGCACGCTTCCACTGCGCCAGTCTGCTTGTGTAGTACTATGAGAAACAACCGTACTACTAACACGTTATTGTCCTGTGTCGCTGTAAGTAAATGCTACTAAAACGCAATGTGCAAAACAACCTTAGCAGAGCATGGTTTCGATCCACGGACCTCTGGGTTATGGGCCCAGCACGCTTCCACTGCGCCACTCTGCTTGTATAGTACTATGAGAAGCAACCGTTCTACTAACACGTTATTGTCCTGTGTCGCTATAAGTAAATACTACTAAAACACAATGTGCAAAAAAACCTTAGCAGAGCATGGTTTCGATCCACGGACCTTTGGGTTATGGGCCCAGCACGCTTCCACTGCGCCACTCTGCTTATGTAGTACTACGAGAAACAACCGTTCTACTAACACGTTATTGTCATGTGTCGCTATAAGTAAATGTTATTAAAATACAATGTGCAAAAAAACCTTAGCAGAGCATGGTTTCGATCCACGGACCTCTGGGTTATGGGCCCAGCACGCTTCCACTGCGCCACTCTGCTTGTGTAGTACTATGAGAAACAACCGTACTACTAACACGTTATTGTCCTGTGTCGCTGTAAGTAAATGCTACTAAAACGCAATGTGCAAAACAACCTTAGCAGAGCATGGTTTCGATCCACGGACCTCTGGGTTATGGGCCCAGCACGCTTCCACTGCGCCACTCTGCTTATATAGTACTATGAGAAGCAACCGTTCGACTAACACGTTATTGTCCTGTGTCGCTATAAGTAAATACTACTAAAACACAATGTGCAAAAAAACCTTAGCAGAGCATGGTTTCGATCCACGGACCTCTGGGTTATGGGCCCAGCACGCTTCCACTGCGCCACTCTGCTTATGTAGTACTATGAGAAGCAACCGTTCTACTAACACGTTATTGTCCTGTGTCGCTATAAGTAAATACTACTAAAACACAATGTGCAAAAAAACCTTAGCAGAGCATGGTTTCGATCCACGGACCTCTGGGTTATGGGCCCAGCACGCTTCCACTGCGCCACTCTGCTTATGTAGTACTATGAGAAGCAACCGTTCTACTAACACGTTATTGTCATGTGTCGCTGTAAGTAAATACTACTAAAACGCAATGTGCAAAAAAACCTTAGCAGAGCATGGTTTCGATCCACGGACCTCTGGGTTATGGGCCCAGCACGCTTCCACTGCGCCACTCTGCTTATAATGTTCAATGGTAAAATATAAATGTGTAATTAGATTCGGATATTAATACGAGGACCGTAAACAAGTGATAGAAAAACATCAGTCAACTGTAATTTTGATAGTTTTAAAATATAGCTTTATCTCTGTGAAAATTGTCACTAGTGTTATTTTTGAACTTACAAGGTAAGATATAAAATTATAAGGTTTAGTATAAAATTACAAAAATTATGTTGAAGCAAATTATGTTGAAGCAAAACATGGTACTCAGAACATTTTATGAACTAAGTATGTTTGGTAAATGTACTGGTTAATAATGCACGTGTTCTTTGTATGACCATATGTCAGTTAGATTCTGTTAAATTATTTTGTTGAGCAGTGTGTAATTATACTCGTATCCTTACAATATATACTAATTGCTTCCGGTACGTAGTTATACTGAAAAATATAATTTTGAAGGACCAAAATAACTGACTACTGACTACGTCACATTTCTTTCATTTAAAACATTAATATTGTGATAATATTAATGTTTTAAGTGAAAGAAATGTGACGTAACACATTGGGAGAAAAAAAGAATAGAAAGAAAGAAACGAAGCTCATCTGAGTATAGTTAGATAGAAACTGTTTTCTTCATAATATTGTGTTTTAATTTACGATATTTTAGTAAAATCTTTAATAATCTATCACAATACAGTATTCCTCCAAATATTTTTCACAATACAATACTAATTTAAAAATTCGTGAATAGTGTAGTACTCTATGCTGTTAAATATTATTTTCCATATTGTTACATATTATATTAGCATAGTTCTCAAAATAACAGTCTGTTATTTTCCCGCCCCTAGTTGGGTACCACGCTATTTTAAGTTTTAAATTGGTCATTTTGATGTAATTCAGTATGTTTTCGAAAAATAATTTATTATTATTTAAATTGCCATAAGCTCAGTCAGTTATTGATTGTTGATGTGGTTTCAATACAAAACTAAACAATCTGACGCAGTGAAAGTGTATGAAATTCATAACCCAAAGGTCTGTAAATCGAAACAGACTCTAATAAAGTGTTTTTTGCACGGTGTTAGCTTGGAAGCGTGCAAAATGTTTAGCTTAAAGGTCTGTGAATTGAACTGTGCTCCACTTCCTTCCATTTCTGTCACGTTTTGTTCTATTTCAGAACAGTAACTTGAGATTATTTTTGTCTTTATATTAAGGGATTTTAATATAACTGATCCTAAAAACGTCACGAAAATGGTAGTAGAAAAAATTACAACAGCTATAATAAGACACAAATTCAAACAATACTTAGAAAACAACGATGTCTTAAACCTTGGATGACACTAGGTCTCCTACGCTGCATTAGGTGTATCATAATCGCATGCATAGTAGTGCTGGGCTCATAACCCAAAGTCCGTGGATCGAGACCATGTTCTGCTAAGTCTTTTTGAATACTGTGTTAAGCCAACATTATCCTATTATTATTTAGAATAGAATAATGAATCTGTAGACCTGTTGTTGCATAATGGTGCCACACAAGGAACCATGATCTGCTAAAGCTTTTTGAATATTGTGCTAAACCAATACTTTGATATTATTCTTTAATAGAATAATGTATTAGTGGACCCGTTGTTGCACAATGGCACTGCACAAGGAACCATGTTATGCTGTCTTTTTGAATATTGTGTTAAGCCAACATTTTTCTCTATTATTCTTTAACAGAATAATATGTCAGTAGATCCGTCCTTTCACAAAGGAACTGCACATGAAACCATGCTCTGCTAAGTCTTCTTGGACAATGTATTATATTAAATAAATACTTTTCAATTACTCCTTAATAGAATAATGTATCTGTAAACTTATTGTTTCACATTGGTGTTGTTCAAGAAACCATGCTCTGCTAAATCTTCTTGGACATTATATTAAACCAATAGTTTTCAATCATTCTTTAATAGAATAATGTATCAGTAGACCGGTTGTTTCACATTAACGTTGCACAAGAAACCATGCTCTCCTAATTCTTCTTGAACATTGTATTAAATCAATATTTTTCTATTTTTTTTAATAGAACAATATATCAATAGACCGGTTGTTTCGCAATAACACTACACCAGAAACCAAGTTCTGTTAAGTCTCTTTGAACTTTCTATTAACCCTACATTTTTGTATTATTTTCTAATTGAATAATGTATCAGTAGTCTTGTTGCTTTACGATGTATTTCTTTCTATTAATAATAAAGATTTACTGAAAAAAATGATCATCGGTTTCAAAACTAATCTCAAATAGGTACTATATCTTTATAATAGCAGTTTTCAATAGAATTTATTACATATTTTTGTAGATTTCTATGGAATTAAACGTTATAAAACATTTAAATAAATGATAAGAAATTGGTACTATTGTGTATTCTCTGTCAAAGGTACAAAGCGTATATCTTCAATTATTATTTTGAAATTGATTTAAAGGCATTGGCAGCCCAATTACGCTCAGTCGTAGCCATTGGACTGCAACTTTCTGTTATTATTTCGAACATCTGTCAATTTCACGGGACAACGCTTCGGGTCGAAGAAACAGTACCTACCTTGTCAGATTGTCTTTGTTCATCGCTAGTTAAGCGGAAGAAAATAATTATATCGACGAATCGAATAAGACAGTGTCAGGGTTGAATGTTAAATAATTATCGCTTTTACAATTTATCCATAGTACAAGAGATCTGGATGTTTCATTCGATTTAATTACGCTGTTAATGTTCACGCCGTTCCAAGAATTCATTGTTCTCGTATCGGACTAGGAACCAGTGCAGTCGTTCTCATCGAGATTTATGTACTTGGAATACTTGATAAGTTTTAGTAATGGTTGTATTTTTATATCTTAGTAACTGATTTAACTCTATTAGAAGTAAAACAGAAAGGAAGGAAGACAGACAATCTAATTCAATTAGAATTACACAAACATTTTTTTTTATGAAAAATAAAGGTATCTAATGCTGTTTTACTAATCTTTAATCAATAAAATAGTGTTTCTTTTATTTTGTTTATAAATATCTTGACTACACGGATGACATAGTGGTTTATGCGGTCGCCAAGCCGTTCTCTGTTACGCCGAGTGTCTTGGGTTTTACACTACACGGGACTACACTTTGATCCATAAATTGTTGTTCTGAGTCTGTCAATATATTAGAAGTTTTTATAAAATTTGCTTTGTCATTTAAGTCTTAATAAGTCAAATATAAATAATATGAGCACAAACTGTAGCTTGGCAAGTCTGGTAATATTATATTACACAATTGTGACATTTTTTTTCATGCTAACTTACCTAATAAATGGAAATCAGAGCAATTATATGTACATAATAACATATTGTCATATTCAAAATGTTGAAAATACGATCTTGTTGAAACTTGCATGATAAAAGTGTAGATCAACTTGAACAATCCTACATAAGAAACCGGATAAATATTAAATTCTTTCTTAAAACCAACTATCCACAATGAAATATCTTTAAAAAGTAAAAGAAAATCACTGTGTGATTTTTTCATCTGTAATTTATGATCGTAAGCGGCCTTTTTGCCGACGGTTAAACAAAATTGCTCCACATAAAATAATTACAAGATTCTGTTTGCTCAGTGCATTCATATGTAAAGGTATTGCGCGTGTAATTTTCTTGTTAACCTCTCGACATTGGTTCTTATTAAGTCATCAAAATTATACCACACCGGTACCCAAGTGCGTGTTTCGTTTAAAGCAGAAACCTTAAGGCCGTACTCATGAAAATTAAATTGTTTGCTCGGTCGATTGCTTGATTTTTTAATATTTAAAATAAGAAACTCCTTATTGAATTATCTTTGTTTGAAGAAGCAATAATCGTTTTTGAAAGCGTGCAAGTTATATTTTTTAAGTCTGGTGATTAAACTAAACCGTTAATAATTTCAAGCATAGCCTCATTTTCTGTGTGTGTGTATACTTAATTATATTTAACTTCATGGTGCCACGATGACTAGATATTGCTGCTTACATTTATAATTTACATTTTATGTTTATATAAGCATTGCAGTGCTGCATACGCATGGATTTATGTTTTAATAGAAAAGTCGAAAGCTTTTCATGCAAAACATCATTTATTTGATTGATGTAAGACTGCAATTAAGATCAAATACATAACGATATTAAATTAGGATAAAAGTAGATCACAAAGCCAAAAAATACTGCACTATTTCGAAGTAAATGAATTATGGTGTTAATGAAGAAATTTTCAATTATGTTATTAAATTAGCATCTAATTTACTTGTTTAAAATGCAATTTGGCTTTACATGGTTTCTATTCTCTAGTCCAGAAAGTCTAAACAAAAGCAACTATCCAAACAAACTTAAAGTGAGAATAGTTAAACCAATCTATAGAAAAGGACCACTTAATGAATACAGTAATTTTAGGTCTATTACTATTTAATTGACAAAATAGAAGAAAAATTTATTGTTTTGTACTTAATTTTAAACAACATTTGTAATGAAATTCATAACTTTTATAGACTGCACATAATATTAGAAAAATAGTTTGGTTTCCAACCTAAAAAGAGTACAACACAACTACTCTCAAGTTTTATAGATTATATAAACAATAGACTTGATGAAAAAAGCATGTTCTCATGGTCTTTATGAATTACAGTAAAGCATTCGACACAGAGACACAGGAGACAGGCAGAGGCACATTTTGTTACAAAAATTAGAATGAAGTAGCATACGCGGTCTCTCTCTAGCTTGGTGTGTAAACTATTTAAAAAATCAAACCTACCACGTAAAGATAGGTATAGATATGAGTAAACAGGTTAGAGTTGTGGCAGGAACAGCGCAAGGATCTGTACTAGGCCCTCTGCACTGTCGTGCCTAGTAAATGATATGACGAAAACATCACAAAAAAACTGTGTCGTTTATCAGTACGCTGATGATACTTGTCTCATCTCGGCTGATCGTGATATAGTAGTGGCGTTAGATCGACTACAAACCGATTTAACGCTTCTAACAAAGTAGTCTCACGGTGTAAGACTAGTCCTCAATGCACAGAAAACTAAACTGCTTGACGTGCCATCAGCATATAGTCAAGTAAAAAGTGGTGTTGACATTTAATCAATTGTGCATAATCACGACTGTCTGCACGGTAGAAAAACTCAATGTAACTACGAATGCATTCTGAAAGTTTTTTAAATCACGCACTTAGGAGTAACAATAGAAAATAGGTTCGATTGGGCAGCACATATTGAAACTGTCTGTGATAAACTACATCCTATTTTGGCAAAACTCTATATACTAAAATATAAAATACCTTTCCATACATTACTTGATACGTATAAAGTCTTAGCGGAGAGTATTACACTATTTGGGCTCAGTAGTTATGGACATACATTTGATTCACATCTACATAAAATATATTTAATACAATTTTGTTTGTTAAAATCTATAGTGCCTAAGAATGTTCGAATACAATTTAATTATGACGATGAAAAATTTTTTCAATTTTTAAAATATTCCCGTTCATGAGAGAGTAAAGATAGTACTCACTACAGAAAACTATTTTAAATTCAATTGAAATCTGATTAAATACCGAATCATGACACGCCAAATGATAAACAAAAAGTGAACTACCAAAACAGCTGATAACTACTACGGCAAGTGAACTACTGACTACCTCTTATCAAGACTTATAAATAAGATACCATTGGAAATAAGACATACAATAATTTTACTCAACTTAAAGTGAATAGTCAAAAACATATACATATCTACCTAAACTTTAGCAAACAGTAATCTAACATAAACCTATTAATATAAAATATTATAAGTTTATAAAAAAACACATAATATTTACATGTAACCTACCTGCTACAAAACTAACGTTATATAGCATTTGCATAGCTAAGAAAAGAAAATAAAAATAGATATAAAACAACAAAAATAAAAAAAATGTCCTCGTAACTAATTACCCCCCTGCAAAATACTACACGAAGTCATAGCAGTAAGAGAAATTATAAGATGTTCACCAAACGTAAAAAACAACACTCGGTCAAACGCTAGAAAGGTTTATTTACACGCCTACCTACCCTACACGTATTATTTCTTTACCTGCGAATTGTTATATAGGATGGGCCCCGAATTAGTTAACATTTGAAAAAATTGTATAAAAAAAACCATTTAATATATTAAAAAAAAATGTTGATTTACGAGAAAGCTAGTTATTTGAAATTATTTTTTTAAAATTACTTCTCCTAAATGATCACCGTTTCGATGTTTGCACTCTTCTAAGCGACAATCGGAATTTTCGGATACTCGTCGGCAAAGAGACCACGAGATCACTGACATCTCTTCACTGATTTTTTCTTTTTAGTTGACGGAGTATATTTGGTTCATTAATGTAAACACGATTCTTCAAATAACCCCATACAAAGAAGTCTGCTGGGGATAGATCTGGACTTCTGGGTGGCTTTGGAATGTTGCTTCGCCTGGAAATCGGCTTTTTCGGAAAGATATCTTTGACCACCGGCAGGGACTCATTGGATATGTGACAAGTGGCTCCATCTTGTTGAAACTATGTGTTACGATTAGATCCAGCGTATTCCAGTAGCATCGGAACCAAGAACTTCCGTAACATGTTTGCACGGGATATTAGGTTCAAATATTAACAAACTCTTGGCCCACCCTATAGTTTTGAATAATTACCTGTTTACGTAGTGCATGTAGATACATTAAACGAAACAGAGCAGAATGAGGAATGTACATTCGCACCCAAGTTAAACCAATACGGGTTTTATGGGTGTTTCACGTTTTTATTGTATACTCGTAATGTTTTTCTTTTTCAAATAAATAAAGAAAACAGTGTCAAACATGCGGTCCGTAATTCTAGGTTTTTATATAATATATA
Source organism: Hypercompe scribonia (assembly GCA_949316085.1). Taxonomy (NCBI): domain Eukaryota; kingdom Metazoa; phylum Arthropoda; class Insecta; order Lepidoptera; family Erebidae; genus Hypercompe; species Hypercompe scribonia. The sequence continues at coordinate 12,405,620 of OX438981.1, read as the reverse complement.
CGTAGTAACTATTATAATTTCTTTCTCTTTAATTCACTGTTAATGTGTGGAAAGATAAATAATTTATTAAGTGCCAAATCTTCTGGAAAGCATTTTAAATGAGACTGGGCACAAAAGACAATTTACACTGTGCGGTAAAGACCATCAAACAGTATTACCAAATACATTACTTAATGCAATTCTAAATATTAAAAAATCGACTTATTTCACTACTTCAGAACAACGAGACCTAGTAAGACATCAGCAGCGCATTTGACTTGGCATATTATCTACATCGGGTACTAAAATCCGTCAAGACTTGCTTATACTTGTAACATTACACACTTCGTCACCTGTACGCCATATATTGGATACATGTACACTATCAGTCTATAATTTCTTATCTTGTTATTTGATGTAAACGAGGAGATTTTTATGCAATTAACTCTATCTTAATCATTGACAAACTTGTTTTACGTAATAGCAAATGATGCAATTAACTTTGAACACAACAAGTCCAGCCAGTTTATTTCAATTTATTAGAGGAGTGACGTCACTCCAATTTGAATGTAACGTATAAAATTCAAGTTTACTATTTTAAAAGTAATAAAGATATATTTTTATTTACAAAACATTCTTCACTTACTGAATAATATCGTTTTTCTTTCACACAGTAGGCCTTACCATAAAGTGTCTGAATTATGGTTATCAAAAAGGATCAAAAAGTTACTACATATCAAAGTACCGCAATTTACGGACCGAACAAACACGTAAGCTCTAAAGGGAATAAGCCCCTAAATCAGACAACCGGATAAATATAATAGACGCTAATCATAATAACAATGTATGTAAACAGCTTCCGTCTTAAGTTTATAATACTCATTAGTGATTTTAGTGAGAACATCGGGCATTTGAATTAACAAACCATGTACACGTGTTTTTTACAATATCCGATATTAGAACATCGAACACAAACAAACACTGCTTTTGTAGTTATGTATATACTTAACGAATTCTCCAGGACTGCATTATAAACTAACAAAAATGTAACGTAAAATCTTAATTCACTCTTTTAATTAATTATTTTATACCTTTTGAGTCTTTCAGTATTTCAAACACTGTTAAATTCACACTTATTTTTGGATAACATATTATTTACAAAAAATTGTAGGATAACACTTCAGTTCCATCACATAAGATTACATTTTTTACTGCAACAAAATTGACAATTGTTTACAAAATACTATATCCAAATGCTGGAGCATTTAAAGCGAGTTCTTCGACGACTTTCTTTGATTGAAAGAATATTATCGTGACGACATCGTATCGTATGATATAAAATTTCTCTTACATTTAAAAGAAAGAGCAGAAGTGTAACTAATCTTTATGGTACAGACGCAAAAAATGTACACCATTATAAAGTAGACAAATTTTAAGTTTATGTTATTTATACTTGTTGTTTATGTTAAGAAATGAGCTTATCGAGAACCAATAGAACAATTTTATGACTTTTTGCAACTCTAGACATATAATAAAAGGACTAGCAGAATAGGTTATTACCAAAAATTTGAATAATATATTCAACGGAGACTTTTTATGCAAAGCTTTTTGGGATACTTTATGTTGAAGTATAAATTAAAATGTCTAAATTCTGAAATGTGACGTCACGCTGAACTATGCCTAAAGTTTATTTGGGTCGGCATCTAATTTAAGTTGATGTGTCTAAAACAAGTATTTACTTGGTCCTACTACCATTTAATCTTATAGTAACTGAGTTAGTTTTTGATGAATACTCAGACTTAGGCTTGTAAACGCTGTCGTAAACGTTCGTGAGACAACGACACAAGCAAACGTAATGGATTTTCCTAGGCGTCGGATCTTGGTATGTAAATAGTGATCAAAGGTGGTTATAACTTAATTTAAGTATTATAGGTGTATACAATGTTACTCATATTATGTACGTTTAAGAAAAACCTTTCTCATCGTAATGGTATTAATAATAATAAAATTTGATACAAATTTAATTTAATTTTCGTTTTCAATAACTTTAGAAAATGGTTATAACAAATCTACAGAATGGTAATATAGTTCATGAATCCCAATTCAAAGCTGAAATAACTCGAACACGATTTATTGTGTTAGTGAAATATGGTTGATGTTTTAATTAAGTATTTAATATACAATGTTCTTTATGTACATGTGTAAGGTACTAGTCCCGAGTAGTCATTTTCTTAATTATACGGTTTACATATCAGTTTCTATTCTAACTATTTTGTTAGCAAATAATGGATATTTGAATCTAAAATACTTTGAACGTGATTTTCTGCTTCATTAACCTGAACAGGTCGTTATCCGTTTCGTAGTTACAACTCTTAAAACGGAAAAAAGAACAAAAATTAAATTTCCTAATATAAATTCACGTGGGTCTTTCTCAGCAAACGGATTAAAGCTTGGTAGTGGTGACTATAAATCTACGGATTAAACCAACCTATCTGGAGATTGCAATCTTTCGGCCGCTAGTGCCCGCCGTCGATAATTGTTCCGATAACCGATATTCGAGAAAAACGTCTCGAAAAAGTCCAGCTCTCGAAAAAGAGATGTAGATGGCATATTTTTTTGGCATTAGATTATAAAGTTGCCCATAAACAGGGTTGAAATTGTGATATCTTTGTGATATTTATATACTAAAAAAGATTTTAACGTAGGATTTCTTGTCTGTTATAAATATCAAACGGTTCAATTTTTCGAAGAAGGATATTATGTCGGTTCCATACTTTATATCTTGACGTATAGAATAATATGAGAATAATATGACATATAGACTTGCTAACTTCGAGCTAACTTAACTTACTTACTAACTAAGGGCTCGATACTCCAACAACTTGACTGCAAACCTGGTGGCTGTTACCCTGTTATCGCGTATAATTATCGTAATGCAACTCTATTGTAAATCTATTACTTTTGCAATGTTTAAACGCTATGCCAATATAGTTTAACATATTGTAACTTAAAAGTATTTATTAAGGTAACTGTAAATTAAATTCTTCGCTAACAGCAAATTGGTAGGTAAAAACAATGCTGCTAGACGTTGTATTTCAACTCCACGGGTTCGTGTATCAGTTTCTATATTCACCTAATCATCGTTGTTGAAGACCAATGGTTAAAAAGTGTTGGTGCTAAGCGTGTGGAAGGGTAAGTAAATGACGATTGAGCTGGGTAGAACTTTTGGAATCTGACCTCATTCTAGCAGTCCAAACTTCTGGGAGTCGCTTCACACACAACCATTAATTACAATGTAGTGGCTTTATTACTCTGACACAGACCACCGAAACGTCAAAAGAGACAAATTAGGTATCGCTTACTAAAGACGAGAAAATAATAGTGTGCCAACCGTCTGTATCTATTATACTGGCCAACGCCCCGTCGCGATGTCAATGACAAAGGCGGCAAGTCGATCATCCCACTACACGAAACATCTTCCATAAATTACCGAACAGTAACTAAATATTTTGTTTAGAATCCCCAATTGTTTGCTATGGAAACTGTAGCAATTGAGTAAAAAGTTTTTTAAAGTAGAAAATAACTAGCTACGAATGGCGTTGCGTTTATTTTTTAATTAGCTCTTTCTAATGCTGACCAGTTGAACTTACCTATATGTGGCCAAACAGGCCTCTCATGGAAATACATACAAACATACTAAAAAATTACCCTCCTTCTATCGCTGGCGGGTAAAATAGCCTAAATCGGTTAAAGTCACGATCATTAAAAATTATTCATCTGATAACATAAAGCAAAGTTACCGGTTCTCGTTAGAAACAGTAACGAAGGAAAGTTATACTTACGAGCCAGTTATGAAGCTCCCGGGATGTCGATGTCACTTAGCTATCTTAAAAGCTAACGTGTTATTGGAAGAAAGTTATTGGCATTTACGTAGGGTGTGCTGAGTCAATTATATCTTTGTACATTTTCGCTATAAGATACTTTTGACAGTTTTACTTAGATTAAGAGTTCACATAGTGCATTATAAAAAATAAGGAGCTTGCATTCAAATAGGAGTTAAAAGTTTAATGACTTTTAGTTTTACAGAAAACTGCGATTAAACTTGAAGAATGTGTTAGTGTTGTGTTTGACGAAATTACTGTGGAAGTCACTATTGATTGCTTACAAATATTTTGTTATCCTATAAATATTTTTAGTATTACATAGTTAAGTACAAAAACGTTATTGTAATTAAACCGTTAGAGGTAAACTATTTCAAACTGTCTGTTAAATTTTATTGTCGTTTTGAGTGCAAGTATGTAAAAATGTCATAAACTATAACATTATTAGTTTCATTACGCATATAGTAAGAATCTTTTTAAATTTAAATGAACTATTAAAGAAAGACTCAATACGGAAAGAACGTGAATCATGTCGCATCAGGTCTCTCCGGCGCGGCAGGACGCCGCGCCTAGCCAGGCCCTGATCTCAAAGACTGAATCGGTCAAGGATTACTCTCAGCATCTAGTGTTCTGAAGTTCAATTACCCTCATACTTTATTAATATTAATATTTTTTTATTCTGGCTCTACCAATATGACCTTGCTCTGCTTGATGGAAATAGATTCCAAGTGTTATGGTCACCATATTCATTGTGAATATAGACAATGTAGCATGGTGACCCACACTATGGTGGCCTAATATAATTTTTCACTGCCCGCTTGAGGACGTAAAAGACATGTCACCATGACAGTGTAAGGGTCCCCTGATAACTCAGATGGGCCTCCGGTCTCACAATGAAATATGACAGCATGGATGATGTCGCTTTACGTTGGTCTTCTGTGAGAGGGTAGTATTGCCCCGGTCTAGCCGGCCCGTTCATGCTGAAATCGGGATGGCTATACTACTTGAAATTTATTTATTACAAATGTTACATAAAAATAGTACATTTAACAATAAAAATATTTCTGATAATATATATGCTATGGTATGTTATAAATATTTAATGAACATATTACATTTGAAAAAAGAATAAAATCAAACAACTACAAAATGGTCTCCTTAAACAATTCAAGTTCCTTCGTAAATTCGATTGCCATATTGAAATAAATTGCTCGTAATCTTATACCCAAACAACCAGAAAACAACTGAATGAGCAATATCGGGTTACGCAAGAGGAAAGAATGGGCCCTGTTTTAGTTTTTTTTGTAGATTTTGTCATACAATTTACCTAAAGAAATACGAACTGAGTGAATCAATAACATAACTAAGTAACACAAACCAAATAGGTTTTATAGTGGTTTGTTCAAGAAAAAAATGAATAGTCTGTAAATTAATAATACCAATTTAAGTTTATGAAATCATTTACAGTTTTTAACATATGTAGATAGAGTTTATTTTTGTGATTTAATGTAGAAGCCTATAACTGCCATTAGTTTCACTAATTACAGTGATTTTACAACCACAATTGAGTTTTATGACTATTGAAATATTTTTTATTGGTAGATCCAATACGTGATACTAATGAACCATTAACGAATTATTACGGGATATAACAATTTACAACATAAAATGTTACTGCCCAAAATTAATAAAATACTATATTACTGATGAACTAGAAAAAAAAAACAAATAAACTAAATATTGTAATGGTATCAATGTTAAAAGGAAAAAAGTACTTGCAGTGTCGTTATAAAGTAGCTATAGAAATTCCTAGAAATCAGAAACTGAAATATTCTATTAAATGAACCTCGTAAAACTCTTATTATAAGTACTGACTGACTTCCAGTGAATATTTAACGAAAAAAAAGCCACCAACTTTGAATAAGGTAAACCGTGGGCGTTCCGACAATGAGCCCGTCAGTGACTGGTCTTTGAGCTGTCAGCCTCTTGAAGAAACCGGGGCAATTACATTGAAAACTCCCGCAATGCTATCTTTAAGAAAAATAATACTAGCTTTGACTCAACTGACATAAGGGGCTTATTAGCACGCCCGCTGTGACGGCCGGTAGGCTACGCTTTGTCTTAGAATGCGCTACATTATATAAACGACTTGTTTCCATGATAGAAAACAATAAAATATTGCAGTAATAGCCACCATTTGTAAGTGACAAGACTTATATCATTTGCTGTGAAAACCAAATAGTTTTTATCCAACGCAGATCAAAGTAAGTCTAATGAGCGGTAACATTGTCATAAATTACTAACATCGGGCTTCTGTTTTATGGTATATGATGAGCGATGATTAAAACACATGCAGCTGTGATTGAATCTTAAATTGTATATTACGTAACTAAATTAACACAGAATACCACCAAGTGTTAATCACTTGATGAATCAGTGAAGCCATTGAAGTACCGAAAGCTTGGCGCTCGTGATTGGTCAATGCAGAGTAGGAGGTATGACCAAAGCCGCTGTAAACCCATTAAGATCTCAAATTACCTAGTACGCCCAAACCACAGATCGTGTGACTAATCGGTATTAAAGGTGCTGTTATGTCTTAATTAAATTATTCTCATAATTCCGTGGTAATTCTGTTGCGGTCGAAGAATTTTACTACCTTACAAATTTTGTACAATGGAGCTATTTCTGAGGCGAATGGAAGATCGACGGTGTTAATTAAGGGAGTTACATACAGAATTACATTTTAATGGAACACTTGGGATTGCGTTTCCTGTTCGAACGCGGAAAAAAATGGGCATTGTTGATAAAATAATTGCCACTGAAAACACTTTTTAAACACAATTCAAATAAATGTTCATCTTAGTGTGAATAAAATAACGTACCGCATGAAATGGTAAATATTTGAGTGGTAACATGCTTTGTCTATTACTCATAAAGGAGATAGTTTTGCTAACTCAACCACGTGAATAGCCGAGGGAAATAAGGATTCTTTCAACCGTTAAATTTACGACTTGTCCCAAGAAAAACCTTGTCTTCTATCCAAGATCTCTTTTTATAATTTATTGAATTTGTTACGACCACGCTTCCCCTGTAATTCTCATGAAAAGTACGTCTGGGTAGATGCATATTGAAAAACTGACATTCATACAAAATTATTTAACAAAATTGAGTCCTTTTCACCCACAGTCGCTAGACGTAAAAGATTATAATAAAAATTGTAAAAACTTTCTGGAAATATATTATCTGTGGTCTTATCCTATCATGTGGTCACGTCCAATCTTTTCGGATGGAAAACTCTGTTCACTGTGTGTAAAATTTATGGAAATTGCATTGCCGCATTATGTCCAACACGAGGGTGGGATGTAAGCCTGCAGAATTTTTTGAGGGAAAAACCATAATATTTGAGCCTTTTCAGAATCTTGACCAGAGAAATTGATAAGATTTATATTCACTGTATTATACAAGTACGACCGTTCATGTTAAACTCTTCATTTAAGAACTTAAACAAATATTTTTAACATGTCAGATAAAAACAAAACAGTGGATTCTTATTTACTTTACAAAGAAAAATAATCTTCAGTGCTATAACCGTTGCAATCTCTTTAAAGTTATAACAGGATCATAAACACAAAGATCCTGGGGGTTAGGACTTTGTCGTCATAAAAGAGAAACTTCATTAAAGTTGGCCAGAGATACTAGTCAAGTAATTCTAAGGGCGCTATAAGGCGACGAGCCGGACGGACAGTGTCAGCCAATCTCAATATAATTCTTAGAGGAACTTTACGATATCTAATCAACACTTGTGTTGAAATAAGATAGTATTACGTAATCATAAGACAGAAAAAGAAGAAATTCTTCCAATTTTATCACGTTCTGTAGTTTCATCATTTAAATTAATATGATACTAATTTAGAACAGACCTTACATATTCTATGCCTTTTTTTAACTAGAAGATTGTATTATATTTGAAACAAAACATAATAAAATTAATATAAAGTAATTTTTTTAAAACGTAAAACAAAGTCGGACCTCGTAAACAAACTGAAAGTTGCAAAACTCGTGAGTCAAGTGCATGATAAATTAATAGTACGTACTCATAATTTTATTCTATACATCTTACACAAAAACATGTGGGTTTTTGTGTACACACCCATATATAAAACACAAAAACTCTGATATAATCCACAAAATTAATTCAAGGATCTATTCGACAAAACATTTATAGTTACATTACTACTATGTTATTACGAGAATAATGATAACATATATTAAAACCCCAATTCAAGTACAGTTACAGTTACAGAAGCAAAAAATGAAAATGACGTAAAATTATATTAAAGTAAAAGTAATAATGTAGACATACTATTGATTTTATTGAATACAAAATCACTGTTCGTCGTTTTCAATAAAATAAATTATAGTTATAAGTACGTGTCAAACTTAATACATAAAATAACAAGCAAGCAAACAAGTACCTAAATTAAAAACATTCAAAGTGTAGGTTGTTAAGTCGTGTTGTTGTGTTTTTGTTAAAAGTTTTTATTATTATGACAATTATGAATTTGTAAACGTTTACAGCTGTGTAAATAAATTAAAAAAAGTTATTCACTGCATATTTAACTTCTGGTGCATATGCAAATTTGAAAATCTATGCAAATGGTATGACGGTAGTCCAATGAGTTATTTCTTATATCACTTTTTTAATAATCATTAGTTGAATTATTACTCATAGACCAATTGACCAACTGCCTCTATGGTTTAACGGTAGTGTGTGCGATCATGAAGTCTTGAGTTCGATTACCAGGTCGGATCAATAAGGTGTTATTGAATTTTAATGATTATGTGTGGGTTGTTTAATCTTTATATGCTGTTTGGTTTATAATTAGGGTCTTAACCCACCTGTCTAAAGCCATCGGTTTTGCGCCTAATGTCTTCTCTGTCATGTCGGATAGCTCTCTTTTTGGATCCTGAGAGTAAGGGAGAGCAATAGTACGTACTATTTTATATCCTACACAGTTTGCTGGTCTCCTTTGAGAATGGCCGCCATGACCAAAAACGGCTAAGAGTACATAATCATCATAATTTTTAAGATTTTTATTTTGGAATATTTTCCTTAAAGCTTACTGTATACTATGTTTGTTGCGATATTTGGATCCGTGAAAGGGGAGCAAGCTGTCCGGCCACGATGCCAGTAACGATTATTGCAAGAATCACATTATCTGCTTTTAAATTCGTTATTGAAGTTTTAGTAGATATATTTATTTAATTCTCGTGATATATATAGCCCGTCTCACTCAAGGATAATGTAGCATTCTAATGGCGAAAAAAATTGAGAAATCATTTTAGTAAATTTTGAGTTTATTCAATACAAACAAAATACATTTTTTTTGCTCTTTATAATGTTAGTATTAAACGACTAGTGTAGATTAGCTGCGCCCCTATGTTATTCGCAGTTCATCATGTTATGTTAATCCAAGGGACACTCTGACAAACTGACAAATACCTCCATACCCAATTTTATCAAAATTAGTCCAGCCATTTGTCCGTAAATACCTTACAAACATACAAACAAATATACTCACAAACTTTCACCTTTAGCGAAACTATGCATGAATTTGTGAAATTATTTTAATCAGTTTGTTCATTTCTATGTAGTATGTATGTATACATGTATTACACATACATACATACATATCAAGGTTGTTTCAGAAACAGTAGTACAAATAGTAGCGTTTTATAATTTTGTTGTTTTCATGTTTGCTAAGATTACACTACATCATGAGACAAAAAACTCGTATTTTAGCGGCTATAACACACTACAATAGGCAGTCAGCGAAGTTCTAATCAAAATAACGATGTGAGCTCATCCTCCTTCCTTTGAGACCGAAAACTCTTTTATATCAAAGAAAATGGTGGTGGATCGCTAACTTTTGAAACACGTTTTTTCTTTCGTTAATTTTATATAGAATATCTATAATGATGTGGGGTTTGAGTAGAATAAGTTTTATAACTATCTTTCACTTGTCGTATACTTTTATGGCAGCCAATAGTATTTAATATCAATGGAATATATTTTTATTTTAAAATTTGGTTCCTCTTTTATCTATACAACTCCCACAGTAGATGTATTCTTATGTCATGGCAGGCTTTATAAATATACCAGTAACAGACACAAAGAACATTGTAGATCACAAAAAAAAAAATGTTTTACGCGAGGTTTGAATTCATAACACTTAACACAGTTGAAAGTGGCGAAGTGACAGCTTCAACTACTATGCCATTTGTAAATCGATATAACATTATCACCTTGAGAAAACTATGGTTAGACACGTGATGACATAACGTCATGAATATCCGTTGTTAAGTAATCTTTACTGGCGCTAAGAAGTCAAAACTTCTTAGTACGACAGACACTTTTTTTTTATCTCTTCTCTTCTTTTTACTGGCAAGAAAGATTTTCTCGTTAAGTGTCCGACGGCCCTATTTGTCTTGTGGTTATCGACCCGGACTGCTAAGTTGGAGATCGTGGGTTGAATTTCCATCAAGGACAAATATTTGTGTGATGAAAACGATCACGTTTAGTTTTGTATCTGGGTGTAATTTCTCTACAATATATGTGTATTTACAAATATATAAGTATGTTTATGAATAGTCTGGCTATCAAAGCAAAAGACTGCGTATTTTGAGATCAGACGGGGATGTGTGAAGTGTCTGCAATTATTTTTATTATTATAAAATTAATTATTTCTTTAGATTAATGAACGTTAAGCAATAACTTTAAAAAGATTTATAAGCCACCGTTTTTCTCTATCTTCTATTCTTAAATAATTGTGTTTCTACATGAAGTCTACTTCTAAAAAGGATTCAATATCTCAATATTAAAAAAAAATATTAGCTAAGTCAAATTTATGTCATTCTTAATCAACTAAACCAAGTACACCCCAATTCCCCAACACGAAATTAAAAAGAGTATCAAGATTGAATCTTTTAAATTGGAAAGATCTTTTGACTTATTCATGAATATGAAAACTGTAAAACTAATTTCATTTTTAAAATAATGTCATAAAAATAGTTAAATAAGAAGGGATGGTTCTGTTCTTTCTTTGGTGTTACAGTTCCATCTTCACAACTGAACATTTACAGAGTAGATAAGAAATGCAGAGACATTGTATTTTTAACTATGAGTTATTGTTTTAGAATAAAAATTACAAAAAATACATACGTTTTGTGTTACATATACGATTGCTTTTTTAAATATTACATCAACAAGATAGGAATTTCCTAAAAATAGCACTTTGACATCAAAGTATTACTTACTACTTATCCAAAAGTTAGAATGGATATTTGTTACTTTAGGAATCAAAAACGGCTGAACAGATCTCGATAAAGTTTGGGTCAGTATGGATAGATTGCGATAGGTTAAAGACATGAATTAGCCAAAGCTAGTACTAAAATCTATTTACAGATTTTTAATATTTACAAATTACAAGACAAGATGCAATCGTAAAGGCTACAGATATACAGCTTCATAAAACGCCCTATAATTTTACATCTACAGACTTAATTATGATATTAATTCTATTAAATTAATTACTTTTCCCACTTAAACTTATTCCTATATTAGTTATTTTTACTGCATATAGTCTTATTACAGTGTAAAATTGTTTAATACCTATAAATGGAATCATACTAAACAAACCATTTACCATTTGGTTTAATGATTTTTGTTCTTGAAACGTTTCATACGCAAATAAGTGTTAGTAGTATAGTGACGTTGTATATACACTATTATAAACTAGTTTTCTATTTCTGTAATATATATGTAGACTAAATGAACTCAGTTTACATCAAAATTACCTATTTATAGATTATAATGAAACTAGTTTTAATTAGTCACTCATTGTACTGATGTGTAACTCAGCAGAGACAAATTAACTAAACAGGAGACGTTACAGTGGAGAGGTGTGAGTAGTAAGCACAGGTGCTCTAATCCTCTCCACTAAAAATTCAATGATTTTAAAATCAGAAAAACTCAATATTACTTTTTTAGTCTGACCGTGGAATCGAACCCTAGTCGATCAACAGTCGCACGTCTAACTGCTAGTCCAACAACGCTATACGATATGGTATTAGATGCTATATAGAGTAGATACCAAAGGATTAAATGTTATGAAATGCCTTATGTCCATGAATACCTTCACCTCCCAGAATATCAACGTTAAACAATTTTTTCGTAGCTTGTCAACGAGTGAATGAAGTTACCGGAGTTTACACTTGTGACTCTTGTGTTCAAGGTATCCAGTGGTGGCGGTAATTACTTATCATTAGGTAACGCATCTACACGTTTTTATACAGACATTGGATAAGTGACTTTGAAACCACTTACCTTATCTGATACGTGTTTACGACATTGCAAAGGGTTTGGATTGTTCTTTTTTTTTCCAGGCTGCCTGCTTACCTTTTTTTGGTCAAATCGCAAATTAAATATAGTAGTTTACAAGTAAAATGAAGGTAAATCATGAATTTGGGTACAAAAATAAATAGGGAGCAGAAGTTATTAAAGGTACCGCAAGTCTCGGATGGAAAATAGGATTAACACTGCAAGTGCTGCTGATTCCGTTTCCGTAAGTCTCTCTTGTGATTACAGAAGTCTAGGATATCAACTGGTCATAAAATAAGTTAGTAAATCTCATTAAATACGTCATTATTTTTACCATTGGAGTGTCTTATATACTGAACAATAGACGTTGAACAAACAGAACAAACTTTTTAACTATGGGTAAGAAGTATGGATAGATAATTAATCAGAAACATTATGCAAAATTTTGTGATCTTCTTAGTTGAATAAGGTCTAAATGGAGAACAAAAATCAAGATAACTTACTTTCAGTTTTAAACACTGGTTAAAAAATCCAGCCTAGAGGGACCTGAAAAAAAAAAAATATTTGCGGACCTACTTACTGTAATCTCTGTGGTTTAAGATCTGTAGTTGCATAGCAGACGGAACGAGTGAAATAAAAATGCTGAGGCTGAAGAAATAAACGAAAGTATGCATTATTATGATGACGATTTGAAATGGGAATGCAAGGAGATTCCTTAGCCGTACAATATTTTTTGGTTAAAATAGATTCTTCTATAGTCTTGTCATCTATAAATAAGAATGAGAATGTTGATTGAAATTTTACAAATAACGTTCCTAACAGACAAACGAGCCGCAGTTAAATATATTGTCTAATTCTGTAATATGTACACATGACCCAATTTTAAATTTGTTTCTCTATTTTTATAGTAAAATATTTTGTTTTAAGAACTCAGTGGAATAACATTAGTCATGACTAGGAACTGTAGGCAGATTGAAGATATGTATTACATTCAAACATAAACATACATACATTTTTTTTTTATTTGAAAAAAGACAACGCCCGCACTAGGAATAAATCCTGTGTCGAGGAGGACTTTACAAACATACAAGAAACGGACACAAAGAACATCCATACTCAGAACAACAATTTGTGGATCACACAAAGTATTGTTTCATGTAGTATTTGAACCCACAACACTCAGCGAAGTGGAGAACGGCGTGGCGACCGCTTAAACCACTAGGCCAATCATACAGTCTAACCTAATATATACCTAGGATAGCAGTTAGTACCTACTAGCATTAGGCTAGTTGAATGTTTAAAATCAGTTTATTGGAAGGACAAAAATAAGATTTCTTTTTAATTGCTATTGTATGTTATAATGACTATCAAATCGGAAGTACCAATATTTTTGGACAATAAGAGGATCTGTCTCCCTAAGTACTATAAAATCCTCTACAAGATATCTAGGCAATTCATCACATTACGAGCGCCTTACAAACACACTCAACCATAAGCTTGTTCATAGAAAATCGTTTTAGGTAATATTTTTATCGAAACGTCGACTCAGACCCTTCCGTAGTACCGTAAAATCAATGAAGGAGTAGAGGATTGCGGTCCCTAGCTCCCCCGACCGCAGGTTTTATGCATACTAGATGATACGATGGAAAAACATACACAACACTAGTTATTTTTTATATTTGTTTCTGTAGGCGTGAAAATTTACGACCGGCTTTGGGAAACTCATATTGGTTTTCCGCAAATACGAATGAAAATTATTGTCGATTGCTTTTTATGTCCCACTGTATATGGGCAACAATAAAAAGTACTACATCTGTTTAATTTGGATAAAAAGTTTTCTAGAGTTTACTTTCAGTCATACTGGCTTTATCGCGAGTTTCATTGGCTTCATCGATAGTAATTAGAATATATGGTTTTTTAACCTTAAGGTATAATAATTTACATAGACTGTTACTGATAATGAATAATGAACAAGTGACTCGTGGTTTTATGTTAAATTAATTAGGTCTGGGCATAAGGTCTGGCCGTATGGTATCGTATTAAGAATACGGATTATCACCACTTCTACTCATCCTGTGGGGATTGTAAGTGGTGACTAAGGAAACAAACTACGTAGAACTATAACACTGCAAAAAGAAAGTAAATTTGTAACGAACACTATACCAACACGTCTGGCCAGCGTGGTATAGTAGGCCGAAACCTCCTGTCTAAGGAGAGGCCTATGTCCAGCAGTGGACTATTAAAAGCTATTGATGATGACAAAGATAAGTAGCATACTATCTGATTAGATGATTAACGGTCCTTAATGAACTTTTAACTAACAAACGCTTTTACATGCCCCAATATTCTCTATTTTCTCTATAAATCTTATATTTATAATGTAAAAGACCAAAAAATATGATATTACTTTTTATGTTTGAACGTAACGTGCAAAATATAAATAAGAAATAAATAAATAGTAAAAAAAACTAGACTTTAGAATAATTTCTAAATTTAATTTAGTTTTTCGAGTGTATCTTTCTTTAGACCTGAGGTTACATTCTGACATAGTTACTACACAGCAAAATTAAGGCTCAATTGATTATAAGGGATATAAAGGTCTGTGAACCCATAGCTATCATGAGCAAATAACATACATTAAACTGACGGTAATCCAATGTCCCTACTAAATAAGGTACGTACAAGCAAGTAACTTTTCAGTACTTTCACTAATATATTTTCTAGAACACGACAACTTAACTTAGCTTGTTTAATATACTTAATTGACCTCTGCGGTTTCTGTACCGTCGTCAACGTTATCGTACAAGAAAATCCACATTCAAGTGAAACTCGTCTGGATCTTTAAAGACCTTTTCAAACGGACATTCTTAAAAGGTTACCGTTAAGTATTGATACAATTACTGAGAGTCCTCTATCAAATGATTCCAATATATAAACAAATATTTATCAAATATTTCTATATCATTCTGATATTTCATAATTTATTTAAATAGGTTGGGCCAAGAATTCATTAAAATTTGAATCTAACATCCCGCACAAACATGTTATGAAATCTCTTGGGACCGATGCTACTGGAATTTGCTGGCTACAATCGGAACACATGGTTTCAACAAGATGGAGTCACTTGTCACACATCCAATGAATCCCTGTTGGTGGTCAAAGATATATTACCGGAAAAGTTCATTTCCAGACGAGACGACATTCCATTGCCACCTAGAAGTCCAGATCTATCCCCAGCAGACTTCATTTTATAGGATTATTTGAAGAATTGTGTCTAAATCAATAAACCAAATATACTAAGTCAACTAAAAGAAAAAATCTGTGAAGAGATGTCGGCGATCTCGCGGTCTCTTTGCCGACGAGTGTTCGAAAATTTCGATGCTTGTTTAGAAGAGTGCAAACGTCGAAACGGTGGTCATGTAGACGATGTAATTTTTAAAAAATAAATGCCAGCTTATTAGATTTCTTGTAAATAAACATTTTTTTTTATAATACATCAAATGGCTCTTTATATGATTTTTTCAAATGATAACTAATTCATAGCCCACCCTGTTACAATATACTCGTAGCTACAGTTTAATAGTTTTATGTAATTTTCAAGCATATTTGACACCATAATTGGACATATACGCTCTTCAAGATATTTTATAATACGAGTATAACAACTTTACTTTAGCAATAAAATAATAAAATAATCGCAACAATTGACATTTAACAAACCACGCTATACTTTTAGTTTAGCTGGTTACAAAAGCATGTGTTTTTAATTATTTTTTTATACTACTAAGATAAGAAAAAAATACATACCCATACTTTTTTTTATGCCTTCGTTTAACTATTAACGTTTCACCCGCACGTTGTTGTTCAAATCGATGTTTTCCTCCCTAAAATAACCCAGTCCGTAAAATTTTATTTAAATTGCAGTTTTCATAGTTCATTTACTTGGATTTGGATGAAATTGGTTGTTTATGTAATGAATATTGTTATTGCTTTTTAAATTAATTTTACAAAAAAGAAAATGAAACGTAAAATAAAATTTAACCGTACGGTAACGTACTCGTACCCTATGAGTACATCTATTTATCAAGAGTTCTCATCCTTTTGTCATAATTACCTATTTATTATTATTATTATTTTATTTTACGAGCCTGTTAAAGTGACTCTACTCTGTCTGATGAAAAACATGAATAGAATCCAAAAATTGTGGTCGCCATACTCATTGCGGATGCAGACAATGCATCATAGTAACCCACACTATGGCGGCCTAGTAAGATGCATTTTCACGCTTCT
This sequence comes from Hypercompe scribonia, assembly GCA_949316085.1. Classification (NCBI taxonomy): domain Eukaryota; kingdom Metazoa; phylum Arthropoda; class Insecta; order Lepidoptera; family Erebidae; genus Hypercompe; species Hypercompe scribonia. The sequence goes on along the minus strand of OX438981.1, from coordinate 12,389,090 downwards.
TTTGGGGACGTAAAAGGCATATGACAGTCATCGTGGCGTTGTATTACACATACCACGACAACTGTCACCCCTGCATCAATGGGTCTCATTTCTCGCACTCACCAACGAAACACGACAGCACGGATGCTGTCGCTTTAGGTTGATCTTCTGCAGTACAAATAATGTAAACTCAAGGATATTGTACTGATATTTAACTTGGGTAATTTTCTACAGTTAAAAATGTTACGATATACGATCGTTTGTAGATTTGGATCTCGAGAAATTATAGCGTCGTAAAATTTTGTCATGTTGCCACGCAGTTTAGAACTAAACAGTATAATAGGTAGTAAATTTTTAACCATTTACAATTACGTCATCAACAGCCTTTTACAGTCCATTACTGAACATAGGCCTAAGGAGAGCCTTAGAAAGGAGGTTTTGGCCTACTATACTACGCTAGCCAGACGGGTTAAAATAAGATTTGTTTCAAGTTTTCCTTCTCTTTGCAGTGATGTTGTCTTGCATATAGTGTTCCCTTAGTCACCTCTTACGACATCCATGGGAAAAATAGGGGTGATGAAATTGTATTCTAAATCCGTCACCGTATAGAGTTACAATTACATAAAAATCGAAATACCCTATTTGCTATAAATCGGAAGAAATATTAAGAATACTCATATTTGTGAAAGCCGCTATTTACACTTTTGCTAATCGCAAAAAAAATCAATCCGAATTAATTTTTTATAAATTTTTCAGAATATAATTCGTTACGTTTAAAATACCTTTTTTAATTTTAGAAGTAACAAAGGTTCGAAAATGAAAGATATTTGATTGCTTATACACTAAATGCTTTATTTTTGTCGCAATGTCCGAAATAAACGAAACATGAAATATCTAATGACAATGGAAAAAAGAACGGTTTTAGATATGCAGAAAAATAAATATAGAATAAGTTGAAGATACCAACCCGTCTGGCCAGCGTTGTATAGCAGGTCAAAGCCTTGCTAAGGAGACGCCTATGTCCAACAAGAGACTGGTAAAGGCTGTTGATAATGATGATGATCATGTTGACGATGGGTACCATACATAAACTCAATAAATGTTCCTAACTATAAACTGGTGCGATATGTTTTAGTAGGCTTGTAAAATACTACGATTATTTTTATAACTATCATATCGTGCAGACTGTCATACTAAATTTTCAATAATTTTAACTTCACGGAAAGCTTTCTTACCATAAAAATATATTCTTAATTTGGGTACACAGTAAGCCAAGACATTTAAACCCTAGAATTTACAAGGATATCTTAATCCAGGTAGCTTTTTCGGACACAAATCGTGGCTATTTCGTACGGGAGCCACATATTACTGAATTAATTTTCGGAATGTGTACTATACGTTATTACAACTTAAGTAAACGAGAAATAGTATAGTTGATTTAACCAGAAAACACACTAAAGAAACTTAATGTTATAAAGCTTATTTAGTTGCTTTGGATTTAGGTAAATTTAAGTAGAAAAAGAAAGCTCAACACTCAAGTCTTAAAATATAGAATTCAACAATATAAACTCAAACAGCTCAATTTTTTATGACATTACGTAGGTTGTGACTATCACAGCACAATGTGAGCGACAGTATACTTACCTTATGCAAATGCAAATGCCGTTGCATGGAAGTGCTATCACTGACAACAGTGATAGCACTTCCATGCTAAACTATTACTACAATAGTTATTTTTAGTAACTAAACATCATTTTAAACATGTATACTAGCCTGCGTACATACTGTCGCGTTAATGCCACAAGTTGTTTCTAAGCCCTCAACGTTACTTACTTCAACCATCTTACAAGTTCTAATTAACCCTCTTGTTTCTCGAAATAGCTACCCACGTTCGTGTTTGGATATTTCTATTACATCTTCGTAGGTTTTGCTTGATGTCTCAGATAGTATTTTGCCGATCTTTTTTTCTGTTTGACAAATTTGGTTTTTGGAAATGTTTGTAATTTATTTATGACATGACAATGGTATCTAGTTCGACTTATGCAATATTTTTTCAGATAGTATAAATAAATAAATAGAATCTCGTAATAAACAGCATTAAAATCTCAATTGATTATGAGATTTGTGTTGATTATGACAGGTGTGTTTTCCTTACCATGTTCCGGTGATACATTTTATTCTATATTATATAGATTTTTGTGACAGATTTTTTAATGTTTATCTCGATCTTGAAATATTTTAATGTTTTATTTGATTCTGTCTAAATATGTCTGTTTGATAGAGTCTGTCTAGGTGTGACCTATAATAATATAGCCTACATCCACCCACAATAAAACACCTGAAGCCGGCCGACGGAGCGGCTTTTAGTGGAAACACAAAATACTTCTGGCTATTATTTCTCCAAGGAGTCGGAGATCAGAAAAAAAAATCCATCCTGTCCTTAAAAAATAAGTATGAAGAAGAATTTTGTAGAATACTTGTTTTGATAGAATCAAAAACAATTTTTTTTGTATGTCTGTAGAATACTCAGTAGTGTTATTTTGACTTTCCGTATTTTCAGACTATTTGTGTACAGGTACATGTAGTGATATCATATTTAAATGCCTTATAATTCAGAACAAATCATGAGTGCTCAATAATTGAGTATTCATGTTATAGTTATAATTATTATATTATTCATCCAGCTTAAACTTAACTTTAAGTGCATATTGTAAGTTTATATGCTTTAAGCACTAATCTGTTGTATTTTATATACTTTTATAATAAATAAACTGCCAAATACTTAGAAGTCTCCTTTTCATTACGTAATTGACTCAATAGCAACAAAAATCGATTATTACCTAAATGAACCACAAAATAGAGTTGTTGCCGAATATACTTAATGACTAAATTAACACGATGAGTTACTTTCAATAGTAATTAGGCTTTTAGCAGTGATCAAACCCTTTTATAGATCACTTTTGTGAGTTATCGATTGTTCAATAACCCACTTTAATGTCTTGTCTGCTTCGTTATAGTACAAAATAAATATGAAGAATCACTTGATTTGTTGTTTTGAAAATAACAGTATCTAATATCAGTTTAAAATTTTATTTAGAGCGGGACAATAGATAAAAAACCAAAAATCTTAGATGTACCTGTAAAGCATTAATGATACAGTAAATACAACAGTACTATTCCTTTATTATTTACTTTTGATTATTACTCACGTTTCTACGACTCTTTTCTTACATTAAATTCATTTGTGTATAATTCTAATGTAACAAATATTGTCAGTTAATTACCAAAAGACATGTTTAACAAATTTAGAATACTTTTGATCTGATAATAGAAGAAACGTTGGACATGCGACCAGAGTAGTCAGCAAGATCACGATTGATGAAATAACATCAAAGTTAAAAACGTGTGGACGATGTAAATATTAAATTTCCTTTCCTTTTTTGTTGCGATCACTCTTGATATCATTTTCCGCATACAATCGTGATAAGTTAAGTTAACGAGTATGTACTTACCTGACGATCTTTTATAACACAACGCTACTATCACAATAATTTTAAAATCTACCAATAGTACAATTAGTAACTATACTCTTGCGACATGTTATTATAAACTTTCGTTAATTTAAAATGTGATATAAATCGTATTTTAGTAATATTTCTCGCACTTTCTTAAACAATTACTCAAGCTTGAATAACAACAATTAAATGTCTAATACCATCGTAAAAAAATTAATAGATTGATTGACCGTGTTGTGCCTACTTCAAACCATCTAGCAAACTTTGACCTGCCAAAAGCCTATATTTATTTTTACGAGGTCCTCGTAACCTTTGTACGTGGTCAACAATGAGTCGGCTGTCATTTCACGCAATAAACTGCCGACGTGGTAGACAGATCGTATTTGTCAACAATATAAACTTGAGATCATGCTGGCTTACTTTATAAGAGATTATTTATCTGTTGTACTTTACGAAAATATGTGTACTGAATTCGAAATTTGTCAAATTTTGTATGATTAAAGGAGTATATTCAAATATTCAATCAAACATATCTTTCTACTTGCACTCTCTCTAGCAGAAAGCCTATAAAATTTGGTTGCATGTTTATTTCATCAGAAATTAACGCACCTTTTTTCACATAAAGGACTCAAGCCATAGCTATTATGGTCAAATATGGACTGCAGGTTAATTTAAAAGAGGTTCCAATGACTGACTCTTTCTGTTTCTAAACCATTCTTAAACTCAGATCATCTTAAAAATTTTCACCAATGCTATATTAAATCAATAGTATAAATCTCGAAATATCTAATTGTTTTAGGTAAAACACTATGGTCGATTCATACCTTGTGAATCATTTAAGATTAATTCTTTAGCAAAAAAAGAAGCCAATTATGCAGCCAGCTTAAATGGTACAAAATGTTAAATCGTTGTCGTAATTGTCTAAGGAATTTAGTTTAAATAAATAGTTCATATTTTTATTTTTGTAATTCATTCTTAATTACTGCACGTCTCAAGATTCAGTGTATGCTTACTAACATTCTTAGTCTCAATATGTCTGCTTTAGAACTGCTGATTAATTGGTTGCTCGAGAACACTATTCTTGCTTACTAAAATATAGATAAAAGAGATTTTATAGCATTATGAAAAACAATTAATGTCTAGAACTCAAGAATCAAGCATATAACTTTACCAAGGTTCTACGTTAAGTTAACAGAAATAACAGTAAACCGTACCCGTACTTTGGTCTTTGCAATAAGTACGTAGCTAATAACTTAGGTCCGACAGTAACATTCGTCCAGAGTCGACCGTATCGAAATTGTGTGCAGTTACCTCCGAACGGGCCTCGTCTAGACAAAGTCTGCCAAGCGGCTGGAAGATTAAAGACAGCGAGATGAATAGAATGAGCCTAGATTCTGGAGAAAGAAAACTAAAAATGCCTTTACGTAAAGGCTTGTGCGCTGTCACGAACACTGTATTCTTATTTAATCTTTTTGCTAAAGGGGTTTTTGCGAGGCAGCTTTCCTCTTGAAATGTATTGTCCCTTGGGACATAAGAATTGTCTGGAAAAGTATTATGAAACATCAAGATATGGGGTTCTCAGTAAGTTGTGTATCAAACTTAAAAGAAGCAAAACATCTTCAAAGTTGTAAACTATTATGAGGCTTAATGAAAATTGTTTTAACTAACCCTAATAAACCTTATGGAGCAAATATAAAGCATTATAAAATTAAGAATTCATAAACACTATCATAAAAAAAGTTAGATTAATAGTTGATGCGGCAGCCATTAATATCATTAATATGGCTTCACGATGCGAGGACCATAAAGTTGAACAAACGAGAGAGGCGGGATACTTTTACCGCGTAAGCTCCCATAAAAACGCAAGCCCTGAATTAGCTCAATTCTTTGTCACCCCTTTTGAACAACCCTAATTTTTTACTACCACCGTCTTTGTCTAACAATAACCACTACATTCCTATCCGTTAAACTGCATCAAGGAAAAAACAACGTGAAACCGCCTGAGATGAAACGAGATAGAATAATAATGTATATGCACTAGTTGAGAGGACAGAGAGAGGTATACTTAGTAGTACGAACATAGCCATGGATGGGTGCTTTGTACTAAGAGGGAAAGAGACGAGGGAAAGCTTTTGCGAGCGAGCGAGATACAAATAAAAATTAACCAACAGAGGGGAGAGGAACAGAGCTTCTTCAAGCGGGGTGGTTAGTCCGCATTCGACCGCACCGACGGTAACGTCGGCTCTCGAGAAATATTTTGTCGGAAACAATTCGAACTGTGAAAAATAATATCCAAGTGCGCTCGCTTACCGTTAAGGTTTTGTGTTTATTTTGTTTTATTGATATGTTACGGTCCCCGCTGAATATTGGATTACGGGTTTCATCACCGTTATGTCCGACTCTCATAGTTTGATAATTTACGATGTTATTGTGACGAAATACTTGTAAAATATCTAACTGTAAATATTAAGGAAATATCAGGAAGACGTTATGAGCGATATCTGGTCGCCTCGATTTATGTGCTGGTTATGATAAGCTCGGAGCTTTAGCCAAAACTTGTATTCGTAAGAGAGGAATACCAAAGAAAATGTGTGCCAAAATGTTCATTTATTGTTTCACCTTGTTTACTCTTATAATGTCATGGATTGGAGTGTCGGCTGAAGAGGAAGTGTCATCTCCGCTACGAGTAGCACAGTGTAGAGCTACGTGTTTACAGAAGGTAAGGAAACTATAAATCTTCAAATCAACCTTTATTTATTTTTGGTTATAACTTGCTCCACTATAAAAATAGGTTTCATTTTTATTATTCTTTTTGAAGTGTTTGTTAATATCTTTTTTTTTAATGTAGATTTTGTGTCAGATGACTTCATTATTAGTAAATAAACTGAAAAAGCACGTAAATTTGACACTACACACAAAAAGTATTTTAAAATTGGAGTAAAAAACGTCAGAATAAAAAACTAAAGATTATATACATGAAATATGATCCAAATAACATAAAATATAGATGGCACACAGTGATTTTATTGTTGAACAACGCCATTACAAAAACATGGAGACAAAATAACGATTCAATTAGATTGCACCTTTGACTTTTATAGATTTCTTATCACTGAACCAGATTCTGTATAAACTTGTAAACAAAATGAAATCTTGTACTGCATTAGAAAACATCATAAAGTGTACACGTATTACTATCTGTTCATTCTGCGTTTGAGTTCTTTGAATGAATGTCAAAAGTATTTGATTTTCTACAATTCAGTGAATGTTGAACCGAGAGACACTGCTATCAAACAGGGGCGTTTTGTAGATTTATATACTAATTTCTATTTAGTTGATCTTGAAGAAGCCATTTAAAAATTATGAATACAATGAAAATTGTAGATTTATATTAAATTTCATATACCACAATCTAAAGTGATTTGTAAATTTTAGAATCTCATTGAAAAGCACTTCTTTTTTGAGTTGAAAAAAATATTGAGATACCTACTTCTGGAAACGTTTTATGTTAAGAAATTTTCAATCATATTTAGAAATTACTAAACGATTTGTCAGAAAAAGGTTTATTATGCGGCAAACTGTCGTCGACTACAAAATACCGAATTTGAAACTACGAACGAGTTGCTATGTTTTATTATTAGGCCTAACTTTTAAAACTAAATATTTACAACATAAATCCAAGTTTTGTGTACCATTTAATCTAAATATAATTAAAGGCATACCTCAGATACTGTTTAATTAAGCATAACTATTGACTAGATTCCAATTTGGTAGAAATTTATTACCATTCTTAAAAATGTGAAAGTAAGGTTAATTATTTAAATGATCACATTAGTTACCATTCGCAATTATGAGCATAAATCAACTGCAATAAAACTTCTCGTTACTAACGCTCAAAATTTGTTATATTAAACCTAAAACATCATGTTTGTTAACAAAATTGTTATATGACTATTTTCAGTTTCACCGAGTGAGTAGGTACCTACCTTCTTCAAGAAATCTGTATTACCTAGGTACAGTTGAAAACTAGTTGAAAGTGCTAGATAAATTACGTGTTAGCCACAAATGTTTCCACAGTATTTATTTTTTTACTATCAAACATCACGTAAAAATTATATTCCACTCCTACCATGAGGTCTAGTCGATATATCGATATATTCAGTACATCTACTTATAAATATCAATCACAAGTAGGATTTATCTAAACTGGAATATTTGAAACATGTTGCAGCTATGCTGGTTATCAGAACGCTGACCATGCCCCTACAAACGTAACTTAAATCGGTTTGCTTTAAATTGATTTAAACTTATTTGTTTCAAAGTTCCACCACAATATTGAGATGCTATAAATTATATTGAAGTAATCCCATATATTTTCTTTAACACGGATATAGTGAATAATACTTATGATGATCGTAAAATCATTATCATTACTTTCATTAAACATCTAGAATAAAAAACATTCTAATATTAAAAGATATTTTTTTCAATGCTCATCTGTAATTAATTTATCTTAAAGAAAGGCTAATACAGGTGAGAGCAAAAATATATTATTGCACTAGACTATCAGAAAATATTTAATATTAATTAGATAGAGAAGCAAAAAGGATATTTTCCAAAGAACTAGCTACCTATAAAATAACTACAGAGTCCATTAAATTTACCAAACAGGGACTACGTTTGAAATCAGATTTCAATGGAATCATAAATTAGTAGTGTCAGCCACGTTAACTAGATACTTAAGTACCAACGAACGCGTGAATCAAATTACTTAGATCGAAAACAACTCCTTAATCGAACCTTTTGTTGAATGAAATTGATCTCATACATTGTGCGTTGTTTTCTATTTCGTATATTTCTCTGTACACAGCATCTTCTCTTACCAATATTTTATGTTTTCTTTTTTCTAGTCAAAAGGTTGATATATTCTCAAAAATTATGTAAATTCATTTGATTAATTTCAGCCTATAGAAGATGAAATCATCATCTAACTATATGAAACTTTTTAAATAAATCTACCCAATTACGCCATTTTTATTTAAGGTAGCAGAATAATCCTTTATCCTAATTCGGTATGACACGCACGAATCGTATAATCAGCTCTCTGTATATCATGCTGCCGACATATTTGCCAATATATTTATGATTAAGGTTTTGCCGAAGCAAAAAATAAAACCCATATCATTCGCATCATCTACATTTCAAAATCGACATCTGCTGTTAATCTAAGGCATATTTTGTGCGATCACGCTTCAATTTTTTGCGGCCCTAATGCTTTGCTTTATTTTTTTTAATTTAAATTCTACCTGCGACAAAGGTACAAAGATCTCATGCTATTATCTTTTTTGTTTGATTTGTTTGTAAAGGGATGTGCGTGACGTTGCCGGGGGCGGAAGGATAGGTAGTTTCTTTTTTAACATTATTAGGGTACGTGAGGAAATACACAAATTACTTAACTATAGACTTATGTATCGATCACCTACCTGCTTTTGTGCTAAACTGTAGGTAGGCGTAATTTTATAAAATTACTATTTTTATTTAATGATTTTGGTGCAACATAAAAGGATTCATAGACTTGATAGGTTTATAAATATGTTCTCAGACCTATAATTAGATTATGGTTTTAATATGATTCTTCGTTGTCTTTGATTTTAAAACAGAGCATTAGTCCAACAGTTAGTTTGTATTTTTTACTAAATAAATGAAATTGTTATCCAAAGAAAAACTAAAACGAAACTGATTTTAAAACTTTTGTTACAAAACAGTTACTGTACCCGTAAAAAATGCAGACATTGATGGGCCACTCTGTCGCCAGAAACTATTTTCTCCTATTGTGTCTCATTGAAACATGGTCCTTTAAAATATTGGCTTGTGTTTTTTACATCTCCTTTTTTTGGGTAGGCTTTTTGTTAAAAGCGTGCCTCCTTCGATGGCAAGTCGGGCTTTGGGAACATGTGATGAATTTTAAAAAGTACTTTAAGTGCTAAGATATAGATATGGTTATGACTACATTATGGTATGTAAGTTGACTTGTCATGTAAATTTTATGTGTCGTTCCTTTATAAAAATTCATTTTGACTGCTTTCATGTTATGAAAATTGTTATGGATGTGTATGCTTAGAATCCGAATGAGGTTTTTATGTTATTTATTTTATTGTTTGACTCGTATTTTTTTATATCGTTATAGTTTTTAATATAAGATACTTCTAAAATTCGGACATTACAGTATACTTCTAACATCCATCATATACGTAAAAGGCTAATATTCTATATTTTTGAAAAGTAGCTTACACCGTTTTCAGTAACAATTTTATTGAAACCATTTGCTAATTGTTGGCACTGTTTCAATGTTTTCGAACCAACAACTTTTACTACTCTATTTTGTTAATTTTATTGCACAAATTTTAAGTGACTCAAATATTTTCCCCGTTGAACTGTACTTAAAGAAGAATAATACCCGCTTCACCTTGAGACCTAAAACATTGCAAAAAGAGCTCATAAAGAACGGGTCGGGTGATCGTGAAATAAAATCTCGATTAGAAATTTAGGAACGTTCCGGCCTTCTCTTACGGTCCCTTTTTGAAGTAGTCAGTCTGACTTCGAGCTTTATTATTTTATCGTTGTTCAACCATGCACAAGAGGTAGAATAAAATTTTGTTCCAGTAAAAATATAAAAAAAGAACCGACTCAAGGTTTCGGATGCACGTCCTCGGGCTACGCTGCGTTTAGAAAAAATAAACGAGAAAGTCAACGTCGAAATGACCTGCGTTTTTTGTACACGATTTGTTTTCGTTTTTCTTACGTTTGAGTTCATTTGGAAGTAGCCATCTCTGCTGCTTACTGAATTAACTTAAATTGCTTTTACTTTTTTATGTTAAGGTGCATTGGCTTAGGTTTCATTTATACTTATAATTTCATTGGTTGATACAATCGAATGCAAAAAAAAGAAATTTTGATACTTTTCTTTTATTTGTTTGTTTTTGCAAATTCTTAAGTTTAAAAATAGAATAAAATGTAGCAAGTAATTGGAAACAGTTAACATTGCTCGTGGATGCTGGCACTTGTTGCAGATTGTGCCATTTTATAGAAAACAATCGAGTTAAAGCTTTAATATAACATAGAAGGACAGTATACTGTTAAATAAAATATAAATTGATCTATCGACGATCCTGAAGATCTTACTCAAAGCAAAAAGTATGACGGTTTAATAATATGGTACGTAATGTGAAAAAGGCAAGCGGTGCTCGCGACTTGTGCTAATACGGCCTCACCTAGGGTGGCTTATCTGGCATGGCAGTCGTAATAGAGCCGTATAGCAGAGCAGACGATTAATGATTCATGACCCCTCGTAGCGCAGTGTCATCAATATTATTCTGTTTGTATCCAGCGCGTTAGGCCCTCCCTCTCCCGCGCCCCGTTCATACATAAATAAGCGCGACACGTCGTCTTCTCTGATTACATCGCACCGATGTAGTGAGAAATAGTGTAGTCGGATGCTGAGCCCGTCTTTTGTTCAATATATTCCCTAGAGACACCGAATGAATAGTTAACACTGTATGCTCAACGTGCATGTTTACGGTTTCGGGTTTCTCTTAAAGATTTTAGATAAGGAAGGTGAAGGAATTTATTCGTTTGGTGGCAATAAGGTGATGTTACAATCGTCTTTAGTGTGAAGTTATAGGTTTCATGTATCTCTGATTCATATCGTTTGGAGCCAAAACATCCCATTGCATTGAAAACAGGATTTCACAGGCTCTCCTTTGAAACCATAACATAAACAAAGATGTAAAATAAAAATAGCTCTAAAATAATCATTCTATTTCCATCGTCATAAAGCGTTCGCGGAACCATAAAATATTATACGTGCTCTCCTAGTTTCTCGTGATAATGTTCAGTAAACAATAACAACGAATAAAAATACCATGTTACCTCAATATGATTCCTTATAAGACCACCATTTGTCAATATTTTAATATTCCAGTGCTACATGACAATAAAAGAAACACATCGTTACTAGAAATTACATGACGTCCCGTTAGTCTTAAAATTGATGTAAAGCTTCTTGTCACGCGATACGGCGATAAAGCACGCTTCGGGCTCAAACCAAGTAAAAGGTGAACTCGGACTAAATTCCAACACAAACACTGATTGATAACGGCCTTATAGACTCTAGTCCCAGCTTCAGTGTCAATATTGATCGTCATTAAAAGGCTTATTAAACATCGTCAACAGAATGAATTTTCATAAAGCAACAAAAAGTTACTATCATTTTGTCGTCAATTATGGTACTGGAGATAATAAATTACAAGAGTAAAGTTTAAATTACCTTTCGCGATATTTAACCGTCGCTCGCATATATCTTGTAAATCTTTATTAATCTTGAATTTCCAAATAGATAATGACAAATCGTTTGTGACCTCTTGATTACGAACTCAACTCTAATTTATTTGACATTTTTAATTTGAGATAGAACCGGGTTTGGGATGTTTGATTCTATATTGTTTGTTGGATCGTGGCTGTTGGTGTCGGTGTTAAAGCTCGGTTCAGTCTTCCTGACTCCTTCTGATAAATGATGCGTCCGCTACCGCTACATCGCTTCGCTTTTAATTCTCGCACCACTATTGTGTCGCCGTCCAATTTTTGACGTTAACCGCTTTCTTCCACAAACTTATACGTTATTTGGGTTGCCGTAAATAAAATATTAATGATCCTTTTCTGTTTATCTCTTTTAACAATCAATCAATGTGTAAGTGGTTTTATTCTTTGTGTGGTTATCGTAAACGATAATTTATTCTACTAACAAAAGACCTAACGATGTGATTTTGGTAAATACAAGTATGTTTCATAATAAAAGCTTTTTAAATTTCTTACTGGGTGTATAAATTACGACACCATATAAACAAAGAAACAAGATAAACATTACATTGCCTTTCCAAAGATTAAAATTATGAAACAGTTAATCAGTTTTAATGGTACAGTGAGTCCGGGCGGCAGTTTTGATTACATATTTAATGTTTCAGTAAACTATTTTACAACGTTCCGAAGTTGATTGGGATTCGATTAAAAGCAGCTGCCCTCACTAAAGGCGTAGACTAAGCCCTACAGGCTACGATGAAATGGAGATAGTTTTAATGCTCGTAAATTTCATTCCGAGACTCCGACGTCCGATCAACTAATCACTTTCATACGACTATTTGTGCAAGTTTCAAAACTAAAATTTGTAGACGAAATATGTTGCCGTTAGTTGGGGCACCTGTAACGTACCTTAATTTTGTGAAATATGCAATTTGTAGGTAAGTTCATCTGCTGCAATAAAGTGCAAAAACGTGAATGTAAAATGTGTATAAATAAGTGAATTTTATGTTAGTACAACTATATCCACAATACACATATATCACAAATATTACAATAAAATGATATTCATTTATTTGATTAATAGGAACATAACTACTTCATGGTTGAGGTGTTTTGTAATTTAAATAAGCTGCTATGGGCGGAGTCATGCGTACGCGCAAAACAAAAACGTTTTTCGTGGGGTGGGGCGAACTAACTGGGGATAATTCCTTATATCTGCTCTAATTAAAACATTTGAAGAATTCCAGTTTCATAATATGAAAATAATAGAGAGAGTTCCACTTCTATTAGTTCTAACAAAGATAAAGGTGTCAATTTATTGTGTTTCAAAAATTCCAGGCCGTCAGAAACGCCCCAAATCTCTTTATCTCTGCATTAATCTTTTAAAACCCATAAAAACGAATCTTTGGATCTCAACAAATATTTTGTAGGAAAGTGATGGGGGACCATTTTTTATCTAGATCTTCAGATCTATAATACGGCGATCAAAATTCTTAGAGGTGTCGATACAACTAAAGAGTATGTCACTGATGTTGGAGATTGTACTTTATTATGGCTTATTTATTTAATTTTAAGAACCACGACGTACTGAAAAAGAAAAAGAATAAAGTAACAACTAAGTCTACTTATTAATTTTACTGGTATTTTATTACTTTTAAAGATATTTATTTTTCTAGATGATTAATGACTTTCATTGTTCTTACATCGGTAGTTTTAACATAATAATATATCAATGAATTTAAACGTAGCTCTAAAAGAACATAATTAAAAATCAATATAATAATCATAGTTGAAGAGCAGGAAAGAGTGGTAATCAGCCAAACCCACGTAGGTACAAAGATCTAAGTCGCCTAGTTATTTTAAAATAGTATGAGTAGCATGTATATCACTACTGTACTGCCACTTAAAGTGTGAAATGATCATTGGGGGCTCGCGTGGGCTGCGCCACAGTTGGTATTCTTCATACAAAAAACACGAGGCACCCCGTTGTTTTAGAGTTTAAAAAATAATGAAATATGACTTTTTTATGTAAAAAGTTAAGAGTTTAAGCATTCGAATTTTTAAATACACAACCCGCAGTGAACACTTTTAAAATCGAATTGGAGTTGAGTTTTTATATTCGATGTTTGTTTTTTAATATTAACATTCAATAATACACGTATAAGTGAATATTATTTTCATTAAATCTATGTATTCATACCTGATAGAGAAATAATATTTAAATGAATTCAATATTTTAGAACATTTAAAAGTTTGAAATTTAATGAACACATTTATAACGAACTTTACTGAACAAACGCTGTCCACAATTTGGACAGATGGTCTGTCCCGAAATGAATCTATTCATAAACATTAACAGAAAAGGATCAGTGAATGGAAAATGAGAATGGCTTCAGAATAAATCAGTTTAGTTTTATATTCCGTCCATATATTTGTTCTCTCTTTGAAAGCAGTTGTTTATCATAAGAATTGGCTATGGATTTCTTTATTAATACTCGATATAGCAACGAACGACAGTAAATATGTAGTCACTAACGGACTAATACATATTATTCAAAACAAAAATATTAAATACATATAATAAAAGATAACATTAGTATTTACCTAACAATCGACAACACAACAATGTGTGGTTGTTATACAATCCGAAGTAGGAAATTATACGGCAACTATACGAATAAATAAATCACTCATCAACCACTCCCGAAAGCTTCCTTACTAAATCACCTCCTAATTTTAAACTTCGAATTCATCTGAGTAAACACAAACGATTTGAACAACGAGAAGACTAAAATACCAATGGGGTTCCAAGCCATTCGTCTCGAAAACGCCTGTCATGGCCAATAGCGTCCATCAATGTTCCGTACATTTGGCTGAAGCACGTAACGTACTCATTTTAGATTCTTAAAATAATATTGTTTCTTCGGCCTCTTCAACCATTGTGTATTAGCATCTGGAGATTGGAATTGTGACATGAAGCGACAGTGACGAATTGTTACTATGAATTTAGACTTATTTATTCTTTGTAACTTTCAAAACCTAACACACTGTGTATATAGTATTAAAATAAAAAAAAATGTTGTTTTCATGTGACTTTGTATACATAATATATCCATATCTATATTACATATATTGACTGCTGGAACATTCTTTCAACACATTAATGTTGTGTGATTATAATGCATATTGTTTTATGCCACTTAATACTTTAGAATTTTGCCATTTTTAACAAGATACTAATTTTTTTCAGATATAAAAAAGGAAAATATTTTTTCTTAGAGACACAATTTACCGTTAAAGACAAAAGCATTACTGTGACATAATTTTAACTAGTACAGCCATTAACGTATTTTTCTTGTATCATAGATGGAATATTGATGAACAATAAACTTAAACACTGACCTCTAGGTTTTATCGAATCTATTTAAGATCTGATTGCTAATTCTTGAAGAAAAATAGATTCTTTATTTATTCTACATATCTTAATCAAATAGAGTTTAACTTGAAAAGAGGTTAAAACGGACAGTTAGATAGATATACGACTATATAATTGCCTCGGTGACGAAATGGTATGCGAATGCGACTGCTGTGCTTGAGATCTTGGGTTCAATCGCCGTTTTTATATACAATATTAATGTATTTAGGAAAAAAAATACCTAAGTATGTTATCAGCACAAGCTCTGCTTAGTTTGAAGCTGATGGCGCTGTGTCAGTATTGTCTGAAATATTTCAATATTTAAATGAAATCGTTTGATCCAGATTTTTTACACCTAAAAGTAAAATAGAATTTGCCGAAGGTAGCTCAGTGCTATTTTTATACACGAAAATAAAATGAAGCCATACCATGTATGATGCCGTTATTGTGAGTTTTAAGTCTACACCGTGATATTATAATTATGAATGTTTATCTAACGTCACCAAAAGTTTGCACTGTCCGCAACTGTTAAATTCGAGAGGAAGGAGGTACTTCATCGACCCAAATATGCTTAATATTTTTATATTTTGTTCTCATTATATATGATGACATACTACTTAAACAGTCTCTTACTTTTAATATATTACAATACCAGACAGCTTAGAAAAGCGAAGTCTTGTTTATGGAGGCATCTAATACAACTAAATTGAGTACCCACTATCGCTCTGAGATGGTTATTTATTTTGTGGTCAATACATTGGAGTTAAAACGCAATCTTGATATATTATTTATATTGATTTGCATGGCAAAAAACCATCTCAGATTTTATGAGTGTTGATTGAATTAATTGCTTACTTTAAATAATATTCATATATTTAAAAAACACACATAAAAAATTGAGCAAAATTTTGTTACCGTTACTTTTAATTACCAGTTGCTAGCAGACGTATAAATATTGTATGTCATTTAATATAAAAGTTTAAATAAGCATATGTTTCTTTAAACATTTTGTATTTTGACAGTACAGTTTTAACCTATATTCATTTACATTCACGTAACTGCAGTGTCTAAGGCATTGATATGAAATCGAATTCGCTAGCAATTTTATCTAAATCAAATTATATTACATTTCAATGACATATTTATTAGTGATACAGTACACGGATAGTTTTATTATCACGGCTGAGATATTTTAACGAACCAAATGTAAGTCTAAAATAAAAAAGGAACATGTCGGAACATTTTTTGTTCATCGGACACGCCATTTAAGTCACAATCGTAAATTTTATTGAAATGTCGCAACAGCGATCGCCGCACGAGATGTCTTGTCTTCGGGGACGAATTTATGCGTAATTCGTAAACAAATTGACGTGTTCGGGGCGTACTTTGAAGGGGACCTCGGCTTGACGACTTGACGCGTCTTTTGAGTCTTTTAGAATATTTACGAGATGACTGTTGTACATACTGTTAACTTTATTGCTCTGTCACGTCTTTTATTTTCGGATTTAAAAGGTTGCGAGTTATCAATCTCCCAATATAGTTTGTGAATTTGTTCGTAGATATTTTGAAGTATTTTATATCCATTTGCGCTTTTAGAAATGACACCTCAATGCTCGTTCAGTCTGGTTCCTAAGGCTTCTTAAGTCGTAAAATGGTATCACCTTACACAATAGGCATATTGTCTTATTATATGGCATATCGTATGTGCATTTCACGATAAATTTGATGCTTTTTCTTGTATAGTATCTATAATTTTGAATAAATGTGTGTTTTACTTTTATGCATAAAGCTTTATTTTCTCAGTCTTTAAATTAAATAAGTATCATGTGTATTGGTATTACTTTTTTTTCTAATTCAGAAAGAAAGTTTTGCAGAATTTCATAAATGTTCAAGTACCACTAGATCGTGGTCTCCGACACCGTACCCGCAGTGCAAATGCCACACGTTTTCTCAACACGGCGTCCTGCTGCTCAGTGTTACCATCTAAACTGCTATTAGTTGCGTTTTACACGCCGGGCGTTCCAACATGTTTATTCTTAATTGACTCCTAAATATCGCTGTTTTGGCCATGAATCGTGTTGAACAGACATGTTTATTTGAAAGTATGGAAGCGCACTCCTAAGTGAGCCATTCGTCCACAACTTTATAGCGTGAGGACGCTAAGGCACTCGATATAGTTCCGTTGCTTGTTAATTAAGAATTCGCGGCCATGCTTTATGGTAGGCAATAGTCACAACAATAATATATCTTTAACGCTCGCATTTCCTTTCTTAGTCGTCCGGGCTTTCGAGTTTTATCTGATGTCGTAAGACGTATCGGTAGAGGCTATCAGCCTGCGTCAGATGTCTGTTGTCCTGTTCGTATTTATCTGCTCACTATATAAAAAGGTCGGGTGATTGTAGCAATCTCTTTGCCAGAGTATCCCAGTTCATTATTCTTGCGGTTCTGGCTCTCAGCTATCGCACTCACCGCGACAATCTTTTATCCCAAAACCTTTGTTTCCACATAAATTACTTAACTCTTCAGTGCTACCGAGGATTGCTTTGGCTAATGTCACAACTTTGGATTTCTCCGTTTATTCAGTTTCGTTTTGCATTCCGCCAGCTGCGTTTGCTCATTGTCTTTTCGTTTTAAATTAAAAAAAGATTTTGTTGTTATTCACACTGTCTTCCTCGCCCACTACTTTATGTAACGTCAACTTGGGAATGAGGTATTCTTTCTTATTGTAGCCGCACTGAGTCTTTACGCAACGTTGGATTGCATAAATTATTGAAAAGATTTTATTTTAATTAAAGCGTAAGTGGGTATTGGATGTAGGTATTCTCGCATTTGCATAATATCATTTGCATGGATCGAGTTTTTCAAAGTAGCCAGAATGTCATTGACTTTGTATAAAGATGGCATTAATGCAATGACTGGTTTATACTTCGGCCGTATAATCATATACGAGCGCATACGCAGGTGGTACTTATTTTGGACACGTGCTTTGATAGGCGAACAACTGTACGAAATTAATTTAAGTTGACATTTTATTTGATAGATTGTTAAACCTCGTAAAGGAAGTTCATCAATCATAAATATTTTAAATGCTTTTACGGTTAATTTTTATCATCGTCATCAACAGCCTAACAGGTCACTGCTGAACCTCTGTTAAGAAAGGAGGATGTGGCCCACTACACAAGACTGTAGAGTTTATTTCATGTTTTTCTTCTCTTTGCTCCCTTACTCGGATATTACGAATACTTCGTATTCTTAACACGTCACCACACGGATACACGGTTTTTATAGTTTAAGAGGCTAACGAGTTATCGAATAACTTAATGGTTAGTGATAGAAAGCAGCGAAAGATTTTTTTTAACACTAGTTTTCTGTGAAGCTGTGGTATCACTGAGGTCGAGTCTGCTCCTACGTGCTAAAATTTGACTGTCTCAGGCCTAGGACGCAGTAGGTTCGTTTGCCGATAGCTGTTAAATTTAATTTGCAGATAAATATTACTATGCATATTTAGTATATGGTATGGTCTGTGTTTAAATATAAACAAATCAAACTTGCTCATCTGCAAATAAAATTGGAATTCATAAATAGTTTTCTTGACATTATTTGAAATGAAATCAGTTTTAAGTTCTAGTGACACACAAAAACCATTGCAAACAATTTGTTTAATTATCCCACAATTTCTAAAATAGCCAAGGTATAGCTTGTTACGTGAAAGTGATGACCACTAATTCCAAATTCAAAGAGCTTCACCCAACACATTATTAAAGGAGCCCGTCCAAGGACGGCTGAAGTAACAAGTGCCTAATCTCCTTAGTGGTCGCATCACGGTTCAATGTCTCATGAAAATTAGATCCTTTACTTAGTTAAACTTTGTATAACCCTTTCTAAGGTATCTTGTTTAGACGTATTTGTAAACCTACCTGTTTACGTGAATTTATTTACTGAGAACCGTTTTACGAGTATCTTGTATTTAATACATAAATTTCATTTTAATATAATAACGAGATGAGATTGCTATAACAGTTCTATGACAGAATAGTCTATAACTGTTTCACTCTTTTGTATCTAAAATATTAATATAATTATATTGTTTGTAATGCCTTATTGAAGAATTGAAAGTTCACACTATCTCAACTAATCAATTATGTATATTACATCAGTAAGTTTTTCGTTATTCTGGATATCAACTTACAATAAAAACGAAAACTAAGTAAGAAAAACTATTATCTATACTCGACCAGCTAAATAACATAACACTTTTGTTACCATCGCGTAGTTACAACATCTTGTACAGATAACAACTGTTCATTTTTCTTTTTTTGTATAAATTTTTTATCTACATCGATTTATCGATGGGTAGCACGACGTATCAAAAGTCGTGCATCATAGTTGATATCAATATAGACAAAGTGAAATAAAATGCACCATAGCTAAAAAAGTACGGAACAGGAGTTTAAAACAGGTAGTTCAAAATATAAAAGGAATAGAAGACGCCAATGAAAATTGTTTCAATTTTCTAATGCGTTTTAAACTTGTTTTTCAAATTGATACAGACTTATAATGTAAGGTCATTGCTTTCTGTATGATTGTTTTATTTTAATTCCTTTACTTTACAAAAGTAAATTAGAAAATAGTTCTTATACCAGTAATAAAACAAAAATATAAAACGAGTACAGTTATTAAGCAGGCTCATATATCATAGCTGTCAAATTGCTTGCAGCTTAAATATTTGTCCAGTAAGTGTATCTCTTAAGCTTATGCTATGTATTATTAAGCTCATCAATCACTATAACAAAGCGATGTTCTTTATAGTATATATAATTAGAAACTATTTGGCCACTGATACTGTTACTATCTATTTCAACTGTTTAATATAGTCAACCATCGTTAAGTAAATTGAGTTGATAACTAATTGACATATTGGTGATGTGAAACTTTCGGTGTTCGAGTATATTGTAAGATAATTTACTACAGGGTAAATAACAAGACATAGGTTTTATAGACATTACAGTATTGATAAAACAATACGATCATAACCTATAGTACCATCAGAAATTTATGCTAGCATTCGGATTGCCTTTTTTCTCAGGTATGTTGAAATAAAAAACCCTAAAAAGGAATTTGAAATTTTCTGCAAATCAATGACTTTAAAAACTTAATAAACGTTTTATTGACAGTGTGATGCACGAAATTAACAAAAAAAAAAATACAGACTATTAGTTTTTAGGCTAGGGTAGACAATGTCAGCAGTATTAGCTTCAAACGGGTTTTATTTTATAGCTGACAGTAAATGTTAGTCCTACAGTTTTTGTCCCACAAGTATTTTTTGTCTAGCAAGATACCTCAGAGGCTTTGTTTGCCTAAAGCTCCTTCTACAGTAAACTACTGCTCATGTAATCCCTTCTTTAGTAATTAACTCAGTTACCTAGAAACTGGCGTTCTGGTGTGTAAAAAAATAGCACATATAGCCTGAGATCCTTTACTGGTATATATTGTGTGTAGCAAATTAGATGTTAATTATTATTCCACAAGTGTATACAGTATGCGATATCTGAGACAAACTTGTAGTTGTTTCTACTTCCTAAGTAGTGCTGCTTCGAACATACCGATTATGTCTCCCACATGCTATGTATTTAAACTGTAATCATACGTTTGTTCGCATATAAAATGGAGTTTGCTAGCAACTGGAATACAAACGGTTTTATACAGTTGCGTGAATGAATTTCTTCCCATTGTTTTATTCGTGTATGTGCATGCCGTTGCACTGTGTGTTACTATCATTAATAGTTCGATTTATGCTCACTTTGTAAGAGGTGTAACATGGAATATTAATTAGATAGCCATGCCTTATGTTATTTAACTGTTAGAGTAATTATATTATATTATCAAATAACTTGGTATAAGTGAAAAATTTATTATAACTATCAATTATTATAACGAATTATTCAGGCTTACATATTGTTCTACTGGGCATTTTGTTCGATTGGAG
Organism: Hypercompe scribonia; assembly: GCA_949316085.1. Classification (NCBI taxonomy): domain Eukaryota; kingdom Metazoa; phylum Arthropoda; class Insecta; order Lepidoptera; family Erebidae; genus Hypercompe; species Hypercompe scribonia. The sequence goes on along the minus strand of OX438981.1, from coordinate 12,367,840 downwards.
TGTAGGGCATTATGTGAAAAGTCCCAGTAAGTGTTGCAGTGTTATTGTTCAGTTCCTTTTCCTACTACTTATTGCGGGAAATATTCAAGCCCTGCTCGACCGCAATGATACTAAGGCGTCACAGAAAACTGATGTTAAGCAATTCTTTCATTTCATTTCACCGACGAGGTTTCTTTTTCTATATTAAGAACCTGCCAAAGTCACTACTCTGCTGATGAACAGCATGGAAAGAATCCAAAAGTTGTGGTCGCCATACTCACTGCAAATGCAGACAATGCGGTATGGTGATCCACTACAACACTATGGTGGCCCAGACATGTGGCCTATGCGGCCATGACAGTCATCGTGGCAGTGTTAGCCTCACACAGTTACCACGAAGTTACTGGATCGTAAGCACTCTCACCTTTATTCGTTAGGGAGCAACCTCAAATGGCAGTACGCAAATTTATTTGGAGTCCATCTAACATGTTTTATATTGATCGAGAGTTTTGACTTCTATAGAATAAGAAGATACAAAATAGTATAAATTATAAAAGAAGCTAAAAAAGACCAGCCATGACAACAAACATATCATAGTCTATAAAAACATTCTGCAACTTAAAAATGACTGGAAGAAATCAATTGAAAACGGGTTTCTTTTGAAACTGGTCACTTGCAAAAACAAATTATAAACCAGCAAAGAAAGCACACAGTCTCAAAACTAAAGATAAGTTTTATTTGAAAGATTAAATCAGTCGCTTTAAATTGAGACCAGTAGGAATAAATTTCGTTCCAAGAACTTTAGTATCAATTTACGCTGAAATACATACTCGATGGGATCTCTGATTTACTCCATTGATTTGATCAGGATTCGCGTGTCTCCATTTTACACTTTTTGTTCTGAATTTTGATAGATTGGATCGTGTCACTCACAACGAAATCAATTACAGTATCAGTGTGTTCTATATCAGCAAATCTTATCCGTCTGTCAGAGTTCAATCTACTAAATGGATTGCAACATATACTTTTCTTTAGCTACAGTTTTTGTGCGTCCTACATGTTGCTGACGTCACCGAGGCTTTCGTCTCCTTTTCGTATTACGCAAGGCTAGTTTGATTTCTCTTTGCTTTTATTTAGAAGACTCTATAGCCCATGGTAAAATGGTTCTTTAATAAAACTCTTTCTTCAACTTATAAGTGTTTTAGCGAACCAGTACTTTATACTTTGTATTTTATGTCTAAAAACTATTTCTTGACTTGTAACGATTATCCATAGCGAAGTCTCTTGTAAGAAACAAAACTTAATTAAACAAAATTCTAAAAGAAACTTCTTTCGTGTCAGAAAATTTGAATAACTAAAGTTTACACTTACGCGTACAAAAATGTCTTGTGATACATTACATAACTTCAGTCCAGTCTCAATCCAGTTTTTAATACCGTAGCATTAATTGGTAACAGAAATGCTAGAGTAATTTTCTTTTTGATATAATTATACACCCGAATAACCTACGAGTATTATACTTGACAGACATCCATCTTTTTATTCTGTACTTATTTTATCACTGTTATTTCTTTATTCATAATATTCACATCTGCAAAATGTTTAACAACTGTTTTTTTTTATTACAGGTAATTTCTAAAGGTGACTTCCTTAAAATCGTCATTGTCCGTATGGACAGTAAGTAACCACACATAATTTAGGGGTGTCACTGGCATTAAAATGATACAAATAAAACGTTTTGTAATGCAGTAACTCGAAGGTATTTCTAGGGTATTATGCTCTATGTCCGAACCTTTTATAAAGCGGAAATCGTACATACCATTCGTATCACAATCGAACCCACAAAATAAATCGCGGCCATACAAAGTTGGCAAAAGACACGTTCTAGCGTCATTTCAATAAACGTTATTGTATTGAAAACTGACAATGGGTGCAGGAAGTGATGTGTCCCGTGTATTGAGGCAAGTGGACTGTTCATAATTTGTTCATTGTGAGCGTGTAATGGAACGCGTCCAATAGCCACGAAAACTATTGTGTGCGAAAGCGACCGATGCACTTCCTTTCTAATTGGCTTTCACACTATACACAAATAACCAGATAAATAACATAATTGAGGGAAAATTTACAATGAGTGACGCCATGTTGACCTCTCTTTGTAAAGCGTTCTGGGGTCCGAGCAAATTGAAACTGTTTTTTAGTTTGCAGTTTTGCCTCCGCGAATATTCCAAGTGTTCTTGAGATTTGGATTCGAGCTTATGAACGTTTGTTTACATTAAACTTTAAGTTCAAAGTATTTCTGATAAAAATATTTTATAGAATATATTGTATTGTTATATAACATATAAATTTTACTAATTACACTAGAAGCCCGTGTATAAAATTCTCTAAATTTAGAAAAAAAAAATGACCAAATTAGTTTTGATCAGCAAACATCTGTAACTTCTCAACCTAATATCAAAATAGTTCATAATACGATCCTTTAACGCTACCTGGTACGACGTATGTATATACGTACCTATCCTAGCTGTCATTAGCGTAACTGTTTAAGCAAAGTCTTAAAATACATAATATTAATCGTAGCAACAACCGAATACTTCTTCAAAACTACATAATTTATCATCCACCATCAAATAAATCCGTTTAAAGTTATGCATATAAAATACTGTGCATAAGAATCGTCGCTAAATAATGTCAAAACATTTCCCTCTAAGGAATTTTCTTATAATCCCCGTTCAGTAGTCAGATTACAATGGCTACCGCGAGCCTCCGCGATAACTAATCGCATTACGTCTGTTAATAATTAATTCCTCGATATTTCATACACCATGATAGACGTTATCTCCAGTCCCATCTGCATCTGATACTAAGATACAGCGAGTGCCTTATTTCAACCATCGACAAAGAACTCTCTCGTTCCTTTTGTTAAACGAAAATAAATGCAACAATATTGTTTTAAAAGATCAAGCTTTCCTGGTCAGTTTTTACTATCGGCCTGTGACTCAAGACCTCCTAGTGGGTCAATCGTTAACTGTTTATGTGACTTTTAGTGTCGTTTGTGAACTATATTAAATGTTCTTTAAATTTTCTTTGCTATTTGAACATCGTAGTATAAATTGTAAGAAAAATTACGCAAATATTTCATTAATCCTGAAATCACAGATATAGCTGTTACAAACACAATTAGTACTTTAAGTGAGCTGTTGTGAAATTAAACGCGTTGGAAAATATTTTATAAAAAGATTAAATGTTCAAATTAATCTTTTTTAAGTATGTATGTCAGTATTGGCATTCTTAAAATACCAGCAATTATGTTTATATTTACTCAAAACCTTGTACTTAAACAGTATTACATATATCACACCTGTTTGTATACCTGACAATATATATTACGATGCGATTCTATCTATGTTATGATTTTAGAAGAAAATAATTAAATATTAGTGATAAGTTATTTAAACTTTAAAAACACAACTGTTCTGACCTTAAACTAGGAATATTTTGCATCTAAATCTAATATCACAGTCTCTCATCGCTTGAGACACATTTGTGACGTCATAGCACCATTTGTCAAGCTGAGCTGGCGTTGCATTCAGCCCGACTTATCTAAGAAAGCTGGCTTTACTTCCATATCACACGAATATCCTGACTCGATACGCTTCAGGCTGATATACAGATTTATTAGTTTGTAATTTATGAGATACAGTTTATAACTGTTTGACGTTTATTGGAAGATAATATTAAACGCCTATTAACTAATAATAAAAGATGAAGTTACTAGTATGTTTTGAGTTATTTCAAAAGTTTAATAGAATGATGTAGAATTAGAAAGAAAACATTGTTTGATACTTTTTTAAGCACTGTTTTTTTTTAAACTTTGAAATTTGATATCTAAAGAAAGCATTTATTAGTGATATACTAAGTGTTACCATCACTCAAAAAGCAATTACCAACGATTGAGAATATCAGATAATGTGTTTAAAATGCGGGACCACGGACCAGTAACGGAAATTCTACTTAAATGTAACTATGTTCTAAGCACTTGAACTGGCAGAACAATAAAGCCTTTTCATGTTCTTATTAAAAGCTTCTTTTATTTTTATGTTTGACATTTGATGGCGCACATGTCACTGCGAGCCACACATAGGGGCAATTTTGTCATTGATGATTACTTGGAACAGAAACACCATTGTTGTCACTTAAAAGCCCTTTTTATGTTTTAAACATTTCAATATCAATATTTATGAGTGTTTTAACAGTGGCATATTTAAAAATCTCTAAAATGCTAAGCTGGAGTCATGAACTTTAAATTCCTGTTTTATTTTAACACTAACATGCAACACGTAAACATATATTTAAAAACATATTTATTTGCCGAAGTTAACAAAGATCTGTGAATAAAGTTAGACGTATTACCTACACTTAACAATTTAAATACTGTACCGTATTGCTACTATTATTATTGGGTTCCTCTTAATAAGATGGGTCGCCAGAACTCCTCGGCAAGATACATATGAACATCGATGTGTTTCACAGGCACAAAAAATCACTAACACATATTCTATTTAAACATCATAGACACAAAAAAAAATTATATTACCTATGGGTAAAATATTAAGTTTTATTCATAATATTTTATATTTTCTGAGTTACAGTACTATATTTGTTGAAGTAATCCATCTTCTTTGGGTCTAACGTTTACGGATAATAAAAAAGTAAGCAAGACACGTTGCTTCTTCGTAAGCTTCTGATACGGCAACAGGTTGCTGGTGAAAGGTGGTAAAGCAAGCTTTAGTCTGTACCTTTGATAAATCTCTATATCTACACGAATTTATTGCAAAACGCTTGTGCGGAGTGCATTAGAGTTTCGTAAATGTAATATCTCATTGAAAGGGCAAGTCAACAACATAAGAGGTGGGTGAAATATTATCAAACACAAACAAGTCATAAATTATATTTAGTCGTGCTAATGTAAAAATATATTATTTTGTGAGTTTATGTTCCATGGGAATATTCATGCGATTTATGTGAGATGAATAAATAACAATCAACTAATCGATAACATATCTTCATATGCCTACATACATACATATTCTACACTTATAGTCTCAATCAGAAGAAGGTTTAATCACAGTTGTCTTTTTTATATAATGTAAAAAAAAGTATGAGAATAACCTGGATTGTGAACATTGTAACTAGTACCAAACTTACCTTCGTTTATGTGCCAAAATGTTTTCACACAGCCAAATCTCTAGAATTAGCTAAAGTTAGTCCAGACACAGATAAGCACAATGGACACAAGTATAAAGTGCTGGCACTACGAAAGGCATTTATTTAGTCGACTTTTGTTTTTGCTGATTTAAGAAGCGTTTATGTTCTAAGTGGCTAGTCGGACGCCGTATTACTGAACAAGTAAGATAATCTTTTTTCCTTTTGTGTTTCCCTAATGTTCCCGAGGAAATTCTTCCGAAATCCTTTGTTCAATATTTATGAAAATACTTCGAAAAGAAATTGTATTGTTCCACTAATTATATGCGCAGCTATAATTCCGATGTTACTTGAAACAAAGTTGGGACAAAGGAGGATTTTAATTTCGTCACAAATATTTGTGAAGTGTTTGAAAAATACGTTTAAAGCGTTACTGACAGTTCAAAATATCTTTTACTTGGCTATTATTACGTTCATAAGACATTTTAAACGATTTTGTTACTTTCATATTTATCGCTATTTTATTGAGTTAAACATAATGAAGTACGTGTATTTTATACTGTACGTGTACGTGTTTTTTTGTACATACAAATGTAAAAATTAAATTATTTATACTAAAGGAGTATGGAATATCCAAGTATCATAAAGATTGGATGTTTTCATTGTGTTTCATGTCTCTTGATACATATTGAAACTTTTCGAAGAAAATTATAGCATTATATTCATTATAGAATTGTCTAAATGCATAGCACTATTTAAATGATTCTGTAACGCAAGCCGACAGGAGTTATGTCCATGTATTTTTTGTTTTATTTGAACGTGCCGTGGGCACATAATAAAATGAAATCAGCATCAAATGATTTCATTTTAGCAATGGAGAATAAAAAAGTTACGCAACTTAATTAACCAAATGTTGAATTAGGAATTAGATGAACCGTGTCGAGAATCTTTGAGTAATAACCCAGACCGTGTAAGCTTATATTAGCCACCCAGAGGTTACGGGAAACAGCTCTCACATCTATTAGGTACGTAATTATTTTGACTATGGAAACTTCGTGCCGGCATAGGACATATATCCTACAAGCAATTTGTTTTCATCAAAGTCATACTATGATTTTTATTGGTAAACACGATATCGTCTTTAGAATATTTTAATTTGAAAGTACCAACAAATAAGAAGCTATTACGTTTACAAACGGTTCGAGTCGATCGTTGGCGTGACTACGCGACAAAGACTCAGGTAGCATCGGACAACAGCGGCTTCGACTAAGTAAATTGGATATCAAACGAAGCGTGACGATTTTATCTTATAAAAATTGTTACCCTCTCTTTGGCATCTTTACGTAATTCTGTTCACACAATGGACAGGTTCCTCCGTTTCTTTATTCTTTTAAAGAGTAATATTACGATACTGTGAATAAATGTTACCATATCAACAAATACTACAGTCAATCAATTTTCTTACACCAATCGATTATTTAGCTCCAGAATCATCTAAAAGAAAATATTACGTAATCTTACCATTTTCCTAACGAGTTTTACGAAATGCTACAAAGAGAATAAAAGTAATACAATGAAATTTGACTTTAAATTAATTGAGTAAAACAAAATACGAGAGATATTTGACCTACTTTATGCGGTTTGGTATAAGTTCAGCTAGTAAACTAAAACAGTAATTATTACCACTGTAGCGAAGCCAAGTTACAAAGTGTGCTATGCTAAGATTTATTGTGATGCAAGTAGAACGAGTGTAGTATCACCGTAAATATCCGCCTTACGCTGCCTTCTGCTTCCTATGAACTGTTTCCATTGATTTATAGCGAGGGTTTTAAAAGCTAACTTTTTATAAAACAACTCTGGCCAGTTGTTTCCAACTGTCTGTAGCATCTGGCTTCCTTAGTTCAGTTTTACTTGCCGTTTCAAGAACTTTGTCTTTTTAAATTTGATAGCTAAAATAAGAATAAAAAAGTTGGGGGTGCTCGAAAGCTTAAGAGGTAGCTAATGTTTTCAGTGACAGTTTGATTTAAATCAATGTATATTATAGTTGGACAAAACATTATATCATAAATGTGTACGAAGATAGATGAATAGTAAATGAACTGTATTAAATCGAGTTAGCATTGGAAAGTTTCATTCCCTTTCTGCGTCCATAAATCGTTATTAATCCTCATTTGGAAGCAGATTCAATAAGTAATAATGAACGACAAGACCTGTAGCAGTAATAGCGAGGGCCACTTTCTAGCTCGGTGGTTAATGTTATAAATCAAATAGTCGTGTTCTTGTCATCAATGCCGCAGTACCAAAGCGCGTTGTTGTATCGTAGATAAACCAGGTTATTTAAAATGTTTAGTATACTGAAAGCATTTATTACAGGCCTACATAAATGGGTTGGTTGTGCTCACCGACTGGGGGCGGCTATTTTGTATTACGGTTACTTGTGGTATCTTCGTGTCAGTTTATTTAGCTTAACACTAACTTAATTGGCTATAAATTAAGCGTCTGCAAGTTAGCTAGTTACTGAAAGTACGGTGGGATTTCTCTTCTTGTTAGATCTCACTATCGTAACCTGGTAACTGTGGCAAATTTATGTAAGTATTGTAAGTTCTCGCATTCGCTATACGCGAAACAATAAATACTCAAAGTTTAGTAGGCTTTTATCCAGACTATAATATATCTTTGCTGTGGCAAATTGCATTTAAACTCGACTAGCTTTAATGTGGTTAGATAAAAAACATCAATCAAAGCAACGTATTAAGTAATACCTAAGATGGTTATACCTCTGGCTTAAATCAAATATCAAATTCAGCATTCTGAGTGCTATACTGAAGCTTTTTGTAATACGTTCGAATTTCTAAATTCACAGACTTAGCTTCCGCCAATGCGAGCGCATCAGCATAAATGATTCATAGAGACAAGTACACAATGCATGCTAATATATCCCCTCCTAGTGCAACAAAGATTGTTCCTAGTCGCGGAGACTTAAAACAGGTGGAGTTACAATTAGCGGCAAAACTAGGGTACCTAAGTATCTGATGTACGCCCACCTTTACGATTCACTGCATGCTTCGTTGTTAAGGGCAAGCAGGCCTCTTGAACATTATACTAAATACAATGTTAAATTAAAAGGTATTATTTTTTTGCATAAAAATTGAAATGAATTATCTTAAAGCACAACCTGACAGTTTGGCCAGGTTTTTTTACATCGGATTGAAACTATTAATAGATCAAATTTAAAGATTAGATTTTTTTTGTAATGAATTCATCCACTTTAAAATTACGAAATAATTTACTCCCTAGTAATTACCAGTATTAGAAATCTCAAACATTTAACGAATTTCTGAATGCTTAATACTAAATTGGTATAGTCTAAATATTGTTTATGTACGAGTATATTAGTGATGTTTAATTAGGTTAATAAATGTCTTGTTCTACTTTTTCACTTTCTAGTTCTTTCCATTTTATTCTGCATCAATTTTCCTTCAAAAAGGTTTTCGTTAAAATTCTGAATCCTTGGTTTGTATTCAAAAAGTCAACACTTTGAAAATATTTCTTTTAACTAAACGAGCCAATGAATATGTCTGTAACATGAATATAGACATTCAGATAGCAAGTTAACATTAATTCCAATATTTCTAAGTAAGTAATGAAGGCACTCGCCTTAATAAGTACACTACTCGACTTCATAGACAGTGGAGAACCTAGGAGGGATTAGCTCACTTGACGCACCGTCCTCTTCTGTTTACACTATGGCTACAAGAACTACAAGAACTTTATGGTGTTTGTGTCTCACTCGTGTAATTCTTTCGGCCTGTTTGTCTTGGATTAAACGCATGTCTTTGCTTTTGCCGCTACTGTTTGACCACCCGCCTACATAAATATTTGTTATTGTATGCGGCCATTTACTTACCGAGTTATGAACCCTTTAATTGCTCTTCTTATTTTACGCTTTTGAAATATGGCCTTTGATAAATTTGAGTCTAGCCGACGGTCGTAAAAGGCTATGTCCCACTTTGTAACAAAAAGTGGTGGTCATAATCTTATTGAAGATCATATTTGATTTGATATGGGTTACTGTTCTCATCAGTGGGTTAGATCAAAGGAGGTGGTGCCCTTTAGATGGTGAGTTCGATTTAAGTGTTTCGTGCAACTGTACATACGGACTAATGATATCTCTATGGTTCAAGTTCCTGATCGATAAGTACGCTCGTGAGCAAAATATTTGATACGAATAGAATTGAGATCCAGATAATCAGATATGAAATACTGTACTATAAATTACGTTTCTCTATGACTTATGATACCTTTGTAAATTTGTTCTTATAATTTTCTTCAGTTAAAGATTAAAGTTCTGTATTATGAGTACAATAATGTCCTGGAAGTTTTCAGTAGTTAAAAAAGTTTATCGGTTATAAATTATTATACTTGGAGAATTAATATATTTAAAATATGTATAAATTACTTAACGAATATAAATGAAAATGTACCAAAACTTGTTATTGTATGTAGGTTTCAGTAAGAATGTTTTTATTTAGTGTTGTATAATCTTATCTTAGAATCGAAAAAAAGAAGAAATCGTACTTTGTTTTTAACCAAACGGTTTAAAAACTCTTATACCTAGACTATTTGAAGTTGGAATACTCAAAAACACCTGTTAATGTTGCGACAGATTGTTATTTTACTTATTCTTGTACCTTTTTACAATATCGACCACTGCAGTTTAAAGAAATAAGTTACATAGCCTTTGTACGTATAAATAACATGAACTCTCTTTTGCCTCGTTCTGAATGAAAATGCTTTTAAAATAAAATCGTATGAGCTAAAATACTGAGGTTGCCTGACATTATTTCAGTTATATTTGACGTGGAGTGACCATAAAATAGAAATAAATTGATCGCATCTAACTCTATGTAAGCAGTATAAACGACACGTCACTACTTAAATCAGATACATAACAAAACATAACCATTTCTGAGACCTCTTTACGCCTCCACTGTACCCTACGGTTGCGGATAATTTTCGCATTGCGGCAATCGGATTCGGTGCCGATATCGCTTCGTAACGGTCCTTGCATCGAGACTGCATTCTATACGATTTACTTCTAACTTAAATCTTGATTATACTTTACTTTATCTGAAATGAGTTCTAAGAATGTTTGTAAAACAACAAAATCATTTGCTGTTTATAAATAATGGTTTTGAAGTATTTGTTTGCGTTCTCTTTATACATAGTTGCAGCGTATTTTATTGTGATTTTTTAGCAACTCAAACTTGTTTGTATGTCACAACATACGGGGATAAGTGATAAAATTAGTCTATGCACATACTTTACAGTAACAGTAACAGTTTATTTTAGTAATTATGTTGTTTAACAATATCATTTGTGAAAATGTACCTATGATAAATTATATCAGATGTGTGTGTGTGACGTGTGCAACATTACAGCATTTGATGTGATCGTAGCCTATAATGACGAGTTTAGTGTTGACTTTAGTTATTATGTTCTAAATCTAACTAAATACATTAAATTAATGTGCGGACTTGATTAAGCTGAATAATATAACATTATTGATTTATAAGTCGGAATAGAAATGTGTAATATAAATTATTTTGTCAATTGAATGTCAAAGAACCGAACAGCGGTCAAACAATCAAAGATATGATTGATTATTCCGATTGAATCATGCTTCGTTAGTAACCGCAACCATGCGCACATCTGTCGTATGCTCCACGGAACTTCTGAGACTTACAAAAACCGACAGCCTCAGTTTGAAAAGGATAGCGATATATTATACGCACGTTCGCCAGAAAAGGACACCGTCGAGTAGTATTATCCCCAGTGGATATAAGAAAGTAATTCAGTTTTGATGAATTTTTAAAAGGAAAATTTTGTATCAACGTTGGGTCCATATCTTGTGCGACTTATTTTCTGTTCAATAAATAAATATACATTTTTCTTTAATTGAATTCAAATGTATAGGTTTAATACTTTATGACTCTCTAAAGTTCCAAAATTAGTACTAAATCCGAATATCTGAACCAAAGGGTTTCTCCAAAACTAAACAGAGCATAATAGCTTCCCTTAATCCTTTACACGTCTCTGTCTTGGAGCGAGAGATTAGTGAGTGGGATTTGATGGAAAATAGATTCCGTGTTAGTTTGTAATTGTTGGTAACGGTAGATCGCAGAATGGAAATAAAGAAAAGTTATATCCCTAATGAACTTACACATATTTTAAATATAATGATTCTTCTAGTTTGATTGAACTTACCATTATTTTCCCATCAATCTAGCCCTACGCCGGTTTATTGTGAAAGACAAATAAATTAACTAACTTATCCCGTATACGAAATATTGTTTTAAGCTCGACAAATTCGGCAACTAATTTTACTATATCGTAAAAGTAGTCGTTTTATTTTAAATAAAGTATCTAAATTTATTGTCATTGTTTCATCTGTCACATAGAACGATGTCGACTATAAAAATAGTACTTTACGAGAAAACGTATAACAAAGCGTTTTAGATAATACAATTCCATCATTAAGTATCAACTAGCACGTAAATCATTGATCTCTATCTCAATTTGAATATTTAATGACATAATCGGTCAAAGAGCAATACCGGTGGATCGCGGCGAATATTGAAATGCTGGCGGGCCTACTACCACTTAACGTACGAAGCCAGTTTTCTTATTGGAAATGTATGCTATTGTCTCTGGTGAGATATAAAATACCGATATGACCCTACGACGTCTTCGTTGCAAGAAATATTCAAGGGATACAGCCCACACTTTTAATAGCGGTTACATCATTTCCACACAATGAGAGCGCCGTCCACACCCATTCTCTGTCCGTATGATTTGAAATTATAGCACCGTTTTATTTGCTCTCAGCGCATTTATATGCGGTCGCGAAGCAGCACAATGTGCCACAATATTATATGTTAAGGCACCTACATACATAACGCGCATCGGCCGGCTGCACGATGTGTCGCACATGTGTCGCAACGCCCGTTCGTGTGGGAGGCAGAATATAGCAGTAATTTACTCCTTGATTGTGTTCTCATTTAATTTATTCGCCATATGATCAAATTTGGTACGTGTTTCAGATAATTTATATTTATCATTGTTAGGTTGACAGTGGCAGCTAGATATAGTATAATTCTGCTTTCCGTGGTGTGTGTCGCGGACCGTGACAAGCGACATTGTATCCATTTAAATGTACGTCTGGAACTGTTAAGAGTGCAGTTCTCGGCAATCATTGCAAACTTACAGTGTGGGTACAATAACATAGACACGATATTGTATTCAGAACGACGTTTATTCAACACACAATTTAATTTCCATTCGTAATTATTGTCAGACATATGTAATGGTTACACTTTTCATATTTTAAAAAGCAATTGTTATAAGAGGTTCAAAATTTAGAGGGTGCCAATCAAGATACCGCCTTCATAATATGTACGATGCTTTAATATTGGGGCAGATTTTAGATCGTTTTAGTATAATTTAAAAATAGTTTAAGGAGTGCGGCCTCGTATCGTCGTAATTATAGGCGGTCCGTCAGAGAAGTAATGTGTATAAAAAGTTAATGATGATATAATATAACATCAATAAAGTAAATTGACAGGATGTGATCATAATAAGTAAATGGGTCAACGCTTTGTTCGAACTATTTTATAGCTTTTTTATACCTTTCGTATTTAATATAATTTAGTTTACTTAGTTACTAAAGCAATGATTTCCGTCTCACACATTCCAAAGCCTTTGCAACACATTATATAACCCTGTTCTAAAAGCAAGATAAAATTATTATAGACTGTCAGACGATAGTAAAAAGTTGTCCAGCGAATGGAACTGGTGAAAATAATAATGTTGATACCTCGGTCTATAATATTCACAGCGGTGTATGAGAGCTAAGCGAGGCCGTATATCATGAAAAATGCATATCTTCGCCAAGACCTAATGATGTCAATGCCTTTTTTACTGCCGCTGGAGACATATTTTTCATTAATCTTTTATTATGATACATGCTACTTATTATTCCAGTACTTGAGACTTGTAATAAAAAAATTGTAGTACAAGCACGTTTATACATATCTCGTCATATATAGATAAAAAGACTTTAAAATATCAAAACGTAGACATGCTATTTTATATAGTTATCTAACTACACAAAACTGTATGGACTGTTATTTTTGTTTTTAAACCAATTTCGCATTTCAAGAACTCAGTCCACAACAAAATATATGTTTAATTAAAAACGTTTTTGTTTTTTTTTTTCATTTCTGCACATGGATTAACCTACTTTTCAAGAAGAACCTGAAACCGAACGGAAATGAAATTGAATTTCTGGCTTGTAAAAACGGACCGGTAATAGAGTTTACCTGAGGGAGATCAAATAAAATAACTAGTGTATCGTAGAGACAGAACGTAACTGTGGGTAGTTTATTCTGTTTTGTATTAGGGTCTTAATTCTAACTGACTTTCTGAATCTATACATCTCAGCCGAAAGACATCCACTGCTGGACATAAATCTCTGAATGTTTATACATAAATTAAATTAATTTTTTTTTAATCACTTTCTATTACTGTTATTTAGTTTGTTCAAATTTTGTAATTTGACGGTTACAACTGTTATATAACAGTACGTAGCGATTTTATTGAATTTTCGTAGTCATCATCATATAGAAATTGTTGAACTATTTTAAAGTATCATTATCACATATCTCTCTACCAACTACACCTTTTGTTTGTAGACAACTGTTCCAAAATATTACTAAGACTAACAGATCACATTAAATCAATGTTGAATATTTAATACATATTTCACTACGAGAATACTTTAGACCCGACACGGGGAAGCCAAAAATAAGGCCAATAAGTTTGACAGTCTATGTGTCGGTTCGTATGTTGCACCGTAGCGCCTAAATTACTTACCGATTTTATTGAATGAGGTGTCAATAGATTTAGAATATCGTGTCACACGGACCTTTATTTAGCACTATTGGCACGCGATCACGGCACTACCTTGAAATCTTTATTCTTTTGCATTTCTGAATTTCTGTCGAATTATTTTCTTGTTTCCGTGTGATCTTTTTAGACTCATTTTTTTTCGTAGTCGGGTTTTAATTATTTAAAGCCGTTTGCGAGATTAAGAATAGACCAGAAGTGGATTTTAAACCAATTTTTATTACAATTAGCGTATTTTTACACGATTACTTAATCAAGAGATTTACATAACCTCAAAAGTACTCAATACGTGGCACGAGCTCCCACCAACAACGGCTTTTGTATTGTCAGTATACTTTTTTAGGTTTAACTTAATTGAACTTTTTCATATTTAAAACATAAGAACGTAATCTTAACACTTCTGTTGGTACTGCTAAACCACATACCACTGTACATACTCACAGCAATAGTTACATAAACGTATTAACTGAAATACTGTATCCAGGCACACCACACTACTTTGTACTCGTATATGTGTTGTAAAATCAAATCGGGGATTAATCACAATAATTTTTATAAGTACAAAATGCCGCCTTCAGTTTTAATTTACATAGGTTTTACTATGATAAAGTAAATTTTAACTTAAAATAATTATCGTATTTTAAATTAAAACTTAGCGTTTTTGAACAAACACATACCTATATCTTATAATTAAATAAGTTACCTGCCGACCAAATAATATTGGGAATAACAAAATCTAAGAAGAAGGAAAGAAGGAATCTAATCGGTATAATACAAAAAGATATGTGATGCTCGTAATCATTTGCCGAATGCGTTAATATTCTTGTAAAATTTATCTCTTTAAATATTTTCTATTGAATATAATATATGTTGACTTAAAGACTACACAGTATATAATAGTTTAAATGTACTTGTGAATGTCAGTAAAATTACGCGTGTATATTAATAATAAACTGTAGGTTTTGTTAAGTATTCGGCTTCAACGAATGCGTCGTCACTGTCGTGTTTCAAAATGGTACGTTAGTTAATATTATTACAATGTATGTTTTATTTCTCTAGTTGTTTGTTCAGAACGTCCACACCTCGGGGTGTTCATGTTGGAGTACTTTTACAACAACGTCCTTGTTGTTTGGTGAACACCTAGTTTATCTAACACTACTGAAAATACAAACATCTGGGCACACCGTACTGATAGCATCCAATACAAAAACAACACAGATCCTCTTGTACTTTATCCATCCTTAAAAAAATATTTTTATCTTGTTTCTGATGCGTAAAACATACGGATGACAACATGTTTATTTTGCCTTATAAAACTCACTAAAGCCGATATCATCGAACTCTGCCTCAATGTATTCAATAAATTATTTTTCTCGATCAACCTGTTCGTAGATTCCCATCGACTACTGTATATGTCCCTCTATCTTGTTCCGCCTTTAATCCGTATAGACTGTTCAAAGGAACAAATCTCATTTTTTTCTTCGCCATTTGCCGCGCTTGCTTAGATTGTATTTTATCTTTATGCGAAATCATAATTCATGCTGTTTTTTGCTTTTGTCTCTCGAATAGCAGTTAAGTGTGAAATGTTTTCTATCTATCTTAGTTACATGCAAATACCGCACTCACCACTGTTTATAGACCTCGATAAAATTACATTTTTTGATATTAGTTAGTTTATTTTACCTGGACTTAAATACATGTAACCCATACAATTATGTACGTTATAAATCAAAAGCTAATCAATTTGAAACTACCGATTGCACAGGTGATTAATCTCCAAGATATGTCGTTAGATTAAAGGAGAAAAAGTTGTTTACATATCATATTTCGTAAGTCACTGGCATTTATTCCGTACGGACGTCTGCTTTGACCCCCAAGAGCGCGATCTCGCTACCCACAAAACAAATGATAAATGAAGATCATCGGTAGTTGTGCGTTACATAAACGCTGATGGATTGATTGTAAACGACCGTGTGTGCCCATCGATCGATTAGTTCTTACTCAGACGCAGCCCCGGGCTCGACTATATTGACGATTATCTTTAATGGATTTCGTAAACTCTTTGAGTGTTGGTATATAATATCCTGGCTCGCCCTAAAAACGTAATAAGTTTTGTACCCTAATTTCGTATCGAGATTAACGGTCATCTAGGAATAACAATTAAGAGATTTATATACGTGTTAGGCCATTTATCAAGTTGTTTTTTGTAGCACAGTTGTGTTTATAGACCTGTTTAATTTTTTTTTTCTGTTACATTCCGTCTGATCTCATGATTTAATTTTTCTTCTATTATATCATTATCGAAAGTCAAATAAGGAACATTAATTAAATAATATTTCATAAACGTTTTCTGATTAACAAAAGGATAATCTGTGGCGGCATCTAATACAAATACAAGACCACTCGACGAGCTGTTTTCAATCACCGTCATTCATTATTCACTTACTTCCCTTTGCAGTTGCCGAAGTTTATTCACATGGTTTTATTTTATTTAACTTTCATATTTACACTCGCTAACTTACAGTACAATACTTAAAATAATTGGATCGATTGGAATTCTTACGTATAGAGGAACTTAAAAGTTGATTGTCAGTTATTTAACAATAAAAGAAAATGAAAATATGCTTGAACTTAATATAGTGAAGCATAGTATCTTTTTAATTCTCTTGATTTATGACGACTATTTTTAAGACCGACTGAAATGAGAATGTGGTAAGTAGAGTTAGTGTTTTTATAGTCCACGCATTGCGCACTCAATCTCGTGTATATTTTTTGTTGTCATTAGTTGACGTGAAATAACACTCCTAAGCTATAGTATCGTGGTAAGAAAAAATAAATTGTGTAAAAATTACGATGATTACATCTAATAACGGGTGGATGGTCGGAGTCGTTTGATGGCCTCTGCCACAGATTGGCATCATTAACCGCAATGATAGTGACCTAAAAGAGTAATTTTGTTTTCCTTTACTACTCTTTATTTGCTACTTGCTTTCTAAAGTATTGTTTCAAGATTTTCTCACATCACACTTTATTTAAAGGTGAAAAAATAAGTAATGTCAATCATGACAAACGGACAACAGAAGAGAAATTATCTCGCAATGGTCTTTTAGTTTATATGGATGCTTTACATAAACCAGTACAGTATTCGGGGCCACGAATCACATTATAGATATAAAGAACTGAGAAAATATATTGCTATATAAATAACAAAAAGCGTGTGTTTTGACTTTGTTAATACCTATAAATAAAAAACTCTTCACATATTTTCACCCACTAAAGAAAATTTCGTATCTGAAGCCAAGGCGGGCTAACATGTTGCTCAATAAATACTATTACGTATACTTTATTTTCAACACATTGCTAGTCGAAAGAATATTAAAAACAAGAATTGTCAATCTTAACATAAACTCTTCGTCACGACATAATATATTTGACATTTAGGCCACTACAGTGTCTCCCAGCAGTATTCCATTGGCATATCAGGCAATTAAAGCGACCGTTCGACCGACGGTAAGCAGATGCCCGTCAGTTTTATCAAATACATTAAACTGGTTGCTCGAATCGAACATTTATTTTCTTTTTTTTAGTCCGCACATAAACCCCTCTCGGAACTGAGTGGAGATAACGAGTAATGTATTGGTGCTCTGTCGAATAATTAAATGTCCCTTTTACATTGAGTTTGGCCGAAATTAAAACACGATGTCAATCGCTAATTAAGAACTTTTAAGTGACTGGTAGCACTACTAAACCACTATTATATGGATTTATTTTCATTATACGTAAATAAGATTAAATTAGTGTCACAATGGCGATTGATAAATTACGTAGATATGAACCGAGTTAAAAATCAACATAAACAGAACTTAATGAATTACATCCTGCTGATAGAATTGATGAAATATTTTGCTCTAAGATTCTTTATCATATGCGTTTTTACACTATACTTAAAATTAAAAAGAAAAGTTTTTAATTATTATTGTAATATATTATATTTTCTTTACTACGAAATCTTTGTAGAAAGTATAGAAATATTAAAAAATACTTACTACTGTTATTTCTTGAAGACCATATCAAATACATACAAGACTCAAATTATCACGTAATATCAGGAATTCAATCAGTGTACAAGTAAAGAAAGGTTGTGTAATGAAACATCTCTACCACAATAACAATGCATAATAATGTGATATTAATTGAATACTTAACATATTGCATAGTTTGACATTTTGGTGTTTGTTTGCAGTTCGCAACGCCTCGGCCCAGTGGGGAGTCATCGTGTTTGCAAAACCCCGACTGTTTTATGGTAAGTGTTTATGAAACGTTCTTAAGTATTCAAACATTATGTCTATATAGGTGATTAAAAAGATTGATTCTAAGATTTTTCTAAAAATATTGATCGTCTGTATTTTTTCAATTCAAGACCAAGTGTACAATGTTTATTTAAGTCGTATAGTTTTATATTTTCATTGTAATCAATTAATAAAAGATTCTAAAGTTCATTCATTCGTTCGCCGAAAATGTGTTTTTTTCAAATAAAGCTTTTTAGCTGAAGTGAGTCTCTTAAATGTATGTAATTAACATATGAGTACTTTCACCTTATAATTAAGAGCTGCAGTTTCAAGTAACGTTAAAATTGCAAGAGAAAATCTAATGTTTTAAGATCTCTGATTGGAAATTAACTTTAAGTATGTTTATCTACTACTGTAGCATTAAAGACAAGAACATAATGGTTTATCTCCATTTAATTAACTCAGCGGTTTAATGATCATACAAAAAGTAATAGACCCTTAACAGTTTCTTGCCAATGTCTTTCAAGTTGGTTTCCTATTAACTTTGAAATGTTTACGACAAAGGTTGTAAAAGTTAAATAACTATCTTATGTTAAAACCGATTTCTATTTAACTGCTATTGAATTATGAATTTTATTATAATTTTACTTTTTACTCGTAAAAGGACTTATGAGTATTGTTGAAGACAATTAAAACAAAATATAAATGCTATAGTCGTATATCTGCAGGCTTAAAATCCAAAACCGTTAAATTTTCACTTAGAACGCCGTGAATTCCACGGCGACGGTACCTTTGTCAATACCAGTAATTAATAATCGCGGTTCGCCCGTTCTTATAATTATTAAAGCTCACCGAGGCGAGAGCGGCGTCATGTTAACGTCAACTCCAACTAATGAGCGTTTCCAATGACAAATGCTGCATTCGGGGGCTGAGCAGTCTAATTTTCTGGATGTATCTTTCTACAGCATCAAATTGATATTCTGCTTTAAGGATCTGGTTAAATAATTGAAATAATATACATGATATAGATAAAACTCACAAATAGAAATAAATGTTATAACTTCCAACAGAACACAATAATAATGTAATCTGGTTGTAATTTCGTCTAACTTTATATTGTACCTCAGTGTAAGCCATTGATGTGGGGGTGACAGTTATCGTGGTAAGTGTATGAGCCTTACAATGTCGCAATGACTGTCATGCCTTATACGTCCCCAATCGGGGTCTGAAAAAGTATCTCACTATATGGCCATAGCGCGGGTCACCATACTGCGTTGTTTGAATTCACAATGAGTATGGTGACCACAAATCTTTGATTTTATTCATGCCTTGCATCAGGCAAAGCAGTTAATTTGGGAGGCTCTTAAAGAAAAAAAAACCACGCGTTTTGACACATCGCATCATTATTTCAGACTGTGTCATTACTTCCAGTTCCCGTGTTTCTATTTCATCATTAATGAGCTCGCTCCAATTCTAAAAGTAATGACAAACGACTTGTATCTTCACTCGCGTCGCCACGACCAACCGATAACACACACTAATTTGACAAAAATATTTTAGTTTGAACACATTATCTCTTGGATTAACATGAACTTAAAAATTTGTCTATGTCAGTACACACTACTCATTTGTTGTAATGACCAACGTGATAATAAATCAAAGGGGTTCAAAAGACTCGTTTAAGTTATGACGGATATCTGATGTGATGGATTTGTACAATTTTAGTTTGTTGTTACAGTGCTGGGAAAACTGTGAACTACTGCAGTCCAACTACCAAGTATGGGGGGCAATCTGCGAAGAAAGAGACATTTGCGTAAGTTAATAATTTTTAAATTTGGTTCTTAGTTAATTTACTTAGAAAAAAAAGTAATGTTTTATATTTGTTTGTAGTTCCCTGGTTGCAAAATCGCCTGTGAATTCCACACGGAAGCGGCGCGTGCATCTCAAACTCAGCCTGTCATTCACACAAAGGGCGAAGGGGTCATGCGTGTAAGTGGAGCACTTGCCCGCTGGCCACCGCCCGCACCACGAGCCGCCTCTCGTCCCACACCTTTCGTCTACGTCGTTATGCGTCGTGCTGCAGAAGGTCCTTGGCGGCAGATCATACAAACACAAGCATTAGCGACACGTGTTCCATCAAATAATGAGGGAGCTCTTTTACGAGTACTTGTTGTAGATCCACTAGGTCTTGTCACTATTTATAGTCCTGATGAAACTTGGGTAGCTCACGACACGAACACTTCTAACCATGATGAGCATAAATGGACTTTGAAAGAAATTTCTCTCATTCATCAAAAAGTACTTGTTATTGGTGAAATCGCCTGGGAACCGAGAATAGCTCGGGGTGTATACTTAGTAACTTGGGAAGTAGATGGCGGAGGTTTAAAAGGAAATCTCTTCACAGACTCTACAAGAGTCACACTCTCTTTGTGGCCAGATACGATTTACCATATACAAGTGGAACTTGTTTCTCGAACTCCTGGCGTGGACAACGAGAGATCAGAAACAATGACTATTGATACTAGTAGAGCCCAACGTGTTTCGACCGAAAGCGTTCAAGACGTTCAAGTTAGTGAGGGAGACCGGCTAATGTCTGTTCTAGTAAGCTCTATGAGAGGAGAGAGAGTTTCAGAGCGGTCTCCCGATTCTGAACTAGTACTTGGGTGCTTATCAGCTATGATAGCATTCGGGTTAGCCGTGCTGGCTGCAGTTTTGTGGAGGCGGAGACGACGCGGCACATTCCCTGGGACCAATGTGTATGTCGGTTCATCTTCTGTGTTAAAGAGAAAGCTTGTTGAAGATTTTGCTCCAGCAACACACTGTTTCCAGCCTGTTCTGGTACCTGAAACAGCTAGCAATGAATCGGGACCGCGTGATGTAGTGGTGTGACGTCATAGTTTTGATATGTCAGTGGAAGACCACGGCTTAAGTTCCTAAGCATTTGGACAACTTTCGGCAAAGACAAACAGTTCAAGTGGACAAATGTGTTATTTGTGATACTTAAAAACTCCATATGAGTGACTTAAGTGAAAGTTAAATTGCATATTTTGTGAAATATCGTGCAACTTGTTACGTTGTAAATTTAAATGAACTTGGAACACTATATGTAAATGCTGCTGTATTAAAAATTACCCGTGTAATTTTGTTTGTACGTAGATCTAGGCGAATGTAAATTATAAAGTTATTACTTATAAATGTATTTATGAAAAACAGTAAGGTTAACACCAGAAAAAATTAGTTATGTACATATGTTAAGAAGACAAAATAGTATTTAAATAATAACTTTCTAAAAATATGTTGATTTGTACTGCTTGTAAATAAATAACTGTAACGCGTGTACCGAGATCGATGTTCAACTACATTTCGTTTTGTTCTACTAAATGAAACCTTAACATCTACTATAAGGACACGGAATATATTAACTTCGTGTCTTTACAGTCACTGTTACATGGATTCAAATTTATTAGACGTATCGATATAAATATCTAGAACTATTTTTACAGCTAGTCCTTATTACTATTTAGTTAAAACATAGTTAATAGATATATTTTACGGTAATAGTTTTAATGAGATTCTTACTCATTCTAATAAAACTTTACATTTTCAGCAATAAACATACATGTATGTATTTGTAAATAAAGGAAACATTTATTGTAAAAATATAACAGAGAAAATATATTTTTCTTGGCCTATGACAGATATAAGTAGAACTTACGAGTGGATGTTTCTATGTTTTATTTTTCAAAGTGTAGTATTTTCGGGTTATGTAGTAAATTTTTTTCCCCATAAAGTGTCTTTTTGATACATTTAGCCATACATGTGCGTAGTAATACGTGATGATGCAGTGTAGTGTCATAACTCTTTGTTTAAAGTTGATGTTAGACTTTAAACGATCGTACTTAAATAACTTTAGTTGTGTTTCGTAGTGCAAATGTAAAAGAGACCAAAATTACTTTTATTTGTGACAAATTTTGGTTCTGTGACAACCAAAATCCGGGTAGAACGTAAGTTAGAAAGTTAATTAAATTTATTTATTTTTTGTGATTAATTAGTACCTTCACTCGATTTGTAAATAAATGAATTGCTATAAATGATGACGCTGATCTTTATCGTGTATAAATAAAAATGTCTGCCAAATTAAAACCTCATTTCAATCCATCCCTATAACTTTAGAAAAAG
Source organism: Hypercompe scribonia (assembly GCA_949316085.1). Lineage (NCBI taxonomy): Eukaryota > Metazoa > Arthropoda > Insecta > Lepidoptera > Erebidae > Hypercompe > Hypercompe scribonia. The sequence continues at coordinate 12,345,221 of OX438981.1, read as the reverse complement.
TAAAGATGCTATTGTTCTGACCACCTTTTGTTTTAAAATACTTACTTAAAGAATCTTCCCAGTGCGGTTGGAAAGATGTCTGAATAAAAACTAAATACTTTAGTAATTTATATAATTTAGAGTAGATGAAAAGAATGACGGCTAACGAACGCTTCTGACACCTTAAGCGAGATTACCGAACTTTTTTATTACATTCTCCAACATTCCTAAGCTTTAGAAATGAGTGCTGCAATTACAGTTTTTATTTGATGATATTTTAAAGACATCGAACACACAAAATGCATACTAAATAGTATTCGTACACAATTTCATTTTTGTTTTCATTTATAGACAAAAATTAAGTAGATAATTTTAAATCTTTTTAAAAAACTGTCTACTCATTTGGTAGTTCTTCGTTGTAATGACATTTTTTATGTATATAGATGCATCAGTTCACAGTAGTAAAAAAGTTTTATAGTTTACATAATTTTGGATTAAGAGTAGATCCATCACATGAATTAACATCAACAAAAGCAATATCTTCATAAGATTCCTTAAACAAACGACGAGATTTAACTGTGATTGGAGTGCGTTGAACCCATCACACTTCCCCGGATAAAACGGTACTATTGTCTGAGGATTAACGTCAACGAATTTGTTGTCAACAAACGCCTGATCAAACAAAAAGATTTATACGTCATAGCATCGAGGCACCCTATTCGAACTATTGTCATGCCGTCTGTGACAGCTTAAATACTTAACTAGAATTATACGAAATAACGGGCCACAACAATGCCTTCACTTTTAAAACGAACATCCCAAAAAAACATACCGGCGTCGGCGGCCGATTCCGAGAAAAAAATGAAATAAGTAATCGTAAATTCCGTCCTATCTTTTAAAAAGCCAATTACGAAGTTTGAGTTTCATTAAATTGAGAAATCCATTAAGCTAATCGCTAAGTTAGGAGCCACCGTCGTCACGATTATGAAAAGGTTATTCCAAAATGCAAATGCGAAGGCATCTTAATGTAAATTACGTGTAAATGGAAGACAGAACCGACATTCTGTACTATAATAGACGACAGCCTCCGTGGATTCCCATATTTCACCTATCAAGATTAGATATTGACTTTTTGTTTTCATGTCGTTAAACTCGCATCACGATAAGTTTTTATATGAAAACAAAAATACTCCGATAGGTGACTTTTAGGATCGGCTTCTAGATTTCCCATTCGTTTTCATTAAGAAAAAGTTATTCAGTTTGTTTTTGATATCTATGATTACGGTAACCTACACCCATTTATTTTAGTTACCCATTTATTCTTGGCCCGCGGTTCTAGTATAAAACATAGGTTCATAAATAACAAGGAAAATAGAAGGTGAATGCTTCCATGAGTATCCTTTTGGGAGCAGCCAAAGCATTCTTTTAAGATTTATTACAAAAGTTGAGCACATTACTTATTCCTTATGTGCCTTCGGTTACGATAGTCTTTCAAATGAAGACATTCTTCGATGCATTTTGTTTTTAATCATTGTGATTGTTATTAATTTAGTGTCTGATATGAATTTAAACTTGGAGAGTATTATAATTGCCTTAGCTGACTCAAACGATTTTGTAGTAACATACGTTTCATTTAACCATTTATTTTAACATAATCTTTGACTGTAATTTTTTGGGTGGTCTTAAAGCTACTGTCGATTTATTTATTACTTAGAAAGGCAAAAGAAATTGTTTAATAAAATTGTAGATATACCAATGTAGTATTATTATATTATGATATAAATATTATCTTATAGTACTGAGAAATACTGTAAATTATTAAAGGTGTATTTACCCGTTTGAGTATGGTATCTTTGTTGAAAATAAAAAAGGAAGTCTTGCTCTCTGTATTAGGATGGTATGTAGGTCTTGGTTTCTTATTTAACTTCATTAAAATTTATAGAGTTTTAATTTTAGTAATAAAAAATGTAAATAAAGTAACACATACAACAATACATCGAAACATGACACCTATATCCGTGTTATATCTTCGCCACCATATTAAAAACCTACCTGTAAAAATGATAGCACGTGTAGGATATCTATAAGGCTAAATTATTTGAATTTGCTCTGATATCTCGGTTCATTTACATAGAATTTAACATCAGTACTTCAAAGGACAAACAAAAAATAGATTGTCATATCACCGACACTACAAAATATCATAAATTACAAGGAAAATCGAGATAATAATATATTGGCACAAGGCTTTATTCCAACACAACATGTAATGCGCCATGATCTGGATTATCCCGCGATTACAAATCCTTACTCCACGTCGATAGATAACCTTACTTATTGCGAAAGATATTGCAATCGGGATATTTTAAGTTGATCCTATCTTAACTGCCGATGCAAAGCGAATGTGTGGGACAGTCTTTCGTGTTAACGACTTTCAATACAACTATCTTTTATGTTACTGAAATGTTACTAGATAAAGTTGGTTATTTGTTGAAAGACAAGTTGGATTTGTGTTCTAACCAGTTTTTGACTATACTGGTATCTGAGTTTGTATACATATAAAATTACTTTTTACTATATTTTATGGAGGTGAAGCGGTGTCTTCGTCTTTCAAGGTCGTAAGTACTAGACATGGGATAAATACCAAACAAAACTACTAGTCAAAGAAAAAAGAAAGCCTAATTCAAAAATTCTTATCTTGCTTTCACTCAATGATTGCGTGTTGTTTTGTCCAACAGTGTCATGTCTTACAATTCACTTTTTATTTAGTCCCGACTCGAATTGAAATTTTTAAAACCTATCAACGGTCGATATAACTGGTACTGACCAAACCGGAATTAAATTTGTTATTACAGTATGCATACAAATAGTACGCAATTTTATTACAACTAGATAATCATAGAAAAAAATACAGGTTTTGTAAAAATAGCTCAATATTCTAACTTTATCAACTCACTTTTCTTAGATTTTTTTTAGTTTTATTTTAAGAACCTGTTTCTTTTCTTTTCTATTTTAAGAAACTACCAAAGTTACTTAACTCTGTCTAACGGAAAGCATAAATAGAATCCAAGATTCGTGAACACCAAACTCATTACGAATGCAGACAATGCAGTATGGTTACTATGGTAGCCTAGTAAGATGCTTTTTTATGCCCACTTGGAGAGGTAAAAGGCAACACAGTCAATCGTGGCAGTGTAAGGCCCTCGCACTTGCCACGATAAATGGCACTACTGCATCAATGGACTTCCGGTCTTGCACTCACCAACGAAACACGACATCACAGATGCTGTCACTTTAGGTTTATCTTCTGTGAGAGGCTATCCTCTCACAGAAGTACTATTACTGTCCTAGGCGAGCCGGCCCGTTCGTGCTTAAATCAGTGTGGCTTTCCTACCTACCTAATCATTAAAAGTTCTAACCATTTTTTCTGTACTCTTACCGGTATCTACTCTTTATTTTTTCATGTGGATGTGGACATGCTACAATAGAACCTGTACCTACAATTTTTTTTTTTTTTTTTTTTTTTTTTTTTTTTCTAAAAAAAGACAACGCCCGCATTAGGAATAAATCCTGTGTCGCGGGGGACTTTACAAACATACAAGAAACGGACACAAAGAACACCCAGACTCAAAACAACAATTTATGGATCACACAAAGTGCTGTCCCATGTAGGATTTGAACCCACAACACTCAGCGAAGTGGAAAGTGGCGTGGCGACCGCTTAAACCACTAGACCAATCGTGCAGTCAATTAACGACCAATTAACGATCACCGAAGGATATTGCGATTATCACTGAGCTTGGTACGCATGTAGTATTCGTGTAATGTAGTGTTATTGTAAGAAGATGCGGCCCCTGTGATTCAGAGCTTTTATGACACTAGGAAAAATTTAGGATGTGTATATTTACAAATGTGAAACTCCAAACGGATTTGTGCTATTACAATTTTTCGATGCCAGTTTGATATTTACTTGTAAAAAGTTAATCAAATTTTCAGGAAATAAATTATATTTAGTATTTTCAGGAAATAAAATTTCAGGAAATAATTATAATTTTATTAGTCTTTCATTTCTATTTAAGTTGGAGTCTTTCAAAAATCAAACTAGCTGTGAGAATTGCTAGTAACCTGTGGATGAATTAAGTTCATTTCCTTACTAATATGTACATTTTCCCCTACCTATATTAAGTTTTGTGTTACTGAACATTACGTTCCTATTTTTGTAAATATGTATGATTATCTTTTTTTGCGTAATTTAAACACTTACACCCAAAATTTTGGACTCTAGTCTAGTCGTTGATAGAAAAAAATTGATATATACGTTATAAATATGTACATAGGGGACATTATTTAAACATGGCTTTAATTTTACCGAAGGATCTAAAGTTAAATAAGACGACGCGGTTGCTGCAATTTGATCACTCTTATTGTCTCTCCTTTCAACTCCATGTCCTTTAACTCTTTAAGTGAACTGTTATAATGTTCCATCACAGCTTATACATGTGTAAACTTCATCATCCATTGAACATATTAAATATCTAAGCTTAACCCTAGATCCATGTCTGAATTTTAAACTACACATCAAAAGACTTGTAGGCCGAGTTAGCAAACTAATTTACGTGTTTAAAACTTTATGGCAAATCAAAAACAATGCATTGGGCATTGTTCCTAGAGTAGGTATACTATTTTATTGTGATCTGGTGGTGCAGCAAAAATTATTATAAAATCTCTTAAAGTAGCAGACAAATTTATTTTAAAAGTAGCAACATAACGCTCCATAATGTTTTCTTGAACAACTTTATGATAAATGTAACCTTCTGAACGTCCTACAGCTGTTCATTTTTCATACATACAAGCATAATTTTATCTAAACATCACTGAGTAATGTGTCTAGTAAGCAAATTCAGTGTATACCCAGATAGAAAGAAATTGTTATCCCTTACCACAGGTACCCTACCTAACCTATCAACGGCGATAGAACTTCGCCCACAAAATTGTATCCATATACAAACTATTGTACTATCGACAATTTTATAACGACAAGTTTAATCCAGATGTCATTTATGTATGTCGTTTTACTCATCCTGAATATATCGAGTTTTCGAGTGCAAAAAAAGAAGTCGGAAACTCACGTAACGCTATTACTACTGGCCTTAATGACTGTCAGATGGACATTTCAAGTGCCCAAGGCAATTTTATCTAAACCGTAGGCTAGCATCTCAAGCCATTTCTTATCATATTTATGTTCCGAGGGAAGGATTCTTTATCGTAGGTTTTATATCGGGATATCCGTGATTCGAGCGGTCCTTATGCAGATGCGAAGTGCAGATTTTTAGAATGATTTTATTCTGATTTAAATCAATAATGAATTCATGCGAGTTTATCATTACTTTGAACATAATATAAATGTACTCTTCTTTTATGAAGTAGAAATAAATAATAGTTAAAACGTAATTTTAGTCTAACTTCATTGAAATTGATATTATATACAAAGCCTATGCTGATTCATGTCTAAACTCGGGTAGTATTTTTGTTTAACGTAGCGTAGTCATTATTCAGGGGTTCAACTGTTTTGTAAAACAACTAGCGGTTTAGTGAAATGTCTGTCAAATCATATACTTTTCTTCGTGGTTCCTTAAGTTTCAATGTCCGTGAGTGTTCAGAAAGTAGTCTTTAAGTTGGCTCTTTGTGGCGCTATTAACCATACGGTCATCTTACCTATTTTCAAGATTACAAGATGGTATAACTTGGATAACCAATGCTGAAATATTTTGAATCTTATTAAAACACACAGTAAAAATATCAGATATTAGGTTTAGCGTCGTTTATTTTCTCATAAAGAATAACAATATAATTTCATTTACACAAGAAAAAAAACAAATAAATTACAATTTCTTAACTTTTCTGTAATGCAGAAAAAAAGATCCTGTGTTATTTATGGAGATAAAATCACATCAATTTCTTTTAAAAACATAGTGAGGGTATCTTATACACATTAAGGCATTCCAAACATTTTTCAACCAACAGTTAAGTACAAAGATAAAAGAAATTTTGTGATAAATCACTATCATAAGCAAAGGATTAGAATTTATAGAAGATTTTTTTACATTGACAAAGAAATATATTAAATATATATATTATATATATTATTTTAATACTTAATAATATCTAATTTGTTTAAACTGGCGAAAAATATCTTTCTCTTTATTATTTACAATACTTTTAAATTAATAACATTCTTCAAATGACACACTTTCGTCTGTGTGCTTTATAGTCATGTTTTATTCTGCTTAAGTATCTTTTTTTTATTTTAAGAGCCTGCCAAAGTGACTATCCTGCCTGATGGAAAGCATGAATAGAATCCACACATGAACACCATACTCATTGCGAATGCAGACAATGCAGTATGGTGACCTACACTATGGCGGCCTAGTAAGATGCTTTTTCACACCTAAACAAGACGTAAAAGGCATGAGTCATCGTGGCATTGTATTACACATAATTACCACGACAACTGTCACCCCTGCATCAATGAGCCTCCGGCCTCGCACTCACCAACGAAACACGACAGCACGGATGCTATCGCTTTAAGTTGATCTTCTGTGGGAGGGTAGTACTGCCCCTGTCGTGTCGGCCCGATCATGCTAAAATCAGTGTGGCTCGACTATAATGTGTTAAAGAGTCTTTGACAGTAGTTTTTATTAACTGCGAAATTTCTCAAGACCAAATTTATGTGTCAAGGACTGATGACAATGCGAAACTAAAAAAATATCACAAATATTAAAATAGCAAAGTGAAAATTGCTGTTTTATTGTACAAAGCGTGGGTTGCTTGGCATAAGATGTTACAAATAGTTCTTTGGCAGCTATTTATAACAATAGTCATTTAACGCAGCTCACGCTCTTACATGCTAAAAAATATTCTTAGTTTTTTAGTTTAATTCAAATAACCTTACAAACTAAATGATGATACGGTGTTAAATTTCTACTTCACTTCAAAAAGATGTAGAGTATATTTTATTTAATTATACTTTACCCTAGACTTAGAATTCAATTACACTAGCCTTTATTAATATGATTTCTCACAGAAGACAGATTCTTATACTCTTACCCGTACTCACTTAGATTCAGTAAGTGACATTCCATAATTCAGATTATGTGCAAATTTTTATCAAATTCAGATAGTTGGGTATTAACATTGCCCTTAATTACTTTCTCAAAGCCCATAGATTCTTGCACTTTTTTTAAAAGTCACAAATCAAGCTTTTATATATAAATCAAAATGTCGGGTAAATTTGTACAGAAATAAACGTTAATTGATAGAAGTCTAGGTTGCGCAATTACCACTAGTCTTGGCTGTCAGATTGACATTTCAAGAATCCACAGTATGTCTGCTTATCTCCACTCGCGGAGTGCATTTATCAAAAAGTATATGCCGTTTCATACTACACAGGTCGAAAAAGACGAAAATATTACTATTTCTTTGTCACTTAGAGAATTTGGACTACTTTTTTTACCATATAAAATTACAATTTGAAATAAATTGTACGTACGTAAAAAAAAGTTGAACGTGATTGATAAATAATTACTTAATTCCATTTTTTAATATTTTAAATGTGGAAAAATTCAATATTAATTTGAATGCATTTGCGGTCATTTATTATTTGATAAATTTAAATCGTTGCTAGTTTTGATTTTTCATCAGTTACAACTTAACAAATTGCTTCTTGAAAAGTTTTCTTTTGTAATTATTACTATGAACATTATTTTAAAATTAGATTAGAAAAGCCCTTTGACGAGGTATAACGTGATTCCTTTGCTTGATCAGCTGTAAAATATGTATATGTTCAAAACGCATCTGAACAGATTAAAAGAACTGTTTCTAATTATGTTTTAATTCACCAATACGCCATATTAATAATAAATACAACAAATTTGCTATAGCTAAAACAATCTTTAAAGAAAGTTTATCAATAAAAATCCAAAACAAGTATGATTGACATTTAAAAACAAGTTATTCAATTAAAGCCAGGCGGTTGCTATGTAGAATGAGGCATTTCTATGATATTTCATATACGAGTATTTTGTTTCCTTCGTCATTAAAGATTTTTATGTTAGTTAATATTTCTGCATGCCAATGAATCGGTATTTACGATACGACCAATGAAAGTAGAGCTTCGTGTAGAAATTTTATTCCAGTTCTGCAATAATAATGAAAGCTATTATCGTTAATTTATACTTACGCTTCAGAAATCAAATTTTATTTTAACAGTTAAATTTTTATTGTTTTTACTGGAGGCATATACACGAATGAATCCGCAATAAAACCAAATATGGCGGGTGATTTTTCATGCAAAAATAAAAGAGGTTGTTTACATTTTGATTGCTACGTGTATTCTTTTTATATCTCTATTGTTCTAACACTCGAGGGAAATACCCGGTTTATTGAAACACGATGAAGATCTGTTGGAACGTTTGAACAAATTTTAATTAAACGAAACATTTGATTCCACTATACAATTAGCATTGCGCACCGGGGCTCTTGTAAAAATTTGTTTTAGAGTTACTACTTATCTATAGATTGAAACATGTGTTTATTTTTAGACAAGATTTCTTTAACTTGTTTATGTGTAGATAACTGGCTGTAGCTAATAAAGCATTAAGTAATCATAATTGATTTGTGCGCAGAAGTACATTGCACGGGTATTATTATATTATCGGCAACTTTTATCAAAATATCAATTTTCTTCAATTTACTAAGCCTTCTAAATACTGTGAACATTATTTTAATTACTTTAAACTTACAAGTATCTGTGATATTGTTAAAAGTTCACAGAAACCAGGTGTCTCCTACTCCAAAAAAAAATATATACCTAAGTACTAAAAATTGGTTCGTATAATAACTATTATAGTTATTAAGAATATATCTCTAATTAACATTAATGATAATAAAAAGTGAGAATAAATTAGTATAATTGGTGGCCTTATCATACCTTTAAAGATAAAGTTATTTAACATACATAATAAATGAATTTAAAAGCTGTTTTCAACAATTGTATGCCTACAAATTATGTAATATTTAATCGATGTAAAGTTTCTGTAAATTTAATATTTACTAGGAATTATTCTGACAGTTTGATTCTTCGAACAAAGTGTGTAATGTGAAGCGGCTTAAGCCCGAGGGAGCTGGTGCGCCGGCGCACTAATGGCCAGCTGTCAGCGTGTGGGCGATCGGCTAAACATCACGTTGTAAATACAAGGTAAATATTTGTCTTCAATATAATTACTGTAATTGTTCCTGTGCGTACGTTAACCTGTTTATTAAATTAATTGAAAACAATTTAAAGTGTTAAACAATTTTTAAGATTTTTGGGTGTTTTTAAGTAAATATTTCATTAAGTTTAATATATCGTATCATTCGCCGTTTTCAAGTTATTTTTCAATGCAAAGTTATACACTTTGCATTAACTTAACCAGCTAGCGATAATGTGTATGTATATATAAAGGAATCTTCTTAATAAGTAGTCATCAACTTCAAAAGTAGTTAAAGCTGGACAGCACGTCGGTGACTATGTTAACATTAATAATCAATTCATCAAATTTTACATTTATAATAATAATCATTTTGGTCTTTCTAATAAAACATAATTTCAAACACAGAACATTAACCGTCCCAAAAACACCTACAATCTTTAAAATGTTACTTAATATCTCTGACAGATGGCTATGAAACTGACGAAGTAATATTCAACAAATTATTTTAGTTTATATTAACTGTATTTCCGTTATATACGTGCCAGTTTTATCACAAATAAAATGCAAGACATAAATATAAACTTTCATCAGACTTTCACAGCTCAAGCTATATTTTAAGGACTATCAGTTTTATTACAAAAAAATTATTTATACATAAACATGGACATTGATTGGTATTTCATAAACTCTCGCTCCTTTCTGGTACACTAAGTATATCTGCTACTGAACACAAACCATAAACAAAAGAGGTTTGCTTATGCAAGTGCAAAACGCCTTTTTTTCTAAATATGTATATATTGTATCAATAACCACCAGTCACTTCGAAGAAAAACTGATATTCAGCTAAAATCGGTTGAACTAGTAACCGAATCCAAATATTCTTGAGAATAATAAAGGCTAGGAAGATGAAGATGAATATAACAGCTTATTATTTAGTAAACTTTGTGTTAGTTAGCCGTAGCTGTCTGACAGTGTTAGGTACTATTTTGTTTATACCGTAAAGCCAAATATACTGCTTTGATGAAATATACTTTACGCGTTTTTATCATATTAATTAATCATAGAAGTTCATACCTTAAAAATCAATGTAATATGAGTAAAATGGGCAATTTGGAAGGCTCTAAACATGTTATTTATCTGTCAAGTCTATAAATACGGTGTATTAATCATAATTTGAGTTGAGCCGTTGCAGTGCCTTACGGTACTGTAATTCTGTACTGTAATAAACTTTAGTTGATTTAACTTGGACATTAATTTGATGTGAGCATTTACTTTAGTACAATTAGGAAGCTATTTCAGCAGTTTTATTATTAAATTAGTGTTTTCCTCCACTGCCTAGGTATGTGAAACTTTGATTGACTCGACTTATCGAATTGATATTGACTAAAACTATTTCAACTGTTAAATTTTAAAAATAAAGCAATATATTCTATCAAATAGTAAATACATGATATATTTATTGTATAGCATTAAATATGATAATGACATTCAGTATTGCATTTATAATATAAATCAAATAGGTATATCTCATTTGTGCATACATATATTCAATATGATGCATCATAGTTAATTTTTTGAATTCAAATGTAAATATACGTATAAATGTAAAGATTCTATACAAATACAAGATTAAAAGTGGAGATGGATAATGAATACAGAGTGTCATCACCCCTATTCTTCCCAAGGGTGTCGTAGAAGGCGACTACGGGAACAAAATATATAAAACAGCATCACGGCAAAGAGAATGAAAACTTGAATTAAACCCTATACCGACCCATCTGGCTAGCGTGATATAGTAGGCCAAAACCTTCTTACTGAGGAGAGCTGTTAAAGACTGTTCATGATGATGACAAGATTAAAATATACCTACATGAATATTATAACCACTTTACGATTCTTAAAATAAACTGTGTAATTTATAATCACGGCTGGATGGAACATACGAAGACATTGAACTATTCAACCAATACTCGTTGCACAGTGATTATCTGAGGTTATTCCCAACAAAACTATTACTCTCCTAGATACCAATATCAAGAGTACTTATGAATAAATACGTACCTACTGATATTGAATGCAACCTGTTTACGCCTCCATACAGTATTACCAAGTACGATATCTTTTACAACCTCTTTTGAGTACAGATTTTTTAATTTGTTTATTATAATAAAAGGTACCAATACTAAGTTTTGAATTAGCTCTTAATATTTTTAAATCATTTTTGAATATTGTATTATTGGTATTGATTTTAACTGAATATACAATGTATGTATAGCTATGTGTGTCTGACTCACATGCATGGACCTCGATTTAATGCACTTAAAACATTAAATATTTAAAGATAAAGGAGCAATACGTATGCTCACTAGCCCCTTATCTAAACCCGTAGACTATTCAATGTATTAAATCTTGTGAAAATTGTAATAGCATACTGATACAAGAATCTGATCTTAATAATAGTTTACTTTCAATATTCTCTCAAGGTCTTCCTAATTATAAGAGAAACGTAAAATATGGTAGCATACAACAGAATACTGCAGCCCATCTGTAGTTATCAATCAATACTTTGCGGAAGCAAGGAATTATCTGGAAATAACTGGTTATAACTATTTAGAAATTACATACTTGTACTTCATCAAATACAAGGGAAGCTCGATGAACGTTAATTAGTGAATGAAATAACTGATTACACATTGAAGAAATTCCTGCACTACCTACATAAATTTACTCGAAACCTTTCTTCTGCTATGGCGTTTGTGTAGAGTAGATTTCAACGATCAAACTTTGTGTTGACTTGCACAAAGACTTGCCTGCAAAGTATAGCGATAAATTTATCTATAAGGAAATGAACAAATTACATGGGTCTTAAATACTATCTTACAATTTATTAAACATGATTAGTAAGTTTCTCATTATGGATAGTTACGTTCACTGGTAATATTTCAATAACCTTAAAAGGCTGTATATTGCCAGTTTAGATTTATGCAAACAAAAACAATGATGTCGAGAAAAAACCTTAAACAAAAAAAAATTGCTAATAAAAACTGTAGCCTTTTAATGCTACATCACACTCTGCGAGACCATGTTGAACAAACTCAAGTCAAGTTTAAATTTCAAATGGCAACAAAACAAACGGTTAGTCTATCGCCAATCGCTAGTGATCACGATAGTAACTTGTTTGTAAAAGTTACAAGTTGAGCGGAATAATAAGCAGCTATTCCTCTATTAGTAGAAAGTTTACTTATTACGGAGTTATGATAATAGAATAACCTATTGATAATGATTGGTTACTTTAGATCTTTAGATCGTTTTATGAGGATTAGTATTCGCGTGAAATATTAGAATTTCAAATCACTAAAACGAGCTGAGTTAATTGTCTCGTTAATTGAATTTACTGTTGTTATTATTTTCGATCACTTTCTTGGTCCAATGTCAATTATTACCCGAAAATATATATATACAAATATATATAAAGTTATGAAATTTATTGAGTGGTATGTATAGATATATTTCTAACTATATGAGCTATACTCTTTTATGCTCCGTGTTGTCATTGCCTCTTAATTAACAGTCAATATGGCGATCAAAGGATTATAAAACAGAAAATCTATTTAACGTGCAAAACAGGTATTATGTCATTAATCGTGAGTTATCTATTGGTACTACTGCCACCTTACCACACCACAACTACGTGAATTTCTAACTTCTAAGTCAAATTGAAACCTTTTAACGTATAAATGTGTCAATAAATTAATATTCTACTTCAATATCCGATCGGAACTTCTCTTGCAATTACCTATGAATAGCTGGTCCAAATTCCGAACTTAATTAAGTACAACAGGTGGCGTTAGCGGGTTAATTATTATAAACAAACCGGTTATAATAATTAGAGTGGGGGGCGTATGGGAGGGGCTCCAGTGTCCGTTAAGGCGTGGTCGCTTTTCGGCGACTCAAGCTCATGTATAATTTAACACGCGACTATGTCGTAAGTGGGTATTTTTGGTAACATTTGATGTATAAATTAAGAAGTTCTTAACAAATAAAGCGATAAACATGTTTTTTTTGGGTTTGCTGTTAATAGCGTTTTGTTAATAAAGTTTATTACTTTTTGTGCATATTGATACGTTTAGTTTAGATTTCTTCATCTCTAAATCAGATGGATAATCAGATTAGATTACCATAGCTGTATATTGTATTGTGTTAAAAAGGCTAATCATTTATATAATGGAAAGCGTCAACATTCCACTAGTTTCTATTTTTTTATTTTTACGGCAACTACTAATAATGCTACCTTAAGATATGTCAAAAACTAATTCTTTAAATTTATTCCTATGTGGTGAACATAGTTAACTTATGTGTCCACTCAAGTGGCCATGTTTCCAGGGTTCTATTAAAAGAGATATGTCAAAAATAAGGCAATACTAACGTGGACCACCCCGCAACTACTTGTAAAACCTGATACATAGCATAGTATTCTAATTATAATTCTTAGCACGCAGATTTGTAATCCTTGTATAATTTTATTGCTGGAAAGAAGTAATGGGAATCGTTAACGTTCCACATACCTATTACTGAGATTTAGGGGAATAAAAGATCTTTAAGATTAATAAAAGAACCAGTTATTGTTGAGGGCCTAAGGGAAGCCTATGTCCAGCTGTGGACGTACTTCCACAGAGATGACGATCTTAAATGATTAATATATGACTCATGTGCAAATAAACTTTAAAATCACTTAAGAAACGATTAAAATGGGAGAGATTTACTGAGCGGAAATTCACGTTTGATCTTTTCATAGCAACCTAAAACCTTTAAAGTTATTTATTAAATAAAGTCCAAAATAGCATATCATACGGGAGTATTACTGCGAGTCGGTTGCCAACTAGTTCAAGATCAATATATAAATACACACAGTTTATGTACAGTTTATGAACTATAATTTTTTTGCTAAGAACCGAGAGTTTTAGAGATAAGCTGAGAAAATTGTAGAAAAGTAATTTTGCTTAGGATATAGTAAATTGAGGAAACTAATGGCACAGGTCAGAGTCATTCAGCTGTCATTCAAATTGGTTGTGGCCGGAAAATCGAAGTCCTCTGATTGATATAAAGACTAATAAGGTCAATATTTTTTATAAGTGTGGTATATTACTGGTATTTTTGAACGATGGATTCGAAAGACAATGTTTTCAGGCTAGTTCATACGATTAATTTGTTGTTTACGAAAGATAGACATATTATTTTACTTGGTGATGAAACAATATGCGTTACACATTTATAACTGATTGAAACAAGACTGAAATCGTATTAAATTACTATAATATTACGATACTAAAAATATGTTGTTTTGTTCAGTATTTCACATACAAGCATAGGTAGTAAGTAGTTTATATAAACCACATTACTTTGGAAGAAAAAATAAAATAATAAACCTTTATCACGTAGCCATCAGCGCACAATTTACTAAACTCTACTTTGCTTGCCATGCGCGTGCGCTGTTCGTGCGTACGGAGCGTGACTCAACGGATGCACGTTGGACGAATGTTGGAGCCAAGGTATATTGAATAGAAAAAAATGTTATGATAACTTTGAAGAGTACAGTGAAGTTTAATGGTTCTTCTTATTAAATGTTAAATATAAAGTCGTATAATATTCGTGTGGTGGTATCGAAGCCAGCAAAATGCTTTCGAAATAAAATAAATAAGCAAAAAAAGCAACTAGCCAGACTACTTAAAACTAATAATATCCTTCCTATCCTATCACAAAAATGTATATCACCTACAGTTATAAAAAATCTATCAAATCATATTAAGTAGAAATTCTGTAACTCAATTCTTAATAGTTACAATAAAAATTTAAAGCAGATCAAATTGCATGGCAAAGATAATATTTATTAAGTCTCTGATTATATCGTACTAAGATTTTATCAGTAAAGAGGGCAACTATCAATTTATGTTATATCAAAAGATCATTAACCTTATTTACAAATATTTCTATTCCCACTAAATTATAACCAACATTGGCTCCAAGTTCATGTTAGCGGCTACAGCTTTAATAGTCTAATTCACTTGCAGGCCAACGGCGGAGTTTTTGTGACAAACTAGCGTTCGTGGTGAACTTGTGAGTTTTATTGCTTACGTGACAAGCATCTGATAGGATACAATACATGCACTCTGTATATCCATGAGTAGGGATATAAAGTTAATGTAAGTTTTTATACTTAACATATTTAAAAACATGACAGTATACAACTTGGTCTTTCAACTTAAAAGCGGCGCAGAATCTTCTGGCAACCAGAAATTAAATCTGATCTACAATTACCAACATAGACATTTATTCAACTCTTAATATTTATCAGTTACTCTTTGTACAATAACAAAGTAGATAGAAAACCCCGATTGAAGATAGACGGCCATCTTTAATCAGCCTTGCCTTGCGGGAAGCTCCTGTTCCTTAGTACTTACGTCTAAGATTATATAATACTGCCTACAAAAAGACTATGTTTCCTGTTAATAATAAAAAATACACTTGTCTTTAAAATTTGAAAAAATTGAAAATGTTTTCCTTTAAATAAAGCACCAACCAAGTATAATATTGTAAATCAATGTTAAATGCTAAATAAATATGTGAAACCTGCTCTGTGATTTGCAAGCAAGAAAAACAGGTTACTTTGTTCTAGAGAAGTTGCTCCATCTATTCCAGTGCCTGTCATATAAGATGATTAAGGTATTATATTATGTGTGGTGTTAATAAGTCTCTATGACTTACATATATGATACAGGAAACTAGCAATATATCCCACGTCAAACTGTGTGTGGGATATAGGATACACATTGCTGTCACCAAGGGGACTACGTTTCTTATGCTGCTTTGAAATATATATTTTCGTAGTTTCGTAAAAATACTGTAGTGTTAGCTTTTTACTGATGGATTTAGAAATTTTATCAATCATGAAAAATTGTTGGCGAATCGCCAAAATTATGATTACAATCTGTATCGTAAATTCGTGAAATTTGTTTCTGTTTAGCGCCTAGAAAAAGTTTGATAAATAAGTGAATCACGATAATTTACCATGTCAAAAGTGGAAAACGGAAACTTGATTTATCACATCGGTGTCCACTGTCCTTAAGACAATTAAAACTCCAAATTTTTTAACTTTGATTTTTTGACATGTTAAAGAAGCAAAAGTATTAATTATTTCTTCATTCATAACAAATACCTAACATCATGTTAGTCATAATCAATTGGATAACGATAAATAGTAAAAATTAAGATCGATGTCCAATGATGGTCAAAATTAAGATGGATGAGGTCAGTAGCGAATACCATATTGCAAAGTCATTGATCATAGGGGACCATAAAGTCATCAATTATTGTCCATTAAACGCGAAATCACCCTTTCTTGTAAGTGCATTATTGCCGTTAGCTTCTGTTGTAATGTAAATTGCTAATTTCATTCTCATTATTTAGAAAATCCCATAATTATTAACCCACCAACAATTCCAGCGAATAGTCGAAAGCATGACCGAAGGTGAATGTAAACTTTTATTACTCGCCACATGTAACATGAGACTGGAACATAAACCAACCATACATTTCACCTCATTAAAAACATTGAAACCAACGGGCTCATTTCTCAATAGAAACATGAAATCAATTACTATTAGCTTAAAGCTGATGGCTAGCAGATAAAACATAAGTAAATTGCACCATGCATTGCAACAACCAACACATTTTTTAGACTTCACGTTTAGATGGTATCAATAATTGGCATATCTGTGAACGGCACACGGTAGATCATTTAATTTTCATAATAATTTTCTATCGCAGAGCGCCCGAGGCAAACCGCGCCGGTCTAGCCTCATCGTTTTGTACTTTTTAGTAATACAGTATAATCAATCTCGCTCTACGGATGTTTAGGCCTAAATGTAGTATATGTGATAGCGGAAGAACGTTTCCTTTCTTTTTATGTTATAATACTATTAGTTATCATTTAGTACTATATAATTAATATGTCTAGCCATGCTATGTTTAGAATATAAAGTTTATTTGGAGAAGCAAAAGTTTTAAACGGAAACTAATTTGTCAGAAACGTGTTCAAAAGGGTCAACATCGCGACGGTTATGAATAATACGCTAAGGAATAATCACACGTTATGTTTATTTATTTATCAAAACTGTTACGAGGCCTATTTGAAGGTAATATTTAGTATTGTGTAAACATTTAAAAAAATACTCAGACTGAGTGTATGACACTTTTATGACATTAAATTCAATTTAATTCATACAAATAAAAACACTCACAACGTATGTCCTAATTGTAGATCCTGATGCTTATATTTGTACAACCAGTATTAGCTGTGTGTATATTGTGGTTGCATTGAAGTGTGAAACTAAAAATAAGTAAAAACAACATTTAAAGCGTAAATTTCGAGTCAATGTGTATTTTAAAGTTTTTGAAGCAAACATAAACAAATTTAACATATAGACATCGTAAGTACGGACAAAACCATTTGCATCTACCCTTACAATGTACTGCAGTAATCTGAATCAGTTGCGTCGAACTGTGATTTATAGGACGCGCACGACATCGGAGCATACCGCGTCTCAACCTAGCAATAAAGGTAATTTTATTACAAACTGCCATGTACAATATCGTTCTATTAGCTCCAAAATGCTATTATGATAACTCTATGAGTAAATGAATGGATACCTTATCTTATAATGTGAGGCTTCTGTAAATGTAAACTAGTTTTAATACTTCCGTTTGATCTTTATTATAAATAAATTGAGATTAGAATTGAGTTTTTGAGTGTTAAAATATCACTTATAAACACTTTAAAAGCTTAAAGTGTGAAGATAAAAAACATTAAAATAAATTCAGCTTATAAACCACTCATCTGTATGTCGATACCGTCATATAATATATAGAGCGAATTTTAGTCATTTGCATACGTGATTATGATTAAATAATAAATTTTGTAGAAAACTCTATATTATAATTTTCCATTTTTTTACTCTAGTTAAGAAATGGTTATGAATAATTAAGCTCAATATCTTTACTAGTAAGGGTTTAATTAACGCGATCTTCATACAAATTTTGAATTTATGTGATCTTCATATCAATTTATTTGGACTTTTTAAAATACATATTACTACGATGATAGAACCAAAGAATACATAGGAAAATTCATGTTCAAATATGTTTTCTAATAACATTATTGTTTTTAGCTGTAATTTAAGCAAAATCATGATAATCTCTAGTAATAGTTACTTGTTAAACGCATGCCATGTACTCGTAATTTTGTTCAAAATCATCAACTTATTTAAATGTAGTATTACATAAACAAATTTGTTATGGAAATAAATAAAAAAAACAATTACTAGTGTGATGACAGACAACAGAATAATATGTCAGATGTTTCCTTGACAGTTCATTGACAAAAGAATAAAAAGAAAAATATGTTATTATTAATGCATATAATAATAATAAATTATTCAGACGTTTGACACGCAACGTCATCAACTTTCAAACTAAGTAGAGCTTGTACTACGATAACTAGATTGACTGATAGAATACATATCTACTTTTTTTTGTAAATACATGCATGCATACGTGCATACATATACATAGAAAATATCTACATTTCGAAACAAACATTTGCAGATTATAATCGAACGTGACACCTCAAACGCAGCAGTCGCATTCACTACCGCTGTGCCACCAAGGCAGTTAAAATGTAAATGTACCCATGTTTAGGACCCTCGAGTTGATACAAGCGTGATGAAATATAACATTGTGATTGTGAAACCTCTTTCCATTCGTTCTCTTTCTAAAGTCTATGGCAGTTTAATAGGCGGTATCGGTAACCCGTATTAATGTCAGCCGTTACAATGAAATATTGGCATTTAATTGATCCTACTGCAATAAACTATTCCTTTGACAAATCACGAATAGTTTAACATTTTGTATATTGTATTTGTTAAAGCAACAAAATTTGTAATATTTATTGAGTTAAATTTGTCTTTTTGTCATTGTCATATGTTTTCAAAAGACTTGTATGTCAAAATTGATAGCTTTTCATGCGTAGAAACCACCTGATAATTAATGATGTTGAGACCACAAAGATTACAGATTGTGTTAGCATATAGGTTGATATTTTCTAATTACTTTCTTTTTACGTAGGTAATAAACGAGTGGTCGGGTCCCTAGATGGCTAGTGACTACTGTCACCCATTATAATGATAACAATTTATTAATTTGACCAATATAAATGTTACGTTGTTGGTATATTTTATTTTAAAATATATTTTAGACAGTAGATTCGTTAATCCTTGAGTAACACAGGCGTAATATTTAACCGCTGCTTAGCTTAACTAGGTTAAATCTGTATCTCAAATGATTGCTTGACTGAGTCTTAAACAAATGTTATTTCGATATTAACGTTAAATAACCACGATAGAATATGTAACCTCAACCACAGGAAAAAATAACTAGTATTATTGACAAGCCGTCTTTTGAATGACCTCTCACCCGAGAAGGTGAAGTAGGATTTTGGTCTACGACAATCCTATTTATTCAGTAAAACATTGAAACAACTCTTTAAAATTTTATTGTTTATTGTAGTATTAGATATGATTGATATTATTTACTTCAAATTGTTCTCTATACTTAGTCTGGCCATAAATACTGTTACACTTAATTATAAAAAAATATTACATTTGAATTTCGAATCTGTCATTTTTATACGATTGTTCATTGTGTTTTCTCATTTTGGCGCCAATACATTGTAAAATATTTTGCGATATTAAAATGGTGTGGGGTGATAAAGAGAACCGAATCGCTGTGATAGCATTACACAAAGTAGGTATGGAGCCAAATGCAATTTTTAAAACTCTCCATACACTTGGTATTAGTAAAATGTTTGTGTACCGGGCTATTAATAGGTACAATGAGACCTCCTCTGTTTGTGACAGAAAAAGATCTGGCCGTCCACGTAGTGTTCGTACGAAAAAGGTGGTCAAAGCAGTAAGGGAAAGAATTCGAAGAAATCCTGTCCGAAAGCAAAAGATTTTATCTCGGGAAATGAAGATAGCACCTAGAACCATGTCGCGTATTTTAAAAGATGACTTAGGACTTGCAGCCTATAAGAGACGCACTGGCCATTTCTTAACTGATAATTTAAAGAAGAATAGGGTGGTAAAATCGAAACAACTACTGAAGCGGTACGCAAAGGGAGGTCACAGAAAAATTTTGTTTACGGATGAGAAAATTTTTACAATTGAGCAACATTTTAACAAACAAAATGACCGTATTTATGCTCAAAGCTCTAAGGAAGCTTCCCAATTAGTCGACAGAGTGCAACGTGGACATTATCCGACTTCAGTGATGGTTTGGTGGGGTGTTAGCTATGAAGGAGTGACTGAGCCATATTTTTGTGAAAAAGGTATCAAAACATCGGCACAAGTGTATCAAGATACCATTCTTGAGAAGGTAGTTAAGCCCCTTAACATCACCATGTTCAATAACCAAGTATGGTCCTTCCAGCAAGACTCGGCGCCGGGTCATAAAGCTCGGTCCACGCAGTCTTGGTTGGAATCGAACGTTTCGGACTTCATCAGAGCTGAAGACTGGCCGTCGTCTAGTCCCGATCTTAATCCGCTGGATTATGATTTGTGGTCAGTTTTAGAGAGTACAGCTTGCTCTAAACGCCATGATAATTTGGAGTCCCTAAAACAATCTATACGATTGGCAGTGAAGAATTTTCCCATGGAAAGAGTGCGTGCTTCTATTGATAACTGGCCTCATCGTTTAAAGGACTGTATTGCAGCCAATGGAGACCACTTCGAATAAGCTTTTTATATTTTTAATTGTTTTATATTTATGTATTAAACTGACACACTGTAAAAGTAATAAATGTTATTTGCAGTTAACAATTTTCTTTTTTCTTTATTACAATATTTATGGCAAGACTAGGTATATGTATTAATATAAATTTCAAGTGTTTTCGTATTGAAATAGAATTTAAAAATGATGACGTTAAAATGTAATTGAGAACATTAAAGACTTCTCTATAGAACATATCAATTATCAATCGTCTCTTACAGACATATTTGTGCTACATATGGACTTAAATTCTTTTTGATTTTTTGATACTACCTATTGGACTAACTAATTTAAAACAAACGATTCCAAGTCCGCATATTTAAACATATTTGAAATAAAAAGACACTAAAGAAGTCGTAATTAATAAAAATATATAAAACCGTGTTTACCAGCAAAGCGGAATTTTATGTTCTTCATTATCATAATCCAAATGTTTTCATTCAAGTGTTACTAGTTAAAATAGTTACTTTTCAGAAATGAGCTTAGAAAGACATATATTTAGAACAATTATAGTATCATTACCTCGTTAAGTTATTTGAATGGTTGTAAAAACGTCATAAACTCCCATTTAACGTTTGGGAAGCGTTTAATTTGTGTAAAGAAGGCTACATTTTGAGCAGAGAAGACACTTGATAAACGATTGAGATTAATTGTCGAGATACAATACTCACAAAAAACCTTATTTTACTTACAATAACTAGATTGGTTAAAAATCTACTCTATATTGTAAAAGACCCTTCGTCAGTGTAGAACTATTTGACTTCTTTAATTTTAAAAGGGAATTTTAAGCAAACCCTAAAATGACATTAGGCGAATTGATTGATGAAATCTTCAAACTAACATTAAATTGTCTTCGTTACCGAACCTTTTCTAAAATTAACCATTCATAATTCACTGCTTACGACTGTATTCGTACATCGATATTTCAGACGCTTGTTTCTTTTTAAATCAATCTAAATACTAAAAAACAGTCCATATAGATAGGTATCCTCAACAATGCTACGATCTATCACTATTGTACTAAAATAACTGTATTTATATTTAAAAATGTACTAAGTGTTACAAGATTTATCTTTCGATAAATATTCCCATAGCTCAGTCCTTAAGGTTCAAAATGGTATGGAAGATTTGAGTAATAATCTTGCATACATATTTCTACCTATGTACATGAGTTGAATGTTTTATTCAATGTATTGAATCACTTCAGTCTAATCTTAATTGGTATGGCAATTCTCGACATAATTGACATTAAACGATTTATAGTTGTCGACGTCATTATGTCACAGTATAATGAACATTTCGAATCTACAGGATAAGTTTTAGATTTATTACGTCTTAGTTTATTTTTAAACTATTCCGAGAAGAGAATATTTCTCTAAAGGAATTAAGACTTACATTTATTTAATTATCATTTAGCATCGAGCTAATAATGGTTGCTGAAAGAAGTAGAGGATAAGATTTTACCAACCCCTACATTATTAACTTAGCAGTATTACGCTAGTCTATGTAGATCGGTGATTATTGAAAATGAATGTTTTTAATTCTTGTGAGTCGTTTTTAAATGAAGTACTACTTTAATTACAACTAAATTGTCAGAACTTTTTATGTTTTTCCTCCTCTTTCCATCTTGGTGTCGGCTTTGGGCATGTATAAGCAAGAAGACTGAATTCTCGTTAAGAAATTTAGTCGAATATTTTTTTAATGCTGCTAAAAGTCTGAATATATGTATATATTTTTTTATTTATAGAAAAGGTCTATGTTATTTTAGGTTCTAAGATTGCTAGGGCCCTTAAAGCTATTCTTCAGTTATTTTAGGATTGAAAGTTACAACTACGGAGAAAAAAGACATTTAAAAGGAATTTACTCAAAGGTTAATAACAGTTATTAATTCAATAAACCTAAATTCCGAATATAGAAGGAACGAAATGGGGTACGAAACAAAATAAATTCACAACGAGACAAGAAAAAGTTAAATAATATTTTACACAAAATTTTACGTGTCTTGTCTTGCAATTTGATAAAAGGATAAAAAAGAATAGAGTAGAATACTATATCAATTTTCTTAATTTGTCCTCCATGACAGACCTATAAACGTACAAACGGCCTTGTCAAATACGTCAAAACGATTTTTTATGCATATAATAACGTGACATAAGATAAAAAAATAAAACAGTAATAATTTTGATTATAAATGTTCATGTACCATAAGAATGTTTGTTATATGGGTAGTAAAAACTACAAGAAATTTTTTAACATAATAATGTTGGTCAAATGTTATTACTTTGAAGTTTAACTTTAAAATCAATTTATGTTTGTAACAAAGATATTAAAGTACCCGGTTGAGTGCTTTAAAACGAGTACATGAGTATACGAGTACATATGTCTTCCTGTTCACCCTTAATAATATGCCCTTTCTTATGGTTATTGTGTTGGTGTCTTGTAATCTACCAACCCTAGTAACTAAAACATAACCTTGATTTTTTTGTCTCTCATTTCGTTTAAGATTGTGTTCATGATAAAATATACAACTTATGATATTCCAACATTGGACACGTGTAATGAAGTCATAATCGAAGCGAACTCGCTTGACGTAATAAAAAAACTCAATTATTTCGTAGCTATAAACAGAAAATTGTGGCACTTCAATTAACCTATATGGTGGATAGTAATTACTCCCATGCACCAATTTCATTGGATTAACCAAATTTGAATTGCTTATTAGGGTGATTGACATGTGCTTTTAATCCCTTACAGTATAGGTTTAATCGAATTAAATATGAGGGCCTGCCGGTAGTAATATGAATTTTAATCGTGTCATAATCAGTTGTATGATCTAATCTCGATTGGAAACGCTTTTATGTTTATAAAATTTATTCTACAAAGTTACTTATTTTCATTAATTTCGTTTTGTTATTCACTAATGGAATGAGGAATTAAAATTTTTAATATTCTCCATAGTGAGGAACATCTTTTTTACTTGAAAAATGACAAATGTATAACGGCAACACGATGATGTTAGTAACCTGGAATTAAAAATATGCCTGAGAAAGATGTATCTATATTTTTATTATTAACTTTTTATTCGGTAGCCCTCAGTGCGTATTGATTCCTATATATGACGTTTTAAACAAGGTAAACACGAGGCAACAAAGAAACACGGGCCGAGCTAACACCACCACCACCTCGTACCGTTGTAGTAGAAAGTCGCGAACAACTTGTGTCTCAAATCGAGAGCACCTTACACAGAGTCTCCGATTGGGGTCGGGATAACCTGGTCCAATTTAACCCCTCTAAGACACAAGTCTGTGCGTTTACCGCTAAGAAAACCCCGTTCACTGTGGTTCCACAATTCCAGAATACACCCCTTACCATCTCACAGAGTATTGGAATCCTCGGTGTCGACATCTCCAGTGACGTCCAATTTCGAGCTCATTTGGAAGGGAAGGTCAAGCTGGCATCAAAAAAGCTTGGTGTTCTGAATAGAGCGAAGCGATACTTCACACCGGCACAAAGGCTACTACTTTACAAAACACAAGTTCGACCTCACATGGAGTATTGCTGTCATCTCTGGGCGGGAGCACCGAAGTACCAGCTTGAGCCTTTCGATTCAGTTCAGAGACGTGCTGTGAGAATAGTCGACGATCCTGATCTCACAGACGGTATCGAGCCACTAAGTCTTAGGAGAGACTTTGCCTCCTTGTGTGTGCTCTATCGTCTCTACAATGGGCTGTGTTCTGAAGAATTGTTTGATATGATGCCCACAGCCACTTTCTACCATCGCACCGCTCACCATCGTCAGGGAGCTCATCCACATACATTGGAACCTAAATGGTCGCGCACAGTGCGGTTTCAGAGAAATTTTCTCCCGCGAACAATCCCGTTATGGAATGAGCTTCCTGCCGAGGTTTTCCCTGGAAACTACAGTATGGGGCTCTTCAAGAAGGGGGTAAATAGATCTTTAAAGGGTCGGCAACGCGCACGTGATGCCCTTGGTGCCTCAGGCGTCCATAGGCTGCGGTAACCGCTTACCATCAGGCGGGCCGTATACTTGTTTGCCACCGTCCTGGTATAAAAAAAAAAAAAAAACAAAAGTATCTATTGTGGTTTAATATTATCTAAAATTTGTTATTTATCACCAATAGAACATAAGTGGTTGTGAAATAAGTTTATAACTCATTATTGAAATCATTCAACCTGCCTTTTACAGCTGGCCTAGATCAACAACTATTTGCTGTCGTTAATTTAAATGCGCTCCATTACTTATTCAGTATTAAAATACAAAGCACTTCGTACGCAAATTCTTGAGTTTTGGTTTCTGGAATTTAAACATTGTTTTTATACGTACAATTTACGTTTTCTACACGTGTCTTGCGGAAGTATTGACTCGGCAAAATTGTTATGAAGACACAAATAATGCAAAGATGACTTACAGTACGAACTATGTAAAACAAAGGTGTATTAAACCAATTCGGTCAGTTTTTTATCTCGACTTGATGCTAACTTTGTATCATTAAGTGTTGACGGACTTACAAGCTGTCAGAAGTATCCGGATCACAACGTCACGTTGAGCTTTTCGTTAACATCGTAAAAGGTTTGTTTTTATGAGAATATCTTCTGTCAACAAGAGACATTCCATAGATAACAATCATAGATAAAATAAACAATACAATACCCTTTTAAATATTTGTTAGTTTCTAATTCGACACGGTAATTACTTCAGGCCAGTCATTATGAATAGTGCATAATTTGAGACTTGTGAATAACAAAGTTTATTACCTGACAACTAGTACTGAAGGAAAGCTCGTTTTGCCGAAGCGGTAATCATGTAAATTAAATAATTTTCAATTTTACCTGTATTTTGGTTTTAAGGTTTAACTGTGACTATTATTGTAAATAACCGGCCAATATTATGTTTTTTTTTCTTTTCCTTATTGAAAACAGATTCTTCCTATTTTCATTCTAGCTTAATATTGGTTTATTTGTTTATATTTTAATCTTAAAAATATAGTAACAGTCGATTTATTATGATTAAATTATTGGAATCCTACCTCAGTATTTAAATTAGACTAAACAAGTTACCGAAATATGTGATAAATTGCGTTAATATTCATATAATCTAAATATGCTTAGAAAAACAGTAAACTTAACTACTCTTGTTACAGTCTGTCATGGTCTCGTTTCTGCTACTCTTTTTTATGGTATTGTATTCTGGGTAGTAAAATCGCGTACAGAGATGTATAATCTGCGTAGTACTGATAGCTGCCAACCTTATGTTATGAAAAACAAGAAATTACAATGACTGTTTTATATATTTTTAAAACTGCTATGTTTGTAAAATGTAATATTATCATTTTTTTCAAAAATACATCTGACACACTACACGTAGTAACTAGTAGAACTATTTTTGTGCGGAAATCAACAATAAATTATTACAACGCCTGAGAATTGTTAAAATATAAATCTCTTCATTGAGGGACTGTATTCTTTTTCCATTAATAAATCATATAATAATTTTATAAATAATTTTTGTAGTTGAAAAAATATGAAATAATTTATTTACATATTTTGTAAAAGACAAATTCCACTTTAGGAATAATAATAAGAAATAAGTCGGGGGGCTTAACAAGCATACACGAAACGGACACAAAGAACACTCAGATTCAGAACAACAATTTGTGGCTCACATAAGGTGTTTGTGGGGTTTGAAGCCATAATACTTAGTGCAGTCGAACGGCGTGGCGACCACTTAAACCACTACACAATCCGTACCGTTCTAACATTTAAACATTGTATAAGTACCAAATTTCAATTTATATTTAACTGATTAATTATATTAATTAATAAATTATATACTAAACTCATTTCAATTTATATGTAATTGATTAATTTTAGTATAAAAAATACCTTTGTACGCAAATAACTGGCAGAACATAGAGAAACTGCATTGATTATTTGTTTAATTTAAAAGAGTAGCAGTTCTATATATTATAATACAAGTTTACATAAATGTTCATGTGATTTTTTTAAATAAGCAGAAAAGAAATGAAATATATTTTTATTATTAAAACTTCAATATTAAATGGATTCACTTGCCAATTATTTCATGGAAATACAGATCATTTCTTAGGGGAGATCTATGTTTAGTGGATTTTTAAAGGTTTTTGATGATTAGGATGATGATAGATAAAAATATATTATATTTTATACAAAAAGGAACAACTGACAAAAAAATATAAATCCACCCGCTACAAGTGAACATGCAAAAACATTTTTTCCGAATAGTATGTGCGAAGCGTGAATAGTAATTTTATCCAGCATTCAAACCGTTGCTTGCAACAGACAAACTGTTGTTAGGTATTAGTTTGCGTAGTTTTATTGAGCCAATAGATTTCTGTTTTACGATTCACGTTACGTTGGGATATTGCACGGATACATGTTAAGTACTAACTCGTAGCAAAGCTATGCCTTTTCAATTGTTGAAATAAAGATATTTCAGTAAGTTTTTAAATGAAATGACCATAGTAAACTACAATTATCACAATAATTTCTTTTTTAATGGCTTTCAAAGAGACTTCACCGTCATTAGAGAACACACGAGACATATGTTTCAACTTATCCTTATGTCTGGCTATCCTTGACGTCTGGCTGTCCTTGACTGTAATATTTTACATAGGCAGTTTATCCCGCTGATAGAAAGAAGCAAGATGCTTTGCCGATTACAATCACACACAAAGTCACTCAGAAGCAAACTAAAGACAAGTAATTCGCAGAGATAGACAAATTCAAGGATACTCTCTTCTTAGAGAACTGTCATCCAGAAGGAAATAACAGCAGTACCAGATAAAAGATAACAGTATTTTCTTGCCAAGAATAGTATTAATATATAATCTTCGTCAGTCAGCTTAGTCGTTAGTCCTCTGGGAATGTAGTCTTTGGTGCAACGAACGTAGGTAAATCATTTAAAATTGGCATCAAGAGTGGTATACTATGAGGATCTTCTGTCAACTAGGGTTAACATCTGTACATTTAGGCAATTCTCTATATATCTTCATATAGAAATCACATATAGTTCGCTTAAGATCTATTATATTTTATGATCGTGGTGCTCCCTTGCTATAGAAGTCGTATGTCTATTTCACCTCAATTTGCCTCCTGCTTTGCTATAGAGGGAAATTTTCTTATGATTTATTTTAGTTTCAAGTCTTCCAAGATATTTTAATTTTTCTTTGGACTGCCTGAGTGATACAGCTGGATGTGTTTGTGGATCACTGCTGTTGATCTGGGTTTACAGGAGTTACAGTAGTGGACGTATGGATGGGATTTGTCCCAAAAAAATCTTCATCTTGGATAGATAACATCAATTTGTACACTATTATTATAACTTTCCTATTCATGCTTTTGGTTGCTATTTTTTTTTAACAATACAAGATACTATGGCAAGAGTCGCAAAGATTTTCAGTCCAAAAGTTAGATTAGGTAAATGTTATATGTTCAGTAGTCAATACTTTATGGTTAAAATAACGAAGGTAATAGTAATGATTATGAGGGTTTGACTTTTTTATATTCGATTGGAAGAGTTAAATTACTGAACGCTTACATACGGTATTTAAATCACTGAGTGGTTTAATAAAATAAAATGAGATATTGCAGAAATTTAAAACGAGATACGAGCAAGTACAGTCATATACCAAATCCACAAGTCCTTTACCGGTTTATTATGATTCGCTTACAATGAAGCATAAATAAAAGAGAAAGGGCGTATCACTAAATAAGCTCCATATAACAATGTAGTTTTGTTGACATAAGAAAGAGCACGTTTTTCATTGGATTCGTTGGAAAATAAAGGCTTGAAGGTTGCTTGGAAGCACGTGACAAGGCGACAAAAGATCTCCTGACAGGTATTCGGTGAGTTCAAAATTGGATAGTAATCGATGCGTGAAACTCTACTTACGATAGGCGACACAGCGTTCTCCAATCGAGAAAGCTTTAACACATGCCCATAACATTTGTCAACTTCATGTTTAATTAACCGGTCATTATGATCGATCAGTGCAAACAATAGTTAATTGTTTGCAAGTGTATGTTTTAAATGAGAAACTGGTAAGTAACCATAGACTACGATCACCACCTATGCAAAATTGTAAATTTAATTATATTTCTGTGGTCCTCGTAAATGTAAGGTAAAAAAGAATTGATCAAATCTTGAAGAAATAAACATCTCAGCAAATCTACACATCGTAAATGTTTATTATACCTACAATTTGTAAGGTTAGATATAATATATTTATTGAGACATCATGAGTCCATTAAGAATATGGTGCTAATGACAGCCTATTACGGCCGACGATGATAATTAAATAAAGTTAATACATACACAAGAACCATTATAAGAAATTATACAATTTATCAAGTTTTTAGGAATATTAGCACTGAAGAATAGCAATTTTAAAACTTGTAAGTTATTCACAAAATTCACAACTCGTTTCTGTAAAGTTGTTAATTAAAAATCTTCCGTCATAATTTTTTCGATTGCCTTGGTGTTTGCAAACCAATTCGCTTCTCAAAACTTTTTTTGGTTTAGTCATCGAAATGAAAACTTTGAATTAAAATGATAATTTATTCAGAGCAATTAGTGTTTTATATTCAGCCTGTCTGTGTGTCTCATGTAAGGGTAATAAGAAGTTGGCCGGCATCCGCCTTCGGACTCGCCTTTATGCTCAAACGAAGGTCATTATGATCGGATATTCAATTTACCATTGCACTGATTCAGCAATAATTTATTTTTAAATTGAATGGTGGCATTTGAATTAATGTTAAAGCTTAATACCAGCTGCTAGTTTTATATATTTTAAATAATAAAGACTTAGTTCTGTAGTTATCTACACATATATCTTATATAATTTAAATTAAGACGAAGTCAAGCCCATTATTTAAAAATTTGGTGGCAAAAAAATTGTTCAAGTATGATTATGCCCGGTTTTAATTTCGTTATCATGAAGTTATTCTACGATGTTTATAAATAATTTAAAACACGTTTGTAAATATATACATATACAAATGAAAAGTTTATTTAAATTTAATCTAGTGTTTTAAGTGATTAGATTGTTTGTTTTATCACGCGTGGGTGTATCGACTCGACGTATCAAATTAAATCTCTAAGGTTTATGCAAACTGTTCTTTGTAGCCTCATTTGTTTATTACTACTTTTTCTTAAGCTTTTTCTAGGTGGCTATTTAACAAGGTTTGGGAAGAGAATGACATCAACATAACAGTTTTCTGTCCAGAGAGTCACTTCTAAACAAATCGAATGATTTTATGACATTAGTTGCCTATAAAGATCTCCAGTTTTGCCGTTTGACTAATTTTAATTACTTTCCGGTTTTTACACCCTACGCTTGAACGGAGCACTGTATTTTACGTACATTTTATCGTTATAAAACTCAGCCGGTAATAATTTACAATAAAGCGAGGCTTCGATGTGGGTCGTAAATAAACAAAGATTTAATGCAAAACCCACTTTAGAGTCTCTTTGATTTCGCTTTATTTGATGCGACGGGTGTGACTAAGCGTTTATATGCATTTAACTTAATAGGACACTGAAAGTTTAAGTATCTAAATAATTTCTATATAATAATTATCAAAATACATTACATTGTTCAAAATAAATTATTTCGTTGAGATTAATGACGTGACTCTTCGAAATATATAGTTACGTGCTTATATTCACGAGTGTTGCGTATTATTTATTAGTGATTGTGGAGGAAAGGGTATCATGTCCCTGCAACACAAAGGGAGGAGCCTTCAACCAGGTGAAGTGATCATGTTTCTTAGGCCGCGGCTCAACGATTGATATTGTGATGTTATATATATGATAATCGTCATGAGAACTTCTATATCGCGACACAGGATTAGTACTGAGTCCGTAGTTCGTTCTCCGTAGTTTCGACATGTCTTCGGTAGACGGCACTGTAATATGTTTTTATATGTGCTGTATGTGGATGTCACCACATAATAATATGTGAATATTAGTTTTCTGTCCTAGTAATAATTATTAGAAAAAAAAGGAAACACTAATTACTGCAAAAACTATAATAACCTATGATAAATTATAATTATTTGTCATAAATTGTTATTATTTTATGAAAAGTCAACGAATCATAAGACTGAATCCTATAATTAACGAAGTTTTAAGGTTTAATTCAGATTTTGGAATCTACAAGTCTTTATAATATTATGATATGGTGTTAAGGTTGCATAAATGCCTGAGTAGTTTAAGCGGTCACCGCTCCGTTTTATATTGCCCTGAATTTTGTGGGTTCAAACTCCGCACGGGACAAAACTTTGTGTGAGTCACAAATTGTTGTTCTGAGTCTGGATGTTCTTTGTGTCCATTTCCTGTATGTTTGTTCTTTAAAAATAAATAAATACAGTAACAAACAAAATCGTGTATTATTGAAGCAAAATATAGCCTGATGGATGTTATTGGTGCAACAACAAAACAGTTTATGAGTATCATTGCGAAGTAAATTCTCAAAAATTAAGTCTTTTGGCTTCTGATGTCAAATGTAACTAAGTCGATTTTCGAAATCGAAGAATAAATTTAAGATTAAAACATTTTAATGCACCTGTCTGTATTTGTTTCTGTACATCTGACACAAGTATATACATTTTTAAGAAACAATTTTTAAAAACGTTAACTTGCATTGTACAAAACAAAGAAACAGCTTTAATTTAAATTATTATTGTAGTTTACTTACAACGTTCAGACCACCACTTTGCACTATAATAAGTATGCACAATCCGTGCCACATTTACTTCCAAGACTTTAGTTTTGTTTTGCTATGCAAATTCGTATATTAGTAACATTGGTTGTTAGACATGAGATTCAGTCAGCATTAGACCGTCTCCAGCTTCAGTCAGAATAAGTAGTGACGTAAGATGAATGTTTGTTATGAACTTACCTCGGCGAAAAAGGGCTTAATTTCTCTCATATGACTTGCCGTACTTTTATTCCGTTATAAGCATTTTCATATCATTACTGTCACACATACCCAATGAAACTTATACTGACAACTGATCGAAATATTTAATTTCAAATTGTCATCAATCAGATAGTCATTCGATATAAATTAAGCGCTGTATGCGCATTTATATTTTACTTGTCACGACTGATATCTCCTCCAGTTTATATTGTGGGCGTGGTTTTAATCGCATTGTATCGACTGCTATCGTTTTGATATGACAAATTCAAAGAGGCTATTCATATTTTATGTATTACACACATTGGCCTTACATTTGTACTGGCTTGTATGGTAATATTCTTTTAGTTTTTATATTGACTGGAGACTTACTGGATGTGACTTTAGACTATGAGATTTCACATACACTAAACTACCTACTTGTTTTTAGTAACCAACAGGTTAGATTAAAAAGCTCGTGAAGGATTACTATTGGTCATTGTGAATGCTTTTCATTTCAGCTTATGTGGTATATATGAAGGTGTATGTATGTGTATTGGTATACGGGTAATATAAATGGGTGTGTATTTATGTATCAGTCTCTATTGATATTTAAATATTCTCGTTATAATTGTAAGCGTTACTTGTGTGTAAACTACTCTAAAATATTCGAACACCTGATGTCCATGTGAAGGTTATCTGGAAGAATTCGCCATGAGCGGTAAGACCGCCAATTGTTACATTAAAATATTTTGTAACTCATTTCTTTTTCTTTTCTTTTCTTTTATTTATATAATAAAAAGAAATAAATATATAAAATAAATAAAAAGATTGGAACAGATTCCAGAACAGATTGATTTGTTTTATTTTAAAGTAGATATGGATGGTTATCTGAGCATCTGAGTGATCCAGATGCCAATACCACTTTGTCATCCACGTGTGCCAACAAGATTTTATTGGTGAAAGTTTGAACTTTTAGTAATTATATGTATTCAAGTGAGTTCTAGTTTTTTCAAAGTTTGTTAATATTACTATGTTAAGATTATTATACATATGTATGTAGGTACATATTTTAGCAACTTATTACGTTGATTTTATTACGTTTTTATTTTATTTGTAAGTGTTAATAAGAAGTAGTATTGTTTATTTTTAGGATTCCGTAGCAAATTGGTTTGAACGAGATCTAGTAAGTAGGTTTTTTAATACGTTATAAATCACTGCTACCTTTCATGAGCGAGTCCGACTTGCACTTGGCCACTTTTTTATTTATAAAACATTATTTAAAGTTGGAATAACTGTTACGCTGTTTAGATTATATAAGTATTTCGCTTTAAAAAATCTTGCATATAAATAAATACATATTCTTAAATCACTAATCAAAACTATTAAACAAATTTAACTGTCGCTAGAATCAAATTCTGTGAATATCGTGATCTAAGAATAGCCCAAACTAAAACGCTAAGGAGTCACGTACCGGTTTAACAGCGACCGGATCTCTGTTTTGATTCGAGACTTTTATAAATCGTTGTTTTACCGTGATATATTGTTTCTAAAAAGTAGATATCAAGTTTTCTACATCACAGTAGGTATAAACAGATGGCTTGTAAGATAAAATGCAGATAAATGTGATTCGCCATCGCCATGACAGTAAACTTAAGAATAAAATATATGTGGTTGGACAACAATAGCTTTGACTATCTTTCTTCATCGTACGTTTCAAGCTAGGATTACTTTCAATTATATTAGGATACTTCGAAAAATAACAAAATATTATGAGTCAGTTATTTCGGAGTAAAAGTATTAGATACGAATTTATTTTCCTTGTTTTGTTACTACTTTTAATGTATATTTACCACGTGTGTATTAAAAAAATTGACTAGTTTCGAACTCAACAACATTAGCAATCTTTTACAGCCTTTAATAGTGAACTGCTGGACATGACCTAGGAAGGAGACTTATACCACGTTGGTCAAACGGGATTCGAGTTTTACTTCTTTGGCAATATCTATTTATTAAAAAATATTCACTTTTAATCACGTGTGTATTAACAAAGATTTACGCCACGGCGGTGTTAATCGTTACACATATTAATAATATGAATACAAACATAGGTCTATCTAGGTTTTAACTTTAGAATTATCATCATTACCTCAAACACTAATGTCAGTTCTCCAAAAATGGTGGTACAACGAACTGGTGGGAGTCGTGGGAAGTCGTTGGATACAGGCAGCACGAGATCAGCCGTGTCAAAGATAGTAATAAACAATTAACATTTTTACACAGCCTTAAAAAGGAAGATCTCAATTCGTTTGTATTTTTAATGTTTATTGCCTCGTTGTAAGGGATTTGAAACATTTTATTTTTATTTGGAAACGTATATACTGCACGTTTGGTCCCATTTAACAAATATATCCAGAAGGATAAAAAATCGAAGGATGAACAATGAATTCATAATAATGTATATAAATATATATATATATATTTATAAACAGCCAAATTATAGTTATCTATTCAAACGTAAATGATTTGTTACAGGTTATCAAAATTAGGTTTTGGCCTACTATATCACGCTGGCCTGACGGGTTGGAATAGGATTTGTTTCAAGTTTTCCTTCTCTTTGTAATGATGTTGTTTTGCATACTTTGTTCCCTTAGTCGCCTAACCTTGCTAACGAGAGGCCCATGTTCAGCAGTGGACTGTAAAAGGCTGTTGATGATATCAAAATTACAATGTTATCACAGCAAACCTTTTTAAATGTTGTATTCCCACGGTGTCTTGTCCAAATGATAATCACAAAACAAATTTGAAAATAATTATCATGTTCCTCGTAGTATTTGAAGTATGCGTATGAAAATCGCTGATGCATACATTATTTTTACTTGAGTATGTTCTAGTGATTACACTCCCGTTCTTAGCAAATAGCGTCTGCCTATTGCAGACTACTGTTGTGCAAATATCTTTTTTTATAACAGCCATAAATGTAATTACACTTGGTAACAAAGAATTCCGTAAAAAATATCTACGAATTTGGAACGGATTCCCTTTAGACTTTCAAAGTCAAACGTAACTCTTTTACAATTCCTATTTGGTTCGAGTTACCAATGACTAAAATAAATTGCCTGTTTATTTTTCTGAAGTAGTTATAATCATGGATCTTTTAGGAATAGGACAAAAAACTTTTTCTTAGACTGGTATATATTTTATTCGTCTTTATTAAATGTTTATACCACTACTTCATCTGCATTAAAAATACAACATTCTTCAACGTTTGGCTTGTTAAATCATAGCTTTGAAATCTATTTTTAGATTGATTTCAGAAGAATAATATTTAAAAATAAGGCAGAGCCTGTGCTATGGTAATTAGACTGCTGATAAACATGCTGAAATGTTAATAAATACGTTTATATTGCAGGTAAATAGAGAGACATAGAATAAACAATCGTGCTCGTCACACAAATATTTTTCCTGGGTGAAAATCGAACCCACGACCTCCGGATTACGAGTTGAGACCCTTAACCACCAGGCCAGCAGTGTAGATTATCACTTAAAATTAAATAGAACATACTATATTTATCTTTTTCTAACATAAATTAATATAATTCGTGAGTCACATTTTTATTAATGTCAATTCAATATAATTTTCTTAACACAACAAAGCACAATAACTTTATATCTGTGGCTGTAGAACTGCAATAGCTTCCTTACAAATCTTAACTAGTTTCTGATTATAACCAGGAAATGCTTAAGAAGTTTTAGTGAAAATTTGTAGAAAATTTGTTTGGGCCGTTTGTTCGACGGCCATTAGGTTTACCCATTGTGTTCACAACTAAGAAATACTTGAGTGAACGCCTTTATTTCCACTATTAAATGCAATATTAATGGACTTATTGCCACTTTATACACTTTTAAGAATTATTCAAAAATATGTACCATTTTGGTATGGCATTCTACCAATCTAAAAGCACACGCTACAAATTTGATCATTAGATATAGGCACGCATGTATAGATAATATAAGCAACTTGTGTTCTTAGTTGCCTCTTACACGTACAAGACGTATATAATCTTAGTCAGTAGTTACACGCTGTGTTCATCACTTATCATTGATCTATCATACATAAGATCTTACTCCACTCAATATGACGTCACGTCGAACGATTTACAAACGTCAATATCGACGCACAGAAGCGGAAAATGGTACTTTTTTTATACACCCACATTATTTTTGTTCAAGCTACATTTCGATGATATCGGTCTCTAAATTGTTTTATTTTATGAATTTCCGTAGATGCAGTGGCATGTCTACAAAGCAGTATAAAAACACGTGGGAAGTATAAAATATTACAATTTCCTGCGAAATTAGTGAACATCGATTTATATCTACACTGTGGTAACTTCAGTTTGAATATAAACAATGATTCTATGCAAAATAATTAAGCGTTATCGGTGTATTCCCATATTTCTTGTAATGACAACAATATACAATTTATTGAATAGAACAATTATTATAATTATATGTATGGATATATTACATCATAAACACAAAACCAAGAAGGAAATTAACATAATAACCACAATTTCTGTTAAACGGTAGAAATGACGTGAAACGTGTCTAATTAGGACGGGAACTGTTTATTTTGGAACTCATTCCACACAATAGAACCCTCGCAGCATGTAGGTAAAAGTTCCTCCAATCAAAACGGAATGTTACCACATTAAGATTATAATTTCGCTTCATTCGAGAGCAATAAGTGGCAATAAGGTCCCACTCACGTAGTGCTGAGACGGTGAAAGGCACGTATTTTTCGTATTATCGGCTAAATTATTGTAAAAGAAACAGACGTGTGGCCAACAGTAATTCTTAGGGAAACTGTGTAGTGTTGGCAACAAAACAATCGTGCGGAAATAGCATGTTCGACTTTGAATCAGAAAATGAACCACAACTTGCTATACTACTACGGTATGCAAAACGATTACTGTGACTAATATTCTACATAGTTGCACAGTGAAATTACTATTAATAAGTAAAAGCAAATAAATTTTATGCGTAATAAATAAAGTCAACTAATAACGACGGAAATAGAGAAGCTTTACGGAAGTTAGAGTACACTAAACTGATGTACTCCTAGCTGATTTTGGCCACAGAGAACATTCTCTATGGAGAACAGCCAATTACGCGGGAGATATTATAGTGCACAAGTGTGTGTGCAAACCCAAGTGCACTCTTTGTTCCCTCACTGTCACATGCCGATGGGACGGTGATTCGACACGATTGGAGAGAGGTCAGGCGCAGGGCCGACGGCTTTACGTTCACTAAACTACATCATTGATAACCCCTCTAAATATCTTACTATCATAGATTACTGTTTTAGTACCTTTTTTCTTCTTTGTATTATCTTTAATGCAGACGCTTTGCGCTGAATTGATCATGCAAAAGCCATGTTTTAGCACATATGAGCCGGCTCGACCGAATTGTTACCGAAGTGAGTCAATCGTTGTAAATCAATTCTTCTGTTTATTTTTCCATGGTGACTGAAGTCCAGCAAACTTGTGCCTTTTGGGTTGCAGCGTCATGAGTTGGTGGTGGTCTCTAACTATGATTACAGCATAGGCACTTTCTAAGTGTTCATCATTAATATTAAATTAAGTATGATGTATATTTGTTAGTTTATTTCTTTAAAAGTTTAAAACAGCCAGGGAGTACTTAAAACAGTCAGTGCTTATTATATTTAATACTCTGTTGTTAAGAAATTATAATGATATAAACTTGATTGTTTTTTAAAATATGGCATACTGATACAAAACAAAATATCATCATAACATGAAAGCAGATGTACAGTCTCATCTCGTTGAAACAATGGTAATATTTTACGTAGTCTAACGTTGAAGGGACATGAATGAATTAATGTTTATTTTTTATCGGTTGTCATTGTTGTCGGCATGTCAAACCTTCTAGGACCCCCTTAAGAACAATGGCTGTGTGAATGTTCCTGAATTTCAAATAAGTGTCCTTTTTCTTAACCAGCTTTTTTGACTTATTGAACTCAAAAGCCATCGTTCTTATTGACGCTCTTTAAAATTTCGTGCGAAGAAACACTCTGTTGTTCTGTCAATCATAAATACATTTATACAAACCCTAGATTTTTTACAACAAAAACTATTCCAAACTTCTAAAATAACTTTACAAATTCGAGATTTCAAAAGAACATATTGAAATTTTTCACCTTTTCCGTGTAGTTAATATTTATGATGGCGACACAAAACAAAACATGACCGCATTAGTATTCGATCGTGCTTTAAATTTTAGATTCGTAAACCGCTTTATCAAAAGCAATATCATCTATGTATTAAACATTAGGCTTCTAAGTTTTAAAAGTGGTCGGAGTAGTCGAGTAAAGGACGTTTCACATCGAAGTTTGTAAGAACCGGAATTTTTGAGTCTAATAAGTGTCGTCGCGAACCCTGCATACTAAGAAGACATCCCGTGCATGGTAATAAGAACTCGGAGGGAATATAAAACGTCAGTATCTCCGTACCTATCATTTTAGAGGGTGCCGGTGTCAGAGTGTTTAAGATAACCCAGGACGTGACGCCTATATCAAAGCGTTCAAATATACCTAACGTGTCAAAAATTTTAACTAAGCTTAGTCGACGTGAAAAGTCAACTGGCAAACTTTTAACTCCAGTAAAATATTACCAACAAGTATGACATGAATAACACTGTTATTAACAACAAAACTGTTTTAGAGATTATATTCCTAACACTGTTTTTAGATATTTATCTACAAATAATTTAAGATTTATAGATTTAAGATTAATCTTTATTTTTCTATGAAATATTATGTTAAAGAATTTTTGTGTTATAATGCCACTATCACTTGTTTTTTAGTAATTATTCGTTGCATCTTTATATTAATCCAAAAAGACTTTATGTTCGTCAATTGATTGTGTTTCGACACAACTAAAAATGTGAAAGCAAGACCCAGAGCTTGTTGTGACTACACCACATTTGAAAATTTCAATCCACGTCATTATCGGAACGAACTGGTTCATATTCTATGAAATGAACAATTTGTATTTGTGACAAAAAACACCATCCTGCAATAATATGGTCCTATCGTTGGCACTGATTACACGTTCTTTTTCAACAACAGAAGGCGATGCTATTAAATTGTCATTAAAGTCACCTCAGTGTCATCTGCGACGTCCATTTTCGTGGGACTACCTTTTTGTTGCAGTTTTTAGTTTTACACCGCTTCCAAATTACTTCTCGTGTGCGCTTCGCTGACTGTTATTCAAATTTAATCGTTATGTTTGAGACATAAGCAAGGTCTCTTCAATTTTATACGTAAATAGATGTTGGTGGAACTTTGTTAATGACATTCGATGTAATTTGATGTAAATTGACTGTCCGGTCCGGCAGCAACCACGCAACATGTCGACTATGAAATTGTTACCCGATTAATGCTTAATTTTAGTATAATTGATGTTTGGGCTATTTTATTATTTGTGGTGGGTTTATATTGAACCCATAAAAGTAAAGCATCATACTTCTCCGTATTCCTCGTAGTAAGTTTCAGCTGTTTTTAGGGAGCAACACTCCATTGATTGGCAGGTTTGTCTTGTCTTTGTTCTATATTCAAAAAGGATGGAATATATTATCTTTTCGAAATCAGATCATAAAAGTTGATGATAGAGTTGTTCGTAAAGTTGGAAGAACGCTAAAATTTTATTGATGAGTACCATGGTAATTCCACAGGCTGATATTACGAGGTAGAGAAATTGCCTTGCCAACCTCCTCCATTGCGTAATGGTCGATGTGACCGCGATATCTTAATAAGTGGTTCTTGATCAAGTACCTTCAAAGAAGCCTCGGGCTTTAAATAATTGTTAAATGTCTCAGCATTGTTTCAGATACGAGAAGATGGTTACCATTTAACCAATTGTCGGCCTTTTGGGTATTTCACGATAGCGATTCTTGGAATAAAATTACCATGTTAAAGTTTACTAGTGCCTGTCATTAGATACATATTTAACATACTTTCCTTAGTAAATTGTTATGTTTAGGCACATAACGATGTTTTCAGTTCTTTCATTTTATAAATTTATACTCATAAATGTGTCATATTATTTTTGATGTCGAAGAGAAACTTATTAAAAAAAATGTTGGTTAGAATTTTTTTCTAAATCGCGATTGTATTTCAAAGTTACTGACAAAGTCATTTGATATTCAGAATTTCAAGTAAGGGTCTACTGTTTTAAACTGTACAAGTTTGAGATATTTTATATAAGTATATTTTGTCGCAACATCTGCAGCTTAATTTATTTTACACGTTTACGTCTACATATAACTTATTGATAGATAAGTATCATGTGTAATCAGTACTCGTTAGTAATAGCATTACACTATATAATAATGCCTGAATACATAATACGATTGCAATATAATCGCTATTGCAAATTTCCTTTAAATTTTAA
Source organism: Hypercompe scribonia (assembly GCA_949316085.1). Taxonomy (NCBI): domain Eukaryota; kingdom Metazoa; phylum Arthropoda; class Insecta; order Lepidoptera; family Erebidae; genus Hypercompe; species Hypercompe scribonia. The sequence continues at coordinate 12,304,676 of OX438981.1, read as the reverse complement.
ACCAATAACATTTGATATGGTTTTACTAACGGATGATCACAAATCTCACGGTGGTGCCTGCTCGTAAACCATAAATAAAGTTGGCGCTCGTGCATGACTGAGTTTTTGCTCATTACCTCACGATACTGAATAAGATTCTATATTGCGGATAGTCACACAAAAAGTAAATAGATTTGCTTGAAATGCGTACTTTATTATAAATAATGAACAAAAGAGATAGGCAGCATAAACGGTGACTATCAGATCTAAAAAGATCAATATTTTCTTCGCAATACACACCGCTTTAGAATAACACCATTAGCTACTACTACTAAATTTAGTGCTTGCTATTTCTTTTCTCTATTATGAATTTCTTTCGGATCTCTTACTTATAATTCCTAAGATTTTATAACTTTTATTGTAACATGTACATGCAATTCTGTGCAATTTTATTACTGATGAGTGTAAAAAAGATACTGGTCTTGTTAAGTATTAATATAAACTTGAATTTTTCGTCGACGGTTAAAAATTGTGCGGCCACTGTGAGCAGGTTTCGAGGAATACCAGTTGCAGTAACCATACCGATTTAATTATTATAATATATAATATTTTATTGTAAACAAAGTACCCGCTGCAGATTCGACGAATTTATTGTATTGTACAAAAAAAAATGTATGTTTAATTTACTTCTGGGTACAAAACTTCATCAAGGATTAAAAAAAGACTATATAAAATGTGAAAGGTTCAACAGATTCTCTAAAATTATAGATAAGAACATTCTTAATCAAGTCTCCTTCAAAAATACATTTAAAAAGTCAAAAACAATCGACCCACTTAGGGACTCTAATGGTCACAAAGATAAGCATGTTTAAATTTATCACACTTCTTTTATTTGTTCCCATTATCATACTACAATCAATGTAAAAAAATCGTTTACCTTACATTGTTTCTTACTTTATGACATAAAGATTAAACTCAGTAATACATATAGATACATATACATATGCTAGTGTTAGTAATGATGTCATTGAGGATCTATTCAATGACCATACAATATTATTTGTAACATATACTCATAAACAGATCTCACGACACATGCTCTGGTCAGTTCAGGATGTAACTGATTGTAATCTGTGGTCTAGTTCCCCGTGAGACTAATAATTATATATTATTCTCACGGATGATCATAGGTAGATGAAAGTAATTCATGATTTCACCTACACAAATTTACTTCCTAATTGCTTCCTAAATAAACTATTAGGTACTAATACTTAAACATTAAGGATTTTATTTCTTTAATGATCCATAGTAAATACAGGTTGTAACTAAAAGTTGCAAATGTCCATGTTTGTAGTACTTATAATTTTAGAAAAATATACGACTTTTAATACCACAAGTACAGATTAGAACTGACAAATTCAACTTTAAAATAGATTATCTATATCAATATTATGATAAAGACAGGCAAATATGATTGTACCATTGAATAATAGTATGTTTAAGAAATATTACATTGCCTGAAGTCTGTACTCCTATTTTATACCTACACATTTAAAATTTGACAACGCACCATGTATATTAATCATCCTTAAAGGCCCATATTGTAGAAAAGAATATTGGAAAAGTTCATTTACATTATTATTACACATTTTTGTCCATGTCTATAAGATAAAAATGTGTATACAAGTATTTTACGTATTGTTTTACGCTTGCTTGTAATTTGCAGCATATCCTTGTGTATCATATTATCGTAATCTCAAGTTAAGATCTTAGTCCAGTTGACCAAAACTAAGTTTTTTTTTTAATTATTTACCAGAAATCGTTAAACAGATATAATTATGGTAATTTAATGGAGTTTTTATAGCACTTAATGATATATTTTATATGAATAATAAAAGAACGGACGGAAGTAAAACAATGCGATGACTAATAAAAATATCGCACATCATCTGCCTAACATCATTATTATAGTAACAGTAAAAAATAGTTCGGGGAAAAGGTTGATGCAACTGAGATTGCGTGTAGCACATGATTTATGAACACGACTGGATAAAAAAGAATCTTATTTATCTTATTTTTCTTTCTTTTGTAGTTTATCAAGCGGTTACTACTCGATTAGTGGATCCTTTATCACCTTTGTACCAAGAGTCGGTGACAGTTGCTCCGGATTTTTTATGCCATTCGTTCCCTATGTCTATTCGTATTCAAAATTTTAAATATAGAAGAAAATCTTTTCCTTATATTTTCATTATCACAATCCCGTGATAAAGAAATATTGTAATCCTACATGTCACAATTCTAGTATTTTACTAGTTCTGACCTCATATTGTGAAATCGTGAATAAAAAAAATCACACAGCAGCGGTTTTTGATAAACCTGTAGCCGACCACAACGTTTCGAGTGTGAATATCATGCTGGTATCTCGGGCGCACTTAATAAGTGGTACATAAGGTTCAAGCTCGTCTGATTTTTTTTTTTAATAAGTCTATTTAATTTACTTTAAGCAATCTTTTTCAAGACAGCACATTATTTATGCATTTGAAAATACCTGATATATCTAAGACGCCAAGAACTGTATGCTCACTCATTTTGATTTAAAAAAATGAAAACTAAATATTGGTCCATTGTGATACCTACTCGTTACCATAAAGTAAGCTGTACAGTTCTCGCCAATATTGGTATTTGTGGGACGCCCGGAGACTTCCTGAATCATTGTGCTTATTACCTGTAGGCTAACAGTTTATAAAGGGAAAGAAAGCCTTTATTATTTCCTGAAACTATGAATTTGTAGCCAGAAGCTCCGTCCTTCAGATGTCAGTACTAGACTATTATTGGTATATTAAATGCTAAGAGAAAGAAAAGCAGCGACTTTTGTAGTTATATTTTTATAACGCCGTTGATAAATAATATAAATTTTGTTGGTTTTATTACCTAAATATTTTACTTTCAAATTGTTCAAACTTCAATCCGATAAATAAAAGGAACACCAACGACGCAGTGGATATTGTGACGCGACGAGAGTTGATTTGTTAATCTATAACAGAATGCCACACGTGCTTGCTATTACGCGTTTTTGTTTACCAAATTAGGTATGGACCAATCATTAAGTCATGTCACAACTTTAAATCGTGAGTAATGTATCAATATTGAAGTAGTAAGAGCAGAAGACGTTCTTACAGTGAAATGTTTAATACATGTTAAGGTTGAGCAGTTGAACCATAGATACGTGACTTTGACGCAAGTGCTTTTGTTAAAGAGGTCTCTTGGCACTAATTATATCTAATACCATATATAATATATTTAAAATTAATATTTATTGTGGAATAGGGGGCATAAAGTCTGAAGGCTGCTGTCACCCATGAATATCTTTAACTCAAAGGACACAAGGCCGTGTCCCCCCCTAACTTGGAAGGAAAAAAAGTTAGGCCTTCAGTAACGTAACTCACATAATAAAAAGAATAAAAAATGAGCTGGTCCATATTTACCCAACCATCTGTTACGAAAAATAAGGTCAAATACTCACCTACTCTTGAGAATTTTTTTTATATGTTAATGCTATCCATCGAAATGTTTACACAAAGTAATCATTTACACTTTACTAATATTCAGCGAAACTTATTTCTAATATATGTCAAATATGTCCTTATCTGCGATTGTACGAACATTGATCTACAGTAACTCCAAAACGAATATAAAAGGGTGACACTGATACACCCTGCTGTTTCTTTATGTTTAATGTTATTAGGCCAAAATGGGTTTTCTTTGAATCAGATCAGAACAGGCCCTTTCCATTGTAAAGCAAATGATAATGGTAATGGTTGGACACCATGTTGTGCTTTATTGTGGTACACAGATGCTGATTTATATAGAAGTGTTAGTAGAAAAATGTAAATGTATTAGTAGAAGGCTCCAGCTTCTGCAATTAGGCTCACAAACTGACCAGTGTGTCAGCTAAGTAAATCAATCAATTTCCTTCCAGAAGTACACCAGTCTCCTAGGTGCCTGGTTTTCTAGAAGCTAGAAATACAAATCTCTTTTTATCAAAAGTTATTACTTCTTTTTGTTGTCATGACATTGTTTTTAATTAGAAAAGTTTTTTATTAACAAAAGTATGTACTTAACCAAATAAAGATTTCTAATTTGTGTCATATTTTTATCACAGTTGTATCAATGCTTTTAAACTTTGCAAAACTTAAAAAAACTACCTGGGACTACCAGGTTGTCTCGTTTCTTGGAAGTGGCTACATTAATTATATCTAATGATATAAATAATGGGGTCAGTTTTATCAATGGGTACGGAATAACTGCTTACGGTAAGTACTTATATACTTCATTGTATAAAAACATTTGTCTGTAATAGACGTTTTAAAATTATTCTTTATACGAGTTTATCTTTTTATTAAACTTGTATCGATTAAATGTGAATTCCTTATGAAATGTAATGTGTGTGTATAAAAGAATCGATGATTGTAATGATAAAGTCTGCCTTTTGTGAACAGAGATAATCGTGTATGTATTAAATTAATTTACACATAATGCGTACAATGACAGCTGTACAAAAACAGATCTTGCACATTGTATTTATTAATGGTAAATTAATGCTGATTGACACATATCTTAAAAAATATATAGATTAATCTTTTAAGAACCGGTTGAATAGCTCGCCCTTATTTGTACGAGCTAGGGAGCTTGTCCTTGGTAACTGGTTGTCTGTATAATTTGGATGGAAATGAATGTCCGTTTTAATTGTTTTAAAATAGGACTTTTTTTGGATTAAAAGTGCGTAACATAAAGTTCATTGCCTATTAATATTTATAGCACGTGTTTATTCAAGGGTTCGCAATCTGTTATTGTACTCCTTGTAATAAAAGAAACATTTTAAAATACGTTTGTACGTTGTGAATCCTAAACAGCCAAAATTGTATTTTCACCAATTTTTTAATATTTTTTATGTATATTATTGTTTATAATAGTTATTTAAGATATTACACCTACAGTTATCAAAAGTGAAGGGTATTTTGGGCCTAGCAGTTACCGCAATACAGCAATTAAATATATGACAGAATCTGACCTATGTAATATCGTTCGTTTTGAGTTATCATCGCGACTAATCTTTTACCTTTCATACAACTTCATTCCTGGATATCTAAATCACCACATTATTCCGTGTAGCCATGATATTAGATACTCTTACAAATAAAACCAAGCATGATTGAGTGAACACCTGGGCCCAGTAAACTATGAACTCAAATCTTTCTCTTTTCCGCATTAGGAACAAATCCTGTGTCGCGAGGGACTTTACAAACATACAAGAAACAGACACAAAGAAAACCCAGATTTAGAACAACAATTTGTTTTCTAAGGAGAAGCCTTCTATGTTCAGCAGTAAGTTGTTAAAGGTCGTTGATGATAATGATGATTTGCAGTTTATACTTAAACTCTAAGAAAAAGAAATACTAACACTGACTGTTAGTGACACAGCGTTTCCTAAAATCTTAAAACAGAAACACAGTATACAAAGAAAGCAACAAATTGCTTCTTATTTTTTTTGTGAGCGAACTTTTCTGCTCCTTTTATCTTTGTCAAGTTTTACTAAATACAACATTTACTGTGTTTTTACCCATTTCAGAATTATAGCTTAAAATATTCAGGAGTATATATTTTAGTTATCCCGAAAGGGTAGTGAGTAGTTACAAACTATCGAGAAATTTCGTTAAAAATGTCTAAACAGTAAAATGTGTATTTGACTCGAAAACTTTTCGCATTATTCTTTGATTTTCTATTCATCAACTTTTTTTGCTATTACATTACATCAAGCACAGTGTATGCTTCGAAAATTGACTAATATAGATATTGATGTTTAAAAATATTTTTAAATAATAAAATTCAGTTGGTAATTTGAGAATATAGGACAAAACACATTGATTAACAATCCCCAAGTAAGTAAACTACACTTAATAATGAAATAATTTTATTCTTTAATAACATATTAATAATATTAACCACATTATTATTGACATAATTTCTTAATTTGATCGTCATACTATCATATTAACCTACATATTCCATTCGTGTCACATCTAGTAAACTTATATCGGGGTTCCAACAAAATGTGAGTCCATACAGTTTAACATTCGAGATAGGGACGGTCGTTACGTCGATAATTTAGTATAGAAATGACTAAATAAACACGGATATGACTGATAATACTTTCCAATGTTCCTTTCATGTTCCTTTCATGTGTGTTAGCAAAGGAGTGCACATTTTTACTTTTTTAAACTTTGGTTAAAATTGTAATCATTAAAATTTTTGAAGAATACCATTAAAAAGCGTTTTTAAGACTTAAGTTTTTACGAAGTTAGCGACTAACTTTATATAAAGTTAGTCCCTAACTTCGTAACTGTGTGTGACTTTTAAGTCAATAATCGAATTGAAGCAGGTATAATTGTCACACTGTTTTTTTTTTTCAAATATTTCAAAAATTAGGTTTACAATCACTTTACTCAAACTATTTCCCATCATTAGAGACTTTCTCCCATCTTTTTGGCAGTAATCGAATCCCCCATCGAAAAAATGACGCAATTCATAAATCGACCCGTTTTTCGATTTCTTCGAAAGAATGGGAGCACTGCTCGCTCAAACCATGCGCCACAGACCGAAACAAGTGGTAATCGGAGGGGGCTACGTCCGGTGAAAACGGCGAATGTTGTAGAACTTCCTATTGAAGCGTTTCGAGGTAAGTTTTGACTGGTTTTGCACTATGTGGTCGAGTAATGTCAATTAACAGAACCACTTTGTAGTGTCTCTGCTCGTATAATGGCCGTTTTACTTTCAAAGTTCGATTTGAGGACATAGTTTTATTAGATTTAAGTACATAGGTCATAATAAATTACACCCTGCTGATCTATAATACTGAGAAAAAGCTTCAAACCGTGGATTTTGTCATCCGATTGACCGCTTTTATACGCTTTAAATCATCATAATGAATACACTTTTCATTTCTAGTCATAATACGGTACAGAAACTCTTTTCTTTTCTGCCGTTGAAGCAGCCACTCACACATGAGAAAATGCCACTCAACGTCTCTCGGCTTAACTCATACGGCACCCAGCGTCCATGCTTTTGGATCACACCTAACACTTTTAAACGTTTTCAAGCTATTGAAGCATCTACTTGCAATGTTTTCCCGAGCTCTACTAGCGTCTGACATGTATTTTAATCAAGCAAGGCCTTCAATTCTTCGTCTTCAAACTTTGTAGGTGTTCCAGAACGCTCTTTGTCTTCCAGGTCAAATTTATTATTTTCAAAGCGTCTAAGCCAGACTCTGCATATCGTGTTCGATAGAACATTGTCACCATATGTTTCACCAAGAATGATGTGTGCTTCAGCTGCAGATTTCTTTTGAATTAAATCAGTGTAATAAAATTCCCCGTAAAAACACTTTATTTGGCACAAAAGTAGATATTTTCACAATTGATAAATAAACACGTGTTTGACACTGCTGTAAACTATATTTATCTACTAGAATTTCAGGTTACATATAGTAAGTACTACTTAGCTGATGCATTGCTGTACGAACCTTCATGGGCAGAGTGCCGTTACTAAATATTTTTAGAAACAGCGAGAACTTATACAAGGTCCTAATATTTGCTTATATCACTTTATAATATGCACTTTTGTCTATCGGTGAATTTCATATCCAGGGCATTCTCTACCAGTCAATCTTTGGGTCGTATAGAAATCTAGTGAGGAAGATGCATACAGGTTACATAATTAAACAACTATAATGTACACTATACAGCATTATGTACATAAGTTTAAATACAAATATGTACACATTTACTATACGTCTGTACTGTACTTATAGACATTTTTACATACATATTTATGGTATATTCATACACTAGAATATGTGGAAATTGATTGGTGCCATTGATTGGTATACCCTAAGGTATTAATGACTCTACCATATCTTTAAGAAGAAGGTCATGCACCTTCTTTTTAAATATGAAACAGTTATACGGGAACGTACTCCAGAGTAAAACTGCTTGAATTAAAAAGTCACGAGGACGAAATTGTGGAAGGAATATAAGAGAAACAGATTTCTGTGTGAAGTTTTCTGAGCGAAGATTTCTGTTGTGATTGGAAGGTAGAAAGCGGAAGTAGTAAGGAAGGTAAGTACATAGGTGACGACGGCGAATATCGGGTAACCAATTCATTTGGAAACGTAAAGTAGACATGTGGTCATCCTTGCGAAGACTGAAAATGAACCGAATGCAATTATTAAGAAGGCAATTTAACTTGCTAAGGAGGTCTGCATTTGTATAGGTAGAAGTAACACACATCAACGTAGTGGATTACCGAAATGATTAAGGACTGAATAACCGCAGTTTTGGTTTTAGGGGACAGGAATATCCTGAGGTGATATAGTATTCGTAGGTATATACCGACTCGTCATTACTATATCTCGTTACATACCGTTACTTACACCACAAGATAATAGTGTTCCACATAGTAAGTATTGACGTGACCATATTCAATACTCTATTTACTACATAGTGATAGGTCAAGTAAGTTCATAATATTCCTTAAGGCAAGTATTATGTATTAGTAATATATAATAATAACAATACTAGTTGTTGAATTGTGAAGCAGACAGGCATGTCGCCCGCAGTTCAGTTGTGGTTAACCGATGCGGGTAGATGGAATTCTGGAAACTGACGTCTGACATATCACAATCTCATGAAGTGAGGCTGAATGCCTATAGTGTTATTTGGTAATGTTAGTAATTTCATTTTTATAATTAGCGCAATTTTACTTCACTTGTGTTGTAGGTAATATTTGTTACACTGTATCGTTGGTCTAGCGGTTAGCGTATGTGACTACCGATCAAGAGGTCTCGGGTTCGAATCCTAGGGTGGGTAAAAAAGTGTTATTGAATAACAACCCGGAGTCTGAAAGTTAGGGTTTTAGCCCCCGTACCCCGGCGAGCACGTAAAACCGTGGATTATGCACCTAATTTCTCCCCGATCGTGTTGAATAATCGTACGTGAAAAGTGGCAACAGAGAGAGCACCTCTATTTGTGCATACACTTGTACACTATAATATCTCCTGCGTACTTGGTGGATATCTGCTGAGGTTGGCCGCCGTGGCCGAAATCGGCTAGGAGTACATCATGTCAATGAAATCGAAACATGTTATGTTCGATATCTAAGATGTGTTGGTTATAGAGACACTTTGTTTATACGTAGTTTCCAAATGTAAGCGTGTATAACAAGGCCTGAGTTACGGAATATTTTAAAAAATACACGTTAATGACTTTACTTACAAAAGTTATAATTACATGAATGTATCTAAACGTATGCACAAATTACAAAATTCAAACATATAGAAGAAAGTGTGTATGATTTGCACATAGAGGTCTCTTTATTTACTTGTGTGTTTGTCCCTTCGAAATGAACTCTCGGTGAACTTTTCCAGATTTGTCAGAGGACCAAATCCCATACAAGTTTATACGTAGCAGTATAGTTTTAACTCTTACATATCAGTTTATATTTGTAAAACTTTGTTATAGTAATAAATAAGGGACTCATGATTTTTTTTCTCAAAAAGCGATTTTTTTAATTTTAACAATTATGCTCAGAATAAAATATATTATGAGGTTTGACATTTTTAACTAGGGATGACAAAAGGTCCTTTGTACTGAATATGTATCATTCTCCTCTGTAAAGACATTTTGAGTTAATAAAGACCCTATTTACAGAAGTATATGGTTGAATATAAAACAATCAATTATTTTCATTGTTGCCTCGTACATCTTTTTTTTTTTTTTTTTAACGTGTGGAAACCCCCTCGGGCCGTCACCCTACCGGGGTTTACGGCGAGGCGGTGTGTCGGAATCGGACCGACTAAAACCACACAGTGTGGCACTCTGCGCCTAACATAGGGGGGATCCGGGAACCGCTGCTATTACGACATCCAGATCCCTCCTAGCGCCTGCCCGCTAAAGCGGGCACCATCTGCGGATAAACTCTCTATTTAGGCGACGTACGGCACACGCGCACGTCACCTCCTCGCAGCTGGCCACTATAGCGGATGGAGGGGAAAACCCGTCCCGTCCACCCGCGGCCACACTCAAGGCGGCATGAGGCGCTGGTATGCGCGCCTCCGCCGCCCGGCTCGCCGGCGGCGAATTGGGTCCGAGTGGATATCGTCCTCCCGGGCCTTCTCCGCCGCCTCCTTCCGCGAAATTACGTCTTCGCAGAAGTTTGCAAGCGCGGTAAAACAACTGTCGCTACCGGCCATGGAGCGTATGACGGCCGGTAGCGAGAGATCTCCTCCAATAACTGCAGTGAGGACCCCACGCTGCGCCGCCCAGGCGGAACAAACCACTAGCGTGTGCTGAGCCGAGTCCTCACTGCAGTCGCAGTGGTGACAGGCGGGACTCAATTCCCTCCTGGCGACCGAGTGCAGATACTTCCCGAAGCAACCGTGCCCGGAAAGGACCTGCGTCAGTCGGAAGGAAGGAAAGGGTCCCGTGCTGCCGCCCTGCCCACTCGGCGATGACCGGCTGGAGAGCCTCCACGAGGGCAAAGCCAGCACGTGGAGTCTGCAACCGGGACGACCAACTAGCCATTGTGGCTCGACGAGCGGCCTCACGCCACTCGCGTACCTCTTCCGGCGGGGGCCGTATGCCGCTACACGCCCGGAAGTCAGCCGTCCGCCGAAAAACTTCGGCGAGCACTTCTGCCTCCAAATCCCACGGGGGAGTTCCGGCCAAGGCGCACGCCGCCTCCGTCGATACGGTGCGGTAACCGCGTATGGCTCTAACCGCCAATATCCTCTGAGGGCGCCAGAGGTGAGCCCTATTCTGGGCAGTCAGAGCCGCCGCCCACACCGGTGCACCATACAGCGCCATTGACCGGACAACCCCCGTGTATAGCCGTCTCGTCGCGACGCTGGCTCCACCCAAATTCGGCAAAAGTCGCCCAAGGGCAGAAGCAGCGCCGACCAGCTTTGGAGAAAGCTGTCGGAAGTGCTCGTCGAAGAGCCACCTGCCGTCGAGGATCAGGCCCAGATATTTCATCTGGGCCTGAACTGGTACGAGGACCGAATTGACTACGATAGAGGCGCCGGGTGGTGGACCACGACGGGGCCCATGGAACAAAAGGGCCTCCGTCTTATCTAGGGCCAGTCGTAAACCCAGCGCCTCAATGCGCCCGACTACCAAAGAGACTCCCACGGTGGCCAGGCGCGCCGCCTCTTGAAAGTTCGCCCCCCGGGCCGTGACCAATGTGTCATCGGCGTAACAAATTACGCCCAGCCCCTTACCAAGCCGCCTCAGGTACTCTGGCACCCCGTGGTAGTGGAGTGCTTCCCTGATGCAGCTAAATGGCAGACTATTAAATGCGTTGGCAATGTCCAACGACACCGCCAACAGCACGCCGCCACCGCTCACCGCCTCTTCGGTCACGGCCCTCAGGCGCAACACAGCATCGACTGTCGAACGCCCGGCTCGAAACCCGTATTGGGCGTCCGACAGATCGGGGCCCACCTCGCAGAGGTGCCAGACGATGCGGGCAGAGAATATCCTCTCAAACAATTTACCCGCCTCGTCCAGCAACACGATGGGCCTATAGGCCGCGATCGAATCGGTCAGCCGTCCCGGCTTCCGTAGTAGGACCAGCTTCCCGCTCTTCCAACCCTCAGGAAAGCGCCCGGACGCCAAGCTGGCGTTTAGGACTTCCCCGAGGCGATCCGACATGTGGTCGAGGGTGCGCGCCAGCACTTGGGCAGGTATCCCATCTGGCCCAGAGGCGGTGTTCTTAGAGCGGGAGAGCTCAAATCGGATGTAGAGGTGATCCGAGAGCGTCTCAACCTCTTCCAGAACACGCCAGTTCCTTACTCGTGCGGCGAGGGCAGGGGTTGCGAACGAAAGGTCCACTATCGACCCCCCCTGCTGTCGCACGCACGTGTTAGTGGAGCCTCTGTTTAATAAACAGAGGCCCACCGAAGCCGCCCACTCCTGTACGGCTTTGCCCCTAGTATCCGTTCTGGGGGAGCCCCACGCAACGGATTTTGCGTTGAAGTCCCCCAGCACAAGGACGTGCCCAGACGTTAGTCGCCGTATCGAGGTCTCCAAGCTGTTGAGGAAAACCTTGAAGTCGCTCAAACTCCGGTTGGGGGAGAAGTACACACCGTATACGGTGATCCCCCCCCACTCAGCAGCAACATATCCAGTGCCCTTGTCTCTTAGCGACAAGGGCGGGGAATGAGGCGCTGTGGAGCCGACGACTGCCACGGAGCCGTCCCGGTCACCCAACCAATTCGGTCGAGGAGGAACATAGTAGGGCTCCGCGGCTACGGCCACACTGATCGACCACTGTACCATGGTTTGTAGCAAGAGATCCTGCGCCGCGGCACAGTGGTTCAGGTTCGTCTGGACAAGGAGGTTGGAGACTTGGTCCATTACCGGACTGTCTCTACAACCTCCTCCATGGGCGATGATGTTGACAGACGAACAACATCGGAGACAGCCTGGGCCGACTGGCTAGCCCCCGATGATTGCCGAGATTCACGGGGAGGCTTGCAGCCCGCCTGCCCGATCTGGTGATTGGCGGACTTATTACCCGCCTCACATGCCGGGCAGTGAGGGGCGGCAGAGCATTCTGCCGCCTTGTGCCCCGGTCGACCACAGCGGAAACATAGTCCGCTGCAATCAAAACGACTACCACACTTGGCGCGTGTGTGTCCCGATGCCAGGTATTTATAACACCTCATCGGTCTCGCCGCCAGGATTGTGATCCTAGCGTTCACGAAACCGATGAGTAGTCGGCCTGCGTCGCCCAAAGCTTTGGCCGACGCTACGGGACAACTGACCCACACAGCACCAAGTCCTCCTGGACCGGGGCGGATGGTGCCGACCCTAATGTTTTCCGCGTTGCACCCCGTCTTCTCTGCAATCGCAACGCGGACGTCTTCGGCCGTTACAGAGTCATCCAGGCCCGAGATGCGCAATTCAGCGCATTTTGTAGGCCTGGTGATCTTCACACCATCCGTGGCTGCAAATATTCCCCGCAGCTACTCGGCAAATATGTCCGCCGTCTTTATAGCTTCGGCTCCAGGGAACTCGAGTACTCGAGCTCCTGTCTGAGCGAGGCGCAATCTGACCCCTCCAGTCCCGAAATCGTTGGCGAGACTGTCCCGGGCCCTCTTGAAAATGGCCGCGTAGGACAGTCCGCCGTTAGCTGCCTCCGGTGATACGGTGACCACCACAGCCGCAGTCTTAGGAGGTTGTAGTTTACGTGGCTTCTTCGTGGTAGCCACTGCCACCGATGGCGCCTGTTGGGTAGAGGCTTTTTTACCCCGCTTCCGGGACTTTTTAGCCCCCCCAACTACCCGCCAACCATCGTTGAGAGGGGCAGATGTGGAGGGATCAGATAAAGGTGTCGGAGTGGGGAGCGGTGGAAATGCCGCGCCAGGCTTGGTCGCCGGGTTACGTGCTTCCCTAGGTGCTACAGTCCTACCTACTGCCTTAGCCACCTGCCGCGCCTTTGGAGCAGCCGCAGGAACAGCAGACACCGACGCCGCCGCTGCATAAGACATGCGACCGCCCACAACGGGAAGCGCTGTCGTCACTGGTGCGACCTTCGGTCTATGTGCTGCCAGCGGCGGCCGGACAATGGGAGCCGGAGGCAGTCTCGCCTCCAGGCCAGCGAGACGCCCATCCATCATACGCCACACTGCGTCCGTAATTTGGCGCAGGTGGGCATCAGGGATGATACCGATGGGAGAGGGAGAAGGCTGAGATGAGGTCTTGGCCGGATCTTCCGTCGGACGATGTGCTCTAAATTGGGCGAACTGAGCACTGAGCTCAGCCACTTGCCCCGTCAGGTGATCGTTAGCCGCCTGAAGGCGTGCTACATCCCCCATGAGGTTTTCCACGACTCCAGCAATGGCAGAGGAGGAGTCCTTAAGAGCCCTAACGAAAGAACTCTTAAGGTTCCTGGACTTGGTGGCCACTTTATGGATTATGGCCACCCCCATATTTACTTTCTCCTGCAAAGACACCGGTGTTAGGGAGATAGAATCCCTTCCCACCGGTTCCCGTATTTTCTGCAGGAGATCAGCAATCTCCTCCTCTGCTGCGCTTTCACCTTCTGCTCTGACCCTTCTGTAGGCTTCTGCCTTAGAGAAGACAGAGCCTGATGGGGTCGAGATCGAGGTGCGTGACCGACCTCTGCGGCTGCTACCGACTTTAGGGGGCATTACTCCTGGGACGTGTCGCTCTCTTCATCCCTGGAGTGTCCGCGTTTTCTCTTTGTTGACTCCAGTGCGTCCATAGTCGCACTAGAGTTACCTCCATCCGACGGATTAGTGGATTTCGAACGAATTCGTTCCGAAGTTCTTCGGCTCCCAGCAGCCAAAATGACTTCTGGGAGCCCAACCGAGATCGGCGTTCCCACCAATACGCCCTCTTCGTGGGACGAGTAATCGTCCGCCCTTGCACTATTCTCCTTCCTACCCTTCTTCTCCTTCTTTTTTTCGTCAGTTTGAATATTTTTATTTGAGTTTTGTTCCATATTTAATCCCACGATTGGGGGAGAATTAATGGTCGACCCGGGCAGAGATCCCCCAATACCCGGGCAAGCGTAAATTTATGCCCAACCGAGGGGTCCGCAGGTGCCTCGGCTGGGAGTGCGCTTACGACTGAACTACCCATCAGCCATGCATCCCCTGGTCACGCACCAGAACACGGGATTCGGGGTAATTTTTTATAGAGGTTTTCTTCCTCGCAGTCCGGGCGGCTAAGCCAAGACCCTCGCCCCCGATCGGCATCGCGAGACATAACCACGACACTCCTTTCGGGACTACGATATGCCGACAGTGGTAGGGAGACAACGTCTCCTGATACCTGCTCGGTGGCAGTGTAAGTGCACACCGAGCCTGTCCTACCTTTTCCACCGCTAAGCGGAGGTACTCCGACCCTAAAGAGCCCCACCATAGTGATTTTTTACCGAGGTTTTCCTCCTCAATGCTCCGAAGAGCGAAGAACCAACAGAGCATGCGACAGACGCGCCCGCTCTGTTGGACCAAATCTCGGCCGATTTGCCGAAGAAAATGGCTTCCTCTTCGTGCTAGAATATTAGCCGTTGGTAATGATGAACAACACCATCACCAACGTTTCCAGGGTGCACCACGTGGAGGTTTTCTAGCCCAGCACCCCTGCCTCGTACATCTATGCCAAACCAGACCATGTAGACCAAAGACCGAGTTTACACACGAATATTCTTATGAAATATTTCTTATTACGTGTAATCATAAAATCTTTAAATAAGTTCAACGTTCTGTATTTAAATTGAAAAAAAAAACAAATCAGATCACGTTGAATAAATTTAACTAAAAGTTTCTTGACCTTAGTAATTGAACAAAATAAGACATCCATTTTTTTATGTCACGACTTTGCACCTATTTTAAAGTTGAAGTCACCTCAGGTCTGTGACCTTCAATTACATTTTGAACTTAACTTTCTGGGGCGTCATTTTAACAAAATAAAGAAGAGACGAGATGCACGAATAACGTTAGGATTTATCGAATGTGGAACATTAATTTAATTTAAAGAACACAGGCTTCGTAATAAAAAAAATACAAAATATGTTGATTCGCTGATAGCAAATTGAGAAAGTTATGATTTTATATTTGAAAATATTTGTAGTTCAACTGAATCCGGACCTACCAGCCATTTTAAAAAAAATGTCATCTTATTAACGACAAGAAAGGGTCATTTTATAGACTAGAATGGATCGTAGATTCGATTCCGTCCAAGGGAAATACTAACATGTTTAGTGTGATCAGTTATATGCATGAACATGATCTTTACAAACAAATAAAGTTAAAGGTTCTGTTTGTAATCTCAATAGCTATCAATTAGTAGCTTCATTCAATGCGTATGGAAGTATATATGGTACTTATGTACATAAAATAATCAATTTTTAACATTTTTATCTGTCTGTCTGTCCGTCTGTTTGTCTGTCTGTTTGTTGCGGCTAATCTTTGTAATAGTTAGATAGAATTAGATGAGACTTTCACAGGCAGATAGCTGCTTTTATAAGAAGTAACTTCGACTATTTCTACTTTAGAAGAAGCAAACATTTTCCTGTTAAATTCCACGCGTATCAAATTCTTTTTGATATTTATTATTTGTATGTAATTATTTATTTGTCAACGGTCTCATAAAAATACAACAATTTGAAGTATGTCAAGCGCTTAATACTAATTCATATTTATTTGTTAAGTATTCAAACCCCGACTTAATATTTTGATAAAAGTATGTAATAGTATTGTTACATTGTTAATATATGTATAATATGAACATTGATATTTTTTGTTGGACTTAATTTTGCTACATCTTAAATTCACGAATTCAAATTAATACATTTTTTCTATTCGCCACTATTTAAAATGATTATTAACACTAAAATTTAACTATATAAGTACATAGTAGATCGGTTAGCTACATAAACCAGCACTATCACCATGTTATCTGATATAGTACACAAAACTCCTCTAGTCATTACGATATCATTTTATTAAACTGCTATTACAACCACTAATCTATATAATGGTAGTATAGAAATATTTACTATAAAATGTATAACGCTCAAAGGATCGATTATGTCCACGTCATTTGACTTGTACAGCACTACGTCTGTCATAAATTAAATTGGTTTTAATTCGAGCAACATTTCAAAATACACCTGCGTCTAGACAGCAAGGCAATTGCGACCTGCTTACAAAATCTTAAGCTCCTATCTGTGGTACCTAAACTCAGTAACTCTTACGGTACCATAAATTGTTATCAGATTGAATGTTATAAAGATTTAAAAATACGATAACATCAAAATTTATACAAATAAACTGGTCACTAAACGAAATCTGTGATAAATGTAATAGTTATATTAAATAACATATACTAAAATAACTGACCCATTGGTTAGTGTTTAGTGACGCTGGCTGCTAAATCGAAGACCGTGGGCTCGATTTCCACCCAAAACATATATTTTATAATGAGCACTGTCATTTGTTTTGTTTCTGTATGTATGTATATATTTGGAGATAGATGAGTGTAATCATCAGTAGTCTGGTAACCATCGTACAGGTTCTGCCTGATTTGGGACCAGACGGCCGTGGGATGAATCCAATTATTATTATAATATCAATCAGAATTCTAACTGATAAATCATACGAAGCTTTTTTTACAAATTCGAACGTCATAATTCTATAAATAAGAACGAGTTGCTTATTGACAGTTTTATCATACACATAGAAGTAAACAAGGGTAGAAATGGTAATTTTAAGAAATTTCTAATTTATTAATTACTCTACTCATAATAAACAACAAAATAATTTAGAAGGAGATCTTCTGTACTATTTTAATTCTTTTTAAAAACTGTCGAGTTCTCAATACCCTTTTTGTATAAATTAGGTATTGTCTACCGCTGATTTCGCAAATTTGAATCGTATTACTAATTATGTTTAAAAATTCTCTAGGCATTATACGAACAATTCCATTTCAGGCATTGTATTCATAAAATCATATTAAACTGCATATGGCTGACCAAGATGTGAATGTTTAACTTTAATTGATACCCTGAACACTGTAAACTCACGTAGTATTCGATAAATTAAACTAAACATATATTTTTCCCATAAAACCTATCGCCGTTCACTGCTGAACGAAGTTCTCCCCCAAGGAGCGCTTACCATCCCGGTCTTGAGCAATTCGCATTCATCCGCTGTCAGCCACCTTCATCAAGTCGTCCGTACATCACGCCGCAGAGCGCCCTACACTACGTTTGCCCAATCGTGGTCTTCACTCTAGTATACTTCGGCTCCAGTGACCATCAGTCCGTCTAGAAACATGACCGGCCTACTTCCACTTCAGCGTACTGATTATCTGAGTGATATCAGTTACTTCCGTTCTTTGTCGAATAACCTTGTTACGAAGTTTATCAACCAGAGAAACACCCAGCATCGCGCGGTCCATCTTACGGTGAGCTACTTTAAACTTGTGGACCAGTCCAGAAAGTCCACATATAACACATATAACTACATAATACACAATACCGTTTAGATAACACCTACACTATGAGAGGCAAAAAAGTTCATTTCCTATATTTTGATCCTCATGTTATTTTACTTAATAACAGCAATTCGCTATTGTTGCTTCCTTATAAAATAAACTTCGCCCACAAATAAAAGCTCAAATCACAATTTACTAAAATGTTCTTCACAATAAAAATATTGAATTATCTAAATTAAGAACGATTTGTTACCACAACCATTACAACCAATCACTACGCCCACTGAAGCAGTTATATTGCCCACTTCGAACCAAGCTTTCAAATTACATTGGCGTAGTACAATAAATATATCAGTAATATCTTAATTCAACCTTTCTAAGAGCGACGTTCAAGGTAAAATGTGTATTTAAAACCAAAGATATCGGTTAAGATTTTCTGGAATAAAGTCATGCTAATAAAAATTACAGCACGATTTTCTTGTGTTGTGGAAGGCCATAAAATAGTTCTTAAAAGTCAAGTAAGTCTAAAATTCCACAAACATTTTTGAAGTTCACGTTTTAAAAACATAACTATAAATATTCTCCAAATCTCAAAAACGTTAGAACTTAATATCCGTTGAAAGCTTATATTACATTGATTCCAGGTGAGTTGATTTTGTATGACTAAAATGAAATTTATACCCTCATATTGTGTCATGATAAAGTTGAAACATTTCTCGAAACGATCCTCTTACAGTTATTGAACAAACTACTTGAAGGTAGTTAAGCAGATTGGTAATGTAAATACATTTCGTGGGCTTATTTATTGGTTTTGTAATGGAGATATTGGTACTAGAATTATAGATAAGGCTTTGATTTTGATTATTTGTATAAAATATAACCAGCTTATAGTAAAATAACTATGTAGTTGGTATAAAGACAATAGAATTTAGTTTTTATATCAACTACATCAAATAGTACAGGTAAAGCAATGTTGACTACAATTTATATAAATAATCGGTTTGATTTAACACGCAACGTACTAATTAATGCAGGAGGTATTTTTATAATTCTCAAATATTGATCTGGCTATTAATAAGTGTTTATTGCATATTTGTAAAGCATTGACCGGAGCAGAGACCGGAGGCCCATTGATGCAAGGGTGACAGTTGTCGTAGTGTGTACAATACAATGCTACGATGACTGTCATGTCTTTTACGTCTTCAAGTAAGGCGTAAAAAATTGTAATAGGCCGTCATAGTATGGGTCACCATACTGCATTGACGGAATTCGCAATGAGAATGGTGACAACAAATTTTGGATTATATTCATGCTTTCAATCAAGCGTAGAGTAGAGTCACTTAGTCAAGCTATTAAAAAAAAAGCATTTCAAGATATATAAATCTTTCCAAAAAGCCTTTGAAAGAACAAAATAAATAAAAAAAGAAAAAAACAGTCTCTTAAATATACATAACTTCCTAAAAATTTAAACTAATAAAGGTAATAATTTTTGAATTTTTTTGTTACTAATTCATGTGAAATTGGTCCTATACTAGCACAACCGTATACATCCGTTCGGACCAACATCAGTTGTGACAGGACAGACGCAAACGTTCGTGGCGTCACGTGCAGACTAACCTCTGTAGTTGGCAGATGGCAAAATTGTACTTAATATAATAACGTCTGTTTTGTTGCTCCATTTTGATCTCTATTTTAAGATTTGATTGAAAAATATTTTTCGAATCGACGGTAGTTTTGAGTACAGATGAAAATAATATAGCAAAAAAGACACGAAATGTTATACCATATTCTGGTGTTGTCTTGAATTCTAATTGTGTTTAAAATTTAATTTTAATTGGAATGACAAATAATATAGGGTCCTTTAGATTTTCTTAAGTTTTTAGGGAAGTTTTTAGTTTTATCTCGATTATATTTATACACTATAGCTGAAAATCTTTAAACCTTTTATATATGTATATTATAATAAAAATGTACTACAAACACACCACTGTACGGCAAGTAACAAAAAATAGATTTCTCTATGTGCAGAAGTATTTCAAAACTCCTTAAAAATATCATTCTCTTCCCTTATATGTCTACATGTAAATATTTCTTTAATTTTCATTAAAAGTAAGACTTCAATATCAAATGAAATTTTAGATTTTCATAGTAGGTACATAATTGAAGATCACACGATTTTTAATGGAAAATAATAAATATAAAAAGCTGTATCCACTCACATTTAGTGTTATGTATCAGTAATAAAAAGTAAGAAATATTTTTAATTTCTATCATTTGAAAAAAACTTTTGACATATCACTTTAGTACGCAAGAACCGTCGGCATGTTCTTATAAAAGCCATATTAATTATTCATGTAAATAAGATAAGATTAATGGAACGCTGTAATTTTATAGATATAGAACCAGTGTTGGTCTACGCGTTCAACCTTTGCATGTTACGTTGACGTTATTGGCTCCCGAATGATTACACTAATGGATACCACGTTTAAACGATCTCTTAGTTCTTGAATTGACAATAAAAAAGGTACGACTTAAATTATGACCATTGAGACATTACTTTTAATCGTCTCTTGTATTAGTCCCATGCGAATTGTTCCAACAGGTTTTTGTGTCCTAAATTCAATGATCAAAGACTCTCACTTCTATATATAAATTCTTTTAAAATACTTCTCTTATTTTTATTTGTAATCTATATTTAAGATTATAAAACACTACGACATGTAAATGGGTCATTTCATGAATTAAATTATTTTTTCTGTTTCTAGAATAATGTAATCAGGAATATATTGTGTTATATAAGATAAGTCACGAGTAAAATTAAATATATAAGAACATTAACAATGGTTAGTAAAATCAAGTTATATTCTGTCGTTTAATGTACCATACACGTTTTAAATTATTGTTTAATGAACCTATTAGCGCATAGTAATAAATTTTATAAAATATAAATATTGAGCACTTGAACAATCAAAAAGAATACAACGATCGAGTCGAGAGTGGTAGATAATAAAATTTAGCTCTTTTAAATACACAGTCGTAAAACTTTGTGATTTATACAAATTGCAATTTTATTAATCTCAAAGCAAAAGCTGAAACAGTATCCCATTTTTCATCATCAGCCAACTTAATGTTGCCGTTCTAGCTCCAGTTAAATAAATAACCGCAAAATTCAATTTTACAGACCGTTATAAAATAAGCTGGAGGCTACAAAGTCAAATCGTTTTGCGCGGTTAACCACAACACTTTCTGTCAGGTAAACCATGGATTTCAAAGTTTACGTTTAAAGCTTTTGCTCTATAACCGACACTCTTCAATATTTCAAATAGCCTGTCAATATTTTTAACCAACTATTTGCATACCTGTTGAACTGCAGTCGAAAATTCAAAGCGTCACATCGGAAACAATTTTGTTTTCGTATGTTTGTGTTTGTATACACTCTCAATAGGTCAGCGTTACCTGATCACTTTCTGTTTTGCTTTCAAAATATTGTTTTAATATATCAAATTACTGTTACAATCCCTTTTCTTCTCTATCCAAATTAAACTGTTCTACTCACATGCTGATGATTTTTGTTTTGCGTTTTAATTTCATTACACCAATTTTGTAGATCTCAGGTGTTGCCCTCTGACAAAACTCACTTTAAATCATTGCCCGCTATATGTTTCTAAGATTGTCTTGAAACGTCCCCCGGCTATCCCTAATACCCGACGAAACCAATTTGAATTCAATTTAGATTTTTTTGAGCAAGCTTTTGTTGCCTCCGAGTTGTGTTTACCTTATTCGATTTCTGTAATTTCATTCATAACAAACTGGATTTGGGGTTCGAAAAGCCCATCGGGGTTGGTAAGGGCGTTTGAAATAATATTCTCTTTGATAAGAACCGGTTTGCTACGACGCAAGCGGTGGGGTCCATGCTATCGGGCTATAGATTTGAATAGGATTTGTCAATGTGAAGTGACAAAAACTAATTATGTCCCACAATGAGCTGGTTAGGGCAAGGGATATGAACAGATCGATGTGAGATTGATTTCAACAATTGATTGAGTTCGTATTGACGTGTGAATAAAGCCATAGTTAAAATAGCATGCTGTTACTTAACTGAGTACTTTGTCTGGGTGAGATGTCGAATTCGTGATATTAAATTAGCTGTTGTGTGAAAATTTTCATTGATAGGTTTAAATGGGTTGATGACTTACGTTTTATTTGATTTAATCTTTAACAAGAAATGAATATTTAAAGAAATTGAATAAAACATGGTAAAATTTTTTGAGTGATGAACAGTCATTGTCACGCACATGGCAATAAGGGCATCGATTACATTTGAGTTAGAGTAAAAATAAGAAATAAAACAAACCTATTAAGTTTTATACTTTACGGGTAATGTTATACGTGAAACTATATTCTAATATGATATATTCAAGTATCACGATCAAACATAATCGAAGAATTTGAATGACTCCATTTATAAAGTAGAGTAATGTTATTATAGTATAATAAATAAACTTTAAATGTATGTAAACATTTTAAGTAAATCTGATTGAATTATAATAAAGTGTCTGGATTAACACTGTTAGATATTTAACGCAGCGGGGACGGATTTCATATACGAAAATCACCATAAAAAAGTATGTTACTCTCGGAGTTTGATAGAATGTTAGAATGTAATCGACGGCAGTCAAGTGTCAACATTTGCATTTTATAAGATATTCAAATATTTATGAGCATAAATCTTGTATGTAAGTCGTTATATTTTTATCAATTTGTTCGTGAGGCGTCCTGCTGGGCAAGAAAGACAAGACAAACAATAACAGGACTCCCTGCGGATACTTATTGTCTCGCTCAAGTACTGATTATATCTCATCTTGGTGCTAATAGACTATTGACAGGCAGCCCTTTACCATTAATTGGGTGTAATGAAGTGTTTAGATTAACTATGGTTGGATGTAGTTGACACTTAATAATTATACTAAATTTAATTACTCTCAAAATCACACTTTTAAAATAATGGTTAAATAAACGTCTAGTTCCTAGAGTGAATGGAAACATTTTAATTTGTTGTTATTCTTAAACAGAATAAGTTTAATAGTTGTTAAAATATACAAACATGTGTGATTTCATTTAGAGGATGTTTGTATTATAATCTAGAGCCAAACTGTGAAGTACCTAACATATTTTTGTCTAATGTAATTTCTACTTGTCTAATGGTTTAAGATGATTTTTACTATTATTCCACCAAAAATTAACTGCCTCGGTGACATAGTGGTAGCATATGCGAGTGCTATGTTTGAGGTCTCGGGTTCGATCCTAAGGTTGGACCAAATTTTTGCTATTTTCTTTATATGTATGTTTTCATAGTATATGTATCATAGTAGCTATGCTTACTTTCGTACTAGATAGCGTTGTATGAATGTTGAAAAAAAAGGTGGTTTAATAAACAACTTAGACATTACAGCTATGTCTGATCAATTAGAACCACAGATTTAACTTTAATTAGAAACATTTTATCATTTAAACAGATGACATCAAATTATGACAATTTAGTCAAATATATATATGAAAGAAGAAGAACACAATACAATACAATATAATGTTATACAAAACATGTATATTATAATCAGCTGGCGGCATCTCCCTGAACATGTATTTCGCAAATTGGTTTTTTAATTATGTCTCTTTTATACATGTAATTTAGGGTTAATCCGGTCTTTTGTGCTATGTAGCCTCGAGCACCATATTGCCCTTCTATTGTACTCTTTATTATAGTAACCCCATGATAATTTCCTTTTCCCGTCTCACGTAAAACGAAGGGTTGTATAAGATGTTCATTCTGTATCGGAATCTTAATTTAGGTACTAAATAACGTGTTTAATACTCGGAATATTGCGGAGGGATTCTCGGCTCAGGCCTGTCTGATTCGCTCGGTCGACTGTTTGTTATTGACTGTAAACTACTTACTGCTATTGCACTGTGAACTTCACACTCAATATATTTTTATTAGTCACAGCTTTGGAACGTTCTACGTCTGCTATCAAATCACATTCACTTGCTATGAATACGTCTATGAAACTGTTGTAAAAACTATTTTTGAACATTTTTCAACACTGCTTAGTTTGTTTTACATTTATTAATACAATTCTAAAGTCAAAGTTTGCTTCTTACAAGGATTCATTAATTTTAAGAGACGAATTCCAATTAAAAGCTACTGTTAGAATGTTTTCTGTGAAGATTTTCAAGTTCATTCTATTTATGTTGGAACTCTTGAGAATATTTTTCTCTACCCAATATTACATATATTACAAGGTACTTCACAAGAAAAATTGTAACGTTGGAATGTACTAATGTTAGTTCAAACATTTATGAAAAGAAAGATAACAATTTCCCACTACTGTTGAAGATTTGAATAACCAATAAATTTGACTGCACGAATGGCGGAGTGGTTTAAACGGTCGCCATGTCACCCTCTACTGCTTTGAGTATTGTTTTAAGTCTAAGTGTAAATAAGTCTAATTGTTGTTCTAAGTCTGAGTGTACTTTGTATCCGTTTCTTGTATGTTTGTAAAGTCTCTCACGACACAGGATATATTAGTAACGACGGCGTTGTCTTTAAAAAAAATATAAAGGTACAATTTTAACAGTATTGAATCCAACTCAAAATTCAAAGCCCTTCAATTGACGCAATACAATTCATTAAAATGAAATGTTAACTCCGTAGTTTCGACCTGTAGATTACCAAACCGGTTCGTAATATACCTGAGTAATATAAATAAACGATTACGCTTCACAGCTATTAAAAGCAAACATTATAAATCAAATGGGAATAATTGTGCTTTGTTTCGCCTGGGGTCAGTGTAATCAGCCGTTCGCTCTTTATTTTGTACCCGAAGCTCAAACTTATTCTACATTCATTTTTATACGTGTGTTATATGTTTATGTGAGTATTTAACAAACTTGCCCGTCATAAATAATCCTATGTAGACATTTGGTTGTTTTACTCACCAAATACTGTTGTATATTAATGATTATTAATCATAGCTTTAAGAATTGATTGCTTTTTTCTTAGACGTTTTAATAATAACTACTATGATAGTTAAATAGCCACTGGATTCTAATTATGATATATTTATAGCTGTAAAATTTTAATTACAAGTTTTAATTTCTTGTAAAATACAGAAACGATTTACTTCATACTCAATATAAGCATAAAAGAGTTTTATCCCACATGCTAGCTACTGTTTATTGGATGAAAGATATTTTATGTTTTTGTTTGAAAACGAATGTAGAAAATTTCATTATGATTATGTGGCAAAAATGTGAGCGTAAATGGATGAACTCATATTCGTAATTAAAATGTTACGTACGAAGAAGATCCGTGTTAGTCGAAAGTATTAAGTTAAAAATGAGTGTTCATACTAAGTTATTGGGCACGTAATTAAACCAATTCGAGTGGGAAAATTACTCATTCTAACTATTGTTCTTAGACTAAAACGAACAGTATATCTTAATTGGGACAGGAGGTATAAAGAAAAAAAATATAAAACATAAACGACCAAATTTCCCGGGTTGGACCAAATGTTTGTAAGATCTACAAATGTTTTTTGCGGAGTTTGGAAGTTTTCTATGTATATTATACATGTATGTATTTATAAAAACTATCAGTCAGTCTAGTTATCATAGTACAAGTTCTGTTTAGTTTGAAGCAATATGGTGTTGTGTGTTAAATGTTCAAAATATTTATTTATTTTAATTATTTATTTATAGACAGAATGTAGAACATTCTACCAAAAAAGTCTAGAGGTCTCAAACCTGGTGATTTAGATAATCATCATGTAGGCCCATATTGTCCTATTCGTTGTTCACCAAGTGTGTAGTTAAAACACTCCTTGGCAGCCACCACTAAATGCGAAGGCGGTCCGTCTAACTGGTACCATAAACACCTGTTTTGTGCAACAAACAGTTGATCAGTGTAGTTAGACACTGGGTCATTTCTAAAAACTTAACAACAGTCATATTTCCGTCAATGAAAATACACACTTTACGAGACATTTTACGAGAAACTGTTTTAGTGCGATGATTCGTGTATAGCAAGAGGATTTTTCGTAATCCAATGTTGCAAGTTGTGATGATCTATACGCCATAACGAGTAACAGTACTCTCATCAGTCCACATGATGTGGGATTAGAATTATTGTCATTTGTTACTTTGGTACGTAACCACAGATAGCACGCTACTGCTACACCCTGTTCAATAGAGCCTGTACTCTTACTCTACGAAATATGAAGGGTCGTCGTTTATCAGTCTTTAAGATATCATGAATCATTTTAGGTTGAACACCAAATTGACGAGCAGAACCATATGTAAACTGCATGTAGGATTACGCGTGAAATGGTCCAATATATGTTCTTCAAAAGTGATCGGTATTCGGGGATGAAATTCAACATTACGAGGCAACAAACTTTGATTGTTCCATAATCTTTGTACCGCCCTTACAAGAATTCAGCTGTCTGTAGGATATACACGAGTGGTTCCATATCTCTCACGATATGTCCGCAAAGCAAGAGATGCGTTTTGATGATATCCCTCGTAAATTAAAACCATGTTAGTATATTCGACGACTGTGGCTGTCACTCGAGGTATTATGAAGGTCGATTTCGGTAAACCAAAATAATTTAAGGACTTACTAGCAAGCAGAACACCCAATTTCACACACACACTGCACAACACAATCAATATTGTTACTTTTTAATAAAATTAGCGGGACTCGTCACAAATCAAAGTATAGTCTTACATTAATTGACGGTATTTTCTAGAATTCGGCAGTCTTCGAATATAAAATAATTGAATCAATACTGCCATTGTTAAAGCTAAGAGAAAATTATAATGTGTTTACTGGTAGTAATCATTATGTACTATAAAATACATTTAAATAAACAATATAATTTACGAAGCCACATAATATTACAATTCTTATTTATAAAAATATTTTTTACAATTGATAGACGAAAAATTGTGCAATTACGATGCACAAAGCGATTAGAGGTAGCTAGGTGACGATGATACCTGGAAGGTATTAGCCAATTACAAGTACATGATTCTTTTTGATATTCGCCGCCACAGTGACAACAAAGCAAATAAAGTTTATGCTCGTAAACCTCTTTATCAAACATAGTATTATGTTTCGTATGCTCTTTAAAATATGTTTCATTTTGTGTTAAAAATATAATTTTTTTAAATTTTATTAATTATTATATCGTATGTGTGAAAAGTAAAGTCCATTAAAATGTGAAACAGAAAAAAGTATCCTGTGGCTTAACTACACGATAATTTATTTTTATCCGTATAATATTAAAAAAACAATTTCATTTACATATATTTTCAGAAATATTTTCGCAATCAGGTTGTGTAATCTACTCCTTATCCCTCCATTATACAATGTGCCAACTTCCTAATACCTTCGTAAAGGTGTTATAGTTCCACGGGTATAGTTAATTAATTCCCAAGTAATCCGGCTCGCTGATCGAAGTTATCGGGTACAATATCTATTCGAGTATTTAGATTCGATATTGAGATAGTTAACGTAATGTAACAGGTATTATAAGAAGGCGTGTAACTTGTTATGTCGATGTGACAGTCAGATTACTATTTTGATGTTTGACGGTATGAACACTTAGAAATTCAAATGACTTTGAGTCTTATCTTTTTATTTATTTTTTTATAAAAATAATGACTATTTTAGTTATAAGTCTTTTAGTTATAAATTAGAATATAGATAATTCAATAAGATAGATAAAACAAACACTAATTTCATGGACCGAATTGAGAGAGACCTCACTATTTATCTGATATCTTGTGAAAAAATGTAATATACTTTCAAAGATTCAAAGAATATTTAAAAACAGAATTGGTTTTCAAGCACTGAATAAGCTAAGTAAGTAAAGTAGTAAGTTTGAGGATAATTATGTACAAATACTGGTGTTCACCCATTTAACAAATTCTATGTTATCGTATCTACTATAAAAAAAAATTAGGTAATATAGTATAAACAAAGATTAGAAAATCTAGTCAACAAAAAGAAGAAAAGAGTTATACTAAAACTAAATATTAATTATAAACTTTTTACTGTAGTTATTTACTTTTTCTAAAAAAACATTAATTTCTATTTTTACATTAATTACTAAAACAACAAATGCTTCTTACCCAATATCTGCCACTTATTAAACTAATATCGCTATAACACGAAGCATTTACTTATGGCTTATTGCTATTTTTACATAGAGTCTGATACAGACACGGAAGGTCACTTCACTCTTTGACAAAAGGCCTAAGATAATCACTTTATGGCTATGGCAATTTCTCACAAGCGTAGGAGATTACCATAGATCTATAATACATCGAATTAAAAAAGCCATCATTGTTATTTCTTTGATTATGTAATAATTAATGTACATAAAAACCTTATGTTATTATTTTCATTTACTTTAGTGCGTTTCGAAACTTTTAACCCTTACTCTTATTTCTTAAAAAGACAACACCCGCATTAGGAATAAATCCTGTGTCGCAGGGGACTTTACAAACATACAACAAATGGACATAAATAACACCCAGACTCAGAACAACAATTTGTGGAACACACAAAGTGTTGTCCCATGTGGGGTTTGAACCTACAACATTCGACGCAGTAGAGAGCGGCGTAGCGACTGCTTAAACCACTAGGCCAACCGTGCAACTGTTTTAACATTGCTACAGATTAATACTTCTTGTAAACAACAAGAAATTGCTACTTTTAAATTTACAGTAGCAGTACGTTAAGCCGGAGCTATCTTAATGTCACCTCATTTAACTTTAACACTAGTTAATTGACCATAAATTAAGTGTTGCCTTAAAGGTTTGCCAACTCCTTATTCTTCTTCCCTTACGTTCAGTTTCCTTTAATTTAACACAACACTTGGTCCAATTATGTACCTGTATGTTTTTGTTTTACTTTGTACCTGTTTTTGTACTTAGAATCACATCACTGTTTTGTTAGCTTTGTTGGTAACTTGTTTTATTTTATTCAGGGGATAATTTGATACGCTGAGTAAATTATATTGATTGTTCCTCTCAAATACCTTGAATGTTTATGTCACATAAATAATGCAAATTAATGCATCGCGTTATTTGTGTAAGATTGAAAACATTAATCATACCGACAACGACAAAAAAAAGCCGTTGCGTACTGCATTGCCATTATGAAGAACGATTTCTCGGAACTGTTTTATTATTGAAATGATGTTAACTTTACTGTGCCACTAAAATAAATTTAGCATTCTTGTAATATAATTTATATCTAAAATAAATATATATATACGAGGTTAATCGACAAGTATATTTAAAGTTATCATTTATTTCATCTTGGTCTATTAAACGAAATATATGAAACTACAACTAGAAAAATAACACCGAATGTTTTTCGTGAATTGGAAATATTTTTCATTTAAAATATGATATGTTCCATTTGTGTAAAGTTGTTAAAGCTTTACTTCATGATGCGGTTGTCTATGGGTCCTTGCAATTCGCTAAATACTAAATTGACAAAAAAACCTGTAACTAAAAAAAGGTAAAAGTTTAAATTCAGTGTAGATTTTTAAAACTTGTTTGTACCAAACCCCATATCCTGTTTTAGTTACCAAAGCAGTTTTATAACATTCAATTTGCTTAATTTTGTGCACGTGAAGCCCATAATGATTCAATTTATTAATTAGTCTAACTGTAACACCAAAATTTTCAAAACACAATAACGTTTTACATAAATAGGCACAAAAATTGATGTTAAAATATTTTTATTTAGTACCTTTATTTATTTAGTATATATATTTATTTAGTAACTTATATTATTTAATTTTCTTCCCAAAATTGATTGAGTACAGTTCAAGAAGGTTAGTATAAAACTAAGATATTTGTAGTCCCTAATTGGGATTTCACACCAGGCTTCTAAAAATCGAAACGTCACACGCAGAACTACAGGATACTATGAAAATATATTGTCGATTGATTCAAGCAACATGTAGATATGTTTATGAATAAATAACATTCGCCATCAGAACAAACAATTTTATACTCATATTAATCCATAAATAAAACAAACTAAACAATTCAGTGCCGCGTCATATGTTTAGAATGATCTCTTTACGCTAATACCGTTCTACTGTTATCTACTGAAGCCACCTGTCTCTACCCATTGACTTTGTTTGTGTCCCGACTCAGTCTAATTAGCTTCTGTAACGACCAGAGACACTCCATTAATTATAACACAAAAAGCGGTTTGATCTGTACAAACGATGTTGGAAAAAAGTTACAAAACTTTGAACCTTACAACTCGAAATTGGAAACTTTGTCCAACATCTGCCGCCGACTTCCAACGCGCTTGTTCTCCTAACTTTCTGGCCGAGCGTTCTAGTTTTTGCGTTGCATCTCATATTTTCTACATAGCATTAGAGATATTATAAAACCGAAAAGTTTTAAGACAATAACTTTTGTCGCAGTACTAATAATACTGTAATTTATTGGTTATACGACTTGATACATTTTATATACTTTTTTATTGTCCTCAGCCTACACATTTAAAAATAATGAGTGGTGGATTCGCCTCTTTTATTAACAATGTAATAAAACAAGTTTTTATTGGTACCTGGAACTGAGACAATAAACTTAAAAAGGTATCACACGTAATTAAAACTGAGACACGAATGAAAAACACTTTATTAGGTAGCAGTCTGCGAAAATGGTGGGTCACGATGATTCAGGGATAATGTCCGGAGAGTTTGAGTACGCAACAAAATTAAGTTAATCGTTTTCTTCTTCATCGAACAGAAAGTCATCGGGCTTATTAATTACTTTACAAACTCAGCTTATTATATTTGTTTAAAGATTTGTTTGTCACTCGACATCTGTCAGCACTCAACAGTCTACTGCCATGTGGTTTCGATAACATTGTCTATGTTTTAAAAAACATACAGATATTTGTTAGATCAGATAGTACATATATAATAATAAAAAATTCACACATCTCACACCTTGCAGTCTGATCGCAAAAAATGCAGAACCTGTGCCATGTAACCAGATTGATAAATATACTTAAAAATCTGTACATACATACATATTATAGATAAAATACGCCCAGAAACAGAACTAATTATGGTAAAAATAACACAATAGTTTGTCCTGGGTAGGAATCAAACCCACAATCTCCGGTATAGTAAGATTATTGGCCACTAGACCAATAAGTCCATCCAACAATATCCGTATTATGCTATCAATATTAATAATTATGCAGATTCATGAGTCGAAAATCAACACCACATAATATGGAATATAATTATTGTTATTTACATAATAATCTTAGAGCTTAACTGTGATAATAATTGCTGTTTATAGGCTACGATATTATTGATTCAGGCTTCTTGTCTGCAACGCAATCCTTCAGATATCTGTTTAACCGTATTGCCTGGTGGTATTAACAATACATATCAATGTTAGTGCAATAGTGTGAATTAATGAAGAGAATATGGAATAATTTACACTTTAATACGAAATCTGAACATATTAACGATTTGAAGCTTGTTTCATGTTGATTGCACTTATATAATTATATCTTTCTTTGGTGTTAAATGTGCGTAGGTTTGCTATTACTTAGCGTTGCTGAATGACATGTATTAGGCAAGTGGCACTAATACGAACTGTGATTTCTACTGTTCAAGGAAAGGCTTGAATGTGCTTATTAATTTATAGATTAATCTGTTTTTTTTTTGTTGGGTCGTAACAAAATGACTCCGTCTGATGAAAAGCATGAATAGAATCCAATGTTGGTGGTCACCATACTCATTGTGAATGCAGACAATGCAGTATGGTGAGTCACAGCAAGGCAGGCCTAAATTATAATAACAGAAAAGTATTAAATAAATAAATATTCCATTACCATGTAACACTAATGCTAATACCATAGGATTGTGAGAGTGAGGGAACAGAGAGTGCACCTGTGTTAGCGCACACACTTGTGCACTAGAATATCTCCTGAGTAGTTGCTTGGTCTCGGTTGGGACTAACTGCCGTGGCTGAGATCGGATAGGAAATAATCAAAACGAATACCTTCTAATTAATTTTATTATAAGACCTTAAATATTAGTTTCGAATTTCAACTCGTCTTAAATGACTAAGGCAAGTGTTTTTAAATAAGTGCAAAAGGTAAACTTCTTTTTAGGCTTCTCTAATATTCAAATACAAAACTTAATAGATAAAAGAAGTTATATTATAAGGTAAAATGACTTTAAATATTTCTCATAAGTGTCTATTTTGCAATCTTATAAGCACCAAAGAAACAATTTCTTAGAACATTTGTACAATTTACTGTTACATGCGTTACTCCTAAAAATAAAACCGTATAAAAAAAAATTGTGACAGTTTTTGATTTACGTCCAAAACAAAATCTCCCATGAATTATGTTCTTTTAAGCGCGACAGCCGCTAACAATGCAGCCTTCTTTTTGTCACATAGTGTAGGCGTCTAGATTGTTTAGTCATGTATTCTTATAATATATGGAACACAGTTATCGAAGTCATAAGTACGAGTTTGATATAATCATACTCTCATAAATTTATTTTAATATCTTTCATAAAAACCACGCGCATAACATACCTTTTGCAAAACAGAGGAAAATAATGTATGTGCAACTTCTGTCAGTTTGCTTTTTAGTGGCCAAAAATGCCAATATTTACGCTCTCGTACGATTGTCTGAGTATAAAAAAACAAAGAAACTAGAAGAAAAATGTAAATTAGTAAAACGTGAAATATAATTTATGGCGGCACCACATCCGTGATTCTGAATATGATATCAACATTCTGACATCTGTACTTGTTATAATTTTAAATGCAGGCACAATCCTGTCTACGATCAACGACATATTGCGCTTAACGTTTCAAATTCAAAACAATAATAAGTTTTAGTTTTTTTCTCAACTGATAAATTATTCATATATCATAATCCGAGTGATGGGAGAGATCACCGGGCCGCGTTCCGTCGACTCATCCGACAGGTCTAATTTAATGCGTGCATTTATTATTGGTAATGGAATTAACTGAGCCCGATTATCATATGATTTGATGGACGCACTATCTCCCGATCGCGGCTTTGTACCGCCCACTGTACTAAAAAAAACCGACCAGGGTCCACAGACAGAGTGATCATTACACCTAATTATTGTTATTTTTCTGGTAGCAATTGGACTGCCGTGTTCATTTGGAGCCCATCATTTGATGAAAAACGACTTTATGGTGCGAATTCGTTGTCATTTCGTGTCCCCAAAAAGGATCACATTTTTTTCGAAACTAACCATAATTTGTGGTGAATTTAGTTTTTATTCTATAATGACAGGCCGGTGCACATCAGGGAATAGACGTTGCCTTCATTATTTGCGATGACATGGATATTCTTGGTTTTCTAATACATATATATTGAGAATTTGTTCAATTATAATTAAATTACGTCTCTCAAGGTTTCAAAGCACTTTTTTTTTCTATATTCGGAAGTGTAATAATCCATTTATTCATAGCTGGCTGGCTTAAGCTTGTAAAACCAACAAAGTGTTCGTTTAAAACATACAAATGTTTGAGCATTCAAGTCGCATAAAGTAATCCGTTCCAGCAAATCCATTGTTCATATTAGTGAGTGAAGTGTATTTAGTCACGTAGCTATGTTCTAAAATGTTTACATAATGAATGCGGAAAGCAGAAAATGCGATTAATATTTCTTTTGACTGCATCTGTTCTGATAATTTTTCTCAGAGATTTTTTTTTCGTTTCACGCATGACGTAAAGTTCTGAGAGAATTACCTTGAAACACCGTTACTATATGTATAATGGATATCAATTATAGATATATTTACGCTTCTCGGAATCATTGTTCGATATACTTGAACCGTTACTAGTGAAACAGATGTATAAATTTATCTTTGAAGACAAGTGTCTCGATTACATATTTACCTGCAAAACTATATGACCTTAGTCTTGTCTTATTCTTGTATAATAGCTTCAATCAATAAAGTTATTGTTTAAACGTACTTAAACTAACTTTATACCTTAGACACTAAGGACACTATAATATATATTTTCTTTAAATGTAGGCATATGTATACATTCCCAAAATGAAAATAATTCCATATTTTTCTCCTCCGGTTGTATGTAACCAAGTTTTTTTCACTGTTTTAATGTGAGCTTCATCAATGATATTCCTTCTGGAACTTTATAAATGAGAAACTTTAACAAATCAGATTTACGTGTATTAACAACTTAATAAAGTATGGGTTACTATAGCCATGCTTCATTATGTATATGTGCATGTAAGTATACTTTATTACTCAATGGATTTGAAATGTCACAATTCGAATTCAGAATCGCATTCTAGAATGTATTTTAAGTTGACGCACGTCTTGTTAATAATAACTTAGACTTATAGGTTATTATTAAGCCTTACATCTTCTTCTTTCTCGGGTTAAAAAGTCATAAAAAGTATAATATCGGCAACAAGAGCAGAGCAGGCATCGTGTAATACAATTACTTCAAGTAACATAAATAAACCAAACAATGCACAATTTAACCGAAATGGTTGATCGAAGCACCTGTCCCAGACGTGACCGCTACCTGTGATTGCACCAATGAAGCAACTTAAAAGGAAATTATAAAAATAGATTATAATAAAGGCACTTATCCTCTATTATCCTGAGACTGGTTTAGAAGTCACGTACTGAAAATATGAGAGTGAAGTTAGAAACATTCAAGCTCAGTGAACAGATGATACGTAAAAAACATCTTAGTTGTTGGCACTCTTTGTAACTTTATTAGGAGGGTATGTCACGTGGTGTGGTAAAATTTCAGTATGTAATATGTGACGGGCCAAGTTTTGTTCAAGCACAATTTTTGTTATGTTTGTTTTGCATGGAATTTGTTTGTTATGTATAATAAGTTTACTAAACTCACTTTCTTGAGAAAGATGTTGATGGATTTTTTTTCTAAAAGGCAACACTCGCATCATGAATAAATGCCTGTTGCGCGGAGGATTGTACAAAAAATAGACACAAAAACATCCAGACAAAGAACAACAATTTGTGAATCACACAAAGTGTTATCCCATGTGAGGTTTGAACCCACAACACTCAGCGAAGTAGAGAGTGGCGTGGCGACCGCTCAAACCACTGTGTCAATCGTATATTAGAAATAAGGGCATAGAATATTCTTAAAGAATATTATTTATATCTTTTGAAGTAAACGCATCTAAATTTTAAAATTACTACTTGTACAAGTTGCAGTTGTTTAAATAAGTCTAAGCCTCTTGACAATGAGCTGTTATCTTAATCTTGTCTGCTACACTTTGTTACAATATTTGTATGTAGATTGTTTAACGATAAAAATACCAGTTAATAGTACTCATTATTTCTCAAAAATATTCAAATAAGTAAAATAACGTATTACATCATATAGAAAGTAATCATATCTGTTTTTGTAGTTATATTTTTAAACATATATTTAAGTAAATAGGCCAATGCTAATGGCGGTACACTTTTATATTATGATTTATTTTCTTAGTATTGTGTAAATATTAAGTAGTAGTAACGGCTACCCCAAACTGCGGTAAGAATATGTGTATGTATGTATTTGTATGTGTATGTATGTAAGTATGCCTGTGTTGTCAAATTTGACATGAAAATTATATGTAATATATATTGTATAGCTCATATGAGTTATGACTCATAGGCATATTATCGACTTAAGTAAGGGATAAAATAATTAATAAAATAAAATAAATAATAATTAACAAAATTGAATTAGAATAAATGTATCACAAACTCTTGACAAAAATGGTCAATCATATGCCAGATTAAGTCTTTGGTTTTTTATCGACCTTTTTTAATATTTGCGGTCTTCTCTCTCAAGTTTTATAAGTATTACGTAAGTATTTACAGCAGGGTTATGGTCTAGAGTAATGGTAAGTTTATCTTTGCTAAACATAAAATGATGATGACAAAATCGTGTCAAAGTTTATGGCGTACTTTCACGAGCATTTATTAGCACGTTCTATATTTTACCACCAGAAAACTGCAACTATATCCATATTTTTTTAATTTGTTATTGGAATGGATGGAAAAAAAAAGCTAAACTCCAAACATTTGGTAGTTATACGCAAGTGTGAAGTGATTAATCGATGTCGGTAAAACATGGAGGGTGTTATTTCGGTAAAAATGTAAGGAACGTGCTTCTACTGACCCCCTGCGTGTAATAAATATGCGCAGCGACGATGTTGCCATTCGTTCCTGCTTTTTCTCATTTGAATGAAGCAGTGTCTTAATTTCGTTTTGTGTTAGAACATTCTTTTATAATAATGGTAACATTTAAACATAGTTATGAATATTTTACAATATATTTTTGTACAATCCAAAGATAAAGTGTAAAAATATTGCAATGACGTTATTGGACTCTAAATTTGTAGTTTAATGCCTTACTTGATGAATTTTCTATTCTTTTTTTTACTGACTATCGAACGAAAAGTCATTTTAAAATCAACCTTACGAATAAAGTTTATTTTTACAAAATAATCCAAAATTCCATGTTAGTGTAAAGAAGTGAATCTTACAATGCAACCATTAGCAATCAATTGATCAATGTTATAAATATCCCCAGAATACACTTTCATAGCAGGATCTGTTAGCAGAAACGTTATTTCGTGATGTGACATCTACGAAAGTCTTGATGTTTAACATAGCATTGCAGATCTTCAACAAAGGAGAACGGCAAGCATATATGGGCTTTTTGTACCGTCTTATGTATCTCATCCAAGGGATTCTTTTTGTATTTATTTAGCTGGTCATTGGAAATAACACCATAAATTCCATAATTGTAGAATACTTTACGTTAAAAAAGTATTTCAGTTTATAGTTTACAATGTAATACATAAGCTGTACATTGTCGACATATATTACAGCTGGCTATCATCGCTCATACAAATTGAGTTGTCATTTTTGTCAAGAAGATGGCGTAGTACCACATTCTTAAAATCAAAACTATTCATTTACGATTTTGTTGATACGCCAATAGAGGGTTGCTCAACTATTGAATAGCTAGTAAGCTCATGTATAAGAATGGATTTAAAGGCTTTGTCGATTTTAACGTTAAGTACTTATGTTTTATAATTATACAAAAATATTTTCAGATATCTAACGCACAGCGCTATTTAGATTTTACCCGAGCAGATTTCAAGCATGACAAATTTGGAAAACATAGAAATGTGTTTTGTTATAGCAGTCGTAATAATAGCAAAGTTCTAAAAATATGATCATTACATGAAAATAGCTGGGATGATTCACTTTACACACATATTACACATGTGTGCAATCTCTGCTTAAGAACCGGTACCTTTCCTGAGATCCTCAAGAGCGCGTTAATAAGTCCAATCCACAAGGGTGGAGACAGAGACAGTGTCACTAACTACAGGCCTATTTCGGTTCTTACTGCGATTTTTTAAGATTCTGGAAAAGGTCTTAAATAGAAGACTCGTTAACTACCTTGAGACAAATGATCTTCTCGCGAAGACTCAATATGGTTTCAGACGGGGTAAGTCTACTGAAGATGTTGTGGTTGATCTTACTTAGTCACTGGTGAAGAAACTTGACAGTGGATCCAAGGTGATTGGAATATTTCTGGATCTTTCTAAGGTAATTGACACTGTCTCTGTTCCTATACTACTTTCTAAGATGGAACGTTTGGGTGTGAGGGGAGTCGTGCTGGACATGTTTAAAAGTTATTTAACGAACCGAACCCAATACGTTAAAATTGGCAGTTATCTGAGTGATCCTGCTAGTCCCAGTTTTGGAGTCCCTCAGGGTAGTGTGCTTGGTCCCAAACTTTTCCTCATATACGTCAACGACCTGTGCACTGCATCACTGCCGAACTGTAAAATAATATCATAATCAGATGACACGGTGTTGGTTGTGAGTGGGGAGGGCTGGGATACGGCTCGTTCTAACGCGGAAGCAGCGCTGGGAGAAGTTATTGTTTATTTAAACTCCAACTTACTTTCTATTAATGTAGAAAAAACTAGGTATTTACTATTCTGTCTGCGACGGAATACTCTTCCGTCCCCCAACTCCTTTAATATAACGGCACATACCTGTGATTCACAATCTCTCACATGTACCTGCAAAAGAATTGCACAAGCGAACGAAATCAAATACCTGGGTGTAGTGCTTGCTAGTACGTTTAATTGGCAAACACATATCAACAATACTATTGCCCGAATTAGAAAACTCATGGCGATATTTAAAAAGCTAAAGCATAGTGCTGATCGTGACACTCGTAACAACCTTGTACTATGCCCTTGTACAATCAGTTATATCCTATTGTATTGTGGCCTGGGGAGGAATTGGACCAACTTACATGATGAGACTGGAGCGTGCTCAGAGAGCAATTATAAAGGTCATGCTGAATAAACTTCGATGGTATAGTACCGATGAACTGTACAAAGAATGCTCAATACTGACAGTGAGTGATCTGTCATTCACTTTTTAAGGATTATGTTTACACTGAGTTTCGAGACTTTAGTTGCTATCCAGATTTTACTACACGAAAGTTATATAAACCTGTTATTCACATATAGGCTCTAAACTTGCTACTCATAGAGAAAAAACAGGACCACATTCGACGAAACTGAATTACGTAACATTTTTACTTAGCGGGTGAACAGGTGATCGCCGTACATTGTAAAGTAAGTGATATAATGAAGGATGATTACGTAGATTAATACGTACGTACTATTACTCCTCCTGTGATAATTTTAACAGAGGCATAATACGAGTATAATGACATATGTGTTCCCTACTACAAGTTCGTGGTGGTAATTTATGATTTCACCACA
Source organism: Hypercompe scribonia (assembly GCA_949316085.1). Taxonomy (NCBI): domain Eukaryota; kingdom Metazoa; phylum Arthropoda; class Insecta; order Lepidoptera; family Erebidae; genus Hypercompe; species Hypercompe scribonia. Next base: position 12,265,682 of record OX438981.1, on the reverse strand, counting down.
CCATGTGATTACAGATAAGTATATCGTTCCGTTGGTGTCAGCTGAGTATTCTGCTGTGACCAGCACAGTAAACACCTAGACATAATTTATTTGAATTGTGTACTAAGAACCAATCATAAAATCAGGTTATGTGTGTACATGTAGAATCTACAATTATCGGTTTACCGTGGTGCGCATTGACGAACAATTTACGGTTTATTACCGAACAAGACAGGCTTCTGTAAATAAAGTATCTTTTCAATATACAAATATTACTTTTATAATTATCGTAACTGAAGTCATCAACGGATAACATCAATATGTATAAGATAGCTGCAGTAGCTGACAAAAGTATACACAATGGTTATATATGTATAACTAGCTGCTCCAAGATATTAATAACGATAAAACACTTAGAGAAGGGTTATGTTGAAAGAACATTTACATAAATTGTATAATAAATGCACAAGTATAGTAAATCTGATTTCATATCTTTTACGAGGTGTGCAAATATTAATATTGTGGCTCGTGTTTTATATATACTACAAAATGGAACTTAATATTCACAAGAGGGACTTAAAAACACATCCTTATCGCGAGTATCAACGTTAAAGCCACTCCGATTTTAAATCACTGCACACAATGTCATCTTTCATGGCAGACGCTATTATTTCTTCCAAAAAAGGGGTTTTTCGCATGAGAATATTTATAATTTTAGTCTGTAGCAACCATTGTGCAGGGTTGAAGGAAACAGGAAGCCATTACGGCGCCATGTGCTCGGTGTCATACGAGTTTTGGTGATACCTCACGTCATTTAAATGTCTTTTGTATCACAAACATATTTTTTATATTCCGAGTTGCTTTGATACATATATCTTTTATATTTCCTCTTAGAATCAAATAATTTATTCTAAAAGTGTTTATTATTAAAGTGAAATATGGTTCTTGTGCCACTTACTGTTTGCTTACACGACTTAGGAATAGCTTCATAACAGTAGCGATGTACATATTATGTTACAGAAATAAATTACGCCATTGGTTTAACAGCTAACGCCTTTTGAAACTCACTTGTGGTCTTACATACCAAGCAGAAAAAGATGCAACTATAGAATTTGGTAGATTTGTTATTGGAGTGCCAATTTAATGTGTATAGAAATTTAGTATCTTAGTTTTTCTCTGCTGAGGGAATCATATTTTTAATTTCATCTAAAACTTACTAAAGTGAATATGGGGAGTATTAAATGGGTAAATCAATATTCTACTTTATATTAGCCTTTTAATCTTCAGAAAAATGATAAAATACCATTAAATGTACAATACTATTTATGCATAGTGTAATTTCGTTTTCATTAAAGTTTATTACTTGCAAAAAGATAAGCTTATCATTTAAAAATAGCAAATTTTATGTGTGTTTGTGTATGGTTTCACCGTGTAATAGCTTTCATCCTACCGGATATAATAAATATATGTTAATGTTAATAAAGGATGGGTATAATAGGCCTACGTAATGAATTCGCAGAATTGACAGAAAATCAAATGCATCCAGAATAGAGTTAGATATATAATTCATTCTCGACTACGATTCACCTTGGAATTTTTATTGCGTCTTTTATCATTTTAACAGCACATGTGCTTTTGGGACTTACGGCTAATGAATTTGTACCGGACTTTTTAAAATATAATCTGTCATCGGCTCAGATGTTTTGTGTAAATCGTGATCTTAACGATGTCGGCACATAATAAAATTTATTTTTTAATGGCTTTATGGTGCCAGATTTGTAACAGTTTTAACACTTCAACGTACTTAAGGCACATTTCGATACGAGTGTGGGATAGTGTCGTAAAATAGGTTTTATTACAATAAGTGGGATAATTAGTATTAGTACAATAATTACTGTGCTTAATTCTAATACATTTTGAGTTTTAATAAATAATTTAACAGTTTACACATAATGTGTATACACAATGTGAGAATTAGCGTTGTTATTCAAGGCAATACTGACGGCAAGGCACAACTGACTGAATGCAAGGAGACGACGTGGAGGCATTTTTGATGCTTCCATGCAAATATTTTATTTATATATTTTAGTATATAACTCGTATTATTCCATAAATAATAAAAAGTAAAACAGATCTCAAGGAAAAGTGAGGTATTTACGTTTATAAGCTGAAAAAAGAACTTTTATTTCTCAACGCAAAAGTCATATATATAATTTTTAAGAGTCTGCCAAAGTCACTCTACTCTGCCTGATGGAAAACATTAATAGATTTCAAGAGTTGAGGTCACCCTACTTATTGAAAACGCAGACAATGAAGTACGGTGACCCAAACTATGGCGGCCTAGTGAGATGCTGTTTCACGCCCCGCTAGGGGACGTAAAATGCATTAGTGATAAAAAATAATAATATTAAACTATTTTGAACTCCAGTTGACTCACTCCCTTGATGAAAGTTAAAAAAATTACTTGTAAGTGTTTTATGTCAGACCATTTGTACCAAAACATGTCTCCCCACGTTCAAAAATATTTATTTTTGGTTTATCAATTCTCTAACGAATTGTAACATTGTTGTGTAATTACCTTGTCACTTTACTATCTGAGAATGACATCAAACGATCAATTGTGTCATAACTGCGGTGCATACATACTTTAAACCCTTCAGAAGTTTTCATGCGTGACGTACTTTTTATTTAATACAACACAAGTGAGTGAATTCTAAACAGTACACCTTGCTAAAAAAGTAATTAGAGCGCTTGTACCGTTCAGGTCTCACGTAAATACAATGGCGATATTTAAGCGTACATCCGGATACAAAATGTTAAAATATAATGAGTCATTACAACCCTTCGTTTTGCCTGTCAAACTGTTAAGGAAGTAGTACATGACACTTGTAAAAACGGTGGTGAGAAAACGAGCTATGTTATTGTTTTTTTATTGAGATTTTGAACCAATCTCTGCTTAATATCTTGCTTTTTTCTTAGAAATAGAAGATATTTCTAAGTTGAATTCACATTTGCTATTTTAATCTAAAATTATATGAATCATATGATGAAGCTTTTGACCGTGACTATATCGGTTATCGTAGTAAAATTAATACTATGCATATGAGCACAAAATAAAATTAACATGAATTTGCATAGCATGTTATTAAATAAAAAATATGTAAATATTTTTTTAATTATAATTAATTTATTCTCCTCACAAATTATACACACTGCTAATAGTGCACCAACATTAAATACATGTTTATATTAGAATTTCGATGTAAAGGAATAGTTTCGAAATATGGAAGTATGTAAAAGTTAACTAATACAATCCAAAAGTATCCGAACGATAGTCTTCTTGAATCCTAGCGTAACATTCCAAAAGGAATTAATTTTTTCTACAGTTACCGTCATTTCAAAAGTATAAGCTGGGATAAGCTTAATGTGACGTTTTTATCTGTAAATAACAAAAAGAAAAATCTCTTTCATAAAAGTCATCTCGACTCTCAAAATCGTAAATATAATCCCAGTACAAAGTAAATATTAAATGAGTAATGCTCATTATCGCTGTACACAAGTGACACTGACACTGTTGCCATTGTTTGACGTGGTTTAAATGTCAGACAATTCAATAGTTTAAATGACATTTTTTTCCTTATATATATGTATGATTCTTAGTGTAAAATAACTTTGAGAAAGATGATCAATAATGGTAAAACATTCACACTGATCCAGTTCAATACAGTTACTTGACTTATCTGGATTCCTGGGTGTCTCCGTATCATAACAAATATCCAATGAAAATTAACTCCTACCGTAACTCAAACCCAGCAGGCGTACAAAAATGGACGATTCATTGTGGTCGAGGCGTAAAAGCAACAAGTATACAAGGGTCTCAACATTGGAACGATCCGTCCTGCCCGACTTCCGTGACCAATCGTGACGGATAGGACTAATTTATCAAAGTGTACTTCAATTTTATAATAACCCGCAGGTTGCGTGTGTGACTGAATATTCTATTACTATGCCTGAACGATTAATCTTCAGCCAGTGTGTTATTAGTGTCTAAGTTCGATTAATTATTGTTTGTTGTGATGTATTTTTTTTTAAACTGAATGCTTTGTGTAATTTAGCTAGCGATAAAATGATTTTATGAATAAAGTTTTTACTATGGCATGTGCACATTTTAACCTTTTACTGCGAAATATAAATAAAGAAAAGGAAATACGTCATGAAAAAGCACTGGTTTTATGTTCAAGCCTTTAAATTGCGTAACACTCATTTTAAATAACGCTAAATTATATGCAATTTACTTCGTTATAGGAACGAAGATAAAGATCAAACTGAACGTTGCAATTAAACTTTATCTCAATATTATTTAAATGTGAATAACTACCACTGCTTCATCAATCTTTAGTCGCTGTTACATTTATTTAAGTTAACGCCAGTTACTCACCTTGCGAGATAAGACTTCAGCAACGTCTCAATCTGTTAACGTCTCATGAATTATTCTTGCTTTAATACACTAGAAATGCAAAATATTGTGCATTATTAATAGACTTGCCTATTACACTAAGTTGTGTAAAGAAACTGCTATGTACGATATACCAGTGTCAAATTTACACATGATGACAAAGTTATTAAAGCACGTTATATACGAAACTTATAAATAATCGTCACAATATATACACATATAACTGGATGATACTTAATAATCTAAATAATATTGTCTACTTGGCCGGCTAAACGTTACTAGACATAGCTGGTGTGGTAAGTCTGTCGTAATGGAATCCACTGCAAAGGTTGTCGCTGTCATAAGATCAAAATACTTCCATTCAAAATGTAAGAATAAATACAGTAGTTAACGAATCCATAAAAATCCTTTTTTAACTTAACTCATCATCAGACTGTTAACTTAAGCTGAGGTTTGGATCCACGAAGTATCCATATGTCAAAAACAAAAAGAGAGAGAGTTAATATCACATTGCTCATCTTATCCTATTTCTTATTCTGGTTAATGATATCTGAATTGTCACCTAAATATGAACATGAAAATAATCAGAAATGAGTACAACGTTCTAAATCAATGTACAGATTAAGTAAATTCATCAACTGTTTTATTAAATTTATATGTATAGTACACAGATGGGATTTAAAGTAATAATCAATTGAACTTACAAATATTGTATGAGACTCAAACAATGTTATTGTATTGGTTTTATTAAAGTATTTTCGTAATAAGAAATTGAACTTTCTAATTTTACTGTACTACTATGCAATTATAGTGATATCATAATCTGACATAATAGTAGCAACGAATACTAGTCGAGCCATCAGTAGCTCAACTTTTTTTATAGACCATTATATGCATGTACTACACTGGTGTAGAGTAAAAATTATCTCTAAAGAATCTTCTGACACTGTTTTTGAAACACATTACAATGAGAGAATTTGTAGGCTGTGGATCACAAGTGCCGTAAGTTGTTCGTAGGGTAGCCGCATTGCGATAGCCGGTAATGGAATTAACTGAGACCGATTATCATACAATTTGATGGACGTGCTATCTCCGTTGGACCTGCAATTGAAGAAAAAACCCTGCGGCTACGTCTGGACTAGCTATTAGATCTAATTACTGTAATCTTTAGGATTTCTACATTTTTCAATTGTTTTACAAAGATAAATTAGATGAACAATTATATTATAATTAAAGAAGTTGGGTGATAATGCAGTTATTTTAAGATTGGTATTAAGATTGGATCACAGACTCAAGGTATTTTAAGTAAGTCATTCAATACCAGTATTCTTGTTAACAACTCCAGCTAAGCTGAATGAATTAACAAATAATTAGAAATAAATTCACAACGGCAGTCCATTGGGTATGGTTCGAATCGGCAACCTGTTAATTACTAGTCCGACGCCTTCAAGATTACGATATGCATAATTAACATACTTAATTAGTATTAGTATATACTTAATTAAACATTAAAAAAACTCTTAGTAAGTTTACAAGTTTCGTTTTCGAGTTCTTTACTAATGTGTTTTGCAATAATAATAAGAAGCGATGCACATTTTGACTTGTATTTCTAACGTGGTATTTTTTTCCTCAGAATTGTATCGTTTGATATGATTTGGAAAATTATTTTTTTAGTTGGTAGTATTTATTTTCTGCTTCGAATTGCGAGAAAATATACCTTAAGATAGATTGCTGTGGTTCATTATGAGTCACAATTAATGGCGGTGATGCTTTTGATGTTTTCTTTACAAAATATAAACGAATACAGGGACTTTCACATACAGCGCAGCAGAAACTTACTATAGAGTCATCTACCGAAGATACACCGGCCCACGGAGCAATTATTAATCATGTATCACATAGAAATTCTCGCACCGATTGAGATATATACAACTTCTCAACCACAACCGTTGGCCTGCGGCCCGCCAGACATCTTACCTGGTTGAAGCATCCTTCTTTTCTATTGGAGGGACGTGGCACCTGTTCATCCACGTGTATGACTTGTATACAGATTTACTTTTATGTCGTTAAACTAAGAAATTTATACTCAAAGTATTATACAGTTTGATCGGCGATTGATCTGAAAATCAAAGACGAACATCATGCTTTGACAAAAATGGGTTGAGTTCATATTTACAAACTACTTTTTCTTTAATAACTACTGCTAAAAGTTTGCAGTTTGATTATCATGTCATGTACATGCTAGCAGAATGCTCGTAGTGGGGGGAGTAGACATGTGACCTCGTGGCGGCCACCGGAGTAAAAATTCTCTCGCTCGATAGTATGATTGTGGCCATGGAGCAGAGTGAGAGCGCATCGAACTCCGCCGTCTCCTTCTGTGAACAAATTTAGTTCACGATCGGTGGTAGAACGATCTCCGTCTTCCGTAAACGCAAGGCGGGGGGTGATATTTAAAGCTATCTGTCCTCTTAGCAGAAGCAGGTCGTAGTGGCAGTGCGACATACTACGGGTCACGCGCTCCCCTTGAGGACAGAAAGAAACTTTGAAATTCGCTCTCCGGTGTCATCTACAAGTCGTAAAATATCTGAAGTACGTCGTGGTTCCAGGAACTTTCTTTCTAGGGTACACCTGGTTCTCTTGAGACAAAGAGCGATTTTTGGTCGGTTCGAATTCGACATAACCACAAGTAGATGGTATCCGTTGGGATTTCGACACAGATAAAAAAAGGATCTGACCTCTGGTAACTTTACTCACTTGATGAGTTGATGATTGAGACAAGGGAATGTTTAACACTGGTTTTATTTGCAGTTGTGATGACAAATGTATGTCAAAGTATGGCTCTCACACAGTTAAAATATTTGTTTACTTATTTCTATTACAAATGCCTACATATATATGTACACGTCTAATTCGGTTCCTGTATAAATATTCGGCAATTCAACCAATATCTACATTATAACAGTTTTTAAAATATTATTTATATCAAGTTACAGCTTAACCGAGAAGATTACCCTGTAGTCTGCTGCAGTCACCCATATTACAATCTACTGGGTATTTATCATCAGAATCTACTCATTTAACATCCATAAATACAAAAAAAAAAGTAAACAGGACGGCGCGCGCGCCTCTTCTAAAGTTGTCTACCCAAATATTCCAAATGAGTTTCATATTTTTTATGAGTCAAAAATCGTTTAGTATTATTTTTTTAGTAATTTATAGCACGCTAACGAATATGTCGATAAATAACGCTACTAAGCCATGTTGTACAGCATCTCTGTAATTATTGTTTTACAAACAGTTAATATTTGTAAAACTTATATTTCAAAGGGATTATAGTAGAGGAATCTTCTTATTTTGTTCAATAAATTCAACAAAATAAAGAGAAGAGATTTCAAAATTTCTTTTAAAAATCATGTCACAATTTAGATTAAGCTTTAAAAGGAGTTAAAATTCTACAGGCGAAGTCTATAAATATAAGAATGTTTATTTGAGGTATGCCAACAACGCATAGTTAACTGCTTATCTTTGCAGGCATCTACATGTGGGTATTGGGTATCTGCATATCAAAAGGTGTTGAATCGACATAGACAATGTTAGTTCCTTTAAAAATGCCGACAATGATTCACTTCAACTTACATAGTAATTTATTGTCGAATTTACCAATTATTAACTTTTTGTTCGTTATACTACAAACTGTGAACGTGTTTTTCTTTAAAGTTGTTAACCATTATTTTTTATTTATGATTACGTCTTAGCTTTAGCTCAAGAATCAAGTCTTAAGCTAGAATGACTGTGATCAGAATTTAGGCTGTTAAAAACATTTACATGATTTCCGAAATTGGTAAAACTTTACTGTTACTATCTGTTGAAGCATTATCAAAGGACAGGCATCATCTTCCTGTCCTTTATTAATGTACTATCTGGATCGTTCACTAGTTCAACTAGTTTTACGTGAATTTCAGTTTTACCACGGAGTGACTGGCATCAGACCTCTACAACCCTGAGGGCGAACTAAATTTGAAAATTGAACTAGTTATCAGCATATTTAAGGGTATTATTTTCCCAATAACGATAGATATAGATATTTATGACAACTAGGGCTGATAGTTTAACATGCTTTCACTTTAAAGAGCTTAACACTTTTTGACCCGACCCAGGAATCGAACCCGAGACCTCTTGATCGGCAGTCGCACACGCTAACCGCCAAACCAACAATAGGCAAACATAAATAAAAATTTATTAAGATTGTTTGTTCGTTAGCCTTTCATTATTTTTTATTGGTGATTAAAACTACTCGATATTTGCTCATGCATAATTTGAACATAAATATTACTTCTTATGTAATATTTAACTAGTTAGATGTTATTCTGGTAACATATTTATCATACGCTATATAATATAAAAATATTATATTGAGGTTTAGACATGGACGACTTATTATTGAAATAACAATATTATTTCTCGGTGTCTATACCAAATAAGAGAAAATAGAGAGACTTTTGTTCAGTAGTGGACTGTTAAAGTCTATTGACGATGCCAAATAGAAAACATAATTTTGTGATGTTTAGTATTAAATTAGTTATATAATTAAATACATCGATATAGAAAAGCAAACACAAAGTCAAGCTAGGATAGGAAAAAAGATGCCCTACATACTTACTTACATTACAAATTAAAAAAAATGGATACTCGTTTTGCATTATTTTCTTTTTTATTTCTATTGTTTATTAAGAAAATATATGTACATATTATCAATCCATCACGTTTCACTTTTCTACCGTGAGGTATTGTTAGACTACTAAAAATTTAAAAACCAAATATAATTTCTAGAAATACAATGGAATTATTCATAGTTTTTTTACATTAACTAAGTTTATTTTTATTACTTAGATATAAAAAATATATTTTTGTTTTACATTATTGGTCGTTTTACTAGTTACTCTTAGGTACTTATCGTAAATAAACTTACTTGGTTTACTTTTTCGCTTAGTATGTAGTTGAATAAGTACTCATGTTGGCTTTTAAAATACATATGTATGTTATAGAATAAAACAGTTTTTAAACAAACACGCAAACATCAACTGTTTCTCATACCTACGCCTAAAGTGAATTTATTTTCGTTGGATCCCTGTTTTCAATCCCATTTTGTAGCTATTAGCGATGAGTTCGATTTGCTATTTCCATTGAATCCCAGGTTGCAACTGCATGTGTTTTTTCAGAAGAAAAGTGATATATTTTCATCAAAAATTTAAACAGTAATCATTTCATTTTCCCTAAATCGACAAGCATTTGTTGTCCCATGTTATTGTAAATTAGATTTATATCGCAATAACAAATGAAATGATGAATGAAAACCATGATGACTAAATGACTCAAATACATTCTCGTCGTATTATAAACAATTTTCTTGTTGAAAATGTCTACATCCAGATTTTTTGTAATTAATTTAACGGAAATACACAACAAAATTTTGTGGTATCCAGCACTAAAAATATTAAACTGGGACCCAACAAAAATAAATTCTAAGGTGAGTGTTTAAATAACTATTGACTCGATAACTAGAAGTGATAGATACCACATATGATTGGAATTATTAATCTATGACATATTACCTATTCATCTCATGTATCAGTTAAGCGGTTACTAAAATCGGGAAAAGCAGTGAAAACTTTTAAAAATATTTTTTAATATTTGTTGTTTTGATATTATTGAATTGTGACCATAGTTTAGTAGATATTTAAACAAAACTGTTTACGATTTGTATTATTAACAAATTGGCTGCCCACTTTAAGATTAAAATTATTCGGTGTCATATACCTAGTCTTGCCATAAATATTGTAATAAAGAAAAAAGAAAATTGTTAACTGCAAATAACATTTATTACTTTTACAGTGTGTCAGTTTAATACATAAATATAAAACAATTAAAAATATAAAAAGCTTATTCGAAGTGGTCTCCATTGGCTGCAATACAGTCCTTTAAACGATGAGGCCAGTTATCAATAGAAGCACGCACTCTTTCCATGGGAAAATTCTTCACTGCCAATCGTATAGATTGTTTTAGGGACTCCAAATTATCATGGCGTTTAGAGCAAGCTGTACTCTCTAAAACTGACCACAAATCATAATCCAGCGGATTAAGATCGGGACTAGACGACGGCCAGTCTTCAGCTCTGATGAAGTCCGAAACGTTCGATTCCAACCAAGACTGCGTGGACCGAGCTTTATGACCCGGCGCCGAGTCTTGCTGGAAGGACCATACTTGGTTATTGAACATGGTGATGTTAAGGGGCTTAACTACCTTCTCAAGAATGGTATCTTGATACACTTGTGCCGATGTTTTGATACCTTTTTCACAAAAATATGGCTCAGTCACTCCTTCATAGCTAACACCCCACCAAACCATCACTGAAGTCGGATAATGTCCACGTTGCACTCTGTCGACTAATTGGGAAGCTTCCTTAGAGCTTTGAGCATAAATACGGTCATTTTGTTTGTTAAAATGTTGCTCAATTGTAAAAATTTTCTCATCCGTAAACAAAATTTTTCTGTGACCTCCCTTTGCGTACCGCTTCAGTAGTTGTTTCGATTTTACCACCCTATTCTTCTTTAAATTATCAGTTAAGAAATGGCCAGTGCGTCTCTTATAGGCTGCAAGTCCTAAGTCATCTTTTAAAATACGCGACATGGTTCTAGGTGCTATCTTCATTTCCCGAGATAAAATCTTTTGCTTTCGGACAGGATTTCTTCGAATTCTTTCCCTTACTGCTTTGACCACCTTTTTCGTACGAACACTACGTGGACGGCCAGATCTTTTTCTGTCACAAACAGAGGAGGTCTCATTGTACCTATTAATAGCCCGGTACACAAACATTTTACTAATACCAAGTGTATGGAGAGTTTTAAAAATTGCATTTGGCTCCATACCTACTTTGTGTAATGCTATCACAGCGATTCGGTTCTCTTTATCACCCCACACCATTTTAATATCGCAAAATATTTTACAATGTATTGGCGCCAAAATGAGAAAACACAATGAACAATCGTATAAAAATGACAGATTCGAAATTCAAATGTAATATTTTTTTATAATTAAGTGTAACAGTATTTATGGCCAGACTAAGTATAGAATGGCATTTGCCAATGTAGATAAAATAAGGATAGATAACGGTGGTTTCTTTAATTTAAAAAAATCATTCTTATTTAATCTTTAAAATTTATAACTGCCAGAAACGATATAGTGAGGTACTGACAAAATTTGCTCTTAAACCATTAACTCTGCCTCACAGCTGCTAACATTAGATACTCTTATTGTATTTATATATGTATATATACATATATATTATTATATCTTTTCGATCAAAAGTAAAGAAGTTAAAGCTACGGGTATAGAAAGTTTTACAACACTTTTTATAGCTTTTTCAATATTTTGACTTTAAACAAACTCAGATAAAGATATAAACAGATATTCCGTAATATTGTATAATCCCTAAGCCTGATACGACACCCACGGGATGTATACATACTAAGTTGAGACTATACGGCGAACAATGGTAAACTAACAATGAAAGTTATATGAACAATAACTTTGTTCCTAAGTTATGACTGTAACTGCAATCGAAACTTAAGCCAAGAAATTGTAATATATTAAAGGTAAAACTAACTAATGTTTAAGTATAAAATATTTCTTGATTATTACTTGATTTAATATCATTTTGTCATTATAAAAATACATTTAGGTGTTCCAAGTAGCCAATGTTATTTTAAGTAGGTATTCCTACGATATAATGTTAGTTTTTTCGAGTAGCGACTTACAAAGTGTATTTACACAAATTCTCTATCGTAAGCTAAATATGTTACTTATAACACTTTTTTATTGGGAGCAAAAAAATTTTTAAACTTTATCCGTTTGGGATGCTTACTTCTTTCCTTTTTAAATGATTAATGATAGTGTTTTTAGTCTTGTGAATGATTGTAAGATTAATTATCTATAATCAAAGTTAGTTTAACTTTATAAGCATGTAAAAATTGGCACTTATTTGATAAATTTGTAAATAATCACTAGCTTTGCTACTAACTGAAAATATGTCAATTTTATAACAAATTATCATCCCTACTATATTTTCTTATCAACATGATTCAACATGATTTTAATTTTGTTTATAAGATGTCGGTAAAATTGTGTTAAAAAAAAGACAACATATTTTTTTTTAATAAGTTACATTTGTATTCCAAAAGGTTTGTCCAAAAATATCTCTGTACCGACAAATTCGCAAAATGGTTGATATAATTATAATTATACAACAAGGTCACACAAAACATGATGCGGAAATAAACGTCGACAACCATTGTTATAACATGCCAACCAGCGAGCCTACAGTTTTGCCGCAATGAATATGCGACAAAATCCTTAGTGCCCTATATAACGCAACACACTGCATCTAAACTTGTATATTATACAGTTTGTAATCCACTAAATGTCAATTTGAAACACTGAATTAGCATATTTAAATTACAGTTTACATTTACGATGTTGCAATCTCTAAACGACAAAATTGTGAATTGGAACGAAGAACTAATTGCAAAATTTTAAAGTGTTTTTTTTTATTACTGAACTGGTTTTTTCTTCTTTTAATTTTTTTATAAGCTATTAGAGGTTTCACTTTCTCTCTTAAAAAAAATATTGAAGACAAAACACTTGCGAAAAGCGGACGTTAAATCTACCTCTGTCTACCCCTTAGGGAAAGCAGGCATGGTTTTATTTGTTTTTATTTTATTAAACTTTAGGGAACTTTCAGCAGTACACTTTAAGTAAATTAAATAAACATAGCAACAATGCACCATTAACAAGTCTCCACGTGTAGCAACAAAATACTTAAAAAAACCTCTAAAACAAACTTAGAAAATATTTTTATAAAATAAAAATTAAACAATTGTAAATTTGGCAAAAACGATGCAGAAAACTGTTTTGACGATACCTAGTAGCAACAACTGGCTTATTTTTCTTCTATCATTTCTTAAGAAAGACTATAGAGTCACATATTTTATATACCTTTATTAAGAATACTTTTATAGAATACATTAGATCTTACACAGAGTGACTAATTGTAGAATTTAAGTGAATATATCCGCAAACTAAAAAATTTGTTTAAATAACATCTACGCATATTGTGTAACCATGATTATATCAGCAATTATTGTTTCAAATAGAAATACTTTTTAGTATTTGACTGCCCTTTTATCGACAAAGGCGCTACAACTAACAAAAACTAAGCATTTATAAACTGCCTCGGTGACGCAGCTGTAGTGAATGCGACTGCTGTGCTGTGACCAAATGTTTGTATGATCTACAAGTATTTATTTCGAAGTTTGGGTGTTTTCTATGTATAATATGTAAGTATTTACAAAAAAAAGGTATATAAGTATTTTATCAGTCGGTCTAGTTATCATAGCACAAGCTCTGCTTAGTTTGAAACTTGATGACGTTGTGTGTCACAAGTCCAAAATTTTTTATTTATATTTATGAAAACTTATTCCTTTAATTTGAGATATGAGGTTGACTATTTAACATAGATGATTTCATGACTGATTCACGATAATCTACCACGGAACTACGGACTTAGATACTAAACAAGTATACATTAACAAATGTGGATGGTCCATTCGTCCATCCCACGGGATAAAACCCGGGCTGTAAATATATTCCTACTCTGAACTTAACCTCCCTGGACACAAATCGGTTTCACATACTTGAAACTTTATTTGCTTTAGAGATACATTTCCAATTGATTTTTAAATTCGTATAATATTCACGGCTATTTCTTTTTAGTTTGGCTCTTGACTTTGTTTGTACAATAGACATAGCAGACGTTTCACTTCTGATATTTTACGGACGATGACCACTAGATCACACCCAAAATGTAAATTTTCTATGAAACTTAGTGAATGAAACATTATTTTTTAGTAAATTTGTGTTAAAACAGTAATAGAAACGTGATATGATACACATATTTTTGAAATGGTCTTTTCACGGTCTTTCATTTGAAGTCCATATTGCTAAAGTAAAAAGAAAACAAACTCATCCCCGTTTTTCTTTCATTTACGGGCGCCATTTTGATAATTAATATAACCTATGTTACTATCACAATTCTAATGAATTCAACGACACCTCATATGTGAAAAACCGTTCAGCCGTTTGGTCTGTAGGTTGTGCCAAAGAAATGGACATACGTTCAAAAAACATTACCCTCCCCGTGACACAGACAGCTAAAAAGTCAAGACACTGTAACCCTCCAATGGTACCGTGGTTACCTTTTGTTGTGACACCAATAAATTAGATTTAAATTTTGCGTGTCACAATCACACGCGCGTTGACAACGTGACACTGCCGTGACAGGGTATCGCCCTGTGACTATGTAGGGGTTTAAACATCGTAAAGTTACTGCTCGTTGGTTGCGTGAGTCGCGTGCAAGTTACCCGTTTTTTAAATGCCTGAGTACTCTGACTTATTTTGCGATTATCGGTATGCCATTATGCTTACTACTAGTTTGTTTGTTCCTGGAAATATAATGTAAGAAAAAAAAATAGTTTTATGTCTAAAGGGTGACTTTAGTCAAAGTCAGGTTGTACTATAAATTAATTTTCTATCAACCATGGTCATCTACTATTGGAATAAAATTTTAAATGACAGTTTATTGGAACAAAGTTCCTTACGGCAGGCTTGGAGGGGATAGGGATTTCGCTGCGGGACCGAACTGAAAAAAATGTGATAGTAAAACCGTAAGAAAAAATCTGTGGAAAAAGTGCGTGGAATAAATCTGTGGAATAAATTAGTGGAAAAAAGTGCGTGGAATAAAACTGTTAAATGAGACGTGCGCAGACGCGAAAGCGCGTCATGTGTGCTACGCTTCATACTATCTATCACGTACTTAACATTCGTACTATTTCTACCTCTTTTTTCTATTTTTCTATTTCTATGTAATTTTTAATTAATAATAATGTTGATAAAAAAAAATAAAGATACATATTTTTTGTTATTTCAGTTGAAATTTGAATTACGATATTTTTTTTATTTTAAGGAATTTATTATTTTATTATTTTAAGGAATTTATTATTTTATTTCCTAAAATACTGAATTTCCTAAATACTTTCTTGTACTTAAATAAAAACTAATCAGCAAAATTTAAGAGAAAAATCAAGAAAACCTACATAAAATTGAGCACGATTTTTTTTGCAAATTGTGTCGATTCCACATTATCCGAAGGAACTTCGTTCCTACCTGGTGTCCCACGACACCATTCATTTTTTTTCTACTTTAAAAGCCCATCAAAGTATTTCTATCTCTGCCTAATGCAAAGTATAAATAACTCTACTATCTTGGAAAATATATAACATTCTATAACTTCTCCGCTGCCTCCTTCCGCGAAATTACCTCTTCGTAGGAGGTTGCGACCGCGGCAAAACAACTGTCGCTACCGACCATGGAGCGTATGACGGTAGCGGGAGCCGGTAGCGAGAGATCTCCTCCAATAACTGCAGTGAGGACCCCACGCTGCGCCACCCAGTCGGAACAAACCGCTAGCGTGTGCTGAGCCGAGTCCTTACTGCAGTCGCAATAGTGACAGGCGGGACTCAATTCCCTCCTAGCGACCAAGTGCAGATACTTCCCGAAGCAAATGCGTCCGAAAAGAACCTGTATTAGTCGGAAGGAAGTCCGCCGACACAGTTTGGTAACCGTGTATGGCTCTATACCAATATCCTCTGAGGGTGCCAGAGGCGAGCCCTATTCTGGACGGTCGGAGCCGCTGCCCACAGCGGTGCACCTTAATTTTAGTAAGAATTAGTATAAATTAACTGCTATTGTAACCATTTTTGTTCACAAAAATTAAGGTTCGCAGCAGTATTAACATACATTTTACTGTGTTTACCTGCAATAAAGATAATTAAAAGTTATTGTTTAGGGGAATTCAAAGTAATGTAGATTTATAATGCTCATACAATAAGCAGAGGAACTCAGCTTAATATTAAAGTGACATTGGCGGTGTTACAATGTTTTATAAGCAATATAAAACAATGGAGAGTGTGTATGTATTTTATTTTGATATATATACTGAAACATTACTTAACAACTGTAGACTAGAATTGATGATTTGCAATAGAATAACAATAACTCTAAACACCATTTTTAAGCAAGCAAATTAAACTAAACTAAGTGTAATAAAACAATGTAATATAGACCTGCATCACCAAAACAGACACCTACATCTTACATTGTTTACGGTTGAGTACCGATGTTTAATGAGTAATGCAACATTCCATAAATATTGTCATTTGAAATTCCACAGTGAATGTAAAATGCACTATTCTTAAGCTAACTAGTGCATTGTTTGTGAGTCATGTGTTCTAGACCGTGACGTCGTATGAAACGTGCGTGTTAAGCGTGACAGTTCAACACTAGCTTGATCGACGAGGCGAATACACAAGTAATGATGTGTTGTTTTGTTAAATTACTAATATATGCACGACTTAGTAAATACATTTCCTGTTTGCGAAATAATAAACTTAAGAAACACTGAATACGGGTTTTTATTACTGGTACTCAATGTCCTTAGGAATGTGATGATGATGTACTGCTAACCGGCTTCGGCCACGGCGGCCGGTCTTAACGGAGACCAACAACTATGCAAGTACGAACGAGCAAACACAAGCACTTTTCTGGTCCGACCCGGGAATTGAACCTGAGACCACTAGACCAACGAGGCAGGTTAGAAATGGAATGTAAAATAATTATTGGAACGAAGTTCCTTACGGCAGGCTTGGAGGGGATAGGGATTTCGCTGCAGGACCGAACTGAAAAAAATGTGATAGTAAAATCGTAAGAAAAAATCCGTGGAAAAAGTGCGTGGAATAAATCTGTGGAATAAATCTGTGGAAAAAAGTGCGTGGAATAAAACCGTTAAATGAGACGTGCGCAGGCGCGAAAGCGCGTCATGTGTGCTACGTTTCATACTATCTATCACGTATTTAACATTCGTACTATTTCTACCTCTTTTTTCTATTTTTCTATTTCTATGTAATTTTTAATTAATAATAATGTTGACAAAAAAAAATAAAGATACATATTTTTTTTATTATTTCAGTTGAAATTTGAATTACGATGTTTTTTTTATTTTAAGGAATTTATTATTTTATTATTTTAAGGAATTTATTATTTTATTTCCTAAAATACTGAATTTCCTAAATACTTTCTTGTACTTAAATAAAAATAAATCAGCAAAATTTAAGAGAAAAATCAAGAAAACCTACATAAAATTGAGCACGATTTTTTTTGCAAATTGTGTCGATTCCACATTATCCGAAGGAACTTCGTTCCTACCTGGTGTCCCACGACACCATTCATTTTTTTACTATCTGCAGCATATTCTGGCTCCTACGCAGAAGAAAAAGAGCAATTTTCTTAAGGACAGTATTGTGAAGAAGACATGGTTTTGCTTTTTCATAATACGTGTATATCACTATGACAATATTTTGTCTTGCGGGTCAAATATAGATATGTTAAATACGGCGATATTAATAGTACATTAATCTAACAGTTATATTACATAAAATCTAAAGTCAGCACCACGCATAGTGCATTCTCGCCAAGTATCTTAGGTACGTTAAACTACTAAAGATTCGATATATATTTTTGTAAAATGTCACTGTAATCATAAAAAGAGGAACTGCACAAGAGGAACTCTTTTCTTGCATTTGGAGATTGATTACAATATAATATAATGTGACAAATTTACTTTACTAAAACTCGTTTAAAGATAAATGTAAGTACATACATATATGTAATTATGTGCTTCACAGCTACGTCCTTCGAACAAAACAGTCCTTCCGCTGCGAGATTAAAACTTTCTATCAAATCAGGAATTAAAACTTAAATAGGACAGTATTTTTGAAGTAATGAGGATGACTCTATATAAACTTTTATAACACAATCCAAGATTATCGTACATGAACAGGTTTATGTGACTAATTTCCTGTTTCAACCCAAACTATCCTTGTTAACTCTAACCCTGCTTATATGACTTAACAAACACACATTAGCATAGTAAATTAACCCATTCGTTTCGTGTATAAAAATGACGTAAGGGCCGTCGCACTCTTGAATAAATTAAGTAACCATAGTGGTGATAATTAATCATTGTGGTGGCTACCTTACAAGAGTTGAATAAGTTATAAAATACGTACTGTCTTCATGTATTTTTTTATTTAGAAAGTAGGTGGGACGGGCAGGCGGTGTTATGTCGTTGTTAATTTAATTGCATTGTTAGATTATATTATGATATTTCTCACGATCGTGTAACGCTAAATACGTTACTCTTAGATTTATTTAAATTAATTTATGAATTACGTCTGACTTGGGTTTAAATACTTAATAATACATCGCGCATTCTTAATTGGTCGACAACTTCTGTGTGCTGTTGACATAAGATTTCAAATAGGTAGGCCCTTCACATGTTATAACTGTAGACGTACATACATTATGTGTATTTTGCTTTATAACTAAGGCATATTACCGAATGTTATAGATAAGTTTTATGAATAATGCTTTAAATTATGTGTACATTTTTTTTCATTTTTGTTATAAAAAGATACCTCCCGCACTAGGAATAAATCCTACGTCGCGGGAGACTTTACAAACATATGAAACGGACACAAAGAATACCCAGACTCAAAACAAGAATTTCTGGATCACACAAAGTGTTGTCCCATGTGAGATTTGAACCCATAACACTCAGCATAGTAGAGAGCGGTGTGGTGCCCTTTTAAACCACTGGGCCAATCATGCAGTCAAGGATTGCAATGCAGTCAATTGGGCAATTTAAATTTTTAAAGTATCCGATTAAAAGAAAGCACTGTGCCTTAGTTTACCGTGCTAAAGTATATCAAACCTCTGAATGGTACTATCTTTTTTATTCTGGGCCTACCAAAATGACTCTACTTAGTGACCACGACGCAGTAGTCACTTAAACTAATTACAATGAGCCCACTTCAAATGTGTGTCGAGCTGCAACGATTGAGTCTTAATCAGTCTGCTCACGTCCATTGGAACAAAATCACATATACCGTACCTGTATGACTAAATGGCATACGTGATCGATAGGTTTTCCTTCAGAACACTATGCGTATAAGTTTTGTTAATTGTTATCTTATCTATATTTCGGATTATATTTTGGACATTCTATGATAACTAGACTGACTGCTGGAATACTTTTATACTTTTTTTTGTAAATACATACATATTATACACAGAAAACACCCAAACTTCGAAACAAATATTTGCAGATCATACAAACATTTGGTCCAACCCAGGAATCGAACCCTTTTTTTTTTGTTGTCGGTGTGGAAAATCCCTTCGGGTCTCCGGCTCCTCGGGGAGCAGGAGCCAGGAGTATGTGGTGTTTCCACTAAAAACCACCCCGGCGGCAGATCTCAGGCGTCCTTCTCTGAAGGTGACCCGGACCATATTATTTTAGGTCCCCTCCAAAATCAACGCTGCGCCTAGTCAGACCCTATCCTGGGGAGGCCACAAAGGCTTCCCCACCTGTCAGTCCGGTTGTTATAATTTGTTGCGGCCCAGAGGTCCCCACTCTCTGGCGGCTCGCAGTCCCGTCGACGGCTCATAATACCACCGACGTCTTCTTCGCTCGGGATCGGCCCTCTCCCGATCCCGTTCAGCGGTCTCTTTCTGGAGCATAACAGCTTCGCAGAAAGAGCTCACTGTGGCCCAGCTTTCCTCATCCGCCAGCATGGCAGCAACGATTGCTGGCGGTGACAGGTCTCGTCCTATTTCATCGGCTACGACTCCGCGTTCAGATGCCCATGCGGGGCAGACCTCCAGCGTATGCTGGGTGGAGTCCCAGTCGATTGCGCAATGTTGGCATTGTGCCGTGTCCTTCCGATCCTATGTAGATAAACCGAAGCAACCATGCCCGGTGAGTATCTGTGTCAGTCGGTAGCTGACGCGACCTACCTCATTCCTAGACCTCAAGCTCAACAGTCGCATTCACTACCGCTGCGCCACCGAGGTAGTTAATCTATGTATACAATACTGCCATTATTGTACCATCATCTATTTTTTTTTTTTATTTATTTGTTGTAAATAGGTATTTGATTGCTGACCACTGAAAAAAAGTCTACAAACACAGTTTTACTATAAAACTGCTTTTAATTGATTTATTTATGTAATAATATTATTATGATTCGGCTTTTACTATAATTTTAATGATCTAATTGATAATAATAGTTGATCAAAACTTCTATATTAGTTGTTTGCCATCAAAAAGATTATGTTTGAATCTAAGGTTTACGATACTTTCAAAATCAGAAGATCAACAAGTTACTTTCGTTGCCTACGACAGCATTTCTGTCAACCACAATAAAAAGGAAGTCATGTTAAGAGTATATCCTTTTATTTTTAGTTCATAAAACAAAAGAAGAGATTATAATTATAAAACGATTAGTCTTTAATTACTTTATGACAATATATGTGCTGTATCAATTATATATATAACAAAGTATGTCAAAGAAGAAAACTATTGATATCCAATACATAAACAAATAGTAACTCAAAAAATTAACTGTTAGTAGCCTCTTATGTAAAAAATATTCAACATTTCACAGCGTAATTAAAAAAATATATTATTTGTATTCAGTGAAATTAGAATCCAATTTACACCTAGTATGATTAGCTTTTAACTAGCGAAACATATCAAAAGCACCGCACTTAATCTCATACAGGATGACAATCGTTCGGTTTTATATATTTTCGTCTAGACTTCTATCAATTCAGAATGCTATAAAATTAATTATCTAAAGGACGATTACAGTTTAAGAAACGCTATAAAATCTCAGAAAAAAATAGACACAGCAACGCAAGACGCACACACTATATTAAGTATAAAACACGATACAAGTTGAACTAAACACAAGTACTCACGTATGTAAGTAGCTAAGTACAAATAAAGAAACAGAATGGATAAAACACCCGCGCTGGTAACGAGCCAGGCTTCGTGTAGGAGCATTGCGAATGTACCCACACTACTTACTCATTTGTTATTTTATTTGCTTTCTACTCAGTAAACTCTATTACCCAGTCGATAGTTTTGATTCCAAGAAGTCGATGTTTACATTGAATGTTAAACTTATGTCACTATTGTCACAATATTTTACTTTCAAACGTTACGTCCGTTGTGAGAAAGTTTATGATTGTTGAATACCACGCTTGTTTAAGTTTGTCGATAGCGGCTGTACATTCGATCTAGCGATGTAACCTTACGGCATCTCTGCGACTCGAATATCTAACAAGGATATTGTACCCATTTTTGTTTTGAAGTTTTGATGTTGGTTGTCGAATGTCGATAAGTAAGGCGTCGATATGCGCAACACTATCACGGCATTGACTCCTTGGGTCGAAACAACTAATGGACTACGTTATTACTGGCCACCTCAACGAAAAAGTGCATTAGCTTACCATAAGTGGGATAAAAGTATTTGAATATAGAACTTAAGTAAAGTGCGGTGTGAGTGCTTATACCACTTAACATACACCGATTTGCCTCATTTACCGTAATCGCTACAGTTTTATTTCATTTCGGTTTCGGTAGCCAACGTTTCATGTTAAATAAATGATTTATGTTTATTGCATTCGATTTCTAATTTGATTGGAGAACAAATGAATTCTAATATTAACTTACAACGACTCTTGCTGTTAAACTTCAATGAGTGAACCATTGAATTGAAACTGAACTTAACCATTGAGATTTCTAATTATTTATTAGAAAAACTTCATTAAACGTTTAACGTTTACTTAATTAAAACTAACATATTATCTGCGTATACGAATATTAGGGCTAATTAGGTAGATCTAACATGATTTTACCACAAACTACAATAGCATTCAATTCATAGATATAATATAACATAGATTTTCCTCAGCTGGATTTAGTTTGTAAAGTTTTTGAATCCCGCTCTTTGACTCTTATCACGGTTAGTTAGGTGCGCTCCTAGAGTAGCTTTGGGAGTATGACAAGAGTGCCTTTTCTTTGAATATTGTATTTGACATCTAAGAGTTTGGCTTATCAACTTCCATCTATTCGTGTGCAAGGGTTGCTTTAGTTAATCTTTTGTTTTACTTAATTGTGTACCCAAGTTTGTTTTGGCCGCCTTCTGTTGGTGTAAAAAATCAAATATTGCTAATTTTATTGTAGTTAACTTAACTTTAAAGTAAATCTAAATTTCTAAAGAATATTTAACATTGTACATACAGGTAAACGCAATAAATTGAGACATTAAAAAGCGAAGATTGTAGGTCTCAAAGCTTTCAAGTTAAATAGCACTTAGTTCGTATTTATGGATCGTATCCACAGATTTACAATTTCTCACTTGGTTTCAATGTGTCTTCCAGACATGCTGTTAGGCAGACAAAGGTGGATGGACATAATGAATTTTCGTTTGTGAATTGGCAGATAAATAATTCATTGTAAACGAGTCGCGAGTTCCTAGTAATGTAAGAAAGCATATTTTAGCTCATATCGTAAAGTGCAGCGAATGACAACAGTCATAAAATTTTATGTCCTGTACGATGCCGTCCTGTGTCAATTACAATTACAAATTATTATAAATTTTCAACTGAACTCTTAATGTCACATGTAATGTGCGAAAAGTTATGCTTACATTGTTAGACTTCAACTTAAGTACATATTATACATTAAAATTATTTTGTTCATACTTCCTGTGTATATAAATAAGCGACTTAAATAGTGTTATTTCAAAAGAAGTCTTAACACTATAGTAATAACTTGATTCGTTTCACATTTATCCCAAATTATGGTGACCAGACCCTGTGTCTGAAAAAGTTATAATTTGCCTCGAAAATAAGCATTTTTACTTTTTAATAGTAAACTAAAATAATTTTCCAACCAACTAAATGATATGTAGAGTTAGTGAAACTCTTAATTTACTAACATCATGTTGCAATTGCGAGTCTAAATATAAATATGACTCGTGACTTTCTTAATTTGTTATAATCGTAACTACACTAACATTCTAAAGACGAAAGTTTAAGTGTGTACGTTTGTATGTTTGTTACTTCATCATGCTCAAATAGTTGGCTACTTTTTATTCTGAAATAATTGTAATGGTCCCGTGAGATAAGCAAACAATAAAACGTGGATATCATGACGAGGCGCAACTAGTAAATACATTTTTTTAAATATAATTTTTGCTTCTTTCTTTTTCATATTATACTGTGTCATATTTTTGAAGATGTGAGTTTTCCAATTGTAATAACTTGAATGTTGAAATCCGTGTTACCCAACAGTCAAACCCGCAACCATAATCAACGTACGGAATCAAAATAAGTCATTTATAAATTGACAGTTACAAAAATGTATTTTTTTTTTAATTTTCGATTGTGCTTGTGATTTAATTTTCTATTATGCCTAGGCAATTTAAGATTCAACAATTGCCATATAAAAAATTAAATTGATCATTGTTGTTTTTATTAAAGACTTGATACAATATGTACTTTTATATTTATACCCTATGGTAGATACTTATTTATTTAAGTAGTGTATTCAATAAATTGTATTTTCTAATTTACAGTATTAAATTATAGATCATAATTCATTTCAATTAAGTCCAAATATTGAATTTTGCTAAGAAGCTCATAAATCAATAATTACATACCAAGCTGTAATATAAAATAGGTATTACGAAACTTCGGCGTAAGATAATTCATATCAACTATCTGAAATTAAACTTAAAACGCCTGTAATCGACTTCCTTAGTAATATATCAAGTTAGAAGCAAAACACAAGACAGCCACATCTCCATTAAACACAGAAAGCAATCTAGAAACGCACAACATAAGGCCCCGGGCAACTCCTGGCAACTATGACCCACTATTAAGGACTGTCTCAAAAGCATTTCGCGCACATGCACCTTCCAAGACTACAATTTGTGTAATTTGTGACAGTACGTACCTATGATTTATTTACATAAACAATGGTCTGTGGTGTACCAACCCTATGGTTATTAATTTTGTTGGACCTAAATGCTAGTGCATTGATTATGGTACACGGTAATTATTGGAAATCCAGTAGCACACTATAATATTGAGGTATAAGTTCTAGAGTTGACCATTACGGGTAAAATACATTTAAAGCAATTTGTCAGTTTAAAATACAATATATACTTATAAGGTAATAGTGAAAAAGCTATAATTTTTGTGCAAAAGCATTATATGTGTATTCGATACTGTTTATTTTTTAATATTGTTGGGTTATGTTATGAATACGTGGGGTTCAAGACATCTAACTCTCAATAGACATGTGATGTTTTTCCTACTACTAATTTCGTTAAAAATGGTACTGAAAATGTGTCCGGAGCGAAACTCTATGACTAAAACTTTACTTTTTGTCAAAATAAATGAAATTTTCTAAGAGTATCTGTATATATTGTATTACCCAAGTATATTTTTTTTATATATTTCGATTATTATGATATTTAAGGTGTCTTAATGATGTTTATTTGTGGTAATATTAATATTATTGGAGCCTGTACACTATTGGAACGATAGAACGTCGTGAACAATGCTAGGAACCAGTTTCTTAGTATTTTTTTTGAAGATATTAAATAAAAGTAATTGAAACCATGATTTAAGATTTGTTAAGATTGATTTTCTAAAAAAACATTGTCTGTCACAGATCTTAAACCTTAAGAAAATGTCATAATTGTATACCTTTATAATTTATGTGTTATACACATTGTGAAATACACATAAGTTATAAAATATTATATGATTGACACATTCAAAATTGAAAAGTTAAGTAGGCAATTAGAATAAACCAATGAATAGAAAAAGCCTAGCAACTGGAAACTTATTCCATACATAATTTTAAGCGACTTGTCAACGATTTTCTTTGTAAAGTGAACCGTAAAATATAAATGTAATTTATGCCTGTACTAAGAAGCTTTAAGAAACGATACGGCAGTATTATGAGTAAAATTTTATACATTAGTTCACACAAGGCTAGTCTTTTGCTTCCGCAATGACATACCATGATTAAATAACTTGACGTGTTAGACACATTCGATATATTGACTAATAGCCACATTTATTATCCAGATATATAGAAAATTAACGAACCGTGGCATCACACGGTTCATTTGGGTTTTTATTTTAGATTAAGAATTACCCGTTACCACCCTATTCATCCCGTAGGTGACGTAAGACCCGACTAGGGAGCAAACTACGCAAGATAATACCACTGTAAAGTGAAAGAAAATTTTACCCAAACCCCATACCAACTCGTTTGACCAGTGTGGTGTTAAAAAAGTTTGAGTATTCAGTTTAATTTCATTTATACTACAGTAATTTAGATGTTGTTGTATCAGATACAAACATAAATACCATCACCACATTTTATTAGATAAAATATTCATTAAACGAGAAGTAATAAATAAGATAATTCCAGGTTATTCTCACACTGTTTTTATTTGAAATAGTGATAGTAGTAGTCGTTTTATAAGGCTTACAGTAGATATTAGAACTACACTTAGGTAGTAGAAGCACTCTGATTTCAGCGCGAACGGGCCGGCTCGACCGTGTATGTATGTACGTATGTCCGTATGTACATATGTCCGTATGTACATATGTCCGTATGTACATATGTATGTATGTACATATGTCCGTATGTACATATGTACGTATGTACGTATGTACGTATGTACGTATGTACGTATTTACGTATGTACATATTTACGTATGTACGTAGGTACGTATACATACGTTCACGTGCTGCCGTGTTTCGTTGGTGAGTGCGAGACCAGCGGCCCATTGATACAGGGGTAACAGTTATCGTGGGAAGTGTGGGACGATTTACACTGCCATGATGACTGTCATACTTTTTACGCCATAGTGTGGATCACCATACTGCATTGTCTGCATTCACAATAAGTATGGCGACCGCAACTCTTGGTTTCTATTCATACTTTCCATCAGGCAGAGAAGAGGCACTTTGGCAGGTTAAAATAATAAAAAAAAAAATAATGTACGGGCCTATTTTAATGCTTTAAACCAGTACAGCCTTATATAGAACCTTTATTTAGTAACCATTCTATTTGATGTATAAATAGCATGCAATACCTATTACATTAACCATCGATTACTGTCTTCGCAGTACATTTCAACCGTTAGATTAGATCTAAAGCCAGCTGCTTAGATTTCAAATGCCTTCACAAGTGACCGCTGCGCTCATTTCCTTGTTAATTAAGTATTACGGTATATAAATATCAGTACATTTAATCGACTTCAGACGTCGTGATAAATGTTTTATGCTCGAAGCTTCCGCATCACGCAGATAAATAGTTTAATGTGTCTATATATTTTATTCTTGTCACCATATCCCGTAGGTGTGAAAAGAATCAAATCAAAATGTTTAGTTACAGCATTAAATCATGGTCTGTTTAACTGTAAGGTAATATGTTTCAAAGATATCAAAGAAAAAAACTATTTCCTGGTAATATAACTGTTTTGTGTTCCAGTTTTAACTTTTCTCATTGGTGCATCTTGATAGGAATCGGCTTTCTCTCTATATTCTCGTAAAAATATTATACCTTTACTTTCCCTATGATTCAATCACCCGTAAAAATCAAAAATTAGCTTAAGTATTATTTTTCTGAGTCACTTCAAGTTTCTTTTAAGATAAAATATCAATTTTTTGTCTTTCTGATTAATTAAAAAGTAGTGTATGGAATGACAGTCGACTATCATGCTACTGGATTAAAATATGCCAGCAGCTGTTTCCATGGAAGATTTTAATACAACTATAACTTTATTGTTTCCACTCGCTGATAGACGTCTGAACAGAAAGAGTAGCAACCATTGTCTGCGACACAGCACCTTCTAGTTAGTGTAGTTGATATAACGACGTCATGTTCAGCAACTTTAGATCTACCAAGGATTCAGTTAAAGAACAATTTTTACTCTCACACAGGCTTTATATCCACAAGTTATGGCCTATTAACTACCACTAGTTAAAATCTCAGTTATAAAAATATAATGGTCTTAACTCACATTAAATCCCTGAGTGAAAACCGTATAAATAATAGCATCATATCAAGAGCAACTGTTTAGCTTAAACATAGTAACACATTGCTTAAATCATATTTTCCGAGCGTAATACACTATTAATTTCGCTGCCATAACTTCTTTAAAATATCAAATATTTTTTATCATAAATATTTTATTGCAATACCACCAATACAAAATATTTTCGCTGATTTCTGTTAACTTTTACATTTAAAAATACTTAAATATGTGTCCGGTTCACAGTATTTAGTAAATTTATTTTATTGTAAAACAATTTATATCGATTCCGTCAAAAATTGTATTACTGTATATCTCTGAATAGTATTTTATAAGCTTCGTATATACTGATACGATCAATGTTTATTAATTTGGGTTTCGACATATCGAAAGCCGAAAGCGATTATAAGTGCTTAAGCAAAAAATACTAGCTAAAGAAGTATTTAATACTTCTGTGGCTATAACATTGTAATTATCATTATTAATTATTTGTAATCACTTGCTCTTGAACGTAAAATCTATTTAAGATTATTTTGGTTTGATATTTATTCTAGGGATATCAGTAACTAAGTACGCAAACATGATTCTAAAAAGTAATAGTCATTTATCCACTGTAAGATTTGTAATACATTCTTTTATCTGTATAATATTTCTAACCTTAAAAGCAGTTTATAAAGTACTACATAATGATTTATACCGTATTCTAAATCCGTCCACTTTGATTACCTGTTACCCCTGAAGGTCACATACCACCCGATCAGACCACTAAAACATTAGAGGCACTAGAATCGACCGAAGTATTTGTGTTGATCAGATCTTCTAAAAAAAACAATTGAGGTCTACTAGCCGGCTTGTCTCATCATTATTTTTCACTTTATCATCTAATCAGAGAAACGTACAACAGAACCTGGTTCAAAAGGACATTTTGTCTTCCGCTGCCTTCAACCAAACACCAGGCTTATAAACTTATTTATACTGAAAAAACTTTATACTCTCCTCTGGTTACTAAAATACAATTTTATCCAGGTAAAACTTTTGCTCTAACCAAAGACAAATATAGTTGGTTTTGGAACAAAGCTTTGTGGCAACTAAAACTATGTGGTCGACAAATAAATAAGGATTTGGGCGCACTGTTGACTTTTGATCAACGGCTCCACTGGACAATAGAGCCAAGGTTTAAGTGATAGTGAATTGTTTATGTAGGTACAATACTTTTACTATAAATGTCACATACGGATATATATAGATATATATTGCTGTCATTATGTTTGTGGCTATCACAAAAGTCGTACAAAATTATTACTAATACCCTCGAAGTTAACGGTAAAACAATTTTAAGGTTCAACTTTAAATTTGTTATCCAAGGTCCAAGTCCTTCCTAAATCATTCCTTTAGAGTTATTTTTCAAATCTATTCTTAGCGTAACACTATCTAGTAAAGCTAAGAGGTATATATTTCGCTATATAGAGAGGTATCCTCTAACTCATCAAAACAAAGGTACATCGGCATACATACATACACATAAAATTTATTTATTACTGCAAGCGCGCCCTGCACGCACGTCTATTTCGTAAGTAAATTTATTGTATGCCGATTTTGCATTATGGCATACCGTGTGCAACAAAGAACCGCAGTTAAGTTCAGTTCTGCAAATAATTTTAAAGCGAAACTTGTGCGAAATGTAATTTTTAGCTATAAATAGAAGAAACTTTCTAGTTAACATGTTCTTGGCAAATTAATATCTATTATTGCTAACTTTGATTTAAAAAATCTTTAAAATAATTCTATAGATATTTTTATTTTTCTTCATTTTTTTAGGTTTTCGGCTCTGTTTACGTAAAAATTAACTTAATGAATTTTCAAAATTATTTTAGTGATTTAGGTGTCAAAGGGTAACACACAAACAAACGAACTCACGTTCGTATTTATAACACTAATATTTTCAGCATAGGTTCTGAAGAGATGCATTTATAGATACAATAAAAATAAAATAAATATAACATCTGTATCATTTTCAATGACGTTTTTATGGTGTCATCATTACTTCCACTAGTCACAGCAATGAGTCTTCTATGTAGATGTGATAACCACATGTGACAAACACAATTAGTGGCTTGTGTGATCAAGAGATAGTTGTTCTACTCAGAGTATAATTTGGAACCGTTCCCGGGCCATGTGGTTGAGTTTTTTAAAGCTTCCCATCTCTAGACTCAATAATTCCCTTTCTATTCCGTTGTGAATCAGTAGTTCGTACGTTTTTTTCATGAAAAAAGGATTGTCCAGGTGTCCCGCGAATGTGTTTTTTGACTAAGCACTAGGACTAAATCAAGTGTAAGCAAAAATAATTGTTATAATAGAATAAGTTATACCGAATGCTTAGTATTACTAGAAGTCTGCTCAATGTCAAAGTCAAAGATCTATAGTTCAAGTGTTAATTAGTAATGTAAGTTGATTTTGTTGTCACCTTTTGATTTTCACACAAGATAAAAAATACTAACATCTAACAAAATAAAAGTATCCAATTAGATGGATTTTAATTAGAAGCAACTTCGTAATAAAGGGACAGTTGAAATAGTTTGTTAATAACGTGTAGAATAAACTTATTCTCGACCGTAACTAAAGAGTGATAATTATACCTGTGACACTTTTCATTAACAGCTTCAACAGTCCACAGCTGGGCATAGTCTTCTCTTCAAAAAGGAGGTTTAGCCTAATAGGTTAACTTCTACTAATTTAAGCACTAACTCCTGTTTGGCGTCGTGCGGCCCGAGGCGGTTTCCACACGTAAAAAAAAGAGTTTGTTTCAAGCATTCCTGCTCTTTACCACCTTTAGTCACCTCTTATGACACCAATGGGATGAATAGTGACTCTTTTTGTGTCTTTGTAACAATTTGCAGACTACCCTTGGTTCTTTCAGTAAACTAGCATGGTTCTAAGCTAATTGAGTCTCACCTTTTGTGTCGTATTTGTATTCAGATCGATAAGTTTACTTTAGTTTCGTTACCCAAAGTAGCCAGCACATGATACTTTAGACTTTGGTAATCTATGGCAATTTGAAAATCTATGGCAATATTTAAGGTTCAAAAGTAAAGAAAGTATTCCCTATGTAAATAAATTAAGCATCTTAGCCATTTTGGTTGTATCTTATGGCGCATATGCAAATGAGTTCTATTACTTGACAGTCGGGTAACTCATACAAAGTCAAGAGTTCCCTAGAAGTAACAGATTCAAATTACATAAAAAACACGTTCAAGGTGAATATATATTAAGCCTTGTAAGACTCAGAAATTATTAACAACAAAATACCATCTTTCATAATAATTTTTGCAAAGTCAAAGTAAGTTCTAAACAGAAAGAGAATTTATTACAATAAAATGCAAACCTGCACTTGCAAATAAAGAGAGTAGTGCATCGTAAACCTCAGTGATACACGGACGCATCTGCCAATAGAATAAAACCTATGCGTGGGCAATATTTTGAAAGTCGATACTTCCCAACGAGCGATTTCAAATGTGGACTTTTACTCTATTATTCCCTATATAAAGCCTGTTTGTGGTTAGTACGAAATATTTAATTATCTCCAGCAGTAATAGTTGTCCTCAACTTTTAAACCAATCAAGGTCGACTATTCTTCTTCTTGATTCCTCGGCGTTAAAGTGGTAACCTATACGCCAGCTAGCCTGATGTTTCGGATTCGATAACCGGTTCGGAGTAAGTCTGTTTGCATGTTCTGCAAATATTTGTTCCGGAGTTTGGGTGTTTTCTATGTATAATATATAAGTATTTAGAAAAAAAAAGTGTATAAGTGTTACATCAGTCAATTTAGCTGTTGTAGTACAAGCCGGTTTAGTTTAAATCTAGATGGCGTTGTGTATCCGATGTCGAAATATTTAGTTTTTCTTTATATTTCTCTATATTTACAAGTAAACTTAACTAAAACCGTTTCTAATTAAAAATATAGGCACTAACATGTTCTCCTTAAGGTGCTAAGGATATATAAGTTGAGATTACCGTAAAAATACATCATAATTCCACGTAACTGATTACCGTAGGCTGCAGTAAATGTACTAACTACCTACTGTTCTAAGAAGCTCTCTGCCTGCAATTACATCAAACTCAAAAGTATCCAATAACAAAACTATGCTCATAAATTATGAAAATCATAAAATCTAGTCCTTATTACCGACCGTCACATCTTTTTAAAAGTTTATTAAAATTCTTTTACAAATTTTTACGAGCAGAAAATTCCAAAGTTATTTTATTTTCTATTAAAGCTAAATTAATTTCAGAGAGGCAGTACTTAATAATTATGTCGTATGTGGAAGTTATTCGTTATAATAATATTTCAATATAAATAACCTGGCTTTAGCCTGGCTAGGCTAGATAATAATTTATGTGGAGGATTTCTTACTCATCTGTCAGGTATTCCTTGCAATATGTCTAGTCGGGTGTAGGCGACAAAGCCTCAAGATAAAATAAAATGACAGTATTATTGTAACCATATTATTTTATTGTACAAGAAGATAGTATCATATTAAGGTTTGAGTTGATATTTTACGTAGTAAGTGTCAATAATACAACTATAAGTTTTCGTGAGTTAAAGACCAAAGTTTTAGAACGAAGTTCTCTTAACATAAAGTGCATTGTTTCTATTCTTTTATGTTCTTGTTTATTGATCTAAATAAAAGTACAGATATGGATGTATTGAGATCTATCTATCTGTGGAATTTTATCAAATAATTCTTTATCAGACATTATTTTAAAACTAATTTTAGAGCTTTCTTTTTCTTTTTTCAATCCCGTGCATGTTTATACCATCCCGGTTGTATAGCACTGTTTTCAAATCTCAAATATCAATGTAACCTAAATAATGATGAACCTATCGGAGCAGTAACATAACCATAAATGATTTGTCTTTGTATGCATATGTTAGTGATATTAGCAAAATATTTATCAAAAATAATATACCTTTTTATTGATAAAAGGACAGAGTCTGACAAAATTACTATGCTGTCATGTAGACAACCACCTTTTAAAACATCTCTTCGCTTTAAAGTGATCTTTAAAATGTCTGTCTTAAATTAATTGACTCTTGATTTAGGTGAACATTAAAAATAGAAATTTAAATAGACTATACGGATGGTGTAGTGGTTTAAGTCACACTGTTCTCTACTATGCTGAGTGTAACGAGTTCAAACCTCACACGAGAAAACACCTTGTGTGATCTAAAAATTGTTACTCTGAGTCTGGGTGTTCTTTGTATCCGTTTTATGTATGTTTGTAAAGTCTCCCGCGATATAGGATATATTCCTAATGAGGACGTAGTCTTTGTAAAACCATACATATAATATTAAATATATATGCGGCTAAGGTTAGTAATGGTATATACCTATGTTTTCCAAAAACTAAATAGTAATAACTAAATACTAAAAATAACAGTGGGCCAATGCATTAAGGTAATAGAAGATAAGTTCCTGAGGTGTGGAAATTTTGCACAAAGTTGAATTTTAAGGACAGGTTTCTAATAGTTATTATCATAGAAAAGTTTTAATAAGTAGAAAAAAATTAGTAGGTGTTACCGACCCAACTCTGCAAATACCAATCAATAGAATGAAAATTCTAGACCTTTTTGTTAAGTAAACATTTATTATATACATTTAGTCTCTAGGAAAAGGCTATCCAATATTATTTTATTTATACTTAGTTATAAAAGTTCGCTATCAATACAGCCATCTTGGCCGTCTGTATTGGACTTTGCTATCATCCAAAGAACGTGCTTAGGAAACTAAAGTCAGTTGCGGATAACACAAAATAAAAAGAAGTTTTTAACTTTCCAACCGATAAAATGTTATATTGTTATTTGATAGCTTTCTTAATATGAGATTTTATTATTTGAGCGTCGTAATACGTCTGCACAGTCATCAATTTTGAATATTGTAGCTTCTACTTTCAAATCTATGAATAAATTATATGATTTATAAATAACATTTGCTGGTGTGTACTTTATATGTAGATGTCGGATTTATTCAATGAAATTTAAAATGGTATAATTAGCTAAGTTTATGCTACGTTAGTTATGCAGGACCTACAAAAGGTTCTGAATGACCTGGTTGACTCTTCTGTAAGCATCGGCCCACGGACGATTTTGGATAAAACCAAGGTCATTTTCAATGGACGTGTACTAACGGAACCGGTCGCGGTGCACAGTGCCGTTCTCGAAGTTGTTCAAAAACGTGTGAACCCTGGGTAGATATTGCGATTAGGTAGAAATAACTTCGAGTACGAGCTGAATAAAAGAATTCAGTTGGATTCGGCGGGTTTTGGTAAGCTTCATCGAGTCCTTTCATCGTCAATCCCACAGTGCCTAAAGACAAAAGTCTTTAATCAGTGCATCCTACCCGTCATGACATACGCAGCTGAAATGAGGACACTTATGGTACGGCTGGTCTACAAGTTCAAAACTACTGAACATGCTATGGAAAGCGTGCTATGCACGGCGTTTCTCTAAGGGATCATATCACGAATTATGTGATCTGGCAGAGAACCAAGATCATTTATATAGCTCTGGATTAGCAAGCTGAAGTGGCGGTGGTCTGACCATATTAACTGTAGCACCAATAATAGAGACTGCATCTCGGCAAACATAGTGTTGGAAATCCACAGGAAAGGTGAGGTGATGACTTGGATAAAATGGCTGAGAAGAGCTGGGTGCGAGAAGCCGAGAATCGGAATAAGTGATGTACAATTAGGGAGGTCTATGTCAAGTAATAGACTGAGATGCTACAATGTAATAAGACAAAATATTGGATGATAATTAAGGTCATAACTTTGATATAGGATATTTCCTTATATTAAGTTTCAATTCAAAAACAGCAATCACAATAACATCAAGATACTGGCTGCTGCAGGTCGAAAGATAGTAAATGAATAATTTTGTTTCCTTAGTTGAAATTTAAAAATATTCCTCTAAATATTAAATCTGTACATTGTATATATATTTTAAAATGTACAATGTTCAAAAAAATATAATTTGATGATGAAAGTTGCTACCAAAAGTTACATGATTCCAGACTAAATTTGGCCCTATATTTGGACAGTTTAAGTCACATAAATATGCGATATAACAAAAAAATGTAAAGGACACCGACCAATGTAGACTTGAACGTGGACAATCGATTTGTTAATAATATATAAACCAATAGTATCAAAATACCACATATAACACAGCTTTTGTTAGATGCCTGCTGCATTTACGGTAGCACTAATCCTGGCTATATAGCGCTAATCATTTGTGTTATTACCAATAAGTAATATAATAAACGTTTTCAATAAATAATCAAATGCAGTGTGGAAAACTATACACGGGTAAAAAACGAAACAACTTATAAATCTTTCCAAAAATTAGAAAAATACTTTACCATCGTTTCCTTTAAAATACATGTTTTTATACCTAAGAAACAATAAATATTATACTGATTATAAAATTAAATAAACTTACTACGAGTGTAAGGTTTTTTTTTTAATCTTAGTAATACTTAACTAATATCAACCTACGAGTACATACATATGTTTCCTGTCTGCGTTACGTACCAGCCAACTCGTTTTGCGTGTTATCGCTCGTACTATGGATATGAATTTGTGTTTGGTTTTCTGTTTCAACCTCCTTTGTTATACAAGTCACTTGACACTAAACTTCACAAAAGTATGTTTTCTATTGAATATTAACCACTGAAAAATAATGCTATTGTTTTAATAATAAACTGCCTAATTCTAGGATAAGAGCTCATACAAAGTGGTCCATGTCCTTTAACTACGTATGTTCGAAATTCGAGTATCAAGGTCACGAAAGATAGTATTGTAATAGCAGTATTATGATGACTTAGTTACATAAGTTGTCTCGAGATCAACTACTTTCTTTGTTAACTTAACTTCTTACATGCAAATACCTAAATCTACGGTTTAAGATCGTGCCTCTCTCAGAAATACTTTCATTCAGCCGAAAACTTTGTTTCTGTTTCATCTCCTGCGTTATATCTTCGAAAGAATAAATTAAATGACGAATAATCACACATTAACTCCAATATGATTTAACTTATTCGACCATGTTTGTTATAAATTATATTTTGTGTTTGTCAATTCGAAAACATTAAATATTTGACAAACACAAAAAACAATAAATATCAACACACATAATTAAAATCTTTAAATGTCAGATAACAATCGTAATTTATTCATGTCCAGCATAAATTTTAAACTCCATGTTTGTTTTTATAATAAAAACGAATAAATAAAAATATTGCTTCTATGAATACATTATTGGTCATCAAATTTACTAACCATAAATATACATTCAGGAACACACAGACCATAAATTATCAAATCATAAATCTTCATAAATTCGTCTCCGTGAGCGCACACATGCAAACGGTGTCCCGCATATCAATACGAAACTGTAAACTTAACAACTATTTGCAATTCAATTCATGCAAAATTTATCGTTCAACGTCGAAACGTAGTTTCATGCGAAACTCTACGTAATGTAAATACGTAGGTATCTAATGAAGGACTTTGGAAGACAAGCGCAGAAGCTCACTTAGTCTGCATTTAGCGAACCTTAGGCCACCGTGCCTTTGAGGTTACGTTCTTAATTAGCCATCGCTCGCAGCTGACCACTTGGAAGTGAGATCTAGGTGCCCTTATGCAAATGAAATCACTGCCTAATCAAGCAAAAACAAATCTTAAGGTGCCTAAATAAGAGTTAAACTGGATGTGATAGTTAATTTGAGTACTCCGTGCGGTTAGACGATGAGTGACATACACATAGAGTGTTTAGTTTGAAGGCAATGCAATCTATTGATTTGATATTGCAACGTTCTTGTTTACATACATAATTCACTTATACGTAATTTTATTTACGGTTTTAAATTTATTTTTCCTCGACTCTAAATTGTGCAGTGAAGTTGAAGAAGTATAATAATAATAAATTTAAAATGTTTCTCAAAATATAAAGTACTGGCATTTAATAAACTAATATGTGTTTAATACAGTATGTTAAACTTGTTCTGGTACCCTTTAGAGTCCAACAAGGTTACTAGTATAGTGTAATTGCGGATCGCGGTAATCAGCATTCATGAAAAGGTATATTAATCAAAACAAATATTAACCATATTTAACATAAAATTTAATTTGTAGAAAGAAACTGACATACAATACTACTATTGTAGTATTGTATGTCAGTTTCTTTAGAATTATTATTAGAATTATATTTAGAATTATTATTCTTTGTATGATTTCGGTGTTGATCAATTAATTTGATCTGAATATTTTTCTTAAGAAGAATATTGATTAAGAAGAATTTAAGAAGATTATTGTTTCATTCCTTATTATAATTGTAATAAACATTATTTTTTCACTTGGTTTAGTTTCTACTAGTAATTTAAATAAGACGTTTTTTATCAAAAAAAAAAACAACCTAGTAAAACAGTGTGATAACGATAAACGTAATGTAAAGTAACGATAAATAAATTACAAATGTAAAGATACATGCAAGCGAAGCAGTAGCAGGCACATTTGCTTAGTTTAGTACAATAATACTACAATAATTCTATTGAAATGTCAAAATTTGCCTTACAGGTTTGATATTAAAATGGTTGATAATGTTGATCGACCACTCCTAACAAAACACTTAGTGTTTGTGGACTATTATCTAATAAACTTAAAACTCAAACTAATAATGCATTACACTTTTACCTAAAAGAAGTAAATAATACAAATAGTGACAGCTGTTGGTTTTTGTTTATTATCAATTAAGTAATTTAGCCAAAAATATTTTTTCATTTTAGTTTACTGTATATTTATACAAAATTAAATTGATTGCTAGTTAACAGTCACCAAATACTTAAAATTTTTGTAATCTACATACAATTTAATTGATATAAAAACTTGTATTCAGATATTATTTAGGTAAACTTTCAATAATAAAATTATTGATTAACATAAGACTTCATTATGATTCTAAATCTTCTCATTTAAAGATTTACGATGTACCAGGATTGCAAAAACGAAGGATGGTTAGACCGGTAATATCACAATTTATTCCTAAGCATAATTACTGAACAATGTGAACTGGATTTATGTTCGAATGAAATCTCTATGAAATACGGTGTGTCTGTCACAAGCTAACAATGAAATATTTATCATCTTTTTACTCGTTATTTAGTGCTCGTGTATTTTACACTTAGGATAACTGAATTGAATCATCATATATCAATTCTAATTTTCTAATAACAATGTGGAATAATTATAATATATAGTGGTTTAAGTGTGTCGAAAGATTACTAGTTTTTAATGCAGATTAAATATGGTAATGAATGTCCTCTCCTTAGTTTAGATGGATTCATAGAGA
Source organism: Hypercompe scribonia (assembly GCA_949316085.1). Classification (NCBI taxonomy): domain Eukaryota; kingdom Metazoa; phylum Arthropoda; class Insecta; order Lepidoptera; family Erebidae; genus Hypercompe; species Hypercompe scribonia. The sequence continues at coordinate 12,227,700 of OX438981.1, read as the reverse complement.
GCTGTACATCATATTTGCTTTGTTTTTGTTGGAAATTATGATTATAACAACGTTAATACATACACTTCATTTAATAACAACTTATTTAATTATTATTAATTTTTTAAATTTAAATTAATTAAGTGATTTTGATAGGCTGTAAACATTTGCCGTAATTTTTGAAGTAGAGATTGGGAATTTATTTATTCACGATCTTACGTAATAACTACTAAATTGAGATTCATTATCATCATCATCAGCCACAACCTTAAATAATTTATTACTGGATGTAGACCTCTCCTTAGAAAGGAGGTTTGGCCTACTATACCACGCTGACCAGACGGGTTAGTATGCCGTAAACCTCGGTGGGGTAACGGCCCAAGGGGGTTTCCACACGATAAAAAAAAGAAAAAAAATTGTTTGTTGCCAGTTTTCTTTCTCTTTGCAGTGATGTTGTTTTGCATATTTTATTTCATTAGTCATCTCTTACAACACCCATGGGAAGAATGGGAGTAGTGACAATGTATTCTTAATCAGTCACCACGCGGAGCTTGGCATAAGCAAGAACAATCAGCATTCAAATGTGTTTGCGCAAACTTTTTTTGATGTCTTTAATTTTTTTTTAAAGACAACGTTGGTATTAGGAACATAAATCCTGTGTCACGGCAGTCTTTACTAACACACAAGAAACGAACACAAAGAACATACCGACTGAGAACAAACATTTGTAATTCACAAAAAATGTTGTACCTCATGGGGTTTGAACCCATAACCCTCAGCACAGTAGAGAACAGAATGGTGACCGTTTATACTTCTACAAAAACCTTCAACCAACCTTAAAGCCTTATAATGATAATACTAAGAAGGAATGTATACGATGCCTCTTACAAAGTTGCACCATCAAAGCCAGTTTGTAAGAGGAACGTCGATAACGTGAACAATTTATTTTCTAAAGATTTTATTTATTTTTTCAGAAACACGGTAAAAATATCTATTAAAGCCGAATGACGACCACTTCTACAGGTCAAATCAGTTGGTTTAACCTGTAGGTTTAGGGTTGATGCCTGTGCTTAGAATTGCTTCAACGTCAGTCTGCTACTGTCTCATTTATATTAATATTTTAACTTCTGTTGCGTTTTTGTTTGGGTGGGCCCGTTACTTTGAGCAAATTAAAACACATAAAAACATTCAAAGCAATCTTCTATCGCTTTATCTAGCGAGTAGTGAATGACACACTCGCGGTGTCGGATTTTATAGCTAAAATTATCATTCCGATATAACACAATATTGAGCATGACACTTCGTCGCATGTATAAATTAACACTGCGTCGAAAAATTATAAACGATAAAATTTTATTTTTATAAATATTATACGGCCTCTATGGGTCTTCCACCTCCTTATTTGGTTAACACAATATTATTTCATGAAAAGTGCAATCAATAAATAAACCCGATTGTAGTGACATTTTGCTGTCATTAAAAAAAACTGTTTAAGATATTATTAGAATAACATTCTTATGTTGATTAACTTACGTCGGATATTTTGACCCTAGAAACAATATTAAAAATAATGTGATCATCAAATTTTCTATACGATTTGTAGAACCCTGACGAAAGATTAAAGCTACCGCATGTACCATTATTAACTCTCGTCTAATACGTATTAGCTTTAATGATATTAATAGACTACATAATGTTTTATATAGCAAAACAAACGCTTCAATTTAAATTTTTTACCGTTACACGACAGTCGACTTCATTAAGATGCTAATGTATTTTTTACTGTCCATACATTATTAAGTTTTTTATTAACCCTAATATGACAAGCTCGATTATTGATTTTTTTGCAAGAACACTGTCTCAAAGTTTAATGACTATAGAAAATATGTCGCAATTTTTGAGTAAAAACTAAGTTACGTAGCATCAATCACTTTTTTCCGATGCAAGATGATGGAAACGAATTACCGCCTAAGTGTGTTCGCTGTTGCGTGGTAAAAAATGCGTGAAAAATTACCTCGATTATACCTAATGATAGAACCACGTTATATATTTCGGCAGTTATACCAGACATTAGTGTATTCGTATCGCTTGGGGCTTTGTAAACACTTCTCACATCACTACCGGTTATTGTTCTTTATTACCTACATCATTACACAATAATAGTTCTACGAATACACAAAGAATTTCACAGCTTATATTTCATTATAGTCTGAATACGAGACAAATTTCTGCTATAAAAAAGTTTGTTTAAAAAATTATAATAATCATTGCACACGAGAGCATGGACATGCGTAATTAACATTCAGTAAACTGAATTGGGAGCAGGAGCAATACCAATAAACAAGAAGATAAAAGGGCAGGCTATAAACCCGCTCGAATAAATATTGGTTCGTACTAATTATCATAAAAGTACATCCTTGCTTTAGTCGTGAGCCCATTACCGAATAGCTGTCATTAAGAGCTTGCTTCGATAAGCGGAGACTGAGTAAACGCCACCCACCGCGCATGCGTTGTACAAGCTTGTAAACTGGATTATATTACTGTTAAATATCCTAGGAACGCTAAAGTAATCTTATCTGATTAATAATGGGCTTTTATTGATCGTAAGTCGCTATCGTTAATATTTTATGTCAATTATACCTTACTATAATTACTGCAAACTTCCATACATAAATATATATATAGATGAGAATGCTGTTCGTTGCCTTTAATTCTATTATGATAAAAGATAATTAAATTAATATGTTCAAACAGAAGAAATTTTGTTTTAATTGACTATAACTTTACGCGTATATAAACATTTATTCAAAACAGGTCCTGTAATAAAAAAGTATATTTATAACCTTGTATAAGACATCCTATTCCAAAGATATAATATATTAAAACGGAGTCTATGAATATTCACTTGTGTTCCACTCTAACAAGAGGAGTTAACGGTTTGAAAGTCCTACTAAAGAGCGCAGAGTACTGGCTTTAGCAAAGTTCGAGATAAGAAAAAGTGATGTGTAAAAGTTAAAACATAAATTTCTGTGTGGAACGTCTGGTCTCGTCTGGTTCCGATCCTCAAGATTATACCCTTCGACAGTTCGACACAAGTTTTTCAGTTTAACTTTGAATTATGCAAGAACCTTTACTGGATAGAGATGTTGGAACATAAAATGGTTTTATCAAAACTTTCATGTGTTGTTATCGAATAAAGTTACTTTTAATGTTTATAGGTTGGAGTAACAACCTGTTACGATGCTATAAATCTGGAAACAGAACTCCTCGATGCTGCGCCTATAAACGATACCTTTACTATCAGTAAACTGAGTAAAGTAATTTTATTAATCTCTCAAAGAAAAAAATACAATGGATTCTGTATTATAAGAAGGTCTTTTGTAATGTTTATTAGAGACTGTTTCAAATAATAACGAATTTCAAGCAGAGTCACCTTCACGGCTGTCTTTACGCATGACAAAAACGTTGTTGAGCAAACCAACAATTTCTTTGTTGGGTTTTAAGACGCAGCGGTGCCGAGACGAATTTATTTGTAAATATTAGTTTTGTTATCAAACAGCTTTTCTACATAAATAAAAAATAATTATATATTATTAAATTTTAGTTTTTATCTGCTTAATAATGTCGTCACGATAAAAATCAATTGCAGAAGTGGGCTCAGGAGCTGGTAGTAATAACAGAGTTACCAGGCCGCAGGCGGCGTCCGGTACCGCAGTTACGTCAATGGACTATTCTAAAACTATTTGAGTACTACATATAATTTCTATTCTAATATAATGTGCGTATAGAGTTGTGAAAGTTCAGCGAAATTAATTTACATACTACAGGAAAACCATAATGTTGTAAATAACAACATTTATACAGTTGTAATGTTTCATTTGAGGTCCAAAAACAATGGTTTCCTTAAAAAAATATTATTACATATTCAAATATTAACATAATTAATTATAACTCCATACTTGGCCTAATTCCAGTTGTACCTTTTAACATGATAAATGAGCACAACGTGTCAACCTACACAAAATGAGATTTAAGACTAAGTCTGTGATACGGTATCATGATAACCTTGAACCGCAATTTTATTACAGTTGCTTCCGTAAGTATCTTTCCATAAAAAATAAGTATGTTAACTGGACTGTCTTCTCGATGACTCGGAAAGGAATTATAATGAATAAAATTAAAACTAAACTCCCCAATCGCTGATAATCGCCATAAAGTTTTAAAAGAAAAAAGAAGTCTTGCAGAATAACGCGTCTGTTCCAAGATTAAATCGGTACGACTTTAACCATCGATCGGCCAACAATTAAGATGGTGTAGGTAAAAATTTTAGCTGCGACGCCTTTTTAAAAAACCATTCACCCAAACGCTTTCGGTGTTTCCAAATTACTGGGTACACTTTTTTGGAAACAATTTTATTTATGGGTTTAATCAATTTTTTTGGGGTTACGACACCGTAAACATTTTTTGTTCCGAGGATTGCTTTGTGAACTTGTTACAGTAGGTTCTATTATATTTATATTTATTGTGTGTTACTACGTTATGAGATTTATTTATATTTCAAAATTTTTTTTTTTAATGTGGTGACTACGAATATTTTTTTAATTCAAGATTCTCATACGATTGCAATAATTATGGTCAGTTTAATAGGGGATATAAATTGAATAAATGGATGTTATACTATAATTTTATATTTATGAATAAATGCTACCCTGTGTTTCATATCTGCCGGTTTTAAATGCTTATTTACATTTTTAATGTTTTCTTGCCAATTACTTTAATACCGCTTAAGAATTTGCTTAACGATCATCGGCGTAAGTGGTTACTTGTTGTAGTATATCATTCTTCCTTATGCTGATGAAACATCGAATAACTATAATTATTAAATTGTCGTGATATCTTCGTAAAAAATAAACAATTTTTCTTAATAATGTTAAGCGGAGACATTCAGCAATTATTTTTGTTAAAATATTAAATTTAAAGGTAAAACGTTAATGACATAATGTTCATCATGGAATTGACTTGTTGAATTGTTATCTGAGATTAAAGTACTCGTCAAGACGAATCAAAAAAGCTCAAACTCGAGGTGGCTACGTCGTGGATTATGGAGATCCTTTGACCACTTTCCAGTTTCATCATCAAATCCTGGTTACCATTCTGGACTAAAGTAATTGTCAAGAAATCAAACGATTGTGTATTTTAATACAGAATTACTATAGATACTTTAAGCGCCATCACATAGATATATAGATACCATTCAAGACGAATCATACGAGACCAAACCCCTTAGAGGAAGTTATACAGACGATCCAGTAATGGACCGAGTGTCCAAAACATTGCCCAGGTGAACTTTAACCATGGCGCAGGATCTCTTCGTACAAACCACAGCAAAGTGATCGATTGCTGTGACTGTACTTGTGGACTTCAACGCAAAGTCCATTGCGTGGAGTTCCCCCAGAGACACGAGCGACCGTAGAGGAGTACTCGGCTTCGATGAGTCTCTGTGTGTTCCACTAACACTTACGTGTGTCAGCAGGAGGGATTGATAGAGGACCATTTTGTTCGATACTTTTGCCGTTGCTGCATGAGTCTGGTCCAGTCACAGCTCGGCGGATAAACTTTCAAGAGGCGACGCGCTTGGCAACCAGGAGAGTCTTTATGGTGGTTGGACTTATAAGGCACTGGGATTTCGGATAGTCTGTGGTTCGCCTTCTGCACGTGGACAATACAGTACGTATACCGGTTCAGATCCAGTTGAATTATGTTGTCTGAACCTGAATGGGGATGGCTCTTCGACGAGCACTTTCGACAACTTGCTCCAAAGCTGGTCGATGCTGCTTCTGTGCCACGACGAAACGGTTCTATATGAGAGTTGTCCGGTTAATGGCATTGTATACCGGACAAGCTCTACAAAAAAGGGTTTGTTTCAAATTTTTCTTGTCTTTGCCGTACCGTAGCGTATTTTGTTGTTGTTGTATGAAGAGGGTGTGGAAAAAGTGTCACCGACACTATATTCTTCAGTCGTCACCATTACAAATTAGTAAAAGATAAGCTACTTAAAAATTGACTTAATAAGCGGACTATAATAGAGTATAAATTACACAAATTATTGAAATGGTGCTTTTAAATTTAATTTCATATAAATAAGCAGGCAAATGATTGGATGAAGTCCAAAACACTAATCACTTGTCTACACACAAACAATAGGGACTATTAACATATTGGATTTATAAATTCCGAGCTAACTTATATCATCTGTACAATAACGCATCTGATAACTATGTACGACACGTCGTCATATAAGAGGGGCGTGAGTGAATAATTTTCTCTGATTTATGTATATCATCTCCACAGAACCGAGTCCTGCCTCATTACAGGTTGACGTTGAATGATGAACAGAGCTCGAAGAAAAACGTCGTGTTTAACCATCCAACGCTTATGATTTAATTCCTATGGACAAAAAACTGCGACGAATTTGAGTACAATGAACTTGATTGGCTGGTTTCAGAGTTTCGATAACGCAATAAGCGCTAATATGTGTGCGTCATCTGTATATATATATATATACATTATATACTAGCTGATACGAATGACTTTATTCACGTGACTTTTGTTACTGAATTTGTGGAATTTACTATTTGAATGTTTTAATATTGAATTTGTACGCCAAACATCTCGATTATTTTTCTAAAATGAAAGTAGCCTAGGTTATGTCTTATAATGTTAACTAACTGTCAGTAAAAACCGCGTCAAAATAAGTCCAGACGTTGTAGAAATTAACCAGAATAAATAAAAAAAAACAGTTTTTTATAAGTGTCGTATATGTAGTATAAGGGGTGCTTTATCATTGGAATCAAATACATCCACGTAGATATAGCCATGGCTTGGTTTGGATGCCTCATTTCTATAGGTACCTATAGCATACTTCTATAGATTATATTCTATAGGTACATATGTATATATTATGTTAGATGTTTTGACTTAATTATCGTTGATCATGGTAATGTTTTTACTTAATCCCAGTACGCCGCAGGCAATTTGCCAGGATCCGTACAAACTAATTCATTAACTAGGTACTACATTATTCATTTATGTCATTTCTATTATGTACCTTCTACGTTCCTTGTGTATAGAAATTATTATTATAGTGCTAATATTCAATTGAAAAATTATAGTTTTGAGGTAGAATTCAAATCTAGAAACTGAAAAGTTTTAAAATCAAACTAGAACTAGCAGACGCAGACCTACAATACATTAGTAGCGATGAAATCGAAGAAAAATAATAAAATATGATATTTCATGACAAAGATATATGATATTTATGTTATTAAGAAAATAATACAATTTTTTTTATTCATATTTAATTTAGTTTACTGGATTATTTTAAAATATATAAGCCTCTGTTTTATGCCTAACGTTAGAAATAATAAAAATTGAATCTTTAACAATGCGACCGAAGAAAATCTAAAAATATAAGTAAGTAATTCTCATTACACACTACATTATTGGTTTAATATTATTTTAATTAATGTCTCTATTGCAATCTAATCTTATTTTAAAATAATAAAAATATTTTTTGCAAATTCCCAAAATAATCTTTGAAACAAACATTGACTTTTAATATTACGTTCTCATTTCTTCACATGTGTTCTCATTTCATTCCTCCGTCTCAAATTTTTATCGTTATATTTTTCTTTTATGCATTAAGTTTGACAAGAGGAACAGAGAGAATCCCAAGCATACGGTAAGTCGACCACATTAACCGCGCTGGGTATAGACAATGAATACCATGCTCATAAAGGTGTATTTCACGTATTACTCACAATGTATTTCCTCTCTCTTATGGTTGTGAGTTCACCATCGAGAATGAGCACGATAGTGTTTTGTTTCAATTTAATACCGTGTTTGCGTTAACAGTTTCAAATGGAGTCTATACCAAAACTAATTTAGCTAACAAATATGTTTGATTTGATTTCGCTTTGTTGATTTTCTATTATGCCATAATTTGGTTTCAATTTATTTATTTTTAGTGTTACATGAATATTCAAATTGACGAAAGTTAATATAAATGAAAATTATTGTAAAATTCATTTGAATGTAAAAACATTGCTTTGTTCTGTTATGCCTTCATAGGATTTCAATTAAATATTTAAAATAGAATAAATAGTAAAACTAAAGATGTCTAGCTTGATTGTTTGGGCTTTTTCAGACGAGTCGGGAATAAATTGTTAGAAAACTGTGATTTATTTTACATTATTGTTTGATAATATTCTAACTTTAATTCAGGAATTATCAGCTATAGGAATTTATGTTATTATTCACTACGGTTAATATTCTAGATATACAGTTGCTTGTCGTAGTTGACTATTGAAAAGGTCGAAAATACACTTTAACTCTTAACTTACAGGCACAGTTGCTTACCACCAGGTGTCTATATGCTAGTCTACCTATATCTATATATATATCGGAAAATGGTCTGTGAGACTTAAACACTTTTGAACCAGTCCCATTGAGAAAAAAAAATCAATTTTACAGTCACATAAAATTTTCGCAAGTTTTCATACTTAACTTATATTATATCTAATTAAAAATATGTATAATTATGTAAGTACACTTAAAGAGCAGTGTTACTAAGGTATTTTACTGTCTAACATTTAACCCGTGTTGCAATCTCTTTGAGAATTCGTCCTTTGTCTCTGGGATTTACGAAATCTACAATTACTAAAGGTAAATTATCACATTATGCATATGTAAATCTGACAGTGTTGTATGTATGTTGTAAACAACGTTATTTAGTATATTGTAACGTGGCTTATTCTTTTCTTTCTATGTGTGAATATTACTCAATAAGAATAAAGGACTCCTCATAAATCCAAAACAATTGTCACTTAGCGAAACGAAAACGTTACAAAGATAAAGGTTTTGTTAATCACTAACATCAACTATTTTTTGTAAGAAGAAAACAATAAAAGTGAGTCGTTTGCACTGTCTGCCATTTTCAGGAAACGGATGTTAGCTGGCGCGTCCAGTATCGTAGAGGCATTGTGCCAACAGCTCGCATGACGAAAGTGTGTGTATAAGTAAATGTAATTAATGTAACATGTTATTTGGGAAACGTTCTTGAAGATCCATTGTTACAAATATCGTGTTTTCGACATTACACAAATTCCTGTGTAGTATCGAAAGGTAAAGGTATTTATTGTATTTATTCCCTACACATACATATATACATAAGGGCAATTAACGTTAATTTAAGTTAATACATGAAAATTGACCATTCATCACTTCAATGTAAGAAATAATTGTTAGCTTACATTTGGTTCGATTCGGTATTGTATCATTAAACTCACATTTGCTGTGTGGAATGTACTTACGAGTATGTTAGAATATGCTTTTGTCGAAATTTTGTTTAAATTTAACGTCATGTAAACTTTGTTTTTAAAAACAAAGCATAGAGAAATTTTTAGTATGGAGTGATTTACTAGTAAATTTTTATGTATTTAAATCAATGTTTCATTGCATATTGAACTACAACATCTTAAGTTTTTTTTATATTTACCTCGTCATCATGATCTTTTATAGCAGATTATTCGTTTTGTTATTGAGAATCAGGTTTAGAGTTGTACCATAAATAATTATTTAAAATACATAGTTCATAGTTACTTCGATAATGTCGTTGAGACCTTTAAACCATTAATCTCTGGGTAAAATTCCAATGTAAACAGTTCCAGTCTTGCCACGTTCCCGGCATTTGAAACAACTTTAGAAATAGGAATAAAAACTGATAAAAACGTGTGATAGATAACATTCTTGTGTTACAATCCATCGCGATACTCATATCTGGGGGATGTTTTCACAAAACAGGTCACGTATTAAATGAGAATATTCGGCCGAGCCGTCGACTTATTTATCATTCTCCTCAGTGCTACACCCCATGAATTTTATACAAGATTGAACGATTTACTGAACAAAATTGATGGTACATCTATTGTGTGATGTCAGCGTCTTATTGAACATGGTCGCTGAATTACGGAAACGTTTTAGTGGGAGTGTCACTTCCCTCCTCTAAATCTAGTTGTCGAGAACAATTTGTTGAAACTGTACAAACAAGTGGTAATGAACACGTTCATAAGATAAATATATATCTGTAGTTGGGGTTTGTAATGTGAAATAAGATATCATGTGATAATCTTTTTGTATTCAATAGTTTTTATTTAAGCATGCGCACCACAACCGCTTAATAGTAAGCTGTGCAAATTAGCATTCATCAGTGCCCTTGCCCCAGTAAAAATCTTTTTAGACTCTTTCAAATGAACCTGATACTTTGGTCCCATGAGAATAGTTTCTATAGGAGTCGTTCTTTCATTTAAATGAGAGCGGAAGGAAGTAGTATTAAGACGGATTGGATAAATTATTAGTCGTTTTACGACATTTTTAACTTTCTTTACGTTTACGTTTCCTTATGTTTCGTTATATGTCATCACAATTAGGTAAACTACCACAATATAAATTAATATATGCTTAGTAATGTCAGAAAATAATAATAACAAAGTGTTTAAATGAATCTAAAACTTCCTTTATTTTTTTTAATAATATGATTATTCTGAACGATAAACATTGATTTTGATCTATTATAAAAAGTTTACGTTAACTTCTATTCATATACTTATGTTATGACTTTAATAAACCTTACAAATAAAATATTGTAATACATAACATAAGGATTGTGTTGGTAATTTTTTGATAACCTCGTTAAATTTGCATTGAATATCTGGCTGTTTGTAAGAAAAAGTCTAATAAACTTACTTACAATTTATGTATGTGTTTTTTCCAAACAAGTTCGATAAAAAATAACATAATCCACACAATTGCTTCTTATAAACCATCTCATATAAGCAACTGCGACAGATCCAGTACCTCGTTGCGAACAACATGAAATATGGCGACCTATCACGAGAAATGAATTGAGTAGGCACAATGTAACAAAAAAATGTTCATTTTTGCTACTGATAAAGCCGGAGGCTATTAGTACCTATCCAGGTTAATCCTCGTAGCCTCTCAAGTCCTATTTTATGTGAACACGGGACAACGGACGCCTCTCAACTGCCATGGACTGATAAAATGCTCGTCGAAAAGGACGCGATCAATCCCAACCCATTGTGTACGATACAAAGTCTTTTCATACTTATGTGGGTAACATGTTCTTTGTGAAAGATTTTCCTTCTATATGTAGATACATAATACAATATTTACTTACGCACTTCTTACATAAAAGGAATATAAAAATATGGATAATATGCCTCCTCTATAGATTTTTTGGATATTAAGAAGAGGCAGCAGTTATTGTAATTTGATATTTTTCTATAGCTTTGAAACATTAAATTCCTTCTATGGCCAGTATATTATTAATTTATTATATTTAAGGATTCGAAACTGCAAAGGTATCAAGATAATTTGTTTAAGAGTACCGACATTAAGTTGAAGATGTATGTGTATCAGAAGATAAATTTAATTATTGTTACTATTTGGAGTTTAGTCATCAAACTCCTATGAACCAAGAGTTATACTATGTTTATGTTTTAGTAACGGCTCGACTCTTCCTTCCTGTGTAAATCAGTCTAAACCTGGAACTCGCTAGCAGCACATGTGTTTCCCTCCCACTATGATTCTGGGTCCATCAAGTGGGCGTGAAAAAGAATCTTACTAGGCTACCATAGCAGAGTTACCACAATGCATAGCCAGCATTCACATTGAGTATGGTAACCTTAACTCTTGGATTCTATTCATGCTCTCCATTATGTAGGATGGAGTCACTTTGGCAGAAGCTAAATATATAATAAAAGTATTAATGCAGTAATATATAATTAAATACCCAAGCAACACTTGTGAAGTTTTGCATTGTTTTCAATTTAAGACGAAAGGATTCATACGAATATTTATCTGATATAACTAAATAAGTGTTGCGCTCCACACAGCGGCTTCTCCGTGTGTTCAAATCCAAAAGATAAATGAATTATTGCATTAAGATTCAATATAATAAGGTAATAAATAAGAGCTTTCCGTGGGAATTAACAATTTGTACAAAGGTCACTATAGTTTTCAACACGATCGAATTATTTATAGAACTTGAACACTGTTATAGTTTGTTGTATTATAATCTTGTGTATTGTGGTATGGCCGTCTTACACAAGAAGCTTGTGAGTGTTTCGTGAGTGCTTGTAACACATTATTAGCAACCTAACCAAGATGCAAGTGATTCTCTTTCTACATTGGTTAACGCTTCTATTCTTAATTTTTTGTTAACATTTACGTTGACAGAATACCAAGCTGGCTAGGCAGGCTGGTCCTGTTTAAGCATAAATAAATTATTAAAATTAGTCTGGTCTTATATGCATATGTGACGATATTACTAATGTTAACTTAAGGCACTCAGAATCTAAATAAAAATAGCGGTGCCAAACGAGAATGTAACTCATAACAGAGGGTCTACTGCTGTGATGACGTAGATGACAGAATACTACAGTTAAATACTTTGTGAACTTTTACTTTTTTTTCGTATCTGCAGTTTCATAAAAAAAATAAAAAAAAAAATTTTTTAATTACCTACATATAGCGCCTAAATTTTGTAATTAGAATAGTCCAAAAGGATAAGACTGAAGAACTTTATTTGTACCGTACCTATGGAATATCCTTACCACACTTCGCGTTTACTTCATGTCGTTCCTCCTATTTACAAAATTACCATTACACTACTATGTATGAATAGCATTTTTCACTACAAACAACAACATAACAAAGCTTTATATTCAGTGATATGCCGTGTTTGCAGCGCCATCCGAAAGAATAGCTTTAATACTAAAGAGGACTCAGATCTTACCTCTCACTTTGTTGCAATAACCAATAGACATTTATAAATATTGGTTCTGTGATTTATGACTCACATTTTGCAGAGCGAAAATTTTTTATTCTGCTTCGCTAATTTAAAATAATATTAAGTTGAATAATTGACAATACACAACAAATAACTTATAAAAGTTGAATAATAAAATAAACATGAGAAATAATGTACTTGTATCAAATAAGTTGACAACTCTAAACAGAGTACTTGCAATGTTTTTTGCGTTAAAGTTTTATACTGCAATACAACTTTACCGAGAAAAATGTATAATATATACAAGAAAGTAGAATCGTGTTTAAAACTTTTAAGAAAAACACAGAAGTTACGACATCTCGAAGCCGTTTACATGGCTGTACCAAAGTTAGATTAATTCACAAAAGCTCTCCACATATTCACAGTATGCACGCTTAACCAGTTACAGTTTTGTTAAGATATTATTCAATTTATTCGTCTTTACTAGTTCGTGAATATTATACAGTTGGAAAAAGTTGAAGTGAATTTTACATACGAAGGTAGACCGTTCGCCTTAATCGCAATCGTTTAGTTAAGATTGAATAAAACTAATTCATATTATAACTACTTGGATGTTTATTGTTTTGACAATATTTTGTTTATAAAAAATGGCAGTAGTAACAACGCAATTTTAGATTCAAGGAATGTGGTTTTTACTCTTTTCTGCCCTGTTCCTTTTCTGTTTAAGCTCTCCCATGATCCTGTTATATTGAAGATATACACTATACACGTATTTACTCATTTAGTAAATTCAACAAAACTATATAAATAGTATTAGTACTTAGTTATCATTAGTTCACAATTTAATGTAAATGTATATACCTATATGTACATACAAATGAATTGTACGTGTTAAAACCTCTAAAGGGATTGACCACTTATGATATAGGCGCCTTGTTAATTATATCTCAAGATTAACATTTTAAAATTTCTGTTTATGTTTTAAAATATGTAATCAAATAATAAAAATAAGTTCTTCACCAAGCAAGTCAATTGTATACTTTCGAGGTGACTCTAGTGTGTGCGTTTGGTGATTTTAATATTTAGGTATCAATATATATTTATTTATTTTTTTACATTTCTGTATATTTATTATTCACACAAACTGTTTAAATTATACCACATATTATAAAATTTTGAGTACTTTACTATTACTTCTTTTAACGAATTGTTTTTAATTTAACTGCGAGCATCGTAAATGAAGTGAACGCATGTTAGAAAAAGATGAGCATCGTTCCTCACCTGTCAAGTGGATTCACATAAATATAAAAGTGAATGATGTTCACCGTGAACCTGTCAGTGCTCTGAGCAAAACAATTAATTACAATTTTAATTGAGAACGTCGAGAGCTTGTTTTTGCAAAAAGATTGCTGCAGTATCCTGCGCCCATTTTAAGAGTAATTTAAAAGAAATACAGTGACAATGAAACCATAGAACAAGTGATTATTTTAATTTATTCACCTCTTATAAACCATGTACACATAATTTGTAAGAATTACTTGACACATTAAACTCTATCTATATTGCTATTAGCGTAGTCCAAGTATTTCGATATGATTATGACAGCATGTCCGCCGTTTGGTATGCCGTGACATTATATTTTCTCCACCTTAGATTTAATTTATTAATTTGTATAAATTGTTTAATATAATATATAACAGTATCATATCATACAGTATTTCAATGTCTATGAGCTTCAATACAGTGGAGTGGCAGTGCTAAGCCAACGCGAAAAAATCTTATTTCTCTATATTTTGGTTTAACCGAATTTATATGACTAATAAATGTAGCATTGATTAATGTCACGTTTTCTACTAAATCATGAGAATGTGTCTACAACTGTACATACAAGTTTATTAGTTCAAATTTTGTTTACCGTTACGTCGCAAATAAAATTTATCAGATAAGAACGGCTATCAATAATAACCTAACATTTGAACGGGTTTTATAATGAATGATAGGAACACTCCAATATATATGTTTCTTTGTATATTATTAAAATATTATCTGAAGGATATGTACGTATCTGCGCTTACACATGCAATGTTGACAAAGTGTAACAGGCATCTAGATTTTCATAATGGTTGTATAATTTTTTTCCCTACTCACATAATTAAGACAAATTTATTAACACCACCATAGCCCTCAAGATTATAATTGTCTTTTAACTCTATATCACTCACTCATATTACATCTATATTATTTTGAATGAGTATTTTATCTTGACTTTACTGGTGGCACGGTATTGGTTTTTGCATTAACAGAGTTAAAATAAAAACAAGGAAAGGTAGGCTTGGCTAAGCTAACATTTTAAATGTTATAGATACAGTTAATTACCATCCTAAGGTACTTGTTTGTCAACTCAACTGTGTCAAACAATCAATTAGATACAGCTTGTGGAGTTTTATACCAGGAAATAATTTCCAAATTACCGTATTTAAAGTAATTTGATTATTTGATAAGCCAATAAGTTAGATACTCATCTTGTCTTACCCTTTCAAGATCACAGATGCAGTGATAAGCATACATTGTAAAAAAGACTATTTATAAGTTTTGTCACTTGTACAAGTGGCAGTCATTCGTAAAATGTTTCTTCACAGATCATTATTTAAGTCTTATCTTTATTATCCTCTCAGTAAAAGAACTTTTAATTGGTGCCACATGTTTCAAAGAAATGTATATGTTGATGTCTGCGTCCGCGCACATTTGGGGACCGAATGACTTTGTCAACAACACAGAGAAGTTAATTACGCTAAGTTTATTATATAAATTTGTTAATTTATAATAGTAGTTCAATTATTTACATATGGTTTAACTTTCGTAAAATTTTGGCATATATTTTAGTAGCGTATTTAAATTACTTAAATTTTGTCACGTACAAAATGCATGTGTATGTAAGACTATACGAGTAATTTACTAGAGAAACATTTCAAAATAAATGTAATCATAAAATGATTGATTGATAAGATTTGTCATCAACACATTGATCATTCGATGTCTATCTTGGTATTTTATCGGCAGGTTTGGTATTCCCATAAAACTACTACATAAATAAATCAGGACAACTTTTAGTAAGCTCAATAAATTTTCTTGCGTGTAGTTAAAGGGTTACTGAGCATATGAATAATTTTTAAGGAAGTAATAAAGTTATTCTTGAACTTCACACTTTGAACAGAGAAATAAAGGAGTATGCAGTAACTTTTTTATCACCGATACGTAGCACAAGTAACGGAAGTTCCGTGAGTAGAGGAAATTGAAATCCACCACAGATGCTCGAGTCATTCACAGTCCATAAAAAACACTGTGAAAGAGTAAAAAAAAAGCACTTGACTTATATAGAAATAGGACTGTTTGTAAATATTGCACTCAGCGTAATGCGTTGAGAGAATATTTTTAGTTATAAAAAGAACTTATGATGAATTTTTTTCTCTAGATTCATTCGTCAGTGGACACGCCTAATTTCTTTGGTAACCTGGCGTAACCTGGCTTACCTAGCTTGGTCTAGCCATAATCCTGATCTGAGTATCTCTGTACAGCATCAGTCAGAACGCTTTATGGTGGTGATGATGTTGAATGTTCTTGCCATCAAATGAAATAACGATCGTTACAGAAATGGGGGTTGGGCAATTAAGAAATAACTTTCATGAAAATATTCGATATACATACATGTACATATCTGTACGAAGGGAACTCTTTCTTATAGAAATATACAGCGAAAAAGTTTTAATCAATTTGAATAAATCTAACATTTCTTAAGATCTTGCTAAAGTGGTTACTCTGCCTGACGGTAAGTATAAATATAATCTAAGAATTGTGGTTACCATACACGCTGTGCATGTAAACAATGCAGAATGGTAACCCAAATCTGACGGCCAAGCGAGATGCTTTTTAACGCTCACTATAGGACGTAAAAGGCATGACAGTCATTGTGGCACAGTTAGACTCACACACTTAACCCCTACATCAATAGGCCTCCAGTCTCGCACTCATCAACGAAACACGACAGAACGGACGCTTCCCTTTTGGTTGGTCTCCTAGGGTAGTGCTGTCTCAGTCAAGTCGGCCCGTTCGTGTTAAAAACAGCGTGACTCTACTAAGTAGTAGGATCTAACAAGTAGTTTTGAATAGTTTATTTTTGCTAATTCTAATTAGTACTTATGTCATATCATGTTCTTTATACTAAAGTGACCAACATAGTTTATTACCTATAATAATATAACAACATCAATACCTTTTTAAACTGATGAATAATAATATCATGGCATAATAAGAAAATAAAACACACAAAGTAATTAGAAGTATCAAAAGAATACATTTGTCATCCATACTAATCATAACGAATCTCCAGACTATTTCACTTCAATTTGTATGTTCTAAATATATTTGCGCCTCAAATAGGTTTTACGAGATATTTGCATTATAAAGCAATGTGACATATCGTTTGTCCGACTTGTAATTTAGCGGTGTAATGGTGCGTTCATTGCATTATGAAGTACGGTGCTCGACGAAATGGGATCACCGCAGCGATTTAGGAGACAGCTTTATTAGCCGACCATTTTGTTTTTAGTGTAGGTTTAAAATGTGCGCAGTTTTATATGTCCCTGTTCGTATTTTTAGTAGTAAGTAATGGTTTTTGGTAATTTGTTATCCTGTGAAATCTAGTATAAAAAACTAAAAGTGTATTTTTTAATACATTCCTTAAAATGGTCATCACTTGTTTAGAGTGTTTGTATTTGGTCAAATATACAACAAAAATGATGGGTATTGTTAGTTTATAAATACATTTTTTTTTCATAAACCAAGAAATGAATACCTCATATTTTCTCTGCATCGCCCAATCGGTTGACTGGCAGAAAATATCTTAAGCATTCATTAAGTCCGCCGATACATGTATTTGTGCATAAAGTTGTAAATGAATGAATGAATGTCTTTAGTAGTAATATCTCAATTCTTCTAATTAAAAATAAAGCTAACTACATGTGTGACATTAGGGTGAAATTAAAAACTTAACTTTTTAGCAATATAACACATATTTATATAGTAACAATAATAATTAAATGTTACTAGTAAGCATAAAGATGTAGATGATTGAACATTGTTATCCAACTTAGTGCTATATGATTAGTTTTTGTCTTTAAAATGGGTTATCCCTTTAGAATTAAAAACAGATTTTAATCTGTATATAGTTAAAACTGAAATAAAACGTAAATTGAAAAAGTTTCAGAAGATATCTTAGATGTAGTAGTTGTTGAAGTATGTTTTATATTATACAGCTATGTACGTATACGGGCAATAACGTGATCACGGCAAATGCAACCTGCTTGAAACGACAGGCAACTGTCTGATGAATACGTTACTTTCTGGGTAGGAGCATATTTATTTATTATACAACCAATCGGTCTACCGTTGATATAAAAAAAAAAATATTAAAAAGTAAAACACGTACAACAAAATATAACGCCACTATTTTTTTTGTACTCCTAGTAACGTTAACCAAGCGTTCAATGCAGAAACGCGTAAATTCGTAATAAGTCTGAGAGTGATGTGAAATAAGCTTAAAACACTTTACACAACAATTTTACTCTACATCTTAGACAGCCTAATCTAGTCAATGCTATTAAACTGACAGATTTTAATAACGCGTATAACGATAACTTAATGTTAAATATGGAGTAGCACTAAATTTGAATCTACATTTAATTATTATATCATAAATTGGGTATAAGACTGTTGGTATGTCTGGTATATTATAGCGTCGGTGTGTTTGAGTGAGGGAGTGGCACACCGTGTGGTTTTAGTCGGTCCGACTCCGACACACCACCCCGCTGTAAACCTCGGTGGGGGACGGCCCGAGGGGGTTTCCACACGTCAAAATAAAAAAAAAAGATTTGACTAAAGTTTTGCTTCTTTTTGCTCTTTTCGTTCGTTCGTTTTGCTTCTTCTTCTATATTATATTGTGAGTCCCTTTAATCGCCTCCTACGACACTTAAGAGATGAGTAGAGGTGGTGATACTTTGTATTCTTAATCCATCACTACACTAATATACTTACATATATACAACGAACCTTTTATCATATACAGTAGTATTACTGTATATGATAAAAGGTCTGTAATAGCTTTATTGCTGGATTTACCAACAAAATTTCTTAAACATTTGCAACCTATAAGGGTATATAACTCAAAAATAAATTAAATTATCATGATACATTCTTAAATTTTACATGAAATAATCTATTAAAGTAAGTAAAAAATTATAGAAAAAATACTGAAATGCAATGTATAACGTATCAACTGCTTATCGTGCAATGCAAGCCGTAAAACTTATTTGAACAGCAGTTTTGTCGAAGTCATAAGTGTAGAGACAAAAATAGACCCCCAAAATAGGTATACAAAGTTACAATATGGGAATTGGTATAAAACTTGATAGCATCATTATAAATTAAATATGATGAGCAAACAGCAAGCATTTTTTTTTAGAGCCTGTCATAGTTACTTTAATCTGCCTGATGGAAAGCATAAATAAAATTCAAGAGTGGTGGTTACCATACTCTATAATATACGATAATACTCGTACACTATGATGTCCTACAGAGATGCTTTTTCACGGCCTGCGTTGATAGTGCATATAGAAACTTAAAAATTATTATAAATCAAATTTGCTTTAATATCAGTTCAATTAAATTGTTTAAAGTTACGGATGTAGACATCCGTAACTTTAAACAGAAACTGTATATAAACAATGTAAACTTGTAAGCAATTTTAATACCGAAGAAGCAATTTGACTCAATGTGATTTAACATAAATTCAACAAACCAATCAGGCTGTAAAGAAGAAAATCAGTAACTGCACTTAATCATAATGGCTCTAATTTTATAAATAACGCTTTCAATACGAACATTTGCCAGTGTTGTTATGGGCTCAGAATACGTTTACGAATGCGACATATTTGTTATCGTGTGGATTCATTAATCACTCCGGGTTGCCTTGTGGCTCCTACACGATCCTATATTTCACTGTTTTCCTCCCTGTCTGACCTAGACAATATTTGTGCCCGAAATGTTTGTAATCTACTGAGTGATTTCGGATAATTTCATTTTATTTATTCCCTCATTTATCTTGTTTTATGAAAGACGAAGTCATTGAAATATTCGGTATTATAACAAACTTAGTTGTTCTAACATTTAATACATGTGCTATCAATATTTTGCTCTAATTTCAAGTTTTGACCCAGTTCTGAACAAGCTGTTGTATTACTCGGGTATTGTATCTCCTTAAGAGCCACTTTCATTCGTCAAATGGTTTAAAACTCAGGAGTAATTTAGACTAACTTTATATATTGATTTCTTATATTATGATTTTATTTCAATTAAATCTTCTCACATGTTTAATATCTTATAAGCCACATTCTATTTTAGTTTGTAAAATATTGTTCTAGTCATCCGGCTCACACGGTAATCTCATAAGAGATAGTCAGTTATCATAAGAATACCAGATGTAACAATATTCTTAGTAACGACCATATGCAATTATCACTCAGAGCTCGACAGTGAATATGATTATAAGTCCCGATAGAACGTTATCCCAAGGGTGTCGTTTGCCTTCCCACTTTTAAGTACTATGATTTTCGAGGGATACTTTTATAACATTTGGTACATAATTTGCAGCTAGTTAAATATTACTGTTTTATCTAAATATTAGCAAAAATGTGTTCATTAACTGTGTCGGAACAACACTTTCAAGTCGATCACGTGGCTTTACAAAACATTTAATTTTTACATCATCATCTATTTAGGGGAATGCAGCAAAAATTCAATGGCATAAATTTGTCAGCTTTCATCAATAAATCCTTACATTGATTTATTGACAGGCGCGTCCTATTCTTAGCAGATTCGATATAATTTGTTAGCCAAATAATCCGGGGCTTTCGTCCCTACTGCCATAAATAAAAGCGTTTCCAATAAAAGAACGGAGACAATTATTGCACGGTGTACGAAGCTAAATTTCACCCACATTATAGCAAATAATGGGTAAACAGTAGGCGAATGGCGTCACCCTCTGTCGCTTTGCATCGATATGTTACGCCCTGATCCCCTCGCATCTAAATGCACAACGAGAGAAGAAAAAAAATCATGCCACGTTAGGGTAACGTAGTAAATGTGAATATTTATGTCGTAGGCACGTGCTGATGGGACATAATGGTAACATGAATTTCGCATATTGGTAATTACAACCGAAAGATTTTTATTTACACATATTACTATTTTGTGCAGTTAATCTTATTTTAATAAGATTTAAATGTGTTTAATGCTAGTACTTACTTTAAAAATTATTTAAAGGTGTAAGAAATTAGTAATACATTGTAAATAATTTTGTCAACAGCTGTGTCGTAGAAAATCATAGTGTCATAAATTTTTGAAATAATTTAGTGAACAACTTATCTGTGAACTAAATTTCAACTAAATCCATTACGTGATCTAATGTTACGCTTATGATTAAGTAAACAATAAACAGTTTCACTATCGTAAAACAAATCATTTTTATTTTCTTGGCCGAAAATCATATTTAAAGTGCGTCAATCGAAAAGATAAATCCCTTTAGCCGTTCTGTACTGATGCGCAGGCTCATAAATGATCAGCATTATATCGTTATCATTTAGCATTTATATCGACTAACATTATCAAAGAGATTTATTTAACATTCTGCAATAAGGAGAACTTTTAGACTTTGAGTAAATTATGTTTTGAACACAAACATTACATCCAAACTTTCCTTTGTTTATGGTCAAGCTATGTTCTTATCATGCTGTTCATGAATCTTAAAACATAACCGTAGGAATTAGTTGGAACAAAATATAAAGAATAGCAAACAAACATGCACTTAACTAATGTAACTTTTAATAAATAGGATTCGTTTAAGCCCCAGAATTAAACCAAATGTCTCCAAATAAACGAGTGGAAGCTGCAGAAAAGAAGCTAATCGCATTTTTTTTATGGTATAGCATAGGGTGGATCGGGGACACGTTAGCCCCGAGGGATACAGTGTACGGTACGTCTCTAAGTCTATTAAGACGACTTGCTCGATCCTCGGGGGACGTCGGAACGCTCGAGGGCAACACGATAGAAAAACATTGTTATACTGGGAAAAGGCACCTGTACAGTTTAAAAAGAAAAATCCTGGTCAATCTCCGAATACGAGCCTTCTTGTTACTGATTGTTTGATATAGACATTTTTGTATCAAAACAATTAGTGGCACACTAGACAAGGAAATAAAATCAGACAAAACAATCGTTTCGAAGAAAATGCGGCTACAATTTTTCAGTTGCAATCAACCAAGATCCTTTAGCCTTGGGTTTAAACACCACAGAACAAAGAAGCCGAATGAACCTCTTACTCATCATGATTTATTGTGCAATATCTATAAAATGAAATTGCGGATTGTAAACAACGCTACAGTTTTATAGGTGGACTTGGCGAACAGATGTAGGGACATTCAGTGCCTCGAGGGACGCAGGGGACGGTGTAACAATGTTACCGAAGTTCAAGCAAGGCCGAAGGGCATCTCCGGGCCAAATTGTGACCGTAAGATCACGCTCGTCTATTTGCCAAGCCAAATTACCGTGGTTAAACGTAACATTACGTGCGTTACTGAATACAATTGAACAAATTCTAAATGTACAATATTTGTTTTAAAAACAAAAAATATTGAAAGTAATATATCCTTATGCACCAATTACAAGTAAGTTATTGTATCGAGATTATTGCTGTTTATAAATAATAAAATTTTAGTACTAAACTGAATTGAAAAGTACTGAAATCCGATTACATCGACAGATTTCCGAACACATTAAAAAAAGAAAGGGGTACACAATTTATTATTCATAATTCTTACTCTAGAATATCACAAAACGCTTGATTTCAAGTCTTTCAATCATTCTCTATAATAAAGTTTATGTATAGATGTTCCGTTCGATACATTCGACATGGCAAGAACAATAGTCTTTTATGTCATGGGCATGGTCCACCGGTTGCGCATTGTACTTTTTCCAACCCCCGATCATGTTCTATTTTCTATTTATAAAGTAAAAGGCTGATATTTTTAGATCAAGTTGTCATTTTATTTTGTTTCTTTTTTTGTTTGTTTCTGTATTGTTCGGTCATGTCAAGAGTATATTGAAAATAGTACAGTTTAAGTTGTGAGAATTGATTACGGTATTTAGTTCAAGTCTTTTTTTTTGTGTAGATAGTTTCAGACTATTAACAAATATTTATAACTGAATCTATTTTAAATATTGTTACAACTATCGCCGTTAAAACTAATTTCATAGTAAAACCGTTATTCTATGTTCAAATATTTATTTAACATTTTAGATTTTTTATTTTTGTTATGTTAACTATAATCATTACATATTATTTTTATTGTTTATAATTTACACTGTATATAATTTAACCGCATGGATGGTGTAATGGTTTATACAGTAACCTCGTGATTTTCTACTGTGTTGAAAGTTGTGGGTTCGAAGCTTACATGGGACAACACTTTATGTGATTTCATTGATTGTTGTCTTGAATCGGGTGTTCTTTGTGTTCGTTTCATACATGTTTCTGAAGTCCTTGTATATGAATAATACTGTGTCGTGGAGGACTGTTTCTGTTGATCTTCCAACAGGAGCAAGACAACTACAGAGTTCTCTTTATAAAAAAAAAAAAACAAAAAAAATTAGTCCCCTTAAGTAACTCAGGGTTTTGTACAGCAATTTTACTACGTCAGGTATTTTTTTACATTTGTATTAATACTAGCTTTGCCTATAGCTTTGTTCGCAATTATGTACCGATTGAATAATAATAATGTATCTCTTTTTTATACACCAGGTTAAATACAAAGATAACTTAAAGCTAAAGAAGTGCAAATGGCAGCCTTATCGCCCGTTGGTAATTTGTATGAGATTAAAAGTAGCCTATGTTCTACGGTAAATTTACAATCTACCCATCTTTAAATTTCATCCAGCACTATCTTTAAAAAATATTATTTATAAATTTGGTTTTAATAACATTACCTATATAGTTTTTGTATTATCTTCAAAATCGCAGGCACATAATTTTACACTTTCAGAAACAATGTTCAACAGAGATAGTCCGGCAATTGTTACCACTACGCACCAACCATGTAATCACCACATGGTAAGGCACTTAGTTACTGTTGTTTATCAGCGCAGCAATAAAAAAATGATAACCAATACATAAAATTGTATAATAATTACAAGCTCATTAGATAAAAACAGGTTTCTATTTGAAAACATTTGTGTGTTACTGCTCTGCATATATTTTAAAAACTATTCTTAAATACATAATTAAATAAGTTGCAAAAACCGCTTAAATTATTTTAAACTCACACATCACATACATTACGGGCAGTCAAAATGGAAAATGTTGAACGCAAAATATAAAACGTAATTTTTATTTATTAATTATTAAAAATTATTTCTAGAATTGTGTTTGTAAATGATACTTAAAGTGGTTGTTTTATTGACTAACTAGAGTACTTACTATATTGACTAAGTATTCCCTTTTTTGATATTTTATAATATATACTATTATATCATACTTATACTCATTACAATCTCCTCTTTTAATTTTGCCAGATAGATCTTTTACAGCTACAAAGAATACGTACAATAAATATCGAAGCCATATTTCTACCCTTTATTATTCTTAAAGAGTATGTGGGATCGGTTACTAGTTCAACCGGTTTCATCTGAACATCCGTTTTTTTCAGAAAACCACTGGCTTTGGACCTTCGATACAAACAAATTGATACAAACGACTTGTTCAATCTTTGAATTCAGTTTACTCTTTGTGTTATGAAGATCCAATGCCAGTCGTTGTCTAGAAAAACTGATGTTCAGATAAACCCGGTTGAGGTTGAGTATTAATTTTGGGAATAATAAAGGCTAGGAATAGGACAGTTACATTGAATATCTTCTCTGTAGCTGTGAAAGATCTATCTAATGGAAATTTAAAGAGGACATATTTTTTTATGTTTTAAGAGCCTGCCAAAGTGATTCTACTCTGCCTGATGGAAAGCATGAATGGAATACAAGGGTTGTGGTCACCATACTCATTGTAAATGCAGACAATACAGTGCGGTGACCCAGACTATGGCGACCTAGTGAGATGCTTTTTACGCCACGCTTGGTGACATAAAAGGCATGACAGTCATCGTGGCAGTGTAAGCCTCACATAGTTATCACGATAACTGTCACCCCTGCATCAACGGGCCTCCGGTCTCGCACTCACTAACGAAACATGACACCACGGATGCTGGCGCTTTAGGTTGGTCTTCTGCGGGAGGGTAGTACTGTCCCGGTCGAACCTGCCCGTTCGTACTGCAATCAGTGTGGCTCTATTACCTTAATAATTATACATTATTATAATTACTTTTTTTTAAAAAGACGTTTGACTCACAACGTCATCTAGTTTCAAACTAAGCAGAGCTTGTGCTATGATAACTAGACTGACTGATAGAATACTTAGATGCTTTTTTTTGTAAATACGTACATATTATAGACGTAAAACACCCCAAAATTCCAAATAAATATTTGCTATATTTTCTTACAGTCATTTGTAATAAAATTAAAATTAAATATATTTGAACTGCTTTTTTTAATTTTTTGTTGGCTTTAAAAAAAGTCTATGCAACATTAAACCAAAAGTTTTTAAATTATAACCATATGTTCATCTCTCACTGTAATTAAAGTGAATGACTATGAATGAAAACACTATGAATAAATCCTGTGTCGCGGGGAGCTTTAGAAATATATAAGAAATGGATATATGGATCACACAAAGTGTTGTCCCGTGTAGAGTTCAAACCTACAACACTCAGCGAAGTAGTGAGCGGCGTGGCGACCGCTTAAACCATTAGTTCAACCGTGCAGTCAACATTATTTTTGTGATGTGTCCTTAGGCTTCATCTTGCTCCATTGGCTCAAGTTTATTCTCTTGTTTTACAGAGTTCGTTTTCTCTGAGTCAGGTGTATAAGAATCCTATCTAACATATGAAGCTGTTTTATATTTACAATGCGTACTGGGATTCCATTTTTCTACGTGGGATAAACTTGATTGCTTTGTCTTGGAGATTTTATTTCCTACAGGTCAGGCCATTCTTGCTTACAAAATTTCATTATTTTGTGATACATTATTGTATTGCATTGTTTTATTAACATCGTCTGTAAAAAAAAAATATAGTCATGCACTGAAATCAGAAAGGAATGAAAGGAAAGAAGATGGAAATAAATTTAGAGTGATTTCTACATTAATTTGAAACTTAAGAGCTCTGGATGAAGAACATCTTTCATTCAAAGTTATATATATAAAATAAAATATCTTTTACAGCATACATAAACAGTGAGTCTGTATAACCACTTCATAGGCTCATGGAACTAAATGTAAATTAGGATATCCTACACCTTACGACTCGTATAACATGAGAACATTTCCCATTGCTACACGATCTTACTAAATCTTTGTTCACATAAGAATCCTGTTGCCATTATCACCAAAAACTAGTCAACGTAATTCACGTTTACAACGTTCGTTTTACAATATATATGTATGTTTATTGTATCTTATATATACCTTCAGTAGACTTATCACCTAAGCATTATCGCGTTTCCTGACGATAATGGAACTTTCGAGTGTCTGTAACCCAACATTAATTTAACTGGTACTTTCATCTAATGGCGTTGGTTTCGCTAATTGTATGTTAGAATAATTATATTGTGCGGCGCGTATTCATTTTAATGGATTTCGTATGTTATATACGGTTAAATGTCACTTGCACTGGTATTAATTCACATTAAAACGCTAGTTACCGTTGAGAATTGTCTCTCGTGTTCAGAGATCATTGCGTTCGGCTTTTGCTAACACTGCATTCTCAAAAATAATTTGCAGAGATTAATCTAATTAAAATAGCAATTCAATTAATTTTAAATTTTATAGTACATAGTATTACAAAAGTACAGCAATATTGCTAATTTTGAACGAATGATAGTAAACCTTGTCAATTTCTAACTTTGATCAGATATATGCGGACTTAAATCCGCTGTTCAGATATACCCTCTACCACCTAATGCGCTAGTTTTCTCTTCCTAAAAATTTTATAAATAAAGTATTATTTATGATATTGTGATGCTGAGGACTCAAAAAGGGTCAACATGTGCAAAACAAAGAGATATTGTCATTGATGTTACTATTTAATATTTGGGCATGATTTAACAAATAAAAGTTATGTTTTTGTTATAATAATGTACTTTATTGTTAATTTTTATTTAAAATATTTATGTGCACTTTATTGTTAATGTTAAAAATGACCCAAAAACTGCTTAGTACAATAATAATAACAACTTAATTAATACAATAACAATAAACTAATATTTAACTATAATACAATATTTACTTAAAATAACTTCATCATCAACAGCCTTTTACAGTCCACTGCTGGACATAGGCCTTTCCTTAGCAAGGAGGTATTGGTCTACTATTCCACGCTGGCCAAACAGGTTAGAATAGGGTTTGTTTCAAGTTTTCCTTCTCTTTGCAATGATGTTGTCTTGTATACTTGGTCCCTTAGTCGCCTTTTAGGACACCCGTGGGTTGAATAGGGGTGGTAACACTATGTATTCTTAATCCACAACCACACGGACACATAACTTATATTAATGTTTTTTTTTCATGTTTGTTATATGATACTTCTTTGTTGAATAAGTCCTAGGGTCCACAAAAAAATATTTTATACTTTTTCTATTTTTAACATTTTCTCCACCACCTTCACTTATATCAAAATTTAGTTTTCTCTTTGAAAGAAATTTTCTGTTAGTTTCACGATGTGTGTTTGGGGTTTCAAGTTGTTCCCTGGGCTCGACTTCATTCTCTCGTCTTAGAGATGTAGTTTTCTCGAAATCGGGCGTATAGGAAACTAATCTCACCCATGGAGTAGTTATCTTCTCGGAAACCGATTTTGGAATGCCATATTCCTCCGTGGCCTCAACTGCATCATCTAGTCCGTGAGAGTAAGGTGTACTCAAGTCTATTGTTACACACGGACTTGCCTTATTTATGTGATGAATTATTGGAGTTCCATCTTGCTCCACCGGCTGAACTTCACCATCTAATCTTAGAGATTCCATTACGCTGTCTTCATCTATATTACTCTCTTCGATGTGAATGTGATATTTTTTGCTATTCATGTTGTATTTGTTTGTAAAATGAAAGAAAGAAATAAAAAAACCTTGTGAGCAGTCTATGAATCAACTGACACTTTAAATATCACAATGGTAATGAATGAGAACTGCAAATTTTTGAGGTATATATACAAGCAATGTCATAATTAATTAATTAGAAGCATTAGCACTTAATTACCTACCTAATCACCGAGATTCGTGACATTATTATAAGTATCAAGGACTTAATAAGTAAATGACTCATTACCGGAATAATAAATTGTCAGGGAATTAAAAAGATTTTTGCTGCTACCGATTGATTTTTTTAAATAAAAATATAAGGAATATACTTATTCGTGGTAAATGTGTGAGCTTTATACTGCCACGATGACTGTCATGCATTTTAAGAAGATTCAGAATAAGTTGAGATTGGTTAAACCGATTTAAGATTTATAGAATAAAACACTGTTATGATAAAAAACTCAAAACTTGGTAGATTTTCATCGTCATCATATATTTAAAAATTCAAAAAAATATGTCTTGTTCATTTGTTCTTTGATTACAACACTCATGTTAATTGTTCATTCTTATGACTGTCTGTTTATTTTAAGATTTAATTTATTGCCAGCATTCGTGTTGTCGTGTTTCGTTGGTGAGTGTGAGACCGGAGGCCTATTGATGCAGGGGTGACAGTTATCGTGGTAACTGTGTAAACCTTACACTGTCACGATGACTGTCATCCATTGTAGTTTCCCAAGCGGGGTGTGAAAAAGCATCTGACAAGGCCGCCATAGTGTGGATCACCATACTACACTTGTAATTTACATTTGCAATGAGTATGGTGATCACAGTTTTTGGATTCTATTAATGTTTACCATCAGAAAACAGTACATTTGGTTATAGCAGAATGATACTGTCTCGTCGGTCTAGCGCTTAGTGCATACGACTGCCGGTCAGGAAAAAACCGAATTCAATTTTCATGTTTAGTCAATAAGTGTTATTGAATTTTTCTGATTACAAAAGACTTAGTAACAGCCCGGAGATTGGAAATTGCGATCTAGTCCCCGTGTCTCGGAGAGCACGTATGTAAATCATCGGTCCTGCAAATGATCTCTCCCCGGTCATGTCGGATCTCCATCTCATTGGATCGTGAGAATGAGGGAACAGAGAGTACACCTGTGTTTGCGTGCACACTTGTGTAATATAATATCTCCAGCATGGTTGGCTAGGATTAAATCACTATAGAAATGACTTAGACGATTTCAAAGAATTAAATTAATCAGAGAATTTAGTTAATTGACAAAAGGTTATAAAGGTTCAAAAATTTAATACTTCGTTATGGTGTAGTGTTGAGTAATTGTCAACTATAATATTTACATGTATTGACAACTGCCACAACTTTGTTTATTAGTTGTTGAAAGTTGTGAAAAAGTCTGAGAGAACAAACACTTTTCAAACTTATTCCTCCATAAAAGTAATTTTAGCCAACGTTGTAAATGTTGAAGGGGTTTTCGTTTCTTGGATTGGTACGCTTTATACTCTAACTAATCATCATGCAATTTTATTAAAGATCCAAAAAAGACTTAGGGAACCTGAGGAATTGATAAAATTAAGGCAACAATCCCGTGGTTTTGTTTGCTTAATTTTTTACCTAACATTCAGTGTGTTTCTTTTTATGAATGTCTGTATATAAGGTATTAAATATATATTTAAGGCGTCTTCTCACTTTGGAAATTAAACAAATCGATGTTTATTTTTTTAAATTAAATTTTAATTAAATTTATTTTTTAAAATCGGAATGTCCATTGTATGGTCCATTGTATGGAGCAGGCATCGTTGATTAACCCGAGGTCAAGTTTGACATGATTTTTCTGCAACCAAAATTTTAAACGCGTTTATCTCAAAACAAGATTTTTCGGTGCCTTGTTGATGAAATTTCGGAAACTATCCTGCCGATTGTCACGAAATTTAAATGACATATTCTTCATAGTTATGGCTATAGCGCATATCATCAGATTTTTGAAATTACGATTTTAAGAATTTTTATTTTACAAAAAACTGCAAAGGAATCGCGTTTTTTTTTACTTTTTCGAAAAACGTGCGCCATTTTGTTATTTTTGCGAATATCAAAAATCTGATGATATGCGCTATAGCCACTGACATACTGAATCTTAAACAGTTTTATTTTTTTGTTTCAAATGACCCATCTCGGAGATACCATCAACAAGCCACGACCATAACATTTTTAGATGGGTTTTCCGTTGCTACTGTTGTATTATAATAATTGTTCAAAAAATAAAAATAAATTTTTTTCATGTCCTTAAAAGATGTGTTTGTTACATAGGATCTATTTTATCCCATAACTTTAAGCAAAAATCCTCGAAAAAAAATCGCGAAAATAGTCTATTTTCGAGGCGCCTAAAGTGAGAAGACGCCTTAAGTAGTATTTCATGAAAAGCTAAGTAAAATAACCTTATAAAAGACTGAAATTCAAACTTGATCCTGCAATACAGTGAGCTTAAGTGATCGCTTTATCTTCTGTACCCCTAATGCAAAAACGGTGCTACATACATACCACACACAACCGTTGACCAAATTACCGTGGTTAAACGCAACATTATGTGTGTTAGAAAACTGAACAAGTTCTAAATGTACAATATTTATTTTAAAAACAAAACATATTGAAATTAGTGTATGCTTGTGCATCAATTACAAGAAAATTATTGTATCGAGATTATTGCTGTTTATAAATAATAAAATCTTAGTCCTAAAATGAATTGAAAATTATTAAAATCCGATTCCATCGAACGATTTCCAAACACGTTAAAAAGAAAGGGGTACACAATTTACTATTAATAATTCCTTCTCTAGAATATCATAAAACGGTTGATTTCTAGTTTTTCAATCATTCTCTATAATAAAGTTTATGTATTGATGTTCCGTTCGATACATTCGACATGGCAAGAACAATAGTCTTTTGTGTCATGGGCATGGTCCACTGGTTGCGCATTGTACTTTTTTCAACCCCTGATCATGTTCTATTTTCTATTTATAAAGTAAAAGGCTGATATTTTCAGATCAAGTTGTCGTTTCATTTTGTTTCCTTTTCGTTTCTGTTTTGTACGGGCATGTCAAGAGTATATTAAAAATAATACAGTTTAAGCAATGTGAATCGTTTGAGATATTTTGTTCAAGTCTTTTGTTTTTGTGTAGATAATTTCATACTACTAGTAAAGATTTGATAAGAATTGAACTCTTATTCAATATTTAAAATATTGTTGCAACTGTCGCCGTTGAAACTAATTTCATAGTAAACAGAAGCATTATACTATGTTCAAATATTTATTTTTATATTTTATATTTTTCAGCTGATAAATTATTTTTATTATGATAACTATCGTTGTAATGTATTATTAATATTGTTCATAATTTATACTATCAATAATTAAACCGCGTAGATGGCGTAATAATTTAAACGGTAAGCTCATAGTTATCTACTGCGCTTAATGTTGTGTTCAAACCTCACACGGGACAACACTTTGTGTGATTTCAATTATTATTGTCCTGAGTCTGGGTTTTCTTGGTGTTCGTTTCACATATATTTCTGAAGTTCTTGTATATTAATAATACTGTGTGGTGGGGGACTATTACTGTTGATCTTTCAACAAGAGCAACTGGCGAGTTATAATTACAAAAATAACTAAAAGTTAAAGTAGTGCAAATGGCGGCCTTATCGCCGTAATTTGTATGAGATTAAAAATAGTCTATGTTCTACGGTAGAGTTAAAATACACCCTCCTTATAATCTTATCCAGCATTGTCTTTAAAGAATGTTATGTATAAATTTAGGTGTACTAATAATATATAGTTTTTGTATTATCTCCAAAATGGCATGAACATTATTTTACACTTTCAGAAACCATGTTCAATAGAGATAGTCCGGCAATTGTTACCTCTACCCACCAAACATGTAATCACCACATTATCAGTCACTTAGTTACTGTTGTTTACCGGCACAACAATATAAAAATGATAACAAATACAAACAATTGTATAATAATTACAAGCTCATTAGATAAAAAACAGGTTTCTACTTGACACCATTTATGTGTTACTGCTCTGCTAATATTTTAGAAACTATTCTTTAGTACATAATTAAACAAGTTACAAAGACCGCTTAAAGAGGTTAACAAATGTAATTTATACACTGTACCAGAATACTTATTATACCGACTGAGTATTCCCTTTTATTCTTTTGTTATTGATAATTCATATTATGCGCCACATTATATCATATATATATATATATATATATATATATATATTCATATATATATGATATAATGTTATGCATAATATGAATTATGCTCTTAAAATTGCCATTAGATAGATCTTTCACAGCTACAGAGAAGATGTTCAATGTCACTGTCTTATTCCTGGCCTTTATTATTCCCAAAATTATTTGAGATCGGCTACAAGCTCAACCGAATTTATCTGAACATTAGTTTTTCCAAACAACGACTGGCATTGGATCTGCGTAACGCAAAGAGTAAACTGAATTCAAAGCTTGAACTAATTGTTTGTATATTTGAGGATATTAACTTCCCAATAACGATTGCCATAGATGGTCATGGGGCTAATGGCTTAACGTGCTCTCCGAAGCATAGGTAAGAAATATTCCTGTTAAGAAAGATCCAACAAAACACTATTTGACCCTACCTAAGAATCAAACCCGAGACCTCTTGATTGGCAGTCGCTAGCGGTTGCGTACCTTTAGACCAACGAGGCAGTTAAGGCAGATAAAGGAGCAGAAAACGTTCCATGTGAAAGTAAAAATTATGTCAAAATACATAATTATATAATTAAAAATTAAATATATTTAATCTTGAATGTGTATTTTATTTAATACAAATTTAAACTTTTATATCTCATAAACTTAATAGTTAATAAAAAGTTAATGAGTTCATAACGCTTACTTATAGCTTACTTACTAAAATCACCATCCGAAGGGTAAACAACCCAAATGTATTTTCAGAATATGTACACATTGTAAAATAAATGCTTAATCATACTTTGTAACTTTGGTAGCAATATTGGAATAAAATAAAATATAACTATATTTCTTAAAATTATTAGTAATAAAACTAATATTATACATTTTTAATATTTTAATTATTTTTAACTTTTTTGTTCGCATAAAAAGAAATCTATGCGACATCAAAACCAGCAGCTTCTAATTTGTAACAATTTCTTAACCTTTCGCTGAAATCAAAGTCAACTCTTTTTTTTGCAACAGATTTAATTTTTTAATTTTTTTAAAAAGACAACGTTCGTCTTAGAAATAAATCATGTGTCGCGAGAGACTTTACAAACATACAAGAAACGGACACAAATATCACCCAAATTCGAAATAAAATTTACGGATCTAACAAAGTGTTCTCCCATGTGAGGTATGAACCCACAACACTCAGCGAAGAAGAGAGCGGCGTGGCGACCGCTTAAACCACCAGGCCAACCGTGCAGTCAATATTATTTTTGTGATGTGTCCTTGGGCTTCATCTTGCTCCATTGGCTTAAGTTTATTCACTAGTCTTGTAGAGTTCGTTTCCTCTGAGACAGGTGTGTAGGAGTCCAATCTAACATATGGAGCTGTTTTATATTTACGATACATATTGGGATTCCATTTTTCTATGTTAGATAAACTTGATTGCTTTGTCTTAGAAATTTTATTTTCTACAGGTGAGGCCATCCTTTTTTACAAATTTTTTTTTGTGATGCATTATTGTATTGTATTGTTATTGTTAACATTGTCTGTAAAACAAAATATAGTCTGGCCCTGAAATCGAAAAGGAATGAAAAGAAAGAAGACGGAACTAAATTTAGAGGGATTTCCACATTATTTTTGAAACTTACAAGCTCTGGATGAAGAACAGCTTTCATACTAAGTAATATATATAAAATAAAATATCTTTTACAGCATACATAAACAGTGAGTCTGTATAACCACTTCATAGGCTCATGGAACTAAATGTAAATTAGGATATCCTGCACCTTACGACTCGTATAACATGAGAACATTCCCCATTGCTACACGATCTTACTAAATCTTTGTTTACATAAGAACCATGTTGCCATTATCACCAAAAACTAGTCAACGTAATTCACGTTTACAACGTTCGTTTTATAATATTTATGTGAGTTTATTGTATCTTATATATACCTTCAGTAGACTTATCACCTAAGCATTATCGCGTTTCCTAACGATAATGGAACTTTCGAGTGTCTGTAACCCAACATTAATTTAACTGGTACTTTCATCTAATGGCGTCGGTTTCGCTAATTGTATGTTAGAATAATTATGTTGTGCGGCGAGTATTCATTTTAATGGATTTCGTATGTTATATACGGTTAAATGTCACTTGTACTGGTATTAATTCACATTAAAACGCTAATTACCGTTGACGATTGTCTCTCGTGTTCAGAGATCATTGCGTTCGGCTTTTGCTAACACTGCATTCACAAGAATAATTTGCAGTGATTAATTTAATTGAAATAGCAATTCCATGAATTTTGAATTTTATAGTACACAGAATTACAAAAGTACAGCAATATTGCTAATTTTGAGCTAATGATAGTAAACCTTGCCAATTTCTAACTTGGATCATACATATGTATATGCGGACTTAAATCCACTGTCCAGATCACCCTCTAACACCTAATGCGCTAGGTTTATCTTCCTAAATTTTTTATAAATTAGGTATTATTTATGATATTGTCATGATGAGCATTTAAAAAGAGTCAATATTGGCAAAACAAAGAGATAATGTCATTAATGTTACTATTTAATATTTGGGCATGATTTAACAAATAAAAGTTATGTTTTGTTCTAATAATGTACTTTATTGTTAATTTTTATTTAAAATATTTCAGTGCATTTATTAAATATCACAATTTTTTATCTGCTATTTTGTTATTAGTGCTAAAAATGACCCAACAACTGTTTGGCACAATAGTAATAATAACTTGATTAATACAATAATAATACCTAATATTTAACTATAATACAATATTTACTTCAAATAACTTATATTAACCTTTTTTTTTTCATGTTAGTTATATGATATTTCTTTGTTGAATAAGTCCTAGGGTCCACAAAGAAATATTTTATAGTTTTTCTATTTTTAACATTTTCTTTACAATGTTCACTTATATCAAAGTTTAGTTTTCTTCTTGGAAGAAATTTTACGTTATTTTGACGATGTGTCGACTCGACTTCATTCTCTCGTCTTGGAGATGTAGTTTTCTCTAAGTCGGACGTATAGGTCACTAATCTCATCCATGGAATTGTTTTCTTCTCGGAAAGCGATTTTGGAATGCCATATTCCTCCGTGGCCTCAACTGCATCATCTAATCTGTGAGAGTAAGGTGTACTGAAATCCATTGTTACACACGGAATTGCTTTATTTATGTGATGAGTTATTGGAGTTCCATCTTGCTCCACCGGCTGAACTGGACCTCCTAATCTTAGAGATTCCATTACATTGTCTTTATCTATATTACTCTCTTCGATGTGGTCTTCGATGTGGATGCAATATTTCTCGCTATTCATGATGTATTTGTTTGTAAAATGAAAGACAGAAAAACCTTGTGAGCAGTCTATGAATCAACTGACACTTTAAATATCACAATGGTAATGAATGAGAACTGCAAGTTTTTGAGGTATATATACAAGCAATGCCATAATTAACTAATTAGAAGCATTAGTACTTAATTACCTACCTAATCACCGAGATTCGTGACATTATTATAAGTATCAATGACTTAATAAGTAAATGACTCATTACCTGAATAATAAATTGTCAGTGAACTAAAATGATTTTTGCTGCTACCGATTGATAATATTAGGAATATGCTTATTCGTGGTAAGTGTGTGAGCTTTATACTGCCACAATGACTGTTGCATTGCATTTTAAGAAGCTTCAGAATAAGTTGAGATTGGTTAAACTGATTTAAGATTTATAGAATAAAACACTGTTATGATAAAAAATCAAAACTTGGTAGATTTTCATGGTCATCATATATTTAAAAATTCAAAAAAATATTTTTTATTCATTTGTGCTTTGATTACAACACTCATGTTAATTGTTCATTCTTATGACTGGTTGGTGAGTGTGAGACCGGAGGTCCATTGATGCAGGGGTGACAGTTATCGTCGTAACAAGGCCGCCGAAGTGTGGGTCACCATACTGTATTGTCTGCATTTGCAATGAGTGTGGTGACGACAACTCTTGGATTTTATTCATGCTTACCATCAGGCAGAGTAGAGTCACTTTGGCAGGTCCTTAATATAAAAAAAATAAAAAATGTGGGTTATACTTCGATGAAAACAATGTTAATCCTGATTTAACTAAATACGTTAGATGTGTTATGCTTATTATTATATATAGCAGAATGATACTGCCTCGTTGGTCTAGCGCTTAGTGCATACGACTGCCGGTCAAGAAAAAACCGAATTCGATGTCGGGTCAATAAGTGTTATTAAATTTTCCTGATTACAAAAGACTTAGTAACAGCCCGGAGATTGGAAATTGCGGTCTAGTCCCCGTGTCTCGGAGAGCACGTATGTAAATCATCGGTCCTGCAAATGATCTCTCCCCGGTCATGTCGGATCTCCATCTCATTGGATCGTGAGAATGAGGGAACAGAGAGTACACCTGTGCTTGCGTGCACACTTGTGCAATATAATATCTCCAGCATTGTTGGCTAGGATTAAATCACCATAGAAATGACTTAGATGATTTCAGAGAATTAAATTAATCAGAGAATTAAGTTAATTGACAAAAGGTTATAAAGGTTCAAATTTTAATTCTTCGTTATGGTGTAGTATTGAGTAATTGTCAACTATAATATTTATATTGACAACTTTTTTTTTTTTTTTTTTTTTTTTTTTTTAACGTGTGGAAACCCCCTCGGGCCGTCACCCCACCGGGGTTTACGGCGGGGTGGTGTGTCGGAATCGGACCGACTAAAACCACACGGTGTGCCACTCTGCGCCTGAGACAGGAGGGATCCGGGAACCGCTGCTATTACGACATCCAGATCCCTCCTAGCGCCTGCCCGCCAAAGCGGGCACCATCTGCGGATAAACTCTCTACATAGGCGACGTACGGCACACGCGGACGTCGCCTCCTCGCGGCTGGCCATTATAGCGGATGGAGGGGAAAACCCGTCCCGTCCACCCGCGGCCACACTCAAGGCGGCAGGAGGCGCTGGTATGCGCACCTCCGCCGCCCGGCTCGCCGGCGGCGAATTGGGTCCGAGTGGATATCGTCCTCCCGGGCCTTCTCCGCCGCCTCCTTCCGCGAAATTACGTCTTCGCAGAAGGTTGCGACCGCGGTAAAACAACTGTCGCTACCGGCCATGGAGCGTATGACGGCCGGTAGCGAGAGATCTGCTCCAATAACTGCAGTGAGGACCCCACGCTGCGCCGCCCAGGCGGAACAAACCGCTAGCGTGTGTTGAGCCGAGTCCTCACTGCAGTCGCAGTGGTAACAGGCGGGACTCAATTCCCTCCTGGCGACCGAGTGCAGATACTTCCCGAAGCAACCATGCCCGGAAAGGACCTGCGTCAGTCGGAAGGAAAGGGTCCCGTGCTGCCGTCCTGCCCACTCGGTGATGACCGGCTGGAGAGCCTCCACGAGGGCAAAGCCAGCACGTGGAGTCGCCAACCGGAATGACCAACGAGCCATCGTGGCTCGACGAGTGGCCTCACGCCACTCGCGTATCTCTTCGGGCGGGGGCCGTATGCCGCTACCCGCCCGGAAGTCAGCCGTCCGCCGATAAACTTCGGCGAGCACTTCCGCCTCCAAATCCCACGGGGAAGTTCCGGCCAGGGCGCACGCCGCCTCCGTCGATACGGTGCGGTAACCGCGTATGGCTCTAACCGCCAATATCCTCTGAGGGCGCCAGAGGCGAGCCCTATTCTGGGCGGTCAGAGCCGCCGCCCACACCGGTGCACCATACAGCGCCATTGACCGAACAACCCCCGTGTATAACCGTCTCGTCGCGACGCTGGCTCCACCCAAATTGGGCAGAAGTCGCCCAAGAGCAGAAGCAGCGCCGACCAGCTTTGGAGTAAGCTGTCGGAAGTGCTCGTCGAAGAGCCACCTGCCGTCGAGGATTAGGCCCAGATACTTCATCTAGGCCTTAATCGGTACGAGGACCGAATTGACAACGATAGAGGCACCGGGGGGTGGACCACGACGGGGCCCATGAAACAAAAGGGCTTCCGTCTTATCTAGGGCCACCCGTAAACCCAGCGCCTCAATGCGCCCGACCACCAAAGAGACTCCCACGGTGGCCAGACGCGCCGCCTCTTGAAAGTTCGCCCCCCGGGCCGTGACCAATGTGTCATCGGCGTAACAAATTACGCCCAGCCCGGGGGGAAGACGACCTCGAAGGGCCCAGTCGTATCCCATATTCCACAGGAGTGGTCCGAGGACGGACCCCTGTGGAACACCGCACGACATGGGCCGCCGCCTCAGAATACCATCTCGGTCCTCGTACACGACGGTACGCTCCTCAAGATAGTCTGCCACAAGCCGCCTCAGGTACTCGGGCACCCCGTGGTAGTGGAGTGCTTCCCTGATGCAGCTAAATGGCAGACTATTAAATGCGTTGGCGATGTCCAACGACACCGCCAACAGCACGCCGCCACAGCTCACCGCCTCTTCGGTAACGGCCCTCAGGCGCAGCACAGCATCGACCGTCGAACGCCCCGCCCGAAAACCAAATTGAGCGTCCGACAGATCGGGGCCCACCTCGCAGAGGTGCCGGACGATGCGGGCAGAGAGTATCCTCTCAAACAGTTTACCCGCCTCGTCCAGCAACACAATGGGCCTATAGGCCGCCACCGAATCGGTAAGCCGTCCCGGCTTCCTTAATAGGACCAGCTTCCCGCTTTTCCAGCACTCAGGGAAGCGTCCGGACGACAAGCTAGCGTCCAAGACCTCCCTGAGGCGGTCCGACATGTGGTCGAGGGATTGTGCCAATACTCGGGCAGGTATCCCATCTGGCCCAGTGGCGGTGTTCTTAGAGCGAATCCGTAGAACAACCGCCCCCACCTCCGATTCCCTAACGGGGGGAACATTGTCCTCGTTCCCCCCGTCGTCTCTGGCCATGAAGACCATCGACGGGGGTGTGTGATCCACCCGCTGCGGGAAAAGGCCCTCGACCACATCCCGCAGGAAGCTGGGCTGGAGTGTCTCTGTAAGGGGGGGGGCCGACGTGCGGAGCTTTTGTCGCGCCGCACGATAAGGGCGACCCCAGGGGTCACGATCGAGACCCTCCAGCATCTCCTTACGCTTAATTTCCTTGGCGCGGCTGATCGCCAGCTTCAGAGTTTTCCGCGCCTCTCGGTACTCCTCATGAAGCTGGTCTTCCCCGCCCTCTTCGCGGTGTCGCCGCCGACCACGGGTGTAGGACCTCCGGGCACGAGTACAGGCCGCGCGGAGGTCCGCCAACTCCTGGGACCACCAGTAAACTTGCTTCCGTGGAGGCCGACAACCTCGTATGCGGGGCATGGCCGCATCGCAGATTTGCGTAATCGCATCGCGGAAACGACCAGCCCCCATGTCGACCTCCTCGACTGGAGCCTGCGGAGACAGCCAAGAGTGAATAATGGCTGCCTCCTCCAGTAGGTCCCTATTCAGTTTGGCTATAGCCCACCGCGGAAAGCGAGAAGAACGCCGCGCCGCGTGACCCCTACTGGGGCCCTGGGAGCGGGAGAGCTCAAATCGGATATAGAGATGATCCGAGAGCGTCTCAACCTCTTCCAGGACACGCCAGTTCCTTACTCGTGCGGCGAGGGCAGGGGTAGCGAACGAAAGGTCCACTATCGACCCTCCCTGCTGTCGCACACACGTGTTGGTGGAGCCCCTGTTTAGTAAACAGAGGCCCACCGAGGCCGCCCACTCCTCTACGGCCTCGCCCCTAGCGTCCGTTCTGGGGGAACCCCACGCAATGGACTTTGCGTTGAAGTCCCCCAGCACTAAGACGTGCCCAGACGTTAGACGCCGCATCGAGGTTTCCAAGTTGTTAAGGAAAACCTCGAAGTCGTTCAAACTCCGGTTGGGGGAGAAGTATACACCATATACAGTGATCCCCCCCCACTCGGCAGCAACATATCCAGTGCCCTTGTCTCTTAGCGACAAGGGCGGGGAATGAGCCGCCGTGGAGCCGACGACTGCCACGGAACCGTCCCAGTCACCCAACCAGTTTGGACGGGGAGGAACATAATAGGGTTCCGCGGCTACGGCAACACCGATCGACCACTGTGCCATGGTTTGCAGAAAAAGGTCCTGCGCCGCGGCACAGTGGTTCAGGTTAGTCTGGACAAGGAGGTTGGAGACTTGGGCCATTACTCGACCGTCTCTACAGCCTCCTCCATGGGCGACGGTATAGACGCACGAACAACGTCAGAAGCAGCCTGGGCCGACTGGCTAGCCCCTGACGCCTGCCGAGAACTGCGGGGAGGTTTGCAACCCCCCTGCCCAATCTGGTGATTGGCGGGTTTGTTACCCGCCGCACACGCAGGGCAGTGAGGGGCAGCAGAACAATCTGCCGCCTTGTGCCCCGGTCGACCGCAGCGGAAACATAATCCGCTGCAGTCGAAACAACTGACGCACTTGGCGCGTGTGTGCCCCGATGCCAGGCATTTGTAACACCTCATCGGTCTCGCCGCCAGGACTGTGATCCTAGCGCTCACGAAACCGATGAGCAGCCTGCCAGCGTCGCCCAACATTTTGGCCGACGCTACGGGACAGCTGACCCACACTGCGCCAAGTCCTCCTGGACCGGGGCGGATGGTGCCGACCCTAATGTTGTCCGTGTTGCAACCCGTCTTCTCTCTTACTGCAACACGGACATCCTCGGCCGTAATGGAGTCGTCCAGGCCCGAAATGCGCAATTCTGCGCACTTGGTGGGCCTGGCGATCTTGACACCATCCGTAGCCGTAAATATACTTCGCAGCTTCTCGGCAATTGTGTCCGCCGTCTTAGCACCTTCAGCCCCAGGGAACTCGAGGACTCGAGCTCCCGTTTGGGCGAGGCGCATTCTGACACCTACTGTCCCGAAATCGCGTGCGAGACTGTCCCGGGCCCTTTTGAAAATGGCCGCGTAGGACAGCCCGCCGCTAGCTGCCTCCGGCGAAACGGTGACTACCACAGCCGCGCTTTTAGGCGCCTGTAGTTTGCGCGGCGTCTTTGTGGCAGCCACCGCAGCCGATGGCGCCTGCGGGGTAGAGGCTGCTTTTTGTGCAGACTTCTTACCCCGTTTTCGGGACTTTTTAGCCCCTCCGACTACCTGCCGACCATCCGTGGAAGGGGCAGATGTGGAGGGAGCACTTGTGGAGGTGCCAGATACAGCGGTTGGAGTGGGGAGCGGAGGGAACTCCGCCCCAGCCCTTGCCGCTGCTTTGGTCCCTGACCTCAGTGCAGGCGTCCGGGCTGTTGCCCTGGCCGCCTGCCGTGCCCTCGTAGGAATTGCAGGAGCAGCAGAGACCGCCGCCGCCGCCGCGTAGGACACGCGGCCGGTCGCAACGGGAAGCGATGCTGATACCGGTGTAACCTTCGCTTTATGGGCCGCGAGCGGCGGCCGGACTACAGGGGCTGGTGGCAGCCTTGCCTCCAGACCAGCCAGACGCCCGTCCATCATGCGCCATACTGCATCTGTTATTTGGCGCAGATGGACATCAGGAATGCCACCGAGGTTGGAAGAGGGGGCAGGCTGAGACGGGGACGTGACCGGATCCTCTCTCGGGCGATGCGCCCGGAATTGGGCGAACTGAGCGCTGAGCTCAGCCACTTGCCCCGTCAGACGATCGTTGGCGGCTTGGAGACGAGCCACGTCCCCGATGAGGGTATCCACGACCCCCGCGATAGCGGAAGAGGAGTCCTTAAGGGCTTTCACAAAAAAGCCCTTAAGGTTACTCGACTTGGTGGCCACTTTGTGAATAATGGCCACCGCCGCATTCGCTCTCTCCTGCATGAACGATGGTGTTTGAGGAACTGAATCCCCCACCATCGGTTCCTTTATTTTTAGCAGGAGATCAGCGATCTCCTCCTCCGCTAAAACTTCGCCGTCCGCCCTGACCCGTCTATAGGCTTCCGCCTTACAGAAGACGGAGCCTGACGGGGCCGAGATCGGGGTTCGCGACCTCCCTCTGCGGCTGCTTGCTACCTTAGGAGGTAGCATCTCCTGGGATGTATCGCTCTCCTCATCCCTGGAGCGTCCGCGTTTTCGGCTGTCACTCGGCTCCGTCTCCATGTAGTCCAGCATGTCCGTCCTCGCATTGGAGCTTCCGCCCGCGGTAGATCTGGAGCGTAATCGCTCCGATGTTCTTCGGCTCCCAGCAGTCATAATAACTTCTGGGAGCCCCACCGAGGTAGGCATCCCAACCAATGCTTCCTCGTCGTTGGAACAGAAGTCCGCCCTTGCACTTTTCTGCTTCCTACCATCTATCTCCTTCTTTCCTTCCTTAGTTT
The DNA here is from genome assembly GCA_949316085.1 of Hypercompe scribonia. Taxonomy (NCBI): domain Eukaryota; kingdom Metazoa; phylum Arthropoda; class Insecta; order Lepidoptera; family Erebidae; genus Hypercompe; species Hypercompe scribonia. The sequence goes on along the minus strand of OX438981.1, from coordinate 12,185,052 downwards.
TTGTATTTTTAATTTGAATTTCCATAATTGAACCCACGAGATGGGGAGAAGAAAGGTCGACCCGGGCAGAGATCCCCAATACCCGGGCAAGCGTAAATTTGTGCCCAACCGAGGGGTCCGCAGGTGCCCCGGCTGGGAGTGCGCTTACGACTGAACTACCCATCAGCCATGCATCCCCTGGTCACGCACCAGAACACGGGATTCGGGGTAATTTTTTAGAGAGGTTTTCTTCCTCGCAGTCCGGGCGGCTAAGCCAAGACCCTCGACCCCGATTGGAGTCGCGAGACTCCAACTCGGGATTACGATATGCCGACGGAGGCAGGGAGACTACATCTCCTTATGCCTGCTCGGTGGCAGTGTAAGTGCACACCGAGCCCGTCCTACCTTTTCCACCGCTGAGCGGAGGAACTCCGACCCTAGAAAAGGTCCCACCATTGTGATTTTTTACCGAGGTTTTCCTCCTCAATGCTCCGAAGAGCGAAGAACCAACAGAGGATCCGACGAACACGCCCGCTCTGTTGGACCAAGTCTCGGCCGAATTGCCGAAGAAATGGTTTCCTCTTCGTGCTAGAATATTAGCCGTTGGCAGTGATGAACACCATCGCCAACGTTACCAGGGTGCACCACGTGGAGGTTTTCTAGCCAAGCACCCCATTTATATTGACAACTGCCACAACTGTATTAGTTGTTGAACGTTGTGATAAGACTGAGAGAACAAACACTTTGTAAATTTATTCCTCCAGAAAAGTAATATTATAATATAATAACTAATGTAAATGCTAAGGGACTTTTTATTTCTTAGATTGGTACGCTTTATACCCTAACTGATCATTATGAAATTTTATCAAGGATCCAAAAAAACTTAGGCAGGCATTAATAACATTAAGGTAAACAAATCCCTTGGTTTTTTTTGCTTAACTTTTCACCTAACCGCAGACATTCAGTGTATTCTTCTTTAATTTTTATGAAGATCTATATATAGTACATTAAATATATATTTAAATAATATTTCATGAATAGTTAGGTAAAATAACAGTATAAAAGACTGAAATTGAAAAACGATCCTACACCACAGTTAGTTTAACTGATCGCTCCATCTTCTGTACCCCTAATTCAAAAGTGGTGCTACATATCGAAAGGGATTTAAGACTAAATTTGGAATTTTTTTTATCGTTTACAACTTTTAGAAAACTAGGTTTTTCGACCTTTGACCTTGAGTGTAAAAGGTGCTGATACTGGACCATGTTTGACTTTTATTTATTTACTTTTGAAACTTGCGAAAATTTGTACAAGTTGTTTGGTAAAATCCAAGATAGCTGGACTAAGCATGTTGTTAAAATATTTATAAGAACATAACAGTCTATATATGTAAGCCGAACACATATTAATCATCAAACATTCCTCTACTTACGGATATATTTCTGTTTCAAAATAGACAATATCTATTTTGAAACAACATTGCAGTAGACATCATGAAACAAGAGGCAAACTTCGCCAAGTTACTTTTTTCTATATTCAATATATTTAATATTATACAAAATATTATAGATGAATTCATCATCATCGTCAACAACGTTTAACAATCCACCGCTGGACATAGGCTGTTCCTTAGCAAGAAAGTTTTGGCCTACTATACCCTGCTGGCCAGATGGGCTGGTTTCCGGTTTATTTCAAGTTTTTTTCTCTTTACCCTGCGTGGTATGCTGTCTTAGTCGCTTCTTATGACACCCATGGGATGATAAGGAGTGGTGACACTCCGTATTCTTAATCTGTCACAACACGGACAATCCAATAAACATACACACATAAACAAAAAATAAATAAATTACGAACATAAATAAATAAACAAAAATTTATTTCAAACTCAACTACATAAATAGGAAAAAAATATCATCCATATCACATGATGATACATGATGATGAATATATGAATGTAATAAAAAAATACTAAGAGGGCTTTTAAATTTATTTCTAGTACGATGAACATTAATTGAAAACAGAAAACTAGTAACGCAAAATGTTTAAGTTGTAAGAAAATTAATTAAATTTCAAAGTTCACGACAAACATTGTTTTATGCTTTATAGTTGGAGCTTAGTGACAACGGTGTAATCCTGATAACGGCATGGCATAAATCAGCTAAAACTGTTCGCGTCAGCATGCCCGCCGTGCCACTGCGTCGAAACACCCTAATTTACTATCGTATTAGGTGGCCGTGGCACCGATTATTTTATACAAAATGCGAAGCTTAAAATTAACGAAGCGGCCATTTTAATTTACAAACAACGTGCAATTAATTTCATTATGTTATCGATATCCCTATTTATTGGAGCAGAAGATTCAATTATATACATAACACATGAAATACAACCATAGACACAAAATCATGCGCGGATACGTCGAACGCGTAACTCATTCGGTATCGTTTAGTGGCTACTTATTGTTGTATGAACAAAGAAAGACGGTGTATTTGAGTGTATGGCAGGACTCGGGCAACAGGCGAGGCCCACACAGTTAGGCTCAATTTTAAACAATTACTGTTGAGCGAAGGGTAAATGTTTGCGTTCGACTTAGAGCGGCCCCGGTGAATCGCCCACACGCGCGCCTGACAGGTATTCATTACATTCACGATGCACACGATGCAACCTTCACGGTGAACTGGCCACAGAGATGCAACTTTTAAGTTTTTAAATTCTGAAATCTGTCTTGAAATAGAATACATTCACGCAGTCGAATGTTAGTTATTTATTTTAGGCTGACCTATAGGTAAATAAAATAGACAATAGAATATATATTGAGAGCAGTTTTTATGTACACCAGTGCATTTTTTTTTTGTAAATTCCACAGCAGTATGTCCAAGTCATTCATGGGGTGGAGATGAAGATGCTAAGACAGTTTGCAGTGTAACCAGAATTGATAAAATCCGAAATTAATACATACGTTTAAGCCCGAGAATCTGTGACATACCGGACAAGCTGCTAGAGAGTAGGATAAAATGGTATGGGACTATCAGGAGGCGACCACCTGATTACATTCTAAATCGGGCAACAAAATTGTCAGTTCCAGGAGCATGCGCTACAGGAAAACCTACATGGACAGACGTGTTGTAGGCAGACATAAAGGACTGGGCAAAACGGAAGTCATCAGCACTGTAACGTTATTTCTGGTTGTTTCCAAAATTTACACCTTGGAGCCCGTGGTCCGCTTTTGCTGCACATTCTTTTCCAATTTGCCCAGTCTTCAGCATCCCTGCTAGTGAGACCATTGACGTGCGACCATTTTACGACGTCAAACCAGAACTTTTTGCGTCTATTCCTAAACGGGACCCTGGCGGAGATGACATGGCTAAATATTTGATACCCACGTAGTCCGGCGCATAACCACAAAAGGTTGCCACACCAGTACAGGCAACTGTTCTGCAGTTTGTCTGCAGTCTCACGGATCCGAAGGCCGCCGCGGCGTTTCTCACGCGATTCTTTCATATCATTCCGTACATCCACTGTTTGTGACATTCCAGCATCGGCCACGCTTCACAGCCATATAAGAGGACAGGCCTAATAATTGTTTTATAGACCTGTCCCTTCAATCTAACCGGCATTTTGTAGCCTCAAATGACATCAGTCCCCTAACATCACAGGATCCACTCGGTCGCAAAGCATGCCTTGACGTGACAATGGATGTCACTGGATGAAATACAGGTCCCCGATATTTAGCGTCGTGGTTTGTCCGCTTGACTAATTTATCGACTATATGGATGGAAGAGGGATCTGTGCGAAAGATAAAGTGGAAGTAATATACAAAAAGGTCTAACCGCACCACCATGTAGAACGAATAGTTGAGAAGAGAGAGATCGATTTAATACCATGTAAAGATAAATAAAAGCACTTCATATGGCTCTACGTATATCAGCAAAAAAATTATGTTTACTAAGTTAATCGAGACAGCTTTCTTGCTTAAGTTGGGTGAAAATTAACTGCAGATCAGTGGGGGCAGCAAAAATTTAATACCCTACTGGTTGCAAATCTGTGAATATGCCACCTGTAACGTGGCTTCATACCTTCGTTTAGGATTCACTAGACATGTTTCGTATTAATAAATATATTATTTTCAGTATATTATCAAATAACATTAAACAATATTAACGTTAAGACCTTTATAGATGACATAAAGGCATTTTCACGAAACAAATTGTGATTTGTCATCGTGCAAATCACGCCTGTTCGCAATGTAATATCACACTAAAATATTTACGAACACGACATCCTACAGATTAATCTATAGAGTAAAACAAATGTTTAACATTGCTTTGTTAAGTTGGCGCTCGCTGCCCACGTTCTGCTTTCGTTTATCAATCTCTGGACACTCGGACGCAACAAACCTGTTTACAAATTACAACATTGTCTTAACACTTGGAAATTTCTTACGTAAAGATAATAATCGATAATCATTTAAACTAATAGGATTACTTGATCACAAAACATTCGATACGCTCGAGACACGTGATTAAAAATGAGCCCTAGAGATTAACATTCCATCCAACCCTTGGCTCGCGCCTTCACAAAAAGAAATAACAGAAGGGAGCTTTACTTTTTGAAATTTGACACGCATTTTGTGATTTATTGAAATATCTCAAACATCTTGGTGTTCTATAAGTCACACTTAGGGGAGATAAAACCTTCATTTGCTAGCTCGTCTTACTCATAATAAATCATCGAGTCATCCGGTAGAAAACGATATTTAGGTGTTAAGTTGTGAGGATTGTGAGATAACAGTTTCGTCTCAGAATGGAATCATGGAGGGTTCCATCTGTTTAAATACGATAATGGTGCACATTTTGAATTAAAACAAACCATGAGTAGTAACTTATCATTCAGAATTAAAAAGAAAACAACAATGTTTAAATAGTTACGTGTTACATCAAGTATGTTTGGTGAGCAAGCAGTCAGCATGTCAATATTTATAGTCCACATTCATGAACCAGTGACCGAAAAAATATATTTCACAGTTCACTTTTTGATATTACCTATTCGTGTATTGTGTAACCATCGGACAGTCATACTAAGAGCGTTGTATTTAAAGTCGCATACAAAGCATGTGGCTAATTTTAATTGATAATTCGCCACATTTTTTGCATTTTTATTAGCCTGTTCAAATGTAGGACGCCGGTTGGACACAGCACTGCGTGCTTCCACATAATTAGCGAGGCCCGTATCTTGCCTACCCGCACCTACTTTGCATATTTTGTTTGCGCAAACATCGCCACTGTTTGACTGTTAAAATCAAGGATCTCTTCCCAACTTTAGACGAGGACCAACATTCAAAACCATAGGTCATGCCGCTACGTTGAGTAATTAAACATGTGTCACTTTAATGTTTTACGACTGTGTAGGCTTTAATTTTGGAGGGCAATGACATATGTCTAAATAAATAACTTCTCCGCTTGCACGACACCCCGGTCGCTATAGGCCTTGTGATTTTGAAACACAAAGAAAATTCATAATTATATACATTCATATAATATTTTTTAATTCTGCGTCTTATAATTGTGTTTGTTTAAATAACATCAGCTTAATTTCTATTAAACGTAAGGTTAATAATTAGTAATTTTCGCTCTGGAACTTTAATTTACTTTACATTTCGCAAAAATATTTTGCGAGAAATATAATAATAATTCACCGTTACCTTTTATTCGAGAATTTGTATACAATCAAAATGGTGAGAAACGAGATAATATTAAGATAGCCAGTAAAATGTTATTCCAAGAAAATTACTAAAGAAAATAATAGTATTTTATTTCGTGTTGTTATACCGCAACAAAGAGCTTTATAGAAAGATTTTCATTCAGTGAGTTGGGAATAAGGAAATGTAAGTGGATTTAGTTGATTCTCGTCAGAATTAGAGGTTCAGATATTGGGCAATCCTCTCCTTTCAATGCTCTAATACATGGTCCATTGGTGAAGATGGAGGGATTATACCAGTGTTTGTCATAGAAGATTTAAGTACTATTACTCAAAATAACCAGTCAATATGCGTACCTTTACGTCTGAAAGGTAAGATTTGCAAATAGATGTTTATAGTGAAAGAATCCCGACAAGATATTTTGCGTATGTATTTAGGACCCTTTTCATTTCATACTTTATTTGCATAGGTCGCCTTTGTATTTCAACGTCTAGAATTTTCTTTGTATTCTTCCATTTCGTATGTGTTAGGTATGTATCTTTGGTAAAATGTTACAAATAATGTTTATATATTTTATTAGAATAGTATTGTAAAATCCGTAATAATTTTCAATCTCAGAACGATAAAACATGATTGCTTCAACTGAGTTAAGGAGGTTTTAAAGTATGCCTAAATACTCATTGATACTCGTACTCACAACAAATCTCAGAATGTAATTCTATTGAACTAACGATGTCTTTTCCTTTCACTGTCAATTGTTTTTTATTGGGATTTGTTGTTAATGTGCATATGTTAGTGTTGCCATAATCGATAAATTAGGTTAGATCATTTTGAAGGTCAGGAAACGTAAATTACCCTCTAAATAAAAAATAGAACAATTGATTCAGTTTCTAACAGGTGTCCAATTAAACCTTTATTTCCTCTTCGACCCCTTTCTGTATTATATAAAGTTATTGTGATGAAGTTATTTACATATTTAAAATGACTGACGCCATTATTTACTTAATCCTAAAACTCTCTTATACCTATAAAATACAGTTTATTATATTTGTAACTTGCAATAGTGTTGTGAATTGGTTCGATACTTCATTTTTAAATACAAATATAGAACCTCTCATTGAACTAAAAACTTGATGTTTGTATTCTGTGGTACACTCGACCGTATCACGCACACTAAGTTTGTTCGTCGGCGTACTTAGTAAACATATCTCTGAGTTTTTGTGGACACAAATATTTTTTAGTAAACGTGGAAACGGTGCTTTGTTTTTAGTATGCTATAAACAAACAAATATTACAATACTAGCATGATTAAAAATATTCATAATGAACATTTTCTCTGTTTTTGTTCGTAATTTCGCTTTACGTTCAATGTCTTTATTTTATAAAGATTTTTGATAAATGAAAGATTTGATTTGAATCCCATTTGAAACATAAAACAAATATGGCAGTTAGCTAAGAAATACCAATATTTGATTGTGACAGATCTAAGAGTTTAAATTTTATTCACATTTAATTACTTAAAAAAGAGGTTTTCAAGGGATAAAATAACACAATTACTCTTTGTTCTTTTTTATTAACAGAATTCCAAAGTGACTCTACTCTGCCTGATGAAAAGCATGAATAGAATCGAAGAGTAGAGGTCACCATACTTATTGTAATTATAAATAAGACTTTTTGATGGTTGAAAGCTTTTAAGGTTCCAATTACACGGATAATTCATCCATTTTTGTTTTAAAAATTCAGTTCATTAAATCTTCATAAGAAAATTATATGCTGTGTGTGTGAAAAAGAATATATCAAGGAAAAATGATACTCGAATAAATAGAGTCAGCTGCATAAAAGAATGTTTTAAAAAAACTTTCGAGAAAATTCTATTCCTCTACTAAAAATTTATCGATAGAATACAATGCTATTTGAAATAATGTCTATGTTGCTCAGTGATTTATCGAGTTCGATACTTACTTTTTCAAAGGGAGTCTAAAAGAGGGTAGATAACACTTGCAATACGAGAGCACACGTTGCCGTTAAAACTAAAACTACCTCTCTATCGGGAACTTTGTGTTGAACTTCGAGAACGTTCCCCGATATGAAAATATTTATAGAACCATTATGGCTTTACAGATATCACGGCTAATGATTTAGCCTGAGATAAAATTTCTCTCTTGAAGTTACAGTATAATTAGTCGTAAAGATGTGATAAACTTTAAGGGATTCTCAAAGGTACTTAAAGAGTCAGAAAAAAATATACAAAAATACCTACGACCATCTGTTTACGTTCACAGTAGGTTCTCTTTTTAGATAACAACACATTTATGAATATTCAATAGAAACAGTGAAGCAAAATGGTTATCTTTGTTTTAAATATATAACAATTAATTCAGGAACATGTAATAATGAGGTCTAATTTATAAAACTTATCATTCTCTTAATATAAAGGACATTAAGATAACAAATTTGAGAATACCATAAAACAAAAGAGAATTCTCAAAGGAAAATAGATTCGTCCTTAATTATTCAAAGGAGAGAGTACAATCACTAGAAAAAAATTAAGTAGCTTTATTAATATTTAAATTGTACATTATCTGTGTGTAAGAATCGGGTATTATGGCTATTGTTGCAACATAAAATTACTGTTCACATTATCAAGAGCGCATTTCCCTGGGGTAAGGCCAGCCATTAACGCCAACTGTGCACATTGGTGCTCCTTACCGTGGTAGGTAATATATTGCACACTCGGCGCTGTGAGGATATGTTGAGTTGTGATTAATAGTATTCCGCTTGCGGCTTCAAATGTGTGGAAATTGGGCACAATACTGATAGCTGTTACCATGTCTATGTTATTTAGTACTGGACTAGTTAGAAACTATATATGTTTCGTGTAAAATCCTTACACATTTGAAAGATACTGATTTTAAGTACTTCAAATATTCCAGGTTCCAGAAACAATACTAGATAGTGTTGTTTCTGGAACCCCTAACGTGTCTTTATGTACACGGGTGGATAAAGAACTTTTCAGTGGAAAGTTTTCTTGCATGCTTATTTAATATATTTAAAAACGTTGTTTTAAATGTAATCTTAGCAATGTTAATGTATATTTCTGTGCGGTGACAGTTTATGAATACACAGTGTCACTACCACTTTTCTTCTCATGGATGTAGTAAGAGGCAGCTTAGGGAGCAAAATATGCAAGACATCATCACTACAAAGAGGAGGAAAACTTAAAACAAACCCTATTCCAACTCGTCTGGCCAGTGCGGTATAGTAGGCTAAAACCTCCTTGCTAAGGAGACGCCTATGTCCATTAGTTGATTGTTAACGGCTACTGATAATAATAATAAACATGATGATGATGAATGTGTATTTTGTAAATTAACATAGGTAGATATAGAAAGACGACGGCACTTCTCAGGTATAGATTTTCTTTTGGATAAAAAGCTTTTTTAAATTTTTGCCTGTATATCTGTGAATATATATACAAAATATCATGATGATCGGTATTAAGCAGCGAAAACAACATCGTAAACAAATAATTGAAAATAATTAGTGATGATTATATTTAGTTTAATACAGAAAACCATTTGAATTTCCTATTATTTATATAATTTTAAATGAAGTTTTGTAAACATAAACACAGAAGGTTATACTCAGCATTTAATTTGACAAAACGTCATAGATGTCAAAAGTTAAACATGCATTACCAGCTTAATGTCTACCTACCTCAGAGACAAATATTACGTATAGGTATATTAATTAATATTTACTTTACCGTTAGCTACCACATTTACCGTAATTACTTAGACAACAGTTATTACTGTTTTTGGACCACATACTGTCGATTATTATCATTGTCCCAAAGATAACAAATGGTTTTAATGATATTTCATCAATGTTTTAATTGAATAATCTTAATTATCCCCTGACGTACGAGATAATGAAACAATCAAGAAATAACTGTATATGTTTGCGATGTATCTTTTGGTAAATAGTGTTTGAATTGAAACATCAGAAGTAAACTTAGACTTATTTTTCATAAACAATTTTAATGTAACTTACGGTTCATTATCGTTGTGCAAATTTTCAATTAGAAGTCCACAATAAACTGATAATATAATTCAGATTAGATAAACAGATAAGCAGCGTTATCGTAGTGCATGCGTCATTAAATTATCTGCATGCAATTAGTATGGTGTTATTAAAAGGCCATAATAATATTATAAATACAAAAGTCTGTCAGTCTGTCTGTTACTTCTTCACTCTTAAACCGCTGGACGAATTTAGATCAAGTTTGGTATAAAATAGTTTGCGTTATGGGGAAGGATATAGAATAGTTGTTTTCTCGCAATCACTGCTTTAGGGGGTAGAATGCTTCAAATGGCTAAGTAACCCTGATTGTATGTTACGCTCTCACGATTTAAATTTAGAATGCAGTTACTTTGATTTTTTACGAAGGTTTTAATCGACTTACACGTACATTTGCTTGTAAAAATTAAATATAAAATGAATTATTGATTCGTTATTGTAAGAAGTAGAGAAAAATAGTATTGTACTTAGGTAGATTAATACTTATAATATCTATGTACTTCCATTATTCTAACAGATTATTTCATACAATGGCATAGATAGAACTTTACGTACATTTCATAGGAAAAGTTCAAAGAAAGAGACATATGATAGCTTTGCCCACCTGTAAAAAAAAAAGCCTATACGTGTATCTGCCACATATTGACTAAATGGGTGGCGCAGTGATTTGAGCGGTCTCCATGCCACTGTCTACCGCACTGAGTTTTGTGGGTTCAAACCCCACATGGGACAACACTTTGCGTGATCTACAAATTGTAGTTCTGAGTCTAGGTTTTCTTTGTGTTCGTTTCTTGTATGTTTGTAAAGTTCCCCGCGACGCAGATTATTTCTAATACAGACGTTGTCTTTCTAAATAATAACAATAAAAAAATACTATAACATCTGCTAAAGCTCATATGCAGAAGAATAGTTCATCATAATATATGATTTTGGAATCTAATAACTACAGAGCTTGGATAGAATATTGCTGATTTTTCAGATTTTTGATTTCGCTATTCTTATATCCATAAAATCGGAGGCCATGTCATAGAATACTATTGACACAGACTCAAGCGATGGTTCCAGATGCCAAAAAATGTAAAAAAATATATATATTATTCCGTTTTTAAAAACTAATTAAGAACAGTTTAAAAGTCGAACTAAAATGCTTAGGGTCAGTTTCACGACTAGCGGATGAAGTCCCGGATATGTTAATGTCAATTTATTTGTAAAATATTACAGGCTAAGCACTAAAAACTAGACACTGAATACTAAACACTAAAGATAACTATTTTTAAACACCAAACCCTAGAAAACACTATTCATTAAAGATTACAGACTAAAAAGACTATAGATTGATTGATAGAGTGAATAAAAGATCACGTTCTGGCTAGAAACGTATATGTCAGATATATAAATGTGTATTTATCAATAGCTTTTATCTATTATATAATGTCATATGGCAGGTAACATCTGGATTTTTATTAGGAACCTTAGACTTTTTTTAACAACATATCATACTGTTTTCATATAAAAATCCTAATTAATTTGTGACAGGCACCATTTAGATTAGTATTCATGCAATTAACATTAAAATTTTTGTCATTATGTAAGGAAACAAATTAAACTATAAAATAAAAATCTGACAATTACTTCAATACATTCATTTGGATTACTTTGAGCTAACGAACGGTACTTTAAAATTTCCACGCTCCCATTTTGTTTCAAAAGTTTGAAATGACTATTTCTCTAACTGTAACTTTGCCTTTTGCAGAGCATGAAATGAATTGGTCAAAAAATTTATTATAGTGAAAAAATTTTTAAACTTGGAACTGTCCATATTATTTGTAACGGAGTATACATACAGATCGACTACCACACTCCTAAGGCAGCACAGGACAGATTTAGAACACGATAGGGATGTCATCACACGTCAACACGAGTGCCCTATTAAACGCCCTATTTTCACACCACTACCCTTTGAAATTGTTTTATAGATGTTTTTCGTATAGTGTATGTAGAATTTTAAACTCTTTCGACCTCTTTCACTTTCTACTAACGTAAAAGTTTTATGTCTTTAAAATGAAGATGAAAACGTTTTCTTCTACGTATTTTCATGAGTATAAACTTCAGTATCTTTACTAAAAATGATTCCCTTTCCTATAATACTGTAATTTATAGAATTATAGTTCATCCAAATAATAATTACAATCCATCTGAAGTGCTAATAGTAGTAAGTGGTGTTAATGTTCATTTATTCTTCTTTAGAAGTAAGTCTCATATCATTATCCGATAACTACTATTTCATTTTATAAATAGAATTACAGAAAGTAGCAACAATACAACTCGCCCCATGTCCCGTGTATGTATAACAAACAGTAAAAATATTTAACGACTCTGAATACACCCTTAATAGTCTTAATAGCGATTTAGTGCTAAATGGTGTTATATCCAATTACAATTATTGCGCAAGAATGTTCAATAAAGGTGTTTGAAATACACTCCACTTATATTTACTCTATCTACCAGACATCCACTAAATCTCTATAGAATTTCTAATATGTTGAATAAAATAAATCCATCAAAATATTCTGTTTTCGATGTACAGCAAAATTAAATAAATTATAATCAGTCAGAACAATAAAGACTTCATGTCATAACAAATTCTATCTCAAATAATAACAAAAGTGTTTTACGAAAGAAAACTATCTGTAGCTTTATTTTTGTCCAAAAATATACGAAAGACGAGAAAAATCTGCCAAAGTAAACCATTATCTTATAAAAAGAGACATAAGGGAATCGTAACCTTTGAAACACAAAAAAAAGAAGACACAAACCGTATTGTTGAACCTTTACCGAATTGCCTTTTACAATCAAAAAGGAAAGCTTCCAGCATAAACGTCTCAAAAATTATTACGGCCGGATTCACTCGATAAAATTGAGACTTATCCACAAAACACAAGTTGATGCCTGGCCTCGGGCAGTGTTAAAGACCGCTGTCAATCTCTCTGTATCCTTTAACCTCCACTCAATTTATTATGATTTGGGTTTCATGTATTGAATGAATTTTAAAGTTCTATCTTATAAAGATTTTAAGAACTTAAGTAGTTTTTTAATGTATTCTTTTTCATACCGCTAGAATAATGATTCCTTAAATATTATTTCACAATTCCCTTAAAACAAAATGTCATGTTTGTTTTATAATAACTCTTTCTTTTAAATGACTATTACAAGTAGAGCAATAGTTGAAATCATTTTGAATATCTTTCAACATGATATATACTCGTGGTTACAAAACATTTATATCAATATTGGAATAAAAGTAATATACCATTCACAAAAGGATAAAAAAATAACGTGCTCTCGAGTGAAGTAAATTGTATTCATAGCATACGCTTATGTATTCATAAATTACAGTCATAATTTAAATAAATACTTCAAATCCCATAAACCATATACAAAATTGACAATACTACTTTGTGAAAGTAATGCAGTAAAACGTGATTATAACCGATCGTCATATTGCATGCTATGGCTGCATTTAATATCATAAAGTAAACCAACTGTATAAGCTGTGTAATGATAAAGTATAAAATTTTATATTGTTGGCTAAAACATTGACAGCAAAAACAAGTAGGTTAGGGTAACAGCTGGGCATAACGACAGCACGCGAGAAAGCAATATATTGGCACTGAAGACGCCATTTTCTATACTCCATCGTGGCTTGTTATACCGATATACAAACATTTTTGTTCGTACAAGTTTTTGTTTTGATTTAATGTAACAGCTTGTACGTGTATATATTGTTTGAATGTTGCAGAGTTCTAGAAGCGAGACAGTATGATTACTTGCTAGTTTAGATGCTGGTATTAATGTTATAAATCACAGAAAGATCTAGCTGCAAAGGCATTGTTTTTGAAAGCATTTCCTTATAAAACTATATTAATGTAATTTCTTTTATAATGAAGGCGAATCTCTACATTATGTACATTTATAATCATTAAAGGGGTTTTTAGTTCAAAACCCCGCATTAACTGCGATAATTCTACAAAATTTATACAGAACTGTAGTGCCTTGCTACTAGATTTTTTCCTTATTCCATATATCCTCAAATTTTGTTAAGATGACTGTGTACGACAGTCAGTACACAAAGAATACACATAGAAGTTCTAAATACTACAACAGAAAATAATAAAGAGGATTTTTATTTTCAACTAAAAACATAGTGTTTACGGATTCTGTTTTTGCCATTAACTTGCGGGGCTGTACAAAATAAAGTCTTTGAGTAAGGTAGGCTTGTACACATCAGGGATGTAATTTAATAAAGCTCGCAGTCGATGAGTTAGAAACCTACCCTACTTGTAAGAACTTTACTTGGATATTTTGTACATAGGAAAGGTACATATATGTTCACACGTATCTCTCAAAGGTTACCTTAATTTGATGCTTCTAAGAATTTAGCTTTTCCTTGTAAAAGGTAAAAACTTGTGCTAATACAAAATGCATACCATTTTATTTTACTTCGTTCATAATTTTCTTATTAACAATACTTTTTTTAGAAGTCTTAATTATAGTTTTAATTTTACTTACTTGTTTCGATAAATTGTTTACGATAGTTTTGCTAAACATATTTTTATAAAGAGTTCAAAACAAGGATTTCTGATTACTAGTATTTTTGTTAACACGTTAATCTTGGCTAAATACTTGTGATAGAGGTGGGTTCACGTGGTTATTCAATTCAATAAATAGCTATTTCTCTTCTTTCTTTTTGTATGCTTGACAACATTTTTACTATATTTAAAAAAGATTACTTAAGGCATAATACAACATGAGCTAAAATTATATTGTTATATAGAAAATTAATTTAAAAGACATTTATTCTTTTGATCCTTCTTACAACATGTTGTAACTACTAAAATTGTGGCAATTGGCAATAGATATATTATAGTTGACATTTACTTAGGCACTATGCCAGTGTCCAACTGAGGTCTATTAAAAATTGTTGACGTGATGTAATATGATCCTATAGTGAAATAATATTATTTGAAACATTAATAACGTTTTATCGATTATTTCTATCGTTTCTTCTCATAAAAGTCTTAAAAGCCATAAACTTAATTTTTAAAATCGTGCATAAAGCTATCAATAAAAAAAAAATTTCAAATATAGAACAGATTAAATATTAAAGTTAATAACTACCAATTTATGTTGTCATATTAACCATGGCTTAAATATGTCCATTTTTTAGTAAATATTAATTTAACATTTAAATTCAAATTATTAAGAAAAGGAAAGGCTAAGTTATTGGACAATTCTATAAATGAATAATAATAAAGTAATAATTTTAAAAGAAATGTAAGTTGTCAAGTCAAATCTAAACATAAAGCCATGATGTCATTTATGCTTTTTTATTCTATTAATATATAATGTGTTTAAAAAAAATAGTTAATTATTTATATGCTAAATTGGATTATTTCAGACAAATCACTTCACTTCGTAATTTAGGTGCTTCTTTCGTAATATTTCATTTCATTTTAATTTACAAATTCAGTTTCGTTTAACTATTTAAAAAACCAGGTTAAGACGATGTTGACTTACAGAACCTTTTCAATATTTTTCGATACATCTAGATAAGTATAGGGGCGTTTTTTTAAGAGAACTTGCGAAATAGAGTCGTAGGTCTGTCACTGACTCATAAACATCTCTGTTTTAAAGTACTTGCGTACTATCGTGGTAAACGCTTTCAATACTTGATATTCTTCTTCTCATCTATAAACTACTCCGCTTAGATAATAGTGATGATCCTAATCAGTTAAATAATGTTTTTCTAATATATTTTGTTCAGAATTGAAATCAACTTTTACTCCTAAGAAGTTGTCACTCAAAGGTGCTACAATCTTCAATTAATGAGTCACGATAGAAATATATAAAATTAGGACAAGGCTTTATGAGCTTTATAAATAAATGAAATTATAATACCTGTATGTAATTTCGGTAATAAGTTAAATAATATTCCAATTTATTTATAAAAATATGTCATTCTGCAAAAGTTATTGCTTACGATCTAAAATTAATAACACTTCAAATAAGGTTTAAAGAAGAAACTGGAAAAGCAAAGAACAGATGTAATAATTACAATCTTACAATTGACTGTAATATTCGAGTCTCAACGATAGAATAGTTGAATTTATCTCCCACTATTGCAGGTTTTTTATTGACAGAGTTTTAGTTATATCACAGATAGAGATATTGTTAAAACATTCAATGCTTGTACTATTGAACTATTAAGAAAACTTCTGATTTTTGAAGTATTTCTGTATGGATAACAAAATCAATTATTAGTGTAGATGCATCACAGTTGGATCCATTAAATATAGTATACTTTCGATCCTAATGAAATATAGGAAGAACATTTCTTTATTTAAGACGGCTAGCACAATCCATCTTCAGTTATTACTTCAGTAAAAGTTTTGACAAAATATGTCTAGGGCAGTTGCAAACTCACTTAGTGAAAATAATATTCTAAACAGGAAACAGTTTGGCTTCTAAAGAAGTCACTCGACACATGATTCTAGTGTTAAACTTATAAGAAATGTGTTTAATTTCTAGGAAGATAAACTAGACGCGTTACATGTTTTTAATGATTTGTCTGATGTATTCGATTGCGTTCTTCACGAAACATTAGTCAAGAAATTGTAATACTATGGAGTTAGGAACACAACTCCAAATCTTCTTATCTCTTGATTGGGTAATAGAATCTACAGAGTGGAAGTTAATGGTCAGAGGTCCATGGGTCTCTGGTCACTATGGGGGTTTCGAAGGGCTCAATTAGTGGTTCGTCCGTTTTTGTTTTCATTCATATACATGACTTATCTAAAATAATAAAAGCAAATCTAATATAATATAATAATGGTGCAATTTGTGGATAACACTTTTCTTTTATTTAAACTTAAGCGACAGAGCAATTAGTTACTGACGATGCGAATAACACTATCTCTAATGTTCTGATGATGATGAAAAATTCTCACAAAGCAGAAAACTTTATAAGTTTCCTGATGTTATTTAATTATAAATGACAAAATAATGAAGAAAGAAAAAAAAATGGCATAATCACTTTGTTTTGATTGTTTGGTTTAGTCAGTGTCACAATATCATATATACATATAATAGGAACCAATTCACGCGTTAACCAGTGAATTAGAGCAGTAGACTTACTCTCGCCACCATTTGATTATAAGTTGGAAATCAGCAACGTTTACTATCACTCGTTTAGTACTAATAAATTTGCTATAGTTTTTGTTACTTTGTTATTTAATTAAGGCTAAAAATTCGTTCAATATAATTTTTCTTTATTTAGATTGTTAACTGTATGTTATTCTTACACATGCGTAGGTAGCAAAAAAACAAATATTGATCTTTGAATATAATAGATAACCCTCAATGGTAATTAGCTTACATTTACGTCAGTACAAGTAATATTTAACCGTATATAACATACGAAATCCATTAAAATGAGAACACGGCACTCTATATAACTATTCTAACGTGCAATTAGCGAAACTGACGCCATTAGATGAAAGTATTCGTTGAATTAATGTTGGGTTACAGACACTCAAAAGTTCTATTATTGTTAGGAAAAGTGATAATACTTAGGTGATAAGTCAATTTAAGGCTTATATATGATAAAATAGGCATATATATGAAACGTAAGTTGTAAACATGAATTACGCTGACTAGTTTCTAGTGATAATAGCAACAGGGTTCTCATGTAACATAGATTTAGTAAGAGCGTGTAGCAATGGTGAATTTGCTCATATTACTCGTATACGAGTCGTAAATTGCATGGAATGGAATATAATCTATAATCCACATATTGTTTCATGAATCTATAAAATGTGTATGTAGATTCGAAATTTATATACATTGTAAAGAGTATTAGTACTCGTAAATACAATTACATCGAATAAGTATGATTTTTAATCTGCAGTAAAGCGAAAAGTAGAAACCTTTAAAAGTTCAGTTCCTTTGTAAAATCATATATTAATGAAATGCAGCAAATCCTTAATGTGTTTTATCATAGTTATTGTGAAACAGCGGCCTTCTGGGCCACCATAGCATCATACTGCATTGTCTTCATTCGCGGTGAGTATGGCTACCACCGCACTTGGATTCTATTCATGCTTTCCATCAGGCAGAATAGAGTCACTTTGGTTGGCTTCTATATATATAGTTGCAAAATAGTGGTTATCTGATTTAGGTCGTGTTAGTTTTTTTATACTTGAGGTTCCCTAAGTTTTTTCTGTACTCTTAACAACGTGTATATAAATTTCATGATGATCAGTTAGGGCGTAAAGCGAAACGGATAAACTAAAAGACTGAATTTGTTTAGTATTTACAATATTAGTTGCAAATAATTTTAAACGGGTACATGTTTTTAAGAATTCCATTTTTAGTCTTCTTCAAAGTAATTGCAGTTGTCATTTTAAATGTCATAGATATCATTTATTCAACACAATATCATAGCTAACTAATATACTTTAAACCACTAATAATTTTGTCAATCAATTATTTGTATCGATTTTTCTCATGTAACTCAATCAAAATCAATTTAAAGTTGTGCATAGAGCTATCGATACAATAATATTTTTAAAAAATTATCAGCTTAAATATTACAAAAAACACCTACATAGTTTATGTTTTACGGTGACATGAGTTTTTGTGAGATTGAAATATTTTGTTGCAGTTAAAATATTATTAAAATTTTAATGGGCTTATTTATTTAACAAATCAATAAACAAATCATAATAGAGAAGTAATAGTCAAATAAAATGTTGTGTCAAATATGAAACAAATTGATGCCAGTTGTGCTTATTAACCGACTTCAAAAAGAAGGAGGTTTTAAGTTCTATTAGTCTGAGTCTAAGTATTTTTTTAATCTATATTCACCGATTACTACGTTAATTACGGGTCGATTTCGAATTTTTTCGCTATTTTAGTATTTTCCACTCATCTCATTGTGACAAGCTGGCGTTGGCAAATACAACGCCTTAACGGTTAGGAGTTGCGATTATAATTCTTGTAACATAAAAAACTTAAAAGAGAGATCACATATTTACTCGTAGTCGTATTCTTTCAATTCATTCAAGTGAGCTGTAACGATAGAAAGTATAACTTCCTAATAGTTAAGTGTTAAAAGATGATTATTTAAATACCATAGTAGGCCTTTATTTGTTTTCTTTCAGGTTTTTCAAATAATCTGAGTTATGTTAGATCTTTTAGATAATGGTCCGTAGTTCGTCACAACAGTTGTTCTCAGATTCCTATTAACTGAGTCGTAAATATGTTTCCAATAATTTCAGTTCACTATCAACTTATTCATTAAATAATAAGATATTTACTAATTAAGTGATTGTTTTTAACTAATCATAATAACTCCAAAACCTCCTTGCTAAGGAGAGGCCTATGTCTAGCAATGGACTGTAAAAGGGTGTTGATAATTTTGATAATAATCATGAAAAGTAGTACAAAAACAAATAATTTCTGCTTATATTAATACTAGCACAAGTGACAATTAACCGTATATAACATACGGTATTCATTAAAAGGAATACACGCCGCACAATATAAATTATTCTTACGTACAATCAGCGAAACCGACGCCATTATGTGAAAGTACCGGTTAAATTAATGTTGGGTTACAGACACTCGAAAGTTCCATTATCGTTAGGATGCATGATAACGCTTAGATGATAAGTCTACTGAAGACGTATATAAGATATAATAACTATCCATAAGAACGTACTTAGTAAATGTAAATTTCGTTGACCAGTTTTTAGTGGTAATGACAACAGGGTTATGTAAATAAAGGTTCACTAAGATCATGTAGCGGTGGAGAATGTTCTAATATTACACAAACGAGTCGTAAACTGCAAGAAAACCTAATTATTGTAGTCATAATGTTTATTGAGACACGAAATTTGTGTACGCTTTAAAAAAATATGATAAAAACAATATCATGGAATAAAGATAATTTTTCAAGTACAATAAAGCAATAGTTAGCTCTGTTAAAGGTTTAGCTCCTTTGTAGAATCATACGTAGAAGTATAATAATAAATTTTAAATCTCAAATGCTGTTAAATTCTAAACGTGTGTTATACTGGTTCTTGCAAAACAGAGCCAGTGTACGTATATTAATATTTTTAATTAATATTGATATGTTCAATTAATTTTATACAGGAACATACTTAAAAGACTTATTCTCTAGTCTTTTTCACAACTGGCTAGAGCAACTGAAGTTATTGCCGTTGTCAATATAATTGTTATAATGAGAATTATTTCCATTATTTTGTGATGATTTCCAGTCATTAGTAGGTAAAACCATTTTAGTTCATTGTCAATTTATTCATTAAGTAATAAGTGATTTGCTAATGATTGCTTTTTTTTTATCTATTCATAGACATTCTTTTCTTTCTTTGTTCAAACAATTCCACTAAGAACGAAGTGAAATATGTCACCTACTTGGAAATCAAAACAATGTTTTGATCATCTTTATCATATTGTTGGTCATCATGTATACCCATATCGTGCTATTCACTGTTTACCAAACATGTAGTTAAGACGCTCCCTGGCAGCTACCACTGAATGTGAAGGCGCTCCGTCTAACTGATGCCATAAAAGCCTGTTTTGAGCAACAGACAGTTGATCCGTGTAGTCAGACACTGGGCCATCAAGCAATTCTAAAAACTTAAAAGCAGTCGAATTGCCAACAATGACCAAATAAGACTAATTATTTGGTTGCCGTGAATTGCTGCCCACACATTTAACTAGAAACGCTATTGGTGCGATGATTCATGCATAGCATGAGAATTTTCCGTAGCCCAATATCGCTAGTTGTGGTTATTCCATATGCTGTTACGAGTAAAGATACTCTCATCAGTCCACAAGATGTTGGATACTACGCTACGCTACTCTTACGGATTGGTCCCGGTCAATAAGGCTTCTACTCTTCGAAACTTGAAGGGCCGTCGTTTATCAACCTTTAAGATATCATGGATAATTTTATGCTGAACACCAAATTGACGAGCAGCCCTACGTAAACTGCATGTAGGATTACGCGTGAAATGGTCCAACACATATTCTTCAAGAACGATCAGTGTTCGGGGAGTAAATTCAACATTACGTGGCGCCAAACTTTGATAGTCTTGTAACCTTTGTACTGCCCTTACAAAAATTCAGCTGTCTGTAGGATATACACTAGTGGTTTCATATCTCTCACGATATGTCCGCAAAGCAAGAGATGCGTTTTAAAGGCATTCCCCGAAGATTAAAACCATATCAGTAAATTCCACGGCTGTAAAGGTCACTTGCGGTATTATGAATGTCGATTTCGGTTAGTCAAGATAATTTAAGGCCTTGCAAACCGCACAACACAATCAATATCGCTACTTTTTAATAAAATTAGCGGGACTCGTTACAAGTCAAAGTATAGTCTTACCCTAACTAATTCTATTTTCTAGAATCCACAAGTTTTCGAATATAAAATAATTGAATCAATGCCGCCAATTGTTAAAGTTACGAGATAATCATTGTGTATTGTAAAAAAATTCAAATAAACAATATAATTTACGAAGCTAAATATTATTTATAACTTTTGTTTACAATCAATAGATAAAAGGCGTGCAATTACAATGCATAAAGTGATTAGTTCTAGATTGGTAGCAATAATGCCTGTAACGTATTGGTCAATTACATGCTTCTATTTTGTATTCATTGACACAATGACCAACAAAGCAAATAAAGTCTATGAACGTCTTGGTCACACACTTTTGTTTTAAAAATATTTTTATTTTTTGAACTTTATTAACTATCACGTATGTAAAAAGTTATTGACCATTGTAAACTGTGTAACAGAAAAAAGTGCCTTGTGGCTAAACTACTGAATATATACATTATAGAATAAACCTGACTCCCCGGCTACTTGTATCTGAGAAATCGTGCGGTAGTATCCGGGGCTTTCCGCACAGACAACGAAATTTGATGAAAATTACATCATGCTGAATTGGAGATCTTAGAACTCTCGGCTCACAGAACAGGTGTAGTTTAAATTATTAGAATACCAAGAATTATAATGGGTGAAGAACTTCGTTGTAAATGCTTAATATATTCACATAATAGAAGAAACCTTCCAATTAGTTTCGATGACTGTAATAAAACCGATATTTAGATCGTCCATTGACTTAGACGTAAGACTAACAAGTATTTCTTTACTACCTTAATCGTAAAATAATATTTTATTCGTAATGGTAGTAAACTGAAAAGACTTTACAGTTTACTGTCAATTTAGTCATAACCTGATAAGCGATTAGCTAACTAAGTAATTCATTATAATTAGCCACAAAAATCAAATATCAATAAACAGAATCTCAACAATTTGTCAGGTAATTAAGAATTAATAATGTCAATTAGTTAATATGCTTTACTGTATTTGTGTACAAGTAATGCTATAAACATTAGCTGTGTATAAATATAGTAAAGCAATACATTTCTTTATCATTACGATATTCAAAGTCGATTGAGTCGAGTCGGTTCTTTGACCACTTAGTAGTTTTGCTTTTGATTAGTTTTAAACAAAAAAAATACAATATGAACAGCGCAAAATATGTTGTCCATGTCGAAGATCAGAATAATCAAGACGACAATACAATTGCATATCCAGTTGAAGAAAATGAGGTTCAGTTCGTGGAGCAAGATAGGACCCCAAAAACGCCTCTCAAAAACAAAACAACTCCGTGTGTAAAAATGGACTTCTATTCACCTGAACTAGAGGTAGCTATATATGTAGAAATAGAGAATAGCGTTAATCTCGAGGAGAACAACGAGACCCCAAAAATTAATCGTAAATATAAAACAACTCCATATGTACGAATGGTATCCTATACGCCTGACACAGAAGAAGCTACATTTTCAAGCCCTGGGTATGAAGTTATTTTCGAGACGAAAGATCGAAGCCTTACAATAAACCATATAAATGAAGCAACTTCATGTATAAGATTGGACTTCTTCACGTCTGACTCGGAAGAAATGCATTTTCCGAGTCAAGGAAACGAGGTTGAGTTCCTGCAGCAAGATGAAACTCCAAAAACTCATCGCAAAACTAGAGCGAAATACCTTCCAAAGAGAAGAATTAACTTTAATTTAAGTGAAGACTCTGAATAAATTGTTACAAATAGAAATATTTCTTTTTTTATGTTATATTTATAAATGACTTTAAAATATGTTATCCATGTCGAAAATCACAAATTGTGATTCCGATAATACAGACGTAAAATTCTAAAATAAACCTTATTATTGTTGTATTAAAAAAAAATTATTATATTTATCAATCATTCGGTCATTTTTAGTATTACTATTTAAGTAAAAGTTAAACTACTGTGATACCTAATGAATAAACTACACAAAATAAATGAAACGATTAATCATGAAGTACTTAAGGGTAAATAAAAAAATTGTTATTTATCAAGACATATCCAAATAATATATAATAAAACAAATTACATGATCACTTTGTTGTATTCAAAATATTGACCATTTCGTCTTTAGCAGCACAATATTATAAAATATATTTTTATGAATGTGGATTAATGTGTTACCCTTTTAGATTGAGTGATAGTGAGCGAATCTGAGTTACGCATTTAAACTCACAATCATTTAATCATTTGTTAAAAGCTAGCAATTCTACAACTGTCTCTTCCACTGTATAACTGAACTGAAAGTTAAGAATTTACTAAATAGCTACTTCAATTTAATATTCACTGTGTATTATTCTTACGGATGCAGTATTTAGCATAAGCATTTATTCATTTCATTTCATTTACCATATATACACAAAGTATATAATAACAAGTTAATGTTGTTATTACAACAGACTTTCAATCACTCAGTTTGGCAAAATCTAATTTACATTCGAATCAATTAAAAATAGACGGACCTCAGATCCCCGGACCTCTTCGATTTGTCCTTTTCGGTCCTTTACATTCCACTATAAAATATTTTTATTCATTATAATTTTTTGTTAATGCACATTTTATTCTATTAATTTAAAAAAAATGTTATATGAAGTTCAATCATTTAAGACAAGTCACTCACTTTGCAATATAGGAAGTCACTTCTCTCATAATATTCTACTTACTTTCAATTTACAAGTTATATTTGGCTAGACTACCCGTTTGAGAAAAAAGGCTAAGACGACGTTGACTTACAGAAACTATTGATTTTTTTATGATATTGCTAAGCAGGTATAAATGTGATTTTTTCTCGAGGAAACTCAATAACTTAACTCAAATAAAATAAGAGTCAATGGTCACTGACTCACTCACAAACATCTCTGTTTTATAGCACTTCATACTATCGCGACAAACGCATTCAAAGTTTTTTGTGACAAAAACAATCATGTCATTAAAATTGCTAAATCACTAACAATTATGAATGAAGAACCTCGTCATTAATAGTCACCATATTCATTTTGACATAAAAAAAATCTATTCAAAAAATTTACCAATTTATGCTCGCCATCATAATATCATTAAACGTATTTTTGTTTATTAGAATTTTGGTAGGAGTGGTTTTACGTATAAACCTCGTACATTGGGTATTAGAGAATGAATGAGGACCGTGGGTTTGAACCCGCCACCATTTGGTCGTAGCTAGGAAATTGGCAAGGTTTACGATCGTTTGTTTTGAACTAGCAAATTTGCAACGTTCTGTTTTAGTGTGTACTTTGAAGTAAAGAATTCACTAAACAGTTACTTCGACTATTGAAGTCATTGCATATTATTCTTATGAAAGCAGTACTCAGCGAAAGCAGAACAACATATGAAATCCATTAAATAAATACGCACCTCACAACATAATTTCTCTAACAAACAATTAGCGAAACTGACGTCATCAGATGAAAATACAGGTTTAATTACTAATGGGTTACAAACACTCGAAAGTCCCACCATCATTAAGAAACACGATAGTACGGTGATAAGTCTACTGAAAGCATACATATGGTAGAATAGACATGCACATGAAACGCACGTTGTAAACATGAATTACGCTGACTAGTGTCTAGCGACAACGGTAACAGAGTTCTACAGTAAACATAGGTTTAGTAAGGTCGTGTAGCGGTGGTGAATGCTGTCACACTATACAATTTTTTAATCCTAATTCACATTTAGTTCTTTGAGCCTGTAAACTGTTTATTCCGACTCGAAATTTATGGACGTTGTAAAGATTATTAATTAATACAATTTAATCAAAAGTAAAATGTGTTTTTACATTCACAGTAGATTGAAAGAATCAGTAGTTTCAGAAACATTGTGCAAACTATCATAAATGTAGTTCTTTGTAGATTCAAACGCATAAGTATACTAGGAATGTATTATAATTCTAAATATGTTTCAAAATAGTTGTAAAAAAGTGCCAGTATGTAATAATATGATAGAAGGAAGCTAGCTGTTACCCAGACTTTGTTCACGTTAAAAAAATTCTATATCTCAGGCTTTCTCAGTCTTTTCTGTACTCTCAACAGCGTGTGTCATCAGATCGTTATGATCAGTGAGGGCGTAAAACGAAACAAAAAAAAACTAAAAAACTCCCTTTATTCAGTATTTAGAACACTAACTCGAAAGACGCAGGTCCTTTCCGGGCATGGTTGCTTCGGGAAGTATCTGCACTCGGTCGCCAGGAGGGAATTCAGTCCCGCCCGTCACCACTGCGACTGCAGTGAGGACTCGGCTCAGCACACGCTAGCGGTTTGTTCCGCCTGGGCGGCGCAGCGTGGGGTCCTTACTGCAGTTATTGGAGGAAATCTCTCGCTACCGGCCGTCATACGCTCCATGGCCGGTAGCGACAGTTGTTTTACCGCGGTCGCAACCTTCTGCGAAGACGTAATTTCGCGGAAGGCAGCGGCGGAGAAGGCCCGGGAGGACGATATTCACTCGGACCCAATTCGCCGCCGGCGAACCGGGCGACGGAGGTGTGCATACCAGCGCCTCATGCCGCCTTGAGTGTGGCCGCGGGTGGACGGGGCGGGTTTTCCCCTCCACCCGCTATAAGGGCCAGCCGCGAGGAGGCGACGACCGCATGTGCCGTACGTCGCCTAAAATAGAGAGTTTACCCATAGATGGTGCCCGTGGTAACGGGCAGGCGCTAGAAGGGATCTGGATGTCGTAATAGCAGCGGTTCCCGGATCCCTCCTATGTCAGGCGCAGAGTGGCACACCGTGTGGTTTTAGTCGGTCCGATTCCGACACACCACCCCGCCGTAAACTCCGGTGGCGTGACGGCCCGAGGGGGTTTCCATACGTTAAAAAAAAAAAAACACTCGATAAATTAACATGGACATAAAAAAAACTTTGAATCAATTTCGTTGAAAATAATAACAACAGATATTTTCTTCTGTTGATCCTTCAATATCTCAGATAAGATATCAATGGGCATTGCTCTAATATATTCATCATTACAGGTCACTATCAATTTATTCAATAGTTCTTTGAGTGATTTACTCGCTAAGTAATTGATCATGATTATCCACAATAGAAAAAATAATGATAAACTTTTCTAGAAAGAGGCTTATGACTACAGTGGACTATTAGAGACTGTTGATAATGATGATATTGATTCACGGTAATTACTTAGATAGATAAGAACTCACCCTATTCATTTGTTAATTAGGGCAATACTTGTGTATAAAATACGGCAAAAATTTCATGTTTCATTTATTATCGTTGCGATATTCACAGTGTTAGTCGATTCTTTGGTTTCTCAGTAATTCTCATTTTGTTTCTCGTTGTAAAAACAAGAGCAATATGAATGACGTAAAACATTATATTCATGCCGAGAGTCAAAATAATGGTGACCGCTATACAAGGGAATCTATAAAACAAAGAGATAAGGTTCAGTTGATGGAACAAGAAGGAACTCCAATGACTTGGCGCAAAAATAAAACCAGTCCATATTTAAGGTTAGACTTTTATACGCCTAACTGCGACGGACTAGACAACGCTGTTGAGGCCTCGGAACAATTGGGAACTCCAAAAATACCTAGCAAGAACGAAGCAACTCCATGTATAAGATTCGTATCTTATACCCCGGATTTAGAGGAAACTACATCTCCAATCCTAGGGCACGAAGGTCAACTCACGGAGCAAGCCGGAAAACCAAAAACGCTTTGCAAGGAGGAGGCAACTCAATGTGTACGATTAGTTTTCTATACGTCCGACTTAGTGGACACTACACCTCCGAGACAACAGAATGAAGTAAAACCCATGGAGATAGTTGAAACTCCTAAAACACATCGCAAAAAAAGTCAAAAATTTATTTCCAGGAGAAAAATTAACTTTGATATAAGTGAGGATTTTGATGACATAGTTACAAATAGAAATACTCTGAAAGCTTTTTTTATGAATACTTGGAATACTTTAAGAGTGATATTTTAAAAAATCATTTTATATATTATTGTAAGCAAATAATGTATTATTAGTTTAGTAAACATTACTCTTGTACCATGGCATGTTCAAATATGAAATAATAATATAAATGATATTATCACTTTGTTTTATTCAAACTATTGACCATTTTGTCCTCAGAATCGTAATATTACAAAACATATTTTTATTAATTATAATTTTGCTGGCTTTACGTATTAACTAAGTATTTGAATTGAATTGTTGAAGGTGAATCAGGACAGTTAAACTAACTCGCCACCAATTGATTGTATGTCGGAGATTAGCAATGTTTACTATCATTCGTTCAAAATTAGTAATTTTATGTGAACTTAAGTTGAGAACTCACCTAATATATTTTTTTTAGTCATTTAGATTATTAACTGCATATTATTCTTACACATAGTTAGTAAAAGTTGAATGCATTGATATCTAAACACAATACATATCTCTCAACGGTAATTAGCTTACATTGATATTAGTACAAGTGACATTTAACCGTATATAACATAGGTACGTAATCCATTAAAATGAATACGCACCGCTCAGTATAAATTGTTCTTACGTACAATCACCGAAACTGACGCCATTATGTGAAAGTACCGGACAAATTAATGTTGGGTTACAGACACTCGAAAGTTCTATTATCGTTAGGATGCACGATAACGCTTAGGTAATAAGTCTACTGATATAGAGATGATATGTTATATATATATATGTATATAACATATAATAACTCTATATATGAAACGTACTTTGTAAATGTGAATTTCATTGACTAGTTTTTAGTGGTAATGACAACAGGATCCTTATGGAAATAAAAATTTAGTAAGATTGTGTAGCGGTAGAAAATCTTCTCGTATTATACGAGTCGAAAATTGCATAAAAGCCTAATCATTTCTGTCATAGTGTTTATTGATACTCGAAGTTTGTATATCTTTCAAAACATAATGACAAATATAATTTCATGCAATAAAAATAGTTTTTCAACCACAACAAAGCTATAGTTAGGTCTGCTAAAGACTGAGTTCCTTTGTAGAATCATACATATAAGTATAGTAATGAATTTTAAATCTCAAACGCTACTAAATTCTAAATGTGTTTTACATTGGTTTTTGTGAAACAGTGCCAGTGCGTAACAACATAATAGTAATGAGCCGGTGGTTACTTGTCTCACTCGTAATTATGTATATTTATACTATTATTTAATATTGATATAATTAATTTTAATTGATTAACTCAAGTTATCGCGGTTGTCAATATGAATATTATAATTAAAATTATAATATTAGACACTAACTGTACAAATAATATAAGCAAGCATAGCGAAAAATTTTAACTTAAACCAGTTATAACTATTATCAATTGATTTTAACGTTTCTTCTCATAAAATACTTAAAAAATCATGACGTTAATTTTTAAGTGCGCACCAGGCTGCATACACGTACAGTAACTAACTCCCAAGTTTACGTTTTTGTAGTAACAGGGTTTAAAGTTGTTTATTTTTTGTCAAACATTTATTTTAAATTTCAATTCGAATTGTTATAAAAATTAAATGTCTAAGCTATTGGACAATCCTTACTGGAATTATAATAGGGTGTAAAAATTATTTGTCAAATCACATGCGAACATGAAACAAATTCAAACGTTCTTTTGCTTTATTTGTATATTATAATTACACACGTTAAAATTAGTTTTCAATTAGTGATTTCATAAGTTGAATGATTTCAGAGAAGTCATTAATCTTTTTAAATTCAAGTAATTTTTTCATAATATTCTATTTTATTGGAAATTCCAACTGCCGCTTCGATGACGACATTGACTTAGAATGTTACTAGACTAGACTATTGAATCTTTGCCACCTTTCGAATTATGTCATAGTATTGAAGTCGTAGATCTCTCACTGACTCACATCTGTATTTACTCACAAATCTGACATAAATTACATCATATGGAACTATAGAGCTTGGAATCCTTGTTTCACAAAATGCATCTTGTAAGTAAAATTGTTACAATAGTACTATGAGTGAAGAAGTTCGTGGAAAGTGCTTCACTTTTTCAAATAAAAAGAATGAAGCCTCGAATCGATTGACTCAGAGCATATACTAATAGGTATTTCTCAAATACTTTAATTTATAATTCCTTAACATTAATAGGTAAAATCGTTTCAGTTGACTGTCAATTTATTTATTAAGTAGTAATATAAGTGATTTACTAATTCTTTTTATCTATTCATGAACGTTCTTCCCTTTCTTTGTTCAAAGAATTTCACTAAGAACAAAATGAAATATGTCACCTACTTGGATATTAAAACAATTTATTAATGTTGTTTTGATCATCGACGTGGGTGAGTTCCACCATAAGAGTTGTTCTCCAAAAGAAATGGAGCCTACTGAATAAGATAGAACCCCAATGACGAATCGCAAAAACAAAGATACTTCAGACGAGTATGTGAGACCAAACTGACTCGGTGGCATCAAAATCTTCAAGACAAAACATTCGACTTGAGCTCATAGAGCAAGGTGAAATCGCAAAAATAAAGCAAATCCAAGTGAAAGAATGGGCTGCTCGACGTCGGACTCCAAGAAAATAGTTGTTCTGTCCGGGGGTACTTATACGCTTGACTCAGATGAATTAAATTCTTTAAATTGGTAAGCCCACGGAGTAAGATGAAGCCCCAACGACGTTTCGTAAAAGTAGAGTCTAATTTATTCTAAAGAGAACAATTGACTTTGATATAAGTGAATTTTGTGAAGAAATTACTACAAATTGAAAAACTTTAAATTAAAGAAAAGCAAAAAAAGATTTTTTTATTATTTGCGAAGAACAGAGTAAAATGTTTTACTTCACCTTGTTGGTCTGATGATTAGAACTCTCAACGCTCACTTCTTTAACAGAAAATGGGTAAAAATATGCAGTTACCCATTTACATGTTACCATGTTCGTGAAAAATTATTTTGAAATTATAGGTTCTGTGTGTAAATTTATCTTTACATTCAAATATCACGATTTTTTCAAAATGTTATGTTTTTCTTTTTTAAAGAAGGAGATAGAGCTTTACGTTATTTTAGAGTGTTCTATAACATTTATGTTTTTAATCTTTCTTTTTATTATTATAAGCGAAAACAAAACTAAACATAAATGAATTTAACACGATTTAATAATGTTTTTATGTCTCATAACATGAAGTAATCCTCTCATGAAACAGGATCGATTGGTATCATCAAGAAAGTCGGTCGTCATTACGATTTTTTAGGTGATACACATGTCACATTTGACTAAAAACATGATATTACAGATTTTTTGTTTAATATATAACGTAATATGTAATGTATGTGGATTCATAAACACATGAATCATTTTTTTTAATACAATAAACTTTTACCGATTACAATTTCTGAAAGTTTGTTGTTGGTTCAAATCGAATAGCTGTTTCTATCCCGTCTTGTGATATAAGTCTAATAAAAGAATAAAAAATCAATTTGTTTCTTCAAAATAAGCAAAACACTAATGAAGATACCATATGCAAGTATACTAAATATATTCCAGCCAAATGTCCGTTGTTTTTGCAACTGGATTTGAAATCTGTTGATTTTTGCAAATACTAATTTTAAATTCTAATAATATAAAAATAGAAAGGTGTCAGTTGTCTCACAATTATGTAAATTAATCGATAAAACAGCATTAATAATGAAACAAAAATATTGTTTTCCAAACCACATCGAAACACGACATGATTTACTTAATACTACTATCTCTTTGTTATTTAAGTCAGATATTTTCAGTTACTATATAAATTGTCTTTTTATTTCTAAACTGTCCACAATATATTTTCTTTATTAAAATTTTCTATTTACGAACGTTTTGTTCTATTAATTTAAGAACACATGTAATAAGTAACTTGCAACATGTTTTGTGGCTGAAATTGTATTTTTTGAGACAATTTTAGTAACTTATATTGTCTCTTGTACATACTGTAAAAGGAAGTCACTTCTTTCATCTACTATACTTTAATTTATGAGTTCTGCTTGATTGAACTACCCTTTAAAGAAAACAAGGCTAAGGCTAGTATCCGGGGGCATTCTGTACAGACAATGAAATCTGATGAAAACTACATCGTCTTGAATTGGAGATCTTAGAACTCTCAGCTCACAGAACAGGTGTAGTTTAAATTATTGGAATACAAACAATTATAATGAATGAAAAACTTCGTTGTAAATGCTGAGTGAAGATTCTGAATCAATTTTGATGACTGTAATAAAATAGATATTTGATGGACGGATCGTCGATTGACTTGGACGAAATACTAACAAATATTTCTCTAACACCTTAATCATAAAACAGGATTCTATTCTTAATGGTTGTAAACTGAAAACCTTTACAGTTTATTGTCAATTTAGTCATAATCTAATAAGCGATTTGCTAATTAAGTAATTGACTATAATTAGCCATAAAATTTAAATATCATAAACAGATTCTCAACAATTAGTTTGATAATTTAGGACAATTACTACCACTTAGTTAATATGCATTACTTGCGTACAAATACAGTAAAGCAATATATTCCTTTATCATTGCGTTAGCAAAAAAGTACAATATGAACATCGTAAAATATGTTGTCCATGTCGAAGATCAGAATAATGAACACGACTATGCGATGAAATATCCAGTTGAAGAAAATGCAGTTCAGTTCATGGAGCAAGATAGAACCCCAACAACATATCCCAAGAACGAAACAACTCCGTGTGTAGAAATGGACTTCTATTCGCCTGACCTAGAAGTAACTATATATGCAGGTCAAGAGAATAATGTTAATCTTACGGAGCATGATGGAGTCACAGTAGGAAATCGCAAATGTAGAACAACTCCATATGTGCGAATTACGTCTTATACGTCTGACACAGAAGAAGCTACATCTTCAAGCCCTGGGAATGAAGTTAATTTCAAGAAGGAAGATCTAAGCCCAACGACGTATTATAAAAATAATGAAACTTTATATGTGAGATTGAACTCCTTTACATCTGATTCGGAGGAAATGAATTTGCCGAGTCAACGGAACGAGATTGAGCCCATGCAGCCAGATGAAACTCCAAGAACTCATCGCAAAACTAATGTAAAATTTCTTTCAAAGAGAAGACTTAATTTTGATTTGAGTGAAGATTCTGAATAAATTGTTACAAACAGAAATATTTCCTTTTTTTCATGTTATATTCCTATGAATGATTTAAAATATGTTATCCATGTCAAAGATAAAAACGATACAGACGTAAATCTATAAAATAAACCTAATTATTATTGCTTAAAAGAGTGTAATTGTAGTTATCAATTAATCGATAATTATAGTATTATAGTATTACTATTTAAATAACAGGTAAACTACTGTGATACTTAATGAATAAACTAAACAAAATAATTATAGGGATTAATCAATTACTACTTAAAGGTAACTAAAAGATCTGTACTTTATCAAGGCATGTCCAAATAATAAATAATAAAATAAAGAACATTATCACTTTCTTTTGTTCAAAATATTGACCTTTTCGTCTTTAGCAGAACAATATCATAAAATATATTTTTAGGGATGTGGATTCACGTGTTAACCTGGAACATTGAGTGATAGAGGGTGAATCTCAGTTACACATTTGTACTCACAACTATTTAATCATTCGTTAAAAACTTGCAATTTTGCAATAGTCTCTTTAATGAAAGTTAAGAATTCACTAACTAGCTACTTCAATTAAAACATTTACTGTATATTATTTTCGTGGATGCAGTATTTAGTGTATAAGTATACACAAAGTATACAATTTTACGTTGTTATTACAACACGGTTTCAATCAGTCATTTTTGATAAAATCTGATTTATGTACATCCAAATCAATTAAAAATAGACGGACCTTGGTTATTCGAAAATTTTGTAAACAAATAAAATCTGTTCAAAAAATTTACCAATTATGCTCGGTATCATAATATCATTAAACAAAATACGTTTGTTTATTAGAATTGTGGTAGGAACGGTTTCACGTGTAATCCTCGTGCATTGGGTATTAAAAGATGAATGAGGACTGTGGGTTTGAACCCGCCACCATTTGGTCCTAGGTAGGAAATTGGCAAGATTTCTTATCGTTCGTTTTGAACTAGTAAGTTCGCAACGTTCTGTTTTAATGTGTACTTTGAAGTTAAGAATTCACTAAATAGTTACTTCGATTATAGAAGTCACTGCATATTATTCTTATGAAAGCAGTAGACAGCGAAAGTAGAACAATATATAAAATTTATTAAAATAAATACGCACCACACAGCATAATTCCTCTAACGAATAGCTAGCGAATGTCATCACATGAAAATATCAGTTTAATTACTAATGAGTACTCATTAGGAAACACGATAGTACGGTGATAGGTCTACTAAAAGCATACATATAATAGAATAGGCATGTTTATGAAACGCACGTTGTAGACATGAATTACGATGACTAGTGTCTAGTGACAACGGTAACAGAGTTCTACAGTAAACATAAGCGGTTGTGAATGCTGTCAACTATATTGGTTTTAAATCGTAATTCACATTTAGCTTTTTTGAGCCTATGTACTGTTTATTCTGACTTGTAATTTAAAAACGTTGTAAAGAATATTCATTAATGCAATTTAATCGAAAGTAAAATGTGTTTTTACATCCAAAGTAGATTGAAAGAATCAGGAGTTTCAGAAACATTGTGCAAACTGTTAAAAATATAGTCCCTGTGTAGAATCACACGTTTGTCACACTCCGACTTTGTTCACGTTATTTTTTTTTATATATCTCAGGCTTCCTCAGTTTTTTCTATACTCGCAACAGCGTGTATATTATCAGATCGTTATGATCAGTGAGGGTGTACAAAGAAACAAATAAACTACACTAATGGAAAAAATTAAGGGATCAAAAAATAATTCCAAATTTTTGGGCAGTTTTCAACAGGCCGTAACTTCGAGAGAAATGGTCGTACAGGAAATCAGAAAAAAGAAAATTATAGCTCCAAATGTCTAGTTTTTGGATTTGAACTTGAAAACTTTATAGTCTCCGCGGTTCTTGAGTAATCGTAGAAAAACCAGCAACAAAAAAATTTTTAAAATTTTTTTAGTTTTTTTTTTGGTCTACGGACGTGGAAAAAATTGTTTTAGCTTAACCACTATAAGGATCAGATACCTTGTGTATTTAGTTTTAATTTGCTTTTTTACACACCCTGATTTGCCCATTTCTCGCTGAGATATCGGTTTTCAAATGGAAAAGGATCCTTTTGTCTTTGATTATCGATATTTCAGCAACCAATGATTCCAAAGAAATTTAAAGGTGGATTTCAAGAATTTAAATAAATTTTCCCTAATGACTGGCCTTGACTTCCGAAAAAAAAACTTTTCTTTCTGTCACATGAATTTGAAAATGCAACAAAAAAAGGGCTTTTGGTGGTTTTTTGGAAAATCAAGCACTGGATCGGAAATATTGAGGAAACCACTAATGTTAAGTGTGCCTTTTACAGTTCAATATATCCACAAAAAATCCTACAAAAATCAAATAAATCCAACCAGCCGTTTTTTTGTTTCACTTCATCGAATTTTTGAAAAAATTAAAGGATCACGTTTTTTGCTCTGAAAAGCAAAGCAGTAGTTTGACAATGTTTTACAACAATAACGAAATAGTGTCAATGATAAAATAAAAGTAATTTGTCAAGACACGTCGAAACATGACATACTCGTAATTTAATTACGATTGGTACTATTTTGTTATCTATATCAGATATTTTAAGTCGTTTTACTCTTAAACTTGTCTTTTTTGTCCGAATATCTCATTATAAAACATGTTTTTGTTCATAATAATTTTCTATTTACGCACATTTAATTTGATTAATTTTCAAACATATTTAGTTAACAACAAGTAATTGTTTTACTAACGTTGAATCATTTAAGATAAGTTACTTTTATTTCATAATATTCTGCTTACTTTTAATTTACAAGTTGTATTTGGATGAACTACTCGTTTGAGGAAAACGTCCAACACGACGTTGACTTACAAAAAACTATTGATTCTTCTCCGATATTTCTTAGCATGTAGCAATAGAAAAAAAATCTCAAAGAAACTCAATGAACTCACGCACAAATATCTCCGTTTTGTAGCACTTTCATTCTAGAAAGAAATAATCTTACAGAACTATGGAACTTAGAACCTTTGTTTAACAAAACTAATCGTATTATTAAAATTGTAAGATTTCTAACAATTGTAATGATGAAGGTCAATGTAAACACTCGATAAATTAACATGGACATAAAAAAATACTTTGAATTAATTTCGCTGAAAATAATAACAACAGATATTTTCTTCTCTTGTTTTATGAGTGGTTTACTAGCTAAGTAATTGATCACGATTATCCACAATAAAAAAAATAATGATAAACTTTTCTAGGAAGAGGCTTATGACTACCATAGAACTAAATATTAGAGACTGTTGATAATGATGATGTTCAATCACGGCAATTAGTTAGATAGATAAGGACTCACCCTATTAATTTCTTAATTAGGGCTCTACTTGTGTATAAAAAACGGCGAAAATTTGATGTTTCATTTATTATCGTTGCTATATTCACAGTGTCAGTCGACACTTTGGTTTCTCAGTGATTTTTATTTCATTTCTTCTTGTAAAAACAAAAACAATATGAACGACGTAAAACGTTGTATTCATGCCGAAAGTCAAAATAATGTGGACCGCTATACAAGGGAATCTATGAGACATAGAGATGAAGTTCAGTTGATGGAACAAGGTGAAACGCCAATGACTTGCCGCAAAAATAAAACCAGTCCGTATTTAAGGTTAGACTTCTACACGCCTAACTGCGACGGACTAGACAGTGCCGTTGAGGCCTCGGAGCAATATGGAACCCCAAAAATACCTAGCAAGAACGAAGCAACCCCATGCATACGATTCGTATCTTACATCCCTGACTTAGAGGAAACAACATCTCCAAACCTAGGGCATGAAGGTCAATTCACAGAGCAAGCCGGAACTCCAGAAACGCTTTGCAAGAAGAAAGCAACTCAATGTATACGATTGGTTTCCTACACGTCCGACTTAGTCTACACTACACCTCCAAAACAAAGGAATGAGTTGAAGCCCATGAAGATGGAGATGGAGATAGTAGAAACTCCTAAAACACATCGCAAAAAAAGTCAAAAATTTATCTCAAAGAGAAAAATTAACTTTGACATAAGTGAGGATTGTGATGACATTTTTAGAAACAGGAATACTGTCAAAGATTTTTTTAGGTATACTTGGAATACTTTAAGAGTAATATTTTAAAAAAATCACTTTTAAAATTATTGTAAGCAAAAAATATATTATTAGTTTAATAAACATTACTCTCGTTCCAAAAAGTTACTACTGTTATTGTATTTAACTGTCAGTTGGTCATCTTTTAAATTAAATCTTAAGTGTGTGTGGTTATGTTTTTAAATATGTTAAATAAAGCAAATAATATTACAGTTATTATCGATAAAATATTATTGATAACAATAAGAACTGTTACTTGTCATGGCATGTTCAAATGTGAAAATTAATGACATGATCACTTTGTTTTATTCAAAATATTGAAAATTTTGTTCTTAGAATCACAATGTTATAAAACATATTTTTGTTAATTATAATTTTGCTGGATTCACGTATTAGCTCAATATATTGAATTGTCGAAGGTGAATCACGGTAGTTGAATTAAACTCCCTACCAATTGATTATATGTGCGAGAGTAGCAATGTTTACTAATAGTCATTCAAAATTAGTAATTTTTCTTTAGTCTGTTTTCCTGTGAACTAAAGTTAAGAACTCACTTAATACATTTACACGATACATAACTCTCAACGGTAATTAGCTTACACTGATACTAGTATAAGTGACTTTTATCCGTATATAACATGTGTACGTAATCAATACAATCAACGAAACTGATGCCATTATGTGAAAGTACCGGCTAAATTAATTAATTTATTTATTTATTTATTTATACTTTCTGCAAATAAAGTACATTGCATAAGGCGGACTTAATAAATTAATGTTGGGTTACAGACACTCGAAAGTTCCATTATTGTTAGAACGCACGACAACGCTTAGGTGATAAGTCTACTGAATATATAAGATATGATAGCTGTATATATGAAACGTACTTTTCAAATGTGAATTTCGTTGACTAGTTTTTAGTGCTAATGACAACAAGGTTTTTATATAAACAAAGATTTAGTAAGATTATGTAGCTGTGGAGAATGTTCTCGTATTACACGAGTCGAAAATTGCGAAAAAGCATAATTATTGTTGTCATAGTGTTTATTAAGACTCGAAGTTTGTATACGTTTCGAAACATAATGGCAAATACAATTTCGTGCAAGTGAAATAGTTTTTCAACCACAACAGAGCGATAGTTAGCTCTGTTAAAGATTCAGTTCCTTTGTAGAATTATACGTATAAGTACAGTAATGAATTTTAAATCTCTAATGCTACTTAGTTCTAAATGTGTTTTATATTGGTAAATGTGAATCAGTGTCAGTGCGTAACTACAGAATAGTAATGAGCCGGCGGTTACTTGTCTCACTCTTAATTACGTATATTTGTAATATTATTTAATATTGATATAATCATTTTAGTTAATTTTATACGGTAACACACTTAAAAGATTCTTATTCTTTAGTCTTTTTCACAACCGGCTGTAGCACCTGAAGTTATTGCAGTTGACAATTTAAATGTTACAATGAGAATTATTAAAGACTAACCATACAAATAATATAAACAAGCATAGTGAAAAATTGTAACGACGACGTTCACTTGTAGAAACTATTGATTTTTTTATGATATTGCTAATCATGTATCAATGGGACTTTTTCTCCAGGAAATTCAATAACTTAACTCAAATGAAATAAGAATCAATGGTCACTGACTCACTCACAAACATCTGTTTTATAACACTTTCATACTTTCGTGTCAAAGGCTTTCAAAGTTTTGTGTGACAAAAACAATCACGTTATTAAAATTGTTAGATCACTAACAAGTATGAATCAAAAATTTCGCTATAAATACTCACCATATTCATTTTGACATAAAAAAAATCTGTTCAAAAAATTTACCAATTTATACTCGGCATCATAATATCATTAAACATTTTTTTGTTTATTAGAATTTTGGTAGGTGTGGTTTCACGTGTAAACCTCGTACATTGAGTATTAGAGGATGAATGAGGACAGTGGGTTTGAACCCGCCACCATTTGGCCCTAGGTAAGAAATTGGCAAGGTTTACAATCGTTCGTTTTGAACTAGCAAATTTGCAACGTTCTGTTTTAATGTGTAATTTGAAGTTGAGAATTCACTAAATAGTTACATCGATTATAGAAATCATTGCATATTATTCTTATGAAAGCAGTAGTCAGCAAAAGCAGAGAACAACATATGAAATCCATTAATATAAATACGCACCCCACAACATAATTTCTCTAAGAAACAATTAGCGAAACCGACGTCATCAGATGAAAATACCGGTTTAATTAGTAATGGGTTTTAAACACTCGAAAGTCCCACCATCATTAGGAAACACGATAGTACGGTGATAAGTCTACTGAAAGCATACATATGACAGAATAGGCATGTATATGAAACGCACGTTGTAAACATGAATTACGCTCACTAGTGTTTAGTGGCAACGGTAACAGATTTCTACAGAAAACATAGGTTTAGTAAGGTCGTGTAGTGGTGGTGAATGCTGTCATACTTTACATGTTTTAAACCCTAATTCACATTTAGTTATTTGAGCCTATATACTGCTTATTCTGACTCGCAACTTATGGACGTTGTGGAGAATATAATTTAATATAATCTAATCGAAAGTAAAATGTGTTTTTACATCCACTAGCTGTTACTCAGACTTTGTTCACGTTAAAAAATTTTCTATATCTCAGGTTTACTCTGTCTTGTCTGTACTCTCAACAGCGTGTATGTCATCAGATCGTTATGATCAGTGAGGGCGTCAAACGAAACAAATGAACTAAAAAAGTCTCTTTATTCACTATTTACAATATTAACTGAAAGAACTTTAGTTGTAAAGATTATTGATTAAAATGTTATGAAGAATATTTTAAGATCAGTATTCCATAGCGAAATAACATAATTGAAACCAGTAATAATCTTTATCATTAAATTATTTCTACGTTTCTTCTCATAAAAGCCTAAAACAAAAATCAAAGCTTTAATTTTTCAAATTGCACATAGAGTTCTAAATCCTGATACAGTAAAGGTATTTTGATTCCTGTGTATAGGCAACATTTTTACCATTATGAATTTGGAAAAAACAGCCAATCATTTGTTTTGTAAATACATGAAAAACAATTGAAGTGATTATATGCTTAGATAACTTTATCAGAAGCAGGTGGCCTCTACATGGTGTCACAACACGAAAAAAAACAATAGATGAATCCCAGTTGTTTGACATTTTTTTAAAGGAATACCGAAAGATTGATAATAATTAAACAAAAGTCATTTGTCAAGACACGTCGAAACGTGACATAATTTAATTACGATCGTTATTGCTTTGTTATGTAAGTCAGATATTTTTAGTCATTTTACTTATTGACTTGTCTGTTTTGGTCCTAATATCATAAAACATATTTTTGTTCATAACAATTTTCTATTTATCTATATTTGGTTCTATTAATTTTCAAACATATATTGTTAACAACAAGTAATTGTTTTCCTAACGTAATCATTCAAGAAAAGTAACTTCTCTTCCTAATATTCTGCGTACTTTTAATTTATAGGTTATATTTGGTTTAACTACCCGTTTAAGAAACAGGTCTAACACGACGTTGACTTACAAAAAACTTTTGATTCTTCTCCGACATTTCTAAGCATTTGTCAACAGTAGTACATGCTAATATATATGCGTCTGTCACGGTAGAATGAAGTCATCTTACAGAACTATGGAACTTAGAACCTTTATTTAACAAAACTACTAGTGTAATTAAAATTGTTAAATTTCTAACAATTATAATAAAGAAGATCGATGTAAACACACAATAAATTCATACGGACAGAAAAAATCTTCGAATTGATTTTGCTGAAAGTAATAACCATAGATACTATCTTCTGTTGATCATTCAATATCTTAGACCAGATACCAATAGGCATGGCTCTAATATCTTCAACATTACACGTCACTGTTAATTGATTTAATAGTTACAATAGTTTCATGATTATCCACAAAAAAATATACTGACAAACATTTCTAAGAAGAGGCCTATGACCACCACCTATGGACTATTAGAGACTTGATAATGATGATACTGAATCACGGTGATTAGTAAGGTAGATAAGGGCTCAGCCTACTCATTAGTTAATTATGACATTACTTGTGTATAAATACAGCAAAATTTTGTGCATCATTTATTATCGTTGCGATATTCAAATTGTCAGTTGATGTTTTGGTTTCTCAGTGATTTTTATTTTGTTTCTCATTACACAAATGAATACAACATGAACGGCGTAAAAGATTGTGTTCATGTCGAAGATCGAAGTAATGTAGACTGCTACACTAGGGAATCTATACGACAAAGAGATGAAGTTGGAACCACAATTATTTATCGCAAAAATAAAAGCAGTCCTTATGTAAGGTTAGACTACTATACACCTGATTGCGACGGACTAGACAGTGCCGTTGAGGCCTCGGAGCAATATGGAACCCCAAAAATACACAACAAGAAAGAAGCAACTCCATGTATACGATTCATATCTTACATCCCTAACTTAGAGGAAATTACACCTCCAAAAGTTGGGCATGAAGGTCAGCTCACGGAACAAGCCGGAATTCCAAAAACGTTTTGCAAGAAGAAAGCAACTCAGTGTGTACGATTGCTTTCTGATACGTCCGACTTAGTGGACACTACACCTCCGAGACATGGGAATGAAGTAAAATCCATGGAGATAGTCGAAACCCCTAAAACACATCGCAAAAAAAGTCAAAAATTTATTTCAAAGAGAAAAATTAACTTTGACATAAGTGAGGATTGTGATGACATAGTTAAAAAAAGAATTACTCTGAAAGATTTTTTTATGTATACTTGGAATACTTTAAGAGTAATATTTTAGCAAGGCATTTTTTAAATTATTATAAACCTATAATGTATTATTATAATAGTTTAGTAAACATTATTCTCGTGCCAAAAATTTACTACTGTTGTTGTCAGTTCAATCAACAGTCAATTGGTCATTTTTTTAAATTAAATCTTAAGTGTGTGTGGTTATGTTTTTAAATATGTTAAATGAAGCAAATAATATTAGAGTCATTATCGATAAAAAATTATTGATAACAATAAGAACTGTTATTTGTCGTGGCATGTTCAAGTATGAAATAATAAAATAAATGACATGATCACTTTGTTTTATTCAAAATATTGACCATTTTGTCCTCAGAATCGCAATATTATGAAACATGTTTTTCTTAATTATAATTTTGTTGGATTCACATATTAACTAAGTATATTGAATTGTCGAAGGTAGAAGACTACTTTCTCTTACTCGTACTCTTAATTATGTATATTTATACTTTTATTTAATATTGACATTATCAATTTTAATTAATATTACACAGGAACACACTTAAAAGACTCTTATTCTTCAGTCTTTTTCAACACCGGCTGTAGCACCTGAAGTTATTGCAATTGTCAATTTAAATGTTAAAATGAGAGTTATTAAACGCTAACTATACAAATAATATAACCAAGCATAGTGAAAAATTATAACTTAAACCAGTAATAACTAATATCAATTGTTTTTAACGTTTCTTCTCGTAAAATACTTATAAAATAAAAATTCAATTCGAATTGTTATAAAAATTAAATGCCTAATTATATATATAATTCAAGTATAGCCTATAATTCAAGTAAGGATTGTCCAATAGGGACAATTCTTACTTGAATTATAGTAGAATACAAATTTTGTCAAATCACATGCGAACAGGAAAGAAATTTAAATGTTATTTTACTTTATTTATTTATTATAATAACATACGTTTAAAACAGTTTTTAATTAGTTGTTTTATAAGATGAATGATTTTGGAGAAATCAATAATCTTTCAAGTTATGGCAGGTTTTTCATAATATTCTATTTTAATGGATTTTGCAACTTCCGCTTCGATGACGACGTTGACTTAGAATGTTACTAGACTAGACTATTGAATCTTTTCCACCTTCCGAATTATGTCGTAGTCGTGAAGTCGTACATCTCACACTCACTCACGTCTGTGTTCTATAGCATTTTTATACTATCTCGATACACGTGTGACATAAACACGTTAAAAACTTTGAGAGCTTGGAACTAGAGCTTGGAACCCTTGTTTCACAAAATGCATGTTGTAATTAAGATTGTTGCAATATTACCATGAATGAAGAGGTTCTTGGAGGGCATTTCAGTTTTTCAAATAAGTAGAATAAAACTTTGAATTGATTTCAGTGAATGAAATAACAAAAGATATTTTTTTTTTATAGACC
Organism: Hypercompe scribonia; assembly: GCA_949316085.1. Lineage (NCBI taxonomy): Eukaryota > Metazoa > Arthropoda > Insecta > Lepidoptera > Erebidae > Hypercompe > Hypercompe scribonia. Next base: position 12,142,286 of record OX438981.1, on the reverse strand, counting down.
ATCGATTGACTCGGAGGACATACTAATAGACATTACTCAAATACTTTAATCTATGAACTTAGTAGGTAAAATCATTTCAATTCTTTGTTAGTGATGCACCAATTATTTTTTTTATCTATTCATGAACGTTCTGTTATTTCTTTGTTCAAACAGTTTCACCAAGAACGAACGAACGAAATATGTCACCTACTTGGATATTAAAACAATGTATTAATATTGTTTTGATCATCGACGTGGCTCAGTTCCACTATAAGAGTTATTCTCCAAGAGAAGATGAGCCTACAGAATAAGATAGAACCCTAATAACAAATCGCATAAATAAAGAAACTCTATATGGGAGAATGGACTGACTCGGAGGCGACAAAATTTCCAAGACAAGACAGTCAAGTTGAGCCCATAGAGCAAGGTGAAACGTAAAAAATGTCCAAAATACATATAAAAACACACTCCTCGACATTAGACTTCGGGAAAACAATTCTTCAGAGGAAATAAACTCTTTGAATTGTTGAACCCACGGAAGAAGACGAAACCACAATGACGGATCGCAAAAGTAGAGTTTATTTATGGTAAAGAGAACAATTGACCTTGATCAAATGATCTTTGTGCTACAAAATTGAAAAATTTTAAATAAAAGAAAAGGTTTATTATTTGCGAATAACAGAGTAAATATTTCTTGTAGCCTTGTTAGGCTAGTGGTGAGCGTATACGAATATCAATAAGAGGATCAAAAAGTGTTAGATTCTTGTTATAAGAAATTTTTAGTAACATCCTGGTGTGTGAAATTTTGGTGATGCTTCATGCCCTTGAAACGTGTTACAGAGAACACACTAAGTCAACGGTCCCGACTGTCGTGAACATCTATGGCAATGGTTATTGGGAAGTTAATGCCCGCAAACATACAGACAACTATTTGAACCTTTGAATTCATTCTTTAAGTTATAAAGGTCTAATGCCAGTTGTTTTCTGGAAAAGCTGATGTTCAGGTAAAACCGGTTGAACTAGTAGCCGATCCTAAAAAATTTTGCAAGATAAGTTAGCAAGACGAACAAACCTAACGTATTTTCATAGTGTTACCAAATAACTTTTTTGTTAGTGTTAGTGCTTGATTAATCCATTTTTTTTGAATCCTAAAAACTCTTTTAAACGAAAAGACAATTTCAAAGATAATAGTCGAATAAAGTTGTAAGTTTTTTTGTGTCTCTAGAGAACAAAGAGTCAAAAATACAGAAATGCTAAACGATTTTATTGAAGGGCGACAGACTCACCTAGATCTCTTTTCCACGGAAGATTTGGTTTTGTTGGAAACGCAAAGATGTCTAGAAAATCAATAAATGCCGTGCATAATACGTCATTACAAACTGGAATAATAATATTAAAGAACCTAATGAAATTAATAATATTTTAACAAAACATTTCTAAAGCGGAATCTGCGCGAAAATTTTCAGTTATCATTGACACGGATCCGTGTTCGTGCAAAATAATTTTAAAATTATGACTTCTATGTGTAAGTCTGTTTTTATTCATGGTTAAAACAAGCTTCATAACAACTTTTATGAGTGTTATTACATATTTTTTCATGGTACTCGTGTAAAATAGGGGACTTTATCATCGTTCCAATGTTTTAAAATAGTGTTAAAGATGTATATTTGTACAATACAATTGTTAAGTACCGATTAATTTAAAAGTACGAGACTTTTAAATTAATCGGTACCTAACAATTGTATTGTACAAATATCACATTTGTAAAACTGTAATACCGATATATAAGAATGCTAAATACCCATCAAAACGGTATCTCTTACTTACTGATTTATTTATTGTACACTGGTTTGTACAGTGCTTGTGTGAAAATTTCTTTTTCTTTGCAATTATATTGATCTGCGTAGTTTGCTCTTTTGGTTCGCTCTTACGACACTCATGGAATGAATAAGGATGATGGTAGCCCGTATTATTAACGGGTCCCCACACAGATCGGCTTATAAGACATCGATCGATTGATTTAAAGACAAATAAAGATCTTATTTCATTTATATATACTAGCAGGGCATAAACAAGCATGTTGCAAGACCACTATAGTCTGAGTCTCCATACTGTATCTTCTGCAATCGCAATGAGTATGGTAACCACACCTCTTGGTTTATATTCATGCTTTCTATCAGGCAGTGTAGAGTCACTTTGGCAGGCTTTTAATATAAAAAAAATATAGTAATTTGGGGATGCTATCTACGCAACAAGCGTGTTTTTTATGCCTCTCTTATTCAGATGATATAAATTTTTGTATGACCGATAGAGAAAAATAATGACTCTCCTTGACTATCGTTTATTTTTTATTAATTTTATGATTTTATAATTGGTGAGTAAAAAACTTCATTTTTAACAAATTATAATGATAAGAAATATTTTATTCTTTATGTTATGTTTTTCTTTTTTTAAAGGAGGAAATAGTGACTTGCTTTACTTTAAAATAATCTACAATGTTTATTTTCTCAATCTTTTTTTATTGTTATAAGTGAAGGCATATTGTTTCAAGATATAATTAGATTGAAAATGATTACTATTATGTGTTTAACCTATAAACAGTAGTTTACATTTTTCAAACCAAATGTTACAAATACACATATTATGATGCACAGATTTTCACACTATACTGTCACATATTCACATATACCCTGCTAAATTCTAAAACATGAGTTTAGTTTAGTAATCTCATAACATTTAATATCTCATAAAACTATAATATAGAAACTAAACTTGATATCAATAAATTTAATACGACTTAATAATGTTTTTTTGGTCTCATAACATGATCCTATCATGAAACAGGGTCGATTGGTATTATCAAGAAGATTGGTCATTATTATGATTTTTAGTGATAATTTACATTTGACGAAAAACATTACATCACTAAATACTGTTTTTTTTTAATTATGTAACATTAAACATATTATAATTTATAAATACATGAATTATTTTTTTACATAATAAACTTTTAGCGATTATAATTGTTGATAGGTTGTTGTTGGTCCAAACTGAATAACTATTTTTATCGCGTTTCGTGATATAATTCTAACAATAAAAGAAAAAACAATCATTTCGATTTTTCCAAATACGCAAAAGACTAACGAGGATACCATACAGACTACTCGTAAAGGCGAGAATATATTCCTGCCAAGTTTACGTTGTTATTGCAGCAGGCTTTTAAATCCGTCGATTTTTGCAACTATTAATTTTAAATCCCAATTAACATACAAATGAAAAAGTCTTAGTTATTTTATAATTATTTAAACTAACTGGTAAAAGAGCATTAATAATGAAACAGAAATATAGTTTATCAACTAATACTATTATCACTTTGCTATTTAAGTCAGATATTTTTATTTTTTATATTATCTAAATTGATATTTTATTTATAAATTGTCCATAATAAATTTTTGTTTATTAAAATTTTCTATTTACGCACATTTTGTTCTCACTTCTTTAGAAAAAAAGGTTAAGATGATGTTGACTTACAAAATCATAGCATAGTTTTCGACACTTCAAAATATGCACATATGTATGCAACTGGTTCCGTAGCTACTTTGATCCGAGAAAGTGTGTGGTAGTATCCGGGGGCCTGCCGCATAGGCAATAAAATCTGATGAAAACTACATCATGGTGAATTGGGGATCCTTGGACTCTCGGTTTATAGAACACGTGTACTTAAAATTATTAGAATATAAAGAATTGTAAAATATGAAGAACTTGGTTGTAAATGTTTAATATTTTCATTTAATAGAATAAACCTTCGATCTAATTTCAATGACTGTGATAAAACAGATATTTGATTTACGGATAGTCCATTGACTTAGACAAAATACTAACAAGTGTTTCTCTACCACCTTAATCATAAAATAATATTCTATTCTTAACGGTAGTAAATTGAAAAGACTTTACAGTTTACTATCAATATAGCCACAAATTAATAGGCGATTTGCTAATTATGTAAAAGATTACAATTAGCCATAAAATCAAATATCAATAAACAGAATCTCAACAATTAGTTAGCTAATTAAGGACTAATACTACCAATTGGTTAATATGCTTTAATGTGTACGCAAGTAGTGTCATAGGCATTATTTGTGTATAAATACAGTAAAGTATATCATTCCTTTATCATTGCGATATTCAAATTCGATCGAGTCAAGTCGCTTCTTTGGCTACTTAGTAGTTTTTTTTAATTATTTTTAAGCAAAAAAATACCAAATGAATAGTGTAAAATATGTTGTCCATGTCGCAGATCTGAATAACGAAGACCCCAATACAATTGCGTATCAAGTTGAAAAAAATGAGGTTCAGTTCATGGAGCGAGATGGGACCCCAAAAACGCCTCTCAAAAACAAAACAACTCCGTGTGTAGAAATTAACTTCTATTCACCTAACCTGGAGGTGTTTATGTATGCAGGACTAGAGAATAATAATGGGTAAACATAAAACAATATGTACGAGTGGCCTCCTATATGCCTGACACAGAAGAAACTACATCGACCAATCTTGGGAACGAAGTTAATTTCAAGAAGAAAGATTAAAGCCCAATAATGAATCATATAAATAAAGCACTACATATGTATATATGATTGGATTTCTTTAGGTCTGAATCGGAGAAAATGAATTTTCCGAGTCAAGGGAACGAGATGGAGTCAAAATATCTTCGAAAGAGAATAATTAACTTTGACTTAAGTGGCAATTCTGAATAAATTGTTAAAATTCTTTTTCATAATATATCCCTATGAGCGACTTAAAATATATATTATCCACGTCACACAACTACACCATGCTAATTGGGATTCTTGAACTCTCAGTTCAAAGAATACGTGTACTTACTTAAAATTATTAGAAAACAAACAATTATAATGGATGAAGAACTTCGTTGTAATTGCTTAATATTTTCATATAATAGAACAAACCTTCGAATTAATTTCGATGACTGTAATAAAACAGATCAAATATCTGTTTTGTTTACCTAACAAATATTTCTCTACCACCTTAATTGCAAAATAATATTCTATCCTTAACGTTAGTAAACTGAAAAGAATTTACAGCTTTCTATCAATTTAGTCATAACCTAATGAGTGATTTGTCAAAAATTAAATATCAATAAACAGAATCTCAACAATTAATTAGAAAATTAAGGACTAATACTACTAATTAGAAGAAGAAAAAGAATAAGAAGAAGTAGAAGAAATGAAGTTTTAAATGTGAAAATGAACTTCTTTACATCTGACTCGGTGGAAATGAATTTTTCGAGTCAACGGAACGACGTTGAGTCCATTCAGCAAGATGAAACTCAAAAAACTCATCGCAAAACTAGCGTAAAATTTCTTTCAAAAAGAAGACTTAATTTTGATTTGTGTGAAGATTCTGAATAAATTGTTACAAACAGAAATATTTCTTTTTTCTATGTTATATCCCTTGGAACGATTTAAAATATGTTATACATGTCGAAGATAAAAAGGATACAGACGTGAATCTCCAAAATAAACCTATTTAATATTGTTTATAAAGAATTTATTGTATTCATTAATTATTCGGTCATTTTTAGTATGACTATTTAAGTAACAGGTAAATTACTGTGATACTTAATGAATCAACTAAACAAAATAATTCAAACAATTAATCATGAAGTACTTAAAGGTAACTAGAAGATCTGTTACGTATCAAGGCATGTTCAAATGTTATATATGTATGTAATAAAATAAATAACATAATCACTTTGTTTTGTTCAAATATTGATCATTTTGTCTTTAGCAGCATAATGTCATAAAATATATTTTCAAGGATGTGGATTCACGTGATAACCTGGTACATTGAGTGGTAGAGGGTAAATCTGAATTATGCATTTGAACTTACGAACAATAATCATTCGTTAAAAGCTAACAATTTTACAACAGTCTCTTTAATTGTGTACTGAAAGTTAAGAATTCACTGAATAGCTACTTCAATTAAAGCATTCACTGCATATTATTCTTATGAATGCAGAATTTAGAATAAAATTATACACAAAGTACGTAATAATAAGTTTACGTTGATATTACAACAGGGTTTCAATCAGTCATTTTTGGTAAAGTCTAATTGAAATTCAAATCAATTAAAAATAGACGGACCTTAGTTGGTCCACAAATTTGGAAACGAATAAAGTAATAACATCAGCGATAAAACTTAAACTATTATTGTTATCACTTAAGTCTTTTAAGTCATTTAAGTCCAATATTTTCGTTCCTTATTCTCTTTGACTTGTCCTTTTCTGTCCTTATATCCCATTATATTTTTTTTTTGTTTATTACAACTTTCTATTAATGCACATTTTGTTGTTTTTATTTAAAAACCTCTTATATGAAGTAAATAATTTAAGACAAGTCACTCACCTTTCAAATACAGTCAATTGTTTCATAATATTCTACTTAGTTTTAACAAAGTGAAACTATTGATTTTTTATGATATTTCTAAGTATGTATCATGGGATAATTTTCTCAAGTAAATTCAATTACTTAACTCAAATGAAATAAGAGTCAATGATGTCTGACTCACTCACAAATATATCTGTTTCTTTGAACATTTAATATACACAACATCGTACGGAATTATAGAACTTAGAACCTATGTTTAACAAAAAGAATCTTGTATCTAAAATGATTAGATTACTAACAAATATGAAGGAAGGAACACGCCAAAAATACTTGATATATTGGTATAAACGTAAAAAAATTAAATTGATTCCGTTGAAAGTAATAACAATAGGCGAGATACGAATAGGCATTGCTCTAATATCTTTATCAATCACAATTACTTTTTTAATATTTAATGAGTGATTTACTCATTAAGTTAAGTCGACTATTAAGGTCTGCTGATTCTGCTCGGTAATTATTGGTGTTTACAAACACTCATTTTATAATGAGACTTATTAAACACTGTAGGCAACCATAATGAACTTTAATCAGCAATAACTGTTTTCAATTATTTCTAACGTTTCTTCTCATAAATTACTTAAAAACTCTACCTTCAGTTTTTAATTGTGCATCAAATTAAATATATAAACCACTTTTCAAGTTTAGTAACAGAGTTTAAAGCGTTTTTTGTCAAACACTTTATATTTAAACAAAAAACATTAAAAATAGTCAATTCCGAAGTTATTGGACAAATCTTTAAACGAATAATAATAAGGTTTTAATACCATAAAGAAATGTTATTTGTCAAGTCACATCCTAATATGAAACGAATGGACGCCTTTTATGCTTCTTTTGCTTCGTTAATATATTATAGTACATACTTTTTAATTAGTTGCAACAATTTTTAATTAGTTATTTCATAAGTTGAATTATTTCAGAGAAGTTACTAACCTTTCAAATTAAACTATTTCTTTCATAATATTCTGTTTTATTTTAAAATTATAATTACCGCTTCGATGGACTAATCGTCAGAGAAAAAAAGCTAAGACGACGTTGACTTATAATATTTCAAGACTATATTATTCAATTTTTTCCTCTTTTCGAATTAGGTTGTGGTCGTAGACTCCTGGATCTCTCACTCACATCTCTGTTTAATAGCTCTTTTTTACTACCTTGGTACACGAGTGACACAAACACATTAAAAATGTGACATAAATTACATTATTCTATATGATAGTATAGAGCTTGGAATGTTTGTTACGTAAAATGCATCATGTAATTTAAATTGTTAGAATATTAAAATGAATGAAGAAGTTCGCGGAAAGTATTTCAGCTTTTCAAATAAATAGAACAAAACTTCAAATTGATTTCAATGAATGAAATAACAAAGATATCTGTTCTGTAGATCATCGATTAACTCAGAGGACATACTAATAGGCATCTTCCTAATACTTCAAGCGATAGTTGCCAGTCATTAGCAGGTAAAAACATTTCAGTTCATTGTCAATTTATTCCTCAAGTGATAAGTGATTTACTATTTTTTTGTCTATTCATGAAAGTTCTTTTCTTTTTTTGTTCAAATAATTTCACTAAGATTGAAGTGAAATATGTTACTTACTTGGATATTAAAACAATGTATTGATATTGTTTTGATCATCGACGTGGGTAAGCTCTACTATAAGAGTTGTTCTCCAAGGGAAGTTGAGCCTACAGAATAAAGTAAAACAATAACGAATAGCAAAAATAAGTAAACTTCATATGTGAGGCATCAAAATCTCCAAGACCTGATAGTTAAGTTGAGCTCATAGAGCAAGGTGACACCCAACAAAGTCATCGCAAATATAAAGCAAATCCATGTGAAAGAGTAGGCTCCTCGACGTCGGACTCCAAGAAAACAGTTTCTCTGGCCGGGGGTACTTATACGCTTGACTCAGAGAAATAAGCTCTTTAAATTGTTGAGCCCACAGAGGAAGATGAACCCCCAATGACGTATCACAAAAGTAGAGTCTAATTTATTCTAAAGGGAACAATTGATTTTGATATAAGTGAACTTTGTGAAAAAATTGCTACAAATTGAAAAACTTTAGATAAAAGAAAAGGTTTTTATTATTTGCGAAGAACAAAATAAAATGGTTTTCGTCGCCTTGTTGGTCTAGCGGATTGCGTATGCGAGTCACAACCAATAGGACACAGGTGCGATACCCGAGTATGGTCAAAAGGTGTTGTTGAATTTTCCTAAAAAGAAATTTAACAGTAAAATAATAACAGTCTGGAGTGTGAAAGTTTAGTAATGTTTCATGCCCTTACTATTTGCCACGGATAGCACGTTAAGTCATCGGTCCCGGCTGTCGTGAACATCTATGGCAATGGCTATTGGGAAGTTAATGCCAGCAAACATACAGACAACTAGTTGAACCTTTGAATTCAGTTCACTCTTTAAGTTACGAAGGTCCAATACCAGTCGTTTTCTGGAAAAACTGATATTCAGGTAAAACCGGTTGAACTAATTTTGGGAATAATAAAGGCTAGAAAGATGGACAGAGCTTACACGCTTTCGTAGTCTCACCAAATAACTTTTTTGTAGTATTAGGTCTTCATTGACCCATTTTTCTACTTCAAAAAACTTTTCAAGCAAAAAACATTTCAAAGATAATAGTCGAATAAAGTTGTGAGCTCTTTGTGTTTCTAGGGAATAAAGAGTTAAAAATATTGAAATGCCAAAAGATTTTATTAAAAGGGCGTCAGACTCACATAGATCTCATTTTCGTGGAAGATTTGGTTTTATTGGAAACGTAAAGACGAATAGAAAACCATATTATTACAAATTAGAATAACAATATTAAAGAAACTAATGAATTTGACAAAATTTTTAACAAACCACTTCTTAAACAGAAACTACGTAAAAATATGCAGTTATCATTTACATGTTTACTATGTTCGTGAAAAATTTTTTTGAAATTATGTGTTATATGTGTAAATTTAACTTTATTCATAGTTTTACACTGAAATATCACGATCTTTTCAAACAGTTATGTTTTTTTTAGAGAAAGAGATAAAGCTTTACTTTATTTTAGGGTGTTCTATAACACTTATTTTCTTAATCTTTCTTATTATTATTATAAGCGAAAATAAAACTAATTGTTGAAAAGTTGTTGCTGATCCAAACTGAATAATTATTTCCATCGCGTCTTGTGATATACATAAGTCTAATAATAAAAGAAAAAACAATCAATTTGAATTTTCAAAATACACAAAAGACTATAATTAGTCTTTTGTGTATTCTTGCATTCTTGCATTTAATATATATGGTATCTTAATAGATACCATATATATGGTATCTTAATAGATACCATATATATTAAATGCAAGAATGGATTCCAACCAAGTCTACGTTGTTACGGCCACTGAATTTTTGCAAATATTAATTTTAAATTTCAATTAATTAACTAATTGTGAATTGGTATTCAAAACTTGTTTAGTATGACATCATTCACCACCGTTACAAGGCCTTACTAAACCTATGTTTACTGTAGAACTCTGTTACCGTTGTCACTAGACCCTAGTCAGCGTAATTCAAGTTTACAACGTGCGTTTCATATACATGCCTATTCTATCATATGTATACTTTCAGTAGAAGAAACTAGAACTAGAACTTTCTAGCCTTTCTAACTTTCTAGACAATTTACATTAGTAACTTTTATTGTCTCTTGTACTTTAAAAGTAAGTCACTTCTTTCATAATAATCTACTATACTTTAATTTATAAATTCTGCATAATTGAACTACCTTTTAGAGAAAGAAGGGCTCAGGCTAGTATCCGGGGCGGGGGCTTTCCGTACATACAATGAAATCTGATGAAAACTACATCATGCTGAAGTGGAGATCTTAGAACTCTTAGCTCACAGAACAAGTGTTGCTTAAATTATTAGATTACAAACAATTATAACGGATGAAGAACTTGGTTGTAAATGCTGAGTGAAGATTCTGAATCAATTTCCATGACTGTAGTAAAATAGATATTTATCGGTATCGTATTATCATTAAACGTATTTGTGTATTAAAATTTTGGTAGGAGTGGTTTCCCCTGTAAATCTCATACATTGGGTATTAGAGGCTGAATAAGGACACTGGGTTTGAACCTGCCACCATTTGGTCCTAGGTAGGAAATTGGCAAGGTTTACGATCGTTCGTTTTGAACTAGCAAATTTGCAACGTTCTGTTTTAATGTGTACTTGGAAGTTAAGAATTCACTAAATAGTTACTTCGATTATAGAAGTCACTGCATATTATTCCTATGAAAGCAGTAGCCAGGGAAAGCAGAACTACATATGAAATCCATTAAAATGTATTCGCACCCCACAACATAATATTGCTAACAAATAATTAGCGAAGCCGACGTCATCAAATGAAAAATACCGGTTTCATTATTAATGGGTTGCAAACACTCGAAAGTCCCACCATCATTAGGAAACACGGTAGTACGGTGATAAGTCTACTGAAAGTATGCATATGATAGAATAGGCATGTATATGAAACGCACGTTGTAAACATGAATTACGCTGACTAGGGTCTAGTGACAACGGTAAGAGAGTTCTACAGTAAACATAGGTTTAGTAAGGTCTTGTAGCGGTGGTGAATGATGTCATACTAAACGAGTTTTGAATACTAATTCACAATTAGTTATTTGAGCCTATATACTGTTTATTCGGACTTGAAATTTATTGACGTTGTAAAGAATATTAATTAAAACAATTTATTCGAAAGTAAAGTGTGTTTCTGCATTCAGTAACTGTTACCTAGACTTAGCTCAGATTAAATTTTTTTCTATATCTCAGGCTTCCTCTGTCTTGTCTGTACTCTCAACAATGTGTATATCATCAGATTGTTATGATCAGTGAGGGCGTAAAACGAAACAAAATAAACTAAAAAACTCTCTTTATTCAGTTATATAATATATAATTTAAGTTGTTATGATTTATTTTAATTTATTAAAATATTACGAAATAACATAATTGACACCAGTAATAACTTTTATCATTAAACTATTTCATTTACTACGTTTCTTTTCATAAAAGTCTTAAAAAAACTCATAGATTTAATTTTCAAATTGCACATAGAGCTATGGATTTTTCAAAAATAACTTTATTGTAAACATAGTTTGGTTTAACGATGGTTTTGTTATTTTCAATTTCAGTGAAAAAGCACGCTTAACTAAACGAAATAGTAAATATTTTTTTTCTAAATCGTGATACCGTTAACATATTTTGGTCCAGGTATGGTATGGTATGTGTACAGGTAACATTTTGAACAACATTATGAATTTTGATAATTTGAAATAATATTTTATTAATTACAACAGCTACAAGCTGTAGCTAAAGGCTACAAGTACTTTCTAAGTCTCATAATAAGAAAAGACAATCATTTGTTTTGTAAACACGCGAAGAACAAATGAAGTGACTATATTCTTAGATAAATTTATCAGATTAAAGGTGAGAGTATATACACTTGCCTCTAATTGGTGTCACAACACAAAAAGTGGAAGGATCTCAGTCGTTTGGCAATGTTTTACAAGAATAGCGAAACAGTGTCAATAATAAAATAAAAGTAATTTGTCAAGGCACGTCGAAACATGACATACTCGTAATTTAATTACAATTGTTACTACTTTGTTATCTGTATCAGATATTTTAAGTCATTTTACTCTTTGACTTTTTTGGTCCGAATATCTCATTATAAAACATGTTTTTGTTCACAACAATTTTCTATTTACGTACCTTTAGTTGTATTAATTTTCAAACGTATTTAGTTACCAACAAACAATTGTTTTACTAACGTTGAATCATTTAAGATAAGTTACTTCTATTTCATAATATTCTACTTACTTATAATTTACAAGTTGTATTTGGTTGAACGACCCGTTTCAGGAAAACGTCCAACACGACGTTGGCTTACAAAAAACTGTTGATTCTTCTCCGATATTTCTAAGCATGTATAAATGGAAAACAATCTCAAGGAAACTTAATAAACTCACGCACAAAGATCTCTGTTTTGTAGTACTTTCATTCTAGAAAGAAACCATCTTACGGGACTATGGAACTTAGAACCTTTGTACCTTAGAACTTAGAAATCGTGCAATTAAAGTTGTTAAATTTCTATCAATGGTAATGAAGAAGGTTGATGTAAACACTCGATAAATTAACATGGACATAAAAAAAACTTTGAATTGATTTCGTTGAAAATAATAACAATAGATATTTTCTTCTGTTGATCGTGCAATATCTCAGATAAGATATCAATGGGCATTGCTCTAATATATTCATCATTATAGGTCACTGTCAATTTATTCAATAGTTCTTTGAGTGATTTACTCGCTAAGTAATTGATCATGATTATCCACAATAAAAAAAAACAATGATAAATTTTTCTAGGAAGAGGCTTATGACTGCAGTGGACTATTAGAGACTGTTGATAATGACGATATTGAATCACGGTAATTAGTTAGATAGATAAGAACTCACCCTATTAATTTCTTAATTAGGGCATTACTTGTATATAAAATACGGCGAAAATTTGATGCTTCATTTATTATCGTTGCGATATTCACAGTGTCAGTCGATTCTTTGGTTTCTCAGTGATTCTTATTTTGTTTCTCCTTGTAAAAACAAAAACAATATGAATGACATAAAACATTATATTCATGCCGAAAGTCCAAATACTATGGACCGCTATACAAGGGAATCTATAAAACAAAGAGATAAGGTTCAGTTGACGGAACAAGATGGACCTCCAATGACTTGCCGCAAAAATAAAACCAGTCCATATTTAAGGTTAGACTTTTATACGCCTAACTGCGACGGACTAGACAACGCTGTTGAGGCCTCGGAGCAATTTGGAACCCCAAAAATACCTAGCAAGAACGAAGCAACTCCATGTATACGATTCGTATCTTATACCCCGGACTTAGAGGAAACTACATCTCCAATCCTAGGGCACGAAGGCCAACTCACGGAGCAAGCCGGAAAACCAAAAACGTTTTGCAAGGAGGTAGCAATTCAATGTGTACGGTTAGTTTTCTATACGTCCGACTTAGTGGACACTACACCTCCGAGACAAGGGAATAAAGTAAAACCCATGGAGATAGTTGAAACTCCTAAAACACATCGCAAAAAAGTCAAAAATTTATTTCCAGGAGAAAAATTAACTTTGATATAAGTGAGGATTTTGATGACGTAGTTACAAATAGAAATACTCTGAAAGCTTTTTTTATGAATACTTGGAATACTTTAAGAGTGATATTTTAAAAAATCATTTTATAAATTACTTCATTCAATACTTCATTCATATTATTCCATATTTGAACATTACTCTTGTAACAAGGCATGTTCAAATATGGAATAATAATATAAATGATATTATCACTTTGTTTTATTCAAACCATTGACTATTTTGTCCTCAGAATCGTAATATTACAAAACATATTTTTATTAATTATAATTTTGCTGGCTTTACGTATTAACTAAGTATTTGAATTGAATTGTTGAAGGTGAATCAGGACAGTTAAATTAAACTCGCCACCAATTGATTTTATGTCGGAGATTAGCAATGTTTACTATCACTCACACACTATTATTTGTCAAATCACATGCGAACATGAAACAAATCCAAACGTTCTTTTGCTTTATTAATATATTATAATAACACACGTTAAAAGTAGTTTTTAATTAGTGATTTTATAAGTTGAATGATTTCTGAGAAGTCATTAATCTTTTTAAATTAAAGTAATTTTTTCATAATATTCTATTTAATTGGAAATTCCAACTGCCGCTTCGATGACGACATTGACTTAGAATGTTACTAGACTAGGCTATTGAATCTTTGCCACCTTTCGAATTATGTCATAGTATTGAAGTCGTAGATCTCTCACTGACTCACATCTGTATTTATTCATAAATCTGACATAAATTACATCGTATGAAACTATAGAGCTTGGAATCCTTGTTTCACAAAATGCATCTTGCAATTAAAATTGTTACAATGCTACTATGACTGAAGAAGTTCGTGGAAAGTGCTTCAATTTTCAAATAAACAGAATGAAACCTCGAATTGATTTCGGTGAATGAAATAACAAAAGATATTTATCTTGTAGATCATCGAGTGACTCATACTAATAGACATTTCTCAAATACTTAATCTATAATTTCTTAACATTAGTAGGTAAAATCGTTTCAGTTGATTGGCAATTTATTTATTTAGTAGTAAAATAAGTGATTTACTAATTTTTTTTATCTATTCATGAACGTTCTTCTCTTTCTTTGTTCAAAGAATTTCACTAACAACAAAATAAAATATGTCACCTACCTGGATATTAAAACAATTTATTAATATTGTTTTCATCATCGACGTGGATGAGGTCCACCATAAGAGTTGTTCTCCAAAAGAAATGGAGCCTACTGAATAAGATAGAACCCCAATAACGAATCGCAAAAACAAAGAAACTTCATATGTGAGACCAAACTGACTCGGTGGCATCAAAATCTCCAAGACAAAACTTTCAACTTCAGCCCATAGAGCAATGTGAAATTAAAAAAAAGCATCGCAAAAATAAAACAAATCCCAGTGAAAAAATAGGCTCCTCGACGTCGGACTCCGAGAAAACAGTTGTTCTGTCCGGGGGTTCTTATACACTTGACTCAGAGGAAATAAACTCTTTAAATTGTTGAGCCCACGGAGGAAGATGGAGTCCCAATGACGTATAGAAAAAGTAGAGTCTAATTTATTTTAAAGAGAACAATTGACTTTAATATAAGTGAATTTTGTGAAGAAATTACTACAAATTGAAAAACTTTAGATAAAGGAAAAGCAAAAAAAGATTTTTTTATTATTTGTGAAGAACAGATTAAAATGTTTTTCGCCACCTTGTTGATCTAGCGGTTAGAACTCTCAACGCTCTCTTTAACAGAAACTGGGTAAAAATATGCAGTTACCCATTTACATGTTACCATGTTCGTGAAAAATTGTTTTGAAATTATGGGTTGTGTGTGTAAATTTATCTTTACATTCAAATATCACGATTTTTTCAAAATGCTATGTTTTTCTTTGTTAGAGAAGGAGATAGCGCTTTACGTTATTTTAGAGTGTTCTATAACATTTATTTTCTTAATCTTTCTTTTTATTATTATAAGCGAAAACAAAACTAAACATAAATGAATTTAACACGATTTAGTAATGTTTTCATGTCTCATAACGTGAAGTAATCCTCTCATGAAACAGAATCGATTGGTATCATCAAAAACATTAGTCGTCATTACGATTTTTTAGGTGATACCTATGTCACATTTGACTAAAAACATAATATTACAGATTTTTTGTTTAATATGTAACATTAAACATGTTTGGATTCATAAACACATAAATCATTTTTTTTAATACAATAAACTTTTACCGATTACAATTTTTGAAAGTTTGTTGTTGGTTCAAATCGAATAGCTGTTTCTATCGCGTCTTGTGATATAAGTGTAATAAAAGAATAAAAAATCAATTTGTTTCTTCAAAATAAGCAAAAGACTAATGAAGATACCATATGCAAGTATATTAAATGTATTCCAGCCAAATGTACGTTGTTTTTACAACTGGATTTAAAATCCGTTGATTTTTGCAAATACTAATTTATAATTCTAATAATATAAAAATAAAAAGGTCTCAGTTGTCTCACAATTAATATATAAATAATGTCACCTTCCGCACTAGTCTGTCACATAGATTTTTCTGTTTTCTCGGTGAGTATCTATATAACAAAGTGAATGCTTTCTTATCAATATATCCTCTCACAAAATCAGAATGCAAACACAGGGTTTGTGATTGGTTGAGAACTCTTGACTACGATAGCACTGAAAATTTACTCACCGTCTTGACATAACAGTGAAGTAATATAAATATAAATGAGTAATAACATAATAATAATTAAGTGGTTGACAAATAGTCCTTCACTCTCACTTACTTACACATACACACACACGCACACACTCGAATATACATACGAACACTCACCCGCGTACACACACACTCACACACAAACACTAACGGTTGTAATGTTCAAGTTAATGCTTAATTTTAAATTTTCTCCTTCTCCAGCTTGTTTATCGCTGTCTAAAATGTTAACTTACTTGTAAACTAAGTGGTGTGGGGACCTGGTGACCTGTAACACGGTATTCTATACCTATCACAGGCACCAGTCTCTCATAAAATGTGATTCCTGACTCAACTGTATTATTTTAGTAAGAACCATTTTTGTGAAGAGAAAATTATTATTATTATTAATTATGTAAATATGTTATCTATAAAACAGCATCAATAATGAAACAGAAATATAGTTTGCCAAAACACATCGAAACACGACATAATTTAATTAACACTACTTTTTTTTTCTTTTTTCTGTGCTGAAATCCCCCCGGATACCACCTATTGGTGGTTATGTCGGACTCGAACCGATCAAAAACCGCACGCCGTCTCAGGTATCAGTAGCCGGGGAATCAGGTGTACCCTAGAAAGGAAATCCCTGAAACCCTGACGTATCTCGGACCATCTACCTATGGCTTGCAGATGACCCCTTTTTTTCTCCAAAAGAGCGTGTGCTCCGTAGCACATGCCGCTGCCATCCTGGCCTGCTTCTGCTCGGGTGATGGATGGCCTCACCTATCACCCCCAGACTTGCGCTTATGGAGGACGCAGATCGTTCTGTGATCTCCGGCGCCTGAGCCGTCTGTGATGCCGGACATGTTCCCGGGCCTGACGGACCGGGAGAGTTCTAAACCTCTCTCGGTCCCGCTCCGACATCTCCTTTGTAAGCATAACTTGCTCACAAAAAGAACGGCGGAGTTCCACGCGCTCTCGCTCCGCAACATGGCGGCTATCATGCTACCGAGCGAGAGAGTTTCACTCCGATGGCCGACATAAGGTCACGCCTCAGCTCCGCCCACGCTAGGCATTCTGCCAGAGTGTGGAGCGCCGTGTCCACGGTTCGGCCATCGCAGTGGTGGCACTCAGGCGTTGGCTCCTTTCGGATCAGACACAGGTGATCTCCGAAGCATCCTTTTCCAGTGATCACCTGCGTCAGCCGATATGAGAGGGTCCCATGATTCCTCTCGAGCCAATCCTCCATAAAGGCGTGCCCAGCGCTTGGTTACCCAAGTCGCTCCTTCCACTCCTACACAAGGACAGGGCGGAGTTGGGCTTTCTGATTCTCGATTGCCCGAGTTTCAGGACTCCGGCCCAACTCCCGTGCCTCCTTGCGCCACTGATAAAGAGCCGCAAGGGCTCTCACTTCCAGGTCCCATGGTGGAGTTCCAGCCAGGAGACTCGCCTCCTCAAAGTTAATTAATACTACTATCAGTTTGTTATTTAAGTCAGATATTTTCAGTTATTATATAAATTGTCCTTTTATTTATAAATAGTTTACAATATATTTTGTTTATTAAAATTTTCTATTTACGAACATTTTGTTCTATTAATTTAAGAACACATGTTATAAGTAACTTGCAACATGTTTTGCTGCTGAAGTTGCTCATTTGAGACAATTTTAGTAATTTATTTTGTCTCTTGTACATACTACAAAAAGAAGTCACTTCTTTCATCTACTATACTTTAATTTTTAAGTTCTGCTTAATTGAACTACCCTTTAGAGAAAACAAGGCTAAGGCTAGTATCCGGGGGCTTTCTGTACAGATAATGAAATCTGATGAAAACTACATCGTGTTGAATTGGAGATCTTAGAACTCTTGGCTCACAGAAAGGGCGTAGTTTAAATTATGGAAATACAAACAATTATAATGGATAAAGAACTTCGTTGTCATGCTGAGTGAAGATTCTGAATCAATTTCAATGACTGTAATAAAATAGATATTTGATTGACGGATCGTCCATTGACTTGGGCGAAATACTAACAAATCTTTCTCTAACACCTTAACCATAAAACAGCATTCTATTCTTAATGGTTGTAAACTGAAAAGACTTTACAGTTTGCAGTCAATTTAGTCATAATCTAATAAGCGATTTGCTAATTAAGTAATTGACTATAATTAGCGATAAGAATTAAATTACATAAACAGAATTCCAACAATTAGTTTGACAATTAAGGACAATTACTACCAATTAGTTAATATGCATTACTTGCGTACACATACAGTAAAGCAATATATTCCTTTATCATTGCGATATTCAAAATCGATTGAGTCCAGTCGGTTCTTTAGCCTCTAAGTAGTTTTTTTAAATTATTTTTAATCAAAAAAGTACAATATGGACATCGTAAAATATGTTGTCCATGTCGAAGATCAGAATAATGAACACGACGAACATGCAATGGAATATCCAGTTGAAGAAAATGAAAATCAGTTCATGGAGCAAGATAGGACCCCAACAACATATCCCAAGAACGAAAAAACTCCATGTGTAGAAATGGACTTCTATTCGCCTGACCTAGAAGTAACCATATATGCAGGAAAAGAGAATAATGTTAATCTTACGGAGCATGATGGAGTCACAGTAGCAAATCGCAAATGTAGAACAACTCCATATGTGCGAATTACGTCTTATACGTCTGACACAGAAGAAGCTACATCTTCAAGCCCTGGGAATGAAGTTAATTTCAAGAAGGAAGATCTAAGCCCAACGACGTATTATAAAAATAATGAAACTTTATATGTGAGATTGAACTCCTTTACATCTGAATCGGAGGAAATTAATTTGCCGAGTCAACGGAACGAGATTGAGCCCATGCAACCAGATGAAACTCCAAAAACTCATCGCAAAACTAATGTTACTAACTAATTAAAATTTCTTTCAAAGAGAAGACTTAATTTTGATCTGAGTGAAGATTCTGAATAAATTGTTACAAACAGAAATATTTCCTTTTTTTATGTTATATTCCTATGAATGATTTAAAATATGTTATCCATGTCGAAGATAAAAACGATATAGACGTGAATCTATAAAATAAACCTAATTATTATTGCTTAAAAGAGTGAAATTGTAGTTATCAATTAATCGGTAATTCTTAGTATTACTTTTTAAATAACAGGTAAACTACTGTGATTAATGAATAAACTAAACAAAATAATTATAACGATTAATCAATTAGTACTTAAAGGTAAGTAAAAGATCTGTACTTTATCAAGGCATGTCCAAATAATAAATAATAAAATAAAGAACATTATCACTTTCTTTTGTTCAAAATATTGACCTTTTCGTCTTTAGCAGAACAATATCATAAAATATATTTTTAGGGATGTGGATTTACGTGTTAACCTGGTACATTGAGTGATAGAGGGTGAATCTCAGTTACACATTTGTACTCACAACTATTTAATCATTCGTTAAAAACTTGCAATTTTGCAATAGTCTCTTTAATGAAAGTTAAGAATTCACTAACTAGCTACTTCAATTAAAACATTTACTGTATATTATTTTCGTGGATACAGTATTTAGTGTATAAGTATACACAAAGTATATAATTTTACGTTGTTATTACAACACGGTTTCAATCAGTCATTTTTGATAAAATCTGATTTATGTACATCCAAATCAATTAAAAATAGACGGACCTTGGTTATTCGAAAATTTTGTAAACAAATAAAATCTGTTCAAAAAATTTACCAATTATGCTGGGCATCATAATATCATTAAACATATGTTCTCGAATAACAATGATCTCGAATGAGATTATGATTGTATCAATGCTGTAAGAACTATTGTAACTCTTTTATATAAATAAATAAATAAATAAATAAAAAAAAAAAACAAAATACGTTTGTTTATTAGAATTGTGGTAGGGACGGTTTCACGTGTAATCCTCGTGCATTGGGTATTAAAAGATGAATGAGGACAGTGGGTTTAAACCCGCCACCATTTGGTCCTAGGTAGGTAATTGGCAAGATTTGTTATAGTTCGTTTTGAATTAGCAAGTTTGCAAGGTTCTGTTTTAATGTGTACTTTGAAGTTAAGAATTCACTAAATAGTTACTTCGATTATAGAAGTCATTGCATATTATTATTATGAAAGCAGTAGTCAGCAAAAGCAGAACAATATATAAAATCTATTAAAATAAATACGCACCCACAGCATAATTCCTCTAACGAACAATTAGCGAAATCGATGTCAGCACATGCAAATACCGGTATAATTACTAATGGGTACTCATTAGGAAACACGATAGTATGGTGATAGGTCTACTGAAAGCATACATATAATAGAATACGCATGTTTATGAAACGCACGTTGTAGACATGAATTACGATAACTAGTGTCTAGGGACAACGGTAACAGAGTTCTACAGTAAACATAAGCGGTTGTGAATGCTGTCATACTATATTGGTTTTAAATCGTAATTCACATTTAGCTTTTTTGAGCCCATGTACTGTTTATTCTGACTCGTAATTTAAGGACGTTGTAAAGAATATTCATTAATACAATTTAATCGAAAGTAAAATGCGTTTTTACATCCACAGTAGATTGAAAGAATCAGGAGTTTCAGAAACATTGTGCAAACTATTAAAAATATAGTCCCTGTGTAGAGTCACACGTATACGTATTGTAGGAATGTACTATAATTCTTAATGTGTTCCACAATAATTATAAAAAGTGCCAGTTTGTAATAATACGATAGTTGGAAACTAGCTGTTAGTCCGACTTTGTTCACATTATTTTTTTTAAATATCTCAGGCTTCGTCAGTCTTTTCTGTACTCGCAACAGTGTGTATATTATCAGATCGTTATGATCAGTGAGGGTGTACAACGAAACAAATAAACTAAAAAATTCTCTTTATTCAGTATTTAAAATATTAACTGAAATAACTTTACTTGTGATTATCAGTTAAAATGTTATGGATGATATTTAAAGATTCTACAGCGAAATAACACAATTAAAATCAGTAATAACTTTTATCATTAAATTATTTCTACGTTTCTTCTCATAAAATTCTAAGAAAAAATCATGGCTTTAATTCTTCAAATTGCACATAGAGCCATGAATTTTTCAAAAAGAACTTTATTGTAAACATAATTTGGGTTAAGAATGGTTTTGTTATTATCAATTTCAGTGACAAATCACACTTAACCAAACAAAGTAAAGAAAAAGTAAAGTAGTAGTAGTAGTAAAGATATTTTTTCTAAATCGTGATACAGTTAACATATTTCGATCCATGTGTATAGGTAAAATCTTACCATTATGAATTTTGATAATTTAAATTGATATTTTATTAATTATTGTATCTGAAAATGTTCAAGTACTTTCAAAGTCTCATAATATGAGAAAAGGCATTTTTTTTATATACGTAAATAGCAAACGACGTGACTATATTATTAAATAACTTTATCAGATTAAAGGTGAGAGTATATACTTACCTCTAATTAGTATCACAACAAAAAAAAAATGAAGGATCTCTGTTGTTTGACAATGTTTTAGAACAATAACGAAATAGTATTAATAATAAAACAAAAGTTGTTTGTCAAGACACGTCCAAACATGACATACTCGTAATTTATTACGATTGTTACCATTTTGTTAACTATATCAGTTATTTTAAGTCGTTTTACTCTTTGACTTGTCCTTTTTGGTCCGAATATCTCATTTTAAAACATGTTTTTGTTCATAATAATTTTCTATTTACGCACATTTAATTTCATAAATTTTCAAACATATTTAGTTAACAACAAGTAATTGTTTTACTAACGTTGAATCATTTAAGATAAGTTACTTCTATTTCATAATATTCTGCTTACTTTTAATTTATGTACAAGTTGTATTTGGTTCAACTACCCGTTTGAGGAAAACGTCCAACACGACGTTGACTTACAAAAAACTAATGATTCTTCTCCGATATTTCTAAGCATGTAGCAATGGAAAAAAAAAACTCAAGGAAACTCAATAAACTCACGCACAAACATCTCCGTTTTGTAGCACTTTCATTCTAGAAAGAAATAATCTTACAGAACTATGGAACTTAGAACCTTTGTTTAACAAAACTAATCGTGTAATAAAAATTGTAAGATTTCTAACAATTGTAATGAAGAAGGTCGATGTCGATAAATTAACATGGACTAATAATATATTCAATTAACTAATATATTCATCATTACAGGTCACTGTCAATTTATCCAATAGTTCTTTGAGTGATTTATTCGCTAAGTAATTGATCATGATTATCCACAATAAAAAAAATAATGATAAACTTTTCTAAGAAGAGGCTTATGACTACCAGTGAACTATTAAAGACTGTTGATAATGATAATATTGAATCACGGTAATTAGTTAGATAGATAAGGACTCACCCTATTCATTTGTTAATTAGGGCAATACTTGTGTATAAAATACGGCAAAAATTTCATGCTTCATTTATTATCGTTGCGATATTCACAGTGTCAGTCGATTCTTTGATTTCTCAGTGGTTTTTATTTTGTTTTTCATTGTAAAAACAAAAACAATATGAACGACGTAAAACGTTGTATTCATACCGAAAGTCAAAATAATGTGGACCGCTATACAAGGGAATCTATAAAACATAGAGATGAAGTTCAGTTGATGGAACAAGATGGAACTCCAATGACTTGCCGCAAAAATAAAACCAGTCCGTATTTAAGGTTAGACTTCTATACGCCTAACTGCGACGGACTAGACAATGCCGTTGAGGCCTCGGAGCAATATGGAACCCCAAAAATACCTAGCAAGAACGAAGCAACCCCATGTATACGATTCGTATCTTACATCCCTAACTTAGGGGAAACAACATCTCTAAATCTAGGGTACGAAGGTCAATTCACAGAGCAAGGCGGAACTCCAGAAACCCTTTGCAAGAAGAAAGCAACTCAATGTATACGATTGGTTTCCTATACGTCCGACTTAGTCAACACTACACCTCCAAAACAAAGGAATGAGTTGAAGCCCATGAAGATGGAGATAGAGATAGTTGAAACTCCTAAAACGCATCGCAAAAAAAGTCAAAAATTTATCTCAAAGAGAAAAATTAACTTTGACATAAGTGGGGATTGTGATGACATTATTAGAAACAGGAATATTGTGAAAAATTTTTTTAGGTATACTTGGAATACTTTAAGAGTAATATTTAAAAAAAATCACTTTTAAAATTCTTATAAGCAATAATGTATTATTAGTTTAATAAACATTACTCTCGTTCCAAAAAATTACTACTGTTGTTGTATTTAACAGTCAGTTGGTCATCTTTTTAAATTAAATCTTAAGTGTGTGTGGTTATGTTTTTAAATATGTTAAATAAAGCGAATAATATTACAGTTATTATCGATAAAATATTATTGATAACAATAAGAACTGTTATTTATCATGACATGTTCAAATGATAAAATTAATGACATGATCACTTTGTTTTATTCAAAATATTTAAAATTTGGTTCCTAGAATCACAATGTTATAAAACATATTTTTGTTAATTATAATTTTGCTGGATTCACGTATTAGCTCAATATATTGAATTGTCGAAGGTCGAATTAGGGTAATTGAATTAAACTCGCCACCAATTGATTATATGTGCGAGAGTAGCAATGTTTACTATTAGTCGTTCAAAATTAGTAATTTTCTTTAGTCTGTTAACTCTCAACGGTAATTAGCTTACATTGATACTAGTACAAGTGACTTTTATCCGTATATAACATGTGTACGTAATCCATTAAAATGAATACGCACAGCACAATATAAATTGTTCGAACGTACAATCAGCGAAACTGACGCCATTATGTGAAAGTACCGGTTAAATTAATGTTGGGTTACAGACACTCGAAAGTTCCATTATCGTTAGGATGCACGACAGCGCTTAGGTGATAAGTCTACTGAATATTTAAGATATAATAACTGTATATATGACACGTATTTTTTAAATGTGAATTTCGTTGACTAGTTTTTAGTGCTAATGACAACAGGGTTCTTATGTAAACAAAGATTTGGTAAGATTGTGTAGCGATGGAGAATGTTCTCATATTACTGGAGTCAAAAATTGCGAAAAGCATAATTATTGTTGTCATAGTGTTTATTGAGACTCGAAGTGTGTATACGTTTCAAATCATAATGGCAAATACAATTTCGTGCAAGTAAAATAGTTTTTCAACCACAACAGAGCGATAGTTAGCTCTGTTAAAGATTCAGTTCCTTTGTAGAATTATATGTATAAGTACAGTAATGAATTTTAAATCTCTAATGCTACTTAATTCTAAATGTGTTTTGTATTGGTAATTGTGAAACAGTGTCAGTGCGTAACAACATAATAGTAATGAGCCGGCGGTTACTTGTCTTACTCTTAATTACGTATATTTATAAAATTATTTAATATTGATATAATCATTTTAGTTAATTTTATACAGGAACACACTTAAAAGATTCTTATTCTTTAGTCTTTTTCACAACCGGCTGTAGCACCTGAAGTTATTGCAGTTGACAATTTAAATGTTACAATGAGAATTATTAAAGACTAACCATACAAATAATATAAACAAGCATAGTGAAAAATTGTAACGACGACGTTCACTTGTAGAAACTATTGATTTTTTTATGATATTGCTAAGCATGTATCAATGGGACTTTTTCTCCAGGAAACTCAATAACTTAACTCAAATGAAATAAGAATCAATGGTCACTGACTCACTCACAAACATCTGTTTTATAACACTTTCATACTTTCGTGTCAAAGGCATTCAAAGTTTTGTGTGACAAAAACAATCACGTTATTAAAATTGTTAGATCACTAACAAGTATGAATCAAAAATCTCGCTATAAATACTCACCATATTCATTTTGACATAAAAAAAATCTGTTCAAAAAATTTACCAATTTATACTCGGCATCATAATATCATTAAACGTAGTTTTGTTTATTAGAATTTTGGAAGGAGAGGTTTACACGTGAAACCACTCGTGTACATTGAGTATTAGAGGATAAATGAGGACAGTGGGTTTGAACCCGCTACCGTTTGGCCCTAGATAGGAAATGGGCAAGGTTTACAATCGTTCGTTTTGAACTAGCAAATTTGCAACGTTCTGTTTTAATGTGTACTTTGAAGTTGAGAATTCACTAAATAGTTACATCGATTATAGAAATCATTGTAAATTATTCTTATGAAAGCAGTAGTCAGCAAAAGCAGAGAATAACATATGAAATCCATTAAAATTAATACGCACCCCCCAACATAATTTCTCTAACAAACAATTAGCGAAACTGACGTCATTAGATGAAAATACCAGTTTAATTACTAATGGGTTTTAAACACTGGAAAGTCCCACCATCATTAGGAAACACGATAGTACGGTGATAAGTCTACTGAAAGCATACATATGACAGAATAGGCATGTATATGAAACGCACGTTCTAAACATGAATTACGCTCACTAGTGTTTAGTGGCAACGGTAACAGATTTCTACAGAAAACATAGGTTTAGTAAGGTCGTGTAGTGGTGGTGAATGCTGTCATACTTTACATGTTTTAAACCCTAATTCACATTTAGTTATTTGAGCCTATATACTGCTTATTCTGACTCGCAACTTATGGACGTTGTGGAGAATATAATTTAATATAATTTAATCGAAAGTAAAATGTGTTTTTACATCCACTAGCTGTTACTCAGACTTTGTTCACGTTAAAAAATTTTCTATATCTCAGGTTTACTCTGTCTTGTCTGTACTCTCAACAGCGTGTATGTCATCAGATCGTTATGATCGTTATGATCGTTATGATGATAGTGAGGGCGTCAAACGAAACAAATGAACTAAAAAAGTCTCTTTATTCACTATTTACAATATTAACTGAAAGAACTTTAGTTGTAAAGATTATTGATTAAAATGTTATGAAGAATATTTTAAGATCAGTATTCCATAGCGAAATAACATAATTGAAACCAGTAATAATCTTTATCATTAAATTATTTCTACGTTTCTTCTCATAAAAGCCTAAAACAAAAATCAAAGCTTTAATTTTTCAAATTGCACATAGAGTTCTAAATCCTGATACAGTAAAGGTATTTTGATTCCTGTGTATAGGCAACATTTTTACCATTATGAATTTGGAAAAAACAGCCAATCATTTGTTTTGTAAATACATGAAAAACAATTGAAGTGATTATATGCTTAGATAACTTTATCAGAAGCAGGTGGCCTCTACATGGTGTCACAACACGAAAAAAAACAATAGATGAATCCCAGTTGTTTGACATTTTTTTAAAGGAATACCGAAAGATTGATAATAATTAAACAAAAGTCATTTGTCAAGACACGTCGAAACGTGACATAATTTAATTACGATCGTTATTGCTTTGTTATGTAAGTCAGATATTTTTAGTCATTTTACTTATTGACTTGTCTGTTTTGGTCCTAATATCATAAAACATATTTTTGTTCATAACAATTTTCTATTTATCTACATTTGGTTCTATTAATTTTCAAACATATATTGTTAACAACAAGTAATTGTTTTCCTAACGTAATCATTCAAGAAAAGTAACTTCTCTTCCTAATATTCTGCGTACTTTTAATTTATAGGTTGTATTTGGTTTAACTACCCGTTTAAGAAACAGGTCTAACACGACGTTGACTTACAAAAAACTTTTGATTCTTCTCCGACATTTCTAAGCATTTGTCAACAGTAGTACATGCTAATATATATGCGTCTGTTACGGTAGAATGAAGTCATCTTACAGAACTATGGAACTTAGAACCTTTATTTAACAAAACTACTAGTGTAATTAAAATTGTTAAATTTCTAACAATTATAATAAAGAAGATCGATGTAAACACTCAATAAATTCATACGGACAGAAAAAATCTTCGAATTGATTTTGCTGAAAGTAATAACCATAGATATTATCTTCTGTTGATCATTCAATATCTTAGACCAGATACCAATAGGCATGGCCCTAATATCTTCAACATTACACGTCACTGTTAATTCATTTAATAGTTACAATAGTTTCATGATTATCCACAAAAAAATATACTGACAAACATTTCTAAGAAGATGCCTATGACCACCACCTATGGACTATTAGAGACTTGATAATGATGATACTGAATCACGGTGATTAGTAAGGTAGATAAAGGCTTCGCCTACTCATTAGTTAATTGTGACGTTACTTGTGTCTAAATACAGCAAAATTTTGTGCATCATTTATTATCATTGCGATATTCAAATTGTCAGTTGATGTTTTGGTTTCTCAGTGATTTTTATTTTGTTTCTCAGTACACAAATGAATACAACATGAACGGCGTAAAAGATTGTGTTCATGTCGAAGATCGAAGTAATGTACGAGTACACCGCAATACTAGGGAATCCATACGACAAAGAGATGAAGTTGGAACCACAATTATTTATCGCAAAAATAAAAGCAGTCCTTATGTAAGGTTAGACTACTATACATCTGATTCGGGCGGGGCGTTCGACGGTCGATGCTGTGCTGCGCCTGAGGGCCGTTACCGAAGAGGCAGTGAGCTGTGGCGGCGTGCTGTTGGCGGTGTCGTTGGACATCGCCAACGCATTTAATAGTCTGCCATTTAGTTGCATCAGGGAAGCACTCCACTACCACGGGGTGCCAGAGTACCTGAGGCGACTTGTGGCAGACTATCTTGAGGAGCGTACCGTCGTGTACGAGGACCGAGATGGTATTCTGAGGCGGCGGCCCATGTCGTGCGGTGTTCCACAGGGGTCCGTCCTCGGACCACTCCTGTGGAATATGGGATACGACTGGGCCCTTCGAGGTCGTCTTCCCCCCGGGCTGGGCGTAATTTGTTACGCCGATGACACATTGGTCACGGCCCGGGGGGCGAACTTTCAGGAGGCGGCGCGCCTGGCCACCGTGGGAGTCTCTTTGGTGGTCGGGCGCATTGAGGCGCTGGGTTTACGGGTGGCCCTAGATAAGACGGAAGCCCTTTTGTTTCATGGGCCCCGTCGTGGTCCACCCCCCGGTGCCTCTATCGTAGTCAATTCGGTCCTCGTACCGATTAAGGCCCAGATGAAGTATCTGGGCCTGATCCTCGACGGCAGATGGCTCTTCGACGAGCACTTCCGACAGCTTACTCCAAAGCTGGTCGGCGCTGCTTCTGCTCTTGGGCGACTTTTGCCCAATTTGGGTGGAGCCAGCGTCGCGACGAGACGGCTATACACGGGGGTTGTTCGGTCAATGACACTGTATGGTGCACCGGTGTGGGCGGCGGCTCTGACCGCCCAGAATAGGGCTCGCCTCTGGCGCCCTCAGAGGATATTGGCGGTTAGAGCCATACGCGGTTACCGCACCGTATCGACGGAGGCGGCATGCGCGTTGGCCGGAACTCCCCCGTGGGATTTGGAGGCGGAGGTGCTCGCCGAAGTTTATCGGCGAACGGCAGACTTTCGGGTGGGTAGGGGCATTCGGCCTCCGCCCGAAGAGATACGCGAGTGGCGAGAGGCCGCTCGTCGAGCCACGATGGCTCGTTGGTCGTCCCGGCTGGAGGCTCCACGTGCTGGCTTTGCCGCCGTGGAGGCTCTCTAGCCGGTCATCGCCGAGTGGGCAGGGCGGCAGCACGGGACCCTTTCCTTCCGACTGACGCAGATTCTTTCCGGGCACGGTTGCTTCGGGAAGTATCTGCACTCGGTCGCCAGGAGGGAATTGAGTCCCGCCTGTCACCACTGCGACTGCAGTGAGGACTCGGCTCAGCACACGCTGGTGGTTTGTTCCGCCTGGGCGGCGCAGCGTGGGGTCCTCACTGCAGTTATTGGAGGAGATCTCTCGCTACCGGCCGTAATACGCTCCATGGTCGGTAGCGACAGTTGTTTTACCGCGGTCGCAACCTTCTGCGAAGACGTAATTTCGCGGAAGGAGGCGGCGGAGAAGGCCCGGGAGGACAATATCCACTCGGACCCAATTCGCCGCCGGCGAGCCGGGCGGCGGAGGCGCGCATACCAGCGCCTCATGCCGCCTTGAGTGTGGCCGCGGGTGGACGGGACGGGTTTTCCCCTCCATCCGCTACAATGGCCAGCCGCGAGGAGGCGACGTCCGCGTGTGCCGTACGTCGCCTAAAATAGAGAGTTTACCCATAGATGGTGCCTGCATTAGCGGGCAGGCGCTGGGAGGGATCTGGATGTCGTAATAACAGCTGTTCCCGGTCCCTCCTATGTCAGGCGCAGAGTGGCACACCGTGTGGTTTTAGTCGGTCCGATTCCGACACACCGCCCCGCCGTAAACCCCGGTGGGGTGACGGCCCGAGGGGGTTTCCACACGTTAAAAAAAAAAAAAAAAAAAAAAAACTATACATCTGATTGCGACGGACTAGACAGTGCCGTTGAGGCCTCGGAGCAATATGGAACCCCAAAAATACACAACAAAAAAGAAGCAACTCCATGTATACGATTCGTATCTTACATCCCTGACTTAGAGGACGATTCTTTGGTTTCTCAGTGATTTTTATTTTGTTTCTCGTTGTAAAAACAAAAATAATATGAACGACGTAAAATGTTGTATTCATGCCGTAAGTCAAAATTATGTGGACCGCAATACAAGAGAATCTATGAGACATAGAGATGGAGTTCAGTTGATGGAACATGATGGAACTCCAATGACTTGTCGCAAAAATAAAACCAGTCCGTATTTAAGGTTAGACTTCTATACGCCTAACTGCGACGGACTAGACAATGCCGTTGAGGCCTCGGAGCAATATGGAACCCCAAAAATACCTAGCAAGAACGAAGCAACCCCATGTATACGATTCGTATCTTACATCCCTGACTTAGGGGAAACAACATCTCTAAACCTAGGGTACGAAGGTCAATTCACAGACCAAGCCGGAACTCCAGAAACGCTTTGCAAGAAGAAAGCAACTCAATGTATACGATTGGTTCCCTATACGTCCGACTTAGTCAACACTACACCTCCAAAACAAAGGAATGAGTTGAAGCCCATGAAGATGGAGATGGAGATAGTTGAAACTCCTAAAACACATCGCAAAAAAAGTCAAAATTTCATCTCAAAGAGAAAAATTAACTTTGACATAAGTGAGGATTATGATGACATTATTAGAAACAGGAATACTGTCAAAGATTTTTTTAGGTATACTTGGAATACTTTAAGACTAATATTTAAAAAAAATCACTTTTAAAATTATTGTAAGCAAAAAATATATTATTAGTTTAATAAACATTACTCTCGTTCCAAAAAGTTACTACTGTTGTTGTATTTAGCAGTCAGTTGGTCATCTTTTAAATTAAATCTTAAGTGTGTGTGGTTGTTTTTAAATATGTTAAATAAAGCGAATAATGTTACAGTTAACATCGATAAAATATTATTGATAACAATAAGAATTGCTATTTGTCATGGCATGTTCAAATGTGAAAATTAATGACATGATCACTGTTTTATTCAAATATTGAAAATTTTGTCCTTAGAATCGCAATATTATGAAACAAATTTTTCTTAATTATAATTTTGCTGGATTTACATATTAACTAAGTATATTGAATTGTCGAAGGTAGAAGACAAATACAATTTCATGCAATAAAAATAGTTTTTCAACCACAACAGAGCGATAGTTTGCTCTGTTAAAGATTTAGAGTCTTTGTAGAATCATACGTATAAGTATAGTAATGAATTTAAATCTCAAATACTACTAAATTCTAAATGTGTTTTATATTAGTAATTGTGAAACAGTGTCAGTGCGTAACAACATAATAGTAATGAGCCGGCGGTTACTTGTCTCACTCTTAATTACGTATATTTATAATATTATTTAATATTGATATAATCATTTTAGTTAATTTTATACAAGAGCACACTTAAAAGATTCTTATTCTTTAGTCTTTTTCACAACCGGCTGTAGCACCTGAAGTTATTGCAGTTGTCAATTTAAATGTTACAATGATAGTTATTAAACACTAACCATACAAATAATATAACCAAGCATAGTGAAAAATTATAATGACGACGCTCACTTGTAGAAACTATTGATTCTTTTATGATATTGCTAAGCATATATAAAAACACATTCCTCGACGTTGGACTTCGGGAAAACAATTCTTCAGAGGAAATAAATTCTCTTTGAACTGTTGAGCCCACGGAAGAAGACGAAACCACAGTGACGGATCGCAAAAGTAGAGTTTATTTATTGTAAGGAGAACAATTGTCCTTGATCTAAATGATCTTTGTGCTGCAAAATTGAAAAATTTTAAATAAAAGAAAAGGTTTATTATTTGCGAATAACAGAGTAAATATTTCTTGTAGCCTTGTTGATCTAGTGGTGAGCGTATACGAATATCAATCAGAGGACCAAAAAGTGTTGGATTCTTGTTATAAGAAATTTTTAGTAACACCCTGGTGTGTGAAAGTTTGGCGATGTATTATCCCCATGACACGTGTTACAGAGAACACATTAAGTCATCGGTCCCGACTGTCGTGAACATCAATGGCAATGGTTATTGGGAAGTTAATGCCCGCAAATGTACAGACTACTAGTTGAACGTTTGAATTCATTCTTTAAGTTATGAAGGTCCAGTGCCAGTTGTTTTTTTGCAGAGCTTACGTATTTTCATAGTGTTACCAAATAACTTTTTTTGTAGTGTTAGGGCTTGATTAATCCATTTTTTTATAATTAAAAAAACTCTTTTAAACGAAAAGACAATTTCAAAGATAATAGTCGAATAAAGTTGTAAGTTTTTTTTGTGTCTCTAGAGAACAAAGAGTCAAAAATATTGAAATACTAAACGATTTTATTGAAGGGCGACAGACTCACCTAGATCTCTTTTCTACGGAAGATTTGGTTTTGTTGGAAACGCAAAGATGCCTAGAAAATCAACAAATGCCGTGCATAATACGTTATTACAATCTGGAATAACAATATTAAAGAACCTAATGAAATTAATAATATTTTAACAAAACACTTCTAAAGCGGAATCTGCGCGAAAATTTTCAGTCATCATTGACACGGATCCATGTTCGTGCAAAATAATTTTGAAATTATGACTTCTATGTGTAAGTCTATTTTTATTCATGGTTTTACATTTAGATATTTTGATCTTTTTGAAAAGCGTTAAAACAAGCTTCATAACAACTTTTATGAGTGTTATTACGTATTTTTGGTGGTACTCGTGTAAAATAGGGGACTTTCTCATCATTCCAATGTTTTAAAATAGTGTTAAAGATGTATATTTTAAGTTTAAGTACCAAATAATTTAAAGTACGAAACTTTTAAATTAATCGGTACTTAACAATTGTATTGTACAAATATCACATTTGTGTAACTGTAATATCGACATATAAGAATGCTAAATACCCATCAAAACGGTATCTCTTATTTAGTGATTTATTTATTGTACACTGGTTGGTATAGAGCTTGTCTAAAAATTTCTTTTTCTTTGCAATTATATTGATCTGCGTAGTTTGCTCTTTTGGTTCGCTCTTACGACACTCACGGTATGAATAAGGATGATGGTAGCCCGTACTATTAACGGGTCCCCACACAGATCGGCTTATAAGACATCGATCGATTGATTTAAAGACAAATAAAGATCTTATTTCATTTATATATACTAGCAGGGCATAAACAAGCATGTTGCAAGACCACTATAGTCTGAGTCTCCATACTGTATCTTCTGCAATCGCAATGAGTATGGTAACCACACCTCTTGGTTTATGTTCATGCTTTCTATCAGGCAGAGCAGTGTCACTTTGGCAGGCTTTTAATATAAAAAAAATATAGTAATTTAGGGATGCTATCTACGCAACAAGCGTGTTTTTATGCCTCTCTTATTCAGATGATACAAATTTTTGTATGAGCTATAGAGAAAAATAATGACTCTCCTTTACTACCGTTTATTTTTGGAACGAAGTTCCTTACGGCAGGCTTGGAGGGGATAGGGATTTCGCTGCGGGACCGAACTGAAAAAAATGTGATAGTAAAACCGTAAGAAAAAATCCGTGGAAAAAGTGCGTAGAATAAATCTGTGGAATAAATCTGTGGAAAAAAGTGCGTGGAATAAAACCGTTAAATGAGACGTGTGCAGGCGCGAAAGCGCGTCATGTGTGCTACGTTTCATACTATCTATCACGTACTTAACATTCGTACTATTTCTACCTCTTTTTTCTATTTTTCTATTTCTATGTAATTTTTAATTAATAATAATGTTGACAAAAAAAATAAAGATACATATTTTTTTGTTATTTCAGTTGAAATTTGAATTACGATGTTTTTTTTATTTTAAGGAATTTATTATTTTATTATTTTAAGGAATTTATTATTTTATTTCCTAAAATACTGAATTTCCTAAATACTTTCTTGTACTTAAATAAAAACTAATCAGCAAAATTTAAGAGAAAAATCGATAAAACCTACATAAAATTGAGCACGATTTTTTTTGCAAATTGTGTCGATTCCACATTATCCGAAGGAACTTCGTTCCTACCTGGTGTCCCACGACACCATTCATTTTTTTATTAATTTTATAATTTTGTAAATGTTGAGTGAAAAACTTCATTTTTATCAAATAATAATGATAAGAAATATTTTTTTCTTTATGTTATGTTTTTCTTTTTTTAAAGGAGGAGATAGTGACTTGCTTTACTTTAAAATGTTCTACAGTGTTTATTTTCTCAATCTTTTTGTATTGTTATAA
Organism: Hypercompe scribonia; assembly: GCA_949316085.1. Taxonomy (NCBI): domain Eukaryota; kingdom Metazoa; phylum Arthropoda; class Insecta; order Lepidoptera; family Erebidae; genus Hypercompe; species Hypercompe scribonia. Next base: position 12,108,230 of record OX438981.1, on the reverse strand, counting down.
GTAAAGGCATATTGTTTCAAGATATAATTAGATTGAAAATGATTATTATTATGTGTTTAACCTATAAACAGTGGTATACATTTTTCAAACCAAATATTACAAATACACATATTATGATGCGCAGATTTTCGCACTATACTGGCACATATGGATATATACCCTGCTAAATTCTAAAACATGAGTTTAGTTTAGTAATCTCATAACATTTTATATCTCATAAAACTATAATATAGAAGCGAAACTTGATATCAATAAATTTAATACGATTTAATAACGTTTTTCTGGTCTCATAACATGATCCTATTATATTATATTTTTCAGTGATAATTTACATTTGACGAAAAACAAAACATCACTAAATACTGTTTTTTTAAATTATGTAACATTAAACATATTATAATTTATGAATACATGAATCATTTTGTTACATAATAAACTTTTAGCGATTATAATTGTTGATAGGTTGTTGCTGGTCCAAACTAAATAATTATTTCTATCGCGTCTTGTGATATAATTCTAACAATAAAAGAAAAAACAATCAATTCGATTTTTCCAAATACGCAAAAGACTAACGAAGACACCATACAGATTACTCGTAAAGGCGAGAATGTATTCCTGCTAAGTTTACGTTGTTACTGCAACAGGCTTTTAAATCCGTCGATTTTTGCAACTATTAATTTTAAATTCCAATTAACATACAAATGTAAAGGTCTTAGTTATTTTATAATTATTTAAACTAACTGATAAAAGAGCATTAATAATGAAACAGAAATATAGTTTATCAGATAATACTATTATCACTTTGTTATTTAAGTCAGATATTTTTATTTTTTATATTATCTAAATTGATATTTTATTTATAAATTGTCCATAATAAATTTTTGTTAATTAAAATTTTCTATTTACGCACATTTTGTTCTCACTTCTTTAGAAAAAAGGTTAAGATGATGTTGACTTACAAAATCATAGCATAGTTTTCGACACTTCAAAATATGCACATATGTATGCAACTGGTTCCGTAGCTACTTTGATCCGAGAAAGTGTGTGGTAGTATCCGGGGGCCTGCCGCATAGGCAATAAAATCTGATGAATACTACATCATGGTGAATTGGGGATCCTTGGACTCTCGGTTTATAGAACACGTGTACTTAAAATTATTAGAATATAAAGAATTGTAAAATATGAAGAACTTGGTTGTAAATGTTTAATATTTTCATTTAATAGAATAAACCTTCGATCTAATTTCAATGACTGTGATAAAACAGATATTTGATTTACGGATAGTCCATTGACTTAGACAAAATACTAACAAGTGTTTCTCTACCACCTTAACCATAAAATAATATTCTATTCTTAACGGTAGTAAATTGAAAAGACTTTACAGTTTACTATCAATATAGCCACAAATTAATAGGCGATTTGCTAATTATGTAAAAGATTACAATTAGCCATAAAATCAAATATCAATAAAGAGAATCTCAACAATTAGTTAACTAATTAAGGACTAATACTACCAATTGGTTAATATGCTTTAATGTGTACGCAAGTAGTGTCATAGGCATTATTTGTGTATAAATACAGTAAAGTATATCATTCCTTTATCATTGCGATATTCAAATTCGATCGAGTCAAGTCGCTTCTTTGGCTACTTAGTAGTTTTTTTTTAATTATTTTTAAACAAAAAAATACCAAATGAATAGTGTAAAATATGTTGTCCATGTCGCAGATCTGAATAATGAAGACCCCAATACAATTGCGTATCAAGTTGAAAAAAATGAGGTTCAGTTCATGGAGCGAGATGGGACCCCAAAAACGCCTCTCAAAAACAAAACAACTCCGTGTGTAGAAATTAACTTCTATTCACCTAACCTGGAGGTGTTTATGTATGCAGGACTAGAGAATAATAATGGGTAAACATAAAACAATATGTACGAGTGGCCTCCTATATGCCTGACACAGAAGAAACTACATCGACCAATCTTGGGAACGAAGTTAATTTCAAGAAGGAAGATTAAAGCCCAATAATGAATCATATAAATAAAGCACTACATATGTATATATGATTGAATTTCTTTAGGTCTGAATCGGAGAAAATGAATTTTCCGAGTCAAGGGAACGAGATGGAGTCCATATGGCAAGACGAAACTCCAAAAACTCATCGCAAAACTAATTGCAAAATATCTTCGAAAGAGAATAATTAACTTTGACTTAAGTGGCAATTCTGAATAAATTGTTAAAATTCTTTTTTATAATATATCCCTATGAGCGACTTCAAATATATATTATCCACGTCACACAACTACATCATGCTAATTGGGATTCTTGAACTCTCAGTTCAAAGAATACGTGTACTTACTTAAAATTATTAGAAAACAAACAATTATAATGGATGAAAAACTTCGTTGTAATTGCTTAATATTTTCATATAATAGAACAAACCTTCGAATTAATTTCGATGACTGTAATAAAACAGATCAAATATCTGTTTTGTTTACCTAACAAATATTTCTCTACCACCTTAATTGCAAAATAATATTCTATCCTTAACGTTAGTAAACTGAAAAGAATTTACAGCTTTCTATCAATTTAGTCATAACCTAATGAGTGATTTGTCAAAAATTAAATATCAATAAACAGAATCTCAACAATTAATTAGGAAATTAAGGACTAACACTACTAATTAGAAGAAGAAGAAGAATAAGAAGAACTAGAAGAAATGACGTTTTAAATGTGAAAATGAACTTCTTTACATCTGACTCGGTGGAAATAAATTTTTCGAGTCAACGGAACGACGTTGAGTCCATTCAGCAAGATGAAACTCCAAAAACTCATCGCAAAACTAGTGTAAAATTTCTTTCAAAGAGAAGACTTAATTTTGATTTGTGTGAAGATTCTGAATAAATTTTTACAAACAGAAATATTTCTTATTTCTATTTTATATCCCTTGGAACGATTTAAAATATGTTATACATGTCGAAGATAAAAATGATACAGACGTGAATCTCCAAAATAAACCTATTTATTATTGTTTATAAAGAAATTTATTGTATTCATTAGTTATTCGGTCATTTTTAGTATTACTATTTAAGTAACAGGTAAACTACTGTGATACTTAATGAATCAACTAAACAAAATAATTGAAACAATTAATCATGAAGTACTTAAAGATAACTAGAAGATATGTTACGTATCAAGGCATGCCCAAATGTTATATATGTAATAAAATAAATAACATAATAACTTTGTTATGTTCAAAATATTGATCATTTCGTCTTTAGCAGCATAATGTCATAAAATATATTTTCAAGGATGTGGATTCACGTGATAACATTGGGTGGTAGAGGATAAATCTGAATTATGCATTTGAACTTACGAACATTTAATCATTCGTTAGAAGCTAACAATTTTACAACAGTCTCTTTAATTGTGTACTGAAAGTTAAGAATTCACTGAATAGCTACTTCAATTAAAGCATTCACTGCATATTATTCTTATGAATGCAGAATTTAGAATAAAATTATACACAAAGTACGTAATAATAAGTTTACGTTGACATTACAACAGGGTTTCAATCAGTCATTTTTGGTAAAGTCTAATTGAAATTCAAATCAATTAAAAATAGACGGACCTTAGTTGGTCCACAAATTTGGAAACGAATAACGTAATAGCATCAGCGATAAAACTTAAACTATTATTGTTATCATTTAAGTCCTTTAAGTCATTTAAGTCCAATATTTTCGTTCCTTATTCTCTTTAACTTGTCCTTTTCTGTCCGTATATCCAATTATATATTTTTTTTGTTTATTACAATTCTCTATTAATGAACATTTTGTTGTTTTTTTCTAAAAACATCTTATATGAATTAAATAATTTCAGACAAGTCACTCACCTTTGAAATACAATCAATTCTTTCATAATACTCTACTTAGTTTCAACAAAGTGAAACTATTGATTTTTTATGATATTTCTAAGTATGTATCATGGGATAATTTTCTTAAGTAAATTCAATTACTTAACTCAAATGAAATAAGAGCCAATGATGTTTGACTCACTCACAAATATATCTGTTTCTTTGAACATTTAATAGACACAACATCGTACGGAATTATAGAACTTAGAACCTATGTTTAACAAAAACAATCTTGTATCTAAAATGATTAGATTACTAACAAATATGAAGGAAGGAACACGCCAAAAATACTTGATTTATTCGTATAAACATAAAAAAAATAAATTGATTCCGTTGAAAGTAATAACAATAGGCGAGATACGAATAGGCATTGCTCTAATATCTTTATCAACATAGCTCACTATTACTTTTTTAATAATTAATGAGTGATTTATTCATTAAGTTAAGTCGACTATTAAGGTCTGCTGATTCTGCTCGGTAATTATTGGTGTTACAAACACTCATTTTATAATGAGACTTATTAAATACTATAGGCAACCATAATGAACTTTAATCAGCAATAACTGTTTTCAATTATTTCTAACGTTTCTTCTCATAAATTACTTAAAAAAACTCTACCTTCAGTTTTTAATTGTGCATCAAATTAAATATATGAACCACTTTTCAAGTTTAGTAACAGAGTTTAAAGCGTTTTTTGTCAAACACTTTATATTTAAACACAAAACATTAAAAATAGTAAATTCCGAAGTTATTGGACAAATCTTTAAACGAATAATAATAAGGTTTTAATACCATAAAGAAATGTTATTTGTCAAGTCACATCCCAATATGAAACGAATGGACGCCTTTTATACTTCTTTTGCTTCGTTAATATATTATAGTACATACTTTTTAATTAGTTATTTCATAAGTTGAATTATTTCAGAGAAGTTACTAACCTTTCAAATTAAACTATTTCTTTCATAATATTCTGTTTTATTTTAAAATTATAATTACCGCTTCGATGGACTAATCGTCAGAGAAAAAAAGCTAAGACGACGTTGACTTATAATATTTCAAGACTATATTATTCAATTTTTTCCTCTTTTCGAATTAGGTTGTGGTCGTAGACTCCTGGATCTCTCACTCACATCTCTGTTTAATAGCTCTTTTTTACTACCTTGGTACACGAGTGACACAAACACATTAAAAATGTGACATAAATTACATTATTCTATATGATAGTATAGAGCTTGGAATGTTTGTTACGCAAAATGCATCGTGTAATTTAAATTGTTAGAATATTAAAATGAATGAAGAAGCTCGCGGAAAGTATTTCAGCTTTTCAAATAAATAGAACAAAACTTCAAATTGATTTCAATGAATGAAATAACAAAGATATCTGTTCTGTAGACCATCGATTAACTCAGAGGACATACTAATAGGCATCTTCCTAATACTTCAAGCGATAATTGAAGTAGTAGTAAGTAGGAGTTTGAGGGTAGGTGTCAAAAAGTGCACACAGAAAATTATTTGCTCTTAATTGTATTTAATTTAAAATATCTACATTTCCTAAAAACTATTACAAGTTCTTGCTTAATACACCATAATATTGGACTGCACTTGTTTGTAGGAGTTTATGTGTGGATCTTAACCAATTTGTAGCCACCACCTACCAGCACTGCACTACACAACAATATGTCACAGTTGGTGAACATTGAAGCCGCTCAAAAATCTCTGGAAGAGTCCTTTACCAGAAGAATGGCGGAACTGGAGTCACAGCTTCAATGCACAAGTACCTCAAAGGACACGGTTGCAAAAGTTGCTGAGGAGTTCCGAACCTTTCGGGAACTAATATACAGCATGTTGGGACTGTTACGGAAGCAGATTAAAGAATGCACTCAAGTTGTTGATGCCATAGAGACAAGGCATCGTCGTAAAGCACTTTTACTCATGGGGGTTGCGGAGTCTGACGGTGAAGACTGTGGCAGAGTGGCACTTGACATAGTCAACAACAAGCTGCAACTGAAAACGTGCACTGCAGAGTCCTTCACTGTCTGTCACAGGCTAGGGACACCGGATACAGATCATCACCGGCCCATCTTGGTGAGATTTCGTAGCTTGGAACTCCGATCGGCGGCCTGGCGGGCTAAATCTGCACTTAAAGGTACCACCGTTTCTGTTCGTGAATTTCTCACCAAAACAAGACAGACAGTATTTGCCAAGGCCCGGAATCACTTCGGCACCCGTGCATGTTGGACTAATGACGGCACAATTGTTGTTATGGTCGCCGCCGGCATCCGCTGCAAGATTACTACCGTTGAGGAGCTGTCGGACCTGATTTCAAAGCACCCAAAAGCTCTTCATGCAGTGGGGCCCCATGGCAGAGGTGGCAAAGAGAATAAGTCGTCTGGCCCGCACAAGAAAAGTCCGGTCAAAATATAATACGTCGGACATATTCACATTAACGTACGTTTTCCTGAACGTAACTCGTCGGCTAACTGGCAGGTAAACAATATAGTCTTATTTTACTTGTGTCTACTTGGCCTTGTCTAATTGTTTATTTAACATCAACAACATATTTAACGTATCATATTTGACATTCGCAGAGTGACATATGCATGACGGGTTGCGTTCGGAAATGCGTTGGTAGACAACGTAACGTTTAATGTTACTGTTTACACGATCACTATTTGATACGTTTTATTGCACTTGTATTTTTATTTTTCTTTTTAGTTGTTATTATCATATTTTGTGTGGTGTTGGCTGGTGGGTGGTGCAGAGGAGTAATTTCGTGCCAACATAGTAAGGTATTGCATATTTTGAGATATCGTATAAATAATTCAATTTTTTTTTACATTTATATTTATTCACTATTTTGTAGTATATTTTTATTGTTTATATTTAATACATATGATAACTGATGATTATGATTCTGACAACACTGCTCACGAGTCTACTTTATCCTCTATACTTAGTCTGGCCATAAATACTGTTACACTTAATTATAAAAAAATATTACATTTGAATTTCGAATCTGTCATTTTTATACGATTGTTCATTGTGTTTTCTCATTTTGGCGCCAATACATTGTAAAATATTTTGCGATATTAAAATGGTGTGGGGTGATAAAGAGAACCGAATCGCTGTGATAGCATTACACAAAGTAGGTATGGAGCCAAATGCAATTTTTAAAACTCTCCATACACTTGGTATTAGTAAAATGTTTGTGTACCGGGCTATTAATAGGTACAATGAGACCTCCTCTGTTTGTGACAGAAAAAGATCTGGCCGTCCACGTAGTGTTCGTACGAAAAAGGTGGTCAAAGCAGTAAGGGAAAGAATTCGAAGAAATCCTGTCCGAAAGCAAAAGATTTTATCTCGGGAAATGAAGATAGCACCTAGAACCATGTCGCGTATTTTAAAAGATGACTTAGGACTTGCAGCCTATAAGAGACGCACTGGCCATTTCTTAACTGATAATTTAAAGAAGAATAGGGTGGTAAAATCGAAACAACTACTGAAGCGGTACGCAAAGGGAGGTCACAGAAAAATTTTGTTTACGGATGAGAAAATTTTTACAATTGAGCAACATTTTAACAAACAAAATGACCGTATTTATGCTCAAAGCTCTAAGGAAGCTTCCCAATTAGTCGACAGAGTGCAACGTGGACATTATCCGACTTCAGTGATGGTTTGGTGGGGTGTTAGCTATGAAGGAGTGACTGAGCCATATTTTTGTGAAAAAGGTATCAAAACATCGGCACAAGTGTATCAAGATACCATTCTTGAGAAGGTAGTTAAGCCCCTTAACATCACCATGTTCAATAACCAAGTATGGTCCTTCCAGCAAGACTCGGCGCCGGGTCATAAAGCTCGGTCCACGCAGTCTTGGTTGGAATCGAACGTTTCGGACTTCATCAGAGCTGAAGACTGGCCGTCGTCTAGTCCCGATCTTAATCCGCTGGATTATGATTTGTGGTCAGTTTTAGAGAGTACAGCTTGCTCTAAACGCCATGATAATTTGGAGTCCCTAAAACAATCTATACGATTGGCAGTGAAGAATTTTCCCATGGAAAGAGTGCGTGCTTCTATTGATAACTGGCCTCATCGTTTAAAGGACTGTATTGCAGCCAATGGAGACCACTTCGAATAAGCTTTTTATATTTTTAATTGTTTTATATTTATGTATTAAACTGACACACTGTAAAAGTAATAAATGTTATTTGCAGTTAACAATTTTCTTTTTTCTTTATTACAATATTTATGGCAAGACTAGGTAGATGATAGTTCTGCCTCTATAACTGAGACATTAGGTGAACGCTTACAATTTACATTCAACTGTCAGTCAGAGCACCTGCTTAATGTGTGTCACCTTAATGCACAGAGCATACCCAGTCATTATAGTGATTTGACTGAGGCTTTTAGTAACACCAACGTTCATGCCATCCTGATATCGGAGAGTTGGCTCAAATCTAATCTTCTTTCTGCTTTCTATCCTCTCACTGGCTATATCCTTGTTCGAAATGATCGAGTCACCAGGAGGGGAGGTGGAGTTGCCATTTACATACACAGTTCTCTTCCTTTTAAAATTCTGGCTTCTTCTCCCTCTTCTTCTTCGGCTGCCGTAGAATATTTATTTCTTGAGGTCCTTGTGAGAGGAATTAAGGTGGTACTGGGGGCAGTGTATTCTCCTCCCTCGATAGATTACTTCTCCAGTCTGGAAACAGTGCTGGAATCCTTGGGGTCTGTATACACTCATCACATCATTATGGGAGATTTCAATACAGACCTAACCCGCCCTACCTCACGTGCCTGCAAACTCCTTCAGATTGTTGAGTCGACCGGTATGTATGTTTTACCTCTACAGCCAACTCATCATAACAGCCTGGGGGTGGACACTTGGTTAGATTTAATACTGGTGTCGGCCCCTATGCTTGTCCGTAACCATGGTCAACTTGAAGCACCGGCATTCTCCAATCATGATCTTATCTTCCTCTCCTATGCCCTTAAACCACCTAAACCCCAACCAAGAGTTTTGCGCATGCGTTGTTTTGCTCGTATGGATGTAGGCAAGCTACTTAGGGATGCTGCCTGTCTGAATTGGGATGCAGTAACGTCAGTTACAAGCATAGATCAGAAGCTTCATAACTTTAATCACATACTTCTCGCTCTATATGATAACCATGCACCCATCAAAAGTATTAAAGTAAAGAGGCAACCTGCTCCCTGGATGACGAAAGAGGTACTTTTGGCTATGCGACGAAGAGATAGAGCTTTTTTCAAATTCAGAAGGGACCGTACCGAGGAAAAGCGCACTTTATACAAAATCGCGAGGAATCGCTGCAACCAGATGATACGCAACGCCAAACGCCGACACATTTTTGACAACATCTCCCATTCTTCTCCCGCCAATATTTGGAGGTTCCTTGGAAATCTGGGTATTGGTAAGCAGCGGTCGGGTGGTCTGCAGGGGACGGTTGGTTTGGAGGATTTGAACTACCATTTTTCTCTATCTGCTCATTTGGATCCCCAAACCGAGTATCGCACTGTTGACTACCTGACAAGTTTAAATAGCCCTAACATAAATCCCTTCCGATTTTCTCCGGTTGCGTCGGGTGAGATCAAAAAGATCATATTCTCTATCAAATCCAATGCTGTTGGTTGTGATAAAATCAGCCGACGTATGATCGTAACAATTATTGACCACATTTTACCTATAATCACCCATATCATAAACTGTTCATTATATTCTGGAATTTTCCCATCACTGTGGCGCAAAGCTTGTGTCATCCCTTTACCTAAAATGCCAAATCCCACACACCCCAACCATTTCAGACCAATATCCGTTCTCCCTTTCCTCTCAAAAGTCCTAGAATCCTGTGTGCACAAACAGTTTTCTGAATTTGTCTACAAAAACAACCTATTGAGCCCGTTTCAATCGGGTTTCAGGCCTGGTCATAGCACTACTTCTGCTCTTCTTAAAGTGGTTGGCGATATCAAGGCAGGTATGCAAGACACTGAAGTTACTGTTTTGGTACTAATTGACTTCTCTAATGCCTTCAACACAGTCAATCACAATATACTCCTGTCTATCCTTTCCTATCTTGGGGTCTCACCTGAAGCACTGGATTGGTTCTCATCATATCTTCGGGGACGCCAGCAATCTGTTCATGTCGATGGATCTTCCTCGAGCTAGTGTGATCTTGATTCTGGTGTTCCTCAAGGCGGTATTCTTTCTCCTATATTATTTTCTGTGTATATTAACCTCCTGTCCCTGGAACTTCTTTGTGCGTATCATCTGTATGCCGACGACCTACAGCTCTATTCACAGAGTAAAGTGGAAGATATTTCGATAGCAATACAAATGATCAACCACGATCTGGAAACAATCAACACGTGGTCTCAAAGGTTTGGTTTATCTGTGAACCCCACAAAATGTCAAGCTATCGTAGTGGGAAGTCACCGGTCGATGAGCAGAGTAGACACTAAGACTCTCCCGGCTATTACTTTTAATGGGACTATCATACCTGTGAGTGGATCGGTGAAAGATTTAGGTTTACACCTCGATTGCACACTAACCTGGCGTGAACAAGTTGCAAAACAGTGCAGGAGGGTTACTGGAACACTTCGGGCTCTAAATCGTCTGAGAAATTTCCTGCCCGTAAAAACCAAGACTATGCTTGTGCAAACTCTTATCTTTCCCTTAATCGACTATGGTGATGTGTGCTGCTACGACCTGAATGCAGATCTTCTCGATAAATTAGACCGCCTTCTTAATAACTGCATTCGATTTGTTTATAATCTCCGTAAATATGACCATGTATCCTCTTTCCGTTCACAACTCAATTGGCTACCAATTCGTCTACGCCGAAAATTGCGCGCGCTCACTGTTCTATTCTCTATACTTAATAACCCATCTTCGCCAACATATTTAAACTCTTATTTCCAACTCTTATGTAGCAATCACGACAGAAAGCTTCGGTCCTCTAAGAATCTTCTCCTTCGTTGCCCCTCCCATACATCTGAGTTTGTTGGCTCATCTTTCTTTGTGCAGTCCGTTCTTCTCTGGAATGAGCTTCCCCTCGAAGTCAGGATGGCTACCAACGCTTTTTCTTTTAAGAAAAAAGTGAAGCAGTATTTACTGAAACAGCTGGCAGAATCAACCAATACATGATTATCATCTTATACTTGTTATGATATTTATTCGTGTATGTATGTATATAGACTTACATCAACTTAAGTATGTATATGTATGTATTTATGTATTTGTATTAATTCTAGTATATGAAAGTTTGTGTCTATTTCTTCTATTCAACACCTGAAACGCACCTACTTCCTATTTTCTCTGCATCACCCAAAGGTTGACTGGTAGAGAATGCCTTAGGCATTAAGTCCGCTTATGTACACAAAGTGCATGATGTATAAATAAAATAAATAAAATAAAATAAATAATTGCCAGTTATTAGTAGGCAAAAACATTTCAGTTCATTGTCAATTTATTCCTCAAGTGATAAGTGATTTACTATTTTTTTGTCTATTCATGAAAGTTCTTTTCTTTTTTTGTTCAAATAATTTCACTAAGATTGAAGTGAAATATGTTACTTACTTGGATATTAAAACAATGTATTGATATTGTTTTGTACATCGACGTGGGTAAGTTCTACTATAAGAGTTGTTCTCCAAGAGAAGTTGAGCCTAGTTGAGAATAAAGTAGAACAATAACGAATCGCAAAAATAAGTAAACTTCATATGTGAGAACAGACTGACTCGGAGGCATCAAAATCTCCAAGACCTGATAGTTAAGTTGAGCCCATAGAGCAAGGTGACACCCAACAAACGCATCGCAAATATAAAGCAAATCCATGTGAAAGAGTAGGCTCCTCGACGTCGGACTCTTGCCTCAGAGGAAATAAGCTCTTTATATTGTTGAGCCCACAGAGGAAGATAAACCCCCAATGACGTATCACAAAAGTAGAGTCTAATTTATTCTAAAGGGAACGATTGATTTTGATATAAGTGAACTTTTTAAAAAAATTGCTACAAATTGAAAAACTTTAGATAAAAGAAAAGCATTTTATTATTTGCGAAGAACAGAATAAAATGTTTTTCGTCGCCTTGTTGGTCTAACGGTTAGCGTATGCGAGTAACAACCAATAGGACACAGGTGCGATACCCGAGTAGGGTCAAAAGGTGTTGTTGAATTTTTCTAAAAAGAAATTTTAATAACAGTCTGCAATGTGAAAGTTTAGTGACGTTTCATGCTCTTACTACGTGCCACGGATAGCACGTTAAGTCATCGATCCCGGCAGTCGTGAACATCTACGGCAATGGCTATTGGGAAGTTAATGCCCGCAAACATACAGACAACTAGTTGAACCTTTGAATTCAGTTCACTCTTTGAGTTACGAAGGTCCAATGCCAGTCGTTTTCTGGAAAAATTGATGTTCAGGTAAAACCGGTTGAACTAGTAGCCGATCACGAATAATTTTGGGAACAATAAAGGCTAGAAAGATGGACAGAGCTTACACGCTTTCGTAGTGTTACCAAATAACTTTTTTGTAGTATTAGGTCTTGATTGACCCATTTTTCTACTCCATAGAACTTTTCAAACAAAAAACATTTCAAAGATAATAGTCAAATAAAGTTGTGAGCTCTTTGTGTCTCTAGGGAATAAAGAGTTAAAAATATTGAAAAGCCAAAAGATTTTATTAAAAGGGCGTCAGACTCACCTAGATCTCATTTCCGTGGAAGATTTGGTTTTATTAGAAACGTAAATATGAATAGAAAATCATATTATTACAAATTAGAATAACAATATTAAAGAAACTAATGAATTTGATAAATTTTTTAACAAACCACTTCTTAAACAGAAACTAGGTGGTCGCGCGTGAGACGCAGTAAAGAGTGCACGTACATTTACTGTGTATCGAGCTTGCAATATTTATATAACGTTATTAGTTATTAGCGATTATGGTTGATAGTAATTCGGTGTCTGGTGAAGATGACGCGGATAAAAGTGATACGGATATAATTAATGCGTGTGAAAGTGAACTACAAAATTTATATCAAAATACCCTCGGAAATAATATTAATAGTCCAATTTTAAATAATTCAAAACCTGTCGAGAAAAGGCAAAGGGAAAGCAGCGAGGGTAGTATCGAAGACGGCTTTATTACTGTTGTAAAGAGAAGGTCTAAGAAGTTTTTGAGGAGTAACTCTTTGGATGTACGGGAACCGAGTACTAATGGAGACGGAGAAATTGAAGGTAGATATGAAATATTTTTATTTTCACTTAAAATATTACCAAAACAAATGGCGTTGGCGAAGCTATTACGGAATGAAAATGTTCAAAACATCACTACTGTGGAATACAAGAGTCCATATAAAGTGCTGATACGATTAAATTGCAAAGAAGAAGCAGAGAAGATAGTTTATTGTCAGAAGCTTAAAGAACTAGACATAAAAGCCAATTATGCACATCAAAGCGTTACTTCCTATGGAGTAATAAAAGGTGTGGATTTAGAGATAAGTGATGATGAAATTATGCAATCTTTAACCTGTGTAACTAAAATATTAGCTATTAAAAGAATGAAAAGAATTGATACAACTGGAAAATGGATAGATAGTGAATCTGTACGCATTTGTTTTCAAAGCCCTTCAATTCCACCATATGTTTATGCCTATGGCTGTAGATTTAGAGTAGAGAACTACGTGTTTCAGGTTACGCAATGTTCTGCTTGTTGGTGATATGGCCATATTAAGAAATTTTGCCCTTCCAATAATATTCTCTGTCCTAAATGTGGACAAGCTCATGCCAACTGTGATACGCAGTTATTTAAATGTCTGAATTGTAAAGGCCCACATATGGCTCTTGATAAAACGTGTCCTTTCTTCTTGAAAGAAAAGAAAATACGCTTAATTATGAGTCAAGAAGATGTTGGTTACAGAAGGGCTTATGATATTTTTTTGAAGAACGTACAAAAAAATAAAACCCTAAAAACTACGGTACAAGGGTCATCGTCTACGAATGTTAACAATACATATAGCAGCATTGTTCAAATGACCTTAGCCAATCAAGAAGATACATCTGATGAAGCTACTGAAACAGATCAGAATGTAGAAATTTCTACAAAGCAACCTATTAATACTCAGAAAATTATCAAAAAATCTAAAAAGAAGAAATCGAAAATTGTATTAGAGTCCTCAAAAATGCAAAGAAAACCTGAAAGTATTTGTACAGAAACCACACAAAAACCTGGTGAATACGAAAAGCAGATTTATTTTGAAAGTTTGTTGAATAAACTGAAAAGTATTGCCTTGTCTAAAATGAATACTAAAGATAAGATTTATGAAGTATTAAAAGTATTAATTGCCGAAGTAAAAAAATATTTCATAGAAATTTTGAACCAAACGGAGTGGTTTAATAGTATTTACAATTTGTTCAGTCATGGCTAGCAATTCTTCACGTTTTAAGTTGAATATAATTCAATGGAATGCTCAAAGTATAAAACCGAAGCGATTAGAGTTTGAATGTCTATTGCAACAAGAAAATATTCATATGGCCATTTTAAGTGAGACATGGTTGAATCCAGGTATCGAACTCAACTTCAGTGGTTATTACACATGTAGGAGGGATAGACAAGATTCATATGGTGGTGTGGCGTTTGTTATTCATAATTCAGTTAAGGTAGAAACATCAATACATAGATTAAATAATTTAGGTATAGAAATATTACATATTAGATTGATAAATTGTTATGTCCTGGAGAATATTATCTCTGTATATTGTCCTTCAAGTGTAAATACTTCTCGACCAGATTGGGATGGTTTGTTCGGTTTATTTTCCAAAAAGTCTTTAATAGCAGGTGACTTTAATGCGCATCATACAAACTGGTCATATAAAAATGATATAAGAGGCATTCAATTAATGAACGTCGCGATAGATAATGGTTTCGTCTCATTGAATGATGGAAGTATAACTAGATTGAAATTTGTCAATGGTACATGTCAAAAGTCTTCTCCCGACATAACATTCATTTCCACTGATATTGCTGTAAACTTTGTTTGGAGTGTGACAAATGAAACACTTGGCAGCGATCACTTAATTATAAAAATGTTATTAGATTGTAAGAGTTATAATCGTTTAATAAAAAAGCGTAATTATAAGTTGGCGGACTGGGGGAAATATAGAGAAATACTTAAAAATGCCTTTAGCGATTCAGTAGTAACAAATAACGTTCAAGATCGGTATGACTATTATATTGCACAGATTAATTGTGCAGCTGATCAAAGTATCCCTATGATTAAAATATGTACAGATCCTGCATCTAAATTTCAACCTAAAACTTGGTGGACACCAGAGCTCTCCAGGTCTATTGCCCAGCGTCGCTTATTATTGAAAGTGTTTCGAAAAAATCCTACTCCAGATAACCTCTCCAGGCTAGAACATAAAATACGTGACACAAAACATTTGATAATGAAAGCTAAGTCGGAGAACTGGCGCAAATTCTGTGATGATATTGATGAGACTGTTTCAATATCTGAGATGTGGCGTCGCATGCGCTGGATTAAAGGATATAAGAAAACTCGACTTCAAGTGTCTAAGGTTCAGAAAGAGGATTTATTATACAGTTTGACACCTGACTTTGTGAGGCCACAAACACCGACATTTCACTCAACAAATGAATCTCTTGAAACTGATTTCAGCATGGAGGAGATGGTCAAGTGTTTTAAAAAGAAAGACACTGCTCCAGGAAATGATTTCGTTACATACTCAATGTTATATAATTTACCCTCTGTAGCTAAATATTATTTGTTGGATATATTCAACTTAATATTCGTTAGTAGCATAGTACCTTCGCAATGGCGTGATGTAAGAATTTGCCCAATTCCTAAAGCTAATGATACTGTGGGCTCCATTCCTAAGTTTAGACCTATTGCATTATTGTCGTGTGTTTGTAAAATTTTTAATACGATGCTATCAAAACGCATAGAATGGTTTGTCGAAAAAAATAAATATTTGTCTCCCAAAACAACAGGTTTTAGACGTGCACAATCAACATTGGATTCTTTAGTGAGGTTAATATGTAATATACAAATAGGTTTCACAAACAAGTTATCGACACTTGCATGTTTTCTAGACATTGATAATGCATATAATAATATTTTGATAGACGAAGTTGTAAAAATTTTAGAAGAATTAAATATAGGTGCTAAAATATCAAAATACTTGTGGTCGTACCTAAGTGAGAGGCGATTGTTAATAGAAGTAAATGATGGCAATTGCCCCGATAATATGATTTGTCGTTGGACTAATAGGGGAATTGGGCAAGGGGATCCTCTTTCACCGTTAATATTTAATATCGTCACATATAAAATATGTCTAAACATATCAGATGTCGAAATATGTCAATATGCTGATGATTTTGTTTTGTACACAAGTAGTATTCATATTCTTGGCGATAGTGTAATTATAATGCAAAAATCTTTAGACACAATGTATAAAATATTACAAGATATTGGTCTTCAACTATCAGGCAATAAGTCTAAATATTTTATTTTTAACAGAGGACACAAAAAACTTGAAGTACAGTTGCAAATTGATAATTTAGTATTGCAATCCTCTGAAAATGTTAAATACTTGGGTGTGTGGCTCGACAGGTCATTGCGCTGGGGAAAACATATTAATGAGATATGTTATAAAACACATAAGTTTCTAAATCTTCTTAAACTTTTGTCGGGGCATTCGTGGGGTGTTCATCCTAAGTACTTGCGTAGGTTATACATAACATTGATTAGAAGTAGGATAGATTATGGTAGCTTTATTTACGATAACAGTGCAAAAGTACATTTACATAAACTAGATATAGTTCAAAACCTGGCCCTAAGAATTGTCGGTGGTTTTATTAGGAGTACACCAATTCACGTTATGGAGAGCGAGTTGAGTATTTCACCATTGTTTATACGTAGGGAATATTTATCTTTAAAGTATTTACTAAAGGCCAAATCATGCTCTAACAATTTAACTTTCAAACTATTAGAAGAATTAAGCGGTCTTTGTAGCAGCAGATATTGGTTAAAAAAAAAGAAACCACTGCTAGCTATTGGTTATAATAAGGTCAAACAGGAAGATATAAATACTAGCTACCCCTTAGATATGTTTACACTAGATACGTGGGTTTCAAACATTAACACTCTTCAAGTGATACATTGCAATTTAGACTGCATTATTTTAAATAAAAAAACTTATAATCCTGACATACTTAAAAATAACATTCTCGGTGAACTTAACAATAGGTATAATAGCTGGCACATTATATATACGGATGGTTCAAAAAGTGCAAGTGGATTAGGATCTGCGTTTCTTGATCCTTGTAATGTATTCAGTGGTAGTTTTAAAATATGCAATAAAAATTTATGTATTATGACGGTGGAGCTAGCTGCGATTTTAGAGGCGTTACGATATGTTAAAAGTACTTCTTATGAAAAGGTGGCCATATTTACTGACAGTAAAAGTGCCCTGCAGCATTTGGCTCGATGCGCTTCTGGCTCCAGAGGTGCATCGATAGCCTATGATATTTTGAATATGTTGTATTGGTTTGAAAATAATAACGTATCTCTGAAGTTGCAGTGGGTGCCATCGCATATCGGGTTAAAGGGAAATGAGCTGGTTGACACTTTAGCAAAAAATGCAGCTGTTTATGGTACCATTATTGATATAAAATCTTGTTATTTTGAAGTCCTTCCTAAATTTAATGCTAATTGTTACGCAATTTGGAAGGAATATTTTGATAAACTATCACGAGAAAAGGGAATATGGTACAAAACAATGCAGTGTGAACCTTCTCGTATTCCATGGTTTTCAAATACCATTATCAGTAAAAGACATGTTGTTACTGCACATAGGTTGAGATCTGGACATATTCCGCTCAACAAGTTTGGTTTCTTAATGAAGAAAATCAGTAGTCCTAACTGTGAACAATGTGGAATTGTTGAAGATGTCCATCACTTGTTAGTGGAATGTGTTCGATACAGAAAAGAAAGGGAAACGTTATTGTCTAGCTTGAAAATCAATGTCTTAAATGTAGGTACTTTCCAGTCCATCTTGTCCAAGCCGTGCAGTGAGAATGCAATCAGAATTTACGAGTTTATTAATAATTTAAAGAAGATGTGATTGTCTACCCAAATTATGAATCTTGATGTGAATCTTTGCTGTTATTGTTATAAGTATTTATGCTATTATGTAAACATAATTTTAGAAATTGCCTGTATGATGTGGTTGGTTATTGTGGGATATAATGAGGCTGGCATAATCATGTTTGATTAAAAGCCTCTACATTATTTATGTAAACAACAAAGATTAAAAAAAAAAAAAAAAAAAAACAGAAACTAGGTAAAAATATGCAGTTATCATTTACATGTGGTAAATAATAACTGCAAACAACATGTTCGTGAAAAATTGTTTTGAAATTATGTGTTCTATGTGTAAATTTAACTTTATTCATAGTTTTACACTCAAATATCATGATCTTTTTAAAAAGTTATGTTTTTTTTCAGAGTAGGAGATAGAGCTTTACTTTATTTTAGGGTGTTCTATAACACTTATTTCCTTAATCTTTCTTTTATTATTATAAGCGAAAACAAAACTAATTGTTGAAAGGTTGTTGCTGATCCAAACTGAATAATTATTTCCATCGCGTCTTGTGATATAAATCTAATAATAAAAGAAAAAACAATCAATTTGATTTTTCAAAATACACAAAAGACTAATTAAGATACCATATATGTATATTAAATGCAAGAATGGATTCCAGCCAAGTCTACGTTGTTACGGCCACTGGATTTTTGCAAATACTAATTTTAAATTTCAATTAATATAAAAATGAAAAGTTCTCAGTTGTCTCACAATTATGTAAACTAATCGATAAAACAGCCTTAACAATGAAACAGAAATATAGTTTGTCAAACCACATTGAAAAATCACATAATTTGATTCATACTACCATCACTTTGTTATTTAAGTCAGATATTTTAGTTATTATATAAATTGTTCCTTTAATTGTAAATTGTCCACAATACATTTTTGTTTATTAAATTTTTTTATTAACGAACATTTTGTTCTATTAATTTCAGAAAACTTGCTAAAAGTAACATGCAATATGTTTTGTTGCTGAAGTATCACTTGAGACAATTTACATAAGTAACTTATATTGTCTCTTGTACTTTAAAAGTAAGTCACTTCTTTCATAATAATCTACTACACTTTAATTTATAAATTCTGCATAATTGAACTACCCTTTAGATAAAGAAGGGCTCAGGCTAGTATCCGGGGGCTTTCCGCACATACAATGAAATCTGATGAAAACTACATCATGCTGAGGTAGAGATCTTAGAACTCTCAGCTCACAGAACAGGTGTAGTTTAAATTATTAGAATACAAACAATTATAATGGGTGAAGAACTTCGTTGTAAATGCTGAGTGAAGATTCTGAATCAATTTCCATGACTGTAATAAAATAGATATTTATCGATGTCGTATTATCATTAAACGTATTTATGTATTAAAATTTTGGTAGGAGAGGTTTCAAGTGTAAATCTCGTACATTGGGTATTAGAGGATGAATAAGGACAGTGGGCTTGAACCTGCCACTATTTGGTCCTAGGTAGGAAATTGGCAAGGTTTACGATCGTTCGTTTTGAACTAGCAAATTTACAACGTTCTGTTTTAATGTGTACTTGAAGGTTAAGAATTCGCTAAATAGTTACTTCGATTATAGAAGTCATTGCATATTATTCTTATGAAAGCAGTAGCCAGGGAAAGCAGAACTACATATGAAATCCATTAAAATATATTCGCACCCCACAACATAATATTGCTAACAAATAATTAGCGAAGCCGATGTCATCAGATGAAAAATATCGGTTTAATTATTAATGAGTTGCAAACACTCGAAAGTCCCACCATCATTAGGAAACACGGTAGTACGGTGATAAGTGTACTGAAAGTATACATATAATAGAATAGGCATGTATATGAAACGCACGTTGTAAACTTGAATTACGCTGACTAGGGTCTAGTGATAACGGTAACAGAGTTCTACAGTAAACATAGGTTTAGAAAGATCTTGTAGCGGTGGTAAATGATGTCATAAAAACAAGTTTTGAATACTAATTCACAATTAGTTATTTGAGTCTATATACTGTTTATTCTAAATTGAAATTTATTGACGTTGTAAAGAATATTAATTAAAACAATTTAATCGAAAGTAAAGTGTGTTTCTGCATTCACTAGCTGTTACCTACTTAGCTCAGATTATTTTTTTTTTTATATTTCAGGCTTCCTCTGTCTTGTCTGTACTCTCAACAGCGTGTATATCATCAGATTGTTATGATCAGTAAGGGGGTAAAACGAAACAAATAAACTAAAAAACTCTCTTTATTCAGTTATATAATATATAATTTTAGTTGTTATGATTTATTTCAATTTATTAAAATATTACGAAATAACATAATTGAAACCAGTAATAACTTTTATCATTAAATTATTTCATTTACTACGTTTCTTTTCATAAAAGTCTTAAAAAAACTCATAGATTTAATTTTCAAATTGTACATAGAGCTATGGATTTTTCAAAAATAACTTTATTGTAAATATAGTTTGGTCTAACGATGGTTTTGTTATTATCAATTTCAGTGAAAAATCACGCTTAACTAAACGAAATAGTAAATATTTTTTTTTCTTAATCGTGATACCGTTGACATATTTCGGTCCGGTTCGGTATGTGTACAGGTAACATTTTGAACAACATTATGAATTTTGATAATTTGAAGTAATATTTTATTAATTATAACAGCTACAAGCTGTAGCTAAAGGCTACAAGTACTTTCAAAGTCTCATAATAAGAAAAGACACTCATTTGTTTTGTAAACACGCGAAGAACAAATGAATTGACTATATTCTTAGATAACTTTATCAGATTAAAGGTGAGAGTATATACACTTGCCTCTAATTGGTGTCACAACACAAAAAGTAGAAGGATCTCAGTCGTTTGACAATGTTTTACAAGAATAGCGAAACAGTGTCAATAATAAAATAAAAGTAATTTGTCAAGGCAAGTCGAAACATGACATACTCGTAATTTAATTACAATTGTTACTACTTTGTTATCTGTATCAGATATTTTAAGTCGTTTTACTCTTTGACTTTTTTGGTCCGAATATCTCATTATAAAACATATTTTTGTTCACAACAATTTTCTATTTACGTACCTTTAGTTATATTAATTTTCAAACGTATTTAGTTACCAACAAGCAATTGTTTTACTAACGTTGAATCATTTAAGATAAGTTACTTCTATTTCATAATATTCTACTTACATATAATTTACAAGTTGTATTTGGTTGAACTACCCGTTTCAGGAAAACGTCCAACACGACATTGGCTTACAAAAAACTGTTGATTCTTCTCCGATATTTCTAAGCATGTATAAATGGAAAAAATTTCAAGGAAACTTAATAAACTCACGCACAAAGATATCTGTTTTGTAGTACTTTCATTCTAGAAAGAAACCATCTTACGGGACTATCGAACTTAGAACCTTTGTACCTTAGAACTTAGAAATCGTGCAATTAAAGTTGTTAAATTTCAATCAATCGTAATGAAGAAGGTTGAAGTAAACACTCGATAAATTAACATGGACATAAAAAAATCTTTGAATTGATTTCGTTGAAAATAATAACAATAGATATTTTCTTCTGTTGATCGTTCAATATCTCAGATAAGATATCAATGGGCATTGCTCTAATATATTCATCATTATAGGTCACTGTCAATTTATTCAATAGTTCTTTGAGTGATTTACTCGCTAAGTAATTGATCATGATTATCCACAATAAAAAAAAACAATGATAAATTTTTCTAGGAAGAGGCTTATGACTGCAGTGGATTATTAGAGACTGTTGATAATGATGATATTGAATCACGGTAATTAGTTAGATAGATAAGAACTCACCCTAATAATTTCTTAATTAGGGCATTACTTGTGCATAAAATACGGTGAAAATTTGATGCTTCATTTATTATCGTTGCGATATTCACAGTGTCAGTCGATTCTTTGGTTTCTCAGTGATTCTTATTTTGTTTCTCCTTGTAAAAACAAAAACAATTTGAATGACATAAAACATTAAATTCATGCCGAAAGTCCAAATACTATGGACCGCTATACAAGGGAATCTATAAAACAAAGAGATAAGGTTCAGTTGACGGAACAAGATGGAACTCCAATGACTTGGCGCAAAAATAAAACCAGTCCATATTTAAGGTTAGACTTTTATACGCCTAACTGCGACGGACTAGACAACGCTGTTGAGGCCTCGGAGCAATTTGGAACCCCAAAAATACCTAGCAAGAACGAAGCAACTCCATGTATACGATTCGTATCTTATACCCCGGACTTAGAGGAAACTACATCTCCAATCCTAGGGCACGAAGGCCAACTCACGGAGCAAGCCGGAAAACCAAAAACGTTTTGCAAGGAGGTAGCAATTCAATGTGTACGGTTAGTTTTCTATACGTCCGACTTAGTGGACACTACACCTCCGAGACAAGGGAATAAAGTAAAACCCATGGAGATAGTTGAAACTCCTAAAACACATCGCAAAAAAAGTCAAAAATTTATTTCCAGGAGAAAAATTAACTTTGATATAAGTGAGGATTTTGATGACGTAGTTACAAATAGAAATACTCTGAAAGCTTTTTTTATGAATACTTGGAATACTTTAAGAGTGACATTTTAAAAAATCATTTTATAAGTTATTGTAAGCAAATAATGTATTATTAGTTTAGTAAACATTACTCTTGTAACAAGGCATGTTCAAATATGGAATAATAACATAAATGATATTATCACTTTGTTTTATTCAAACCATTGACCATTTTGTCCTCAGAATCGTAATATTACAAAACATATTTTTATTAATTATAATTTTGCTGGCTTTACGTATTAACTAAGTATTTGAATTGAATTGTTGAAGGTGAATCAGGACAGTTAAATTAAACTCGCCACCATTTGATTTTATGTCGGAGATTAGCAATGTTTACTATCACTCACACACTATTATTTGTCAAATCACATGCAAACATGAAACAAATCCAAACGTTCTTTTGCTTTATTAATATATTATAATAACACACGTTAAAAGTAGTTTTTAATTAGTGATTTTATAAGTTGAATGATTTCTGAGAAGTCATTAATCTTTTTAAATTAAAATAATTTTTTCATAATATTCTATTTAATTGGAAATTCCAACTGCCGCTTCGATGACGACATTGACTTAGAATGTTACTAGACTAGGCTATTGAATCTTTGCCACCTTTCGAATTATGTCATAGTATTGAAGTCGTAGATCTCTCACTGACTCACATCTGTATTTACTCATAAATCTGACATAAATTACATCATATGAAACTATAGAGCTTGGAATCCTTGTTTCACAAAATGCATCTTGCAATTAAAATTGTTACAATGCTACTATGACTGAAGAAGTTCGTGGAAAGTGCTTCAATTTTCAAATAAACAGAATGAAACCTCGAATTGATTTCGGTGAATGAAATAACAAAAGATATTTATCTTGTAGATCATCGAGTGACTCATACTAATAGACATTTCTCAAATACTTAATCTATAATTTCTTAACATTAGTAGGTAAAATCGTTTCAGTTGATTGGCAATTTATTTATTTAGTAGTAAAATAAGTGATTTACTAATTTTTTTTATCTATTCATGAACGTTCTTCTCTTTCTTTGTTCAAAGAATTTCACTAAGAACAAAATAAAATATGTCACCTACCTGGATATTAAAACAATTTATTAATATTGTTTTCATCATCGACGTGGATGAGGTCCACCATAAGAGTTGTTCTCCAAAAGAAATGGAGCCTACTGAATAAGATAGAACCCCAATAACGAATCGCAAAAACAAAGAAACTTCATATGTGAGACCAAACTGACTCGGTGGCATCAAAATCTCCAAGACAAAACTTTCAACTTCAGCCCATAGAGCAATGTGAAATTAACAAAAAAGCATTGCAAAAATAAAGCAAATCCCAGTGAAAAAATAGGCTCCTCGACGTCGGACTCCGAGAAAACAATCTTTCTGTCCGGTGGTTCTTATACACTGGACTTAGAGGAAATAAACTCTTTAAATTGTTGAGCCCACGGAGGAAGATGGAGTCCCAATGACGTATAGCAAAAGTAGAGTCTAATTTATTTTAAAGAGAGCAATTGACTTTAATATAAGTGAATTTTGTGAAGAAATTACTACAAATTGAAAAACTTTAGATAAAAGAAAAGCAAAAAAAGATTTTTTTATTATTTATGAAGAACAGAGTAAAATGTTTTTCTTCACCTTGTTGGTCTAGTGGTTAGAACTCTCAACGCTCACTTCTTTAACAGAAACTGGGTAAAAATATGCAGTTACCCATTTATATGTTACCATGTTCGTGAAAAATTGTTTTGAAATTATGGGTTGTGTGTGTAAATTTATCTTTACATTCAAATATCACGATTTTTTCAAAATGTTATGTTTTTCTTTGTTAGAGAAGGAGATAGCGCTTTACGTTATTTTAGAGTGTTCTTTTATTACATTTACTTTCTTAATCTTTCTTTTTATTATTATAAGCAAAAACAAAACTAAACATAAATGAATGTAACACGATTTATTAATTTTTTTTTTATGTCTCTCATGAAACAGGATCGATTGGTATCATCAAGAACGTTGGTCGTCATTACGATTTTTTTGCTGATACCCATGTCACATTTCAGTAAAAACATAATATTATAGATTTTTTGTTTAATATGTAACATTAAACATGTTTGGATTCATAAACACATGAATCATTTTTTTTTAATACAATAAACTTTTACCGATTACAATTTTTGAAAGTTTGTTGTTGGTTCAAATCGAATAGCTGTTTCTATCGCGTCTTGTGATATAAGTGTAATAAAAGAATAAAAAATCAATTTATTTCTTCAAAATAAGCAAAAGACTAATGAAGATACCATATGCAAGTATATTAAATGTATTCCAGCCAAATGTACGTTGTTTTTACTACTGGATTTAAAATCCGTTGATTTTTGCAAATACTAATTTATAATTCTAATAATATAAAAATAAAAAGGTCTCAGTTGTCTCACAATTAATATATAAATAATGTCACCTTCCGCAATAGTCTGTCACATCGATTTTTCTGTTTTCTCGGCGGGTATCTATATAACAAAGTGAATGCTTTCTTATCAGTATATCCTCTCACAAAATCAGAATGCAAATACAGGGTTTGTGATTGGTTGAAAACTCTTGACTACGATAGCACTGAAAATTTACTCACCGTCTTGACATAACAGTGAAGTAATATAAATATAAATGAGTAATAACATAATAATAATTAAGTGGTTGATATATAGTCCTTCACTCTCACTTACTTACACACACGCACACACTCGAATATACATACGAACACTCACCCGCGTACACACACACTCACACACACACAGTAACGATTGTAATGTTCAAGTTAATGCTTAATTTTAAATTTTCTCCTTCTCCAGCTTGTTTATTATTATTAATTATATAAATATGTTATCGATAAAACAGCATCAATAATGAAACAGAAATATAGTTTGCCAAAACACATCGAAACACGACATAATTTAATTAACACTACTTTTTTTTTCTTTTTTTCTGTGCTGAAATCCCCCGGATACCACCTACTGGTGGTTATGTCGGACTCGAACCGATCAAAAACCGCACGCCGTCTCAGGTATCAGTAGCCGGGGAATCAGGTGTACCCTAGAAAGGAAATCCCTGAAACCCTGACGTATCTCGGACCATCTACCTATGGCTTGCAGATGACCCCTTTTCTTCTCCAAAAGAGCGTGTGCTCCGTAGCACATGCCGCTGCCATCCTGGCCTGCTTCTGCTCGGGTGACGTATGGCCTCACCTATCACCCCCAGACTTGCGCTTATGGAGGACGCAGATCGTTCTGTGATCTCCAGCGCCCGAGCCGTCTGTGATGCCGGACATGTTCCCGGGCCTGGCGGACCGGGAGAGTTCTAAACCTCTCTCGGTCCCGCTCCGACTTCTGTACCATGAAAATAGTGATATATAAGATACTATAAGATAATGAAATCTGATGAAAACTACAACGTGTTGCATTGGAGATCTTAGAACTCTTGGCTCACAGAAAGGGCGTAGTTTAAATTATTGGAATACAAACAATTATAATGGATAAAGAACTTCGTTGTAATGCTGAGTGAAGATTCTGAACCAATTTCGATGACTGTAATAAAATAGATATTTGATTGACGGATCGTCCATTGACTTGGGCGAAATACTAACAAATCTTTCTCTAACACCTTAACCATAAAACAGCATTCTATTCTTAATGGTTGTAAACTGAAAAGACTTTACGGTTTGCAGTCAATTTAGTCATAATCTAATAAGCAATTTGCTAATTAAGTAATTGACTATGATTAGCGATAAGAATTAAATTACATAAACAGAATGCCAACAATTAGTTTGACAATTAAGGACAATAACTACCAATTAGTTAATATGCATTACTTGCGTACAAATACAGTAAAGCAATATATTCCTTTATCATTGCGATATTCAAAATCGATTGAGTCGAGTCGGTTCTTTGGCCTCTAAGTAGATTTTTAAAATTATTTTTAATCAAGAAAGTAGGTACAATATGAACATCGTAAAATATGTTGTCCATGTCGAAGATCAGAATAATGAAAACGACCATGCAATGGAATATCCAGTTGAAGAAAATGAAATTCAGTTCATGGAGCAAGATAGGACCCCAACAACATATCCCAAGAACGAAAAAACTCCATGTGTAGAAATGGACTTCTATTCGCCTGACCTAGAAGTAACCATATATGCAGGACAAGAGAATAACGTTAATCTTACGGAGCATGATGGAGTCACAGTTGTAAATCGCAAATGTAGAACAACTCCATATGTGCGAATTACGTCTTATACGTCTGACACAGAAGAAGCTACATCTTCAAGCCCTGGGAATGAAGTTAATTTCAAGAAGGAAGATCTAAGCACAACGACGTATTATAAAAATAATGAAACTTTATATGTGATATTGAACTCCTTTACATCTGAATCGGAGGAAATGAATTTGCCGAGTCAACGGAACGAGATTAAGCCCATGCAGCCAGATAAAACTCCAAAAACTCATCGCAAAACTAATGTAAAATTTCTTTCAAAGAGAAAACTTAATTTTGATTTGAGTGAAGATTCTGAATAAATTGTTACAAACAGAAATATTTCCTTTTTTTATGTTATATTCCAATGAATGATTTAAAATATGTTATCCATGTCGAAGATAAAAACGATACAGACGTGAATCTATAAAATAAACCTAATTATTATTGCTTAAAAGAGTGTAATTGTAGTTATCAATTCATCGGTAATTCTTAGTATTACTATTTAAATAACAGGTAAACTACTGTGATACTTAATGAATAAACTAAACAAAATAATTATAACGATTAATCAATTAGTACTTAAAGGTAACTAAAAGATCTGTACTTTATCAAGGCATGTCCAAATCTATATATATAAAAGAAAGTGGTGTTAGTTACACCACTTATAACTCAAGAACGGCTGAACGGATTTAGCTGAAAATTGGTGGGGAGGTAGTTTAGAACCAGGAGACGGACATAGGATACTTTTTATCCCGTTTGACCGCGTTTCAGCACAAAATCGAAAATCTGCTTATTTATTGCCTCTAAGGCGAAACAGAGTTCGCGGGGTAATCTAGTAATAAATAATAAAATAAAGAACATTATCACTTTCTTTTGTTCAAAATATTGACCTTTTCGTCTTTAGCAGAACAATATCATAAAATATATTTTTGGGGATGTGGATTCACGTGTTAACCTGGTACATTGAGTGATAGAGGTGAATCTCAGTTACACATTTGTACTCACAACTATTTAATCATTCGTTAAAAACTTGCAATTTTGCAATAGTCTCTTTAATGAAAGTTAAGAATTCAATAACTAGCTACTTCAATTAAAACATTTACTGTATATTATTTTCGTGGATGCAGTATTTAGTGTATAAGTATACACAAAGTATACAATTTTACGTTGTTATTACAATATGGTTTCAATCAGTCATTTTTGGTAAAATCTGATTTATGTACATACAAATCAATTAAAAATAGACGGACCTTAGTTATTCGAAAATTTTGTAAACAAATAAAATCTGTTCAAAAAATTTACCAATTATGCTGGGCATCATAATATCATTAAACAAAATACGTTTGTTTATTAGAATTTTGATAGGAATGGTTTCACGTGTAATCCTCCTACATTGGGTATTAAAAGATGAATAAGAACAGTGGGTTTAAACCCGCCACCATTTGGTCCTAGGTAGGTAATTGGCAAGATTTGTTATAGTTCGTTTTGAATTAGCAAGTTTGCAAGGTTCTGTTTTAATGTGTACTTTGAAGTTAAGAATTCACTAAATAGTTACTTCGATTATAGAAGTCATTGCATATTATTATTATAAAAGCAGTAGTCAGCAAAAGTAGAACAATATATAAAATCTATTAAAATAAATACGCACCCACAGCATAATTCCTCTAACGAACAATTAGCGAAATCGATGTCAGCACATGAAAATACCGGTATAATTACTAATGGGTACTCATTAGGAAACACGATAGTACGGTGATAGATCTACTGAAAGCATACATATAATAGAATACGCATGTTTATGAAACGCACGTTGTAGACATGAATTACGATAACTAGTGTCTAGGGACAACGGTAACAGAGTTCTACAGTAAACATAAGCGGTTGCGAATGCTGTCATACTATATTGGCTTTAAATCCTAATTCACATTTAGCTTTTTTGAGCCCATGTACTGTTTATTCTGACTTGTAACTTAAGAACGTTGTAAAGAATATTCATTAGTACAATTTAATCGAAAGTAAAATGTGTTTTTACATCCACAGTAGATTGAAAGAATCAGGAGTTTCAGAAACATTGTGCAAACTATTAAAAATATAGTCCCTGTGTAGACTGAATCACACGTATACGTATTGTAGGAATGTACTATAATTCTTAATGTGTTTTACAATAATTGTATAAAACTAGCACTAGCAGTGTGTAATAATACGATAGTTGGAAACTAGCTGTTAGTCCGACTTTGTTCACATTATTTTTTTATATATATCTCAGGCTTCGTCAGTCTTTTCTGTACTCGCAACAGTGTGTATATTATCGATCGTTATAATCAGTGAGGGTGTACAACGAAACAAATAAACTAAAAAACTCTCTTTATTCAGTCTTTAAAATATTAACTGAAATAATTTTTCTTGTGATTGTCAATTAAAATGTTATGGATGATATTTTAAGATCACTATTCTACAACGGAATAACACAATTAAAACCAGTAATAACTTTTATCATTAAATTATTTCTACGTTTCTTCTCATAAAAGTCTTAAGAAAAAATCATGGCTTTAGTTTTTCAAGTTGCACATAGAGCCATGAATTTTTCATAAATAACTTTATTGTAAACGTAGTTTCGGTTAACAATGGTTTTGTTATTATCAATTTCAGTGACAAATCACGCTTAACCAAACATAATAGTAAAGATTTTTTTTTCTAAATCGTGATAAAGTTAACATATTTCGATCCATGTGTATAGGTAACATTTTTTACCATTATGAATTCTGATAATTTAAATTAATATTTTATTAATTATAGTATCTGAAAATCTACAAGTACTTTCAAAGTCTCATAATATGAGAAAAGGCATTTTTTTTATATACGTAAATAGCAAACGACATGACTATATTATTAAATAACTTTATCAGATTAAAGGTGAGAGTCTTGCCTCTAATTGGTATCACAACACAAAAAAGTGGAAGGATCTCAGTTGTTTGAAAATGTTTTACAACAATAACGAAATAGTGTTAATAATAAAACAAACGTAATTTGTCAAGACACGTCCAAACATGACATACTCGTAATTTATTACGATTGCTACCATTTTGTTAACTATATCAGTTATTTTAAATCGTTTTACTCTTTGACTTGTCCTGTTTGGTCCGAATATCTCATTATAAAACATGTTTTTGTTCATAATAATTTTCTATATACGCACATTTAATTTTATAATTTTCAGACATATTTAGTTAACAACAAGTAATTGTTTTATTAACGTTGAATCATTTAAGGTAAGTTACTTCTATTTCATAATATTCAGCTTACTTTTAACTTACAAGTTGTATTTGGTTGAACTACCCGTTTGAGGAAAACGTCCAACACGACGTTGACTTACAAAAAACTATTGATTCTTCTTCGATATTTCTAAGCATGTAGCAATGGAAAAAAAATCTCAAGGAAACTCAATAAACTCACGCACAAACATCTCCGTTTTGTAGCACTTTCATTTTAGAAAGAAATCATCTTACAGAACTATGGAACTTAGAACCTTTGTTTAACAAAACTAATCGTGTAATTAAAATTGTAAGATTTCTAACAATTGTAATGAAGAAGGTCGATGTAAACACTCGATAAATTAACATAGACATAAAAAAAAAGTTTGAATTGATTTCGCTGAAAATTATAACAATAGATATTTTCTTCTGTTGATCGTTCAATATCACAGATAAGATATCTATGGGCATTGCCCTAATATATTCATCATTACAGGTTACTGTCAATTTATTCAATAGTTCTTTGAGTGATTTACTCGCTAAGTAATTGATCATCATTATCCACAATAAAAAAAATAATGATAAACTCTTCTAGGAAGAGGCTTATGACTACCAGTGAACTACTAGAGACTGTTGATAATGATGATATTGATTCACGGTAATTAGTTAGATAGATAAGGACTCACCCTATTAATTTCTTAATTAGGGCATTGCTTGTGTATAAAATACGGCGAAAATTTGATGCTTCATTTATTATCGTTGCGATATTCACAGTGTCAGTCGATTCTTTGGTTTCTCAGTGATTTTTATTTTGTTTCTCGTTGTAAAAACAAAAACAATATGAACGACGTAAAACGTTGTATTCATGCCGTAAGTCAAAATAATGTGGACCGCTATACAAGAGAATCTATAAGACATAGAGATGGAGTTCAGTTGATGGAACATGATGGAACTCCAATGACTTGTCGCAAAAATAAAACCAGTCCGTATTTAAGGTTAGACTTCTATACGCCTAACTGCGACGGACTAGACAGTGCCGTTGAGGCCTCGGAGCAATATGGGACCCCAAAAATACCTAGCCAGAATGAAGCAACCCCATGTATACGATTCATATCTTACATCCCTGACTTAGTGGAAACAACATCTCCAATCCTAGGGCACGAAGGTCAATTCACAGAGCAAGCCGGAACTCCAGAAACGCTTTGCAAGAAGAAAGCAACTCAATGTATACGATTGGTTTCCTACACGTCCGACTTAGTCAACACTACACCTCCAAAACAAAGGAATGAGTTGAAGCCCATGAAGATGGAGATGGAGATAGTTGAAACTCCTAAAACACATCGCAAAAAAAGTCAAAAATTTATCTCAAAGAGAAAAATTAACTTTGACATAAGTGAGGAGTGTGATGACATTATTAGAAACAAGAATACTGTGAAAGATTTTTTTAGGTATACTTGGAATATTTTAAGAGTAATATTTTAATAAAATCACTTTTAAAATTATTGTAAGCAAATAATGTATTATTAGTTTAATAAACATTACTCTCGTTCCAAAAAGTTACTGCTGTTATTGTAATTAACAGTCAGTTGGTCATCTTTTAAATTAAATCTTAAGTGTGTGTGGTTATGTTTTTAAATATGTTAAATAAAGCGAATAATATTACAGTTATTATCGATAAAATATTATTGATAACAATAAGAACTTGTATTTGTCATGGCATGTTCAAATGTGAAATAATAAAATAAATGACATGATCACTTTGTTTAATTCAAAATATTTAAAATTTGGTTTCTAGAACCGCAATTTTATAAGACATATTTTTGTTAATTATAATTTTGCTGGATTCACGTTAATACATTCAGCTCAATGTATTGAATTGTCGAAAGAGAATCAGGGTAGTTGAATTAAATTCGCCACCAATTGATTATGTGTGCGAGAGTAGCAATGTTTACTATTAGTCGTTCAAAATTAGTAATTTTCTTTAGTCTGTTTTCCTGTGAACTAAAGTTAAGAACTCACTTAATACATTTACACGATAAATAACTCTCAATGTTAATTAGCTTACATTGATACTAGTACAAGTGACTTTTATCCGTATATAACATGTGTACGTAATCCATTAAAATGAATACGCACAGCACAATATAAATTGTTCGAACGTACAATCAGCGAAACTGACGCCATTATGTGAAAGTACCGGTTAAATTAATGTTGGGTTACAGACACTCGAAAGTTCCATTATCGTTAGGATGCACGACAACGCTTAGGTGATAAGTCTACTGAATATTTAAGATATAATAACTGTATATATGACACGTATTTTTTAAATGTGAATTTCGTTGACTAGTTTTTAGTGCTAATGACAACAGGGTTCTTATGTAAACAAAGATTTGGTAAGATTGTGTAGCGATGGAGAATGTTCTCATATTACTGGAGTCAAAAATTGCGAAAAAGCATAATTATTGTTGTCATAGTGTTTATTGAGACTCGAAGTGTGTATACGTTTCAAATCATAATGGCAAATACAATTTCGTGCAAGTAAAATAGTTTTTCAACCACAACAGAGCGATAGTTAGCTCTGTTAAAGATTCAGTTCCTTTGTAGAATTATATGTATAAGTACAGTAATGAATTTTAAATCTCTAATGTTACTAAATTCTAAATGTGTTTAATATTGGTAATTGTGAAACAGTGTCAGTGCGTAACTACATAATAGTAATGAGCCGGCGGTTAGTTGTCTCACTCTTAATTACGTATATTTATAATATTATTTAATATTGATATAATCATTTTAGTAAATTTTATACAGGAACACACTTAAAAGATTCTTATTTTTTAGTCTTTTTCACAACCGGCTGTAGCACCTGAAGTTATTGCAGTTGTCAATTTAAATGTTACAATGATAGTTATTAAACACTAACCATACAAATAATATAACCAAGCATAGTGAAAAATTATAACTTAAACCAGTAATAACTATTATCTATTGTTTTTAATGTTTCTTCTCATAATATTTTAAGTGCGCACCAGGTAATGTATAGTAATTAATTTCCATGCTTTCGTTTTTATAGTTACAGGGTTTAAAGATGTTTATTTTTTGTCAAACATTTATTTTAAATTTTAATTCGAATTGTTGTAAACGTTAAATGTCTAAGCTATTGGACAATCCGTACTTGAATTATAATAAGGTATCTATAAACATTATTTGTCAACTCATTATGCGAACATGAAACAAATTCAAATATTCTTTTGCTTTATTTGTATATTACTAATAATACACTTTAAAAGTAGTCTTTAATTAGTGATTTCATAAGTTGAATGATTTCAGAGAAGTCATTCAGCTTTCAAATTAAGAATTTTTTTTCCTAATACTCTATTTTATTGGCACTTACAACTTCTGCTTCGATTATGACGTTGATTTAGAATGTTACTAAACTAGACTTTTGAATCTTTTCCACCTTTCAAATTATGTCGTAATAATGGTGTCGTAAATCTCTCACTCACTCTCATTTGTGTTTTATAGCATTTTCATACTACCTCGATATACGTATAACTTAAATACGTTAAAAACCTGACATAAAGTATATCATATGGAGCCATAGAGCTTGGAATCCTTGTTTCATAAAATGCATCTTGTGATTAAAATTATTACAATACTATCATGACTGAAGAAGTTCGTGGAAAGTGCTTGAGTTTTTGAAATAAGTAGAATGAAACTTCGAATTGATTTCGCTAAATGAAATAAGAAAAGATATTTATCTGGTAGATCATCGATTGACTCGGAGGACACACTAATAGGCATTTCTCAAATACTTTAATCTATAATTTCCTAACATTAGTAGGTAAAATCGTTTCAGTTGATTGTTAATTTATTTATTAAGTAGTAATATAAGTGATTTACTGATTATTTTTTTTTATCTATTCATGAACGTTCTTCTCTTTCTGTGTTCAAACAATTTCACTAAGAACAAAATGAAATATGCCACCTACTCGGATATTAAAACAATGTATTATTATTGCTTTGA
This sequence comes from Hypercompe scribonia, assembly GCA_949316085.1. Classification (NCBI taxonomy): domain Eukaryota; kingdom Metazoa; phylum Arthropoda; class Insecta; order Lepidoptera; family Erebidae; genus Hypercompe; species Hypercompe scribonia. The sequence goes on along the minus strand of OX438981.1, from coordinate 12,074,060 downwards.
CCATCGACTTGGGTGAGTTCTACAATAAAAGTTGTTCTCCAAGAGAAGTTATAACATAGAACCCCAATAACGATTCGCAAAAATAAAGAAACTTCATATAAGAACAAACTGACTCGAAGGCATCAAAATCTCCAAGACAAAACATTCGAGTTGAGCCCATAGAGCAAGGTGAAATAAAAAAATGCATCGCAAAAATAAAGCAAATCCATGTGAAAGAATAGGTTCCGCGACGTCGGACTCCAAGAAAACAGTTCTTCTGGGCGGGGGTTGTTATACGCATGACTCAGAGGAAATAAACTCTTTAAATTGTTGAGCCTACGGAGAAAGATGAAGCCCAATGACGTATCGTAAAAGTAGAGTCTAATTTATTCTAAAGAGAACAATTGACTTTGATATAAGTAAACTTTGTGAAGAAATTACTACAAATTGAAAACCTTTAGATAAAAGAAAAGCAAAAAAAGTTTTTTTTATTATTTGTGAAGAACAGAGTAAAATGTTTTTCGTCACCTTGTTAGTCCAGCGGTTAGCATATGCGAGTAACAACCAAGAGGACTCAGGTGCTATAACCGGGTGAAGCCAAAAAGTGAGTTTTTATTATAAGAAATTTTAATAACAGTTTGGACTGTGAAAATTTAATGATGTTTAATGTCCACGCCACGTACCACGGAGAGCACGGTAAGTTATCGGTCCTGGCTGTTATAAACATCTATGCCAATAGTTATTGGGAAGTTAATGCCCGCAAATATACAGATAACTAGTGGAACCTATTAATTCATTTCACTCTTTGAGTTATGTAGTTCCAATGCCAGTCGTTTTCTCTAAAAACTGAAGTTCGGGTAAAACCGGTTGAACTAATAACCGATCCCGAATAATTTTGAGAATAATAAAGGCTTATTTATTTTCGTAGTGTTACCAAATAAGTTTTTTCTAGGGTTAGGTGTTGATTGACCCATTTTTCAACTCCTAAAAACTCATCAAATAATAGTCGAATAAACTTGTAAGCTTTTCGTGTCTCTAGGAAACAAAAAATCAAAAATATTGAAATGGGAAACGATTTTATTAAATATCGTCAGACTCACCTAGACTTGTTTTCCGTGGATTTGGTTTAATTGGAAAAAAGAACAGTAATTTGAAATTTTTTTTGACAAATCTTAATGGGTTCTATGAGTAAATTTATCTTTGTTCATGGATTTACATTCAAATATCACGATCTTTTCAAAATGTTATGTTTTTCTTTATTAGAGAAGGAGATAGCACTTTACGTTATTTTAGAGTGTTCTATAACACTTATTTTCTTAATCTTTCTTTTTATTGTTATAAGCGCAAACAAAAGTAAACGTAAATAAATTTACCACGATTTAATAATGTTTTCATGTCTCATAGCATGAAGTAATCCTCTCATGAAACAGGATCGATTGGTATCATCAAGAACGTTAGTCATCGTTACAATTTTTTAGTGATACAAATGTCACATTAGACCAAAAACATGATATAACAGATTTTTTTTTAATATGTCACATTAAACATGTTTAGATTCATGAACACATGAGTCATTTTTTAATAGAATAAACTTTTACCGATTATAATTCCTGAAAGGTTGTTGCTGGTCCAAATCAAATAGCTATTTCTATCGTGTCTTGTGATATAAGTCTAATAAAATAAAAAACAATCAATTTGATTTTTCAAACTAAGCAAAAGACTATTAAATGTATTCCAGCCAAGTTTACGTTCTTACTGCCACTGGATTTAAAATCCGTCCATTTTCGCAAATATTAATTTTAAATTCCAATTCACATAAAAATAAAAAGATCTCAGTTGCCTCACAATTATGTAAACTAACCGATAAAACAGCATTAATAATGAAACGGAAATATAGTTTGCCAAACCACATCGAAACATGACATAATTTAATTAATACTACTGTCACTTTGTACTTTAAGTCAGATATTTTTAGTTACAATATTATATAAATTGTCCACAATACACTTTTGTTTATTAAAATTTTATATTTACGAACATTTTGTTCTAATAATTTGAGAACACTTGCTATAAGTAACATGCAATATGTTTTGTTGCTGAAGTATCATTTGAGACAATTTACATAAGTAACTTATATTGTCTCATGTTGGCTCAGGCTAGTATCCGGGGGCTTTCCGCACATACAATGAAATCTGATGAAAACTACATCATGCTGAGGTGGAGATCTTAGAACTCTCAGTTCACAGAACGGGTGCAGTTTAAATCATTAGAATACAAACAATAATAACAGATGAACAACTTCATTGTAAATGCTGAGTGAAGATTCTGAATCAATTTTGATGACTGCAATAAAACAGATATTTCATTGACGGATCGTCCATTGACTTAGACGAAATACTATTATAACAAATATTTCTCTAACACTTTAATTATAAAATAATATTGTATTCTTAAAGGTTGTAAACTGAAAAGACTTTACAGTTTACTGTCAATTTAGTCATGATCTAATAAGCAATTTGATAATTAAGTAATTGATTATAATTAGTCATAAAAATCAAATTTCAATAAACAGAACTCCAACGATTAGTTAGGCAATTAAGGACTAATCGTACCAATTAGTTAATATGCTTTACTGTATTCATATGCAAGTCGTGCCATAAGCATTAGCTGTGTATAAATACAATAAAGCATATCATTCCTTTATCATTGCAATATTCAACGTCGTTTGAGTCGTGTCGTTTCTTTAACCGCTTAGTAGTTTTTTTTTTATTATTTTTAAACGAAAAAATACAATATGAATAGCGTAGAATATGTTGTCCATATCGAAGATCAGAATAATGAAGACGACTATACAATTGCATACTCAGTTGAAGAAAATGTGCTTCAGTTCATGGATCAAGATGGGACCCCAGTAATGCATTTCAAAAATAAAACGACTCCATGTGAAAAAATGGACTTATATTCACCTGACCTAGAGGTAACTATATGTACAGGACTAGAGAATAAAGTTAACCTTACGGAGAATGATGGAGTCACAGTATCAAAACAGAAATATAGAACAACTCTATACGTGCGAATGGCGTCCTATACACCTGACACAGAAGAAGTTAAATCTTCAAGCCCTGGGAGTAATGTTAGTTTCGAGGAGGAAGATCGAAACTCAACGATGGATCATATAAATAAGGAAACTTTACATGTGAAATTGAACTTATTTACATCTGACTCGGAGAAAATGAATTTACCAAGTCCACGGAACGAGATTGAGTCCATGCAGCAAGACGAAACTCCAAAAACTCATCACAAAACTAGTGTAAAATTTATATCAAAGAGAAGACTTAATTTTGATTTGAGTGAAGATTCTGAATAAATTGTTACAAACAGAAATATTTCTTTTTTTATGTTATATCCCTATGAATGATTTAAAATATGTTATCCATGTCGAAGATAAAAAAGATATAGGCGTGAATCAAAATAAATGAATCGATTTATCGTGAAGTACTGAAAGATAACTAAAAGATCTGTAATTTATCAAGGCATGTCCAAATAATAAACAATAAAAGAAGTAACACGATCACTTTGCATTGTTCAAAATATTGACCATTTTGTATTTAGTAGAAAATATCTTGAAGTATATATTTATGGATGTGGATTTACGTATTAACATTAAGTGATAGAGGGTGAATCTGAGTTACGCATTTGAACACAATCATTTAATGATTCGTTAAAAGCTAGCAATGTTACAACATTCTCTTTTACAGACAGTTAAGAATTCACTAAATAGCTATTTCAATTAAAATATTCACTGTACATTTTTCTTTTAGATGCAGTATTTCGAATAAAAGTATAAACAATGTATATAACAACGAGTTTACGTTGTTATTACAACAGGGTTCTAATTAGTTATTTTTGGTCAAATCTAATTTATGTACATCCAAATCAATTAAAAACAGGGGGACCTCAGTTGTTCGACAATTTTGTAAACAAATATCAAAATGGCATCTATGATAAAAAATTGTGTTGAGAAACGAAACGCAGACTTGTGAGCTGCTAGCGACCTCACACGCAATAATAAAAACTATCACTCTTCTACGATTGTCAAATTATATAGTGCGTTGTGTTAATGTAAAATTCAGTCTAAATAAATTAATTTCTATAGTTTGAATCTAAATATTCTCTTATTTCATCAGGTTATGGGCCTCTCCCTGCCTGTTTAATGTAGTTCAGTGAAAATTTTAAGTAAATTAATTGATTTTAATCAGAAAAACTTATAACCTAAAAGTTGTGTACGCGGTCGCCGAAGTTTTTTACATTTCAGCTATTTCAGCAATAGTATATTGTTAAAATGTCATCAAACGGATCTTTGATACAAATTGAAAAACTTACTGGCCGAGATAATTGGACAAGTTGGAGTTTCGCAGTGCAAGCATATCTGGAACTCGATGATTTGTGGGAATGTGTCCAAGGAACAGATACTGATCCAAAGAAAGAAAAAAAGGCAAAATCAAAACTAATATTATTAGTCGATCCGATAAATTTCATACATATACAGGATGCGACGACTTCAAAACAAATATGGGAAAATTTGTCAAGAGCTTTTCAAGATTCTGGTCTACTGAGAAAAGTTGGTTTATTGCGAGACTTAATTAACACTAATTTAGAAACAAGCACCAGTGTAGAAGATTACGTCAACAAAATCATGAGCTCAGCTCACAAGCTCAGAAATATTGGATTCAGTGTTGACGATGAATGGCTCGGGACCTTGATGCTGGCAGGTCTCCCCCATGAATACAAACCCATGATTATGGGTATTGAAAGCTCAGGAGTAAAAATAAGTTCAGATCTAATTAAAACGAAACTTTTACAAGAAATCAAAAATACACCAAGTAATTCAGCTCTGTACATAAGTAATAAAAATACTCAAGCTAAATTCAAAAACACACAGCATCAGTCAAAGTCAAAAGGTCCAAGATGTTTTAACTGTAATAAATATGGACACCTTGGAAAAAATTGTTGGTTTCTGAAAAATAAATCACAGACTAAAGAAAATAACAAAGGATTTGTGGCAGCTTTCTCAGCTATGCAAGTGAATGATTGTATAAACTGGTATGTAGACTCAGGCGCTTCTATGCACATGACAATGCATAAACATTTATTAGAAAATGAAACAATACCACCGATATCCACAATCAAAATTGCAGATAATAAAACTTTACATGTTGAAAGCTGTGGTAATGTGATATTGCACATACCTAATAAGGATGGCAGCAGCAGTGAAATATTAGTTAAAAATGTTTTATATGTGCCAAAGTTGTCTACAAATTTATTATCAGTTAGTAAAATAATAAAGTCTGGTTGTAAAGTGGAGTTTGATAAAACTGGCTGTTCAATATATAATTCAAATAATGAAAAAGTAGCCACAGCAAATCTAATCAATGATACCTATAGACTGAACATAAATTACAGTAAAATATTTGCCATGTCAGCAAAAGCAGAGTCACTTACACATTTATGGCATCAACGTTTAGGCCATCTAAATTATAATGATGTTCACAAGTTACCTAACTGCACGATTGGTGTACAACTATCATCACAGAAAGAAAAATATGTATGTATAAGCTGCCTAGAGGGTAAGCAGACAAGGCAATCATTTCCAAGCAACGGCTCCAGGGCAAAAGAGTTGCTAGAGCTAGTCCACACAGATGTATGTGGCCCGATGCAAGTTGTTTCGATTGGCGGTGCCAGGTATTTTACAACTTTTATTGATGATTTTTCAAGAAAGGTATTTGTTTACATAATTAAAAGCAAAACAGAAGTGTTCGAAAAGTTTATTGAATTCAAGAACAGAGTAGAAAATGAGTTAAACAAGAAGATTAAAATTCTACGCAGCGATAATGGATTGGAATATGTTAATAATAAATTTGATAAATATTTAAAAGAAAATGGGATATTACGTCAGACTTCCAATCCATACACGCCACAACAAAATGGTCTGAGTGAAAGAATGAACAGGACACTAGTTGAAAGAGCTAAATGCATGTTATTTAATGCTGACTTACCAAAGAATTATTGGACAGAAGCTGTAACAACTGCTGCAATAAGCTGGTGCTCGAAAAAACAATTAACTATAGCCCTATCAAGTACGGAGGCCGAGTACATGTCTCTGGCCACTGCTGTGCAAGAAGCGATCTGGCTAAAACAACTAGATGAAGAGTTTTGGCCTGAATCATCAGATCTCCCTATTATTGTACATTGTGATAATCAAAGTGCCATTCGCATTTCAGGAAATGAAAGTTTTCATCAGCGCAGTAAACATATTGACGTTCGCTACCACTTCATCAGAGAAAGGATTGCAGCCAAACAAATCCTGGTAAAATACCAAAGAAGTCAAGACATGACTGCGGACATCTTGACCAAAGGATTGCATAGACCAAAACATGAAGTTTTCAGCAGAGCAATGGGTCTGCGTTCAGGAGAGAATGTTGAGAAACGAAACGCAGACTTGTGAGCTGCTAGCGACCTCACACGGCAATAATAAAAACTATCACTCTTCTACGATTGTCAAATTATATAGTGCGTTGTGTTAATGTAAAATTCAGTCTAAATAAATTAATTTCTATAGTTTGAATCTAAATATTCTCTTATTTCATCAAATTGGATTATTATTGTTATTACTTTGTTTTTCAAGTCCGATATTTTGTTCACTATACTCGTTGACTTCTCCGTTACGGTCATTTATATTCCATTATAAAATATTTTTTTGATTATTATAATTTTCTACCAATGCACATTTTCTTCTGATAACTTAAAAAAATGTTATATAACGTTGAATCATTTAAGACAAGTAACCTTGCAAATATAGTCACTTCTTGCATTATATTAAATATAATATAATATACAATATTATTATATAACACCTGCTACACACACCTCTGCATCACCCGAAGGTCGACCGGAAGAAAATGCCTACGGCATTAAGTCCGTCTTATTCATTGTAACTTATTTGCAGAAAGTATAAATAAATAAATAAAGTATTCTACTCACTTTTAATTTACAAGTTCCACTTGGTAAGATTACTCGTTTGAGAAAAAGGCCTAAGACGACGTTGACTTACAAAAACTATTGATTCTTTTACGATATTTCTAAACATGTAATGGGATTTTTTCTAAAGGAAACTCAGTAGCTTAAATCAAATGAAATAAAGTCAATAGTGTCTCTCACGCACAAACTTCTCGGTTTTATAGCACTTTTATTCTACCGTGGCAGACGTATTCAATGTCTAATGTGCACAACATCATGCGGAGCTATAGAACTTAGAACCTTTGTATAACAAAAATAATCGTGTAATCAAAATTGTCACTATATAAATCATTAACAATTATGTATGAAGAAGATCGCTGTAAACACTCGATATGTTCATAAAGACATAAAAAAACTGATTGTGGTGAAAGTAATAACTATAGATATTTTCTTCTGTTGATCATTCATTATCTCAGACGAGATGCCAATAGGTATGGCCCTAATATTTTCATCATTAAAGTTCGCTATCAATTTATTTAACAGTTTATGAGTGATTTACTCGTTAAATAATTGATGTTGAAGAAGAATAAGAAGAAGCCTATGACCACCAGTGGACTATTAAAAACTAAAGATAATCATGGTACTGAACCACCGTGATTAGTTATGTAGATAAGGACTAACCCTACTCATTAGATAATTATGGCATTATTTACGTATCAGTACAGCAAAATTTTATTTTTCATTTATTACTGTTGCGATATTTGAAGTGTCAGTCGATTCTTTAACTTCTCAAAGATTTTTATTTTGTCTCTCATTATACAAACGAATACAATATGAACGGCGTAAAACATTGTATTCATGTCGAAGATAATGTAGACCGCTGTACAAGGGTCTCTACAAGACAAAGAGATGAAGTTCAGTTGACAGAACCAGATGGAACTCCAATAACCTGCCGACATAACAAACAAGTCCGTATTTAAGAATAGATATCTATACATCTAATTGTCACGGATTGGATGTTGCTGTTGAGGCATCGGAGCAATATGCAACCCCGAAAATACATAGTTAGAATGATGCAACTCCGTGTTTAAGATTCGTCTCTTTTACACCTGTCTTAGAGGAAACTACATCTCCAAGACTAGGCAACGAAGGTGAGCCCACGGGACAAGTTGAAATTCCAAAAACAACTTGCAACAAGAAAGCGACTTCTTGTGTAAGATTGATCTCATATACTCGTACGTTCGACTTAGTGGACACTACATCTCCGAGACAAGGGAATCAAATTGAGCCCATAGAGCTAGTTGAAGCCCCAAAATCACATTGCATAAAAAAGCAAAAAAATATTACTTAGAGAAAAATTAACTTCGATATAAGTTAGGATTGTTGGAAATAGAAATACTGTGAAAGAATTTTTTATGTATCCTTGGACTTTTTTAAAAAAGAAATATAAAGAGAATTAAAATACATATATGTTTACATCATTATTTTAAGTTAATGTAAGCAAATACAGTATTATATTTAAAGACTCAGTTATTATTATTTAAAAAGTAGATATTATTATTGTATAAAGAAAAGTTTAAAATATATGGTTTAAAATATATTAAATGAAACGAACAATTGCTTTTTGTCAAGGTTTGTCCAAATATAAAATAATAAAATTAATCACATTATCACTTTGTTTTATTCAAAATTGGCCATTTTGTCCTTAACATTGCAATATTTTAAAACATATTTTTATTTATTAAAATCGGTAGGAGTGGATTCATGTGGATTCACGTACATTGGGTATAGTAGAATCAGGAAAGTGCGCCCGAACCCGCTACCATTTGGTCTAGCAATTCGCAACGTTCAGTTTTAATGTGTACTTCAAAGTTAAGCATTCACTAAATAGCTACTTTGATTAAAGTACTTATTGTATATTATTCTTACGAATACAGTAATTAGTGAAAACCAAACAACATATGAAATCCATTAAAATAAATATGTGCCGCACAATATTATTCTTCTAGCGAAAAATTAGCAAAACCGACGTCATTAGATGAAAATACCTGTAGAATTACTGTTTAATTACCTTATACATACTCGGAAGTTCCATTATCGTTTGAAAAATGGAAAACACTAAGATGATAAGTCAGCTTAATTCATTTATATAATGGCACAGACACATATATGAAACTTATGTTATAAACGTGAATTTCGCTAACTAGTTTCTAGTGATAATAGCAACAGGGCTCTCAAGTAAACAGATTTACTAAGATGGTGTAGCGATGTGTCATATTATGCCATATTATATGAGTCGTAAATTTTAGGAAACCCTAATTCATATAAGTTTCATAAACTGTTTATTCAGACTCGAAATTTATGTACGTTGTAAAGGATATTAATAAAAACAATTTAATGGAATAAGCCCAGTTTCCCATCTACAATATAGTGAAAGGAACAAAAGATTAAAATTGAGTTTTGTTTGAAAAATCATACGCGAAAGTATATTAGTAATGTATTGAAAGTTTTAAATGCAGCAAAAAATCTTAATGTCTTTTATTTAGTTTAGTTTATTGTGAAACAATGTCAGTGGTTATTTTCTCTGAGTACCGTGCAGTCAACAACATTTAAAACTTACTCCACATAATTTATTCAAATTATGTCGCAAAAGTGACTTTTATGACAAATTTTACCCAGAAAAGTGATAAGTAAAGTTAGTGCTCGAAGTTTTAAACAGTAATTGATTCTTAAATGGTGTATATTTAGAAATATCAAACAATAACTGTTATAATAATCTGCATAATATACCGTCTACAAGTAGGAATCCGATTGTTTTAAAATTACGCGTAAGTGACTTGGTCTGCACGGCAGTTACGACGTTTTTATCGTGACCTCATCGGTGCACTGAACTGTTCGAACTAAGGACTACTTTGAATTTATGTGATTATTATATTATTTTAAACTTGTATCACAACAAGTAAACAAGTATCGTTTAGTGACGTTGTTGTGGGTTGCTGGGAAACCAAGCCATTATAACACTTACGCGTAAACTCCCTAGCACACTGCCTCAGGAAGAATCTGAAGGTACTATTTTCAGTTTTCGGTCGATACCCCAATCAGGATCTGCTCCAAACTTATCCGCTGTTAATCAGGACAAAATTATTACTCGACCTTTGCATAAACGAGACGATGACTCGATTTGTTTGAACGACATTCGTTTGTGATCGTCTACAGCCGCTGTGCAGTCAAAGACTAAGTTCATGTCCTTGCAATCATCTATTTCTGCGATTACTAAACGAGATAATTAAAAATAGCATCTCCTTCATTTCCAAGCTATTGCTTGAAATTGCAAGATGACGTAATACTTAAAGTGGAACGCTTAGAATCGGAAAGTAAGGCAGACTATTGTCTTATACAACGTCTAGAAGGGACAGTGGAAATCTGGAACGACAGTTGTACTCCACGAAAATCGAAATAAAAAATGTACCGAAAAAACAGGGTGAAAGCAGAAACAGCCTATGTGAACTTGTGAAAACTGTTTTTCTAAAGAGAACGACTTCAAGTTCTGCTGGAGCTTATTTGGGTAGATATTTATCAGATTGACTGGAGGACAGAAGTAACTCCCTATAAACAACGAAGCGGACCTTATCAATCTTCGTAAAAAAAATGACTAGCGCCATTTTATTATTGTGACCCTTCTTGTGTAACATTTGTTTTCTTTGTAATTTTTTTGTGTGTGATGAAGGCACTTTGTAACCTAGAATTAAGTATTTTTTTCTAGTGCACTACACAAAAATACACACCATATAACAGTTACAATCACAAACTCATGCATTTACTCAGTCATAAATTTGTGAATAAATAATAATTACGTAACAGGTAATAATATAGTTTACAATCCTACTGCAACATGATTTTTTTTGCTCATGCTATGACTCAATAATCATAAATACTTCTTTAGCATTACATAAAATAAGCATAGCTTCTGCTTATAATTGTGACAAGTTGACATGTAATACTCTCAATAGTGATAACAATGAATCACTGAATATTTTCTCTTTGAATATATGTACGTAGTATACATAAAAATTTGGATAACTTATAATACCATTACGACGGAGTGTTGGCTGCACGTTAATAAGAATGTACCTTCAATTGACAACTATAATACATACTGGTATATCTCTCACAATTGTTTTAACCAAAACGATTACATTACATACATTACATACATATTGTACCCGATATATTTGCATTAGTTTCTTATAGATCCCCGTCTATAAAAAACATAGATAATTTCTTAGACTCATTAAAACACATTCTACGCCTAGTAAATTATAAAAAGAAATGTTATAATCATCGGAGACATTAATATCGATATCAAAATTAATAACACAGTCAGACACAGCACATTGTATAGAGTGGGCCACGAATGAGTTTAAGAGTGTAACATTTGAAAAATTCGTATAAAAATCATTTCATATATATTATAAAAATTGATTACTTACAATAAAGTTAATTAAATTACAATTAAATAAAAATTACATCGTCTTAATGACCACCATTAGGACGTTTGCACTCTTCCAAGCGAGCACCAAAATTTTCGAATACACGTCAGCAAAGAGACCACGAGATAGCCGACATCTCTTCGCTGATTTTTTCTTTAAGTTGAGATAGTGTATTTACTTTATTGATGTAGACACGATTCTTCAAATAACCCCATAAAAAGAAGTCTGCTGGGGATAGATCTGGACTTCTGGGTGACCATGGAATGTCTTCTCGTCCAGAAATCAGCTTTTCCAGAAACATGTCTTTGACCACCGGCAGGGACTCATTGGATGAGTGACAAGTGGTTCCATCTTGCTGAAACCATATGGTATAATTGTAGCCAGCAAATTCCAGTAGTATCGGACCCAAGAACTCTTGTAACATACCGGTCCCGTACCGCCCGCTGGATGCTGGGACCAGCTATTGTGGAGAACCTTGGGGAGGTCTAAATCCAACAGTGGATGTCTTTTGGCTGAGATTACAATGAAGTGTCAGTCGATTCTTTGACTTTTAGACTTTTGACTCAGAGATTTTTATTTTGCCTCTCGTTGTACAAACGAATACAATATGAATGGCGTAATACATAGTATTCATGTCGAAGATCTAAGCAATGTAGACCGCTATACAAGGGAGTCTATAAAACAAAGAGATGAAGTGCATTTGACACAATCAGATGGAACTCCAAGAACCTACCGCAATAAACAAACAAGTCCATATTTAAGAATAGATTTCTATACACCTAAGTGTCACGTAATGGATGATGCTGTTGAGGCATCTGAGCAATATGGAACCCCGAAAATACATAGTAAGAATGAAGCAACTCCGTGTGCAAGATTCATCACCTAGATACCTATCTTAGAGGAAACTACATCTCCAAGACTAGGCAACGAAGGTGAGCCCACGGGACAAGTTGAAATTCCAAAAACAACTTGCAACAAGAAAGCTACTCCTTGTTTAAGATTGATCTCCTATACATCCGACTTAGTGGACACTACATCTCTGAGACAAGGGAATCAAATTAAACCCATGGAGCTAGTTGAAACCCCAAAAACACATCGTATGAAAAAAGAAAAAGTTATTACAAGGAGAAAAATTAACTTTGATGTAAGTGAGGATTGTGATGAAATTGTTAGAAATAGAAATACTGTGAAAGTAGTGTGAAGAAAAACTGACTCGTCACGACTCGAAAAAGGTCTCGGGTTATATTCCCGGTATATATGTATATAAATATATAGTATATATATTTACAAAAAATATATATAAGTATAAGTATTCTATCAGTTAATCTAGTTATCATAGCACAAGTTCTGCTTAGTTTGAAACTAAATGTTCAAAATAGTTTTTTATTTTATTTATTTAAATATTTAATTAACAAAGCTATGACAAGTATTTGTAATAATAAATAGTAAAGCACTTAATAGTAACAAAAATGACTGTTATTTTTCAAGGTATGTCTAAATATTAAGTAACAAAATTTATGAGAGAATCGCTTTATTTATTCAAAATATTAACGTTTTATTCTTAAAACCACATCATACAATATAAATATTTTTGTGTAATATAATTTTCTGGTTATATAGCTCTGGCTTTAATTATATAAAATATAGCTCTCAAATAAAAGTATTTAATTATTTTATTAAATTGAATTATTTAAGACAACCTTTCGAATTAAGGCACTTTTTTCATAATATTTAATTAAATTTTTATCGAACAGATTTATGTAAAAATAGTATCGAGACGTATTACAAAGAGAATTATTCAACGTTATTAATTTTTAATAACACATCTCTTTTCATCAAATAAGAAGATCTTAAAGAATATTTTTTCTAAATTTATATATGTTGAATACTATATATGTTTTCTTTGATTACATAATATGGCACTTCTGTGCATCTTCCTTCTGTACATCGCCCAAAGGTTGACTGAAAGAGAATACCCGAGCATCAACTTTGTCGATGTAGAAAAAAAGTAAATACAGTTCATAAATAAATAAACTTTCGAGTCATGAGCTCATGTATCAATTTTTTAGTATTTTAATTACATCTTAATCAAGTTTCATTAAAACTTTTAACCTATTCTTCGATCCCTTAGATTACTTTTTAAAATACCTTCTTAGTGTACAAACACCTTTTTAATGCATACTCACACCGTTTAAATATTATTGATACAAATTTCAAGTCATAGTTATTTGAACTGTAGGCTGATCGATCCACCAGTGAATAAGCCTGTAAGTTTTTTTTAGTAATGATATACTTTGTAGATATATTTAACAAAACTTTGGTATTATTATCTTGTGGAGCCTTCTTGTGATATTTGTTTATATTATGTAAGGGGTAAATTTGGCTGAAGCAATTAATACCGGTACACACGTAACAACGGCAATATTAATTATGACAAGTTGATATCGTACAATCGCCACTTAATTACTATGTTCGCCGTTAAATCTTATTCAATTATTCAGTTATTTCAGTTTATTTAACTCTTTTTTTTTGTGATCGAAAACAATTGATATTCATCGATACGGTCTTCGGTTCACGGCGCTCGTGTATTTGAATAATTGGCTGATTTTATGCAGTTGAATGAATGCTATTGGTACAACGGTTTTATTTTCATTTTTTGGCACTCGTTTCGATGTTGTTGTTGTAACGATTATCAAATAGGTAGTTTTGATACCCGTAGACTATTGAATCTATAAATGTATTTATTAATTAGGTTTTAATGTAATATTTCTTAAAGTGACACATTTTAGTGAATGGAAAAGTAAGTACACAATATATTATTTTCGTACACCATGTCTGTAACTACAACTTCCTGTAAATTATTACAAAATGATGATCGGTCCAATAATCTAGTGGTTATTGATTCTGACTTGAGGTTGGAAATTAAAATATTGTTTTGCTATTTCTTTTCTTTTATTTTTCTCATAGTTGTTATTTATTTTTTTTATATCACCAGCAGATATTAATTAATTGTTACAATACTAAAAATTAAATCTCAAATTATCAAACTACCACCAAGCCCCAATTTTTTCTACTATTAGTTTTGTTTAAAACAGTTTAGATAAATTGTACCTTTGGCTTACATAAAATGAGTTATATAACTAACTACTAATGTTACTGTACTAATTTTCTTTTTCTGTTTCATACATCTCAACTCAACCTATCGCCATCCACTGCTGAACAAAAGTCTCCTCCAAGGAGCGCCAACCATCCCGGTCTTTGGCAATTCGCATGCATCTGCGTAATAAATGTCCACTTTTCTGTAGTGTTTCGATCCCTAATCTTACCTTAGTCAGCAGGGCACCACTTTCAAATGAGGTTGACTTCGGCCCCTAAGTTCTTGGTTCGTACATACCTGTTTCAGAATGAAATAATAAAGTTTAAAAATAATTTGACAACTACTTAAAAAAAGGTTTAATAAGGACGGTTCAGTTCGACAAAAAATATTTAGATATTAATCTAGAAATACACTAGCCGTGTAATATTTAAATCGTCGCGTTCTAAATAGTATCACAAAGACCGTGGTATCAATAACAGAAACGACTGGAATGCATGAGCACGTTGCCCGTGTTTTAATCACATATCTTGACTGAATCAGAATGATATACAGTCTGTTTAACAAGAACGTGACTGCTATTATTCAGAAAAAATAAATCAGATTTTTTTAACGAAATATTTTATTCCAATCGCCGTCATTATTTATTATAGCTTCACACCTTTTTTCCATACTTTTGTCGAGATTTTCCACGTACTCCGATGATAAAGACCGCCATATCTTCCTTACTTGATAACACAGCTGCTTCTTCATGAATACTGGACTTTCTCTTAATTGCATTTTAATGTAGGACACCACATTTTCTATTGGATTCGCATTTGGAGACACTGCCGGCTACGCCATGGTAGTGATGTTATTTTGCCGTTTCCACTCACTGCAATGTATCAAATATATTTGTAATATGCTTACCAAGACCTTTTTATTGATATCAATTACGCAATGATTATCTGTGTTTAATTTTACGATATTAGAATCTAAGTTTTAAATTGCATCATATAAAGTTTTGATAAAATTTAAACAGATTAGTTTTTCATTCAGGGCCTACCGCAGTGACTGCAGTGTGTGTGCCTGATGTAAAGCATGAATAGAATCCAAAAGTGGTGGTCACTATACTCATGGTTAATGCAGACTATGCAGTATGGTCTCATACACTATGGCGACTTAGTGAAATACTTTTTTATACTATACTTATTTACTATACTTTTTTAATCCATTGACACCTCATCAGCTTAATGTTAGTACTGTTGAGTAATTTACGTTTTACGGCGGATCAATCAAAGACAGCTTCAGCGTAGTTGAGTAGAAAGTAGCTAAATACGGGTTAAAATAAGTGGCTAAAATAATTCATTACGAGTATCTTGTAAAAGTGTGAACGTTTAAATAACTTTAACCAGTCCACTACTGAACTATCTTAATAATGGACTATTAACGGTTTTTAATGTGTGATGTGTGAAGACAATTAGTGTGGAATTCTAAAACACTGACAATAACATGAATCAAATTCCACTGAAATCTGAATTTCGTTATTATTAAAGAATTTAAAACGTATCCTTTTTTATGATCTACTAGCTGTATTCAGCGCGCGTTGCTACATGACCAACTAAAGGCAAAAAAAAATATTCATTCCAACTCAGAAACCTTTGTAGGCTCATGCACAACAACTTTGCTAAACATAATTGTTGTAATATATGGCTAAAATTATAATCATAATCCATCGCAGAGCTACCTCTACCATTCTGAGCTCCCGATGCATCTAGTACCTATATTTAATTATGTGTGGATATACTACTGTAAAAGAAAATATGTATAAAAGCTCATTAATTATTAAAACGAATATTCCTTTTCAATGTAATCTACGGTTCTATTTAACAATAACCATATGATTAAATGCATTGTTTACCATTCTATACAGACACACAAATATTCATTTTTATACGTATAGAATTCTTGGTTTTAAGAAAAATATCACAATATGAGCTTAAAATATTTTTTATTTAAAGAAAAAGATTTTTAGGTAATCTTAGAGATGTTGATAGCTGTCTTTCTCATTATGCTGGGTAGAATATTTTCTTTGTAATTTTGTATGTAACGAGGTGTCTGCCTAATCATCTTTTGATTAAAGTTTTTACTGAAAGTGTAAAGTGTAACATTTTTTCGAGTTTATCTCCAGATTTTTACTTTATTACGGGATTACGTAAGTTATGAAAATTATTTTGTACTTACAGACGTTTTCAACTTTGTAAATTATAATGAGAAACATTTGCCAAAGAGATTATGTTTTATAATAAATGTGAGATACACGCCAACATATAATACAGTAAATTTAGCTCTTGGTACATCTAAATAATAAAAATCATATTTTAAAGTGAGAAATTTAATATGCATAATTCGTTAGTGCATTATATATAATGCCCCATATATGGGGATAGCAATTAAAAATGCAATTTTAAAACAATGTTTCTTTATTATTATATATTTATTTATTTATAGTACCTGCAAATAATTTACATTACATAAGGCGGACTTAATGCCGCAGGCATTTTCTTTTTCATATCATTACTTTTGGGAGATGCAGAGATATGTGTATCAGGTACCATTGGAGCTAATGAGGAGAATTATTAAATAGGAGAACAAATAGTTTATATAATACGTAATGATATATATATATATATATTTATATACATATATATATATTTATATATATACATAAATATATATATATATATATATAATTATATTTATATCAATAAATACATAAATATTCGTATAATGGTGAATAGGCAAAAAACTATTCTGATGACTCCGTCAACAAGTCTCCGTAAAGCTTGCGTACTCTAACTTCGAAAGTTAATGGGTTGATAGACTTTTTTATATCTAGGGGAAGGGAGTTCCAGAGATTTACAGTTTGGGCAGTAAAGAGCGAATCGACAATATGGGAATTATGTGATGAACAGAGAAGGAGGAGATTATCGGAGGTTTCTATCATGGCTAGAGCAGAGATATTGTATGTGCATTGTTAGGTAAGTGGGTGGGATAGCAGAGTGGAGAAGGGAGTGTAACATAGTCATATTATGTTTACCAGAATACAAAGGCGTTCAAAACCTGACATCTGTCATGTTATTTTTTTTTCTTAACTGATCAATACTCGTCTATGTTACTATATTGAACATTAATAAAATCTAACTACCCCCATATATACATTTAAAAAAGACATGGTTATAGAAGCAATCCAGCTGATCGTTTTTATGGTATAGAAATTGTTAATGGTGTATAGGGTCCAGGATATTGCAAATACAGCTTATAGACCTGAACAAACTGTGTTTTTTTTTTATTGCTACGAGGTCTCCTACATCGTATAGTTTGGTTTCTTTTCACTTTTATTGTTACGTTTTCGGTTCTCGTTTTGTATCTTTTGAATGTTCTTTTTTGTCACGTTTCTAAGTCCTTGTCGTTCATTGAAATTCTGTGTTTTCTTCATTTATCAATTTCAAGATTTAGACAAGAATTATCTTCAAGACAAGATTTATCAATTTCAAGACTAAATCTTGAGATTATGTGAACACAATATGGGATTGATGAACTATAGACTGGGATAAATCCCAGTCTATAGTTCATCACTGTCATATGAACACTCCTTTGATACATCCCGTTTAAACTTCTCTGTACGGAATTTATTAGATGGTACCATTTGCCTGGGTAAATTAATTAATTACTATTTCATTTTCACAAAAAATTGATTATAGTTGCCGGATCTGTTCGGCTTGGCCGTCAAATTTGAGTTGGCTAGACGTTATCATGTGATGAATAATGTTCTTAGCGTCCTTAAATGCGTGTGAGGTATATGAAACGTTTCGGTCGGTAATAATTTTTTTTGTGGAAACCTAAAGGTTTATTGCTGAATCTTTAATTTCTCTAAAATTTCTTACCTTCTAACCTTCTTTTTTATATGAGATCAGTATATATTCTGATTTTATTTTATCTTTTAAATTCTTAACTACACTCTCTAGTTATAAGTTCTTCAGTCTTAATTACTCTGAAAAGTTTTTCTCATAGTGTTTTCTTATGATTTCATTTTGCATCTTTTAAAGTACTGCTAATAATTTGTTTGCATTTTTCAGTTTTAAGATTATATTATTTTCTATAATATAATCTCCATGAGATTCAATCTGTAAAGGTCTTTATAATATGTAACTTTATTTACAGAACGACGTCTTGTGTTTTCTTTAGACGTGCAGTAATATCAATAAGTACTAAAATATTTTTACAGGATTACGGCTAAATTCATCAGTGTGTTCTATCCATGTTCCAGAATAATTAATAGAGTAACAATTACGTTCATAAATCTGTTTATTAACAACATTAAACTTGTAAGAAGCAGCCCTCTGGGATATTGATACCCAGAAGTTTCTTCGGTAGCTGTAATTTTTTATTTAAACATTTGATTTTATCCTTAGATTGTTAGACTCCTACCTAGTTACTTATCATTTATTTATTTTATTCGAAAATGTGCGTCACTACCATCGTCCTTATTTTTTTTCTCATCGTGAGAAGATAGAAAAGAGAGAGAGAGAGAGAAGAAAGATACATTACGCGCAAAAATTGAAATCTTTTTTTATTGAGTGTTTGCTTGTTTATTATAACATTTAAAGGTATAGCGCGTTCGTCAATAACAGAAACATTAGTATTAAAGTGCACACACCGAACTGGTTTTATGGCACAAAGGGCCCTTTAGTCTGAATTTTATATCTGTCTATTCCGTAATGTATACTACAGTATTCGGATTATACACGTGCTTAGCTTCATTTAATTTGTGAAATTATAAGGTTCTTATAAGATTAACATGGTATCCGGTATCTATTAAAACTTCTATATTAATCTTAATCGTCGATCTTAAGTTTGACCAACACTATGACGGCCTAGTGAGTTGCTTTTACACACCCCGCTTGTAGATATAAAAGGCATAACAGTCATCGTGGCAATGTATTACAGAGTTACTACGATAACAGTCACCCTTACATCAATGGGCCCCCGGTCCCGAACTCACCAACGAAACACGACACTACGAGTGCTATCGCTTTAGGTAGATCTTCAAAATTTGTAATAAGTTGAGATAGGTCGAAATATCTTTGATAAAGGTGGATGTCTCGGATAATTATTATGATTAATTTTCTTCTTCATTTCACTATAAATTCTAAATTTCGTTATGCTAGTAGTTCCATACAAAATAGCTTTACTTGTGTCCATATAACGTATTACATCAATGACATATTCTACTAGGGCTTCATTTTCTACTGAACCGTGTGTTGATAACAAATATTCTTTGTGTCTCATTCTGTTTCATTCGTCTTGTGGTAAGCATCTTATTTACAGAAGCATTATTTAGTTTTATACCGAACTTTTCTATTAGTCCATTCCTCAGGCTTTTTTAGCAACTCAAAGTACCCAAAGATTGGAGAAATAGTCTTGCAGTCCCGGTGAGTAATTGTTTTCCATAGATATCTTTTCAATTTCACTCCATTGTATTAACGAAGCAACATCTTCAAACTCTTTAATCCACGTTTCAATTTGGTGTGAGTCATCTTTGCTAAATGAGGTCATTAACTGCGACAGGTCATTATAAAAAATCCTTGGCGGGGTCGTAACATCATCAGCTAGTTCAAGTTCTTCGTCCTTTTTATCTTTCTTAGCAGGCATCTTAATTCATTATTTTTATTCTTCCTTCTCTCAGGTTTAAATTGTCGTAATCAAGAAACAGAATAAATTTTAGCGTCTTAAATCATTAAAATATTTTTATTCGTCGCATCCTGAAGTGTTCAATTTAATTTTCTTATCTTTTATTAGCGTGTCTTTGATTCAATTTGATAGATGAATGCAGTAAAAACTCACGCTTTGTAGGTATAATTATTTAGTGCGTCGTAGATACTTTAACCATCTCGGATGAGCCCCAGGTATTTGTGGGGATGGAAGTTGAGAAATCTAAGTTTAAAACATTGTTTCTTTATTAAGTTAGTTTACCAAGCACAAAATCTGACATCTGTTATTAAATTGAACTTTGATAAATCTAACTACCACCCACATATATTTTTAAAAAAAGATGCACTTATTGAAACAATCTAGGAATTTTTTATAACATTATTACTGGGTCATTTGGTTGTGCATAAATATTTGAATTTGTTGTTCATTTTTTACATACTTCAAAGTTTGGTATTTTGGTAGTAAATTTTAGAGCTACGCACAACAACAAAATTTACTTAATACGTTAAAACAATCTGATGAATCTTACAATTTCAGTGAGTCCTTTAGAGATATGGGCACTTTAGCGCCTATGCTCTCAATATATTAATTATCGTTGAAATTCATAGTCCAGTTTCAAAAGACCTAACTTCCTTATAACATCAATGTATTTTAATGTAACTATATTCGGAAACCGTAGTTTGAACGCAATGACTGCAAAACGGGAAATTTTAACTCACTCCCGTTAATTCAGCTTAACATTAATTTAAATATTTTAACTTTATTGAAAATGTTATTGCATTATTTCCAATCGGTCGCCTCATTAAATGACATTCACTTGCATTATTATTATACGTTTTTAATGTTATTACGCCAGTAATATATTGAATTAACCGAGTTAATTTTGTTGAAATTCGCTTGCATGTTTGGTTCCGTAGACGAATCAATTTTCGTTTTGTTTTAAACCTCGTGATTCAGTTAACATAACGAGTTGAGTTTATTTGTTAATGCAAACTTATTTACGGGTTTAACGTTATTTTTTTTATTGCGAACTAATTAACTGACTCGAGTACGTGTAACTTGCAGCAACGTACTTAACGTTGTACATGTAGTAAGATGAAAACGAAAGGTGGACAAAAAACTATTAGTAAAAAAAAACAATTTAGAAAATATTTAATACGTCAATCATGTCAATTCGGAATAACGGATGACGTTACTAATGTTTGCATACCATAGAACACAAAAGCTAATATTCCTTTTATGCTCTTTTGAACCATTTTACAAACGTGCAAAAGTTCCTAATCGGGAACAAAAACCTGTCACTTTAGTATATTATGTACTTATATAAATCATTTTAAATTAAAAGGCCCTTGATAAATTGAAAACTGAATTTGAAAAACATCTAAAATTCTACCAATTGTGAACTCGTAAAATTCAATAGAAAACTTTTCACGCAAAAATGAAGGTAGTATTTTATTTTGTAAATCATTCAATTCTTAATTTATGTTTACTCAAAGCCACATACATTGATAGACAGAAATATAAGCATAGAGAGCTAGACCAAACGGAAGGGTGCATATCAAATCGGTCAGTGTGTGTCACAACAGCTGCTGCCATGGGTGCATCCCCAGATTGCTGGATGCAAAATTAATTCGATATTGTTTGAGCATGTACTGTTGTTATGTACTGAAATTTTCGAATAACTACTCAGTATTTCATATAATATAAGAATTTAAGAAGTTTTACAATACTTATTGATATTCCTAGTTATTTAGATAAATTATCCTTGTTTTTATAGCTTAATTGAAAATTACTAAAACAGTGTTATGAGTGTGCTACTATTGCTAGTCGTTTAATCATTCAAAAGTAATAATCAAGATTCGGATACATGTACATCTTTAATAAAATTTGTGAAAAGCTTTCGATTGCTTCAAAAATAAAAGCAGCTAACATCGAAAATAGTAAATCCCGAGACACATTGTCTTCTAGTTATTTGATTTCATTGCAGTTATGTGTAGACCAGTATAGATAGGTAATTGAATTGTGAGCTCGTGCGTCGGTATCACGTGCGCGAAGCCCAAGGGACGTGGCTCCGACAGCATTTTGTTTTATCTATTTTTAATAGCACTTGGAGGTTAATCATTAGTGCTGATTTGATGGTTTGTGGTTCATTTTTGTCGTTCAGAACTACAAGGTAAACATTTACGATTTGTAACTTTAGTTTATTAAGGGCAAATATAACATTTAATAAAATTGTTAAATTTTTTCTAACTTGAAGTAAAAATTATAACGCTTTAATCATTGAATATCTATAAAACTGTGTAAATATTATATTATTAAAATGTTAAGGAAATAACACCCTATCAAATTATAATTATTACTAACTAAATCATTAATTAAATGAATAAAAACTTAATACTGTTCATTGACTAAAGTATCACTTAAGAATGACTGGACCGGCTGGAAGACGTTTTTCTGGACCAATATCAAGTGACAAATCTATTTTTCATCAAATTAAAAATGTAGAACAGGTTTTTGAAGGTACATAGCTACTTATAACATTGTTTAAATTTATAACCGACTTAATAAATTTTATAATGGTCCAAAAATAAAACATTTGCTTCTTTTCTCGCCATCTACAAAAGAATAAAACACAAAAAAAAGAATAAAAATAACATGACCTTATAAAAATAAACTTTATTACTTACACGAACTGTTCAAGGCTATGTTACATATAGTATTTTGATAAGAGAGATCAGCAGCCGAGAGCAAGTTTTGTTACGACGTCGTCGGCCAGGCAATATAGGCGTAAAGTAGTGTACTTAGCCCGCCTCACTTGCCAATAAAAGTAGCTACTTCATGCAAGAAATATAAGAGAAGCTGCCGCGAAATCACTACAAACCTTTTAAGCTCCTGCTCCAGATAAAGTAGAAAACTTTCAAGATGTTACTTTATCGTAAAAGATCGAACCGCAAACTCTTAATATAAATGGATCCGTTATTTATACTTTTTTACGATGCAATAAACTTTAATGTGGGTTTAATTTAAAACCCAAACGGTATAATATTTTGTAACAAAATGTTGGTTGAATTTAGATTTCTAGCGACACCTATAAAAACCACCACCATGTGAAAACCATTTTAAAATAGTCTATATAGTATTATAAATTAACCTCTGATCATTTCACTAGTATGAGAGTTGACAAGTACTCAATAAAGAAAAAACATGATGAATTTTACTCACAAATAAGATTAAAATTTTAAAACGTGTTTAATACAATATGAGTTATCTTTTATGTAATAGAAATGTATTCTCTTATCAAGTTGATCAGACACGGTTAAATTGCTATATACTTGTGTGTCTAACAAAAAACAAATGTGTTCATGGCTCATGGAAAGATAACAGTTTAGGGATTTATATGTAGTAGTGTCACTAAAAATTGATAAAAGCTGGCTCATTATCATCAATTCAGACAGTTAAACTTTTAAGAAATCATTGTAAAATCAAAAGGCATATTCCTTGGTTTAGTAAACTAATTAATATCGTCATATCTGGCATCCCCCAAGGTTCCCGTTTAGGATCAGTCTTAATCGATTAGTAAAAATAGTGCCTATTTATGAAAAAAAAAAAACATTTTTTTAACATTAGTCAAAATTACTAATTCATAAAAAGACACCAAATATGATTGACCTATACTGTCTACCTGAAGTATTTAGTAGGTCTTTGTTGGCATAAGAACAATAGTAATTCCTGTAGTAAAAATACTCACATGTCAACTGTTTTAGAATTTTTATGACTTTCAAAATATTATAACACTTGAAATGGAAGCCATTATAAGCTATGTATGAGTTAATAAGATAATGCTGTTATATGTTATCACAAATGGTAATCCCTTACATCTATTACGAAATATATTAGAATAGAGTAGTGTGGTTTAGAGACCGCCCTCTGCTCTCGCTGTGTACACCACTTAATCATTGTGATCAGAATTTGAAAATAGGTAAATTTTCTAGTGCATATAAGCATGTTACAGTAACTTAAACAGACAATTTTTTTTTAATAAGTTTTTTTTGCAGGTTTTTGCGTGAAATGACTTTTTTGCCCAAATTACATAGTTTCTTTAAACTGTATAAGAAGCTCCGGACAATGATTCCTCAGTGGATTATTTGTCAACGTACTGTTCCTTTTTTCCTTATTGTTAAGAGTACAGTCCAACCAGTAAGGAAAATCAGGTATACCCGAATGCAAAAAGTGGGTGTAGATACTTACTTCAACTTATAATCATTCTCCTTAAACAGTTCTCATGAAATGAGTAATTTGTGATGCTTTTATCTTTGGCTATCGACTTTCACAGCGACTTATTTCGCTCTGCTTTTGATTTACCTGAAAGTCATAAATAAACATGAATCAGATATCTTTTTGTATATATTGTAAGCATCATCATCCATCAGTTTTTGAGGCTTTGGTCTATTGGAAACATAAATCGTACTAATACAGCAAAAAATATGTTATCCGTTTACACAAGAATATTCATGCAGACATACTCGTAATAACCAACCATATATTTCTTTGCAGTCCTATATCTATCCAAAGTTGCTTGGTTGACATCACAGCGTGTGATATGGTTGCAAATTGTGCGTTTCATGTATATATTTTTCTGAATAATTTACTTTCATAGACCCTACTATTATTATAAATGCGAAAGTTTGTGAGGATGTTTGTTACTCTTTCACGAAAAAACTACTGAACGGATTTGGATGAAACTTTACAATAATATAGGTTATAACTTTACAGTAGTATCGAAATAATATACAGGCTACAATTTGCAACGATTTTGTATAATTTTGGTCGTAATATACATACGATACATGTCAATTAAACCGCCAAAAAATCTGGCCTCTGAGAATTATCTTGGTTTTCGCTACCTAAACCATTGAAGTTACACAAAGATAATGTACCGTAGGATTGTCTGTATATTAAAAAAATGTATTTATTCATAATGATCTGTTACAAAACTTAATGTGGCAAACCAAATTCCACGTGAGCGAAGTCGCGGGCAAAAGCTAGTATATAATAAAGAGTCCAATAATCCTTTGAAAAAGACTCGGGTGAGTAATTTATGCATGAAAGTGTACCATGTAAACAGTCTAGGTAATACTTAAATATTTTTATTTAGGATTGGAATACCTTTGTAATAAATAAATAAATAACCTCATACATCTCACGCATCGCTGACTGATTCCAAATTAGGAAGAGACTGTGCTATGGTAGCCAGACTGTTGATAAACATACTTAAATATTTGACACACGGAACAAATAATCTTGTTCATCATACAAATATTTCTCCTAGGTGGGCATCGAATCGATGACCTCCAGCTTAACAGTCAAAGCCACTAACCACTGCTGGAACGTTGATAATACTTGGAATCTAAATCATATTAATATATTCATTGTTTTCAAAACTACCGACATTTAACACTAATAGCGACGAATGAAACTGTACTGATCCATACTAACTAAATATTGATTTTACACTGGCTGCTACTCGATTCTACACGATTGCAACTCATTGGAAACTTTTGCTTTCATAAGAAGGATATCGACCGACTCAGTCAGCGGTAGTCAGTTGAGTCGTGGCGGTAAAACCACACCACTGCAAGAAACAGTAAAGTTTCATACTGGTGAGGGGCAGCAGCGACAGCAGCTAGCAGTCACCAACCCGCCAACCAAATATGGTGCCTTTTTTTTTTTTTTTTTTTTTTAACGTGTGGAAACCCCCTCGGGCCGTCACCCCACCGGGGTTTACGGCGGGGTGGTGTGTCGGAATCGGACCGACTAAAACCACACGGTGTGCCACTCTGCGCCTGACATAGGAGGGACCGGGAACAGCTATTATTACGACATCCGGATCCCTCCCAGCGCCTGCCCGCTAATGCAGGCACCATCTATGAGTAAACTCTCTATTTTAGGCGACGTACGGCACACGCGGACGTCGCCTCCTCGCGGCTGGCCATTGTAGCGGATGGAGGGGAAAACCCGTCCCGTCCACCCGCGGCCACACTCAAGGCGGCATGAGGCGCTGGTATGCGCGCCTCCGCCGCCCGGCTCGCCGGCGGCGAATTGGGTCCGAGTGGATATTGTCCTCCCGGGCCTTCTCCGCCGCCTCCTTCCGCGAAATTACGTCTTCGCAGAAGGTTGCGACCGCGGTAAAACAACTGTCGCTACCGACCATGGAGCGTATTACGGCCGGTAGCGAGAGATCTCCTCCAATAACTGCAGTGAGGACCCCACGCTGCGCCGCCCAGGCGGAACAAACCGCTAGCGTGTGCTGAGCCGAGTCCTCACTGCAGTCGCAGTGGTGACAGGCGGGACTCAATTCCCTCCTGGCGACCGAGTGCAGATACTTCCCGAAGCAACCGTGCCCGGAAAGAATCTGCGTCAGTCGGAAGGAAAGGGTCCCGTGCTGCCGCCCTGCCCACTCGGCGATGACCGGCTGGAGAGCCTCCACGGCGGCAAAGCCAGCACGTGGAGCCTCCAGCCGGGACGACCAACGAGCCATCGTGGCTCGACGAGCGGCCTCTCGCCACTCGCGTATCTGTTCGGGCGGGGGCCGAACGCCGCTACCCACCCGAAAGTCTGCCGTTCGCCGATAAACTTCAGCGAGCACCTCTGCCTCCAAATCCCACGGGGGAGTTCCGGCCAACGCGCACGCCGCCTCCGTCGATACGGTGCGGTAACCGCGTATGGCTCTAACCGCCAATATCCTCTGAGGGCGCCAGAGGCGAGCCCTATTCTGGGCGGTCAGAGCCGCCGCCCACACCGGTGCACCATACAGTGCCATTGACCGAACAACCCCCGTGTATAGCCGTCTCGTCACGACGCTGGCTCCACCCAAATTGGGCAAAAGTCGCCCAAGAGCAGAAGCAGCGCCGACCAGCTTTGGAGTAAGTGTCGGAAGTGCTCGTCGAAGAGCCACCTGCCGTCGAGGATCAGGCCCAGATACTTCATCTGGGCCTTAATCGGTACGAGGACCGAATCGACTACGATAGAGGCACCGGGGGGCGGACCACGACGGGGCCCATGAAACAATAGGGCTTCCGTCTTATCTAGGGCCACCCGTAAACCCAGCGCCTCAATGCGCCCGACCACCAAAGAGACTCCCACGGTGGCCAGGCGCGCCGCCTCCTGAAAGTTCACTCCCCGGGCCGTGACCAATGTGTCATCGGCGTAACAAATTACGCCCAGCCCGGGGGGAAGACGACCTCGAAGGGCCCAGTCGTATCCCATATTCCACAGGAGTGGTCCGAGGACGGACCCCTGTGGAACACCGCACGACATGGGCCGCCGCCTCAGAATACCATCTCGGTCCTCGTACACGACGGTACGCTCCTCAAGATAGTCTGCCACAAGTCGCCTCAGGTACTCTGGCACCCCGTGGTAGTGGAGTGCTTCCCTGATGCAACTAAATGGCAGACTATTAAATGCGTTGGCGATGTCCAACGACACCGCCAACAGCACGCCGCCACAGCTCACTGCCTCTTCGGTAACGGCCCTCAGGCGCAGCACAGCATCGACCGTCGAACGCCCCGCCCGAAAACCAAATTGGGCGTCCGACAGATCGGGGCCCACCTCGCAGAGGTGCCGGACGATGAGGGCAGAGAGTATCCTCTCAAACAGTTTACCCGCCTCGTCCAGCAGCACAATGGGCCTATAGGCCGCCACCGAATCGGCAGGCCGTCCCGGCTTCCTTAATAGGACCAGCTTCCCGCTTTTCCAGCACTCAGGGAAACGTCCGGACGACAAGCTAGCTAGCCCCACGGGCCAGCACACGGGCAGGTATCCCGTCTGGCCCAGGGGCGGTGTTCTTAAAGCGAATCCGTAGAACGACCGCCCCTATCTCCGAATCCCTGACGGGCGGAACATTATCCTCGTTCCGTCCCCCGTCGTCTTCGACCATGAAGGCCATCGACGGGGGTGTGTGCTCCGCCCGCTGCGGGAAAAGACCCTCGACCACTTCCCGCAGGAAGCTGGGCTGGAGTGTCTCTGTAAGGGGGGGGCCCGACGTGCGGAGCTTTTGTCGCACCGCACGATAAGGGCGACCCCAGGGGTTACGATCGAGACCCTCCAGCATCTCCTTCCTCTTCACTTCTTTGGCGCGGCTAATGGCCAGCTTCAGAGTTTTCCGCGCCTCTCGGTACTCCTCATGAAGCTGGTCCTCCTCGCCGTCTACGCGGTGTCGCCGCCGACTACGGGTGTAGGACCTCCGGGCACGAGTACAGGCCGCGCGGAGGTCCGCCAACTCCTGGGACCACCAGTAAACCTCCTTCCGTGGAGGCCGACAACCTCGGATGCGGGGCATGGCCGCATCGCAGATCTGCGTAATCGCATCGCGGAAACGACCAGCCCCCATGTCGACCTCCTCGGTCGGAGCCTGCGGAGACAGCCAGGAGTAAATAATGGCTGCCTCCTCTAGTAGGTCCCTATTCAGTTTGGTTACAGCCCACCGCGACAAGCGAGAAGAACGCCGCGCCGCGTGACCCCTACTGGGGTCCTGAGTCCGGGAGAGCTCGAATCGAATGTAGAGGTGATCCGAGAGCGTCTCAACCTCTTCCAGGACACACCAGTTCCTTACTCGTGCGGCGAGGGCAGGGGTAGCGAACGAAAGGTCCACTATCGACCCTCCCTGCTGTCGCACGCACGTGTTGGTGGAGCCCCTGTTCAGTAAACAGAGGCCCACCGAGGCCGCCCACTCCTCTACGGCCTCGCCCCTGGCGTCCGTCCTGGGGGAACCCCACGCAATGGACTTTG
Source organism: Hypercompe scribonia (assembly GCA_949316085.1). Classification (NCBI taxonomy): domain Eukaryota; kingdom Metazoa; phylum Arthropoda; class Insecta; order Lepidoptera; family Erebidae; genus Hypercompe; species Hypercompe scribonia. The sequence goes on along the minus strand of OX438981.1, from coordinate 12,044,939 downwards.
CGTTGAAGTCCCCCAGCACTAAGACGTGCCCAGACGTTAGACGCCGCATCGAGGTTTCCAAGTTGTTAAGGAAAACCTCGAAGTCGTTCAAACTCCGGTTGGGGGAGAAGTATACACCATATACAGTGATCCCCCCCCACTCGGCAGCAACATATCCAGTGCCCTTGTCTCTTAGCGACAAGGGCGGGGAATGAGCCGCCGTAGAGCCGACGACTGCCACGGAACCGTCCCGGTCACCCAACCAGTTTGGACGGGGAGGAACATAATAGGGCTCCGCGGCTATGGCAACACCGATCGACCACTGTGCCATAGTTTGCAGGAAAAGGTCCTGCGCCGCAGCACAGTGGTTCAGGTTCGTCTGGACTAGGAGGCTGGAGACTTGGTCCATTACTGGACTGTCTCTACAGCCTCCTCCATGGGCGACGATGTCGACGTGCGAACGGCATCGGAGGCAGCCTGGGCCGACTGGCTAGCCCCCAACGTTCGCCGAGAATCGCGAGGAGGTTTGCAGCCCCCCTGCCCAATCTGATGATTAGCGGGCTTGTTACCCGCCGCACAAGCTGGGCAGTGAGGGGCGGCAGAGCACTCTGCCGCCTTGTGCCCCGGTCGACCGCAGCGGAAGCATAGTCCACTGCAGTCAAAACAACTCACGCACTTGGCGCGTGTGTGTCCGGATGCTAGGCATTTGAAGCACCTCATCGGTCTTGCCGCCAGAACAGTGACTCTGGCATTCACAAAACCGGCGAGGATCCTGCCTGCGTCGCCCAAAACTTTGGCCGACGCTACCGGACAGCTGATCCACACTGCGCCAAGCCCTCCAGGACCGGGGCGGATGGTGCCGACCCTGATATTGTCCGCGTTGCAGCCCGTCTTCTCGCTAATTGCAACGCGGAGATCCTCGGTCGTTACGGAGTCATCCAGGCCCGAAATGCGCAACTCTGCGCACGTGACAGGCCTGGCGATCTTCACACCATCCGTGGCTGCAAAAATTCCTCTCAGTTTCTCGGCGAACCTGTCCGCCGTCTTTGCACCTTCAGCCCCGGGGAACTCGAGGACTCGAGCTCCCGTCTGGGCAAGGCGCAACCTGACCCCTTCAGTCCCGAAATCAGTGGCGAGACTATCCCGGGCCTTCTTAAATAAGGCCGCATAGGACAGCCCGCCACTAGCCGCCTCCGGTGTTACGGTGACCACCACAGCCGCGCTTTTAGGCACCTGCAGCTTGCGCGGCTTTTTCGCAGTAGCCACCGCAACCGACGGCGACTGCGGGGTAGAGGCTGCGTTTTGAGCTGCCTTTTTACCCCGCTTTCGGGACTTAACCCCGCCGACTACCTGCCAACCATCTTTGGATGGGGCAGATGTAGAGGGGGCAGATGTAGTGGTGCCAGGTACACCCGTTGGAGTGGGGAGCGGAGGATATTCCGCTCCAGCCTTTACCACTTTCTTGGGCCCAGACTTCGGTGCAGCCGTCTTGGTTATTACCTTGGCCGCCTGTCGTGCCCTCGGAGTGGCCACAGGAGTAGTCGACACCGACGCCGCCGCCGCATAGGACACACGACCGCCCACAACGGGCAGAGATGTTGGTGCTGATGTGACCTTTGGCCTATGGGCCCCAAGCGGCGGCCGGACAATAGGGGCAGGAGGCAGTCTTGCCTCTAGGCCAGCGAGACGGCCGTCCATCATGCGCCACACAGCGTCTGTGATTTGGCGCATTTGGGCGTCAGCGATGGTACCAACATTGGGAGACGGAGTAGGCTGAGACGGGGACGAGGCCGGATCCTCTGCCGGACGATGCGCCCGGATTTGGGCGAACTGAGCGCTAAGCTCAGCCACTTGCCCCGTCAGGTGGTCGTTGGCTGCCTGGAGACGAGCCACGTCTCCAATGAGGGTCTCCACGACCCCCGCAATTGCGGAAGAGGAGTCCTTAAGGGCTCTCACAAAGGAGCCCTTAAGGTTACTCGACTTGGTGGCCACTTTGTGAATAATGGCCACCGCCGCGTTTGCTATCTCCTGCATGGAGGATGGTGTCTGGGGAACTGAGACCCCCACCATCGGCTCCCTGACTTTCAGCAGGAGACCAGCAATCTCCTCCTCCGCTAGTGCTTCACCGTCCGCCCTAACTCGCCTATAGGCTTCCGCCTTACAAAAGACGGAGCCTGACGGGATCGAGACCGGGGTTCGTGATCTCCCTCTACGGCTGCTGGTGATTTTGGGAGGCAACATCTCCTGGGACGTGTCACTCTCCTCGTCCCTGGAGCGTCCGCGTTTCCTGCTGTCACACAGCTCCGTCTCCATTATGTCCAGTGCATCTGTCCTCGTACTGGAGTTACTGCCCGCGGTGGATTTGGAACGCAACCGTTCCGATGTTCTTCGGCTCCCAGCAGCCATTATGACTTCTGGGAGCCCCACCGAGATAGGCGCTCCAACCAATACTTCCTCCTCGTTGGAAGAGAAGTCGTCCGCTCTTGTACTTTTTCCCTTCCTGTTTTTCTTCTCCTTCTTTTCTATATTATGATTGTTTGTGTTTGTTAATTTTTCCATTTTTAAACCCACGAGATGGGGAGAACTAAATGTCGACCCGGGCAGAGATCCCCAATACCCGGGCAAGCGTAAATTAACCAAATATGGTGCCTATGGCAAGCCTCCCCAGTTGCCGGCAGCCGTATTGTTTTTGTAACATTGTGGCGGGCGATTCCCGGGGTATCAGAAGGTACCAGCGATGACTGTACCTGGTGACGCATAATGGACGCATGCTACGTCCGAATGGTCGCCTTTCGGAATGAAGAATATGCACGTGACACCAAAATAAAGAAAACATTTTTATTTCTTAGCTTTATTGCCAAAATAAAATAAAATTATTTTTTAATTTTTGTATTAGGTAGGTTTATCATTAAAAAGTATTTTGTTTTAATTCTGGAGCAAAACAACAAACGTTAAAACAAAACTTGACGTCATTTTACACTTGACGTCTTCTATCAACAAGTTGGTTTGTGTGGTTTTTAATGATATTTTGCTTTCCAATAAGTTAAATGTTTTCATCAATAGATACTATGTGAATGGATAAATAAATGTTTTTAATAAAAACATAAATAAATAAGGAATATACCTTATGAAGACGACACAGGAACTAAAAAACATTTACAATAATTATTTCCATGGCAATAAGTTGATTTTATCTCAATTTTTTGTGAACTTTGTAAACCAAACACTTCATGAATGCCTGAGAGTAATCTGACGTCACAGAATAAGCGCGTCGCGTTTAAACCACTCGAAAAATATTTAATATGAATATAATACTTTTGAGCTGAATGGTTTACATTTCCGATTTGTTATATTTAATTCGGATAATTTAATAATCAATAGAAAAGTATATAATAAAAAAACACATGCACATTTCCTATTGGATGCGGAGGTGAACCATATAAATTGGCACGTTTTAGAGCTGTCAGAAGAATTATTATTTAATTTCAAACTACCACAACAACGTATTTGAGCTTGGGTTTAATCAGCCGTTCTCTGAAGTTTTACCCTTGTTTATTACAAAGGTAGTAAATTAGCTTTCCTACTAAAACCTTCCCCATTCACTATCGAATTGAGCTTTGTATTCCAAAAATTATTGTTTTGTTTATTAATATTTTTAATACTTAGATTAGTGAACTTATAAATCATGGTTAAAACTATTAGACAAGTATTAATGAAATAAAATGTCTCAGAAAATATTCAGGTAGTAATACTCGACGTTTAAGGCCCAGACAGTAGCTGTCAACCTTTTGTATAGATAACGTTACAAATTGGATAAGCCCTGTCATTACCAATACACTGGCTTGGTGCCAGGGACACGCCACCCGCTATAATTTAGATTGTTTCGTGTATCATTTCAGCATCGAAAGCTATAAAATTTTACGATTATAGTGCACCATATGCTCGTATACCTCGTGTTGTAAATACTACAGACTTAACGCGGGTGTCGCCGGTCGATAATAATTATTTGTCATCTAAGTGATAGTACATAAAAGTAATGTTAACAACGAACCTACCGCATCGTATTGTTGTTTTGAAAGTTTAGATTAAACATGTAAATATATTTTTTTTGCAAAAAAACGAACTTGTGTCTTCCTTCGAGCCTTTTTTTCTCAACTAGATTAGGGTCGACTTTAAGTCTACAACGACACGGTTGAACTTCAATTTTTTACGTGAAGCGACTACCAATAGACCTTCACAACTAAAGTACTAGGCTATATCGAAATTCTGGAGAACGTGTGTTTTTTGCTTCAACCAATTTACTTTTGGGTTTATTCTTTAGGTATTTACTATTATAATTTAAAAAAATACTTATGAAGCTATTAAAAGTTTCCAAAAGTAAACTAATCCAGTTGATATAAAATCTTCATATAACGTCTGTACAATGAGAGTTATTATCCCACAGCTAGATAATAAAAAACATTTAACGTAAATGAAATTAGGTTCAAACTCGATCATAAACGATTTCTATTATTAGTCACATATATAAATAACTTAATATTCTGTAAATAAATGTAACTAAAATGATTTATTCCAGGAATCGCTAAAAGTCAAATTTTATTTAACTTATTCATTATCAGGCATAATCCATTCAAAGTATTCAAGTAATTATAGGCATAAACAATGTTGGTGCTAGTAAGTGTTATTATCAACACCAGTCGCATATTTGATAACACAGATTGAATAACAAGAACAGTTAAATACGAATCATTATTAATGATAAAAAAAAACATAATTCCTATTTCGAAGGGTCTGTCAGTCTAATGAGGTGAGGTCGTTTAATTCCCAAAATAAATCATTGTGCTGAATACCATTATTTGTTCTTTATTAATTAGAATATATAATACATATGCATGTGTAGTTAGAAACAATTTTTAAAAAAGATAAATGATTAAAAAATATTACTGTTTACTTATAGTTATTTAAATATTCTTTGGAAATATATTGGAGTAGTTAAACCCAATCATGTACAATATAATATTATTGTAAATAATACGTATCACCCACAGAACAGAGAAATACACATTTTCTATTCTGTAGTTGACACCTTTCGGATATGACTGAATTATGTATGAACCTAATTTATGGTATATTTTATAAAACGTTGGAACTTTCACAACTAATGATTAGTAAGAATCATCACACAATTGGAACTTGAAAGCAAAAACATCTCAAAACCAACTAAGCACACATATTACTTTCTCAAGCTGACCAAACATAGCTCACAAATATTTTTACAAAGGTTACGGAAACTCGTTCAACGAAGTACGACCGCATAAGTTATGCATTAATAGTGAGCCAACTTAAATCAATATTATTACAAGCACAACTTTCTTAGGATAGGTACGAACAGGTAATAACTGTTCGCTATGTGTAACTTCAACACAGTAGAGAAAGATAAATATTGAGTCAAACTTAGTTTCTTAGTACAGACGGGCGGGGACCAATGTTAATTAATTATTTAACTCCCACTTTGAATTATGTTTGCTTTTTGAATTCAATTTACGGATTTATTGCCGAATGATAAATTTTAGTCCTCCTGACGTTTGAGAGTATGACATAACATTATTAAAAAATCTTAACTTCTTACACATCGTATTCAATATCAAACGAGGCAAAGCCTGTATTGTGGTAACTAAAATGCTAATAAATATTCACATATAAGTCACACTCCTATACAAAACATTTAATATTATAACTTGAATAATTCTTGTTATTTTAGGCAGAATATACAAGGTTTCAATCACTCCTTATGATATTTGAGGTCACAAACAAACTTTGAGTTGATTTAAATTGTACTGTTTTTGATTTTAAAGAAAGTATCGAAACCGTACAAAAAACTACTAATCTTGAGAAACGTTTTACGTATGATTAGGTGCATGCTTAGTATGAAAATACCATTTACGTTATAAACAATATCTATTTAGATGTTTTATTTTTTGTGCATATTTCGTCCCGTAGCGGTTTACAATAATTTATTTTAGACTACCGGGATTTTTGCATGTATTGCTTTTTATGTACAGCGGCACTTATTTGTAATAAAATTGTAAAAAAGGTTACGATACCTTCTATTTCTCGACGTTCGAACGGGTTACACCGCTCGTGGTCCCGGGTCAACTCCATTTCTACATAAGACTTAAACAGCTTGCAAGGCATATTCCTTATTAATTATTAATCGTCATTTTCTCAATCCCTTCTTGAACACTACGCACAGAGCTCAAAAACAAATCTAATTAAAATTCTAAGCGCGAACTCAGAAAGTGTTGTAAAGTAGTAAAATAATGTTTTATTAATTCCTAACTGAGGGTAGTTAATAAAATGCAGTGAAACATTGCTGTCGTAGTTAAGGAATGCGCATTTGTTGAAAGTGTTAACTAAAATTTGCATAGTTCGATGGAACTTTGTCGTGGAAGTTGTACATCATCCCCGCATAGCACGAATGTTTCAACCTACTCAGAAATTTTAATTACATTAATAGTTTTGCTGTCATATTATAATTGTGAAAAAATTAAGTATGGTATTAGATTTAATAACTGATATATGAGACTCATTGTTTAGGCCTACGCGTGTAAACAAGTATCGCCAGTACCTTTTGTTATCTAAGTTATTCACATACGATGTCCGACTACATTAGTGTTCACGCAATGTTTATTAAAATTTAACAAATAATTTACTAATTACTGTCCTACGCCAATTAATAATCCTGACCTATTTAAGTCATTGTATCATGTATTATATTAATAAACACTGTCATAGTTTTTTCGACTAATGACTTAGTGTTTTTTCTCTTATTATTTACTTGGAAAATATAAATAACCAAGAAGTAAATTAATTTGCGTATGTTGTTTTTATCTTTAAATACTTGTAACTTTAGTGTTGACATAAAATAGCAATCATAGCCTGTTGTACACAAATAGTAAATTATATATCCAAATGTTTGTAAAGTTTAGTAAATTAAAATATATGTTTTCCACCATTGACTTCCATCTGTTATCAAATGTTCCTTTCAACATACTCTAAATATTCCCAAATAATCTCTAAAGTCCCAATTAAATGAAAGTAGGGTAAGACTAAAATTATAGTTTGCAATATGTGCACCTTCATTAGCGTTACGCTTCTGGCTGCTCCTGTGAGAGTATAGTCGTGAATGTTAGTGTCGTGAAAATGTCGTGCAAGTAAGAATTAAAAAGCCAACTACAGATATAAAGTTTTATTTTACAATAATTGTATAATATACGCTAATTAATTTAATATTGAACGTAGTTAATCTAAACGCTACTCTATATTACTTGAGATATTTGAGTTTAGGCTTAGAAACTAAACCTTAATTTCGGCTCCGGTAAGAACGAAGTACGGTTTGTCTAAAGTGAATGAGCAATAAAGAAAATCCAAAATAATCCTGTAGGACTGCGAGGGCAAAGCTGCACGAAAAATTTATAGTAGGTTTTGCAGCCACTTGGTATTGCCCTGAGTAAAGAATAAAAGAAATAGGTTTCAGTATATCATACAATATTAAATTCAGATGGAAGATTCAGGTTTATATACCGTAAAAATAAACCACCTTCATTATTAAAGTTAATTGCTTGATAAATATTTATGTTTTATACTTTAAATGAATATTTTCATTGTCTTATATCATATTTTGTAAATTTTATAAGTACACAAGAGGATTCCAAGCTAAATTCATTATATATTAACGCAAAAAGATGAAAAGAATTCTTTGTAACCCTTTTTAAGCTCATGCACGATGGGAGATGAAATTTGAAATATTCAATGCTTAAACAAAATGGCTAACATTGTAAAACAATGAATGTTTTAAATTTAAAATATGTAAAAACAGCCACATTAAACTACATGTTTCGTGTGATGTATTATGTGAACTTCTACTTAAAATTGCTGCTACTTAAATTATTTATCAAAGTCAAACATTCATTTAATTTTAATCAGTTAACGATCCACTTACGGCACCTTGGAAATAGAAAGTTATTGAAAACGTGGCCACTTTCAAATAATGATTTTTTATACCTGTTGATATGTCTCGTGACATTTTCCTTAAAGATTTGATTCAAGACAAAAAACAACAAAAGGTACACTTTCATTACGAAACAAAAGATTACTTTTTTTTTTAAAATAAAGATAGAAAATAAAAATTGGACAAGCCAGCAAACTAGTTTTAGATATCATTATAGTACTTAGCCAAATCAAGAATTGGATTAAAATTGATTCTAATTTAATTTTACGTATGCAATATATACAATGGCCTAGTTCGGTGGCGTCATGACGGACGTCTGTGACACGTGAATACCACGGGTCAGGACAAAGAGCAGGAGGGGTTCTGTGTATTGCTGGACACTGGAACTGGAGCACCTTGGCCGACAAGACGACAAACCATAACCGAAGAGATAGTCGAAGTGTGGCGGGAGTGTGGCGCCGCAGCAAAGGCTGTAAGCTTTGGATTCCCCGCAGCCAATTTATACTTGGTCTTAGAAAAAGCTAATAGAGGGACTGGACAGGCAACCACATTGACGCCCTTCCCATCATGTATTGGGTGAGCTCAAATCATGGGTGCCACCAATGACTCAGACACTGGACCCCTAGTTTGATGGAAGAGTAATATATACTCTGTTCCCCAGGACCAAGGTAGTCACTCATACCCTTCGTTGCCGTCGGATCTCATTACGTGGTCCGACGACTTCGGTGTAACGGAGGATGAAATGTAGCGAGCCGTGAAACAACTTCGGTATCAAGCATGAGTTGCTTTGGCGATTCTAGGGTATAGGCTGAGGCTGCTATTTACCAGCTGCCTCCGTAACAGCATATTCCCTTCCGTCTAGAAGTAAACCAGACTGATACTCATCCCGAAACCTGGCAGGGCTGCAGATATTTCCTCAATGTTTCGACTGATATGTCTCCTGGACGAGGATTTAACCAGTACCAGTCACGAGTGAGCCTCGACTCATCAGACAATTCACATGTAGGTAATCTATACAATGCCTATTGCGCAACCAGTAAATTGCGATCTACGGGGGCAGGTCAAACACAATCCACTCAAACTCATCTAATTCAAAAGACTCAACAACGACATAGAAGAACTGGTGCTCGACGGCCGCTGTCGCGTCACACTTGCTTTGCTGGCTGGACTTTGTGCGTTCATAGTTACTTTTTTGTTAACGGGATAGAAGATCTTCATGGATGTCATTCACCCGGAGGGAAACAAAGGGTCCTGTCGGACTCTTATCGACTAAAAGTGAATAAAAATAAAATAAATAATATAAATCACCTATCTTTATTTAGTAACATAAACATTTGTAACAAAACATTCTCTTGGTTTTGATATCTTTACTCGTAACAACAGTTGAAGTGAGCTTTGCTATAAACTGTGCGTTGCTTGCTCTCAACCTACGAAGACGTATCACTCTTCAAAGTAAATGACTCTGAAGAATAAGTCAATGTACTGTAATGTGTCGTGCAATTGATATTTCAAAAAAATACCAAGTTGTGTGTACCCGAGAATATAGAATATGATTATGTTAACTTTGAAAAACATTAATACATTAATCATACGGGTTTTTATTTACTGAGCCGAAGTTCTTGAGTCCGACTGGAACTAATTCAAGTAATAACAAATTATTAAATTCGAATTGCACACATTTTTAACGTATTACTCATTTCAGGTCATGTCTTTTCTTTGGCATACACATATCTATATTTGTAAACGTTCAAGACCATGCTGACTTTAGGCTGTACTATCCACTTTTAAGTGGATAATAAAACATGGTAGCATTGCTTTCATTAGCCTGGCACTCGTGTATAAAGGCAAGTTAAGCGGGTACGCCAACACAAACCTAACCTTCAGTTTTACGACCGTTATAAAATTTCAAATTTTGCTACTCAGCGTCGTTGTTAAACCTAACTGCACCTTTGTTTACTGTCGATAGCGTGTTTAATTTTTATTTATACACTTAATTTACGATCTGAATTGTACTTACCATATTTTATGTAGGTAGTAGTTTTGTGTTTCTCTAAGACTAGTTTTCGTTTATAGTTTACAGTATATAAGGTAATGTTTTTATACATTTGTGTGATTAAAAATAGTCTCAATTTGGCTACTTTAAAAAAACTACTATTCTTGAGTGAGGTGTTTCGAATTTTAGAAGACAATTACAGAATTACACATTTTATGTGCATTATACAGAGTGCTTACGTAAGTGCGTTAACTGGTACATAGGTCTCGTATTGGCGTGGTTTTAATAAGCTTTCACCTGTGAGTTCACCCATTTGCACGCTTATATTATGTAAATCTTTAGAAAAATGTTTTGACTGAATGTTATAGCCGTATTTGTATATTAAATGTCTTTTAGCTGTAGAAGATGGAGATTTGACTATAGTTTATATATTTCAAAATCAATCACAGTCTCGGACTTTTTAAAAATCAATAGTATTTAAAAAGTGAGGGTGGTTTAAACGTTCTACTTAACAAACTAGACTGCGGAGGGCGTGCAGGCGTGGGTCGCTGTACCGAACAGCCTGTTAGCACTAGTAGTGCAACATGGTCCGAATGTCTGGCATTTTAAAGGCAAGTACGTAATACCTACTGTAAGCGTGTTAATGCCTGCAATTATAATTATAAAAGTACACACGGTAGGCGATTGGCAGGTTATGCCTGTGGCCGAATGACTAGTAAAAGAATAAAAAAGGGGTTATTTTTTATTTCTATAAATTCATTGATTTACCTAGCGCTTTATAAAGAAAAAGAACTTTTAAAAAACTATAACCCGACTACGTAATTATTTTTTCGTAAAATGTATGTAGCCTATGTCATTCGTTAAATTATAACGGATCTACTGACACATCTTTCATTAAAATTGGTTCAGGAATTTAAGCGATACAGTGGCAAGTAGAAACATATATAAAACCAAAGGAAAGGTTTTACATATGTTTGAGTGTAACTGTTAGTTCGAGGCACCTCGATAGATGTCGCTGTACTAAAAAATTAAATCGCGCTATAATTTGTAATCATGTGTACTATAAAATAGTTATGATCCTTATTAGCAGACAGCTAAGCTTGTATCCTTTGGAGAAGACCCCTCAGATTAGGATGTTCGGCAAGTCTATCCCTTGGGCTAGGCAGGCCAAATACCTAGGCATAACCCTTGACGACCGTCTATCCTTCGGCCCCCACATCAAGGCAGTCCGCAGCCGGGCTGCCTTCGTGCTAGGACGTCTACACTGTTTAATTAACGCGCGTTCAAAGTTAAATTTAAAAAACAAAGTTCGATTATACACGGCATGCATACGTCCTATAATGACGTACGGCAGCGTAGTATTCGCACACGTTAGGCCACACAGGATCCATAGGCTTCAAACACTACAGAATAGTTTCATGCGCAAAGCTACGGGAGCACCGTGGTATGTACGCAACGTCGATCTTCACATCGACCTCAGATTGCCGACCATCAAGCAATTCATAAAACAGTGCTCCCTTAGCTACTTTGACTCTGCTCCGACTCACCCCAACCCTCTAGTGGTTGCGGCCGTAAACTACACACCGAGCAAAATTTCTAAAATACGTCGACCCAAACACGCGTTAGGGGAGCTAGACGACGACATTACACGCGCTCAACGCAGAGCGAACACACTAGGTACGAATCGTCCGCGTTTTCGTCCCCGTCGGCGGGGGCGGAACACGCGCCGCGTAAACCGTCAACAAAACATGGGAGTAGGCCGCCCCAGTGTTTCAGCAACACCCCAAGCCGAGGTTCGTACCCCGCAGGGGGTGCCCTTGGGCAATGTTGCTTAACAAATGGCCGGTTGAGAGCCCTCAGCGCTCACCGTAACTAAACCGGGTAAAGTTGTAGAGGCCATCCCAGGCCAACAGCTAGGTCATCTCAAAAAAAAAAACAAAAAAAAAAAAAATTAGGCCAACAGCTAAACGTCATCACAAAAAAATACTAATTTATAAGGGCCTACATGCTCGCAAGGCGCCCGGTTCGGACGGTATCACAAATAGGGTTATGAAACTCTTTCCGGAGAGGCTGCTGGTCCTTCTGACCTTTATCTTTAACGCAGCGCTCGCAAACAACATCTTTCCACAACAATGGAAAGAAACCGTGGTTATTGGGATACCCAAACCCGGCAAACCAAAGTCCGAACCGACTAGTTATAGACCGATAAGTCTGCTTAAAGGATTAGGCAAGATATACGAGCGTTTAATTTACAATAGGCTGAAAGCGTATGCCGATGCTAATCATCTCGTCCCCCACGAGCAATTCGGTTTCCGAACCGATCACTAGTGCGTCCACCAAGTCCACCGCATCGTTGAATACACCAGCGATCGTCTTCAACGCAACTTGTTCACAGGAATCCTCTTCTTTGACGTGGCGAAAGCTTTCGACAAAGTGTGGCACAACGGCTTATTATTTAAGCTATCCACCATGGGAGTGCCACACAGACTCGTGCTCATCATACGAGACTACTTGTCGAACCGAAGCTTCCGCTACCGAGTAGAAGGGTCTCTATCCTCCCCTCACCCCATACGAGCTGGTGTCCCGCAAAGGTCAGTGCTCTCCCCCCTACTCTTCACGCTTTATACTAGCGACATTCCGAAGCATCGGTATATGCAGACGGCACTTTTCACAGACGACACGGCTATCTACTGCTCAGGAAAGAACCCCTCGACAGTAGCCAAAAAACTCCAGACCGCAGCCAACGCACTAGACGCTTGGTTCCAGAAATGGAGGATAGAAATCAACCCCGAGAAGAGCCAGGCGGTGCTGTTTCACAGAAGACAGCTAAGCCTGTATCCCTTGGAGAAGACCCCTCAGATTAGGATGTTCGGCAAGTCTATCCCTTGGGCTAGGCAGGCCAAATACTTAGGCATAACCCTTGACGACCGTCTATCCTTCGGTCCCCACATCAAGGCAGTCCGCAACCGGGCTGCCTTCGTGCTAGGACGTCTCCACAGTTTAATAAACGCGCGTTCGAAGTTAGACTTAAAAAATAAAATTAGGTTATACACGGCATGCGTACGACCTATAATGACGTACGGTAGCGTAGTCTTCGCACACGTTAGGCCACACAGGATCCATAGGCTTCAAACATTACAGAATAAATTCATGCGTAAAGCTACGGGAGCACCGTGGTATGTACGCAACGTCGATCTTCACATCGACCTCAGATTGCCGACCATCAAGCAATTCATAAAACAGTGCTCTCTTAGCTACTTTGACTCTGCTCCGACTCACCCCAACCCTCTAGTGGTTGCGGCTGTAAACTACACACCCAGTAGGATTTCAAATATACGTCGACCCAAACACGCGTTAGGGGAAGAAGACGACGACATTACGCTCGCTCAACGTAGAGCGAACGCAGCTAGGGAATCAAACACGAACCGTCCGCGTTTTCGTCCCCGTCGTCGGAGGCGGAATACGCGCCGCGTAAACCGTCCACCAAACATGGGAGTAGGTCGCCCCAACGCATCAGTAACACCCCAAGCCGAGGTTCGTACCCCACAGGGGGTGCCCTTGGGCTATGTTGCTTAACAAATGACCGGTTGAGAGCCCTCAGCGCTCACCGTAATACCCGTGTAAAATTGTAGAGACCATCCGAGGCCAACAGCTAAACGTCATCACAAAAAAAAAAAATACTAATTTGGGTACCCGCCGCCGGGGACGGAATACGCACCGCGTAAACCGTCTAAACATTCGAGTAGGTCGCCGCCAAGCCGAGGTCCGTACCCCACAGGGGGTGCCCTTGGGCGATGTTACTTAATAAATGACCGGTTGAGAGCCCTCAGCACTCACCGAAAAATCCGGGTAAGGTTGTAGAGGCCATCCGAGGCCAACAGCCACAAGTCAACACAAAAAAAGTACTAAATGTTCCCCTCCGATTAGAATATTCGGCAAAGCCATCCCTTGGGCTAGGCAGGCCAAATATTTGGTGTTCTGAGGCGACGGCTCATGTCGTGCGGTGTTCCGCAGGGGTCTGTCCTAGGACCACTCCTGTGGAATGTGGGGTACGACTGGGCCCTTCGAGGTCGCCTCCCCCCCGGGCTGGGCGTAATTTGTTACGCCGATGACACATTGGTCACGGCCTGGGGAGTGAATTTTTAAGAGGTGGCACGCCTGGCCACCACGGGAGTTTCTCTGGTGGTCGGGCGTATTGAGGCGCTGGTTTTGCGGGTGGCCCTGGACAAGACGGAGGCCCTTTTGTTCCATGGGCCCCGTCGTGGTCCACCTTCCGGCGCCTCCATCGTAGTCAATTCGGTCCTCGTACCGGTTCAGGCCCAGATGAAGTATCTGGGCCTGATCCTTGACGGCAGGTGGCTTTTCGACGAGCACTTCCGGCAGCTTTCTCCAAAGCTGGTCGGCGCTGCTTCTGCCCTTGGGCGACTTTTGCCTAATATGGGTAGAGCCAGCGTCGCGACGAGACGGCTATACACGGAGGTTGTCCGGTCAATGGCGCTGTATGGTGCGCCGGTATGGGCAGCGGCTCTGACCGCTCAGAATAGGGCTCGCCTCTGGCGCCCTCAGAGGATATTGGCGGTTAGAACCATACGCGGTTACCACACCGTATCGACGGAGGCCGCGTGCACCTTGGCAGGAACTCCCCCGTGGGCTTTGGAGGCGGAAGTGCTCGCCGAAGTTTATGGGCGAACGGCTGACTTCCGGGCGGGTAGCGGCATACGGCCCCCGCCCGAAGAGATACGCGAGTGGCGAGAGGCCGCTCGTCTATAGCCACAATGGCTCGTTGGTCTTCCCGGTTGGAGACTACACGTGCTGGCTTTGCCGCCGTGGAGGCTCTCCAGCCGGTCATCGACGAGTGGGCAGGGCGACAGCACGGGACCCTTTCCTTCCGACTGACGCAGGTCCTTTCCGGGCACGGTTGCTTCGGGAAGTATCTGCACTCGGCCGCCAGGAGGGAATTGAGTCCTGTCTGTCACCACTGCGACTGCAGTGAGGACTCGGCTCAGCACACGCTGGCGGTTTGTTCCGCTTGGGCGGCGCAGCGTGGGGTCCTTACTGCAGTTATTGGAGGAGATCTCTCGCTACCGGCCGTCATACGCTCCATGGTCGGTAGCGACAGTTGTTTTACCGCGGTCGCAACCTTCTGCGAAGACGTAATTTCGCGGAAGGAGGCGGCAGAGAAGGCCCAGGAGGACGACCTCCACTCGGACCCAATTCGCCGCCGGCGTATCGTGCGGCGGAGACGCGCGTACCAGCGTCTCATGCCGCCTTGAGTGTGGCCGCGGATGGACGGGACGGGTTTTCCCCTCCATCCGCTATAGTGGCCAGCCGCGAGGAGGTGACGTCCGCGTGTGCCGTACGTCACCTAAAAGGAGAGTTTTATCCGCAGGTGGTGCCCATGTGAGCGGGCAGGCGCTAGGAGGGATCTGGATGTCGTTATGACAGCTGTTCCCGGTCCCTCCTATGTCAGGCGCAGAGTGGCACACAAGGCAGTCCGCAACCGGGGTGCCGCCGGAGACGCAATACGCACCGCGTAAACCGTTTAAACATGGGAGTCGGTTGCCCCAACTTAGCAGTAACGCCCCAAGCCGAGGTCCGCACCCCACAGGGGGTGCCCTTGGGCGATGTTACTTAATAAATGACCGGTTGAGAGTCCTCAGCGCTCACCAAAAATCCGGGTAAGGTTGAGGCCATCCGAGGCCAACAGCCACAGGTCAACTCAAAAAAAAAAAATACCAAATGTTTGTTTTCTGAGTGCGTAGTGTATTATTTCTTCAGTGGTGCAGTTCTAATATGTGTCTATTTTTCACTATGTTTTTGGCTTCGCTGTGTAGTCAGGTAAAAAGACCACTCTGCTGGACGTGCACATAATTAAAATATAGAACAGTAAAAAACAATTCCATAACACATACCGTATATTAAGCAAGATAATTAAAACAATAATATTTTTTTATTTACTATAATGCAACATATACGAATAATATTGAAGATTACAATCGCTATTACAATTTAGCTAAATTACGACTCATCTGTCGTATCAAGCCACTAATAGGTATGCTGAGTATTGACACAATGCTCTAAGAACAGTAAGTTAACTTCTTAAAAATATGCCGCTTCCGGATTGAATGTGTACGTGCGCGCCGGACTCCTTGTACGAACGCGCTGCCACGCACATTTTAGCCTGATACGGATGGCAGAAGATGACCACAGCGTCGACCATTCTTACTGACGAGACTGAATAAATCATCATTCTTTTATAAATACTGAAATAACACGACTTACTACAAGCAAAAAACAAAAAATAAACAGCTGCAAAAAAATAACACAATGAATATGGAATATATTTTTAATTTAATCGCATGTTTAAATAAATAATGCCAGCTGTTGTCGTTAAACAGTCCTCATTTAAATAATTAGGTGTTACAAATCCAGAATTCAAAAGAAAAACTAGAAAAAATTTAAAAAAACCTTGTTACACCATTATAATAGCAAAAATAGCGTCGTTACATGCAACATAAAACGTGCAACAAAAGCCTAAAACAATCATTTTCTTATAAACAATCATGTACCACACAGATAGAGATTTATTTCATGAATTATATTCATTAAAAAATCATCTAAATGAGGGGCTGTTGCACTGATATCATTGTGTCGTGCATAATCTAAGAACCATACCACACCAACCATGACATAAGACAGACTAACCAATAGTTTTCTTGCTAACAAGTTAGCTGCAACAATAATCTACTTCAGCTTCTAGTGTATCTGTCACAGTAACATCTCTGCTTCATAAATGTATAATACAAACGCCTTTTCACGTCACATCGCATCAAGAGCTTTTAAAAGTCTACTGTTAGGCATAGGTGTCTCCTTAGATTATATTATTAACATACCTAATTTAATCGTACCTTATAACAAGTTATTATTTAGATCTAAAATCAAAGATTTAGGTTCTAAAATGATATTTCTATTTGCCTGTATTCACATATAGGGACATTATCTCAATTAAATAATAATTTAATTCACTTAGTTGATCTTATCTTTTTGCTTACTGTGGTGTTCTATAAGTGAAGAATTACACTGATACAATACCACTTTCATCAATTACTGTATAATAGTGTATATCTTTTGTTAGAGATTCTATTCTAATAAATAAATTATTAATATTTACAAAGTAGAGTGGAACAAATCGTATTAAAATAGTGTTTTCTTGTCACACGGAGTAAGTTTCTAGTGCTCGTATAAAATACTTTCTAGTAATTAAGTAAATTCTTCTATGTCCAAAAGACGGTAGGTCACAGCACTCCATCGACTTAAATTTTAACTATCTCAAACCACTCGGCACAAAATTATATTTTCTGGAGACTGCTCCAAAAAAAGATACTAAGAACTATTAAGTCGTGTTAAAATAAAATGTTGGTAACGAAATGGGCTGCATCATTTAGGCCTATTTTTGTACGTATTGCTTAATACTGCAGCTAACCTGAACATAGTGACATTGATTTTACTCTTTACATTTTCTATATATTTTAGTAATGCGTTTCCTTATATTCTCTCAATATAAAAATAAATAAATTCCGTGTACAACATAAGATGTGATTATCTGTGTGGAAGTCATTCATATCTACGATACATTGATCATCGAAGTAGGCGACGGTTCTAACAAGCATCTGGTTACACGGGTTCCGTGGATCGAGTGTTCTTTTAAGTTCCTCACGTGAAGTATTTGACATTTTCGGACAATTTTTGTTTTGATTTTATTTTAATTTATTTTCTAGGATTTTATTTAGGTATTAGTTTTTCATGTTTGTTAACTAGTACCCTAAATAAATAAAATTTTAAAGTTCAATAAAACGAAATCTTTAGTGTGTGTAAAATTTACCTTTTCATGTATAAATGTATTTTATACATGAAAAGGTAAATTTAATTTTTAATATTAAAGCCACTTAATATTAAAAATTGAAAAGAATTGGTTTACTTTCCTTTGTATTTACATTTTCCTTGGTACGATTGATGTCGATTTGTAGTCGCTTAAAAAGATAAGGCTCCAAGCTACTTTAATATACATATTTTGGCTATGGAACAGATGTCAGGCAAACGGCAATTTTAATATAAAAATAATTTCAGTTTATTACTTTTAAAAGAAAGTCTCGATTCAAAACTAGCATTTTAATGCTAAAGAGACTTAAAAAGTAATGATAATTATTTTAGTATTATACTC
Source organism: Hypercompe scribonia (assembly GCA_949316085.1). Classification (NCBI taxonomy): domain Eukaryota; kingdom Metazoa; phylum Arthropoda; class Insecta; order Lepidoptera; family Erebidae; genus Hypercompe; species Hypercompe scribonia. The sequence continues at coordinate 12,026,735 of OX438981.1, read as the reverse complement.
ATATCTACACATGAGAAAAAACTGTACCACTAATGAACATTTGCCTTTCTGGTGTTAACAAGCTGTCTGGTCAGAATAAATCAAAGAAAAGACCAGAGAAAACTAAAGAAAAAATGGCTTGAAGCGACTGATTGACTGGTTTTTTTGTATTTATGTCAATTGTGAGAATTTATGATTCTGTTTTTAATTGGTATATTATAATTGACAAATACGGACTGCACGATTGGCCTAGTGGTTTAAGCGTTTGCTATGCCGCTCTGTACCGTACTGAGTGTTGTGGGTTCAAACCCCACATGGAACAACACTTTGTGTGATCCACAAATTGTTGTTCTGAGTCCGTGTGTTCTTGGTGTCCGTTTCGCGTTTGTTTGTAAAGTTCCCTGCGACACAGGATTTATTCCTAGTGCGGTCGTTGTCTTTTAAAAAAAAAAACCAATAATTAATATACTTCAGAAGTATTATGAAATATGTTGTATGCAAATAAAATTTTGTTGTTTCAAAATACTTACGTACAACTAAAGTATTTCAGCGGTACTGACCTTTTTTTGTTATTGCAGTAGAAAATTGCTTCGAATCACCATCTCCTCGGGGACACTGGAGCCAGGAGTCTGTGGAACTTCCACTAAAAACCACCCCGATGCAACAACCGGACTCAGGCACCTTACTCTAAAGAGAACCTGGACCATTTTATTTCAGGAGCCCTCAAGAAGTCACAAAGGTTTCCACCTGCCTATCGGTCTAGTCACTACATTTTGTTGTGAGCTGATTGCATTTTTTACGAACAAATCATCTACCGCCCGATCGCAATAATTAATATGACACCAGGGGTCCCTATTCTCTGGCAACTAGTGGCTCCGTCGACGTCCTCTACGCTCGGGATTGCATTTTCGAAAATGATATTACCTTCTTTATGTAGTTGGGTGAAAAAGTAAACGTAATTTAAAGTTACATCGAAATTAGTCCAATCGTTTTTGCTATATAGAGAAAAAAACAAGCAATAGCGCAATAATAATATAGATTTAATAAAACAATTCTTATGTTATACATAACAAATAAAAACTTAGATATACAGTGTCAACCCAAAGCGTCAACGCAAGAGGAGCCTAATAATTCCCCGAGTGGCATTAGATAAACTACTGTTCTTAGTATACTGTGATATTAGAATAATTGATATCGATGTTGACAGCTATTTTGGTTTCTGGTATCCATAGTTATACACACTAAATAGTAATTGTATATCGCCGCAAATGTCGACGATTTGCATGTAGCGTTCATATTAGTGTGCATAGTGATTGATATATGTGGGTACCTAAATTCTCATATATATAAGGTGTAATAGTAGATAAGTTAGATAAACAATTAGCAATTATATAATTCAAAATACTATCAAAATGGAAGATTTAGAGCCACGTAGCTCTAAATTAGTGCCAATGAAAACGAATACGATTGAGAGAAGGGGCAATTTGCTAGACTCTAATAGGTACTAAATTATTAATTTTATAAAACCGAAGCTATTTTTTATTATTATTTAAAAAAGACAACACTCGCACTAGGAATAAATCCAGTGTCGCGGGGAACTTTACAAACATACATACATGAAACGGACGCAAAGAATACCCAGACTCAGAACAACAATTTGTGGATCACACAAAGTGTTGTCCACCGTGGGGTTTGAACCCACAATGCTCAGCACAGTAAAGAGTGGCGTGACGACCGTTTAAACCACTAGGCCAGTCGTGCATTAAATTACATGAAAATAAATAAACAAAAGCACAAAAACTTTTAACAACACAAAGCCTTTATTTTAATTTGTGCATCTGAAATTTATTTCAGAGGCACAAATGAATTATTTGATCATTTTTATTAAGGAAATGTAAAGATAACTGAAAAATGCATATGTTATTTGGTATATGTCGATTCGGATTAAATACCACATTGGTTCAAATACTGAACAAGAAAGGGGAGGGTTATATATGATTGTACGTCTGAAATGCAATATAAACTAAAAAATATAGACATTAATTGAAATTGAAACATTACAAAAGCTGATGAAAATGTTTTTCTGAACTAACTTCTTAATGAATTGATATCACAATTACTGATTTTCCTATCAAACTTTCCAAAATTTACCTGAAGGAAAGCCAAATTAATCACAAAGTATCATTTCAGTTCAAAATATAGCATTTAATTGAAAATGCTTGGTCTGAAATAATGTCAAGAAATATTTTTGAAAGCCTGTTGGTACCACGATTGGTACAAGAGCACTTTTAAAAGTATTAGAGCCATTGATTTATTTTAAGACTTGACAATAAATCAATATTAATTATTCTAAACAAAAAGGACATTTCAAAATGATTTCAATGAAATGGCACTTTGAAAAGAATATATTATTTACTTGAAAACTTGTGAGAGTTCCAAAGTTAAAACTTCTACAAATAGTCACCCGATGGCAAAGTTTTATAATGGTACAGGTTGTATTCGCATTCAGTACAGAAAATCTATCTAACCTTTCGACTGTCTAGTCATCATCACTATCATCATCTCAGCTAAAACACGTCCACTGTCTCCCTGCCTAGTAGTCGTCTAAAAATCATAAACATTTACCTAAAAAAAACTTAAAAAAATTTTTACGTAACAAAGTAATTTCTACTTAACCAAAAAATATTATTTCAAAAACTTGATCAGTTAATTAAGACTATGCTTTATTTAAAGTTATTAGGGTGTATTCTTTGCAATATATTTCCATTGTACTGCATTGATAGTAAGACAGTAGGGAGGTCCGTAGCTACTGCATGTACCGGTCTTGATAAGGAGCAGGTCTGATTCCCCGTCGTTTAAGTTTAAGCGAAAGCTGAATATGATTTTATGTATTCCAAGTAAAACGATAAAAAACAATAAAGCATTGGTAGATCTATCATATTTACTGTAAACCCAAATTTGTATCTAATGTACTTGTAAACAAAGGTTATTGTAAAGTATTTGACGTAAATCTGAGACTTAGAACTTATTTTCATAGCATCATAATGAGAACGGCGAAAGACCGTTTTTAAAAAAAATCATGTACTTAGAATTAAACTCATAGTACCTAGTCAAAAATTTTTGTGTGCGTTTGCAAAGTTAATCTTGCAGTAGGTAACTACACTATGGTGTAACTACACAAGATTATGCTCGCTGCAACAAAATTATCCATAAAACCAGTAGTAGTATTTCAAATACTTTTTAGTCCAATGTCATTATCGGGCTTCAATAGTTCTTCTTAATATTATTTTAGTACCCACATTTTTGACAATTGTAATTATCAAAATATCTCTTGTACAAGAATATTTACGATACAAACTACAAGAAAGACTATTTAGATAAAAATATGAGACCTAAACTGAGCACACAAAATGTCGAAAGTAAAGTTGACACACAATTACATTCGTTTTGCGAAGTATTTTGCCGCATAATACATCAGTTCGTCGAAATGTTGATCAAAATACAACAATAATTCATAACGCACGTGATAACAGCATGATCTAATAATATTTGTACGACTACGTTTGAGCCATAAAAAAACGTTACAACGTATCTTGAATTATGAGCAATAGGGACACCATAATGTTTGCATTATAGGGGAATATTCTTTTATTTATTGAGTGGTTGTAAATAATCAATCAATGAATAAATATATCTAGAATACATACAATTTTACGTAGGATATCATATCTACTTTATTAAAATCAGTAATGATTTCGATTAAATGTTTTTTTCTCTCACCTACATAATATTATCTCTAACTAATTTTATGACTGAAAAGTGAGTTTAATATCTTTTTTGTGTATTTGGCTTTAACCATTCAACTGAAAGGTTTCTATGTATTTATAACAAAATCTCAAATGAACAAAACTAAAAAATCCTAGTGAATGATTTTTATTATGTTAAAATAGCATCATCAACAGCCTTTAATAGTCCACTGCTGGACGAAAGATCTCTCCTTCGAAAGGTTTTGGCCTACTATACCACGCTGGCCAGACGTATTGAGTAAGTACGAGTATTAAGCCTTCCTTCTCTTTGCTGTGATGTTGTCATGCGTAGTGTCCTCCCGTTGCCACCTCTTACGGCACTCACAGGATGATTAGGGGTGATGATACTCAGTACTTCTTAACCCGTCACCATATGGCAATATATTAGTTAATATAATATTTTAGTATGTAATGTAGTGTTAAATTAATCCATGTAAGTGCATAAAGAGTGTGGATACCCTAATCTTTAACGGAGTAAAAAAGTTTAGCATTGCGAACGAATACGGCCGGAAGAAGTTTTGTTACAGTTGTAAACGTATAAGAATGATTTAGACGACTTATAAAAAGTTCATAATACGTAACGCCAAAACTCAAGATTTATGATTTATCTCTTTGTAGCGATTTCTTATCTGAATCACATCTTGTGACATTTTGCGACAGTATATCTAACAAATAGATATAAATAATTACAAAAAATATACTAACAAATATTTGAGTTGTCGGGTTCATTTTTAGGGCCTAAGATTTTCTAAAAAAAGTTTTGATACTCAGAAAAAAACCGAACTGTCCATTAATATCCTTCGTATTAAATTCTGATGATTACATTCTAACTTGCCCGGTTGATCGATGTATATAACATTTTGTAAAACAATTCACGAATGTATCGGCCATTTATAAAGTTCAATTTGTTAGTTTAAAATAGTAAAAAGTCATTACGAATTTTCGGTAACTGTTAGCGTGCTACATTACTTTTCTCAATTGACTTTATACTATTTGACTCTAAAACATAACTAGTGCTACTTTATTTTATATAATTTATCACTTAGCAATCAATCAATTACCTGATCATCTTGCATCGCATAGAGGCTTGATTAACTTCTAACAGCTAACCGCCATTGACTTTTGTATGCTTATTAACTTCCAACGCCATCTGTCACATTACGCTTGAACTTCTAACAACATTTACTGTAGCGAGTTAGGTCGAGATTAAAAATAAAATAGACAAAAAAATTCACTAAACTAATTAATATGATTACATTTTAATAATGTGCTGTAAATATTTTAAAACAATGTATTGTATAAATTATTGAAAATGCTTCTGTGGTTCGAAATAATGAGCTGGAATTTCAATTTTTTGTTTGATGTCTTGATTTATTTTATTTAAATTTGAATCAATTTCAAATGTTGATTGCATAATGATGTGAACGATAATCTCGCCATTTTCTACTGCGCCGAGTGTTTGGGTTCAAACCTTAAATAGGACAACGCTTTGTGTGATTTACAAGTTGTTGTTCTAAGTATGAATGTTTGTTGTGTCCGTTTCATGTATGTTTGTAAAGTGCCCCCACGATATAGGAATATACAGAGCGTGGAAGGGGTCTTTAAAAAAAATTGTAAATGATAACTCTCTAACTATTATGCTAATTAGTGTAGTCCTTACTCAAAAATTAAATTATCGACAAATAACATTGCTTGCTTAGCTTTTATACTGCTATTTTATGAGTTTCTCCAAAATTGCAGTTAACACTTTAAGGGAGGATACATTATCTATATTAATTCTTTTCGATCAAAACTAAAATCTTGTTATTGAATTTTAACAATCATTAATAAATAGTTAAGAATTTTTGTTTCGTTATTCACCACTGTGCTCGGGCATAATACACAAGTATAACACTGAAGACCAGTTATGAAATTTGTCACATTAAAAACACAATGTTCACAAAGCTCACTGGTTTCATGCCGAGGGTTGGTTATGAAGGGAAGCATGCTACATCAGCGTTGTGGTTAACCGGCGCGCGACGGACGCGACGTGGCGTCATACGGCTTAATTGATGGTTGACGGCGGATTACGTGATTTTATTAATATTATAATAATATTTTAGGTCAACATTTACTGGTCCTCAGAATTAATGTTTAACAATAACCTACATAAGGCAAAGGAGCTGGCGGGTCATTAGATAATAAGTTACTACAGTTAGCTAAGGAAAGCTGCAACGCAGTGGAGGCATCACACATGTATCGCTTGAGATTTTCTCTGTCGAAGTTAGGGAAAGGGGTTTAAACCCTGTTGTCCTCAGTTACTTAGCAAAGAGCAATGGCAGAATTGCTTGAAGGCGGGTTCTGTGAGGTGCTGATACTATGCGGTCGTGTCGACCTATATATAAGTCTGCGAAGCACGGTTGTTACACTGCTAAAATTGTTTTATGATGGAATATGGTAATTGAACACACTATCTTTTTTTACATTATATGTGTAAAATATTAATAAACCAAGTATATATTTTTAAGCAATAAACAATTTAACGTATATTTTAAGGATTAATAGAATAATGCATGTACTCGTATTTCGCTTCTGCCCGAATTCTATTCCAAACGCATGCCATGTCGGGCATGTAAGCACATGGAATAATGTATCATTAGATTGCACCACTGTTAAAGGGACGCTGACGTTAACCTAAATTTACAATTCTGTTGTGTCCCCAATAACTTGATTGCAGTAAGTGGCCAACAAATGAAGGAACTTTAAAAACACTTAATAAAAATGTTCGCCAAAATGCCAATGAAAAATAAGCGTATCCATTGAATTTTGAATAGTATTTCGTTTTCTATCTAGCTGACTCGATAATTGCTTGTGATAATTGGATTTTTGGTCATAAAAATGTAAAAATTTTGCACGGTTTCAGAACCGCCCCTAAGCGTCGGCTACAAGGGGTGATGCTTATTTATATGCTAATGCAGCGTTGTAGAAATGCTACGCACGACTTAGGTGTTGCACCTGTCCAATTATAAGAATAACATTTTCCCCTTATGTGCATTTTCATGGAATTTTCTGCATAGAAATTGAGCTAAATTTTGCAATGTTGGAACATCGCTTCACCCTACCTGCAAATATTGCGCTTTCGTACAAGCACCCGTTTTCGTAAATTTTATAGCTTAAATGTAAATCAAAAATTACTTTTAGCTTAGGTGTTTGTAAGAACTACAGGTTGAGGCAACGCGTTTAGAATATAAACAAGGTAAATAGAATTTAACAGATACTTACTTATCACCTTCTCGCCATTATCTGCCAAGCCATTTGTATAGGTGATGTTTCACCCACACCCCTGAGCATTAGTATTCATGGAAGTCAGTCGATCGAGAAAAGAATTTTGCGGCTCCGTCCAATCTTGACGAGGGCTGGACTGTGCTGAGTGGTTGCCATTTCCTGTCGCCCTTTTATTTTTTCTTCAACGACTTAATGAAGTCGTAAAGAATGGGCTGGTATTTCATTATAATGTTTTGAGTTTATCGCAGGGCTGGAGATTTATATTACATTTATTTTAAGTAAATAACTATAGGAACTATTGTAAGGATTATGTATTGGATAATAATTTCATTTAGACAATTATTTAATTTAATAACAATTTCATTAATTCTCTCAAAACATACACAATTACGGAGTTTGATCCCCAGAGCACTAACTAGGATTTCCTGTGTCGTGAGAACAAGCAGAAACATATGTTTGAAAATTACCGAATGTATTAACTTTTATTTAGAATTAAAACATTTTTTTTAAAGTAATCAAAATGTTAAGTTGTTTATTCTTTGACGGCAATCTCTCAAAGCATATAAAGTATAAAAGTTACACTGAAAGCTGAAACTAGTTAAGAAAATAAAGTACTTTCTCGCTTGCACATTGTAACAGATGTGGGTACACAGAATAACAGAACAGGGCATCCATCCAGTTCCCGCGTTCCCAACGTAAGAATTTATCTAAAGCAAATCTCATTGTTCAGTGGATTCGCGGAGACGTGAGCTGAACTCGCAAGTAAGACAAATTCCCATCGACTTGATTAAAGTTGTCAGGGTCGGAATGCAAGAGATGCAATTTAGCTGCAACTGGCAAATATAACGTTTCCTGAAGTTAAAATCGCGCACTATAAACTACATAATTCTCATAGTTGTCGATACGGTACTTTTGGAGGTGAGTAGGTCTGCTCTTAAAAACGTTTATAAAATTCCGCTGTCAATACTGATTTTTGACCATGAAATGATACGTGGTCTTATTCCTTATTCTGTTTACCACAATGTTCACTATTACAACATGAAACACACAACAAGTACACAAAGAAAGTAGTTACTACTGCGTACTATTAATAATTTATTTTATTAGATACTAATAGTATTCAGAATCTGAAACTGTTAGAGTTTCAGTCTTCTATTGTTTCATCATTATCAATAGTCTATTGCAGTCCACTACTGGATATAGGCCTCTCCCATTGAAAATAACTAGTTTTAAAATATAATTTCTCTGTTGTTTAGCGTATGAAAGTTATTTTTTAACTTCCAATAACTGTGCTACGATGTTGATGATCTAGTTTAAATTTCAAGCTATTATCTATTTAATGCTTAATTTATGTCACACCTAATACTGGCTAGTAAAATAATATTGTATATTATAGCTTGATCATGTAATTATATCATCATTTTAGCCAGTTTATCAACTCTACAAATAATTTTACAGAAACAACTTCCTAGTACCTCTAAAATCTGAAAGGTAAATCGGAAGTTCCTGAACACTAAATAATACCTGGCGTCGTTTCAAGCTGGCGTTGAAATTATGCAGCAATAATTTCATGGTTGAAAGCACAAAGTAGAGCTAGCTGACTGTAACTTATACTCACACAAAAGTGGCTTTAAAAGAGCTTATAACAACTGAACACACTGTGAAGAACCTTTCAAGGAACACCGCTACAGAGAATAACGAATTGCTCGTAGATTGTTGTAGATTTTACTTTGGCTTTATACCTTTTACATAAACTTCAAAGCAGTGTTTGTTACGATTTATAAAATTTCATAAAATTGCTTAGGAAATTCATTTTTTATTTAATGAAATACACTGAAAATTATAAGAATACCGCAAAAATATGATAACACTATGATCACTAGATGACTCTCTTTTGCTCTGTGTATTTCTACGGTATTTTTAATAGCACCAATCACGTAACGATGATGACGTGAAAAATTTGCAACACTCTCATGGCATTTAACAATTTTGTGCAAAGCCACATATGCTTTAAGTGATCATATTTTAAAATGTTTCTTAAAGCTCGTTGATATTTCTAATCCACAAAATCCTTGGCACGAGAGAGTATGAGGATTAGACATTCAAATAACGCATACTAGTCAAAATTCTAAAGATGTTTTCCATTATACTTAGGGAACAACACGTAGCACTATAACATGCGACAGTTTGTACGCAGCAGACGCAATTTTGAGTCGGGTTTAACACAGTGTCCATGTGTGTTTCGAGTTGAAATACTACTTAAGTAAACTGAGATTTAGCCCAATTTCGGGGCTTATGCTTCTAAAGGTTTACTTGCACTGGGGTTGCATTGTTATTTAGACACGTAACTGTAAGTGTAGCACAGTAACTAAGTAAACATTTCAGTAGCTGAAATATATTCCATGTTATTTCATGATAACAAAAGTCTTAATTAAATAAATTGTCATAAAAGTATACTTTTTTTGATGATAACTGGTCACATAGGTAAATTTTTATGTACTTCTGTAAGCCAAGGGCAATTGATGTTGATTGTTATAACGAACAAACAAGAAGAAAACGAAATAAGAAATCTCCCAGTACCCTGACAACCCCCAAGCTGGCTGGACAAAAGAATCTACGTTACTAATCAATAGTAAAGCTCTTGAATTAACAATAAATTTTAAATTTTAGTCTTAACGTTAAACAATCCGTAAATTATTGCTACATAAAACTTTGATAGTTGCAGTAAACCGCGTCGAAATTGCTGTAGAAATATATAGTATTGGTGCAATTGGAACGTAGAAGTTACAATACTTTATATCTTCATGCGAAGTCTAATTCAAAATGAACACGCCAATGAAAAGAAGTAAAAGTTTCATTATTGATTGTAGTTGCGGATTCTAGAATGCAAGCCAATTTTATTCATTATTTCACTCTCACACTCACTCACATACAGGCAGAGAAGTTGGAACGCTCTATATGTGAAATTTAACATCACTTATTTAATTGTCATTATATGCACATAAGAACCCGTCAAGTCATTTACAAGTGTCTTGATAAACATAAAAACTATAAAAAAACTATCAGAAAGAAACTGGACAATAATCTGGACCGATCTTTCTTTCTTTATTCCTTTTTCAAACCGAGAAGAAATTTATACAACTTAGAAAGACTATTTAAATACAGCACTGCGCTTTCACTTCGTCACTTTTGAGCAAGTCTGCATAGTTAAAACTAATATGTTAATATAATTTGTTCAGTTCACATTTCTATTGTATCTGAAAAGTTTAAGTTTTAAACTAACCAATTAAATTTTATTCATCAAATTCAAATAAATAAATAAATATTTCGGACATTTGACACACAACGTCATCTAGTTTCAAACTAAGCAGAGTTTGTGCTATGATAACTAGACTGACTGATAGAATACTTACATTATATTTTTTTTTGTAATTACATACATATTATACATAGAAAACACACAAACTCTGAAACAAATATTTGCAGATCATACAAACATTTGATCCGACCCGGGAATGAAACCTGATACCTCGAGCACAGCAGCCGCTTTTGTTACCGCTATGCCGTCGAGGCACTAATAAAGATTATTTATTACCAAACAAAAAGTACGATGTTACAACAGTTGTTGCGACCCCAACTACCCTGTAGGTATCCGAACCCGGCAATTTTCGTAAATACCTATATGTGTACGTAATTTTTACAGAACTTTATTTAAGTTTTATTTTAATAAGTGTAGCAATACGATTTCTTTCTAGTTACTTAGTACAATTATTGCAATCTAAGAACTTTAAATAAATATGAAGCTAACCCGTCCATATTAATCAGGTAATTAATAATTTCAAAAAATAACTTCAAAATTTAAAAACTTATGTTTTTCGTAGTATTATTAGGCATAATTAGATCAAACAAGATATACAACACATACTCGTATAGTCGTATTAAATACTATAAACTGAGATTTAACCTAATATATAGACTATAAAATAAGTAGGTAGCACATTGCAACTTCGGACTCTTCATTTCATTTTGCAGTAGTTGAAATAGAAAAAAACTCATTTAGCTTCTAATTTATAACTCAAACACTAGTATTTCTCAAAAGTTAATACCGTCTCGGGACTGTTATATAATATGAAACTTGCAAGCTCCAATAAACTCGTTGACGGGTAACCAGAGGTGATCTGAAAATCAATAGTTTCATAACAAAGTTTTGTGTTGCACGAAACACTGTGTCCGTATTCTGATTGCAAGCACGTAGCAATAACGTAGCGAATGAGTGACACTCCCCTCGACAGACTGAATTATGTCACCCCTTGCAAATACAGTTAAGTTGTTAAACAATGGGACATATTCGTATAAGTCAATGTTGATTGTACTTTTCTAATATTGGAAAATGTTGATATAAAACTATATTGACGTATTCAATAACTTTTATAGAAATCCTGCTGATTCAATATAAATTTTTAATAATAAAAGCTGTATTACTCAATAGGTAGTGCTGGTTGATTCATTTTCGATCGTAAGTTTTAACTGAACTATCAAGCCAACCTACACAGTACTTATAGAAATTCAATGTTTTGCATAATTTAATGCTTTTTAAAATTATATTATGCTTATAAAGCTTTCACTAAATTTTTAGATTAGAATTTAATAAATTTTACTATAGAAAATACAATGGTGCGTGCTAAAATTACCAAGATCGGTTTTATTTAAACTAATTCGGTATGCGCACACAATCACGCTCACCTACTCTATCCAACACGGTCTCTAGATTGCAATGGCGATCACGCAACGCGCTTGAGTGACAGCACGACAAGGCTCGAAATATTGCAATTATAGAATCGAATACGTCTCTTTGCAGACAAACTATATCTAGAAAATATTTTCTTAATGTCAATGAAATTTCATAAATAGTGTGTATAGAAAATTTATTTTGACCAAGAATTAATTTTGAGTTATTGTATTAGAAATTTAACCTTGGCGAACTAATTATTATATGTACATATATCTTTAAATTTGCAATTTATTGTTTTCATTAGTGTTTATATTCAGCCTTTTTACTAATGTAAACGGATTTGTTCACAATCAGCTATGAATATTACTCAATAAATTTTGGTTTTCCTTTTAATAATTTTATTATTCACAGCTTTCAGTCGTGATGAAATTTGTCTAGTTTTCTTGAAATCGAGCTTCTGATTGTATGTTCAGTTTATTTTTTCTTCTTGCTTGTGTTTAAAATATCATTGCTTACGTTATATGAAAAATATTCTAAAATAAGTAAGGTTTTATGCTGAACACGTTCTAACACGGTGTTAAAATAAAAAATGCTAAGAAGGCCTGGTAAGTATATATTTATCTAGTTAATATAGATGAAATAAACATTGGATGGGTGTTAGGGTATTACGAGTATATGGATATATTAAAACAAAATATGAAATTATATTTATTTTCGTTATTATTTCTAGGACTTATTGTATAATAAATTATAAAAATTTGAGTCATTACAACGCTACAGTTTAATGATGCTGTCATAGCATTTCCAAAACATTGTCTGTTTTTCTTTTCTTAAAAAAATTACACATGATTTTGAACATTTTACATATAATTCATAAAGTTAAGCCTATTTTCCAGAGGGGTAGGTAGAGACAGTTGATCTCCATTTACTACGGTCCTGACACATCTCTTTTGTGAATATTTTGAATAGTTTTATTTACTTAAATAATTGAAGAATTTTTAATATAACTTATTGTCATATGAATCAGTCTTTGTACGTATTGTGAACGAATTCGGAAGGCATGTGGAACACGATCTATCTTGATGTAGGGGTATTAAAGTTTTAAAAAGTTAATAATTAATGATTTTTTAACAACTATTAGTGTAAGTTAAATTTTATTCTTATAAAAATATTTTTTTTTGTAACCCAACCTTGTATAAAAATACATAGCTTTTTAAATCCTAAAGATCAGATTTCACGAGGAAAATTATAAAAGCGGATCACATTAATTAAACGTGTATCTGCCGGCTGATTAAGAGTGCAGTAGCGGAACGCCATAGGGTCAACTTTAATTGGCTCGCTCTTGTATTTTAGATGTGCGATACAGCAGCCGGGGGGTTAATGAATAGAACAACATGTGGACAGTTGTTGTAGTTGCGATATGTTATTTTGTAATTGCGTGTTGGAGGTTTGTTTAGGGAATGTTTGTGCGGTATTAGTGTACGAAGTTTCGGTGCAATTAGGCTTAATGAGGAAAGGTTGGAACTTAGTTTTTAGTGACCTTTGTAACTTTGTTCGTTTTGTGGTGTAAGCTTTTGAAAATGTTTATGTTATCCATTGTTTTATAAGGGCCCTAGGTTCATATTAAACCCAGGAGTAAAGGCATTGTCGCACTGAGGGTTTTGAAGTAATTTTTTCAATTAGTTGTCAATTTATATTTTCTACTTGTTTATGTTCAAAAGTTACGGAAACGATTTAAACTTAACGGGGATTAAGATGTGTAAGTATAAGATTTTTAAATAAAAGTTTATTTCGTTAAGGTACTGGTTTTTTGATAATTAATCGTTCAAAAACAAGTTTCACAACACTTGGGAGATCACGTTTCCCATCCTCTATCGCTATTGAATCTCGCCTTAATCGATGACTGATTTTAAATGAAATAACAAGTACAAATAGTATTTTAGCTATAAGTAACATCTTTTAAGTTGAAAGAGACAGATCAACGAATAAATCAAAGGTAAAGCAAATGCTTTACCTTTGATTTATTCGTTGATCAAACTCTTCCAATTTCAGACAGCAGAAAAAGAAGTTAACAACCAACGTGGTAAATATTTTGATGAAAAATATACAATATCTATATTTGAAGCTTCTAGAAGGATAAAGTTAAGTAGGCATCCTACAACTTAAATGATAATTATGCCAAAAAATTTTTACACTGTTGATTTTAAAAAAAAAAAAATCTACTACTAGTACATTTGTAAATGTATTTTGCTTTAAATATAGTCATAGAGATATATATACATATATACAGAATAATAATTCTGTACCTAATATGTAAATAAAAAATATCAGAAAAATACAATTCATCTCAAGAAAAGGTAATTATGCTTCAATTTGATTCAAAATTTAAAAATTTATGTTTTTCGTAGTATTATTAGGCATTATTAGACTAAACAAGATACACAACAAACATACTCATATGTAAATAAAAAATATCAGAAAAAATACAATTCATCTCAAGTAAACGTAATTATGCTTCAATTTGTGTTGAAACTGTCGTTTAGTGCTGTTGACTACGGGCTACGTGCGTTCAGGATAAAAAATATACAATTTGTATTAGAGAACGCATACTACTTTAACACATTATAACACTGGAATATAACGTTTCAAGAAAAAAGTAAATACTCAACTTTTTTTTCTGTAAAATAATGACATAATTACACCTCCGCAATCACGTTTACTAAATATACACATAATCTGATGCTTATAATAAGTTTTTCTCATGACACTAATTATTTAGCTGTATTGTTTAATTTTGTTTTACACAGTTACTCCCAATAGTACAAAAGATGAGCAAATTAAACAAAGGGCGATAGGGCTCACCAATGGAAACTTAACGAATTGTTATTTTGATGCGTTCACTCGGAAAAATAATCAGGGGTCGTCAACTGAGGGACAGAATTAAAGATTTGTAAAGGTTAACGCTGGTTTTTCTTGTGTTAAGAAAAGAAATCTGAGTATTTTCTTATATATAGATATTTCACCTAATGGTATGAACGGCCGCCTGCTGTTAATAAGCGGATAGAGAAGAGTTTAAGCCTGCGTAAATACTTCCTTTAATTCATAGTCCTGACAAGGGTAAAGATACATCTACAAAATTATGCAATATTTAACAGATAGTACACGGCTGGAGACCGCTGGCACCAGTAATTTGTATGTTTCAAATGAATAAATATTATAACACACGAATCAAATCTCCCCAATACGTGAAACAGAAAATATTATATAATAATAAATATTTCTTTCACGTCTACTTCATAATATAAGATACAAGAGTTTTTAATGTTTTAAAGATTTCAGTAATCTGTTTGTAAAACATTAAATTTCAAGACTAAAGTTGATCTTAGACACAAGGAAAGAAACTGGTAGCAATTTTCATTAGCAACCATAAAAGTCACTTTCTATGCATTTTACTTTTTCTAAATATGACTTGAAACTCGCTACACGTGCGATAAAAGTTTGTTCATCAGTAATAACTATCTTAGCTTCTATTTTTCATCGTCTAAATTTTACATAAACGTAATCGAAAAAATATGTTTAAACGAAATTGGTACTGATAAAACTAATCTAGAATAATCTAAAGTCTTCTGAAAGCTACGCAATCATAAAAAATATATTTTGCACCCAAAGAAAAATTGTTCCAATCTGTATAATAAAGTAATCGCGCGAGTGCTCTCCTCTGAGGTGCCAGTTAACGCCTTCAGGAGGGTTAAGTGAGGATAATTTCCCTTTGCGTGCCCACTCTTAATGACGAGCGGGAGCTTGGAGGGACTGAGGGAGCGACGCACCCTCCCCAAGAGGGCAGGTTGGACAGCGTGTTTCGATTTTCTTGGTCTTGAATATTTTTTTAATTATTTCTTTTCGGATATGGTTGTTAACCGTAACCTAAAAATGACAATTAATTTAATTTAAAGATCAATTTTTATTACACATAGTATTTAAAGTAACACATGTAAAGGTTTTGTCAGATTTTTTTGCGTGTGCAAATTATAAGCGTAAGCTGGTAACGTGATCGTATCATATCGAAACCATAAATGTAGGTTCAGAAATTTGGGTATTAAGTAATGTTGCTTTGCAATGTAAATCTTGTTTTAATGAGAACTTAAAGATATAAATATTCCATACTTATTTAAACAACCACTTTTTTACTAATGTTACCAAGGAGTGGTTTCAATTCAAAATTTTCCGTTTATGCAACCTACACAATAAATCATTTAATTTGTAATTCTTTTATATCTGTTAAAAGTCGTATAAATTCAACAATATTTTACCTTCAACTGAAAAACTCAATTTTTGACAGCGTGTATTCTGAAGAATTCATAGAAGTATTTAAATTCAAGATACATTCTAAATTGTACACGTGTCACTCGACAAGTTGTCAAGTAAAGCAATTTAATTCAATAGACGCTCGTGTACTGTGGTTGCAATGCTAAGGGGAACTAGCTTGTTACTACCGATGAATTATTGTATCGCTCTAACCACGTTTCAATCGTATGTGACTTCGTGTTCCATCGTATCTCTTCGTTCGTTTTATTTTATTTGAAACTCAGAGTCTTTTAAAGGCAGTTTGCGACATGGTTCAAACTGTAATGTTGCAAGTATTAACTTACTATTGCAATTCTTCATTGTGTACTAGTACATGAAACATTACATAATAGAGGTAATTAAACTACAGTCTCTTCCAAAAAACATCCCGATTAGCGGCAATGGGCTCACTAGCTTTTGTGGGACGTGGAACCAAAACAGGCGAAAAGTGGGCGTTTAATATACCTCTGCCTGCCCCTTTGGGGAAACAGGTGTGATTTTATGTATGTTAAATTACTGTCAACAAAGAACACAACTGCAAATCAATTGTGTGCAGAAGATGGTTTTGTTTTGCAACATTTACACTGGAATGTCATATTTAAAACCCGGGCAATATCATGATTTTTACATTAATACATTTTCAAATTCTTTACTATGCACAAAAAATATATAATACAAATGGTACACAGAAGGGGACAAATGAATTTTTTATAGTGTAGGGATATATATGGGTAAGAGTATAAAAGGCGAGCTCCCCCACAAGAATGTACAAACTGGCTACTGTTCAGTTTTTTCATGAAACCTTCAAAGTAAAGACTTCTTGTATACTTTAAAGTCAAGAAGTCAATAATATAAATTATAATTATATTTTATATATTCATTTTTTACATAACACATTATATCGTGGAGTATACGCAATTATTATCATCATGAGCAGTTTAAGATAATCCACTAGACATAGGTTTTATATGTATATGAATGGGTAAATTTCTTGATTTAAAATTTTTATAACATTCATTCAAATTGTAAACCATTACTGATAAAATATTATATTTCAGTGTATTTCTCTCAATAGAAATCTAAAACAACCTGTAAATTAGTAAGGTTAGCGGTCCAATAATATTAAATATTATCTTCTAATATAACAGTTTCACGTTGTGAAGGCTCTCTGGCCTTCGTAACCTACAAAGTTTAAACCGAAGAATCTTATTTTAATGCCTCTATTATTTTAAATATTACGTTCAGATCTATTCTTCTTAATGTCAAACGAAAATTTAAAATGTAAACTAATTTAGTTTTGTAATAACTTTGTTTAAATGAAACGGATTGTAAAATTAGAATAATTTTAAATAAAATAGTTATCGGATAAGTAGCACATGATTTTCTTTACATTAAGCTCAACATTGTAATAGAATGTCCACATCGCAGCCCCGTGCGATATATTTGCTTAATTAAAACTTGTCCCAGTCCAGTAAAGCATAGAGGTAATTATACTAGATAGGATTATGAAATGATGACATAAACTTTTGTATAAACAGATTTTAATTCTCTAAAAACCATTCCAATTTCTTGTATGTATGTTATTTTTTTATGGTGTGAGGAGGGAAAAAGTAGAAGAATGAATGAAGATTACTTCATGGTAAGAGATTACCGCAGTCCATGGACACTTACTACTCAAAAGCCACAGGTACATTGCCATCCTTCGAGAATAAGTATTAGGGAGGGGGAATTTGCTTCAGTAAGCTAACTAACCAACAAAAGCAATGTAATAAAGGCTAACGTTATGAAGTAACTATTTATATATATACATGATCGAAGTATATTCTGGTTAACTAAAATAAAAGTGTAGACAGTAGCAACAGTAAAGAATGTGTTGCGATTATACGACATCGTACCTTACAGCGTGACTAACCTCAATAAACAGGCAATGTCTCGAGGTATCGACCAAATTTTGAGTAATGTCGATACTTGCAATAGAAAATACAAGCGAGTCTACATATTTACAGTCCAAAACCAATCGAAACTACATAAAAAATAAAATGAATGGTGTCGTGGGACACCAGGTAGGAACGAAGTTCCTTCGGATAATGTGGAATCGACACAATTTGCAAAAAAAATCGTGCTCAATTTTATGTAGGTTTTCTTGATTTTTTTCTTAAATTTTGCTGATTAGTTTTTATTTAAGTACAAGAAAGTATTTAGAAAATTCAGTATTTTAGGAAATATAATAATAAATTCCTTAAAATAATAAAATAGCACACATGACGCGCTTTCGCGCCTGGGCAAGTCTCATTTAACGGTTTTATTCCACGCACTTTTTTCCACAGATTTATTCCATGCACTTTTTCCACTTACGGTTTTACTATCACATTTTTTTCTGTTCGGTCCCGCAGCGAAATCCCTATCCCCTCCAAGCCTGCCGTAAGGAACTTCGTTCCAATAGAATATTGTCGAAATACTTGCTACTAAAACAGTATCTTGATTTTGAAATAAACTTACTCGTAATATATCTCTTATAATAAAAACAGATCGATTAATTTTAACAGCATATTATTAATCGTTAATCTAATATTCGAGTATAACATCAAGTTATGCCTTCTTATACAAACTGCTTCCATTTACTTTCAAAGCATAATTTTTTTAATGATTTTAATTGAGAGGCACAATCAGATTCAAATTAAAATTCTCAGGAATTGTGAGTAGTAGGTCCTTAAAGTTTTCGTACACTGAGAGAATCGACAAGCTTCTATAGTATAATAAAAGAAAGGCATATGAATTGCTTTATGAGTTTAACACTACTTCACAAAACAATATAATATATAAACAAAGAATTTAAAAATTGCCAGACTGCACGATTGACCTATTGGTTTAAGCGGTCGCCACACCGCTCTCCACTACACTGAGTATTGTGGGTTCAAATACTACATGGAACAACACTTTGTGTGATCCACAAATTGTTGTTCTGAGTCTGGGTGTTCTACGTATCCGTTTCTTGTATGTTTGTAAAGTCCCCTGTGAAACAAGATTTATTTGTAAAGGGAGCGTGGGCTTTTTCAAAAAAAAAAAACACTAATATCGAAGGAAAAACTCATATCTAGCAGTGAACTTTAAAAACCATTTAATGAATTACAAATAGAGACATAAAACCATCTAGAGTTTTTATACATCTTGGTAAACGGGTTCGTGTCCAGTAGCTGAACAGTTTGTCTTACATCGGAAATCATTAAGTTACGAGCAATATCCAATCGGTGGCTTTGCTCATTAATTGGCGAAATCTAAGTGACGTAATACCGTGTCCTTTTGAACTAGAGATTGAAATTTATGAGCAGTACGCGGTGACAATGGATTAAAAGTTTAACCTGTTTGGAATATGTTTTAGCGTAATTGAGTATCTATTATATCATTCAGTTATTTACTACAAATGGTGTTTAAAGTTTTAAAGCATGTTTTACAATTGGATTGTCATATTATATCAGAAGGCCCCATTCAAATAACTTGACAGAAAACAGCTTGATTGTAAGACAGATTTTAAAAGCTTACGTCAATATCACAACACACGTAAGTTCGAAAAAAAAATGTTTATCAAGAGTTAAATAAATATAACCAATTCTATTATATTAAAAAATCAAAGAGTTTTAGGTTCAGCTGTTAAACCACGAATCACTAAGTTTAAATTACTTTAAATTTCGATATTCAAAGAAAATTTAACGCCGTTAAGTACATCATGTCACGTTTAGTGATTGGAGCCTCCAAATAATAAATTATCAATGCACCATTAGGCTTCTTGTCCTAATAAAACACATTTGTTGGGAGAACTCCAGCCTAAACAGAATTTATTGATGTATAGGGTAAAACAGCGATGCCCACATGTGAACGGGACAGGACCGGAATCGTTGAATGACACGACCTTTCGTATTCAGAAATACATGTAAATAAGTAGCTATTTTCTTGTCAGCAATAAAAATGGGCAGTCAAGCTGAAAGCTGATCTTATTATGATATAATATATTATTATTATATATTATGATAATTATGATATCATATCATGAGATATGAATGGTATTATGATAGCTCTTCACGTTAGATAGTGAGAATAAATATGGTGTAGCGTTCCTTCCACTGGTTATGAGTTTACAATTCAAAAGTGATAAGATAAGAACCAAAAGATATTGCAAGTTTTATGAGAAATCAAATATAGAAAGTGGTGGTTTCCAGTAAGACTAAATACATACATTGATTTACCGTTTAAAAATTGGAAGATAAATTGGTAGATTGATTGTCTTTCAAAGTTATACTAAGTACAAAAATAATCTTGTGACTTCATTTTAATTAAAATATCTGGAAACTGAACTTTATTCGGTTTTTTTTTGATAACACAGATAAAACAACTTTTTCTAAAAATGGAACCCAGGTAGATCGATTTATCGCTCCCGAAACCTCCCAGCATACTAAATTTCATGAAAATCTTTGAAACCGTTTCCGAGATTCAGATTATATATAAATGTACAAGAATTGCCCATTTGAAGGTATTAGATAAAATTTAATGTATAAATGTATATAATCGTAAATGGAAACGAGTAATACAAAGAACCGTATATATTTCATGTTTCACCTTCTCAAATGAAACCTTTTTGTGATAATAATTAAAACGAATATTACGTAAACAGGCAATTTACATCTATAATGGCATATGAGTACCTTCGTAATGTATTTGTATGAAAAACAAACAAGGATTCGTGTACATAATACTATGCAGGTAAAAGCATTTCATTTTAATTAACTTAATAACCTTTGACTCCGGCCGTAATAGTAGCGTTTTGTAAATTACAAATACTGTGTAAAGCCCTAATACAATGAAAGCTTGGTGTCAACAAATCACACCAAGGTAAGGACGACATTAAGCGAGTGCGAAATATTAATTTTAATATATTCAGAGTGTAAGCCCGCTTTGGCCGCGGCTGTAAATTGAGTAAGCGGAAGAAAGCTCATTTATTTTTGGGCGGATGCGGCGAAATTCACATCCGCGTTAAATACACAACCCGACGAAACGCGCACTTTCTCGTTTCGAGTGTTTTCTGTTAAAATTCAATTTCTCGCGCAAATTACTGTCTTTTTGTTCATTCACTTTCTGAATTTCTGATGACGAAATTAGCTCGTCACTTTATCATTAATTCATACGCAGCGCTGTAACATGTTTAATTGAGAATTCCTATTAAAATATTAATCAAAGACTTTAGCTCAGTGTTGCGTGGATAAAACATACATATTTATGGATATTACTTAGATGGATTAGTTATATCGTGTTAGGAAGGAGAAAGTATATTAATCCCCGTATTGCAAAAGTGGATTTGGTGTAGGAAAGCAGCGACTACACAGAGCATGGTGTGGGGTGCCACCCGTGTATTAACGAGTGTTGTGCCCTAGCCCCAAACTAAGTGATATAGATAGTAATCTCCCTTATCCCGCCTTAATACTATTAATGAAATTCTGTACGTGAAGTTTAAATGAAGGTTGCTTGCTGAAAATTATATACCATGTTACGAAACATTTTGTCTTCTCGAATTTCTTTGCTAAATTGATTAAATACTGAATATTATTAATTATTGCTAACTTACAAAAATTTATTTTATGAATCAATCTTCTACTATGTAATTTATGGACCTAGGATAAGTTTTCAATGTATGAAGTGTCCCTATGCATGAAATTTCGTACGGTAACGCACCAGCAAAGTACTATTAGATATAACCTTAAATTTTAGTAGATATACCATTTAACCACAGTGTCAACCACGTGTTTTCTTACCTATTGTGAAAATATCTACTAAAAATATCTATACTTTTGTGCCATATAAAGCATTTTTGCGGTCATTTTATTGCACTGCTTTGTTTAAAAGAAATCTGCAGCTGAAGCGCACAGAATTATTTTTGAAACATATGGTGACAATTATCTGTCGAATACGACATGCAGAAATTTGTTTAAATGCTTTAGAAATAAAAACTTTGACCTTGAAGATGAAGAAGAAAGAACGTTCATGAGCACCGATGAAATTTGAAGGTGAAGAATTGGAGGCATTGCATGGGAAACACGTAAAAGTAGGTGCTACAAGAGTTTCGAAACGTTCAAAAGTATTAGCAATGATCCATAAGCAATGACATTGGATACTGTATAAGTGGAAAAAAAGCTTTTACATCGTAATAAATCTGGAGATGAAAAATAAATTTAATAAGATAATTCAAAATGTAAGAAATTGTAGGATATCCCCAAAACTAAATATTCACGGTTCGAAGCTTCTACTCTAAATTACCATTTGGATTTTTAAAAAAAACAATGTTTTCTCAAGTGCTTATAACACTTCACAGAATACTAAAACATAATCTATCTTTTTTATTTTTTTTGTCTGTCTATCTATCTCCTTGTTTGTTTGTCCAGGCTAATCTCTAGAGCTACTGAACCAAATTATTTTAATATGACTTTCACTAGGAAAAAGAGGAAGGTACTGGGCAACAAATAGGCTATTTTTTATTCCAGATTTCCTATGAGATTGGGATTTACGCAGCAAAATCCACGTCTCTAAGGTAAAAATTCAAAATTTAAATCCTACGCGAATGATGTGGTTATAGCTAGTTTATTATAAAATTGTAGAAAATAAATTTTTGACGCCTTTTGTCTATATTTTTTTTTCATCCATTTTAGAGAAGCAAGACGGGCCCACAACGTTGTCTCACTCACTGTTGTTTGACCAGCCGTGAAATCAATGAAGAAATTTGAAGAAAGTTGTTAAATTAATTAAACATCATTGAAAAATAAATAATTCGTTTTATTTATTATTTAATAAATTACAATAAGTAACAATTTGCGTATAAATAATATTTATGTTTCATAAGTATAGAAAGTTTCTAAAACCTGTCCAGTTGTCCAATCTTTCACAGACAAGTGCACATCAGTGTGTAAATCATGTTTATTACTAAGTTCCAAATGGATTAGATCATGATCTAAAACCCCAGAAGTGAGGTAGAATGCTGCAAAATGAACTTCTGGAGCCAATAATGCCAATATACCACCAACTCCTGAGGCATTACTTGCTGACCTAAAATCCAAGTTGCAATGCACCTTTGCTTGAGCGTATTGCTTATATCTATATACAAGAATTAAGTATTAACAGATTTAAATCCTTAACAAAACAAAAACTATGCGAAAAGGTTAGTTTAGCTACAGTTTTAAATTATTATAATGATAAATTCTATACCGTCGGTATTGACAAGCTGATTCAAAACTATGCTCTTTTCTTCAAAAGATCAACCGAGACCCTATACTGTACTTGTATAGCTTTAATTTGCTTAATGTTCACGAATTTAATAAAATATAGTTAAAAAAAACTAAAAAACATGCTTTTCTAATTAACCCAACTAAAAAGTAAAAAATAATTTTTAACATTAACAATAATAGTGGGCGGAAAATATTATTATTGTTATGAGAAAAGCATGGGGCGCTTTGTACCATATCTTTCATACTATTTTTGAACTCTAGCTCTGAAAAGCATGTAAAAAAGGATACCTATATGATTTGTTTCGCCATTTCTTCCCAGAATGAGTCTCAGGAAATACCGTCGCCTTTTAGTTGTTAAATCCAACGTGTAAAAATATTTATAAAAGATTACTTACAGCAATAAACATCATTTATCACTAGACACAATTTTTTTCCTATTCTATATATAAATAATGAAAGATTAACATATATTTTGACTTCATTTTAATTCAAGTAGTAATAAAAGTATAGTTAAAATTTAAGATTTTGTTTTTTTTTTGATTATATATAATTTTTGAATGTTACACAGTGTGTGTATCTTAGATTACCAAATATATTTGTGTTAGCTATAGTTACATAGTTTAAAATGCATTTAAGATTCACATCTAGTAGATGTAAATCGGAATTAATTTTCATATATGTATACGATCTATGTCTTTAAGTGAGTTTTTACATCAGTTTTGTGAATTATACTAATAAAAAAAAAACGATACACAATAAGTATATCATGTAATGATTTTTAATCATACAAAAAAGGGAGGTATTATTAAATAAATAGGGTAGAAATATGCAAAGTATGCCAATCATTGGTTGTTAATAATATTTCTTTTTTCTATAAAAGGACAATGCCCGCATTATGAATAAATCCTGTGTCGCGGGGGACTTTACAAACATACCAGTAACGGACACAAAGAACACCCAGACACAGAACAACAATTTGTGGATCACACAAAGTGTTGACCCATGTGGGATTTGAACCCACAACACTTAGCGGAGTGGAGAGCGGCGTGGCGACCGCTTAAACCACTAGGCCAAAGGTGCAGTCAAAATTAAAATTAACAACTTTACACAAGGTATATAAGGCTAAGTATTATAACTTACTGAGACTCACGGCTGGCTTTGCATTACAGTGGGTATGGCTGAGTTTTCCGCATTCTATCTCAAAAACGGTTGGGCGTATGAAAAAAATTTTAAACAAAATTTGGCACAAATTAAAATAAAAAAATTAACATCATTGGAGCTCTGGAAATCGATCTATGGACATAATCACGAGAAATTTATTTTTGTCACCTTTGATCTTAAATAACTTATCACGCAGACACAAGAATTTATAGGTCGTTAGAGACAATTTATAGAACATCAAAATAAAAGTTTAAGCCAATTTCAAGGCCGAGTTCTCTTTTATGCTTAAGTGGTTGGACTAACATGATCAGCTCTTTACAGACGTTGTACGCAACGTACACACATCGGATAAGCTATTTCTTATCAATTGACATGAAATCAGAAAACAAACCTGATCGCTATTTTCTTTCAATTCAGCTTCACTTCTTTTATATACATGTATAAAATACCACGTAAATACTAAAAACTTACACTATAAGATAAATAGTAGATAAATGGACTAATAATTAATACAATCTTAGGAACGCATGAGTGGGCAATAATAATCTAAAAATACATGTTTGTAGTATTTATACTTTTAATTTATATTTGTGTTTATACACGACTTAAGTGATACATGGAAAAAAGGAAAAAAAATAAAAATAATTATTGTCTTTTTTTATTTGTATAATATCACTTTCTTTAACTTTAGTACGTATATTCGCATGGTTAGTCGAAAACAGTCTCTCTTTTTACACTTTAACTTCTAAAAGATTTTTTTAATTTACACTCAAAATGACGAAGATTTAATTAACATTAAATAATTGAAAAATGTAACTTTCATTAGTTAGAATAAAAGGGGCCTTGCACTGATTATACACATGATCCAATGTCTTAATCTATTTTGTTTTCAAAATCAGCAAGACGGAGCGCTGAATTAAACAAACTGTAATTATCATTTAGTTTTAAATTCATCAAGTTAGCAAATTGATTTACTTACAAAAAAATAAAGATGTTAATTGAGTTAGTAGATGTGTATTGTGAATTACAAGTGAGGCTGATCAAATAATCCTACTGATTCTCGCCACTGGCTTAAAAGCCTTTACGATAAACAAAGATAAATACAACTTTAGCGTGGGTTTACCAAAGTATTTTGTTAAAGAACTGTTTACCTTAAATTTTCTGAGAAACTCTCCGAATATCATACTTTATTTGAATATTGAATACACATAAAGTTTTACACAAACTTTGTTCGCATCATATCACGTCCCATCGAACGTCGGAGACGTATCAAAGTAAAAAACATCGATAAACGCTCAAGTGGCTTCATTTCCCAAAGTAATACAACATTCTGTTCAATCCTCTTTTATGTTAGGATGAAACACGTACCTTTATTGGAAGAGTTTTCGGTGCTACCAGGTGTTTTAAGGGGAAAATGTCAAATCTTTTTAAAATAATGTATTTCAGAAAAAAGTGTATAGATAAATTATATATGTTGCAATAATCGTTTGTCTTTATTTCTAAAAAAGGCGCCCTTTTTAAAATAACCCTTGTAAATTGTAAACAATATTACTAGATACACTATGTTCGTTATAAGTTTTTTGCATGTCTCATACTAACTCATTTAGTGTAGGCTATTTATTACTAATTCTCAGACGTTGATCAGATCAGATCGCTGAACACCTGATGACACAAATAAGTGTCGCACTCTACAAAGCGAATAACCGTAACCAGCAGAGACAGATAGTTGACAGAGCGGAATCACTACACTCAGAAGTGAGGGAACGGTTAAGAAGAGAAATTACTTCAGGTCTTTGATTCTATACCACTGTTAAGTTCCTATTAGACTGTCGAGAAAGTAATTTTAAAAATAAGACAGACAAGCTTTTTTCATTATTTTTTTTATGCCTTTATTAACTATTTAAAATTCTCCGAAAGAAAAGCTGTTTTGTATTTTTTTATTTGGGACACAGTATTGTCCATTCATCACACGTAAAGTCTATGTATCGTCGTCACGTACTGTCCCTTAGAAAACTTTTATTGCTTGCCTTAATTGTGACATCGAAATACAAACTACTCGTGTTAGTAGTTAAAGTTTGTGAGCAATTTAAACTAAACGTACGAAAGTTTCCAAGCTCCTCGTAGCACTTAAAGATATATAAAATTTGAACGAAAAAAATTCGTAAGCATATATACGAATATAAGATAAAAACATCATCATCATGAACAACGTATGACAGCCCACTGTTGGACATATGCCTCTCTCATTACACGCTACTATGATTTACTTGAAGCTCCTCGCATCCAGTTTACAGCATCTTGCACAAATCGTAACTCCACCTGGCCTGTGGGTGTCCTACACTACATTTGCGGAGACACAATCTCTACTCTAAAACTCGTTTACGCCAATGGTTGTTGGATCTGCGGCTAATATGGCCAGCCCACTACTACTTCAACTGGCTAACCCGGTAGAATTTGTCAATAACCTTAGTTCTCTGTTCTCATACGTAATACGATCGCTTAGAGAAACGCCAAATATAACCCTCTCCATAACACTCCGAGCGACTTTGAACTTGTGGACTCAAACCTCGTGAATTGTGAGCTATATGAGTCATATGAGTCATGACTCATGAAGGGAAGGAGGTACTTTTGAATTATATTATTTCGTCGTTAGGCACTGTGGGATCGATGATGAGGCGACACGACACTGCTTCCCAAATGTTGCCTAACCTAACTGAATTCCTCTATTCAGCTCGTCCTGGATTTTTTTGCTGTAATGTCTATCCGAGATAAACATATTTTTGAACAACTTTGAAAATGTCTGTATACCAGAACATTATACATTACAGAGATATCTCATCACTTGGATGAATCACCAATCACTTGGCAACGCTGCACAGACTCTAGAACAGACCAAATCATTAAGGTCTTCTCATAGTCTACGAATGCAAGACACAGGGGTTGATAATAGACTTTTGTCTTTTATATAATCTGCCTTATATTGTGGATATGGCTTATAGTGTCATTTCCACTCTAAAATCCAGCTTACTCCGTTGGTTGAAATCCATAGAGTCTCCACGGAAGACGGTTCATGATGAATCTTGGGCAGCTTGTAGACGTGGTTTAAAAGGTAAATAAGCGATAATTTTTCAACATGGTATTGTCATTCTTTCTTAAAGAATAAGACGACCACACTACTGTCCCATGCCTCCGGAGTTCTCCTTTTGAACGGGACAACCCTAAAAAGTTTTGAAAGCTTCCTCAATATCGATTGACCTCCAGACTGTTACAGCTCTTTTGTAACGCCATCCTCTCCAAGGCCATTTCCATTTTTAAGCTGTTTAATTTCGATTTCTTTAATGCTAACTCGTGGCAGGTTTTCGATATAGTCACGTGTTAATGTGGCTCTAGAGTCCTCATTTTTGGGATTAGGCCGAAGTAAATACGAAGCGTATAACCGGCTATATAAGGTACATAATTTCAAAAAGACTACCGGAGTAACGAATTCGACAACGACGATGACAAGATTGTACGAATACTTTTGACTCCCTTTTCTACTCGATCACTCCTTCTATTGAAAAAGTGTTGGGACACCAGAGATCGTGTGGTATAAGCTTTATCGATGAAGTGATAGGTGGATTTTAACTCTGTTCCTTCAATAACCCTAAGAGCCTTCTACTTCCTAACCTTACGCGAAATTTACGAAATCTGATACCATCTTCCTTGAAGACCCGAGTTAAATTTTCGAGGTTCTAGTTTACATCTGTTGCAATTTCCACGGCAGCGAACTGATTTTCCAGTTTTAATTGGATTGTTTCAGTTCCTGTCATTGCCTAAAGCAGAGATCGGAGCCTGGATCTCAACAGACGGGCAAGTTCAGAAAGAGCTTTGAACAAGTTGGTGATCGCTACCAGTATTGAATCTGTTGAGCACTAAGGCTACATGCTTCTTGTCCGTCGGGACCTTGCCACGACCACATCCTTTGAGGCTGTGTGTTACCTCCGCCCAAACCGATATTATCCTACTACTTAAATTCGACTCATAAAAACAAAAAGCCTATCGTGTTTTCAATCATACTGAGCATCTTTCGTTTCGCAATGAAACGCTAATTTTAAACTTAATATCAAAACTTGACTAGGTTTTAAGACTACTATCATAGTTTCATAAAAGCTGAAAACTTTTTACTTATTTTATAATCGCTTTAGATCTTTCAGTTAAAGCTTTTTGTAAAATAATCTTATTGTTTGCGTTATATTATATTCAAATTTTTCAATGAGAATAGAAATCGACCGTTTTAATGTTTATATACTCATCAATTCTATTTATTTATTTATACTTTCCGCACATACTCTTAATACCGTAAGTCGTGAATTAATTCAATTTTAACAATTTATTTTAAAAAACAAAAAAATATTGGTTTCTTACACCAAATGTCAAACAAGTTAAAACCAGTGTTCTAATAAATGGAAAGGATTTCGATCTTGTAGACACCACCAAGTTTTTTGGACATAATTCTTGAGTCTAAATTAGACTTAGCTTTGCAGCATGCACAGCTTATAAAATTCGTCAGTTAACCGATGTAGAAACTTCTAGTCTAGAGTATTTTAGCTATTTTCATAGTGTAATACCATATGCTTATATTTTTTTGACACTGGTAAGCAATGGTATATGCAGTCTAGAGAGGGTAATGCTCGGAATTTCTTTGCGTGATCGAATCAGGAAAGAAAAGATCCGAAGACGAACTAAAGTCACCGATATTGCCAGAAAAATTGCTAAACTTAAGTGGCAGTGGGCAGGCCACATTACACGCAGAAACGATGGACGATGGGGCCGTAAATTTCTGGAGTGGCGACCGCGTACTGGGAAACGCAGCGTTGATAAGGGACCACAAGGTGGTCCGACGACCTGGTGAAGGTCACGGGCAGCTTCTGGATGCGGGCGGCACGGGACCGCCTGTTATGGAGATCCTTGAGGGAGGCCTATGTCCAGCAGTGGACGTATTTTGGCTGAGATGATGATGATGATGATGGCAAGCAATATCTACTAGAATTTGAAATTACTAGCTAGTGCTGCTTAGCTGATGCGTTACTTTATGAAATTCCATGCACAGAGGGCCACTAGGCCATCTTTTAAGAAACAGTGAGAATTTTTTTAAGTCATAATTTAATGTTGTGAGGAAATGCTGCTGACGTTAAAAGTACCTTTATATTGCAGAAGAGGGCTATTCATACAATTTATAATCTCAGTTATAAGCAGTCACTGAGTGATAAGTTTAAAGAAATTGGTATCGTGACAGTCGCATGTATAAAAGTTTAATATATACATAACGAAAAATACCTACAAAATTATAATAATTTGTACTCGTATAAATACAAGGCCAAAACTTCCTAGCTAATCGGCCAGCAATTGACTATTAAAGGCATTGCAAAGACAATGCTATTAACGATGTTGAAAGAAAAATTTTCATTTATTCATAAAGTTTCGCGACATTCTTCATATCAACACTAGGAATAAAGATAAACTCTTTAGAATCTTTAGACAAAGTCTTTTCGATGTCGGGATCTGCGATTCTACAATTAAATTCGAAGCAAATTTCAAGAGTTAAGTATTAACTAATTTTAGTCCTTCATGTAACATAAACTATGTAAAAAGGTTTACTACACAGTTTCAGATTATTTAAATGACAATTTTGCTTGGGATTGATGCTGCTCAATCCCATATTTACGTTTGTTGTGTTTCATATATTGTTTTATTTCAAATTTGTTATTTTTTCTTCTTATATGAGATTATTATATACAGTACTCGTATAATAGTTTTTTGCTAATTTAAAGGTTAGTGTAGTTTAGATTACTACTATTTGTTGATATTAAGTATCTTTCTGGTGGATTTGAGTGTTTCAAATGTCCTGCTGGCGATAGTGTCGTACTTCGGGCCGTTAATCTTGACTAATACTAATTAGAGGACACGATGGTTAGGGTTCGTATGCTGTCTGTATGGACAGGCCGCTTCAAAACTATGATCGTTTTTCGAAAGGCCAACCCAAACCCTGTACTGTACACATTTAGTTTTTATTTAATCAATGTTCATGTCTTTGAAATAAAAACCACCTCTGTGGTTTGATTCTGAGAGTGAGTTCTAGAAAATGCCGCCACCTTCTAGCTGTAAATTTCAAAGTGCATAAAATATCTATAAAAGATTAAAAAATATTTACTAATATTATCGATAGTTACACACACACACACACACACACACACACACACACACGTGCATTTATAATAACTTTCTTTATTTAAAAGTTATACATTTTGATTCTATTTTTAATTTATATAATAACTAAAGTCCTTCTTATCTTTAAATAGGAAAAGAATACTTTCAATATTTATTTACTTCCCTTAGCTAAATTAGCTAAAGATAGGAATGAAAATTATATTTACGAAGCGAAATGTAAAATATTTTCTTAATCAAATTAGAACGGTTCATTTAAAGCCAGTAGCCAAACCCAATTTTTTCGTGTTCTACGAATCGCAAGAAAATCATTTTCATGGGTCAATGGTTTAAGTGGCTGTCATTCAGTTGGTATTGGATAATATTGAATCTCGGTTCTCAGTTTAATTAAGGATGATGAATGGCAAATGTCAATCACGCGATTCGTTATGAGAACAGACATCGATACCTGTTTGTTTAATGGTAGGCATTTTATTCAGTTGCTATAGACGTGTCTACTTTAGTATATTTGTTCGATATTATACGGAATATGAGTCGCGCTTACACCGGAATGTCGGTCGGGTGTAGCTTAGTATATCTGAGTCGGAGTTAGTATATCTCTCTCTCTAGTTAGTAGATCTCTTTACGCGTTTGTTTGGGGATTTGTATCTGAAAAACGAAAGCTTTTTTTGCGTGTCGTGATAGTGTCCACGTCTAATCAGTATATCTATAATGATTCACTCACTCTTGTTAGCTAATTGGACTTTCATTTCGTGTCGTTCGTGCTCCGCGTTGGGATAACGGAATTCTTCGTGTGTTGTGATAATGTGTTGTGTTGTGTTTGTAAGCCAGAAAGTTTTGAACTGCTCAAGTGAAATCGGGATCTAGAGATTTCGGCCCAATCGTTCTATGCACACTCTTACACACATGGAAATAGCACTAATACTTTACAACCGTTTGTCTACGACAATGATGATCATGTAAATACTCCACGGTAAACAACGATTTACGAAAAAGAAAAAAGAATGAAAATCGTTTATTCTGACATTCACAGGACAGTAAATTATTAAATTGATACATTATAAGAGCACTCTGTTATGTGATACAATATTTATAAGGGAAAAACATTTATGTGATTATTAATGTATGAAATGATTTTTATAACAAGGGTTTTTTTCGAAAGTGTCTATCAAAACACGTGAGTGCCTATAATTCAAAACTGTAAGCACATTTGACATCCTACAAACGTAAATAGTTTAAGAAAACTATCAAATGTACGAAAATGACCTCTCTCAACGCTAAGACACGTAGTGAAAACAAAATATTGGACAATAATAAAAGAAAATTAATTGCATATTGGTTAAGGGTCCTGCTCTCATAGTCAAGATGCAATTGATTTTCTTTCTATTTCATTCGATCCAAGCGCTTTGCTGGCCTTTGAGGTAGGAGTACATTTTTTTAAATTTTCTCAAACTGGTCGTTCTATTTTCTTAAAAATACACAATTAATATAGACTATCTGAGAGACTGTTGAAGCTTAAAATTTATTTAGTTTTTTCTATGAAGGGCGTGTTTGTGTAGTCTTTAGTTACTGATTTCAAAGCTGGGGTCGTGGGTGTGATGCCCAAGATCAATAATTGAATAATGAGTACTGGTTACCACAGTATAGGTTCTGCGTAATTCAGAATCGGTTGAAAGACGTATGTGAGATGTTTTAAGTTACTATTGTTTGTAAATGTAACTTACATAATGTTAAAAATCAACATAATACTTAATAAATTTTCTAAATAAATCATGAATCCATTTACTACGCTATACTCATGTATTCACGAGAATATAGTAACCTCGTCCTTGGATACAAAATTTTATAGCCAAGTGACTAACTTCACATTATCAAAGAAGTATTAAATATTGTTTTTCAAAGCGACATTAACCAAATATATAATATATAAAACATGTCTTAGTAAAATCAAAATGAAAACGAGTACTACCGCTTTCATGAACACATCACTTTAGTGCGTATACATATAATAGGTATCGTACCGGAGAAGTTTGTAGGAAGCTGTAACTCATTTTCCTGTTATGTTTAATTTTCCTCGTTTATGTCTGAACTTTGGCAGTTACGTCTAGTTAAAGCTCTAAGTATTTAAATAAACCTGTAAGTTTTTTAATCCAAGGCGTTAGAGCTATGTATTAAAATACTTTATTCCTGTACGTTATTTACAATATCCTTGTACATGGTATAACAGTTGCAGACTTATTTTACCCACCCGACAAGTTTAAAAGGCTGTGTGGAACAAGACAAGAAACTAGAAAAATCTTCTCAAAAGCTTTAGCAAATCATCAATGAATCCATTAAATATACTATAGTAAGTGTTTTTTCTTTAAATATTTGATAAATAGCTGTTTGCTTGTACTTATAATTAAGTGTGATTATAACTTCTGTGTCTAATCCCAGCAGGTTGAATTCAATTCTAAGCTTGTTTATATATACAGATTATATTATCGGGTCACTTGATAAAAATGGTCCGTACTTGGGTAAGGTTGTGCGCTATAAATATTTTATCTAGATCTTTAATTTCATTATGGTATATAAATAATGCTAGATGTTTTATAAATCTAAACTAGGAGTTCTGAGATAATCAACGGAACGGTAAAAATTTGTACGCAGCTCCTAGAGTATAAGACTTCAATAGGCGGTATAATTTTGAAATCAATTAACCTAAAAGTAAAACTCTTAGCCACAAAGTCAACCTTGTTTTTACATTTACTAATACACTACTGCACAAATTTTTCAAACCCTGAATGAAATGAAAAAACCAATACATATGTAAGGTGGACCACGAATTAGTTAACATTTGAAAAAATCATATAAAAAAGAACTTTTTAATATATTTATAGAAGTTGTTTATTTACCAGAAAGCTAATTAGTTAAAATTTACTTTTTAAGAAATTACATCGTCTAAATGACCACTGTTTCGACGATTGCACCCTTCTAAGAGAGCACCAAAATTTTCGAATACTCGTCGGCAAAGAGACCCCGAGATCACCGACATTTCTTTGCTGATTTTTCTTTTAGTTGACATAGTGTATTTGGTTTATTGATGTAGACACGATTCTTTAAATAACCCCATTAAAAGAAAACTGCTGTGGATAGATCCGCACTTCTAGGTGGCCATGGAAAGTCGCCTCGTCTGGAGATCAGCTTTTCCGGAAAGATGTCTTTGACCACCGGCAGGGACTCATTGCATGTATGACAAGTTCTCTATCCTGTTGAAACGTTGTGTTACGATTGTAGCCAGTAAATTGCCGTTGCATCGGTCCCAAGAACATATTTATACAGGATGTTAGATTCAAATATTAACGAATTTTGGCCAACCCTATATGAACAAATTAGTGGTCTTTCAAAATAAAACGACAGACCTACAGTCAGTCACCATGTCACCAACTCAAAGGTATTTAGTATTTATTGATGATCCATGAATTCTCGTATCTCATCCATCATCAAAAGCCAAAAACAATCCACGGCCGGATATAGTCTTCTCCTTTAGAAGGTAATTTTGACCTACTACATCCACTGACCAAACGTCTTATACATATTTATACATGATTGCATACATTGTATGTCTTTCATTCCGATAATCTACTATGTTGTTTAATTAATAACTAATAATAAAATTTACTAGTATGTAACTATCTCATTTAGATAACGTTCAGTAACTCAATTAAGAAATTAGTAACGACGTATAGTGGTTACACAAATATTGCAAAGTACAAGTATATAATATCTAATTGTTAATTAATTTTAATAATAGTTAAAGTTCATTAATGTTTCTGTTTAATGTTGCTTCACAAAATAATGACATAAATAAACGGGTTTTATTCGTTTTTGTAGTTACCTTGAATTTATGAAAATTATATTTCAATTAATGGTTAAAATATTTTAAATTTTGATATTATTTATATGACAATAAGTTGAAAAAAGGTAATAGTAGAACATTCAAACATAATTAGTACATAGTGGTGTTGGCTCTGTCACTTTTCAAAAATAAATTTGGCGCCAGTTTTTAGTCTTTATTCAACAAACCATAGTAAATTCAAAAGGTGTTCAGAACAACTTCCATATCGTTCCACTCAATACGTAGACGAAACAATAAAAAGCTGCGTACTTTCAGTATTAACAGTAGATTCAGCAAACGTCGGCGCACTCTTTCAAATGAGATGGCAAGTAATTTCGTGAAAACCCAGTTCTGAAATAAATTATTCATTGGTGACGAAACGCCTCAAGCCCCGTATTCATTTCATTTCTGAATCTGAATTCTACTTTTCTTTCACGTTTTTTACACCAAACCTTACCTTTAATAAATTTTATATAAGCCCTAAGATTAAACACAGCGAGGTGCTGTCTCGAAAAGGTATTCGAAATTATTGAGAATTCTTTACATCCTTTTGACGATTGCTTTTATTTCTTTGCTGAATTATATATAGTTTGGTGTGATTTACAGGGCCTTCGTGAATTTGTTTTAGTGTCAGCGTTATATTACTGTGAACAGGTTTAGTGAATTTTTGATGTCAGTACAAAAGTAACTGTGTTCAAGGTATAGACAACCTTAAAAGCATTCCAGGTCAGATTAAGTTGACTTGTAGACTCAGGCAGACTCTTTAGATTATTTAGATACACTATTTTGCATGTTGTTTGAGTTTTACGATCGTTGTTGGCATCCATTTCATGTAAACTTATTTTTGGATAGAAAAAAATAATTAGAGATCAACAGGATTTCTATACACAAATGAAAATGTTAAAGTTATTGATTATCTTTTTATTTCAATTTTACAACCAGTCTCTGGTAAGTTCACAAAACTATCACATTAGAAAGGCTGTTTACTATGAAATTTGAAAGTTTTCGACGTTATCACAGACTGTAATGGCAGGCAATCCATTCACGATTCAAAATTATTGTCATAGCTTCGCTCTAATTTTACATATCGGTAGTTTGCGATAGCTCTTTAGTACGTTAATGGTATTTAGAAGTGTTTTAGGCCGGAGGCTGTTGCAAACTCCATGCTACCATATGTTACGACGATTATATATAATATAATCGTGCAATCGTTACGGGTAGTTGAAGGCCTAAAAAGTTCAATAATAGTCTTTCTGACTTCGATATCGAATAGTACTTGAGTAGTGGAGGTCTGATGGCAGTTGCTTCATGTAAATGTAATGTTAATTCGAAGTTTGGTTGTATCGTAGCAGACTTAAAGCCGTTCCCAACCTAATTTGGGAAAAAGTAACGTAGAAACTCGAAGGAAGAAGATTTAACATTAAGATTGCAAACGAAACATTAGAAGCTACTTACGCTTTGTCGTTTCTAACCTGAAAAAAAATTGAGTACAACTATTAAAGCAAGATAATCGTTTGCCCATTATTTTCTTTGTATACGTATAGATAATAAAAGCAGTTATCTTGAAACAGTGTATTATTATGTCGTTGAAAATCCTTTTTATACAGAAATAAATAAAATGTACTCACGAGCGGTATTTTAGGACGGCTACCATCGCACGGACCGCTGAAGGATTATGCAAATGGATTGCAAGCTTTTTTGTATAAGAGAAGCAAAAATTGAGTTGAAAACAATGGATAACCTAATTGCAAAGATAAAGACGATAAAAAAGGCGCAGATTTATTTTAAGTGCTTTATACTGCGTTAGAAATTACATGAATGGAAAATATACTTAAGGTTGTATTTGTCTAACAACTAGTTAGCAGTCTTTTTGTGACATTTTAAGTATTTATCACTTGCGAACTTACATAGTTTTATTATCAGCCTTTTTTTCTCCTTAGAAAAACCTGGTAAATAAAAAATATTTGAGTTTTAATTTGAAATGACCGTGCTACCGACGTAATACGGCTGTCAATGTAATATTTGCCCTGGACATTTATTGGTCATTAAAATCAAAACGTAAAACTTGCAAGTGTCTTACAGAAAAATATTAAATTTATTTTAAATTAATCCAATAACTTGTATCACAGACAAAACTGTGCCCTGATGGTAGTGATATGTACATAGAGGATCGACTATAAGATTTCGATACAAATATCGGAGTGTCTAAAAAGCGAATTTAAAGTTGATGATGAGAAGTTATTCAACTTGAAATTGTTTAACTTTTACTATATCATTACTATTGACTATATAGTTCGTCTCCAGCACAATTTTTTTTTCTGTTTAGTATTATTCGTGCGTCGATAAAAGTAATTTATTTGAAATTGCTAAATTGCTTTCAAGTTCCTTTTACTAATTACTTAATTGGGGTTTGGTAAAAATTATAATTCGGCTCGATAACTACCGTTAGTCACTTTTTGTGATATTCAAATAAATGCTGATATACAAAAAAAAGTTTTTGGTTTTAAGTTAATCCGTGTGGAGACTGATTAAGTGTACGTAGTATTTATAATGCCTATTCATCCTATGGGTATCGTGAGAACTGGTTAAGGGACTAAACTACGTGGGACAATAGCACTGCAAAGAATAGGCAAATTTTAAAATACCTGCCAACGTGGTATACCAAGACAAAACCTCCTTCGTAGAGAGAAGTCGATATCCAGCAGTGAATTATTAATAGCTATTGAAAATAATGATGATGTCATAAATACTTAAGGTATAACAATACTTGAATTATATTTATAACATAAAGAAGAACAAAATATCTACTATATTAGAAATGCATTAATGTTTATGCCACAAGAGTAACAATAACCTCACTAAACTAATTACTAAGTCCCTGAACACGAAATTTGAAATACCTCACTTGCATCTTGCAACTGATTACCTACACCGACAATTTAAATCAGATCGGATATTGAGTCTATAATTTTATTAAGCTGTTTTGAGTGGCATATTCGTGTGGTTTAATTAACAATTCAGGGAAATTATGGACAGCCTATAACTCAATGGGGACGAACAACATACTGTGAGTGGGTCACTTACTTTTTTGAAATACATTTTCTCTTGTCTGAAAGATTTTTTTTTGTTCGATTGACTTGTAATGGAGATTACAATTGATTAGTCGTAGTAGGTTTAGAATTTCGTAAGTCGTAGGGGAACCATATTACAAGGCTTACCTTTCATTTATGTGTGTAGTTTTTCAGATGTCAGGTATAGGAACAGTTAAGTGGTTTTTTTTATAAGTGGTCTCTTAGTACTACTAAAAATATTCAATACTAATTCCTTCTAAAGCCTTCTTCTTCTGTCTTTCTTTCCCAATGTTTTTTTTTAAATCTGCTAACTTGGTTATATTTATAGGTGTTAAAAATAAATGCGACTTTATACATGAGTAATTTAAAAAAAAAGTAAAATAAATATATTTTAACATTAACTTAGTCTGATAAACTACACATGTATAAAAAAGAAACTGTAAGGAGTTTACTGGAGTTTTTTTAAATAGATCCATTTTTAGTTATTTTGTCGTATTTCTTAAGTAATTTTTGCGGTAAAGCTAAAAATCAATTAGTTACAGAACTAGTAATAAAAGCTAAAATATGTTGAATGTAATTCAAGATTACTACGTAGACGTCATTTATATTCAAGTTAGATTAATAGTAGTGTTTAACAACGAGTGTTGTAGAATGAGATTTGACTAATAATATAATATTTGTCTTGACTAATAATATTGAAAGCTTTTATTTATTGTTAATTTCTATCAAATTAATTGCAGTTTTACTTTACTTTTATTATTATTACTTTTAATTTACTTTTATTTACTGTTTGTTGCCTATATCCAGCAGTGGATTATTAATCTGTTGATGTGATATGATGTGAATAGTAATTTTATGTAGTACTTTTTTTCTATTTTAAGAGCCTGCCAAAGTGACTCTACTCTGCCCGATAGAAAGTATGAATAGAATCCATGAATTGTGGACATCATATTCGTTGCGAATGCAGACAACACAGTATGGTAACTCGCACTATGGCGTCCTAATAAGATGCTTTTTCACGCCTCGCTTATCAACATAAAAAGTAGGACAGTCATCGTGGCAGTTTAAAGTACTCCTACTTACCACGATAGCTATCACCCCTGTATCAATGACCCAAGGCTTTTATTTTCTGTAAAAAAAAATTTTTCATGTCAAAAAAATCGGCGAATTCACTAGACTAATGAAAACCAAAATCCTTTTATAATTTCAATTATCCTCGGAAGACTAACACAATATTAGTGTACCAGTACCTAGTTATTTTTGAAGGAACTGCATACGTTATGAAATTCTTACTTTAAATTAGTACACTACTTAAGTGTCGTATTAACTTTCACATAGTATTCAGTTTCTTAGAAACGGATTCTGTTTCGATATTTGAATTATTGTAAAACCTGAGTTACATTTATTTTTTATTTAGATCCACAATCAACATCATCACCATCATCTCAACCAAGAAATGTCCACTGCAGGACTTAGGCCTCCCTCAAAGTTCTTCACAATATTTGGTCGCAAGTCGTCCGCATTCAACGGCTTCTCGTGACTCTCACCAGATCAGTGGACCACAATAAAAGAAAAAGTTCGTGTATATGATTCTATATTTCTAACATCTTCACACACAAACGGCTGGACTAATATTGATAAAATTTGTTATAGCAGACGTTCTGGATTAACAAATGGTCTACTTTTTTTACCAAAATATACATTATTCCCGTGGAATGAGCAAGGAAGTGATAAGCCATGGGTGACCCAACGCGGCACAGCTAGTTTTTAATAAAAGTTATACACAAGTTGCTGTTAAGACCTGAAGTTCTGTACTTTGATACAAGGTGAGAATTTTAATCGGCACCTATTTATCAAGCTAAGAAGTGTTGCCTTTTGAATTACAACGTGAACCCAAAGTTGAATCCCTAAACTTTATAATTACATACCTTTTTGCTTTGAAATTTTAAACTTTGTCAATTTAACTAGCATTAAGATAAGGAGTAATTATGAAACTAAACAAAAAGTCAATGCAAAATCATTGTTATTACTTACAAGTAACCAAAATTTTATACAAGAAAAGAAATATTGAAACTATAAAACGAACGTAATTTTATTAACATGTACAAAGAGCTAGTTATCTCTAACTAGTCAATTAGTCTAATGTCTAATTAGTCTAACTAATCTAATTTTAGTTAGGGGTGCCCTTCATACCGCTTCAAGCGCTTTACAAATACGAGTACATACTATGTAACTAAAAATCCTAAAAACTGGTCTTTTTAGGATTTTAGTTACAGTGGAATCCCCATAGACACAAACTTCACTATATTTTAGGTATATAGATATAGGTGAAATTATCTTTTTAAAATTTCTAAAGAATCAATAAAAAGAATACAATGGCAATGAAATTCTAAGAACTATGTAATTTATTACCAAAAATTCTAGCCTATCGTAGTTTTCTCATAAATACGACAAACAGGTACATATTACATACATGACCAACCAATTCTATTCAAAACATTTTCCTCAATAAACTCTTTTCACGAATGTTATCTACACAGAATGTTAAAGCTGGGTTAAGTTCGTACCTTATTATTTGAGGTCTACCGTTTCCATTTTATCCATTGAAAAAGTTTCATAATAATAAATAGCAATTTATCGAATGTTAAACGCTGAGTCGGGCATAACTACTTTTTTGAAAACCTGACCAGAGCACGTTCAAACAATCTAGTTACCTTACATTAATCCGGTAACAAACAGACATAGAAAAACATATCGTCCATTAAAAATCATATTTTTGCATTTTTATCGTAAGTTCTATACTTTTATAACATAAATACTTTAAATTACATTGTTAGGTTAACAGTTTACGTTACAATGAAAGTGAGGAAAATGAAATTGATTTTATATTATGTGAGCTAAGCCACAGTGAAGCAATTACTATTAGAAATTATATTGAATAAAATATACACT
This sequence comes from Hypercompe scribonia, assembly GCA_949316085.1. NCBI lineage: Eukaryota > Metazoa > Arthropoda > Insecta > Lepidoptera > Erebidae > Hypercompe > Hypercompe scribonia. Next base: position 11,986,080 of record OX438981.1, on the reverse strand, counting down.
TCCAGAACTCTGAGAAATATTTCTCGGTTAACAATATAATGTAATAAAATCACAATAACATTTATACTTTAAACTCTTTGTATGAATTAATAGAATTAATAAGACAACACTACAAAAAAAATCATGTCAAATCAACAGTTGCGTAGATGAAGCTCATGAAGCTAATTATTTCTTGATATCCAACATCTTAAAATGTGCTCTTAAAATTACACAACAACACACCTTTTGAAGTTAATATTAAAATATGAAATTGACTCGCGGATTATGGTGAATCAATAATCATATGAGTAGATCATATGAATCAATAATCATAGATGATATTTTGTTTTAATAAAATCAATAGTAGGTAGTTACATTTTTATGAAAAATTGTGTTAGAAATGTAAGTTCACCTTTATTTTTGTAGTTCCCGTGTGTATTGTACAGGTCAAATGTCCTAAGATAACGAAAAAATCACAACATACTTAATAGAATAAAGCTATATATTAGTAGATAGTTTTATTTTCAAAGAACCTAAAGTTTAATTAAATACATTTTATTGATCTTTTCTTGTTTTGTAAAAGTTACAGAAAATTATATAGGAACTGATTAATAGAAGAAATCACGAAAAACGCCAAATGACAAAAATGGTAATATGAAAATAGTAATATGGAGACCAAAATGTGCACAAAACCGTTTAAAAGTAACAATATCGATCGCCTAAACGGAAACGAATTTGGGTAAAAGATGGAAGAGCAGTTTACTACAACCTACTACTAAAGAAAGCTATTCTAGAAAGAAAAGGTACTCCAGCTTAGATGAGTTGGAAGTAACGATCGGTCAAAATTCACAATATTGAAGAGACAATGTAGAACAGTATTTTCTAACCGCGGGTCTAGGGAATGGAGAATAGAGAATATAAATAGAGAATCTAGCTATCTTGCGTGTAGAGCCAGAGGTTGTGGGTTTAGTTTTCATTCAAAACAACACCTCGTGCACAATCATTAGTATGTTCTATGTCTGTTTGTTTATGAGCAGTCTTATGGTAGAATAAAAAATATTTACACCCTAAAGTTATTTACAAACACATGAGTATTCCTAGGCCCTGTCTAGTTTGAGATCAGACCAACGTAACTAAGATTTGTGAAGTTATCATCATTATAATACATTCGTGGTATTCGATTCCTCTTCAAGTATCAATAATAGTTATTGAAATAAATGTAAAAGTTACAAAACTCTCAAAACTTCAAATATATCTTTTATTATGTATTTACCTTTTTGCACAGAATCTCAACAAAAGTTGTTTGTTTCTCGCATTCTTTTTTCAAAATACATTTTTGTATAATTTCGTTTGTACTAAAAAACATTTGTAACACTAATTTTCTTTTAAACCATTCTAAAGAAAAAGAAGCTTATTACTTTTTTAATTAAAAAACCCAGATCTCCAGATTGCATTTACATCAACCCATGAACCCCATAGAGAATAACTAAACCGCCTCAAGTATATCGTTGCCTTTTATTAGATACAATAGTACAGAATATGAAGCTTTCGCGCGCGGCATGCAATTTTAATCAAACATTTATTAATATTTGCCCTACCGTCAAAACATTTTACGTTATAGCATTACCAGTAACAAAACAACCAACGTGATTCACCCAACGCGATAACTTCGTTAACGCAAAATGAGCCTTCAATAGCTAAAGTTAAATTAGGTTAAAACAAAATAGCAGAGTAAGAAAATAGCTGTTTACTTTTCAACGTACTTTTGCTAAACAAATGAGGTTAATACATAATCAAGATTTGCGCGATTACAAACCTAATAGTAGGCAAACTTTGTAACGTCGCGTCGTGTTTAAGTTTTTAATAATTTTTTACTAAAAATATCATTCTCAGTAAAATGTTGTATAGATTTATATTAAGCGATACAAAAAATATTTGAATTAGGTTAGACAATATCTTCATGTTACTATTTAAATCCCCGTTTTGCCTTCATAAAACTCTTTGATTACAAATAACTATCTGAATTACTTATTGTCTGTACGAGGATGTTAGAATGAATTCTTCACTATCCATTTCTAGATCGATTTATGATTGACACGTGTACGAAATAGTTTTTAGAAATGAAATGAAATCTGTTCAAGCTGTCGTATTTGCCTCATAGTAAAAAGCTGGCATCGTAGTCCAGGCAGACGTCTAATGCTACTTATGAGGCAACCTGTGAGAAAGACAATCTATTCACCTGAAATTGGTTCTAATTTTGATCACGTATAATCCACCAATAAGGCCATGTAAAATACATAGGTTCACATCTTTGTGTGTTAAATAATCGCATAAAGTACCATGAACTTTGATATGGTGGTTGTGTCACTAAAGAAAAGTTATGGCCGCCTTAGAACACTGAAAAAAAATTTTTGTGCCTTTAGACCGAGTTTTCGGAGACGGCAAGCACGTCAATATCGCTCAGCAGTTGACCTGCCTATTGCCAAGTCGAATAATGCTCCACTACTTCGATAAGTAGCTCACTAACATATTTATGCTATTGGATATATTTATTAAATTTATTCCATTCGAAAATATCACGTGTTGTTTTCTTTTTACTACATATCTCCGAAACCTTTTATATTTCGTTTGTTTTCTTATCAGAGTTTTGCTCACTTATTACCATGACATATTACCTTGTTTTTAATGAAAAATAGTAAGTGTGTTAAGAGTGAAAAATGTAGCAAGTGTGTTAAGGTGAGCTATATTTGGCACATAACTCTAGCACTGAAGAAGGTCACTTACCGAACAATAGGCGACATTTTTTGTCAGCTTTTTAATATTTTCATAACGGCTAATGTACTAAGTGCTAACAGCGATCAATCATTTTATTATATAAGGATCAACGATATTGGGTTGCGTGTTTACCGTGCGTGACACGTGAATACTTGCCGACATCATTTCTTATTAGTGGACCGTACCCGTTCTAGTAAACTATAACTGATAAGCAAAACGATTGCGGTTATCGAATTTGTTGCCTGTTTGTTTAATGGAGGATTGAAGTGTGAAGGGTTAGGTTTTTGTCCAATATTGAATCTTTTTTATAGACTTTTCATAAATATCTATGTATATCTTTGTACCTTGCAACTTTTGACCGTAAGAGTGAGGTTAAGGCCTCGGAGAAAACCACTGTTAAGTAATTCTTTCGTTGTTTTTCACTGAGTGAGTGATTATACTGGAGTAAAAATCCTTCTTTTTTTATTCTGAGGGAGGACTCGCTGAAAGTGTCTATGGCGTCCCAGATCCTCGTTTGCCCTCCCATAGGTTAAAGCAATTATTTTAAGGTCAGTTATGCAGATATTGCAGTATAAAACATAATAAATATCTACTTCTAATATTTCTACTAATTGAAATGTCTCTCAGTGGAGTTCAAAACAACTTTCACTAGGAGTCTCTCCGGCAGACACATGTAAGCGACATCAGCATGAATGCGGCGCCCAATAAAGCGGAGCGTCTAAGAAAAGCATTAATCGTAATCACTTAACCGTGTGGCCACTACATCTATCACGTGAAGAAGTCGAGTCACGAAGTGTGTGAACCTAAGTGTCGGATGCTCACTTGTTTGAGAAAACCGCAAATAAATATTCTCGAGTAGGACTAATTGGTTCTCGTTGGATTCGACAGGCGTCCGGGGCTCGATTGCTGTGGTCTGCCACATAATTTATTGGGCTGGCTATACAGGGACGGAACGGGCCGCTTATTTACGTTCCTCTATTCAAATTCATGCACCTGAATCTAATAGTTATGTATTCTGCGGCCGCTATTAATATCAACAGCATATTGAAGTCGAACAAGAAGTAAATTCAAGCACGTGCCCACTTTATTGGATAAAAAAATTAAAAATAAGAAGTAACAATAGTATATGAGAACCGATCTAAACTGGAATTAAGGATCGACTTACCTATGAAACTTATATACAAAACGGGAATTGATTCACAAGCTGAATACAAAATAAAACATTTTAAAAGAAAAGTAAATGATTTGTTGTGGCAGATATTATAAATTAACACATAGTTATGTATTTCAATGCCATTTCATGAAGTTATCAGTAGAACTCTACTGATAAGTTCATGAAAACGTCCGTAAATTAAATCGTACAAACTGTATTAGTTCTTGCACAAAAGACTAAAATTCTAAATAAATGATAAACAAACTGACCACTCGAAATCTAATTCAGGTAAAATTTTATGGCATTGTTAATATAATATCGACCCTTAGGCTCCTCGAAAACTTTTATTCTTTACAAATTCCAAATCCTACTGTGAAAAGCTAACTCGTAAAACATTAAATTGATCTTGAATAATTCTGCTCGTGGAAAATTGTAGATCCGTTTTTCACTTCTTTAGCTAGTCGTTTTTGCCCATTTGGATTCCGGAGCGTATCCAACTGAGCCTGTTATCCTCTAACTTTGCCTTCTCGTTGAAAAACTCATGCTATTACCGTAAATATCAATTTGTATGAAACTGGAGGGCGGAGATGTTGGCCCCGGGTTGTGCACAACTTAGTCTGCCACAGTCAGCTTCAAATTGAAGTGGCTACTCTCTAGGATTTAGGATTTTAAATGTCACATCAACTTACGATAGATCTTTAAATTGGGGAAATTTTAGTCATAAAGTTTAAGTGGTTTATTACGTTAGTTGAAGACGTTTCGGAGTACGCCATACTCGAAATTGCGGTTTTATTAAGGAATTTATGATTCACAATGACCATTATAATTTTTAACGCTAACTTAAAATTTGACAAACTTTGATTTATTTTTATAAGGCAATTATTATTACAACCAAGAAAGAAAAAAACGAGAGAACAAGAAAAATAGTTTAAGACCGCTATCACAAATTAGGTGTTAAAACTTTATTGTATTAAATTAATTACCTAGACAAGACGAAACTATTTAATCTATCATAAATTAAGATTAAAAACTTGTTCTATTACAAATCGAACAAATAGAAGCTTAGGATAAAATAAAAGTTCAATGTTAGTAAGTATACAGAATGATAAAAAAATGAAGGCCGTGCAAACGTATTACTTTCCTCACACTTGCGCCACTAAACCGCTGAACTCAACATATTTAGTAACGAACTACAGCAAGCTAACAGAATTAAAATAACAGGTAGGTGTAACATGTTAAGTAGAGTATGTAAATAAAGAGCTAGGCACCCCCCTATTCACCCACGGATGACGAAGGTAGCAAATTATGTAGGACAATACCACTGTAAAAAGAAGGAGGTCTATTTAAGAGTACGTTCCCAAGCGAGTCGCGAAAAAGCATTTCACTTGACCGCCATATTGTGGGTCACTATACTGCATTGTCTACTTTCACGATGAGTATGGTAACCACAACTCTTGGATTCTATTCATTCTTTCTATCAGGCAGAGTAGAGTCACTATGGCAGGCTATTAAAATAAAAAGAAAAGGAAAACTTAATACAAATCCAATACTAACCCGAATGGCCAGCGTGGTATAATAGGCCAAAACATCTTTTCTAAGAAGAGAACCATGTCCAGCTGTGGACTATTGAAGACTGTTGACGTGTGATGTAACGTAATCCAATAGCTTTTCTCGCCTTGGCACGCTAAAAAAGCTAATAAAAAAAAGTAATAATACAATAAAATGATCCTTAAATGAAAACATAAGAGTTGTATCAACATTGTGCATTTTTTTTAACATTTCTAACTTTAATTGCAACATTTCTTAAACATAAATTGTGGCATCAGACGTCAGGTGTCACAATTTATGTCACAACATATTAAAATGTCGAGATTTTATGAAACGTAATTAGAACCATGTATACACATTTTCACGTGTTAAAAAATGTATAAGCTGAAGTATTATACATTAAGTATATGTTTTATAAGTAGAAAAGTTGAACAGGTGTAAGATAAATATGGTGGGATTACCTCCGATTAATTGAAAACCCGTATTCACTAGAGCATACCTAAATCTTTATACAAAGGGATAACCTCAAATACAGGAATAGTTTTTGCGTATATTGCAGCCTCACATATGTGTAGTAGGCGGGGCAGCATCGTGCCGCAATAAATTCTACCGAAAGTTTGATTCCAATTTGTATAGACGCCGTAAAAAATTGGAGGGACCACCAAAATGCGTGGCTTGATATCAATTACAGTATACGGACATTTCAGAATGGCTTTTTTGTACTGTAAAATTGTAAAGTGCGGCCCTTTCTCTAGTGATCGAAATAAAACGACAACTAGTTGTGGACAACTGAAGACAACTGTCACGAACTTATAGTGAAACAGAAAAAAAAAATGTAATTCAGTACAAAATTTATATTGATCTTAGCTTATTCGACCCATCAAACAATATTTTTATTATGAAAGGAAATTTATTTTATTATTTAATCCCTTTTCACGCTCATGGAAAAATAATATTTAAATACACATATAAAAAAAATATATAAACACTAGCTGACCCAGCGAACTTCGTACCGTAAGATTAGTTTTTTTTTAAATTTTTCTGCTGGGCTGATTTGTGCACCTAAACCATCTAGGGCTCCACCCAAACGCATGCCAAAAAATTCATTCGTCCAGACGTTTAGGAGGAGTTCAGTGATATACACACGTACATATTATACACGTACATATTATATATACAAAAATAAATAATAATAATATCCTCATACATCTCACATACGTCCGTCTGATCCCAAATAGGCAAAGCCTGCACCATGGAAACCAGACTACTAATAAACATAAATACATACTTACATTTTATAGATATATTATATAGCATATAGTGATAAATTTAAACATTTTTATTTTTATTCTTTCTTTATTTAAGAACTTTAGCTGTATAAATAATCTCTGAGTTTCATAAATGAGAGCATCTCCTTAACATATCAGATTTACGTAGAAGTTTAGACAATTGCAGTGCATCAACTATGTTCTGTGAGTACAACATCGAAGCGATACAACAGCGCTGTTTGTTTAATCAAATTAGAGGTACAGAGCATTTCCATTGTCTACATATACAAAATACACTGAGTAGAGTAGTATATACTCTTACAAGGTCCTAAAAGCATACCACCACGATAGCATATTGTGTGCCAGTGTGTTTACTATGACTGTTCTCACTACTTTAACACTAGACTCTCTTGATTGAAGTACCAGCGCATTGGAAAAGATAAGCAATATTACTTCAAAAAGTACACACAATGTTGCAAATTTTTATTTTACTGTCAGGGTTACCACAATATCAAACTTTGTGTAGCAGCCAACACATTGATAGACCAGTGTTTTATTAAATCAACCATGCTGTCTCGACTGCACGGATGGCTTAGTGGTTTAAGCGGTCACCTCGCCAGTTTCTACTGTGCTAAGTATTGTGAATTCAATACCCACATGGAGCATCATCGTTATATAAACAGTATTATTGTATATATGATGTGTGTATCACGCGGCACTTTACAAACATACACGACGTTCATCAAATTCCACGCGACACAGAATATATTTCTAGTGCGGGTGTTGTCTTTCATAAATTTATAGTAAATAAAATATATTAATAGGGTCATAGACCGAATGTAAAAAGCCTAAAGACTGTTCACTGTAACATACATTGAGAGAGAGACCAATTTTTAGTAGCAGATTACTACATATTAAACGAAATTAATAAAAAGTTGGGTATAATGACACATCATAAATTTGTAACTATAATATCGTATGACAGTGATCACATTAGTAAGATGTTTTTTTTAAATAAACTAATAGTATTCCATGTAAAATTATGCCGTCATTGTACAGTACAGGAACATTCTCATAAAATAGAAATCGTTTCCTAGCTTGCTGTAAAGAAAATAAAATATTAACAATTGCCAATAAAAATATCATAATTATGCTACAATCGTAAAACGTTTATGATTTATTGTTCAAAGTATTGATTTTAAGTTTCAATTGTACAGTGTACAATTCAATTTCAAGCGTAAAAATTCATGAAAGTGTCACAAGAAAATATCTAAAGGACGAACTGTTGTGTTATAAAGTGAATAAGTTCAATGGTCCTAAGTCTTAAGTGAGTACTTTAACACATGCAAAGTTAAACAATCCTAGTCAGTTCAGTCTTTTGACGTACCTCGAAGAGCACGTTAAACTGCCGTTCTCGATTATCATGCAACCATCTTGGCAGTCGTTATGGGTAAATGCAGTCTTAAAAAGTCCAACAACAGTCTATCCATAGAATTTCGGTAACGTCTAGTACTTGAGTTGTGGTGGTCTGGTGGCAGTATCTAATATCCCCTATTTTTCTTTAACCTTGTTCAAAGTTTATAAGAAATATCCTGTTAATAACAAATATTTTAGAACATCTTATATTGGTAGTAGAGCCACGCTGATTTCAGCACGAACTGGCCGGCTCGACCGGTACAGTACTACCCTCTCACAAAAAACTAACCTAAAGCATCTATGCTGTCGTGTTTCATTGGCGAGTGTGAGATCGGTAGCCCATTGATGCAGAGGTGATAGCTATCCTGGTAAGTAAGTGTACTTTACACTATCACGATAACTGTCATGGCTTTTACGGCCTCAAACGAGACACGAAAAAGCATCTTACTAAAGTGTGGGTCGCCATACTGCACTGTTTGTATTCGCTATGAATATGGTGACCACAACTCTTGTATTCCATTCATGCTATCTATCAGGCAGAGTAAGTCACTTTGGCAGGTTCACAAAATAAAAATAAAAATCTTAGGATACGTAACTGGTATTAGTTAAGACCAACGAGCCGAAGCGTGACACCACCGCCAACAAGATATTTGGGTAGGCAGTGAAAATTCTCAAAATTGTCAGGGAAATACTAACTATGAACGTATGTTACAAGCCTAACCTATACTTACATTTGTATGAACAAAACAATACTAATCAATTTAATTTTTATGTAAGAAAAAATAAGAAATAATCAGATTGAAAAGTCAAAATACGAAATACTACAAAAAATTAAATGTCCATCACACGACGAATCCATTCGACAATCCATCAATGTGTAGGCATACTGCAATTTAGCCTACACCCAAAGTTGGTGGTGTCCACAAGATCCATCAAACACAAGTCATAAGAACACTGACACTTTTATTTGCTTGAGAACAGGTGTATAAATCAAATACATTTTTTTATTTTACATAGGATTTATTCATGACATTAAAGAGAGTGCTATTCATCATTCCTTCATTTCATTCATAACTGTTCGTCATCGTTTACGTTTAATAATAGTGAAGTGTCGTCCACAAATAGCACTATCTATTGACTATCAAATTAGGTAGGTCATTAATATAAGCAACAAAGAAAAAGAAAAATTAACCCCTACATAGACCAGAGGTCCAAAGGTTCGTTATCATTGACGTCCACGTAATGAATATAATTTTAACATAAGTAAGAATATTATAAAACTGATAAAATACATATAACAATATTTTTTACTTAATTAACGACACATACCTTTTTTGTTTACAAACTTCGACGAAAATGTAACTTGCTTTACGGAAAGTTCTAGAAGATATTCTCAAAGTATATAATTTATTGGTACAATATAGACAGATGAAAACATGTAACATAGTTATTAGAGTAACATAATTTCGTCTATTTATTCAGAACTTCCTGTACCATATTCATACAAAAAAAAACTTTGATAGTTTAAAACAGAAAACTGATAACTTTATGTGGAAAAACCGCGAAACAAAAGAAGAATATAATCATGAGAAACCAGAACACCAACTTGTGGTCAGATCAGAAGACGTCTGAGGATAAATTGATGTCACGCTTTGTCCCACCAATAGCGTTTAATTTTAGAAATTTGCGAGGGAATTTTAAAAGGGGTAAATTTTAGGAAAGATTGCAAATAAAATATTTTGTCTATTTTGGTGTCACGTGCATATACTTTATTCTATAGTGATGCAATTTCCTGACCAATGTTTCATGAAAACACAATCGACTGTCTTGACTGTTTATTTTACCAGGCACTTAATACACTTTCCAAAAGTGTAACACCAGTATCACTTGTTGTGTGACCTCTTTGGAAGGCAAATTGTTTCTTGTGTTCTACAGCTGATCTCGTATATTTTTTAAAAAAATAATGCTAGAAGTAGGTAATACTGAAATAAGTCTATAATATTTTGTTGGATCAAATGTGCTATATTTTTATTTTTTATTTCTTATTTATATAAAAGTTACAATAGTGCTCACAGTATTGATGCAATTATAATCTCATTCGAGATTTATCGTGCATTAAGGTCTTTGATTCACAATTAACAAGTTATAATCTACAGCTTACCACTGTAATATTACATAAATATACATTGCGGGTAGATGTTAACAGATTTGTGTTAATTATATTGGCGTAGACAACGCCCACACGAATCACTTTTTCTAAAATATCACAACTTCATACATGAGGGAGCGAGTGGAAAATCAAAAAAATACTGCGACTGACTTATTTAAGAAATGTTTTTACTATATTTCATTAAGACAAAAGGATTTTGGTGAACTGGTAAGCTGATAAATCGGTATACTCAATATCTGACGTCCGCAGTATTACAGGAAAAAAATAATTCAAACAGACTAAATTTACAAAATTACTTTTAATAGCTCACATTGCAAAGGGGATGGACCTGCCCTACGGTGATCTTTTCGGTCAACTTTTCCACTTCATTTAAGTTCTATACTTAAATTGTACTTAATGGCGAAAAGTTGAGGACTTCAAAAAGATTTAACAATGCTTATTTTAAAGAGACCTCCACTCTGGAGTTTTGTATTTATCTGGAACAAGGCTTTTGTAGCACAGAAACGTTCACTGAAGGAAAACCATTTCCTTATTTCGGATAAAATTCTGCGTGTCTAGTAATTGCTTTTAAAAAATGAGAATTTGGTAAATTAACTTTGATTAATCTAACAATGTAACTCGATATAGTGCTAAGATGAAATAATATATTAGACTTGATTAAAACTCCAACGAGTAAGTCTCAATAGATGAATAGAACTCCACAAGATTGCCAAGTTTAATTATGAAGTTAATTAGGTTGGTTTGATGAAAAATTTAAATCCTCACTCAAGTTAATTTCCTCAGAATCCCGGGATCCGTTTTCTTATTCACATCGCTCCGGACAAATTTAATCCAGCTCCTTAGAAATCATTATTACTGAAGTTATTAACTTAAGTTGCAATGCATTGAAAGTATAATTGGTTTTTGTATTCGAACTTACTTAAGAAAACTTTAAAATGAAATAAAGTACTATGTTTATTTATATTAAAATAAAACAAAAATGTTATTTACTTTATTGCTTATTAAGTATTACGCTGGAATGTATCCAGCGATAAATTATACGTGACCTATTCTCAACAACAAATTATTTACAACCTAATAATAATTTTAGCTATACAAACAGTATCGTGTTAAAAAGCTAAGTTAACTCTTTTTCTGGTATATAATCTTATTCAATTTTATTTTGAGATAATAGTAAATCTGTAGAAATTAATCTTAACCAATCACACAATATTCCAATATTTACATTACTGTCAACCAATAGTGTAAATAAAATCACTATATTGAAGGCAACTTTTAATTAAATGTTCTCTCGATACTTTGGACGGTAAGATCGGATGTAGTTGGCTCAATTACCGCTTGACACACTATACAAAATATTGTTCATATTTAATTGATCTATATTTCAATATAACCATAAACAATCAAAACCTTTATTGGATCAGTAGTGAAATATTCACCAGGAATGATATTATTTAGTTACTTCATATTTTTTGACAAATAATCGGCAAACGAAACAACGTGTACGATCTATTTTCTTAAGACGACATTATTAGTATAAATTAATTCAATATGGGGCCATATTAATTCAACGTAACGACATCTTTATGAGCTGTGACACAAAGTAGGACGTGTATACGAAGAATAAATCTGTCAGTGGAGTTAACGCCCGGTCACAAATTGTAATTTACTGTCACATGTGCCGAACGAATAGTTGTATCTCTATAATACACAGTGTAAATAAATGTGGCGAGCCAATGAAAACGCGTATAAACTATAATATAATTTTTACTACACACATTGGTATGATAAGTCGTTCAAAAATCTTTTCATTTATCCAAAGAATCAATACCGGTAACATAAACTTCTCAACATTAAGTTTCCACAAGATGGAGTAAGAAAATTATGTTAAAACTACTGTTATTAATTTTTTAAACAATCTTAAGTATCACTACTTAAGATTGTTTAAAAAAATACTAACCCAGTAAAAATACTGGAATTGAGTTGAAACAATGAAAAAAAGAAAATAAAATTTTGTTAAGAATCAAATTAATTTATAATTGGAATAATATAAAACAAACGTATACCATCTGTGCTAGCATGTTTATTCATCTGTATGTCATTAATTTATACCAATAAATCCGGTACGCTTATTATCCGCTACCCTTGTAATATTATAAATTATGCCTCTTGTCACACCACGAATTAATAAATCTGTATTTAAATAAAAATATAAGGCGCTTTTCAAGCGGTTCTTCTGTTAATTCTATTAAAGTATACTTGATGTGAGGCACAGCTAGCCTCAAATTGAACCGTCGAGTTGGACAGACTTGGGCTTTAGTTTGTCAACTTCAATATTTAACTTGTTCCTTGTAGTTTCCAAGTTCTATCTGTCAAGAACACAATGGCAGAGAACAGTAGACATACTTCAGTGTGTTTTGCGATCTATTGCTTGCTATAATGTGTTTTCCAAAGTTTTGAGTGTTATGGGTGCTACGAAAAATTTCGATTTAGGAACTGTTTCAGTATAAATCATTTATTTATCTTAACTCTTAATCATCATCAAACCGTTTCGTCAGAACTTTTTTAATATAAACTCACAATTGTTAGATGATTTGTTCGCAAAGAAGTTACAAGGTGACTGAGAAATTGATGAAACAATACAAAGAAATATCTGACTTTGACATTCGAAGAAAACCCTGATGTGACTTCGCTGATTGGCATGTAATAGATGTTTATGTGGGACGGTAAACAACAAGAACACTTTATTGTTTATGTTCATATATATCTAGATAAAAAGGTATCGCATACTTGCAACCCTGGCATACCAATAATAGGAGCGAAGTGCCTTTTGAGATAAGAACTAGGTCTAATAGGCTGCTCTACTGCTATAAATTAATTCAAAGGTATGTCCAAGATTTTCCATCAAGCCTAGTTCACTGGTCTCACTTGTTGAAACTGGATTTACTGGTTATTATTTTAGTATAGTTTAGGAAGAAATACAACCAAACTAACATTTTTAGCCCAGATTCGTAAAAAAATTTCACCATTACAACTATTTAGAACTACTTTCAGACGTTCTTCTAATTTATTACAGCTGATATAATGTCGACATCTTTTATTTTTTATACAATTCGAAATCGAAGCAATGAATCGATGATCCGCCCCAGTCCCACACGACCAGACAGCGACAACCTAATGAGCTCCCGAGGGGCATACCGTTGCTTTCCATTTTCAACAGATATCCGTTGGTTTATATTTCTGATAAATATATTCACGTAAAACCTGAATATTCTATCAGAGAACACTGGGAATTCGAAACAATTGTCTTATATTTCAATATCACGATAAAGCTGAAATGGTATAAGTAGGTATTTGTTTCGTCAATTCTATTGTGGAGTCTACTTGTCTGGTACATGTATGGCCATAGTTGTCTAAGTAAGGATATTTTCAGAATGTTTACATTACATAGATTTTTGCTTCTGTGGTGGTGAATACTTTTGATATTTCGAGAGTGTGTTTACGAGTAGGTCTAATTAGTTGATGTGCATAAATGTGTGAATAATTCTCTAATGGTATATGAGTGTATATCATTAAAGAATTATTCACATACTATTGTACGATATGAGAGAATCATTCCTGTCTAGCATTACACAAATGTATGTACATAAATATTAAAATCTGGTTTATATATGGAGTAAATATCAGTTAACAGCACTTGTACACTGCCTCTTATACAGAATACCTTCGTATTAAAGCCAAGTCGGCAAACTTCCCCTTAGAACCCCAAAGAAAATGTTATTGTACCCTCTTTGCTTGATAGCTATTAGCAGCGCATGGAACTGTCGATGATCTAATTTAACTCCTTCGTCCTTAGAACTTCATTTATTCATTAAATCACCGCCAAGATATATACTAGATTATGTGAAGCGTAGTCGGGTTAGCCTTGTTTTCATAAATAATAATTCATCATTGACTCGAAACATGATACAACAAAAGACATAGTTTTATTTTACTATATAGATAGGTATTTTGCACTCGCACATTTTTTTTTTAGTCTAGAACCTGACAAAGTGACTCTTCTCTGTCTGATGGAAAGTATGAATCCAAGAGTTTTAGTCAAAATACCCATTGCAAATGTAAACATTACATTATGGTGACTGACACCATGGGAGCCTAGTAAGATGCTTTATGTAAAAGGCATGCCAGTCATCGTGGCAGTGTAAGGTTTACACAGTTACCGCGATAACTACCATCCCTGTATCAATGGCAGTAATAGCTGCGAGTTCTACGGCAATATCGTTGACCTATACAATAATAAACATTAAAAATATTTTAATAACTTTGTAAATGCACCTTAAATCAGTCTAAAAGGAAAAGTCTGTACTTTTCCTCCGGCACGGCGTTTAATCTTTAAAATTTAAACCAAACTACTATTCCACGAACTTGCACTTGCGGTACAAAAGCAAAATATACGTCAAAATCAATTCACTCTATAACTAAGAGTGAAGAGAATGAACTGCAGTCCGTAGTTTCATTTCCCAGGTGGCTTCGTTTCCTACTGCTGCGGAAGCGTTCGACCTCTTTCCACTTTCAGCTTTAATCATAAATGAAAATTGTGCCGTAACGCTATAACGAATTTTACAATGGTAGCGGAAATAAATTAATGAGAAAAGTTTTAATTTAAAATGGAGAATTAAAAATGAAATCTATTTTTAATTTAAAGGGTACATTACGTAGAAAATTAGCCTCTTTTTCTTAATTTTGTGAGTTTTGCATTTATGTTATACTCTTAAAGGGAGGCCCTAAGGTTAGGACGACAGCAACACATGCTGTATATGCGCAATCCGGCTTACGTGCATTAAGATAACCTTTCGTTGAAGGTAGAATCAGAATGATGGAAGAACCACTGATTGAAAGAAAACTATAACCTACAGCGAGCTACAACGCTATTTAATAGAAATCTCTCCACAGATAGTTACCATTTTTGTAGTACGTGAAGCGGTTGAAATCAAAAATATCTAAAAAATTCGACCGGGAAGACGGATATCGACTAGCAAAATCATTGAATCCTATCATTAGCAGGCGCAATCACCACCGTAAGGACGAAACAAATTGTGCAGATATAGTAAATGTAGTGAGTATAAGTATCGACAGTACCAACCTCATATCTGCCGCATCACAGAGCGTCGCTAAGCTCACACTAGTCTTTTTTTTTTTTTTAACGTGTGGAAACCCCCTCGGGCCGTCACCCCACCGGGGTTTACGGCGGGGTGGTGTGTCGGAATCGGACCGACTAAAACCACACGGTGTGCCACTCTGCGCCTGAGATAGGAGGGATCCGGGAACCGCTGCTATTACGACATCCAGATCCCTCCCAGCGCCTGCCCGCTAATGCAGGCACCATCTATGGGTTAACTCTCTATTTTAGGCGACGTACGGCACACGCGGACGTCGCCTTCTCGCGGCTGGCCATTGTAGCGGATGGAGGGGAAAACCCGTCCCGTCCACCCGCGGCCACACTCAAGGTGGCATGAGGCGCTGGTATGCGCGCCTCCGCCACCCGGCTCGCCGCCGGCGAATTGGGTCCGAGTGGATATTGTCCTCCCGGGCCTTCTCCGCCGCCTCCTTCCGCGAAATTACGTCTTCGCAGAAGGTTGCGACCGCGGTAAAACAACTGTCGCTACCGACCATGGAGCGTATTACGGCCGGTAGCGAGAGATCTTCTCAAATAACTGCAGTGAGGACCCCACGCTGCGGTGCCAGGCGGAACAAACCGCCAGCGTGTGCTGAGCCGAGTCCTCACTGTAGTCGCAGTGGTGACAGGCGGGACTCAATTCCCTCCTGGCGACCGAGTGCAAATACTTCCCGAAGCAACCGTGCCCGGAAAGAATCTGCGTCAGTCGGAAGGAAAGGGTCCCGTGCTGCCGCCCTGCCCACTCGGCGATGACCGGCTGGAAAGCCTCCACGGCGGCAAAGCCAGCACGTGGAGCCTCCAGCCGGGACGACCAACGAGCCATCGTGGCTCGACGAGCGGCCTCTCGCCACTCGCGTATCTCTTCGGGCGGGGGCCGAATGCTGCTATCCACCCGAAAGTCTGCCGTTCGCCGATAAACTTCAGCGAGCACTTCCGCCTCCAAATCCCACGGGGGGGTTCCGGCCAACGCGCACGCCACCTCCGTCGATACGGTGCGGTAACCGCGTATGGCTCTAACCGCCAATATCCTCTGAGGGCGCCAGAGGCGAGCCCTATTCTGGGAGGTCAGAGCCGCCGCCCACACCGGTGCACCATATAGCGCCATTGACCGGTCAACCCCCGTGTATAGCCGTCTCGTCGCGACGCTAGCTCCACCCAGCTTGGGCAAAAGTCGCCCCAGGGCAGAAGCAGCGCCGACCAGCTTTGGAGAAAGCTGTCGGAAGTGCTCGTCGAAGAGCCACCTGCCGTGGAACACCGCACGACATGGGCCGCCGTCTCAGAATACCATCTCGGTCCTCGTACACGACGGTACGCTCCTCAAGATAGTCTGCCACAAGCCACCTCAGGTACTTTGGCACCCCGTGGTAGTGGAGTGATTCCCTGATGCAGCTAAATGGTAGACTATTAAATGCGTTGGCGATGTCCAACGACACCGCCAACAGCACGCCGCCACAGCTCACCGCCTCCTCGGTAACGGCCCTCAGGCGCAGCACGGCATCGACCGTCGAACGCCCCGCCCGAAAACCAAATTGGGCGTCCGACAGCTCGGGGCCCACCTCGTGGAGGTGCCGGACGATGCGGGCAGAGAGTATCCTCTCAAACAGTTTACCCGCCTCGTCCAGCAGCACAATGGGCCTATAGGCCGCCACCGAATCGGCAGGCCGTCCCGGCTTCCTTAATAGGACCAGCTTCCCGCTTTTCCAGCACTCAGGGAAGCGTCCGGACGACAAGCTAGCGTCCAAGATCTCCCTGAGGCGGTCCAACATGTGTTCGAGGGCACGGGCCAGCACACGGGCAGGTAGCCCGTCTGGCCCAGGGGCGGTGTTCTTAGAGCGGATCCGTAGAACAACCGCCCCCACCTCTGATTCCCTGACGCGTGGAACATTGTCCTCGTTTCCCCCGCCGTCTCCGGCCATGAAGACCATCGACGGGGGTGTGTGATCCACCCGCTGCGGGAAAAGGCCCTCGACCACTTCCCGCAGGAAGCTGGGCTGGTGGGTCTCTGTAAGGGGGGGGCCCGACGCGCGGAGCTTTTGTCGCGCCGCACGATAAGGGCGACCCCAGGGGTCACGATCGAGACCTTCCAGCATTTCCTTCCTCTTCACTTCTTTGGCGCGGCTGATGGCCAGCTTCAGAGTTTTCCGCTCCTCTCGGTACTCCTCACCGTCTACGCGGTGTCGCCGCCGACTACGGGTGTAGGACCTCCGGGCACGAGTACAGGCCGCGCGGAGGTCCACCAACTCCTGGGACCACCAATAAACCTCCTTCCGTGGAGGCCGACAACCTCGGATGCGGGGCATGGCCGCATCGCAGATCTGCGTAATCGCATCGCAGAAACGACCAGCCCCCATGTCGACCTCCTCGGTCGGAGCCTGCGGAGACAGCCAGGAGTAAATAATGGCTGCCTCCTCTAGTAGGTCCCTATTCAGTTTGGCTACAGCCCACCGCGGCAAGCGAGAAGAACGCCGCGCCGCGTGACCCCTACTGGGGTCCTGGGTCCGGGAGAGCTCGAATCGAATGTAGAGGTGATCCGAGAGCGTTTCAACCTCTTCCAGGACACACCAGTTCCTTACTCGTGCGGCGAGGGCAGGGGTAGCGAACGAAAGGTCCACTATCGACCCTCCTTGCTGTCGCACGCACGTGTTGGTGGAGCCCCTGTTCAGTAAACAGAGGCCCACCGAGGCCGCCCACTCCTCTACGGCCTCGCCCCTAGCGTCCGTCCTGGGGGAACCCCACGCAATGGACTTTGCGTTGAAGTCCCCCAGCACTAAGACGTGCCCAGACGTTAGACGCCGCATCGAGGTTTCCAAGTTGTTAAGGAAAACTTCGAAGTGGTTCAAACTCCGGTTGGGGGAGAAGTATACACCATATACAGTGATCCCCCCCCACTCGGCAGCAACATATTCAGTGCCCTTGTCTCTTAGCGACAAGGGCGGGGAATGAGCCGCCGTAGAGCCGACGACTGCCACAGAACCGTCCCGGTCACCCAACCAATTTTGACGGGGAGGAACATAATAGGGCTCCGCGGCTACGGCAGCACCGATCGACCACTGTGCCATAGTTTGCAAGAAAAGGTCCTGCCGCCGCAGCACAGTGGTTCAGGTTCGTCTGGACTAGGAGGCTAGAGACTTGGTCCATTACTGGACTGTCTCTACAGCCTCCTCCATGGGCGACGATGTCGACGTGCGAACGGCATCGAAGGCAGCCTGGGCCGACTGGCTAGCCCCCAACGTTCGCCGAGAGTCGCGAGGAGGTTTGCAGCCCCCCTGCCCAATCTGATGATTGGCGGGCTTGTTACCCGCCGCACAAGCCGAGCAGTGAGGGGCGGCAGAGCACTCTGCCGCCTTGTGCCCCGGTCGACCGCAGCGGAAGCATAGTCCACTGCAGTCAAAACAACTCACGCACTTGGCGCATGTGTGTCCGGATGCTAGGCATTTGAAGCACCTCATCGGTCTTGCAGCCAGAACAGTGACTCTGGCATTCACAAAACCGATGAGGATCCTGCCTGCGTCACCCAAAACTTTGGCCGACGCTACCGGACAGCTGATCCACACTGCGCCAAGCCCTCCTGGACCGGGGCGGATGGTGCCGACCCTGATGTTGTCCGCGTTGCAGCCCGTCTTCTCGCTAATTGCAACGCGGACATCCTCGGTCATTACGGAGTCATCCAGGCCCGAAATGCGCAACTCTGCGCACTTGACAGGCCTGGCGATCTTCACACTATCCGTGGCTGCAAAGATTCCTCTCAGTTTCTCGGCGAACCTGTCCGCCGTCTTTGCACCTTCAGCCCCGAGGAACTCGAGGACTCTAGCTCCCGTCTGGGCAAGGCGCAACCTGACCCCTTCAGTCCCGAAATCAGTGGCGAGACTATCCCGGGCCTTCTTAAATAAGGCCGCGTAGGACAGCCCGCCACTAGCCGCCTCCGGTAAGCTCACACTAGTCTACCGTAACCACGAGCGATGTAACCCGTGTTAAACATCGAGAAATAGAAGGTATCGTAACCTGTTATATAACTTTAACACAAATAAGTCCCACTCTACAACATAACTATATGTATGTGTAAAAATCACGAGTCTAAAAACAGTAATTGAATTTTAATCCCTAAATATAAAAAATTAGACCCTAACAATATGTCATTCAGTAAAATCATTTACGTTGACTAATACAACATTTCTCAAGAATTTTTGAACATAAAAAATAATATTTCTCAACAAATGCTAATTTCAGAAAAAACCTATTCGTCCCATAACATAAATAAAATCAAATGTAATTCTGCCATCTACCTACAGTGTACTAAAACAACTATCTAAGGAGCCGGTCTATCCATTCTTTATCTTTAACTACCCAATTCCGTCAGCATAAAAAGCGCTTTCTTGCCATTTAGCGCTGTTTTCGTCCTTTTTTTACCTCAAAACCGAGGCTATAACACCTCTCTCGGGTGCGGTAATATTTGCATTTAGAGCGAACGACTGATATTCTGACCTTATCAGAGGGAGATTGTATTTGAGGGACGAATTCTGATGACGCAAGTGATGCGAATCACTTAGATCTCAAGGAAGTAGCAAGGAATACCCAACTCACGTGATAAGAATATCTCAAAATGTAAACTTTGATGTTAGATAGTGAATAAATTTAAATTTAGAAAGGAAAAGTTCGTGGAGCTATTTATCTTTCGTATGATTCATGAGATTAAACCCAAAGTTATGATTCTAGGTTTGAAACTAAAAGATGCCCCATGTTTGTAGTGGGGATTAAACAATATTTACTTGTAAAAATATCAAAAAATATTAAAGTTCTACAGAAAGTAATCTACATGTATTTAAACAATAGTAAAATAACTTGGTAAATGTCAACAGTGTCAAAATCACTGTCACTGTCACTGACGCATAAACATCATTTTCAATCTGAGGTTAAAGTACGAAAAAATGTATCATTTTTCACGTGACAATATTCCATATATTGTAACTCTTGGTGGATTGGTAGTCTTCATTTTCTCTATTCTTTAACTATTTTGACACATATCTAAGGAGATTCTCTACATTTTAAACGATATTCTGCTTTATTAATTTTATCACCATAAAATAAAGAAAAAGATCCTGTCTAGCTTTTACTTTACAAGATTATGTTAGGTATTTACTAAAAACTTAAAAAAAAATGGTACAATGTAAAAAAATAATAAATTGGATTGTCGAACCACTTGACTAAACACATGATTGAGTATCATATACTAAGCCATTCAAATATGTTTTACGATACACATCATATTAGAACTAAATTATCCTTAAATATATATTTTTTATTCTATAAATGTTAACAAAAATCATCTAAGAACTAACCGCAACTTGTATTCAAGTAGTTCAGTATTTTGTATACAAATAATTATCATATAAATAATTATGTACTGTAATAGTGCCACTAGAGTCATAAAATAATATGTTGGGTATGCAGTCGACTCGAATATGTTGTTCATAGGAAAATTTAAAATATTAATCTTACGTTGTTCGACAATCACTGTTTATAAATTTTATACTTAAATTTTAGTATGAAATATGGTCTTTGTAAGTTATTTCAAAGGAGTTCCCTTAAAAAGTTCATTTTATATAAATAGTTCATCATATTAGTCTAGTCGTCAGTGCAATGATGATGTCTGGTAGTAAATCTAAAATATATATGTATCTAGATTAGAAATATACAAAGTTATTCTTACTTACTGCAAAAGCCGAAACATCTCAAACATTTCCTAAAATATTAACGAATAAAACCAGAAACGAAACAGACATAAATAAATCTCACTGAACTATCAGCTGATTTAGTTACATAGCTGTCCTCATGGCAATATTGTCAGCCAAATTGTCAATGTACTCTCACTGCTTGCGCCCGTATACGAGTCCGGGTAGCGGTGGCGACGGCAAGCTAAGAATAAAATATTTCAATATTAATAGACATTTGGGATAAAATATAACATGACTTAAAAACAATTGCAATTAATTTTATTAGTTGATTCTAAACACAGCATTTCACATTAAGCAAGATTAATGTTGTACAAGGTCACTAACCAAATACGGGCCGTCAACCTTTAAGTTGCCACGGCTGTCCGACGGTCAAAAAGTATTTCAGGAAGGTTACATACATGCATTGTAGAAAAGTCTTTTTTTTTATTATAGAAATACTTAAAAACTGTCCGGAGGTTCAAATTGGGGTCTTAATTATCGTGCATGAGTACAAAGGTCAAAACATTTTCGTCGTCGTTTCTATACATCTACCTAAAACTTTATCGAAACTAAGGTAAAAAAATTAAAACAAATTATGCTAGTCAATAATATTAAAGTACAAACCTGTTTAGAGTTTCTATATAGGTATGTATCGATACAAGACGACTCACATCACATTGACAACCTTTAACACTCCACTGATGGACATATGCTTCTCCGTAGCAAGACAGTTTTGGCCGATTATAACACGCTGACCAGACGAATTGGTATATATGACTGTATATAACCCTATACCAATCCGTCAAGTTGCACTTAACAAATTTTTCTTCTCCTACCAGTGATGTTTTCCTGCGTAGTTTGTTCTCGTAGACGTCTCTTACGACACCCACGGGATGAATACGAGTAGTGACAACTTTTTCTTAATCCATCACCATTATTATTGGTTATTATAAGAGTCTATAATGTTAAATTTATAAGACAGTGGTAATATTTATATATAGATATTATTTCATTAGCAGCCTCGCTGACCTAGTTGGAGCCAGAGCTCCTCTTAAACATAGCTGGAATCCAATAGTACTTTTGAGAGCCTCAGTTTGGCGTCCCATTCGAATGGGGATGAGACCTGGTTACATAATTAATATTACTAGTTTCTTGTTTATATTGTAATGAAATTGATGCAAATGTTTTTGTTTAAAATGATTTCATAGTTATCGAAGTAGATAAATAAATAATTTTTTGAATTTATTTCACACAATGGTACAATAATTTAAACATTTTATGTGATAATAAATTTTAATGAAAGAGGAAACGACCGTCATAGTTATTAAGAGGTAATTTGGATTTATGTAACAACATTATGTAACACATGACTGTACGGACCACGTATTGGTTTAAGCGGTCGCGTCGCCGTTTTCTACTGTGCCTAGTGTTGTGTGTATGAACCCCACACTCAACAACACTTCGTGAAATCCACAAGTTATTGTCCTGAGTCTAGGTGTTCTTTGTGTTTGTTTAACGTACGTTAGTAAAGTCCCCCGCGACACATGATATATTTCTGCAGCGGAGTTGTCTTTAAAAAAATAACATAGTAAGCTTTATTGATACTTGGAGAGGGACATATAACATAGTCATAATTCACAGTCTGCTACAGTCAGTGTACACTTATTCCAATAATA
Organism: Hypercompe scribonia; assembly: GCA_949316085.1. Classification (NCBI taxonomy): domain Eukaryota; kingdom Metazoa; phylum Arthropoda; class Insecta; order Lepidoptera; family Erebidae; genus Hypercompe; species Hypercompe scribonia. The sequence continues at coordinate 11,963,208 of OX438981.1, read as the reverse complement.
AAAATTGATGATAGATTAGATGGCTATTATTGTACCTTGCAAACCACTGCACACACTCATCACTAACACTCAAAACAGACCTCCACAGTGTTATGATTCTGTACAGCAGCCTCAAAGATTACCAGTAGACTGGTAAGAAATATTAAAAAAAAATTAATCCACCTCCATGAAAAAGATGTAAATAGAATCAGATACAGCAATTTTCTTGAAAAAATATACTAAAACTTTCTTTAAAATTATAATTATATTTTAAAATTTTAAATCTTATTAATATTAATATTAATCGTTACTGTGTATCAGGTACAGTAACGCAAAAGTAATGTCGGTTGAAGTAATTGCCGACCATAAATAATCTTGGGATCAATCTTCATGTATCTTTATGTACCAAACTTTTGAACTAAATCATTTTGAAACTGCCCCCCTATGCATCAGTGAAGTAAATAACAATAAAAAGGACATGAAAAAAAAACTAATTTGTACGACAAAAAACACACGAAAATGGTGGATCCCTTATCACGAAATTAATTAGTAAACTCGTTTGCAGGTGGACATCTAATTCTAATTTAGGTGTTTTCGGAATAAAACGTTTGGAGGCAGCATCCCCTCATTTCATTGAAAGTGGGGCATAGCTCTCAAACTTTATTCAATTTTATATTCTTAATTTTCTAATTTAATTTACAGTGCCAGTCTTTTCGTCGGAAAGGTTCATTCCTAATCGATCATGTTGAGTGTATTGGAAGTAATAATCAAGAACCACTGTTCTGTTTCTTGATAGACAGTTTAATGAGATACTTTTTAGTTTTTATATCTATTTTGTATACAGCTGTTCGAGCCTGTAAGCTGTACAAACTAGCGGTGTCGGTACTTTATTTAAGTAGAAACAAACATTCTTTTAAATGACTTTATATAGTTGCCAAATATTCAGCAAAATAAAATTTCAACTTATATAATAAATGTTGGTGACATTAATAACGAGATTCAAAAATACACGACAACGCCATCTATCGAGCATAATGCAACTTGTCTCCGTCATATAATTATAACATTACACCGTCATTAGTTAATAAAAAGTAATGAATATTTCAGCACCGATGTAAATTAAAGATAAAATTGTGTTTAAGTTAAAACTTGATTTTATTGCTTATAATATCCGCTACATTGTTTTGGAGATTATGTAAATAGTAAAGTATCTGTGGACTTGTGTAGTTGCCTATAAATTTTATTTGTAATCTTCTTGAGCAAAGAAGCTGACGCTGAGCTAAATGTTGCTTTTTTTTTCACGTTTAGACAGTGTGAGTAACTATATTAGTATAGTAATGCAATACAGTAATAATGATCAATACTTTGAAGAAATGCTCACATAAAAAACTAGCATAGCAATTCAATATATAAGAAACTACGGTAGTAGCAATAAGAGTAGGACATCATTCAATTACCTAGAGATATAAAGCAACAATTAGTTCTGTGATATCATTTTTTTTCTCAATCTTACAAACAATTACTCAGCCTGCTAGAGAAATGGTAGCCTTGACAAGTCACTATAACTTCTAACACTATAATCTAAAAGCGCGAAATATGGATATGCTTATCATTGACAGATAGATATATGCCATTTAATTTTGTGCCCAAGCCTGGAGCTTAAATAATGTTAGTTAAGGAAACTGTAAAGAAGAGCGGTCTTATCATACAACGCCGACACATGATAACATGCAAATATTTGTTTCAAAGTTTGGGCGTTTTCTATTTATGATATGTATTTATTTACAAAAAAAAGTATTTAAGTATTCTATCAGTCAGTCTAGTTATCATAGCACAAGCTCTGCTTAGTTTGAAACTATATGACGGTGTGTGTCAAATGTCCGAAAAATTTATTTTATTTTTATTTTATTTATTGTAATTTCACAAACACATATTCCCAATCTGCATCACAGATGATGAAATGACATTTTTACATCTTCACGTAACATTTTAAGCTAACAAAGAAAAAATATTACTTTTTACTTGTATTACATATATAAACTATGCCCTGGGTCGTCAACATAATATCTCCTGACCTTGAAATCACAATTAAAAAAAAGCATTATAATTTTTATTGATAGCTTTCTTTTCTACTATTACCCTATATTGAAAATGGTAAGATCCTTACAAATTTAAAACTTAAATCTGTTTTTTAACATTTATACAATACTTTGACCCGTTTAAAACAGCACATTAGACTGATATGGGTCAGGAAGTACTTAGCAGTGGTTCTTACATTATTCAGTAGGATTACATTCCGCGAACGGGTTCAAAGATTCTAACAAAATTGTTTTTGTAGGCCCCAGTACATACTACAATTCTCGTAAAAAAAAATACATTATGAATGGTAAAACTCTTCGCGATAGATCATAAGAATAACAAATTTCAAAAATTACGCGTACACAGAAAAAAATAAGTTACAAAAATCCAACAGCAAATTCTCTTGCAACAAAAACACGCATTCAAATTAACCACGCAAACAGGACGCTCGTTACGTAAGAGAACAAAAAACAGAAACATTATGAAACAGGTGAGGGAAATACGGGACCGGAATATGATAATCATATTTCATGGAGTTTCAGTCCACTTGTTGCCTTTCAAAAAGTTCTCATGCAATTTGTCCTGGCTATAATCTATTACCATACGTGGAGAGTCTACCAATAAGCAATGCAAAATTATTAATTTTATTATTATTTATATTAACAACTTCATTACTTTTTTAACAGTCTGTATTGGAATTTGGAACAACCAATTTATTTATTACTTTAACACGTTGACAAATTAATAAAAGAATATTTAAATGGCCACTTTTATTCTTATGTTGTAAACAAAAAATAAATATTTGTGTACATATCAGGAATATATATACACAGAAACCATTTGCGTGTAAAAGTAAGTAACATTATGAGTCAATGAAGTTTCCTAGATTATACCGTTACCATTTACCGAATCCAATTTTCACTCTTCAGGATAAACAGAAACCTGTTAGTTTACCGTTCTTAGGAGATTTTGCTAAAAAAAGACCCAAAGATCCCTGGTCTAGCAAAATCCAATAAAAGGGTGTTATAAATAAATAAATTCCTACTTCTGCCTGCATAAAACCGTAGCATAAAGTGTTATAAACAGTCCACCTAAGTACACTTAACCCAAATCTAGATTTTTATTATAATTGTTTCCGTCCTTTTCTCGCAAGGGTGAACCCCGAAGCTGCCGGAAGATTAATAGCAACATTTATCAGACTTTCGTTTGTTTTGAGTGTCGTCGAGGATAACCGGAATTAGGTTGTTCGCAAAATGTGCTGTGAAAGTAAAATAATCCAATTTAAATTATTGCTTGAACAACAATTGTTAAGCTGTTTCAGCTTCTCTGTCTCGTGACAAAAATTGTTTTGCAATTTATTTTAACAATTAGAGTGAATCTCGATTCATCTTAAAATTTTACGTAAAATTTCGTAAAATTAAAATTAACATAAATGTTGATTCTACAAAATGTTAAAATTTTAAATGCCAAATTAACGTTTTTATCAATGATAATGAAAGAATAATGAACTGCCAAAATTTTGTGGACATATTTTTTAGCGTCTAGTGGTGAAAAATGTACAAAAATATTAACATTAAATTCTAAAAAAAAACAATTTTATCTTAGATATAACGGTTAATAGAAATCTAGAATTAAAGATTTTTCAGGTTAAAATTGGTAAGGTTACTTGCATATCAAAAGATGGCTATGAATTTTGAACATAAACAAACCCATTTTTGTAGTGAGATAAAGTAGAAGTTTAAATAAAAAGTGTATAGATTACATTCCTAAACGCATTTACCTTAGAAATAACTATTGGTAGAAGTTAGAATTACTGGAAATTGAAACTAACTAAAGATAAAGAAACACTATTATTAATATTCTTTATCTGTGGAACAAACTACAAGCTGTCATGTCATTGTTAATGGTCAACCGACAATTTACGCTGTCATTTTGGCCAGACATAATTTAAGCCTAGAGAACTAATTATTATACATATATCCGAAAAATATAAACTTATATATTTTTATTCTGTTTTTAAACATAGTCACAAAATAAAAGAATACAAAAAAACTCAGGTCTTAGTCTTCATTCAAAATAAAGATGTTTTTAAACGTTTAATAATTCCATCAGCTATTATTTCACCAGTGCTTTTTTAAAGAAATATTGTTATTTAATCTTAAAATTAGTATCATACGATTAGAAATTTATATAGTAGAAATTGCAAAGTATCAAGAACGTAATATAATGTTAATATCTATTTTACCATATTTCGACAGGAAAAGTTTCTCTTTATTTTTGTACTGCTAATTGTGTAAATGACAAAAAAATATTATAATAATAAACGAATTCATAAAAGGAAACAATTTGTTTCTAATTATAGTCCAATACGATTTCTACGATAAAAATAGGGACGAAAATAGATTTACGTATTATTTGCTGATCTTTTTGTTGTTGCTTTATTCGATTACTGTCGAGAAGTCCTACGCAAGTAATTTACGCATATTTGCAAATAGACCTCTAGTCTAAATTAAAACAAAATTGTCGTCAAATATAGCTCAATATTTTTATTATGTCTCAACTCTATCTAGGTTTGTATTAATAAAATGTGTGTAATATTTATTTTTATTCCATCTACATCTTAGTCCATTTAAATGTATTAGATGCAACAATATCGCTTGAGGTGTAAATACGAGTATTTTATTCTAGTGCAATCAAGATTACGATTTCATGTACGGTCTCATATTATTTCTTTCGTTGCCTAGTAATTTTGATAGCTACCCTTTGTTTCTGACCCTTTTGATAGCTAGAAAACTCTTATAAAACTAGATAAATGCCAGATATTTAGAGTGTTTGCAGTTACGGATTACTACTCCCCAGGCGAGTTTATACATATGTCTTGGTCTACTTGATTGTTTAAAAAGATGACGCTAATCAGTATATAATAATAATAAAGAGGTATTTTATGTGAAAATGATCCTCGAATATATATCAGGGTTAAAACTTAAAGGGAATCGAATTACAATTCATTTCTACTTTCATAAGATCATTTCTAGTTCTTGTCCACACTGTATAATGAATAGCCAAAGTTTAAACCGCAGCATAATTTTACAATGAAGGTTTATTGAAGCCGATCATAAAAAGTTTACGACCTCCTTATTACCATAGAAAGGAGACGCCATAAGTGCCATAACATTAGAATGTTATATTTTATATCCTGCATTGTTTCTAGTTTCAATGCGTCGTTTTATTTCGTTATTTTATATATTGGTTTTATTACTTATTTTATACTGACCACTTTTTATATTTATATATTTTAAATACCGTATAATATTACTATAACTATATATTCTAAGCCATATTGCACTTCTGCTGAACTATTTCAAATTGTATGTATTTACTGATTGCTGTAAAATATACGTAAACAAGATAGTTTACATTTAGTTTTAAATAGAATACTACTTCCACACATATTCTTGTATATCGTACTAATCAAATTGTGGTAATCGATTTTCAATACCATAAAAATACTTTTGTTGCTAAATTTAATTCGCTTCTCAGTTAGAGTTGTCTCTTATCGTCTATAACACAATCTCAAATTAGTAAATTTTCGTTGTAGTTAGGTGAAAATTTACAAAAACTATATTATTATTTCTGACAATGCATTAGCAACTTAGTAGATGGTAGCATACATTAGGGTATTTAGTACCCATAATATGGACTAATACTTAATTTTATTGGAGTTTTGGTTGCAATACGAGCCAGTATGTCGCAAGGTTATGCTTTCTCTCGCATTTTTATCATGGTGATTTATCATCAAGGTGCATTTTCAAAGCAACCATACCTTGTTTATATGATCTAAAAGGGTACCGGTATATTTTTGATATGTTGCTAAACATTACTATTTTCTAATTTAGTAGCTGTACCCCGTCACGCTTCGCTGTGGCACATTATGGGTGCATTCATGAGTCATGAGATAAAAAAATGACATGTGTCTAAATTGAGCTCAATGGGTACAGAAGTTTTTGAGTATTTTTTTTTGCTTTAATAGCCTGCCAAAGTGACTCTACTCTGTTTCATGGAAAGCATAAATAGAATCCAAAAGTTGTAGTCACCATACTCATTACGAATGCTGATAATGCAATATGGTGACCCAGACTATGGCGGCCTATTACAATTTTTTACGCCTCACTTGGGGACGTAAAAGACATGACAGTCATCGTAGTATTGTATTGCACACACTTACCACGACAACTCTCACCCTTGCGTCAATGGGCCTCCGGTCTCGCACTCGCCAACGAAACATGACAGCACGGATGCTGTCACTTTAGGTTGGTCTTCTGTGGTAAAAACCAACAATAATATAGTTCGAATAAAAAGAGAATACTCAAAACAATTACCGTAAAGTGTGTACGACATTTTATGTATATTCCATTATACCGTTTACCTATGTTCTCAAAATAAATATATGATATCATATAAATCATATCCACAGCATTTTACAGTCCACTGCTGGACATGGGCCTCTCCTTCGCAAGAAAGTTTTGGCCGACTATACCACGCTGGTCAAACGGGTTGGAATAGGGTTTGTTTTAAGTTTTCCTTCCCTTTGTAATGATATTTTCCTGAATAGTTTGTTCTCTTAATCACCTCTTACGACACCCACGGGATGAATAGAGATGCTAACACTATGTATTCTTTATCCGTCGCCACACGGAGTGTCACACAAACACAAAATAAATGATTTTATTTAAACATAATTCTGAATAAATGCGTGTGGTGACGGATTAAGAATACATAGTGTTACCACCCCTATTCATCCCGTGTGTGTCGTAAAAGGCAACTAAGAGAACAAAGTATGCAAGACAACATCATTACAAAGAGTAGGAAAACTTGAAACAAACCCTATTCCAACCCGTCTGGCCAGCGTTGCATAATAGGCCAAAACCTCCTAGCTAAAGAGAAACCTATGTCCAGTAGGGGACTGTAAAAGGTTGTTGATGAATGATTTTGAATAATTGTAAACTGTATTTTTTCAAGTGTGTGAATAGCGTGAAATGGGTTTTAACTAGATAACGCGAAACCCCTGGATACTTCTGGTTTAAGTGTCTACCAAGATTTGAATGTTATTGCTTATTTTTAATACTGAGTAATGAGTTCATAGACATAGTTTGTTAAAAAAATCTTGTGTATTAGGTTTAATTGTTTTAGACATACTCATATGCGAAGATATGCTTTACCGATAATGAATTAAGGACACTTATAAAGGCTAAACTGGTATATTGAAATATCATTTATTTCAATATACCAGTTTAGCCTTTGGTCTATTCCTCTTGAACAAACGGCCCAATTATTTATAACTATGACCAATATGAACTACTATTAAGAGCACGTCACAATACTGATTATTAAAATTAAATATTTCATTGTTGAAATTCAATGTGACTTGCTTTTTCTTAACATTATTATATTAAACTATATCTTTCATAGAGAAGCATATATACTATAACATTATGAGCAGATAAAACTTAGACTAGACTGAAGTTATTGCGGCGGTTGCAGAACTGATTTGCTTTTTTTTTCTATATTAAAAGCCTGACAAAGTAACTCTATTCTACCTGATGGAAAGAATGAATAGAGACCAAGAGTTGTGGTCACCATACTCATTGCAAATGCAGACATTGCAGTATGGCGACCCACACTATGGCGGCCTAGTGAGATACTTTTTCACACTAAGCTTGGGGACGTAAAAGGCATGACAGTTATCGTGACAGTGTGAGGCTTACACAGCTACCACGATAACCGTCACCTCTGCATTAATGGGCTAATTTCAGATAAGTTGAAAAAAAATGTTATCCATAGTATGTATTAGTAAAAATTGGTTCCAAGTGTAGACTAATTTTAAAATAAATAATTTAATCGCTTCATCCATAAATTATTATAAAATGATAAAAAAGTGAAACTATAGCCAAAACCTTAATTCCCAACCACCATAGAGCTAGTTTACGATCCTTATCTTCATTTGATATATATACTATATACATAAATAATTATTAAAGCAATTAAAATGGCGTTTTTAATAAAATGTGGGTGTAGTAATTTGTTTTTCCGAACACTGAGTATTTTTAATGTTACGAATAAAAGGGTTTAAAACAAATTATGTACTGTAGTAATTTTCTCAAAAGTTCCATTTTGTACAGAGTCTTAGTTCGCTTGTCCGTGACTAACGCGTCTGGAAGCGCGCCAAAGCAAACTCCGCTCAACTCTAATATGATTTCAGTTTAGTTTCGAAACAAAACTATTCAGTAAAACTGTGCGATTAAAACTGACTAAACAAAATGTCGTTTAAAATTAAAACAGCAGATGGAATAGTGAATCAATTTTATGACATCTTGTTTAAAATTTTATTTTGAATGATATTATGCAACTTATCTTGATATTTCTTTTAAAAATTTTAAACAGGAAGCAATTTTAAAGTAAGAAATATATTGTTTTACTATATCTATATGCAACTTTTTAAATTCAGTATATCTGAGATACTTCATGTAGGTAATCATCGTGCCGTTAAGTTAAAATACATTCCAAGATGAAAACGTTTACTAAAAAATATGTTCAATATATAAATATTGGTTTTGTATATAAAAATTCTATACAATAGAGTCATGTGGGTCAAGTGTGCGCATTTTAACTTTGACACTTCAAAAACTCGAAATTTTTTTGTAGAATGAAACAAAACTGTGTTAATTAGTTAGGCTGTTTATTTGTTATTAATTTAGACACAATAATAGTATTATCAGTAACTTAGTTTTTAAGAAACTATAGAAAACAAAAACTCTTCCATACGCGTACACTTACCCCAGTATAGGGGTAACTGTACGCAGCACTGTGGGTAAGTGTACGCAACAACAAAAAAAGAAATATTGAGTTATATATTTTGAAAACATAAACGATATTATATAATTATCAAAATTTTCATCATAGATATTTAAAGTAATCAACATAATAATCATTTTAAATTAAAATATGAGATCAACTTGAACTTAGAAATTTTCAGTTACTTAATCATACATTTATCACAAATAAAAGTGCTGTGTTCGAAGCTGGTGCACTGTTCGTGCCACCAGGCTCCACAAAGGCTACATTGAATACAGTCTTCACTCGGTGGATAAGAATACTTTTCGCCACATAGAGGGCAGTAATACTCATTTTCGTCATTTTCAGGTTTCTTCTTTTCAAACGTCTTATTTTTAACAGTCTTATGTTTGGCAGTATTAGATGATTTTGTAGTAGTTTTCTTAGTTTTCAGTCTTTCTTTTAAATCTAGTCGTATTTTCTTTTTAGCTAATTTCTCTTCTTCTTCTTTTTTCTTAGTTTCTAACTCAGATTTAAAGGGACTATCAGTTGCAATTATTGAATTTTTGCCTTTTCGTCGTCGATTTTGTGATGTAGCTTTCGGCAGAGCTTGTATAGACGACAATGGTACGAAATCTTTGCTAGTTGAAGCTTCAGTAGTTAACAGCAGATCTTGTACAGGTTGAATGAATGATGTGGTAGCTGTAAAGCCATGCAAAGAAGAGTCTTGCTCTGATATAGAATGATGATGCAATATCGAAGGTGAAGTCGATCCTGCACTATTCAAAACTTCTGTTGACTGTGTAGAAGTGGACGCTACTAAGTTTGCCGTATGATGTGCTGGTGATGGAGTTGAATTTTCTTGGAAAGGTTCCTGAACTGCTTTATTTGGCAACATCTCTTCTAAATTTTGGCCTTGAATTATGTCCGTTACAGAAGCTGCCGCGAAATCTTCCTCCGAAAAAATATCTTTGTCTATGGGCCAGATTCCAGAAACTTTGAAACCTGAAACCGCATTAATAAGCGAAGCTGCTTTTTGAAAGGCCTCATTCACCAATTGAGCTACTTCTGTTTGCCCAATTACGCGGCCTGGATGGTGGCTTAGCCATTTATCACATGCGTAAGCAAATTTTATTTTCAGAGGCCCAAAAAACCCACGATCTAAGGGTTGCATTTTGTGACTACTGTGGGGTGGGAGCGTAAGCATGTGAATGCCATTATCACGACAAAACAGTATAGCATCCAGAGAGATATGGCTGCTATGGTTGTCCAAAATTAACAAGACAGGATTATCTTTTGTTGGCTGAACATTATCTTTAAAATGACGTAGGTATTCTAGAAAAAGGCCCGTATTTATGAATCCTGAATCAGAAACCATTCCAATGCTACCTTCTGGTGCATTGTTAAGTAAATAATCTTTAATTTTCTTCCGGGGAAAAATAAATGCTGGAGGAACATAGTTTCCAGTGGCACTCATTGCGCAAACTAGTGTTATCGTTTGGCCTCTTTCAGCAGAAACTATTTTTCCCACCAGCTTTTTTCCTTTCCCGGATATAACTTTGGGTATTTTCTTTGGGACAGTATTAACTCCACTTTCATCCATATTGTATATGCGGCTGGGTACAAATTTGTGTTTGTTGTAGAGGCTCTGCAAGTTATTATAAAATCTTTCTACTTGGGTTTTATTGAATCCCATTGCTCTGGCAATACTAGTTGGGACTGGCTGTCGCAATTTTAATTCAGGAAACCTTTTAAGAAATCCATATACCCAGTCTCGGCCGGCCAATTTTGAGGGCGTGTTGAATCTATGCTTTATTTTATTTACTTCAGCATACTCATAAATCAACTTCTGGAGATTCTGCATAGTGAGACCATAATAAAGTTCATCACTTTGTTTAATGTAATTGTATATATCAGTCTCTTGCTCCTTGGTGAATGTCAAAGAAAATCTTCCCATGCTGGTAGCTGTCTTCCCAGCTTTTAAACGTTTTCGCAGAGTACTTTCCTTAAGTCCGACTTGAGATACAGCTTTTCTTTTACTGGCACCTTTTGAAATTAATAATTTCGCGGCTTCCAGCTGTTCATTTGTGACGGTACACCTATCTGGAGCTTTCCTAAGATAATCTCGAGGCATTTTGAATGAATATCTGTGCTCTGAAACAAAACATAGCAACACATGTATAAATACAACACAAAGTGGTGTAAGTGTGCGCATGCGCACACTTACACCACTGCTTGCTGCACTTGCTATACAAAAATAGATTTTTGTTACGTTTGTAAATTGAGTTAAAATTGTAAAATTTACAAAAGTAAATATAGTACAAATACTCACTCATCCACATTATCACAGCCACTCTACCATGACCGCTTCACACTTTTTACGGTGTTCTCTATTTGACAACGCTAATACCATTTCTTCTACTTGCCATTTCTTTTACCTTTGAGGTTATTGTCACTGGTCCGTAATAATTTTCGAGTCTTAACTGCTTGCACAGTTTTGATAATTCAGTGAAATACGGCATCAGTAATTAAAACTTTTTTATTGCTGTTATAAGTTTATGAAGGCAAGGAGAACTTTGAAACAGAAAAGTCCTATCAAAATTTGACTGCCTACATTTTGAGATATTACAGTCACATTTTAGTAATGGCCCTTTCAGTGTCTGGATATATCTTTTATATTGTGTTTAGTCTATAATTTCTAAGTTTACAGTATTTTTTATTTACTTCTTATATTACTATTATTAATAAATAATTTAAAAAGACCTAACCTTAAATAGTTTACGTTAGAATAAATAGTAAACGTGTATTTATTTATTGTTTAACTTATTACTACTAATTAATTGGCATGTCACTTGACATTCATGAAGAATTATTCATTGGAAAGCAGTTGAAATCAGGGTGTAAACAAAAATTTAGATCCGATGTAAACAAAAATTAGAGGTCGGGGACCACATCCTTTTTAAGTAAGTTTAAAATAGATATCTTCTCTGTTTGTACTGTCTTTTCAGATAAAACAAAAGAGGAAGATAAATTGTATTAGGAAAATAGATAGGGCTGAGGAGCCTTAGGAAAAGAGTTTGCCTCATGCGTACTTTTAATTAATACCCAGGCAAGAAACAGGACTCGAAATAGTTCTCAAACATATAAGCGTCCTGCCTTTCTTTGTTTTGTTTCTTTATTCTTGAGAAAGCTACTAAGACAACAAACTATGACTACATGTACACTTGCAGTAATACTGTATATGTTAAATATAGACACATTTATGTTTTAATAAAAAAAACTTCAAATTCGTAATTTTATACCTACCTTACTTTACCTTTACTGCTCCACGTAAGTACTTTCAATTAAGATTATCTAAAAACATATAATAGTAATAACCATCCATTTCATTACAGTATTTTTTGTAATAGCTTTCACTATAAATTATTCTTGTGTTTTGCTACCGAATAACGGAGCTTGGCTGCATTAGTTACACAAAAGAGCCTCATATTTCATCAGGTAAGTACCCCGCTCATAATGCACATTTCTTTCACTTCTTTGAAAAATAGTACAGCCACAATTTAGGTCAACATATATTTAAAAAAATATAGTTTTAAGTGAACCTGGTAGACTTCAAATCAGTATTTTCGACTTGGAAGTTTGAAGTTTTCTTTAACCGAATTTTAATTGACAATGCTGTTGCTTTTAGTGTTATGATATTAATATGTTTATATTTATATGTATGCACCTCATTGGTCTAACGGTTAGCGTCTGCGACTGCGGATCAACAGTCTAGGGTTCAATACCCGGGTCGGGTCAAAGAATGTTATTAAATTTTTGTAATTAAAGAAATGCTAAATAACAGCCCGTAGCTTGAAATTTGGGGTCCTAAACCCAAATGTCTCGGAGAGCAAGATCGTGTCGGATAGCCATCCCATTGGGTTACGAAAATGAGAGAACAAAGAGCGTACTTGTGTTCACGCACAAACTTGTGCACTATTACATCGCCTACGTAATTAGCTGGTCTCTGTTTAGATTGGCTAGGAGTACATCATTTATATGTACTCTTAGTATAAGTAAATAAAGACTTCAACGTTTACATGATGTCGAAAAGCTCTAATAGTCTCACACTTCTCTTGTGATTCTTAATAAGGTCTACGACCGATTCACCACACTCCCTCCATTTAAAAGAAATTTTATTAGATTACATTACATATATTTCAGATCTGTATGAACTTTTAAGAAAAATTGTTCATTGGTGAATAATTGATTCTCAGCTGTACAGTGTGCTACCAGTACACATTATCATTCCCTTTTTCATTTCAATACAATATAGTATAATAAAGACAACATCTTTTAATTATTGATGAACAGTCCAATAGTAATGTATACTAATTTTATGAAAGTGTAGTTTACTTGGTTGCGTTTATCTCAGAAAATACTGGCTCGATTTAAAATTAAAATAATCATGAATGTTCAATATTATATACATAAACATGTATTTATGACATAAGCTTTTATTTGAGATAAGTGAAAAGTTTGTATAATAATTTTAAATCTATATTGAAAAATGAATATAAAACTATCACTAATAATCATTGATAGCTTAATCAATTACCTATAATATAACAATAACACTTAACTTTATAACACTAACGAGATCACCTATAAGCTAATTGGTTAACGTAAATGCAAATAGACTAAACCAAACGTAAGTAAATTTATTTGTATTTGCATAAATCCAAATATCGCACAAATCTTTTATTTAAGACATTAGCCAATATTATGTGTAATAAAATCGTTTTGTGCAGTTAACAATAAGGATAAATATTCCCGAATTGAATCGTGCACCAACGCTAGCGCCTTTCCTTGACCATTCCCTGAAACAATTTGTGTGAGAACCACCACCTGTGAATATCTCGCAATGTTTTTGTTTCATTACAAGGCCAGCATGAGGGTAATGATTTCATACAATGTTATAAAAAGAAACGAACCAGTAATGAAATGGGAGGAACCGTTGACCCGTAATACAGACGGTTAAATTAAACTCTCTTGCTATCTTTCCCTTCGGCGGTATATTACTGAATTGCAAATTTGTTAATGAATGTAAAAGTACTGGAAATGTCACTATTCACATAATTGTATGCAATAATTTTGAATTGTTTAACTGTTTACGATAATAATAAACTTTATAAAACCGTCTTTGGTATTTTTGTAGGACACTGTCCCCTAAACTAGGTAAGATAGCCTGTTTCAACATACTTTAGGTGAAATAAGCATAAATTGCATAAGTTTCGTACAAAAACAGAAGATATGGAATGAAATTTTGAAGTTATTATATTAAAACAAATTAACCTTCGAATAAATAAAAAGTTTTTAAAGAGTCAATTAACTTTTATAATCTGTTTCGAGTTACATATTTAACTAGTTACAACCCTATCCTATTCTTACCGCTTCTCAATTCCTTCTGATTAAGTTCAGCTCAGTCTTTGTATCTCAATATCAGTAATTAGCAACATGTCAATGAAAGCATATTTTAGATTATGATTTCGTTTAAATCACTTTTGGTTTTCTGTAAAACTTGCGTGTGTGATGTTATGTTTACAATATAAGTGCTAATAGCTTTATAAATTTTAAAAGGCGTATCCAGCTAACTAAATTCGTTAGTCTTGACCCATCAGGACTGGCTCGTGACGATCGCTTGTCTCAATTCAATGCGGCTCACATGCAAATTTGTGTTGATTGTCGTCTGTATCGGCAAATAATCGAACGGAGACCTGGCCAGTCCCTCTGATCGTGGACACTGACACAGCCCCACTCGTACAATATTCTATTGGTTAATAATACATTCAATGTCAGTTATTTTGCTAACGACTTAGTAAATATCTAAATCAAACGACAACATGCTGTCACGTAATAATACTTGTAGCTTTGTATTGTTTCCAAGAATTATATTTACATATATAAATAGATTCAAATACGTGTATATTGTTTTAGTGCTAATGAAGCAATTAAAATTATCAAAGAGAACAGCGCGCCAGATGTTGTTCTGAATTTTGGCATTTATATTAAATGGTAAATGGTCTAGCTTGTATAAGAATAACTATTTGAATTGAGGCATGGATTATTGATGTATTTTAGATGCATAAAAAAACTTGAAAGATACCATTTATTTGCAACCAGAAAGTGTATTTAATCAGGTAATTTAATTTTAAATAAATGATAAATCAGTTATGGGATCCAGCAGTGAGTACCTTTTTGAGTTTTAGTAAAACATAAATCGCACAAAATGATGCCGATATTTCAAGAAAATTATTTATACTGCTTCCCTACTTTTTCTAGAGGGGCCTACGCCCAGCAATGGATTATTAAAGGATATCGATGATGAATAATAATAATAATCCTGAAAGTAGTATCATGATTATGCCTCGGTATTTCAATCGAAGCGAGAGTCTTGGCTTAACTACTCAGGCTGTAAAAAAGAAAAACTCTATAAAAATTTACCCCGAATCCTGTGTTGTAATAGGTGGTCCGGGGATACATGTCTGATGGGTAGTTCAATCGTAAGCGCACTCTCAGCAGAGGCACCAGTGGACCCCTCGGTTGGGCATAAATCTACGTTTGACCGGGTATTCCCACATGTGCACAACTGACTTATGTCGATTGCATACAATTTTACATAAAAAAACTAATGCCTCTGGGGTATGTCGCACTATGGGTACAAAAAATTAGATTATCGTATGTTTAAGAAACTCTGAATCTTTTTATTTTCAGTATTATAAAACCTAAACGACAAATTAATCTAAAACATGCGATA
Source organism: Hypercompe scribonia (assembly GCA_949316085.1). NCBI lineage: Eukaryota > Metazoa > Arthropoda > Insecta > Lepidoptera > Erebidae > Hypercompe > Hypercompe scribonia. The sequence goes on along the minus strand of OX438981.1, from coordinate 11,947,523 downwards.
ACCAGAATGTAAGCAATGATTTATAAAAGGCTTATGACTCAAAACTGTACAACTATAGCAAACTTGTTATCTAAATTCAAAGATTCCGACGATTAATACATATACATATTAACAGTAATCTTAATATTGTTAGCCTGACACAAATCGACGCAGCCTCCAATTATATCCAAACTATCAACCCACACACATTGACACGTATACGTAAGGATCGTTATAACTAAGTGTTGTAATCAAAATATCATGTGTATAAAGTTGGTGGTTATTATATGCTACAACTTAATTCTCGACACGTGCTTGTTTGCGACGTGTATCTCTTGTGAGAAGGATAGCATTCTTCGAGGATTGGTATAGGGTGTGAATAGCAGCAAGTAATTAAATGATAAATAATGTTTAATATTACGCCCAAGACCTTATGAGAAATATAAGAATAAATGAACATAGCACGCAACTCAAGGAGTCAAGCCGGCTAGTTTTGGATTCGACGAAGGACTTCTGTGAAAGTGAGCTTTTGCGTAGACATCAGTCTCTGATCTGACTTTAATAATTACTCATGTTTTTATTCTTGTAGAGATTTTTGTTCGGAATTATTAGCTTTTAAGAGACTCACCGTTGTCTAGTACAGAAGCCAACTTCTACCTTTTTGTAGTCAGTCAAGTAAAACAATCTTCACCAAGGGAAGGTAGCCTAAGAACTTTCGTAACTGTATCGAATCTTTGTGTTTATGCATAGATAAATAAAGATAGATAGGATTATTTAAGTTTACGGTGCAATAGCTAGACATATAGTCATACGAATAACTTAAGATAGTTATAAAATATATGTAAGTATCTTGCTTGAAAAGAATAATATTTGTTGTTGTGTTTCAATGTATGCTGATAATTTATTTTAATAAAAGTTTTAGCAACAATGCTGAAGGGTTCAGTAAAGATGACAGAAGATATTAGTAACTTTTTAACTAACACTTAGACTTTTTACTTTAAGTTAAATGTAAATAGTACGAAACACTCACTTAGTATATTTTCGATATTATCATAATTATAATTCGGCAACTGTTTTGATGATCGTAAAATTTTGTAAACAGCTTTTCGATGAATAAAAATGTAAATGGGATATTTCTTATCCACAAAAATGTACTTTTCTCTTGGGATAGAAAAGCTTTTAGATAGTTGATTAAATCTACTAGTGCTAGTCTATTAACGTGAACAAAAGCAGTGTAATACGAGTATATAACATTTAATAATTACTAATTTTACTTCATGATTAATATTTTTTAATCCACTTAGGTAGGCAAACACACTGCGGAGATTATGATTAGTGGACAATAAAGTCTATAAAAATTCGAACCAACACAGTTGTGAAAATTGCGTTGTACTAACCTGACAGCCTACTTAGGGGCCGTTCAATTATTACGTAAGCACTATGGGGGGGCGGGGGGGTCTTTGCTTTGTTTATTTTGGATGACATGGGGGGTAGGGGAGTCTAGATGATGATTACGTCATCGGTAGTTATTTTCTTCTTTACACGAATGGCAACCCACACATTGTCTTTGCTTGAAAACGAAAAGCATTTTCGGGGATTCCCGCAAGTAATACATACATTTAGTGAACAGTGCGCGGTAATTCCCCTACTCGCTTTAGAACCGAGTAAGGGAATTACCGCGCGCTGTTCACTTGTCTAAATTTCCTCGATCAGTGTATTGTTTCGTTTGGCTGCTATAGCGAGTAGACGTATTGTAAGCATAGTAAAGCAAGTTAACATTTGTGTTACCATTCATTCCATTATCCAAAGTTTAATGTTTAAATAAGATGTCATTTCAAATAGACAAATCTAAGTTATACCAAAAATTGTTTGAAAGTTTTAAAAAATCTCATACAAGTACGAAAGTACAAAATGTACAAAAGTTAGTTAACGAAGTATGGCGAAATTATAAATTACAAGCAAAATCCGACAAGGAACTAGATATTATTGTATCTAAGAGAATCGAAGAAGAATTGCAAGCAGCGACTAAGAATAAATCCAATTTACTACATTTTTTTTCTAAGGTGAGTGACGAAATCATTTTAGGTACCTATGAGTACCTACTAGAAATATTAGAAATCGCCAAAAAGTTTCTCTTTGCTAATTAGAAAATATTATGGCCTATCTTAAAGTATAGAGGTAATATTCATTATATAGATTTATTTCTTATAATTGATTCCGTCAATTGGTCACAAAATACAGGATGCCAGTTTTATACATATATATATATATATATATATATATATACCTACAGAAAACTATACTCTATTCAAATAGGTATTTAACAGAATGTAAACAATCTTTATATGTCTTTTTATTGAAATATGTGGTTTAAAATTGTAAACTGTGTAAAATCTGTTGTGATTCATTTAAAAACTCAACCAATATTAAAAAATTGCTTTTCTGTAAGTACATAAAGGTGCGTACAAACATCGTGAGGCGTGCGCCGCGGATGGTTCGCACGTATACATGTGCCGTAGCATGCCTCAGGTTGATGTATTCGAGACGAACCATTCGCGGCGCAAGCCTCGCGATGTCTGTACGCACCTTTACAGATATCTGATTTTATAATTGCATATTTCAATAAAAAGACATATCAAGATTGTTTATATTCTTTTAAATACCTACTTGAATAGACTATAACACCCTGTATTTTGTGACCGGAACGATTTGCTCGTTTAAAGATATTAGATTTAAAGCCATAGGGTTTTGTATTTACCATATTTATTGCCATACTTTGTATTTATGTAGCTTAATAAGAGAATCTTTAGCAGAACCCATAGAAAGTTTTTATTTTTAGGCAACCTGTAAACCTGCAGAAAAAACACAAATTACACAGCCAGCTTCAAATATTAAAAAACAGGAAGAAGATAAAATAAAAACCGGTAATGAATCACAACAGCAATGCGAAATTAATAAAAATACAGATAAACAGAGACCAAAACCTTCTCAGGAGGCTATGAAAAATAAGATTGCTCTACTCGAAAAAAATTTGAATGCTTTGTATTCTGCCAGAGATACTATGTCAATCCGTGCTGAAGTTGATAAACAGATCATTAAGTTGCGCGAGGAAATAAAAACAGCAAAACAGTCTTTAAACAGGAAGGTTCAAAACGCAGTTGCCCAGAAGAAACACAGGGATGGTATGAAAAGAAAGTTAGAAGATATTTGTCATGAAAATCCAGAAATGAAAAAAAGACTATCTCTGAGGGATTCAGTGGGACGTCCTAATCTTGAAAGCAATCAACCTTTACTATTGAAAACAATCGCGGATATAGCTTTATTTGGAAGTGCAGCAGATGATAGAAGACGAACGGAATCAATTCGCAGCGTAAAAACTCTTGATGAACTCACACAAGAATTACGTAAAATGGGATTTGACATTAGTCGCAGTGGGACATATCTTCGTTTGATTCCCAGAAAATCTAATTCTGCAGAGGGACGAAGACATGTATCGACAGTCCCTGTTAAGCTCATTCGGGCTCAAACTGATCACCACAAGAGCCACTTAGATAGCAAGTTCGCTGAAACATCAATCCATTATTTAGAGAACATAGCATCCATACTAGGACCAGATCAAGTATTTTTCATATCTCAAGATGATAAAGCTCGAGTCCCTATTGGCGTAACTGCGGCAAATAAGCAAGCACCTCTTCTAATGCACATGGAATATAGAATCAAATTGCCTGATCACGATTGGGTAATCGCTGAGCGTCATAAATTAATACCATCTGTTTATGCTGGTATCAAAATCACTTCCAATATGCTAGGACAACCGCAAGCCGTTGGATATTCTGGACCAACATACATCGCTATTCGAAGTGGAAAGCATAGTTCATCTACTGCTAATACTCATGCTCAGGATTTCGAGACGCTTCTCGAACTTGAAGAGTTTCGACCATTAGCTAAAACTGACCATGGACTAGTAAAACCAGTGGTAATCATGACGGTTGATGGAGGGCCAGATGAAAATCCGCGTTATCAAAAAGTCATAGGGTTTGCTATACAACACTTTAAGCGACATGATCTCGATGCATTGTTTTTAGCTACCAATGCTCCCGGAAGAAGTGCGTATAACAGAGTAGAGCGCAGAATGGCTCCTCTTAGTCGGGAACTGGCTGGTTTAATATTGCCTCATGACCATTTTGGGTCTCATTTGGATTAACGTGGCGTTACAATTGATGAACATTTAGAAAGATCTAATTTCGAATTTGCAGGAAAAGTATTAGCTGAAGTATGGAGTTCAATGGAAATTGATGGCTATAATGTTAATGCAAAATATGTTGGGGCAGGTGAACAAGATCTTCCTGATTTTCCAGACATTAAATGGTATTCAGAACATGTGCGTGAAAGCCAATACTTGCTCCAAATTGTAAAATGTAGAAATACAGAATGCTGTCGTCCAAGAAGTGGACTATTTAGATTACTAGACAACAGGTTTCTTCCACCACCTGTAAAAGTAAAACATACAGTTGATGACTTGGTTTTGAGATGAAGGAGGGCAATTTCTTAATCTTCCAGTCAATTTAGCTCTACGCTTAAGTGCTTCACTCAAAGATTTCCTGCAAATGCCATACGATTATTTTTGTCCGACGGTACAATTGAGGCTATCAAGTCGAACATGCAAAACGTGTGGTCTTTATCATGCTTCCGTCAAGTCACTAAATCGTCACATCGAAAAGATCCATAAGAAAGTAAACACGCACACTGATAGGAAAGTTAGACCTGTAAGAGTCGCTGCTCGTCGTGCTAATGAACTGATGTGCATTATTCAAAATTTAGAGCACCATGATGTTGAATGGCTCGATGAGAATGACGTAGACATTCCAAAATCGGATGAAAGCGAGCAGACTCACAACACTGAGCAGCAATCAAAGCAATCCAATGTCATCGAAAACTTAGAATCATGGATTCGGGTTTCATGGACTGAAGACTGTTAATTTGAATTTAATATATGTACCAAAAATTTAAAATAAGTTTGTTATGTTAGTAAGATATAATATTTTTGTCCTTTACTCTATGTTGAATACCGTTTAAGTAAAATATAATCTCTATCCTAAATCTATTTTCTTATTTTTCAAATTATAATTATAACATTATAAAATTAAAAAAACAATACATTAATTGACAAATGTTTACGTAAGCATGGGGGGAGGGGGTAAGAGCTTTGCTTACTTTTGCTGACAAGGGGGATGGGGGGGTAAATAATTGCAATAAATCTGCTTACGTAATACTTGAACGGCCCCTTATCGTCTGGATTAAACAGTGCTGTACTCGTATTTTCTCATAGTGATATTCTATATTTATGTAAATCTGTAATATGGCGTCAAACAACTACTAATAAACTGACAGTCTATAGATGGAAGTAGTGCAAGTTTAGTCAAAAAGTTTGTTATAAGTAGGGAGCGCCTTGCGTGGGCACAGTAAACGCTCCTCCGCCAGCCGGTTCGCTGGTGGCGACTTATGTCCGAGTGAAGATCGTCCTCCCCGATCTTCTCCGCCCGATGGTATGACGGCCGGTAGCGAGAGATCACCAATTGCTGTAGTGAGGGCCCCACGTTGCGCGGTCCAGGCGGAATAAATCGCCAGCTTGTGTTAAGCCCAGTCCTCACTATAGTCACAGTGGTGACAGAAGAGATTCAATACCCTCCTAGCGGCCGAGTGCAGATACTAACGAAAGCAACCGTGCTCGGAAAATACCTCCGTCTGGAAGGAAAGGATCCCGTTCTGCCGCCGTACCCACTCGACGATGACCGAAGAGAACTCCACAACAGCAAAGCCAGCACGTGGAGTCTCCAGCCGGCACGACCAACAAGTCGTCGTGGCTTGATGAGCGACCTCACGTCACTCACTTACTTCTTCAGGCGGGAGGCGTATACCGCTAAACTTCAGCGAGTACTTCTGCTTCCAAATTCCATGGGGGAGTGCCGGCCAATACAGTCATACAGTCCCATTGACCGGACAACTTCCATGTGTAGCCATCTCGTCGCGACTCTAGCTACATCGAAATTAGGTAAAAGTCACCCAAGGAAGCAGCACTGAACAGCTTTGGAAAGTCAAAGCATATTGAACTTAAACAAGTTTAACAACGTGCAGTGGAACACAATCATGACAATTAATAGAATTCTAATAATATTATAAAACAATTTTATTATTTTTCCTTCCCATTAATCATAATAAATAAAACAAAGATGAGTTAGTTGTAACACATTCAATTTTCTAAATTTTTCTCTGCTTCACTTAACATACTAACAATTAAAATAACTAAAAATCTTATCAAGCACATTAAGAAGCAAAATTAACTTTCTCATACATTGGTATGAAATCTAACGTAAATGAAGATCAGAACTGTAAATTTAAGCTCTACTTAATTTAGGATTAAAAAATATAATCAAATTAAGATCCTCCTTCTGTTTTGAAATCAGTTTATATGTATATATCAGTATTATATTCATCATACGTAATACATGGGCACTGAGAGGCAAACCATTACAACACGCATGGAGTGCACTGATATTCGTACTTTTAGATCAAAGGGTAGCTCAAATTGATAAGGTGTTTACAATGAAATGATGATATAATATAGCACATTTATAATATCCACTGACTTATATTTTACAAATTATTATTTTGGTACTATTAGAGTTCTAAACCGTTAGATGTACTGTCATAAAGAAACATAAGAAATGAACGTCACCACTGAAAGTCACTGTGAAATAGACATCCTCATAAATCGTCGTAAAGGTTTACGTTCCGAAACTTCAATCACATGCCAATCAACGTGTAGTCCTAACAACGGCGACCAGTGTCTACTTTCAAAGTCACTTTGGAGTAGCAACGTCACGTCAGGAAGAAATAGACATGTCGCCGGCTGGTTGACGACTAGCTCTGAAGCTTGTCAAAGGCACAATAAATGAAGTCTGATTTTAAAGATCAGAATAGTATTTACCAAGACTTATGTTACATACATGTTATCGGAGTTCTTGCAACTATCGATAATACCTGTGAGGTAAAATCTAGACTTATAAAAGTTTGTGTAGTAAATAACTACCCATACAATATATACCCATGGATAAATCAAATTTTAGCGAAGCTAACTTTATATAACGAAGCATATTTGATTCTAAATTATACTAAAAATACTCATACACAACCTACTAATTTTGCAGCGTTTAATACTTATACCATAATATCTATCAAGAACATAATTTTCTGTTTTTAATAACTAAATAAATACATCAAAGACGAAATAAAATGTTTACACGAACATCTTTTCCGATAGATTTCATTACAATACATATGTAGAAAGCTGTAAAACATCATGTCGCGTTCGGGGTCCGGCCACGACCTTAGTAGTTAAGGCAATAATGAACTGTCCTAGTTTACCGCAAGCTTGTTAGACAAACGAGGCCAAACATGTGTTGGTTTGCATTTTTTAGACGCTCACCAACCACCGTAAGCTTATGAACAAAAGCAGTTCCAACTCATCTATGTTTTGAAATGTATATGCCGGAGTACAGTAGATAAACTGTCGTGATTTTGAAAGATCTTTAGTTGTTTATCGTTGGAGAACCATGATTCAGTACTCGAGTGATATCATGGTTTCACAGAAAAGCGATGTTGAGCATTTATTCCCTCACTACTTTTCACCGAATAAATGAGGTTATGGGAAAACATACAACGATTTTAGAGTGCGCTCAAAAGGTGGGCAAAGCACTTGTTACTGATAAGTTACAAGTGTTTAATGAAATGGATCCACCCATTCAGAATCCACCTGATTGTTTGTACCTTATACTGTAAAAACAGTATTTCTATGGCATAATGGGTCAACCATGTCACCTGATGGTATGTGAATACCGCCGCCCATGAACAATATGTAAAAATTGAAATTAAAAAGTGCTTAAAGCCAGTTTTCTATGAGGCTATGGAATGTATGTGTAAAAAAGTATTATTATTAATATATATGAAAGTAAAAGATATCAGTCAAAACTTTTTACAATATAAGACATTGCACTAACAAACTAACCTTTACAAATAACCAAGTAGAGACAAGAACAAAAAAATTATGGTGTTAAATAAAAAATTTCGCAATGTTTATTAAGAATGACTTATGTAGATAAATTTTCAGTCCATACAAGCTCTTGTTTTTAACTGTTCTTTTATTATTTGAATCAAAAATATATTAGTAATTACTACAGTACTACATATATAGCTCATTATCGCCCAATATTCACCAAACTAGCCCGTAGGTCACACCAAAACTCCACAAAAATTAAACTCAGCAGTAACGCGGCCAGTCTAACAGAAGCTTTATATTATTTGATTCGTGATAAATTTCCGTACGGATTTAATTGATAGCTCCACGTCACCTGAACTTGCTTCATAATTGGGCGATAGTAAGTGCTGCGCTAACGAGGTCCGTGTAGCACATGCCAAAACACGCTCCGCCATCGCATATTTTCTATATCTTATATTAAGAGGCTTTTAAATGTATTAATCCAAAAACATTGCCCGTGAGTAAATTTAGAGAAAGAATCAATAATAGTGCCTGTGCTTATAAACACTGGCGCCATTTGTGACACACTTTTGTGGTACTAGTGTTTGTAAGCACAGGCACTATTATTGATTCTTTAATTGGTGTTATTTAATTATTTACAGTTAGAATAACTTAGCTTGTCTACCGAATAACTGTACTGAAGTAACACTTAACGTCCATTAGTAAATAGTATGAAGATTAAGACCATATAAAATAATCGACGACAAACTGTTCGAACATTCTACTTAATTTGGTAAATCTATACATATATTTTATTCGGTACACAATTCATCAAATTTAGTGCCGAGCAAATGCAAGTTAGAACAGAAACATTGTACAGGGTGGACCATGAATTTGTTAACATTTGAATTTAACATCCCGCGCACAGAAATGCCACGCGGGGCACGGGGAGGAGTCTGACCACTAGCTCGTTTCTCGACAATTTTGTCGCAATGGATCGCTTCACGGGACCGCAACGCACTTACTGTGTGAAATAATTTTATTTGAACAACAGTTCGCCTATAATTGTAAGATGCTTATTTCACGTTGAATACGCTTTACACGACTTAAATCAGTGTCGGAGTGCTCCTTTAATAGAAAAATGAGTAAAGAAGTTCCAAGAGATAGGATAAGCTAAATATGAAGCAAACTATGTAATTCTGTCAGTCAGTCTAGTTATTATAGTACAAGAACTGCTTAGTTTTAAACTAGATGACGTTGTGTGTCAAATGTCCAAACTAATAATAATAATAATTATTTATTTGTTTATCTCATCACAAATGTGTGCAGTACAGTGTAGATGCTTAATCTAAATTGCATTATAATGTACATTTTTGGGAGACCGGTGCCCGAGATAGTTATTGTATTACCTGTATTACGGGTCACCAGGCCCTCAACATCATTAAAAAGCAGACGTATTATTAGTTCAAGTGAAATGACTGATGAAATATATTATTTGGGTGAATTTAGGATATAAATTTAGGATATACATTTAAATTATTATTTATTTATTATTTAATGTCCAGTACATTTTCTACTCAACTCTCAAACTCGAACACCAACTATGCTTACCTTAACAGCTGTTAATAGGCTTAGTAATTCAACTAACTGGGGCAGAGAGAGGACAACAAGAAGTAAAAAACTTGTCGGAATTAATCCCCAGAGCTGGCTTAGCCCAATTTACTTGATAGTTTAACTTTAATCTAGAATTGGGTGGGTTTTGAGTTAACTTTATTTTTTCATTTTCATTTACAAACAGTATTCAAAATGAGTATCGGATTTAGTCAAGAGACTTTAATATTGTTAGAAAGTATTGTTTACATTATTTATGTTTCAACTAAAAATGAAATTTAAGCAATCGAGGAAGCGGGTACCATATGGCAAGCAATTACCACCGCTCATGGACACCAGCAACTCAGGAGTCATGAATGCGTTGACGTTTTTTGAGACCTTTAAAATAAGAGACAGGTGTAATTTGGTATGATTGTATCATATCATTTAGACATTTGCTTACAACTACTTTAAAACTATTTTTTAATTACTTTATTATTAATATTTATTACTATTTTACTTTACCTTAAACTGTTGAAACTGTGTAATTATCAAATATAGGGTGGACCAGGAATTCGTTAACATTTGAATCTAACATCCCGCGCAAATATGTTACGGGAGTTCTTAGGACCGATGTTACTGGAATTTGCTGACTACAATCATAACACACAGTTTCAACAAAACTGAGCCACTTGTCATACATTCAATGAGTCTCTGCCGGTGGTCAAACACATGTTTCCGGAAAAGCTGATTTCCGGACGAGACGACATTACATTGCCACCCAGAGGTCCAGATCTATCCCTAGCAGACTTCTTTTTATGGGGTTATTTGAAGAATCGTGTTTACATTAATAAACTAAATACACTATGTTACCTAAAAGAAAAAATTAGCGAAGAGATGTCGACGATCTCGCAGTCTCTTTGCCGATGACTATTCGAAAATTACGGTGCTTGCTTAGTAGAGTCCTAATGTCGAAACAGTGATCATTTAGACGATGTAATTTTTAAAATATAAATTCCAACTAATTAGCTTTCTTTTAATTTTTTATTTCTTTCAATTTTTATGATATTTCAAGTAGTTTTTATACGATTTTTTTCAAACGTTGACTAATTTGTGGCCCACCCGATATTATATACTTTTTGAAAAAACGTAAATGAGTATTTAATAGAAATGAAATCGTACAGATTAATCTATGAGTATTTTTATTTCGATTTCATTATTATTATATTTCTAGTTACTTGAAATATCAAACATCACAAAACTCTTTGTTTCCCAAAAGTATTACAGCCACTCTGATTTCATAACAATAATGTCAAATTTAACATCATTAAATTAATAAAATCATTTATTAGTTGACTTCATAATAACCCACGTATAAATACATAAAAACCCGTCCGTGTATACGGACACTCAAATTACTAACGTAAAAATTAACCACAAACAGCAAGGAATAATATAGCTTTTTATTTTCTAGAAAATATTACCATCTTTCGGAAGTGAGTCGTAATTAATTATTTATTAAGCTAGCTTGCGAAAATGTAGACTCAATTTAATTCGAGGCAGTAAATTACTTAAGACTTTATTACAAAAAATATCAGTCTGCAATGAAGGCCCAATTATTTTGGGGACGATAGTCTGCAAAATATTCATAATTATTTTTTTACAAAGACAATGTTTCTTGACTTAAAGTATAAGCAAGATTGCCCTTATATCAGTGTTCTCATAGATATCACGAAATAATTTAAAAACTAATTACTTTCTTTGAAGGCAAAATGTAAATAAAGTTGCGTAAAGTTAGTTTTCATAAAGATGTTAAACGAAGTTGAGACTTCGCAGGAAATTGAGCAATTTTGGCTTTATGTAGCGTGTGCCTTTGATACAAGCTGGATCCCCAGTGTAATGAGATTGGTAAACATTTGCGATAATCAACCAAAGCCTTTTAAAAACTGAGCATTTACAATTCTTCTACGGTATCTTTAAAATTAGACACAGTCACAATCACACCGCCTTCACTTCTAAACATTTTATAATTATCAGAATCTCATGCAACGCAGTGAAATGTAATTAGTAGTAATTAGGATAAATAAATATATCGAGCATTTGGTACACAACGCCATCTAGTATCAAACTAAGCAGAGTTTGTGCTATGATAACTAAACTGACTGATAGAATACTTAAACACTTTTTTATAAATACATACATATTATGCATAGAAAATACTGAAACTTCGAAAAAAATAGTTGCAGATCATACAAACACTTGGCCCGACCCGGTAATCGAACCCGTGACCTCTAGCACAGCAGTCGCATTCACTACTGCTGCGCTACCGAGGCAGTTCTTTTTATCATATCATATCATAGTAATAAGTAGTAATTTATTTCATAACGTGCTTCGGTAACCTATTATTGTTTGTTTGGCTATTTTCACAATCCTACAAACTAAACTAAACGATTTTGTTGCTTAAAGTTTCAATTTTTAGATAAAATTTATCAATAATTGGTAATAGTTACTTCATAGAAAATAGCTACTTTACACGCCATTATAAACTTAATTAAAACACGTATTTACTAGCCCAACATTTTAATTAGTAAATGAATTATAAATTAGATAAAACCACGACAATATTTTATAAAATTAAATAAAAGAAACATTTTATAAGTTGACTTGACACATGATGTACATAGATGCTTTGTTACTCATAATGGAGTAATCATACATATACCCCAGTATACACATTTCTATAGTCATACCAACCAAGTGAAATCTGTCCAATATGCTGATATTTTAGGGTTATCATAAAAACATATAAAATAATGTCAATAGAGGCAATAAAACAAATAAACGCTTCGTCAGAATTAAAAGCACTTGAAATCACTCGATCGACCCTTATCACCGAACTTTGTGGTACCCAAATCAAATGGTTTTTGTAAAACAACCCTAATACTAAGTTTAAATTAATATTATCAACAATCTAACATCATTGGTCAATATTGAACTTAATATTTTACTTGTTTTGTGTAACTTTAGATGGATGGGGGAATTTCAAATTAATTACATTATCATTCAAGGTTATGCAATCACTGACTCATTCAGAGGCACCAAGCAATTCTATTCAGAAAAGTTTAAATTTATTCAAATCTTAGTCCATCTTGAGAGTGTTGAAGTCTAAGTAGGATGGCAGAAAAATAAACGATTAATATCTTAAGATTCAACACTTTTTCTTTCAAATGAGGTTATTAAACGGGTTTATGTAAATATAGTTTTTGATTACACCTCCGCTCTCCTAAATATTTCAGATATTATTTTTAACTACGGTATTTTGTCCAAGGTTCTTTTCAATATTCCTACATATAACTGAACTTCAAAAAAAAATATATTTAAAAAGTAATGAATAAACTAATATTGCTATTTATGATACTAGTTCTCAATACATGCACACACATTTTCTCCACAGTGTTTTAACGTAAAATTAAACCATGAATCAATATTAAATTACGAATCAGTATTAAATAACAATTTAGTTGGGATGTGTATTTTAAATGTTTTCAAAAGTGTAAATGTTTTGTTTAATCACACGTTAAGTGTTACAAAACAGTTTATATTGAAATAAAATTGACGTCTCAATACTATATATAATTTAAAATCAACAGTCAGGATACATTTAAGTAATGAGCACGCCGCTATTGCGGCGGTAAGACCCATTGTGGAAGATCGGTTCTAGACGCATCACGGGTCCCCCTCATACTGGACACTGGAACAGAGTACTTCGGAGATCACCTGTATATTATTCACAAGGATCACTATGATGGCCAGACTTTGAACATGGCGCTCCAGACTCTGGTAGGATGTCCAACGTGAGTAAAACAGAGGCATGATCTCATGGCGACCATCAGAGTGGAGATTCTCTTGCTCGGTAACATGTTTGCGGCCATGATATGAAGTGAGAGCTTGTGGAAATCTGCAAATTTTTTTTCAGTGAGCAAGTTATGCTTGCGAAGAAGATATCGAAGAGATTTAGAAGTCACCCGGCCTGCCATACCCGGAAATGGACCAGCTGATGCAGGCAACTCAGGATTTCCATCCCTCATAAGCGCAAAACTGAGGGTGACCGATCTCACCTATCATCCTAGCACAAATAAGCCCAGGTCAAAGGTGACGGCGCGCGCGTACTGGAGCACGCACATCTCCCACACTGGTGTGACCCTGCAAGCTATAGGTGGCCCACGGTATAACCGGGTCCCAAAAATTTTCTTTCTAAGGTGCACCTAGTTTCACGACCCAAGGTGACGTGTGGTTTGAGTCCAGTGATATACGAAGGATTTCCGCACCGACAAAAAAAAAGGTTACATTTATGTATAAAAATTTTTAAGCCTATTGTTACTACAATTCATAAGGCAAGACGACTAGTCGCCACAAGGATCCATCATAATAGACAATATAACGAAGCACGAAAATTTATTAGTATACTCCTATTACGCCGTAAATGAGGGGACAGATAGCAGAACACTGGTGTTGAACAAAATTTCAATTATATCAGTGGGAGAACGCAAACGGGGCGAGTTTCCTTCCGCTACGCCCAACGCCTTTACCCAGAAGTTTCTGTTTACATTTAGTTAGCGGAATGAGAATTTAAAGCTAAATTTCTTTGTAACAAACGTGCGTTAAAGTCAGCGTTGGAGAGAAATACTTGTAGCGTGAAATCGTCGGATGTGCATTCAGAGGTCACCTTCCACACTTGTGCTGCTCAACACATATTTTAGTCCTCGGATCCCACTTATAAACATTTACTATTCAAGTTTATACTAAGTATAAAACAAATTCAAATGTTAAGAAAATGGACACAGACTATGGCTGAAATATATTTCTAGTGTGGTTCTTTATAATTCTCATAAGTGTGGTATCAGCACGTCTCAGTGGTAGTCAAAATCACTACACCTTAGATGTCCTGATAAATAAAAAAATTGTCAAAGTTCGAAATAGTTCACTTGAAAATGACATACTTTACCCTTTTTGATTTGATTAATTAAAAACATTTAATGGAATAATGCAATGCAAACATGTTAAAATGAGTACACAGACATGTGTTTTGTATTTCGACGACTAGGCTGTTATGTAATTTTATATGCATTATTATTTTTACATAACATGTAAAAATGTGCAAACTACGTCACACTATTTTTCCATCCAAGCACTAAGTGTCTTAATAAGTCTATTAAGAACATTTTACAGCATATATAATAATTATGAAATTATTTTAATAAATATGTTACCCAGTCGAAGAACAATCACCATGATACTCTTTCATATTATTAAAATAAATTTAAGAATATATCTTGCATTTCAGTACCCTCTTATCTGTTGAAAATGTAAGGTTCTAGAAATTCGTATAATTATCCACAACAAAGTTACCAGGCGGTTGAAAACGTCTTAATGGCTTGATAAAAAATATTGATAAATATGAATTTGGCACATTAAATGTTCTGTTTAATTATGTTCGTCTCTTACACACATGTGTAAAACAAGAAAGTAAATTTGTGACTGTTTTTATTTCTTAACATTAATTCAAAACAAAATCACTAACAACGAAATGAATAAAAAGTAACTTTGAAAAACAAGCCAAAGAAAATTCCTCTTACATTTTTCTTTTTCCCCGAAAATCAAGCGTGTATTTCCAAAAGTCCACTAAATCGCTATACACAGTCTAGCAACGATGACTAGTTTACGTTTCGTCACGAGGGATTGTGAGACATCGTTATAACTTTTTGGAAGGATAACACTGTTACTCGGCTTTTTCCATCAGGAAAGTTTGTCGAAAACTTATCATGTCTGTTTGTACACGGCCACTCTTTAGGATAGCTTTTTGGTATTTTGATACTGTATAAATACATGTAAGTCAAGGAAAAGACGAAAAGAAAGAAAAGACAAAATCGAGATTTCTCTTTTTTTAACTTCAAAGTTTAATAAAAATAATAAAAATGATAGACATGTCACACATGGGTAAATCTATTCTTCCTATTTTTCTAAATATGTTTTTCGATAAAGTCTGTTTTTAGTGTGATATATCTCATTTGAACCAATCTTTGACGTTCAAAAAGTCGATTGACAATACAAAACTTTAAAAAAAAAGTAATGTTTAAAAATAATTTTAAAACATCTTTGATAATTTACATTTGATATCTTTAAATAGTCTATGCTGTTTGTCAAAACAATAGAACCATAGCATAGAACCTCAAGCAATAATATGTACTAACTCTCTGAGGGAACATTCGTAAATTACAAATGCCATGGCTTTGTTAATATGTTAGTATGTTGTCATTAGCCTAAGCCCGTTTATCATGTGATATCCATCACAGACTATGTAGTATTCGTGTTTCCTAATCATATTTGACGATTATAACAATAAATAATTAGATGAAGATTAATATTTCTACTACTTTATGCCTGCCTGTCTTTTTATTTAGTAAAGATTAATCAGTAATTTATGAAAACTTTGGTGTATCAAATCTGTAAAGAATAAACTGTATAGATTCTAGTTTGTTTAGTAATAAGCTTCATTTGCCGATCATAAGAGTCATTTAAAGGATCTACAAAATCATGTCACACCAAAAATTATAAAAAAAAAACATTCATAATATCATAGGCAGTAAATTAAAACAAACTCACAGCTACTGCAAAAAAAAAACACCTAAAAGTTCCTGAAGCAAAATCTTTCATACATTATTCAAGCAGTTAAAGGATTTATTTGGAATGGGAAAAGTTACGGGTCCAGATACTACCAATTACTTAAACTAATTAATTGGTTGTTTTCCTCGATCGTAACATCAGCATACTTTTTGCTTAATGAAGCGAGCAATAAAGTACTTCTGCAACGTTAGGGTTGTCACGTTTGTAACGAAGAATGAAATATTTAAATAAAACAAAATATTTATTTAATCATTCATGTAAACTGATTTTTGCAATTTCTTTAGACAAGTAGATAAGGCTAAGTTCTCATGTTCCCAAATAAAAATATTACGCATTAAGAAAATAAATATACTTTATTATTAAATTACTACAATTTTTAACAAATTTTACATACTGTACAATTCTATTTAAATCATTTTTAATATTTAAGACTCTAAGCAATTGTGTAGATTCTATGTAGAGACTGTAGACCTAAGTACTGTATTGTATATGTATTATAGGCATATAAACCTTACTAATAAGTAGTCATTAATAGCAACTTTATCCGTTGCGTAATTGTATTGCGTAGCGTATTTTTAAATAAAAATACAATTCATACATGCAAGGAACATAGGAAACTAAACGAGACACCAGTTAAATGTTGAGTGACAACCCTTGCTTAAAAGAGAATTGCAATCTTCAGATGAGTCCGGTTCTCTAAATTTCCATACAGTTTGTGCCATTTTAAGATTAAAAATTCAAACTTCTTATAACTTATTATAAAACTTTTTATTTTAGTTATTATTTATTTCAACTATCAACAAAAAATGTCCTTTTGCGTAGAGTAGTGGCAATAAACACAGGCAAAACTACGGAGAAGACTTATAAGTTAGAGGAAAATATGTAGTTTTGCTAATAAAACCAATAGATGACTTTATCTTCTATGTCCTCTGGATGGGGCAGAGGCCGTTCCCACTTACACGATTAACCTCAATCGCAATCGGTCTGTTGCTTCGCACTTGTTTTGTTCCAACTCTTGTCTTGTTTGCTATTGATGAATAAATTGAACATCTTGTCTTGATTTCTCTCATTTAGTAAAATATATTAAATTTGTTACTTAAATGAAAAGTATTAGAATTCTTGATATTGACTGCACGAATGGCATAGTACCTTAAGCGGTCTCCACGCCATTTTCTACTGCGCTGAGTGTCGAGAGTTCAAACTTTGCATTGAACAGTACTTTATGTGATCCACAAATTGTTATTCTAAGTCTGGTTGTTCTTTGCGTCCGTTTCATGTATGTTTGCAAAGTCCCACGCAACACAGGATTTTTTTCTTGCAGTGCAGTTGTCTTTTAAGAATAGTTCAATTCGATTAATATATAAATATGAAGATTTAATATTCCTCGCTAAATAGATAATTTATATGTAAAGAATCTTTATTATTTAATAGTAAATTACTATAGATACAATCAGGGTCTAATCAACTACACACAAACCGAACAATTTAAGCTATTAAACCAAGGAGGTATAAAACATGAATAGTAATTAACTCAACTGGTTCAAATCTGGTTCTAGTTAACTGGCTGCTTTAGGTTAAAGGTATCCCCACTAATTGGATTGCAGAGGTCAGGCGGTAGTTCCTCATGCAAATAACCCGTAATTAGTTTCATCGGTCCAAGTGCTGGAGACAAGAACTTAAAATTCGAAACGATGCCAAATACTATCTGAAACTCGCAAACTTTAATTTTAACAGAAAAGTATTGTCTAACTTTGTATTGTTTTAAACATTTTACTAAAAATCCAGCACAACACAGATAAATACTTATTGAAATGTTTAAAATGTTATTTTTTGCTATCAAGTACACAGGTACAAGAACCAAGGATTTTTATGTCGAGAAACATTCATTTTTTATATTACAGAATAGTTTATATTGAGTTAAAATAATATTTTTTAATTTTAGGTACGAAATTACCGTCTACTATAATGAATTTTATCACAATCAGCATCGTCATCTCAACCAAAAGATCCACTGCTGACTTTAGGTTATTTCCACGATACAAAACATTTATTGATATATTAAAAATAGTAATGAAAACATTTGTATTTTTATATCCACTTATAAACAATGTGCGGTAAATTAATAATAAAATATGCATTAAACATATTCAACAAATTGTACAATTACACTAAAAATTATTAACTGGCAATTCTGTGTGAAAGTCTTAAAAAAATTGTACAGAGCAGTTCTTTTTAAAACCACCAACAAATTATACAGCAATTAGGCCCGTTGGTTACAAGGTAATTTAACCCGCAGCTGAAACATAAATTCATTAGAAAGCTCGCCCAAGGACATATCCAAAATGGCACGAAATTTACAACACAACACGGGAACGGTTGGCAACATTTAACGATGATATCCCGCAGGCATCAAAGCCAAACAAAAGTCTACCGAAAACTTGACCACAACTGAGAAGGTGTGTGGGTTAAAATAGAATAATATGAAAGGCCTGAGGGCAAGGAATATCACCATAACACAACTATACGCTGGTAACACTTCGAACAAATATCCATAAGTAGACGTATTGATGTTGTACCTATAGACAGTGGATACTGGTAGTCAAGTTATAATTATATTGAAAAACCCAGAAGGCCATTATAGCTACATTGTTACAAAGGACAATGGCAAGTATAGGGTTTTTGTACCACCTTGCTTATGTCATTATTGTCTTTATTTGACCTGTAATATCATCGACGGCGTCAATTTTAATTTCTAGATTTTTGGAACTGGCAATTAAAAAAGTTAGTTCAATTTGTAATTTACATTTGAGCTGTATTGAAGACCAGCTTCTAACTATGACAGCTAACTGTCATAAATTGCTTGACATGGCTGTCAACAAGATGGTCTAGTACGATAATTTTAAAGTCATCCTCATTTGTTTATGATTTCCTTGATCCATCAATAAAATTTTATTCTGACAAATTACTTAAGTAACTTTTCGTACATAAGTTTCACGACCAATAAAAGCCATTCACCAAAAATTTCTAATGAACTTTTCTTAAATTAATTGGTTTGCAACAGTTCATTCTTTTAATACTTCGTATCATCTGCACGATCCACATTAGAAATAAAAAATGATGGTTTTTAACTGTCAAATACACTAGTGAGCTCAATTATAAATTTCAATTTAAATGTTATATCATTTTTAAGTAATTTAAGCTCCATATTATAAAAAAAATAAATTTGGAGATCTGATATACAACGCCGTATAGTTTTATAGTTTTTTAACATGGGAATGTGTTTTGTTGACAACACGAACGTTTAGTTATTGCAGTTGTAACAAAGTTTTAAGAAAAAATTAAATTATTTTAACAAAGTTCTAAAAAGGCTTTACTTAATCAACGGTATAAGTCTCATAACCGTCCATAGTGTATTGCTTGCGGTGCAGATATACATAGCTCTTAATATATAAGAGTTCATTTTATATTCTTAAAAAAACTTTAACGAATTTATAACAGAAATATAGTCAGACGTCTCATGTCATCTTAACAAAGAACTTCTCTGTTCATACAAAGACAAAATGATTATGGTTAAAAACTATATCGTAATTGATTTCATAACATACTTAAATTATGCAGTTTCGTTAATAAACATTGATGTATCATACTTAATAAACAATTTAATGGTAACAGCATTTGTCATTACATAACGTAAATCAGTAAAAAATTATATATAATCTACGCTAAAATAGCAATTAAAAACACTAGTACTCCTCTTAACATGCAATAAACATACAAAATAATTTACATTGATAATTTATATTCTTTATTATACACAAAATATATTTATAACTCATCATATACAGGCAGAAAATTTAAATAAACACACATACATATGCCTAAATCATTATACCTGTAAAATAGAAACAGTATTAATATGTAAACAATAATACTCGTACATTGTTTTATTTACTTTAACAACTATAAACAAGCATAGCGATTAAGTTAAAACATTCACTGTAAAGTTGTTTGATCTTCTATTAAATAAATAAATATGCATAATTTATTTATTTTGGTTACTGGATAGTGGTTTGCTGAAGAAATACTTAACGTAAAAACAGACTAATATAATTTAATTCTATTGAAAGTCAAAGTAAAATTTTGTCTGTAGTATTAAAAAATTCTATATCTGGATGATTCTTGGATTAAAATGGTTGTCATGTTAAAAATGTTTTAGTCAAGTTGCCTACAGTTTTCTTAATTAAAAAATCAAATTCTTGTTAAAGTTTTTTTTATGATTTTTACACAAAAAGTGTTTGTTTTTAATGACTTCCACTTACTACACTTACCTATAAAATAACAATTTTTTTTAGTAATATCATAACCATATTAAGCACTTCACTTTAAAAAAAATACAGTTTCAGGTTCAGATTATTGTACTTTATCGGATTTAATTCGTTTAAAATTTAAGTTCAAGTTTACTAGTAAGTAGTAGTAAGTAGTTACTTCATATAAGTTTTGCACACAATTAGACAATGAACAACCCATCGAAGAAGCTAGAAGGTTGTCTTTTGAATAGTTTTAGTAAGGACAAAAAATTCATTCCAAATGTTTGTAAATTCATTTTGGACAAAAGCCAGTTTTCAGCTCTTATGAGGTCCGGAACATCGTTTTAAACTATAATAAGTATTGTTCCTGCCATGTGGCTGGAATTTAGTATTGCTAAGTTGGCTGATGCATTTTTAAATTAAAAATTGGAATTTGTTGTGGAATGAATGGTGTTACTTTGCAGAATCCTTATCAAGAGATTAATTAAATTTTCATAATTTTTTATTAGTATAATTTTGCTTACTGTCACCCAATTCCAGAATTCCGGAATTCTAGATTTAGGTGCACTTGCAGCTTGTTAGGAATTATTGTATTCTTTTGCGAGAATCAATGTCCGCTGTGGTTATGTGAAACAAGAACATAAGATGAATACTCTGCTACAATTTTTATCAGGGTCTTGACTTAACTAAGGCGACATCTAGTCCAATAGTAGATTGTTAGAGGTTGATAATGATGGTGATAAGGATTGATTTTATTGTGATGTAATATCATTTGCTTAGTTACCGAAGTTCAATATGCTAAATATAAACATAAAAGCACACAGTGTTGCTGCTGTGTATATAAAAAACCTTTTATGGTTTTACGATGAAACATTTACAGCAGAGCTTACATCGATTTTGAATACATGAAATGCTTACTTTATCACTGCGTGGAGTCGTAAATCATTGCGACCGGTCGATGAAAATAGAAGCCTGTTTATCAGAATCGATGTTTCAGTGATGTTGAAATCGGATAGTATGCAAATTCAATATTCTATTTATGTATGTTGGACTAAGTTCTAAAACCTGTCAGGGCAAAAAAAACTTTGGCTGTTTTTGTTGGAGAATACAGTATTATATATTACACGATTTATATCTTCGTAAACGTATTTCTTTAGATAGAATGATGCATACTGGACAAGTTAAGTATATTTTCATTATTATTTTTATTTTGCTTTCAGCAATGTGGTTACTTTAAATTCTTGTAAAACAGTAACGCTCGATGGAAACAATTTTCTTACAATGTATTTAAGAAAAACTCATACATGATCATTTCTTAAATAATTAAGTTGTAGCTAGGTTAGAGTCTAGATTAAATTAACAGATGATATATTCTAAATTCAAAGACATTACTAAATTCTAAACGAGCAAGATTTTCAATAAATTTTCTTTGAATACTTCGCAATAAGCCTAAAAGAAATACAAAACAATATAAAAAACTCGAGCTTATATGATGACGTATGTTACAAAATCATAAAGCGACTCAGCCAGCCTTTATAACGTCATCTATCGAAAAAAAAATAACACTTTTATTACAAAACGTAACTTTACTTAACTAATATTAATAATTTTTATTTCTTTTCTATGTATATATATCTTTATGATATTTTTATTTATATTATGTTGCTTCGTTCACACACCCACACACACCAGTAACCGGAATCTACTTGGTCACACTACCAGTAGTAGTTTTTTTTTTCTATACTTAGAACCTGTCACAGTGGCTCTACTTTGCGTGATGGAAAGCAGAAATAGAATCCAAGACTTGTGGTCATCATACTCATTGCCAATGCTAACAATGCAGTATGGTGACCCACACTATGGCGGACTAGTTAGATGCTTTTTGACTTCCCTCTTGGCGACGTAAACGGCATGACAATCATCGTATTGTACAGTGTAAAGCTCACACAGTTACCATGTGGCATCCCTGCGTCAATGGGTGCAGTCTTTCTATATTCTTTTAAGTAAATTAATTGTTAGAAGAAATTGGTATAATATTTTCCGTGGGTATTAGACTAGAAAAGTTTGAAGTCAGTGAATTGCAATTGCAATGCCTTATCTATAACGCTACAGCCGTTTAGTCTCGTAGTTACACTGCAACAAAACAAAGCGAGTATCTTAGCACGTATTCTTGAAAATCTACTTAAGCATATGTGATAATTCATTATCTGTATACACAAGATAATGCCTATAAATTATTATTACAATCCAGATTCGTTCAACCAAAATAAAGGCAGATAGAACAGTCATTAAATTACAAAGAGAGCATCATAATACCGATTAAATTACACGGATGAGACAACACGTCGCTTTGGTGAGTCGTAAATACATCAGCGGTACACCGCATCGCACGTATATGTACGTAACTGCGCTAACTTGCCTACTAATTCTGTAATACTTCATGTAATGTTTATACACACTAGGGAAACTTACAACTGTAATAGTCGTTTCAAAAAAGTATTACATGGAATCTAATCTATATCTACCCATTTGGCCAGCGAGGTTAAAGTAGAATAAATCCTACTTTGAGAGGAGAGGTCTATCCAGCAGAGAACTGTTATAGACTTTTTCTATATACATATATATTTTCTATATTAAGAACCTGCCAAAGTGGCTCTACTCTGCCTGATGGAAAGCATGAATAGAATCCAAGAGTTGTGGTCACCATACTCATTGCATATGCAGCAGTCAATACAGTATGATGACCCACATGTCAATGACAATGCAGTATGGCGGCCTAGTGTGATGCTTTTTCACACCCCACTTAGGGACGATGATGTAACATAACATTCTTGTACAAAAAATATTCGTACGAGAACCTACAAGATCATATAGTAGTAATTACATACTCTTGAATTACCTACATTTTCAACTAGATTGAAATATTTTAATAATATAAATGAGATTATTCAATTCATCAAGGAAATTAAAATCTGTTCCTTTTATAGGTCTCATTCTACCTCTCATACCTATATAAGTATCTCTGTTTCTTCTTTTTTTTTTAAATTACACCGCTCGTGGTTACAGGTAGATTGGTGTGAGCTTAGCGATGCCTTCGTTACGCGCAAGGTGTGATTACCCTCACTTAGTCACGTTGATTCTTTGCACTGTCGATACTTCTACACACTTACAATGTCTGCATATTTTTACATACTGACGGCAGCATTCCATGATGTTGATAGTCTGTTGTGTCTGTTGAAATGTTTATATTTTTTTATTTTAACAGCTTTACGTACTATTCTACAAAGACAGTTACGAGCTGTGGAGAGAATAAGTCTCGTTGTACAACAAAATTACGTCTATGTGTAAAAATCATGAAGGCCTCCAAAGAGTTAATATATCAAATTGTTTAATTTTCTATTCCACTTCAGCTTCCTCTGTTATAAAAGGACATTATCACTTACATGAAAACACGTAAAGGACTAATTATTAATGTAGTTCGACTTATAGTAAAAATAGCTGTGAGCGTTGAAAATCATCAGTTAACTGCAACTGCTGCACTTGTAGACATTTGCGTACATTTTGCAGCTCGTCTCGAACTTGTACCTTAACTAACTATAACTTGTAAAGATTTTTGTATTCACTCTTTAAATTATATTGTAGTAGATATTTTAAGGGAATCCTGAGTTACATGAGTTAGTTTTAACTACACACTTTCTTACCTTTTTTTTTGTTGACTGGGTGGAAAATCCCTTCGGATCTGCGGCTCCTCAGGGAGTATGTGGTGTTGCCACTAAAAACCACCCCGAAGACCGGTCTCAGGCGTCCTACTCTGAAGGGGACCCGGGCCATATTATTTCAGGTCCCCTTACCTCGCCCAATAATAGCAAATATATCTTCTATTCAGGTTAAAAATCTAAAAATAGTTGTTAAGAGCTTTTCGAAAAAGGTCATAGCCTTTCTTTGGGAAGATCCTTAAATACATACATACTTATCCATATTATTACAGTTAATTAAGAGTAAATACTATCAATTCCCAGTAAAAGGTATTCACCTACGCACAACTCCAATTCGTTTCTTCTGTTTTATTTACCTACGAACTATCGTGCGATAAAGCTAGAGATATTTTTCATTTCGTAGTATGGGAAAATTAGATAGAGATGAAAAAGGTGTGTATGTATGTATTTTATTGAGATATATTCCACTGAGTGGCAGTACCATAGCGAAATCGCGGTTATAACATAGCATATAGGAGGTCAGATTATCCTACGTAGACGGTGAAAGAAAATCCGTTAACAGAACTTTGGATAAAGGTACTATATTCGGTATATATGTTATACAAGTTGTTGCACATAACAATTTGTATGGATACTATCACAACTCTTTAATAAAATCAATCAAAAGTCATCGAAAAATTCGAGGAAATTCTGCATTCATTTGTAAATAGTTTGATTTCAATGAAGTTACAACAAAGTAATGCTAAAGTCAAAAGTACTTAAGTATGACTAATTTTACCGATTAATATGCTTGTGATCAATAAAGAGTTCGGACAGTAATTTATTGAAACATTGGGTACAGAAATCAGCTGCAAAAATTTACTGTTTAGGTTTATAGCTTATTTATTCTGATAAAAAAATTCGCAATTCATTTATTTGAGAAATAATTTTACTATAAATATTAGTTAAGGTATGTTCCCACTAAGTCGTGACGACAGATTATCTTTTCGTGACTTGTGTATTTAAATAGAGGTGTTACATTTAGGACGACACGATTAACTGTCGGCTACAAATTCGACGACAAATTGTCAAACCAATCGGAATTGCTAGTACGACAGTCATAAAACCATAAAGAAAATTTCCATTCATTGTTCTCGGGAACTTTACACACTACTAATATTTAAAGAAGCGTAGAAATGCCTGATGTGCAAAAGATAAGGTGACTGCCGTGAACCATAAAAATGTCACGACCCAATGGGAATGCTATAAAATATTTCGACGATACAGTGACGATAGTCAGTCGATATAACGGGAACAGTTTGAGACGACAGTCGTTAACGATAAATTAATCATCACAACATAACGGGAACATGCTCTGAGTGTCATCTTGTGTGTATGTATATACTATAATAAATACAAAACATAATTATATACAACATGAGAAGGTAAAATAGTTATAAACAACATAGAACAAAGATTTCCTTGCAATAGAAATACTGAACAAACAATATAACTTTTTAAGTGTACTGCCCGATAAAAGTAGTTATCGAATATTTTTAAATCTATAAATGATATTTAAATAACATTAAACACAACTAACACTCGTACAAATACAAACTATTCACACCTTATAGCCAGATACGGTAAGTATTCACGTATTTCAAATTGCATGCAGCAATTGAAGACAGCATGTACGCAGTTTAACACAGTTTATGTGCACAGATAACCGTTTATGTCGTTGCACTGAGTTGTGACTACATTCGTCTTCATTTCTACTAAGAGAAGTACATTGTTGGTTAACTAGAGATAATTTAAGGACTTAAAGTATAGTAAGTCAGAACCACTGCTTTTGGATGCACATTAGGAACTCACAAAACAAAAAAAAAACAAATATTTGTGCCGGAGTTTTGGCTGGAATGTATTTAGAAAAATAAAACATTTAGGTATTCTATCAGTCAAGGTGAAATATTCGTCATATTTTCCAGTCGCAGTGACGTGTGCTATGATCGGTGTCACTCTAGTCGATAGTTAGTAACGAAACAATTCGACAGATAACTGGAGTACCTGATACGACACGGAGAATTAGCACGCTGAAATATAAGTGGGCCGGTCATGTCTCCAGGTGGACTGATGGTCGTTGGAACCGACAAGTGTTAGAGTAGAAACCGAGATTGGGCAAATGACTTGAAGAGAGTGGTTACCAAGCCTTTGCTTAACAGTGGACGAGAATAGGCTGAAGCATCTCTCATTCAATTTAACTTTCTTTTACAAGCTCAGTTTATTTTAAAAAAGATGGCATTGCGTCAGATATCCAAAATATTATTATCTTTATTTTATTAGAGTGTAGAGAAAACGAGAAAGCTCAACTGTGTTGAAATATGTTCACCGTTAATAAATCTTGAAGGAACTGTTATTCTTTGCGTGACTATCAGGGATCCCAATGAGCCCTTTCATACAGCTTCATACCTACCTTTTATGTGGCTAACAAAGGGTATTTGAATCCTTCAAACTATCTACACAAGCAGTACAATCACAATGGGAAATAGCCGACACAGAGTCTGATATTAGTAATAAATTCGACACCTCATATCGTTCTAAATGTATCTCGATTACCCATAATGGTACAATAGCGCCATATTGAATAGAATCTGCGTTGGCACCTACTTTACCAGTAACACCGCCTTGCCAGTGTAATATCACTAAGAATGGTTACTCTGTTATTATTACCGTTTTAAGACATTTCCCTTAATGTTACGGTAGACATTAAACTTCGTAGCCATTTTACTTACATATGCTTTATATAACTATCAAGCATGTGATAGACCTTAACTTTAAATATTCTCTGTATCACATTCCTAAGTTCCCGAAGTTTGGTTTATTTATTGTTTCTTAAAATTAGTAACTTCTACGACAATAAAAAAAATGTCGCACTGTTGTTTAAATCTTAAAATCTAATGCACACATATTTATATATCTTTATCTTACGACCAAACCTAATAACTTTTTGTACAATATGCACGCATTACGGTTAAGTCCATTTCGTTAAAAATATTGTTACTTATAAAAGTTGTGACATTATAATTATATTAAAAAATAGTAACTTTTAAAGTTTATTTAAATGTAAAAGAGTAAAAATAAAATAGTTGGAAAACTTCTAAGAATTTTATTTGCGTCAGTACGTTTGTGGTATACGAGTTTCCTATTCTGTAGATCGCTTAGAAATGTTTGCGCTTTTATGCTGTCAGTGACTTATTTGCTTTTAATGTTTACACAAATATATTCTAGTTGCAAATACTCCGCACCATCGCCCAAGTATTTCAAATGCATAAATAACTATATATAATTCCATCACAAACCAGTTTAGCGAACATATGCCGTTCATCATTTATTACTATTCAATTTCCAGCTACCTCTAATCATAACTAAGATCTGAACGCCATTATTATTCACGAAGTAATATTTAAAATATTAAAACAAACCGATCTGACTTCTGTGGAACTGGCTACATTTGTTAAGACATGTCATAACATAATCTAGTCTTGGACACTTGCAAATGAGAGTACATCACTCCTTGGTAACTAGCAAAAACTTTATTGCCGTCGTTCAGTAGAAACACACTCTTGGTTCCCAAATTTAAAGGTTCATTCTCACTGAAAAAAGAATTTGTGAATCGTAAATTAAAACTGGCCGAGTATTGTAAAACTCGTTTTTAGCAGCCGTAGGAGGTACAGCAAAAAAGATGTTAATTGGTGTTCCTTACTTTCTGTATATAATTGAGTCGTAACTCGTAACTAGGATGGTAGACAATGCAAATAGCTGGGAACATTGTCGCACATTGCGCACCTACGATTTGCATACAGAGGCCTTTTAACTCAAAGACGTTGGATATATTCCTCCGTAATTACGTGTTTTACTCGAACTATTAAAATGCCGACAAGTTAAACACATGTTTGGAAGTTGATTGTGAATGTCGGTAGTTAAATTTGTGGCGCAATATTATAAATGACCGTCAGAGAATTTTGTTTTATATCAACCAAACACAATATGTTTTACTAGAAGTTTAACATCTAACAAAGAACTAATCTATCTTACAAAGATTATACTACAAACTCAAGTATACCCAAGGCATGCAGTATTAACTTAAAGCACAAATTATGTCTCGTAATTTCACACACTTGAAGTGAAATTTCATATAGACGTACATTGAATAATAGTCTGCACTAAAAACTTGAATGGCTCTTGTTTATACTTACATAGTTACTGAAGTGCTGTGGCATATACGACTAAAGATATAATGTAATTTCACGAATAAGAACTTTTAAGGCCTGCTTGATAACAGGACTACACTAATAACTGTTTATTAATTGGAATATCATCATCATCAGTCTATCGCAGTCTACCGCTCTCATCGATTTTGGCCTAGTTGCATCCAACTCCTGCCAGCCATCTTGTGAAAATCTTCACTGCACCTGGCCTGTGAGCACCCTACACTACGTTTGACGAAACGCGGTCTCCACTCAGAAACTCGTTTACCGCAACAGTTGTCAGTAATTGGCATATGGTTGAAACTAATTTAAAGAACTACCTCCAGTTAATTTTAATTTAATCATTAACATACCAGATAGCAAAAAATATTAATTTATATCTAAGAACTTACATTTCCATTGAAAAATCTATTTTATGCCATTAGAACAGCGTCGAATTTAACGTGAAACTACTTAAACATTTGGCTCAAAGTATATATTTTCTTTTGTGACACTTCTACAACATAAGCGTGAAGCCTACTTCATTTATCAAATGAGTCACTGGTAATCACAAGTTGTCTTACATAAAAGAAACCGAGCATTTAATCTGTAAAAGAGAGAAAAATACTGAAAGTGACGTTTGAATGTAGACGTATGATGTACGCACAATAACAAGTAATTAATAATAGTTACGGACAAACGTTGATTATAATAGAAGCAGTGATAAAGATAGCCCAGTGCCAGCTTCTAGTACCAGTATCCTGATGTCACGTTAGATCAATAGATTATTATTGATTTAACTAGCACCTGGAGCATTCTAATGAAACTTATTAGAAATCAGTACCATAGATACACATATACATATTATTTCTATGGCTATAACTAATATCTAATGTATTCTCTACATAATTTTACAGTTTAAATAATAACATTTGATCTTAAATATTATTTCAACATACACATACACATACACATAAATTAACCTCTAAACTAAGAAAAGAAAAATCCAGCAAACAACAGAATGAAATTTAAAAAATCTAAA
Source organism: Hypercompe scribonia (assembly GCA_949316085.1). Taxonomy (NCBI): domain Eukaryota; kingdom Metazoa; phylum Arthropoda; class Insecta; order Lepidoptera; family Erebidae; genus Hypercompe; species Hypercompe scribonia. The sequence continues at coordinate 11,917,947 of OX438981.1, read as the reverse complement.
CCAACCTCAAAAAATAAATCAAACGGAAGCTCCTTACCGAGAAATACCAAAAAGCGAAAAATAAACATAATAATATTTGCTATCAAAATTTTATGACTTTTTCTATAAACTCAAATCAAAAAATTTACTTAGGAATTATAATTTAGCTATACTCGATGAACTTCTCAATGCACGTAAATTACATAAAATTATTTTCATACGTAGCAATCACGCTATATACTCGTACTATCTAACATAGCTGGGGCCTTGCTGCACGTATTACAACTGGGTATAGGTTCCAGAATTATATTTAGGCAGAATATTTCTACTACTGAGTCAATATAGCAATAAGGGTAGCGTACGTGATCAAATAAAATCGGGCAAGAAATCCGATTCAGTCTTTGAAAAATTCGATGACAAAAGTAAAGGACAATGAGAGAGTTAGTTGTTATAGCGCTTGTATCAACAGTCTATCAGGCATCTAAAGGCTATGGGATGTTGATCGGAGAATGCTTCTACTACTCCTCAGTTGAGTGGCTAAGATGCATGAACTACTGAGGATCTAGTGTGAACTTATTTCACCTCCAACCGATCGTCACGGTGATCGCGTTTAGCGTTTCGATTGGTCCACACAGAATTTTTTATCAATCATAACACCGAACGCGCTCGCCGTGATGGTCGAGTTAATATGAAACAAATTAACACTATAGCCTCACTAACACTGCAATTATCAATACGCCAAATGGGTTTACCATGACGATCTGACGTAAATAAACTCACACAAGGCCCTGAGAACACTATCCCAAACGCACTCGTGATCTCTCTCTCACTCGCCGTTACCCTTCAGAATGGTATGTCGGAATCGGACTGACTAGAGCCACACGGTGTGCCACTTTGCGCCTGAAATAAGAGTGATCCGGACCGTCATCTCCTAGCCTAACTTGTCAAATCACTTTAATAACTTTGAATGAATACAATTAAGAGCCTATATATACACACATGATATTTAAAGCATCATCCTTCAACTAATAATGGTTAAGAGGTTTTACCTACTATTATCAACTCACCTGAATAACTTGAAAGAATACGACTAAAGGTAACATACAAACATATGGTATTTAGAGAATTATTTTCTAACTCCCAACCGTTAAAGAGTTGTATTTTCCATTATCAGCTCATCGTCATTAGATAATAAGTACCACACAAAAATATTTGAAGTACTGTAGAAATTATGTATTAAATATTATACGTGCCTGTAAAACTTGAAGGATGCCCTTGGAAAGTCACAATTGACGGAGCATTTAGTGGAAATACATAAAACTTGAAAAAGCAAAAACATACAGTGGAACATAGAACCTCCCTCTTTTGAAGTCAGTTAAAAACTAGGCTTTGGGTACATTAATACGCCTTTGTCCCAAGAACTTACGTGTGACCACTGGTATCCGTTTGACATGGAAGAATGTTCATACAATGTACAGTTTAGTAAACAAAAGAGGATGCAAAATATGAACCACAAAGCGTTCTTGTGGTCGCTTTGTATCGCTTTCAATCTACGTCATGAAAGCACGTTGTAACCGCTGGCCTTTCACAGAGCAATATTGCTGAAAGCTTAATATGTATTAACTGTTCGCCCAAACTTTCATATGCTAATGTCAATATTGTTTTGTGAGGTTGAACTGGTACTTCTAGTTGGGTGTATCTACAAAATATTATTGTTGTACCACTTTCCTTGTGTTATCTTTCTAGAAACAATACTTCAAAAACTGGAAATAAATATATTTCATATGCAATACGACAGAATACTTCTCGTTCTTGCCTGAATTTGCTTCTTGACATTCTTATTAATTTAAAGTGATATTACTTTCAAATTGAAAATAACATTAAGAAATAAGTTATTTGATTGAACGCTATAGGTTTTATAGAATAGTTTTAGATAGATAAAAAGTATCTCTAAAACTTTGATTAAATATAAAATAACAAAACTTGTATAATGCAAAACGAAACGTTTTGTCATTTCGGACTTTGAAATGTAAAAATAATTTAACTTCAAAGTTGTATTTCTAGCTCTTTTTTAATTAAAGAGCTGTTTTTGGCAAAAGCAATTCGAAAACAATCTCTCGTTAAAAAATTATAAAATTGTTGCGAGCGTTTATTAATATTTTACATAGCGGTGAATTTAAAGTTTAAGACGTGTTTTCTCATTACCCGTTAGGGTGGTATGAAATGCGGGGGAGTTAGGGGTGACATCAAAGTGAATTAGCGAATTTGTCTAGGGGCGTCCGTTTGTAAGCCGCTTTGAAGTTAGGACTACCTGCAGGGAACTCCGTTGAAATGCGCCAAAGCGTAAGACGTTTTATTTTGATACCACTCGGCTAAGGGCTAAGCGCGATACGCGAGAAAAATGTAGTACGCTAATTTTGCTCTGAAATTTACTTATTACGCAGTCTTTGATGTTGGCTTAATATTAAACTATAAAAATGCGTTTGTATTTATTTCACGCCGTTGTTCACATTTGAAGGACTTAACAGATTGAATTAAATTATATTTAATGTAATGTTAACGATGAAATGACAGTAAGTGTAAACTTATTAATTAACTTAATTATTTAACTATGGCAGGGCCATGCTTCCACACAAATGGGTGGGCTCTACCGTATGATAAAACGGTATCACAGAAAATCGGTACTCTTTCGTTGCTTTTCGTCTCGTGAAAAAGGCACTTTATTTGCTACTCTTGAATCTTAAACGTTGATAAGTGATAGTAATCCCTTACCACAACGTAATCCGTTTACTCAATTGCCGACTATACCACAACAAGTAAGTAAGGTAACCGTAGGCCCGAACCCCTCCTCTACGTATGTAGAGGAGGGGTTCCCTGTTTACGTATGTAAACAGGGTATCAATAATAATAACAATATTGAGTTAAATATCAAGAAATGTCTGTACCAGTGAGACATAACTACACGCCGTCCCATGGAAACAAATCCGTCCTCTTGACTTCCTTCTAATAAGTTTATTGGAGGCAAACAAGCCATGACGTCCTTAAAAAACTAAAGTACTTCGAATAGACCACTCGAAACAGAACCACTCTGTTACTCTTCCATAAAAGTTATTTTTTTCTCAAAGCTTATTCACGAACAGCAAAATAAGGTAGCAGATTCGCCTTAATATATACATTCTGCTACATATAAAGAGCCAAGTAGTAAACATGTTTACCGCTCACCACTTAAGTGAAGGTTTTTGTAAAAATACACATTTTTCTTCGTAGCCTATGATCTATATGTTTATCTATAACAAATATTGTCAAGAAATGTTTGAGAAATACTAACTAACAATATTGAAAAATGTACAAAAAATCATTAAATTGTACTTAAAACGATACCTTACACAATATATGTACATGACCAATTTTCGCTTCACGTTATGCCAGCATTTTTATAATCCAACTCCATCCGCTTGGAAGAATGCCTGTGCCAAATACTATTAAGTAAATTTTGTAGATACAGAACAGTAGCTATTGTTAGTTTCTTGGCTAGATACCCGGTAAACAGACGATTTTTCACCATATTGTAACTAGAATGTGTCGTATCAAAACAAGAAATATATTTCTGAACAATAGATGTCTTGTAATGTGTTTTATTGACAATGTGTTTTCGTTACCATTATATAAAATAATTGTTAAGATTAATAGATATTATAGTCATAAGTATGTATGTATAAATAATTCTGTGATCTGTATCACGATTATTTTTTTTTCATATACTCGTATTTCGCCCAAGAAGTTAAAAATACAGTTTTTTGCCAGCAATATATTACAAACAGATACACCATATATTAGAAACATAGCACTCAATGATACCATTCATTATTAAATTTATTATTATCAGTGGTGAATTAGCCACATAGCAAGAATCGCAAATAGTACGGAGCGCGTAGCCCGTACCGTTTGGGGGCCCCGCTTTCCAATAACATCAACTCATCGTACTTAGTTTTTTAATTCTGTCATGGCACAACACATTCAAAGTCATGCTACTAGTGACGGCCATGAGCATTCGGAGCGAGGCCTCGCACCTCGCAGTGCTAAAGCCGCCTATAATCTATCTAAATTACTTCATTTTAAGGCTCTTGTCTTTTTAGAATTTATTTTGATGAAACTTGAAACGTAAAGCATAGTGCTCTAACATAAAAATTCGACAGTTGATATTGAAAGCCTGTCAGAATGACAGATGAAATCTATATACCTAGTCTTGCCATAAATATTGTAATAAAGAAAAAAGAAAATTGTTAACTGCAAATAACATTTATTACTTTTACAGTGTGTCAGTTTAATACATAAATATAAAACAATTAAAAATATAAAAAGCTTATTCGAAGTGGTCTCCATTGGCTGCAATACAGTCCTTTAAACGATGAGGCCAGTTATCAATAGAAGCACGCACTCTTTCCATGGGAAAATTCTTCACTGCCAATCGTATAGATTGTTTTAGGGACTCCAAATTATCATGGCGTTTAGAGCAAGCTGTACTCTCTAAAACTGACCACAAATCATAATCCAGCGGATTAAGATCGGGACTAGACGACGGCCAGTCTTCAGCTCTGATGAAGTCCGAAACGTTCGATTCCAACCAAGACTGCGTGGACCGAGCTTTATGACCCGGCGCCGAGTCTTGCTGGAAGGACCATACTTGGTTATTGAACATGGTGATGTTAAGGGGCTTAACTACCTTCTCAAGAATGGTATCTTGATACACTTGTGCCGATGTTTTGATACCTTTTTCACAAAAATATGGCTCAGTCACTCCTTCATAGCTAACACCCCACCAAACCATCACTGAAGTCGGATAATGTCCACGTTGCACTCTGTCGACTAATTGGGAAGCTTCCTTAGAGCTTTGAGCATAAATACGGTCATTTTGTTTGTTAAAATGTTGCTCAATTGTAAAAATTTTCTCATCCGTAAACAAAATTTTTCTGTGACCTCCCTTTGCGTACCGCTTCAGTAGTTGTTTCGATTTTACCACCCTATTCTTCTTTAAATTATCAGTTAAGAAATGGCCAGTGCGTCTCTTATAGGCTGCAAGTCCTAAGTCATCTTTTAAAATACGCGACATGGTTCTAGGTGCTATCTTCATTTCCCGAGATAAAATCTTTTGCTTTCGGACAGGATTTCTTCGAATTCTTTCCCTTACTGCTTTGACCACCTTTTTCGTACGAACACTACGTGGACGGCCAGATCTTTTTCTGTCACAAACAGAGGAGGTCTCATTGTACCTATTAATAGCCCGGTACACAAACATTTTACTAATACCAAGTGTATGGAGAGTTTTAAAAATTGCATTTGGCTCCATACCTACTTTGTGTAATGCTATCACAGCGATTCGGTTCTCTTTATCACCCCACACCATTTTAATATCGCAAAATATTTTACAATGTATTGGCGCCAAAATGAGAAAACACAATGAACAATCGTATAAAAATGACAGATTCGAAATTCAAATGTAATATTTTTTTATAATTAAGTGTAACAGTATTTATGGCCAGACTAAGTATATTATAATATTACAACAAAAAACACTAAGAAACACGAGGCTCTGGAACTACAAGTTTTGAACTTTGGCTAAAGTCAGCTTTTACTAAATTATTGTGTGTTACCATGCGCATTCATTTAACTCTCATGATATTCAACTACATGGTAAACTATCTTTCTTAACATTAAAATATGTTAAAAATAGATTGAGGAATACGAGGAGCCGAAAACGTCTTAATCATCTCACTTTAATGAATGTTCCTCGTAATTATATTTTACTTAAAAATTTAATGTGATCAGTATCATTAATGAATTTTCTTATGCTTGGTTTAAAATAAAAATATTTTGGTAACCGTTAAAATGTTGTTTGTAACGGTTTCTCAAACCCTGAAAGAATTCCAAGACCCAATAGTAGAAATTGCTGCAGACCCCGCGTGGACTTATGTAATACAGCACTTTAAAAAAAAAACTTGAATATGAGAATACAGAAATGCTAATCTTACTGTTTTTTTAAGGAGCTACGGATCGCAAAAAAGTAGAAACATTTACGATAACATAGTGATAGAGTTAGGCCACTTAAATGTACCTACACAGATAGAGTCCCGCCGGGTGAGTTTCCTGAGATGGTCTCGCCCAAAATGCAAAGTAGGCACGTGGCTTAAAGCAAAAGCAGTTAGAGGAAAATAAGTTTAAATAACAAAAATTTAGCCATTATTTGATGTTATGTAGTTCAGTGTCGGCGTTGTGTTCGTTATTTATAATATAACATCGGGGGCTATCGGATTGTGTAATACTTCTGTACTGTACTGTATTGTTAATAGATGCGTATAAATTCTTAAATTTTCATTGTATAAATTATATACTGTAAAATAGAGAATATATTTTTCTTTGTTCTGTTGTTTGTACCATTAGAGGTCAAAATATAGGCTAAAGATCCATAGTTTGAGTCACTGTTTTTTTAACAAATCATTAAATATATCAATATGATTCTGTGTAAGGTATTTATTTAATAAAGGTTAAAAAGAGTTTGCATTCTTTATTAAATAATTTTGTATTTGGTTAACAATGATGACAATATATTAAACGCTTTCAAATATGTTTTTGGATGAATAACATTATTTAAAATATTGAATCATCATAAGAAAGTATTGCGAAACACTTTCCAAATAAACAAGAATGTTAAAATGATTCAATAACTTATGTTTTAGATCACACACCTACCTTAGGCAAACGTACGTACGTTTGGGCACCTCTAGTCTTCATTACTCTTGTTCATGCTTTGTAAACAATATGCGGGGTCGTCCTTGACATAAAAATCTGATAAATAACGTTCAGTAATAAACTACTACAATGGTCCACAAATATGATAAGGGATCTTTTGGAATAGGTAAGTGAATAATGTGCTACAGCCTCGACCCTTTGGAAGAAAATATCCGATATCAATACGACTACACTACACAGAATACTAAATTTAGTTTTATGCTATGTATTGGCACATGTCTTGCATAATGAACAATCGTAAAGGAATGCAAAATTTTTCGACTGTCAATTCTGGCAGTTAATTAAAGTTTTGGATAAAGTTTAATACATTCAGACTCACACATTTTCTTACGGACACCAATACAAAAGCTAATGAACTGCATATCCACAATTAAAGCAATGATAACCTTAATAACTTTTGTAATTCTATACGACGAAACTGGTTGGGTCATCATCATCATCTCAGCTGTCTGCTGCTGGTCATAGACTTTCCTCAATGCTCGCCATAACAACCGACCCTGTCCATTCGTCAGCCAGACCTTCACAAGTTCACCTTTAATTTTCAAGTGACCGGCAGACGATCAGGTCTATTTAAATTAAGTAGTGGAGTAAAATTATACATGAATTTTGTTTTAATAATGCAAGACTAAATTCTTTATTAACAGCAGTTAGTTAAGTAAACACTAGAGGCACTATTTAACGTCAATAATAGATTAATATTATGCTCTATTGATTGAGTAAAAGCTTTCTAAGCAAACAATTACCTTAGTGAGCTGAAAACATATTAATGATCATTGTAAATGAAGTTGGAACTATTTCTTACATCAGTCAATGAGACCTCTAAGTACCATTACACATAGTGCCAAGAGATTTTGTAGATATCTTATTATGATATCTTCTATTGACGAGTCCTAAGTTAATATCTAATTGAAAACAAAACAGGATTTCACTTACACATAAAATAATATAAAAATAGAAAGTAACGAAAGAGAAGAATGGGAACAATTAATATTTTTAAAAAATTTCAGTTGTTAACAATCCATTTTTTTAATAAGACCTTTATTTAACAAGCATTCTTATGATCGCAAACAAAGAAATAAAAAACAAAAGGATCATATTCAAACAACAAATTTTAACAACCCAAAACAAATAAGGACATTAAATATTCACGTAAGCTATAAAATGTATTAAGAAATTTCATAAAGATACAACATTCTGTCTAACAATTCTTTTGTATTTTACACCATCAATAGAAAATAAAGAGGAAATAAACATTCATTTATATAAGAATTACATTATTGGAAGTGGTCACGTGGAAAGTTTGTTCAATAACAAGCATGCTCTTGGAAACGTGCACCTGAGACATCACCACGTCACACCGTAATAGTCTTATCACATAAACAATATAACATAAAAACTTAAAATATACAGTTCTTTAGTCTTATGTTATACTAGCTTTTGCCCGTGGCTTCGCCCGCGTGTGTATTATTGGTTGTCACAGTAAATCATGGCTTTGTGTCCTTCCTCATGAATCAAAGGATATCCATTGTGATATTAATTGAAATCGGTGCAGCAATTTGGAGGTGAACAGGCAGACACAATTATTTTCGCATTCATACTCACATTAAACAATGAAGGAACTGTCCCTCAAGCCCCTTGCCATGATCCTTCATAGAATTGCTTAGTGGTGTTTTATTAAGTTCCATCTTTTTGTGATACTCTAACATGTACATTGAAAAAACGTGTCCAATTTATTTGTCTTAATGTTTTACTATTTAAAATATATAGGCATTTAAGTACATCGTAAATGTCAGCCATCGTGGACTTTTATTTAGAACTATTTAAGACAAACAATTTCACCACATATTATTGTCGTGTAACTCCAACGGTTTGGACAGCTTTCGTCAAGATAACTTTCAATCGGTAGGATCTTCTCCAATTTACTTGATATTTATTGTTACATTTGTGCCAAACTGCACAAAATTGTAATAAATTGTAGCCTATGTATTATTTTAATATAAAAGCTACATTACTGTAAAGTTTCATTTAAATACGTACGTAAAAGAGTAAACACAACCATACATCCAAACATGCCTGCATTCAGCTTCAAAAGCTTTTGCATTTATAATATTAGTAGGATAGGATGTAAACGCAGCGGATAGCATCACCATCACGTCAGAGATAGCGATAGTCCGGGCACGTTACCCGCCTTTTGATATCCTAGCGCATATGATTAAGACTGTTCGCGTTGTCCGCTGGGGTTAAAACGGAAGGGGAAAGACCAGGACGAGCTCGAAATGCGGAGGAAGGCTCACCGGCAGCTTCTGGCAGAGCGGCGCGAGTGGCTAGAACAGCCGCGGCACGCGCATCAATACGCTATCGGTGCCGCTCTGCCTAGCCTCGAAGCTTGGTTAAGTAGGAAGGGAGATCGCATCACCTTCCGCTTGACGCAGATACTCGCCGGGCATGGTTGCTTCGATGAGTATCTGAATCGAATCGGACGCGAGGAAATGCCACAATGCCACCACTAAGTAGTTGACTGGATTCTGCCAGTATACGCTGGTAGACCACCCCACGTGGACGTTAGAACGCGGAGTCGATGGTGAGGCTGTTAAGGAAAGCTGAGGTGTAGTGGTTTCTTTCTGTGAAGCTGCAATGCTTCAGAAAGAGACCGCTGAACGATTTCAGAAGAGGGCCGATCCCGAGTTAAGTCTTCTTCTCTTCGGTCTTCTTCCAACAAAATGTTAATTTACGCGAGTGCTAATATTCAGTGTTTAAAATACACTTTCAGGCAGTAAAAACATTACACTTTGGTGTAATAGAAAAGTGTAGAGTCCTATAGACGGACTGATAACTGACGAGTCGCACCATTAAAAGTTTCTGATTCAGTGATACGTATCTGCCAATGCCGGGATAAGGTACGGAATTATATTTTGAATAAAGTGTAAATTTAGCTTTACAAGTGAAAACTTCTATTCTATTGTCAAAGTATCCATTAGATTAAAGCTGTTCACTCCAGTTATTTTTCAAAATGAAGGCAAAATACTGATAACTTCATAAAATGTTATGTTAAACATAAAAATGTCAAGTTTAATGTTGAGTTAATTATTCTTTTGTTATATTCAAAATTATTTATGCATAGAACAGTAAAAATATCACTGCATTTTTCAAAATAAATAAAAAAATTTCGAGCGCATGGAACTCCATTGTTTCTTTCTGCGAGCAAGTTATGCTTGCAAAGAAGATGGCAGAGCGGGACCAGGAGAGGTTTTAAACAGTCCCGTTTTTCTTATGTGCAAACCTAGGGGTGACAGATGAAGACATCTGTCATGCTAGCAGAAGTAGGCTGTGATGGAAGCGCGACGCGTGCCTTTTTGGGGGTAAAAAAGGGAACATTGGGGAATTCTCACTCAGGAAGGGTCATCTGCAAATTGTAAGTAGACGAGTCGAGGTATCTCGGGGTTCCACCGATTTCCTTTATAGAGTACACATGGTTCCTCCTCTATTACCACCTGTTGGTGTTTATGTCAGATATCGATTTTCGGGGGATTTCCACACAGAACAATAGCTACAACATCTACTACAATGCTTGATCCCTGCGAGACCGTAACGAGACACATCGCATATATTGCCTGGCAGCTATACACGCCTATCAGCCAAGTGTCCTTACAGTGAGGACCATGCATAACGTGCTTTGTTTAATATATATATTATATATATAGAATATTTGTGGCTCATGGAAAGCATCAGTGACGATGACGTGAGTTCCACGATTTTTACATTTTAACTTTTTTTTTTGTGTGTAACTTAATTGATGAGTTAAATATAGGAGTGCAGAGGTTGTTTTGATTTAGTGTAATTATTTAATTTGGTTAAAATAAATCAAGTTCGTTAAGAGTAATTGTTTTTTTTTAATATTATTCTACTTCTGATCCCAAAAATATTATAACTTTCTTTAATATGTTCTTTCTTTCTTTAATGTACAATTTCTTTTTTATCGCGTGGAAACCCCCTTGGGCCGTCACCCCACCGGGGTTTACGGCAGGGTTGTGTGTCGGAAACCGGAGTTTGAACGACTTCGAGGTTTTCCTTAACAACTTGGAAACCTCGATGCGGCGTCTAACGTCTGGGCACGTCTTAGTGCTGGTGGACTTCAACGCAAAGTCCATTGCATGGGGTTCCCCCAGGACGGACGCTAGGGGCGAGGCCGTAGAGGAGTGGACGGCCTCGGTGGGCCTCTGTTTACTAAACAGGGGCTCCACCAACACGTGCGTGCGACAGCAGGGAGGGTCGATAGTGGACCTTTCGTTCGCTACCCCTGCCCTCGCCGCACGAGTAAGGAACTGGCGTGTCCTGGAAGAGGTTGAGACGCTCTCGGATCATCTCTATATCCGATTTGAGCTCTCCTGCTCCCAGGTACCCAGAAGGGGTCACATGGCGCGGCGTTCTTCTCGCTTTCCGCGGTGGGCAATAGCCAAACTGAATAGGGACCTACTAGAGGAGGCAGCCATTATTCACTCTTGGCTGTCTCCACAGGCTCCGACCGAGGAGGTCGACATGGGGGCTGGTCGTTTCCGCGATGCGATTACGCAAATCTGCGATGCGGCCATGCCCCGCATCCGAGGTTGTCGGCCTCCACGGAAGGAAGTTTACTGGTGGTCCCAGGAGTTGGCGGACCTCCGCGCGGCCTGTACTCGTGCCCGGAGGTCCTACACCCGTGGTGGGCGGCGACACCGCGAAGAAGGCGGGGAAGACCAGCTTCATGAGGAGTACCGAGAGGCGCGGAAAACTCTGAAGCTGGCCATCAGCCGCGCCAAGGAAATTAAGCGTAAGGAGATGCTGGAGGGTCTCGATCGTGACCCCTGGGGTCGCCCTTATCGTGCGGCGCGACAAAAGCTCCGCACGTCCCGATCTGTCGGACGCCCAATTTGGTTTTCGGGCGGGGCGTTCGACGGTCGATGCTGTGCTGCGCCTTAGGGCCGTTACCGAAGAGGTGGTGAGCTGTGGCGGCGTGCTGTTGGCGGTGTCGTTGGACATCGCCAACGCATTTAATAGTCTGCCATTTAGCTGCATCAGGGAAGCACTCCACTACCACGGGGTGCCCGAGTACCTGAGGCGGCTTGTGGCAGACTATCTTGAGGAGCGTACCGTCGTGTACGAGGACCGAGATGGTATTCTGAGGCGACGGCCCATGTCGTGCGGTGTTCCACAGGGGTTCGTCCTCGGACCACTCCTGTGGAATATGGGATACGACTGGGCCCTCCGAGGTCGTCTTCCCCCCGGGCTGGGCGTAATTTGTTACGCCGATGACACATTAGTCACGGCCCGGGGGGCGAACTTTCAAGAGGCGGCGCGCCTGGCCACCGTGGGAGTCTCTTTGGTGGTCGGGCGCATTGAGGCGCTAGGTTTACGAGTGGCCCTAGATAAGACGGAAGGCCTTTTGTTTCATGGGCCCCGTCGTGGTCCACCCCCCGGTGCCTCTATCGTTGTCAATTCGGTCCTCGTACCGATTAAGGCCCAGATGAAGTATCTGGGCCTAATCCTCGACGGCAGGTGGCTCTTCGACGAGCACTTCCGACAGCTTACTCCAAAGCTGGTCGGCGCTGCTTCTGCTCTTGGGCGACTTTTACCCAATTTGGGTGGAGCCAGCGTCGCAACGAGACGGCTATACACGGGGGTTGTTCGGTCAATGGCGCTGTATGGTGCACCGGTGTGGGCGGCGGCTCTGACCGCCCAGAATAGGGCTCGCCTCTGGCGCCCTCAGAGGATATTGGCAGTTAGAGCCATACGTGGTTACCGCACCGTATCGACGGAGGCGGCGTGCGCCCTGGCCGGAACTCCCCCGTGGGATTTGGAGGCGGAAGTGCTCGCCGAAGTTTATCGGCGAACGGCTGACTTCCGGGCGGGTAGCGGCATACGGCCCCCGCCCGAGGAGATACGCGAGTGGCGTGAGGCCGCTCGTCGAGCCACGATGGCTCGTTGGGCGTTCCGGTTGGAGACTCCACGTGCTGGCTTTGCCCTCGTGGAGAGTCTCCAGCCGGTCATCACCGAGTGGGCAGGGCGGCAGCACGGGACCCTTTCCTTCCGACTGACGCAGGTCCTTTCCGGGCATGGTTGCTTCGGGAAGTATCTGCACTCAGTCGCCAGGAGGGAATTGAGTCCCCCCTGTTACCACTGCGACTGCAGTGAGGACTCGGCTCAGCACACGCTAGCGGTTTGTTCCGCTTGGGCGGCGCAGCGTGGGGTCCTCACTGCAGTTATTGGAGGAGATCTCTCGCTACCGGCCGTCATACGCTCCATGGCCGGTAGCGACAGTTGTTTTACCGCGGTCGCAACCTTCTGCGAAGACATAATTTCGCGGAAGGAGGCGGCGGAGAAGGCCCAGGAGGATGATATCCACTCGGACCCAATTCGCCGCCGGCGAGCCGGGCGGCGGAGGCGCACATACCAGCGCCTCATGCCGCCTTGAGTGTGGCCGCGGGTGGACGGGACGGGTTTTCCCCTCCACCCGCTATAATGGCCAGCCGCGAGGAGGCGACGTCCGCGTGTGCCGTACGTCGCCTAAAATAGAGAGTTTATCCGCAGATGGTGCCCGAGGTAGCGGGCAGGCGCTACGAGGAATCTGGATGTCGTAATAGCAGCAGTTCCCGGATCCCTCCTATCTCAGGTGCAGAGTGGCACACCGTGTGGTTTTAGTCGGTCCGATTCCGACACACCACCCTGCCGTAAACCCCGGTGGGGTGACGGCCCGAGGGGGTTTCCACACGGTAAAAAAAAAAAAAAGAAAAAAAAAGGGTAGTGTGTCGGAATCGGACCGACTAAAACCACACGGTGTGCCACTCTGCGCCTGACATAGTAGGGATCCGGGAACAGCTGTTAGTACGACATCCAGTTCCCTCCGAGCGCCTGCCCGCTACCGCGGACACCATCTGCGGATGTACATGCATCAACCTTTCACAGTTTTCGTATATAATAGTAATGACATCACACACTGCACCCAAACTAGGCAGAGCCTTTGTTATGGGAACCAAATTATTAATGAACACTTTTAAATATTGCTAAATACAGAAGAAAATGAACGTACTCATCAAACAATTATTTGTTTTAGACGGGCATCAAACCCACAATCACCAGCTCAGCATTCAGGACTAACCATTCGATTAACAGGCCCGTAGTTAAAAATATTCTTATTTGTACAAAAGCTGACTTAAAGACTAAATTAAATTGGATATTGGAGGTAAATTTGATAACCATTAAATCACTCTATGTACTAATTAGCACCATTAAACATAATTACATTATCAATCACTCGCTTCTTGCCAGGGTGCATAACTCTTTCTACACTTCCAAAGACGATTTCGGGTTACGAAGAAAGTAAATAATATTAGAATCTGTCAAATGGTTTTATTTACCTACAGACAAAATGAAAAGCAAAGCAAACAGGTCTTAGAAATATCAAATAATGTCACACCATTTTTTAATGAAACTTGAGTAACCAGTATGTAATCTAAGATAAAACATGATTCATCAATCTAAAATTAAAAATCCGACTTACATCTTGCCATGCAAGGTATTTAATTAACAACCCTGTTTCTGAGTCACAAAAATAATCTTTAACGCAGACGAAGTCGCGGGCAAAACTAGCAGTTTTACAAAATCATTTAAGGTTAATATTTGCCGACGATATTTCTAATAATACCGAAACGAATTATATTTTGAAAAAATATAACTTTGGGAATCAATTATACTGTGAGTTATTAATGAATACTGAAATATTAACGAATTATATTGTTAAATATTCATCAAATAACTTTCAGCGAACATTTCTGACTTATCGAGTTAATAAATAAAGCAACAAATTAAAGGGAGTTTTTAAATGAAAAGTTCGATAATTAAGCATGAATGTTCAAATTAATTAATGAATTTCGTTGAATCGACTATTGAGCGCTTCCTATCGGCTAGAGTATTCACAAAACGAACATTCTTAATTAATGTGAACAAACGTTTCGCTATTGTAGATATTCAGTAATGTTAGCCAATTTTAAATCGCACCATTTAATCCCTTGCTCGTTTAGATTGATTATGTGATTATGAAATGTTCTAATTAAATACGTATCCGTTATATTAGTCTTTAATGACACTTATAATGATAAAGAAATCAAGATCACCAAACATCTATAAAAAACGAAAAATTTATTACCATGACAGTCAGGAACAGTTTATACTTCTATACTTACAGTATTTAGTTATTATTACAATATTAATATATGTTAATATATTCATCAACAGTTTTTCATAGTTCACTGCTGGACATAAACCTCTCCTTCGAAAGGAGGTAATACATTAATATGTTATAGTTATATACATATATTAACAGATACTTACTCTCTGTTTAACAAATTCACAATGTGCAAGTTTAAAGAGATTTCGAAATATCTAAATATGGTTCCAGTACAAAATAAGTTTGTCGAAAATAAGATGCCAGCAGCAATCTGTATAAATTTCACAAACGAGCGAAAAAGAGAAAGTAAGTGTGTCGGATACGCGTCAGCTGGACAACATTAGTCAGGCGATGCGAGAAAATTTAATAAAAGCATTCCTTATCGCCTTGTCCGCCGTTGAGAACAGTTTTTGCTACCCTAAAACACACTTCAAAACTTCAAAATGGACGACTTGTGGCAAAAATAATGGACTAATATACTTTTTATATTTGGTGGTATTTATTAGTTTCTAATATTAAATTGTTTATTAATGATAAAATTTTTATTTAATAAGTATTAATTTGAAACCATTTTATATTTTAAATTATAGAGCACAGTAGGACAACAGACTGTAGCTTCATTGCGCTATTATAATAGCTAGAACCTGTTGTGATCTTAGGCTTTCACGTGAATAAATGAACGTTTCCACAAATCACTTTTAATAAAGAATAGCACTTATTCTTGTTGTGTTTAAAAAACTCTTTATATAACGAATCCAAGTGTTAATCAATAATTACAGTTCATAAAATTTCATTTTTATTCTACAGTGTTAGCGGCACTGTCACCCTGGTAAGTGCTCTTCGACATTAGTATTCAAAATGCAAATTGCCGGGAGCACTCAGGGCATTGCACTCGTCTCAGATTGTACTTTCTCAGAAATAATTTCATTAACATCTGCATACTTGCGTGTTCTTCGTAGAAAATCCTTTCAACTCCGGCTAGAACCTTCGTACATCTAGGTGCAAACACATTTTAGATGCATGGAAAACATGCTTTGTTCTGTATGCAATTATTATACAAATGAGATGAGATATTAGATTCCTCTTGTTATTTTGGAGAGAAAACCACTTTTGCTGATCATAAAATATTGAAGAGAATAAAGTTTCCTTTGAACTGTTTGCATACATCAAAAAACGCTTGACCGTTTTCTTCTTTCACTGACCTACATCCTTAAAAATGTCCGCATCAGCAAATTCATCGTTCGTTTTCTCTTATACTAATGAGATTGTTATAGTTTGACTCAGCGTTAAGTAGAATTTTTGGAATAAGGAAAGAACTTCAAAATTATTCGAATGGATATTTAGTCATATAATTTCAGGAGAAATATCAAAATAGTTCAGTAACACATTCAACTCAACTTCAAGTTTTTAACTTTAAGGAATGATAAATGAATAATATACCTGATTTTATTCTTATTAAGCAGAGTTTGTGTTATAGGTGCTAAATAACTAATATAAACTAGATATATACATGGGTTTTGTAAATTAATGCATATTTTACATAGAAAAACCCAAAAAAAGTATTGGCACATCATACAAACATTTGTGCCGACTCGGGCGTCGATCATGAGACTCTCGTTTTCTATTGGCAATGGAAATAAATGAGTGGCAAGTTATATTTATTGATTTAAAAAAATATCAGTGCAAAAATTGAAACAAATTTGAAAAGTTATTTTCTTTTCAGTATTCATCAACAACAATAAACATGAGTTAGTCATTTGTTATTTAAACTGTATGCTAAATAATTTAAATAAATCTACGTAGTGGACAGAGTTTCACATCGATTGTTAATTATTTATGTATATCGTATTACGTCGCCCAGTTTGCAATTAACTTCGGACACGATGAAATACATCAATCTTCTTACACAGAGACAGCTTAAAATACTGTTGCTATACTATAGACTCACTTCAACAATGTTTTTTTCTCTACATTTTTGTTATTTTTCTTTTGTTTTGAACTTTACAATATAGTTCAATTAAAATACAATTACAGAAAGAAAATGATGTTAAAAAGTTTGAAATATTAATTTTTAGCGGTTTACGTAAAACTTATCAGAGCATAAAAGGCATATTACTTGTTATATTTCTTGTTATCGATTATGCTACATTCTATATAACTTTGACAGTATTTCACGCCCCTAAGAACTCTTAAAACGATTTTTAATATTTCGAACCCCTTAAAAAATAGCATTTCATTACGTTTATATTACTTAACATTGCTGTCAAATACAGAATTAAACTTTAAATGTATGCTATTTAAGCCTCCATCATTATTCAAAAGCAAAAGATTAAATCGTTACATTCTTACCCTTGCAAAAGTTGAAGGGTGTAGACACCATTAGTCAGTTTTATACTTACAATCAAATGCTTAAGCAATCTTGCATTTGTAACTAAATGCCAGACTTTATTCCACTGTGATTTAATTAACTTGAGTACATTCACATTCATTTTAATTTACCATCCTAAATGGAGATAGCCTAGACTGAAGAAAAGGTATGAATAATTGGAGTTTTGTAACTTGAGTTCTCCCGGTTATTTGGATACAAGAATGTATGTTTATTCCCTAAAACACTTTATTATCTTTTACTTATTTTTTTAACTATATAGACATGTTTAAAAATTTTGTTGTTGATTGTATACACTTCTTTAACATATTTTATTATACATCAAGTGGAAATGTACTATATAATTAAAAACTTATATCACTACTAAAATTTAATTACAAATATTATAAAATGATGTACTCTCAGCTGACTTCAGCCACGGCCGCCAGTCTCAGCGAAGACTAGCCAACTACGCAGGAGATATAATAGAGCACAAATGTGTGCGCAAACATAGGTGCACTCTCTGTTCCCTCACTCTGACAATCTGATTTGACGGTTATGTGACACGAACGGTAAGAGACCAGGCGCAGGACTGACGGCTTTATACACTCTCCGAGACACTTATGTACACGCATCTATTATATTCACTTATAAATCATATAAAAAACATCGATTCACTTACATGCATATGTTTGCTAATTTTTTTTTATTTAGAACAACTTTTCTGTTCCGTATAGCTCGGAGTAGTTCAGTGACTTAACATGTTATGCATGTACTTGTATCTGCATATTAATATTACCAAGAGTTTTTAAACTATGTATCAGAACTACAGAAATATATTTTAACTAATATAATTTAATACACTCGTCCATATAGCCACTACCATAGCCATAATCTGATATATTTACCTTAGAGGATACTTTGAATTCAATGAATAAATAAATTCAGTATATTACCACAAGGTAACGAAGTTGAAGTAAGATAACGTACTCCTGTGTACACCGAAAAGAACGGTCCTGACAGAAATCCGATCATCTTTAATCTAAGATGTTCGGAAATCACAAATCCAATTTACCCTTATAATAAGCACATCGTGATACAAATAGAATGAAACCGTGTGATCTTTTGATACTGATGGTAAAGAAACAAGTTGTTTAGAAAAGAAGACTTTTCTTATTCAGTACAGTGGTAAGGATCCAGATCCCGGCGGTGATTTCTCACTGAAGAAACATTGTCATATAATCTGTATAGGATTTAAAATAACATTATGTTGTGTTATGGTAATGGATATCGTAGTGAAAGAAAATCAAACTATAATTAAAGCACGAGTATAGAATTAAAGTAAATATAGCCTACGTATAGCGTTTGAAAATATATTATTCAATTTATATTTCTTACGCGTATTATTTCATGTTTTAAAATAGTCATCATTTCAACTATTTTACTTTCAACTTTACAAGTAGTTAGATAATAGCAGATATTTATTATATTGAACGACTACATGAAAATATCTTTTTAAATTGTGTTTAAGTTGTACGGCTTTTATGTACCATCACATTTTGATCATTAACCGTTGGCATTAGACATGATCATATAACCCAATCGGGAGATCCTACTTTGCAGGCAGAACACCCGTTCCTCCACAATGATTTTTGAAATGTGTTGTAGAGAAAATCCTTTCTCACAGTACATTTACTGCCTTTTAAGAATACCTGTATCATACAAACATACGTACAAAATTACCTTCTCTCGATGATGTAATCTTTTTTTAAGTTCTTAAAAAACAGGCAAAACTTAACTAAATAAGTAGATTTTTTCATAAAAGTCATACCTTGTAGTAAAGTTATTACAAGTACCCATCTATTTACATAGTGATCCTTGCGGTAGCTTAACCTGGCTCAGAGAAACTTTACGACTTAAGTGCCTTGAACCTACACTAATTTACGAAATACTTTCAAAGGCGGTATCATGTTATAAAAAAAATCCTCTAACACCTAGATGGGCACTTTAAGTATTCATTGGCATGGCTTGAATAAATATTAAATTAAAGAATTCAAAATTTAAAAATTACGAATTCTATTTCAACGGGTGAATCCTTTCTTGAGAAAGCACTCTTCAATAGAAATTAAGATATAAAAAAAATAGACTAAAAGTCAGTAGAAAATAAATTCGAATCCTACACTTTAGAAAAATATTGTATTTGAAATGAATAATCTTGTTGCCATGGTACTCGAGTATAAATACGTAACTCTGTCCCTATAAAAGTTATAAATTATGAAAACTTACATATTCGTTTTATTATACAAACAAGGTCGTATGGTCTGCCTAGTGCCTACGTCTCGAAACGTTATTGATCCTATTTACATGTAGAAAACCAGCACTCCACTACCAGTAGTTTGGGTCTGCCTGAGTTTAGTGATATCAACATTTAGGTACTATCTGTTCAATTAATTACATGAAATGAATTTTATCCTTAAATAATTTCAAATAGTTAGTGAAATAATATTTAAAATTAGTTACCGAAGAAAGCTTTAGTGTTTTGTTAAGCAATTATATCAAATTAATCAAACGAGCTTTTTTTAAGTTTAAATATGTTAATTAGAATCTTTCAATACGTATCCATAAAAGTCAGTGTTTCTTTCGGGTCTTCAACTTTCAGCAACATCATCACGTATTTATTTCCCCTAGTGGCTAGAAGTATCCAAAATTTGTTTTTAAAACATAACACTTTTTTGTTGACGAGGGGATCCGATCTCCGGCTCCTCAGGGACGCAGGAACCAGTAGTATGCGATGTTGCCACTGCATCCTACTATGAAGAGGACCTGGACCATATTTTTTCACAGGGAACTACGATCAATGCCGTTCCAGGATAAAAGCTGTGCCTAGCCAGGCCCCACCTTATAAAATGAAATCCTAATATATATAAATAAAACTTTCACTTACAAGTGTACTGAGTTACTAATGCAACTCTAGATTTAAAATGCTAATGGGTTAGCGAGTAATTTAATAAATAGATTGAGCTGCTGCTGTAATAATAACATCGAGATAATTTTAAATATTTGACGTCTGGCTTAAAAACTAGTACTACATGCAAATGTGACATCATTTAACCACTTTTTTTTTCAAAATCTGATATGCCGCTTACGTAATTTATAACATTGCAAAAGGGAGTGGCTGGTTTTTTTATGATCTGCTATGCCACCTGCTTTTCGACTTGGCTTTATTACAAATATTATGAACAAGATTTTATCATAAACATGCTCAAATTACTTCTAATGTCTTCATATATAGAATCCAATTTTGTGAAATACATATGTCACTAAAGAAAGTGCTTAAATATGAAATCCATAGGGATACAGATTCATTTTCGTTACACTGAACAATTTGTACATGTGAGTGTTGTTTGAGGCCACTCATAATATTTGTTGAGGGAAAGTCACTTGACTGGAAATAATACTCTTTTGTCCGTATTTCTGTCTCGTTATTATTTGTATAAGCTTTTTGAATATTGCTATGAGACGACCATGACTAGTTTCTATAAATGTGTGAGTATTTGCTCATACACATATTTATCACTCATAGCAGCAGCTCAAGACTTAGGTAACATAGCCTACTAACAATAATCTTTTAAACTACTCCCTACATACACTTAATTAAAAAAATAGCTTCATGTATTTAAAACATAGTCAATAAATATCAATCGAAGTAGAGAAGGTACTCGACATCATCATTATCACCAGTCTACCACAGTCCACCGCTGGACATAGGCCTCTGCAATCACATGCCAATTAGTTCGACCCTGGGCTAATATGGTCAACCCACTGTTACTTCAGTTTGATAATTTTGTACGTCCAATCCAATCCAGATAATTTAAATTAACACATCATGCAAAATTCAAATAATTAGAAAACCACAACAGTTTTGTGGGCTATGTCGACGATCTTAGTTCTCTACCGGATCACGTCGTTCCTGATACGATCAATCCCTTACAGAAACACCGAACATAACCCTTTCTATAGCACGCTCCGTGAATTTAAACATGTTGATCAGCTGTACCGTAAGTGTCTTTGTTTCGGCTCCGTATGTCATGAGGGAGGGATATACACTGGTTGAAGACTTCAGTCTTTAGGCACTGTGGAATCGACGGTAAGAAGACTCAAACTAGTCTTTTCTGAACTTTTCTATTCACCTCTTCCTCGAAGATGATTCAAATTAATTGCAATATCTACCCGAGCAGAAACTACGGTCAAGTAACTAGTACTAGTTTAACAACCTTGTAAGTTTATCATGCAACATAAAACTTGAATGAGGGTTTATTTACTTAAAAAACAATATAAACAAATAAAACCTGACATAGATTATTAAGTACAAAAATGATAAATAACCCCAGTAAATAGATAGGCTATTAATAATTATTCATTATCAAGTCGCAAGAGTGAAGTCATTCGTAAGTCATTTACATAGGTTAGTTTTAGTATTAAACGACTTGCTAAGAGAAATATCAAAGAACTGTAAAGCTACAACTGGAAATATCGACTTAACGCTAGCCAGCCTGACATGCAATGTGCGTGCAGTATTACTGTAAATCGCGACGTGTAATGTAATGAGGTGCCATTCAGATGAACGGCTCTGAATTCTGGTGTTCAATCATTTCGTCCTTTTTATGTAATATCATTTGTAATTGAAGTATTAACATATCAGATATGTAAATTGTCTATATTTAGTCTAACCGTTAAAACAATTATTCAATCTATTTTTCAACAGGTTACGCAAGGTTAGTTGAATGCGACGTGGTCATGAAGTACCAGTACATAATTATACGTGTAGTCTTATTTCATTATCATTGTTTTGACATATATCTTGTTCATCATCATCATCAACAGTCTCTAACAGTACACTGCTACATAGATACCTCTCATTAAAAACGAAGTTTTAGCTTGCTATACGACGCCGGTCAGACGCCTATATCAAATTTTTGTTCTGTTAGCAGTGCTGTTATATCATACATTCCTTATTTTTAACCCGTCGTCACTCTGAAGGAACTACTTTATGCGTCATGGTTATTTAAAATAATATATACCACCACCATATGGACA
Organism: Hypercompe scribonia; assembly: GCA_949316085.1. Taxonomy (NCBI): domain Eukaryota; kingdom Metazoa; phylum Arthropoda; class Insecta; order Lepidoptera; family Erebidae; genus Hypercompe; species Hypercompe scribonia. Next base: position 11,895,499 of record OX438981.1, on the reverse strand, counting down.
CCAAGACTAATTGTTCAATAAATATCATTAAAAGTATTATCTGGATTTTAAGTCTTTTCTTCCATAAATTCACACTGTTTTTTTCTTACAGAATTTTTAATAGTTCAGATTCCAAAGTACTAGAGTTTCAATTCTCATATTTTCATATATTTAATCAAGAATCTTACCGTATTTAAAATAAATGACTGGTTAATTTTTTGTACATGTTTCTTTGAGCCAATTCTTTATTCAGTGTTACGTTTTCAACATTACGGAAAGTAACCTTAATATGTCATTGTCTACTGAACACTAGAATACTCTTATTGTAAGTGATTTTTGTATGGAAATAAATTACCCAGTTACTTAGATTACTTCTGGGGAACTTAGTTGGTAGTGATTTATATTGTCAAAAAAAATGGTTACACATATGTAACTTACAGCTATGGTGTTGTGCTATCAACCCTGCAAAATTTTAAGGTATCTTTGTTGATGCCAGATACACGTCACGGTCTTGATCATCATCAATCATCAACAGCCTTTTACCGTCTTCTACTGGACATAGGCCTCTCCTTAGCAAGAAGGTTTTGGCCTACTATACCACGTTGGCCAGACGGGTTGGAATAGGGTTTGTTTCAAATTTTCCTTCTCTTTGTAATGATGTTGTCTTATATATTTGGTTCCCTTAGTCGCCTTTTACGACGCCCACGGAATAAATAGGGATGGTAACACTATCTATTCTTAATCCGTCACCATACGAACACGGACTAGTCTTGATCATAGTGTTTTACAATAATAGTGTAATAACTTGTCAAAGACCACACATATAACAGAAGTGGGCGAACGCTGAAACGCTTTATATTTCATATCACTCCCTTAAATGTCCTCAAATTGTTTTTCCTTTTCAGGCCAGTGCTTCTTTCTTAATCCAATCAAATGCCTTCTTCTTTCTTTTCTTGGCTATCTTCTAGAAATCTTGGATAAACTTGAACAGTTTTAGAATTAATGTATCCATTTTATATTTAGCTTCAAAAAGTTCGACCATGATTCGTAATTTCAGAGAAAACTGAATTGCCCACTTTTCTTACAATGTTAATGTTGTTGTTACTTACAATTCTTCAATGTTATTCACTACAATTTTACGTCATATCTCCACGAGCACTTGAAGCACTTTGTTCAATATAATGATCTCTGTCGCTTCTCCTTTTCTCTTCTCTTTCGAACTTCTTCCAGTAGGACAAACCGTTACGAAAATTCTTTCAACATACTTTTTTAATGTAGAGCCGCCAAAGTAAATCTACTCTCACTAATGAAAAGCATGAGTAGAGTATTGCGGCTGACCGGTTATCAAATGCCTCGCCTCGGTTATGGAATAGTGATTCTGTGAATGTTTTTTCTCTGAACCACTGTTTATTACCTCCCTTCAATAGTCATATATAATTATATAATATCTATTTTTTTGTACAATTTAAATATCTATTTTTTTTTCATATTTGTAATGGAATAGTATCTTCCATCTCACCTGATGGAACGTGTAGATGAAGACGAAGGTGGTACACGCCCACCCAGAAGAAACCTGTTCACTCTACTCTTACAGGCTTCAGGTAAATATTGTAGGTATGTATAAAAGTTGATTTCCGCACAGTACAAAAAAAAAGGTATGTATAAAAGTCGAGGTTAAAGGGGTTTCCTTACTAGGGTGCACCTGATTCCCCGACTGAGACGTAAGACTAAGACTATTCGTACCTAAGACGGCGTGCGGTTTTTGGTTATTTCGAGTCCGACGACCTGTGGGTGGTATCCGTGGGGAGAGTCGCACAGAAAAATTAAAAAAAAGGTATGCATTAAATGTATATTGCAATGTTTGAATACCAACATTTATTTGTATAGCAATACAAATTAAAATTTGGCATTGTTTGGATTATTTTGCTTTTCGTCAACCTACTACTAAATATACATGGCTTTTCTTTTACGTTCTAAACTATCCTCTACCACTCTAAAGGTTCGTTTAAAGATAACTCAGATTTAGATTAAGTCCGCCTTTGTACATATAATTACAAAATTATATGTGTAGAATAAAGGACAAATGAAATAAACAAAGGATTCCATACTCTTTTTATATTAGCAAGATATGATTATCAGTACTATATAACTAGTCTGTATTTAATATACTGTGAAATATAAATTAACGTATTACGTCACAAAGTGGTTACAATTGCAACCAATTATACTTACAAACTTACAATCAACAGTATTCTTTTGCAACTTTATTCAGCATCAAATGAGTAAAGTATCTAGTAATAAATAATAAACAATAATTTGAGTAAAAATTACCAAGCAACAGCAAAACTTCTATTGCTACTTTACTTTTACTGCAATTACTTTATACTATGGGTCATAATCTGAATTTGTTTTATTTTAAATTTAAAATATTAAATATTAATAATGTTAACTTGCAAAATCCTTTCAATAAACGTATTCACTCCCACAGTTCCGAGACAGTTCCTGCTACGTTTAATCATAACACGGCCCTTGGCACAATAATTAACAATACTTTATTGAAATGCATTTGATTTGTGGGCCGGCGGTGGCGCATGCATAAGACCTTGGGGCTTAATGAGTCCGTGTCTTCTTCTCATGACTTCTCCGTGTGCACATGGAACCTTTATTGGTTCGAGCTTGCTTTTAAACAACGTATTCCGATATAGATGCAATGAGTTTATATCTTTAGTTAATTGCCCGATACTGAATATCACATAGGTTGTGAAATGGTATTTCGAGACAAAAGCTCTGGACGGAAGAAACTTTATCTATTTATGGTATTAAAGATTCTAGACAATTGTCTTTTTAATCGTTTTAGATTGTGTTCAAACAGAGTTCAATTTATGCTTATCGGGTTAGTAATATTTTTTATCGATTTACGTCAACGGTGTACCGCCTGACTTCAGAATAGTTTCAAAACCTTAAGCTTTTTATTGAGATTGAATGTTCTAACTACAAAACTGTACATACGTAATAATGTACTACTATTAAACAATATGTATATATAGAATAATTAATGTGATGAAATATCTGAATATTATCAAATATCATAAATAGTAAAACATTCGTGAGTAGACATTAAAATAAATATATTCTAAAGAATAGCATGACCTACATACTAGGTAGGTATATAATAAAATTATCAGTGACTTTGGGGGGTATCCTCATAGTACGATTACAATCAACAATTCATTCTAGAGGCACAGTCTCAGGCGACTGCTCCATACTAGTGATCCCAACATAAATCGTCCAAGTAAAGACAAATTACTCGACCTTTTTTTCTTTTTGGGATCCCGTAGGACCAACCAATCCTTAAGAACGTATATTTTAATGGAATGATTACATATTCTTTTTTATATCAAAGGTACAGACTTGATTAACTTTTTTCATCTACTAGTAGGAACTAGCAGAGATTCCATGAATAGTGATTCGGCCGAATGACGAATACTCGATGAGTCTCTTGGCTGAAATACTGAATATTTGGCAGGCAAACATTCGGTGACACTTAGTAAACTTAGATCAGAAAGGTGTGATGACGATGCACCGTTAACTCTTTTATATCATTTGTGATTGGGGCGTGTCACAAAACTCTTTACTTGTCAATTTTTTAAAGATTTATTTACCATCTTCCGGTAGCACGGTGTGCACAGTGCGAGGAAAAATAATCATTTGGATCGAAATAATGAATGGAAACAATATATACATATATACATCTTCTTTCTTTCTATGAGCCTCTTTCTCAAACTAGGTTGAGGATCGGCTTTAAGTCTACTAGGAAACAGCTGAATTGTGATTTATTACGAGTAGTAACTGGTATCAGAAGTCTAAAACCCAAGTACTAGGCGATGTCAAAGCCCTGTGAAAAGACTGTGTCAAATATTTTCCGGTCTCCAACTATCCGAAACAATTGCCAAAGATTTTGTATGACAACTGAGATCGACAGCTAAATGTTCTTGCCAAGGCACTAAAAGGTCACAATATGTTAAGAATGGTCACCCATCCTAGACTGACCTGGCCAGGATTGCTTAACGTTGCAATACGTTAACCTACGTGACTAATACTGAATCATGAGTCCCCATAATTACTACTAAATATCTACAAATCTTGTAGCACTGTGTTTCTTATCTAACTCTTCCATATTCACTCTCCTCCCTCCTGCGTAATATTTTTGTGTATATTTGGTAGGTCTGAGAGACCCTGACCCGGTCGGAGGGTGGTCCTATCCAAAATGTTTATTTTTATTTTTTATGATTTGGCATCAAAACATACTTACTACACTAAATATTCACACTTCTACAACTAAATCTTCGTTTTTTTAATACTGATATTAATATTTTAAATTTTATTTTTATTGTTTACCAACCTATAAACTGTTAATACTTTTTATGGCATAACAACGTTTAATGTGTAAGATTGTGTAATATTTCTTTATATTTTTTACAACTCGATATTTGAAATAGTGTAAAAAGGAATACCTACCTACCTAGTTTTGTCCGTATTTCTACATTTTACGTAAATAATAATAACGTTTACACGGTCATCTTATTTATGTTTGTGCTTTTCTGGCAGTATAAGTATACTGGTCTTCATTCAATTATAATCACTCATGATTGTTCCAGAAAGAAATTTTATACACGTGTTTTAAATTTTATGGGTATAAATCCTATAGTTTTATATTTTTCAACAGTTAGACTTCGCCACTGCTGATAACTTTAATAAGTCACCATTCCACTACAATCTTGACTAATAAAGTTATTTTCCTTCTATTATCTTTTTAAGTTTCGACTCGGTGTTCATTTGTAACAGATTTTTTTAATCTTAATGCATCCACCTATCGATTTTCAACAATTAACCCTTAAGGTATTAATCCATATCTAATGCAAAATCGCATAAGCCTTTGTGGAGGCAACGAGTGTTGTGTCCCTCCAACACAAAGGGAGGATCCTCAGACCAGGCGATGTGATCATGCCTGGCGGGCCACGGCCCAACGATTGATATTGGGATATTGTACATACGCTAATCGGGACGAGAATCTCTACTTTGTGATACAGGATTACTTGTTGCTTTGTAGTTCATTATACTCTGTAGTTCGATGTATCTTCGCTAGATGGCGCTGTCATATGTGTTTCTATTGGTGTTGTATGTGGAAGCCGCCACATCTTCAACCAACAACAACTAAATAAATCAATTTTTTTGTTATTTTACCACAATATTAACTTCATTATTCAATAATATAATTGATAATTATTTTCATGAACTAAAGTTCTTTATCATTATGTAATATATATGATTGTATACCAGTATCATTTTGCATTATATGTACCAGCATCTTATTTACATTCAAAAAGACACTAGATTCTGCCTGAAAACACATATGTTTGACATCAGTACCAACTTATTTTAGGGATGGTTTTAATTAAAGATGTTCAAAGAGCTCGTTGACCTTGTGGTTACTGCTCCTGATTGCTAAGCCAGAGGTCGTGGGTTCGATTCCCACCACGGATAAATCTTTGTGCGATGAATACGATCATTTGTTCTGTGTATGTCTGGATGCAATTTATTTATTATATTTATTTATTTAAAAATACATAAATATATTTATCAGCAGTATGGGACTGATTGCCGTAGTATGGATTTTGCCTAGTTTGGGATCATATGAACGTGCGTGAGATGTGGGATAACATACTGTTTTATTATATTATTTTACTTATAATAATGTCACAACTATATTTATTTAAAGAAACTAATATGAAAAAACACATGGGCAACATTTGTATATGAACCTTGAAAATATTACACGGAGAGTTATAAAATAAATGACCTTCTTGTAAGTGGCGTGCAACAAAATCATAATAAAGCTCAATCCGGTTTTATCAGATGTTCGTAATTTGTATAAATAATTACACAAAATGTTTTCAGGATAAAAGTCACACTCGCTCAAAAATATTTATGTGTATTTTAGAAATATAAAGTAATTAATAATGAAACTAATGCCTTACAGATTGTATCACAGCTCGAAATCAAAAAACAATAACCACTCAAAAAAAGAACTGCGTTCGTTAACCTCACAAAAATAGTAACGCAATTAAATCTAAAGGACTATGCTTTAGACCACCTGTAAAAAGTAAAAGAACGCGAGGTTTAAACCCATTGATGCAGGGGTGACAGTCATCGTCGTAACCGTGTAAGCCTTACACTACCATAATGACTATGATGCCTTTCACGTCACCAAGTAGGGCATGAAAAAGTATCTCACTAGGCCGCGATAGCGTATATCACCATACTGCATTGTCTACATTTGCAATGAGTACGGTTATCACAACTCTTGGATTTTATTCATGTCTTCCATCAGGTAGGCAGAGTAGAATCACTTCGACAGGTTTTTAATATAAAAAGAACGCCCAAATAGTTTGCAAACATATTCTAGTGGTGTGTATTTATTTCATAAAAATCAACACTGTACTTGTAATAATATATAAGTCACGGACCTCTGTTATAGCTTCAAATACTACAACCTTAATTGAGATATGATGACCTTACTTTCTAAGAGAAGGAACAGCAATAGACTGCTATCCTGATATAAGTTCTATCAGGCGCACTAATATAGAGTAGTCACTAGACCATTCATTCGTTCATTCAATTGGCACCTATTCGAGCGTATCCCCTTTAGGGTATACTAAACCATTTATGATGGTTATGGCTTCCACTTATATATTTATATACAGTCTCCGAATAGATTGTATCAGGCGAAGTTAGTGCTGCAAGCATGTTCCTCTAGTCGATCTATTGCTGATAAATGGGAGGTGCTTTATTAAAATCAAGTTCATACTCATCAAATTAAACAGTGTATAACACACACATATTAACATATAATTCATAGAGTACTCGTATATATGAACGTAACAGTTATGTATAATACCTATACCCTGATCGTTCTTATAAAATATTTATGTGTGCAGTGCCTTTGTAAAAAAAAAGAAAACATCAATTATCAGAAACACTTATCTTATAATGTCATTACGTGCTTTTAATGGCATGGCGTAAAACCAGTTAAAATGTCTCGTACAGGATTTGCTTAGTAATTTGCATCACATCCATTGCAGGCAGTGAGAGGCGTAAGTCAGAAAGCGCCCGGGGCAATGCAGTTATGACGTCATTAGCACGTTATGTGACGTCATAACTCTCTAGCTATCTTCCGCTTGTCAGTAATTACCGCGACGGATGGAGCTACACGTGATCTAACTCATCTAGCATGACATTATTTTATTTCATAATTTTGGTACATGTTGCGCTTTCATTTACTTAAGAGCTGTTATGAAATATTATGATCGTGAGGATGTAACACACTTTTCTGAAACAAAACTATAATACATGGGCAGGCCATATGTATGGACATATGGCCTTACATATGCATGCATCCACAGATACATATATATATATATATACATACATGCGTCATATATAAGTCATCTCATCTTGATATTACCTACTTCTCCTAATACAATACTATCACAATGAGATTACTCGTGTCTGATTAAATTACTCTACACGCGGTTCAATCATCTGTATTATGTAATATATGTTATTGGTAGCCGTGGAAGAGCCAAATTCAGATAGATAATAACACGACATCCTGAAAACCGATTAAAAATAATAACTAGCCTGAATGAGGCTACAGGCACCTAAACCCTTCCCATAAATCTATGAGAAGAGGGGTTCAAAAGACTGCTTATTTTATATAGTATTGCAAAGGTGATATCTTTTTGTAGTGGGCTCTTCAATTACAGGGCGGACGGAATGCGATCCTGGACCTCTTTGAACTACTCCTGTTTCCTGTTGAGACTGCTTATACCCCTTACCAATTTTATCTTCTTTCTTTGTGATGATATGTATAGTATTTGTTATTAGAACACTACCTGATTCTAATTATAGTAACATGAAAAAAGTAACGTAAAAACATACAATAGCCGCTACAAAAGGCTGAATTAAAACAAAAATAATCGATATGTTCAATTGCATCGCCCAACTTGTGGACGATAATGAGAATAGTTGGTACGGACAATGGATTCATAAATCGCGTGATCCTATCTACTTGTAAAACTGCTGAAATGGTACTATGAATGTTCATTACCTATGCGTATTCGCTATTGTAATGAATGTCGTACCATAACTGGAACACATGAATATTACAATAAATTATATGTATTTATGCTTTTACAGGTTGTTAAATTGCGTTGTTTTTGATTTGGTATCCATTAAGCAGTACCGCCATTGCAAGATCTAATTGACGTTCCTTTGTTAAAAACTAGTCACTATAAGTATCTATGTTCAGTTACTATTTTTTATTAAGGTCCATCTATTTAAAATGTTAGTATAAACACAATTTTTATGGTATTCTACGGCACAGTGATGGGTGGGCACCAATTATAGATCGACCTAGGTAGGATTTTTTACTATATCAAGGTTTAAAAATTTTACGAATATTAATTCTTGAAACATTGAGTCTTCTCCGTGGATTGAAGCAACAGCAAGCCCATCAAGAATCTTTCTATAAAATTTCGAAATCGTCGTTAAGCTGTATACGAAGGTGAGCTGTACCGTAGTAAATTTTAAGCCGACCCCAGCCTAATTTGAAAAAAAGGCTCGGAGAAAAGTCTCAGAATAAGACAGTAAACAAGCAGACTGGTCACTTATTGATAAGTGACTTGCAACTCAAAGAGTCACCAATCGTTGCCACTCTTTGGAAACCCCCTTTCCTCAAGAATCTGTTTCTCCGGTAACTTCAGTGTCTCAATGAAACATAATGAAAAAATAACAAAACTCAGAAGAAAAATGTAATGAAGAATGCAGCACTTCAAACGAAGTGATCCCTATGAAACATTAAGTTGATCTAAAAATACAACAATTAATACCAATAAATAATATTAACCTTTATCAATAAAGGTCAAATCACTTAAAATGTTTTATTTGGCATAAAGTTTTTTCCGCTGATGTACCAATTTGCGCCTGTATTTACGTTATCGAAAGGTCAAAACTTTGTGTAGGTATTTATTTAGTTAAGTTATGTGGATGGATTTTGTGTGCCTCGCTTCGTAAGCTTCTTTGTGTCATCAGTTGTCTCCCTCAAGGGTCGGCCTTGAGCCTCTCTTTGGGTATTTGTGCTCATAGGCGTTTTCTTACCAACTTGGGAATTGTAAAGAAATGTTATCGAGCCCTTAGTAGGTACCTGTTACATAATTTATTGCACCCTTTTTATCATGGAAAATTATTACTTACATGTTCGTATGATCATAACAAATTACCGTAAGAAGACTTAACGAAAGACTATATACCTATAGGTACAACACTGTTTTCAAATAAATGCAAGCGATTTCAAGATATACTTAATACATTGTAAAAATACGTTTTTCTTGTTTCTTTATTTTCATACTAATGATGACAAAAAGATATATTTTCTTAAAATTTGTATAAGAAAAAACTCAAATCATATTCATTTAAAAAAAAATAAATAATTTTGAAAATCCATTTAGAAATAACGGAGTTCTGAGGAAATAAACTTAAAAAAGATAAAAAACGTACATTTGAATTGAGAACCATCTGCTTTTTTTGTAGTCAGTTTACAAACTACACCTGCTGTATATTTCCAAAAGTGTAATCAGTAATAGTGATCGCTCACGTCTCCTTTACAGAAATCTTTTCATACTACAAGGCTTACTCACTAAGAAAACTACACATAGACAAGGTTATCACAGCTGGTTTTAGGGATAGTATTTCACTGCGGTCTATCTTCTTAATTATAAATCTTAAATATTTTATTAAATTTAAACTCGTGACACTAGTAAAATGTACTAAAAGGTTCAATGAATTTTTTGGAGTTTCATGTTATTGTTGGCGACTCCTAATGATTGAGAAGTGAAGAACATTATAGATCATTTAAAAAATTTCAAGGTTTACTGTCTAATTATTTCACTAAGCCTAGCGCTATTAGTTTCTTTATGTGACTCGGTTCATTGCTTCTCAGTGTACGTCATTTAAAAATTGTTTAAATCACAATAGACTTATAGTAAGGATTGTTAGTCTTCTTGTGACTCTACTCTGCCTGATGGAAAGGAAAAATAGAATCCAAGAGTGGTGGTCGCCATGCTCATTCCAAATGCAGAAGATTCAGTATGGCGACCCCTACTGTGGCGGCTTAGACCTTCTAACAGGTGTCGACTTAGTACGAAACAAATCAATATGAAATTACGTGAAAACTTTATTTTCTTATTAAAGTTAAATTAAAACAATCTGAACGTTAGACACAGAAATATTACTTTTGTTTGTCCAATTATTTTCTGGCCTTTTCGTAAGAATAACAAATATTTTTATTAAATTCAGCAAATGCAGCGCAAAATTCATTTTTATTAGAACATAAAATATTCACTACGTAACCGATACAAAATTGTTGCTCTGTGGATCGAGAGGCTACTCCGTGCAATAAACGTCTGTTGTCAGGTGGCTGCACCATAAATCTACCTCGTCGTCGGTTCCCTTCATGAATCACCCGACGAAATGCCAACTTTTCTACTACTTCCATTTGGAGGTAGAGTTGACATTTTTCGCGTTGAAAGTAAATGCTGAGCCAACGGATGTGTGTCTGCTAAAATTTTATTCCTTGTAAAGTTCTATGAACTTAAATATATATTATAGTATATCTATAATTATATATTATTTCACATGCATTATTTTATGCAATTTTATTATCTATGAATTTGTGAAAAATACGTTTTAAAGAAGGGGACAACTCCATAATCCCCTAATCCTAGGTCCTCAACCATAATTACTTTATTTATAAGAGTATATGTATGTATGCAAATGAAAAGCTCAAAAAACTTGCACATTTGCCACAGCTGGACAGTCGTTACAGTGAAAGACGAGAAAAGATTCAAAATCCATCAGGTAGAAGGAGTAAGTATATATTTTAAAGAACGGAGAAGAGGAAGTTAAATAAAACCCCAACAAATGTAACATATGTACATACAAAATATTTATTATTTATTTTCAATAATTGAGATTAATCCAGTCAAACAACGATGATGTACTCGTAGTCGATTGCAGCCAGTGTCGACGAAGACCAGCCAACCAGGAGATTTTTATTGTGCTCTAGTGCGTGCGCAACAGAGAGTATACCTGGTACTCTCTGTTCCCTCACTCTCACAATCTGATGGAACGTTTATCCGACACGACCGGGGAAGGATTAGGCGCAGTACCCCGACGGTTTTACGTGCTCTCCGAGGCAGGTAGGGTTAAAATCCCAACTTACAAACTTCGCTCTGTTATTAAGCATTTCTACAATCAGAAAAATTTGACAACAATTTTGGACCCGACTGGTTATGAATATAAACAATTTTGAAAGCAAAATATTTACGCAAGTCGCTTAAAACAAAGCAAAATTAAACAGTTCAAATAAAAATCTACATAGATTCTAAATCCGAGGTTAAATAAGGGGTCACCTTCCGAAACATAAAATGGGGATTAACTTAAAAGGTAGGGGAGAATAAAAATAAACTGCAAATCCACCGAAATAATCCTTTTTTGTCGAATTGTAGAAGTAAAATCCTGAACAATTCAAACTGTTTTACGCACGTAAAACTATAATAATCCGACATGATTCAGAAAGTAAGTACATATACAAATTAATTCACACAATGCCTTACAAATAAGTGAATTTGAGGTGAACACCAGTGTTTCGCCTAAAGATTTGCATTATAGATTTAAATAATTTAAAGTGTGGGGACAGATTAAAAATACAGAGTGTCACCACCCCTATTCTTCCCATGGGCGTTGTAAGAGGGGACCGAGGGAACAAAATATGCAATACAAAATCACTGCAAAGAGAAGGAAAACTTGAAACAAACTCTTTACTAACCCTACTGGCCAGCGTGATATAGTAGGCCAAAACCTCCTCTCTAAGGAGAGCCTATGCTCAGCAGTAGACTGTTAAGGGTTGTTGATGATTATGACTGAAATTTATCACATTTACTTTAAAAACACAATTATGTTTTTGTTCTTAAAAAGTTAATTATTTAGTAGTTAGAAAAGTAGTTAATAAAGTTAGTTATTTTCAAAATAATTTTATTGGTGTGTAGTGACATACACATACAGCGCAAACAAAAATATAGAACAGCGCCATCTAGCGAAGATATATCGAACTACGGAATATAATGAACTATGAAACAACTACTAATCTACTAATCCAGTATCGCGAAATAGAAATTCTCGCGATTAGCAAATGTACAACACCTTACCTGGTTGGAGAATCCTTCCTTTGTGTCGGAGGGACATAACACTCGTCCCCTCCACAGGTGTATAAAATACGGGTAGTCGTAATACAATATATTTTTACTTCAACACCTGACACCAGTCACAATTGACTACCGTGATTAATGCTTGAGGTGCCTTACATTAAAGAATGCGAATAAAAAATATTCTTACAACGTAAATACGTTAAATACTTGCATATTTGTAGTGTAATTTGTACGTGTGTAACTTTTGTCGTGTTTCATGTGTTGACTATCTTTCTAACTTTTATTGTGCCAACTTGTATTCTAATGTAAACTCTGTGTCTCGTGTGTGGTGATCATTAATGTGTTATGATAAACTAAGAATTGTTTACTTTTCTTACAACCATAAGAAAAACCACGCCCTAAAGACTAGGTAAGCAAAATACCGCAAAGTAACATCTGTCAAAAATGATGTGTTAATTTTCATGTTCAATTCGTAAACATGAGTAAGATTGTGCTTTAATAAATTTTAGTTATACAACGTTCCTATGGTGTGCATAAAGTATATGCTATAGACACACGAATGGGAGAATTGTAATTAGAATAACTGTAAATATAGGTGCAAACGTGACAACTTATATCTATTACAGTAATTTTCTTCGTCATTATATTTCACCGGAATTAGCAATTAAATATAAATCATACTTTGGAACCAACTACTAGTTAACTCACATCAAAGCAAGCAAAAAGCTTACGAATTGCCAGCATTCAAAATATGTGCTTATAACATCCTGCGGTCGAAGATCAGATAAGGACTTTTGTGAAAATTTAGTGGACGGTGGATAATTACCGCATATGCGATACGATCAAGACGACACGCCCCACCGCACGCGTGTGCTTTGCTTTTCGTTTACGCTGAACCCTTAGGCTGAGATAAAAATCTTAACTATGAGGGCCATGAAGGACACTAACTGTAATGTTGCAAATAATCTACAATTGTAGTCTAGCAGCTATAGCACAGTTTCATACTGCAGTTGTCGTGGTAAGTATGTACGATACAATGCCACGACAACTGGTATGTCAGTTCATTCCCAAGCGTGGCGTGAAAAAGCATTTTACTAGTCCGCCATAGTATGGGTCACCATACTGCATTATCTCCATTGGCAACGAGTATGGTGACCACAACTCTTGGATTCTATTCAGGCTTTCCACCAGACAGAGTAGAGTCACTTTGACAGGTTCTTTACCTAAAAAAAATACTAATATGGCTGCCCACGTTAACTTAGAAATGGAAGGATTTGTTGCAATTATTAGTACTTTTGTAATAGCTCTAAGAAGTGAATAAACAAACTTATTATTATTAAACTTATTATTGTTATATACAAGTGATATGATACTCCTAAGAAATGATTATAAACTCTAAACTGTTACATTACATAGCTTACACTTAGCTATTTTTTAATTCTTGCGGTTACTGAGAAAACACTTTACAGATGGTATCCACTAGCGCATGGCATCATGATTTCATGAATTCTCTTCTCACACAACGTCTTAATGTTTTAATTAATCCTGATCAATCACTACCGCCAAAAAGATCCAAAAGCCTATTTTTTCTTTCACTTTGGAATCAACGTGTCGGCCACTTGTTGCCACTTCCCACGCAAGCGATCTGCATACATTTGCAGGCTCTTTCATTCTCGTGCTTAGCATAAAACAAGTCCGACACCAAGTCATTATGCAGTCTTGGATTTCGAAGTAAGGCTGCATAAATTTACGCCATTATCAAAATATCGTGAATTAAACAAACTGAGTATGAAACGAATTTAACCAGTTTAAGGGTCATTAATGCACGCAATGTGTATAATGCTTCGCTTATTTAAGTTCAATTTAGCGATCTACAGGCACTAAGCACATTGGTAGATTGTTTATAGCAGGATTTATCTAAAATATTCGTATTTTTAATGTAATGACTCCATTCTCACCTTGTGACTAGCTGGCACAGGCGAATCATTCTCCATAGGTTGCCTGGAAAAAATTGCTTTTAGCGATAAGGCTGCCATTTATACGTAGTCACTCAACTGATATGCTCTTGTATATAATCTGTAAACATTTTGGTATACAAAAAGTTTATTTTATTCTATTCGAAGTTCCTAACCTTGAATGCCGATCATAAAAATCAAGAAATTCCTCTTTAAAGTCACCAAACAAAAAACGAAATCAGAGGCAGTCAACTTGTGAGGTGTTTCAATATAAAACTAATAATATCAAGGTGTGTACAAAGTATAACCATAATCAGACATGTTTAATTGTTACAGTTTACAATACTTTAAATTTATATCGCCTTAAATATTTAATTTATTGTTACAATCAAATACTTCTATTCAGTATAACATATCTAAGAAGGCATCAACGCCAAAACGTCAGCACGGAGTCAGTGCTCTAAAACTCCTTTCCCCGCTTGACTTAAGGGATCCACGATTGTAGCTCAAATATTTGGCACATTTCTCTACGAACATTTAGATCAAAGAGCATTGAGCAATTACCGTCAAAAACACTCATTGTTAAACTCCCTTTGATGATCAGTACTTGACTACCTACTTCATTATTATGAGGCCGCTCGGGGCGCTACCGTCCCGTCGTCCCTAACAATTCGCTTAAATTCTTATCTAGAGATAAATAGACGAAAAATCATCTTAGATAATACAGACCACAATGTGTACTGTAAACGTAATGGTTTGATGATTTTAACCTTGTGTTTTAATGGTTGACTAGCTTTTGTTTTTGCGAATAATTTGTAAACGATCTTGCTTTTATCTGCAACTATATCGCTAGCGTATATTTTAACCTCTCAGCCACTATCTTGTCTAGACAAAAGTATCGCATGTTTTTTGTATCCCGTATAAATTTTATGATGAACGATTAAATAGTTAAGACTAGATACGTACAGAAATTGATTTGTATAATAAATGCGACACCACTTATAAAAACACATATTTCGATGGATTCTGAGTAACTAATTACTACTTTGTTATTTAACTATTAATTTTATTCCTTTATTTCAATTACTTTGGATTGTTTTAAAGATAGCACACAAGGAATAAATTCTGTGTTGCGGGGGACTTTACAAACACAAGAAATGAACACAAAGAACACCCAGACTCAGAACAACAATTTATGGATCACACAGTATTGTCCCCTGTGGGGTTTGAATCCACAACACTCGGTGAAGTAAAGAGCGGCGTGGCGACCACTTAAGGCTTTAGGCCACCCGCATAGCGTTTAACATTGCTATTGAACTACATAATTAAGATCCATACACATACATACAGATATATACAAATTCACATCTTTTATCCCCGAAGGGGTAGACAGGGAAGTATTAAGCGTCAATTTTTTGCAATCTACAATTTCATTCCTACTTACATTATAAAAGGCAAGTATAACACCGTCAACGGGGCTCAAATATTTCTAAATAAACACAGTTACATATGTCTAAATACACGTGTATTATAGACAGTTTATTTGGTCCTGGATTAAGAGTGAACCTATGACTTTTTGCTTAGCATTCAGGATCGTTAATTGATAACTAGACCAATGTAAAATAAGTCCCGGTGTAAGACTTGACAGAGTATTTTCTTTAAAACAAGCGTCTACCTCCAAAATTTACAGAACTTGAGATCGTCTAACCAAAATGTCAAGGTCATTAATAAACTTTCCTAACAGTGTGACCAGTTCGAGTGACCACTCATCACAATCACATATGCATATATAGAAATTTACTTTTTCACTAATATCCTACTACTGGCTGAGTGTTAATAAACGATTAAAATATATATCGATTACACTTTTAACTGTAATGCAACAATCACTTCATCACGTCAACCGCAATCCTCTGATGTCCTTAAAATATATTTTCGATACCTGCCAAAAGACTTGAATATTCATACACTGTCAGTATCAACATATGGCGCCAAGTTGTCCATACCTGCCGATCCTGCAATTAAGAAGCCATTTTAATTAGTTATACAAATCACTATACAGAAACCAGAAAGTAATCATTTCAAAAGCAATCAGCGAAATCATTTGAAGAAATTAAGAAACATTTTAATAGAACCTGTAATTTACTGGTAGCGAAGTTCAGTGCTAGGAATTTGCCGAGGTAAATATATAATGATGTAAATTAAATTAGCTATACAAATTAATTACTTGGATCTACGCCAAGCGTATCAGGGAGTTAATATCCTACATAAGAATATTAAATTGTAACACGACGTAAAATTCACAGTAAATTAAAATCAAAGGAACATATTAAATTTAACGTTAATATATTACAATATACTGTAAACTGTAGTATCAGTAGAGAAAATAATTGAGTGTGCCTAATGAGAGCTTTATGCTTTACATTTAAATTGGAAGTAACTGTTTCATCATCATCAACAGTGTATAATAGTCCACTGCTGGATAAAAAAAGTAATCGTTTGATAGAGACCCGTTCTTAACGTCTACACTGAAAACTTAATCTACTTAATAATAATTGTTTATTCATTCGTATTAAATGTGATACAAAAGAGCTCAAAAAAGGTATTTGGTACACTATCCATTGGGCCATATTTCAGTAACATGCTTATATTTCACTGTCATCTATAATGAGTTCATAAATATGATTCCTTAAGTGTGTCAAGTTTTTGAAGGCACTACTGATTTACAAATTAATAACTATTATGTATCCATATATTTTATACAATATATTTCTCCGATTACAGGATGAGCATACACGGGCGTATTCCCGTTTTCATTCAGGTACTTCCTGTCTCATGTGGGCTTCTCTATCCAAGACTTACGGTAACCTAAAGAAACTCGTTCTATACGAGGGAGCTAAGATAAGCCCTAGCTGAAAATTATTACATAGCCAAAGAAAGTTGAAAGCTACACTTGGTCACCGGCCATATAAAAGGACTAAACTAAGCCTTTGTAACGTGCGAAACCCAAACATAAAATTGGAAAAAAATGCAGGTAGATTATTTGGGCAACAATTTATTTGTCATATAGATATTTATGAAAAGATTCTTGATATAGTTGGTAATCATTATTCTTGTCTGCCTCGTTAGTCTAGCAGTTAGCGTATACGACTGTCGTTCAAGAGGCCTCGGGTTCAATTTTCGGGTCGCGCCTATAAGTGTTGTTGAGTTTTTCTTACAAATAATAGCCTGGAGTATGGAAGTTGACAGTGTTTCACGGCCGTGCCTCGGAGAGTACGCGAATCCATCGCGTGAGTACCGTCAAATATACTAATATCTAGCTCTACCTTCGAATACAATTTGTCCTCAGGTTTGCAGAGGTCCGATGGTAGTCACTCTGTGGAACAACTGATATTCAAGTAAAACTGGTTGAACTAGTAGTCAACCTAATAATTTTGCCGTTAATAAAGGCTAAAAAGAAGTTGGTAATCATTATAACTTATTAAACTCCCTGCTTTTTTTATAAACATATAGTTAAACATATAAAAACAATATAAAAATGTAAAAATAAAGAAAAAAGATAAACATTCAACTGAAATAAATATTATAATATATCTCACATCTGACACCTAACGCCATCTAGTCCTAAACTAAGTAGAGCTTGACCTTGACCACTGACATAAATACATATATACTATTTTTCTGCAAACACATATATATTATACATAGAAGACATCCAAATGCCGAAATAAACATCCGCTAATTATACAAATATTTGGTCTGACCCTGCAATCGAACTGAGACCCCCAGCACAGCAGAAGCGTATGCTACCACCGCGCCGTCAATGTGATATAATTGTATCCAAGTTAAAATGATATTCTACAAGTTAAATTTTTTCTTTTATATTTTCTATTGGGTACGTATCTTTAGCAAAATTCATTTAATGAAATTACCGATCACGTTCCCTCTCTTGTTGTAAATGATTCTAACTATATTTTCTCGTTAACCATCATCAAGACAGCCTCATTTATTTTCCTCTCCGTTCAACTGACCTTTTCTGTCCTCTTTTAACACCATTATTTTGAATAGGTCTAATGTATCTCTCTCTCTTTAGTCGCTTTAGATCCACGTTTGTATTAAATTGGTTTATAGGGCCATTTTTAATCACCTGTCTAGTGGACTCGCAGTTTATGTGAATTTATATTTACTTAAAGCTCTATATTTATACTAGTTATGGAGAAGTTATAATGTAATGAATGTTTTGCAATAAAGAAAATCTTAATCACGGTTACTTTATTCATTAAAAATGTACTCAGCAAAAGAAAGTTAACAAAAAAACAACTTGAAACAGAGGGTACACTAAAACAAAAAATGCAATGAAAAGTAAATAAATAATTACATATTCTAGTGTCTACAATGATTATAGTGCAAATAACACAATAGACCTTTAGGCCGCGACCGAATCGGCAGGTCGATTCTTTAATACGACTAGCTGCCCGCTCTACCAACACTCAGGGAAGCATCCGAACGCCAAGCTAGCGTCTAACAACTCCCTGAGGCGGTCTGACATGTGGTCGAGAGCTTGGTCCAGCACTCGAGCTGGTATCCGTCCGTCCAATCCAAAAAGGCTGCATTCAAGACGCCCGAAAATACTTTTTAACTTTATGATTTATATGATACATCATTTGAGTGATGTTATAACTATTAGTTATTAAACGTTTACAAAATAAAAATACATATGCATATTCTCTATTAATTCTGGGTTATATTTGGGCGAGATTATATTCATTTTAAGCCTGGAGTTCGCTGTGTACAGCCATAACTCATTAAAAATTTGAACAGAGAAGTATTTCATGTATGTTATTATAAATTCCTTTCTGTACGAGCCGCACCACAGTTTAACTTCTGCAGTTTATGTGTACGAACATTTTATATCATTTTGCATGGATAAAAACTCTCTTGGTTTTTATAATATAAAGAAAAGTTACGTAAAATGTGCTTCAAAAGATAAGATAAATAAAACCCGTTTTCAAAAATTAGGAAAACAAAAATTATTTAATAATCATCATCATCAACAACTTTCGAAGACTAGGCCTATGTCCAGCAGTGGGACATAGGCCTCTCCTTAGATCAGGCCAAACTGGTCTTTATAGGATTTGTTTCAGGGTCTCTTTGCATTGCTGTTTATCTGCGTAGTTTATTATTTTAGCCGATTCTTACGGTAACTAAATAATGGTTAAGACACTCCGTTTGCGTTTAGTTACAACACGGATACTCAATAAGATTAAAACACAAATTTACGACTATTTTTTGTGACACATTACTTAGAATTCAATAAAAAACCACCAACATATAGCAATAAACTAAAGCTATGCTAAACCAAAAAGTGTCTTTCTTCAACTTATAAACGCAAAACGTTGCAAGAACAACACACACACTTTCTTTTTTAATTACTAAAACCTCTCACTGTAAAGTTGGTCGACTACTACTACTGCTACATGATGTGGATAGAATTCAGTCAGTTCAAAAGCGATAAGGGAATGTCAAGTTAGCATATTTAACAAGTTTAACAAGTATATTTTACGCTATTTTTAACTTTAAGTAAAAATGCTTAATTGATTGTAAGTAATTCATGGTTTGGTTTTTGTTTTTTTCGAGTTTCAGTCATAAGAACGATACCGAGTGTTAACACTGATGATTTCTCTAAAAAAATATAAGGCAAAACAGCAAAAAATACTTAAACACACGGACAAACAAAACACGCTACGTGAATATCTTCAAAACTGTCCGCAGTTCACATTTCAGGCAATCTAATCAACTCACCACGAAACGGGTTCGTGTGCCTGAACAACCTAGATTCTTAAGAAATTAGTCGGAAAACACTGAAAGTACTAATACAGACGTAAGACGAGTCGGTTTGAAGTAAATTCGCTGCGTCGTAAACTGTTTTTAAAGGCAATTTACGTCGTATTATCGCGCACCTCACATAGCCGAAAGCATATACCGTAAAATATTTTACGCAAAATCTTTGTTACATGACTCATTCTATCTTAAAAATCAGATATATCAAGTTACATGTTTCTTAAGTTGTAAAGCGTGTGACGAATAAGAAAAATGTAAATTATATACATAATAATACTAACATATAACGTTGTTATAGCAGTATATTCTACACCAATAATGTTCATTTATTTACACTCTTCTCATACAATCCCTTCTTGGTCAACTTGACAATAAGAAGAAGCCAGAAAATAGGATACATTGGTAAATGCAAGCATATAATATACCTGTACTACTAAAATTATACATAAACTATACACTTGTGGAAGAACTGATATCATGTCTCTTCGATACAAAAGGAGGACTCTCTAGTCAGGCGAGGTGATCATGTCTGGCGAACCACGACCCAAAGGTTGACGTTGAGAAGTTTTTTATATATTAATCATCGTCATCATCATCATCATCATCATCATCATCATCATCTCACCCAAAAGACGTCCACTGTTTGACATAGACCCCTAGGACCGACACGCCAACGGGGTTTGTGATGGGGTGGTGTGTCGTAATCAAACAAATTGTTATCCAATACGAGTGTGATATTAAATTTACATTGTGTTGCAAAAGAAAACATCGAACATTTTGAATATCATCTCCAAAAATGTTCATTTTGTAGCCTACGAAATATGTGATTCACAAAGGATTTTTTTTCCAAAGTCACAATTTGACAAGCTCTTACAAGGACTGTTACTAAGTAAAAAAACTAACTAGTAACAGGGCGAAATAAAAAAAAAAATTGTTGTTCCTTTATTTTTATGTGAAGGGCACGTTTTTTCTGAACTCTTTTAAATTTATCTGTAACAAAATGTGCTGTATGTCGTGATTTATCTTTAGATTTTTAAAATTACCGTACATAAATTACAAAGTACATTATGAAACAATATCAACATAATAATGAAGGTTTAATTCTTATCCAATCGACGTCTGCTTTCACCAATCTAATTTATCTAAGTTTATACTAAAATTACATGGTACAGTACTTTCACTGTAAACAGAACCTACTGTTATTGGAGCTTCGCATATTGATGTGCCAGGGAGCGGTACGAGTGTAATTTATAGCGGATAATTATAATATAAGATAATGGCTTAACTAAAGTCATTGCTTAAAGTTTGGTAATATCTTCTTATTTATTTGATAAATACTTGTAAATGTAATATAAATTTATCTGAAACATAATATGCCTTCTTAGATAAAGTGTGGTAGCGGCCATTTTGTGTAGGTTTTACTAAAATATAGATACTGAGAAATTAGAGTAGGAGATAATTCATTTTAATGATCTGTACTCGTATAATTTGACCTATCGTAATGTAAACTTTTGTACGATGCCAGATTCAAATATATACTAGAGCTATATAATTTTATAGAGTTGTAATTAATAAAAGTATTATCTTTTTATATTTCTTAAACATATTTCTCAAACATTATGTATTCCAAATATGAAATGTTTCCTTGCACCATGTTTGTTTAAAAGGAGGTTGCATTATTATATGCTTTTTACTTACAAATGTGCAATCTGTTTAGGATGTTGAAAAGAACTTGCGATAGAACTGATTAATTAGGCACAATATTATAAATTTTATTTCCTTTACGTGCCATACCTTAGCTCCATAAAACCTTCGAACATTAACCTCAAAAAAACCCAAAAGGAAACTTTTATTCTCAATTAGCACTTAATATTTCACGATTGAACGTTACCGCCAGTTAGTTATTGCAATAGTTAGAAATTAGAAATAATTAAAAAGTAGTAAAAACGTAAATCCGTTAGACATGCAATACACGAATTATGTCACTGCCGAGTTTGCTCGCGAGGGTGAACAATCATGTGAATTTCTTAGGGTTACCACGATTTCCCTTCTTAGTAGTGTCATACAGATTTCTATTATAAAGCTCAGGGAGCCACATTAAGAATTAGGAAGTTTTTTTGTGGCATATGAATAGTTAATTGTTATTTTTTCATAAATACATGCATAAAACCACGCCTGTTTCCCCAGAGAAGTAAGCAGAGGCATATTAAACGCCCATTTTTCGCCAATGTTTTGGTCCCGAATAATAGGTGGCGGCCCTTTGCCGCTTATCGGGATGTCATGTGATGTGATTTTCTTTATAATTTTGTAAAATTACAAAAAAATATGTTACAATTATCCTTAACAAATACATAATTTTATTTTTCTCCCTACATCTCTACCTCTAAGTCCATTAATTAGGTTGTTGACTAGAAAATTTTGTCATTAAAGTTGAGTTACGATTTGCCTAAGATCGTTAAGATTAGACATTCTTATCACATTTCATTTGTTTCTACGCCCACTTAAAGAAGATTTATTTAATGCTTTCATTTAACTACTGTATTGTTAAATTACTTTGTAAATCTACTGTTTCTAACCATTTACTTTCCGATCTTGTCCCATGGAATTCACAAAATTTTATACAAAGTTATACTCTAAACATCTCTTTTTTTATATGAAGATGTGCTAACTCTAAACTCCGCACGAGCGCCCTCCGGTCCAGTGTAATGAGTGTGATTAAGGCCCACCCGACTGTGGGACTGGCTCCGGTATTTGTCTAAAATCACTTTAAAAATAGTTGTATGTTATTCAGTATTCCAGCAGATGTGGCGGCTCTAATGATCTTGAATTTAAAAATATAGAAAATATGAATATTTTGCTTATTTTCTGTATAAAAAAAATAGTGGTTAGTCGTATTCACTGCTTATAGTTAAGATAAAATAAAATAGTCAAACGAGGCTTTTCGTATAAATTAACGTACTCTTTTTGAATTGTTGTAAGTATATTATTTTTACGTTAAAAGAGATTATCTTCAATCACCCTTAAATCAATTGAATCTTCCAATTACAAGTAATCATATTCTTAAAAAACGTTTGAGTTTGTTTGTTTTCAAATATTTTTTCACTTAAAATATTCAATCAATCAATCAACCTATCACCGTGCACTGCTAAACGAGTCTCCCCCCAGGAGCGCCAACTGTCCCTGTATGGGCAATTTGCATCCATCTGCTGGCAGCCACATTCCTCAAGTAATCGATTCATCGCGCTGCAGGGCGCCACTACGTTTGCCCAATCGTGGTCTCCACTCTTGTACACTTCGGCTCAAGCGACCATCGGTTCGTCTGGAGACATGGCCGGCCCACTTCCACTTCAGCATACTGATTCGCCGTGCGATGTCAGTTACTCCAGTTCTCTGTCGAATAACCTCGTTGCGAATTCTATCAGCCAGAAAAACGCCCAGCATTGCACGCGCCATCGCACGTTGAGCTTCTTTAAACTTATGGACCAGTCCAAGTCATTACGGGTAGGACGCACTGGCCAAAAACTTTGGTCTGTAATGATTGTGGCATCTGCGACTCGAAATTGTGACACACCTTTCCGTACGCTGCTTGGCCCAGACGAATCCTCCTATTGGCCTCCCGATTGAAGTTGTGCCGGCCAAGTTTAACAGTTTGCCCAAGGTAGATATATCCTTGCACAACCCCGATAGCAGCGCCATTTACGGTTACGGGAATCGGGCAGTACTCTGCGTAGCAGACGACACTCACTCCAAGGGGCTGGTCCTCAGGACCGCATCATACTCGAGGTTCTACAAAAGAGGTCCTAAGACCAACCCTCGGGGAACCCCACATGTGACCTCCCTTTGTAGTTCTTCGCCGTTTCCTCATAAGACCTAAGGTCTTGCTTGTGAGCTTTGACTTGCGTCCAATGCTCTTCGGTCAAAAGTGGTTTGAACCCACCTCGCGGGTGACGCATACCAGGCTTTTAGCGGTGTCATTTACGTCCTGCACGGTTTCCAACATGACGAACCGGTTCTGAAGGTCTAGCTGAAAGTTTTCACACCCAGTTTCGACTTGTTACAGAGTTGGTCTAAGAAGCGACTTCATCAGGCGCACCCGTTCCGTTTTGATGCATAGACTTAGGGTACCTCTCACGAGTCGGTGATCACTTCCTGTATTAAACCTGTTGATCACAGAGACATCCCTAAATATATGGTGTTTGTTTGTGATGATGAAGTCGATCTCATTCTTTGTAGCTCCGTCGGGGCTTAGCCCGGTCCACTACCTTTAAAGCTTCTTCTGAAAAAAGGAATTCGTCAGATATTACCCCTGGCCCTCGAGGAAGTTTACCAACATTTGACCCCTCTGATTTCTGTGTGCCCATAGCCGAACAGTCCTACCCGGTTTCACCACAATCATGTACTCCCGTTTTTGCATTGAAATATCATCCATGACAGCTGTGAAAGAAGTGTTGGTACTAGACAGAGCCTTGGCTATGTCTTCGTATATGACTTCAACCTCATCGTTAGGATGTGTGGACGTAGATGCGTACACTTATATAACCTTCAGGGAATACTTTTTCGTTATTTTTAAGATGAGGTACGCTACCCTTGACGATACACTGCTAACTTCCTCCACGTTGCCCTTGAACGACTTGTGGATCATGAATCCGACACCGCCTTGAGAAGGTTAGTCTCCCTGTCGGAAGTAAAGGATGTGACTGGAATCTAGGGCTATCATAGCCTCACTTTGTCTTCAGACTTCTGATAGCCCCAAAATATGTCAATTTATACGGTTTACCTCTGCCTCAATTCTTAAAGGCGGTCGTCTAGCCGCAACGTACGTCTATTATACGTTGCCAGGTATAGTTGTCGGTGGTACCCTGCCGTAGTCACCACGCTTGGCAGGCGGGTTAGTGACCGCAGTGGCGAGAATTATTTATCTGATGGCGCTGTTGCCTGTCACCAGGATTGATATTTAGTGATTCTCGCAGTGGTGTGGTTATAAAGCTACGTGTTGGCCAACAGAGCCTCGTCCTTTGTTTAGCAGGGCGCACCACGTGTAGGTGAGGTTAGCTTCACAGGGCCTGGGATTGTAGATAGCCCCAATTGCACATTCACTTAAAATATTTAAAAAAATATATTCCGAAATTCAAATTTCTAAAACAATTAAACAGTAATACAGTAAAGTGAATATTTGTATTAGTTTAAAACTTTACAACTCCGACCGACTATATAAAATTGCAAGTTTATATTCTTTTAGGAGGGTAGTACTGCCCCGGACGAGCCAGCCCGTTCATGTTGAAATCAGTGTGGTTCTACTATCTATGAAATTCGGTGTCCCAGCTGATGTTAAATCAGTTGCCTAATATTTAATATGCCCTTGAAATAAAGAACAGACAGAATAGATCTTCGACTCTTTAGCGTAAATTCAAAATATGACTGCCTACTTCAATAATATTTAGAAGATCAGCAACAATTTCTTATATAATATTAAAAGAATAATACGATTTAAAATTAATTATCTTGATGCAATAGGTATGTCACAATCTCGTAAAAGTGAGAAATTAATTACAAACAAAGTTACATTACAAGTACACAAAATAATTTATTACAATAGTTAAGATCCACTGTGTAATTTCGTTACATAGTACCGATATACTGTAGTTAATAGAATGTTAATCTTTGGCAAGTACCTAGCGTGTTCTAATATTTTTACTTACCAGTATTATGTACATCAAGGTTAAAAAGGACCATATAATTAGATTTCAGTGAAATATAACTTATTTAATAGTAAGGTTATTTATTCAACTTGACATGTTAAGGTCAAATACTGACTTTCCAATTGACCTATTGATTTGAAGTTTGGTGCATATTTTTAGTACTGATGACAATACAATAACACCAATCAAACCAACCTGTCGCCGTCCACTGCTAAATGAACTCTCCCCCAGAAGCGCCAACCATCCCGGTCTTGCGTAATTCGCATTCATCCGCTGCCAGCCACCTTCTTCAAGTCGTCTGGAGACAGGGCCGGCCCACTTTAGCGTACTGATTCTCCGTGCAATGTCAGTTACCCCCGTTTTCTGTCGAATAACCTCGTTACGTATTTTATCAGCCAGAGAAACGCCCAGCATCCCACGCTCCATCGCACGGTGAGCTACTTTAAACTTGTGGACCAGTCCAATGGTGAGTGTCCACGTCTGGGCTCCGTATGTCATTGCTTATTTTAGTGACTGTGGAATCGGCGACTCGACGAAGATGTGACGCAACTTTCCGTATGCTGCCCAGGCCAGACGAATGCTCCTATCGGCCTCTCGATCAAAGTTGACAAGATACATTTTAACATGTGTATATTCAATACCAATGTAAGATCAAGGTGGCTGCGACCCCCTCATCAAGTATAAGGCCCGTCACTAGTTATTAAAAAATTGATTTTTATATACTTCTTCAGAGATGATTCTCTCAATATGCTACTTTGGATAATATTTAAGCAGAAGGTTTTTGTCAACGTATAAAACGAATTGATATCAACAGTATCCTCCTTAATGAAGTTAGCTTAAAAAAAGTAATTTCTATGATGATATAAATTTTTAATTGATGATACGATTATTTAGGTCTATAAAATTATTTATAGCATGCAGAACAATCACCTCTAGAGATCACAATATTGCACTTACACGCAAGGAGTAAGTATTTAGTGGCGACGGTCCCTTCCTCAGGACTCTTACTAGCAGTTATCATAATATTCATTTTATACTAGATATCCAAAATTTAACACAGAGTAATTTATAGATAAAGTATATATATATAGTTTATAGAAGAGTCTTAATAGTAGAGATCAGTATATCGCTGATGTACTAAAACAAACATTTTGCAGACCTTTCCGCATAAACCTATATCATTATTAATTTAATCTTTAAAAAATTTATGACACATTACTATTTTATAGGTAAAGCACGTGACTTTCGTCAGCAGTAGATTTTACGACAGGGTAAGATTAAACAGCATTAAGGGATCTCGAGAGTTTTATTTAAAGTTCTTAATTTGTCGTGAAATTTGACAAAAAGGTAATTTAGTATTTAGGACAATCTACTAGAGGAACAGATTAAAACAGATACTCGATGTAAAACGGATATAAAAAAGAATGTGGATGAATTTTGCAACATGGCTGAGTTACGGAATCCTTGTAAGCCTTCTCGTAAGATCACTTTAATTTTAATTTTGTCTAATCTAAAAAATAAGACTAAATAGGAGCTGCCTAAAACATTTTTAAATGACAATAAAAACCAAAAATTAATGTAAGTGTTAATGGTTTTGCCAGCAATCCAATTTAATCATATTCAAATGTCAATTCAGTCATTATTATTTCTTTTATCTTTGCAAAACTTTTTTTATACATTAATAAGTATCTTAGCGTAATCACAAAAACCTATCTAAGGTTTATTAGTGGTTGGTAATTTTTAAATCACCTAATCGTACATAGTTCACATACAGTTGCCCGATTTCAAGCTAGGCAAAACCTTAAATATTTATTAGTACATACAATCTACAGTAGAGTATACGCACCACAGACAATCCACACCTAGACATAGTACAAATAATCGTGCTCATCCCAAAATCATTTGCTCCGAGTGGGAATCAAACCTCTGACTTCCGGTCGATAGCCATTGTATTTTAACCATTATAAAAACACAACTGTTTGTTTTTTCTTCATACATCTCAGCAGGCAGCTAGGCAGGGACTGTACTGTCGTAGTTAGACTTCTGATAAACATATTATATGATACGTCATGACAAGTATTTCTAAACACATACTTATTATAGATAAATTAGAACGTGATCACATACAGTTACATACAGTCAATGTGATTAATTAGACGTGATACAATTGTTTGTCCTGGGTGGAAATCAAATCAACTAGACCAACATGACAGTCATTTGTGAAGATGAATGTGTGGCTGTTTGTTTCTCAATCACAACAGTAGAAAGATATGTATACTGCCTCGGTGGCGCAGTGGTATCGTATACGACTGCTGTGCTTAAGGTCTCGGGTTCGATTCCCAAATGTTTGTATGACCTGCAAAAATATTAATTTCGGAGTTTGGGTGTTTTCTATGTATAATATGTAGGTAATTATATAAAAAAACATATATATATATTTATATCAGTTGCCTAGTACTCATAGTACAAACTCTGCTTAGTTTGGGACTGGAAAGTGTCACAACACACACGTCAGGTGTTCAAATATATATGTGTTATTACTGAAATAGCTCGTAGGCACCTTTATATAAGTAATAATAATAATTGTAATAATATTTTCGGACATCTGACACACAGTAACACAAAGGTTGACTGAGTCGCACATCGAATCCCGCGATGAAATTAGTAAATTGTAATCCAGTGCTGAATAGAAATGAAATAAGTAAATTTATTTTAAATTTAGAAACAAGTTCATTAATCTTAAAGAAGTCATACACTATTATATCGGTTATTTTTTATAAACTTAAAGTGATAAACCAATTATATAATTTACATTCTCAACATTCGAAGTGGGACGAGGGGCAAAATTGTACAAGTAAATAAATCATTGAGGCCTTTACAAAGTTTGTCTGGCCCTCGAGACCTTGTTATGATTTGTTTATTGTTTGCGTATGCCCAATTTAAATGTTTGCTAAGCCCTCGCAAAATAGCCGTGAAGGTACGACCTTTGTGGGTTCAATTTAAATTTTTAAAGACTTTCTTACGATACTTTAGACATAAAAGATTCAAAACGTCGCCATATTATCGAATTAGGTTTTTTTTTATATTCAAAGATCATTTATGATTATAAGAATAAGGATGCTACCGATTTTCTGACAAGGATGTAAATTGCATTAAAATAAAACATAAGTTTTTTATTTTTGGTTCAAATATTTTAACAAAATTAAGTATTTTTTTTAATTTATCTTTTTCAAAATTCTAAAAACCTGCACTTACAACATTGTAGTATAGTAACATAGCTACAATGAAATTTACTTATATAGTGTGGAATGTGTTTAAAAATAAAAATCTTTGGTGTTTTAAAATCTAATTCTCACTACACTGTAAACGGCTTTTATGTCTTCTAGTAGATTATTCCAAATATTACAAACAAGGCTATATATATATATAAAATGTTTATTCATTAGGCAGACAAGTCAGAAGTCGGGCCACAACGTGTTTGTCGTTGGCTATTAGTCCACCATCAATCTTTCTCTTACAATGATCCTTTAACTAAGAACCGGCGACACCGAATCTGTCAGTAAAACTACAACATCGATCTACGTTCGTATATGGTGCGTTTTGTTACCATACCGCTAGGTATTAAAGTGTGTGTATTAGTATACTGTTTCAATACCTTCCTACGTAGAGGTAATACAAATGAATATGATAAATAAAAGAAAAAGTATTTAATCGCCTCGCTAGTATTTAATCGGTCTAATGGTACTGGAAATATTTATTTCTTCACAGTCCTTTTCAGTCTATGCCTAGGATAAGGATGGATATAGCTATGTGTATCTATTTGAAAAGATAATAGAGAGAGATAATATCTTGGCTAATTATCGACGTAATATAAAATACTTATAACTTAATTATTTTGAACGGAAATTAATATTATTTGACAAAATATTATATCTATACGTATGTGATAAAAGAAATAATTTAAAACAAATATGACTCTTAGGATTATTTTCAAGGGATTATGTACTTCCTATATTTATAAAGATTAGATATATGGTATATGTCTACACCGAGATCCTGTTCATTAGCTCTACATATTTTAAATCATAAATAAGTGTACTTTTTTGTTACAAAATTTTCCAATGCCGGCATATTTCAATAATTTTAACAAAATATTACTATTTATTTTAGCTTCTGTCCAACGAAACTTATCAAACAGATTTAAATAAAACTACTGACTCGTTACTTTCTTATACTTATTCAATTTACCGCTCATTCAAAATATTTAACCTTAAGAAAGTTCATCACAACTGTACCGAGCTCATCAAAAAGCAAACAGTTGATTCGCCGACACATCTAAGTGAGTGATTATACAATGGTTCATCATTACCACACAGTTATCCCAACGGTAAAGCGTCGCATCATTAATCACTAGTAGTCTTTCCCATCACTCCTACGCACAGTTTATTGACTTAAAATTTAAAAAGAGTGTAAGATACTTTCACGTAAAAACACGCTCTATTATGAAATATGATAACAAACTGACAAAGTTCTTGATAAAATAGAAAAGTTTTCTTTCACTGTCTGTAATGGATTGACATTTCTTTCTATGAATGATTTTGATTTATTAGCCATTGACTGTTTAGGGAACTTTGCACTCCCTCTGAGAACATGAAATCTTAATTATTGCTAAAGAAATTTCTACTTAGATTAACTGTTGCGTAATTTTACATTACTTTTAATTCTTGCAAAATAATTTCGTTTAAATATTCTAATATTAGGAGCAGGCTATTTCTTAGGAATTTTGATTCGTAGTTTCACGTTTTATTATAACTTTATAATGTAGTACTAAAAGCACTGAGATTTGATTTTTTGATAAATTTAGCTGAGAAGCAATTACTGCACAGTAATTCAATAACTTATTTTCTTCTATTTCTTAAACTTCAATCATCAACAGTGTTTAACAGATATAGGCCAAATTTAAGCAAAAATGATATGCTTATAGTTATTATACGTAAAGATCTTTTAGAGTTAAAACAGATAGATTGAAATTAATTGTGCCTAAATCAAGAACTTAATTGAGTAATTTAATTAAGCTTGTTTTTATTCCTAAGAATTACTAATAATCTACTAAAATCTTAAATTGTAACTAACACTTAGTAAATAAGGTTATCGAAATTGAATATTTTAAAAAAATATAATGTAAATATTAATTAAAGTAAAAGTCAAATAAAAAAATAATCGCGTAATGATATGTAAAATTATCATATTGTAATTTTCTGGCAACCCCTTGATTCAACCAATAAAACGTGAACCAATTATATCCGACGCTCAAGCAAGCCTCCGTGGACTGCCTTAATAAATTTAAATTCATATTCTCATCCTTTCATCTCAGATTAGTACAGAATAATCCAAAGCCATAAAGTTTATGTAGCATACTTGGATTATTCGAGGATAAACATAAAGCTTCAACGTTATGAACTATAAAATCACAATACAGCAGGAAACAAAGTAGATCAGACAAAATGTTCTCAAAAGGATTACTTATAGAAACCCTCTGACGTTGAACATTTATTTCTACATATAAAACTGAGACTGTTACTGCATCGAAATATCGATATAAAATATCGATAGAGTACTTATATGTGATCGTTGCCGGCATGAATATTTATTGTTAATATGGAAGCTCGATGCCTGATAGTCCCAAGGCACAGCGAAAGCAATATTTTATAATTTTAATATTATTATATCAGTGTTTAA
The DNA here is from genome assembly GCA_949316085.1 of Hypercompe scribonia. Classification (NCBI taxonomy): domain Eukaryota; kingdom Metazoa; phylum Arthropoda; class Insecta; order Lepidoptera; family Erebidae; genus Hypercompe; species Hypercompe scribonia. Next base: position 11,863,960 of record OX438981.1, on the reverse strand, counting down.
TGGTCCCCAGTTAACGGTTCATGTTGTATTCGACTTTCGAATTCACATTAATGGTCACGAAATGGCTCGGCAATATCAATATTCGTAACATATTTATAAATTTGTAAGTACCAGGATAAAACGACGTGAATGATCTTTTCGATTTCATTCTGTTTCATTTGTACAATAAGTGTAATGAATATATAAATGTACAAAATAATTTGTGACGTCGTGAGTTAGGTTGTGAGCGAGGGCGAGAGGATTTTTAATAAGACAAGTGTTCGGCTTGAAGAGCGGATTGAGACTGACTTTATTTATGAAACCATTTCTTAAAGTTAAAACAGTATTCTTATTGATATGTATTGAAGACAAAGAGCTAATTGTTCTAATGTTTAGTCTGCGGCTTATCATCTAAGTGGTGGTTCATGACGGATGCCAAGATTAACTTTATTTATAAAACAATACACAGTATTCTGATTATGCGTTGGAGACAAGGGGCTAGTTGTTCTATTGTTTCCAGGGCGTCTGTGGCTTATCAGCTAAGTGGTCGTTCATGACTGATGCTATTGTAGGGCGTCACGTATATGACGACATAACTCGTGCTCATACAACTTTATTAATTTTATCAGCTACAGTCGTAAACGTCACCTAAACGCAAATGATCTTATTTAATGCTTTTTGTATATGATAACTAAATTTCATGTAAAAGTAACAATTTAAACTTATAGTAAAATATTGTTATGATGATCTCTAGTGGTGCTATGATTGATTTCAATGTACCAAGGCTCGTGAACAAAAAATTGCTTATAAGAGATATAAGTTACTCCAGAAAACAATCATTTTGTATAGTATTATCACAATTCACATATTTGGTCCATTTACCCGTAAAGTTTTGTAAAAATACAATTTTAATGTTAATAATATGTGCACATTTGTTTTAATACTCTCCGATACAAAGACTTCCTTTAAAGTTATGATGTTAAATAAAAACCATTAAATTATTTTAAAAGTGTATCCATTACAATATGCTACAGCTTATGCCATAGGACTTCTTTTATACTTTGATAAATGAACAATCATGGAACAGTACCGGTTTCAATAAACAACAAAAACAACATTGCGTGGGAGCTTCATAGAGAACTTTAATTACAATCCTTCGTTAATAGAATAAGACAGTCAGCACGTGGGTAGAAACGTATTTGATTTGATTCGATTACCGAACATCGATGTATCGATGCCAATTGATTAAACGTTGAGATCAAAGATGTGCTTCCGCACGGGGGCCCCTGATCTTATTCCTACAATTAACGAGTCTACACGCATATATGGACATATATATGTGTGTTCACTTTTACATGCTCTTGTGAACGTAACTACAGGAGGTACAGTTTAAAGAGTAGTGGAACATGTGGCATGGTTAAAAGAGCCGTGATGATCTCCTAACTAAGAGGAAATATTATGCTGCACAAGTGTGTGCACAAACACAGGCGCACTCCCTATTTCCTCACTCTCAGAATTCGATGGGATGACTATTCGACACGAGTGGGGAGAGATCAAGTGCTGATGCAAAGATTAGTATTACAAATATTGCTCAATACTAGAGTTAGTGATATACAGTCAGTCCCTGCAAAATGTTGTTAGGAAGGTTCTGAAAAGAGATGGCTAGAGAATATTTGTTGGGATTGCAGAGAATAAAATATTTACTAGAGAATAGCAACCTCTGCTTACAGTGGAAAATTATACCAAGTTGCACCATTGTTTAAATATATTTACAAGAATTTTGTACAAGAATAAATAGTCAACGATTTTATTAGCTTTTTATAAACATATAAAAAACTGTACCTTGCAAAAACAATAAATTACCTTAATTCTACAGGATTAGACTATAAGATTGATGTCATAGAATGGAATAGTCCATTTTCTTTGCGTGATAGCGAAATTCTAAGTGTAATTTGTTTTCATAATAATCTCACTAGACATGAGAAGCCTAGTGCGATGATGAATCCTTAAAAGGAGGTATATTCTCGTATCACGATGTACTCATCAAATATTAACAAAAAAAAATTTCACACTACAGGATTTATACGAACCTCAAAATTCATGGCTTTACAACGAATACATTCCGATACGAAAACTTAACATCGATCTTTATTTGTTCTTTTTCGTTTTACCACCAAGTAGCTTAATGCTAACTCTACAGTTTAAAATTCAATCCCTCGTACACATCGATGGCTACATTCGCGTGTCACTATCTCCTGTGTTGGTACCTCTAAATATCGTAAAGAATTCCTTGTAGCCATTTCGACTCTTGTGCAGATATCACAGTACGCGCATCTCAAGACTTAAACCGGTTGTAACTCGTATCTATATGCCACAGTTTTATACACCAATCTGACTTAGTGTAATGTGCTTAAAAACGTGTTGTAATTCGTCATATAAAATTATTAATATCCCTAATTAACCTACTTTGATATAGCTATAGGCTGTTCCGTTATTATTCAACTGGCTGTTTACAAATAAGAGTTCTGTATATTTTGGATATGAATTTGTACTATGTAAATCAAACCACAATAGAGGCAAACCATAATACAATGTTGACACGAGATTTCCATCACACACGCGTTTCCACAAACGTCGGCTTTGTGGCAATTTACCAAACGTCCGTATTTACAATTTGATAGTAACAATACAAGCGGACAATTTGATACTAACATTTGAACGGACGCTACTACCAATTAAATATCTTAGGTTTATTTATATACATCGTGTTAAGTAACCGTGTTAGCTTTTATACGCTTTTCGCTAGCAATAACTTCTGCCGCTTTATTCAATTTAGACAATCCTCACCACAGTTTACATTTGATACTAGGTACCACGTTCATTATTCGGATTTATTTAAATAAACGTATGTACTAGTTATTAAGAAATAATATCTACATTGTTTGATAAGTCAGAAAAACTTCACTAGCCCGAGTGATTATATATACTACCTTAAAAAGACTTTTAAAAGTACTACAATAAGTGCCTGAACAACTAGATTTACGACTTCTAATATTAAGTTCAAGTTTACTCCTAGGGATTTTAATTAAACGTGTATGTATTACAATCATCACAATGATTATAATAATATGAAATACAAAATATAATCACTAAATATCAAACGAAATATTATCTGAGCAATTAAGGAGTACTTTTCCGCTTAACACCAAACATTTGAATCCAGCCATTCGGGCTGTACTATATGATATGTGATAAGATTACATTCTTTATTGGTTACGCAGAAAAAAGTTATATTAGCGACAATGCAGCAAACGTGCGTATGTAAAAATCGGACAACGTTCAGAACTAACAAAACACAAGCCGTACCTAATTGAAGTAGATGTTACAATAATTGGAGATTAGTATCTCGGGTTAATTGATGGAGTATTAGTAACTATTTGTTTTAGCTACTTGAACTCGAGAGACACCGCAGTAATGGTTTAAGTGGCGCAAAACACTTATCATCATCATCACATCGTGACCCAATAGTTTTAATGAAAGCCAACCGGGTACCAGTAAATCGATTAGTTCCATCTAATCCGATAGCATCGGTACGTAGTTAGCTATCATTGTGCGCGGTGCGGCCCGTTACCGGTAGTCCAGAGATTAATGATAGAAGGCTCATTGTTTGAAACGTTAGAAAAATCATCTATTAAATCTACACCGTCAATCAAAACATACTCGTGACTCATGAGTGGCTTGCCATTGAATTTGTTTTTGATTGCACGTGTGTTATATTAAGCATGAACTTTTATAACTTAACTGGTTTATAAGAATGCAAAAAAAGAGAATAACAAAACATTGACATAAATCATAGTTAACCAAAATTTATACTAGGTTTTATTACGAAATTATGATCATCCGAAGACATATATTTTGTTATATAAAAACTATATGAAATGTTTTCAAAACAGAACCCCTTAAGGAAACTTCTAAATTCCAGCTAACTTCCTCTCCAGTTCCCAATAGGATAGGTCCATAGCTTCGCTTTGACGACAGAGTAAAACATTTTTCGATCAAACTTCGAAATTAATTTTGAAGTTTCCGTCTGACCGACGTTCGACTAGATCCAAGAACCAGTCCCAACAAACTGCTGACCCGTCTCCAAGTCATAATTTTATTGCTAAGTTGAATGTTAGTAAAATACAGCTAACTTGTAGTGCGAGTAACTTTCAACTTTTACATTTTTAAGTGAATAAACTTCTAAAAAATAAATTTTGTTTAAAAAAAATATATTTCTGTTAATTATCTATTGCTAGCTTGAAAGAACGTAAAAAACGACTGTCTAAGTTCTTCTAAATTATTTATATAAAGTATGTGTTATTTTCTTTCTGATAAATTCAAAATACAGAATAACTCACATTCTGAGTTGCGTGATACAGCTTTTCAAGACATATTCGTCAAATACTTTTAATATTCCGTATTCAATGTTTCAACTGTTCTATTTGCAATTTAAATCCGCCACTCGAGAGACGTGTCTCCAATATTGACTCAGTGGATAGAAGATACTTTGAGTTATTTATACATTTTTCTTGTACATCCTTCTACCTGTTGAAATGTAATGAAAATGCCATTATGCACTACGTCTGTCGTAAGTCTGATAAGTTTCTTCTTAAGAACTACTTCCATTTAACTTATTGGGATCTTTCTGATAGACTTAATAATCATTTTCAAGAGTCTCCTTGCCCAAAACGCATTGCCACATATATTTTGAAAATTTCAGTGCAAATATTAACAAAAACAAATAACTATGGAAATACGTTAATTTAAATAAACAAAAAGATATAACTCTGCTAGTTGGTACTACCAATGGCGGACTGTCAAACATTAATTACCACTGTGGTCAAATATTTTTAAGAATTTTAAGGACTAGCTGCACCCCGCACTATTACCCGTGGTTTTTGATATTTGTTTTCTAAAATAAAGTAACCTTTAACTGACACAAACAGACAGACAAAAATTTTAAAATTAGTTTTTAGATGTATATAAGTACCGTATATACTTTCACAGTCATTTAGTGAAAAACTCCTGATGTGAAATTACAAACAGATAATTCAATTCTATTTATTTATATAGATAAGACATTAAGTATGTAGACATACGTCATATCTTGCAAATATATTACCATATCTTTATAACTACTTTATTTTCTAAGTAGCCATAGTTATATTTATTATGCCACTTAGATAAAGTAATAATCAGACATCTCGATTTGTTAATATAATGAATACGGTATTTTATTACTTTTTAATTGTTCCTAAATGATTATCTTACTTATTTCGATAAGACCTAAATAACTTGAGATGATTAATAGAGATTCCAACACGATTTATTGAATATTTATCTGTGAATATATCAGTGAAACCTACGTTAAAAAATTGCTGAGCAGATATTCGTTGACTGACGTCATTGTTGAACACAACAGGACCCAAAAGCTTAGAAAGCCGCATCTATTTTTGTAATGATTTGAATGTACCCTATTCTGTTCATTAACATTCATAGCTTCACGTACACTCTTCCTGCAACAGACGGGCCGGAAATACTTTTCGGATGTCCGCCGGCAATGTGCATCTCGCTTTTCTAGCGATACATCGCAGTTTACAAATAGATATAATATTAAAATTGATAATTTGATAAGTTTTAGATTTTGTGTATTTGAAATTCATAGGGATTTGATACAGCATACATATGTTTATCAATTGTCGTATATTCTTTGAAATATATCTGAAATTATTGGGACGTTTTTTTTTGTTAACACTTTGAACACCACGTTGAATAACACGTTGAAAACACTTATACATTAGCATCTGGCCTTCAACTGAATTCTTGTAAATTCAATATTTTAATAATTTATTACATAATAATAATTAGTTTTTTTTAAAAAAACGAAAACAAAGCTAAAAAATAATTTTAGTCAATTCGGCTTACTAAGGTGAAAAATCATTATTTTCTTTTTTATCATGTGGAAACCCCCACGGGTCGTCACTTCACCGGTGTTTACCGCATACGCGAACGTCACCTCTTCGCGGCTGACCACTGTAGCGAATGGAGGGGAAAACCCGTTCCGTCCACCCGCGGGCACACTTAGGGCGGCATAAGGTGCTGGTAAGCGCGCCTTCGCCGCCCGGTTCACCAGGGACGAATTGAGTCTGAGCGTAGATCGTTATCCCAGGCCCTCTCTGCCGCCTACTTCGCAGAAGGTTGCGACCATGATAAAACAACATATGATGCCATGAAGCCATAAAGCATATGATGGCCGGCTCGAGAGCCTCCACAGCGGTAAAGCCAACACGTGGAGCCTCCAACCGGGACGACGAGCCATCGTAGCTCGACGAGCAGCGTCACGGCACTCGCGTACCTCTTCGGGCGGGGTACGGCGTACTCACCCGGATGTCTGCCGTCCGCCGATAAACTTCGGCGAGCACTGCCGCCTCCAAATCCCACGCGGTAGTTGCGAGCAAGGCGCACGCCGCCTCCATTGACACGGTGCAGTAACCGCCAATATCCTCTGAGGGCGCCAAAGGCATGCCCTATTCTGAGCGGTTAGAGCCACCGCATCTACGGGTGTAGCATATAGTGCCCTTGACCGGACAACCCTCATGTACAGCCGTCTCGTCGCAACGCTGGCTCCACCCAAATTAGACAAAAGTCACCCAATGCCAGAAGCAGCTCCGACCAGCTTTGGAGCAAGCTGTCGGCAGTGCTCGTCGAAAAGCCACCTCCCGTTGAGGATCTTGATGATGTATCTGGGCCTGAACCGGTACGAGGGCCGAATTGACTACAATGGACCGGGACGACGGGCGCGGACCACTACGGGAGGGTGAAGAACCATATTTCAACCCTAGAGTGTATCCCAATACACTCATGGGGTTAAAATATGGTTTTTCGCTATTTCCGAGGAAAGTAAACCATTGAAAAACTTGGAACGTTGTGGATTATTTCACTTTGTTTTCCATATTTGAAACCTACAGTAATCTTAAGCTTTTTGCTTGAATGTTGATTTAAATCCAAAAATATTATAGCCAATAAAATTAAAACTGTGTATACGTCTATCATCGTCAAAGATTATGATAGCAAAAGGATTTTAATTATGTTAGTTACAAGGTTCCGCAAGTTACCACGTTAAGCCACTTAATGTTTTAATTACTATAAATATTCACGATATCAAACGAATCAAACGAATAAATTATTTTGCTTTTTTCGCTTTTTTGTTTAATTTTTGCTCAGTGGTAAATTTTGTAATATCCACTTCTTAAAAAGTATATATCTATGCTTTAAATCGCACATTAAAAATTTAACATCACTAATTTCATTTTGAAGAATTCAGTTACCATTCGAAACTGAAGTTCAGAGCCATGTACTTCTATTTTAAATCTTATTATTATCACTTTAAGTTGTATCAAATATCTTGCACTCACCTATTTCAACCGAGCGACTCCCTTCCCTTTTTGTACCGAAACATAGCTCCTCGAACTTAACATGGCAATATAGAATTCTTTCTCTGTGTTTGAAAAAAAAAATCGACAATTGTATTGATTTGAGATGAATTTACTATTTATGCTTTCCATCAGGCAGAGTATAGTCACTTTGGAAGGCCCAAAATAAAAAAAAAAGTGGAACATTGAGTGAGCCAACAAGCAGTTTTATACATATTTTAACAGAGCCAAAACATTTCCGCCGTTACATTTTCAAATTTTCAAACAAAAAAATAACTTTTAATAAGCATATGAATTGGTAAAAGTTAAAAATACATTTAATGTAAATTTTACTTGTTTTATACATTTTCATAAAATCCATAACTGTACAGGAATCTAATAATTCTTATTCCAAAGCCTTAAGGCACATCTTGGTATGATTTAATTCCCTTTATAAACGTAATAAGTGTCATCAAGACGGTAATGTATGCCCATTGAATATGAGAACTGGTATTATATGTAGATTTTTCTAATTTTCCTCGCAGAGGCCAAACGGAGATGAAATTGTATTTTATTTTAACGTCATCATAAATCTCTTTAGTCATATTATCAAACAGAAAGTATATTCCATTTTTTATTAGAAAGTGAATGTTACTTTAACACTTGTAAAAATAAAAATGTGTTTAGTAAGACTTTTTGTAAATATTATTCACTACTATATGAATAAAGTAATCATATTTGAGATTCAAAAAAAAATCCAAGTTCGAAATTTTTCAAATTGCATTTTTGTCTATATGTTTTACAAATTTGAGTAAAAAATGAAAAATACAAAAAGGCTTTTTAACAAAATATATTAAATTTTATCTACAAAGAAATAAAATCTTAACTCAAGCAAAGATCATATAATCGGTTCATATACCAGTTACTTTTGAAATTCTCGACCTAGATACATCACGTTCCAAAATTATTAAGCGTACACCCTTTAAATTGAAGACACATCTAAAGCTCACATACGAAGGTGGATTGAAAATAATCCAAGTAGAAAATTAATCCTTGATTACGTACCACTCTTGCTCCGATTTGAGGGCTAAGTCAAAGATGTTACGAAAGTGGAATAACTACATTTTATATCAACTATATATATACATTTAATATAGAATTTTTAGAAGTTTAAGAAAAATTAATACTGGGCCAATTACAAAACTGCTACTAGAATAGTCAACCTAAACAATATTTTTAACACATTCATTTCATATGGATAAAGAGATATGTATACTTATAACTACTGTTTTGTGTAATAAAATTTATCAATAAATGTGAGAAACTAGTATTAAGAGAATAAGAGACCGAGAGAGTCACTCATTAAAAGTATTAAAACGACTAATGTGAAACCTAAAACTAAAATATCATTTAAATTTACGTATAACATAAATGTTCGAATTTCTTTTAAAATCTTTTAATATATAATTATATTAAATGAACCTGATCCGATGGAAAAATCTGTGTGTAAAACATCTTTATGACACTTCTATTGATTCCATTATCAACGGCACGCTTAAATCCAGCCTACCTGCATATATTTAAGGAAATCGAAATATTTCACGTTACCTATTACACCCTCCCTTATCTACCTGAGGTTTACTTTCTTGCCAAATGAAATCCTAAGGCGGGCTTTATTCAACATTACTATTTACATCGTCGTAGGTTTTTAATTGAAAAAACTTATAGCTCAGCATATGTATTGTTTAATATTTTAAATTAAATTTTATAAAATAAACAGTGTTCTGTTGTGTAGCGAGACTTATTCGCGGTAAAATTATTTTCAATAACTTTATTGTCACTAATAATTAAATAGTTCTACTGTACTTTTAAGTGAGTGAAGTCTTTTCGTTTTATTGTGAGTGATTTTTATCTTGGTGACCTTATAGAAATATTGTGTTTTTTTTACTTATTTTATTTGTGCGTAATGTGTTATTTTAAATTATTTATATTGAATTGGACATACAGGGTTATCAAGCTGAAGTGACACTGGGCTAGCCATATTAACCTCAAAACTGATAACCGTTGGGGTTGGCTTAAAACGTATTCTTGAGTGATGCGAGAAACCGAGAATTGAACTAAGAGGTGTGGAATTAGAGAGTCCTATATCCAAGAGTGGACTGTGATAGGCTGATAATGAATGTGTTATTCTAGCGCTAGTTGTCGCCAGATCAAAAAGATCGATATTAAGTTAGAATAACTTGTTTAAGTGATGGTAATTACAATAGTCGTCTGGTAAACAAACCACTTTTTGAAAGAAGACATTGTTTTGTTTAACTCAAGCTTAGTTTTAAAAAATATTATATTCTAAACTACTCTATTTCGAGTGACAGTCATTTCGTATATTATTCATTTTCTTACAATTACATGGTTTAAGCCCCTGTGGCACTATTACCCTAGCGTTTACATTCTGTAGGTGCAAAAAGCAAATAATTTCGATCCAAGTTTCGACATCGGAACGTAATATCAATAGCATCGCGCGGCAATTTATATTTTCGTTGAGAGATCCCCTCACTAAAAGATCAATTTCGCGCTTGGACAAGTTTAATGTAAACTTAAGTGCCTAGGGGAGATACCGGCAAATGAAAGCCGGTCGTGTTGCGTTAACAAATGTCTCTATGTTATTGAATTTTTCGCCTTGAATCAGGGGAATTCAACGTAAATTACTCTTTACTTTTATAACTACGCATGTGCAATGTCCATAAATTGTAATAAGCTCCTCTGTAGATTTAATGAGTGTACAGTGTGGCAGTTACTTCATAATTTCATTTAACTAATCAGGTATATTATTAACTTGTTACAGATATTTCTATGAGCTTGAAGAAAGAAAATTTAATAACACCGTTTGGAAATAATAATTGTTCGTAAGAGTGATTTGCTTGTGCATCTTTATAAAGTTGTTCAGACAAAGCAAAGTAACATTAACGACAAAAATTTGTTCAAATCTCAATAATTTCAATAAAATGTACATTTCTTTGATATGCCTGCAGATCAGTAGCAAAGATATAGCATATAGATAAGCTAAAGTTATGATATATCCAGACATAAGAATTTACAAACTCATCCTTATAACAGATGTAACTCCCAGTTGTCTGTAAACGAAGGAATGGAAAACTTTGATCGAAAACAGCACGTAGCAAGGAACGTCGTAGCATGAGAAAATGTTCTCACAAGAACTTTCATGGATTTTATTCATATGTGGTGCAACCACCACGCTCTACTGCAAACAAGTTTGAAACATTTGACGTGTTTGATCTGAGATACTTGCGAGATGGATTTTGATTGATTTTATCCCGTCATGTTTGTGTTGAGAAAAACTCAGCAGTATTCCCAACTGAAATCATGTAACTACGTATTGATTTCAGTAAGTTCATGTTTAACTCTTAGTTACTTTAAAATCCCTATTATAAGTTATTTTTCTTCAAGATTATACCAAGGTAAGCAATATATATACTAAAGTTATATGTGTGGTACCTTAGCTATTTGAAAATTACTTGTTTACTGCCTCTTATATTTATATTTATCGTTACTATAATATCAGTGTCAAAAATTTTAGATATAACAATGATGTTTTGTTATTTCGAAATTTTCTATGCAGTTAAGCAATGGCTGTGTATAGCGTCATAGCGTATGTGGCAATCGTATAGCGTCAAATACTTTTAATATTTACCTTTTTATGGCATATCTAAGGCCGTTAAGCACATCAGAATTTAACCATACGGAAAAATATTCTTCAACGGCATCTAACGGTACCTTACTTCGTTCTGAAAGGATCCACTGGCTAGATCCATGATGAATTTAATGAGATTTTTATTCCATTAGATCCTGAATTCAAAAGGTGGATCTACTGAGATTGCATATTTAAATAATCCATGTATCTCTCATTAGATATTATTAAATAGATATGAAAATAAATAATATGAGACATAGACAATGCTTTGCTTGCTATTCAACTTCGTGATAAATCTTTTTGCTAAGAACAAGTTATTTCATATTTATGCCACATTAATGCTGCAGTTTTTATTGCTTTATTGCGTCGGTCCATTGCCGTCCATTGCTGAACGAAGGCCCTTTAGCTTAGTGCTCTATAATTATTTTTAAAAATGAATGATATATATTATACCTCAAGCATATTCTTTGTAACAAGGCACTAGTTTCTAAAATTGTGAAAAATATCAAACTTCAAAATTAAAATGAACTAAATCAGTCATAAAATAATCATTAAATTCGGAGAATGATATTTTTGTCGAGAAGCAAAAACAAATTCCCAACAGTGTTTCCTAACTTACGTGACCATTTTGAAAGCATTAAAAAAAAGTTCATAACCGGAACGTTGCATCGTACAACGAGCATTCAAATTATAATAGCATTTTATTCGTTCAAATGCAGTTTTCAAACGGCAAAATTCTGAGAAAAATTACGATAGAGAAGTACTTACATTTTTTTAAGCATTCGCACTTCTGATTGCTTTTCAACCAATTTGTTTGTTTTTTATTTTCCACTGAGAAATACTTGTTTATTTTATTGATGGACGATATTCATTTATTCGAAGTGTATAAATATAACAATCATAAATTAAAAAAACTGCTAGGGCTATATTAATTTTGCCAAGAGGAACAAAATGAGTGTAGATAGGTATCGGTGTACTTATACATACAATTTTTAATAACCTAAAATCTACAACAATCAAAACGTGTAAATAAAAAATAAAAAAATATTTCAGATTTGAAGAAACAAATTTCAGTTTCGGTAAAAACAATGCCTAATTAAACAGCTGGCTAAGAGCAATTAAGATTCCACTAATCAACGGCAAAAACGTCTAACCGTTTTAATGAGTGGCAATACATTTATCTGTGGACAAATAGTCTGAACATCAGGTGTATCCCGTAATAGAAAGCCATTTGTTTACCGTCGGCAAACTTCACCTCGTAACCCTAAAATCTAATTGGATTTAATTCCATTAGCAAAGGTCCAAATGGGACCCCTTAATTGTGCTGACCGATGCCGGTTTATTATAGTCCTGGTCCTCGGCCTGCCGTTGTCCGAACGTGCGTCATTTCATTATGGAAAACATTTACAAACATAGATGAATACCGGTCTTTGTTAATAATATTACAAAATCAATTTTGGAATTATTCGCTTTTTCAGTTACCTCACAATACGATTGTTCATCACAAAGTTCACAAGTTCAAGTTAGTTTTAAAATTTTATGTTGAACCTAGTATTATTAGATATTTAATGTGTATTAAATTTCTTCGGTTAAGGTGTTGCAAACATAGTTTATACTTCTAAAGTTTTGTTAGAGAAATTTTTTCAGTAAAGTAAGTTATAATTTGTGTATTTTAAACTACACACAGTCTCAATGGGTCTTTCAATCTATATTGTGTGAAAAGTGGCCAAGTGCGAGTCGAGTTATGACGTATTAAAAAAAAATAATTACTAGATCTCGTTCAAACCTATTTTTAGTAGTTTAAATTGTAATGTACATCACATATTTTCTTTTAGTTTTATCAATCTCTTATTTTCGATGTTACGAGGAGGGGGGACACATTTTACTATTTGGGAAGTATCTCTCACGCAAACTATTCAGTTTAGAAAAGAATGATATTAGAAACCTCAATATCATTTTTGAAGATCTATCCATAGATATAGAATAGAATACATTTACTTACAAAGTTTCAAAAGTATAGTTCTAATAGTTTTGTAAAAAAGTGACAGTGACCTACGGACGGACTGACAGACAGACAGACAGACATGACGAATCTATAAGGGTTCCATTTTATGCCATTTGCCTACTGAACACTAAAAACGAAAGATTTTTAAAATATAAAAACCATAATATATTATGGACGGCTTTACTCCGAAAGCTTCAATCATTTAACGTAGGTGGTTGGTTTCGATACAAAAGCCGTACGGCCCATATAATTTTACTGTACTGTTTCAAAGTACCTTCAAAATAATATGATGTAATCCAAGTTTGAGCCGAAAATCAAGACTACGTACAAAAAATGTACGTATTTATTACCTAAGTAAATAAGGTAACATGTTATAGATTTGACTGAAAATACAATGTAAATGGAACGTACGTTTGTTTGAATTTTTTTGGACTTCAATTTAATAAAAGAGGTATTTACTGAGAATTGGAATAAAATTTATCTTACATTATATTATTTTTTGTTAGAATAATTGTATCCGGTTAACTAAGCGGCCTATCTATTTACCAACGGTTAGTCAATACTCATATCATATGAGCAGAGGGAAAATATTGTTTACCTTGAAATTTGTATGAAACAATTTTTGTGTTTCTCATTGTAAGTAGACTAGAAAAATAAAGTCTTAATGGTTAACAACTTTATATGAAAAATATTTGATAACATGTATAATATCCAATAGCTAGACGAAGTGGACAGCAAAATTTCGTGTGTTCAAAAAAAGAAAGTTAAACCAGTAATCAGTAATATTCTAAGTTTCGACAGAACTATTTATCCTCATATATGGCAACCAAACTACTGATTAACACAAGTACACGATGTACATACATGTAATAAATACATTACACCTAGATTAAGAACAATAGATTGCGCTTATCACACAAATATTCGTTGTACGTGTGAGTGACGCACACCTGTGAACTGACCAATACACTTGTAAAATAATAATAATAATAATAATAATAATTTCTTTATTGAACCAAGGATGCATACAATTTAGGTGCAAGCCCTGATTCCCAAACTAGCGTGAACTGTATGTTGGGAATCAGTTCCTTCCCAAAAAACAATGACACAATAATCCTTTACAGTTAGCAAATGTATCATTCATACACAGAAGTGTTGAAATATATTTACATAATAAATTTTGTTAATTGTGTTTATGGATGTGTGTATATGTGAGTGTGTGAGTGTGTGTTCGTGCGTGCATCCATGCGTGTGTGTATGTATGTATGTGTGTGTGTGTGCGTGCGTGTGTGTGTGTGTTTGTGTGTGTGTGTGTGTGTGTGTGTGTGTGTGTGTGTGTGTGTGTGTGTGTGTGTGTGTGTGTGAGAGTGTGTTTGTGTGTATAATTATGAGTATTCGTGTGTCCTTTGACCTATTCGTGTATCTAGTTATGAGTATTCATTCGTTTAAAACCTAAACTAAGCCGTTACCCACACCAAACCTTCAACATCATCGTAGTCGAAACTCTTAAGCCATGTTTTAGTTACATTTTTAATTTGGTAGTTTGATAAATGTCTAGTCTTGTACTTTAAGTTAAGTTTATTATACAATCTAGGCGCAATGTTGCTATATCGCTGCTGTGCAAATTTGCTTTTTGCTCTAGGGATTGGACATTTAACTTTTCTTTTACCCGAGGGTTGGAGAAAGGGTACAGTAAGCCTGTGATATTTACGAATACATTGATAGACGAACATCTTTCGCACGCTTAAAACTTCCGCTTTTTCGTACACTAGATGAGTCGGGTGGTGGAATGGTAAGTAAAGGAGTACTTTAAGTACTGCCCGTTGAGCTCTTTCTACCTCAATCAAGTGTGTTTTTGCTGCTGAGCCCCATGAACAAATGCAGTAGGCGACTAAACATTCAGCTAAGGCTTTGTAGGTTTGTATTAAAAGTGTTGTGTCAGGTATTATTCGTAAATCCTTGAAAACATAAATAAGCTTCCTAAGTCGACCACTGATTGTATTTATGTGTTTTTTCCAATTTAATTTGTCATCAATAATTACTCCTAAATATTTTATTGCGGTTGTTCTCAATAGCTCTGGACAATTACAACGTGCAGACAGTTTGGTAGCTGAACGGTTGCACGGATGACAATGTATGCGAAGATTGAGTGTTTTTGGATAAGACGCCACAGTTTTACTGAAACACATAAATTTTGTTTTCTCGACATTTAGTGATAAAAGACTATTTTCAAGCCAAGCTGTAATATGCGACATACCTTTTTCAGCTAACTGTCGTACGTCCTCCCACGTGTCACTATGAAACAATACCACAGTGTCATCGGCAAACATTTGTATGTCAGCACCCTGAATCTCAGATTTACATAGGTCATTAACATACGCAAGAAATAGCGTAGGACTTAGGCTACTACCTTGTGGAACTCCATATGACCCCACACAGGAGTTACTGGTATGGTTTTCAACTCTAACGTATTGGGATCTGTCTGTGAGATAGTCTTCAAACCACAAAAGCGCATTTCCCCTTATTCCTAGATTCTCAAGCCGAGACAATAGGATAGGAATAGAAACCGTATCGAACGCCTTCTGTAAGTCAAGGAATACGGCTAAGCATTTTTTACCCCTGTCAATGTTTGATACAATATTCATTGTAAGCTGTAATACAGCGTCATCAGTGGAACGATTGGCTCGAAAACCATATTGTTTCAATGCTAAAAGTTTATTTTTCTCTAAGTAGCTTATCAAACGCTTATTCATGATTTTCTCAACTACTTTAGAGAGGGTACTCAACAATGAAATCGGTCTATAGTTGGTGGGTAAAGATTTGTTTCCTGATTTATAAATAGGACAGATAACCGCGTGTTTAAATATTTCAGGGAAAATGCCTTGTTCAAAACTTAAGTTGGTCAAGTAGGATATAGGTTTGGCAAGGTGGAAACAAAACATTTTTAAAATGTTAGCTGTTACCCTGTCCATACCTGGGGCACTATGTGTTTTAAGGCTAGTAATCACATCAATCACTTCTGCAGGATCCGTTAGGTGTAGTGCCATGGATAGCAGCGGTGTGTTCGTGGTTTTAGCCTTTTGAGCGAGAGTTGTCTCATCTGTATTCAAACTTTGTAGGATTCTTTCAGCGAGGTTTGAACCGACAGATGTAAAAAACTTGTTAACATCATCTAGTGATCTAGTTACGTTCGTGTTAATATTTAGCAATTCTACAGGCGATGTCTTATTCTGTTTTATATTACATAATTCTTTGATAGTGTTCCAAGTCTCCTTTATATTGTGTTTGTTTTTGTTTAGTTTCTCTGTGTAGTAATTTATTTTTAGCGTTTTAATTATCTTTTTTAATGTATTTCTATAACTTAAATATTCACCTTTTTTTCCTAAGTTATTTAAATCCGATTTTACTCTCTTGTGCATTCTATCTCGTTTACGTATACATTTTATTACACCTATAGTTATCCAAGGTTTCAAAGGATTGTTACGATTTGAAATCTTCTTAATAGAGGTGTTGCTGCTTACAAACCCTTCTAGTTTCTGTGCTAATATGATAGCAGCTTGATTAACGTTTGATACCGAGTATAAATCATTCCATGATTCATTCTCCATGCATTTTTTTATACCGTCGAAGTCAATTTTAGTTTTACTAATATGTGTATTTTTTTTGGAAGCGGGTATATCATCAATATGTAATAGGATGGGTGAATGATCCGTTAATTCGTCAAAAACATATGTTCGAACTTTTGCAGTAGCTTTTACCATGAAATGGTCTAGGCACGTATTTTGTCTAGTAGGACAATTAATTCCCTGTTTTAGACCATGGCTGGCGGTCAGATTTAGATATGTTGC
Source organism: Hypercompe scribonia (assembly GCA_949316085.1). NCBI lineage: Eukaryota > Metazoa > Arthropoda > Insecta > Lepidoptera > Erebidae > Hypercompe > Hypercompe scribonia. The sequence goes on along the minus strand of OX438981.1, from coordinate 11,846,965 downwards.
CGAGATAGAATTGAGATTATCTGACATAATGTCCAAATTTAAATCACCAGTTAAAATAACTACTTTTTTCATGCTATATGTTTTTATAATCTTATCTAATGAATTTATGTAACTAAGGGGATTTTTAAAGCAGGGTGGGCGGTAGGTGCAAATAATACATATGTCATCTGCAATATTAATCACAATACAATTTCCTTCAGAACACTGGGGTTCAAATGAACGCACCTCAAACACTTCCCGAACATAAACTACAACGCCATCGTTTTTGTTTAACGATACATTTGATCTAAACATTCTGTAGTTATTTATATTTGGCGGTAAGAAATGTTCAATAAGAACTATAATATAATAGTTCCATGTTTTTAAATTCCTCGAAGATGTACCCAATATTATTTCAACACACTATGTTATCAAACTTCAAGGTACCTGTATTCTGAAAGTACTGATATTGCCTTATCGTTATGATAAAAAGGAAATGACTGAAGTGACAAATTTTATTTGACTTTTAGCTGTATAGGTACTTCGTTGTGTACGATTGAAGACCACGCTAAGATAGTAACGATCTAGTTACTCGCAAATCTGTGATATATTGTGGTAGTGTGTTTAAGTGAAATCTCAAAATGTCGCTGTCAATGTATTATATACAGGAAAATGTGGTTGTGAAAACTGTTTTGTCATCATACAATGTTTTAATACATATAATGATAGGAATGATTGTAGGAGTTTCTTTGTTGTTTGGTGTTACCAAAAATTACCATGTTTCCACGGTTCCAGGAAATATTATTCTTCTACATATCCTATTGTGTGTACCTGGTGTAAGTTCTTAAAGATTTTTATATATTTTAAACAAAATAACTTATAATCAAATCTTCTTTTACTCTACATTTTTCGTATTTGCTAAAAACGCCCACGGGCCGTCTACCCACTGGTGGTTTCAATGTGGACGAGTGTTTCGTTTGAAATATCTAAGTCTTCACATTGCATGCCATACAGCATCTGAAACATGAGGGAACCGGGAGTTTTTCTTATTGAGGTACCACATGCAACTTTACGCCTGCCCACAAAGATACTGGCAACACTAATGGGTGTCTACTTAGTCATCGGTGAAGGGATAAACTTATCCAAAGTGTGTCTTCGTACTAGTATCGAGAGGAGATCTTCCTACCAGGGTTTCACTGGGAGATGACGCTCCCGCAAAACACAGTCACCGTTTGTTTATATCAGTATTGTGACTAGGCGCCGATTACATGCAAACATAACGATTTAATATAGCCTCTAACAGTCGACTACTGGACATCGGGCGTAAAACAGTATCATATTATGAATGCTATATAAAATACAAGTAAATTCAAATTATTTATTGCTTACTAAGTGTACAATTTGATCTTAGAGTGATTGCTTAGGACTTGGTGCTTATTCCAAACATTGCAATTTGAATAAAACTGAGGATTAGACATTTTGAGTACGTATTAAAAATTGATCATAATTAGCTCGTATGAGTTTTACAACTTACAGATCTTTCATATTCATATATAATATTTTGCACATTTTTTTTTATGTAGTTGTAATGGAATAGGCGTTTGTCTTCTTCACCTGATGGAAAGTGTATATGAAGACAAAGGTCGATATTCGGTATGAAGGGTGTTCCCTTAAAAATCTTTTAATTTTTATGTAAAAGCATACAGGGAATCATCATTTTTAATAACATTTGGTGATTTATAAAATTATTTTATATAATTATATAATTACTTCAATGTTTCATCAAATTCTTTAAGAAATTTAGACACCGAAATGTATATTTAGGAATAAATTATAGCTGAGTTATTTATCTGTCTTTGTTTGTACACAATAAATAACAACATTCAACGTTAAAATAAACATGTCTAACAAGTCAGCTTTTCAACAAAAACTAAATAAACATCGTTTAGATATCTACGTTAAGCTGTTTTCACCATTTTAGCGTTATGATACAAAATAAAACATTACTAAAATTTTACGACTTTTTAGCTTATACTTAACCATAAAGAATTTATTACAGATCCTGTGATTTACTTACTTATGGGTTCATCAACAGCTGTTAAACTTTTTCTTACTAGTTGTACAAGCTCTTTACAAAATTACAAAATTATTAAGAGTACAATATTAAGCACAAATTTCTCAGACATACACGGCCTGAAAAAACTAAATTACGAGACAGTCTAACACAAAATAAAACAAAAAACAATCATTAAAAATAAACTTGTAATGTAAAATAAAGTAAAGTAAAACTAGATCTAGATTAATCATAAATAGAATTTCGTTTATTTAAAGACTTGATATTTTAAAGTATTTCGTCTATTGATCTTTTACAATTTCTATTTGGAACCGGAAAACATGTTTAAAATCCAAAGTTCTGAATAATATCTTTAAACAGAATTAATTACGTTACTCCTTATCTAGCAATGTGATTAATTTTTTTATCAACTGACTGATGAGTTACTCCATACCAGTGATTCAAATGATAATTGCATATGAGTTATATTTTGCCAAAAAAAGTCATGCAACTATATATTACAGCCTTTAATGGCATTGAATGACTTTATGACATCATGAAATTCAAATTAATACATTATATGTAAAATAAACATTTTGCCACATAATTAAGATACCATAATTAAGTCAATTAAGATTTGATTGTTATAAAAAATTTGAAACTTAACCTATATACATATGTAGGTGTAGTATGTAATTAAAATTTTACTAAAATAATTTACAGTATCGTTTAAATCTAACAGAGCTCTTTTTTTTCTATATTAAGAATCTGCCAAAGTCACTCTACTCTGCCTGATGGAAAGCATGAATAGAATCCAAGAGTTATGGTCACCATACTCATTGTAAATGCAAACAATGCAGTATGGTGACCAGCACTGTGGTGGCCTAGTGAGATACTTTTTCACGCCCCGCTTGGGAACAGTCATCGTGGCAGTGTAAGGCTTACATGTTATCCACGATAATTGTCACCCCTGTATCAATAGGTGTCCGGCCACGCGCTCACCAACGAAACATGACAGCATGGATGCTCTTGCTTTAGGTTGATACTCTGTGAGAGGGTAGTACTTCTCTGGCCGAACCAGCCCGTTCGTACTGAAATCAGCGTAGCTCTACTACCTACTGACTGTGACTGTTTTGTTTTTAAAAGTTTCTCATTAATAACTGAAAAGTAAAGATGATGGGTCCACCGCCTATGTCATTTTGTGTATAATTTTTCTGTATTTATTTAATATAAAAAAAAAATTCTTTCATTTACAGTTCACCCTTCTTATGTCCGAGTCAATTCTGGCTCTGACTCCATACAATACGTGGTCATCTATTCTTAGTAAAACAAATAAAAGACGAGTCCACTGGGCAGTACAAATACTGGCTTCAGGGCTTGGTCTAGCCGGATCCATCATTATCATGAGTTATAATGAAGTAAATTTCAATACTGTTCATGGACAATTTGGTAAGTAAATAAATAATCTTCTAACCTTGGAGCTTAAAATATACAGAAAACATATCTTATCTTAGTAATCTTTGAAACGTGATAATCTCTCCAAGATTCACATTTGTTTTGAATGCTTGGTAAATAAAAATTTCAATAGTTTATTTATAAGCAAAAAAAATGAGGTTCAATATATGAATCCTACCAATGGCCATTGGTTAACACGTTCGCATGAGCAACGTCTTATAACGTCGTATATAGTTACATAAATATAAAACGGCGCAACGTCGTATGACGTCCAGAAGATTTTCAATTTATTTCGACAGAACGTGGCGGCAACGTATATAGACGTTGTATTTCTTTGTATGGGAAAAAGATGCGCCTTAATACCAAGATCTAGACACGAGCCTGCTCACGCGAACGTGTTAAATATAATGACAAAATATAAATTAAAATAAACATTTCAAAACTCTAGGTTATAATATAACATATTAATTTCACATTTATTACATTACAATTACATAACACACTCATTTATCTAAGCTTCAAGAAGGTTAATTGGTGTGGTGATTGATTAAGAATAAAGAGACCCCTATTTCATCCTATCCAGCAGTGGACTACCACACAGCCAGATCCACAATGCAGGAGAATGTTACTGAAACAAAAAGAAAGAAAACTTAACATAAACCCTTTAAAATCTATCTAGCTACTGTGATATAGGAGGCTGAAATAATCTTTCCAAGGAGAGACTTTTATCCAACAATGGACTAGTTAAGTCTGTTGAAAACGATGACGCATAAAATTGCACCCAAAATATCACTAATACAGTTACTTAATATAACTATTTTAGAAGTATTTCTTTACAGTATTGAATACCTTATTTACTGGCAATGTTTTCAGTGGAAATTAATTTCTTACGACCATTATGTAAATTCGTTACGACGATTTCCTAAATTAACTTATTCTTTAAGAAACTAACATTCTATTTTTTTATACTTCCAGGACTAGTTACTTTAATCTTCACATTGGTGAACATGATCCTTGGTGTCGTGTCTCTCTTCTCAAAGAAGCTCTGCAGATTTATTCCACCTGTAATCTTCAAGATCACGCACATCGTACTCGGCATTATCGCCTATATATCAGCCTCTGCCTGTCTCTGCCTCGCTTTCGCCAAGGACATGTTTAAGATCTGGACAAACGAAAGCGTCTCTGTCGGCATTATTATTATTATTTCATGTGTAACCTTTCTCATATTAATTAATCCTTTCACGACGCTATGTAAAAAAATTATCAAGATCGTTAAAGCCAGATCAGGATAATAGATAAATCAGTTTAAATGTGTGCTGTTATAGATCTATTGTAAGTTTACTTTTTAGCTATTTATTATTTATTAATTATAAGATAGAACTACTCAATATACAGCTTAATGATACAATGTTTTGATACCAAATTGTTTTATTGTGTAATAGCATCACGTTTTCCTTTTTAAATGATTATCTACACTGCACAGTTTTATTACTACTACATATAAATTGTATCTGAAATTAGAAGTACATAATTAGTCTTTACAAATTTAAAATCATCATACCTCAGTCGTTTAACTGTATAATTTAATTTATGCTTACATTAAATTACTTATGTACTGAAAGACCTGTCAAAGGCCGAAAATCAACCAAAATGAACCGAACTCGGTTTGGACTAAACTTCATTAAAACTCCCGCATTACATCGGTCACACCAAATATGTTTGCCGTTTTAAGATCTATTTTCTCATTTAATTTATTGCTTATACAAATCGAATTGACAAATAATTATTCTTACTATTTATCTAAAAGTGTATTATCTCGAGAAATGATGGTGCAATTAATAAAAAATATGTACTAATGCATGTAATTCAATAAGGTAAAATTTAAAATATTTACACCTATTTCTAGCGATAAGTGACGGTTCCGTCTATTCTTAATAATAAGGTATAATAGTTAAATTTTAGTTTTTTCTATAGATCAAATGTGAAACCAAGAAATCATAAATATGTAATAGTCACCATTATAGAGTACTAAGCTCTATAACGGTGACTATGTGATAATAAATGGATGTAATAGTTACGCACACGAGGTACACTTTAATTCAGTTTAGTCTTTATTTAAAATAGCGCTATTCGGGATTTTTCAGTTCCTGTTAGTTCCAGTTCCATATAAGGTTTATCAAAAGGATTATAGAAGGCGTCACTAATAATTTCTATTGAATTTGAATATCATGAAATGACTTCGGATATATATATATATTCTATCCTTCTGAAATTAGTAAGATAACAAGATCAGGACTTAAAAGAATAGAAAAAAGTATTAAGTAATAAAAAAGACTACTAAATGACAAATAACATTAATAATAGTAAAGGGAATAAAAATCTTTTGTTAGAAACTTCCCAGCAAAATGGACTAGGTCCTGGGTCAAATAAATGTTGTGATTTTTAGTGAGGAAGCCTATCGTGGTGGCTGCGAGGGGCTATTTTACTCAGATAATTTCTAGGTCAAACATTGTCTTTTGATAATTAATAATAACTGAAAAAAGTCTAGTAGTGGTTGAACTTAAAAATTTTTTTGCTTTTCATTTCTTTGATCAACATAAATTGAACTGACCTTATATAGACCAGTCTACAGTTCCGGGTCAAGATAATATCACAGCCAAATACACAGCTACGCCTTATGTAAAAGCTTTTCTTTAATTTTATAATAAATTGAAGATTAGTGTGCGCTTTTCCTTAAAATAATACTTGCTGAGAAGTCTCAAATTTTAACATTCTCAATTTTTGATTCGCTTCTACACGCCCTTAAACCTATGTCGCTAATTAAAAACTTTTAAATTAATCCAATTAAAATTTTTCAAGAGATTGCTTTCGGATTATCTAGGTTTTGTCTCTTGGGAATTATGATAGTAATAATATTTTATGACAACTGAAATGAGCTTATTTTAACGAATTTAGATAGTATAGTTTTAGAAAAAGAAAATCGATTATCCGCCAAAAGTAAATAATTTAAATAATTATTCTGTATAATTTTATGACACAAAGATAAGTGTAAAAATTTAATTTTCAAATGTGCAGATTTACTTCTTTGTTATATATTATGACGTATAATACGCAATGAGACGATAATTAACCGGCAATCATTTTAATTTAACGAAACACGTAATTACTTGCTTTCATAGCTTTGACAAAAAGTCTTTTCTTAATGCACTTCTAAAAGTGACAGTGACAGCTTTGACAGTTACCAGTTTGGTCTCGGGCAGATTGTAAATATTTACTACTTTACTTACTGGGTATCTTCTTGTTTTTGAAAATGAAACAGAGTTGAGTATTATTATTGGACTGCCCACAGAGATGTTTAAAATTGACGAGCGAAAACTAATTTCAAGTCAACCTCTAATAGCACATTTAGTTCTTTTAGTAATAATGTCCAAAGTCGGCCAATATCTCCTGAGGTTTCCACCTATAAGAGCAGTTACAAAATCTCGCAGTATCATTATTCAAACTTAGCAAGTTCCATCCCATGATTATTACTTGTGGTTTATAACCAATTCCTATTTATATTGATGCCAGTTTTTGATCTCACTAAACACCCACTACGTACATTAAATTAAGACTTCAAAATATTTTACGACAAACGATACAAGTACTATGCAAGTATGATGTTTTTAAGAATCGAATAGACCATAGACTAGACTGAACGAATTCACAAAAAACTATATCATCATCATCATCATCATCATCTCAGCCAAAAGACGTCCACTGCTGGATATAGGCCTCCCCCAAGATTCCCCACGACAGCCGGTGTTGTGCCGTCCGCATTCAGTAGCTACCCGCGACCTTCACCAGGTCGTCGGACCATCTTGTGGACAGCCTACCAACGCTGCGTGGGCCAGTACGCGGCAAAACTACATATACTCGTATTATTCATTTGTTACTATGTTGTATTCTATTTAGTCCCAAATGACTCAAAAAGAACACTTTTATTCAAAATCAAACTAAAACGTCAGCTATTTTTAAGCTACTTACAAAAGGACTACCAAAATTTTTCAATAAAGTATTTATTACAATTGACATCAAGCACCCTAAGCTTTCTTACAATGAAATTCATATTTGGCCAATCGCACTATCTTTAATTTAAATTTATTAAATTTATTGGTTTTAGTTTGATTTTCTATAAAAGTGTGTTTTTATTAGTTTTTTTAAACTATTAGTTTTATTCTACTTTTTAGTTTCGTTACTTTCAAAATCCTGTTTTATTCGAATCATCAACTTTATAGATTTATCACATGTGAAAACTGGCTCTGAGTTGTTATCTAAACTATTTTGTACTATAATTATTTTTTGTATATAATGCATAACCGTTATGTAGGACTTGCCCTGTCAATTTTAAACATATTTTTTTGTCTTAATACCGTCCAGAGACCTTCTGTCCTGAGGCAAATAGCTGAGAACCTAAAAAAATGACAGCATGATCAACTGTGTAGTCTTGCATTTTATGGACAATTGATGCCCAACTCAGGGTCAACAGCAACTTTCGTCTCTCAGCCTACCCTAGCTTTATTTTACAGGGAACTGAATTAAACCAATGTAGATACATTGGTTTTATTTCTTGTATACCATCTGTTTCAAAAGTAAAAATTCCGTTACATAAATATATACCATGCTAATAATTGCATTTTCGTCGATCCCTAATAAGTGTGCAAAGTTTCAAATGAATTCGTCGTTTTGAAACCGGTGATAATCACGTTTAAAGATTCCGTTACATAGACTCACACATACATGTATTCATAGACACATAAATACTCGTACATACCAAGTTAACAAAAGTGTTTTAAAAACGACTCAATTTCCTATATGACACGCATTGCAAATTCGTTCTTTATCAAAAAATATTCGATTATAGAATATCCTACTAATGATATTATCACTTCATGCTTTTAACGCCTTCAATACTTCATTCTGTTTCTATGATTAAAACTTTTGAGACTTCATATTTTTATAATATAATACGGTTTTGGTTGTATCAGTAATCAACATGCCACTATGTCATATATTTGTACGTTTATAGTGATCTTATAGATATACTCTAGTATTAGATGCCATGCTCATTCTTTAAAAATATACTGAGCGTGCAGCATTCTGTTCTCATAAGGTGTTCTAATATTTTTTCCTTTTCATGGTTGACTCTGTTACATATTGCCAGTAAGCGACAGAACTTTATTCTTAATTTATGCACTGTTTTGTTCGTATTTTAATAATTTCTAATTTAATATGACTGTCAGAACAATGATTGCTGAATCAAATATGTGAAGATTCGAGAAATTCGTTAGAAGAATTCAAAAATAAGATTTTCTTTTCTTTCTTGACTTCTACAAAAATTAGAGGGTACGATGGTGTTGACAATTATTGCGTACGAGTCACTTTATCTCTACAGTATCTACATTATTAGCAACAGTTCTATTGCCAGCGTTGGTAAATCGATTCTAATGCAATGTATCGACTGCAAGGGCAACAAAGGGACAAAAAAAGCTCTACTTAGTTTAGGATGAGACGTTGTATGTCAGATTGCCGAAATGTTAAATTTAAAAAAAGTCGATCAATCTTTTTCGAGATTTGGAACCAGATTATATACATAAAATAAGTGAGATTAATAATAATAATAAACTAGCAACACTAGAAGCAGTTGAAATTACTCAAATATATTTTTAAAACACATCATTTTTCTATTAAGTATAGGGTTGGCCAACAATTCGTTAACATTTGAAAATCCCGTGCAAACATGTTACGGGAGTTTTTGGGACTGATGCTACTGGGATTTGCTTGCTACAAATATAACACATTGTGCCAATAAGACGGAGCCACTTGTCACACACCCAATAAGTCCCTGCCAGTGGTCATAGACATATTTACATAAAACGACGACAGAAGACGAGACGACATTCCATGGCCACCCAGAAGTCCAAATCTATCTCTAGTAGACTTTTTTTTACGGGGTTGTTTAAAGAATCGTGTCTACATGAATAAATCAAATACACTACGTTAACTAAAGTATAAAATCAGCGAAGAGATGTCGGTAATCTCGTGGTCGCTTTGTCGACGAGTGTTCGAAAATTTCGGTACTTGCGGTGCGACGGTGGTCATTTAGACGATGTAATTTTAAAAAAAAAAAATTGAACTAATTAGCTGTATTGTAAATAACCCATTTTTTTATATACCAAGTGATTTCTTCAAATGTTAAGTATTCGTGGTCCACCCTATTGAACGAAATCAATCACAACAAATTGTACAATTGTACAAATGTATAACATTTGGCTTAAATAGTTCCGAAATTAGAGCTTTCAGATTCAACTCAGTACTCTGTCTGCCACTGAATTCTACAAATATCTAGGTATTTCATAGTCCTTGGGAATATCAGAATCTGGTGCGAAACAAATTTTACGGAAACACCTTTCTGGCCGCCTGAAAAAATGCTTAAAAGTATTTTATCAGAGGGTAAGAAGCCAAAAAGGCAAGCAATATTAGCCTATAATATTTGGGTCCTGCTGGTTCTGGAGTATTTTTGTGGTGTAGTATACTTAAAATGAAATAGATGCCCTTAACAACTGAGTCTATCATTGCTGACTGTATTCCGAATGCGACACCCACGTTCGTTGGCTATGAGATTGTATATCCCGCGAAATTTTGGGAGTCGTGGTCTATTAAATATCAAGATCTTACACAATCGCAAGATATACAATCACAGAGAATATTTTCTATATACTGATGTGGAAGTACATTGCAATGTAGTTACAGTGATACCGGTTTAACTTCGCTCGCTCTGACTAAAGAGAATTGACGCAAGCCCGTAGTACTTAGTGCTAATGATCGCAGAGAAGTATAGAAGGGCAAAGAACTTCGTTGTCAGTTTTATCGGGCCCTAAATGAGTCTACTACAGACTTTAAAGTATCTTCGTTATCTTCGTTCATGCTGAAAGTTTTCTTTTTGTGATTATGGACAAAGTTATCATGACGAATAACTATCAGAAATATATCCTGAAAGATAGTATTGTTAGTATTATTGTTATTGATAGCTGTCGGACATGTCACCGTCCCTAGGAATCTACCAGGTGTATTAGTTGTTTTCGTCTTGCTAAAGGTGAAGATTTGCACAGGCACAACCAAATAACTATGATCGCATACCAACATTTTTTCCTAAATATCATCTTGTGAATTTAAAGGTGTCATACTACAAGTGTGTGCCTGACCAGAGTTTTCGAGAACGAACGTGCTCCGTCGTATTGGGATCTATTGATCTATTACAGAACTAAAAAGAATCTTGACTAACACCTTAAGAGACTCACGTTAGAATGTTGGATCAAGGAACTGATACAGAATGGTGTTATATTGAAGGTATGCAGCTTAATCAAAGACACGTCTGTTGAACACACAGTATATTTCTCGACAGAAATACAATGCTACCTACTAACAGTATATGAACAATTATAAATTAATATGTACCTACATCACACCTCCCCACCTAAACCCCCCTACGTACATGATTTACATAACCAATCACAGTAAGGTGTAGTACAATATTTCATCACTTAATGCTATCGAAATGTGGCCGTTTAACTTATATAATGCTAATTAATTATTCTAGTAGTATTTTATTTATTCTAAATAGTAATCTTACTTAATTTTCATACCCAAATCTGATTGGGGGTCTGCGTGTTCGCATCAGACGCCTCACCGGCGACCGCACAGGTGACTGCTGTGTCAGTTGCTTAGGGGAGCCTGGAGAGTGAGAGGTCGGTGATTGCAGACACTGAGATTGATCTCCAGCCAACGTATTAGTATCCTTTTCCTCCCTCTCAATCTCCGCCCTCTCCTCCACCAGGCCCGACTCTGGTTGTTGCTCCACGACATCCTCGAGTTTCTCCACACCTTCTTTTTCCATGTGGGGAAAAATATTAGTGGATCTGCGTCTGATTTGGTCAATATGCCTCTTTACCAATTGACCGTCATCCCTTTCTAGTATATATCTACGTGAACCCTCTCTGTCCACAACCGCGCCTTTTACCCACTTGTCCCGGTTGTTGTACTCCCGAGCCCAGACTGCGTCCCCTTCGGAAAATATACGTTCCTGTCCCCCGCTATTGGCTACCTGGCACTGTTGCGCGCGCCGCACGCGGTCCTCGAGAGCCCCGTCGTTCCGCAGCAAGTCCAATCGTGACCGTAGCGGCCGGCGCTGGAGTAACATGGACGGACTTTCACCGGTCGTACTATGAATGCTATTTCTATAGGTTATTAAAAATGTCTGTAGTGCTGTTTCGATATCAATAGAGTCTCTGTAAGCTTTTTTTATTACCCGTTTACACAAATTCACCGCGTTTTCCGCTGCACCGTTCGATGAGGGGTGATATATCGGCGAATGTGACTGACGTATGCCATTGCTCTTTAGGAAATCTCTGAATTCGGAGCTTGTAAATGGTGGGCCCTGATCCGAAACCACTTCTAAAGGCAACCCAAAACGAGCGAAGGTCGATCTTAACACCTTAATTACACTGGAAGCAGTTGTTCGCGGCATTTCAAATACTTCTAACCATTTCGTTGTCGCATCAATTACAATAAGAAAAGTCTTCCCATAAATTGGACCTAAAAAATCCACGTGTAACCTACTCCATGGCTGATCTAAATACGGCCAAGGCTTAGGCGTCGCTCGCGGCGGTGCTTGCGCCTCTATCGCACACGTCTCGCATCGCCGACAGGTGTCTTCCACGTCGGCGTCTATCCCCGGCCACCACACATAGCTACGAGCCAAACTTTTTGTCTTTACAATACCCATGTGGCTAATGTGGAGCTGTTCTAAGACTGAATGACTGTATTATTATTCTGTACCCCCACATAAGACAACCCTTTTCTATGTATAATTCCCGTCGTCTAAGAAAATAGGGTTGAAGGTCATCGTCATTGCACGAACTAGGCCAGCCGGACTGGACGTAAGCCTTCACTCTGCTCACTAAAACATCTTTCGACGTAGCTACTTTAATATCACTGTTTGTTATTGGTAAAAATTTCTCTACAAAATTAAAATATGTTACTTCGTTTTCGTCACTCGACGGGCGCGAATTGATTGCCGACTGAGGTAGTCTAGATAATGCATCTGCACAATTTTTCGTGGAGGTTACATATTCTATTTTATAATCATAACCCGATAATAGAATAGCCCATCTTTGTAATCGTGATGCCGCCATCACCGGTATACCTACTCTATCTCCGAATATGTACGTTAATGGCTTATGATCCGTTCGCAGAATAAATTTACGACCATATAAATACTGGTGGAACTTTTTGATTCCAAAAACAATAGCTAGCGCCTCCCTATCTATTTGGGCATAAGCCCGTTCGGCCGCCGTAAGTGTACGAGAGGCGTACGCGATCGGACGCTCCCCCTCCGGTGTGAGGTGAGAAATGACGGCCCCCACCCCGGCTGTGCTGGCGTCCGCTGTTAACACTAACGGTAAGTTGGTGGAGTAATGACACAACACTTCACTACTCTTCAGTACACACTTCACGGCCTCGAATGCACGCTGACATTCTATACTCCATACGTATTTATTACCTATTTTCAGTAACTTATATAGTGGCGATAATATAGTACTGACGTTTTTTATAAACTTAGCATAATACATAACTAAGCCTATAAAGGCTCTCAACTCTGACATATTTAACGGCGCCGGGGCATTCACTATCGCGTCCACCTTGTCCGGGCAAGTGTGAACTCCATCCTTACTAATTACATGACCTAAGTAGCTAACCGACTCCGCGAAGAAGGTGCATTTTTCTTTCTTTACCTTCAACCCACGTGCTCGCAATCGTTGACATACCTTATCTAAATTGTCTATATGTTGGACTGTATCTTTTCCCGTTATAATTATATCATCTAAGAATACCCCAACATGTGGCATATCTGCGAATAATTGTTCTAGCAGTCTCTGAAAAATCCCAGGACTCGATGCCAAGCCATAGACTAATCGTTTGTACATAAATAGCCCCTTATGCGTATTGATTACGGTGTATTTCCTCGACTCGTCCAATTCGAGTTGGGCATACGCCTGTGATAAATCTATTTTACTAAAGCGCTGCCCTCCGTGTAGTCTAACTAGTAAGTCTTCCACTTTTGGCAAGGGATAACGGTCAATATCGAGTACCTTGTTTAGCGTTAGTTTGTAATCAGCGCAGATTCTGATCGTGCCGTCCTTTTTTACGACCGGCACGATCGGCGTGGCCCAGTCTGAGCGTTCCACCGGCTCGAGGATGTCGTCGCGCACCAACTGCTCCAGCGCCCGCTCGACCGGCTCGCGCAGCGCGTACGCCAGCGGTCACGCTTTCATATACACGGGCTGCGCGCCCTCTCGTACCCGCACCGTCACCTGGCCGCCGGTGAAGCGCCCGAGGCCGTCCGCGAACACCTCACTATACCTGGAACTTGTCACCAACCTCTCCTCGTAACTCGTTGTGAGATTGAACGGGCTCGCTCACTGCACTTAAGTTATGATGCCCGGACACATATGGACACATTCGCTTGAGGTGTCCTTGCCGGTTACAAACCCGACACACGTAGGCCGCAAACCGACACGACGCTTCCTCGTGTGTAGCACCGCATACTCCGCACTGCTGTTGGTGCCGACGCTCCCGCCAACCGGCCGCGACCTGTGACCGCCCGTCGCGTCGCGCGCCGCTCGCCGACAGCCTCCCGCGGTACCCCGCCGCCGTCGCCACCGCTACCGGTGGCCGTGATGGTGTTTGCGGCGACCGCGCCGCGAATTTTTCACGGCTGTACATCGCTGGACACTCAATATGGTCAGCGGCTACGCCCGCTCGACCTTGGCATACCGTTGCTGCATCTTTTTCTGCCGCCTCTAAATTAACCGCCAACGTATAGGCCTTGTTGAAAGTCAGGTCATCCTCTGCGAACAACCGCTCCCATCCTCGTCGCCAAATTGTTATATTGAAGGTATGCAGCTTAATCAAAGACACGTCTGTTGAACACACAGTATATTTCTCGACAGAAATACAATGCTACCTACTAACAGTATATGAACAATTATAAATTAATATGTACCTACATCACAAATGGTTTTCGGGCGGGGCGTTCGACGGTCGATGCTGTGCTGCGCCTGAGGGCCGTTACCGAAGAGGCAGTGAGCTGTGGCGGCGTGCTGTTGGCGGTGTCGTTGGACATCGCCAACGCATTTAATAGTCTGCCATTTAGCTGCATCAGGGAAGCACTCCACTACCACGGGGTGCCAGAGTACCTGAGGCGGCTTGTGGCAGACTATCTTGAGGAGCGTACCGTCGTGTACGAGGACCGAGATGGTATTCTGAGGCGGCGGTCCATGTCGTGCGGTGTTCCACAGGGGTCCGTCCTCGGACCACTCCTGTGGAATATGGGATACGACTGGGCCCTTCGAGGTCGTCTTCCCCCCGGCCTGGGCGTAATTTGTTACGCTGATGACACATTGGTCACGGGGGACGAACTTTCAAGAAGCGGCGCGCCTGGCCACCGTAGGAGTCTCTTTGGTGGTCGGGCGCATTGAGGCGCTGGGTTTACGGGTGGCCCTAGATAAGACGGAAGCCCTTTTGTTTCATGGGCCCCGTCGTGGTCCACCCCCTGGTGCCTCTATCGTAGTCAATTCGGTCCTCGTACCGATTAAGGCCCAGATGAAGTATCTGGGCCTGATCCTCGACGGCAGGTGGCTCTTCGACGAGCACTTCCGACAGCTTACTCCAAAGCTGGTCGGCGCTGCTTCTGCTCTTGGGCGACTTTTGCCCAATTTGGGTGGAGCCAGCGTCGCAACGAGACGGCTATACACGGGGGTTGTTCGGTCAATGGCACTGTATGGTGCACCGGTGTGGGCGGCGGCTCTGACCGCCCAGAATAGGGCTCGCCTCTGGCGCCCTCAGAGGATATTGGCGGTTAGAGCCATACGCGGTTACCGCACCGTATCGACGGAGGCGGCGTGCGCGTTGGCCGGAACTCCCCCGTGGGATTTGGAGGCGGAAGTGCTCGCTGAAGTTTATCAGCGAACGGCAGACTTTCGGGTGGGTAGCGGCATTCGGCCCCCGCCCGAAGAGATACGCGAGTGGCGAGAGGCCGCTCGTCGAGCCACGATGGCTCGTTGGTCGTCCCGGCTGGAGGCTCCACGTGCTGGCTTTGCCGCCGTGGAGGCTCTCCAGCCGGTCATCGCCGAGTGGGCAGGGCGGCAGCACGGGACCCTTTCCTTCCGACTGACGCAGATTCTTTCCGGGCACGGTTGCTTCGGGAAGTATCTGCACTCGGTCGCCAGGAGGGAATTGAGTCCCGCCTGTCACCACTGCGACTGCAGTGAGGACTCGGCTCAGCACACGCTGGCGGTTTGTTCCGCCTGGGCGGCGCAGCGTGGGGTCCTCACTGCAGTTATTGGAGGAGATCTCTCGCTACCGGCCGTAATACGCTCCATGGTCGGTAGCGACAGTTGTTTTACCGCGGTCGCAACCTTCTGCGAAGACGTAATTTCGCGGAAGGAGGCGGCGGAGAAGGCCCGGGAGGACAATATCCACTCGGACCCAATTCGCCGCCGGCGAGCCGGGCGGCGGAGGCGCGCATACCAGCGCCTCATGCCGCCTTGAGTGTGGCCGCGGGTGGACGGGACGGGTTTTTCCCTCCATCCGCTACAATGGCCAGCCGCGAGGAGGCGACGTCCGCGTGTGCCATACGTCGCCTAAAATAGAGAGTTTACTCATAGATGGTGCCTGCATTAGCGGGCAGGCGCTGGGAGGGATCTGGATGTCGTAATAGCAGCGGTTCCCGGATCCCTCCTATCTCAGGCGCAGAGTGGCACACCGTGTGGTTTTAGTCGGTCCGATTCCGACACACCACCCTGCCGTAAACCCCGGTGGGGTGACGGCCCGAGGGGGTTTCCACACGTTAAAAAAAAAAAAAAAAAAAAAAAAGGAACTGATACAGAACAGTAAGAAGGTTCCTGTATTTGGAGTCCTAATCACCGATTTCTTGGTCCCTGTAGGTGAAGTCGGGGTCTACTGTTTTTATATGTTTAAATATATTTTTATATGCATGTTAATAAAAGTAATTTATATGTATTTTCATGTAATGAAATAAATCCTTAGATCCCACATTAGGATGCCCTGTATCGTGGGATTTAGTCCCTTTCAGTCCTATTGGCATCCAAGATATTATTAATTGTATAATATAAAATTTACTCAACAATTAGGTAAATATTAAGTAAGCAAAAAAGATTTAATAAACAAAAAATAAAAATAAACAAATAAAGAAGTATATTCGCAGTACTGCCAATATACTGAGAGTGCGTGTGTGCGCGAGCGCGCATATATGTGTGAGTGTCTGTCTGAATGTCTGTCTGTGTATCTATGTGTATGTATGCGTGTATGTTTATACGTAAGCAGATTTCCATGCAGCAATGCAATAGGTAAGAAATGATTTACAGAAAGAAAAATAAATCATCCTTAGGGCCTTCGCATTTTCAATTTTAACCAGACGCTTAAAGATTCGCATAGCCCTTTTAATTCTGGTATGGAGTGTGTTAAAATTTATGATCTGTTTAAGCTGACCATCTAAAGGGATCTTAAGATATTTTATTTGTATAGTTATTTTTTTTCTATTGGAGGGCATTAACAGGTTTCTGACAACAAGTATGAGTGCAGTCCTACGCTTGCCCCGAATTTAGGAGTAAATCATTTCGACACAAATTTACAGATTGTACTAAAGTAATGTAATTTAAGCGCAAGATTTCGATGCGTATTTTTTGTAAATTGACTATGCGTATACAAACACCGCGTGTAAGATAAAAGTACCCAAAAATAATGTCTCATGAATCTACCAGTTACTGTCAATCGTACCGTCTTCAGGACACATTAAGTTATGTATTGTATGATATGTTTATTTTTAGAATGATAATTCTCCTTTGTCATTTTAAATCATACATTAATTTTATAGATTAAATGTCTACTTTAGAGAGGCAAGTTTAGCCGGGACACCGTTTGTTAAACCAGACCAGGGTTAACTCTGAGTATTATAATGTATGTAAGTAAGTATTATAATATGAAAGGATTATTAGCAAATTGCCATTAAGTGATAATGCAAGTACTTTTAGATACCGTTAATCATTACACATTACTTAGATAGCAATTGCTATCATATGCATTAAAATATAGGATTACAAATATGTAGTACAGAATAATCCGCATTCGACTCAGGTATAGTAGCTTGCTTTTTCAAGACGCGTTCTAATATACTAAAGAGCTTTATCAGCGATTAGATTATTTTTGTTTTTATATAGGTGCAAATATCGCAAAATGTGCAACAAAATCTTATCGTTAGATAACGTTATTCGCTGTCTATAGGATCATAATATATTTACCTACAATTCTTAGCTGTTAAAATTATCATGGTGTGTCCAAATATTTTATCTATTATAACATGATAAATAAAACTCTTTGAATGGATAAAGTAATGGTTTGTTCTACTTTTGAAAGATAAGATTATTTTATGGAACATTTTAGTCAATTAAAATACCTAATGTCAACTTCAACGACAGCACGCTGTAAAACAATGGCGTATCACCTTATTCAGGCTAACAGAGATTGGATTTTTAACCACCATAAATAATTGTGAAATGACAACTATAGTTTTTACTGTACTTTTTTTTGTGCGGTAATCCCACGGATACCACCAAAAGGTGTTTATATCGGACTCGAACGGACCAAAAACCTCACGCCCTCTCAGGTACCAGTAACCGGGGAACCAGGTGCACCCTAGTACGGCAATTCCTGAAACACTGACGTACCTCGGGTCACCTACAGCACCCTTTTCTTCCTGCCCCAAAAGAGCGAGCGCGGTCCATAGCGTTCGCATCGCCACCCCGACCTGCTTCTGCTAGGGTGACAGATGGCCACACCTGCGTACCTGAGCGTCATTTTAGTAGCTTTATGAACAGTTTGATTACCAACTCTACCTATTTTAGATTCTTCTAACTGTGTATCAAGTGTTTGTGTGGAATTCTTTTTATTTACAAATACTAAACTAACAAATGAATTACTTTTAATTTGTTCATTAAATACATATTTAAAGAGCAAGTAAAGCAACCTGTACACCGACCTTTGCATCAATTTTTAACTGACTTCAAAAAAGGAAGAGGTTCTATGTTCCACTGTATTTATTTTTTATGTATATTTACCGATAATTATTCCGTCAATTATTAACCGATTATGAAAATTATCTTTTATTCAAAAGAGTTGATCTCAGTATCCTCATGTCAGGATCTGAGGATGAAATCGGAAGAAAATCGAGAGCAATTCTCGAATTGTGTTGGCACGTAACATGTCTTTAATAGATTTTCTAAAACTATTCTAGTATTTACATCTGTTAGTTGTTATCTCTGGGTGACGAGCTGATGATGGAAGGTAAAATTTACGCACGCATAGACCTTAATTAGTATTCTTTCAAGTTATTCACATGGACTGATACTGGAAGGTAAATTTTTATAACGGTTAGGGGTTAGAGAATAATTCTTTGAATATCATATGCACATACATTTAGGCCCTTAGTTGTATTCATTCAAAGGTATTCAAGTCATCTGATAGGTTCGATTAAGAGATGAACTCCCCGGTGGAATTTGATTGGCACCGTTTTCAAACAGATTTTAAGTACCTAGGACATATTATAATAATATATTATTTAAATTAACAAATATTTAGATTTAGACAAACCTTGTCACATAGTTATTTTGTAAATGTGTCGTGACGTGTTATAAAAGCAAATAGCTTGATATGTATTTAATAGTTAAGTAAATATATATTTACGTTCATTTAGAATTTTGTTGAGAATAACCAAATTACAATTCCTAGGTAAACTTTTATTTTAAGTAGTTAGAAAAAATCCAGTTACAGTACAGCAAATAAACCATTCAATCTATTTTAAATATTTTCGCATTTAGGGAGATTGCGTTTGGTTTTTTTAAAGTAGGTTTACTTTTTTAAATAAAAGTTTTTTTGATCCAGTAACCTGGCTTGAGACTCAAAATGCCAGGTTATCAACTTAGTAGCAGATAAGACTATCAAGTCAATAATCACCGAGTGCGAATTCGACAATCTCTTGAAATATTTATTATTTCAATATAAGATATAATAACTTTTTATTTACTAAATGGCTCGATCGAATATATCGGTTATGGCAATACGCACTGTACATGGTGAAAATTAAAATGGATTTTATGTTTAATGATATAATAGCCATATTGTCAAACAAATTGATGATAATTTAATGTTATGATAAGCTAATTTACGATACTTATTATGCACCTACTACTACTACTAGGTTTTTCAATCCTCAATATCATGTTTACAAATAAGCATAGAGAATTACAATATTTTTGAAATACTGCAGATAACTTAGAATACCTATTTATTTAAAATCAACATAAAGGTAATCTATATTTTTTTTACACTTGTTACTACAAAATCTTCATTGTATTTATTTTAATTGTTATACGACCTTTTTAGATTATGATTTTACTTTAATTTTATGAATATTAGATAGATGTAAGCAAACAATTGTCAAATAAAAATGTGATTTGAAATAGTATGTTCCAAATAACCTACGCTCTAAGTGAAATTATACTTTTGAAATTTTATATTTTAATAGAAATTTTTATGAGGTTCCTGTTTTATGTTATGATGTGACGTGACATCATATCAACAGCCTTTTTTATAATAGACCACTGCTGGACCATAGACATCTCTTCAGAAAGGTTTAATTTTTTGTAATATGTCTTGTTTAATTGCTTTTATTAGTAACGTTCAACAATTTTCTAATAATATAATATATTATATTGGGTTATCTGGTTTCTCTTTCAATTTAATCTCAAAAAACAAACCAGTATTCCAATTACGTTACAGTTTCTCTATGCTTACTGATGCAATAAATGTTTTTTTTAATAAGAATCAGGATGACGATTATCAGTATCAAAAATATCTACTCATACTCACTTGCTTTGTTACATAAATCAAAAACGTAAACAACATGAAAGTAAACTAGCGATAAACATCTTAAATGCTTATAGTACAAGTCAGCAAATTCAAAGAAGTATAATTTATCTTTATACGATACAAAGACGATAAAGGTGATGTCATGAAAGTAAATAAAAGGTATCTTAATACCTTTCAATCTGTCTAACAAATATGGGATTTAAGTAACGAAACGATGTAGATCTAATGTAAGTGTATTCTATGGTAATACTCACATCACGATAGATAGGTTAATTGAAAATCGGGTTCAGTGGTGCTGGAATACCTCACGCCATTGTTTTATCGATCGATCATGTAGTGTTTACAAACGATAAATATTTATGACGAAAATAAGTACTTTTATGTTTTTAAAATATTTTCATTCCACTATTTGAGTTCTGAAAGTCAATGCGACTATATACAATAATCATTACAATCATCATCATCATCTCAGCCAAGAGACGTCCACTGCTGGACATAGGCCTCCTTCGAGGTTTTCCACAACAGCCACAAAGGCCTACCGTGACCCTCACCAGGTCATCGAACCACCTTGTAAGGGGCCTACCAACGCTGCGTTTTCTAGTACGCCGTCACCACTCAACAACTTTATGGCCAATTCAATATTCATATCGTTCAAATACCAATGTTGTATTTAGTCATTTGGAGGTTTATTTTATTGGTGGCAATAATAGCAAGAAATATGCAAAACTTTTGGAAATTAGAATACCAAAATAGATCTATCTTCACACAAATATGTACCAAATCGTCACTTTTATTCCAACCATTTAAACCGTTTGATCAAGACAAATATTTTATGTAAGCATTTTTTATTGTATATGTAATATACAAAATAATATACCTAAATATTAATATTTATTGGTTAAGTACGAGAACATACTATTGTATTCCGTTTTATGTGGTAGTTTCATTATATTATATATCCATCCACTTTGAGATGATATAATATAATTGTAATAAATGTAAATAAGAATAGCTAAAATAAGAATTTAGATAATCATTTGTGTACATACTCAACTATAATGTTAAGTATGCACTTCTACCACTAACCTGTGATTGTCCGTCCCATCGGATTGTGAGAGTGAAGGAACAGAGAGTGCACCTGTTTTTATGCACACACTTGTGCACCATAACATATCTTCTCCGTAGTTGGTTGGTCTCCTTGAGACTGGCCGCCGAAACCGAAATCAGTTAAGAGAAAACAGATCCGTGTTATTAGGTACAAGAAATTCATCTTCTGGGGACTTATATTAATTCATATATTTATTAAGATCCATGATTAGTGTTCTAATAAGTATGTGTTTTTATAGTGTGTACCGTAACCTTAATTTACTATATTATTATAAACAATTGGGTGCTATAAAAGAATAGAACCAATCAGATAAAGTTATCTATAGATATTAGTAATTCGAACGACTCCACTGACAACAGTTGGTAACCTGAATTGCAACTGGAAATTCATATTTATTGTTTTTCATAAACAACACGAAAATTAAAAATAATATGACTACAAATGAAAATGAGTCTTCGCAGCGTTTAGCCGCGTTTAATTCAGAGAACAATAATAGAGGAGATGATTATAAACTGAGGGTGTTCCATTCATCGTGGAACTTGCTAGCTCATGTGTTAATAGGTTTTGTAGTCGGTGGAGCTCTCATCTACGTATTTAGAGGAGGAGTACCCAGTGGAGCCACATCTATACACATCGTGTTATGTGTTCTCGGGGTAAGTGGTTACTTTTACTTTTTAGTCACAACTTAATACACTTTAAAACCACAGTTTTGAGAGGAAACATCATGTTTGATTTTTTAAATTTCTTTAGCATTATTTAATATTTTTGGATACTGACATCAAAACAAAACAAACATAAATAAATATGCGTATGTATTTGTACTATAGAATGGTATTTAGCCATAGAAGTAATACTAATCTTAATATATTGAGACTATACTATCTATCGACGAAACTTTGCTATTCGTATTATTTTTTTTTGATCGATAATTAATTCTATTGATATTGCTCTAAAAATTTTATGCGAACAAAAGATTAACTACGGCAATAAGGTTTTTATTCGCATTAACTTACATCTTAAATTTAATAACTGTGCTTTTTACATTTCCTGAGAACATTTCGGGTAACGTCAATTATATTTTTGTGTGTTGTATGATGATGTACTCGTAGCCGATTTCGATTACGGCAGCCAGTCTCAACGGAGACCAGCCAACTACTCGGGAGATATTATAGTGCAAAGTGTGTGCGCAAACACAGGTGAACTCTCTGTTCCCTCACCCTCACAATCCGATTTGACGGTTATCCGACACGACCAGGTAGAGATCAAGTACATGACCGTACGTAGCTTTACGTGCTCCCCGAGGCACAGGGGTTAAGATCTTAACTTCGAAACTCCGGGTTGTTAATAAAAACTTTTGTAACCAGATAGACTCAATAACACATTTTGAACAGACTTAGGAATTGAATCTGAGACCTCTTGATCGGCAGCCACATACGCTAACCACTGGACCCACGAGGCAGTGCTATATATTATACTATATATGTATGATTATTGTTAATGTAATCGTAATGTGTGAATTTAAAAACTCATTAATTTTTTTCTACGTCTCCTAACAAGGTAAAATATTTTCTCGCTGACTTATTTACTGACAACCAAGAAAAGGAGTTTCTTAACATGAAGTTTTGTATTCTTTTTACTGCTTACCGATATTTTTATCATATGGTCATCCAACTAAACATATTTTTTGTTTGAAAGGGTGTACTCCTAAGATGATAATATTATCCCCACGTGTGGATCTCATGATATCTCTCTCTCTATGAAAAAACTAGAAATTAAGAGCACTTGTAATGTTTGTCATTGTTATTGAAATTAAATGGCATCGCACGCATCAGCTAAGCAGTATTATATGTAACCTCTAATTCTAGTAGATATGGTTTACCACAATGTCGACCACGTATTTGTTTACCTATTGTGAAAATGTCTACTTTTGGACAAAAAGTGTTTTTGTTCAAAAGAAATCTTTAGCTGAAGCAGACGGAATTCTTGTTGAAACATATGATGACAATGCTCTGTTGTATACTACATGTAGATACTGGTTTACACGCTTTAAAAAAAATAACTTTGACCTCGACGATAAATAGCGTTCTGCAACACCGACAAAGTTTGAAGACGAAGAATTGGAGGCATTGCTTTGATATCGAGACACGATACAGTGATTCTGTTTTTCGATGAAATTGTAAAATGAGTCTATTCATGGATTGTGTCAAAAGTTGAATCGTTTTTTCGATGGAGACTTCGATTGCTGTCAGAAAGATGGGAGAAAGTAGTGTTACTGTAAATGCTAAATAACTGATATAAATACATATATACTTTTTTAATGCATACATATTATTTATAGAAGACACTCCAACTCCGAAGCAAATATTAACAGATCATGCCAACATTTCGTCCACTCCGGCAATCGAACCTAAGACCTCAAGTCACACACAGCAGTCACATATGCTATCGCTGCGCCACCAAGGCACTCTTTATCAAGTCGATATTGAACTAAATTTTCAATAGTTAAATTGGATCTTTGATCGTTTTAAATGTTTGAAATTTTCTGTATAGAAGCTCACCGGGTAGTATTTAATTTTGGGTATAGTACCCAATTTTTTGCTATTATCTGCTATTGATATTGTGGTTGCTATTGCTTCCTTTACATTGCATATGTGCTAAATATTTAACAAATATATTTTTTCTTTCTTTTTCTAATAAAGAGCCTACCAAAGTGATTCTACTCTGCTTGATAGGAAGCATAAATAGAATCCAAGAGTTATGATCACTATACTTGTTACGAATGCTTATAATTCCGTATATGACCCACACTATGGTGGCCTGGTAAGATGCTTTTTTACATCCCACATGTTTTTTAATTTTATATTTATCAAAAAAAGAAGAAAAACTACTGAAGAATTTAGTAATTGTAGTGAGTTAGTGTAAGATTCTAAACATGTAAGGACCGCTGAGCTATTCTCAATGATCCATGCATGCAATTTCATGTGCATATAATCTTGTAATTGCTTATCATTCAAGGAAGTTATGTAACTTAATTCAATGATGTTGAGCGCGATAGCCAAACCAAAATAACAATTATTATCGGTCTCTTAACCTATAAAACTTATCAAGCCATAACATTTTATTTTAAAAGCATTTCTTGATATGTTTTTCAGTATCAACTACTAATGGCAGAGGCCATACTCAGCATATCTTCACATAACAGTTGGTCAACACAATTCACACTAGCTGACAAAAGAAGAGCACATTGGATCCTGCAGCTCCTCGGATCTGGTCTGGCAATAGCTGGCACTTTTATTAAGATTTTAGACAAGACTGAACATTTCAATACTTATCATGGGCAATTTGGTGAGTAATCTTATAGTGAAAACATTTTAAGGTGGGCCGCATGTGTCATTCATCTGTAATCATTTCTGCGTCATTATTCTTTGAAAGAATAAATATATTAATCGACAATGAAAATTATTTGTACCTATATTCAACATATTTAGTGCCTTTAATTTCTGTTTATTTTGGGCTAATTTTTACCCACGGCTCCGCCTTCGTGTGTATCAGTTATTGCGGTTATGACAGCCTATGTTTTTTTCTAAAAATCAAAGTATTTCCATGGCAAATTTCATGGAAATCGGTGTCGTGGTTTAGCCGTGACAACATAACAAACAGACAGGCACAGTTACCTACGAATTTATAATATTAGCATGGATTACTTAGATTTCATATCTATAAAGAAGTAATACCAACAAAATAAAACAAAAAGTGTTCAACCGCTATATATTACATTATAATGTAAGATTATGCTGGCCTCCACTGGATGTATAAAATCTAATATACATAACATACATTGTACTGATAAGGAAAGTCTTAATAATGACGCTTTATTTATTTATCTTATTTATACTTTCGGCATTACAATTTTCACGGAGCGGACTTAATGCCACATAATATTACCAACTATTTAACCAATCCACATCAATTTTAATTTAAAGTATATCGGTTAACGTTTTTATACAGAAGATTCGTAAATATTACTTTAAGGTATTTGAGATCTATGATTAGTATGCAAGTGGTAGAATAATTAGCGCCGCAACTTGATGTGACTAGTAAGCTTAAATTCTAAATACACTTATTTGCTTAACTCCGCGACATTGCCTTCACTCGTATTTTATATACCTAAGTGGAATCAATCTTACTCTAAGCAATAGCTATATGTTAAACATTACATTAAAATAAATATGCAGGTTTCGTCTAAAATATTTAATAAAAACTAATAAGATAACTACACATATATATGTAAATAATACATATATTCGGAATATATCGTGTGTCGCGTAGAACTTTACTAGCATACAAGAAACAGACACAAAGTGCACCCAGACTCAGTAGGTACAACAAATTGTGAATCACACAAAGTGTGGAGTTTGAACCCACAACATTCCGCGCAGTAGAGAATGGCGTGGCAACCGATTAAACCACTAAGTCATTTGTGTGGGAAAAAATAACCGATAATACAAATTAGAGTTACGATAGACGTTTCTTATTAATTTAAATTCTTATGTATTATATATAAGTATTAAACGTAGGTTATACAATTTGCCTAATTTTAACTCTTTAAGGATAGTTTTAAACGATTTAACAATAATGTTTTTAGATTGACCTGTTTAAATATTATGACTGCTCATTAAACTGTGAAAAGAAAAAAAACATAACAAGAGTAGTGGTTGTACGTATATACATGTATATTTGATATTAAAGAGCTCTGGAGTACATAGTGCGAATAAAAATAATCCAAAATGTAAATCTATGCATAAAAAACAACATAAAGTTATAAAATGTTAAGTTGGTTTGGATACACTTCAAAAATTCAAATACATTTCGGCACCGCTTGTGCTCCAATTTTGACAATTGAAATTGTTCCTTATGGCCAATCAGTGGAACCATAATGTGCCACGGTGAAGCAAGGTATAGCTACTTAGTAATAAAAATTAATTATGTATTATTTTTATTTGCAGGTCTCGTGGCCTTAGTATTCACAACCGTTTCGTTGGTGAATGGATTAGCATCTCTATGGGCTCATGAAATTCGGAAGATAATACCCATCCCTCCTAAGCTTTCTAAGTTGTCTCATATTTGCTTCGGTGCTGTGGCGTTTATTATGGCCTCTATCGCACTTTGTTATGGATTTGACAAGCAGCCTTTCAAATTACAATTAGGACGTGGAGTCAGCTACACCCTCATTGGTTTTACCGCGTGTTTCACAGCTATTATCATTATAAACCCATTTATCAGCTTAGTAACAAAGATCAAGGGTTAATAATGCTACCTGAGAAATGTTGATAAGGGTATAGTTTTTACTATTATACTAGAGGTAACTCTAAGTATTATGAAACTTGCTCATGCAATTTCGAATGTTGTATTAAGTACTCATATTATGTTACTTTGTTTGTAAAACTATATTTACAAATAAAATTTATTTACAAAATTATAATGCTAGAATGTAATTATTCATATTTTTGTCCACGGTCAATTTTCAGATCTAACGTTCGACCGGCGTAAGTTCGGTGTAACTGGTGTAAGTTCGTCCTGCCGTGGTAGTAGCTTCGAGCTGCTTGTGCACCAAGCAGTTCTCATTGTGTTTACAATAAATACAATTATCACTTAATTAAGAGTCGTAAAAACAACATCTTTGTCTATACTATTAATACACTTGATACACGCTTACAAGGAAATAAACATACAGGGTGGGCCACGAATTAGTTAACATTTGAAAAAATCTCTTCGCTAATTTTTCTTTTAGTTAACACAGTGTATTTGGTTTATTGATGTAGAGACGACTTTTCAAATGAAGCCATAATAAGAAGTTTGCTGGGGCATTTGTTTGCGCAGGATGTTAGATTCAAATGTTAACGAATTCTTGGTCCACCTTGTACAAATGAAACTAAATAAAGCATATTAAAAAAAATAATATACTACTTTTAGATCCTTCAAAAATTGTTTATTTATGTATGAAATTCACACATCAATGATTATGTGTAATATTTTACAAAATTTAATATAATGTTTTTATTTATTATTCACTTTTTGCCAGGCGCTTAAAGGTATAATTTTGGAACTTAATATTTAAACGAGACTTCTTGTATTTTAGTAAAAAAACAACAAAGGAAATGTAGTAGTGTAGTCCACAAACAACGGATGGTAAATGTCGATCAGTGTCAATAAACACATTGCATCATACAGACTATATCTTTTAAAATGAATCTAGGAAATGGCAAGTAATCAACTGTTATATTTCCAGGCAAAAATCTTAACCGTTTTATGTGAAAAATACTAACTCTATCACATTCGAAATCATTACCCGAAGAACAGGTCAAGATAAACGAATAATTGTCACAACCATCCCACACTATTACATCTTTATGACTTTTGAGCAAAAGGAACCAGAAAAGACTAATGGGCTTCGATACGCACTATCTAGAATACTGTATTGTTGTCAATGTTCCGTGTGCGAATGTACGGCCATTTAAATTGATAAATGAGATACCGTATGTAGGAGCATGTAGGACCCTTGACCGGAGGCCTACTGTGACATTATTCGTATTCAATTGGTGGATTCCCGAAACCACAAATAGTAGAATATGACGTATGCCGATGATTCACTAGCAAATACGCTCAAGATGCATAAACTATATTGAGAATTTATCGCTGCCTTCGAATAACTATGTACAGTGGCCACCAGTTGTATTTTACATGCACAAAATATACTTACAACTAAAAGATGGTTAATGACCCTCACAGCATTTTTACCATAACTTATTTCTTATGTGCGAAGAATATGTATTCATATTTCAAGAACCAAATCAAAATGTTAATTTACTTGAAAGGAAATGGTTTTTTTTTATTTTTGTTATTTTATTTATCAAAAAAACAAAGAATTAGGTCCTGGGATGATTGCTCTTTGAGGTGGTCTTCGTTAAGTAGTGGACCTCAATATGCTGAAGAAAAAGAACAAACGGGCTGAGGCTCTTCAAGAGTCCCGATCTCGTACCGAGAGTTAGTTTCCAGCTGACAATCTGCAAGAAAAAATAACAAAAAAAACTCCAACACACCACAGCCAAATTGGAAAAAAGAGCAAGAATATAAACAATGACTTTATATTTATTTTTGCTCTCTCTGTATATATTTATATATTTATGTTTATACGTCGAAGGTACACAATTATTAATCGAAATTGAGAAACATATTTCAGTTATGTGGTCGGAAATATAAAATTATACCTACTTAGCATTTTTAAAATATGACCACAGATAATATTTATCAATTTCATTTTATTTACCTTTTCTAAGGAAAGCCCCACCTGTAGCAGTAGACTTGATGAATTATTTAATTTGTGCTGTTTTTGAAATGTCACATTTTCACACATTTTATTGTTATATTAATCAATCGTGTTTTATTGACAACCTCAAGTCGATCACGCGGTCGTCTTCTGTTGCAGTGGTACCAACAGGAATGGGGTCTTCGTCATCGTTACACCGGTGTAAACTGCGGTGTAACTATGAGGAACGCATTGCTTTTTCTAATCAAAACAATGTTTAAAACGATAGACGGAGTAGCTCCGTATGTTACCTACTGACTTTTATCTAAGATTTGTAATAACTTGACTTCGGTATGTCCACACTTTTACGAAACTAATGTGTTCTGTATTAATAACGCATATCTGTTTTTTAAAAGATGAAATTTTTTTTTAAAGAGATCACTCTTAATAATGAAACACTTTGTAATAGGGAAGAGTCATTTATTATTAGATAGAAATATACCACATTCGAAAACGAATTCTTTATTTTCAAACACGTATTTGAAAAGGCAAAGATAAAACCTACTTTTTACTAACTCCTGAAGAAAAATGTACTTACAAATCACTGAGATGGATAAATATTCTATACTGAATAAATACATACCTTCCGTCTACCGTCTTCTATTGTAATTATGTTTAAACCGTGGGTTAAACGCAAATAAATCTATTCTATACGTTTTTGTTGTGACTCCCCTGGAATGATTTACCTATTACGGAACATGGTTTAATTTACGTTAGTTTCATTCTGACCGTTAGCTGGAGTAAAATGGAAACCCATACGAGTCGCCTGGAACCCTCAATAACCATCATCGCATTTTAGCTTCACGCTGACCAAACAAGTTGATACAGGGTTTGTGTCCAGTTTTCCTGCTCTGTGTAATAGCTCATAGTTCCTTTAGTCAGGTTTTACGACATCTACGGGATGAAAAAGGATGGTGACACACTTATAAATCCATCACCACATGGTTAACAAAAGGTTTATGTTTGTACAGAGCACGGTAGAACAAATCTTTCACTGTTTCAAATATTGCACATAACGATACAGTACTGTACTTGTGGTTGAATTGCGTTTACAGTCGATGTGAACCAAATAATGACTTGATTTTAAAGAAAGTGAATTTACACTTTTACTTCACGTAAACAATTGTTTTAAAAGGTTTAAGCGCAACGCCTGTTTTAACGCAAATATCAAAAAACATATCAGCGTTTTAAATATAAAACGATAAAACTTTTTATAGGAACTAAATGCTGTTATCGGTATAGTTTTTGCTAATTAATCCGCTGCTACAGAGAGGAAGGTAGTCTTTGCTGCCATGTTATTACAGTAGTATCATAAGCGATTGTTGTACCGAGATCACGGATTCGAATGATCTGCAAATATTTGTTTCGGAGCTTGGATGTTTTTTATGTGTAATATGTATGTACGTATTTAAAATAAAGTTTGTAAGTATTCTATCAATCTACCGTTCACAGTACAACTCCGCTTAGTTTCAA
Source organism: Hypercompe scribonia (assembly GCA_949316085.1). NCBI lineage: Eukaryota > Metazoa > Arthropoda > Insecta > Lepidoptera > Erebidae > Hypercompe > Hypercompe scribonia. Next base: position 11,816,485 of record OX438981.1, on the reverse strand, counting down.
ACTAGATGGTATTGCGTGTCATTATTATTATCTAGGATAGATACATATGTTAAATTTATAAAGCCAGTTTCAAGATTCTTTACCTTTCTTTGTTGTCTTTGTTGGGTGAAGTGTGGCCATGCATGGAATATCGTGGGTCAATCTACATTTTCGTCGTCTCTGCAGAGCTCACCACTGCCCTCTGAACCACTGGAAGCGCTATACCGGCCAGCACTAAATATAACAGATAAAATAATATAAATAAATAACTTTTAATTTTCTCACCACAAAATTATAAATATTTATAAATATTAGGCTTAGTACTTAATTTTATTTCACAAGACAATATTCAGGAGGCTTGATGCATAAACCCGTGTGTCCCAGATGTCCGCTCCGTTACTGACCAATTGTGACGTACCAAAGCAATACAATAATTACGATTATCCAATAGTGAATTTTGAAAACGTTGAAACGTTGGTTATGTGTGTATGTGAGAGTGCGTGTCTTTAAATAAACATAAGTATAGTCCTTTATTTGAGTATCAGTATCTATCAATAAGTCTCTAGGCTAATGATTAGAAACTCTTTAGTATCATCGTATGATAACTCTTGTAGTATAAACGTAGTGTACACGTTCAGTAAATGATTTATCATATTATACAAACGTGTACTCTGTACCATGTAGTGATGGCTTGAGAATGAGGTACGACATTGTACAAGTTCACATACGGCCTGTACCTTACCTTTACGTATATTAGAAATGTTTTTATCTAGGGGTAGTAAAGACTTTCAGGATTTTACTGTTTTCAAAATAAACAATTGATATACTGTGAGTGCTTTTGGTTCAGAGTAAAATTACAGTGGAACAATCTCAGTGTTCTAAATGCTGAACTTTAAAAATAGCTCTCTGAGCCTTTTCAGATTGAATTAGTATAGTCTTGCTAGCTCCACCTTGCTAAACATAGAGGTTCTGATAAAAACGTTTAAGGTTGCATAATCAGTTGATTGTCTGAGTTTTTTGAAAATACAATTTAATCTTCTGATTCTTGTACTCCTATTCGTGCCTATAGGCCCCAAGACAATCTCACCTGTAAGCGGTGCGCCGGCTAATCATCTAAGGCGCCTGCATGAGATGCTGGCAAACAAGACATCCCGATTAGAGGCAATAGTCTCGCTACCTATTACGTGTGACCAAAATATTGGTGTAAAGCGAGCATTTAATATGCCTCTGAGGAAATCCTATCCCCTCCGAGGAAATAGGTGTGATTTTATGTGTGTATGCCTCGTGCACTTACTGACTGGTTATGATGGCAGAAGTTCATCGTAACTTCGTTAATATTCACTCCAAGATACTCGAACCAAAGTGGCAGTCGTTGGCGTTGATATTTAAATCAACATTATTTAAGTATATGCAGAGTAGTAGTAGTTTCTTTTACCGTCGTGTTTGTGGGAGAAAGGTACGATTTTGATTTTCTTAATAATGCCTGTATTACTAATATAATAAAAACGGGTTTGAGAAAACTCAAATGGCGCCCTTTTGTTCCTACTGTTTCATCAAAAGGAAGGAAACTTCAGTTTTTACAAAAGAATACAAGATTATCACATCTGTACAACATAACGAACAAGAAAATATACGAGTACATGCTAAGCAATATAGTGAATTTAAAGAAATATTGATAAATTGATAAAATGCAGAGGCACTTCTACAGCACACAACACATACGTATCATTTTCTTTTCTTTTTTTAAGTATAAAAATTGCCGACTTTTTTTGTCAAGTCACCTACAGTTCTAATTTATATATGTACGTCACTTAAACAATACGACTATATTGCGGAAGAGTGAAGTGTCCTAATACAAGCATTTATTTATCTAAAACGATACTTCAGATTCTAGCTCTGTAAGTACTAAATTTGTGAATAAATTGTATAAAAAAATAGTAACTGAAAGTCGATATATAACGGCGAAGAGACTCTTGTGTTTAACATCTGACATTATTCCAGCTATCATCATGGATTACTAATGCTGTATCATCTGTGTAGGTGAATATATCTACTTTGGTATTAGTAAATGGCACAAATTATTAATATAAATAAGAAAGATGGTAGATCCTAAAACGCTACCATGTGGAACACCAAAATTAGTATTGATGTCATCACCGTACATGGAATCTATTTTATATATGTACATTGGGAGAGGCTTGAAAAATAATTTTAAAAATTTGCATTGACAAATTGTGATTTTTGCTATCAATTTAGGGATACACACGTAGTCAAACGCCTTCGATAAATCAAGAAGACACCAAAGCACTGGACTTTTTGATGCAATTTGTTAACAACCACGCTAGTGAGGACTAGGACCGCATCTTTGGTGGACAGCATAAAGTTTCAGCAGGTCTTTAAAATTCTTCGACAGTACCGGTAAGTAGGACGTTCAACAAGAAATAAATTTGCAAGATGTTGTAGACATAATGTTAGCAAATCGATCACAGTTTTATAGTGTTGTTGGTAAATTGAGCAGACTTGTGTCTGCAAACTACTAGAACCTTTACCAGTTGGCCTTAGAGTAGTAGTAGTAGTAGTAGTAGAGGTCGTGCGAAGGATTCCTTTACGCATGTGATCCGCCTATGTTGTGAACGAGGTCTGGGCGTGCAGACGGTCGTAGTCCGCTACGAGGTGATATTTTCACTGAAAAGGAGCAGATCTGAATTAACCACGTTTCCAGTGGCCATTGTTAAAGGAGATTGGCTGTTTGGATTATGACTAAGCACTAAGCTGTCGATCTCTACCTACTCCTCGACACCGGCCTACTGACATCTGTAAAGTTGTAATTTTTTGTAATTAAACCTCGCATTGTGGTTATTAAAGTCACCCATCACAATTTTGAAAGAGCAGTTGTTAAAGTTTTCGGGAGACAAGAATTAATTGTTGATCTCGACAGGCTTGTAAAAGGAAATGACGCTACAATGACCAAGGTCTACTGTGATAATTTCAACCCCGTTCTGTATCGAAACTTTAGTTAATTTTTTACTTCAACGGAAGCAACAAACACTGCGTTACTGTGCGTTTGATTACAGATCTCATCGATAAGCCTGACTCCAGGGATGTGTGGCTGTCTCTGAGTTTCAGTATTACGTGGTTTGAAACAAGTCAGCAAGTCTTTCTGATTTGTTTTGTGAAAAACTCCCACGGTCAAAAAAACTATACAAAAGGTCGGCTTTAAGGGTGGACTGTTGGTGTTTACCATCGTGGTGAAAGGATCGGCCAATCGACAGTAAGCACGTCGATTGTTTCCAGGATGCGCAGGTGTATGGCCTACATGGTACGACATCTTATGATTTTGGTACTGGAATTTATTTCCGATTCATATCTACTGATACTAAAAATACGAAAGTAACTCTGTCTGTCTGTCCATATAATAAACTTTAGCATATACTATATATTACATTTGGATATACTCGCAGGCAAACGGGGAAAAGCTACTATCTTAAAAATCAGTACACATACATCTATAATTTTAAATAGGCGGCAAAGTAATTTTAGATAGGTCAGGTAACCAATTTAAAAGTTAACTGATAACGCAGGTGTTGATAGAAAAAATAATAAATATATTATATGTATATTAGCATCGTTGCCTGTAAGAGATTGCCTACCTAGATTTTAGGTTACAGTATTTTAAAATAAATAAAATTACGATAGATACAATAAAATTTAAATAATTAAAATTATGTATTTATTGTAACTTATTCTAACTTTTCTTAAAAGACAATATCCTTACTTACTGAAGACATACACCTCCTATCGTGGTAGACTTCACAAACATACATAAAACGGACACAAAGTATAGCCAGGCAAAAAACAGCAATTTATAGACACATAAAGTGTCATACCATGTAACGATCGAACCCACTACACTAAGCCTAGTAGAAAACGGCGAGGTGAACGCTTAAGCCACTACGCCATCCGTACAGTCCAATTTTAGGCTGTAACTTTAGCTTGCATACAAGTCTGTGTGCCTATGCGATACTTCAGCCAATATCACTTCTCCTGATTTCATCTGATAAGTCAAGCAATTACGATTACAGCGTGTCTAATAAAATCAAAGTTATTGGAACACTGTAGGAACTAAAGTTACCACTGTTAAAGTGTTTAGTCTGCAATAAAATGATTTACAACAGTAATCATTTCTGTAATCGGAGATGGATTAGATATAGATGTATGGTTGTGTATGTTTATGCCATTCTACGATGAATTATCACGGTGATAAATTTATCTGGACTTATTATAGGCTGTAACATTAGTGAAAACCTTCATTGTCTTTCGGTTATTCAAACAAGGTGTGACTCGTTTGAAAAAGGAAGCCTTAAAAATGGAAAGCGGAATGAAAATGGAAACACCCTCTGCTCCGGCGGTTCAATCAAAGAATGAATACCGTTTGAAAACATTTCAGTCAACCCTTAATTTATTATCTCACGTATTAATTGGACTCGTTGTAGGTGCGTGTCTACTTTTCTCTTTCAGAAATGGATTACCTATTGGAGCTACACCTATACATATAGTTTTATGTGTTCTTGGGGTAAGTTTTAAATTAATATATTTATTTTGTTTAATCTGTCTAGTAATACACTATAACAACTTAATACGCCTAACAAATGTCTTAAAAACGCTAAGTAACTGAAATAAAAATATACACTATCAAGCGGAAGAACTATAACTTCAAAAATGTTGTGTTCATAATACAATCCATATCAAAAAGGAACCATGAAATGTCAAAAGTTTGAATGGTTAACAAATTGGTTCTAGCAATAATTGCATAAAATTTAAAACTCAAACTCAATTATTAGGATATAGAAAGGAACGATAAAGAAATGCTTGTTTGAAAATATTTCAAACAAATTATTACGGAGTTATAAAAACATCTATGTTTATTCGTATTTCCCACCCCTTGCGAGAATTTTTTAAACTTTAACTTTACACCAAGAAACATTTCTTAAGATTTTTTATTATGGATATTAATATTTCAAATATTATAAATAATAATAAACGTATAATCTGGTCCATAAATTCATATTGACAAATTTATGCAACTTCTTCCAAATACCACTTTATCATTTAATCTAACCGCAAAGACTCGCATTTATGTTTTATTAAAATAAACTCCTTTATTTCACTTTAATCTCAAAATAGTGATGTCTAAAACATAAACTACAACTTTTTCCTTTTCTAGCAGTTTAAATCTGAGAGAACCTAACACTATTAAATTTGAATATCGATAAATTTTAATATAAAATGTAAAAATAATCTAATATACATAAATAGCTCTACTAATATTATACCACACTTATAGACATAGTTAAACAATATAAAAATACATTTCCCATCTATTTACATATTAGTTTATTTATAATAGGATAAAAGGTACATAAACTGTTTTTTATTTTACTTTTTTTATACATTTTTATTTATTTTATATTAACACACGATAGAATCAATCAGATATTGTACGTAATTTATAAACATTTTCTGAGAATTTGTTTCTACGCTATGCTAGACTGCTATATCTTCATGGTACGTCGTGCTTTTAAAAAGATACAGAAAAATTGAAAACGATAAAATATTATCATATGTTTAACATTAATTAATGGGTTCGTTTCCTTTTTAGTATCAACTACTAATGGCTGAGTCTATACTCAGTCTGTCCCCACATAATGGCTGGTCTTCACACCTGAGGATCGTAGACAAAAGACGAGCCCATTGGATCTTGCAAACTCTAGGATCTGGAATGGCAATTGCTGGTAGTATAATCAAAAGTCTGGACAAAACAGTAAACTGGGATACTTTACACGGCATATTTGGTAATTATTATTTTTTTAATTATTACTTATTTAATAACCCTACATTCTAAACTAATGAGCGTCTATATTGCCACATTCTTTTCAGAACTATTTAGGAATAGCGAAACGGAATTAAATTGACCTTTGTTGTTATAATCGGAACCAGATTTGAATAGCTATCTGAACTGTATATAAAAAGGTCTAAAAACTTATAAATTTAGTTTTGTTTGAATATGAGTTCAATATCAGTGTACATTTGTACAAAGTATTTTAAAAAGACGGGCGTGATGACCCTGTATATTTAACTAATTGACTTCTCATTCTTGAATAATTACACGACCTTAGGAATATTTATGTAGTCAACTTTATTCTATATAAAAAAAAGACAAATTACCCTTATTCGACATAACCCGTATCACATTACATTAAATTCTTTTCCACAGCTCTCGTGGCCATGGTCTTTACTACCGTCTGTTTGGTCAACGGATTAGCATCACTGTATGCTTATGAAATTCGAAAGGTAGTTCCAATTCCAGGCAAGCTATCAAAGTTGTCACATATTTGCTTCGGAATCGTGGCATTTGGAGCAGCTACCATCTCACTCTGCTACGGTTTTGACAAGAATTCAATCCGTAATTATTTTGGTCGCGCAAATGCGGAGACTCTGATGGGATTGTCTGCTGCTTTTACAGCCATCATTCTTATCAATCCGTGCATTACTTTTGTAGCCAGACTTATAGGTAATTAAAAAAGTCCTTGTAAAATAAAATGTTAGTTAAAGAATACAATACAACCTACTATTACCATATATTTATATACAATTGTTCTAATCAAATAAGACAGTTTCTAGTATAAGACAAATTCAACCACTATTCAGAATTGATTACTGCAAACTTATTTATAGTAAATGTTAAGCTAAGATACTTTAAAAATTAAGATCAAAGTAATTTATAAGTTTAGAATTATGTTGGCATTAATTTACAAGACCTCTCTCAGAAACAACGCATGAACTTACTTCATTTTTTATTGCTAATTGCTGTATGTGAATGATATTCTTTAAAACACTGTGATATTGTGACATATTCATATTTTTTTTTAGAGAAATCGAGTACTTGGTACAGTAACGATACTGATATTTTGAATGTAAACAAAAGTTATATTATCATAAATAATGGAAATTGTATATCTAATAATTTGTGTAAAATCAGCAATTTCGTTTTTGGCTCAAATTTGTTTAATTTATGTTATTTTCAATACCTGTTTATACTGATACTAAAAATACCAAGTAAAAATTCATAAATATGTGTTTATCAGAAAGACTACGATAAGTTTAAATTGAATACAAGATTTCCCTTAGTACGTTATCCGTACCTTTATATTATTTTTGTATGTTGTATGTCCGAATGACATTAAGTTTAAGAATAGTAAAGCAATCCTTAAAAAAGAACTTCCCCTGATGTTTCATTACTTATGCCCTAACAAAAAGAAGACAAATTATCTGTTAACATAAACAGAAAAATAATTTAGTATAGTTGTTTTCGTATTTAGAAAAAATAGTAAACTATAATGTTTGGAGATACATATGTCGCACATTTTATACTTTTTAAAAACATGGGAAATCAAGCTACGTTTGACGTCAATCTACAATAATTAACTGTAGTGTAAAAAATGTTTTAAATAAAATAAAAACTATTGAAAAGGTTGTAATGAGTAAAGGTTTTTTTACAGATTGCTTTTGCATTCTCATAATGGTTAATCAAAAAAAAAACTTGTTTTTTGTCGAATGTATTCCTGTTCTCAATTTCAGTGTTTTAACACGTGCTCGTCATTAGCTGTTTTTCTGTCTTCTCTACAATATAACATATATAAACTGAACTAATAAAACAGCATTAACATTCTCACAACTATGCTTCACATATATTTTAAAACAAATAATTTTTTACCAAAATCAACAAACTATAGGCCCAGAAATCGTAGCCTAAGGCAAAAAAATGTGTTTCTTTTGTTAAAATAAGCATGGATTTTATTCATCTACACTATGAGAATTACTAGAAAATGTCATTTGATAAGAAAATGGGAATCAATAATAAAGAAATGCAATCGTAATATTATAAGTGCAGTATACTGTAGTAAGTTTAGTGATAAATAAAACACATTTTTCAAAACAGAAGTAATTAAATAGTGCAATGTAAAAATCAAATATCAACCACTAATCAATTTGTGGAGTTTTGGTTTGATTAGAGAAAATAAATTATTTTGTGAAATCGTATACTGATTTTAAGTGGTTAATGTTTCCATGAATCAAGATTAAAATGTTTGGTTTAAAACTGATAAAATTGTTTAAGTACTCAGATTATCGATAAAATTTATAAGGTGCTTGTTGAATTGATTATGTTGTTTGAGAGTGCAATAAAACAAAATGTCTCATTTCACATTACATATCATTCGATCAACAGCCTTTCACAGTCCAATGCTAGACGTGGGCCTATCCTTAGAAAGGAGTCTTTGACCTATTATACTACATTAGCCAGACAGGTTGATACAGTATTTGTTTCAAGTTTTCTTGCCCATTACAGTAAGATTGTCTTGTTTAGCTTGCTTCCTTAGTCACCTCTTACGATACACGTGGACTTAATAGGGGTATGACATTGTATTCTTAATCCATCACCATACAATATCTTATTACGTATACCTAACTATTACGATGGACAAACATTTACAAAGGTCGTATCACTATCTAAAAAGTTCTAGATACTAGTGTCTTTTTTTATTTTTATATTAAGAACCTACTAAAGTAATTCTACTCTGCCTGATGGAAAACATGAATAGAATCCAAGAGTTGTGGTCATCCTACTTCTTGTAACTGACACAATGCTTTATGGTGACCCACACCATGGTGGCCTAGTGAGATGCTTTGTCACGCCCCGCTTGAAAACGTAAAAGGTGTTACAGTCATCGTGGCAGTGTAAGGCTCACAGTTACCAAGATAACTGTCACCCTTGCAACAATGGCCCTATGGTCTCGTTCTCACCAACGAAACACGTCAGCATGGATGCTGGCGCTTTAGGTTGGTCTTCTGTGAGAGGATAGTACCACCTCGGTCAAGCCAGTCCGTTCGTGCTGAAATCAGCGGGGCTCTACTATTTAACAAAACATGATATTGATGTACGTAAGTAGCAATCAAAAACAACTGTTGCACACTTTCATTTTCCATTTAAAGGTACAAAATAATCTAGAAAAAAGATTAATGAGTATCGACACGTACATACCAGCATACAGTGTTATGGATGACGATAGTAATCTTATCAAAATTATTCATATCTAAATACCTAATATATTTAGATACGATTAGGGCTCCGTTAATCAAAAATGAAAGAGGAACCCTTACATTTGTTCGTCATCACTTTTTTTTCTACTTAACGTATCCATATGCACCTAACATATGGATCCATCAAGTATCAACCACACGTGCACGTACTGTGCATAAGGTGTTGTACGTGTACTAATGTGGTCACCTAAAACGTGAACTGCCTTTGCCGTTTTTAAAATATGCTAAATACAAGACAATTGATTTGGTAGACTAAAATAAATAATTTGTCACTTATCGTATTTTATGATAAGTAATGCTGATTTTTCTGGAGTATTTTTAAATAAACACACACAACATATTACTTTTTATAAAATTGTTTACAGTAATAGTAGTAGTGTTTACATACGCTTAGCTTTTTTACCATTTACACACAATCGTCACAAAATTCCTCCGTAGCATCATTTAGTTTTATTTCTAGAATGTTTTAAGTTTATTAACATAACATCATTATTGTTTCAATATTTTATTCTAGTTACATCATTCTCATTTGCCCATTTTACTCTATAATAAAGTGATTACAATAAAATACATCATTTTTATAAAAAGACGTCAACCATGTCAATTATAAATTGATTTTCGATTTACCTTGCAAATATTATCTTAAAACAAAGGGACTTATATGTTTATATACTAAATTGATTATATTATAATCTACATTTAATTTACGTAATTGATATGCTTCTATTTTATAATTCATAGAATAATTTTCTGTGTCTGAGTTGTGACTGATCCTAAATAGTAATAATACTGACCTTAATGTGAAAGAGGACTTCGTTTATATCTTGACTAGTTGACCTGACAAATTTTGTTATGCAACATAATTATTTTAATGCCAAATTATAAAAAAATGTCCAAAAATAAAAATAAATTTTGAAATTTATGTTTCTATTAAGATAATCGATGCGGTTTCGGCAAGAATCTACGAAGTGAGTAAATTGAATGAGCTTAGGAACAAAGTCAGAACCAAGATCGTAAATAAATAAATAGCGTTCAAAGTTACTGCAATGCGGTTGAAAAGAGCAAAACGTGGAAGACGTTACTTAGTTTGTAACAAATTATGATTTAATAAAACCGGGCGCTATGTATATATTATTTACAAAATTAGCTTTATGTGTATTCGAAAATTACTTCTTGTATTACGAAAACGTGGTAAAGACGCTGTTCTTATGAATGACTTTATGATTGAAACGTGATCACTAAAATACAATAAAAATATATAGGGAAACTCAACTACTTCCTCCTGTCCACAGTCGGCATTTGTCAGTTTTAAACATATAAGTTTCAATTATCATTTTTTAGTATCTACACTAATAGTATGATATTTTAGTGAATCTTAGATTAGGAATATTTACATTTTGTTCGTTGTACTTACCTACTTTTTCAATAAAAATTATTATAAATTCTCAAGTATTCTTAGTCAACAATTAGGTGCTCGTTTCAAAAATTTATCATACTTGACGACACGGTAGGCTTTTACTGTGTGACGATAGTTGATAAATGAAAATTCAAGTATAATGCTATCTTCTTGTTCTATGCTATGTTAGATACGTTAGATCAGACGCGAAGATACGTTCACGAAAACTCTCATATGTTTGATAGCCAACAATCAAGAAACTGCATAATATTATATATTATCTCAGAACTGCCATAGCGACACCGGTACTGGTTCCGTAAACAAAAAATATGTCTAAGTATTTTTGCTTCTTGGACGCAACCGTTTTAAGGCCGATTGGCCTTAAAATAAAAAAAATCATATGGAAAAATTTAGTTAGACATCCGAAAATAACAGGCCCTCTGGCAACATGATATAATTGTCCTGTTTTGCCGTGATCGCTATAATTATAAGAGAGTGCATTTAACGATAACCATTTTGATGAAATATGATGAAAATAATTTGTAACAGAACAATATCAGAACCTTTAATAAAACTGTTATCAATTTATCAGATGATTTATAATTAACATCTTTGCCTAATTTTTAAGAAAATTATTTTCAAAAAATACGAAGTTCATTATTTTTTTAAGCTGATTATTAATTTTTTTAAAATATATTTTTTCTTGTCGTCACTACACCAGTATAATACGAGTACAATTAAAAAAAAATATTTAACACAACACTTATTTTTTTCATTTAACTATTTTAATTAATCTTGAGTAGCTTAGGAATAATTAAATTTACTATATACCTGTACCTGCTATTTCTGGAGTTTTTAAACCTGTTACTAATTGGTTCAATTTTTTTTTTCTAAAGCTGTAGAAAGAAGTGGTTTGTAGATTTTGTTACACTGTATAATCGTATTCATGCATAATTATTCATAACAAGAGTTGTTAATTTTCTATCAGATTTATAATTTTAGAAATACTTATTTTTAGGAACAGTATAATAAAAGATAATTTTTATAGATAATGGTAAGATCTTCCAAATTTTTATCTTAACTGTTTTATGATTAAACTTATCGTTTGGCGGTTAAATCTAAAAACTCTTATCTGCAAACTTTGACCTTGAATGGGATTTATACTTCGAATATCAATGATTCAGTTAGTAAATAAAATAGTCATCTAAAGAATCAATAATACCAAATTTTTCGTTAGATAGCACATTCATTGTAGAGTCGTTTTCTGATAGTCACATAATATTACGTTTAAGAAAGTACTTAAAAAATATGTAACAAAACTGAAGTTAAACACTAAAAAACTTTAGGCTTTATCAACATGCCTTCAACTCTAAATGTATGTTTTGGACTTATCAAAATCAAATGAATCCCAACTCTATAGGCTTGGATAGCCATTGTAGACTTCTCTGTCCAGCTTCTGCCTCCGTTGTAGAATCTTGCCTAACGCACGAAATTCTACAATCCTCTAAGAATTCTACTTCAATACAAAACAGAAATCGGTTAAAATAAATTGCCAAGATTCAATTACATAGTCATAAAAGCGTGTGAAAAACATGTCACATTAAACTGACGTCACAATCGACAAAACTATGTATATATAAAAGATATATGTATAATAATATATTACATACTTGAGTGTGATCATCGAATAATACAGGAGATTAAGAATCTAACCGTGAAGTTAGATTATGACAGCTATCTATGAGGATTTACTATTACCAGCGATAAGCATATGACATAACTATACAGCGTGATAACATACAGAAGCCATACTAGTATTCGCTCGTGACTTCACTAGCGTAAAAGTAATTTTTCTAATCTTTGAAAATAGTACTTTGTTTTTGAATGAAAAATTGAAATATAAAAGTATTTAAATAAAAACTTAATTACACATTCATTTATTACAATAACAATTATAACTTTCGAAAAGTTTAGAGGGTAGTTTAGAAATGACTGGCGAATAGGAGCTCTATTTCACGATTATTTTTAAAATAATTGTCAATAAATTTCGGTAAAGATATTTCATGGTTAATTTGTAAAAAGGCCATAAATGGTAATTAAATTTGGTGAAAACACACAATTATACAGCAACTCTTAATCAGCCGTGAGGATCACTGTTGGTCACGTCCTTACCCTGTTACAGATTGATTCCACTGGGATTCTGTTTGGAATCCTATTCTATTCATCTTGGGTTTCATGTTATTTCAGCTGCCATCACAAGGTGTCCTCCTAGACAGCTAATACACGTTGCTGCCGCTCGCTCCGTAGCAGTTAAAGAAAGATGTTCTGGATTGTTCTTAGAACTGTAGTGCTGCTGTGGCAAAAATAATCTCTTGCAGAACATTAACCATAACACTATGGATTAGCCGGCATTCGCCACACAAAACTAGATCATATAAATAGCTTTAGCTACTTATCTTTATATAATTACTTTTAACTGAACTTTTTTGTACTTAACTTTTAACTTTTATTATACACTGTGTCACTTCATTATGTGGGTATGGTATCGCACACGTTTTTTATTGTAATTTTTGTCTCATAATGACAATTATTGCTCCATATAAAGTTATTACTTACTTAGCAGATAACGCGAACGTGCAATCTGCACGTTTGCTTTTATCTCTATTGCTTATTATCAGAATTTAGTTATCTGAGAGGATAATGTATGTAGTGATCGAATAGTTTTAACTTTAAAGGACAGAAGGAGGTTATACTTGAAAGGTATATTTGTTTAAAAGCAAAATGGACGTCATGCTGACCTATTTCTAAAAAACTATGAAGCAACAAATCTTAAAGGAATCAAGTGGCAACAATTTCTAGGATTACGTAAAAAAATAGAAAGCAGCATATTATACGGAGTCTCTAATGTAAGTATAAGTCACTTGATATAAGTAGGTGTACAAGGCCATCCTCAAGTTAGAAAATATATGTAGATGTTCATTAATAAAACTTTATGACGGTAGTCCTCTTGAATTATTAAGAATCGAAGACAATCACAGCAAGAATAAGTCATGAAAGAAACGGGTAACATTAACGTTCTCCTGTAAATCTTATTAGCATCACTCTGCCGGATATCCCTGAAAGTGTTTAGAGATGATGTAAAAAGATGCTAGATGTATGTCTGAAGCCTTGTGCTTTTGCCGCATACTCTACAAAGTTAGTTTGAAAATATTTCAAATAACTGGTAAAAGTAGATGTACAGGATATTAATAGAATGACCTAAATCCCACAGGAATGACCAAACTACTGAACGTGTTCCGATTAGTGAGTAGAAGGACATCAACAACCTTTAATAATCCGCAGCTGGACATGGTTCTTATAGCACGCTAGCCAAACCGATAGATATAGGGTTTGTCTCTAGTTTTTGCTCTCTTTAGAGTGCTATTATCCTGCGTATTTTCAACCCTTCCTTAGACTCTCATGAGATGTGTAAGGATGGTGATATTCCATATTCTTAATCCGTCACTGCGAGGAGTACAAGGATGAAAATACTTTACGATGTATCCTAATGCTACTGCTAATATACACAAAGAAAATTTGTCGAGTCGTTTCAAGAGAGTGTGCAGTAAAATCCTATTATATGTAAAGATATAAATTAACTTTGTCTTTAGTTTAGAACATCATCTCAACAATATTAAGACAAATAAAACACAAAACAGTAACAGAAATATATTATATTAAAATCTTCTCAAAATTATTGATCTTATTTCAAATTCAGTGCACCATGTACTACGGTAACTGCACAGATACAGACGGTTAAACTCAGTACGAATAATATCAATATATGAGTTACTATGTTGCCAGCCCACTGCTTAAACTGTGACGTATAGAAACCGAGGCATAAACATATTGAAGATGCAGAGAATGCAAATAGGCCAAATCCCATATGTATAAATGAAAAAGAAACAAATTTATGGAATCCGAGTGGACCAGTTACTATGGACATTAATGTGAGAAACAGTGCTATGTGACCTGAAAAGTAGAAAAAATATGTTCAAGTATAATACTGTAAATTTTTACAAATCTTAGTCTAATTGTTGAAGACACCTATTAGAAAAAGTTAATAATCTACGAATGGCTGCACGGATAATTGTTTGAAATACTCTAGCTTAAAATATCTAAATTATATATAATTAAATGTACATACAATTATATATATTAAGAAACAAATCAGTTCACCCATTTAGGAGATACGTCGTCCATAGTCAGATATATTACCTATGTACATTGATATACTCGTTAAACGGTAACGTAAAAAGTAGAAAAAGTCCAGCAAATTAGATTTATACTGCAACTGGACAGTAGTAATGAAAAGATATTGCTAAAACAACGTCCGTCTGATAATATTTCCTACGCGGTTCCTTTCGTAAGTGCTACAGGTATATCTTTTCTTGACGTTGCGTTAACTCTATTTCATTGTATACCCTAATTTTTTAAACGGTACAACTGATTTTTATTTATGCTAACGCTAACGATAATTATTAAAGTTTACCATCAATTTGGCTACTTGGAAAGTGTTAATCGTATGGACTGCCGTATCGGATGTTTTCATTCACGTAGCTTGATGCTTTTGTCATTAATAAGTATACTTCGTTATTACGAGTTCTTGTTAAATTAACAACTTAGTAATTTTCAAAACTTTAGCCGATTCAATGCCGAGATACCACTACACTACTTCGACTTTTACACGATATAAAAAAAATATCTTTAAAAGATTATGTGGTGTGATGGTGGTGTGGTGTGTGGACTTTATCTAAATACCATGTGATTACAGCGTACCCGGGTCATAGGCCCTTGTGTTTGATTAAGGCTACAAATATGGGATGTATTCTATACTAAACCTTTCAACTTAAAGATTATAATAACATTTAAAAGAAGTTATTTCTTTGCAAATGTCGTAATTTGAGAACGAAAGCTCAAGTAATAAAATATTTAATTGAATACCTATATTATATTTATAAATTTATTATTATTAATCACCATAATACACAGTATATAAACGGTACTTTGTCTTATATATTGGTTTCTAACGTCATCAATACCTTCGTTATGAGATAACAAAAATCTTCACCTTAACAAATAACCTCAATAAACTTCATGAATCTACTATGAGGCGGTTAAGGTACGTAATTCTTAATACTCATTTTAATTACTTTTTAGTGGTTGCTCGCAGTTTCGTTTGTACTTGTCTTTTTAAATGAAAAATATAGAGTTCTGAGAGCCTTACTATTAACATGCATATTCACAATATTCAGCTAAGTATTTGAGTTAGTTAGAAACTCAGAAACAATTGGTGCCTGCTGCTACACTGTTGATTTTGTCTCTGTATAAACTACAATAGTTAAAACATAATGTAACAGTACTATCACCTGATGAACCATGGTAACTTGATGATACTCCAAATGAAGATACCACACCAGATATAGCACAGCTGATGCCACATATTTGGAGGATTATATGTGCGCACACACGATGTTTCAACCGCAAGTGTGCCGACCAACCATTTACGTAACTAAGACTTAATATCCCTTCAGCAATAAATAATTGATACTGAAATTAATATATACGTATTAGTTTGGCTGACAAAACAGTAAATACATAATCATACTCAAGTTTATATCTCCACGGAGGAGAACAAAAGCGTTTTAAATGCCACATTTTACCATATTATCTATACAATTAACAGCTTTTCACTAAATGGATATGTAGGTATATATGGTACTTACACCAAAAAATATTATAAATTTTTGCCCGTTTGTGATGAAAAATCTCTGTAATGCTGAACTACTTTTGACGGAACTTTCACTTCACTAGCAGATAGCTTATGTTGTAAGGAGTAACTAAGCCACTTTTATTTTAGAGAAAAATTGAGTTACGCAAAAATAAAACTGTCAAACGAAGTCCGAAACAAAAGTAACAAAAATTATGGATAATACCGCGAGGCACAGCTAGTACAATTATAATTTTCTATAGTACCAGGTGCAAACGACGATGTGTCACATGATCGTCACTACCGCCGCCCATAGAAACCTACGACACGAACGTCACAAGTGCGTTGTCACACAGAACAAGGCACTTGTGACAATCACACTATACGGAATATCAAGAGATCAGCCATACTAAATTATCGCGTCACCAGTAATAAAGCAAAAGCCATAGATTTTGAAAATTAAAAGACTTAAGTAGAGATGGGCAAGGCACATAATAAGAATGCATAACAAATAGATTAAAAATGAAACAAGATGGTATCTCAAGGAAAGTAAAAGGAAAAGAGGTAGACTGCAAAAAGATAGGATGATGATCAGTTAAGTGGTAGGAGTAATGTGGAACAGAGTGGCTTCAGAAAAACGAGAATGAAAAAGGTTGGAAAAAATCTTTGCCGATTGGCAAACAAATCTACAGAATATAAACAAAATACATTTACAATGTAATATTGTTTAGTTAAATTTAAAATTGAAGTTTTAAAATACAATTTTAAAGATTTGATTTTCGTTTTCAAGTATTGTTATTAGGTTAAGTTAATTTGAATAACTGCTATATTATTAATATAACCACACTCACTTGGTGAAAAGTAACAAAGAATTGATTATCTGTGAGGCCGTGGTAAAAATAAAATCAGCCAAGTTAATCATTTTTGTTTCCAATGATCTAATGAGGTAAATCTATTAGCGACACGGATGAGTTTTTGACAGATGTAAAAAAAATAACATAAGTTGAAAAGAAACGGTTGATAAGAAAGCACTGGAGGATAAAAGGGTATTGATCACTCGTACATCTTATTTTATCCTATATCTAGAACTGATTGTTGCCGCAAACATTTTAAAAAGTGCTTACCCCTAAAGTGCATAGAATGGCATGTACGTTTCCTGTGTTAAGAGAATACATGAACGTTATCATTGCGGTAGCTCCAATAAACATATGAGTTAAACCAACACCAAAAGCGAAGCCAACTGTACGATAATATTCTCCATGATTTTCAATGACTAATATTTTTACTGGAGCAAATTTCAATGTTTTTTTCGGTGAATTGACTGCAGACATTATTCTGGTAAGTTTTAACTAATAAATTGCCTCTTTCCATAACATATACAATGCGTTATATTCCGATAATTTATTTTGATTTTGACAATTCGATAAGTAACCAATTTCAATAGTGATTACCCAACGCATTTCGATTAATAATACCAATCGATTTCATTTAGAACGAAGTTTAAAAGATTAAAAAGCAAAAAGTTGATTTTAAAATCCAATAATGATTTTGTTGGAAAAAATATAATTCCAACGTTTAACTAAGTGTTACTGAAAACTAATCCAATGTTTATCATTAGTTTTTTAATTCACAATAAGAGTGAATTAAAATTTATTTTTTAAAAAGCAATATCATCATCATCATCATTGACTTGACCGCAGTGTTACTATGGCCTAATATTATAAAGATAGAAACATAAAGAAGTAATGACAACTAATCACTATGGGTGCAATCACGCCAACAAGTTTAAGTACATTGTGTTTTTACATGTCATAATCCATTTACCGTATCAACTGGGCTATTGAATGGGTACATTTTAAATATGTAAATTATTACTTTATAAATACTACAATACATAACTGTTCTTTGTACCAAATAAATAAAATAAAATCTTACTAAATGTAAAATTAATGAATAGTCAGAGTCGAGAGAAACGAACAACGAGAGAAATACATATGACCAGATTTTAACTTCATAAAAAACTTACATTCTTATCTAACAAGTAACGAATCAATGAGATTACTTCTAGAATTTTACATTATATTAAGTTGATTACAGTAATAAAATAAGACAAAAAAATGAAGTCGTTTATTCCGAGATTATCAAAGAAAATCTCCCCGTGACTAAACGGCTCGCTGTCGTTACACAAAATTTCTCCTTGACAAACTATCGTTACATATCGATTGAAAGAAATTCTTAGACATCTACTCCAATTGTTGGCACTTCAATGATTTTATAAACTCACTACTTCATAGACAAACAAAATTGTCAACAAATTAAATCAAATCAAATTTAAAAAAGAAACACAAAAACGTAACAGTTTGAATCTTATGACATTTGTACTATAGTTGACATGTCATAACTAGATCTGTGCTCAAATGTCGGAGCCATCTTATTAAAAATGTTATAGTATTTAGTTTTGACGTTCACAGACCAGACATATTTACTTTTTAATATTTTTTATATTGGTATTTAAATATACATTTACAAATATGAGCTATTATGAGGATAGTGACGAAGATCCTTGCGATCTCGAATGCATAAGGGGCAGGGGACGTGACCATCCCAGAGTGATACACGAATATGAAGGGCCAGTGAAGATAACCTTGGTTGACTTACTTGATGTTGGTTTCTGGCCTAGAGTCTGGGGTGCAGCCCTTATAACTTTGGCAAGCTTATACATAGCAGGCATCGTTGCAACAATGGTTTTTTTCTCATTAAGCTTTACGGCTCCACCAGCTGTAAATCCTCATATTGCTATGTGTATGGCTGGGGTAAGTCAACCCGTTATAAATACATAATTTCAAATTTACTCCAGCCAGACTAAATGCATGGCTTATTAAGAATGTGAAGTAATTATTTTACCACCCCTATTCATCTCGTTGACGTCGTAAGAGTCGATTAAAAGAGCATACTACGCAGGACAACACCACTGCAAAGAGAAGGAAAATTTGAAAGAGATGCTACACCAACTCGTCTGGTCAGCGAGGTACAGTTTAGAAAGTCCTTTCTAAGGAGAGGCTTATATGTAGTACTTTTCTTTTAAAAGCTGTTGATAACGACGAGAATAGATGTATATGTTTAGGAAATGTGTGTATTAAAATAAAGCAGATTATGAGTCGTATGAAAAATAAAAATTGTTTGAGGCCCTTTTGGTGTCGCTCTATGGTTACGACAAAGCGGATATTTAGGAATATCTTTTATGGTAAAATATTAGTAACTGCAATCTAGCTTGGTGTGTATCGATTTCATCATATTTTTTTTTCTATCTGAATTTATCAAAAACTTAGTAATTCATCGAATCAATATTCAAGTTTGTATCGTATGTATAGCCCTATTTACATTTAATGTCGTTGCAGTTTCAACTATTAATGCCAAATGGTATATTGATGCTGAATCCTTTGTTCGGAGGTTCATCGCAGTTGATGGGTGACGACAGAGTAGGGCAACACATATTTTTACAACTCTTCGGTTTTAGCTTTATATTCTTCGGAAGTATGCACGTATGCATATCTGTAGACTCACTACCAGCAAGCCCGCATACCATAACAGGTTCTATTTTAAATGTTTTATAAGTGTATTAATGTTAGATCTTGAAAGCCGACAATCATTTAAATTCATCCTAAGGAATGACTTTTTAAATGGTGGCTCAATTGTGATAGCAGTACGTTCACATCATAAAGCAATAAAAAGCATAGTGTGTAGAAAGTAGGATGTAGAGTGTTGGAAATATAACTTCTGATACTTTAAATAACAAATCATATAATCGTGTACTTGATAAGTAGACATTAGTTAATAGCAATAGTTTGTTACATTATACAGTTTTAAATCTGTACTGATATTATAAACTGGAAAGTAATTCTATCTGTCTATCTGTTACGCTTTCACGGCTAAACCACTGCACCGATTATACTGTAGATTCTTTGATTCTTGAGGAAAAGCATGGGCCTTTCTTTACCACGATAACCGACACAAACGCGTGTGGAGCTGCTATCAAAAGCTAATCATATAATACATATATATATATATAATGTATTTCAAGACCTTCAGAAACGGCTTTATTTTCAAAATAATTTCTTTAATTCTGGTGTTTGATCTCGTAACGCCAGTTACACATGCCGATCGACTGTTTCAGAGTTTGAATGTTATCTATGTATAATATATATGTATTAACAATAAAAAAACTGTTGAAGTATTCTATCAGTTAATCTAGTTTACATAGTGTAAGCTCTGTTGAATTTGGAAATAAATCGTGTGGTGTATCAGACGTCAGAAAAAATATTATTATAACATTAAACACTTTTCTCCAGGTATTATGGCGCTACTTGGTACATGTGTTGCCGTCACGTTAGGTGCGTTAATACGCTGTAAAGATAAACCTAAACTCAAGGTAGCCCACAGAGTAGCCGGAATGGTGACTTACATAGTATCGTCGCTATGCACATGTTTGGCCATGGTAAAGCCATCCTTTAAGTCCTGGTGTAAAACAGGACTTATCAAAGAAGTGCCGTATTTACTGCTTATATTATGCATTCTGTGCACAGCAATTATCATGATGGCAGTCAAATGTAGAGTGCACGATCGAAATAAAGTTACTTTAAATTACTTGCTTTTTGTGTCATTTTTACTAGATAAGCGTATATAATGTTCACAAATGACCTTCGACCTCAATCTCTTACAAAATTTAAGCGCTGACTAACCTATTGTGGTAAAGTTATCCTAACTTTCCTGCTCTTAATTACATTTAATACTTTGTTTACCAAATGAAAGTAATAAAGTAGGATTCCAACGTCCAACTTCCAACTGATCCCATCTTCTCCATTCCTCTACAGGACAAATCGTGCTGGCCTTGGAAGTCACCGTTTCAGAATGGTACGCTCCCGAACTAAACGGTTCGGCTCTTCCTTCCTGTACAAATCAGTTAAAGCCTGTAATTCATTACCAGCGCACGTGTTTCCCTCCCACTATGATCCCGGGTCCTTTAAGCGGGGCGTGAAAAAGCATCTCATTAGGCCACCATAGCGTGAGTCACCAAATTACACTGTCATCATTCGCAGAGAGTATGGCGACCACCGCTCTTGGATTCTATTTATGCTTTCCATCAGACAGAATAGAGTCACTTTGGTAGGTTGTAAATAAAATAGAAAGGAAAAGACCATAGAAAGATCTTTCCAAATAAACGGTACAATGTTGCGCGCATGTGCGAAACTAAACAACCTATCTACCTACCTAAGAGGAATGGATGCTTAAGTATCCTTCGTCAACATTAGAAAGTGTCTTAGTATTCAACACCTATCCTTTTTTAAAATCGCATACAAGTAGTCAATACTAGTGAAGTAAGTTTATTCTTCTTATCTCACTTCTATATTTAAACCAACAATATTTGTGTAAGTATAACATGAACATCATATTTGAATACAGCATAGGCTTATAGGGCCACGAACAAAGTGGCGATGGAGAGAATATTTAATGTGATCCTAAAAATATATTATTTGATTAGAATATACTAAAATTCGATAGCGCTGCAATGAAATCCATAGGAGCACGTTTACTTAAAAAAAATTAGGTGGCTCTACTGGTCTCTACCAGCTCTCTGCTTCGTTGGTCAGTGACTAACGTATGTGACTGCCGATCAAGAGGTCTCGAGTACTATTCCTGTGTCAGGCTAAAAACTGTTATTGAGTTTTTCTGATTATAGAAATGTTTAATAACAGCCCGGAGTTTGAAAACCCGTCGGTTCTGAGCCTTATCTCTCCTCAGTCTTGTAGGATAGAGTGCGCACCTATATTTGCGCACACACTTGTGTACTATAATATCAGCTGCGTAGTTAGCTAGTTTCTGTTGAAACTGGCCGTCGTGGCTGAAATCAGCTAGGAGTATATCATAATCTAGATCTCAGGGTGCAGATTCCGCAAATAGGTTGACCATCTTAAAGGAGATCGTACGGCACCCTCTTATCGCTCTGATGGCCATTACATGTTGCAGCCTTCGCAGAATGTTGATAGATAGTTAAATTTTAGTGAAGTGATCCAATATTAAGTGACTTTAAATATTTATATATAAGATAACAATATAATTTTTATCAAAACCAATGACTAATTTTGTATAGTAAACTGATTTTATCTAATCAGGTATACATGGTAATTCCTTCACCAAGGCTATCACGGTTGAAGGTCAACACAAAATTAATTATAGAGCAGGGTTGCATTCGGTGTTCTCACATCGGTTTTTAACTGTCTTAACGAGGTACGGTATGTCTAACCTAATTTCAGTACAATATCACCTTTCCTACTATTCCTTCAAGACAATTTCTACATAAATACATCAAGAATGAAGATTTCAGATAATAAAACAAAACAAAATAGGTACTTAATTCATGTTATTGTGATATTGCATTTGCCAGTCTACTCCTCTGATAACAATTATTGTATAAAACATTACACAGGCTGAAAGAACAAATGGTAATTCTCTTAATTCAAGTAGACCAGACCATTTCTGGAATGAAGGCTTAAAAAAACTTGTACAAAAGCATATTGAGGACATAACAAAACAAAATACACCGCAAGCTGTGTGGACATACTTGATTTTCTTCATTCTTATGGCTTCTTTTTGTGAACATATATCAGAGTAATATAGTAGCGGTCCAATAACAAATGCTGGTAATGCTGATAATAAAGTCAAAACTCCTGAAAGAAAAATAAATGATTCATTTGTTTCTTATTGGTGGTACAGAAATTTTAAACTAAAAATATAATATTGAGTTAAAATCACAGTTGAATAATAAAAAAGTTTTGTTATAAATCTGTCATTATCTTTAAAAATACGAAAAGCGTGCCTAAATTGTAGTTTGACTCATAAATTTATGGTTAACAGGTGTATATATATAAACAGAAAGATCCCATCAATTTTAACTAAAACAAAGATAACAAGAAGAATGTTAAACTTCTAGGTATTTCAAAATATTTAAGAAATGAACAAAATATTTACCAAAGTCTCAAGTACTCTAAATCTAACTAGTCTCTAGTGTCTCTAGTCTAGTCCAGTCTAGCTTAATCTAGTCTCTAAGTCTCAACTAGATTCAAATGTACATACATAAAATAAAGAGCTGTATAGCATAAATATCACACTATAATCACCTGTAATAGTATGTGGATTATATGGGAAGGCGTTCATAGTGATATAACAAAGAATATGTAAACCACCAGTCAAACCGAAGATCAAAGTAAGGTGGATTAAGTAACCATGCTGCGATTTCCTTTGACGATTTTTTATTTGTATTGAAGCACCGAAATAAGGGTTCAGCATTAAAAAAGCACTTGGCAAAAATAGTTGGAACTGAAACGAAATGTAATTGAATAACGTAAAATTCATTTATTGTTACTTTTTATTTTTTCAAGTAATAAAAACACTATCACAACACCAGCGTTATAGAGAATATCATGAGGACATCACAAATGCAGCGAATTCGCTCTGAGGCAAAGATCAGATGGTCGAAAATAGAAAATAGACGCAAAGGTGCGTGTGTGTTTCAGTTTATTAGTTATACTTTTGTTTAAGTAGATCCAGAACTAGCCTAAACTTGTTCTGCGATATTAAAGGAAATAAATGCTTCTAAAATTATCCTCCAGAGAGCGAGATACTTCAGGAGGATAAGACTAGAAACTCCAGATTGATCTGAAACTTTAATTCTATATCCTAGAAAAAAAAATTAGGTGGTGTGCGTTTTACCCTACAAAAAGACCTGAGAATATTGAGGACACAGTTTATCTCATGCAAAGTAATAAATTCGGATTGACATAGCATAGTTTAGAATCAAATTTCTTAAACAGTCCTATGAAAAATGTACTAGGAATCCACTCCTTTTGAAATATCCATCGATTTCAATAATGTAAAATTATTTAACTGACTGAACTGCTTAAGTTAAGTTTGTTTACTTATATAAGATACACTTTTAGGTGAGGTTATAATGTCGTTACATTATCACGAACTTTGGCATTCAGAAACTCTTTTAAAAATATTTCTGGAAGTGATTTATTAACGATAAGCTTTTCACAAATTTATAACTGTAGTAGTCATTATCAATAGCCATTAATAGTCCACGGCTGGGCATAGGTCCTCAACTGGACGTAAACACTTGAAATTCTATTTATTCTGTATTGTATTACTACGTGCACTTACCCCTGTTGTACATGCAGCAATATGCGCACTGATAAATGTAGGGAGTCTGCATATATATGAAAAATATAAAGCTATACACACAACGGCGCCGACGAACAAATGACAAAAAGCTAAGAGGCTTGACTCCAATATTCTTCTATTTAAGTCATCTAGTGAAGGTTCGACGACAATGATTTTAATAGGCCCTTCAAACTGTTGTAACTTATCCCTTTTTATGCATTCTAGTGTGCAAGCTTGGTCACCTCCTCCTTTAGGTTCTTTAGGTTTATTTTTCCACATGTTAATAAAATAAAATATAAGACTACAACATTACAATATTAAAATTAAAATATAAAACAAAATTAAAAAACCTCAAAAATGAACACTGCCATAGAGCAGTACAGTCAATGTCACTTAAAAGACTAAGGAGTTTGTAATGTTTTCACATTTATCTAAACTGTTTAAATGCTATTTTGCTATGCTATTTTCTTTATTGTAACATTTCAAGTTAAACTGGACATTAATGTTAAACAATACGAGTACATTCAACTGTTAGGTGATCTCTAGTTCATCAGTAAATGAGCATTTCACAAAATATTATTTTACTGGTTTCTCAATTTGATAGCCCATTGTTGAACATAGACCTATTATTAGAAAGCAGATTGAGCTTTTCTACGACACTCTCCAAACGAGTAGGTACAGGGTTTGTTTTCAGTTTTCCTTCACTTTGCAGTGCACTTATCCTGCGTAGTTTGCTCGATTTATTTACGATTGTTATAGAAAACAATATACCAAAAATACAAAAGGCAACATTACCATTCCATATTTTTTTTTGCACCATTACTCTAAATTTTATGCAAAACTTATAAATTTGTGTAATCTTATATTAATATTGTACGTTTGTTGAAAAGACGTAATCATTCAAATGTTTCGTATAACAAATATTTGACTATCTACAATATGTATCTATAAGAAATTCATTATAATTTCTACAAACTAAAAAAGACTACCCATCGCAGATCAGAGTAGGCAACAATTGTCTCTCAATTTTTTAAACTGGTTCTGCCAAGTTTCCTTTTGATGTCTACATCAAGGCAGCCTGATAGGCCTACCCCATACATATCTCAATAAGCTTAACACGTAACATACAAATACAAATGTTATTGTGTAATATCAAAACGTTTCAAATAGTAACGATTTCACAAACATTCCGAAATTTTGCGCCTGTTTTTTATTTTCGGGTGAAGTTTGCCTTTCCGCGTGACATCGTCAACAAGGGATCGAGCGCCATGTGCACGCTTGTGATCCTCTTTTTCACGCTCTCATAACTGAATTACTGATATACAAACTTTCTACATAATACACATACAACCGTATCGAAGTCTCAACAAAACTCAAAATCGAAGAACACAACGCAATTTAGAGACTTGCTGAAAAACTTTCGAAGTCCCATGGGTACATCCCGTTCGGCCGGCAATAGGTATGCAAAACATTGAACTTTATTTCGGATTTTAATTGTACAATGTGTTCATACTACTGTACCCTGGTACGCTTTTTTATGGTACTTTATGATTGCAAAAATAATCCCAATTCTAAAGCGTCTAAAGCCCAAGCAAATTTAACATTTTTATTATTTAAAAACAGCTCCCGCACTAGATACGAGTATGTCCTGTGTCGCGAGTTAATTTACAAACATACATGAAACAGACACACAAGAATACCCAAATACAAAATAACAATTTGTGGATCACACCTGTGTTGTCTCATGTCGAAATCGATCCCAGAACACTCAATGCAGTAGGAACAATAAGATGATCGCATAAACTACATAATGCCATCTGTGCAGCCAGATAAAAATGTGTGTATTTATAGATTAGTCAATTTCAAGTGAGAAGAAAGCTTGAAATAACTGTTGGTAATGGTGCCCATGAAATATAACTTGTACAATTTATACATGCTATTATTTCTCATAACAAAAAAGGGGATAAAATATCCATTAGAAAACGATCCGATAAATAAGAAATTTTTAACAGAAGACATAAGAGTATATTTGAATCTCTACAATGTACTCGTACACACATATATAGCGAATTATTGCACACACATTTTATATTACACTTATGTTGATATTTTTGATCTTTAGTTTAAACGCATGAACATCTTTTTATGTAAGACCATTAGTCTTAAACAAAAATAAACACTTCAAGACAATGACAATATTTTCTTTCATAAAATTAATAATAAGATATAGTAAACTTTTTTGTGTTTGTTTAAACCTAAGTAAGCTTTTGAATCATTTTTTTGTATAGAGTATTAGTTAAGAAATAACAAAGACCATAAAACATCATGGTATGATCCTCAGACACGAAGTATCAACCACAAATGCTGGTGAAGGTGTGGTGAATGCCTAGTATACATATAATACAAACAAAACGAGGTAGTCTGCTAATTAGAGAGGTGGAACAGAGCGCAGTTTGGAAAGCTTTTACAAACAAACGAACACTGCAACATCAAAATTGTTATATTACATTGTTGCTTTAATATATAGGCGCCCTATACGCTTTTTCTATATTTATAGTTTTAGTAATTTGTTCAACAGAAATCTATGCAAAGTTCTTTCTTCATTTTTAGCGTATTTAGTTCAATACATTATCGACAGCGAGGAATATGTTCCATACCACGCAGCTCTTAAACAAAACAAATCAAAAGAGAATGTCTTCAAGATAGGGACTTCTTACACTTCTTCATCTCATATCTCTTTTCAAAAAAACTGAAGGTTGAAAGAAATTTGAACAGTAATTTCTTTCTTTACTCTAAGAAAGCTCTTAGAACCACGCTATCTTTTGAGTTTCAACAAATAATCTCCCTAAAACCCCTATTACTGTAACTTTATCACGAAATGTTCTTATATCTGTTCAACGTTATCGGTAAACTAATACTTTGCTATTGTTATTGAGAAAGGGGTTCGTGCGAATCTAGTACTTATCGTAAAAAATAACGACCCTAACCGTCATATCAATATCAACAAATTGTTTTATTTTATGATAAAATCACCATCAGTATCAAATAGTGTTACAAATGCTCCAATAGATACTACTCACATAACGTTTAATATGTATCATTATCAAGGCCCTATCACATACAACAAATTGCATGAAAAAGGCTACCTATACTAACAAATTTATTTACAGATGGATTTGATGTTTCTACGATACGAGTAAAACAATTTTTATCGTTAAATATAAATCGAGTTGGATTTTGAGGTTAAGAGTTCTTTAACATTAAGTATTTTCATTCAGGAAGACATGCCACTTCTCTATCAGCCCCAGGTGATACAATAAGTAAACGAACGGGCCGGCTCGACCGGGAAAGTACTATTCTCTCACAGAAGACCAACCTAAAGCGACAGCATCCGTGCTGTAGTATTTCGTTGGTGGGTGCGAGACCGAAGGCCCATTGATGCAGGGGTGACAGTTATCATGGTAAGAGTGCGAGCCTTACACCAACACGATGACTGTCATGCCTTTTACATCCCTAAGCGGGACGTGAAAAATCATCTCACTAGGCCGCCATAGTGTGGGTTACCATACTATATTGCCTGCATTCGCAATGAGTATGGTGACCACAACTCTTGGATTAGAGACACTTTGGAAGTCTCCCGAAATAGAAAAAAAAGAAACTAAGTGACGGACATAATCAAGTATAGACTCACTATTTGAAATACTTTTTTCGTAATTTATTATTTAAAATTCATAATATATTTACATTTTAATGACAGTAATTACTCAAATATATTATTCTGTACACTATTTGGTTAATATTCAGTAACAATGAGTTAGTTAAACTTTGTAGAAAGTACTTCATGATTCCTTAAATCCTGTATACCTACAGAATAAATGATTATTATTGTATTCTATACTTTAATAAAATGGTTCACAGTAGGTGGATGCGGACTGCCCAAAACCGGAATGGTTCGTGCTCCAGAGAAGCTTTCAATCAGTAGTGGACGGCAATAGGCTGATAAAGATGTATCATTATCATTTATTAGTATTTTCTATCTAAATATGGTGTACTTTCTATGTACTGTATAAATATAAATAGTATAAAGCAAATCCTACTAGACGAAATTATAACACATTTTGCAGTTTAATAAGTATCATTCAAATCAATCAAATAAAGATTTGAAGCTGGTATACAATCTTACCCAACACAAACTATAAAAAAGTATATTAGTATCCGATGAACTTATAGCCATAAAAATTACAAGTACAAATAAAATAAGATTTAAAAAAATTCCAATTGCCTTAGTACTTCGTAGATTCTTACGTAATAATACCACAAAAATTAAAAAAATATATAAATCCAACGCAGTTTAGTAACACAAACTCACATAAACAGAGCTCGCACGTGCAGCTGAACACACCATAAGAACATGAAAGTTAATAAACATGTAATAACAAGAGACTATGTACGGACAATGGCCAGGTTCATGTTTTTAATGCTTATTCGGGGATAAAGCTATAAGCGGCTAAACCCGTGCCGAAATTACTTTCCACCCGAGATTCAGGCATCTTCCAACAAAACGATATTTCCGTTTGCCTACCACCATTATCTTTTATTACAACAAAGGTACACGAGTTTGCTTTTTTGACGTATAAATATAAGGAATTGTCGTAATAAAAGTGAATACCTTGGGTCCCCTTAATACAAATAAATTCGGCGGTATACCTAGTGGAAAATATTCCGGAGTTAACACCGCTAGTAAAATCTTTACTGGTTTTGTATGATCTCTGTTTTGTAAAACTCATTTTTTATTCACATGTAATTTTATTTTATTTTTATTTTTTATTTAATTTCGCTGCGTTGGGAAAAAAAATACAACAAAATTAGTTGCAGGTATTCGGCAGACACTAAACATTATTGGCACTACACCTCTAAGCATTTTCTTCGACGTTATTATGTTACAAGTTTTATTCAAATAACAATTATTTCAGCTTAACCTGTTTGCTTTTATTACTAAAATGTAATTTAAAAATAACTGAAGTAAATACTTTTCTCTTCTGCCTACTTACTCTCTCTACCAACTTACTTTCTCTCTCTTCTGCCTACTTATCTTACACCACTTCTATTTCTAATTATAAGCGACATAAGTGGTACTGTATCAGCTGGGTGATATATGCCTAGCTCTATTATTTCATCAGAAACAATACAAAATTATTGTATTTGCTTAAATTAGAGAACAGTAAAATTTGGCCAAACATACATTTTATTTTTGTCTAATGCATGCGTTCTATGCTAGATCTCGAAAGATTTAATGATAAAAAAATGTGAATATGCGAGCTTTTATCGACAAAAATGTGTTCTAAAGTGATCGATCGACGATTATAGTTAACAGGCAGCAATTAAAGTAGATCTAGCATTACAGGCGACACAGACAGATATTTGATTAATGGGTATTTAGATTTTATAGATATGATTAGTCAGATAACAAATGATATTTCACGTTTATTATCTTTTGACCTTTGTCTATCAAAGCATTTATACTATTTATAAAATTATCATTTGAATGCCTAGTTACGAAAACTTGCAGATATATAAATGAAATTATACACAATTTAATGGTTAATAAATATTAAAAAATACGACCACGATAAACACAACTTGGACTTGTTGATAACTCGGTGGAATCAATTACAAAAACTGTACCATAAAATACTATGCGAAGGGATTAATTCGATTGGCAAAGCAATTACGAGTGGTCACGACGCGTACTGATTCATGATCCTCGATTATTGTTTAAATCATTTGAATTTGACAAATTTGCATACGGACTATAAGGATATTTATAAATATGCAAATGAATACCATAATTTCTTTTAATGCAACCCTCTACCAATTAATTTCGATATTTTCTTTTCTTTTTTCTTGATCTGAATACATGCTACGAATAAGTTCATAAAAAAAGTTTAACAATGTTTTAAGACCTATAGCATAAATTCATTTTTAACTTTTTTTAGTAATGTATCAAAGTATTTTTAACTATACACCATAAAGTAAATTTAACCAGAACGTTTTTATGTTGAGTGCATAAAAAAGCTCTGATTTACCTTGGGATGAATATGTATAAAATTTTTACAAAGCTTTGGAAAAGCTACACGAAAAGTGTCTTGCTGAAAATATATGAAAATATATGAGATGTGGACCCTCCTACATTAGAATCGCTTAAAAGCATTGTCTTGTTTTCTCCACGAAATGAGATGTTGGGTTCTTAGCGGCTTTCAAGATTTCTTGAAGTTGTTGAACTTTCTCTCGCATGTATTTCCCATTTAGGCGATGATGTATGGAGCTTAAGAGTTATAGAGTGTTTTAAGAGAAGTTTGAAAGGTAGAAAATAAAAGTTTATCTACAATACCTAGTACATCTAAGAACGTGTGTTTCTAAACCGCTCTTTTAGTTATGCTAATCTCGACAATTTATTGTTAATAGTTATAGAAAACCTTTAGACCGCTATCAAAACTGATGGTTCATAACAAGTTAAGAAGAAGGAAAAAATATTTATACGAAACCAGTTTCGAAGCAGGTTTTTTACTTGATACGACACTTTTATTTGACACGACTTTTACTTGGTAAAATACAGACCAGTTACAATTTTTTATTTGTTAATGTCTAATAAATAATGTTTGTCTCTTATGTTTCTTCTGTAAAAAGGCTTAACTATTTATACATATGTATATTATGTATGTTTATTCTACTACATTATAATAGACCATTAGTTTGAAAAATTTACTCCACTTTTATTTTGAATATGTATTTATAATGTTAGCGATTAAGTTTATTGTGGATATAGAATATAACATGCATTCTTGTTTGAAGTTTTTTTAAGAATTATAGAAGTACCATTGAAGTGAAACGAATAGTGGTTTTGATGACAGTCGAAGATTTCTTCATAAAACTGCTTATGTGTAATCGTGGTTTGGTAAAGAGAAAAAAATCCTGGTGCAAAACTGGTTTCGTACAAAGATATTTTTTTCCTCCTTTGTAACTAAATACTTACGGATTATCGATTTCGGCAACGGCCTAAACCATAGGAAAGTGCCTGAAGTAACTAGATTTAGTATACGAGTATATCTTCTCCTTCATTGTTCCACCCATATGTGAGAGTTTGTTGGTTAATCCTTCTTTGTGTAGTCCGTTCTTCTTTGGAATGAGGTTCCCCTCGAAGTCAAGATAACTCCCAACGCTGTTTCATTTAAAAAAAGTAAAGTAGTATCTACTGAAACAGCTGGCAGAATCAACCAATACATGATTATCATCTTATATTTGTTATGGTATTTATTTATGTATGTATGTATTTATGTATAATTTGTATAAATTTTAGTATACGACAAGTTTGTATATGTGTACTACATTTATTACAAATTAACATTACTTGAAGTGCATCTACTTCTTATTTACTCTACATCACATGAAGGTTGTCTGGTAGAAAATGCCTTAGGCAGTAAGTCCGCCTATGTACATAAAGTGCACGATATATAAATAAATAAATAAATCTATAAAAGCAAAATTTCAGGACAACTGAAGAATGATGTAGTTTATATACGTGATGTTAACACATTAATAATTATAATAAATCAGTTACTTTCGTAATATTACTTTCGTATAAATTATACGAAAGTAATATTACATATTCGAATACTTTCGTACTTCAAAGCCTTGACGGAGGCCTCTGTCCAGCAGTGGACGTCTTTCGGCTAAGATGATGACAAAGATCATGACTGTCGTATTTAGTTTTGGTTATTGTAATCCCATATCTTAAAATATACTGTAAATAAGAAATTTAGTTAAATAGTCGGAATGAACGATAAGCCTCAAAGCACAAGTGCAGTGTAAATCATAAAGTATACTTGTATTTTTAGTGAAGTTATTATATAGAAGTAGGTTTTTATAAACTATGCTAAACTATTCTATTTTTATTCACTTACTCAAGTTTAAATTACTGAATTAATAATTTTTTCCATTTTATTTGAGCTGAAGAATTTTTGCAACTATATTGTAGAACATATCATGGAACGGCCCGTTATTGTGACAATAAATCTTACGGTGTGTTTCAACAATAATTGCGTCCATAAACTTCACGGTTGACATGCAAAAAGTAATAAAAATCCGTCTGCGCACCGCTTTAGTGCATTATAAAGCTTCGTATTCATGATATACGCTTATATATTAGCCGTTTCAAATAGTAAGACAATAAGTAAGGAACTGGAAAATATATAGATACATAAAATCACTTCTGTTTCCCCGGAAGGGTAGGCAGAGGTATATTAAACGCCTATTTTTTGTCAGTGTTTTGGTCCAACGTAATTTTGTTTGCCAAATCCTCGTCTGTCGATCTGCACGTGCGACTCTCGCAAGAGAGGTTGACTTGGGTCTTAACTTCTTCTGGATGTCGTAATAATAGCTGTTCCCGGATCCCTCCTATGTCAGGCGCAGAGTGGCACACCGTGTGGGATTAGTCGGTCCGATTCCGACACACCACCCCACCGTAAACCCCGGTGGGGTGACGGCCCGAGGTGGTTTCCACACGTTAAAAAGAAAAAAAGAAAATGTCTTAACTTCTTGGTGGGAACCTTATGCACCCTATTCTGAAGTTATAATACTCCTTATACCCAAACCATATGTATATTTCTACGTCAAGTCTTCGTACAACGAATACCACATGCTACTGTATAAATAAAGAAATAATTCTCCGCGTCCTAGTTGTGTTGAAAATGGTTGAAAGTTAAAATCGAGAAGTTGACGCACTAAATCTATATCTAGTGGTAAAGGAGTCTTTATTATTATTGTTTTTTTATAGCTTTAAGAGCCTACCAAAGTGACTCTACTCTGCCTGATAGAAAGTATGAATAGAATCCAAGAATTGTGGTCACCATACTCATTGCAAATGCAGACAATACAGTATGGTAGTGCACACTATAGTGACCTAGTGAGATGCTTTTTCACGCACCGTTTGGTGATGTAAAGGCATGACAGTCATCGTGGTAGTGTAAGGCTCACACCACGATAACTGTCATCCCTGCAACAATGTCTGTCTATTTATCGGTAATTTTCATGAAATGTAGTGTTGGATATGTATATGCAGGAAACGATCCTGATAGTGTACAATAGTCCTAAGGTTAGTGTTGTGTTAGAATACGTATGAAACGCTCGATCGCTCAGATACTGTCAGCTGATTTGTACATTGTATCCGTTTATTGTTGTTGTATAACGATGGAACGCTGCAGTTTTTTTGTTATGGGTATGTATATTTTTAGAAACAAAAATATATACATAAATCAATGATTGAAAAACTGTGTATTCAAAGAAACAAATATAGGAATAATATCGCAGAAATTGAGTTTATAAGTACTAATAATTTCTAGAAAACTCTTCTCAGTCCGACTTGTAAGTGGTTGAATTAAATAAAACAATGGAAATAAAAGGCATAATATGAATTTCATTCTAGTTTAAAACTACCGACCGTAAAATACTAAGCCGTTTCTAGAATTTTCAATTCTTTTAACGTCACCGCAGGCAGCTTCAAACAAAGACTATTCTAAACACATTCCAGTTGAAATAAAATGGTACCACGACAAAGAAAGTACATTACAATATCCAATCTTTATAGAGCGACTTCGTCTCCAATTTGCGTACACCCTCTGTTCAAGTTCCAAAGCGGTTTTTGTTTCATTAACTCCGCTACTCTAGGCTTGGGAATATAGGTTCTGGGCTATTGTTGTCTCGTCTCATTGTGATATTCAGGCTAGTGGCAGTCAACGAGCAATTTTCTCATTCGCCATTATGCGCTGTTATTATCTTCATTGTTTGAGACACATACATACATATTGTCTTATTATGACTAGCTCTAATGCGTCAGAATAGCGTTGAATAGAAAACTAGGACGCATTAGAACAATATTGCGTTGCAGATGTGTTACTCACGTTGACGTTGCTTAAATTAAATGACATAACAAAAATAATTCAAACAATTTCTGTTTTCTTAGTAGTCAAGAGTAATAGAATTAAATACACAATGTTAAACACTTTTTATACTATTTTTAAATCAAGTAAAACATGAATAATACTTTGTCCTCTAAAAGTATATACTGTTCGTAAGTTAAATGATTATTTATGCATTTCTATGTATTAATAATGTTACTTGTTTATTGTCTTGGAATATTTATTATTAAAGTTGGCAACACTATATTTAATTTTCATCTAAATAATTGACTCGCAATTACTTATAACTTTTCTGTTATGATTTCCTTTTTTAAAATATACTCAACAGACCTAACCGATTCTAATGTTCGTGTATATAAGTAGTTTAGAATTTAAATTATAAAATAAAGAGTAATAAATAGCTAGCGAATTCAATACACATGGTAAGATTAATTCTCATAGGTATAAAATGAAACGTTCAATTTGAGTGATTTTAATTTTTTCTAAACATCCCAATAAAAATGCTGTGTAAATGCGTATGTATGGACAACGTATATTTGTAAATGTAATTCAACATTTTATTATAATTCTAATGACAAACTAAATCGAACATAAAAATCTAAGTCACTTAACTTCTACGGAATAAGATACATCTAGACATGTCTATATCTATGGCAAGATTTTTTTCACTTATTATTTTTAACAGTTATTTCCTCTCTGCCCCGGTGCCTATCGTTAGTGGGGAGAGCGACCCCCAGGTGCCATCCTTCATTAATCTTATTCCCTGTGCGAGGAACTCCAAGAATCTTAATTTGAAGTTTCGACGCTCCTCTTTATCAGAACTATTCGAAAAGAATCCACCAAAGGTATTCATTATAACGAGATAAGGGTAACAAGAAATTTTCATTGTTTTACATTTTCTTTGTTTGTTATTTCGTTGGCCTTTTAAGGAGGTTTTCAGTGTGTTTAAAAGAAAATAACTTCATTAAGATTTTTAAAAGCAATCAGTATGCAATAAAGATGAAATTTGAAGCCACTAATAATAGAAATCATTGTTTGAATGGAAACAAAGTTTAGATAAACTATTAGGTGTTGTAAAAAGCTCTGAAAAGCGTTTTTATGGGTACATTCTTAGACAAGTTAAAAAAAAGATTTCTTCATTTATATAACAAAAGGATTTTTATGTAATGCACATTCCGAGTTCCACATAAATTGACATGAAACATATAAAAAACTTGAGTATGTTACCTAAAAAGCTAAGTCGTAAATATGTTAACTTACCAAAAATAAAATGATGAAAATATCCAAAGACAGCTACATCTATAGTTAGAAACATTAAAATAGGTATCCAAAGGTGCTCGAGCATATCTAAGAGCATAACTTTGACCGGTGCAGGCAAACCGTAGCGTCTTAATGAAGTTCTGAAGTTTCGTTCGAGAATGGCCGCGATCTATTACCGAACTTGCTGCTTAGAGAATAAGTACTCAATTTTAATATCAAATTTTTGTGATGTTCAGTTTCTTGGTCATTGCTGAGTTTTAGGAGAGAACACTATTAGTTGCGTTAAATCAAATCGTATATTATTATCTGTATCAAACCACTAAGTAGATGTTCTAAAATCTACATCTGCAATTGAAAAGATATTTTTCTAATATATTCTAAAATCTTACTAACTTTGAGACTGCAACGATAATACAAAAACTTTATCTCAAAGGGATCTTCAGATGTTATCTTATAATTATCGTTATTAAAGCCTGAATTAAACAATTTTATAAATTGCTTTTGTTAATTTTATTTAACATTTTACTACTTCAATTAAGTGGCTAGGTTTCTAAATACCTAATGTTAATAAATAAATGTTAAATTAAAAAAAAAATTGTGAAGTATACAAGAAAATAAAAAATGTAATAAATTGTAAATAATTTGAAGCAATGATTAGGAGCAAAACAGTTCATGGCTACCTGCATGATTTGAAACAACTTTAACCCCACCGAAGCTACGTATGATGTCCAATTGCTAGGTCCATCAGTGGACCATATCCTAACAAAGCAAGTTGGGTAAAAACATTTAACAAGTTTTCAATTACAAAAGAAGATGAAGTTGAATAACTAATACTACTTAACTACATGTTTCAAAACTTCATAAAGATTCAAAAATATACCAAAATCTCTAAAGAAAAATAAGTAATATTGGTAGTTATTTAATCCTGAGTTCATTTTAAATGACTAACTTATAAAATATTGCAAAAAATGTAAAGAATTTATCTCTCCCTTTTGGAGCTTTAACTATCCAAGCGAGTCTCACTAAGTGAACCTAACTAACTTAGTAAGCCTACATGAATTCCTTACAACAAAATCTAGTTAGTAAATTGTTCATTAAAATATGAATTACAAGTTCTTTATAGCACACTGATCTTAATTGAAGTTAATAATTATAATTTGGGCAATTTTAATTATTTAAAATACATAAAGTTTTATCTTCTTTTGTTTCAAATTGGCTTGCTTGCTCTTTATCATTATGTAACTATTAGCCCTGAATAATAAAGACTAGGACTACTAGAACACGTTTATGTTTACTAAAAAAAAGAAAATTGTTTTAGTAGCTTTTCTCTGGAAATGAACGATAATTCTTACTTTTTCGTTATTATATATTCTGTATAAATTATTAAGAATAGTGCAGCAACTTCACTGGGCTTACAAGGTAAATAATATTCTTAATTTATTCAGACAAGTCGAAATTCTCGTTAATATCTACATCGTCTTATCTCTTTCCTTCTAATCTCCTGTTATTAGAACATTTCCTTTACAGTATATTCAAAATTTTCTCATGTTTAATTTCCCAAAAGCCTAGCAGACGTCGTGACCTCTAACTAAGCACCTTTATTGGATAAAGTAGATTCCAACTCTTCGTATAATAGTCATTGAAGCCTGAATAAAACACGTGTAAGAATTAGTAGCTACGGTTGATTCCTAAAAAGTGAAACATTTACACGTCTAGTATGGTCTTATTACTACTCTAACACATGAACCTCCAGTAACATTATTAAGGCAACAATATGAAACTTACTATTGACATCATAAAAATAATAGTTTAAGTAACTTACACCACTCTTAGTCAAATGCACGACATTATGCGGCAACATCGTTAAATTTTATTACTTCCACTTATAGTAATGCGATATTTATGATGTAGGAGGAAAGACCTAAAGTTTATTGTGTCTTGTTTTGCAAAGAAGCGATGAATAAACTTGGCAATTAATGCCAGCCGTAAACTCAATATTACCGAAAATTCGAAACAATTGTTGAACATTGACGAGTTTTCTCTCCAGTGGCGCTCTAATAAAACTATATATTTTTTTTTTAAGATGTTTGCTGATTAATATATTCTCCACTTCATGAAATAATTACTTGAAACAAATTATTTTTTGTGAAATAAACACAAACGAAGTTTTTCCTTGAGAGTTTTTTTGTCAATTTTTAATACCATCGTTCAATTCAATATATTACAACGTATATGTAAAAAGTCGTTGAATTAGGAATTAGCTTTAAATTTCGTATCATTTTACTTTTCTGGGGTTATAACATGAGATAGTATTCTTTGTTAACTTCCTACTCATTTTTTCTGAATGTCTGCGAATAAGTACTACCAAATTCCGGAGGCTACTTTAGCCGACACGGGTCAATGTCATCGCCATCCATCATTGATTGGACGTGTTGTAAAAACTTCTCGTATGGCGCGCTTCGTAGCTTCTCTCATATATCACTCGGCCACTCATCACTTTTATAGGATCCGCTTAGCTTATGACCTGAAGCGATAAATATTAATAACACTACCAATATTTTAGTTTTTTTTATTAATGTGTTAGAAGATATTAATAACATTAAAGTCTGAATATAGAAACTATAACAGTGATAATAACACTATCGACTGGAGAATACATTACTGAAGACTTGGAATAATCCAATAGCTTTGGACTTAAGTCAAAACATGTTTATTTATTGTAAAATGTTTTAGATTAAAGTCAGAGATCAACACACGTAACACGACTGATCTGATTTATTAGATATTCAGCATTAGCAAAATATTTTGCTGAATATTGCATTTTATATGGCAAATACTCAAAAAAAATTAGTGTAATCGACATTACGAGTACATTAGAATTTTCTGAGTATTTTCAAATAAAATTACGCCTAAGTACAAAACATAATGATTACACTCATATCACAAGAGAAAGAATCGAACACCCACATTTGGTTTAACAGTCACGATCGCTAACATCTATACCAACAGTCCAGCCATCAATTAATAATAAACGCTTGGACCACATATCATTTTGTTTGAATAATTACTTTATATATTAATAATGAAGGACAACGAAGGGTGTTAATAAATTGATTAACCTTGTATTAAATACCACTAGTGTTTAGTTATTACTTAAACTATTTACGGTCAAGATCAAACCTATTTCATACTTACACCACTGTGGGCGCAGTAATTTAATTTAACTAACATATCCAACCCTTGTAATTCTTGGTAAACTGCAAACATTCTAGAACTTTCAACGTGTAGCCGTAAGTTATAACTAGTGATGAGAAACTTAGTAATAAAAAACAACATTATTTAACACTGGTCAAGTATGAATATTGCAAGATGTTTTTGAAACAATACCAATTTGCAAAAGAATAAAGGAAGAAATGCGTTATACATCAGTACAATTCTCACACATCTAACCCAATTGATTGATATTTAAAAGAGAAATGGTTGGAATTATAAGAGTATCATGAAATTACTTTGCAATCACAATTGGCTAATTGTATATTCCCAGTGTAATAATAATAACCTCACACATCGCTCACACGGCTCTGATCTCAAACTAGGCAGAATGTACAGGCCTATTGTAACTAGACTACTCAAAATATATCATTTTTAGGATATTTCTAAATATTCACCTATTACAGATAAATAACACCCAGACACAGAACAAATAATCGAACTCCTCACACAAATTTTTCTCCTGGACGAGAATTCAACCTTCGACGAGGTGCATTTTAAAAAACATTTAGGCATTTAGCATATCCTTTAGACTAGGACTTTGGTTGGAGCAAAAGTTAACATATCATATCTCTTAAGACCGTCAGCCATTAGTACTAATGTACTGATAAGTAAAATCTAATCTAAAAGCGTTTCCTTATTCATTATACACATTGGATAGTTATCATAGCACATGCTTAGCATTACTAACGTATAGGCGTAAGGGGCAACCAGTACACTCGGACAAATTAGATTAGCCACCTAATTCCTTGATTGATGCTTACCAACCCTCCCACGTCGCATTGCATGCATAGTAAAGTCATAATTTGAGATCGTGGAAACAACTGGCCATGCTAGAAATGTCTCTGTGGTTTTACAAATCAATAATTTATCTTTCTACCTCCACATCTATATCAATAATACCACGTCTCGACGTCTTAAATCACACATGTGAAACTAATTAAAGTTAGGACACACATCTTTCCTCCGACTCATTGTTTGTATTTATTTGTATCTTGCAGTATTGTATCACGGCGAATTTGCAGAGATAAAATGTGCAGTGATATAAAAACAATTATTTTATTAATCAAGCGGGAGTACAAAAATATTTACAATGCTCTTCCAGCTATATTTTATATTATTTATTTAGTGTAGTGTGCGGCGGGCGTCAAAACGGGCGTGTGGTTAATATTTCACGGTGCCGACGTTAAGTCGACGGAGATTTATGGGGCGGCTATACCCTGTGCTCTACAATTAACTAGCTTTACAATCTGGAATTGCTTGTACAGTCTAACGGGTGCTTCACACCAACTATCAATTGATGCGGATGTGATTGGAAATGTCGAGTCAAGTATTCTGATTCGATAAAAAACCTTTTTACGATAAAGAACACTTATTATAGTTGACGCGTTTTATCGATAAGATATTTAATACCCAATGATAATTTTTTAGGTTAAGTTTTTTAGGTTTTGTTTGGGATGTGGTTTTACTTATGATTGTGAGAAAAGTAAACAATTCTTCTGTAATAACACTTTAATGTTTACTACACACAAAGCACTAAGTTTATAGTTAGAAGGCACAATAAAAGTTAGAAAGATGGTAAACGCACAAAACACGACAAAAGTTACACATGTACAATTTGCACTTCTCAAATGTGTGTATAATTAATGTATGTAAGTTGTAAGAATATTTTTATTGGCACTCTTTAACGTAAGGCACCGAAGAAAGCATCGATTGCGTGGTAGTCAGTTATGATTGGTGTCAAGTATCGAAGTACTATACGTCTACCCGCATTTTATAACTTGTCGAATATGAGAAATATTCTTAGACAAATTCTACTACTGTTCATATAATATTATATAATACAAATAAATATTAAACACATGTATAAGTGTTTTTATGATGAATTTATAAAGTATACGTATATATGTCACCTACAGTTTTTATGTATATAAAAAATGTCGAATGTTGGAGCATAATCACGAACGTCTGATTTGCGAATCAGGTGGAATTCCATTTGATTGATTTTTATTGTGGCCTAATTGCCAGAACGAAGTTTGTCAATAAATCTGGAACATGTAAACACTTTTTATCTACTATTTATTTACGAAGACTTCATTTACTCATAAACCCTCACCAAACTAAGAAGTCTACCGTTTGGTTTGTGAGGGTTAACATTTTAAAACAATCAACAAAAACACAACATGACGAAACTTTTATTTCCTTAGTCAATATTTATTACTAAAACGATATAAAATTACGTTATCATCACATCAACAGATTTTAATAGTCCACTGCTGGGCAACGGACTCTCCTTGGAAAGGTAGTTTTGGCCTACTATTCCACGCTGGCCAGACGTATCGCTATAGGGTTCGTCTCTAGTTTTCCGTGTTAAAAATATCAAAAATTATATTATTATATTTATTAATTATATTAATTTCAATATACAATTATATTATTCTTAAATATTCAAATTTTAATTGCGATAATTTTAATTAAGCTGATACTTCATGACCACTTAATTTTTTTTCAAATTTATATAGGACCAGCGTAATGACTTTTCTCCTGCTATTCTCTTCTATTTCTCGTGAGTGCATGCTTATTCTCTTTATAATTCAACTCATTGATCCCCAGTACATTCATTTTTTCTTTGGTCGTCCTAAGCTCTCATATCCACCAACTTCCTTTGTCTTAACCATATTCATGTGCTACTGTATCAAATTATTTATTGCCACGCGCCAAGCCACTGTTTTAAATAATTATCGTAAGACCTTGAGATAAGTTGCGAATTGCACACGATATAGATTTAAATTTATTAAATTATTAATATGATAAAGTTTGTTATGGACACAAAATATTTTAAATATTAGTTTTATCAGTCTTCATTCATGACGTATTATTAAAATCACATTTATCAACAATGATAATAACATTCAAATAATAATACAATATGATTAGTTTGTAATTTTATTATTTTGTGACGTTCAATTTTATCATCATTTCTTAGCTTTTATGATCTGTCCAAAATTATTCCACAATTTTAGTTTAAATTGTCGTGGCATGAGGTACGACAATTGCCTTTTTTGCAGTGTTCCTCACATTATTGATCTGATACAGCTGTAGTAAATTGAAACTAAACATAGAAAACTGAACTGTTTGTCATTTTTTCTACTCTTATTTTACACAAACTCGCTGTCAGTGAAGACTGAAGATGAAATCTGTTGTGAATACTTTTTACAAGAACATTTATAAGAAAGATCGTGTACAGTATCCTACTCTATTTCAAATATGACAGTAATTTGGTATGACAGTTTTAAGAGTATTGCTAAAACTGTTCTATAACTGTTGAAGTAAAATGGAGTTTGGGGTATATTGCAATTTGTGACTTTGTACATTGTTCAAAGCGTCTATGACTACCTTTGATAAGTGTTGCCGTCTGATATTTCATAGTTGTAATATTTAGT
The DNA here is from genome assembly GCA_949316085.1 of Hypercompe scribonia. NCBI lineage: Eukaryota > Metazoa > Arthropoda > Insecta > Lepidoptera > Erebidae > Hypercompe > Hypercompe scribonia. Next base: position 11,774,038 of record OX438981.1, on the reverse strand, counting down.
TAGTATGATATCATTTTCGTGCGCAAAATCAATGCCACTTTTAAATTTTAAATCGTGATAAAGTATTGTAAATTCAATCGATGTTTAGCCAATTTTTAACCAATTTGAATTTCAACTTTCATTTCAACGACTAATACACATAACTAGAATTGTCACTGGGTTGACTTTTGTGCCAATATAACTCGAAATATATACCATACTATATTAATGCAGCCCTATTCACTTTTTTTATAATATAGTACATTTGTTGTTGTTTGAAAATAACTTTTATTAAACAAATAATAATTAAATATTATTATTATTATTTATAATATATCCACCACTCTTGGATTCTGCTTTATGATTTCCATCAGGCCGAGTAGAGTCAATTTGGTAAATTTTGTATAAAATATATAAATATACAACTGTTATTTTACAACGTATTATGCAAATACAGTTGCAGACTACGCTGTGTTATTTAGTAGTTAATTTTATTCAGCCACAAAAATATAAACTAGGACTATTATTTTGCAGAAGATTATCTGTTTTTTTAAGATTTTTACAGATCATTTGTAAAGAAAAAGTGCTCATGATAACTAAATGAAACAATACATAAGCTCCTTCACATCAACAGCCTTTAACAGTCTACTACTGGACATAAGCCTCTGCATAGAAAGTACGTTTAATTTCTTTTGAATCAAAACTTCAATATTATTCCTGATAAGGTCAAAAGAGTTTTACGTGTTTTACGCCCGTGCCTCGGGCATGTTAAGCCTTCAGTCCCAGTTGGCATGAAAACCTATGGCAATCCTTATGGGGAAGTCAGTGCTCTCAAATATACTGACGAGTACTACAACCTTCGGATTCGATTCGCCCTCAGGGTTGCGGAGGTCTAATGCCAGTCGCTCCATGGAAAACCTGATATTTAGATAAAACTGGTTGAGCTAGTAGCCGAAATAATTAATAATTTCATAATTTTCAAATATATATATTATAATAATTTCGGGCACAATAAAGGCCAAAAATGTCTTACTTTTCGTCACATTGATGTGTCAACAATACACTTGTCAGCTCGCTCATCCACGAAGTACGACGATTTCATGAAATAATCAAACACGTAAGTCAATTCTAGGATCTGGCCGTGACATGTACCTAAATAAAAATTTGTTTTTAGAAAACACGTAATACACAATTTCAAAGACGAATAAGGTTTTTATTTCATCGATATCTTTGATTATAAAGAGCTCAGATGACCAGTATAATTACTTAACACTCAATATGTACAAGAAATACCAATCGATTACTTAGGTGTTGCTGTCAAGTAATTTATAGTAGTAATATATAATAGATGTAGTGTATTCTATTTTTCTGTGTTCGTAATCCATCACCATACGTCAACATTTGAAATGAAAAAAAATCAAGTATATAAGGGACACAACGTAAGTATAGTCGACTTTACTTTTTTAAAAGATAATTATAGTACAGTTATCTTTTATGATAAATTATCACAAAGCAGAATAATTTGTACCTAAAATATATATATATATACAAGTAGAGCGTGCAGTACAATAGTGGTCTAATACAGCGTAGATTACTGTACTGCGTCAACTGCGTGTAGGCTGGTGTCGCTACTCGGTATAACCGCAACGGAGGTATTTAGCCACAGAACGCATATACTCCTAGCTGTACAATCCATTGGTATTGCATTATTATGGTCCTGTTGTATACAGCATGTTAATATGAGCTTGGTCAAGCTTTAAAGCGCTATCTCTAGTTGATATAATATGAAGATCATCTACGTGCTCTGATTTATCCTCATTCTCTTTTAAGCATGTAAATCTTGAGTCACTATTTATCTTACAACACAGTTTCTATTCCTAGCGTTATAAAATTATATCTTCTAGATTGTCATTGGTATAGAATGAAATACACTTTAAATATCATTATTCTATGAATGAAGGTTTTATCAATAACAGTTTTATCGGTTTTAACGGAAAGTTTTATCAAAGTCGGTTTTGAATGAAATAGGCAGTATAAAGTTATAACCAAATTGTCCATCTAAAATATAGAATTAATAAAACAAGAACAAATGACGAAACACCTGAGATATTCAAGCCCAAATAAGTCAAAAAGTTCTTCGATTTTAAGGTGTAAATATTTCCAGCACCATTTCTTATTGTAGCTATAAGTGATAATTTTTACATTGTCAAATAAAAATCTGCCCTGATGTGATGATTTACTCCTAGCCGATTTCGACCACGGTGGCCAGTCTCAACAGAGACCAGCTCACTACGCAGGACGTGTTTTAGTGCACACGTGTGTGTGCAAAAATAAGTGCACTCTCTATTTCCTCACTCTCATAATCCGATGGGACAGTTATCCGACTCGATCAAGGAGGGACTAGGTGCAGGAACGACGGTTTTACAGTGTTAAAACCCCAACTTCCAAACTCCAGGCTGTTACTGAGTATATGTATAACTAGAAAAACTCACCAACACCTTTTGGTCGACCCGGAAATCGGATCAGGGAGATCGGTAACCGTTAGACCAACGAGGCAGTTACTCGTACACCTGATCTGACATCATAAAGCTCAATGACAAGAACTAAACTCGTATAATAATAATATTAACAATAAAATGTAACTGACGTTAAAAACAAGGATCTACTAATAGGTATCTATATTTTTATATTCATACCTTCACCTTAAGGTAAATTACAATATTTTTATTTTCATTTTATGAACACAATCATAATAAGCAAGACACTACACCTTTTTACGTAGAACCGTAATTAGCAACTGTTTAATAAACCTTTTAACATTTTATCGTACAAGGTTTACGAGCGGGAAAAAGGATACACATATTAACTTTTACATACGCCGTGAGTAACATTATGCAATGTAAAATAAACTCGTAGGTGTATGCTGCTTACTGTAACAGAATATACGTTGTTATTTGGACTCACAATCCTTCATTGTTACATTTTCATTTATTTATATTTAAGCAATAATAATTATTCGAAGTGTAAGCAAATTAAGAACATAGGTATAATGAAAAGCTATTTTATATCAAAATACAAAACGGTATGTCTATTTTGTGGGGATCTTAAACATTGCTTGTAATAATCATGTCCAATTTATTCAAAATACTTTTGGGAAACAATCTGGGGTGAAAGGAACGCTTATTTCGTCAAAAGTAGATATAATCTGATCAATTTTACTTAATATATCTATTATATATATTATCTATTTTATGACAAATAATTTTAACATATGTCTCGTCTCATTAGTTACCTTTTCATGGACACATTCGATATGATTGAAATGGGGAAAAAATATTTCAAATTCAAATATAATCGGCGTATAGTGTTGGTATTACAATCTTAGTCAATACAATGTTAGTCAATACACTAATATTCTAGTTTGAATTAAAATGAGGATAGGCTCATACACACAGAGAGCGTTTTGCTACATATTACATATAACAGAATATAATAATCAGTCAATAGCAGAACGATCCACCAATTCTGTAAATATCGTCAGTATGGTGTTGCTTGCTCCGAATCTCTTTATAATGAAAATTACTTTCTCTATTATCACGTAGTAATCATCGATACAATACTAACGAGGTTCTTCTAAAGATCACTGTTCATTTTTAGAAGACTTTTTACTGTTATTTTTTAATACACCTTTATACTACACATAAAAAACCGCAATGAAGACCAAGGATTCATTATAAGCCTGTAACAGCCTACAGCTGCACATAAACCTCTGCTTAGAAAAGAGGTTTTGGATCACTATGCCATGTTGACCAGATGAGTTGGTATTGGATTTCATTAGGTTTTCCTTTTCTATGCAGTAATGTTGTTTTGCGTACTTTGCTGCTTTAGTCGACTCTTATGACACCTATCTGATGAATAGGACCAATGTTCTTAATCCGTCATCATACAGAAGTATAAGAACCATGGATTACCAACTTGTAACGTTGACGACTAGAAATTACTTAGCCATAGAATTTTGTGTAGGATAAAGACATATGAACTGAAGTAAAATAAACCCAGTACTAGGTACTTAAAGGTTGTTTACTGAATTATTAACGCTAATGAGCCGAGAGAGCAGGTTAATCTTCCGTAGTAGAGAGGCTGCTTACGAGCCTTAAATGAAAAGGAATTGGATATCACCTTGTTAATAAATGATGCGCTACTCGTTCATATATCATCTCACCTCTCGCCTTAAGATTAAGAATCACAGATTGTAATTCGAGTTATATTTGCTACATATACGTATACAAATAACACGATATAAAATAATTCCATTTACTAAAAATAATAACATCTGACATGATTCCGTCTGATCCCAAACTAGGTAGTGCTTGTACCATGAAGATCAGATTGATGATAAACATACCTGTAAAGTATTTCGAAATAAATAGGTATTGTAGCTAGATCAGTAGAGTAGGGAACATTGGTCACAAATATGTGTAATGCCTAACAATATTATTGTTAAATGTAGTACTTTGTGTCACTTCGTCTTTGTGACAGAAACATCGTTTTTTTATAATATTTCTTAGTTTCTACTGTGTGATTGGTGAAATACTTTTACCTTCAAACTATTTTTGACTATTAACCGTGGTTGCAGTCACACCTAGACCTGTGTCTAGCTGACCGGGTAAAATTTACTACACCTTATCTGTACTAGGTGTAGTAAATTTCACCCGTTTCAGCAGATGATAAAGACATGAACATCTTCGCACGCATTTAGAATCATCTATGGAATCATTATATCATATGTAAAATAACCTATACAAAATTAATTTTAGCAATAAATAAATACTGTTTCGGTAACAGATGGCTACGTCCTATAAATATTGACAAGAAATCTACCCTAGTCCCTTAGGATATCACGAGATTGACCAAACTAACAGACATTTTTTATAGCAGAACTTTTAACTTTAGCTGTATAACCCTGTAGACGTCTATTACTTTCTCCCATTGAGTCGCGGCGATAACTTTTTAACCCCAGTTGACGTGGGGTGAATAACTCGCGTTGACAGTTGTAAGGGGTTCGCGGCAACTTTGCTCCCCTAACGCTTATTGACCTCTTACCCTACGAGAAAATGCATTCTCTAACTCCCAGCCGAATATAAAGCCGTATCTTTGACCGAAAGATGGAAATTCCAATGGAAATCGACAAAATAGCATTTGTGTACTTGTATTTTACGAAGGGGAATGGAAACCCATAAATCATTTTATCTATTTCACATTGTTGCTGCATCCATTTTTATATAGTATATTTGATAATAAATATCATACATATTACATATGTTTACGTTTTAATTCATCTTACATATTAAATTTATCCCAGAAGTATATTTAGCTTTATGATTGAAGGACATTCGCCAGCGAAAACCATGAATCATATGAAATTTGCATTACTGTATTTTTATACGTTTAGTGTGATGATCCAATTACTGGTAATTTAGATATCAATTTGACGATGTCATCAAGTGATTAATCGACACATTGTACGCGGTTCTTTTTTGTTTCCGTACCTTTTTAGTGCAGTAAGGCTGCCACGTAGGAGCCTTGCTACATTTAATATATCTATAGAAAAATCGCTTATGTGTTAGTCTAGGATTCAAGGCTAACAGTGTATTATAATGCCAATGTTTTTGTAAGGATACATTTAATTAATAAAACAAGAAAGAAATACAAATAAGAAAAAGTATAATGACAAAAAAACTACATGTTTAAAAGTCTGTTGCAGTACATCAAATAACATTCAACGTTCATATTATATATGTGACAATTGCGCTTGCTGTCTGAGAGGACACTGAGGTTTACAAATTACCAAAGTGCAGTGGGGCCTGAATGCGCTCTCTTGACCCATTTCTGGTGTCACCGCTCCAGTTATCGTGAATTTCACCTGCCTCTACTTTGAATAACCCTTAGAATTTCAATTTTTATTTGAAACGAAACGGGGCTCAACCTCTTTTCAGTTTTGTTTTATTATTATTTTAATCAGTGTAAAGACTTAGAAATTTATGATATATAAAGAATTTTTTTAAATTAAGAAAAAAAGATATATGAGTGGATGTATACTAATATGCAGTTTATTTGTTTGATTGTTTTTTAAAACCTAGTTTCACGTTTTCTTCGTAGGAGAACCATGTTTACAAAGGTTTACATGTTTACGTTCAAAATATCACCATGATAAGCCCAAAGTAAACCAGTATAAAGTTCTTCCAGTACTCTTCACCGAGTGAGTGAAGTAACTGGATCCCCCTACCTTTTTCTTTATTTTTGAATCGTCATACTGTTCCCCCCCTTATAACGTTATTGCGTTGAAAACAGTAGTCATTGATCAAGAACCTATAAATGCTCCTCTAATTATTGCAGGCCATTATGTGACCAGAACACAAGAGACAGTTGGATACAATTAGTTTGTATAGTACATATTTAGATACAGACCAGTAATAGACGTGGAATTCGTACCACTTCTAGCCTGATACAGCAGGTATATCTATACTTTTTAATATCACTTTTTTACTTTACTTTTCTTTTTGCAAATTGACTCATTTTTCATCTATTCATTTGTAGCCTTCATGCAGGCTTACATATTATTTTTTTAAATGTTAACGAATTCTTGGCCTACCCTTTATAACAGATTTTTCTTATAAAACTAAACTGACGAATTACTTTAATAATCTACTTCCAAAAAGCATAAGTAAAGACATAATTGTATTCACTATTTTATGCAGCCTACACACTTTCTTGATAAATCTGAAACTTAATATTACAAGTGCTTAATTTTGTAAATTAATATAAAGAATTAATTTGTAATACTAACGTCGTTATAATATTACACGAAAACTGGTACGCCAACCTCATTTCATTTGTATTCAATGTGGGTCACATTTCGTGCAAACATCTCTAACCTTTGAATTGAATTCGTAATAGTAAAACGTTTCCTTGGTTTTATAGTTTTAGGTATACTGCCAACATCATGAAAATGGGCCAAAAGTGAATTGTTTGTAATTCTACCTTCAATGAATGTTTCTTGTAGGTTTATTGGTTTTTCGTGCCTTCATTACATTTTTACTACAACACTATTGTACATATACAGTACGTGGTGTTGGTATGCATAGCATTTTTAATTTACATAATGAAAATGTAATAATTTCTATCATTTTTATCTTGATGACCTTATTATATTTACTCCACGCTAAATCTATACTAATATTATAAAACGAGGCAAACTTTGTAAGTTTGCATAAGAATAAAACCGAAATGGAATATTTAAATTTTAAAATCAAAACAGCATTTCTATGCAACAAACAACAGGGTGCATCTAATCGGAGTACGAAGCACACGATATACGTCTTACGCCCAAGTATTTTGTCTTACTAGCATTCTCTCCTCGTTACTGCAGCCACAGCTTGACATATGTCAGTTGACTCCAGTTTCTACGTGAAACTTGCCATTACTGATCCACAAACTAGTTACACTGTTTCTGAAGATTACTTATGAATAATATTGCTCAAGATTGCTTTAGATTTATGTGATGTTGTTTTGTGTTTGTTTTTAAATTAAGCAGAAATCGTCTAGCGGTCGAATTTGGATATCGTTTTTAATAGATTTTATTTTTGACACTTATAAGTGGAATTATCATTGCCGATTTACATAAAGTACCTACTGCATAAAAGTATCCATATTTATTTCAAAATAATATTATTCCTTAAACCAAAATGTGTAAATGTTCATTTTAATACCAAGGTTTTAACGCTGTGTTCACCAGCTTTGTCCTTAACCCCGATTCATGAATGAGACATGTTATCATGTTTATCTACTGTCACATTTTGCGAACAGAGTGGTCTTATATTTTGTCACACGGTAATTAGTTGCAGTTCTCGGAGGCATCGTGTTATTTACGTCCATTGTAACACAAGGCCATTAAAGACAATAAGTGCTCTATATTATTTTTAAATTTAGGTTTACTTATTACCATTACTTAATACCACAACGAGCTGTACATCTCTTTCAAGCTTAAGAATTAACCAAAACCAGAATTACATACCATAATTGAAGATTATAAAAAGAATTGTCTTATCTATTAGGCTTATAAAAGGAGAAGAAAAGATTGCAGTCTAACAGTATCCTACAATTTTTTTTATCTTTATATAATTTGTTCCTAATGCTAATTTGTCACTTATCTGGGCTCTAATGTACAGATATTGTATATGAGCCTTATCACTTTAATGACATAGTAGGTACAACGTAATTACAACAAACAGGAAACCAGAGATCCAATCATGTAAAGTCCTTAACCGGCGACACAAAGGCATGTTAACTGTCAACACAGCTCACCTACAGAGCAAAGGGGTCAACTAGTTTAGGCACCCGATGACAACGGCAAGACACTTGAAGTCTACCTCCTGACAATTTATTCAATTCTGGTACAAACTAATATGAGGTACCGATAAATCCATTAAAGTAAATATTTTGAAGCAATATGCTTTGAGTCTCATTTAAATTTTGCTAATGAAATAAAGAAGGTTTTTAAGGTTATTTTCAACAAACAGTAATATATGATAGATCTTTCTTGTAGATTAACATATGAGTTCTGTTAAAAGTTGTATGAAATGTAATGTTAAGCAAACAAATGACGACTGTTAACAATAAGTGAGAAAGGTCGTAAAAACACGTTGTTTAAAAGTTTCTTACTTAGAAACAAAGAAGTATCAAAAGTTTTACGTCGCTGTTGCTCAAAGTCAAGGTAGAGACAAAAGTGTGGCAGGTACTTGCTTCTATACACACCTTACAGTATCGATTTAGTTTGAAATCGTGAAAGTTACTAAAGATGAACAAGTTATCAGCAACAATTACAACAATTTCAATAGGATATTGTGTAAATATAACATTAATCTTCTACATAAATTAAGAAATATGCTGTGTGTAACTAAGCACATTATTTAAAACTATTAGATCGATTTGGGCCACTTTTTTAACAAGACGTTTGCCGGTTTTGTTTAATATAAAAATATACTTTCTTAAAAAAAATCTCTCATCACTGACTTGTGTATTTAGAATTATTGAAGTTATTTATGTACCCATTTTGGACCGTTCGTTTTCTTAATGGAAAATAACCTATGGCCTTTTTGCATCCCTAACAACGTGTGTGTATAGTTTCATATTGTTGTTTCAAGTTGATAAGTAGATACAAATTGTGAGTCAAACTAACTCACAATCGGTTTTATAGTTTTAGTTACGATAAAATTCCTAAATATAATACATCTCGACAAAAAGTATAATTAACATGTAACTTTTTGAGTGTAAATTTATATAAATCATTTATTATACTTAGTATGTACATATATTAGTTAAAAATAAATTATTAAATAATTATTTATTTGTGATATTATTTGTGTTTTTCTTTGTATAAACAATTTTCTTTGTACGTCCCTGAACTTCAGTTAAATCACTGGACCGAATTTTATAAAAAATGTTGTCTTTGAATGAGCCTCTAAATAGTTAACGGTGCAGCAATTGGATTGTAACATTTTGATGCACTTTTGGACGAAACAATCTTGACTTGTTTTTTTTGCGATTAGACCGGCTTGTGACACAGCAATCCACGTTTCTGTCTTAGTAATTAATTTATCAAATTAATTATATCACATAACCACCACCAAACAAAAAACTTCCTTTGAATCATACGAGTATAATAAGGAAGATAAAAACTCTTATGCAGTTTAAACTGCGTTCAATCAATTAGGTTGACGATGTAAAAGGAAACCTCGTTTATTCTGCAATAACTCAGCTTAATACAAAAGATATAAATAACAAGAAATGACAATTTATTAAGGCAGAATAAAACAATTGCAAAGAATCAGTGAAAGAACTGTCGTATTGGCAAAATGCCAAATAAATTGACAGTTCTTGTCGACAACAGTCGATAAGATTTACGAAATTAAAAAAGTTATATTGCTTCCAGTTATGTTCGTAGCCAAATACAGAAAAATGAATCATTATTTAGGTTTGCTTCTGTCGACAGGGTTAACAACAAAATGTCGACACGTGTGATGTTGTTTCATAAAACTTTTCTGGCTTGTTTTTGCAAGCAACAGTTTTGTTGTTTCATTAAAACTTTAGATTGCTAGTTTACTGGTATTTCTCTTATGTTATATATACTGTTATGCTGTAATAAGTTTTTTTGTGCCGATGCATAATACGTGCTATAGTATTTATAAAATATTTATAAAAAAATTAACCATCGAGTGCGTTCAGTTCGTTCCACTGTACACCTGGGTGATATCATCCGGGAAAAACATGTTTGGGTTTTCTCATTTCATCTTGAAAGTATTACAAATTTTTTGAAATAATTCGCCTCGAGTAAAATATTTCGTGGGTCGAAAGTATCATAGAATTCAGACCCGGACCAATGGTGGATCACAGTGAACTTCATAGCACTGTTCGCTCCACTGGTGGAACGTAATAAATCGTAACGAACAGAGAGGACTTATAATTATAACGATACCTTGATATTGTGTAATGAACATTAAACTTATTTAAATTTGAAAATTTTCGTTGTCGTACACAAGATGAATTAAACAAATCACCTTTGTCACCACAAAAGCCTCCACTAAGGTCAAATTATTTTGAACTAATTTTGAACTTCGAAATAGTACTAATCTGTCATATATATATTTATAGATTTCTTAGAAATTTTCACGTCTAAATGTTAACTCAAACTGGTCTTGTTTTAGTAAATTATCACACATTTAAAACATCTACTTCAATTGACAAAATAAAAAGAATATAAAATTAACCTGGACCAAAAAGTCCAAGCGATGAGTAATCCTCCAGCGTCTATCCTTAACCGAGTAGATCTGGTGACAATTTACAATGTACATAAACATGAGCTGTTCAGCCTAACTTTATATAGAAACATTGCAATGTTTAAAATTCTAGAGATGACTAAGAATAGTTTAAACAAAAATGTTCACCTAAATAACACATCATAGCCTAGACTTGCTGCACTGAAAGCAGCCCGCAAATGCCACACATCTTATTTTTAAAAAGCTCTCCAACTGATTGATCTGCAACAACTGTTGCTTGGCGAAGTAAACTTAAGTTTTATCTAAGGATATAAATCTAGAGCTTATTTAACATCGTAGCTACAATGCTACAATAAGATAAACAACAACAGTTGTAATTTGTATATAGGTCAAAACTTAGAGGGAACCGAAATGTTTAAAGTGTTCTTTTTACATTCTTGAAAAAGAAAATGTAAATGACCTAAAAAACCTGTATTTTTTATGAAGCACTAAAACAAAGGAAAAAATATAGAACTTTATTTAACAAGATATATAAAATATCCTACCTGCCTGGAGTACGAAATCCAGTCCATAGAGAAATAAAATATGTGAGTAATACGGGAACTTAAAAATTGAATTGAATTTTTTTTTATCTTTTCATATGACATGTCCCTGGTTGTACTGAATGTTGACTGTAACTTGTTTTTTTTAATTATTGCGTTGCATCATAATCAAATTCGTTTCTTAATTTTGTTACTAACTTGTTATACTAAAGAAAATTCATTAAAAGAAATACTAAAATTTACTAATACCTATATTTTTTTGTGGTTTTTAAGCAACCTCATGTTACAGAATCCTGAAAGAGAATCAATTTTGTTGAAGTAATACGGTATAACAGTACTAACACTGTGAATATACTTGTACGTGTATATAAGTCAATGTAGACGTCTAACTTATTTATCTACAGTATATACTTTGTCCATTGTTAAGATCAATTGTCGAAAGGGAGTGCCGCTATTGCTCATCACAATGAAACAATTTTAATAAATTGTCTGGCTCCCTCATTTCGACTGTGAGCCAAAAGGTGTATTCGTAAACATTATATTTTGGTCATAAAACATAACAAGCTTATAAAACCGCAACATAATCGCAAAGGGTCCCCAATGGAGGGTCCCTTAGGAACCATTCCGTGTGGCTCGCCCCGAAAATTACTCGGCTGACGTAATTTTGAGCTTTTTCCTTTTGTTATTCTTTAAGGCCTCCCGAGATTCGTGACGTTATGATCTCATTTTGAGTTATGAGAAAAAACTCTTAGTTGGTCCCGGCTCGTGGAATCATTGTCCATCGGATTAGGTGCTTACTGGGAATTGAGGGCATTTAAAAATATTTCTTGCTGTTTTATCTTACAATTTCCTTGTTTAGGCGTATTTTAATTTCAGACTAATTGAGAGTTATTGCTTAAGCCTCAAACGTTCATAAAATGGAATATAAGAAAAACTCTAATTGATCATAAATTAAGTTTTAATTACAATAAAAAAATGTTATATACAACAAATCACGCCTGTGTTCCAAATGAGTAGGCAGAGACATATTAAACGCACACATACAAAATTAGGTGGCGAGCCTATTGCCGCTATCGAAATGTCTTGTTTGCCAAAGCCTCGTCCGTCGATTAGCAGGTCCACCTTTTGCAGATAAAGTTGATTTGGAACCCTAAGTTCTTGGTGGCAACCCTATGCGACTGCCTATACCATAACTTACCCAGCCCTATACTATAATTGATATAATAAGTACATTTGGTCATGTTTAAAATCTTGTCATATGGAACTATCTCGAAAAAAATTAAAAATTATAGTTCTAAGAACGTTTCTCCGCAACATTTTCCGTACATTAAGCGTGATTATATTTTCTGAGTCAGCGGTTAATCAGTCCCCATTTTTTCAGTACTCCTTTTGCCTGTTTATTTAAACATCGAGGACAGTGTACTTCATCTATTGAATTCAATTGAAGTTCTGGTTTTTCCACATTTGATAACATTGTGTTGTAAAACTGATAACACACATTGATAGGAAACTATACTGTAAATCAATAGATATAAATTTATTGCTTAGTTAATAATATTAGTGTATTTCATGTCATTATTGTATTCATAAGATTTATAAATTATCTATTATACCACATAAAAAAGTAGGCTTACAATATGAAAAAATATTTTTGCTGTTATGATTAATTTAGCTATACAGGGTGGGCCACGAATTAGTTAACATTTGAAAAAGTCGTATAAAAAAAACTTTTTGATATATTATAAAAAATGTTTATTTACAAGAAAGTTAATTAGTTGGAATTTATGTTTTAAAAATTATATCGTCTAAATGGCCACCGTTATGACGTTTACACTCTTCTAAGCGACCATTAAAATTTGGAATGGTCATGAAATGTCTCCTTTTCTGGTAATCAACTTTTCCGGAAACATGTGTTTGACCACCGGCAAGGACTCGTTGGATGTGTGACAAGTGGTTCGATCTTGTTAAAATCATGTGTTACGATTGTAGCCAGCAAATTCCAGTAGCATCGGCCCCAAGAACTCCCGTAATATTTTCACATATTCACCAGAATTAACAGTAACTGTTCAGTTACTGTTAATTCTGGTGAATAATGGTACTTCTGGCCGAAAGTATCTTCGAAAAAGTAGGGTCCAATGACTCCTTTTGGTGAAATTGCAGACCATACAATTACCTTGGGAGAATAAAGGGGTCTCTCGTGTTTAGCTCTGGGATTTTCACTGCTCCAATACCTGCAGTGCTGTGTGTTTACATATTCATTGAGGTGAGGTGGGTTTCGTCAGAAAGTAAGATGTTGTCAAAATTACTGAATCGTTCTTAAATTATTTCGGCATACGACTTACACAAATTTAAATCATTAGGTTTTAGTTCCTGCACTATCTGGACCTTTTATGGTTGTAATTTCAAATGTTATTTCAAAATACGGCGTAATGATGTGCGGGATAACCCTAATTCAGATGAACCTTTGCACGCCGATAAACCTGGACTACGTCGAACAGAAGCGGAAACTTGCTGCACGTTTTCTTCGGTACGTGGGCTTCCAGTTAACTTCACATTTAGCGTAGATCCCGTGTCTTCGAACTTCTTCACATATTTCTTTATTAAAAGAGCACTCCGACACTGATTTAAGTCGTGTAAATCGTATTCAACACGAAAAAAGCGTCTCACAGTAACAAGCGAACTGTTGCTTAAATAAAATTGTTTCCTACAGTAAGCGCGCTGCGACCCCGTGAAGCGACCCACTGTGACAAAACTTCCGAGAAACAAGCTAGTGGTCAGACCCCACACCGCACCCCGCGCAGCATTTGATTTTTTGAATGCGAATTCTTGGCCCACCTGTATAATCATTTTCAAAGGCGCTTTGAGATAACAAAATCAATTACTTGGGAAATATTTCAAATAAAAGTAAAAAACTGTTTCATTATTTTGTCTCTTAACTTTCCCTTCCTCCACAGCTCAATATTAAACTTCAACTTTCTAGGCCATGTAGGTTTTAGGTTTTAAATTTTTCATTTGTATGATATGTGATACAAATAACCATTTTAAACGTACTAATATTACAACGAGCGTCTTTATCTTATTTATGAAATTTGAATTTTTGTAAACGTACTTACGTTAAATGAAGTGGTTTCCGATTATACAATGATTACTTCGATTACACGATTACACGACTACTACATTGCTAGTTCCTTTTCATTGAATTTCATTTGACACACTGCCACGTATACCATTTATGTAACTACCAACTCGAACACACCTTTTACTTAATATAAACCAAAATTGTACTTACTCTGGCACCCATAACATAAGTTAAACTATACCTTGAGTGCAACAGTTCAACATAAAACTGTTTTTTCTTAATTAAGATAACGCTATTATATTCTGTTATGTCTTCTTTTTTTAAATAAATAAACACTAAATAAGTTCAACAGTATTTTATTCCTCGATCAGTTTCATTCACAAAGGTTCTTATCTAAAGGAAAAGAATCACACGTTGCTTAAATCTTAGTCGAATCCTGTATACTACTTAATACACTACAAACTTACAATGACAAATTGATGATTAAATTGCCACTACCTATGTATCTATACATATGCGAAGTCACGTACGTTCGGGCTAATCTCTGGAACTGCTTAACCGATTTTAACGAAATTTTCACTATTAGATATCTTTATCTCTTCTACCCTTCTAACCTTCTTAGGTTACTTGGCAATGTATGGGCTACTTTTTGTATAATACCAGATTTCTCACAGGATCGGGATCTACACAGCAAAAACCACATCTCTAAGGAAAAAATTAAAATTCAAATCACACACGAACGAAGTCGCGGGCACAGCTAGTAGTTAATATTTATAGTCAGTTATTTATTATAGCCTTATTATTTCCTGTAGTACTTTACTATGTAGAAGGTAGCTACCGAAAATATGTGCATAGATATTCTTATGAATACCTCTTGAATACTCACTCCTTGTCGTACACACATAAACGAGTACAAGCACTTATTATACGCACTAAATTTTACACATACCTAGTAAATTTTGACTAAACAGTTTAAATTATATTATACGTAAAATTTGAAATAATATTAATGGCCTTTGCCTTAGTTTAGAATATAGTTTTCACATAAATTGTAAATTTTTGCGAGGCTGACTTATACACTTATTACTCGTAGTTCTAATTTTAGGGCGTATAATTATTATTGTTGCCAATTAACAAAACATTATTATTACGGTTGAGACTACGTACAATAACAAATCACATTTTACTGTGAAATATATTCCTGAAAATCACAACAGTACCTTCACTACTTTTCTTATTACTACAGATGAAAATAAAACTAGAAGTCTGCGGGAAGTTTGCTACTCATTCTTGTACCGCATTGGAACGACTCCACTGGGTGCCATTTTGTCCAGGTTTTATCTATCTTGTTCAAGCTGATGCATTGTTTTGTTGTTACTCTACACATTATTTTAATCTCATCGAAAATATTTTAGATCTCAAATGAAACATTGACGTTGAAATGAAAGAGAAATATAATAATTCAGAAGTCTATTGTTTCTTTTGTAAAAATTAAAGTTGGGTAAAATAGTTAAACAATTTTATTAGAACATTTTAATTCTCTTATCATCAATTCTTGGTAAACAAAACAGACTATTCAAATGTTAAATAGAACAAAACAGTACAACTTTTATTCTGTTAAAATTCAATTTATAAATGTTAAAGAACCGTCGGATAAAATAAATTCCCAATCACCCTCCATCCCATATCGGATGAAAAAACGAACAAAAATGTATAACGATTCATAAAAATATGCGAATAGTGTTTGAAATCTATTTCAACAATGTTTTAAATTTGAAGGTTTCACTTAGATACACAAGCACGAGTTTAAAGTTTCATCGAATCGTGTGATCTAATGTGATTATCTAGTGTTAACCTATTAAAAGAATTATTCTTCGAATAATGGCTTTTTGTAATGCCAGTATCTATCAGAAATACTAAAATGCATTTATTTTGGATTTGCAAGTTTAAGGCTAAAACATGACAGGATTTTATTTATTCTGCAGCACGACTTATTTTTCTTTAAAATAACAAGATAACCTCCCATTATATCGACACTGACGAACCTCGTAACACACAAATCTGTATCAGGACAATATCAATTCAATTCTTATGTCACTTTGATAAAACAAAATCTTTATTCACATATTTAAGACTGATCTACAATATCGAAGAATTAAAACTCAACCTTTAGTTCGATTCGCGCTTTTGTTATCAGTGGAATTCAACGGCAGATTTCGGTGAGCTGTCTCTGCGCATCGCGCATTGGATGAAAGCGGCAAATCTGTTGTAACATCGGCTTAACAGCTTGAACTTGTTGTTGGGTGCAAGTAATGAACTAATAAATATCACGTCACTATTTTACAATCTCTATTTTATTATCCAATTTATTTATAGGTCTATTAAGATGTCGCACTGAAATCCACATAGAGGTAGTTTTAATTGTTTAAAACTATAGTTTGACTAGCTCGAGTGTCTTTTCGACTTTGCTAGTCGGATGCTATAGTTACTTGTTAGAGCTTCTTAAAACTCAAGGAGACCTTGGACAGAAATATGAATATCTAAGACTGATCTACAATATCAAAGAATTAAAACTCAGCCCCTAGTTCGATTCACGTTTTCAGTGGAATTCAACGGCAGATTTCGGTGAACTGTCTCTGTGCATCGTACATTAAATGAAAGTGGCAAATCTTTTGTAATATTTGCTTAACAGCTTGAACTTGTTATTGGGTGCAAGTAATGATCTAATATCATGTCACTATTTTATAATTTCTATTTTACTATCCAATTTATTTATGAGTCTATTAAGCCATCACACTTAAATCACCATAAATAAATACATAAATCTCTATGCGTTTCACTGATTTTTTTTTCCTTTCTTTATCTGTTTGATTAAAAATAAATTTATTTCAATGTGTGAAAAATCGCTATCAACCTTTCAAATACACCACACATGTTTGGATAAAAGCACTCAGAACTGGCAGCAACCAGCCCGTCCACTAAAATTGCAGTGTGCTCCAATAACAAAACTTTACTAGTATCTTGTTGCTAAACTATGTCTTAATGTAACATGACATCAAGCAAACAAAACAAAGCATTAAATACAGGAAAGGAATACTCACATACCTTAACTTGGATAATAGTACTAATTTAAGTGATGGCTGTAAAACTCCCTTCTCAGTAAAGGCTTTATGGGTTTGCAAACCGAGTATCAATTCACTCGTCTCTCATCTCTCCGAAATATCTAAAGGTTCTTAATTCTTATTTAATAAGTTCCGATATTTTTTTACATGAAAAAGAAGAAAGCAAAAACAAAAATGTTCCACTTCCGACTGCACTGAAATGTATCACAAAAATCCCAAGAAAGAGTTAAAAAATGACTTACTTTCCGTGTTTATCTTTACTGGCTATCTACATATAAATTTGCTCTCAATATTAATTTAAGGGAAGAACACCTGTAACGTCCGAAGCCAGTTTCAATAGTCCCGAAGCCACTGAAACCCTTAAGTCTCTGCAGATGTGAAGAGATGTCGCCTCCATGGTAGTCCTCTATTGTCTTTATCATGGAGAATGTTCTGATGAACTCTTCTAACTGCCTCCCTTCCTCTACAGACAACACGTGCTGGCCCAGGAAGACGCCTTTTCAGAATGATATATATACGCTCCCGAACTAAACGGTTCGGCTCTTCCTTCTGTGAGAGATACTCATTTCACAATACTTTGGCAATGAGTATGGCCACCCCCACTCTTGAATTCTATTCATGCTTTCCATCAGGCAGAGTAGAATCACTTGGGTAGGCTCAGAATAACAATAAAAATGTACTAACTTTTCATTTTGTGAAAAGTAAACATTGTAGTGTTTTATGGCCGATTGACTATGCTAATAATAACATATTTAAAAAAATAGAAGAATAATTACGCCCTGACGGCAATTTAACAATGCATTTTTTAATGAGAAAGCAAATGAATTAGGATATGACATTCTAATTCAGTTGTTCACATGTTCATTTGTTTAATCTTCATGTCGTCTTTACTTCACTTTTAACGTCCATATCGTTAGATGCGCCGAAATGTATCTTTGGCGTCAAGTTTTAAGTATGATAATAACAATCGGTGGTTTACAAATTTTTAGTACTAATTTTTGTCTCTTTTTAAAGATATTATTATCAGCTGTCAGGCATGAGTTAATATATTTAATAATCACACTCATTGCTTCTAGTAGTACCACGGCCAAAGTTTACATTTACTGTCTTGTGTGTTTTTCTTATAATTATATACCTTGACGAAAATATAATAATTCCAACTAACGAAATCATAAAATCGTAACCATATGTTTTTCGTGCGCAATTTTTATACCAGAATCAAAGAAAATATTCATTTGATTAAATACAGTACACAATATGTGTACCCTATTTATATCTATCTATACATATAGTAATAAGCGAAACATGGAAATATATGCAACTGGATAGATAATAATTATTTATTAAATAGCTTTATGGCCAAAAACGATATAACGTTAACAAAAACTCTAGCTTTCAAAAACCATCCCAATCGTCGAAGTCGAGCATTATTGGCGCCGATATAAATTTCTTTTACAAGGACGTCAGCGACCACAAAATTATCCGTTCAAGCCTACCATAATTTAAAGAACTTGATAAACCTCTTGATCGAAGAAGGTAATTTGCCGTGATTGGGATCTATACAATTTCACAGTGAATGAACGCAAATTTCGTAAAAGATTTCTTTGTGAAATACTCTACCGTCCAGAATTTTATAGTCGCCTGGTGCCGCTGCCAACACGAACTGTTATCTTCGGATTTGTGAAGAAACGAGACATAAAGCCTGCCTGAACGGAGCTCAAAGCTTCGAAATAAAGATTTTAGTGACATGCAACGATTCCTTGAGAAGATTGCGCATGAAAAAATAAAGTTTAAAGAAAGTATGTATATAAGGGTATATTCATCTGTAATGTAACCCTTTCAAGTTCAATTGTATCTTTAAAGCAAAAAGATAACATAACTTGAATTCAACGCAACCTTACATTACATCAAAACATTATTAAATTCTTACATGTATGTTCATTTCGATAATAGTATGAGTTAATTATAGTACAAGAATATCCCAAAACTGCTAACTAAATAACACATTTCAAATTATAAATATAAAGAGAAGTTTAAATATTAATAAGAATACAAGTTTACTGATAAAGATTTCATAGACATTTTAAATGAAGTGAACATTGTTGAACAAAGAAATTAAATATGAATAGCGTTTCTCGTTCAAGGAAAACCATTACAAAAGGTGTTGATCTGAATTTTCCAGCAACTTGTCTGTTTTATTCGCATGATTTATAAACATGTGTAAGTTTAATCTAAATCATTTAGATTAATTAGTAGACATCAACTATTTTTAAGTACATATTAGGTACATAATAAATGAACACACTTATTTCAATCTATGTAATTTGTTCTTCATCATACAAATTTTCTTATATATTATAATATACAAAATTTGTCTGTAGTGACCCGGTCTACCTGTGTAGTTCCCTTTAGCAGACAATGGCCAATATTTTTTCCAATGCAAATACGAAAAAATAGCAAGGATTAAAAAAAGGAAAATTATAGAAATAGCAAAAATGAGAAGAATTTATTCAATGATTGATAAATAATGAGCAGTAATAATTTCCCATAGTCCACCTAGGTGAACTAGGCAACTAGGTCACAGGCAATAATCGAAAAAAATTATTAATGATATAAATTTATAAATGTAAACATTATCAAGGTAGTCGAAATACCTACTACAGAATTTTTAGAATTTCGCAGACAAAACGTCCTAAGTTGTCTCTGGAAAGCATTTAAATAATTTAAAATAAAAAGGAATTCTATTTACAATGTTCCAAAAGAAAGGTCGTTTAATATTGATTTTATTGTAGAGTTTTCTGTTTGAATTGTAAAGAAAATAGAACAAAGCTTATGCTGTAGACGTTATTTTGTTTGTAATAAATTATTTTAAATAATTTTATTAAATTTCAACGTTTTTTTATATTTTTTGCTCATATGTCATATGTGAAATGTTTTGTTATCTTGTTTAGTCTATAGTGTCTACACTATATAGTGAATAAAAATTGTTGTCAAAAATGAAAACCTCATTGACAAACCTGTACAATTGATGTTATAACATCGGCAAATTTTACTACATATTTCTGTTTGAGATTCTTTTATTTTGATTTTTGTGCTTCTATATCACCAGTTACATCTCTCTTCTAATAATACTTACAAAATGGTTTTTTGATACTGATTCTCAACTAAACTATAATAGAAAAAAAATCATGCTTGTTTCCCCGGCGGGGTAGGCAAAGGTACTGCCTCGGTGGCGCGGTGGTAGTGAATGTGAATGCTGTGCTGCAGGCCGAACCAAATGTTTGTATAATCTGCAAATATTTGTTTCGAAGTTTAGATGTTTTCTATTTATAAAAATATATATAGATATAGATATATATATATACATATATATAAGTGTTCTATCAGTCAGTCTAGTTATCGTAGCACAAGCTCTGCTTTGCTTGAAACTAGATGACGTTATGTATCAAATGTCCGAAATATTAATTTATTTATTCATATAAAACGTCCACTTTTTGACCGTGTTTTAATCCCACGTAATAGTTATCGAGCCTATTCTGCTAATAGAGATGTTTTGTTTGCCAGAACCTAGTCCATCGATCAGCTATTGGTGCACCTGTGTATCACAAGTGCACCACTAGCAGACGAGATTAGCTTGGGTTCCTTGGGTCCCTAAGTTCTTGGTGGAAAGCCTATGCCCATACCTACCTAAATCCTATATCATACAACCTATACCTATATCATAATCTATTATAGTACAGGGTAGGGACCCTGTACTATTATAGTACAGGGTAGGGACCCTGTACTATAATCGATGTAAGTAAATATGTAAAGTTCATTTGTGTACGGCTTAAAAACTCAAAAATTCTGCACAACGTGCCAAAGCAATATGCGATATACTATTCATTTTATTTGTTATCTGAGTTCTCACTATTAATTAATCAAATACTGTTTATATATAAACAAATTGAAGTACAGTATGAGAAATAATAATACGAGTTAACCGTTATCTTTTCTACCTTTACTTTACACACATTAACCACCCTCGAAATTTTCCATTTAAAATCGTCGCACATTCCTCGCATGAATATGGAATAACGGTAAGTTAATATGTATGAATGTAACTTGTTAACTTGAAGCTTCGCCAGATGGCATCAAACTCCCAAAAGGTCCCACCTCACACCACTTTATAATTCAAAGATTTGTTCGCGACTACTAAAGGGAAGTCCTCTTTAAATTATTCATTCTTACGAATGCAGTTGGAGTTTTAATGTTTCTTACCAAACAGTTGTGTGGAAAATTCTAGAACGTTCCATTTGCAATAAGACTGTTTACGTTAAGACTAATAATATCGAGGTTACAATTACTACTTGTTATAAGTGGCTCGAATCTGCGCTAAGTGTTACTGTGGTCTGTGGTACATTAAATTTAGTTTTCGGACGCATGGGTCTAGCAAAATATCTGCTTGGTTGGTGCTTAATATCAGTTATACTATGTAACAATGACCGTACTGAAAAATATGGATATATGTCACGAATATATCAAAAACAATAACACAGCGGCCTCGCGGAAGCTGGGTATACTGAACAGAGTGAGACGGTTCTTTGCACCTGAGCATCTGTGTCTTCTGTATAAGACCCAGGTACGCTCCTGCGTGGAGTACTATTCTCATCTTTACGATGAATCCGCGCAGTATTTGCTGAACGCTTTGGATCAGTTACAGCGGCGAGCAGTCCGGATCATCAATAACCCGAAAGTCACTGAATCCCTAGAGTCTCTGCAGTTGCAAAGAGATGTCGCCTCTATGGCAGTCCTCTATCGCCTTTATCATGGAGAGTGTTCTGATGAGCTCTTCCAACTAATCCCAACCTCTCCGTTCCTCTATAGGACAACTCGTGCTGGCCTTGGAAGTCACCGTTTCAGAATGGTAGACATACGCTCCCGAACTAAACGATTCGGCTCTTCCTTCCTGTGCAGATCAGTTAAAGTCTGGAATTCATTACCAGCGCCCGTGTTTCCCTCCCACTACGATCCCGGGTCCTTTAAGCGGGGCGTAAAAAAGCATCTCACTAGGCCGCCATAGCATGGGTCGCCATATTGCACTGTCGTCATTAGCAGTGTCGACAACCGCTCTTGAATTCTATTTATGCTTTCCATCAGGCAGAATAGAGTCACTCTGGTAGGTTAAATATAGAAAAAAAAAGACACGGTAGATACTCGTATTTGATATCTAAAAATACAAATTAAGGTGTAAAAACAAGAAAAATAGAAAAACAATAATTTAAAATGTTATAAAATAACCCAAAAGTAAGAGAACATTTATGATGACTGTTTTGTAATAAATTGAAACAAACAAAAACATGACACACATAAAGATAAAGTAAGTATATTTATAATATTTAAGGTAAATATACTGTTTGTAAATGTAACAGATGTATGTGTAAACATCTACTTGCTAAAATAAAGCTGAAACATTTTTTTTAAAACAACGTAGGTACTTTGACAGACGACAATTCTATTTTTCCTAAAAATACAGCAGTACACAATGACAGTCATACATATTCACGAACACAATCAAGCACTCGTATAATTTATTGACAAATATTCATTCCTTCGGTTACGTGACAATGTGTTGCTGTTCAATATAGAATCGTTCCCGTTTCCATTTAGGCATTTTTCCCAAAAAGGACTGATGTACCTAACATCGACAAGCGATAAATCAGATGCCTATTGTTGGAGGAAAGTCGCAAATCGTAAGCAAAACTGCGTCTGAAATTGTAGGACCGTGGTCGTTCGCCGATAAAATATCACAAATAAACCCGTATTTAGGGATAAAGCACGTTCAAAGCCAATATAGATCCCTAATGCGACGATTGGATTATGATCAATAAGGAATAATAATGATTTACTAAAACGAGGTCATAGTCATACACAAAATTCATTTTTATAAGATTGCCCTAAACAGGAATGTAATATTTTTAGGCCTTTATTTATTTTTTCTAAAATGCCTTCTAAATACCTAAACTAATCAAAGGTAAGTGAGATTCAGATACGCAGATTACAAGTAGAGTGCGCAAAAAAATGTTTTAGGATAACCAATGCTGATTTTTTATTTATTACTTGTTGCCTTGGATGAGATCTTTTGTTTTAATAATATAATAAACCTGAAAAATCTCTTTTTTTTTAACTAATATCTAAAAATCTGTGTAGTGACAGATTAAGAATACAGAGTGTCACCAACCCTATTCCTCCAATGAGTGTCGTAACAGTCTTTACCAACCCGTCTGGCCAGTTGGTAGAGTAGGCCAAAAGGAGAGGCCTATGTCCAGCAATGGACTGTTAAAGGCTTTTGATGATGATGATGATAAATATCTGGTATTATCATTCAGATTCAAATCATTATTAGTGCATACAGTGTAATTATAGAATGTAATAAAAGTCTGTGAGTGCCGTTATCACACAGGGACAGGCTTATCCTAGTACAAATACTCGTATTGAAGCTAATTAGTAATAAATAAAGACCTGTTATAACGTGTACCAATTAAAAGCGCAAATTAAATTTTATTAATATTACTTTCGAGAATGAGAGACTATGTAATATTAACGTATAACTCGGCACTTCACCGGCCTGGAACATATTTCACATTCACTTTATTTCTAAACCTAATTAATCAGAACTTGTCTTTTAACTATTTGGTGCAACATATTTGGTCAATGTTATAATTATGGAACAGCATCAAGACTTTTCAAATCTACCTATTTATTAATTGCCACCTGTTACACTTTGATTTAATCAAACATATAGAGATAAAAATTGAAACGTGCTATTAAATGGAATTTACCAGTGCAACAGAAAAAAACATTTCTTGTAACGTTTCGTGCGTAATTGGTAATACCAGATTTTTACGATATAATCAGTAGTCATCACAAAACAGGCCATTCTAAAACTATTTATCGATGGTTTTCGTATTTATTTAGGTAATAACACAGTATGAAATGTAATAAAGTCAAAGTAAATGCTAATATTAAAGCAGGACCTAACTTCAATTACTGAGCCGTAGTGTTAGCATTTAGTTTTCTTTATCAAGACCTTTCATTTTGAAAACTCTTTAATACAACAATCATTGTTCTAGAGTATTTTTTTATAATTCTTCTTCATTTTTTCGCATAGATATATGAGGAAGCTTGTATAGAAAATATATATGTGTGCCTAATTGACGGCCATAGTTTGCCCACGATGACCTAGGTTGTTCCAAAGTTATAGTACCTCAAAAACCTCGTGATGTGCTTGACGAACCAGTCCCACTTAGCGAGATCACTCTTGCTATCAAGCAACAACAAAATAAATACGTGATTGATGGGGATTTAATGTCTGGTCAGTTATTGAAATACAGTGGTGAGAATTTAGCTTCAATGATTTAGGAACTTTTCACCGTTACGTGAGAAAAAGAACAATTCTCTAATACTTTTAAAGTATCTCTCATTAAGGTCCTACATAAGTGTAAAGGTGACTGAGTTGATTATGGTTCTTATCGTGGTATTTCTATTTCTACTCTCAATACCTGGCAAGGTCTTCGCTAGATTGATTCTAAACTGCCTCAGGAATCTATCCGAAAAGATTCTGCTGGAATCCCAGTTCGGCTTCTGACCTGGCCGTGGTATTAATGAGGTAATTTTGAAAAGGGGAAAAAGCAGAGAACAAAGTTGTAATATATATCTCTGCCCTTGCCCCTGAGAAGGCATTCGATAGCGTGCCGCAAAAAAATCCTCTGGATAGTGCTGTGGAAACTTGGATGTACAGAGAAATTTGTGAGAGTTCTGAGACTTCTGCAACGCTCAACAGCCAAGAGTTCCCTGTTACCTATATACCAAAACAAGTGTTTTCTCGCTGCTACAATGTTCGCACTATACTTCACAGTCGTAGTCCCGAAAGTCTTACAGAGAAATCCTGAAGATATTCGCTTCCTTTTCCATAATTAGGCATATCTTTTCAACTTAATTGGACTCAAGACTCTTACGAAAGTGTCCAGCCCATTCATCAGAAAGATCTTTTATCCAATGATGCTTTGTTATTAGTGCGACCTTGATACCGAAATCAACAGTCGGATCGGTGCCACAACCGCCGTATTTGGTAAACTAAATCCCAAAGTTTTTAGTTCACTCGAATTGAAGCTGGCTACAAAAGTTCACATACATAAGGCGGTAGTGTTGTCGAACCTACTATACTTTTCCGAGTCATGAATAGTACATTGCCACCACATGAAAGTACTGGACCGTTTCTGCAGGAAATGCCTGCGCAAAATACTGAACATCCGCTTGACTGATCACATTTGAAATACAGAAGCGCTACGAAGAGCCAATATCATTGACATTGAGGCATACGAGTATATCATGCGGTGGCACTCGCTTTGGTGTGATTATGTATTCAGAATATCGGAGAAACAGACAACAAAGTGCATCTTTTGCTCAGAAATTAAGGAGGTTAAGAGGAAGTATGACAGACCAGTTCTTGGATATAGAGATGTTCTTAAGCGCAACATTGAACTTTCAGAGTGGGAGCAAACAGTTGTTTGGCGATCGGAATAGAGAGCGTTAGTGGAGGCTAAAGTCGAAAACTTTGGAGCCAACCACTTCTCTGAACTGGTGATCGGCGCAATGAACTAAACGCTCGTCCACCTTGTGCTGTCTCTTAAAATTACTACAATCGTATGCTCGTATTGTGCGCGAACGTTAACAAATAAGATCAAACGGCATTGAATAGGTTTTCGTGGCCGAAATCGGTCGAAGATGTTAAATTTTGTGTAAAAAACTCATTTCTTATTTCTCATAATTTGAATGGAAACTTATAAGAACTCTGGGCGTACAATTTATTTATCTTAGTTTTTACTTTCCTCTCCATATTAATCATCGAAGTTCTGTCTTGAACAAATTAGGAAACTTTAAATGAAAACAATTTAATCTTGAGTGGGAGAAAATTAAACGTTAGATTTAGTGAAGACGTTACGAATACTTTATTTCCATATTTAGTCCTGTATACTTACGTAAATAGGATACTTAGTATTAATTATAAACTTTAATATCTATTGACCGCCTAAGAGTGGTTGAGTGCCTCAAAAAAATTTGTTTATAGACTGATTTCGCAAAACACTTCAGATATGCTTTTGTGAAACAATTTTTTGAACATTTCAATCTGTATATTTTTCAAAGCAATTGCATTTTTACATTTCATGTCAACCCTCACTTATGTATACTACATTTGCAGATGAGATGTATCTTAAGACTTAATATATACTACGCTAGAACACTAGAGGTTCTGATACTATTATAGTAACTGTAGAAAAGCATCTTAGTGAAGTAAGTAACGTCTTGAGCCTGTCTCATATTTTTTACCGACAGCAGAATCTTTACATCCACTGTATTTAAGGTGAATAAGAACATTTTATCATTTACATGTCGTAAATGATAAAATGTAAGTCCAATACTTCATCATCATCCAAGGTGCTCCACAACATCCGGTCCCGTACTTAGTTTTACCTATTTTAATTTTAGACACGTAACGTGATAATATATGCCAGTTGTGTTCAATCGGAGATGTCTATTTTAGACCGTGGACTGCAATAGACTGATGATGAATGCGTACACTAGTACTTTTCTGCTGAATCTATGTTGTGCCAGGTCTCTTCAGGTCTGAACAGCAGCTCCCGGATTCTTCCTATCCCAGGCGCAAAGTGGCACACCATATGGTTTTAGTCAGTCCGATTCCGACATACCACCCCGCCGTAAACTCCGGTAGAGTAAACACTCCCTGTTTGGGGGGGGGGAGTGGGGTATCCCCAAGTTAAAAAAAAAAATTTCTTTTCTGTCTGTTGTGACTGAAGAGGAAAATGGTAAGTACTTAAATACAATTTTATGTATTTATTTGCTTCGATTTTAACTACCAAAAAACACTTTTATTCAAACTAATATTTTATTTAAACTCTACACGTTCCATTAAAACATTTCTGTCCATTTTTCCAGATATTCTAAAATAAGAGAAAATATTAGACGCCGTAAACGCTATTTACCGCATGTTGAATATCAAATTCTGACAGATTGCTCACATTATTACAATTTCCATCTCCATATGGTCCAATTGGAAATGTGACATATAGGTTATGAGGCCTTCAGGCATTGCGGATGATTTTACATGTTACTAGTAATCCACGAAAAGATATGAGATTTATATAAATAGCAAAATATGGCACTAAAAATCTGTACATGGAATTTGGCACCCTGACAGTGCTTTGTAATGCTTTTAAGTAATTTATGCTTTCCAGAAATTGTTAGAAATTTTATTATATTTCTAGTGCAACAAAACCTAACTTCTAAAACTGTAGACTTCTACTATAGAGTAAGAAGACAACTTCTTTAATAAACTATAATTTGCGTTAAGTAAATAGTGACAACTCAATCAAGTTCAGATCAATCAGGTTCCAAGAAATTATCATGTCATACAAAGGCTTCAAACGGGACTTGATCGATGCGACACTGTTCCACAACTATCTTATTCTGACTTAATTTTCTGCTAACAATTAAAAAGTACTTATAATTGATTTTATGGCATACATTGATAAAAATGTAATAGTTGTCATGGACGGAACAAAAAGATTATGCGTTCATAAGACATAAATAAAGCGACTGCGTCGGTGGCGCAGTGGTAGCATATACGACCGCCGCGCTGTGCGTGAGGGCTCGAGTTCGATTCCCGGGTCAGACCAAATGTTTGTATAATCTACTAATATTTATTTCGGAGTTTAAGTGTTTTCTTTGTATAATATATATGTATTTTTTTTAAAAGTATTCATGTATTTATATCTGTTGTCTAGCACCAATATAATACAAGCTCTGCTTAGTATATTGGAGTAGATGGTGTTGCGTGAAATGTCCAAAATATTATTATTATCAAAGTTATCCGTTTGAATGATCTTTATAAGCTATTCAATCAGTCAACAATATTTACAGTGTAGATTCATTGAAATTATACATCCTTACATATGGGAAAAAAAAAATACTAAATCTGAATTAAAATTAATTAAGTCAATTAAAACGTGTATTCTAGGTCGTTTTCTATGATATACGTCATAACTACTCAACAATTGACAATATTAATGAACTTAAAATACAGAAATTCAGCTTGAGCAAGTTTAAATTTTGTTTACGACTAAACTAAGTTACTTTTTTGTGTTATATTTTATTTTGATTGCTTTCGTTGCCCGAATATAATCAAGCCGTATAACCAACGTATTACTGAACGCGTCTACTCCGTTGAATTTAATTTACCAAGACCTTACATGTTGAATATTTGAGCGGGAAACTCCGTGTGACTCATCTCATAAAGGTCAGTTCTCACTCGCACGCCGAACACGCGGCGTTGTGCGGCGAGTTCGTGAATAAATTCGAGCAATTCCCGACCTGCCTTTTACGAGCTGAATGAAGTATGAACTCTGTACGTGAGGAGAGCTTCGTTTTACTACGCAGAAAATAAAGAAAAATCTAATGAACCCAAGTTTATTACCGTTAATAAAACGTAACGAAAGTAGTTCTCGCCCGACTCTACTAAAGGTTACACCTCGTAGTTCCTTGATTTGTAACAAAATTGCCTTAGTATCACTAAGACGAGGCGGGTAACGAGCTATTTTATTCATTCTTCAGGTCACTTTTCTTTATGAGTACTCATGAAAGATGAAACATTTAGGTCGTAAATTTTACTGTTGTCTTATGAGTTGCGACCTAAAATATATCTGAGCACATAGTAAAATATGTATTGATATTTAATAAATCACAAAGGTGTGTCATTACCTAAAAAGGATAAATTTTAAATAAATAAATATTTTATTTCATCATCATCATCACATCGCATCAATAGCCTTTAACAGCTCACTGCTGCTCATTAATAAGAAGATTTTCACCTACTATACCACGCTGGTCGACGAGTTGGTATACGGCTGGTTTCAAATTTTCCATCTCTTTGCGGTTTTGTTATCCTGCATAGTTTGCTTCCTTAATCGCCTCTTACAACACCCATGGAATGAATAGGAATGGTGGAAATCTGTATTCTTAATCCATCACCACACGGACTAATTACAATAAATCTATCTTATTATGTAACAGAATACCAAATTAGAAAAATTGGCAACATTGATACCTTCGAGTATGATGTTTTAAAAACAAAACTTTAACTTTGTTACAAGGTAAGATAAAATCAAAAAAATCCAAAATCCAGTGTGTTTGTTATGCTCAGATACAATTTCATAATGTAGTAAAAGCATATTAACACACATATTAATATTATAACAATATATAGATGAATTACATTCTCGATCCTGTGAAAAAATAGAAATATAATGATGACGAAATTATTACTATTTTAACTAGACTGGATTTTGTGTCGCAAGATAAAATAATGCTGAAAGTATTTCACAACTTTTTTATTTTTATGACACCGAGTTCGTAGATTATCGTGTTGCAAAATAATACTACTCGTACTTATAGCAGTCCTAACAAAATAGCAAGCACAGCCAGCGGACAAAGATGTCCTAGCAAATCGGTTGGTCATACCCCTCCCAGCGTTCCGTAAAACATCACGAGGGCCAAATTTACTGCAGTTTGTGTATTGTACTAATTTTGCTTTCGTAACCGTGGTGCACCTGACAAGTTCAACTGATTGGACTAGGACATTGATGTAGATCCGTTAATTGATCTTATTTTTTCGTTTTGCAAGAAAGCTCGCAGCCGTATTCCATGGATAGGTGTCAATCATTACAACTATCTACAACAAATATCTACAAGATAGTCAATAAACCTGCGTCTAATTCGTAATATGCGTTGAGTACCTCTAGATCCCATTTTTTGTTTTGACCTTCCCGGTTAAGTTTAATTTGCTGAAGTTTCTATATTATTAACCAACTTTAAAAACATAAAAGAGGTTCTCAATTCGACGATATGTTTTGTATGTTTGTTAGCTTTTTTCTGGCATAAGCTTATTTTACGCCGACGAGTACAATATGGAAAAAACAATTGTATTGAATACAACTTTAAATAGTTATATTTCAAAAATAATAAAGTCTTAACAAGTCAATTTGACCAAATTCACTCATTCATCATTTTGGTAAAATCATTTAATTTATAACAAAGAATACCCTGTAACAAATAAAGCGGTTGAAAACATTTCATTCGAACAACACTGATGAAGTATCGCACTCTACAAATAGTGCAATTAGTGATATATTATTAAGTCGTATAATATATGATTAAGTAAAATTTATAATTAAAAAGCACTTTAAATCGATTGATCGATTTGAAAGTTAACTGTTTTTTGGACGTTTACGTTTTGAAGTTAACGGATTTGGATCTTTCCCTAGAAAGGCGGATTTGACGTACTATATGATGACGGATTAGTATAGGCTTTGGTTCAAATTTTTTCTCACTTTGCAGAGTGGTAAAAAGCAACTTCAGATATGTGGGAAGTACTAGCATTGTTTACTTTTCACTGCGA
Organism: Hypercompe scribonia; assembly: GCA_949316085.1. Taxonomy (NCBI): domain Eukaryota; kingdom Metazoa; phylum Arthropoda; class Insecta; order Lepidoptera; family Erebidae; genus Hypercompe; species Hypercompe scribonia. The sequence goes on along the minus strand of OX438981.1, from coordinate 11,742,968 downwards.
ATAGGCACCACATTTCCAGAAACAGAATAGACAGAACAATCAACGTATAAATGTACGTTGTTGTACGTGTCTTTTCTGTTTCTATAGTGTAACAAACATCTATGAGTTAGTAATTAACAGCATGAATGACATTGAAGATAACGTACTCCTAGCCGGTTTCGACTATGGCAGCCAATCTTAAGGGAAACAAACCAAATATGTAGGAGATATTATAGTACACAATTGTGTGCGCAAACACAGGAGCACTCTCTGTTCCTTCACTCTCATAATGGGACAGTTTTCCGACACGACCGGGGCAATATCAGGTGCAGAACTAACTTTGAGGTACAGGCGCTAAGAAAACAACGAAAACAAACTCTGGGCTGTTATTAAATATTTTTGTACCCAAAAAAACACTTTTTGACAAGACCCGAGAATCGAACTCGACACCTCTTGACCAGCAGTTGCATACGCTAATCGCTAGACAAACAAGGCAGTTATGAATGAATGATATTAATGATGAATGATATGAACATAGTTATATAGAGTAACAGTTTTATTTGATAAAATAGCTAAATATTTGTTTTACATAATACAATATACACTCACTCAGCTTTCTTCTTTGCTTTTTATCTACTTTATGTTATAGCATGCCAATGTAATGGAAAACTATTCTACACTAAGTATAACCTCTTCCCCGTCCTTCTCTGTCGTATGTTGCAACTACATTGATGAGAAATAAGGAACTAATCAGACGCGAAAAGCAGAAAAAAAAAACATTTAAGCGATTTGTACATCTTCTCATAATTTAAGCTTAATCAGTGCAGAACTGTTTGAGTTTTTGAAGCGCATACAAACTACAACTTAACATTTTTGTATATGTAGATTGTTAGACGGTGTGCCGTGAATGTACGTTAAATAGACAATCTTCCTAGATTATGTTCTTGAAACTAAAACAGAGGAAATCTATCCATTCTCAAAGTGTAATCACGCACATAAATCAGTAACAACGTTACATCCTGTATCCTTATTTCGTTTTGTGAAAATACTCTATTTATTTCGCTTTACCTTGCCATAGTCTATTTTTAAAGCAACACGTTCAAAACGATCCTTTGAAAAACAATTTCCGTTGGTCCGCTTGGGTCCGGGTTGCTGTACAAGGAACAAGATAGATAGCCATATAAATCTCCCACGTGTCTAATTGACGGCTCCGAAGTCCCGGCCACCCCGCCCGGACCAGACTTATAGACCTGATTCACTTACCTCATTTGGAAAAAGTGTTGTAAGTAATGTTACGCTCTTTGTTCTTCTGTCCTAACTACTAGTACCAGTTTGAAGTGAAAAACTCTCTGAGAACTTGTGAAATACTACTAATGTTGTGACACTTGACCAAATGAAAGAGCAAATTAGATACCTACATCTTTGTTTTATAAACATGGTATATCTTCTTACAAGAATGGGCAGGTAATTAAGGTACCAAATATTTGAGTATTACCTACAATTACGGGGAACATTTACTGCTTCTACTTCCTACTACTAAGGTGCAATCTGTACTGTCATTTATTAGCGATTTAGCGAAGGCTGTCTCCTTAGTCTAGGCGTTAGCATATACGACTACTCACTTAGGTATGGTCTCGGGTTCGACTACCATGTCATAAACATCAATCCCAGTTGTTATTGAGAAATCAGCTCCCCCGATATACTAATAACTTTTTCAATCCAGGTAAAATCATTTGAACTAGTACCCTATCTCAAATAGTCTTTGGAATAACAAAGGCTATGAAGATGATGCTAATGTTAGTGAAGAAAATTAATGGGTATGATTTTTACCAATTAAATTTTCTTTTCAGTCTATGACGCCACGTGACTTGCAATATTCAGTATTTAAAAAGGTTAAGGAATCAGTTTGTTATAGAAAATGTTTAATAAACCCCGGGGCACTTGAAACATCAGGCGTTCACTTTAATAAATATGTACTAAGAAGCAAAAAAATTCTATCTTCACAGTTCAGATAACCTTTCCATTTCTTTGTTGACTATACCAGCTAAGGCTTCACCACTTCAATGGCTGCTGAACTTAAAAGAAAAATCTGAAACATTTGTACAAAACTTTTACGAAAATTCCACAATCACCCGAGGCAGTTTTTTTCTCCAATATATTTATTGAAGAAACTGTATCTTGTTATGTGACTCATGATTAAGTACGTAGCAAGCGGAAACTGTTTTATATATTTAATAAATACATCTGTAGCTTTCTTTAAATTTAATTACCTAAAATGGGTTAAAGGGAAATGAGCTTGTTGACACTTTAGCAAAAAATGCACCTGTTAATGGTACCATTATTGATATAAAATCTTGTTATTTTGAAGTCCTTCCTAAATTTAATGCGAATTAAAAATATTTTGATAAACTATCACGAGAAAAGGGAATATGGTACAAAACGATGCAGTGTGAACCTTCTCGTATCCCATAGTTTTCAAATACCATTATCAGAAAAAGACAAGTTGTTACTGCACATAGGTTGAGATCTGGACATATTCCACTCAATAAGTTTGGTTTGTTAATGAAGAAAGTCAGTAGTCCTAACTGTGAACAATGTGGAATTGTTGAAGATGTTAGTGGAATGTGTTCGATACAGAAAAGAAAGGGAAACATTATTGTCCAGCTTAAAAATTAATGTCTTAAATGTAGGTACTTTCCAGTCCATCTTGTCCAAGCCGTGCAGTGAGGATGCAATCAGAATTTACGAGTTTATTTACAATTTAAAGAAGATGAGATTGTCTGCCCAAATTATGAATTTTGATTTGAATCTTTGCTGTTATTGTTGTATTTATGGTATTATGTAAACATAATTTTAGAAATTTCCTGTATGATGTGGTTGGTTAATGTGGTATATAATGACGCTGGCATAATCATGTTTGATTAAAAGCCTCTACGTTATATATGTAATCAATAAAGATTATAAAAAAAAACCTAAAATAGAGACATAAATATTAATTTCCAATCTGCGATTCAGCTTATTACTGTCCATTGCTGAAAAAATCCGTTCCCAGCCATTTTTGTAAAATCGTCGGTCCATCGCACCACAAGGCTACCTACACTACATTTGCCTAGCCACGGTCTCCAGTCTAATACATGTCTGCTCCAGCGACCATCAGTCCGCCTCGAGATATGGCCGGTCCACTTCCACTTCAGCGTCCTGATTCTCCGTGCAATATCAGTTACTCTAAATCTCTGTCAAATTGTTTCATTTGCTATTCACCCAGTATCAAGTGGTCCATTCCACGCTCACTCACAAAGTCGCTCACTTTATAATTGTGGACCAGTTCCACGGTCAGTGTCCACATCACGGCTCCGTAAGTCATTACAGATAGGATACATTGGCCAAAAGCCTCGGTTTTTAGTGATTGCGGGATTGGCGACTTGACAACATAACGAAGCTGTCTATATGCTGCCCAGCCCAGACGAATTCTTTTATTAGCTTCGCGAGCAAAGTTGTGCCAGTTAAGTTGTATAGTTTGACCAAGATAAACGTATTCTTGCACAACCTCAATAGTAGTGCCCTGGACGACCATGTGACTCGAGATATGTACTTTATTATACATGATCTTGGCCAAGCCAATTCTCACTCTTCTTGAAGCATCATCCGGACTGTTTATGCGGAGATGCCGCCATGATGACTATGTTGTCTGCAAATCACAAATGTGAGATGTATTGGCCATTCCCCGTCTGTTCCAATCAAGCGTCTTGAAGATGTCTTCTGATTCGTGAACAATTTCGGAGAAATAATGTCTCCTTGTCAAACTCCACGATGAAATTGAAATGATCTTGTGTTCTGTTCTTGTACTTAGATCTTCATCGTTACCGCTTCGTACCGACATCTCACCACTTGGACATATCAGCAGCTGACCAGTCATCTCTGCATAGATTCCAAGACAACTCAAGTCTCAATCGTGTCGAAGGCCTTCTCGTAGTCCACATACGCTAGGTATGTTTCTTAGGTTGATTGTAATCCTCTATCTTCTCAAAAACTAGCCTTAATGTATGTATGTGGTCCACAGTGCTGACGCCTTTCAAAACCCAGCCTACTCCACTGGTTGGAAATCATCGAATTTTTGTGCAAGACGATTCGTAATGACCCACGAAAGAAACTTTTTTTTTGCATATGGCTCAGGACTGATAGGAGGCAGTAGTCTTTCAGTAGATTTTTCGATCTCTATTCACCTTATCAAAATAAACAACTTCCAAAATCAGACCTTCAAAAAAAAGAGGATTATTTGGTCTTCCATTCACTAGTTATTTTATTTTTATGATTAGCTCAGATTGTAGCCGGCACTAATGTCTTTACACTTCTGGCAATGAAACTTACATTATTCTATATGGACTTTAAGAAGTATCATTGATAAACCAAAAAATTTGAATCATAAAAAAATTACCTACAAGATAAAACTACCCACGTAACAAATCCCTCTAGTATGTAGAAACTCTTAGGCGAAAAAGCGTACTAAATATTCTGGGTGTCTTTTATGTGACTACTTCCAAAAATGCTAACAAAGAAAGTTATTTATTCCTTCATTCACCTTACTTAACTATGTAGCTGAATCACCACGTTACCAAATTAGGTTGTCCTTATTTAGTGCGTCCTTGGTAGGATATATTGTCAAATATAACTTTACCTAATACGAGTATTAAGACGGTACTACATTTATTACAAACTTGTGAAATTTACATGTTACAAACCTTATAATAAAACTTGATTAAATTAATAGGACTTTAAAACAATTTTTGCGTTTTAAGACATACCAACAAGTCTCATTCGAGGCGGAATCGAGATATTCTGCCCAGCGTGATGATTATGCCCGTTATTCCCGGCTATGGTGGTTACCACGGTAACGGCGAGACAGGTGGTACAAAGAATCGCCGAGCTATAGGAGGCTACCATAACCGACTGATGGTGGCAGCGTTTAACGGACGCACGTTACGGCTAGATTCACATCTAGCAGAACTCAAGGTAGAACTTGGATAGACTAGGTGGCATATCCTAGGGTTATGTACAGTCCAAAGGGATAGGGAGGATATCATCAAACCTACGACCTACGGTGGATAGATGAGAGACCTATCCGCAGAGTCTCCTATCATAATACCAACAAGCCGACGTACATATGTATATCAACAGTGCATATCTATCTTCACAAACTAGAAATGTCTTTCAGACAATGCGAAATTTGTTTATCGTTCTAGAACAGAATAATTTATTAATAATATCTTGTGGCAACGAGTTTAACACATTTGGCAACACACACTGCACAAGGTGTTTACCATATCTCTAATTAAATTGAGATAAATTATAATAGGGTAGCTAGTTTAGTGTACGTAAATGGTCTGGACGCGAGCTTTTGTGCAATGTATATCTGGTCGTAACCTTCACGTATAATCATAAACTTATGTTAATCAAATATGGAAAGTACCTAACAGTAACTATGTAAATAGTCTACTTAAATCCTTTTTATAACATTCTCTCACTATTTTGCAAACAGGTGTGATTGTACACAAGGATACGAGTAGTTAATGATTTGTTTATAAGATAAGTGCATGTGCATTTATTCGTATTTATTATAACATCGACGTCGTGTCGATTTTAACATCATGTCGAAGTTATTTTGCATTGCATTAATCGTCATTGAGAGATGTTTATGTGCGGTTAGTAGGTATGTGTCGTCAGTGAATTGATTGAATGACCAGTCTTTGAAGAGATTACTTAAATGTACTACATACAACAAATTTTCGCTCGGTGTGAGAATCAACCTTATGCACTACTAGCTTTACTACTATACTGCCGGAGGCAGGTCCTCCGGTAGTATGCCATCACTTTGGCTATCACCGATGTTTACGATTGTGCATCCGCTTTGTTCCAATTTACGAAATACCACATTATACCGTAAACGTCGAAGACTTTGCTAAAGTCTATATATATAGTTCGAACATGCATACCATCATTTAAATACTCATTGATTATTAAAATAGAATTCTTATTTTCAGATATTTACAAAAACTATTGCTAATTGATTAAAAAATTCAAAATTTATGCTGTTCAGTTCAAATAAACTAAGCGAGATACAAACGTTGAATTAACTCTATTAAAACTCTCATAAGTTATGGGTGTGTTTTCCAACAGGGAGCTTTAATGAGAGAGTAAGCCATTTAAACATCGTAAAAGGGACATAAATCCCAATTACATGGCTTATTACTTCAAAAAAGGCTCAGAAAGTCGAGATGTGACGGAGTCCGAGGCAGGACAATACGGGACTGATAAAATATTGACTCGGGAACCAATGCCGCACTGAACGAAGATCTAGACGACTTTGCAAACAATTTATTATCTACATAAGTACTTGTGTAACTTCAATTTATTTCAAAGACCATTCTTTTACTTTCTATTAATGAGGACTTTCTCAAGTTTTCCAAAAATAGCGTGTCAAGTACCGCGGAACAGTCCAAAACAGAAGATGTCTAGTTCTTAAGATGTATTTAATGATGGAGGTAAATATAAATATATAAGTATATAGATAAATATCTAATATGTCTACTGACAACTAACTTCCAAAAATTTGATATTAATAGTGTTCAACTGACAACTGTGTGTTGAGTTAACAGCGATGTAAAAGTGCCTAATCACGCTTTCAACAAACGAAATGTATATAAGACAAATTTTAATACAATTGTCTTTTAGAAAACAGTTTACACATACCTATAGTTATTAGGGGTGGCCATGGCTGTCTAATCTCAAACTAGATAGAACCTGTACTAAGTCTCCTGAAACATATATTATAGATAAATTACGCCCAGACACTACACATCATCGTGCTTATTGCATTTTATTTACCGTAATATACAGAAGAACAATATTTTATACAAATAGATCTTTCAGAGAAATTCAACCAGTTTCTAATAAATCTAAGGTCCTTTCAAAATATGAAGGTTCTTGTGATTCCGACGCTGAATCGAACATTTAACCTTCCAAACCTTTAAACGCGCCTTTATTTTATTAATTTTATAAACAAAATTAAGAAAACTATATCTCACAATATAAAAATGTCTATATTATCTGTTCTCTATTGCTATCTGAAATAAAAACGCGACGTTAAAAGTCCAAGAAATCGCTCTGATTGCACAAAGGAGTCCCGCGGGACAGAATTATCGTCACGTACGACACCCCACTTCGTTAGTTTGCCTGATGATGTGTGCCTACAAAACACCCCATACCTACATTTACTATTCTATCCACAAACTGTTATGATCAACGAACGTTGTTTACAGTATTGTCAGGAGTTACGTGATGATTCAGCAATACTCCCTGGAGAATTATTTGTTTTACCCAATGAATCATTTCTCTGTTGTCTTGAAAACCTCAAGAAATATACATGTGTAGAATTATGAACTTCCTGATCTCTTAAAGTGGCTGCAGCCTTTATCTGTCCTATTTTTGAATGGAAATATTTTGTAACCAAACCATACAATTATCATTTCATGAATTTGTGTATTTCAACGCTTTTATAGAAATAATAATAATGAATCTCTCGTATTTAAATGTTAATTTTATAATGAGAGAATCCATATTGCTTTTTTTTGCATTTTGAAACATTAAAACGCAAGTCAATTTAGTAAAATCAATGGTAGCCTATTTTTAATTATAGAGCAAGAGCCCGTGAGTGCCAGACCTTCGTCATTTTATAAAAGCTGAAAGTTCTTCTATGTGTGTCCCTAGTACAGGTAAGAATGATCCCCAAACATGAAGCTGAGGCAGCGGTGGCTTTGGCAGATAACGGGCAACAAAGGTATGTAAAATTCCATCTCAAATTCGTCATAATATAAAACTTGATTTTTTTATATTTCATTCATAATAATATCAAAACTCGCGTTGCTCATTGCCAGACAGTTAGTATGGTTCCAACCCTCTGCCGGACACCCCTAAACTATTATAATTTATAATTATACTTACGTTATATTATAAAACCTAAATTTAATATATAATTTTTTGGGAGCCTATTAAACTATGTTTACATAGTAGCCGGACAGTTTCGAAGGTTCTATCATCTTGCCAGACGCATTCAAAGTGAGCAGTAATCGGGAGAGCAAGGAGCGAATACAGTAACTAAGCGTTATATTATAAAACCTAAATTTTATATATAATTTTTTGGGAGCCTATTAAACTATGTTTATATAGTAGCCGGACAGTTTCGAAGGTTCTATCATCTTGCCAGACGCATTCAAAGTGAGCAATAATCGGGAGAGCAAGGAGCGAATACAGTAACTAAACGTTATATTATAAAACCTAAGTTTTATATATAATTTTTTGGGAGCCTATTAAACTATGTTTACATAGTAGCCGGACAGTTTCGAAGGTTCTATCATCTTGCCAGGCGCATTCAAAGTGAGCAGTAATCAGGAGAGCAAGGAGCGTATACAGTAACTAGTGCGAATGAAACAGAGCGCTTAGTCTATTGCGGGATTTCACTGCGCACCCATTGTTATTAATTTCAAATTTTGCAGTTTATTTTTTTCTTAATCCAGAAATTTCATTAATTAATTTTTACAATTTCAATAACAAATATTTAAAATAATACTGAGTAAAATGTTTTTCATACAATGTCAATCATATCGAAAATCTAATAATTTAATTGATATTATTTTTCATTTTTAAGAAGTTTATTATTGTCAATGTTATTAAAATTATAAAGCCAATGAAACAAAGTAAATCAAATATTAGTGTTTATTATACCAAAGGACACATTTTTTTAAGATAAGAAATTTACAGAGAAATTAATTTATTTTAATTGAATCTAAATATTTTCATCATTTTCATCGTTATCGCGCGCTCACTAAATCGGTCCACACGTTAGCAGTTTAAACGTCGTAAGTGCTGCGAGTACAATTCGGACCGCCTTTGAATGCGTCTGGCAAGATGATAGAACCTTCGAAACTGTCCGGCTACTATGTAAACATGGTTTAATAGGCTCCCAAAAAATTATATATGAAACTTAGGTTTTATAATATAACGTTTAGTTACTGTATTCGCTCCTTGCTCTCCCGATTATTGCTCACTTTGAATGCGTCTGGCAAGATGAGAGAACCTTCGAAACTGTCCGGCTACTATATAAACATAGTTTAATAGGCTCCCAAAAAATTATATATAAAATTTAGGTTTTATAATATAACGTTTAGTTACTGTATTCGCTCCTTGCTCTCCCGATTACTGCTCACTTTGAATGCGTCTGGCAAGATGATAGAACCTTCGAAACTGTCCGGCTACTATGTAAACATAGTTTAATAGGCTCCCAAAAAATTATATATGAAACTTAGGTTTTATAATATAACGTTTAGTTACTGTATTCGCTCCTTGCTCTCCCGATTATTGCTCACTTTGAATGCGTCTGGCAAGATGAGAGAACCTTCGAAACTGTCCGGCTACTATATAAACATAGTTTAATAGGCTCCCAAAAAATTATATATAAAATTTAGGTTTTATAATATAACGTTTAGTTACTGTATTCGCTCCTTGCTCTCCCGATTACTGCTCACTTTGAATGCGTCTGGCAAGATGATAGAACCTTCGAAACTGTCCGGCTACTATGTAAACATAGTTTAATAGGCTCCCAAAAAATTATATATGAAACTTAGGTTTTATAATATAACGTTTAGTTACTGTATTCGCTCCTTGCTCTCCCGATTATTGCTCACTTTGAATGCATCTGGCAAGATGAGAGAACCTTCGAAACTGTCCGGCTACTATGTAAACATAGTTTAATAGGCTCCCAAAAAATTATATATGAAACTTAGGTTTTATAATATAACGTTTAGTTACTGTATTCGCTCCTTGCTCTCTTGATTATTGCTCACTTTGAATGCGTCTGGCAAGATGATAGAACCTTCGAAACTGTCCGGCTACTATATAAACATAGTTTAATAGGCTCCCAAAAAATTATATATTAAATTTAGGTTTTATAATATAACGTAAGTATAATTATAAATTATAATAGTTTAGGGGTGTCCGGCAGAGGGTTGGAACCATACTAACTGTCTGGCAATGAGCAACGCGAGTTTTGATATTATTATGAATCAAATATAAAAAAATCAAGTTTTATATTATGACGAATTTGAGATGGAATTTTACATACCTTTGTTGCCTGTTATCTGCCAAAGCCACCGCTGCCTCAGCTTCATGTTTGGGGATCATTCTTACCTGTACTAGGGACACACATAGAAGAACTTTCAGCTTTTATAAAATGACGAAGGTCTGGCACTCACGGGCTCTTGGACCATTATGTATGTTTTAAGTAATTGAAATCTGATTGAGTTCATTTTTTATTTTAAAAAAATCTCGCTTCTCAGTGTTAAACAAGATACTGAAAATCAATTTCTTTTTTAGTTTAAAAACGTTTTACTAAATTAAAAGCTCCAAAAAAGAACTCAATTATATTTAATTGAGTATTTTTTTATTTAATTAAGGAAATGAAATCGGATATACATACTATTGTATGTATTCATTAACTGTATTACATATAATATCGATTATAGAAGTTAATCAAGTCCAAACTTCCTCACTGATTCATACTACAAGTATGTAACCATAAACTAAAGAAAACAGGTCAGGTTAAATCGAATACATTAGTAGATTACTCACGTTGAAGGATCCAATATAAAAGATCATATCATGAACTTCCGTAAAACTGTGGCCCTTATATCTAACTGGCCGGATATGATGAGGAAATAAACCTCATTCCGAGTTTTTCTTATTTTTGGTCCACACTGGTAATAAAGTATTCATTACTTTTATATAGAAAACCTATATAACACACAATTGTTATTTATCTTTGCGAATAATGATATACATTTAAATAATTTATTATATATGTACAAGTACTACTAAATTACACTATATATGTTATACACAATACCTTCATTTTTATCTTTCTTACGCAATCTCACTTTCCAGGAATAATGAGAAAAAAATGGGGCAATATTTCTTTTACACAACGAACGAAATAATTTGTGTGCTGCAATCAGTAATTATTATTAATTAATCAATTTAATATAAAACCTCAAATATATAACATTACATTTTCATTTAGCTGTTATAATTTCTTTTTAATTAACTTTAAATGCACAAACTGTTCGTTGCTAATTAAAATACAGCTATATTAATTAGAAACCCTTTTGAAAATATAATTACTTGTTTCAATGGCGTCGTCCGCTGCCTAAATGTAATACAGAGCTCTGCTAAAGAAAATTCACTCGCGTTTTTAAATACAAACGCGAAAACAAAGAATTATGTTCGTAATTAGATGGTTTTATTTCAACAAAGTGTTCGTTGGGGTTATCTTCGTAGAAAACCACAATGTGGTTGGGAGTGCATTCGAGTAATAATCATTTTCTATATGCTGTGATTAAGAAGTGTATACAGAAGAGGACAATTGCAACTATAATGAATGAGAGGGGATCGGCAGATGCTTTGTGCAATCAGCGCGTTTTATTCGATGGCGACGTGCTAGAAACTCTTCGCTGGGGGTAATTGTGATAACACGATGTCGCTTCAAGCTTTAAAAACGTGTCTGCAATCATGATAGTCTTATGATATAGGAATATGTTTGAAAAAACATACAGAAATTTAATAAATGGAACATTTAATACTAGATTTAATTTCAAATTGGTGACATTACTCCTTCTGTGACAGTTGTTTCCACAGAATTAATGATATGACGTAAAATTTTAAATTCTTACTTTTGTGTCCATGTTTCCTTGGCGAAAAGCTAAGGACTTGGTGGGTTTCGGTAGGTATGTCAAGAGACTAGCTTAAAATACTCCGTAATCTTGCATATCGTAGTTGTAAATGGATAATAATTCCGTAATTGGCTTTTTGGTACAGATTAAACATCAGGTAACTTCCAAAATCTTAGGACCTTGCTAATTTCTAAAGAAAGGCTCTGAAGAGTTTAGTCCAAAATGTCACGGATCGCGTGTACCTTGTCACTTGTGATCGCCGACTTTTGTTTCTCCTCTGGTGGATTTAATTTGGAAATGATAGCCATCTGTGTACGTGATCACTTAAAGTTAAGTTTACATTCCATTTTGTTATATATACATATACATCATTTGCGTACGTACATGAAGTCTATCCATAACTATACGCTACGTGAGGTAATTGCATTTACTGTGTACATAAACAGCCTTTAACCCTTCAGGAATCCCCTCGGAATAAGCAAAGTAATGGTTATCGTGTAATTATGAACGCAGTTTGCTCGCATATTAAACACGCCTGGTGTCTTAACCCTACGCAGTGCACCACAAATAATTCACGTCCAAACACGATATAATGACAACCGAATCATTAATTTAACCTGCAATAGCCAAGAAATGGAGTGAAGTAGTTAAAAACATCGTTAAGCACATTGTCGGAGGCGTTTAAGTCGGTAGGAGTGAAAGTTTTCACGTTAGGAATACTTGAAAAGTCCATTACACGGCTGACGGGGTAGACGCCGACCTTACGACGTCGAGTTGTTTGTAATTACACAGACATAGCCCCGAGATTTCATTTAAACTTCGTGACAGCACCCGCTGTTGACAGCTCTTTCTGCAATTCTTAACTTCTAAGAAAAATATTATCATAGTCTGACTGTGTTACAATTCATCACAGAACACTAGATGACTGTTGTTCATTCTGTTACTAATATTTTAGATTACTTTTTTAAAACTGTTTTATGTCTTAAGTTATGCTTGGTGATAAGTTTTAATTTGGATTTTTACTTTTTTACAATACTGATAAAATCAATATTTACTTAATCTTACTGATTGGACAACATTATTAAAATTAGATTAAGTTGTTATTGAATTAACAGATCAGAGGAATCGAATGTTTATTTCTGTAAATCGTTAAACTTATACGATACGATCTATTGACTAATAGTTTAATTTAATGATATGATGTGACTTCGAGTTTAATTTTACTGTGAAATCAAAGCCCAGTGTCAAGTGTGTAAAATTTAGTATGCCAAAAAGTTTTAAATTGAATTCAAACTGATAAGCTTCTTCTTGATTATCACGCCATTAGTTCAAGTAAACTCCTTGTCAAAGATTCTAGACAAAAAAAAACTTTGATAGATCATTGAAAGAAGTTTTTTTGTAAGAATCTTGGTAAACTGCAAAATAAATCTATATACAGGGTAGCAAACGAATGTGTTTACTTAGGGATAATATATAATGTAATACCTTAATTTGATTTTGAACAAAATAGCTTTAATCTAAATTTAGTTTACGATTCAACGTTCAGAATTCAAACTTGTACGGCCAAATGATCGAAATTTACCTAAACGGTAAGGTTCATGTGCTCACGTAGTACCTAGTTGTATAGTGAATTAACAAGTTAACAGTTCATGCATATTAAAATTGTGGCGAAGGCAACCGGTAACCGCGGCTCTCCATATTCATGCAGAAGAATCACACAATTTCAGTTTCAGACAGTAACTAAATACCTTCAGTACGTTGATTTGCGAAATGTAAACCACTATATGTATAGCACACTATTTTAAATCAAAAACTGTATAAATGTAGGCCGTTACTTTAAATATATTAAACCTCTGCTCGTTCAACTTTTTTTTATTATTATTTTATGAGCCTGCCAAAGTGACTACTCTGCCTGATGGAAAGCATGAATAGAATCCAAGAGTTGTGGTTACCATACTCATTGGGAATGCAGACAATACAGTATGGTGACTCACACTATGGCGGCCTAGTAAGATGCTTTTTCAAGGAGGCAAAAGGCATGACAGTCTTCGTGGCGTTGTATAGGACACATACCACGACAACTGTCACCCCTGCGTCAATGGGCCTTAGGTCTCGCACACACGGTCGCTTTAGATTGATCTTATGCGGAAGGGTAGTTCTGCCCCGGTCGAGCCGGCCCGTTCACGATGAAATCAGTGTGGCAAATAGTAAATGCCCAACCTTTAATAATACCCTTGTTAATATACCTTCATCCTCTTACTGATAGACAGATAATTATGGTTTCAGTTCTACATTTTCTAATAACAAATCAAGTAATTTCATTTTATTTTGATATTAATCCGTATGCCGGATTTAAGAACGTGAGAGAGACGTAAGTGTGAATAGAGAGAACAGAGAGAAAGTTATTTAGGTTATTGAGTGATAACTATACAGTATCTAATATAAAAAAAACTCTCATAACATTAGCAAAATTATCAACACAGTAACAAATTACTAAAATCTGGTATATTGGAATAGACATGGTATGGTATTTGTTGATGTTTGAGTAATCATAATAACAATTGTTTTCGAAATTAACAGATGATAAAATATTTTCGATAATATTTAAGATTTCTTAAGTAGAAACGCTTCCTTTCCTTATTACATAGTTTGTTTAGTTCTTCTTCGATTTTTTTTATTTAACTAGCATTCAATTTGAGTTATAGCATCTAAATTATCACTGCAATATTTTTTTACATATTTTGTGGAATTAAACGCAAAAATATAAACACAATTAAGACAATCAATCAAAAGATAGTTTGATTGATTGCTCCAATCAATCAATTTTTTTTTACTCCGTACATAACCTTTTATCAATAGGTACGTAGATAACAGAACTGCAGCAACAAAGCGATAATTTATTATATTTTAGTAGTTATCAAGTGTAAGATAAGCGGTAGTGTAGACTATTGCCGAAACGAGAACTAGGAACTCCCAAAAATAGTGCCAATTAAAATGGTACGGTTTGAGTAGCACCCGTTGCAGCGAATTGTAAAAATATTACCTTAACAACTTGCCTCTAGCAAATCTTTTCGAAGCTCCTCAAAAGCTGTTTGCGAATTTAGGTTGTAAAAACTTCTTACGCGTTTACTTTATCAATAAAGTAATTATTTTAATTTCAAAATTTCAATTAAACTTCAAAAGTCATTGGCACTGATGTTGTATTGCTACTACAAAGCTACTAACTTAAGCAAATCATTTTACTAATCTATAACTACCTTCAGAAGTAGATTTTGTATTATGTTTAGTAAAAAATAGTAAAGTGCTCAGTGATACATGAAAGAGAGAGCATGTATATGTTATAAAACTAAGAAATGGGATAATAATGATTGAATCTTCAGAGAGAGCAAGGGATATAAACACAGGAAGGTATACAGATAAAGAAAAATAAAAGTAGAGATATACAAAGGGAAATCGACGAATCCAGCTAGGTTGGGCAGCGTTCGGGAAACTACGTAACGTTTACACGCCAGTAATACCGCGATGTCTCAAAATAAAAGTCTTTAACCAGTGTGTGTTGCCAGTGATGACTTACGGCACACAGACGTGGTCGCTCACTATTGGCTTGATAAGAAGGCTCAAAGTCACCCAAAGAGCAATGGAGAGGGGAATGCTCGGAGTATCTTTGCGTGATCGAATCAGGAATGAGGAGATCCGCAGACGGACCAAGGTCATCGATATTGTCAGTAAAATTTGCTAAACTTAAGTGGCAGTGGGTGGGGCACATTGCACGCAGAAACGATGGCCGATGGGGCCATAAAGCTCTGTAGTAGCAACCGCGTGCTGCGAAACGCAGCGTAGGCAGGCCCCCCACAAGGTGGTCCGACGATCTGGTGAAGGTCGCGGGAAGCTGCTAGATGCGGGCCGCACGGAACCGGCTGTTGTAGAGAACCTTAAGGGAGGCTTATGCCCAACAGTGGACGTCTTTTGACTGAGATGATGATGATGAGATGATACAAATACAGTCCAACAAAATGAACTAGGTGGATTTTTACACACTTCTAATCATAATAATACTCAACAAAGGCGAAACATTCATTTTACTCCGGTTATGGATAAGTTTCAATCCATTGCAAGCCAAAGAGGCATGCTGTCGGCCTACACCTACGCGCATACATACATTAATATCGCTTTGAGACCAATAAGGCTGTTTCCAAACATGCTTTGTACTTTGAGGTTGACGGTCGATGCTGTGCTGCGCCTGAGGGCCGTTACCGAAGAGGCGGTGAGCTGTGGCGGCGTGCTGTTGGCGGTGTCATTAGACATCGCCAACGCATTTAATAGTCTGCCATTTAGCTGCATCAGGGAAGCCCTCCACTACCACGGGGTGCCAGAGTACCTGAGGCGGCTTGTGGCAGACTATCTTGAGGAGCGTACCGTCATGTACGAGGACCGAGACGGTGTTCTGAGGCGGCGGCTCATGTCGTGCGGTGTTCCACAGGGGTCTGTCCTCGGACCACTCCTGTGGAACATGGGATACGACTGGGCCCTTCGGGGTCGTCTTCCCCCCGGGCTGGGCGTAATTTGTTACGCAGATGACACATTGGTCACGGCCCGGGGAGCAAACTTTCATGAGGCGGCGCGCCTGGCTACCATGGGTGTCTCTCTGGTGGTCGAGCGAATTGAGGCGCTGGGTTTGCGGGTGGCCCTGGACAAGACGGAGGCCCTTTTGTTTCATGGGCCCCGTCGTGGTCCACCCTCTGGCGCCTCTATCGTGGTTAATTCGGTCCTCGTACCGGTTCAGGCCCAGATGAAGTATCTGGGCCTGATCCTCGACGGCAGGTGGCTCTTCGACGAGCACTTCCGACAGCTTTCTCCAAAGCTGGTCGGCGCTGCTTCAGCCCTTGGGCGACTTTTGCCCAATCTGGGTGGAGCTAGCGTGGCGACGAGATGGTTATACACAGGGGTTGTCCGGTCAATGGCGCTGTATGGTGCACCGGTGTGGGCGGCGGCTCTGACCGCCCAGAATAGGGCTCGCCTCTGGCGCCCTCAGAGGATATTGGCGGTTAGAGCCATACGCGGTTACCGCACCGTATCGACGGAGGCGGCGTGCGCCTTGGCCGGAACTCCCCCGTGGGATTTGGAGGCGGAAGTGCTCGCCGAAGTTTATCGGCGGACGGCTGACTTCCGGGCGGGCAGCGGCATACGGCCCCCGCCCGAAGAGATACGCGAGTGGCGAGAGGCCGCTCGTCGAGCCACGATGGCTCGTTGGTCGTCCCGGCTGGAGGCTCCACGTGCTGGCTTTGCTGCCGTGGAAGCTCTCCAGCCGGTCATCGCCGAGTGGGCAGGGCGGCAGCACGGGACCCTTTCCTTCCGACTGACGCAGGTCCTTTCCGGGCACGGTTGCTTTGGGAAGTATCTGCACTCGGTCGCCAGGAGGGAATTGAGTCCCGCCTGTCACCACTGCGACTGTAGTGAGGACTCGGCTCAGCACACGCTGGCGGCTTGTTCCGCCTGGGCGGCGCAGCGTGGGGTCCTCACTGCAGTTATTGGAGGAGATCTCTCGCTACCGGCCGTCATACGCTCCATGGCCGGTAGCGACAGTTGTTTTACCGCGGTCGCGACCTTCTGCGAAGACGTAATTTCGCGGAAGGAAGCGGCGGAGAAGGCCCGGGAGGACGATATCCACTCGGACCCAATTCGCCGCCGGCGAGCCGGGCGGCGGAGGCGCGCATACCAGCGCCTCATGCCGCCTTGAGTGTGGCCGCGGGTGGACGGGACGGGTTTTCCCCTCCATCCGCTACAATGGCCAGCCGCGAGGAGGCGACGTCCGCGTGTGCCGCACGTCGCCTAAAATAGAGAATTCACCCATAGATGGTGCCCGCATTAGCGGGCAGGCGCTAGGAGGGATCTGGATGTCGTAATAGCAGCGGTTCCCGGATCTCTCCTATCTCAGGCGCAGAGTGGCACACCGTGTGGTTTTAGTCGGTCCGATTCCGACACACCACCCCGCCGTAAACCCCGGTGGGGTGACGGCCCGAGGGGGTTTCCACACGTTAAAAAAAAAAAAAAAAAAATGGTTGGCAAACAAGGCTGTGTCCCATTATTGCAACGTTGTGTGCCGTCAACTGTCTGGAAATTTTGCAATTAATATAAGCGTAGCAACGCTTTGCCACAACCGATTACATTCATGTTACAATCAATATACTGTATAATGCTGACAACAAACATAGTTATTGTGAAATAACGTACGTACATGTATCATCGAGTTTTTAATAGTCCACTGCTAGACATAAGTCTCTTCTTCGAAAGCAGGTTTTAGCCTGCTATACCACGCTGGCTGGAAATTTGTTGGTGGGAATGTGGGTGGTAAGACTCTGTATTCTTAATCGATCACCACACGAACCACATATATACATAGTTAAATTATAATAATATTAATCTTCGCTCTCAAGGCCAGCAACGTCACGCTACTGCGACGACCGCAGCCGATGCTGGCCATCAGAGTCATAAGAAAATTTCGCATCCTTTAAGGCAAGGAGTCTCCTAGCTGGAACTCAACCATAGGACCTGGTAGCGACAGTAGCGACTTTTGCGAGACCACGGTCCGCCGCATCCGGAAACAATCGGGTCGTGGAATAGTCTCCGTCCTCCATAAATACAAGCCTTGGGCCTTGATGTGGTGTTTTTTGCGGGCAGAAACGAAAACACCCCCGGTGTTTCTTCCTTCCTTCCTTCTCACTCAGGAGGGAGTCATCTGCATGTCGTAGGTAGATGGTCTGAGCTACGTCAGGATTCCAGAGATTTAATTTCTAGGGTACACCTGGTTCCCCGGCTACTAGTACCTGAGATGGCGTGTCTGATATTTCCACCACTAGGCGATATCAAGGGGATTTTCACATAGGAAAAAAATGCAGTATAACGTGTGTTCTGTACACTTAAAGCTAAATATTAGATATAATAACTTTTCAACAATATTTAGTTAAAAATTCTAAACCATTGCGTAATTTTTCAGATATCAATTTCACATTATTAAGATACAACCTGTCAAAAATGAAATCTTGACACACGTTTATAAACAATTACCTAATTTTTCTGAAATGTATGTACAACGTGTGGTTTCCGGATATTTGTTTTACATATATCATTTTTACTACTATTTGTATAAGCGTATCTAAATATCATCCTTAATCTGTAGCTATTTTTCATTACTTACACTAAATAGGCAACTACCTGTTTTTAATCTAACACATTCTGTTCTTGGTGTGTTAATGATTTTCTTACAGCCAATAAAGTAGAAGAATGTATAAGGGCGTAGTAGAGAATTGACTGGATGAATGTGACCGCTGTTGTCGGCCGGCCAAACTTTATTAATTAACTCAATGATCAGCTCATGTACCTAAGCAGATGGCGGTATATCATATCTAGGTGGCCGTCAAATAACTAAAGTAATGTATTGAATAACCTATTACACTAATTTTAACATTTTTTTATGATAAAAATATAACTCAGTTGTCTCTATGAATGGTGTGTTCCTGTAACAGTAGAGCTATTATATTAGTATAGCATGATTTTCTGGTACCCTTATTGCGTAAATTAATTTAGTCCAATTTCATTTTCTAACTTAAAATTCAAGAGTTGCTTCTTCAGTTTTCGAAACAAAAAAAGTTTTTGTGAGTCTATGTATCTGTAAATAAGTAAATAATATTCACAATTTTCGTTTAACTAGACCACATTGATTGAATTAGCTAAATACCATAATTGTTTTACTCAACTTGCCGCCTTAACTGAAATAAAAACTACGAAAGTTTTATTTGTAAAGTGCATGACCTACAAAATTAAAGGATTTTCATTATGAAATAATCCTTTATTGAAGATAGTGTGATTTTAAATATTGTTATATCAATGTTACAAATACATAGGGGCAAATGCAGTGTTATATTTCGACAAAAAAGGAAGTTAGCATTTAAACAGTCCATAAAACTATGAAAGGAAATAGATTTTTTAGTCGTTAACTTCCTGTGTAGACAATATTAAAAGGAGTGAGTGACGAAATCAATGTCGAACTTTTTTACAGCACGCCATATTTGTCGTCTTATGCCGTCGTAACCTTCACACAATAGAATTTTATCCAATCTTTAATGACAAGATTCCGACCACACTGTTGTAACGTACCTTATTAAGCCTTTTGCCACCACAATTCTAGTTTAAACAAAAAACCACCTTCATGCAAGTCAATTCAGCTTGACAAAGCATTAAATTCTCATTAAATTAATATAATTCACTATTGCAACGCGATAAAGTTGAAATTGGATGATTTTGTTTATGGATCCGGTAAGTACAATTGCATAAGGCTGGAGAAGACGGCTACGCCTCTCATTCATGTTCCTTACCTTTATTTATAAAAGTTTAATTTTAGTTCAATGCAATAATGTTCCATTAACAAAAGTAAATGTCTGGCGATTAAAGATAAAATTGTTATTGTTATAAATTATTGTTATCCGAATTGTTATATTATCTTATCCTTGACATAATTCCACATCAACGTTTAGAAATTCCATCCATATAATACACGTGAATATTTATTTAGCTATAACCAAGTATACTTATCAATAAAAAAAATCTTACTGTCTTAATATTAATTGCCGAAATACATACGTTTTATTTTCAAAGATTAGAGTCTCTAGATGACCTGCTTCTATATTTGTATATACAATTTAAGTACATACAGAAATTGCCTATACTTTAAAATCGTAATAAATAAATTAATAAACTAGAAAATATTTTTATATTCTTTTAATTTCCAATGATGCTATAGTTATAACATAAAAGGTAAACGCGTATGCTGTATGCTGTACTAAAGCCAGTAAATTGCAGTGGCATCTAATACACAGAACTTTAAGGTTTAAAAATATTATTTCCCTATCTATAAAGCTACTTGAAAAATTTCAAAGCAGTGTTATACAGTCATGTCAAGTTCTTTCTGTGTATGTATATTAGCTACAGCGTAAAATAAAATTAATAATTTTAATTTGCAAATACTCTTAAAAAATACTGTTACCATTAAAATATGCTTTGGTATAAACACGTAGGGCGTTCATTTAATCGATGTATGAAAATTCAGTTTGCGAACAGGTCAAGATCGTACAAAAAGTTTTAATTTTAACAAGTTCTCCGATGAGGATTTTAGCAAAAGCTTCCTTTACCCACTCCGTTTACCCATAAACGAAAGCTGTCAGCCATCGCCATTGAAATCGGTCTCCTTTAATTTTGAAGCCAATAAATTTCGTAATCCGCCAAGGGAATTTATATCGCCCATTTAATGTCAATAAAAGAGAAGACGACAATTCGGTCTTTTTGCACGCCCAGCTAAATGTCACCGAGCTCATTTTACATACAAAGGTGATGTGTCAATGGCTACAGCTATGTTGAACGGCACCAAAGTTCCACACATTCCATTACTTTTGAAATTAAGTCAAGCTTTTCTTCAATAACAATGTTCAAGTCTTAAAGGTTGAAAGTTTAGAGCCCAGTATAGTTCTAGGAACAAATAATTGTCGAAAGTTAAATGGTATCAATCACACTATCTAGACAGAACGTCAATATTTACGCTCACCCACAAACGTATTGTAATTATGTATGTACACGCAAACCTATTTACAAATACATAACGCTCTCTTGCTTCTACATTTAATTACACCTAAGTACCTACATATACATTTATTTATTTATTATATTTCATGCATTTTAGGTACATAGGCAGACTTAATGCCTAAGACATTATCTATCAGTCAACCTTTGGGTGATGCAGATAAAATAGGAAATAGGTGCATTTCAGATGATATTGGTTTGAAATAAATGAAGTACACATATACAAACTTATCATACACTACAATTTGTACACATGACACATAAATACATGCATATACTTAAGAAGATTTAAATCTATATAAATACATTTGTACACAAATAAATACCATAATAAGTATAAGATAACAATCATGTATTGGTTGGTTCTACCATCTGTTTCAATAGACACTGCTTTACTTTTTTTTAATGAAAAAGCGTTAGAAGTCCTCCTGACTTCGAGGGAAGCTCATTCCAGAGAAGATCAGACTGTACAATAAAAAGATGAGCCAACAAACTCAACTACAAATATGTAGATAGACGTGTGCATAGTACAGAGATGTAAAGCATTACTCAGGTTCCATTAAACTGTCGAAGCTAGATCGAGACTCTGTTGTATATGACAGTAGACTTGTTGAACTCTAATCTGTTGACGAGAGAGTCATGTCGACACGATCGCAAATTGCACTGTTTGATAATGAAGCTGTACCTACCTATCTCAATTTAGCTATTATAGTGAATACCTCGTAGTTAATCACTTCATTGCTGAGTAATTGCTACCGCATGCCTATAGCTTTTGTCTTGCTGATTAACCACGATGTTAGGAAATTTAGAATGAAATGAAATCGGATATTCCTCTCCTTAATTATGCTAGGCAAAAAGCGATATAAAATATACCGGTATTCATATATGAGTGCAGTTAAGTGGCTATAATTTCACTTGTGGAAGACAGGACTAAAACCTGCAGTAATAACACCTTTTATTTATTGTACGTACTTGTAGAAAGATGCATGAATATATTATGTATAAAGTATACTTAGACTTGGTTAAAGAAGTAGATAGAAGTACGTATTTACTGTCGATGGCGATTTAAGTATAATGAAAAGTATTCTATTCGAATGGGCAGAATATCTATCACTCAAAAACGTTAGAACATTTACATTTAGTGGCGCGGTCAGAACGCTGTAGGTAGAGTTTTTGAGAAAAGAACAAGACAATAAAAAAGTTACGACGACCTTACTTCACAAGTCCGATCTACAATTATGTGGAGTGCAATAGTACATTCTTACGCCACTGTACTATTGTATTGCACAACATGTCGTTGTTGTCGTACATTATTTAGTTATTATTATTTACCTGACAATTATTTGCAAACAGGAATATTCGTTTCAAGTATACCCTATCAGATCAATTATCTTTTAACTATATACAAGTGTATTATTTAAATACTTTTTAAGTAGGGATGTCGAAAAGAATCTTTTTTGTACGTAAATAGAAACGCCAAATGGCATTTCCATTCGGCAAATGGTAGAGCCGTGCCCCTTTGTCGTCAGCTATTCGCTTCGGATTGAAAGGACTGGATTCGATATCGTATGGAGCAGCTAACTGCCGATCGCTATAGGTGTCTACTCTATGTGCCGATCGCAGCGACGAATGAATACCTACAGCCGATATAAAGAATTGATCAGAATATTGAAGCTTACTCGAGTAGCAAGTCAATAGTGGCGGTACAAAATACGAATTCTCTCACAAATGCATTTTGAAAGAGTTAATCGCTTCGATTGATTTTTATTTTAGAGCGACTAGTTACCTGACTGGTTTACTTAAAAAGCTTAAGTTATTAGTTAGAATGATAATATTATGTTTGGCAACAGAACTTTTTAAAGCAACTGGAGGGGCGGACCAAAATAACATTAGAACATAGTTAATGACTGTGTAATAATATGTTACATCAATTTTTATGAAAACGTCTAATAAACGAGCACACCGTTAACATATGTTCCACTTTTATTAGTTACTAGCTTTTTACTGTGGTTCTGCCCGCGCTTACGTCAAATATCGCGGTAAATAGTAGCCTGTGTGTTATTCTGAAGTATGAGTTATGTTACTGTAAAGTTTGGTTTCAACCTATTAAGTAGTTTTTACATGAAAGAGTAACAAACGTCACAAACTTTCATATTTATAATATTATTAATAGATAGAACAGGACAGGATAGGATACTATGATTACATGTAAGCTCTAGTCATTTTCTGCGCTCAAGTTATATCTGTTTAGTTACCTGATGACTTCCCCTCGCAAGAATTGCAAGAATAAATATATATATGAGATTAAATTTGTGATAGACACACGTGTCTATTTACCAATATCTATCACAATACCAAGTAGGTACACCACACATAGATACAATACATATCACAAAACCAAATACTTATATCATATCAAACGAAAATAATATTATAATTTAACTAAATTGTACCAGTTTATGCAGGTGGACTTAGTAAAGCTACAAATATAACACAATCTCCAAATAGTACGGGCAGTACTTTTGTTATAAGTGTTCTTTAGTTTTTTTCTGTGAGTGTTTTATGAAGGTTATTTTTCCACATTGTACCATATTTTCAAATAATTAAATAGGACTTACATATAATATAATACCTACAATTATACCTAATATACAACAGTATTAGTATGAAAATACCACGTTTGATACACTCCTCCGATGAACTATCCAACCACAGATAGTAATTAGACCAAAGGTTTTATTTTAAAACGTTGTTCGGTTATACATAATTACATAAACTTCTTTAAAATATACGGAAGGCACTTGTCTAAAGATGACACGATGTGTCAAGGCATCACAAACATATTTTAATAAAAATTTGAAGTTTATTTTTTCTAAGAATTCACTCATTTTTTCTAAATCATGATTCTAAAACCACGATCTAAATGCGAAGACTGTATCAAGCCCATAGCGCGGCGATTAGCCCTATTCCAAGCAAAAGATGAATATGAATGCTATGCCGAAAGTTACGTAAAATGTTTTTGGGGCCTTTGTGATCTCCATAAAAGCGAAGATACTTTAATTCCCACTACAATTAAACAAAGTAAGACATCAAATATAATATTTAAACAACTAATAGTTCTGATTCTATTTCTTACAGTCACACCCTTGTGATTTTTAGACACATTTTTTTTAGTCACATTTAGGGAACAAAAGCATTTACCCAGAAATTTGAACAATATTTCATATGTGGATAAACTGGAAACCTATGTAGTTGAAGAATTGATACACCAGTTCGTAAAACTGATATCACTGAATTTAACTACTCTAAGGATCCAATATGTTTAAGGTGATGCAATATTATTGTGTGGCTGTGTACGCTGTTTCTTCATAAGGATTTAATTGGACCACGCTCTCAACGGCGACTGCGTTCAGCGTTGCGATGGTCTAACACCAAACACAGTCACTGTAAATATCGATCTGATGTAAATTAAACTAACACTAGTCCACACTAGTATATTTTTATATTTATAATGCATTTCACTTTATTTCTGATAAAACTGACACGTAAACAATGAAAATATAGGTGATATAAAATACAATCACTTGTTCAAAGTTACTTTGTCAGTTTCGTAGCCATCTGTCACAGAGATCCAGCTATATTTTAAGGACTGTAGTACCAGGAGACCTTCGTTCAGCAATGGACCGCGATAGGTTGAATTGAAGTACCGAACTTTTGCTATGTGAATAATGGTGTATATACTTAACCTAAGTAGTGAAATACGCTGATGCATTAATATTATTCTGAAAAAAATAGCTTATCCGTTAGAACAGAATATTTCAATTCAAGTAATAAGATGATTTCTACAATTCTATACTAAATGGACTACCGTTAAAGTTTAACTAAAAATTTCTGTTTCAGTAATCACGGAGCAACCTAAAGTGAAACACGATTTCTGATTTCCGTCATACTTCGTAGTTAAAATTTCCTAGAAGCTCAACGTCTCTATAAACTGCGTTTATACTTTACGCTATGTAACAAGCTGCAATGGGGCTCTTCTAGAACTTTCTGCTCCACAAACACATTAAAAATTGAATACTTTATTTTTTAAAAATATATTTACAGCATAATATTAGTTTTTTTCATAAATTCGTCTGCTCTTCATTTAATACTTGTCTTACATTAATATTTATTCTAGCTTCTTTGATATAATTTCTAAATGTATCCCATTCTTGGTCACTATAATTTCCTTTTGATATTAAATTAGGAACATCAAGTTCGCTGTTTTGATAATCAGTTCCATCCCACGGTGAGATTGATGATGGTAATATTTTAGGAACTGCATGGTAACATAAGCGGGCCTCCTTGGACATAATAATAACATCGCCACTGTTAATGAGAATTGCTGAAGGTTCTACGGATTTCTCTTTGCCACCTATTAAAAAAATTGCCGACTGCCCAAAACTGCAAGAGAAAGTTTTATCAATTTGTTTAAAATTTCTCTTGCTAGACATATAAATTGCGCTATACTGCAATGCATACTATACAATATTATCCGTGTGGTGACGGATTAAGAATACAGTGTTACCACCCCTATTCAGGCCGTGGGTGTCGTAAAAGGCGACTAAGGTAACAAAGTATACAAGACAACATCATTACAAAGAGAAGAAAAACTTGATACAAGCCCTTTTTTTTTTTTTTTTTTAACGTGTGGAAACCCCCTCGAGCCGTCACCCCACCGGGGTTTACGGCGAGGTGGTGTGTCGGAATCGGACCGACTAAAACCACACGGTGTGCCACTCTGCGCCTGACATAGGAGGGATCCAGGCACAGCTGTTATTACGACATCCAGATCCCTCCTAGCGCCTGCCCGCTAAAGCGGGCACCGTCTGCGGAAAACCTCTCCATTTAGGCGACGTACGGCACACGCGAACGTCGCCTCCTCGCGGCTGGCCACTATAGCGGATGGAGGGGAAAACCCGTCCCGTCCACCCGCAGCCACACTCAAGGCGGCATGAGGCGCTGGTACGCGCGCCTCCGCCGCCCGGTTCGCCGGCGGCGAATTGGGTCCGAGTGGACGTCGTCCTCCCGAGCCTTCTCCGCCGCCTCCTTCCGCGAAATTACGTCTTCGCAGAAGGTTGCGACCGCGGTAAAACAACTGTCGCTACCGACCATGGAGCGTATGACGGTCGGTAGCGACAGATCTCCTCCAATAACTGCAGTGAGGACCCCACGCTGCGCAGTCCAAGCCGAACAAACCGCCAGCGTGTGCTGAGCCGAGTCCTCACTGCAGTCGCAGTGGTGACAGGCGGGACTCAATTCCCTCCTGGCGACCGAGTGCAGATACTTCCCGAAGCAACCATGCCCGGAAAGGATCTGCGTCAGTCGGAAGGAAAGAGTCCCGTGTTGTCGCCCCGCCCACTCAGCAATGACCGGCTGGAGAGCCTCCACGGCGGCAAAGCCAGCACGTGGAGCCTCCAGCCGGGACGACCAACGAGCCATCGTGGCTCGACGAGCGGCCTCTCGCCACTCGCGTATCTCTTCGGGCGGGGGCGGGGTGCTGCTACCCGCCCGGAAGTCAGCCGTTCGCCGATAAACTTCAGCGAGCACTTCCGCCTCCAGATCCCACGGGGGAGTCCCGGCTAAGGCGCACGCCGCCTCCGTCGATACAGTGCGGTAACCGCGTATGGCTCTAACCGTATATATCCTCTGAGGGCGCCAGAGGCGAGCCCTATTCTGGGCGGTCAGAGCCGCCGCCCACACCGGTGCACCATACAGCGCCATTGACCGGACAACCCCCGTGTATAGCCGTCTCGTCGCGATGCTGGCTCCACCCAAATTGGGCAAAAGTCGCCCAAGGGCAGAAGCAGCGCCGACCAGCTTTGGAGAAAGCTGTCGGAAGTGCTCGTCGAAGAGCCACCTGCCGTCGAGGATCAGGCCCAGATACTTCATCTGGGCCTGAACCGGTACGAGGACCGAATTGACTACGATGGAGGCGCCGGAGGGTGGACCACGACGGGGCCCATGGAACAAAAGGGCCTCCGTCTTGTCCAGGGCCACCCGCAAACCCAGCGCCTCAATACGCCCGACCACCAAAGAGACTCCCACGGTGGCCAGGCGCGCCGCCTCTTGAAAGTTCGCCCCCCGGGCCGTGACCAATGTGTCATCGGCGTAACAAATTACGCCCAGCCCGGGGGGGAGGCGACCTCGAAGGGCCCAATCGTATCCCATATTCCACAGGAGTGGTCCGAGGACAGACCCCTGTGGAACACCGCACGACATGAGCCGCCGCTTCAGAACACCGTCTCGGTCCTCGTACATGACAGTACGCTCCTGTAGATAGTCTGCCACAAGCCGCCTCAGGTACTCTGGCACCCCGTGGTAGTGGAGTGCTTCCCTGATGCAGCTAAATGGCAGACTATTAAATGCGTTGGCGATGTCCAACGACACCGCCAACAGCACGCCGCCACAGCCCACCGCCTCTTCGGTAACGGCCCTCAGGCGCAACACAGCATCGACTGTCGAACGCCCTGCTCGAAAACCGAATTGGGCGTCCGACAGATCGGGGCCCACCTCGCAGAGGTGCCGGACGATGCGGGCAGAGAGTATCCTCTCAAACAGTTTACCCGCCTCGTCCAGCAACATGATGGGCCTATAGGCCGCTACCGATTCGGTTGGCCGTCCCGGTTTCCTTAATAGGACCAGCTTCCCGCTTTTCCAGCACTCAGGGAAGCGTCCGGACGCCAAGCTAGCATCCAAGACCTCCCTGAGGTGGTCCGACATGTGTTCAAGGGCCCGGGCCAGCACTCGGGCAGGTATCCCGTCCGGCCCGGGGGCGGTGTTCTTAGAACGTATTCGTAGAACAACCGCCCCTATCTCCGATTCCCTGACGGAACTTGATACAAGCCCTATTCCAACCCGTCCGGCCAGCGTCATATAGTAGGCCAAAACCTCCTTGCTAAGGAGAGGTCTTGTTCAGCAGGATTGTAAAAGGCTGTTGATGATACTACATAATGCTAACTTAATTAGAAGCACAGTTATACTTATTTAAAGTATTTAGGCATTAACAAAAACAGTTCAAATATACTTAAAGGTGAGTGAACGATGTTTATAAACTCGTATATTAGTGTTGTGTATGTATTTCCAACTACACTCAATATCATCATCAAGACACCCCAACAGGGTAGAGTTACTGAGCCTGTCTGGTTCCACTAGTTCATACAGGAATCTGCTCTCCCCTATACGAGTATTATTAAATTTACCTGACACTGTCCCAAAATGTCAGGTGAGAACAATAACTTTCCATCTACGATTATGTGGTTACAGATTCAGACTTCATCCAATGCACACTCTTCCGACAGTACACTACCTCCACAATAATAGTAGTGTTTAACCCACATCAGTGCTTTTCTTAGAAAAAATATAGAAGGCAATTTAAATAATATTTCATTACCTGAAAGAGAACAATGGTGCTTCCAAATTGATTTCCGAGTGGTCGGTGTGAGCTGATAAAGTAGAGTTCATATGATAATAATTGACTATTGCTGCTTCAGCTCGAAATTTTTCATATCCTAAATATCTGGCAAACACATTTGATAATTCTGCTAGATCACTAGGAAATGGAGTCTTGTTATCTTCACTATACACCTGGAACACAAAATTAACTGGGTATTTAATTGTTATTATAAAAAGAAGTCTGGTACCAACACATAATGCATTTGTATGGTTGTGTTAGCATCTTTTTAAATCTTTTTTAGGTGTAACTAAAAAAATAAATTGTAACATATGTATAAAATTCTGTTACAGATAATTATTAATATAGTAGCATCACACAAGTCACATAGGTATTTAAATGTTTTATGGAATATGCAGCTGTTTCTTTAGAATTAATTCACTAGCTGCTAAGTCAGTATAGGCTCTTAGGAATGAATCTTGAACTTTGGAAAAAAGTTACCACTACCGTACCAACCACTAAAATTGTAATCAAATATAAGATCAAATTAATTACCATTACAGTCAGCAATAATAAATGTTCCTATTTTAGATATACTTTTTGAGCTCCTATACATTCAGTTAACTTGTACCACATTTGTTTATTAATGTTGGTATTTAAAATTTTATTGCACTTTATTAAAATCAGCTATTACTCTAACGTTTGTAAAGTCCACTCTAATGCAGACGTTGCCTAAAAAAAGCTCTTGTCCATACCTTAAACGATTTATTCTTACTATCCTTACTAATATTATAAATATGAGAGTTTGTTTGTTTGAATGTTTGTCTTTCTCTTTGAATGCCGACGCCAGAATGATACTTTTTATCACGTTAAAACATCTCAATAGCATGCGAAGATCAATTAAGTTGCGTATTTGCATCACTCCAACTTTTATAAATGCCGATAGATTGCGCTATCAGGTTTTTTTGCTCAACTGCATACGTTACACATTCTGTCATTAGGCTTTATAAAAAATAACCGTAGTTTCTGATAGATGACACTATATTCACTAACGTACCTTAACTCTTCAATGACAATCAATAAACTTTTCAAAAATTTAAATATTATATATGCAAAGCCTGTAAGGATGTATGGATGTTTGTCACTTTTTCCCAAAAGCCACTGTATCGATTTAGATGAAACTTTACAGAATGTATCCGGATAAGGCATAGGCTACTTTCACCGTGATAACCGACATACACACAGTCGAAGCTGCAGGTAAAATCTACTATTGTATAAATGTTCTTCCGTCCCTCAACTTTTTATGAATAATGAATGTGAACAAATACATGGGTTAAGTTGAACTGTGAAAAAAAACAAATATGTTTGGCTCACATAGTTTTCCCTAATATTAAAAGTAAGACTAGTTCAATACCTATATCAAAAAAACTGTATCCATGTAACCACACTGAACTTAGTTTTAAATTCTTGTTTCCACAGCTTTTCAATCTATCATCAGTTTTATTTGAGGTATGTGGTTTGTTGTGGTTCAAGAAAAATTTTCAGAAACAAGCTCTTTCATTTAAGAATTTGCATTTAGAACTGTGATAAAGGGAAGTCAGAAGAAAAAATTCAAATTAATGTGACAGAACAGCATGAATCTTAGTAACTTCTTTTAGGATCTCTCAAATATAATAAAAAAATCAAGATATAGATATATCTCATACTTCCTAACTGTTATTAATCCCAAGATTATTTGGGGTTGGCTACTAGTTCAACTGGTTTTACCTGAATACCACTTTTTCTACAGAACGACTGACATGGAACCGCTAAAGTCCTGAGGGTGAACTGAGGTCAATGTATTTCAAAGCACGGACTTCCCAATAATAATTGTCTTAGATGTTCATGACATAAACATTTTAACACTATTTAAAAATATATATTGAACTGTAATGAAAGCGGGAAGCTGCTGGATGCAGGCAGCACGGGACCGGCTGTTGTGGAGAATGTTGGGGGAGACCTATGTCCAGCAGTGGACATCTTTTGGCTTAGATGATGATGATGATGTAATCAGTAGTTCTATAAGAACTCATGTACGTGCACATACACATACTCAGATATTGACAAACAGACATTACTAGTTTATCCCCCAATGTAACCCAAGTGTGACCCTTGCTCAATATCAACCTTCAGAAATTTATTTGATGGAGCAATTGTACTTCAAGAAATGAATAAGAAAATGAAGCATGAAATAGGTTGCAAGCAGTTTAAAAAGATGTTAATAATTTTTACTTTTGTATCCCAGTTATGATGGTATCCTAACGTAGTCCATCTTAGTTTTTTTAAAAGTATCTTATTAGTAACTGTATTTCTATGACATTCAGCCCACCAATCTTGATAGTTGCTTTCTATGTCAATGTTCAGTTTATTTGGTTTCCGGGGATATTCTTCTAAGCATTTTCTTGTCCACATTCTTTGACCCAAATCAGTAAATGGATTTCTTATAAATATCAAACCAGGATGCATTTTAAACTTATACGATTTCCATTCATTTGAACTTCTTAAACCTAAGATTTGAGTCCTTGGTTGTTCTTTTAATTTATCAGGATAAAATTCAGTGACCTGTAAATAATATTATTTTTAAGCGCCCGTTACCATTTGGATCTTTATTATTAAGTTATTTTATCGGTATTTACCAAATTAGAGCAACATTTTTCAACTTTTATAACTTGATCTAAGGATGGTTGGGGTTTATTGGACTTATAATATTTAAACTTTTTCATAAACTCGTCTATTTGTAAAATCTGTTTTTGTTCCATTATTTATGAGTATATAAAAAATATACTATGCTCATTAATAGTAATTATTTAATATATAATATAAGAATTATTTATTACTAAGACAAAAAACATATTGATTGTGATGGCACGTTTTGAGCATATAGTCCCCCAAACTTCTATGAAATCTCCAGAACGCCTCTCGAGTCGGAGAACGTTAATTGAAGTGAATTTCTAACAAAAACAACACTTTAAAATTATGAGTTATCAATTTATGGTACTCAAAATACATTTTGACTCTGTAATTTCTAATTCATCAAACTAACAGGTAGCTACATTTACCCATCAAAGGTGGGAAGAAACTCAGATTTGCAACATCAGCATTTTCCGTCAAAAATGAGTTAAGAAAAGCATGTATTGCCAGTTGCAAGCTACCAAATCCTGAAACAAAAGTTTAAGCAAAACTGAACTTTTGACTAACCCTCCGGTCTAGTGCTAGTGATGACTGACCACCAGAGTTCAAAGAGAATTAATTGTGTGTCATAGGGTCACAAGGGAATTGCAGCATAAGGTCATAACTGATATGAAGAACACAAAAAAAAATATGTTGACTTTTTTCATAAAAAACGTCAATTTCGTAGGAAAAGGCTTAATTCCATATTTTAAATTGGCTGTACCTATTGTAATGTTAATCTACGCTGGCTGACACCGAGTTTCGACTCTAAAAATATCACTATCAATACGCAGAATATGTATAGACTTTTTACTTCTCAGTTCATTTTTTGTTTTAAAATATTTTCTTTTAAAGTTGGTTTTTGTTTTTATTAAAACTTTGTTTTACTTTAGAAAAAAAAAAGAACTCCAAGTAGTACCCTTTAATAATTAACTACAAATAGTATAAATTTACTTATATATGTAGTCTTATAATAGCAATTTCAAAAATAATTCATTTACTGTCAAAAAAGTCAAAACAAACTTTGAAGTTGACAAGCGGAAATAAAAAATTGTCTTCAATTTCTTAGTCACATTAAATCCATTCCTGTGTTAATTTGTTAAGAGAACATTTAACAAACGGTCACTCATTATAAGACAAAAAGATACCATAAAAGAAACATGAGTACGAGCACCGCACACACTGAGCAAACAGTAGATGTAAAGGTAGGTATATTCTTAAATATTTAAATCACGAAGACAATACATTTGTTATTGTGAATCTAATTTATATATAAAACAAAATACATAGAATTGATCCCCACATGAGAAGACACTGTGATCCACATATTGTTATTGTGATTCAGGGTGTTCTTCGTGGTCATTATATGATTATTGCTTTAAAAAAAGAAAAGAGCTTACAACCTGAATATAGTTGAAATACTTGCAAAGGACTTATTTTATACTTCTTGCACATTACAAATAAATATGTAATGAAGATAATCTTAACCACTGACTGTCCAGTTCGGGATTAAACTACCATGTACAAGATTTATGTACAAAATATTTTATTAAATAAAATCACATTGTATTAATTTGATCAGTTTTATTTACATGATTACAGGATGTTGAAGATGGAAAAACTAAATTAAGAAAATGGCTGAATACCAACTTTAGAATAGAAATGACTGATGGAAGAGTACTAATTGGAGTCTTTCTATGCACAGATCGTGATGCAAATGTTATATTAGGTAACTCTGTTTTATTTTCAAGTTATAGATCAGGTCTAACATTTTACTTACCATACTATCTTCATAAAATTATGTAACATAAACTATTTGTAATTGATCAACAAAAGCAAATATAATTAAATGTTTACATTTATAAATCATTACTGTGACTTTGTCCTAGATACACCAATAATTTCTTGCTTTGGCAAATATAAGTAATTATGTTAAAAAAGAAGAACAGATAATGTTGTATGTGCTTGTGTGAACTTGAAATCATCCATTTTCAAAGAAAAGGAAAACTTAAAACAGACTCCATACCAACCCATCTAGCTACTGTGGTGTAGGTGAAAAACTTTCAAAAAAAAAAAGGGAGAGACATGTCCAGCAGAAGACTGGTAAAAGTTGTTCATGATGATGAGCAGCTGAAGTTGAAACATATTTTAATTTCTTTCTAATTATTTTTCTCGATAATTTCCAGGTGCATGTTCAGAGTATCTCAAAGGAAGTGAAATGGAGTCTGAAGAACCAAGAGTGCTGGGATTGGTCATGGTGCCAGGCCGCCACATTGTCTCCATACAAATAGATGACACTACCCCTCCACAGAAATTCTATTATGACGAATAGAATGTGATTTTAAGTTAGTTAAATTTTGCAATTTAATTGTTTTTAACACCTACCTTAAACATTTTCTTGATATGAATGTCTAAATTACTGTTTTGCTTAAAAATAAATTTTATATAGTAGCTATACATATTTCTATAGCAAACAAGTAAAACAAAGTCAACATGTTTTTGTATAATCAAAAAGTTGGGATTCTGAGGTTAAACCAAATGTTTGTATGATCTGCAAACATTTGTTTGCATAATACATGCCGAAAAATATTTATTTTAATTGTGAATGTGTGAACACAAAAGTTATGTGAAGCTATGCTACAAGTCACCTTCATCTGCAGACTTCATTTGTGTGATTGTTGTTTTTTTTAGGTTGTGATTTTAGAAATACAAAATTAACTTTTATATGTGAAATTGCACATTTTAAAATGTTATATATAAGTTATTAAATTTCAGGTTATAATAGCTTTGTTTTTATGCACATATTTTCTGATAAATCTGTACATTTCATCAATATACTTAAAGGCCAACTCTCGTAATAAAAGTTGGATCTTAATTCAGTTGTTAATCTATTCTCAATATCATAAATGGTATTTTCGTAATATTTGTCATCGAAAATGTTGGAAAAAGTGAAAATCGATATTCTGCTAGCTTAACAGTTTGTAATAATAGAACTACGATTATATAGAGATAATACTGATACTGGATTGTATTTTTTGTTAGCGGAATATCTATTTTCAGTCTAATAATATTATATATTACATTATATTTATGATAAGTTTTGATACAATCACATTTCGGTATGTGATGTTTTAAAATTACGGGAATTGGCGTGGTAAAGTTCGGTCTCAATTCAGTTCCTATCAACTCTCGATCTCAAACTCTCATTGTAGATAAATTCGTAGTAATGTTGACTGTACTTGTATTGTACTGAATGTAATGTATTACTATTATATTTTCTTATAAAAATATTTTACAAGACAGTGGTGAGATCGAGATTTAATCGGCACTGAATCAAGACCGAACTTTTATTACGAGAATTGGATTTTTTTTTGTTCATCTGAATTTGTCAGTTTTTCGTTAAAATACGTGTATTAAAAATGATTTACGAGTAACTACAAGTAACTGTATTTAAAGAAAACAACCACATGATCCTGTAACACCTGTAATTATATAAATATAAAAATCAGTTGCGGCGTATTGTGTATCTGTTTTTTTTTGTTGTTCCGTTTGTTTCTACGTGACAGAAATTAGACATAAAATTCCTTATATTTAATGTTCAAGACATTAAATTTCCTGATGTGAAATTAGCGTACTTTAGCACAACTTTCGAGATTACTTATTTCACAAAATGAAAATCCAACTATTAATGTTTACCAGGGCCGTCATGACCTATGCAGCCGTGCTAATTTTAAGCAAGATCTGAAAAAACCATCTGCAATAGTACTTGATCTCTACTTTAAGAGTAAAAACCTGAGGTTATCCATGAGTTGTGTATATTATAGTATTGCTTTGTCAGTTGAATATTATAGTGTGCTATTTAGGTACGGAGTTCGCGCTAAACTCGAAACACTAATTATGTCTGCCTGGCTGCTCTTCAAATAATTGGAAATTTTTAAACAAATAAATACCGTGTCAGTTGTCGAGTCCGCTTTCTTTTAATTTTTGTTCTAAAATTATAAACGAATGGCATTATAACAAGTGCGATAGTGAAGTAAATAATTAGCTAATGTTTGCTGTATGAACTAAATCCCTTCGTTAACAAAATTGAGTCCTTGTCGTCTTCATTTGGTTTAGAACGTAGCGTGAACACTATCAAGTACAAATAAGCAACTGCATAATTAGGAATTAAGTGTGTATTCAAGTGATGCCAAATATTGGATAACACAGTAGAGACAATGAAGAGCTGCCACTACCATTAACTACATGGATGCTGGAATAAAAAAAAATGATTAAATACAATATAATTAAACGATTAACATAGAACTTGAATATTATAATGTCCCACTTACAAAATTAAGTTACATGTTGCCATATCTTGACGTCCTACTCTCATTGTGACTATAGGCTTAAACTACAAACAGTATTTCCTGGATCACAATTGTTTTCTGTGTAACTTTACTAGCATTTAGTGTTGTACTTATCAGAAATTAGACTTCAATGCTACACGTCTTATAATAAAAAAAATTGGTTGAACATAATGGGAAATACGTCACATTGTCATTATCAGACCTGCTAATCAGACTTTATTATACAATTAATTACGAACTTATACTTAAATTTTCAAACATGTCTTTCAAAATGTGCGGTTCAAAGTAAATATTTTTAGACTCGTTCGCAAATGGATTATATCCGTCTACTTTATGATTAAACTGCACAATAGCAGTAAGTTCCCTTTTAAGATCTTCAATAGATTTCTGCGATTCTTTGAACACTAAGTGTATAAAATTTTTATCTAAAATTCTATTTAGACAGATAAGTGGTTGTAGCAATTTGTCTTCTTTGCGCATAATACTATAAAAATTAACGCTCAAATTTCTGATATCTTCATCCTCATCTTGTAACAGCAAAACAGCGCATTTTATTGAAATAACTTTTAGCGTGTCTGGCAACTCGTTGAACTTATAAGAAAGCTCATTATTAGCAATTGTCGCTACATATCTCATTGTTACATCTGAATTTTCAAAATCACTGAAATCGTTGATAAATTGTAGTAATATATGCTTGTCTTCATTACTAGCACAGTCAACATGTCTTGCTACTAACGGTACGATATATCTCAGGTTATATAGCTGTAGCTTCAAGTTTTTCAATAGTTGTTCCGCATCTATACAATGACGCAAGCTTGTTTTTCTAGAAATTTCATAAAGTATTCTCCAAATAATACTGAAGCTGTACCTTTTTTCAAACGTAATTAATTTACTTGCTATTTGTAGTAGAACTTCAGTGGGAGTAACCATATCCTTTTCAACTCTGGATAACAAAAACCCGAGAGACGTCGTAACACAATCATCATAAATGCACTGTGCTAACAGCAAATGTAATAAGTCAGGTATGTTACTCCAAGGACATTTGTCTATATATTTCCGAAAACGATTCTCTGCCCACGCATGTATGCCAGGACCTGTGTTATTATTCCACTCCAACAATGTATATTCTATATCTGTCATACTGATATCAATGACAAAAACATCTTCATACAGAGTCTTACACAGATAGGAATGTTGGCTACCAAGCATTCTTTTAAACGTCTCTCTCAGATTACTTACATCACAGGCGTAATAATTGTGACATAATTTTAACAACATCAACATACCATGAAGTAAATTTTCTGACACATTTTCTTTTTTTAATATAAAATCACTTATGTACTGAAATTCATAAATGTTAAAAATTGTTTTAGCAGTCAGGCGTCTCACCGTGTATATAGGACTACCTAAAAAGACTACTAGATGATAGAATAGGTCCACTACCTCTGTATCAGACGCCGTAACAGGTAATGAAAAGCGGTATCGTTTTGAGCTACTAGCCAATAAATTTAATATCGGCACTAAATTTGAATGAGTCTGTAGTAAATGTTCTCCTCCATTTTGTTTCAACTGCTTAATAATATACTTCCATAATTCTGGTGAGTGGGTAAGCATTTCGTCACAAGCAACTGTGGCTATAGTTTCATCATCTGTACCGGATGCTTTTTTTTGACCAATCAATCTTGGAATAAGAGCTCCGTAGAGCTGGAGCGCTGCATTTCTGGAAGAATTGTAAACATTGAGTACTGAAACGTAATTATATTAATATATTTCGTTAACTTTTCAGTATTCTTAACAGTTACGTTAGAGCTGAGGATGTATTAATATTAATCAAATTTCTAATTTAGTCTTATTGTTACAAAATCCTATTAATATTGTTTTGCATTGGTCATAGGGGGTGTTATACAAATTTTGTTGCTAACAATCATCTTTCTTTCTTATACGCAACTCCCACATTTCCAATACATCATTCATATCTAGGTAGTAGAGCCACGCTGATTTCAGCACGAGCGAGCCGGCTCGACCAGGGCAATACTACCCTCCCACAGAAGACTAACCTAAAGCGTCAGCATCCACGTTGTCGTGTTTCGTTGGTGAGTGTGAGACCGGAGGCCCATTGATGCAGGGATGACAGTTATCGTGATAACTGTATAAACCTTACACTGTCACAATGACTGTCATGCCTTTTACGTCCCCAAGCGGGGTGTGAAAAAGCATCTTACAAGGCCGCCATAGTGTGGGTCACCATACTGCATTGTCTACATTTGCAATGAGTATAGTGACCACAACTCTTGGATTCTATTCATACTTTCCATCAGGCAGAGCAGTCACTTTGGCAGGCTTTTAATATAGAAAAAAAAACATCCAGTGAAGGAAGACTTTACAAATGTACTTGAAATGGAAACAAAGAACAACCATTTTTTTTTTTTTTTTTTTTAACGTGTGGAAACCCCCTCGGGCCGTCACCCCACCGGGGTTTACGGCGGGGTGGTGTGTCGGAATCGGACCGACTAAAACCACACGGTGTGCCACTCTGCGCCTGAGACAGGAGGGATCCGGGAACCGCTGCTATTACGACATCCAGATCCCTCCTAGCGCCTGCCCGCCAAAGCGGGCACCATCTGCGAATAAACTCTCTATATAGGCGACGTACGGCACACGCGCACGTCACCTCCTCGCGGCTGGCCACTATAGCGGATGGAGGGGAAAACCCGTCCCGTCCACCCGCGGCCACACTTAAGGCGGCATGAGGCGCTGGTATGCGCGCCTCCGCCGCCCGGCTCGCCGGCGGCGAATTGGGTCCGAGTGGATATCGTCCTCCCGGGCCTTCTCCGCCGCCTCCTTCCGCGAAATTACGTCTTCACAGAAGGTTGCGACCGCGGTAAAACAACTGTCGCTACCGGCCATGGAGCGTATGACGGCCGGTAGCGAGAGATCTCCTCCAATAACTGCAGTGAGGACCCCACGCTGCGCCGCCCAGGCGGAACAAACCGCTAGCGTGTGCTGAGCCGAGTCCTCACTGCAGTCGCAGTGGTGACAGGCGGGACTCAATTCCCTCCTGGCGACCGAGTGCAGATACTTCCCGAAGCAACCGTGCCCGGAAAGGACCTGCGTCAGTCGGAAGGAAAGGGTCCCGTGCTGCCGCCCTGCCCACTCGGCGATGACCGGCTGGAGAGCCTCCACGGCGGCAAAGCCAGCACGTGGAGCCTCCAGCCGGGACGACCAACGAGCCATTGTGGCTCGACGAGCGGCCTCTCGCCACTCGCGTTTCTCTTCGGGCGGCGGCCGTATGCCGCTACCCGCCCGGAAGTCAACCGTCCGCCGATAAACTTCGGCGAGCACTTCCGCCTCCAAATCCCACGGGGGAGTTCCGGCCAAGGCGCACGCCGCCTCCGTCGATATGGTGCGGTAACCGCGTATGGCTCTAACCGCCAATATCCTCTGAGGGCGCCAGAGGCGAGCCCTATTCTGGGCGGTCAGAGCCGCCGCCCACGCTGGTGCACCATACAGCGCCATTGACCGGACAACCCCCGTGTATAGCCGTCTCGTCGCGACGCTAGCTCCA
This sequence comes from Hypercompe scribonia, assembly GCA_949316085.1. NCBI lineage: Eukaryota > Metazoa > Arthropoda > Insecta > Lepidoptera > Erebidae > Hypercompe > Hypercompe scribonia. The sequence continues at coordinate 11,703,527 of OX438981.1, read as the reverse complement.
CCCAGATTGGGCAAAAGTCGCCCAAGGGCAGAAGCAGCGCCGACCAGCTTTGGAGAAAGCTGTCGGAAGTGCTCGTCGAAGAGCCACCTGCCGTCGAGGATTAGGCCCAGATACTTCATCTGGGCCTAAACCGGTACGAGGACCGAATTGACCACGATGGAGGCACCGGAGGGTGGACCACGACGGGGCCCATGGAACAAAAGGGCCTCCGTCTTGTCCAGGGCCACCCGCAAACCCAGCGCCTCAATTCGCCCGACCACCAGAGAGACACCCGTGGTGGCCAGGCGCGCCGCCTCTTGAAAGTTCATCCCCCGGGCCGTGACCAATGTGTCATCTGCGTAACAAATTACGCCCAGTCCGGGGGGAAGACGACCTCGAAGGGCCCAGTCGTATCCCATATTCCACAGGAGTGGTCCGAAGACGGACCCCTGTGGAACACCGCACGACATGGGCCGCCGCCTCAGAATACCATCTCGGTCCTCGTACACGACGGTACGCTCCTCAAGATAGTCTGCCACAAGCCGCCTCAGGTACTCTGGCACCCCGTGGTAGTGGAGTGCTTCCCTGATGCAGCTAAATGGCAGACTATTAAATGCGTTGGCGATGTCCAACGACACCGCCAACAGCACGCCGCCACAGCTCACCGCCTCTTCGGTAACGGCCCTCAGGCGCAACACGGCATCGACCGTCGAACGCCCCGCCCGAAAACCAAATTGGGCGTCCGACAGATCGGGGCCCACCTCGCAGAGGTGCCGGACGATGCGGGCAGAGAGTATCCTCTCAAACAGTTTACCCGCCTCGTCCAGCAACACGATGGGCCTATAGGCCGCTACCGATTCGGCTGGCCGTCCCGGCTTCCTCAATAGGACCAGCTTCCCGCTTTTCCAGCACTCAGGGAAGCGTCCGGACGCCAAGCTAGCGTCCAGGACCTACCTGAGGCGGTCCGACATATGTTCGAGGGCTCGAGCCAGCACTCGGGCAGGTATCCCGTCTGGCCCGGGGGCGGTGCTCTTAGAGCGGATCCGTAGAACAACCGCCCCTACCTCCGATTCCCTGACGGGCGGAACATCGTCCTCGTTCCCCCCGTCGTCTCTGGCCATGAAGACCATCGACGGGGGTGTGTGATCCACCCGCTGCGGGAAAAGGCCCTCGACCACTACCCGCAGGAAGCTGGGCTGGAGTGTCTCTGTAAGGGGGGGGGCCCGACGTGCGGAGCTTTTGCCGCGCCGCACGATAAGGACGACCCCAGGGGTCACGATCGAGACCCTCCAGCATCTCCTTTCTATTAATTTCTTTGGCGCGGCTTATGGCCAGCTTCAGAGTTTGCCGCGCCTCTCGGTACTCTTCATGAAGCTGGACCTCCTCGCCTTCTTCGCGGTGTCGCCGCCGACTACGGGTGTAGGACCTCCGGGCACGAGTACAGGCCGCGCGGAGGTCCGCCAACTCCTGGGACCACCAGTAAACCTCCTTCCGTGGAGGCCGACAACCTCGGATGCGGGGCATGGCCGCATCGCAGATTTGCGTAATTACATCGCGAAAGCGACCAGCCCCCATATCGACCTCCTCGGTCGGAGCCTGCGGAGACAGCCAAGAATGAATGATGGCTGCCTCCTCTAGTAGGTCCCTGTTCAATTTAGCTACAGCCCACCGCGGAAAGCGAGAAGGACGCCGCGCCATGTGACCCCTTCTGGGGTCCTGGGACCGGGAGAGCTCAAATCGGATATAGAGATGGTCCGAGAGCGTCTCAACCTCTTCCAGGACACGCCAGTTCCTTACTCGTGCGGCGAGGGCAGGGGTAGCGAACGAAAGGTCCACTATCGACCCTCCCTGCTGTCGCACGCACGTGTTGGTGGAGCCCCTGTTTAGTAAACAGAGGCCCACCGAGGCCGCCCACTCCTCTACGGCTTCGCCCCTAGCGTCCGTCCTGGGGGAACCCCACGCAATGGACTTTGCGTTGAAGTCCCCCAGCACTAAGACGTGCCCAGACGTTAGACGCCGCATCGAGGTTTCCAAGTTGTTAAGGAAAACCTCGAAGTCGCTCAAACTCCGGTTGGGGGAGAAGTAAACACCATATACGGTGATCCCCCCCACTCGGCAGCAACATATCCAGTGCCCTTGTCTAGTTTGGACGGGGAGGAACATAATAGGGTTCCGCGGCTACGGCAACACCGATCGACCACTGCGCCATGGTTTGCAGGAAAAGGTCCTGCGCCGCGGCACAGTGGTTCAGGTTCGTCTGGACCAAGAGGTTGGAGACTTGGGCCATTACTCGACCGTCTCTACATCCTCCTCCATGGGCGACGATGCCGGCGTGCGGACGACATCGGGGGCAGCCTGGGCCGACTGGCTAGCCCCCGACGCTTGTCGAGAATTGCGGGGAGGTTTGCAACCCCCCTGCCCAATCTGGTGATTGGCGGGTTTATTACCCGCCGCACACGCGGGGCAGTGAGGGGCGGCAGAACAATCTGCCGCCTTGTGCCCCGGTCGACCGCAACGGAAACATAGTCCGCTGCAATCAATGTAACTTACACACTTAGCGCGTGTGTGCCCCGATGCCAGACATTTGTAACATCTCATCGGTCTCGCCGCCAGGATTGTGATCCTAGCGCTCACGAAACCGACGAGAAGTCTGCCAGCGTCGCCCAAAATTTTGGCCGACGCTACGGGACAGCTCACCCACACTGCGCCAAGTCCTCCTGGACCGGGGCGGATGGTGCCGACTCTAATGTTGTCCGCGTTGCATCCCGTCTTCTCTCTTATTGCAACGTGGACATCTTCGGCCGTTATCGAGTCGTCCAGGCCCGAAACGCGCAGCTCCGCGCACTTGGTAGGCCTGGCGATCTTTACACCATCCGTGGCCTCAAATATACCCCGCAGCTTATCGGCAAACGTGTCCGCACTCTTTGCGCCTTCGGCACCAGGGAACTCGAGGACTCGAGCTCCTGTCTGGGCGAGGCGCATTCTGACTCCTACTGTCCCAAAAGTATTCATGGCGAGACTGTCCCGGGCCCTCTTGAAAACAGCAGCATAGGACAGCCCCCCATTAGCTGCCTCCGGCGATACTGTAATTACTACAGCCGCAGATTTTGGCGGCTGTAGTTTCCGTGGCTTCGTCTTCTTAACCACTACCACCGGTGGCGACTGCGGAGTCGATGCTGCGTCCTTGGCAGCCCTCCTATCGCGCTTTCGGGACTTTTTAGTCCCCCCGACTACCTTCCATCCATCGGTGGACGGGGCAGACGTGGAGGGGTCAGATGCAGGTGTCGGAGTGGGAAGCGGCGGGAACTCTGCCCTCGTTTTTGCGGCGATCTTAGGGCGGGTTTCAGATGCAGCTATTTTTGCTACAGCCTTCTTTGTTGCCGCTTTTGTTGCTCGACCTGATTTCGAGGTGGACGCAAGTGTTGCCGCCGCATATGACACTCGACCATCTGGAACGGGAAGTGGAGCCGGCTGCGACTTAGTCTTCGCCCTATCCGCTGCTAGTGATGGGCGAACTACGGGGGCCGAAACAAAGAACAACCAGTCTGAACCAACAATTTAAGATTTAGACAAAATGTTGTCCATATCAGGATTTGTTTCACAACACTCAGCGCAGTAGAAAACGGCGAGGTGACCGCTTAACCACACGTCGTCTGTGCAGTCAAAAACTAATTTATCTATTGGTGTGGTGTCTTTAGTGATATGGATTCTTTACGTTGATACATGACGATAATCAAAGTCATTTCTCATTTCTCAGTGACTAAATATGACCAACAATTTCACCTTGGTTGTTCACATGCAATTAGGGACTACAGAACTTAGTCAGTTGTCTAATTACTTGTTCGCAAACTCCAATTACTCAATCATAATTACCTGATTTGCCAATGTGAACTTGTAAGATTTCCAAAAGCAAGTTCGGCTAATTCTGCTGAATAATACATAACATCCGTAGCTAAGCTGCTGTCGGTCACTATCCTCGTCAGGAAATGGATGTAGATCGCAGCAGGCAAATCCAATTGAGTTCTAACACTTTCATCTGAGCTATCACTTTCCTGTACCTTCATTCGTTTAATACGCTTTACTACAAGAGCCGGAGTTGCCTCTAAAGGATGCTTACATTTTTGTAAAAGGGTTTTTATAAAATAATGGAACAGTGGCTGTAATAATAATAATAAATTTAACAATTGTTTAATGGAAACTAAATTGAAATATTACTAACGCAATGGATATCATACTTTTCCTTTCTTCATGTCATTCGATACTATCCTGTGAAGCATAATGGACAGGCCAGCTCCTCTTCTTGTAACAGATGACATTTTGCTAGTCTCTGATATTAAATCATTGAGCTTACATTTTAATAAATCAAATGGCAATTTTGTAACATCACTAGACGAGGGGCGAACAATTTTCTTCTCAGGTAATGATGTTAAATAGTTCATTCCTCTTCCTAAAATAATTGATATATATTTATATATAATACGTTAACGAACAACGTCTCATAATATAATTTTAGTTAGTTAGTTCACGATTAAATGTAGGTACTGAGCAAAGATTTTAACCAACTTGATGTGGGGGGTTAGCATTCAATAAATGTCGTGTGTTTGGATGCGAGCAGGTTAATGGTGATAGGACGTTAATAAGATTATTTGCCCGTGGTCCTACCGCTTATTCCTAATAGCAGTAGGACGGGTTAAAAAGTTTGTTCGTAGTTCTATCAGTTGAAAATGGGCACATATAACCTATAGTCCCACTGAAGTCTTTTTTTTCATGGTTCATCAATAAGATTCTGGACAAATAACATGATCATAATTCAACTAGAAGTGATTGGTAATTTTGTTTCTTTTGAGTTCCGACCTTAAAATGAATAATGAATAAATTATTCTAAACAAAACATCTCACGTTTATAATAAATACTCTTTTTAAGGTAAATTCAGAAGAATCAGAAAAAATATGCAATGAATCGTTGATAATTGTTGTATAAATTTGTACATACCTAAAGCAGCTCCAGCAGCTTCGATCGCTCCTTTATGTCGAGACGTTTCCAAAACACGTGTAATTATATTTAAGCATCTCGAGCACATAGTGACATCATCCACGTTATAACGTATCAATATCGCTGCTAAATCACAAGACGCCTACAAAACATTAATTAAATAAAGATAATTTCTCCACTGCTTCTGCACTGCAATTTCTATATTTCTATCTAATCTATACTTATATTATAAAGCTGAAGAGTTTGTTCGGTTAACTTGTAAATCTTAAAAACTGGTTGGTGTCATTGCTAGTTTTAAAATTATATCAAAAATATAAAATATAACGTACCATTATACATGTTAGCGCCTGTCCGCATAACGATATTTCACCGCAAGATCTTTCATAAAATTTTGTTTCGCAGAATCTTTTTACTTTGCACTAGCGGGAAAAATTGATGCGAAAAAAACTTGTAATTTAATACAATTTGAACGCGATGCGGTGCCGATTAACTACACAGAAAAACAGAACTGCAAAGAAAAAAACGTGTGAAAACCCCGTGGCCGTCCCTCCACCTGGTTGGCGGTGGGGTGGCGTATCGCAATTGTACTGACCACTCTACACCTAAAATAGGAGAGATCCGGCAACTACTGTTATCAAGCACCCTATCAGGTGAGGTAGTCCTCCCGGACCTTCACCACCGCCTCCTGCTACGAAATGATGACTTCGCTGAAGGTTGTGAGCGTGATAAACAGTTATCAATAGTCAATGTCTATCTCAATCAGATCTAATTACCAGGGTGTACTAAGCCGAGTCCTCACTGCAGTAAAATACCAGCAACCATGTGCGGGTATTTTCCCAAAGCAACCGTACCAAGAAGGACTTACGTCAGCCGGAAAGAAAGGGTCAAGCTGTCGATGAGTCGACGATGACTGGACGATGACTGACTGGCCTCCACGGTGGCAAAGTTTGCACGTGGAGCCTCTAGTCGTGACTACCAATAAGCCATCGCAGCTCGACGGACGGTCTCACGCCACTCACGTACCTCTTGGGGTGGGAACCAACTGCCGTTACTCTTCCGGTACTCAACCGGTAAACTTCGGCGCACTCAACTTTCACGAGGGGAATTCTTGTCAACGCATACGCCGCTTCCGTTGACATCGTGCGGTAACCCGCGTATACAACCATTTTGTCGTATTGCTGGCTCGATCCAAATTAGACAAGTCGCCCAAAAGTAGAAGCAGCGCCGACCAGCTTTGGGGCAAACATTTTCACGACAGGGCCCACGGAACAAAAAGACCTCCGTCTTATCTATGGCCACTTACATGATTAGCGCCTCAATATACCCAACCACTTGAAGGACTCTTATTGTGGGCAGGCGTGCAGCCTCCTGAAAGCTCGATCACCGGGTTGTGACCATGTGAGGTTTAATGGGCGTAACAGATTACACTCAGCCCGGGAGGAGGTGACCTCAAAAACTTTAAATAAAGCATATATCAACCCATTTGAACAGTGTGATATAGACGCCAAAACCTCCTTCCCTAGAGAGAGGCCCAGTGAAGTAGATATGGCTGTACGAATGCGTACTTGACATATTTCCGATCGCGGCATTTAATACGCGAGCATAAAAACGTCGCAGTGAAATATCGCTGTGCAGATAGGTCCTTAAGCTGCAACTAACATCTCTAGATGACTGAGTTAAAAAATAACAAACAAATATTTGGAAAGAAAACCATACCTTCACATTTAACCATAGGCAGTTTAATACAATCTGTTGTAACCCTGATATTTTTGTGTTATCATCTTTGTCAAGAGAACTGCAGTCTGAGGCAAGTATAATATTCTGTACCATATTATCCATCTCTGAGAAATCAGAGCTTCCTTTTTCCTCCCACACAAACTGATTTGATACATTTTCCAAAACTTGTATCATTAGAGACATTTTATTGTTGTCAAATGATCTCAAAGTGTAAGAATTGGTAATACATTCTTCAAACACTACCAATAAAATACTCATATAGGAATGCAGTTGTTGTCCCCTTTCAATAGAATCCATGACATTTGTTTTTGCTGCGTGCTGCTTTATTAATTCATTGAGTGTAAAGTCAAATATTTCTTCAGTACTTTTGTATTTAAATGTAATGTTTTTTGTCTCCTTTATTAATAAATTAACAATTAACTTAAACATACTCTGACCACAACTGATTTCATAAAAAAATTTGCTTTGAATACATTTATCTGCATTATCCATTATTTGTTTAAGAATAGTATTATTTTGGAGTTCCTGCCTAAAGCAATCCTGAAGTATTTTTATTACATTTTCTCTTAAATCCTCAGCGGGATCACTTAACAAACTAATTAGTTTCTTTACATAATCATCTGTTGACAAAAACCAACAATTTTTTGACTTTAAAAAATCAATCATACATACTTCTTGTGATATCGAAATTTTGCTTTTCTTTTTTTTAGTGGTCATAAAACAGTTTAAAATAATATTACAAAGTTTAACACTTGTTATTTTTCTTTGATAGTTTCCGTTTGCTATGATATTGTTTGCAATTAAATTCTGCAGTTTTCCACAAAAGTCTAATAAATTCGCCAAGGCTTTAGTATTGTCTGTTTTTGTAATTACATTTATACATATGGAATGTAGTTGAGTTAAAAAATAATTTAAACTGTTCATCATACTGATGCGTAACACTGTACTATCTGAATTTAAATTACAGCTAAGATATTCCAATATTAGATTATATTCAGTTACAGTTGGAATAGATTTTCCTTGTGATACACACACAATATCAAATGCCAAAATCCTCACATGGCAATTATAGTTGTTTATTCCAGCGAGCAAATTATTTGTAATATTATTAGAAGTTGAGCTCCAGTCCTTATCCAGCACACCAAGTTTGTTAGCTTGCCTCAATACACCCAATTTACTGTACAAAACTTGATCTGAATATTCTACTTTCTCAAGTTCATCAATTAAAATGTTTGATATTGTTCTAAATTTCTTTATAGTAGTTAAACACCAATAGTTGCAAAAATTCTCAATTGCTTTAATGCAATTACCACTCAGAACTTTTAAAACATGCAGTAAAAAGAATTGACACCAATCATCCTCATTGTTAATTTTCTTAAGCAAAGAAAAATACATGTCGGCTCCTGCAGACACTAGTCCTGGTTTATACAAACTGTAAACAACACCTTCTATCCATTTGTGATTAATTAACAATAAAATATCATTGGAATAATGTTCAATTATATCAGACAGCATTAAATATTTTGCTTTGTTCCAATAGAAGCCTTCAATATCTTTTAAAACTCTGTCATAAGTTGCTTTATCTAATGTTGATATTACAGTCTGAAAAATTGATCTATTCAAATCTCTAACCCCAGTTATAGGATTTTCCCAGTTATTATTGACCAAGGTAAGTAACTTTAGGTTGTTTTCTGTGTTGAAAATATACTTCTCCAAAGGCCCTCCACAAACCTTTGTGAAAGATTTCATTATTTTGAAAACCAAAAATGTATATTCTGAGTACTCATAGCCCATAGGCAGAAGTAAATCAAAGATTTCTTTTAAAATTTCAGGTATTTTAAAAATTTTGTCATTGTCAGTTTTTGAAAGAACAGATGACTGAAATACCCCATATATCAAAGAGATTACTCTTAGTGTGTTTGTTGACATGGTTTTTACATGATTACTATTAGGACATAATTCAATTCCAAATGGCAGCCTTTTTGACCCAGGCATAGATCTGCGTATAAATCTAGATGGAGAATTTGACTCAGGCCCAACAATGTGCAGTAGTCTTTCCATATAGTAATCTTGATCTTTTTGGCTTACTAATGTAATCACAGAATAAAAACATGTGGCACACAGTAGTTGGTCATCTAAAGTGCCAAGACATGTTTCTAAGTGATGCCATAGTGGCTGTGCTACTTCACCCCAGAACTCCTTAGTGAGCTTAATTGAATTTGATTTATTCTTCACCAGAATCAGCAATTCCTGGAAGATTACTAATAGTAATATACACAATACTTTATTGGTTCATGTTAATAGACAAAGGTGTATAATTATATCTAAATGTTAAAAATATGAGAGAGCACGAAACAGCTAATCAATTACCTGAATATTTTCAACCTTCAAAGTATCCGTTGGCACTTCGATTTTATGTAACAATTCCATGTTTTACAAAACATGAATCTGAAATATAAGGAAAATATTGTTTGAAACCTGGTGCTACTTGGCACTTAAGAAATAATACACTATTTAGTTACCTAATATGTATTTTCGTCCTGAGGAAAACCCATTACGATTCAGGAATTAAATAATAACAAAAATAAAAGAACAAGTTTATAAATTACTACATTCTATATTTACAACAAATAATTTAGCAAAGAAACATTAATCTTTGATAGGTTCATATCCTTCTTTGAGCATTTTCTCTTTAAAAACATCATAGTCTCGTTTTCTATCAAAATGTGAAACCCACTGGGTGGGACAAGAGCTTTCGAATACTTTTCTTAATTGTGAACATGCTTTCGGTTGTAAAGAACTATCTTTAACATTTTCTTGGTCTAAACATTCCCAGTAACGATCTCTGGAGTCCCAACAAATTTTTCGCTGCTGTTTATCAGGAAATGACATCTTTCACCTAAAATATAATTTTCAGTCTCTATACAATACATTTGGTGGCTTAAAACCAATGAACCCAAAGTATAAGTTAACTTACTTTCAGAGAAAATAGTACTTGTAAATTTTTCCTGAACTATGATTGTAAAAATTCTTTCCAATATATTGGAACTACTTTAACCTCGAATTTAACTGTTCAGAATTGCAGACAGATTCTTACTTCAAAATTTCAAAATGACAGACCAATGCTGCCACTCTCATAAATTCGAATCACCAGATTTACGATTTATTAAAAAAATTAATACTTATCAATACTTATCACCTTCTTGATAGATCTACAATATTCATGCATTATTTAACCTTTCATTTACTTACTCAAAGGTTCGATACAGACGAGGATAGTTTTATGTGAAGTATCGCGGTTAAGAGTTTTTGACAACCATATCATAGTTTTTGGATCCTTTAGAGGACAAATAATATTGAAGAGTACAAAACGTTAAAGAGTGCAATGACATATGCAGCAAAATCATTTTTTTGTATCAATCCACATTAGCAAATTTTACAAAATTTGTCATTTTTAGCCATATGTGAGTGAATTACTTCATTCGTAATTATAAACATTTAACTAAATAATAGACAACCGAGCAAGCAAATCACTCGATGGAAAAATTGGAAAGTTTTTACTGCTGCTACAATCGGACGAGAACCTGTGTATTCAACATAATACGATCTCTCGGTCTATTCAACCTATCGCCGTCCACTGCTGAACGAAGGTCTTCCCCCAAGGAACGCCAACCATCCCGGTCTTGGGCAATTTACATCCATCTGCTGCCAGCCACCTTCTTTAAGTTGTCGGTCCATCGCGCCACAGGGCGTTATACACTACATTTACCCAATCGTGGTATCCACTCTAGTACACTTCGGCTCCAGCGACCATCGGTTCGACTGGAGACATGGCCGGCCCACTTCCACTTCAGCATACTGATTCTCCGTGCAATGTCAGATACTCTAGTTCTCTGTCGAATAACCTCGTTACGAATTTTATCAGCCAGAGAAACGCCCAGTATCGCACGCTCCATCGCACACTGAGCTACTTTAAACTTATCAGTCCAATTATGGTGAGTGTCCACGTCTCGGCTCCGTATGTCATTACAGGTAGAACGCACTGATCAAATACTTTGGTCTTTAATGATTATGGGATCGGCGACTCGAAGATATGACGAAAGTTGCCAAACACCGTCCAGCCCAGACGAATACTTCTATCGACCTCCCGATCTCTCGGTACCAATTACTAACTATGAGAATTCTTTTACCTATGTGATAATAAACATTTTTTTAGGTAATTGTACAAAACCAAGTCCAATTGAACAACAAGAATTTATAAGGGGCAGAGAGTGAGTCGCCTCTGACCCTAAAACTAGATATAAACTTGTGTTGAGTCGTCCGTGATTCGGTAACTAGCCACTTACTAGGTACAAACTCTTAATACTAAATAACAAACTCACACGTAAATGTAAGATGTTTTGTAAAAACCCTAACAAGCATCGTTCCCAAGGAGCGATGATGAACGAACCTGATTTCGAATAAAACCCCATAACCTCATTTAGAAATACACCTTATAACTAAGTTGAGCTCGGCAACAAACTCCTGTTGTTTTCCTCAACGTCTGCTAGCTTGGTTGTAGGGATTTCAAAACATCGCTCATGAACTGTGCTATTATCTACATAGCAATGTATATTGCCAATGGCTAACATGTCAGTGACATGTAGAATAAACAATGTGAGCGATAGGAAAACCAGAACCCAGCTGAAGACTAGAGTCCGCGCCATCGCTAAGCATCTTAATGTGGCACTTGTGCCGGAAGGCGGCAACCCAGTTGCAAAGTTTGGAGGCCGAATGCCGGCAGTTTGGAGAGGAATAAACGATGCCAAACCATATCAGAGACCATGGCTATGGCTAATAAACATTAGAAGAACGATCAACGGTAAGTCCCAAGAGATTTTTTTATCGCCTAGACTCATGCAAGCGATTAATAATGTTATACACACAATGAAGTGTATTTTTTTTCTTCCAAAGGACTTATCTATACATCTATACATATAAATAAAATTGGAGTGTCTCTGTGTATTATTGAAATAAACGCTTTTTACTAAATGCATATGAATATACATACGATACATACACTAAAATAACTTTTTTCATAATTTTTGTGTCTGTCTGTCTCTTTGTTCCGGCTAATCTCTGGAACGACTGGACCGATTTCAACGGAACTTTCACTGACAGATAGCTGATGTTATAGGGAATAACTAAGGCTACTTAAATTTTTGAACTTTGGAATTACAAAAAAATTTTACGCGGACGATGTCACGGGTGCAGCTAGTCTATAAATATAAATAAAATTGGACTGTCTGTTTGTAATATTAAAATGACTGCTTTTTGCTACATGCATATGAATATATACGATACATACACCAAAATAACATTTTTTACAATTTTTGTCTATCTGTCCGTTTGTTCTGACTAATCTCTGAAATGGCTGGACCAATCATGACGGGTCTTTCATTGGCAGGTAGCTAATGTAATAAGGAGTAACTTGGCTTAAAATTTATTTAATTTATCATTTATACAGAACTCTTTATGTCTAACAATCCTTCTGTTTGTATTAATCTGTTAACTCTCTGCAACTGATTTAATGTAAAGAAATGAATAAAACTTACACCACATTCAACCTTTAATTGTTGAATCAATTGTTTCACCATTTCTAAGCAAGATGTATTTAATGCTTCTATATTTTTAACATATTCCAATAAATCAGGGGATACTTTAATGTTACATAACTTTATAAAATTGTTTAGTTGCTTATAGGACTCAAAGGGGAATACACCAGGTACAATAGGTACTTTGATATTTATACTTTCACATCGTTCAACAAAAGTTTTGTACGTTTCTTTTTCAAAAAATGCCTGCGTGAGAATGTAGTCTGCTCCATTTTCAATTTTATCTTTTAGATGTACTAATTTTTCTTCAGAACAGCTAGGAAAACCAGCAACGCCAATACAGAAATAACTTCCAGTCTCCTTCTTTATAAACTTGATTAACTGTGAGGTGCTTTCGAAGTCGGACGTGTTAGAGGCATAATTTTCTGAAAATATTTTTACATTATTTATAAATTTCATTTAACTCGATTTGTAAGAGTGCAAAAAACATGTCAACTCAGTCATTATTGCAATTATTAAATATATCTACTTGTTTATACATTTAGGGAGGTAAACTTTTACTATAGCTATATAATATTTAGGTATGGCTACATACATATATACCTACGTATGATAGTTATCATGAATTGTATATATTTTATTGTAAGAATAACTGAAATTTGTGGTTTTAGTTCGATATATCAGTCTACCCTAACTTCCGGTCCGTGTGATATCCGACCACAAACATGAGGTAGGTATTTTGTAAAATAAATTAGAAATTAGAGCGTCCTGATAATAAAAAGAAATTTTAACGAGTGCCTTGGTGCTTATGTATAAGAAATGGCAACGCTAGATGCCGACTACAAAACGATATTGTTGTACTTCATAGAATCGTAAATTTTTATATTGCCAATCAGAATGACTTAAACCTACTTGTTTGCAAGTCTAAAGATTTATGGAGACCAACTTTTAGAATTTATTTGCAGTTAACTTATTGTGCAATAATCAGAAATAGACGTAATCTGGACAGGTACGTTACGTTTCAGCTACCAATCTTGTTTCGTGTAGATGTAAGTCTTAGGTCTAGGTCAAAGTGATGCATACAATTCAGGCAATTCGACAATCTTAATTAGAGGAGCAACGACAATATTTGATCACTAGATACTTTTCTCGACATTTAATTTAAATTTTTTAACTATATTAAATTTGAAATTTACTATCCTGTAATAACGAATGTGTGAATAAAGTGTGTTCGATTGTCGTAGAGAAACCTTCAAACCATAGACGAAATATACTAATATAAACAGACAACCTCGAACAAAAAGTGTCCGTCGATAGATAATAAGTTAAATGTTCACTAGATGTCGCTAAGTGTATCAAATCGTGAATTTAAACGATATTTTTTGAGTTCCTATTGAGAAACGAACTCGAGAGTTAAAAATGTGCCAATAGATGTAGTTTTTTCCAATTGTTAGTAATTTCATGTTTTAAATTAGGGTGAGTATTTTCTCACATAACTATAAAAAGTTAAATGAAAAAGCGCCTAATTGAAAAAAATGTCCTTTTATCGTTTCTCTCAAGTTCGAAAATGTTTCTTATATTATTTTACTTCATAATGATCACTCTTCATAAAAATATTTAATACCAATGATTAAATCATCAGAATTCAATCATCTAATATCATTAGTAATATCTTATGTAGCTGGCTGGTTTCCGTTGAGATTGACGGTCGCACCGTGGCCGAGGTCGGCTAGGAGAGCACATCACTAATATTATACAGTGTGGGCCAAGAATTTGTCAACATTTGAATCTGACATCTCGCGCAAACAAATGTCGCGATGAGCGCGGGAAGAGACGGGATCTACGCTAAATGTGAAGCAAACTAGAGGCTTCTCGGACTGAAGAGAACGTGCAGCAAGTTTTCGCTCCTGTTCTATGTTATCCAGATTTTTTGACCGCGCAAACGTCAAAAAATACATTTGAAATTACACCATATAAGATCCTGGCAGTGCAAGTCGTATGCCGAAATAATGTTAGAACAATTCCGTAATTTTGTCAGCTTATTTTCTGATGAAGCCCATTTTCACCTCAACGGACATGTAAACAAACAGAATTGCAGGTATTGGAGCAGTGAAAATCCCAAAGCTAAACACGAGAGACTACTTCATTCTCCCAAGATAACTGTAAGGGCTGCAATTTCAGCAAAAGGAATCATTGGATTTGAAGTTTACTGGTTACAATCGTAACGTAAAATAGAGGTACTTGTCACACATCCAGTGAGTCCCTACCCGTGTTCAAAGACCTGTTTCCGGAAAAGCTGATTTCCAGACGAGGTGACATCCCATGGCCACCCAGATGTACAGATCTATCCCCAGCAGATTTCTTTTTATGGGGCTATTTGAAGAATCGTGTCTATACCAATAAACCAATTACACTACGTCATCTAATAAAAAAATCAACGAAGAGATGTCGGCGATCTTGCGGTCTCTTTGCTGAAGAGTATTCGAAAATTTATGTGCTCGCTTAGAAGAGTGCAAACGTCAAAACGCATTTGGACAATGTAATTTTTTAAAAACTAATTCAAGCTAATTAAATTATTATATTATATATTTATTAATCCTCTAAATAAACAATTTTTATAATATATCAAATAGTTTTTTACGTTTTTTCGAGAATCCTTTTTATGAAAAATGACATCTAGAAAAATAGGGGGGAATGTTTTCTATCACTTGCAACGACATGTAAGTACTATAAATAGATGAAACTATAACTTATGCAATTACATAATGAATATTAAGACCAATTATTAGAGAACAATATTTATGTTCAGAAAATAATAATATCATCACTAGAGTTAAACTGTATCAACAAAATGTGACAAAATTGTGTTAACTGTTTTTTGCAACTCTGTATGTGAGTGTCATCTAGAGTTAGTTGTACTTTTCGAGTCTTTCTTGCGGACACTTTTTTACTTTGGATTATCCATCTATATAAGTTTATTTCGTGTATTTAAACTAATCTGAGTATAACACTAAAGTTAAGATAAATCATAAATACCTATAACAATGATAGCAAATATCCTTTGGAAGTTTCGAAACTTTGCATTTATTGATAAAGTATATATCTACCTACAATACGATAGTCCGATAATGTTCTTAAGCTTTTTATAGAACAACTATCACGATATGGTTCTATAAAAATATTATCAACTTTTTATAATCTTTCATTTCATTTACGTGTGTCTACTATAATTATTTAAACCGTAAATGCTACTGACTTTACATGACCTTTATGCGCGTGAAGCACGCACTTAGCATTGTTTATTTCTATAATATTCTTTTCAGTGTTATTGCCCAGAGTAAAATTAATTCTATTCCATGTATATGATGTGTGGTATCATGAAACCGTCATTGACTTACCTCCTAAAATCACGAACAGATTGCATATGTTATTTTCTTGAAGTACACCAAGCAGTTCCTTCAAATAATTTTCTTTCATTAGTTCACATGAGATATGTAATATCACATGTTTTCCCTTTTTCGCCAAGGTTTTTGCTGTTTTTAGTGAATTGATATTCATATCTGCACATTTATGAGACCCAGCGTGCCATGTTACAGAAAAAAATGCAGGATCCACGTCTAAAGCATCTATTTCTTCTTCCAAAACATCAGGGGTTACTTCAAATGAATAACTAAATTGTCCTTTACCTTTTATTAACTCGGTTACCTTAGTCATTGTTAATGTTTAAATGTTAGGTTGCTCTTAATTATTTATTTCGTGTTTAACTGTTTCAATTAGTAACTGTTTGTTTTAAAGGTACTTATAACATGTTAAACAAGTAAAGTCAAACACTGACAGCACGAACAGCACTGTTTGACTTGTATAAATAGTTTAGTTGTGTGTTGTTGAGCGTTGAAGATAAATTTATACGGTACAATAATTATATTATTATGCCGTTTGGTAGAAAATATATATTTGCGCGCACATAACGTTGGACAGTCTATGATGTGCTAGATTTCAATTACATTACATATTATAGTTCAATTCCAACGTAAATTGGTTTACCTATAAAGTAACTTTCAATATTATTATGTTAATAGATAGATCCGTAAGTCGCTCCGCTTGAATAATTTGTGATTCGCCTTTCTGCTATCCTTCGGCATCGGGTATAATTTAAAAATATTTTGAAAAGCGCCTATTACTCACCATTTGTTTATTAGCTATCTTCTTACAGTTGGGATTAAGGGGTAATTTTTAGGTCTCCATATAAATAAAAGTCATTAAAATTAGTTATTGTATTATGACTGCTCTAAACTGCTTAACAATCAGCCATATCACTATCACAACCCAAAATGTACAAGTAAACAAAAAATGTCTACAAATTGTACACTACAAAATTCTTCAGAAGAAGCTGTGCAGCCATAATATGTTTTTATTAAATGGTCAAAATATTGCTGAGTCTACATCAGTTTTTCTACTCCATTCTCGTTTAAGTCGGTAGATACATAAAATTGTCTAGTTAAGTAATAAGTTATATACCTAATTATGTATTATAATTGCGAGTAACATGAAATTTAATCAATAATGTCAAAGTATCTATGTATAATAATGTGATAATACATAATTCTAGTTGTGTAAAAGCCTCCAAACACCTATTCTACAATTGTCTACATTAATAATGACTTTTGAAACTAGTTTCAATGTTACAAGTAACTAATTCTTACGTAATGTATTTAAGTTATTGTTACGGTTCGGTAAAGCTTCATATTGATCAGTGTTACACTGACCAGTACACGATATTGATGGATATCTTTCTTGAATACGACGACTGACTGTGTTAATAAAGTAACTGGAATGGAATTAAAACGGGAATAAGTATTTTACAATTTTTGCATTATACAAATATTACAAAAAATGAATTCCAATTTAATTCCATATCCGTATCCGCGACAACCATGTTGAAAATGTTTAGTATTAACTATTTAGGTCACTGGTATAAGCATACTTACCTATTTTAGGTACGTACACTTATGTATAAATCGAAAATTAACAATAAATAATATGTATAATGTATAAATGTTATTTTATAAACAACTTTGCTTATTTATTTGCCTTTCTTTGATTGTTCTAAAATTCATCAAGGAGTTTTATATTTAAAAAAGTAAGTACCTACAAACCAGACAGCGTTTAAAATTACATTTGAACAGTTAGGTACAGTTAAAATCATCCAGTTTATGAGTGAAGAACGTTATAAATGTTGAGAATGAGAAACGAAAAGAGCTCGCCTTATCTAAGAAATGTTTGTATCCTATTCATACTGATCATCTATTTATTATTTTTATAAACACAACATAGGTCAACTTTTCCTAAGACAAGTAGTGCTGTTTTCATAAAAATGCCCATTAATGAAAGGATGTTATAAGTTAATAACTTCTAAATCAACTACTTTAAAACGTGATGTGACGTACATTTAATGATACTGTGATATGTCCTAACTTTAAAACTCGCCACAAACACGAATTGCTGACAAAAATAACTTACTGTCTCTTATTAATTATAAAAACAAACTTCGACTTCGGATGGTATCGTGTGACAATCATTGGTTTGAATTGACACTGAATTCAGTCTTGTATTCGAAGAATAATTAGAGGTAAGTAGATTTATTTACAAGGAATATTGTTATCTAATTGTAATTTTCAACCGATACAAATTAAAAAATAATATTAAAGAAATTATTAGTTAATTAACACTAAACAAGTAATTCTGTTTTCCTTTTTTTACTTACCCTTTCATACATATTCTTATTGTTCAATTATGTTTAGACTATGCCCAGTACAGCCAACGCAGAATTCGGACATGTTGATACCAATGACAGTTATAGAAAAGTGTTGAAGTAGATTTTACCGTGGCTGACCACAATCATTAAATGTTTTATTTCGGTTGCATTGATAGTACTGATTAAAAGATTCGAAAGTAAATTCACTTTGAAAAATAGAGACCATACCCGTGCAGGTACGGTATAATTTGTAGGTGCTAGCAGTCGTAAATTAAATTAAAAAGTTTATCATGCCATAGACAAATAAGTTATAGAAAATTAAACGCATTTATGTAACAATTTAGCCTATTTAGGTATTGTCGCATTATTTATCACTAAATTACTGTAACATTCATTGGAATTTGCCGAATTATTAAATTTCGCGTTCCATAATACAAAAATTATTAGCTCAGGTATTAATGCGATCAACAGTTATTAGACTAGAATAAGTTTTCTTTGGCCATGGTTATTGCAACCTGGTTGAAATATCAGACAATCAAAGGTAATAAAATATAATGTAATATTTAATCTTCTTATTCTAGTCCTAGGCTTTTTTACCTCGTTTTACCTGAATATTAGTTTTCCACGGAGCAACTGGCATCGAACATTAATAACTCTAATAAAATAATATTTTATGATCGCGTTAAAACCCGAACTGATAATTATAAATTACTAACTTACATAGTGCATATACTAACAATATTATTCATAAATTTACGTGTATAGATACATTCTACAACAATTTCATAATATAATTTGACTAAACATGTATTCGTTAATGTTGTCAAGCGTATTGAATAACAGTCGTATTTAATCATCGAACAGCTTAATCTATAGCTAGAGCACAAAGATTATTACGTTAATTCATAAACTTAGATTTAACGTGTTTTAATAAGTCCTAACCTTTTTAATTTTCTATTATGTCCCACGGGCGTATAATTATAGTAGTGCCATAGATGCAGATGAAGATTTAAAACATTATAAGCATTAATACGTTCCCTAGGAAAGCCGTACCGATCTCTGTGACATATTTGGTTTGGACCTGTTTGTGGTCCAAACGTGACGTCACAAATATGTTCTGTTTAATGTAGGAAAACACACTGCCCGGTGTGTCCTGATATTTAGTCTAGTAAATTGCAAAAAAAAAAGACTTTAAAGGTTAACAAAGTTGCCTCATCTGTTTTTATCTATTTAGACTAAGGAGATAATTGCATAGTAATTGAAAAAAAAAAACATTTTGAAGGTATATTTTGTTGTAAGCAAACCTTCAATTAATTAAAGACGAGTGACGTTATCTTTTACGTCTTATTTTTAGGTAAACACATTCGGTAAAATTTGCAGTGAGCATAAATAATAAAATTTACATAAAATGTACACGTGTAAGTACTCTAACTATAGTACTAAAACGATATGATGATGAATATCCATATATAGTTTCGGTAATTCAACCACCACTTTAAAAGGCCTCTAAATGACGACTATTTCATGCATTTTTTTAGCACACACAAACGGACACAATGATATGACGTATATTAAAACATCAATTATTTCGCTACTACCTATTTTATAGTGAGGATCGACCAAAAATATATTGCATGAACGTAAATCTTCCTATACAGTATAAAATGAATTATCCGAATAATTAACTGGTTAAAGAGAAGGTGATTCCTTCACGATTAAAGAACCTAAAGATTTAACATGAAGTATCAGTCGGCAATTTAATGTCATAAATTCAAGCATCAATAAATAAACGACAGAAATCAGAGAGACGTAACTGCCTTTTTACATAAAAGTATATGGCTGTATATTGTATGCGTTAAGTTCACTTAATGAATGTCTGTTAGAGACCTTATTTAAAACAAACATTTCTTCTTCATATTGACTCCATTTGTTCAGTAAGCTCCAAAATTGGGCTCTCGCTTAGAGGCAGCATACCTGCGGTCGGTGGTAGACTGTGCCCTTGCCAGTTGGACTGAAAACAAATATTATAACTTAACCAAAAGAAAAGCACCGTTTAATTTGAAGCAGCGTACTTTGTTTCAGGGACAAAGAGGTAAGTCTGGTGTTGTCAATTCTTAAGAAATTTATCAAAGTACGTCTCATCCAGTTCTAATACTACAAAGGTATATTTACACTTTAAAAACTAGAATGTATTTTGCCATTCAACCCACCGAGGGCTAGCAATCAACAGAATAAACAATTCAGAAACTATTCGAGCAGGTATTTGGTTTGCAATGTAAGGCACCGACGTTTCCACGCCTTTTAGTCTATATGTAACTCTAACGAAGTTTCTATTATCTGAATAAAATCAGGCTATAGTTTCGTGTACTTATTGTAGATAAAATATTTGTGTCAGAGTCAAAAATGCGTTGATTAGGACTTACGGAAAACCACGACGGTGATCCCTTTCTTTAAAGCTTCCAAGGTTACCAAGAATATAGCTCGGAGATTTTTTTACGAATTAAATTTGATAGACTAATAATATTGGGAAAAGGGTTTTAAGTTATTTGAAAGGAACCTTTTCATTCTATTATCCTGCATCTAGAGTGCAAAGGACTCAGAGTGAGTTTATTTCACATCGATCGATCGATGAAGAGTTCAGTGTAAGCCAATAGCAACATCGAACGCAGTCACCGTGACGATCAAGTGGATGTAAAATAAACTCACACTATGCCCTCAGGATGATGTTGATGGATGGAACGGGGACCCATGCAGTTTAAAGTGCGTCTAAAACGCACTTCAAAATGCGCTTTCTCATCAACAGTGTTTATTTTTGTTGTTTACAATAGAAATCTTCTGACAAATCATTTAATTTAGTTGAAATAAACAATTAACCACATGATATTGTTAAATGTCCATTATTAATCTACAACGATTGAAATATATTATAATTTATACATTATGTAGGTTTTTTCCTTTTGAATAAGACAGCAACAAGCATCATTAAAATAGAAGTTAAAACAAGATATTGATTCAAATGCCTTGAAGTTAGAACACATGATGCATTATTTTGAAAGACAATATTTGTGTTCTCACATAATACTGTCAAATATACCCAGAATAATGTGCATGGTGTTACCATCCTCGTTCATCTCGTGGGTGTCGTAACTACCGACTAACTGAGCAAACTACGAAGGGCAACAGCACCGCAAAGAGAAAGGAAAACTTGAAACAAATCCTGTACCAACTCGTCTGGTCAGCGTATGTAAGGCCAGGCCTACGTCCAGCTGTGCACTGTTAGAGGCTGTTGATGTGATGTGAATGTATGTAGTAAATAGTTTCACTACGTAGCTTGTTGCTACGCTACACACGTAGCTACCAAAAAAATCATATCTACGAGGGGTGATCAATAAATAATCATAATCGGGTAATTCCAGGGCGCACAAAAAATCGAAAAGAAAATACATTTTTGCTTGCTTATACACCCACTAGTTCAGCATAAAAAAATATTTAAATAGGGCACGATTACCGGGAGGTACATTCATTTGAATACGAACTGTTGACTAGATAACATAATGGAGAAAAACACAATTAGACCCGTCATTAAATACTTCTGCTTGAAAAAAATGTCTACCTAAGACATACACAGTGACTTGGAAGAAACATTGAGGGAGTTTGCTTCTCCATATTCCACAGTTGCATGTTGGGCAAAGGAATTTTAACTTTGGCAGAACGTCATTGATGAACACCATTAGAGACGCTCATCCACGTCCCTGGCCGAGAACAATGTGAAAAAAGTAGAAGAAATTGTATTGGCCGATCGAAAAGTGACCGTAAGGCATATTGCTAAGGTCACAGAGATCTCATACGGCAACGTTAAAAAATAATTGTAAATGAATTGCATATGAAAAGTCACGGCGCGTTGGGTGCCGAGAATGTTAACCAACGAGCAAAAAAAGAAACGACTCGACATTTCGAGGGTCAATCTCCAAAAGTTGCAGGCTGATCAAGAAAATTTTTGAATTGTTTCGTGATCATGGACGAGACCTGATCCACCATTTTGATCTTGAAACCAAACAACAGTCGATGACCTGGAAACGAGCCTCCTTACCAACGCCAAAGAAATTCAAGGTTTAGAAAAGAGATATACTAAATTTATTAATTTGTTAGGAGACTATGTTGAAAAATAAAATATATATTTTTTACTCTAATCATTGTTTTATATATTGATTATCATTACTTATTGATAACCCCTCGTACTATGCATCTATTGCAAACGTGCACTGTAGCCGTGTTATCTACGAGAAAGCTATTTGCCAAAAATAATAAGGTGAAAAAATAAAACTATCATTATCAATTTACAATACCTTGTATTTTAAATAAAACTTGCCTCTAATAAAGCTATCACATCTTACATAAATTACTTTAATAGTAGCAAATAATAACAAAAACTATACAGACTTTCACAAAGAAAAAGTACAGACTCATACTGGTAACTTATAACATTTATAATAAATAGATACTTATAACTAATATAATATACTATGTAGAAAATCAACGAATAAATATGTAGGAACATTCTTATGTGATGTTGTAAAACGTGACAGTAAATGGCAAAATGCAAATCTTATTAAGTATACAAATGAATTCTATAAAATTAATACAATACCCACCAACCTAACTTGGCGAGAGTTAAAATAAAAAATGGAATAGCTACTTTATTACTTATACAATATTATTTTTATTTAATCATTATAATATGCAACGAACAAAAGGAATGAATAGGTACTTTGTTAAAGGTCTAGTCGAATAGAGATATTTTATTTTATTTAGCAAATATTGAGTGCTTCCTTATCACTATAACGGTATGACTGTTATTATGCTAAGAGTATATGATTATTTTTTTTGCTGTTTATTATATTTCATATGAAATAAATCAGTGGCAGCTAGTATTCTATCGATATAATGAATTACTGACTTATCGGTGTAATATACATATTTTAAAGCACTAGTTATTGTCATGCACTCTAAATATAGGTACGTTAATTTACGTTCGGTGTAATTACAAATTTTCTACATTTTAATAATATACTCGTAGTACGATGCTTACACATAGCATAATGAGACCATTCTTTCGTCTAGCTCTGCTCTCAACGCTCATGCGACCACACTAACAATTCTACAGTTCTACTATTTACGTGGGTCTACTTAATTGATCTGTTGGAATACCTGGAAGCAAGGCTGCGGCGGGAACAGGCCGGCGTTCCACTGGCCCGGCCACAGCGGCGCGTCCACCGCGGCCGCGCCCGCCTCGGCCTCGCCCTCCCGCGCCTCCCGCACCTCCCGCCGCCCCGCCAGCTCCGAGATCTGGCACGCGGCCTGCAGGCTCGACGGCAGGTTCGACCAGTTCTCGTTACCTAATCTATCCTTATTCATTATACTGATCTCCATCGAGCCCTGATATGCAAACTTCGCCGCGTCCTCCTGACTTTCCTCCGTTTTATTTTTTGGACTTCTGTTAGGTCCTTCCACTATCGCTTGAAACGCCAGTAGATCGCGATTTTCGGTTTCGGTCAGCGGCAAGGGAGGCAGGATCTGTTGTTGCTGCGCTATTTTGTAACTCTGCTGTCGTAACATTTGTCGTCTACTGAGCCCCGCTTGCAGAGTGTGCACGGTCAATTCGTGAGCGGGAATCGTCGGAGGAGTCATCTGTTTCTGTAGTAACTGCCGTTTCTGTTGGAACAATCTGTGTTGCATTAGCTGCTGCTGTAGCGGAGGTTTGCTAATCTGCGAAACGGAAGTCCCGTGCGGTAATTCCGTTGGTTCTTGAATTTGAGACACCATTTTAGGACTCGCGGGCATCGGCGGCGATGTACTAGAGTAACTAAACGATTCTGGCAAGCTAACACGTTTTGGTATAGGATTTTTAGTATCTAAGAAATGAGGACTGAAACTTGCGGCGAATTGATTATGTTGAATCTGTCTCTGTGTCATCTCTTCAACCGGTATGGTGGATTGATACTGTGTCTTGAGTTTCTGGGCTTCTTTTTGCACCAAATGAAGTTCCAGCACACCCTTAGCTTTACAGTTCTCGTTTAAGCGCTGGCTGTTAAACGCTAAGCTATTTTTTTGTGAGTCAGTAGACTGTGCAGCTTGCTGTGCGACTAGTCCGTCGCTCGCTCGTCGGCCTTCCCGAAAGTCAACAGGACTTCGCGTGATTGCTCGAGCGCAATTTTTATTGGCAGATTGATAGTTTAAAGGATTATGTCGCGAGATAAACCCCGCACCAGGGGTTTTATTGTTATAGGAAGATATGTATACACATGGATGCATTGGACTCGTATTTATGAGCGAGCTATTCTCATATGCTAATTTATCTTCATTGGACGTACAACTTGGTAGACTGCTTGTTAACTCACTGGAACAATCCGATAATTGGTAGTCCAAACTTTCAAATGTGGAAAAATTACTTTGTGATGAATCACAGCTAAGATTCTGGCTTAGACTTTTATTATTAAAAAAAGTAACAACCCCGCTACTAGAACTGGAACTAGCGTATGAACTTAATCGGTTTTGCACGCCACTTGGTACACTCGCGACGTCCTCCATATCTGTCTCGCAACCTTCGTCTGTCGACGATGAATATTGTTGCTGAAATTTTGTCGCTTCCGTTGTTCCACTTTGAAGGTTTTGAGAATACGTTTGAGTTGTGGTATATCTATTGAGTGAAAATTTACTATCTGGTCTGTATAAAGTATTTGGCAATAATTCACTCGTAACTGTGGAAGTAGAAAAGTTTGAATCTCCACCGCTCAACATCGGTGGCAACCCACAGTTTTGTAAATATGAATAAGAAGGAAGATGATGGTTCATGTAGTCTTTAAAAGGCGGTGTACTAGTTTGAAGACGATTAAGATCTTGTTGTTGCGCTTGTGAAACAAGTCTAGTGGATTCCAGCGGCTTTGGTTGTTCTAAAACACTAGTTAGTTTCGAGTCCGCAAGTTGCGGTGGTATTGGACTAGTACTCAAGTTTACAGTCCCTTTTAATGGCAAAGGGGATTGTTGTAAAGTATTCATAAGTTTTGCTGCTTCTGAACACATGGTAAAAGTGGTGGAATTAGGTAATTTCATATTTTCTGCATTGAAATTTGTTGCTGAGGCTGAATTTTGGAGAAAGTTTGCTATGGTATTGTGGTCTGTCGTCGATGAACTTCTACCACCATCAATCGCACATTTTGAATCAAAGCTGGAAGATGTTAGTAATCTGGTTCCATCGATAGTACTTTTACTGGTGTCTGGACCAACAGTTGTAGACTGTTGCAACAGCCGTCGACAATCCTCGCTGGATTGTTTTAGTATGTTCTGTTGCTGTTCATATGTCGAAGTAAGAAGTCTATGAGTAGGGATAGCAGTTTCGATCACTTTGGTGCCTAACCTTTGATTCGACTGCGAAACATCAATATTTCTTAAAGATAAAAGCCTAGTGGATTCGGATTCATGGCTTCTGCTGGAGAGAACATCAAGGTTGCCTACTAAAAAGCTCCGATGCGTATCCGAAGGGTCGGAGTTTCGCTGGAGCAGTCGCTGTTCAGTCATATTGACACCTGCGAGTGACAGCAGTCGCTGCGTTTCGGCAGACGACGCGTCAGCGGGGGCAGTTGATAATGTCGGGGTGACTCTACTGTACTCCCGCGTTTGAGTATCACCAGCATGAAGTAATCTGAAACATCGTAAAGGTTGTATTGTTAAAAATAATGGTTGTGTATTTTTCATTGACGTCACACGTGCGTCAAACAAACGGAAAGAGATTTCAATGATTTCAAGATAAATAAGACGTTGTTAGAGGACATAGTAGGACACCTTTATGATTAGACTAATCATCGTGAAAAATTGATTTTCATGCAGATTTTACCAGTTAGGTATTTTTTGTTTAAATCACATGTGACTGTACATAGTGCCTGAGTAGTTACAACTTACCTATTATGATGTTCTCGTCTTGCATCATGGGCTTCTTTTACGAGTGCTTGATCGGCTACAGATGAAGAACGACGCGAGGGCCTGGTACGAGCCTCAGCCACACTAACACCGCTTGCTGCCCGAGCTCGCAATCTTTCAAGAAGAAGAAGGTATATCGCTGCATGATGGTCGTAGCTGTTCGACCGAAGGCTCTGTAAATTAAGATGATAACAATACTAAGTACTTATGTAGCACTGCATATAACATCAACTGACCGTTTTGATTTTTAACAACCGACTATGCTAACGAGAATGGACAGCCCACTCTAAGAAACTACACCTATCGTTTAAGATTTTAGGAAAAATACCAACTGTTGGCGAGCTTTGGGATAGATATATGAGTAGTGTATGATAGGAGGAATGTGATAGAATCTATGTCGACATGTCGCCATACACTAGTGACTCTACTTTACTACATAATAATTTTGATGATTCATATCCTGCGTCCTGCACTTTTTATGACCATTTTGGATGTGTTACTCTTACGAGTATGCGTAGACGTCATATCATTCAATTACATATCTACAAGGTTTCAAGATATACACAAAGAGATAAACATAGCTGTAACAAGGACTGTGACAAATAGTTGACATCATGTTAAGTGTAATGCAGTATATTTATACAGAATGTTGAAGTTTATACACAGTTAAGTAAATCAGTCACGCTCTGTTCGCTCTTTACCTCCAGGGTAATAAGATAAGGGTATGTAGGTTAAGTACTCTTGAAATTAATTTGCAACATTAAGAGTTAGTATTTAATTGTTTCAAGTTTTTATTACTTTAGTTAAGAAAACTCGATCTTTACATAGTATAAAATGAAGTCGCTTACCGTTCTAATACGCTTAGATCTTTTAAACTACGCCACGGATTTTTACGCCGTCATCAATAGAGAGTGAGTGATTCATAAGGAAGATTTATATATATAATACTTGGTACCGCAAAACCGGGGCAGGTTGTTAGTGTAAAATAAAATAATCAGTTTTCTACCTCTTTTGTTTTAATAGGGTCAATTCCTAAGCTCTGCATTAGCCTCAGCACTTGTTCATTGGGCTCGTGATGAGAAGGTGCATGGGCAGGACTCCTAGCGGGGTCGGCGGTAACGCTCGTTACGGCATACGGCTCAGATGCCATCCACCTGTGTTTTTTTATCTGTTCTATGGTGTACCTCTTCATTGGTTCCAAGACTAACATCTTGCGAATCAGTGACTCACAATCTGGAAACAGAAACATAGCTTAATATTATCTGTTTATCAACGTTTTTATCAGCAAAAAAACTTTATGATACGGAAACAATGGTTCTAGTAAGGAATAGATAACAGGATAACATCTGTCGCGCTTTTATTCCAACGTGAAGTATTAAGTGAAAACATATGTAAAATCACAATAGTTTATTCTCGTGCATAATTATTTAGTTCTGTATCTACATATATACACTAATGTATATATGCTCCACCATTAATCTTTTTTGTAAAATATTGAAAGTCCATTTTCAAATTTGCGTCAGCCAAAGAGCCGAAATTTTCCTCTCTGTGACAACAGCGTGATTATCGAGTGACGTGCACGTGTAATTAGATTGTTTGACGTAGAAACACATTATTTAAGTACATTAGAAGTACATAGAGGTATGCGGTAACAAAACATTTGGAATGTTTGGCTGTCTGACAATTAACGCACTGCTAACTTGATGTTTTTATCTGTAACGGTCATTAACCTCAATAACACACAATCACAATATGTTGAGAAGTAATGGGACACGTGATTAAGAACTATCTTCCTAGGATTAAACGTTTTTATTAGAATTCCGAGGTTTAAAGTCATTAAAAAATTTTAACGCATTTTTTGTTGTGAAAAATTCTTGACTCTTGTATCCAGAATATCTACTTTACTTCGAGTACATTTTGAAAGTCGAACGTACTGAATGAACTACGTTCGCATTAAAGAGGTTAACTAATTACTTCTATATTTAATTATTTAAGTAGATAAAATTATGCATACATGTGTATAACTGTAACGGTGTTTATCATAAAACTTTTTTACATAATAAATGTTAACAAGACACGTCATGTAGGTAGGTAAGTAATTAAGGATGTACGAGTGTAGCAGGCAATTAGGTATAGTAAAACTGTTTATCCTTAGAGTTCGCAGCAAGGTGTTCGGAAAACAGAAAGGTCACATGCCGGATGGCTTGGTAACTGAGTGACGTCATAGGTCTGTCGAGTTGAGCGAATACGGTCGTTGCGCCAAATGACGGTCACATCCGTTGCAAAATGTTCGAATCTCCGACAGCTCTATACATGTACCATCTAGGTACATACGTAGGATTCTTAAACGCCGGCGTACATCTACTGCCAAGGTAATTCCGTCCCAGTCTAAGATGCGGCATAGCGTGAGACGATAGGTATTATATAATTAATTCTTAGCTATCTTAAAAGGCGACTGTCATTCTGTATAAGTGGGTATGTGATACCTACATACTTTTTATCAGATGTTTATATTCTGGTTCAATAATGATGATCAAAAGATAAATGTAGTTTTTATACAGCTACGTAAGTGGGTAGGTACTTCAAAGGTTTCAGTTCAGTTTTTCACAGTAATGACATCAATTAGACTTAAAAACACACAAGATCCGATGATCTGAATTTCATCATATTGATGAACCCAATGTAGAACAGTTTCTACAATGGAACTTATACATTTTTAAATGAAGAATTCAATAACTATGTCACTGCTATAAAAAACAACGGATGTGAAGTAAACTACGGATTTAATTAAACTAATGTAATTTAGTATTATTGTATTTACTTAGGACTAGAACGGTTAATCACTATAAAGCTATATATACAATAATAACCATAAACAAACATAGTATATGTAAATAATTTACTCAGTAATTAGTCATCGATTGATATTACTATATTAAGTTTACATTTAACAAAGAAATAGTTTATCATCGGTCCTGATATCGTATGCAAAGATTTTTATGAGACTGATTAAAAAGAAAACATATATTTTTGCGTAAGATGTAAAGTGAGAGCAAACAATGTTGTTTGAGGGGGATCGTGGATACCCCTCAAACAACATTGTTCTTTTCAGGTCATGGTTCTTTTGTTCCATCGTCAATATTTATAAAATAATGCTTAATTCTAACTTTATTCTGGCAGTTCTTAAACAACAATCTTTTTTGTTTTTACCAAATTCAAACCATCACCTTGGAAACTGTTGCTTCACATCATTAAACAAATTACAATCAAGTACGCAAAACAGATCGTAAAGTCGAGTCATACAAAAACTTTTATTAGCAAGCTTTGACATTAAGTAATAGGTATTTCTGCATTGCAATGTTGGCTAATTAATGTGCAATTTAATAAATTCTTCAACTGCACATTTCATTAAACAATATGTTAACGTTTATACACCCATTTTCTCTTCTTTGCGTTTTTAGGCTTTAGAAAGCTTTCAGCGCTACTCAGAATATTTTCCTCCATTATAAGAATTGTTGTTCTATTAGGGTCTTCTTTGGCTCATCATTTTCCTTACCTACGTTTAATACAGTATACGCATAAGTACCTATGCTATATCACAAATCACACTCTGCTTCAGGCGTGTGTAACGACTTTTGCATTTTGAAATGATCATGGAAGTGAAAATATATCTAAGTTTACACCGCTCAGGTTCCGGTCGTAAAGATTCCTCTTTTTTAGAAGTTAAGTATTTCATAGTCGTAATTCCTTTCTTGAAACTATAAAGTAATACAGTTACCGTTTTACATCATCACGGATTACTTCTAAATGTTGTATAGCTCAAGTCGTTAGAATGTAGTAATAAAGGAAACGTTGAGTGTTACGCATTTGCAAGTTATGTTAATTAATCATCATGTAATGTATTTTAATTGAGATATTAGAGAGATATTAATAAACTGTCGTATATCAAAAAACATTGAGGTCATGCGTCATCCCATCGAAAATAAGAATAATTGCTTTCATGTGCTGAAAGAGCATGACGCCTGTGGAGAAATAAATAAATCCCATACCCAAAATAATCTTATGTAAACATATCATTCTCAGTATTCGCTCTTTACTTAGCATTAAGAAAACATAGTTTTGATTCAATGGACGAATTCGATTATAAATATTCGATGAAACGCACTCGTGCGATGTAAATAGAAGGCGCGCGTCCGCGCAACAAACACACCACACATCAACTCAGAGTAATTCTGAGGATACTATTTTATTTACCTGGCTTTACTGCTTTCTAAAATAAAACTGATGAGTAGTCGCCTTTTTGCCAGGCGGTTCTATTAATAATTGTTCAGACGCAAATATCGCGTGTTTCTCCCGACCATTGACGCAATCGGGTGAAAAATGTGCGGGTGTTATTTAATGAAACGGTGGAAAGTTGGGCGGGCGCCTCGGAGACGGGCGTGTTGGTACTCCATGAACTTGTGCATTTTTACGATCGGGAGTCGCGACGCCGTCACAAGCGTCAGCGCCGGGCTGGCACGCGGCTCGCATCGTTGTTGGCATTGGTCTGGCACTAATGGCGGTTATTACTGCCGATAAAGCACCTACATGCAATGTAATCATAACCATAAACCTGTTAGATGTCTAATCTACTGAAGCAGGAATTGTTTTAAATATCTTCAATAAATACTGTATTTCATTTCTTACTTGCCTTGTGCAATAGTCGTTTATTATTTAACAATTGCGTATTATACTTACTATAACTACCTAGGGAACAACACTTAAAATAGGTATATTGTATTGGCAAGTTTATGCCTAACAGGAACAGACCACATTTGTTTACGCCACAATTGAAAGTTTAAGACTTTATTTCTATTAGAATATAATTTATATTAGAAACCGCATATAACGTTCTTAAAATGTGTACAGTCTACTTTTTTGTTTTATTCACAAATAGGAATAACAGAATTTCTTTGTTTACAATCGAAGAACCTTAACTAATTATTTTACCTACTGGTATGATGGTGCGTAAATAAATGATCTATTTATATACTACCTTTGTTTTGATTTGTCATGAAACCTACAATATATAGCAACCATGTCATAACATGTTCTTTCCACAAAACGAAGTTGGGTTAAAAATTACGTAGTACGAGAGAAACCGAACTTTTTAGAGCTCAGATGATGTTGATTTCCGAAGTCAGAAAACATTATAGTAAGAATTTCCATATTTTATCAAAGTAACTATTGTAAAGCACCAGACCATGGCGAATGACTTCAATTTGTATCGAACATAAAGCATATTTGTGTACGTGTGGCGTGTACATTTTGCGTTTATAATACATTCGCGGTAACAAAAAACAAATATACAATTATACGCGTAGTACCTACCTATGTGTTGTATCACATTAAACACTGATACCTTTTTCACGATGTGACGTCAAAGTGGGTAGGCGATCACTACTAAAATACACAACTCAAAATGACTTCCGTCATGCTGTCACGAGCAACGACAATGTGGGGAAATCTGGTGCATTAGTAAATAAATTGAAGAGTAGTGGTAGTAGCGTTCCTTTATTATTATTATTTATTAAATGGAGCAATAGATCTGGATTATATTTTAACCATGGCTGCGCTTCTTCAGGTCGCAACAATTAATGACTCACTGACTCTTCTGACTGAAAGCAACATAGCAAGGTTTTTTGCCGTATGTAGCAGGAGACAGTGTCAGATTTTTTCACAGTATCGAACATCTGTACACTGAACTCAGGCATACGATAGAGTGGCTCGTGAGGCGTTCAGGATTGTAATACATAACCTCGGTTGCACTGATAAATTTATGAGAATAATACGACTACTTCAAGGAAATGTGAGTTGCTGTATCACAATGATTTAGACAGAATATAGCTAGCTATAGACCTTAACCATGACGCATGGCTCACCGGAGTTTCGTGTTTACTAGTTGCCACTTTGCTCTTTCTTTCGGTGCCCAGATAGGATACATAAAACACACCAGAGCACACTTTAAGCCCGAAACTTATGTGCTCATACATAAACAGTCACCATATCCAAAATTGGCAAAGGATTTATATATATAAACATATTATTTATTAAGCTTTAATGTGTGGATAACTGTACAAGGTCCGGCGTCCATTATCGGCTAGTTTAGGCAGGCTTCAGGACACTGAGTCAAAACTGAGTATCGCCTGCACACCACCGTGCTTGGAACTATTTGCTTGAATGTCTTTACAGTCTCTAACCTTAGTTCGATATTTTTATGACCACAATGTAATGCTAATACGAGTATTTTATCACAAAACTTGCAAAATATAACGATTTATTTCACAACAGAAAGAAAATCATTAAAGAATTAGAACATGAAAAGAAACATAAATTATACACACCTCAAACTATATTGTGTATTTTAAGTGCTAATGCTTGCACGCAGTTACTTTTTTAACTAAAATAAGTGAAACATCATTGTATGTTAGTCGCGTGACAAACGCTCACGGAACACGTTTATGTTATCCGGAATGTGGTGTCTTTTATTACTTTACTATAACACAAAGTTACTTTTAATAACGCACATGGGTGCGTGAAATAACGCAAAACAAAAACATTAAACATTCAAACATCCGATATATAATATTATATTTTTTTGACAACGCTACTTAGATCGGTCATAGGTCAGCTAAGGATTGCCTTTTCAATGTTTCACAATTCGCGCTCAAAATAATGCTAACTAAACTACGTTAAAACTTTGTAGACTTATAGTCCACGACATCCAGACATACATTACGAGTATTTTATTATATAAAAGTTGAATGTTTCTTTGTGCATACCCCTAACAAAGTTAAGAAACGATCAGTGAATATAAAGTTTGGATTATGGTTACTTTGGTAGTTAATAGGTATTAAAAATGTTTTATTATTGACTACCTCTGTAGCGCAGCAGTAACCAATGCGACTGCTGTGCTTGAGGTCTCGGGTTCGATTCCTGGGTCGGATCAAATGTTTGTATGATCTGCAAATATTGTTTCGGAGTTTGGGCGTTTTCTATGAATGATATGTATGTATTTACAAAAAAAAGTATATAAGCGTTCTATCAGTCAGACTAGTTAACATAGTACCACCTCTGTTTAGTTTGAAACTAGATGGTGTTTTGTGTCAAATGTCCAAAATATTTTTTTTTATTTTTTATGTATACTTGTACCTCAAATTTCTTAAAATATAAAGCTCTATTTTTGTTATTTTCTTCGGAATAACATTAGAAATCAGGTCATCCAAACAGTAGCCAGGCACTTAGAGAAGTTATAACACTCCAAAACCTTAATAAATTAGCATAATATTTACGTTGGAGTAAGAAAGCTGAATTTTATATATGATACTTGGGATCCTATAAAAATATATTACCTAAATTAGTACCTGGACAGTTTTAATAGTTTCTTCACCTTGTTAGATATATTGAAAGTCTATTGTTGGTGCGAGTGCGAGTCAACAATTACTGTTGAAGTGGATGCGAGTTTAGTCTATTGCAATCGTTTAAAAATAGTTTTATTACCTTAATAGACAGACATCTTATATAAAGTATAATATATTATTTTTATTGTAAGAAATGATGAGTGACCATTCTAAACACATTGAGACCTCTCCGGGTCTCGGAGAACACGTTAAATTAATTTCTTGTTATTTTTTTTAATACTTGTGAACGAAATAATTGTGTTTTATAACAAAAACAAGTCCAGGTCAATCTGAAACCAAATTCAGAATTGAGTAAAAGATCCAAACTCTAAAACGAGAGTTTCGAATACACGAGGTTGAAACGTTGAGTTATACTATTCGTATTTTCCGGTCAATGGCGCTGTATGGTGCACCGGTGTGGGCGGCGGCTCTGACCGCCCAGAATAGGGCTCGCCTCTGGCGCCCTCAGAGGATGTTGGCGGTTAGAGCCATACGCGGTTACCGTACCGTATCAACGGAGGCGGCGTGCGCCTTGGCCGGGATTCCCCCGTGGGATTTGGAGGCGGAAGTGCTCGCCGAAGTTTATCGGCGGACGGCTGACTTCCAAGCGGGTAGCGGCATACGGCCCCCGCCCGAGCGAGATACGCGAATGGCGTGAGGCCGCTCGTCGAGCCACGATGACTCGTTGGTCGCTCCGGTTGGAGACTCCACGTGCTGGGTTTGCCCTCGTGGAGGCTCTCCAGCCGGTCATCGCCGAGTGGGCAGGGCGGCAGCACGGGACCCTTTCCTGCCGACTGACGCAGGTCCTTTCCGGGCACGGTTACTTCGGGAAATATCTGCACTCGGTCGCCAGGAGGGAATTGAGTCCCGCCTGTCACCACTGCGACTGCAGTGAGGACTGGGCTCAGCACACGCT
This sequence comes from Hypercompe scribonia, assembly GCA_949316085.1. Lineage (NCBI taxonomy): Eukaryota > Metazoa > Arthropoda > Insecta > Lepidoptera > Erebidae > Hypercompe > Hypercompe scribonia. The sequence goes on along the minus strand of OX438981.1, from coordinate 11,669,140 downwards.
AGCGGTTTGTTCCGCCTGGGCGGCGCAGCGTGGGGTCCTCACTGCAGTTATTGGAGGAGATCTCTCGCTACCGGCCGTCATACGCTCCATGGCCGGTAGCGACAGCTGTTTTACCGCGGTCGCAACCTTCTGCGAAGACGTAATTTCGCGGAGGAATTCCGGAGGCGGCGGAGAAGGCCCGGGAGGACGATATCCACTCGGACCCAATTCGCCGCTGGCGAACTGGGCGGCGGAGGCGCACATACTAGTGCCTCATGCCGCCTTGAGTGTGGCCGCGGAAGGACGGGACGGGTTTTCCCCTCCATCCGCTATAGTGGCCAGCCGCGAGAAAGCAACGTTCGCGTGTGCCGTACGTCGCCTAAATGGAGAGTTTATCCGAAGATGATGCCCGTGCTAGCGGGCAGGCGCTAGGAGTGATCTGGATGTCGTAATAACAGCTGTTCCTGGATCCCTCCTATCTCAGGCGTAAAGTGGCACACCGTGTGGTTTTAGTCGGTCCGATTCCGACACACCACCCCGCCGTAAACTCCGGTGGGGTGACGGCCCGAGAGGGTTTCCACAGGTTAAAAAAAAATATATATACTATTCGTATTTGAAATTTCTCGCTCTAAAAAATGTAGACGCATCAAATGTACTAAAAAATTTAATTAACAGTCGAACTAGAGTTCAGAAATATCGGTAAGCTGTTAAAAAAACTATTGAAGTAATTCGAGCTCAATTGCCAATCTTAGATGTCCTATGTATCTCAGTATGTAAAAGCTGGCTTGGTTAAATTGCCTTAGATTAAGCAACAAGAAGTTGTACCCTTGTTATTCGTTTCTTCAGAAGGTGGAAACGATTGTGGAAGTGGATTAGGAAAAGTGCAAAAAAAGAAATCTAAACCCTTGCATAAAGAAACTCTGAATAACAAATTTAAGTTTCCTGCCGAATCATCAACTGATATTGATACAAGTTGTGACGTCGATGCAAGTATATTTTTTTGTTCTATTTTATATGCAATGAATGATCGAAATTTAAACTTATTGTTCTTTGTACCCGTAGGTCTTGCTCGAGACCAAGAATATTTTTGGCCAGCTTTTTGGGTCAAATACCCCTATGTACGTCGTTGGCTCTTGGTTTATTTACTGCATTCAACTAAATTTAGTAATGCTCAAGCCTAAAAACCGTCGTAGTATTTAAAATTGGAATTATTTGTAAAGAATTCATTCGATAATTTCTTAACACAGTGTGTCAGAGTCACAGAAATTATCGAATGAATTGCAAGCTCTAGAAAAATTTATCTTTCGATAGACTTGGATAAAGTGTTAACAAAGCCGTAGGAAATTTTGAACTTCTCAATATAAAAACATTTTAACTTTTTCACATTTTCAAGTTTAGTTCTTAGTATGTTCTTTGGGATGAATTAGGGTTTTCTTCAATTTCATAAACATTATCTGATTTTCGTTGACAAGAATTTCCACACACAAATCTGAATAATTTATGAATGAACTTACTTTTTACATAAATCAAAATACGTTATCAAGTTTCAGTTTTCTGTGAATTTTTTTGCCGTAATCTGTCAGGCATACGTTTCTTTAAATATGATTGAAACAAAATATAATTAGCGTCATAGAAGAAACGTCATACTGAGAAAGAAGGAAAAAGAACTAATCCGTTCGTTAGTACTATACAAGAAAAAGTTACCATTTTAATTTGTCGGTACGGACAAGTACCGTCATAGGAGCCGTGTCGTCCTCATCATGCGCAGTATATTCTCATCATGCACACTTACCAGCATACTTGTAACTGTGTGTGAATGATGAGGATGTAGACAAGGGAGTGTGTGCGCGAGAGGTATAATACGCTTGTAATTAGGAGGCCAACCCCATGAGAACGGACTAAAAGGCGCTTACAACCTCACTAGTTTTCTGAATTTTCTACACAAGTTGGACTGGTTAAAAGTGTACAACTGAAAATATTCAAGTGTCCAAAGGTTTGTTAGTTAAAAGGATATAGCTGATAATATTGACCGCAAAATTAAACAAAATGTGACAAGTGCCGAACAATTAGAACGCTATTTAGCTGTAATACCAGTTCGTACCCACTTCACGTAACACCTATACCGCCTATTATTATTACTTCAAGCAAACCGAAACCAAAAATTCTAATAATCTTTTGTATATACTAACAATATAGTTAAGCATATAGCGAGGACTAAAATCTATTTTACCGATACAATTGTAATTTATTCGAAGAGGTCTGGCAGAAAAATATTCCTAACAGTACCGTTTCTTTAACATGAGAATCATAAAAAACAATACACATTGTAACTATTAAGAATGAGTAACATAAAATTACACAAGGTTTGTTAAACGAAGAATAACAAGTAAGCTGTCCAAGAATGTTATATCTTCTAATCCAAATTGTGTATACAAAGTCATTAACATTTCTTGCGTCAAACCTTCAGTTGAGAAATGTATCGACGCACCTTAGCTAACGTCAGCGATTACTATTTCTGGATCTTGTCCGTCATCAGTATCAAGGTGTTTATTGAGTTTACCAAAAAGAGCGCACAGTGTAAAATACATTGCCCTTTTAAGTACATTAGAGGGTGACTTTGATTCGTCATCTAGACAGCATCTGAGGTTACAAAATAACGTTTCATGGCATTTAATTAAATCCTTTTAAATTAGGAGGCCTGAATGAGGCGTTTGAAACAAGGTGAAATTCAGGTACCTATTCAGTAATACGAGTACTTATGTTGCTTAATCCGATTATCTAATTTACGTCAATATTTCTTTATCTTTTAATAACGTTATCTATAGGAACAATTGCATCTGAGTGTCGACTTACTTGATATATCATTTAGAATATGTATTAAATAATCTAGTCCAGTAAATAACGAATTATAAGTTTGTAAGGCATATTACACAGAAAATAGAACGAGATAAATTACATTTACATATTATTGATAACGGTAAAATAGTGAAGTCTAAAGATTAACAATTTCTACATTATAACTACTAACTTTTGTCTATTAGCGATGTTGCGATGGAGCAATGGATTTTAGCGACATTTAAAAGATGTTGAAAAGTAAAACTATTACTTTTATCTCTGAATGTGAAGGCTAAAAGATTAAATTATTCCTTATTTCCACCCGTGTACGAATTGTTACGTTTACTGGGCGGTTATAATTCATTGATCGGCGTTGGTCTGTCTGCGGGATGCATGATTGAACATGGCGATGACGCAAATGCTCGGCCGCTTATCGATTTCATTATTTTTTTATCTTTCACACACCGTCCACAGTAGTTTCCAGGCTAATGTGAACGCTTCATTAACAATGGCTTATTGTTAATGATACTGATTTCACCATTTGCTGTGTTTGTGTACATACATATGCGTGTATTCTCATAACAAAGGATTTCATTGATTCCTTGCCTGATGGTGATGTGATGAAAATACTGAAGTATATGATACTATTTTAGGTCCCAAGTCTATTACCACAATTTCGTTTCATAGCGTTATTTATCGGGAAGCCGGGAGTTGTTAACGTAATGCGCTCAGAGACTTCTTTCCCAGGATTTTCGATGTTTATTTGGCGATAAAATGTTTCCTGTTACATCGTGAACTTAGCTCTATGATATACACTGCGCGTAAACGGTATTTTATTTAAATTTTTACAGCAAACATGACTGATATTTTAGCATTGTATCATTTAAAAATAAGAAATAATTTTCTTTTCATATTAAAGAGAATTTAAAATGCAGGAAACGGTTAGTAAAAATTATGAAGCTACCCAGAGTAGACTTTGATATATTTGCTGAAGGTAAGTAATAAAAATAGTCGAAATACTTAGAAATCTTATGGAGTGCCTCCGTCCTAATGGCAATCGTTGTTTTAGTTAGTCTTTATCTTACAATTAATCAAACTGTGGAAAATCATTTAAAATTATTCTTAAGTGACTCTAGATGCTATTTTTATTACATTTAATATTTACAACTACGAACGAAAATAGTTAAGAAACGAAGTGTAAAAATGAGAAACAAAAAAATATTTCTTTTGATGGATAACGTCTACATTATTTAGTAGCCTATGTCTTGCCAAGAGGCAGGTAAAATATTTGTAAATGTAACACTAGGTATATTATTTTTACTAAGAGACAGACAGCCGTACGGTTAAAAATACGCAAATAAATATTCATAACCACAAATATTACTGTAAGGGTATCTCAACATTTTAATCACATTCATTATATTCACTCTATTCAAAGGCATTAGGTCTTTGAATAAGTATAAGCTAGTATATTACTATATAAAATAGACTACAGTTATGTACAAAATCGATCATCGTCATTACTGACTAAAGATTGTTTGATTATACTTATTATGCACATGATTCATAAATAATATTCACAGGGGGTGTAACTGCGACTTTCGTGATTTAAAGTTAGTAAAACTTACTTTTAGAGGCGCCTATTTTATTATTATATTATAGTAATTGTGTGATATAACTTGTAAGTGTAGTTTCTTTCTTTTAAATTACATAAAAACTTGCTAATTCAAAAATTGATAAAAGAAATACTGAAAGTGTCAGTATTTCTTTAAAGCGAATGTGTTTTCATTATCGTATGTCAAACCTTACAAGTAAAATGAAACTCGCTGAAGACATCCTATTAACGAAGACAAATGTAAACTTCAAATGTTATAGGTTATTGTAAACAAGCGCTTAGGTAAGATTATAAGGATTAACGGGTACGCTAAATACATACGTCATTCATTTGTAGAACGTCAAGGGTAATTTAGTTTACAGTTTCGGTATGAATGCCCGACAATGCCGTGACGCAATCTTACTAACCTTGAACGCTCTTCCATAAAGAAAGCAATATGGTAAAGTCGGGGCTCAATAGTCAAGTTCAGAATACTGTGAAGGTATTTTATAAAACAATTTCTCATAACAAATATGACAGCTTTATCGACGTTATAGATTGAATTCGCGCTATCTTCGACGGTGCACGTCTTTATGGTACGCTAGATAACTTACAAAGAAAAATCTTAACGAGTTCATGTCGCTTACCTTCGCTCATAAAATATGGTATCCTAAATCTGCCAGAGAGCACTCTGTCCCTTAATGACTGCAGAGTGGAGCCGTCGAACGGTAAAGCCCCACACACGAGAACGTATAACACCACGCCGAGACTCTGTAAATAATATAATTATGTAGTATAATTAGTCTTCACTTAACATTTGCTATTAGTAATCACTTAAGTATTTAAGCACCGGTCGAAAATACTCAAGCTTTTGGAGATTTCTGTATATTCAAAATAATTCTATTTCTAATTTTTTTTTGGCTCATATATAATGTTACACATTATAATTTACTAAACTAAAAAAAATTAAATACAATAAATCACCTCTCTAAGACTCTCCTACACATTTAATATTTTAGATATGTCTCCTATACTAATAGTAGTCTTATTAAAGGCTGATAATGATGATTGCTAGGTCAGGCCATAAAACATTATTGCGTATGTAATAAAAAAGTGAAGTTTTCAAAGACGTGAACTGTTAAGTAAGAGAATACTTAAACATCTACAACCCAATTGTACGAATACGATGGGTATAAGGTATTGGTTTTCTTATCCCGTAATTGTATCTGTTGCCGGCAATCTGTATAATCAGATATTTTATAATTTCTATACAATACCTAGGCCAATGTACACAATACCTAAAACGTGTGGACAATGTGTGAAATTTTATTTATTTTATACTTTCCCTAAATATTCTCAATGCATGACCGGTAATGTGCACCCTACGGGGACAGCTTAAAAATAATCCACTCAAACTCATCTAGTCCAAATGATTCGACAACAACAGAGGGGATCTGGCACTGGGCGGCCGCTACCGCGGCATGCTCGATCTGCTAGCTCGCCTGCGCTTGTTAATGGTCACTGTTTTAACCTATATGAGTCTGAATAATTGGATTTTAAATAAACAGAATATGTTTCATTTGCCGGTGATTTTATTATTAGATAGGTACATAACATTTATAAATATAGGCCTAAATCTAGTTATTTTACAGTGACTAGCTTTATAACATTCATCCAAGAGCGTCACAGTCAGCGTACTGTGAACCCATACTATTAACCAACAGTAGAGTTTTCATGGCGGGCAGCTTAAAATATTAGGAACTAGTACTAGGAGATGGAGAACTTTGCCAGATGATATAGTTTAGAAGAGTTTAAATCACAACAGCACAAGAAGACCGGTAAATCTGTTTAACAGCACAAAGAGAGAGAAAGTCTATCGTACGAACCATACAATATGCGTTACGCCAAGCGACAAACGACCATTTTGGTGGATTCGGTGTATACTCTGGGGTGACATGCGTTGGGACGTAAAACTCAGCTCGTAATTCTCAACGAGAGTACTATAACGGTCCCAAGTTACGTGAACAATGAGATACAGTTCCATGTATTTCCACAACAAGTTCGATCAGGGTTCATTTTGGTGCAGGACAATGCTCTGCCACATATAGCGCTACCAAAGATCTTCACATTAACTGAAATCCAAATGTAACGGTGGCTAGCCAGCAGTCCAGACCTATGCCCTACTAAACAGAAAAACTGTTGGACCAATTGAACAGAAAAGCATGCTCTCCAGGATAAGGGGATATATTATTAATAAAAAGAGGCCATATCCAATATTAAACAAAAAAAGATAAGCTTCTTTTCGTTACCTAAAAAAGAGTAACCGCTTTTTAAACAGTTATTTTTAGTTAAAATTAACATGAAATACTTAAATTTGATTTATTAAATAATTAATTGTCAATTAAACTTTATTCTTAATTATTTAATACAATAGTTTAAGTGAACGAAAATACTATAATGGTCTTAAAAACTTAACAAAATTTAGGTGACTTTGTTTCGAGTAGTTTACATTTGGAAATATTTCTTTCTCAGTTTTAATGTAGTTTGCATTCTTCTGTTTATTTCAAATCCAAAGTAAAAAAGTCGACAAATGTATGTGTCACTTTTTATTGTATCGTTAATCATAAACATATTGTATAGTAGTTCTTTGACGTCATCTGTAATTTATTGACGATGCCTTAAATTGACTGAATTGAGAGTCAGAGATGTTACTTAGTTTAAAAATGCTATTCTAATATATTGTACCTAAAAATCTACTAAACCATTTTGAGAAATATTGTTACTCATCGTGCACTAAGTTATGAAATCATTTTCGTACTATGTGGATCATTCCAGTCTAAAATTAATTTTAGGCTGCTTATATACATCGCTATCATCACTTTATTTTTAAGTTGTCGGCAGTAGACGAGGTTATGGACATCTAATGACAAGTTGGTACCTTAGTCAATGGATATTTGCAGTTCTACTCCCACTGTATAGACGCAGAGGAAGTCAAAGTCATATTAAGCACTCACTTTTTGCCAACCACATAAGTTCCTTCCACTCACGGAATATTAGGCTAGCTTATTATTGCCGTCATTTAGGCACTTTGAGAATTTAGGAGGGGCAAAATGAGAGTATATAGTAAGAGAAAGTAAGATAGGAGTATAATATACCTAGTCTTGCCATAAATATTGTAATAAAGAAAAAAGAAAATTGTTAACTGCAAATAACATTTATTACTTTTACAGTGTGTCAGTTTAATACATAAATATAAAACAATTAAAAATATAAAAAGCTTATTCGAAGTGGTCTCCATTGGCTGCAATACAGTCCTTTAAACGATGAGGCCAGTTATCAATAGAAGCACGCACTCTTTCCATGGGAAAATTCTTCACTGCCAATCGTATAGATTGTTTTAGGGACTCCAAATTATCATGGCGTTTAGAGCAAGCTGTACTCTCTAAAACTGACCACAAATCATAATCCAGCGGATTAAGATCGGGACTAGACGACGGCCAGTCTTCAGCTCTGATGAAGTCCGAAACGTTCGATTCCAACCAAGACTGCGTGGACCGAGCTTTATGACCCGGCGCCGAGTCTTGCTGGAAGGACCATACTTGGTTATTGAACATGGTGATGTTAAGGGGCTTAACTACCTTCTCAAGAATGGTATCTTGATACACTTGTGCCGATGTTTTGATACCTTTTTCACAAAAATATGGCTCAGTCACTCCTTCATAGCTAACACCCCACCAAACCATCACTGAAGTCGGATAATGTCCACGTTGCACTCTGTCGACTAATTGGGAAGCTTCCTTAGAGCTTTGAGCATAAATACGGTCATTTTGTTTGTTAAAATGTTGCTCAATTGTAAAAATTTTCTCATCCGTAAACAAAATTTTTCTGTGACCTCCCTTTGCGTACCGCTTCAGTAGTTGTTTCGATTTTACCACCCTATTCTTCTTTAAATTATCAGTTAAGAAATGGCCAGTGCGTCTCTTATAGGCTGCAAGTCCTAAGTCATCTTTTAAAATACGCGACATGGTTCTAGGTGCTATCTTCATTTCCCGAGATAAAATCTTTTGCTTTCGGACAGGATTTCTTCGAATTCTTTCCCTTACTGCTTTGACCACCTTTTTCGTACGAACACTACGTGGACGGCCAGATCTTTTTCTGTCACAAACAGAGGAGGTCTCATTGTACCTATTAATAGCCCGGTACACAAACATTTTACTAATACCAAGTGTATGGAGAGTTTTAAAAATTGCATTTGGCTCCATACCTACTTTGTGTAATGCTATCACAGCCATTCGGTTCTCTTTATCACCCCACACCATTTTAATATCGCAAAATATTTTACAATGTATTGGCGCCAAAATGAGAAAACACAATGAACAATCGTATAAAAATGACAGATTCGAAATTCAAATGCAATATTTTTTTATAATTAAGTGTAACAGTATTTATGGCCAGACTAAGTACATAAAGGGGTATTGCTTGTACAGATACTTGTAGAGTGAATTTAAAGCAGGTCGGGTTTACATACTTACAACTCAAATTGTTTCTGGAGACCCAAGTAATCTTTAGGCAAATGAATGAACTAATTCAATTTTATCTACTTTAGTTACATAAAATATATGTTTAATATTGCATTGCAAAAATTCTTACCCAAATATCAATTTCAGGGCCCGTGTATCTCTTTCCTTCAAAAACTTCAGGCGCAGCGTACGGAGGAGAACCACACCATGTCGCCAGAAGTTCCCCAGTAGCGTAATAGTTGCTGAATCCAAAATCTGCAATCTTGATGTTCATATTTGCATCCAGTAATAAGTTCTCCGCCTGAAAGGAAAAGCTAATTATAGGACACAGGGTGACTTATCGAAATCTATGACTGATACCTGAACTGCACGTTATTTTCTACACATATTGCTTATAAGAGGTAGAGAAAATTTATTTTTAAGTGGAAATCTATGAGTTTATGGTCAAGCGATGGTGGCAAGTTGTTTCATCACTTATGGGTTCGCTATAGAAGATCCAAAGGTCCTTTAAGATAGAAGCCGCGAAAAACATAACGAAATATAGTTTACATCTTTCTTGAAACTAGAAAAACCCTTTCAAATAAAAACGTATATTTGGTTGACCAATACAGTTTCTAGGCTTACAGCCCGTAGTGGATTGCAATAAGCAGCTTGATTGACACATATTTAATAGGAAATAACAAGTGTATGCAAATGTTCTAATAAAAGAATAAGTTATATAATAACAACTACGATGATTCGCGTAGTAAATTTATATAAAAATTTGTACGAAACTGTCTACAGTCTAAGGCAAAGCTTAGTCTTGTTTCCAACTTTAAGATAAAAATGCATCGCAGAGTTGTACGCTCGCTCAACATACAAAAATACATTCGTATGCATTTTTCGTGTTAGGGTTTTACAAGAAGAGAGAAGCGCCTGAAGAGATTACCATTATGCCGATCTCTGTGCCTTAAAATGATATTTTATTTTTAATTTTCTACCTCTATAGCGTTCTTCACCGAGAAGCGGTATGCAGATAAAAATAGGAAGTATCCTTTTTTTTTTTAAACGTGTGGAAACCCCCTTGGGCCGTCACCCCACCGGGGTTTACGGTGGGGTGGTGTGTCGGAATCGGACCGACTAAAACCACACGGTGTGCCACTCTGCGCCTGAGATAGGAAGGATCCGGGAACCGCTGCTATTACGACATCCAGATCCCTCCTAGCGCCTGCCCGCTACCTCGGGCACCATCTGCGGATAAACTCTCTATTTTAGGCGACGTACGGCACACGCGGATGTCGCCTCCTCGCGGCTGGCCATTGTAGCGGATGGAGGGGAAAACCCGTCCCGTCCACCCGCGGCCACACTCAAGGCGGCATGAGGCGCTGGTATGCGCGCCTCCGCCGCCCGGCTCGCCGGCGGCGAATTGGGTCCGAGTGGATATCGTCCTCCCGGGCCTTCTCCGCCGCCTCCTTCCGCAAAATTACGTCTTCGCAGAAGGTTGCGACCGCGGTAAAACAACTGTCGCTACCGGCCATGGAGCGTATGACGGCCGGTAGTGAGAGATCTCCTCCAATAACTGCAGTAAGGACCCCACGCTGCGCCGCCCAGGCGGAACAAACCGCTAGCGTGTGCTGAGCCAAGTCCTCACTGCAGTCGCAGTGGTGACAGGCGGGACTCAATTCCCTCCTGGCGACCGAGTGCAGATACTTCCCGAAGCAACCGTGCCCGGAAAGAACCTGCGTCAGTCGGAAGGAAAGGGTCCCGTGCTGCCGCCCTGCCCACTCGGCGATGACCGGCTGGAGAGCCTCCACGAGGGCAACGCCAGCACGAGGAGTCTCCAACCGGAACGACCAACGAGCCATCGTGGCTCGACGAGCGGCCTCACGCCACTCGCGTATCTCTTCGGGCGGGGGCCGTATGCCGCTATCCGCCCGGAAGTCAGCCGTCCGCCGATAAACTTCGGCGAACACTTCCGCCTCTAAACCCCACGGCGGAGTTCCGGCCAAGGCGCACGCCGCCTCCGTCGATACGATGCGGTAACCGCGTATGGCTCTAACCGCCGATATCCTTTGAGGGCGCCAGTGGTGAGCCCTATTCTGGGCGGTCAGAGCCGCAACCCACACCGGCGCACCATACAGCGCCATTGACCGGACAACCCCCGTGTATAGCCGTCTCGTCGCGACGCTGGCTCCACCCAAATTCGGCAAAGTAAGTATCCTTCCCTAAGCTAGTAAGCTTACTCATAGCCCAAATTATGAGTTTTTAATCTTCCTTAGTTAATTACACCAGTTAACAAATAATATTAACTTACTTTTGCCAACAATCAATAACGCAGACAATATCTTAATTTGTTTCATATTAACCGCATATATACTTTATTAAAACATAGCAATAACTCTAGACAAAGCAACTATATAACCGACAATATTACCTTGAGATCTCTATGAACGATCCGCCTCTCATGGCAGTACTCCACGGCGGAAAGGATTTGCCAAAACTTGCGACGGGCTGCTTGCTCAGCCATGCGACCATACCGGGCTATATAATCTGTGAAAACACGAAAAAGTTATCATTTATGTCATTTACTGAACTCTATCGGAAGCAACTTGCAATTCAACAACAACGTAAACATGACTAAACTTGTAGACGAAACAAATTAAATTAGATTTCATAGACTATAGTGCCTACTTAAAAGTTCTCAGGTAATAATTTGCTAACTTTTTTTGTGTCATAGACTGATCATACATCAGACATGCTCATGTCACAATTACCATATATAATGAGCATGTATTACCCTACATACACGATAAAACTTTGTAGTATATATGAATATACGTAACTATCTATACGGTCAGTATTTACATCTGATAGATTTTCAATATTTTAAGTTAATAACGACTTTTGTATTAATCTCTTCTATTTTTAGTATAATTAAAGTCGTGAATCGAATTATATTGCTATCAACTACGAACATTTTTCATTTTTTAAGATAATGTATTAAGTAGTGACGTTTATACGCTCAATACAGATATAGTTGTTTAATATATAGTTATTGCGCAGTTATCTTTATATGCGTTCCACATTGTCACGTGAATATTAGATCACGTAGGTACGAAATTCAAAATTAATTTTCATACGTGTTCTTTTATGGAAATAAGTGAACTTAAAAACGCTCGTGAACAGTTTGTATTCTAAGAAATTGGTCAGTTTGATATTCATTTCATGCACGGAATAGAGATAAATAAGGTTACTATTCAATAATGGAGTAATTTTTTGAATACCAATGTTCCTTGTACTCTAGAGTACCTATAATAAAAGCAACAATATACATATAAAGTATGTGCGTAATAACGATAAGGTTCATTCCTTTGACACACAAACACGCGTTCTCGTCGGTCCAGAGAATACGGGGAAGCCTTTAGTTTATTATTAAAATAGGTTAGAGTTTATCGCAGTGTCGAACCTTGAATTTTTATATTATTATAAAACCTGTATAGGCATATGTGTACGAAACAGGAATAGAAAATTCATGTGCTTTGGAATGAAAGCACCTGACGCAGGTGTAGAATGTCAAACAACATATACAGTCTGTCTGACTGTAGAGCTGTTATGTTATGAACATATTATTATGTACATAATGTACTGAGTTTCTCATACTCCAAATAAGTAGGTATACCTATGCAGCGTGAAGATCATTCACACATTACGACATATTATTGTTAAATTAACAGTAATTTATAAGATTAAAAAATTAATAACCATCACATAGGTATAATGTTAATAGTGAAATTGAAAGTTGGTACCGACTAAATTTATTTAAGCGATATATTCATAATTTTAATGTCAAATTTTACCTATTCTTTTCTAATCTTTATTAACCTGATCATACTGTCTAATGAGTATCATATTTAATGATACTCATGCAAAAGAATAGAGATCAGTTAGATTTCGGTGGAACGTAGTCAGCTGTGCGAGAAATTGTTTCCCTACCCCACACGACCTCCCTATTGCCGTCAAAGACACCCTTCTCATGACGTCACACGAAGCCTGCTTACGTCATAGACACAGCGGCCACTAACTCACGAAACGAACACCGTTAATCGATATGGAGGTTATTCGAGACGCTTTATTTATTATTTGCGACTCTATTTAACCAATGCTTGTAATAATAATAATAATTAAAGTAATAGTACAGGGATGAAAACTGGCGAAAGATACATTAGATTCTTTCTTTGAAAAAGTTCTATGTTAACAATATACAATAGTCCACAAATTGTTAAATCGTGTAAGAAAAACATGAACAAATGTTACCTTAATTTTATAAAATAAAATACAAATATGTATATTATATTTATATGTGGCAAATGATGAAATGTTTATGTGTGTGGTTATGGAGTGGTTTGGTGGTTAAGATATTAAGTCGTTATTTCTCGGTATGTGTTTATTAACTGGCTGTTTTAATGTTGTCACTTGTGAAAGTAGAATGGCATCTTATTACAAACTATATCATTATTTGATATTTATGACGTTCAATAAAACTATCTACATCTGATGGGTTCTAGTGTGTAAACTTGTCATACCACGACACAACTAACCGATGGAAATGATGATAGTGTACTAGAATCCAGATTGATTAATATATATTTAGTAAAATTCAGTGAAGCATTTTTCACCTAAACGACTTTAAAAGTAAAAAGTGTTCGCATAGACTAAACACAAATTCACTATTCCCGCGTTCACATAAAGCAAGTCTAGAACGAATTTAATGAAAACATAACTTAGATATTTGGATATTTGCCAAACTTCGTTGCAATTGCCTAAAAAAGAACGAGACAGCTAAGGCTGATAAGACAAGTAATATTGTAAAGTAAATAAAGAAGGGGAAACTCACGGATTGTACTTACGATCACATATTTTTTAAAATTATGTTTAACTATTTCGAAACTGGCAGATTAATAACTACGAGTATACTGGACTGGTCATCAGGTACCGTGACAAAAAAACAACCTTAAGGTTTGATCTTTTCCATTCGAATGCCATATTCATAATCAAGTTTGGAAAGTAGAATTGGAAAATAATTATAACAAGAAAGAAATAATTTTTCAATACCTTTTAGTCTGAAACAGAATGTAAAAAGATCAGATTTTCATGAGAAAGTTTATCTGCGCTATTAAAAAGTATTAAGGTATTAACTTACCAAAAATCTCTCCTTTATTTGCATATTCAGACACTATGTAGATCATGTTTTTCGTCTCCATGACCTAAAACAAAAGAAAAGTGTTTCCTGATTGTATGCTTGTATCTCACTGGCTATGAAAGTTAACCACCAGAAAACCTACGACTGCAGCCTGCAGTTTGGTATACATTTATTATTATTACATCATCTATAATGTTAAGTTTTTAAGATGGTTTCTTTTTTTACAACAGAGGGATTCTTGGACAAAGATATGAATAGGTCATTACATCATTATGTAAAGGCGCTACAAATATGCAATATACAGGCTTAGTGACTGGGTACTAAACACTTCGACTAAGTTTCACTACACAAATATATTATGGATATACAATATAATAAACGTATTATAATAATCATCTACTCAGAAATCATAATAATAACTTCACACGTCCTACTTAGTACGTATGTTTAGGAGACTAATAACAGAATTAGTAAAACAGGTTTTTTCCATTCCTCGCAGATACACCAGCAGCCGTGGTCGCTGCTAGCCTACTAAAGTTATTTTAGCTCGTTAGAAACGTGACTGATAATATGTTTACATTTATAAATATCTGTACTTTATATGTATAATATAAAAAGGATTACTGAAATCTGTACGATAATCCCTGAGAAATAAGTTCATCTCTATCAGATTATAACAAAGAGAATAACAATTTTTGAAGTTTGTTTACAAAACATTGCAGTCTGAAGTGCAAAATCCTATGCCGGTTTTTCAAGTTTTTGTTAATAAAATGAGGTTCTTCTGAATAACACTTGCTTCGCTAAGATTTTCATGATGCAAACCACGAGCGAGTTATGGACACTAAAAAAATTGCAAAGCAAGGTTTCCACTTGTGCTTTAATGTATTTTTTTTTAAAAACATGGACGATGTTTCTTTTTTTATCAGTATTTTTCTACTTTATTGTTTACATGCAAAAATATTTTTGATCGTTTATAAATATTGGAATCAAGTACATGATGTAAGGAGTATAATGGCTCTTTTGTGCTGCAAATAGCAAACAGGGATCCGGAAGGAAAAGAAGCGAGGACTCAACCAAGTATATCGAAAGGTACCGATAACAACTTCTAAATATTTATAACTTGTAAATATGTTGTATACAACTTATTTCACTAACATTTAGGTTACATTTACTTTTAGTCGTAATTTAAATAAGTACTTACATGTATAAAATTTAGATAAATTTTCTATTTCAATAGTACCTTTAAAATTTTTAGTGACAGGTGTACATAATTATATACCTAAATATTACATTCAATCAATTAAAAATATAGTTGATATAAAAGACAACTAAATTCAAGTAAATTGTTTCTTATTTCTCTAATTTACGACACTCAAATTTATGCTAACATTTGTTGGTCGACTAACACAGTATAGTCCATCTATGTTACCTGTTTAAATATTGTAAGCTGTAAAATAAAACTACTCATTGCAGTGTCGATTTGTTTTTGTTTTTTGTATTCTATATTTCATAATCAGAACGAGCGATAAAGAGTACCTATCTATAAATCTTCTGACGTAATACGTTTTCGGAACATGTATACATACATACTAACCAGGATATAAAATCAATTATTTTTTCACTATTTGCGGCCCACTAATATACAGTTTGCACATTAACATTGTGTCAACTAAGTAAAGGTGCCAGTATTACCTTTCCGATGTGGTTTAACTAGAAGGTTACACTACCAGTTTTTAAAATTGCGAAGGGCTCCTTAATTAACTATACTAGCTTCTCTACATAAGGCTTCATTGTATTTTTAACATTTCCGTATTTACTATTTTACATACTCTGGAGGAATTTTACATACTTAGTACGTACTTGGTGTATTTATATTTGTAAATAGAATACGTCTGTTTTGTATTACGTTTTTTATATGTATACACAAACCTCTTTAGTAATATGTTTATTTTTTTATTATCTATAGTTTAATATTGTTATCTTATGAAATAAAACGTAGGCATCCAATGTCACTTGTTGTTTTATAATGTAAGGTACATTTGCTTTGTCCATTCGTTTACTTCTTTGATAATTGTACAAGAATATACGGTATGACATGACGTTCTGTTTCTGTTATTCATTGATAAATTATTCATGTCATCATCGTAACTATAATTAGTAAACTATGATGTTTTAATTGTAAAAGAAACATAGATAATTAACGTATGTTGTAGATTTAATATGACATCATTTAAGTCCACTCGTGTAGTGGTATTCGTCGATATTGGTACTAATTCTGTTGTATAAAAATTCACTAAACTAAAATCACCCAAAATAAGTTGTTTCTTTGTCAAACGATGTTTTAAACGTCAAAGATTGACTAAAATTTTACATGTCGCACTAAAAATTTGGCATTATACAAATAGGTACACACAAAATGGCATTTAGGGAATCGCTTTATTCGACTACATTATTTAATTTTTGGAACGAACGGCATGACGCGAGTTACTGTCAGGTTAGTCAACAATTTTCATGCAACTTAGTACACGACTCTATGAACACATTCTTTTGATTTATTATTATTAACAATATCGTACCTAACGTTGCCAAGTACACGAAACTACATCGCATTTAAATCAATATGTTAATCAACGGTTTATGCCACTATATTGGTAAATAGGATATAGGAAGTGACAAACCTTTATTAAAAGAGTTCATAACAAAAATATCTATTACCAAAATTTAAAATAATTAAGAACCATTCGAGCATAGTATGTGCTTTACGCTTTGAAAACATTGCAAAAGCTATGAAAATTATAAATCCTATTGTGTTTCAATTTTCAAGGTAACTTGCTGTGGAAATAAATAATTTAATAATCACAGTGGACCTCTATGAATTAATAACATGGACCAACATGGTCAATAAATACATAATTAAATAAATAATATTATTTTTTACCTTGTATCATTTTCGAACCTACAAATAAGTATTAAACCTTGTGTTAAATTCTATAAAACACTAGATAATTTAAATAATGTTAACAAGCTGGGACAACGCTATATCGCCTTTGTTTGAATTTAGATTCAATATTTCAATATTTAAATAAAGTAGACATAGCGTTCACAATTACTATTTCTTCAAATTTCCTCATTTTGCCTCAAAGTCTTTACGGTCAAATTAAAAATAAGTTATAATTTTAACCGAGTTTTTTGAATATTTTAAGGTAAATTATTTTATTTAAAAAAATTTCAGCACGGTCACTTTTTGTCAAGGGTGTGATGAACGTTTTTCATTCAAACTTAAATACAAAAGAATTTTGCTTTTTACATAAAAGTAGTAAAGTAACCAACAACTTTATTGTTAATTTTCTATTTTAGTCAGAGAAAGAACAAAACAAAAGACATATTTACTGATTTAACTCGCCTGCACCCATGAACTCGGCCTTAAAATTCATAGTTTCGCTATAAACATGCAAATGACTCACTAAATCTGTTCTGTCGTTTTAAAACAGCTTACAGCTGTTGAGAAGTCATCATTCCGCTACGAAAATGAATGGAAAGCGTGCCCACTATCGTCTATAAATAAACGTACATGTTACACAATTATGAACGAACACAAAACAACTGATATGAATGTTTGATCGCGTTATGATAACATTTCCATAAACAGAAACGCCTACTTCCTGTAGTTTAAAGGACAAAATACACTTGACGCCATTTGAGAGGACAATGTTTGTACACAAGTTTTCTGATACTTCATTCATGCTGACACATGTAATAGCACCGAATCCGTTCATATAGAGATACGTACAATGAAATCTCAATTAGTAACGCGCATTTTCGTGATTGCATGAATTGGTATTGTGCCGGGACCCATTTGTCTTTTGTTGGATAATTTCAACCGCTCAGTTGTCAATTAAAATACACCACAATAGACTACTTAGTCTAGTTACACACTTATATAACTTGAAACTAAAAAGGGAATTAAGCAGAGCTACACAACATAGTCTAGACACTACCTCTCCCTAAAATTATTGAAATAGAAATTAGGGTTGGCTAGCTACATACAGGGCTCCATACAATAATACTTAGTGAAAGTAGACGAAAATTTATATATCAAGTATGGAAAATCACATGTTAAGCTTAATCAACCTGAAACGAGGATCAATAAGGCCGAGACATGCACACGACAATGTTAACAAATATAAAAATCTAACAACATTCAGTTATTTTCAGTTTTTTGTTTTGTAAATATTTTTCTATAGTATATTATACTCGTTCTTACCAAACTGCCACAGTATTTAGGAGTATTATGTAAAAATTACAGCAAGAGCAAGAATTAATTGATTGGTAAACTGCAAAGGTACTATGTCAAAGCCGTCGCCGGTATCTGACAAGAAAACCCACATCTTAGTAGATATTAGAATAGTGTCATCTTTCTATGAGATCACTACTACACATGACATGACGTGATACCTTGTTCGATTCGACCATCTGTCGACTAAAACATACGTATCTTAATAAATCGAATTTACAAATACAATTTGGAAAAGTATTCAAATTACACAAGACAGAGAATTGTTTCTGTAAGCTTTAATATAAACTCATTACATCATCTGTGGTGATGATTCATTCTATTTGGAATAAGATGTAAATGCAAGGTTTACTTATTGTAAATAATAAACTAATATATGTGTAGTCTTTATCACGTAAAATCATTAGTTCCACATTTCAAGATTTCTTAGTATTAATAAATTCTTTACCTTATTACAGTTGTACTATTATTTAGGAAATAAATTTAAAAACCGCAGATTTCCTTAGTGTCATCGTAATGAATATCAAAGTGAATCCCCGATTTTTAGTTAACAGTTTACTTTAACATATTATCTAGCCGTAACGTTTAAAAGTGTCCACGTTATCTAACTTTAACGAGCGCCCCCTACTGGAAGTTGTGTATTTTGTGTTGTATACTTTACGGCTTAGGAGATACGACCTCGGGGAGTCTCGCAGCGCGCGCCTCACTAGAGGCGCCAGTGTATTTGTTTGAAGGAAGCGTTTCCTTATGTAGAGCTGACCTTAGGATGTTTATTATTAAACTTTAAAAACAGTGTCTACTGGGAAAATCATGTTATATACGTATAATTACTATTATAACAATACCCTTTATGTAATTTAAAACAGAAAAAGGCAACTGTAGCCCTTCCCTTCACGAATTAAAGCTATTAAGGATTTTATTATGATATTAAGTGTGGGTTTTATTATAATTTAATATTAACACTTGAACTAGAATAACATTCATAGTTACATCACTTATCTAATTAATTGTATTCAAGGTAGCAATAAAATATTTATAGTTAAGTTAAGCTAAAAAACTACTTCAATCCACATATTGGCTTCGTCATCAGTTTATCGCTGTCAAGACCAATTTATAGACCTCGTGAAAAGGAACCACATAGATCCTGAACGACTGACGACTGAAGAGTACTTCCTGAATCCACCTACAGGCCTACCACTAGAGTAATTCGAAAATGTCGACTATTTTTATAAACTACATTATACATACAACGTTTGGTTTACATCTTTTATAGGTACGACCACTTAAAAAAATAACCTAGAACCAAGATTTGTTTACAAATATTGTTTTATATTATTAGTTACGAAAGTAGCAAAAAAAGCTTGTTAATAACAGGAACGTGACGTATTAATCTATTTTCTGGCACTTTGAAAAATCGTGATTATAAATGAAAAGGTTACCAAAATTTCCATGTGATGTATGAGAACTAAACATGCGATTGCTGACGTAAACTGCCTCAAACGTAATGGTATTTCATATACCTATACTAACTTCTGACGTAAATAACATTGTTAAAACACAATGAATGTAGTTAGCTAGGTAGGAGGTAAGTAGGAGTATTTAGCATTAATCTTCAAAGACCCTACAGCTTAAGCATAGTTTGCAAGTGTTTCAGCCTACGTTATTAGCAAAATTTGACCTTTTAAAGTAATTATAAATGTATTTGCTCGTCTCATTCCACTTACGATCTAAGTACTAACACCCATAGTATAGTCACGCGTCGCTTCTGCTAACGGCATGTCGTATTCCAACCTCATTTTGCCAGCCTAATAGTATTACTGTCGCATTATTCGGAGCGAGTCATGTGCAGAACGTAATAGGCGTAACCAGTTGACACTCCATCGAGTCCACTGTTTTATACATCGTATAATATATGTTGATATATAGACCATGGTTTTCTTCCTTGCTTACAGCGTTCGTGACAATGAATTGTTTTTGGTGTTTTCATATACAACTATTGAAACCACTAGTCAAACAAAGGTGAAAAGTCAACAAACGTGAACGGCCGCACGCAATACATGTCGATATTTTTGCTTAACAATCAATGGACATGCCATCACATTTATCACTGTCATTTTGCCGTTATTTTATCGGTCAACAATAGCTAAGCTAGGCGATAATTTAAGCATGAGTGACGGTCATATTCTTAATTATTCAAGAAAGTTTGGACGTTTTTTATCTTCATTCAAATCACGTTATCCACAATTTATTTAAGACAGGAAGAAAGTCTTAATTAATATACATAATGAAAAAAATATGACTACATTTAATACTTAGCGACTACACTTTTTTGTTTTTTAAATACTCTTGTGACTCATATGTACTAATATTACGAAACGACATTATATTATCCGTCATGTAGTATAACATTGTGACATTATAAACTGTTCGATTGTAGATTCATAAACGGGAGATATACTGACCTGGTAAAGCTTAATAATATGAGGATGATCCAGTCTCTTCATGATATCCACCTCTCTGTAAACTTTCTGAAGATTACTGGCGTCTAATTGTGATTTATCTATTATCTTAATTGCTACCTGTAAACAGAAAAAAAATTGTTTAAATAGATGTCATAAGAAAAATATTACTTATGAAATATTTTTAATTTCACATAGAAATGTGAACATGTTTTCCTAGCCTTAAACTAATGAATTAAATTCTGATTCCTTTTATAATACCGCAATTTTGTTATTGTTTTAAGATAGAAAATCATGAAATCCCAGGATAGTCTCTTATTTCAATAATATTAATTAGGAAAATAAAGGACAGGACAACTAGAATTTTATAATAAAACAATCATTTTTTTAAATTTCCTTAAAGCAGAAGACAAAACTAATAATATTGTATTAAGATCGCCTTTTGCCTGTGACTGGCAAGATTTAAAATTTATCTGCATTTCGGAAACCAATCTTGCTCTTTGATAGAACTTTAAGTTGGATTTTTTAAAGATTTTTAATGACTTTCGCCAATTATGAGACAAATTAATTTAAGGCACGTATCACCTTAAATAAATTCTAAATTAACAATTCACAAATTTTTTAGATGTGTAGTAGGAGCAGATACAAAATTAGATTTCTGATATTTTACTACAAGACAATTAGTATAGGGATTGAAGTATATATGTATATTAGCAAATGTTCTTCACTACCGCATAAGCATGCAGATTAAAATTTTGAAAAAATCATAAATCGTGCTAATGGTAACAATTTAAACAAGCTTGTAATATAACATGTTCCTAACTCAGAGAGTCGAAATTTAAAAATATGACACTTAAATAAAAACCACCATACCATATATTACCATTTTACGATAATATATTTAAAAGTAGTATCCAAATAAAAATATATATACCTACGTACCGTCAAGTGTACAGTACGACTTATCATAAAGAAACGTTATCACTTTACTTTTTTTGAGCGTAATAGTACCGTTAATGCCTCCTGAGTCTTCATCCACAAAGGGGCGCTGACGTCAAAACGAGCGTCATTTCGAAACGCTCATACCAATTGACGTGATTGTGGCAACGGTTTCGTCTATCACGGCGAGGTTTAACCTGACCAGCAAAATACGGCAGAAGGAAAAGAAAGCCATTCTTCATATTTATACAACAAATAATGTTTTTAATTGCGTAGTGCTCTAAACAATTCTTAATGATTACGCCTTTGATTAGATATTCGTATATCAATCTTTGCAATCCAAAAATAAATTACAAAAAAAGATTACTGGCAACCAATAACGCAAGAAAAATAAATTTCGAAGTCACTAACACTATCCAATATCAAAAATAAAGTCTACAAAACTATAATAGCTAGGTATGTGTAAGAATATCTTAATTTAATTGATCTTTAAATAACTGAATAATGTACCTTTATAATTAAATATGATCAGTTCAGTACCGTCCTATGATATATTCCTATTATCTCCATTTATACATAACTACACAAAATCAAGTGCCTTTGTGGCAAGATATCGTGACGCAATCTCTCTCAAGGCCTTAACAAGAATGATTAGATCTACTTCAAAAATAATGTCAATAATAAGTTAAACATATAGAGTTGTACTCAATGATACCACTTATATTTTTAATAATCATACTCGTGTCTCATTTACTTTACTAGTTAGAAAACCCAAAAGCAAAAAAGCCAAGTCAACAACCACTACGTGTTATTGTTAGCAAACTTTTTTTACTTTTCTTTATTTATTTATTATAGTATTTGCTACAAATACTTAAAGAATAGAAATACTTAGGGCGGACTAAATACCATACGTATTTTCTTCCAGTAATTCTTTGAATAAGTAGAGTTGTGTATTTTTAAAAATAATATTTGTCCATCCATATCCATAATACATACATGTCTTTATCCTTGGCGTATATTTTATACTTTTTTAAGGAGGTAGTTGCATCAAATACGTAGGAATTTGAAAAATACAGTTATACATATTCTGAAAATCATCAAATAATACTGGTTTCATACAATTAAAATTGTGTAATCCATTTAAACACAGTCAAAAAGAATATTAACCGAGTAGTTCAAACAACTCATTTACAAAACTCAATTAAAAGCTACGAGATAGAAACATAGTTTGTAGAACAGATATTAAAACGGAACACAGGGACAGCTATGATTGTAATTGCAGTAATAGAAGTTGAACTACCGGTCAGCTGGTCTGACATTGACCTCATTGTCCAGATAACAGCATTGCGCACACGACGATGTTACGTCACAAGATTGGAAACACCCTCTCTTGCAAGATTAATTTTATAAATAGGCTACATCGTAGAAAGACATCGTTAGTACTTAGTACCTTGGAGTATATCAATTTCACAATAATTCTAGTAAGCTTTGTCATCGACTTTCAACATAATTCATTAACTGCAATTATAAAGGTTGTTGTATATTGTGGTTCGGTATAATTTTAACTAACAATAGTATGCGTAAATGGAATAACACGCATAAGACTAAAAATTTGTACTTTTCTGTAATTCCTCTACGTGGATTATTTTGTCGAGGACAATTACTTATATTTTAATAAAAAAGTAATGCAGTCACTGCTATTGTTTAAAGAATATAAGGTTGCAGTGGGAATTGAAAAACGTCTTTTTGGTCCACACAAAAACATTTCATTACTACATACTAGTCAACACTTGTCTTGCATAAAAATTGTTACGCCAATGATTAATTTTTATCTTTCTCTTTTCATATTTAACCATAATTGAAAATGTCCTTATAAATAAGTTCTAGAAAAAAATAGTAATATATAGGTATATTTTGGGTTAATTTTACTACCAACATTAATCGGAGTGTTTTTAAGACTATCATTTTATTGAGATTACACCATATCGTATATGTAGTTTTATACCGTCCTCCATTATGTTAATTTATTTTTGGAAAAACAGTAACTCAGAACAACTTAAAATTTATTAATGTGTCTAATTCAAACTACATGTTACCTACATATACACTATCTACGTCTTTGTCGTCAAACTACAAATACCCAAAATTGTTATACTGTAATAAAGTTTTCGTCAAGATCAGTTTTTAAAGATTCAACGTCTGATGTGACGCATGTTCACCATTGGCTGCTTGTATGTAGAGGTAAGTGGCCGCCTCGGAATCTCAATTGTACAACACGGAAAGACTTCTCTACCGAAATGAGTCGAGGACACCGCCCGGATGTCAGATGTTACGGATACACCTTAAATCTCCACCCATTATACTAACCTAACCTAACTTCTAAGTTTGGGAATCCCGAGGTCATTGAACGCTATGCCTATTGTCTTAGTGCTCCGTACTGGCAGAGAAGCCAAATACTAGGTACTGGGTAAACCGTTGCGAGATATATTCTTAAAAGACATAATAGGTACCGCACACGAAATATTTCTTTAGATAAAATAAATGTTTAAATACTTATCTTTAACATATTATAGCATATTTTTCTGATTATTTTAGGACAGTTCCATGTTACTTTCAACATTATGACACACGCAATGGTACAAAAATTACAGTTAATATTTTCATGTCGTTACCGTGCAGATATCTTAATAAGTATGTCTTGATTTTTTTTTTTATTATATATACCTGCTTTGGCCTGTGGCTCTACCCGCGTATACGTCAGTTATAGCGGTAATTATTTAAACTGATACAGCTTTTTTATTTGTCAACCCACAATACATTAAGAGAAAGCTGCATCTACATCGGTTAAGCCACTTATTAGGTAAGCGTGCAGGAGCACACAGATAAATAGACAAAAATTATAAAAACTGTTGTTTTGAATTCTGATAGTTTAATAAAGATTTTTTCTTAAATATCTTTAATGTACTCGTACAGATATTGCATCGATCTTTAAAAATTTTGTTATATGTTTGAATAGATTTTACTAGAGATGCCACGAATAGTAATTTGGTCAAATACCGGACAACGAATATTCGTCGAGTTTCTGGATCGCTGCTGATGGTAGATTTAAGCCTCGATCAGAAAGATGTTATGATGACGCACCGTAGGTGCTTTAGTTTTATTCGTGATTGAGGCGTGTCACAACACATTTTATTATTATTATTTTTTAATTTATTTGTCACCTGCCATCATCTTTTAGTGTGAACAGTGTACGACTAATTTCCGAAGCAGGTATAACGCGTGTGAGGAAAAAAATAGAGAAACAAGTGTTTCAATCGTCATAGTGAATGGAAATAATTTTTATATATCTCCTTTCTTTCTACGAGCGTTTTTCCCAAACTAGGTCGGTTTTAATTGTATTACGTCTATTACTATTGTCTACACAATCCAAGTACTAGGTGAAATCGAAGTTCCGTGGAAAGACTGCTGTAGGACTGTTTTATTTCGTTATAAGACCCCTACGTGCCTCGGACAGCACATTAAGCCGTCGGTCGCAGTTGCCATAAAAAAGTCCGATAACGGTCGAATAATGAAAAAACATGACCGAATAGCCGATTACCAAATATTTATCGACTATTTGTGGCATCTCTAGGTTTTAGTTTCCCAGCTACCCACTCATCATTTAACAGTAGTGGCAGTAACTACTCCGCTTTTAAGGGCGACAATTAACCATAAATTTCCTCGAATTACGTAACAAGAACAAAAACCTTAAATCGTAATAAATTCCAGAGATCGGACACACGAAAAACGTTTTGTTTTACGTTACTTCTACACAAAATGAACTACAATCCTAACGAAGAATCGTTTGGAGCGGATTTATAGATCCCTTGTTCCTAAAGCGGTCAATTTTATTGAATTAACGTTTTAGGCTTAGCACCTCTCTATGGAGGGTTTATGTTGATTCGACCTTCTGGAAAAAAGTAGTTAAACGAATCAACTCAAGGCTCTGTACATTTTAGATACTATTCTGTTAGAATAAGTAATATAATTTGTGGTTGGACGCCTGTTAGATGAGGATTAAAAATACTTTCCTTAGAAAAAACAATGCTAGGTTTATGTACACTACTTTAAACACTAATGTGTGTTTTGTTTATTGGTACAAGTATGATTGATGATAATCACGCTTGATTTATTTTTCTACATTTTATTTTATCTTGTTTTTTCTCCTGTTTCCTGAGGTTAATATAATTAGTAACAACTTGTATATTTGATATTCATGTGCTATACAACAAAGTTTGCCTTTTCGTTATCTTTATGTGTTCCGTGTCCAAACCGTAACAAATATCATTAGTAGACCAGTGACAAATCACCACCACCGTTCTAACTAGAAAACTAAACAAATTACACTCTTGTGAAAAACAAACAGACACGATTTGCACTTGCTTAAGAAGCTGCTAACTCAAAGTTCTTTGACGTCCTCAGAAAACTCCGCAAGGTAATACAGTCAGGATAGGGGGCCTTTTAGGTAAAAACTATATTTCATTTAGGTACATTTAGGATACAATGAGTTTATCAATCATGAATATAAGAAAAAGTTACGTGGGTACAATAGTAAAACTTTAATCTTATATGTAAATAGTTAACAAACGGTGAAGCTATTATGAATAGTGTATCTGTAACAATTTTAAGTATTCAATCTATATCATGTTTGCCTTAAATATATAAAAATAGATAAAAATGAGACCTAAAAGAGAAATTCTAATAATAAATTTTCGACACGTGTTCAATCAATTGATAAATTCTACCCAATTTCATATTCACGTGTAGGTGTATAAGGTTATTAATAATATTGGGAAAGAAAATTCCTTACGAATAAAAGATGTCTATAATAATGAACTGAGCTCTTTTTTAAGCTGAAGTCTAAAGAGCAGTGGACCGTTAAAGGCTGTTGATTTGTGATGTGATAATTAATTAACCGTAAGCATTAAACATTTTTTGACTTTAAGGTAACGGAAACTGTCACCATTTTTCAAACGTCTGATGAGCTTAATAATTAGCACAAGTACCTAGCAAGGATTGACAACAACACATGACAATAATTATGTTTTTTAAACTATTTATACCAAACCGCATTTAAAAATAGAATGTCACAAATACGTAGTACAGTCGAAGCTATTTAAGGTTTTTCTTTAGCATATAATTTAGACTTTTAACTCCAGTTTGTAAAAACAAAATTGTGCTATTTAATAGAATAATAAATAATAACAAATATTTCCGACAACTAACATACAACGGTCTAGTTTCAAACTAAGCAGAGCTTGTAATGTGGCAGCTAGATTGACTGATAGAATACTTAGATCCTTTTTTTTGTAAATACCCACATGTTATACGTAAAAAGCACCCAAACTCCTAAACCTGAGAACTGAGGCCAAGACCCCAAGCACAGTGAACTCATTTGCTACTACTTCCCCATCTAGGCAGTCATAATAGAGGCAAAAAACCTCTTTTTACTACCATTTGTTACAGTTCTCGAATTTTACAATGTATACAATTTACAATAGGCTAGATGACACCTTAGTCAAATTAGTTACTTTTTATCATCTGTCAAAACGACAATTTTGTATGAAAAATGTACTAAATACCAAATTGTGACGTCATTGTTTTAGACTACTCAATTGAACAATATATTTCACTGTATATTTGATTAAAATTCGTAATAATAATAAAAACCTACGTTAATTGTATTTGCCGAGATGTTTCGCGATATTAGTTTTAACGAAGTGGACATTGGTATTTATTTACGATACAGTCATCTACCCAATTATACTCATGTCGTCTCGTCTCGGCTTTCTTTATCATCCCTAATTAAATTATTCTTATTGTGTTACAATCATAATGTCCACACTGAAAAACCTGCTTGATGTCATAATCAGCTGAATCATCTTACGTCAATTTAATAATGCAGACTAAGAAAATAATAGCTCTATCACGGATGCATTTGATAGCGGTTAATATATCAGTGTAATTATATGAACACAAAATCAAGAAAAAAAATACCAGTGCGAAACGGGTTAAATTATACATTAATGTTTTCTAGAGGTAAAAACATCTTTACCAATAGGTAATTTATTGTAGCCCTCAGATGCGAGCGTCCAAGTCTCGACCGAATTCAGGGACGTTAAGCCCTTCAGTAACAATCAACAAGTCTAGACGACGATCAATATTCTTGCTAAGGCGAGACAGTAATTGTGTGAAGGAGATAGGTATATGTTCGTTGTTCTCCTTTAAAATCCTTAGTAGTCGGAAAAATCCACTAAAAATGTTGTGTAATAAGCATCCTTTGACAAACACCCTAACTAGAACATCAGATGTTAGATGCGATAACGTGAAAATTTATGCCCACAGTTTGGTTCATTAGTTCTATTCCTTAAATTGTAAATAAATAAGCATACCTAGTGATTTGACGTGAAAGGTTTAAGATATTTTAATGTTATCTCTTCATAAGACTTTTGTATAACTAAACAAGTTGATCTGATGAAGCAATTGATAGTTTTTATTCGAGGTGCCATGAATTTTCGCCAACTATTCAGTATTCGACTATTTGATCATTCGATATTCGGCAGAATAGTTTGACACATTCGGCCAAATATCGAATAAAATAAATAGAGTAAAAAAAAAACATGAATGCACAATATTACTCACAAATACTTTTATTCTGTCAATAATTATCATTTAAATACTTAAATCTACCAGTGGTAAGTTATATAAACAGGGTTACAAGTAATGCCGGGGTGTAGTCAACATTATAACTAATAAATTATGCTATTAATACTATTTAAGAAACTTAACTATTTTTGAGATATTAGACTTGTAATTTTTTTTTGCCTTTTTGCATTTTATTTAAACCCTACTATTTTCCTTTATATCCCTATTATTTTCCTTCATTTATTGTTTTTATATCGTCAATAAATGGTTTTATAATTTCCATTGGATGGTTAATAATATAAAAATAATATCGTAAAAATATTTTTTTCTTGCATGAATCGTTAAAAAAATATTATGACAGCTAAGTTGCAGACCCGTTGGAAAACACGTACTTACGTATTGTCAGTATGTAGTTTCATAGAAAAAACTAAGACGAATGAATGTATTGAGAAATAGCACATAACTTGGTAGTGCTTAGTTAAAAATTTATTTCCATTATCGTAATGAACGGAATCAAGTTTTTCAGCATTTGTTGTTTTTCCTTTACACATTATACCTATTTCGGCAAATTGCCGATCACTGCACACACTGCTACCGGGATTAGACAATTAAATCTTAGCAAAATCGCGAAATAAAGTGTGTTGTGACAAGATTCAATTACGAATAAAAAAGAGCACCCACAACGCGTCATTACACCATTACGATGCGGGTCTCGCGAAAAGTAGTAAGCGCCGAATATTCGGCGCTACGGCTATAAGTCACCGAATATTCGTTACTCGACCGGATCACTTTTCATGGTATCTCTAGTCTTTATAACCTTACGTCCTATCACGTAATATTTTTAAATAATAAAGGAAAAGTTTTAAGGACAAAGTTTTCTTTCTATATATTTAAAAACAATAGAAATGCACGAGTGAGTGGCTTCGAAATGCACGAGTAAATGTAGTGCGCAGCGACGGCGACGCTGAGGAAGCATAGTACCCTCCATTCTAGTGACCCTCTTCCATCATGTTCGTTCGGTGCACTACAAGTTAGTTTTTCAAGGATAAAAATGGAAGATATTGCATGAAGCATTCAATAGAGAAAAGAGGGTAAATCAAACGTAAACTACGTAAAAACATTGTGAAATTACAATATGACTGAACGTGTCATTCTTGTGTCAATGTAATTTTTATAGCGTATAATCAATTAAAAATCGTACTTTATATAGGATTTGTTACTCAATTTTTGATTAGTAAATTTCAATTGAAAATGGACGATTGACGTCACTACAAAAGATAAGTACATATCGAGAGCAAACAAACACTGGTGTCTCGACGTTATCGTGTTAAATTATCTTGCCATAAGCGTTTACTATATAATTTAGTTGCTCATGCATTCAATAAAATATGCAGAACTAAAGCAATACAAAGTGAAAGTTTGAAACTAAGATGAAGATGTCGAGGGTGACCGCCAGACTGCAAAATGTAGATAACGACCAGTCAGTGACGCAAAGCTCCAAAATAGATAACGCATTTGCGTCAAGCGCACATTTTTCAAGCAGTGTAAATGGAGCGCGTGCCATACAATATGGTTTCCTGGCAAAATATTCGCCAGATTTACACGTGATAATCACGCATCTCCTGTCTGATATCGCTTTCTTATTTCACTAAGCACAATTGATAGTCACGCAGTGTCACTTACGGCTGCTACATGTGCCTTCTTACAAAATACAGGTATTCATTAACTTAGATTTAAGTACATTACCATCAAATTACAATAGCGACGCTTTCAAAATGAAACAAACCAGACATTGAATGCGTTCGGTGCGAAGAACGATTGGCCGTCACCTTGGTATTAATGGCCCAAAGAAAAAGTAAAATAATAAAAACAACGCAATGCGTGCAGGCAAGGTCGATGCCGTGGTATTTCTGGACGCGGCAACTCGCAACCGACGCTTCATTCGACCTCATCCAACCTACTACGCTGAATCACCGATTGAGAGTTGTGTTCCACGAAACTAAATATTTCGCTTAAATTTGTTTTATTGCAATAATCTATACTTGTGTGTTAGTTAATCATAAAATGATGAAAATTATAAATTTATGGTTTCTATATTAAAATATTCTGCCTCTGATAACTCTACTACTCTACTTTTCTTTGAATTATCGTTACAGAGTTGGATAGATCAGTCTTTAGAACTCCATATTTGATAATTTTGTTTATGGAATTTGTAACCCCCAGCTCCGTTGGAAAGTCGAAATCATACTAAATACTTGTGTTGGAATGTATAAGAATATTATTGAATATACATATTCAGTGTTTACTTGGCTGGTTAAGAGCGGTTATTAAAGCAAACATACAGACACATCATAATACAATGAAGGCCGAGGGCGTCCGCTCTGTTATTTCGGTGCATTCATTCAACGTTGCGTCCTCGTAAGTCGCTTTCTGCGATGCGTCATCTTCAATTCAATCGGGAATTCTAAACAAATCTCTTTGTGTATTCGGTCTTTTAACAACAGAAACTTGAAAATTGATATAATCGCTTGTTAAAAAGTCGTTTGTACCAACGCAGTACGTAAATATGAGTCATTCACGACGCTGCACAGTATTCGGACAATGACCCAGTTCGGTGCCATAGACTCGCGCTATATTAAATTATTGAAGCAGCCTTTCATAGTCATTGAAAGAATAATTTCTTCAGAACAACATTATAAGCATCGTATCAGAGTTATATTTTCATTGCCTGCAGATTGATTGATTGAAAGAATTAAAATGCATTTTAGCGCTTCTCCATCCAAACAGAAATGTTTAAATTAAATGTTTTCTCTGTAGTTATATTGACAATAAGGGTAACAAAAAGGATGATTTGTATTAAAATAATGTAGAAAAATCACTATTAATTGCTATAAATATTGATTTCATTGGACATTCATTACATTATCTTTTTAATTTTTATTGCTATATGTTTACTATTAAAACTTACACGTGCGGTATAGATAAATACAATGTACAATTAATGGTTT
Organism: Hypercompe scribonia; assembly: GCA_949316085.1. Lineage (NCBI taxonomy): Eukaryota > Metazoa > Arthropoda > Insecta > Lepidoptera > Erebidae > Hypercompe > Hypercompe scribonia. The sequence goes on along the minus strand of OX438981.1, from coordinate 11,637,649 downwards.
TTTAGACTAAATATTTTTTTTGCATGTTTTGATCAGCAAAAAAATATTACAGTATTAGTATTACATTACATTTTTAGATTATATCAATAATTTCTTATGACATCTTTTTCGTTTCCATTTGTAACGAGAAATCGCAATTAAAATATAAAAAACTTTATTCAAGCAAGCATAAAGCATTTATGTTTCTAAAACAATGGATATTGCAGTAAATTATTGTTACACATACTTAAGAATCTCATGTTTGCAATATTTCGTAACATAACCTTATTGACTTCATACATGAATGGCTCTGGCAATAAGTGACATATTTCTAAAAGTAGACAAACCTGACTGTGGTAGTACTAAAATTATTTTGGTGTATCGTCAAATCCAATCCTTTTTCAAAATGGTTTTTTTTTTTGCAGTATACATTTTCATTCTATTCGATATATGATTTAGTTCTTTTTTCTGCAATATATAGCTATAAAATTTGCAATATATATAATGAAACAAATAGTTCTTTGTTTTAGCGATTAATATCCTCACCTAAATTTAAAAGCAGTATACGAATCGAATCCGAGACGTCTTCAGAAATATTTACCTTAAATAATGTTCAACAGTAGATTAGTTTAAGTAATATGTCAGTAGAGCAGTTAAATATATTAAAAGAACTCACGTGAGTTCTTTCAACATTGTATGAGTTACATCATCATTTACATTCTCTTGTATAGCACACATCTTGTATAGTAATCGTCCCCCGAGGTTTCAAGGATTTCATTTCTAGGGAATATTCGAGTCTCTTGCAATAGGTTCACATGTGGCGGATACATACTATTTCACCGTGAGACCCAGTGAGGTGATGACCTGTGGGGCCTAGTACCGTAAGTAACATTGTATGCGCCCGGTGTTAGCTTCCGTAAGTAGCCCATATGCCAATAGCTTAAACAACTCCACTACATTAGTAGTGTACTGTTACTTTTATTGTAGTTGTTCTATTATATCGTAGTTCAATTTCAACACGTTACATACACATACGTGTACGTAGGCACGCTAGAGCTTAGCTGCATTTTTAAATAATTCCATCGCCATCACTTACATATTTGTAACTCCTCATACGAATGGCGACGATTATTCAATTTCTTTGATATTTAATAGCTACATAAAACCACTGACAAGTTAATTAGAATTATACACTACTCCTTCGTCACTCTTTATAGGTTAACTATAATTTATAGGTAACTCATTATTGTCATATTTAATAAGTATCTGCTTGTAAACCTACCAACGTATCTGACATTGCATTTGATAATTGCGCACATACGTAAAAGGAAAATTACGATAAACTGATTACAAATGTTATTGATTTGAAGTAGGCGAGTAATCAAATCTTTTGTGAAAATAGAATTGAATAAAAACTCCGATTAAGCAACTACAATATAAAGTGCAAGATAAATAGTAAAAATGTGATTTGGAGTCGAGCGAAGCTACAACTGAATTCACTAACGTATATTTTATGATCTGGGGGCACGGTAATACCGCCGGCACGTCAAGAGAAAAACAAAGCTACAAGAGTACCTATCACCCTCCACTTGAAGGCTTCACGTGACTAAAGCCTTTATTTTTGTGAACAATTATAAGTAACTTTGTAATCATGCATATGTATGTATTTTTGTACTTAGATATTGCAGTCATAAAGTCAACACGTACAAAACAAGACACAGTCAACATATATGAATACTGGACGTGTTTAGTTTAATAGTTGTTTAAAGTAATTGTTATAACAACCAAGAATATTGTTACTGCACTTAGATGCTTACGATATAAGGGTATTATTCCAATTTTGACATAGACGGTACCTACCTCTTTCGTGATCTTATTAATTTTTGCCTAGTCTTTATATTGGGTCAGAAATCTGAAGTATCGTCTTTCATAACGTCATCCAATGATAGGCAATTTTTAGCTTGACCTAAGGAGAAACCTGCCCTTAAATTTAAAATGTTTAGTTCAAGAAAGTTACTCGAGCCATAGATATATAGTTAAACTCTCGGACACCCTAAGAGTACTCGTAGCAAGTAGTCCTTCAAAGTCGTTTCGCACTTGAAATTTTAATATCTGTATATTACAAATATCTAGGTAGAATATATCTATTTTTTAGATATTCTGTTTTCTTAATATCATACAATTTTAAAATAAGAATCACCGAATCAAAAATCTAAAAAATCTAGAAAATGATGTATTTTCCACCAAATTTAAAAAAGAACCAATTTTAAGTATTTGCAAAAAATTCAATAGGAAATCGGAAAAGACGTAAATATCACGTAGGTTAGTACCTACCTATACATAACATTCGAATTTAGAAAAAGTCGAATAGACAACTTCATGAAGTCGGTTAATATTGTTTAGTTACGTATTTGCCATTACAACCATGAATAAGTTTTAAGTTACATGTTAAGGAAAAGTCTATCCATAAAGGCTTAACAGCAAGTACTTCACCCTAGATAAAACCAAATTTGCGTGTAGGAAAATCCTCTTGTTTGCAGTAGATGATACGCGACATTTTCGTTTTCTGACCTGTTTTACATACCTTACCAGTACACAGAGTAATATATTTGTTATAAACTAGAAAAGAAATTTAATATTTTTCAATTCTTCACTCTCACCTCAGTCTTCGTTATTCGATGTCGTGCTAACTTAACGACGGCAAAATTTCCCTTGCCAATAGTCCTCTCGATGTCATAAAATCCCACCCTAATGGGGGTTTTCGCAGGACGTTCACGGTCCGCCATTGTTGATTATATTAATACCATCAAAATTCAATTGGACTTTCTTGTATCACTTCGTAACTCGAGGGTTGATACATAATTAACCATAACACTTTTTTGTTTATATCCATTAGTGATAAGTCATTGATGCACACTTAGGAGAGCGAGTTATCAAGCTTCCAATATGAACGTATTTAGTATCCAGTCATTTGATAAATAAATAGCACTTTTTGATTTTAATTATTGTATGTTTATTACTGTCATGTTGAGTAAAAAGTATCAAAGACAGTAATGTAGGTTCGTGTTCCGTATAAATAAACACTGAATTATTATTTTTCAGATTGCTTTATAAACAGGTCTAACGCGCACTTAATAAGTTCAGGGTGGTAATTAACACTTTATATATATTTATATATGGTGTATAAAATTTATTTACAACGTTAGAAAATCGCACAGAGGCGGCGTGCGCGTATTACACGCTTTGGGCACAACGTCACGCCGCCGCCTCACCGGCTGTCAACCGGATACTGAACTCGAGTCGATCGAGTACTCGTAGAACGAACGAAACGAAGCACACAACAGCACCTACTTGCCACCTACCGCGACGGCACACGCGCGCGCTTTCAGTCTCCCGCCAGCCATGTTGATTCTATTCATGACGTCAACAAGGTGTTCACTGCTAAGTCTGATATATAACTAGATAGATGTATATAATAATAAGCTTTCAAGTTTTTTCAGGCCTTCTAAATGTATGTAGTTAGTTCGTTTTGAAAGTATTTGGCATTGAGTGATACTAGAGTGATAAAGTACAGATGCCATAGTGATGTTTCTATGCTATTCAATAAACGAATCCGAGTTTTCAAATTAGGCTGTAAATTTTGTAAATGATAAAAGATAAGCTTATCTTGACATGAAAGAACCTGAGAATTAGGGACAATGAAAGAACAGAAGACAAACGATTGTGCTTATGCTACAATGTTGATTAATCACCACGTTCGTCTCCAGAAGGCCAATTCTCATAAAGCACGATTTTAAATTTCGATCTTGCAAATGTAATAAGAGAATTTTTTGTAAAAAAAAATTAGTATTACTGAAACTAGCAAATTACGAATACAATTTTCGGTTACCTTATTATATGTTTAAAATATAATATTTCTAAGTACTTACATAAGAAATAGGTTCTGTTGGCAATTCTTAGTGTATTTAATGAACTACTCAGTTTTAAAAAATGTAAACACGGACAAAGTATAAAATAAGGTAGTAAGGTCGCATCACCTAAGAATAAAGATTTGTTTAACATTAAAGAATTACTATATTTTTTTTGTATATGGTAATTAATTTTAGTTACTCTGGTATTACTGTGTAATTTCCAGGTTTTACTTCTAGCACTTATAGCATAATAGAATCTTTCTGTCTTTATTTCCTCTAAGATTCGGTGACAAGGGAAAAACAAATGCAAGCAGCTCAACTTGGTGTTATAATTAGAACCTGCAATGCACCTAATATTTTTTTTGCAATGTGATTGTGGAAGGCATTGGGCATAAATTACCTATTTCTAATATTTTCAAGAAGTATTTACAGAATTCTTATTTATTATCTCGTTATTGTAATAGTATATAACTATTCTATTGGAAGAACGCACACCATACAGTCAGATCCAGGTTTTTTTATGGAAACTGTTGCTTTTATACTTACCAAGATGTCGGTGATACTCTTTTACAATTTTGACAAGAAAAATATGTATGTATCATCATAAAAGCTGAAGTGAAAAGTATATGAGCTTATAATCGTTTGAATGTGTAAATAATTTTAGTTAGAATAACGTCAAAATGAATCAATTGTCGGACGATAAAGTCCAAAATTTAAAGTGCAGTCAGATAGGCACGAATATGAGAAACAAAAGTAAAAAGGCCAAAGATCCTTCTGAAAGTTCAGGCGATTTAAGTATATGTAATCAAGAGAATTTAACTGAGACTTTAGCTAAAACTCTTCATATTAATAACATCAATAGTACCATAACCAATGGGACGAGCGATCATTCAAACGGCAGTCCCGAAGGAGTGAAGAATATTTCGGGTGCACAAGATGATACGACGAGCGAGATCCTTCAGGATTTAAATAGTGTACAGTGTAGTGATGCAACAAGTAAACGAGTGTGTAGTAAAGATATGCCTGATCAGAATAGTGAGAGATGTATCATTGATGATGCTATACAAAATCTCGAAAATACTATAAATAGTGAGGACCATGAACCTCAAGATGAAATCAAAATAATTTCCTACAAATCTGAGCTACAGATGCCAGAGATTATGAGACTTATACAAAAAGATTTGTCGGAACCATACTCCATCTATACATATAGATATTTTATCCACAATTGGCCTAAGCTTTGCTTCTTAGCGACCCATGAAGGGAAGTACATTGGTGCCATTGTTTGTAAGTTAGATATGCATCGTAATGTAGTCAAAAGGGGCTACATTGCTATGTTAGCAGTTGATGAAAAATATAGGAAGAGAAAGATTGGTTCTAGACTCGTTCGGAAGGCAATACAGGTACTTTTGACAAAATTATTTTATCCTTACCAATGTTATTAATAGGAAAATGAGTATAATTAATAAAAAAATAAACCTAATTTCGTGCACTATATTTTGATGACTTAAGAAATATTCATAATTTGAGAAGAGTGCAGAAAAAGACATGCCTTTGATTTATGATCTAATCTAATAAGCCAAAAGCATAGTTCTTACATTTATATTTTTATTAGATTACATTATAGTTTAAAGACTGAGTACTAGCGTTATTATCAATTGACTTCCAAAATAAAAAAAACTGGTTATATATTACCCACATAAGTCTAATAATTTGAAATGATTTTGTTACAGGCAATGATTAATGATAATGCTGATGAAGTAGTATTAGAAACAGAAATCACAAATAAACCAGCACTGAAGCTTTATGAAAACCTTGGCTTTGTGCGAGACAAACGCTTATTTCGATATTATCTCAATGGTGTAGATGCATTGCGATTGAAGTTGTGGCTTAGGTGAAATATGTAGGTATCTAAAGAGAATTCTCAATGTTGTGTTGCATTCTTCTGGAGGCTATGCTGTTACAAGTGTATATACCAGCAAAAAACTGTTGTTGACTTGGTATACCTTCTATTGCCATCCATGAGGATTTAGCCAAATGTATAGTTTGTTTCAATTATTTTTAGTCATGTGATAATATGTTTATATAATTTATGTGTTAAAATTGTTAATGAAAATATTTTCCCCATTCTTTTATATCTTGACTGTAAGATTTTAAAGTGGTTAATATCCGAACTAAATACACAACTTTGAAGAATTACATTATAGTCACTGTTTATTTATTTATCTTTAACACCCTGCAATGTTGCTTTTTATGAAATAAATCTGACAATTTTAATTTTTTTTACTAACTTGACTGAGTAGATTATTGCATCTACTTGATTTTTATGTACTGTTAAATAACTTATGGAATTTTTGGATTCATAGTAAAGTATACAAATCATATTTATTCAATTTTATTTTTATCCATCCCTTAAGTAAGTACAATCATTTCCTTGATCAGTTTGTAGGAGAAATAACATAAAATCAGAGATTCGTTACTTTCCACTTTAATTATTAAATTATTGCTTATTTATAAACATTTAAAATACAAAAGTAGCACTGTTGGTTGAAGCTGCATCAAATATAAATGTGTTGTTCACTGGTTTGTATTGTTTAGTTATAAGTTTTATAGCTTCTTGTGCCACACATCCACCAAGAAATGCTGATACACTATGAATTTCAGCTCCTCCATATCGACACATTTCATGTATGTGATCATCTTTAGGGAATGGAGAGCATGATACATCACTTAAAAGCTTAGTGACGCAAGCTTTCAATTTGCTAATATCAGCCTCAGGGTCCCAATCTCCTGGAGCTCTGCAGTGCTCTGACTGAAACATTTCAGCTGCCCTCAGCATAATGTAATGAACCATCATAACATCCGGCTCCTCTAGATGTCTGCTAATAAATGTAGTTACAGAACTATTCAGTTGATATTCTGTGACTATATTTGATCCACACAAAAGGCACAAATCATGAGCATGTCTACAAAATAGTTTCACATCAGCTTCACTGATATTCTCACAATGTAATTGGGCCACAGTTTGTAGCACTTTTCTGTAAACTATTTCTGCATCCATAGCAGCTTGTGTTCTGTATAAATTTTGTAATTTTATATAGTGATCTGTAGAAGCGGTCATATCAGGTAGGACACCCTTCACAGGAAGCTTACCTTTGCCTTCACCTTCAACAAATCCTCTTAAAGCAGCACACATTACCCAAAATGGTGCACTATCTTTTGATAGATTAGTAGCCGAAGTGCAGTACAAAAGTTCTTGAATCTTTACTGGTAAATAAGTAGGTACTAGAGCAGTATTTACTGCTCTGATGGCTTCTTCAAAATTTTCCTCATTAATAGGAACATCATTTTCATCTCTCCTTATAAACTCTTGTATAATGCTTTTGACCTCATTTTTCTCCTTCCTACTCATTGGCCACCTATTTGCATTCTGAGATTGCCATTTTTGTACAGCTTTATAAATTATAATAATCCATGGTATATGTCCATGATCTTTCAAATCCACTGCATCAATGTCAAAACAATTTAAGTAGTCGGACAAAGCTTGAAATGGGACATCCAGACGTAAATCTGTTTGTTCATTATCAGGATGAGTTTCAATTACAGCATGTTCTCTTATCTGGATCCTAAATGAACCTAAGAACCCCACTGAGCGGCATAAAATTAATGGCACATTTATATCCCACAAGTGTTGCGCGAGTTCTTGTATTGTTTTTTCTCCTAATACAGTAGTAATAACGACACTAAAACTCTTGAAAAACTCTGGATTTTCCTTGAGGATTTGATCTGGAGGTTCTTGAACGGCGTGTCCTCGAACAGCAGGATTCAATTCTAATAAAAGCCGCAATGCCTCAGCACCTCTATTTAAGCCCTTGCTAGAGCACTCCAGAAAGAAGTTACTGCCAATGTCTTCTTCACTAACAATTTTATCGTCGACTATAGTGATGGCACCAACACCAGGAAGGACTATGGACTTTAAGATTTCAGTTCCTAATGCAGTAGCATTTATTAGACATATATGACCATGTTCTAGAGCGGTTTGACCGTGATCTCCCCATAAACGAAGTTGCCGGTCATATTGCTTCGTTTTTTCACTTTGTTCTGGAGACTTTGGTGACGGAGATGCCATTATCTTAAATTATTTTTTTGTAAATTAATATTTTTATTGTGAATCACCTGATAAGTTTCCATTAACAGTAAAATGAACCTAAGATTAAAACTGCCGCAGACTCATCTGACAGACAAGCATATTGATTGACAACATTGACATTAAAGATAGATAGAGTAATCATCAAAGCACAGAATACAAACCAGCAAAACCTTACAAATGTTAAAGTGGACAGTATACCTACTTACATTGACTTATAATTCAGTTGTTTTAATGTCTTTTCGAATAGCACTAACCTTAATAATGCTTGCTAATCAAAATTAAAGATATAAATTGCTTACTTACTACATATATTGTTATAATCTTCCAATACACATTTTAAAATATAGGGGCTGGCCTGAAAGTATTGCCAATCGTTTCCTGAGCCCTGGCATGAAATAATCCATACTATTATTTGGAATTATTTATTGTTTTTAAGTACCTACTTCTTTATTTTTTATTTTTATTTTTTAAAAAAAGTCGAAAGAAAAGTTGTCCAGCATTATTAGTTGGCAATACTGTACTGCGGCAGCTGTCATAAATAAAGTGGAATTATTGCTTTTGTGTTGTGATTTATAAAAATGGCTATCATTGTAGTTAAAACAACTCTTCATGATCTGATTTGATGTGTGAAATGATTAAACTATTTTACGAGACGAATGTGTATGGAAATGAATTTACAAACTTTATTTCAGGATTTTAATCCTAGGTGATTTTTTATTGTTGTCTTGTGTTATTGAGATATGTGGTGATGATTCTATTAAACTTTTTACTTTTCAGCAAATTCGTGGTTCATAGTTGTATGCTGATTTTTACGGCATTAATAGCTTTAAAATTAGATAATTCTGTGTCATGGTCATACTGGGCCGTATTTACACCAATATGGGTGTGGAAGTTTCTTGTGGTAATTGGTGCCACAGTTGGCACATATGTTTGGTGGCAGTACCCTCACTTCAGGTATGTTCTTATTCAGCTCTTAATCTTGTAATGGATTAATGTTTCTTATTAATATTTTGTGAACAATTGCAGTATCATATCTCTAGTTTTTTAAAAGTAGTTAATAAGGCTGTTTCACAACAAGACCCTTTAACAATGCACTGCTGGACATAGGCTTCTCTTTAAAAAGGAGTATTTGGCCTTCAATACCATGCTGGCCACATGGATTTAGTATTGACTTTTTTTCAAGTTTGCTTCTCTTTGCTGTGGTGTTGTTCTGCGTAGCTTACTTTTTATGGTACACATGGAATAAATATGGGTGGTGATACTCCACACTAAGTTAAATAGTAAAGTTAAATAAAGAAATACAATAATATTATTGTTATTGATTATGAGAAACGCTAAAGTGTCAGATAAGCATAAGTAACTTTATTACAGCCATTAACCACAAATTTAAATAATCATTTAGACTTTTGGTCCAAGAGCCCGTGAGTGCCAGACCTTCGTCATTTTATAAAAGCTGAAAGTTCTTCTATGTGTGTCCTTAGTACAGGTAAGAATGATCCCCAAACATGAAGCTGAGGCAGCGGTGGCTTTGGCAGATAACAGGCAACAAAGGTATGTAAAATTCCATCTCAAATTCGTCATAATATAAAACTTGATTTTTTTATATTTGATTCATAATAATATCAAAACTCGCGTTGCTCATTGCCAGACAGTTAGTATGGTTCCAACCCTCTGCCGGACACCCCTAAACTATTATAATTTATAATTATACTTACGTTATATTATAAAACCTAAATTTAATATATAATTTTTTGGGAGCCTATTAAACTATGTTTATATAGTAGCCGGACAGTTTCGAAGGTTCTATCATCTTGCCAGACGCATTCAAAGTGAGCAATAATCGGGAGAGCAAGGAGCGAATACAGTGACTAAACGTTATATTATAAAACCTAAGTTTCATATATAATTTTTTGGGAGCCTATTAAACTATGTTTACATAGTAGCCGGACAGTTTCGAAGGTTCTATCATCTTGCCAGACGCATTCAAAGGCGGTCCGAATTGTACTCGCAGCACTTACGACGTTTAAACTGCTAACGTGTGGACCGATTTAGTGAGCGCGCGATAACGATGAAAATAATGAAAATATTTAGATTTAATTAAAATAAATTAATTTCTCTGTAAATTTCTTATCTTAAAAAAATGTGCCCTTGGGATAATAAACACTAATATTTGATTTACTTTGTTTCATTGGCTTTATAATTTTAATAGCATTGACAATAATAAACTTCTTAAAAATGAAAAATAATATCAATTAAATTATTAGATTTTCGACATGATTGACATTGTATGAGAAAAATTTTACTCAGTATTATTTTAAATATTTGTTATTGAAATTGTAAAAATTAATTAATGAAATTTCTGGATTAAGAAAAAAATAAACTGCAAAATTTGAAATTAATAACAATGGGTGCGCAGTGAAATCCCGCAATAGACTAAGCGCTCTGTTTCATTCGCACTATATATGAAACTTAGGTTTTATAATATAACGTTTAGTTACTGTATACGCTCCTTGCTCTCCTGATTACTGCTCACTTTGAATGCGTCTGGCAAGATGATAGAACCTTCGAAACTGTCCGGCTACTATATAAACATAGTTTAATAGGCTCCCAAAAAATTATATATAAAACTTAGGTTTTATAATATAACGTTTAGTTACTGTATTCGCTCCTTGCTCTCCCGATTATTGCTCACTTTGAATGCATCTGGCAAGATGAGAGAACCTTCGAAACTGTCCGGCTACTATATAAACATAGTTTAATAGGCTCCCAAAAAATTATATATAAAATTTAGGTTTTATAATATAACGTTTAGTTACTGTATTCACTCCTTGCTCTCCCGATTACTGCTCACTTTGAATGCGTCTGGCAAGATGATGGAACCTTCGAAACTGTCCGGCTACTATGTAAACATAGTTTAATAGGCTCCCAAAAAATTATATATAAAATTTAGGTTTTATAATATAACGTTTAGTTACTGTATTCACTCCTTGCTCTCCCGATTATTGCTCACTTTGAATGCATCTGGCAAGATGAGAGAACCTTCGAAACTGTCCGGCTACTATATAAACATAGTTTAATAGGCTCCCAAAAAATTATATATAAAATTTAGGTTTTATAATATAACGTTTAGTTACTGTATTCACTCCTTGCTCTCCCGATTACTGCTCACTTTGAATGCGTCTGGCAAGATGATGGAACCTTCGAAACTGTCCGGCTACTATGTAAACATAGTTTAATAGGCTCCCAAAAAATTATATATAAAATTTAGGTTTTATAATATAACGTTTAGTTACTGTATTCACTCCTTGCTCTCCCGATTACTGCTCACTTTGAATGCGTCTGGCAAGATGATAGAACCTTCGAAACTGTCCGGCTACTATGTAAACATAGTTTAATAGGCTGCCAAAAAATTATATATGAAACTTAGGTTTTATAATATAACGTTTAGTTACTGTATTCGCTCCTTACTCTCCCGATTATTGCTCACTTTGAATACGTCTGGCAAGATGATAGAACCTTCGAAACTGTCCGGCTACTATATAAACATAGTTTAATAGGCTCCCAAAAAATTATATATAAAATTTAGGTTTTATAATATAACGTTTAGTTACTGTATTCGCTCCTTGCTCTCCCGATTATTGCTCACTTTGAATGCGTCTGGCAAAATGATAGAACCTTCGAAACTGTCCGGCTACTATATAAACATAGTTTAATAGGCTCCCAAAAAATTATATATTAAATTTAGGTTTTATAATATAACGTAAGTATAATTATAAATTATAATAGTTTAGGGGTGTCCGGCAGAGGGTTGGAACCATACTAACTGTCTGGCAATGAGCAACGCGAGTTTTGATATTATTATGAATCAAATATAAAAAAATCAAGTTTTATATTATGACGAATTTGAGATGGAATTTTACATACCTTTGTTGCCTGTTATCTGCCAAAGCCACCGCTGCCTCAGCTTCATGTTTGGGGATCATTCTTACCTGTACTAGGGACACACATAGAAGAACTTTCAGCTTTTATAAAATGACGAAGGTCTGGCACTCACGGGCTCTTGCTCTATTGTTTATCATTTTAATTAGAAATAGATTGTAGTAACATCTGTTTTGTTTATTAGTGTGTTATGCACTTAACTTTAGGTTGAGGATTATTTGTACCTAAGCACATAATAACTCACAATCAATATTAAGTACATATTGGGTAGATAATTAAATACTTATATATTATAGAATACAATAATTTAAAAGTTAGTATTTACATATTTCCATTATAAATTGTTTCTTAAATTTCAGGTTAGAGGGTGAAGCATACATCCACTACAAAGCTATGCTAATAAGTCTTGCCATACATCTAATCCTTCTTATGTTTGAGCTACTTGTCTGTGATCAGTTGACCACTGGTCGCCATGTTTGGATATTGGTCTTTATACCACTTATCTTTATAAGTATAGTGTCCATTGCTATATGCATATGGTCTGTGAAACATGATCGTAGTTATGAGGTAAGTTAATATTTCTTTATGTTTTATCAAACTACTAAAAATTATAAATAAAGTACCCTGAGACTGTACAAGTTATTGTTATATCTTTTTCAGGAACTTCTGGTAGATAATAACATTATTGGATTGAATTATTGTTTTGTTAAAATATAGAGCTTAGTTTATGTCAAAATCATTTTGTATTTAGAGGTGTGTATTAGTTATGTTTGAAATTCTCCTAGAAGAGAATGGTGAATTCTTTGGGCAGGTTAAATTTGCATATAGGATATATGCAAATTTAATAGATATGGAGTAAGAACTAAGGATAAATAGTAGAAGTTAGCATAACAGATTTTGTAAATCTCAGATGGCGAAATAGATCTGAGACTGCAGTAGCTCCAAGTAGCCGGGATTGCATACCTGTCCATCCTTGGATCACAGATTCCACTAGGTCAGGGACATCAGTTTGCCATTGTTAACAACAACAAAGTTACAAATACATGTTTTAACATTATTTTAAGAGCAAGCCATAGAACTTTCAATTACATCATTATTTTGATAGCAACCTGTGAATTAGCAGTTAAATCATTAGACATGTTGTCATGACAGTGTTAATAAATTTCACATATATGGCACCAAGGTCACTGATTTTACAGTTTAAAATTTTTAAGAATTAATCTTTAAACTGTTACAATTTGCTGATTGATTGAATTTTTGCTTTCAGTTGGAGTTATTTTGTGCTGTTAACATACTACAGTTTATATTTCTTGCCTTGAAGTTGGACGAATTTATCAGTTGGAGTTGGGAGGTTGTTTTTGTTCCACTGTGGATATTAATGTGTCTCAGTTTAGTAGGTGAGAATGTTTTTATTTGTAACTGCCTTATTGGTCTAGGGGTTAGTGTATACCACTGCCGATCAAAAAGGTCTCAGGTTCAATTCTTGGGTCAGGCCAAAAAGTGTTATTAAAATGCTTAATATTAGTCCCAGTCGTGTCTTTTAACTATACTATCGGATTCAGAGAATGAAGGAACAGAGAATACACTTGTGTTTATGCAAATACAAGTGTACTTTAGTATTTTGTACATAATTGGCTGGTCTCCGTTGAGATACGCCGCTGTGGCCAAAATCGGCTATGAATACTTCATTATATTTATTTTCATTTATTCAGTATTACTCGTAATATTTTAATATTAGTTAGTACATAGTAATAGTAGTATTAGTATTAATATAATTTTTCAACATTTTTGCCATAATGAAGCTGCAACTTTTCAAAAACTGTGTTAATGCATTTTATATCATCCCTTTCTGTTTACATTTGGGATCTATAAATTCACTCATTTATCTTATTTATATTTTCTCTGAAAATGTTGCCTGCTCTGTGTTTTTTCTTAGTTACATTTGCTATTTTTATGCAAAAAGGCACATGCAAAATATCGTTTCATGTTGTTTTATTCATGCATTTTGTAAATCAATGTGATAACTATAATTTTCTTAGAAACAAATGTTTTCTGCATCTATATCTTCGACATACTTGAAAAATATTAAATAAAGAAATTAACATGAGAGATGTTTTAATTTACCTTTCTCTAATTCGTTGTCAGAATTTGAATTATAACTGTCTATACCTAAACACTTTCTATTAAATACACAATAAAACTATTGTCTTTAGTGCTTAGAGCTGTTTTTAATTGTTTTTTTTTAACAGCACTTAGCTGTAATTAATAATTTAATTTGACTAAGTTTATTGCACGGTTGGAGTAGTAGTTTAAGTGTTGTGGTTCAAAATTCACACACTTTGTGCGATCTATGATTTGTTGTACTAAGTCTGGGTGTTCTTTGTGTCCGTTTCTGGTGTGTTTTTAAAGACCCTCGCGACACAGGATATTGTTGGCTCTAAAAAAATCGATAGATTTGTACAAATCTATTGATTTTTGTGCCGTATTATATAGCATAAACATTTATTCCCAGGGGTGGTATACAGCATAATATTCGCAGGGATTCTGCTCCGAACCCCTGATGCCAACATACAGCAGCGACGCACGAGCTTCAATTCTGCGCTGGCCTACACGTTCACGGTCATACCTATATTGGTGTTTCTGGTTTGTATGCCCACATTTTATTATGTCAATAATATTTTAATCAAATCAGTCGGACATAACATTTATCTTATAGTAGATATATACATAAAAGTTATTATTATTTATCTGATATAAAGTTATATTAATTAATAGTTAAAATGATGTTGTTTGCAATGGTAAACGAAATTGCACCTTATTACATAATAACGAGAGTCCTTTTTACACGCTGTATATTCTGTTATATTATCTATGTACTTGTTTATTATTACTTATCTTATGTAAAGTTATATTAGTTATTAGTAAAATTAATGGGTGTTTGCAGCGGAAATTAAACTTTAATGCATCATATCGAAAGTTATTTTTACAAGCTTTATATCAGCTTAACCTGTATGTATCTGTACAGTGAAACGAAATCTTATAAAGTAGTCACCTATACCCTTTTTACACTTTTTGTTTGGAATTAGGCTTTTTCAATTATGACTCATTCAAAATAGTATCCAATTCATATCAAAATTGCCATTATTTTGTTATTTTTAAAACCATTTTTAATTAGATTTAATTGATTTAGAAATCTCATTTTTTTGTTTCAGGTGCTATTATCAAACAAATTAGATGATGGTCTTCCGCTATTGTACTCGGTGGTAGTGAGCCCGCTGTTCGTGAGTTATGCAACGCTCATCATCATGTCCTTCAGCTCTAAAGGTGGCAATAAATGTAAGTCAACACATTATTACTATGCACAGTTGTGTTACAAAGGACACGTAAACCAGCGACGTAGTTTCCATTCATATGTATTCAACCTCGAAAACACATGCGGATGGAAGCTACGTCAATGCGACCTCCCCTTCAATCAAAGTTTTTTTATTTATTTATTATATTACATCACCTTTACTGTAATTGCAGGTAAACCTAATACGATAGACTAACTAATAATATTTTTATTAATACATATATTGCTTAAAAAGGACAGTTATGAATGTTACTCTTCCTTCCTTATGTTAAAATAAAAAATATTCAATCTCTTTTAGTTCTCGTAACGTAGCAAATTAATTTTAAGACACTTTTGCGACTACACTCAATGTAGTACGGGAGGCCACGATGCTAAATCGGGATTTACTCGAGCGTCATAGAGATCTATTCGGTTGTGAAACTTAGACAATGAAAAGAAAAATGGCATATAAAACATACCATTTCATCAGTGGGGGAGCAGCTATAGATTTTCAAAAATGTAAAAAAAAACTTTATATAAAACGAATATCGAAGTGACGTTTTTTTTACAATTTTGTAGCCCTCCCCCTTCTTTACGTCTCACTTAAATTGTCAGATTAGTGAAATCTACATGTTTTAACACGTAACTACCTCATCTTATCTTAATCTGACACGCTCGAAAATTTTTGATGATCAATTTTTTTTTACTAATCCGATCCTTTATGCTTGACCGGCGATCATATATAGAAGTCTCATATTTGGTGTAAGTACTTAATAGAGTACAAGGTATAACCCTGTATATTATTCTACCGCGCTCGAGTAAATACCGGAATCCCCTCTTCGGCTGCTCTACTAATGGATGTAAAAAAAAAGACCAAGTTCTTGGTGAACTTTATTAATGATGTAATTACTGTTAACTTAATGTAATGAATGGGTTCGTTTTTGACAAAAATGTGTCTATTTTAGGAAATATCGATCAAATCAACGTTCTTTTTTCACAATGTTCCTAATACAATATCTTTTTTCACTAAAACAGTAATCACTCACTAATAAAATTAATTTTTTTTTCAGGGTGGTTTGGCATAAGGAAAGATTTCTGTCAATTTCTACTGTCAGTCTTTCCATTACTTCAAGAATATGCCAACATCGCTTATAACAACAATGTGAATAGAGGCTCGAATGTGATACCCACCGAACCCCCTCCGATCCAGGAGCCCTACAGAGACGAAGAAGCTCAAAAGAAAGTGAAGGAAAGTAAAAAGTCGCAGAAGAATCATAAAAAGAACGAAGCCATGAAACCGGTAGTGCCTATTACGAGTATAGATATGCCAGATTGATGTGCTTAGGCAGCTTGTTAAGTGCTGAAATGTGTGTTCACTCGGTAGCTATCTGTGTAGGCTCACATTCCACTTAGCCGCACGCGCTTGTGACGCGACCGCGCCTTTAGGTATCGTCGTAAAACTGTGATAGTTAACAATAGTTGCAGCGGACGTGCGAGTGCGTGTTCTTGAGCGGGCGCGTGCGGCTCACTGGGGACTGACCTTTATATTCATTGGGTTTCTACTAATATATTGAAGCAATATTAAACGATTGTTAAGTTTGATATTAGGGCTAAGTAAGCGACACGTTCCGTGTTTAGGTAAAATTAGTAAAGATATTACACTGTGTACATTAATTTTATTTGTTATTTGTATGTAGACTAATCCATATAATTTAGTACATTTTAATTGTTGCTATGTTAGAACCGACCCTATTAAGTTTTATATTCTCGTTGAAATAATTGTACAATATGCCTGCATATCATAGTATTGTTGTCTCCTGTTTCTCATATCCAGTTATCAAATATTAGTTTTGTTGATCTGTTTTTCTTCTGCATTAAAAAATGAACTATTTTGCAACATTTAAAATGAAAAGTGATAAAATTTTAAAGTATTTTATATTAGTACCTGTAAATGAATTTGTTATATGTAGATAAAGTGCTTAGTATTAGTATGCCAGGTGATGGGTGATAAACGATAATCATATCAAATCAAGCAATCTTGCCGTGTAGTTGATGTATAGTATTACTGTCAGCCTTATATCGAACCATGCTTTGCAATCTTGCATGTTCTAAATTTACTTCTATTTAATACAATCTGTATTATTTTATTAGATATCATCTCTTAGTAAAATTTATATCAACTTATGAAATATGTTTTTAAATCAAATATTTTAAAACTTCTAAATTATTAGTACTGAAATATTTTCGCCATCAACCTCCAAGTCATCTGTGATCTCAGCATGGATATCTGACAGTTGAATCATGGCGAGAGTGTCTGTACGCTACTTAGTGTTGTGCATGATTATCTTGCATACATGCACAATATAAGAATATTTATGTCTTATTGACAATACATGTATTATGATTAATCTTAAACTTTCAAGAACTAGACACTTGCGATAAAATATATTAGTAAAATAATTGGTAGTGTTCGTGGCTCTTTCAAATATGCTTGTTTGCATAGGACTGTACACTTTTGTAAGTATTATGTAATACAATGATGATGTTATTCGTGAAACAAACGAAATTTCTAAATAACATATTGCCTTTTAGTGACCATACTTTTTGTTACTTAGTACTCAAACACATCACAGTTGCGATCTCAATGAATATAGATTAATCCATCACATATAAGATTACTCTTCGTACAAGAAATTTAATAAAGATAAAATTTTTTGTCAGAGTATAATATTTGAATAGTACAAAATACTTGAAAACTCGAAGTAGGTGCTTGTCAGTTGTAAACTGGATTTTAAGTGTTGCTATTACTTAAACCATTAAAATAAAATTAAAAGTATGTTTATATAATCACTGTCAAATAGAACTTTGATTAATATTGTATTGTCGAAATGAGCTTATGCACTATTGACTTGGTGATTCAATACCGATGCCGGATTATAAGTAATATATTTAAGTAGTATTGTGATGCTGTTAGAATGTATTCAAGGCAATTAAATAAAACTTATTAAATTAGTAAACTCAAAACACATTGTTTTTAATACTTGTGTTGCAATAAAAACGAAAATAAAGGACAATCTAGAACGAGAGGACCACTTTGCTGATTGCTTCACAGTTACTGATAACTTGGTGATCTGTATACAACTGTCTTTATTCTTGCCAGACCTAAAAATAGATTTGAAATATCTACCACATATGTAAATCCTTTTTCGTGTGTGAATTAAACCTCTTGATGGGTAACATTATTGTTCTAGCACTTTTCTAGGATCAAGTACTTAAAACAAGGTTTAAAATTCAAACAACAAAGTGTTAAATTCCTAAATATAACATGGGCATATATAAATATGTAAATGGAAAACACTTGTGTAAACCTGGGTGTCTGTTATTTCGAACTTCGCTTATTGTGTTGTAAATGGGGGTATTAGTTTGTTAAATAGCTATTTATTATTCTTCTAGGCATTCGAACCTACAGATTTAGATGGAAACAGGTACAAATACGTCTTGTAGAGTACCTACATATATGTATAGTTGACAAGTTGACTAGTTTGTAATAAATATAATGTTTTTTAAACAAATAACAGTTTTTATTTAGCTAACATACTAATTAGCATATTTAGAAGGCACAAAACTAACAAACGTAACCCAAAACTTACGAGATTTTTGTTAGCGACTAAATGTATAGAATTAAACCAAGTTTGTATATTCAACAACAGAAATAAAGTTAAAATAATTAAAGTAAGGGTAAACTATTACGGTAAGTTATAGATCGATTTGGAGTTATCTCATAATTTTTTACTAGGTGTGCCGATTTTCTTGATTCTTCTCATATCTTAAAATTTAAAATTGAATGAGATCTGACGGTATAGTTCTTAACGTATCCGTAAAAATGTGTATTTAATAGAAAACACCACCAGAGTAGTCGACATCGATGATGAATTAATATTATTTTAAAATTATTTTTAAGGTCTGAAAAAGAGACTCCTTAGCTTGGCACTTATCGTTATAATTGAGTGAGCCTTACACTCTGCCTCCACTGGTAAGCCTTTTTGCCTATCAATAGACCTCCGTTCTTGCACTCAGCCACGAAACACAATAGTTCATACTGAAATCAACGTGCTCGACTATCTACAAAGCCAGCCAAGGAAATACGATAATATATCTAACAATAACAATGCGATAATATCTGCATTATGAAATCAATGACACAAATACACGACTGTACACCCCTACCAACTGCCCGCGCACTTCGACCCGCCCGCGCCGCCGTGCTGTGTGGGCATAATGGTGTTGTACTTAGTGAAATGCCATGTTTAATTATTACGGAGGGGAGTGATGTGGCAACTTTCGCATATAGCATAAACAAAAATACTTATACAACAGCGCCATCTAGTGAAGATACATCGAAATACGAATGATAATGAGCTACGAAGCAACTACTAATCCTGTATCGTGAAATTGAGATTTGCGTGGCAATTAGCATATACAATTGGGGGGCGGGTACGGGAGGCCACGATGCTAAATCGGGATTTACTCGAGCGTCATAGAGACCTATACGGTTGTGAAGCTGAGATGATGAAAAAAAAAATGACATACAAAACATTCCATTTCATCAGTGGGGGGAGCGGCTATAGATTTTCGAAAATGTAAAAAAAAACAGTTCCATGGACATACTCGAGCGTGTCAGATAATGATATTATATATGTCCTGCGTATTTTTAAAAATGTACATATGTTAATCTGACTGTTTCAGTGATGGGGGTGGTCGTACGTAGGGGTCAGATTTTCGAAGGGGATGTTAAGTGAACCCAAAAAAACGCTCTTATATAATAATCTGACGATTTGGATGTGACGCAAAGTCATGGCCGTTATTAGAATGTACAAAAAAAATTGGTCATTTTGAAATACTCAAGCGCGTCAGATTAAGATATATATGGTTCATCTTGATGCACTAGACGTGCTGTCACATAATCTGACAGTTATCTAGAGGGATTTCGCTAATCTGATAATTAAAAAATTGTTTTTTGTATTTTTTTAAACTATTGAACTTAATTAATTGAAAAGCTCAGGAAATAGCATGCAAATGAGAAAGTAGATGTTTTTTTAAAGTAAAATGTTTGTATTTATAAGGAAATAAACATAAAAAATTCAATTGTGTGAGAGGAATAGAAGCGCGGAGAGGGGAACATAGGCATCACGTAGCTGCACGCATGAAACTTTATCGATGAATTTTTGTTGCTTCGGCTTGCGGAAATTGTCAGATTATATATTTTTTGTAATCCTTGATTTTTTTTACCAACTTTGTAGCCCTCCCCCTTCTTTACGTCTCACTCAAATTGTCAGATTAGTGAAATCTACACGTTTTAGCACGTAACTAATTCGTCTTATCTTAATCTGACGCGCTCGAAAATGTTTGATGATCAATTTTTTTTTACTAATCTGATCCTTTATCCTTGACGGGCGATCATATACAGAAGTCTCATATTTGGTGTAAGTACTTAATAGAGTACAAGGTATCCCCCTGTATATTAATCTGCCGCGCTCAAGTAAATTCCGGAATCCCTTCTACGGCTCCCCTATTAATACAACATCCCAACGTTAACTGTTGGGCCGTGGCCCGCCAGGCACTATCACCTCGCCTGGTCGGAGGGTGCTCCCTTTGTGTCGGAGGGACATGAAACCTGTTCCCTCTTAAACACACTTATCAACTGGATATATATTTTTATATTTATTTTTAGCAATCTATCATGTGGCCTGATTCACGCCACAACTGTTTGGAAACAGAATGTTTGTATCATATGTTAAATACTGACTACATAGTTTTACCAATGTTTTCACATACATTAAGAGTAAGACATTTTTAAGCTATTAATTAAGATTATAATGGCATTTCATTAATGCTGTAATAGACGGGCATATTTTAATTGTTTTGATTCAGACATCAGCATCATCGCACCAAGGCAATTAGGTACACGGTAAAGTGGTATCTGGTGGCGGTATCACTTTGCCCGTAATCCTGGCACTTGGCCCCAGCGATAACACGAAAGGGTAACATAAATTACTGAAGGGTTTAATTTTAACTCACTAGCTCAGACTGGTACGCGATCTCTTAAACTACCATTCATTAAAAAAGATATTATAATTTATAATTGGATTATCAAATTATTAGATACAGTATAAAATGTTTTACATTTGAGGGCCCGATTCTGAGTCAAGGTTTATACCATCTATCATTACGATATTAAGAAGAGTCGGAGAGTAGAAGTGACCATGAATGAAACTAAGGTTGAAGGATAAGTCTCATTCTTTAATAAAGCTTGGGGAACTAAATAAATTATTAAAAAACTCCTCTTACTGACATCTACTTGACTTTATTAACTAGACTGACATAAGAGACGAATAAATATATTGCATGGAGGAGTTTCATCTATGCCTGCTGGTCAGTAGGGAGATATGGTATGGTACTAGCTAGACGTTTTTTTGAAATATTAAGCAAATGTAGATATATATAATGGAAATATTAAAATATGAATATACCACTTTTATGTATAATTAAGTTGTAAACTAGGAACGTGAGTTCGGTAAACGTTAATAATTTATTCAAATTACGAAAGCTTTTCATAAATTTACACAAAGAGCTAACCAATTTCGCTAGTCATAATATCAAGGTTGAACACTAATAAAAGTTTAACGATAGCTTATCGCAAGTTGTCCAGCAAGGTTTTAGACGCTAGTAGAAAGAGCCCCTTGCGGGCTGGCACCGACGTCGCTATACCATTGATTTTGTATACAATATATGCAGTTGGCTTTTTCAGTCGTTAACAATGATTCCTGCGAGTTAGATCGAAACAGACTAGATATTTTTTATTTTCCTTTTTCGACTTAACGTATTATTTAATCATGATTACTACTAAAGTGACTAGTAGAAAATGGATAAGTGAGGAAACGGCAGATGAAGAAGAACTTTTCCGTCATTGTCGGGAAATGGAAATGGTTTGTTACGCTGTAACGAAAATGATACTAGACTCTGACAACAAATGGAAAGGGAACGTTATCAATACAATTAATAGTAAAAATAACGCATATTCATTATCTAACCGTAAATACATCATGGAACTGGTTAATATACAGGTAAGAAATATAGAATTAATATGTAGCGTATAAAATATATACTAGCATATCAAGTTACCATGTTATAGTAGTACCTACTATACCAAAAGCAAACAATTAAAAAAAGTAGTGACTAGAAGAGAAATATTTTTAATGCCATAATTATTAGACATCAATTCTTTCAAACACTAATTTTTAAATTACGTCTTTAAATGGTTCTTCCGTGAACTATTTCGTCTCTTTAATAACAGTTAGGGATGTTATAAGAAATTACTTTGGACCCTTTTATTTTAGAAATCTAACAAGAGTTCTGAGCAAAAATGTAAATACATATATTAGTGACATATCTATTTGCCTTTGCCTCCAAAATGTAAGTGTATATAAATAAAGAGTATTCAGAGGAGGGGTACTAGAATATAGATACATATATCGATAGGGAAGGCAAAGAAAATAAAAGTTTAAACGAATGAATTCCATTGTACCAGCAAAAGCTCGCACAGGTCAGGGTCGCAAACCTTGTTTTTAGTTAGTCTGAGGCCTCCAACATTCATACTGATCCGTGCAAATGAACAATATAATAGGTATAATAACTAACTATGCGAATAAAATACCTACTACTTTAATGTGTATCTTATAATTTACTGTTTGGTACATTTTAGGTATTAGATCAAATAATAGATTATTTACAAAAAATAGTGAAATCATTCTACAAGTTAAATCCAAAGTTAGCTCGATTGAAAAAAGACAACGGGTTGCTTCAGAGTAAAAACATTCATATTTTTGATAAATTATGTAGTATCAGATTCTTGATGTTACAAACTATACATGGGCTCATAACAACTATTTTGAACACATGTCTCTATAGAGAAGACTCCAGAAAGATGATTGAATCCTGCTTAAGGTAAGACTACTTTATTTACATTTTTAGTTCAAGATAATTTATATCAACAAACACGAGGCTCATACAGTGTTGCAAAAGTGTAATTAATTGTAGAGGTTGTAAACAGTTTCATATGTATTTTTATTGTCTGCTACAGCAAAATTTCCTTACTGTTTTCTTTCGTATGGTTGAGGGTTCAATAATATCTACATTGCTGGAGGTTTCTAGAATGTGTGTGAATACAGTTCCGAGTAAGAGAACAATACTGTACAAGTTTTCTCTTTCTCATTTATTTGACTATTCAAAGTAAAATTTATAACTCCTTCTGAATAACTACACGGGTGGGGTGGCCTCGTGGATTCCATCACACTTTGTGTGATCTTTGTTCAAATTTTTGTTCAGAGTCTTGCCACGTAATTGTGAGAAAGTGTTTTTTGTGTTCGTTTGACAAAATGTCCTTGAAGTACCGTAGTAAACTACATTTCATACGCTCTTCTGAAAATGACATTATTTTACTTTACAGTCTGGTTGGCATATACAACAATTTAACTGGTCTCAGCTATAAGAAGTTTGCAGCTAAATACAATATTGGAAGTAATACATATCCCATCATCATAAGTGAAATCAAGAACGTTACCTTAACAAAGATTGTACAGGCTAGTACTAGTAGAAACATTTAAGTCTCTAAAACTTTCTTTTCTACCCATAGTCTTTGAAAAATAGTGACTTTAAATATTTTTAAGTACTTGCAATAGTAGATATTGACACGTTTTTTACAGATTTTAGCAAAAAGTCGTGGAGAAATCAACTGTCAACGTTTAATTAATTGTTTGGTAAAAGTATACAACCCTAATGATGTGTCTGACAACGATTCAAGTTCTAGTAGCGCTGAAAGTTTGGAAATTTTTCAGTGAGTAAATAGAATAAGTACTAGATATTTTTAAAAGCATTTTCTGCTATGACATCTAAAGAACAAAAATCTTATAAATTAAATAACAATAGAGACCGACATTTTATTTCTCAGTGGGGTCTTCTTCAATAAGAAGGAGAGACATAACAATCCAAACAGAAAGAAATAGTTCTAAAACCAAAAGAAATCGAAATAACTATTCCAATGGGGTCTACAAATTATTTCCATACAATGGGAAAATTAAGTAATCTCTTCCACTAACCATGTGGTGACTAAGTATTTATTAGTATGGTTTCTTTGTGGATCAACCATCCAAATACATAATATTCACGATTTGGATAACATCCAATCCGTGTGGTGAAGCATTAAGAACACGGAATGTCATCACTCCCATTTATTGCGAGGTTGTCGTAAGAGGCGACTAAGGGATCTAACTACGTAGGAAAACATCACTGCAAATAGAAGGCAAACTTGAAATAAATTCTGTATCAACCCAGCGTGGTCAGCGTGGTATGGCAGTGGCCTGTTGGAGGCTGTTGATGGACAATATTCCGCTGACGAATACTACCATGAAGAAGTGACATAAATCTTATTCGTAGGAAAGCTAACCCTATCTTAGTTCCTAAAACAAATTTCAGTACACTCACGAAGCACATAACACCGCCAACGTCAACGAAATCTAGAGACTTAATAATGGAGAAGCGTCGGGATCCTTTCGTGATTAATAGAAAATTGAAAATGAAACAAGCTCAGAGTTTGATTCAGATGAAAAATGAACACAATAAGAAACTTAACGAATTAGTAACTGCTCAGAATTCTGACGCTGAAGTGCCTTACATGTCGCTTTTAAATAGTGAATATGCCCTCGAAAATATTTTTAATACCGAAGGTAATAGTTATTAAAATTTACAATAGAAGTTACTTAGCTTATTTATATGACATTCCACTTACTTATGTACACAATAAATTTTTTAATGTCTTACAGATAATATAACCAGTATTCTGCAAAGTGAGGAAATGTATTTAGAAATTTTGTTAGACACTGTAGTTAATATGTCGCCATTACTATTAGGTATGAACGGTGTCAAGAAGCTTAAAAATGGTAAGATATTTGGAGTACTATTTTATATTGAAATCACAGGGTTCATATAGTATTGAAAAGTATCCCAGGAGTTGGCGGACCTCTGTGCGGCCTGTACTCGTGCCCGGAGGTCTTATACCCGTAGTCGGCGGCGACACCGCGTAGACGGCGAGGAGGACCAACTTCATGAGGAGTACCGAGAGGCGCGGAAAACTCTGAAGCTGGCTATTAGCCGAGCCAAAGAAGTGAAGAGAAAGGAGATGCTGGAGGGTCTCAATCGTGACCCCTGGGGTCGCCCTTATCGGGCGGTGCGAGAAAAGCTCCGCTCGTCGGGCCCTCCCCTTACAGGGTCACTCCAGCCCAGCTTCCTGCAGGAAGTGGTCGAGGGCCTTTTCCCGCAGCAGGCGGAGCACACACCCCCGTCGATGGCCTTCTTGGTCCGACACAACGGGGGAAACGAGGTCAATGTTCCGCCCGTCAGGGAATCGGAGGTAAGGGCGTTTGTTCTACGTATCCGCTCTAAGAACACCGCCCCCGGGCCAGACGGGATACCTGCCTGAGTACTGGCCCGAGCCCTCGAACACATGTCAGACCGCCTCAGGTAGGTCTTGGACGCTAGCTTGTCGTCCGGACGCTTCCCTGAGTGCTGGAAAAGCGGGAAGCTGCTCCTATTGAGGAATCCGGGACGGCCTGCCGATTTGGTGGCGGCCTATAAGCCCATTATGTTGCTGGACGAGGTGGGTAAACTGTTCGAGAAGATACTCTCTGCCCGCATCGATTGGCACCTCGGCGAGGTGGGCCCCGACCTGTCTGACGCCCAATTCGGTTTTCGAACGGCGCTTTCGACGGTCGATGCTGTGATGCGCCTGAGGGCCGTTAACGAATAGGCGGTGAGCTGTGGCGGCGTGCTGTTGTCGTTAGATATCGCCAACGCGTTTAATAGTCTGCCACTTAGCTGCATCAGGGAAGCACAGAAGCACTCCAAGGTACCTGAGGCGGCTTGTGGCAGACTACCTTCAGGAGCGTACCGATAAGTACGAGGACCAAGATGGTATTCTGAGGCGGCGGCCCATGTCGTGCGGTGTTCCACAGGGGTCTGTCCTCGGACCACTCCTGTGGAATATGGGATACGACTGGGCCCTTCGAGGTCATCTTTCCCCCGGGCTGGGTGTAATTTGTTACACAGATGACACATTGGTCACAGCCCGGGGGATGAACTTGCAAGAGGTGGCGCGCCTGGCCACCACGTGTGTCTCTCTGGTGGTCGGGCGTATTGAGGCGCTGGGTTTGCGGGTGGCCCTGGACAAGACGTAGGCCGTTTGTTCCATGGGCCCCGTCGTGGTCCACCCTCCGGCGCCTCCATCATAGTCAATTCGGTCCTCGTACCGGTTCGGACCCAGATGAAGTACCTGGGCCTAATACTCGACGGCAGGTGGCTCTTCGACGAGCACTTCCGACAACTTTCTCCATAGCTGGTCGGCGCTGCTTCTGCCCTTGGGTGACTTTAGCCCAATTTGAGTGGAGCCAACGTCGCGACGAGACGACTATTCACGGGGGTTGTCCGGTCAATGGCCTTGTATGGTGCACCGGTGTGGGCTGCGGCTCTTACCGCCCAGAATAGGGCTCGCCTCTGGCGCCCTCAGAGGATATTGGCGGTAAGAGCCATACGCGGTTACCGCACCATATCGGCGGAGGCGGCGAGCGCCTTGGTCGGAACTCCGCGCGGGATTTGAAGGCGGAAGTGCTCGTCGAAGTTTATCGGCGAAAGGCTGACTTCTGGGCGGGACGCGGAATACAGCCCCCTCCCGAAGAGATACGCGAGTGGCGTGAGGCCGCTCGTCGAGACACGGTGGCTCGTTGCTCGTCCCGGCTGGAGGCTCCACGTGCTGGCTTTGCCGCCGTGGAGGTTCTCCAGCCGGTCATCGCCGAGTGGGCAGGGCGACAGCACGGGATCCTTTCCTTCCGACTGACGCAGATTCTTTCAGGGCACGGTTGCTTCGACAAGTATCTGCACTCGGTCGCCAGGAGGGAATTGAGTCCCGCCTGTCACCACTGCGACTGCAGTGAGAACTCGGCTCAGCACACGCTAGCGGTTTGTTCTGCCTGGGCAACGCAGCGTGGGGTCCTCACTGCAGTTGTTGGAGGAGATCTCTCGCTACCGGCCGTCATACGCTCCATCGTCGGTGGCGACAGTTGTTTTAGCGCGGTCGCAACCTTCTGCGAAGACGTAATTTCGCGGAAGGAGGCGGCGGAAAAGGCCCGGAAGGACGACCTCCACTCGGACCCAATTTGCCGCCGGCGAACCGGGCGGCGGAGGCGCGTGTTCCAGCGCCTTATGCCGCCTTGAGTTTGGCCGCGGGTGGACGGGACGGGTTTTCCCCTCCATCCGCTACAATGGCCAGCCGCGAGGAGGTTACGTCCGCGTGTGCCGTACGTCGCCTAAAATAGAGAGTTTACCCGTAGATGGTGCCCGCGGTAGCGGGCAGGCGCAAGGAGGGATCTGAATGTCGTAATAGCAGCTGTTCACGGATCCCTCCTAAGTCAGGCGCAGAGTGGCACACCGTGTGGTTTTAGTCGGTCTGATTCCGACACACCACCTCGCCGTAAACCCCGGTGGGGTGACGGCCCGAGGGAGTTTTCACACGTTAAAATAAAAAAAATATTGAAAAGTAAAGTTTATCGCAAAGTATTTTCAAGCACTTTCTATAGAAATATCTAAATATAACAACTACGTTATTTGCACTTAAATATGATTACATCGTTCTATTACTAATCTCACTAAATACCTAGATGTTGCACACATGCAAAGCATCTTAGTCAAAATAAAAATACGTATATATACAATAGCGCTCAAAAGTATTTTGACAAGACTACTTTTGCAGTTATCTTTTTACTGAGTACTTCAAAATAATTTTAGTATTTTTTTTATATTATTATTTATGATGTATTTCATCCTCTGTGAGTTACAAGTTGGAACTTGTTTGTTTTCTTTCTTTGTTAAAAACAAAACACGTATATACATGCGCTCAAAAGTATTTTGACAACCATTCAGTTCCTTGCTGGTAGCGGTTCTACTCACACTGCATATATTTCTGTCTATAAGATATAATTACTCCGCATTTATCAACATGCCTAAGACTAAAGAATATTCAAATGATATTAAAAATGCCGTGATAACTGCCCTACAAAGTGGAATGACGCAAGCAGAAGTTGCTCGAAGTTTTAAAGTGTCACGACAACTTGTTAATTCGTGGAACAAAACTTATAATAAACGTAAAACTATTGAAAATAAGCCTCGAAGTAGCCGTCCGCAAAAAAAACACCCGCTAAGGAAGACCATTTGATAAAAAGGTTATCGACAAGTGATGTCCGAAAAATGGCTGTGCAAGTAAAAAACGACTTACAGGAAAATTACAACGTGAATTTACACGTTTCAACTGTAAAACGCAGACTAGAGGACTTCGGATTACATGAACGACGTCCAACTAAGAAACCTCTAATTTCTGCAAGGAATAGGAAGCTGCGCCTTGCGTTTGCGAAACGGTTCAGATTATGGACGAGTTCAGAATGGTCCAAGGTGTTGTGGAGTGACTAAAGCAAATTTAGTTTAGTGTCATCTAATGGTATACGGTACGTGTGACGTCCTGTAAACAAAAGATTTGATGTTCGATACCAAATACCCACAGTAAAGCATGGAGGTGGCAATATTATGGTCTGGGGATGCTTTTCTCGCCGCGGTGTCGGACCTTTAGTTAGGATAGAAGGTACTATGGATCGCTTTATGTACGCAGATATATTAAAGCAACAAATGCTACCCTATGCTAAAGCAAATAGGGCACCTGGTTGGTATTTTCAACAAGACAATGACCCAAAGCACAAATTGAAACATGTCAACGACTTCATCAAACTCGCTAAAATCAAAATTCTCGACTGGCCAAGTCAAAGTGCCGATTTAAACCCGATAGAGCATCTTTGGGAAGAACTGAATCGCCGCGTAAGATGTCGAAACTATTCAAATAAAGATGCTTTATATGAAGTACTAATAACGAATAGAGCCGAATACCCATTGATCGTTTGCAGAAACTAGTTGACTCGATGCCGGCGCGTTGTGAAGCGGTCTTGAAGGCTAATGGATATGCAACAAAATACTAATAGTTAATATCAAAAATAATATTTTTTTTATTTTATAAAATAAAGAACTTTCCTTGTCAAAATACTTTTGAGTCGTGTCGTAAATAATTTTTCTTTATGTTTTCTTTTTGTGTAGAAATACATTACATTTAAGTGTCTTAATTTGTGAAACGTATCATTACTTCAAATATAATCTTTGATTGGAAACAATTTTGTTATCATTTTTTGTGATATGGAATAAAATTTTTGAGCGCTACTGTATATGAATTTTACAAATTTAAAGGGGTAAAATTCGAGATTACGAGATTGTCACAAAGTTAATGGTTCCTATTGAATTATAATATACTATGTTATAGTTCAGTGATATTTCGTAATTTTGAAAAAGCTACCAACAATTTATTATTTCAGAAACTTATATAGCATTTATCTTTAAAATACCTTATAATATTTTTAGGTCGTATTCAAGCCAGTAAAAAGGCCGCTCACAAAGTAACAGAATATTACCAAAATATATTGTGGGGTGATGTGGGCAGT
The DNA here is from genome assembly GCA_949316085.1 of Hypercompe scribonia. Classification (NCBI taxonomy): domain Eukaryota; kingdom Metazoa; phylum Arthropoda; class Insecta; order Lepidoptera; family Erebidae; genus Hypercompe; species Hypercompe scribonia. Next base: position 11,607,700 of record OX438981.1, on the reverse strand, counting down.
TGCCTCGAACATATTATATTGTGGTGGTCTTCATACCCTTTGGCGATGAGGTAATATTTTGAACATTTCGGTTCAATTTCTTCTTGAACTTTAGATTTTTCCTTGATTTTACTACATATAATGGCTAATTTTCTTTTAAATTAAGGTCTCCAAACACAAGTCAAAAGCTTCGAGAGTGGTTATTTGCTACGTTCAATGTTAATAGTGAGTACCTACGTCAAATACAATCCAGAACTATGCAAATAATACTCGGGTTATATCTAGACTAACTCTTTTTCCTTTTAAAACACAACTACGCTCACTTTACATCTATTTGTCACGCTACAGACCATGAAAATAAGAATTCACAGTACAATTTTTTCTTATTGAAATTGAAAATCTGTCTAGAGATTTAGTTTTTCAGAGAGTTTAGTTTTAATTATTTAATGGGATATACTTATGTACACCAGTCAGATTAAGATTAACGTTAGCTTCAATTAAGAGTTCAAGTACTTAGAAATATTTAAAAAATTACCACAAATAAATGGAGCACTTAATAAATCACACATGCCTATCATACAATAAATCACACATGCCTATCATACAATAAATCACACATGCCTATCATACAATAAATCACACATGCCTATTATACAATAAATCACACATGCTACTGTCATTTAATCGATACGGACTTTAGCTTTTACATATTTAAAAATATCCTTACTTCAGACACGCCTGAACTGGTTTTGGCAGCTTTAAGAATATTAGCAGATGCATTAGGATGTCATGTGACTTCCACTTCGTGGGATAAAAATTTTGGGTAATTCAACTATATTTACTTATCTATTTATTTTTAATACTTAACTGTTTTGAAAACATTTTTTTATGTTTTACCAGTGCTACTTTAACAACAAATTTAACTCCAACTTCGCTGAAAATCAACCCGGAACTATCGTTATATATCACTGAGGTGAGTTTTTCTTTTGTTTAGTTATTCTACTCGTACTTAGCATGCTCAGACGTGGCGGCGCATTATTTAAACTTTTTTTTAGAGTGGCTCTGTGTAGATGCTGGTTAAAGTAAAGATAAGGGAGTGTCTTATGCTATGGCAAGACACAGCATTCGAATTTTCTACGGTTGCTAAACCTTTCAGTAACTCGATATTCGATGTTACTGGTAATACTGGACTGATAGTCGAAAATAAATGAGGATTAATTTATTTAGTTATCCTAATGAAAACACATGCTTTTTCAGAGTACAGAATCCGGCGCTAGTTTCGCGTTGATGCTACAAGAGCTGGTCATGCTAAATAACCAGTGTGAAGTAACTTGGGACTACATCCTAGGAGCACCTCTAGAAGATTTACCTATTGTTGAACAGATACCTATTTTGCATAGACTTGGTAAAAGATTTTTTAGAGAAAATAACTTCACTTTTCAAAAAGAATGTCGTTCTCAAATTAAATTATAGATACCTATTTATGGAATAAAGAAAAGGTGCTTAAAACCACACATGTTTGCGGGCCGTGACCGCTTTCTATTTATGTACGTCTTGCACCTAAAAGATGACTTAGTTTCGGGAAGTCATGTCATCACATAAAGAACCTTTAGTATTCCATTGCTGGACATAAACCTCTCCTTGCAAACAAACTTTTGGCATACTACGCTGGCCAGACGGGTTGTACGTTGAAATTAAAAAAAGGATTTTTATCAAGTTTTCTTAATCTTTGCAATGATGTTGTTCTACATAATTTAAGTCCTTAATTGGCATTTACTACATCTGTGGGATAAATGGTGGTGGTGGTGTCACTATGTATTCTTAATGCATCACCACACGGAAAAAACACGCACACAGAAAGTTTATAAAACGTTTATCCCAACCGTTCAGGTTGAGAGATAAAATGCTTTATTCAAATTATTGTTTCATAATATCAAGAAACTGGTTCGTATCATTTAATTCTCGTTTCAGACCATTCAATTCACACGTACAGATTATGGTGTTTAGCTGAAACACGAAGGTTAGCTAATGTTTGGGAAATGAAAGATTTTTTCCGCATAGCACACAACGACATGCAAGCATGCATGGAGCAGCTGATTAACTTAAGGTTTGCCGATCACACCGCAGCGATAGAATCAGGTGAGTGAGGATTTTATGTTTATGTCGGGGAAAGGAATAGGGTTTATTTTATTGTTTTACCTAAAAATGTTACATAAGCGTTTCATCGAATTATTGAGATCGGAGGCTCTATATTTGATATTAATGAATAAAAGATAAAAAAATGTTACGTTCTTACGTTATTTTCTAATAGCTGAGGGTGCAGGTATTCTTGAACGAATTATTATAGGTTAAATAAAATTTAAAAAAATTCATAAATTTTGTGCTCGATGTTTTGTGACAGGAAAAATCGGAGTCCATGAATCTGTTTGCGCTAAAATGAGAGAGACGTTAGTATCTGAGGTCCGAGTCAATACGCAAAAGTTGAAAGTAAGTTTTTAAAAATTAGAGACACAGCAATTAACTTAGTTAGCTTTGTAGTAGTTGCTTAATACTTAAAGGAGGCCTTAGCTATTGCGAGGCCCTGATGGAGTAGTACATCGCGAGGCCTACCTTTGTGGAATTAATTTTAATCTTAATACTTGAAATAAATAATACAATGCAACACATGCTACTGCTCGAACATAAAAGCATAAGCCAAGAAGAGTCGACATTGGAGGCCTGTTAAAATGACAGGCTAAATGAAACTGCACGACGAATGAGACTGCACGATTGGCCTAGTGGTTTAAGCGGTCGCCATGCCGCTCTCCAATTCGCTGAGTGTTGTGGGTTCAAATCCTACATGGGACAACACTTTGTGTGATCCATAAATTGTTGTTCTGAGTCTGGATGTTCTTTGTGTCCGTTTCTTGTATGTTTGTAAAGTCCCCCGCGACACAGGATTTATTCCTAATGCGGGCGTTGTCTTTTTAAAAAGAAAAAGAAAAAAAAAAACAATCCCCGTTGTTGCTCGAGTGCGCGACGCCATTGCATGAGCGAGGCCCCGGGCAGTTGCTCGCCACCCTCAAACGGCGCCCCTGTTGATACTTGAACTTAAGCATGTCGTTATAATCGATTTTTATATATTTTTCATAATATTGTTTAGGATGCAACAGAAGAGATAACCCATGTAATGTCGTCAGTGTGCGTGACCATTAGTCTGGCACATTTGACCATGATATTCCCAAGTAATGCGGAGTGGCGGCGAGTGACTCGACCGCCTCAGCCAATCAACTCTCTTTATGTACATGCGTTCTTAGGTAATCGATAAACTAATATACCGTTTATTATGCAAACAAAACTATTCAGTTAAGACTTTTGGTAGTAACTTTTGTAGTGCATATACTTTAATTTGTGTATATGAAGGTACATTAATGTCTCGTAGAATTGTTTTTAAAACAATAGCGGATTTTAGATTATGTTTCCAACTTGCAGATAAAATGTTGCTGCCAGTAATAAAAGCCACACAAGACGTAACGACTTTGAACATGGTGCTCAGGCTTATGTGCGAGTCTTGGCTTCACCACATATATGTAGCTAAAGTCAAATTTACGTAAGCATTCATAAACATCATTACCATCTGATATTGATCACCACATTGATATTCATGCACCATGATGAAAGTAGTACTCGTATTTTAGACAGTTTTCTGATCTCTTTATGGTATAGAATTCGAATACAATGCCAAGGACTTAAGAGGAGCCTTTCACCGAAACGTTTCCGGAGCCTTTCCAGAAACATCGGTTTCTTGAAGGGAAACGTTCCGGCTAGACATTCCTTACAAACTTTACTTAGCTACACTCGGGCCATTAGGAAGGATTTGCATTATACTTATTCCATTGTCGTAGTTAGAGTTTTAATGACAAGAACTACGGAAGCTGATTTTTCTCTAATAACATTGTCATATTTTTTTTAGAAAAGATGCGGCTATGCAGCTCCTTGCAGATTTCAATGAAGTAAGAATTTGGTTAAACGAATGCAAATTGCTCGCCACTGCTGCTAGGAAACAGATGCTACAGAATGAAGTCTTAAGGTACGAAAAAGCTCGATTAATTTCTGAAACAATCCCATGATATTAATTGAATTCGTATTTTGCACTTCCTCGAAAAGTATTTGTATTACGTTTTATGTAATCATTGAATCTTTTAATTTAACCACCCTTAAATCTTAAATCTTGACGAATGTAGAGAACTAAATAAAATAATAGTGGATAACGATTTCGCCTCTCGATTTAATTATCCAATCGATTAAAGTGTTTATAGTGCTAAAGGTGAGAAATTAATGTTATATTCTTTTCTGTACCTGAATGTGAATCAGGAGGTGTGAAGGTGTTGGCAGACTTCTACTGCATGCTCCTGGGGATCTTATATCTATGCAAGATTCCACCATGCAGACAGCCCAGCTCGTACGGAAGGACGGTATGTATTAACGATGTCAGTAGAATTGATCGACCGATATCAGTACTCTTTATAACGGTCATAATTTCTGCAATTAAAATACCTTTAAAAAAAACGATTTCTAAAGAAGACACTCACGTTGTGATCCATTGTCATAAATTTCTCTATTTTATTTATTTTTAAATATATGCTCGGCTGACGATAACAAGCTTTTCCTCCCTACTGCGTACCCAAATAGGACAAAAATTAAAGTTGGCAAAATGTTGGCAAACAGAGGCAAACAGAGGTGATACATTCACCTCTATTTGTTGTACGTTGTACGTTAGTTTACTAGTGTCATCATATTTCTATTTCAGAAAATGATACTCCAGAACAACTAATGCCAGCGGAAATGTACGTGCCGAATCAAAAGCAATGGCTCACATTACGCGCTAAAAAGTTAAAAGGACCAATTGCATTTACATTATGTTGCATCGTTCTATGTTGATGAACATTGTGAAGCAAAATATATAACTAATATACAGAAATAAAACTACCAACTTATTTAATGTCATTTATTTATATTCCTGACATTATTTCCCAATTCAATTAGAATTTTTGATTAAATATTTACTTAAGTACATCATTATACACAAAGAAGACACAAATTTATTATCTATCATCGTCAATTTCATCGCTGCCAACATTTATTTCATTGGTGATGTTGAAAACATATTTATCAATTTTGCGACCAAGAAAAACAATTCATTTCTATAAATTAAATACGACTGAAGAAAAAATCTTATGTGAATATTCATTTGTAACAAATTGTGTGCAACTTTAACTTATTTGTACAGCACGCATTTTTTTTATTTTAAAAAAGACAACTCCCTCCTTGGAAAACTGCCTTACGTCGCGGGGGACTTAAAAACATACATGAACAAGACACACAGTTTGTGGATCACACAGTGTTGTCCCATTTAGGATTCGAACCCACTCATCGGCGAACTGTATGTTGTAGAATTTGAAAATCTATTGAAACGAATATAATATTTGGTACAAGTTTAACATTAATACTAATTTTATAATTATGTTAAAGGTAAAAAGGGGATTCCTATGTATTCTGTGATACTCTAACTTCCTCAATTCTTAAATATGACTATTAGATCTACTGCCCTACGTGAGCGTTAGACAGACTGGTTGGACAAATTTGAGAACCAACAGGTTATCCTGGTAGTGAAGAAAGTTTAATTTATAGGAGTTGAAGGATGAATATGAATGGTCAACGTGAAAGAGAAAACAGCTAAAAAGATAGTGAGCAGTGTGCAGACGTGTGGTGAAGAAAAATGGTAAAAAAAAACAAATTTGATAAAAGTGTAAGAAATTGACGAAAGAACAAAGAACATATGTGTGTATATGGAGGTGTTTATGTTTTATTGTTGATCGAAAATGGTCGCGGTTAAATTGTCCGAAAATTATTGTGATTTTAATTTTTTTTTACCTTGTTGGTTTATATTTTTGATGTGTTATATTTATTTTTGGTATTAAACTTTTTAAAAATAAAGAAAATACATGCATATTGCCTATTAATGTTAGATTTAAATTTTCTTTATTTTAAATGTATATAATAACAACAATTCATAAGTGAAGATTTTAACCACGAGAAATAAAATGCAATAACCTCACAAAACTAAGAAACAGAAAAGTTTTGCTTCGTTTTTTCAAATTTACTAGAACACAAATCATGCACACAATCGTCACAAATCACAAATAATTAATTTCTAATTACTATGAACTAGTATATAATTGCCATCACGGTTAATGCACATAAAATGTAAAAGCCACTATTTTACGCACAATAGTGTAAAGCGTTTATTGCCAAAATCTGAATTAATTTAAAGCAGCGTTAATTATAATTTCAAATACTAATAAAAATATAAAATTGCCAGGGCTCTGTTAACACAGATTAAATAAAAAACGAACGTTAAATAAAAACAAATAAGGTTCCAATTTTAAGATAACCTTGCAGTAGTATGATTACTATTAGTATTACTCCTTAGTAGCATAATCAGTTATCACCTATGATATAATATTTAAATCTTAAAGTCAATCGCAATCGTCAATCGAAAAGTTGATCTTAAACACTATTAATATGTTATAAAATTAAAAAGCATATTTACAACTCTATACATTTCATTTGTATTAAAAATTATTGTTCTAAAAACAAATTTAGAATCAACTTCTGGCGGGCACAAATGTGAGATATTGCCTTTTAACAAGAAATATTATAAAATAACGACTTTGAGCTCATTGATTATAAAGGATTTAGCGCTAATTAACATAATGAATAACTTTATATTAGTTATGTGAGACCCACGTTACTGGTGTACTCAAGTACTCGTATTAGTGTTGGTACATCACTCAAAATCGACTACAAGACTTAACTAAATGTAATTCTTATTGATAAATATTTATGAGTAGCTCTTCCATTATATTTATGTCAACCCTTTCTTATATATAATAATATCTCAGATAATAAGCCAACCAACAAGACTAACAGAAAAAATCACATAAATTATAGTTTTTGACTTATGACATTTATGTTATTTTTACGACTGCTCAAAGAGACTAGTAAGGGACTAATAAGAAATCATAAATGGGTTATTAAAACTTATCATCTAACTTTAAAAGTAAACGACAGCCTCAATCAGCACCTACTGCTCATAAATAATACTTAAAACTATATTATCACGCATAATTAAAAACTTGATACTAAATGTAAAATCTCACTACTCGTCGTCTTCTTCTGCCAATCTTCTACACTTTTCTTTCAGCTTTTCATACTCATTTTTCTTTATCATCTCCTCTCGCAGTTTCTCCATATCGCTGAGGAGAGAGCTAACCTGTACGTTATCAAATTTGTCTGCCAAGTCATCGTCACTGTCAAGTCCGGAATCTTCAGCGGACCTGACGCGAGGACTTGCGGCGTTTTCGTCTTCCGAAGGTACTCGAACTACACTCTCATCCGAATCTGAGTCCGACCGGGCTCTCTCATCCATTTTGTACGCTTTGGGAACGTTTTCCTCTAAACGTTTGCGTCTTAACGCTCCGTCTCTCTCGCGGCCTGGACTGCCACGTCCACTCTTTTTGTTTTTTTTCTTTTTCATGCTCTTGGCTATAACTCGCTTCTGGTGGTCCAGTTGAGGAAACAATTCTACGACAGAAATTAAATATTTTTTTAAAATCCCGAAACTATGACAAGAGGCTTCACCGAAGTCCTCGGCAAACCAGAAACGAACTCAATTTTTGTATTATAGGTTCGGTCCGACTTTTTATGGAAAAATCAGGCTCTTCGGATTGGACTTATTTGGCAAAACTAAATAAATAAATATTTATGGATGTGAGAAGCCGAGGATCGAACTAAGTAGTGTGCAATTGGAAGGGCCTATGTCCTACATCGGACTGTGATCGACTGACGACGGTGATGATGAAGAAGAAAATCTGGCGGCTTAAGAATACAGATTCTCACCGCTCTCATTTATTTGAAACGAGCGCTGCAGAATAACTCGACACAAAGCCTATACTGACCAGTTTGGCCGACACGGTATAACAAACCTAAATTTTTTTTTAAGGTAAGGCTTTTGTCCAACAGTGGACTATTAGGCGCTCCACAGACGACGGAGCTGTGCATTGGCAGTATAAGTATTTTTTTTTAACGTTAACGGTAAAATTGTGGGTACACTGACCGTGAGCAGTGGTGAGCGCGTGCTCGGCGGCGTTCATCTCGGCCTCCTGGATGGAGTGGCCGCGGGCCGCTGCGAGCCGCTGCCCGCGGAAGTACACGCCCACCGTGTACACACGCGTGTTCGTCGGACCCAGGCATTCAATAACCCTGTACAATATTACGCCGGTTATCCATCACGACTCCGAAATAGAAGCCTCGACCGATCCATCGACAGCGCTATAAAATTTACCACAAAGTCTACAAAAGCAACGAAACTACAATAAAACGAAAATACCTTTTTTGTGTGCGGATAGAAATCCTTATAATCAATAATGTACCTACTTATATACCGGTATGTCCGGTTCACCGCCTTCCATCGACCTTAAAGTGAGACAACACTGTTGCAACTTCGATTTAGGGTCGTTCCAATCTTGATTCATGATGAACTCTTGCAGCCGCGGGAATAAGCACGCGTTGCAAAACGCTTGACAGTATTCCAAGTTCTGGAAAGCAGTTAAATATTATTAAGTAATATTCTTGAGCTCGCCCAAGTATCGCTGGTCTTTTTCCAGTAAAAGAACACAGTCTAACGAATAAGTTATTTGAATAATAATAATTATCGTCCTGTAACCGCTTCGAGTGTGAATGACACAGGGTTTTCCTACTGCAGGCACAACTCTCTCACAAAGGAAAGAGAGTGAATTAACTTGTATTGTACGCACCCTATAAATTTTACTTACCTTTGTAAATGAGATATACAAAAAAGTTATTATAAGTCAGTCGACCGTCTGACACATGGTTTTAATTCCAATTCAAAGCACAACATCGTTTCAATGACACTCAATATCTTCTAAACTACAACATACGTACATACAACAATACATAACAACGTCACAATTACACTTACAATGTCCACACACTATACACATTATATGTCTTTTTTAAAGTGCTGCTAAGTCAAGGGTTTTTCTTTTTTTTAGGTTTCTCGCTTTAAGCTTTATATTATTTGGGCTTCTTATACAGAACGTGCCAAGAATTCGTTAACATTTAAATCTAACATCCCGCGCAAACAATACAATAGTAACACATGGTTTCAACAAGATGGAACCACTTATCACACAATGAGTCCCTGCCGGTGGTCAAAGACAGTTTCCGGAAAAGCTGATTTCCAGACAATGTGACATCCATCGTCACCCAGAAGTCCAGATCTATCCTCATTATGGGGTTATTTGAAGAATCGCGTCTACATCAATAAACCAAATACACTACGTCAACTAAAAGAAAAATCAGCAAAGAGATGTCGACGATCTCGCGGTCTCTTTGCCGACGAGTATTCGAAACTTTCGGTCCTCGCTTAGAAAAATGCAAAAGTCGAAACGATGGTTATTTAGACGGTGTAATTTTCAAAAAATAAACAATTTTTATAATATACCAAATAGTTTTTTTATACGATTTGGTCCAATGTTAGTTAACATTGTTATAACTTAAATTCATCACCTATTGTATCAATTCTGTGACACAACCTAATATAATTAATACTAACCTAACATACCAATTACACGCAACTTCCATGCCATTGTGCATCTATAGTAGAGAAAAATTTTAACTTTGAATCACATTTAAATATTCTCACGGCAAAGTACGCAAACTGTATCCTTTATCCTTTGTCTTTGGGTATACGCAATGTTTATATCACTTTGTCCCAACATTTATTTTTTAAAAGTCAATTCCCGCGTTAGGAATATATCCAGTGTAGCGAGCGACTTTACACATGAAACAGATACAACGAACACCCAGACTCAGAACAACAATTTGATAATCACACAAAGTGTTGTTCCATGTGGGCATCGAACCCACAGCACTCAGCGCAGCAGGAAGCGGTGTGGCAACCGCTTAAACCACTACGCCATCGGTGCAGTCAAATTGGCAAAAAAAATCTTACCCATTGCGTTCCATGTTGGGTGACGCTGCAAAATCAATCTATAAACCATTAAACATTATACACCAAGCCATTCTCAAAGTAGTTTCCTTCTTTCAAATTTTTCCTAGTTTTTATATCCCTACTGAAAAATCTCCTCCAGTAGGGATCCTGAAACTTTTATCCAATCATCGTCACCAGAAGACATGTGATATGGAATCTTCTACTCTATGTATCCTATACCTAGTCTTGCCATAAATATTGTAATAAAGAAAAAAGAAAATTGTTAACTGCAAATAACATTTATTACTTTTACAGTGTGTCAGTTTAATACATAAATATAAAACAATTAAAAATATAAAAAGCTTATTCGAAGTGGTCTCCATTGGCTGCAATACAGTCCTTTAAACGATGAGGCCAGTTATCAATAGAAGCACGCACTCTTTCCATGGGAAAATTCTTCACTGCCAATCGTATAGATTGTTTTAGGGACTCCAAATTATCATGGCGTTTAGAGCAAGCTGTACTCTCTAAAACTGACCACAAATCATAATCCAGCGGATTAAGATCGGGACTAGACGACGGCCAGTCTTCAGCTCTGATGAAGTCCGAAACGTTCGATTCCAACCAAGACTGCGTGGACCGAGCTTTATGACCCGGCGCCGAGTCTTGCTGGAAGGACCATACTTGGTTATTGAACATGGTGATGTTAAGGGGCTTAACTACCTTCTCAAGAATGGTATCTTGATACACTTGTGCCGATGTTTTGATACCTTTTTCACAAAAATATGGCTCAGTCACTCCTTCATAGCTAACACCCCACCAAACCATCACTGAAGTCGGATAATGTCCACGTTGCACTCTGTCGACTAATTGGGAAGCTTCCTTAGAGCTTTGAGCATAAATACGGTCATTTTGTTTGTTAAAATGTTGCTCAATTGTAAAAATTTTCTCATCCGTAAACAAAATTTTTCTGTGACCTCCCTTTGCGTACCGCTTCAGTAGTTGTTTCGATTTTACCACCCTATTCTTCTTTAAATTATCAGTTAAGAAATGGCCAGTGCGTCTCTTATAGGCTGCAAGTCCTAAGTCATCTTTTAAAATACGCGACATGGTTCTAGGTGCTATCTTCATTTCCCGAGATAAAATCTTTTGCTTTCGGACAGGATTTCTTCGAATTCTTTCCCTTACTGCTTTGACCACCTTTTTCGTACGAACACTACGTGGACGGCCAGATCTTTTTCTGTCACAAACAGAGGAGGTCTCATTGTACCTATTAATAGCCCGGTACACAAACATTTTACTAATACCAAGTGTATGGAGAGTTTTAAAAATTGCATTTGGCTCCATACCTACTTTGTGTAATGCTATCACAGCGATTCGGTTCTCTTTATCACCCCACACCATTTTAATATCGCAAAATATTTTACAATGTATTGGCGCCAAAATGAGAAAACACAATGAACAATCGTATAAAAATGACAGATTCGAAATTCAAATGTAATATTTTTTTATAATTAAGTGTAACAGTATTTATGGCCAGACTAAGTATAGTAGTAGTCATAAGTAGAAAAAAAAAATCAGCTATTCCTACCAATGTGATCAGTATGGGATCCACGGAGTAGAAGATTCCGTATATCTCCATCGATGGTGATAATTGAAAAAAAAGGACCAAGTATCCCAACTAGTGGTGATATTTCATATATAGAACAGGAGCAATTTTTACCACCAACTATCTATCAAGGAATGGCCTTAACGTTCGACCACACATTATCTTGTAAAATATTTTGTCGCAACACCCTGTAAATCTCCCAAAGCAATTCACAAACGTCGAAGAACTACAATAGAAGTCTGTACTCCTCCACATACTTGGTTGACTTTTACGAAAAGATTTTTCTGTATTTTACCTACATCCCTTTACAACAAAATAAACAATAATAATAATATTTCGGACATCTGACATGCCATCAGGCCAAAACTAAGCTTGTATTATAAGGGTACTACACAACTGATATAAATATATATTTACTTATTTTTTCTGTAAATACATACATGCTATACATAGGAAACACCCAAACTCCGAAACAAATATTTGTAGATCATACAAACATTTTGTCCAACCTAGGAATCGAACCCGAGTCCTCAAACTCAGCAATCGCATACGCTACCACCGCGCCATTGAGGCAGTCAATAAAACAGCCTGATTGGAAATGTACTGAATTTAAGCTACAGACTTTATAATGTAAATTTATTAGTAGAATGGAAAATTATTAATAGCCGACCCCAAAGCATCTAGAAATTAATAGAGGCTAGGAAGACGACTTTACAATGCGAAGATTACGCGCACCTGTTATCAATTAGTCTTTTATAAAAATAAAGTGTATCATCATAATCACGAAGCTTGGTTTGTGATAACATTTAAAAGTGATAGTTGAACGAATCCCAGGACGAGTTGACCTATTTACATACTTTTAGGTGAACGTATTGTATATCAGTTACAACTCAACATCTTAACCTATACTTCAAAACTGTGTCTTAGACAAAACAGAGTTCTAAAATGTAAAAAATCCCAATAGAATACAAACTCACTTTATCAATATACAGCGCTCCAAGGAAGGCTTCAAGCAAGTCGGCTTTATGTTTCTTGGCAGTGGGCTTTGCTTTAGGATTATTGTACGTTGCATATTCGGCCATATTGAGATCATCGCAAACCATAGCTTGTGTTCGGTTGTTCACGAGGGAAGATCGTAGCAACTGAAATGTACAGATATAATCACTAGACGCACTAAAGACACTTCTCGATTAGACCACCTATGAATTGTACCTTACTAGAATATGTAAATTATAATTTACATAATTCTTATGAAATTAAGTACCTATGCCTAATCACTGTGCAAAACTGTGTTCGTTACCGTTTTTAGTTTTTTTTTATTTCTAATTGATAATTAAAATACAAAAAAATGGCAATAGTTAGGTATGATATTTGATAATTTATTATGTTATATCATATAAATTTCTTTTTTATTTCAGTTAGTTACTTTATAAGTGGTTTACGTATAATCTAACGTTAAACAAATTTCAAGTTTATAGATTACATTAATATTATATTAGTTATGAAATTCGGATGTAGTAAGCAGTCTAAGGTAGCAACAACAACACTGCAAAGAAAAGGAAAGCCAAAAACATATACAATGCCAACCCGTCTTTCCACCGTGATATAGTGAGCCAAAACCTCCTTTCTAAGAAGAGGTGTATGTCCAGCAGTCAATCCTACTAAAGGCTCTTGATGATTGAAGAAAAAAATGTATAACAAACGTTATGAGGTATGTGAACTCACCGAGAGGTGTCCTTCATGATGATCAGGGAAGTGTCGGTAAAGTCTATCGGACACGACTAGCTGCAACACCGTGTCTCCCAAGAACTCCAAGCGCTGATTGGAACCTAATGTCAGGTGTGTGAACCCAACCGACCGATCGGTGAAGGCTCGAGCCAGTAGACGAATGTGTTTGAACTGCAGACCTGTTGGAACAATAAAATGGCACCATAATAATACTAAATATATTTTATAGCGCAATTCTCGTGGGAATTTTTAGATAATATGAATTGGACTCGAGGAGAAGGAAAGGTAATACATATTTTAGTGACATTATTTGTTTTTATAGTATTACACAAGTTATACAATAAATTTTGACTGCACGATTGGCCTAGTGGTTTAAGCGGTCGCCACGCCGCTCTCTACTTCGCTGAGTGTTGTGGATTCAAATCCTACATGGAACAACACTTTGTGTGATCCACAAATTGTTGTTCTGAGTCTGGGTGTTCTTTGTGTCCGTTTCTTGTATGTTTGTAAAGTCCCCCGCGACACAGGATTTATTCCTAATGCGGGCGTTGTTGTCTTTTTTAAAAAAAAAAAAAAAAAGATGATTCTGTATGACGGTTAGCTTCCATCTTCGTACCATCACAAAGCGGATTCGTGAAATTTTTTACATTACAACAGTTTTTGACTAACTATATATAATTTTGTTTAAACAACCAGTACCTATTGAGTCCTCGAACTTTGTAAGTTTCTTTAGAAAGTCAAAGCTCTCTATATACTGTCTGTCTCCAAGTGGTTCTTGTTCCTGCAAAGGATGTGCTCGTTGTTTCGTCCACACTTCTAGCATATCGGGCTCGTTGTGCCACAGTGCCAGCGCGAACACTCGATCAACCACCTAAATGTTTTAAAAAAAATGATTTTATCTATTTATAACATTTATGTTTACAACAAAAGGCGTCTATAAAATACAACAGTGATCACACAAGAAACGCTAAAACTAAATCCAAAACAATTGACAGGTTCTCAGAGCAAAATATCCTCGTTCGGTATACGTTCATAGTCTACTGAAATGGTACTGCATGTATAAAGCAAAATATTCTTGTTATAAAACAGCTGCTACTTATTATAAATGGTCATGGAAGCAAAACGTCCGCAAATCTGAAAACATTCTACATTCAAAGAATACTCATTGAACTTTATAAAGGGAACTCACCATCTTCAGATTCTAGACCCTGATAGAAATGAAACTGGAAATAATGAGTTGACATGACATGACATGAGGACGTTTTGTTTTCTTGCCAATTTGGAACAGTGACGACTTGCTTTAAGGACATCTTCATTTCTCGGACAATTTTCTTCCTGCTCTTTCTAAAGTGTGGATATTTTCATTCATTAGACTTTATGGTTTGGACGATGAGAACCTTTTGCTCTAAGAACCAGTCACTCCGAAATGATTTCAAACAATCTATCACATCTCTAAAAAAATATAGTTAATTACATAGTTATTATTAAACAAAGGGCCCTGTTTAATATTTTAGCGGCAGGCAGCGTTTCCTGTTCTGTTCGTGGCACATTCTATACTCTGAACTCTTTCAGATTTGAATTATTTTGTAATCTTGTTAAAATGTAATAAAAAAATTAGCAGTAATAACATGGAAAATTAAAAAAATCTTTTGTCATATATTGTCTGGACAATTAAGTGCGACCGTCTAAATTACAAATATAAGATATTTAAACTGCAATTGTCCGGTCGTCAGACCTGACGTCCACAATTGGTTAATCAAAAATTTTTAATCCCCACCTCCTTTCGGTTACATTAGGTAAATAATACACGTTTAATGCTTCTAGAAGTGTGTTTATATCGTAGCACACGTATTGTTATTAAAAACAATGTATTAATATTTTGATATCACTTAGTTATTGCAAAATATGGAGCTACTGCTTAGTTTAATGCTCAAAGAATTAAAGTACGCGGATAAAGTTAAAAGTTTTATGCTGAGATCTGGTTCCACTTCCACTGGACTTCAGGGCAGTCTAAAGTCCAGTTTCACATTGGTAAGCGCACAGCATTCAGATTTTCTTTATAATCACTATAATGTCACATCACACATCTCACACGCGGTTGTCTGGTCAAAAACTAGGCAAAGCCTTATACATTTATAAATACATACATAATTATAGATTAATTACACTCGGACACAATTCTTGATCGTATTCATCACGCAAAGATTTGCCCTGAATGGGATTCGAACCCAGCATTCAGGATCACTAACGACTAGACCAACAAGTTGTGATTGCACATGTTCAAACGAGCCTTTTTGCTGTGACAACTATAGTTTTTTTTTGACTTACACTGACCTCCAGCCCAGCGTCGAGGAACAAGGCGCCCATGAGAGCCTCGAAGCAGTTGGCCATGGCGTGGCGCATCACCACCTCGCGGCACAGGTCGGACCCGTGCGCGTACAGCATGAACTGCTCTAGACCTATGTTCTACGCAACATAACGACCACATTTAATTAGATCGATCCACTTGCAATTTATAACCGGCAAATAATTATACATTCTGATTATTTAAAATAAGAAAAAATAAAAATGTTACAAACAATTCTGCAGTTTGAATTACCGTTGGTGGCAAAATCGAGTCCAATTTAGCACTATGCTAAACACAATTCTAAAGCTTTTTTATAATTAAGACCAAGTGACGCTATTCGTGAAATCAGTTGCAGATTGTAATTATTACACTAGGTATATGCATAATACCACTTTTTTAACAATAATAACAAAAAAATAATACGTATACCATTTATTCTGTACTTATGAGTGCAATCGTCCTAAATTGCAAAGTTAAAATATTTAAACTGTGTTATGTGTCCTGAACTGTGGACGTTTGTTCTGAGGGAGCTAATAAGCATATTAATTATGTTTTAGTCAGATCCAAAATTTAGTATTAACGACTTACCTTCGCGAGTTGAGCTAAATGTTGATTTTGAACAATAGATGCTCTGTAGGTAGCTAAGCCACCTTCCGCCAGTCCAGGGAACATCCTGAATAGATGTATGGAGGAGAGGAACTCTACCACGGCGTCACCGAGGAATTCCAACCGCTCATTGTGTTTTATCTCAGACTCAGTTTCGCTATGCTTCCCGAAGCGTGACATTATATTAATAAGTGTCACTATGCCTGTGTTTTATTTAAAAATGTTTATAGAAAATGTTATTGCCAGACTGTTTGAGAATTAAGAATTTAGCACATTTTTTTTTATAGCAACCTACCAAAGTGACTATTATGTCTGATGGAAAGCATGAATAGAATCCAAGAGTGGTGGTCGCCGTACTCACTGCGAATGACGACAGTGTAATATGGCGACCCACGCTATGGTGGCCTAGTTAGATGCTTTTTCACGCTCCGCTTAAAGGACCCGATATCGTAGTGGAAGGTAAACACATGCGCTGGTAATGAATTCCAGGCTTTAATTGATTTGCACAGGAAGGAAGAGCCCAACCGTTTAGTTCGGGAGCGTCTGTCTACCATTCTGAAACGGTGACTTCCAAGGCCAGCACGAGTTCTCCTGAAACTTTGCATATAAACTAGAGGTTTTTACAAATATTGCCGGCCTTACAACGATGTCATTTATATATCTTCCTAGCCTTTATTAATCCCATGATTATATTGCGTTGGCTACTAGTTCAACCGATTTCACCTGAATATCAGTATTTCCACGGTGCGACTGGCCCGGATCGGAGTCCCGCGACCCTGAGGGTGAACTGAATTCGAAAGTTGAGCTAGTACTTGTACATTTGAAGGAGAGGAATAGATTTCCCAATAACGCTTGCCATAGATGTTCATGACAACCGAGACCTACGGCGTAACGTGCTCTCCGTGGCACGGGAGTGAAACACCGCCAATTTCCAAACTCCGGGCTGTTGTTAAGAAATTGATACTTGAAAACAAGTTACAGATCTTTAAGACTAGGCTTACACAGGACTCAATCATCATCATCATCATCAACAGCCTTTTACAGTCCATTGCTGGACATAGGCTTCTCCTTAGCAAGGAGGTTTTGGCCTACTATACCACGCTGGCCAGACGGGTTGCAAAAGGGTTTGTTTCAAGTGTTCCTTCTCTTTGTAATGATGTTGTCTTGCATACTTTGTTTCCTTAGTCGCCTTTTACGACACCCACGGGACGAATAGGGGTGGTAACACTATGTATTCTTAATCCGTCACCACACGGACGTACGACGCCCATAACAAGACTACTCATCGTAGGTATGTGCATCCATACAGTTACTGTGGATGTCACTGCGAGCGAGTCTGCGATAACATAAGCTTAATACCTCAATTACCTTTCTTTCTTGTATAATGAATTCTTCGGTCGCCATATTCCGGTTGACGAATTCCACAGTTGGTTAGACTATTTCTTGCATGATCAGGGTTTGTACCGAAGTTTTCCCTATACGAAGGATGAGTCAAGGCAGTTTGAAGTAAAGCTCGCTGCTTAAACACGTAACCCATCTTCTCTTCGAGGCTGTCCAGAGATTTATGGAAACGAAGATGTCGGACCAGAACTGGGATGAGCATAGCATGCTGAAAATGAAACAAATATTTATAAGCATAGCATAGCAAGCAAAGTTTTTGCACCATGCATAATTGTAGCTTTGGTGACAAAATAAAATGGATTTAGCTGATATTTCAAAATTGCTACAATTCAGAACAACAAGGTCCAAAGTAATATTAAACAGTGACTAATTTTCTCATGTAACTTTTGTTGATGAACTAACTTCACAACAAACATCAAAAATTTTTTACAGGTAAAATAAAAAACACTTCATGAATGGCCCTAACTGTTCACTGCTGGACATAAGCCTTTTTTAAGCTAGAAAGGAGGTTTTGGCCTACTATAGAAAATAAAAAAATTTAGTATACTAACTTTATTAAACCCTGTAGGGTTTACTTTTCTGTACTGTTTGCAGTACTATTGTCCTGCGTAGTTTGCTCTATTAGTCAGCTCTTACAACCTTTTTTTTTTGTTGACGAAGCGGAAAATCCCTTCGGATCTCCTGCTCCTTAGGGTGCAGGAGTCAGGAGTATGTAGTGTGCCCACTAAAAACCGCCCCGACAGCCGGCCTCTGGCACCCTACTCTGGGGGGGACCCGGACCATATGATTTCAGGTCCCCCCCAAATTGACACCATGCTCTGTTAGACCCTATCCCGGGGAAAAAATATTTCTCCCCCACAGTTCTGACGTGGCGGCCCGACTGTAGGGTACTACCGTTCAGGCCACCATCCTATTCCCTATCGCAGCAACTATTCTGCTCTCAGAGACCCCCACTCTCTGGCGGCTCGCGGTCTCATCGACGGTTCATGACGCCGTCGACATCTTCTTCTCTCGGGATCGGCCCTCTCCCGATCCCGGGCTCTTACAACACCTATGGGATAGTGACACTCTGTATTGTCTAAATATCAATTTGTATCCTTCAATTCCTAGTAATAATTGATGCGATTAACTATGGAACAAATGACTACTTATAAGTACCTGGACAATATCACACATAAGACCAGTAGTATGAAAACCTGCCGAAGATATAGCGACGGTCACATCCCTCTTCATTTTGCTCTGAGTTCGCATCTCTTGAAGCGTGGCTTCTTTGGCCGCTAACTTCTGACGCTCCTTAAACGACGGCTTGGCCATATTGGCTATTAAATGCCTGTACTTTACGTAATAACGCCAAGCTTTCTGATATCTGAAAATTATATATAAACACAACATAGTGGATACTAAACATGTGCTTCAGTGGTGAAAAGGCAGCGAATGCTGTGCTTGAGTTCTTAGGTTCGATTTCCGGGTCGGAGAAATGTTTGTATAATCTGTAAATATTTGTTTTGGAGTTTGAGTATTTGCTATATATTATTTCTATGTATTTCAAAAAGTATATAAGAATTCTATCAGTCAAGCTAGCTGTCATAGTACAAGTTCTGCTTAGTTTGAAGCTGGATGACACTGTGTGTCAACATTGTCTAAGATATTTATTTATTTACTACATTAATAAAATATAGTTCGAAGTAGACAGCTGAAATGTTAAATTAGTTTATTTTACAAACATAGTATCGCATATACTCGTATTTATTTAAAAGTTCACACGACGTGTTACTGTTACTTTGTATAATTTATATATACTACTTTAATTTTTTTTCCTATGCACTTCTAATACACCCGGCACTACCCTATACTTTCCATCTCATGGTTTTCTTTCCATCCCATGGTTGCCTGTAAAAGATTGCCAACGGGTTACGGCCGCCACTTGTACTTTCTTAGCTTTAAGTTACCTCTTTAATTAATGTAGTGTAAAATAAAGAAATAAATTATTATTATTATTAAATATCTTATAAGATACTTTTACATGTTGATTTATTATTTAAAGCTGAAGATGCCATTTTCTATAACAAGCCCTGACTTAAGGCAAGTCCATATAAACTTAAACTATGTAATTGTAAAGTAGGGTTCCAGGTAGACTTTACATGAAAGAACTATTTAAGTTTGAAGCTGATCAGTTGAAGCACAGCGTCTCTCAGGGAGCTCCATGTCTCAAACTGGACTATTGAACTATATTATATAGTATCTTACTCGGGATTGCCTGCATAACTGAGCTGTGGTGGTCGGATTCCAAAGTGCACAATTTCTGGATAATATTTTTTGTGTTCCTCCGCACTCTTTGCTTCGCCAGCAACAGACGGCGGACTGCGGTCTAGTTGATCCACTCGGACTGAGCACGGCTTCTTACCTGGGTATGTTACTATCATGCCTGACAACAAATATATGTATTAACTAATATTATCAAGTATTATTTCCTACCTCGTTACAGCTTGGAGCCCTAAATAGTCAGTAAAAAGTTTTCTATAGAAATTCAATATCGCCTAGTAGTGTTGTGAAGGTCTGTTGCCAGATGCTCCACGTATGGTAAAACATCGAAGTTCAGCCGTATCATAGTGGTCCTAAGTTAATCCCAACCTAGTTTGGGCAAAAGACTCGAAGGAAGATCAATCATTATTCCCTAACTATTGCAATTTCCACTGTCTCTTTATTTATGACTATTATTATATTTACAACCGACTTTTTCTTATAAGTCTTAAGTTATTGCTGTGTAAGTTTCATATTATTCACATCAAGCATTATATAAATTAAAATTTTTACCTTTAATTCTGTCCACAAATTTCTGCCACGTGTAGTGGTCCATATTATGTACATTTTCTAGATTCTCTGGGGGTATTAGCAGTTCACTCTCTCTAATTAAATACTTTAAGACTTCACACATTGATAAAACCTAAAATGAAAATATATTTAATTAATTATGTAGTTATGACATTAATCTCCATGGTATGTGTGATTATGCATAAGTGTGTCGATGGTTTCAGAAATTTATGTTATAAGTACAATCGCAGCTTATATGTTACATTCACGTTACATTCAGCTGTTGTTAAGTGCAGGGCTGCGATTTTTTTTCTAAAAAAAAAGCTTTTGTAAGACACAGGTAAAAAAAGGTTTTAATACTAAAAAAAAAGTGATGGTTAAAAAATATAAACGCTAAACTAAATTTTTTTCTACCATGTATAGTAACAATATAAGATATTCTCACCTCACATCCACCTTCAGGCAAATATCGGACAAATCGAGGCATGAAGTGAAACTGTGAGCAAGAGGTTTCTGTCGCCTTGCCAAGATCTAAGTCTATTAACTCCAACAGCTCATAGAACAGAAACTCCTCTGAAAAAAAATAAATAAACACGTTTGGCTATTTCGTTAGGAATTTATTATCAATATGATATTGTCTGACTGGATAGTTGGATTATCAAGATGGCTGACAGGAACTGGATACAAGATGCCTGATGATATTACTAGAATTTGTTAAAATGGGCGTCTTTCTTTACTAATGAGTTTATTAATCAATAATTATTTATATTTCTTACCAAATAAGTCCAATTCTTGTATAGTAAAGTTATGTGGCGCTGGTTCTTCCACGTATAGAATAGTGTATTCTATATTAAATCTTATGACTTTACAAGTGGGCAGTTTAGCCAATTTATAGTGGGAAAACATTGAGAAACCCGAAAAGAGAAACTCGTGTTCGTCGTAAGCTATACTCGTCGGCGCTTTGATTAGGAAGTTTGTTGGCGGGGAGACTGTTATCCTGTAACATTTAACACATTTATTTTACTTTGTCATTCTAAAAGCTATTGGAAAAAGTTCTTGAGGTAAGAAGAACGAAATTAAAAAAGCAGTGCAATTTAAAATTTAGAAGAGAATATAAAAAAGAGAATGCCCACCCGGCAACCTTCTTGTCAGTTAACCAATACTCGAAGCGATATGTATAAAAGATATTGTAGAAATAAGATGTTATATTTTATAAACAGGTTTTCTTTTCTCTTTTTGTTATAATATATTTATTTATTATACATAACTTAAATTTTATAATATATCTCATGTTGAGGAATTTACAAATACTCATGAAACAGACACAATGAACATTTTAACTCAGGACAACAACTCGTGGATCACATAAAATGCTGTCCCACACGGGCTCGCACCCGTAACACCCAGCGCCACTTACACCACTGCGCCATCCGTTCGGTCAATTACATATTATTTTTATTTTGTCATGGACTACATAATTATAACACGAACTAGTAAAATAGTGGCTGTAAAGTTACCGATAATGATAAAGCTTGTCAATGTTATTCTCTGTGGGTATACACTTTGGGTAGGAGCCCTCCCCGGCGTACACTCCGTGCCGCATGCCCTGGCGCCGGGCGCGGGCACTGCAGCGACATAACGGCCCGCCGTTCATTTCGCCCGTGTTATTGAACCTAGAATTCGTATCGTTATGAACTTAACTATAGTTTCTCACTAATTAAGTAATGCAGTTTTCATCGTGGGTTAATATTTCCATTCTAGAGATAATTACATAGATTTGGCAAAGTAAAAAATACATCGAAACGTCAAAAATAACCCTTGAGACTGACTTAATCCACGTCAAGCAGTCGATTTGAATTGTAGTAGATCGAAAGTTGAGACAGGAAGAATTAACTGTATACATGCAATCTTTCGTATTTACAGCTCTAAATAGTATCACATTTGTTACACACACATTTATGAGTGACATCAAACCACTGTATCAAAGTTCTCTTATTTTTCTAAACTTAATATATTTAAAAATGTTTATTTAAAGAATTAAACCAAATATATATTTATTGAGCTGTTGTAATGATTAAAAAACAAATTTTGCCCGTGAGACTTGACTGACACAGTACACGGTTAAAGATTAAAGATAATAGTTAATTACGTACTGATCTACTGGGCGTCAGAAACATTGAATCCGTAACCGTTTTTTTCTTTTTTTTTTTTTAACGTGTGGAAACCCCCTCGAGCCGTCACCCCACCGGGGTTTACGGCGGGGTGGTGTGTCGGAATCGGACCGACTAAAACCAGACGGTGTGCCACTCTGCGCCTGACATAGGAGAGATCCGGGAACAGCTGTTATTACGACATCCAAATCCCTCCTAGCGCCTGCCCGCTAACGCGGGCACCATCTGCTTACAAACTCTCTATTTAGGCGACGTACGGCACACGCGACGTCGCCTCTTCGCGGCTGGCCATTATAGCGGATGGAGTGGAAAACCCGTCCCGTCCACCCACAGCCACACTCAAGGCGGCATGAGGCGCTGATATGCGCGCCTCCGCCGCCCGGTTCGCCGGTGGCGAATTGGGTCCGAGTGGAGGTCGTCCTCCCGGGCCCTCTCCGCCACCTCCTTCCGCGAAATTACATCTTCGCAAAAGGTAGCGACCGCGGTAAAACAACTGTCGCTACCGACCATGGAGCGTATGATGGCCGGTAGCGAGAGATCTAGTCCAATAACTGCAGTGAGGACCCCACGCTGCGCCGCCCAGGCGGAACAAACCGCTAGTGTGTGCTGAGCCGAGTCCTCACTGCAGTCGCAGTGGTGACAGGCGGGACTCAATTCCTTCCTGGCGACCGAGTGCAGATACTTCCCGAAGCAACCGTGCCCGGAAAGAATCTGCGTCAGTCGGAAGGAAAGAGTCCCGTGCTGTCGCCCTGCCCATTCGGCGATGACCGGCTGGAGAGCCTCCACGGTGGCAAAGCCAGCACGTGGGGCCTCCAGCCGGGACGACCAACGAGCCATCGTGGCTCGACGAGCGGCCTCACGCCACTCGCGTATCTCTTCGGGCGGGGGCCGTATTCCGCTTCCCGCCCGGAAGTCAGCCGTTCGCCGATAAACTTCGGCGAGCACTTCCGCCTCCAAGTCCCACGGGGGAGTACCGGCCAAGGCACACGCCGCCTCCGTCGATACGGTACGGTAACCGCGTATGGCTCTAACCGCCAATATTCTCTGAGGACGCCAGAGGCGAGCTCTATTCTGGGCGGTCAGAGCCGCCGCCCACACCGGTGCACCATACAGGGCCATTGACCGAACAACCCTATAGCCGTATAGCCGTCTCGTCGTGACGCTGGCTCCACCCAAATTGGGCAAGAGTCGCCCAAGGGCAAAAGCAGCACCGACCAGCTTTGGAGAGAGCTGTCGAAAGTGCTCGTCGAAGAGCCACCTGCCGTCGAGGATCAGGCCCAGATACTTCATCTGGGCCTGAACCGGTACGAGGACCGAATTGACTATGATGGAGGCGCCGGAGGGTGGACCACGACGGGGCCCATGGAACAAAAGGGCCTCCGTCTTGTCCAGGGCCACCCGCAAACCCAGCGCCTCAATACGCCCGACCACCAGAGAGACACTCGTGGTGGCCAGGCGCGCCGCCTCTTGAAAGTTCATCCCCCGGGCTGTGACCAATGTGTCATCTGCGTAACAAATTACGCCCAGCACGGGGGGAAGACGACCTCGAAGGGCCCAGTCGTATCCCATATTCCACAGGAGTGGCCCGAGGACAGACCCCTGTGGAACACCGCACGACATGGACCGTCACCTCAGAATACCATCTCGGTCCTCGTACATGACGGTACGCTCCTCAAGATAGTCTGCCACAAGCCGCCTCAGGTACTCTGGCACCCCGTGGTAGTGGAGTGCTTCCCTGATGCAGCTAAATGGCAGACTATTGAATGCGTTGGCGATGTCTAACGATACCGCCAACAGCACGCCGCCACAGCTCACCGCCTCTTCGGTCACGGCCCTCAGGCGCAACACGGCATCGACCGTCGAACGCCCCGCTCGAAATCCGTATTGGGCGTCCGACAGATCGGGGCCCACCTCACAGAGGTGCCGGACGATGCGGGCAGAGAGTATCCTCTCAAACAGTTTACCCCCCTCGTCCAGCAACACGATGGGCCTATAGGCCGCAACCGAATCGGCAGGGCGTCCCGGTTTCCGTAACAGGACCAGCTTCCCGCTCTTCCAGCTCTCAGGAAAGCGTCTGGACGCCAAGCTGTCGTCCAGGACCTCTCTGAGGCGATCCGACATGTGGTCGAGGGTTCGTGCCAACACTCGGGCAGGTATCCCATCTGGCCCAGGGGCGGTATTCTTGGAGCGAATCCATAGAACAACCCCCCCTATTTCCGATTCCCTGACGGGTGGAACATTATCCTCGTTCTCCCCTCCGTCGTCACTGACCAAGAAAGCCATTGACGAGGTTGTGTGCTCCACCCGCTGCGGGAAAAGCCCCTCGACCACTTCCTGCAGGAAGCTGGGCTGGAGAGTCTCTGTAAGGGGGGACCCCGACGTGCGGAGCTTTTGTCGCGCCGCACGATAAGGGTGACCCCAGGGGTCACGATCGAGACTCTCCAGCATCTCCTTTCTTTTCACTTCTTTGGCGCGGCTAATGGCCAGCTTCAGAGTTTTCCACGCCTCTCGGTACTCCTCATGAAGCTGGTCCTCCTCGCCGTCTTCGCGGTGACGCCGGCGACTGCGGGTGTAGGACCTCCGGGCACGAGTACAAGCCGCGCGGAGGTCCGCCAACTCTCGGGATTGAATCCGTAACCGTATTTCAACCATTCATAATGATGAAACCAGGAAGCGAAATCGTGTCATTCCCAAACCATGGATTGATCTGAACTAACTTTTGATGGGTGCTGTATATCAATCTATGAACTGATTACACAATCTAAAATTAAAAATATGTGAGCATAAGACTAACCACATCTCAGGGTGAAGTCTTCTTGGATGACTTTGTTTCCTTTGTAGTTCCAACATAATTCTATCGGTGTAACCTTGAAGGCCTTCCTCGTCGAAACAATCTTCTTCGCTTTCTGATGACGAACTTGAATCTTTGGCTACACAAAACATTAACTTAATGTTAAAAACTTTAAACAATAAAAATATGACTTAAGAAATATACCTAAGAATTGTCAGATTGTAATGTATAATTTCTTAGCTAATAATTCCTCCCAAGATATGCCAACTGTGTGGGACTTAGTGCCCATTTGGCTGAAAACTCGGCATAAAGGTTATAGATACATGATGTTTCAGTAAAATCGACATAATAGGAAAGTCGGCACATGTTACTTGCCCCGTTACTTAGTGTAGCATTAGTGGAAAAAGTCACTTAGTTTCGTGGCTTAGCTTTCACATTCTCGTAGGCTTTAACGCTTTGTCCCCACGAATTTAGATCTCTATGACTTGATTGCACTAAAATGTATACGTAAACTTATTTATCTATTTATTAAGATATAAATCAAGAAGGTGGTGACTAAAATGGCAATATTCATAATACATCTAATCTACATTTTAAAACACTGGGAAATATCAGTATAGAGTACTACTTTTTTAATTGTATACTACACCCTCCATTACGCTACGACCAATACGGGTTGAACATCAATGAAACATGTTACAAATAAAACGAAAAAACTAACATTGCAAACTATCGAGACTATACAAAGTTCAAAATATATGAATATTATTATTCTAAAAGTACATTAAGCAAAGTCTACTTACATCTGTGTTTGCACATTTTTCCTTTAGGAGCTTTCAATGGTGGCAACTCATCGACTTCTGGTCTCGCCTTACGTCCTCGTTCAATCAGTTTCTCCATAAACGTTTCACACACTAATGTCAATTTACTTGTTTGTTTCAGACCATTTCCATTTTCTATTGGTTTATAGTATAAGTCAGCAGGAGAACACCTATACCACAATTTAGAGGCCTGTTGACAAAAATAAATTTGAATATTGTTTTCATTTATAATAGCTAGTCTTAATTATATGCAAAAAGTGAAAATAAATTTACCTCATCTTCATCAGAGTTATGCTCTCTTGACCATTTCTGTATTTTCTCAATAAAGTCTTCTGAAGTACGGCAATAATTTTTCCTGTGAATACATTTTAAAAATCTATGAAGTAATTGACAATCATTATAATTATTATAATTATCACTTCCACTGCAGCATAAAGTAGTAAGAACATTGATCTACTTAAAATCATATTGAAACTAAAGTAAAATAAATATATAAAAAAACTACACTGACTTCAAAGAAAAGCCAAACAGAATTTCCCTACCTAGAAACACTAAAAAGTGAAAAATTTATTAAATTATTTATTTGTTACTAAATGCACTACTTTTTCTAATTTAAAAAATTTCATAAAAAATTTACTTAGCAAATATATTATAATTTCACTATTCTCAAAAAAATTCAAATGAACGTAAATATATAATTATTTTGCATCAAGCTTTTTGCGTTCATAAGTAAGTTGTTGTGACTTATTTTGAAAATTACTATGTGACAATTCCTGTGTAAACCTAATTACCTATTGATTTAAATAACATAACATAAAAAGTGTATAAAATCTGTTTGAAATGGGTGCTAAAACAAAAATAACCAGAATATTATGCTATCAAATAGACTTGGGCAAGTAGCTCAATTTAGTTTTTGAAATATTAGATGACAAAAGCACAAAATATTGTGGCATTAGTTGTCACAAAGCCTATCAAGCATCACCAGACTATGGGGAGTGCTACCACTAGCACACATATAGCGTTCAAAAGTTGCCCTCGATTTCTTTGGAACTCCATCATTAGATACTAACATGGCGATAATGGGGACATCTTGAGAGTGTACCCTATCAAATAAAAAAAATATTTCCAAAATGGGTCCAAAATTGATTGCGTAATCACTGAATATACACAAAAAAATATAAATACAGAGGTACTTAGAAACTCCTTTCTTGAAGTTACTAATTAAGGGTGTGCATCTTCTAAATACAAATTTTGAACCATGGTTCTATAATAAATATACACATGTATATGCAAGGAGAAGTATATCATTAATATAACAAATGCCCATTTCTGATATTAAGAATTGTAAGAGAAAGTCAATATACCTATATATTTTTAAAACATGATGATAAAGTAATACAACCAGGACAGTTGGTTGAGGCTTTCATTCATTAGTGATCCACAAAGGTTGATAATAAAAGTAATGTGCATGTACCAGTTATTTCTTTTTCTTTCATTTCTTTATCAACAGCTTTTAATCCACACTTCTCACAGCTGCACATTCCTTACTATGTGTCAAAATAATCCCAGCTGTGCCTGTTTTTTACTTAAAATCCCTGATTTAATATTAAAAAAACTTAAAGAAATGGAAGTGACTTTTCATAATGAAATGGTACATAGTATAGAGGAATTCTCGAGAATAAGTGGGCATGCTATATTTAATTCCATGTGTTTACAATTTCATTGTACAGTCTCTTCATTCCACAATAATGTAAATAGAGCCTTGTTCCTCTCAGATTTTAATCACACCTTTGTAACTTGTAACCAAACTAACAGTGCAAAGTATGTAGCATGTTCTTGTTGTTAAGGCTCATTAAATGCTTTATGTAGTGTGTATACTACTGTACTGTAAAAAGATTTTAGAAAATCTTAGGTTTTACTGAAAAATCTTAGCATTTATTTGAGTTTGGATTCTATAGTAACATATGCAACAAGAGCAACAAATACAACACACAACAATATACAATATTTACCTATATTCTTCGAGTATCTTCTCACGGTCTGTCATCGGCTTGCTAGACTCACGGCGTGAATGATGTGACATTTCCCGTGTTCTACTATGGCTTCGACGTAAAGTCTGACTACTTCTACTTGGAGACCTGAGGGATCGTCTGTCATCACGTGCGTCACGGCTCCTAGACTCGCTCTTGTGATCTCTATATTTACTTAGTCTAGAAGGACTATGTTGTCTTTCAAATTCATGTTTCTTGCGATCATATTCTCTTCTATCATGTTTATCTCTGTAATATTTATCCATATCCCTGTGACTAATACGTGAAGGACTTCTTAAATAACGACTTGGACTATAAGTATGTCTGCTTTCATGAGAACGTTCCCTATCATAGGACCTGTCTCTTTTATGGGACCTCTCTCTTTCATAAGACCTATCTCTTCTATATGACCTCTCTCTATCACGTGATCTGTCTCTTCTATGTAACCTTTCTCTGTCACGAGACCTATCACTTCTACAAGACCTTTCTCGATCATAGCACCTTTCTCTATTTGGAGAATACACTGATCTTGATGGTTTTGCAGACCCACCTTGATAGTGCCTGTCTTCTTTTTGAGATTTTGGTGGTGGAACAGTAAAAGTTCTCGTATAGTTTTCATCTTTTTGTAATAGACTAGCACTGTAATTCATCCCAGAATAATTTCCTAGGTCCGGAGGCAGAGGATAAACTGGTGGTACCGGTGGTGGCAGCGAAGAAAAGTCGACAGGAAAAATAGCAGGTGGGGGAACATTCAATGGAGGTAAGGTTGCCATGGGGATATAAGGTGGCGGCAGATCGGTCGATGGCAGCGCCGGTAGACTATACGGCGGAGGAACGTTAAACATCTGTGGTGGTGGGATCGAGGTTGACACTGAAAGTGGTGGCGGCATATCCAATCTCGGCGGAGGAACACTGTAATCCAGAGGTGGAACTGACATGTTGATCAGTTAGGTTTCTTACATGCACCACAAACATATAATTACGTAGTTTATTCATAAATGCATTCCGAAAATAGGTAATCTCAAACGTCAAAACACTAAACAACTGAGTTTTTTTCTACATTTCGCTTTATGGCTAGGGTTGTCAACCTCAGCATTAATTGTTCTCGTAAACTACTGAAATAAAACACTAAAAATCCCATATGTTGAATTTAACATTGTACAGTAGTATATCAAGTAAAATACTATGAAAAGTTTTTTTTACGTAAAAAATAATTAAATAAATCATCATCGTCATATTTAGCCAATAGCAGTCTACAGCTGGACATAGCCCTCTCACATAACATTCCACTTTGATCAAAATGAAGTAAATAAAATATTAATGTTATTAAAGTAAAAAAAATAATTCAAATTTTAAAAAAACCCTGACACAATATAACAGTTCTAAAAAGTAAACACTAAATACGTGTTAACCCTTATTAAATTAGTAAAATTTTTATCCAGGTATCCTCGTCGCATCGGGGGGACGGGAGACGGTACTCATTCCCACTCCCGTGCAGTGCTTGAAACTAATATGGCCTTGTGCCCGAGTACGCTACACGAACTAGGGCAGACGCATGAGGGCATACGTCGTTGTCGGTCGTCTTCTGAATGTAATTTTTTTGACTAATTTCGCAATCTCATTGTGAATGTAATCGTCATTCAAATTCTATATGCTGATAAGTAGGTATTTGCTTCTTTCTTTACAGATTGTACTATAGGTTAGGTATCTATCACTGCTAGCTACCACTGCCCTCGCCGCACGAGTAAGGAACTGGCGTGTCAGCCAAACTGAACAGGGACCTACTAGAGGAGGCAGCCATTATTCACTCCTGGCTGCCTCCGCAGGCTCCGACCGAGGAGGTCAACATGAGGGCTGGTCGTTTCCGCGAAGCGATTACGCAGATCTGCGATGCGGCCATGCCCCGCATCCGAGGTTATCGGCCTCCACGGAAGGAGGTTACCTGGTCCCAGGAGTTGGCGGACCTCCACGCAGCCTGTACTCGTGCCCGGAGGTCCTACACCCGTAGACGGCGGCGACACCGTGACGAAGGCGGGGAGAACCAGTTTCATGAGGAGTAGCGAGAGGCACGGAAAACTCTGAAACTGGCCATCAGCCGCGCCAAAGAAAGTAAGAGAAAGGACATGCTGGAGGGTCTCGATCGTGACCTCTGGGGTCGCCCTTATCGTACGACGCGACAAAAGCTCCGCACGTCGGGCCCTCCCCTTACAGAGACACTCCAGCCCAGCTTCCTGCGGGAAGTGGTCGAGGGCCTTTTCCCGCAGCGGGTGGAACACATACCCTCGTCGATGACCTTCATGGTCGAGGACGACGAGGGGCAGGAGGACAGTGTACCACCCGTCAGGGAATCGGAGGTAGGGGCGGTTGTTCGACGGATCCGCTCTAAGAACACCGCCCCTGAGCCAGACGGGATACCTGCCTGTGTGCTGACCCGAACCCTCGAACACATATCGGACCGCCTCAGGAAGGTCCTGGACGCTAGCCTGGCGTCCGGACGCTTCCCTGAGTGCTGGAAAAGCGGGAAGCTAGTCCTATTAAAGAAACGGGACGGCCTGCCGATTCGGTACCGGCCTATAGGCCCATTGTGGACGCGGCGCATGCTGGACGAGGCGAGTAAACTGTTTGTGAGGATACTCTTTGCCCGCATTGTCCGGCACCTCTACGAGGTGGGCCCCGATCTGTCGGACGCCCAATTCTGTTTTCGAGCGGGGCGTTAGACAGTCGATGCTGCGTTGCGCCTGAGGGCCGTTACCGAAGAGGCAGTGAGCTGTGGCGGCGAGCTGTTAGCGGTGTCGTTAGACATCACCAACGCATTTAATAGTCTGCCATTTAGCTGCATCAGGGAAGCACTCCACTACCATGGGGTGCTAGAGTACCTGAGGCGGTTTCTGGCAGACTATCTTGAGGAGCGTACCGTCAAGTACGAGGACCGATGGTATTCTGAGACGGCGGCCCATGTCGTGCGGTATTTTACAGGGGTCTGTCTTTGGACCACTCCTGTGGAATATGGGATATGACTGGGCCCTTCGAGATCGTCTTCCCCTCGGGCTAGGCGTAATTTGTTACGCAGATGACACATTGGTCACTGCCCGGAGGATGAAGTTTCAAGAGGCGGCACGCCTGGCCACCACAGGTGTCTCTCTGGTGGTCGGGCGTATTGAGGCGCTGGGTTTGCGGCTGGCCCTGGACAAGACGGAGGCCTTTTTGTTCCATGGGCCCCGTCACGGACCACCCTCCAGCGTCTCCATCATAGTCAATTCGGACCTCGTACCGGTTCAGGCCCAGATGAAGTATCTGCATCAGATGAAACCGACTTCCGGCTCTTGCTCAATTTGGGTGGAGCCAGCGTCGTCACGAGACGGCTATACATGGCAGTTGTCCGGTCAATGGACCTGTATGGTGCACCGGTGCACGTACCAGCGCCTCATGAAGCCTTGAGTGTGGCCGCGGGTGGACGGGACGGGTTTTCCCCTCCATCTGATATAGCGGCCAGCCGCGAGGAGACGACATCCGTGTGTGCCGTACGTTGCCTAAATGGAGAGTTTATCCGCAGATGGTACCCACGGTAGCGGGCAGGCACTAGGAAGGATCTGGATGTCTTAATAACAGCTGTTCCCGGCTCCGTCCTATGCCAGGCGCAGAGTGGCACACCGTGTGGTTTTAGTCGGTCCAATTCCGACACACCACCTCGCCGTAAACCCCAGTGGGATGACGGCCTAAGGGGGTTTCCACACGTTAAAAAAAAAAGGTATTTTAAGACTACAAAGTATTTATAGATTTACAATAGTCTGTATGTTGTTTATTTCAGCAAAAAAAAAAATTTGCAGATATTTGTTTAATTTACAGATGGGTTCCATAGAGCGACCAGCATGTTAGCTGCACCCGGATGCCGTTCTGTGTTCCCTCCTGTGCTCAGCGAGCTCCAGGGGGAGGGAACCCCGAGGAGTGCCCGTCAGCCAGCACTAGTCAGGGGCTGGGGATAGTCCGGCAGGGATTAGCAACAGTAGCAGCTTCTAGAACAACTTCGACGGCGTCGTGAGGAGCGTGATGGAGCGATAGCTTCTCGGGAAGAAGATACTATTACCCAGATTGGGCAGCATAATGATTCTGCCAAGTCACCATGTGGTTTGAAAGTGGCCGGTGCGAAGGATGCAGTTGAAGAGACGCGTCAGCGTCGCGATCGCTCGCGGAGGTAGGTGACGGAAGGCTTCATTGGTCACGCAGTCGGGGTCGGGTGCTTTACGGAGAGGTGTTCGGTGAATCAACCGCTGGTTTTGACCAGGGAAGAAGATGATGGGGTCCTCAGTCGGGGCTATCGGCTGTTCAAAGTATAGTTGGAGCTTCCTTTCAACCTCTGCTAAGTGCTGCACGTTGTGGGCAGGATTCGGGCGAAACTGCGCTTTCAGAAAGTCGGAAAACATCTCCGTTCGGTCCTCGGCGCGGTAACGTGGGATTCCGTCATCAGCCAGCAGGGGCCTAATCAGAGCAGGTTTCCCGGAAAGTTGGGGGCACAGGCGGTGTATACCCGAACAGTCTTCACTAGCTCGCTCGATAGTGCAGTGCCAGGACTCTGCCGCGCTCGTTGCCACTGCGGCAGACATCTCCGCAGCCAGAGTATTGAGCTCGGACTTCATGGTTGGGCATCGGAGCGCTGCTATTGCCAGCGCAGTTTCCTCTTCCTCTCAATCATCGTCATGATGTAGGCGGGAAGCTGGTAGGTGGTGCCCGGCGGCACGGTGGTGGCGTCAAGTTTCGACACTCGAAGTGCGGTCTGTAAGGCCATATTGCAATCCATTGCAAGTTTGTCGACTTCTTTGTCTTTGTTTGTCTCGTGTCGGTCAGTATCACCTAGAAGACGGTGGCCTTCCGGGCATGTGACATTGGAGTTCCATGCCGTGTGTTTCGCATTGAAGTCACCGGTGATTATAGTGAGCAGCGGTGACTCCAGCAAGGTGTGCATGTCAGCCACTGCAACGCGTTAAAAATCTGGAACGCTCCCTGATTTTGCGTGTCATCCTTGCGCAGGGGCTATGCTAACCTTCTCTATATCGTTCCAATTTTAGTATATGTACTGCCGAAGCAAGTACGAAGGCAAAAGTGCTCGATGAAGTTTATCAGCGGACGGCTGACTTCCGGGTGGAGGCACGTGATACTTTCCTTCTGAATTACGCGGGTCCTTTTCGGACAAAGTTGCTTCGGGAGGTATTTGTACTCAGTCGCTAGGAGGGAATTGAGTCACCAGTCGGTAATTCAACTGCAATGAGGGCTTAGTTCGGCACTCACTGGCGGTTTATTCCGCCTGGGCGGCGCAATGTGTGGCCCTCATAATCTTTATTGTAGGAAATCTCTCACTACCGGTCGTCTACAGGTCACTACAGGTGTTTTACCGCGGTCGCTACCATCTCCATAGACGTCATTTCACGAAAGGAACCATGGAGAATGCTCCGGAGGAAGGTCTCTACTCGGATGCTGTCAGCGATCCGGTGAAAGTGCGCTTACCAGCGCTTCATGCCGCATTGAGTGTGGTCACGGATGAGCTCGACGGGTTTTTCCCCCTTCATCCACTAAAGTGGCCAGTCGTGAGGAGGTGACGTTCGTGCCTAAATAGAGAGTTCCCCTGAAGGTGGTGCTCGCAGTAGCGGGCAGGCGCTGGGAGCGGTCCGGATAGCTTACTGATGATGATGTCCTCCCAGACGTATCCGTCGACGGCGACACACTGTTACTAATTATTAGTTCGACGTTCGTGAGCGCGAATGTGACTCGCAAAACCGAATTTAGTTTTAAGATTCGGTCACAGATAGCGCAGTGAAGCTGCCCGCCATCGTTATATGTGTAGTTATAGGAGGGCTTGAGTCGAGTTTTAAAAGCTGGCATTTGGCGTCAAGATGTTCGATGCGAGCGCGCTCAAAATTATTATTGCCCGTTTTGAAAGCATTTCGCCCCTCCGGTCTCTGAATGGCAAACTCCTCCCAAGAATCGCAAGATATTCCACAGGATGTTAGGTGGCGTATCAGAACATCTTTGTAGCGTAGATATTGTCCTCCGGGTTTGCGCTTTCCTGAGTTAAGCTCTGAATAAAAGACTGACTTTGGCAACCTTGAGGAGTTCATACGCACTAGGTGTCCAGTCCAGCGTAGTTGACACCTCATTAGCAAACTCTCCATACCGGTCCTCTTAGTCTGACGAAGAACTTCAGAGTTAGAGACACGATCCTGCCATTTAAAACGAACGATGGCACAGAGACACTTCATGTGAAAGACGTCAAGACGTCTGATGTCACCCTTGTACAGACAGCAGGTCTCTGAGGCATACAGAAGCAGAGGTAGTATGATTGCTCTATAGACGGCAAGTTTTGTGTGGAGCTTTACGTCGAGAGAGTTCCATACTCTTTGGCTCAGCTTACCAAAAGCAGCAGCAGCTTTAGCGATTCGCGCAGATATATCAGACTCGAGACGATTATCGCTACAAACTAGACTTCCTAAATACCAAAAGGTAACAAGGCCGAATTTTCGACAGGAGTCATCTAAATTGTCGACGTATCTTTGCAGATTCACCATACTGTCAGCCATAAGGCAGACATCATCTGCATAAAGCCTTTCCAGTGCAGAGGTCGGCTGGACTTTATTTTTTGCTCTGAAACGGGTAAGGTCAAATACACTCTCCATGCGAACATTTAATGAAAGACTATCACTGCAATTCCTAAGGGCATCCTTCATAACCACAGCAAAGTATATAGCAAATAGGGTTGAAGCCATTACACAGACTTGTTTCACTCCGCTTGTTACATTAAACTGGTCTGTGAAAGCGCTTTCGTGGCATACACAGGCCAACATGCCTTCATGAAATTGATGCATTAAATTTACGAGCTTCACAGGACAGCCATATTTCTCGAGTACTGCCAGAGTACAGATCTCCTTAAAAAATACACTAAAAAAATATATTTATTAAATAGTAACAGAGACAAGACACTAATATTATGATATATTTATTATATTGGTATATTCATCTCTGGTAACAATAATCGACGTACTAACTTACGATAACTAATAACAGAGAGCATAGATTTATGTCCTTTGTTAATACACTAAATTATGACAGATATGACGCATTTTTGCACTTCCAAAACATTCTCCATCCTTATATAACACTCCATACTGTCCTTCAGTCAGAGCTCTCAATTTATTTTCTAATATGATTGTAAGACCATCATGATTTTTGACAACTTTACAACGAGTTAACGGTTTTGTATGTTGAAACCTAAAGTAGCAATCAAATACGTGATTCAATGTTAGTTCTAAGGGTTCCTTGTTTATCCAATGTGGACGTGCCGTAAAACATATGTTGTTCCATAAGGCAGGGTGCTTCGTGCCAAGTACCTGTAACACAATGACGGAGCAATATATGACGATACTTTACAAAGTTATAGTAAAAATCTAGTTGTGTACAGGCATGGCATAGTTGTGTGTTGCCAATAACCTGTTTTCAGAAAATGCATAAAGATTATTTTGAATATTTAACAGTAAATTTAGTTATTTTTATTGTGACCATAGATATGCTTATTTGTGTTCATATATTTTTTTAATTCACATAGTGCTAAATTTTATAATATACCAATACAAAAATTAAGTACTTACATTTTTATACATGACCAAAGAATGTCTGATCTACTATATAATAGTAGATACCTACACTTTGGAAAATAGATTTGCAAACTTTATGCTGATATAAGAAAACAAAAAACCTTGCTACAGAGAGGCCTATGTCTAATAGT
Organism: Hypercompe scribonia; assembly: GCA_949316085.1. NCBI lineage: Eukaryota > Metazoa > Arthropoda > Insecta > Lepidoptera > Erebidae > Hypercompe > Hypercompe scribonia. The sequence goes on along the minus strand of OX438981.1, from coordinate 11,571,578 downwards.
GGACCATTAAAGGCTGCTGATAATGAACCTAGGATAACATTTTACTTTTTATCATAACTATACTAACTACTAATTAGACTGTTTGAGTTAAATGAAGTTGCATTTTTAATAAGCTACTTGTTACTAGTAGCTGTCAGAATCTTATTATCATATTATATTCAGCCTGTAATAATGTAAATAAATAATAGTTATTATTACCACATAAATATTGTTAGTCTCTAAATCCTTCTTGAAGACAAATAAAGCATCTTTGTGTCCAGGAATATGCGTTCTTTGTCCAACAGTCCATTTGTGTAAACCATCATGTTCTCCAACTACTTGTCCTGTATCTATGTCTATAAAAAGACCTTTTTTAGTTTCAATGTACTGAAAAAAAATATGTACAAAGTAAAATTCACATTCCTGCATTATTCTTTGTAGAGTAGTACCAGGATAACTATCACAGGTTTAGATGTGACACCTCATACAAGGAAATTGATAAAAATTTACACAAGAGATAAACAATTTTTACAAAGAAAGGATAGATATATCTTTTTTTTTTCATACTAATTTAAGCCAAAATGATTATAGTTATGAGATGTCACATCTAGATCAATAATGTGGATATATATGATATGTTATATGTGCAGATTTATATTAACTATGTTGTTTTTTTTTATAAAGTTTTAAACCTTGGTTTTCTAGATCAAACATACACTACCGGTCAAAAGTCTTCGCCCACCCCATACTTCATTCATTAAATTTCAAAATAATACACTTTTAGCAAATTTCCCTTTCATGTTGTCAAGCGAAGGTTTAAACGATGTTATACAAACCAAAAATAATAGTGCCCATTAATTGTTTACTTCATACGAGCGCATGTTTATATTTTGTAGGTGAGTGCGTCAAGTTACAACTTGCGAGTACCCGCTGATTCGTTTATTATTCTTTAACTGTGAATTATTTCTTCGGTGTTTATAATTGCAGTTTAGTCCCAGTTAGCCTTGTGAGACGCAATAACGTACTGTGATTTATACTTTTTGTACCAAGATATCTTTTTGTGAAGTTCGAATACGAATTGCTACCGTTTTCGCAAATTCAGACCTTTAAGTTTTAAAATGGGTAAAACCAAGGAACTATCAGTTGAAACTCGTGCTTTAATTACAAGTCTTCATAATCTAGGTAAAAGTAACCGTGCCATTGCCGCCGAACTAAAACTACCTCGACGTACCGTGGACTACAACGTGAAAAAATATGAATCCATTGGGAGCTTTGGCGATAGAAAACGTTCAGGGCGGCCTCGAAAAACCACAACAGCTGAAGATCAACGTATTATATTGATCAGTAAACGTGATCGACGACTCACTGGTCCAGAGATAGCAGCTCAGATCAATGTGTCTAGGGATCAGCCTTTGAGTACTTCTACAGTGAAAAGGAGATTAAGAGAAGCTGGCCTTTTTGGAAGGGTGGTGGTGAAGAAACCTCTTTTAAGACGTCAAAATAAAGTTAAGAGGTTGCAGTGGGTTAAAGAACATAAAAATTGGACGCCTGAACAGTGGGAGAGAGTATTATGTAGTGATGAGACAAAATTTGAGGTTTTTGGGTCTAAGAGAAGAGTCTTTGTGCGCAGGTCAAAGGAAGAACGGATGTTAGATCCATGTGTAATCCCAACTGTAAAACATGGCGGAGGCTCGGTGATGGTTTGGGGATGTTTTGGAGGGCGGGCGACTGGAGACTTGGTAAAAATTAAAGGGATTTTGAAGAAAGAAGGTTATAAAAAAATATTAAAGGAAAATGTAGTACGTTCTGGTCAACCTCTGATTGGAAGAAAATTTGTCTTCCAGCATGACAGCGATCCCAAGCATTCCTCGAAGCTGTGCAAAGAGTATTTGAAAGAATTGGAAAGGAAGAATGTACTGGAAGTAATGATTTGGCCGTCACAGTCGCCCGACCTCAACCCGATTGAGTTGTTGTGGGACAAATTGGACAGGGAAGTCAGAAAGCAGTGTCCTACTTCCACTTCACATCTTTGGAATATCCTGAAAAACGAATGGAACCAAATAGACGACGATTCTATTATCGATATATTCTTATCTATATATGTTCTATAAAATAAAAATATCAAAATCGATTGTATTGTTTTTATTTGTTGTGTATCACACAAATTGTAAGGAGGGCAAAGACTTTTGACCGGTAGTGTATATTCAAAACTAGTTTTTACTATAATTTCAATTGTGCAATAAATTATTTTGAATGAGGATCTAATGATCTATTTGTATTTTAACATACTAAATGTTGTATTATATTGCACTATAAGCATACCTCTTCAATAAACCGCTGAAAATTATTTTTTCCAATAAAACATATGCCAGTACTGTCTCTTTTACTGGCTACATTCATAAGCCCTTCAGATTTAGCCAATGATCTCACTTCACTTTTCAGTAAATTTGCAACAGGAAACATGCATTTCCTTAAAGAAAATTGCTTTACTTGTGACAAGAAAAATGTTTGGTCTTTAAAGGCATCTTTGGGTTGAAGTAACTTGACTCCTGAAATTGTTACAATTATTATTAACAAATATAATAACAATTGACTGCATGGTTGGCGTAGTGGCTTAAGTGGTCACCACACCACTCTCTACTGCGCTGAGTGTTGTGGGTTCAAACGCATGGGACAACACTTTGTGTGATCCATAGATAGTTGTTCTCAGTCTGGGTGTTTTTCGTGTCATTTGCCTGAATGTTTGTAGAGCGCCCTGCGACACAGGATTTATTCTTAGTGCAAGCATTGTCTTTTTTAAACAAAAAATACATTATAGCTTAACTTTGGCCAAAGTTTTTTTTTCTGGAGTTGCCTGGGGTTCTTTTTGTAAATAGTTCTAACATTACTAGACTTATTAAGCAACCTTCAGTATTTATTTCCAAAGTGCACATTACATAAAAGCTTGTTCTGTTTTAGAAACTGTAGATAGTAGTGATAAATATATAGTAAATAATTGTATACAGAAAATAATATAGGACAAAGATTGAACTTTGTTATGTAACTACACTTTTACAGATGTGTGTGTAAACCATACCTTCGTTTTCATTATATCTCTCTAAAAACGGCCCAAATGATGTATTTGCATAGTGACCAGTAGCAATAGCATCAATTCCTAAATTGGTCCTGCAATGTTGGAAAAAGCTATCAAATTTAATGTATCTATTGCACAGTATGTCAGGATTAGGTGTGAGGCCTGTCTCATATTCTTTAAGTAACGCAGTGAACACATCGTTCCAGTACTCTTTGATGAAGTGAACTCTATGCAATGGAATTTTGAGCTTACGGCAAACATATGTTGCATCTTCAAAATCCCTCTCGTCTGAACAAAATCCAGCTTCATAATTGTTATCCCAATTTCTCATAAAGACACCTTCCACTTGGAATCCTAAAAAATGTAGCTTTCAGTTATTTTTTAAGTTTAAAATAGGCCGAGGAATGGAAGACATAGTAGACACATTTGTATATGTAATTCACCAGTTCGTTTAAGTAGAAGAGCCGCCACAGCACTGTCTACACCACCCGATATTCCAACAGCGACTTTTCTAAACATTTTTATTCAATTACTATTTTATTTAACCGCTGTATGTAATTATTTAATTTTTATTATGGATGGATGTCATGGCATGACAGCTAGCAGTTAAGATGTCATATCTAGCGTTTAATTATTCAAGACACAACATTTTATGGACCACATTCATAGGAAATAAAATGAATGAAATGAATAAAAAAAATAGTTTTCGTAACAAAAATACCAAAAAGCTACTTGAATGTAAATGAAATTGAAGTGTAAAACTTATTTTTAAATGTGTTGCCAGAAATTACGTGTAAAAAGTAATGCTGAAAAAACATTGAATGATGGTGTACTTTTTATAATCTGTGACACTCGGTGATTTGACAATAATGTATTTGTTGAATTGACGTTTGCTTACAGTTTTGTATCATTGCCTTCGTTCATAGGTTAATATTGCGGTTGGAGTTACTTTCGAGACTTTATTGATATTTAACTTAATCAGAATGTCGAACATCAACTTGCAATGTTTGTTAGGAATACAGTGTAACGATTTTGTAATGATAGCGGCAGATCAAAGCACCAGCCACAGTATTATGGTCATGAAAGACGGTGAGTTAGCGGTTTTTAAGAACAAGCCTGTTCCTTTTTTTAAATTATTGTTGATGTTACTTTCTGTTTATAGATGAGCAGAAGATCTACAAAATATCCGACAAATTGGTAATGGGTATCATTGGTGACTTGGGAGACACTACTCAGTTTGCTGAATATATATCTAAGAATATCCAGTTGTACAAAATGCGTAATGGATACGAACTGGGCCCTACAGCCGCTGCTAATTTCACGCGCAGAAACCTGGCTGAGTACTTAAGAAGCAGTGTAAGTTAAATAAGTACTGTTAGTACATATAGAAATCTTAACTTGCACACACCACATATGGCTAAATAGTATAAGTGAAGATGGATAAGAGGCCTCTTGGCTGTGGCTGGTAGGAAAGCACTGCTACTTGTATGGGGCATACAAGCAATAACTTGAACAGCTCAAGTTTATTTACCTGGAACTTAAATTGCCATAGACTCAACTCTCACACCTTACATATAACTATTCAATATTATAGATTGCTGCATCTACCCTTGACCAGTTTTATGGTAAACAATTCAATGTAACTAGTAATTTTGTATGTGGTGAACAATTATGTATATATATATATATATATATATACAAATATGTCACCCCTGTGATACTGAATTCCAATTAGGATAAAATTAAATGTGTAAGAATCAGTTTCAAATAATAATATAAAAATTTTCAGACTCCTTACTTTGTGAACCTTCTAATGGGTGGTTATGACAAGGAGAATGGGCCCGAGCTGTACTTCATGGACTACCTAGCGTCTAGTGTGAAGGTGCCTTTTGCAGCACATGGTTTCGGTGGATACCTTAGCTTGAGTATCATGGATCGCTATCATAAGAAAGGTAAAGAATTGTTTATAGAAATCAATTAACCATATTTAATCACATTACAGCAGTCTCCAATAGTCCACTGCTGGACATAGATCTCTCCTTAGTAACTAACTAACTTTTAAATCATCTATTGTTTTCTGCAATATATCATTATATATTACAAGACTAACACATTTACAATAGATATGACCAGACAAACTAGTTGGCTGACAGGTTGACCACAGCCAGTGCAACTTGGTCGAAACCTTAGGTAGTTCAAAGGTATAATAAGATCTATTGTGAGAATGTATATTCCCATACATATAGCTATATACCCTTTATTCTGTGGCGAGAACCAGAATGTCCACTTATTGACTACATGCAAATACAAAAATATAGTAAAAATTTAAAACACAACAATAAAATATAAATAAAATTACCACTATCGTCCAAGATCCCAGGGCCACCAGACGTCACGTATTTTCTGACGAAGGAAATGTGGACGATTGAGTAGTGTTAGTATGTACTAAGAACGCATGCCTACCTGCTGGCTTGCTCAGACGGCCAATTTGCAGGTATCAGGTAATCAAGGTACATAAAAACATTACTTACCTCACGTAAATTCTCCAAGCTGATTTTTACGTATATTTTAGGCAATATCCTTAAAAATAAGTCGCCAATACTCCCAGACACTTTCTGTCGGCCGTATTGCTTTGCAGACGCTTTAAAGCTCCCAAAATAATTACTTAACTTCACGTAAATTCTGATGCTCCATTTTTATATATGTCTGCCAGACAACTATTTTAAAATCTTTTACAAGAAGACAGACCGATCCAAGGGGCCAATCACGCCCTAAGCTCAATTTTAATGCTTCTGTGGGTAGGAGCGCGAGGGCATTATCCACGTGCATGAGACTGAGTGATACATGTATTAGGATATATTGACTTCTCTCTCTCTCACTCCGTTACAATTTACTCATATCAATTAATTACTAATGTTAAAAAAATCAGCTAAAAAATAAAAAATCAGGTAAACAATTAAAAATTAACTTGTAAAAAAATGCTCATTTGACTACAATAATTCTAGAATTTCATCCTGCAAGCTGTTTTGATAAATTCGAAAAGATAAAGGAGCGCGAGGGCATTATCCACGCGCATGAGACTGAGTGAGACAGATCACGATGTCAAGGCCCCCGTCGGGCCAATAGCTAAAAAAGTGATCAGCTCAGTGATCTACTGTGTCCGTTAACAACGTGTGTGACAAAAATAAAAATATTTGCAGTGTTTAAAAAATATAATGGCTTCTCCATCAATTTGTGTTTTTTGTAAATATTCTGATGAAAATTTAATACTTTTCACGGCAGAAACATTAAAAAGTGTCGAGTAGTTTTAAAACATAGAATAGAACATAACCTTATATTTAAAGACGTTGTTTTACCGGGTGATTTATTTGAAAGTGGTTATCACAGACAATGTTATAAATCATTTACAGGGTTAAATAAAAAATACTATTTACCAAAAAATGAACCAATCAAGAAATCTACCTCAACAGAAAAATCATTAAATATTGTTGAAAATTCATCTGTAGAATATTCAACGACAGTTGCATTAGACATACAAAGTATTGAGCCAGAAGCATCTACTTCTCAAGATTTTAATTCAACAACCACTCTTATACCTGACCCTATAACAATACCTAGCCCATCTATTTTACCTGAGTTAGTCGAACCGGTTTCTTCAAATGTAAAAGACCATATTGAGCACCTGGAAAATATCGATTTACTTTGTGACAGTAATATTGAGGTTGATACCGATGTAAGTAATACTCAAAACAGTCTTACTTGCATATACTGTGACCAAAAAACTAAAAAGCACAAGTCTAAAAGATTGCCTCTAATTTCCTCTGACCATACAGTTTTTTTATTTAAAGTAAAAGAACAAAATAAAAATCATACGGAGTTTATTGATAAAATTGTAAATTATTCCCATCCCAAAATATATTATCACAAAATCTGTCAATTGAATTTCTCCTATGAAGCCTCATCAAACAAAAAAAACCCTAAAACTGATTGCCATGATCTTCGTCAACAACATCAAACTGCTTTTGGTGAAATCTGTTCCTTTATCGAAGAAAATATAATTCAAAAAGGACGATGTTACTTCTTTTTTCGGTGTTACATGGGATTATTAGAAGAAAGTGAAGAAAATAATGGTAAAGAAATTGGAGGGGACTTCAAACCACACATTTTAGAATCCAAAATTAAAAAACAATTCGGTAAAGATATAAAATTTTTTACTATTCAGAATAAAAAATTATTAGCACCGAAAAATTTAGTGGCTATTGATGAGCAATTATTTGAAAATCTAAAAGATGATGATATTTTACTTAAAGCCGCTATATTATTGAGAAAATCAGTCTTGCAAGCTGAAAAGAAAAAATTACCACATAATATAACTGCGAAAAATTTGGAGGAAGGAGAAATATCGGTGCCACAAGATCTACAGCAGTTTTACTTCACTTTGATAGCCGGTAATAATCGAAAACGTAAAAATAACCCTAAGTGTATCCGTCAAGTCAAGTCATTCTGTGAAGACGTCATCTACGGTATTTACAATGGAAAAATAAAAACATCAAAACACATTATGCTCGGAATGGCTTTAAAAAGTCTAACGAGTAGCCGAAAAATTATTGATATAATTCATAGATATGGGCATTGTATCAGTTATCCAGGAGTGGAAGAGCTCGAAACAGAAGCAACATATACGTCACTAGAAAAATCAAGTGTATGCCCTGAAACAATAAAAAAATTACCAGATCTCTGTACCGGCGTTGGTTTCGACAATTTCGATCGTTTTGTGGAAACGAAGACTGGTAAGGATACTTTGCACGATACCGTTGGTATTATATACCAAAATGTTGATTCAAACGCCCCAGATGAATCAGAATTAAAAAATATCTCTGATGCTCATGAGGAAGTAACTTTGAATTTGAAAAAAAGGAGGCGGAGAACTTTTGAGGGCATATCAACAGAAATTAGTGAAGAACCGTTAGCTAAAAAAAAAGCCGTCAAATCTGGAAAGTTCAGATCATGAAAGTGAAAATTTACAATGTGAAAATTTACAACTATATAAAACGATTGATACATTGTGGATGCTCAGCCATGCTCTCCAATTACCAAACGTTCCAATGTGGGTTGGATTCAATTCTTTACTAGTTGATAATAACAGTCCAAAACAAATTGTTTCATATCTAACTCCAATAAATGAATCACCTACTAATAAATCTGTAGTTTTGGAAACAATGAAACAAAGTCAAAAAATTTGTAAAGAAGTAAAGCAGTCTTCCATCCAAGTCACTTATGATCTTGCGATTGCAAAAGTAGCCTTAGAAATGCAAGCTAGCTACAAACCCAATTTTGACAATTTATTCATACATTTGGGACCGTTTCATATAATGATGGCTTACTTCAAAGCTATAGGCAAAGTTATCATGGATTGTGGCTTAACTAATGTCATGGTACAGAGTAATTTATTAGCTTCAGGTTCTGTAAATGGATTTCTTGAGGGTAAACACTTCAATAGGTGCAAAAGACTTCATCCTTTGATGGCTGTGGGGTTGGAAATTTTACATTTAAAGTCATTTTTGGAAATGAATAACACAGTGGTTACAGATCAAATTGTCGATGAAATTACCCGTCTCAGAGCTTCTTCAATATCTACACTTACAATTGAGAATGAAGAGCTTAATGATCTATTAAATAATTATAATATATATAACCAGCAAACCCTTAATGGCGAGTTCGGTAAAACACCACAGTTTTACTTAATTTATATTAACCTCGTTCATTATTATCTAACTTTTTCAAGAAGCATCCGCAATGGAGATTTTGAATTATTTAAATTTGTACTGCCAAATATTACAAATTTATTTTTCATGTGTAATCAACAGAATTATGCTCGTTGGACAGTTAAATACAGTGATAATTTACAAAAGGTTGCCCAAAGTCATCCTGACTTGTTTGAACAGTTTCAGAATGGTTTTTTTAGCATTCAAAGAACTAATAAACCTTTCTCAAAGCAACCAATTGACTTGGTACTGGAACAAACAATCAATGCAGATGCAGCCAGGAGACTTACAGGTAAGAAACTCCAAGCACAATTAATTTACAACAAACGTTAATATTTACATGAATTTATGATAACTTTCCATTGACAAAAATTTCAAGCATAGTTTTTAACATTGTAAAATTTATATTTTTTCAGGCATAATGCAATTTACCAATTCCATCTCAGCACGTCAACGATGGGCTCTAAGTCATGATATAAGATCAACTTTAATTAGTAGTGTATATAAAAATTTAAATTTGCAGAAAGAACAAGATGTGACAGCAGAGTTATCAAATCATAATATGGAAAATAATAGCAAGCAATTGCAACAATTTGCTAACACATTTAATCAATTTATTAATCCATTCAGTGCTGAAATCCCTCAAGATTTGTTACTAAATATTTCATCTGGAAAAGCGGCCTCAGAGAAAGTAGAAAAATTTCTCCTTAATATTGAAAAAAATGGTGACATACGGCGTCAAACATTCATTACAGAATGTAAAGAGGATGAAAATAGATTTGAAAAGAGCATAAAAAAAGTACCACTAGAAAACTTTTCTGTAGATATTTTTTATACTACACTGGGCTACTGATGAGATGATTCCATTCATTGACAATAATAAGATTTTTATAAATTTTAAACAATGTCACTCTTTCATCGTGATTAACAATAAAGTTATATCTGAAATCCATGAAGATTTATCATGTTCCGAGCATGAGGAAGCTGATACAAAGATCGTGTACCATGTATGCAACATTGATGCCCAGGCTAATTTTGTGATACGATGCTCAGATACTGATATAGCAGCTATAATGCTGGGAAATATGCATCATTTGAAAAATGGTGATTCCCACGTTTGGATTTTGTCCGGCACTGGTAACAAGCAGAGGTATATTGACTTGAATACTATCTACGAACAATTCGGACCGTCGTTGTGTCGAAGTTTACCAGCATTCCATGCTATTACAGGATGTGATTTTAATCCAGCATTTTTCAAAAAGGGCAAACAAAGGCCGTTTAATATTTTGAAGAAAAATGAAGAATACCAACAAGCATTTCACCGTTTTGGTTCCTTGGATTTTGTTGGTGATGTAGATGAAGAAGAACGTGTCAACGTTCCTGGAATAATTGATGTAGATGCTGCCAGACTCCAACTGTTTATTAACAAATATGGTTTCTGACATTAATGAAGAATTCAATCGGAAAAATTTGAAAAACTTCGATGCTAGCAACTTACCACCTTGCAAAAGTGAGCTTTGGCAACAGTTCAGACGAGCTAACTATATTGCTAGTCTTTGGAACAATGCAACTATGAAGATGATAAATATTTTCAAACCCGAAAATAATGGCTGGACATTAAAAGATGGAACATATGATTTTCATTGGTTCGACGGAGATCAATTACCGGGTTTTGTCAGTGAGTCGCTAGAAGAACAATCAGGTAATTTATTTTCGTTTCTCATATTTTTGTGTCAGTTTAGTTTTTTCAGATCTTCATTGTTTGAATTTTTTTTTTACAGTGGAAGTAAATGAGGACAATGTTGATAGCGACAATGGCGATTTAGATATTCAATATCAAGATTGGCTGGATGATGAATTGTCTAATTTCAATGACGATGATAATGAAGATTAGAGGCACTACTCAGAAATTTTGAGAGATTAATATTTTTCTACTTTGTATTTTACTTATGATTAGTTCCCAATAAATAATTAATTAAAAAAAATTGCTGTTATTCAATGAATTTGTTAACACTATCGAGTATTTGAAATTGGTTAAAAAAAAAAATTGAAGTTTTTTCGAATTTATCAAAACAGCTTGCAGGATGAAATTCTAGAATTATTGTAGTTAAATGAGCATTTTTTTACAAGTTAATTTTTAATTGTTTACCTGATTTTTTATTTTTTAGATGATTTTTTTAAACATTAATAATTATTTGATATGAGTAAATTATCCTAATACATGTCTCACTCAGTCTCATGCGCGTGGATAATGTCCTCGCGCTCCTACCCACAGAGGCATTAAAATTGAGCTTAGGGGGTGATTGGCCGCTTGGATCGGTCTGTCTTCTTGTAAAAGATTTTAAAATAATTGTCTGGCAGACATACTCGTATATAAAAATGGAGCATCAGAATTTACGTGAAGTTAAGTAATTATTTTGGGAGCTTTAAAGCGTCTGCAAAGCAATACGGCCGACGGAAAGTGTCTGGGAGTATTGGCGACTTATTTTTAAGGATATTGCCTAAAATATACGTAAAAATCAGCTTGAAGAATTTACGTGAGGTAAGTAATGTTTTTATGTACCTTGATTACCTGATACCTGCAAATTGGCCGTCTGAGCAAGCCAGCAGGTAGGCATGCGTTCTTAGTACATACTAACACTACTCAATCGTCCACATTTCCTTCGTCAGAAAATACGTGACGTCTGATGGCCCTGGGATCTTGCTCTACTAGTCCAAAGGTTAAACTCAGTTTGAAAGATTTGGACAGGCAATATTTTTAAGAATATAACTTTCACAAATAACTTAACAAACATTGTAATTCTATATAATATTTATAAATATTATTTACAACTCTAAAAAAATAAATTTATTTGAATTGCATATTATATCTAGGTGGACCAAGACCAAAAATTTTTTTGTACAGTTCATCTGGGTAGACTACAGGAAAAGAGATTCAAATCAAACCAAAATCTTTATTGCTAACTATGTGTACATATGATCTTGTAAAATAGTTTGTTACAACTTAGTAGCCTTTTCCAGGCATTACAAATGTGAGAGAATATATTATTTATACAAATTACATACATTTCTACACAATTGTTAGGTATGTGATAAATTGTGAAAATTAAAAATTTTATACAAGATAGGAATTAATTACTTAACTAAAAATTTAAAAATGAAGCACTTGAACAATTTTCATATTATGGAAAAATGAAAAATCATTAATGAACTTCCACATAAACATCATTATTATTTTTTTTTTTGTTTTATGTGACTGTTATTGTTAAGTGTATGTCTGTTTAGTGTAGTATCTCAATGTGTTTAGATGTGTTATTTGTTATTGTGTTTAGTATTTTGTATCTGTTAGTGTGGTAGAGATATGTATATTTTTTTCTTTTTTTATTTGTTTTGCTTCCATGCATTCTTATACTGGATGAAGCATTTCTCAACTAAAAATGATATCAGTTGTTTAATAAATAATGGAAGCTTAGTTTCAGTTTGTATATGAATTGGTAATTTATTGTAAATTTTAACAACTATGTAGTAGGGACTTTGGTTCAGCATTTTAGCTCTTGATGGCGCTAGATATAGCCTGTCTCTGTGGCGTGTGTTTAAATTGTGGTTGTCTTTTATTTTTGTGAATTTACTTAAGCTCTTTGACACAAATATGCAAATGTCAAATATGTACAATGATAGTAGTATGAAGATATTATATTTTATAAAGGCCTACAACTGTCATGATTTCCAATTTGAACAATAATTATGATACATTTTTTTTAAGTATAAAATCCTGTAAATGTACACTATTTCCTCACAATATAATGCCATATCTAGATCAAACGCATACTATGCATACCTTGCGTGTGCATAGTGTTTCATGTAGTCTACCCTACACACTACAGAGGTGGATCTTGAACAGTAATGGTTATAAGACAAGCATATGTTTAATTTTTTTCAACCATCCATAATTTAATAAATAATAAAAATATAACATATACGTAATTTGTTTACTTTGTTTTTTTTTATAGATGCAACTGAAGAAGAAGCATATGAGATTCTGAAGCACTGTGTTAGAGAAGTCCACAAAAGGTTGTTTGTGAGTCTGCCAAACTTCCAAGTAACCGTGGTTAACAGAGATGGCATCAAAGTGTTGCCAGTCATTAACTCTTCATCACTGAATTAATTTTTCTCAATAAAGTATGTAATATTTTCCAATTAACGTTGTTTTATTGTTTATTAAGTACCTATTTGACCAAGAAGTAAGTAAAAGTCGATGATGAGTTTCAATCATTTTGTACATCACCAATATTATTTCCTTATGAAGTGAAAGGCCTATTTTTAATACTATTGTTAGCCGAGCGATAAAAGAAATGAAAATAGATACGGCTCCAGAGCCAGATGATATCCCAACAATAATTTTAAAAAAGTTCGACACGAGTAATATGCTGGCTACTATTATGCAGACTTCATATGATACTGGCATTTTACCAAGTTTGTAGAGGACAGCATTAATGACACCCATATTTAAAAAAGGGAGTAAATTGGATCCGTCAAACTATAGACGTATCAGTTTGACCAGTACCACACTGGTCAAACTGATAGTGTAAGACAATGGAAAAAATCATAGTGAAACATATGCGGCACTTCATTGCTAAACACAAAATTATTCCTGCATGGCTTTTGTATACAATTTATTGTCATGCTTGTCATCGTGGACCAAATACTGTAATGAGAGGGAACTTGTTGACGTAATATACCTAGATTACAAGAAAGCCTTTGACAAAGACTTTTGCAAAAATTAGAACATGTAGGAATACGTGGTAAGCTATTCATGTGGACTTCGGCGTTCTTACAACAAAGAACCTTGACAGTGCGTGTAGGCGACATCTTTTCAAATCCCCGCCAAGTTCACAGCGGTGTGCCGCAGGGTTCAGTTCTGGGCCCCGTGCTTTACATAATTGTTTATTGTACCTTTGATCTTCCACGTTGCCTGCGGTGTGGTGTCAGTATCTTTGCAGATGACACGAAAATATTTGCCAATCCACTTTTGGACTATGATAAACTGCAAGAAGACCTAAATAGAATAGCGAACTGGTCTAAGAAATGGCTCTTAAACCTTAATACTACAAAATGCAGAGTATTGCATATGGGACGTCGAAATCCCCGTTTGGGCTATAGATTGGACAACAATGAACTTAAAGAAGTCAAGACGCAAGCAGATCTGGTAGTCAGAATAGCGGAGGACTTGAAATGGGAAAAACACATAACGTCGATTGTTAAGAAAGCTAAAAACTTGATTTACCTTATTAGAAAAGCCTTTGGAGTCCTAACTCCAGAAATAATGCTTCAAATTTACAAAACATTTGTCAGACCAATATTGGAATATGGATTCCAGATCTGGAGCCCATATTTCGTTAAGGATATTAAGGCTCTTGAGAGGATATAACGCAGTTTCACGAAGCTACCACGACAACATGAAGAACGCTTGAGGATCCTGAAACTCACAACTCTAAAAGATCACAGAGAACGGGGAGACTTAACTAAAACATATAAGATCTTAAGTGGACATTATGACCTTCAAGAGTTTGATAAGTTTTTCATATGAAATAACAATACTCGTCTGAGAGGCCATAGTCTTAAGCTTAGTACCATCCTTACAAACACTTTTTGAGCAATCGTGTGGTCAGAGCTTGGAACAAGCTTCCAGATGATGTTATATCTGCCCAAAATGTGAACCAATTCAAAAATCGACTCGACAAGTTCTTGGTGGAATGCAAAAAGGGAAATTGATTGGAACCTTTTAGGATGCAGGCTTTATCAGTTGTTGCAACTGCCTGCCTATGTAATATAATAATAATAATAATATTTTGAGACTTAAAATTACTACACACATAAATAATAATTCGGTACTCTCTATTTCTCAAAATGGATGTAGAAGTTGGGCCCGTGGCACTAAAGAGCTCCTTATCATAGACAGGACCATTAGCCAACAGGTACGTCGTAGTCGTAAGAGTCTGGCGACATGTTGGATAGATTATAAGAAGGCTTACGATTCAGTTCCACATACCTGGCTTTTGAAAGTGCTAGAGTTGTATAAAATTGATGCAACTCTGTGCACTTTCTTAAGGTCATGTATGAGTCAATGGAAAACAACACTTCGCTATCCAGGATGTCGGCAGACTGCGATAAATGACATACTTATAAAGATCGAGCGAGGTATATTTCAAGGTGACAGTCTGAGTCCCTTGTGGTTTTGTCTAGCTTTGAACCCTCTCAGCACTCTGTTAGAGGGTTCAGGATTAGGCTATCGGTTGCAGAAAGATGATCAAGTTATATCTCACCTTCTTTATATGGATGATTTGAAATTACTAGCCTCCACAAAATTACAATTGATGGCGTTATTAAGGGTCACTGAAAACTTTAGTAATTCTATCAAAATGGAATTTGGTGTAGACAAGTGTGCAGTCATGTATGTAAAGAAGGGCGTGATTGTAGAATCTGAAGGAATGGAACTTTCAGATTCAACAAAACTCAGATCTCTGTCTGCCACCGAAACCTACAAGTATCTAGGTTTTTCACAGTCATTGGGAATACCAGAATCTGGCGTGAAACAAATGTTACAGGAACGCTTCTTTGGACGCCTAAAAAAAGTACTTAAAAGTCTTTTATCAGGCGGTAACAAGGTCATGCCGATTCTGATGTATTCCTTTGGTGTACTTAGATGGACTCAGACCGAATTGGATGCCCTTGACAGGAGAGTCCGTGCATTGCTGACTGCATTCCGCATGCACCACCCACGTTCATCGGTTATGAGATTGTATATTCCGCGAAAGTTTGGAGGTCGTGGTCTATTAAATATCAAGACTCTACACAATCGCGAGATATACAATCTCAGAGAATATTTTCTACAGACGAATGCGGGAGTGCATCGCAATGTAGTTGCAGTGGATACTGGTTTTACCCCGCTCGCTCTGGCTAAAGAGAATTGACGCAAACCTGTAGTACTTAGTACTACTGATCGCAAGGAAGTATGGAAGGGTAAAGAACTTAATGGCCGATTTTATCGGGCCCTACACGGGTCTGATATAGACTTTAAAGCGTCAACGTCTTGGCTACGGTATGGTGATCTCTTCGGAGAAACCGAAGGTTTTGTTTGTGCAATTATGGACGAAGTTATCATGACGAATAACTACCGGAAATATATCCTAAAAGATAGTACGGTTGACATCTGTCGGGCTTGCCACCGTCCTGGAGAATCTATTAGGCATATTATTTCCGGTTGTTCTCGTCTTGCTAACGGTGAGTATTTGCACAGGCAACCAAGTAGCCAGGATCGTACACCAACAACTTGCCCTTAAATACCAACTTGTCAATTTCGAAGTACCTTACTACAGGTACGAGGGTAAGTTTTTAAGTTCGCGGAATGACAGTGAAAAAGGCGGGTAAACGCGCTCTTTTGATGCCTACCGTATTCAGTGACTCATAATTAGTCTGCATAGTAAAATTTGTTGTGATTGGATCATTAGTTATTAAACTATCGTTGACCAAGTATTTTAATCGGGAACGAAGTGAAAAAAATGGAGAAAATTGAATTCCGTGCGGTGATAAAGTTCCTTACTAAGCAAGGAAAGTCTGTTCAAACCATACTCAATGAGATGTCATCGGTTTACGGGGATTCTTGCCCAGGAAAAACAATGGTCTACAAGTGGCATAGTTTATTTAAACAAGGCAGGGAATCACTTGAAGACGACCCGAGGCCGGGGCGCTCCGTTGAGGTGACTACGCCAGAAGTTATTGCAAAAGTAGAAAAAATTGTATTGGAAGATGCTCGACTAAAAAAGAAACAACTCGCAGAAATGGTTGGAGTATCGGATACAACAATTTTTAAAATTTTACACGATCATCTTGGCATGACTAAGGTTAGCGCACAGTGGGTGCCGAGAATGCTCACGCCATTGCAAAAACAACAGCGCGTGGAATGTTCACGTGTGTTTTTGGACCTCTGCAATGAAGACAAGGATGGCGTATTGAATCAAATTGTTACTGGGGGTGAAACTTGGGTTCATCATTATGAACCCGAGTCCAAACAAGACTCCATGCAGTGGCACAAAAAGGGCACAGCACCACCCAAGAAATTTAAGGTTTCACAGTCGGCTGGGAAACTCATGGCAACGATTTTTTGGGACTCAGAAGGAATATTATTGATAGATTATAAAGATAAAGGCATTTCTATAACGGGGGAATACTACGCTTCAATCTTAGAAAAGTTAAAAGAAGCCATCAAAGAAAAAAGACGGGGAAAATTAACGAAAGGTGTCCTGCTATTGCATGACAATGCTCCCGTTCACAAGAGCCGAGTCGCACTGGCTGCCCTGCATAAGGTGGGCTTCGATATTTTGAATCACCCACCCTACAGTCCAGATTTGGCTCCGAGTGATTATTATCTCTTTCCAAAAATGAAAAAAGAATTACGTGGTAAGAAATTTTCAACTGATGAGGAGGTTAAGGAGGCGGTTTCGGCGTATTTTTCAGACAAAGATAAAACTTTTTTTTACGAGGACATAAAAAAACTAATTGAAAGATCTGAAAAATGTATTCGTGTTGCAGGGGAATATATAGAAAAAGAAAAATAATTTTGTGTTTTTATTATTACTCAATACCCTCCATTCCGCGAACTTAAAAACGCCCCCTCGTATGTGCCCGACCCAGTTCTCGAAAACGGTCGTGCTACGTTATATTGGGATCGATCTATTATCACAGATAAGACTATTGTTGCCAATAAGCCTGTTATTGTGGTGATAGATCGATTAGAGCGCCGCGCAATGATTGTCGATATCGCCGTTCCTCATGACGAGAATCTCGTGAAAGTTGAAAAAGAAAAACAATTGAAGTATTTGGATCTATCTCACGAGATTGCCGACATGTGGAATGTGGATTCGGTGATTATTGTTCCGATAATCATATCTGTTCATGGATTGATAACGAAGAGCCTCGACCAACACCTTAAGAGGCTCGCGTTAGAAGGTTGGATCAAGGGTCTGATGCAGAAGGCAGTCCTCCTTGACACGGCCCGTATTGTGAGGAGGTTCCTGTCTTTGGGGCCCTAACCACCGGTGTCTTGGTCCCTGTACCCGATGTCGGTGGTCTACTACTATTTTTTATATTTTTAAATGTGTATTTTCTACTTTTTATATATTTAAAAATGTAATAAATAAGTGTATATAATGAAATAAAGAAAATAATAATAATTCAAAATAGATTACATGGTTAGGTGAAATACCTACTATACTGTCAGAAAGACAAAATTTTAGTTACAGTTAGTGCTATTCGTAATACCAAATGTCAATTTTTTTAATTATTAACTTAAAATTTTTATCATAATAAAAGGCATGATAACCCCTTTCAAGAACCATACATAGGTGATTAATACATTTTTCAATAACATTTCATTATATGTTAGGGCTTCTTGATTTGAAATGTTTTCTGATGACTGAAATTTTGCTTATTTAAGACATTTCTTTACTAAACATATATTTAATAATTATTATTTTACAAAAAAATAACAAAATTTTTTTAGAAAGTTTATTACACTAATTTATTGTACATTCAACTATTCTCTAGTTTTGTTAACCACTAGCCTTACTCCGTTCTGGGCTTGAAGCCATTGTAGGTTCTGGACCATCTAGTTGGGCGTTATTAGGATTGTCATTTTCGCCCATGTTTTCCCCCTCATTATCTGATTGATCTCCTGAAAACGGTCGAGATTTTTTTTAATTTCAGTTTTACCAACAAATAATTAATAATAATTTATCATGTTCATTACAATGTAGTAAACACTGCACTTTAAAATACACATCAATTCACTGATTCATAAGTCCACTAAACCTCCAATATTGCAACATTGAATGAAAGAAAGAGACACATTTATTGACACTAGCTGGCTTCATCTTTAGCAATTATCTACAGATCTTTAGTAAAAAACTCTTTAGTCTTATATTATTGATTTAGATTCACAGAACAACATAATTGTAACATTGATCAAAAAATTAATGTATAATACACTAAGTAATTATAATCATATTGTCCAGTGCAGTGCTAGGAAACACATCTATCTCAGCTTATTGCTGCAGCCTGACAAACTAGTGCTAAAGCAAAAATAAAGTCTTATGTATTAGCACAAGAATTATTAGTTGTCATTTATCTAACAGTACAGGACCAATTCTTCGGCAGAGCCTTGGGGGAAGCTTTTGTCCAGCAGTGGATGTCTTTCGGCTGCGATGTTGATGATGATCTAACTGTAATGCATGTTAGACCATACAAGGTGAACAGTTAAAAAAAAAAACATTCAAGCAAGTAAAGAATATACCTTTTTTATCAGGTGGCATATCTTCTGTTCTGTTGGCAACTTGAAAGTGATATTCCAACTCATCAAAGTCAAAGACTTGGTCTGTTGGTAATAGGCATGGTGAAAAAGCGGGAAAAGTAGACTTGCAGGCAATCACTGGAAATATTAAATAAATGTAATATATGACTCGGTGGAAAGACTCGGTAAAAAAAATACTCAATATTGGTTTATATACAAGATGAGCGGGATGTCTGTGGCGAAACATGGCTCTCGCACGATTTAAAGGTAGTAATTTTTTTTTGAAACTAAGTGATTAATACTCTGCTTAAATTGATTGTTCATATTTATTTATTTATTTAAACTTATTGCACTTGATGTACAAAGGTGGACTTAGTGTCATGTGGCATTCTCTCCCAGTCGACATTCAGGTAATGTAGAAATAAGATGCGGTAGGTGGAAAGTAATTGAGCTTATAAATATACTTTAAATATAAATAATACATATGAATTTACTACTAAATAAAAATATATGAATAATAAATAAATAAATACTACATACACAATACATATGAACATACACATACTTAAATATAATATTGTATAATACACAGTCTGGTACTAGGGTTGTGACTGTTCTGCCAACTCATTCCGCAAAAGTTCGCGAACTTTCGATTTGAAAGTAAGGTATATATATATACCCTTGTATAATAAAAAGAACTAGGTCAAGTATATAAATAATATTTATAATTCCAAACTTGGTTTGACTTACTAAATGATGGCATCCTTTCTAGTCGAAATTCTGATAAGAAAGTTTCTAATCAAAAAAATAACTATCATGAGTAATTTAATATAATTAATATGTAAATTTTTATACTCACAAGGATAGACCTGGTTATCTTCCGTATTGAACAGGTTATGTGTTTCACTAGTTTTGGCAAGGAATTTTGTTAATGCTCTTTCAATATCTCGCTTCTGTGAGGCTGCTTTTTCTCTTATAGCTTCATATTCAGTTACTGGCTGCTTGTGAGTCTGTAATGTTATCGAAAAAAAAGTTTAATTTAGATTCAAGCAGTTAGAATCAATATGGTGCTAAGATAGAGGCTTGGAATTGGTTGGCTAATAGCATTCCCCGCATAAAAAAAAAAACAAAAAAAATAGGTTGGCTCTGACTGGTTTCTATGCTATAGGCAAGAAAACTTGAAATTTTTGAATCATGCATGCAAATAGTGCTAATAAGTTAAGTTTGCTTTGCTATTCTTTTTGGAAGTGCATCTTAGTCTTAGAAATTACAGGCTTCTAAATCAGACTGGTGGTTTATGTTTTAATAATGTACCTACCGGTGTCCGAATGTATGCGTGAGGATCTGGCAGAGGTGGTAGATGGAAGGGTATGTGGGGAGCAGGTTTGGCCTTTGATCCTGCTGATAGCATCGCCGGAGTCCTAGGAGCTGGTGCTTGCTGCAGAGGTTGAATGACATGCCGGTTTGGTCTTGCTGCATACTGTTCTAATCCTTGTAGACTTATGCCTGTAAGATAAGTATAATATTTTGATACATCACACACACCCCTCTTTATCTCCAACTAGACAGAGCTTTTGATATGGCAACTAAACTGCTGGTTAACTCATTTATACATTTGTAATCATATATATGTCATATAGCATTGCATTATATAAATCATACTAAAACAGAATAAATGATGAAATGCACAATCATTTTGTTACATTACATAATTATTTCTTCTAGATGGGTATGGAACTTCTGATTAGCAGTTAGTACTATCAAACATTGGACCAATTGACTAGCTAATTTATATAATACATAAGTCTCCTCTAACATGTAGGTTGCTAATTCACTATCACCCTTTAAAAGCATTACATTTGAATGTATTTTTACAACCAGATATATCCTACATTTTATTATATAAAGTATGTTAGATGTTAAAAGACTTACCCATGTTAATAAGAGCCATTACTACATCTCCAAGAACTGGTTCTACTCTTCCTGATAATTCACAGTAACCCTTTGCTGAATTGCCAACTTCTGTAAAAACTGGAAAATTGCAATATTCTTAATTAAGTGGCAGCATTGTAAAAGTTGGTGGTGTGACGAAGTAAGTTATCATGGTTAGTTTATGATCCTTACCAGTGTAATGTATGCCTGTCATTTCATGACAGTTCATGAAATGAAAAAGCATCTTACTTGGCTGCCGTAGAGCAGATCACCATACTATATTATCTGCGTTTGCAATGGGTATGATGATTAAAGATTATTTATACAAACATTAAAATTTAGATTAATTTGTAAGCTTAATAAGCTTTTACTATGGTTATTAGAAAGATGATAGAAATACATATATATACTTTTTTTATACACAGAAAACATCCACACTCTGAAATAAATATTTGCAGATCATACAAACATTTGGTTTGTCTCTTTATTGTCTATTTGATTTCACAGTACTACGCTCTCACAGAAGACCAACCTAAAGCGTCAGCATCCATGCTGTCGTGTTTCGTTGGTGAGTGCAAGACCAGAGGATGCAAGGGTAACAGTTATGGTTGTAACTGAGTGAGCCTTACACTGCCATGCCCTTTACATCCCCAAGTGGGATGTGAAAAAGCATCTCATTAGGCAGCCATTCTGGGTCACCATAATGCACTGTCTGCTTTTGCAATGAGTATGGTGACCTCTTGGATTCTATTCATGCTTCATTCAGGCAGAGTAGTCACTTTGGCAGGCTCTTAGTATAGAAAAAAAAGTAATAAATACGTCGAAAGCAAGACTGTTATAAAACTAAGACGCAGCTATATATTTCTCTTTTCGTAAGTTATTCCGTATTTCCTTCTAAAAACTTTGTCAATAAGGCATGGAAAATAAAGGTATTCCTACTTACAGCACTGAAGCATTTCAGTAAGTGTTTCTAAAGACATTTTATCAGCAGCATCGTAGCCTGTTTCGAGAAGAACAGTAGAAACAGCTATGTTGAGTACACGTCTGCGAGCATCTACGCCATTCTCTACCTTTTCAATTCCTTCAGCCATCACTTAAATGTATAATTATTCCTTAACTTCGTCTTAAAAGAAACAAGTGGTAAAACTACAACTACTTTTATAAGCAAGGGAACCACATACGAAATCTTGTTTTATTTTCATGTTGTCCTCATATTGAACTGTTGTGAACTGTCAACGTCAAGTTTGCTCCGTTTCAAGTACAGTCACACGGTGATAAATGGAACTTATGTTTGTTGTTTTTATGTTTGTTGCCAGTGCATTTTTTTTTTGCCGTAGTTAAACTGTTATTTACGATACTTAAAGAGTAAAAAATGCTATCTGAGAAATAATACTGAAGGTGAAATAGCTTCGTAAAGCAGAACAACAAAATCAATCTTTGATACTACTAGTCGCCAAGACAAGTAAATATTTGAAGATGTCAGTTATGTGATTTTACTAACTATTTTTTATATTTTTGTATTTATTCAGATAAAAATATTTTATTATTGTTGATGATTAAGACAATAAATTAAAATATATAGATACTGTTGAAATTTTTAAAAGTGAATATGTAGTTTGAAAATAAAAACGTGAAAAAGGTATTTATTTAAGCCGGCCTGGCCACTTTTTTATTAATAACACAAAATAAAGAGCCAATAATAATTTTAAGGTTCATTGAAAAAGCGTTTCAAAAAAACAATAGGTGGATAGTTTATAGGACGCCTGCGGGACTCTTGTGAGATGGGGTATAATGATATATTATATACACTTTCGTGTGACTTCTGCATTAGAGGTTCATTCATATATTTGGACAGTAATTGTTAAATTTCCAGTCAAATAGTAAAGTTCAACTGTTTTTTATTATTTTCAAAAAATTGAGGCTACTTAAAATTGACATTAATTTATGTTAGAGTTCCCGAAAAACTTTTCTAACTAAAATAACTATTTAGAATTAAAGATTATTTTAAAGAGAGAAAGAGAGATAGTTTATAGGAAGTTGCGCAGACGTGTGTAGTTCGACGAAGCACGATTTTCGTTATTTCGAGTGGAAAGCCACGAACTCGCATTGACGTTACGTAAGTTGTTAAGCATATTATTAATCACAATCACAAATCATCAGGTCATGTCAGAATGACTGAATGAAATATTACAGAGATAGGTTGTGGTCTAGAATATGAGGTTTATGAATGTGTACCTGTGAACCTATTGACTACTTCTTTCTAGGAACAATTAAAAACGTTTAGTCATAAACAAACAAAAAATAAGTCGTATAAAAAATTCTTCGTCAAAGTCAATGAAGAAATGAATTCAAAAAATTAAAAGTTATGTACTTGTACATTTGATTTTGCACTAAATATTGCTTGGGGGCATCCGACTAAAATTAAATTAGTAAGTGATTGGACATCACTATTTGAACTTGATGACACATTACTTAAAAAATATTTTTGACGTATGTTTAAGCAGTGGCCATCGATTTCAACACCAAGATTTAACATTTCTCGATTACTTTTGTTAACTCTCTTTATAACATGGAGTTTTGTTGTACATAGATAAAAATAAAAACCTTTTTTGAACTTTATGTACTTATTTGACTTACATGTCATCTGCTAATATATACACTAAAATAGGTGAGTCTTTCCGAATCATATTAATTCAAGTACTACGTTGCTAAATGCTTTCAAAGAAACAAATATACGCGCTGATTTTTATTATCAACGTTTTATGTTAGGTTCCTAATATATTAGTAGAGGTTTTATCTGTTTGATTATTTTTTGATTTCAGTTATATTACGATACTCAAACTAAATTGAAGACAGATATCAAAATGGTGAAGGTTTATGCCCTAGCTGTACTGTATAAAGGAGTGACCAGTGCCTCAGTTCTAAAAGCTGCATACAGCTTGCAAAGTTTTAGCATTTTCCAACGTAGTTCTGTCCAGGAGTTCATGGGATTTGTTAGCAAAACAATAGTAGAAAGAACACAACCTTCATCAAGGCAGTCTGTGAAGGAGGGTGAATATATGCTCCAAGTGTATGTGAGACATGATAACTTAGCAGGAGTGCTAATATCTGATCATGAGTATCCAAACAGAGTAGCACACACACTTATCACAAAAATATTAGATGAGTTCTCTGCAGCAGTGCCACCTACTTCTTGGGCAACTGCTAATGAGAACACAGTAGACTTCAATGTTCTGCCTCAATATTTGGTCAAATACCAGAATCCCAAGGAAGCTGATGCGTTGACAAAAATTCAAAATGACTTGGACGAAACAAAAATAATTCTTCACGATACTATTAAGGCAGTTTTAGAAAGAGGTGAAAAATTAGATGATGTTGTTGCTAAAACGGAGAGTCTATCTGCGCAGAGTAAATTGTTTTATAAGACAGCTCGAAAAACCAACAGCTGCTGTAATTTCTGAGGTACTCTGATGTTCTACTGTATGGCCATAGTTCAATTAAATGTATTTCATGTTTTCAATGTGTAATGTGAAGCTTTGAAAATACTATAGTAGCCATTATTATAACCACTGTATAAAAATTAGGTAAAATTTTAATTTTATTTTTTATTAAATTAAGTTACTGATAATGTGTAAAGGACATATACAATTATTGCTTTTTGGGATTACTTAGATATGGAGATGCAGAGGTAATATATAGAAAGACGAATCTAGTACTATCATCATTAACAGATAGATGATTTATAACAGTTTCTTATACGATGGCCTAAAGTGGAACTTGGCAGTGTGCTGTGTTCAGGTGAATCTAAAATAACACATAGTTATTCACAAGTAGTAGGTGATAAGAAGTATCACTGGTATTGTTAAGATCGTTAACAGTTACTGTCTTAATAGTCATAACGAAAAAGAACACCAAACTACTTTTATAAGCGTTAAATAATGTGCTGAAGTTGTATATGTGATCAATTTAGTAAGCGCCAGTAAAAATCAATGTGAACCCGCATTAAAATTGTAATTTAGAAGAGTGAAAGACCTAGAGGCTTCAAATTGAAGCTAATACTGTTGGACTCCATGAATAATTGTTGAGAATTACATCCTGTATTGGTACCTACTTATTAAGGTTAGCAAGAAAGCTAGTATCATTGACTGATGTTAATTTGTAACAACTATAAAAGTCTAAAGTATACATGTGTGTTTGACAATTATTATCACAAAGTTAACAGAAATTTTAAAGAAATGTGATACATCTGTATAAAAATGATATATCAATCTCATACATTTGTCTTGTTGAACAAAAAGTACTAGGGTGAGTCTTCGCTCTTTTTAGTTCTCTGTAAAATTACCTTTTGAAACGGACAATATATTTAAAGTCTTGTCATTGTATCATGTGCTTTATTTTGAGTATTTTAGAATAATTACCAGTTGTAAATTTTATTTTTGCATTAGATGAATGACGCAGAAAAAGTAAGGAATTAAAAAGAACGAATATTTACTCACTATCTATTAGAAGTTAAATAAGTATATCGTTGTTGTTTATATTTTACGTATAATGATGGCAAAAAGATGGGCAATAATAAAAATATGTAAGTTGTAAAGTAGAATGGTGTGTGTCAACTTGATTCATATATGTATATTCTCAGTGTACTTGTTACACGGCTAGAGTAGTGTCTTTAATGTCATGAGATTAATGTGTGGAACAGATGAGTATTAAAATTTATTTCATATTATATCCAGAGAGATATTATGTATATGTTAAAATACAGTTTACCAGCATTTGTTTGTGAGTTACTATGTACTAAAAGAAGTACATTAGCCCAAAATAAATGTCATCCTTTTTAGCCCTGTAAGAGTTCCTGAGTTTACTTTTCAGAAACCATTAAGAACATTACAAAGAACCCTCAGATATGCTGGAAAGCATAGTTCGTCTATCGCACTCATACTACCAAGCTACTCGTTGGTAAGAACATTTAATACTTGCCTAGATATCGAGTTTTTAATTTTGTGTTCTTCATTACATCTAAAATAAATATTTATCATGTGTATCATGCAGATAAGGACAGGGTAATAAAGATACCTATTCAAAATATCAAGTAAATTCGCCACATTTTTGTTGAGGTATAAACCTAATGCCAAATTGGTTAACTGTGTTGTCTAAAAAACGATGCAGTATCAATCAATAAGCTCGCTTCCGAAACAAAATTGAGTGATTGTTGGAACTTGTGTGTGTGTGCAAAATATACAGCAAATGATTCTCAAGTACTACAGAATTTCAACTAGACATAGCTTTTGTTGTATAGCGGGACTTATTCGATAAAATTATTTAAAAGGTTAGGATAACGTCTATTTCCCCGACGTTTTGAGCGGGTTATACCCCTGGTGTTAACTTTAGCGACGCCTTCGTGATGTTCATTGTGTTACCCACATTTGGTCACGGTAATTGTTTGTATTGTCAGTACTTCTCCACACTTTGTTTCTACTCAGCAACAAAAACTATGTGTAAAAGTCACGTAAGTCTAAAAACAATAATTTCAATTATGCTCGTTAGGACACCCATTATCATTATTAACAAATCTACAGTATATCAACAAATGGGTACTAAAGAGTGCCAAATTCTTCAGGACGGAGAAGTTGTTATGAAATAAGACAAGATTCTGAAGATACGGTACAGATTGTGTGTTCATTTAAACGAAGTGATCTGATTCAATATTATACATTCCCTAGTAGGTTACTTCATTATATGAGTGTAATAATTAATAATAGTAAAAAAAAACTAAGTCTTCTTTTGTTGGTATTAGAATAGATGCCGTTCGAAATTAAGAAATGATAGCGCAAAAGATGCTTACTAGCCTTTGCTAAGCTGTCTTATTTGAGATCAAAAGGTATTGGTTTCGAATCCAACACAACATGTTTTCGGCAAGAACCCTTCCTAACAGGAGTTAACAAACCTGGTGATGAACATCGTCACCCCATTATTTATCGATCTCTTGGTAACAGAACTTGTATTTTAGTTAAAGGTACAAACCTGTTTTTAATGCACTTCTGATAACTTCGTCATCCCGATGGTAAAAGCTTACCGAATATACATATGAACTATGAACAATATAAAGGCCAAAATGGCCTTTATATTGTTCACCAATTATCATGAACAACCTTTCTATAATATAAACACTGATTGGACATAGGTCTCTCTTTAGAAAGGAAGTTTTGGTTGTTACTTTACCACGCTGGCCAAACGGGTTTGTATGGGGATTGTTTATAACGTTAAATGAAAAAAGAACAAACCTACAAGAAACCTTTTTTTTAGAAAAATTAAATTTTTGAAGCCTAGTTTCCACATTTTTTGCATAAACATCAGTAAAAGATCAGTACATTAGTGGGAGCGTATTAACATCGACCAGGTTTTCTTGTTCACAAATTACTTTAAGTTCATTTCTATACCGTTTGCCTCAAACTTAATCTCAGTTTTAACGCAGTAGATTTGATTTGGAAATATTACATTCATAACGTCAGAACAAACACGCATGCGTATACACAAGCACGTATACATGTTACTTACGTACGTACAACCTGTAGGTTGGTATTAATTTCTATTAGCAACGCACACTTTTCCTTTAGTGTTATACTCATACCAGTCCAAGTGAAAACCACGTTAAAGTGAAAAAGTACATCATGCAATTATATCCTGGAAGGAATAATAATGTATGTTACCTATTACAAACGTATATATTTTTGTTGTCAAATTCGACGTGATTGAAATTATATTAATGTGTATATGTAATATCTATGTATTGAAATGTTAATTGAAATTTTAGGATGGTTATTGTGTACTCGGCTTCACGATAAATAAAATGATATTTACAGTTTGGAATGGTTTTTATTTAAATCGGCTTTTATTATTTTTACGTTTTAGGAACATAGGACAAACTTTACAGTTAGGTAGGAAAAACTTCTAAAAAGATATCAATCGTCGAATCCAACTCGGTTAGGCGGCGCGGGCGTTTACCCAATACTGCAATGTTGCAATACAAAAGTTTTATAGCATTGTGTTGTCAGTGATAACTTAGGCATAGAGACGCGGTCGTTCTACCTCACCTATTATGATAAATTTCATAAGTAGCTCTAAGTCACTTAAAAATCAACGGAGAGGGCAATGCTCGGTTCCTCCTCAGTGTGATGTGTGAAGTATTAGAACCACACTGAATTAAGCATGATCGAACCTGCTCTAACCGGGCAGTACTACACCGACATAGAAGACCAACCTCTCTAAAAAAGTTTCTCACTAGGCTACCATAGTATGGGTCACCATACTACATTGTCTGCATTTGCAATGGTATGATGACCGCAACCCAATTCTATTCGTGTTTTCCATCAGGCAGAGTAGTCACTTTGGTAGCCTCTTAAAATAAAAATAAATCGAATCAAAAACAACACTCATGAGATTTATTATTACTTTTTTTTTTTTTATTTACCCAACCATACACTTTCACTACTTACAATTATCCCTTTGCCGAAATAGCAAGTATGATTAAAGCTGCTATGGCTTACCCTAGTGGCATAAAACGAAAAACTGAAAGTGGTAGAACGGAAGTGTGGACACGTGTTCAACTTGCTAGCAGGTATTAACGATACAGATGAGGTCAAGAATGATACGTAGGTGCTTGTAACCATTTTAAGCACTTATAGTGTTAAGTTTTCATCAAAAACGCATTTTTTTATTTTAAATTAGCCACAGAATAAAACACGATAATGAAATAAAAATACATATATTAATTACATCAATTTTAAATTACAGCCAACATAATTATGTAGGTTACAATAATAAAATATACCTATATAATTTTCATTGAAACAAAATAAATAATAAAAACAAGGTATTTCCTTATTAGTTAATCTAACGCTAAAATCATTGACTATAGAAGGTTGCAACGCGAAATATCCAGGTAACATTCTTTAAAATAATGCTGCTACAAGCAAGGTTTCTTACTCATAGATTTATTTATTATTATGGAATTTACTCAGTAACTATGATTAATGAATAATGAGTACTTATTGATGTCGGGAAAATCAGCACTTGAGAAGAGAAATATTTTTTTCATATTTGAGGCAGTTTGTGTTCTAAAAACCTACAAAATGTATAGTATAAGCGCTCTAAAGTAAAGTAAAAGTAACTAAAGTAAAATACAAAACAGCGTTAGATCCTAGTATACGGACTGTCTGTGATACTAGACATTCAGGCGCCGACTCCCCCGTCATCTATTTAAACCTAAATAGAAAGGAGATTGGTAATACATCATTACTGAATAATAGACTTTTTGCAGCAATTTTTTGGCATCAAGCAATGAAAAAGAATAAAAAAACCTTAGACTTTGGATAAGACAACCAGTGAGATTGTGCTGTATTTTAATCAGAATAATACACATATTTATTTAATCATCATTCCTTGAGGCACCTAAAATCTTTGACTAAAAATCATACAAATTATAAACTTATTGATTAAATACTGAAGTCTATGGTTCTACTTCCGAATTCGTTTACATATATCATGTATATATAAAGTTCATTCGTATCTATAAAGTTGATTTTGGGACAGTTAAAATAAAAAAAATCCAGTGCCTCGAAACTCGTGAGCACAAGAATAGATCTACAAGGCAACTGTGACATAAGACTTGATATTTATCAGTACACAATACAAACAGGTATACTATTAAAATAAATAAAAAACAACGTATACTGCAATACAAGAGAAGTCCATTTGTTATGTTCACGATTACATCGCATATAATAAGAAGCTATCGTTATACGGAATGCACATATTTCTTCATAACGTGTAGAACTACCCTCACAGATTTCGAACGTTCGAAACATACAAAGAATGTTGACACATCTCACTGGAAATATAACAAATAAAGTAGCAAGTTCTAA
The DNA here is from genome assembly GCA_949316085.1 of Hypercompe scribonia. Lineage (NCBI taxonomy): Eukaryota > Metazoa > Arthropoda > Insecta > Lepidoptera > Erebidae > Hypercompe > Hypercompe scribonia. The sequence continues at coordinate 11,541,563 of OX438981.1, read as the reverse complement.
ATAAACGAAATTAAATTATATACAACGATAGTTAACACAATCCAGAGATACATTGTAGGAAATAGTGAAGGCAGATAACAGGGACAGGTCCACAAAGTGAAATGTATTAAATGCCTTTATATAATTTCCCCCATGGGAAATATAACGTTTAATATATATATTCTTCATTTCCGCACTACTTACAATTATGTATCTAATGATAAAGAGATTTCACTATTTTAGTCTTACAATATATCTCTTTTACACACAAGTGTTTCTTTTTGTTTAGACCTATACTAATTTAAATATGTATATCTGTTCCCCATTGTTATTTTGAATATAATGTAAATCAAATAACATTGAATGTTCTTGTGTATGAAAGAACTGTTCATATGTTTTTGCTGTAAAATTTACGTAATAAACAAACAAGTAGATAATTGTTGGTTTTGCAAAATCAGTCTTCCTGCAACTATTCATGACTGGCACTAATAAAAATCACTGCCTGTTTGGATATTATAAGGCCGAATTGCAATTTCTGAATCAATTCCTTCAAAGGCAGGGCAATAGTTTAGTACTTTTATTCTAAACCAGATCGATATAAAATAAGTTTAAAAAACGACGGCAAATATAATGTTAAAAGAGTGACAGCTTGTAGCCAGGAGTTACACTTTACGGAACTTTGCCGAAGCAACCTTCAGCCCGTATGTTCCTATGTATTAAAATTATAAAAAATTGCAAAATTTGTGATGTTTCGTTTTTTAAATATTAAGAACTTTTAAAAGAATCACTTGTATTTTACAAACTTAAAGTATGGTTGGAAACAATACGATTGCCTACCACAGTTATTGCGCTGAGACTGTTGTGATCTGACGACTTGCGCAACACACAGAAGACCCACTCGCTACCATCCTGACATGCTCACGTGCAACAGTGTGCAGTTAAATATTAAAAGAATAATTTAATATAGACTCTACCTTGACAACAATATAACAAATAGGTAATTAAACATAATTGTAATCATTATAAATGCCTTTTCATTTTTCACGTAGCCAAATAAGAATATAACTGTCATACAAAATCGTATCAGCTATTAAGAATAGCTATTCCAATCAGTTCCCTAGTATTTCCCATCGCTTTTGTAGGAGTGAGAATAAATAGGACATTCTCGCTTCTTACTTCGAGTGAGAAAGAAAAATATATCGCTATACATAATTATGCATCCTCTTTCAACATGATTTCCTTAAAACTACTTACATATTATAAAAGGCATCACTTGATAAAAAATATTATTTATTCAAATCAAATTAATACCGCAAATCACTTTAATTTCTAATTTAAACAAAGTCATCTACGACATCACAATACAAGCAAAATATGACCGTTCGGCGAATACTAAACACAACGATTACGTAGTTTTTTTCACATAAAATGGACAAAGGTTACACATTCTACGATTTGCACCCGGGAACGCGTTATTTTTGTACTAATTTAAGGGTTTGCGATGAAACACTACAAGATAAGAATCGATCGAGTCTCTGCCGAGGGTCCTCGTCTCCGGAGGCCCCGCGCAGTTCACCGACTGTCATACCCCTGACAAACAACAGTTAAACTCGTAACGTAACTTTGGTGTTCACTTCCTTTTAATAAAATACATTATAAAAATTGTGACATCTCGTCAGCTCACACGGCACAGATCGACGACCTTTCGAACGAAATCCAAACGGTTCGTTCGCAGAGTTCATTTGTTCGGGACATGGATCTTTTTGGATCTGAAGTCGTAGATCTTGCGGCAGAAGAGGACGAGTTCCGGCGAGACGGAGGGCGGTAACTTGGAGTCGTTGGGCGCCACGGCCGGACTCACTTCGCTGGCCGGCAAGGGCGGCACGATCGACGGAGTCACCACCACGCCTTCCTCTATCGCTTTTAGCCGTTTACGGTACCTGCAATGCGATCATTCTGTCTCGATCAACTGTCACAACAGGTTTTAAAAGGTCTAAACGTACCCCAAGACTAAAGACTAATTACTGAAACGTTTTAGTAGCACGATTCTGATCATGTTTGGCTACATTGATAGCGTAGTGGTTTAAGCGGTCACCATGCCAGTTTCTGTAGCGCTGAGCGTTTTGGGTGCAATACCTACATGAGACAACATTTTTTGTGTGTGATTCACAAACTGTTGTTTTGTGTGCAGGGGTTCCTTGTGTTCGTTTCAACAATGTTTGTAAAGTCTCCGTTACACAGGACATATTCTTAATATTGTCGTTTGTATGTCGAGTTGTATGTTAAAAAATAAACAAGTAACGGTTCGAAATTGGTTGTGGTATCTGCTTCTCAACTTGCTATGCGGACGTACTTACCTACAATACTCGTTGAAAGTGAGCACATAACATTTGTCTTCGATACACGCGACGGAGTTGGCGTCCCTGTGCCGCGACGCGAACACCTCGTCGGGCGCGTCGGTCGGCTGCCGGCCCCGCTCCGTGTGCTCCGGCCGGTAGTACCACACTAGGGATACCATCATTTCTCCTGTATGACGATAAGAAATTCGTTTCAAAATCAAAATCCAAATTTTTTATCATAACACATGTAAAAATAGACTCCTATGTAGGCCGACGAAAATAATTATGAATACGGATTATTCCTTGCAGAACCCTCGACTTAGATACACGATACACGTATTCGTAGGTAGAATCGATAACCTTTGAGTGTTTTCACACTCGCAGGTGCTGTAGTGCTGTAGACGCAGATGTTTTCAATCGGCTTTTCCTTTTGGAACAGTTGTTTTTTTGAGATGAAAGTTTTTTTTTGTTTTCGTAACTACTACTAACTAACACCCCACAGTGGTCCTGGTCGTCGGAGTAGTTAAATAAATAAATGCTTAATTTGCATCCAATAAAAAAATGCATCAAATAAACGACTGCATTAATGAAACATTAGGCGTAGTCGCTAAAGTCAGTTATTCTGCGAAAGCGTATTCATTAAACATTTCTCTTGCCCGAGCGGCGTGAAAGCTTTCAATCGTTTCATATAGGTTACGATGATATAAATAAGTATTTAGCACTGACCGTCATCGGGGTTCTCCCAGAGGCTGGCGACCCGCGCGACGTAGGGCTGCGCGCGCGCGAGCGAGGCGCGCAGCAGCACGCAGTCGCCGCGCGCCACGCTGTCGCCGCTCGCGTGCGACATGCGCGACCAGCAGCGCGCCGCGCGGTCCTGCCGCGAGTCGTTCTGTACCGAACCGCTCATGTTACTAACTCCACCGTTCGTTCCCTATCCGCTTTCAGATTTAGGAATTTAAAAATCAAATAGTAGAAACGCTTTTTTTGTCCTGTACGTTTGTGTGCGTATACAAAATATTACGAATCACCTATAAAAAGGAATTTTCAGAAGCGGTTTACGATTCGCGGAGTAATAGGTGTACAAAAAAATGCATTCAGTGGAACATAGAACCTTCTCCTTTTTGAAGTCAGTTAAATATTAATTACCTAAAAAAATCTAGGTAATTTTGATTTTAAAAAGTAACTTTATAAGTTTTTACATAATTACGTGTTTTTAAATATTTTATTATGACACTCGTTAGATTAATAGAAATTAAAAACGAAGTAATGCGGCCCTACGTATTTTCAGAATACGCGTTACGAGCTAGGATCGGAGAGAAGATAAAACTTACGTTGAGGTAGACTTTGGCCAGGTAGTGTTCGCCGTCCCACTTCCAGCCGTTGCTCCAGCGCGGCGGCGCGTGCGGCTCGGGCGCGGGCGGCGCGGGCGGCGCGGGCGGGCGGCGCGCGCGCCGGGCGGTCGCGCCGCGCCGCCGCGCCCGCCGCAGCGCGCCGCCCGCCGGCGCCGCCGCGCACGCCTCCTCCACCACTAGCGTAGCCTCGTCGGTCTTGAACGCCGGCCTCTTCGACACCAGCAACTTCACCACTTTCTCCACGTTCTTCGCCTTCAAATCTCCGTTTGACAGCTTGCACCTTTTCGATGTCGTCTTCGGTGCGTCAATTTTATCCGTTTCGCGCGTCGTTTTCGCCTTATCGTCCTCGACTTTTTCCTCCGTGTCGACGGCGCAAGTTTTTTCTTCGGCGTGCGCCGCCGCCGCGGTGTTCTCTGTGGGATTTACGTCTAAAGAGAGCGAGTTTTCGTTGTCTTTTGAAATTTCCGTTTTGTCGGCGACGGGAATTATTATTTCTTTTTCTCTTATCGCGAGACCGGTCGGTCTGGCGTTGTCGCCGATAGGTTCGGTGTTGCTTAACGTTTTTTGGTCTTCTTTTGTACTGGAGTGTTTAGCGGTGGGTGTTTTTAATACTGATTTAATTCCGTGAGTTACTTTCGAATCGACTTTTTCTAATTTGCAAGCGTTTTTGTACGCCATTTTTTTTCCTATCAATTGACTCACGGCCGCTATTGTATTGGCGTGAACACCATTATTAGTACTTTCTACGATATTATTATTTATATTGGTTTTCTTGGCACAATTCTGCGCGATATTCTCATTAGGAGCGAGGAATAATTCCGCAGGATTCAGTTCTGCATCGGAGAAAGCTTTAGCGTCCGGCCGATCGATACTGTTTTTTCTTATTAGATTATCGAGTAGTAATGCACTTTTATTCTTAGGTTTTGTAGTTAAAGGTTCTTCAGTGATGGCTACAATATTCTTCAGCCGAACATCTCCATCGATAGGACTCTCGAGTAGTATCTTCTTTGACTTAGTATTTGTCACACTACTCTCTGACTTTCTTTTCGTGGATTTCTTTTCCGCTTGAGATGTTTTCGGTGTTCTTTTAGTTTGTAATTGTTTCTTTTTAGGTTCTTTCGTGATAGTTTCAGCCTTTGCATTATCCGTTTGGTCACTCGATACTTTTCTACGTTTTTGAAGTTTAACGTGCTCTCCGATTCCATTTGTTTTGCAACCGTCTTCAAGCTGAGTGTCTTTCATATCAATCTCTAATTTTGGTCGTGAATATCTCCGTTTGACAGCTTTATTTGTATCTATCACTATATTACCATCCGGTATTGTGCTACTATTATGTTCTCGGAGTGCTTGTGCATCTGGTTTTCTTGCTGCAGCATATGTTGGACCTTCGTTTTCTTTTTTCACATCTACTAGTGGCGTGGATCGCTCATCTGACGATGATAAGTCAATAGGCGCGCAGGTAGGAGGAGATATGGCGAGAACATCATCATCAGCGTCACTGTGATGTGCTAATGAAGGTTGAGGCACGGATAGAAGTAATCCTGTATCATCACCTGCTAGGGATTGCCTAGCCATTGCTTTACCGAGACGAGCTCGACGTGGTGCTACAGGTGGAGGTTGTGGTGCACAAGCACCAGCTGAACCACGAGCTGGCGATGGTGGGCCTAAAGCTTCAGCTGGTCCAGGAATATCGTTAGCAATGAGAATTTTATCTCTAACATCATAAAGTTCTCGTTTTGGTGAAACACCACCGATCGCTGGCATAGCACAAGGATGTGGAGCATCTGCCGCTGCTGGCGGCACTGACTCTAGCGGTGGATCCTGCGAAATATAAAATGATTTTATTTTTTTTTAAAATTAAGCTTGTCAGTCTTTAAAATCAAGCTACTCTGCCTGATGAAAGACATGAGTAGAATTCAAGAGTAGTGGTCACCATACTCATTGTGAATGTAGACAATGTAGCACTTTGACTCTCACTATAGTGGCCTAGTGAGATGCTTTTTTACGCTCTGCTTAAAAGACCTAGGATCATAGTGGGAGGAAAACAAGCGAGCTAGTAGCGAGTTCTAGATATTTTAACTAATTAGAAAAGGAAAAAAAACCGATTTGTTTAGTTCGATAGCATATGTCAACCACTTCAAATTCGCACTTTCTTGTAATCTTTTACGAAGGGGGAAGATGAGACCAGTTGGAACAGCTCGTAAGAACACTCTCCATGACAAAGCCGACAGAAGACTGCTTTAGAGGAGACATCTCTTCGCAACTGCAGAGGTTGCAGAGGACTTGGTGGCTTCGGGACTATCGATAATTCGGACTGCTCACCACTGCAATCGAGCGAGAACGTCAAACGAATACTGTGCGGATCCATCACAAAGATGAGAATAGTACTCCACGCAGGAGAGAAAAAGGGTCTCATAAAGAAGACGTTCGCGTCAGAAGAACCGTCACATTTTGTTGAGTACCCCTAGCTTCCGCAAGGCCTCCTTAGTGACGCTCTCAATGTTGAGGGTTGAGACAAAATATTCAAACCTAGGATACCGAGCTTATATTGTAGTGGCAGTTGAGTGTTTTGAAAAGTGAGGAGGGGAAGAAATGGATACTTTTTGGTAGAGAGCGCGCACACCGCAACAGATAAGAAGTGTACCTCTATTTTCTAATATATTCTAAGAGCTTGCCAGAAAATATTATACGAGCTGCAGAGTTTTAGTACAATGTAACATACCTTGCCGCTGCCATGAGTGTCGCCGACAGCGTCAAGTGCACACGCCCGCACCTTCGTTCTGAAGGCGCCCCCGGGCGGGGCAATGGCCAAGGGTACGTCTGCGGGGCCGCTACCAGTTGGGGCTTTACCAGTAGCGGGCCCAATAAGGACGTTTTTTGGACACGTATTTAAAGGGCATGGGCATCCTCGATATTCTGAAATAATAAGACGGCGATTAAATTCTACTTCATACATAACAATCATGTGTACATGGAATAGTTGATTTTATTTATAATCAATATTTACATACTAAAATAAAGAACGCTATCAAATCTGAAATATTCTCATCACTATTAATAGGATGTGATTTTAAAAATTATGGGAGTTTCGTATTTATTATTAAAAAATTTATAATTAAAATTCGATGATGAGAATCAAGGTAAGGGAGTCTCTTACTCGTAATCATAATAATTAAGAAATCGTGCTATAAATACAAAAGTTTTGTACTTACCAACATACGGTATCCTTTGTGGTGGATGTTGATAGCAAGGTGGTGAACCGTAGTATTGTGGTGGGGGATACGGCTCGCTACCGACGCTCACCATCTGTAAAAATCAGTCAGAATGAAAGAAGAGCCTGAAATATGCTAGGTACCATGTATATTTTATGAAACTAAGTGTGTAAAAAGTCCTACAGTTGAGTATCATAAAGGTGAGGACGCTGGAGTATCATAAAAATTGTCCACCTTAATTGGGGTACTACAACTATTCCTAGGCAAATTTACTTAAAGCAGGAGCTTTATTCAGATTATGCCAAAATTATTCTGTACCAAACAAGAAGTATATGCTACCAAATAATTGTCGCGTGCGAAGTTTGAAGTAGAAACAGACTAGGTATTCTGAAACGAATATGAAACAGTTGTTAAAATATTATAAATGAAATATATATTTGGTAGGTATTCCACAGATCCTACATTCTTTAACATAACCGCTGTTTTCCTTTTGTAAAACTAGTTGTAAATAGTTGTCGTAGCTGCAACTATACCGTACTATAACTAAAAGCAAGTCTTTACTAATCATCGTTTTGACGGGAATCTAGTAGTTAGTCATTGACTGCTAAGCCAGAGGTCAAGGTTTAGACTGCCACCCAGAGCAAATCTTTGTATGATAAACACAACCATTTGTTCAGTGACTAGACGTAATTTATCTGTAATATGTTCATATTTAGAAATATGTAAGTATGTTTATCAGTAGTCTGGTTATCATAGTACAGCCGCGCCGACCTTGGGATCAGACAGCCGTGTGTTAGATGTGTGAGGATTATTATTAAAAAAAAGACAAATGTAATGAAGTTAAGATCCTCTAAGCCCGACATTGTGTTTTATGCATAGAGGCAGAAGGAACAAAATTAACTGAAAACACAATGTGGCATCTCATTATAAGCTGTTTACATGCTCTCTCTCAGCCGTCCGCTTTGATAAAAGGTTAGAAATTTTGCTTATTAAATTATTAAAAACTCAGCTGTAACGTATAACGAATCTGTTTTGTCAAATAATTATATACAAAACAGTAGATTCCACAATATATTTGAGACTTCGCCGAATCTCCGTGTGTCTGTGTGGTTAGGAATTTACCCTGCATAACACCTAATTATCCAGTGGGTGTGATAACAACCGACTAAGGGACCAATAACACATGTAGCCAGCGTGGTATAAGCAGATCAAAATCTCATTTTTAAGGAGAGGTCTATCTGCAGCAGTGGACTAACAAAGCCTGCTTATATGATTAATGATATCCAAACAACGAAAACATAGTGGTGTGCAATGAAGTTGTATATAAAAAAATGAGTACCTGTCCATCCGGTTGTGGTGGTGGCATATGGTAGGTTCCTGGTGGCCTGCTGTAGTAACGACCATAGCAGAGATCTGGGTAATACGCGGGCCCGTATTGTGGTAATACCTGAGAAAAAAAATATAATTCATAATACATATTTATTCATATAAATTGTCATTACTGCGCAGGTTTCTAATGTATGTTTAACAGCCTGTTTTCATTGGCGAGGGTAGTTTGTTAAGAACCCTTTTTTTCGTGTATCGTTTGAGAAGATTTATTTTAAGTATTTTTAAGGTATGCTTTGCGAGTTTCAGTAAATTATAAACTCTTAATTACCCAAACTCGTTTTAAAATCATCACGTGATGCATGTCGCTTCAATTTCAGATTCACTATTGGCGTTAACATATTTTTAAATTGGTACCGTGGTTATACAAGTACCTTTCTCAAAAACTCAATCGGTTGACTGGAGGAGTATAAAATTAAGTGGCAAGATGAAACCCATACTAACGAGGTTAAGTTAAAGCTCATGATAAAAATGTCAAGGTGTTGGAGAAGTGTGCTTGTAGAAAAAAGTGATACTTACGGGTGGATGTGGCGCGTGGTAGTGGGGCTGTGGGTGGTACCTTGCCAATGCTCGCTCTGCATCTGCGTTGGCTTCCTTGTTAATTAGTGGCCCTGCTGGCTGAAAATATCCTGCAACAATAAATTAATTATTTATTTTCGTTCATAATCTTTAGTAATCATTTACCTAACAAATAATCTACTTGCACACGTAATTTCAAATTCAATCGAATACTTTAGTATTTTTATCTTTATGACAACAATGCAACGTACATACTTAATAAAACCTAAAAAGTATTTTAATATTATGTTGTTAAATTTCAATTTCAATTTCTGTCATTCCGATGTAAAAAACAAAAATGATCAAATTTTCAGCAACTTTTTAATTTAAAAAAAGTATTGCAGCCGCCGTAAAACAAAAATAGTTATTTATATAATATAAAGAGAACTATGAAGGTTGCTCAGACCTATTCCTATGTACTCCTGAAAAACAAATAGCTATTATAAAAAACTCTAATTACAAAATTTAATGCAATTTAATACAATTTCTATAATTTAAAAGGTTTTTAAAAATAATTATATTGAAGGCAATCTGACTTCATGATGATGCACAAAATGAAGCTATAGATGGCGCTGTTTTCTGATTGTTTCGCCGAAGAATGATTTGATTTTATCAATAAATATATCTTTTAAGACTGGTTACATAAAAGTAGAACTGACTTCATGAATTGTGTCCTAATTTTTATTTTTTTTGGAGTTCATTGTGATTTTTCATTTCCACCATGAGTAAGAAAAATATTATTACATAGTTCCAAAGATTACTGATAGATGGTGCTGATAGTAAAAAAAAATTTGGTTGACGTAAATACATTTCTCAATATCCATTTATAATGTGGGTTTACCTCGTTTTTGCTACATATATGTATAGTAAAGGCATAGTAATAATTTTATGTAAGAAAATACAAAAGAAAAATATTTCAAGACCATTTTTAGCATGAAAATATTTTTTAAAACACTCGGAAACACTTATTACCGCACCAAAATATATACAACATTTTGAGATCGGAAGATTCGTTCTAAATGAGTGCTTAAAATACAAACAAATAAATAATGATTGTTATGTATGTATGTATGTATGTATATATATACATGTAGCGTACATAAAAATCGTTATTTACAAAAAGTGGTTTTGAATTTTTTTTTGTATTTGTTATATAAAATTATTACTATGCCTTTGCCGGGAATATACGTCATTACTATTAATATCGAATACTTAGTAGTGTTATTACTCAAAACCATTTATGTTTGAATGTGGTTGTCAATATCTATCTGCGCAAAAACAATAATAATGTAGTTGGCGACGAGATTTTATTACGATTTCCAAGTCTCTCTGGACCATTTTGTCGTAAACGTAGTTTTATGGAATAGTGACTAGTGACCGAAGAAATGCCACAGTAATTCCTCAAGACTTCTTTGACAACATACTCTGTACTTAAGTGCATGAACAAAACCGCCCCCTATAGCGCAAATCGGTGACCCTTTTATTAACAGATTTTTACGCTTATTGTTTTTATCTATAGAACTACCTAGTTCTATAGATAGTAGAGCCATGTGAATTCAACACGAACAGGCCGGTTCGAACGGAGCAGTACTACCCTCTCACAAAGACCAACTTAAAGCGACAGCATCCATGTTGTCGTGTTTCGTTGATGAGTGCGGGACCTGAGGCCCATTGATGCAGGGGTGACAGTCATTGTGGTAACGGTTTGAGCCTTACGTTGCCACGATGACTGTCATGCCTTTCGCATCCCCAAAAAAAAGGGTATATAAAGGCTCCGTAATTCGCCATAGTGTGGGTCCCCATACTTTATTGTTTGCATCTGCAATGAGTATGGTGGCTACAGCTCTTGCATTCTATTCATGGTTTCACGATCAGGCAGAGTAGAGGCACTGTGACGATTTGTTTAATATAGATAAAATAAAGTTGCTAAGCCGTGTAAAAATCTGTACAGGGGTTTCTTTAAGCTGGGTTGTCCACGTTAGAAAAGTAAAAGAAAATGTTAAATTCTCTATTATATAATACGTAATTTTGTATATGTAAGTAAATGTGCTAAAACATGGTGGCCGCAAAGTAATGGCTTTATTTCAACAGTGTTGGTTATCGACCACTTTTACCCTATGTTTGCAAGTAAATTAACAAAATATTTTTAAATAAATTAGTGGTCGCTTACTAATTGTAGAAGATCCATATGAGGCATTATAATCAAACTAATCAAATCAAAATAATACTATATGAATGGTGACCACGTAGGCGCAATTTAACTTGTGTGATAAATTGACATTTCGGTTACGGCCACCGAGTTGTATCTAAAAGTTATGCACAAAAATAGTAAAATATAACTAAATAATTACAGAAACTTAACAATTAGAATAGATAAAAATAATTCTGTAGAACATGAAATACAATAACAATTCATCAATTTTTTTTTGGTGCTGCGATAAATCGTTTGTTTCAAACTATGTTAATGATTATTTCAAAACTATTCAAAAAACGCATGAGATTCGTTTTTGGTTTGTGTTTCTAGAAATTCTGTTATCGTGATTTAAAGGAACTCAGTCCGTCACGTGGGTGCGTCCTGAAAGTGGTCGCGAAACCGGCGCAACGTCCCTACATATTAGTTTTTATTCTACATGTCATTAGGTGTCGTAATGTAAATGCATACTTTTACAACAAACGGCAAAATCGATTACATCGTTCCGCCCATAAAACGAACGTTTTGTAATCTACTCAATACAACAATCGTCTTATAAAATAGTGATACTTCAAACCATTTCTTGATGCTATATAAATAACGCTTAAAGCAATAATAAAACGTTACATCAGTTGTCGACGTGTAGTTCACACATTATCCGACCGACTCCAGTATACCAGTACCGTTATTATTACGAACTTCGTGGTTCGCTGACGCAAGGGCGGAGAGGCGGCACTAGGTAGGAGCGTGGCACTCAAACTTGGGATTTTCTATAGTCACATAAAAATGTTAGAAGAAAAAGATAACATAATTATCTCTATTAACATTCAATTCAAACTTTTATTACAACTTTTTCTTTTCATACAACGATTATAATTTTATTTCAAAACTTATTCATGTAAACATTTGATATTACAAATAACAAAATGAAAATAGTATGTACAATTCTGCGCACTTTTGTGTAAGAACTGTACTTCATTTACTATTTGACTTTAGTGTGTGTGCATTAATTGTTACCGCGATAGCTGTATTCTCTTCGGAATTTATTTTTAACGAGCTATTTGCACACGGACATTATATACAGATTTACAAGCAACAGTTAATTATTTGTTTTACGTGTGTATACTCTAACCAATCTCAGAAAATTTTGCTGTAAAATAGGATAAATAGTTAGTCAAATTAAGGACATGTTTGAATTAAATGAATTCTAACATTTAATTAGTATATATACGTATATATACTATTAGAACTAATACATATATGTGTACATGTAATAATTTAGAATATTTAAATTAAATGAACATTTTAGTCATAGGCATACTGGAATGAAAGAAGAGATGTTGGAGGTTTAAACCTTAAATCAATGGGCACTGGTTTTTTTTTTATGTTGACCAGGTGGGTGGCAATGACCACACAATCAGCTTGTTGTAATGATTTCCAGATGTCCTTGTTTTCGCAACATTGAAAGAGAATTTCTACCATGGATTATAGCTCAGCCTAGACACGGTGTCTAAATGTCAGTTTTTACCGAACCTCACAGCTTTAAAGTTCTAACTTTTTTGTGCTTTGTAAGTGAGATGGATCTTTTCGGCAAGTGAAGCTAAATTTGGCTGATTCTGGTAATAGAAATATCGGTTTTTACATAAACCTCGTTAAAGTAATTATAACGTAATAGCTATTATTTTTGATATACATACATGAAATACAGTGACGTAGTGAGATATGTCATATGGTCAATAAAAACCGAGTTGAGCTTTGAAGGTCCGATTTTATTGAGATTGTCAAATCACAAATAACGCAGTTCGGGTGTATTTTGTCACTTTTGAGTCTTTGCTTTTAAAGTATGACCCAGAAGACGCCTTAGAGGGATAGTATTATTTATATTTTTGATGATGAATACAAATGATGACAGCGTTTGTACACTCATAGCAAATGACATTGCTTACTGACTCAATGTAACCGGTACGCTCGAGTCATACAAGAATAGCGTATCAAGAAAAGTATAAAAGAAACGTGATATTGTACCGACATTTGTACATCTTTTTTAGCAACACTAAACTTCAACTAAAGCATTTTCGGAACTTAGAGTGGTATGATACATGATTTAAAATATCATGTTTTCACATTAAAAGCTCTAAGTGTTCACTTGAGCGTCGTCTATAGGGTGCTATAAAGCTATAAAGCTTTAACTAAATATGTACTTTCAACTAAAAGTCCCTGAGGGCGGTATTACGTGAAAATAAGCTTTCTGACAAAAAAAGTATCAAGTACTGTTGAATTACTCTATCCTACCACCATATTAAAAAAAATGCCTTTAGAATTCATATCGATATTTCAGATTCTATTATTTTAGTAAAGAACGAAATAAACTTGCTGCTATTTATCTCTACATTGTTAATAATAACATGACAATATTAAAATAATATAATAATAACACATGTAAATGAAAAACTTAAAATAAAAATTTGCTTTTTAACTGTTATGGGAGACTGGTCCCCTTACTAGGCAAAAACATATTACGCTTATTCTATTTCAGGTCTGTATGGAGAAAAGAGAAAGAATAACGTTAATGCAGACGGGCCAGACAAGAATCGCAATAATCAGTTCCAAGACAATCCGCAAATTTTGAAAACGTCATAATAAGGTCTTACTCTAGTCCTAATTTTGTATTCTTAAATCAACAACTGCCGTATGAAATATAGTTTACATTTAACTGTCTTGTCTCTGTCTTTAATTTTAAATCTAAATATTAGAATAAAATAAATATCTATTTGATATATTATAAAATAAACTTTATTTAGATTTTAAAAAGAAAGTCTACAACTAAAAATATAGTTTGAAAGTGCTCACCAGTTTTTACCGCAAAGATGGCAGAGTCAGATATATTTTTTAAAGATATCACTTAGAAAAACTTTGGCGTGGAGGTCCTCTCGGTATCAGAATTTAAAGTGAACTGCTGAATGGTCACATGACTATGATATGAATAAAAGAGAAACTAATAGAACTAATACGTATTCATCAAATAGGTTCAATTAGATAACTAGGTAATTAAACGTATAATTTGACTTCGAACCGACTAACGAGCTCGCTAACTACTAATGTTAGTAAATGTATCAAGTAATGGGATCTTTTCAATTGGTTTCTCTTGCTCTGCAGAACTAATATGAAATATTGATTTTAATATGGCGAATCTTCTGTTTTAAAGCGTCCTCCAGATGTGTCTGGCGTACAATATATCAGTACCGTACGCTTAGCATATGCATGCTCTACAAGCACTATATAATAATCTGCGATGTGCCACAATTGCCAAATTTTCCTAGAACTTGTGAAACAAATTTATTAGCGAGCATTTTCAATCAAAGAATCTTATCAATCCTCGTAGATAAGCATACGTTGGGATCTGCTATAGATAAAAAAAATTAAAGTAACTAAACAGCAGCAGTACTTTTGATTAGTATGTTTACAAATTAATTTACTATCAATATATCAAAACGAAGCGCCTTGTATTAAGCTTCATAAACTAAAAAGTTAGAAACTTACGCGAGCCATTTGTAAGCGCTAGTTATAAAAGAAAAAAAAAACATAATTTACTTAGCAAAACGGGGCCTAAAAGAAGCGGGCGGTTTGCCTTGAGCCGGTACGAGGGCAGCTGCAACTCTATAAGGGGCTCGACTATTTCTGAAACAACTTTTTGTACTTATTTATCTACCTACCGGTTTCATTGTAATATTACAGTACTTAACCACGGTGTATTCTTCATGATATCGTCTTTTAAAACTATTTTTGATGTTGTTAAATTGCTAGTTTCTATTAACATCAGTTTATTGCAGTCCACGGCTGGACATAGACTTCTTCCATTTAACTTGTACGTCACTTTGATCTATTTTGGGTTTTTATCTCTTTATCAAAAATGTTCATACTAGAAATGAGAACAGATATGTACGCTTTGCATTGAAGTCAAGTTTATATTGAACTATTACATATAACAGGAACGTTCGTTTTATGGTCTGGTTTATTAAAAGAACGGTAAATGAAATGCATGCACGTAAAGTAGGTACGTAATATTATCGATGACACACCAACACAGTTTTCGTTAGTTAATATAAATTGTATAATAGTTTTAGATGGCTTTACTTTGTTCAGTGTTTTAAATATCTAAAATATTGCTTCTGTTTCTCAAATATCGTTTGGGATTGCTAGTTTCTTTATTTGCGAAGGATTAATTTACTGTTTTTTTTTAATATTATACGCGGTACAACGAACATGTTGAACATACGAGTACATACTTGACTGTGCCAAGATATTAAGGCAATGATCGCAGTTTTATTGCTTTTAGTTCATAAACAAGGAAAATGTGTTGTTCGTTCGTAAGTACATGTAATTTAGTATATCTATTTTTTTAACGTTTTATTATAAACAAATGTATTTCAATATAATAATAAAAGCTTATAGTTAAAAAGAACTTGAAAGGATAATGTTTTTACGCCGAACGGGTGCATCTATTTTTCAACAATATTAATACTCGTATGTGAAAAAAGCTATGGCTGGACGAGTATTTCGGGAATATTGGATTCACAAATTTTTGGGCGAACCTTTTTGGGCGAACCTTAAGCGTATTGGTAAAACACGAAAAATATTTGGTTTCATAACTTCTATATAACGCTTATGTGACGTTGTACCGTAGTGTAGATTGAATAGATCCTTTTCGCACTGTTAGTCTTTATTAAAGCAAAGACATTCAATAAAGACAAGAAGCTAAAAGACGAATTGTAAATCTGCATAATACTGTTGATAAGCGAATTAATCGGTTTACAAACACGACTTTGTAGCGGCTAACCGTTCAATTAGCGACAAAACGACCAATTAGATCGTGCACACACCGCACCACAAAAAGCAGACGCCGACCTCAGACGCATTGATATCTCGGAAGCTGCGAACCGATTAGCAAACCTAACGTGAATTACGACATGGTAGTGCACAACTATTTACTACTACAGCAGCATTTCTTTATGATGTAATACATTATGAATTTCTCAAAAATCTATTCTTCATTCTCTTAGATCACTCATAGTTTACTTATGAAAATGAGGCCAAACGCAAAGTATGCTCTTTCAATTAAAAACCAATGTAAAATTGTTTTACGAATGACGAAGTTGAAGTGAGTAACAACTTTAAAAGACATAATTACCAAAGAACTTTCTTATTTTTGAACTCGATTAAAAAATGGATGATTTACTATCAAATAAGTATTGAATTATTAAACAAAGATAGAAATGTGTATTACAAAGCATTGTAAACTAAGAGTAAAGTACGGTATTTGTAGACTTTGGAGCTATAAAACGTATTTTCCGAATCATCGCACACGGGTTTATGAAATCGAATCCAACTTCTGATTTGAACTTTGATAACCCGGTTTGTATTTGTAGTGGGGTACACAATACGGGTGGGTTCAAAGTGCTATTTTAAAATTTGATTCAAGTTTTAGCGGATGCTACCGTTAATATTTAAGTAACCAATTTAAGTAGCATCAAGTTCTCGGTATTTTTAATTTATTTTAAACAACACTGCACCTGGCTATAAACAGATAGTCTTGAGTGTATCAAATATTTTATAAAAATTGAAATTTTTATGTAGTACGGAACTGCTTTCATTATTTTTATTGTCGTAATTTTTTTTAACGAAATACAGGTAGCACAAGAATCTAGTAGTAGGTTTAATAATGTTAGGTATAATTTAGACGCATGTTATTAATATAGAGAGAACTGTTACTCATTTAATTTTGTAATCATAAATAATTTACCTAATTTACATTTTTAAAACATCAAGCAAACATTAATATCGCTTTTTGTTTTGTTAGAACGCTTTGCGAAAAATTAGAATTATAATTTTAGACCAAACGCTTTACTATCAAAACGATTCATCATCAACAGTTTTTAATACTCCACTGTTGGATATAGGCCTCTCCTTAAAAAAGAAGTCTTTGGCATTGGGTTTCTTTGAAGTTGTTCTTCTTTTTGCAGTACTGTTGTTCTAAGGAGTTTACTTCCTTGGTCGGCTCTTACGACACCCACGGGATGGATAAGGGTGTGACATTCCATATTCTTAATCCGTCACCAAAGGACAAACCTTGATGATTTTTCGAAAATTTGATGTTTATCAAAGTGAACCCTCTCAGCATAAATGAAACAGTGTTATTATTTTAGAACTTCCGAACTCCTCCACGAATAGTAGCCTAAGTTTGCGATGTAATCTTGTAACTATTGAATAAGCGAGATTAACTGAACCGTAGCAGAGTAATTGTTTGTAAGTGGTGTTTTAGAAAATAATCCCGGTTCTGCTGTAGGCATTTGTAAAATGCGAATTTGTAACGGTGCCGTAGTAGCGTGGTGTGCAGACCACCGAAGACTAGGCGGTCGGTGGCATACCGTTTCAAATCAATTGGATAATTGACGATTGCATGAAACCTATACTTTAAATAAACACGTCATGACTTTGCATTTGTTTCAAAGAAATTGTTGAACCCTTTGGTTAAATATAAAGCTTTGTTGTTAATTGTTTATTCGATCATTTTTAATGTACTACATAATGTACCTACAAAATGTACTATACTATGTAATGTATATACAAAATGTACCTACTTACTCTTTCCCAAATTAATATTTAGAGATCGGTCTAATGAGTTTTCTTCTTGCATTCCCGTTTAATCACTCGACATCACTTTTAACTTTGACTTTGATTTCACGCATTTCAGTGATTCTGCCCTTTTCATTAATATAATAACTTGAAGAAATCCTACACAACAGTCGCCTGATCTCCAACTAGACAAAGCTTTTACTATGACAAATCCGGACTGCTAGGTGTAATAACTTGAAGAAACCCCACACATTGCAGTTTGATCCCAAACTAGACAAGGTTTTTACTATGACCAAATTGGGCTACTTGGTGTAATAAATCGAAGAAACCCTACACATTATAACCTGATCCCAAACTAGACAAAACTTTTACTATGAAAAACCAAGACTTAGGTTAGGTAGCGGTCTCTACTCACTAGACCCGCAGGGTCGTCAATACACATAAGTAAATGTTTTAAGCTTTGTGGCTGAAAGTTGAATACTTCTAATCCGCACATATCAATAAAATTAGTAACTGGCTCGTGGAAAACGCCAAACACTATTAGAATTTCCAATTGGTCATTCGATATGATTTGAGTTTAGAACCGTGCCGCAGAGTTTATTCACACTAGTCAGATCGACCGTGAAATGAAAACAATCTATCGTACCTACCTATAACGCTAGGCGTTTCGTTTCGGTGCAGTGAATATGTTTAAACATAATAAATACCGATCAGGTTTTCCTCTTAAGTAAACCAGTTTTTTTTTTCAATTAAAGCATAAAATTCTGTAATAAAGTGTGCAAATATCGCTTAGCAAACGAAGCGACTAAAATGATTAGTACTGAAAAGAATTTGGTACTTAGATACAGAACACACGGAAGGTACTTATTCATATTATAATTTGTTTTATTAAAAATTTTCCTAATTGCTACTTCGTTTAAAAAAGATGAAATGGAAAAGGAGAGAGAAAAAAACATTAGAAAAGACAAATAGTTTAGTTAACTTACAGATAAACCTTTAAAAATGTAAGAGAATTTAGAATAAACCAAAGTAACTTTTGCATACATAGATTGTAAGAAATGTAAAACAGGAAATATAAGGTTTTTATTATTGTAATTGCTGTATTCGTTGGATGATGCTTCGTCAGCTATAGGTTTCTGCGTTTCCATAAATCGTTGTTAATACAAAAATCATCAATTAGACATCTAAACTATTTCAGATTTCATATTTACAGGCATGTGCGGTCAGTTTAATCTTTAAGTTTGTAACTGTTATTCTATGATTAGTTAATGCTTAGTTTTAGTTGTGATGTTACAATTCACATCCTATTAGTTTCTTCAATACCGATAAACGATGATCAATAATTGGTTGAAAGTTTACGGTTAATATTGAACTTGAAAGCAGTTCATTTTATGTTAGCCGATCTTTATCGAAAATCGGAGCGTTAACATAATTTAGCACATTTAGACACTGATAAAAACTATCTTATCTATATAACTGTTATTATAATATTTGTTAGTCATAAATAGCCTCAATAAAAATCATTCGAAGCACTATAATCACGGATCTATCAATGGGATTTGAGCTTGGACTCAAGTCGCAATGTGAACGAAAAGGTCGTTCACATTGCTACTTTGCCAGAGATTGTATGGCAATAAGCAGTGATTTCTAATAATGAGCGTGTTTAGTTAAATACAACTGTTACATATATATATATATATATATAAATATAAATAATGCGGTTATATTTATTATTTCTGTAAGACGTGCCACTTAAATATCGGGAGCGTCGTTTTTATTAAAATTATTCACTAAAGTATTACAAGACATTGTAATTTATGTGTCATAAACGTACATAGTATTTGTAGATAGATAAATAACGTCTCCGAACTGTTGAATTTTTTTGTGTTTATGGCTCGGTAAATATGATTTTCATACATCCGGTGCAATAATGAGGTTGCGTTGTCTGTCGATTTATTTCGTGTTATTTTAGAACTAGTTGTACCCACCTCGATTCCGCTAATATATAAGTATTTCTTTTATTTTTTTTATGGAAATACCCATCTATTCTAGAAAATGTCCAAGTTATTCCTTAGAACGTAAGCTGTGTTAATGAAAGTCCCGTAAACAGTGATTCGATTAAAAACTTAATGAGCGTTAAGGTTGTTGTAGAACAAAACCTGAAAAGTACCCACTAGCCTACGTTACTTTAATTTTTTTCCTTCGCCTACATAGGCCGTTTGTGGCCACTGTTTTTGTACACATATTTAATTCTTTTTGTAATGAGCACAAGACATGAAACTTCAATTGTATTTTATCTGATATAAAACTCGCATGTAAAGTGTATTCCTTGTCGGAGATTCATAATAAATAAATAAATAAATCCATAAGCAGGTTTATAATTTAGAATAGCACGTTAAATCATTTAATAAGAATTTTCTCAATTGTATTTGAAAGTGTGTAACATACATTAAAGTTTTCTTATGACTGCCCGTATTCGTGTAACTTAAATTAGGTGTGTCAAGCTCTTCTCTTTACTCATGTAAATAGACTTACATTGAATTGTCAAAGGCGTCTCAAAAAAGCTCTTGGATTTAACGATAGTGACATGATAATGTTTTTAGAACTGATTTATGATCTTAGACGATAAATACAAGAGAAATCTCTTTTCTGTTTTCTTAAACCAATTTCTCCTACTTTAATCGAAAATTTATTTCAAATATCACAAAAATCTAACGATTTTCTAAAAAATTGAATTTCAACTAGAAAAACTTGATTAGGTCAACTTTCTAATCAAAATATTTGGGCTTAGAAACTGTAACGCCCATAACGGACACACAGGTATAGTACATACATCAAACTTGTAACAACCCTACTTTTAGCAGTAACCGGGGTTAAAAAACAAACATTGTTTCTAACACCATCGACATTTGTGAATGACGCTTACAAACGCGTAAATAAATTATATTTATACATGTCAAATGAACGCGGACAAGATAACGTTGGCAATAGCAAGCAGGTTAGTTGCAGAAGGAACATAGCGGTTTGCTGTTTGAAACAGAGCTGAACATCTACAGACATACCTGTAAACTTTATAGACCGTGTTTTAACAGTTCTATAGTGTATCACAAGTATCACAATTTCAATTACAATGCTTTGTTCCAAAACATTGCATGTTTTATACAGTTATTGAAAAATAGTCTACAAGTTCGTACGTACGAATGGCGTAGTGGTTTAAGCGGTCACCTTATCGGCCTACTTCCTACTGTGCTAAATGTTCTGGGTTCAATACCTATATGGAACAACATTTTGTGTGGTCTACAAATTGTTGTTCCCAGACTGGGTGTTTTTTGTGTCTGTTTTATGAATGTTTGTAAAGCCTCCCGCGACAAAGGATATATTCTCTGTGCGGGAGCTGTGTATTTTTTTTAAAACAGGTTTATAAAAATAATAAATTGACCGATTCTATTGTTAAACGGAACCATATTATGGTATATTTACAGAAGGCACAGATTATATTATAAGAGCTCGTTGTAAGTCAATAACAAGTTCCGTGGTTGACGCACGACTTTGTATCCAAACGTGGAATAGCAAAAAATGTGTAGGTACGCGGATTTGCGAGGTCAGCGCCCTCAGATTTGTTAGACACGACTACTCGCTGTGTTGTTTTTATGTCGCGACTTTTTTGTCGTTCTCGCGTGCGTTACCCTCACATCACACTTCGTAATAGGTCTCTCCTGTAGGTATTATCCGACTGAAGACACTTTTATTAAATAAACTCTACAGGAAAAGCTATTATTAATACAACATTTGACTCGCAGCCAGATTACCAGATACGAGTGTAGATCAAAAGAGAAAGAAAGATTGTATAAAAAGTTTGTTCTTAATAATATTACAACAAATTAGCTGTCTGTTCGGTGTTTTGTTCAAATTCAATTTAAATACTTTAGTGTATTTATATTTTATAAATCTATGAATGTGTTTAAGTAAATATCTTATTCTTTACTTAGTACTAAAGTAACAATAATATTTGCGGATGTTGAAATTCTTCAAGATCCCAAGGTACTCTGATCTTTACTCTATGTAAATATGTGTAAATGTTATGCATGCAATCTTTCTTTGTCTCTTAAAAAACTTTGCGTGTAGGGGCCATCCATGGCTTACATCGTACTTTACGGATCAACGAAGTGTAACATTATGTGGGTGAGGGTCAAAAGCTTCGTGACGTCACCTAACACAATTCTAAAAAGTATTAAAATACAAAACTTTAACTACAAAGAAGAAACTTAAAAGCCAATGTCTTTAAGTTTATTCTTGAACATACATTTGGTTATATAATCATGTTTCCCATTCATATTTATATTTCATTTTTCTTTTGATAATTCAAAGAGGATCTTTTAAAAGTGATTACATTCGACAAACACGGGAGAAGAGGGTCAAAAAATTACGAAATTCATTTGTCTTAATTTATAAAACGCCGCTTAGTATTTCGGATTTTGATAAAATCTTTGAATTAATTTTGAGCGACAATTGATTTAAACTTTATAAACCGGTTCATAAGTACTAAACATAGCACGGTAGCAGAAATCACGTTATTAATTTCCTACCTAGTATAAATGAGTTTAAGCAAAAAATCAACGATTTTGATTTAAAATGATGTCCAATTTGATTAGTTAACAGCTTTGAAACTGATTCGACGATACAGTTAGGTAATAGTACCATTAAATTTGTGAATAATCTGGCTGGTAGGTAGTATACAAGTTAAGGTAAAGAGTTAGTTACCATTGATAAACAAAACATCCTCCCTATCAACTATTCTATGAAGTTCTCAATAGAGTAAAGGTTTATTGAGATACTATCTTATCGTTAACTTTGTACCTAAACTCTTAAGACTAGATATGGTTCATAAACGATATTTCAGTTTTTATTGATGTTCAGACATGAACCTTCAATGTTTACACATATTGTTTAATGTAAGACGACATGCCACTAGCTTTTTCGAGTTTCTCATGTACATAATCTTCAGAGCCAATAATATTTAAACCCGTAAGTCCTTTTTATATTGCACAGTCAACAGTATGCATAGTTTCTAGAATTCATATTTACGAATCTATTTAGGCATCTATATAATAAAACGATTCAGATGAAAGTGTTTCACAGAAACCTTTAATAACAGTAATTCTGAGAAACTGAACGATACGCCCACAGTACATACTCTTAGCTTTCTCTACCAATTCCATTTCTTCGTTTTTACACAAAACGAAGTGAATAAACTAACAATAAAGTATTATAAGTAATTTAATATATAATAGATTAGGGGAATTGGCGCTTCTAATTGTTAGTGAACAATTAGAAGCGCCTGAACTACAGAACTAGTTTTCAAAAGTTTAGGTAATAAGATGGGATTGCAATCTAAATCTCGCAGTAAAGATTGATGCAAATGTAAAGTAAATTAAGAATAAATTATAACTTTGATTGCGACCTATGTAGGTAAGATAATTTTAAAAATTGGACCATAAACTAAACCACAATTTCGAAAGTTTTATTTCTACATAGATATGTGCAATGGTATAACTGCATACAAAATATAAGTGCATTTCAACTGATCGTAATTAAATCATTAACGTCTCATACAATACATATGGTAGACCTATAAACGTCACATTCTACCGGATATATAGCAATAAAATCGATAAGTTTACATAAACTTAGAATCGAATGGAATCGAATAACCTGTTCAGTGAAGAATATAGCAAATCGTATTGTAACAATGTCACTAAAATGTTTATTTATTCACAAAGGTACAAAAAATAAGGGGCACGCATCGTAAATTGCGGTGTAGTGAAACTACGTACTTAAATAAAACAAATCGTACGTTCGTACAGTTGGCTCACCCCTGTGACCTTGAAATGGTAGGGTTGGTCCCCTCTGTTACATCAATCGATTCATCGATTGTTATTATCGTGCAGTAAGCCGGGTACATGGCTAATGCTTTATGAAGCCACCTACAACAGTGCATTTTAAGGTTTTTTTTAATTATTTTTTTTAAAACATTAATAATTGTGCTTGTGTCAATTTTCAAAGTAGCAGTTTGTAGCAGTTTAGGCTCTGCGTTGATGAATAAGTTACGTTCAGTCACGGGTGAATAATTTTACTCGTAATGTTTAGATTGTGACTGAAGAATACACGTTCAAGGCAGGTACACGTAAATAATCATTTGATTTTATTTTTAACTTATCCTTTGTTGCAAATAATTAACTGAAATTACATATTATGGGCGCTCATTTAAATAAGGTTTATATTAAACAGTATGGGAAACAAAAATAACAAACACATGCCATCATCACAACGTGTCTCATTTAAAAATCGTCGGTGCGTTTCATATTTTTTGGCATACATTTTAAAGAATAACTTTTTCATATTTTAACGCTTACAGTGATATACAGCATTATAAACTATAAAGCGGTATTTTAATTGACTTTTAGTATGAAACGCTTCGGTAGTAGAACTAAAGAGCTATTTAAAAAAGTGTTTATTGTGTTTTTATCAGAATTTGGAACATCAGGCGCATAAATGGAGCAATGATGTCAAGAGGATCTCGAGTGATACTACAATATCCTACAAGTGGAAAGAATTATAATGTGCTTTCTTTAAGCAATTTGTACGTACATACTAGTACCATTAATATTTGCTATAAGCATGTAATGTAGAATGTCTTAATGTGGAATTCCTTTTTGGAAGAGTTTTTCTACATAATCCCCTTCTGACTTTCTTTCCATACACAGTTGGTATGTAAAAATTAACAAGTAAAGAATCACTTGAAAGACGATATCAAATGATCAAAGAGAATGGAAAAAGAAAATGCATTCCACCGACCTCAAATAAATTTGGGAAAAAAGTTGGATGATGAATCTGATTTTTTTTTCTCTACTAAGAACCTGCCAAAGTGACTACTCTGCCTGATGGAAAGCATGAATAGAATCCAAGAGTTGCGGTCACCATACTCATTTATTAGGTAGTAGAGCCACGCTGATTTCAGCACGAACGGGCCCGCTTGACTGGAGCAGTACTACTCTCCCACAGAAAACCAACCTAAAGCGACAGCATCCGTGCTGTTTTGTTTCATTGGTGTGTGCGAGACCGGAGGCCCATTGATGCATAGGTGACAGTAATCGTGATAACTGTGTTAATCTTACACTGCCACGATGACTGTCATGCCTTTAACGTCCCTAAGTGGGGCGTGACAAAGAAAGAAATGTGTGTACTTATATACGCACGTAAGAAATTATAGTTCTTTGGTGTAACGTGATAAAAATCTTTCTAAAAATTTTACCTTTCGCGTTGTCCTGTGTTTGTAGAGCAAAACAACACTAATAATAAAAAAAAGTATTTAATACTTTGGAAGAAAGTTTCGTAACGCATTATCTATTTAAATAAATTTTACTTGAATTTCATAAAATAGTTTTTGTACTTAATTTATAATAAAAAAACTAAAATGTTGACTAGCTAATTTCATGGTGTCGGTTTTTCGTGATGGTGTGCGCGTGCAGCGTAAATATATATGTACTCTCATTTTTTCCTAGCGCGTTAAAAGAAGTATAACTTCAAAAATTTACACGTATTTCTTACTTGTTCATTTCTGAAATACTAAGTACGTACATAAGAAAGAAATCAGGAAGGGACTATTAAAAAAAATACACACAATTCAGTTCATTGTTGTCCTTCTTTTCATTGTTAAATAGTTTTTGCTTTTGCTTTTATCAATCCACCCCGGGAATGTGTTCGTTCTTCGTACCTAATATTAAGTAAAATATATTTGGAAATTCCAAACACCCAAGGTTTTTCCTAATGTCAAATCAAACAGCTACAAATGGCAATGGCAATTAATGTAAGGAAAATTTTATCATAATATAATAATTTATCAAAATCGGACCAGACCTGCCACAAAATTTGCCTAGAAAACAATATGTGACATATTAAATAGGGTATAACGAGCCGCTCTAAATACATAGTCGCCTGAAAAGCAAAGTGTGTCGATGTCCTGAATAAATGTGGGGAAGCGGACCGTCTAACCAGAGAGAGTATTGAAAATAAGCATGTCAACAGCGACGACTAGGCGCGACTGTTTGCGAAATTAGTACCCTGGGGCGACCGTCGGCACCCGTCGGCCTGCCCCATATCCTATACGTTCCTAGGGTGGCCATGCAGCTTTTAATATTGTCTAATCTGCACACGCACATCATTAAAAAAGTTTTTGCAATAAATATATACTTTTTACGATCGTCTAATCGTAATGACATTGTATCTTTTAAATAAACGAAAAATGAGCTTCAACAATATGTGTACAGTAGTATACACGTCTTGTACAACATATGTATAATATCTATGTATATTTGAAAATCAATAACGTAATTAACAAACACGTTATACAAAACTTTTTTATTTAAATTAGTCCAGCAGATGTTTTAAGACCGCTGCTTTGTACCGTTAAACTATAACATTTAAATTCTATTTATATAACTATTTGTAGTCTAAACTTTTATTTGCTGCATAGTGAATAATATTTTTTAATATGTTATCCTTCCTCCGTGTATAAATGTAATGATTTATGGTAATAGTCTCAAAGAGTACTTTCCGTACAGGTTAAGTCTGATGCACAAACTTGTCCTTTTTACTAAAAGGAATGAGTGTTTCAACACAATCACAAAGAAAGATAATAAATTAAAATAACATTTTGCTTCAGCAACGTTTAATAATACTATCTATTACAAAAAAAAATAGAAAAATAATAATATCAAGTATTTTTCTATTAACATCTGTGAAATCATTTGTACTGAAACTATTACTTGTCCGGGTACATTGATACGATTTTTGCCAAATAGATATTTTCGGTTATTTACCGGTCATTCACCTATCACACAACCTAAAACTGGAACGATGTCCGCGTCCTATAGAATAGATGGCAGCCCTAATTGAGACCAGACATTGAAGTGATCAGGGTAAAGGCCGCGTCAGTACCTACATATTAAGTCCATGCCTATATCCACTAATAACATTATATTGTAAGATACTACAAGAGGACTAAAATGATATGTAATTTAAGGCTTGGAAATGTTTTGCTGAGTTCTATATCTATTTATCTACACACAGAACTCAGCAAAGTAAGCAAGCAAGCAATTAAATATTTACTCTTACGTAAGCTTTTTACGGTAATAGTCATTTTGGGAATATAGCAGAATTTAAGGAAAAACATCATTGCATTGCAGGCACCATATTTCTTTTTTAAATAAAGTTGTCTACAAAGTATTTTATACTTAGTGTTGCGCATTTTTAATGCCTTAGCTAGAATATAATATAAACTCAGATCATATTTTATATAGAATGTTGTTAAACATATTACATTTATTATCGTGGCTATAAAATATTTTATTAGGTGAATATGTTGTACAAAAGTACGAAAAATATAATACGTGTAATAAATCAATTAAGTACTCAATTAGCTTTGTGTTTTTTAAGACTTAAAATCCTATGCACAAGGCCAGCCGACATGATGTACACTTGAGTAAACATTGTCTGTTGGAATCCTTATCAATGCCAAACTATATTTTACACATTATTGGTGCAAAAATATTAATTATATGTGTAGATTAAATTTGTATTTTGGGTTTCTAGTCAAGGGTTAGTGGACTTATTCCGGTGTTTTACTTTCTCTGCAAAGGTTTTTATATATCCAGTACACCAAATGGTGTCAGCTATGCCCAGGGAAACTTTTTAGGATCACCTACAGTAAAAAATCAAAATAGTAATCCCTTTTTGTCGGATAATTGGAACATGAGTAAGTCTTCTAATTGTCCTGATGAAAGTGACGATGTGGACGAAGATGCCACACGAGTTAGACAGACCTAAAAGGAACAAATTTATTCCAGCTTTCAAAATACACGTAGATAAGTCAATTCCTGATCTTGGGGAGTAGATCCAATGTTAATGGCAATGAGAAGGTAGAATATATATTATTTTTTTTAATTCGAACTTTTGACACCGATGCCATATAGTTTCAAAGTAATCAGAGCTTGTAATATGATAACTAGACTGACTGATATAATATTTACATATTATTTTTTTAAATACATAAATATAATACATAGAAAACACCGAAACTCTGAAACAAATATTTACAGATCATACAAACATTTGGTACGACCAGGGAATCGGACCAGAGACCTTAAGCACAACAGTCGCATTCGTTACCGCTGTGAAGAAGTTTAATGAAGGTATTTGGAGGGTTAATTTTGAAGGAACCTATCGTACACTCATTAAAGAAAATCTTAAGAATAAAATACGAGTAAGTATGTTACCTGATGTCAAAAGTCAAAAGTATGCAGTTCTGTTCAGTATTAATATCATAAATATAATTTATTTTAACCTTATAACATTAAGTGTCTAAAGCATAATATATTTTCGGCAAATATTTGTTTTAGTGATGATAACATAATATATTAGGTATTTATAATTCATACAACGATATTTCCGTTTGCGCATACCGTGTCAAATAAATTAAATTGTGTTTAGTATAAAATACGATTGTAATACATAATCCACTTTAAAATATTGTCAAACAACACAATGTTTACACAAAACCGCCAGTGATTAACGTGAACGACGCATTGACCTTGATTCAGATGAAACGTCATCGTTTGATAAAATACACCATTAGACACAAATATTTTGATTATTTATTTAAAGTGTATGCATATTGTACACAGGCGCATTTAACTCCCAAGGCCGTTCCTTCCGGTCAACCTTGCCTTTTTTGCATCAACTTGTCTTATAATATTTTTTTTGCTTCATATTTACAATTCACACGGGAATATAATTTGTCAAATAAGTTTAATGTAGAACATTTTAAGGTTAGAAATCTTATAGATTTTGATGTAGAAAATAAAGAAAAATTAATTGTCCGTTGACAATACCAAGCATTCAGTAATAGAGTGCGGTCATTATATGAAGTAACTTATAAGTATGCACACAGACGTGGATTCTAAGGAAAAAGTACGATTTAATCGTACTTTTAATTATACTACTATGTTTCCACTAATCTGGTTGCTCTAAATTTTAACGAATTTTAATTTAGGGTCTTTGATCATAGCCCGTACTATATCAAACAATGGTAAATCGTATGTAAACGTGAACTAAATAATTACCATCCAGTTATGATATCTAAGAGAGCTTAAATTAGTCATTAATTAATCTCATATTAGGTGGTAGGTTCTTTTTATGAGTAGTTACTTTATAAATGAAACTGTAAAAAAATAATAAAATATTTATGAGTGTTAGGCGTTTGTAACTATTACCGGTGAACTTTCATAAAAGCTCGTTAAGTGAAACGAATACCTTTTTATATCATTATTCTTCGGTGTAGGCCGATAGCTTAGTGTTATTTAATACCGAAATATAGTACTAAAAGAGTCGTAAACTTTTATATTGACCATTTAAGTAATTACTTCATTTTTTTTTATAAAAACTTTTATAAGGTCGTCTAATCACAGTACAAGTGGCAGTTTAAACTTTATACCTCAAATTCTCAAGATGGGAGATAAAAGTATGTGAAAAGTTGTCTGATAAGATCGTTCGCTTGTGGATCAGTGCTTCTATAGCTTTTATAAGTATTATTTAAACAGTTTTGCTAAGCAAATATGTATTTTCGCAAAAATGTGTAGTACAAAAACCGCTTGCATTAATTAGTGAAAAATGTTTTAAATAGATAAATGTGAATCAATATAGTAAACTACATAGCTTGTTTAAACGTGTTAATCTTTAGAATTATAAGCCAGATTCAAAAATTTTACATATATATGAAAGCCTAAATTTTAAAGAAGAGATCGTTTATAGACTGTTGAGTGAGTGTTACGGGATATATGTGTGTTACACCCACACGGGGATCCTTTCAAGAGACGACACAGTTTGTCTTTTTCATTCAAATGACGAAATCCTAACAGAAAATCTTAACAAAAAAAATTGTAAATAAAAGCGCACATAATAAATTATATTCATTCATTGATTACTTGGACTATGATTATATTTTCTCACATATATAAAACGGTCTATATTAAGCTAAATAGAATCAGACGTATCGTTAGGAAGAAACTCGAGCGCAAAAGGCAAAATTTTACCCGGATTCAACAACGTTTTTGTGCCATAAACTCCGCCAGTTTAATCTTCGTTCTCTTTTAATCTGGGATTGAAAAGAAAGAAGAGCATTAGGTAACACTTTTTTGTTTTTGCCGCGCTCAAGACTTGGCCGTAAAAATAGAGTACTGAGTTATTTTACCTGGAAGGTCGAATAAACTGTTAATACTTATTACAATACTTAACCTACTCACTTCCAACTCGGGCTTTTCGGCTTTTACTTTACTTATACTGCAAATAGCTTTCCAGAAAAGGTTTTTAAAATTTACTACAGCCTTTTCGTGTTCTATATTTTTACATGTTTTAAGTATACATATTTCATTTGGTAACACTACTACCACTAGGCGATGATGCGGTTGAATTCTATGATTGTTGTGGAACATCTATTTTTTTTTAATAACAGCTTTTATAAAACCGGCTATTATTTTATTTAAAGCCAGTAATGTCCTACAGTGTTTAGAGCAAAGATAAAATCTAATTCTCTAATCTAAAATAAAAGAGCGTAATAGTCTGGAAGTAGCTCATAGATTTTTCGGTTCTCTCTTATTCTACTTGACCAAACCAGGTCTGTTACCAAACTCTAAATTTGTATGTTATTACAGACAGTGGACGTGAGTTTAATGGCATAAGCTTCTCACTGTTTAAATAAGAGGAGGAAGAGAACATGTTTATTGTGCCTTTTGTTGGGCAAGGTTGGCCTGGTTAGTGTAGTTCGTGTAGTATATAAAGATTTGATAAAAATTATATTTCAGGTTCATAAATTAGATTTCGTTACCTAGGTTTTCGTTTTGTCCTTCGTCTGCTGATATAATTCAACATAATCTCTGATATTTACATATCTCAAATAAGTAGAGTAGGTTATCTACCACGACATTTTGTCTATGCACAAATCCAGACAAAAGAAGGGCAGCGCGTTTCGGATTTAAATTTAAAATATTCAAGAAATTAGGATTTATGAGGTCAAAAAGGTTCGAGTTTGTTTGACGTTGTTTTTGTGGTGCGATACGATAGTTCATTGAATTAATAAATAACACAAAGAACAACTCGTTCATCTTTCAGCCGCAGAATTATTACAAGGTTAGTAATTGTAGTTAAGGATTTTGATTACCGGTAATATAAGTAACACTATCGGTATACTAAGCGCTGTCAACTTTATCCTCTAAAACTATTTTAGGTGGAAGGGCTTTTTCCCCAAACCAGTTTACTTACGACTTATACAAAATATTTATTTAACAACACTCATTTTGCGCACGTAAGTGGCAAGGACTAGGCCATATCTACAATGGCACAGCTGGTTGTAGACTATACTTGGAGGAGGTCATTAATTAGTGAAAGTAAGATAAGCCATTTTAGAAGTAAAGTTAAACAATACACTTCCTCGAAAAACATTTAATCTAAAATAAAAAAGAAAATCTGAATCGTTCTGTTGTACCAATGTCATAGAAAGAGAAACTTCTTAATAAGATCAATTTAACAGATATTATTCATTTGTCTGTAAAGTGGTTTCATAAGACTACGTTTTGTTGTTTTAGAGAGTTCTAGTTTTTTTATGGAATATGTATATTAAGTTTAATGAATTAAACATTAGACATTATTATAATAAATTCTATAACATTTGCATATGGCACTGTTAAGCAACATGTTCTTCTTTATATTAACTACACGTCTATTATAAGTAACATTTAGTTTAAAGATCAAATGTGCTTAAAACAGTGTGTTTAGGTTGGATAAGTCAAACGAATCAAGACCTTTTGTAATCGGTCAGGTTCTTTTTCATTTTTTTTTATCTTAAGAGCCTGCCGAAGTGACTCTACTCT
Source organism: Hypercompe scribonia (assembly GCA_949316085.1). Taxonomy (NCBI): domain Eukaryota; kingdom Metazoa; phylum Arthropoda; class Insecta; order Lepidoptera; family Erebidae; genus Hypercompe; species Hypercompe scribonia. The sequence goes on along the minus strand of OX438981.1, from coordinate 11,509,931 downwards.
GCCTGATGGAAAGCATGAATAGAATTTAAGAGCTGTGGTCTCTTAACTCATTACCAATGCAGTAACCGCAGTATGGTGACCCAAACTATGATGACCTGATGAGATGCTTTTTCACGGCCAGCTTGAAGGTGTAACAAGCATGAAATTCATCGTGGCAGTGTAAGGCTCACACACTTATTACGATAAGTGTCACCCCTGGATCAATGGGCCTCCGGTCTCGCATTCATCAACGATAGACGACAGCACGGATGGTGTCGCTTTAGATTGGTCTTGTGTGTGTTCTTCGATTTCTATAAATCGAAGCGATTTCCTTGCAAGTAAAAACCCCTTCGGGTAACTAGTGATCTGGGCTAACTATGTTTTTAATTTACAAAAATTAGACCTCCTCGGTATAAGACCGACTAACCTGAACTATTTCAAGGAAGTGTTAATAATACACTAAGTATGCAGTAGAACCAGTTAACACCAAGTAATTTTGTTGAACGTTTTAACTCTAGAAGTTTCAATAGCTTTCACCGTTTTTCTCTAATATACATAAAAGAAGCTCAATAGATCACATTGATCCAAATCAAGATTGTGGCTATAAAAAGTATTATGAATTCAAAACTCGCTCCAAAGTGCCAAATCCCTGACGGAAGAAGAATTTTAAATAAAACAGTTATTGATAGTTGTATTCGTGTCGTGTTTTATTTGCCATTCTGTTAAATGCGTCCGAAGCGACTTTTGTATTAATGGTAGATCGCTACGAAAAAGTTTATTATTGTCGTTAAAGTAATGTCGTAGATTGATACTTGGAATCTACTCATAAATGTACTGTACTCCTCAGATAAAGTGCTTTTAATTCACATTAAACAGAAGTGGGCATTTCAAATTTTATATGCCTGAGACCCGGAGTAGATAAATCACCTATTTTACTGCGTAGAAAATATATAGAGATATTGTAAAAGAATCTATATTTCCATATTGGAATTTCCACATTAGAGAAATTGCAAACACCTGGTCTTACTAAGGTTCTAAATTTATGGAACAATAGGAATTCTAAGGTTAACAACAGTACTGAAAAATTATAGTCCCATCTACACGAAGAACACAATTAATAATAAATGATAAGTAAAGTTATATTTGAATGTTGAAAAGATTCTGACATACGCAAATCAGACACTATGGCTGACGGCGAACGGAACCTTGATAGAACATAGGATAGAAATCCATGGAATGAAATGGCCTTTGAATTACCCTTAAAGAGTCACAGTTGTTTTACTGCTCTACTATCTGTAGGAAACACTAACAATACTATTAGTAACTTGGCTGACGAAATGCACTGTACGGATGAAGTAATCGTTTGAGTAAATCATTTAATGGAAATCGTCAAGTGCTTGACATCTCAATTGTATTATCTATATAAAAAATACGTGTTGAAATCGGAATTGTTGAGCTAATTAACTATACAGATAAGAAATAAGACTGAAAATTATAACTTTCAACAAAGCCACTTAGTTTATATAAAGTATAGTTTCAAGTATATAAAGTTTATAGAAGATATTTAATCATCATATCTTTTTAGAACAAATGATCACCGTCGCCAATAGACATCTGTAACACAAGAATTGAGAGAAAGCCACCCTTTGAGTCTCTCCATCCAGAATCAATGGAAGAGGGTTTGGTCTCAGGTTACCTCACACGGTGAAAAGTAACATAAACGCTGTTTAAAATCGGTTTTCTGTTAGGTCGTGGTACAACTTCGGTGATAAAACTTAAGTCCTTTTGACACCAGTTGAACGTGTTTTATATTTACAGAGTAAAATTTATAAAACCACGAAGCAAAAACCTACATATTTAATATAAAAAACCCCTATAACCCAAATACCCTTTCGTATCTACGTTCCCGTCGAGTGCGGAATTCATTGAGTGGGTGAATAACGCATGACAACCCTATTTACAAAGCGCCACGACGGTTAACACGTAGCGCTCTCCGCCCCTTTATTCACAATTATTAATATTATTTGGTTGACCGAATGTGGATATATGGTTCATAATATGCTAATGATGTACGTTCGAAATGATTAACACTTTTTTATAAGGATTAGTTAACAAATGAGCATAATTTACAGCTATGTAAGAGTTATCCAACGATGTTGTGGTTATTAGTTGTTGATAGTAAATAGGGCTTCCTGAAAAACTTGTTATAGTTTTATTTACTTTCCTATATAATTATGTTGTCTTTGATAGTCCATGCTAGCTTTTACTTTAAATTAATATCTTATTATTCCCATCATTACATTAATCAAAGGCATTGTAGGTGGGCTGTTACTAGGATCGGTTTGACTTGTAATGGATTTCTGATGGGAATTTAGGGTCGAATGACTTCTTCATATTTGAACTGTTACTTGTATTGTTCAATAAGAGCTGAGGTCTAAATTGTCGTAAGTAAATAGAAGTTTGAGTTTTTGTTTTGCTTTGAAGTAAGTGAAATTGACTATACTTTTCAATTTTTTTGCTGTGAAAAGCTATACGTAACATAAAGAGTTACAGCTATTATCTTAGACTTATGAAATTACATTTATTTGTTTTTCGAAATAGAAAGAATTGACTGGGACATAGTCTTTTTTTATATAGAGCCTGTCAAAGTGACTACATATATATATAATGGGAAAACTAAGAAAAAATGTAGAGTATAATCCTACCAGTTGCATTACAGGCACAGAAGTGTAATTCCAACAAAATTCGAAAATTGAGCAAATCTATGGAATATTGTATGTACATTGAACGTGCTAATCTCAGAAACTACTGGTTCGATTTGAGAAAAATTATTAACGTTAAACATCCCATTTATCGAGGTAAGCTATACTATAAGTTATATACCAACATGTGATAACCAATAGGAGCAAAGCATCGATAAAAAATATTGCAAAAACGGAGGGAAATTGTTCCTTCTGAGAGGTTCGTGAAGTTGCACGGGTCAGCTAGTAAATAATAATGCTATTTCAGGCATTTTACATTTGGCTGTAAATAATTTAGGTGTTGAGACAATTGAATAAAACGGTGCTTCCAGCACCCGTCTTGATTGTTTTATTAAACATTTCAATTGCTACATTTGCGCGGGTCAAAATATTTTGTTGTTGGCAACCTAAATATAATGTAAAAATTACTCCATTTTAATTGAAAAGATTAACTAGTTGAAAAAAAAATACATTTTCTTAATAACTACTAAATCCGAAGTTTTTTTTGAAAGGCAACTCTCGCATTAGGGATATTCTTAGTCACGGGGGACTTTACACACATGCATGAAACGGTCACAAAGGACACTCAAACTAAACGCAACAACTTGTGGATTTAATAAAGTGTTATCCAATTTGGAATTTGAACCCACAACATTTTAGCGCAATAGAAAGCGGCGTGTTTAAACCACTAGGTTATCCGTGCAATCTGTAAACATATAAAGTTATTGTTACCTATCACGCGAGTAAAAAATCCTTTACCTATATTCGATAAAGTTTGCCGCTGGGGGCCCTATTTAATCTATTATTTATGGAAGTATTTAAAGTTAACGTGTTTTTTATTGTTTAATTTTTATCATAATAAAATCTCCATAACTTGTGCAAGTAAATTACAACACTTCTCATCTGCCTAGCCTTTGTTATTCCGAAGATTATTATTTGGGGCCGCTTACTAGTTTTACAGGTTTTGAATGAATATTAGCTTTTCAATGGAGCGACTGGCATCAGACCTCCGTAACCCTAAGGGCGAACTTAATTCGAAGGTGGAACTAGTTATCAGTATGTTTGAGGGTATTGACTTTCCAATAACAATTGCCATGGATGTTTATGATAATCGGGAGCGACGGCAACCTGCTCTCTGTTAAACTACAACACTTCTATTAAAGTAAAAATATACGAACAAATAAAAAAATGAAAGAAGTACACGCGTAGTTAAATTTAATTGTTCACACTTGGAACTAATTGCCCACTAAACTTTTTATTACTTTTATGGAAATGAGTAATAATGAATAATTAAGTTGAAATATATTTAAGTAGTTTTGTTTTATGTTTTCCTCTAAGCAACGAACTTTTACAACTAGATTGAATTAATCACTAATATTTAATACTAGCGATACTGTATATAAATTGTGTTAATTAACATGTGTTTAATATAACAAATGCAAAACACGTTTTATTGTTTTGTTTAATGTGCACATGTACCTATCGCAATGTGTGGCAATGAAACTTGACGTGGAAGAAACACACAATACTTTTTGTAACAGGAAAACCACCAAATAAAGTGTCTTACTTATTTATGCTATTTTAAATATATTATTTTTTATCGCAAGTTCAATTTTATTACAATTTAAATGTAAGTACAACTTAAATTTAGTAACAATAAAATTAAAAACAAAATGTATTTGCAAAATGTCATTCATGCTTCCTGATTATAATTTGACAATACACGACGAATATGATATGAATACAATAATGAGTTGTTCAAGGTTAACCATTATGAAAAAAGAATCGCCACAAAAAATAGCCCAATACAAAGCTATATCGTTTAAAAATATCAAAATCTAACTTACTGCTGTAAAATTTTTTCCACATAATAAAAAAAACTTGTAAGTTTTGGAATTAGAATCACATGGACGCGTAGACTACGCGTCTACACAGGACAGTAGGAAGCACAAGAAGTAAAGCTATCAAAAGGCAGTTAGTACGTGTATCAAGATATCACGACAATGATAAACGCGAGGTCGAATCTGCTTTTTGCGAGGTCTTGCTGCGGCCTTCGCAAAAATTAACGCGATTTACATAACACATAGGTACATTATTTACATTATCTTGACGAGTGCGGATATTGATAATACGACTGTAGATAGCGGCTATGAGATCACATCTTACAAAATACTTATAAGGAAACAATTAGTTAAATCATTTTTTAGTTCGGCTTCAGTTTCTAGGTCATACTCGATACTTAGAGAAAAAATCTAGCTACTTAATTCAAGTCGGGGCCAATAAGACTTAGTTTCGTGACTTGTAGAATTGGATTGCGTAGGTTTCTATTTAAAAAGGTTTCCGTTACGGTTGTAACGGTAAGACTAAAAAATTACATTTCAATGTGTTACTTTACGTATTCAACCTTTTTCATGTAATCAACTATCAAAAGCTTATAGTTTGTAATTAATTAACAAAATGAATGATAGACAACAACATGTGTTCGTGAGTCAATATGAGTGTCACGGTAACTTTATTTATAGAACGTAACCTCAATCACTATTTTAAAATTGTTATCAACGCACCTATTTTAGTAACTGTATATATATACTTATAAATAATCATACTGGTTTAATTTTATCTTATTTTATTTTACTATTAAATTTTATTTTTATTATTAAAGTATTATTAAGTATTGTTTTTTGTCAAAATCTAAGTATACTCGTCAAATTTTAACCACGTGATATGCGGCACCATTAGTGTGTAACAATAAGATGATATTAACTAATCACATTATAGTAGTAACAGTTAGTAGTACCAAAGTACAAACGAATTTTGCTTGATCGGCAATATACTAAAGAAGGTCTAGGTAAAACACGTAACCGGCAAGTCTATTAATCGTATTTATTTAGAAGAAATGCAAGATGTTTGTTAGAATCGCAGTAAATAGTGCGCTTCACTGTCTATGCCTACTCCGGTCAGAGATTACTCAACAGTTATGCGCTTAGTTATCCTTAAATATAACATTAAGATATATGTATAACATACATATTCGTGGGACGTAACAATATCCCGGCTACAGTCATCTTACTGTGATATATTAAGACTATCTACAATAGACACGTTTTTCTATCAATGCACAATAAAAACATGAAAAGATAATAAGTACGTTTACTTAAATCATTAGAAAGTACCGTAAGTGGCAATACAGAGATCGCATCGTTCAATGTGAAATTTCCTGCGGCTAATTATTGTATAAGCAATCAATCGAGTTAGTGTCGCTGGCGACACGAATAGAATCGCTATAATTATACTAGTTGAAATAATAGATTGGGTGTATTAGTGTGTGGAGGAGCGGTGACGCGCCGCCCCGACCACTCCTTTAATGTTATTTATGTACACGATTGAGCATGCGGGCCAACAAGTAATATTACTTATTAATCGTTCGATACTACTAAACGATATTCAAGAACAGGCATCCACATTTGCCGAGGGAAGCAACCGGTGCATACTTCCTCTCAGTGCGACGAGGGTTACGTTTCACCAACGAGAACCGCGCAATGACGAAATTAAATTGTCGTCAACATTTAAGCGAGCAATTAGTGGCGAGTTTATTAGGGCGGTATTAAATGACTGTTAAATACAGAGCATTGTGTTGATTAAGATATGGGGAAACATTATACCCGTTGTCTCTGAAGGTTGGATCGCAATCGACTACGGATTAAATTAATTAAAATGTGAAAGGCTACGATCGATTCGATTTAATTATAAAATTGAAAATGTCCCTCCTACATTCGAGTAAATTTGAAGTGACACAAGTAGTATTTTAAAGTTAGAATAGAGAACACGTTAGATGTGATTACTTTTTAATTTTTACTACTTGCATACGTAAAAATATATATAATATCTAATGTGTGTAATATCTAATCTAATACTCGTATATATATGCTATGTGTACTAACGAAAGAACGTTTGCATATCAAATTTAAAGATAAAAACTGTTGCAAAAATTGCAAGTACTATTCATTTGTCGAATATTGTTCTAATCGCATTCTAGTCGCATAGTCCCGGTTAAACAATAAACTTGAAGTTTATTTAGTGTGTAAACATAAGGGTACCGATATTTATTAGTAGTTTTTAGCGTTAGAGTTATATTTGTGAATAATGTATCATGGGAACGCGACGGGACGATGCGGGCGGGCACACGCCTGAACGGAACGACCCGCTGACCCACTCTCGTTCGCACTTGATTACTGTACTGGGATTCAATTGGACAAAGGTTGAAAACACGGCTAATGTGATTATATTCAGAATTTGTAATTCGCAACTGTTGTTTAAAAGTATTGAAAGAAAGGTCAAGGCGGTTTGTTGTGTTTTTAAATTATTTGTTGTGTAACTCACCGTACGACGAGGTACGAGCCATACTTTCGCACAAACTGCAAGCGCACATCGGCTTACCTGAAACAAAGTGTCGATTCGTCAATACATTTTCTTGTCCAAAATTAATAAGTCATTATCTTAATCTTATTATTTTATAGTAGGTTAGTTTATAGTATGTGTATTGTGGTGGTATGTCTTAATTTTACAAATAATCAATCGAATTCCAAGCACATATTAAATTTCAGCTGTCAGAAATTAGATTCGTAGCAGGACCTCCTGGTATATAAAATTCTTTACCAAAACACGTCCAGAATCAAGTACAATACATAAATTGGATTTACTACTATACAATCACTAAATTTGAATATTTTGTAACTAGAATTGGTAATTTAACTAAACACAGTTTTAATGGTTTTCTATATAAGATTATACGAAAGTTAAACCTTCACTCTACTTCTAAATTTTTTTACATCAGACTCTCAATAAAATAAGTTAGTTAATTTAGTTAGACTTCCAGATGTGGTGACAATAAATGGAAATGTATCCATCCTTCTTTTAATGTGTAGTCCGATGAATGAATGGTCGAGGATCTCATTAAATCGAAGAGAGTTTTCGCACACTCACCAAATCAAAACCTATAAAAGATAAACAGGCAACTTTACGTTGATGATCAAAAGTATATAATTTCCTATTCGTAACCGTATTGGCGTTTGTGAGTTTTAACTATAAATGTCTACACTAAATTCATTTTGATATTTATGTATAGTTCTACGATTTTTTTCCAATTTCTTTGGCGATGTCTGTGCTGTGGACTCGATTTGTTCAAAGTTTTGCCGGTATGATTAACTTAAATGCAAAGTTTTTTCTACAAAGGTATTTTTCTATGTAGCAATTAGATAAATTAATAATATTACGACTTGATATCAAGCAACTATTAGTTATAAGCGCTGTAATATTTTATGGTATCGATAATTCAACGCGTGGCGTGGCATTGCAATATACTGAAGAAATAACTCGTTATGGCAAATGCTCCACGTACAACAATAAACTAATATAATATAACAATTGAGGGATCTATTACGCTAAGGAGGTAAATAAGAGTATTTATAGATAAATAAATTTGTATATTCACTGTCTAAAGACCATAATAATTTCTTTGAATGATATCATAAAAGTTGGCCTAATTTTCCTAGTTATAATGCAAAGAAAATGTAATATATTTTTTACGCTTCCTTCCTCTATTAAAGCACTCTGCCAGTTTATTACTGCATTTATCTCCGCAACTAACAAGACATTTAAAAATCTATTCCATGAAACTGCGTTTGAAATAACCTTATTTCTTGTACTTTTTTTTACAAAAAATGAGCAATTTGTATGTAGCCAACTATTTTATTACTCATCTATTTTTGTTAACTTTTAAGCAGTATGTGCATAAGGCGTAGCGGGTGTTTAATGTTTACGGTTCGGAAGAGAGGGCGAAGGGCTAAAGGGCTCCGCTCGACTGATTATTGTTTAACGTAACTTTTTATAGCCTATAGCGCGGCCACCGACGTCTTTCGGCCATGTTCCATAGAGCTGTATTCGTTACTGTCATTGGACAAGTGCCCCATACATGCTACTAAATTGGTTTCATTGCCCCGGATATGATATTTGGGTTTGTTTTTAGAATGTTTGAATTATTTTATTGGCCTATAAAAGTGATTCTTGCCTAATTAAAGGTAAACAAAAAGTGGTTTATACGTCATAAAAAAATTAAAAACGTGGCATAACACTAACAGCCGTTTGTATATTTATGACCATACATGGCTACACAAATATTTTTATATTGAAAGGCTAGGTCACGAACACCTGTATTTCTTAATCTAAACATTTAGCATTTAACCTTCTTTAATTGTCAATATGGAACTGACTATTATCTTAGATTACCTCAGGATCACAGAGCCATGTAGCTTATAAAGAATGTAGGTGGTTCAATTCATTGTGTGTCAATTGAATTGAAATATCTATATCTTTTATTAGTATTTTAATCTGGTAAGTCAGGTAAGGTCTGGTCTGGTAAGGCCCAAACTATTATGTAATATTGATATTTAGTCTAGATAAAATCGTAAAAACTTATGTACAGTTCATGTATAGCAAAAAAACAAGGTCATGGGATATAAGCAATATAAGTGTTTCTATGTCTATCATGCTGTCTCTCTCTTTAATAGGTCTGATACGACACCCTGTGGTTTTAGAGCTCGCTTCTTTGTATTCTTCAATGATATTTTAATCCGAAGTATGTCCTTTAAAATTAACCCATTACTTCCCAACTATCGAAAAATTTAGAATTTTCTGTTCAAATCACAAAATATATTTGTTAATACAGTAAGAAAAAATAATGTGAAGCAAAAAAACAAAAAATTATTTATTCCAGGGTCTGAATCAGCCTGTCCTATATGTATGACATTGGGATCATATGTTAAGAAAAAAAATATATTATTACGACTTTATTGGCTATTTCACGTTTAGTAAAGGTTTCCCAAAATTTTAAGTAATTTGAAATATATTATTATCTTTATTTATATACCTATAATTAGCTATATAAAACAAATAACAATGCTCTCTTAGCGGCTACGAAATATATAAACTTTCAAATTATATATCTAAATAATGTCACTGAATTTTTTATCAAAATATTTTTATTAACGGAAAAATTGGTAAAAAGGTTTGCTACTTACAAAAAAGGCTTGAAAAATTAAAAACTAGTTTAAAAAAAAATTGGTAATCTAGTGTCCTAAAAATATGACAATATTTTAATATGTCAGTAATGGGTTAATATAAAATTAAGAAGCAGTATTTTATGCCCATTCTACTCAAAACATAAAATAGTTAGAAATAAATTACCGAAATCATAAATCATTAATGTGCATATTACAGTATATACAAATACATACATAAACAAGCACATTTAGTGTAAACAACTTCAGTAAATTCTGAAAGAAAACTGTCAACGACTAAGCGTAACTAGTTCAAGAACGTTCTCGAACTTGAATGAATAGTTTTTGGAGTGCACTATACCCATTTGCTTCGAACATTCATGGCGCGAGAAGCGGCAATATCTTGGGATTGGTTCTTGTAGTGTTCGTAAGGTACGCGCTTATAACAAATATGTACTACAAATTTCGTGTACTTGTTGACGCGCTTTATCAAAACTCGCGTTTAACTCAAACACTTCCGTCAAGTAAAAATTGACAAACTCATCAATTTACAATATTACACTTTTTTTATTTTTGTCATTTGTAAAAGTTGAATGTTTTATAGTAATCCTAAAGTTCCTAAAGATTCTTGTTTTAAGTTTTTTCTTTATTCACACAAAATCTCTACACAAATTATAACCGATTTCAATTGCAGTTAGTTTTGTTTTCAATTAATATTGTGCTAAATGTAATATAAACAAAACTAAGTTACTGATATAATTTTTTTAGTTTTAATTGATTTTAAAAAGAGGGTTTTTAATTCAAATGTATTTTTTAACACTCTTATTAGCTTCTCCTGTATGGCTGTTTAATAACAGACTTTTGAAATCGTATGTTTTATTTTTCTTTAAACTATATTTTTATTTCTTAAGGTAGAGGCTAAACGACGAGACGGATCACATGACTACGACCCATGGAGATCTCAAGAGACTCAAATATTTTGTCATTCTGTGAGTACTCGCTACTATTTCCCATCCCAAAGTTAAAGGTTTCTTTATTATACCTTCGATAACAAGTATTATAATAACTGCTAACACCGGTTTGCTATGGGGCCGAAACATTATCTAAATTAAAAATTTTAACTAACGTATATTTAAAGGGATCGCTCCTTTGTATTTCGTTCATAATTTTTTATATCTCCATGTTCGAGACGATTCTAGATTCGTGTGAATTAATTCAATGAGTTGATTATTCCCCGACCATTTCCTGGAGCAAGAACGATAATGTCACTCATGCTATCCTTTTCATTCTTCTAATTTTATAGCGTGTAACGAAAAGGATGGAGAATGTGGGGAAAGATTATATGCAGTGAGATTTTATGAGTCACCGTGCGCCTGGGGAGTACTAATGACGTCATCTGGCAATGTAAACATTTAAACCGAAATTACCTCTCTTATCGATTACAGCAGTGACAGTACTGCTATTTCTTAGAACAGAGAATTGTATTAATTTGTGAAATTAAATCTTCACAACAGGCTTGAAACATAGATGGAAAACATGGTCAAAATAACAGAGAATGAGTCACATAGAGCCGATTGACATAAACTTTAAAAAGACATGGTATTTTTATGGATTACTATTATTTTAAAAGACACGCAACGCGACGGACTGATCGATCGAATTTGAAGAAAATGGCTAGTAGCGAATGGATGCGGACTGCTCAAGACCAGATTAGGGTAAAAAAAAATCATCCGCATCGGATGTTTTTTGTGTGTAAGTTTAAGTTCAAAAATTATATCTAAAATAATAAATGTAAAAAATCTTTTAAACACTAGATGAATCATTGTTTTTAAAACTTACAATATAAGCGAAAAATTTTGAATTCACTGGTGAATGTCGTATATATTTGAAGCTCAATGTCGTAATGAATGTACAATGACACGATACACATAAATCCTGAAGTGGCAAGAGTCATTCGAATAGATCCGGATTTACTCACGGATCTGCACGAGGTTGGTTAACATCGTGATGTCGTATAATTTGCGATAACATTGAATAAAATGCATAAAATATATCTAGGATTATTGCTTTAATTTAAACTTAATCCTGAAAGCTGATTAAGGCCAAAGAATAAGTTCTTATGCGTCTAAAAGATTGTGTTTGCTGCCGTTATAAGACTGATAATGGTTTTTTAATTTAAAACTGTAAAGATTCTTGATGACCTGACCTTTACAATAGGTAAAGTAACGTTTAGGTTCTCAACGGTGATTGAATCTATATAAATAACACAATAATATGTATAACGACATTATACGTTTTTATTTGTCTAACAGATTACAACATTGATACTGATCGCTTACTACCGTCTACTAGTATTAGAGCTGATTACAACATTATTCTTTGTTGATTAATAATTATAGAGTTTACATATACATACAATATTGAACATGTTTACATAAAATCACGCCTGTTTCCCTGACGGGGTAGGCAAAGGCATATTTAATGTCACTTTTCGCCAGTGTTTTGGTTTCCTGTAATGTGGCGTGCCTATTGATAATCTGGATGTTTCGTTTGTCAGATTCAGATATTATGATCAGTGCATTGAACATAACAATATTAAAATTGGAGGGGTGGGGGCAATCGTATTTAGTAGAGAAAGTAAAGTCTAGAAAAAAAAACATCTCTTTAAATCTAGCAACAAAATTTTATTAAATAAAATAGAATGTAATTAATTGATTATTACTAATGAACTACTACCATGAAAGTAATAAAACCAGTCAAGATAATAAAAAAGTAAAGTTGATAATAAAACGTAAAATGCGCCTGAGCAAATTATGGTGAAGATTTTACTTCCCTCAATGCATTGAGCACAAAAATTGAATAAACATATCACATATTTTAAATGTTGATAAAACACAAGATCACGAGATAACTACTTCAACTAATGAATGACATTCATTATGTATTTGATTAGATTCATGAATACTGGGAAAAAAAAGAGCTGGTGCCTTGTAATTTACATGTCTGTAACCAGCAACGACGTAAAAACTCGACGATCCGGCACCGAACACCAAAGAAATTACAAGGAGCCGAACCCAAATCAACTAAAATAACGCTAACAAAATAGAAAGACTTCTACCACAAGTATTCAGTTCAGTACGAAAAGTTCGCGTGGACACTATTACGTGTTACAAACAAAAGAAACGGTTAAATACAAACGCGACGTATACAAAATCGCCAACTTCAAAAACCCCACTTTAAATACGATGCGATAACACTAGTTTTATAGATATATTCAACTTTAAAATTACCATACGAATGGCATTTTATAATTCCAACGAGCCGGAATCCCTGCAGAGAGTTCCATAAAAATCACTCTTATCGCGGTTATCCAATGAGCAATAAAGATGATCAAACTCTTAAATGTCTACACTTGCTATAAATATAAGGTTGAGTTAGCATATCAATTGAACAGCAGCCGGATATTAAACGCCAGCTTGTGGATAGTTTATACTTAAATTTGTCAAATCCCGTGTAAGTTTTAATAAAAGACAGTTTTAGCAAATTTTTGATTTATATTTCAGACGCGAAGCAATATCGTGACAGTAACAGAGTGTTTCACATACTCCACTACACTGTCGTATTCGATTATTGATATCTAAAAATTCTAAACCTCAAGTTCGTAGTGTCGATCAAGAGGGCGTGAGCTTGCTAAAATTCATGAATATAAGATAGGTATATGAATTTTATATATAATTTCCCTTGAAGTATTTATTATTTTACTATCGGTTCAATCGTGTTACTGATAGTTATTTTAACGAAATGAAATATTGAGCTTAGGTCTAGATAAAATATGTAGGTGGATTTACCGGGACTACGTTTAGCTTTTTAGTTTAGTTTTTTATGTATTACACCAATATGTGTCAATACAGGTTTTAGATTTTCTCTTAAAAATAGCTTTATGGTTTAGAAACAAATTCATAATATTGCCGTTGCTAAAGTGCAAATGTTAAGGTAACATATCATACATTTTGTAGAATGATTAAAGTAAAACAAAATCATTAATATTAATATTCTTTAGCGAATACATTTTTTGGAGTTGATGAAATTTATTTTAAAATTAAAATTGGCATAAAATAAAGGTTTTAAAAATAAACTGCCTGATGTTGATTTTTTAGATTTTTTTAGCTAACCCCTATTGACAGTAACTTACACAATTCCGTTTACGTACTACGAACCAGACTCGAGACAATAACAATAATAATTTACTCACATAGATACATCGAAAACATAACGTATTTTCTTCTTATAATGTGATTACAATGTCTACGCAGTAGGTAGTTTCTTTTTACAAAGCAATTTACAAACGAGCACAATAATACCATTCGAACAAAGCGGCATTGACGTAAATGATGCCTTATATGCATTTATAATATATTTCGTCATGATATATTCAAGAAAAACAATCGAAACTGAAAATCAAGAACCGAGATACTAAATAGAGAGTAAAAGAAAGATGTTGCAATTGAAAATAAAAAATATAAAACTCTCACTATTCAATATATGTATCTATAGGAAGGTGATAACAATCTCAAGTTTAAGAAGTTAAGATTAAGATTAGATTCTGTTCGATAATTTAAAATATTTAACATATTTAAATTCCAACCAAACCACCAATAATGAACAAGTTCTCGTTTTAATAGGGAAGTATTTATAATTTAGTCAATTTGAGCAAGCAACAACACTGCCCGAGTAGTTTTAATTAAGTATCCAGCACCACAGAAATACTGTATAGTTGTATTTTGTTCTTTTATGATTAGAGTGACCAGAAACCTGTAATGGCAGGGCAAGGGGAGATATTAATCGGGCAACCTGGCAAGTGTTATTATCCGAAGATATGATATTTACATCCGACGTTTCCCTTCAGAATGTGAAAAAAATGTTAGGTTTGTCTGTCTTAGCATTGTTATTCTTTATCGTCTTCTATTGTACCAAGATTTTGGCTGACTGATATATAATTGATTCACGGACTAACCGTTGCTATGGATGTCTATACTGAATAGTTTCGCGGCATTTGCGAGAGTACGCCTTTGTCGCCTGTCAATGCAGTAGACTATCACCAGGCCAGACTACGAAAATTTATCAAGATCTCAATTTCGGAATACAAGTCCGTAATTTTCTAATCGGTCACTTATCTGAAGTTGGTTTGTATCAATTAAACAATTTTATTATTGTTCAGTAGATGTTTATTTCCCGGACATTTGTAGACACATCTGTGATGAGGCAAATACAATGAGCTTTCACTGCTGGAAGTTATAAGGATCTCGCTTGTATCGTTAATCTTTCATCGTTGTTCAAATAAATTGGTTTTAGGGAATTAGATCTAAAACGATATTCAGAATGTGTATTTAAACCGTACGGTGGACAAAGAACGATTTTAAAATTTGTATGTATTTGACAAAATGGACATTACGTACATCAAAGAATCGAAAAATTGTGAAACGCAGTAAAATGTTAGGGCGAAGATATAATTTGAAACTGGAAGAAATATGAGAAGTGATAAAATTTACACTTCAGCCAGTGAATTGCCACGGGGACCTTAGCCATAAATCCAATAGTGTTTTTTAGTCAATATGATTCCGATAAAACATTTCGTTATCGCAAAGAAATATAACCGATTACCATCAGGCGGGCCTGTCCAGTTAGTTGCTAGAATGTAAAAGCCGTACTACTAGGATAAAACATATATACATGTACAATGTGACTCTTACATTAATTATCTACATTTGTGAGTTTATATTGTTAGGTGGATTTGTATCGTTTCACTAATGTGTAGGGTGTTAATCGGTAAGTGCGATGTGAGGCTACGTGCACGATACTCACCGCTGGCGTAGTAATCGTGAAGCGTATTCAATGGATAGTCACCTAATTTCAAGTTGTACCACCGCACTGTAGAAGACAACAGCACACCTTCAGGCCTCGGGTCCACATGCGGATGGGGCGCCGTCGGCCTCATCAGCGATGATATAGAGAAGTCTGTCGGCGTCTGCACACCTCCTCCCCATCGGTTTACACTACACAACTTACACTCCTCCTTCATCGTTCAATAACACTAATAAAAATATCTCTATACAATTTCCGTTTTTTTTTGTACTCGGTTTGTACTGGGCACTAGTAAATCACATATAAAAATATCCGTGGGCTGGCTCGCACATCACAGGGTTTATCACAGCGTTCGTCTATTATCCGGTCCTATAGTAAAATGAGAATATGTATTAGAATCCAGTTTAAATAAACACAGACTGAGTTATAAGACTGTATCTATATAAGCGAGATTCTGGTTTGGACTGAGATCGCTTTCTAAGAAGCGAAATCAGTCCAAACACGATGTTTACTAAGACATACAAATCGTCTGTCCTACGGTTGTTAATAACTTAATCTTTTTGACATTAACAAATACTGTAGGTCGGTCCACATATTCGTTTGATACTATATATAATAATATGTCGTTTGTTATAAATCAAGTATCTGCTTTGTACAAACTGCCGCTACGATTCATCTTAGTTTATTTATTAGGCAACTGTCGTGATCTATAATTTTGAAATGTGATAATATACGAAAATATTAATTTGCGCAATCGATTATACTTGCTCAACTGTCCTGACATATAATATTTAGAAATAACACACAAAATTATATTAGACACAGATGTGCATTTATGATTTTGACCGTAATGGCTTTTAAAATGATGAAGTTATTGCATGGTTATTTGCACATATCAAAGGACGATTGCGATTATGTATGTATTAGTAAATAAACAAAATGTTTTGGCGTGGTGTAGGCGGGCGAGAGCTGCATTGCGGCTTTGCTGGGTCGAAGGGTGCAATGCTGATGTCGACTTTAGGCGACACTACTTTTTCTCTTTCCAATATTTCTTTAAACGTATAAGTGAGACACTAGCTGACTAGCCATTATTGTCTAATTTGAACTGCGTGGTTCTGTTTTCTCGACGCTTTGATCATTGTTGTCAGACAACCTTGACGTCCTCTTGACCTAACTGTTTTGAATAGAATCTCGAAATAGAACAGTAGCGAGTGATAATAAGTTATAATAAAATGATTTACCGGAGGAATACAATAATAAGTGAATAATCTCATTGCTACATCAGATTATCTATTCAATACGATCGTCTTTAATCTGCTTCATCTATCAAATTAATGCGCAACCAAACCGTTTGGAACTGTTAGTTCGACTGATAACTCTACACAGAATTCCTGCGAATTCATGATTCGAGAGCGCTGGAATAATGATTCATTATTTTGTTTGTTTACACTAGAATATTTGGGTATTACTTGTTTATAGTTGTTGCATCATATTGTAGAACAAGAATTCTTTATGTATTGTATGTATTTAGATTTTATAAATGTATGATAGCTTCAGTCGATTCGCATTTTTCGCGATATCCATCCATAGTTGCCGTGCACGGAATAACGTCGCAACAATGCACGTGGCCTTGAGTCTGCTGGTAAACAAACGTCACGTGTTCGACCGTGGAACATATTAAAAATCGGTGCTTGCAATCTTTTCCTAGTGCTCGGTTTGTCTTCTGCTGTGTATTTATGTCACGTGGCGAAGTATATTTTCGTGTAAAGATTACTTATCACATTTATAGGTACACGAGTTACTGATGACTTTTTGCAAAACCTGATTAAATAATGATTTGTTTTATCTAACATAACATTGCACGTGCCGTTTGTATCTGTTTTGGCGATGTTTATTTTTTACAAATATTTTCTCGAAAATGTATCAACATGGTCAACGGGGTTTAGTATATCTTGTTACATTTTTTCCAAGTTCTCAAAAAAAGAACAACTTTAATAATAAGTTCAGTCCCACGTGCGAGCGCGGGAAAGCAGCTGCCGTGACAGATGTTGTCGACGGAAGGTTCCCCGCCGCCCACGCCACGGCCGCGCACCCCCTCTTACCTGCTCCACCTGACTCGTGACCACACTCCATATATTATACACATTTCGGTACTCAACAACCATAACATTAACACTTCCTTTAATTAATCAAACCCCAAGAGTAACAACTATACCTACCTATGTAGAACTTAAGATCTCACATATGATGACATCAATAGCCTTTAATAGACCACTGCTAGACATGGTCTCTTCTTAGAAATGAGGTTTTGGTCTACTATATCATCCTGACGAGATGGGTTGGTATCGTGTTTGTGACAAGTTATTCTTCCCTTTTCACTGTTGTTGCTGCACACCTTCAACGGTGGTGATACTCTGTCTTCTTAATCCGTCAAATTAGTAAGTGATTAGTAGTGTAGTAGTGTAGTTAAATAGACGTTGTAGGTTACTACTTATTTCTCATTCTAAAAACAGTAGTTACTCATTAGGTGCGCTTGATTATTTCGTAGGTATTTCTTGTATCCAGTTTGGTCTAAACTGTAGCTTCAATGCAGATTGACAACACTAAATATTTGGCAGTATTGTCTGGCCGCCATCCAATAGGACGAGTATTCAATAAGGTCTAATAACAAGTATCCGATACTCAACAGCACAACTTTAAACATGGACTAATGTCGAAGCGTGGTTATCAAGTTCTCTTAGTTCTATACTCCTAGTACAGTAGTAAATTCCTCTTATGGTTATTTTTTCTTGGCTTGGCAGTTCCTTGACGGTAGCTCAAGGACATCCATTGAAATGCACTTCTTTTATTTCGTTCTGGTTACACTACAAAAATTTGTTTTCGACATAGGTTTCCAGGTTAAACATGATATTTTTCGTAGAATCAATTACTTGAAAGGGCACCCCTTTTTCTGCAGTTGGCGTCTAATTTTGGCTAGAACCCAATTTGCGCTAGCTAAGGCTCTGCAATAGTAACAACTCGTATAACTAAGTACATGTTTTATGTTTGCTTGTTCTTTATATACTGTTAAACATTTTAATATATTGGCTCCGATAGATTCTCCTGAATTTACATAATATTTATTTATATTTAATAGCGCGACCATGTACTCAAATATACTTTCAGTTCGATATTTGAGGAATTATTCAGTGAGAGTTGGCGTATCATATCTGCATTATCTGTATCGATTACTGTTATCGTGACAGTATGATAACATAATATAATGAATAGTAAGCCGATAATCGGATACTTTCCTTTAGATATTTAAAGCTTTTGATTTTAATTAGAAAACGTGTCTACGTGACTAAAAATAAAAAAGATTATTATCATCAATTTTCCCGTTTTGTATAAATTCGTTTGTTGTTGCGATACACGCATATAATACTCCACACCATACAAACAAGGAATTCAAACAAACACACAAACGAACAAAATTCGAAAAGTGAGACTGAGGCGCCATCGGGCTAGCAAGCCCATTTTTGGGCTGATGCGTTCCCAAGGGTCACGCCTCCTAGCCAAATCTCCCTTAATAGTATGATCTGAGTATAACACCGACTATCACCAAAAGGGCAGGTAGAGACATATTTAAATCTTAGTCAATCTAGAATTTCGAACGTTTCAGTAAAACTCAAAACCACAAAATCTTCTTTGTCAACCGGTATTATGCAAATCAAAGATGTCAATGTTAAAAATATAATAAAGGAAAAAATTGTCAATTAGGGAAAAGAATAGACAAAAAATTATATGGTTTGGTATTGGTAGAATAATACGGATGATTTGGACAATAACTCGAGTAGGTCAGGGCGTTTGACCTCTTTAACGACAAATATTGTTATCTATATATTGTTTATTACAGATTAAAATTACGCTCTCTTATAACGTCATTAGTATTAGTCAATGGCCGGTTTTATATACGTGTAACGAAAGCACTGTTTGGTTTCACAAGAAACACAAACTACTTACATAAGGCATATTGCGTAAACCACACTTAGGTGCAGCTCGCTTTAAGCATCACAAGTAAGCTTTAAGTACACGTACGTCACCTCGTGAGAAATAATAAACAATAAGACATATTATTAATGATTTGTGTCTAATCTTTTCTTCTTTTGTTTTTTTTTTTAAAGACAACTCCCATTTGGAATATATCCTAAATCGCGGGTGACTTAACAAATGCACATGAAACGGACACAAAGAACACTCAGAATCAGAACAACAATTTGTGGAATACCCAAAGTTTATCCCGTATGGGGATCTAATCCACAACACTTAGCGCACTAGAAATCGGCGAGGTAATCGTTCAAACTACTACTCAATCCGTGGATCTGTTTCAAGAACTGGACATAGTAGTATTCTACTGCAGGAAATAATATCTCATTTGTTTAATGTTGACAATATTGGTGTTTACTATGTTTACATATTATATTTGAAAATGAAGTGACCTTAATGAATACGTTAAAATTAGGAGCATAAAACGAGTACATTATGATGATGGATAGTGTAGATTTTATTGAAAACAATATGAGGAGAACAAAGCGATTCGTGACGACCCACATACTTGCGGTAAGAGAATGATGAAAACTCTCAACGTCTATCTCTCTGACCGTGTTTGAGAGTTCTGGTTAATTTACGTTAATCATGATGAACATAGCACTTCACTCAAAAGCTTACACTAAACTTTAAGTTGTTAATAACAAACTCATAAATAAATGGTGTATAGAATATATCTCAAGCGAACAGCACTAAAGTAAGCGTAATCTTTAAAACATGGCAAAAGAAAGCTAAGTAATGAGGTTTCTAAATCTATTTATCAAGTAATTGATAGCTATCGGTGTAAGGAGTGTGAAATTTTGCAACAGAACTACATAGTACAAGAGGGCCGCAGGGCTAGAGAAAGTAAGCCTTTCACTCGATTTTACTACGCTCCGCGCCACTAATTTAAACAATCATACGCAATTATAGCTATTGTTATATATTTCTTTTTAGACAAGACTACAATGGAGTGTCCTTAAAGTCACGGAACTGTGACAGCATACTTGACAACGTCATAATACAGCACTTAGTTTTAACTCTTCGGTTACTTGTAAACACAAAATTAAATAATATTTTGTTTCATTAATGCATAAATCACACTTATAAATTGGATCAGGTTTTTAAAATGCTGATTTATGATATAAATTTATATAATTATGTGAATCATTCGTTTTAAGTATTATCGAGTTAGAGGATAACATTTAACTCAACAGGCTGTTGTTTGAAGTATTAAAACAATATATCTAGAAGATTAACTTGGGAGTTGTGAATGGTTGTGAGAGATAAAGTTTAAGGACCACAAAGGCTAAAGTTTGAGTGCAACTTGCAGTAACAGACCGCAAACTCACTAGTGAACACACGAAACCTTAATGAATTACATTATAGATCTGCTTTTTAGTTCTGAACTATGCTGACTATTACATATTTTCAAAAGTAATTTGTTAATAGATGAAAATATGTTAATTTCTAAGTTATGTTCTTTAGATGAGCGAAGTACGTATTGTTATTAATTTGACATCTAAGGTTTTAGACGTTAAATAAGTTTTCTGTAGGTTACAATAAATTTATAGTTTTACCAGTTATAATACGTCTTAGTAACTGAATAGATCTTCAATTTTATGAAGTGATTTCTTGTGTCAGCAAACACAAATTTAAAAATATCAGGAGCGCAACAAATATACATACAATTTTATTATCCTACCTAGTACTAAAAAGAGAACGCATGCAATTCAGTATTAGTTAGTTCTGGTCGATGAAAAGTGTTTATAATTAATAATTGTTTTTGATGTTTGTTGTTCAAAAGGAAAAAGTTTCTGCAAACCATGCGGTAAGTTAATTGTAAATTTCACATAGTATACAATTGGATAACAGTGCTACTAATGCTACGTATCGATATTTAGTAAAGAACCAATATTGCGTTTCAAATCGCGCCTCTATGCCAACATAATAGCTTGTTTGCCGCCTTTTCTTTAACTAGGGCAGTACCTCCATGGTATTAATTGATAGCATTGACAAGCCAGTTTGCAGCACAGATTCCACCGAGGTATATTCTGGATACTACCAGGAATATCAGGCGTACTGAGGGATTTATATAGGTCTGAGTAAATTAGTTACATTTCTGAGAACCTACATTCCTGTAATCCTAAATGAATGCTGTTACCATATCAACCCGAAAAATCGATTACTTATTTCATTAATGTGATTAAAGTGGTCTCTAAAGTGTTGACAGTGATTGATTTACATATTTATATGAGATTTCATACAATCACTGATATTTATCGCAATTAAATATAAAATTAATTTGTTATGGCATTGACTTAGTTGCAGATTGAGTATTACAGCGAAGCGTATTGCTGATTAAATGAATATTTAATCGTTTGTTGACATTCCGTGTATGTGGTAATGCGACACCTGTAAGCCGAGTCTATTTACGTCAAACTGTTTTTGATGATCCCGGTACGATAGTGATGATATACTGGATGAAATCTGGCCACCAACACTCGGTATAGTCGTGTGTAGATTCGGTAGCCAAAGCGACCTCGTCTACCAGACGGAACCCGTTTCGCACAATTCCAAAATGCCTACAATTTCTTTGCACGATCTGATCAACGGCACTCGCCGGCGGACACCACACCGCTACATACGCACGACACTTGTGATATTTACATGTATTGGAAGTTCAGCTACGTTTCACGATCCATACGGGTGTTAAACATCCACTGGTTTGGCACAACACGACACTAAACGTTAAATATTTCAGTGAATTCAAGTTAAATCGCAAACGGCAGCACTGCTCGGATAGTGCGTCGTGTTTATAGTTGGCGCGGCGTTTTTGAGAGTGAGCGTATTACACAACCGCTCACTACCGTGGTTGACAGTGGACTAGCGGCGAATCGCCAACGAAAGAAAGCTATGTCGCGCGGTGCGCGGCGGGGCGATGGTAGGCGAGCGGGTGAACGCGGTACAGGAGGGGGCACACCTGCGGGCGGCGGAGCGCCTCTTGCCTCTGGCGACGCGGCGAAGCTTCCCGCTGCTACGCAATAAACGCTCGATAAACTTTCTCATTAGGCGCGCCTAACCGTGTGACCGTAAGCTCGTTTCTGCTTGCACATTAAATGCAATGCAATACGACAACATTCATGTAGGCAATTCACACTCGACCATGCACGGAGCTTTCGCCTCGTGCGCGAACTTAACCGTTGTAGTAACGCGCAATCGCAGTCGACTGCGTGTGCGCACCGTACCATTGAAATTCAGACCTATGTTCAACAAAATGGCACGTTACTTGTTGAATAATGCAAGCGTTCAATAGATTATATTGAAAAGGCTCATGATTTACATGGATATGTCAGGGTAGTTAAAAAACTAGTGCCTATGTTATTTTTAAGGTTTAGTTGTTGTTTTTTAAGATTATGCAATCTTTTAGGGATTATAATTACTATTATTCTAAAATTAATAATTTAAATAGTATGTTATAATTAAACAAAAAGTGTAGGTGTATCAATATTAAATTTATTTTATAAATCTCGAAAACGGTTCTAACGATTTCCATCTGTTATGGATTGCTTTTTAAGTTCATCGCATTGTTCCTAAAAAAAAACGTTTTTACGGAACAACAGACTAGTGAAGTTTAGTTTAGTAGTTTAGTTTTTATTTATTGGCCACATGGAGTGAATTTACACTTAGCATGTTTCTTTCTTTTGCTGTTGTTATTTAAGGGGTTAGGTGGGTTTCAGAGGTTGAAAAAAAGAAGATTTTCACTATTTTTTTTTTAGTATATAAAATCATATATTTTATTTAAACAATACACTATATCTAAGATACATATATAAACAGTATTTTGTGAAATTTTTGTTTAAAAATTTCGAAAACTCAGCCGTTGGTACCTGATCTTCCTTGACGTTTAAAAAAAAAATGCTCTTGCCGTGGACAGCATAACTCATTATTGGTTCATCCAAAATCAAAAAACCAAACGGATTACGTTAGTACATGGATAAATCTCGTTGTTGAACGAAGGAAAAAAAAAAAAATCAAAATTTGAATTTTTTACAGGCTTTGAACCAAAAAACACATTTTTTAGTGAAATTTTCGACATACATTGGCTCAAAAAAAATAGTTGTAATTAAAAAAAAAAAACATCCTTCGTTCAATAACTAGATAATGTTATCTCAAAGATTTGTACAAAATTTGAACTAAATCGCTTCATAACTTTTCGAGATATCGTGTCCACCGACTTAAAAAATGGAGTTTTGAGATAAACGCATTTAAAGTTTTAAATTAAAATAACTAGCAAAAAAAATTTTTTTTTTTAACTCACATAGAATCATCGATTCCAGCACCATAAAGCAAAGTACCTGCTGCTGCGGCAATATCGAGGGCATCCTTTTGCTCTTGCCTGAGACGAATTCTTGCTTCACGAGTCGTAGAGCTAGCTTTCTTTTCAGCAATAAGTATGCGGTTCTCATCTTCTTTTAGGACATACTCGTGGCAGAATTTTTTACATCCGGCTAATCCTAAGCCTAATATTCGCATCACAAATATAAACCTACGATTAATTTCATATGATTTGCCAATTTTTTGACAAGACAAAATGTATCGAGGCTGACATTTTTCACACTCTACAACAATTTTAAAACCAAGGCCAAATTTCACACACTGTTTAAAATCCACTTTACCATTACTTATTTTTTCCTCTCCATTCTCATTTACTACATTAGAACATTTTACAAAAGTAGATAGTGTTGAAAAAACTAAAAAAAAATCGATATTTGCATACTGCAGAATACCGTCCTCTGGCACGTGGTTTTCATTTTGGTTTTTGAATTTTTTCGCCGATGTGCTGGTAAAAGATTCCTCATCTATCTCAGCAGTTTTTGGATTGAATGATTGTTTCCTCTTCTTAGGTCTATCTTTTCTTTGACCACTAGTTGCTTGATCAGATCTTGTAACTTTACTCATTTTTTATAAATAAAAATTTATAAACACTTATAGTAAAAATTCACGAACACTTATAACCTCAAATCAACCTATTAACTCAAGAAGCAAGCATAAACTAAAATATTAAAAACTAGTTTGAGTTGCCCTTGAACTGTAAAAGAAAGTGGGGAAAGTTATCCAACAATAGATATGCAGCTGCTTATGTATACCTGCGAAGCGCTCAATTGACATGGCTTAATGGGCGGCACTTCTGAAGAGTCTATCTCTTAGAATTTTACTCGGATCGACTTAAAATTTTAGGAGAGTATTTTAAACATACTGTACTATTAAGTGAGACAAAAAAAAAAAAAACGATTTTTTGAAATTTTGAAACCCACCTAACCCCTTAAATAATAAAGTTAATTGTGGGATGTCGTGACAAGCTATATCTATACGATTGCTGTCGTTCGTCTACTCCAGATTGAGCTTTAAGCAATTATTGTTCAAATGTATTTTGTCATTATTTCCCTCTCGGTAAATCAAGCGTTCGATCGTGGCCTATAAGTAAAAACTCTAAGGACGGAAGACATTTCATGTTTAGGGCATTTTACAACTATTTGTAGCTTGTCTAGTATACAATTGCATATTATCTTTTATAAAACGCGAGTTTCCATCTTAATAACATAATAAAATCATTAAAATTTTGTGACTTCAACAATAACGCACAAAAGGAAGTTTAGCACGTGGATATTTATAACCCACTTAGAACTGGTGCACAGGCTTTCCACCAAGAACTTAGTGTCCCACACGTGGACGTGCTGATCGACGTATGAGGTTCTGGCAAACAAAGCATTCCGATTAGGTTCGCCACCTGTTATGTGGGACTAAAACACCGGTGAAAAGCGGGCGTTTAATATACCTCTGCTTACCCCCGCAGAAACTGGCGTGATTTTATATCTATATATGTATATTTATAGCCTGGAAGAAAACATAAGAAATAATGTGTGTGAGTGCACATTATTTCTTATTCTTGAAGAAGACACCGGACCAGTCTAATATGAGCCTGTAATACTTATTTTTGTTTAGAGATGATGAAACGGATAACTGTTCGGTCGGACACCGGATACAACCGTAAGGCCCGGTAGACGAATATCTGGCTGTTTGTCAATTATCTTTCCTGGATGCCGGCAGTAAAACCACGCACTTTCTTTAAAATGTAAATGTTACATATAATATATGGTGTAGAAAGACGTGTCTCACAATTAGTTTTTAGAACTATAACCTAGCACGTTCTAAAAATATAAATGCATAATTGTGATTTTGTCGGTAACGCCTAACTAATTATTAGTCTCAGAACTGTCGGGACCTTTTACCAAGGGCATTTCTTATTTCTTTATGAAATAGTTTTTTCTATTACTAGAAATTCGGTTATAGAACACATGGTAATCTGATTAGTTCATGCAATATTTCTTGAAACCTATTTGTTAACGGTACGAGAAGCAATATAATTAATAAGAAATTTAACGATATTTTCCGTTTTTGGATTATTAATAAAAACATGTAATTAAAAATTAGTTTTGTTGACTTAGTTCTATGATCTTTGATATCTACATCCCAGCAGTCAAAAGCGCGTTGGCGGCATTTGAGGTGGGGTACAATCTTTTCTTGAAGTTTTAAAAGTCGTATCGTGCCGGAAATAGCACAGGGACAAGTGATTTAGATAAGATTAGTTTCTTGAAAAGCGAACAGTGATGGAGTGAAAATCATAGCGGTGAACGTTTTGCCTCGTGAAAAGCGAATTCCTCGAAATATTCCACATGATACAGGCGATAGAAGATCTCTACATTACTCCAAGAGGTAGAAAAAAATCTGGCAATCGATGATTCGTATCGCTCTCCATTGGATGCGGTCCACAGTGAGATAAAAAGATTCGAGGGTGTTCTCGTCTTTATACAGGGGGCAGATGTGAACAGTATTAAATAGGCGGACCAATAGGCACCTAATACATTATAAATATCTATCTAGAGATCTATTCTGTGAGCGCAAAACCTTGTTTCTTGGAGGGGATAAGAAACCTGTAGAAATAATATAAATTGGTTGGAAGCATTTATACAATATTGATGTATATATTTACATTACATAAATTGTTCGCCTCTTTAGGAGTATATATAAATGGTAAAAGAGGCATAAAATAAACATAAATAAAAACCAAACACTTTCAAAACCCTTGTAAAATAAATGTTTCAGATTTATTTATAGACATTTTAGTGCATCGATAACCGGGATATCAGTCAACGTAATACGTAATATCCCTGTATTATGCATGTATGCTGTATATCACACTTTGGTCCACGTGGGAGAGGCACGTGGTCGCGTCACGTGCCCTCTGACGTATGTACTTAACCGTTGTGAGGTGTACATAGAATTTATTGTCCGTTACTTTATAGGCTAACGGTAAAACAGTTCACAAGTAAGAGTTCAGATGCGTTATTATTTTTTTGTTAACATCCTTTGTTTTGAATTCAGCAATAAATTACGTTATTTTTCAATAAAATGATGCTTACTCAATTTAAGTCATAGTTCGATAGAGTCAATTTCAATCAATTAGCTATAAGATAAATAACAAATTATGTTATATTAGTCAAATTCGAACAGATGTTAATTTTCATTTCCGTTACATTACGTCGATGACAAAAGTGGCTGTGCAAATTAATGATGATTAATTGTAGTGGTATTTTATTTACAATTTTGTTATTATTTACAATTAATTGTATAATAGTATATATTAATTAAGTTATATGAACAAAAGTATTCTACAGGACTCTACTACTGACGTTAAGAGATACATATTCAAACGCAAAGCGCATTAAATAAGGCATTGCAATTGCGTTCAAGTTGGTTTAGCATCGAATCCTACTCTGGATGTCGTAATAGCAGCTGTTCTCGGATCCCTCCTATGTCAGGCGCAGAGTGGTACATCGTGTGGTTTTAGTCGGTCCGATTCCGACACGCCACCCCGCCGTAAACCCTGGTGGGGTGGCGACCCGAGCGGGTTTCCACACGTTAAAAAAAGAAAAAAAAAGGTTCGAATCCTACTCTGTAAATAACTAACTTAAGTCCACTCCTAACATAAGTAATGCAGATTCGTAGTATAAATCTAAACTTATCAGTTTTTTATATTCCAATAGATTAATGAGATTACGGGTTATTTGTGGCAGCCCGTAAGATTCCTAACATCTGTTGTGAAGACTATTTTCAGATTTATTATGAAGTTATATTACAATTTATTAATTATGGCAGGATAATGAGCGGCTTTACTTTTGAAGCTGTAATTGTTATCGCCTTTGTCTGGTTGACTGAGCAATGAAAGTGATTATGTAAAAATTCGTCCTATACTTCCCTGTAGGCAGGAATTCTGGCAGGTTTGATTTGTTTCTGGGTTTATTTGTACATCATTCAAGTATTATTCTAGAATTTACAAAAACACGATAACATATAAAGTCAGGTTACATCATAAGTGAAGTTCTTTATCGCGCATATTGATTAACATGTAATTAATCCTTTCCACGAATCATGTTTTATCTTCTAAAATGAACCTCTTTTAATTTGAAAAAATACCGTCATGTAAAAGTTCCGTAATCTATAGATAAAATGCTATTAGTTATGAATGAAGTGGCGATAAGATAGACCTAAATAAAATTTTTTTTATTAAGCTACCAGATATGGTGTACAGTCATAAACTTTTCAGGAGTAACCACTAGGATAAGTGGTAGAGAACGTAATTATTTATCTCCATGATATTTGAAGTAACTCTTACTAATTACATCGAGTACTTTACTATGTGTTTGCCTTTTTCTTAACGTTTGGAAGTCACCTCATCCTGTCACCCCACCGGAATCGGATCGAATAAAACCACACGGTGTGCCACTCTGCGCCTGAGACAGCGAGATCCGGGAACAGCTGTTATTGCGACATCCAGATCAACTACGTGTTTGCCTACATCAGACGCACCTCTCGTGTGTGTGAGTCCTTATAACGTGTAAGTTTACGTTTTGGTAATCCTACTCACGCGCGACAGTTAACCATAAGCTTTCTTAGATGATTTCTCATTCGAGGTTAGTTGGTTAGCTCACAATCCCGTAAACCACAACGAATATAAGACTTAAAATACAAACATTCTGGACTACGCGTTGCTACTCACGACGGTAACAAGACCAGTATTCAGAATAGACACAGTGGGATGTGGACTTAGTTGCGGATTTCTGCAAAATAGGGTACCTCCACATTTGGACAGTTCATTGGCATAGAAATAAGAAATTGTTGTACCATAACATATTCTTTCGTAATATTGGCTTACAGTTTGATTGTGGTGATGTAACTGCTGTCAATCGTTCAAAATTGGACATTTGGAAGTTCAACAAATTAGTCCATTTTTTTGTCTTCTTTTATGTTCTTGAAAGTGCGTCAACTTACTTTTTCGGCCACTACACTACACAATTCACATAAACTACGAAACGAAACTACACGAAATGACATCTATAACTCAAAACGTGATTGATCCAACTCATTAAATCTTTTCAATATTTCCTGCCAAATAAATTAACCTAGTTCTGATTAACTTTCCATCCAATGTTTTTTATTAGTCTTACGAAGAAACGAGTGTTACTTACCTTCAACAAAATGGAAAGATACTCCAACCAGGCAAGGTGATGATGCTTCGCGGACTTGGACTCAACAGTTGATGTCGCGAGAACTTTACACTCCAAAATTTTGTGTCTATGTAAGGTGTTATTTAAGATATTCATCAATACACGTGGAAGTCGCCACAAAGTAATAAAAAATGAAACACTTAAAACATCAACTCCTTATCGAAGCGGAAATTTTACGATAGCGTTAGTCAAGGATATTACACAATTAAAGTCATAGGTTAGAGGAACGGATGTTGGAAAATCCTGTAGACTATATTTCACAAACATTAACAACAAAATGACTACAATTGAATGAAATTTAGCTAAAACCAAAATTTAAGTGTTAAGGCAGCAATTCGAAAAATGAATTAGGTGAGCTAGTAAGCATCCGACTGTCATCCTGAGGTGGTCTGGTTCAGATTGTCTTAGGTTCAGCAATTTTTGAGATCTACCTTTAGCAGTGAACTGCTAAACGCTGTTGATGATGATGATGATGATGATGATTGATGAAGCATTTTTAATAATGAAACTACTCGCTTTACCAAAGATTACTATTACTGTTAAGATCAAGAGTTCTATGTACATGATGAGCAATAAATAATATTCTATTCTCCTTACTACAGCATAATTAGTTAAAATCTACATATTTAAAATTACTTACCCTGACTGACTGCTGAACATCGTAGAGCCTACCGCTGGGGTTACAAGAGCTGATGCATTTTAAGTTGTAAGTACTCATTAAGAAAGGACTTTTAGAAATTTCACCCTTAAAATAAGGGATGAATGGTTGTTTGAGAGTTCGTCATATGCAACATTAGAATCACACGATCAAAGCCTGGAGCAGTAGCCATATACAGTATAATAGTACGATGAATGCCGTTGAGTCACAGTAGGTACTATTTGTAATATTTCAATTTGATATCGCTGGATAAGGAATTTCCTTTTTAAGCAACATCACTTCCTACTTAACATTTACAGACCAATGCCAGTTTCTAATTGTTTACCGGTAATCGATGACGACACGAGTAAACAAAAACACATTATTATGTATTATACTCTACGTAAATAGACACATTAAGCCATTAAATATGCTATTAAGTTTATAGTGTGTTGATAATTAGTTAAGTGACCTGTTATGGCGATCGAGCAATTAAACTGTGAACAACAATAAAACTGTAATTAATAAAAATATGAATAATTTCTTGGGATCTTTGGCTCTTTGGAAATGTGACCGAAACCATGCCGATGACCAATTTCAGGCATCCCACTCTGGATAAGACTCGGACCATGTGTTTGCAGATTCTCGTAAAAAGACCCTATCCTGAGGGAATGAGGTAGATTACCTTTTACACCCGTCTGAATGGCATTTGCGCATAATGACATCTTAAGTGCACGAAGGAGAACTATCAATATATTTGCCAGGTGCTCTTGTGGATTTAACTTTGTTTTTACATTTTTATCCACGAATTAGATCTATGACTCAGCAACACTGTGTTGTGATGTATTTGATTTAAAGGACACTATTAAATTAGATATGTTTAGATAGAAATTATATATTTGTTGTGACGGATTAATAACAGTTTTTAAACTCCAATTCATCCAATGGGAACCGCCAAAGTCAAATATGGAAGTAAACTACATCTGCCTAATTTCTAAAACAGCGTTGGTGTCAACAACACTTAAAACAACTTGGTGAGTGTGTATCTCACCAAATTTAAAAATGGATAATTTTCTCACATACCTATTAATGTTTTAATTTTCTTCAAAGTTGTATAAGAATAGATTATGTTCGTGGGCGGGTACAGTAGGAGGGACAGAGGGCGGCACGCTTCGTGCACCTGTTATGCTAACAATAGTCATAAGGTGATAATTTGTATTTAACAGCGTCGAGGGGCAGTATCGATTGACCTTCATCACACAAATCCTCACACGTATATTATTAAAGACTAACTGCGCCCCGTGGTGTTACCTGCAATTTTTGCTACTTTCAATCGGATATTGATTTCATTTATTTTATTGCGTTTTCTTGTAAATCTCTTTTTTCCAAATTAAAGTAGCCTAAGTTACTTCTTGTAAGGTCAGCTAGATGGTATATGTATGTACGGTGGTGTTGTTCACCACCGTTGGCCAATTATGTATAGTCACTATTTCTCGATTCTATCAATAAATATTAGTATCAATGTAACTAATTACGTATTTATTTGTAATAAAATTACCTTATTATTGTCGTTACAGTTCTATTCTATGAGTTGTAGTGTGACTGTATTATATATATATATGTTTATTGAGGGAAACTTGAATGTGCTTCAGCAGAAATAGCGTTTAATGAAGTAAACAAACTTTTTAGATTTTTAATATCAAACTTTGTTCGCACATTTACTTTTTATTTCAGTACGATAAATAGTCAATTAGTGATTACCTAAGTCGCTGTTGATTCTAAGAAAAATAAGAAACGGTTATTATCAAGTAAATCGATCGACTATATATCTCTAAAATACAATATATTGTTATCACGTTTAAGAAATATATATTAAGATGGATAAAGGGCTCAAATGACGAGAGTGGTGTGCGTGAATGTTTAAACTTCAATTTTAATCATCAATAGTTTCCATTCAACCATTAATTCTGTATCTGTTATAACTACAGCCTGATGTATGAAGTTCGACCATCATTCATTATGTTTGACCCAATTGTACCATGAGTCAATTGAATTAACGGCTTTATGCTATTAATTTCCAGTATAAATTGAATCATTGTTTATGTATTTTCGGTACCACGGTAAATCAACGTAGTTATATGTATAACTTATGTAGTTAGTTTCTTGTAACTCCGCCCATATTTTTAATTCAAGACATCACCTGAAGGAATGATAGCTTTCTACACTTAAATATAAAGCAAAAAAAATTGGCCTTCCAACGTTCACATTCTGCGTATCTTTTGTTATATTAACATTATTAACGGCGCGATCAGCCTGAACAATACTTAACAGAGTAGGGAAAGTGAAGGATTTAACGTCCCTTTATATTTCATATAACCTGTTACGCAAACATGCTAGGACCTCATACTACTGATGAGTTTTATCGATGATGTCATTCGATTATAATTGTACAATTCGATAGCAGTATTTATCATGTATAATGATAAAATAAGTAATAGAGATTTGCTTGTCTTCATACGTATAAATACACACATGTTTTCTTTTATTATTCGAATGCGGTAATCTTTAGGAATTGTCTACCAATGCATTAATAAGGATTTGATGAATATTTTTTTATTTGATGGTCTACTCGTAAGAAATGTTACGAGTATTACAGGCTATTCAATATCACGCTACAACTCTTAAAAGTAGAACGGTGATTATAAATGCTGGTTTAATTGTGGGAAAGGCTAGAAATAAAAAAATATAATGATGAAAACTAATGAAAATGATGGTATCATCAAAAAATTAACGATTTTAATTTTCGTGACTAAGTGAAATTTCAACCTTATTGCACACCATAGCGTTACAGAGATGTTTAACTGTGCGTTATGGACCCCTTAAATGACTAACACATGTACTCGTATGTAGTACGCTTGACTAATACCATCGTGTGCAATTGACATTTTCAAGTAGAGCAAAATATTCGTGCGTTTGACTTGTACTTGTTATGTATTTATTTAATAGTCCATACTATATCTAACTATTCCTTTATATAATACATTTATAACTTTAATTTCTCCTTATCTACTTCTAATACACTATCCTTTACTTTGCCACCAATCATCTCCACCTTCATCCGATGGTTGCCTGTAAGAGATTGCTTCAGAGCGACAAAGACGCACTTCTTACCTACGTATCTAGTTTTAAGTCGTTTTGTACAATAAAGTATTATTGTTTAAAAAACCCTCAATTTCGTTATTGACAACACTAACGTTCGTAAATGCTATTAAATAAAAAAAACAAAACAGAAACTCGGATAACTTACCGAGAAGATAAAGATACTCGTTGAAACTGTTTTTACCTACTTTTAATGATACCCATCGGCCAGTTCTATAATAGTGAAAAAAGTCGAATGACACGAAACATATGTCACGGCTAGAAATATGAAAGAAACTAACTTAAGAAGTGAGTACATATTGCTCGTATGAAACTTTTAAAATAATTGCCGTCTTCGAATTTAACAAGCAGTATGAATTTTACTTCTTTCATGAGATGAAAGAAAACTCTTTCAAAAATTATTACATCGCATAAGGTTTAAATGACAGGCTGGCAAGTGCTAATCGATATTTCCAACAGATCTACTGTAAAGTATCACAAAAAAGTTTAATTTTCTGAACAATATGTTTGCCAAAGAAAATGTCGCGGCTACTACAATCGTTATTCGATATTTTATTTTTAATAATTTATTAAATAAAGTTATTATTTACTTGTCCAACTACCTTTCATATTTGATAAAGTCAGATTTACCTATGTTGTATATTATTCTTTAAGTTTATAAATAATTGGTGAAGTTTTGATTTAAAAACATTTTCTCAACTACGTGTTGCAAAATGTTATAAACAGCCACTGTAGGCCATATTGCTATTAAGCTAAGTCTTGGTTGGATATAACAGAATATTCATAACCATTTCGTCGGTGACGTGTGATCCCAAGGGATAGTGATATTGGTGGAGTCACCAAGATCATTTATAGATTTCACGTCACAGCGAACAGTACACTATAATAACAAATTGCCTAACCAGATATAAAGCGTGAAAAATAAAATAACAAAACTCATGTATTCTATTGTAATAACAATTTCTATTTATTGAAAAACAACATTATATTGATAGACAAATACCTTTTTTTTCTATACCATAACATCTAAAAAAGGTTAGTATTTTAAAGTTTGTGTACAGACTACGTCATGAGTATCAGTGTCATAATCCTTAACTTTGGGTTTAACTAATTTTTGATGAAATATCTCTCCAAATTACTTCATCAGAGGTTCACTAACTTTATGTATTTATTACTTCTCCGTGTATTGGCTGTTTCTTACAGAGTGTCACCACTATATCAAGTAAGCAAAAAGTAGGAAAACTTGAAACAAATCAAATACCAACCCGCTTGGCCAGTGCAGTTTAACTAAAATCTCCTTTTTAAGGAGAGGCCTGTGTCTAGCAGCGGAATGTTATAAGCTGTTGATGTAATATGATGTACTTAAAATAATATTTAAGTGTCCTTATTTTACACACGAATAATTTCATAAGAGTTTTTTTCTTCCGACTTTTTTGCGGATACAAGGTACCCTTTGCTTTTGTCCTTACTTTTGCCAACGTGTACGATTTTTTTATTACGATCGATTGAGAAGTTGACTCAAACCGTTGAAAAGCAAGCAATAGATATACTACTAACTGATTGATATGTCTCTTTAGGCAGGCTCTCGTTAAGAAGACGACCAGAAAGTGGTACTTTTTCATCTAGATACAGTTATTAGGTTGGCAATCAACGTGGGTTGCTATCCATTTTTTTATAGATACATCGTACAAGGTATCTAGTAAAACTATCCATGGGTAATAATGTAGGGACGTGCCTACACCCCTCGGGTATATACTTACATGTAAATGTATGCTTAGCGCATATTTTTAGTGGATATTTTTAA
The DNA here is from genome assembly GCA_949316085.1 of Hypercompe scribonia. Classification (NCBI taxonomy): domain Eukaryota; kingdom Metazoa; phylum Arthropoda; class Insecta; order Lepidoptera; family Erebidae; genus Hypercompe; species Hypercompe scribonia. The sequence goes on along the minus strand of OX438981.1, from coordinate 11,475,000 downwards.
GTTATTTTATTAAATCCTGTGTAGAATGTAGAAAAAAACAGACAGCATCGCAACATATAGTTACAAATAAATTAATACATGTTTTAGGTTCAGCAAAATTGAATAGCTGACTATAAGACCGACCGCCGATCTGGGTCAACACGTTTGGCATCAGATACAATCACTAGACGTCTTAACTACAGTAACAAAAAATGATTTTACGATGCGCTACCATCAATGCTTGCTAAAAATGTGCTCTACTTTGCAAATTTTATCAACCTAGAGTAACCTTCATAGATATAGTCTTGAATAGAACTTGAATTGAGCTCTTTAAACGTGAACTTCCTTCTACTGGTGTTTGCTTAGTTGTAGTTATTTGTTATAATGTCATTGATAAAAAAGAACATTTACACTATGATATATAATACACATGCCAATCAGTGCCATAGATCGTGTAGTAGTCATAAAAGATAATAAGTTTAGCATATACCTAGTCTTGCCATAAATATTGTAATAAAGAAAAAAGAAAATTGTTAACTGCAAATAACATTTATTACTTTTACAGTGTGTCAGTTTAATACATAAATATAAAACAATTAAAAATATAAAAAGCTTATTCGAAGTGGTCTCCATTGGCTGCAATACAGTCCTTTAAACGATGAGGCCAGTTATCAATAGAAGCACGCACTCTTTCCATGGGAAAATTCTTCACTGCCAATCGTATAGATTGTTTTAGGGACTCCAAATTATCATGGCGTTTAGAGCAAGCTGTACTCTCTAAAACTGACCACAAATCATAATCCAGCGGATTAAGATCGGGACTAGACGACGGCCAGTCTTCAGCTCTGATGAAGTCCGAAACGTTCGATTCCAACCAAGACTGCGTGGACCGAGCTTTATGACCCGGCGCCGAGTCTTGCTGGAAGGACCATACTTGGTTATTGAACATGGTGATGTTAAGGGGCTTAACTACCTTCTCAAGAATGGTATCTTGATACACTTGTGCCGATGTTTTGATACCTTTTTCACAAAAATATGGCTCAGTCACTCCTTCATAGCTAACACCCCACCAAACCATCACTGAAGTCGGATAATGTCCACGTTGCACTCTGTCGACTAATTGGGAAGCTTCCTTAGAGCTTTGAGCATAAATACGGTCATTTTGTTTGTTAAAATGTTGCTCAATTGTAAAAATTTTCTCATCCGTAAACAAAATTTTTCTGTGACCTCCCTTTGCGTACCGCTTCAGTAGTTGTTTCGATTTTACCACCCTATTCTTCTTTAAATTATCAGTTAAGAAATGGCCAGTGCGTCTCTTATAGGCTGCAAGTCCTAAGTCATCTTTTAAAATACGCGACATGGTTCTAGGTGCTATCTTCATTTCCCGAGATAAAATCTTTTGCTTTCGGACAGGATTTCTTCGAATTCTTTCCCTTACTGCTTTGACCACCTTTTTCGTACGAACACTACGTGGACGGCCAGATCTTTTTCTGTCACAAACAGAGGAGGTCTCATTGTACCTATTAATAGCCCGGTACACAAACATTTTACTAATACCAAGTGTATGGAGAGTTTTAAAAATTGCATTTGGCTCCATACCTACTTTGTGTAATGCTATCACAGCGATTCGGTTCTCTTTATCACCCCACACCATTTTAATATCGCAAAATATTTTACAATGTATTGGCGCCAAAATGAGAAAACACAATGAACAATCGTATAAAAATGACAGATTCGAAATTCAAATGTAATATTTTTTTATAATTAAGTGTAACAGTATTTATGGCCAGACTAAGTATACTTCTAAACGTACCACCGCCTCACAGAAAGCTGGTGTCAAGTAGTACTTTTGTTGCTTCTTACCGTAGGTAAAAAAATGGCTGTCTTAACTTAGTTAAGGTATTTGGATTACAAAAATATATATAAATTCAATAAAAAGAAGACAAGTACTGACTATTCAACGTTCAGTTCAGAAATATCATTGTCGGAACTGGAACTGTCCATGTGGTGGAGGATTACGAATACGAAATGTTGCCACTCCTATTCATCCGGAGGATGTCATAAAAACCGATTAAGGGTCTAATTACGCAAGAAAACAACACTGCAACGAGAAGGAAAACTTGAAACAAATCCTATAACAACGCGTCTTGGAAGCGGAATACCTAGTAGAACAAAACATTGCGGGCGAGCCCATATTGCCACACCGCTCACCGCGTCGCTGTCACTATTCCGCTCCGGCTAATTTCCAGACAGCGGCCTTAGTGATAAAAATCAATATGTATTTATTTACATACATATATTTGATCTAATGAGACGTGTCTAAATTGAAATATTATGAGCTTGTCACACGAATCCATTATAAAAACTGGTTTATCATTATCGGATTGAAGGTATTTCCTCTTCGTATTTTTATATGACTTCAATTAAAAAGCTAAAACTAAATTAAGTCAATAAAGTGGTTATATATTATATAGTAACGTTTTAATGTCACTAAGTTTTATTTGTGGTGAACTAGCGTAGAAAAAAACCGCTGCCGACACACGAGTACAATATAAACGTATGTGTGTGTACGGTAACGTATGGCATTTGAATCCGTATAATACTTTAATTATGTCGAGTATCTGTAATTGGCAGAAGGAAACATGAAGGATGATCCATTTGATTGATTTTAATTGGTTTTATGACTAAGCTTACAAAACAATTAATCCCGAGGGTGTTATCCCGTTGCCTCGGGAGCTGTACACCGGTAATCAGAATTCACTTTAATAATTTGTTAAGTAACGCAACCAAACCCGTGACTTATGATCGGTATGAGCCTGGTTCTAAACTAATATTTGAGTTAATTAATCTACTCTATAGATAACAAATAACTCTAATAACTAACAGGTCCATGGTGGCAGGGGCGTATAATTTAACACGCATTCTGCTGCAGCGTATGCTTCATTAACATTTTCCGTTCCCATTACGGAAACAGGCGCGGGTTGTATGAAGCTAAACCGCGCGAAACGAACTTCTTTTTGTCTGGGAAAAAAGAAAAATAACAAAAACACAAAAGTTCCAGCCAGCTGCGCCCGAGCATCCTGTCGACGTCACTACACCTTTTTGCACCCATTGATCACGGTGGTATAACACTATCCTTTGCTGCCGAGGCTTGTTCTCGTGCGTGTAAGCGGGATGACAGTAATAAGCAGTTTCTCCAACGAGATAATAACGGCAGTCTTCCGTAAAGGGCCGTGTTCTTTGATAATGCGTTTTGTTAATTTTTATTTAGGTGTAAACGAGTCCCGGAGCGCCGGGACAAAGGGTGGTCGCTTGTCAATAAATTGACATTGTTATGACACAATCAGTGGACTCCGAGCTCGTTATATAATTTGCAACCGGCCCTAATTGCAGAACGTTTTGTGTCAATTGTCACTGCTCGAGCGGTTTAGAACGAATTTAAGATAATGTCCAATTTTTGGAAGAAGCGTGTCCAATGTTACATCTTTGTTTTTCATTTAAGAGATAATGATTTAATGGTATTTTAATCGGTCACAGAGTTTTAAATTTTAAACAAATAATCATGGCAATATTAAATAAAATTGTTATCTGATTTTTTTTTATCAAGGGATGTACTTAAAGACTACGCGATATGTACAGGTTTAAAAGTCGAGAACCTAAGGCGCTTGAAAGGGCAAGGTGATCCAAAAAGATAAGTTATTTTAAACGTGCCGGCTGAACGTGTATAAATAATGACGCGGAAGCATTAAACATACTAGCTTAGTCATATCACACTACACTTTTTGTTACTCTTGTGTATCGTTTTATAAACATACACGTGAGAATATACTGTGAGTCAAATTAATAGAAATAACATATTTAAATATTTTTAAGAGTTCTGTTTCTTACTGTGCGATATACGCACTCAAGATTTGTATGATAAATCATCATCATCTCAGCTGCAAGACATCCACTGTTGGACATGGAAATCCCCAAGATTCTCCATAACAACCGGTCCTGTGTTGCCCGTATCCAAGGGCTTCCCACGACCTTCACTAGGTCGTCGGATCACGTTGCGAGTAGTAGCAAGTATTCTATATGTAATGATATTAATTTATTTTCTCGTGGATAATAAGAGATGTTAAAGAGATGAGAGTTAGAAATCTATTGACACGATAGTGATAGTCTAAACTTGTCACTTAACCAGTACACCTTGTCAGTTAACCGTGTGTGATAAAGTATGGAGTGTGATGTTCGTCATAAATAAAACGTGGATAGTTTGACGGGACTTTGACAGTCTGACCAGCCCTTTAAAACTCATAATTTTCTGCCACCGATTATCTTTTATTGTTTTGTTACGTATACATATCATATGACGTTTCAAGTGACGTAAAACTCTATTATAAAAATGCACTTTATTTTAAATTTTCTGTTTTAATATTTAGTACTACCAAGGTGATATTACTAAACAGTATTCTGTTTTTATATAAACCATTGAGTTTAACGTATAGAGGAAAAACTTCGTTACCAAAGGTCGGCAAAAGTGTAGACAGTGCATTGAGTTAAACGTGTAAGTATTCAATAGATCCATGGTACAAATAGTCCAAAAGCGAGCCATACCTACGCGCCACGAGTTTGGATTGTACTTGGCACACATTCTGATTCTATTATGATGGTTTTCTAAGCAGTAAGCATGTGATTTGTGAATATTTGATTGAAATAAACATAATTACTTTTAATATGGTACATTTTAATGGTGTATTTATAATTTGGTTCATTTACATAATTGTTGTATATTTAGAATTATAGACTATATTCTGGTGTTTTAATTCCTTGAATTTTTCAGTAACGCACCCAGAGTTACATTTTTGAATTATTTGGATATAATATTGCATGAAGTTTGTAGTACTAAGTTAAACAGCAGAATAAAGGTTTTCGTAGCTTCTCAGTGGAGACGAGTTAGTGCCAAATTTGTAAAGATGGTATTTTTTTAATAAACCAAAAAAAAATATAGCATGTATTTTTATTAAACGCTTCCTATTTCATTTATGACAGATTTATTTTTTTTAAATTAATTATATAGTTTTTATTATACAATCACAAAACTATAAAGAAACCTAATTAGTAGGATAGTAGATAAAATTTAAATATTGTAGGTGAGCAGCACTAACGTGTGTGCACCGCGCGGCTATAAGTAATTATTTCAAAAGTATACTCATGATACGATTCTGTATAGATAATATTACCGTGGTACTATGTTCTAGATAAAAGAATTAAGTTGCATTGATAAAAAATATATGTGAAATAGGCAAATAAATTACAATATACATATCACAGACTGATATACATATTATCTTATTGTGTCACCACTATCCCATGAAGGTATCTAAAGACTGTCGTGAGACCAGAGGAAGAGGAAGTTCACCAAGGTGACACCTGACAACAACCATTTATATGATGTACTAGTATTTTTCCGGTATTGTTTACGGTCAACTTCCTTTTATAAAATGATTTAAGATTTGTTTATGTTATGGGAATTGATGGATTAAGAAAAAAAACGTTACGTTATTTCAACTTGATATTATTAGCGTTAACCATACTTCATTTCTTACATTTCTTTTTGTCTGGTTTGCCATCAAAGCCTGTTTTATTAACTATAATTTTTTAACACTTATTTGGACTGTAATTTCGATATTTGCTTTGCCTTGACACAGAGTATCTATGAGAAACACTTTTTATCAAATGGCAATTAAAATTAATTGGCTTACGCCATTTACAAGAATTGAAAATCATATTCGGTTTTATCAAATGGATAAATACACTAAAATTACATTGTCTATTGCATACTTACTTATCTAATAATGCAATGGAAAATTCCAGGAGTATCATTGCCGCAGAGCTAGTATCCGATACACTAGCTTATATTGTCTAGTTACAAACATCATTATCATACATACTGATTTACATGCCTGGTGTCTGTATTACATAGGTTGCCAACTTAGAGTTTTGTGTCCGTCTAAATGTTACACATATGTTTTCTATCTATTTATTGTGTGTTGCCTGTCGATGCTTAGGTCTACTGTGGCCATAATCATTGACTTAATAATCAGATCCTTTGACGTGTTTATACTCCTTGCATAATTTGTAACTCCAGTGTTGATGTCTCGATATCGTAATAATGTGTATTAAAAGAAAATTCTTCTGCCACGCAAAAAAATCAGCATGTTGTACTTGTTTCCAATGCTGCACACGTGTTTGTTCTATTTGCAGTGTCCGACAAGAATGTAAAAAACATGATAAAATTATTTTTGGGCTGCTGCTAAACAAGATTAGGAAAATCGAACAATTTGAAAAAATAAAAAGATGTGTGCACTTATGGACGTACATAAGAAGTTATACTTCTTTGGTGGAACAAGATAAAATAGTTTTAAAAATTTTATCCTTTGCGTTATCCTATGTTTGTAGAGATAGTGACACTAATAATAAAAAAAAGTATAACTTCAAAAAGGTATCTAATGCATTAAAAGAAAATTTTATTATAACGTTTTATTTAATTAAATAAAATTTATTTAAATACTTGTGCACAAAAAATAAATAAATATTGACTATCTAATTTCACGGTGTCGATTTTTCGTAACGGGGCGCGCGCGCACTCTGAACATTTACTCTCATTATTTTTCCCTAACGTGGCAAAAGATGTATAACTTCAAAAATTTATCGGGCAACTCCCATATGTTATGTTCTTTCATGTTCAAAGTGTTAGAGTAGATAGTGTAGGGGAATTCCAAAAAGATAATTTTAATTATTTTATGCTAACTTCAATTATTTCTTCTTTTTCTGTATTAATTGATATTTAATTGATCCACAAACATTTTCCGTTCTTCTATTAAGAAGAAAAATAAATAAGTATTTTACAAATACGAAATACAATCGCAAAACAAAAGAAAGAAGAGATCAAACAAACAAAAACACTTCAAACTAGTCTAATATTATGTAAATTAATATAACTCATGGAAGTAATATTAATTTATGTGCTTCGAAAATTTCTAGTTTTTCAGAGTGCAATTTATAACATTACCTTTTCGACTGGGTATGAATAGCATGGCTTGATCTAATAAATATTATGCTAATATTAAGTTGCAATTATCGTAACTGGATATGATAGTTTAAAGCGCTGTTAAGTGGTTTCATTGCAATATCTTGCATTGGCACGTTCGAGGCTTTCCAAACAATATAAGAAACTAAAACTAAAAACTGAAAAAACATAGATACTAAGTGAGAATAGTACCTCTATATATTTACAATAGACTGCTCGATAGACGCGTTAGAATAAAATATCAATACTAAACCACAAGAACTAGAATAACGGTAACAATATAAGTGTGGCAGACAGTAATATAACAAACAGTTATAATACATTCAATGTAGAAATAAGGGCACATCCACATCACGAATTCTCTTCATCGACAACGATCGACTATCATTAAGGTTACCAGCATCATAAAAACTTAAAATACCGTTTAAGAGATCAGAGAATCAATCATCACATAATAAACAAGTTGACGTCTGTACATGGGCGGTCCTTAAAACTTACAATAACATGAGGATACAGGGTTGTGTACCAAGCCAAACCTAGTCTATGAAATTTGTTATTTGTATCTTGGTCTGTCCTGTATGTTTGCGGCATCCTAAGTGTTTATAAGATTGTTAAAATAATCCACTTTTACTGTTTTTTACATGGTGTCCATTTCTGCGATTCAAACGTACGTGAGCGTTACTATGGGTCACATTAAAATAACACTCTATCGATCTGTCTATTCATAATACGAACAATTCATAATTAAATTTATGTAGTAGAAGATGTGTATATTTCAAAGTTGCCTGCCTCGTTGGCCTAGCGGTTAGCGTATGCTCGGTCAGTTCAAAATGTGCTGAGTTTCTATGGCTACAGAAATACTTAGTTTAGCTCGGAGTGCCAACTGCCAAAGCAGTTGGATTCTTAATCCGCGTACTTCAGAGAGTACGTAAAACCATCGGTCCAGCGCCTGATCGTGTCAAATAACCGTCCCATCGGATTGTGAGAGTGAGGGAACAGAAAGTGCACCTGTGTCTGCGCACACACTTGTGCATCATAACATCTCTTACGTAGCGAACTAGTCTCCGTTGAGACTGGCCATCATGGCCGAAATCAGCGAGGAGTACAACGTATCAAAGTTATAGGTGTAGAGAAAACCATTTGGTCAAGGTTACTTACGCATATTAGAAGATTACTTAAATATAAAACCACGCAGCAGGCGATTATTCTGTAAATATTTAGTAAGCAAGCAACCAAAATTTGCCGACACATAAATTATTATGTGTATTTTTCTATTCAATTAAAAAAGGAATATAACACAATACAAGCTCGTGCTATCCCCTTTGGATTGCCACTATAACCCTCAGTTTGTTACCCTTGTTCCGCATCTAACAGCTCTTTACCGCTATTAGATTTTACACAAGGAACCGCTAGTTTCTCAACATATGCATATCTATTAAAAAACTTTAATTGAACACCGCAAACTATATTTACATTTTGTATCATGTTTATAAATTAATATTTTTCAACTTCTAGGAAAAATAACCTTTAATAAAAGGTCATTTAATCGATGGCGTTTCATTTAAGATAGATTGCTTTATCATGAAGTTTTATTACCTACATACTTAAGTATAACTAAACTGAAACTTTGCATTAATATTCCTATTATGCCTTTCTTGTTCCGTTGATTAAAAGTTAACAATTTTTTTGCTTAACATATTACTTGTACGTTGTTTTGTCGACAAACATATTATGTATTAGATTGAATTTTTATGAAACATGAAATATGTTTAAATGCGAATGTAGAATTATTATATATTTTACCAGCAACTGGTTAAAATTAAATAATTTTAATTACTACATTTATGTATCAATAAACAGTATGAACCACAAGCTCCTTTGCTAATGCATCAAAATGTTCTTCACCATTAAAGTAATCAACTCCGAACACTATCTTACAACAATACGTTGAAATTAATCGATATTTAAAACTCAACGGACTTGAATCGTAAAGAATAACAAACCTATTATGTGTCAACAAATATATTCTATGACAATGTTGCGCCGTACAGCATACGGAAGCTTTTGACAAACAGCTTCCCCTAAGGGGTTTATCTTCGCAGGTACAAATGTACTGAGCCAAACCAGTTTAACGGTCGTGCTCCGAACCGTTAACTGCGAAATGGTTCGTCGCCGTATAGAATTAAGAGCTTGTTAATAGTTTGCAGATCCGTAAGGAATGTTTGCTTTGTGAGTATATCTCTTGTTAGAGATTAGTGATTACATTGAGAACACCAAATAACTGAGTTCTCTCACAAAATCGTGTTTCTCCAATATGTTATTACAGTAACAAATATGATAGAAAATCAATATTAACATTTCTATTACCTCTTGATCTTAACTCACCAACTTATAGGGAGTTGAGATCAAAAGGTCTTAGCTTTTATTTAAAAGCGTAGAGGGAAATTGATAAAGAGCTGTAAGGCAACAAGGTTCCTATTTAATTATCGTAATTGTTCAATAGGCAAACTCTTCTTGCTAGTCTTTTAAGATAATAAAGATATAAAAATAATATTATTGAGTAATATTATTATTAATTGGAAGGTCTGACTCTAAATATTGTTTATACACGTTAATGACAAATAAATTACCCTGTTAATTAGTTATTAATTCCTTTTCTAAATAAATGTTTAACTTGTTTGCGATCGCCCCGACCCGGTTTTATAACATTAAAATAAAGTACTTCAAGATTTCTGCTGATATTCTAAGTAAACTTTTTGGTCATAAACGGTTCACGGAATCACCTATAACACGTTACTGAAAATACTACCCAAGTTAAACCGTATTCTCCCAATTAGATATCTTCCAACGGATTAAGAATACAGAGTGTCACAACCTACCCTACCTACTCTTCCTGTGGGGGTTGTAAGAGGTGAATAAAAGGAATAAAATATGCCAGACAACATTAATGCAAAGAGAAGAAAAACTTAAAACAAACCCATTTTTTTTAACGTGTGGAAACCCCCTCGGTTCGTCACCCCACCGGGATTTACGGCGGGGTGGTGTGTCGGAATCGGACCTACCACACGGTGTGCCACTCTGCGCCTGACATAGGAGGGATCCGGGAACAGCTGCTATTACGACATCCAGATCCCTCCTAGCGCTTGCCCGCTGCCGCGGGCACCATCTACGGGTTTCTCGCAATTTTTGTTACTTATGAATCAGATATTATTCTAAATTTCATTGGTTTTAATTTTGTTGCCTCATTTTAATTAAAATTAATCCTTATAACGTAAGCTATCTGCTAGTGAAAGTTCCGTCAAAATCAGTCCAGCCGTTACAGAGGTTAACTGGAACAAACAGGCACACAGACCAACAAAAATTTTTAGTTTAGTTTTACAGACACTTTAATTTTTTTGCATGGATTATTTACGGACCTAAAAAAAAGACACCTCAGTTATTTGTTTTGTCATTTCTTCCCAGAATGAGTCTCAGGAAATCGGGCTTTATAGCTAGAAGACGTCAGGCCTTCTATCTATAAAGTCCGACTTGTAAAAATGTCTGCAAAGACTATTTATCATTTGAGGCTCTTTGATCTCTTCCTCCAGAGTAATGGACAGGAGGGGTTTGACCTCCGGTTACCTCACTCACTCGGTGACAAGCAACTAAAGAACTGCATAACACCATTCGTCTGTAAGGCTGTGGCCGTGCCGTGTACCAGTTAATTCGTGCCGAAGTTGCTCTCTCAAGTTGTCAAATCACTCTTTCTTGACATCATTCTTTTAATTTTCAAACACATTATATTTATAACCTTGTCTTCCCAAATCTAATTATGTTTCCCGACATTAACTTATAACAGTTAGGTATTCACGACTGTAATACTCAAACCCTTTGTGAACATGAATTACTCAATAACTTCTAATAGGGTTATAAAGTATTCTAAATTATTGAGTATAACATGTCCTCATTCGCTAAGTCGATGTTCAATGCATACTTAAGTAGATCACGTATTGTCATTACCATGATAATTACCTACTTAATAAAAATTCAACGTTTGACGGTGGGAAATTTTGTGTTGTGGCGCTTGTATTAAGTTCGGTGGTACTCTGGTCTAAAGACTTGCCTCATGCAAAGTATCTTGAATGTATTTTGGTACAAGTTAATATAGCTTTTGGTCGTTATAGCAATAGTAACAGGTGTTTGAGAGGACACATTTTTGGTTAAGTGAAACCTATTAAAGACTCCATTCCTGAAATATTCTTGTAATGGTAAAGCATAAGATAGAATAGAAAAATCAGCGAATTATCATATTAGATTAAATATGTTACAAATAAAGGACAGAATCTGAACCGAAAATTTCGTGATTTTATATACGTATATATTCTATTTTATATTTTGTACATTGTTCGTTGTAAAACTTTCTAATTCTTTATAAAAAAAGTATTTGCCTTTTTGTTTAGTTTAAATATTCATTGCCAAAATGATTTCTCGACATGGACGTAATTTTTGAGACAATTTTCTCGCAACTTCATTCTTAAAGAAACTAGTCATTATTGATTGAGTCATTTTGCTTCTCTAAAAACACAATACAAAAATTAATTTTAAAATGAAAAATATTTATATTCTTCGCTGTACATTCTTATGAAATTCATTTGTTTTAAAATTTAGCTTATGAGCATTTTATTACAGAAATATACTGTTTTCTACAAGACAAACCCTTAAATACTAACTAGTAAACCCCTGTCATTGCACATCTTCAAAGAAACTATTATAAATAGTTTAACTAACAACCTAATCACGACATATCAAATCTGTTTAAGCCTGTTAACCCTTTGCGATTCAATCTCCTCATTAGTTCCGCTCCACACTTTGCGCTATTTATTTAGCTAATCGTTAAGCACACGCATCTGTATTTAGACAAGAGTGTGCGTGTTTAGAAACGAAATCATAATGAAACTTGTTTGTTTGAAAATTACACTTTTACAATACAGTTAAATGTAAAAAAAAAACTGACAATGTTTACAAAAGAAAATGAGATCTAAACACAAAAGCCACTTTTGTGAAATTGGATTTTTGTATCTTTTGGTGTAGTGCTTGAGTCGCTTGTGTGGGTTGAAATCTGTATGATATCTTTTATGACGCTTTGGAAAAGTCATTATTTTTAAAGTAAGGAAAGGAATTTATATAACTTAGTCCTACAATAGTTACCAATCGTACCAATAGTATATGGCATTATGGGTTTATTTCGACTTTATTGGTTATAATTGTTTTGAGCCTTTAAAAGATACCGATAAATTTAAGAGAATAGAATGAATATGCATGCATAGATCTGATTTATTAAGGTTATAAATCCAAATGATTTTGAAGATTAATTGATATTTGCTCATCTTTCATGAAAAATATGGATGCGAACGGAATTTGGCAAGAAGACAGTTTTTTATCTGAATTCATACATAGGAAATTGACTGTGGAAAACAAGGTACATCGGCATTTAGGTGTATAGTCATAATTTTGATGGAAGCACCATTTGTATGTATAAGATTTAAAAGGCCACGTATTGAGTTGACAGACGGTAAGAAAATGAGAAACCATTGGCTATGTATGACTAACATTAGGTAATACCTACCACCACTAGATACAACCTGTTATAACTCTATATTATCACTTACTGAACATTATCTTGCTAATACTTGTGACGTAACATTAATGATTACCTTGACTGATCCACTAAATGAAATGCATTATTAAACTCATAATGTAGCTTTATTTAAAATATTAAACACTGGCTCATACACTACCCTAATTATTAGACTGACGTAAGAGCCATACACACTATAGAAGAAGGCAATGAAATATTACATATGTAGATATTTCTGTTCAATATGGATTTGTAATGTAATCAGGTATGGTATTGGCATAAGATAGGTAAGGCGTGACTGAACATCAATAACCTCTTGTATGACGTCCAACCAATAAAATATTAGTAATTGTTACCATACTTGTTATGCAAAAATAATACTATAGATATAAATGTTCTGTTAGTTTATTACCTTGTCTACTCTTCAAATAATCTAGTCCAATACAAGTTTGTCAACATAAATGGGAGTAAAACGATAACAGTTTAATTCTATATTTGATTAACATTTTTAGGACATTATTTTTATAAAGCATTATAATTAAGTAAATTATTAAACGAGTTTCCCATATTATTACTTCTAAAGAAGTCGTTGAACTTTGAATCTCATTATTTATATTTGCAGATGGATTGGCATTGACATTAATATAAACTTAAATTGAAGTAATACTACTACCGTTACCGCTCCCAGTATTTACTTTAATTATTATGGCACTTGATGGACAGGTTCCAGCTTCCGGGCTTTTTATTCACTGACGTGTTTTAGATTGCAAAACCACTAAAACAACCCGCAGCCAACTAATCAGAATTATTTTTATGAATTGTCATCAACAAAATTGTCAATAAAACCACTGTTTTTAAACGGAACAAGACAACAGATTGGGATATCAATTCAAACAGATTGGCTATTATGATCATATGTTACATCGGTTCCGATTCAAAATACGTTCCCGTATAACAATGTATGCATAAGGAAGGGAGTGGATTGGTGTGTTCGTCTCGTCATAGTCCTGTCCGAACAAAGAGGGATGTGTTTTTATTCCCGATTGTTCTCCACAAAGAGGTCCAACAGTCGAGCATTCACTCACCGGCGAGGCCTAGGGTTGCCATAACTATAAACAAAATTGTTTTATCCTCTGAGAAAAGGTTTGTTTGTGACCCATTCCCTTTAAGGGTGAACATAAAGTTGAGGAGCGATGATTGGCATACAGTCCACTTATTTTATTAAATTTTAATAACATTTTTGAGCCTAAGTATATTCTTTTTGTTACTTCCGTCCGATAGTTGAAATGGGTTGACATGATATATTTATACTTAGATAACTTAAATAATCTTCTAATACGATACTAAATGAGACACAAATAGTAAATTAATGGCGTCATTTAGAGTTTGATATTTATTGTAGTTTAATGCTTATTATTGTACATATTTATTATACGTAAGTAACCTACACATTAATTTTGACATCCTCTTTTAAATTGAAGCAATACTAAATTATAAACATATTATGAAACTAAGTGTTTCCACTTGATCGATGGAAATTTTCTTTAGCTTGAGGACCTAACAATTTAGCACTGAATTATTTCTGTCGTGAGTGAGACAAATTTCTACCTCTGTGATTCGCTTTTCGATTTTATCGTCATAATATCCTCTTATAATTCAGATTGATAATGTATTTTACTTCTATTACTGAGACGAAATTTTAAGTAAACTTTTGCTATATTGTTTGCCCAGAATTTTGTAAGTTCCTTTGTCATTGAGTCAACGTTAGCTTATTACCTCTTACTCGGACGTACTACATTTAAGCCTAGCACCAGATTTCGCTCTTCGATAATTGCGTTTCCAGTGCCCTCTAGAATTAATTTAGTTTTGCTATCGTCCAGATGGTTTTTAAAACTTATTATAGGAAGGAAAAATATGTCATTGCTGATACACCCATAAAATCAATATTCAACGACGATTTTCTTAGTAACAATTTTTATACTGTAAACATTTTATACTATTTGTAAGAAACTTACTTGTTGATTAACTTTTAAGATTACAATTAACTATGTTTGCTTAATAGTTTATTTTCTTAATTAATCACATATTATAAACCTCTGTTCTCATCTCTTATAATGGAGTTTATAGCATTGACCATTACGGGATAAATAAATAATAGGATACTTTATTTTATTCATTAAACATCAGGCTATCTCTATTTACAAGTCACTAAAGGGAAGATAGACTTTAATGTTTCGGCTGTTTTCTAAGTCTTTGTGTTAACCTGGTGTTTTAAGCATATTTCAAGTAAGATTTATTAAATATGTATCATAAAATAATAAAATATAGTTTACATTCTTCATAAAAATGTAAATGAGTCCCGAACTCACAGCCCTATCATGTATATTTTTCTACAGCGTGGGTTCCATCGAACGTCACTCTGACAACATTATAAAGCCCAAGCGGATTTCCGAAGTTTTCTTAAAGCTAGTTCACGAGGAAGATATTTTTTGCGTGCTTGAATATAAAATCACGCGCTATGGATGGTATTAGATTGTACATGATTGTCATGTAGAATCTACTAAAAAGGGTAGATTTTTGAATTTTCGATGTTATGTTTCATAGAAGTCAAGCAATTGTCAAAAATTTGTTAAAACAACAAGTAAATTAGTTGTCTCTTCAGGGTTACTCAAATCCTTTTAATAACACTGTGTAACATCGTGTTTATTATCCTTTAACAGTATTTTTGGAATAATTTAAAGGATAACTTAAATAAAAATAGAGATAAATACCAAAAGGAAGTATAAGTTAGTAAATAAGTATGAAATCAAAATCAGTCACCTAAAAAAATTCATTTTATTTAAGAGGTACCCAATTCTGAGTTATTTCATAAATTAATAATACATTCGTGTTTCTTATGTTTTTAGGTATATAAGAAACAAATATCTCAGACAGCCTAATACTGGTACAATGTCAACATGAGAGCTATAGGCAGTCCTGTAAATCATATAAGTAGCCATGAACATACAACAGCTTATGTTTTTAGGTATATAAGAAACAAATATCTCAGACAGCCTAATACTGGTACAATGTCAACATGAGAGCTATAGGCAGTCCTGTAAATCATATAAGTAGCCAATGCCTTGAAATTTTTTTGTTACATTGGCAAAACATAAACACTATTTATTAGATACTTAAAATAGTGTACATAGTAGAAATATAAGATTTGAAAGAATGCTCAATAGCAAAATTGCGAATCAAATTCAATCACTCGTTGAAGATGAAAACGTGCACGAAGAGAAAATTCCTGTAAATGCATAAGACTTTGCCGCGTTGGATTGAAGCAAATAGTGGCTGACACCACATTACAGAATAAAACATTTTTATAACGCTTAGAGTATTATGTAAAGTGGCATACCAATTCACATTCATATTTCGTTTTTATAGAAATACGAACATAAAACGAGAACAGGCAGTTCTGCTTGTATGAGTATCACTAGGCAACGTGGGATGAAGGTAAGTAGGATAAGGACTGTTGATGGTGACAACCCACATTTCTATCTAGAGAATAACTTTGACTGTTAGTTACGTAGTAGAGCCACGCTGATTTCAGCACGAATGGGCGGGCTCGACTGGGGCAGTACTACCCACAGAAGATTAACCTAAAGCGACAGCATCCGTGCTATCGTGTTTCGTTGGTGAGTGCGAGACCGGAGACTCATTGATGCAGGGGTGACAGTTGTTGTCGCAAGTGTTTACAATACAATGCCACGATGATTGTCATGCCTTTTACGACTTCAAACGAGGCGTGAAAAAGCATCTTACTAGGCCGCCATAGTGTGGGTTAGCATATCGCATTGTCTGCATTCGCAATGAGTATGGTGACCTCTTGGATTCTATTCATGCTTTCCATCAGGCAGAGTAGAGTTACTTTGGCAGGTTTGTAAATAAACAAAAAAATAAGCTGTAGTTTGATAGACCTCTCCTGAGAAAGGTTTAATATCGCTGTTGTGTTAATATGCAATGAGTTTTAAAATTGCAAATAGTTAAAAATGGACATCCAAAATGTAAACATTTACTTTATATTCTCTACTCAATAAGACTATTACCGTGCTTTTTATTTTATTAATATATATTACAGCTTAATGTTAACTAACGATATTTAATTTGTTTTCCCTAGTCATTTTTTTTCTAAGACTCGTATTGTTTTAAAGTTTATCAAAATTAATAAACAAATAAATTTGTAATCCAGAAGTTTCAGAACTTATTAAATATAGAAAGTTAATATTTATTGACTTATTACTTTTACTCCCTACCGCTACACCATATACTTACTATCTTTACATTAATTTGATATATACTGCCACATGCTGTGCTGTCGTCGGATCTTAGCTCTTAAAACTATAATGATAGCAAAAATAACTACGTATTCAGATACCCAGAGAATTCTCGGCAGACCGCAGCTACTACTTGCAACCAAAGCCGTTAAAAAGATACATATTTTGATTTCCTGACTTTGTTTTTTAAGTTTCAATAACTCAACATTATCCATCAGACTGATTTTATACGTTGATATACGTCTCAGCTACACCTAGTATTGTAGAAAAGTGTTTGAAATGCTTTTTTGCAGAGTAGGACGTCTATATGTTAACGGTATAGCGCTCTGAGCGCTGCTCGGATGACGAACAGTGGTGCGCACGGGCAAGGCCACGCCCATTGCGATGACGTGAAACCAGTCACCGAGTATATTTTTTTGTCTGTGTATGAAATATTAAATTCATGTTTTCAAAGCTAAGCGTACGTATCGAAACTTGTATTATTTACGCAAGTCATCGCAAAAAATAGCAAAAGAATTACTTACCTTACGTAAATTAATCTTCAAAATAAGATTATATTTTAAATATACCACACGTTAATGTTATGTCACTACAAAAAGGAAGTAATAATCCTCCTCATTTAATAATACTATGCTTGTTAAGGTCTATATAAAAATCTTAAATATTTTATCTTCAATACATGCATTTAACATTAACTCGTATGTATTTGTCTACTTACCATAAGCTTTTGCACGAAAGGAATAGTTCTTACCTGAAACAAAAAAAAGGTCTGAGTTTAGGTTTTTGTTTCTTTGTCACCAATAACAATAGTTGCGAAAGTTGCCCGAAATCTCCATTTTGTTTTCTACAGATCATTAAACAGAACCCTAATAAAGTTAAAATCTTTGCATAAATATTTTACCGTTGCCAAATGCCCTGAAAAAATATACTTGGACTGTGAAAGTATTTTTAGTTTTAAATCATATAACATATGAGTATCATTCGTTTTTTTAAGGTCTCTACTGTAAAGCAACAAAGGTTTATAGTCTAAAACCACTAAGGTTTATCTGATTTGAAATTCGAAAGTGGTCTTTAGGAACTGTTAGAAAATTTTAGAAAGGTCTCCAGTAGCTTTCATTGTAAAAGTATTAAATATCGATGGTGAGAGAGAGCCTTCTTGCTAAGAAGATGCATATGTCTAGCAGAGGACCGTTAAAAGACAGCGATGTCTTGTAATATACACATACTGTTCAATTTATTAAGTGAACCACGTCTATCAATAACAAAAGTTATTGGGATTCCAGTGACGATAAAATAATTCACAGTCTATGGGATGTTTGGTTATATAGGCCGTAAAGAAAAAGCTCTAATCACGGGAGTAGGTAAATCAGTTCTTAATACGAAAATATGGTAATTATTTATCGATGTATATACTTTTATTTAGGGCGCGCGCGCTTTCTTGTCTGTCGCACTTAGTAGATAGCTAGCGCTATAATTGACTCTTCTAACCTTAATCAACTTAATGATTTTCTATATCTATTAATAAATATTTTTTTCAATAATTAACCTTTTAAAGTATCACTGACTTGTCCGACTATTATGATGAATTGTTATAAACGTAACTTTTTATTCCTTAATTTTCCACACTTACGGATTTTATTTTGTCTTCAAACGTCAATGAGATTAAACTGTAACTATAATATCTCAAATATCCTAGATCCATCAATTACAAAATGTATATTGTATATATATCCGTATTTTTTTAAATCGTTGTAAAATTTAAAATAGCAAAAGCGTTATAAGGTTTTTGTGTGTTCCGGTATAAGAATAGTTTTACATTAACCAATACTTATTTTTCTTAAAATTTTCAAATCTTACTGTTTGCTTTAAGAAGAGCTTGTAAAAAAGTGTGTATATACCGTGACATTCACCCACAACTCTCTCAGACAATAACTTTGACTGTAATTTAATATGTGTACACATTTGATTATAGAGAAAGAGAACTCCCTTTATTACTCATCACATAGTAAACAGATATTACTGATAGACTAATACTGGTACAATGTCAACATGAAAGCTATAACGAGTCTTGTAAATCAAATAAGTAACCATGAAAATCCTACAGCACATAGCCCTGAGATTTTTTTTGTTATATTGACAAAACATAAATACTATTTACTGTATACTAAAAATAGTGAGCATAGGTGAAATACGCGATTTGATAGAATTTACAATAGTAAAATTGCAAATCAAATTCAATTACTCGTTGAAGATGAAAACGTGCACGAAGAGAAAATTCCTATAAATGCATAAGACTTTGCTGCATTGGGTTGAAGCAAATAGTAGTAGACACAACATTACAGAACAAAATATTTTTATAACGCTTAAAGTATTACGTAAAGTGGCATACGAATTCACATTCATATTATGTTTTATAGAAATACGAATATAAAATAAGAACAGGCAGTGTGATTTCTGCTTGTGATGTGGATGAAGCTAGTGACTCATTAGTTTATTTTTGTAGTTTCCCGTACAACGGCATTGAAGTTTAGACGTAAAATTTTACTGATTGTGTAGTAAACTCTACATACATTTTGTATTTGATATGAAATATTCATTTGTAAACGCTATAGAGTAACAAGATGTATGTTTTCATACCAATTTTCAACTGTTATGTCATTCTTATATTATTGCATAAATGAGTCAAATACACATGCAATATTCTGTAATTCTGTGAATGAAAATTCGAATGTATTGAATTCTGTTATTAGTACAAGTTGATCAAAAATCTGTGGAAACTTGGAAGAAGTAAGACTAGTCCACTAGTTTAAAGTCATGCAGCAAGTTGGGCATGCCATGGAGCGAACTATCCTTGGACGTTTCTTTGAAGATTCATTGGAAATAAGGTTATTCAACACAGAACTAAAGTTTTTAATGTAACTCTCAGAATAGTCATAACGAAGTAAAAATGGTAGACATACGCTCCCGAAATAAACGGTTCGGTTCTTTCTTTCTGTGCAGATCGGTTAGAGCCTGGAATTCATTGCCAGCGCACGTTTTTCCCTCCCACTACGATCCCGGGTCCTTTAAGCGGGACGCGAAAAAGCATCTTATTAGGCCGCCATAGCGTGGGTCGCCATATTGCACTGTCGTCATTCGCGGTGAGTATGGCGAGCACCGCTCTTGGATTCTGTTCATGCTTTCCATCAGGCAGAATAGAGTCACGTTGGTAGGTCAACTATAAACAAAAAAAAAATGCACTGGCCACTATCAACGGAGGATCTGTGGGCAGTTACAGCGAGACTACGTAAACTAAGACCACGAATCGGTTAACGAAATTTTAGAACTCCTAGTTACACTGATGATCTGAGGAAAGTACTTAGGGTCGAATATAGACAAGATATATAGAGTACTTTACCCTATGTCAGTACTGGACTACAGTTGGTTGATTAGCTGATTAAAATATTTCATCATTAAACACTGTATCCGAGGTTAATCTGAATTTACTAACAACATCTAAATAACCTGAGCGGCGTGAGCAAAAGCTATATATAAGGCCAGAAAATCCTTAAGTTGTTGGTTATACATACATAAAATTACGCCTGTTTCCGCTGAGAGGTAGGTAGAGGTAGGGTAGAGTCCTATATAAGGCACATTTTTCGCTAGTGTTTTGGTCCAACGTAATAGGTGGTGAGTCTATTGCCGCTAATATGGATGTTTTGTTTGCCAAAGCTGCGTTGGTTCTCATAACAAAAAAGATGCTGAAGATTTTATAGGAAAAGGGTTTCAATGTGTTTGTGGTAACATTCACAAACGCCGAAGACATGCTTCAATAACAACTAACGAAGATATGTCGTATCATGTAGAGATGCGTTACAATATATTATGTAATAGCGTGAAGAGATTGCCTAGACAATTTATTGTTACAACTATTTGGGCTGCGATTCACCAAGCACGATAACCTTCCTGTACAGGCATTTAACAGTCCACTGCTGGACATAGCTTTCTTCTTAGCACCTCTTGCATATTTTGTTCCCTAAGTCGCCTCTTACGACACCCATAGGAAGAACAGAACTGATGACACTCCGTCACCACACGGAGAATGAATTCATTGTAAGTAAATCGATCCATTTAATAGAGTTTAATATTAGAAAAGAATAAACTTTTATGTACATCAGATAATACAAAAGACATAGGAGAACACAACAATAATCAGGCTGGTTTTAATGATCTTCACTGTTGTGATGTGGTTTTAGACTTTAAATTAAACCGAATTACAATAAATTTGTTTTAACAATAGTTTTAAAAAGTTTAACAATAGTTTTGCAGAATTCATGTGTACGTGTTCTTTAAAACTATTGTATTGAATACATGTATATGTGTAATTATACGTATATACAATTTTCTACACCATTAAGGCCTTAAGTGCGGTGATGTACATAGGTAGTGCATAAAGTTTGTAAATAAATAAATAAAATAATTAATGTCTACTAATAAGTGGTCATAGTTGGACAGTACAGAGCAAACGTTGAAGGAGACCTTTGTTCTTTATCAGTGGACGGATATATGTAGGTTGATTGAGAGCAAACGTTCTTACTTTAAATAATCATTTGCGTTAAATATTTGTTACCGTGTTTCAGTTGTTTTATTTTTTATTTCTTTCTTATTTGGCGTAGATGTGAAAATTTCTACGAATCAGCACGATGACTAAAACCAGTTTTTCTATGAATATTTTATACTGAACACAATACATAACATATCTTATAAAACAATTAAATTACCGGAACGAGACCCAGAAGTTAAGTCAAAATAAGCGTTCCAAACAACAATGAATGACGTTCATACCAAAAAAACATTCATTATTCAGAGGGGTGAGGCGCCTAAACCCCATTCAATAACACAAATATTTATCGTAGGAAGTTCTTCGCTCCTCAATGATGGGAATCCCGCCCGGCATGTTATTGGCTACCTGTGAACATGACCCGACCGCGTGGTGTGCCTCAGATCTTACGAAAAACCGAAGAAACCCCTGTCTTTCACAAAAACACTATAATGTGAAGATTGTAAATTGGTCGCCGACAGTCGTGTTCCACGGAATGATTACTTTTCATTGTGTAACTTTTGTTGGGCACTTCCATTTGTTTGGTTTCGAAGAATAGCATTAGGGTAATTTCTCAAAATATTTTGGATGGCAATAACATTTATTATAAGGTAATAATTATATTGTATGTACATACAATTACATAACATTACACTACATTCTCGTGTATTTCTAAATACATACATATATCACAGACTAGCTGACCCACGCCTAGCCTAGACCGTAGGGTGATACACTGTGAACTAATTTGTTTACCATCAAAAAGGTTATGAGAGCCAACTTTTAAGGAAAAACATATGCTGTCGTGGACTTTCTTTAGAACTTTTAAAGAGAAATAATTCTCTTGTACGTTATCTTTGCGAAACTTTAACCGTTTACGCAGCGCACGGAACAACTCTGAAACAATATTTTACTCCGTTTTTGCAACATTTTTTATTGATACTCTGTTATTAGTAGTAGTTTAAAGATATAGCCTATAGCTTTCCTGAATAATAACACTAAAAGAATTTTTTAAATCGAAACCATCAAACTCCTCAGCTTTATAATATTAGTATAGATAGTATAGATTAACTGCACAAAGCACAAGATAAATGATTGTGTCAAGCTCAGTAACCACTTAATCAGCATGCCAGTCCTTTTTTTTATAATATTTACAAGGACACACTCACATTTGTTTATTTGATTAGCTACTTACATTTACTTATATATGGTGAGAGACTAACGTCGTCCATGGAATCTTGCTATTTAAAGAGTCACAAATGCGCAGTAGTCGGCTTAATAACCAGTAACGAGATTCTGGTAACCACACTCATAGTGATACGCATCAAAAGAGCTGCTCAGCACAGATTTTCTTTGAAGTTGCGGTATCCAGCCATGCTCCAACACATATGTGCCGAAGCTTGGCTCTCTCACGATAACAGGCAAAGTGCAGTGTCCTGGTGTCATCACGTAATGTAATTTTTTTAAGCGAAAATACATTTATTTATTGTTTGATGAAGGTCTAAAAAATAATAATTAAAGGCAGAAGTGTATCGCAAAAAATAGTTTTAATTTATAAAATACTGTAAGTTGCTGATATACTAGTAACACTTTGTGGAACTAACACCATGTAAAAAGGTTTGATAGCAGTACCATTTAAAGGTCCTTTTTCAACAAAAAAATGCACAACAGATAAATTACCACTTTGCACTTAAAAATGTACAGTTCAATGTGCTCAAGGGAATTCAAAAGGTAAAGTGTTGGTGGCACCTTTCAACATCGCCTATTTGAAAAGCCGCACGTATCACGAACAAAGACGTGCTATACTAATAAAAATACCGGATCGTTTGAAACACAACAAGAAGTGGAAATCAATCACTCACCGGACAAAAGTGCAACCGTAACTGGCTCTCACGTTTACGAGAAGTTTACGAACTCCTGACATACTGTTAGAGCTTCACGCTCGTGAACCAAAAACTTTGATTGACAAAATGTTTTGTATTTTAGTTCGATGTTAGTTTAAATTTACGAAGTTGTCACAACTATTTAAATAACACGCGACGTGCAATATGACGCAATGTTAGAAGAAAATGAAATTGTGTTGTGCATTTTATTACAGATTTTTGATAAATCTGAAATAACTTGTGTAATTGAAAGTACTTACCGAAACCTGTGAATGGTCATAACAGTAGATAAATTACTTTCAAGAGACGGCATTTTAGTTCTTTCCAGTACTTATGTATCAACTTGACTATCAACAGACATATGGAATTACAATTTAAGATCTAAAATATTGTGTTTTAATGTTACTAATAATTGCATGATCAATTTTTTATATCTTTAAACAGAATTATTATATAGTTATTCGTGGACTTTTTTGTAGATATTTTTAAATACACAATTTAATTTGGATATCTACATCGAGTAGCAAAGCCAGCAAAAACAGATTTTAAAATTCTGTGTTTTTTATTTTTATTTTAAGAGCCTGTCAAAGTGATTCTACTAAACCTGATGAAAAGCAAGCAGAATCCAAGAGTTGTGGTCTATACTCTTAGCGAAAACAAGCGACGTAGTACGGTGACCCACACTATGGTCGCCTAGTGAGATATTTTTTCACGCCACACTTGGAGAAGTAAAAGGCATGACAGTCATTGTGGCAGTAGCACTACGAGTATCACTCCTGCATCAATGGGCTTCCGGTCTCGCACTGGCCAACGAACACGACAGCACGGAAGCTGTCGCTTAATTTGATTTTCTGTGAGAAGGTAGTAATGCCCCTGTCGATCCAGCCTGTTTTTTTTTGAGTGTACTCAACATTGATTTTTCTTTATATGTTCTATAAATATAATCATAACATAGGAGTATCAAATGTATACCTTCCTTGAAACACAATCGTTTTGTAGCTTAAAAAATCTATACCAAAAGCAACTTCGTTTTATACTATGTCAAGATAATTTATTTAAGTAGGTATAATGTTAGCGATTAGCTATTTAATTAAATTCAACACTAACGTTTCTTAATTAAGTACCATTGATAGAAGTTGAAAATTGGTTGAAACCTCTTCTAAAATTTCGTTAATAAAATTGTCATATAGGAGTCGAAATAAAATAAAACGATTTATTTATATTAACATTTAGTGAAATAACGCATGCTTGTACAGTTTTTTTAAGATTTTTATTTTGTCTAAAAACATTTTAAACTTGTCTACTTATGTTTAATTAGTAAATGCTTAAAATCGATTAAAAAACCTTGAAGATTCTGTAACTTTTAACATATTTTACATAATTGCGTTAAAATACTGACATGTATTTAGACTAGATTTCACTGGCCGTCCGAGGTCCATTAGTCTTTAACGAAGGACGGGGCAAACTTGTCGAATCGTCAGACAAATCTAAGGTACCAATATCTTTGAATGGCCTTGCGAACTGAACATCTAAAACGTAACTGCGTATTTAAATTTCATGATGCTCAGAAAACTTAGTTCTATTTTTATAGCCAAAACTCAAGCGTCATGAGTGTTATGAAAGAGCATCATAAAACATAATACGCAGTTTAACTATCAACTACTATTTTATTTTTAATAATCACACATCCATTAAGGAAATATAATTCATGCAATAGGTACAAAAAAATATATATCAATATTTTAAACTGAAAATATATCTTTGTTTGAAATAAGATTCGTCGGCATCACAGTTTATTTAAAAAAGATTACTTACATGGGAAGTTAATAACAGATAAAACAGAAATGACGCAATATTTACTAACAACGTTCATAAACTTGACTTCAAATCATATTCGTTGAGCTTACTTTACACATTTTCCTTGTTTGATAGTCACATTTCACAACTGTTTTGAGGGAAGTAAACGATAAAATGACTTAGAAGTAAGAATTAAGAATTTACAATACAAGCCGAGGGTAGGCACTGGAGTACTAGCAGCAACGAGTCCAGCGATCGACTGACATGACGCATGGATTAACTGACTCATACAAAATTGTGGTCGCGTTAACGTCATTGTCGAAAGAATAGGGAAAAAAGGAATCGAATACTTTTATGTGCGGCAAATAATGTTATATTATGAAAGAATGTTCGGTTATCAGCGTGCTTTTGATATGTTATCTTATCGAAAGCCTATAGCAAGGTCACTGTCAATTTCGTGTGTACCTTGTGCTAAATTATTGTAATAAATAATGTTTGATACTGCACTGGTTTTACATAAGATGTTGTATAATCGTTTTGAAGATATCTGGCAATGTGGTAAAAACTCTTTAGAAAGGGGGTGTTCTATTTGTTTATAGGTAGCAATTTTTAGAGTTTTTTCAGTTTTACAAGTAAAATCTATTCTTATATTCGTACCTAGATCTAACTATACATTCTTTGTTTGGTCTGTTACTTTAGCCTTGTCATTAGTAATCCTGATTGCCGAACGGAACCTAGACTCGGATTCGATTCCCACAAAGTACAAATATTTGTTTAATGTGCACAATGTTTTGCTCTGTATTTGGGTGATATCTATGGTATGTGTAGTGTGTATTTAGTAGTGTATGTATCTTTATCAGAAGTCTGGTTACCATGGAACAGGCGTTGCTTAGTTTGAGAGTAAATAACTTAGCGTTAAATTTCTCAAGTTACTATTATCATTATAATACACGTATGTATTCCTCAATCTCGATTTTAAATAAGAATTGAAAATGAAGATCAATTAATATTGTAGGAATTAAGTAAATTATGAATTAGTGCAGCAGATTATATTAATTCTAAACACTTAAAATATCAATGACGTTTATTTTTAGTAGTTCACTTATACGAGTTCTACTGAGATTTCTTGTTGCTTACTCGCTAATAAGCTACTTAATACAATTTCATTTGTTTAAGTTCTATTGAAAAAATTATAGTTATGACGATATTGTAGCGTAATTCTTACACCGCAAGATTTATAATGGCGTGGCAGCAGCTTACGAAGGAACTTCACAATATGCAATATGCTGAATTTAGCTGCAGTGATTAATAAATTTAAATATTTCTTTTCTTAGTAGACCGAAATGGATGGCATTGTATAAAGCCCTCCAAAGTAGGTAACCAAATGGGAATAATGCAATATAATTTGTACAATATACGAATAGCAGTGTGTGAAACACTAGCTGTCGTGCACGTGCTGTTTGCCTGTGAAGAGAGCCTGAAGAGTACCCACCTAGCATATCTCCTTCCTAAGAATCAAAGTATCTTTATGCCCATTTTAATTACTATCGTTTTAAGAGTCTAGTTGTAAAAGCCTAACACAAAAAGTTATTTATAATATGAGTAAGATTTAATGAATTAAATACTACAGGTACAGAATTAAATTCAGCTTGTTTATTTACTGTGTTTGACACACTATAGTTAAATGTAGAGAATATGTGATAATATTGGTGAATTATCAACAGGTGATACGACCAGTGTTGCAAGTGCTATATAAGTACTTTCAACAGCTTACCATCAGCTTGTAATGTCACATATCTGTGTATATTTATATCCATATGATTAACGTGAAATGATGCATCAAGGTGTTATTCAGACTAGAAATGATGCAATAGGTAACTGTTGCTTCCATTTTTAATACTTATATGTAGAATAAAGCCTTAATATATTAAACATTTATATTAAATTATTGCTTAAAATGCGGTTTAAAACTGACAGATTATATTTGAGCGCGAAAATAGATGTACAGTAGCAATGACGTCACTCGTGTCTAGATACAATACATAAATATTTCACTTTAGTACGGTTTATTTAAAATAGATCATTCTGATTATCCATTAATTTCGGATATTCATACCAATACTTCCAATAATATTCTGGGAAAGAGCCGAGCTGAGTCATATTTTGTGCCAATATGTCTATCAAGCCGTGATTGCTTTAATACAGCAGTAATAACATGTGTTTACATGTATAACATACACATCTTTAAAATATTTAGCAGCTTTGTAAACTACATGTATGTATATTCAAATATACATACATACTCAATTATGTAATGGAGATTATTTCTATTGATACACTGGATATACTGAAGATACTGGAAATAACTATATTAATATTCATCATCATCAGCTTCTAATAGTCCACTGCTGGACATAGGCTTCTCCTTAGAAAAGAGGTTTTGGCCTATTATACCACGCTGGTCAGACGGCTTGCTAGAGGGATGATGTTGTCCTGTGTGGTTTGCTTTCTTAGTCGCCTCTTACGACACCCCACGAGATGAATCGGGGTGGTGTCGTTACGTCACACGTCAATTTTAATACTATCTGTAAGTAATCAAAGATTGTAAAGAATAAACATAGCCAGCTAATTTATGATTGGCTGTGATTTGTTGATGTTGTTGGCAGTAGCTGAAGAATTCGCTTCACAATCTCTGTTCTGTAATCCTCGTAATATTCCCTATTTGAGCTCAAATAATTGCAGTATAAATTGCTGAAGTCCAATCTTATTTTCACATAGTACAGAAGTTTAGTTGCTGTAATTTCTACACTTAAAATCTTCTGACAAAAAATTAAAATACAATTTTTGATGGATTATTATAAGTCTGCATTGATTACTTTATTTTCTATTTTTTGAAAGTACATTAAACAGTCTCAACAAATAATACTTATTTTCATAATTCACATCCGTGTGATGACGGATTAAGAATATGTAGTGTTACCACTCTTATTCATCCTGTGGGTGTCCTAAGAGGCGACTAAGTGAACAACCTATTCAGGAAAATATCACTACGAAGAAAAGGAAAACGCGAAACAAACCGTATTCCAACCTGTCTGGCCAGCGTGGTATAGTAGGCCAAATCCTCCTTGCTAAGGAGACGGCTATGTCCAGCAATGGACTGTAAAGGACTATTGATAAAAGACTGTCGAATTCATAATTCAGTTCAAATTTAGTTGCTGTGTCGTGTTCTATAACTGTCATTACTTGACGCTAATTTGTCTGCTAAAATACTTTCAACAATAATAAAAACATCATAGTGATTCATTTTTTATATTTTTATAACCTTTTAATACCACAATTTTTATACACATTTATATGTATTTGCATCTTTATTACCGACGACGTTATTGTGTAAGGACATCATAGTAAAGTTATGGCCGCCGAGATCGGATAAAGTAATCATATCCCGGCATTGTAATCAAGAAGATGCTTGTGGCACTTAGGCCACAATTGGGTGGTCCACTACGGTCGTAACCGGTTTTGGTTGTCTACTTACACAACTAGAATGAAGGCACAATCATTGAGATTTACGTGGGTGAAAACCCTTATTTATAGGCATTATTATCGGTAAATTTTCCTTCAATGTCGAATTGAATGCTCGACCCAATGAAACTTTTTTATTGAATATGATTGTATCTTTTCAACTGACTTAAAAAGTTTATTCTATATTCATAATTGGAATCCCAAATATTTAATGATTTTATGGCGTGTGTGCCTGCGTGTGGAGAAACTTATCACTCAATGGCAAGCAAATATGGCATTTGAAGAAATAAGGAGCAAGTAGTAAAGTTTTTTTTTTAATTTGTTGGGATGCAACACATCAATAGATACGTTTTGGCAACATGATAATTTATCATGTTGCCAAAACGTATCTATTGATTTTAAATAATAATTAATTCAGCGCTGGGTAACAAAATCCTTGCCAATAGAATTTGCTAACAATATTGGCTAGGGCCTTCATCGAGCGCAACTATCATAAAGTTACAGACGACTAAATAATAATAAAAAAATTAAAGTCATGATGATGAAATGATGATGAAAGAAGTGATGACCCACCTACAATAAAAGCCACAATCAGTCCTTGCAATCTTTCATTCTTTTACTACGATCTCTTGAAAAAAACATTCTCTACATACTTTGAATGTTAAGAAAAGAACAGGAAGGTCTCCATATAAACAAAAAAGTTTCAACCAAAACCAAAAAGCTTTTAGGTTTAATCATAACATTATAGTACCCACAAAATAAAAAAACGAGCGTATGGCTGTTTTATTTTGTAAAACTATACAAAAACATGATTCCACAATTTTTATTCATTACGTTCGAAGTCTATTTAATATTCCTAATTATTTTTATTCTTTTAATCAACCGCCACAGTAGCCTTTAGTCGTGTTTATAGTAATTTAAAGTGTGTTTCGTATTACGCAGCTGTTAATAGAATTTGTGGGCCACTGTGTTAAGCTTGTTTCTAACTACTCAATGCCTAGTTTTATTGTACATTTGGATTTGTTCGCGATAAAATTATTAAAAATCACCAATAATATCCATTGTACAATAAAACAATGTTTATGTGTAAAAATCATGAAAGTCTAAAAACAGTTTTTTTCTCTTTATTTATTTAACGAGAGCTTAATCATGAAGTGATTATGTTGTTCTCATACAAAATACAATTTAGATCTATCTAATATACAAATTTTAAGGGAGGAGCGTAAGAATGCAAAATACAGTTATTTCATACCTACTTATGCCTATCACTTAATTATTTGCTGATTGATAACTCATATCAGGAGTCAGTTAATAAATGAATCGATTATTAATCTAAACAAGTTTTGTATAAGCTAAAAGTAGTAAAAGAGTTGAATATCAAACTTCATCTAACTTGTTTCATTCAAGTACAGTTTTCCATCTACATGCTAATAAAATTCAGTACACGTAGGCAAAACAGGGGCGAAAATTTAAGATGCAATAAAATACATCACTCTAAAACATTGCGACGATAAAGATTTCCATAGAATGAAGTCGCCAGATGTCAAGCGGCTAGTTATTAAAATTCCGTTTTCGTATTCATCTGATAGAGTATAATAAAACTTGTGCCAACATGAATAAGTAATTTAGGTACTGGAGATATGATCAGTGCGTAATAGCGTTGATCTGAATCACTTGAGAATGTACCTATCTGCAATAGACAAATATGGTGATGACACAGTTTTAGATTGCTAAGATATCTTCGGGCGTAGGCCCATTGATGCAGGGGTGACAGTTGTTCCGCCATCTCTTTCTGCGAGCAGGTTATGCTTGCGAAGGAGATGACGGAACGGGATCGGGGATCGGATCGGAACAATTCTATTTAACTTTGTTCAAGACAATTATTTTTTAAATTATATGCTGGTAGAAATGAAAGCCTAGGTTGGCGAATGTAGAGCACTGACCGTTTTTCGGTTGAGATGTTGACGATAATGATGATGATTAATGAATTAAATACTACATGTTATGATGTGATGATTTCGTCAGACAATGTCGTTTGAATTGAATAATATAACTCAATAGCCGACACTGACAGAGGTATGGCAAAATGTTGTGCAATTTAAACTTATGATTCTAACAATAAGTACATAAGTTGAAAAAAAATAACGCAACTTATGAAATAGCGTCATTAATTACAATATGATGATGAAATACCAAATCACATTTCATATTACTATCTACATTCAGAAACTCTTGAAGTTCTAGTGTGAGTTTATGGCATCTTTAAACGAGTATGATTTCTGAGAAAAATAGAAAAAAGAGGTATGGCACGTAAATTTACGTCTAATAGTTTGTTAATGGATAGTTTTAGAAGAATATGCTATGGACCTGCACAGTTTGACTGTCTATCCCTTCTCGTTAGTGAGAAATAAACACGCCTCAATGTCACTGGTGTACTCGTTTTGTTTATATTGTTACACGGGCGTTTTGCTTCCATTTTCACACAAGAATTGACGAATTATTAAAAACAGTTTAATTAGTAATATAGGTTATTTTGTCAGTGCTTATTGCCGATACCTTCATCCTGAGTATATTATGATGTGAGTAAAAAATAAAGTTTTTAATGAAAGTCTATTCATAGATCACCACGATACATGTAATCAAAAGCCACGCCAACGCCCCAAGTGAAAAGAAAACTAACAAAAGCTCAGAATGGTACGGTCATTTATTTCTTAAAGCCATTCGGGAAGTTTCAACTGCTTGTACTTTCATTGTAGTTAATTTCTTAAAAAAATAGATTTCTAATTTTGACGGACACTCCAAAGTATTTTTAGTTAACAAATTAAATAGTAATTTGATCTTTTAACTATCTACTAATTGCTGTGTCTTGTCTCAGGTTGTATTTTTGTGTGTTTTTGATAGATGTATAAAACATATTAATAACATCAATGATAAACGCAAAATTTCACTCCTCGGGGAATTTTCTTATTTATAATTTAGTTTAGCTTGATTCTTTCTGATGGAAAGCATGAATTATAATTCAAGAGTTGTGGCCACCGAACTCATTGTGAATGCAGATAATGTAGTTTAAGACTCCAAGGCTGAAGTGCAAGGCTCACATATTTACCACGATAACTGTCACCCCTGCATCAATGGCCTCCGATCTCGCACTCACTAACGAAAGACGATCGCACTGATGCTGTCGCTTTAGGTTCATCTTCTGTGCTAGGGTGGTACTACCCCGGCCAAGCCAGTCTGTTCGTGCTGAAATCAGCGTGGCTCTACTAACTTACAAATTATTTAAAAAAAGTATAGTTTAGGTTCTCAATATAATGTTAATAGACTGTGAGAAAAGCATTAATAAACCGCAGCAACCGCTTCTCGAAGAGCCTTACAAAGCCCGCCATTATGTTTATTTATCCGCCGTACATTTAACTGGAACCAATCACAAATTATAGCGTAAGTACGGTATCAATTAGCACCATAATGTGAGCTTTGTCCATGGATAAACGCGGTCAATGAGTCACTTCACACCGCTAAATAGCCATTGTTGCACCATGGTGGTATTTCAATATACACCGGCTTATTTGAACTTCGATTAACTGTTTTGTTCAGTTAGTTACCATATATCGATTCTTGTAATTTTTACGTGTAATTAGTATTGCATATAGGTGTGATATTTTTTATCGCTGTTCCACCTTTGACAAGCTAGTAGCATATTTATCGAGAGCGGTATCGAACACGCTGAAGAAACGATGGATGCAGTGTTCACGATGCTCCCCTGTAATCGCTGTTAAGATTATCTGCCTTGAGGTTTTCTTTCTTTCTTTTTTTCTTTGTTAAAAAAGACAAACTTTACGAACATACATTAAACGGACACAAAGAACACCCAGACTCAGAACAACAATTTGTGGATCACACAGAGTGCTGTCCCATGTGGAATTTTAACCCATAACTTTAGTACACAAGGCTTTACGTGCAGTCTTTTGGTTATATTCTATACTCGTATTGTTCATAATTGATAACTGTGCTGATATTAGCGCGCTTCCAACTCTGATTACCGTCTTGTGAATAAATTTTGTCCATGTAGTGATATTCCAGTTATCAATATATATACCAATGAAATAATAAGCAAGTAAATTCAAATAGAGTCAACGAAGATTGTTCAAGCAATGAACCGCAAACCGATGTTGAATATGCCTTGACCCAGTTTCAGTGAACCCGCGGGAGGTACAACTTATCCGTGTTGTGACGGTTGAAGACCAAGTTTATAATAACTCGGTACTACACTGAGAACCTTGTTGCTTAAGTTATTGTGACGTCTAAGAATTGACTATCTTCTTAGGCCATCTTTTATTTTTATTTCAACTGTATCTAACTACATACAAAGAAAACATTCTGTAACGGAATAAATGATGTTTTTATTTTTAGAGCCTGCCAAACTGACTTTACTCTGCCTGATGAAAAGCATAAATAGAATCCAAGAATTGTGGTCACCATACTCACTCAGACTGTGCCGGCCTAGTAAGATGCTTTTTCACGCCTCACTTGCGGACGTAAGTATGACATCGTGGCAGTGTATTGCACACACTTGCCAGTTGTCACTCCTGCATCAATGGGTCTCTGGTCTCGCATTCACCAACGGAACATGACAGCACGGATGCTGTCGGTTTAGGTTGATCTTCTGTGAGAGGTTAGTACTGCTCCGGTCGAGCCAGCCCATTCGTGCTGAAACCAGCGTCCCTACCTATAACTGTTGATTTTTTGCTATATAATAGTGATGTCATTGTTACCTGTACTTTAAAAAGCCAGGTTAGTAAGGTAAAAGAACAATGATGAAGATGAAATAAATCAGAAAATACTAGGAATGTAACCAACTGTCGCAAATACAAATTTTTCTGTTGTCTCGTTTACCCTGAAAGTGATATTATTAGCCAAAGAGACGGCGAAAGTCGAGAGACAGAGACCCGAGAGCGTTACACGATTCGCGACCTCCATAAGCATAAAGTAGCAGGTAGACCTGATCGTTACCTTTACAGAAACATTCAGAGCATCAGTGCCACTGCTTTCTGTTCTGAAAGAAGGTTAGGTTCCCCGTACTGCATAGTGTGAAGTTGTTTATCATATAACCTAAATCTGCTGACGTTCTCAATGGCTTTCTTGTTAGTAAATAGGTTCTTCTGCAATAGATTCACTTCTAATGAATTACCGTGCTCATCATCATCAGTCTAACGAAAGTCCACTGCTGGGCATAGGCCTCTTACATTACACATTCACATGCCACCGATCATCATGTGGTTTTAGTTAATTGAAGTCTGAACTATTTCACTTCGGCTCTGGTGTGACGTTGATTCATGGCGGCCTCCAACAAATAAACAATATCACTTTTTAATATTTATTTACTTTTACGTAAGCTATTTAGAGATATCGTTATTTGTTAATTGTTATAAACACATACGTATGTACTTATGTGTTCATAACAATTAATAGGGAGTATTTTGGTGTCACTTTTAACCTAATATCATATGTACGAGTATATCAACAGTCATAGTCAGAGGGAAAGTGACCTTGGTTTCATGGTCGCACATGAAGGCAACTAATAGTGATAAATATTTCGGACATTTGACATCCAATGTCATCTAGTTTCAATCTAAGCAGAGCTTGTGCCATGATAACTTGAGGGATCTGGATATCGTAATAGCAGCTGCTCCCGTGTCCCGGTTTGATTTTCACATTTATTTAAGCATATCATATATACATATACACACATATTACAGTTATACATATATATATTTACTTTTAACTATATTATGCAATAAAAGATATCTTGGGTTCGATTGCCGGATACCAAATGTTTGTATAATCAGTAAATATTGATTTCGGAGTTTGGGTGGTTTCTATACATAATATGTATGTATTTACAAAAAAAGTATATAAATATTTATATATATATGTACTGTATTTGTTTAGTACTTTGAGATTAGAAGGCATTGTGTTCTTTTTTTGTTTTTTAATAGACTACTCCCGCACCTTGAATAAATCCTGTATCGCGGGGGACTTCACAAACGTACACGAAAAGGACACAAAGAACACTCAGACTTACAAGAACTATTTGTGGATCACACAAAGTGTTGTCCCATGTGGCGATCGGACCCACTCACAGCTCTTCGGTACAGTAAGCAGCGGCAAGGCGACCGCTTAAACCACTACGTCAACCGTACTGTGTTAGATTACCGAAATATTAATGTTAAAGGTCCACGGCAAAGTATTGCCGATAGCACGTAAACAACCCTGGTGTCGTTTAATAAAAATCAGACCAATTATACCAGAGACATCACGCCATTGGCCCGCATAGAAAAAGGGCGGGCCAGGATGAATTGGTAAAAAAGCTAGGCGTAAACTTCAACCATTATTATTATTATTATTACACATTAACAACAAAACTGCAATCTGTACCCATTTACATTAGAATTATTTTACTATAGTAAGATATATTTTAGATTGGTTCCAAATTTTCTAGATAGAATAAATTATTAATATTAAAACAAACTTAAAACAGTTAGTAAGTGTATTTCATTATTTTACATATACAAACAAATTCAAATAGAAACATTTAAAAACTTCTTTTTTAACTGAAAAAGATAGCATTACATACGATTTTCGTTCAATTCTTTTAAATTAGGTCTTAGATTTAAGCTCGTCTAACTTGCACAGACGCAAACGTGGCATTCTACAAACAGACTGGAGTAGTCTAAAAAAAAGAAAATACTAATATAGTAGTCTTATTGCGAATTGCTAATAAATATAACAAAAACACGCTAATTATTCCTTGAGATGAGAAGGTAATTTGTTATCTTCCCATCTCAAGGAATACTTGATAAGTACAGTAGAACTTTGCTTATGCTGAATGCTTATTAACTGCTCTTGATTGCTCTTCAAAAAGGACCGTAAGCTTATCAGCTCTTGAACTATATACCAGTAATAGAATACGTCCTTATCACTTAATTTCAGACGTCTTCTACTGCTAAATATAAGGCTCTCTTATTGATTATAAAGAAAACCGGTTGGAAGTGGCCTGCTGCTATCGCCGACAAGAGATCTTTCTTTACAAGCTTCTTGTTACTCTAAGTTGTGTTGATACACAGACGATACCGATTAGTAACTCAGAAATGAGGTGATTTTCCTTTCTGAATTGATCACGTAGAAAAATCCTAACTAATGTAAATGCGAGTTTATTTTTTACGCTTTCACGCCTCAACTATTAAACTGATTTTAAAAAAATATTTTACCAATGGAAAGATATATTTACAGGTTACTTTTCACCGTGAAAACTAACACACATACATACGTATATGTCGGAACAGCGGGCCAAAGCTAGAGCGTATTAAAATGAAGTAATGAAGTTTGTCTTTTGTTGGTTGAACAGTTATGTGGTTTCCAACCAAATGCAATCAAATTATTAGAAGAATTCGGTGTAATAATAAACCCAGTATCTAGAATTGTTCGTGAACTATTTATAAGCAACATATGCAGTAAGTTTTGCTAGTCCTTGAAACTAGCTCGCTGTGGCGAGTGCGTTAATTGCGCTCGCGCTCCATGCCTGGTCATGACGCCATTGAATTTTTATGACTTACATTATTGAGTATTTGGCTATAAATTCATTATTCGTATGAATGTACACGTGGCATATTTATTTCTGGAGATTTCAATATCCTTTCATCGAAATCTTTAATGCCTTACAGTAATCGTGATATTATTATCATGTGGTTTTATAGAAAATGTTTTGATAGCGATAGTTTTCACACAAGAAATTTGTTTCTTTAAAAGTTAATAAGTACTTCGAATTCTTACACTGAAGTGGGCCACGAATTAATCAAT
This sequence comes from Hypercompe scribonia, assembly GCA_949316085.1. Taxonomy (NCBI): domain Eukaryota; kingdom Metazoa; phylum Arthropoda; class Insecta; order Lepidoptera; family Erebidae; genus Hypercompe; species Hypercompe scribonia. Next base: position 11,438,375 of record OX438981.1, on the reverse strand, counting down.
ATTTGACAAAAATGTATTAAAAAATACCATTTCATATATTATAAAAAATGTTCATTCACAAGAAAGCTAATTAGTTAGAAGTATTATTCTTAAAAGTACCTCGTTTAAGTAACCACTGTTTCGACGTTTGCACTCTTCTAAGCAAGCAGCAAAATTTTCGAATACTTGTTCGCAAAGAGACAGCGAGATCGCCGACATCTCTTTTTTTTCTATTAGTTGACGTAGACTACTAGTGATTTTTAGTTTATTGCCATAGACACGATTCTTCAAATAATCCCATAAAAAGAAGTCTGCTGGGGATAGATCTGGACTTCTGGGTGGCCATGGAATATCGCCTCGTCTGGAAATCAGCTTTTCCGGAAACATGTCTTTGACCACCGGCTTTGGATGTGACAAGTGGCTCCATCTTGTTGAAACCATGTGTTACAATTGTCCAGTCAATTCCAGTAGCATCGGTTCCATGAAATCCCGTAACATGTTTGCGCGGGATGTTAGTTTCAAATGTTAACGAATTTTTGGCCCATCCTATATAATAGAAACATCTAACAGTCGTAAATAGTAGTTCATATTTTAATTTTCATACAAACAGTTATTTATCTGTGACGACCAATGGTAGACTAATAGAAAATCTCTTTAGCAGTAAATCCGCCCATTTACCAATAAGTCTACTGTACATGATGTGTAAATAAATAAACAAAGAGAGCATAAAACAAATAGTGTAACTATACAATTCGATTCAGATATAAAAACTTAGACGCATATATGTCATTATATAAAGGTAATACGAAACTAATTTATTTTCAAAAAGGAGCTACAAGAAAACATGCTGATCATGGATTATTTAAAAAACTGTACCTGTAAAATTGCAGAAAGCGTGAAAAAGGCGAGTGGCTAGCGGGTAGAGGTCGGACACGTGCCTTATCGCACCGCCGACACCGACTCACTGCAGTTAGTATTACTCAGTACTTTGGCCTTTCCAGATTTATCTCGAGTCATATTTGTGAATTTTTCTGCAGTTTTAATGTAAAACTAATAATTGTAACTGGGTAGTAAGTTACTTTTGTGATAGTTAAATAGTATATTGATACCACGAAGAAGAGATCTTAGTAATGAGAACAGTTGTTGTCTCGAGTATATGATGGAAGTTGTTGTAAATATTACTAAAAATATCCTAGTAATGAAGATAGCAATTTTAAGCTTAAATTACGTGGATTATTAAATGCCTACGTTTATGTAGGCTCACGTGTGTTTAATAAAGGTTTTATTTTGCAAAATAACATTTTCAAAACCAACCTTTCAATTGTTTTGATTACATATTAGATTAAATCTCTATATCTTGAGAATTTAAATAAGTACCGAATGTAATATTAGCATATCCTCGAGTATTTTCATTCAATACTTTTTGGGTAGTATTTTGAACAAAAAACACAGATATATGTGTTGTAACGAAAATAGTGTATTTGTCGACTTTCTTGTGTAAAGATATAAAAACTCTACAATTGCTTCTCGTTGCATATTCTTAAAAACAATTATAAAACATCTAAATTAATCTGAACTAAATTTATACAATATACAATTAGATTCTTTGCAGGAACATGAGTTAAAATTAAAGTACAGTGTAAAGAAAATATTGAAGATAGCGGAGTTATAAATAGTTCAGACGTCAGTGGAACGTACAAAAGTATACTATTTACGTGAGTACTGCACTGATTCACTTCAGTTTGTTTTATATTTTCTCTTTTTTTACGTAATACTTGTAATGAAATCTGCTTTAGCACTATTTGAGGACATATCAATTATTCTATAACAAAGTCCTTACTTGTACAAAAGCTGTACGTAGAATATGAGTATTGGTATGGTTTCAGTGTATAGACCATTTCTCAATAGCTCACTATTTAAGGACTTGATCAATTATTTATCAACTTTCATTTGATCGACTTTACTGGTACCAAAATGTCTATAACATTGTTTCAGCGTGAATGTTGGACCATTCCTAGAAGAAGGCAGATACTTAAATCAAACGAAACCCTTAAAGATATTTATCGTGAAATGATGTTAAGTACTTACGCAAATTACATACTTATTTATTGTACGTATCACTTCAAATTTAAATTAATGTGATTATTCTATATTTTTTTAAAGTGTGTCGTTTATTTATTTATCCACCACTCGCCTTTTCCTCCTTCTTTTTGTCTGTGCGGAAACCCCCGTATAGCATTTACTGGTTATGTCGAAGTCGATCTGATCAAAAACCGCACGCCGTCTCAGGTACAAGTAGCTGGTGAACCAGGTGCTACCCTAGAAAGGAAATCCCTGGAACCCCGACGTACTCATCTTTTCCTCCTCATATTTGATGATTGCTAAAAAATCCCATCAGCACTGTTGCAGATTTTTTAAGCACTTTAGTAATAAGTAATAATTTCATAACGATCATTGTATTTTTGTTTCTAAAAATATGTTTCTTTTTTATATTTGTCACATTGATGTTACAGGGAATCGAGATTGAAATGAATATCATCGAGGTTTGATGTTACGTTTTATAATATATTAAACACCAAAAGTACTGTTAAAGAATTTATCGATTTCCGTTCTAAGAATTTGCAAAGTAGAGGCATTGATGGTATTTCTATAAATGTCAACGTACATAATATAAACGTACTTACATTACATTGTAAGAAAAAGATTTACTACTACTTTATGAGCACTTAGCAGGAAATAAATAATATGTGGAGGTATATAATATTTCTTTGCTGGTAAGTGTTTAATTTGTTTTATAAACACATTATTTTCCTGGAGAAAATCATCTCGATTATAATAGGCATGTTATAAAACTTAGATTTAAAACAGATTTTTTACATAAATTATCAATTTCGTAAGTTTTGGGCTTGCATGTACCTAGTTTGAGCAATGATCTCATCTGTGATTAAAAAGCCATCAAACCACAATAAGGATAATGTTTGGTTATAAAACCTAGATCATATTTCTTTTGGACAGTAAGAAATTAAAAGAACATATCTGCAGAGCGTATCATATATATTTTTTAAATCTAAGTATATTACACAGATACATACGTGTCTTATTATGTATTTTAACGCGTAACAAAAATGTATGAAACGAAAAGAAATGTTAAACAGTTTTAACGTTGTAAATTGTAAACTGCATTAACAAAATTTCTTTCTCTATGTTTCTCCAAACATCAAATAGAGTGTTTAATAGAATTTTGTTAGAATAGCAAAAGGACTCCAGGCGAACTTTCAACCTCCCAGTTTATTGCCAAGCCTGCTTTTCACTCATTCAATAGCATTTAAATTACCATTAGATTAGTTATCGAATTTCTGACGATTGACAAACAGAAAAAATCTTTAACGGTAATAGATCATGTATACTTAGCCGTTTGATTTATGCGTGATTGGAGAAGGGTTTCGGTGCTTCACGCATCTTCCAAATTAGTCTCAAGCATACCTGATTAGGTTGTCGTACGGGCGCTTGTGTCTCATTACAGTTAATGTTTAACTCTTGAAGGTAGACACGATTCGACCCGGAGTCATCTCTTCAAGCGTATTATACTTTCTGGGGTGCTTATTAAAATACCGAAAATGGCTTCCAACACTATATTTTTTAACGTTGTTCTACTAAAGTAACTGACACAAATGTCAATAAAATCTGTGAAGAGGAATCTAATCAAATATTGAAGCGCTTAAAATTAAAAGATCGTTGCAAGGGACATCTACAATGCTTCAATTTGGAGTGTGTTTTGCTAAAATGTTTTGTTTTGTTTAAGCTCAACGTGTTGGAATTTAACTATGTACACATTGTTATTAAGGAAATTACGCTTTAGCATTGTAACCTCTAATTCGTTGTGTGAAGAAGATAATGTTGTAGCTTTGAATTATGTGACGCCTCTCGGAACTTTAACAAGCACGATTATACATATGATGAACACGTTTTGTACATTTATTGAAATGTAGTGTAATGTACATGTCACATATAAGCTGTTTCGACTTGGTTCACTTGTTTATACATTTCTTGTAAGTACAAGGTAAATCATTCTAATAATTGAAAAGTACTCGATATTGATAACATGGACAGCAAGAAAAAAGAAGAATCTTTAATGTGTTGAGTGTAACACAAAATACGAACACTATTAAAAAATAAATGAGAAGTTTAAAAAGTGTTAATGGAATATATTAAAAGTAAACAAACTGAAAACAAAATGGACTCTGCATACAAACTTTGCCGGCTGCAGCAACTTTTTTTTTGTATAGAATTAATTAAAATCTAGAAGTTATAACTTGAAAAATGTTACAAAATGTAGTGATAAAAACTTTATACAGGTGTAGAAGATGACGGATGTTAAAGTAGGGAACGACCAAAAGAAAGATGCATGCATTCCGTGTAAGAAGATATGGCTAGACAGGGAGAAAGCTGTAATCTGACCAATGATAGAGCAAAATTGACGACTAGAATTCATTGTACAATCCCCAAATAAAGTTGGAAAAAGGATAAGAAGATAATGATGTAACACCATCCTATTGTTCTCGAATTTATTGTTAGAAATGTTGATTTACAAAATCCAACACATATTAATGTACAGTAGAAAATTAAATCTAAAAGGAAAACACTTGAATACATTATGCTACGTAGTCTCCACTCAAACTAATGTACAGTAGATTCTGAAACTTAGATTAACATGCATGGATTCCTTTTTAATGTAAGCATTTACGTATATACATATTATTCGTGGAAGGACTATAGTGAAATATCTTATTAGCATTTAAGTGCATGAATTATATAAGTGTATTACTGAGAATCGCATCCAGAAAAGGACAGACATCTACAGCCGCACCTAATAGGTCATCAATAATATTATTATTTAATAAATCCGTTACTTTATTGAATAAGTGGCGGTATTTGGACTTACGAGTATATCAAGGTTTGCGGTTCTCACCCTATCGAGTATTGTAACTGCGGACAAGTATTTGCTTGAATTGGAGGGGTTCACTATTTATGTAATGTACTACTGTGTGAAGCATGGTGTTAGTATTATTAAAACAATTAATACATTACATGCAAAGAAGAACTAGAAATTTTAAACATCATTATTATGTTATAAATATTTTAATGAAGTTTCTTTGGTGGTCGAGATGGTAACGCGATCTACTTCGTAATGAATTCGTAGAATCGTCACAACGATAGTATCTGACTGAGTATTTAAATATAACCTTGTATTAAATTTATATTAATGTATGTTTATGTAGTTTGTATGTATTGTTTACGTATATTGATTTCGATATAAAAATAATATTTAGCAGTAAGTTTTTGTACATAAGTAACATCTAATTTCCTCACTTACCTAGAAGATTTGTTTTTATCTATCCTGTTAACTTCTATACTTTACCTTTGCACCTACATATTTCTACATTACCTAAAAGTTGAATGATAGAGAGTGCCCCATAGCATTAAGTCCGCCTTTGTACAATATGTGTATTTAGTTTAAATAAATAAATAAAGTAGTTCTAAATAAAAGATTCATAATTAGAACAATTTTCTTAATGTTTTTGCCATTTCTATTCTAGGGGAATCTAATTGTTTTAGAGCTAATTAGAGTCAATTCGTAGAATTTTTCACTAAATTTATCGTTCAAAGATTATCGTAATTATTTCGGCAGCTTGTTAGCCACCAACATAGTATAAAAACTCAATATTAAATGACACACCTATTTATATAATGACTGAACCACGAGTAGGTTCATTAGTCTAATAGCGTCGTGTTTTTAAATACCGATCAAATGATATCTACGTTTTGGTTTAAAAAATTAGTAAAACTTCAAAAAAATATATGTCACTTGTTACAACTGACTTAATTCTATATTTCAATTGAATTTAAGATAAAAATAATACAGTGTTACCACCCCTATTCATCCCGTGGGTGTCATAAGAGGCGACTAAGGGAACAAAGTATGCAAGACAAAATCATTACAAAGAGAAGGAAAACTTGAAACAAACCCTTTTCTTTTTTTTTTTTTTTATGTGTGGAAACCCCCTCGGGCCGTTACCGCACCGGGGTTTACGGCGAAATTGGACCGACTAAAACCACACGGTGTGCCACTCTGCGCCTGACATAGGACGGATACGGGCACAGCTGCTATTACGACATCCAGATCCCTCCTAGCGCCTACCCGCTAGCGTGGGCACCATCTACGGGTAAACTCTTTATTTTAGGCGACGTACGGCACACGCGGACGTCGCCTCCTCGCGGCTGGCCTATTGTAGCGGATGGAGGGAAAATCCGTCCCGTCCACCCGCGGCCACACTCAAAGCGGCATGAGGTACTGGTACGCGCGCCTCCGCCGCCCGGTTCACTGGCGGCAAATTGGGTCCGAGTTGAGGTCGTACTCCCGGGCCTTCTCCGCCACCTCCTTCCGCGAAATTACGTCTTCGCAGAAGGTTGCGACCGCGGTAAAACAATTGTCGCTACCGACCATGGAGCGTATAACGGCCGGTAGCGAGAGATCTCCTCCAATAACTGCAATGAGGACCCCACGCTGCGCCACCCAGGCGGAACAAACTGCTAGCGTGTGCTGAGCCGAGTCCTCACTGCAGTCGCAGTGGTGACAGGCGGGACTCAATTCCCTCCTGGTGACCGAGTGCAGATACTTCCCGAAGCAACCGTGCCCGGAAAGAATCTGCGTCAGCCGGAAGGAAAGGGTCCCGTGTTGTCGCTCTGTCCTCTCGGCGATGACCGGCTGGAGAGTCTCCACAGTGGCAAAGCCAGCATGTGGAGCCTCCAGCCGGGATGACCAACGAGCCATTGTGGCTCGACGAGCGGCCTCACGCCACTCGCGTGAGATACGCGAGTGGCGGGCGGAGCCCGTATGCCGCTACCCGCTCGAAAGTCAGCCGTTCGACTATAAAAATCGGCGAGCACTTCCGCCTCCAAATCCCACGGGGGAGTTCCAGCCAAGGAGCACGCCGCCTCCGTCAATACGGTGCGGTAACCTATGGCTCTGACCGCCAATATCCTCTGAGGGCGCCAGAGGCGAGCCCTATTCTGGGCGGTCAGAGCTGCCTCCCACACAGGTGCATCATACAGGGCCATTGACCGGAGAACCCCCGTGTATAAACGCCTCGTCGCGACGCTGGCTCCACCCAAATTGGGCAAGAGTCGCCCAAGGGCAGAAGCAGCGCCGACCAGCTTTGGAGAAAGCTGTCGGAAGTGCTCGTCGAAGAGCCACCTGCCGTCGAGGATCACCGGTACGAGGACCGAATTGACTATGATGGAGGCGCCGGAGGGTGGACCACGACGGGGCCCAGGGCCTTGTTCAGGGCCACCCTGAACCCAGCGCCTCAATACACCCGACCACCAGAGAGACAACCGTGGTGGCCAGGCGCGCCGCCTCTTGAAATTTCATTCCCCGGGCTGTGACCAATGTACCATCTGCGTAATAAATTACGCTCAGCCCGGGGGGAAGACGATCTCGAAGGACCCAGTCGTATCCCATATTCCACAGGAGTGGTCCGAGGACACACCCCTGTGGAACACCGCACGACATGGGCCGAACTTGAAACAAACTCTATATCAACCCGTCTGGCCAGCGTGGTAGAGTAGGCCAAAACCTCCTTGCTAAGGAGAGGCCTATGTCCAGCAGTGAACTGTAAAAGACTGTTGATAAAGACTAGTATATTGGTACGCTAATTTACGCCGTGTAAATCAATTTGATACTCAATACAATTAAAATAGTGTCAAATAATAAATACATCGCAACCGAGACTTTTAGCGCTTTAGTCACAAATGATATGATACAAATAATACGAGTACGTTCTTAATCCCACTGCGGAGCGCGGGAGATAGCTGCTTAGTAAGGCTTTAAATTTAAAGCCACTGGTTGTAGGATATGGTTCGCTTTTCTCTGCCCGTGTATGTATTCTGCTTGTTAAGTTATCTTTTTAATGTAGATTTGTCGTTAGTTTATCTAGTTTTACACTGTGTTGTACTAGGTGTATTTATAGTTTATTTATACCTTTAGCTTTATTTCCTCAGTGTGTTGTTTTATAAATAGTGTAGATTGTTTCTGGGAGCTTTTATGAACATGTTATAAAAATAATTTAATATTTCTTTAATATATTTTTTTTTTGTAAGGTGCATGTTTTTTTACTTAAATGTTTACTACATTTTAGTTCTAGTTGTGATATATGTTAAAGATGTATATATTAACGAAGACCCCATTTTTGATTTGACTGCCTATATTTTTGGTCCCCGTTTTCACTTTCATATACTTAAGTAATACTTTGTTGGAAAAAAGCACAGAATAAATACAATAAAGAAAGAAAAATAGAATTTGTGTTTTTGAATTTTATAGTTTATTACATATTTGTTACATTACATTATATGAAAACAGAAATATATTTGCTTTGCTATTTGCAAAACTGGAGAACAGATAAATTATGTATGTTTTCATAACCTATAAATAACGGTGAAGTTTTGATATTATAGTAGTACAATTCTATTAAGTTTCACACAGATATTAAGTAGCGTTTTCACTATTATCATTAATATTGTTGTATGACCTCTCTACCCAAGCGTTGCAATGGAATAGTGTTGGACTACAGTAATAGGTTCTTATTTACTTTACAAACAAGAAATATTATTACATTAGCTTAAACTGTACAGTGTAGCGTTGTAGTTTTCTGTTGGCCCAGCAAGGTTGTAGCGATATTAGTAATACCATAAATCTAAGTGAAACTGCAGGAAATACTTATTTAGAAATAAAGTCGTTATTTAAATACTTTAAAGTGACATTTAGTAGATATCCATATCAATACTACGAACAATTACCAGTATTGAAATACTGACAACATGTACTGACATGTATTGTAATACTACAACCTACCCGCCCACAAGCATTTTAGTCCGTAACTAAAGGTCACCAACCAATCTATGTCTGAACGTGGACATCTAAATTGGCTACGTATTGACCCAATATTACAAATTGTAAACAGTTCGCTGTCTGTTAAAAAAAAAACAACGTCTTTTTCTATATATATGACAAATTATGGTCACGATCCAATAGTAATAAAATAACATATATTAAAATATTTCGATATTTTTTTTATTTGATTTACAGTAATACAAATCGTTCCTGTTGTCATTATTGACATCAAATGTTGAAGGGAAAACTATTCAAAGATCAAATAATGAACGTACTCGTATGTTTCTGACATACGTCGTCTAACATTTGCGCGTGATCATTTGTGGAAGTGATTTTCTGTGCTTTTCTGTTTCCTAAAAGGGATTACGATTATTCTCTTAATGATGATCCTGGTTTGCCTTTGGGCCTGCTACCCGCTTCAAACGTTAAAAAAAGCATATGTTATTTACTTCAGGAGATTGAAATGTGAAAAAAGTAGTTACTATAAACAATGCGTCTTATTTTATTCTATAACTAACTCGATACTAATCTTCATAACATTATGTTTTCTATTGGATACAGGCCACTAAAAATAATATTATTATTTTAACAATAAATTGTCTATGTCTAGGACAGGAGCCTCAAAAACTTACTTTAATTAACTTTGTTTTCGTAATTCTTAGGCAACTGATTGTTTATTTGACTTAAATGTTTTGTGGGAAAATCCCAATTGGGGTGAGTTCTATTTATAAGAATCTATCATAAATAAAAAAAACTAACCAAAGTTTGTAATCTTTTTATCGGGTTTATATATACAACAGGCAAACTGGCAAACAAAATCGGGTATTCAATTCCATAAAGTTAATAAGTTTTATCGACCAGAACTATCGCAGTGTAAATATTCAGTATACACATCATTGCTCATTTAACTTTAATAATTAAACTCTATGTAATTGGGCTCTGTATACATCACAACCAGATCACTCCATAATGATCATTACAATTAATAAATAGCTGATTATAGTGAGCATCATTATGATGATTAAGTACTCTATGTAATAAATTCACTACGTGAATTCTTTGTAATCATTTTTGAACAAATTTCGTAGAAAAATGAATGTAAAATTGGGAATACTTAATTTTTGTGTAGAACAAAGTTAAAAAATAATAATAATAAAATTGAATAAAACATATATATATATATATATATATATATATAGCTATAGAGTCGCTGAAAGTACAGTCACTGCACTACAGTCCAATTTTTCCATCCAAACGTTGCCTGGAAGAAATTGCTTTAGCGATAAGGCCGCCATTTGTAAATGGTCATCCAACTGATATGCTCTTGTACATAATCTTTAAAATTTTTAGTGTACAATAAAGTTTATTCTATTTTATTTTATTTTTCAGGTATACTATCAATGGTAAAAAGAACAATGTTTGATTTCAACTCGACAATGTGGCATTTCCTAAATATTGTTATATTTTATTAGTTTAAAAATATATGTGTTCTGTGTGTTTTTCAATATAATTATGGGTATAATAGGCAATAGATTACATAAGTCTTCGTTCCACTAAATTAGTTGATACAGAATAAACTTTACTTTATCAGAATACAACAATAACTATATTTGTATTCCTTAGATACCTTCCTACAACAAGCAATACTGTAGTAGTATGTAGTTTGCTGTTAACATAGTTTTTGATTATCGATATTAATGTTAGAAACTATCCCAGGGGTATATGAAGCAGAACAATCTTAAAAACATCTTCTATTTTAAGTTTTAAGAATGAACCTTTTGAACAATAAGTTTGTTTTTACTTCATACGATTTATGATTTTCATGGCCAATTTATTAAGGAAAAGCAATTTAAAGAACTACAAATGTGTTTTTTTTTCTCTGTGCTACTGGAAAGAGACTTTTCATGATGTATTTTGTTTTTAACTTTCACAGCCGATTTTTCTTCTATTTTAATAATTTTATTTTTAAAAAGTTGTATTATTTTATTGAATTTTTTTGAATATAGAGAGTAAAGACATTGATCACTTTGTATGAGCTGCTGGTTTAGACATTGACAATTTATTGTTGAAATAACAATATACATACATATAACTATAATAACATATATAACAGAAAATATAATATTAAGACATCACATTAAATTACATATTATATTAATTATTAGCGTTAAATGTACTCGTATATCTACACAAATATCAGCGACGGAAAGCGCCTGAAATAATTTCCAACCGCTGAATACGTCAACACATAAAATACATCGTTTTATGGAAGCTAATTTAACTTTACAAGTAATTAATAATATTATTCAGTAAATATTTAATATCATATGTGATAATTACTGTCTTATTACACGCTCATTGGCTGGTACGGATTACTAATTGAATTATAATAACAGTTGTCAATCTTAACGTGCTGTTTATTTGCTAAACACGGTGTTAAAACGAATTGATTTATCTATGTATGTAATTTGTGTAATATGGCTTTCATACGGAGCTTTTAACCATAATTAGAGCCAGCCTTTCGCTGTATATCTCACACTGGATGTGTATAATATGTATAAGTGTAATGTGTATGCGTGTAATGTGTATGTGTGTAATGTGTATGTGTGTAATGTGTATGTGTGTAATGTGTATATGTGTAATATTTTTGAATGGTAAAGGATCTCTGCATAAGTTTATACCGCCGTTTCTAAGTAATATGTTTAATTCTAGCTTTTACTCTATGGTGGTTTATTTACAAGTATCTGATTGTTAAATAATAATGAATAATAAAGTAATTAGATGACAAGGTTCCTTATAGGTTGATTTATTTGAATAGGCTGGATATTTAAATTTTCTATTAATTTTCTTCTACAGTTCTAAGTACTCATCTATCTATATTATTTGGCATAACTTAACTTCTTAAACTTGTTGGTACAACCGTTTAGTTAGTGATTTACGAGCTCCTGTAAATGTATTCTTAAGTTTAATTTCCTTTATTAAAGCTTTCGGACGATATTTATTGTTCAAAGGGATAGGAAGCGGTTAATTGGCACAGCTAAACAAAGTTAACTGAGTTTTAAATCAGTTTCAAATTAGGAATTCAATGCTTGTTAAGTTAATTTTTCGTCGAGAAGCGGGATTAAGCCCAGTTTGAGAGATTGTTGTTGGTTTTTAAACTGTATTGAATCGTTTCAAACAGTTCTATATCTGTAGTTTACGGAGAACTGAATCTGTTTACACTCACATACTGTTTACTTTTGTTTCTCATGAGTAGGATCATGAAGAGGTCCTTTAGAAAGAGATCTGTTGTCACAGATATTTTACTTTTATTTTAATTAAAAAAGAATCGGGGTATAGAACAGTTTATCTTTTGATAAAAAAGAACTAATAGACCCCACGACGAGCTTACTATTGTAGCCACAGTAATAGTAATTAAATAATAATGTTTAGTGTTACAAGCGTGAAAAAATAGTAAAAACAGTTTTTATTCACTAACGAATATAAACCACGTCTAAGTAACCGAAGCCAGGAAAGTAAAAACAAGTTTCAAACATGGACGCGGTAAAGTTAATTTCGATTCGGCTTTTTTATGGCAATTAAGATTTCCAACAGCGATACCGAGCGGTAGTAACGTGGCGTCGACACATAATAGAAAAAGCTTGTCAACGAATTAGTGACAGATGTAGATTAATTTAAAATAAAAGTACTGTTGGACGTTTCATCCTGTTTATAGGTTCCTGAAAATCTGTTTACATTTTCAATGCGTATATTGACCACAACTCTTGGATTCTATTGCTATTTTTGCTATGCTTTTCATCAGGCAGAGTAGTCATTTTGGCAGGCTTTTAATATAAGAAAATTGTTGGAATTAAGTTTCGTATTACGGCATTTCAAAAATTAATTTATCTTAAACACGATATTTTTTTTTATTCTAAAATATTCGTCTGTGTTGCATCAGTACAGAATTTCTGATCACTAAGGGTATTTATTTAAAAAATGTGATAAAAGAACGATTGAATGGACTTCTGACTATCAGTTTGTGTGAAAGTATCAGGGCAGGAAAACAAATATCATTCCGCAATCTATGGACTGAACTAACTTTGAGTCCAACTTGTTTATTCATAGATTTTGTTCCATATCGTCATAGTATTAATTTCATGTAAACCACATTATTTTTTAATCTTTTTTGCAGAAAATTATCTGGATGATAGTGAAACAAACAAACAAATGACACAACAACTTAGTCGTTTTCTGAACGGTGCAAGATAAAAGAAAATTTTAATTTGAATAAATAGAACGTTTGTGAGTCTAAAAACTCAATTATATGCCATTAGCAGCGTTGATCTGCTTAGTACGATGACAAGATCAACACTTTCACCGCTAGGCGTGTCCTTATTGTAGCTGGGACGGGTTGTCAGCTTGCGGTTGGGCCATTGTTCGTCACAATAGCGATGTAACGAAACGCCATGTTTGTCGGGTCGAACTTTCCCTTGCCATAAACCCGCTATTAATTATCTAGTTCCACTTGTGACGATGACGAAGTGATGGACTTTTACCTCTTGTGGTACTTTGTCAAGCGCATTCATTTTATTCCTTTGTTGTGAGTCGTCTTTAAGGAAATTTACATATTCACATCATAATAATAGCAATTTACATTTGTAGCTTTTATTGTTTGTGTAACTAATCAAATTCAATTTAAAACAACATGTATCAAATCTTTTAGCACAGCCTATAAACACTTTATCGTGATTGCATTAACGTGTTAATTATTTGTGTGTTCTATGACCTTACATGGGGCCTCACGATCACAGACCCGCAATATCCTTAGTCAATATACTATATAGGTATATAATTTTCACTTGAATAACATTTTATAAGAGGAATATGTGTTTGCGGAATTAACATACTTATGTAATTGCTGCAGACACTTGAGCATCTTGGAAGTGCTCTAAGATAAGCACAGATAATAATAATAATATTTCAGACACCTGATACACAACGCAACGGGTACGGGGCAACTGATATAAATACATAAATACTTTTTTCTGTAGATACATACATATTATACATAGAAAATACCCAAATTCCGAAATAAATATTTGCAGATTATACAAACATTTGGCCCGAGAATCGAACTCGACACTTCAAACTCAGCAGTGGCATATGCTACCACTACGCCATCGAGGTAGTCGATCAAGTGATAATGGAGGAACACTGTCTCCCAAGTCACAGCTGATAAACCTAGTTTTCGAATCTATATTGTTTACATATAGACTGATTGACTGACTTATTTTATTTAGTTTGTAAAACTGTCAAATATTATCTGAAAACAAGATGTATTGTATTAAAACAAGATATCAAATTGTGTCCAGTCCATCAAGCTACCTAATCAATATTAATTTTTGTGAGTGTTGATAATAAATTAAGATAATATACACCACCAGCCCGTCCACCCGCCTTTCAGACGTAGAAATGAAATATGTACGAAAAATATTTTCAACTAGATTAAATTTGCCGATCTTATAATTTTGTAACTTAACGTAAAGACTCTACTTTATTTTATTATTTATTTTTTTTATAACACGGTTGCTTCAACTAGTAATCGCCAAATCACACACACTTTTGAAAATAAGAAACGCGATTTTCTTCTTATAAAGGACTTACCTTAACGAAGACAGCTCAATACGTTCCAAGTAAAAAGGTCACCAATTCATATGAATGATGTTTTCGGTCGCATGGACCTTACTACGAAGTCAAAACAACGGAAAACCAATATGAGCATATATCTACTAAGAAAGCAGTGGGTAAAATGTCTGAGTTACCAATTTGTTCAATAAATTGCTTTGCTCGGAAAGTTTTTATCTCCCATGGTACAGAAGGTAACAAATAATATTATTTTAAAATTTGTTCCAGCATTTGTTATATTCACTAGATAAATTGACGTTTAATTCGTAAGTAGGTCAACGTGCTGAAGGTTTCAAATGAGCTATGTGTGATAGAAAAAGTTTTAAGAATACGTGCGTGTTTTATTACTCGTTATTTTGTTTGAACTATAAACAATGTTAGGAAAAATTTTTGCATAATAAGTTTCCAAAATAAATTTACAAGCTAAACTTTTAGATACCTAAGGCAATGATAAATCAGAAAGGAATGTCTCAAGTGACTGAACCAAAAAGATAAATTGAATACAATGTGAAAAGTATAGATTTATGAAAATTAGTAAGCATAAATTAACATTTTGATTGCGGTCTTAACCCAATCTCTTGATTGAGGTAAGTAAAGCCAGTTACGCTTAGTACATACTCTAAATAATGAACATAGAACTTCGTAATAAAAGTGTATGAAAATAAAAGAATCCGTCCAAGATTTCGGTATTGAAATATAAATGAAATATAAGAATAAGAAACAAATATTAAAACAAATTCATTACAACATCGATTGTACTAAGACTTGAGCTTAAAAAATTACTTGTCTGACAAAAGTAAAAAAAAACGCATTGTTGCTTCTCGAAAATGGGCAGAAAAACAACCGCAGGTTTTAATTATACACGGAAAGGTAAATTAAAAAGCAGCCGGCCGTACCGATCGTGGTAAAGAGTCTCTACACCCAGACTCATCTCACTTAATGTTGGCTTTTTGCAAACAGACGAGCCTTTGAACAAACAATTGAACATGATGGCTAAACAAAAGATTTCGCGTGTTGTCGCCATTTTGTTTGATAGTCGAGGGTAGGTAATGACGGCCCGCGATGGGACGTTAAGCGTTTATTATCTGTTGTGGAAAGTTTTAGTTTTAGAAACTTCATTGTTCTTCTACTATAACTGTAGAAATAAGGAACGCAACTAAGCACACGCTAAACTTACGGTGAGATACCGTCTAGTTTTATTAAAAGATTTGTTGATATTTATTCTTGGCTTAAAACAGCAGAGAAAGGAAGCACCCTTTGTCAGTCCTTCTACAGTAGAAGATTACTTCCACCTGGTTTCATGTAATTTTTCTTTTAAGTTATAGCGGTATACTTTTACTCTAGTAGTAAGAAATGGTAATATATTTTTATATTTGTGCATCTGTATACTTTTTGTCTATCAAAATATCCTTCGTTTCCGAGATGCTTCCGAATTTCTCAATTTTAGACTTAAATAAATATATTTTTTAACAGCAAACACGATAAAGATTTATCAATTGCATGAAAGCATATAATAGACGTTGTATTCTGTCATCTAAAATATTATCCGTATTTATGTATTTAAATTGTAAAAACAATACATATTCGATTCAGTTCAATCAATACCCTCGCCTGTTATCTTACAACGTTCAAACCGCACTTGTACTGAAAATCGTATGGTTTACCGCAATGATGATGTCAATTGTTCGTTAGTTGTTTACGTATTCATGTTATTTATACAAGTGACCATTTCACATTGGCTGGATCCATTACTTTGTAATAAATTGGTGTATAACATTGGCATTTATTGAAAATATACCTTACCGCAGATAACAAAATGTAACTATAGGAATTTGTAACAAATATTAACGATTTACGGATATAAAATACGAGATTCCTACCTAATTTTCAGACATTTTTAAGGTTTATAAGAAAAACGTCCAAGTAGGTATTTACCTAAAAATTGTACTATCAAAGACTAAGTTACATAAAAACGAAAAAGTTTTCTTCGATTGTTAAAGGTATTTTATTACTTTTATAAACTAACATGTATTATATCCCTCGATGTGTATAACTGTAAAATAAATAACTGTAAAATGGAGAAAAAAAGAAAGATAGAACCTGTCGAAACTCGTTTCTTCGGTTCGGTTTTGATATCTTTAAAGTTCTTTGGTAACAGTCGCTGCTATTCATTAAAACAATGTACAAAACAATAAATTCTTGTACATTACTTTTATGAATACTTGTATGTTTTATTAAGCGTTAACCGTAGAATGGGTTTTGTGAAAATTGAGACCAAAGCTTTTATTCTATGTACATATATTATATACATAAAATCATACTTGTTTCTCCGGAGGGGTAGGCAGAGACATATTAAACGCCCACTTTTCGTCAATGTTCTGGTCTCAAGTAATAGGTGACGAACCTATTGACAGTAATCAGGGTGTATTGATACCAGTCTCGTCCGTCGATCAGCAGGTCCTAAGTTTTTGGTGAAAACCCTATGCACCTTATGTTCTATCTGTATTAACATAAAACAATGCAGATCTTAAGCAAAAGTAGAGTCGTGGAGTAATTTTCTTTTAAATGGCATTTCATAAGTTATAAAGTAGAAAGACGAGAATCACAAGTGGATAAAAATAATAATTATATAGTCACTACAAACTACAACAAAAACTTGTAATACATTAATTCTAATACTAAAAATTTTTAAGTATATAAAAGTAAGGTGTTTTCATCCGTAAAACATGCTTAATCGAATGTGAATGAGACTCAAAGCAGCGGCGCCAACCGAATAGTTAAATATCTAACGTCCAAACGCACCCTTGTGGGATACTTATAAGAAGGAAATTATCAGGAATTGAAGGATAATTTATTGACCAATTAGCAGTCCCTCTGCTCCAAAAAAAATATGAAAATTGGACCTTGACTGAGGCGATAATTGGTTATTTACGGGACCTTGCGAGACCATAATACGTGACGAACTCCCCGCTATTTCCTGCGGCATTTTGTAAGAAATCTTAATTAAAAGTACTTCACTGAAACAACGCTTTGTTTGTTTTGATAGTAAACATATTAATTATGTAGCCTCCAATATCTGACTTTGTTCAAACATCATATTTGGTTAAATAACACTTTCATTTGCTGATTAATGATTTGTATTAATGTTTTATATAATAATATAATACAACATTGTTCTTTATTGAAACCATGTATTCCATAACGAACAATATAGTGTTTTATTTATTTCAAAATATAGAGAAATAAAATTCTAAATTTAAGAACTTGGAAATTTGATTAGACGGATTTGATCGGATTTTAACATCTAAAAAGTAGTTGAGTTGCAATAGTCTTGGAATAGGATTAAAATTATAAAATGTTACGTGTGATTTTACTTACAACCAAGCCCTGATACCTATAGTAAATTCACAGTTTTGTAAATTATGGTATGTTAAGCCCCGAAGGTGTGCCCGAAGGGGGTGCTAAGGCGTATTGTTAGTATCTATGTGTGTGTTTGTGTGTCAACGGATACATGTGTTAATTGATAGTGTTTTTAACCCTAATATCAAAGAAATTTAAGACTACATTTGAAGATCATCAAAGTTTTTTAATCAAGGATATTTTCAATAACAATTTATGAGCTCGATGAATACAAAAATGTGACCCTCTTCCCGTGAGCACTGTGTATACTAATGTTACCCGCTTTCTAACATTTTGTTTGTCTGAGTACACTCTATTTTAAGTTTTGAGTCTTTTCCAAACCTTTGCATGTCTATTCTCTTCATATGTGGAATATCAAAACGGCAACTATGAGAATCATGTTTCTGTTGAATTGTCGGAAGTAACTGAATTCCAAACGCTGTCAGGCTAATAGGCGACATAGCTAACATAAGTTGGGTTATTTGGTACTGTCTAAGTGGTTACTTAGCATTACTTATTATCGAAAGTGATTGTATACTCTAACAACAAAACCAATTCCAAAACCTGGTTGTGTGTGCCGGTGTCAGTGACACCTGGGTATTTTCTGACAGTAATAAATATTCATACTTTTTATACAAGACAATAACAAGACCCTAACAACGTTAGAATAGTGCCTAAGTCGCGTTTTGAACCTATAGAGAACCATCCGAAGTTTTAAAGGTAATGTTAAAAAATGTATTGAAAAATTAAGTAACTCCGATAATAGCTAATTCAGATAACGGCTTTCTATTCAGCTGCCAGTTAATTATTCCTTGTATCATGTCTTATCTCTTAGGTTATCGAATCTACAAAAAAGTTTTACATTAGTGTATTTACTGTATATATTAATACAAAATTCTTCGCTTCGCCGACGTTTAATAGCTTTTAACAGAATACCCATTTAATGTTTTAATAGAGATGTAACTAAAACCGCTATCGATATCAATCGATTTAGTTATAACTAATCTTATCTCCGGAGAGTGTTTGAGTTATGATTTACTATTTGTAAATAAAATCATAAAAAGACATTACAGGTTAATCAAAATTTATCCCCACACTATCACATTACTGAAGCCAAGTATTTTGTGGTTTGGACACTATCATATCAATGTTGGTTTTATTGGATTTGAACATGCAAATATAGTTGATAAAATACTTTTAATGAAGCTGTTTAGTCTACGCCTTGTAAAGCGTTGAGTATACTTTTTGTCGCGTTAGTGGTAAAAATACTATTTCTTAACATGCATATACTCTCGGTTTGGTTACAGACAGGCATGTTAAACCCATTACATTTGCGGACTATATTATAGTCCCATTTCCGTTATGAAACAAGGCTATTTATTGCCATTCAGGCTATGTATGTCGGATATATTTTAATAATGTTGCATTTTATATACATTTCACACTATTATTAAATCAATATTTCATTGTTTGAAAAATAAAAAACCTACATCGATATTTAGTACAATTTTTTAAACGTACCGTTATCGTTTTTACAGAAGCCTGTTTCAGCACAACCCTAGTTCTTATCTTGTAAAGATACGATAATTACGTTATCGTTTACATAACATTATGTGTCATCTGTGTTTTAGATAAGACTATACTGTTTATAATAAGCCGAAGCGAAAGCTTTGTGATGTAGAAAATTCTTCGAAAACAGTTGACTATCAATTGACAGCAGAAAAAAAAATCTACGAATTGTAATCTGAACCTTTTTGTAAGTAAAAAAAGGAGCCCCATATTTAGGAATAAAATAGATAACAGTAGATTACGACAAAAATAGCAGTTACTAAAAACTATGCAATATAAACAACAGAATTATTAAGTCGTCATAATATGTAGTTTTATTAACATTATAATAATAAGTTAACTTTGTAATACAAGCCGTGTGGCATATGTTCCTGTGTAATCCAAAGAGATTTGTCGAATAACTACACTCACCGGCACGGAAACTTGGCCAAGTACAAAACGTATGACAACTTCCTTTTTTTTTTTCACTTAGCTCTACAAATTTTGGCTAATTGTGATCGGAGTCTATCCAGTTAACGTTCCTGATCACTTCTTTTCACATTAAAAGGTTTTTCGGGTTCATAATGAAGTTTATGCAAAAAATCACGTTTTCACAAAATTTTACACTAGAGTTAAAAGCACTACGAATTTAAAATTGTTTGATTTTTTGTCGCTTTCTGTCCTTTTTAATAGCGTGTGTTGCCTCCTCGAGCCCTAATGACCGCCTGCATTCGGTCTGGCATGCTTTGGATGACGGTTTTGATGTTGACTTGTGATAAGTCGCGCCAGGCAGTAAGTGCAGCATCTCGAAGCTGGTTAAGGGTTTGTGGTGGGTTCGATGATAATTTTATTGCTCGTTTCAGTTTGTCCCATACGTGTTCTATTAGATTTAAGTCCGGGCTGCGAGCTGGCCACTGCAATTTTTGAACACCAACCTCTTGAAGGTAATCATTCAGGATGTGAGCGACATGTGGACGGGCATTATCATGCATTAA
Organism: Hypercompe scribonia; assembly: GCA_949316085.1. Lineage (NCBI taxonomy): Eukaryota > Metazoa > Arthropoda > Insecta > Lepidoptera > Erebidae > Hypercompe > Hypercompe scribonia. Next base: position 11,417,837 of record OX438981.1, on the reverse strand, counting down.
AATGAATTGGTCATAACCAATAAACCCTCCGAAGGGCACAACATGATCTTGAAGAATTTCTTCGACGTATCGAGTTGCATTTAAGGCGTTGTTGACGATGACTAATTCCGTACGAGCATCAGAACTCACGCCACCCCATACCATGATAGAGCCTCCGCTAAAACTGACCGTCGGTGTGGTTGTCATCGCCAAATAGCGTTCCCCTTTCCTTCTCCAGACACGTTGTCGACCATCAGGTGCATTTAAAGCGATCCTGCACTCGTCTGTAAACAAAACCCTTGCCCATTGCTCAAAAGTCCAGTTAGCGTGTTCGCGGGCGAAGTGAAGTCGAGCTACTCTGTGCTGTGGGAGGAGCTGTGGACCACGGGCTGGTCTTCTTGCTCTCAAATTAACTTCCTCCATACGTCTTCTCACCGTACGCTCGCTAACATTCACACCTCTGGAGATTTGAAGCCGCTGACGGATCTCAACAGCGGTCAGGAAGCGATTTCTTAAAATCTCTAACACAATAAAGCGGTCGTCACGAGCTGATGTGCATCTTACACCGCCACTACCTGGTCTTCGGGTGTAGCGGCCAGTCTCTTGATACCGTTTTAGTGCATATTGCATCGAAGAACGCGGCACGTTTAGGACAATGGCTACTTCACGATGGGTCAAACCTTGTTCGACTAATGCCACTGCCTGTGCTATCTGACTTGATGACAAAGGCATTTTTATGGATCCTAAGGGGCCTTTAGGTGTTTATTAACCACAATAACAACAAAAGTCTTTGTCAAATTAGAACTTAAAATTTTTAGAGCACAATTAAAAACTTCGACTTCGTCGGATTAATGACACGATTTAACTTAACTTTAAAACGCAGACCAAAATGCATTTCAAATTAGTGAATTACCCTCTTGAGATGAACATAAACATTTTTTCTACTCACTTACACGATAAGAACAAAGTTAGACACCCTTCAAAAAATGTTATCGCATGTTATGAGTTTGGCCAAGATTCCGTGCCGGTGTGTGTATTTATTTCGTACTTGTAAACTTTTTAGAATTTGGGATTATCTTATTATCTAGTTGTTACTTCGTTCACATTTAAGATGTGAACATGATCACTGAGACAGCTATTGGTATTGTAATGTATCGATATAAATTTCTTACTGTTTTGTTTTCTTCGATGGCATTTGAATTTACCTGTGAACAATAAAAACGATAAATATTAATTTAAATGTACATATTTTAAAGCTCACTCTTACAGTTATTTCTATCAAAATCTTTAAAAGAGTTTCAATAATCTATAGTGAAATAAAAGCCATATAAGGAGATTTAATTGTAGTTCATTGCATTAGTCGTAATTATAAAATCTTCATAATTGTGATTATATATGTGTCTTAAGTTTTCAATTATTGTCTTAAGTAAAGTTTCTAGTTAGTTATGTATAGTTAAATGACGATATCTCTGTAGAAAAGTAATAATGTCGAAAAATAAAAAGAAGTCATCTTGTGGTCGAAGATGATTTCCTTTTAATGCAAATGGGTCAAAAGCCTGAAAATATATAACCCGAATGCTTTACCTATCACTGGAATCATTGCCGTTTATTGAAAAACTAGTCAATGTCACTTGCTAAAACTTTTTTAATTTCGCTTCTAAATCGCGACTCGAGTATATAAGTTTACACTGATTTCTATAGTAATTACCAATGTGATATTAAACGAAAACAATCAAATTTATATTGGCATGAAACTACTGTATTACCAGAATTAGTTGCAATCAATAAATACAATTATATCAAGCATCTTAAATTGTAATCAATTTACTTCACACTGAAACGAACGACTGTTTACATTTTCAATTTAAACCGCTCCGACTTTCATTCCTTGGTACAGTCTGCTATCAAAAATATTGCTTCCATTTATTCTCACCCTTTGCCACAGTATACGATGCTAAGAGCTCCTTATAACGGCAATCAGTCATAACTTCAAGCGGTCGGGGATCCTCATCACTCCTTAACGTGATATTAAGAACCTTATTTGTCAGATTTAAGTGACTATCAAACGATGTGTAATCGTTCGTTTCTTCCACTTATCATGTTATTAAACAAAAGTATAAAGAGAATAGCAATTTATGTGAAATGTTTCGTATTTGATCACCAGTTGCCAATTTGTACTATGTGTGTATGTTTGCATTAGTAATAAATTTTAACTGGATTCACCTGTGAAGAATCGTATTGCCTGAGAATACTTAAACGTTCTTATCTTTTTTTATGACTGGGAATCCTTGTGGTCGGATAACAATCATCTCGGCTGAACTCTTTATTTAGACAACGTACGGCACACGCGGGCTTCGCTTGCTCGTTTCTGGTAGCTCCAGCAGATGGATACTAAAGGCTAGACAGATGATGAAGATAAATTCAGTGTGGCGACTTCCACATACAACGCAAAATAGAAAGAAATACTACAACACCATCTAGCGAAGATACATCGAACTACGGAGTATAATGAACAACTAATCCTGTATCGCGAAATAGAGGTTCTCGTGACGATTAGCATACATACAACATCCCAACATTAACCGTTGGGCCGCGGCCCACTAGGCATGATCACCTCGCCTAGTCGGAGGATCCTCCCTTTGTGTCGGAGAGACATGACACACGGCCCTCCACATTTAGCAAAAAATGAGGATAAATCTTTAGAGATTTTTAGATTTTATAGTTAACAGATACAGTTGTGTCATCTGATGGTAGGTAGTATACTCTGAGTGCCTCATGGACCTTCAGTTACCTCAAAAGCTTACTGCTTAGTACCGGTTTTTGGTTAAGCCATCTGATCACACCGGTCAATCTGTCAGCAATGGCTATCATGACGGTAATTTCTTAAATACATGTCATATACAGTTTATTGCGGCAGGACGTGACTAAGCGTGTTTAATGTTTTATTAAGTTATTTTTTTTATTAAGAAACGTTTGCACTTTCGTAAATATTTTAGGTACTCTATTGCATTATTTAGTTTCTTAAATGCAATATTAACATATTTTAAAATTAAAAAAATAATATATTTTTAACATTTCTATTTAGCTAGAAATGTTACACAGTATAGTTTTTATTTTCTAATTTAGCTCCAAATGTGACTATCATATTCAAAGCCTATTTATGTTACATGTAACGTGTATATGTAACATGTATATTTGGACTACAGGCATTAAAAATAACAACCAATCTTAAACTTAATCGACCGATCGTGACAGACCGACACAAAAGGGACTAGTGATCTTGTTTTTTTTGTAGGGATCCCTCTTAATTTTTGTCCCTCTTCGTTTCTATAATGCACGTGCGAATAATTAACATTCAGAAGTCTTAAATGCAATATTATTTAGTATGTCCTGTAAATATAGTATTTCTATGATCATATTTTTCATAGGCGCAGAAAAATTTTGTACTCTTAATTATTATTAGTATATAAAATAATGTCAGCAATTTTGTTTGCTCTCCGTTAATTAGAGAGCATATGGATAGCCTGTGGTAGGTGTAATTGAGCAGGTGGTTGATATTTATTCATTTTGTACGTTTGAAAGCATTGGATAAATAATTGCTAAAGATTTTACATTTGTGTCTTGTATATACAAAATTACGAACATGAAAAATTATATCTTTTTTCTATATGTAGCAATGACAATAGTTAGAACTAACAGTTAATTATAGATCTTTGTTCATAATGCAAAAGAGCATTCGAAAAACAAGCATTTGATTAAAATTTCTATGAAGAGATTTCTTGAATTCCCCTATTAGTGTTAGCACATGCAGTTCGTAATCTTCAGTATGCCTATTTGTAATCTGCTCACATATTTTATTGTTCGTCTAAAATAAAACATAATAATCTGTTCAGTATTTACTAGCAAGTTTATAAAGGAACAAACAGAGGGGTTTTGAAATCGTACTTTTATGCGATGTGATAATGGATATTAATGAATAATAAATATTCAAATACCTAATAAACTTTACTGATAACTTCACGCGATAACATCCCAATCAGCATTGAGTTGAGGCTCCCCGCAATGTTGTATTACGTCTTAAATGGGTCAAGGTGACGCACTAGCGATAAGATTTTTTTTTTATCTCTTTATACACTTTATTTTCTTCCTTGCAAGCAATTTTGTTATAACTCTTCTTTGAAATGTTTTTTTCTTTTTTATGATATAAATAAACGAACAGACAGGTCAAATGGAAAGTAAGTACCATCACTCATAGACGCCTGCAACGCAGGAGTCACAAGCGCATTTCCGACCTTTGAGGAGAGAGTTATTTTCTTGAAGGTTTTAACGTTGTATCGATCTGGAAATACCGCAGACCGTAATCTGTTTCACAGATTGGTTTTGTGAGGCAAACTGTTTATTAAGAAACGCAGTTGCACTGGGAACGTGTGGTGATGATCTTTTATCGCGTTTCGTACTGGAATGTTCTTGTAAAAATTTACCTCACACTGACGTATTTATTGGGATACGAGTATGAAGGTTGATCAATATTAAAATGCTAATAAAACGTTATAAAAGAATAAAACCGTTTCTTAAGACATCTATTTACGTTTTTATCATCGAAGCAAATTGACTTTAGTGTACGTCATACTGTCTAAGTAATTGTATACATATATTATCCATTTATGAGCTGATAAATACTTTAATTATGCTAATTACGTCGATAATCGACCTCACATCACATTTGTCAAATGTCATCGGCGTTTCTGTCACGTCTGTAAGGCATTTATTTTACAACCCAATCCATTACAGTTAATGTCGAATGAATTGGTGATAACACCGCCTATAATACATCAACATACGTCTGAATATTAAAAAACAATCTAATAATATCTATCTAATAATAAAAAATGAAAGTAAATTGTTCATTGTTTTTGGTAATTTAGTAGACGACCTAGACCATATTCGAAAGAAGATTTATTAGTTTTCTACTGAATTGCGCTGAAACTAAGCTCTTTTAGATTTATTTTCCTTGGGTCCAAAGACAATTTTTATTCAGATGAAAAGCTTTAGTCCGTAAATTTATTTATGTCGTAATGACAAGAAGATGCATTTTAATTTGTGTCCGACTTGTAAATAGTTGAAAAATAGAACATTATAAAAATTATAACATAAACAATATATTTTTAACGTTGAGTTATTACAATGTTTGACGTCGACCATTTTAATAAAAAAATAATAACCAAAATAAGAAGGGAAAATAAATAAGTTACTGAAATGAGTCATTTTTAAAGACTCCGGCATATTTATGCCTAGTTATTTTTTATCTAGTTAAAATACAAACCTACATTTTTCTTTATTTAAATTAAACACAACTCTAACTTAAATAAGTTGGTTCTTAGGGGCAATGAGGAAACGAATAAAGTTATGTTAGCATTTGAAATTCGGCAGAAGTCCAAGAAACTTGGATATGATTCGCCAACTCGGGGCTCCTAAACTTATCAAAGTGATTTGGCAAACTCGCGCGTAAATTCTTTGAAGATGCTTTCAATCGAATATATCGAGGAAAATATAGTGATTTATCAAATTTCACAATAAAAAAAAGATATTCCAAGACTTCTGTGATATATGTGTAAATTTTTACAGGACAGGATCTTGATATATCGCCTAAAATTGTCGATCAACCTTCTATCGTGTTAAGGTTTTGAGTTTAAGGACAATGACCTTCTACTTGTTGCAAGTGGACACAAACTCAGGTTTCTTTAAATGTTATTTTCTCTATATACATATAAGTCTATAATGATGACGTCTTATATCCTAAATATACAAAATGCTAGCATATCAACTACAATACATAACTATAAAATTGGTATACTAAGTAATTAAACTACATCTTGATTTTTATTCAACTAAATCGTTTATAAGATAAATGAAGATTTTAATATTATAAAATTTCTACCAACCTTTTCATTTAAATATAATTCATACTTTGAAATTGTTCAACATATATGTGACTTTCACATACAATTAAATTAAAAAAATCTTTTAACACGCATCTTAAAATCAATATTTCAATTCAGTCGGCTTGAATAATTTCACTTTAGTTCGTGGTAACAGTTCACGTCTCGCTTGTTTTTACGAACATTCGATTATATGTATACACGCGCCCAGAGCAGTACTCGTATATTTCTATGAAACAGTATCTGACTTCAAGTTACTCCTGTGATGATCACGTTTAGTGTTTAACATTGCGATTCGGTTTAGTTTCTTCGTACACATTTATTTAATTCATTACGTCTTTACAACTTCGTTAGAAGGTGTAATTTATCCACATTTCAATAGTTATTATGTATTTTATATATAATCAAGTGTAATTTTTTTTCGAACAGTATCCGCTTAGGTATTGTTTTTTGATTACTATACACATTTACCAGGTAGTAAAGCCACGCTATTTTCAGCTAGAATGGTCCGGCTCGTCCGGGGCAGTACTACCCTCCCACAGAAGGCCAACCTAAAGTGACAGCATCTGTGTTGTCGTGTTTCGTTGGTGAGTGCGAGACCGGAGGCCCATTGCTGCAAGGGTGACAGTTGTAGGGGAGAGTGTGCAATGCAATGCTACGATGACTGCCATGTCTTTTACGTCTCCAAGTAAGGCAAAAAAAAACAAAAAAAATAAAAATTGGACCAAAACTTTAATAGAAATAAAACTTTTTACCTGGATAAGAAGTAATACAACTGCCGCACTATATTTTCGAGGAATTTGTAGCTATTCTTTTCAAAGATTTTGTGCAAGCTTGCTGTGTATCCCTTACTTTTAAACTTTCGTATTGGTTAACCTTTCGATAAGTATTATAACGGGTTTTTATTGGTGGTCGCCGGCCTTGATGGGGAACTCAACTTAGAATGAATGGTTTTCAAACAGGAAAAAGGATGAATCGAGGAGTTTAGGGTAGGGAATATATTAAGTTTCGGAGGGAGAAACAAACCTGAGACTAGTAGGTAGTTCGCTGAGACAGGACCAAGGCAGCGACAATAAATAAATATTCTAAGTTAAGTGATTTTTCTTGTTATAGTGTTCTGTGATAACTCTTACATTCTTGTATGGTCTTGGAGGTGTGGTCATAAGCGAAGTGATAAGTTTCTCTGAAGTTGCGATTTTATTAAGTATTTTATTACAATCAACAATTAATGTACTCTATTTCTCTATATTATTTTTCTCTTGCAAAAATTACTCAATTTCATTTAGTTAAGTTTCAGTAACATTACTTTATTTATTTATTCACAATGCAAAGTTCACTGATGAAGACATTTCTTTAGTGGGTTTGTGGAAATAAACGTGAGAATTTGCTGAACAGCAATTGTCGTCACCCTACCTACGTATCTGACCTTTTCCCGGATGTAGCGTTGACCGAACTTTAAGTGCCTTTAGTAAGGTTGATTGTCACGTGTTATGCTAGCTATTTGAGTAACATCGTTAATCGCCTACATTAAAGTATTCCAATTAAACGACGCCCTAAGGCATCTCCTTGGTACTTGTAGTATATACATTATATAAACTGTTCAGTAATACCATTCCAAAGTGCATTAGCAGCTGGTTAATATCAAAAGGAAATAGTTAAGGCCACTGCTTTTGCAAATGCAATAGATCTGCCGATAGATGACAGCACTCGTAAATATTTTGATAGCGTCAGTCGCCGTTTGAATGGAAATGGCCGATAATGCGATTAGACCGTTGCAAATCACACTATAGGTCCGTGCTCGTCAAATCGTAAGGAAACTGGAATTAGGTGAAATTACGTAATACGAGCGAGCTGTTTCAATAATGTTTGCAGAATAAAGAGGTGTTTGTTTACTGATAGCGACTAAATGGCGCGCATCATTTACTCCGGGTAATTGTTAGGTAGACAAAGTAGTTCAGTATTCTATAGAAATAGATTGAAGATGAAAATAGGTAAATAAGGGGTCAGTTCTCGTACTTAAATTGTGTTTTTTTTTTATTGTATTTTATTAGATTTTAAATAATAGCCGAATTTTTTGTGGGGACCATTTTTTTACATTCATTTCATTATTTGTTGAATTATGTCAACAGTTCGTTAAATACACCAATGAGAATGTCATCACAGTTGGTGTTTTTTGTAAAAAAACTAATATAGATTGCATCTACCTAATAGAAGAAGTGTATTATTCTAAATAGGATTTAAAAAATAATGCCATTTGAGTCCGTTTGAGTATTATTTACTCATTTAAATTATGTACGTCTGACTGAGAGTTAATAGGCAACAGACTGTGGATGTCACTTTATTCAGATTATGGACACAATTCTTACAATTTTCTTCTTTTTCCAGTCATCTAACCTATTTACATTTTTAACCTTGTATATAATAATAAAACGGTTTTTTCTATTAAACTAATATTACGATTAAATGTTATTTGGCACTAGTTTGGGACCTGATGGCCGTGTGTAAATTGTGTAAATTATTATTATTATAATTCTATAGATTCGAATTATATTTTTTTTAATTAAATATGATAAATATAGATGCCAATTTATTTTCAAAATGACAAAGACTTTATGTTTATCCGTATCATCCACATCCACATGTATCCACATCTGTGTATTTTTATGTGTATCTGTATAATACATATAATACATATATTTGTGAATGAATTATTTAACAATTTTTTTATAAATACATAACGGTACGTTTTTTTTAAGTCATTATATCTCTATTAACAATGTCTACAAGTTCGCGATAAGGTCACTAATTGTCACTCATGCATGCTTTAAACTCATCTTTTAGGCATACCTTAGAGTATACAATGAAGATTAAAAATAAATTAGTATTTCTTTCAAAAAATTAAGTATTCACAGATCATAACATTTTTCACCCATTTAGCTCCAATGTTTATAAAAACATACACGTAGAACATGCAAAATAACATATATTCGAGAATTTAAAAAAATAATGTCTGTCACACTTACCTCTCCACGATATTCTAATAAATCATACTTGACTTTGTCTCACATGACTAAACAACATTTATTTGAAACGTACAAAGGTTAACAAGTTTCAACAATGAATTTTCTGAACAGTTCCCTGTGAAGTTTCCCGAGAGATTCCCGCACCGTTAAATATTTCTATTAAGTAAGGTTCTTATTATGTGGAAGTCTGGGTACAATACGAGAAATATCCAGTTACTGACGTCATTCTTGCTAAGTGACGTTAACAAGAAACCCGCTACGTTACGTTTTTGTAATGCACGATATTTGTTGCATTATAATGAGTACATAAATTAATAAGTGTTCTGTTTCTCTTTTAGAAGTGGTGATACAGTCCCGCATAAACAGAGCACGTTAGGGCTTAGGTGTTAATTATGTCCCACTGAACATTCACTTGTCCGTGTAGTGACGGATTGACACTACGTGTCCTATTCATCCCCAGGATGTCATAATAGCAGACTATGAAAGCAAACTACGCAGGACAACAGCACTGCAAAGAAAAGGTTTACTTTAACCTTTTTTTTACGTTTAGAAACCCCCTCGGGCCGTCACCCTACCGGGGTTTGTGGCTGGGTGTTGTATCGGAATCGGACCGACTAAAACCACATGATGTGCTACTCTTCGTCTAAGATAGGAGTGATCCGGAAGCAACTGTTATTATGACATCCAGACCCGATCCAGAACGTTTCCTAGCGCCTGACCACCAGGGTGGACAACACCTTCGGGTGAACTCTCTATTTATGCGACGTATGGTACACGTGGATTACGCCTCCTCGCAGCTGTATACTGTAGCGGATGGAGAGAATCACCTGTCCTGCCCACCCGCGGCCGCACTCAGAGTGGCATGAGATGCTAGTAAGCCCGCCTCGGCCACCCGGTCTACCGGCGACGAATTAGGTCCGAGTGGAGATCATCCCCCCCGGGCTTTCTTCACCACTTCCTTCTGCGAAATGACATCTTCGCAGAAGGTTGCGACCGTGGTAAAACGTTTGTTATCTGCTATCATTGACGATTTGTCATCTGCTGTCATTGACGATAACCGGTTGGAGAGCCTCCACGACGGTAAAGTCAGCACGTGGAGCCTCCAGCCGGGACGACCAACGAACCATTGTGGTTTGTCGACTAGTCTTACGCTGCTCGAGTACGGCTTTGGGCGGGGCATGCCACAACCCGCTCGGAAGTCAGCCATCCGCCGATAAACTTCGACGAGCACTTCTGCCTCCAATCCCATGGGGTAGTTCTGGCCAAGTATGTGACTTGGCCAGAACTCTCCTCTGCTGCTCCCCTGGGCTGCCTTCGTCGATACAGTGCGGTAATCACGTATTGTTTTAAGCACTAGTATCGACTGTGGGCACCAGAGGCGAGCCCTATTCTGGGTGATAAGAGCCGCCGCCCATACCGGTGCATTATAGGGGGTTATCTTGTCGCAACATTGGTTCCATCCAAATTGGGTAAAAGTCGTAAAAGTCCTAGGGCAGAAGCAGCACCGACCAGCTCTTGGAAGAACCATTTCCCGCCTAAGATGAGGCCCAGACACTTCATCGGGGTTTGAACTGGACCGAAACGACCTCGATGGAGGCGCCGGGAGGTGAACCACGACGAGGCCCATGGAATAAAAGGGTCTCCGTCTTAACCAGGGTCATCCGTACACGCACAACAACCCGTTTGGCCATCGTTTATCATGCCAGACCAAAACCTAATGTGGCAGTGCAGTAACAAAGACTGTTGATGATAAAACGTTTACTGTCATCGTTGATTTCACAATTTTTTTGTTAAAATATGATATTATGTAAGTACTTTATCATAAATGATGGTATCATAAATCAAAGATTATATTCAATTCATTAAATACAAACGTTCCACTTTAATTAGATTTGAAACGTGGAGCTTTCTCGTTTAAATTGTGACGGATTTCCATAAGTGGCAGAGAACACAACGAACGCTGCGCTTCAACCTAAATAAGTGGGTTAATGATTGTAGAAAATGTTGGGTACGTGCTTAATTCTCCTCTAATGTTTAGGGATGGCAATTCAAATTCAATGGTATTGACACACTGATGTTATTCAGGTTTGTAAGAACAAGAATTCGAAAGCTTATTAGATGTATATGTACACATCACGAGAAGCCTTTTTTTTAGTTTTCATCACGTACAATAAATATGTACCTAAAATATGGTTGTGTGGTGAGCGAGAAGTGATAAAAAATATTATACTATGATCTTATGTAGGAATCCATACCTCTTTTTTTTTGCTAATTTATCTTTCATATTTAAAATCTTATTTTAAGGATTTATTTGCATTAGAATCCAATATAATTTTACTGTCGTAACTTTAATTTAACTGTATCTTTCTGTTGTTCCATATTTCCTCTTATTAAATCTATTTCATGCTTTTTAAATTTTGTAAATTTAGTTAGCGGGGAAGAGTTACCTTAATTTTATTATTGGCAAAATCAAAACCGTATTAATTAAAGAAACAAAAAAGTTAGTGATCTTAGTTACAAATACAACATTCTAGTTAGTAAAGGTGTGAATTACCAATATATAAAAAAAACCTACATACTCGATATATTTCATTAAATAATCTATGTCGCTTAACACCAAAGCCGTCACGAGTTTTCTTTATAGTTATTATTAAATATTCAGCAGCTAAACAACAGAAGTATTAATGCGAAGAGAAACGCACACAATCACCATACTTATAATTAAATCTGACAATAATAGCTCGCGGCGGATGTAGCCAATTTTCCCTAAATAACACACTCGTATAATACCAAGATCATAGGAAGCACAGCAATAAGCGTAAACCATATTCATTTGCTATTAATTGAGACGTGACGAGACACGTCACAGCCCCACAGATGAACCTAACTTATTAAACAATAAGGTTCATTTTTGTGTAGGCAATTGTCGGTAGGGTTGTGCGAACGATGGTATCGGTCAGTAGAACAACTGTTAACTTGTTCTCACGCTCTATTTGTGGTTTTCAAAGCTCGGTTGTTGGTAAATATAGATTCAATAAATGTTTTGACTGTTTGTGATTGATCGGAACCTGAATATGTCATTCCGGCTAATAGCTACGTTCTCTCGGAAACGTAAAATATTGTTGTGTTTTAGGTATACGCATATTGAAAACGAAATGGTATTTAATAAAGATTAAGATTTTGTGAATGAGAGAATTGAAATCGATAATATCAGAACTAATTAACATTTTATCGAGTGAAGGTAGGTTAAAAGGTAGCATTTTATAGATGGTTACTTTGATTATTTACATGTTTATTTACATTTTCAAATTAAACTAAGTTAACATTTAAGAGAGAATGAAAGTAGTAACGTCAGTAAGTCAATAAAACAACTTAATAAAACACGTTTTTATTACTTTTAAATTATTTTGTACAAAATGTATAAATTGTTAAATATTCTAAATGTGTTAATTCATACACTTAAACTATTTAAATATTTAAATTCTCAATTGCTGCAAAATGAAAATATTAATTCTGAACCTTGAATAACAATGTATATAATATAAGGTTGTCAGACATCTTTTTATCAACAGCCTTTTACAGTCCACTGCTGAACATATGCCTCTCCTTATCAAGGAGATTTTGGCGTGGTATAACACGCTGGCCAGAGGGGTTGGAATAGGGTTTATTTCAAGTTTTCCTTCTCTTTTTAGTGATATTTTCCTGAAAATTTTGTTCTCTTAGTCGCCTTTTACGACACCCATGGGATGAATAGGGGTGGTATCACTTTGTATTCTTAATCCGTCACCGCACATCTTTTACAAAACGTTATAGTAAAATAAATTTTCGTGTTGCTCTTTCTTCGTATCACTGACGTTTCTCAGCCAGCCAGCGTCAGGAAATCTTCACACTAGTGTTAGCTAGTCAGCCGTCGAGTATCTACTACTGAGTAACCCATTTCCTTCAGTTGATTTACGTTTGCAGCTCGAAGTATATCCGGCTTACTTTATCTCACTTTTAGTTTTCTGTTAAATTCTTGTTTAAACATGACACCTGCCCATTATTCTTAATTCAAATATTGGGTTTGGTTAGTAAAACGTTAGCAAATAAAACGAACGACTTAAAAATGCATGATACTGTGACGATCAATAAATAGTGATATTTATTGATCGTCACAATATCATGTATTTCACACATCACAATATATTATTTTAAAAATTCTTTTAATTTCTTTTTACAGAAGTGTATGATGATATTATTCTTGTGTTATATTAATATTTGAAACAAGAAGGATGTATATAACATAGTTTTAGTAAATTTCTTAAGTTTAAGCTCAACTTAAACCCTTTCTGATCAGCAGAGTGAACGTGTAAAACAAAAGGATCGCCATTAATAACCCTTTTTGACCGTATAAATACAAAATACAAGATAAGTCCCATAAATACCCATGAATACCAAATAAAAAAGTAAAAATATTTATAAAGACAAAAGATAACAGCTTGACATTTTAGAACCTTAAAGAATTAACTTAGTATTTTTTATAGTGTGATGTCTACATCAGGCTTTATTTTACGAACCCACACACTTTGAATGTTCTTAAGTTTAGTAGTGGTTATGGTAACTTTCCGGTTTCGTCATCATATGCCCTCCACGACAACGTATTGTACACATCGCTATATTACAAACTTCGAATTGGTTCCACGGTAACAAGTTCAGAGAGCTACAAAGTTCAAATAAAGTTTTTATGATTTAATTTAAAATTAAAGATTAATGAATTATTAAATATATGTGTCATTTATATTTTCATAACAATATTTTAGTTTTCAAATTATAAAATATTTTCATGAGTACATTTATTATTTAATCAATGTATTACTCGTAGTTTTTATAGTACGATACTGCGGCAACTAACAAGAAAGCCTTATTTCACAAAAAAAAGATTAAACAAGTTGGTCTAAACAAGTTTTTCACTTAACGACAGAGCTTTCATCCCTGCTCCGCTAGACTGATATAATTGGAATACAAAGATGAGAGTTATTGGTAGGCACCGACAGCCGTCCACTCAACCGAGCCGCTTTATAATTACTTGTGTAACCTTATTGGGGCACGTGTAGTAGCTAAGATGCGTTTATTTTTCTTTTGCTATTTTATGTAGTTTATTTTATTAAAAGAAGTACTTAATAAACACTTTAGGTTTATTTTGTGATTAGCAGGACATCAAAATTTGTATTAACATACAACTCATTAACAAAAATGGGCAAAAAGAAATCTGAGGATATTATCATAACCCTTTTCATGTTTGAACTGTAAGTGTTTTCCACCAAAAGAAAATATTTCTAACACAAAAGAGTACCTATGTAAATATTGTAACCATTTCATCCAATACATTATCATCATTTACATACCGAACTTATTTTGTACCAAATGTAATTCGGTGGTAACGACAATTTTCTAAAAACGCCAAACCACCCTCGTCAAAACAATATGAAACGGCAAAAACAGGAAACAGGCCGTTTACAGGATTGTCGGTGTATAAAAAGCGATTTTGTACATAGTCGGGTTGTCGACGTAATGGGCCGAGGAAGAGTGTCGTCCGTATTTCGCTGTATCGAGTTCACGCTTGCTCTCTCCAAATAAATTACCACCCAGATTGACCTAGAAAGCTTCTGACTGCACGAAACAATGATCTGCACCACGTTCGATAAAATCTGTTGATTTATTTGAGGACTACTGTGTAAAATTATCGAAAAGAACTTATTTATGTAGAGATTATTTTTTGTCACACTATACGATACAACGTCATATTCGTAGACTTGCATAGCGTTTATGTTTATAACAATAATTTCTGCACTTACTTGGGCAAATTTATCTAAGTTTCTTCCCTTGGCCTTTGGATTAACAAAATTGGTTACTTTGCAGCGTATCTATATTTATAAGAGATTTTATTTAAATGACTATATTTAGAGAAAAATAATTCATAAAAAGTTTGGATATAAATATTTGATACATTAGACGTTGTTAAAAGGACAGAATTCCAATTTATTAGATACTTTCATTAAAATATTTTTTTATACTTATTGAATTTAAACTGTATCCATATTGTGCACTATAACTGCCAAATAAAGGTCTTACCAACCATCGAAATGGTAAACTAAAGAAAATCTTCATTAATATGGGTAATAGACAATCGGATCTGAGACGCTTTTAAATTAAAAAATATAAAGCAGAGTACAGTATCTAACTTTTGTCAAATATGCTCGTAAATAACGAAAATAGAAACAAAACTAATCTGTACAAATATCAAATCATCGTAGACATCCTGAAGTAAATGATTAACTGCAACCCATAAACTACTAAACTGTTGTCATATAAGTTTTTAACTTTAGCACTCGTTCAACTGCGACTTTTAACTTTTTTCTGAACAGCCATAAACTCCTAACTCTTTTAAGTCTAATTTAGGCAAAATTTGTAATCATTTTCGTGTACTTTATCGCAATGATTTTAACAATTTACATGTAATTTAAATTGTTTGTAGCGTAAAATTAAGTAGACGTGGTTGCGTGGCGTAGTTTACTGAGGTATTTGTGTGTATGGCTATGAGATTATTTAGAAGTTTTGTCGTCTATATGGAAATAGCATTTAAGATATTTCTTGCTTATATAATCATGTTTTTGAAGTTTTTGAGATAAAAGCCGGATTAGCTAATTTCATTAAGTATATCACGTATGTCTTTATTATCGCTAGAAATGAAAGTGAAATAAAATGTGTATTTTAAGATATTTGTGACTTACGAGTATATTCTCTTTTGGGTAAATGAGGGAATGAACTAAAGATATGGATCACTGTGTCGGTTTGTAAGTTGTTGACTGACCATAGATTACGGTTTGTACACTGATTTCGTATTTTGATGCAGTGTATGTAAATTTTACATTTAAAACATTGAATCATTATTCCCTAGAGTTACATAACAGTAGAACAGAGCTCGTTATATCCCTTATACGCTCGTAGAATACAAAACATTTGTGTTTATGCAACATACACGTTAACTCTGGCAAATAGCTGCCTTGATTTTTAGTATAAATGGTTATGGGGTGGTAGGTAAATTAAACACATTATTTTAATTAATTTGTAGAGTGTTTATTCTCATACAAAGTTAACGCAAAACTGTAGTTGATACTAAACTATGTTAATGCTTTTCTGATAATGTTTCTTTACAAATATTTGTGACATTTGCACTACAATTGACAGTCGACTGGTATGCCAAACTTTTGATAAAAGAATCAACTTGAACACTATCTTTAATGTGTATGCGACATTAACAAATATAAGACGATCTAATAACGCTATATCCCTGTTATCACCATAAATAAAACCCAAAAACTTCAAATCGCAGTCCCACTAAATCTTCAGTAAATCTACTTACCAATATTTCATATTACCAAGCTATAATATCAAAAGTCGACGATACAGTACTTTAGCTCCAGCAATCTTGCAAAAAGGACCAAAAGGAGCGATACCTTTTACACTTTATACCGTATCCACATCACAAAATATGGGTAGAAGAACAAATATTATTCGATAAAGGTGTATAAACCGCACAACCGACACATAACTCCGGGGTTTGAGCGAATGAAATGTATGAATTATGTATGGGTGCGTTCCGACCGACAGCGATACACGCTAATATTATTATGATGCTTTGTGTATTGTACATCATATTTAGTAGCCATACTTCTGACTATACTAATGTATAATCAAAGTTTTATGCTATTTATTAACCAATTTTTTAATGTCGCTTGTATAGTATAGCATATTTTCTTAATTACTTTCTGCTACTTTCCTAAATTTACTTAGAGTCTTAGGAGTCAGCGCTTTGTGTAACGTGGCAAATGGTTTAGCTGGTTTCTTTAATAGTCAGTCTCTTGAACTTTGGCACTTTTTCCTAAAAATTTAAACGTTACCACAAAGACAAAGACAAAGACTGGACAAAGAAAGGTGCATAAATGATGCGTTCTGTAATTGAAGAAGTCACTCAGACGCCGATAACACTGAAATGTTGGAGATGATAAAGTATGACACAGGTTCACTAGTTATTTGCAGGGTCGGGTAAATTTTTCATGTAACAAGCCAAAATAGTTCGCAAAATCATGGTTTGCTACACAAATGCTAAATCTAATCTTATACAACAAAAAACTTTCTTAGCGTTTGAACTGTAATTCAAGTCTTGTGTAGTCTTGAATATATAAAATATTTTAAACATTTATGTTCCACCAGCAATAAATGTCATATACCTGACTTACACAGTTAGAATGTAATAGGAATTTATTTTACTTGCAACCACGCTATGTGTACGGCACTTAAATTACATTCTAAAATATGCAGGAACTTCCTGACTACGTAATGTCTAGATATAGTAACCGCATTCAAAGACACTCAAACGAAATTATTGTTTACGATATTAACGCGTTCTCATACTATTTTTTTTAAAGCAGGTTCACATACGACGCTTGATATGGTACTTGCCTTCTTTATTTTAGCTAACGTCGATTAAGTTGAGCGAAATACGATAAAATTTTACTGATTTCTGAGTGTATTCCATTCCTAAATCATAAATTTGACTCTGTAGCTTTAGATTATATCAGAGCTTTTTTTCGATCTCAGTAAGCGAAGTCAGTTTCATAAGCGCTTAACAAATACGATGAGGCTTTTGATAAATCACTTTAGAAAAGGTCATATCAGAATATCTGTTTAAATTAGATATATTGTAGACAGGATCTACCAAACAAAGTGCACTTATTGACGTGTTTTCTTTGTAAAAATGAACTTACGTTATTTTATTAGGTTTTGGCTTAAACAAGTGATTGAACACGATATGTTAAAAACAGTGTACACAATTTTGTATGATTTAATATCTGTAAAAATTATGGTATAAATTTAATTCAAAACTTTTCTGTATCTTTTTGATACATTTATAGACAAAGATATAATAGGGAGATAAGTTGTGAAATTATAAAAGATGTTCATAACAACATCTTTTATATATTATTTACTTTTATACTTAAATGTTGCTAGGTAAACAATGCGTTCAAAGTTTACTAGTTTATTTATTAGTTCTAATTTCTACTCTGTTTTACAGCTTTTATAAAATTCCTACACTTTCGGCAACCGTCTTGCGTAATAATTTAAAACACCAAATATTGAAAATCAATGTTACGTATTTCGTTTAAAAATTTATTTAATAACGTTACATGATGAAAATTAAATTCGATTTTCATTAAATTGAATGATATGAAACCAATTTACCGTATCCAGCGGCGGAATGAGGACGCCCACTGTGCATGCTGCGTACGTAGAGAGCCTGGCTATTATTGGAGCTACATATTAGGTGGTACTCGAATCGAATAAGGTTATTCGGTTGCGGTAAACTGGTACGTCTAATATTATTTAATTTCTTACTAACTACGAATTCAATATCTTCTGGTAATGGAAAAGTACACTAGTATACTAGTTCAATACGAATATGGTAAGATGATAAGTAGATTCGTCACAACTCTCTAGCCAAAGTGACTTGGTTGATTGTAATTGTTATGTTATGTGTAAATGTTTGTGAAAACATTCAGATTGAGATTACTTAAGACAAAACAATTATTAGAAATTTATTTGTTCTTAACAGTAAGACCGCTCTTTGTACATCACTTCCGATATCTTTATGTAACTATATTGTATATATATTTACCTCTTTTATACGGTGAACAAAGAAAGAGCTTTCTATTTATCTGTCTATAAACTATATATACAATCTTATTACGTTACGCAGCATCATAAACTGCTCATTACATAGGCAGAGGTACATCTAAAATTGAAAAATTTTTAAATTTATCACAAATTTTAGACTTTTTTAGAATGAAGAAGATATTTGTGTCTGACTGTTATAAATTTTATTCTGCATCAAAGCCTCATAGATAATATGTCTGCCAGGATTTTCGAATTTGCTGTACTAATTGTATGGTAGGTTTGCGTTCGCCTTGACGCGAATTGGCATGGTTTGTACTTACTGATTACGCAGAATTGGTTATAGATTTGTTACATTTCAATAATATGTGGTTCTTACTTGAAATCGATAACCTGTTAAACGTAGCGTTGAATGAACACGGGTTCTTTCTTTCGCGCGTTTTACTTTTTTTTTAAAGATATTAGGTTGTGCTTTTAAGGTTTTAATAAATAAGTGGGTTATATTAGTATAAGAGACGTAAAAATATTGGGTAAATTGCTAAGTTTATATTGTTTAGAAGACAATGTAACTAGCCAAGTACCTACTCACTTATTTTTTTGCTAGTAATCGAAGGAAAATAATTTGTTATTATTTTCAATATATGTAATTATAAACGTAGTATCATACAATGATATAGTTTAACATATCTCTGTTAAAATTTTCAAGCACCCTTATAAGAATAGCAATACAGTTTATGAATAAAAACCAAATTCTAAGCATTCTTAATGTGTACTCAAGCACTATAGCCTAACGTAGGTAATACAAACTCTTGGCTGGATTATCCTTTAGTATATCAGCATTCGTGTTAAGAAGACAAAAATGAAAACTAATTACTTCTTGGAAAGTCTTAGTGCACTTATAATACTACAACACAAATCTATAAAAATACAAAAATATTTTGATGATGAACTGAAGTGAAAGACATGATGAAGATCTTTATCTCTTTGTGAATCGCAAAGTAAAAGTATGAAATAGTCCGTACTGTAGAGATCTTAAAAATATAAATGGGTAAATGTGAACGAAAATACAAAAACCTGAATACGCTTGTGAATAATAAAGTTAGGAAGTTGATGAGTCGAGTCATCTGTAAACGGTTTACCCAAAGAGTGTAAAGCTGACATTCCTTTCCCTCAAATTTGGACTCTATTACGATATGTTACTGAGCATTATTGCGTGGGTGGGTGGTTACAGTTACTCCTCCTCACATCTGTCCGCCCACAACCGGCCTGCACCTAGATTACTTTTTATACTTTGCAAGCTATTTGTTAATTTAGTCAGCAAGAGTTCCTAATTTGAAATTCATTTATTGACCCATATCTCATTTGCAAGTTAGATTAATATGAACAATTTATCGGAGTGAATTTATTTGATGAATAATATGTGAAGATTGTTTATTGAAATGAATAGATAACTACTTAGTCTGGCCATAAATACTGTTACACTTAATTATAAAAAAATATTACATTTGAATTTCGAATCTGTCATTTTTATACGATTGTTCATTGTGTTTTCTCATTTTGGCGCCAATACATTGTAAAATATTTTGCGATATTAAAATGGTGTGGGGTGATAAAGAGAACCGAATCGCTGTGATAGCATTACACAAAGTAGGTATGGAGCCAAATGCAATTTTTAAAACTCTCCATACACTTGGTATTAGTAAAATGTTTGTGTACCGGGCTATTAATAGGTACAATGAGACCTCCTCTGTTTGTGACAGAAAAAGATCTGGCCGTCCACGTAGTGTTCGTACGAAAAAGGTGGTCAAAGCAGTAAGGGAAAGAATTCGAAGAAATCCTGTCCGAAAGCAAAAGATTTTATCTCGGGAAATGAAGATAGCACCTAGAACCATGTCGCGTATTTTAAAAGATGACTTAGGACTTGCAGCCTATAAGAGACGCACTGGCCATTTCTTAACTGATAATTTAAAGAAGAATAGGGTGGTAAAATCGAAACAACTACTGAAGCGGTACGCAAAGGGAGGTCACAGAAAAATTTTGTTTACGGATGAGAAAATTTTTACAATTGAGCAACATTTTAACAAACAAAATGACCGTATTTATGCTCAAAGCTCTAAGGAAGCTTCCCAATTAGTCGACAGAGTGCAACGTGGACATTATCCGACTTCAGTGATGGTTTGGTGGGGTGTTAGCTATGAAGGAGTGACTGAGCCATATTTTTGTGAAAAAGGTATCAAAACATCGGCACAAGTGTATCAAGATACCATTCTTGAGAAGGTAGTTAAGCCCCTTAACATCACCATGTTCAATAACCAAGTATGGTCCTTCCAGCAAGACTCGGCGCCGGGTCATAAAGCTCGGTCCACGCAGTCTTGGTTGGAATCGAACGTTTCGGACTTCATCAGAGCTGAAGACTGGCCGTCGTCTAGTCCCGATCTTAATCCGCTGGATTATGATTTGTGGTCAGTTTTAGAGAGTACAGCTTGCTCTAAACGCCATGATAATTTGGAGTCCCTAAAACAATCTATACGATTGGCAGTGAAGAATTTTCCCATGGAAAGAGTGCGTGCTTCTATTGATAACTGGCCTCATCGTTTAAAGGACTGTATTGCAGCCAATGGAGACCACTTCGAATAAGCTTTTTATATTTTTAATTGTTTTATATTTATGTATTAAACTGACACACTGTAAAAGTAATAAATGTTATTTGCAGTTAACAATTTTCTTTTTTCTTTATTACAATATTTATGGCAAGACTAGGTATATATTTGATTGTAAATAGAATTTTAATGTTTAATTAATTATGACATTTACGTGCATGACAGATTGAAATGTTTCGTTACAGAATTGAAAACATACAGATCACACTTTTAAGTCATTGTTAGTTGTACTAACAATTTGGTAATGCTTTTCAGCTAAATTAAAATGCTTCTATTAGAATTAAAGTTGGTGATATATTGTAATGGATTTAAATCCGTGACCATTTGATCGGAAGCCCAATGCTTGAGACATTGTGGGAGCACAGCATACTAAGGTAGCAAATAAACACACTGAAAAAATAAGTGTTGTGCTCTGGTTTTCTACTTATAGATTTTTAAAGTTACAACTTTTGAAATCATAGCTTATAATTAAAATACTTATTACTGATGTTAGAAGATTAGGTTAGAATAAAGAGGACATTCCCAAATAACATTCGGTACAACCGCTTAAGTAGAAAGGAGTTCATCAATGCGCACTCCATGTTGACATCAACACCATATTAACAGCAATAAGTATGTCAAGTAAGTCATCAAACGCCGAGTAAGTAGCTCTTCATATCAAGATTAACAATATATTCGCTATTGAATGGCAAGTGTGGGCGTATTAACGTGACTGACATTTCCTGTTGTGTGTGGGTAGATGCACTTATAATATGTCAAACATTTGTACATATTTAGAACAAAAATTACTAAGCGTGAAAACAAAAGAACTGCCATTTTTATTCCACTTCTAGAAAATAAGGAGTTTCTCAACTATTATTTGCGCTATTTTTATAAAAAGGTGTTATACCTAATTACACAAAGACAGTTGAATCTTTTTGGCAATTGTTTTTGACCTCATTATAACTAAGAAGCTATCGAAAAGCATCAGTCTTCACTAGAGCAAATCAATAACTATTATTTATTATATATTACGTTATAAGCCTATCTCCTTTGTTGCTTGATAGTGCACGGTTATTGCTACTGTTCTTTTAATTGCCAGATCCAAGCAACTTCATTCTTTTTAGTTTTTGATATGCCACAGGTCTAATTAAATCTTGAAATACTATTGTTATTCATACGATGCTACTTGTTATTCAAATAACTATTTAAGTCGATTAAAATTGTAGTAATTACGCTGTTTCTAATAAACAGTATAATTACTATGGAAAATATTATATATACTAAGATATTTATACTTGTAGATCACTTTTGAGAAATGAACTTAATGAAACTTCTAGAGTTTAAGAGATGGTCTTTATTGTAACCTGTAATTGACACTAAATGGATGGTACCTGGGACTTGCCAGCCAGTTTATCTATTATCGTTTGTTTTTTTTATTTATTTTTGACAAATCCCGCACAAGTAATAGGTATTTTCGTGTCGTGGGGAACTTTACAAACATACTTAAATGGATATAAAAAATACCTTGACTCATAACAATAATTTTTGGATCTCACAAAGTATTGTACCATTTGGGTTTAAACATACAAGACTCAGTGTAGTAGAAACTGGTGAGGTGACCGCTCAAACCAATACGCCACTCGTGCAGTCATTGTCGTGTTTTAAATATAACGGTACAGTAATGTCGGGAATGCAAAAAAAGTAGTCAACATACAAAGCTTACCTAAGATATATCCAATATAAACAAATAGCTCCTTTTGACTCCATTTGCATTTAGAAAAGTCTTTGTATTTCTCCCCTATGTTTCGACAGCTCAATACTCAGGATCAACTTTTCACCACAAGTGACAAACCAATTCAGAATCGGACTTTTGTGTGTCTATTCAACAAGTTAAAGCTGGCTTCGGTCTGTTTTGTTTCCATTGTTCAGAAGTTGATACTCGTGGAGCTTTTTATCGTTGCAATTTGACTTTAATTAATCAGTATTTTAACACTCAGGCTGAAATTTACTGCAAGTTAAATTGAGTCCAAGAGAAAACGGTTTTATTTTGGTTTTTGATTAATTTTTGTGAACTTTTGTCGGCTTGCTAATATTTATTTTTTCAAGTTTATTGCTATTAACTACTTTACTTTATATGTAAATAGGTCCAATTAGTAGTCACAATTTAAAATCAGCCAGTATAGGAATAAAAACGTAATGTGATCATCTAGCCCCATTCCAAAGCAAAGAATAGAGGGCACAAAACCGTAACAATACCAGAAATAATTTATTTTTATGACAATTTTCACTAATGGCGTATTATTAGATTAACTATCTCGTTCATTCAGCGATTACCGTATGCAACTGCCTACAAAGTGGTCTCGGGTTCGATTTCTGGGTCTGGCCAAAGAGCGTTATTGAGTTTTTCTGATTATATTTTCTTGATAACAGCTCGGAGTTTGGGAGTTGAGGTCTTGACCCCCGCACCTCGGCAAGCACTTAATGTGGGATCCTGCGCCTGATCCTGCATCTCTGTTTAAGCACATACTTGTGCTCTATAATATATATATCAGCTAAGGCCGCCAGTCTCCGTCGAGACTGGCGGCCTTAGCTGAAATTGACTGAAAGTCCATCATTAACAGAATCATCATCATGATCATCAGACCGTTGCAGTCCATTGCTGGATATAGGTCTCTCCAAAGCATACCACAGAGTCCAATTGCTTCGGCTTTAACACACAAGTCGTCCCGCCGTCTAAATTTAATACTAAACCTATATTTACAAGTATCTTTGGAAGTAACAAATAATTTTAATAATTCGATTGAGTAAGTAGATAATATCAAAGAGTAATAATCATGCAAGCTTGGTAAGAAGTTGTGCCAAGGTATTAACTACAATTACCGACGCTACGCAACGTCGATTTTGCTCAGGATAACATCCTAAAGCTCCACTAAGCATAAACTCAACTGGTTTCATATAAGCAAAATATTTACATGTAAGTATATAATGACATGTGGTTATGTTTTTTAGATAAGGTTAATTGTTTCTTTAACTTTAACTTATTAGGTAGTATAATTGACGAGAAAGGACTTCGACGTATAAAGTAAACAATCTTTATGAGCGATAATTATTGTAGTTTTCTAAATAATATTGCAGCATACATACCAGTGAGAAATCGACAGCTTATTTGGATTATGCATGGTAAGACAATAAAATGAAAAATAAATTTAGGACGAAATCAAAAAGAACATTTACATCATTTTTAATCTCAGCTATATTTACATTAAAAATGTTAAATTGGTTTATGTACCGATTGAGTTCAAATTGCGTCCATGCTTAGGTTTCCCACTGAGAACTTAGGGCTGCAAGCCAATCTCATTTACAAGTGGTGCACCTGCTAATGGAGGTTTCTGGCAAACAAAACATCCTCGATTAGCGGCATTAGACTCGCCACCTATTATTAAATTACGTGGGACTAAAACACTGTCTACCCCTCCGTGAAAACAAGCATGATTTTATGTATGTACAAATTTTGACACGATATACTGCTACAAATTCAGATTTTTTTTTTGCGTCTGTTTTGTTTTTAATTTCTCATTAATGTAACCAAAATGTATCACAGCGAATCATGGCAAGGTACTACTAATTTATAAAGTTGGTATTACGGCATTGATTCTGTAACAAACGATCAAGTGAAAACTTTCAAAGTAACATTCAGAACTAGTCCATTTATGAACCGTGTGAACAAAGAAAAGAAGATAATGATTTTAGATCGCCGCTGGGACGGCCATAATTAGTTTGATTGAAATAACCTGATATTACCGTAATGAATTGTGACGCTTGAAGAGGAAGCATTTATTTTCGAACGTGTAAATTTTAATCATAAAGTTAAATATATGAACTCTATAAAATAATTTCTATTTGTAGATGTATTATATACGAGAACTCAATAGAAGACCATTTGAGAAAAGAACTCAGCGATAAAAACTAATGTCGCCTCTTTACGATAACAAAATGTTTGTGGCGGTAGTCAAGTGCAAGTGCTTCAAATTTAAATAATTACCAACCATATTGTGAAAAGTATTGTGCATAATATGATGTTGCTATTTCACAGTTTGAATGAGTCATTAATTTGTAATAGAACCGAGTCGAATATACTTTCTCTAATAAATTATGAACTAAACAAAACCCCGATTCTTTAGCAATTCTTCAAATGTAATTCAATATAAATGATAATACACAACAATAAAATGATTTATATCCTGATTTGGATATAATTGCATTAATCAGCCTGAAACGAAAGCTCTCTCATTTACTGCCGTGTTACTCATTAAGACAATAGCCTGCGCAACCACTTTTAAAGACAAATGGTATGAATGTAACTGGATAAGTTACAGATCCGTAGAACAAGCTTGATAAAATCTCTTGACAATCATGACTCACTATTATTTATTTATAATATATGTATATACAAATATTGATGTAATTTAATCTACTCTGAAGCCAGAAAAACTATGTCAGCAGAGCTAAGTTAAACAATTTGATATTTAGAAATGTATTGAATTAGTGTCATGCGTTTGCCATCCGTCATTATTTTTCTGCCCTTGCCCGACTCTTGTCATCGATTCTTTTCATTGAGATCGGAGCAATCTCCGATATTGCAAAAAGTAACGGCTCTGTCGCTGTTACTGGTCACCCACTATTCTTAGGAATATAATTGTTTATTATTTTGGTAAAATTACTGAATTGATAAAATACAACAAAAGAATTGCTTAATTATTGGTCGAGTCTTATCGCATGTGCCGAAGCATGGCTTACGTACGGTTAAAAAACTGCGGTTAAGAAGCCGTAGTCGAGTACTCGTTCCTACAGATATCCGTGAAATGATTGAAAAGGCTATGAGAACACGGACACCAAACTGGCCTAATGCCGTAACAAAATATCATTTATTAATGATCTCGTACTCTAAAATATATTTTAATTTAAATATACTTTTTTGTCCTAATTTCACTGTACTAATTTCACAAGATTTAAAAATATAATATTCATTTAAGTAATAATCTAATTATTAAAACATACATTTTAAAAAGTCGTCTGCTTCAAAATGTGATCATAAAATTTACAAAACAGCGATTTTTTTTAATTTTTATATGCCCAGTGTTACTCCTATAATTAAGACGATTAAACGACATTTGAAGCACCTAAATCTGTTTAGGTTATTTTTTATACGACCACTTAAAACAATACGTTAATGTTAGACAACATAATCAATTAATCCATCACTGATCTAAAGTGAATAAAAACTAAAGTAGGTGTTAGACTTTGAAGGGTGTATACCCTTCAAAGTCTAACAGTTTAAGTATTTAATATAAGATGAAGCCTCGACTGTCAATTTAATATAAATAATTATTCATTTCAGTTCGTTGAGATAAGATTTGAATATTTTGTTGGGTGTAAAAACAGTGATTAGAGTTTTTATCTCAATACAGGCTCAATAAGCTCGATATTAAGTTTATTGCTTCAGGAATATTGAGCATATTGTTTAAAATGTTGACTGTGTAAAAAATTCAAAATTAACAATGACAGCTATATGCAAATTTAATTTAAAAAAAATCAACGACCGAACGAATTTTTTTTACATCGATTTAGTTTAGATTTGTATTGAATTCATAGTATCGTTTTATAACTTTTATTTCATACCTCACTAGCCACTATTCATGTACTGTAACAAACTAACATAGATATAAATAGACAAATATAACTTCCCGTGCCCTTTGTGTAGGTGGCGCTTTCAGTGAACTTTGAACTTCTTCATTGTGTAGGTGGGTATAAGAGTCCTATGTGAAAATGTCCACTAGTGGGCGTATTGTGTACCATACTCTGTTATTGTATACTTATCTTTTATGGAATTATTATCAGGTTGTACCTATAATCTTGTTTATTTCTATTATAAACAACGGTGGGTGGTAGAATAATAAATAAATTAGTCTTGGAGTATTTTACTCAGGGTGTTATTCTATTAAATGGTAACGAATATAGTTTATTTTTATATCAGTTTTAGCAGTTTAAGTTATTAATCAATTTAAATACTGAACATTTTAAGTACATGCTCGAGTAAACGATTCTATCTGATGGTACGGAGTACTTAAGTAATTAATGAATATAAATATATTAGTCAAAGCAACAGCGCTAAATAAATGCGACAATATTGCACAGCCAATACCATATTGTCAATATTACGTATATGTCTCATACCAAACTAGTAATGAAATGACAGAAAAAATATAACATTAAGGAACTTCTCTACTTAAGCGTGTATTTTTTTTGTCTTGCTCGTTAATGTGTTCTCTTATGCGTTTTCTTCTAACTGGAGATGTTACGTAAGTTTTATATACCTCTCACTATCTCACCACTATTTGTTCAATCTGTTTAAATAAATCTCCGTCACTATTTTTGCAAAGTGTTCGTGTATCTAAACCTAAATTCCAGATTCAACATCTGTCATAAAGCCCAGTGAAGTTGTAATGTATCCGGCGCTAAACTGTACTCTTTCAAAGATGCTCGCTTACAAAAAAAAACTTATTACGGGATGCAGAGACATTGTTATTTTGAAACTTCGAACCAGATCATGTTACGATTAAAACGATACCCCATAAATCATTGTCTTTGAAAGTCTCAGAAGTAAATAATAAAAGAATAAAAATATTCGTAATATGAAGGTTCTGTTCTTTAAGTGGACAAACTGTTTACATGTTACACACACAATGGACCATCGGTCAGTGTGTCAGCATAACATTTGTATAACACACGAGTCTTCTTACATAAAAAACTCTTTAAAAACTTTCAAAAAGGTCAGGTAGACATAGGTAGACCGGAAGTATATCTTAATTGTTTTAATAAATTGTATGTTAAAACCGTATTATAATTTTATGTGATGAAATATTTTCAAGTTTTCTTCTAGTTTTTTTTCTTTTGAAATTGTAAAGTGTGAATTGAGATATAAGCAAGATTTGTATTTTTAATTTGTGAAATAGAATCTAAGGATCTAGCTTACAGATAAGATTGTACTTACGCTGTAGGTATCTACTTACCACAATTTCGGTTTCTGTCATATACCACGCAAAAGAGCAATACAAATACAAAAAAAACTTCTTATTAAGTTATTAATGTTTTAAGATATTTCGGTTCATTAATAAGGGGATTGTCACATTACTATATCTTTCTTTCATAATATTGTAGAATACACTTTAAGCTAATTTAACTGTTTTAAAGAACAGACTACTCTACTTTCGATTTCATAACCTATTCTCAGCTAATGACGCGTCAGTCAGGAAGTATGAAGGCTCAACTATCTAGAACGTGCCCTGATTACTAGTCTAACATCTCCACGAAGCGCTACGGGGCATAAACTATTGTAATTTTAACATGGTCTTCGCAAATATAATCCATATACTCAGACTGTTGGTCTAGTGACCAATTTCTGGTTGAGCGTGCGATTCCCACCTAGGCCAAATAAAGGTGTAATGAGCAATCATTTCTTCTGTGTATGGATGTAAATTATACATTGTGTATATATTTATAAATATACAAGTTTGTTTATCAACAGTCTGGTACAGGATCTGTCCAATGTAGGATGAGACGGCCGTGTGTGAGACGTGTGATTTATTATTCTTGTAAAATGAATATTTAATGCGTCAACAATCAAAACAGTAGATAATAGAAAGCTAATAGATCATCTAAGAGCTAATATGTTTAAGATAAAGTAACTATAATAAAGATTGCGAGTCATCTATCAATAAGTATACTATTCTTTTACACTACACTCTTTAACTACTCTGCAGTATAGCGAGTCCCGTGAGTGCTTTTGTGAGAAATTTCACCTTCTCACACAATATTATATTAATAGATTAAGTTAAGTAAATTTATGATATATTTCGAAGTGGGTTTGCCTTTAATTATAGCTTTGATAAATGACACTTTTATCTACCTCAATTTAGGTCTTTTATGTGACTATGTAGCACCTTTGACTGGGGCTAAATGTGAATTAATTCAGAGGAAAGAATTATGCGGCGAGGTTATGACTCGATTAGGTGGTTAAAATAACACCTAGAGCGTAAAGGTATCGTTACCTACCCATTTTGCTCTCGTCAAGTGTCGCTGTATGTTCTAGATTTAGGCTCACGCTTGATTAACAATGAATATTGTTTATACACGACAAACTAAGTATTCTGGTTTTATTAACTCAGTGCATAGTTTGATATTAACTCTCAACTCAATTTGTTCAATGCAATTCAATTTTGATTGAGATCAGATTGTTTTATAATATAATACATAAATTAGGTTTGAAACAACATAACTTTTTAATTTCATCGCTTGAAATGTACCACAAGTGTGTTAAATAAATTCTAAAACGCGATTGAACTTTAGTGAACTCTGTTACGATTTAGACCAGCCACAAACTTTGTTTTCAAAATTCGTTGCACAGAAGTCACACATGAAATATGTATGAAGAAAGTGTTGTGTGTCAGTGTTATCTCTCTCTCTAATTGCAAAATATTTTTATTAATTCAAACACATTTACTCTTTAAATAAAAAAAATAAAATTTCTAATTCTCAATTCAATTTATGAAGCTGTTAAGGAAAGCAGCGGCTGACCATTCCAATCGCGTTATGTCTCTGATGATTCTTGTATTTCTCTGTTACTGACAATACTCAGAGGATCAAAGCGCCGCAATAGGGCCATTTCGTCACCGACAACAGCAGAGAACAACTACACAGGGAGTTGGAGTACATTGTCGTTCGTATCAATGGGCTTTTGTTGAGGTACATTCAAAACTCAGATTGCAGTTCAATTACACTTACCTCCCGATGTGTGTTTGAATTATGTGAGGAGATTTATCGTTGCATCAGTCAAACAAAAGAATATAGTGGTGAAGAATGAGAGGAGTTTCCTTGCTTAAGAAAATTGAACGATCCGTCCGTTTTTTTGTACATTGGCTAACATAAATATGTAATAATACATATATATAGATATTTTGTATGTATGTATCCTCCAAATTATCCTTTTTCTTCTTGTGATGCAATCTATTGGCAGTTATGTCGGACTCGAACCGACCAAAAATCACACGCCGTCTCAGGTACCAGAAGGGAAATCCCTGGAATGCTGACGTACCTTGGATCATCTACCTACAACTTGCTGATGAGCTTGTTCCGAGGCCCATGAAAGAACAAGGCCTCAGAATATTGCAGACTCACCACAAGACCCAACCGCCAGATTTGCTCACGGTGTGTCCTGCCGCACGCCGTCACAAGCGTGTCGTCCGTATAACACGTTCTTTTTTTTATATAAACCTCCCGAAATGACTCTATTCTGCCTGATGATCATAATTGAATAGAATCCAAGAGCGGTGGTCGCCGTACTCACTGCGAATAAAAACAGAGCAGTATGGCGACCCATGCTACAGCGGCCTAGTGAGATGCTTTTTCACGTCCCGCTTAAAAGACCCGGGATCGTAGTGGGAGGGAAACACGTGCACTGGTGATGAATTCCAGGCTTTAACTGACTTGCACAGGAAGGAAGAGCCGAACCGTTTAGTTCAGGAGCGTATGTCTACCATTCTGAAACGGTGACTTTCAAGGCCAGCACGAGTTGTCCTGTAGAAGAAGGGAAAGGATGGGATCAGTTGGAAGAGTTCGTCAGAACACTCTCCATGATAAAGGTGATAAAGGACTGACATAGAAGCAACATCTCTTCGCAACTGCAGAGACTCTAGGGATTCACTGACTTTTGGGTTATTGATAATCCGGACTGCCCACCGCTGTAACCGATCCAAAGTGTCTATCGAAGGATCTATCGTAAAGATGAGAAGAGTACTCCACGCAGGAGCGTACCTGGGTCTTATAAAGAAGACACAGATGCTCAGGCGCAAATAACCGTCTCACTCTTTTCAGTATACCCAGCTTCCGCGAGGACGCCTTAGTAACGCTTTCAATATATTCTCGCGGATTGAGGTTTCCAGCCAATATTCATACGCAGGATACTGAGGTTGTCCTGCAGTGGCAGATGAGTGTTCTGAAAAGTGGGGAGGGGCAGGAATGGAGACTTTTTGGCAGAGAGCGCGCATGCCTGAGTTTTCTTGGCGTTGAACTCGACCAGATTCTCATGACCCCATTGAGAAATGCGGCCTAGGACCCGGTCGAGCTCAGTGACAAGCTTTTGTCGCTTTCCTCAACGTCCGCTAATTTGGCTGTAGGGTAACCATAGTATCGTCCATGATTTGTGCTGTCGTCTGCATAGCAATGTATATCACCAAGGGTCAACATGTCATTGATATGCCGAAGAAACAGTGTGGGTGACAGGACGGAACCTTGGAGTACACCTGCATTAACTTACTGAAAATTGGAGGTGGTGCCGTCGCAGAAGACTCTAATGACGTGACGACGACGCCATCTAAGAAAGCACCGCAAAGCACTCACTGGTAGCCAATATTCCACAGTTGCGGCACTAAGATCGATGCCTGCGGAACACGTACGACATTTCAAGTTTACCGAAACTGGAACTTGGGTAGACGACTGCGCTCTACAAATATTCCTCTAAATCGCCTTAATTTTTAAATACATTTTCTCTTAAACTTCTAAAATAAAATTTAATTATATTTTTTACATATCAGTTCTTCAGAAATTAGAAATTTTCAACATTTTGATATATTAAGTGTAGGTACAGACGATATATAACTTCATACTTAAAATAAAGTGAACATGACATAAAAATGACATGCCTCCGACTTGTAAAACTTAAAAACACTATCTGACAACACTGATTCGTACTGCCCTCAGAGAGTTGCAGTTATACAACCTGATTTTTTCATTATATATAAATAGAGACAAATAAAAAAATTTAAAGTCAATCGCAAAGTAGAACAAAATATTGTGGTGATATGCAGATTAATACTAATACGATAAATTGTTTGACAATGACTAAAACGAGCACGTACTTTAAGAAATGTTCTTAAAAACATCTTCGAAAATCTGAAAATATTGTGAACGGGAGCTTGATAAAATAGCGTGTAGTCTCGGTAAAATGTTATCCATAACGTAATGACGTTACTCTACAACGTACTAAAACTTTCCATAAAATACTCAGTTCCTGCAAAACACATTCTCTGTTGTTTTCACAAACGATGCATCATAAATTATAATACTACAAGTCACATTTATCCGTAATAAATAAATAAATAAAATATATTATATTAGAAGTGTAATTTTCATTATAGTAGGTCAAAACCTCTTTACTAAGAAGAAGCTTATGACCAACAGTGGACTGTTAAAGGCTGTTGATGTGATGTAAAGTAAAGTAATGAACGCCTCTTGATCTTTCGAAATATTAAAATATAGGACACAATAGAACAAATCCGCTATATCTGCCTGTGGTGTATACGTAAACGTGCATCTATGTAGGAATCAAACTCATAACACTAGGTGGTGAGTCAGTTACTTTAAGAATTGCTCACAAACGTGCAGGCAAATCCAAAGTTTTTTGAAATACCGAAGCGATCAACATGAAACTTTGTATACCCATTTTTAGGGGTACAAAAATGGATATAGAATACAAGAAAAAGTACAATTTCTGAGGAGTAGGCAGTTGAGTTGACTGACGAAACCAACTTAAATGTGAGTAAAAGCCACAGTAAACGTTTTATTTATTTATTATACATCATCCACTTTATGTACATAGGCGGACTTAATGCCTAAGGCATTCTCTACCAGTCGACCTTTGGGTGATGCAGAGAAAATAGGAAGTAGGTGCGTTTCAGGTGATGTTGAATAACAAAAGTAAACATATATGTACAAACTTATCATATACTAAAATTTATATAAATACATAAATATACATACTTAAGTTGATATAAATCTATATACATACATACGTACACAAATAAATATCATAACAAGTATAAGATGATAATCATGTATTGGTGGATTCTGACAGTTGCTTCAGTAAACATTGCTTGACTTTTTTTTTGAAAGAAAAAGCGTCGGTAGCCATCCTGACCTCGAGGGGAAGCTCATTCCAGAGAAGAACAGACTGCACAAAGAAAGATGAGCCAACAAACTCAGATGTATGGGAGGGGCAACGAAGGAGAAGATTGTTAGAGGACCGAAGCTTTCTGTCGTGATTGCTACATATGAGTTGGAAATAGCATTTTAAATATGTTGGCGAAGATGGGTTATTAAGTATACAGTATAGGACAGAGAGCGCGCGTAATTTTCGGTGTAGATGAATTGGTAGCCAGTTGAGCTGCGAACGGAAAGAGGATACATGGTCATATTTACGGAGATTATAAACAAATCGAATGCAGTTATTAAGAAGACGGTCTAATTTATCGAGAAGATCTGCATTCAGGTCATAGCAGCACACATCACCATAGTCGATTAAGGGGAAGATAAGAGTTTGCACAAGCATAGTCTTGGTTTTTACGGGCAGGAAGTTTCTCAGACGATTTAGAGCTCGAAGTGTCCCAGTAACCCTCCGGCACTGTTTAGCAACTTGGTCACGCCAGGTCAGTGTGCAATTAACACAAATAATAATAATAATGAAAATATAGCAGAAAAGAAAGAGAAGAAGAGGAGTGCGAAAAAGAAGGATACAAGAGCGGGCGACCTCTCGTCTGACGTAGAGGATGTAATGGCTGGAACACCTATCTCGGTGGGGCTCCCAGAAGTCATTTTGGCTACTGGGAGCCGAAGAACATCGGAACGATTGCGTTCCAGATCCACTGCGGGCGGTAACTCTAGTGCAAATATGGATGCATTGGGGCTTACGGAAATGGAGTTGTACGAGAGCCGGAAACGCGGACGCTCCAGGGATGATGAGAGTGACATGTCCGAGGACATGTTGCCTCCTAAAGTCACCAGCAGCCGTAGAGGGAGGACACGAACTCCGATCTCGGCCCCGTCAGGCTCCGTCTTTTGCAAGGCGGAAGCCTATAGACGGGTCAGGGCAGACGGCGAAATCTTGGCGGAGGAGGAGATTGCGGATCTCCTGCTGAAAATAAAGGAGCCGACGGTGGGGGATTCAGTTCCTCAAACACCATCGTCCATGCAGGAGAGAGCGAATACGGCGGTGGCCATCATTCACAAAGTGGCCACCAAGTCGAGTAACCTTAAGGGTTCCTTTGTGAAAGCCCTTAAGGACTCCTCTTCCGCTATTGCGGGGGTCGTGGATACCCTCATCGGGGACGTGGCTCGGCTCCAGGCGGCCAACGATCGCCTGACGGGGCAAGTGGCTGAGCTCAGCGCTCAGTTCGCCCAATTCCGGGCGCATCGCCCGACAGAGGATCCGGTCACGTCCCCGTCTCAGTCTGCCCCCTCTTCCAGCCTCGGTGGCATTCCTGATGCCCATCTGCGCCAAATAACCGATGCAGTATGGCGCATGATGGACGGGCGTCTAGCTGGCCTGGAGGCAAGGCTGCCACCAGCTCCTGTTGTCCGGCCGCCGCTTGCGGGTCATAAAGCGAAGGTTGCATCGGTGTCAGCATCGCTTCCCGTTGCGACCGGTCGCGTGTCCTACGCGGCGGCGGCAGCAGTTTCTGCTGCTCCTGCAACTGCTCCGAGGGCACGGCAGGCGGCCAAGGCAACAGCCCGGACGCCCGCACCGAGGTCAGGACTCAAAACAGCGGCAAAGTCTGGGGCGGAGTTCCCTCCGCTCCCCACTCCAACCGCTGTATCTGGCACCTCAACAAGTGCTCCCTCCACATCTGCCCCTTCTACGGATGGTTGGCGGGTAGTCGGGGGGTCTAAGAAGTCCCGAAAGCGGGGTAAGAAGGCTGCACAAATAGCAGCCTCTACCCCGCAGGCGCCATCGGCTGCAGTGGTTGCCACAAAGACGCCGCGCAAACTACAGGCGCCTAAAAGCGCGGCCGTGGTAGTCACCGTGTCACCGGAGGCAGCTAGCAGCGGGCTGTCCTACGCGGCAATTTTCAAAAGGGCCCGGGACAGTCTCGCATACGATTTCGGGACAGTAGGTGTCAGAGTGCGCCTCGCCCAAACGGGAGCTCGAGTCCTCGAGTTCCCTGGGGCTGAAGGTGCTAAGACGGCGGACACAATTGCCGAGAAGTTGCGGGGTATGTTTACGGCTACGGATGGTGTCAAGATCGCCAGGCCCACCAAGTGCGCAGAATTGCGCATTTCGGGCCTGGACGACTCCATAACAACCGAGGATGTCAGCGTTGCTGTAAGAGAGAGGACGGGTTGCAACGCGGACAACATTAGGGTCGGCACCATCCGCCCCGGTCCAGGAGGGCTTGGCGCAGTGTGGGTCAGCTGTCCCGTAGCGTCGGCCAAAATGTTGGTCGACGCCGGCAGGCTGCTCATCGGTTTCGTGAGCGCTAGGATCACAGTCCTGGCGGCGAGACCGATGAGGTGTTACAAATGCCTGGCATCGGGGCACACACGCGCCAAGTGCGTCAGTTGTTTCGACTGCAGCGGGTTATGTTTCCGCTGCGGTCGACCGGGGCACAAGGCAGCTGAATGCTCTGCCGCCCCTCACTGCCCGGCGTGTGCGGCGGGTAACAAGCCCGCCAATCACCAAATTGGGCAGAGAGGCTGTAAACCTCCCTACAATTCTCGGCAAGCGTCGGGGGCTAGCCAATCGACCCAGGCTGCCTCTGATGTTGTTCGTATGTCGGCATCGTTGCCCATGGAGGAGGTTGTAGAGACGGTCGAGTAATGGCCCAAGTCTCCAACCTCCTGGTCCAGACGAACCTGAACCACTGTGCCGCGGCGCAGGACCTTTTCCTGCAAACCATGGCACAGTGGTCGATCGGTGTTGCCGTAGCCGCGGAACCCTATTATGTTCCTCCCCGTCCAAACTGGTTGGGTGACCGGGACTGTTCCGTGGCAGTCGTCGGCTCCACGGCGGCTCATTCCCCGCCCTTGTCGCTAAGAGACAAGGGCACTGGATATGTTGCTGCCGAGTGGGGGGGGATCACTGTATATGGTGTATACTTCTCCCCCAACCGGAGTTTGAACGACTTCGAGGTTTTCCTTAACAACTTGGAAACCTCGATGCGGCGTCTAGCGTCTGGGCACGTCTTGGTGCTGGGGGACTTCAACGCAAAGTCCATTGCGTGGGGTTCCCCCGGGACGGACGCTAGGGGCGAGGCCGTAGAGGAGTGGGCGGCCTCGGTGGGCCTCTGTTTACTAAACAGGGGCTCCACCAACACGTGTGTGCGACAGCAGGGAGGGTCGATAGTGGACCTTTCGTTCGCTACCCCTGCCCTCGCCGCACGAGTAAGGAACTGGCGTGTCCTGGAAGAGGTTGAGACGCTCTCGGACCATCTCTATATCCGATTTGAGCTCTCCCGGTCCCAGGACGCCAGAAGGGGTCACGCGGCGCGGCGTTCTTCTCGCTTTCCGCGGTGGGCTGTAGCCAAATTAAATAGGGACCTACTAGAGGAGGCGGCCATTATTCACTCTTGGCTGTCTCCGCAGGCCCCGACCGAGGAGGTCGACATGGGGGCTGGTCGCTTCTGCGATGCCATTGCGCAGATATGTGATGCGGCCATGCCCCGCATCCGAGGTTGCCGGCCTCCACGGAAGGAGGTTTACTGGTGGTCCCAGGAGTTGGCGGACCTCCGTGCGGCCTGTACTCGTGCCCGGAGGTCCTACACCCGTAGTCGGCGGCGACACCGCGAAGAAGGCGGGGAGGACCAGCTTCATGAGGAGTACCGAGAGGCGCGGAAAACTCTGGAGCTGGCCATCAGCCGCGCCAAAGAAATTAAGAGAAAGGAAATGCTGGAGGGTCTCGATCGTGACCCCTGGGGTCGCCCCTATCGTGCGGCGCGACAAAAGCTCCGCACGTCGGGCCCCCCCTTACAGAGACACTCCAGCCCAGCTTCCTGCGTGAAGTGGTCGAGGGCCTTTTCCCGCAGCGGGCGGAGCACACGCCCCCGTCGATGGCCTTCATAGTCGAAGACGACGGGGTGAACGAAGTCAATGTTCCGCCCGTCAGGGAATCGGAGGTAGGGGCGGTTGTTCTACGGATCCGCTCTAAGAACACCGCCCCCGGGCCGGACGGGATACCTGCCCGAGTGCTAGCCCGAGCCCTCGAACACATGTCGGACCGCCTCAGGGAGGTCCTGGACGCTAGCTTGGCGTCCGGACGCTTTCCTGAGTGCTGGAAAAGCGGGAAGCTGGTCCTATTGAGGAAGCCGGGACGGCCAGCCGAATCGGTAGCGGCCTATAGGCCCATCGTGTTGCTGGACGAGGCGGGTAAACTGTTTGAGCGGATACTCTCTGCCCGCATCGTCCGGCACCTCTGCGAGGTGGGCCCCGATCTGTCGGACGCCCAATTTGGTTTTCGGGCGGGGCGTTCGACGGTCCATGCTGTGCTGCGCCTGAGGGCCGTTACCGAAGAGGCGGTGAGCTGTGGTGGCGTGCTGTTGGCGGTGTCGTTAGACATCGCCAACGCTTTTAATAGTCTGCCATTTAGCTGCATCAGGGAAGCCCTCCACTACCACGGGGTGCCAGAGTACCTGAGGCGGCTTGTGACAGACTATCTTGAGGAGCGTACCGTCATGTACGAGGACCGTGACGGTGTTCTGAGGCGGCGGCCCATGTCGTGCGGTGTTCCACAGGGGTCTGTCCTCGGACCACTCCTGTGGAACATGGGATACGACTGGGCCCTCCGAGGTCGTCTTCCCCCCGGGTTGGGCGTAATTTGTTACGCAGATGACACATTGGTCACAGCCCGGGGAGTGAACTTTCAAGAGGCGGCGCGCTTGGCCGCCACGGGAGTCTCTTTGGTGGTCGGGCGTATTGAGGCGCTGGGTTTACGGGTGGCCCTAGATAAGACGGAGGCCCTTTTGTTCCATGGGCCCCGTCGTGGTCCACCACCCGGCGCCTCTATCGTAGTCAATTCGGTCCTCGTACCGGTTCAGGCCCAGATGAAGTACCTGGGCCTGATCCTTGACGGGAGGTGGCTCTTCGACGAGCACTTCCGACAGCTTTCTCCAAAGCTGGTCGGCGCTGCCTCTGCCCTCGGGCGACTTTTGCCGAATTTGGGTGGAGCCAGCGTCGCGACGAGACGGCTATACACGGGGGTTGTCCGGTCAATGGCGCTGTATGGTGCGCCGGTGTGGGCGGCGGCTCTGACCGCCCAGAATAGGGCTCGCCTCTGGCGCCCTCAGAGGATATTGGCGGTTAGAGCCATACGCGGTTACCGCACCGTATCGACGGAGGCGGCGTGCGCCTTGGCCGGAACTCCCCCGTGGGATTTGGAGGCGGAAGTGCTCGCCGAAGTTTATCGGCGGACGGCTGACTTCCGGGCGGGTAGCGGCATGCGGTCCCCGCCCGAAGAGATACGCGAGTGGCGAGAGGCCGCTCGTCGAGCCACGATGGCTCGTTGGTCGACCCGGCTGGAGGCTCCACGTGCTGGCTTTGCCGCCGTGGAGGCTCTCCAGCCGGTCATCGCCGAGTGGGCAGGGCGGCAGCACGGGACCCTTTCCTTCCGACTGACGCAGGTCCTTTCCGGGCACGGTTGCTTCGGGAAGTATCTGCACTCGGTCGCCAGGAGGGAATTGAGTCCCGCCTGTCACCACTGCGACTGCAGTGAGGACTCGGCTCAGCACACGCTGGCGGTTTGTTCCGCCTGGGCGGCGCAGCGTGGGGTCCTCACTGCAGTTATTGGAGGAGATCTCTCGCTACCGGCCGTCATACGCTCCATGGCCGGTAGCGACAGTTGTTTTACCGCGGTCGCAACCTTCTGCGAAGACGTAATTTCGCGGAAGGAGGCGGCGGAGAAGGCCCGGGAGGACGACATCCACTCGGACCCAATTCGCCGCCGGCGAGCCGGGCGGCGGAGGCGCGCATACCAGCGCCTCATGCCGCCTTGAGTGTGGCCGCGGGTGGACGGGATGGGTTTTCCCCTCCATCCGCTACAATGGCCAGCCGCGAGGAGGCGACGTCCGCGTGTGCCGTACGTCGCCTAAAATAGAGAGTTTATCCGCAGATGGTGCCCGAGGTAGTGGGCAGGCGCTAGGAGGGATCTGGATGTCGTAATAACAGCTGTTCCCGGATCCCTCCTATGTCAGGCGCAGAGTGGCACACCGTGTGGTTTTAGTCGGTCCGATTCCGACACACCACCCCGCCGTAAACCCCGGTGGGGTGACGGCCCGTGGGGGTTTCCACACGTTAAAAAAAAAAAAAAAAAAAGGTCAGTGTGCAATCGAGGTGCAAACCTAGATCTTTCACCGATCCACTCACAGGTATGGTAGTCCCATCAAAAGTAATAGCCTGAAGAGTCTTAATGTCTACTCTGCTTATCGAA
The DNA here is from genome assembly GCA_949316085.1 of Hypercompe scribonia. Lineage (NCBI taxonomy): Eukaryota > Metazoa > Arthropoda > Insecta > Lepidoptera > Erebidae > Hypercompe > Hypercompe scribonia. The sequence continues at coordinate 11,378,236 of OX438981.1, read as the reverse complement.
CGGTGACTTCCCACAATGATAGCTTGACATTTTGTGGGGTTTACTGATAAACCAAACCTTTGAGACCATGTGTTAATTGTTTTTAGGTCGTGGTTGATCTTTTGTATTGCTATCGAAATATCTTCCACTTTACTCTGTGAGTAGAGCTGTAGGTCATCGGCATACAGATGATACGCACAAAGAAGTTCTAGGGATAGGAGGTTAATATACACAGAAAATAATATAGGAGAAAGAATACCGCCTTGAGGAACACCAGAATCAAGATCACACCAGCTCGAGGAAGATTCATCGACATGAACAGACTGCTGGCGTCCCCGAAGATATGATGAGAACCAATCCAGTGCTTCAGGTGAGACCGCAAGGTAGGAAAGGATAGACAGGAGTATATTGTGATTGACTGTGTTGAAGGCATTAGAGAAGTCGATTAATACCAAAACAGTAACTGCAGTGTCTTGCATACCTGCCTTGATATCGCCAACACTTTAAGAAGAGCGGAAGTAGTGCTATGATCAGGCCTGAAACCTGACTGAAAGGGGCTCAATAGATTGTTTTTGTAGACAAAGTCAGAAAACTGTTTGTGCACACAGGATTCTAGGACCTTGGAGAGGAAAGGGAGAACGGATATTGGTCTGAAATGGTTGGGGTGTGTGGGATTTGTAATTTTAGGTAAAGGAATGACACAAGCTTTGCGCCACAGTGATGGGAAAATTCCAGAATATAAGGAGTAGTTTATAATATGGGTGATTATAGGTAAAATGTGGTCAATGATTGTTACGATCATACGTCGGCTGATTTTATCACAACCAACAGCGTTGGATTTGATAGAGAATATAATCTTTTTGATCTCACCCGACGCAACCGGAGAAAATCGGAAGGAATTTATGTTAGGGCTTTTTAGACTTGTCAGGTAGTCAACAGTGTGACACTCTGTTTGAGAATCCAAATGAGAAGATAGAGAAAAATGGTGGTTCAAATCCTCCAAACCAACCGTCCCCTTTAGACCACCTGATCGCTGCTTACCGATACCTAGAGTTCCAAGGAACTTCCAAATATTGGCGGGAGAAGAATGGGTGATGTTGTCAAAAATGTGTCGGCGTTTGGTGTTGTGTATCATCTGATTGCAACGATTTCTCGCGATTTTGTAAATAGTAATCGCTTTGCCTCGGTACGGTCCCTTCTGAATTTGAAAAAAGCTCTATCTCTCTGTCGCATAGCCAAAAGCACCTCTTTCGTCATCCAGGGAGCAGGTCGTCTCTTCATTTTAATGCTTTTGATGGGTGCATGGATATCATAAAGAGCGTTAAGTATGTGATAAAAGTTGTGAAGTTTCTCATCTATGTTTGTAACCGACGTTACTGCATCCCAATTTAGACAGGCAGCATCCCTAAGTAGCTCATCCACCTTCATACGAGGAAAACAACGCATGCGCAAGACTCTTGGTTGGGGTTTGGGTGGTCTAAGAGCATAGGAGAGGAAGATTAGATCGTGATTAGAGAATGCCGGTGCTTCAAGTTGACCATGGTTAGGGACAAGCGTAGGGGCCGACACCAGCATTAAATCTAACCAAGTGTCCACCCCCAGGCTGGCTTAATTCATATTCAAATAATGTTATGCACAAAGACGAACTCATATCAACTTAGGAGTTATGATATCAATACAATAAAGAGTTTTTTTAAAAAGTAACTGTATGCCACGCTTTCACCGTGTTATAAATTTAAATTGCCGTATACTTGGCCTCCGGGCTATTTGTTCAAAAACGTTGGAATATGTGCCCGTTATTTTTTAAATATGTATTCGCAAAATAAACGGCCACCTATTCAATCTTGTTTCTTTTCCAATAAGTTAACAAGACAAGGCTATTTTTTTAATTTACTTTGGTTTCGTATGAAGTTTGACAGTCTAAAACTCAAAATGAATGTGTAAGTTTATCAGTATGTACTTAGGTATGTAGCTACTGTACATATTGTGTATACATTGTAAAATTATATTTAAGTAACTACATACAAAATGTCACGCCATTTATCAGAGGGGTAGGCAGTGATGATTAATCGCCACTTACCACCGTCTACAGTGGACACCGACGAAATTGGTAATGTTCTGAAGGAGGGACTTGTGAAAAGTACGAGGAACCAACGAGTATGCATGCAGCGATTGATGAATGTATACAAAGCAAAAGAGGTGTGTCAGGACCGTACTAAGCGGAGATCAATTGTCTCTGCCTGCCCCTCTGAGAAATAGGCAAATAATAAATAATATTTTATGCATTGCACTAAGCCACGCGCAATGAAAAAAACACATTTAGAAATGTGTTAACTAAAAGGCAGACGCGGTTATAAAAATTCCGTTCGTGAACTTAGAACATTTTGACCGTCGGTATTTTATAACATTCACTCAAATTAGTTCACTATATTCAACCGTGTTTAATATGGCATATAAAAAGTTAAAATAACTTTTTGATTGCAAATTTTCTAAGGGAATGTGTTCAGGCTCGTGTTTCACTAACTCGTTCAACTCTTTCGTGTTTATTTCATTGCGGTGTCATATAATTACGGTATTTTATTCATTATTCTTGCCTCGAGGTAACACGTTCATTGAGCAAAAAAAGGCGACAAGAGACCAAGAACCCTCATCAATCATAATATCCTGCTGTTAATAGTCACTAAATTATTTTTATATCGAGTGATTATATGACAAATGTTATTTATTATGTGCTAAATTAAAAAGTACATACTAGTAGACTATGTTTGTATCGTCATTTCTAGCGCCATCTATGCAAGATAAACAAAATTAATCCTCTGAGACTGTATTGCACAATGAAAGTTTTCATGTTTAAAAATATTTAGTGGAAGTTAAAATCACCGTTGTTTACTAAGAACCCACCATGTTGATGTAGGAAAGCCGACATTTTTTATATGTTTATACAGTCGACTATAAATTTAAAAAGCCGTATCTTAACTGTTAAAATATTAGTTTCTATATTGTGCCTAATATACTAAGTAACACACTAGTAATAGTTATATAGTCTGTGGTGTAAATTCGCACCTTTTTCAATGTTTGTCTATTCCTTTTTATACTCTGTGGGCATCATTAAAAGACTGTTGTTGTACTATAAAACTTTTCATTAATTTCAAATAAATTCTACATAATCCAATAACTCTAACAGGTTATGGGCCCAGTATAGCCCTGATAATCGAAGTGAAAGTCAGTGAACATAAAATTACAGTGAAAATTGTGAAAATATCGCACGCCGGTAAAACATAACCTCAAAGTGACTGTTGGTTTTACGGATCGAAAACACTGAACATTACAAATATTGTGTCAAAAATGTCGTCAAGCAATCCTCTCGTAATGATCGAAAAGCTTACTGGTCGGGAAAACTATTCCACATGGAGATTTGCAGTCAAAACATATCTCCAACACGAAGACTTGTGGGACTGTGTTGAACCCGCGCCCGGTGACTCTGTCGACTCAAAACGCGACATAAAAGCAAAATCTAAGATCATCTTACTGGTGGACTCTGTAAACTACGTTCACATTCAAGATGCAAAGTCTGCAAAAGAAGTGTGGGACTGCTTGGCAAGTGCATTCGACGACTCGGGGCTAACACGCCGTGTGGGATTACTTAGAGATCTGTGTACAACAAATCTTACTGGATGTCTAAATGTCGAAGAATACGTGAGCAAAATTATGACCACGGCTCACAAGCTCCGGAACATCGGCTTTAAAGTAGATGACGAGTGGCTCGGGACACTGCTACTATCCGGTCTACCCGAAACATACAAGCCGATGATTATGGGTATAGAAAGCTCTGGTATGAAAATAACTGCTGACTCAGTTAAGTCAAAAATTCTACAAGATGTCAAAATATGTGAAAATGACTCATCTGCATTTGCCGCCAACCATAACTACAAGAATAAGGGTAACAAGAAACAACCTAGAAGAGGCCCGCGCTGCTACAACTGTAATAGATATGGCCATTTTTCTGCGGAGTGTAAGTCGAAATCTTCTAAAAAGAATCAGGAGAGTTCAAGTTATGCCGCTGCTTTCATAGCTTCAACACATAGCCTGGAACAAGATCCTTGGTATATAGACTCTGGCGCTTCTGTACATATGACCAAACATAGAAATCTATTACAACAGGAAAAGGAGCCACTTATCAAAACTATAAAGGTAGCAAATGACAAGTTATTATCAGTTCACAGTACTGGTCAGTTGACATTAGATGTGTGTAATGATAAAAATCAGTACAACAAAATTCTGTTCCAAAATGTTTTGTATGTACCTGAACTGGCAACAAATCTACTATCAGTCAGTCAGATTATAAAGAATGGAGGTCAGGTAAAATTCAACAGTAAAGGCTGTTTAATATTTAATAAAAACAATGTTGTTGTTGCAAGGGCAAGCTTAATCAATAATATGTACAGGCTAGATATGAAAAGTGAACATGCATACATATCTGAAGTTGACAAGCAAGACATGTACCTCTGGCATCAACGCATGGGCCATCTGAATTTTGAAAGTCTGGAAAAATTAATAGATAACACTGAAGGTGTACAGTTGTCTAAGAAAAATAAGAATATTACATGTGTCACCTGCCTGCAAGGAAAACAAACTCGCTTACCTCTAAAACAAAGTGAAACCAGCACTACTAAAGTACTTCAGTTGGTACACTCCGACATCTGCGGTCCGATGGAGACTAGCTCGCTGAGTGGTGCAAGATACTTTATGACCCTAATTGATGACTACTCAAAGAAAGTTTTTGTTTATTTTCTACACAAGAAATCTGATGCATTTGAGAAATTTAAAGAATTCAAGAGCCAAGTGGAGAAACAACTAGAATGTAGTATAAAGTGTCTTCGCTCTGACAACGGTCTTGAATATATGAATGCAAATTTCTGTGAGTTCTTAAAAGCTGCCGGAATTGTTCATCAAACCACCACTCCATATACTCCAGAGCAAAATGGAGTTGCAGAACGCATGAACAGGACATTGGTTGAAAAAGCTAAGTGCTTGTTAATTGACGCCAAATTATCTAAAGGATACTGGGCTGAATCTATACACACTGCTGCTTATCTCATCAATAGATCTCCAATTAAGTCACTGAACTTCAAGACACCAGAAGAAATGTGGTCCGGAAGCAAACCAAATATCAGTCACTTAAGAATATTTGGGTGTGAAGCAATGATTCATCTTCCAAAAGAAAAAAGAAGAAAGTGGGACCCAAAAGCACAAAAAGCAATATTTATTGGCTATTGTGATAATACTAAAGGATTCAGATTTATTATTCCTGGCACCAAAACAGTAATCAAAAGTAGAGATGCAGTTTTTCTTGAAACAACTGTAGAGAGAAATTATGTTTCAGAGGTTTTGATACAGGACAGCACAATGTGTCACTCATCATCCGAATCAACTGATGATGACACATTTGAGAGCTCTAATGACACATTACAATCTGCCACTGCTGACTCTGATCAAGATCAAGGTACTGACAGTGACTACTCACCAAACCAAAAGGTTGAAATACCGTCTCACTCCAATATAACACTGAGACCAAGAAATAAAGAATTATTTTCAAAACAAAAAGATGATGAAGGAAAAGGTTACCTGTGCTGTAGTGAAGATATTCCTGTACCGCTGAACTATAGTGAGGCGATCTCATCACCTGATTCCGAAAAATGGAAATGTTCAATAGAAAAGGAACTAGAATCACATAAGCAAAATGGAACTTGGGTATTGGTAGAAAAGCCTAAAGATGCGAAGCCAATTGGATGCAAATGGGTTTTTCGAGTCAAAGATGAACCAACAGGCCCTCGTTATAAAGCTCGTCTGTGTGCAAAAGGGTATGCACAAAAAGAGGGCATTGATTATGATGATACTTTTTCGCCAACAGTCAGGTATGACTCCATTAGAGTTTTATTGTCCATTGCAGCTCAAGAAAAGTTAGAAATAAGTCAATTTGATGTTACTACTGCTTTTCTGTATGGGGAGCTAAAGGAAAACATCCTGACGACAGCACCTGAGGGACTAGACTGCAATCCTAATATGGTATGTAAGCTTGTAAAATCATTATATGGGTTAAAACAGGCACCCAGGTGCTGGAACACTAAATTCAGCTCAGTTCTCAATAAGTTTGGTTTTGAGAAAAGCAGTGCAGATCAGTGTGTTTATATAGGAACAATAAATGGCTTCAAATGTTACCTGTGCCTGTATGTTGATGATGGACTTCTGTTCTGTAAAAGTAAATCTGCAATAATGGAAGCAATTAGTGAGTTGCAAAAGAACTTTGAAATAAAAGTATACTCTGTGCCAACTAACTTTGTTGGGATGCAAATTGAAAAGCACAATAATTTTATTTTTATTCATCAGTCCAAATACATTGATCAGTTGCTAAAGAAATTCAACATGCAGGATGCTAACCCTAACTGTGTACCTGCTGATCCAAATGTGAAGTTGCAGAAGCCTGAGAATGTACTGAAGAAAGATTATCCTTACCGAGAAGCTGTAGGATCACTTGTACATGCAGCAACGGTGAGCAGACCTGATATAATGCTTGCTGTAAACCAGGTGAGTCGATACTTACATTCCCATGATGAACCCCACTGGAACGCTGTAAAGAAAATACTAAAATACCTGAAAGAGACAAAAAGTTATGGATTATGCTATACATCTAACTGTGACAGCACGGATTTAACTGGATACAGCGATTCAGATTTTGCTAATGACTTGGAAAACAGACGCTCAACGACTGGCTATGTTTTTTTTAAAAGTGGAGCAGCTGTCACTTGGTCATCACAACGCCAGCCTACTGTGGCCTTATCCACGACAGAAGCCGAATTCATGGCTGCTTGTGCTGCAACTAAAGAGGCTATGTGGCTTAGACAGTTACTCAGTGATTTAGGTGTATTCAGACAAAAATCCGTGTGCATAAACATTGACAATCAGAGTGCAATAAACGTGATTAAAAACAGTGAATTTCATAAGCGATGTAAACACATAGATATTAAGTATAACTTTATAAAAGAAAAATATTATAATAATATAATCAGTCTGAACTATGTACACACTAATAATCAGTATGCTGATATGTTTACTAAAGCCTTGTCTAAAGACAAATTTATATTCATGAGAAATAGTATTGGAATGTCAAAACTAAATTAGTTTGTATGTGTGTTGTAGAGTATTAGATAGATTACATTATTTAGAAGTCTAGTAAACTTCTGTTGAACTTTTGTTACTGTATAAAACCGATGAAAGGCTTGAATTTGGTAGGAGTGTTAAAATATTAGTTTCTATATTGTGCCTAATATACTAAGTAACACACTAGTAATAGTTATATAGTCTGTGGTGTAAATTCGCACCTTTTTCAATGTTTGTCTATTCCTTTTTATACTCTGTGGGCATCATTAAAAGACTGTTGTTGTACTATAAAACTTTTCATTAATTTCAAATAAATTCTACATAATCCAATAACTCTAACATTAACTTATTTACATGATCTAGTGTCAATAACATACGACATGAAAGGGGCTACCCACAATAATCCACGAAGAAATGTCACGAAAGTTCAAAATGCATTTTGCCGCAGGGGCCGCACCGCGGCTGTTCAAAAGCGTGTAATGTAGACAGATACCTGTTTCATTCGAGTAATTTATTTGTTTACCGACACTTTCTGTTGTTTCTGTGATGTTTGGTGTTAGATAATTTTGAAATTGTGTCATCATGTCATAAAAATAATAGTTAAGTGCTTTAGAAATCAAACATTATTAATATATGGTATAGGAAGCCAATTTTCAAGAATATTTTATGAAAAAGAAAATAATTATTTTAATCATCAACAGTCTCAATTTGTCCACATCTGGACATAGGTCTTCCCCTAGAAAGGGGATTTCAGTTTAGGACTGGGTTTATCCAGTAAACTGGCTTTGTAAAATAATTTCATACGCTACAGCAGTGTAAATATTGTAATTATTACAAGTGACAGATTTTTCCACCATAATATGGATAATTCAATCCTTGACAGAAATTACACTCGATTTGTTTTGTACTATTTTTTAGAATTCAAATTTCAATTAGTAAGAATTTACAATAGAACTAATAAATTTAGATAAACAAATAACATCAAAACTTCAGTAATTCATGTTCTAGTTATAAACAAAATGAAGTCTGAGCCTTTTATAACAGTAAATTAATTAAGTTGGTATATTGACAAGATTAATAAAGTTTCTTATGCCAAGTTCGTCATATATGACAACATAATGCTCTCAAACTGTTTCGACCTTAATTAAGTTCTAGCACAATAATAAATTGGTAATGGTGACAGATAATGTACACATATAGTAACTTGTAGGACTTGTTGTAAGTCTGTCAACTCAATATCGGTCAATATCATTAAGATAAACGATATTAGAATGACACGTGGATCACCTCCGTCATTTGTAAACTTCAAGGTTAACAGATTTTGAAGCTGTATTAAGCACTATTTCATTAAAAACTACTTTGGATCTTTGACAAATTTTACATTACATTTTTATTATATTTATTTCTGTAAGTAAATCTTATCAGATATTTTTACAATTCGAATTATAAAACTGGCAGATATCGGCATATTCTTAGTTAAAACTTGGTATCCAATTGGAACATTGAAATTTCAAATATACTTCGATCGGAGGTGTTTTTCAATTTACATAATAATTGAAAAATGATTATCGATTAAATATTCACACTTAACAATACACATTACTTGATATTTATAATCTAGATAGTAATGAGGTATAATCTTCGAAATCAGCTCGCCCTCATAGCTGCAGAGCCCGATGCCAGTCGCTCCGTAGAAATACTGATATTCAGGTAAAACCGGTTGAACTAGTAGCTGACCCCAAATAGTGTTGGGAATAATAAAGGCTAGGAAGACGAATAGTAACAGGGTATAACTCAAAAAGTGAGAATAATCTACAGAGCCGTTTTCGGGATGCTCAGAATATTATTTTATAATAATACTCTGAGCATCTTAAAAAATGAATATACTCTTTTTACTAAGAATAACCTCAATAACTTTTATTTCACATTATACAAACAGAACTTTAACTAGAGACTATTACGATCAATTGATAATAAAAATACAGCGTACCGTTGTCTAAGATCCAAGTTTAAAAAAATATCTCAAGGAGTCTGAACTCTGTAGGCGAAGAAGGTTATTTAGGGCATGTAACATTCAGTTAAGATAAACTAAAATAGCTAGAAAGCACCGTCTGAAGAGGCAATATAACCAACATATCGAAAATCTTGTTTTCTCTCGAGTCTATATTTATTTAGGTTTACTTGTACCATTCACATTTAATTATCATCAATTTAGAAAATGTACATATGTAGATAAAGTACTATTATTTGATTGTCAAGAATAAGAAAAGTTTATATTTCAAATAAATTCGGTCTTTAATATTCACAACTCAAACAGGGGTGTATTATATAAGTTGGTAATAAGTGAACGTGGTAAGTTATTAGTAATTATATTTTTATTTTTTGTACATGATCTAATGTGCAATAAATATAAGTAGATTTAACGAGTCGTAACGAAAAAAATAAGATAATAGTTTGTTGTACGTTTTGCCTCACTATGGCGTTACTGGTTTTTACGTAATTGTTTTTTAAAATAAGTTGTCACTTTCCTTTTGCAAACAGCTCCTTTTTTGGGTGCTAGTGCTTATTCTACGTTTGGGGTGCTCGTTACGTAACTAACCAAGCAGCTTAGATCTGTTTTTGTAATTAAAACAATATTCATGAATCTACGAAAACGTGACACAAAACTTTGCAGTCTTTTTATAAAAAAAAGAAATTCTGTTACCTTTTACATTTAAAATTTTCCTGAACGTTTATAATGTTTCAGTATTTAGGTAACGCACACTTGTGTAGGAAAGCGGTCGGCTAGAGGGCGTCCTGTCTGACCCTCTGTCTGTCGAGCGCTGCGTACTGACTTAATCATAGCATTAACTTTCTACGTATTTTAAACCTATTTTAAAATTTGATTTGTGATTTGATAGAAGTTTATGGTTGGATTTTGTTTTACATTTATTCACAATAAGTTTTACTTTGTTTAGACAGGTTTTCTGGAAGAAAAAATTGTCCTTATTACTTGTGTTTAATTTTTTTCATCATATCCACACCGTATGAGATGTCCTCTTGAAATTAACGATATTTACTAAAAGTAGAGAGAGTAGAGAGACCATACTAAGTAGAGCCACTTTGGCAGGCTCTATATTTAAAATAAAAAGTATTATGTATTTCACAGACAACACATCTACATATCTAGTATTTAAACATAGCGCTATTATAAATCTTTGAGTTTCATTGGTGGAGAATTTTCTTATATTCAAATCTGTTAAAAAAATATAAAAATAGAATTGTAAAGTACTTCCGATAAAGTCTCTATGAAATAATTGCATGCAAAATAAAGTAGATTTTGAAGTAAATACTCAAAAGTTTGATTAAAAGTTAAGCATGAACGACCAAGTTAATAAAAGAATTAAGAACTTCAGAAATTATTTAGAAGCATCTTATCATAAAAATAGCAGTCTTCAAACAAAAAAAAAACAGCCGTACTTAAAGGACAGTCCAAATATTTATTCATAATAATTACATTATGAGCTTTATCAAAAAAACTTGTAAAATTTCGCTGTGGTTTTCTAGTAAAACAGACTTGATACATTGTACTTCGTCGCACACAAAGCATAAAATAAATATGTAATCCTAGTTATTTACTGTTGGATTTCATTGAATCTCCAAATTTGTTGACTTCATTATACCCGCTATTACCAATGTGATGTAACTGGGTGGGCCTTTCTCTTTACTCCATCGTTAAATTCGACTGGCATAAGTTATACCGATACATTAAATAATTCGAACCCATTGATTATTACTTTTTGATATTAAGCCCAAATCAATGGCCCGATGTTGAGGTTTGGATTATTTATATCAATTTCAATTGTTTGCCATCCGAATTTCCTTGATGGAATTAAAAGTTTAAGCGGGATACTTAAATCTTTTGAAAGATTAAAGATTATAAAGTATACAATATTATTAGACTTTTAATATTGTATTCACCTGATAATTGTGTTCATTATACGAATTACTTAACTGCAGACAGCGCTCCAACACAGCGTATGCCACCATACAAGATGCTCAGACCATCACCTCTCTAATTATTACAACAAGTGTTAAGAAACGTGAATGTGACTGCACAATCTTCGTTCTATCATTTGATAGCTTGTCAGGAGAACTATCATTAGTGCCTCTTTAGGAGACAACTCACTGCAATTAGCTCCACTTATCTCACCTCTTCCACTAACACTAGTAATTAAGACTATTATCTATAATGTACTAATAGAATATGAATATTGTATAGTCTGTCATAACCAACGTATCAAGAAGATATAACAATTAATAAATCTATATAAGCTTTAAAAAAGATAACGAAAAACACGAGTTTTACTAGACAAAAAGACTGTTTATCTACTTAAGGCGTGTTGCAGAACAAGAAAATTAATGAAAACACCGCGGCTTCATATCAATTAGCGAATTCGTGGAACAAACAATTACTTTCAGTTGCTCACGAGACAATATCAACACTTTGTTTTGCGGTTTACGTAATTGGGTTAAAGACATGTTATTTGCGTAATCTGTTGTTATCTTTCATTCATACGTCTGTATGTGTTTACATTCGCGATATGGAAATCACAATATTAACTTTTAAACTATTGCATCTTTTAAACTTAAAATTTTGTGTTATTAAGTGAGGGAATTAGTGCGAGTAAGAAGACTGACCTCACTAGCGGAAAAAAATCCAAGGTGTGTAATAAATACTTTTTGCATGATTGCGTATTAATTGTATGTATAAATATTGTGAAAATCATACTGTAAGCAAAAAACAGTAAAAGCAACAAGTCGCAGTGACAGCTAGCAATCGACAGCTCCCGCACGATTGCCGGCCTTTTATTATATTTGTGATACCATCTATCCCTGTCCACATCGACCCAACATATATAAACAAAGTAAATTTTAAGATGTGTATTAACCCTAGTTTTGATATTAAACGTTAGTAAACTGCCTGGAAATTGCGGCATTCCGCATAAAAGCGTGCAAAGGCATGTCCCCTTTGTCTACATTATTAAAAGCGCGCCGCCGATTATACTACAAAGTATGTCATACATAGCACAATAGTTATGGATGGCGCGCTTACTACGCCGTAAGGCAAGCTTGCATACGCAAAAACAAACAGTGTTGTACCATTTGTCACGTGCTGCACGGCGCGGCACTGGTTGTGAGAATCGACGGCACTGGGATGCAGGCTGTGACGTTCTACCGCTTGTAGCGGCGGCAAGTCAGCGATCATCGTGCCAAAGGTTTTGTTATGATGTCTAGCGCGACAACCGCGTGGCGTAATGCCGGGGCGCGCAGTCAAGACTGGCGCGCAATTCGTTCGAGAGGAATGAAATGTGAAACACGCATGCGCGGACACAAACGCGGGAAGCGATTTCTAGAAACTGCTTCCGCAAACATGCGCGTCGTAGGGAAATGAAGACTGCTTTTGTGCGATTGTCATTGGTTTCTTGTAGTTGTAGAAAAAGTAATAAAAACAGTGCAATTTTCCACAAATTGGAGAACAATACAAAATTACTAGAGAAAATAAACAAAAAAACTTTTCCTGACCTTTATTTCCCTTTTTAGAGGAAACAAAACACGGCAACCAGTATAACTAAAACTTTTTTTGTGATTATTTTCACGAGAATAAGAAATTAAATAATTATCCTCGAATGAAGGAAATCACTGTTCTGTACCGATATTATGTGTGTAATTTTATGAGAAACAAGATCGAAACATTTAATAGCTAGTGCTGACACTAAATGGTTCTGTATAAAATAGTTTAACATACTACCAATATTAATAGTATCAAAACAAAGCGACCAACTACGAAAAACTTGCACTGAAAGGTAATTAGACAAAGCTGCGTGAGCACTACACCCTAAAGCTGATCGCTATAATTTACACACAGGGGAGAACGCGTTAATCCAATAACATTCGTTGTCATACAGTTATGATATTTGATACGTCTTTTGGACATGAGGTTATAAAAATTTCACCATATCCATATTGTTCCTATTTTTTCTCTTAAAGCTTTTTGAATGTTAGTATATTCATTATCTTAAATATTCATACTTCGCTACTTAAAAAAGATAGTTTATGTTTCAGTTTATGTTATTACAAATACTTGTAAAATAAAAAAAAACTTGTTTAATTCATGATATATATACAATAAGTTTCATAGATGCAATTAGATAAAATCGTCATAATATGAGTACTGTGCGATATTATGTAAAATTATTAGAAGTACTCGTAACTCCGAAGTAGGGCATTAGGCCAAGGATGGCTTCGCGTCCCCACACCTGATTCCTTCACTAACAAACTCGTGTCCGTTTAACTGGTTTCTGAGAAATTAATGTTGTTTGTTATATACGTTATTTATTACTTTATTAATTAAAAGATATTTATATACTACAATACAATAAACATCTTTGTATTTCGTTGATTAGCTTAATTTAGAACAGACTTACGAAGAGTAAGATAAGAGTATTTAATATTCCATTAAGGGGTTATATCCACTTGTGATTTTCAAAAAATCGATTTTTTTTTTTGTTTCATTTTTTGAATGTACATATATTCAAGAATATTCTCTGAAAATTTCAAATCGATCCGACAATTAGTTTCGGAGATATGAGCGTATTAGTAAGAACGTCTCCGAGCGTTCAAAAGTAGGCGGAGCACGAGCCGGAGTAGCAGCTGTTTCTGGTAGCTTCTATCCTTTTGTTCTCGACTTATATTGTGTTTGGGACCCTAATATAATATAACAAAAGATCTAGTTTATACCTGAAACCTATGTTGAGGAATTTTAGGTTAAAAATATGTGAACTCATCAGTTAGAAGTGATCTTCCACGTGGACAAGTTGTGTTTGTGCTCAGTTTGTGTATTTCTCAGTGTGTATAGTTTAATTAATTACAGTAAAAAATGCCTCGTAAAATTAGCAGAGAAACTCGTAGAACTTCCAATGAAATTTTGTTTCGAAGAAAGAAACGGAAGAACGTTTTTAATCCGAAAACCGTGGAATATGATGAGAGCAGTTTCAGCGCCTCAGCAAAAAAATTTAAAGCGCAAGAGGAAATATGTGTAACTCGCGATACGTCAGTTGAATATAGAATTTTAAATAATCAGCTGATATGGAAAATAACTCCAAAAATTATTCCAGCTGGCTCTAAAATTGTGGAAATAGCTGCAAACATTGCAGCCGGGGTCTTTAATGAAGGTAAAACATCTCTTTTTTATTATATGAGTGCTATGGGATTATCACTTGGACCCAATGCTCATTCCTACGTGAGTAAAGAGGACGCAGAGCGCATCTCAATTTCGGACGCAAGAGCGCAAGGGTCGACGCGCGAGGGGAGAATGGCTCGTAGACAACAACAACTAAACATTTTGGAGGCAAACGACGAAGCAGAGGGTTCCTCTTATGGTGCTGGAATAGATGACACAATGTAAGTTGAAAAAAAAGATTTTTAATTTAGTGTAAATCGTTCCCGAAACTTTAAACGCGTTTATCTCAAAACCGTGTTTTCAGAGTCGGTGTACAAAATTTCTCCGAAACCGCTAAACCGATCGGTTTGAAATTTTCACACGACTTACTCAGATATATTTTTCAGGTAATGATCGAAGGAATAAGGTTTTGGACAATAATTTCGATTTTTTAAGCCACTTTGAAGTGAAAAATTTTCATGAAAAACTGAATTTTTTTTTTGAACGGCCGCCATTTTGTCAAAAATCAAAATTTTGACTAGACCTTCGATCATTACCTGTATTTATTTATTACAAAACTAAATATTTTTGGTTTTTGGTTTTCAGATAATTTGGACCAGAGATATCTTGTACACCGCCAAGCACTTTTTTTTGGAGGTCTCTCCGCAGATCATCTACAGGAGCTAGGGGATCCAATATTTTTTTAAATAAACCGCTGATTGTTAAAGTACATTAAATTCTGTTTAAGTACATTTTTTCCATTAATGTATAAAATAAAATGCCTCTTTGGAAAAAATTCACAAAAAAACGCGTTTTTTCTGCCTGGCAAGTGGATATAACCCCTTAACAGACGTAATTTTTACTAATAAAAGCCGACCCAATTAATGTCACTTTCAAACTTATAGAAGCTGAAAAAATAACTAAACTAACATTGACTAAATAAAGTTATTCGTATTATAAAAGTAAGATTCTCATTCAATTTCTGCGTTTTATTAAGAGTTTTTTTTTAGTCTAAGTCACAGAGTTGTGAACACAGACTTTGTTTCATTTCACTTTTTGATACCGACAAAAAAGAACAGTTTGTATTTGAACGCTTTCATAAAAATCTTATTTACCAATTTAGAAGAAATTTACATGGTGAGCACGGAAAAGGTTTGCATTTAAAGCTTAATTTGCGTACTTTCTGTTAAAACGAATTTTGTAATTCATTAAGCTGGGAAGATGTCAATGATATATTGCTACGACTGTCTCGGATTCGATACCCGGGTCGGACCACATGTTTGTATGATCTGCAAATATTTGTTCCGAAGTTTGGGTGTTTTTTTTTGTATAATATGTATTTATTTAATATATATATATATATATATATATATATATATATATATATATATATATATGTGTATTACATAAGTCAGTCTAGTTATCACAGCACAAGCTCTGCTTAGTTTGAAACTAGATTGTTGTTGTGTGTCAAATGTCCGAAATATTTATTTATTATTTATTTATTTTTGTTTTCGAAATATTCTTATTCTTTTCTACACTTTCTAATGAAATGGTGATCAGGTATAAATTAGTTTAACTTTCTATTCAAGGCAACATGTCCCACAATGTCCCACAACATTCCGCTTCCGACGCGCGTCCCGAGTGGACGTGTCTGACAAGTGCTCGAGTGCTCCCGCTGCGACATCGCGCCCGCGCCACGCCGCACCTGTCGCTTCGCGCCATCGCGCCGCCTACGTCACCGTTGTGTGTCGGTGTGTCGTAACGGTCGCCCGTTTGCGGCATACTGCGCTCACTGCGGTTAGTGTTTTTGTGACCAGGGCGCGTACATCCAAAGTCGTATTTTTTAATACGACTTTGTTTAGTGCGTGTCTGTCACGGAAGCGCTAGTTTTTCGTTTCTTTTTGAAACAGATAAGTCATAGTCAGCGTTCTTTGTGAACGAGACGCGTGCGTTTAACGTCGTATTTTTAAATACGACGTTGGATAGTGCGCCGTCCTTCACAGAGGCGCAAGTTTCTGTTTACAAATAAGTCTTGGCCCCTTCAGGGTAAATCCAATTTGGTCACTCGGTGGAAACCTAACGGTGTCAACGAGCCGAGTGGGCGGTGACCCGACCCGCCTGCCTAGCCCCTTCTGGGTTAGGCAAAGTCGGCTGGGGCTAGACAACTCGGCCTTGGGGGTGTCTCCTAGTCGAGCCTAGCCGTCGCCCTCCCACCCCACCCTTACCTCCACATCCTATTCTCAGCTGTTAGTTTGGGTGTGCCGGCCGACAGGCCCATACCAC
Organism: Hypercompe scribonia; assembly: GCA_949316085.1. Classification (NCBI taxonomy): domain Eukaryota; kingdom Metazoa; phylum Arthropoda; class Insecta; order Lepidoptera; family Erebidae; genus Hypercompe; species Hypercompe scribonia. Next base: position 11,361,612 of record OX438981.1, on the reverse strand, counting down.
CCCGGCACCTGGGCAGTTAGGAACCCGACGCACATTGAGATTGGCGAAGGGATACAAGCTTAGGGCACACCTTATTTTTAAGCACACCCTCCCGGCCTTACCCCGGCTGGGAGGCCAAGCACACTCACACCCCCGGGTTGTCCCACCCGGGGACTAGGACTGTTTGCTGCTGCTGTTGTTGCTGTTGGCAGCACAACAACCGCCGAAAACCGCCGAAATGGCCCTCGTGGGCCTTTCCGCGGGGTCCACTCTCTAACGTCTGGGAGTGGACATAAACGCCGTCCTCGACGACCCCGAGGTCATGGAGCTGATTCGGAGGAAATTCCTCATAAAGTTAACCGAGGAGGAAACTCGGGATATGGAGACGGAAACGTCTCCAGAGTCCGAGGCAAACTCGGGCGACGAAGGAGCGGACCAATCTGGGGGCTCCGACGCCAGCGAGGACGAGTCCTCGTCCTCCACGTCCTCGGCCTCTTCTAAAGAGTCCGGTTTTACGGTCGTTTCCTCACGGAAACGCAGCCGTAAGGCCAAAGGAGGCCCAAACAAGGCCCCAAAGCTGTCAGAGGATAAAGATACCTCGGCAGCACCCGCCCCCGTTCGCGCCTCTCCGAGGCCTAAGGGCAGCAACTCCCCCTCAGGGAGGTCCACGCCCGCTATCGCCGACGCCTCGGCGGCCGCGCCGAAGATCCCCGCCCCTCCACCGATATTCATCCAAGAGAAATCGAGATGGACGGCGATCTCCACCTGGTGCAACGAGCGCCGCATCCGCTACCACTCTGCCCGTAGCACCCAACAGGGCATCAAAGTTGCCCTAGCCACCGCGAGCGACCACAGGGCGCTCTCGAAGCTCCTTCGGGAGAGGGACGTGAGTTACCACACGTACACTCTGCCGGAGGACAAAAAGCTCCGTGTCGTTGTTCGCAACGTGCCCAAGGAGATCTCCCCCGAGGAGATCAAACAATCCTTGACACCCAACTACCCGGTGCATGAGGTACACCGGATGGTTAAAGGCCGCACCAACGTCGTATACGACATGGTGTTGGTTACTCTCGACGACACCCCCGCCGGCAAGGACATCTTTAAGATGTCGTCCATCTGCGGGCTGTCGGGCATAACCATAGAGCCACCTCACCGTAGAAGTGGCATCTCACAATGCCACCGCTGCCAGCTCTACGGGCACTCGGCTCGTAACTGTTTCGCACGCCCCAGGTGCGTCAAGTGCCTGGAAGACCACGCGACGGACCAATGCAAAAGGCCCAAAGACAGGGCCAAATGCACTGAGCCAGTCGCGTGCGTACTGTGTGGCGAAACAGGCCACCCCGCCAACTATCGAGGTTGCCCGAGGGCGCCTAAAACCCCCAAGGCGAAAGGACCTCAGCGTCCCCGCCCAGTCGTCCCTGCTGCGGCTACTGCTGCTGCAGGGACTGGGGGGAGCTTTACAGCTGCTCCTCTACCGAAAACGAACGCCTGGGCCACTCCCAGGAAGACCGGGGAGACCTTCCCACCTCTGCCCGTGCGGAAGACGATGCAGGACCCCATACCTGCCCCAGTACCCGCAAAGGCAGCCCCTGTCGAGCGGCCCACAAAGCCTCTCCAGGGAGGGCCCAAGCCGCTCGTCGTTGACTACAGGAGTCAACTACCGCAAACGATCGACCCGGACCTATCCCTAGTGGCAAGGTTCGCGAGTGCGATCGACTTCAGCGAGCTACGTCATCTCGCTAGTCAAATCCGTCAAAATGAGGGCAATCCGTTGGCCCTCCTCAGTGTTAGTGTTAGGTACTCGAGCGTACTCGAGAAGCTAGGCGCGTTTAAATGTAACCCATAATGGATTGCACACCAACACGCAGAGTCAAACCCCGATCACTCAAGCTAGGGTACATCAACGCCAACGGCATCGGTAGGCAACGAGATGAAGTTGGCGTTTTTCTTAGGGCACACCAACTCGACATACTACTAGTGCAAGAGACCTTTCTGAAACCCTCGCAGAGAAACCCAAACGTTGCGAACTACTCTGTGGTCCGCAACGATAGGATTGACTCTGCGCTAGGGGGAACTCTCATATATTACAAAAGGTCCCTTCACTGCGTACCTATGGATCCGCCTGCGCTGACTAGCATCGAGGCTTCGGTCTGTCGAATAGGCATGACCGGACACCAACCGATCACGCTAGTTTCAGCCTATCTGTCACCCAATCGGCAACTACTCGAGAGCGACCTCCGAGCGCTGCTAGAACTGAGCGACGCCGTGATAATCGGCGGCGACCTTAACGCCAAGAACACCATTTGGAACTGTCACCAGTCCAACGCCAAAGGCAGAGCCCTGGAGTCGCTCTCGAATAGACTAGCGTTCGACATCATCGCCCCGCTCGAACCGACCCACTATCCGCACAACGTGTCTCACCGACCCGACATTCTGGACGTGGCACTCCTAAAGAACATAAACCTACGTTTGTGTTCAGTGGAGGTGCTTCACGAGTTAACTTCAGACCACAGACCTGTGGTCGTGGAGTTCGCACCCAGACTGGGTCCCATCGACACAGGTCATCGTACCCCCACTAGACGAACCACGGACTGGAGGCGCCTCGGGACAAAACTCGAGGCAACCTCGTCCGTGCATCTAGATAGGATACCCGACCACATAAATAGCCAAGAGGACACCACGATGGCGATCGACAACCTCACAGCTCACGTGCAATCGTTAATTAACGAATGCACTCGGGAGGCACCGGCGACGAACGATCGCCGCTGGGACCTACCCGATGACGTACGTGAGCTGCTGAGGCGGAAGAACGCCGCCGTACGAGCCTACGACAGATATCCATGCGACGCCAACAGGATCAGGTTACGACGCTTAGAAAGAGCGGTCAAGTCACGCATCGATCAAATGCGCCAAGACAGGTGGGATAGGACACTACAAGACCTCGAACCTACCCACCTTGCCTTCTGGCAACTATCCCGCTCGCTTAAGAGAGACACCATCACCGTTATGCCTCCTCTAAGCAGACCTAACCTTCCACCGGCATTCGACGATATCGAAAAGGCAGAGTGCCTGGCCGAGAGTCTAGAGAATCAGTGCACGCCCAGCGTAATACACTGCGACTCGGACCAAATAGCCGAAGTTGATTCGGAAGTAGAGCGCCTAATAACCTCACTTCCTACATCAACATCAACGCCGACGGGAACGACGACAGATGAACATGACCTAGACACGGTCACCCCCGAAGAAGTCGAAACGATCGTCAAGGGCCTACACGCTCGCAAGGCGCCCGGTTCGGACGGTATTACAAACAGGGTGTTAAAACTCTTTCCGGAGAGGCTACTGGTCCTGCTGACCTTCATTTTCAACGCAGCACTCAAAAACAACATCTTTCCACAACAATGGAAAGAAGCCGTTGTTATTGGGATACCCAAACCTGGCAAACCAAAGTCCGAACCGACCAGATATAGACCGATCAGTCTGCTTAACGGATTAGGCAAGCTATACGAGCGTCTAATCTACAGTAGGCTGAAAGCGTATGCCGATGCTAATCTTCTCGTCCCCCACGAGCAATTCGGTTTCCGTACCGAACACTCGTGCGTCCACCAAGTCCACCGCATCGTTGAATACACCAGCGATCGGCTTCAACGCAACCTGTTTACAGGAATCCTCTTTTTCGACGTAGCGAAAGCTTTCGACAAAGTGTGGCACAACGGCTTATTATTTAAGCTGGCCACCATGGGAGTGCCACACGGACTCGTGCTCATCATACGAGACTACTTGTCGAATCGAAGCTTCCGCTACCGAGTAGAAGGGTCAATGTCCTCCACTCACCCGATTCGAGCCGGTGTCCCACAAGGGTCCGTGCTCTCCCCCCTACTCTTCACGCTGTATACTAGCGACATTCCGAAGCATCGGTATGTGCAGACGGCACTATTCGCAGACGACACGGCTATCTACTGCTCGGGAGTGAACCCCTCGACAGTAGCCAAAAAACTCCAGACCGCAGCCAACGCACTGGGTGTTTGGTTCCGGAAATGGAGGATAGAGGTCAACCCCGAGAAAAGCCAGGCGGTGCTGTTTCACAGAAGACAGCTAAGCTTGTATCCTTTGGAGAAGACCCCTCAGATTAGGATGTTCGGCAAGTCTATCCCTTGGGCTAGGCAGGCCAAATACCTAGGCATAACCCTTGACGACCGTCTATCCTTCGGCCCCCACATCAAGGCAGTCCGCAACCGGGCTGCCTTCGTGCTAGGACGTCTACACAGTTTAATTCACGCGCGGTCGAAATTAAACTTAAAAAACAAAGTTCGATTATACACTGCATGCATACGTCCTATAATGACGTACGGCAGCGTGGTATTCGCACACGTTAGGCCACACAGGATCCATAGGCTTCAAACACTACAAAATAGTTTCATGCGCAAAGCTACGGGAGCACCGTGGTATGTACGCAACGTCGATCTTCACATCGACCTCAGATTGCCGACCATCAAGCAATTCATTAAACAGTGCTCCCTTAGCTACTTTGACTCTGCTCCGACTCACCCCAACCCTCTAGTGGTTGCGGCTGTAAATTACACTCCGAGCAAAATATCTAAAATACGTCGACCCAAACACGCGTTAGGGGAGCTAGACGACGACATTACACGCGCTCAACGCAGAGCGGACACACTAATCACGAACCGTCCGCGTTTTCGTCCCCGCCGGCGGGGGCGGAACACGCGCCGCGTAAACCGTCAACAAAACATGGGAGTAGGCCGCCCCACTGTTTCAGCAACACCCCAAGCCGAGGTTCGTACCCCGCAGGGGGTGCCCTTGGGCAATGTTGTTTAATAAATGGCCGGTTGAGAGCCCTCAGCGCTCACCGTAACTAAACCGAGTAAAGTTGTAGAGGCCATCTGAGGCCAACAGCTAAAAATCATCACAAAAAAAAAAAAAAAAAAAAAATTCAAGGCAACAGCTATAGTCCATAGAGTATTAAGCATAGGATATTTGTTTTAATTTCAAAGTGTTTTTTTCATACGTAAGAGAGCAAGTTATCACATTAAGTGAATACATGAAAGACTATCAGAAGATAAATTTAAAAGCACCAGTCAATATTCAAGGCGTGAGTTACAACATAAGCGCAGTGCCGACCGACGATAAATAACGATGTGGAAAAATGAATAAAAAAGGTCGGTTAGAGTGACGTCAAAGGAACTCGTACTTACGACCTATTCAAACTGAAATGATTCAACGATAATATCTACATTATGAAGGATAAGTGCGAGCACTTTTTTACAATCTTCTTAAGATGATGTCTTAAATCTGGAAGGTCGTTTTGCATAAACAACATGATATCCGATATTAACCGAATATAATCGTGGTGGATGTTTTGTGATATTGTTACAGCGAGATGTCCAAAAGATGGTTCATGTGGACGTGTAATAAAATTACACGATTCACTTAAGATGTGATCAAGTAGACTTATTGAGCTATTTAAGGTCTTTTTTGTTTTTTTTTGAACGTGTGGATACCCCCTCGGACGGTCAACCCACCAGGGTTTACGGCGGGGTGGTGTGTCGGAATCGGACTGACTAGAACTTCACGGTGTGCCACTCTGCGCCTGAGATGGGAGGGATCCGGGAACAGCTCTTATTGTGACATCCAGAGCCTTGCTAGCGCCTGCCCGCTAGTGCGGGCACCATCTTCGTGTAAACTCTCTATTTGACTCACGCCGACGTCACCTCCTTGTGACTGGCCACTGTAGTGGATGGAGGGGAAAATCCGTCCCGTCCACTTGTGGCCACACTCAGGGTGGCATGAGGCACTGGTGAACTATTTAAGGACTAACTTGAGCCTAGGGAAAACAGTCAGTCCGTCTATAGGAAAGTGGGTACGGCATGGACGTTCGACATAACCTTCGTCTTATACACGTTCATTCTAAGACCCACTCGTTTAGAGTAATTACTGAGGCCATCGAGCACTGTGTTCAGGTCTTCCATGGTTTCAGCCACGACCATTATATCTTTAGCAAATCGAAAGTGGGTGATATACTCGCCATTAATATTGAGGGAGCCTCCCGTCCTCACTCTTCGCTACAGTTAGATTGGTTTCGAGTTCGATCCTATAGACGGACTGACATAGTAGCGAAGAAACGACACCCACGGGATGAAATGGGGTGGAGCTATTCTTAACCGGTACCACACGGTAAATATATATTAATATGAATCAATAAATAATAATATGAACAAATGCATACGAATTAGCTTTTTACCTTTCCTAAATGAAATTTAAACACCCTTCTCGATGACAAGAGCAAGCTTACCTGTAACAAAATAAAATATGTACATGAAGTCAATGTATATACAAGTTAAAGTTAACGAACTGTAAATGAGAATTTCCATAAAATAAATGGTTGTATAATAAAGAGTAGCGTTTTAACTATTGGATTGAGCCACGAATATGCCGGTTACGGAAATATTTGGTTTTATTTCCGAGTGGTAGAACACCCCGGATCGTTTTCGAAGCATAACGCTTAATTGAAAAATGCTTGCAGTTTTCAATCTATTTTTGTTGCCGCTGTTATCTATGAACATGGTGTAAATCTTTTTTATTGGTGGACGATAAATGTTAAAAGGAGATAAATATAGTTTTTGTGAAATAGATGCGTTTGGTTTTGTTTGTGGTGTGTAGATAATAATATAAACTGATAGTGTGTCAACTTATCCCAGTTGAGTGGCTTCAATATACGTATGCAAAAAGACTATTTACCACATTCTGTTGTATGTGGTTATCCCTAAAATATGATTCAAGAACTCGTTTTATAATAGTATCATTAAAGCACAAGAGTGTTTTGTTTGTTTGAACGCGCTAATTGTTGCAATTACTGGCCCGATTTGAAATATATTTTCAGTGTCAAATAGCTCAGTTATCCAGGAAGGCGAATGCAAAGAGCGGAGTATAAATGGAAAATCTTATAAAAACGGGGAAAAATTGAGAGCTTCCATTGTGTGCGCTGCGTAAACGGTTAAAGTTGCCCAAAAATAATGTATGAAATAATTGTTTCCCTTTAAAAGTTATAAAAAAAATCCGCAACAACATATGTCTATCAGGTTGGCGACAGTCTTATTACGGAAAACAAATTTGTTCACGCTGTATAACATAATATTGCGGGCAACAGGAGACGCAAACGAAGTTGTAAGGATAAGCTAGTGTTTTATATACGTAGCTATGATTCATAGTAATTTTGGTTCCTGAAACATCGTTGTTTATATAATTACAGCAAGCAGCTTACAACTTCTTTTTGTAATTGTGTTCTGTCTTAAAATAGCTATCGGTAAAAAAGAAAACAAAAATGATCTAGGTAATAATGGTGAGTAAGTTATCTTAAGACATCATCTATGTTTTTAATCTATACATATCTAAGTACTCATGTTAAAAAATTGAAAAAGTGGTAAATGGTTTATCTGATTCCAAAAACAATTTGAAAATGCAAAAAAAAGTCTTAATCTTGGTATAAAGAAGGCATTATTGCATTTCGAAACCTTCATAAGCCGGGATCTACAAATCGTTTAAGAAGCTGTGGCCGATCGGGTTAAACATACCGGGTAATTCTTACTTTTACTGCATCAATCCTTCAGGGTCGCAGAAATATTTTTTTTATCGGTACTTTCCTGGCAGAGTTATAAGGTATGAAATATACAAAATATCTGTTGGTTAGTTAATGTTTTTGCTAATCTTGAGCTTAAAAAGTCTTGGATACTTTACAGAAGAGTGACCTCGCTGGTCAAGCGGTTGTCAGGTTCTAGAATTCACTAGAGCTGTGTCAACGACTGAAATAGCTGCACTGAAGTTAACGTAGTTATAGTAATTATATTGATGTAAACTATCCCAATTAATGAAATCGTTTAAAATATATTAATCGATAAATCAAAATATTTACCAAAACAGAATCGTACATCGTCACATCCTGTTATTTTAGCAGCTTATTTGAGCTTAAACATATAAGGTAATAAGGTAATACTATTAGAAGTAAAGTTTTAATTTTGCGTTTAGAATTTCAAATGCAATAGGCATTTGTAACTGCTAAGTAGGATTTTAAATTAGTTTAATAAAAATTTAAATTTTTTTATTAATATTTTAAAAGTGGTATCACCAGCTAGCGCTCTCATCATCTTATTCACTGATGTTAAAAGTCTTATAAAATAGTTCTTAACATTCCAAAAGTGTACATAAAACTCACCATTAACTAGTTCAAACCTAACTGTGTTTGTAGGACAAAGGTCGTATCCATAAAAGCCTTTAAGGCAGAAAGTATGGCCCAAATATCGATGATGTTTGTTTAGGCCGCGTCGGCCTGTCTCATAAAGCTAAAACCATTATTCAGGATTCGGTTATCGTTGCATGATATACGAGTACATAGTACAGTGTTTTAACCCGATAGCTGTAATTGAATTATGGTTGAAATATCAGTAAAAACTAGAGATTTATTAGGTGTTTTCATTGTCTAAACAATTGTGGTTATAAAAATATTGATTACTTTTTTCGTATAGGTAAATGTAGTTTTACCATTTTAAAGTACATGTTGGGTTCAAACCTCAGTGCAGCATAATGCAGCGAGGTGACCGTTCAAACCGCTATGCTATCTTTGTAGTATTTTCCCTCAGAATAGGGCCTGGTAAAGCATAGCGTTAATTCAAGGAGGGCCTGGAATCACCTGGTCCAGGTTCTCACAGAGAAGGACGCCAGTGGCCGGCCGTCGGGGAAGATTTTAGTGGAAACTAGGGAGCTGGAGATCCGAAGCAATTATTTACTCCGTCAACAAAAAAGATTAAACTGAGAAAGCTCTTAATTATCAAACTTGCTTAAAAGAAGGAACCAATCGGTACAATCGTTACGCCTCATTACTTGACATATCTATTATACTCGTATGTTTCAAGGATTTAATCTATATTCCATTGGAGAATAATACACTTGTCATTGAAGTCATTAAAGGAGTAACTTCATGAATACCCAATGATCACAAAGCATTTACAAATCTGTTATGCCGTAACGAGATATGAAAAAATATGCCAAGTATAATGCCGAGCGTTATAAGGAGGGCATTATTGCTAATCACTTCAGCACACTGTGTTAACGAATCGAACTGTGTACCAAACTATTTGACGCAAATATGTTTATCTGAATAAATTTAAAATACAAAACATGATTTAGAGTCGCTATACAGCAGAAAGAAATTATTAGGATGATCTATAGTTAATAAAAATGGTCAAAAATGCGAGCGAGTGCGTACAAAGAGGTGTTATAGAAAAGTGCACTCAGATTTTAAAGATGCTTACCAGCGCGTATATACACATACAGATGCCAAATAAAAGTATATTAAGGTTTTGAGAACGTATGATAGATTTCGTAAAAAGACATATTTCTGATACATAATTCCTATTTTAAAACTTACAAATAGGTACAATTTCGTAATTTACCAATAAAAGTAATAACTTCTATAAGAGACAGGGCTTATGCGAATGTGCCTATTGATATTTAACATCAAGAAGAAAGCGATTACATTTTTTTGGTTACATCTATGATGTATAATAATAAAAAAAAAGTTTATTTCATCATCATCTTAGCCGAAAGACGTCTACTGGTCATAGAAAGGCTCTCTACAACAACCGGTCCCGTACTACCCTCATTCAATGGTTTGCCGCAACCTTCAGCAGGTCGTCGGGTCACTTTGTGCCTACCCACGCTCCGAAAGTTCATTGAAAATAACAATATGTTACTAAGAATTATAATTTTATCATTTAAAAGCTAAGTTAACTAATCAAAGCAACGCAAGAACATTCTTTAGATGTTTACTAATTTGAACAAGACGATCCCGAGGGTAATTTCAATTTTTAAGTGTCCGTTTGGTTATGATCGTAATTTCAAATGAATTAAATAATAATTTTAAAAAGTAAAAAGGAAAACTTATAAAATATGCCGAGGTTTATAAAGTTATTTAAATGCTCAGTGTTTTCCTCAAAACGTGTAAGTAACTTAAGGAAAATGATAGTTATTGCGTAAGTTGACTATTGTAATTGATAAGGCAGCTGAAGTTACACACAGTGAACAATTTTATAAGTATAATATACCTGTACAAACTGGCACGAAATACTAGTTTTTTTCTTCAAAAAATAGACAGTATAAATACCCAGTGTAATGTTTCTTTCCTAATACAATAATATAATATTTATATATCTATATATATAAGGATATAGAGAAGATAGTAAGCATTATAAAATACAATATTCCATGAAAAAAAAAGAAAGACGCTACAGATCTCACATTACTAGTACTTCTGTTAACAGAGCAGCAGAGCACAGAGTCGGGTTCGACCTCTCAAACGCTTGATTGTAAGCAAGATCCGCTAACGCCGCTTTATGACCAGGATGTCCGGAATGTTGTAAGTAAATTTTTGTCCGCATTCTTTAACGTAAGGCACCGAAAGCATTAATCGCGGTAGTGAGTTGTGACTGGTCTCAGGTGTCGAAGGAAAATATAATGTATTAACGTCTACTGGCATTCTATAGTTTTATCGGATACGTAGAAAATATTTATAGACAAATACTATTGTTTATATTATGGTAATGTTTGTTTGTTTATTAGGAAATAATAATGTATAATTTATATTAATTTCAAATCAGTCCTTGCACATATTGTTTACATACGAGTACATTCATGCCTTTCTTGTCTCACAAGTTTGAAGTAGGGTATTTTTTTTCCTTACATTTTACGTTATTTACGGAACCCATTAAATGTGCCTACAATATAACCATACCTTTCTGCAACAACTTGAAAGTATCTTACATACTCCATAATAAAAATGAAAACAAGAAGCCCTGAAATCAGGGCTGTCTTAGCCCTGAAATCCACAGACAATGGTGTCAATATAAAAATTGGCCTGCCATTGTGCGATGATGTCGCATCACAACTTTTCTGTGTCGATTTACATTTCTGGTGATCTGGAGTAATGAACCACGTAAATACGAGTGTGGGCGACATCCGCCAATTATAAAATCATTAATAAACGTCGGAAATATGAAGTGGTGAAATAATAAAGCTGGAACGGTCGACTGGCAAATTGTCGGTTCGCAGCCGTTGCTTGCGATTTATTCATAAAAATGATTCGGTCACGTGTTCCCAGTATCAGTTTATTGAAAAGCTGCTAAAGGTTGTATTTATTAAAAATATTGATTCATTTTCAGGAGAAGTAGAAGGGTTTTAAGCAAGATTTTTTGGACGAAAGTTATTGCAACGGAATATGTGTTTATTTTGGTGATTAGTTGTGCAATGTGAATCTTATAATTGCAATGAGCACCTTGTATTATTTCGTGTCCCTTTAATTTTTTTTGCATATTCTATCGTAAAATATAATTGTTCTTATTTTATTTTAATAGGTAGAAAGCTATTATAGCAGCATTTTTATGGCATTAAGATCAGTACACACCATAACAATTATTTTTGTTTATAAAAGATAATAATAATGTTTAATAATTATTTTTGTTTTTGCAGTGCTACCGTTTTACATAGATTAGTTATAGCAGTCTCCTTATAAGAAAGAAAATATCTTACATATTTTTTATGTTATTCACTAATTGTTCTCCTGGTAAAAATTTACAGTTGTTTTACTTTTGGTCTAATAAAAATATCCACTAAAAAAATATTTTTAGACATTAAAACTCCGGATGTAGAATAATAAATAACCTATGATCAGTGTCAAGTAATAAATAAACGTTTAAAGTGCGTTTTGTAAATTGACTTCTTCGGAGTGCGATTATGCAAACGTAGATTTACGACGTTTAGATTTTTGGAACCGAGTTTATTCAAAAGATGTTTTACCATTAAACTCATGCTTCTAATACAATATAAAATTTAAAAAAAGTTAAAAGTATTTTATAGTAATACTTAAGTATATAATAAAGTAATCTAAATGAGGTTCAATTAAGTTCGGGAGTCATTTTACTTCTAGTATATAGTATAGTAAGAAATATAGCGATAGCCTTGACACAATCCAATTATATCACGAATGGGTTAATATCTATCGAAAAGGGACACCTAATATACTGAAACGTTAATAAAAGGTACTTTAAATAGGAACCAATTCCTATGTTAACAGTTAACGTAACATACCGCTGTTTAAAAATAAATTCTTAAGACAAATTGAGTTAGTTTAACATGAATATTCAAATTGAAACATTTAACTGAGTCGATCAGATTAACGACTATTATGTTCAGCCTTTAATAGTCCACTGATGGACATATGACTTTTATGTTACTGAGTAGTAATTAGCAAGCAGTTTATGGCTAACTTACTTCGATTCCATTCTATTCGATTATCAATAGGCTACATACGTTATTTAATTAATGCAGAGGGTTTCTGGAAGATGATTACAAATAATGCATGACTTATTAAAAAAAATATTGCATAATCAACTGTACAGAGAGCTGGCTTTATAGGCATGATCCGTGTTTCTTAACTCCGATACAAAAAGAGACCCCATCCAAAATATATCATGTACGCAAATAACGCACAACTTCTCAAGTAAAAAGTTATAAAATTGAATGTAAGCCTAGTCTGTTAGTTTAGTACCTACCATAAGTTAATTAGAGTTTTATAAGTGGTTGAAAATATTTCAAATGGCCTCACTGCCGTGCACCCCAATTTGTAATGTTGCAAAGTTAACCAAATGTATGAAAACAACGCGGTACCTAATCTCATGGCGATATGATAACCCGACGGAATGAAATTATGCAAATATACGAAATTTAACGTATGCATGAGATGTTTCAGAACAGTAAACATTTACGTATTGAGATTAATATTAACTTCCGTGTTTAGGACTACGCAGGCAAACAAACAAATTGTTTGCCAAGGTATTAAGTATCGCTGTTTAACAAGTTACATTGCCTGCCACAGTAAGCACACACTTTTAACTTACAGCTGGTCTTATATTTCCCTTCTGAAGCCTTTGTGCGAGTTTATCTTACAACTATTTGATCGTCACGCTGACAACGTTGGACACTGTGATTGGCCCGCGTTCACCAATCACAACTCCAAAAGGCGATCGAAATTAAGTGTAAGTCGATGTGAAATAAACCCGCACTTGGCCCTCTGATAGAAGTGGTAAGTCACAACACAACAAAATAACACTTCACACTGCTGAGTCGCAAGTCTCTTGTTAGAGACTCGAGTATTATCTAAGAATCTAGCCACCGAGATGCCTGGCAGTCCTTAAAAAGCAGGCGGTCACTGTTGACTGTGGGGAACTTGTCTACACCAATAAAAGATACGAGCATGAAACGCATTGGGCTACCGTTTCTAAATATAAATATGAATAAAATCAACATAATGCATTTACAGGCAATATAGTGGTGTCACAAATACAAAATACTGAAGGTAAACTAATGTTAATGTTAAATATAAGAACGCTGCAATCTTTTCTTTTGGTATTAGATAACCGAGATATCGAAATATCTCAGCTATCTAATACCAAAAGGTTATAGGTTACATAATATCACGCTTCGACCAATAGGAACCGAGTATCAGTGAAAAATATTGCAAAAGTCAGTGAAATTTATTCTTATTGAGAGACAAAACGTCACGGGTCAGCTAATTAAGTATTTGTAAAATCCATCCTTATTTTGTTAACTTCACGCAATCTGACTGAATAGAAAATTGAAATAAAAAATCCTTATCCAATGTCGTTACCAACTTATATTTATCGTGGTTTTTTTTAAGTTAACATATAATTCCAATATAATATATTATATTTCTCTTTGTAATACGTAATATTGATAGAACACAACATTATCGTAGTTTAGTTGTATTAATTAAAGAATGACTTAGACTATTATTTTAATATACTTGTTTAATTCAAAGTCCCAAGTATTGTTATTTGTGTATGTTACTGCAAAGAGCAAGACACTTTTAGATTTTAAATCTGGCACATCTTTATTTGTATGAATGCACTTATAACCGCATCTGAAAGAGGTCCAGTGATTAGTGATCCTGAATGCTAAGCCAGGTGTCGTTGGTTTGATTCTCAACCAGGACAAATGATTGTGTGGTGAGCACGGTATTTGTTTTGTGTCTACGTGTATTTTATATATATGTAATATGTATATATACTTATGTACATCAGCAATTTGTTACCATAGCACAAGCTCTGTCTTGTTTGGGATCAGACGGTGGTGTGTAAGATGGGCGAGGTTATTATTATCATCATAATCTATTATACTTTGGCCATTTTAATTGGAATCGTTTCGACAGTCCACCTAAACTTGTTGCACGGCAACCAAAGGAATAGAATTTGAAGCAGATTGTCACTTGTGACGAAAGCCGAGTACTGTGACAATCAAAAACTTCAGTTGCTCTACTCATAGTATAGGATTTAAATGTAACGATATTTGTCAAAAGTTCCGCTTGTGGAAATAGGACAGACAATTGCCAGCATTATTTGGCACAGATTATTAGGAATTCGTCAAAACAATTACTGCAAACTAGAACGAATTTGATGAGCGTTAAGGAACTCATTTATCACTGAGAGTAAGGAACCTAAATTTCCCATTCCCAGACGGTGGTTGGTTACTTACCTTCAGGTGACTCTTCTCGTCGTTTAGCCCTTTATGCCATAAAAGCAAACAAATATGCTTTCAAACAAATAGGACACTTAAATGATTCCAATAAACTTTTTTTTCACAGTTTCACTTTCGGAGTTGTAATAATTAATCACCGCAATTAACTACGTTTTAAATTACTCTTCAGTTGTATAAAAATTATTAAATTAATTTTACACACATCAATGAGGCCTATTTAACGTCCCATATTAAAAATTAAGCAATAAATATAAGTATACTCAAATAAGGAGTGTAAGTAAAGTAGAATTCTCATATATTTCTTTATAACTAAAGTAACACATAAGCACAATAATCTCTGAATAACTGTAATTCTAATATATTACTGCTTATATTTTAATTCACCACATGTTAATCACGAAATTTATTTACTTGATAAGGTATACGTAACTTTTCGTTGTTGACTGTACTTGTATACATTTTAAATAATTTATAAGACATTCCTTAACTGTCAGACATTTATGACTGCCGTTAATAGTTTTTAAAAGTTACAACTATATTCACATTGAGTAGACGTTCCCGAGGTCAAATAGATTGGGTGCCATTACATTGTAACTATCACTTGCTTGATCAAATAAAATAAACTCTTCATTATAATGTTCAACTTGAGGTATAGTTTGTGAGATAAATGATACCTTGTTAGTATAATGATATAAAGATTCATATGATGACTAGTAAAAAGAGGTGTTACAATATGATATACTGAAAATGAAGCAATGGAAAAATTAAATAAAATTGTACGTTTAAACTTAATTGTGGTTTGAATAAATATATAGTTTTTTTTATACGCAAAACATCTAGTTAAAGTCACAGGTAACTTGAGAGCGAATATAAGTAGCGATTAATAAGTAGCATTAGTTACAATTGCGATGAATTGCGAAGTAGGTTGCTGGAAGATATAGCTGTTTGACTGAACTAGTTTTAAACTTAAGTTTATAATAAAAAAAATCCACTTTTGGTATAAACATTTTTAAAAGACAGCAATATACATTATATACAAAAAAAAACACAGATTTTTTCCACCACAGACACCAGTCCCCTCAAAGGTATGATAGTCTGACTAATCCGTATCTGTACTTTATTAGTTGTAACTACTTCTGTGATGAGAGAAAAAAAAAACAATATTATTATTAAAACACATTTATCATAAGTCAATAGCGACACGGAATCGTTTAATTAGTGTGTACGTGAACTCGAATTCGTTAGATACACATTGGACAATTTATTTATTTGATTCAGGCTGAGATGTTATATATTAGTATATTCAAACAGCTATGTTTATAGTTATATAAAAGTCATGTAAATAAACTACCTTGTCCTTCTACATTTTTACTACTGAATACAGTAAATCTTCCTTCCAATGACATTCTGACCGATTTATTGTATCTGCTTTTAGTTTTACGATACACTAAATAACTAGAACTCCTAACGTTGTTTACATCAGATATTCTAATTTTTAAAACATTGTGTGTCAAGTAAATTGTGAACCTGATAACATTCCCCGAACTGATAAGTGAAAGAATCAGATTTCATAGTCATGATCGTAAAACAGCGGTTCAAATGTTATCATTGCTTTGTGTTGCAATATCGACGATCGAGTTAGAAATAAAACTTGTGAACGGACGTTTGCCAGAATTGTTGCAGCAGCTTAAGTCTTTATGAGATATAAATAATTAAAGTTAAATTAAACAAAATTAATGTAAACTAACCCCATTCGTAAAGAGTATAATTATTAAAGCAACAATTCAAAAATCACATGTGGGAGATGCGTTGTAGCAATTAAAACGCTTGAAATCGTTGGATATCTCGAGAATAACGGTATACATGTTTACAAATTTTTGTTAGTGTTACATAAGATGTACTCTTTACGTAAATTTGAGTTCAATTTACTTACCTTATTAAAAATAAAATTAAATACAAAAGTTGTATTTACGTACTCAGGAATACAATTTAAGTGTTTACTCGTATATATCGAGTAAGGTAAACATTAATGATGTGAATGTTAAAGCAAACGACGTGAGTAGTTTGAATACTAATAATGATACACGAATTAGTCCAAAATCATACTCCTGTCAGTTTTAATAACAACTAGTTCTGCCCGTGGTTGCGCCCGCGTTTTACGTTTCGGTAATGGAAAAAATCATATTTCGTGTGTAATTATAATTTTCGCAAATACTATTGTAGGTTAGTAGAGCCACGCTGATTTCAGCACAAACGGGCCAGCCAATTCGACCGGGGCAGTTCTATCCTTTCACAGAGGACCAATCGTAGCAAACTGCATCCGTGCTGTCGTCTTTCGTTTGTGAGTGAGAGACCGAATGCCCGTTGATGCAGGGGTGACAATTGTCGTGGTAAGTTTTTGAGCCTTATAATGTCACTCCTTACTTCCCCAAGCAGGATATGAAAAAACATCATAGTGTGAGTCACCATGCTGCATTGTCTGCATTCACAATGAGTAGTGTGACCACAACTCTTGGACTCACTTTAAATAGGGTCATTTTGAATTATCAAACTGTGGCAAAACCTACCTTTCTCAATATAAACCACATGCATTGTAAAAACAACAAGTTAGTTTTTCCTATGAACATGTACTAATGAATAATTATACGCATTTATATCAAATTTATTATGTTACGGGTTTCTAGAAATGACGAATATAACCTCCAAGCTTACACGATTGATCAAGGATGGTTTTCATTAGGTTAACAAATAAATTCTCAGAGAAATTATCCGTGCATACCGTATTCATTGCTATTCCTATTTCCATCGCAAATTTTCCACGTTAGCCGAGAATAATTAATAAAGTCTGCGTTGCCTTTTCGAGTTTTCCTTTATTTGTCGGCTCACTTAAGGGTTAATTATGGTTTTATTTATATTTAGAAAAGCTGTTGTTACTTTTTAATCATTTTTATCCTTAAAATGATAAGGCAATATCCATAATATTGTTTTTTTTTTCTAATTTAGAACTAATTCTACTATGTTTCTAAGATCATTTTAAATTAACTCTCAGTTTTACTTTATCTTAAATAAGATAGTACAGAATTATTAAAAAATATAAATGTACAAAACAACATTCAATGTTATTCTTGTAGCATTGCATTTGTTTTGGCACTCTGTTAATTATTACCAGAACTTACAATTAAAAGATATACTTTTGTCTTCGTTTGTAGTACTTATAATATTTTTTTCCTTTTTTATAAGAACTTGTTTCTTAGGCGTTGCTCTATGAATGCTTTTTTAAACTTCGTGTTTTTTTACAATATTTCTGTAGCTATTAAGCACAAACAGCGTTTAGGGAGCCGCCTATTTAAACTTTAATTGCTAATGTAGTCATATTAACTTGTATTTAAATAGGTAGTTATATTCCGGACAAGAGTCGAACACATAAAGAGGACTTCTACCATACTTATGATCTTTAAAATATTAAATTTAAATTCGTAGTAACTTTTTTTGTTCTATTTCTCTTTATGAAGATATTTAGAATATTAAGACAAACAATCCAATGCCCTTACCCAATGGTTTTAAACGTTTTAAGTGAATGCACAGAAGTCTACGGGCTGTCTTGTGTTTTACTAAATACATTTTACAAGGTGCAGAGCGTATAATGTCTACTAACAATGAAATAAGGGACCCCAAAAAGCATTTCATTTTGTCATTCACAGTGAGTGAAAAGACGACGAAAACAAGGCAGGAAAATAAATAATGGAGACCAATTAACTAAGAAAGAAGCAAGAACCAGGAGCGTAAAATACTGGAAGCCCTCCTAATTTTTTTTTTTTGATCCTCTTTTGAGAAGCTGCAATAGTAGAGAAATATTCACTTGTAGACAAATAGTATTTAGTTACCTATTTAAATGTTTTACAACAATTGCCGCTAATGGGAATAAGCGCAATCACTGTATACTTTTGAATTGCCTGACTCGACTACCAGATCGTACTATGCTCGTTTTAATAATTAATATGTACGTATCGTGGGACACGAAACTTTAAATTTAAAACTTTATTTATTGTGTACTTTTTTAACTACTGAACTGTATCCGAAGCATATGTTATGATAACGCAGGATGATTTAAATATGTAGCTATTTTGTATGCTTGCCTGGTTTAAATCAATATGATTATTCGTGTTTGAACTTTCTAAAAAACCTAGTAATTTTATTCGTCTCCTTATGTGTGTACATTTAATGTACTATTACGTATTTACAGACGTAAGAGTTCAGAGGACAAAAATGGGATCTTCAATAAAACACGTTTGGTTTTGTCACGTGACAAAAATGGTCTAATAATATATATTTATATTATTATGACTTATGAGAATATATATTAGTTTACTATACATCAGTAACAGCTATATAGAACTAAAAAGATTCTGGCAAAGCCGTTTTATCATTCAAATTAACGAATAGACAATACCGCTACAGTTAGCAGCAGCCCTTAATAATTGCATGACGCTCAATAAATAATTCTGTGTCCAGTCATATCTGAATTTCATTGCTATCAACGCAATATTTTTTATTCATCATGTATCTGCCACATTAATAAAAAATACTGTGAATTGAGGTATTGAGTTTTTTGTTCGGTTTTTTATTTAAATCAATTCACGTTGCAAATCCACGACTATTTTGTTTACCGCCAATTTAAATATTTATCTAAAAATATTATTTAACGGACAGGTTGGTTACTATGAAAATCAGTTTTCCATTTTTGCACAATGGAAAATATAAGTATACATGCATCTGAGCCAAATGTAAGTTACATATTTTCTTCTTTATTTCAGAGCAACGAATATAAGGATTTAATCCATTTATGTTATTTAAAAAGAAATGCCAATAATATGATCATTATTTTAATTTCGTAGCATTAAGTTTCCAACTACACACAGTTAATCCACTTTTTCTAATGACCTGTAGAATATGTTATATTGGTATTATCAATGAAATACAATTTTTTCAAAATTTTAACTAACATAACATAATAAAAATAATAGCAGAAATAAGTAATATAATTCTTCCAGCAGGCCTTTAATATCCTTGGCAGTATCAAGTGCTCTGTCCGAGAATATTTGTTGACATAACTGGGAACGCCGTCTTTGTGCCTAATTTGTAGTTGCACCGGATTGTGTTTTAATAATTAAACTTCATTATACTGTACAATGGTTGTCGAAACAACTTCTTTTATGTCAGTTACTTGCCAATTATTTCAGAATATTCACGTTTTTCTTTAACTACATTTGAAGTTTTCGAAGAAAGTGCTAAGTACAATGGTAGTAGTGCACTCGAAAGCGAAAAATGAACTTTACACAGGAATAAATTATAATGTTTTACTTATAGCAATTAATAAAATTGATCACGTGGCCAAAATTATGATCAGCATAAAAAGGGTATCGAATGTGAAAACAAAGCTTTTACTTTTACGGCTGAACAAATCTGGATAAAATTTTGAACAGGGATAGAACATTTTTAATTGCAATAACGTTATTAACATAAGCCGTAGCTAGTAACTAATATATACATAGGCGACAGCGGAAACAGAGCAAGCAATAGTCTAGAATATGACTTTTCTTAGATAAAAACATGCATGTTTTGCAATCTGCAATGGGTCTATCAACACAACCTGACGTGTCAGACCTGTTGGTCTACTGATTACTGCCCCTGATTACTTAACCGGAGGTCATGGGTTCGATTCCCACCCAGAACAAATATTTGTGTGATTAGCACGATTATTTATTGTCTGTGTATAATTTATCTATAACATGTATTTATTTCGAAATATTTAAGTATGTTTACAAGCAGGTTGGTTATCATAAGCTCTACCTAATTTGGAATCAAACAGCCGTTGACAACTAGTTGACTTATTGATTTTGATTACTATGTATTATTATAATACTCACATATTATTATATAAACTTATTAAGAATAGCAACCTCTGTCCCTTCAACAACAAGCTAGTCAATCGCTTAATCACGTTCATGATAGGATATATATTACATTCCACGTAATGATATCCCGCTAGATCCAGCCGAGGGACTGTACTGTTTGCATAGTCAATGATATGCGGTATAGCTACTAGTACTACATCAATACTGAATGTATGAAACTAGACAATTATCTTGGACTACTATGGATTGTACAAGTATCTTTAAAAGCTGAAACTAAAAACTGGTAAACAAATGCAAGTATTATTTTTCATTTAATGTACTATTTTTTTAAAATCTCCAATTCTTTTACTTTTTATGCAGATTGTGTGTAGAGTATTTTTAAGTTACAGTTGGTAGTTACTATCCCGAATTTGCAACGATCACTTTGTTTTGTAATAATACGAAAAAGTACATAATCGCATCATTTCTGTTCCATATTCGTCCTCAGCAGATAATTTCAATGAAGTAACTTTTTACATCAAATCCAATGTAGGTATAAGAAAATTTCATATCTTATTATTTGTGAAGAGGCCTCATTTTCATTGACGAGAAATTGTGTCAAGTTTCTAGCTCAATTTAAGAAACTAGGACATCGTCCGGGATATCCGATCGAGGACAAGCGAAGTTCATAATATATTTATAATCCTTTTACAATGAAACTGTAACACTGCCTTTCTATCTTTGATTCATATTTCATATAATATAATTTTCACACCTAAACGCAGAACAGTTAGGTGTTGAAACTAAGTAAATGTTTACTAATATTAATAAAAACTGTGTTACGTAATTATTTATTACGGGAATTAACGGTTACGTTAGGTGTTAAGTGGGTGGTGGGTGGTATTAAGTTGGTGGGTACAAATATTTATACTTAATACCTACCTATATTTAATCGTACGTTAATTCCCGTAACAAAATTACGTACATATTATAGAACACAATAGCTTAAAAGTCTACAGCTTGTACTCTTGAAGTTAGCAATATTGTTAAGAAAATAAATCTTAATTTGGATAAACCTTCGTACTCATTGTTACACAATATGCGTAATAATCTACTAGTATAATCACATGTTGGAAGATCTAAACAAACCATCCCTGTCTTTCAAAAGGTTATCACGAAAACGGGACGAATAGACCTTAACAAGTAATTCTGATAAATAATCGTTTTTGATAAAGAGAGTTATATAAGCGTCTGCCATGTTAGAGTATGATCCTAAACTTTACTTTGACGTTTCCTCAATAATTGTCTCTGTGTTAAAGGCTCGGCTACTGACGATGCCTGACCTCAAATTAGTGTCGATTTTACTATGATAAACTGACATAGTTGACGTTCATGAATGTGACTGCAGCTTTTTGGAAAAACAGTTTTCTTTTTGTTTAATAAAAGGTAACAATTTGAGTTAAAATTTTAAGTTGATTAAATTATAGCAGAAAAAAATGTTCCCCCTTTTTCAAATGCCTTTCCTAACAGTGTTTAAGTAACATTAATAAGTGATTGTTTCTAATTTAAGCATAGTTAACACAAATATAAAAGATAGATATGAATTGCCAAGGACAAGGATAGTTGGCGCTCCTACGGGAAGACCTTCGTCCACGAATGGACGACGATAAGTTAATTTGAAATAGCTTGTGACAATAAAAGTATTTAATGCTATGCTAATGATTATGTTGTCTGTTAGATTTTCACAGCCTAACCAAAAAAAGAAATTTGGTACGAAGATACTAACATTTTAGAGGAAAAATATAGGCTACTTTTTACAATGACATATATGAGTGATGCCACGAAAAAAAATGGTATGATTATTAATGCTCTCTAAAAGTAACTCATAAATAACATAATGGGACATAACAACACAATCATTCTAATATTGATACACAAATAGACTAGAATAAAGTATAGCTATTTTACTAGTCGATTGTTATTGTATCTTTCAGTACAAGCATTAGTGTTATAGAATGATTTGACAATAAATCACGAAATACGAGTACAAAAAGAGCTTTCATTGCTATTCCATTACAAAATGTCCATTGAAAATAACAATTGATATGTTTATATGTATATTCCTTTATTCAGAAGATTACTATAGTTAATAATGTGAGTACTTAACTTACTCGAGAATCGTATTAGAGCTTATCCGTAAAGGTGGAGCAGACTGTGACTTCCTGTGTTGAATATAAACTTACAGTTAGTTGGCTTAGTAGTGATAGCTAAGTCGATTAAGTCGTCTAAGTCAGTTGTGATATTAGACAAGTCATTCAGGGCTTTTCAACTGTTTTTTTTTATTTACATTAAAATGAAGCCGAAACTTGTCTTAGCAGGCAGGCGCTAGGTCAGGTCTGGATGTTAGCTGTTCTCAAACCCCTCCTATCTCGAGCACAGAGTGGCAGACGATGTGGTTTTAGTCGGTCCGATTCCGACCCATCCCACACCGCAAACCCCAATGGGGTGACGGCCTAAGAAACTCCTTCGGTTAAATACCCTCCACAGGTTACGTAAAAAAAAAAAGACTTGTTCAGTACTGGATGGCGATAGGTTGATTGATTGAATCTATCTTGACTGGCTAAAAGTAAAATAACCTAACTAACGCAGATTGGAAGTAGTCTAATTACAGCAATGGACTGCAATACGGGGATTGATTAATTGATGAATGCATGCGTTCTTTGTACTATCCCCATTTATTCAGTAGGGATTTTGCAGACTTTCTCGGCGGGGAATACCCTAACCTAGTAATCATGTGTATTTGAACTATCTATTATACATAACTTAGACGTGTGCGCAAAACATATTCATGCCCAAAAAAGAAAGCCGCTTAGAGCTGAGCTGCTGTTATACGTAATGAGATTTCACACTTTCAACTCGGCTTAATTTAATTTTTATTTAAAGTTTTTTAGCTGCTGTGAATGAGTTTAGTTGCGAAGTTGTGTTTTTATTATAGTAATTAAGGCAAATTCTTGTATACTTAGTCTGGCCATAAATACTGTTACACTTAATTATAAAAAAATATTACATTTGAATTTCGAATCTGTCATTTTTATACGATTGTTCATTGTGTTTTCTCATTTTGGCGCCAATACATTGTAAAATATTTTGCGATATTAAAATGGTGTGGGGTGATAAAGAGAACCGAATCGCTGTGATAGCATTACACAAAGTAGGTATGGAGCCAAATGCAATTTTTAAAACTCTCCATACACTTGGTATTAGTAAAATGTTTGTGTACCGGGCTATTAATAGGTACAATGAGACCTCCTCTGTTTGTGACAGAAAAAGATCTGGCCGTCCACGTAGTGTTCGTACGAAAAAGGTGGTCAAAGCAGTAAGGGAAAGAATTCGAAGAAATCCTGTCCGAAAGCAAAAGATTTTATCTCGGGAAATGAAGATAGCACCTAGAACCATGTCGCGTATTTTAAAAGATGACTTAGGACTTGCAGCCTATAAGAGACGCACTGGCCATTTCTTAACTGATAATTTAAAGAAGAATAGGGTGGTAAAATCGAAACAACTACTGAAGCGGTACGCAAAGGGAGGTCACAGAAAAATTTTGTTTACGGATGAGAAAATTTTTACAATTGAGCAACATTTTAACAAACAAAATGACCGTATTTATGCTCAAAGCTCTAAGGAAGCTTCCCAATTAGTCGACAGAGTGCAACGTGGACATTATCCGACTTCAGTGATGGTTTGGTGGGGTGTTAGCTATGAAGGAGTGACTGAGCCATATTTTTGTGAAAAAGGTATCAAAACATCGGCACAAGTGTATCAAGATACCATTCTTGAGAAGGTAGTTAAGCCCCTTAACATCACCATGTTCAATAACCAAGTATGGTCCTTCCAGCAAGACTCGGCGCCGGGTCATAAAGCTCGGTCCACGCAGTCTTGGTTGGAATCGAACGTTTCGGACTTCATCAGAGCTGAAGACTGGCCGTCGTCTAGTCCCGATCTTAATCCGCTGGATTATGATTTGTGGTCAGTTTTAGAGAGTACAGCTTGCTCTAAACGCCATGATAATTTGGAGTCCCTAAAACAATCTATACGATTGGCAGTGAAGAATTTTCCCATGGAAAGAGTGCGTGCTTCTATTGATAACTGGCCTCATCGTTTAAAGGACTGTATTGCAGCCAATGGAGACCACTTCGAATAAGCTTTTTATATTTTTAATTGTTTTATATTTATGTATTAAACTGACACACTGTAAAAGTAATAAATGTTATTTGCAGTTAACAATTTTCTTTTTTCTTTATTACAATATTTATGGCAAGACTAGGTACAAGGACGATTTACTTTTTGTTACTTGTTGCTTCGTTATTTTGATCAAAGATGAGTCTTTGTTTTTAAGGGAATTTTGGTTACTACGCACATTTTAACATTTCGTACAGGCTCTAAGCGTTAAAAACTTAAGGAAATGAAGATGTTATAAAAAATAAAGACATAATTATTTAAAAAACATGTATGTGCTTTTTTTTCTATATTAAGAGCCTGCCAAAGTGACTACTCTGCCTGATGGAAAGCATGAATAGAATCCAAGAGTTGTGGTCACCATACTCATTGCAAATGCAGACAATGCAGTATGGAGACCCAAACCATGGCGGCCTTGTGAGATGTTTTTTCACACTTCGCTTGGGGAGGTAAAAGGTATGACAGTCACCGTAACAGTGTAAAGCTTACACAGTTACCATGATAACTGCCAGCTCTGCATCAATGGACCTCCGTTCTCACACTTACTAACGAAACATGACAACACGGATGTTGGCGCTTTAGGTTGGTCTTCTATGGGAGGGTAGTACTGCCCCGGTCGAGCCGGCCCGCTCGTGTTGAAATCAGCGTGGCTCTACTACCTAGAAGTGTACGACAATACCATAAATAAGCAAACAAGTACTATTCTCTCCTGATAGTCGGTGTGTTAGTCTCTGTAAGCAGTAATAATATATTGTAATGTATAATTATGCGTTACCAAAATGAATTCGATTTCTGGAGTACAAGGCCTATTTCTTAGTTAATGTTACTAATGTAATACTAAGTTAATGTCACTTTATATTTAAAAGCAGTGTAAAAAAAGTACAAAAATTAATGCATTTTGTAGCAAATACTTAAAAAATTAAACAATTACAGCTATACCAAGCTAATAGCGGCCAGTAATGTAAATGTCAATGTGTCATAGTATGGAAAGCAATGATGTTTCAGTTTATGCTGGCCAATGAAATAAAACAAAACGAAAGTTAATAAATTATGTGCGAAAGTAGACTGTCATTCGATTTCTAACATTTATTAAAGTTTATATAGAAGTGCTATTGAAACTCAGTCCGTAAATAACAGTTTTTGTGGTAGTATTAATTATAACAATTAAGACAGAAGAGTGTCTAACAAAATGAAGTTTTATAACTACAAAGTTTTCAGGATTTATTTACCTAATTAATTTCGGTTTATTACATGAGTGTAAAGCTTATGTTAGGTGAATCAGTGAAGTGTTATCACCAATCAGTGAAGATATATATAGATTGTACTAAAGTTTTGTTTGTTTTGAGGAGTGCCTTCAAAAAATAAATAAAAATTTAGTAAGTACTGCCTTAGGCTTGATGGTCCGTTACTTTCTTCAGGTGGAATCTGAAAGCGAAGGTTAGGAAACTTAAGAATCGGGGAAAACTATTTAAGTTTTAGAAATTCTTTCCTTTTCCTGGGCTTCTAATAGCCGGATATAGTGAATAGGTATTTTTCAAACTAGGGTAACGTGCAGACTGTACTGTAATATCACTGTTTATTGTGTTTATAAAGGAATGAAAATAAACGTGTAGAAAAATTGCGTAGCTAAAAAATATATCTACAAAATCTTGCAGCCAAAAAAAATAAGATTATTTTATTTCATGTTCAGCTCCGATATTAAAACTTATTTAACAACATAATCTCGGATGCAACCCAGCTCAACGATTTGTTATTATTATTTATTTATGTATTTATTTATTTTAAAATTATTGTTTAGCACTCTTGGCACTCTGGCATAAAAAGTTGAGTTGCCACATTAGTTGGGAAAATGGTGCAAAATTTCCGGACATTGGATATTTGAATATACAAAATTTTCTTATAAATAAACAACACTGGTTTTGTACTATTATTTCAGTATACATGTAATTTTAACAAATCACAAATTTTGCTTTGATATTTAAAGTTTCTCTAGCCCAAAAATTCATAAAATTGGTTACTTTTTATAATTTGTAAATCTTAATTTTGTAATACTAAATAGCACTACCAGATATACCTTTATAAACTTTTTCCCATTTCTTATCCGGCTATACCCGGATATCCAACCTTAGCAACCATATTTCATAGTAACACAGAGGTGTCTATGACCCGTCCTAATTTAATGTAATACTGAGATTTTGTATACGTAAAAGTAATTGGGGTATTGGGAGTGAAAATGGACGGGGTTAGAAGGGAGAGTACCCTCGCGGAATAGGTCAAGGGTCGCTGGATTCTCTGTGAGGCAGGGAGTGGGTCGCCTCAATGTATATAGGATAACGATAATAGCCTATTGTGGCCTCATTACTCGACAATATTGGACCACTTACCATGTCTTCATATGTTGTCATTTATTGAGATGATATCGTTTATTATTATCTTATTAATATTGTTTACAAAGAATATTCTGTTTAGCAGAATATTCGATATTTTTTTAAAGCATGGACAGTATGAAGGGCTTTTAGTGTTTCTGGTTTTAGGAACTTATTAAGGCTTAACCTTGCAAAGATTGGTTTTCAAACGACACAATTTCAAGGGCGGTAAAATTTTCGAGATATCCAATATATTAGACGCGATAAAAATGTGACAGGATAAGATCAGGTATCCGAGTGGATTTACAGCGCCATTTTATCAAATTGAAATTTTCTAATCTTTAAATAAAAATTATTGTCATTACTCAAAATATGTGCGATGAATATGCAGAGCTTTCTTCAAATTTTAAAATATTTTAATTATGGAAGCAAGCATTTGACATTTGTTTGTATTAATAGTTACATATAAAGTGTATACATAGATTAGACTGACATCAGTTTTTATAAGATTGGTTCGCTTCTGCATATTTGAGAGAGTATACACAAGTTTGACCAGGTGATGGTAATATTTTTATTCAAATGACCAGAAATCAATCGATAGTTAATAGCTACTTAGTAACAGTCGATTGTGATTCGATTGAGACGTGCAGTATTTTTCAAGACTATTAAAATTCTGTAATTGTTAGCTAACCGTTCAGAATTAATTATCATCCGTAAACGTTAATGAACTTTGTAAAATAAACATTTGATAGAACAACACAGCTCGTTATAAAGTAGAAATGTGGTTTACGCTTGTTTCACATCAAATATTTATGCTCGAGCGTGGAGAGTAGTGGGCAGCGAATGCCTCATTCGTAAATCGTATAAAATGTGCTATTCGATCATGTTTAAAGAAAAAAGAAAATCAAAATCCTTATTGTTTTTTAATTATTTTTTGCTATTTCTGTTCAACTCGTAAAGTATGGCTAGATTTAATAATGTATTTATGTGTATTTAATAATGTATTTATGTGTATTATTTACAGACAAGCAGTTTTTATTACAAATGAATATGAAGTTCAATGTTAATCGTATGTCATCACATTGCTACAAAATAATTAACCTAAAGATCACTTCACACTGTACAATTACGTCACTCCGGACCCGTGATTATGACTGAAAAAGTGAACTCTCAGCTTACGGCCAAACGATGCAGGTTTTTATGTACCTCAAAAGGTACGCGACTTATTCGGAAATCACTGATAAATTTATATGATAACACATTCAAAAATGTATTAACATTTAAAAGATCGCGAACAACAAATAAAGAAAATGTTACGATTCTCCAAAACATAAACAAAAATCTTTTAACCGATATAATACCCATCCTAATCCGAATTATGATATAATCCGTCTGGTATCTGCCCATTTCTGAGAATTATTGATCCAACAAATTGTTTATACCAATCCTCTTGCGATACTTTGTAAAATACTTTCCCCTCAGCCATTAAAAGTAATGTCAGAATTAATCATTTTCTGGTTTAATTAATATTTGTTTATTCTGTTGATATAATTAGTCGATAAAAGAATGTTAAGTAGTTTACGATGGGTGTAATTAACGTCACACCGAATTACCGAGAGGTGAATTTGGTGGTTAAATATAAATGCGGGGCGCGTAACGAAATATTGCCTTCATAATAAGCCTCTCCTCGACGACAAACACATTTTTATTCGGGTCTCGTTCGCACTTCATTTTATTTTAGATAAAACATCAACATGCATATTCTTGTTTGTAGTTGTGTTTAACGGCTGAAATCATAGCCTAGACGATAAAGGAATTTCGGGAGCTATTTCCAATGTGAAATATTTGAAATGCTCACCGACTATTAAATATTTCACGGTTTATTGAATACATAATGGTAATTAATGAAATCGACTGTGGTATAACATTCACTCGAGCATTTAAATTAAATATATCCTGGTACATGGTTTAAATATTTAAACGAGATAAATTTTACGCCAATGCTAAAAGCAGACATTTAAAAATGTTTTTAAGTTCATCTCTATCAGAAGTTTTTCTCTAGTTAAACGTGTATCTGCCCATCTAATTCAAGCTAGGTAAACCTATTTCTTAAAGATCTTAACCGTAGCTAATTCAGAGTTCAGGAGAGACCAAAGAATTCCAAGCCGTTTACAAACTAAAGTCCCAGTTTTAACATTTCCAAGTGCAAACAAGTCTGTGAAACTTGTTCCTGGCTGTGGGACCACACGGGACGTGTTTATTGCAAATAGGAGCTCAGCACAGAACTTCACTAAACGGAGATTCCGTGTCGAACCGTCTACCCTTCTCCCGCTTTTGTTACTATTATTTTATTTACGTGATGGATATTGGTTTTATCTCTTGAGAGTGTATTAAACGGTATTTGGAAAACTACTCAGGCCTTTGAACTCTGTTTATTTGGCCTCTCTGTGAAGTAAGATAGATTTGATGGAATGTCTCTAAAATAAACTCGGCATATGTGTTTTATAGTGATCGTAAAACAAATTTAGAGAAACGGAATCAAATATTTATCAAGTTGCGTAACTTGTGTAATTCTTAAGCTTTTATTTTACTACTGAACGTTATTCAATATTATTCTATATAGATTATCATTATTATTCGTTCGACGCGGGCAGCATAGACCGGCGGTTGTGGAGAACCTTGGGAAAGGCCTAAATCCAGCAGTGGACGTGTCTTGGCTGAGATGATGATGATGATGATTATTATTATTACATGAATTAAAATTAAGATTGTTTGTTATCATTACACACATTACAATAACATATTAATACTCATGGTTTCTATCAGGCAGAGTAGTAGCTCTACATAGAAAATCTTAGGCTTTTCTTAGAATTTTTATCTTTAATCTTGCGGAGTGTCAAGGCATTTCATTCTCAACTTATTAACTTCCTAATTTAGAAAGTATATTCATACTGAAGGAAATTACACTGTAAGAATGTTCTTTTGTTTTCTATTTTAATAGTAAGGTAGCAATATCTGTAGCCATACTTCTACAATATAATTTTGAGGACTAGGATACTAACTAGAGTACATATTTCAGAGTTGTGTATATTATTATTTAAAAGGGCAAGTCATGGGGGATGACAGAGATTATAATCAATTCATGTCAATTTACATGGGGCAAACATTAATGTAGGTTAAAATATTGTATTTTCGGGCGGGGCGTTCGACGGTCAATGCTGTGCTGCGCCTGAGGGCCGTTACCGAAGAGGCGGTGATCTGTGGCGACGTGCTGTTGGCGGTGTTGTTATACATCGCCAACGCATTTAATAGTCTGCCATTTAGCTGCATCAGGGAAGCACTCCACTACCACGGGGTGCCAGAGTACCTGAGGCGGCTTGTGGCAGACTATCTTGAGGAGCGTACCGTCGTGTACGAGGACCGAGATGGTATTCTAAGGCAGCGGCCCATGCCGTGCGGTGTTCCGCAGGGTTCCATCCTCGGACCACTCCTGTGGAATATGTGATACGACTGGGCCCTTCGAGGTCGTCTTCCCCCCGGGCTGGGCGTAATTTGTTACGCCGATGACACATTGGTCACGGCCCGGGGGGTGAACTTTCAAGAGGCGGCGCGCCTGGCCACCGTGGGAGTCTCTTCGGTGGTCGGGCGCATTGAGGCGCTGGGTTTACGGGTGGCCCTAGACAAAACGGAAGCCCTTTTGTTTCATGGGCCCCGTCGTGGTCCTCCCCCCGGCGCCTCCATCGTAGTCGATTCGGTCCTCGTACCGATTAAGGCCCAGATAAAGTATCTGGGCCTGATCCTCGACGGCAGGCCAGGCAGGTGGCTGTTCGATGAGCACTTCCGAGAGCTTACTCCAAAGCTGGTCGGCGCTGCTTCTGCTCTTGGGCGACTTTTGCCCAATTTGGTTGGAGCCAGCGTCGCGACGAGACGGCTATACACGGGGGTTGTTCGGTCAATGGCGCTATATGGTACACCGGTGTGGGCGGCGGCTCTGACCGCCCAGAACAGGGCTCGCCTCTGGCGCCCTCAGAGGATATTGGCGGTTAGAGCCATACGCGGTTACCGCACCATATCGACGGAGGCGGTGTGCGCCTTGGCCGGAACTCCCCCGTAGGATTTTGAGGCGAAGTGCTCGCCGAAGTTTATCGGCGGACGGCTGACTTCCGGGCGGGTAGCGGCATACGGCCCCCGACCGAGGAGATACGCGAGTGGCGTGAGGCCGCTCGTCGAGCCACGATGGCTCGTTGGTCGTTCCGGTTGGAGACTCCACGTGCTGGCTTTGCCCTCGTGGAGGCTCTCCAGCCGGTCATCGCCGAGTGGGCAGGGCGGCAGCACGGGACCCTTTCCTTCCGACTGACGCAGGTCCTTTCCGGGCATGGTTGCTTCGGGAAGTATCTGCACTCGGTCGCCAGAAGGGAATTGAGTCCCGCCTGTTACCACTGCGACTGCAGTGAGGACTCGGCTCAGCACACGCTAGCGGTTTGTTCTGCCTGGGTGGCGCAGCGTGGAGTCCTCACTGCAGTTATTGGAGGCGATCTCTCGCTACCGGCCGTCATACGCTCCATGGCCGGTAGCGACAGTTGTTTTACTGCGGTCGCAACCTTCTGCGAAGACGTAATTTCGCGGAAGGAGGCGGCGGAGAAGGCCCGGGAGGATGATATCCACTCGGACCCAATTCGCCGCCGGCGAACCGGGCGGCGGAGGCGCGCGTACCAGCGCCTCATGCCGCCTTGAGTGTGGGCGCGGGTGGACGGGACGGGTTTTCCCCTCCACCCGCTATAATGGCCAGCCGCGAGGAGGTGACGTCCGCGTGTGCCGTACGTCGCCTAAAATAGAGAGTTTACCCATAGATGGTGCCCGCAGTTTCGGGCAGGCGCTAGGAGGGATCTGGATGTCGTAATAGCAGCGGTTCCCGGATCCCTCCTATCTCAAGCGCAGAGTGGCACACCGTGTGGTTTTAGTCGGTCCGATTCCGACACACCACCCCGCCGTAAACCCCGGTGGGGTGACGGCCCGAGGGGTTTCCAAATGTTAAAGAAAAAAAAAAAAAAAAGGTTAAAATATTGTAAAGATATGCAATCTTAGCAAGTTACGTATGATGTATACCATAGACTGTATGGATGGGTGACCATTCTTAGACTGTGCCTTGAAAAGCACGTTAAGCCGTCAATCTCAGTTATCATACGAACATGGTTACGGTTAGTTGTAGTGGAGATCTGATTTCAAAAAGGTTCGCAGAAAGAAGGTGGGAAGTTAAGGGCAATTACCGTTATATCAACTGCTCAGTCACAATTTAGTCTTTAGTAACGCTTAACACAATTTAATCTTTATTTAGATTCTTTATTTAATATTACAAAGATGTGTTTTGACTAGTAAAGCGGTCTTCCTTTGAGGATACTGAAAGAGGTCGTAAAGAAATTGTTTTATTTGTATGAACAAAGAATGGCTTGCAATTACACGCGTTTTCAAATTTAAAAGCTAATTACAGGCTATTTATACAGGCAGGAAAGTAGTAGCATTTGCCATGAAATAAACGATGGTGCAGTCCGTTGTCCATCAAAAAATTAAATATAAAATATTGTAGATTAACTACAATGTCTGAATAAACAATTTAATATAAAAATACAAGAAACACCTTAAACAGCAACTTGTAAATTGTTCGAAACATTTTTACTCACGAAAGGACGCTGCACTTAACGGAAAGGAAATAGGTAAAAGTTCTAAGTTTCGGGCCAACACAAGGTTAGACGTTGAATTTCGTAGCAACTATAGCGAACTCTATCCTCGACCTGAGTAATTTATTAAAATTGAAACGAAATAGTCGAGTATAACGTCGAAATTAGACTGCCAAGTGATTTAACTAAACAGAAATGCAAAAGAATTAATTACTTAACTGACTGTCGGTGGGGTAGTGAAAGAAGTCCCTGGCGTGAATTATTGCGAGCTCCGAGCAGCGTTGAGACTACTACTTTACCTTTTGACGTCAACTGCGTGTATTTTAATGCTAGCTAGTCCATTTAATTAGGCGTACAGTTGTTGGATTTATCGCCCTTTGTTTGATTTAACGCACAGTTTTGTGTTGTTTGAAACGATTAAATCATCATCTTATTTTGATTGAAGTTAAAAATAATTATTTAAAGAACTGTGGGGGTATGTAGAGTAACTTTTAAGTCAAGAAACATGAAAATTGCTGTAAACAGTAAAGTAAAGCTTACTACTTTTTCTGTAGTTGGTTTTTATATGTCTTTTTGTCTAAATTATTTTTTTCCTCTATTATACTTGGCTCTAACTAAAGCGTAAATTACTTAAGATAAGAGAATTTGATTTTAATAGTTCAAGATGACACTACTAGAGCAATCGTGTTAAACTACTAATAGACCTGTGTGTACGTTACATTATTCAGCATACAACCTGAACCAGAATTAATTAAATGAAATTATATTTATTTTTATATAAAACATTAATTTATCAAATAATAAATTTAGCACCGTCTGCATCTCTTATTACTTATTAACCGGCAGCTGTCTGTAATACATTTGAAAATATTTGCCCTATTCATTTGAGTTTGGGTATGTCTATTGTACGTATTTTAAGCTAATTTGCACTTAACTGCATAAAACCTAGAATTGGTTATTATGTAAATATCTTTAACGAGTATATCGTCTGTATTTAAAACATTATGAGTTATAAGGGACAAACTATACATGTCCTTCAATACTATTTTTAGCTGAACTATCAATTAAAATAAAGTTACTAGAACTTACATTTCAATGTAAATCGACTTGTAAATATATATTGGGGATCCTATAAGCTGTGCTATATCTTTTATAATTAGACCTTGCTACCACCACGAAGGTCATCATTCACAACTGTTCATTCTTCACCCGGAGTGATTTAGTTATGACTGCAAAGTACTTAAGTTCAATCAAAATTGTTCAACTATTGGTAATAATAAAATAATATTGGTTGAAAGCATTTTATTTTTCTTTAATCAAAGCATAAAATCTTTTGAAGTGGTAACATTATATCTTGAAGCTTTATCTAGGACCTTTTTTATTCTCTAGTTTTAAGTTTTTATTTTAATTCTAATTATTTTAACAAAAAACCTTCTTCTACGTAATGTTAGGCCTTCAGTGTTGTAATTTCTTTGATTTTGTGCTTCATATAATTAGAAAAGGGGTACAGAAGCAGAGGCATTCATATTTAAGGTCACCTTAATAATAGTTTAGTTAAGAATATCAAAGTAAAATTAATGTATTACAAGAAAGGATAGATAAGAAGAGGAAAAGGAAAAAAGAAAACTCGTTTCCGTGATTTGATTAGAAAATGTAAACAGCTTAAAACTAATACCGGCAAGTACCAACTATCTAATTCATTTCTTAACATTTATCTCATTTGTTAATATTTTTTATCCTTAATAAAGATATACGTGAGGTAAAACAGACTTGGGTTAGTGAAAACCTACAATTTAGAAATAGGTATATTATTATGCATATTCTTCTAACTGTAAATATTCAACTATGATTTATGCATTTTAAATTAAACAATCGCTTTGAGGAAAATTACATTATTAAATTATTATACAATTATTTGATTATTTAGTTATGATTCACCAAGTTCAAATACAGTTACTCAAAAACTATAACACCATCTTTAGATGTGATTTATTGTGGAGAACCTTCGGGGAGGCCTACGTCCACCAGTGGACGTGTTGTGGCTGAGATAATGATGATGTAATTAATTTAAATACTGATAGTACAACACAAATTAATCGAGTCAAAATTAACGATATTTGATTTAATTTTCGCATTCAATAATATAAAAGTCAGCTTGAGACCACGATGAGAGTATGTGGTGATCGCGGTAATTTTGTATGTGAGGATGATGATGATGATGATGATGATGATTTTTTATGTATCATAAATACAAAGATAATTTACAAAAAAAAATGAGTCCTTTCTGTGAAGACGGGTGAAATAAAAACTATTTGTTGTATATTCAATACGAGAACTTTTATAAGTATAAGTGATTTCAACTTTTTTCTCGTAGATTGTACAGAATAACTCAACAGCTTATGTTCGTAAACTAACATCCTCTATTAATATTAGAGAGAAAAGTTTTGTTGTCACTAGAAACTTCCAGTTTACCGGGTGCGATGTGTATAACATTGACATACATATTTTACTTAGCATTTTGTTTTGAACTAGCTATTATGTATGGACAAAGCTGTTACGCAAATTTTTAATGTACATAAATGAAGTAAGATTCAATTTGTTCACTATACGTATTGTGTAATTGCTGACTTACTTGCTAAGGGGTTCATTTTGCTCCAGACTATGAATAACTGAAGTTAATGATTAGAACACATACAATGGATAAGATAGGTTATTTAATATCACAACTTGTGCTAACCTGGTTCGTGATGAGAAGCAGTCGGTGCAGAGAAGGCGCTGGAACAGCCAGGGCGGCGTGACAATCCTCCCAGCTCCGGAACTACATAAATAGAAACTTGTAAGTTAGAATTACAGAAACATATTTACACTGACATTGCCATTAAAACGGTTTTAAATCAAATCATAAAGAATTGAAAGTGAATATCTCAATAAGCATCGTTAAAACGTATTTAATAAACAAAGTATCTCTCCTCAATTACTCCGAATTGAAATTGTAATCGTGAAATGTGTTCCATAATCGTTTCTTTTTAATATTCCACAACATTAAGTTGCTAAGATTTTCGTTCTAAGTTAATAGGACAAAGATTTTACACGTATTCTAACTACTATTATAATTGAGTTTGTTTGTTGACTTCGCTTTCACGTTGTCAGGGGTACAAAAAATAAATTTTTCATCCCGAAAAAATACTGTTCTCAGTGAATAGAATATAGAATTTTAAGCGAGATAATCTTAGTTTTAATAATTAAAAAGAAATATTTACATGGCTTTTAATAAACGTTTTAAAATGTTTGTTAAAAAAACATTACTACCTACAGATTGTGGTTTACGTATTAACAAACACTTCATACAATCCCATATTTCTTCTTAGTAATATAATTGTCTCTGAGGCTAAATCGGGTATAATACATAAAAGAATCTTCGAGTTAAACAAAAGAAGACAGATAAATATTCTTCAAACATATCTCGACAGTTGTCATACATCTATTCTGACAGCAAACAAAACAAAAAGTGGTTTTGCTGACGTTGAATGTTGAGCGATTAGCATTCGCCTTTCATGGTTAACTTACTTCTTCCCTTTAGTCTTTCCTCATTTTGTGTACTACTGCTGCCTCGAAATGCTCTTCAAATGGTTTTTCTTCGCAAGATAACAAATAGGCCACGGCCGCTTAGACACTAATCGGGTTTCGGTGAAATGGGATTTCGCTAAGCTATGAAAATTAAATGCTCCGCTCTCAAATTCAAATTATACCGAGATGAAAATTAAATAAATTCAACGTGGCCTGTAATTTAAACCTCGATCTGAACCAACTTTTCTCAATTCACCCGAACTTCGCAGTGTGACTTTGAATTGTTTTATATTGGAATTTTGAGGTTTACTTTGCACTTGAATTTTTTATAGTGGCTCATGAATGTCCAGTAGGCATTTTGTGCTCGTTATTTTTATTATACAAAAACACATGTTTATTTTTAGCACTATATGGGTTATTACATGGTATAATATAACTAGTAAAGTAAATATTAAAATTCCATTTGAGTCATCGTAAAGATTGGAGTTACCCAATTTAAAACTATTTGAGGAAGGAACTAAATTTAACTTCAAACAGTGTAGATAGTGCTGATTCGGAATCTGTTCGGTAAACGGATGCTTAGATAAGTGTCTCCTATTTAATATTGGCTAGATAGGGGAGCGCTGGCGCCGTGCCACGTTGGACTCTAAATTATAAATAGACAAGTTATGATGCCATATCGGAAAAAAATATCAAACTGTAAAATACGGTTTTGAAACTATGAAAAATATTATAAAATCTAATACAAAACAACTAAAAATATATTGCACACTAGTCGCGATTAAGCAGTTACTTACAGTCCAGTTATATGTATCTTAACGATATCTCTATCCTACCGACACTATATCATCTGTATAAAGAACTTAATTGAAGGTAATATGATGCCTTGTCCCTCACAATTGAGATTGAAATATGTGGGCGTTATCTGTGCTCATCCCTTCGCGGGTTAAAGAGTGAATGTATGTGCTGAACAATCAGTATAAGTAAGTGGCTATCAGGCATGTATAAATAACTAATAGTGCTTTTTTACCACTTAAGTTTTATGGACCAAAGAACTCTGTTTTTTTTTTAAATTTATTTATTTAATCGTCGCTTTGCAACAACTAAGGTCATTAACGGCCACTGAGAGTACTTAAACTAATTTGTACATATTAATTCCTTTTAAGAACACTAATGTTTTAACCTTGACTTAAACAGTCTCTCAAGTTAATAGGCATATTAAAAATCTTTCTTTCTTGTGCATAAGCAACACAACCTTTCAAATCTGTGAAACAGTTAAGTCTTGACCACATTTGCACTTATTAATGTTATTTTTCTATATGAGATAAATATGATTTATGTTAGTATGTCCAATGCGAAGTCTTCTTTTTTGCAAGAACATGAAGACGGAGATTTCACGAAAATTAATTGTCTGATGTTATATAATTTAGTTGTGTTACCAGATTGCTTTATTAAGAAGTACTAAAAACGTCTATATGGTTTGTAGCCCGGGCATTAAATTTCACTGTCTTAATAATAGTCTGACAAAGGTATATTTTTACTAAGATAATATTTTTAGCACTATTAATTAAAAAATATTAACGTTTACAATGAGTTAGTAATTATTAAATTACTTTACATTTCAGCAGAAAATAGATAACCATTTAAAAAATCATAGGGTGCATAGGGTTCCCACTACAAATTTAGTCCCGAACCAACCTACCCTACCCGACCTACCCGAACCCACTACAAATTTAGTACCACCTGCTGATCGATTAACGAGGCTCTGACAAACAAAACATCCCGATTGCGGGTAATAGGCCTGACAAGAACACCTATTACGTGGAACAAAAACTAGCGAAAATTGGGCGTTTAATACGTGTTTATCTACCTCTCCAGCAAACCACGCGTGATTTTAAGTATGAATATGTGTTAAACAATCATCGGTTTATTCCAGCTTAGAATTTTTTAAGCGATATCTTTCACTTAATTGGTCTACGGTGACTATTTAAAAAGCGTAAAATTTGCCAATTCACTACGCTAATCCGTTACAGGCTCGACATAATCTATGTGGCATTGAAATCGCATAAGTTATTTGTTTTTGTACAATGGAAATAAATCACAAATTAGGTAGTTTTGAATTTAAACGAGCTTTTTTTATCTTCCTTTTATCATTACAGTGCAGTACTTTATTCACCTAACAATAAGTTTCAATTTACAGACTAGTGTCATCTCTACAGGGATTTTATGTTGGAACGCAGACACTCCGAAGGATTAAAGTTTATTGTACACTGACACACATTGAATCTGTTTGACAATATTTGTAAGTGTATAAATGGAAAATGTATTATGAAAGCTGTGCAAATAAGATATTGAATGCAAAGGAAATTGTTTGTTTGAGGTTCCATGCTATTGTCTTTTTGAAGTAATTATATTTTTAAGACAATTTCAAAGGATGTGTTCGAAAATTGTGAAAATAAATATTAAAAAGAGATGAATGGATTAATGATACATGAAGCGTCAATAAAAGGCGGTAACTACCGATCAATTGATTTATTATAATAGTTACTCACGCTATATATCTTTTACATTTACTAAATATAACATCTTCTTTCTTCTTAATAACTAACATGACTAAAATTTTATAGGAATAACTCAATAACGATAGGCATTAGAAGCACTTATCATGTATAAGTACTATTCAATAAAATTTAGTATGGTACATTTTACCCTGTTAAAAGCGCAGTCGCGGAGCGTGGGCTGACATGGCCAGCGGCAGCGATGGTAATGGCAACGCTGGTGGTTCGTCACAAGTCCGCAGGGCAGGGCGATCTGGCGGAGCCATCGACTTAATACCGTCGCTACTACCCATCGGGGCTTCATGTCACTCGCATACCTACTCTTGTGAATACTTGGTGGTTTGGACGGTCAACATTGTAGTGGTTGTACTCGTGCGCGAAAAAGGAAACCTGTCTTTTTAATCACCATTCCCGTAGCTCACGAGACAATGATAGAGTAGCGCAGTCCATGGCTCTTTATGGGGTGCTAGTATGGGCGGAGGTGTTGATGGCCAGTAATGTAGCGTTGTTGCACCACCACAGTGAGTGCTGGCCATTAGGATCGTAAAGGGGTATCGCACGATCTCCTATGAGTCGGTGAGTCTCCTGGCTGGAACTCCACAATGGAACCTGTAGCCTAGTGCCCTTGCAGCTCTTTGTCAGTGGCGCAAGAGTTGCGGAAGTTGGGTCAGAGTCCTGAGATTCGAGAAATCGAACATCAGAAATCCCAACTTCGCCAGGCCCTTGAGGAGGACTGGAAGGAACGACTTGGGCAACCAAGCGCTGGCCACGCCGTTGTTTCGATGGTAAGACCCCTTATGGAGGATTGGCTTGAAAAGCATCACGGGACCCTCTCATACCGGCAGACGCAGGTGATCGCTAAAAAGGATGTTTATGATCCGTGAGTACCATCACTGCGATGGCCGGACCGTGGACACAGCGCTTCACACGCTGGCAGAATGCCCGGCTTGGGTGGAGCACAGACGTGACCTCGTGGTGGCCATCGGAATGGGGATTCTCTCGCTCAGTAACATGATTGCGACCACGATATGTAGCGAGAGAGCGTGGCACTCCGCCCCCTCTTTCTGTGTGCCTGAGTTCACTATACGATATCCGTCCTCCATAAGCGCGAGTAAGACCATTTATCACCCTAGCAGAAGCAGGCTGGGGTGGAGATAAGAGCGACTCTTTTGGGTGGTAGTAAAGGAACCACGAGGCTCCCACACGGTAGGGGGCTATCAACAGCTGTAGGTGGTCCGATACGTCGGGTTCCAGCGATTTCCTTACTAGGTTGCACCTGGTACCTGTGACGGCTTGGGCGACTTTTGCCCAATTTGGGTGGAGCCAGCGTCGCGACGAGACGGCTATACACGGGGGTTGTCCGGTCAATGGCACTGTATGGTGCACCGGTGTGGGCGGCGGCTCTGACCGCCCAGAATAGGACTCGCCTCTGGCACCCTCAGAGGATATTGGCGGTTAGAGCCATACGTGGTTACCGCACCGTATCGACGGAGGCGGCGTGTGCCTTGGCCGGAACTCTCCCGTGGGATTTGGAGGCGGAAGTGCTCGCCGAAGTTTACCGGCGAACGGCTGACTTCCGGGCGGGTAGTGGCATACGACCCCCGCCGGAAGAGATATGCGAGTGGCGAGAGGCCGCTCGTCGAGCCACGATGGCTCGTTGGTCGTCCCGGCTGGAGGCTCCACGTGCTGGCTTTGCCGCCGTGGAGGCTCTCCAGCCGGTCATCGCCGAGTGGGCAGGGCGGCAGCACGGGACCCTTTTGCTTCCGACTGACGCAGGTCCTTTCCGGTACAGTTGCTTCGGGAAGTATCTGCACTCGGTCGTCAGGAGGGAATTGAGTCCCGCCTGTCATCACTGCGACTGTAGTGAGGACTCGGCTCAGCACACGCTAGCGGTTTGTTCCGCTTGGGCGGCGCAGCGTGGGGTCCTCACTGCATTTATTGGAGGTGATCTCTCCCTACCGGCCGTCATACGCTCCATGGCCGGTAGCGACAGTTGTTTTACCGCGGTCGCAACCTTCTGCGAAGACGTAATTTCGCGGAAGGAGGCGGCGGAGAAGGCCCGGGAGGACGATATCCACTCGAACCCAATTCGCCGACGGCGAGCCGGGCGGCAGAGGCGCGCATACCAGCGCCCCATGCCGCCTTGAGTGTGACCGCGGGTGGACGGGACGGGTTTTCCCCTCCATCCGCTATAGTGGCCAGCCGCGAGGAGGTGATGTGCGCGTGTGCCGTACGTCGCCTAAATAGAGAGTTTATCCGCAGATGGTGCCCGCTTTAGCGGGCAGGCGCTGGGAGGGATCTGGATGTCGTAACAGCAGCGGTTCCCGGATCCCTCCTATCTCAGGTCCAGAGTGGCACACCGTGTGGTTCTAGTCGGTCCGATTCCGACACACCACCCCGCCGTAAACCCCGGTGTGGTGACGGCCCGAGGGGGTTTCCACACGTTAAAAAAAAAAAAAAAATACCTAAAAAATAATAGTCACTACGAAGCTCGTAAAATTGGACAAGACAGGGAAGGTGATACGTACGTAAAAGGCGATGGTGAACATATTTGAGTATCTCTAAAT
Organism: Hypercompe scribonia; assembly: GCA_949316085.1. Classification (NCBI taxonomy): domain Eukaryota; kingdom Metazoa; phylum Arthropoda; class Insecta; order Lepidoptera; family Erebidae; genus Hypercompe; species Hypercompe scribonia. The sequence goes on along the minus strand of OX438981.1, from coordinate 11,320,154 downwards.
GCTTTCCATCAGACTTGTCTTTACTTGTTGATTTAGTCGAATAGGCATAAAGAGTTTAAGATTAACTGACATAACGAAAGCAAGAAGTTAAAGTGAATAGAACCAATAAATAATAAAAACAAGATACATCAAAATGATACAGACTTGACTAAGGACATTCGTTTCTAATGAGAGTAAAACATAAGAGATTATGTTAATAGATGTTATAATATTTTCTTGGAAGAGTTTGCGGGCCAAAGCTCAGCATCGACATCTGCAGACTTGGCTACGCGCCAAACTAGCTCATGTTATATCTACTCTTGTTTTGCTTAAGTTCAAGACTGTTTATAAAGTGTTTGGGAGATTTTAACAACTATGCAGATACCTAGGTATTTTGTTTTGTTTGATTTTACATAAGTTAATAGACGTAAAGTCAATTTTGATCTAGTGAACAGGCTTTTTATTACTAAGTGATGCTGAATTTTAAAAGATTTTGTATCAAATATTGATATATCTCAGAGTTTAAACAAGAACTTAACTTTTGTCAACTCACGGTCTGACTTACCACATTGTACCAAGATATAAGAGTAGGTAAAGAATATTTAGATAGCGGGTGACCAGGTTTTTATTGTTTTAATTGTTCCAGTCTATTATTTTTACATAAGTCGTAAATGATTTAAGTTTAATTCATTTAAGTTAAGTTATAATTAATTTCTTAAAATGCTCATATATATACGTTTGATTACGGTTTTCAGTGAATTATTGTATGAACATGTTTCACACAGCAAAGACCGTGAATGTAATGTAAACATGCCATAACACGAACACTAAGTAAAAGTTACTACAAAACGTTGTATGTCACGGGAACTCATATTTTAATATGACACAAAGTCTGATAAATGATAATACTAATAAAATCTATTGCAGTTTAAAATTAATGACAATAAATAATTCAAAAGAATGAAGAATAAGAACGTATCATAACAAAAACATATTATTAAACAAATTGTAAACACAGCAGACCGTTGTACGACAAAGCGCAGTGTGAATAAAAAATTGAACATCGTGCGTGAAACGCGACACATTGGGTGCGCCCGCGCCGGTACGAGGTCGCCGCTCGTCTATAAACATTGACCTATTAACGGGCGATATGAGGCAACTGGTCATAGCTGTTATGTCGATAGACGTACTGGAATTCAGATATTTGCTTATCTTGAAACTATTTTGCCATTCATAAGATCGTATATTTAAGAAGAGTTTCACATTAATAATAAACATGATCGCCGTGATTTATTCCCATTGATATGTGTAGTTAGTTATTTTCCTTAAATATAATGAACGATGGAAGTTGTGTAGACCTGGTTAGAATAAAAATTGTTTGCTCATGGAGACAAAACTATATACACTGTATAACGTTAGGTTAAAGTTTTTCTAACCACTTTTTCAGTGTCCAATAATTATAACATATTTAGTAACAGAATAATTCATTTGTAGGCAATAATAAACTTTGAGTATATTGTTCGTTACTACCGATGTCATTCTATATTTAGATTTTTGAATTACAATAAAATTTATTTATTTAAAGAAAGGTTAATTTTAGTAGGATATTTAAAAAAAATATCCAATAGGTAACTAACTTGGTTAAAAACATTTAGATTTTACAAATATTTCTTCTATGCGACAGTATTTTGTTGATTTCATATATAGCTTATATTATAGGTTAGCTCAGCGGGATATTATGGTGGCGGCCCATGTCGTGCGGTGTTCCACAGGGGTCTGTCCTCGGACCACTCCTGTGGAATATGGGATACGACTGGGCCCTTCGAGGTCGTCTTCCCGCCGGGCTGGGCGTAATTTGTTACGCCGATGACACATTGGTCACGGCCCGGGGGGCGAACTTTCAAGAGGCGGCGCGCCTGGCCACCGTGGGAGTCTCTTTGGTGGTCGGGCGCATTGAGGCGCTGGGTTTACGAGTGGCCCTAGATAAGACGGAGGCCCTTTTGTTCCATGGGCCTCGTCGTGGTCCACCACCCGGCGCCTCTATCGTAGTCAATTCGGTCCTCGTACCGGTTCAGGCCTAGATGAAATATCTGGGCCTGATCCTCGACGGCAGGTGGCTCTTCGACGAGCACTTCCGACAGCTTTCTCCAAAGCTGGTCGGCGCTGCTTCTGCCCTTGGGCGACTTTTGCCGAATTTGGGTGGAGCCAGCGTCGCGACGAGACGGCTATACACGGGGGTTGTCCGGTCAATGGCGCTGTATGGTGCACCGGTGTGGGCGGCGGCTCTGATCGCCCAGAATAGGGCTCGCCTCTGGCGCCCTCAGAGGATATTGGCGGTTAGAGCCATACGCGGTTACCGCACCGTATCGACGGAGGCGGCGTATGCCTTGGCCGGAACTGCCCCGTGGGATTTGGAGGCGGAAGTGCTCGCCGAAGTTTATCGGCGGACGGCTGACTTCCGGGCGGGTAGCGGCATACGGCCCCCGCCCGAAGAGGTACGCGAGTGGCGTGAGGCCGCTCGTCGAGCCATTATGGCTCGTTGGTCGTCCCGGTTGGAGACTCCACGTGCTGGCATTGCACTCGTGGAGGCTCTCCAGCCGGTCATCGCCGAGTGGGCGGGGCGGCAGCACGGGACCCTTTCCTTCCGACTGACGCAGGTCCTTTCCGGGCACGGTTGCTTCGGGAAGCATCTGCACTCGGTCGTCAGGAGGGAATTGAGTCCCGCCTGTCACCACTGCGACTGCAGTGAGGACTCGGCTCAGCACACGCTAGCGGTTTGTTCCGCCTGGGCGGCGCAGCGTGGGGTCCTCACTGCAGTTATTGGAGGAGATCTCTCGCTACCGGCCGTAATACGCTCCATGGTCGGTAGCGACAGTTGTTTTACCGCGGTCGCAACCTTCTGCGAAGACGTAATTTCGCGGAAGGAGGCGGCAGAGAAGGCCCGGGAGGACAATATCCACTCGGACCCAATTCGCCGCCGGCGAGCCGGGCGGCGGAGGCGCGCATACCAGCGCCTCATGCCGCCTTGAGTGTGGCCGCGGGTGGACGGGACGGGTTTTCCCCTCCATCCGCTATAGTGGCCAGCCGCGAGGAGGCGACGTCCGCGTGTGCCGTACGTCGCCTAAAAGGAGAGTTTATCCGCAGATGGTGCCCGAGGTAGCGGGCAGGCGCTAGGAGGGATCTGGATGTCGTAATAACAGCTGTTCCCGGATCCCTCCTATGTCAGGCGCAGAGTGGCACACCGTGTGGTTTTAGTCCGACACACCACCCCGCCGTAAACCCCGGTGGGGTGACGGCCCGAGGGGGTTTCCACACGTAAAAAAAAAAAAAAAAAAAGCGGTATATTATGGTGGAAAATACACTTCATTCCAAATGGGATCGAAATAAATAAAATCTACCAATAGAATGTTAACAGCATTATATCAATACGGAATCAGTGTCTAATACTAATAAATTCTTATATCCCTTTCAAGGAAGATCACGGCCGTTTTTCCTCCAAAATATTATATTTTTAGGTGAAAACCATTTCGCTTCATACGAAAATACAAAAATCAGGTATTTGTTAGCAATTGTACTAAAATATGCTTAATGTTTTATCCTTATTATTAGATTTATTTGGAATGTATGAGGTAGCCTAAGCAGTAAATTCTTATGAGTATATTAATGTTATCGTAGACCCATTATACGACCTTAAATGGAGTTATTGAGCTCAGAATTTATTTATGAAAAGGTCACGAGCCTTTGAGAAACACTTATACAAAAACATTTATATTTCTGTTACTTGAAACTATTTATTACAAAGGATGATGAGTAAGTTTTTTTGTGTTGTATTTTTAATTTATCATTTAGACGTCGAATTAAAATTTTAATTGGAAGTTAGAGCTTAAATTTTTTGGACCGCTCCATAAATATACTATGTTTGTGTAAGAAAATTTTAAATTTGGCTTACTACTGTTACTAGTGTAGCACATAAACATAATAAACTTAAGTCGTTTTTGTAGACTAAAACTAAATAATTAGATATATTGTTAAACCAAATTGTATAATACATCTAAATAAGTAAAGTTTAAAAAACTTTATACAGCAAGAAGACGCTTGATTTTCGAAAAAAAGAAAATTTGCTTTTTATTTATTGACCTTATCTTATCTTACATGTCTTTACTACTTTTACTACTATTATTCTTATACATTTGGCCATAATTATTTCTTTGTAACTTATTACTTGTTGTAAAAGAGATAAAGATAGAGATAAGCCACTATATAGGGTAGGCCATGAATTCGTTAAAATACGTACATATGCTCTTTAAATTGTTTATAATATAATAGTTTTAAAAGCATTTCTACATTGTTGTCGTTGCTAAATGTCCAAATAAACGTGCTCGGAATGACTGTGTTCATAATCTACTAAACCTCAGCTCTTATAAGAAAATAGTCTTTTTGTAAGTTCTTAATGGTATGTGTTTTTAAATAAGGTTTACCTGGTGAAGGATGCGAATGAGGATGATCGGCGGGTGGCTGCATAGATGACAGAGCAGAGAGTGGAGTATAGCGCGCTCCATCATCTTGGGAGCAACCCTCCTGTCAAAAAAATATAATGTTTGCGGTGATGTAACACTGATAAAAATATTATTTTATATTATTATGGCAAAAAAAGTGATCACAGTAGAAATGCAATTTACTTTATAACTAAAGTATCTTAAATAAATGTGTTATGTATTACAATAATTAAAGCGTCAGAGGATATAATCTGCGCCAAGAGTTACACGATGCTTACTCTTTTCACGCGTAAATCATTCACACCCCAATTGATTACAAGTAAACAGGCCGAAACCAACGCTGACTTTTAATACAAAAGGCACATTTTTCCCTACACGTCTTACAGAGGTAAAGCGATGAAGGATAATGTGCGGATGAGGTCCCGAGGCGTGTTTACATAGAACTTACTTCATTACCGTGCATTAATGAGAACTGAAACGCCACCGGGTCTATGGTCTTTATTATGCATGGGTAATATTCGTATTCATTTTCTATTGAAGAAAGGGATCTCTTAATCAAATGAACAAATACGTGTCATTTATTTGGTAATCTGGATTTGAGATTATATAAAGTAAACACGTAAAACATTAAATGCAGTTCACATACCTGTTCACAATTAGCGGTTGCTGTTGTTTGTGTGTGGCTTGTGGATGATATGCGGTATTGCATTCCGGACACAGTGCAAAACCCCTCATGATGATGAGTAGAGTAGAGGCCAGTGATGGTCACATCTGTGTCCTTGTTCACAATAACCTCCAGTTTTTGTTTTCTGTCGGTTACTGTGTCATCAATTTCTTGTTTAGGATCGCATTCGTTTTTTAATTCCGACTTAAAGCCGGAACCTTGCCCGTTTTTTGGCTTCTGAGAAAATGATTCGTCGCTACCGGAATCAGTGGTAGTTTCATCTTTGTTAGATTTTGGTGAACGTTTTTCATAACTAGCTGCAAGAATAGCGGTAGCATTTAGACTAGCCATTCGCTTTTGTACGACCATATCTTTTAAATCCATTACTACTTCATTTCTGTTACGTTTTTTCTTAACAGGCACACCAGCAGTCTTTTTCATTTTAGGTGGAGGTTTATCAGAATCAGATTTATTTATGGGCACTTTGGGTGTAGCTTTCTTTTTCTCGGTGAATTTTTTCTTTGTCTCCATTTCACTTTCCTCACTTGATGATGTAGATGATTTCGGGTCCCAGTATTTACCAGCGCTTCTTATGCCTGGAACACCGCGTAAAGTTCTCTGAGGAGGATTATCGTCAGAACTTTCTGAACTTTCATTATTTTTCTCTTTTTTAGATTCGTACTCAGATTCGGACGTACTTTCTCGTTTTTCACTGTCCTTAACCTTAAATTCTTTTTTCTTCACTGCAGCCGCTTTAGACGTACTAGGTATAACTTGCCTATCTACTGTTTTCATCAACCCTAATTCCATGTGGGTTCGACTTTCATTTTCATATAAGCAATGCACTTTTGCAATAGCATTCAAAGATGCCATTCTGTGCTTCTTAGGTCCCGTCCACATAGATAAAAGTTTAAGTCGTCTTTTACTCGGTTTTTCATTACCTAACAAAGAATTGTCTTTGAGATCGATTAGAGAGTCTTTAGATAATTCTTTCAGTTCCTTTGATGAAGGTTTTTTACCACCATCTGTTATTCTTTTGTATTTTTTATTTTTAGTTTTTTTCGATTTTGGCGTATCGGATTCGGAAGACTCGTTGGTGTCAATGTCATCATTAGATTCACTAACACTTTCTTCAGATGAGGTGTAGTGGAAGCTCTTAGTATTAAGTGCAAATTTAGAGTTATCAATTTCATGATCTGACAAACTACCTTTCTTACCTTGCTTTTTAGACTTGGTTGATAGTTTTTTAGTAACAGGGCTTAACTTAATAGGTTTATCTATTTTATCACCTTTGCTTGGTGACGGTTGATCTTGGTCAAGAAATTGAGGACTGAAAGGTTTACCCGTTATACTTGATTTACGAGCCACCATTTTGTAAGATTTACTAACAATTGGTTTAGGTTTATCTTCGTCTACTTCTGTTATTGCGACATTTGACTCTCCCCTAGTAGTACATATATTTTCATTTTCACTGACATTTATTTCTTCTGAGCGTTTATTAGCTTTTAATTGTTTTACAACTTCTTCAATAGGTCTATGTGGTGAATACTTTTTCTTCTCAGATTCTGTTTTTTTGTCAATAACCGTACCTTTAACTCTAGCTATAGGTCGAACTCTGCCAACGTTTTTGTTTATAGGATTACGAAAATCAGATAAAATACTTTTCGGTGAATCCACTTTTTCCGTAAACGTATACACATCTATTTCAGGACCTTGAGAAACGAGAGTATTTGATGTATGTCTATCTTTATTTATTTCTTCAGTTTTGGGCTCATATTTCATGGATACGAACCTCTCTGATACACTTAAATTGCCTTTCGAATTTTTACAACATTTGACATCAATATCTACCATACGAGGAGATCGACTAGATGTAAAAAATTTGGGAGGTCGCTCCGTTTCAGTTTTAGGTGTCTCTACCTGAGCGGACGAGGTTGTTTTTGATTGAGTTTTACTAGCAGCTAGATTTATTTCAGAAACATTTGTGGTTTCAGTTTTTTCGTCACTGATTGTAATACTTTTGGTGCCTGGGACTTCACATTCTTCTTCTTCTTCAATTGACTTCTGCCCTTCATTATTACTAGAATGATCTTTGCTACTTTGGATCTTACCTACTTTTAGTTCTCTGTCATCTTTAGATAGGACTTCACTTTTCTTTTTATCATTATTTACGATGTTCCCTTTCTTTACTATAGTTTTAGCTTTAGAGAATGTATGTGTAGTTTTTTTAGATACACCTTTATTAATTTTGTACTTTACATCATTATTATCTTTACTAGGTTTCAGGGTTGCTTTTCCAGGCTTTACTTTTTTGCTCGTTTTTAACGTTTTTTTCGGGCTAGTCTTTTTCACATTGTTTTCTGGAGTAATTTTAACCGTGTTTTTTTTCTCTTTTTCATCTTTCTTGGGCCTCGACTTTTTTGTTGGTGAATTACTTCTAGAAGAAGATGCTTTAGAGGGTCCGGGCTTTGTAGAGTCAGGCGTTGTTTCATGTTTCTTGACAGATGAGTTTTCATCTTCTTTTTTAGAGTCTGTAGAGTCGTCTTTAGAAGAAGGTTTTTTACTACTCTTTACCAAATTTTTGCTAACTAGTTTCTTTACATTCTTCGGAGAAACATTTTTTTTTGCTTGCCTAGAAATTGAGCACTTAAAAGAAGTTTTATTCAAGTCCCCTTTCTTAGGTAAGGGTTTTGAAGGTGGTGAACGCATTGTCTGCTTTGGTCAGATGAAAGTTTTTATCATTGATGAAATGATTCTTGCAATCACATCCTGCAACAAAGAGAAACAAATACTTGAAAATTTTATTTACGATAAAAAGTAAGTTGTAAGTTATAACTAAACATTATATATAATTAACAGAATGCCAGCTGCTAGCCATTTCTTAATACCTCAATCATGCAGCCGCCTATAAGAAAGCAAAAAAACACCTTTTGTTGTATGATTTGCCCCAAGACAGATGGCAATAATTGTTCCGCTTGAGTGTGTTCAAAGTAACGGAATCGTAGGTGTGTCGTGAAGCGCAAAATAATCACTCTATCACTCATTCTATTGAATGCTTATTATAGAACCAACCTTTTTTGCCTATTTCAAGATTATGATCCGATCTTAGGATCGTTATTGCATTTCCGTTGAATTATCAAATGCAAAATTATGGTTTATATATTACTGGTAGTTCTAGTGATTAATGTGCTTAATCAACAAATAAAATAGACACTTCATCAAAAAAATCAAACATAAACTTATTACTATCAACTTTAATATAAAACTCATTTAGTGTAAACAAAAAAAAGCAACATTTCATTGATAAACAAACTCAAAAGCAAAATATAAGATCTGCCAAAGGTTACATCTGCTTTGACAACAGGCGCCCACGCAACCATATAAATAAACTCGATCGACACGATTTACTCTTCGTTTTTTGTTGAAAAAGAACCAAGACTAACCGAATTTTATACCTGCGAGCACGTGCCGTCATTAGTGGCTACAAAAAAGATAAGATAACCACCTTGTGCTAACAGTTAGAAAAAAGGTAGATAAATTATGTTGTAGGCTGTTTAAAGAGCCTGTGCGTATTGTATGGCCTATTATTTTGTAGTATTAACCTACATTATATATAGCATTGGTTATGGCATTGATAAACTGATAACTTCTTCTCATAATACATATTGCTTTACGTATCTTAAAGATTCTTTTAATGATATGAATCTATTTAACGAAACATAAGTTGTGTAACACAAATGTATTAAACGACATTCTATGCAGGTTAAAACTTAAAACGTACAAAGAAATCTCAGTGGATTCATTACCGTGAAACAGTGAGTCGTTAAAAACTAATGCTCCTAATATTTATTGAGGTCAAATACTTTTTGCAAGCACGTCGGTGCCACGAGGCGAACTATTTCAATAAAAGTTTTTGAATGGCCTTCACTGCAGTCGTTGTATTTTGCGGTGGTTATGTATTTTAATATGCTGTTATGTAAAATATTTTGTTGTTTATGTGTTTATGAACTATAATCGCTCCTTAAAAGTATAACAGATTCTCAGATAGTGTAACAATAACGTCATAACTTAAGACGACAAATAAATTTACTTATTTACAATAATCACAAGAATTTATTGCAATACTACTAGAAGAAATGATCTTCGTTTTCATTTTTTTTCCACTGCCTCGGTGGCGCAGCGGTAGCGAAGGCGACTGTTGTGCTTGAGGTCTCGGGTTCGATTTCCGGGTCGGACCAAATGTTTGTATGATCTGCAAATATTTGTTTCGAAGTATGGGTGTTTTCTACATATAATATGTATGTATTTACAAAAAAAGTAAATAAGTATTCTATCAGTTAGTATAGTTATCATAACACAAGCTCTGCTTAGTTTGAACTAGATGGTGTTGTATATCAAATGTCTGAAATATTTATTTATTTATTTATTTATTTACATGGGGAAAACCATAAACTTGTAAAGCAAAAATCGAATTTGGTCACCCACAAAATACATTACACTTGACAAATGTAGATTACTTATAATGTTTCTAACACTACTTGATGTTAAACATGACATCGTTTGACGTATAAGTCCATTATATAGTTAAACGCTACTTTGTGCAATTGTAAAAAGTATTAATTAATGTAAACTCATAAATTACTTTTAATTCTTTAAGCGTTGAACGAGTTTTTAAACACACTCTTATTTGTTAGTTAAGCGTAGAGAATAAAAAGAAACTAATAGACTTAAATGCAATCATCACATGGCATCACATCAATCAGGCATGCGATAGGCATGCCACTGATAGATATAGACATTTTCAAATACACGCCACAAAAATTTATTCTCGTCGAATCAGCTGCTGCTTATTTTATTTTATCATGAAAAATTATTTTAGCAAATAGCTTTTACGTTTCTTCTTTGGATAGGACGGCATAATACTAGAGTTTAACTATCCGAATCTTATGAGATACATATTTTATTAAATATAAAGTTTATAGCAATTTGTGTCAGGGAGTTAAAAAATGTAGGTATGTATGTAAATTTATCATATTTTCTTTTATAGATAGATATCTACTAAAGTGACTCTATTCTGCCTGATGGAAAGTATGAATAGAATCCAAGAGCGATGGCCGCCATACTCAATGCGAATGAAGACAGTGCAATACGGCGACCTACGCTATGGCGGTCTAGTGAGATGCTTTTTCACGCCCCGCTTAAAGGACCCGGGATCATAGAGGGTCGTAGGATCGTAGTAGTAAATATACCAACCCGTCTGGCCAGAGCGGTGTAGTAAGTGAAAACCTCCTTTCTGAAGAGAGGCGTATGTCCAGCTGTGGACTATTAAAGTCTGTCGTTGTGATGTGATGACAAATAAATTACTAAATCAAAATCCTTCCATAAGTTGAGTACAAATCGTTTCCCAGAAATGATCTAAGGACCCCATCAGCAAAACATAATAACATGAGTGTTTTCAAAACATTTCTTTTGTAACCTAAGCCGTCATAATAATGAATTGTTGTTTACAATAAGGATAAATTCTTTTCCACATAAAGTCGTCTCCATTGTAATATCATTTTCCACTTTCTTGAAGCATATTGTATTTTCTAGTTAAAGTTGGTTGGTAGAATAAAAAATATCGAGTGTAGACATACATATATCGTATCTATAGTAGGTAACAGTATTATTAATATCGAAATACCTACATAAATTTATACCAAACTTTGAAATCTTGTTCACTTCGATTTTAATTTTATTTACATACAAAACCTTGACACCTTTTTATAATGAGCTAAAACAACATTGTATTTGGTTGTTCTATAATGTATGAAACTTTTAAAAAATAGGGGATTACTTAGTTTTGGTACAAGAAAGCTTTAACTCCAAAACTTTCTAAAAAATAAATTATTTCATATAATTTTTTGTCTATTAAAGATGTAATATTGCCCATTATATAATAAAATTGATTAAAATATTGCATAGAGTGTGAATCATGCGTGTTTACCGATTTTTTTATTACACAAAACAAATTACGGCCATTGAAACTGGTGATAGCATTACCGAGTGTTACGTTTATTAAAACAATTTTTTAATTCCTACTTAAATTATATATTTATTTGATTGTTTTAGAACACTATTAGTCTAAGAACCCACGACGGCTAAACATACGATATTTTTTATAAAAGTTCAAAGTTTCTCTGTATGCCCCAACACAAGTGAGAAACAATCAGCATACTGAGTTTGGTCTATGGTTAACTTAGTAGATAATAAGTAGTAAAGGTGTATTAAATAGTGGTTCAAATCCGTTAAAGTATATAGTGCTCATTTTTTTACATTTGCTTCGGCAATGGGTGATGTAATTTCTAGTCTCATTGACTAGAAATCACGTTATCTCAAATCATGTCAGTGTACAGTAGCAATGGCAGTCTAGAGCAATGGCAGGTAGAGTCAGTCAGACTAGAAATCACGCAATTCATTGCCAGACACTTAGTGTAGTTGTAACCCCCTAAACTTTAATGAATTAGCAATAATTTACGTTATAGTACAAAAGCGAAATTTTATATATGATACTTAGGGACTTATAAAACATATTACCTCAGTAACCGGACAGTTGTTATGGTTTTATCAGGTTATAGCCATCGTATATAAAGTAAAGTAATATTACTTAATTATCATAAAGTAAAATAAAAAGAATTATTACATGTAAAAAATGATGAGTGACCATTCTTAACATATTGTGGATCCCTCCGTATTTCGGGAAATAATGTCTTGTACAAACCGTCGCGCTTTGAATGAGTAAACCATTTCGACGTAACACGATCATCACTCAAACAGAAATCTTATTATACTTCAGTAAAATCATAAATCAATGATCAAATTATAATCCCTTTTATAATTAAGATATAACTTGCATAACAGAAATAAGCGCTCTTCGCATAATTAAGACAAAGCTCTTGTTAAGTTAATCCTCTACAGCCGACCTTAGAAGTAGGGTTGGCAGTTTTAAGAATATTTATAAGAAAATCTTATTACTATAAGGCTGAAAATCTCTGTGAATAAATAAATATCAGTTTCTTTTAAGTGGTTATCGTAGACTGAAGAAAATATGTTTTACATTATTTCATGTGAAAATTGCCGCGCGTGAAACTCATTTTAATCTGTAAAGTTGTATTTTTATCTTCATTAACCCAGATAAACTTCTAATGTTATATTTTCACCAAAGATATTATATAAGTTATATCGTGGGATATTCTTACGATATTGTAACACATCGTTATTCTTATTGCCATTTGGGTGAAGCATTAAACTATATAGTGTAAAAGACAAAGTTCATCTACATTAAATACCGTGAGCGATGAATTTATTAATTTGGAGAAAAGTTTCATAAATATTCCAAAAAGTGCATTGTATAAAAGACTGCAATTTAAAAATTAATTAAAACGATTATTGTTTATGGTTTACTATTTAGAATACCTATTGCTGGCTTCTATATAAAAGCAGAAACGACATCGAGATTAAGACAAACAATCCGACGTTGTATTATTGTCGTGTAACTGCAACGGTTTAAGCAGCGCTCGTCAAGATAATTCTTAACCTTCATAAGGGCTTCAAAATTACTAACGTTACCGTTCCTCGGGTCAAATTTGACCGGGTACTATATTTATGCATATTATGGGTATAAAAATGACAAAAACTTTTTTTATGAAATATTTCTATTTATATTTTTAATTATATTCAATATTCATGAATTACTTTTTTACCAATACTAAGTAAGTATTTAATTTTGAAAACTTTATTAAAATAATTAAAGTTACCAATTTAGCTTTTAATCAAATGAACAAAACAAGAAATATGATTAAATTAATTATTATGACATCGAGTACATAAAACAGTTGTATTTGAATGTTGTTTACATATAAACTTTTTACAAATTACACAGATCAAAGATGTTTTATTATCAGTTTTTACACATAGTTGACAACGATTTCTTTTGAAAGCTTTCTTAGCAGTAACAACATTGTTTTCTTCGTGTTGAGTTGAAGTTGATGCAGTTTTACTAGCTTCACGTATCTTTCTCGCAATTTCTAAAGAAAATGGTGCCCTTGGTAAGGTTTTCCTGGATTTTATATATGGTGTAACTAACTGCTTACCTAGGTTTTCCAAAAATATTCGTCGTTTTGCTAGACACCCTTCCATCCATCTATCATTGGCAGCTGTGAATAATACAAATGCATTATATGCTGATATATCGACCATGTTGCTGAAGACTACTTGGGGCCATCTATTTGTCTTTCTTTTGCAGGTGCAGCAGGAGACAACTTTGTCCATTGTGTCCTTTACATTTATTGTAATCTAATATTATTACAAGCTTTTTATCTGCACGATCACTCACTTCTGGGCGTGATGCAAAGTGCTGAGGAGATTTACCGATTTATTTTTCTTGGGAATGTATGACACAATTGTAGTATTTTCAGTAAATGCAAAATAAGATGAATACAAAGGTCTCCTTTTCGTTTCCAATATTTCTGGCGGTAATTCCGGTTTATTTTTGCGTATAGTACCAACTACAGTAATCTGGTTTTCTAGTAACTTCTGTCCAAGTTGATAGGACGTGAAAAAATTATCAACAGTAAGGTTATGTCCTTTCAAGCCCCGTGTCAAATCAAGGACAACACGCATACCTTGATTTTTTTCAGGCGCGCTTCCCATTTCTTTACTCGTGTATGTTTGGATATTCCAAACGTAACTTGTTGCAGAATCACATAAAACCCAAAATTTTATACCATATTTTGCTGGTTTTGATGGCATGTATTGCCGGAAAAGGCATCTTCCTCTGAATGCGATGAGCTGCTCGTCTACTGTGACATTTTCAGAAGGATTATACAATTTAGGTAATATATCAACCCACTGATTCCACAACTCTCGAATAGGAGTAAACTTATCCACTAATCGCTGTGCAGATCGCGTTTCTCTATTGTCAAACCTCATTACTCTCGATAATTTCTTGAATGTTTTTATTGGCATGACTGCCGCGAAAAGGGGTCTTCCTTTTTCAGTATCCCATAAACTTTCAGTGCTTTCTTTACATGAACGAAAAACTCCAGCTAGCAATATCAGTCCAATAAATGCAAATAAATCAGTACTGTCAATATCATTCCAATCGTCAGCGAAAACACGCTTACCCTCCAAATTAGTATATTTCAAAATAGTATGTAATAAAGGGGGAGGAAAAAATAACTGAAAACTGAATATTTCCTCAGCGGTAATCCTTGAGCAAGAGTAACGTGTCAATCCTGGCATCAAGCTAATAATGTTTTCTCTAGATGCTCTTCCGTGAGATTGCCGAATTGGTTCCTTAGAGTATTTTATTCTTCCGTCTTTTGAAGACATTGTTTGAACAGGCGAATTCACTTCACTATCACTGATCAAGCTATCAGACTGTTCAGCTTCTTCGACATTATCTTCTATTTCAGAACAAGATTCTTCGTTATCTGATGCATGTAACATCGATTCTATTTCACTGTCTATCATTTCACATCACAGGCACGATATTGTTCTACGACTGCGAGCTAATGAATACGCTTTGTTCAACTAACATTTATCGCACCGGCGTTTATTTATTAGTCACATTGTCGGTATAACATAATAATGTCCCATGACATACGATCTTATAAACAAATGTTTGGCAAAATTTGACCATGCTTAGAATTGAGGTGGGTAGTCCACCTCAATTCTAAGCATGGTCAAATCTGACCCGAAGACCGTTAGAGTAAAAAAGTTAAAAAAGCATATTAACATATACATATATATTTTAATTTTATTGAAAATAAGCTTGTTTCAGTGATTAAATAAAAGTCATAGAATATTAATATCTAAAAAGTCTTATTTCTTGAGAAAAAAAATTTTTTTTCGCAAAATGGGTCAAATTTGACCCGAAGACCTTATAAAGGTTAAGCGGCACATTTTTTTCCAACTTACTTGTACCTATCATTATCTTATGTCCAAATTACACAAAATCTCAATAAACTATAGCCTCTGTGTTATTCTGAAGTACAAGCTCTATTATTGCAAAGTTTTGTCTATTCAATTTAAGAGTATTGAAAGAGTAACAAACATCAATACAGATATCCTCACCAACTTTCGCATTCATAATATTAGTATTATTACTTAAATGATGAAGTCATTTTAATGATTTGTACTGCCTTTGTGGCTAATATTTTTGACCATTGTCGTGCAAACAAATTAATTTTTATGTTTTTTATATTTATTTTAAATTAAATTAAGTATGTCGTCTACTTGCGAAGTGAAAAAGTTAAAAACAACTGACGACTCTAGTCAGAAGCGTTGTTATTTTTTCAAACAGTGAACTTTATTTTTATTGTCTCTCAGACTGATGTTGAACTAAGAGGACAGTTAGTTCTATTTAGGTGTATGGGTTTGTCAATAGGTGAAAACGATATACTGCCGAACTTGTTTAAAGACTACTCAACGAGTTTCTTCAAGCTTGCCATTAAAGTTTGTAAGAGAATCTGTTTACTTTGTGTAAAGTTTTCTCTGTTAAGTGAACCATTTAACACGCAATACTTATTCTGTATGTGTCTGAAAATGGTTTTTGAAAGTTAGTTCCACTTGCTATGAAGCATTTATTCAAATTACATAATTAAACTGTATTAATAAGTTTAAAATATATATATATAAATTTCTGTACTATGGACTCAACTGCGAATATCACATTAAGTTTAGAAAGTACTTTAACACTACATTACTAACTAATGTGAATAAAACTAACTCAAGCACACAGTCAAGGTCATGTTGGGCAGCTGAGGTAATGTGAGTTTGGTTACGAAGAGACTAGAACACCGACACATAAAAGACAAATAAAAGCTTATACAAAAGCTGTTTTATTTGCAAATTGATCGTAACCATTAGTCGTGAGACGGCTATATAGATCTATAACGTTATCAGAATGCCAACTCATCTTTACTGTATCGCTTGAGATTCCTTACAGCTGAACGAATTATGCTTTAATTTATTCTTAAGAAGTATCGCGGAAAGCTCTTGCTGTCCGTTCTTTGAACCCTAAACGACATCGGAAAAGGTCCCTAATACTTAGAAAAGCCTTTCTTATTTTATTTTGTTCAAACGGTAATTTACTAGACTATCGTTACGTAGTTTAGTAAATACTACCTAATACCAGCCTGCCGAAAAAAGAAAGAAAACATTTCAATTAAACTGTTAACACACATTTTAGTTTCATTATTTAAATGAACCTAAACACCTTTTATGTAATTCACTTTAAACAAAACATAATAATATGCAACTACTTTTAACATAAATGTTTTCAGGTGACTCACAAATGTAAATAGTTTGTCAGAATTTCAATAATTCTCGGTATTTCCCAGGTCGAATACACAATCGCATATCGGCTCGTTTTCTATAAACAAAACACTTGAACAGATTCTGTAAACAAAAAATTCTGATGTTTTCCTAATAACCTGTCTTGCGGGGTGGAGGATGAGAGACGGGGAACATGGGCGGCATATCGATCGGTCCCGTGAACGAGCGGCCTAACATCCGAGACGCCTCAGATTCACTTTTACGCCACTTGGCCGTCAATTACCGTAATTCAGATAGGCCCTGGCAAGTGTCGACAGTCGCTCCTAATGCAAAGCTTACTCAATAATAATGAAGACGGAATGCTTCACGTAACATGTCAAATAGGGTTTATCCCAAGTTATATAACACTCGGATTGACTATTTATTGAATTACTTGTTGACTTCTGTTTGAGACATACATTGGCGATTTATTCCACTCATTATTACATTATTTTGTAGAACATTTCCTTTTAATTAATTTATGTCTTGTGTATTTATTCACAGAAATTACCTTGGGAGAATCACGCAATATTAGGTTCGACTGACCATAGATTATCCGCATTTAGCAACAATAAGAGTGAGTTAGTTTCACATCAATCACATCAACAGTTTTTTAAAGTTCACCGCTGGACATAAGCTCCTTCGAAAGGTGGTTTTGGTATACCACACTGGCGAGACGGGTTTGTGTAGGGTTTCTTTCAAGTTATCGGCGGATGGCTGACTTCCGGGCGGGTAGTGGCATATGACCCCCACCTGAAGAAGTACTCGAGTAGCGTGATGTAGCTCGACGAGCCATGATTGTTCATTGATCGCCCGATAGGAGGCTGCACGTGTTGGCTTTGCCACCGTGGAGGCTTTCCAGCCGATCATCGTCGAGTGGCCAGAGCGGCAGCACGGGACCGGTTCTCAAGAGGGGATTAAGTCTCGCCTGTCATCATTGCAGCTAGGACTCGGCTCACCACACGTTGGCTCAATTCGCCACTGGCGAACCGGGCGGCGGAGGCGACATCAACGTTTGCCGTACGTCGCCTAATTAGAGTTTACCCGCAGATGGTGCACGCGTAAACAGGTAGGCGCTAGGAGGGGTCTGGATGTCGTAATAACAACTGTTCACGGATCCATCCTATCTCAGGCGCAGAGTGGCACCGGTGGGGTGATGATCCGAGGGAGTTTCAAAACGCTAAAAAAAATTTCTTTTAAGTGTTTCTTCTTTTGTAGTGATGTTATCCGGTATGGTTTGATCCCAAAGTCGCCACTTACGACACCCATGGGATGAGTAGGAGGTGGTGAAGAGTCACCAACTAACTACACGTGTGGTTAGTTTACGGGCACTAAAACTAAGTTACAACGAAAATATAGTAAAGTAATTAATATATTTTATAAATTTTACCGCGATTTAATAATGAGATATCATTTTAGTACCTATATATAAATAAAATTATATATATTTAGATTGATATACAAAACTTCAAAAATTTAAACCTACCTTGATTTAAAAGTAAGCTTTTTAAAATAGTCGATGCTAAAAACTCAGTTAAACGGTTAAAAAAATAGAAAGTAAATGAATTAATTAGAGCAAAGATCTATGCTGATCAAAAAATGAACGTTAATAAAACCGTCCATTGCGCTTCCAGTGCCAGCCTCAAACTTCTCAAAGCTTTGTTTGACAACTAAAACGGCAACAAAAAACGTCTCATTATATTTCAATCGAGCTACTTCCAATAAGCTTAATTGAGTCCGTCAATCGATTAGGTTTTCTTTTCTTTGTATTTGATTGTTATTGGTTGATATTTCGGAGCCGGGTTATAGAATTTATTTTTAGTGAATTATAATACTTTCTACGGTAGAAAGATCGATTGATTTCTAGATAATTATACTAAAAGGTCCATGATAGAAATGAAATAGAATTATATTGGTTTACTGAGAATTTACACTTGTGTATTTGAACAATAAAGTAAATTACAAAAAACTGTCTAATATTTATATTATGATATGTACTTTAGAGGTATAGATCGTGTGTAAGTGGACATATACCTACCACTTATATAAAAAAATTTTTCTTCTCTTTCAAATAATTCTTGGGAGTAAACGGATTTTGACATAAAAATCAGTTATTTGTATGATCAATTTTGTTAAGCCTCACGAATGCGGACTTCACGTGTCATATAAGAGAATGAACTTAAAAAACTTGGTCAAATGTTATAATTTTTTCACTACAGTCTACAGTCTGTAAAACAATTTAACTCTTTCACGGTCGTTGTGGTCACCAGGTGTTCTTAAACAATAGATTTTATATTATTACTCTACCGCACGGCATTCAATGTTATGGACACGTAATTAATTTCCCATCTGTCACATTACTTTGTTAAGAAGGAAATCATTAGTGCCTTATTTATGATTACGTATGAATATTATTCGAAAGGTTTCGGGCTCAAACCCAGTATGTTTCTGGTGTAAACTCAGTGTCGTCTGAAGCAGTATATTTTAAATACATGCGTTAACAAGCATAATAGTGATATAGGGTAAGCCACGAATTAGTTAACATTTCAAATAATCGTGTATAAAACCATTTGATAAATTATAAAAATTGCTTATTTACAAGAAAGTCTATTAGTTGAAATTTTTTTTCTAAATTATATTGTCTAAATGACCACCGTTTCGACGTTCGCACTTTTCTAAGCAAGCATCGAAATTTTCGAATACTCGTTTGCAAAGAGACCACGAGATCTTCGAGATAACTTCGCTAATTTTTCTTTTAATTGACGTAGTGTATTTGGTTTATTGATATAGACATGATTGTTCAAATAACCCTACAAAAAGAAGTCTGCTGGGGATAAATCTGGACTTCTGGGTGTCCATGGAACTTCGCTTCACGGAAATATGTTCAAATTCCAGTAGCTTCGGTGCCAAGAAGTCCCGTAACATGTTTACGCGGGATGTGTGAAATGTTAACAAATTCTTAGCCCACCCTACATATGTGTATTCTATCTACATAATAATATTTAAAAACTTTAGTAAAAACTCTACGTCATGTGAGCGTTTAGGTAGCGTTCTTCTTGAACGTTGTAGGTTAGGGTAAGCCGTTAGCCATTTGGATGTCGTAATAGCAGCTGTTACCAGATCCCTCTTATGTAAGGCGTAGAGTGGCACACCGTGTGGTTTTAGACGGTTCGATTCTGACACACCACCCTGCCGTAGAATCCCAGTCGGGAGACGGCCCAAGGGGATTTTCACACGTTAAAAAAAGTCGTTAGTCATAGTCATTATTTCAAAGTAAGTGAATTCTATTAATAATTGAATACACAAAGATATGGATATTAAGACCTATAATTTAAGTGCGTATACTTCATTGAATTGAAAACTTTTGTTAAATCTTTGCGAACCCATATTCTTTTTGCAGTTTTACGAAATAAACATCTTAGCAGACTTGAAGGCGTACAAGAACTCATCCATAGCGATACAGAACCCTAAAATATATAATTAATACAAGTTAATTACGTCAATTAAATACCAATTAGGTATTGTAAGTTGTAGTTGTAAGTCATTATACGTACCCTACCATTACCTGATAAGTATTGCGACACGTTAACTAAATTACCAACAAATACTCAATTACACTAATCACAAGGGTATTATGATTGCTGTAGTTTACAGATGTTTTCCTTCGTAATTATACTTCGTGTTTTGATTGTGACAATTGTACTACACCTAATGAAACTGGGTAAAAGTAAAACTGATTACTCGTTCATTCTATTTCAAGAGTTTTAATCAGAAAGCAGTGGAAATCTGCGCGATACTATTCGAGGAGAGATTACCGACTTCTGAATAAAGAAATCAAGTGTCAAAATTACACGATGCGAACACAAGCAAGCATGCAAGGAGCCTTTTATAAAAGTTTATTATACCGTCGGTTTTTCATTTTCTCTTTGAACTCACGGCTCTTCTCTTGACAATTTTTCTCCCTTTTGTTAGAATAAGGAGGCGTAGAGAGCCCACTAGATATGAATACAGGTCCTCAGGGAAGGACTCACTCAATCCACATTCATGTTATGAACACGAATTGAATAGTATCCCCGCGAGGGTTGCACATAATTTAAGTTTGTATATATAATTGTAAGTTTTAATTAGGTGTTTACTTAATTGTTGTTTTTGTGTATATTGGGATACTTACATTTATTTAGGTATGTCGTTATATAATAATCATAAATCTTCCTACAGTTAAATACACGTATCAAGGATATAAAATATATTTTTTTTCTGAGATGAAAAAAATACTCTAGTTAAGGCGTAATTTACGGATATTCATATGCAGGTAAAGCTTCCGTCGTCACGATTAAAAGACATGTATTGCATAGTTTGTACTGTAGGAAATTAAGTTATTTGAGAATTTCTTTATATATTATTCATATGTGTTAAATAACTACAGAGGTATATAAATAATATACTAATAAATGCTTAAAGAAATAGATTACAGGCGAGTAAATGTAACAAAAATTGCTGTCTGTATTATGGAGGAAGAGAATAATAAGTCTTTACAGGTGGGTTTCGCCTGACTAAATGACAGTATTTATCGACCAATTGGCTCACTGTTGACTTGGGGAAGTTGGGTAGTAATTGCCGAAGTTTAATTGCGCGAAATATTTGTAGTTTCGTTTCTATTGCACACATCGAGCTTGGTATGTATGATTTGTAGTTAAGAAATAGTTGGCTACATACTGTAATTAATCTAAGTGTAATAAAGTACAGACTCGACTTCTGATATTGCAAGACAAACTGAGAAATACAAGTTAAGTAGTCACATAATTGTCCGATATAGTTTCACAGTGTAAAACTAACTGTGGTACCCTAACACGATCACATATAAAAGCTAACAGTGTACGCGTTAATTAAAATTTCCCACCCACTAATTGTGTATTAAGTTAATCGGATAATGGCCCCTAACAGGCGCTTTACCGGATAATTGCCTGCCGTGGGGCTCCAGTTATTCTCAGCTTGAAAATTGTAACAAACCCTGCTATGCATCTGGTTTACGATACAAATTAATGTGTTATTAAGTATCTTTTTAGTTAAAAGATGTGTCGAATAAATAATCGATCTTTATAAAATAATATATCTATGTTCTGTTAAAGGCACATGTACGTAATAATTGATTAATTCTTTATGTCCTGTCATGGATAATGTGATTGTTTCACATTGTTAAAAAAATTTAACGGATCTATTTTAAATGAACATGTGGTATAAAAGTGTATTTACCGGTTTTATCTAGATTTTAATTTAAAATAGATATGATTTTTAGATTAAGGTGCATTAAAATTTCAACAACATAGTCGACATAATATATAATAGGCCAATGCTGGAAATAGGCTGTAAATTATCACCAATAACTGGCAATTCATATTGTTTATAATATTTTATTGCGAAATCTTGCTACGTTTGACCTTTACATTTTCAGTGCTGTAGTTAACTGTTTATATATGTTTTATTCAATTATTACTGATCAAAGTTCATAATATTGTCACATAGAACACCACTGTTTTGAACGTAGACAGCACTGAGCACTATAACGTTAGCTTAGTTCAAAATTCCGAAAAAATCAAGTATCTCAAAAAGTATCGAATTCTAAAATGCATTAACTTGGTAAATAGAAATATCCCACGTGAATATTAAAACAACAACGTACTGAGCTATATTCAAATAAAACTAATCAACCGTATTCTCCCTATTCGTGAATGTTTGCCATCAAACATACGTCACATTGGGTTAGTGACGTGCATCCCTCGATGGAGCGATATCGGGACAGTAATGACGTCACATCCGCATGACTGTCGCTCGCCTCGTTTGCCCTAACAGGGCGGCTCGGTAACCTCTACCCGGGAGTCGGTGACAATGTCCGAAATGTTTTATATCAATCTGTCGGTTATCTGATTTACGAGTTATGTTTACAATGTCAGACAGTTTGTACGATATTCATTTTTATGTGAGGGTCTAAACAGTTAGTGGAGGGACAATGAACCGTTGCTTTTATGCTTAGGAAATTTTAGATAGTTTATACTTTGTGAAAAATTTAACTATAAAGTTAAGTTGGCAGGCTAGTCAAATATTTATTGTATGTGTTACTGTTGCTTACTCGAATAATGGGTTTGTTTCTTATCATATAGGGCATGGCAATTTCATGAAAACTACTGCAGCTCATGGAAATTTCAAGAGACGCAAGGGAGCCATCTCTCTACCGAAATAAGGGGAAAAGGGTTTGGATAACGCTTCTTCATCATAAAACAATGAAACAATTGCTGAACATCGAATTTTTGTGAAGCTGTGATATCACTCCCTCTGGGCGAGAAGGCTCATTTGTATCGGAACATGGCTGCCCCGCGAAAATATGAAGATACCGTAGCAAATATACTCTTAATCCAGTGTAAATAATGTGGAAATAATTCCAATGACGTTAACCCGGTCATAATTATCCATAGATTTTATCAATAATTTTAAAGGAAATCTGGCTAGGTTCTTTATTAAAGAAGTAAAGTAGAAGTAGAAGAAACTTAAAAAAGACATACGAAATCAACTTTGAAAATATAACATTTTTATGTTTTTAAAATTTGGCTAAATATACTTATAAAAAAAATAGGAAAAAGAGCGTAACATAAGTATATTACACACTTTTTTCCTGCCTTGTTTTATATGGAGATTAAGTATGCTTTTATCACGCAGGTAAAAAACAATCAGTCTTCTACTTTATCATTCAGGGCCATGACCAATTTATTCAGATTTTCTCTGTTAGAATGATAAAATTCAACTAGAATCAAAAGACCTATGTACAACTTCTATTGACATATTTATATCTCACTCATATATCTTTGTTTACTCAAATCTTCACATGAAAGATACACTCTTTCACGTATATGTGATTTGGTGTATATAAACTGGCAATAACAAAATAAAAGTTGTATCTTTTATAGGACACGAGATGGAGGTGAGAAACCGAAATATGTTAGAAAATATATCATATGAAAACACATCAATAGATGAAAAGAAACGATCAAAGGAACGAGAACATATTATATATATGAACGCAAATAAATCGGTGTGAAACAGATGACTGACAAGAGTTATGTCAATGGTCTTTTGTCAATGCAGCTTTGACCTTAATACTATTTTCATGACAAAAGATTATTTAAAAAAGCCGTTGGGTTAACCACTAGTGAGCTCTTAAATGCACTCCACAATATTATAATAAAAATTTGTTTTTGTCAATGTCATTTAAGCTTTCCTGAATACTACATAAATATTTTATGCAAAAAGAGATTTGTTCAGAAAATTCAACTCGAGAAAATGCACATTAAGTTTTGACTGTTTTACTTTATGTTCAATTTTCAGATGACTATTCTAGAACTCTAAAGTCAAAAATGTGCTGCTGGTTCGAGCCACCTTGCCAGAATTAAGAGGGAGAGGATCTTCGAGAGGTAGGATTCTGGTACCTTTAACGAGTAAAAGTTAAAAGCAACAGAAGGTGATTATGGGTAACGGTAGTCCAATATCTTTATGTGACACGCCTCCAATAAGAATGCCACTAAAATGTCCACTTATAATGAGATACATAGTTGAAAATAAAATAATACAATACAATTTGTCTTTCTAATATTAGGAGTTATAGTGTACATAAATATTTTTTAAGCTTATTTTTAAACTAGAGTCGCTTTGATAGGCTCCTAAAATAGAAAAATAACATCGTCTGCGTTTCCTATTGCCTGTAGCGTAGTGTTAGCGGGAAATTTGTTTATCATACAGAAGGTTATAGTGAGCCAACCTTAAAATATAAAGATACGGCCGTGTTTTTAGAATTTTTAAAAGAAAACAATTTTTAAATCATTACTTTCGCGAAAGTAACTGTTCTGAATAGGAATCATTTTCCTCCGGTTTGAAACATTTTTTATAGATGCTCAGCTCTTTTGGATGCCGCGTGAAGATATAGCTATAACGCTAATATAAATATTCAGCTTTATAATATTAGTTAGATAGATATGTTTATGTGTTATATTGGTCGGCAATCTATTGAACAGCTGTATTCTCTCACACAAGTGTTACTATTAGTGTGCTTTTTATGTGTTAATAGTAACACTACATCGTGAGTCCATCAACTTTATCAGCAAATCAGTGCCCACGTTAATATTTAGAAAAGACACAGTTGGTTTTTTTTCCAAAGAAAACTTCTGCATTAAGAACATTTCCGTTTAGCGGGGTACTTTACAGACAAACACCAAAGGAACAAAGTATACCCGGACTCAGGACAACAATTTGTGGTTCATACAAAAGGTTCGTCGCTTTGTGACTTTTGAACCTAGAACACTTAACGCAGTAGAAAGCGGAGAGGTGACCGCGTAAGTCATTTCGCTATCCGTGCAGTCATAATAGTTAAATAGATTGGTTAATGTAGCCAGTGCTACGGCGTATAATATTAATATAAATGTTATTTAGTAGACACTGTGAAATATAATTCTTAATAAATGTTGTAAACAGTGGTTCTACTTCGTGTCATTAACTTCTGAACAACTTGTTACGAAGTTGGACAGATTAAAGTAGTTAAAGCAAAGGCGAAGCTTTCAGTCCGTCTGTATCTATAACTTTTTCATTACAAAAAAGTAGCCTGCATTCATTTGTGCTTAGAATTTATTTATAATACATTTATATATCAACTAGCTGTACCTTGTGTGCGTTGCTATACCACCAACTAAAACAAATTTGAAGAAAAGACATAAAAAAAAGTTATTCATACTAACTTAGACACTTTCATGGGCCTATGCACAACAACTTTGCTAAAGGTAATCCAAAGGTAAAGGTAAAACATGATCAAATGGATAGTTCACGATTCTATAAAGGACGTACAGATAGACAGACAGACAAACATTCATTTTTATGTATAGGGTGGGCTATGAATTAGTTAACATTTCAAATGGTCGTATAGAGAAATCATTTGATATATAAAAAAAAACAAATTTACAAGAAAGTTAATTAGTTGGAATTTATTTTTTAAACAAATTACATTCTTTAAATGAACATCGTTTCGACGTTTGCAGTCTTCTGAACGAGCACCGAAATTTTCGAATACTCGTCGGCAAAGAGACCGCGACATCTCTTCGCTGAGTTTTTCTTTTAGTTGGCGTAGTGTATTTGGTTTTTTGATGTAGACACGATTATTCAGATAACCCCATAAAAAGAAGTCTGCAGGGGATACATCTGGACTTCTGGGTGGTCATGAAATGTCACCTTATCTGGCAATCAATTTTTCCGGAATCACGTCTTTGACCACCGGCAGAGACTCATTGGATGTGTGACAAGTGGTTCCATTTTATGGAAACCATGTGTTACGACTGTAGCCAGCAAATTCCAGTAGCATCGGTCCTAAGAACTCCCGAAACATGTTTGCGCGGGATGTTAGATTCAAATGTTACCGAATTCTTGGCCCACCCTATATATAGATGTAATATCGGTTATTATCGCTTATATAAATTCTTATATACTACGTGTAATGGAAAACTTGGCCGATTATTTAGTCATAATGGTTACTATGGAAAAGTCTGTGTTTAGTAATTGCAGGACATAATGTTTCGTAAAAAGGAAACAAATTCATGAAATTATTCAGTACCGAAATGTAAATTAATCTAAAGAAATTCAATCCTTCTTTAAAAAAAGTACTGAAGTATTTATCGTTACCAGCACTTAACATATAATTAAGATCAAAAATGGGTTGGATTGCTTCGTAATTAGCAACAGATTAAGTATTCTAAAGGAGTTATAAAACTTACTTTAAAGCAGGTTCTTAGAAAAATTAAAACAAAAGAGTTTGGAACTAATAACTAACTTGAGGGATTATTTGTTTTGTTTTTTTTTGTTTGTAATACAATTATATTATAATTACATAAATATAATTATTTCAACAAGAAACGTTAAACTACTGAACACCGTATTTAACTTTGACATAATCTATTTTGTTAGCAGTAAAATCATTAATTTATTATTTGATTTCAGCACTCTCTACATAATTAAGTAACAACGGTAGCGCTACCGCATGCCATGCGCTTTATACTTTACGTTTTTATAACAGGAATAAATTATTTGTAGTAATAATACCTTTAGCGATGAAACTATGTTCAGAATAATTTATGTTCCTGCAAATGTAATGCGATCTTTCGCGTTGACGGTGTCAGGTGTCATACTGCATGGCTTATGGAACAAGATGTCTGTCCAGTCTGCTAGTCAGCTATCCTCGAAATATGAACAACGGATCTGTCGTTTTAATGGTTAGTGAGCTGTTAGAAGCTGGAGGTCCCGCCCGCGCGCCCGCTTTACCCGGATCACTTTACCCAGTGGTTGTGTCATCAAAAGCTCACTTTTTCTGTGTCTGGGTGTAATTTATATATTTTTAACTGTCTCGTTGGTCCAGTGGTTTCAGGTTCAGTTCCCGGGTTGGATAAAAAAGTGTTATTGAGTTCGGAACTTTGGATCTTAACCCCCTTGAGAGTACGTAAAGCCGTCTGACGTGCGCTTGATCTCTCCCGTTATATCTCCTGTGTAGTTGGTTGTTCTCAATTGCAACTAATCGCCGTGGTCGAAATCAGCCAGAAGTACATCCTTATATGTTTTTAACAATATTCAATTATATAGCATAGACTGTCGAGTTTGGCATCAGACTGCAGTGTGTGACATGTATAAAGTTATTATCATATACATATTATGTGAGTAACACGTTATACAACTAAAATGCACTTTAATAAATGGACACTCGTAAAACATATTTATTGTAACGGTTTAATTAACTATAAATATGCATTTATTAGATTTTATTATTAAACAGAGAAATGATTAGTAGTTATGAATGACAAATGAACTAAGTATTCTAAATATCATTATTCTGTTCGGACAGATGTTAGATTATATTGAGATTCGGAATATAAATACATTATTCGTAATATCAAATGGAAGTATAATGTTAAGAACAATAAATAGATTATATTTAGTCACGTCCTTGCTTCTTCGGAGAGCACGTACAACTATCGGTCCCGGCTGTTACGAAAACATATTGCTCTGATTTCGTACCCTAAATATCTTTACAAATAAATAAATATAATCATACTATGTTTGAATTTATTTTATAGTAATAGTTATGTCAATCTGATTGGATCTTATAAATTCAGACACAATGTTTATTTATTTATTATAATAGGTTTGTCCTGATAACTGTATAATCAAACTACTTGAAAGAGCACATTTATGTCACTTGTTAAAAATTTTAAAGCTCTAAAAAGTATAGGGTTGTTGTCGTTTCAGCGAAAAGCCGTCTACTGCTTGACATAGGCATCCTCAAGGATTTTAATTTCGACAGGTAGTATAAATATATTAACATACCAATTTCGTATACAATAAACTGCCTAGTTGACCTAATGGTTAGCGTATCTAGAGGGTTCTATTTCCGGGTCGGGTCAAAAGTGTTGTTGAATTTTTTTACCAGAAATTCTTACTAAAAGCCTGGAGTATTTGATGGTGTTTCACGCCCGTACCCGTACTTCGGAGAGAATTTTAGCCGTATGTGTCGGTTGTCATGAAGATCTATGGCAAAGGTTATTGCAAAGTCAGTGATTAAGACGGAAGCCCTTTTGTTTCATGGGCCCCGTCGTGGTCCACCCCCTGGTGCCTCTATCGTAGTCAATTCGGTCCTCGTACCGATTAAGGCCCAGATGAAGTATCTGGGCCTGATCCTCGACGGAAGGTGGCTCTTCGACGAGCACTTCCGACAGCTTACTCCAAAGCTGGTCGGCGCTGCTTCTGCTCTTGGGCGACTTTTGCCCAATTTGGGTGGAGTCAGCGTTGCGACGAGACGGCTATACACGGGGGTTGTTCGGTCAATGGCACTGTATGGTGCACCGGTGTGGGCGGCGGCTCTGACCGCCCAGAATAGGGCGCGCCTCTGGCGCCCTCAGAGGATATTGGCGGTTAGAGCCATACGCGGTTACCGCACCGTATCGACGGAGGCGGCGTGCGCGTTAGCCGGAACTCCCCCGTGGGATTTAGAGGCGGAAGTGCTCGCTGAAGTTTATCGGCGAACGGCAGACTTTCGGGTGGGTAGCGGCATTCGGCCCCCGCCCGAAGAGATACGCGAGTGGCGAGAGGCCGCTCGTCGAGCCACGATGGCTCGTTGGTCGTCCCGGCTGGAGGCTCCACGTGCTGGCTTTGCCGCCGTGGAGGCTCTCCAGCCGGTCATCGCCAAGTGGACAGGGCGGCAGCACGGGACCCTTTCCTTCCGACTGACGCAGATTCTTTCCGGGCACGGTTGCTTCGGGAAGTATCTGCACTCGGTCGCCAGGAGGGAATTGAGTCCCGCCTGTCACCACTGCGACTGCAGTGAGGACTCGGCTCAGCACACGCTGGCGGTTTGTTCCGCCTGGGCAGCGCAGCGTGGGGTCCTCACTGCAGTTATTGGAGGAGATCTCTCGTTACCGGCCGTAATACGCTCCATGGTCGGTAGCGACAGTTGTTTTACCGCGGTCGCAACCTTCTGCGAAGACGTAATTTCGCGGAAGGAGGTGGCGGAGAAGGCCCGGGAGGACAATATCCACTCGGACCCAATTCGCCGCCGGCGAGCCGGGCGGCGAAGGCGCGCATACCAGCGCCTCATGCCGCCTTGAGTGTGGCCGCGGGTGGACGGGACGGGTTTTCCCCTCCATCCGCTACAATGGTCAGCCGCGAGGAGGCGACGTCCGTGTGTGCCGTACGTCGCCTAAAATAGAGAGTTTATCCGCAGATGGTGCCCGAGGTAGCGGGCAGGCGCTAGGAGGGATCTGGATGTCGTAATAGCAGCGGTTCCCGGATCCCTCCTATCTCAGGCGCAGAGTGGCACACCGTGTGGTTTTAGTCGGTCCGATTCCGACACACCACCCCGCCGTAAACCCCGGTGGGGTGACGGCCCGAGGGGGTTTCCATACGTTAAAAAAAAAAAAAAAAAAAGTCAGTGATCTTAAATATACCGACAATTAGTTCAAACTTCGAATTTAGTTCGCCCTCAGGGTCGCGCAGATATGATGCCAGTCGTTTCGTGGAAATATTGATATTCAGGTGAAACTGGTTGAACAAGTAGCTATCCCAAATAGTCTTAAAATAATAAAGGCTGGAAAGGTGATGTCGATAAACCTTATTGGTCATTGTTTTTTTTTTAAATATCTCATTATCATAGCGTTTTAATTTCTATAGGTTATTGTTCAGTTCGATTCTGGCGTTCTTCGTTGTTGGTACTAATTCTAACCTAGCCTACTATGGCATCTTCTTTCACCATTTTTCTAAAACGGTGCATCTAAGTGTAAAAAGATTTTTTACGACCTCTATGTCCCCTCTAAACTGCATCTTTTCCACCAATTTAAAACATATAAAATGTAAAGAGTTGATTTTCATGTGTTCTTCATTGATAGTTTTGTAAGTCTCGTTTCTACTTATTTACAGATTATAGAATAAGAAGCATGAAACTACATTTTTAGATATATATTCACATTAATATGATGAGATATATTTTTTTCTATATGAAAAGCCTGCTAAAGTAACTCTACCCTGCCTGATGGAAAGCATGAATAGAATCCAAAGAGTTGTGGTCACCATACTCATTGCAAATGCAAAACAATGCAGTGTGGCGTA
This sequence comes from Hypercompe scribonia, assembly GCA_949316085.1. Taxonomy (NCBI): domain Eukaryota; kingdom Metazoa; phylum Arthropoda; class Insecta; order Lepidoptera; family Erebidae; genus Hypercompe; species Hypercompe scribonia. Next base: position 11,289,980 of record OX438981.1, on the reverse strand, counting down.
CCATACTATAGCGGCCTAGTAAGATGCTTTTTCACGCCACGCTTGGGGACGTAAAAGGCATGACAGTCATCGTGGCAGTGTAAGCCTCACATAGTTAACACGATAACTGTCACCCCTGTCGGAGGCATCAATGCGCCTCCGGTCTGATACTCACCAACGAAACACGACAACACGGATGCTGGCGCTTTAGGTTGGTCTTCTGTGGGAGGGTAGTACTGTCCCGGTCGAGCTGTCCCGTTCGTGCTGAAATCAGCGTGTCTCTACTACCTTAAGATCATGATATGGATATTTAGATGACTCATGATATTTAGAGACCGCTTGATTATTTAAATGATGAATATTTTTATGCGTATAGACATATTAAATAGAATATTGCAGTTTACTGACAAATCTAAACTTTACTGACAGAGAATATAGTTCCTTTTTCAAAAACCATGTTCATATCAGTTTAGTATGTTAATGACAACAAACTTCGGAAGGGAAATTGCTTATATTATATTACACTTTTTCGTAATAATCTCATAGTTCTGTGGAGTTTGGTAATCAGCAACAGGCGTAGGGAAGAATGACGTAACGGTCCTTGACCAGCAGTAAAGCAGCTTTACATAACGGCCCAAAAACGGTGTGTATGTGATATTCTTTATTCCAATATAATTTGTATATGAATATAAGTATATTTTTTATTGGAATGGGAGTTGTCATCGTTAAATTCGTCGTTAAATTAGTAGAGAAAGAAAAACATACTAAATTTACAAATAGTTTTTTTAGGTTTTACAATTCATTACTATTTTTTAAAGTTTCTAGAGTTAATATACAGACCTTAACATCGGGGGTTCGTTAGAAGCATGGAACATTTTATCTTCAAATATTCAAATTTTTGTTTATGCCTACTTAATAGTTATACAAAAAAAACATCATTCACTAAGTGAGCATATACATCTTTGCAAACATTTAAAGCACATACGAACCGCTACCTACGCCCAACTTACAAGATGTGAACAAATTCTAGGAGTGCATTAGTCGATGGGCAGAACTTAGAATTAATACAATGTATGTTGTCTCACCTTTCTGTATAGTATTGACTTGCTAATAACTAAACATAAACTTGTGCGGATACATTGTTACACCCACGCGTGGTGAACAAAATTTTTAAATGGTATCGTTATAAAACAGAAATAGATCTCGTTTGAAAATAGTTTGTAAAAATAATTTCTGCAAGTTTAAATGTCAATTAATAAAAAAGTTTTTTTGAACATATTTCTTTGGAAACTAGATGCTTTTTTTGTATTTGGATTGAATTAACTATTGGTTGTGATATTGTAACTGCAATTTCAAATATTTAAGTAAATAAATGTATAAGAAAAACAAACTTAAAATACTTTATAAAACATGATCATAATATTTTAGTTAAAAAGAAAACACTTCTTTTGTTGAAATAAAATAAAAAGCGAAAATGGTATTATTTTACTTTCTATTTTTCTTTGCCAGCGTTTTTAAGCTTCACTGTGAATGAGTGTGTGTGTGGGCGTTGAGTATAATTTAAGCGCTTAAAAGTTATGTATAATGGTTAGGTGGCACACGTCCGTCGCATTGTTGGTAAATGCTTTGAAATCCGTTTTGATAAGGAAATTTTTATTAATTACAACTGCAGAAAAATAGTACTATAAATTTGTATTTTTAATTTTTTTAATAATATATAGCAGCGCTCAAAAGTATTTTGACAACTAAATTTTATACCATATCACAAAAAATGATAACAAAATTGTTTCCAATCAAAGATTATATTTGAAGTAATGATACGTTTCACAAATTAAGACACTTAAATGTAATGTATTTCTACACAAAAAGAAAAATTATTTACGACACGGCTCAAAAGTATTTTGACAAGTTTTTTATTTTATAAAATAAAAAACTTATTATTTTTGATATTAACTATTAGTATTTTGTTGCATATCTTACTAGTTTCTGCAAACGATCAATGGGTATTCGGCTCCATTCGTTACTTAGTGCTTCATATAAAGCATCTTTATTTAAATAGTTTCGACATCTTACGCGGCGATTCAGTTCTTCCCAAAGATGCTCTATCGGGTTTAAATCGGCACTTTGGCTTGGCCAGTCGAGAATTTTGATTTTAGCGAGTTTCATGAAGTCATTGACATGTTTTGATTTGTGCTTTGGGTCATTGTCTTGTTGAAAATACCAACCAGGTGCCATATTAGCTTTAGCATAGGGTAGCATTTGTTGCTTTAATGTATCTGCGTACATAAAGCGATCCATAGTACGTTCTATTCTAACTAAAGGTCCGACTCCGCGGCGAGAAAAGCATCCCCAGACCATAATATTGCCACCTCCATGCTTTACTGTGGGTATTTGGTATCGAACATCAAATCTTTTGTTTACAGGACTTCGCACGTACCGTATACCATCAGATGACACTAAATTAAATTTGCTTTCGTCACGCCACAACACCTTGGACCATTCTGAACTCGTCCATAATCTGAACCGTTTCGCAAACGCAAGGCGCAGCTTCCCATTCCTTGCAGAAATTAGAGGTTTCTTAGTTGGACGTCGTCCATGTAATCCGAAGTCCTTTAATCTGCGTTTAACAGTTGAAACGTGTAAATTCACGTCGTAATTTTCCTGTAACTCGTTTTTTATTTGCACAGTCGTTTTTCGGACATCACTTGTCGGTAACCTTATTATCAAATGGTCTTCCTTAGCGGATGTTTTTTTCGGACGGCCACTTCGAGGCTTATTTTCAATAGTTTTACGTTTATTATAAGCTTTGTTCCAGGAACTAACAAGTTGTCGTGACACTTTAAAACTTTGAGCAACTTCTGCTTGCGTCATTCCACTTTGTAGGGCAGTTATCACGGCATTTTTAATATCTTTTGAATATTCTTTAGTCTTAGGCATGTTGATAAATGCGGAGTAATTATACCTTATAGGCAAAAATATATGCAGTGCGAGTAGAACCGCTGCCAGCAAGTAGCTGAATGGTTGTCAAAATACTTTTGAGCGCATGTATAGACGTGTTTTGTTTTTAACAAAGAAAGAAAACAAACAAGTTCCAACTTGTAACTTACAGAGGATGAAATACATCACAAACATTAATATAAAAAATACTAAAATTATTTTGAAGTTTCCTTTAAAATATTTTACTATATCTTGAACTACGTATTTTCATAATCATAGACACGACTATCGTTACTTACCGTTAGACGTTAGAGATAATGTTTAGCTAGTTTGTAGCATGTCATTTACATTTTTTTATTTTTTTTCTATATTAAGAGCCTGCCAAAATGACTCTACTCTGCCTGATGGAAAGTATTAATAGAATAAAAGAGTTGTGGTCACCATACTCATTGCAAATGCACACAATGCAGTATAGTGACCCACACTATGGCGGCCTAGTAAGATGCTTTTTCACGCCACGCTTGGGGACGTAAAAGGTATGACAGTCATCGTGGCAGTGTAAGCCTCAGATAGTTATCACGATAACTGTCACCCCTGTCGGAGGCATCAATGCGCCTCCGGTCTGATACTCACTTGAGTACATAAAACGTATGACAGTCATCGTGACAGTGTAAGGCTTACACAGTTACCACGATAACTGTCACCCCTGCATCAATGGGCCTCCCTCCGGTCCCACACTCACCAACGAAACACGACAACACGGATGCTGGCGCTTTAGGTTGGTCTTCTGTGGGAGGGTAGTACTGCCCCGGTCGAGCCGATCCGTTTGTGTTGAAATCAGCGTGGTTCTACTACCTATTTATTTAGGGAGGTAAATAAATAATGACACAGTATATAATTTTATAATAGTTGACCTAATGAATTTAGTACTTGGAACAACAGTTTTAGTTTACACACTTACTTACTTAGTAATTTATCGAAAAATAATGTAAAGTTCAGTCTGTAATTATTCAGAAGTGCTAACGAGATCAAGTTGTGCTAGTGAGATTAAGCTTTGCCAGTTTTTATTATATAGTACTTGGAAACCGAGCTTTGATCGGTATTATTGCGTGATAGTCGATTCACAATTTATCAACTTCTTTTGTTCCCATCCCTAATTTTCTCACATAGATAAGTGTCAAATTGTGCCTATTAGACAAACATTTCAGACGTTTTCTAAAAATGAAACCTAGCTAGATTGATTTATCGCTCCAGAAACTCCCAGCATACTAAATTTCATGATCATGATGAATCGTTGGAGCCGTTTGCGAGATTCAGATTATACATATACAAAAATTGCTCGTTTAAAGGTATCAGATTCATAAATGATGTACCTATGTACATGATTGTATTAGGCGAGCTTATAATAACATACTATTATGTATTCAATGACCTTCTGAAAAAAAAACCTAGTAGCATTACGCGCTAATCTATTGTTCAAGAGTCCTTCCATAACTTTTTACATTTTTAAAAACTCAATCTTTTCAGGAAACGCTTTTCCTAGAAGACTTGTTAGAAATTTCCTCTTATTAAGGTCAATCTCTCCTATTAAAATGAGGTGGTGCTTATTTTCAGAACGTTGTAATTGAAGATTTGGGTTAATATCTGCTAATTTTTCTTATATTTATTAATCGTAATTATAGTCTCAGCTTGTGTTTTCTTTTACTCTGTATGATCTCATCTTTAATTAGAAAGATTAATTTTCGAGCTTAAAAAATAAAATTGTAATATTTTGACCAAGCGTAAATAATTCGTCATCGATCGAACTTACAACTGAAAGACAACATTCAAATGATTTTAAACTTATATATATATATTTCTAATTCTTTATTTTTTATAAGAATGCCACATAATTATCTCAGTGTACTGTAATAGATCCTTTGAAAGACACCAAAGCAAATATGTTCTACAATATGCAAGCTGCTTGGTTACATTTACTAAGCAGATTTATGAACTGAGTCTTGCTACTAAATTCAAGTGAGGGTTGAACATTTGAACAAACGTCTCACAGGCGATAATACAAGTTCATTTACATCAAATAACGTTAAAAGTGCGTTGACGCCGTCATTATAACAGATAAGAATGAATGACGCGTATCATCTACTTACTCAGGGGAGAAAATATGAGTCATTTTTCCAGCAGAAATAATGTGGTTGGAAAAGTAAATTAATAAATAATAAGAGAAAGAAGGCAGGGTAGGGAAAAATAACCGCGAAGCATTTTATGCGCCGCGGCGCCGGTGTGATTTGTTAAAGCGATTCAAGATTAGGGCACACAGCCGGTGTTGGGCAAAATTCCGATTTCCGCCCATTGTAAAGGTCCACGAAAACGAAATCACTTGTTAGGTTTCCCGAAACAGAATCACTTTTACGCCAATTCGGTTCTGCTCAGCCAATATAGCCGATGAGTTCAGGCGGCGATTTCACAAGCATTCTTCCGCGATTTATTCATGACGGGTACAATATTATGAGGACGTGTACTTTGAGCTCCATTATTTATTCAATATTGAGAAAGGCATGATTGCCTTATTGTTAACGATTTTGTGTTTACCTGGGAATAATATAGATAAATATGTCTCAATATAGGAAAATGTCGATATACGGTGAATGTTGGCTTTTTTGTTCATGTTTCTACATGTAATTTTATCCATTATTTGAATCCGTAGAAAGTGTAGGTGTTTAACAATACAAAAAGTCAGTATCAGAATATTCATTGCTTTTATTTTTGTTTTTCTTAGTAAAAACAGGTAAGCGTATTATTTATCGACTGATACTAACTGGTTTAGATTCAAATTTTTGTTTTTCTTTGTTCAACACGCAATTAAATGTAAAGGGCTTTTCAGAAAAACGATCACCTTCATCAGTAACCTTTAATAGTTCACTTCTGGACTTAGAGCTATACATAGGACATAGATTTTGGCCTATAACAACTATCAAGATAACAATTTACTAAAATTCAATATGCAAAAGAGTCAAATAAACTCTACGACAAAGTTTCCGTTAATCTAACTTTTGTGAGTTTTGTGACGACATGAGGGTCGACTTGACTAGTGCCAAAATTAGAATATTTGTCTCGACTCAACAAGTAGTCAAACAACGGTATTTGTGACAGTTGACTCTCAGAGCACGAAGTATTTTTAAAAATAACCTATGGCAAAATTACTATTAATTTGCTGATGGCAGACCTACGTAGGGACTGTATCTTGGTTGCGATCCGTACAATCATTTTTTGTACAGCTGTAGCGTAATAGCTACCTATCTACTAATGATCTAAACCTAGAATTAAGTTTAGATAGAGATCGGTAACAATAATTACTATTAATGCTTGATGTATCTTTAATTGTTTTTAAGTTTCAAAATTGTAATAGAAACATGATATATTTAGTACTACTGGCTGATAACAACACTGTATTTTATTTAAATTTTCCTTTTGAATACAAACTCAATAAAATATTTTGTCCGACTTATATTACACACATCAAAAATAATAACGCTTTAATCGTGAACATGAACCTTAATTTTAATGGCGGCTCTTCGCAATATGTTAGTATAATTATTTACATAAATTAATTACATCAAAGTTGAATGTTAAATGGAAACCGAAGAGTGGAAACTTCAACGTTGTAACATATTCACAGCTGTTAGGTGTTTAAATTTTTAATTGTTCCTTGTTGTGATTACTTAATTGAACAATAACATATAACCTTTACGATATCGTTGGCTAGATGTTTATGACTAACACGAAGTCCACACGTAAAGCTAATAAAATAATACGATTTATTATCCTTCTGATCATTATTTACAACATGAAGTTACTCAGACGAAATTAAAATGAGTTAAAAACAAAACAGTGTCCTCCGTTTTAAATCTATGTACCACCAGAGGAGCCCCGTGGTATTACACGCGTTTTATCAGATACTGTTCATCCCGCGCGAACACTTCTCTCGGTAAAAAGTCTATGTGTTAATCCAGATTGTTAGCTACCTCTATAATACATTTTATCACATTAATGCAGAAGTTAGAGCGTAAAGAAGTAACACACATATGTACATAAAGTAAAAAAGGAGAAAATTTGTGACTCAAATTTTGGATTCTATATAATATTAGTGTTGTTGTTGCAAGGTGAAATTAAAAATTATAGGCATTGTTTTTTTAAAAGTACTCCCGCACTTGGAATAAATCCTGTGACGTGAGGGACTACAAACATACATGAAACGAACACAAAGAGCACCCAGACTTAGAACAACTATTTGTGGATTACACAAAGTGTTGTCCCGTATGGGGATCGGACATACGACACTTCGGTGCAGTAGGGAGCGGCGAGGCGCTTAAACCGCTACGTCATCCATGTAGTCTACATAGTCAGCCTCTGACTACGGCAAGTGCAACCTGCCTGAAGTGTCAGGTAATTTTATCATTAAACATGAAAGTCAAAAGTTTGTGTACTGTTTCTCTTTTGCACCTTAGTGTGATCTTCGGGTAAAATCGCATTAATATACAAAGGGCACACTTACGTAGTATTTGAAACACAAGTGACATCACAGTGTTTAAATCAAAGAAGTTTTCTTGATGCAATTTATAAAATGTTCCTGTAGAAACTTTTACAAGAGTTAGAACAGTCTTATCTTATTCTAGTAACTGACTACTACAAATTCTGAAATAAATGTTACATACATTTGGAGTACATATTTTGACCTTAAAAGATAATTAATGTGGAACTGAATAGGTGTTGAGTTGTGCAGAACTACGACAATAAACAGATACCTTACATAAAACATTCCAAGTGCGGCTTTCTACTTTTCGTTTTGATTTACGAATTTTCTGAATGTATTAGGATAATTCCGTTCGGCGAAATCAAATTACAAGATCAACCACAGAAATTTATATCTACCTACATGATAGGTAGCGACAAAAACTAGCATAACACAACGATCTTAGTTAAGAAACAATTCTGTAGTGCAGGTTCAATGTACTCTAGCATCCTTTAAGAGTTTATGAATTGTGTAATTTGTGTTCGTGTATAAACGTGTGTGTGTGGTGCTTTAAAATTGGATAAAATAAGCGACGTAGGTGTCGAATTGTGTGCAAGCAAAACCAAAATTAAGCAAAAGAATTTTTATGATTCTATCTAGGGATACGGCAGTGCCCCGATAAGTTAGGCAAAAAAAACCATTACTGTCATTAATCTGAAGCCAATCAAGACATTATCTTCAAAATGAAATTTTTAGTGAAAAAAATGTACGATCAAATTGTTACCTTAAACTATTCCTTAGTAATCAATATTGGGTATAGATTTACTTGGGAACATTAAACAGTAATAAAAAATGCAAAGCAATTGCTCTATGAACACTATTTAGGTTTGTGTGTTTGGTCTGATAAAGTAACATTTAATTAGGGTTATTAGTGATTATGTTGTTGTGTGGTGACCGAGTTACAATTATATAAATAAAGATGATTAAACTGAACACAATGACTATTAAATGTTGTTGATTAAATAATTAGGTTAAAGCAATCTGGTTTGTAAACAACTGTTTTTCGGAAGAAAGACCTCGATGTGAAAATTGCACTTCTCATGTACTATTTGTTGGTGGTGTATTAGATTATCTTTGTTCAATAAGTATGTTAAAGTAATCAAAGTTTGGCTACTTATTAAAACAAAAATATCCTCCATTTTAGTGTCTGTAGAATATAATAATAATAACAAAATTCTCTAGTTATGGCTATAAAATAAGTGCATTTGAATTTGGCTGTATTCGGGTTCCTTGGATTTAAAAAAAAGTAATCTTCCTAGCCTTTATTACTAGGCTAGGCTACTAGTTCAACTGCTTTTACCTGAATATCGGTTTTTTCACGAAGCGACTGGCATTAGACCTTCGCAAACCAAAGGATGAACTGAGTTCGAAGATTGATCTAGTTGTCAGAATATTTGTAAGCACAATAGAAAAACAATATGGCATAATTTTAATATTAATTTCAATATAACACAAATTTCAACACTTGTGTATAATATTTTCTTTAGTTTGCATAAAGTTGTTCGAAATGGGTTTTGTAAATTACAACTAATCTTGTCCAAGCAATGTTCAAAAGTAAGACTATTATCTTAATATTTAACTGCCTAATAAATCACGTAAAGACATTTATAACTTTTATTATCTACTCTGTCTTTAAAACACCCTTCATATTTTACTCCTGTTTCATCACACCCTCAGCACCATTTTAAAAATACGAGATGTTAAATCAATTTTGTAGCTGACAACATTCGCAAGGCGGAGTCTTTTAATAAAACAAGCATTTCGTAAACAGCCTCGAGTTTTATAAGCAAAAAATTGACGTTCACCCGCAAACAACATCCGGCATCATCATTTTATTAGCTATTCTTTTTATATTCGCAAAATCTCTGTCTGCCCGGGCGTGCTCGACTCTCTCATTGTTTCCTCGCGTAACTTTAACCATCTTCCATAAAGCTAAGTTTAAAAGTGGTAAAACCGTGCTCAAATGTGACGTCAAATGACGAACGAACTTGTCTGGCCGACATGAAACGTGGCGTGACGACGTGTAATCCTTATGGACTTGACAACGTAATTGTTCCGCCATTTTGACAATGTGCCAACTCAACAGACGATTTACAACGACGAATTTTAAATGAGTGCGTCGACATGTGTTTGGTTATCGCTCCTTTCTTGAGGGGGAAAGTTTTTGACATGCTACTGGTACTGTGTATTGTTTTCGAAGTCATGTGTACACCCGACAGATCAGATTGAAGTGAGCCACAATTCGTGTTTGATCAAGATAAAGCGACGCGCGAAGTAGAAATTAAGATCTTAAGTGAAAGATACGCTAATGTTGAAAGACAGCGTTGTTAAACTATAAGCTTTTATACATTTATTATTGCTCCGCTAGTAATAACTGTCAGTTATTTGTTTTACCGTGAAAACACGGTAAAATATTAGTGACAAAATTTTAAAGGTGCCACATATTTATCGAAATTTTTATAAGGTTTTACATGGTTTCTGTTGATGATACCTGATAACTTATTCTATTGTTATATAATTCTGCTTCTACACACTTATTCCGAACTTTTAAAAACAGTGCAAGTAATTTTATTATTTTGTATTAGTATAGCACTATAGTAGTAGCCGACCCCAAATAATTTTACGAATAATAAAGGTTAGGAACATAATGATATTGTGCTAGCTGCAAACAAAAATATTTCAGTAGTTACACCTTCTATTACATGTACATATCCCGGGACAATTGTACATACTTAACATTGCTTAACTTTATCAAGCATGCAAAGTTTTAAATATCACTTAAAATCTGTTATTTTTTTTCTGGTAATACATCTATATAACAATAATGTATTCAATTAAAAACAAAATCTATATATCTAGACATCTCATATACAAGTGCTATAAATATAAAAGTGCTCGTATGCAACTTTTAGATACTAATCAGTTACGATTTCAGTATCAGATATAGTACTAATGACCCTTGACACTATAATTATATTGACCTCTTGAAGCCGAGGATCGAACCAAGTGGCGTGTAATTGGATAACCTATGTCCAGCAGTGGACTGTAAGAGGCTGATAATACATCTTGATACAAAACTAGTAAGTTCATGTAATTCAACTAACTATGGAAGGTTTATATGCGAAATGAATACGAGTCTAAGAGAAATATCCAAAAGCGTAAAGCCTGTCTTACTGAACTGAACACATTTGTTTTCTTCCAGAAACTTTTATTTGATAACCAATCCGGCAAGCCAACTGAATAAGATAAACTTTCGTAATAAACTTCTTGTCCTATCTCCTTAGAAATAAAAACTTTCACTCAAAGTGATGTTCTAACAAACCCCAGGCTGTCTTGTAATTTAAATTGTTTAAGAAAAGTCGGAATACTCACTTTTGATACACAGTTTTGGGTATTAAAGAAAGTTGTTTTAAATCGTCATGTACATTTACGTATAATAAAGTATTCGTGATATTAAAGATTTCACTTTGTTTTACAAGTTTTTAATGAATTTTATATGGAAAATTATATTTTTGTGTTGTGTGTTATCTCTATACTTAAAGGGTTTCAGGTAAAGTCGACCTGGATCCTTTAAGGGGTTTGTAGTACTAATAAGGTTTTTAAACGAATTAGCAAAATTAGAACTTATATTATCATTATTTTATAAGTTTCATTATCAACATTGTAGTTAACAAATTTGACTAATATAGATCCGCCAGATAAGTAGCAGCTGTATTGAAAATATGTACCGTAGTGTCAGCTACCTGTTAAGGTATAATAGTGTAGGATAATATTATACCTCTAGGAACCCCAATGTGCCACAGCCAAACGAAGCTGTTAAAATTTTTAGGTACTCAAAAGTTAATATGAGTAGGGATGCATAACTTGAGAGCTACAAGTCACGAATTCGAAACCACTTACGTGTGGGATTGTCGGCGATCTTGATAGTATATCTTTGTGCTCAGACAACTTTCTATTGTAGTTGAAAAGAGATAAAGCTGATTGACACACCTTTCTTATCTGTACTTTTGACATAAACATGTTTTATTACATCTTTAACTTTATTTGTTTCGGTAAATCTCAGGTTCAATAAATTCAGTAAGTGATCAGGTTTGATCAAAACTATTTTATTGGTTAAGCTCATTATTGTTTGATTTTTCTATATTACCTATATTTTATTTTAATGTTACACAAAGTCGATAACATTTCAAAACTCATTTTTATTCCATAGTTTAACACATACACAATTTCTCATCAAAATCATCATCATTTCAGCCAAAAGTGCTTTCCACTGCTGGACATAGGCCTCCCCCAAGGTTCTCCACAACAGCCGGTCCCGTGCCGGCCGCATCCAGCGCCACAGTATTTCTACTTCTGCTTCGAAAATTTTTATTCAGTTTAAAATCACGAATTACGCTCTGAAATATTTTTAATGACAACGGCAGTTTCTTTGAACAACTACTGCAATTTTCTGCATGGTACAATGTTATTTGCTTAAACAAAATTAAGATTTGAATTATCAAGATCCTTTAATAGTCCACTCCAAAATTCATCTTATAACATAATAATACTCGTACATACCCACATAAAACACGGTTAGTTTTCATATCGTTTGATAAACTTACAATGACTACCTATTTAGTTCAATATCTTTAAGCCGTAAGCTACAATTTGTGAAAAGGGTCGACATTTTACCGTGAATCATGTAATGTAACTCAAAAGCGGTTACCAAAAGATATTTGGTAAAAGGGACTCGCATCGATTCTAGGGTCCGGAAACCGATGTCTTTTATGTTTAAACGATCAAAAAAAATTCATTTGATATGTATGCCAGAATGAATATTTTTGACAAGTGAATAGAAACTTTCAATAGCGGGTATCATGTATCGTGATCCTTGGCCGATGAAAGTGGAATTTGCTACCAAATAGTTACGGATAATTTCAGTTGCTTTGACAATTTGCGTCAAGACGATTAATTTTAAGCGAACTTGTGCAAGTCATTTAAAATTAGTTATATTTCGTCCATTTTGTGTATTGAAACCAATTTATGTTTATTACATGAGTCTGTAAATAATAATACTACAGCAATTTTAAGACTTTTGTTGAACAAGAACTACATATTAAAATAATTGCTATGCATGAACCAGAATGGTTTGTTATTCGGGCAATATGTGTTGTCGTAAATGGCAAAATGCGCTGCGTTTCCAACAGTTAAAAATTTCCTACGAAACTGCCTAGTATTCAACAAAAGTATATCATTGCTTTAAAACTAAGCTAACAAAATTGGAATCTATAGAATGGTACTATATAATATAAGTTATTATAATGAATGATATTATAAACATACGATTCGATATTAAATATAATAAAGTTTTAAGCAGATGCGATTTGTACAAAGGTAAATGAAAAGAAAGAAAAACCGATAATGACTAAAATCCAGTGAACAACACTGAATAGTGCTACACTAAGGGTAAATAGATCCTTTAGCATAAAAACATTACCGAGTACTGCTCATATATCATAGAGATATAAATGTCAGTTACGTGTTAATTTCGGTGATGTTCGACTAGCTTTCGGACCCTTCTTCAAGAAAATTGTCCTGTTTTGACTGTGTCTGGCGTCACTCTTTAGACCTGACTAAAGATCTACGTGTGATAAGTCTAAATTAATATAGTATATATTTCAGGAGCTACTTCTTCTAGTCCACTAATGATACAATTGTATTCTTTCTGTGTGGTGACGGATTAAGAATACGGAGTATCACCACCCCTACTCATCGCGTGAGCGTCTTAAAAGCCGATCAAGTGAGTAAACTAAGCAGGACAACTGTACTGTAATGACAAGGAAAAATTAAAACAAACTCTATGGCAATTCGTCTAGAGTTCTAGACAGATGGACGACGGACGCTAAGTCTAAGCCCTGACTAATAAATTTTGTTGATTATTATAATGATGATTGCAATGTACAATTTAGATGAGAAAGGAAAGCATATGTATTGAATACCTATAGAAAATCGATTTAACTTGGCAGAGTAGAAGTACTAAAGCAATCGAATGTCAAAGTGATATAAATTATGGATAGATTCCCTCAATGTGTATAATATCGTAGCTTTTGATTCATACGTTTTGTTAATAATAAATGGTTCGAGGTCGGATAATAACCTAAACACCCCTGGTATGCTTGCATCCGGTTTCCGCACGCTATCCTGTTAGTGTTACGAACATTCATCAATAATTCCATTCATTTATTGTTTGTTTATGACTTACAAATATACACAAGGTGTATAATATTCAATAAATGGCTCGTGCCTAAGGTCTATTGTGTATTATAATTTCGATTAGCGTACTTTGTAATACGGATTTGTTTAAGGGATTACAGACCTGTTTGGGACATGGAATAAATACTTGTTATTAAAAAATTGATTAAAACGATAAAGTCATGTAAAAAGACAAATATGAATAAACGTTTCATTTTCCTAATAAGATCAGGTGATATCTGGTCGGGTTTGGGGTATACTGCAGTCGCATTCTAGATTTTATTTTTAATACAACGTAATGAATGTTGAAGATATCTCTAGCAGTGTTTGTTGGGTATGTCGAAAGTGATTATCTCGTACAAACCAAATTCAACGTTCGATTTTAAGAAAATCTAGGGTATTCACCTTTACTCATACCACAATATTCCCCAGTATTAGTCTATACATATTTTTCAAGTAATTTTTTTTAATTCATGTTATTTACGTAGACAACATACAAAATATATATTACAACGTATCACTATCTTATCGCCTACAAACTGACTCCATAGGAACATTTAAAAACTATAATTGATTGTTATTCAAAGTTCAAGTTGCAGTTCAAACATTTCATTCAGTAGTAATAGAAGCAAATGCATGAAATTTGTGGTTGTTTACAGCCGACTTGTTGAATAGTTAAACGTATAGGCGGCGCGTCGTGTTTACATGACTTAATCAATATTGATTACATGTTTAGTATTTCCAATGAAAGTTATGGTTTTTGCTTTTTATTATTAACATGAATTATATTTTTAAATAGTTAAAGTACATTAAGTTTTCTCGAAACAGAGCTATCTTTCGTTACATTTGGACCTGGTTCGACCGAAGTCATATTACGACCCCCTTAACTTAGACGTAAGTGTTTCGCGTCGATTCTCTTTCTACAATTCCTAACGCCTCTATTCTCTTGTATTTTTGTCTAAAATTTTTTTTTGACCACGAGACTTTGCGTTGAGAGATGTCATTCACATACATTTATTAGTTTTCTAATATCGTTTAGGTTTGTAGAATGTCAACTTGGCTAAGGCAGCTAGTGTTACAGGAGTGAGTGAAGTTAACGGAACTCACCTGATTTTGAGTGTCTTGTGACTTTTGAGTTGTAGGAGTCCATGTGCAGCGAAAATCACTTATTATTAGATGACCTGCCTGGTCACTTAACTCCCCAGTACCATAAAAAAACCCTAATTCAAGCATAGATTAGAAACGAAATCCAACTTATTTTTATCCCAACTGTGTGTGTAGTATAAACATCATATAAGTAAATGAATACCTACATAATTTAAATTATTTATTAATTACGGTCCATATTCTGTTTGTTGTTTACAGTCATCGTCGTGTTTTATAAATTATTCATAGCTTGCTGTGGAGTATGTTCATTCATAATCCTACAATTTACCACACTGTGAAACATATTATTGCTACATTTATTGAGCACATTACTACAAATAACACTTTGCAACGAATATTTACTCAATTATTAACTCTAGACAATATTTAAACGGTTTTGTCACTTAAGTACTCGTATATTATATTTACTAAGTATTACAGAATTATTCTGTGGAGATAGATCCCGTTTTCCCCAGATCAACTTTACCAACTAGTAAATTAATAAAAAAGACCATACGTAAATGTAAATGAATAAATGTAACAAAATATAACACAATACGACATATAATGTGCCAATTCCTCAGTTATGAAGTACCTTATCTAGACTAAAATCACTAAAGTTGTATTTAGTGCTGCCAAATGCAATTTCGTACACTGAAGGTGCATGAAGGACTAAGCCTATTTCAGTTTAACAAAACTAAAATTGGATAAGTTAGTGCTTATTTGCTTACTTTTTTATTAGTGCTGTACGTAGTGAAAGCTTTTAATTAGAACCGAGATATTAATATCAGGGTATGCCATACACCCGTCCTACATGTAAACTTTAAGTGAGTTACATTTTTTTTTGGATTGTTTTTTTTTAACGTGATTTACCATAGATATTAAACCAATTTATTTTAGCGGAGTCGGATGTAAATTTATTATCCGACTGCGTCAGAAAAACGGTAATGCTTTTCGAGTATATGTATAGGTTTATTTATGTATATTATATATATTTGGCATATCCTGCAGCCCCAATGGCTGGACGGCTTTTGACATATAAGCTTTCGTTGAATTTATCAGATTTGTCGTAGTAACATAAGCTACATATATTTTCAAAGTACGCCACCGCTAATGAAAAAAATAAGGATGGAGGGTTTTTTTTTCTTACCTTAGCTGTATCAAATGAAACATCGTGAAAATATCAATTCAGAAATGTATATATCTTATCAGGTTTTAACATAAATTGTCAAAATTCTTCGAAAGAGTTGCAAGAACTAAGATATTTCAACTCTACAAATTGATACTTGAAGAACTTTTTGGATAAAACTAAAGGGTCTGAAATCACTGTTGCAATCACTCAACTGCTTAAAAGTAATGAATTGAGAAGAGAAAAACAAGTATCACAATGTCTAGATATTAAATTCGACTTACTTATGCTTTGGTTTTGTAAGCTTACTTGATCAAATAAGGAAATAAAATAATAATATATAAATAAGGAAAGAAAAAAATAGTCAAACTAAACACTTTATGGTGCTGCAGGCGGAGACAAACTACTGTGTTACCTAGAGGCAATGAAAGAACTAACAAAATTACGTTTGTCACTGTATGCGGCACCATAAAGTATTTAGTTATTTAGTAAGCTTAAAAAACAATGCAGTTTATATAGATATTGTGATACTTGTGTTTCTCTTTTCAGTTCATTACTTTTAAGCAGTTGAGTTTTTTGTTTTTTTGTTTCTGTAAGTGTATACTGTTCATAGTTTACGTTAAAAAAGAAATAATCCTTTATTTTTGTTTTCTAGGAAAGACATATGTCCAGCAGTGGATTACTGAAGACTGTTTATAACGATAACAGTGTAGAGTTGTCTGTGATTGAGAACAATGTTACATAACATGAGATTCTACAGAACCTACCTTAGATTGTACACACGTATTTGCACCTACACAATAACGTCAACGAATCCCTAGTTTACATGCACTGAAACAAAGAGCTCTATTCACCTACTAACCTACTTCGTAGTAGTTATCTTGTATACCACGAATCGACTGGCTTTAGGGATGTTATTACGTACGTATACCTACATACATTTCGACTCCATGAATGAACATGTAGTTAAATTAGCAATTTTGTCATTGTAACCGCGTCGATTACAGTGTTTTATGTCTGTATAACACGGGATTCTAAGTCTTAGTAACTATTATAACACAAATTAGTATTGCAAGTTGTTGGCGATACTAAAAAAGGAAAAGTTCAAGTAATTCAAAATAACATAATCAATAAATAAACAAATAGATATTTCAGACATTTAACATACAACGCCATCTAGTTTCAAACTAAGCAGAGCTTGTACTATGATAACTAGACTGACTGACAAAAGACTTAGAACTGTTTTTTTTTGTAAGTACATACATATTAAAGATACAAAACACTCTGAAACAAATATTTTTAGATCAGACAAACATTTGGTCCGACCCGGGAATCCAACCCGAGGCCTTAAGCACAGCAGTCGCTTTTGCTACCGCTACACCATCGTGGCAGTCGCATTAAATGAACATATACTTAACACAAATTAGTGTTGCAAGTTGTTGGCGGTACTAAAACAGGAAAAGTTCAGTACAGTAAAGTTATAAATGAACATATACTTAAAGAATTTATAGGCGAAGACGAAAGAATAAAGAATTCTTACTAACTACACTCCGATAGAATTATTAGCTAATAGTCATATGTTATTCATTAGCTGACAATTGCAATTACTAGCAGTCGATGGTCGGAACTTAAGTAATGGTTTAAGGGTGGCACAGCACGTTCGCGTTAGGGTTACCACGCTGTACTCATACGTAAGGTCAATTACTCTTGAACAACCGACGAAGCTCAACAATATTGTCCTTGGGTAATCTGGTTATGTATATTCATACCATAATAAAGTTTACATAACGTGTTTTATTTGATAGTTAATTATGGAGAAATCTACATTCATGATCGTATTAAAGGGTATTTCTATGTCGATTATTGAACGAACAATGGGTAAGAAGTAGAATTCAGATCGAAGTTCGTTTAAATCTAGCGAATATTAAAGTAGATTTAAGATACTAACATAATTGATGAAGATACTAATGAAGTTATCATGGTAATATTTTTTTATAATTACTGCTAAATTTGTTAACAATTTGCGTCATTAACCATTCAATAGCTGGCATCAAAACTTCCAAGAAGTAGTTCTCTGTAGCTTTGTTTTTATTCCCAAAATATAGATTACTCTGAACGAGTTAAAATGTACAACAAACGTTGTTTTCAGGTAAGAAAAATAATTACTTATTTTAACTACTTTATCGTTCTTTGTTATATTAAAGTATTAAATTATGATATTCAAACTTAAAACTGAAATATTTAAATATTATATTAGTCAATTATAATAAATTTTGCTTGTATAATTTTATTGCAAAACATTTTATTTATATCAAAAGTATGTACATATAAATTGTGAGTTGGTTATATGACTAATGTATTAATTTGGTATTAGTCTCATATCGTTTATATAAATGTCATATTCACCATGTGTATTTTATATTTAGTTTTATACATTGAAATTCCTAACGCTGTTATCACTGTTATTAATCGGTCGGCATTTCTATACTTAAGTTATGTAGACTTTTGTAATTACCAAGTTTATTAACATATTTGCTCCAAAATTAACATAACATCGTTTGAAAAGACGTTTTTAATATATTTTTTGAGTAGAAATGCTTGAAGTGGTTAAAACTTTTTTAAAGTGTTAAAATATTACATGTAGAATATAGATGATAAGATTTACAACGGACCTCGAGAAGAAGCACAAAAAAATTTTTATTGAAATCAGAATTTTAATTTTTGGTGGCTTATATTCAATAGAAAATATCTCTGCTGTACCCAATAGAAAAGATACGACAAAGAAAAGACGAGGAATAATAAAAGCTGCCCATTTGAGCGTCAGGAACTGAACAGGCAGGTAAAGAGGCTGGTAAGTCGAGACATTCGGTAATCAAATACTAGAGTGATTGAGGACGTAATTATTCGAAATAAGGGTACAAAAATCTTTGTCAGCAGCACAAGACACCATCATCATCTCTAAATTAGAGGTTCGCAATACTGTCGGAAAGCTTTATGAGAACCTATATACGTAATAAATCGACCCACCCAAGATCTACAACGCGAATAACCCGCGTACTAGACTGTCACGCCACCTCACAGACGAATTTTCCGACATCTAGGCAACATTAGAATGGCACTCGGACAACACAACAACAACAATAAAGTTCCGGGTGAAGATGGAATTATAACAGAGCTTCTAAAAGCCAGTAGAATTTCTATATTAGAAGAGCATTCAAAATATTTAATTCTGTCAGTTATACTGCTACTACACAAGTGGTATGAACAGGAGCGTGGTAGTGCTATTCTTCAGGAAAAGATAAAAACCTACCGAAAAATAAACACACAGTAACGCTTCTGAGCTATGTGTACAAGTTTTCTTTCAAGGATCATTACGTTTCGTCTTGCCCCGAAATTTGATAGCTTCCAGCCCATGGAACAGGCTGGGTATTGAAAAGGCCTCAGTACTGTGAATACACCCATAAACACTAAGGCAAATATTGAAGAAAACAGAGACTTATTACCAGCTCCTCTGTCCAGCGTATGTGGACTACGAGAAAGTGCTCTATATCATCGAGATCTGAACTGTCATGGAATCCATTCAGAGATGCCTGATCGATTGCCAATATGTCCAAGTGATAAGTTGTCTCTATGAAGTTGCAACGATGACCGTCTGAAGTACAAGAAAAGAGCACAGGACCAACCCAATTGCATCGAGGGGTAAGACGGAGAGACGTTATATTTTAGAAACTGTTTACCAACGCATAGGAAGAGGTGTTCAAAGAGTATTGTATTTGTGAAATTATACGCTGATCGGTTTAGTAGTTAAGCAGTGAAAGTGTACTTGGTGGTACGCCAACTAACAAATTCACTTTCACTAATTTATTTGTTATTAGGTTGAACACTTAAAAACATTTAAGAAATTCTTAAAATAAATAATAAAAAAGTCAATTTGTATTTTGTGATACATCGTTGTTATTTAGTCTATTACAAAAAATAATCATTTAACACACGTACATATAAAATTCAGAATGTATAACAATAAAAAAAAAAAAACTAAAATTGTAAAGAACTTTCTAATTAAATCGTTCAACTCATTTGTTGAAAAAATTATTGAATTATACACAAAGCGGGGGTAGGCAGTCAAAGTCATTATACATTATAATTTTATTTCATTTAAACTTGTTTTGCCCAAGACTGGGACGGTTGGCGCTCCTTGGGGAGACCTTCGTTTAGCAGTGGACGGTGATAGGTTGATTTGATGAAACTTGTTTTAAAATCTTTTAATTATTTAAAAATTAACAATATGTAAATTAGATCCTATTAAATGCGATTGATTCTTCCCAGCCGATTTCGGCTATGGTGACCGCTTCTAATCACTATTAGATGCGACACTAGACTAATCAGCTCTTGCATGGCCTCTGATGGCTACAGTATCCAATGCGCAAACATGCGCTCGCATTGGCGGTACGTGAGGACACCACCGATAAAGTTGTTGGATTGGGCTGTTGGTAGTTTAACCTCAAGAGCATCGTGTTTCGCATCCAGGTCGGATTGCCTCCGCTCCAAAAAGTCATGTAACTCCTGTGTGTCACTTAGGACGGCAACTGGCCCTTTCCCCCCACTTTTGAGGCTGATAAATGCGATATATTCCTAAACTTTACTACATGTTAGTTTTTCAGGAGTAATATTACTATACTTATGTATACTATAGATAAATGTATCCTCAAAGTTATAGTACTATTACAAAGATGAGGTGTTTTGCTGTAGTTTAGTTGAACACGCTAATCATAGAAACTACTTTTTCGAACTAAAAATATCTTTTAGAATCAATTACCGATTGATCGAGGATAACGTTATGACCAAAATAGGATAGGAGCATCAATGAATGGTTATAAAATCGGAAAGAAAAATCTTTTGGGTGAAGCAAACAAAGTTGCGCGGATCAGATAGTAATATTTGTGTAAATTAGATTCATTAAAGATAGCAGTATTTTTTAAAATAAATTGTATCCTAGGTCTTTTAGGATTCTTAATATCTCTTTGGACTACAAGATGCTTAGCTTCAGCTTCCTTATCAGTATATTCCTGTTTTCCTAAAATTCAGATGAGATGTAGAGCACTTACTAAAATCTCCTTGTTCACGACAACTTGTTTCGGTAGTGAATATATGATATTAGTTTCATGATGTTTCGTCCTTCAATGTAGAACTTGAAATTACCTGCAAAAAAAAGAGAGATGTATATAAGCTGGGGATTTATTGAGCAATTATAGTAACAGAAATCAATTCAATAGTGCATACAATCAGTGGTTAAAGCATATAATGTATAAATGTATTTCATTTTTTCATCTCAAGATAATAATACTATTTAATAAAATAAACACTATAATAATGCAATTCTAGAAACTAAATCGAAAATTCTCAAAAATAAATTCTTAAAACTGTTGTAGTATATTTTAAATAACATTTTACTGTGGACTTTGATGGGATACCTGTTGAACAGCTGATTGAACCAATATAAATATGAATATGAAACATGAAATCATAACAGCATTTAAAAACCGGTATTAAAACAGTATCATTTTACTTTCATTTCATACATCAGGTCTTTCATATTTTTTTAATTTTTGTTTTATTTAGCAACAAAACAATACTAAACTCTCCCGAATTTATGAAAGTATGATAATTAAAGCCGGATAAGATCCAAAGACAGGAGGGGACTCCCTTCCTCAAATATTGAAGGAAGGAAGGTAAATATTGAAGAATTTTCTTTTCGTAAATATGTTCACAATTACCCTCAGTCTCTGGCTAACTGATTAAAATGCTTATGATCTATCCATTAAAAACCTATAAAATCCCATATACATGTGGAGGAACGGGTGTCAATTCCCTCCAACACAAAGGGACCCCCTGACCATACATACCAATCGGCGAGAAAATTATGCTTATCGTGATTCAGGATTAACATTTACCACATAGTTCAGCGTGTCTTCGATAGATAGCACTGTAATTTGTTTTTGTTGCTGTATATGGAAGTCACTACATACTAAAAACAATTGTAATTAATCTTTGTTTAATTGACAGTAGAGTTGTTTAAAGTTAACTGACAACTAACTGAATTAGTAAAAATGTGTTACTGATATATTCAAATCTTATAGATTTATTAAATTTAAAATTAAGAAAGTGAGAGTTAGTACTTAGGAACGTGTTAAGTACTCATATGTCTATTGTTGTTTATTTATAACGGAAGGATGCCGCCGCTTTATGGCGACTCAATAGTTTCCTTATAAGGAGTCACAGGTGACAAAATGCCGGATACATGAATCAAATAGCAGCACTGTCTTGAGTTATGTACCGACCACATTCAGCTGCTCCACGATGCATAAATACTAAAGACTTATTTAAAAATATTTTCATAAACTGCTAACAGATTAAACAAGCACACAGGCCATTTCAAAGTAAGAAGTTACTTGTACTCATGATCTCTACAAATATGGTTTTATCACCCACACGATGGATGTTCTATTACCTCTTAAATACAGATTACACCCACAGCCACTGATTGCACACTTAGTTTCTCCGCCTATACACTTTCGCTCACTGTGGTGTGTTGTTTCACTACAACGGCCTGATGCTAAACGTTGTCACGGTAAAGACGGCTGCCGTCATCATTGACGTAAACAAGTGCCATATATTGTCTCTTTACAACGCCAACGATCTTATCGACCACACGTTTAGCATGCTCAGCGGTAGAGCTGTCTATCATAGCTATCTAGAGGATAAGTTATGCAACTGTGATGGACTATGCACAGTTTACGTAACTGTAACCTGTCTATATTTTGTAGCATAAGTCTATATTTTGTTGTACTGAAATAAAAGCTTTCGTAAGGTTAATGATCTCTAGCGTTAGAAAGTGGTCTGTAAGCGGCTGAGCTGAGCTAACATAATATGCACGCTCGAGAGACAGCGCAGTGCGAAATTTTCTTTTAAGAAATTTTATCATATTGGGTGACACGATCCATTTCGCCTCAAACCAACAAAAGAAAAAACCTTGTGTTGATATTCTGTCCCGGTCATAGACTAGAAGTGAAACAATATGGTTGTTAATAATCGGAAAAAAGACCGACAAACCCAGTTTCAAAAAAAATGTATATATAATCTACGTACCAACTTGCTGCTGTAGTGTTTTAACTAAGCTAACCAATTAGTTAAGTATAAACAGTTACATCACTCGAAGGCGAACAGGTTTACTAGCATCGACATCGTCGTTAATTTCGTCTTTATGTCTTCCTTAAGCAAATAACTCTATGTATTTAAAGGTGGTACTAATATATCTTAGTTACAAAATATTTGTAGATTAATACGATACTTTGTTATACAGTCATGCTGACTAACAGCCTTTATAGCACTAAACCGCCCTGGATATTTTTTTGCCTACAATTTTTAAATGGTAAAGGTACTTACAAAGTTCAAGTCATTTTAGAATGCAAATAGACTAATAAACCTTAAATAGGTTTACTCTTACCATGAAAATATAATATATTATTTAAATATATTATTTATTTATATTAAAATGACGTTTTTAATCCTTTGTTAATTCCAGTTTGAAATCAAGATTGAAATATAATATGCTGATTTTTTAGTTATACTAGTTTACCGGTAAAACATATTTGTTACGCCGACTTTACCTAGCATCGTAAACAGCATTAAACTAAATCTCAAAACATCCAATTGATATATCGTGCTATTCGTTAAATCTAATAAATACTATTGTTACTTCTAATTCACTATAACAGCTGTATGTTACTGCCTTAAAAACCATTATTAAGCTGGGGAAAAACAGAGGGGACAGGGCTCGTCCCTGATTAACCTACATTTCCTTTCAGCACAGTAGATAATTTGTACAGTGCTATTAGTGGGTATAAATATTTGAGGTTTGCGGTTAATAAAATTAAGCCTATTGAGCAATGTATTTACTTCCCTTTGATAATTAAAGGGGCCGTACAACGATACCATTTTCATCGAAGTTTAAGCTGCGTAATCGCTTTAATTAAATTACTTTTATAAAAGTCAAACTGACAGCTTATTTTTTAATATCTGATAGAATTATACATCGGTGGATAAAAAGGTCGTTTTATTCAGTTTATTCGTGAGTAAATTGGTTGCCTCAGAATTTCGCTATTTAGCGTTTTTATTACATTGTCAATCTGTGATCCTTCGTTTCCAAATGATTGAGTCCTATAAGAAAAAAAAATTTAGGAAATAAGTAATTCACGAACTCAGTTTTATACAACATAGGCTCAAACAATCAACATTCTTATATATTTGTGACCTCGTTAGAAGAACGCACTGTATATTTGTTTAGCTTCAAACTTTCATTTTCAATACTCCCTTCGTTACCCCAACGTGTATTAGTATCTTTCTATTTTTGGGATTTCCTTGTACTATTTTAGTTACAAGTAACCGATATGCCAATTATAACTTAGTCTACAAATATATCTACTTTTACTCTTGTAAACAAACCCATAAAGATTTATTTATGGTTTAAGAACGTTTTTTCTCAGTAGAAATGCAATAAATTAGTTTATTGAGAAATGACGATGTCGATGAAATGACGATGTCGAATGTATACACATGTAATGTTTATTTTATCTACACCTTGCAAAATATATTGGATACGTGTAGATTTCTATCTAAATATTTTAAGTAAATATAAAACTTGTCGGCAAAAACGATAACATTTTAAACAATTTTAATTTTATTTAGTACAAGTAGTTATGAAAGTGTGATGTAAATTTTGTTTACATACGTCATCAATTTGTTTGTAAATCACATTGTCTGTTTATTTTAATATAGCGTTATCACTTATAAAATATTATAATTTTTGTAACGAAAATTCAGAACTGAAATCAATGACGATATGTGTGTACGATTATGGTGACCACCACTCTTGAATTCTATGCTTTCCATTAGGCAGAGTAGAGTCACTTTAGTAGTCTTAAAAAACCGTATATTTTTGTTATAATCGTAGTCTTTTCGATCTTGGAATGAAATTTTTGTGCGTTATTCTTAAATATGAAAGAATTACATAGGCCGCCATAGTGTGAGTCACCATACTGCATTGTGGCATTGAGCATGGTGACTACCACTCTTGGATTATATTCATGCTTGCCGTCAGGAAGAGTAGTCACCTTGGTAGACTCTAAATAAAAAAAGTAACAAAAAGTATTTAAGGTATAGTGAACCGTTAAAATACGCACGAGAGTAGCACCGTTTATCCAGTAGAAAAGCGATTAACCGCTCTTATTTGTCACAATAATTTTGACAGCGATGTACATATGATCGATCGAAGTATAATGTTGTACGACTATTTTTCAAGACTGGGTTAAATACACACTTGGTAAAGGTTATGTTTATGAGTATCTTGCTGATGGACTATCTAAATAGGTAATCTTTTTTAAATAATGTAAGAATTAAACCAAAGTAATACTTGTCTGCAAAATCCATTAAGGAATCAGCAGGTTCATAATTTAAAAGTTGATAAACAGCACATCTCAGCGAAATCTTACAGTAGCGGTTTTTCTTATCTCATTCAAGCACAAAGCCACGTTAAACTTCGCCTTTGTATATCATACTTTCGTGTAATCCTAAGAACGATCAAAGTAAACTAAGTTTAAAACAAATTCAAACTTGTACGTGAAGTTGGCCAATGATGTCGGAACTTGTCTCTTACAGCACTATCAAACTACCGGACATATTTATCAAACGTATCGCAAACACTACCGGAGTGACACACAATATTGCTGTGAAACTATTGACCATTCGGGATTTAGTTGTTCTAGGTGGATTCATTACAATTTTTGATTATTGTTTAGCTTGCTCAGTCTTCATCCTACTCAATTTCATGCCACTCTTGCATCATCCCAAATGCTTATTCCATTCTCGTTTCATCTTTAACATTATTAGTTTATTCTTAACTTATCTTAATTTCTGTTCTTAAGTCATCCGTATCCCTCCATTAAGTACTAAAAAGTACGGATTGCAGAATGATACATGCAATCAATTCTATTATTAATTAATAAAAATTATTTTAATTACTGTGTAGGACATACGTTCAAGTGTTCACTCTTCGATTATTAGTATTTAAGTGTTATTTTATTTTGAAATCTATGTTAATTGATACATGTATATATATGTATTTAAGAGTTCATTTTCTATGTAGACCGACCTCTGTCTATTTGAGAAACAGGTGTGATTGTGTTTTATTTGGTTAGATTATTGAGTAAATAAAATATAAAAAAAAAATATTTTAATTTACTCACTTAATGCATCTAGATGTCAATCACCTTTTCTTCAGTCTTTTAAATTTTCTTCATATTACACTCAAACGTATTTTATGAATAAATTGTCATAAGGGTGTTTTAAGAATAGTAAGTTAAACAAAATGGAATCAGTTGAGATTAGAAAGTAACGAAAATGTCCAGGGATGAATGTGAAATAAAAACTCGGACAAGTTGAGAAAATGACGTAGTGGGATGAAGACGAAACCATATTTTTAATGTTTAATTGTTATTCAACAATTTTTATTTGTTATTCGGATTTTTTTATATCTCAGGTGAAGCAATGATATATACTATGACGAAGGAAACGATTTGGTATCATAATTGAGATTGTACCCTGTAATCCATAATCTTAATACAAGAGGATACTGTAATACATTAATAATGATGTTATAAATGCAAAAACGATTAAGTTTGCTTGTTTAAATTATGCCTCAACTACTAATCTGATGACAAATAATTTTAACAGATCTTTCAGTCGGAATAACTCTTGTTTGTATTTAACTTAAGTGGTGATATCTACTTAAACGTAAATGACATCACGTCAATGTTTGTTACTGATCTGGCATGTAGCGATAACTCAGTCCATTGATATATGTAGAGAATTTAAACAGCTAACATTATCTGACAGCGATCCTCAACCGTTATGAAAGCGGTAGCGCAAAGCATCGCAATAAACTACCTAATAATTTACCTGTGGGGTTTAGAGAGCAACCGCAACGATGATCCACATAGGTAGAGTAGAACATGCCGCATCCAAGAGTTAAATCCACCTAATGCTCGACGTCATATAGGTAATATTATGTGGTCTTACAGCCCTTTTGTGGTTTGAGGAAGATCAAAGGTGAGCGGTGATTGAGCCCCTTTACTCAGGGATTGAAGAGTGTTTCTAAGGAGAGGAAGTCTTGTCAACGTTAAATGTTAAAACGATGCCTGGAATTATATATGTAATAGTTAAATGTAACACAAATTAATTTTAGGTCTTTCTTTTCAATAATGTGTTGTGTTTACCTATTATTGAAATAATATTATAATAATTAATAAAAAAACAGACAAATATGTTTATTTAGTATAAAAAATATGTATCACAGTCTCAGATTGTCAAAGATATAAGTATGAAGTGAGAAGTTATTTGGGTGAATGAAACGAATCTTATAAAAGTATTTTTTACCATTACGGGTAAACAATAAACACTAAACTAACTAAATGAATATTTCAGACATTTGACACACAACGCTATCTAGTTTCAAACTCAGTAGAGCTTGTACTATGATAACCAGACTGACTGATAGAATAATTATATACCTTCTTTTTTTGTTGTAAACTGTGTGTTTGTTGTGTATCTTTTTTTGTTAACTATTTATATAATACGTACTCCAAGTATTTGCAACTAGTTTAATAAATAAACTTAAGTATACAAAGTACGTATTGCCGGAAATACACATTTCGCAAAGAGAAGTGCGGCGGGAACTAAACTGTCTAGACGTTCATAAGTCGAGTGGGCCAGACGGCATACCTGCAGTGGTGCTCAAAAAGTGTGCCCCTGAGTTGTGCCCTGTACTAACGCGACTTTTCGCGATTTCCTACCGCAAAAGGCAAGTGCCGTCTTCGTGGAAGACTGCCCATGTGCATCCAGTGCCAAAAAAGGGTGATAGATCGGACCCATCGAATTACAGGCCTATAGCTATAACCTCCCTCCTCTCTAAGGTGATGGAGCGTGTAATCAACACACGGCTCCTCAGTTACCTGGAAGAGCACGATTTGATCAGCGACCGCCAGTACGGTTTCCGCCGCGGTCGCTCGACTGGTGATCTTCTAGTGTATCTCACTCACCGGTGGGCTTCAGCCATTGAGAGTCAAGGTGAGGCCTTGGCAGTTGGCCTGGATATAGCAAAGGCGTTCGATCGGGTCTGGCACAGGGGCCTTCTATCGAAGTTACCGTCCTACGGCCTGCCCGAGGGTTTGTGCAAATGGGTGGCTAGCTTTTTGTCTGGCAGACGCATAAAAGCCGTCGTCGACGGTAGCTGCTCCGAAAGCATGGACATAAACGCTGGTGTCCCGCAAGGCTCCGTGCTATCTCCAACACTATTCTTGCTGCATATCAATGATATGTTGACCATAGATAGCATTCATTGTTATGCGGATGACAGTACTGGAGATGCGTATTACACGGGCCGGGCTAACATCCCTCGTACCGCTGTAGTAGAAAGTCGCGAACAACTTGTGTCTCAAATCGAGAGCACTTTACACAGAGTCTCCGATTGGGGTCGGGATAACCTGGTCCAATTTAACCCCTCTAAGACACAAGTTTGTGCGTTTACTGCTAAAAAAACCCCGTTCACTGTAGTTCCACAATTCCAGAATACACCCCTTACCATCTCACAGAGTATTGGGATCCTCGGTGTCGACATCTCCAGTGACGTCCAATTTCGGACTCATTTGGAGGGAAAGGTGAGGCTGGCATCAAAAAAGCTTGGTGTTCTGAATAGAGCGAAGCGATATTTCACACCTGCACAAAGGCTACTACTGTACAAAGCACAAGTTCGGCCTCACATGGAGTATTGCTGTCATCTCTGGGCGGGAGCACCGAAGTACCAGCTTGAGCCTTTCGATTCAGTCCAGAGACGTGCTGTGAGAATAGTCGACGATCCTGATCTCACGGACGGTATCGAGCCACTAAGTCTTAGGAGAGACTTTGCCTCCCTGTGTGTACTCTACCGTCTCTACAATGGGTTGTGTTCAGAAGAATTGTTTGATATGATGCCCACAGCCACATTCTACCATCGCACCGCTCGCCATCGTCAGGGAGCTCATCCACATACATTGGAACCTAAATGGTCGCGCACAGTGCGGTTTCAGAGAAATTTTCTCCCGCGATCAATCCCGTTATGGAATGAGCTCCCTGCCACGGTTTTCCCTGGGAACTACAGCATGGGGTTCTTCAAGAAGGGGGTTAATAGGTTTTTGAAGGGTCGGCAACGCGCACGTGATGCCCCTGGTGTCGCAGGCGTCCATAGGCTGCGGTAGCCGCTTACCATCAGGCGGGCCGTATGCTTGTTTGCCACCGTCGTGGTATAAAAAAAAAAAAAAAAAAACGTATAAAAAGAGGATGACTTTTTTATTTTAAATCTCTATTGACTTAAAATAACAAGATCGGTCAAATTACAAGAACTAAACTCTAGCTATTATTTTTCACTGTTATACGAAGCTTTACTGAGAAACAGGGATTTACTAAATAGCTATTTGAACTGAATAATAGAATATCGAGAAATATTTGTTTGAGAATGCTAAGCTAACCCAACCAAATATTCGTCAGTTATTCCGTTTAAGCTAAAATTCTTTGAGCGGAACAAGGTATCGTACAGCAATAGACGAAAGAGCTTTAGAGTATCAGCTTCTTACAATTTGATGCTTTAGATAACAACTAAATGTTAAAAATTTAAAAAACTTGTAAGAAAACAATTAATATTATTGTTTAAGTAGTTGCTATGAAGATTTCAAGTATAAAACTAAAATAATATTTGCGAAAACCTTATACTTATAGACATCTATCCAAAAATAACGCGAAAGACTTAGAAAAGAGTTTTATTTTTACTAATGGTAGGTATGTTTTAAACTGATCTTTAAAAACACGTTAAATATAAATATTCATTAAATGTATTTAAAATTATTAATGCTGTAAAATATTTTAAAATGTAATCAATTACACAAAATAATTCAACCCAATACAGATCATTTAAATTTATACTCACCGTATTCATTCACTCAAATTAATATTCAAATTTCATCATAAATAATTAAATCCTGCTAAATATAAATGAAGAGTCAGTCAATACGTGTTATTTCTCGAATATTGAAAACGTAAATCATAACATTATTAAGAATTCATAACCCACATTTTTTCCGAAGTTTTAAGTAAAACAAGACTCATTTTTAAGACACCTGTCATTAATTCTCACTTAATTAAAGTAGCGTGTTCAGCCGGTTTAAAAGAGCATATCTAATTAAGTTTTGTCAATTTAATTCATATTATGTATATATTTTTGTACAAATTTTATTATATTAATATGACCAAATACATTTTATTATATTTATGAGCCAGTGTCAGTATGCCATTTATGGTAGTGTGTCTAGCCCTGCTCAAGCATAGAACGGACGTACTAACACGTGACCCTCGCCTCTTCCTGGCTAACGGGGGTTGCCCTTGTTTCCTGTTTCCCCTTCCACGATTTGCGGAAATCTTTACATTTCTCATTTTATCCGATACACATCAATAGCTTTTAATAGTTCGCTGTTAAGCATAAGCTTCTCCTGCGTAAAGAGTTTTTGGTCTACTATATCACGCTGGCCAGACGGGTTGGTAAGTTTTCCTTCTGTTTGCAGTGATCATGTCCTGCGTAATTTGTTCCCTTGGTCGCCTCTTACGACACTCATGGGATGAATAGGGGTGCTGACACAGTATTCCTAATCTGTCACTTCACTATTTAATTTTCTTTTTTTTCTTTGAAAATGATTATATTTCCAAGGTTTGGTATCACATATTAAATGTCGTAAGGTCATAAGATCAGTAAAAAAAACCTTTATTTAATATAAATCTTATATTACTATATATTATAAAACACAAGAGCGGAATACGCTTTCGATAATAAGTTCTGTAACTTAGAGGCGTAAACGAATTGCCAAACTTAGTGAAATATAAGCATATCTCCAGAAGTACCTTAAAACTATAAATTAAATATTTTCAGACAAAATCTATCTTATAAATTAATATTAATTACATGGAAGACTTCAACCCTACATGATATATTTTAGTAACATTTTGACGATAAAATAATTCACAGACTTATAGTAAAAGTTTTACCCTGTTACTGCTATTTGTTCTTTCATATACGCATTACCCAGAACACCAATAATAGAGCATGCTTTAGCAGTTCCAAGAAACAAATATTTCAGTACATACTTCACAAACGTTATTGTTCTACCTTATACAAAGAGTTATATTTTATTTGAATGTAGAAAAATAATACAGTGGCATAAAGCCAGTAAGTTTTTTATAACGGAAGTGTTTGCACCTTGTATGTACGTGGCTGTACGTATTTCACACAACACCAACAACTAAGCATTCAGAAGCACCATTTAAGGCTTCATATGTACTCGTGTGAGTGCAATTTACTCCTTTAAAATATTATAACTTACAAAGAAATAACATAAACAAGTTAGAAAATTAATAATATATGTGGCATGTTTAATAATCAACACATATAATAAGTTTTATTGGTCTAATAATAGATTAATAACTAAAGTAATTCGGTTTAAAACTTACTCAAAATGGCTCTGTGTGTTTGGATAGGACAGTCGTCCTGTTTTAAGTTTTCTGTAGCTACAGTGGGCTTTTTAGGCAGTATTTGATCACTTATAGATATGTTTGCAATACAGGAATATTTAAATGTGAAAAATACAACCAACGTCAACAAGAAGCACCTACGAGTTCTTAAAATAATTTTCACGGGAAAACCTTAAAAGCTTTGGTCACGTATCCAGAACCCTCTTTACTGGAATTGGAACTATAAATCGACAATCGACATCCGAGAGCTAAATTGTATAGAGGTTTCTTACAATGTCAATTGTCAAGATTATCAACATAATAACAAGTAATACTATAATTTTATGGACCTGTGTATTAACATAATACAAAAATTGATAAAATGATTTTGAGAAATAATACAATTTAGACTTTTATCTAAGACTTGCTATTATGACTTGCATATACAAGCAAAACTTTCATTTTGAAATATCGCGAACGCAAACAGTTGTAGATAATTTGTAATACAATGAGATCTTGTATTAGGACTTTTATTTAACTGAGTGGAAAAAAGGCAGGTTTCTTTCTTTGTCCATCCTATTTTCTTTAGTCTATTAAACTCACATGTTTTATATAATAAAATAGAGTACACACGATTGTAGAGTAAAATGTTAGTGTCAGTGACAAGGTTCCTCCCCCATTAAGCTGAGAAGTCAGTTTCTCCAAAAAAAATCCATATTTAAACTTACTAGTTTATCATGTTTCATAGATTTCACATTTTCCACTATTTCTTCTATTTTTAAAGTTTTCGTATTTTAATTTATCTTTTTGCTTTCCTTCTAAAAATGATAACACTCCTATGGAGAGTTGGTGTCAGGTAGGCAACCAATCGTTATAGAAACTAGCCAAAACCAGCAAATAATGTTACACATTGCTTTGACCCGAAAGAAGGTGAAATGTAGAGAAGAAAGATGATGACAATGATGGTATATTTTCGAACCAGTGAAGAAAACCCAGTTATTTCAAAGCCTTGTCAACAGTATCTATGTATATAATTGAGAAAGCTCATATTAAAAAATCATCGATCCCTTAATAAGCAATATAAAAGTCGAGATATTCATCGCGAGACCGATGCCATAAATCAAAGTATTCAGACCGATTTGATGTATTGCGTAGTTGAGTATGTCTCGTGAACAATAATACAATATGTTACACAATCTTTGTGACGTCACACAATCAATGATGCATACTGAGTTAAGAGTCGAGACTTTTAGTGATGTAAGTGTAAAATAAACGACGACCTTCTTAAAATGTAAAAGGGGACGGTACCAAGGTTATTACTTACATACATATTCATGTACTCTGTTTTATTGAAACTCTGGGCTGTCGGACGGGCTTGTTTTTTCTGTTCATTAATTATATTTGTGTTGTTAAGCGTACTTAATTGGTGGATATTACTTTTTAATTGTTGTTGTTGCGCTTTTATATTTGTTTACGTTTTATATTTCCATTTTTATTAAATCTGTTTCAGTACAGTATCAAGACGGTAAACATTATTTAGGTTATTGCCCGATGTTCTATTCTTGTTTAAGAGTAATTCCACTAACTTTACAAATGCAAAAGTTTGTGAGGATGGATGTATGGATGTTTTTTACTCTTTCATGCAAAAATTACTGAACGGATTTCAATGAAACTTTACAGTAATAAAGATTACCTTTATATCTAAATAACACATAAGAAATCGTTTACTGCGATAATCGACACACACGCAGGCGGAGCCGCGGGTAAAAGCTAGTAATAATAAATTTAAAACACTATTATTTATTTACACTTCGGGTGTTTTTTAATATTTAATACGAGATGAAACTTTTAAACGTAGGTACGTTTAAGTCACTTACCTACCTAGAAAGTTAAATCTTAAAATGTGTCTCACAACTGAAAAATTCTAACGATACAGTGATTATTATCATCATCCCATGGTATTTTAGTGGGCTGGGCAGTGTTTTACATTGTAAGGGGTTTTGTCTGGTTGCTTTTATGATCGGCCACCTGTGATGTCATTTAACCCGGCAAATAACTTAGAGTTGGAATAATGGACAGGGTTAGTGATGCCGCAAGTCTTCCATTACAATGCAGGAGCTAGAGGTGGCGGTTGGCGTACACCCGTAAGTCCATCCTGTGTTGGGAAAGGCCACCAGGGTTAGTTAAAAATCCATTTTTAATCGGTTAAGTTATCCCTGAATGATGACCTGACATCTTTTCCATACTAAAACGATGAGTTGATTTCATTTTAAACTAAAAACTTGGCAAATAAACACAATATTTATCAAAAAATCTAGGCACTAATGTTTTTTGTCTTGTCTAACTAAAATCTTGTACATAATAACTAAAAATGCTTAAATTAATGGTTTTGTGGTATAATGTGACCACAATTTCGCAATGTGACGTAGAGTGAAACATTTCTTAATTTTTTAAATATTAAGAACCCGACAAAGTGACTCCACTCTGTCTGATTTT
Organism: Hypercompe scribonia; assembly: GCA_949316085.1. Taxonomy (NCBI): domain Eukaryota; kingdom Metazoa; phylum Arthropoda; class Insecta; order Lepidoptera; family Erebidae; genus Hypercompe; species Hypercompe scribonia. Next base: position 11,255,847 of record OX438981.1, on the reverse strand, counting down.
CATCATGTATAGAATCCAAGAGTTGTGGTTACTATAGTCATTGCGAATGCAAACAATACAGTGTAGTGACCCACACAATGGTGGTCTCTCAAATCACTACTACAAAAAAGTTAATCACGTTCATGCAATCACCAATTACCTTTCTGCAAAAGTCAGGAAGATCGGAACGATCAATTACGTTTCATTTTCGATTTTAAGATAACAATATTTATTTCTAGTTTTCTAGCAGGTGAAGTTTTAGCTAATGTTAATTGGCCAAGGCAACGTCTTGAATATTGAAAATACATGCTTCTAAGCTTTAAGAAAGCATTTATCATAATAGCAGATTTTTTTAAAATATAAACAGCTAATAATTTGTACAAGTACAAAAAGTCACTTTTGAACAAAACCACTAATAATTTTAAGTCATTCTCGTTACCGGTGAAGTTTAAACATAAAAGTTCTAAGTTATATAACAGACATTACGTACAGGTAGAACCGTAACCCACGAGAAAGCTCGTGTCGTAAATAATAATACGAAATCTCGAGACGAGTTAAGTTCCACATACATTTGCCGACAAATTCTATATTTTGCCCACCATGTTAGCGAGCGTTGATATGAATTAAGCCTTAGGTCAGTAACTACATCACAGGATTTAACACGATTCTCTATTACTTTTTCGTATTCTATGTTTTCAGTCTAGACTTGTATTCTACATTAGTAATGATAAAAGTAACTACTATTTTATTGTTTAATGGTAAGCTCTTATTTTTTTCTATATTTTTTTTTCCTATATTAAGAGCCTGCCAAAGTGACTCTACTCCACTTGATGAAAAGCATGAATAGAATCCAAGAGTTGTGGTCACCAAACTCATTGCAAATGCAGACAATGCGGTGACGCACACTATGGCGGCTTAGTGACAAGCTTTTTCACGCCCCGCTTGGGGACTTAAAAGGCATGACAGTCATCGTGGCATTGTAAGGCTTACACAGTTACCACGACAACTGTCACCCCTGTGTCAATGGGCCTCCGATCTCGCACTCACCAACCATACACGACATCACGGATGCTGTCGTTTTAGGTTAGTTTTCTGTGGGAGGGTAGTACTGCCCCGGTCGAGCCGGCCTGTGCGTGCTGAAATCAGCGTAGCTCTACTACCTAAAGAGTTTATTATGCCTTTATCATGAGATTGCTGTCGTCAAAGAAGTAAATATTCAACGATATCTCTGTGACCAACATAGTAAAAACCGGAAGTGATCATTAACTACTTAGAGGTACATTGAATATCAACCGAGCCACGTGCCGACCATTACCCGTTTACATCTAAAACCCTGAGAGTTTTTAGCTCAAACTTCAAAACCACTTCGAATGCTTCGAGAACTGCGTGACCACGAACCAACGAACTCAGTGACTAATTAGAGTAAATAGTCTATACGGTTGGATTTCAGCTATTCAAGATTCATCCCACCGATAGAACTAAGAGATTCTTTGATGACACTCTCAAGCCTATCTCTCTCTTTCGAGTCCTGTCAGGCTATAAGTTCTTCTCAAAAATCATTACACATTGTCTCAAAAGCAAATTTAACGGCTATCAGCGTACCGAACAAGCTGGTTCCCGAAAAGGTTTAATTACCATAGACCCCATACTTGGTGTTTATATGCTTGGTGTTTGAAGAGTATGAAAAGGCTTTTGATTCAATAGAAACCTGGGTTATTCTTCAATATCTCCAACAGTGCCAAATCGACTACCACACAACACCACCTACAATACTTCGAAGTATTACCGAAGGGTTAAAGTGTTTTTACCAGAACGCTACTATGCCTATCCGCTTACAGGATCAGAACTCGAAACAGATACAATTGCAGCGTGGAATGAGGCAAGGATACATAATATCTCGAAAACTGTTCACCGCAGCACTGAAATTCCTTTTTAAGCTTCTGGACTGGAATTTGTAACAGCATTAAGTGCGACTACATCACCTTCGATTTGCTGATAACATAGTGGTCATGGGTGAAATCATGAAAGATCTTAGTACAAGGCCCGATGGCCACAGTAACTACTCTAAACGAGTGGGTCTTAAAATAAACATGGATAAGGCGAAGATTATGTCGAACGTCCATACCACACTCACTCCAGTGAGAATTAGAGACTACGTTCGAAGTTGTTGACCATTACCTATACCTAGGGCAGACTAACCAGTTAGGTAAGTCCAACCCTGAGAAAGAGATCAATCGTCTAATCCAAAGTACAGTAGTAGTAGTAAAGTCTAATAAAGTCACCCAAAGAGCAATAGAACGGTCAATATTCTGAGTTTCTTAGTGCGATCGAATCAGGATTGAGGAGATCCGCAGACGAATCAAGGTTACCGATATTACCCGGAGAATTGCCAAACTTAAGTAGCAGTGGGCGAGGCACGTTGCCCGACACAAGACGGTCGATGATGCCAAAATGTTCTGGAGCGGTGGCAACGTACTGGATAACGGAGCATGGGTAGACCTCCTACAAGGTGGACCGACGACCTGGTGAAGGTCACGGGAAACCGTTGAATGCGGGTAGCAAAAGATCAGTTGTTGTCGAGAACCTTGGAGAGGCCTATGTCTAGAAGTGGACGTTTTTCGACCGAGATGATGATAATGATGATGATGATGTACCTTATTACCGTTTATCGGACCGATATATGGAGATCGAGAGCATAATTAAAGACTAAGGTAGACAATTAAGAATAATAATAATAATTACTTTATTTGTTTATCTCATTTACAAAGGTAAGAACAATTTATCGAATAGGTACAATACTAGTTAAGTCATTCTTATTCCTTTGTGAGAGAGTGGTGTCTGTAGTAGGAAAACCCTATGTTACAGATCACCAGGCTCCCACCTCTTGGGTGAATCTTAGTAACAATTTACAATGACATTGGGAAATACCATATGTATATTTATACCACCATATATTTTAATTTATTTTTAAGTTAGGCATACAGTAACTGTTTTGCGAATACGTGTTTGAGAGAGTGCTGTAAGCTTCTGCATATGAGTGTTTGTGTAAGTGAGATTGTTTGTATATACATAAATATACAATGTGTCTTTCTATGCATGTGTTGTGTGTGTGTGAAAGTGTGTATTAGTGTAAGTTCTTGTGAAGATCTAGTTGTTACCCATGTGTAAAATTAATTTTTTAGTTGCATTTATTATGTTAATGGTACAATTAGGTTTTCAGTTTCGCTGTAAGATAATTTTTTTAGCCATGACGTTATTTTTTCTTGTAACTTAAATTTGTTCAAGGAGTATATAGAAAGGCGATAGTTGATTTTGTTGTATAAGTATGGACCTAGAAAACAGTAGAATCTATGTGACGAGCTGACGAGACTGTTTTATATGTTGTCTCAGTCTGGTAGATTTTATGTTTACAGCGTTTAGTAGCGTTAATCAGTGGGTCGTATTTAGAATGTGCGTATGACTTAACAACTATACGAAGAATAAATAGCTGTCGAACTGTAACTGAAAAATGTGCACATACTTTCCAAGTACACAAAAAGCGCTGAAATACAACCAAAAATGTCATATTAGTCATAAGATTTAATTTATACCTACAGATTATAATATTGTTGACAGATTACAATGATAGATAGACATCTGATTGTCAGCCACACAGGCACGGATACACTGTTCAATTATATAAATTACAACTTAGATACATTGTGAGTACTATTAAATACTACATTTACAATGTTTTGATATTAGATTACTAAGAATCGATGCTATTGTGAAGCGGATCTATTGTATATTCGATAATATCTATTTAAATTTTTTATACATGTTACGTTTGTGGTTTAGCGTTTTCATTGTTATGAAAGTTAATAAGGAAAAATACATATCACTCACAAATAATGTGTTCCAGCTTTAAAATATTCTTTTGCTTTGTTATGTGGTGTATTTACTGTTATTATTATTATAATACTAAGGTACTTTTATAACCTTGAAGAGTCGTCAATACGTGATAGTTTGTAAGTTATAGGTCCAGTAAGGTCTATGCTTTTCTTCCTAATGTTCCTGTTCGGCCTGAAATTCACAACGTTATATAATGTGTACAGTCAGCTTCACATTATTGTGTCGTATCACGTCAGAAGCATATCGATTTCATCCTGTGTCATGGCGTAACAACACAAGGTAGTTTCTAACTATAATAAAATGTAAGAAATTGATGTATTTCTTAAAACTATTTATTAAACAACACGACACAACAATGTGAACGTTTTAAGCTTAAACTATGAATAAGTGTGTTTGGAATTATTGTTAAATATGTCATACTATCGATTATATTTTCTCATTAATCTGGTAATTATTAGATTTTTGTAGTAAGTTCCGAAAAATTTAAATACAACCATCATAGTAGCAGGTCGCGTTTCATGATTATGTTACCAATTGACAAAGTACTAAAGTTATCTTACCGTAAGTATGTCTTCAAACCGCTGATTCTAATTAATGCAGTATTTTATGGAATAAAATCTAATTGGAACCGAGTCACACTATAATGCGGTAGTGTATGCGATTGCGGCTCATAAAGCCCGTTCGATTCCGTCGTCGCGTTTAGTATTGAGTTTTCTGATTACAGATATACTTAATAACAACCCAGAATTTGGCAGTTGGAGTCTTAACCTCCAAGCCTTGGAGGGTACTCAAAGCCATCGGTCGTGTCGGATAACCGTCCATCCCATCATCCCAATCCGTTCCATCGTCCATTATGAGAGTGAGTGAACAGAGAGTGCACCTATGTTTGTTGATTGGTCTGCGTTGAGGATGATCGCCGAGGTCGACATCGACTAGGAGTACATCATCATCATTGCTATGACTACAGCGTCCTTTCTTTAATTTGACCCAGATCGATTCCGAAGCCGATTTGGAACAATCTATTTTTAGCGTGAATTTATGCGAAAGCGTGCGTTTCCTATGTTATATAAAGTACAATGGTTTTAAACAAGTATTGAAAGCTTCAATTATTTATGAACAACATCAAACGGGTAGGCGTAAGTTTGAGATTAGTGACTTGTCAGTATAAAGAAAATGTCATATTGAAATATACGTATTTATTTGTTTGTAATGTATTTTTCATAAGTATATGAACTATGTATTTACTTCTGTCATACTCTCGTCTCTGTGTATTATACACTTTTCTTTGAAGAACATAAGCTGAAATATTATTATTATTTGTTGTGTTTTTTATGAAATCAAACAACTTTGGTATCCACAAAATTATATGGGAAAATTTCAATAAAATATTATTTTATAATGTTTACGTTAAATGGTGGTTCTTGATAAAATTTTACTTATCTAAAAACAGCGAAAGATCGCCTATCGAACCATTTGTACAGATAAGAGATATGCGTAAAAGTTACAATTTAATATTTATTAGAAAACGTTCAGTACATTACCGACAGTAATTGTGTTATCTTTTAAAATAAATGTACTAAGACTAACCTACAAACCGATATATGACATCACACTATGCAAACACTACTTTAAATTAAACAAACATCATTTAAAATTAAATCTGAGTCCGTCAACATTTACAATATCATAATGAGGACATAAAACCTTTCATTAGCGGAGACTAGAAGTTATTTTTATCCACTAATAAGCTGATAGCCGTATCTGCAGTCGAACACGTGTTGAGGACAACGCGTTGTTAGGGTTACCATCTAGCTATATTTAAAATTATAATTATTATAGTCAGCAATTAAGCCAATAGCTCGTTCTTTACTTTTAAAACATTTTAAGAATAATTTGAAGTTGATAATAAAAAACCTTAACCTTATTTTCTTAATATTATTACTTGTTACAAGTAAAAATTAAGTACAAATATTGATAATTAAAGTTAGGTCGGACAACGAGCGGGGTGTAATTATGACGATCTGTGAGTAATCGAATTATATTGGCACTAAGGTTCTGATCACTTTGGTCTAGAAATATAATAATAACATAATAATACAACACTTCGCTGTCCCGCGCCACCTGCTGCTGTAAAGCTGTGTCTTATAAAACATTAAATGTATACCAATAAATAAATTACTGTTGAAATAATGTATCAGTCGTTTGTTTAATTTCTACTATAATGACAGCGTCATCAACAGTACTTTAACTGCACTTGGAAAATTCAATATCTTTTTTTAATATCCTATTGTCCTTAGTTTCCTATAGGCTAGTCCGAAGAAATTCGAGAAGATGGAGACACTACAAGTCGATGTAACTAAAAATATCAAGATAACCGACACACATCGGTCTTGGTTATACGACAGACTACCAACGTTGGATTAATCTCTGCGTTTATTGGTACTAACGACATCAATAAGATCGACCTTTCGCTGGTATTTCTATGAAAAGGTTGAATGTTAGTATCGTTTGTTAAATATTACATTCACGTACTTAGTTATGTTGGTTCCTAACTGAATGGCTACTTGTAATGTTGACTAATGGCACTCAGTAGAACTTGCTATACATATTGAATACTAGTGACTTTTACTTGTACTGATCCACAATATTGTGGAATAATACCGTTGTAGAGCAGTACAATGTCTTTGTAAACTATGTAAACGTAATTGTATATTCTAACTGAATATACAATTATGATTATACTCAACTTAAAGTTCCACAATTTTTTGTATTTTTGCACCTACCTATATCATTTATAACCGATATGATTTTTATTATATTATTTGAAAACAATAGAAAATGTGTTATATTTTGTCCTGTTTATTACACCAAAAATTAAAGATTCAAACTTTTTGCGTCAGGCCAAAAGTGTTACCGAGTTCTTCTGATTATAGAAATGTTTAATAAAAGCCCGGAATGTGACAGTTGCAATCTTAATTCAACACGTAAGGCCGTCTTGCGCCTTATCAATACTCGGTGGTGTCGGATAGCCATACCATTGGATTGTGTGAGTAAGAGAACAGAGAGTGCACCTGCGTTTGCGCACACATGCATGCATTCATGTCTCCTGTGTAGTTGGCTGCTCTCCGTTGAAACTGGCCGCCGTGTTCGAAATTGGCTACTCGACATCATCATCACTACACAAACATGAAACTATTCATAATTTTTTTAAGAAACATACCACTTACCGTCATTAATTGTATCCAATAAATTGGAATAGCTTTAGAATTTAAATTAATTGAACTGCCTGCAAACGATTAATTTACATTTAATCTATTGGAATAACAACTAGAAATATGTACAGTACATAGATGATAATAATAATATTATGTTCTTTCATCATCTGGCGCTATTTACTTATCTTATGTTTAATATGTAAGTCTTGATAGCACGTGTCAAGTAATACTCGTATAATGTAATGTAAGTTGAGATACGTCTTTTATAACTTTTTACGGCAGTTCCAATATTTTTTGCGTTATGTATTTCGCAGAACAAAATAACAAAACAGGTTGCCAGAAATTTGTTCGTAAAAATGTATTCCAATAATTCTAACAGAAGTTATTAAAACCCGCCCGAGACGGGCAAACAATTGCCATATATTTGCCTTTATTTTTTATTTTATTGTGTTGGATTGTTGTTCATAACGACGACGTACGAGTACGACGAAAGAGTGTTTTTAAATTGTCTGTATTTTATATGTACATGCGTTTATACATAATACGTGGTCATTTTTCAAAGTGAAAGTAATTCCAAACTGAGTTAAACACTATTGAAAACAAAAACTGTTTAGGCAATTCAATTTTCTTAATAATTATCTTACGTTGTTGTTTCTTGATTAGTATTTATGAAAAGTAAACACTTCGCCTCCCAAATGTTAATACGATGAATGGATATCGTTTAAACATCATAGTTTATACGACAATATGTCACTTGCACGCTGTTTGCATTTATTAAATTTCTTAGGTTATTTAGATAAAATTGTTATATAATATTACAAAAAAACAATTTTACAATGAAAACATTTGTTTCATTACACGTCGATATTCTCACACAAACAGTTTCCTTCGCTTCGTCCTCTTAACATTTAATTAATAACACAAGTTAGAATCTCCGCTCCACAGACGAAACTAGTGACATAACGCTCATTCCTAATGTAAAGTCTCTAAGCACAGTTGCAGACTTTTGATTGAAACTCTTGGAACACACGCTGAATTCACCGACGAGACAACTTGACTTGATGTCGACTGTTTCACGAACGAAATAATTTACTTATGCCTTAATGACAGTCTGAGTGATCTGTCACCCAGTTGAGTTATTGAGACATTTATAACGCTCGGTTGACATTTCAACGTTGCGGGAGAGAGTGATATTAACGATGTGTGCCGTTGGACGCTTGTACCGTTTTCTAAACAATAAAACGCGGCCGTCGTCATCTAATCGATCTGAACAAAGCGTATGAATTGACTGGAAGCGACTCAGCGCTGAATAAAGTAACGATAAATTCGGACCAAAATAACGAGTCCAGCAGCGAGCGTAGTCCCAAAGTGACAATCGAGAGATTTGCCGGTGGTTTACTTTCTCAAGCTTTTGAAGATTAGTTTCTGCTACTTTACTAAGCTTATCATGTTGACTTTGAAACTTGATTACGTGTCAATTTTGGCTCGTAATTAACTTAATAACCTTTTCGTTTTACCTGAAGTTGAGAGGTAAGCTTTGCAAAATGTTTCCTGTTAAGATATCTTAATTATTTATTTTAGAAAGAAAACTTTTCTCTTCTATTTAAAACTTGTTGAACATAAAATAAACACACAGATAATTTTATTTATGAATTTCAAGAGTGGGTTTCTGTTTTTTACTTTTTTATACTTTAGATCATTTTTAGTTGAAAATTAAAGTTATATAATAGTATTTTATAACATTGTGTTCGACATTTTTATTTCAATAAATATGTTAGTTAAGGAGCACCTACGGCTTGTAAGTAGCCTCTCAGCGAGAGAATCTCAATACCGATAGCCGCCATATTAGACACAGGTGATCTCCGAGGCATCCTTTTCCAGTGATCACCTGCGTCAGACGATATGAGAGTGTCCCGTCATATCTCTGGAGCCAACACTCCATAACAAACCTTACTGCCGCAATATCGACGCGCCCAGCATTTGATTGCCAAGTAGTTCCCTCTACTCCTCGAGGACCTGGTAGAGTTGAGATTTCTGGTCTTTGATGTCGCGAGTCTCAGGACTCCCTTTTTCAGGTCCCATGGTTAAATTCCGGCCCAGAGGCTCGCGGCCTTAAAGGAGATCTTATGGTACACCTTCATGATCCTGAAGGCCAGTACACCCTGTGGTCGTCGCAGTAGTGAGCAACATTACTGGCCTTCAGAATCTTCACTCACACCGTAGCCCCACTAAGGGCCATGAATCGCACAGCCCCCACGTAGAGTCAGGAGTCATCGGTCCCCTCTTGTTGGGCAGAAACCGTGCCAATGTCCACACTTGGCAACCGACTTGGAGTCACATTTCGGACGTGATGTTTTTTCTGCGTCCTTGATATTTTCTGTGTTTAACTTGATATATAATGATAAAAGGTATCACAAAAATGTGTGATTATATTAGCAAGGATATAACCCTCACTATATCATCTCAGAGTAAAAATATGAAATTCACTATAATCTACGTAGTAAATATTTTCACTTCACAATATTTTTTTTACTAGAAAGAAAACAAAAAAGTTACACGATCGGGTTGGTAATCACATTCTGTAGCAGTTTTACTGTAGCGACTGTGTAAAAAAATACAGAAACGATACAAGTCGCATCAATCAATCGAAGGGAAGTCTAGTCTTGTTACTCAACCTCTGTCTATAAATCTATCACATTTCCTCCTAATATCAAGTACATTTACGAAATAACAGACAACATTTGTCACCGTAAGAGAAAGGGTACATTTATCATTTTGTAACAACACGCAGTCCGACAATGCTCTCTGTATTTACTTTAGCGAATTAACCGTCCACTGATTAATATCTAGTAAGATAATCTTGAAACAGTCAGCGTAAGTTTGATTTACAACTTAACTTTGCCAATGTCACCTCGTAAATTTTCAGCTATATTTGCGTAATTTAAATTAAAAAGACTTTATAGACACGAATTAAATGCTATTATTTTTTACAGTTAAGTTCTCATTAAGCGGAAAAGGGTCATTGCCACTCGACGTTTAATCCTTCAATATTTTTTGTTTATTATTTTTAAAATATAACGAGATCTTCTTATTTAAATATGTTCTGCTTGATATTAAACATGATGGTAGTGATATGATGCCCACTTAGGTACGTATTTCGTCCATTTAGTGACACACTAAACAATCGATACGATGGTTCTCAACTACTACAATATTCAGGAATCAGAAAATACGAATAAATATAGTGGTAGTGTTTTGCTACAAATTTCAAATAAGCGCTTCAGATAAAATATCATACAAGTTACTGCCTGTCTGTAAAAAAAAGTAAATGAAGTGAAGAAGAAGAATGAATATGTGTAATGGCACGAAAATAATAGAATACACTGCACCTCAAAATAGTTACAACCCAAATATAATAAATACGTTGCAATTTTCTGATTAACACAACTTATCATTTATTTCTGTAAAACCTAGAAACTGTACTCCAAAACCTACAACTTGACTTACATTTCCAATTCCAGGTAAATCCCTTCCAGACAGTACAAATTTCACCAGCAAGCCAAACAACAAACGGATGAATAGCGAGACATACCAACTATCTGTCCAATTTTGACGGACGAGGCCTATCCGTCTTACAGATAACAATTAAACTACAACCGTCGAATTCTGCACAACAATGTAACTTCTAGTTGCAGTAAATGACTTTGCCCTTCCGTGACTTCGTAATCGAATTGTGTATAGGTTAGCACAGATTGGACTATGAGGAACTAGGTTTAAATAACAATTTGAAGTTTTGCAGTCTTTTTCACGCACTTATCAACACCCGGACGACTAGAGCAACTTAAAGGTAGGCTTAGAAAACAAAGCTAGTAGTAACAGTTTAGACAAATTATTGTGTTTTACGGTTCATTAAGGGTTAAATGTGGGTTGAAAATATGCAAAGTAAAGTTTCATGTTTTAAACCTAAGACTCCTAGACATGGGCAACATTTAGGGGTTCAAAAAAGCCGGGTTTAGAAATTGCGGTGGTTTAAAATGGACTAAATTGAAATTTATTTATTGGAAATAAATGTTTCGAAAAGATAATTGGCGCTTTATTGTTGACTATTATCGACAATGTTCATATGCTTAACAATAATGAAATCCTTTTGCAAGAAAACACATCACAGACAGGGTTCAGACATATATATCTACATACATTATTCCAGTTTATTTTCGAATCTCATGTATAACCCAATTTATTTTACGACACGTAACAAAAGGTACGCTATTATTATATAAAAAATGAGATTGAAAATCTTTTACCACGTGTGAATTGAAGTGTCACTTGAGAGCGGCTCCACTATATACGACTGTTTTTATTTGATGTTGTGTTAGTAATAGTTACTTGGTTTATATGAATATATATTTTTTATGAATTAACAGGAAAAGTGAGAACTGTGATTTCAGTTTTATAATGAAAAATTATTGAAAAAACGCACATGCAAAAGACAATATCCTATTTAGATATATTGACTGCCTCGGTGGTGCAACGGTAGCGATTGCGACTGCTAAGCTTGAGGTCTCGGGTTCGAGTGTCGGAGCAAGTATTTGTATGATCTGCAAATATTTGTTTCGGAGTTTGGGTGTTTTCTATGTATAATATGTATGTATCTATAAAAAAAGTATACAAGTATTTTATCAGTCAGTCTAGTTATCATAGTACAAGTTCTGCCTAGTTTAAAACTAGATGGCGTTGTGTGTCAAATATTCGAAATATTTATTTATTTCTTAATAGAATCCCATCGGTTTTCTTGTATATTTCAATGAGAGTAATTATTTAAAACTTATTTTTAGGCTCAAGTTAACTAAATACATAAATAAACTTGAATCTTCTCTTTAAAAACATTGAAGTCGTTTAAGTGTTCTTAAGAAAAAAATATATTCGTAGTACGTAATACTTATTACAAGTTAGTAGCATTGATTTGAATTGATGTCTACGACATCTCAAAGGCGATCAAATAGAAGCCCTTTCGCGCTAAAGTTAGATTATTCAGCCGATACTCAAAGACATTTAGAAATGTGGCAGTTAACAGTAAGATGAAAAGCCTTGAGTGCGACGTTTATTGACATAAGTGGTTTAGGATCTTATATTTATAAGACTCATATACAGCTAAATAGATTAAGACTTCTATCATATTTTGCAATATTTGAGAATTGAATTGAATGAAAAAGAAAAGACCAAATGAATGCTTATATTCTAGTACAGTATAAGATTTGGTCAGATTTCTTATCCGAAATTTTAATTCCTTCATCCTATCTACTTTCGGTTAGATCTGAAAACCATTCGATGAATTCACAAAGAATTTTAAATTTTGCGTTTCTGGTCATAAAATAAAGTGACGAGAACTTTTATATGTAAATACTTACTACAGATGACTATATCGTTTTTAAGTGTAAATATAGCGATTTAAATATTACTTATGGCCTAATGTATTGTTTTTAAAACCCTTTATTGAAATAATTTACAACCGCAAGTTCTTGTTCCACATAGCGAGTTTTTCTAAATCCTCACGTCGTGCAAACCAGTCGAAGCGGTCGACAACTAGTTATGGATATAGGATCACTTCACTGGCGCTTGTTGGCGGTTTAACAAGCAATTAGTCACGGTTTGTCCATTATTAAAATGTTAGTCAGACCTCCCACGACTTTACAAATGTAAGTTATTTGAAAGCTACAATTACTAACTTGCACGTAATTAATTATTATTACTGAAGGAAATGAATTGTATAGTTGTAAACAAAGAGAGATTAGTAAAATATAATGCAATATCCAAATTTTGTGAATGAAGCTCTTAATGTAAGTCAGAGGTATGAAAAATTACTTTGTTGCCTTGTCGTACTTATTATACTATAAATCAACAATTCATTTCTCTTACATATTTTCTTTCTACGAATAATTAAATTATGTGTCAGAAAAGAATAACAAAAATATTATTGTGCAGGTTCAAATTATAACGTTAACTCTCAATTAACTTTTTTTACTATACACAGTAGTCACAATGAAAAAAATATGTTTTACTGTTTGTATTTGGATATCGTTACGACCAATAATGTATGATCACTGATCTAATTGTAGGTCCATTTTACATCTTCATGTTAATAACATATGTCATTCGTTTTTCGCCCAACTTTTGTCTTTTCTACCTAAGTTAACTCAAACTCCAATGAAATTAAGTGAAATAACATGACTTACAAAGAGCAGTATATTTTTAACGAGGTAATTTTTATTCAGACTCGTAACAAATAGGTTGGAAAGCGTAAAAGTTTGTAAGATAAAACATTTAATGTGGTCAAATGTAATCAAATCAAATGTATCTAAAAGTACTCTTGATGTGTGTCGTGAAGAACTTACGGATATCTGATGTAAAATTTAAACTATGAGATGGAACCCATAAACTCATAAAATTTCTTTTTGGAAATTTGAAATTTCTTTTTCGCTTTTATTCTTTAGGGAATACCAATTTAAGAGGGCTTATTTCACACTTTGATTGTTCGCAATGCTATGTTATCACGTGATAATCGACCATTAAGGTTTTAAAACATGAATATAAACGCCCGAGATTCCCTTAAGAAAATTGTACTAAAATCCAGACAAGTTTTATCCCAAAGAGGACCAAAGAATTTAGGTACAATCTACAGGTTAACTATTCTGTGCAATTTGCTACTAAAAGTGTGAATGTCGTACGAAGTTACTCTACAATTCCTAGGTACTTTGAAGCTTACATGACCTTGCTTGGTATGAGACAGACGCTAATATATCTAATCACACAAGTCGATGAACAAACAGTAATGACAAAACAAGAAAGATGTGAATACGTTTATATAATCACGTACACATTATTGTTCAGTACACATAAATGTAAGAGGATATATTCTAAACTTACTAGCAATAATCATTTTACATATATATATATATATATATATACATATAACTGCCCACTTTCTGCTAGATAGACTTCTTATTTATCAACAAATGTTTCTCAAAGTTCTTAGTTGAAGGTAATGATTATTTTGGTAATCAAATAGTTGGTTAATTCTAGGTATGCAAGTTCACACAGAATATACATGAGTATATGTTTGTCAATTGTCGTATTTCTTTTAGGCTTCAAATAGTTAACACACACCTGACCGACTCGTAAAAATTATTATAGTATTTTATACCTTTGAGAATTTCTTTAAAATTCGATTTCAGCGTTCGTCTAGACAGCTCTTCGTTGTACATTCCAAAAATGAGTATGATATTATATTTTTCCTTTTGTCAGTGTCCTTAACAAAAAGATAACAGAACGCTAATTTTACGCAGCACTTACGTGAGATACAATATGCAGGTGACATAAAAAATAAACAATTACATGTCTCTATTGTAGTGTTAAGCCATTAACATAAACAAACGTGGAAAACATTCAATAGTATGCGTATAAATAACAAGATGCGCGCCGCAAACGTGCAGGGTTGCCATACTAAGGTAATCATTTTGAAAATGATCCGAAAATTCAGATTCAGTGAATACTCTCGAAACTGATCGCTACTAATAATGAGTGGAATTGCAGTTAAATATTATGAATTTCTAAAAAACTAGAATACTGAAGTTTCTAATTAAAGTACATTATTTTTAATATATAACTTAGTTCTTCAATTATTCATATTTCTTACTTTTACTATAATACAAATTTTGCATTTAGTAAGTAGAACGATGTGCTCGATCAAGCCACGTCATATAACCCCGAATATTGAAAAAACTACGCACCGCACCGCACCTAACTATAACCGCTATAGTCAGCCTGCGACAAACGAAAACTTGGTCGAAACAAAAGGAAACACATATACATTATGCCTATTAAATATTAGATTACAGCAATGAACGACAATTTAATTATTATATAACATTAAGTTTTATTTATAATAACTACTTTATTTGTGGCAACCTTATATCTTAATGCCGTATGAAACACGTGCGCGCTTTGTCTGTTTTCTATTCTTAAGTCCAGCCTGTCTAGCGTTTAGTTAAATGATATAGATTCACAGTCGTATTTTGTTGTATGTTTATTGTACTGTACATAAATTTTGTAAGTTTAATTATTCATACCTGCGTTACATGGTCTTTATTTAACGAAAAATAAAACAATATGTTCTTTTATTGAGTGTTTTGTTAAAAAGGAATCTTCATTTTAGATCTATTGTTATTTCATTAAGAATACTGGTGACGCTTTTTCCACACATTATTAGTATTCTTGTTAGATTTGAGTTTATTTTCGTGTATATTCCGAAATTCGAACCAGGAACCATATAGTTATATGTTCGATTCATTATACCACCGCCGTGAGCTGTTTCACGCTGAAAGTATAGTCTTATTATAAAATATTTAATTTTTACAAGACTTTTACAATAAGTTTATCAAGGTTGTCTGGTAGAGATCGGCCTTAGCGATAAGATCATCCATTGGACTTACACTTGCTAAGATAGCTTGTCTTGTTATTGCATTACAATTGAGAATATTCTATTTAGAAACCTTCCTATCATTTCGTCTCTTAATTCTGGTTGACCATTGATAAAAATCTTATGACATTCTAATAAGATTACAAAATTTATGATATTTTATTTTGATTACCTCAAAGTATTATCATAAATATGTAAATTAAAGGCAAAAAGAAGGCAAAGGAAATGCCTACATATAAGTTTCCATATAAGTACGCTAATAGAATATTCATATAATATTGCAAAAGCGGCCACGTGCGTGAGTGTAAACGGAACTCGACTACGCAGGTGTTAACTAATACATATAAAATATGATTGTTATTTAGAATGATACAAACTTTATAATAACTAGTACATATTTAAAGTATTTAAGTACAAACTATCGTAATTGGCCTTGTCGTTTTCTGTACGGTGGATGAAAAAACAAACACACATTTTACACATTCACATTTATAAAAATATCATAGTTACAAATATCACCATCTCGTGGTCCATATTTGTATTCAAGTTTTATATTTCAGTTCCCTTCCTAGATCAGATTTATCGCTACAGGTTTTTTATTATAGAATGTGTCCCAGGAGCACCCTGAAGTCTTTAAATTGGCAAATAGACGTGAATGAGATCATTTCCTATTACGTTTAAACAGAAAAGGAAGGTATAATGTGAATTTATGATAAATTTAGGTCCACTTCTATTCGAAAGTAAGTCAAAGTAACGCAAATATGACTAATATTAAACCTGTTATCTTCTACCGGATGCTACTAGTCGTGCTGTTTGATTATTCTATTGTAAAGATTTTTCCGTCTAATCATGAATGAATTCCTTTTATATATTTAAATAGCTATTGTAGGATACACTTCTCAGTGGATCTGTATCTTTTTAATCGCATTTTGAAAGGCAACGTTGTGTTAAAATTTCAAGTCAAGTAGACTCATAGCAAACCCGAGATTTAAGATCACACGGTTTTCCGCTTTGTACCCGCTTTGTTAAATTTCCAACCTTTTTTTCAAAGGGTCTTAAACAATCAAACACTTTGTTTGGCTTTTGCATGCAACGTGAGCTATTTGTTTGATTGTATAATGTTTACTTACAAACTGAGCCGTTAACATAATATTTTTGGATAAATGCACACATAACTTGAACTAATTCCTTTATTTTACGTACACAGCGTACATTTGATTGTTATTTTGACCTAGTAGTTAGTTAACCGGTCTGTTAAGTAGGAAGTCGTGGGTTCGATACCCACCTAGAACAAATATTGTGTGACAAACACGATTATTTGTTGTATGTTTGGGTGTAATTTATTTTGTTATACGTTTATTAGTATATAAAAGTTTAGACATACGTAAGGGTGGCTACCGTAGCATAAGCTGGAATCGGGTTGCCCCGTGTGTGAGGTCTGTGTCTGTGAATTGTTATTATTGTTGTATTATTAAGTTTCTTAAAGCGTATAAGTGACGAGTTTTTAGTCAGTTGATTGGGACTAGGTCCGAACGCCGCTTTCATGACGTCATTTCCGTTTCCAAGTGCAATAACGTTTAAGTGCATTAAATCAGGACGCGCACGGCGCGAATACTGTAGGCCAGCGTCACTCGTTCGATATCAGAGACTGTCGACGAACTTAGCTCATCGATTACTGGATTATCAAAATATCCCAATTTATACATAAACGGCATCAACGATGTTCGAGTCTCATTCGTAATCCAAATACCTCACTTCCGATAATTCCAAGCAGCAAAACAAATCAAAGTAACGTTCATCTATGATCTGTTCAGTTTTTGCCCTCTTTCTGCCTTTGTCCTAAAATGAAACGCAAATAGTAATTCGTAGCGATGTGCCCCTTTTTAGAAATTCTTACTTTTTATTCATGCTTTGTCCATTTTATGAGATTGCCTCCAATCTATTCTCGTTATGACCACTTTACTTAATGTTCGTATAAGAAAAAGATATTTACCCCATTTTTTTAAACTGAAACAACAATTACCATTGCTAAAAAAACATATTTTATGTTATAATCGGCAAAACTGTGGTAAATGTTAGCTAACCTTTTGCAAGTTTCACCTTCGTGACTTTTGACAAATATTTTTCAAATCACAAATCGCTACAAATCAGTCCCAACGAGAACAAAAAAGAGGTAAAAATTAAACTAATCTTTTCTATGATTTTAATGTTTTCAAGTAAAAATCATATAATAATCATATAATAATCCCAGTTTTCGTCGCGCGATCCTTCAATTTTAAGGATCGCGCGACGAAAACTGGGATTTCATGACAATGCTGTACGTTTATAAAGTCTATAAATTTCATATATATATCAGGCAATTATACACCCGAATATTTACTATAAACAGTTATTTTTGTATAATAATACAAACTATTTTATGATCTGCTTACCAGGATTTACGAGTAAATGTTTACGTGCAGTGTCGTATAAATGTTTGGAAGTTATTTCACAGCAATATGCCTGAAAACATTTGTACTACGCACTAATTGGTTAAAGGCTCGTACTGAACGAACATTCAATTCTTGAGCTGGAATGTGTTATGTTAACCTATTAGGTACAAGTATGACATTTAGAATGTTATTGTTTAAACGTATAATGTTACTCTAATATGTTTTTCAGCAGTGTTTTACCTTTGTTGTGAAATTTATGCATTATTTAAAATTGTAACATTTAATATACTGTGTTGTGTTGTGTGTTACTTAAATACTAACTTTCACATTCTATGATACATTATTATGAAAATGTAAGAGAATCAACACAAGTACGGAGGGTGACCATTCGACTGGGTTGCACTAGCCGTGGTCATAAGCTGACGCTGTTCAAATATTTATTGTTCTTAGTTTTTTTACTGTTTTATAGTCACCAGTCAAACGCATGGTAATTGTACGTAATCACCATTAACAGTACAACATTATTTTCTGAGATATGTGCAACATTGTAACACAGCAGTAGTACTGCCTCCAACTATGTTAATTTAACTACCTACTTGCCACTTGACGGCTTCATAACTTATTAAAGCAGACCGTAATGGCGGGTAATATCAATCAAAGAGAATTATAAACAGCTGACAGAGTATGGTTTAAATTTACATTACAATTTAATTGCATTGCATTGTCATACCTGTAGATCAGACGTTATGGATGGCAAAAATATATAGGTATGTTAAGTATTAATTGACTTTAAAAAAACAAAAGGATTTCATCGAGATCGTATATTTTTTGTTAACTAGATAGTCTCATTTTATCAATGCTTTTCTTGAGAAATTGACAGCATTCAAAACTTTAAACATATAGCAGGCCTACAGTGTTTTGGATAATTTTTAGTAACTCGTACGCATTTCAATAAATATTGTTTTCACCGGGTCCGGGAACGAGCCAAGTCTATAAGTGTAAACCTGAGGGTAAAAGGTCACACCTATTACCCTAGCAGAAGTAGGCCTGAGTGGTATCGCGCTCTTTACGGAGCGCGCGCGCCTCCCACACAGGAGTGGGTCATCTATAAGTCGTAGGTGGCTCGAGGTACATCAGGGTTCCAGAGATTTCATTTCTAGGGTGCACCTGATTCCCTGACTACTGGTACCCGAGACGGCGTGTGGTTTTTGGACGGTTCGAGTCCGACACAACCACCAGCGGGTGCTATCCGGGGGAACTTCTGCACAGACAAAACAAAAGGGGAAAATTAGGCAGTGAAGATACATTTTTGTTATTCCACGTAGCATATTAATATTTAAAAAGCTAAATACAATTAATATTTTTTGTACTTTGCGCAGGCATTTTGTTTCTCTACCTTATGCCTGTTTACTAAAAAATACTTTAGCTATCGTAAAAACCTTCACATTACTGTCAACGTGTAACTTAAGTAGCAGGCTGACATGACTATGTACTTAGTGGATTCGTTATGTATTTATATATTTTATGTTTTAACTTCTGAGAACTCTCGTATTCTTTTGACTCTTCACCATCGTAAATAAAATAAAATAAATAATACTATAGATGGATTGGTACTCTTTATTACACACCATAACTAGGAAACAAACAATAATCTTCTATTCTTATTGATCCTTACTTTAAGGGTTTACGAGAAGTTTGTCCGAAATATCGGATATTGACTAAGCATTCTACTAATCAGTTATTCATACTATCCAATACTACACTATTGAATGTGCTGATTTCAAGACTCGAACATTTTTTTACTTCAAACCAATAGGGTTCTAATTGAAAAATTATTTTAGTGTTGGATAGTCGTTACCAAGAAAGACTAAAAGACTATTGGAATACAAAACAAAAACGGGACAAACTTATTTCTTATTTAAGACTCAGATGAAGTTACGCGGGTCCGATGGTTGTCAATTAAGTTCACACAATATTGCACACTTTAATGTACCAAAAAAAAAAAAAATTGAAATCGTGAAGGGAGATTATGACTTTGTTTAGTATATTAGTTAAAAGTCACTATAATCATAATTACAGATACAAAAAGACTGCTAGACAGACGTCATCCTTATCCATTTCTCAGAACACGAGTTGAAATAGCTTCTTCTAACATCATATTTTTCTGGAAGATCCGGTTAAATGAGCGCGAGTATATCTTGCAAGCCGCGATAAACCTAATGTACTTTAACATTGTAGATTATACATACAAACTCAGAACGTTGAGCTATAGCTGTAATAAATTGAGCAGATGCGAGCAATTACTTACACACTTACTGTATTATGGGATCTCGTTGACACCAACAATGAATTAAGCAATTATGTAGTCAAGACTTAAGATGGATTCCGTCTATTATGAACTAAAGTGCTGAAATTATTGAAACATCATTTAATATTTAAGTAAAATTGATTATAAGTGGTTAAATCAAAAGTTATTTGTTTGCTTTATTCTTAAATGAGGTAAGATTATGGTATGGTTGTTTTGTTAAATGAAAACTTTATGCTTTCTTCAAAGAGTACATTTTTTATTTGGTTTTTATTTCTTTTTTAGGTTAGATACCAAATTGTTGACGCGTTATATTTATTTTTAGTAAACTAACTTTAGGTTTGTTTGTTTTATTTTTCGATAGAGGCAGTGTTGTGGTAATCAATGTGGTATCTGTAAAGCTTATGTCATTTAATAGAGGACACGCACAAATTTTGACATATTTATTTATTTTGTAACCCGGTCTGGTGTGTTGATCGTGTTGCCCCGCATCCAAAATATCGTAGATTGGGTACGTGATTATATTTTTACATGTTTTATAACTATTAAATATATAATATCTAATATATATATTTATTTAATTTAGCTTTCAATGTAGAAGCTCTGTTTAGCTTGAAGCCAGATGGGGTTGTATGTCAGTTGTCCGAAACATTTAATATTTATTTGCATTTTTAAATTATACTTCTATTTTATTTTGCAGTTACGGTAAAGTCTTTATATATAACGTAACGTAAAGTGAGAGTAACGATATTAAAAGAAATTTAATTCATTCAAAATGTTTTGTTAACCTAACGTAATCTAAAAAATGATAAATGAGAAAACACTTATAATTGACTTAATTGAAGTTAATAATTAAGTATTTGTGTCTCTTATTTATGTTAAAATCATAAACGTAAAATTTACATTTATAATTGGAAATCGAGAAAAGTCTCAGATCGGGACAGCTATGACAATTAATCATTTCAGCTATCACGTAGTATTTATTTAATTAGACTTTTAAGCTGAAAACTACTGAATTTAAAACTTATTGAGTATCCCAATTATAAGACGTGTCTGAAATTCTTATTCCGTCCCCTTTTTAAAAGCTGATTTAGAATTAGAGTTTTAAATTGGATTAACGTGTTTACATTGAGCAGATTCATAACTTCTACATCATTTGATTATAATTGGGTCATTCTGCAAAGTAAGCCATCTAAATATTATCTTGAGACAAGCTGTTTTTCATCTGCGATTTTCCAGGCGATTTCAACATATTTAACGCTCGTTTTATTTCTTTCTCTTTAGATAAATTTTTAGTTCAAGGCAAAAGTGAAGCAGTATCTTTTAAAACAACTGGCAGAATTAACTTCTACATAATTGTCATCGACATTGTTAATAGTATCTTTATGTGTATATAAGTAAACATGTATCTATTTATATGTAAGTGTGTGCTAAGTGTATGATAGGTTTAGGAATTATGTTTGTTTGATATATCGTTAGTTTGTTTATTCATACAAAAAGATCAACCAAAATTCACCTACTTCACTTGTTTTCTTAGCCTCACTTTGACTGGTCTGCTAATGCTTGGTGCATGATGTATAAAATAAATATATAAATAATAGATTAATACTCTGTTTTTATTGTTTGTGAGAGGAGAACTTGCTAGGGTTGTTTGTGAGATCGTTACGGGTTGCCAACATCCACCGTCATTCATTGATTACGTGACTTACCTATGAGATAATGACTTCATAAACTGATATGAAATTCATAAATTTGTAAAAAATTGGGTATAAATATTCGTATATGTAATTTTTCAAGAAATCCTTTCCTTATCATCATCGCCGTCTACTGCTGGACATAGGCCTGTTAAATGTTTAACCAATACATAGGTATATGCATAAAAGTATATTCTTGTTCAAGTTTTTCTGCATATTTTACGAACAAAGAAATGTGAAATTTGCAATGCTTAAGTTTACTAGGATCTACAGTATACTATTATGACCTAAATCTGAAGAATACAATTACAGTAAAAGTTATGCCAATTAATACAACATAACGAATAGGTACAATAGAAAAAAATAACACACTTCTCTAAAAAATTGCGAACTTTTCAATAGGTACTACTAATTATAATATTGATTTTCTCAAAAAGTGTATTTTATTTAGAGTATAAAACTATTTATAATAAAATTGTTTATAACGCCACTTAACAATAACTATGAATATTTTTGTAAATAAACGAATTCACGTGCAGATAACATTGAAAATATTTTTATAGATTCACAGAAAAACTCGAAATTTATTCACACTACACTTTCTGGTAAATCCATTAAACATAGGATAGTAACATTGTAACACATCGATAGGTTATTATTTTTGTATGCGACTGAACTTATTCTATTGTAGTTGAACTTTCATTACAATAAAAATATAGAAGTAACATACGAGTAGTCTATCAGTATTGAATATTAATGCACTAAGCAATAAATTAGCCGTTCAATAAAAATTAACTATGCAAATGTAAAATAAAGTTTTCAAAGGAAATACGCATTTTGAACATAAAGTAGTTAATAAGAAAAAAAGAAAAGAAAAATTGTCTAGATGATATGTTAGATAAATATATAAATAAATAAATATTTCGGACATTTGACACACAACGTCATCTACTTTCAAACTAAGCAGAGCTTGTGCGTTGATAACTAGACTGACTGATAGAATACTTATAATACTTATATGTATACTTTTTTTTTGTAAATACATACATGTTATGCCCAAAAAACACCCAAACTTCGAAATAAATATTTCCAGATCATACAAACATCTGGTCCGACGATCAGTCGCATTCACTACCGCTGCGCTACCGAGGCAGTTAAATGTTACATATATGAATACATGTCATTCTCTCAATATATAAAGGGTGGTGCAATGTGCATTGCTAAGTTTTGGCCGATGCCTTTTATAACGCCAACCATCCTGGGGCATGTAATCGTTTTTAGAGATAGCAAAGAAAAAGAAAGGAAAGGAAAAGAAAGCGAGTAAAGAATACGAACAAAGACTAGAAGCTTATAAACAGGACACTGCTTAAGAACTGGACTGAGACTAGTAGCTCGAAAAGGTCAAAGTCACACTCGTATGACCTGTGATTGGAACTAGGAAGGAATCAAATAAAAAAATGAAAATTTTCCTGATTAAGATTCATATTAACTAAACAGTTCTTTCATCAATCACAAAATTTAGGTCTCATTACTCAAATCGAATTCATCGATTTATCGTCTATGTTTACACAAAGTATTCCGTTCTTAGACTTAAATCAGTTTACATACACACTAATCTATCCTTATGAAGCGATTAATTAGTACGTGGCTTAGTGTACAGTTCAGAGATAAGTGTACGTATAATTAGTATTACCTAAATCCCGATTCGAGACGATTAATGGTAAATATTTGTCAACATGAAATTTTCAATTGAATTAACTGACTAGCCTGTTGATCTTGAGAGCCAGAGTCGTGGCTTCGATTCCCACCCAGGACAAATAATTGTGTGATAAGTACGTTCGTTTGTTTTGTGTCTGGTTATAACTTATTTTTTAATGCAAAATTTATAAATGTGTTTTTCGGCAGCAGAGATTACCATTGTAGAAGATTGAGTTTGGAATTAGACGGTCGTGTGTGAGATGTGTGATCTAATATTAACTTATTTTAAACAAAGGCTACCATCCTCTAAGTGTTGAATTCATATTTGAACACGGATAGAGTATGGGTATTTCATGGAACAACATTTTGGGAAAACACTGTCTGTTACGTAAAAACCATTATTTATAATAACAACACATATAGTGGTAAGAGGAAACAAGAGTTAATTCTAATCACTGATAAGCTAAATAATTTCAATGAGAGCTTTTAGAACTAAAATAATAATTTACAATAGCTACTAATAAATACTCAGTGTTTAACATCACCATAGATTGCATAAATCAGCAGTTTATTTATTACCATAATGAACATTTGAGTTAATCATTAATTCCCGAAGCAATGTATTGTGATAGTGTAATAATTTAGAATTTATTGGTTTTGTATCACTGAATTGATGTTGGAAATTAAATATCAAATGACTAAAATGTAGACATTACGTAATTTACTGACACGTTTATTAGGAAGTCTGATTATAGCTATTGTCGCACCTACCGTTACGAGTGAGTGTAAATTAAGGTCTAATAGTAAGTTATTATGTGGTACAGGAAGAGTAAGTTGATAATTCAAGTATAAATAAATAACCTCACACATGTTACACTGGCTGTTTGATTGCAAATTAAGCAGAACCTGAGCTATGATTAGGAGATTGCTGACAAACGTACTTAAATATTTCTAAATAAATACATATTACAGATAAATTACAAATATTTGTCGGCATCGAACCCATGTCCTTTGGCTTAGCAATCAGAGCTACTAACCACTACACCAAAAGACTCGTCAAAACGGTATGTAAGGGTAAAAATTGAAAGTCTATACATATCTACATAGATATTGTGGACTTGTGTAACAACAGCTATGATTATGTATGACTTTGTCCATAGTTTATATTATTTAGTAAAAAATCGTCCAGCTGAAATCTGAAAAAAAAAATTAACTAGTACAAAATTGTTTCATCAGCAGCCTTTTTTTTTTTTTTTGGAACGTGTGGAAACCCCCTCGGGCCGTCACCCCACCGGGGTTTACGGCGGGGTGGTGTGTCGGAATCGGACCGACTAAAACCACACGGTGTGCCACTCTGCGCCTGAGATAGGAGGGATCCGGGAACCGCTGCTATTACGACATCCAGATTCCTCCTAGCGCCTGCCCGTACCTCGGGCACCATCTGCGGATAAACTCTCTATTTTAGGCGACGTACGGCACACGCGGACGTCGCCCTCTCGCGGCTGGCCATTATAGCGGGTGGAGGGGAAAACCCGTCCCGTCTACCCCGCGGCCACACTCAAGGCGGCATGAGGCGCTGGTATGCGCGCCTCCGCCGCCCGGCTCGCCGGCGGCGAATTGGGTCCGAGTGGATATCGTCCTCCCGGGCCTTCTCCGCCGCCTCCTTCCGCAAAATTACGTCTTCGCAGAAGGTTGCGACCGCGGTAAAACAACTGTCGCTACCGGCCATGGAGCGTATGACGGCCGGCAGCGAGAGATCACCTCCAATAACTGCAGTGAGGACCCCACGCTGCGCCGCCCAAGCGGAACAAATCGCTAGCGTGTGCTGAGCCGAGTCCTCACTACAGTCGCAGTGGTGACAGGCGGGACTCAATTCCCTCCTGACGACCGAGTGCAGATACTTCCCGAAGCAACCGTGCCCGGAAAGGACCTGCGTCAGTCGGAAGGAAAGGGTCCCGTGCTGCCGCCCTGCCCACTCGGCGATGACCGGCTGGAGAGCCTCCACGGCGGCAAAGCCAGCACGTGGAGCCTCCAGCCGGGACGACCAACGAGCCATCGTGGCTCGACGAGCGGCCTCTCGCCACTCGCGTATCTCTACCGGCGGGGGCCGTATGCCACTACCCGCCCGGAAGTCAGCCGTTCGCCGGTAAACTTCGGCGAGCACTTCCGCCTCCAAATCCCACGGGGGAGTTCCGGCCAAGGCGCACGCCGCCTCCGTCGATACGGTGCGGTAACCACGTATGGCTATAACCGCCAATATCCTCTGAGGGCGCCAGAGGCGAGCCCTATTCTGAGCGGTCAGAGCCGCCGCCCACACCGGTGCACCATACAGTGCCATTGACCGGACAACCCCCGTGTATAGCCGTCTTGTCGCGACGCTGGCTCCACCCAAATTGGGCAAAAGTCGCCCAAGGGCAGAAGCAGCGCCGACCAGCTTTAGAGTAAGCTGTCGGAAGTGCTCGTCGAAGAGCCACCTGCCGTCTAGGATCAGGCCCAGATACTTCATCTGGGCCTTAATCGGTACGAGGGCCGAATTGACAACGATAGAGGCGCCGGGGGGTGGACCACGACGGGGCCCATGAAACAAAAGGGCCTCCGTCTTATCTAGGGCCACCCGTAAACCTAGCGCCTCAATGCGCCCGACCACCAAAGAGACTCCCACGGTGGCCAGGCGCGCCGCCTCTTGAAAGTTCGCCCCCCGGGCTTCATCAGTAGCCTATGGTAGCCTACTGCTAGCGGCTGTGACGGTTGAGTAACATGTATTCGTGAGCGGTATTTTCACTTACCATTAAGAAATAAAGACAAACAATGAAAAATAGACTAATAATGTGTTACGTAGGCCAAAGACTGTTACTTGGCCAGAAAATTTAACCTCAACCCCAGAGGCTAACTCGGAAAAAATGCTAATTTCGTTATTTAAAAATAACTTTGTTTTTATACTCGAGCCAGTGCCAAACACGACCTCAATTCGAATGTAAGTCTAAAACAAAACCTTAAAAACGAAACCTTAATTTTTAAAAAATTACTATACGATCAAATTAAGATGTCTATTTAGAAGTATTTCGTGTTACAACTTCTTAAATACTTCGCTATTAGAAATCTAGAGACTACGTACAACATATTATTACATCATAAATCACCCGGTTAATACATACTCGTACTATACGTATATGTTATCGAAGATCGAATCTAATACAAATAACATTTAAAACAAGACAAGTGCTATCCAAACAGAGTGAGACTGATCTAACAAGTAGCGGAGTTGATAAATTCAAGATTTCAGATAGTGTTAATTTAAAGATCATGTGTGTGTATTTACTCTTTAAAGTTTATTTTGAAAGTAGTATGATTTTAAATGTTTTTTTAAATGAATTAGTAATAGGAATGAGTTCTTCACTTAAATTTACAGAAAATGCTTATAATTATGTGTCGAAAAATAAGAGATATACAATAAGGTTTATTACATTATATATTATTATAATGACATCATCATCATCCCAGCTGAAAGTCGACCACATGGACATAATCCCCAAAGCTTGCAACAACAGCCAGTCCTATGGCTAACAATAACATGATGGAGAATCAGCATGTCTCCAGGCAGACTGATTTCGCTGGAGCTGACATACGTTAGAGTGGAGACTGCCACTACGCAAACTTAGTGTAAGGTGCCTTGCGGTGCGATGGACCGATGACTTGTGAAAAAACATTGGCAGCAGATAGATGCGAATTGCCCAAGACCAGGATGGTTGGCGCTTTTTGGGAGAGGTCGTCGTTCAACAGTGTTTCTGTAATTCAAAAATAGACTGGACACGTATTGCTGCATATTATAGACAATTTACATTCAAACATAGAACAAATGATCGTGCCCATCATTCAATTAACTATTATGTGTGGGAAACAAACCGACGACCTCTACTGTAGCATCAAAGATAGTCAATAGACAAACAGATCTTACTGGCCATAAGAGCGGTCAATATTAAATAAAAAATAAACAAATGAAGCCCGAAATTGTAAAAATAAAAAAATGTAGTATATCCCGATTTCGTCATTATTTAAACCATCACAAAGTAAATAAAACGTATATAACTTTTAAGGTGACAAAAAATATCTTCATTTTCTGAGTTGAAACGAAATGTCCATTAAAAAACAGCTATTTTAGCAGATTAAAACAATTGACTTACAAATTTTGTTTCAACGTTTTCTTTTTTTCAATAACTCACATTAACTTAAAATCTTAAGTTACTATCTTTTAAGCTTCAATTAAGTGCGAAAACTTCATATACATATATTCGTCAATAGTGTGTTTAGTACCATTACCCATCAATTCTTTACTGGATTTTATAAACACATCTGGATAAATGTAAAACTTTTGGTTAAAGAATCGAACACTACACCGTTCTTGATGCACCCATTTTAGTCGGATCAAATCTAGTTGTCTTTTACGTGAGAACCTATGTCGGTCTGAATTCGTTTAATACGTCTCTACCCAGTAATTTACAAGGTTAACCTGATTGTACAGTTGCAATGCAGCGGATCTCACTAGGTTTAGACAACCACTTTAAAATTGCACCTCAGTAGTACTCATTGATATTTTGTTAGATTAATTGTGTATTATATATAATTTTTTAATGTTTTAAGCTCTTGTTATAAGAGAAAATAGAGACCTGATTTTTTTCTGGATTAAAAACATTTTACTGAACTTTAACCCTTATATTGATAGTGAATGAACACGTAATGCGATCCGTTGAGTAGTTAAGGCATGGAAGCGTAACATGGCGGCATTACTTTCGTATTTATCTGGTCTATAGAAACTTAGCTGTTAGCCGATGATAGAATTCTTTTATTTAAAAAAATATTGTCGCTTTCCTTATTCAAAAAGTATTTATCTATAAGTTTTTGATTTTTTTATTGTAAAATGGTAAGGTTACACAGGTGTAAACAGTACACATCACAAATAAAATTTCGGCAATACTTGCGTATGTTACTTGTTTGAAACAGAAATGATATGTTTGAGAGGTTTTGGTTACCATAAACAAAGCTTCAATAAGTAATTAATTTGTTATTTAAGTACTTACGGAATATTACAAACGGTTTTTATGTTTATCCTCTTATTAAAGATAATCAGTTATATTGTAACAAAATATGCCCCAGCGAAATTAAATCTTTCAGATGTAAGTTTTGTGAATTTCCATCTAAAGTTATTTCATATTAAGCACATTGCTCAAGGGCTTTTATCGCTTTATGAATGTATACTTAAGTTTGTCGTTTTTATGAATCATACTTGACCTTACATTTCTTAATTTTAAATTTGGGTATGGCATTAATTTGTTTGTTGATATTTTTCTTTTATTTTTATTTAATAAGGAATTTGTTACATTAAAATTGTAACCTTATAAAAATATAGGCATTACACAGACTATTATCCTAAATGAGAAAGGAGTATATTTAGCATTGAATCGAAACTAGAGATATAAATTTTCAGTCGCAGTAATAACTTCAAAAAGTTGTAATTTTTCAAAACTAATTTATCACATATGAAATAAATAAAAGGAAACTTCAATTTAAAATGCATGCACTTACAAAAATACAATAAATAATCTGAATTTAGTTTAATAAAATTATAGAATTGTGTGTTAATTATTGAATACAGTCTTTAGTATGACTATCTCACCGATAGCACCGCACAGCATAAATCATATATATTTTCTGTTGAGAATAATAGTGACGAAAGTACTTATCTTTGTGTGTGCTTTTTCCAATTTTAGAATAGTGGTCTTAGAAACTCTGCTCCAAGTGGAAATGCAATACGACTGACATGATTGACAAAGGACGAGGTAGACTCCTTTGATAACCTGACCTCTCGCTACATACCGAAGATTCTTAAAGACAAATAATAGTTTTCTGATCCGTGCTGTCAGTGAGTCTATGCAAGCAGCGTAATTCAAGTTGTTATCGAGTCACATCTTATAGTATCTGCACGTGCTAGCTTCGGGGGAGAAGCAGGGTACAGAACTTGAATTGGGACATGAATGCGTGATCAGGTGATTTAAGTCCAGAGGCTGGGTGAATTGGCACATAGTGAAACAGATAACTTTAGTTTTATTTGTGTTCAGTTTAAGTTGGTTGTCATTAAGCCAATGTATGGCTATGTTTAGTACCAAACACTTCATGCCAAGTGTTTTCTATGAAGGTTACCATAGTATCATCATCGAATGGTGTAATTTTGCCATCAGGGAGAGGGAGGTTAAGTAACTGGTTTACGTAAATCAAGGATAGTGTAGGACCAATGACACTTCCCATAACAACGCCAAAAGTGACCGGAAATTCGATGTCCAAATAACTGTTAATCTTTACGCACTCTCATTTAAATAGTTTCTGAAACGACTTTCGAGTTTCAATAACAATTTTGTAACAGAAATTGTGTCAAATGCTTATTTTCAGTTTCTATAATTTTTATTCTCTCCCTTGTGAATGGGATGTACGATAGCCTTTTAAAGGTAAGTGAGAAATACATTGAGGCACAGATTTAATATGTACTGAGAGGAGACAAGCAGGTTGTTTCATTGCTTGAGGAACTTGGTAGGCATGTTGTCCCAAACAACAAATGAGTCTGTTTTTAATATCATTGGTAGTGTTTCAATGTTACGCTTGTCAGTATCAGCCACGTAGAACGAATGTGATGGTGTGCGTATTGCATTGATGGCTTGTGACGAGTATTTGCCCATATTATAGGCAAGTGACGCGTTCACGAGATTTTTCCCTATACCAACAAAACACCTGTTGATATTACGTTTCTACTGACCGTTGAGGAAATCTGTAGTTATCAAGAAGGTTAGTAGAAGCCACCCTTGGAATGTCAGTGTTAGTAACTCTTTGTATTCTTTGCCATAGATTTTTATTGTCGTTTGGAGGCTTCACGTGCTGGCTTTGACGCTGTCGAGGCTCTCTAGCCGGTCATTGCCAAGTGGGCAGGGCGACAGCACGGGACCCTTTCCTTCCGACTGACGTAGATCCTTCCGGGCACGGTTGCTTCGGGAAGTATCTGCACTTGATCGCCTGGAGGGAATTGAGTTTCGCTTTTCACCAGTGCGACTGCAGTGAGGGCTCGGCTCAGCACACGCTGGCGGTTTGTTCCGCCTGGGCGGCGCAGCGTGGGGTCCTCACTGCAGTTATCGTAGGAGATCTCTCGCTACCGGCCGTCATATGCTCCATGACTGGTAGCGACGGTTGCTTTACCGCGGTCGTAACCTTCTGTGAAGACGTTATTTCGCGGAAGGAAGCAGCGGAGAAGGCCCGGGAGGACGATATCCGTTCGGTGAAAAACATACGTAAGTACTACTGAATTACAATAAAATAGATTAGGCAAATATAGTGTCAAATTCTCATATTAAAATTCTTTAAATCAAACTCATAATTGTGGCTCCTTCACTAGATCGAATTAATAACTTTCCGTAGGAAGTCAAGCAGAAGTTATAACTATTGGTTTTCGAGAAATCCCGACCAAGCACGAATAATCGTTTTGTCATATAGGTCAGACTTTCTGATAAGTGGTTTAGTAGGACTGTTTAGTGCCTGATTCGCTAGGGAAAAGGTCTTTGTTAGTTTTGTTTTAGTATTTCAGGGATCTAATTAACTTTTCTTTCAGAATTGATATTGTGAAGTTAATAAGAATAGCTTATTCGAGTCGGATTCAGTCTTCAAACAGTATACGTCACGAATGAAGAAATTATTTATCGGGTAATTTAGAGTTGTGCTGTACACATAGTAATTTTTTTTGATCTTTCTTAAATTCGTGAGCGCTAACTGGTAAGTTTCTCAGCTCTGAATTTGTTCCTTTTTGATATCTTTCTAATTCTCTATTTTTCCAATAAAATATTGATGTATTCTAAATCATCTTTACGTGTGGCTTTTAATTTGTTAAATTCTGTCATTAGGTTGTCATATTTTTTGGAGACAAAATTGGCAGATATTTTTAAGGACGATTGGGGGGTTACAAGTTCATTCATAGCTGCTTGAAGAGATGCCTGTGTTTCATTTAGTGGTTTTTCAAATTTTGAAAAAAAATTTTTTATTCTCAGACGCGAAGAGGATAATGGCGACATTTGTTGCTATTTAACATGAGCTTTTAACGGTTATCGGTGTTATTTTTTGTTCATTGGCTTAATTTATTTACATTGTAGTAGTGCGGGAATATAAGTTTTATATGTTAAATATTTTATACTATTGTTTTGAAATAAAATTTCGACAGGACACACACGTCGGTTCGCGGCAACATCCGGTTGGGTGGCAAATTATTCTATAGTGGTTCATTGCTATCCGTATGGAGAGAAGAATCAATCTTCGATTATAGATTGTCAATCATCCTTTTTATTACATATGGAACAATGAATCTAGCTTGCTCACGCGTCAGGAAACTTTCTAACCAGCGTACGTGGCAGACAGTTAAACTAAAAATGTTGTGTATGAAAACGTCCTTCCATAAATAGTATTTATAACTGTTGATAATTAGGAACGCTGCCTTATCTGTTGTAAGTTAGTATTACTGTATAGTCTGTATTTTGTTATGTTGATTACATTTTTGACGGTTATAAAACCTTTCTGATCTCGCATATATACGAAATATAATTTTCCTCTTTTTTCCGTGTTCTAAACAGTTTGTTTTATTATAAAAACACATAAATATCAACAATAACTTATACAACCAACCACTGTTATACTTTACATAGCATTGTAAAACATGTCGGGCGTCGAGTAGTAATGCTAAGTAGTAATAAAATGTTAATACTCGTATCGTGATACTATCTACTATTCCACGAGTAGTATTCGTAAATAGTTCAGCTATTTCAGCATTTATTGATTAATATTAAAATAACTTCTGGTAGTACGAATCGAGAGTTGTAATCGAATATGTTCCGAATACTCCAGTATAACGCTAAATTTGGATACGGTAAGAAGTAGATAAAGCATATTTATAACATGAAAAATAAATCAAGGTTGGAAATTAAAATGTAAATTTTGGTGTGTCAGCATACATTGCTGACATTTATCAGTAATGTATGCTAACATTGATTTAACTGACGGTGAGAAGATGAAGAGATTTAATATAAACATCTATAATATAATAATACAGAGTTTACTTTGTAGTTGAAAATTGAAGCATGATACAAACTAAGTTAAATAATAAAAAAATTAAATATTGCTATTACATTTAAGCTACCGAGAATCACGGTATTACTAACACGTTTCGGCTAGATATCTACTTATAAAATCAATAAAATTTATAATAATTGTTTTTAGGGAATGGTTTAAAAAGGAAATATAAATAACTTGTGTAATTGATTGCATTATCATAGCTTTAACATACCTGAATACGTTTAAATTATTGAACACGCACATTGAATAATTTGATTTCAAGGTCCTTTGAAACAAAGTTTTTGCTTTAAAATAATGCATATAATATTCACATCAGTACCTCATTTACAGTTTTCTATTGTAGCTAATGTCTTCACACTTTGAAACGGTGTTTATAATAGATAACTTTTGTTTTTTTTTATTATTAACGTTAATTTTCAATACAATTTAAATTCTGAATGTCAAAACGAACGGAAACGTTATTTAAAAATATATTACAGTAAGGTAAATAATAACTTTTGCATCATTAATATGGAACAAATCTAAATCTATTTCAGTAATACCATATTGATTTTATTTATTTAGTATAAATTAAAGAGAATATACTATGAAATTACCAACAACTCAAAATTCTTCATAATGACACGATTAAAAAATTTACATACTTAGTAGTGTAAGTTTAGTAGTGACAAAAATAAATTACGTTAGGTATTATAAAAAACAGAATTGTATAATAGTTCTTAAAATCATTGTATACGTTATCTCGCAACCTACGCAGGGTTCATTCAGAAAAACGGAGCTTTGTATCATTCCAGCTTTTGTTCTTCTAACAAACGTACACAGTATGAAGGACAAAGGCCTACATCTGTATACGCGTCTATTTATTTTGACAACTGTATGTTTGTATTAAAACGAGCTGTCTAAAAGTAATGCAGCGAATATTGTCAATGCCAAGATTGGCCACTATGTAGACACACTAACAGTTTTGCACAATCTTTTTTGCACAAGTTATAAGTACCTATCTTTGCATAAATTTTGACATTACGATAATAGTTCGGAGAAGGCATTGCATACTGCAAATGTGTTAGAAATGTTTATTATGATCTGTTTTATACTATTAAAATGTATGGTTACTACGTTTCCTAATGCGTTAAGAAGTAAATTATTTTCTGAAACTAATTGAAGAAAATTAAAGAAGATGTGAAAAGTAACCAAACAGAATCATGTTTGCCATTAAAGTAGTTTTTGATTCTGAATTACGGAGATAATTAGAAAGATTGATTAGGTACTTGCTTTGAAATAAAGGTAGTTAGACTATTTAAATTTCTGTCATCTTAAATTATGTCTAACTACTAATGATAATTTATTTGACTGCATGGTTGGCTTAGCGGTTTGAGCGGTTACCGCCTCAGGGAGGTCTTGGACGCTAGCTTGTCGTCCGGACGCTTCCCTGAGTGCTGGAAAAGCGGGAAGCTGGTCCTATTAAGGAAGCCGGGACGGCTTACCGATTTGGTGGCGGCCTATAGGCCCATTGTGTTGCTGGACGAGGCGGGTAAACTGTTTGAGAGGATACTCTCTGCCCGCATCGTCCGGCACCTCTGCGAGGTGGGCCCCGATCTGTCGGACGCCCAATTTGGTTTTCGGGCGGGGCGTTCGACGGTCGATGCTGTGCTGCGCCTGAGGGCCGTTACCGAAGAGGCGGTGAGCTGTGGCGGCGTGCTGTTGGCGGTGTCGTTGGACATCGCCAACGCATTTAATAGTCTGCCATTTAGCTGCATCAGGGAAGCACTCCACTACCACGGGGTGCCCGAGTACCTGAGGCGGCTTGTGGCAGACTATCTTGAGGAGCGTACCGTCGTGTACGAGGACCGAGATGGTATTCTGAGGCG
This sequence comes from Hypercompe scribonia, assembly GCA_949316085.1. Taxonomy (NCBI): domain Eukaryota; kingdom Metazoa; phylum Arthropoda; class Insecta; order Lepidoptera; family Erebidae; genus Hypercompe; species Hypercompe scribonia. Next base: position 11,221,136 of record OX438981.1, on the reverse strand, counting down.
GCGGCCCATGTCGTGCGGTGTTCCACAGGGGTCCGTCCTCGGACCACTCCTGTGGAATATGGGATACGACTGGGCCCTTCGAGGTCGTCTTCCCCCCGGGCTGGGCGTAATTTGTTACGCCGATGACACATTGGTCACGGCCCGGGGGGCAAACTTTCAAGAGGCGGCGCGTCTGGCCACCGTGGGAGTCTCTTTGGTGGTCGGGCGCATTGAGGCGCTGGGTTTACGGGTGGCCCTAGATAAGACGGAAGCCCTTTTGTTTCATGGGCCCCGTCGTGGTCCACCCCCCGGTGCCTCTATCGTTGTCAATTCGGTCCTCGTACCGATTAAGGCCCAGATGAAGTATCTGGGCCTAATCCTCGACGGCAGGTGGCTCTTCGACGAGCACTTCCGACAGCTTACTCCAAAGCTAGTCGGCGCTGCTTCTGCTCTTGGGCGACTTCTGCCCAATTTGGGTGGAGCCAGCGTCGCGACGAGACGGTTATACACGGGGGTTGTTCGGTCAATGGCGCTGTATGGTGCACCGGTGTGGGCGGCGGCTCTGACCGCCCAGAATAGGGCTCGCCTCTGGCGCCCTCAGAGGATATTGGCGGTTAGAGCCATACGCGGTTACCGCACCGTATCGACGGAGGCGGCGTGCGCCCTGGCCGGAACTCCCCCGTGGGATTTGGAGGCGGAAGTGCTCGCCGAAGTTTATCGGCGGACGGCTGACTTCCGGGCGGGTAGCGGCATACGGCCCCCGCCCGAGGAGATACGCGAGTGGCGTGAGGCCGCTCGTCGAGCCACGATGGCTCGTTGGTCATTCCGGTTGGAGACTCCACGTGCTGGCTTTGCCCTCGTGGAGGCTCTCCAGCCGGTCATCACCGAGTGGGCAGGACGGCAGCACGGGACCCTTTCCTTCCGACTGACGCAGGTCCTTTCCGGGCATGGTTGCTTCGGGAAGTATCTGCACTCGGTCGCCAGGAGGGAATTAAGTCCCGCCTGTTACCACTGCGACTGCAGTGAGGACTCGGCTCAGCACACGCTAGCGGTTTGTTCCGCCTGGGCGGCGCAGCGTGGGGTCCTCACTGCAGTTATTGGAGGAAATCTCTCGCTACCGGCCGTCATACGCTCCATGGCCGGTAGCGACAGTTGTTTTACCGCGGTCGCAACCTTCTGCGAAGACGTAATTTCGCGGAAGGAGGCGGCGGAGAAGGCCCGGGAGGACGATATCCACTCGGACCCAATTCGCCGCCGGCGAGCCGGGCGGCGGAGGCGCGCATACCAGCGCCTCATGCCGCCTTGAGTGTGGCCGCGGGTGGACGGGACGGGTTTTCCCCTCCACCCGCTATAATGGCCAGCCGCGAGGAGGCGACGTCCGCGTGTGCCGTACGTCGCCTATGTAGAGAGTTTATCCGCAGATGGTGCCCGCTTTGGCGGGCAGGCGCTAGGAGGGATCTGGATGTCGTAATAGCAGCGGTTCCCGGATCCCTCCTGTCTCAGGCGCAGAGTGGCACACCGTGTGGTTTTAGTCGGTCCGATTCCGACACACCACCCCGCCGTAAACCCCGGTGGGGTGACGGCCCGAGGAGGTTTCCACACGTTAAAAAAAAAAAAAAAAAAAGTGGTTTGAGCGGTTGCCACGCCGCTCTTTACTGCGCTGAGTGTTGTGGTTTCAAACCCAGGGGATATGGGACAACACTTTCTATGATCCACGAATTGTTGCTCCAAGTCTGGGTGTTCTTTGTGTCCGTTTCTTGAATGTTTGCAAATCCAGAAACAAGATTTATACTTAATGCGGGCGTTGTCTTTTTTAAAGAAAATTTGTAGTGAACTTCACGACCAAAGTCATCAATTATTTCAATTACAAGATTTATAGAACCTATAAAGTTTATCCACTACTTACCAAGTCATTATTTTTTTAGTTAACCTTACTTATTTTTCTTCTAAAAGAATTACGAGAATATCGAATTAACTTTTTGATAAATATCTGGTAAATCCTTAATCCAGTTTCATAATCTAATTTAAGACGTATAACTAAAATCTTTTTTGAATGTTTATAGTTTTAAATGCTCTTAAGATAATATCTAAAGTATCCATATCGTTAAAAAATATTTAAACTAAATTTAAACAAATATAAATTTGAAATTTTATCGCGATCATAGAATAAAAATAAAAAAGATTTATAGTAAGAATCACATAACTTCGTTATAATAAGTTTTCTTTACAAAACAATTAGTTTAACTTAAAACTACCTTCATTTTACAAACAACTGAATAAGTCACTTCTAGTGTATACTTGGTATTTACTTGTAATTTAATGATGTTTTGATAAGGAATATCATGAAATGTTTCTATTACTAATACCCAGCACACTACCGATGGTAAGCCATTACTAGCACAAACAATTAACTCCGGTTTAAGGGTTAACGACCCGTGTTGCTATTAATCTTTTTTTAGTGTTTAATTATATTATAAGTGTCATATGAACTAAATTAGATTATATAATAGTCATTGGGCTTTAAGACTACTACTCCGTGTCTATTAAGTCATTTCGCGAACATAAGTGATATTGTCACTCGATAAGTAAACATAAAGGTAAGGCGATAAAGTTCAATTTAAGTGTTATAGTAGTGATATCAATAGCAGCGACGTGTTTTATTATTTCCAACCTCACGTTCATAAACAGATTTAAATACAAAACTCACTCTGGATCGAGGAGATCCCTGAACAATACGTCCTTTCTGTCAATCCCGTGGGATTAATGCCTATTGCATCAAAATGTAACAGGTAATACAGGTTGGTGAGTAAATCCTACTTAAATGGATATGTTATTTCGAGTAAATTTTATGTAGTATGTGATTGCTTTTTTGCTTGTTTGAATGCTCTTTAGAACTCCTGATCAGATAATTAGTACTACCTTCTTTAAAATTTAGTCTTGAGTAAGTTTTGAGAGAGCTTTAAAATAATAACGTCACGACCGTCACCTCTACGGCAGTAACTATAAACGTGGGTGAAAGTGCAGTGAATGTCTACTCATGACAAATGAAGTTGTGAAAGTAACTAACGTCAAATGCAATAATAGAACGCATAAATAATATTCACAATTATTTATTACACTGACGTATACGATCATCATCACATGCCTACCCTTTTACCTAATATAATAATATGCATATGTAAATAAGTAACACTGAAGATATTGACCGGTTAATAAGGGCTGTTCACGTATTTGGATTCGGTGGGAATATCAACTATTCGTCTTTTGGCACGTTTTTTCTCATGATCCTCTAGTAGAAGAGAATGTAAGAAAAAACTCATTGCACCAACCCAAATAAATATCAGAAAAGTGTAAGAAATGAATGATATTCATAATAAACGAACTCCTTTGAACACTAGAAACAAATATACATTTTTCTTAGTTTCACTAAAGTTTGTTTGAAATGTACACAAAATAATATTTCTCGGAAAACAAGCAATCGACTCGTACCATATGCAGAATAAGCTACTTATTTTGACTACTAGACGAAGCTTTGTTTCAGTGCAATGTATATTTTATATTCCAAAATGTTGAGCGAACCTTTCGAGAATCGGGTGAAAATATTTCAATGCACGTTAGAGATTGAAAATTCATTCGTTTCACATCTGGATGACTCGATGTTGAAATAAATTGAATATTTGATTTCATATGAAATCAGATCTTCAAATTATTACACAATTCTACATGTTTAATTGATTTTAAGATTAAATATTAAGAATTTTGTCAACGAAAAAAATAAATATTTATGTACACAAAGTATTTTTAAGTATATCATCCCTTTTACAAAATAATTAATAATGCATTAATTAATAATGTATTAATTAAGATTATATATTTACATGTTTTGTGATGCAAGTTTTCTATTGATAATCAGTTTCAGCAGCAGTTCATTACGTTATGTAATTTAATAAATTTAAACTTTAGTAATTACATGTGTATGATAAATAATGAAAAACGCTTTATTATTTATTGTTAAACCATTGGGTTCAAGTTATTTGAAGTAATCTATATTAATATACAACGCTTATACAAAGCTAAAGAATTTATTTGTTTGCTTGTTTATTTGATTGAACACGTTAATTTCAGGAACTTGTGGTTCAATTTGAAAAATTCTTTCAGTATCACATATCCTATTTATCGCGGAAGGCTATAGGATACATATTATCAGATTACAGCCTATAGGACCGGCGTATCAATGACAAATATAGCCAAAACTGGGGAAAATAATGCCTTTTGAGAGCCTCCGTTGTGCTCTGCGTAAATGGATAGTTTTGTAATCATAATGTAAAATAGAAGTGTTCCCATTTAAAAGTTCTGAAAGAAAGTCCGGAACAGCATATGTCTATCTTTTAAGATTGGCTCACTGTAGCCTTTTTTTATGGTACTCAAAGTTTTTCACGCTACGCACGGAATATATTAATAAAATAATTTTTACACCAACCGCAGCAACGACATGTGAGTAAAATTGTTTTAACAATATGACTATTTCTTATACTTAAAATATTAAATTTGAAATATCAATTTTTATTTTTTAATACATAGATTTCACGCATTATTGGGTTGTTTGACAGTTGGACGTGAAACATGTCATTTCGTAGCAAGCTAAAGAACAGTCGTTTTTATATATGTTCTAAGTTTTAAACATTGATGTATTATTTATTGTGATAAAATAAACTAGTTTAATGTTCTTATTATGTAAAACTCGTATTGTACTAACTAGATTTATAACATAATAGTACGAAGTGCGGTTATCAGCAGTGTTGTAATAATCTCAAGTCAACTTTGATCGTCATGATATTTTAATCCAATCAGAACTTTAATCCTTTTTCATGTTGAAATTATTTGTCAAATTGACTTCTGTCATTTGTATAAATGTTTAAAATCCTACAATTTGACAACTACAATTTAATATTAATTACAGAGTGTGTATGTGCATTGCCGTAATTGTCTTTACAGATTTAGTTACTAAATTAAAAAATTTAACGTATAATAAAAGGAAAAATAAAGTAGAAGTAAAGAAAGAATAGATTGGGCCGGTAAACAATAGCTCAATCAGGTGATGATCGCGTGCATGTAACTCACAGTCCGAGCTTTTCAAAGAGTTTACAGTAGAAGATAATAATCCCTGGGCCGCTCAAAGCAAATAATGGAAAATTATTATAAGGTCTTCCATTTAAAGCAAATAAAAAATTCAAATACTCATGGGAAATAATGTACAAAAAACAATTATTCTTAATTCGAGCTCTTTAGAAGAACTCATAGCGCCACGTGAGCGAGTGGGAAAAAGTGTTTCGTTGTGAACAATTAAAACAACTTATCAAAACGTGCCTATAGGCAATTTTCAACAACTAAACCTTTTATTTTTGGTAAAAAACATCCTTTATAAACTTTGATATCCAAATGACTATTGCATCTATGAGTGTAATTTTTATATATTTTTCAAATAAATATTTATGTACCTTTGGGGTGCTAACTATTTATTAACAAAGATTACTGCTCGATATTTTTCAAGGTTACTTATCTATTAGATAATTTGTAAGTAATTCTTTTAAACCTTATTATAAGGCTTGTCCTCGAGCAGTAAAAATCTAGATTATTACACGCATAAAAGTTTTATTTAAGTTCATACGAGAAATGGTAATCAGAATTCAAAATTACCTGTGTACCTCCATTAAGATATTATCATGTAAAACTTTTATCACATTGACAGCCAGCTTTATCTTTGTGTTAGAAATTTAAAAAATAACAAAAAGGAATGAGGAAGTAGGGATCATATTTCAGCGGCGAAATCAACGAAGTGAGTCCGTGACTTTGTAATTTATAAAGTGTAATTTGCAGGTGTGTGTGAAAAGTTGTTGGTTTATCTATGTTTAGTTTGTTTAACATTTGAGTAGCACTATATGGAAACCTTTCAGATTAATCAGGTATTAGTTAAACTGTTACATTTATGTGACTGTAGTAACCAATTACGTTAATACACTTCAGTATTGTTATTGAACCCTAATTTAAGTAGTTTTAAAAAAATAGTTCAAAAAATAATAATTTATAACTTAGATTTTATTGCTTTTTTATCGTATTATTTGACAATATCATTTTCTTTTTGCATTATGATTAGCGTGATTATGATGATTATCTTGATCATCTATTAGCAATTTTTCCAATTTTACTTTGGGTCAATGCAATATATGGTAACAAGGCAGAGTTTAGATTGGTTTCTTTTGACCGGTTTACTGCCAAACGCCAATCATCCTTGGGAATGTAATCGTTTTCAAATAGAAGATAGGAAGGTGGAAAGTAAAATTCGGTGTTAGGAAATCTGATAGGGCGATGATACGTAGATATTGTATGGGAAAGATGTTAAAGATCTCATTCGTGTACCCTTTACGTAATTAATATAAAACCTAATTCAATTGAGCATACAGAAGGTTTTTATTTTATAGACATTTATTTAAAAAAATAACGTGAATTTCATAAGACATATATGAAATTTACTGTTTATTGTTAATACAGCCTAAAAATGAAAAACTAATGGGGTTATCAAACTCTGGAGGTTTAGTAACAGCAACAAAGCTTAGAGCTTGTGTTGCTATCGAAAATAATACGTTACAGTTAGAATCTAATCTGAAATCTTTATGAATTTCTTTAAGTCTAAATGTGTTGACAAAATGAAGGCTTATAGAAAATTTACTTTCAAATGCCGAATACATAGCGACATTGAATTCTTAAAAAATGTTTAAATATAATCAAAAGGCCTATTAAAAAGATAAGTTGATTTATTTTCTTACTACAACGTTTATATTGTTAAATGAGAAAGTTCATAAAGCTCCAGTTTGTACTAACGTATAGAAGGCATTAATGAAAGATGTAATAAAATTTAAGCACCATTAATGTTATTATATGCATAATTCGGCATTTCGCTTTGCATAACGAGTCCAACCCATGAATATAGTGAACCTCGATACATTCGCACTAGCTTACCCACCCCTATTACATTTACCAACAAAGCAAATGAAATATAATAAACGAATTCATATTTATAAAAAATATCAATTTCAATGATAACATTTACGAACATGGAAGGTTTTATCTAAATCCAATAAATCCCTTGCATACAAAATTAAAAAAAATCCCTTGCTTATATACATGCAATGATTATTGGACTCGAAAATTTTAATAGGGCTAAAATGAACTTATTACCGGGTGTTCCATGAATGGTAAAATCCTATTTTCCTCAGCATTAATCACTGAATCTGACAAAAGGTACGCGGTAAATTGTCGACACGAAACCACGTGCGACCCGTTCGGGTACCAAACGTCTAACTGCGCGGTCTGCCTGCGCGGTTACCCTTAATGTAGGTACCCTCTTAATAATAACCTACCCGACCTCCTAAACAAAGGAATTCAAATCAATTAGGGTCAAACCGGCAGCCTTATAATTTAACTGGAGTTGAACCGTGGCATACGAAATGCATTCGATCATCGACTACACTTTTGAAACAATCCAAACTACGTTTATGCTTCGACACTGGCATATGACGCGGCAAAAGAAGAAAAACGCGCAATATGCGCTGAAAAGAGACGGAATGAGGGTATTAACTGTTCGTCAGAGTAAGACAGCATTAGACATTTTGTAAGCTGATAACCAGAGGCAGCGAACAGAGCGAGGGGAACCATATTCTCGCGCGACTCTCCATGAATGTAATGAATTAAAATTCAATGGCATACAAGCAAGACTTTGTGCGTGAGTGTGAATTCCTTTGCACAAAAGCTCCCTTTATTCGTAACATGTCTGATTTCAAATTGCTTGCAAATGATTAATCTTGTGCACTGAACCAGACACCAATTAGAAAATTATCTTAAACAACGGTAACCACTAATTTGCCTTCAATTAAACTAAGAACGTTAAAATATCTAGCTTAGAAATCTGAGACCAATTTAAACAATGAACCGTGGCCAAAAATATTTCGTAGAGTCTAGTGTAAAATATTCAAGGTCCTAACAACTTTATTCACCCAGAGGAAACTAAAAATCGGTTAGTTCGTAATTTTATTCATACTATCATCAATTTTTGTTATCTTTGTATAGTAAAAAAATATGATCATATCCTGATATACATGTAGTTCTTTAAAAAAAAAGGTTTTAATATAAAGCAACAAAACAAAAGCGTTTATTGGATTCAATACAAACTGAACAGTGGGATATCGCGTTATTAAACGTGAACAAAAATTGGCAAGTGAATTTTACCTATACATCCATGGAAATGCAATCCATCATTGGATCCTCGCGTATCCACGACAGCGGCACGCACACAGGAGCGCTGGCGCGCACACTTGCGCACCGCACCTCCTCACGCGAAGGGAAAATCTTCACACACGACACAGATAAACATGTCAACTGCTAGACATTGTTACCCTAAAGTCCTTTCACGTTTTTCATCACAGATTCACCATTATACACTTATAATAACACAAACAGCATAACTGAACACATAAACACCAGATAATTTTGCAAAATCACTCGCGTCCAAGTCACGAAGCCGACGGTTTCGACAAAAATACGCGTAGATATTGTAGTGTCGATTCGACGACTGTTCGCTCCCCGCCCTGTTCCAGAGGCGAATGGCGGCGCCATATTGAATCTCTCTTCATAGCCGCACAGTGGCGCATCTAGCGGCAAATCTCGTAACAAAATTGTGTGTTCACAATGAAAAAGTAATTTATAAAGTCGTATTTTCAATTTTACCGTAAAACTTAAACATAATTTGATGTTATAATACAAGAATAGTTATATATCTTTTTATTTAATATCTAAATTAATGCACATTTTGCAAGTTTTCTTGCTTTACATTCACAGATTACAAAAATGCCGGTGTTTGTATTTAGCTTTGTAGTACCAACGTTATCCGCTAGATAGCGCCCACAAGGTCAAAATAATATACAATCATGCTACAATATCAATATTCATGTTTATGTAGTATCATGTGCGGTTTGTAATATTAAAGGGTTTATGTAATCGAAGCGGTATAACCATCGTATTATTATTATCAGTAGTTTATCGTATGAACAAATACTGTCCTTTTTGTATGCTTCTGCTTATACTTAGGGACTTTCTTACAATAGTATAGTACAGTGCACTTATAGTGGACCAAGTTAATAGTTTTATTTAGATAAACTATATCAGTAGGTAGGTACTGAATTTTTTACGAATGTGTTTTATAGCCTTGGTTAGTGGAGTATACCACATATATACTTACGATGATGGAATATTAAATCAATGGAAGTTATAACATCGTCTGTAAAGGATCCACATTCTTGGTGTTACGTTTTACGGCTCACGACGTGTTTTATACTCTTTGTGATAAAACCTTGACTACGGTTGACTTAAACAACACCATTCACGTAAAACATGGTTAAGGGTTTGTGGTTTTACTGTATACCTTTCAGGTGGACATTTTACTTTTAAGGATAATGTTTCGACAAAGATATATATATCATACTTACATATGTTATATTTAATACATGAACAATTTAAATTTAAAGCATTTGATTTGCAATTGTATTGAATATAAAGAAGTAAATCATTTAAGAATTAAAAAAAAAGGATTTTTTTTATTTTGAAGCACTTCAAAGACAAAAAACTTAACGTTTATCAGTGCTTGAGTTAACATTTACGTTTATAGGTAAATTACAAAAAATACATACTGAAACTTCCTTCTTCAAGGGTCAAGTCATGAATACTCTCACGATTATATACCCTCGAAGAAAAAATTTACCCAAAAATCGAGAGGGAACCATAATCATAGGTATGTCAGTGGAAGTAAGCTTATTGTCATTATTTAAAAAAAAAATATTAAAAAAAAGGAAGCACTCGATTTAACTATTGTCGAAAAACCTGATTCTCTAACTAAAATATACATTATACAATAATTTAAGAGATATTTTTTATATTTTTAATAATATTATACAGTCTAAGTCCACATGATAAGTTATTAAACGTGGTTTAACGATTGAAATGTATAAAAATACAGAACATGAACATGTTAGAACATTACCTGTAACACAGGTTATTTTTTTTAACCTACATCAGGCATCAGTCTTTCACAAAGGTAGAATCGGGTAACAAAATCACTATGGTATTATCTTGTCTTAAGACATACATTTGTGAAAAAAAAAAGTTATTTATTCATAATTACCGTTTTAAGCATAGTTTGTTAATGCCCCCTTTCATTTAGGTACTATAATTATCCGTGTTTTTTTTGTATGTTACTAGAAGATGTCTCCAGCTAATTAACCATGTAATTATTGCAAACTTGTTGCCCATAACCGCAATCCCTTCCCTGCTTAAAGTCCGCGGTAGTAGAGGTTTTGTTTATACTTGATACCCACGGCGCTAATTTTGCAATAATGAGATACTAAATTCCAATTTTTTTTTAAGAATTTAATGAATTATAAATAGAAGAATATCAACCTTTTTGACTAGTTGTGTTTAGATCTGTAACGTGTTCAAAATATTTGATTGACCAACATTAGGTTTAGAATAGGTGACTAGAATGATCAGTTTCGTTTATCACTTTGTTCATTTCCTTCATCAGCAGTTTATTTCTGAAAAGCCAGTGTGATTAACCCACTGTGCTTAAGTTCCGTAACGCAGCTGCCATCTTAGAGTTTCTGGGAGTACTCGATTTTATTCGGATGTCTGTCTGTCCTAATAATAGGAGTCATTTTGAGGCACAGAATGTTTACCTTTCGCTCTGCATCCTGAGCTCAGCTATAATTCGAGTCCTCGTAGTTACTAACATGACTGTGGGAATGTGGCTGCGGCAGTTCTCAGGATGGACGATTTGTCGGGATTCTAATTAACACAACTGATGATGTTCTAATATTTTACAAGTAATACCGATCTCACTACGTCAGCAAAATCCACCAAAATCGAACCCGACTTCTCAGTCCAATCGTGTTTTAAATAGAACAAGAGAATTTTAGTAAACTTTTTCGTCAACTAAACAATAAGTTGCTTTTAGCAATAAGGTTGTCCTTTGTAAATTATTTAACTATCATTGTATATACTCTCTTAAAACTCTTTAATATGTTGTGAAAATAATAAAAATATCTGTCTATTTCTAGATCAATCAATTATCTTCAGGCCTAGATCTTTTACTCTAAATGAGACATGATTGTAATATCGCATAAATATATTGTAAGATAACTAAAGTTCAAGAAACATGTACCAAGCGGACATCATGGAAACATTAATAAAATAATCCTACTAGTAAGATACCAGTTTAATATTTAAAATAAATACATAAGTGAATACAATTAGCAATGTGTTATCTAGCGAGGTAAGGACATATACCTTAACACTACCAAGAACTATCCGGAGATTGACGATCAGTCTCCAAGTTCACAAAATAATCACAATAATTAAAAAAAAATAACAATTTAATAAGGTCTTTGGTACAATGGTAAACGATGTGGTGAAGGCATTACTTAGTCTGGCCATAAATACTGTTACACTTAATTATAAAAAAATATTACATTTGAATTTCGAATCTGTCATTTTTATACGATTGTTCATTGTGTTTTCTCATTTTGGCGCCAATACATTGTAAAATATTTTGCGATATTAAAATGGTGTGGGGTGATAAAGAGAACCGAATCGCTGTGATAGCATTACACAAAGTAGGTATGGAGCCAAATGCAATTTTTAAAACTCTCCATACACTTGGTATTAGTAAAATGTTTGTGTACCGGGCTATTAATAGGTACAATGAGACCTCCTCTGTTTGTGACAGAAAAAGATCTGGCCGTCCACGTAGTGTTCGTACGAAAAAGGTGGTCAAAGCAGTAAGGGAAAGAATTCGAAGAAATCCTGTCCGAAAGCAAAAGATTTTATCTCGGGAAATGAAGATAGCACCTAGAACCATGTCGCGTATTTTAAAAGATGACTTAGGACTTGCAGCCTATAAGAGACGCACTGGCCATTTCTTAACTGATAATTTAAAGAAGAATAGGGTGGTAAAATCGAAACAACTACTGAAGCGGTACGCAAAGGGAGGTCACAGAAAAATTTTGTTTACGGATGAGAAAATTTTTACAATTGAGCAACATTTTAACAAACAAAATGACCGTATTTATGCTCAAAGCTCTAAGGAAGCTTCCCAATTAGTCGACAGAGTGCAACGTGGACATTATCCGACTTCAGTGATGGTTTGGTGGGGTGTTAGCTATGAAGGAGTGACTGAGCCATATTTTTGTGAAAAAGGTATCAAAACATCGGCACAAGTGTATCAAGATACCATTCTTGAGAAGGTAGTTAAGCCCCTTAACATCACCATGTTCAATAACCAAGTATGGTCCTTCCAGCAAGACTCGGCGCCGGGTCATAAAGCTCGGTCCACGCAGTCTTGGTTGGAATCGAACGTTTCGGACTTCATCAGAGCTGAAGACTGGCCGTCGTCTAGTCCCGATCTTAATCCGCTGGATTATGATTTGTGGTCAGTTTTAGAGAGTACAGCTTGCTCTAAACGCCATGATAATTTGGAGTCCCTAAAACAATCTATACGATTGGCAGTGAAGAATTTTCCCATGGAAAGAGTGCGTGCTTCTATTGATAACTGGCCTCATCGTTTAAAGGACTGTATTGCAGCCAATGGAGACCACTTCGAATAAGCTTTTTATATTTTTAATTGTTTTATATTTATGTATTAAACTGACACACTGTAAAAGTAATAAATGTTATTTGCAGTTAACAATTTTCTTTTTTCTTTATTACAATATTTATGGCAAGACTAGGTATAGTTATGAAGAAAATATATTTTTGAAACTAATTTGACAGCACCGTACCAGCGATTTATAAGCTGTAAAGATACGTTTTTATTCGAAGTCATCCATTTCCAAGTGACAATTTTATCAATGTTAAATCTTTCCTCCTGTTGATGTTCTAAGCATTCGATATAAAGGACTGAGTTCATAATGTCTTGCAGTTCAGCTCGTCGAACCCTGGTTCATCACAAACTTTAAATAAACGTTCTTTCAATTACTAATCAAAATCTGGAGGCAAATATCGTTCCATGTTACTCAGAAGATTCAATTTTACAAATAACCTCATTTTACATTAAGTATGTATAAATTATATAGAGGTTTACATTTACACCTGGTAGCAAAGTGGTTACGGTTAGGAAAGAAACGGCAAACGACTTTTTTGTTACATAACATGATAATGATCTTAACTTTCTTTGACGTCGATTCATTTGGATAAGCAATGTATGAAATTATTTAACAAATGAAACTAATTACGACGTTTGAGTTCAATAAATACTTTGAGAAGAAAGTTTTAAGATAAGAACAACCAACAAATATTCTGATAAGTTTATTTACTTGTTTTCTTAAATGTTTAAAACTTGGAAATACGTAGCGGTTGGCGTCGCCGAGATTCAAAGTTTATAAGTAATAAACCTGTGATTTTCTTTTCGGAAGATAGTTTTAAAAAACCTAGGATCTCAATAAAATGTCACTTAATTCACATTATTTTAATATTTGCAGGCTTAACAATTTATTTGGACGACTTTATTGTGCTGTCAGAAGAATCAGATACTGCCAAGACTATATTTCAAATAGAGCTCTGAAATTATTTACGTTGTATTATGTGTTGCTTTGTTTATTTGCGTAAAATAAAATATCCTAAATATGTACCTCCCTAAAATATTTTTTTTTTCAGTTTGAAACTCTGCTTTACTAGTACCTGTTAACATTACCATAAAAAAAAATGATCTTAGATAAATCTAGTTTGAGGATATTTTTGTAGTATCAGCTTTTTTAGATCATATTCTGGTTTTGTTTCGCAAATACGTTTTACAAACGCAAATTCAAATATGAGTACGAGTATATATGGTACTTTCACAGCCAAAGTAAACAAGGTGAATTGTTACGATGTTCGATCATAGCAAACTCCGACGACTTTTGAGGTCGTTTATTTAAGCCTACAATTAAAATGTATTTAATAAAAATAAAAATATTCACAATTTAAACATTCATTATAATAAATTATGTTCCATTATGCCATAGGACGAAACCAGTCAGTTTAATTTTAATTCAATAGTGGAATAAAAGTACAAGTGACTTTTATTTCATAAGTATGTAATTATTACTTACCGTATAAAAAATATTTGACGCAGATTTTTTACCTGATATCAGACGAAATAAACACATATTTATTACAATTTGCTGGCTAAAATCATAACACATGGTTTCAACAAAATGGGGCCACTTGTCACACATTCAATGAGTCCCTGCCGGTGGTCTAAGACATGTTTCCGGAAAACCTGATTTCCAGACGAGGCGACATTTCTTAGCCACCCAGAAGTCCAAATCTATCCCCAGCAGACTTCTATTTTTGTGGAGCTGTTTGAAGAATCGATAAATCAATAAACTAAATACACTATGTCAACTAAAAGAAAAATGAGATGTTGGCGATCTCGCGGTCTCTTTGCCGACGAGTATTTGAATACTTCGGTACTCGCTTAGTAGAGTGCAAACGTCGAAACGATGGTCATTTAGACGATGTAATTTTCAGAAAATAAATTTCCACTAATTAGCCTTTTGAAAATAAAGAATTTTTGTACTATATCAAGTGGTTTTTTTACGATTTTTTTAAAAGTTAACTAAGTCGTGGCCCACCCTATATAATCCTTGAGTAGAATTCAACCAAAACTTTCTAAATGTCTAAAATAGTCAGTGTAAACCACAAAAGTATTCATTGGCTTTATGCCAATGCTAATATAGAAGTGATTGCGAGTTTAGTCATTAAGGACGACGAGGTCGTTAAACTATGCAAGCCTTTTGCGGGCTGGGACTACGGCTTGCGGCTTTTGACACACAGGCCTGCGATTGAAGGAACATTAAGCGCTCTCGCTTCAATAAAGAGAATATGGAATGAGAGACAGAGTTAATCATTTGGATTTGTATTTTAAAAGAGTGTAAAAGGTCATACTGAATTAGAGTTATGACTGCACGGATGGCGTGTTGGTTTGAGTGTTATAGGTCCGAATCCCAAATGATATAACACTTGTGTGATTCACAAATTCTTGTTCTGAGTTAAGGTGTGTTTTGTGTCCATTTGAAGATTAATTTCTAGTGCGGGAGTTGTTTTAAAAAAAAAGACATTAAAGAAAAGAAATGGTTTAATTAGTTTAATACGATAATCGTTAGAAACGGTTAACATGTGAAGGTTTCCATACAAAAATAAAAAGAAAAAGACTCTTGTTTACTGTGAATAAAAATGGTAGTTAGATATCCTTCTATAGACATGCTCTAACAAATTACCTTCAAGCTATCTTTTATTCTTAAAGCAAAATACTAAAGTATCAATCAATGCCGTCGCGCTTCACCTAGTTTACGACGAACTACTTAATCAAGTCGGCCATGTATGCTATTTCTAATTAGTGAATAGAAGTATATTGAACTTATTTGCTAACGGTAGATGCTAATAGTAAACAATGTGAATTGTGTCAGAACGAGTACAGAAGCAGAGCTCAGAGGCATGAGACTATAATTGTCGCTTAGGCAGATTCCTTTAAGCTCCTGAAATGGCAAGGTATCGACATCAAAATTAAAAGCAAATAATAATTCCACTGTCTATAAAAACATGAAATTGAGTGATATGTTGCCGTGATACTTATTCTTAAAGTAACTGTTGTTTGCCGAAAGCTTCAGGGGTTGAAACATGACGGATATCCATCGAGCAATGACTGGCAATTGTGTTTCATTATAGCTGTCGATTCAAGTTAAATATAAGAAATCAATTTATAAAAGAAAACGAAAATAATTGTTTTAATCAAAGTAGAGATGTATAAGTTTCCTTTTGTTTTTACTAAAACGGTAATAACATTGCATTACTTACACAAAATGAACGATTTTGTTCTACATTTATATCTAACACATATATTTTGTCTGTTTCAATAGATTTTGTCGTATAAATAGCATTACTTATTAATTAGATAAGTTAGTAATTAGTAAATAAAGAGAAGGCTAAGTGTTTGATATTCAATAAGAGGACACTAACTAAAAATACACGTATACATATATTGATAATTGCATTTGACGAAGAAATTAATCAACTCTCATCTTACCCTTTCAGAATCCCAACCTAATGGAAAAGTAAAAGGTACTGATGAAAGCGTTAACGAAATAATAGTATCTATCTAAACTGTATCGCTGCGGTTTGTCTATTATCTGATTGGTACCGGACGAGCGACCGATTCGTTTCACTTGCTTTTATCGTTATGGGTTTTATCTTTATGTCACTTGACGCTATTAGTAAAAAGGTGTACCATCACGTTCCATTTAAAGGTTGTGTACTGTGCTACTAAGTCAGCTTTTAACTATCTTTTTGTAATCTTTTAATTTATTTATTTACGTGGTAATAAAAACACATTTGTGATTAATAAAGTTTTGTCTATCATTTAACTTACCAAAATATTGAAATATCGCACACATTTAACAATATTTCTGTTTTCTATTATGTTTTCTGATCTCGAAATTCTGATGATTTGTGTTTTTTATACACAGATTAGGTAATGTGACATAATAATTAAAAAATAATAAAAGCCCGTATTTAGAAACGGCACCAACATTTTTGATGATTTTACTTTCTTGATTTTATTTCTCTTAGATTATCAACTTCTATAGAGTAAAACTATCAACCTTATACCCAGAGATTACCTACACCTTTTTTATAAGATTGTAGAGCATATTTTTCACTAAATTTCAGAGAAGCATAATGCATAAATTTACTTTAGTTCTGTTAATAAATGAATATTCCGTTGCCGTAGGTGGGAACGACTATGCTTGCTGTATGTTTTGAACATTGCCCAGCTATTACTTTGTTCTACAACGAATATTTTACTCTAAACTATAACTACTTAATCTTGACAATAAAAGGCACAAAGCATAAAGGGAGTTTTGCCTTAATAGAAGTCTTTTTTTTCGACTAGGTAAGCTCAAGGTCATCTCAAAGAAAAGCTTCTTATCAAAATGGAAGGTAAAAGAGCAACAACAGATTGATCGTGGAGTTTACCAGATGAAGCTACGTAGAATCCATGCAGATATTGATAATGGCAATACTTAATTACTGGTTCATACGAATTCTTTGTATAACACAACGAATGAGTCAAGTTCTGAGTCGCGTGATGTTTCATAGCAACCATGGCGTAGATTTCTAGTTATATTTATTTTCTAGTTATGTTTATTATAACTTAAGATTTTCTTTGTACGACAATCAATAGAAGGAAACCTTGCCTGGTGATTTCCTTAATAATAAATTACTATTATAAGGTCTCGGTAAACCAGGAAAAGATTTTTTTCGTGGAAGTTAAGGGTAGATGATTTATCTCAATCGTGACGTAATAAGAAATCGGCCTAATGCCATTTATCATTCACAGATCCTGGTATGGTATATTACGAAAAACTTATAATAAAAACAATAGACATTCTTGCGATTGCGATAGATGATAATTAACGGTCAAAAGCCGATTTTAAGATACAGTTATCGAAGATTGTTTTAGATTTATGAGTTGGTCAAAGCATGGCATGACATCAGGGATCGTTATCCCTAATAATACATACATAAAATCACGACTGTTCCCGCGATGGGGTATGCAGAGGCATATTAAAAATCCACTTTTCGCCAGAGTTTTGGTCCCACGTAATAATTGGCGAGTCTATTGGGGGATGTTTTGTTTGCCAGAAACTCGTCCGTCGATTAGCACGTGCACCACTTGCAGGTGAGGTTGAGTTGGGGCCCTAAGGTCTTCGTGAGAACCTTATGCACTCTAATAATTATTTATGTGAGACTCCCTTATAACATGTCCCCTAGTTTGAAAATACATGTTGTATTTTACTCAGAAAAACGCAAAGCTAGTCGTAAAAGTGTTAATGTGAACACTTTTAAACAGACTAGTACATTAGAGAAACAAATTGCTTTTCCTTTTTCATTTTATTCATCATCATCATGTAATAAAATATATAAACTAATAAATAATAATAATTCTTCTCTACGTGTGTATGTCACTGACTTCTTCTAAATGGCTGTACCGGTTAGGATAAAATTTAGTGAGTTTATTTCAATGGATTCCTGGATAATTCGAAAGTATAATGGGATCCAGTGGGTTGTCTGGTATGACACCTGATGGTGACAAATATAACTAAACTAATACATACACACACATATATATGTGTAAAACTAATAAGTATATTTATTAATTGTAAGGTGGTCAGCTAATTTTAGTATAAAGCTTTGCTAATTCCTCTTTAATTTTCTATTTCTTTAATTATACAACAACCAATAAAAAATACTTTGGTTAGTTAAAAAATATACGTAGAGGAGTATACATCAAAATCATCTCCATAAAATTTTATGTTAAAAAATAATCATACACAAACTTACATACACAAAACAGGTAGTGTTTTAGTGCTGGAACTGTATTGGGTACACAATTTCATGTACGTGTAAAATACGACTTTAAAAGCATCAGACTTGAAATTGACGCAACAAAACCATAATTATGTAATGTGAGTGGCTAAATTACGGTAGGTAGTTGTACGTTGACCTGTTGGCCACCGAAGCTTACTGTTATTGTATGCCCCACTACCAATGTTGTCAAATATCTAAAAATAATAATAATAACCTCACACATCTCACATCGACTGTCTGATGCCAAACTGGGGAACCCCTATACTATGGTATCCAGATCGTTGATAAACATACACTTACGTATTTGATAAATATATACATAAATTATACTCGAGAAGAAGATGAAATGATTGTGTTACAGAAGAAATGATCGTGTTTAAATTCATATTGTCGTGTTCCATATTGTTATGTCGTCTTGTTCATATAATTACTTGTCTTGGGTATATCGATTCAAACTCACGACCAGAGGTGAGATGACAAGAGATCGCTTTGCAGTCAGGAAAACTAATTACGAGTACTATACCAACAGGAGCGTCACCTTTTTTTTGGATTTCTAAAAGATAACCGCATTAGGAAAATATCCTGTCGCGGGGAACTTCGCAAACATACAAAAAAAAACGGACATAAATGACATCCGAAACATAAAGTTAAATCCTAAACACAAAATATTAAACTATAAGCAAATATTAAAATTACTATTTTTTCTCTGCTATTAAAAAATTTCCACGCAGCCGTTTTGATACGCTTATTCTGTGACGTCAGATTACACTCACTCAACAACCGAACTACACCTGATAAGGTATTTTTTTTATACTGAAAGATGCAAATATGTAAGTAATAAGTAGCGCAAGTTAGAAGAAGTAGTGAATCGTGTTTGAACTGTTTATGCTGTGACGAATTTCATTTTAGCGTAAGTAAGGACATCAAGTAAGTGATAAAAACAATAAAGTTATCCTTTGTACTAAGTTATCCACACATACCTGATTTGTTTATAAACCTTAACGACGTCATAATCCAGTTTACGAAACATTTGTAAAGACATTTACAATATCTAATACACAAGTATAAAACAAATCATTTATTAAATCACAAATAATTACCAGAAAGCGTACAAACCAACTTGTTGACAGAAGACACCGAGTGTAAATTAAAGTCACGTTTCATCTACGTATTCATAACATAACATTTCTTAATGATTAAATTTTACTACTAATTTAATATTACTAATAAATTTCAAAAAAAATGTATAGATATTTTTATTGATGAATAAAGTTAACAAATAAAAATATTTTATTCATTTTGGAATTACCTGAATATTCCCTATTATGTCTTATATGTGTAATAGCTATATAGGGTAAATTGAGTTTAGTGGTATACGAGCAAACACATTAAATAACACACGCACTCACAGAACTATTGTACAAGTTTTCTATATTTATTTTATTCAGAATAATGAAAGTTACTACGAGTGAAAATTCGTTTATGAAAATTGGTACCCTAAATAGGGCTACTTAAAAATTGTTCCATATATGAACACTCCGTTATGTTTTATGTACACATTACTGTGTATAATACGATACAGCTCGTAAACCAGTTTCACAGAAGCGTGTGTGAGGTCGTAAAACGTACTAATATATAGTATACGTAGCGTTGTGCAAGCCATGCTGATACGAATGAGCTGGCTGCCAACTCGCGTAGATTTGTGTTATGAAACCACTGAAATCATATGTTACACTGACTCGCTATTATCGTTTACGTTTTGATGTGGATGCAGAGCGTTGAAGGTAAAATATGTATTCGAAATAGTTATTAAAATAATTAATAAAGTCTGATATAATTTTAAGCTTACATATTTAAATTATCCCACTAAGCATGTCTAATACTTAAGTCTTTATCTGAATATTAATTTAATACAATGACTGTAAAAGTTAATATATACAAGAAAACGTTTGTATATCTGTAAAATGTTGGTGCATTTCACTGAAAGACCAATCTCTCATGAAAATACAGTAAGACTGACTTTTGAGTTGCAAGAGTTTATTAACTAGCGGTACTCAGTTATCACCAGATGACTTGTCTTTTTGTTTGCCACCTTTACCATAAAATCGTAATAGCAGCTTGTAATTAAATGCATTTTATTTTTATTCGGGTGATTGGTACTGAGATTAGGTACTATCCGTGTACCTGATGCTTCTGGCATTGTAGATAGCTTTTCATAAATGCATTCTGTCATCAGCGTTTAGCTCGAACAAACAATGTAGAAATGACATTTTTTATATAAGCGCAACTCTCCAAAACTAGGTAATTTAGGCTTTCGGCACTATTCAGTCGTTTAATCATATTTTTCGTCTCAACTGCTGAAACTTCCGGTTACACTGATTGAATTTCTGTCTGACTGCATTCTGGCTGCAAGATTGTACTGCAATAATCTAAAATGAAGATTTGTAATTTTTTACGCACGTACGTAATATCTTCGGACAAAACCATTTAATAGGCTATCTTTATAAAATGAGCGCTAGTGTAATAAGACTAAATCATTATTGTATTTTGAATGGATGGATGATGTTTTTAGCAGCTACGGAACTTTAGCAGTCTACAGCTGGACATAGGCCTTTCATTGGCAAGGAGGTCTTAGCCTACAATACCACACTGGCCAGACGGCCTAGTTTAGAGTTTGTTTCAAGTTTTCCTTCTATTTGCGGTAATGTTGTCTGGCATATTCTGTTCCCGCAGTCGCTTCTTACGCATCCATCGAAAGAATAGGGGTGGTGACGCTCTGTATTCTTAATTCATCACCACACGGACTGCTTCAACATCATCATCAATGATGATAATGATGAAATAGAATAGCAGAATATAATATCTTTTTTAATCCATATTCTTGTAAAAAATATTGCCAAAAAATACGTAATGCAACTCCAAGATATTCAAAATATATGTTCTTAAACGTAAATGTTTATATAAATGTTTTCTTTTAAAGGGCTGAAATTAAAGTACAAATATAAAATTTGTACATTATTTCCTGTCGTTCAGTCATATACTTATAAAACGTCATCTTTCGCTAGAATCGTCGGATCAGTAAAAACAGCAAAAGTATTAGTTTGGAAAGCCGACAATGCGCTCGCGCACGCCCTGCCTTCGTTAGTGTATAAATCGCCAAATCAGCAATTTATAAGCGACAGCGATATTTAATTTGCAGGCTGCAGCTGAAATTCAATATACGTATTTTGTAAAATAAGTTTGTTGGCTTCTGACACGTTTTCATGAACTTATCTGATGATCGAGCCAGATGAAAACATTGTAACCTTTTTAAATTTTATTTATCATCACCGGCTTTCAATCATCCTCTGCTGGACATAGACAAAAAACTCTGTTTAGTTCAATATCAAAATGAACTTTTCTTATTTACTTACTTAACTAGCTTAATAATTATAACACAATCTTAAATATTATCATAACTATTACTCATAATTACTTAATCCTATATATCGCTTTACTTAAGTGTCTTCAATGAGTGAGCATTCAGTATGGTTACCTGGCATATAAAACAAATATTACATACACTAATGTACTATATAATAATTATAATTCTTTACATTTACTTTACAACTTTCGCAAATATATTAACGCGAAAGTTTTTGACGATGAATGTACAAATATGTTTGCCTAAGTAATTTTATCTGTAAAAGTAGTAAATAATTGCATAGAATGAGAGAAATAGTATATATGGTTCTATGAAGTTACTGACAATAAACTGCAGATTTACTTAACTTTCATGACGTAATAATTAATTATGAAAATCTACAAAGTGTGTGCAGCCGTGAATTAACACTAGTAAATTATTTGTACTTAATTACTACTATTATGTGGTATCAGCTAAGAATAGCACCGCCCCATCTCCTCCCGTGGGTGTCGTAAAACTCGACTACGGGATAGTACGCCAGAAGATGGGCAGCAGCGTCCTACTGAGTACACCATCTCACTGCGATCGTCAACCCGTATGCCAAGCGTGGCGATTATGGCAAACCCCTCGTATTTTGGGGAAGGCCTATGTACAGTAGTGAACATCTTTTGGCTGAGATGATGATAATGATGACGTATTCACTGTAAAATCTCGTAATTAATTTTGTTAAAAACGAAGTTTTCTTTTAATTTATGCCAAACGTCTAGATTCATGCTTCACTTAGTACATTATCGTCGGCCAATTTGTATGTTCGTTGAAGCCACCGGAATAACGGTAGCTAAATTGGAATATTGTTCCTGACATATTTCATCTCGATAACGATTTCATAGTCCTAACCTATCTTTTGTTAGTTAGTGATTTATCACTTATTACTGTTTCAGTTTTGATTTTTATATTTTAGAATTTGTCAGTTACTATTTTATGATTCCATAATTTTATTCAAGAAATAATATTTGTTATTTTACTCTGTGTGTGTGTGTTTAATACTGTGCTACTAACAATACAAATGATAATTATGATAGATTTTGTTTAGCCGTACTAAGGTAAATTATGTAACTGCTATAATGTGATACATGATAGAGAGGATTGTACTGTCCTATATAAAACTCCGTGTGGTGACGGATTAAGAACACGAACTGTCATCACCCCTGTTAATCCCATGGCGTTGATGTCATAAGAGTTGACAAGAGATTAAGCTACGCAGAACAACAGCACTGCAAAGAGATGGAGAACTTAAAACAGACCTTGGACCAACTATCCGGCCAGTACAACAATTTCTTTTTTGTAAGGAGGGGCTTGGTTTAACAATAGACTGTTAAAAGCTCTTGATGATGATGATAAAAACAGTTATAAAACATATGATTCCATGTTATATATACCAATAATAAACAGGTTTGTAGGTAGTAGTAATTTCAGTATGAACGGACCGGCTCGACTGGGGCTGTACCATCACAGAAGACCAATCTAAAGTGGTAGCACCTGCACTGTCATGTTTCGTTGGTGAGGCCGAGACTGTACGCCTATTGCTGCAGCAGGGACAGTTATCGTGGTAAGTGTGTGAGCCTTACGCTGTCACGACGACTGTCATGCCTTTTCTAAAAAAAGCATCTCACTAGGCTGCCATTGTGTGGGTTACCATACTGCATTGTCTGCATTTGCAGTGAGTGTGGTGACTACAACTCTTTTCCATCGGGCAGAGTAGAGTCACTTTGGCAGGCTCTTAGAGTAAGTTAAAAAATAAAACAGAGTTTTTGCTGTTTTCTTTTTCCGATATGTTTAGGTCGAATTATACTGGACAACCTTGGTTAGATAAAGCCTATAAAAAATCATACCGTACTTTATAAATGTTACCGTAATTAAGTTCTATTTTATGCTTATACTGTGCACACATATAATATTATAAACTTACTCATTTAGATTTAATTAAAGTGATTATATATTAAGTAGATAAAACTCCAGCGTTACGCTTTCATTGTCAAATTTGATGTCTGAAGTAAATAAAATCTTTATAATAAGTATAGTAGTTGCGACATTTAACGGCTTTCTAAATTAAGTACGTATATAAACAGTAAATTTTACTTAAGTAACTTGCACGCACGATGGTAATTATTTATTTACCGATTAACACATAATTACACATATTTATAGCGTAAATACATATTTTTTACTGTGTATTTTAGAATATACTGCATATTAAACAAATACAAACTTGACCAATAGAAATATCGTATTTCTGCAATAAAATACTTTACTTAAGAGGGAATTGATACCGCTTATCGTTCTCAATTAAATGCTTTCTAAATACCCTTCTTTTCTCCTTTGTATAAACTTTTAACAAAAAAATAATGTCAACAGAAACATTATACGAACATTACATAAGGGAGTAATCAATTAATGTATCAGTAACATTCAAGACTGTACACAAATTTTTAATAATATTTTTTTTTCCAATTAATTAATATGATACCTTTGCTTTAATGTTGCAATAACACGAAGACACACGCTCTTCCGAGACGAATGGCGTGTGTGGGACTCTCGTAGAGCTGGTCCACCCACTAAACCTGCGGCGGCATACCTCGGCAGTCAGGAGGAGCTCTAGGAACACGTTTGTGGCATCTGAAGTTCTCCCTGTTATACCCCACGACTGAGGAACATCCCCGGATAACCCGAGTCATCCTCGGGGCAGGAAACCATCACTCTTCTCACTGTTCTCCACAGTAAGACTAGGCACACCGTCCCGCTTTAGACAACATCCCCTGACCACACCGAGGTATCACCTGTCTCGAGACGTTTATAGCGGCCACATCGACGCTTAGGTGGTGGACTAAGGAGCTAGCGACTAGGACCTTTACCACGTCCCCTTCACCGATCAACCCTTGTGCTATCGCGCTATGCGGATTCCTTCCGGATACTCTCACATGGAAAACCCGGGGCTTTCACCTATCACTCGCCAGCATTGCTGCAATCAATACTGACGGTGACAGGTTTGGTGAGATCTATCCTATCAGGACTCGAGGCTCATGCTTCTACGTAGGACAGTCCTCTAGCGTGTGCTTTCATTGTGCCGTAGCCTCCTGTTCTATTCAATTTAGCACACAGTCACATACTCGATCCTCTCGACACACGCATCAAAGTTCGGCATAACGGCTCCAACAGCACTTTGGCTAGCACAGACCTAAATTTCGAACTGTGTCTGCTAAGTCTTTAGAGCTTACTTATGCACGTACCGCCATAACAATCTGAGCTCATGATATGGCGCGGCCTCTTCATCATTCCGACCGACAGAATGAATTTGGTCGCAAATCATCGCCCATTTCAACCGTTGCTGTCTTATACGAGATTGAGCACCAGCCCCGCACGACGCATTTGGTCATTAGCCGCTACATGCTTCTTAGTAGAGACCCCCAGTGGTAGCCACTTACCATGTCATTAAACCAGACGAGCGCCCCATACAGCACCATGGATTTACCAACCAACCCAACCCATACCAACAATACCAACCCAAGTAGGTGTAAACTTCTTCGCGTACTTCTAGGTACTTCATGTAGTAACCCCCTGGATTTTAGCGTCACCTACCCGAAGTCACGAGCTGGGTGGTTCTTTAAGCCTACGTAGGTCATGGAACTATATCACGTCAGGTTAGGTGATCCTCAGGCCCAGCACACTATCTTTCACACAAAACAAGCCACCCTCTGCTCAACGAGCCGAGACTGCTCACTCAAAATATAAACTTCAATGCAAAACTACTTGAGACACGAAATTAATATTCTTATAAACTATTGCCGAAATATATATTATTGAGACTGACTAAATTTTGACCATACATATTCATGAATTGCTAAGTGGCTATTACATTTCAATAATAATGCTTTACAGTTCGCTGAACCGATTCTCATTGAGAAATAAGTGGTCTTGAATATAGAAAATGTTGAATATTGATAGTGTAACTACAAGAGGTAGGGATATGAGTATGTTAGGTAAAAATCACTCTGTATATCTCTAAAAAAGATCTTATTTCTGTGGTTCAGAAAGTAACGAATCACAATGTTAACATAAATCCCATGTAAGTCTCTATTTTTTGTTAGTTTTTCTTATGGAAGCCTACTAAAGTGGCTCTACTCAGCCTCATGGGGAGTATGAATAGAATCTAAGAGTAATGGTTGCCATATGCATGACGAATGCCTACAATGCAGTATAGTGACCTTTTCTTTTTTTAACGTGTGGAAACCCCCTCGAGCCGTCACCCCACCGGGGTTTACGGCGGGGTGGTGTGTCGGAATCGGACCGACTAAAACCACACGGTGTGCCACTCTGCGCCTGAGATAGGAGGGATCCGGGAACCGCTGCTATTACGACATCCAGATCCCTCTTAGCGCCTGCCCGCTAATGCGGGCACCATCTATGGGTAAACTCTCTATTTTAGGCGACGTACGGCACACGCGGACGTCGCCTCCTCGGGGCTGGCCACTATAGCGGATGGAGGGGAAAACCCGTCCCGTCCACCCGCGGCCACACTCAAGGTGGCATGAGGCGCTGGTATGCGCGCCTCCGCCGCCCGGCTCGCCGGCGGCGAATTGGGTCCGAGTGGACATCGTCCTCCCGGGCCCTCTCCGCCGCCTCCTTCCACGAAATTACGTCTTCGCAGAAGGTTGCGACCGCGGTAAAACAACTGTCGCTACCGGCCATGGAGCGTATGACGGCCGGTAGCGAGAGATCACCTCCAATAACTGCAGTGAGGACCCCACGTTGCGCCGCCCAAGCGGAACAAACTGCTAGCGTGTGCTGAGCCGAGTCCTCACTGCAGTCGCATTGGTGACAGGCGGGACTCAATTCCCTCCTGACGACCGAGTGCAGATACTTCCCGAAGCAACCGTGCCCGGAAAGGACCTGCGTCAGTCGGAAGGAAAGGGTCCCGTGCTGCCGCCCTGCCCACTCGGCGATGACCGGCTGGAGAGCCTCCACGGCAGCAAAACCAGCACGTGGAGCCTCCAGCCGGGACGACCAACGAGCCATCGTGGCTCGACGAGCGGCCTCTCGCCACTCGCGTATCTCTTCGGGCGGGGGCCGCATGCCGGTACTCGCCCGGAAGTCAGCCGTCCGCCGATAAACTTCGGCGAGCACTTCCGCCTCCAAATCCCACGGGGCAGTTCCGGCCAAGGCGCACGCCGCCTCCGTCGATACGGTGCGGTAACCGCGTATGGCTCTAACCGCCAATATCCTCTGAGGGCGCCAGAGGCGAGCCCTATTCTGGGCGGTCAGAGCCGCCGCCCACACCGGTGCACCATACAGCGCCATTGACCGGATAACCCCCGTGTATAGCCGTCTCGCCGTCTCGTCGCGACGCTGACTCCACCCAAATTGGGCAAAAGTTGCCCAAGGGCAGAAGCAGCGCCAACCAGCTTTGGAGTAAGTTGTCGGAAGTGCTCGTCGAAGAGCCACCTGCCGTCTAGGATCAGGCCCAGATACTTCATCTGGGCCTTAATCGGTACGAGGACCGAATTGACAACGATAGAGGCGCCGGGGGGTGGACCACGACGGGGCCCATGAAACAAAAGGGCCTCCGTCTTATCTAGGGCCACCCGTAAACCCAGGGCCTCAATGCGCCCGACCACCAAAGAGACTCCCACGGTGGCCAGGTGCGCCCCTTCTTGAAAGTTCGCCCCCCGGGCCGTGACCAATGTGTCATCGGCGTAACAAATTACGCCCAGCCCGGGGGGAAGACGACCTCGAAGGGCCCAGTCGTATCCCATATTCCACAGGAGTGGTCCGAGGACAGACCTCTGTGGAACACCGCACGACATGGGCCGCCGCCTCAGAAATCCATCTCGGTCCTCGTACATGACGGTACGCTCCTCAAGATAGTCTGGCACAAGCCGCCTCAGGTACTCTGGCACCCCGTGGTAGTGGAGTGCTACCCTGATGCAGCTAAATGGCAGACTATTAAATGCGTTGGCGATGTCCAACGACACCGCCAGCAGCACGCCGCCACAGCTCACCGCCTCTTCGGTCACGGCCCTCAGGCGCAACACAGCATCGACTGTCGAACGCCCGGCTCGAAACCCGTATTAGGCGTCTGACAGATCGGGCCCACCTCGCAGAGGTGCCGGACGATGCGGGCAGAGATTATCCTCTTAAACAATTTACTCGCCTCGTCCAGCAACACGATGGGCCTATAAGCCGCGACCGAATCGGCCGGCCGCCCCGGCTTCCGTAGTAGGACCAGCTTCCCGCTCTTCCAGCCCTCAGGGAAGCGCCCGGACGCCAAGCTGGCGTTTAGGACTTCCCCGAGGTGATCCGACATGTGGTCGAGGGTTCGCGCCAACACTCGGGCAGGTATCCCATCTGGCCCAGGGCCGGTGTTCTTAGAGCGAATCCGTAGAACGACCGCCCCTATCTCCGATTCTCTAACGGGCGGAACATTATCCTCGTATCCTCGTTCCGTCCCCCGTCGTCTTCGACCATGAAGGCCATCGACGGGGGTGTATGCTCCGCCCGCTGCGGGAAAAGACCCTCGACCACTTCCCGCAGGAAGCTGGGCTGGAGTGTCTCTGTAAAGGGGGGGCCCGACGTGCGGAGCTTTTGTCACACCGCACGATAAGGGCGACCCCAGGGGTCACGATCGAGACCCTCCAGCATCTCCTTTCTCTTCACTTCTTTGGCGCGGCTAATGGCCAGCTTCAGAGTTTTCCGCGCCTCTCGGTACTCCTCATGAAGCTGGTCCTCCTCGCCGTCTACGCGGTGTCGCCACCGACTACGGGTGTAGGACCTCCGGGCACGAGTACAGGCCGCGCGGAGGTCCGCCAACTCCTGGGACCACCAGTAAAGCTCTTTCCGTGGAGGCCGACAGCAGCGGATGTGAGACATGGCCGCATCGCAGATCTGCGTAATCGCATCGCGGAAACGACCAGCCCCCATGTCGACCTCCTCGGTCGGAGCCTGTGGAGACAGCCAGGAGTAAATAATGGCTGCCTCTTCTAGTAGGTTCCTATTCAGTTTGGCTACAGCCCACCGCGGAAAGCGCGAAGAACGCCGCGCCGCGTGACCCCTACTGGGGTCCTGGGTCTGGGAGAGCTCAAATCGAATGTAGAGGTGATCCGAGAGCGTCTCAACCTCTTCCAGGACACACCAGTTCCTTACTCGTGCGGTGAGGGCAGGGGTAGCGAACGAAAGGTCCACTATCGACCCTCCCTGCTGTCGCACGCACGTGTTGGTGGAGCCCCTGTTCAGTAAACAGAGGCCCACAGGGTCCTGGGGGAACCCCACGCAATGGACTTCGCGTTGAAGTCCCTAAGACGTGCCCAGACGATAGTCGCCGCATCGAGGTTTCCAAGCTATTAAGGAAAACCTCGAAGTCGCTCAAACTCCGGTTGGGGGAGAAGTATACACCGTATATGGTGACCCCCCCCCACTCAGCAGCAACATATCCAGTGCCCTTGTCTCTTAGCGACAAGGGTGGGGAATGAGCCCCGTGGAGCCGACGACTGCCACAGAGCCGTCCCGGTCACCCAACCAATTTGGACGGGGAGGAACATAATAAGGCTCCGCGGCTACGGCAACGCCGATCGACCACTGTGCCATGGTTTGCAGAAAGAGGTCCTGTGCCGCGGCACAGTGGTTCAGGTTGGTCTGGACAAGGAGGTTGGAGACTTGGTCCATTGCTGAACGGTCTCTACAACCTCCTCCATGGGCGACGATGCTGACGTGCGGACAATATCGGAGGCAACCTGGGTTGATTGGCTAGCCCCCGACACTTGTCAAGAATCGCGGGGAGGTTTGCACCCCACCTGCCCCATCTGGTGATTGGCGGGCTTGTTACCCGCCGCACACAATGGGCAGTGAGGGGCGGCAGAACACACTGCCGCCTTGTGCCCCGGTCGACCGCAGCGGAAGCATAGTCCGCTGCAGTCAAAACAACTTACGCACTTGGCGCGTGTGTGTCCCGATGCCAGACATTTGTAGCATCTCATCGGTGTCGCCGCCAGGACTGTGATCCTAGCGCTCACGAAACCGATGAGTAGCCTACCGGCGTTGGCCAAAATTTTGGCCGATGGTACGGGACAGCTGACCCACACTGCGCCAAGCCCTCCTGGACCGGGGCGGATGGTGCCGACCCTGATGTTCTCCATGTTGCAGCCTGTCCTCTCTATAACTGCAGCGCGGACATCCTCGGCCGTAACGGAATCGTCCAGGCCCGAGATACGCAGTTCAGCGCACTTGGTAGGCCTGGCGATCTTAACACCATCAGTGGCTGTAAAAATTCCTCGCAGCTTCTCGGCGAAAGAGTCCGTCGTCTTTGCACCTTCAGCCCCAGGGAACTCGAGGACTCGAGCTCCCGTCTGGGCGAGGCGCATTCTAACTCCCACCATCCCGAAGTCGTGTGCGAGACTGTCCCGGGCCTTTTTGAAGATAGCCGCATAGGACAGCCCACCCTCAGCCGCCCCCGGTGACATGGTGACCACCACTGCCGCGGTTTTGGGCGCTTGCAGTTTGCGCGGCTTCTTTGTGGTGCCCACTGCCACCGATGGCGACTGCAGGGTAGAAGCTACATTTTGAGCAGCCTTTTTACCCCGCTTTCGGGACTTCTTAGCCCCCCCGACTACCTGCCAAGCATCCGTGGAAGGGGCAGATGTGGAAGGAGTAGATGTAAAGGTGCCAGGTGCAGTGGCTGGAGTGGGGAGCGGAGGGAATTCCACTCCAGACTTGGCCGCCGTTTTGGGCCCTGACCTCTTAGCACCCGTCTTTGCTACTGCTTTAGCCGCCTGCCGTGTCCTCGAAGCGGCCGCAGAAACAGCAGACGCCGACGCCGCAGGTAAAGCAGACACCGATGCCGCAGGAATAGCAGACACCGACGCCGCCGCCGCATAGGACACACGACCGCCAATAACGGGAAGCGACGTCAGCGCCTTTGGTCTATGTACCGCGAGTGGCGGCCGGACGACAGGGGCTGGAGGTAGTCTCGCCTCCAGGCCAGCGAGACGTCCGTCCATCATGCGCCACACTGCGTCTGTGATTTGGCGCAGGTGGGCATCAGCGATGGTACCGGGATTGGCAAGGGCAAGCGACGGAGACGGGCCTTCTTGCTCAGGGCGATGAGCCTGGAATTAGGCAAACTGCGCGCTCAGCTCAGCTACCTGCCCTGTGAGATGGTCGTTGGCCGCTTGGAGACGAGCCTCGTCCCCAATAAGGGTCTCAACGACTCCCGCAACCGCAGAGGAGGAATCCTTAAGGGCCTTTACAAAAGCACCCTTAAGGTTACTCGACTTGGTGGCTACCTTGTGGATGATAGCCACCGCTGCTTGCGCTCTCTCTTGCATGGACGATGGCGTTTGGGGAACAGAATCCCCTACCATCGGCTCCTTGATCTTAAGCAAGAGATCTGCGATCTCCCCCTCTGCAAGTGCTTCGCCGTCCGCCCTAACCCGCCTATAGGCTTCCGCCTTACAGAAGACGGAGCCTGACGGGATCGAGACCGAAGTTCGCGATCTTCCTCTACGGCTGCTGACGACTTTAGGAGGCAACATCTCCTGGGACGTGTCGCTCTCTTCATCCCTGGAACGCCCGCGTTTTCGGGAGTTGCACAGCTCCGTTTCCATCAGGTCACCTCTCTTGCCATCCGACGAACACGTAGATCTGGAACGCAGTCGTTCCGATGTTCTGCGGCTCCCAGCTGTCATAATGACTTCTGGGAGCCTCATCGACATAGGTGTCCCAACCGATGCGTCCTTTAAATTGGACGAGAAGTCGTCCACTCCGCTTTTCTCCTTCTTCTTCTCTTTCTCTTCTTCTACATTTAAGTTTTTAGTTTTGTTTTGATCAGATTCCATATTAGACCCACGAGAGGGGGAGAACTAAATGTCGACCCGGGCAGAGATCCCTCAATACCCGGGCAAGCGTAAATTTATGCCCAACCGAGGGGTCCGCAGGTGCCTCGGCTGGGAGTGCGCTTACGACTGAACTACTCATCAGCCATGCATCCCCTGGTCACGCACCAGAACACAGGATTCGGGGTAATTTTTTAAAGAGGTTTTCTTCCTCGCAGTCCGGGCGGCTAAGCCAAGACCCTCGCCCCCGATTGGTGTCGAGAGACATAACCACGACATTCCTTTCGGGATTACGATGTGACAACGGTGGCAGGAAGTTTAAATCTTCCAATGCCTGCTCGGCGGCAGTGTGAGTACACACCGAGCCCGTTCTCCTTTCTCCACCATTGACAGTGGAGAAACGCCGACCCATGAAAGGGTCCCACCATAGTGATTTTTTACCGAGGTTTTCCTCCTCAATGCTCCGAAGAGCGAAGAACCAACAGAGGATCCGACAGACACGCCCGCTCTGTTGGACCAAGTCTCGGCCGAATTGCCGAAGAAAATGGCTTCCTCTTTGTGCTAGAATATTAGCCGTTGGCAGTGATGAACGATACCATCGCCAACGTTTCCAGGGTGCACCACGTGGAGGTTTTCTAGCCCAGCACCCCGCAGTATAGTGACCTACGCTATGGTGGCCTATTATTTAAGTTGTTTAATAATTAAATATTAAATGAGATTGTAAAATTTTGAATGCACGGTCGGCCTAGTGGTTTAAGTGGTCGCCACGCCACTCTCTACTGTGCTGAGTGTTGATGGTTCAAATCCCACATGAGATAACACTCTGTGTGATCCACGAATTGTTGTTCTAAGTCTGAGTGTTCGTTGTGTCCGTTTCTTGTATGTTTGTAAAATTCCCTGCGACACACGATTTATTTCTCATGCAGGCGGTATCTTTCTTAAAAAAAGTTTTTTTCTTTTTAGAGAGTCTATTGAACTTTGCTTTGTAGAAATTAATTACTACATCTATAAGTACTGACAACATCCTATCATCATCATCAATATCGTGTCTCTGCTATTTCAGATTGTTTTTTCTATTAATATATATAAATACATGTACGAGGGGGCGTTTTTAAGTTCGCGGAATGGAGGGTATTGAGTAATAATAAAAACACAAAATTATTTTTCTTTTTCTATATATTCCCCTGCAACACGAATACATTTTTCAGATCTTTCAATTAGTTTTTTTATTCCCTCGTAAAAAAAAGTTTTATCTTTGTCTGAAAAATACGCCGAAACCGCCTCCTTAACCTCCTCATCAGTTGAAAATTTCTTACCACGTAATTCTTTTTTCATTTTTGGAAAGAGATAATAATCACTCGGAGCCAAATCTGGACTGTAGGGTGGGTGATTCAAAATATCGAAGCCCACCTTATGCAGGGCAGCCAGTGCGACTCGGCTCTTGTGAACGGGAGCATTGTCATGCAATAGCAGGACACCTTTCGTTAATTTTCCCCGTCTTTTTTCTTTGATGGCTTCTTTTAACTGTTCTAAGATTGAAGCGTAGTATTCCCCCGTTATAGAAATGCCTTTATCTTTATAATCTATCAATAATATTCCTTCTGAGTCCCAAAAAATCGTTGCCATAAGTTTCCCAGCCGACTGTGAAACCTTAAATTTCTTGGGTGGTGCTGTGCCCTTTTTGTGCCACTGCATGGAGTCTTGTTTGGACTCGGGTTCATAATGATGAACCTAAGTTTCATCCCCAGTAACAATTTGATTCAATACGCCATCCTTGTCTTCATTGCAGAGGTCCAAAAACGCACGTGAACATTCCACGCGCTGTTGTTTTTGCAATGGCGTGAGCATTCTCGGCACCCACCGTGCGCTAACCTTAGTCATGCCAAGATGATCGTGTAAAATTTTAAAAATTGTTGTATCCGATACTCCAACCATTTCTGCGAGTTGTTTCTTTTTTAGTCGAGCATCTTCCAATACAATTTTTTCTACTTTTGCAATAACTTCTGGCGTAGTCACCTCAACGGAGCGCCCCGGCCTCGGGTCGTCTTCAAGTGATTCCCTGCCTTGTTTAAATAAACTATGCCACTTGTAGACCATTGTTTTTCCTGGGCAAGAATCCCCGTAAACCGATGACATCTCATTGAGTATGGTTTGAACAGACTTTCCTTGCTTAGTAAGGAACTTTATCACCGCACGGAATTCAATTTTCTCCATTTTTTTCACTTCGTTCCCGATTAAAATACTTGGTCAACGATAGTTTAATAACTAATGATCCAATCACAACAAATTTTACTATGCAGACTAATTATGAGTCACTGAATACGGTAGGCATCAAAAGAGCGCGTTTACCCGCCTTTTTCACTGTCATTCCGCGAACTTAAAAACTTACCCTCGTATCTACCCGTATTCTTTCAATTTAAATTAGTATGATAGTAATTCAACAGAACATAAATTATGACCTTGTCAAAAGAAACATATGTATTTTTCAATGTGTACACTTGAAACCTGTCGTTGTTATAAAATTATAAAGTTGGCTAACATATCACTATAATTAATCATTGAGTAATTTTGTTTCAGCATCATTGAACAAATTACTTACCTGCATAAAAAATAAGAGGCTCATTTATGTTGGAGCATACGGAGTGTAGGGTTCCATAGTGAAGTGTTTCATAAAAGTGGTCCAAATAATGATTGAATCTAAATGTATATAAACTATTTCATTAGTTTGAAACAAAAGAAAATCGTTAAATTGGAAGTGTTATTACTATTACCATGTCGCTGTGAGGGTACAGTTTATAATTTATTATAATTTTGTGAGATGCAAACTAATTTGATTATTTGTAATTTTTAAAAAACTACATATGTGGTCAAAGTACTTTTAAACTACGCAAGTGTTTCTTAGAGATCTTTATCATGGGGTGCCATATAATCTGCACAGGGGAGCCAGTTCAGCCGAACAATTCTATTGTTTATTTGACCGATTAAGTGAGGTTATCGAAGGTTCAACCCCCATCGCCTTTAATTCAGGAGAAACACTAAACGTATTATAATCGTGACTCTTGAGTGTCAGGTAATAATCCAGATATTCGAACGTCTTATTTTATGTTTGTCATATATTGATAAAAGAAAACAATAAATCTTGTCAGACTCAGGTTGTACCAAATATTCTAGTAAAAGCCTCAATAAGGGGTTAGCTTGGTTATATAATATTTTATGGCACCTATAATATCATACGAAAACTGCTGTGACAATGTGCTGTGACATTTCCAGTGTAAACTTATCAGGCTTAGTTTTTCGCTATTTGGCTACGGTACCCTAAAAACACTGATGCGGCCGTATTTTTTTTGCTTTCTCTTTATAGTAAAAAAGAGAGAGTTATTCTCCTATTCTTACAAACGAAGTAGTTTTTACTAAGTTTTGTTAATTTACAGCCTTAGGGTTAGAGACGTGAGTGGAGAAAGAAACTAAATTCTGCAAGTTTTGGCAGAGTTATATCTTGTTTTAAATTACAGTTTGCGAGTAATTGAAAGTTAGCAGAGACTAACCAGCAGAGAACTATCATAGTTAGTCAGTGGAAATATCTTAATGATAATGCAAGAAAAGTGACTCCGAAATTTTCCCTTCGCGTAAATTAAAAATATCTCTATAATCTTTACAAAGCTAACTCAATAAAACAATAAAAGATAAGTCAAAGTACCACACCACAACCGATAATCAAACTTTTATAAACTGTCAAGTAAATTTTGTTTAAAAAAAAAACAATAGCAGTAGGTAGTACCATAAAGTTACACCATAATATAGGGACCGATTATATACATATAGGTCAAACACATCACACCTCCTTTACGCTTCACTGCCAGGTCAGTCAGTTATTTATTTTTTTACTAAGTTAAGCATGTTAATGAATTATACTATGAGATTAATATTAAAATGTTGAAAACGTTTCATGACGATAAACACTGTGAAAGAAAAATTTAAATCACGACCTTTCAACATGAAATTAATATAGATTGCGTGGCATGCATTCGTCCACGCCCACAGGAAGTCAAATGAGTTGTTTATTAGGGAAAGAACACTCCATAAAGCTACGATACATTTTCTCCAGAATACGTGCAAAATATGTTTATTGGGATCTAGTAACCATTGGTTTTTTTAATGAATAGTACTTATGTGAACCATACCTCCGAGCATATTCGTACCAGCTGTGATTTATCACACCTGTAAGTGAACTGCAAATGAACTAATATATTGTACTATTACATACATGATAACTGTAAATAAATTGAAGGTAGTAGAGTCACGTTGATTTCAGCATAAACAGGCCGGCTTGACCGGGGCAGCTCAACACTTTCACAGAAGACTAACCAAGTGTTTCGTTGGTGAGTGTGAGACCGGAGGCCCACTAATGCAGGGGTGACAGTTATCGTAGTAACAGTGTAAACCTTACACTGCCATGATGACTGTCATGCCTTTCACGTCCCCAAGCGGGAAAAAGCAACTTTTCTCTCATCTCATTGTCTGCATTTGCAATGAGTATGGTGACCACAACCCTTGGATTCTATTAATACTTTGCATCAGGAGAGTAGAGTTACTTTGGCAGGTTCTCAACATTGAAAAAAAAAACCTATTTAATGATTCTATGTTGATTTATTTCTAGTCTTTTAAAATGTGTTAAATAAATATTTTCGGTCGAGTTCTCAAGCTATGTAATTACTTCACTCGAGTAATGATTTCTGACATTGAGTTACCACTTGCATGATAACCATGGCCGACATTAAATTGTGTTGTTGACGTACGTTTAGTGCAGTTATTTTTCTCTTACGAAATGTTGACTTATGTATGTTTGAAGTGGTGTTTTGTTTTTAATGCCAAATATTTGATTTTTAAAAAGTGTCTTTACATTAAGCTTGAAATATTTAATTTAATAATAAGATGACTACCTGAAATATATAACATGTATACCTACCAAAAAGAAGACTATTTCTTTAAGTTGGGTGATTATTTACTTTGAATAGAAAGTAACAGATCGACGCCCTTTTCTTACTCATGACAATTTTTATGTTAAGTTGTTAAGGCATAACACTCTCGTACGGTTGAGTAGTTAAAGCGTGAAAGCGTAACATAAAAACATAGTACCGAAATTTCTATGTAAACAAAGATTCATATGTTTTCGTTTCGTAAATATAACTTAAATACATATCATTTCTTGCAAATGGCAACCTGTAGATACTTAAGATACAAAAAAACAAGTCGACACGGGACGTCTGGCAGATGTGAGACATCGAAATTATTTTGCAATGAGTGTAAAAAGAAAGGTTACAAAAACAAAGTATAGCATAATAAAAAACATAATGTCTAGATTTTTTAAAGTACACGCCGCGTTATATGGTCCATAATCCTGTCACATAACGCATACCTAGTCTGACACATCACATTAGATGTTTCACATCATAATAAACTTAATTTAAGTGTCATGTTAAATGTAAATTTTTATATGACAACTGATCATTTTTATGTTTACATTTGCAGCCCCACATACTGGGTACTATATTATTGTCTTTTACAGAACTCAATTCAATACGTAAAACAATGGATACCCTTGTTTCACAAGGCTGTTCTTTGACTCTAATTTTTGACGTACAAACAAATCTATAACTGCCTTGGTGGCACAGTGGTAGCGTATGCTACTATTGTGTTTAGGTTTCAGGTTCGATTACTGAGTTGGACCAAATGTTTGTATGATCTGCAAATATTTAAGTTGGAGTTTAAGTGTTTTCTATGCATAATATGCACGTATTTATAAAAAAAATAAACGTATTCTATCAGTCAATCTAACTATCATAGTATTAGCTTAGCTTAGTTTGAAGCCAGGTGGTGCTGTGTGTCAATGTTCGAAATATTTATCTATTATCGTTACCTAATCTTGTTCATAAAAATGTATCGGTTACAACTTACGATATTTACGAAATTTCTTTTTTTATTTAATTTATAAATTCAGAATATGCATAAATTGTGCATTTTCTAAAAACATAGTTGGGACCAGTTTTAACATAATATACCGGTTAGGCTGTGAAAGGCTGTGTAACATGTGTGTTACGTAGGTATATTTTTCATTATATCATTCTTAATGGATCGACTATATTCGAGCAGTTTTTACGCGAGCAATGTCGCGTGAATACTTTGTGATATAATGTATACATATAATCAAAAACTTACATCATAAACAGAAGATTCTGACAACACTGCAATAGAGAAAATCTTGGATTCATTCGATCAGTTGTGATAACCCTTTTAACCGATTTCAGAGTAGAAGGTTTTTGACTCGGTTGTATTTTTTACTTTTTATAATGTCATAGGACGAAACGGGTCACATCAATTGTAATTAAATAGTGACATAATAGTAAAAGTGAGCTTAGTATCAAGTTTTTCTTTTAACAAATTCCACCAAGAACCGACACAATCGAAGATATAAATTTAGGAATCGATTTAGTAATATTTATTTTGCATGAATTATGATTAAGTCAAGATTATATTTGATCATTGTCAATTCTTAGATAAGGTCATGATAACTGTGTTGAAGTGTACATGCATGCTTCATTGCTAGTGGTGCGACCTTCAAACCTTTAAGAAAACTTGCTTGCTTGTGACTCATGAGTTGCATGCCTTCATGGGAGGCGGGAGTCACTTTCCAGCAGATGAACCATATTCGTCTGCTATTTTTCATAAAACACTGGGATAGATGGATGTTGATAATGAAGAGATAGTGATATGGATACTGTAGAGATAACTTTTTATTGATTTAGTATTGAAAAACATGTACCTTGCTGTGAAACTATCTTCAAACAAAGTGATTATTAAAATTCTCTATACATATAAAATGATGTACGAGTACATAAATATGATTAGGCTTAACTAAATTATATCAAACACATGAACCAAAATTTCATATATGTATGTAACTTCCGGATAACCTTATTAATATTAAACGTATATTAAATATTCATGTAAAATACTTATTAAATTTATTATTTGAAAATGTATTTACCTTATTAACGAATTTCCTTAATAACTTTTGATTGTCGGCTAGTTTCGTAATCTACTAAGGAAATAACTTTTTTTAGTCAACTGGGAAACGATTCTACACAACGAAATAGCAGTAAACTAATACAAAATTAGCTTTGGGTGTACTATTTATATATTTGACTGCACGGATGGTGTAGTTTAAGCAGTCATCACGCTGGTTCCTTCTGCGCTGACAGTTGTCGATTTTACATGGGACAACAGTTTGCTTGAACCACAAGTTGGTAACCTGAGTCTGAGTGGTTTTTGGGTCTGTTTCTTGTATATTTGCAAAGTCACCCACACAGAATATACTCCGAACGCGAGTGTTGTCTTTTTTTAAAATGAAAGAAAAAAGTAAAAAGTTTACTTTTCTTTTCTATGTAAAATGTCAACATACAGGTACATCTTTGAAGAAAAGAAGTATTGTAGCTTTTTATGAGGATCAGAGTCGCTTTGACAACACTTTCACTTTTTCGTTAAAAAAAATAAATAAGAAAGAAAAAGTGTATTAGTACTCAAGAACCCGCCACATGTTAGGTGAAAAAAAAGTTTTTACAAACGTATAATACCGAAAAGTATATAGTAATTATTTCGTAAGAACTAAATGTCGCAATATTTTGCAGTAGACGAGACTGGTAAACTTGCAGTTTTTATGTTGTGTTTTAATGGAATTTAAATCTTATACTGGATATGTATTATAAAGTTCTAGATGTAAGTTTAAATCGCTTAACCATTATTATGTTTATAATTGTTGATTTTGTCTGTAAACTATTATTCAACGTCTATTGTTAATATTGTAAAATAATTCATTGAAGAATCAAGGAAAATGATCTATTGACATTCTAGGATTCATTTTTTTTCCACAAATCTAAATGATATATATGCCTTATCTGAGTATACATTTACAGCTTACAACCTGCCGACTCTATCTATTCTATCTAAAGTGACTCTATTCTACCTGATGGAAAGCATGAATAGAATCCAAGAGTTGTGGTCACCACACTCATTGCAAATGAAGACAATGCAGTATGGTGACCCATACTATGGCGGCCTAGTGAGATGCTTTTTACACTCCGCTTGGAGACGTAAAAGGCATGACAGTCATCGTGACAGTGTAAGGCTTACACAGTTACCACGATAACTGTCACCCCTGCATCAATGAGCCCCCGGTAAATTTAATACAAAACAGTTATTCTATGTTTAAAATTAATATTTTTGTCAACGTCATTTAATCCCAAACTAAGCAGAGCTTGTATTATGGGTACTAGACAACTGATGTAAATACATCTATACTTTATTGCAAACACCTTCAAATTATATACAAAAAACATCTAAACACCGAGACAAACGTTTACAGATCATACAAACGTTTGGTTCGACCCGGGTATCGAACCCGAGACCTCAAGCACGGCGGTCGCATACACAACCATTGCGCCACCGGGGCGGTCAAGGGTATGTAAATATCCATGTACAAATGATTACTTACTCTTAAAGTTATAAATTTCACAATATATGCATGAAGTACAACAGTTTATAAATCCGTTTTGGTATAAATTCTTTTATACCAATCATATATCATCGTATACCTACATCGCGTGTTCATAAATCACACTGTGTAATTTACAAAGCTTCCTGTACTTACTATATCATGACTTTTGAACTACTTCAATATGAAATCTAATTATTCATTAAATTTTGTACGTTAACCGCTAAATAAATCATTTTAATTCCGTTTATTGAAACAGGTACCGAGAGTCTTAAGCTTCGATCCAATAAACTAGTTTGTTTTAAGGTTATCAATTAATAAATCAGAAAGCAACATCCTGAAATTTATGATAATAATGTTTTGACACATCCCACAGGACCGTTTTATTTAGTGTTCTGCAGAACCTGTACTATGGTAACCAGTGGTAACTTCTGACAAATATACGTATTATAGACAAATTGCACCCAGCCACAGAAAAAATGACCGTATTCATCGCACAAACATTTATCCTGGATGGGATTCGAACCACGACCTCTGGTGTGGTAGTCAAGGTCAATAAATACTAAACCAACAGGTCAGTATATTAATATTATATCAATTTAGTATCCAAATGATAATTGAATAGATAATACCCAGCTTGTTAAATTAACGGTATTGCTAGACTTGAATATTTGTCATATTACTTAATTAGGAATATTTTATGTGTTCCACTTTTTAGTTTCATTGTAAAGACGCATACGGTTTAAATGACTACCATTGTTTATAAATACCTATATGTCAGGGTATAAATGCGTTGTCTTCCTTAGAGCCCCCGTTCCGAGACCTTAGAGAATCAGTCACCGAAAAACATCAAAAGAATCGCTGAACATAGGTCTGAACTGAATCATATAAACCGAATCATGAGTCTACCGCGATGAAAACTTTTTGGGTACGTATATGTAGAGTACAAAGACTTATTAAAGAAAATAGATTGTAATTACTTTTTACAAGGCACATTGGAGGCTTGTTGAGATAGTCATTAGTAGGGTTTAGCACCTGACCATTACATCACGAAGTATACATTTTAATAACATAGGAAACTTTACCAGTTCCACGTTAATAAATATACAATGGGAGTATCAATTTAAGCTATTTAAATTTCGAACCAATAAGCGCTGCTGACCGAGCGTACACACAATCACCACAGCGTGCTTACTCGTACTCAAATTTATGAACATATTTATGTTCATTTCAGCCGTTAAAAGTATTGTGCGGTCTCATAAACTTTCACATTTTAGACAAACAGACAATTTACTATAAGGTACGATAGTTGTTAAGTCAATCAGCTGAGCTCAAAGATACTCTGACCGTAACATGGATAATCTTCAGATGCTTATCGAATGTCTTAACCTTTGACCAGCGTCTGAAGATTATTGCGTTGAAACCCATCTTGC
Organism: Hypercompe scribonia; assembly: GCA_949316085.1. Classification (NCBI taxonomy): domain Eukaryota; kingdom Metazoa; phylum Arthropoda; class Insecta; order Lepidoptera; family Erebidae; genus Hypercompe; species Hypercompe scribonia. The sequence goes on along the minus strand of OX438981.1, from coordinate 11,179,385 downwards.
AAATTAGATCCACATCATTTTGTAGTTTTGTAAACATCAAGAAGTTACGATATGGTGATAAACAAAAGTTTCTACACTGTAAACGAAAAATAAAAAGTTTCAATAAAATCCAAGGTTAATTTGTATTAATGCGAATAGTATTTTAGTATGAATAAAAATAGTCACGTGTATAGAAACTTACTCTAAGTGTACTTTCATAAAGCAGATTTTATAGAGGAGAGATTTGCTACGATGACAATAGCATACCTCTCCCCTCAGTCCAGAAATATTTACGGATCTAACGAGTTTCAATATACCATGAGAATGGATTCGTTCAGACAAAACGGTGGACATGACTCAAAATAAGTTTGTAAAACCATCAGCCACCTCATCTTGTCGAATGATAAATGAGAACGAAATTCCTATCATTTTAACTTAAGTTTTGATTGACTGCAAATTTATAAAAAAATCGTTTTATATATAATTTTTAACAAATTCTACAAGTAGTCTACATATTTTACTTACAAAAATAGCGACAGTGGCCAGTGTTAAAAGTAAACAACAAATTAAATATAATATTTTTTTCCTTTATGATAAGGCTGCCAACGATATTTTCAGATAATGACAGACATTCTATGCTCTGGAGGGCATTTTTAATAAACATTTCGGCATACTGTAAATACTACATCTGGTTCTCAAAGAATGCCCGGACCACACTATTTTCGTAAGAACTACTAATGTGAAGTAATTAAACGCTTATTTTATTATACACACACTGCATCGTTTGTGTGCAAGCACACGAGTCTGAACGCATAGTTCTAATCATTGAGGCCATTCACCTCAGAAAGCGTTAGGTGTTTCTCTTTGGACAAATAATAGCCATTACGCAACAATACATGCACACAAAACACTATTTACAGTTCGAAAAATATAATTATGTAACCGACTTCAAAATTGGCAATTCTTTCTAAAGAAATAAGTAACAAATGTTGCTTGAGGATACTCATTTAAACTGTTACGATGATAGTTACGCGCTCAGCTGTTATCTAATCCTCACTAATATAACGTATTGCTTTGCAAAGAAAAAAGTTTAACGCATATAAATACTTAAATGTTTCGAAACAGAAAAATAAATTCTAATTGGTCTCGTTAAAATATTCTGTATTGAAATATACGGAGAAACTGAACACGGCTTTTTAGAGTCCGTACAGGTTGGGGTCAGACAGTTGGGTTGGAAACTTTCCATCACGTGATCGATATTGTTGGTGTTTACAAAATATGTATCTAAATATTTACTTTTTTGCCTTTTTATCAAACAATTATGAAAGTCTTACAGATAAAGTAACTTTTCTGACGCAATAATATCATGATGGTGATAATGAGATGATGTTTGATTAAAAAATTATACTAATGAAAGCTGAAAACCTATGGACATTATATGTAATCTAATGTTTTATTTTATTTATATTTGTTTTACGATATTTTTAATTTAAAATGCTATTAGCTCGCAACATTGTCCAATTCTTGGATTTATTTGCTGACATGTACATACCTACAACTGTCATCAATTCAGGCGTCCCTCGGTCCATATATGTATATATACATTTCTGTATTACTATAAACAAATAAATAAACGATTGTTCTAACATTGATAATATTGTAATGATGGGTACACCTAAGTAAATTTTAGTACAGTATTTATTTTAAATTTGTAATTGTGTAACGATTCAAAAGAAGGTTACTCGAACAAAAGTACTACTCATAAGTAATTACGGTCACATTATTATTCATTTACACTCATATTTAAACAAAAATGAATGTTATGATCAAATAATTCTAAAACTAACTTAAATGGTGTACTTTCAATTTTTGAAATACAATGCAAACAAAATATTTGAATAACGAAAAGTCAGATTTTTGTATGAAAGGAATTCCACATGCTAAATCTATTTAATGGTATATGTACAGTACGAAACGTTAGGTGATTCAAATGTACAAAATACGCGATCACATTACGAGTATGTTTCTAATTTTAATGTTTCTTGCTATGTATCTAATTGTATTGTTTATAGGTACATATCTACATAAGAATGTGTTTCATATTTATATGTGAGCATATGTAGGTGGTCTGTCGACGTTTTGAAAGTCTCGGGAAGTCACTGTATGTAGGCGACAGGGGACCGGCTGTTGTGGAGAACCTTGGGAGAGGCCTATGTCCAGCAGTGGCAGACTATCTTCAGGAGCGTACCGTCATGTACGAGGACCGAGACGGTGTTCTGAGGCGGCGGCTCATGTCGTGCGGTGTTCCACAGGGGTCTGTCCTCGGACCACTCCTGTGGAACATGGGATACGACTGGGCCCTTCGAGGTCGTCTTCCCCCCGGGCTGGGCGTAATTTGTTACGCAGATGACACATTGGTCACGGCCCGGGGAGCAAACTTTCAAGAGGCGGCGCGCCTGGCCACCACGGGTGTCTCTCTGGTGGTCGGGCGAATTGAGGCGCTGGGTTTGCGGGTGGCCCTGGACAAGACGGAGGCCCTTTTGTTCCATGGGCCCCGTCGTGGTCCACCCTCCGGCGCCTCCATCGTGGTCAATTCGGTCCTCGTACCGGTTCAGGCCCAGATGAAGTATCTGGGCCTGATCCTCGACGGCAGGTGGCTCTTCGACGAGCACTTCAGACAGCTTTCTCCAAAGCTGGTCGGCGCTGCTTCTGCCCTTGGGCGACTTTTGCCCAATCTGGGTGGAGCTAGCGTGGCGACGAGACGGCTATACACGGGGGTTGTCCGGTCAATGGCGCTGTATGGTGCACCGGCGTGGGCGGCGGCTCTGACCGCCCAGAATAGGGCTCGCCTCTGGCGCCCTCAGAGGATATTGGCGATTAGAGCCATACGCGGTTACCGCACCGTATCGACGGAGGCGGCGTGCGCCTTGGCCGGAACTCTCCTGTGGGATTTGGAGGCGGAAGTGCTCGCCGAAGTTTATCGGCGGACGGCTGACTTCCGGGCGGGTAGCGGCATACGGCCCCCGCCCGAAGAGATACGCGAGTGGCGAGAGGCCGCTCGTCGAGCCACGATGGCTCGTTGGTTGTCCCGGCTGGAGGCTCCACGTGCTGGCTTTGCCGCCGTGGAGGCTCTCCAGCCGATCATCGCCGAGTGGGCGGGGCGGCAGCACGGGACCCTTTCCTTCCGACTGACGCAGGTCCTTTCCGGACACGGTTGCTTCGGGAAGTATCTGCACTCGGTCGCCAGGAGGGAATTGAGTCCCGCCTGTCACCGCTGCGACTGCAGTGAGGACTCGGCACAACACACGCTAGCGGTTTGTTCCGCCTGGGCGGCGCAGCGTGGGGTCCTCACTGCAGTTATTGGAGGAGACCTCTCGCTACCGGCCGTCATACACTCCATGGCCGGTAGCGACAGTTGTTTTACCGCGGTCGCAACCTTCTGCGAAGACGTAATTTCGCGGAAGGAGGCGGCGGAGAAGGCCCGGGAGGACGATATCTACTCGGACCCGATTCGCCGCCGGCGAGCCGGGCGGCGGAGGCGCGCATACCAGCGCCTCATGCCGCCTTGAGTGTGGCCGCGGGTGGACGGGATGGGTTTTCCCTTCCATCCGCTACAATGGCCAGCCGCGAGGAGGCGACGTCCGCGTGTGCCGCCGCCTAAAATAGAGAGTTTATCCGCAGATGGTGCCCGAGGTAGCGGGCAGGCGCTAGGAGGGATCTGGATGTCGTAATAGCAGCGGTTCCCGGATCCCTCCTATCCCAGGCGCAGAGTGGCACACCGTGTGGTTTTAGTCGGTCCGATTCCGACACACCACCCCGCCGTAAACCCCGGTGGGGTGACGGCCCGAGGGGGTTTCCACACGGTAAAAAAAAAAAAAAAAAAGGCCTATGTCCAGCAGTAGACGTCTTTTGGCTGAGATGAATGAATGAATGAATATGTAGGTTTCTAATTATGTTTATTAATAAATACTTCTTCAAAACTCATTGCGCCATTAACTGCCTCTCTGAATTTTTTTATTTCATCCTAAGGTTACCTGAAAGAGATTGCTTTTGGCAATAAGCCGCCCGTTGTATATTGCATATCTGACACTATATGTACTGTCTTGAAACTCTGTAAAACAGTGTACAATAAAGAGTTTCTCTCTAATAATATCCATATATCAAGGAATGTAAAATCTAAAAAGTTTCTATAAATACTAGTAAAACAACATTGTATATTTATTTATACATTTACAAACTAAATCACACACACTATCCCACCCCGCATCGCTTGCAGCATTGCCTCCGTGTGTTTTAGTAAGTTAATACAATTGCACCCCTAAGTATAGAACCCTCTTAATAACATCGTCTTCCTTGTAATAGATATTTTACAATTATTCTTCATCATCATTACCAGATAATCATTAGACTTCGTTATTTTATATATTTAAACATAACTAATTTATTCGTATTTGCATCAATTCATAGAAGAAAATATACAGCTATAAAAGTTAATTGAGTTCATGGGCAATAACATTGTAGGTATATTGTTTACATCCACTGCAGGTCTGAACGGGCTCCGCCCAGCACATGCTAGAGGACTGCCCTGCGTGGAAGTCTGAGCATATCGCGGCAATGCTGGCGAGTGTTGAGGAATGGGAAGCCGCGGTCACTTTCTGTGAGGATGTCATGCTTCAGAAGGAGACCGCAGAGTGAAATCGGGAAAGGGCCGATCCCGCTCGAAGGAGGCGGTGAAAGGGACGCGGTAGAAGTCACTAGCTCCCAAATCGCCACCTAAGGGTTGCTGCGGCCACATCTTGGGGCGATGTGGCCGCTGCAAACAACCTGAGACAGGTGACACTCCGGTGCGGCCGGGGGGTATCGTCTGGGGTGGAGCGATGTTCTGCCTCTCACTGTGTAGAGCAGAGAAGTGCAATAGCGTCTTGCGTGGGTTGATGTGCCCGGGATGTATCTCAGTTGTGAGGTACGGCAGGGAGGACTCCAGAAGCCGCTAATGCGTTCCTGGAGCTCCTCCTGACTGCCGAGGTAGGCCGCCGTGGGGTTTAGTGGGTAGACTGGTTCTCCAGGAGTCCCATAAACGCCCTTCGTTCCTATGGAGGGTACGGTGCGAAAAGCATTCCCTGCGTAAAAAAAAAGAAAAAAAGGTATATTGTTTAGATATATTTATATATAATTATGCTGTGCCTGACAGGGTCCATGGTACAACATTTTGATTTATTCTAACACCAGCATGTACCTTTTTTCCTGTGAAGTGTGTGTGCGGAAATCCCCCGGACGTCGTATTCGGACCGATTAAAAACCGCACGACGTCTCCCAGGTGTACCCTAGAAATGAAATTTCTGGAACTCCGACGTACCTCAGGCCATCTGCCTAGGACTTGCAGATGACCCCTTCGTCGCGCTGCCACTCGTTTGCTTCTCCCAGAGTGACTGATGAGCTCACCTGTCAGCCCTGACTTGCTCTTAAGGAGAACGGAGATTGTTCTGCGGGCCATCTACGGAATGCAATAAAGGCTTAAATGTTGAATATTTGAAAGATAAAGCAATTTAGTATTCTTTCTAACAAGTATAAAAGCGAATGTCAAAGACATTTACTTTAAACCTCTTCCGCAATGTAGGTTTTTTGTAAGTTTTTTTCAGAGTTATGCAATCTAGGATGCTATTTCAATCGCTCTTTCTTTTGTTTTGTTATTTAGTTATTTTATTATGAACTAGCAGCCAATCCCGGCTTCGCACGGGCATAATATTATAATAAAAGAAAATATACAATGTTTTACAGTGAGTTTCTAAAAAAATAACATTCATTGAAAACCAAAAACTAAGATATTAGTTTTTTTTTGTGAATATATTCGGATGAGCTGCGCGGCAAGTTAATTTCGTGATGTTGACTCCCCTCCAGTACCTCTTCAACGCATAGCTAGCCGAGCGGAATTTTTCTATTATTTAAACTGGTGATATCTTTTGAATGGAATATCCGAATCGAATCATTTAAAAGGTGATATGAAGGTATTGAAGTAGTCTTAAATAATGATTTATTTATTTTGGTAAGGATCAATACCTAGGTACGAATAAAGAGCCTTTTCTAGCGGTCGTATATTTATTTTTTTAATAAAGGAACGCTTATTGTGGCGTAACTATAAAAGATAGAGACATGCTGTCGTGACATTTTTTATAGATAGTGATGTGTCCTGAAAAATTGTCCTGAAATCCTATCATTAATAGTTTACGCAGCGCACGCCATTGAAGGAAGTTTTTTGTTAATTTTTTCACACCTTGGGTTAGATTATTCAAGTTTTAGTAAGCATCCCTAATTTTTTTTTAAATGAAACATAGCCTATGTCACTCAGGAATAGTGTGGCTTGCCAATGGTGAAAGAATTTTTTAAATTGGTTCAGTAGTTTCGGATCCTATTCATTTCAAACAAACAAACAAAAAATCAAACCTTCCCTCTTTATAATATTAGTATAGATGTTCTTTGAACGTGATACTTACTTATATTTATTAAATAATGAAACGACATTTGTAATAATATATAAGAGTATAAGATGTATGATGTACCAGACAGTTTTTTTTGTATTTTGCTCTGCCAAGATATGTCTTGCACTTACGCAACAAATATTTACATCTAGAAGCTGTATGTGGCCCGAGGTACGTCGGGGTTCCAGGGATTTCCTTACTAGAGTACACCTGGTTTCCAGGCTGCTGGCACCTGAGATGGCTTGCGGTTTTTGGTTGGTTCGAACCAGTGATTTTTAGATTTCCGAAAAAAAAAGAGGTGCAATGAAACTGCCACGTGAACGAGATTCAGTATTTAGATATTTCCCAAAATTCTTTACACAGGCTTGTTACTCGGTTACTCTAACGGTTTCATGCTTATTCATAATTTAGTGACATACACACATACACCACGGCTTTCAGAAGCTTCCCTGCAATCTTTATATTAGAAAAGGTCGTTCAGAAAACAAATGTGTTCAGCTTCACTGGAGAGTAGACTTTCTACGTTGGTAATAAAGTATTTCTTGAACGATGTGTTCATTTGTCTTCAAATACAGAAATTTTTGCTTGAATTTATTTCACTAAAGTACTTCCCACTCGTGTTTAACATCAGTATTTTAATACGTAGAATTAATAAAAATATTCTGACCTCCTCCAACGTTACTATGTACGTAGACGATTTACAAAGTGTTGTAAATCATCTCCCACTTCCTTTAATACTTTAATCGTGACGGATATTTATTACATTCTCCTTATATAATACATTTCAATGCCAAGCAAGCTTAAAACTATTTAGTTATAATTACACTTGGAGTATTTCACTTATAGAACTACTCTTTGATATACTGGGAGCTGGTTCCTCTGTGATTCTATAATTATCTTTATTTCTTTAAGTTATATGAGTCTTAATATTTTTCTTTTCCTTTTAGTTTGTTGTTGGTTCACAGGCAGTCTGAATTTTATTCATATCAATATTTTATGTTCGTCAAACAACAAACTACTATTAACTACTTTACTTTTGTTTTTATTTCGATGACATTTCTATTTATGAATATTGATATACTCTTTTTTGTTATGGATAAAAATAATGTGTAAACTATTCTATAGTGCAGTAAATTATGTAAAAAGGTAGAAAAAAACACCTTTTTGTTTTAAATGAGTGTCAAAGAAACTACTCTGCAAAATATGTAAAGCATTTTTTTACCAAAAAATAATTTGCAGTTAATAACAAACTTAACGATTATTATTGTTTACTTTTACTTATCTTTTTTCGCTGGTAACCCACTTTACCTTAACTTTACTTGTATCTAATCAGACGTGTAAACAAATTGATAATGGTCATCGTATCGAAATCAAACTTCATCAGTATTTTTTTGCTCATGGACGTCTACAAGAGTAGTAGGTACTTACTGTGTGCCTACAATTCAAGAAAAAAAATGCATTGCCACAGACTCAGAGTAAACCAACCTAAGGATACCAACAACAATATCCTCACACATTTCAGACACGGCTGTCTGGTTCCAAACTAGACAAAGCTTGTACTATGGTAACCAAACTGCTGATAAACATACTTATACATTTCTAAATACATACAAATCATACATAAATTACACCTAGACCCAAAACAACTGATCGTGCACATCACACAAACACTTGCTTTTGGCGGGTATCGAGTCTATGACCTCTGATTTAGGATTACTAATCACTAGGCCAACAGGCCAGAGTAATAATAAAAAGAATGGCTGAACGCAACACATTTATATGCACATATGTACCAGAGTCAAAAGCGATGGGCAGCTGCACTGTTGTCTTATTTGTTAATTCGTTTGGAGCATGTACTTTAATTCACCATTGGACTGGTCCAAAGTATAAAGTAGCTCAGCATGTGATGAAACCTGTGATACTGGGTGTTTCTCTGTCTGATAAATCAGACTAATACCTAGTAGTCTGATAAATCAGACAGAGAAACACGCAGTAACGAGGTTATTCGACAAAGAACTGGAGTAACTGACATCGCATGGAGAATCAGTAAGCCGAAGAGGAACTAGGCCGGTCATGTCTCGTGACGAATCGATGGTGCTGAAGCCGAAGCGTGCTAGAGTGGGGACTGCGATTGAATATAGTGTAGGGCGCCCTTCGGCGGATGGATGCATATTGCCCAAAACCAGGATGGTTGACGCTCCTTGGGGGAGACCTTCGTTCAGCAGTTGACGGCGATAGGTTGATTTGATGTACTTTAAATTCTATTAAATTATAATTAATTATTACATGATGGTATGTTAAACACCGGTATGTAAATTTTATGAAAATTTGTCTACCTAAAATGTTTGTATATCATTATCAATCATTCTTTATAACCATCCAAGCCATTGTTACAGACTGTATCTAAATATTTAGTCTTTTGATATTAGTTTTTAAAGTGAGACTCATTCGGCATGTTAAACAATAAAAATTTAAAAAATTTCAAATGTATTGAAACGTGGTATTAGAATATCAGGAATGCAATCAAAGCTGTTTAATTTGCATTAGTTATGGTCACGCATAATGATAAGACTATTTTTATACTCGACTCCTATTGATCGTAGCATGATGTTATATAACCTATATCTTTTTTTTGATAAAAAAATAATAAATTCTATTCGGACCGATAGTTTTTGAGATTAGCCCGAATGTCTAAACTCACAAACTTTGCTGTATCATAAAATTAGTATACATCTAACCCATTACATTGGCAATGTCAAAAAAAAAATCAGGAACGAGCAGGTGCGCATTTTTAATAAGACCAGACTCGTACTACCGCATGCCGGAGCTCACCAATCCTGTATAATCGGAAAACATCCAGCTATTTCTCTCCATGTGGACATATGGTGTCGATTGACAGCTGTGAGTGCTGTTTACTACTTTGATTTTCTTTGACAACTTACAAAAGTATTTATATACTTTATTTTCTGGTAGATGTACGACACAGCGCAATTCTATTCTTGTAAAATTGGAAGGACATGTAGGTATGTTAAAATACGTTTTTAAAAAGTAACACTTGTCTTTTTTAGGTAAAAAACAGTATCATTTAAGTAATTTATTTCAGATTTTTAGACTTATACTTGGGACACTTGTCTCTTCTACAATCTACTCATTTTAATACTGTGGTCTTATTTAATTTTATGTTATAATTATATGAGTTACATTTGGAATCAAAGAAATACGGTTGTGTTTTATGGCTGTAAATAACTGTGTATAAATAACTGAAAGTGTAGGACTTAATTATGACTTAAACTCTGTGTGTGATGCTTTAATGAATATTATGCTATTGCGCCAAGTAACTGTTTATTTCGTTATTTCTTTCAGAGTGAGTCTTAAGAAATGCCCTCACCTTCTGGCTGTTAAGTCCTACTTATACAGATATCTGTTAAAGATTTACTTACAAAAATTGATATCATTTGTAAAAGACAATAAATTAAGTATACTAAGTATACAATATTTAGTTTAAATGAGTTTCAATTTCGATTTTCTTTTGATAAAAGGAATACCTAGTAGTAGGGAACAGAAGGGTAAAGGCAATGGCTTGATAGTAAGTGACTATCACTGCTCATGGACATCTGCAACTGAAGTACGTTGCCGCGTGTTAAATGTCCCATTATCATTATTATTAAGCAACGTTGAACACAAATAATTAATTAAAGAATACATACTAAGTATTGTTACACTCATTCACATATATAATTTCCCATGACCATTGTATAATAATATACAATAGTTACGACCGGACGCAAATCGGTGTATTACAGTGGCATCAAGTTTTGTCTACCATGTACAGAAAAATAACCGACTTGCAGCGCGGCATTCCTTCGCAGACAAGTCAGACAACAGCCGAGTCAGCCAACTCGATTGAGTCAAGTCTCAGTTCGAAAGTAACCTCACGTTTGTGTAGACGCGCTCGTGTTGAATAACCGCGCACACTCGCTCTACGAACACGGTGGAATTCTAAAATCAAATTTGAAATTTTTACTTTTTATGAATTACAGTTTTAGTGATTAGTGTTGTGTTTTAATAATTGAATAAAATTGAAGTGTGCATCTCATAACCAATTTGGATTAGATAACTGATACTGCGAACCTGTTGGATTGTTTATTGTGTAAGTATAATAGTAATACATAATTATGTGGGATAATTGGATAAATTACAGTGATAATTTAATAACTCACGAATAGTTCTAATTTCAAAACGGATTGTATATAATTTAGTTTGGAGGATATCTAGTTCGCACGCATCCGCAATTTATTACTACGGTCAATGTATTTAGAAACTTAAGTTTTTAATTTCATTTACTTTTTAATTTATTTACCAAGGTGCCTTTTGTTGTTTGGTATAAAAATATTTTATTTCGAATACAAAAATTACTAATTATTGTGTTGCAATTTATTCTAATCGTAAGTTAATGTCGTTAAAGTAAATATTTTTACGCTACATGTTTATTGTGTAAAAAGCACACTACGATTTGTAAAAATCAACGAACATGAAATACAAGCTTTTGTATTTCGGTAATTGCAGTAAATAATACCTTATATATTATTGTGATGTATAAGCTATTAAGTTTCACATAAATAGGTTAGGTTATGTAGGTTAGGTTCAGTAATTTTTGAGGAAAGGATAATAAACATCCATATATTCTCTTAAATTTGCACATTTATAATATTAGTTGAATTTATTAAATTTCTTGCCAGCCAGTACATACGTATTTACACTATAGTATATTTTATATTTGTAATATCGACCTACAAAATATGACCTTGCAACAGTTATTTAAAATAATATAAAAATTAAACAATCTTTAAAACAAAAAAGAAAATCAATAAAACATAAACATACATGTCGAATCGACTTTAACACGCTCTGAATCTAAACACAAGATGTGTCTAATCAGAGAAGTATCCTAACTACATAGGGTTGAATCTATGTAATGAGATGCTGAAATGCAAAATATTTCACATTTTTTCGGTACTAATTTATTACTAATGTTTGGTTTATACGTATAATTACAGAACAATGACTTTTTGTATGCGATTAATGATCGTGGAATTGTATCGATATAAATTTAGAACAATCTACTATCACAATACAAGAAAAATGATTATTTATTAAAAAAAAACGTTTGGTGATATAACAGATTTAATAGAAATAATAATTACATACAGTCTAGATTTAAAGCAGTGACTAAATTTTGTATATATCTTTGCCGCCGATGTGGCCGTTTCTCTCTTTCGCTAATGAATACACTAACTGCATAGTTCGACACAGTATAACATAATAAATTAATGTAGACACACAACCACTACAAAGTGAAGTTATGCTGTACGATCTAGTAACCATTTAGATTGAAGCATAACTCTGATTTATATAACTCAATACATACTTATATCGAAACTATAAATACATCTAGATGGGGAAATATTTGTTAATCTCTATTATTATAAAAATTGAGCAATAACTAAATTTACTCTCGTAATAAAAGTTTTAGTTCATCTATCTCTCATCTCTACGAGAGTACATCGATTTTGAAACGAACATAACTCGACTAACGAGGATTCGTTGTTTATTGTCTTGCCGATAAAGCAGTACCAAACTATCGCACCAACAGGACATGTATTGTGATAGGATTTATATAGGAACAGTTTATAGACATACTATTATACTACTACTACTACTACTATATGAGCATTATGTATAGCAATCTGCTATCGTCTACAGCTTACACGTTAGACGTATTCTTACACAAATCCGATAGTAGTGACGTTGACAGCCACGGGACTCAGGAATACATATCTTTTATACATGATCTTGATTTTATCAATTTTCATGCAGACCTACTAGTATCACTAATATGTGCAAATTGCAAGTATGAGATGTATTGGCGATTGATGTCGATTCCCTGTCCATTCCAATCTAGTGTCTTGAAGACATCTTTGTCACATCACACACACACATCACACAATTTTGTCAAACACACCCTCCCTATACGTCGAGGACAATCCTCGATGATCGGGTAAGTGGTGAAGGCAGAATAAACAAAGATAATCACTCTGAGACCTAGGACATTAGTAAGGAGTAAGCTTCAAGTGGGAGGCATTTTATAATAGTTAACCAAAGTGGAGACTTATTAAACGCGTTTTTGGATAAGTATGTTAGATATGAAAGACATGGTTCTAACGGTATTATAGATAAATCAAACGGTACAAATACTACGCCTCTTTTAAATATAATCAAAACGATTTTTAAAACGATTGATTTCTAATTGAAACTGATTCTAACGATTTTATGACATCACCTTTTTTAAATTTATTCTAGTCAGTACAACACGTTTTCTTCCCTCATACTCGTTGTCCACTTGTCTCTTTCCTTTTTTTTGGCTTTTATGTATTCAATAGAAACGCAATAACCAGAAGATGACTAAAGGTAAAATTCCTTTTACTTTTTTTACTAGAAGATACAGTTAAGTGACTCTTATTAAATTTAAAAAATGTTATTAAAAGCTTAATTATAATAGCTAAATTAATTATATGAGCCAGATGAAACTAGCCTTCTCGCATTGATAAATAAATCGTTAGGTAACATTATAATAAATAAATAATAGCAGCGTAGAAGAGTTTGGAATAAACATTTAATCAGTAATCAAAACATTCACCCTGCATGCTTTGTTTGCTGATTCTCCAATGAAATCGAACAGTTTAGATATCGTTAAGATTTATTCACACATCACGGGCAGATATTTTCACTCGCACACTTTTAGACGATTTGCATCGGAATCGAATGTTTGCCAAGTCGATTTCACGCGGCTCCGGATGCCTATCGGCCTAGATGCGGTTAACATACGCAATAGCCGCGACAACACAAGTGACGAGTAAAATAATTTATTTTGCGAAAATTCGATTATACATTGGAAATAGACGAAGCTGATAAAATTGTGAAGAAAAATGCAATTAATCAAGCAAAGTAAAATAGAGGAAATCCGACTATCATATACTATATATTAGTATGGTTATAAGCCACAATAACCTTACTAATAAACGTTTGAAGCATCTATACGATGTTGAGTAGTTATACTTAAATTTAAAAGCTTAACCCATATATTGAGTTTAGGTTAGTCTTAAGTAAAGACCTACCTCCAATACCTTAATAGACCTTCAGTCCTATGTTTCAATGTATCTCTCCATTCTTATCACATACCTTATCTTCTTGTTTTTATTTATTTACAACACAAAAAAACATACACAAAATCTCGATCATGTTTCAAAATTTTTAATTGTTATAAGTAAAGTTTACAGAAATTTAAACTTTCTGTAATTATATAAATGTAAAATAATTATAAGATGAGATTACCTGCAAAAAGGAACGCTGTTTGAACAATTTCTGTGCCTATAAAGTAATTACCTATTCTTCGGCCTAAAATTTTGGAAGATTTACAAACTTCAGCAAAGAACAGACAAATATTAAAGTTTTAGAAAAAAATACTGAAAATTCAAAACGTGTAATTATAAATTTTTATTCTAGAATAACTTTAGTGCTCACTCATCTATTTCAAGCTTCCGCTGCACTAACTATATTATTCCGTTTAATATTTCTTACAAGGCCAGTCGATTTCATCATTACTGTTATAATCGTGATCATTACGGCGATTTAACGGGTTTATGCAACATCGCTTCGGACTTTAGCAAAATCAAAATTTTATTATCATAAACCCAAAAGCATTTTATTGACTTAAATCATAATTATAAGATAGTGCTGCTCTGTCCTTCATACCTAATAAATACATAGTCTGTCAAGAGTTCAAGCAGTAGTAATATTTATGTAGTTAGAAATACACAAATGTGTTTATTAGAACTCTGATTATCATAGTACGGGCTTTGCGTACTTGGGATCAGATGAGACACTCTAAATGTCTATCATTTTCATGGTAGAAAAGTACTCTACATTTTTCCGCAACAAAATCTACATTTTTTATTTTGTTATGAAGTCGGTTCGTTTAGTAATCACTCCTGGTTATTACAAACTTATAATTCTTCTGTTTTGGTTTCGTTGTATTCGTGTGAAAAGTAGAAAAACAAAGTTGTGTAATGCTTACTTGATTCGTAATACCTATCAATACCATTATGTTATTTTACTCGTAATTAGCTAGTCAGTTACATACAAGCTTATCATATCTCGTTGCCGTCCCACGCCGCTTATTTTCTACCCCTATCATTAATAGCAGTTTTTTCAGAGTTGAGGGAATGATAAGCAGAAGTGATACCTCAAATTGTAGTATAAACATATGCATGACATATTTCCCTAGGATACGATTCTTGTATTGAAGAAAAAGGATCGGAGCTACAATTAGCTATTTGTTGATAAATAGTAAAGTAAAATGTTCAATATTGACTTAGAAAGGTGTCGTGCAAAGATTCCGTTAGTATTTTAGTGTAAACAGACTCGCATTGCAGACTGGCACCGTACTAAAATAAGAGAGTTGTGGAATTCGACTCGTGTTTCTGTAATTAACATTGTTTCTAATCTCGTCACTATAGTTTGTTTGAGAATTACTTTTTGCAAGCTAGAAGAAGTCCTTTATGACTTAGTAAATGACACCGGCCGCATACAACAAAACATGAAGGACTCAATGATCTACATTTGCTAACTTTGTACGTTGAAGCATGAATGGCAAATACACATATCCATTCGCTTATTAGTTTTGTAAATACCTCTCAAAAAAGTTCACATTCATACTTCTTTCTGGCATTCGCATTCACCAGTGTTCGTTTGCTTATGGCGGTCGTGTTCGTATCTTGACGTGTGCGATAAATACGCAAATGGGGTGGATAAAGGTTTCTTGAGTTGTGTCAGGTACAGTCTTGTATTGGAATCAAATATTGGTTCCCAGAATGTTGCACTTAAGAACAAATAAACAAGTGCCTCAGTCAGCACTTCCGGTATGTGTTTCATGTGTAAACTAGTTGATTTGCACAATTTCCTGTATTCTCGAAAGGGAAGATTCTTTTTTAATTTGAACCAATGATTCTTGTTCAACTACATAAAATCTTCAGTTTTATAATATTAGTATAATAATAATAATATATCTCTTACTTTTACATCACATGAATTACAAAGTTAACTTAAAACTAAGGAAATACATAGGAATATTAAGAATAGGCAAACAACACATATATTTGGCATGTTTGGCACATAGGCACGAAGTATTTGGACGTTAACAGTGTAGCTGCATAACAAATAACACATTCACACAAGAAGTACGGTGCCACCATAACGTTGTAAGTTGCTCTCACGCAGTGATATGACATGTTTACGCCGCCGCCGGCGCCTGCGCATATGTCAGTTTACATTACAATAGTGGTTATTCAACTTGAATGATTTTAAGGTTGTATACATAATGTTATAATATACATGTATATTTATTTGTTCCAACAAACCTCCTTTTCAAGGAGAGGCCTATGTCCAACAGTATACTTTTAAAGACTGTTGATGTGACGTGTTGTGATATGTTTCACCAAAAAGGAGGAGATTCTTCAAAGTAATAGAAATTGCAAACGTGGTAGTATTTTTATTTGTACATAGTGATCGTCTATAGTGCTTACTAACTTAATTCAGCTACATGGTCGACGTTTCTTAATTTTTTTTCCGTTTTTATGACTCTTTTTAATACGACTATCACTTGGCCTCTATTGGTCATAATGTGATGTTAGATAACCTTAATTTTAGAAATAAAATATACTTAAATTTTAAAAATTCTATATTTGTGAAAACTATAAATGTAAGTTTTGTATTATTTGTCGTGTAACAAAATGTCATGTAGAAGTATTGTATATTAATTTTTTTCTTTAATAAATAGTGTTGTGAGTTATAGCGTGATACCAACATACTTATCATGAAATAAGCACGAAAATATTTCAATAATAAATAGACAAATCAAGCGAGAAACAGTTTTGCATTATGTATATTTGCTTAAACTGCCTCGGTGGCGCAGCTGTAGTGAATGCGACTGCTGTGCTTGAGGTCTCGGGTTCGATTACCGGGTCGGACCAAATGTTTGTATGATCTGCAAATTTTTGTTTCAAAGTTTGGGTGTATTCTATGTATTTATTTATAAAAAAAGTATATAAGTATTCTATCAGTTAGTCTAGTTACCATAGCACAAATTCTACTTTGTTTGCAACTAGATGACGTGTGTCAAATGTCCGAAATATTAATATTTATATCTGTAGATATTTGTATAAGCTTAGCATAGTAATTCATTAGATCTATATCTTTTAGATAACTGTGTAAGCCTGATTTATTAATTTCTACAATTTGCGAAGTATTCTTATTAAAAAAATAAAAATTTCGAGTAGATCAATGTATTGCTTAATTACGATCTTGTATAACAATTGACACATATTTATGATTAGCTGTGCTCATTTGTCTGTGACGGATTAAGAATATGAAGTGTCACCACCCTTATTCATCCCATAGGGGTTGTGACAGGTGACTAAGGAAGCAAACTCAGTAGGATAACATCTCTACAAAGAGAAGGAAAGAACTTGAAATAAACCCTATACCAACCCGTCTGGTCAGCGTGGTATCGTAGGCCAAAACCTCCTTTCTAAGTAGAGGCCTAAGGTCAGCAGTGGACTGATAAAGGCTGTTAATGATGATTATTATGATAAATTCTGGATTGGTACAGCTTTATTTGTTAGTTTTGAAAATCCTGAGGTAATCCACCCAACCGTCTCGGAAATTAAGCGGTTAAGACAGAAAGGTAGACCAAAAAATGAAAAATGTAACACATGTGTAGTAGGGATATTGGTAAACTTTATATCCAACATATTCAATTGTACCTATCACGTAGTTTAGAAAATATTGATACTTGAAATTACTCTTACACAACTTTGCAATCTCACACCATGTGTAATAAGTAGTAAGTAAAGTAATATAAAAACTGTCATCAAACAGTTTTACAAGTCATAAGCAGAGATGATCTTAAAGAACGTGAACGAGTCCACCTCGCAAATCACCTGACATAGGTACAACGAACGTCAGCTAATCTGTTGTCCTACATTTTAATATAACTCGATATCGATACCGTTCTTCGCCATAATTGTTGGTGGTTACTTTTTGTCGTTCCATTAAAGCGTCCTCACAGATGCACGCTAGTTGGAACGTGATGGGGCTTTCTTTAATCAATGAAAGTGTGGCAGTTTGTAACAAGAAAACTGATGATTACAATTTGATGGTGAATTTTGGTGTGACATTTTAATAGATTTGAAAATAACTAGTTTTATTTTAGGGTGAGAGTTTTAAACTGATAATAGTAAGTAGGTGCTAGGTAAAAGTTTTCGTCTAAAAGATAATAATGGATTTTTAGTTTTTCTTTGTATTATTGGACTGTATTGGTTTAAATAATTTCAAATACTAATTCATGTAGATATAGAAATTAAAAACTGCCAATTACAAATTTATCTCTTAGGACATAGTGTAGAATTTAGGATGAAGAAGCTAAAGCTAAGGTTTGTGTGATAAACAACGTGTGTTCGTATTTCGTTTATTAGTAACTCATAGTAAAGATAACCACACACACAGCAGGTATAACTGCTTGACAACACTTACCTACTAAGGTCAGGAGCGTAGCGCAGTAATTCAGATATTTACCCGTAAAACTAAATACTCTACTTCCACTCTGTTCTTTAATTTGTTTAGTTTTTATAGTTACTTGAGAACATTATTGTACCAGAGTCGCATTGTCAGAAAAGCATATCTATATTCAGGATACCATTTGTTTATTTTTGTAGTCTTATTTACACTACTTTTCAATTGATTAATTATTTATTTTAATATGTCATGTCATCACTAATTAACTACCTATAGAGCTATCGAAAAGAAAATAAATTAATGGAAAGAATATAATTTTCTCGGTAAATTTGGCATGACACGCTGGTATTCGCATCCAGCTCACATTTTCACATGAAGTTATGCGGAACGCTAAAATCGTGAACGTATGCGATTCATCACGGTATTCGCAACTATCAAGCTTGTTAGACCACAGACATTAATGTAGTTTTCTTTACGTGTAAACAGATTTAAGGCACCGCACGAATAAACTGCCAAGTAATTTTCACGGAAATGCATTTCAACCGACACCGAGTCTAATAGTACTAGATACTTCGTAAACTTGGATATCCATCTTGACCTAGGTGTTTAATAAACAAATATAAATTATTTTCAAATTAAGTATTGGGATAACGTATTTTGATAATAGTTTTTGAATCAATTTTAATTCAGTTTTGAATATCTCCTCAGTTTAAGTTTCATCTCATCATCATCAAGATGTCTAAAGGAACCTGTAGTTATACTATATATTAGTTAAGAATGATATTTTAGATCATACATATTGCTCAGGCATGAAACATAAAATTCAAACATATGGTAATATAGTCACGTAAGTTTTGTACAACCTTGTGCCTTAAAAATTGAAGACACGCTTTATCAATACTTAGGAAATTTGGGTTAAGTACAATGACTTTTTATGCTATTTCATAATTTTCTGCGTAATTTTTTAAAGAAAAGAAATTACAAAAGCTTGTTGAATTTTACACAAACATATAAATAGAGTCATAGTTTCGGCTGCTTGTTTCTTGTACAAAGCTATGTTAGAACTAGTACATGTTACTGTATTATCTTCGCAGTGGTACATTTAGTGTCCATTAGCGTCTGTGTGACAAGAATTTATGACGTCATAGTTAAAGATTACCACCGCTGTCTTTAACTCTATCCGCTGAGTATGCCACAAATATTTTTAATGAGTGTGTGAGATATTTTGTTTTTTATTGACTCTAAGTTTTTGGCTCTGTCTAAGTATATAAATATATTCTCCATTTAAATTATTTAGCTCTAAACTTATAACTTTTAACTGGACTGCCTTGTTTGACTTACACTGTCAGACAAGACAGTCCAGTTAAAAGTAGGAAGCTCTAGTTCTGTATATTTCGTCTTCGAAGTCGGGAAAAACGTTTTCTTTTCTTATAAATTTGCATTATCTTTTAAGTTACATGGTAGATGTAAATTTACAAAATATTGTTGAAAATTGAGAAAATTAAAATCAAGTCATATATTACTTTATAAAAACATTTAAAGATTTGAGATTACGACGCATAAAACTTAAAAATGAATACTATTTCACTGAAAACAATGAAATATGTTTTTGTTTTAAGTCATCTATAAATAGTTTTATTAGAACTGATTATATGATAGTTAAGGTTTCAAAGCACGTGTTTCTGTTTTGAAACTCTTCAAAGACTTTATTCTGAGCTCTGACACGCGTGTTCACAATTTATGTTTGTTATGCAAGTTTATATTGATGTAGGTATCTCAACAAATAGACATACACACATATATTCGTATAATTTTATTTAATTTTAAATTTTAGTTACAGCTTAGTAAATGACATATTCATTAGCTTTTTTTTAACGTGTGCAAAACCCCCACGGCAACGGGTCTTCATCCCACCAGGGTTTGCGGTGGGGCAGTAAGTCAGAGTCGGACCAACTAAGACCACACAGTGTGCCACTCTGCACCTGGAATGTAAGGGATTCGGAAACTACTGTTATTAAGCCATCTGGACTTAAAAATATTAGTTGGGTCAGCCAGTTCAGGTGCGTTTTCTAGTTGTCAATCAAATCATAAGACAAATATACTGATATGTGACCTCAGCTGATAAATAATTTACTGTAATCTTGCCTCGTTCTCAATCCAAACTTATCCTAACTCCTATACTTTTAACAGTTTTTCATACCCTCAGTTACATTGTTCTGCTACTCTAACCGAATGACTTGGTTAAGTGTTGATATCAGGCAGCTGTTGATGAAAAGTGTCTAAGTCTAAAATCTTATGCAATGTTCAGCTTTGCGTTAAGTCATCAAGAAGTAGATGGTAATCAGTTTATCGTCTCTAAAATGGTGATCAGCAACTAAATACCATCGGGTTTTAAACCATTCACTGGATTACGATTGTTTTACAGTGTTCAAAGGGCAGGAAACGATGAATTAGATGATATAATACCGATGAAATCAGACTGAGTGACGGGAAGTCGTGAGCGGTGGTCGTCGGAGCGTAATTAAGACATCAGATTAGATAGACGGATGTTATAGTCACGTGTCGCTCCCATCTCACATTATCTAAGTTCGTATTCATTTTCTATCTAATAGTTTTTTTTATCTTAAAAATTTATGATGTCTACCTCATTTGTAATTTTTTACTAAATTTACTCAATGCCATCTATTCCCAAACTATACTCGTATACAGCTTGTACTATGGATACTAAACAACTGACATAAATACGTGTTTTTATTAATAACGTCTATGCCAAACAAACAATGTTTACTTAACTGTTTGACTTAAACGGGAATTGTACTTGTAATCTTTTGCGTAGTAACCAGTAACACAACCCACTATGGCATCCGACAGTCGTCTTTTTTTTAATATTGAGCCAAACTAAAGTAGTAATAGTTTTCAAACTGAACAATAACATCCTTGAGTTAATAGTTACAAAAACCCTCACAAAACTTATCTCATTACAACGAACTTTAATAATTACATTCAATTAATTTTTGAATAAGTTATGTGTAACTTTTAATTATAGTCAATATCAAAATAAATCGTACTGTACCAATATAAAAAGCAATCAAAGAAGAGTCATTCATAAAACTGAAAATTTGTTTAGTTTTCCATATGTTTCATTCTGGATTATCTGGAGCCTGGAGAATACATAAAGGCGCCCATTAATCCGTATCGTATTGTTTACACTGCGTCTTAATGACCGTTAGATGTATACACAGTGTCTTCATTATTAACAAATGTTTGGATTTTAAAGTAAAGTTATGTTAAAAAGAAACCTGTTAAAATTTACAGACATGAGATCCTTTTATTTAAAAATACGAAATGTTTCGTTGAATAAATTTCTGTTATTAATTTTACCATACATCCGTCATAGCCTATTAATAACATTCGTTTCAGGTGATGAGATTGTTTTTAACTTTAAAGTACGATAATGTTAGCAATAAGACAACCAGTTTATTCTTATAATATAATATTTAGGATAAATTGGCATATGCAGTAAATACAAAGTGGTGATATTTACGTTGCGAGAACCTTTGGTGTAGTTTCGTAAAAGTTGTGTTCAAAAATTACTCTTTTTCTTGTCAGTCGAAAGACGTCCACTACTGGACAAAGGTTTCTCTCAAGTTTTGCAACGACAACTGGTCCGGTCCTAAAAGTTAGGTAGTCAGGTAGTCGATATATATGCGATACAAAAATCAAATGTGGTATCAAATACTTAATAAGTGTGCTTACAAAAAGAAGAAATGGATGCGGGGTTTGAGACCAATGTACTAACAGTCCCGTAAATGATTCTTTAGGGTTTAATTTTTAAAGTTTATCTACGGAACCTTTGAACCAAAACATACTCATCTCGAATAGTTTGTAAATATTTTATCATTTTATGTTTAACTAAAAATAACGCTACCAAAGATCAATAAAACTATGAACAATGAAATGAGTCACATCATTAGAACAAGTCATTGACTTTCAGGCTGTTTAATTCATCTGTACTGTTATCGAAATTGATTGTTAATAATAATTTCTTATTGTTTACTTTTGTTAGACGTGTACATGTTATTAGCTCATTTTCAGTATTAATTAAAATTCACGAAGAACTGTAAGAGCCTCTTGTTTGTTTTGTCTTTTGTTTATTCGTAGTCCGTAGCACGTACCATACACGTGAAATACATTACTTGTGTTCCAGAATTCTGAAAATGATGAATTTGACAACATGCACTTGCTTGCCACAATGGTAACCACCAAGTATTTCTTAACTGTAAGTGTATTTGTTTGTTTGTTGACAATTTTTTTTTACAAAACAACTCCAGCTATGAATACAACCTGTGTCGCGGGGGACTTTTCAAACATATGTACATGAAACAGACACAAAGAACACCCAGATTCAGAACAACAATTCGTGGATCACTATGCTATCCGTGCATTCATGTTTGTTAATCTTACTAAATTATAGTTAGGGCTTTACATATATGTATGTTTTTTATTTGTGTCCCGGACGGCAAAGATCCACAGAATCAACTTTTAAATTGTTTAATCAGTCAAACCGCGCTTTGAATCTTGGCCTTTTGCCAATGACCGAAAATTAAAAATATATTAAATATAACTAAAATGGCTGCATTTCAATTTTGTTAAAGGTGACAGAGTGTGAGGTAAATATAAATAAAATGTAGTAAATTTAATCTTCATCTATCTATCCAATAAAACGAAAATTGTTTACCACTTCTTTGAGCGTAAATAGATACACAAAATATACTTGTGATACAGAATTTTCAACTTTATTTTCTTCAATTAGAACTTGAAATTATTGGTTACTATTAGATCATTAATGGTTGATATTTTAAAAATAATAATCATACAGAAATCCTCCGTCCGAGAGCAACGTTCGCAAATATTTTCTTTTTTAATTTAACCTAGACCTCATTGGATTGTTTAATATTTACACTACTGTTCTATACTCAAGTAGGCCGACATTTTCTTGCACACGTTGCGTTCAATCAGAATACTGAACACAATCGTATAATTGTTTGTTAGTTTTTTCATGCCATTCTTAAAAAAAATACGGTAGAACCGTATTTTTTTTAAAAAGGCAATAGGAGTACAAAGTAGTTTGTTAGTTAGTTAGTTAGTAAACAAATTTTATTTATCATACGTTTAGTTGTAAGTCATGTAATTAATATATACGAAAAAAGACAAAGTTAAGAACCTGCCTACCTACCTACCTACCTACTAATAGAGTGTTTAGAATAATATGACACTGAAGAGATTTTATAGAGAAGTGCAATGTTTGTGACGTCTCTATCAAGGAATAGGTTGATCAGCATGATCTCGGAGCAAACTAAATGTAAAAAAGTTAGTAACAATGGTTTAGTTAATGCAGTTAGTGAAATAACGCTTTTTAATCTAGTATAGGTAGATTTTACAAGCCAACTCACGTTGTCTTTAGTCCTAAATATGATTATTTCAAAAAAATAATAAAGTATTATTATCATTATTCTGTTATTATTTAAGTTGTCGATAAATCATTATGCTACATGCTACCTGCTTTGTAATGGTTACCTAATCTTATCTTTACGTAAAACCGCCATTTGTAACTCTGTGCTACAGTGAATCTATTAACGTGTACATGGTAGTTTTATA
Source organism: Hypercompe scribonia (assembly GCA_949316085.1). NCBI lineage: Eukaryota > Metazoa > Arthropoda > Insecta > Lepidoptera > Erebidae > Hypercompe > Hypercompe scribonia. Next base: position 11,155,641 of record OX438981.1, on the reverse strand, counting down.
GTTTCAATCCATTACTTTTGTATAATTGCATGTTAAATATCAACGTAAATGTAGTTTTTATCGTTTTGCTATCGATACATTTAATAAATACATTGTTAATTTCATTAGTCTATGTTATTTTTTAAATATATAGCACAATTGAAGGTCACTTCAAAAATATAAAATACTTCTAGAGATTTGGTAGCTAGTTAAATCTGAACTGGTTTTAACCTAATCAAAACAAAACTGTTTGTCTATTTTCACCAGCTATGTGGTTAAGAGCAGCTAGAGCAGATGTAGAGTAAATAAGAGATCTTCAAAATATGTGAAATAAGTATGCGTTTAAGATTTGTGTGATAGATATACGACGTGAAGTAAGCTTTCGGATAAGAATTCGACGTAGGCGTACAAAACTGTACATCTACTCTGAACACAATTTGTGAATTCTTTGCGCCTCATAACTCAGAGTAACTTTCGCTCGCACTCTCGGAGTGTCAAGTTTTATATTTTCTTATTATTCGTTGCCAAAAGTATACATAGGTACCCAAAAAAATGTTTTTCAAGTGTTAGATTAGTTCAAAATAATATTTTCGTGTTTCATCAATGATTGCATCTCAGGTGACCTAACGCAGAGGAAACTGCAGGTGAAACTAGTTCCTAATATAATCTAAAAGCTGGCAAATACATTTCTCTATGAATACTAGTGTCTGTGTACCTGACTAGCAAAAAGTAAGATAATCACAACGAAAATGGCATTTTCTGGTAGCCATTTGAACGCTTTCAAACTTGTTTTCATTCCGTATTAAAAAAACAACCGGCCAGTTGAACTATGCTAACGGTAAAAGATAAAGCAAGTTCAGTAGACTCAGTAAAATAAGTATAATATGGATGTGTTACAGATATCAAGTTGTTGATAGATATTGGGTTGCTGTAAATCCAAACTGGATTAAATTATAATCTTTTCAAACAAAAAAAGATCTATAGAAAGAGAAAATTCAGATCACTTTCTATGTACAACAAAATGAACAAACCTATCGTATAATTATTCCTTAGTATACTTAGAGAGCAATTTAACTTGCAATCTTCCAATGTATTTTGCAAGTGTAAACGCGTCCTTGGAACCTCAGAAGCGTGGTTTGGCAATGTAATACACAACATGATTGAATATTATTGCATCTATGCGCCGCTATTTACACCGATATAGCTACACTGTCTTTAAACAACTGTGACACCATTTAGGTGCCGTCAGGAAGTGTTTAGAAGTTATAAGATTGAAGCGACTAAGTGTCGAAAAAGAAAAAAAACAAGTTATGTGAATTATAATGTCAATTTAAGTTTGTGAGTGTCAATTGTCAACGACAAAGTTATTATAGGCAATAACTCAATACTTATTTTCGTAATTTATCCTAAAATTTCATAAATAAAAATAAATTATTTATGCATAATTGTTTCACCTTAACCCTACTTAGTCACCGTGCCTCGAGCCATTTTCTCGGACCTTCGGTACATATTACAACATTTTTTTAAAACTAATTGGTTTATAATGATTATTTAATGCTATAGTATTACTTCCAAAGCAAAAAAAACAAATATGGCATCCAAGACGTATGATTCTTTGTTAAAAGTTATTAAAGAAACATTAACGGATGTTGCTTTTGAAAATTATTTCGACACAAAATTAATTTGTGTGTTTAGAATTTTTCTGCATAATGTTTTAAACATTAATTTAGGTTATAAAATAGTAATGGATTGTATCTATTTCATTTAAAGTACCTTTAGTATTAATGGGCAGATGCTTAATATATTACTCTAATGTTACTCCTCCTAATATCCTATGGTTTTCTTTTTTTGTTTACTATGCTTCTAATAATAATAAACGTCTATTTCTCTTCCACAAAAGTTCCTTAACATTAAAACTTAAAAAATGTATTTGCTTTTTATCTGCTTTGTGGGAGACTGGTATCTGTACTAGATGATAGATGTCCCTGTCACACAGATTTCTAAGCCTCCCCAAAAATAAAAGTCGCTTACAAAGAAACAATAATTTTGTTAATACACAGTAGCAAGCTATTGTAAGACTATTTTAGGTGTTGACATGCACGTGTGTGTAAGTGTGTATGTTTGTGGGTGTATACGTGTGTGTGTGTGTGTATGTTTGTATATTCTGTTTATATTTATGACATTATTTCTCTAATATTATAAATGCAAAAGTTTATAAGGACAAATGTATGGATATTTTTCAACCTTTCACGTTTATACGTCAGAATAATACATAGGTTACAATTTATTAAATGTTTATGTAATTTGGCCATAATATAACGATAAGTATTAAGTAAGTCGGAAAAATAATGGTTGCCGTTTGAGAACTATCTTGACGGTGCGCTGCTTAAACCGTTGGAGTTACACCACAATTACAAACCGTGGGATTATTTATCTTAAATAGTTCGAAATAAAATGCCGCGACAGCGTATATTTATCTTTTGTGTATATTTTGAATAGTGAGTTTAAATTGGGTACTTTTTTTTCACGATGCACACTTTAAAGTATTATTCAAAAAATTAACAAAATTGATATATTTGTCGTTTTCAGTACTTAGTGCAGATAAACTTTGTTTTAACACTAAGTCATTTCGATGAATAATATAAGAGTTATCGCCATTTATGGCTTACTGGGGAGCGCGGCGCAGGGAGAGGCGCGATCCATACAATATGTACATATATAAATTAGTAAGGTTGCGGTATCTGTCTGTTATGCTTCCACAGCAAAACAACTGGCCCGATTTTAATGGACTATTTACCTGTAATAACCGACATACACGTCGGTGGAGCCGCGGATTTTACATAAAATTATTGCGTAGTATCGGGTTCAGAATATTATTCTTGTAATTTAGTATATTTATTATACTTTTCTTATAGTCAATTTTAAAAAAAAAAATGTTCTCTTAATTAATAGCATCTACTATTCCAACAAATTCACACAATCTTATGAACGATTTCGCCTATAACTTGCACTAATCCGGTAAACCGCGTGTCAAATGTGACTGTCCGGCTGTTTGTCGTGCATCGGTTGACAATAAGCACACGTAAGTCCGTGCTAAGTAGCTCGGTAACTACCAGTGGCACTTCGATTTCACCAACTTGTACAATTATTGGCGCGTTCAAATCCCTAAGTGTGTTGTGGTGTTTAACTGTTTATTGCGGGCTGTGTCGTTGACTTCCGCGTGTTTAGAGTTATAATTCGATGTTTGGATGGGTTTCAATAGTGTTTTGTGGTTTAATTTGGCCGTACTCTATTGTCAGTAAGTGTAAATTTCTGTGTTATGTATTAAATGAGTTTTGGGTTTTACGTCATTTCTAAAAGTCCCAGGTTTGTAAAAACCTTTAGTTTAAGATGCTGTTAGAGAGTTTCTTGTCATTTTAAAATCGTTATTTTGTTTTAGGTAACTCGTTACACAACCTGACTGTTGTTACTTTTTTGGCTCAAGATACTGTTTATCATCAGACATTACTTCTGACATTTATTTATGTATATACGTAGGTATGAAAGTGATTTGGTGAAGTTTTAAAATATTTTGTAGTGATAATGTTAATTATTGTACATAATTTAAAAATATTTCTATAAATAATCAGTAACTCAAGCAATAAAAAATATAAAGTTTCCGAGTACCACTAGCAAAATAGGCACAGCACAAAAATGCTCTTATTACGTCATTATAAATGTAATGTAATATTCCTATTGATACAGCTGAACGAATACATCTATCATATCACAAGTACGCCCATATCAATCGTTTTTTTGAATAAAACTCGATCTCTTGATCGTTTATACATTTGAATATTTATGATAGTTAGTTATCAGAAAATCAAATACAGGAAAGGCCTTAAATTGATACATATTGTTATCTTTCTCTGCCTAGCTAACGGCAGTAGCCAGCACTTGTGTTATTAAAAGCCAGGGTTATACTTTTATTATGTCTGAGGTCATTGAATCTATTTACAACAAAACCTACTAATAGCAAATAGGTAATATGGAATTTATGATTACAGAGACTGTAAAGGGAGAAGGTAAACTTGAAATAAATCCAATACCAAGCCGTTTGGCCAGCATGATATAGCAGGTCTCTTAACTAAGCAGAGGCCTATGTCCAGCGGTAGACTATCAAATGCTGTTGATACAAATTAGTACATAGAAGTAATTAGTATAACTCAAATACCTAGTAAAATACAACTTCGCTTTGATAATCTGAGTTGATAATCAGTGATACTTTGGTTACTTCAATTATACAACTTGAGTTATTAATTAATTTTTGATAGTCGTGAGAAAATAATAACAATGGGTAGTATACTAAATAGTAACAATTTAAGCATCTTTTTACACCTTAGGTCAAGAGTTTATGATAAAAGTATGATAAAAATGTGAATGACCTAAAGATGCCGTAGGTGTGCCGGCACTGGCGTGCGAAAAAGATCATAAGATAAGTGCCAAGGTCAGATTATCTTTTTGTAAGCAACCTGGGCTATGGGCATCTTAAAGAGCATGTTGATCACATGAATTAGCCTGTTTTTCAAGGTATATTAATTAATGTTACACATTTAATGTGTCACTATTTAATAAAAGAAATCAGGCATCAGTAATAAAACTTTATTTGTAGTTCCCCACTAGCAAATGACAGGACGGCTAAGCTTGAAGTTTTGGTTGGTTTTTTACCATCCTTGTAAACTTTAGGAACAATTACTAAGTTGTATTACACAGAAAACTTTGACCTTGATTCTATTAAGGCTTTTCTACGGATAAAGAGAGAGCCTAAAATCTTATTTCCTTGTAACGGAATATTGTAATTCAAGATAAATGAAGCGACCGGTTACGTTCCGTCAAAGATACACAAAGCCCGGTAGATGCTTGAACTTTTCTGCAAACTAAAGCATAATTAAATAATACACAAGAAATCAGGGACGCCTTGAAAACCAGTCTTTACAAAAAACACAGATGGCTTGCAAAAATAAGTTCGTCGTATATCTGCATGTATTTAGATTAATGTGCTACAGAAACTTGATTAAATTGTAATGGTTTTGAATTCTGAATTTAAAAATAATGTTTATTGGTGGTTGGAGCTAATTTTCAATGTTTAGCAATAATAGTTCATTTAATTAGTAAACGCAGGTGCTTATTAAATGTAATGTGGCCGTAGAAAGTTAATAATTTTAATTTAATAGTACGTGACAGTTTGCATATTACGTATTTAGAAGTGGCAACGTATATTTATGGTGTCTATGGTGTATCTTCTTCTTGAAGAGCTTATTGTCCCAACAGCTGACAAAAAATTTTTTGACATTTTCCCGAACCAAACAGCCTCTGAAATCAATTTTTAGAAGCTGAAATAGACGAAATCTATGTAATTAGTCTATATAGTTTAAAGAGGTAACTTACTATTAAAATGGAAGAGCGTTTACTTTTACAAATTGCTTTAGACTACACAGTTTACTAAAGCTAATCAATAAAGCGGAAACATCTATCAAGTGGTTTGGCGAACGTGAGATTATTGCGATATTAGGCTTGTTGAGCTCGGTTTCCATCGGTACACCCAGGAATAAGCGTTATTTAGGTAAGGAGGTCATCGTATACAGTTAAGTAAATAGTTATAGTACGTAACCACTAAAATAGCTGTGTGGAAAATAGCGAACAAGGTCGGTTTAAAGTAGGTGCGAAGAGAGTTTACGGAGGATTTCATTCTAATAAGCTTGTTTTTACAGTACCGTTTTAGATTCTCTGACTGTCGTTATAGGAGATTTGCAAAGTATTATAGTAATGTAGCGTAATCTGTCACTTATTATCCTCCGGTTGCGGATGTGCGTGACAATAACCTACAATAAAACATACAAATCAATAGTTTAGTATCATCACTTACTTTACAAAAATACAGCTTGGTACTACTCTTCTAGGAGGGATCTGGATGTCGTAACAATAGCTGTTCTCAGATCCTTCCTATTTCAGCGTAGAGTGGCACACCGTGTGGTTTTAGTCGGTCTGATTCCGACACACCACCCCGCCGTTAACCCCGGTGACGGCCCGATTGGGATTCCAGGCGTGAAAAAAAAAATACTTTTTCAACCTGTAGGATACCAGGAGAACTCGTGCAAGATGCTACATAGTAAATTAGATAATTGACAGTAAGTACAAAATAAAGTTAAAACTGAAAAATGACCTCTAAATCGTTAAGTTACCTACAAATTGAGATAAAGTGAAAAGGTCACTTTTGATTTATTTTATTCATTTCTTCACATTTACGAGTTTACCGAATAATGAGTGTTTTTTAAGCGTTTGATTTTTAACTAATGTGTGTGGTTACCACCAAGAACTTAGAACCTCAAGGCAACCTCACCTGCAGGTGGTGAACATACTGATCGATAGAAGAGGTTGTTACAAGCAAAATTTAGGTTTGCTACCTGTTGCGTGGGACCAAAACACTGGCAAAAGCGGGCTTATATACCTTTGCCTACCTCTCCGGGGAAATAGGCGTGATTTTATATAAGTATATATGTTGGTTTTTAATTTTCTAAAAAATACAGTACAATTGTGAGAAATAATTATTATTAATAGGATTAAAATTTAATCCTTGCTATTTATTGTTTAAAGATTATGTCATTCAAATGTTGACCACAACTACGTGTTAGGTGATCCATACCTGAAGTCCGTTTTTGTGTTAGTTTTTCGAGCATATTCACTGGTATCTTACCGATAATACGCGGATTTTGTCTTCTGGTGCTTCCTTAAATACCCCCACAAATAATAATCTAATAGCGTTAAATATAATCAAATCGTTGCCAATAGTTTTTCCAAGACCCATTCACTGAAAACGACGCTGTGGCAGATCTCGCCTTCAGTTTCTGAACGAGTTGTATCTTAAAAACAAGATCCTTGTTTTATGCAAATCTTCCACGTAGAGGAGTAACAATCTCAGTTATTGCGAACGATAATAATGGATAAATCACGATCTTCAGCAACACTGGTTGCTATAGCACCAACATTTTCTTCTGTAGGCACTCTTCACACACGAGTGGGTGGTTTAATGTCCAATAATGTGAAATTGTTGCGAAATTTGGTCAGTATTGCTTAAATAGCTTGCACAGTAGCGCGATTATAATGACCATAAAATGATCGAAGTGCGTGAAACATATTTTTTACAGAGCACAGATTTTGAAAATAAAATGTAATGATTTGTAAGCGTTGTTCATTTGTAATTCTTTCCATAATGAGATAGCATTGAAAACTACACAATTTTAATTTTGACACATGCCACGAATCACGCGTGATCTTTTGTAAACAGTGCTCTGAAAAACCAAATAGCAAAATAATCACCCGTTACATATATTTTGAACACACGTAGAAAAAGAATACGTTAAAAATTCTTAGCTATTCAGATTGTACCATTACACCACATTGTTGCGAGGTCGTTCGGTTAGTTATGAAACTTTTAGGTATGTTTAATTAATAGGCATTTATATATGCACACATCGAAAACGAGTTTAAAGAAAAAAGTGAACTGAGAGTAATTATCAAGAACTATAAGATGTTTAAAAAAATATTATAAGATTTGGCTTATGGACGAGCGTTTGTCTATGCCTACGATGCTTTTCAATGAATAGTACTTCGCTGTGTTACGTTAATATTTTATGACATGCATTGGGTTAAGTAGATTAAGTATGAAATCGTAACCAAAACATACACTATATTATTACTTAGACCTAACAGTTGTCGGTTATGTCATTACCTATACTTATTTGTAGGTTCAAGGACCATAAAAACTTGAGTGGGTCTATGTTATTAATTTCTGTAAGTTAATAAATAATAAAAGGACTCGTCACATAACATTGTAAAAAAAAAACCTCTTTGGCCTTCACATTGATTGTTTAAAGTACAAAATTGATTTTAACATCAAAATGCCGAATTACCCAATTCCGAAATCAATTGGCAAACCAAGTCACTCACAATAAAAACTAAACTGAATACAAACATTATAATGAGCAATCACGTTTCACCACTGGCGTAGCAGAAAGACTTTAATAATTATGTCACTTACGAAACCGGGGGCTCATTGATGCAGGGGTGACAGTTATCGTAATAACTGTTTGAGCCTTACACTGCCACGATGACTGTCATACCTTTAACGTCGCCAAGCGTGGCGTGAATAAGCATCTCACTTGTCTGCATTTGCAATTAGTATGATGACCAAAACTCTTTGGATTCTATTCATGCTTTCCAGGCAGAGTAGAGTCACTTTGGCAGGCTCTACGTACAGAAAAAAAAGAAACAATTTACGAGAACATTTTATTTTACATCGCTATATATTACGTTGTGAAACCTGCGTTATGGGTCGTTTTCCAAAATTAAAATATTTTGTAAGCTGCATTTCCAACTTTACAACATTAATTTCTTGACATCAAAGCGCAAGCCAAAACGGGCGTTTTTAAATAGATTTTGTTTAACTGCTAGCCAAGCTGGAGGTAAAAGCGTTAATGTTTTAATCATAGTGCCGTCAAGCTTTATACTCGATCACCACTAGTACCAATTACCTCCAGTAGGTTATAGTAAGCTGGGTACAACATCTAATTTGTATTATTGCGTATTCATGACAGTTTATTGTTTAACAAAACTCTGTTTAGATTAACAACATGAGATCATTTACTGCCCTATTTATCGCAAGATAATCAGTAGTTGCTAGATTCCATTATTTTCTATAAAATAATAAAACCTCAACTTGATCAACGTTAGGCAAGTTGATGTATTTGGCTCGTGCTTACCTTTTATAAATATAATTCGATAACAAAATTGCTTAAAACATAATTATAAATTCTAATATCCGTCTCAAGCAGGTATTTAGTAAGGTTAGTATAATTTATTTATTTAATAGTATGAAAATGTATAAAGGTAAGCCTTCAGTAGTAAATTTTACTTCCAAAGTGAATTATTTGCTAATAAAAAATATGTCAAAGTGATTATAAACCTGAATAAAGATTTTTTTCAAAATTAATAACAACAGTGATGGAACATTATCGTAAAGTAAATAAAAACACTTTATTAGACGTGCTAAATCAAGCTCTTAAACAAACAGGAGGGTCGAATAACAAACAATAAAATACCCTAATAAAAGGGTGGATACCCTATTATGTCAGACTGCATTATATAATGGCAGTAACTCCGGGCAGTAAGTGTTTATGAGTAATGACTCGGTAAAATGAAAGTGGTAAAGTGTTACATCGTTGCGGTCATTCTCAAATAGTAATCTTTTATCTTCCGTTAGTCAATCATGTGTTTACATTACTGTCGAAGTTGTTTGAAGTTAATATAAAAAAGAGTTTATATAACATTATTATTATATTATTTACATTATTATATTATTTATATTTTATAAAAAATTCTTTTAACTTTCTGTGTTCTACGTAACGTAAGATTCAACGAAAAGTTTGGTGTCCCACAAGGAATAATATTAGGGTCCTGTTGTTGAATATAATAGAATATTTGTATAAGATAGATTTACGTACATTTTTGACGTCAAAGTTTATTTAAACAATTTTTATCTTTTCAAGAAAACAACATAAGAGACAAGTTACTAAACAGTATGGCAAATAAAAGTGCCTAAATTGAAGCCGTTTGATTTGGCGTCATTGAGGTTAAATGTTTTTTTTAATTGCTCATATTAAATTTAAAAGTTGTTATTTGGTGTGTGTATGAAGGCTAAATTTAATACTACTTTATAATTAGTTCATCCACGTATACAAAACACCGAAAATGGCACAATAATTTAATCAATTAATAACTTCATCGTTTCCTGAAAATTTCTATAACTATTTTTAACGAGAGAGAACGGTTAGCGTTCATTTTTTTTTGTAGTTTTCTCTGCTTGGACATCGTCGCCAGATTTCGTTTCTTCAAATCTTTCTCTATAATTAGTTAAATGAAAATACTGTTTCAAATGAGATTTTTGATTGGAGAGATTAACGCTATTACAAATAAAATAAATTCTTCAGCTATTAGTATCCGTTTATGTTCTACTATAACCTTGAATATAACTACCATAAATATAAAAAAGCCTAAACAAAACAACGCAATAAAATACAAATTTATTAGGAAATAAATTTCCATAGTACATTAATTGACGCGTTTTACAGTCTGCTAGAAACCTCACATTCACTTTTAATTAACTAAAAGGCCGAGCTCCGCGTCTATCGACGATTCAATCAGAAGTTTTCCTACCGCAAATAGTTACAAACATTAATTAAAATAGCTATGCTACGGAAGGAACCGAGGAAATACGTTTGAAGACGGTACAAAAACACTTGTTGCAAAACAGATTCTTTAAAAAAATGAAGACGATGAGACAAATAAAATGAAAAACAATGAAAAGGAATGAAAAGTATATAAAATATGGTTAGTTTTAAATGTGTAGGTGTATGTGTGTGTACAGTCCTGTATGTTCTTTATTCACTCGCTTAAAGTAATGTATATAATATTTAGTTTGATATTTTTTCTTCAATTAAAATAAAATAATATACAAACTATTCTCAGTGTTTGAAGCCTTCAAAGTATTTGCCTGAGTAAAAAAAAAAGTGACAGTCATCATTTTTAGGTATTACATTGTCAACCAACAGACATTTACTATAGAGTTCTACTTTCTTCAAATCGTCAATCCCTAATTCACTCGAAAGATAAATATAAGTTCTTAAAACCAGTGATACATACAACATACAAAAGCAATTCTATTATTTTTATATCTAAGTTATTAAATCACTTTACGCTTTCGGTTTCGTGTCACATTAAATTATAACAAAATATCTGTAATTGCGATTTTACTGTTAAAGAGCAACCTTGCATGCCACATTTATTTTTGTTTTGGATAATTGAATTGCCTCGGGGAATAATCATTTTTATAATTACTTATAACTTAGTTACTGTTACTTTAAGTCTTCTAACGTTTTAAAGGTCAAAGTCAAAGTCAAAAGTCAAAGTCAAATTCATTTATTCATTTAGGTCACAAAAGACACTTATGAACGTCATAAAAAAACAATAAAAGATGAAAGATGAACAATCTGTCGATTAAAATTACAGCTAGCTGGGTTCGCAGATTGTTCATGGTAGAGTGGTGAGAAAAGAACCCAGGAAAGAAACTCACCACCACTCTTTTAACTCAAAATCTTTTAAATATTAAGACAGCAGTTATATTCACAATCATAGGTCTTAAAAAAAGAGCAATTCATTTCCAAACATCTAAATCTGTAACATAGTCTGAAACTGAGTAATAAGCCTTTTTGGACAACCTCAGCTTAACAAATTTCTTAAATTTACTAATAGATAATAATACTATGTTGTTTGGTAATTTGTTATAAAATTGTATACATTGACCCACAAACGAATTCGATATTTTCTGGAGCCTAGTAGTGTGCAAGGCAAGTTTATTTTTATTTCTTAAATTAAATTGATGGAGATCACTATTTTTCTTAAATTTACACAGATTTTTATGAACATACAAAAGATTCTCGTAAATGTATTGTGAGTGTAGTGTGAGAATGTTAATTTCTTTGAATGTGTTTCTTAGTGACTCACGAGGGCCCATCTTATAGATAGCCCTAATAGCTCGTTTCTGGAGCACAAAGATTGAATCAATATCAGAGGCACTGCCCCAAAGCAATAAACCATAGGACATAATGCTGTGAAAGTAACTGAAATAAACTAATCGCGCAGTATCAACATCCGTCAATTGACGAATCTTTCTCACAGCATAAGCTGCAGAACTAAGTCTACCAGATAACGTTTCTATATGTGGGCCCCATTGTAACCGTGAATCTAAAGTTATACCTAGGAAGACAGCCTTGTCTGTCAATTCCAGTTCCCCCTTGTTCATCAAAACACTAGTTTTTACTTGTTTAACATTCCTAGTATAAAATTTAACACATTTGGTTTTACTCTTGTTTAATAACAAGTTATTAGCGCAAAACCAAAGTACCATTTTAGAGAGAGCATTGTTTACATCGTCAATTACCGATTGCTGTCTGTTAACTTTAAATACTAAGGATGTGTCATCTGCAAACAACACTATCTCATGGTTATCCCTCACAAGATGAGGCAAGTCGTTGATGTACACAAGGAACAGAAATGGACCCAGAATAGACCCCTGGGGCACCCCCACCGCCACAGCCGATCCCTGGGATAATTTACTATTAACATCTACGCTAAAGGCTACTATTAACTTCATTTATAAAATATTTTCCTGTGTGTAATAATTGGTTTCTTTTATACGTGAATAAAAACAATAGCAGCTGCAGTATGAGTTGGAATATGAGACGTTTCTTTAGATTTCCAGAAGCTTTTTTTTTCTTGCAAGGTGTCACTTTGATCTGTAAAACGGTGAAAGGTTCAGAGATAAGATATTTCTATTCGAGTAACAGCTCCTACATCCAGACCTGGAAAAGACGTGTGATAAATATCCATATTGTACATGTATGTAAAATGGAACCTGATAAACATATAGGAATATTTTTTTTTAACTGTCAATAGATACTACATCGCTTGGATCATATGGACTTTACAAACATACAAGAAACGGACACAAAGAACACTCAGACTCAGAACAATAATTTGTAGATCGTACACACACACAGGATTGTCCCATGTGGGATTTGAACCTACAACACTCTACGCAGTAGTGCAGTCAAGTTTGATTTATCAAAACTGAGTAATTAGTAATCACTTGAATGTTTGGAATGAGTTATGTGAAGTTTTTCAATATATTTACTATTTTTTGTCAATTTTTTCAATGTACTCATTTTTTATGAATTATTTTATTAGTAGGCTATGAATACCAAGCAACGTTTGCACAAAATGAAAGAATATCAAAAGTGACTATTTTACCAAAGGTTTTCGACATCTGCATCACGTAACACGACGTGTATCTTCAGTTATAATAACATAAATTAGATTTTATTTAATCACATTTCATAAAAAGACAGTGATCACTATGCCAACCGTATCACGGAATCCATACATGAGTATAGCCGATATAATGCTTGGCACATTCTATTGGTTACGCATAATTGAATAATCAACATTACCAATAGAAAAACCACTACCCAATACAGTATTTGAATAGTTTCCGATGACCATACGGATGGTTGAATGCGAGTGTAGTTTATACGAATTACTTATAAGGAAGCGTTACGCATGTCCACCTAACAAAGCCATCCAGTAACTATATGTCCGATAGCATTTCTACTTAGTAACATGTATTTGTTCAAACATAATACGTAGATTATCGGACCAGGTATTTTAGGTGTTAAACATTTTAGAAAACAGTAAGACCTTATGATTTTAATTCCTGATTGAATATTATGTTAGGGTAGTCCATTAACTTGTGCAATGCTGCGAGTATTAATTGCACGTCGATTTTTAACAGTGTGAGATAAAAAACACTATACTTCAAACAAAACAAATGAATAAAATACAGCCATATCTATTAATGTTACTCATGAATAAACTAAGTTTTAAGAGACGATTTAAACGCTTTGAGATTAAGTCGAGGCAATGAATTTAAGTCTTAGCGATGGATGAATAGGATAACATTATAAAAAGACCAGTGGCTATTCTGTCTAATTACGATGCGTGACCAGCATGAATAGGTTGATCAGAAAGGACCCTTGTTGAATAATTTACGTTATTTATATAGCTTCCTCTATCCCTTTTCGTAATATACCGCCTGCTTGTATTTATTGCTACGACTGTAGATCAAGGCACGAGATGTCTGTTTTGTTTATTTTGTACTTTTTTAATGACTTGTGTCGTTTTGTACCACATTTTAATAGGTATAATTTGGCTAACATTTAAAATAGATGAGTGCATCTTAGAGTACCTTAGTTTTGGTAAAATTTTCCTATCAATAAATTTTTACATTAAACTTGTTTTGGCTTACATTAATTTTGTAGTTACGGCGGTTATGTTAAAGTTAAGCATTCTATCTAATTTAGGTCAACGATGATTCTTTTGATATAAATATTCAAAAGGAAATGTTACAGCGTGTAAAAGTAGTGTATTTTCTTTTCTCCCTAAAACATATTCAGATTTTAACATCGTCACTTTTTACTTTACAAAAGTTTCTTATTTAAATAATAAAACTCATTTAAATACAGTCATTAACATACAATGACATCTAATATGTGACCATGACATTAAACTTACGTAGATATTTTTCCATTTATTTTTAACCTGGTTAAACAATTGTATGTTTAAACAATATTCCCTATTCTCACATTTTAGATGCGTTATTAAATTTTATAATGAAACAAATCACGCGCATCTTTTGTTTCTTACCCTTGTATTAGTTTTCGGTGGACGACTTAAATTATCTATTAAATTACTAAAATATATAGGTCAACTTCGTTATTCTTAAATCTATGCTGATGTGCTTGTAAATCTGGCTTTTATAGCTACTACGGCACTTGGTGGTCAACTTTTGACCACTATTCTTTATGTTCGTTTTTGCAACCTTGAAGTGTTGTTGAAACATATTGTTATCCTAGGGAGTATAAAATCTATACCTACACAATATATTGAAAATAAAAATGTAAATTGAAATCGATTTTATTTTCATTTTAAAATTACTAATTAAAGTAAAATGGATTTCAATATCTACAAAGCGTAACCTAGCAAGATGAATTCGGGACAGAAAACAACCCAGCCTATTTATTAATAACAATTTCTTAGTTAGATGTATACTTTGCAATATTTTTACTATTAATTCTATACCGACCTAAGGTTGACTGGAAGAGAATGCCTTGGGCATTAAGTCCGCCGATGTACAAAGTGCATAAAGTGTAAATAAATAAATAATCAATCACCTCAAATAAACAAATCGTCATACATAAAAAAGGGTGTGTGTAAAAAAAAATGTGAACCATTAAGTCATGGATTATAGGTTATCTATTAGTATTCCAAATTTCTATATGGTATGTAGACTTGAGGGTTTCATATTTAAAAAAAAATAGCTTAATTGCGTAACTTAAGTATACTTTACTTAAGTTATAACTGTTGATAATCTTTACTTAATCATTGGTCATCGATTGGCCTCTTAAGCATGCCTAACGGGATTATTACAGCTTGGAAATTACATCCGCGTGAAACTAGACTTCTTATATTAACTATGCGATCGATTTAGGGCGTAGGCTTAAACCTATTAGTATCTTACGATTATTCTCAATTGATAATGAATAATAATTCATCTTCACAGTAATTACAATGTTTACATTAGCACGACGTTGATATCAAAGACGATTTCGTTTAGATACTGCCCCTACGAGCAAGGAGATTCTTTGTTAAACGATTACGATTGTAATCCTTGCTGACAAAGCCACTTACCCTAACTGACTATTTCAACAACACAGAGCAACGATATATCACCCCTAACGTAGTAAAAGAAGCGATTAACGTTTGTTAAGAATTTTGAAATTAGAAATTAGAGGTAATCACACGAGCGAAGACGCTGGCAATGGTTAGTTTTTTATAAAATTCAGTACAAAACAAGTTCATAACTTATTATGTTTTTTTATATTGTTTGTACTAAAGAAGTTATAATTAATTACGATTTATATTGGTGCCTTTTTATACTTAAACAAGAACACAACACTAGTTTACTATGTCGTAGGAAACAACTATTCCTATGTCTAAGCTTTTCATAATAGGTGCTTAACCAATCGCAATTTCGTTCTCCAGCGTTTAAAATACGTGAATATCGACTGTACTGTGAAATATCATAAAATGTAATACTAATAATACATTAAGCAAAATAAATTAATTAATTAAAAAGTATGCATTAATATGAATGAAAATCTAATTAGCCATGCAATAAGTGTAACTATGTTTTTGATGATTGAAATGACGAGTTTAGAAAGCAGAGTCAATGAACTTAATAATATTTCTGTCTAGTGATGTGTAAGGAGATAATAACCGTCAAACATTAAGTTGGTATTAAAATACTGATAACTGTATCTTTTATTTATTTTCAGGTAAGTTCGAAAAAACTCGTCTATCTTTGAATACTGTAAGTACAATAACTCAATTTTGAATTTAACCAAGTTTATTCAGCCATGTAAAATATTTATTTTCTGTTATGTGTTATATTTACTTTTAATACAATCATTTCAACTCATTACACGTCACTTTACCTCTAACTAAAAGGCATCGACCACTTTGTAGGGGTTCCTAGTCTAGACATGCACAATTTATTATTGAAATAGCAATATTATTTTTAGTGTCTGACAAAAACCATTATTTTCTAAAGTTTAGTATCAAACCAGTTTTTTAATAAAATAGGTCGAAACAGAAAAGCAAACACAAAGTCACATCGATAATACCAGCGAACGTGCGCAAAGCGAATGACAGATGACGAAGCCATGAAACATAGGTTGACGTTAGTCAAGTGTTGCTATGGTAGGAAAAAAAGGTTATTATACCTAGTTATTTTATTTTATTTTACAAATTGAACATTTATATCGCGCTTCTTAGATAAAAAAATAAAGGGTTTTAAAGAAAACCACATTAATGTACTTTTGTAGTTTTTGGAAACATTTTCGTAAATTTTTATGTTTTTGCTCTTGAATAATTTTACCTACTGCATTTTATTATTTATTTACGTGATAACACGAACGATTTATACTGCCGTAAATTAAATAAACATCTTATGAAAATTCTTTTTAATATATGTATATTATTTTGACACTATTGGATTGTGATGATAATTTATTGAATATTTAAAAACAAATACTTATAATTTATATTATTAACAAATCGGCAATCCACGTAGAGGTCAAGATTGGTCAATGTCCTATCATTATCATCATTTCAACTGAACTTACAGCAGCAATTAGTTACCACATGTTTATTAGTTATAACATTTCTACTATAAATTATATTGTCATACAAACCTATAAAAAGTGACAAATTATTCTAAACCATTTAGAGATCTAGTTTTATACGTGGAGTAAAGTTAATAGCCATTACTTTAATTGGTACCTCAATATTGAATTAAATTATTTGAGTGAGGACTACCAATCATAATTATACTTACCTTGTTGATTTATATCAAAGCAATAAAATTTAATTAAAGTTATTAAACAGCTTCTACACTAAGCTATTTTCCTACCTTCTAACCAGATATGCGATTGAATTGTCTAACGAACAGATTTTGAGTCCAGGCATACGTAATTTTCTATACTTCTATTATAATTTGTTACACAGAAACCTTTATATAGCTTTTTGTGGCTAGAGCCAGAAATATGATATGACAACGCAAGCGATAATAATATAAACTGATACATTTTTTATGCGTTACTATTTTGCTGCGTTACTGTCACATAGTTAACATACATAAATATATACATAGTGTTTGTTAAACTGATTAGAAATTTGATAGTTTACTTGAAAACGTTATTGTATCCGTCTTCTAAGTTTGTAGTAGTACCAACCGTCTTAATATTAATAAACTTACTACGCGTAAAACACACAATGCAAATAATTGGATAGACAGAAATGCCAATTTCGAGATTCATCTTTGCCCATCAATAGTCGTAAAGTTATTCCAGGTATGCTTTGAAGTATAATCGAGTAATAAATCGAATACAGAGTATGTGATACTTAGTCAAAGCATGGTATGATCTCATCAGGTTCTTGTAATGACCTTGACTGCGCAGTTACGGTCGGGAGGTCGTACCGACGACTAATAGACATTCTTGAACATAATACCTACTGTTCGTATCGAGTAGTTTCCATTCAAGTTAATTTGTTTGTGAATTGATTTCTATCTTCCTTATTACGAGTCAATAACTTCTACACTTTCCTTACGGTTCCATTGAAATATCCATATTAGGGGTTTGGTTCATTTATCTATGTTTAAGTGCTTTACTTTTCTGATATGTATCTTACTAAGAGTAGTGATGCAAAAAACTTAGTCGTTTAAGTCTTTAAAAAAATACTAAACTCATTTTTGAAGAATCGCGACTACACTAATCTTTTTTCTTTTCCTCAAGTTTTTGAGTTGAAGGATTGAAATTGAAGACTTACTTGAATCGAAATCCTTTAATCACGAGTCTAAAAAGACAAAATTGTGACTTAAATACTTGTAAAATTTATAGTCTTATAGGATTTGCGTCTATACGCTTCGACACGCTTACACTTAAAGTATAAGCTGACTAATTATCGTATTGGCTTTTGGTATTACGTCAGATCACCTGGATAAGTAAAAATACATTGGCTGCTCAGTAATAATGAAGTAACTGACAAAATAAATTATATAACAATTATAAAATGTAGTGGTGAAGAAGCACCTGATTAATATACAGTGACTTCCTATTTTAGTAAATTTCGATTCGTATTTCGTTCATATTTTTGTATTTTTTAATCACGTCCACTATATATATATGTAAATTAAATTTATAATTTTGCAGGAAATAAGTGGTAAAATCAAATCATGAGAAATATTTTTTAGTGTTCCGCTGATAGCACATAAAAGTTGGGATGTTATCGGATAGGACTTTTAAAAACAGTAGGGGCTTGTGAAGCCTTTATTTTGATTAGGGTACCAACTTATGAGATATTAAATCTTAAAGTGCTGATTTTTGTTAGAAGCGAGCGCCACCGCCACCTCTCCTAGCCAAACAAAAGTATTTGATAGTCCTTATATAAGGAATTTAAAAGGTTTCAGTAGTTCACGAGCAATAGTTGAATTACTAGTTCTTCAGTATAGACCGCCGAAACTCTCAATGTAAAATATTTCAAATATGAAATAACAAAACACTTTCGTCTTATTTATATTTTAGTAACGTACGAGTATTAGTTCACATAATTGTGATGCTATTTACGACAGGGTACATTAGGCGACACGACATCTACTTGGCCGATTTTCTTATAATAATTTAATTTAAATAAGTAAACTAAAGTAATCATATATCTACTTCAATTTATTATCTGGAGAATATTTAATTACACATGGTTTATTAAATACAAAGTGTCTATCCAGATTTAAGTCCTATATTAACTTTAGAGCTGGAACTGTGTTGAATGTAAAGCACGACTCAGGTTTGAGTCTTTTTAAAACAGGTCGAGTCGTTTAAGTCTTTTAGCCCTTAAGTATAATGACTAAGTCTTATTACTCAAGACTTCTTTCCTGACTTTTCTAGTCCTCTTTCCCGACTTAAGTCATGTAAAATGAAGTCTAGTCTTTCTTAGAGTCCTTTAACGACTATGTATTTTGTATCAGTACCCAAAAGCGTAAATTCACAAGCATTTGGGCTTATAGGGGGTAGAAAGCTTTTTAAATCATTTATGGTATTTAACTTGCCTCAGCTATACACAGCGTTTCTTTATGATAACATAAAGAAATGGTGCATGTAGTCCTTCCAATACAAAGAGCTCCTTTGACTAGATGAAGAAAATATCGCGACTCAGCAGTCAAAACTGGGCAGTTTTGCACATTTTAATCAGTGCGATAATTGTTATTGTCGTATGCAGAGCCAGTAGCTATTATGTAATACGGCTTGTGTTGGTTTGCAGTTGTAGCATTTCCTACTGCATGTGGATGTTTACGAAACTGATTAGAAGTGTTATAATAGGTGGCAATCACGCGACTCGGAATCGAACATTTGTATGCTTATATTATAAAGATATTGACCTTGTTTATAAACTTGTTACTTTTATTTACGTCTCAGTACCTAAATTTTATTACTTCAACAAATCACGTTCAGTGTTAAAATAGCCTAACACGCAAGTATTATTGTAAAGTTGACATTGAACGTGTTAGTTTCATTAAAAACAGGTGACTAATGTTAATAAACACATTTAACTTACATCAGTATACACAAATAACATAGTTGCGAAAATATCGGCAACGTTAACTGAAAATGTATAGTTTGTGGATACGTTTTCGGGCATCAAGAGGACCAGAGACCAGAGATTCACTGGTGTCGTAACCTCACGTAAAGCTAGAAAATCACAGGAAAGTGATCACTTACCACTTCATAACGGGCCCTGGTCACGTTTGAAACTGGACGAGGCCAGGCCTCTCCTTACGAAGAAGGCTTTGGCCAGAAGAGTTGATGTCGGGTTTGGGTTCTCTTTGCAGTGCTGTTGTCCTGCATAGTTTGTTCCCTTAGTCGATTCATACGCTTTCATAGGATCAATAGAGGTAACGACATCATGTAGATTTGATCCGTCACCACACGAACGAACAGTTTAATAACTATTTAATCATTACAACGTTTGCGCATGTAGAATTTATGATATTCTTGTTTGACCTAAATGATTTTAATCTTAGTAAGTAAACTTAAAATTTACACTTATTACGGTCTAAAGAACCAGATTAGCACCAAATTGTACTCAACTCGCGTGTTTCGTTCTGTTGCGAAACGAGTAATACCGACAAAGGTGTATTATTTCCTTTAATTATGTCACTGGTGTATACTTACATACATTTGGTAATGTCTGTAAGCATAGTTAGCGAGTAGGAACAATAGACTTCTATAGATGTCGATGTTATATGTTACTACGAACTGCATTTAGTTGAGAGATATGTATATATATTGCTTCGTGTAATGAGTAGCTTACCTTATTTTAAAGTTTTACTATTATGAGGTGTCATATCAGATTTCAGAAATCATTTATTTTTATTTAAAATGATGAAACAGCTTCCTACCCTAGAACCAGTCATGGCTCATCTTCCCTCCCTAGGTTAATTTTCTTTTATACCCAGATTCAACGTTCATGAATCATCACGCTAAGAGTTAAACCGACTTAAGATTTTGCGTAAAATGGTTAAGTGGAGTAGGCTACTAATCTGTTTGAAATTTAAATCCAAACATGTGTTTTCGAAAATAGTTTAATAATAATAAATAATCGGACATCTGACACACAACGCTATCTAACTTCAAACTATACAGAGCTTGTTCTATAAAAACTAGATTGACTGATAGAATAGAATACTTATTTTTTTTTTGTAAATAAGTACATATTATACATAGAAAACACCCAAATTTCGAATCAAATATTTGATGATTATACAAACATTTGATTTGACCTGGCAGTCGAACCTGAGACCTCATGAACAGCAATCGCATACGTTAGCACTACGCCACCGAGGCAGTTTTCAGTTGTTCCTATTTTTTGAGAGATATGTAATACGCTCAAAGTAGAATAGAACTAATTAAACAAAAGGTGTCATGTTTTGTAAAATATACTTAGTAGGTATATTACCTACTATTTGTTTTTACTGTACCTAATTAATTATTTAAATCCTTCTATGGTACTAACTCTGTATGATCCCGATTTCAAAATAACTGCTGGAACCCATGTTTCTGGATTTTAATTGGTAAACGAGGTTTTGATAATTAGTTTAGTATATAATATAAATATATATATAAGCATTTTTTACTGAGATCATTGGAAACTTAACTTTCGAAACTACATATACTCCTATCGTAAGTATTTTATTTCTAAAGGAAACAATTACTGTGCTGCAGCGCCGCTACAACAATTCAATCAATAATGTCAAGTTTTCTAAACAAGTTTCTTTATTCGTATTTTTATAAGCATTTCCTTCATATATTTACGCCCTGCACATCAAAACGTAAATAATACACACACTAGTTGTATTAGTAATCTCATTAAGAAACGGATACAGTTATGTTATTTAATTACTTAGGCGATGGGTTAATTACAGTGATGTAAGGAAATATTTAGGTCATTATAATTGCGCTGTACATAATACAAATTAAACAAATAGAAAATGTGTATTGTTACGAGAAGGTTAGTTTCATTCGTTTAAATTACTATTTATATCAGCGCTTATTCCCAATAGACTGATTGGATTCCTGAATACTGTTACGGTATTATTTTTTGTTGAAACAATCTATGTAAGATTGATTTGCAGGTTTTTTTTGTCAATTAAAATTTTTGATTATCTTTTACATATAACTAATATGAATTGAAGTACGGGCCATTAATTACTTTATATTGAGCATTACTCTGTATGTTGTATCATTCACTCAAGTTTTCGATAACAATTAATTCGAACGTTCAAATATTGTTTTGCATAACAGTGTTCACTTAAGATGTTTTCTAAAGATACTGGTGTAACTTGCGATTTCATAAGTACACTATTAACTGGAGGAGTAAAAACCAATTAACATGTAACAAATGTTGTTTTAATTTCATTATAGTGTGAAATATTCTTCCTCTTCATAATTGCAGATGTTGCCTAGATACTCTTTTAAATGGACGGCCGAATGTGTGGTCGGTGTTGTGTGACAGAACATAAATAAATATGTGTTTACTTTAGCAATAATTCTTGGGGCTATTTAGTATTAAGCATTAACAAAATTTACGTTATTGTCTGTATAAAATGGCAGTGATATATTTATTGATAGGCATATTTTTTCACGCAAATAAAAATGTCTAAGGTTTTTCTTTAATAAAGATGCGTCTATTACTAAACCCATCGTCTTAAGCCACTTTTAAGCTCTCTGAAGTATCCGTAACATGATTGGTTAGTTTTGATACACTCAAGAAATATCGATCGAGGATTTATTTATTTATGAAATTATTTCTGACAATGCTTTTGTTATGGGAACGGTTCTGATTTAAAATCGTAAAAATGACGAAATAGTCAATCCTACTGGGGTCTAAGTGCAACACAGCAGAGAGTAGACCTATTTGTAACAATTCATTAGAATAAATATTTAATTCTTAAAAAACATCCCACGTTCCTAGTTGCCGAATCTGGTAACTTTCAATTAGTAACTCTGATGACGTAATGATAAAAGACAGCTAATGTTTTTGTTGATTTAATATGTTTATTGTATTTACGACTTGATTGATGTGTTGTTTTTGTAGACAATAAATAAGCTATCCGTTGTTTCTTAGACTATTATTGTGGCAGTTTACCATAACGTCTCACTTATAATTTATTCTTAACATCTGTACGAGTAGTATGATTTTTTTTTATTTTTTAAAAAGAAACATCCGCGCTAGGAATGGATCCTGTGTCCCGGGGGACTTTACAAAATACAAGAAATGGACACAAAAAACACCCAGACTCAGAACAACAACGCAAAGTGTTGTCGCATGTGGGATTTGAACCCACAGCACTCAGCGAGCGGCGTGGCGACCCCTTAAACCACTAGGCCAACCGTGCAGCCAAATTAATTATTATATTACTTAGGAAGTAAGAATATAACTTTAACAAAAAAAATAGCTATGTTCGATTTTATACTTGAAGGTAAATGAACAATCTATCACGCGTTTCAAAATTACTGCAATTTAATGTGGTGAATGAAATCGGTGGCCATGAGTTTTTATTGACTGTTTTCTTTAGTCACAAGCTGCACCTACCTCTTATTACACACTTACACAGATACATACAGACAGATATGTATATAAACTTAAATTACCGAACATGTGTAACTATCAACAAATGTTACCCACCAGTGAGATTACAAAATTCTGTAATAAAGCATAATTTTTAATAATGTCACGTTTTAAAATATTATTCCTGTTACTGAAACAAGGAGGAAATATAAGTTATCATTCCGTGTCAAATTATGAAGATATGTATGTTAAATTCAGAGTTTGTTGTTGTAGATGAAATAAACTTAATTTGATACCGTACTCTTTCATACAACTACATTATCACATTTTTTATATACCACGCATTTTTACAGCAACTTAGTCTAGGATAGCTTTGGTGACTCTAGTCACCAACTGAAATGAAACAATAGGACTATGTTGTCGAGCGGTGACAAATCAAGAATACAAAGTGTCACCACGTCATTCATCTCGTGGCTGTCGAGCCGACTAAGAGAACAAACTCTACAGAGCATCGTTGATGCCCTGCGAAGTTTACTCTTTCAAGTTTAAGTTTAAGGAAAACTTGAAACCTTCTTGCTAAGTAAATAAATGACTCAATATTTCGGAAATTTGACACAACGCCTTCTAGTTTCGAACTAAACAGAGCTTGTACTATGATAACTAGACTAACTGATATAATACTTAAATACTTTTTTTTTTGTAAGTACATACATATCATACAAAACACCCAAACTTCGAAACAAATACTTGCAAACCATATAAACATTTAGTCCGACCCGGGAATCGAACCGAGACCTCAAGTGCAGCAGTCGCATTCACTACCGCTGCACCACCGAGGCAATCAAGTAAAGGCCTATGTCTAGCAGTTGGTTATTAAAAGCTGTTAATAATGACAATGATGATTATTTTGCAATATGAACTTCTGTGGAGATATTTTCTAAGTTATATTACTAAAAAGGTTTATAATACCCTTTTTGTGAATGGTTTCGCTATACTACTCAAGTTTCAAAGGAGATTTTATTGCTCGGTAGGTGTGTAATTTATTTGCTATTAATGTCTTTATAAATGCCAATAGCGGTCAATTAATTATGACTCTTTGCACTTGCTACGATCGACCTTCGGAATGCAATGGCATGAGGTCGGCCTCGCGATCCAATGAATACTAAACCTTTCCACATGTTTCCATATTGATATACGGTACGGCAATATACCACTTTAATCACTTTAAGACTTTTATCAATAATGTAATTTTTTAATATGGATCCATATCATTTGTGTCAAGTTCATTGTTTGTTTGGACGTTTGATTTGCCAATTATTAAACTATGTTAATAGGTTCCATATTATATTTTTTCAAATAAAGATTTTTTTTACCATGGCACTTTATATGAACGTGCAAAATATCCAATATTTCAATTCGATACTAGGTTCAATATTCATGTCTTTAATAATGAATTTATAGATAAAAAGTATAGTACCAATACCTTCCGAGTTATAACGAGCCGTGTTCCAATAACCTTATAATGTCCTAGTAAGGTATATCATCCGTGCATTAACTCATACATTATTCAGTAGACACATTATTTGTACATAAAAAAATTCTAGATTTAACTAAACAGTTTTAAGGTCAGATATGTGTCTTTTCTTAGTTTTGTGCTTACTTATGGTCTTATTAAATTATTTCTTTTTCTAAATCTTACTTACTTACTTACCTTTACTTTCGTTAACTTTCACCACACAAAACTGGAGGTTAGATAAATTTCATTTATCACAATGACTTAGCTTCAGACTTACCTCTTTTTGATCGTATGTATTTGAATGACAAGTCAGAAAAGGTTATATTTAATTACGGTAATATTCAATCTTACAGCAGCTTTTAATGGTTTTATTTTATTTAGATATACTCATACTGTTTTTGATTCTAGAACTACTGTGAGAAATAAGCTTCTTATTCTACTAAGTCCTGTGTAGAAAGCATCAGATTATTTTAACAGAAATAAAATCATTGAAATGTTCACACAGCTCACTGAGGAAATACGCGGTTGTGATTGTAATGGAATTGCGTAAACGATTTGTTTGTAAACACTGAGCGTCCGTCAGAACCATTCGACCCACTTCAGTTGATACGACTTAAACTATTCACTTGAAAACTTCAAGGTAACATACGATTTGAACCGTATGTTAAAGAGACGCAGACGCGATTTGTAACAGAACTGTTCATTATAAGTAATGTTTCAAATGGAACTGGAGAAAGTAATATTCGAATGTTTATTTTATGGGTCAAATGTCAGGTTTTTCTATATTTATAATATAGGGTGGGCCAAGAATTCGTTAACATTTGAAACTAACATCCCACTCAAACATGTGACGGGAGTTCTTGGGACCGCTGCAATTTGCTGGCTACAATCGTAACACATGGTTTTAACAAGATGGAGCCACTTGTCACACATCCAATAAATCCCTGCCGGTGACCAAATATATGTTTCCGGAAAAGCTGATTTCCAGACGAGGCGACATTCCATGGCCACCCAGAAGTCCAGGTCTGTCCCCAGCAGACTTCTTTTAATGGAGTTATTTAAAGAACCCTGTCTACATCAATAAACCAAATACACTACATCAACTAAAAGAAAAAATCAAAGAGATGTCGCCGATCTCTTTGTCACACAGTCACTTTGTAAACGAGTGTTTGAAAATTTGGTGCTCGCTTAGAAGAATGCAAACGGTGGTCATTTAGACGACGTATTTTTTAAGAAATAAATTTCAACTAATTAGCTAGCTTTCTCGTAAGTAAATAATTTTTATAATTTATCAAATGATTTTTTTAAAACAATTTTTTAAATTTTAATTAATTTTGTTTTAATGTTGTTTTTGACCCATATGTTATATGCCGTTGTAGTAGATCACGAGTATGCGAGATTGCGAAAAGTTTGATCGACAACTTGTCACCTCTTCGACATTACACTGTAGATTTTAGCCCTGGCAATGAATGTTATACATATAGTAAAACCTGACGTTTATGACATTAAATAAAAATGACTTTGGCTATAATTTAAGATGGAATTCCATTTAAAAATCATTTAAATACTATTTATTTAAAGTAAAAATTTGCCGGTGTATCGTTTCGAGAGTAAACTTACTGACGAGAAAATAAGGTGTCTTTTGTCTGTATATTAAGAGCCTGCCAAAGTGACTCTCGTCTGCCTGATGGAAAGCATGAATAGAATCCAATAGTTGTGGTTACCATACTCGTTGCCCAATGCAGACAATGCAGTATGGTAACCCACACTATGGCGACCTTGTGAGATGCTTTTTCACACCCCGCTTGGGGACGTAAAAGGCATGACAGTCATCATGACAGCGTAAGACTTACTGGTGGTAAATATACCACGATAACTGTCACCCCTGCATCAATGGGCCTCCGGTCTCATATTAACCAACGAAACACGACACAATGGATGTTGGCGCTTTAGCTTGGTTTTCTGTGGGAGGGTAGTACTGCCCCAGTCGAGCCGGCCCGTTCGTGCTGAAATCAGCGTGGCTCTACTACCTGATAATAAAAAGGTCACCATAATGTTACATTTTCATAAGTGTATTTATATTTTATCTAAAAGTGAGATAAAGAAAATGATGTAAGTGATGCCTAAAAACAAAAATAGGGTGCTATCCTTATGTACATAACGGTGTCACAAGTGACAAGCGTTGCTTTAAGTGTATTGCCATAAAGGCTTGGTGATTATTTGCTCACTTATTAGTGTAAATACTGCCGTTTCGTTTGAGTTCAACCTTCAATTGTAGGTATGTTGTAACAGTGGAATGTGATCATGATTTACGAGTGTGTGTTGGCATTTTCTTTTACAACTTGTTACCGAACGACCGCAACCGGCTTGAAAATATATTTATTTGAGCAGGCGGCGTTTGATGAGGAAACCGGGCTTAACTTTATTTTATTCTGCAGAAATAGGTTATGGATAATATATGTACACATTTAATAATATTTTGTGCTCTTAACTGAAAACAAAATAAATTTTCAATGTGGCGGGTATTTTTGTAAAATCTTGGTGATGTATTGTTTTTTATTTGAATGTGCTACAATATATAACACCATCTATTAATCCAATTTAAACATTTTCTTTCTCGATTTTTGTTTATTACTTGACTTCAAATCAAGAATCTGTATTTAGAAGTTTTATACATTTTAGCTATTCAACTGTGCAGACAAAAACAGTTAGTTATAAACAGTAGCGTACTACAATCAGCCATCAGTTCGGTAACCATTTAAAATGGAATAATTACCACATTCAAAAGTGGCTTTCTAATGAAATGAGATATAAAAACTGTTGGAAACACAACAAAACTGATATTGCAATTTAACCACAAACTCTACAGGCGGTCGTAATTTATTGAGTTTATGTAAGAAACTTCTTACAATAAAACTATAATAACGAACAGAATCAAATTAAATTATGTTTTTTATTCTTTCCGACTCATTGTGACCCTTACCGATTTACTATCGTTGTAGTTTCTATGGCACTTATTCCAAAATAATAGCAGACATGAAGACCACTCCCACTACAGCTGCAAATAAAATGTTTAACTAACAGAGCCATGTTTTCCGCCAATATAGACGGTAATTATTTTTTAAAGTAATCTACTAGGGAACAAGAAAGGTAACCCAATCTCAATCTACTCTTCCTTAAATTCCCCACCGTTTAAACTTGCACTGCTATTTGTAATAAAGTAATCACACCATACCCTGGCATGCTTTGTTGTATTTTTCATAAGCATGTATTTGCTACACCAAATTGATCTTTATTGCAAAGCATTATAACAAGCTACACAGGTAATGGAGCTTGACTGTAATTTTCTAGACACAAATTGAAAGGTGACGTGGACGAGATTGCGTGATACAATTTTACAATATTGACAGTAAATGTCTATGTCTGTAAAACAATCTACTCACTATACACACGTAACAATGCACAGATTTAGAGGAAATTTTAATAAAATAAATAAACATAGAAATTTGTAATATGAAATTTTCAATATATTTAGGTAATACAATGCATTTTAGAACCACGGGTTTTCTTTGCGTATAAGCTAAGTGTTCATAAAAGGTCCTCTTCACTTCAACCGTGGTGGAAGCGCAACCAGCAAACAAACTTATCTACGTTTACGTTTATAATATAAGATAAAATTATGTTCACCTACTCAATATAATGAAAACTTTACCTAACGAAGATTAGTCAATAAGTCATAAAGATCTTCTCACGTTTACATGTGTTAAAGTGTAGGACTTGTGTATTAAAAAAGTTAAGGTGATAAGACAATAGTAGCTCAGAAAAACGGCATGTAGCATTGTACAGCAATTAATTGTTTTCTAACCCTATATCGATTCAGCTACAGCAGTATTATGATGTTTTGTGATGGCCATACACTAAAACCTTGGTACCTACTTAGTTCCCAGAAACATTAGAAGCTAACAGTACTCTAAGCGTGGGGTTAAATACAATATAGTCATTGAGGAGAGGTATATTTACAAATTATACTTTCGGCAACCCATTATATACTTCACAAAATACTTACTTTATAGGTTTATAAACACTTTTACGAAAAACCAAATGAAAGTTTCCGGAAGGTCAGGATTTCACTATGTTTCTCCTGAAACTAGAGAGCTAAACACGTGTTTCCTTCGTGTTACGTACATATACATATCTACTATTTGCATAGAATTAATGAAGTGCTATCTATATTTCTACCGCAATTCTTAAATTACAAGAAAACTAAAGGAACCAGACCATTTTGGTCTACGTCTCTACATGAATAATGAGTAATGATATTTATTAATATTAATTCAAGTAAGGTGTGATACAAGACGAGGCGACGGCACCGAAGAAGACCTTGGCTCCATATTTATAATTGCATAAAACAATGTACCACGAACTATTTCATTGCTGAGATTATGCTTTTAGAATATGTTATTATATGATAAGAATCGTAACGTACACATAACTAGACAGAAATTTTATAACTATTTTGTGATTAAAACAGTTAACTTCTTCTATAGTTACATAATAATATAAACACACTTTCATTAGCTTCATATAAAACCAATAGCTATGTAATGGACTCTTTAAACGTGACTATTCCCTTTGGAACAGATGGTAGACATGTAATTAAACCAGTGTCGATACAGTTCTCTACAAAATATTTCTGCGATACCTCTGAAAGCAGAATGTTGCCATTGATCCTGAATTGGGCATCTACTGTAAACAAAGTGGAAGGTTGCACAGTTGATTATGCGCTCATTTATCTAGGTTCTCAAATGTCTGACGCTGGAGAAGCTTTTGTACATAGCACTTAGCTGTAGAAGGTCTTTAGACGGTATTCGGATAGAAGAGCTTGAATACTCAAAACTGACAGGGAAATTCTCATATGATGGCTAAATATCAGATAAAAGATGTTAGATTATGAAATAACTTGGTATCTAGTTTTCACGTATATTATAGTTTTCACGATAACACCAGAAAGTCGATAATTCTTTAATTACTAGTAAAGAAACAAAAAGAAAGCAAAGTAATATTGTTACATAAAAGTAAGTAAATAATAATACCAAAGAGTATTCCTAAACAATCAGTAAAGGGCCATCCCTTACTCAATTACGTGAGGATTTCCTGAATGGCAATCCCTACACGACTTTATCTTAAGGGGAAATATTCTCACGTTACATTTATGAGTTGTTGTTCAGTAAATAAAGTATCTATTAACAAAATTATTAACGATTAGACGAGTAGATGAAATAGAAGATCATGTTTATTTATAGATTTACATTCTTCATTACTTCCTAATCCATTTATTTAATTCCTTGTTCCAACAATGGCCACATTACAACACAGAATACGTAAAAAAGATCATCAATATGTAACAGTATTTATATTCTGTTTTTTTCTCATAATAACTGATTTTATATTGATTGCTTTCTCGTGAGTCGTCTCATCTCCGCGGGCATAAGCTTCTACCGCATTATATCCGCTTCAAATGTGGGAAAATGCTTCTCTTGTGGGAAAAATATGTTTGAATTCATATAATAATATTTACTCACATCCTAAGGCGATTTGTGGGAATCGAACATTGCGTAATCGGCTTGAAAGGCTTTAAAAGAGCCGGGAGCCAGTTGTATGTAAATATGTTCGATGTAAAATGCTATGCAGTAAACAAAACGCTACAGAAGGGTGACAATTGTGAGATTTGTATAGTAATAAAACGTAGGTACTCTTTTTTTAATGGTGTGCAACATCCCATGGGCTATTACATAACTAGTTATAACTAACTTATAATTATATAGTTATTGTAAAGAGGATACAGTAACTTACGATTAATCCTATAAGACTATAAGGATCATTTTACACTCAACGCACGAAGCCCTAAAAATGATTACGAGTCTATTTTTTATTGTTTGCTTAGCTATAAAAGTATAAGATATTGATTAATAAATCAACTCTCGAATTAGAATCCAAAACCTAAAAAAGACAATATTGGCGACATTACTTATCAATAACAGGTTGCATTAATTATACCAAAGTGTCAAGGTGGCATATGACAGATTTGTAAATGGAGAGTCAACATCAGGTCTTTTATAATTGAAAAATTACACCAGTTACTTTGACAATACAATACACGTTGTTTATTTTGTAGCCATCACAATGTTAACAAGGTACATACATACAAAATTGTCTGTTCCTATTACTGGCCTTAAATCAAACTGACTTTATTAGCTTATTTTATGAGTTAAATATTGTTCAAATTTGAGTTTCATTTTGACTGGCACTTTAGCTTTTTTTATTCGGGCAACAATTAGGCATAAAAATGTATAAAAAGACTCATATACGTAAGCACCATTTAATTAACATTACTAGTTTTGATAGATTACAAATAAATTCCAATTTATAGTGTATAATGAGATTTTTAAATAGAGATTGTGTAACTAAAATATAAATTATGTAAATAAATTCAAAACTGGTCATGCTCATAAGCTAGAAAATTAAAACTTGAAGTCACATTGTGACTTCATATTACTAGTGAAACCACTAATATTATATGAACGAGCCACACCTAGATTTAATAATAAACAGACAAACAATTTTTATATTGAAACTTTGTAGACAAGTATTCATATTCTGTCAATAAACAAAATATTTCGTAAACCTTGGCGTTGGAGCGATCAAAATAACAATATACTAGCTTTTCATGTTTAACATACCCAAAAAAAAAACTACTACAAAATGAAGCTTCAGCAACAGTAAACAAGTTAAAAGAACGAAAAACAGTAAAAAGAACGAATTTGTTTTTTTTTATCCAGTAAATCATTTCACGTTATTAACGTATGTTCCTAAAGAACTGATAATATTGTTAATAACTTTGAATTGCCTTGATGGCATAGCGGTAGCGAAAGCCACAACTGTGCTTGAGGTCTCTGGTTCGATTTCCGGGTCGGATCAAATGTTTTCTATGTATAATATGTATGTGTTTACAAAAAAGTCTCTACAAAAGTAATCTAAAGTATCTACAAAAAGTGTATAAGTATTCTATCAGTCAGTCTAGTTATCATGGTACAAGCTTGCTTAGTTTGAAATTAGATGGCGTTGTGTGTTAAACGTCCGAAATACTTATTTATTAATATGTTAATGGTAATTAGATTTTCGTGAAAATCTGGACAAAAACTGGCATAAAATCATGTTATTTCACTTATATCTTGAGGCCAGAAAAGTTTAGAATATGTCACCTTTCTAACAAATAAATACGACCAAACAAAAACAGACACACATGATACTTGTATCGAGAGTTAAAAAAAGTCATATTGACTAACTCTAATGTAAAATAACAAGTTTTTAATTTTAAATTTATTCAGGCACTCCTTAGCTATTGAAGTCATTAGAGAAACACTAATTCCATATAAAGTTGAATTACGTACTCAAGTGTCTGAGAAAAACTATGACATATTATTGACCTACTTGCTGTCCACGTATACTTAAACTTTTAGCATTTAGATTTTTAATTTAGATCTCAGTTTATTACGATAAACTGGAGCCTAAGGTCGCACAGATCATTCTTTTGTTTCCAGAAACGTGTAGCGCTGTGAAAACTTGTCTATGTCATTTGTATAATGATAAAACCGTTTTTGTGTTACCGTTTCTTTTGATATTATGTATATTAGTCACTATGTGTATATTTTTGTGTCTGAATATATTTTTATTTGACAACATAAGCGACCACACATAAGGTTGTGAATACCCTTTTTTTTAAAGTGTGGAAACTCCCTCGGGCCGTCACCCTACCGGGGATTACGGCGGGGTGGTGTGTCGGAATCAGACCGATTAAAACCACACGGTGTGCCACTCTGCGCCTGACATAGGAGGGATCAGGGCACCGCTGAGACTTGTAAATACCCTGCGGCAGTTTTAAAACTCTAACCGTTATTGTATAGATTTTTACTCTATAGTATCCGTAGTAACCTACGTAGTGCACCCAATTGTATCATTTAGTTATTTCTTTTTTCAATTTTATATGCAAAATAAAAATTAATGAGCTCAGAACATATAATATCATCAAAACAATAATTTTGATTGACATTCGTCTATCAACTAGGTCATTAAGATGAGTCGAAATTTGAAATTTCTAGTTGTTAAATTCCTAATGAAACTCGAACTTTAATATCGAAATTTAATGCACACTTGAAAATAAATGTATTGTTACGCGTATGTGTGTTATGCCGTTACAAGATACTTCTAGGTTAGTACAGTTAACTCGCGGCATAGAAGATTTAAATATACGTTTCAAACCTACTCGTCACTATATATTCGTGTTTGTGCTGGAATGTATGGGAGTGGTGTTTACGAGGTAACAACCAAGCAAAGTGTTTGCTCACGAACACCATACATTCATAAGTCAGATACGTTTACACGCGAATTTATTATACGTAGTGATACAGCGTAAAAAAATATGTTGTAGCCGTCTGGTGTTGGCAAGTTTGAAATATTTGTTGTAAATTTATTGTTCTAAATAGACATTTTATGTCAATATGGTTCCCCAAAATAAATTAGGTGTAATAAATTCTCCAACCACATATAACACCATGGAAAAAGTTCTATTGCCGCATTTAGACTCAGAGGGAATTCATTAGTTCATTATGCAGTAGGATAAGAGTAACTAGGTTTTACTAAAAGCTTACTGAACGTAAGGACTGGCCTCTAGAAGTGGCTTCGCAACCACAAGAATACTCGTCTGTTGTGTGACCTGTCTGTCACACTACGATGATAGCTGTTTTCTCCGTAAAGACACCCTCTCTATCAAGCTGCAGATTCTTTTGAGAATTATTCATTCACAATTTCGAGCGTATTATTACGTCTTTAAAACCTAGATAAAAAAAATAAAGGTTCGTCAGTAAAGTAGATAGCAAGAGATTGGTTTATCGGAGAACATTCAATATTAGACATCTAAAGGAACAATTTTGGTATTAATAAATTAGCTAAGGACATGACTATATTTGTGCTGTCAGGTGTGCTTGTAATTGCGAAATGAAATAGCCAAAAATATGTTGTGAGTAATAACAAACGTGTTTTTACGAATGTTTGTACAAACTTCAAGTCGATTTCAAAAACAAAATAAGTCATTTCGTTATAAATGGCTGCAAAACAAAAGCAAAATATTATGCTTATTGTAAAACTTCAGTACACGCATAACTTTTTATAATAATATTGCTGTACAATATTTCTTTGTTGACCGAATGAAATACACGCAGACATTAAATATTTTCCAACTTAGCGAGGTTACTTAATCTGTTACATGTGCATATTACACTAATACTTAGATAATGTAATCCTTACAAAATATGATACAAATTCTTTATTAAATAAATTTTACTGGCAATGTTTATAAAATTTATTTATTTAACAATACGAGTAAATGGTTTGGTAGTAAGTAGGTAAATATATACGTGTAGTATTCAGTTTTAGTTTCAGGTTCCATAATATATATTATGTAATTTGGACATCTAAGATTATATACCTTTTTTAAATTGAAGGCCTTTGAAGTTTATATGCCACATGGCAAATAATTGGGTGATGTGAAGAACCTTATCATTTGTTATGTGTTTGGGTCTAATTTAACTACTGATATGGCCTTTTAGTTGTTTTTATTATTCTGCCTAAGTAATTTACATTTACATGCACTTACACAAAATGTAATTTCACATTATAATAACTCACGTATTATCTTATTTTACAGAAAGATAGTGAATGTTTTTGATAAGCATGTTTTCTATACGTGTTCAATCTTTAAGTTTTCTTAGTGTTAATCGTATCACAATATCATAGTTATAATTGAAATATTATAATGATTACATAGAGGGAACTAACAAAACAGCTACTCCTGCAATGTTGTGTCCATAAAGGATTTCAATTATTAAGTATTAAGTTCTCTTTCTTTTTCACGATTCGAGCATGTGATGTTATCATGATAACACACACGACAACGATAATGATGATAATGATGAATATTGTGCATATAATTATGTACAAGAAATTTGATTTGGTTTTTTTTATCGGTAATTTGCTCTTTGATGTTGTTTAACACCTGTATTACATATTTTTCAACCAGACCAATCAAATATTCCGCACGAATGACTTCGTGGTTTAAGCGGTGACCTCGATGCTTCCTACTACGCTGGGTGTTGTGGGTTCAATCACAACATAGGACAACACATTATGTGATCCTCAAATTGTTATTGTGAACTTAAGTGTTTTTCATATCCATTTCCGAGTTGTCTTATTACAGCTCAATAATATAGCATGCATAAGACATCTAAAAACAATACGAATTAGTAGAGTAATTTCGTCCTTAAAATTTTTGCGTAAGGCGTTGAAGAAGACATTATTTGCCCCCGACGATCACGGTTTCTACACAAATATCACGAGTTTAAATATCAAATCAATTGCGACGATCGAATATTCCACATGACTTGAAGACCTTACACGTTTAGGAAACCTGTTTCTTGCATAAATACCAATCAAATATCAAACCTCGTTTTTATAATTTCTCGCTCTTGCCCTTCTGTATGTAAATGAAAAAACATAAAATAAAACTAAATACAAAAGAATTGTACTGTTCTAAGAGTTTTATATTATTATAGGTGTAACTAAGTATACACGTCTTATACAGACGTAAGATCTTTTTTAAGTCTTTTAAGTCTCTAAGTGAGACAATTGAAATAACACCCAAGATATAATAAAAACACTCAAAAATCACGGCAGAAATACACATTATAAAAATTTCGACAGTTATACATTAGAGTAACTTACTAGTTTTAATTGCAAAATATTCACCACAAAGGCTTATGTTGTTTCCAAACACAAAGATTTAACGACCCGTAAGTTAAATTATAATTACATTATAATATATAATTCACGAATTACATACATAAATATGTATAATGTTTATATTGTGAAGAATGCATTTTATGAAATCGTTACATTCTTATCGTTCACGCTTTCAAAACGTAGCAGATTCTCATCAGTAAGTGGCACGAGAATGCGTATCTAATAAATATTAGTTTTACGGTTTTATATGTATACATAAATGTATATATTGGTATTTAACACAGTAGCTAAGATGGTAATATTTAATAAATATCTTGGAGATGTACTAAATACGCGTCAGATAAATTTGCTTCTACGCTTCTAGAAATAAATAGACTTCCAATAGCTATCCTCGTAGGAAAAAATACTAGAATACTAAAGATTTAAATATAAATTTGCACGAAGTTCACTCAGCTCAGTCACTAAAAAATTTTATTTTTTATTTTAATAGCCTGCCAAAGTGACTCTACTCTGCTTGATGGAAAGCATGAATGGAACCCAAAAGATGTAGTCACCATACTCATTGTGAATGCTGACAATAGAGTATGGTGACCCACACGGGGACGTAAAAGACATGACGGTCATCGTAGCATTGTATTGCACACATTTACCACGACAACTGTCACCCCTGCATCAATGGGCCTCCGGTCTCGCACTCACCAACGAAATACGACAGCACGGATGCTGTCGCTTTAGGTTGGTCTGCTGTGGCAGCAGACGAGCGGGCCCGTTCATTCTGAAATCAGCGTGGCTCTACTACCTGGTCTACTATTATAAGTGCAAAAGATTGACTGACCAAAAAAATTTAAGCGTAGTTCGGACATAAAATGCAGGTCGCATACATTTATAATACCCACTTTATGTTGAAAACAGTACTTAGTGAAACACAACATACAAATCCATAGTACTTGTCACAGCGCTTGTCAATCAAATTAAGTAGTAAATGTACGGTCAACTGTGCCAACATAATGACGTGCCCATACAACTACCGATTACGCGGTGCTTAGAGATACACAATA
The DNA here is from genome assembly GCA_949316085.1 of Hypercompe scribonia. Lineage (NCBI taxonomy): Eukaryota > Metazoa > Arthropoda > Insecta > Lepidoptera > Erebidae > Hypercompe > Hypercompe scribonia. The sequence continues at coordinate 11,118,840 of OX438981.1, read as the reverse complement.
ATAAGTGACCATGGTTTTTCTTTCTCTTATAAAGTACGTAAAATAAAAAACTTTTCATGATATATGAGTTATACCATAGAACTGTTAGAAAAGGGTTATGTAAATGACGTTTATAAAAAGGTAGGAAAAAACGATGTATTACTAACATTCACGTCTGTTTTCCAGAAGGGCTGGGCAGAGGCCTATTGTACATCTGCATTTTGAAACCTATTCTATTTGAGCAACAACTGGTCATTTTGATTATTACATATAAAATGAACGAAGAAGTAACGTATAGCGTTTAGAAATGAATAAGTCACAATAGCCGTGAAATGTGTTCGATACGCTATCGACGAACCCATTAAGAGGGTCAATTTCAAACAAAAATTTATATGCGTAAATACGATATTACACACTGGTCACTCCTTTTACAAGATGTTAAACAGAACAAACTCGATATACGAAATTATATAACAAGCAAGTCATGTCCACAAACAAAGGATTAAATGCACTCAATTTTTTTTACCAAAGATTGAAACGTTACACAACGCTGATGGAATTAAATGTAGATGGGATGTAATGTGTAGAGGCAAATGCAATGTTTTGTTATGTCATCAAAAGTAGAGAAGTGTTCCAGTCCGTTACCGATACCAAATATCTACTGCCAGTTTCATATAAGTGCCTATTTTACTCATTGTTTTAGAACATGTGTACCTGTGAATTATATGTACGGATACATAAAAGCATTGGAGCACCCTAAAGTAATTAAACGGATCCATAACATTTATATTATATTATGGATACACTGGTACACATATGGTGGACTTTTAGGTGGATAATACAAACTATTTAAAAACGTTTAATTTACTTCAAATTGGCACATTTAGATTCAATTTATTGGAACCAGTTTATTCTGTGATAGTAGACAAGTATTATATTAAGTCTCTTCGTTAATAAGCGCTTATTGTATCAACTAGTTTATCGGTATAGATAAAAAATAATATTTTTCTATCTTAAACGCATCACTTTAGTTTTGCATTAAGTAAACGCAAACTCGGAAATTTTCTAAAAAGTGTATTTGAGAATTCTCGAAGTACACAAGCAAATCGTAAGCACATCAACGCAAATGATTTTAATAAACTTACAAATCATAAAAAAACTATCTGGTCACAAGACTGGAGTCACAAGTGTGTATTTAATAGATTGTTGTTCCTTGTGTGAGCCTGAGTGAGATCATTTAGCTACGTGTGCATCAGCACTGTGACAGAATATCAAAAATACGACGTGTTTGTACTAGTACGATTCAAGTTTCCAGTATCATCATAGTTTAAACAAGACGCTTCAACCTAGTATAACAGCGTCTTGTATAAACAATGACTAATCAATCCATTGCATGATGATATCAATTACAGAACATATTATATGTGGTTCATTTCCTCTGATTCTTCTGAGGCTCGCCCACTTGTGAACTGAGGACGATTACCTCTGACCAGGGTCGTTGATCTTCGCTCTCTACTAGGAAGGACGGGCACGGCTCTTTAGTTACGGTACTGCACGTGACGTTGTTAAATTACTTTTGCTGCTTTTCGCGTGTAAATTAATTTAAAAGATGTTGAACGACGTAAACATTGGAAGCAAATCTCGGACTATAACTATTAGAAAGTTTGCGGCTAATGATGTAATTTGCAATTTGAAATATAAACGATGCAAGGGACAGCAGATTTTTGCTTCAACGACTGTAGATTAGCATGCATTTGCATTTGCATTTGCAATTACTAAATAGTGGTGTTAACCGGTGACAACAGCATAGAGTCGCTTTGACAGGGTTCTTAATGTACATATAAAAAAAAATCAAAAAAATCTGCTACAAGGTAGTTAGCTCACCAACGTTTCAAAAAGAAGTGTAATTGGACGATTCAGGTTTACCAAGTTAGTTGAATAGGAAATTAATAATTGGCTAGATTGAGTATTGACATAATCGAGAATATGAATGAATCGATAGTAAATATTCGTAACAGAAATGATCAAATTCATATTTCAATAATTCGAGCCTAATATGTAGAGCTCTGTGTGAGAATCACAACGCGTCACCACTCAAAGGGCTACTTATGGAATATAATTTTATGTTTGGACTGCTTTGTGATATCTGTGAGCCAATATTAAGATTATAAAGGACGAATAAATGATGGGTGGAAGTTATTAGCTTAATCTAAAAGCCCCTTGTCTGTAATTTAACTATTGGATACTGTATCGCAGATATTTTTATGCGCAGAAATGGCCGTTACGCTAGTTAACTGTCAAGTTATATTACTGTCTTTGTGTCGAAATGATAAGTTCTTTATAATTTAATTGAAATACAGGACGGTGACGTCATACCCAACAACACACAACAACAACTAAAAAAGTAAGCCGTTTGTTATATTTGCTACATTAAATAATGTACTGTTTTTTAGCGAAAGTATTTTTTCAAGGTTTAATTCATAAAATAATTTATCAAGGATTGTTTAATAATTTAAAACTATTATACTTATAATAATTATTTTAGGGAAATTCTACTAAATGCATTGGAAAATTTTAACACCGTACTATTAAAAAATAAAATGGTGAGTTTTATATTTGTGGCCAGTGTTGGTCTGCAGACACCATTTTGGTATAACTTTCTAACGAAACGTGTGTCATCAATTCCATTCAAGTCTTTGGTGAAAGCAATTACGTCACTGTATAAGTGTAAACAACGGTTGAATATGTTTTGATTCTTTTAGTAGGATTCGGACACCACGTAAACTAAATCTGGCTGAAACATACTTAAATTTCATTCATTCATAGCATCTTAATTCTACAAATAATATTATTTGCTCATTCCAACACCGGTATGGTAACTTCACATAATTAATTAATTATTAGCTATTCATAAAGTAATGCAGTAAATAGATGAATAGCTAACTAGGACCTCATCAAGCATATAAGGTATTATGTAAAACACTTATTTGTAACATGTTTTTATTTGTCCAGCAACGCAAATGTAATAGGCCCTCGAAATATGAAATAAATATGTGTTCTACAAAAAATGGTACTTGTTTAGAAAAATACAGTTTTAAGTTTCATTCACGTGATAAAGATTGTATTAATATCTGATCGTAAAATAACATAAAAACACGTGTAACACGTAAGATATAATTGCATACGCAATAGCGGCTGCAAGGCATCCTTCACTTTCACCTTTCACTGACGCCTCGACCCAAAGACCCATTTAGGTTTTAACAAATAGACCACCAAACTATGGTCTTAGATTGTTCTCAATTATTAAATCATTCGCATTGTTCTCTTTCTGTGTTTACAGTTGGCGTGAGATTATTTATAATAATAGAGTATATGTTATAAATAATTAAATAACATTTAGTAGAAGAAGTAGACAAATTATCTATCGCTCTTAACATGTCACATAGCATACTCGAGTAGATTTAAGTAAGTTTATACTTTTTCTAGTAATAACTAATGTTATAAATACAAGAGTACGTTTATTTGTTTATTTGTTACGTTTTCACGTCTGATACACATTGCTGTGTACCAGTGATTTAAGGCATTTTTTATAAACATTTTGACATTTTTGACATTCGACACACTTTTTACTCTTTTTAAAAATGAAATTCTCGCACTAGGAATGTATCTTGTGGCACCTGAGACTTTACAAACACACACAAAACGAACAAGAGGAACACCCAGATTCAGAACCATCGTTTTTCAACCTAAGATTGATTAAATATAAACACACAATATGTATAATTAAAAAGAAACGCCGACAACCTCTCGGACAATGATGTGATGTTTATCAAACATCTCAGTACTTAGTTACAAAAACAATGGATTACAGAAATTGTACATAATTGAAATAACTTGTATGATATGCATCTACATTTTTTTATTTTGCAACTCATTGCGGTAACTCAGGATGTAAGTATCATTTAGACCAAGGTCTGAAATTATATCAATACCTAATTACACTGATAAATACGTAACTGCATAAAATATACGTAAAACTTACTTAATTTTGAATATACAATAAGGCTTACATCTTGGCAACCGTCAGTTAAACTACAGTTACATGACCTTGACCTACTAATGATTTTGTTAATATTATGCATAGATTTTATTTATTGTATACACAATGTAATACTCGTATTGTAACATGCAATTTTATTTTCCCTTCATTTTTGAGAAGGGAAGTTCCCTCACTATTTCATTATGGGTGCTGACGATAGGTTTACCGCATATTAGGTAAGTGCAAGGATCGAAATTATTAAGTACAATTTGGACCCTCACACAAGTTTGATGTTCTGTTTATTCCTGTATGTTTTATTATAAAAATAAGCAGATTAGTATGCGGTTCACGTAATGATAACATATTACAGTAATACACAGACGTCTGAATTCTAACGGCGGGATTACGATGCTGTTTCTCGTCAGGAGAGCTTGCTCTAACATTATAATGATATATTTCTAGTAGAATAAACCACTAGACGAATCACGGACTGGAGGCGCCTCGGGACAAAACTCGAGGCATCCTCGTCCGTGCATCTAGACAGGATACCCGACCACATAACCAGCCAAGAGGACACCGCGACGGCGATCGACTCCCTCACAGCACACGTGCAATCGTTAATTAACGAATGCACTCGGGAGGCACCAGTGACGAACGATCGCCGCTGGAACCTACCCGATGACGTACGTGAGCTGCTGAGGCGGAAGAACGCCGCCGTACGAGCCTATGACAGATATCCATGCGAAGCCAACAGGATCAGGTTACGAAGCTTAGAAAGAGCGGTCAAGTCGCGCATCGATCAAATGCGCCAAGACAGGTGGGATAGGACACTACAAGACCTCGAACCTACCCACCTTGCCTTCTGGCAACTATCCCGCTCGCTTAAGAGAGACACCATCACCTGTATGCCTCCTCTAAGTCGACCTAACCTTCCACCGGCCTTCGACGATATCGAAAAGGCAGAGTGCCTGGCCGAGAGTCTAGAGAATCAGTGCACGCCCAGCGTAATACACTGCGACTCAGACCAAATAGCCGAAGTTGATTCGGAAGTAGAGCGCATAACCTCACTTCCTACATCAACACCAGCTTCAACGCCGACGGGGACAGACGAACAAGACCTAGACACGGTCACCCCCGAAGAAGTTGAAACGATCGTCAAGGGTCTACACGCTCGCAAGGCGCCCGGTTCGGACGGTATCACAAACAGGGTAATAAAATTCTTTCCGGAGAGGCTACTGGTCCTTCTGACCTTCATTTTCAACGCAGCGCTCAAAAACAACATCTTTCCACAACAATGGAAAGAAGCCGTTGTTATTGGGATACCCAAACCTGGCAAACCAAAGTCCGAACCGACCAGTTATAGACCGATCAGTCTGCTTAAAGGATTAGGCAAGCTATACGAGCGTCTAATCTACAATAGGCTGAAAGCGTATGCCGATGCTAATCATGTCGTCCCCTACGAGCAATTGTCCGTGCGTCCACCAAGTCCACCGCATCGTTGAATACACCAGCGATCGGCTTCAACGCAACCTGTTCACAGGAATCCTCTTCTTTGACGTGGCGAAAGCTTTCGACAAAGTGTGGCACAACGGCTTATTATTTAAGCTATCCACCATGGGAGTGCCACACAGACTCGTGCTCATCATACGAGACTACTTGTCGAATCGAAGCTTCCGCTACCGAGTAGAAGGGTCACTGTCCTCCACTCACCCCATACGAGCCGGTGTCCCACAAGGGTCCGTGCTCTCCCCCCTACTCTTCACGCTATATACTAGCGACATTCCGAAGCATCGGTATGTGCAGACGGCACTATTCGCAGACGACACGGCTATCTACTGCTCAGGAGTGAACCCCTCGACAGTAGCCAAAAAACTCCAGACCGCAGCCAACGCACTGGGCGTTTGGTTCTGGAAATGGAGGATAGAGGTCAACCCCGAGAAAAGCCAGGCGGTGCTGTTTCACAGAAGACAGCTAAGCTTGTATCCTTTGGAGAAGACCCCTCAGATTAGGATGTTCGGCAGGTCTATCCCTTGGGCTAGGCAGGCCAAATACCTAGGCATAACCCTTGACGACCGTCTATCCTTCGGCCCCCACATCAAGGCAGTCCGCAGCCGGGCTGCCTTCGTGCTAGGACGTCTACACTGTCTAATTAACGCGCGTTCGAAGTTAGATTTAAAAAACAAAGTTAGATTATACACGGCATGCGTACGTCCTATAATGACGTACGGTAGCGTAGTATTCGCACACGTTAGGCCACACAGGATCCATAGGCTTCAAACACTACAGAATAATTTCATGCGCAAAGCTACGGGAGCACCGTGGTATGTACGCAACGTCGATCTCCACATCGACCTCAGATTGCCGACCATCAAGCAATTCATAAAACAGTGCTCCCTTAGCTACTTTGACTCTGCTCCGACTCACCCCAACCCTCTAGTGGTTGCGGCCGTAAACTACACACCCAGTAAAATCTCAAAACTACGTCGACCCAAGCACGCGTTAGGGGAGCTAGACGACGAAATTACACTCGCTCAACGTAGAGCGAACACACTTAATACAAACCGTCCGCGTTTTCGTCCCCGTCGTCGGGGGCGGAACACGCGCCGCGTAAACCGTCCACAAAACATGGGAGTAGGCCGCCCCAACGTATCAGCAACACCCCAAGCCGAGGTTCGTACCCCACAGGGGGTGCCCTTGGGCAATGTTGCTTAACAAATGGCCGGTTGAGAGCCCTCAGCGCTCACCGTAAATTAATCCGGGTAAAGTTGTAGAGGCGATCTGAGGCCAACAGCTAAAAGTCAAATCAAAAAAAAAAAAAAATAAAAAAAAAATAGAATAAACCAGAACACTCTATTTTCAGATTTTGAGTTTGTTACTTTATTGTGTCAAATATCTCTTTTGTTACCAAATAATATAGACGTATTAGGTGCTATTAGTATAAGTATTGCTGTATTCTTCCTATACACTCAACTGGTAGCTCGTAAAGCAAGTTTGCCAGCGATTGAAATTACTAGATGATTCTTTTCATTTATTTTTTTCACATAATATATAATCCAAACAGTAAATAAAACACATTTTATGTCTTCTGAGCTGCAGAAGTCATTCATCATTCGGTGACCTGTCTTATAACATGAAAGAAAAGATTGAGAGAGCTACGTCTCAAATTATAACACTACTTTAACATAACAATCCTGTTTTTATTTTACATACAAAAAAACTCAAATTAAATCTAACCGTTATAAGAAGTATTATTCATATTATGAGTCAATGACTGTACACACATAATTATAACGATAATGTAGTAACACCCACTTATGCCATTTAGCAAATTTTCATACTTACTTTCGCCTTAATTTCACTTTTACTATTATTTACATTTTATTTAAACGTAATTGGCTGTGATAATAATTCTTTACATTACCGTCACGGTTAGTTTAGTGCATACGTTTGCCCGTGCATTAGGTAATTGAATAACAGTGAAGTAAACCTTACGAGTTAAAATGCCGCTTACCATAATTAAGCAATTAACTTTTCTAACTAAGAAATAACAATAATTTTATTGATATAAAATTAAAACACAACGGGACTCTTGCGAAACTTTGAGGCTTTCGGACAGTACAGTTAGTAGATTAACACATTACATTTATAAAACAGTTTATGTTTAAGTTACTTTTAGGATCATTAGAAAAAGACTAGACGGCATGAAAAGAGGTTTAAAAGCCGCACTTTCAGTTTCCACAAGTAATAGGTGGTACTTATCGACAACTAACTTACGTCCTGCCTATCTTTTTCAAAGTAAACAAATAGCAGCATTTTATAAGACTGGTTACTCAACAATTTGGATGCGCTTGGTCTCTCGTTTTTTTGCGTTTTGGAAGCAAAAGTGAAACTAAACAATCGAGAGTCGTCAGTTACGCATGCAACGAAACGTGTTTGTGTTTGACGGATTAGGTAACTTGTCCAAGAAAATAAATGTTTACTTACAAGAAATCATTAACCTACTCGGTTCCGAACAAAATGAGATTTGGGATATTAACATACATAGTGGGGCTTGTGTTACAAAAAAACAAAAATAGCATGAAATTGTAGAACTTTTAGATGAATATTGATACTGAATAGAATATGAGTTTTCTTAAGTATTGAGATATAGAATGTAATTTTGAAAAACTGAGTTTGTAATTCTAATATTGTATAGTCGGTTACTCAGTATCTTCACGGACTCGTAAACCTTACAGCTCCAACAGAACAAATAAATGTGCTAATCACAGAAATATTTGTCCTGGGTGGGAATCGAACCTATAACCTCCGGCTTGGCGGTCAGGGTCACTAACCACCAGACCAACATGTCCGTCAAACTAACTAAACTGACAATATTCGTAACTACTCAATTTTTATTTTACATTAAGGAAAAAAAACTGTAAAGTTTTTTAACCAAGTGTATGGTAAATTAAAAAAAAGAAGATGAATAACCGAAGACTCGATGAAAAGATCCACTGAGTTTACTTCTATTGTCCACATTTTTTTATCACAAGAATTATTGATTAGTAACCTAACTGTGACATATTTTTAATTAGCAATTTTAATGGCAATTTCTTTCTAATATCCTGCTGTTATTCATATAGTAAGCTCGCATGAGATTGGTGTTATGAAATATTGAATCGTTTATTTTGTTAAACGTTTTAAAAGAATTTAGATAAGAATGAAGCCCATAAAAAAACAAGTATATGACTTTACGTAAATCGTAAAATTAATCGTAAATGTTTGTGGACCATTGATAGCGATCTATAATTGATTGATTGATTGATTGATTATAAAACTTGATATAAACACTATTCCAAACCGTCTGGCCTGTGTGGTATAGTAGGCTAAAACCTCCTTTCGAAGGAGTGGCCTATGTCCAGCAGTGGACTATGAAAGACTGTTGATGTGATGTGATGAAACGCAATTAAGGGTTGTCTTAAATAAGTTAACTACATAATGTACATGCAAGTGCAAAGAAAAGATTAAACTCCTAAACTGCATACACAGCTACAAAAGTGAACGAACAAAAATTAAAACAACTTAACTAACAAAAATTAGGGCAACAACGTGTATGAATTTATTTTATCATAGTTCGACGGAACAACGTTGTGAAATTCAGATATTATACCGTTTGGATCAGTTGGTTTTATGCTGCGTTGGGCACGCAGCATAAAACCAACTGATCCAAACGTCCAAAACTGTACTATTCATATTGTCGTCTATCTATTATATTCTCCATCCAAAAAATCACCTCGATTTGCCTGTGTTGTATAGATTGCTTGGGTCAGACTTTAAAAATGCGATCAATTATGTGTATACCTCAGGAGAATGTGTTACTAATATATTATAATATATTTACACATTTATGCTAAGGCCATCAAGTTTTCAGCAATTACCTTTCAATATCATTAAGTGATAATTCATTATCTGTCAATTATGACAGCTATCACATATTTCGCAATTAGATCAACATTTTCGAAATATTTAACCTTATCAACGCAACCTTATTAGTAAAGCGTACAGCCTTCCAAACTGAAACTTATGGAGGCATACAACAATCAATAGTAAATTATTGTGAAACTCATACTTTAGTACGGCATAGTATCAGTTACTAATGCGTAGGCACAGCACATTACACCAATGGAATATTAATAACTGTCAAATGTGTTCATGTACAGTTGATTAGGCGTAAGGTGTAGGTAGGCGACGGTAAAAGCGTATTTTTTAGTATTTACTTTCTATCACTTATAGGGATAATAGAATCAGGCAAGTCATCCTTAATTGTTGTTGTGTAATACAGAATGTAACCACCCCTATTCATTCCGTGAGTGTCGTAAATCCTACTAAAAGATAAAACTACACAGAATAAAAGCACTGCAAAAAGATCGGAAACTTGAAACAAACTTATCAACTCGTCTAGTCACCGTGATATAATAAACAAAAACTTGCTTTATAAGGAGAAGCCTATGTCTAGCAGAAGACTTTAAGAGCTTAAGAAGCAAATGATTATTCTTAGTATCGATAGAAAATATGACTAGCCTATATTTCCCTACAAAAACAGGTTTATGTTTAGTAGTGAACTGTTATAAGCTGTTGATGTTGATGGTAATATAATAAGGACTAATCATCCAGTTATGTGTAAAAAGATTTGTCCATACCTTTAACACGCTAAAGTATTTCCTTTTCTTCAAACACGCGATGTGAATGATATTGTGATTATTGAAACGGCCCGCAACGTTTGGGTAGTGCTTACGTGCGCGGATACATAACTGCTAGTCGACTGTACTTTGCTGTGATTTGTATCCTATAACTAAGATGAGCCGTTGAAAGCAAATTAAGCTACTGCAATAGACAATATTGCATTGTTTTTTCTTGTGTGGTTAGCTTGCTTAAGTATGTTGGTTCAAAAATCAAAGTGATATAACTAGATGCATAGATGGATAATACCTTGTTTTGCACATCGAGGTTTTTGTAAAAAATGTACAATAAAATATCATTTTAAACCAGCGATATATCCAACTCAAATATGTCATAATAAATATCTACTTTTAACTGGGCTTAATTTGAAACGGAACCGACAACTCCATAAGTCATCAGCCCCATCTTAAATAGAACAACCGCACGCGACTTTTCTCGCAACCATAATATACTTTTTGAGGTGAATAAAAAAAGCTAAATAGAATAAAGTAGTAAATGCTAATCATTTGCTATTGCATTGCTGCAATCTATCTCTGTGCTAAATTTCATCTAGATTCGTTCAACCATTTCAGCGATATTGGGTCACAAACACTCGTCCAAATTTTCGCATTTATAAAGTACAGTTTAGTAAGATATTTTTTTTCTATATTAAGAGCCTGCCGAAGTGACTCTACTCTGCCTGATGGAAAGCATGAATAGAATCCAAGAGATGTGGTCACCATACTCATTGCAAATGCAGACAATGCAGTATGGTGACCCACACTATGGTGGCCTTGTGAGATGCTTTTTCACACTCCGTTTGAGGACGTAAAAGGCATGACAGTCATCGTGACAGTGTATCACGATAACTGTCACTCCTGCATCAATGGGCCTCCGGTCTCACACTCACCAACGAAACACGACAACACAGATGTTGGCGCTTTAGGTTGGTCTTCTGTGGAAGTATAGTACTACCCCGGTCGAGTCGGCCCGCTCGTGCTGAAATCAGCGTGGCTCTACTACCTAGTGAAATATACATATTAGTAAGATGATAAATCTGTCAGTTCATGTGACTCAAATATCATAAGTCATAGTTTACTCATAAAAACTAAATTTTATTGATAATCCGACAAAAGTAGAATGCAAAAAATCTACAACTAAATGTATTCTGTAATACAACTAAATCCTTTAAATTCTTTTTGTCACCGTCTCAGCCGCTTTCTACAACTTGGTTATCTATTTTTATTTGATGAAAAACACGGTCAAATATAAGCAAGTCTTTCCTTTTTCTTAGAATTGATAGAGAATGTTTTGTACAAATTCAAACTTTTAAATAAATTTGAACCCTATGAAACTGAAAATTTTCTTATACTACTGTTCTAGTTTACGAAAGAATTGGAAGATAGCCATAAGGATTTTGGTTCGTGATATATATTGTATGCACTTTATATTTAATAACAAGTTGTTTTAACGCAAACCTGAATCATGTAGTCAGTGTATTGTGTAACGAATTACAGTTATTAAACATTCTGGTATATCATGTCTGTTATCAAAAATAATTGAATCAACAATAAAAGAAGAAATGTTGTTTTGATAAATATATCATACATCCAAAATAAGAAACACAAAGGCAGGCATTGTTTTATTCGCATAATTGATTTTAAGATAAGGCAGGAAAATATATAATTGTGTAGTTTTAAATACCTATAGTTTTAATATATCTAAATCTAAACAAGTATCAAAGATCTTCCAATCAACATGAGTCTTGAAAAGTTTTATCTACATTAAGGTCATGTGGGACCTAATTACTTGCATTATGAAAATTTAAAGCCTTAAAAGGTTAGCACCAAAATAATACCTAACTAAGGAGTTAAGTATTATTTTGGTGTTATATGAGTAGTGTACAGTTTATCTTCCACAGTTGCTCTGCTGTTTAAGAAAAGCCGAATAAATGATAAGTAAATGAAGCTAGTTTTAATCCAAATTAGCCTAGTCTTTTTAAAACGTGTATAGCAAGTGAGTAACCTGCTTTTAAAATAAGAATAGGCAGTATACGTGCCACTTTTGTTCTACTAACCTTTTTATAACTGAACAAATGCACATATTTATGAAATCAAAGATTTGAAGAAGAAATTGATCAATTTGTTTCCACTAATTTTAATTATCATGTAACACGGTTTGAGCAATATTTATACTCATTGAATCGTAGTAAATCAAGATGGTTGTGAGCGAATAATACTCTTGAATATGAGACAGATACACGACCATTTAAAATATAAGCATATATTACATCATAACTATTGTTAGTCTTCAGATAATGAGCTCACAAGAAAACATTAAGACAGGATAAATGTCGTCATCGCTTGATTATTCACTGAATCATTTGCACAAGTTATTTGAAAATATAATTTATTACATATGTATCAATGCGTCTGGTATATTAACCAATCTATACTCTTTAATTTCTGATTAATTTATTGACGATCCTTATATAATTATACAATTTATATGTATTTTGGATTACTGGCACTCCTGTTAACCCGTCTAGCTATGTTAAGTGATTGAGTCACATATTGCCTTTTTTCCCTAATTTTCTAAGTATTATGTATTATTTTTATGTTTAAATGTTTAACATTATTATTTGTAACAATAATAGGATTTGTATTAAAGCGAAATGAAATGGAAACTTCACTCTGAATAGTTGTTATTTTATTAAATGAATTATTAGAAATATTAAACGGGAATCAGTTTACAAATTATTTAATTTATAAACACGTAAGTCACGTAAAAACAATTAGTAACCTTTTTAAGCGATTAAAGAGTTCAAGAAATGTTGATTGTTTTACACCACAACGTTTGGGCTTACATTAATTATTATATTACATTAAAAAGACATACAAGTCGTGTGCTTCAAATACTGTACCTATATTTAATACCACATCTACCGTGCACATGTCAAATGCAATATTTAAAGAATAATTGCTCCTCATCTAACTTCGAAATTCCATAAATTCACGATTCCACGAACACATAAACGATCCAATATTATTTCAATATGTAAGACTCGAGATCAAATGGGACGCGTAACTCGCGACAGACGCACAGGATATGCTAATTTAAGCTCAGCATTCATTAGAAGGACTCTCCGCATGCAAAATATAAAATAAGACGTTAACACTTGGTGTATCTACTATATAATAGTGTAGATATCACTAGTATTTTAAACGATTTCAACAAATTTATTATTCAATCAAAAACAGTGTATCACTTCAGATATTTTTATAGAGATTAAACCAATCCCTGCTATTACGTCCGTCATGACAGTGGCGGCCAAAATGAAATATTACAAAGTTGAAATGTAGAATATAAATTTGTATGATTAAATATTTAGCAAACGTTAATGCAATCCTTTTCAAAGTATGACATAATAATATAAATTTTAATATAATTTGTGAATATAAAAGTTAAATATATGGTGAGCTCAAGAACGAGGTTAAACAAAAAACGGTCAGCCTTATCTTTGGAAACGATAAACGAGAACAAATAGTCAACTGCAGGATGGACTAAAATTAAAAGTATTTACTAGAAGATTTACCAGAATATATGGTTTAATTTTTAAACTCAACGCATTTCATATAGAGATTCAAACGATCAAAATAACTGTCTCATAAAATATTTGAAATTGTTCAAGGATCTAAAATTAATGGCGAGTTTAATGATTTTAGTGGATTATTAATGAAAATCAAATTGAATATTACCTATTTTTAGACGGTAATTATGTCTCCCCGGTGGCTAACCATAAAGACAAGATAATTATATGTTGAATTTTCTTAATTTGAACGATAGTGGGCATTCAGGTCAGATTACGTCATACAATATGACATTATTATACGACAAAATTTGACAAAAACTATACAACTGTCGTCATTTACAATGAGCATATTAACTTCATATATGACATGGGTTATTTTCAACTACATATGTTAAAGCCCTATTCTTTGTAGCTGGTGTCGAACTAAGCTGACTTAGAACTGAAACAATAATGTAAATTACTTTAGTTTATTAAATGAAATGATCACCAATTCCATGTTTTGAGATAGAATCCTGCACAAGAAGCAAATGGCATTATATGCTTGTTAAACTTGTCCCACTTATTGTCATATTAATTGTTAGAATATCTCACAACTGTGACCTTCTTAAATTTAATATTTTACAGAAGTGCTAAAACAAAAACACGACTTAAGATACGACCCTGATCTTGGTATATAAAAACAATACACAATGATGCTCTCACGTTTTTGTTTGCCTGAGTCTCATACTTCATTTATTATATCATGTCTTGTAATGATAACGATCTTCTTCAATCATTAGTTGACTTCACAGCTTTTTGTTGTTTAATTATGTCATTGGTGTTGCGTGAACGGAATGGTATGCTACCTTTTTGTTTTTTATTTTGGTACATTAGTTTTATAGTTATTGAATTTTAAGTCTGGATTTGTTTGTAACAATTTGTTTCTAATAACTTTAATTGTCATGTAACACAGCTTGAGCAATATTTGAATGTTTTGAATCGTCGTAAATCAAGATGGTTGTGAGTGTACCATACAATGCTCTTAACTATTGGTAGGCTTTTGTTTATTTTTATAAAATAAATGTTAATTCAAATATTACAGTTTATATAATATAATATTAGTGCTTCATTATATTCTTGTTTTCACACTTTTCGACTACACTCATTGATCTTCGATAGTATAACATTAACCTAATGCGGATCTAATTTAAAAGAAAACACGTATGTATGTACTAAAATACGGTGTACTACTTCCTAGATTCTGTATCTTAATCACTCCAGCCCATAAACAATTTAGTCTGAACAGTTTTATTTGAAGACTGGCCAGCTCATGCGGAACAGGACAGTCAAATAGAAAAGGACTTTCATCTAATAATAGGTTTCTATTACGAGTGAAACCGCTCGCGGGCTGATCAAGTGTAATGGTTCGTGGCTTGTAAGGTTTGTATTTATCGTTTATTTTATACGAATAAACATTAAAGAGTGATAAAATCGATTTCTCTTGCCATTTATGTTACTTATTTCAATGATTATTGCTTACGTTGCGCTCGATATTAGGTGCAAATGTTATAGACACTATTGATGGGGATATTCCAATATTGTGTGCGAAAGTTCTTATCGTTTCCTTAACAATATATGCAGGTGTGAAAATTGTAAAATATAAATATCGTATTTAGGATAGAGGCCTGGTAACACAAATTTGTAATCTTATTTCTCATTAGACGTCAACAAAAACTATGAGTTATTGTTTCACTTTAAGAATTCAACATTTTTTTATTGTATTTTTTGTGAGGTGAAATAAATGACTAATCATTAAAAATATTTTTATATTTATATCATGTTCGTAAAAGTATACTTAGTACATGTGGATGAAAGTAGTTTCAATTGCTATTGCTAATCCTATTACTTCTATTATTTGTTACATAAAGATGTAAGGTGTTCCGTTTGTTCCTTTACGTGGGTACTTACTTTTCTTAAAAAAGCATTTGAATATTGACGATGTGCTGCACAAAACCTTTAGTTAACAGAAGTATCTAAATATAAATATTACAAATGTATTGAGATAATTTTCAGATACGTTTTCCCTTTTCTGGGGTCGATTGCAAAAGGTTTGTAACATTCGATTCAACTTTTCTCTATTCAGTCTTGCACATTTTAGAATAGCTGTACATAATTTTTTTACAACCGTTGGGATAACCCTTATATATACGTATACTAAAGTATAGGAATATAATAATAAAGAGCAAATTTTTTTAAATATATTTTTTAATTGAATTCGAAGTTATAGTATAAAGTCAACATTATCATCATCATCATCAACAGCCTTTAGCAGTCCACTACTGTACATAGGCCTCTCCTAAGCAAGGAAGTATTGGCCTACTATACCACGCTGGCCAGACGGGTTGGTATAGAATAGGGATGGTTATACCCTGTAATCTTAATCCGTCACCACACGGAGAACAGATTACAAACCACACGGAGTATAAAGTCAACCTAGCCTAAATTAAATCGGTGGTTCGGTGGTCCTGATTTATGCTATTTGTTTACTTTTTAAAGAAATGATATTTACCTATCGCAACAAAATCATTCTCACGTATAGCAGAAAAGTTAAAACAGACATCTTTATACACATATTTTTTTGTAACGCATATTTTTTTTGAAAAGAAGATAAAATTTAAGAAGAAATTATGCTATCATATTTATAATTTATATGAGCGATTTTTTTGTGTGTGTTTTATATTAATTAATATATAATTTGATATCCTCATTCCCCTACGCATATTTTATATGAATTACGCCAATACTTTTTTAAAGGCATATTTTAATATTAAATATCATGATCACCTTGTTTTTAATTTTATACTAACTTATTATTTTAAATAATATATAACCTTCACTTGTGACTGAGCAAAGAAATCTAGGAAGTTATAAATAAGTTATTAATTTTAAGCTAGGTACTTCTAATTATAATAATTATATCGATATGAAAATGTTAGTATGTATGTATACGTAATTTGGATGACAGTGTGTTAATTTTGTTAACGATGGAAATTATTTGCATTCGCAATGAGTATGGCGACCACGAGTCTTGGATTCTATTCGTATCAGGCAGAGTAGAGTCACTTTGGTAAGCCCAGACTGAAAAAAAAACCTCTCATTAACAATTCATTTGAATCATTTTGAGTTTACTATAAGTCCAATATTTATTCTTCATAATTCGTCGAATGCACACCTGCATATTGAACGCATGATGAAAATGCTGAAAATGATATTATCTAATAAGCAAACAAGCTGCATCATGTATTGTTATTAATGTTTACAAACATACGTCCATGCCAATTCTTCTTAACTATAAATAAACTATTAATATACATTCTGTGAAGTCATCGTATCATTACGAGTATACATTTACCATTCAAAATAAGTTGGCATAAAACACCTTTACTTCTGGTTCTAGTCACAGGTTAAAGTTAAAAGCTAGTGCATTCCACGAACTATAATTCAAGATGTTTAACACTTTTGTTGTGGAATTTAGGACTTACCAAATACCAATGTCTTGTATATAACTGGATATCCTCATTCCCCTAAGCAAGTTTAATACGAATTGCGCCAATACTTTTTTAAAGGCATATTTTAGTTGTGGAATTTAGGACTTTCCAAATACATTGGTAAGTGCATATTCTCTAGCTATTTGTTACTCGTAAAGCATATACCAAACCTCATATTATTAAATAGGCACTTTCCTGAGATGAATGTTGCATAACAACGTTAAGCAATACCATTGTTTAATGTTAATAATATTACTTCATCTAATCGTGTACTCTCGGCACGGACGCCGTTTCTGGTATACCTATTTTAGTAGACTAAGCTTGTGTTACACATGCTATAATAGTACATCTAATTATAAACTATAATTATTTAATATTATTACCCCCATCGGGTCTACGTGCTATAATTACGTGTTAAATTCCATTGTTTTTCAGTTTGTCCATGTCAAATCTTGGCATAAAACTAAACTAAATTCTCTTGTGAAAATATGACATACAAACTGTTTTTCCACTTACTTCTACACTACTACAGTCATAGATATTTTACATACACGCTCTCGAGATTTAAAAAGACGGTCAATTAGAGTTCTATAATTTTTATGTATTTTTGTAATGCTACAAAAAAAATCGAAAGTTAACATAACAATATTTAGTGATGCTGAAGTTACGAAAATATTCTAAAGCATAATTTTAACACTTTCAAGCTACTTCTAACACGCATGTGACTCAATCTAGACCTTAAAGGTTCTTGCATAGTGATCAATTTTCACAAAAAAAAAAAATATTAGTCATTACTCGTTTCATGCTTTTAAGACTTATTTATTGTGATGGAATGGAATGTCACGCTGTAATCAATTAGACATAACCCAGATTTCGTAATTCAATACGAACGCATCGTACACAACTATCCGTGACCACTACTGGTAATACAAATGGTCACACTACTGACTTGCGTATATTCTTGAAAGTATAGAGGATTATAATAATAACTACATATATATGTCTCACACAAGGCAGTCTGATTCTAAACAAGACACATTGTGCTATGGTAGCCAGACTATTGATAACAAATACATACAACATCATCTTCTAAACCAAATTCGTCAAATCCTCATCAAACTCGTGTGAGTTTTAGTTCACTACGATACTGTTTGACTTCCATTTTTTACTTGGAGTAAACTACTAGGCCTAAGTAATACACATATAGATTGATACCAGATACGAATACTAACAGTGTTTGTTCTAGTATTCGTCTGTACTAGTATTCTTTAAATATATATTATATTAATTATCATGCGGGTCATAAAAGCTTTGAAAATGTGGAGAAGTAGCACGACACCCAAGGGTAAACTGTAATAGAGTAACAACTCCCTCGGTGAGCCAATCAAGTTACGTTAGTGTACTCTCTCAATTACACAAGAATATCAGAATATGTTTAATCTATTACGTATTAGTTAGAAGTGAGTATACTTTATTGGACTTTTGGTTATTAATCCTGTTTGTAAAATAAAGAAAATTATTTATACTTAAAAAGCCTCAGGATGAGGAATGTGAAATTTGGAATACTGTAGTTAGTTTATATAACTACATACTAACTACTAAATACTAACTAATACTAAATACTACTGTCTGTTACGTTTTGACGGCTAAATAGCTGTACCGATTTCAATGAAATTTAACGTGGTTATACTTTGATTATTGAGGAAGGACATAGGCTACTCTTTAACGTGATAACCGACGAATATATGGTTAGTAATTTTATATTTATAGAAGAACAACAGAAAGTAATTGTAGGTAGTAGTAAGTTTTAGTAGAACACGTACTCATGTATACTTCGGCAATCATAATATTACTGACACTAATGGACTCTACAAACAAAGTCACTGTCAAAGATTGCTGACTAACGGGAAAGTTGAACAATTCTGGTTTATTATTCTATTGGTTAGTGATTTTATCTACGGTGTCAAAGGTCGTGATTTCGATTCCCACGCAGGATATATCATTGTGCATAAGCACAATAATTTGTATATTTTCTGCCTATAATTGTTATTGGAACATATTAAGACGTGTATACGTATGTTTCTCAGTAATGTGGTTATCCAAGTAAAGTATTTGAGTTTCTCTGAGTGGATCAGATGGTCTTGCATAAAACGTGTCAAGTACACATGAAGTTTATTTTGCTTAATAATTTTAATAAGAACTCCTTTGATTGTTACAGATCTTGACGTAAATAATGGTCGCCTGCTAAACCAGTAATGGATGCGCTTACGTGGTTGTCCCTCGGCCTGCAGTTGGCGGCGCTGTGTTCCATAGTAGGGGCACTACTGCTGTACCTGCTACGCAAAGTAAGGGTGGCAGAAGTGCTTCCTGTGGACAGCGCCAAGACAGTACTTGTCACTTCTGTTGATACCGCGCTTGGGTTACAAGTAAGTTTTTTATGTATAATATAAGAAAATAGTTATTAGCGGAGTATCTCATAGGATATTAGGGTATTAGAAGATGAGATAGGAAATGTAATGTGAAGGACACAGGGATTTTTTCTAGGCCAAATTTCAGCAAAACAATTCGAGTGTAAAACAGTACTGAAACTAGTGAATGACTATAAGAATGTTAAAGTTACCTTGATATGTATAAGAACGTACTTCAAAAAACAAAGACCGACAAAACCCTTGTGGCTCCCGATTGGTAGGCGTTCATGGGTATCAGTGAACCACTTTCTATCCCCTGGTACTATTTTTTTTAAATAGATTACAAAGAATCTTCAAACTCAGAAACGATATCATTATTGGATTCAAGGTATAGTTTCGATTATCAGAAAAAGAAAATAGTTTGATACTTAAACCCGCATTTATATATTATAAAGGCTGTGACACAGTAGAAAGTAAAGTCACGTTACATCATCACAGTATTATTACACAGATTGCAACGTACCTCAGTAGTCGCGGATGGCGGGTGATCGCTGGCTGCCGGTCTGGAGGCCTAGGCGCAAGACTTTCGGACTCCTGGCTACAAGCACATATCGCAAGCACACCCGAAGATGAACCGCAGCCAAGGCTCGTCACCCTGGAGTTGGACGTGGCTAGGGAAGATTTGTTAGAAGAAGCCGCTCGCACTACTGCTCAGCACTTGCCAGCTGGAGAACATGGTAAGGCTGTAGAAAATGATTTTGATGGCGGGGCTATTTTATTGTGTCCATTTTGTACGAGGGAAAGAAAGATCACAAACCAACAAGTTATTGTACTGTTTACATAAGTACAAACACAGCTGTTTTCCAATTTCATTCACGTTTATTAATCACCTAAGAGTGTAAAAATGTGATGTTGAATAATCTTCTTTAAAAATTTAACTATCAATATAAAGATCACCATTTTTATGTTTTAAGATTTAATTTATTTGCGAATTAAATTTTCAAAGCAGTTTTGATTAAAATAACATTAGTATTTATCTAATTTAATGTATCCTATACGTCATGCTAAACAATGTATCATTGAAATGAAAACTTAGGAAATAAAATAGAGTTTAAATGTAAGCGCCCTCAGACCACATATTCGTTCCGGATAGCAGCGGTCGATAGGGGCAAAATGTGTCGAAATGTGAAACGTGCTAATATCAAGAAAAAAAACTTTAGTGTTGCATAGCCTATTTTTAGAGAAAGGTACGACGACACGCGCTACGACCGAAGACGATAGAGCCATGTATCACAAAAAAATTATGTAAAAACGGTGCAAATTTATATCTTTTGAGAGACGCAAAAGTAAGAGACATAGTTTAATATAATATGGTTTTAATATAAAGAAGAAAAAGAATAAAAAAGAGACGTGCACTGCCCGGGAATCGAACCCGGGTCGCAAGAATGGGAATCTTGCATGATACCACTACACCAGCAGTGCTTATTTACTTCAATCAAAATAGTACTCTAATATCAACTCAAACATGTTTTATTTTAACAATTAACATTATGTTTGAAAATAGATAAAAATAAAGAATAATTAATCAGTTTTCTAATTTAGGAATAAAATTTTAATGATCCACAAGAAGAGTGAAGGGCAAACTCATTTAACTGCAGCGCCATCTGGTATGATAAGTAATATTTACTTATATTACCAGCTCAGTTACGAACACAAACTTGATATACGAGTGGTTGGTTGATAGGCTTGATAAATACACAAGACTACATAGATGGCGCTGTTCACATTATATTTTTTTTCCAATTAGTTATTAATAATTCCGATACAACATATAGGAAACTAGTTAAGTTCTATTGGAAATGTTAACAAACTCCTTGTACCTCAACCTCTTCTTTAATACTATTTATTATCTAATTGTGTCATAATCGTAAATTAATTACACAAAATTTAGTCAACAAGTATAATATACAT
Source organism: Hypercompe scribonia (assembly GCA_949316085.1). Lineage (NCBI taxonomy): Eukaryota > Metazoa > Arthropoda > Insecta > Lepidoptera > Erebidae > Hypercompe > Hypercompe scribonia. Next base: position 11,097,126 of record OX438981.1, on the reverse strand, counting down.
CTAAGTAAGTACATTAATATTATAGCATCCAACACGCATCCTCATCACAAATTAATATTACATAGCTACGGAGAGTATTTTATAAGCGACTTCAAATACTTGATAGCCGCTGAACATTACTTGTATGTACTAATTACCCAAGAACAATCAATATAATACGATCAAAAGCAAGCAAAAGAACTGAACTTTTGTATTTTTCTGGGAGTGTTGATTTTCACTTATAATATTGTGTTTGTTTTAAGGAATCTGGGCAGTAATTAATACAGCCGGCAGTAGTGGACGCGGTGGAGCGTCATGCTGGGAAGGTACTTTACGTGGTAACGTGCTGGGAGCACTGAGGGTTGCACGCACTTTCTCACCCTTATTGGCTGCCGCTGCTGCTGATCACCCTAATGCTGGCAGGCTGTTTTATATAGGTAATTATCATCTATTTACTATGTTTAAAATGAATTTGTCCAAGAATTTCTACGTTTGCATTGATCCATTAACCAATATTGCGAAGTAAAATGACTGATTGGTAATGGTTACTGTTGTCTGTAGATTTTCACAAAACGAAATAGAAAAAGGCTTTGACTTACTATACCGCACTGGTCTGGCTTATCTATATAAGTAAAAAACACTTTTTTAATTTATCAATATTACTTTGCAGGTTTAACTTCAGACACAGCCTGCGAAAGCTTGTCGCGCCTTGAAGCGGGTGATTCTGGTGAGTTAAGTGCCGGTGTAGCGGCCGCCCGATGGGGTGTGTGGGGAGCTGCGCGAGCGCTTCGAACAGGACTTAAATCGAAGAGACTACACGTGGTATTGTTGCACGCGCCGGACCTTTCCGCCAATGAAATCTACTCGCCCCCCATGCTACTACAGCCACCGAGTCAACCCGCAAGGTATATTATTATCTACTGTGTAATGTTAATGTTATCTAACATTTGTTAGAGCTAAAGAATTTCAGAGGACTTTAACCACCCAGCGCCTTTTCAATTACAGACAGGAGATCATAATCTCCTTGAGGTCTTGTTTCATTCTATAATTCATTTACATAATCAATATCAATTTATATTTCCAAGTTTACTCTTCTTTCAGTCTGAAACTTAAATCAAACACTTACTTCTGAGGATACAAGCGCGATTATTCGTTATGAACGTTTTAATTTTCAGTCGTCCCGAAACCCCAAGTTCAGAAGTAAGCGCGGGAACAGCTAGCTGCGCTGTCACGATGCCAGGAGAAGCAGCCGAATATAGCGCCAAAGTCGTCCCTACCTCCGCACTCAAAGTTTTGGAAGACGCTCTTACAACACCATCACCAAGGGACGCCTATTACTTAAAGGTCAAGCAGGACTCGTGGTTCACCAGAATGCCTTCATTAAGAGTTTCGCATTGAGCGAACCGATACTAACCACTTTTACTTGTCACTGCCAATAATGATGAACAAACAATATGAAAATGTCCTCGGAATCAATGTGAACTTATGTTTAACTAATGAATACACCGTTATAACAGCTATTAGTTATCCTGTCTTTAAAGATCACGTTTTCGGAGGAACTATAATTGTTAATCATTTCATACTTACATCAAAATTTTCCAAGATCAATTTATTTCTCTCACGCTATCACTATCAGGGTTTAGGGTCTCGTCACATCAAAAATTAACATGTCTAATCATTTTGTTGGTACTTTATATGCTTTAATCAAGTCAGTTTATAATTTTATAATTTATTTGTTTACACGTCGGGTTGAATTTGTATACTCATTTATCTGTACCTAAGTACTATATAAACGTATTTTTAAGTTATTATCGACCCGTTTGCCCCAGATTTATCGAAAGAAAGGGAGCGCAGATGGTGAGCGCTTTTTGGTATTTCAAACGATATTTCCAATTTAAAATTTGGAACAGTGCCTTATTAAAATGATAATTGAAAGTTCTTGCTTCAAGAAGCAGTTTAACATTCTAATGTCATCAAACTTTATTTAATGGAAATTTAATAAATATTTCCAAACTCACTTGGTGCCAATAAAGAAACTTTTGTGTGTCAACTAAGTGCAGTAGCTCTATGACAAGCACAGTTGTTTTATATTTCCAGTAACGTGTAGATCGTAACGGTTTAAAATATATTTTTAATCCTATACTAATAAATATTGTATGACTTCATAATATACAATTAAGTGTGTAAAATTGACATGAGTATACAATAACTACAGTTGATTAAACTAAGTACGCACTTAGAACCAAATAATCTGTAATATATGTCTTTAGAAACATATGTATGTGTGTGTGTGTATGTATCTCTATATGTGTGTGTATGTTCTAAGCAGTCTGGTTACCACGAACAAGCTTTGCATAGTTTAGGAGCAGCTGACCGTGTTAAGATGGATGTATCAAAGTTGTTCATAGTCCCAAAAATTTTTTTACCTCTAACATTTTTTTCCGTGCAACGTTTGTCTATAGTTTTCCATAATAAAATTCATTTCGTTTAGTACTTAACAAGTCAGCAACCATTGTCAGAGTACCTCCTAATTTAAACAATTCTCTTTCTAAGTCATGTAATTTGAATTCCAAATAAGGTACTAACTCTACATATCACGTTACACAAAGTTTATTAGTAATGGAGCAAGTGATTGTACGACTTAATGAGTTGTTTGTTTGTATATCGTCACTTGCGTTAAGGTGATATGAATTATAATCATGTAAATAATATTTGTGTTATAAAATAAACACTTTGTCTATAAATAAAAACATTTGTTTTATTTAACATTCCGGTTCTTTAGTTTTAAAGTTGTCGAAACCGAACCACAAGGAATACTCTTCGACACAAGTAAGTAACCCGCCTTTCGCAAGGTATGCATGACGGTCGTGATCTCCGATGCACGCCCAATATTGTTGGGTGTTTCGACCAGTTCTTTGCCATAAAGCACCCGTGCTAACACCAAAGCTAGTTTTATCCTTTTTCCTTTGTACATAGCATACTCTTTGTTGCGGTAAATTTAAAGATATTTTTTCCATGTAGCGTAAACTGCAAAAAAAAGTATTATTGATGATAAAAGATTCTTTCTAAATTTTTTTTTAATATTTATGTAGTTTATTTTGTTAGCATTTCGTTCAAAGCAATTCTTACTACATTTTAATATTTGAAACTCATTCCCACAAGTACTTGTGACTTAGTTTTATTTCTCTTTAGTATTGAATTAGATCCGTAAGTATATTAAGTACGTAAATATACTAAAAACGTGGTAGGATAAAAATGGTTAACTTAATGTGGACGATTCACTTGAAAAACTTAAAAATATAGACAAATATAAATTTTAAAAAGTTTATTTTAGTAACCTGTGATCACGTTGACAGACGGGTTTTGGATACTCATCATGACTGTTGTAAACATCTAATACAATTCTTTGCATCTTAGCAAATGTGTGATAAAGATTACGGGAATCGTCTGCACCACGAGCCAAAATTATGCCTTGCAACGATTTATTTCTTGTTGAAAAGTTGAGTATTTTTGTTTGGGTTCTGCAAAAATTTAAAAGCCATTTATGGCAGACGGAAATGAAAAAGAAAGAAGATATAAAAGAGAAATGCACAACGAATGATATTAAAAAAAACTCAAAGAAAACACACTGAAATATATAAAAGTTATCGTCAATGTGGTTAATTAAAGATTTCTGTACATTAAAAATGAGTTAACTTACTAAACACTCAAACATTCTAAAAAAATAATTGGCGGACGCAATTTGTTGACGCTTGTGAGGTTCTAACCCAAAATCCTTAGTGCAGTAGGATACGGCGAGGCGAATGCTTATATATCGCCATCAGTGCAACCAATTAATTAGAATAAATAGAAAAAATGGATGATATTATATCCTTCGAAGAAAAAAAAAGACATTTTAAAATCATTTTTCTTACGGACTATTTCCTCTTTGATTTGGATTTCTTTCAATACGCGCCCACTCCAGTAACGATGAACGGAGACTCGGTGGTAAGTTTAACTCAGTTATTTTAAATTCGGTATGTTTGACAACTGCTGCGATCTTATTCAAAGTCATCAGGTTCAAGGTTAGGCACATTATCATATGCCCTTTGTCATAATCTTTGTCATTAATTAACGGGTGTCCATTCACTTAAATCGCAAACAACGATTAGTTATACAACTTATAGTAACAAAATAAATCGTTAATCGACACAGTTTATTTGCTACAGGCTAGGAATTAGGTACAATATTCAAACCATAAGACCTCGATTCGATTTCTATTAGTGAGAAAATATGTCAGTGAGTAGCCTGGTAAGACGAATATTTTCATGTTGCAACAGTTATGAGTAGGTACAAATATAAAAACCGGGCAAGTGCGTGTCGAGCCACGCCTAATGTAGAGTTCTGTAGTAACTGAGTTTTGTTATTTCGTTTAACAAGCATTCAGGGTCCCTATAACGTAGAACTAATCGAGCTATTATTAACTACACGAAAAATCTACATAATTGTGATAGTATTCCTATTAAATTTCTCCAGATTTTAAATATCAATAGGCTTTGGGAGGACCTGTCTAATAAAAGTTAGCTCGTTAAGACCTAATTACTCAAAAGTGGATACTTTAATCAAAACATTGTATTCACAAACTCGTGTTTTTTTTAAAACAGATATCCAATGACACTCTTCATGTCAATGACTTCTTCTTATGAGGTGGATGAATGTAAGAAAAAAAACCTCTACGTTAGAGGTAATCGAGGTTCTATTTTACTGTGTCGACGTGTTTAACATGTATGCTCATGCAATCTTACAGGTTTCTAGCACTAATAGTCTGTGTCACATAGTGTGGACGAGTGTAACAAAAGCATAAAGGTTCCGTTTTTATCATTTTTACTAGGGAACCCTAAAAGTCAGTTTTAGAATGAAGTTGTATATAAATGTTTTAGCGAATGAAATGATATTTTATTCGTAAAATTGTGATTGCATCTGTTACTCAGGACTTAAAGGGTAAAATACTTTTTTGTTAACTGGGCGTTTGATCGAATTGCACTAATTATTATCAAAAGACGAATATTCTTTTTCAAATACTTTAAAAGAAACGTTTGTCACGATCTAAATAAGTATGTTGTTGTTGTTACCTCGTACCAAAATGAGTACCTACTTAATTATTAAAAATGGATACTGACTCGTAAGGTTTGAGAATCCAGGCAAAGTGTGACTGATCCATACACCCCCAAGCCTATTTCCAAATAAGATTCCTGAAGAAGTTGAAGGTTGAACATCGTTAACCTGTCCTCCATACATCATTAAAGCCAGAGAAGAAATATCGATAGTTGGTCCCTGAGGAAAAAAATATCGGTATTTTGTGCTCAAAATATCTAGTGTCTAATTGATAAATAAGTAACAAATAAAGTGAATTCATAAAAAAACAATATCACCGAAAAAAATTTCGTTACCTAATTAAATAAAACTTTGAGACAATAACAGGACGTGAGCTACAACTAAAAAGCATGGTACTAGTCTCCAAACAGAATTCTTTAAAAAAAACCCTGTTTTGAAATGTAGTTCTCAATCATTGGTTGCCCATGTGGCCGAGAGTAATTTTAGTCACAATCGTTCTTATACAGGTTGCAAAACTCAGAAGATTTTGTTTGATCCCCTTAATATTCAATCTCTGGGTTGATACTAGCGGTGCTATAATCGTTACAGTGGGTTATCGTTACACCATTTTTATCCAGCATGTCGGCTAATTTATGGGCCAAATCTAAATGGTATATTTGAATTTCGTTGCAAAAGGATAATGTTAAGTCATAGTTATTGTTGTGCTCTTAGTATTTTCAATTTTCACAAATCTTCTATAAATATGGCATGTGCGTGTGTGACCGCCGGAAGGGGGATGCCAGGGAGTGCACTTGCACCTTCCTGGTTGACAAGAAAATGCATAGAAAATTACATATTTTTAAGTAAATTCACAAAAAAGTTGATTTCATTGGTAGAGATTCAAGACCTAGTATAATTCTATATTTTGTATTGGTAAAAAATATGTGTGGACGTATGCACCCCAATGCAGACGTCTAAGTGTGCGTGCAACTTTTGTAAATTGCATTGACAGCATAGTAAATACAAACATTCGCATAAAAAAAATAACAAAAAAAAAACAACTTCAACCAGAAAATATTTTAAAACAAAAACTACACTGAAATATAAAAAAAATATATATAGAATTATTGTTATTTTTGAAGTCGGTGTCAGCCAACGTAGATTAACATAGTAATAGGTGTAACACAATTACGCACACAAACGCAGAACGACGGCGCGGGCGGTTGTGAGGGGTGTAGTAGTAGTCGTGTATTTGTGTCATTGATTTCATAATTATAATATTTCCTTGTTTGACATCAATTGCAATACTGTAAGAATTGTAGCCACAATATGCAATTATTTTTTTAATTTTGAATGCACCTTTGTTTTAAAATATTTTCTGTTTGAAGTTTGTATTTTTTGTTAAAACTTTATTTACTTCACGATTTTTAGTGAGTCTGTAGTTCGATAATTAATTTTATTTGTGTAAATATGGATAGTCATAAGAGACAGCCTTAAAATATGACAAACGCAGAAAAGGAGCACTGACTATGTCTACATAAGAAATCAACCACTTTCTTTTTTTTTCTGTGGGGAAATCCCCCCGGATACCACCTTACAGATGGATATATCGGACTCGAACCGACCAAAAACCGCACGCCGTCTCAGGTACCAGTAGCCGGGAATCAGGTGTACCCTAGAAAAGAAATCCCTGAAACCCCGACGTACCTCGGGCCATCTACCTAAGGCTTGCAGATGACCCCTTTCCTGCTCCAAAAGAGTGTGTGCTCCGTAGCACGTCCCGCTGCCATCCTGGCTTGCTTTTGCTCGGGTGACGGATGGCCTCACTTTTCACCCCCAGACTTGCGCTTATGGAGGACGGAGATCGTTCTGCTATCTCCGGCGCCCGAGCCGTCTGTGATACCGAACACGTTCCCGGGCCTGGCAGACCGGAAGAGTTCTAAACCTCTTCCGGTCCCGCTCCGACATCTCCTTTATAAGCATAACTTACTCGCAATTTTTAAATGCAACCCATAATGGATTGCACACCAACACGCAGAGTCAAACCCAGATCACTCAAGCTAGGGTACATCAACGCCAACGGCATTGGTAGGCAACGAGATGAAGTTGGCGTTTTTCTTAGGGCACACCAACTCGACATACTACTCGTACAAGAGACCTTTTTGAAACCCTCACAGAGAAACCCAAACGTTGCGAACTACTCTGTGGTCCGCAACGATAGGATTGACTCTGCGCTAGGGGGAACTCTCATATATTACAAAAGGTCCCTTCACTGCGTACCTATGGATCCGCCTGCGCTGACTAGCATCGAGGCTTCGGTCTGTCGAATAGGCATGACCGGACACCAATCGATCACACTAGTTTCAGCCTATCTGTCACCCAATCGGCAACTACTCGAGAGCGACCTCCGAGCACTGCTAGAACTGAGCGACGCCGTGATAATCGGCGGCGACCTTAACGCCAAAAACACCCTTTGGAACTGTCAGCAGTCCAACGCCAAAGGCAGAGCCCTGGAGTCGCTCTCGAATAGACTAGCGTTCGACATCATCGTCCCCGCTCGAACCGACCCACTATCCGCACAACGTGTCTCACCGACCCGACATTCTGGACGTGGCACTCCTAAAGAACATTAACCTACGTTTGTGTTCAGTAGAGGTGCTACACGAGTTAACTTCTGACCACAGGGGTCATGGAGTTCGCACCCAGACTGGGTCCCATCGACACAGGTCATCGTACCCCCACTAGACGAATCACGGACTGAAGGCGCCTCGGGACAAAACTCGAGGCAACCTCGTCCGTGCATCTAGATAGGATACCCGACCACATAACTAGCCAAGAGGACACCACGATGGCGATCGACTCCCTCACAGCACACGTGCAATCGTTAATTAACGAATGCACTCGGGAGGCACCGGCGACGAACGATCGCCGCTGGAACCTACCCGATGACGTACGTGAGCTGCTGAGGCGGAAGAACGCCGCCGTACGAGCCTATGACAGATATCCATACGAAGCCAACAGGATCAGGTTACGACGCTTAGAAAGAGCGGTCAAGTCGCGCATCGATCAAATGCGCCAAGACAGGTGGGATAGGACACTACAAGACCTCGAACCTACCCACCTTGCCTTCTGGCAACTATCCCGCTCGCTTAAGAGAGACACCGTCACCTGTATGCCTCCTCTAAGCAGACCTAACCTTCCACCGGCCTTCGACGATATCGAAAAGGCAGAGGGCCTGGCCGAGAGTCTAGAGAATCAGTGCACGCCCAGCGTAATACACTGCGACTCGGACCAAATAGCCGAAGTTGATTCGGAAGTAGAGCGCATAATAACCTCACTTCCTACATCAACACTAGCCTCAACATCAACGCCGACGGGGACGACAGACGAACAAGACCTTGACACGGTCACCCCCGAAGAAGTCGAAACGATCGTCAAGGGCCTACACGCTCGCAAGGCGCCCGGTTCGGACGGTATCACAAACAGGGTTATAAAACTCTTTCCGGAGAGGCTACTGGTCCTGCTGACGTTCATTTTCAACGCAGCGCTCAAAAACAACATCTTTCCACAACAATGGAAAGAAGCCGTTGTTATTGGGATACCCAAACCTGGCAAACCAAAGTCCGAACCGACCAGTTATAGACCGATCAGTCTGCTTAAAGGATTAGGCAAGCTATACGAGCGTCTAATCTACAATAGGCTGAAAGCGTATGCCGATGCTAATCTTCTCGTCCCCCACGAGCAATTCGGTTTCCGAACCGAACACTCGTGCGTCCACCAAGTCCACCGCATCGTTGAATACACCAGCGATCGGCTTCAACGCAACCTGTTCACAGGAATCCTCTTCTTTGACGTAGCGAAAGCTTTCGACAAAGTGTGGCACAACGGCTTATTATTTAAGCTGTCCACCATGGGAGTGCCACACGGACTCGTGCTCATCATACGAGACTACTTGTCGAATCGAAGCTTCCGCTACCGAGTAGAAGGGTCACTGTCCTCCACTCACCCCATTCGAGCCGGTGTCCCACAAGGGTCCGTGCTCTCCCCCCTACTCTTCACGCTGTATACTAGCGACATTCCGAAGCATCGGTATGTGCAGACGGCACTATTCGCAGACGACACGGCTATCTACTGCTCGGGGGTGAACCCCTCGACAGTAGCCAAAAAACTCCAGACCGCAGCTAACGCACTGGGCGTTTGGTTCCGGAAATGGAGGATAGAGGTCAACCCCGAGAAAAGCCAGGCGGTGCTGTTTCACAGAAGACAGCTAAGCTTGTATCCTTTGGAGAAGACCCCTCAGATTAGGATGTTCGGCAAGTCTATCCCTTGGGCTAGGCAGGCCAAATACCTAGGCATAACCTTTGACGACCGTCTATCCTTCGGACCCCACATCAAGGCAGTCCGCAGCCGGGCTGCCTTCGTGCTAGGACGTCTACACTGTCTAATTAACGCGCGTTCAAAGTTAAATTTAAAAAACAAAGTTCGATTATACACGGCATGCATACGTCCTATAATGACGTACGGTAGCGTAGTATTCGCACACGTTAGGCCACACAGGATCCATAGGCTTCAAACACTACAAAATAATTTCATGCGCAAAGCTACGGGAGCACCGTGGTATGTACGCAACGTCGATCTTCACATCGACCTCAGATTGCCGACCATCAAGCAATTCATAAAACAGTGCTCCCTTAGCTACTTTGACTCTGCTCCGACTCACCCCAACCCTCTAGTGGTAGCGGCCGTAATGGTCCAAGAGCCCGTGAGTGCCAGACCTTCGTCATTTTATAAAAGCTGAAAGTTCTTCTATGTGTGTCCCTAGTACAGGTAAGAATGATCCCCAAACATGAAGCTGAGGCAGCGGTGGCTTTGGCAGATAACAGGCAACAAAGGTATATAAAATTCCATCTCAAATTCGTCATAATATAAAACTTGATTTTTTTATATTTGATTCATAATAATATCAAAACTCGCGTTGCTCATTGCCAGACAGTTAGTATGGTTCCAACCCTCTGCCGGACACCCCTAAACTATCATAATTTATAATTATACTTACGTTATATTATAAAACCTAAATTTAATACATAATTTTTTGGGAGCCTATTAAACTATGTTTATATAGTAGCCGGACAGTTTCGAAGGTTCTATCATCTTGCCAGACGCATTCAAAGTGAGCAATAATCGGGAGAGCAAGGAGCGAATACAGTAACTAAACGTTATATTATAAAACCTAAGTTTCATGTATAATTTTTTGGGAGCCTATTAAACTATGTTTACATAGTAGCCGGACAGTTTCGAAGGTTCTATCATCTTGCCAGACGCATTCAAAGTGAGCAGTAATCGGGAGAGCAAGGAGCGAATACAGTAACTAAACGTTATATTATAAAACCTAAATTTTATATATAATTTTTTGGGAGCCTATTAAACTATGTTTATATGGTAGCCGGACAGTTTCGAAGGTTCTATCATCTTGCCAGACGTATTCAAAGTGAGCAATAATCGGGAGAGCAAGGAGCGAATACAGTAACTAAACGTTATATTATAAAACCTAAGTTTCATATATAATTTTTTGGGAGCCTATTAAACTATGTTTATATAGTAGCCGGACAGTTTCGAAGGTTCTATCATCTTGCCAGACGCATTCAAAGTGAGCAATAATCGGGAGAGCAAGGAGCGAATACAGTAACTAAACGTTATATTATAAAACCTAAATTTTATATATAATTTTTTGGGAGCCTATTAAACTATGTTTATATAGTAGCCGGACAGTTTCGAAGGTTCTATCATCTTGCCAGACGCATTCAAAGTGAGCAGTAATCGGGAGAGCAAGGAGCGAATACAGTAACTAAACGTTATATTATAAAAACTAAGTTCCATATATAATTTTTTGGGAGCCTATTAAACTATGTTTACATAGTAGCCGGACAGTTTCGAAGGTTCTATCATTTTGCCAGACGCATTCAAAGGCGGTCCGAATTGTACTCGCAGCACTTACGACGTTTAAACTGCTAACGTGTGGACCGATTTAGTGAGCGCGCGATAACGATGAAAATGATGAAAATATTTAGATTTAATTAAAATAAATTAATTTCTCTGTAAATTTCTTATCTTAAAAAAATGTGTCCTTTGGTATAATAAACACTAATATTTGATTTACTTTGTTTCATTGGCTTTATAATTTTAATAGCATTGACAATAATAAACTTCTTAAACATGAAAAACAATATCAATTAAATTATTAGATTTTCGACATGATTGACATTGTATGAGAAACATTTTACTCAGTATTATTTTAAATATTTGTTATTGAAATTGTAAAAATTAATTAATGAAATTTCTGGATTAAGAAAAAAATAAACTGCAAAATTTGAAATTAATAACAATGGGTGCGCAGTGAAATCCCGCAATAGACTAAGCGCTCTGTTTCATTCGCACTAGTTACTGTATACGCTCCTTGCTCTCCTGATTACTGCTCACTTTGAATGCGTCTGGCAAGATGATAGAACCTTCGTAACTGTCCGGCTACTATATAAACATAGTTTAATAGGCTCCCAAAAAATTATATATAAAATTTAGTATTCGCTCCTTGCTCTCCCGATTATTGCTCACTTTGAATGCGTCTGGCAAGATGATAGAACCTTCGAAACTGTCCGGCTACTATGTAAACATAGTTTAATAGGCTCCCAAAAATTATATATGAAACTTAGGTTTTATAATATAACGTTTAGTTACTGTATTCGCTCCTTGCTCTCCCGATTACTGCTCACTTTAAATGCGTCTGGCAAGATGATAGAACCTTCGAAACTGTCCGGCTACTATGTAAACATAGTTTAATAGGCTCCCAAAAAATTATATATGAAACTAAGGTTTTATAATATAATGTTTAGTTACTGTATTCGCTCCTTGCTCTCCCGATTACTGCTCACTTTGAATGCGTCTGGCAAGATGATAGAACCTTCGAAACTGTCCGGCTACTATGTAAACATAGTTTAATAGGCTCCCAAAAAATTATATATGAAACTTAGGTTTTATAATATAACGTTTAGTTACTGTATTCGCTCCTTGCTCTCCCGATTACTGCTCACTTTGAATGCGTCTGGCAAGATGATAGAACCTTCGAAACTGTCCGGCTACTATGTAAACATAATTTAATAGGCTCCCAAAAAATTATATATGAAACTTAGGTTTTATAATATAACGTTTAGTTACTGTATTCGCTCCTTGCTCTCCCGATTATTGCTCACTTTGAATGCGTCTGGCAAGATGATAGAACCTTCGTAACTGTCCGGCTACTATATAAACATAGTTTAATAGGCTCCCAAAAAATTATATATAAAATTTAGTATTCGCTCTTTGCTCTCCCGATTACTGCTCACTTTGAATGCGTCTGGCAAGATGATAGAACCTTCGAAACTGTCCGGCTACTATGTAAACATAGTTTAATAGGCTCCCAAAAATTATATATGAAACTTAGGTTTTATAATATAACGTTTAGTTACTGTATTCGCTCCTTGCTCTCCCGATTACTGCTCACTTTAAATGCGTCTGGCAAGATGATAGAACCTTCGAAACTGTCCGGCTACTATGTAAACATAGTTTAATAGGCTCCCAAAAATTATATATGAAACTTAGGTTTTATAATATAACGTTTAGTTACTGTATTCGCTCCTTGCTCTCCCGATTACTGCTCACTTTAAATGCGTCTGGCAAGATGATAGAACCTTCGAAACTGTCCGGCTACTATGTAAACATAGTTTAATAGGCTCCCAAAAAATTATATATGAAACTAAGGTTTTATAATATAACGTTTAGTTACTGTATTCGCTCCTTGCTCTCCCGATTACTGCTCACTTTGAATGCGTCTGGCAAGATGATAGAACCTTCGAAACTGTCCGGCTACTATGTAAACATAGTTTAATAGGCTCCCAAAAAATTATATATGAAACTTAGGTTTTATAATATAACGTTTAGTTACTGTATTCGCTCCTTGCTCTCCCGATTATTGCTCACTTTGAATGCGTCTGGCAAGATGATAGAACCTTCGAAACTGTCCGGCTACTATATAAACATAGTTTAATAGGCTCCCAAAAAATTATATATTAAATTTAGGTTTTATAATATAACGTAAGTATAATTATAAATTATAATAGTTTAGGGGTGTCCGGCAGAGGGTTGGAACCATACTAACTGTCTGGCAATGAGCAACGCGAGTTTTGATATTATTATGAATCAAATATAAAAAAATCAAGTTTTATATTATGACGAATTTGAGATGGAATTTTACATATCTTTGTTGCCTGTTATCTGCCAAAGCCACCGCTGCCTCAGCTTCATGTTTGGGGATCATTCTTACCCGTACTAGGGACACACATAGAAGAACTTTCAGCTTTTATAAAATGACGAAGGTCTGGCACTCACGGGCTCTTGCTCTATAAACTACATACCGAGTAAAATTTCAAAAATACGTCGACCCAAACACGCGTTAGGGGAGTTAGACAACGACATTACACGCGCTCAACGCAGAGCGAACACACTAAGTACGAACCGTCCGCGTTTTCGTCCCCGTCGGCGGGGGCGGAACACGCGCCGCGTAAACCGTCAACAAAACATGGGAGTAGGCCGCCCCAGTGTTTCAGCAACACCCCAAGCCGAGGTTCGTACCCCGCAGGGGGTGCCCTTGGGCAATGTTGCTTAGCAAATAGCCGGTTGAGAGCCCTCAGCGCTCACCGTAACTAATCCGGGTAAAGTTGTAGAGGCCATCTGAGGCCAACAGCTAAAATCATCACAAAAAAAAAAAAAAAAAAAAAAAAAAAAGCAAAAGGAGACGGCGGAGTTCCACGCGCTCTCGCTCCACAACATGGCGGCGATCATGCTACCGAGCGAGAGAGTTTCTACTCCGATGGCCGCCATAATCCGATGAACGCCCACGCTGGGCATTCTGCCAGCGTGTGGAGCACCGTGTCCACGGTCCGGCCGTCGCAATAGTGGCACTCAGGCGTTGGCTCCTTTACGATCAGACACAGATGATCCCGAAGCATCCTTTCCCAGTGATCACCTGCGTCAGCCGATATGAGAGGGTCCCGTGATTCCTCTCGAGCTAATCCTCCATAACGGGTCTTACCGCCGCAATGGCGGCGTGCCCAGAAGAAATATACCACTAGGATCATTTTAAAAGACTTGTAATGAGCGCAAAAAATAGAATCTCGACAAAGCGAGCGTACTAGAAAATGCAGCTTGGACGCTTTTTTTATACTGGAATTCTGATGGTCATATCTGATGATCATAGTCAAAACAAGGGTTATTGCACACTTTGTTGAATATTACAGTTGCACGAGATCATATACTCGTACTTGAGCAAAGATGTTCTAAAGTGAACCGTGATATACTCATACTGAACATACTACATGTGATTGCGTAAACAGATATACTGTCATTTATGAAAAAGTTCCATTCCATGTCTCCGAAGAATTTCATCAGAACGTCATTAAAATAGTAAGGGACCACTTTTTTCTAACCATATTTTCTAATAAATACGCGTTGTGGAGGGACGTGTGGCATGTGTCCCTCCGACACAAAGGGAGAATCCTCCGACCAGGCGAGGTGATCATGCCTGGTGGGCCACAGCCCAACGGTTGATGTTGGGATGTTGTACATATGCTAATTGCCACGCGAATCTCTATATCGCGATGCAGGATTAGTAGTAGCATTGTAGTTCATTACATTCATACGTTTCGTTCATACTTCGTAGTTCGATGTATCTTCGCTAGATGGCGCCGTTGTACATTTTACTTTTGAGTTTATAATGTAGAAGCCGCCACATCACTCCCCTCCAAGACCGGAGGTCGATGTACTGATGAGTCAGCTGTCTATGCTCTGTTGTGGAGCGTGCCAGTGCCAGGAGTGTGTAGTTCCAGTGAGTTGGGGCTGAAGTATGCAGATCCCGGTGAGTCGGCATTGCATGTGGTGCGCAGTGCTGCGGTGAAGTTCCCAGTGAGTCGAGGCTGAAGTATGCAGATCCCGGTGAGTCGGCATTGCATGTGGTGCGCAGTGCTGCGGTGAAGTCCCCAGTGAGTCGAGGCTGAAGTATGCAGATCCCGGTGAGTCGGCATTGCATGTGGTGCGCAGTGCTGCGGTGAAGTTCCCAGTGAGTCGAGGCTGAAGTATGCAGATCCCGGTGAGTCGGCATTGCATGTGGTGTGCGGTGCGCTGTGCCTAGACACTGATGAGGCCGTAGGGTAACCAAGCTGAAGCGGGCGCGTCCTGCGTGTGGTATCCCTGTTGAGGCCGAAGTTGCTGGCTGGCTGAGACTTGATTACTGATCATCGCTGTGGGAGTGACGCTGCTCATATTGACTTGAAGGCTGCTTCCAATCACGTCGGGGTCACCACTGTGGAGGGACGTGTGGCATGTGTCCCTCCGACACAAAGGGAGGATCCTCCGACCAGGCGAGGTGATCATGCCTGGTGGGCCACAGCCCCACGGTTGATGTTGGGATGTTGTACATATGCTAATTGCCACGCGAATCTCTATATCGCGATGCAGGATTAGTAGTAGCATTGTAGTTCATTACATTCATACGTTTCGTTCATACTTCGTAGTTCGATGTATCTTCGCTAGATGGCGCCGTTGTACATTTTACTTTTGAGTTTATAATGTAGAAGCCGCCACACGCGTTATTACGGATAACTTAAAAACCAGTGGTCAGATCTCATTCAAATTTAAATGAGAAAAAAAACATGACAAGCTCCAGTTTTCGAATGTAAGAAGAATCCTCAATATGACACACCCAGTTACAAGTAATGACATACAAAAGAAAAAATACAATCAAATTAAGAACCTCCTCATTTTTTGGAGGTGTTTAAAAATACAATAACACTTTGAATAACTATTTGCAGAGAAGATAAATTGTTTGTGGGACTCTAACGGACATCTATACTATAGGGTGGGCCAAGAATTCGTTAACATTTGCATCTAACATCCCGCGCAAACGTGTTACACGAGTTCTTGGGACCGATGCTACTGGAATTTGCTGGCTACAATCGTAAAACGTGGCGACATTCTAGGCCAACCAGATGTCCAGATTTATCCCCAGCAGACTTCTTTTTATGGCATTGCTTGAAGAATCGTGTCTACACCAATAAACCAAATAAACTACGTCAATTAAAAGAAAAATCAGCGAAGAGATGTCGGCGATCACACGGTCTCTTTGCCGACGAGTATTCGAACATTTCGGTGCTCGATTAGGTGCAAAACGTCGAAACGGTACTCATTTAGATGATGTTATTTTTAGAAAGTAAATTTCAAGTAATTAACTTTCTTGTAAATAAACAATTTTTATAATATATCAATTGGTTTTTTTAAAATCTTACCTGAAACATCGGTGCTAAAGTGTGTCGTATCAAAGAATTGCGATTAAAGATAGTGCGCGAAGGTCTAAAGCGTCCTTTTTTTCTTGATGTGATGCATGCGAATTTCGTTTGTAGACAACTGCCTTTGGGCAGTTTATAGATGTACCACCTATATATTAGTTAGGTTTATGAAATAAAAGTCTATAGAAATTACACTCAAAAAACATTCAAAGGAAATTCAAGATTAATTCGCGAAAGATACAAAATCAGTCAAGAAATATTTTAGATCAAAGTGGAGTAAAATGAACAACGAGTATTATATAATACAATATCTTTCAGATGATTATGACACACGGTGTGCTATTTTTTTATCAATCTACAGTACAAAGCAACCGCAACATGACGCACAGGCGGGAGCAGATGAGATAAGCGTGAGCAACACACGAGTGCATTGAGAGACCTAAACTCTTTAAGGTGTAAAGGATACAAAGCATTCTTCTGGCCCGGATGGTATACCAGCTTTTCTGCTCAGAGACTATGTTCAGAATATTAGCTGAGCCAATGCATTATATTTTTAACGCCAGTCTAACATAAGTCACCCAGTTAGGTGAAAGATTGCACGAGTAATCCCATTTCCAAAAGGGAAAGCACGCCCAGATTTAAACGGCTACAGACATGTGGCAGTCCATTAAAATTGTTCGAATTTGCTATCCAACACAGCATTCAAAGACAGGTAAGCGCACAGCTGTCGGATGCGCAAGACAGTTTTCGGCCGGGACGTAGCACTGTCACAATCTATTTAGCTTTGTGGTAAATATGATGCCGGCAGTGAATGTAGGTTTACAGAAGGATGTCGCATATTTTGACTATAAAAAGGCATTTGACAGCGTCGTTAATGACGTATCATTAAGGAAGCTGGCAGGGGTTGGATGTACGCCACACTTTTATAGTTTTTGTAAGCTACAGAGAAGATTGACAGCAGTATGTGGACTATAACGGGTACGAATCTGAATAGTATTACACTAGTTCTGGCGTAAGCCAAGACAGTAATCTGGGATACTCTCTAATTTATTATGATGGTAAAAATCTTACCAGAGGTCGTAAGATATGGGTCATAGTTACTAGAAGGCAGGGATGAGTCAGGCTGTAAACGTATGCAGGATGATATAAAATTAGTAGTGGATTGGAGCCATGAAAATTAACTCTATTTAAATACGTCTAAATGCTTGGTAATAACTTTTGCCTGCACGTGATCATTCATATAGTACGAGTACAAAGTCGGCGAGACGTTCGTGCAACGAGTATCACAGGTACGGAATTTAGGGGTATATTTCACTCTGGACCTAAGGTTTCAAGAACATGTTGTGAACATATGTAAGAAAGCCTATAGGAACCTCATTATTGTGTTATAACAGATTCATGGTTTCACCGACATTACAACACTGAGGGTGTTGTATGACGCATTAGTTCGTAGTTACCTGGAACATGTGCAGTCAAAATACAGTGTAACGCTAGAACTCGGTTAGAAAAATATATATGCACTTTAATCGTTGATGTACCCCACCCTGTTTGTGCTGGGCACAGTCGGATATAACGAGCTTAGAATGAGACGTAAATGCACGCTCGCTGCGGCTGTACTAAAGTTACTAGGTGGCATAGAGCATATTCCTGAGATACTGGGGCACCTGAACCTGTGTGCGCCTATTGGTACGTGTGAAGGCGCCAGAACTAACTTAGTTGAGAAAAGCCACCTCTCGCGCGGGAAAGGGTTTACGCGAATTATTCATATTATTAAAAAAGTTCACCAACAACTTGTCATTTTCTCGAGTACTCGCAGTGTCTTTTAAATATAATTTGTTACGAGACCTAAACCAGTTTGAATTTTTTGCTTTAATGTAAGGAAAGTAGTTAAGATGGATTGTTATTTACATTGATTTTTGTTAATTTTTTTAGTTCGTTACATTCATTTCCTTGAACATTTTTATGCAATAGATGTAATAACATAAGTATTATAAGTATGCCTTTCTATCGCATTTAATGATAGTATAAGTATACATACATATATCGCACTAATAGGCACAGATCCTTATTCTCACCCGGTTTAATAGAAGACCTCTATGATAATAATGTTTATTTCTTGAATAGGACTATTTATTTTAAAAATAATTTGTTTTTGTACATGCTACGATGCATGTAGTGATGGATTACAAATACGGTGTATTACCAACTGTATTCATCCCGAGGGTGTCGTAGGAGCAGCCTACGGAAGCATACTATGCAGGATAACAGCAGTGCAAACAGATGGTAAATAAAAAACATTATACAAAAGAGATTGGCACAGCGTGATATATCTACACCGTATTGACCGGAAACCTTAGGTTTAAGCCTCTGTTGATGCTACATGCTATCTAATAAATCCCACTATGTGACTATTTTCCCAAAGGTATAGTTTCAATGTTACACATCTGACAGGTTTTGTTATTAATTGTCAGTCATAACATTGTTTTACAGTTCATTTTCTTATTAGTTGTTAAAATAACTTTTTGGTGGCTTTCACAAATGTTTTCTAACACACTGGGCCCTGTGTATTATTAGTGCCAGACTAACTGTCTATGGCATAAGTGCCCATGTGTTAAATAATGTTACTATAATTGTCAAACAATATCTATTTTCACAATACAAATCGATTACACAATTTTACAATTAACTTTGGCTTGTATTAATTTATTTAAATCTATTCGTGTACAATCCGGTACTATATTAGTCGATGTTCTTCAGTTATGTCACTTCTTACGATATTTACAAAATAATATATTACCAATCAACTGGAGTACCGTCACTATCTCTGCAATCTAAACTTTTATCATTTGTTTTTTGTTTTAAAAAAAATCCATAACTGTAATAGTTGCATTGTAGAAACACTACAATATACAAGAAATAAACATTTATCATCACTCAAAACTTGACGACAATTTTATCGAAGTACTAAAATAAGTTTTAAATTCTGATTTGATTTGTTTAGTGTTATAATATTTTACGTTTATGATGTGTTATATAAGTTTTTAAAGTTAACAATAGTGTTATGAAACTTTTAACTGTATGAAATAGTACAATGTCGTAAATATTTAAATTCATAGGACTAACGATTGCTTTGTAGCGTGGTACGTAAATTATTTTCAGGAATTTTCGTAAGTATATACGTATATGACATGTACATATATGATAGACACACTTTAGAATTTATAATTAACTTTCAATAGGTACGTAAATATTATTGTATAAACACCTTACTTTCATCTTTTTTTCTTTAAATTATTTTTACTTATAGATTAATTATTTATAAAAGGTAAGTCATGCCACAGGCAGACGTTTTAACCCTGATTTGTGAATTTGGAACAAATTACTTTGCAATACAGTTTTGCAGTACAATAAAGTTTTGATTTCATAATTTGATAATTTTTAATTCCTATAAATTTTGCCAGAGCCTAAAGACGAAAGTCTTCAACCAGTGTGTGTTGCCAGTGATGACATATAGAACTGAGATGTGGTCTTTTACTGCTGGTCTCATGGAGAAGCTCAAAGTCACTCAATTAGCTATGGAAAGGGCTATGCTCGGCATTTCCTTGCGTGATAGAATCCGGGACGAGGATATCCGCAAGAAAACTAAGGTTACCCACATAGCTCTTTGAATAAGCAAGTTGAAGTGACAATGGGCAGGCCACATCACTCGTAGAACTGACAACCGTTGCGGAAGAAAGGTTCTCGAGTGGCGACCACGTACCAGAAGACGAAGCGTAGGTAGGCCCCCCACTAGATGGACCGACGACATAGTCCATGTCGCGGGGAGCCGATGGATGCAGTTGGCGTCCAGTCGTACGGCGTGGCGTTCTAGGGTGGAGGCCTATGTTCAGCAGTGGACGTCTTCCGGCTGATGATGATAATGATGATGATGATGATAAATTTTTCTAGATGTCATTTCGAATTGAATGAGCCTCACTCTTTTTTAGGAGCTTTATGAGCTTACCTCCTATGAGCCAAATTGCCATTGCATACAGTACTCAATTGAACTTAACTCTGCATCGGGTGGCTGACTCCTTCTGTGGATTCCCCAAGTCTTAAGTCTATTATAATGCGACTGAACTTTGTTATTACACGGAGCGACTGCTATCAGACCTCCATCACCTAAGTACGAGGCGATGTCTACACAAAATTTCCAAATACAAATAATTCACTATTAAGGTTTAACCGCAGTTAACTTGATCTGTATTGCGTAAAACTGAAACTACAGTAACCAAAAATATAGACATTTAATACGTTATTTTTAACATTTGTTTACGTTGTATTGTACATACATATATATAAACTTAAATATATCTTATTAAAATTAAAGTTTAGTCTGTTTGATTTATATTCACATACTAAAAATAGACTTAATTAACTGATTTTTAAGATCGCTTTTAAGTGTGATATTTTTTTACGTTATTCTGTACACAGGATAACTTACAGAAGAATAGACAATAACAAATGAGAAACTACCAGATGGAACGAGTATACGAGTCAATATAGAGGTGAATGGCTATGATTCTTTATAGCACATTCCTTATGTATTACGAAGGTATTGTAATTATGTTCCTATGTCTGCCATGTTTTCTTATACACACATACTGTATAAACATACAATCTTATAACTACACTATGATCACAGATCATAAACATTCATACTTTTGTACTAGAACTATAATGTCTTAATGTATTAGAACTTTACAGGAACGTTTATTCAGTTGTTTTTGTTTCTACTAAATGATGTCTTATTATAATATTATCAGAAAAATAAATTGCGAGATGTTGGTAGCACCAAAATGAATATAAACTTAGAAAATTTGATGTATAAGCAAGTATAGACTGCTGTCATTCAAACACAGATCATGTTTGCTTAAAATAATACTTATGTATAAACATATTTTACAAAAAATATTGACCCTAGTTTGAAGTAGCAATATTAACAGTCGATGGACCTTCTTTGATCTATTTGCAATAAATATTACTGCCTTACATTGTTTTTAAATACAAACACATACTCAAGTGGTGGTTACGTACTTAAATAAGTTAAATTCCTTTTGAAATCCGCGTCCATAAAATAAATCCACGGTTCTAAAGTGGAAACTGATAATTTTAAATTTAAATTTATATTTTAAATTAACCCCTATTTAAATTTGAGTAATGACTATCGACAGAACAAGCACACCACAAGTTTAGCTTCACTGTATTTTTGCACACGAAATCCTTAATCACTGTCTATAGAACAAGCTTCTATGGACATTCGGTGGGATATATAATGTATTCATGTAATTATATGCCAAACGGGTGGCATTTTCTTGATTGATATTTTTTTTTGAAAAGTTGAAAGCTAGTCTAGTAGTTGTCTTAGTTACACGTCTGCACTGATTCGATGAGATGTGCAAAGTTACCCCAGAGAATTGGACCCGAAGTACACACTGTGCCACCGCCACGTGACTCTTGCGGTAACTGTAAAAAATAAATGAGATAAGGATATTTAAAAGCATGCATTACTTTCAGCAATCTCGTTCTTTTTATCTTCTTCTTACGCAGGTTTCTTTCTCAAATAATCAAATTATTTCAAAATTAAGTGTTCTAAGAAACTTATAAGATAATCATTATCATCATTTATCCTTTTTTCCTTCTTCATTTCATTTTTTCCTTCTCTTAGTAGTGCCGTTATCCTACAGAGTTTTGCTCCCTTAGCTGTTTGTTGTGAGTCTCACGGGATACATAGGGGTGGTGAGACTCAGTATTTTTTATCACATTTATAAACACAACAATTGTAAGATGACGAGTTTAAGATGTTCATGACGTATTTTTTATATTTCTCTCATATAAAAATCCTTACCGCTCTGTTAATATCACCGACACACACCCAGTAGTCGGCTACCTTCGTGTCCTGGCTGTTGTGCATCTTGTGTGCTACAGCGACCGCCCACTTGGAGTGATCGTTGTGTGATGTGAAGGACATCTTTGCGATTGGAAACTTCAATCGTTCGATGTTACGTACTCTGGAATTATTTAATATTTTTTTTTAAAATAGAAGAAAATAAAAAGAAAAAAATAAAGAAAAAGTCTGGGTAGAAAGTTCTAATTAGCTTAATCGATAACACAAAAAAAATATTATTTGTGTATTGGAAATAAGGAACTGACTTTGGCTGAAAAATTCTATCCTAACAATACACAAGTGCTTACTTAGGTAGACGTGAATTACGATGGTAGAAATTCGTAATAGAAAAAGTGGCACCCTATAACAATGAGAAACGCATTTGTTTGTCCCGTATAAACCCACAGCTTCACACTGAGGGACTCTGATACACCCTTTGGAGCAAGTCCCCGAAAACCTTGGCAGACCACAGGGATAGGGAACCACAACACTGTGTGCAAACAATGAGAAAAAGATTTGCTCAATAAAATATTTTGTAAGTGCATATTCTTTATTTATATATCCCTCTTCCTAAAATTTAAGCGATGTCGTCAAACAATAACTTTCAGATTAATATTAACAATCGAACGCTTGCGAATGATGCAATACGATTAAGATGTGATAAATCGATACTATACACACACTTTCCGATGTATGTCTATCTACCTCAAAATCTTGTACTGAATATTTGTAATGATTTTATATTTTCGTCTAATAAACTAAAATACGTACTGGAAGTTTCTACTGCACTCCGAATCCAAGGTTCCCGGCCCATTGGTCCACGACTCCACCAAAAGATCTGATTGTAACACTTCTGCTACTAAGCCACTATACAAGTCATCATTGAACATTGCGCTTTTTGCAAATGATAGGAATTTGCGGCCTACCAAAGTTTCGAAACTTTCTATGTGATACCTGAAATTTACAAAAGAAATTATGGTCTTAATTATAGTCAAAATAAGATACTAAGTAAGTTTTTTTTATATTTATTGTTTTACTTTATATAAAACCATAGCTACAAGGTATTTTAGAAAGGATTGTTGATCTTTTTAAAACATTATGTTTTTGTTTATCGTGTGGTCAGAGAAAAACTCTACGGGTAATCACCAGTAGAGTGTTCTCTGGTGAGGTGATGACCTCTCTGGTGGTGATAGTGGTGATGTAATATACCTAAAACTACACGATGTTCGGTCACCGTGTATCTGTACAAAACACACACCCAGTGAGGTATCAATAATAAACTTTTTTAAAAAAAATAAAGTAGCATAATAATCAAAAGATATTTGGACTTCATTTTAGCATGTAATACCTTTTACTTGATTAAATTTCTTCAAGTCGCCGGAAAAATGGTATCCTGTACATATATGATTTGATAAAATGTTACAACAACAGAACATGTTATGTTTCAAAGAGAGTATTTTGTAAACAAAACGAATTCGAATTTCAAACATAACGCTGGAGCCATTCACAGTATGACTATGACAACAATTTAACAGCCTGTTTATGATCCATAAACATTTAAGAATTACAATGAGTCAAAGAGAAGTATATTAATTTTATTTTTACGGCCTATGGCACCGTAACTTAACATTGGCACATGTCATATGTATATCCCAAAACAGTTTTTTCATCACCCTTTTATTTTACCAATAACATTGCACAATTGTTAAAGTTAGTTTTTATCCATATTTTACAACAATGGATTGAATAATTCCAAAATAAGAACATGTATTCGATTTAAAATGTTTAATGTAACACGTTCAATCTGCTTTTACGAGAATCTGAGCTGATATCGGAAAATTGAAGCGGTAATAAATTCTAAACAGATAGTCTTTTTTTATTCTTTTTAAAATTAAATGACAACGACTAATACAATGAGTTTTTAAAGTTTTGCATTTCGTGATTTCAATGTGTAATTTTTTTTAAAAACTAATTTAAATCAATCTAAGTATATGTTAATAAGTGTCCGTGTGATAGTGGATTAAGAAGACGGAGTATCACGACCCTTATTCATCCCGTGGGTGTTGTAAGAACCGATTAAAACAGCAAACTACGCAGGAGAACAGCACCAACCCACCTGTCTGGTCAACGTAGTATAGGGTGGGCCAAGAATTCGTTAACATTTAAACTTAACATCCCGTCCAAACATTTTTTGGGACCGATGCTACTGGAATTTGCTGGCTACAATCGTAACATATGGTTTCAACAAGATGGAGCCACTTGTCACACATCCAATGAGTCCCTGCCGGTGGTCAAAGACATTTGTCCGGCAAAGCTGATTTCCAGAATCCGTGCAAATTGCAGAAGTCCAGATCTATCCCCAGCAGACTTTTTTTTATGAGGTTGTTTAAAGAACCGTGTCTACGTCAATAAACCAAATACACTTCGTCAACTAAAAAGAAAAATTATTAGAGATGTTGGCGATGTCGTGGTCTCTTCTCCGACGAGTATTCGAAAATTTCGGTGCTCGCTTAGAAGAGCGCAAACGTTGAAACGGTGGTCATTTAAACGATGTAATTATTCAAAATAAATTCCATCTAATTAGCTGTCTTGTTAATAAACAATTTTCATAATATATTAAATGGATTTTTTGATTAGATTTTTTCAAATCTTAACTAATTCGTGGCCCACCCTCTATAAATAGGCCTAAATCCCATATATAAGACGAGGCCTAGGTCTAGCATTATGCTATTAAAGGCTGTTGATGGTCATAATCAATAAGTGAAGAGAATGCCTGGAAAAACATTTTAAGAAATTTATGTGTTTAAAAAGTGGATAAAGTATTTTTTTTTTGTTAAAGCAACAGAAAGTGGTGAATTTTATACAAATGGTATAAACGTAAAATATTGTAAGAAGTTTCAAGTTCAATTCTTAAAAATAAACATCAATTGCCAGCTAGTAGACTGATTGACATCACGAACACTGTAACAATGAAGGAAAACGTTCTATTCTTTAGCAGCATATTGATAAAGACAATGCTGTATTTTCCTCGAACACCGTACACAACCGAGACATGCAAACATTCAGTAATTTATCAACTGCGGTTAGACCACAATGTACTTTGTATGTCGACTAGTCGACCAATTGCAACTACTGATACACTAGAAGGCCAATTCTCGTAAACAAAGTTCGGAATCAATTCAGTTCCCAGTCATGGAAGGTGTTTATAATAGTTAGGTTAGGTTAGACACTGCATTAGCTGCATTAGCAACTGTATTATCAAATTAGGAAGATATGGCGGTCTTTATCATCAGAGAGCGCGGCAAATCTCGTCAAAAGTATGGAAAAAAGATGTGAAGCAACAATAAATAATGACGGCGACTAGACAAAATATTGAGTGACTGCGCAAATGCTAGCATTATGTACTTCAATAAAATGTTTTGTAAAAAAAATTCTGATTATTTTTTTCTGAATGATGGTGGTCACATTCTTGTTAAGATATGGACCTGGATATATATACATACAGTAGCGCTCAAAAGTATTTTGACAAGACTACTTTTGCAGTTATCTTTTTACTGAGTACTTCAAAATAATTTTAGTATTTTTTATATTATTATTTATGATGTATTTCATCCTCTGTGAGTTACAAGTTGGAACTTGTTTGTTATCTTTCTTTGTTAAAAACAAAACACGTCTATACATGCGCTCAAAAGTATTTTGACAACCATTCAGTTCCTTGCTGGCAGCGGTTCTACTCACGCTGTATATATTTTTGTCTATAAGGTATAATTACTCCGCATTTATCAACATGCCTAAGACTAAAGAATATTCAAATGATATTAAAAATGCCGTGATAACTGCCCTACAAAGTGGAATGAGGCAAGCAGAAGTTGCTCGAAGTTTTAAAGTGTCACGACAACTTGTTAGTTCGTGGAACAAAGCTTATAATAAACGTAAAACTATTGAAAATAAACCTCGAAGTGGCCGTCCGAAAAAAATATCCGCTAGTGAAGACCATTAGATAAAAAGGTTATCGACAAGTCATGTCCGAAAAACGGCTGTGCAAATAAAAAACGAGTTACAGGAAAAACGAGTTACGACGTGAATTTACGTGCAAATAAAAAGCGAGTTACAGGAAAAACGAGTTACGACGTGAATTTACGTGCAAATAAAAAACGACTTACGAAGTGAATTTACACGTTTCAAATGTAAAACGCAGACTAAAGGACTTCGGATTACATGGACGACGTCCAACTAAGAAACCTCTAATTTCTGCAAGGAATAGGAAGCTGCGTCTTGCGTTTGCGAAACGGTTCAGATAATGGACGAGTTCAGAATGGTCCAAGGTGTAGTGGAGTGACGAAAGCAAATTTAATTTAGTGTCATCTGATGGTATACGCTACGTGCGACGTCCTGTAAACAAAAGATTTGATGTTCGATACCAAATACCCACAGTAAAGTATGGAGGTGGCAATATTATGGTCTGGGGATGCTTTTCTCGCCGCGGAGTCGGACCTTCAGTTAGGATAGAAGATACTATGGATCGCTTTATGTACGCAGATAAATTAAATCAACAAATGCTACCCTATGCTAAAGCAAATATGGCACCTGGTTGGTATTTTCAACAAGACAATGACCCAAAGCGAAAATCGAAACATGTCAACGACTTCATGAAACTCGCTAAAATCAAAATTCTCGACTAGCCAAGTCAAAGTGCCGATTTAAACCCGATAGAGCATCTTTGGGAAGAACTGAATCGCCGCGTAAGATGTCGAAACTATTCAAATAAAGATGTTTTATATGAAACACTAAGTAACAAATGGAGCCGAATACCCATTGATCGTTTGCAGAAACTAGTTGACTCGATGCCGGCGCGTTGTGAAGCGGTCTTGAAGGCTAATGGATATGCAACAAAATACTAATAGTTAATATCAAAAATAATAATTTTTCTATTTTATAAAATAAAAAACTTTCCTTGTCAAAATACTTTTGAGCCGTGTCGTAAATAATTTTTCTTTGTGTTTTTTTTTGTGTAGAAATACATTACATTTAAGTGTCTTAATTTGTGAAACGTATCATTACTTCAAATATAATCTTTGATTGGAAACAATTTTGTTTTCATTTTTTGTGATATGGAATAAAATTGAGTTGTCAAAATACTTTTGAGCGCTACTGTATGTGGTAAACTCGACTTCTGTGCATTGAACTGATGCACTTTATTTTTATATTCACTGCCTTTTATGGTATACCTGATAATTAAATAGTCAAAATAATTCTTTGTTTAAAGAACAAAATCAAAGAGATACACAAAGCAACTTGTACTCGTAGGTGCGTGACCTCAATTGGTACGAAAAATTAAATAAATAGCAACTCTTGCTCCCATAGAATAAATCGAAATAATAGTCGTTATTTGTTTTGAAATCGTTATGAGAAATGAATCATCTCTATTATGTATTCTGTGTCATTGTTCACTACTGACGATTTCAATAATAGAAAAGAATACATATGTGTAAGTAGTATATTTAAATAAGACAAGAACGTACAGTATATTCTTACAAGTATTTATTTTTGGCGTCACACACGACCCTGAATCTTTTTTTTTTTAGGGTCATGTATCAGTTCCCGCCAACATGAATTTAATAAAATTTATTCATCATCATCATCATCATCATCGTTATCATCGTCATCATCAACAGCCTTTAACAGTCCATTGCTGGACATAGGCCTTCCTTTACTCTATTTGACCTACTATACCACGCTGGCCAAACGGGTTGGTATAGGGTTTGTTTTTGGGTTTCCTTGTCCTTGCAGTGATGTTGTCGTGCATATTTTGTTCTCTTAATCGCCACTTACAATAACCATGGTAAGAATATCGGAAATGACACTCTGTATTAGTAAACCGGCACCACACGGAGAACAAAGGTAGCAAAAAGTAGCAAGCATAATTTTCATACAGTAACCATATTTGGAAACTGACTTTTTTGGTAGATATAGGAGAACAAACACGAGGTCATGGACAGTTACTTTTTATTTTATTTTATTATATTATCGAATAAATACAGCTATGATAGCTTGAACATTTTTTAGTAGACAATACCAAAATTTTTGTTTTTTAATACCTTTTTTTGATACTAATTTCGATTGGTATTCAGTTTGGTGTAGCTTTATTGATTACTTGTTCTAACCTGCTTGACATTTCGCTATATAGAAATAAGTAAACAAGCGTACCTAGGTATATTCTCTGCATATGTTAGAAAAATAACATTTGGGAATAAATTTGCTATGTAACGAATAGGGTGAGACTGATGAAAAAGACGGGATTAAAATTAATGTAATTAAAATTAGTCATAACAGTGTTACGATAGGCAATTCATCATAGGTATTGTAATTAATTAATCAGTATGAAAGAAAAATGTCTCATGTGGTTATCACCTTAGTGTAAGTCATCTTTCCCGGCCTCTGCACTACAACTAAAGATTTTTTTTCATAGATTTTCTGTAAGATTTCCGTAGATAATGCCTGCGTCCGTGTGGTTCAGCAGTGCCTGGATGCCTACTACTTCAGGCGCAGAGTGACCCATACAGAGTGTGGTTTTAGTCGGTCTGGTTCTGACACATCGTCCAGCTGCAAACCCTGGAAACGGCCCGAGGAGGTTCGCAGCTGGACGGTGTGTCTCACACATGTTAAAACAAGGTTTTCTGTAAGATCACACTATCACTTCGTTTGAAACTGACCACTTATGAAAAAACATAAATACGTTTAAGTACATAGATAGGTTTTTTTTGCTGGCATATAAATATTGTAAATATTTTCATTTTATTATATTACTCATTTTTAATTGGCATGAGATATTTATGGTGATTCTGGTGATTGCGTCAATTTTTTTGTTTAATATAAGTTTATGTAGAAAAGTATCAATTTGCATTTATTGGCTTTTAGGTTCGTATAGCCGTCTGTCAAGTAGAGATATGATTGAAAGGTGCTTACCTCAAAATGTTTTATAAAAAAAGTATTAAGTAAGAAAAGAAGAAGAAGAGAAAGATAAAAAAAAGAAATAAGAAAAACTAGTAGGACCTTAAATAAATTCTAGCTGTTTTTTTTAAAAAAAGAATTGTTTAAAATATAAGGTTTTTACAATTACTGTGCTCAAAGTATTGTCCATCATTAGAGATCTCTTTCTCATATCTTTCATGCAGTAATCGAATCCCCCGTCGAAAAAACGATTCATCTTTTGACGCAATCCATGAATCGACTCATTTTTCGGTTTCTTCGTTCTCATCTTTAATGCGTCATCTACCGAAACAAGTGGTAATCAGAGGGGATTATGTCCAGTGAGTACCGTGGGTGGGGTAAAACTTCCCATTAGAGTTTCCAGGTACCTTTTGACTGGTTTTGCATCATGTGGTCGAACATTGTCATGTAACAGAATCACTTTCTCGTGTCTTTGCTCGTATAGTGGCCGCTTTTCTTTCAGACCTCGATTTAAAGGCGTCAACTAAAGTTGATAGCCAGTGATAGATTCATTAAGTTTCAGCAGCTTATAATAAATTACGCCTTGCTGATCCCAACAAATGCTGTAGAAATTTCTTTCAAGTTCAGGTTTTTTACACTGTGGATTGTCGTAGTGAATCCACTTCTCATCTCCAGTGATAATACAGTGCAGAGAACTTGTTCTTCTCTACCGTTGAAGCACCAATTCTCCCGGCTTTAACTCATACGGCACCCAGTGTCACTTGCTTTTGGATCATTCTTAACGTATTTAAACATTTTGAAACTGTTGAAGCATCTACTTACAATCTTTTGCCGAGCTCAATTCTTTATCTTCACACTTTGATGATGCTCCAGAACATTTTAATCTTAAAGGTTAAAGTTATTCTTTTTAAAGCGCCTAAACCAGTCTCTACATGTTGTTTTTGATAGAGCATTGTTGTGGTGACAACCCTTGTTTCAACAAGTGTTCAAGATCGAGTAATCGAGTATCACGTTAAATTAGTGTAAAATTATATATAGAAGAGTGAAAGCAATCCTAAGCTTCTTGAAGTCACTTGAGTCAAACTAATTTATACGACACAAGCTGATTGATTAGAATACAAAATCGGAAACAATTATGGATATGTATGTACGTGTTATATTTATGTCTATATGCTTATATTATGTTATGTATTCAAACTAGCTTATACATGCTAAATCCTCTGTCATTTATAAGTGTACCTTTCTCATATTTTCCCTACATCGCCCAATTGGTTGACTGGCAGAAAATGCCTTAAGCATTAAGTCCGCCGATGCATGTATTTGTGCATAAATATATAAATTAAAAAATTATAAAAAATCGTCAAACATTTATAGTATTTTAATTAGCTTGATTTTATTTTTATAAAATAAAATATAATTTTTAACTATAACAGTTGCCGGAAGAAAATATTTTCCAATCAAAGCAATATAGAAGCTATGTATGAATGTTTTACGGAATTACCCGTAAATATAATTATTTCTTTGTTTAATAAATTTCGTAGTTGTAAACCAACCCTGAACTTAATTGTAAATATTTATTTCTTTGTTACCTACCAAGGTGAAGCATCAATCGTCTTATTCCGGATTACATCTATCAAATTTGGTAGTTCACTTTCAAACTCCTGCGGCACATGTTGATGCACTATCAAAGGTTCGTTGTACTTCAACTGCGTGGCTATCTGGTTTAAAGTCGAAGTTTGCACAGACACGCAGAGGAAAGACTGTCCATACTTCATACCGGTAGACGGGTAGTCGTAACCGGAAACGTTCAAACCGTTGATCACTGAAAGGGAAAATTCTTTTACTAAAAATGCTTTCTTCTAAAACAACTAAAGATAGCTTGATAACTGACAACGTTGCGATAGGATTAAATCCTTTGAATAAGGTAATTGTAAAATAAACATTTTTTTTTCCGGGCCTGCCTAATTCACTCTAATGTATTCAAGAGTAGTGGTCACCATACTCATTGCGAATGCAGACAATGCAGTATGGTGACCCACACTATGGCGACCTAGAGATGTTTTTTCACGAGACTGGGAGGGAAACACGTACGCTGGTAGTGAGTTTAAGATTTTGACTAATTGGCACAGGAAGAAAGAGCCGAACCATTTAGTTCAAGATCGTGAACCTGCCATTCTAAAACGGTGACTTCCTAGTCCAAGTACGTTGTCCTGTAGAGAAAAGGAGACGATGAGACCAGTTGACAGAATTCGTCAGAACACTTTCCATGATAAAGACGATAGAGAACTGCCATAGAAGCGACATCTCTCTTTGCAACAGCAAAGGCTCAAAGAACTCAGTAAATAAAACAAATAAAACATTTAAATAAAACCGTGAATCTTTTATAAATAAACTAATGACAAATAGATTTTTAAAAAGAAAGTCTTTCAAATTAGAAATAAATTAGTCTGTTTTTGGTATATCCTATGTATGTCGTACTACAATATGATTTTATAATGGTTGAAGACAAGTAAATGTTTAAGATAATTCAGGTCCAGATGAAAATCATCTTAACAATACATACTTTAAAAAAAGCTGATGAGCATACATTGGTGGATGTCCATTAGGTTTCGAACATACATACATCCGTTAATAAAGAATTTTTGATGTATAGATAGTTTACGACCTTGAATCAATAGAAGCCTTTAACACTTTGGCACGGAAGGACTTTGAGACATGCAAAGTTATATTATCTTCGTTTATCGTAAATGTGAATGATATTAACAATTTCTCATAAAAATATTTCAAAAGTAGTATAAAAATGTACTTACTATCAGGAAGTGGAGGAAACCTGGGTACAGAATGGACGAGCCAGAGTGAAGTGAACTTGTCTCCCAAAATTACGCCTTTAGTGTGGCCATTCTCTACTCTCGTCTTCATAAACTTGGAGTGCATCTTGCACATTTCAGCTAAGTCATAATCATCGTAGTACTTGTCGCCGAGTTTGAATTTCTTATATTTTTTTACTCCTGCTTGTTTCATTTGCCCTGTGTATGTTTGTTTTGTATATTAGGAAATATAACATAGCAAGCTCATACGTCATACACACTTATGTAAATTACTACATTTCTATTAGACTTAACCATTTAGTTAGACACATATGTAGTACCCTATACATAAACTATTTTATAATGTCTCTTCTCAGGTTTTTAACTCGGTTTTGTTTTATTCTGAAAGGTCTTAAACACCTAAGCTTAAATGAATTTTTGGCTTTCTTTGGCTCATTTTATCATGCATATCTAAATCATAACAGTATTAGTAGTTTAATTACATACAACTCTGTCTCTTCTCTACTCTAACGTAATTATAATAATAATGATATAATAATATACACGTCAAACCGGTTGGTCTGTTTTCCGAGCACCCTCATGCATAGATAAGCACACATTACTATACATTTTATGACATTGGTTGTGATCAGTTCCAATTTTTATAAGGGGAATGTACAAAATATTGTTTTATTTGATTAAGTGATAGAAACTGCCAGTAATTTTCTTATTAATTAGATATAACTTGGTTCTATTCTATTTAAAATCAAAATAAAGTCAGATATGTTGAAAATAAAGAATATAAACATGTAATAAAAAAAATATTATTGATAAACATGTTTTTTTAGTAGATAGTATGAGTATATGAGATACGATTTTGTTTTTAAGATATCTGAATTAGAATTACAAAATATTAAACCAATTACGAAGTACAGATACAGTAGAGCGTCGATTATCCGAACATCGATCAACCGATTGACCGTTTATTCGAACACTTAGCTCTCCTGACGGTTTTCGTAACACCAATGTCTCCTGTAGTCCTCTACTGTTTATAAGTACTAATAGTTTTTATTGTGTAGAGAGAAATGATTCTCTGTCTCTACGTCACTTACTGTTTATAATCACTATTTCTTATTCAATGAAGAAGTGTAAGTACTAAAACATAAACATGGTATATTTTGCCATGCAAATAACTCCTTTCTCACTATGAATAGTAGTTTACAAATACCCTTACTTTATAACCGATCTCATATTACTAACAAACGATAAAGTATATATTGAATTTCTTGTAACGTGTGCTCATTAAAAGAGCCCATAGCTAAGTAGTAAAAGTATTGCAAAGTAAAATAATCTTAGCCAGTTCAGTTGTGGATAGGTGACATTTCTGAACACATTGAGACCTCTTCGTGCCTCAGAGACTCTGTTAAACTATCGGTCTTGATCGTCATACAAACATCTAAACATCTTGTCCCAAAAAGATCGACAGTACTCTTTCTACAGAACTTCGATATGGCCTAAGTATATGGGTTGTGGAGGTCTCATGGTCTCGCTTTACGAAAAAATTGAAGTTCAGCCCTATCAATCTAGTTTGAGAAAAAGACTCGATTATAACATATACCTACTTACCTCTTTTACTTTTCGAGTACATATCAGCGACAGATTGTAATATATCAGGTTGATTTTCCCCCGCAGGAGGTTGATCGTTGTAGACCACAGATATTATGTTTTTGTCCTGAAAATTTCCAAATAGTAAGTAATGGAACATATCGTAGAATTTCCTAATTATATTTTTTAATTTCCTAATTTTAAGAGACGATTGCCTGAATTATCTCTTAAAGTAGGTAGTCTCTCTCATGCAACTGACAAATATTCTTGTTGCTTTCTTCACCCCGCAAAGGACACCGACCAATCTTAGCCTAAACGTGAACAGCTGAGTTGTTAGTGTATTAAATTATGAATAGATGTTTTTGAATTTTAAAATAAATTATGACCACAATTCAAAAGTACCAAAATAATAGGTATATATTATAATGATTTTAGTAAGATTTCATTTGATTACGGTGGTACAAATCGTTTGTGTTATCACATAAATAAACAACCAGATGCAGTAGGGCAAACCATTCAATAGCAGAAACCGAAACAACTTATAAAATGTTCCTAAAAATTACAAAGTACATTAACGTGCTTTATTTTAAAATCCTTTGCTCACTGCCTACACCATCTGCCAGTCGCTTCGGGTGCGCTCGTTCGTACTATGGTTGTGACTGTTTCCTTTTCTGCTGCGATTTACTTTCCAAAATAGATTTCGATTATTCTCCTATATATAAATCCTTAGTAATCAAATGCGAAAGTGTTTGTTTTTGTTTGTCTTTCTTCTGTTTCGCAACAAGGTGATTTTATGAGATGATTTTTGTGTCTAGAGAGAGTTAAGAGGCTGGAGAGTGATACACGCTACTTTTTGCCGCGGTAAAACATCTTATTCCCATAGGAAGACCCATCATGACGCTTATTTGAATCACTTCAAATTTTATAAATTCTGTTAGATTGCGCTATTAAATTTTTCCGCCTGATTAAATATGGTACGAATTCTTTGTTACTAGATTTTACAAAAGGTACTCATGGTTCCTGATAGATGACGCATAGGTTAATAATTACCGCGATATCCAACATACACGCAGGTGGAGACGCATGCAAAATCTAGTCTCGAATAAATAAAATAAATAGTTTGATAGAGACTATAAACAATGCGTTTTATTATACCATAAAACTGACTTGATACAAAACTTCGTAAAATTATATTTTCTATTTGGTATAGGCCACTTAAAAATAATATTGTTTTTTCAATAATTAATTGTCCATGCCTAGGCCAGGAGCCTATGCAGATCTGAGGCGGCGGCCCATGTCGTGCGGTGTTCCACAGGGGTCTGTCCTCGGACTACTCCTGTGGAATATGGGGTACGACTGGGCCCTTCGAGGTCGTCTTCCCCCCGGGCTGGGCGTAATTTGTTACGCCGATGACACATTGGTCACGGCCCGGGGGGCGAACTTTCAAGAGGCGGCGCGCCTGGCCACCGTGGGAGTCTCTTTGGTGGTCGGGCGCATTGAGGCGCTAGGTTTACGGGTGGCCCTAGATAAGACGGAGGCCCTTTTGTTTCATGGGCCCCGTCGTGGTCCACCCCCCGGCGCCTCTATCGTTGTCAATTCGGTCCTCGTACCGATTAAGGCCCAGATGAAGTATCTGGGCCTGATCCTAGACGGCAGGTGGCTCTTCGACGAGCACTTCCGACAGCTTACTCTAAAGCTGGTCGGCGCTGCTTCTGGCCTTGGGCGACTTTTGCCCAATTTGGGTGGAGCCAGCGTCGCGACAAGACGGCTATACACGGGGGTTGTCCGGTCAATGGCACTGTATGGTGCACCGGTGTGGGCGGCGGCTCTGACCGCTCAGAATAGGGCTCGCCTCTGGCGCCCTCAGAGGATATTGGCGGTTAGAGCCATACGTGGTTACCGCACCGTATCGACGGAGGCGGCGTGCGCCTTGGCCGGAACTCCCCCGTGGGATTTGGAGGCGGAAGTGCTCGCCGAAGTTTACCGGCGAACGGCTGACTTCCGGGCGGGTAGTGGCATACGGCCCCCGCCGGTAGAGATACGCGAGTGGCGAGAGGCCGCTCGTCAAGCCACGATGGCTCGTTGGTCGTCCCGGCTGGAGGCTCCACGTGCTGGCTTTGCCGCCGTGGAGGCTCTCCAGCCGGTCATCGCCGAGTGGGCGGGGCGGCAGCACGGGACCCTTTCCTTCCGACTGACGCAGGTCCTTTCCGGGCACGGTTGCTTCGGGAGGTATCTGCACTCGGTCGTCAGGAGGGAATTGAGTCCCGCCTGTCACCACTGCGACTGTAGTGAGGACTCGGCTCAGCACACGCTAGCGGTTTGTTCCGCCTGGGCGGCGCAGCGTGGGGTCCTCACTGCAGTTATTGGAGGTGATCTCTCGCTGCCGGCCGTCATACGCTCCATGGCCGGTAGCGACAGTTGTTTTACCGCGGTCGCAACCTTCTGCGAAGACGTAATTTCGCGGAAGGAGGCGGCGGAGAAGGCCCGGGAGGACGATATCCACTCGGACCCAATTCGCCGCCGGCGAGCCGGGCGGCGGAGGCGCACATACCAGCGCCTCATGCCACCTTGAGTGTGGCCGCGGGTGGACGGGACGGGTTTTCCCCTCCATCCGCTATAGGGGCCAGCCGCGAGGAGGTGATGTGCGCGTGTGCCGTACGTCGCCTAAATAGAGAGTTTATCCGCAGACGGTGCCCGCTTTAGCGGGCAGGCGCTGGGAGGGATCTGGATGTCGTAACAGCAGCGGTTCCCGGATCCCTCCTATCTCAGGCGCAGAGTGGCACACCGTGTGGTTTTAGTCGGTCCGATTCCGACACACCACCCCGCCGTAAACCCCGGTGGGGTGACGGCCCGAGGGGGTTTCCACAGGTTAAAAAAAAAAAAAAAAAAAAAAAAAAGGAGCCTATGCAGAGTAGTCGATGTCCTTTAAATTACACTAAATAAAATCATCATTTTAAAGAACTATTAGTACGTAGTAGCGTTACACAATTCACCTGATATAAAGGCGATAGAGTTTTCCCCACCATAGATCGCGAGTCGCTAATGGCAAGATCAGACATAATCCATCCCCCTCTAAGTTTTGGTGGTGTTAAATGCATGTACGCCACCCCTTTTCGCACTAGAGGGTTTAGATGATTCTTTTCCCTTGGTAGTTTATATACATAAAACCTGAAATAAATTCACTTTTATAATGTACAAATATTAATAAAAACTAAAGGTTTGGGTAAAGATTAAGATAATATTGGTCAAAATTACTTTTAAAGTATAACCCACCGATAAATTAAATCTTAAAACATAAAATTGCTTACTGTAGCTTCTCTGTGGGATATACACATGTATCACCTCGGCCTTTTTTGTACATATTTTTATGATTTACAATTGCATAGCATAACATTTTTAATATAATACATATGTCTAGTAAGGGCTCGCGAGTAACAAAACATTGACTTTTTATGTTATATTTATATAACACTGGTGTATGATAAATATAAACCTTCCTTGAAACAACCTCAATGATGGTGAAAACTGTATTCAAACCTGTTGGATATTTTGGAAGATCTAAGCGCACAAAAAAGAACGCAACACCATTTTATATTATGTAAAGATTATATACAATAGATACACTGGTTATATATTACAATCCAGGCAATAACGCATTATATGAGTGTAAAATATATCCTAGATGATAGGAAGATAATAGTCAAACTATGAGGCTGAGCATGGGCGCTGGGAGGGGGATGCAAGGGGGTACCCCTCCCAGCGCATACTACATATGTTTAACTTATTTCATAAAAAAACGGCGATTTCATAAGTATAGATCTAGTATAATTCTATATTGGTTAATAACATCTGCAGATATAGATGCATCCCCCCTGAAAATGATTCTGATGACACCTATGAGGCTAAGCAAATCAGTAACCTGTAACAAGAAATCCTCAAAAATGCACTTGAGGTTCTTTTAGCCGTTTACCTAAATGAATCCTAAATAAATACTGAAAGGTTTACAAATAAAACTGACACGGTTTCATAAAACGTAGATAATCTGTTAATGATAACTTCATAGTGTCCTACTTTTAAAACTATCAGAGCGGAACTGAAAACGTCGAGGGGGTAAACATAATTACGTCCGTTTCAATCGGCAGGGGTTGCCAAAAAGTATAACGGGACTTAGTAATACCGAACCACATAAAATGTTATTTAGAACATATTGTTTTCAACTTTAACCGAGTATGACAAACGGCAATTGTGGTAACATTAATTACAATTAATAAACCATTTTGTTAATATTACGGCAAGCTTACGATGCAACAAAAAATATTTTGTGATATTCTTTTTTTGCCAACAACGATATAATAGAATAATAATTTATAAACATGAATAAAATAACGATCATTTAGAAACTATAAACATCTTAATGCAAGTAGTACTTTATAGTTAGTATTTGAACTACCCGTAATCGAACTACTAAATATTGACTATCCGTTAAGTTAGTCATTGTAAAGTGAAAGACCATTATCATTGAGACTATTTTATTTAAAAAATGTCACTGTTGTTGTATGTCAAATATAACAATAGTAACGTTTGATGGTATTAGGATGTTTATATGTTCACGGATAAAATGGATACTAACTATAAAGTACTACTTGCATTAAGATGTTTATAGTTTCTAAATGATCGTTATTTTATTCATGTTTATAAATTATTATTCTATTATATCGTTGTTGGCAAAAAAAGAATATCACAAAATATTTTTTGTTGCATCGTAAGCTTGCCGTAATATTAACAAAATGGTTTATTAATTGTAATTAATGTTACCACAATTGCCGTTTGTCATACTCGGTTAAAGTTGAAAACAATATGTTCTAAATAACATTTTATGTTAATTTTATTTAAATCATCTTACACGACCCTGAATGTAAACAAAATTTATAAAAGAATGAAACTGTTGTTAGTATCTAACTTTTAAAGTCGGACATGTTATGCATATTGTAACTTACCAGTCAACTGGTTCCCCTTTCTCATTCCTACATTGTGGCGTCAACCCCGTACAGTCATTCACAAAAATGCAAAACACCAAAAATGCAATAAAACAAAACATCGCGAAGTGTGTACGTACTCCGAATACCACCATTGAAATAACAAGATACCCAGGAAGTTGGATTCTCTGCTCCGGTTCTGACGTCACAGGATAGCGTCACCACTTTTAGTCTAACAAAACAATAGATATATTTACACAACAAACATTTATTATTTCCCCCAAAATATTACGCCTGCAGCTGCCGCAGTAACATAAGTGAATGATTTCATTTCGTTACATTGTCTGTTGTCAGACAAAGGCATGACATTACAACATTGTACCTACAACTAATAATAAACAATGTCGCCTTTATCTGCAATGTCTTAAGGACTATGTTTTTACATTTGAGCGTTAAATAACTGCGCCAATAGATGATCTCACTGACGTTAGGTCCATATCGCTGCGCACGCGTATGATTCACAACGCGGTTTATTTGAATATTAGAGTAACATCACGCATCTGTTAGATAAGGATTAAATAAGAAGTACAAAGTATATGAAAATATATTTATTTCATAATTTTTTAACAGTAATATAACCTATGATAACTGGAAGACAATTGATTTAATGTGGATACAAAATAAATGCTTTTACAAAATATACAATATTATTTTGCTCCCATCTACCATATAAATTATATAAATAAATATTTTTAACCTCATAAAAAATAATACATAATATATTACTGTTGTGTTGGCATAGATACTGCAGCTTTAGCGTGTGATACATCACTCTGTCTCCAGAACGAAACTACTGTTTTGAGTTCAGTGAAGAAGTCTATTCCCTGCTTGCCGCAGAAGTGATTGGTGCCTAAGAAACTACCTCGAGTCCCAGAGAAGGAAAACATAGAAAGAGGTACGGGAATGGGTACGTTGACTCCAACTTGTCCAACGTCAATTTCATTGGTGAACTTCCTGGCTGTGGCGCCATTTGTTGTGAAAATAGCCGTTCCGTTTCCGTAAGGATTGGAGTTAATCATTTGAATAGCCTCATCAAGAGTGTTGACGAATAGGCAGATAAGAACGGGTCCGAAGATCTCTTCCCTATAGCATTCCATACTAGGTTTAACGTCTGTGAGGATGGTCGGGCCGACAAAGTTTCCTTTCTCGAATCCGGGAACTACAACTTTACGGCCGTCGAGGACCAGCTTAGCGCCTTCCTTGACACCTATGGAAATAATTTACTCTGTCAACTCAACAAAAATTCTATCTTTCTATTTCCTATACCTTTTTTTTTAAATAATGAATAAGAAAAGACAACTCTCACACTAGGGATAGATTCTATGTTGAAGGGACTTTACATATATTAATGAAACTGAGCACAACAATTTTTAAATTACGCAAAGTGTCTTATGGTGATCGAACTCACAATATTTAGTGCAGTGGAAAGCGGCGAGGTGACCCCTTAGATCACTACGCCACCCGTGCAGTGGGAATACAATTTAATAATTTAGTTAGTGGTACTCACCAGACTCGACGAGACTCAGGATTCTGTTCTTGGCGTTTACAGAAATAACGGGTCCAACATCGGTAGCGGGAACGTGGCCGGCATTCACCTTCAAGGCTTTTGCGCGCTCCACCAAGTCAGGGATCCATTCCTTAGATTCACCTGTTTCGTTTTACAAACATTTAATATTTTTTGTTCTGTGGCGTTTTGTTTGATGTACACATGTATTAAAAATAATATACATCGCGTTTCATAGTTTGACATAAGCTGTAACGTCAAGCACATATTTAGAATCCATTAGAAAACTTGAATACGAGTCGTCTTAAAGCTTTTGTATAATATTTGTGTGTTTGTTTTTTAAAACATATATCGTTAACTTTGCTTTTAGTGTTAAAATGAACTACTAGAAGCCATAGCTTCACTCGCTCAGATTATCGAGGTAGATAATGATGAGATCTCAAAGGGAAGTGTAGGTACCGACGAAGACGGCGGTGCTGAGCGCCATGCAGCGCTGGCCGGCCGCTCCGAAGGCGGCGCCCGCGAGCTGGTTGAGCGTGTGCTCCTTGTTGGCGTCCGGCATTATCACCCCGTGGTTCTTCGCGCCCATGTTGCTCTGCACGCGCTTACCTACAGGCAAACGATTTCTCTCATATTATTAATATCATAAACTAGCCCTGCCATACTTCGCTGTGGAGAAATGAGGAACAAACCTAACAAGAATATTAGATAAAAATTTAATGTACGATTAGTTAGTATTATTGTTTTATTGAAAACACTTTTTTTGATCTCATTTTTTTTAAAGAGGTAGCAAAATCTAACACATGCAACTTAGCCAAGTATGCCAAGAGATGGCGTGAGAAATTTGCGCGTGAGACGATATTTATTCAGATGGACTGTTTTTTGAATCAGTGTGAAAGTAGATTTCGCTATTTCCTATATAGCTATCTTGATATTATTTAACTTAACAACAACAGTTATTAAATAAACAATAGTTTGAACGCTCGTACCGGCAGCAGATGCTCTGCTGTAGATATGTTTGCCAGCAGCGTCACCGCCGACAAAGGACACAGCTTTGACGTCAGGTTGGTCGCACAGGAAATTTACGGGACCGTGAGTACCGTGAATCACCTAAAACAAAATAGGAGTTTTTAATCCAGTGATATTATAACATGACGCTCATGAAACACCAATTAAACGTAGTTCCTACTTAGGTTTATGCAGTACAAATTGATATAATACTACTAAACAGAAGCAGAAAAAAACCTACATATCAAAGAAATATACAAGAGATATCTACATTAGAATAAGCATTGTATCTTCCAGGCCAATGCAAGTTGCATAAAGTCTAAGATAAATCTTGCCTTGCAATCTAATGGTTACAGTTTAAAACCTCCTTAACGCAGTACACATATGAACTCGTTCTCCAGACAAGCATTTAGTTCAGCTGGAGTATTTATCAACTTATTCATAACGTGTGACTGACGTTATTACTTTAGAGAAGCAACCCCTTTACTAGGAATGTATTCTTGTGTCGCGAGAATCTTTATAGACATACATGAAACGGACACAAAGAACACCCACTGATTGTTTAAAAAACAAAAATACCTAGTCTTGCCATAAATATTGTAATAAAGAAAAAAGAAAATTGTTAACTGCAAATAACATTTATTACTTTTACAGTGTGTCAGTTTAATACATAAATATAAAACAATTAAAAATATAAAAAGCTTATTCGAAGTGGTCTCCATTGGCTGCAATACAGTCCTTTAAACGATGAGGCCAGTTATCAATAGAAGCACGCACTCTTTCCATGGGAAAATTCTTCACTGCCAATCGTATAGATTGTTTTAGGGACTCCAAATTATCATGGCGTTTAGAGCAAGCTGTACTCTCTAAAACTGACCACAAATCATAATCCAGCGGATTAAGATCGGGACTAGACGACGGCCAGTCTTCAGCTCTGATGAAG
Source organism: Hypercompe scribonia (assembly GCA_949316085.1). Lineage (NCBI taxonomy): Eukaryota > Metazoa > Arthropoda > Insecta > Lepidoptera > Erebidae > Hypercompe > Hypercompe scribonia. The sequence continues at coordinate 11,054,925 of OX438981.1, read as the reverse complement.
TCCGAAACGTTCGATTCCAACCAAGACTGCGTGGACCGAGCTTTATGACCCGGCGCCGAGTCTTGCTGGAAGGACCATACTTGGTTATTGAACATGGTGATGTTAAGGGGCTTAACTACCTTCTCAAGAATGGTATCTTGATACACTTGTGCCGATGTTTTGATACCTTTTTCACAAAAATATGGCTCAGTCACTCCTTCATAGCTAACACCCCACCAAACCATCACTGAAGTCGGATAATGTCCACGTTGCACTCTGTCGACTAATTGGGAAGCTTCCTTAGAGCTTTGAGCATAAATACGGTCATTTTGTTTGTTAAAATGTTGCTCAATTGTAAAAATTTTCTCATCCGTAAACAAAATTTTTCTGTGACCTCCCTTTGCGTACCGCTTCAGTAGTTGTTTCGATTTTACCACCCTATTCTTCTTTAAATTATCAGTTAAGAAATGGCCAGTGCGTCTCTTATAGGCTGCAAGTCCTAAGTCATCTTTTAAAATACGCGACATGGTTCTAGGTGCTATCTTCATTTCCCGAGATAAAATCTTTTGCTTTCGGACAGGATTTCTTCGAATTCTTTCCCTTACTGCTTTGACCACCTTTTTCGTACGAACACTACGTGGACGGCCAGATCTTTTTCTGTCACAAACAGAGGAGGTCTCATTGTACCTATTAATAGCCCGGTACACAAACATTTTACTAATACCAAGTGTATGGAGAGTTTTAAAAATTGCATTTGGCTCCATACCTACTTTGTGTAATGCTATCACAGCGATTCGGTTCTCTTTATCACCCCACACCATTTTAATATCGCAAAATATTTTACAATGTATTGGCGCCAAAATGAGAAAACACAATGAACAATCGTATAAAAATGACAGATTCGAAATTCAAATGTAATATTTTTTTATAATTAAGTGTAACAGTATTTATGGCCAGACTAAGTATACCGTGTGCAGTTGAACCGACTCAAGTCGTACACTAGCACAGAAGGGTAAATTTTACACGACAGCTTTTGTGGTTCATAAAACCTTTTTTTTTATCTCAAAGCCTGATATTTTTCTTTAGAATACAGTACAATTAAAAAAAAATCTGGCCAAACTTTTTTAAGAAAAAATCAAACATGAGTATTACACTAATTGATCGATGCAGTACTCACAAGTTGATAGACTGAATCCCCATATTTCTCTTTAGCTACACATCAGACTTTGACCGATACCTATCTTCAAAAATTTCATTCGTTTCCTTGCAATATAATGGACATCATGCCAAAAAAAAGTGGCCCAAGTTATTATAGCTTCAGTTTTGTTCCAATTGGATTTCTTATAAAAATATTAACCTGATTTTCCTTATAAGGATATCATTTTAGAGTATAAAGGTTTGATTTTTAAGCAAAAATATTTAAATGATAATTGAAAAAGCCATTTTTTAAAAAATGAACTATTTATGCTAATGGTCAGTTTTAACCAGTTCAACTGCGTGAGCGTATTTGCGTATTTCGAATCATACTCGGGACGTCAACGAGGCAGTCTACCGTTTATTAAAGTTTTAAAAGTAAAAACTTACATTAACGATACCAGGAGGGGCGCCAGCCTCAGCCAAGAGGTCCATTGTCATTAGAGTCGCGCCAGGATCCTGCTCCGAAGGTTTGATGATGCAGGTGTTGCCAGTCGCAATTGCCGGCGGGAACATCCACAACGGAATCATGATTGGGAAATTGAAGGCCGCCACACCTAGTAAATTAAAAATGATTTATAAGAGATGAAATCTCACAGGACTTTAGTATTTGGTGACACTGACTGATAAACTCGTGGTCGTGGGTTCGATTCCTGCCCAGGACATATATCGTGCGATGAACATGATCATTTGTTTCGTGTCTGGGTGTTATTTACCTATATTATGTATTTAGAAATTTATAAATATATTTATAAGCAGGCTTGTAACCATAGTACAGGTAAGGCCTAGTTTGAGATCCTTTGTCCTGTGATGTGTGAAGTTGTCATTATTATTATATATATATATATGTTATAACTCGGATATAGTTTTACTAATAGTTTATCGTTTTTATGTATATATAGATCATATTTTTATAAAAATCTCTAAGCATTTTTGATCGTTTTTAAGTCTACTGCGAACGGTTTAATTATTATTATTAGGCAATATGGATGTTCTGTAGAAAGACTTGTAGGATTTCTTAGTGCTTCAACTATCCGTAACGATTGCCAAAGATATTGGTATGATAATCGGGACCAACGACTTAACGTGCTCTCCAAGGTACGAAGGAGTCTGTATAAATTAAGAATGGTCACCCATCATACACTGATCTGGCTAGGATTGCTTAACCTTGTAATGTGTTAACCTACACGGTTATCATTGAGCCACGAGCCGCTAGTTATAATTTGAAAAAAGATAAGATGTGCATATGAATAATATTTGATATCAAAATGTAAAACGCCACAATCTAACCAAGCGGCCCTCAATAGAACCAAATATTTTATTTCGAGCACGAAAGTTATAAGACTACTAGTACCGTATTAAAATAATTATTTTGGATAAATTATTAAGATGGCTAGTAAAAGAATCACTATCTTATTTCTTGATCAATTTTAACAAAGAATTGTATAAATGCATTCATAATATGTAACGTAACGAGGTGACCTCAGTGTTACACGCAATTATCATAAAATAAAATAAAATTAAAACAATTTTAATACAAAACAAAATAAAATTTACGTATACAAACGCGTCGTAAACACTTTGAATATTAAGTAATAAAGAATTGTATAATAGTAAACTATGTACAGTCCGTCTATTTCGTGTGGTGACGGTTTAAGAGTATGGAAATGTCACTGCGCTTAGTCATACCAGGTCCCTCGTAAGAGTCAACTAAGGCAGCAATCTACCCAGGACAACATCACTGCAAAGGGAAGAAAACCGCCTGGATAGCGTGGTACATTAGACCAAAACTTTATCCTTGTCTTATTCTTGTTTTTGGTTGTCCGTGTGGTGACGGATAAGGAATGCATAGTGTTACCCATTCAACCCGTTCATCCCGTGTTCATCCCGTGAGTGTCGTAAAAGGCGACTAAGGGAACAAAGTATACAAGACAACATCATTACAAAGAGAAGGAAAACTTGAAACAAACCCTATTCCAACACATCTGGCCAGCGTGGTACAGTAGGCCAAAAACCTCCTTGCTAAGGAGAGGCCTATGTCCAGCAGTGGACTGTTAAAGAATGTGATGAGTAACTATATATATACACATATCATTATTTATTAGACAAATATAATACCCATTACTTACATAATTATGAACCATCATTTTAAAATAATCAAAGATAATACATAAGTAGGTATGTGATTGTGTTATCAAGGTAGGTGGAGAATGTGTTGTGTAAGGTGTTGAACGTGTTGTTATGTGAACAGACCAAAAATATTGTCTGATAATCAAGTGTGTATATTGAATTTATAGAAAATCTTATTAATATAAACAAAGTAACAATATCAAGATACTAAAGCGAGAGGTACGCATTATTCCATGGCAAAGAAGACATTTAAGATAAAAAAAAAATGAATAGTGTCGTGGGACACCAGGTAGGAACGAAGTTCCTTCGGATAATGTGGAATCGACACAATTTGCAAAAAAAATCGTGCTCAATTTTATGTAGGTTTTCTTGATTTTTCTCTTAAATTTTGCTGATTAGTTTTTATTTAAGTACAAGAAAGTATTTAGGAAATTCAGTATTTTAGGAAATAAAATAATAAATTCCTTAAAATAAAAAAAAAACATCGTAATTCAAATTTCAACTGAAATAACAAAAAAATATGTATCTTTATTTTTTTTTGTCAACATTATTTTTTTATTAATTAAAAATTACATAGAAATAGAAAAATAGAAAAAAATAATAATAAATATCTTCCTTGTGTTCGCTTTTGAGCGGAATTCACATTTAAGAGATCGCGTTCGAGATCTAGAAATATGAGACTTTGGAATCAATTTACATGTTACTGTTTTGTCTAATGTGCATTGTCATGTGTTAGAAAGAGGTAGAAATAGTACGAATGTTAAGTACGTGATAGATAGTATGAAACGTAGCACACATGACGCGCTTTCGCGCCTGCGCACATCTCATTTAACGGTTTTATTCCACGCACTTTTTTCCACAGATTTATTCCACAGATTTATTCCACGCACTTTTTCCACGGATTTTTTCTTACGGTTTTACTATCACATTTTTTTCAGTTCGGTCCCGCAGCGAAATCCCTATCCCCTCCAAGCCTGCCGTAAGGAATTTCGTTCCAAAAATCGATTCCGGTTTATATTATAATGTACTATAGCCTACAATAGCCCACTGCTGGGCATAGGTATCTTATTCGAAAATAGATTTTCATAATATAGACACGTAGCTATAGGTAAACTAGTCAAACCATTAATGATCGCGCGTTGTTAACGAATAGATTAAAAAAAGTTCACGTTGAATGTAAACATTAAAATAACAAGAGCAGGCAAAACCCTGTATAACATATTACGTAGTATACTTAAGTATTAGTTACGTATTGTTATGAAATTAATGCTTATCAGTAACTAGTACAGAACGTTATTGTAGAGCAATAAATCGCTGCTTGAGACCGTTTATCATTTATTATTCTTACAGCATAATATCACGAGAGCAAACAAATAGATAAGTGTAGATTCGATCTAATTTAGTCAGAGTGTGCAATTCTACTACTATTTGTTGTAACGATACTAATAATGTCATATTCTAGTACATTTTACAACAAACGTGTCTACAATAGCAATGGTTTCTATAGAAGAATATATTTTTAAAATCAACTTATTGTCGCAAACCTTTTTTTTCTTAGGTAAATAAATATCCATACAGCCTAATCAACTGGAAGGCATACCAAAGACAATATGCATCTTTGTCTTGTTTCGAAGTTAAAAGTTTGACAGCTAGGGATGTTTTTTTTTAATTTAGTCTATAGCCTGGAAAGAGAAAAGTGTAGTTTTTACTATTTTCTTTGTAATTTTTACGTTTTTGCTCTCTGTTAAAACCTTTCTTGGGCTTTAACGAAAAAAAGATATCTGGTGCAACTGTTCTTAAGTATAGTGCTTAGCAACAGATTTGGCAATTTATTTTTATTGGTATAGATTCTATAAAAAAGTAAATAACAAAAATAATTTCTAAAATCGAACTTACCACCCACAACACCAATAGGCACCTTATAGCAAAGGGTGTCCATGTCTTTAGCAATGTTCTGTATGCTGTCACCCAGCTGAAGGGTTGTGATGCTGCAGCAGTGCTCCACTGACTCTGTGGATACATATTTAAATATTTATTGCTTTATATGTAAATGACAAATTATTCTCTGTATTCTTTAGAAGTCATTGGTAACATTAACTGGGTTTTCTTGTGACGACACTTATGATGGATCCATGAGCAATCGTTTCGTCCAATCAAATCCGGCCATGTCAAAATGTAATCGATTTAGGATGTCTCGTCTTCGTAGCATCTGTTAATCCCAAGTTTATTTTTGTTCTAGCTTACTAGTCCAACCGATTTTACCTAAATACCAGTTTTTGCATAGAGCGACTGACATCGATTTTCCAACTCAGAAGATGAACAGAATTTGAAGATTGAACTAGCTGTCCGTATATAAGAGGGTACAGACTTCCCAATAACGGTTGTCATAGATGTTCATTGTAACAGGGATTTGCTTAATCTGTTCTCCGAGGCCTGGGATTAGTGTTGCTAATTGAAAATAATATTGACTTCATCATCAGTCCCTATTAGTTTACTAGGTCTTTCCTAAGAAAGGAGGTTTGCCCTAGTAGTAGGGTCGTCAAACCAGCAGTAGTACTGATCAGACGGATTGGTGTTGTTCAAGTGCTGTTGTCATGCGTAGTCTGTCCCCTTGGCAGACTCTTACTTTACCCAAAGGATGAATAGGGTGGTGACAAAGGGTATTCGCAATCCGTCAACACTCGGACGGGTGCGGTACTCGGTGCCAATAATAATCTACAAATTTGGCACCAAATCCTGGTATGTGCATCGACGTCCGTAAACATCACATTTGGAGCCAAATATTACGCACTTAATTTTAATATTTATATTATATATAGAACTAAATGCAAGAATTATTTGCCTTTAGTTGTGTTAGTCGAAAACAACTGGCAACAATAATAGCATGTCGAGTAGTTTAAGATTCAATTCAATAGATAAATACTTACGAATGCCTCGGAGAACATCGCCTTCGGCATCAGCGAGGGTCTTGCCCTGTTCTTCCGTAATTTTAGCCGCTAACTTACTGCTGTTTTCTCTTAACAAGCGGGCGAATCTGTTAAAAAACACATATTTTTATAATATATTATAAAATACTAGCTATTGCCGGTAGTTTCGTTCGCATTATTATTTTTTACTTCGTGTTTCTAACTTTGAAAATGACAAACTTTCATATCACCGTTCATCCCTTATTTCATGCTCTTAGGGTGGGGTCTTATTTAATCCTTTATTTCATCTTACACACGGCCTTTTGATCCTAAATTATGGTAACAAAACTGCCGATAAGCATACTTATATATTTTTAAACACATATATTTTACATATTTTCACATATAAACTTACTTGAAGAGAAGCTGTTGCCTGGTCATTATGGTGCTCTGACTCCAAGACTTATAAGCATTCTTGGCCGAATCTAACGCTGCTTTCAGTTCAGCGTCTGTGGCTTCTGGAACCCTGTAACAAAACAATTATATTGATCATTGATCAAACATCTAGCTAAATATGTGTATGAATACAGTTACTACTGTCATTGATATTTCATTCACTGTAAGCTGATTGACGAATGAATTTTAGAATTGCTTTTTCGCGAATAAAAACGCGTAGATAAACTCAGTAGAATAAAAATTACAAGTACGAAAGTAACTGTTATCTGCCTGTCTTCGTAACTATCCTATCCTATATACGAATCAGAAAATAAGTGGAGATGTCGGCAGATTTACGTAGATGTTCCACCCTTACCAACTAAAATTCATCACAGTGTTTTGCTGCTTGCCTACTATACTGTTGTGTGGTCAAGCTCAATTATCTTGCGCCACAGAGCTAAGAGAGAAAGAGAGAGTTCAGTTGAGCCTATTAAACTATTTATTTTTGTCATTGCAAATAATTATTACGTCTCTCATCAACAATTAATTTAACATGTGAATTAATGACATCAAGAGATATTCTTATATTTTTTAAGCGTGTGCGGGCAAGAGTGACACCGTTCGTGGCATGGGCGTTGCACGTACTTGTGTTGCCTGACGTTTATGATGCATGAGTAGTGTGACCATGACCATTACAGCCTGGTCCGGACATTTGGCTATTCGATTGACAGTAATATATGTTACTTGGGCATGATGATGAATACATGCATGAGAATCCTGTAAGTATATATGATAGTCCATTGAAGGACAAAAAACTCTATAAAAAAAGGTTTCGGCTCACTAAGACATTGCTTAATTAATTTAAACGTATGTTATCCTGTAATAGTATTTGCTTTAAAGTGGTGATACATTTATGTAATTACTACAAGACATTGTTTTTTAGATTAAGTAACAATATTGAGATTGTACGACAGTTAGCAACAGACAAAAAATAGTAACTGAATACTCGTATTACTAGAAGTAATAATCCTACAAAATCGTTGAAGGTCAATTTTATTTTTCAGTGAAATTGCTGCAAATGTATTCAAGGAGTTTTTAAACTGCATAACTTCACTATATTTCTATACACATTTTTGGACGTAGTTTTTACAAGTAATACACATTGTAATGTTAGCAGAATAAAAAATTAATAAAATGTCAACTGCAACTTAACCAAGATTTTGAGGATTCTCTTAATGGACATAGAATAGATAATATAGTATGCCAATAGGTCAATACAAGTTGCCCTGATTCGGCTCTCTTAAAGGGAAGTTATTCCTACAACCAAGAGTAATTGGAAAGCATAACACTTTGTATAGTATTCCTGTCTATATATTTTTTATGTTTTTGCAATTAATGGCTAATTAAAAAAAGATTCAATGTGTGAAATATGTATTTATTTTATAGGTATTAATCACGTCTCTGCTGACGAACTTTTTATGTAAGAAAGATAAGTTTTCAAACAGAAACAAATAAAGTATAGATAAAGACATCAGAAGGTTATTACATGAATTATTATCACACATTTAAACCCAGATTCAGCACGATAAAGATTGCCAAACAGTGATTATGGGTGTGTCATTATATAATGAACTAATACTGTAATACATTTAATTATGAAAGAAGTTATTGTTGACTGATTAAGAGACATCATATCTTTTTCTTTTTATAGAAGCCTACCAAAGTGACTCTTCTCTGCCTGATGGAAAGCATGAATAGAATCCAAGAGTGGTCGTTGCCACTCACATACTCAGTCGACACATACTCACTGCGAATGAAGGCAATGCAGTTTGGCGACCCACGCTATGGCGGCCTAGTGGCCTAGTATATTATCGTCGAGTTTTCCTTCTGTTATTTTTCAGAGTTTGCTGCCTTAGTTAACTCTTACGATGCACACGGAATGACAGCGGTGGTGACACTTTGTATATTCAATCCGTTACTACGTGGAGAAGAAACATAGGACAGCCTAAAATAAAATTTAAGGGCAAGCTTCTTACGCCGAAAAAAGAAAATTGTGTGACTCTGATGAAACTGTTCCCTTGAATGCCGATTTCCAGAGCTTGGTATTTAATAGATGGGCTGCCGCCATCTAGCCCATCGTCAATGGCTCAATTGGACAATTGTAGTTGGTTGGTTGGACAAGGTGGATTGTAGTGAAATTTAATTACTCACATGCTATTGGAGATAGCTGGCATCCAATCATCTTAGACCAGACATTAAGTTGATTCGTTTCCCAAAATTATTGGTAATGCGCTTTTGAAAAATGTAAATAGTAATCACTGTGATGTTTCTATGAGCTAGTTAGATGTTACCCATTAATGACTTATAGTAACAGGAGGTCAAAGCATCTCATCTAGTCTTTATTTCCCTTCAGACAGATAACAGCAGTCCAGACTATTAAAACTTCATAATGACGAAGGTGTTTCAGGCCGAAATCTATGGTATGACCTTAGTAAGTAAACTAACTCATTAGTTTTTCACCGACCTTAATTTGCTTCACGAACGATAGAAACAGTGGTTTAGGAGTGGATTCGGAAAGAAAAATTAAAAGAAATATCCCACCTATCCAATTCTATAATTGGTCAGTCTTTTCTCTTGAAGACCAGTGAGATTAAAAAACAAACAGCTTCATATGCTGCTACTGTTTCTTATTTACTTTGCAAAGACTTTAATGTATTATAGTTACATGACAACTTTTTTAATTTAGTGAAATAAAGGGCACAAGGAACTAGTCAAAATTTCAAGCTCAAGCGGTTTTGCAATGACTTTAAAATTCACCTTATTTATTTAATATCTCATCTTTAGTAACCTTGATTGATACTCTGACATTTAAAAAATCTTATGTATGCAAACATTTGAGACTAAATAATAATAACAATTGCAATATTGATGAAAAAGAACCAATTTCCTAGCATGATAAATATACATACATAACTGTGGCTAATTTAACTTTGAATGAACTTATACCACATGAAAGTATAAATACCTGCCAATAACTTCATTGGTGGCTGGATTGGTGAGTTCAATCCAGTTTGCAGTCTTTGATTCCACATGTTGACCATCAATATAAAGTTTTGTGGTGGGTGCAGCGCTGCTATAGCTCCTTTTGAGCAGCTGCAAGGACTGTGAAATTGATAAACATGCCAAGTTTAAAACAAGAATTAAAATCAATCTAAAACTAGTATAGTATTTTCAAAAAGATGTTTTAGCTGAATCTTCATAAAAATTGCAGGAATGGTAATGAAAATGAACTAAAATGGGACACCATTATGGTTTCTACTACTACAGTGATACAATAACAAACAAACAGGCAAACAAGCCGTTAAAAACTGATTTTTAGATGCAAGTACTGTAATACTTTCATATGCATTTAGTGATAAGCTCCTAATTTGAAATTATGAACAGACTTTCAATTTTATTTATTGGTTCAATTTTATTGGACCCTCAATTTTATTAACAATAAAAACAACTCAGGTGTTAATTAATAGTCATCTATAATCTATGGATTTTCTCAGTGATTAAATAAATTCTATTCTTACTTCAAAATTTGATACTTAAAACAATTTATCTTGAAATTTAATTTAATATTTAATAAATATAGTAATTGGTTAGATATTTAAAATACCTCAAATTTAATTATGGCAGATCATTCAGATATGTTACCACAATTTTTTTTTAAATCTTCTTTCATTTAGATATTTGAAGGTAAATAAATACTATTAATATAAGATTATTTTCGAAAATTTTGTAATTTAATGCAATATAGTTTGATTGGTATAATAAGTAGTACAATGTTTTAAGTATCCATGTTCTAATACATTTTGCCCTTTTGAATAATGTAGCTCTTTTAAATAACAAATTAGGTACATGTATGCATAAAACTTCTTTGTTTAAATCAAAACAGATAGGTAATATCAAGAAAGGGAAGTTGAAGCATGACAATTCATTTATAGGTTTAAAATATTTAATTAACGAAATCAATGATAGATAGATAAGTTGTAATGACCATAGATTCTTGTGGCTTTAATAAAATAAAATAATACGGCCTTTAAGTGATGTCAAACCTATATAGGTTCTCTGCACCACATTTGAATCTTAAGATTATTGTTTAACATTACGCGAAGTTAAAATGGAAAATCTCCATTTTAAGATCTGCGACTAGATTGCAGAAATAAATTCTATTAAGTTTCTCGCAATCTTTTATCTGTGGTGTTTACAACACGAATAATAAAATTAGAAGCATGTAAGGGTGATTACGCACATTGTAAGACGCGGAATTTACAATCGTAACAGAAACTACACTTCCTTATAATGTAATAAAAAGTGTTTACTTACTTCGGCTCTTAAAACCTTCAGCATTGTACAGGATCTGTTTAAAGTATTTTGTTATCCTCTAAAAACTATGTATTACAGGGTCGGTGAGCGGCCGCCGACTGTAGGGGAGGAAGGCGACTGATTAAAATAGAATATAAATATTCTGACCTTGAATTGATAAACTTGAATTTCATTTATCCACACCACACATACGCAAATATTATCATATAAAGTGGTTTACAGATTACACTTACGTACATACTTTTGACAAGTTTGACTTTTAGATTTGTTATTATCAATGCGTTTCGTTCTACGGTGCTGAGAGCATAATTGAACTTAATTTTCATCAGTTACATTCACACCACTCTGATTATTTTGATTAATATTTTTGTTATCAAATGTTTAACAAATAATATTTGTTTTAAATGAAAATATTATGAATAATGACGTTTGTTGTACTATTTCTACAATTTCAGCTTACACTGTTTAGCCATGTTGACTGGTAGATGGCATTAGATGTACAAATTAAACTCACAGATTTAAAGTGTTTTTAAAATCGTTCTCAGTTCTAACTTGTTTCTTATTTGCTTATTTTTTGACCCAACTCACCAAACGAGGGGTGTCGAAGGCACCTAACGAATCCACCGATTTGTTTTTTCTTTTATTATTCAAAAGCAAGTTTTCTAGCGATTATGATCAACATTTTGTTCATACATAATTGTATCATTCATATAGTAGATATCTGCATTGTCATGTTTTTGACCATATATTAACTTTAAATTTTTAATAAAATTTTAAATTTAAAACATAATTAGCAATATTTTGTAGTATAAAACTCGTCGGTCGGAGACCCACTAAATTAAAAAAAAATAAAAGACGTGTGGCACTCGGAGACTGCCGCGGTTAAGTTATTTATTGTATAGCATTTTTATCAACTTATGTAATTATAATTATTTGTTTATTTTATTTATGCAGTATTTTTTTTCCTTTGTTTTTCTTTGATATTAATTCAACTTTTTGAGCGTGGTGACCGATAAGAAAATATTTTTATTTCTTTTATTGAATAAATGAGAAGTTAATATTGTTCAAAATATTTTTATTATCTTGCAATACATGTAGGCTATTCAGGAATATTTATCATTGAAACTATAGGTTTATGGTAACTGAAATAAGAAACATAAGTTTGAGACTTGATATCTTCTAAATATCTAGAAAATACCGCGTCAATGGTGGTCCCATATTTTGTTGTGGATTCTTGTGGATCATTATTCATTTTCAAATTCAATATTTTCGAAAGAAAAATTTTCTCGTGACTTCCTTCATTAATAAATGCACTTTGTTAATTCATATTTAAAACACTACACAAATTATACGAGTAGAGCAGATATTCGCTGCTGTACGTGCGAGCTTCGTAGAGTCGTATCATGAAGTAAATACAAAGAAGAGGTGCCCTAACGCCGAAACTCTAAGCAGGCCTGAGTCACCAGATTGCGGGGCGAAGAGGGGATTACATATGCGCAGTAGCGCCGATACAACCAATGCCACCTAGAGGCGAGTTGCTGAACTAAAGAGACAAGCGTAATATTCCAAAAAGTCATTAAAAGTTCTGCTATTCATCGATAGATGGCAAAACTAAAAAGTATCACCGCTGTGCCGGTCAGAGTGCGGGGTGTTAGGTTATTTTCGTTACGGAATTTCTGAATTCGGTCTCCACGCTCAAAGTCCGCGATAGAAATTATGCAATAGCTTCATAAAAAACAGTCTTTATTAACAAGTCCCCCAGCGGTACGACGTTTGGATTATAAAATGTTACTAATTAAGTACTTAAATGTTAAAGTTTCATTATTTTATATAGATTTGTTATGTCAAGGATATTTTGTTTTTGTGATTCTTTTTACAAAGATACTAGATACCTTAAATACATATGTAACAAGTTTTTAAGTTTGTCAAGCATTAAAAGTGATATGAATTTATAAATAAGAATGAAGTGATATTTATTTTTGATTCAAGATGAAGCAAGTTTATATGTGTAAGACATTTTATAAAGGCAAACACTAATCTTTAATTTTAAAGACATGAAAGTATAGGTTTTAATATCAATAATCGTGGTTATAAAGTCTACCGTTGCACTTTACATATGTAAGAATCAAATAACGTCTTGTAAATCTCAAAGACTTGTAACTTCTTGAAATAGATCATAAATTTAAACATTACTTTTTGCAACAGTCACAGGATAACTCTAAGGAAAGTGAAATAAATAAACGGAGATGTGAATACTAAATAAAATACTAAAAATGCAATCCCTGTAAGATAAATACTCAACGGCAGCGACTGCCGTATAAAGTTCTAAGATTTTATAAAGACGCCACGGTAAACTAAAGATTTGAGAAAAACCTTTGCGCTTCTATCCCTATTTAGTATTTAATTTGCTGTCTTGATAAATACTTTAAAATTGTAGAATATTATTTTATGGTAAATATGTTAACTGTGATTAAAATTATTTGTTTTCAAAAATTAATTAAAATTGGAAATTCACCGATAACGTAAGCTATATAGTCCAAGAGCCCGTGAGTGCCAGACCTTCGTCATTTTATAAAAGCTGAAAGTTCTTCTATGTGTGTCCCTAGTACAGGTAAGAATGATCCCCAAACATGAAGCTGAGGCAGCGGTGGCTTTGGCAGATAACAGGCAACAAAGGTGTGTAAAATTCCATCTCAAATTCGTCATGATATAAAACTTGATTTTTTTATATTTGATTCATGATAATATCAAAACTCACGTTGCTCATTGCCAGACAGTTAGTATGGTTCCAACCCTCTGCCGGACACCCCTAAACTATTATAATTTATAATTATACTTACGTTATATTATAAAACCTAAGTTTCATATATAATTTTTTGGGAGCCTATTAAACTATGTTTACATAGTAGCCGGACAGTTTCGAAGGTTCTATCATCTTGCCAGACGCATTCAAAGTGAGTAGTAATCGGGAGAGCAAGGAGCGAATACAGTAACTAAACGTTATATTATAAAACCTAAGTTTTATATATAATTTTTTGGGAGCCTATTAAACTATGTTTATATAGTAGCCGGACAGTTTCGAAGGTTCTATCATCTTGTCAGACGCATTCAAAGTCAGCAGTAATCAAGAGAGTAAGGAGCGCATACAGTAACTAGTGCGAATGAAACAGAGCGCTTGGTCTATTGCGGGATTTCACTGCGCATCCATTGTTATTAATTTCAAATTGTGCAGTTTATTTTTTCTTAATCCAGAAATTTCAATAATTAATTTTTACAATTTCAATAACAAATATTTAAAATAATACTGAGTAAAATTTTTCTCATACAATGTCAATTATGTCGAAAATCTAATAATTTAATTGATATTATTTTTCATTTTTAAGGAGTTTATTATTGTCAATGCTATTAAAATTATAAAGCCAATAAAACAAAGTAAATCAAATTTTAGTGTTTATTATACCAAAGGACACATTTTTTTAAGATAAAAAATTTACAGAGAAATTAATTTATTTTAATTAAATCTAAATATTTTCATCATTTTCATCGTTATCGCGCGCTCACTAAATCGGTCCACACGTTAGCAGTTTAAACGTCGTAAGTGCTGTGAGCACAATTCGGACCGCAGCCTTTGAATGCGTCTGGCAAGATGATAGAACCTTCGAAACTGTCCGGCTACTATGTAAACATAGTTTAATAGGCTCCCAAAAAATTATATATGAAACTTAAGTTTTATAATATAACCTTTAGTTACTGTATACGCTCCTTGCTCTCCCGATTATTGCTCACTTTGAATGCGTCTGGCAAGATGATAGAACCTTCGAAACTGTCCGGCTACTATGTAAACATAGTTTAATAGGCTCCCAAAAAATTATATGTAAAACTTAGGTTTTATAATATAACGTAAGTATAATTATAAATTATAATAGTTTAGGGGTGTCCGGCAGAGGGTTGGAACCATACTAACTGTCTGGCAATGAGCAACGCGAGTTTTGATATTATTATGAATCAAATATAAAAAAATCAAGTTTTATATCATGACGAATTTGAGATGGAATTTTACACACCTTTGTTGCCTGTTATCTGCCAAAGCCACCGCTGCCTCAGCTTCATGTTTGGGGATCATTCTTATGTGTACTAGGGACACACATAGAAGAACTTTCAGCTTTTATAAAATGACGAAGGTCTGGCACTCACGGGCTCTTGCTCTAATATTGTACTTACGCGATGAGAGCTACAACACTAGTAGCACGGCAATTAATTCACCGCGAAATTTTAAAGCAACTTTAAACATGTTGCAACTTACCTTTGAAAAAATAGACAAGACAATCTTTTGTTAAAGATACTCGTAAATATTCTTTGTTTGAATTCGTTGATAGTTATAAATCATGATGAAATGCTAATAAGGATTATGTACACTGTCTTGTTATACTAGACATGCGCTTAGCATCCGGTGGGGTTGTCAGGGTGGGTTACAAAGCAGTCGTTGATTGGAACAGAACAGACCACTGTGATGATAAGCCAACACTTGATCAAACAGTCACATAGTAACTCTACTGTACGGGGTATTCATAACACTGCTGTCTATACATATTTATATGGATTAGTGATCTCAGAAACTGCACCTATGTAGACAGCAAGGTTATTTCTGCCTTAATTTAATTAATTAATTGTTGTCAAAACTTCTTAAAATGCAAAGGTGTGCTTTAGAAATTCAGCCTAAGAATTAAACGCTGAAATTACAAACGGATAGAATATAGCTAAGTATATTTAGCTTTAAGTAGGATCTAACACTACATATCACGACTTAGCAACAGAGAATCATATAATAACATAATAACTTGATCGTGCATGAATTATCATGATTGCGTTATAATTCTAAGATTTTTTATTATTTCCATTCGTTCTGAATCAGTAGTATTGGCGCTGAAGTCATTTACTGTTAACGTTAACACCGGGTAACATTGTACATTTTAGCCCATATTTTATACCGTACTCTCTGTTCAAATAAAAATTTTCACATTTATTTCTATGTTTTCATAATTCCTTTATATATTGAAAAATAATTTCATGATTTAATATATGGACAACGCCTGGCTGTAAACTCTGAGCAATAAATTGTAGTAGGTAAATAACAAAACCAGTGATCATGTGGCGGCTGAATTTCAATCATGTGTAAGTCTTCTTTTATTTCTTAAGTCAGTATCCATAACTTGCATTCTCTATGTAAAAACTTTTGTACCATGACAGGACAAAATATTAACGGGACTTCCTTTTCTTCCTTTTTTTTTCTTGTGTGGACATCGGCTCGGATACCATCTATTGGTGGTTATGTCGGACTCGAACCGACCAAAAACTGCACGCCGTCTCAGGTACCAGTAGCTGGGGAACCAGATGTACCCTAAAAAAGAAATCCCTGGAATCCCGACATACCTCGTGCCATCTACCTACTACTTGCATACGACCCCTTTTCTGTCCCCAAAAGAGCACACGTGCGCCGTAGCACGTCGCGCTAACACCCTGGCCTGCTTCTGCTAGAGTGACAGGTGGCCTCACCTGTCATCCCCAGGTACACGGGACCCCTCAGTTTTGTGTAACCGTTTTATGCATAATTATTTACTTAAATTGCTTATAACTTAAAAAGTTAAATACATCGTTTACTGTATTTCTTCTACATAAAACACTAAGGGCTGTAAATATCATTTGCTTTAAAACAATCCTACCCATCCTGTGGATGCAAAGCTGGTTAAGGAGCAAGCTATGCAGAAAAACAGCACTTAAAAGGGAAGTAAACCCGTCCGTAACACTAACCCGTCTAGCTAACGTGGTATCGTAGGCCAAAACCTCTTTTCTAAGGAGATGCTTATGTCCAGCATTGGACTATAAAGGGCTGTTAACTTGATAACGAAGAATCTTCTGAAATTTTAAACTACAACATATGGGTATGCCTGACAATGATGGAAACAATACTAATTATATATATATACATATATTTATATAATCAAAAACTAATTATATCTGTAGTCACAATGGCTCAATGGTGGTTTTTTTTTGGATAGCGTTTGTCCTTCTTTAAGACTTAATTAAGTCATTTTTAGTAGCCACGTATAAATATGATTGCATTGTAGTCATTGTTTTTTGGCTTTCGCGAATTTAGGCAATAGCCTAACAACACTAATTCTAATAATACTATTAAGTTATAAGGGAGTCGACTGTCGAGTCAAATTTGTTCCTTGATAGACACGGTTACTTTTTACATGAAATTTTATAGTGTTACCGGACGTCATCTCTACCAATTACCAAATGTTGATTTGAAGATATAAAATTATTAGGTTGAAAATAAAGGACAATTCAGGCTGTACTTTAGGATGTTACATTTAATGATTCAGACGAAATAATTTACTTTAAACGTAGGAGCAACGAATTTACCATATTGCACAGATCGCGGTCATGGATGAACACCAGCCAAACCATTCTGGGTAACCAAACGATGACACATCTAGCACGTAAGCATGTTAACACTTGAAACAAAAACAACACAGTCACTTCTTACATTTCTTTTGTGTTTCGATTATTTCGAAACACAAAATTAAATTCGATTATTTTCTTTGCAACACAAGTCAGTATAAATGGGATTTTATCCCATACATACATATGGTCTGTAAAATCAGCACCACCGTAAATCTTAATACAAAAAAGTTAAATATACATGCACAAAATCTTCACTGGTTAGTCGCTAAAAATACTTCCTAAACTTACTGCCCTTCACCGCTGAATGGAGGCCTCCATCAAAGAGCACCAACCATCCCGGTCTTCCAATCATGCTTCTTTCAGTTTTAAATCCTTCTTGAAAGTAGATACTTAACTCATAATTAATTTTATCAAATATGACAATTTATTTTAAGAATAATATCTGACACATTGCCATTGAGACTTCACACTTTATTTTGATATAAAATGCACTTTTAGGATTCGTGCTATGTACAGTATCTATATTCAAATAAATCTAACACGTTTTTCATAAAGGGACTAAAACAATACCTTGAACCCACATGCTCATACATCATATGCCCCTATGTCGTGTCACTGCTATGCATGGAAAAAAGCAAAACTGAAAATAGACGGATTATGCAGAGAGTGGCCTATGTTGATAAGAGGGTCAACGACCGGCCTATCGGTCATGCACACACGCCTCACCGTACAGAATGAATATATACATATACAAACAACACGTATATATGTATGTATAAAGTGTTCGTGTGTGTGAGGAGAATGACTGATTGAAACGCAGATGAAAATTTAATATCGCGAAACGATTTTCACTCCAAAGCCATACTGAATATGACTCTAAAAATTGAAACTGAATTCAATAATCAAATGTGATGTTTTTGTTTAAATGAACAAAGTTATAAAGTCACAGACTTATTTGTAATAAAATGTGTCTCTAATACTGGTTGACTTCTAAATCTATAACGAAAGTAGTAATAACTAGCAATATTTTTAAAAAGAAATCGTGTAAATCTTTTAATTTAATGGCGTTTTTTCATGTGAAATGTTTGGTAGGTACTTACGTTTTTCTTTGAAAATAAATACGTTCGGATTTGAATGACTTCTATATTTAAATCTATAAAACTATATTCTTATTTTAAAATGAAACATGTTCCAAACTGATTCAAGTACAGACAATACGGTAGCCGCTTTCTTCTTTTGCTGTCAGTTAACACTAATCGGTGATATTTGAAAACAAAAGAATTGGAATGAGCGGCGAGTGCAAATGGGTTTAAAAATATCTCATTCCGTTTTAGACAAGTACAGTCCAGCACAACCAATAAAAAGCTTTTAAAACTATTTTACGAACTTAAATGTTTCCAATGTAAATAAAGGAAGTAATTTGTACACGTAAACTGAAATTCGAGTGTTATAATAGCAGTTACATTATTTTATACGGCTTATAAATAGATCTTATTCACCAAACAGAAAATATTACACACAAACATTGTTACAACACTAAATATAGATACTCTCTCTTAATCATTCATTCACTACTGAGGATCATGACTCCCATTCATCTTGTCTACCATCTGTCTCCATCAATTGTGTCCAGTCGCTTGGTGAAACGAGAAATATAGAGCGATAATGTAAAGTTTGTTGCAGTTGGTATTCTTCTTGCTTTAAAGATATTTTCATTCTTTTTATTTTTATACGTACAAACATGCTTAAAAATCAACTGACAATTCTATGCTCGCAGATGTGATTTTAGGATGAATCAATAGACAATAATATACATATAGTTGCTTTTTTTAATGTGATTGAATTGAATGGCACTTTAAAAATCAACGCACAAATTATGATCGATTTGCCGTACTTAAGAAAATACTATGACCGTCAACCGCAAGGATGTCCCTTTCGCCTTTTTTGCCCAATGTGTGCAGATAGATTTTTAAAGGTTAAATCCCTTTCAAAATCACTTTTGATTACTGTGAAGGCAACAAAGTCAGATCACAGAGATAACCCTATTGCCTAACTGGGAATACCCAGAGGTCCTACTATGGTCAAAGAATTTTGACTTGTTATGTGTAAAAGCGGTAGTTAGTTGTTAATAAGGAAGTTCAAAGATCTACAGTTATATAACTCAAAAAGAAATAAGTACGATAAGTCCTACTTCATTTCTTCTTCCTGTTCCCACTACGATTGCTCACCAACTACAATAGTCTCTTTACACGAATATTGACTTCAATCGCTTCTTTCTTTTCACGCATAAGGTGTGTTCCTCCGAGCGCGATAAGTATTAATCGTAATTCATAACTTTTGTGAGGTTTTTTAAATTCTGGAGAAAGATTTTTTTTAATCTGACATAGTCTCAGAAGACTATTTGCCTCCTTGCGAACGATGTCGATAAAAAAATAAGTTAAGATAGAACAGTTGCCGAACTTATTACTAACACAAATATTTATATTAGCTTAACAAGAACACTAAAAATGTGTGATCGACGTTGTTCATTCTTTACAAAAAAAAACTTTTCCTTAACTGATTAGCGACATTTAGTCACATCATATGTCATTTTACTCGTGACTTTGGTTAAAATAGAACTTCGTATTTACGTCACACAAGAAGGTATAATAGGTGACCAATAATAAACAAAGTTTATATGAAAAAATATTATTTAGTACTCTGTGTACATACTTATGAGGATGGATGTATACCTAATCTAGAAAGGAATTTGTTTTTTTTCGTAGTAGACTTTGCACAATTTTATAGTGGGTTTTATGTTTCAGCTATAAGTTCAGCTTAAGTAATATGAGTAGGTGTATAGTAAAAGGTAATCGTTTTTATCTACTTGTGTATGCGTGGTACCTATTGTACGCAATGATCATGCAAATTATTTATGATACATACAATGCTGTATATAAGATAGTAAATCAATATATACATCGTAAAAGTAACTTATTTTTGTGGATTACATCACCTAGTACGATACTTTATGTATATTAAATTTAGCATAGTTGTTATGATGACATGCGGTAATTGTGACAAGTCATTGACCTCTATAATGTTTTCCGTTTTGAAATATTCCATCGTCGCTCACTTTCGAACGAATTTTCAGAGCATATATATATGGTGGTGTGGTGACGGATTTCAGGCAGTCCGTGTGGTGACGGATTAAGAATGCGGAATTTCACCTTCCTATTTATCCTGTGTGTGTCGTAAGAGCCGACTAAGGGAGCAAAGTACAAGACAGCATCACTCTAAAGAGAAAGAAAAATTTGAAACAAACCCTATACCAACCCATCTCGATTAGCGTGGTATAGCAAGACAAAACCTCCTTTCTAACGAAAGGCCTATGTCCAGCAGCGAATTGCTGAAGGCATGCTAAAGTAAATGATGGCATGTAACGTAGTGCAGACCGATCAATTTGTAGTTGGAGTACAAATAGAATACAATCAAATGAAATTGTAGAATGTGATATCAAGACAAAGAGACATTTTTAAGTGTTAAAAATAACTGTTTTTGTTTTTTCTCGTTCATTCTATTCTATACGTTATACAAAGAAACATAGATACAAAAAATGTGCTCAACACAATCATCAAACCCTCCTTGGGACCTCTATTATGCTGTGCTCGTCTTTTATGGTTTACTGAGATATTTGGACAAGAATACATGATTTCTATGAGTATTCCTGGAAGTTACAACTGACTTCCGGGTAATCAAACCTTTATTAAAAAAAAATATTTTTAAAATGATTTCATTAAAGACGAACTTCTGAGGTAGTAAATATCAGAAAATAGTACACCCAAATCAAGACACTTTTAATGTTTTGAAGTCGGTTAAATAAACAAAAATAAAAATAATTTTGATGAACAATTTCAGTGGTCATTCATGTAAACACTGGTTCAACAGTCAGTGTGTAAGTAATACTGTTATTTATTGATGAACACTATTCATAAATAACGTTTGCATTGAATTTACATTTTTCTCAGACAGTTATACATAATCTTATTTACATATAATAGAAAATTGCAAGTGAACTTGACGTGACTTTCATTGAAGTTGGTTAGCAAGAGGAGTTTAATGTTTTTTTTTGTTACTTAAACCCGATAACTATGAGCCGTGTTTGCAAAATATTATCCAGCACCTCTTTAGTTTTGAATAAACCAATATAAAAACATAATTTATTAAATTAAGACGGCTAATATCTAAATATCTCAGAATGATCACAGTTCCCTATATAAAAATATTCTAATATGGGGAGAAAGCGTAAACTGGGCTTGATATGGTTTATTGGATTTTTTTAATATAATTTTTCGAATCGATCTAAAATGAAAATATGTTAACAAGGAGATAGTGTAACAGTTAGTTTTAAAATTGGAAATAGGTAAACTATTTAAGGAACTGCTGTTTATAACTGTTCGAAACTATAAGTATATGGAAGCATGTACGGTTACATAATTACGATTGCAGAATCATGACTGAGACGATTACATAACGCATTGATCAATCAACGATTAACAATGAGGTAACGCGTCCCCAAGAGCAAGCGGTAATTGGTACCTCTCTGTGACTGCTACGTAATCAACTTGCAAAATTAAAAGAGCTTTGTTGCTTATAGTATTCATTTGAAAATAGAAACCTAAAGTACATATTCGAAATTAGTCTGTCATCAGTTTTTGATGAACTTTTTAGAAAACCATAGAGACCTAAATTATAGTGCGAGACAGACAGCTTTATCGGAAAATAACGGTATTATTCTTATTTACTATACTTGTAGTACATACAAACATTCAGGCTTCATTGCCGTCCCGGCAGAGAAAATTTAAAGCCAATCACTACGATCGTGATACATTCTTCCCTACGACATTAGGCCGTACACATGTTTAATACACTGCTATATTCTGGCGAACCTACCCGCACTGTCTGAAGTAAAAGACAGAAGAAGAGCACTCTTTGTATTCAGTCTTTAATAACTCATTGTTGGGTATAATAATAATTTCTCACATCTTACACAGCCAAACTAGGCAGAACCTACCACCCAGACTACTGATAAAATTACTTATATATTTTTAAATATTTACATATTATAGACAAATAATACCCAGACACAGAATAAATTATTCTGTTCATTAACCAATTAAATGCCCTGGATGGACATTGACCCCACAACCTCTGGCTTAAAAAACAGGATCACTAAGCACCAGACCAACCGGCTAGTAAAACCCTTTTCATGTACATGTCGAGCAGTGCGGTCAAAAAATTAAAGAAGCCTAGAAAACATTATTCAAATCTTTCAGTGATGATGTACTTCTAGAAAGTTTCGGGCACGGCGGCCAGTCTCAACGGAGACCAACCAACTATACAGCACATCAAAGTGCACATGCGTGTGCTCAAACACAGGTACACTCTGTGTTTTCTCACCCTCACAATCCGATGGGACAGTTATCCGACACGACAAGGGAGAGATTAGGCGCAGAACCAACGGCTTACCGTGCTCACCGAGGCACGAGGGTTAAGACCTCAACTTAAAAACTCCTGGTTTAAAGTATTTCTGTAACCAGAAAAATTTTAACACTTTTTGACATGACCCGGACATCGCACCCGAGACTTCTTTATCGGTATTCACATAGTAGCTTACCGCTAGACCAACAAGGCAGTTCTTTCAGTACTTAGATATACAAATACATTTTAGTACTTATTTATTTAGTATTCAATTATCACTGCCAAAATATTATATTATATTTTCAAGCAGCTGTTTATTATCTAGCCCCTTTTATTACCCGATAATAGTTTATCTAAAGATTCAATGAACTTTGATGTTATAAAGATATACATATGTGTTTTAAGCGTCATTGATATCGTCCCATTAGTAGGATAATGTTCACATTCGTGGAACATCAACTAATGATCAGATAAGTTTTAATTCAAATAAATCATGCTAACAAAAATATATGTAATCTTTAGTTTGTAACAAGTCCAGAAGTCCTATCGCTTAAAATAATTTATTACCTATTGTTTTAAACATAACATTAAGACATCGACAGTATGCACTTCACGGATGCATTTGAAACAGTCACGCTACACCGAGATGTTGGTTCGATCCCCAAACGGGACAGTATTTTGTATGATCCACACATTATTATCCTGAGTCTGGGTGTTCTTTATGTCCGTTTCGTGCTGGTTTGGAAAGTCCCCCAAGTCACAAGATTAGCTTCTAGTGTGGCAATTACTTTAACTGAAAAAGATATTATAGTGTACCTTTATAATGAAACTAGTTATACGCATAACAGGAGAAGAGAGAATTAGTATACCACTCTAGTGAATAGGCCGAGCGTTTCTTCTATTTACACCCTTCTTTTGTTTTAGATATTTAGTTATGAAGTAGGTATTTTAACCTGCCAAGAAGTCTTGTGCTTTTCCTTCAACAAACCATATGTATAGTACACTAATATATGTAACTATTTTTATGGTATATCATTATAAGCTAAAAAATAAAATTATCTGGTGAGTAAATAACAAAATAGAAATTAACTTCAAATGAAGTAATTCTTAGTAAGGATTTTAATTGAAGTAAGTGCTATAAATGCAAAAGTGTGTTTGTTTGAACGTTTGTCTTTCTTCCACTTCCCAATGGAGAAATTTATTGATTTGAGCTTTGTGTTTGTAGACAGTTAGGGGGGCTGGAGAGTGGTATAGGCTTTTAATGTAGTAAACCATCTCATTCCCATTTGAAGATCCGTTGTAATGCGTATTTAATTCATTCCAAATTTTAAAAATTTCAATGAGTTTTTTCAACAAATTGCAAAATATGTCATTAGACTTTATAAAAATAGTGGTGGTTTCTGATACATAGCGCTATAGTGAGATTTTTAATTTTAAACATTTTAATGCGCTATATGGATGTTTGCTACTCTTTCAAGCAAAAACTTCTGTATGGATTTAGATGAAACTTTACAATAATATAGCTAATACTTCAGAATAACGCACACGCTACTAAGTATTTACCGCGATAACCGACATACAATACCGATATACGCGGGCAAAACATAGTTTCCTTATAAAATCAAATGTATTTCAAGGAAATGGAATCATTTTGTCAAATGTTCTCTCTCATTTTAATCCAGTCTTAGTGAGTTTAAATTTTGAATCGTAATAGGTACAAAAGTATGGAAAGGGAATGTGTAGTTTATCCTGCAACGCGATCTCATAACAGTGACCATATGCAATATACACATATCGGCACGTAATCTAACGTTCTCTATTCCAGAGTTAGGTCAACGTACGCTGTATCGCTCATTTAGCTATAAACAAAGTTTATCGAACAAACACACACTACAACACAATAGCTGAGAACGACATTAAATTCAACCACAATAACCGTATAAAATATTTTTCAGTCACAAATTAGATCGACGGTACACTGCCCTGCGGTTATTCATAACGCTCACTCACATTTGCTAGTAAAACTTTATAAGTACAACAATTGATCGCAGTTTAGTTTATAATAATATATTTCGGATACTTTCGGATATTTGACACATAACATCTAGTGTTAAACTAAGCAGAGCTAGTACTACGAAAACTAGATTGACTGATAGAGTACTTAATTATTTTTTTTTGTAAATACATACAGATCGAACACAGAAAACACCTAAACTCCGAAACAAATGTTTACAGAACACAGAAACGTTTGCTCTGACCTGGAAATCGAACCTCAGCCCTCGACATAGCAGTCGCATATGCTACCACTGAACCACTGAGGCAATTATAATTTAGGTAAACTCAGGATATCCCTAAACTATGTGAACCAACGTTTAATTACACAGTTGACACTTAAAAATGTGTTAAGCTAAGTAAAAAGTAACTGTTTGCTTTTCTAATTCTATTTAGTTACGATTATAACCTCGTAGGCATTAGGCAGTGGCCTCTGAGTAGTGAGTTTCTACCCACATTTCGTCAACTATAATTTTAGTGACACGAGCATATGCTAATAAGTCGTGTAGATAGCGAGTTACGTTTAAGACTAATAAACTCTTAGTCGACACTAAAACGATTTTTTCATCCCTGAAAAAACGGACCTTGTGCTATGTCTACAACAGTCAAAATACGAAATATATTTATATTCAATAAATTAATTTAATTACAATTGAAATTAAGGGTATTGTTTTAAGCCAAGAGATAAAAGTTGAATCAGCTATATACAAATATAGTTTGAGTAAACATGAGTGGTCTGACAATGACAACGACATTCCCCTTGAGCGACCTTTAGCGAGCGTCTTTAGCCTTCCTCTTTTTGTTACTATTTTGATCAAATTTAATTAATAAAATTTTTTCCGTGTGAGTTTCCTCGTTTCATTTTATAGTTGGTCAATGAAAACGAGTTTAGACTATAGTCTTTCTTAAAAAAAGACGATTCTTCCCAAGTAGGTGTATATGTATAGTGTCCCAATGGGTGTGTGAAGTAACTTAAACTTATATCGATTAGAATGCCATCACAGGCCTATTAGCGTGTGATACATCGCATGATTGTTTTGCCGAAGATTAGTGTAGAAGTGACGGATATAATATGTTTATAACCAAATCACCGGATAAAAGATTTTAATCTCTAGTTGCGTAGACAGACTGATTGTAAAATTGCAAGTTTCAACAACCTTTCGAGAGACAGTCGGGCAATTAGTGTTATATGAAACTCGAAATGTATAAAAAACTATAGTCAAATTGATATTACCTGTAAATAACCTCTCAAGTTACTTAGCAATCTAATTATTATTTTTCAAATAAATTCTACTTACTCATCTTTTACAGACATGACACATTAAAAATCGTACGATTCTTTTTATGAATGTTTGCTGTTTATTATTTTTTTTATAATAGTTGACGTCAAAACAGGTTTTATAGCTTTGTGAAAACTCAATCTTTAGTACGGGACTTCGTTTAATAAATATATTTGTACATTGATGACTAAATTAATTCACGTTTACGGTTTCCTTTTACCTGCTGACGGCGGGTTATGAACAACATGGTTCGTGTATCGGTGTTCTTACATTGTTATAGCACATAATTCAGTACTAAGTCAATATATAAGTGGAAAAACAAATGTTGAGCAGTTGAGTAAATATCCGTATTGTCCTCATTCTGTTACATACCTACCTTAACACATGGACGATGCAGACTTACCAAGAATGACAAGAGAATTAAATTCTTTGTTTACGATTTATATAAAAGTTTAATGGAAAATAAATATACAGTTGTAACTAATGAGATACCATGTGTTTGTTATGGTATATAATAATAGAGTGTGTAGACGCAAAATAATAACGCTTAATAATACCTAATGTTTCGTTTCAAGCCATTGCTGTTAATATATATAATATAAGTAACTATATATGTATATATATGTATGTGATGATTACTCGAGGACATCTAATACAGAATGGTGAGGGATTAAGAATACACAGTGTTACTACCCCTATTCATCCCGTGGGTGTCGTAAAAGAAGACAACATCATTATAAAGAGAAGGAAAACTTGAAACAAACCCTTTTTTTTTTATCGTTTGGAAACCCCCTCGGGCCATCACCCCACCGGGGTTTACGGCGAGGTGGTGTGTCGGAATCGGACCGACTAAAACCACACGATGTGCCACTCTGCGCCTAACGTAGGAGGGATCCGGGAACAGCTGCTATTACGACATCCAGATCCCTCCAAGCGCCTGCCCGCTACTGCGGGCACCATCTGCGGGTTAACTCTCTAATTAGGCGACGTACGGCACACGCGGACGTCGCCTCCTCGCGGCTGGCCACTATAGCGGATGGAGGGGTCCCGTCCATCCGCGGCCACACTCAAGGCGGCATGAGGCGCTGGTATGCGCGCCTCCGCCTCCTTCCCATGAAGCTGGTCCTCCTCGCCGTCTACGCGGTGACACCGGCGACTGCGGGTGTAGGACCTCCGGGCACGAGTACAAGCCGCACGGAACAAACCCTATACCAACCCGTCTGGCCAGCGTAGTATAGTAGGCCAAAATCTCCTTGCTAAGGAGAGGCCTATGTCCACCAGTGGTCTGTAAAAGGCTATTGATGATAATCTAATGCAGACAAGTTGATTGTTTTGGGAACAAAAATTTCAGTGTCCTAAGAGCCGTTTAAGGAAGTAAACTATGGAAGACAACAGAAAAAAAAATTAACTAACCCTACACCAACTCGTCGGGCCAGCGTGATATAGTAGACCAAAACCTACAGACCCACGACCAACAGCGGACTATTAAAGGTTACTGATGATGATGAAATATCTATATATGTATATAAAAGTCTAATATAAAAAAATATTTGCAAATTCGTTAAATATCTAATACAGACTCTTCTGAGCTTAAAAATTTCATCAAGATGGAGTCTTGAGTTTTTACAAGATAGTTCTTTAGCTATTCGTTAACTACGATCGAAGATTAATAAAATAGCATTTGTGATATATTTGAGTTCACGTTACTCACCATTTTATTTCGTTCTTTATTTGGAAGGGAAGTAGATCTATATTACATTTACTTCCTATGACTATCTCTGAAATTCTTTACGGGTTTCAAAGCAGTTAAGGTTTTCTATGTTTGCACCTATAAAAAATACTTGTGTGATAAGCACGATTATTTATTCTGTGTCTGGGTGTCACTTATCAATAATATGTATGTATTAAGAAATATTTAAGTATATTTATCAACAGTCTAGTTACCATAGTAAATGTTCTGCCTAACATGAGATCAGACAACCATGTGTAAGATGTGTAAGGTTATTTATTATTATAATTCTCTTCATTTCATTTATACTTAGTCTGGCCATAAATACTGTTACACTTAATTATAAAAAAATATTACATTTGAATTTCGAATCTGTCATTTTTATACGATTGTTCATTGTGTTTTCTCATTTTGGCGCCAATACATTGTAAAATATTTTGCGATATTAAAATGGTGTGGGGTGATAAAGAGAACCGAATCGGTGTGATAGCATTACACA
This sequence comes from Hypercompe scribonia, assembly GCA_949316085.1. Lineage (NCBI taxonomy): Eukaryota > Metazoa > Arthropoda > Insecta > Lepidoptera > Erebidae > Hypercompe > Hypercompe scribonia. The sequence continues at coordinate 11,026,419 of OX438981.1, read as the reverse complement.
AAGTAGGTATGGAGCCAAATGCAATTTTTAAAACTCTCCATACACTTGGTATTAGTAAAATGTTTGTGTACCGGGCTATTAATAGGTACAATGAGACCTCCTCTGTTTGTGACAGAAAAAGATCTGGCCGTCCACGTAGTGTTCGTACGAAAAAGGTGGTCAAAGCAGTAAGGGAAAGAATTCGAAGAAATCCTGTCCGAAAGCAAAAGATTTTATCTCGGGAAATGAAGATAGCACCTAGAACCATGTCGCGTATTTTAAAAGATGACTTAGGACTTGCAGCCTATAAGAGACGCACTGGCCATTTCTTAACTGATAATTTAAAGAAGAATAGGGTGGTAAAATCGAAACAACTACTGAAGCGGTACGCAAAGGGAGGTCACAGAAAAATTTTGTTTACGGATGAGAAAATTTTTACAATTGAGCAACATTTTAACAAACAAAATGACCGTATTTATGCTCAAAGCTCTAAGGAAGCTTCCCAATTAGTCGACAGAGTGCAACGTGGACATTATCCGACTTCAGTGATGGTTTGGTGGGGTGTTAGCTATGAAGGAGTGACTGAGCCATATTTTTGTGAAAAAGGTATCAAAACATCGGCACAAGTGTATCAAGATACCATTCTTGAGAAGGTAGTTAAGCCCCTTAACATCACCATGTTCAATAACCAAGTATGGTCCTTCCAGCAAGACTCGGCGCCGGGTCATAAAGCTCGGTCCACGCAGTCTTGGTTGGAATCGAACGTTTCGGACTTCATCAGAGCTGAAGACTGGCCGTCGTCTAGTCCCGATCTTAATCCGCTGGATTATGATTTGTGGTCAGTTTTAGAGAGTACAGCTTGCTCTAAACGCCATGATAATTTGGAGTCCCTAAAACAATCTATACGATTGGCAGTGAAGAATTTTCCCATGGAAAGAGTGCGTGCTTCTATTGATAACTGGCCTCATCGTTTAAAGGACTGTATTGCAGCCAATGGAGACCACTTCGAATAAGCTTTTTATATTTTTAATTGTTTTATATTTATGTATTAAACTGACACACTGTAAAAGTAATAAATGTTATTTGCAGTTAACAATTTTCTTTTTTCTTTATTACAATATTTATGGCAAGACTAGGTATATACATATTAAATACATTTTTAAATACATACAAAAGGAATACAAAAATACATATTTAAAAATATAAAAAATAATAGACCACCGACATCGGGTACAGGGACCAAGACAGGTGCTGGTTAGGGCTCCAAAGACAGGAACCTCCTCAATATACGGGCCGTGTCAAGAAGGACTGCCTTATGAGTCAAACTCTTGATACGACCTTCCAACGTGAGCCTCTTAAGGTGTTGGTCGAGGCACTTGGCTTATAATTATTATTACTATATAAGGTCTCACAACAATGGAAATCTGATTTGGAAAAAGTAATATTTAAAAAAAACAACGCCCAACCACATAACCATATTTTCAGTATTGTTTGGTGTAATCAAAGGTTTTTTAAGTTTACACAAAGAAATGGAATAGAACACACAGGTGCTGACTGTATTTAGACACCGCATACCGTTTTCTAATGTTTCGATGTTTACACTTCGCTCTATATAAACACAATTCAAATTTTATAATGTCATCCCGACATTTGGTGTTGCTTGTTCCACACCGATGTACATTATGTCAACAGTAGACTTAATTGCTTCGTCGTGTTGTTTAATCGTATGAGCAACTCCAGGTACATTGCCCCGTCCTGTGATTAACAAGAGTAAGCAGTCATCAACATCTTTGTATAAATATTCGTCAACAGCTTTTAATAATTCACTGCTAGACGTAGACCTCTCCCTAGAAAAGAGGTTTAAAGTGTTTATGTATAACATTAGTGAAGGAAATCGCAAAGATATATATTGACCAAACTTTTTGAGAAAATTTTGGATTCAGAAGAATTTAGAATTCAGAATATGTATTTCAATAATTATTTCTATGTATATGAATGAAAATTAAGGAAGAGTAAAATTTTTAAAAATATATTTTACATACGTACGTTTCATTTGTAAAATTATAAAGTATAGAAATATTTTACTCAAACTCTGACTTTGTCAAATGATTCAAAGTATGTTGTACTGTGATGGTAAAGGTTCTGAATCTGTGAACATGATCTGTGTGTATATATGTAATACTTACCACGGTGAAGAAAGAAAGCAAATATAACCAGACATACACAACAGAGGTGACAAAGAATAACACAAAGCGTTTGACGTTTTACTGTTTAAACGCACCGACAATTTGGTATTTTAAGTACAATTGAGTAACGACGGAAACACATTTTCATTTAGCTGTATTTTATTCAAATTCAAATACGTTTATTTTGCATAAACTTGTTGCAAGTGCTTACGAAACGTTATATTAGTTTTCCTCTATCACCAGTTCAATGACGTGCCTGTTACTGAGAAGAAGAATCAGCAGAAATTCTTTTTCTAAGTATGAGTGGATTACTCGTATGAACATATTTACTTGTTAATAATCTGACCTATTTGTCTAGTAGATATTGTAATTTAAGTATGGCAACACAAAACTGCCTTGTTTGACCGCATGATTGGCCTTTTTTTTTCTTAACCCTTCGGGCCGTCACCCCACCGGGGTTTACGGCGGGGTGGTGTGTCGGAATCGAACCGACTAAAACCACACGGTGTGCCACTCTGCGCCTGAGATAGGAGGGATCCGGGAACCGCTGCTATTACAATATCCAGACCGCACGATTGGCCTAGTGGCTTAAGCGGTCGCCACGCCGCTCTCTACTACGCCGAGTGTTGTGGATTTTAACCCCACATGGGACAACACACAAATGATCCACAAATTCTTGTTCTAAGTCTGGGTTTTCTTTGTAAACGTTTCTTGTTTGTTTATAAAGTCCTCCGCGACACAGGATTTATTTTTAGTGCGGGTGAAGTCTTTTTTAAAAAGAAAAAAAGAAAAAAGAATATGAAACTCAAATCATAAAGAATTCGTTAACGATGATTCTAATTGCGTTAAAAATAATAATGCAATTGATAACGACAATAAAATTATAGTTGAATAGTTGCATATAATTATTATTACATAAATGGTGATTATTATTGCAATTACTGGTGTCGTTACGATACAAACGTAATAGGTAATAATTGTACAGTTAATGCCTTCTGCGTGTACACACATTGTATGCGGGTGGAACCGGCACTAAAATGATCATAATTAAGTCAAAATTTTATTACATGTAATAAAGGAGAAATAGTAAATGTCGATGTAGTAAGTCACATGGAGAATAATAAAATTCATCAGATGAATAATAATACCGGTGGGGTCATGAATTCGTTAACATTTGAATCTAACATCCCGCGCATTTAAACGCCGTGCGGGGCACGGGGAGGGGTCTAATCACCAGCTTGTTTCTCTGAAATTTTGTCACTATGGATCACTTCACGGGGTCGCAGTGTGCTTACTGTGTGAAACAATTTTATTTAAATAACAGTACGCTTATTACACCGAGACGCTTATTTAGCGTTGAATATGATTTACACGACTTAAATCAGTGACGAAATGCTCTTTTAATAAAGATATGGGTAAAGAAGTTCGAAGAGACGAGATCTACGCTAAATGTGAAACAAACTGGAGACCCACGGACTTCTTGGACTGAAGAGAACGTGCAGCCAGTTTCCGCTTCTGTTCGATGTAATCCAGATTTATCGACGCGCAAACGTTCGTCTGAATTAGGGTTCCCCTTCACATCATTACGGCGTATTTTGAAATTACATTTGAAATAACATTCATATAAGATTCAGATTGTTGTTCGCCGAAACAATGTTAGAACGATTCAGTAATTTTGACAACATCTTATTTTCTGACAAAGCTCATGTTCACCTCATCCGACATGTAAACAAACAGAATTGCAGGTATTGGAGCAGTGAAAATCCCAAAGCTAAACACGAGACACCACTTTATTCTCCCAAGGTTGCGGACGGACTGCAATTTCAGCAAAAGGAATCATTGGCCCTATTTTTTCGAAGATTATCGTGGCCGTTCGGTTGCTGTTAATTCTGCTGAATATGACAAAATGCTACGGAAGTTGTTGGAACCGATGCTACTGGAATTTGTTGGCTACTATCGTAACACATGGTTTCAACAAGATAGAGTCACTTGTCACACATCCAATAAGTCCCTGCCGGTGGTCAGAGACATGTATCCGGAAAGAGTGATTTCTAGACGAGGTGAAATTCCACGCAAAACATACATCACAAATTTGAGAGTTAAAAAATTTAATATAGTTTGAACATCATCATCATCAGCCACATATCACATTCCACTTCTACGCGTCACGTCGATCGATTATGGCCTTCACAAACCGTCAACCTCCCTATGCACACGATTTGAACAAAAAACAGATTTTTTTTTGTTTTCAAAATGTGTATACCTTTTAAGTGTGTTTAAATTTGATAAAGCTATAGGTTATACCGACAGTAAAAAGTGAGTAAAGCAATGTTTAGATGTGTTGGTAATAATAGAGTGCCTAAAACAAAATTGTTAACAAGCCATAGTTCAAAAATACGTATTTGTACGAGGAAAATCATTTTCAATCCACCATTGATTAAATCATGCCTTTTTAATCATTAAAGAAAAAACAACGATTTAATTTCTTACATAAAATCACGGCTGTTTCATCGGAGGGGTAGGCAGAGGTATGTAAAACGCCCATTTTTCACTAGTATTTTGGTCCCACGTAATAGGTGGCGAGCCTATTCCCGCTAATCGGGATATTTTGTTTGCCAGAGCCTCGTCCATCGATCAGAAGGTGCACGGTTTGCAGGTGTGGTTGGTCTGGGGCCCTAACGTCTTAGCGAGTACCCTAATTTACAGTATCAATGTTATAAATGTAAATAATTTACTTTATGTCTACTTAAGCACCGATTAAGCTGAAATTTTTACAGAAACCGGGTTACAAACTCATCAATACAACGACAATGTGCAACAGCTAAACGTGACATAGTACTCGTATAGCCAGTACTTTTACTTTAAATCTATATATTTTACAATAATGCACTAATGAAGACACACAAAGCCACAGAAATGGCGGCTATAACATAATAAGTAGGCTAATCCATTTTTAAAATTGTTTCAGGAAATGTGTTAATTCTGAGGATTATAGGCGGCATAATAAATCTCAATGAGTCAGTCTTGATGAACAAAGCAGTCATTGAAACACGTCATGCTACAAACCAGTAAAGTATATCATTATAAACTAGTCCGGCTCAAATGATTAATTAGAAATTTAGTTAAATATATGATGTAAATTTGCTTGTGGCTTAGATATTGAGTAACAAACATATGTCGCCATCAAAAATGCACAAAAAAACATATCTTCATAGATTTTCGCTAAATGTATTATAAGTATATAATATTTAAATTATAAACTTACGCTTTATTTTAAAATAAGATTGTTGGTTTGTTGCTCTGCTAACGTGGACGGGTGCCTTAAGTAAACTTAATGGTAAAATAAAAACTTTATATGGACTCTAAGAGTGTTTTTCTTTTTCTATATTCAACCTACCAAAGTGACTCTATTCTGCCTGATGGAAAGCATAAATAGAATCCAAGAGCGGTGGTCGCCATACTCACTGCGAACGGCGACAGTGCAATATGGCGACCCACGCTATGGCGGCCTAGTGAGATGCTTTTTTACACCCCGCTTAAAGGACCCGGGATCGTAGGGGGAGAGAAACACGTGCGCTGGTAATGAATTCCAGACTTTAACTGATCTGCACAGGAAGGAAGAGCCGAATCGTTAAGTTCGGGAGCGTATGTCTACCATTCTGAAACGGTGACTTCCAAAGCCAGCACGAGTTGTACTATAGAGGAACGGAGAGGATGGGATCAGTTGGAAGAGCTCATTAGAACACTCTCCATGATAAAGACGATAGAGGACTGCCATAGAGGCGACATCTCTTTGCAACTGCAGAGACTCAAGGAATTCAGTGACTTTCGAGTTATTGACGATCCGGACTGCTCGCCGCTGTAACCGATCCAAAGCGTCCAGCAAATACTGCGCGGATCCATCGTAAAGATGAGAACAGTACTCCACACAGGAGCGTACCTGGGTCTTATACAGAAGACATAGATGCTCAGGTACAAAGAAGCGTCTCACTCTGTTCAGTATACCCAGCTTCCGCGAGGCCGCCTTAGTAACATTTTCAACATATTCTCGCAGATTGAGGTCCCGGCCAATATTCATACCCAGGATACTGAGATTGTCCTGCAGTGGCAGTTGAGTGTTCTGAAAGATGGGGAGGGGAAGGAATGGAGACTTTTTGGCAGAGAACGCGCACACATGTGTTTTCTTGGCGTTGAACTCGACCAGATTTTCATGACCCCATTGAGAAATGCGGTACAGGACCCGGTCGAGCTCAGTGACAAGCTTTTGTCGCTTTTCTTCAACGTCCGCTGATTTGGCTGTAGGGCAACCATTGTAACGTCCATGAACCGTACTGTCGTCTGCATAGCAATGTATATCGCCAAGGGTCAACATGTCATTGATATGCAGAAGAAACGGTGTTGGTGACAAGTGGAACCTTGAGGTACACCAGCATTAACCTGCTGAAAATCGGAGGTGGCACCGTCTCAGAGGACTCTAATGCGGCGCTCGTGCAGAAATGCGGCCACCCAGCTGCAGAGTTTGGGGGCAAGCCAAATGACGGCAGTTTGGAGAGGAGCGAACGGTGCCAGACCCTATCAAAAGTCTTGGCCATATCGAGGCTAATAGCCAAGGACTCCCCATGCCTATCTAGAGTCTCACCCCAAAGGTGTGTAAAGAACGCAAGAAGATCACCCGTGGATCGGTTCGGTCTGAAGCCGTATTGCCGATCATTTAACAACGAGTGATCCTCCAGGTGTCGGACTAGTTGTTTATTAATGACACGTTCGAGCACCTTGCAGATAATGGAAGTAAGTAAGTAAGAAGTAAGTGATACAATATAAATGTTCTATTTTATTTAGTTCATTTTGTCCTACAAAAATATCGTAAAATTTGATTGGCGTGTTGGTCTAGTAGTTAGTGACCTTGATTGCTAAACTAGAGGTCGTGAATTCGAGTCTCAATCAAGACAAATGTTTCTCAGCAGTCTGGTTTATAGAGTGCAGAGTCTAGTTACTTTGAGATTAGATGAGTGAAGTTATTACTATTAGGTCCAATTAGCGTTTTAATAAAATTATTGTTATATTATTATATTAAAATATCTTTCCTTGTGTAAATATTTGTAAACATTTTACACGAAACTTAGTGCATTAAACTGATATGGCCGACTGAGCCAAGTTCACCTATGCAACGAACTGAACAACAGGAAAAATACAGCAGAAATTCTTTCAATGCTTAGTTTCGTGTATTGAACTTACTATTTGAGTAATATTTTACTCAATACCATGTGTAAATGTTCAATTTAAGCTTCCATTTTAAGATATTCCTTTATTTATTTGACTTAAAAGATTTAACGCAAAATTTTAAAGTGCTCACGTTTTTCAGGTTTACAAATATTCAATTCTATATTTCGAAATGACTCTGACAGTTTGATAGAAAAGCTGCTTTTGACGAATAGAGAACCAATCTACTGCAGTAAAGTACTTTTCGAGTGATACAAATAAAGAGATCTAAGATTATGGTTCTGACATTCAAAACTATGTTCAGTAGTTCTCTTATAATACATACTCTAAGGTGCTCACGATGATAACCAGATTATTATCCACCATCCACGATGTTACCAGTCCACTGCTAGACATAAGCTTTCGCTAAGTTTCTCCACTACTGCCGGTTTCGTGCTGGCTGTATCCAACAGCAGCGTTGTCCTACAATGTGGTCCGACGATCTGGCGAGTGACTCCAACGGGTGAAATTGAGACTGCCATATCCTCTATAAATTTTTGCACCATAGTTAACTACTCGTATACTAAGCAGTATTTTACACGCTTCGACCTGGATTTTATAATTACAGAATTATTTTTCTAGATTTAGACTTATACTTCTCCAATACGATTGATTTACGTATGTATGACGAGCTTGTTAGCCTAGTGGTCCCGACTGCTATGCCAGATATCGTATGTTTGATGCACCCAGAATAAGTAATTGTACGATGAACACGTTCATTAGTTCTGTGTTTTGATGTAATTTATCTATAATATTAATGTATTTAGAAATATATAGATATGTTTATCAGCAGTCTGGTTACAATAGCACAAGTTCTACCTTTTGTTTTTTTTTAGCGTGTGGAAACCCCCTCGGGCCGTCACCCCACCGGGGTTTACGGCGGGGTGGTGTGTCGGAATTGGACCGACTAAAACCACACGGTGTGCCACTCTGCGCCTGAGATAGGAGGGATCCGGGAACCGCTGCTATTACGACATCCAGATCCCTCCCAGCGCCTGCCCGCTAATACAGGCACCATCTATGGGTAAACTCTCTATTTTAGGCGACGTACGGCACACGCGGACGTCGCCTCCTCGCGGCTGGCCATTGTAGCAGATGGAGGGGAAAACCCGTCCCGTCCACCCGCGGCCACACTCAAGGCAGCATGAGGCGCTGGTAGCACAAGTTCTACCTAGCTTGACTTTGTTTGATGCCTTTGCCGTGTAAAATTTTTATTAATACAACAAGATAGATTCTCCAATATTACTTTGATAGATATAAACCAAATATATCATATCAATAGATACTGAGTATTATAAGATTATAGGTATCAGCTTAAAACTTTCCTATATCTAGTTGCTAATAAAAAGGTTATTGTTTTCGCTAAAGCGTATAATTATGTTTGTAAATAGATTCCGGATTCGCCGAATAACATGAGAGAGGGTTTACCACTGAGACAATCAAAATGTGACCACGACTAGAGTAACCTGGTGAACACGATACACAATTTAAAGACAAAAGATTAGTTTGTATCGTCAAAACGATTCAAGTAGTAATAAATAAACGTATGTATATATGTAATTATCTTGTGTTATTTCTAAATTTATTAAATTTAACTCATCAGCAATCGAAATTAGAATATGATAGAAAAAGTATAGGGACATAAAAATGCAATACTAATTACCTGATTGAACGTCAAGGGTCGTAAGTGCAGATGTACCGTAACGTACATATTTATGTACGAACGAACGCCGGTTCTGTACCTGTCTATGTGTGTGTGATGTGTCAATGTACACATACGTTGTACTAGGTAATGTAGACGTCGTCCCCGTTGATGCCCTTCTTAATTGGAGACGACCTGGGAAACGAGGGTTATGTTCCACCCATCAAGGGATCAGAGGTTGAGGCATCTGTTTTACGTATCCGCTCTAAGAGCACCGCTCCCTAACCAGACAGGATACCAGCACGAGTGCTGGCGCGAGCCCTCGATTACATATCCGACCGCCTCAGGTAGAGTGTTGGAAAACACTGTTGTGTTGGACGATCTGCTGATTCGATCGTGACCTATAGGCCCATTGTGTTGCTTGAGGAAGTGGGTAAATTATTTGAAAAGATACTCTCTGCCCGCATCGTCCAGCACCTCTGCGATGTGGGTCCCGATCTGTTGGACGCTCAATTTGGTTTCCGAACGCCCAATTCGGTTTAGTTTGTGGTGGCGTTCTCTTGGCGGTGTCGTTGGACCAATCTAAGTTAGGATGGCTAGGAGTAGTTACTCGTTTAAACTTAAAATGAAGGAGTTTTTACTGGGTTAATTGGTACAATCTTAGTTTATCACCTGGTATTATTATATCTTATTGAGGTAATATGTATATATGTATGCATGCTATATATGTATGTGTTTATGTACGTATACTTTCTAATTTATGGTTGAACTAGTCTATATATACTGAATCCTCTATCAATTATTAATTATCCTAAAGTGCACTTACCTCATATTTTCTCTGCATCGCCCGATCGATTGACTGGCAGAAAATGCCTTGGGCATTAAGTCTATCGATGCATGTATTTGTGTTATGCACAAATACATGCATCGGCGAACTTGTAGGACTGTCTAATTGTAAATAAAAAAATAAAATCATTTAAGTATATCATAACACATAACAATTACAAAAATATATGGTAGTATTTATTACATTTAATATTAGCTTGTTCACCCTGTTGGAAATCGTGCAGAACGTAAACGATGCCAACGTGTCATCCACGAGGTGAGTTTAAATCATTTTCGACTGAAGAGCATTGGACATAAGTTGAAGCTCATAAGTAAGACTCTGGATCTATTGAGAAAAGACGAGAAACAGCAAACGCCATTCCACCGGGGCGTCGGGAAGCTAACAGGCAGGCAGATTGAAGACGTGATTACTCGAAATAAGGACACCCAAAAGTCTTTGCCAAACCAAAGGCCACCTGAAGTTGTCCCCTGATCAAATTCAGAACAGCACAAGGCACATTCGCCACCTTCAAATCAGAACCTACTGGAAGTCAAAAGTTCTATGAAGATCTATATACCTCCCAAGTCCACCAACCCGAAGCCTACAACGTGAATGAACCGAGTGCTAGACTGACACGCCACCTCACAGACGAGCTTACCGACATCGATATGGGCGAGATGCGAATGGCCCTCTGCAAACACCATAGCAACTGAGCCATGTGTACAAGTTATTGTCTAGGGTAGGTATGAATCGTCGTCTCCAAAAATTCGATAACATCCAGCCCGTGGAGCAGGTTAGGTTTCAAAAAGACTTCAGTATTGTAAATCACATACACACTCTGAGGCAAATAATTAAGAAGACAGAAGTATATAAGACACCTTTGTGCCTAGCGTATGTGTATTACGAGAAAGCTTTCAAAACAATAAAGATGCCTGGTCGACTGCTGGTATGTCCAAGTATTGAGTTGCCTCTGCAAAACTGCAACAACGATCGTCCAAGTACAAAAAAAGAGCACTAGACTAATTCTTATTCTGATGATACTATCAGTAACAACTGTCTTGTAAAAATTAGCTGTCGTAGAGCATTATTCCACTTCAAAATGATACCAATTTGCCACCTTGTTGAACGGTTCCAGTGACAGTTTTTTGACTTTCAGAATTTACAGACCACCTTCAAACTCGGACAAGTCGGCTATCAAAATGTATACTAATCCGGGATCTGTCAATGAAAAGACGATTATGCCAGACATCATCTTCTTCGCCTTCATTGTTTGACACTGCTTAGCTCATTGAAATCTACAGCGCCATCGTTCCTGTACATTTAAAGATGCTCGCCAGGATCACCTTAATCGCAATTCAAAGTGATCTTAACAATTACAAATGATCTGAGTTCTAATATCTCATCCAGTAGCTGCTCGTAGCTCTAAATTCAGTTCGGTAGTATTTACTTTGCGGATTACGAGTGGCAAGAAGTCTAAAGTCTATTTAACATCAATAAGGATAATTGGGTGGTCATTACGAGGTAGATCAGCCAGGTTGCACATTCTCTTGTTCTACTATAAGGTAGTAACGACGCAGGTTTGAGAAACGGCAACTTTGGCTGATGAATAATTTTATAGAAATTGATTAAAAATTAAAATTGGAAATTAAAAATTTTCATGTAGAAATAAGAATGAGGGTCATTTATCATTGACCTCGTTTTTACATAAAAGTACAAAAGAATATCTTACACTTCCTACATTTAAATGATGTATTCTTAAATAAAGAACAAACGTAATAATTTATGTACAAATATTTAACATAAATTATAAATAAAATAGAATAGCAACATAAATAAAATAGTAATTAAAAATATTTCAATTCTTCAAAGTGAACGCAATTTTTTCCAATACTTGTATATGACTCAATAGCCTATTAGCAACAAATATTGTACTTTGTGCGACATCCGTAGTCAAATCATACAAAAAGGTTAAATACAAGGTTAACATGACTAACAAAAATTGAGAAAAAACGTTTATTTTAACTGCTGATGAATAAACAGTATGTGAACAATAACATTAATAAAACATCATGAGTAATCACCGAGGAAGTGAATGTCTTAGATAAAGTCAATGACATAGATAACATATCACAAAATGATTTCTTTTTAAAACAGCTGTTTGGCAAAGAAATACTTTATGTTAAATTGCTACTAATAACCCCAAATAAAATTTTGTTGCTCTCGAAAAAAGAGGGTCCCAAGGGGCTAAGAGAGTACAGACGTTCCGCTATTTAATGAATAAAACCGGTTACCAAGTAGTAACTTGACTAGACTTGTAATATTTTCAATCCTTCAGGAGATACTGCTTTCGACTGCTTTTGTTTCTTCTCTATAAGTTGGGTTAAAAGAAAGCGGCAGATTCGGACATTCTGTTGTTTTACGAACAAAACAGACTTCCTGGAAGTAATGACTGGTCTATTATTTTTTCCAATTCGCCCAAAGACAATACATTTAACCCCTTTTATTTCTCTTCTTCGAATATATTTGTTTTTTTTTTGCCTTTCCTCAAAGAAATATAACTTGATTCTTGTCAAGGTTGTGGATCCTTCGCTTAGTTTGTGTAAAATAAGTTTAACAACCCAGAACACAGCAAATAATTAGAAAAGAGATCGCTCTTGTTGTTTAGGGTGCAACGTTAGAATCTTTTCTTTTGAGAAGTAGCTGATTTTACGACTTAATACTAACACATTTAATATCGAATCACGTTTTTAAAATAATAGATACGACATTTAACCGTTAGGTAAACATGTCTTTCATCTAATATTATTTCCAAGTATGAACTAAAGTCACGATTTTATTATAAAAGTGCTATGATGCATTGTGAATATCAAATAGCAGTATGAGTGCTGTCATTGTCTTGTTTAGTTTTGGTCTACGTGGCTAATAACTGAACCGTTAGAATACAAAGGACAGTTACACAACCAATGCACTAACTTTAAAATCGAAAAACAATAGGACATATTATTTTTCTGAGACTGGCAAAAGAATGAAAGCATATAAATTCATCTAGGTTCCATAGGATTGGATCGATGAATTAAAGCGGGTTCTTTTAAGATCATTTGAGTTTCTTTGTCATTCGTTCTGGATCGATAAAATTAAAATTTGGTATACATATCAATTCTTTTATCCCAAATAACAAGTCTGCAATGTATAAAGTGAATGTAGAGTTAATTTTAGTCACGTACAGATTAGAAAGAAAATGTCCATTAAAACTACATAACAAAACGAATAATAGAACTTGTTCTAAGTGCTAAACTCGAAACTGAACTAATCCAACTTAAATGTATAATTTCGCATTTTACTTTTGAGATTTTTTGAATATAGAAAATTATACTGAAATTTCTACTCTGAATTTACTTCTTTTTTATTCAGTGTCAGTCATAAATATTTTTATGCTAGGCTGCGAAGGCTACAGTCAACATAAAACTATTGATATAAAAGTTCATAAAACACCGTTTGAGACAATAGTAAACTCATTAACCTCTGAAAGGCTTAGACAATTCTTACGTTTATAGTTTTTCAATATATTTTTTTTCTGTCATTCGAATACGTCATAAAGAGTTTTAGAGGTTGACTTTGAGCCTATCTGTTAGTAATAAAAGAGTGTAAAATCCCATTCTACAAGTATGAAATTATTTTTCATCCTGGTGCAAAAGGTATTTTAGTTATTTTTTATATTTTTGATGCGCAAGATTTACTACAATTACTGTATGAGTGGCGACACGTCACCACGATATGTCATAGTATATGAAGATGTAAAGCGGTGTAGTTATGCATAGTCATTTATCATCTTTTTAAAGAAATCAGAATATTATATTTTGATTATATTATATTATTATTTCCTTTCATAAGCTATCCCCTTATATACTTGTTATTTCTATAATACTCAATAATTTCGACTTCAAATCAGGATACTCATATCGTGATAGCCGTTCACTTTACATTATCTCAGCTATATAAATGAAAGTTAGCAAATTAATAATGTAAACGCTAAAGACTAATTTAGAAAATAATATAATGATTGACGATGTCTGATTTATGTTATATAATAAATATTACACAATACTGACGGTGACTATTAACAGTTAATCTACTATCCACTGCTATGTTTTCCTAGTCTTCACAGCAGCGTAATGTGGGACCATTACCATTAGTGAAAGAAGGAAATCTTCGTAACTGTTCCACTTTAATCAATTCTGTTCTCTTCTTCGTCGAAGTTTTTCAAGTAACCTGTAAGGAGGCTGCAAATAGTCCCCACCTCAGTCTTGGCGAGTGCTGCCACTCGTCAGCACCCGCCGGCTATAAGAGTGTCACAGCTGGAAACTCGTTCAACACGAAACAACCCTAGCGGTGGTGGCATACTGTATCTCGGATTACACTCGGTGATTCAAGTCAGATGACGGCACTGCCACCATCTTCTCAGCAGGAGTGGAAAATGGCCTCTACTGTAGCCTCCTTCAGCGAGGTCTTCTTCTAGTTTGCGTCAATTGAATGGAGCCAAATGGTCATTGTGAGCAAATCTCTGAATTGGGATCTCCCCGTATTTGAGGCGTACTTAGGTGGCCTCAGGAGCTGCAATAGCACTTATCAATCCCGTCCGATACTTGCCCTGGGCGATTTCAATACTCACTCCGCATAGTGGGTGAAGGGGCTGAACCTCAGCGTTGTAGACCGGGTTTTAATCAGCACTTTAGTGCGATGGCAGGAAGAGTTAATCGTCAACCTGACAATGTCAACTCCCCTAAGTATCGAACAGTTGTAAGAATAAAGATTGGTGGAGGAAGTGATCACTTTATCAGATGACTACCATGTAGTCATCTGCCGTTCGAGCACAGGCCTAGACCGCCGCAGTAGCTGTCACAACAAAAGGATAGGGCCGACGTAGGACCTGAAATAACATGGTATATGTGCTTGCCTTTTAACTGTCTAAGGACCAGAAGATCCGAAGGAATTCTCCAACCTATCAAAATGGCTTAGTAAAGGACAAAGAGACAATAATGTTAAAGTGGGATAGAAAGTTAATTTTTACGTGATCAAACATGACGGCAATAGTTTTAAGCAGTTTGAAGATACCTAGTCAAATAACAAAACTACATTCAATTTCATGATTTCTTTTAAAAGTAGGTCTACGCTAAAAAAATAGTTGATAAAAGTATCTATGTAGACGTTATGTATCAGTATGCAATGTGATACATAAAGAACAATAAAAACACGTTTAATCTATTTAAATAAGCAGGTGCTTTATTTTGTTTTTCAAGATAAGGTGTAATTCTAGATATTTTGATTTGTGAAATTGACATAGATTTCTTTAGAAATGGAACGCAGATTAATATCGGTATAAGTATTAACTGATTCATTTATTGAAGACATTACACATTTTTGGTGTATTGGCGTGTTTAATACCTACGGCATTCTCCACCAGTCTACCATTGAGTGATGCAGAAAGAACAGGAAGTAGGTGCATTTTGGTTAAAATTGGAATAAACAGACTAAATAAATCATCAAATACACATAATTTATAAAGCTATAGCATAGTATATCTATACATACATACACATACTAGAACCAATACATATTATACATACAACTAAATACATATAAGCCTGTTTAAATACATACATACGCAAACAGATATGAATGATAGAGATCATAACATAGAGTATTTATTAATATTCAAGTACTTTATTGATTTTATGAAAAGGCAGATATCAACTAAGAAAACACATTTGTCTTCATCAATAATCTTGTAGAATCACCGGTTACCAGTGAGAGTATGTTACTCGTATAGTTCGACTCTGAGAAATTGTTCAGACTTATACAGACTGCTGCTTTTCACGATCGTTCAAAACGGGAAAACTTCCATCGCCTTTCAGTCCCATTATTAACACGCAAACTTTTTGTCTTAAACAATCTATCTATTTAACGAATTGTCACCTGTATTATTACCGGACCACTAAAATCGTCATCAAATCTTCAGAAAAGCTCGTAATCCTACCTCAACACGCTTGTGACTTTTGTGTTGTTGGTGTTCACAAACTACTGAATAGACAATTAACTTACAGCATCATCTTGCTAGTCTTGATTATTCCTAAGATTATTTAGGATCGGCTACTAGTTCAAGTGATTTTATTTAGATATCAGTTTTCCACGGAGCGACTGGCATCAGACCTGCGCAACTTTGAGAGCAAAAGGAATTCGAAGGTTGAACTAGTAATTGAAGTTTGAGACTTCCCAGTAACGATTGCCATAGATGACAACCGGGACCGACAACTTAATATACTCTTCAAACCACACATGTTAAAAGCTAACAGAATTTCTTTACTTCGAGTTATTGTTAAAAAATTCTTCTAAGAAACATAGAACAACACTTTTTTTGCCCCGACCGAGACCGAATCCGAGATCTCTTGATTGGCAGTTGCATAAGTTAACCGTTAAGTCAATGAGGCAGTTACCTCACCACCTATAAAATTCAAACAATACCGCATAACTGATAGTTTTAAACATCAAGGCATATGTTTTTAAAATATAATTTGTGTTGTCTATGTACAATGTATAATAGGAATTTTAAACTATAATGCCATATAGATTGTGTTTCTATGACACACGATGCGGTCTGCATGATTACGTGTGTGCTGTTCACGTGACGCACACAACCAGAGACCGCTTCTTCAATCGTGGCATAAAATAACACAGTCAATTATGTATTGCTAGACCTTCTCACTATTAAACAACTATCATAAATTGTGGCCAGTTAACATACTATAGTTGTGGTTCGATTCTCACCGACATGTGTCATTAACAGATGATTTAAAGTAGTTAATTAAGATACAATATACCACGGAATCAATTCTCAATTTGCGTTTATGTCGATTCACAACCTTGGTTTGATTGTCACAAAATCAAGATTGCAACTTTGTTAGGCAGCAATTTCGTGAAGCCTAGGTTTATACTCGAAGCCCTTAAAAAAAAGTAAGAAATAATAAAATACATTTCTGATTTGTGCCTCGATTTCTCATTTATTGTAGAATGGGATATTATATGCAGCGATGATAATGTGCTAATATAATTTGTCTTTGAGGTAAGCACCGAAATAATGAATTAGCTATTCATTATTTCGGTGCTTACCTCAATTGTAGACAAGTCGTATTTGTAAATATCTTTCTAGTATAGAAGTTATAATGAAAGCATTAATTATCGCTTGTGAATTTGACACTGGGTTATGAATATTGCTGCTCAACAAATAAGCAACTTATCACAATATTCTTTATCGTTAAAACGAACTATATTTAAGTGTTCTTAAATAAGGATGTCGTAACATTGAAAAGATCGTTTTACTGCAAACGTAGTGAGACGTAAAACAGTAAGTTGAATAACTAACATAAAATGAGTTCGAAAGTCCTATGTAATTTTGAAAGTCGTCGATTGTATGGACAAGATCTATGCATTATTTTTAATAAAAAAAATGAATTCTCTTCGGAAGCTCACTAAAACTTTAGAAAGACCTGATTTACTACAATAAACTTCGTCGTTTATGAGCTCAACTTTCCTTCGTTAAGTGAGATATGACCACTGTTAAGAAATTAAATTGCTTTTAATGAGTCGTAATAGGTCTTAATTCTCTTTATGTTCGTCTTATATTATGACAATAATTCTTGACTGAGTCCACTTGAGTATATAGACTTCCTTTAGTGGTTAAGAATGTTAACTTATAAAGATATCTATTCTACCTGAGCCTGGTTGAGAACACTGCTCTGCTCTACAATGTGATACTTGTGATACTTATTTTAAGAGAACTAATGCTCTTAAAATAATAGTTGTTGTAACGATTTTGATTTTATTTATTTATTTATTTATACATCATGCACTTTATGTACATAGGCGGACTTAATGCCTAAGGCATTCTCTACCAGTCAACCTTTGGGTGATGCAGAGAAAATAGGAAGTAGGTGCGTTTCAGATGTTGAAAAGAAGAAGTAGACATATACAAACTTTCATATACTAAAATTAATACAAATACATAAATACAAACATATACATACTTAAGTTGATGTAAGTCTATATACATACATACACAAATAAATATCATAACAAGTATAAGATGATAATCATGTATTGGTTGATTCTACCAGCTGTTTCAATAAATACTGCTTCACTTTTTTCTTAAAAGTAAAACCATCCTGACTTCGAGGGGAAGCTCATTCCAGAGAAGAACGGACTGCACAAAGAAAGATGAGCCAACAAACTCAGATGTATGGGAGGGGCATATTTTACCATTTTATTCATTTTGCACCTCTGTTGCGGTAATAGATTAAGACAAAATACATATGACAATATCACTGCAAAGAAAAGAATATCTTGAAACAAACAGTAAAAGACAAGTAAGTAACAAATTATGATGTACATATGTATCTATTAAAGCACTTAGGATACTATCAGCATTTTAACTAAATATTCAGAATTTACAGATACTATCATGGTCTGAAGCACAGTTGGTCGGAGCCTGGACTTGATATTCAGAGAACCTTGGACAAGTCGGTCATCATTACCGGTATTAAACCTATTGATTACTGAGACTTCTCTAAATACGTACTTCTTGTCCGTCAGGATTAAATCTATCTCATTTTTGGTCATAACATCGGGGCTTTGCTACGTCTACTGCTTATGGGGCTGTTTCTTGAAGAAGGAAATCATTAGGAAGAACCCCTCTTGTTCGAGGAAGTTGACTAAGCTTTGCGCCCTATGATTGCTGCTCCCAAATCCAAGGGATCCTACTACCAATTCGATGCAACTCTTTACTCCCACCTTCACGTAGCGCTTAGTAGCGAAGTGAATGGCCCTCGATATCTCATCGAACATATCCTCCACATCGTTGTCCGAGTGTATTGAGGTCGGTGCGTGCTCTTGTGCAACCTTGAGGCTAACCCCTCAGTGTGTTGGATGATGAGGTATAGTACTCGGATGGACACACTGAATATTACCACAACCTTGTTAGAAAGGCACTTATTTACCAGAAATCCAATACTACCTTGTGATTGTTGGTCTCCCACGTGAAAGTACGTTGGGTGATCTGAATTGAGGGTGTCCTTTCTCTCACTTTAGATTTAACTTAACCCTAGGATAACCACCTAATCTTTTCTTACTTCACTTCTAGTTGTAGCAGATGCGAGTCTATCAACGTACACCCATTAAACGTAGTCAGGGTCAAGCGGTTGTGGTGATCTCTCGTAATCTGAAGAGTCTTTGTACTACCTGCCCCGTCGTTACCATGGTTGCTACCTGGTGAGGATTAGAGGTTGCCCGTAATCGTCAAGCTTAGTAGGTGGGTTGGTGATTGTAGAGCATAGCTTAGCACCAGTGACTTAACCAGACAGATGACGGGTGTGAACCCATCTCTGGTCTGCTGTACTTAGCTACGTCTTTTGGGCAGTACATACTACCATCGGTCGATTATCACAGCTTCGTTCGTCGTTCAGCAAGATGTTTCACATGCAGGTGAGATTCTTTTAATGGTGATTCATCCATTCAAATCCCACAAGAAAGATCGATGAGAAAGATTTTGCCATAACAAGTCTCATCTTTAGGTGGAGGCCAGATATTAGTGGTTTTACGTGAAAATGTTGCATCATAAATCATCATCTTGCCACCTACCAATGTGTCATGTTCACTAAATTAGAAAACCAAGTTTGCACAACAATTGAACAACGTACGAAATTCCTATTTGTATGTGCAATAAAACATTACAAGAAAATGTACGTAAATTTATTACACATACGACTATCATTAGAATGTTGTGTATCCACTTCAATTCAATCAACATAGAAAAATAGAAACAAAATTTTTAATTACACGGTAACAAATTTGGCTGTAATTTACTTCATCAATTCACCATTAACGTGTCAAAATAGCTTCGAATATTCAGTCCATTCGACAGTGTAGGCGTTCATAGCATATTGCGTATTAACGAAAGCGCGATATTCACATCGACGTTTTGTTTCCATAAAATTATCATTTTACGTTTGTTAAGTCGCAATTTCTCGAATGTTGCAATTAAGAAAACCCACGATAAACCGGACCGCACGGATATTGATTCGATTGATATAATATACGAATAAATAAAAATAGTATTTTAATTTCTAAACGCTAAAGGACTGGAAATGAATGGTTCTTTATTTCCTTATTCTCTAGTCACACCAACCATATTTTTATTCATAATGTGATAATATCTCGTGCTTATTGTTAAGAGTAGGTGCGAAACCTTGCGATGCTTTCTGATCAACTCACAAAGAATGAAATCCAGATTTAACATTAAATGGCAGCCATATATCATTGTATTATACTTTTATACATACTTGCAAATAACTACAATGACCTGAACAAGTCACAGAAAAGAATTTACTGTGTACTCAATACCTACGGAGGAATAAACTAAGTACTTATATAAATCGTGATAACTTCGCTATAATTGTGTTTTTCATACATTCGTTTAAGCGACTGCAGTAAACAGGAAAATAATAACGTGTCTACGTTTATTGTTAATTTTCATTCGTGTAGCAGCTGTGATCAATTTGCTATACAATTCTCCAGGCGCATGGACAACTTGTATTCAAACCCTTCAATTATGTATTGTCAAAAAAGTTTTGTGGTTCATTTAATTTTTGTGTATAATATCTAGAAAATTGTTTGTCAGAAATTAATTGATATTCAAATTTGATACAGTCTAAATAAATGGTATATAATAAGAAAACAAAAAGTAGGTAGAAAATATTTACGAATACCTACCAAAGGCTTTGAAGCAACGAATGAAGTCAGATTTTATAATTGCAAAATACAACGTTCAATAGTTTCACATTTAAACAACCTTAGAAAAACTAACATTTTCACATTAAGTGGTCTAGTATATATATAACCATAGAGCACGTAAAGCCGTGGGTCCTGCGCCTGATCTGTCCCTAGTCGTGTCGGACAACCGTCCGATTGGATTATAAAAGTGTGGGAACAGAGAGTGCACTTGGGTTTGCTCACACAAATTGCACTTTGATATCTTCTGCGTAGTTGGCAGGTTTCCGTTTAGACTGGCCGCCGTGGCCGAAATCAACTAGGAGTACATCATACGTATATCAAAATGAGAGTTGGATTTGGAAAGGATTGCTCAACACTGATTTTCTGCGTCACTCCAATCCTCCACTAGCGCTGCGGCATGTTAATGATCCGGCATTCCCACGTGTCGCCAATCCAGTGCGTGTATTCTATAGAATGCTAAATAATAACGACATTTTATAATTCAATTGTTTAAATTTTCGCGGAGATAAATGTCAGAAGTAGGTCAAAATAAGAATATGTTTAAAGTAATAAAAAAGATAACATATTCGAAATATACCTAATGATATTGTAGTCCACGATAAAACATATTACACGTATTTGAAAGATATAATGTGTTATCTGAAACTGGTATTAATAATAAACATGACCTAATTTAAAACTGAAATTGGATATTAAATTTATCTGGCCCCTACGTTACATCATTGCCACAATTATTGACAGTATTCGGTTAAATAACAATTGGAATGTTATATAACAAAATATAATGTATCGTAAAAACAAAAAGACTAATCTACTGTCGTAACTATCTTAACCTGTATAACTAACAACTATAAATAAAACGCTCGCAGCAGATATGTATCCTGTGTCACGTAGGATTTTACAAACACAAGAAACGGACACAAAGAACATCCAGATTCCCATAAATGTGCTCATAAATATTTGTAAATTGTAATTTTTCATTGACCTTGTACTTTATTTCTGTGAATGACCGTCTGTACCAGCATGATCATAAAGTGACAAATAAATATTGAATAGCCAAATTGGCTTAATTCTTAACCGCAGGTTAAGCCAATATGGAAAGAAAGTTCTTATTTTATATGAAGTTCAATGCCCATTCTTATAAAATAAGAATATGGGCATTGAACAAGAGCATTGAACAAGAGTTTATGGTCATTTGTTCATGCGACTTTAATAGTGTCCGGCAATATAAAAAGAAAAATAGGCAAACCCGAAATTAAAGAACTGGAATTCTATCGAAATTTTGAAACTTGCACGAATTAACAATATTTTTAATATGTCCGTTCATTTTACACACAACACCATCTAGTTTTAAACTAAGTAAAATTTGTACTATGAAGACTCGATGGACTGATAAAATTCTAATATAGTTTTTTTTTGTGTAAATACATACGTATTACACATAGGAAACATTCAAACTCCAGAGCAAATGTTTTGAAGATCATAAAAACGTTTGGACTGAATCCTTAATTGTTCCACAGTTCCAAACATCAGTATCATCTTAAACCACGTAATTTGTAAAACTTGGAATGATCTTTTTTCGTTATACCTATTAGTAGACTTAATTATAAATATTTAACTGTACCGCTTGTATGTTTATTGCCCTGGATATAACTTCGAATAAAACCTCAGATAAGCCTTTGTGATCTTTAAACTACCAAAACAAATACAATGTTTACTGACAAAATTGTGCATTTTCGGCTCCATACAGTATAGAAGAGCAGGTGATCGTCAATTTTTTTTTATTTGAAATTTAATGCACATGGTAAACAGATAGACTTGGTGCCATGAAGTATTCTCTCTCAGTCAAACTTCAGGCCATGTAGTAATATGATGCGTGTGTGAAAAGATAACATAGTTAATTCTTCATAACAGTGTAACAAATAGCAGATAAACCTACATTAAATATAAATACATAAATTTATTATTACGTATATTATTATATTTACATAGAAGTCTAGAAGTTTACACAAGATATAGGCATACACGTACAGACTCGTGGCTCAGTAGTAACTGCGTAGATTAACATATTGCAAAGTTAAGCAATAGTAAATAGGTCAGCCTTTGATGGTCAGTCTACCATTCTTAATAAATTGAGACCCCTCCGTGCCTCGGAGTTTACTAACGTCGGTTCTGGTTGCTAACGAACATCAGGCTATCGTTACGGGCAGTTGAAGCCCTAAAAAAAGTCCAACAATTGTCTTTCTACAATACTTCAATATCGCCTAGTGCTTGGGTTGTAGAGGTCTGACAACAGTACCGCCACGTAAAAAATTAAAGTTATCCGTATCGTAGTAGATTTAAAGTTCACCCTAACGTTGGAAAAAAGACAGGAGGAATACATATACCTAGTCTTGCCATAAATATTGTAATAAAGAAAAAAGAAAATTGTTAACTGCAAATAACATTTATTACTTTTACAGTGTGTCAGTTTAATACATAAATATAAAACAATTAAAAATATAAAAAGCTTATTCGAAGTGGTCTCCATTGGCTGCAATACAGTCCTTTAAACGATGAGGCCAGTTATCAATAGAAGCACGCACTCTTTCCATGGGAAAATTCTTCACTGCCAATCGTATAGATTGTTTTAGGGACTCCAAATTATCATGGCGTTTAGAGCAAGCTGTACTCTCTAAAACTGACCACAAATCATAATCCAGCGGATTAAGATCGGGACTAGACGACGGCCAGTCTTCAGCTCTGATGAAGTCCGAAACGTTCGATTCCAACCAAGACTGCGTGGACCGAGCTTTATGACCCGGCGCCGAGTCTTGCTGGAAGGACCATACTTGGTTATTGAACATGGTGATGTTAAGGGGCTTAACTACCTTCTCAAGAATGGTATCTTGATACACTTGTGCCGATGTTTTGATACCTTTTTCACAAAAATATGGCTCAGTCACTCCTTCATAGCTAACACCCCACCAAACCATCACTGAAGTCGGATAATGTCCACGTTGCACTCTGTCGACTAATTGGGAAGCTTCCTTAGAGCTTTGAGCATAAATACGGTCATTTTGTTTGTTAAAATGTTGCTCAATTGTAAAAATTTTCTCATCCGTAAACAAAATTTTTCTGTGACCTCCCTTTGCGTACCGCTTCAGTAGTTGTTTCGATTTTACCACCCTATTCTTCTTTAAATTATCAGTTAAGAAATGGCCAGTGCGTCTCTTATAGGCTGCAAGTCCTAAGTCATCTTTTAAAATACGCGACATGGTTCTAGGTGCTATCTTCATTTCCCGAGATAAAATCTTTTGCTTTCGGACAGGATTTCTTCGAATTCTTTCCCTTACTGCTTTGACCACCTTTTTCGTACGAACACTACGTGGACGGCCAGATCTTTTTCTGTCACAAACAGAGGAGGTCTCATTGTACCTATTAATAGCCCGGTACACAAACATTTTACTAATACCAAGTGTATGGAGAGTTTTAAAAATTGCATTTGGCTCCATACCTACTTTGTGTAATGCTATCACAGCGATTCGGTTCTCTTTATCACCCCACACCATTTTAATATCGCAAAATATTTTACAATGTATTGGCGCCAAAATGAGAAAACACAATGAACAATCGTATAAAAATGACAGATTCGAAATTCAAATGTAATATTTTTTTATAATTAAGTGTAACAGTATTTATGGCCAGACTAAGTATAACATACATAAAATTTTACAAAAATACATTTTTCTCGTTTCTCTGTAAATATCGTTTCATTTATTATCAAATGTGTTATGCAGTTGGCAATTACAGGTGTAAAATATACCATGCAAGCGTAGTTAACCTTATTTAATTACGAAAATGAAACACCTAAGCACACATAAGTCACTTATTAAAACTATTTTATGACAACATCTATGGTCGAAATGTTCTCTTTCTGAAACGGGTATATTAATATTGATATAATGCACTTTAAGTTGGTTGTACTTTAAAACTTCGAATAATAATGAAAACCTCACACAAAAAAAAAAAAAAAAAAAAATTTTACACACGGTCATCTGATCCCAAACTAGGTAGACCTTATGCTATGTTGATCAGACTGCTAATAAACATCTTTTTTACTTTTCTCAATACATACATACCATAGATAAACAATACCCAGGCACCGAAGAAATTATCATGCTCATCGTAAAGTTACTTGTTCTGGCTCGAATCGAACCTAAGACATCTGGCTTAGCATTCAGAATCATTAACCACTAGACTAATAGATCCTTCATCAATACACATTGTTTGAATACAGATTTAAATTATATTTTCAGTAGTTCCGCAACTTCCTGTGCGAGATAACCTATCATTTAAACGGATCTCTTAATGAGCACCGTTCCCAAGTAAAGAATGAAAGTGGGTAGCAATAGACTAATATAAGAACCAGTCGCTACAGTTGGAGGTGTGACTTGCTAAACAGGAATACCAGAAAAAAATATACGTCAATTTTCAAGTGTGCCTTATTGTCACTTGACTTTTACGGCCCGGCTGACAATAATAGTGGGCCTCTACTAAGTATTTTTCGGAGTAATCGACTTACCAGTAAAACTAAGTCAAGTGTAGTAAGTTTACAGTTGGGCTTCTTAATAGTGCCGCATTATCTGCTGTATGTCCTTAGTTGAATTTCTGTCTTATCACATCAGTACAGTTCGTTTGACTATGATAGCAGAAATAAAAACAACTCAACAGAAATAGAAACTCCTTTAGTAGAGGGTTTAACACGATTACTGGCATTGTCCTAGAACACTGTAAGGAGTAGTCAGCCGCAGAGGTGAATTTACTATCTTTACACTATGAGGACGACGATTATGACTCTCCATGACCGTCAGGAAGGATTCATTCTTGGCTGTAACATGTGATACTTGACCCACATAATAGATATGTCAAGTATCAGTAAAGATAACTACTTAATATAACACTTGAATATTCTTAACTACATTTATATGTTACACATACAGGTTGATATTTATATTTCTTTTCTATTGACCAAGTTATCGTCTTTAAACAAAGCCTAAGCGTAACTGGCACCATACCTTCATAGAGTCAAAAGCAAATGAGAATTACAGAACTCATTCCACAGTTTTATTGTCAATTCAATTCAATTCGTTTATTTTAGTGAGTTTTAGCGTTTAAAATTTCAGTACGCGATTGGTTGCCCTTTTGCTGACGGGGTAGATATTCAGATCTCCTGCTCCTTGGGGATATAGGAACTAAGAGTATGATATAATTCCACACAAAATCACCCCGACAGCCTGCGTCAGCCCGCTGTGGGAGGACCTGGATCATGTTGTTTCAGGTCCTCCCTAAATTGATACTAAACTTTTTCAGGCCGTGATTAGTTGCCTTAAAGACAGAATAGCATCCCTATAGCCATATGTTTATTCTCAGAATACAATTAAAGTTTTCATTTAATCTTCATCATGTAATTACTTACCCTCTGCTTATGATTTACGAATTCGTTTTTTCAAAATTTAAAGAATACATACTAAAATACGCTTAAAACACTACAAAAATATATTTAAACAGAAAGTAACAAAGAGAAGATTCACAATTAAGAAGTAAGATCACTTAATGAAATGAATGAAAGTGCTTGGAATCAACTTTTAAAAATGAAGTGGCTTGGATTCAAAGTTGTGAATTTTAGTTAAATCAACCTATCACCGTCCACTGCTGAACGAAAGTCTCCGCCACGGAGCACCAACTAACCCGATCTTGTAAACATGTCAATATAAAATTTATTTACAGTGTTGATTAAAGCCATATGAAGCTTAAAGTCAGCGATTAAATAAAACTAACTCACAATATGACTATAACACGAAATCTATGGTTTTTCATTCAATAAAAACAAACGATGTTGCTCGTCATTTTTCTTTAAGTTGTACTTTTAGTTTCTATTTCTAGTAGGTACTTAGTATGTTTTGACAGTCAATGATAATTCGTGATAATAGTATGTCAGTCTTATTATAAGACAAATAACTCTTAAAACGTGTTGCTATTATTATTTGTGATTTCCTGTTACTACTAATAAAATTTGACATAGTTACATAATTATTATGAAATAAATAAAAAATCAATTATAACTTATATATACTTTACGTAACGACATCCTTCTCTTACAAAAACACTCTGTATATAACATTGCACAAGACATGAAGGCGCCTTCTAAAATGTTACTCAATATATTTTGTTAGAATCTTCATGAACAGTTTATAAAATATGAATATTTTCGATTTCTTTTATTAACATAGGCCATCATAACTAGTGAATGGATTAACCGAATTTGGTTCTATTCTTTTTTTCAATAGGTCATTAAGTGTGTTCGTTGAATACCAGTTTAACCGTCCGAAGATCACCAATTCTGTTCAAATACTTGAAAGGATTCCGGAGTTGCTCTAAGTCGAATAGGTTTAATTTTTAATTAACATTTGTCCGTAGATAAAAAATATCAGTTTAGCACTATCAGTTTTTTTATCAAATTTATCGTACGATGCCATATATTGGCATACGATACGATAAATTTCATTTCAGTCGGTATTATTGGAAAGTTACCGATTATTTGAGTGCAAACGAAATTGTGTAAATATACTTAGATATAAATTTTGTCATTGAAGCCGAAACGATGCCCCACCTTTGGATACAATTTCATTGATAATTTACCGGGATTTTAAAGCTTAGCTTACTCAGGTGTAGTTGGGATCACTAGAAGTTAGTCGAACAGGCACAGGTTCCTAAAACAGGCATTTAACGCTCGTTAAACTTTTTGCTTTGCAAGAAAAGTCTATGACAGACTTGTCCATTATTGCTAAGCCTTGTAATTTGCACGATAATTACAAAGGATTTGTCATGTGATTATTCAATTATTCAAGAAATTCTTATTACACAAAAGCTGCTTAAATATGGAAATAGAAAACAGTGGTAAAGAATACATTCTCGACATAAAAACATAAGACTCTAAAGTCATAATCGCAGCATAGTTCTACTAGGATAAACTTTGTAATATCTAACTCTTATCTAATTTGTTGCTATTCTATACTAACCGTGTTAATTTTAGACATGTATATGTATCACATTATCATTTGTAGCAAAAGTTAGGTACAGAGGTATTTGGTAAAATAAAGAGTTGATCATTTTTTGCAGCAGTGTCCTTCTTGCCTCACCTTCGATGTAACCCAGAGATGAAAATTTTGTTGGTTTTTTGATTATTAATGTAATGTTTGTGGTTGGAGTCACAAACATGAAACGTTCTCCTTGGAGAAGACCAAGCGAAGCGAGTAAATATTTTACCTCGAACTGTTTTTTTTTTATATCAAATTGTATATTCACTATTAATAAATACTTATTTATACTTGAAACGCATGGCACAGTGAAAGTGGTTACCGAATTTCATAACAATATAATAATTACCATGACTGTACACTGTCTCCTAAGCTACAGGCTCAAGGTTAGTTTGGGACTCAGTGTCAGTACCTACCATAGACACCTAGATACCATACTGTATTTATTATGTTATACTAATCAGTGGCGTTGTTTCTATCTGTGATAATAAGTATTTTTTGGCTCTCTTTGAATAATCAAAAATGTGCGGGCATTAAACTTATGACTCTTAACAATATCCTTTAACATTGACAATGCTAAAATATAAAATTACAGTTGACTGTTAAAATTGACGGCAATGGATATGACATCATTCGATGTTGTAAAGCTCTCGCTAAGTAGCACATCCCACACACAGTGATTTATATACAAGTTAGCAATGGTTCATACTTACGTATATTCTTTGACGATCAATGCAAATTTGACCTTTATAATTAGTACATTGAGGTGCCTCTTTATATAGTTACGTCATAAAGCCTTCTCTTGATATTAAATCCTTAATATTTATATGATACACTAGCTGACCCGCGTTACTTCGTCAGCGTGAACAAATTTGTATACCATCAAAAAGGTTATATTTAGCTGACCTTAAAAGATAGACGTATGCTGTCGTGGATTTTTTTTAGATCTTTTAAAGAGGAATAATAATGTAATAGATTACTATTGCGAAACATTAACCGTCTACGCAGCACACGCAATGGAAGATCTCGAAAGGAACCATTTTTCTCTCATTTTCGCAAGATTTTTTTATCGATATTCAGCCCGTATTAATCATAGCGTGTCAATATATAGCCTTTCTTCAAATATATCTAATATTGAAAGAATTTTTAAATCAGACCATCAGTTTCGGAGTCTGATGCACAACAACCCAACAAACAAACACTTCAGTTTCATAATATTAGCATAGATTGGTATTTTCATATTACATTATTTATACATACATACTTAATATGTATAGATATTTTTTACCTCTTCCATTTATCATACTGTTTAACCGTATGAATATTTAGATTAAGTATTATTTTTTTGTAAACATAGCTTCTTAGACCAACTTTTTTAAACATATACAGTTACCAAAGCGTATTAAAATCATAACTACTATAAACCTTTGCAAGCACATTTTCCTTCTAGCCTTTTTTATTTATGTTCATTATGTTCAACAAAAATGTAATCAACCGAAAAAAATAGCACCAACTTTTTTCAAAACAAAATACTCTTTCAATCTACTGTCTATCTCTGACAATGTACTAATTATCTGCTGTTTTTGCTACAATATCAATGAGTCAATGGCTGTTTCTGATATAGTAAAAGCATCGATTGATATAGAAAACTAATTAAAATTATCATTGAAAGTCACCGGGGTCGTGTAGGTCTTATCTTGACAAAGTATGTAAGTGCTTCTTAGCTCCAATTTGAGAGGAAATTTACTGGTCTACAATCTACTACATTGTTTAACAGTAAACGTAAAGAACACAGATTAATTTATAATATAATAAAATATAATAGATAACAGTTTTCTTTTTAAATTTTGCACACAATAAACTTGACATATCTCACACACGGCCGTTTGATCGCTTACTATACAGTGCCTGTACAGGCTGCTGACCCACGACCTCTAGGTTAGTAGTCTTAGTCAGAATCGGTAACCTAAACAAATGTATTTGTACAAATTCTTTTTATGTGCAGTATTTTTTCTTTAATTGATTCCTCATTTTTTTAGTACATCTTGTAAGCTAACCATCACTCTTTTTATTGTCATTTAAACAATGAGTAAAAAGTTTTACTATCATTTTTATTGACACTTATCGTGATGATGTAATAAAAAAATAGTTGAAGTAGTTAGTAGAGTAGTTTTAGCTTACTATCTCTGAGAAAACGCAATATATGTCAGATAGTTGGATCTTAGGTACGACTGTTGGTACAGAACAATGAAATAAGATAAAAATTGGAACGATTGATCGAGTCAAATCTAAAGTTAGCCGTAAAGATGACAAACTAATGTTTCGCTTTGAACTGTTATAAATTACCATTATACAAAATTTTCGTATGTGTTAAATTTCATAATAGACAACAGTTAAATGGTTAAAGAAATCTTGTAAAGACGTGAGAGTATTTATACACAACACTCTTTAGACCCCAAGAGCCCAAGACCCCACCTTTTGCCAACTTTAAATTTATGTGTAACAAAAGTAAGTAATAAATGTTATTATCAGTCAACTTACTTAAAGTTGAAAATATAAGCAGAATTTCTTATAAAATCTCAATTTTAAGGTGTGGCATTTGAATGTTCGAGTATCAAAGGGGGTTAACCACAAAACTTTTCGCTACAGGAACTGAACCGACCTTAATTAACGCATCAAGAATTCATGACTTAAACGAACTCTATAAATAAATTAAAAGTTAAAGGACATTAAACAAGAAAATGTAATATTTGTAAGGTGTAAGCGTGAGTGGTCAGGAGCTAATATAGGGTTGGCAAAATAAATCTTAAGAAAGTAGTCTAAGAAAAGTCTCAAACATCGGATAAAAATATCGTATGCAATATTATATAGATCTGCCAATAATTTAAGATAGGCCTTTTTTAATCTCAGAAGGGATGGAAGCATTTCTGAAAAGAGGTAATTACTTTCAGGACGATTACACAAAATAAATGTAAATCTTTTTCTCTAATTTGATGATGAGTTAAGTAGCAATTCAAGCTAAGGTAAACGGATGACCATCTAATATTAGAGTGCTCCTAAAGTGTCCAAGCTAAGTATCTATTGTGGGCCTTACCATAAAATCTTACAGTAGTTGTGTCAGTTACTACGTTAAACACACATGATAAAATTTCAATTGATATAATTATTACCACATCGTATCCGGGTTTTTTCGAGACAACTGCCAGCCCTATCGGTGAGGTGAGTGCCTGAGTTACGTAAAGCGAACGATACGTCGCGTATCTTTACGAGCCTTTGTCTCGATTGCTGCCAACCGTACTACTTCAGTACAATCACAAACATAATGCATATTTAAATTATAAACTAAAAACGGGAGTACATGAATACAGGTTATGTGGCTTTGTTACGAATGGTGTCGCCCAATCAAACGAGTTCATAATTTCAAAACGTCAAAACGGTAGATTCTTTGAAAATGTATATAAAGTAAGGAGTTGTGACGTCATAGAACCTAAGTATTAACAAACAGCACTTTTTATAGTTAAGTTGATAATAAGAAACTTTAAAACACTGCTTAATTCAACAAGAATTACGACAACCTTAAAACTTAGGTCTATAAATAATGTGAGGTTTATTTTTCTAAATATCCCGTATATTACTACTACTAAATATTCCATAAATATGTTTCGAAAAGAATATTATTATTTATTTTTCCTATGAGCAAACAAATATTGTGTCGATGATAAGGAATTGGATGATAATTAAATTGGGGAAAACATACTAAAAGTATTTAATCGATTATTCATTGCTAACGAATTGTACTTTTTTTTGTGCTCATGAAAATTCAAATTTAGAATAAAACAATACATTCATTTCATACTATTATGAATCACTACTGAACCATGACATATAAACTAAGGCGTATCAGTAATATCTAAGACTTACCAACTTTAACAATTTGTTGGTATTCAGTACAGCAGTTGTCAAAATTTAGAGTTTTAACATAAGTTCTTACGCATCTGAACAATACTGGATCAGTTTCTATTCTTCGAGTTTTTAAACCACTGTATTGGTTACATTACACGTATTATTTCCATTATAACGTAACGATAAAGTATTATAACGACCGGGAGGCCGTTTTTACAATTATTATAAATCAATAAAATACGATAGTTTTAGTAAGCTAGCATTTTAGTAGACGACAGTACAGGCATCGAGCAGTAAAATTTATATTGCGTTCACCCGGTAGCAGGTCACTTGACGACGTGCCGAACAGTTGATACAGCATTCTCTAGCTGCAACACCTATTGTAATAGACTATGAACTATAACTTGATCATTTTAAGGGTTAACAGCAAAATAATAACTGTCGGCTAGCTGTTCTCTTGTGGTCAAGTGTAAAGAATAGGTATTCTTAATTTGAAAGAGGTCTAAAACCAAAGCAACGGGAGTGCTCTGACTTTAAAAATTCATCGACTTTCTGATATGAACCTACCACACATTCATTTATTGTGTGACTTTTTTGAGCATCACAAGAGTATAAAAAAGAGATATAAAATATAATAAAGTATGTACAAGTTCACGATGTTCTTTTACTTAAATCACTGGTATTGTTGCAGCGAATAAACTAACCTAAGTTCATTTTGTATTAACAAAGACATGAACGCTAATTCTGAGCGCTAAAATATTTTAACAGTTCACATATATTGAAGTTTTTACTGAAACTACTATCGGTACTATAAGTGTATATGTCTGTAACATAATTTACACTGTTGATGTATTTTACAAAATATATGTTTGCCTTCCATCTCCCTGCTTAAAAGAGCGTTAAAGAGGAACATGATATTCAACTCTATTCTTCACATGTTTTGGTACCCAGCCTAAGATTCTATGATCTCATTCCTTACGTGTTTTCTTTATTTTCTTCAATTTAAAATGATAAAACAACATACAAAGCCACACACAGGCACAATGCTCTGCACAATCGTGTACAACGTTATTCACAATAACAAACATCTTCAAAGCTCGATTATAAATCACGTAAAATCGACTTCAACTCGAGGCTACAGACTTATCGGAGCTCGGGTTCGTTTACTTAGGTTATCGGTCGCCTTCGTTCTACCCGAAACTGGTGTGGATTTGAGGATACGATAGAACGTTCAAAAACGCTCTTATCACGTCCGTTTGCCCTTCTGTTAATCCCTTAAATAAATACGGAACGGCCACAACTCATGGTAAATGCAATTTAAATTTTACGTTTTGTGGGTTCCGTACCAGAGTCCACAAAACCCTGTACTGATAAATACAATCATAAAATCCACGTGTAACTCATGTCAATAAGCTTTCTGAATTAGTGTAAATTTGCCCATTTTATTTAGAATTCCAACAAATCAAGTTTTATCCATTTCATCCATTTCATTTTATTTGTACCCTTTTTATTCTTTATGGTTGGAATTGTTTTTCATATTAAATTTCAATTGATATCTTTCAACAAATGTGTCGCCTTTTCTGATTTGATAGAACTATTTAACAGTTGTAAATTCCCTAAATGATACAATTGTATTATGAGTTTAAGGTTGTGGTGGAAGGTTTTACATACTTAATATTTGTAGTTTCTTCGTTTTGTGTCTTACGTATCTTTTTATCTATAGGACGCATGCATAAATACACCGGCTCGACCGGAGTGAGTCTCACAGGAAACCGATGTTAAGCAATTCTTTCGTAGTTAATAACTGAGTAAGTTAGGTGTTTCTTGAAGGAGATTAAAAGATGGCAACACACTTGCTACTTGAATTGCAGGTGCCATAATTAAATTAAAAAGGAATAAAGTAATTGTGACTACCTTTAAAAATTTAAAAATGTTTGATACGGAACCTTTATGTAAATAAATATCAAAAGTAGTCACTAATATTCTACAACTATCCTTGAAAACGTGACTTTCCAAATATTTGAAAGAAGGAAGCGGACATAAGACGCTCACCATTCAGCCTCACTTCTATCTGTTTTATGTTAAAATAAATAACTTTCAGTTTTGCAAACATTGTTGTTGCCACGTATTTGCCATCCGTTGCATTTATACTCGTATATATGAATTGTTCATTTATAAAAGCATCTTTTTTCTTTATGTGAACTGTTCATAAAGACCACGAGCTAACTAGGAGCTACCTCAAAATCAGCTGTGATTTAAAAGATATATTCAATGTGCACAGCAATAGAAAGAATTGAGATTAGTGCTTTAAAATTTTTAGGTAAAGTCATATCATTCATTTTCTTTACATTTCATTCATATATCAAGTATATACTGACTGATAGCATACTAATATACTTTTTTTTGTAAATAAATATATATTATACACAGAAAATACCCAAACTTCGAAACAAATATTTGCAGATCATACAAACATTTAGTCCGACCCGGGCATCGAACCCGAGACCTCAAGCACAGCAGTCGCATTCACTACCGCTGCGCCACCGATGTAGTTCATTATTTTATTATTGTATATGGGTAATTTTAGTCCCTTTTAAATCATTAATGCCGTTGCGCTTCCGACAAGTTTTATCTAATATTTATGTATATAATATAACCATATATGTAGTCATAAATGTCAGGGTTTGTGATGTAACTACAGGACGTGAGTCTTAAAAAGGGCAGTAGCTAAAAGGTCAAAAAGGTCCGCGTGATAACCCCAGGCAAATGTTTGTAGGCTTTCTACACACATATACAGTATTAGAACCAAATAATTATTTATTCTCTTTGTAATCATTTTCTCGATTGCTATATTTTTTCTTCGAAACACAACTTTATCTGGTTTCTTAGGAATATAGTGAAATGAAATTGTTACAAATCGTAAACTTCGTATTATTTGCGAACGCATTAATATCAACCACTTATTTAAGACTTAGAAAGAGCGCAAAAGAGCCTACAAAAATAGGTACATTCTATTGTAATTTGTTAATTTCATATAATTTAAATAATACTTATAATACATTTTATCTAAGATTTAAAAACAGTTCTGAATCGCGTTTAATTCTGGACGTCGCGTGGTGACAAATAAACTAAATACTGCATAGTTTAATGATTGTTTTTCACTTAAAACTTTTTGCTATAAATTGCAATGTTTTTTTGGAACGTTGTTAGCTGTTATTCACAACTTGTGCGGTCGATCTCTATCGCTTCGCGAAAAACAGGAAGGATTACATAGAGCTGACTTTCAACCTTTGCTAGATGGAGAGACATTTCGACAAGCTTCGCAACTTCATTCTCTTAAGATTTCACTGAAGAAACAACCTTCTGTTTTCGAATTTATTATTCAAAATTCGAATTTTTTCTTTTGTAATATTAATGGCATCATCGAATTGGTAAAGTTTATTGCATTGTGAATTTATCTACCTACTTATTAATTTAACTATGGAATGCTTATAGCTAAGAGAAACGGAATAGCGACAAAAACGAAAACAGATAGATACTTAATTCTAACTATTAGCTATTGAAACTAAATTAAGGTAACAGAGAAAATAAGACAAAGAAGATTACACTAGTAAGTATAGGCTTAGGGTAGCGCCGTTGCTCTTATTCGACTTATTCTACCTTCAAACTACGTGTTATCCCAAGTCCAGTTACATTTTTAGTGTGACGTCATCGTTATCAACAACCTTTATAGGTCCACTGCTTCACATAGACCTCTTCTTAGATAGGAGGTCTTGACGTACTAATATACAACATACTATTGTAACATACCACTTTGGTCAGACGGATTGGTATACGCTTTATGTTAAGCTTTCGAAGAGCTGTTAGTGACTTCGTTTAAGTGTTGCAAACTAATATTAAAATACTTTACAAATATTACCGCATAACAAAATATTTCCTGTTAACTTCATAAGCAGAAATTTAAATAGCTCTACCGTCAATTTACTGTGGAACTAATCCTAGGATTCGATGCCAACAGGAGATTTAAGGTCCCGAGAAACGAACAAAACATCGTTCATACTAAATCGGTTTACTAACCCGAACTATTTATACATCATTTTTGTTATCTAATCGGCACTCTGAACAAATATTAGATAACCGCCCTCACGCATTCAACAGTAATTATTATTATCGCTGAACCAACAGCGAGTTATGTTATTTACTTTCTTGGGCGCGATAATGTCATCTGATAAACGAACTGTTGAGGTAACGAGTTACTTTTAGTTCTGTATGATTAATATAAATAAATACAGGAAGAAAAAAGGAAGTATACTTGATTAAAGTAAATTAATCTTACTTGTTGTACTTTCCACATTTTTACTTTTAAAGTTATGAGTTAACTTTACAGGGACCTATAACTTTGAGTTGTTTGTTCTCTCATGGTAAGTGAGTATCCCAAAGTAGTAACCCAAGGTACCTATATCTGCAACTCAAGTCACAATTAATAATTCAAAAGTCTGCAGAAGAATTGAGGTTTGGATGCTTAATCCAAACCTCACTCCCAATCACCTCAAGCACTCGGTGCAATACCCCTCCGATAGAACTACTACATTTGTGCCGAATCATTAATTATTCTCATGGATAAAGGTCTAACTTTAATTTTAATTTAATTTTAAGCTCTAGTTTTAATCGACATAGCACACACGATGGTCTTAATACAAATTAGATGGAACCTTTGATATGGTTACAAGAGTACTGACAAATATACTTAAATATTTCTAAATACATACATAACATCTATATTTTAAAAAACTGTATTCAAGTACCTCAGACCTCTGACTTATGAGTAAGACTTACTAGCTACTAAACCAACGAGGCAGAAGAAAAAATAAAAAGGAATACAAGTCGAAATGTATACATACATATATTTACAAATATAGCTTCTAGACTATTAACATCGATCTTTGGTTATGCATTAGAAACATTAGGTACTTGTGTGAAATCATATCGTACATCCCATGATGAAATTTCTTAATAAGTCGTAAAGAAAAAATACTTCGATGTCAACATTTATTAAAAACGAGATAACGCTACTTAGTACGAGACCACCATTTATTACCAGCTATTTAGTACCAGTACTATTTAGATTTTTTCTGCTCTAACCTCACATTATTAATTACACCAACAGCCTTTACTTAGACAGGAGGTTTTGGTCTACTATACAACGCTGGCCAAACGGGTAGGCAAACAATCCCATAGGATTTGTTAAACTTTCCTTCTTTTTGCATTGCTATCAGCCTGTGTAATTTGCTCCACGGTATGAACGGGATAGTAACACTGTATTGTTAAATCCAGCAACACGCAGACCCATCTTAACGGAAAAACTAGGCAAGTTTTTATCACCTAAGAAAGTTTAATGAAACCGTTTACCTTGAGTGATTTTTAATCATCGATTGTGATGTTAGATATTTCTTCATTACTGACCTACCTCACTTTGTGACACAGTAAGTGATGAAGTAAAATCGATTACAATAAACATTACTTTATCATTACTTGTACCCAGATACGATATTGTGCGCCCTTCTCTTAAATTTCTTAAGCAAAAATTCATCTTATGAGTTTTCCTATACACAAGTCATTTCCAGACAAGTTTTAGTCGAAATACTATTAAATAGCTGTAATCTTTTAGCAGAAAAACACATTCATATACCTACATATGTGTAAATATGTATTGTTTTCGTGAATATTGAGAAGGTTATCATTTCAGTATAAATTTATATTTGTGAAGCAGTCAGTTATTTAGAACACATTTTTCGTCCTTCCTGGTAACTACTTAAAATACTCATGTAATATTATTGTCCTAAATTAACTTGGTTTAAACACAGCGGTGTTGTGTGAACTTCGCATTAGCATTAGCTTATCATTGAACTAGCAACCTAATTAAGATTGATCTTACGACCCAGAGGTCGTATGATCACATCACAAGCTTGCTCATTATTTTGTTCGCCATCAGCACCAGATTAAAACATCCGTTATACATTACCAACTACCCTATGTTCCGTTCATGAAATATATTAATCGAAAATGATACCTTATTTTTATTGTCATAGCGTTCACTATATATTGTGGGATAATTATCGTCTGTCATTCGTATATACCTACTCTTTTGTCAAGGCCAGTCCTTATCTTCATATTCGGTTACCATAGCCGTCGACTCAGCCCGAGAGCCCGTTTAGTTTTAAACAAGGATCAATTTACTTACTACGAAATCGACCACTGTTGAAGTTCGTGACATTTTTCGATGTTTTTCTTTTATAATTTTATTAAGTCTGTTGGGCATGTTCATTTAAATTAATACAATTTAGTATATAGAATGACTAATGAGAAATATCTTAGTTGTAAGAAAAACAAAGTTGCCCGTGCTGCAACCCTACTTACGTGGTCAAATCACGCATATATTTTTATGCGAAATCATGCAACGAGTGTTTAGAACTTTCAGACGCTATCCAGATATAAATAACTCAACAGCTGTTAAAAGAGGTATGCAATCTACTAAACAAAAAAATTGAGACAACATCTAAATAAATACATAACAAATGAAAGATAATGTCTAGGTACTTGCATAAATTGTCACAAAATGTTAAGTTGGTTTTTGTACGCTTCATAAAGTTCTGCACCGATGGAATTAAAATTTTCTAAACGATATACAATACGCTTGGTAGATAAACAACAGCTTTGAAAATGGTTTTTATATATTTTTTACAACCACAATGAGGCACAGAGAACTGTGGTAGGCTACAGTTACTATTTAATAACAATTTCTCATATTATTCTTTCTTTTATTTTAGTTCTCATAACTGACGAAAGGGTCAGAGACGACATCTTCTCTGTATGTATATCTTCTTTGTACACTAAATGCCGAGGATAAAATTTTAGAACAAAACAACAATACACTAATGCATAGAAGTCGAGTCGAATAATATTAAATCGAAGAGTGTGTACTGCATTGCATCTGTGTACATGTATATTACACATTACATTCGTAACGCAACAACCACATCCATTATTCAATTTGTTCGTTCAATCAACAGTGTTGCGTACCAAATACTCGGCGTAACATTAAATAAAAAAGGTATTTTAATAAGTCTTTTAACTTAAATCTTAAACTTAAGTTAAAAAATAATAGGACTTTGAATAATTTCTCTCTGTATTTTTTGCTTAAAAAAATATTTAAAATATAACGCATACAATAATTCTATTAAAAGTATTGTCCATCATTACAGAACACTTTCTTCTATCTTGATGATCAATGAGAAGCAGTGCAATAATTGTCCAATTGTCCGCAAAAACTTTATTGGTTACAAAAGTAGAAATTTTCACAATAAGTTAATAAACACTTGATCGACACTGTGGTAAATTAAATCTACTAGGATTTGAGGTTACATATAGTACTAGTTATCTTATGCGTTACCGTACGAAATTTAATATACAGAATGGTGCAACGCCATCTTTTAAGAAACAGCGATAACTTAAACAAAGTCCCAACGCTTTATTCGAAGATACGCAAATAAATATACATTTTATTGTCCATAGGTAACTCAATAAGTGCGCTAATTAATGACAAAAAAGATATTTCATATCTAGTAATCAAGCCTCCAAGATATCCCTCAAAGTTTCTAGTTTTTTTCGTACGATCACGTCTTTTTGCAGCAGAAGACATGTGCAAAGCTAACGTTGAAACTCAAACTTTTATAATAAGTGTTCTTTTAAGGCTGGCTCGGCCTCGTGGGGTTTAATTGCGAGATTTGTATTAATCTATTTTACTTCTTGACACAATCATATATACTTACTTCGTTTTCAATGCACCTCTTTTGTAAAAAAATTTAGAAGCACTTGTTAGGAGCCGGGTCTGCCTGACGTGTTCAGCCTGACACCTTTGTAATTCAAGAACTACAAAACATAGACATTGTGTTGCTACAAATAGAATGTACGCTTTAATTTACTTCTAT
Source organism: Hypercompe scribonia (assembly GCA_949316085.1). Lineage (NCBI taxonomy): Eukaryota > Metazoa > Arthropoda > Insecta > Lepidoptera > Erebidae > Hypercompe > Hypercompe scribonia. Next base: position 10,986,718 of record OX438981.1, on the reverse strand, counting down.
GGACAACTTTATATATATTAACTTTATTAATAAAACCCAATATCATACGAGATAATAACGTTTTTTAGGGGCCGGTTCAAATTATTTTCTCGCCTCTAAACATTACAACTACAAAAACTAAAAAAATATAATATTTGTTATATGTATATGTATAATCTACTAGGGGTGGACAACATTCGCTAGTTATTTTTATTTATTATACAAATAAACAACGTAAGTACATAATGAATTGTGTTGATCCTGTTGCACAAACATTTTATTTATTTTTTTAGAATTAAAAAAAATTGTTTTATTTGATAAATCATATGTCTGAAATTAGTGTTCAAGACTGATGGTCACTCTACTAGTACTTTCCATTGAAAAATAGTAATAATAATGTTGCGTAAAGTAACGTAATATTAAAAATATATTAGCACTTAAAGTGAGCCGGGCTGATTACTGGTATTGTTGTTAGGAAAAAGATTACTGAAAACGTCAGCTTTTTCAGCATTATCTCAAAGATTCGAGTTACTCAAATATTTAGTACCTATCGATTAATATAAACCTTACCCTTACAAGCATCAATCATGGCATGTTCCGTATCGCCGATGTCTGAAGCTCACCGTTTAATTTTCCTCGTCCTGCAGATAATTAGACAGCTGATGTTTTCAGGGTCGATTCTAACAGGATCGTCGTGACTTTAGCAGTAACTTGATGCTAATTTTCTATTGGAAAAATACTCAAAGGATTTTATAATTAAGGTTCTTGAATGGAAATGGATCACGGGTGGATGGGTGATGGATATGCTATTCTTTTGTGATCATCGTTCTACACATCTAAAAAAGCATCGAGGCTCATAAAATAAATATTTTCCTAAATATGTAACTAAAGTAACTTGTAATTACGAGTACTTAGATAACTCAAAACGAGATAATGCTACATTTTATCAACATTATCAACAGTCATTAGTCCACTACTGGACTTAGGCCTCTCCTTCATAAAGTTTGTTTATTCCTCCTTAGGTAGTTGGTATACCGTTTATGTCAAGTTTTCATTCTCTCGGCAGTTTATTGACTGCCTCGATGGTGTATCGATAGCAAAAGCGACTGCTGTACTAGAGATCTCGGGGTCCGATGCCTGGGTTGGACCAAATGTTTGTATGATCTGCAATTATTTGTTTCGGAGTTTGGGTGTTTTCTGTGTATAATATATATGTATTTACAAAAAAAAAGGATTTAAGTATTCTATCAGCCAGTCTAGTTATCATAGTACAAGCTGTGCTTAATTTGAAACTAGATGGTTTTGTGTATAAAATGAATGAACACGACGCACACTTACCAGGTTATAATGTTTGTATACTAAAAGGGCTAGAAAAAACTATGGTCAACTGTTTCACAGCTATAAGTGTATAGTGTGCTATTTCAGTATATAAACACATCACACATGCTTATATATTAACTACTATATTTATAAGTATATTACCTACATGTAAATATTTGGTTGATCATGTATAATGATTTTTAAATATTTAACAAAGAGGTATAGTAATTATTTGATTTACTGTAAAGCGTGCCCACTGTTTAAGAGAACTGCTCATTTAAAATCACCCATACAAGTTCTATATAGAGTTTGTAAATATCTTCAATATATTTCGATCGATTTCGAGGGTGCTGGTACCCTTTGATGTCACTTAGTCCAATAGGACTGAACATACATTCATGATGAAAGGGATGAGGGGTTTAGTAGAAAGAAAAAATAAATAAAAACAAAATAGAAACATTATTTTGACTATAATTCAATAAAAATGCAGATGGAAATAAGGAAACTTACAAGAAAAATGTCATAATTAAGCTTTATACTTAATTCGTTTGTCCATAAGAAAATAGAATACGTAGTCATTTTTTGGAAGATTAACTTACAATTGGAATTAAATTAAAAAAAATTAAATACTTAATTACAAGTGTCGTAGGTACTAATCTAAGCTGTTATATTATATGACTCATGATATATTACTAACATTAAGTTACAAGAAGTCGTACAACTTAAATGTCGGTTTAAATACAAAAGAAATTAAATAAATCAGTTTTAATGGTTTATATCTTGTAATGAACTGATAATAAATAATAATCGTGATCTTTATGAACGCTTAAAACTAAAAATTCCTTAACATTAGGTACAAAATTATTATCTTGTGTGGTCACCATGCAACGACTCGCAAAGAATGGGAGAAAAACTGAAACTAAAATTATAAAAATAGGAAAACAAACTAAAATACCATCTCGGTTCTATAAAGCTGACAAATAAACACAAACCAGCTATGGTCAATCGTTTTATTGTAATATATAGTAATAACTTGAAGATCTGACATGTAACAAAAACTATCATTAATATGTGGCGTGAGGATACAGTCTCTTGGTAAGAATCGATAACGAACGATGGTTCATCAGAATTTCTCCTAATCACTTACATTGGTCCCTTAATTAAAAGTTTAAACTTTGTTTTACATAAATATTATAAAATATCACACTTTAAATTCAAAAGAAAACTATGCTACTTGGAAACTAATCACTTAGTTCTGTCAAAGTAGGACTAAAGCAATAACTGTGCCAATTTGAATATTATATTCAAAAGGAGACAATAAATAAACAATAATCTATCTCGATCAACTAAAATTAAATAAATCGATTTATCTCGTTTCTAAAGTAAAAGGCACACGTTTAGGCGGCGGGCGGACGCGCGCGCGTCCGTTCGCTCAACAATTGTATAAACATGTTATATATTAGTATTGTGTCATATCTTTATACAGGTTTATTGGTACGGAGTGTACTATGTACGTGATCTCGGGAGTTCGGTGAGCAAGTTCTGCGAGGCGGACAAGATGCCCATGAATTGAATCAACGAGTGTTGCCATGTGCAAACTCTCAGAATGTACAATTATGGATAATATATAAGAACATAAGACTAACAATACTGGCATCGAGAGAAATAGTTTAACTCTGAGTAGGTGTTAGAAATTTGGAAGACATATTTTTGGAATAATTTTCGCCAGTCAGTCCTATAGTTTACCTTATAGTTTCAAAGATCTTATTTTGGTGAATTTAAATTAATAGTACGGTAACACTTAAAATCAGGGCGTTCAGTCACAATAAGGAGATTTGGCGGCACTAGACATGCTCAGAGCGGCGCGACCACAAATAAAAATAATCACCAAAACTTGAAACTGGTTTCGGGCCAACTCGTCCTCCTCGCACAAGGCAAAACGAAAAAAGCGCAAACAAGAGTCGGGTCGTGCGTGCAATAGTTCTCAGATGGGCCGCATAGAGAGGATCGCTAGCGGTGTTGGCTAGCTTGCGATTATTGCAAGGTACGCGCAAATGAGCACTTTCGGTTTTGGTTTGATATCGCTTTTGTAATATTTGCGATTACGAATTAAAACATTTTGTTCCACTGACTCATCGATCTCCCGAGGTTATTACCGACTGGTTCTGTACGATATAGGTATGTTAATATATTATGTTATCTAATAGTGGGTCTCTGTGTTCAGGTACAGAATCAGTCGTGTTTGGGTTTTAAAACGAGCCACGTCCCGTCGACGCGGGTCTCGTCCGTATGCGGTGCGGCATCGCAGCTGCTAGCTATAAAATAAAATAATTATTACAGTTAAAGAGACTCAAAATAAATAATAAATTATTATCTTAAACCCTTAAAAATAGATCACGAGCGCCTTCTCGCGGCACAGTACCGAGCGCGGATAGGCAGTACGAAATAAATAAAATGTTCTATAAGCTAACTTTACAGAGACCACCGCTCGGCGGAGGATCATCGGGAAGACTTCCGCGAGCTACTCAATAAATATCTAATATTATAAGGTGCCATTTACAAATGCGTGCCGATAACTAAAAATGTAGGTACAAAACCACTATACTTCACACCGCAAACTTTCGAGACGCCAGTAAACACTTCGTTTCGTTAACTTTATAAATTACAAGGCGAAGTAGCAAAGTAGCATCGACAAACTGGAGATCATTCGTTGAGCGGGTGTGCTGTGCGCGAGACACGACGAGCGGGACGTCGCTCAGGCGCTGGCTGGAAGACGACGAATAGGCACTAAGGTGACGGACGATCCTTAAGCTATGTTCGGTATAAGTTAACTTAGGACTAGGCGAATGCAAGGCCCTAGGCGATGACGAGGTCGCCAAACGCGGATGAAAGACGGTTGAAAACGGGAAGTCGTTCTTCTTCTGGGTCGGGTGAGTGCGTGCGGCGGAAAGCGAAGGCAGTAGCTTGCGCGGGTGGCGACATCGCAGGAGGTGAGTGCGGCGCCAGTGGAGACTGCGGTGCTGTGGGTGAGTGCGGAGAGCGCGGAGAGCGTGATCCATCACTCATGTATGAAGCCATCGAACCGCCAGATGAAAGAGATGCTAAAGAACCTCCAGGAGATGATGGTTCACGACGTCGTGCTTCTTCTGCGTTGTGTACGAAATGGCAGCGGGGTCCATAAGGACAGAAACCGACAGAGTGGAACGTGCGACACAACTCCGTCTTATACTTGGGGTGGCGTTGCAGGTTGCGCAGTTCACGTATTCCGTGCGCGAATTGGCACTTGTCACCATATTTACAAACACCGGCTTCTTCAAAAGGCCTGCACAGTTCGGTTTTGTATCTACTGGTAGCAGGGGGTGGAGGTGCAGGTTCACTTGTGGTACGCTCGAGCCGCCGATGGCCTAGGCGGTCGAGCAGACCGACGAGGGCACGGTGTGCAGGCACGGAAGCCGCGCGAGCCAGTACTGGATGCTGTTCCCAGCTGACGCTACCTGTCACTCCGCCTGCGCCCACAGGAGCCAAGGAACTTAGGGCGCCGTTCATGGTCTGCACTGGCCGATTTTGGTTCTGAAAAATTATGAAAATTTCTAATTAGACACGTTTACCAAGATATCATCGTGGATGAATTTAAAATTACAGGTTATTCGGCCGAATGTAAAATAGCTGAACGCCAAACCTTTTTAAATTTGTATTACGAATAAAAATGCTTTCTTAATGCGTTATTATTAATGTATTTGTGTTATAAAAAAAATTAGGTCTAAAAGGGTCGGGTACCTGCTAGTTAACAAAAAAAAACTACCCTACGGGTTGGTTTTAACGTCTACCTGCTCGTCCCATCTTATTTTCAAAAATCGTCTCTAGATTGAATTACTTAATATTACCAATTAACCAAACTACAAAATGGTGCTTTTAAAGCCTCGGGGTGAATCGAATTTTTAATGTTAAATTTTTAAAGCTGGTTCATTCTGTATTCGAAGATTCCATCTATAATGAATTATTTATTTCTGTGGTAAACTTCCCAAATCCCATCAATATTCCCGTTCTAAGCGTTTAGAGATGTAAATAGTAATAGGCATCTTTTGTTTTTACAGAGCGTCGAACCTGAAGCTACAGACCATCACCATAACAATGCTGGTTTTGACGAGAGAGCCAGTTGACACGGGCGCGGCGGCACAATCGAGGTGATTGTGCACTATTGTTCAGGCATCGCTGTCGCGTCGCCACTAAGAGGAATAATTATTATTGTCGCCGAGCTTACTTCTCGACAACGTTGACACTTCACGCTGTGAGGGGCAACGGTCGACGTTTGTCGTGTTAGATAACAGTACTGCCTATTCATAATTTATTAGAAGTCTATGTTTAGAAGAAACATGACTTAGTGTAAGGTGGACTTTAACGAGTGTGTTTATATTTCGTATCGAATGAAAGTGAGGGATGTTAGATCAAACTTGTATTTCGATCATATATGTCTTTCGGTGCCTAGACGATGCGAGATCACCGTGAAGGTCGGATAGGATCAGAGCTTGACGCGGAATACGAGCTCTATACATAATGTATGATACACCGTGTCTTGCGGCCTCAATCGATGTGAATGACACGTCATTGTATATTCTGTTCGCCTCCGCCTCGTCCGGGGATCGTAAACACGCAAACACTTGTGTTTTGGAATACAACGGACAAATTATTATAAATGTTGCTGCGCTCTTTGTTAGACCATGACGCTTAATAGTTCGTTTTCTAGGTTTTACTAGGCCTTTGTATTAATAAAATTATTTTAAAATAAATGAGTAAGCAACTAGAAATACTAACAAATGAATCGATAATTTTCTCATATTTAATTAGTTTACGCAAAATCCATTTTGCGGTTAAGAGCAAACGGTAAGTAAACAATTATACACGAATGCTTTTAGTCGTGTATAAGCACCTATTGTTCTTTATGTAGGCAATAACCACCAGTGCTTAAGATCGCTTATGCGATATAACTATGCATACGTATTATAAAAAGGTTTAATCTGGGGTCTTGTCTAAGATCTAAACCAAAAACTGTTAATCAGCACATATAGAAAATTAATGCTCTAATTTTAATAATGTATGCTACATTACACGAAGTCAGTAGACATATTTATATGGTTTGCAATATATTTTTGTACGATTAAATATTTAAGGCGAAAGTGAAGCTGACAAATGAGCGCAGCAGCACAATCGCAGGTGAAATGTTGCAGTGAAAAGCCAGGGGTTAAGTTGGTGGCGGCCAAGTGTCGACGGAAAACGGTCGAAGCGTAATTAGAGAGTTATCAGAGCGGAACATTGGTTAAACGCTGCTTTCCATCGGACGTTGCGCTCGCGCAACCGAGCTCCAGGGAAAATTGTAATCACTGTCGATTTCAAATGGCCGCGGTTGTTGCATTCAAAGCCTACGACAATCAGACGCAGGTCTGCACACCACGGATTGAAGCGATTGATATAACAATACGTTTAGACATTGGCAGTAGCGCCAAGTTTACCTTTTATATCAGGGCAACAAACTAACTAATAACATGGTAACGGTTGTTTGTTTAGCATACATATCAACTTTGGTAAAATATGGTGCAGCGAACATTTACAAAGGTGTGCATAGGCATAGATCGCACCTGAAGCTGTAATGTGTACTTTTTTGTTAGCAGCCATGGTGTCAACGTGACAAACACATCGATCACTCAAGTCAGTGTTTGTGTCCCTCATTACTATAGTGGCTGGAGATTGCATAATGTTCTATGGTGTAACTATTTTAGGACTTTTTTAAACTGGTCTATATTCTTTATTGAATACAGATGCATTCATTTAAGAAAACATAAAAGTGTAAAGACTGTTTGTCTTAATCATACGTTGTCAGAATCTACAATTAAGTATGTGTTACTAAAGACTCATATAAGCAATCTAATTTACAGCAGCAAAATATTGAAAGAAACAGTATTAATGGTGAACACCACGGACGGAGGGCAATGACTTGTTAAGTAAAAATAAAACGTTATAATTTGGTGAAGAACAAGCAAGATCATGTGTGAATTTAAGGGCCGAAATATCTACTACTAATATTTCACAGGAGAATTCACTTCAGGACCTTATTTTAGAGGTAATCAGTGACTCTAAAAAATTAGTAGTTGTGAGGTTATTAAACTTTCGGTGTGCTAGCTCAAGTACTTGCGTATTTACGTTGGCAATCACTGAAAATTTACACCTCAACAGTTTGCTCACCATCGATGCTTTTTGAACTCGAAGTCTCGCTAAATATATTCTCTTTTCCGATAACCTCTGGGGGCAATGGCATTGAGCAACAAAGAACGCGAATTTGGGTTACTTATATGTAAGCAAATTCAACGAGTTCAAATTTAACAATTCTAATGTATGTTTCTATTGTGAAAGACGTTATCAAAAGTCAACTTAAAATCTTAACTTTCATATTAGCTATATAACCATTCTTAACCTTATACTATTACAGGAGTAAAATTTATTGTAAATTTAAGTTTAAATATACATGTAATTCCATAACTGGTAACGTGACCTATGTTCACTGCATGTAACGAGCATGAATTCGAATCATTAAGAAAGAGTGCCCCGCGACAATTGATACAGCGAGTGATATAACTCAAACAAGAGAACTGCTTAATTGAACGTTAATTGGTTCTAATCAAATGCGTTCTATATTTAAATGAACTTTTAACGATTTAAAACTCTAGCAATCAGTTGGTTCTCATCGGTTAAGAGACAATAAATATCTGTCAGTTAATTTAAGCTGTCGAATGTATAGCCAAAGAAAATTTTGTCAGAGCACACTCTCTTGTAAGTATACAGTACTAGAATTGGTTCATTTCTCTAAGGAGTTAACCGAGGGTCTTGGTGATTGATACCATCACGTTTATTGAATGATTGCGCGAAAACGATCAGAGTCGAGATATTGCGGTCCCCTCTGTCAGAGACCTAACAGCAATCTCTCAATAATGACCTGGGTAGTCATTAACCTTTCAGTTCTTCAAGTTGGCGTCCCTTAGTTTTACAACTTATGTCAGTTTGTCATAAGTAATCGTTCTGAATAACTCCCCTTTATAACTTTGTTGTCGTTAAAATTGTGGGAGAGATTTCACTCAAATCATAGAAATATCGAAATAAACGCTTTGTGTGTATGCGAAATTGAGAACAATGGTTGAATATACAATATGATTCATAACGCGACACTGCGCAGTTGCTTAGTGGCATCTCGAATACTTATGGTTATTTAAGTCCGACATTTTACCACAATTAAACTGGCAGGTCGCTTTAAACCATGTGTAGCATTCAAACTGTTATGAAACTTTAAAATAGCGACGCATTAAATAACAGAGGGATTCAATACTCTCCCACATAGCGCAGACATCCGTTTAAAGCTATTGCCGTATAGACGTTGTATAATTAACTTACAAAAGTTATGTTTTCGGCTTCAAATTGGCCATTTTAAATTATCATACTAAATTGTATACTTTATTCATTCATATTTCACCCTTAGTGTTGACATTTTTACTTCAATTACATATGGGAACTTTGAGTAGCTGCAAATAAATTTCAAAAATCGTTCTTGGGACCGGGGAAACAAATAGCAAAGATATCTAGAAACATAAAAAAACAATACTCAGTCGTGTTGTATCTTGTCTCATTTTTAACTTGGATTGGAAGAAACAACAAAATATGAACTAAAATATGAAATGAGACTGTTACAGAACACTTTGTGTAAATATATATTTGCCGTGTGTAATTAGCTCTAACGGTTTGGATCACATTTAGTATAAAGATATAGTTTTTTTTTTTAATTTATCTGTATAACTGTTTTCAAAAGAAATAAAATATTAAAAAAAAACCGGCGCGAATGTTAATCTTCTCATTACTAATTAAATTTTGTGCGCATGCAATAATATTCCGAAACAGTTATTAGATGTCACTGAATAATTAAGCGTCGTAACTTTATCTAATATTTAGTCCGAGCAGAACATACGTGTAATATGAATATGGTAAACATATCCACAACAATTCACATAGTTAGCGACTGTTAGATGAGTAAGACCGGACGCTCGGTGTACCGCACGCATGCAGATGGGCACCAACACCGTGATTGCAATGCGAGAACATACTGGCTTAGGTATAAATGCCATCACATGTCAACCGCTCGTCTTTATTTATATTACCAGCACCTACCAAACGATTGTCCACTGGTTTATTATATATATTAGACGAAACAATGAAAATGTATTTGAAGAAATAAGTTAGTAATCATTAGCATAAGAAAAAGGAAATCACGTAGTCGAATTCATGAAAGTTGTGAGATTTTTTTACTTCTTTATTTATAGTTTTTTTTAAATATCTTACACTACAATGCCTAAATGTTAAAAGAGTTTATGTTTAATAAAACTGTAATTTTCATCTTGTACACAAATTCTGGATTTTTCTCAAAACTGAGGCCGTCTATTGAGGCGTGGCGCGTTAGCGGGTGGCCTGGCAGGCTGGCACGTCGACGCCCAGACGTTCACCTCACTTCACATGTTCGACGTAAGCACTGCACGAGTTCGCGTCGCTCCAGGTATTTGGTATATTGCGCGCGTATTTTGCTCACAACTCGAGGTAGAACGCCACGCACTTATCAACAAAGAGCTGCGTTCAACTCGACTATATATTCCGCATGCAAGCGAGTAAACGAAACAAGACAGGTAGAGAGATTTGTTTACAAATGACGAAAGCATTGCTTTAACACATAAGATGAAATATGACTAATCAAACAAATAATACTACAGAAATCACTGGCATGTTCACTATGATATGTAACGTGTTATTTTCTAATGACAATGGATCACTGCGTAGTGATCATTAGGAACAAACTTATCCTTACGTCAACTTCGTGTATAAAGTAGTGGTAGCAATTTCTTTGTCTGTAATTTTCATTGTTGCGTCACACTACCGGGTTACGCTTTCCCCGTAAATGGCTCAAAGTGTATGACTCACACCCAAATAACATGACAGAAAATTATTTTCTATGAGTAATACAAATTGAGCCCTTTTTGAGTCACTGTTGCAAAGATACAAAAGCGAGGTCGTTCTGTATTATTTGTGTTATCAGGCATTTACGCGACGCTTTTCCATTGTCTTCATACTTTAATTAAATGCACATACAAAAGATACGTAACTATCTAGTCATTTATCTAATGCTTTGTTTGTAAAACGAAGCGTATAATTGTTTTTTTTTTCTAGAAATGACCGCCTACGATTGTTAATTTTATTATTAACCTTGGTATAAATTATACTATCATAAGAAAGAGTAAATATTACAGTAAGTAATGCCTGTTCTTAATAAATGCTAGTTTTTTCATTATATTTCAGTAGTGATTGTAATATCACTACATAGTGACGACAGCCACAAGATTTTGTTGAAAAAAAATTAATACTATGTAGAAAAGGTTTTGCCAGCAGTGGGGCAGTAGTTGTAATGCTAGACTGTAAATGAGTTCAGTTAAGATTATGAACGCAATATAAAGGTTAACTCTCAGGTAACACTTAATAATAATAAAATAAAGTATCACTGAAACGCTAAGGATTTAAAGTCAAGAGAGTGTAAATATGAAGACTCACTATTATGGTCTCAGCATAGAAGTCTGCGTCAGGACTCACCTGTAAAAAAGAACGACAAATAAATACAACAATTAAGCTTTAGAACATTATAATAACAACATTAGAATTATTCAAAATGCTTAGTGTTACAAGAACATGTAAATTATTTCAATGACACTCAAGTATCTTAAGCAAAAAAAACCTAGTCTATTACGATTAACAAAATCAATGTTCAAACAAAGATTTAAAAAGGGTTATTATTGATTTTGTCGTAGTAATATTTGTTACTGTTTGAAGTGTATAGAGCCCCAATATGTCTAACGAGCAGACACTATCAACCGGTCTCCATTGAAAGTGATAGCACTTCCTATAAGAAAGTAAAACGTACTCCGCTAGTCGCCCGGAAAACTTGGGACAGACCGCCTGGTGTAAAATAAATGTTCACATTACTTAATTATACTACATCTATTACACAGCGTCTTCTTGATATTTTTAAAATGACGTTTTCTGATTATGGTTAAAGTAAGTAACTAACTAACTAAAAGTTACACCTCAATTACTGTTTTATTGGAGTTTAAAAAGGTTTTATTATATTCCAGTGACACTGAATGCATGCTGCGTATCGGAAGTGTTATGCAAGTGTAATAAATCAATAATTATGAAATAATTGTTTGACAACTATATCTGTCTCATGTGAGTCAGATTTATAAAATAATTTCTATATAAATTCCGCATTTCCGGAAGATTAAAACAAAAAACATCAAAACAGAATTAATTTGAATTTGAATTGAATAAAGCAAATAGGTTTATGTTAAACAAAATTTAGTAGTTGCTAAGTAGTTAATAGTGGCAGAGTTGGGCGAGTTGATACAACAAAAATTCGATAGTGACAATGTATTTATTCACAAACGTCCTTCACACGTAGCGATACACCGCGATAATGCCCACATTTTCCCGCTCCTAGTTACCGGTACATATGGAATAAGTATCTGTTTTTATGTTCATTGTACGTAATTAGCTTCAAGTTAGTTGCACGTGAAAATGACTGACAACAACATTGATATTACGCCACCGAGTTTAGACGTGCGGTGTCACGACCGACTTCGGTAACGGGAGACTTCGTTTCTAACGCAACTGGGTGATCTCTAATTGAACCCGGCAGCGTGCGAAGGTCTTGAGCGGATCACGAATTTAACAACACAATCTTATTGAACGAGTGAGGTCTGTTGTTAGAGGGATTACAGTGAATTGTAAAGATGTTAATTAAAATTGGAAGCAATGCAATTTCATAGTTGGGGTTTTTTGGTATAGAAAAAAGGTTATGGTTATATTCCCATAAACATTATTTTTATTAAATGACGGTAAAAATCCTTGAATTATATTTGATTACGTTCATTTAAAAGATAAAAATAATCAAGCATGTACTCGAGCAAGCCATAACTAAAATTTTGTTCCTCTTTTAGCCGTTGCTTGAGATAAGGGAAGATTACAACAGGCATCCCAAAAAACTTTGCGCGAGGTCAGGTTTGCTCTAAAACAACTTGAAATGTTGTTGGATTATTTTTTCTAAAGACACATATGCTTAAACTCATACTTGACAGACTTATGAACAATAGATTTAAATTTCTGCACTCCTACATGTAAACTTAGGAATATTGTTCATAATTTACACTTCAATCGTTGTTATAATGATTTTCCATAACTTGTTGTCCTCGCATTAGCACTTACACACCAATCTATCTTAATCTTTATGAGTTTGATGACAGTGAGGTAAATCAAATCGTTCGTTGTGAATCTGTGAAGTGCAATTGCGTCAAGTGCACTTCAGTTTGTTCTTCAATAACGTACTTTATTGATTGAAGTAAATTATTAAAGCCTCTTCACGGCGGTTTCTTTTTTCATTCGCAATATTTCTATTTAATAACGCTAAATAATTTAATGAATTACTATTAAAGAACCTTAGTGCTGGTGTTAATGGTAACCACTTTTCCTATTACCATTTGCTATACTTACAATCATTCAAGGAGGGTTCTTAGAGAGGAGTCTATTCACACGTCTTAAGATGGCACAGATTAAAATTATTATTTTAATCTGTGCCATCTTAAGACGTGTATTATTAAACAGCTAATTGCTCAGTTCGAGACAACAGTTTTGGACAGATTCTGTCTGCGTTTTTGTTTCGAGGTTTAAAAACTTGTCCATTATATTCAGTTATCATAGTTGTATTTTAACACTTCCTCATTAAAGTTAAAATACATCATGACGTGCTATCATAATATAAGCTAGTACTATAAGTGTTCGTGGCGCCTCCGTTTTACTACGATCGTCCGGCTCGATCAACGAAGCAATCGGGGCCACTTGTGCTAATGAAACACATCAATTGAATTGGGGACATTAATTCAGCAGACTTATCGTGCTACTGTTTACATTGGTACTGAGTAGAATAGTTTCTGGTTTACAGCTCATTTGGAATAAGACGAACAGTACATGAGTATGGATTTAACAGCCTTGAATTAACGAGCTTTATGCTACTGATCTAGGTGTCTCTAATCAAAGATAAATTACAGTTAAACTATTATATGACACATCTCTATTTGAAATACTTCTCAAACATTACATGAACTAAAAATGCTAAGTGTTAAGAACTAAAATATACACCTAATCTTGAAAACAATCAATTTCGTAATATTTTTATAGTTAATTTATAGCTATTTTGAAATTGTAATGCGTGCAAAAACACCAAGAAATCACACGGACATGTTTTCTTAAATAAAATCAATTAAATAGAATCGGCTAATCGTGTATAAAGATTGCTTGGAGTAGGTGAAAAAACTAATCCGTATGTGCACACAGCAAGCGAAATTCATGGTTTACATGTGTGTGTTATTTCAGTTGGTACATTATTATAAATCTAGGTACATATGTGTAAATTGTAAATGATTCGTTTCTTCACTCAAACATTTTCAATGTTCAATGAGATGAGGAAACTATAGGTAGTAAAATAGTAGTGCCCTAAAGGGGATGAACTCTAAATCAAACTACTCCAATTGCATCTTATTATAATACAGTGTTTTATTAAAAAAATTTAAACATAGTTATCCTTACCTGCTTAGCTGCCCTTTTTAAAATGAATATTTATTAATTAATATCATGTTTATGTTATGTCCACGACCATGAGGTTGATGATAAATTATTCACCTTACACATTTCATAATAGCCAATGTATTAATAAAATGGATGTATTTGAAGCTACCTTTATTAGACAATAAGTATGACGTGTTAAAAATTTTTTCTATTAACAATAATCACATCTTAGTTACTACACATAAAAACTATTAATATCATACAGCTACTTATTTTATAAAGGTGATAATCTTCTGTGGAAAAATGTCACTTTTATTAAAGTTATTTCGAAGTGATAAAAAAATGTATTTCAATTTATTGCGATGTGAATTCACAAATAACTCGACGTGTATTCTATTCACTAATATTGAAGATCGGTTGCCGCGACCTTGAAGCTACAAAGAGTTCGCCGGCCAAATATTAATTAATTATTTATAACATAACTTGTCCGACGAGTCTGTGGCTTGCTTATTCATTCTCTACTACATTGAGATTTGAACTTAATTCAATAATATCAGATCAAGATAAAGTTTGAATATGTTCATAAAACTATTACATGTGACATTTATATAAAATAGTTTGCACCACATGACAGTTTAAAAATGTTTTATTTTTTTTACCATCTTCGTCATTTATTGAAAAGGACTTCTGAGATCATTGCACAATGTTCAGATAGACAGTCAATAGTAAACCCTGACCAGTTGAAAACAGTAAAAAGTTAGCATTCGGCGGACTAGAGACAAATATGTGACTATTAAAGGTATTTAATTAAATAATTTGTTGATAGCAATGTGAAACTGGAATTCATCCTTACATCTTTTTATCATATTATAATGCGCTATGGCACTTCAATACGTACATTATTGCGAAAGTAATCGAATTAAAAGAAGGACTAATCTTTTATTTTTAGGTCTTATTATAAATTTTAACTTAATTAAAATTGTGTTAGTGAGATAAAGAGATAAGCTAGCCTACAGTGAGATAATTATTAAGGTGTCCGGATCTAAGGTACGGTTACCACGTCGTGATGCACGCGACTGTTGATGTTGCAATCACATACGAGTATAGAGATTGTCACGCGACCTGTGTTTCGCAATGGGTATAATCACCGTTATGAACGTTAAATTCCCTCGACCTGTTTTAAAAGCTTACGTACTGTTAATAAGCATAAACTGTTAATTCTGGATGTGTACATCTTTGAAAATTAGAAATTTAATTCTTTGATAAGGTATTATAAATGAATAAATAAATAATTATATTCAGCACCCAAATAATTGATTATTCCTACAATTAACAGAAACGTTTTTGGGCAGAAACCTTGACTGTTTACGTCTCATTTGTTTGTTATAAATAGTGTGCCTGAACGTGTGTGTACCTCGTATTTCTTTAAATGATGAATATCAATAATTTTGCAATTCGTTCATATATAGTTTCTTCACAAAAAAGTCATTTATTTTAGAAAGCATCCGTAGGACAATTGGTAAAGTTTAATACGATGTTTATAAATATGATGTTATAATATAACTTTACATGTATAGTATAGTTGGATCTACAGTAAGTTCTATAAAATGGTCAAATATTCGGATTACTTTCGGCAAAGCTATAAGAACAACCAGGCAAATTTTCTTGCTATAACTAAGCAAAGATTAGCCATATTAGCCGTAGAACCGACAACCGTTAGGGTAAACGAGTTCTAGAGTGAGGACTGCGTCTCGGCAAACGTAGTGTAGGATGCTTACAGGTCAGGTGGAGAAACGATTTACGCAAGATGGTTGGTAGGTGTTGGATGGGAGAAGCCCAAAACCAATCAGTGTGGTGTGCAATGGGAGAGGTCCACGTCCAGCAGTGGACTGCAAAAGCCAAATAAATACAAAAATAGGAATCGTTTTCATCATGAGATACGCAAGACCGTACGAAAGTCCCCTACATGCCTGCCATTGTTCTTTTGTATATCCCTTACTTTTTATAGATGCGATTTTCGTAAATATGCGAAACAAGACCTAGGTGTGTAAATATAATTCAAGTTTAACATTTACAATTTGATATTTTAATGATATTTTACAATGTTAATTTAATTGCATTAGAAGTCGTGAGTTGTTAGAAAGACTAGTATAATTAATATTACGTGATGTTTAATCGCCTCGTTCTTGGTTATTCGATTTCGTTTGTAATTAACGGACTTGTGAAACGATACCGCTTACGCAAAGATATTAAGGATAAGGGCTTATCAACTAAATATCACTGAACGCGATATACTATTACTACCAAACGCAAGTATTTTTAGCATTAACTTCTTTTCAAAGAGTACACATCACATTGCCTTCGAAAAAAAAGGATTACGGTTAAGAGGGCAATAGAAGTTTCAGTTTCTATCAATGTATCATACAAGTTTCATTTAGTAACTATTAATTTGTGACAGCATAATTTAAGTGAACGGATCCCGGAAGCAAAGAAGCGAAGGTCGGGACGGAGCGAGACGGCCTTGCCGCCGGCTGTGCCACTTTCTCCGATGCAGATCCAAGTGCCCACGTGCGTATAACTCCACAAAACAATACCATGTTCCACAAGTTCTGTTACGCCGACGCATTCTTTGGAACAGCTGACATAATCACCTAAAATTGCTGTTTCTATACACAGACTAAGCGAGGACAATTCAGATTACATTAACGTTGTATCTTCAGTAGCTTTGTTAATAAACGAAGCCTTGGTTTCCAACTGTGACGAGACATTCTCTTTCCATAATTATGACCCACACTGTTTCGTAACCTTAATACGTATCATGTAAAATAGTTATATATGCATAAGAATTTATTTTACTGTGTTTTATAATATGTAATTGCTATAGGTGTTTTAAAGATAGTATAAAAAGTAAGAAGTAATCTTTATATGCAAAACATACATTCATTCGTATGTAGGCACAATAAGATCTGTACGTGTGAAATTTTTATTTATGTCACATAAAAAGATAATATGGAATAACTAAAATTAATTAGGTCAAAATTACTTTGGACTACACTAACGTTATGTACGTATCTTATTTGTTAGACTCAACTGCAATGTATTTTTATTAAAACTGATGAAAAAATAGGCTGATTTAGTTTTTATTTCAAAACATTTAAAGTACCTTGACTTACATATAAAACTGTGCTTACATTGAGGGTTACGACAACATCATTCATAACTCATCACCAACTTTGATACTTCAGTCTAATTCGCGGCACAACACCACGCATCACAAACGAATAACGCTATGCAATTTTAATGCCAATAACATCAAATGCAAGCACCGAAATACAGGTCTCTTATGTAACTAAACCCTGGTCAGGTAAATCTGAAATTATCCGATATTGTCCAGATAAACAATATTCTTATATTTATACGATTGACATTTTAAGCAACTCATAGTTGGTTTTATGGGCACTATGATATGTTTAAATTTGACACCCGTTGTTATCAACATTGAATTTTACAAACTTCATTATGTTATAATTCGAGAAATCGAAGGCTGTCTTACAACGCAATGGTGGCAGGTTGCAAGCAAGTTTCGGCAAGTATTGGCCATTTACTAAGCAGGTACACGCTGCGCTATTAACTGTTATCGTTAGGCAATAATTTCACAATTGACTGAAATAGTGGATTACTCACATTGGCTACACAATCCATACGCCCATCTTGTTGCGTACAAATTGGCTTAACTTGTTTGAAGCACCCAAAAACTTACCCAAAAAGCACGATGTGGCGAAAAAAAATTTTCGATGACGTATATAAGAATATCAGAATCTTAAGTAATTCGAACATCTGACTGACATATTGTTTGTCAGATATTCGAATAAGTATTATAGAAATTTCTGAATTAGAATTGCAACACAAGCGGTAAGTAATTTGTAAATTAAACACACGTTTAGTCATGACAACACTTACTCGAACTTATTGTAAATAAGTAAAAATGCTTTGATTTCAACGTGTAGGTACGTTGCTGTACCCTTCATCAAAGGAAAGGATATTTAGAAGACGAAACCGTGGACAAGTGTATAAATACAGTTTTACAAACACACTGGAAAATATGTTTATTATATAGAAATTGTTCTTAGTTTTATTCATAACAAACACGTCATGTAAGAGATAATGTTATTTTAATAACTCCAGTATAGTGTTATACCTATTAAACACAATTAACAAATCATAATTTACTACAACGTGTTGCAATCAGTAATAATATTATAATATAATAATGTAACTTTTAACACAGTCAATGCTCGAGTCGGTAGAGGTAAGGTAAGTGGGTGTGTAAGCGGCTGACCTTCGTAGGAGGAGCAGGCGAACGGGCTCATCAACGGTCTGACACATAAACGTCTTTAATTAATACTACATATTTTTAAACTAACTATATAAATGTGAGATATTTTAGAGTGCTTGAATATTTTAAAGATCCAAAAGTTGAACATAACCTTTCAAAATTGGATGGATTATAAATATGTAGTGTTGTCTGGTTTATTTGTAGTACCAATCTAGACTCAATTGATGATTCTCCCCAGACATTTTCATCGAGTGTAAAATAATTGAGTTCATTTAGGGGTTTGCCAAGGGGCGTGAGATGTTGCCGAGGGGCTAAGGGGAAGGGGCAACGGAAGCGGTCCAACGTGCGGGACACATTGTGCGAACATGGGCCGTCTCTGCTGGACGATGTCTTCCTTTGCTAATTACTTGTTATTATGTCTCCAACAACAGATGTGCAACATCCGTTTCGGAGGCACATTAGTTTATTCTTCGATAGCGCAAGTTTACTCATATTTTAAAAAAAACTCCCTTTTACTAAAGAAGAATTGCCGTGTATTGTCAAGGAAATTTCAGTGAATTATAAGCGTGTGACATAACATCGGCGATTGTCGGTGTTATGTCACACGGTTCAAAAACGTATATAGTACATATGTTACTTGCAATCTGTATAATCCGGTATTCAATAAAATGCCTAGACAATGTATATGGGCCTAAAACGTAGGTATTCTATGCAATACCCAATGTGCTACCCGTAAAGTGCAAACTACGGGGACAGCTCAAAAACAATCCAGTCAAACTCATCTAATCTAAATTACTCAACAACAACAGGGGATCTGACGCTCGGCGGCCTCTGCCGTGGCCCGCTCGATTCGCTTGCTCACCTTCGCGCGTTAACGGTTACTGTTCTAACTTAACCTACATGATTCTGAATAAAGTTGATAAACAGAACATATTTCATTTGCCGGTGATTTTATAAGTAGGTTGGTATGATTACATAATATTGATAACTACGGACCAAACTATTTATTTTACACATTGTCGGTGTGTCAATAAGTACTCAATGCAATATCTAGGGATTAGCAATTACCTAGGTATTTGGTACAATCTGTGTCCGTGTGGTGAGGGATTAAGAATACGGAGTGTCACCAACTCTACTTATTCCATAGGTGTCGTAAGGGCAACTAAGAAAAAATACAACATTACTGCAGAGAGAAGGAAAACGTGAAACAATCTTTGCCGATGGTCAATGTGTTATAATAGGCTAAAATCTCCTGTCCAAGGAGAAGCCTATGCTCACCAGTGGACTGTTGATATGATACCTATGTGATGGAAATAATACGCCTAATGATGAATATATTGTTTGGACGCCCCAGGTATTGTGTACGTTATCTAGTTATTGTATAGAATACCTAAATTACACAGATTGTCAGTAACACATACATTTCAATGCGCGTCTAAATCAAATTATTTATGGCGGTTATTTCAAGATTGTGACGTTTGCAGTTTACTATGAAATATGGAAAGTATATTATCAATGGTTATAATCACGTTCTGACCACAAAACGACAAAGCTACGTTAAAGTGGTTTTTACATACAAATCCCTAGCCGATTACAAGCTCGTTAACAATGCGTTGGACTAGGATAACAGGCAAGTTGGAGCGGCACCGAAGCAGCAAACTCGGCAATAATACTATTACAAGTAAAAATAGAAAACTAGCGGATGATTATGTTTAGTTTCACTTTCTTGGAGGTACAAGCAGGCCAGTGTAGTGCATCGATGCGCTGGCGGTCGCCTTCGACAGCGCGTTTGTGACCTCGAGCAGCGTTTACTTTGCATGCACTCACTTCTTTATGTGAATGTTATTTGTGTATACGTTTCATATTTACTACTACTAGTTACTCCACGTTATATATAATAACATAGTTTCCACTGATGTACTTGTAGAAATAGGTCATAACGTCTTATGGTTATGATAACGTCTTAAGCCAGAAAAATATAGATTTAGTATCATTCTTACCTAGAACACGCACACAGATACTCACAAAAACATATTTACAATCTTATTCAAATAGCAATTAATTTGTTA
This sequence comes from Hypercompe scribonia, assembly GCA_949316085.1. Classification (NCBI taxonomy): domain Eukaryota; kingdom Metazoa; phylum Arthropoda; class Insecta; order Lepidoptera; family Erebidae; genus Hypercompe; species Hypercompe scribonia. The sequence goes on along the minus strand of OX438981.1, from coordinate 10,966,321 downwards.
TCGAGGCAAATCAAACAAAGAGTAAATAGAACTTGTAATATTTAAAACTGTTTTGATGTTTTACCAGTTTATCGAACACAAACTGTAAATAAATACATAACGATGAAACGTAACAGAAGTTGAACAAACTGTCATTAAATGAGTACTCGAGGTAATTATATCAGCAACCGCAGTGTCAACTTTAAGATAAACTTTAGAACTCACTGTGTACTAGTTTTGGATAGGTTATCAATTTGCGTCACAATGTATTTAAAACGATAAGAGTGAAGAATAAAAGAGTAGTGCTAAACATACTGGTTAACCAATGATTGCGTATAGCTTAATAAATAAGTTTATCTTTCTTTATACATATATACCTGTTTGTCTAAAATTCTTTTTTACAAGCACCCTCGCAATCCGCCTTTATTATTAAAGTTACTGTTATTCTAAAAAGCAGAATACTTAGTTTGACAGTTAGTAACAAAAATGTAATGGTTGCCTATATTTTGCCCCCGTTACAACACACTTAGTAATTTTTATTTACAAAAATAACCTTTGCCCTCGGCTTTGCTCGTATAAAAATGATTTCTCATATGTTAGTAACAGTACTTTTCTTCGTGCAAGGTACATTTTTTTGTATCTGTATTAATATGTTCTATGGAAAATTTCATGATATTCGAATAAACAGTGTGTAACAATTAAATTTGTGATAAGATCAAGTTTACTAATGTATGCACAAGTTTCATGTTTTAAATACTGATAGATTTATAATGAACTCTATAATGTGTTTGGTTCCTATATTTCTTAGTTCTATGTAGCCCTGGTTTGCATTTTCAGTACAAAATTCTCAAAACGTTCCAAGCTGCGATGAGTTACATAATATAGTTCACGAGTGCATATGGAAAGTCATTTAAAATTACGTGAAACTCATACGTTCGCTATCGCAACTGTTTTCCATGGGTGCCGTTCAACGAAGCATGGCTTTTCACGTCATGGCAAAGACCACCCCATTTGTTACGGTGATGGCTCTACCTCAATCGTCGTCAAAAAACTTTATATAACTTACGAAAGTGTTACGCAAACAATACAAGGAATAGTTAACCGAAAATATTTCTTTTGGATATTTTAAAAATAGAGAGTAACTTTCTGTGTTTGAAATTACCTATTTAAAGGTAAATACATCATACATCTTTCTGTAAATTAAAAAAAAATAGGTTAATTACGTTAGTTCTAATTACTGTCACTAAAATTTCTATCCACATTTTACAGAAGTGTAGGTACGGTAATGTTCGAATGAACTCTGGCGTTACAAGTTTTATTTGTGTATAAATTTAAAAAGTAAAGCAAATGAGTCTGTCATAAATGTCCTAATTATAAAATAGTATCGGGTATATTTAGAGGCACGTTATTAGTTCAGGTAGAAGCGCGCATTTCACGGACCCTTGAACACGCAGGTACGTTCCACTCGCGGTGAGCACCGATGCACGGAGCTCCGATTTGATAATGCACAGTATTGTTGCATAGAATGCAGTTAGGGCAAGTTCCACCTTTTTAAACCTGTTATTTAAAACATCACGCTTACTGCTCTATTTAACATAATGTTCCATATTAAAAAAAAATCTTTCTGAACTAAAAATCTGCAAAATAGGAGAAAATTGATGCATGACGTTGATTATTTTTAAACATTGTGTTTAATAATTAAGAAAAGTGACAGTGATGATGACGATAATTACAGTGAACTGCCTTGTGATGTACAGAATTAATGAAAGCTAAAACTCAATGTCACAATTCCTCTGATCGTACTTTTCGTTCTTATAAAAACGTAATAGAGGAGTGTAGTATAAAAGCATGAAGGTAAAATATTTCTATTCGTCTGTAACAGTGACTATTACTATAAGAACCGAAACTGCGACCATCGGTATAAAATGAAATGTCGAGGTAGCAACATCATGTATTTGTGAATGACAAACAAGATTACGAAATAAAACACCTGATCTTCATAAAACGGAATTGCAACGCGCTTGATATTTATCGATTCATAGCTATACCATTTGATGGGTATGCCCGCATTTTCCTATCTCTAGTCATTGAATATAATATGTATATATCGAAACAAATAAACATCCGTAAAGTATTTGTCTTTATTATGACTACTATACTGTACTATATGGCCCTCATAAGTATCAGTGTATCTGGAAGCATACCAAATACTGATGGCCATTTAGTACTTTTACTGGTAGATTTACATTAATCACAGTACTCTGAAGATCGTTTTTAATCGTGATATAGTATTTATAATATATAAAATAGATCGAAAAATGGTAAGTTTAAGTATAAGTCAGAGAAGATCCGTGAACATTGCTGACTAAAATGTGTAAAATAGGAATTTTCTTGTTTTCTTTTATTTTCGTTGACCAAGACATACAATTACAATCAATTACCAGTTCTGTAGTCGATAGTCACGCATGACTGGCAACGAGCTGCAATTGAATAGCGTCCAGTTTAAAAGTATTATGACACGCTACTTATAAATATCTGTAAGCATCTCTGGACCCTCACAGCAACTATTACATAATTAGGTTTAGTTCAACTTTTTGTGTCATGCATTGGAAGGGGAACTAAGTCAAGCGTCATGCGCATCGTAATCCATCTAATAAGTTTTTACTTGACATTAGTTTAACTTTTAAAGGTTTAATTATGTATTGTTTTCTTAAGTGTGTTGTTTTTAAGAACTGGTTATATCGAATGTTATATTATTTTCAATCTTCGTTTTTACTTTTTTATGGGATTGTTCTTGACGATTATACGCTATAAGTAATATTTTTAATTGGTTGTAATTATACAAACACGGTAAGTCACACACAATGTATTAAAAAGTTTCTCTAAGGGCCAGATTACGCCTGGTTACTGAAAGTCAAGGACTCATGTAATATGTAAATAAAACATCTGATTAATATGGCATAGTGAAATGCAATATAAGCTAATAAAATATCAATAACTTATAATGTGCAATGAGCCTCCAAAGGCCTATATTTCAGATCATGCACAAAGCAGGAAGTGACGTGGCAGACCTTGTGAAGCTTAACGCCGTTCGTTAGTGATACAAGAGGCAAGTATCCGGCATTCTGCCCGGACATTTTACATTTGCTTCCGCGAAGAGAGAAAACCGACCTACGACCTCTGTTGCATGTTGCAATCACAAACATTTGAGATCCCGTTTACGCGTTATGCAAGTACGAATGACTCGAAGTGACGAGATGGTGTGATCACTTGCACAATATTGGGTAACTTTCAATTCAGAATTCATAAGTTTATAAAAAATCAATATCTGGTCAAAAAAATTTTTAACGTTATCCTGTATTGATGTATGTTTATCAAATTGTGCCCTTTTTAAGTACCTTTTAGTACACTACGTGCTATTCCTCATAAAAGCTGTAATTTAGAGAAAGATGCCACCAGCTCCGTCTGTTTAGTACTTCGGAAGATCTAAGTGTGGAAAAACAAAAAGCAACTTCATTTCATGGCAAGAAAGGTGGTTTTAATGCTTTTCACAATTCGTTCCTATTATTCGAAAATGTTGGTTTTAGTTATTTTACAACGATGACAAATTTTTGCGTGTGTGTGTGTGTGTGTGGTTTTTAGGTGCAATAGAAATGAAGCGGGTGGACTTCTAGAGTGCGCTGACAATAAACATTACAGTCGTGCTAATGTACTTCAGTAAAACATCAAATTAGCAATAAGCCGAAACACATGATTGAGTAAGAAATTGGCACGATGGATGTGCTGTATGACACTGGTTACGTAAAGGCGATCGACACTGACCTACCAACGCGGGCCAGGCGCGCTACTTTCATTTTGTTATTGACGCATTACCTTTATACGGACTACCACTGTCGCTTGTCACAGGTATGTGAAAGACAATAACAAGAAACCATTAATCTAAAATTAACTGTTCAACGTTTTAAATTATGATATACATTACTGTAAATGTTTTTACAAAAATATGAACTTTTTCTAGTAGTAAAAATTTCATCTACTAAACAGATTCATGTTACGACAAATCGAGGCGTGTTGGTCTGCGTGTGGTAGGTTACTACTGTTACGAAATTTAACTGGACAATTATATGCGACGTGACATACGATGTAATGAGGATTGCAATGTTGAAAACAAGGTAACTAAGACGCGTGTTGTGGTAACTATGTCGCGGGCCATCTATCGGGACAGGTCAAGACACGTCGACATTTCTATATTTATCAGTTTAATACTCGCTACACTGTTCAGAGTATAACATGTATAGATTTTTTTGGTTATGTTTAGGGAAATGTCTGTTTTAGAAATGAAATAAAATGCAATATAGATATGAACTCCACCAAATTTTGACCTGTTATTGAAGGCATAATTTACAGGATACCCGAAGTTATAAAATAATTTTTGGTTGGCCCAAATAAAAGATTTTTCCACATCTATTTACATTTAAATCTACGAGAAGTGACTATTTTATTTATTTATATAAAAGAGTAGAATAGTTCTTACAGCATTGATGCAATCATAATCTCATTCGAGATTTACCGTGCAGCAAGATGCTATTATTTTGAATTCATCCTATTTATTATATGAACATTGTATTACTTATATGTACTATGAACATATCGCTATATTTTTAATTTCAAACTTTAACTTTATCTATAGTAGCGATATCTGACGACACCTACTTATTGCTCACAGAAATTAGATACAATCACTTCTTAACTCTTTATCGATGCAAATAAATATAATATTTAAGATAGAGCCAGATGTTTGTGGGTGAGCGGTGATCTTGACTGTATGAATCTCTTTTATTTGGTTGGTTCACATCAGTAACAGATGACTATAAGACATAACTTCATCTCTATTAGTATCGCTTTTTGATATGCTTTTATTAGCGTCATCCTTATGTTTGTTTGTATGAAACATACTTTGCTGAACGGGTTTTTTTTTTGGTATTTTTAACTATATTTATATTATTCTTGTTAGATGCGTGCTTATCAGTGCGTTGAGTCCACTCCAGCTATTTCATACAAATATAAAAAATCGAATACACACATGATGGCCCGGGCCGTGCATCAAAATACCGATACAATAACATAAACACATACACACACTCGCACACAAATACAAATGACCTTAAGCATTAGCTTTCAGGGTTCACTTTGTACATTTATAGCAAAGTACCTCAATACGCCAAGTAATACAGAAGTCGAGTTGTTGATATCTACCTACTGTTTAATGCAGTTTAGAGAATAATTAAACATTTTGCAAATTAGGTACAATTAACCTGGACACATAAACACTCATTTACATTCCAAAACTATGCCCATTTCTAAATACATACACTAGAGCTAATGACGCATCAATTGTCAATGTTCTATAACAGGTATAGTTACGAAATTAAGGTTTCAAAAGATCATGTTCTTTCTAATGTTACATAAAGAACAAATCAACTGAGTACATGAATAAAATTAAATTAAGAAACACACATATTAAGTAATAATTGTATAAAAAGTGAAAGAGTTCGAAAGTTCCCTTCCTACCACTGATCGCATAAGATATCGAAGCACGCGCGGATTATAATCACATTGTAGCACTAACTCTGTGTTTGTGCAACGCTCTTATGCAAACTGCAATCGCACGAAACATGTGTGCAATGTATGACAATTAGGGTTATGTTCACATTCATAAATTATTAGGGCATAAAGAATAAGACAAAAGAATTTAAAAAAAGTTAAGTAGAAATACGTGATACTCTCCCTTATCTAATCGTTCCTAATTATAAAAAAAGTAAAGTTTACAATTTTTTTGCAATTTAATGAATACCATTTAAATGGATATTTGTTTGGTTTATATTAAATTGTAGCGCAATATGTAAAGGAAATACATATACTAAATTAAACAAGATGTGTTAATCGCAATGCGGTAATCGACATTAGGTTGAAGTAATACCAGCTGCAATATCGGGCTCCAGCGATTGACGCCACTGCGACGCTGGTCCGCGACAGCTCCTCTCCGTTCGGCCGTGTTATTACGAAACAAGAAAAGAAAGTTAACGTTTCAACCGAGAGATTGTAGCTCTAGTTGCTTGCAGTAAATGCTGCAACGGCGATTTATGCCGCATTGTATCCTTGCATTGCTCCATGCTCGGTTTGTTATGTAATCACGATTTTATTTGAACTTCGATTTCCTAACCCTATACATATAATCTTATTCTAATGTTTATAGATCTAATGAATAATAATTAGCAGACCTGACAAAATGTTAAAAATTGCATTTCGTCATCTTGCAAAGGCAACACACTTATAATTCCAAAATTAGCGGATTTGTGTTATAATCTAGTTTTGGTACATAAACTTAAATAAATTAATAAGAATTGTAACCTCATTACATAAGTATATAATATAATTTGAACATTGAATATAATAAACCGGCCCAGAAACTGTGACCCTCTTAAATACAACAGAGTATCAAAATGTTTGGGTGTTACGTAACTTAATGTGTTCTTTAAGCAATTATGTAAAGCGGTAGATCGCGTCGAGCAGAAGTAGGTAGGCGAGAGGTTGCTTCGACGGTAATGGTAATAGTATTACGCGGTGTACTCAATTCCGCGCGCGCTGGAGCTCTGACGCAACGACTGAGCGAATGTATGCCAAAAGTGCAGTCAAACCTATAACTTTTCAATATGCATAAAAGTAATTAGCATTTAAAAAAAAAGTTGTCCGTTTTTAAAAGACACAGAAAATAGCGTAAAACATTACAGCTGTTGATTTAAGGGAATTTTTTTTCCAATGTATTTCAAAGTACATGACATGTTATTGAATTTTCAATAATAATTCACCTAGAGCAAAACTTATGATTTTAATAAAGCAACTCTTCTTTCAAACTCACCTATAAAGAGTGAAAGGGAAACTAATTAAATGCAAAGTCACTAAATGCTGCAAACAGCCACAATGTTTCTTACAAAAGAACTAATAATGTTTTCAACCGCTTATCAGCCGCTGTGATAAGATACACACAGTACCCTTTGTTTATGCATTGCACTCTAACCAACATAAGACCTTAGATAATACATTATCTACATAGTACAGTAACTAGTTATTTGCTTACTCACTCGTTGATTACGTCTATTCTTTGTCTGACTTCAACAGCCCATGTAAAAAGTTAAAATTATTATTTATTATACCATTATAAGCAATAGTTATATCAATAAACAGTTAATCATATTTGATGTGAAAATTAAGCAGGAAACCATTTCTTCGATTTGCAGAAATACTAGATATGGACTACCGAGGTTGAACCGCTCCTAACGCTGCTTAGAATACTAAATGCTGCAGAATTTAGCAACATTATTAATTAAGTGTGACCCCGTATTACTGGTGTAATTAACAATAACTTTAAAAGACGTTTTGAAGGTCGAGTTCTTCAGGGATTCATTGTTCAGACAAAACGGTTCTATTTTAGAGGTGAATGCTTAGATGGATCAAAGTGTCTGTATAAAAGTGCACATATATATGAGATAGCGTAAATTAACTGAGCTGAGTGTGATGCTGGTTAGGTATCTGCCTATTTTAAAGTCATCGTAGTTTAGTTTCTGTTTTACAACCTGGAAGCAGTGAGTCAGTTCATTCACTGTTAATTTTATTTCTTATTGGTTAAATTTTTGTAACATTATAAATATATATTATCTATCTAATTTTAAAATAGTTTTCATCTCAACACCGAGGTATAAAAATCAAGCATTTCGTTCTACAGCCAAACTATGGCCAGTGCTGAAAATTATAAATATATTTTTATTATTAATATTCATAGATAAGAAGACACGCCCAACTTTTTTCAATGTCATTTAAGTTTAAAGTTTAAAGTAGCATTCAGAATGAATATAAATTTTAGTAATATAGCAATGGAATCGGACTGACAAATACGACAATGTCGTTTGGCCGGCAATGAACCCTCATGTTTTCTCTGCCGAAACAATTAGCAACGCGTCGCGAATCTAATGAGACTATTTACACAACGATTGATTTGAAGGCTTTGTATCTACCTCTTCAGTCTTTTTTGTGTACTTACGAGGCTATACAGTTGCTTATACGTGTCAAGAGTATGAAGAATAAAAACAATTTATAAAGAAACATATCGTAGCTCAAATCAGTAAAGTTTCATAATCTAACATTGTGACCAGTAAACGAATTATCAACATTTTGAATTAAACAGGTTTCAAATAGTTCGAAACTTAATCGTTTTAAAGTTAATTGTATGTGTGACCTCTTCGTATGATTGTTTACCTTGCTCAATGCAGTGACATAGTTACAAAATACGCATTTCAAAATACACCCAACTCAGATGCAGCAAACAAGTAATCCAGAACTTAGTTAGCTACAAAGTCACTTCTTAAAACTTATATATTATTTATGTTTAGTTTGCCGTATAATTTAATTATTTCCGTGTATATTATTCTTTGAAACTCAAATATCTTAGCATATGTTGTTTTTGTCTTACAAATTGAATGGATGTGTCGTGTGAACTATTATGTAGAAGCATTCACTTTTCCTTGTCTAAACAATTGGTTACGAAGGAGACTATAATGTTATTCTCAAGATTATGGCAACATTATGTCTCGCATAGAAACGGATTTGTCTAATAGTATTTTCATTGGTCTTTCATACACACTGATTAAACTAAGTAATGCAAAGTAAAATAGTGTTTATTAATTGAATAAAGCAAAATTAAATGAAATAGTATTTGTGACGCATCTATATTATCATGTGTATTTGACAGTAACGTAGGCAGCAAGGAGATTGTCGCAACATAATTGATGTTTTGAGAAATTTGAGATGGTTGGGTATAAAGAATATTTCAATTCCTAATGTTATATGAACTTCGCGATATAATGACACTAAAGGTGAAATTAAATGTTAATTATGTGAACAATATCTTTTTACTGTTCGTCGTATGTGGAAAGAAAGACCTTGATAAGTGTTGACCACGTCTGAGGAGCGTGTGGTAAAGGCGAAGCGTTCTCACTTAAGGCCGTCGTGGTACTGGGGAACAAAGGGTTGACTCACGTCCGGGCCCCAGTCGTCGGAGAAAGGAGACGAGCTAAAAATAGTACTGTGGCGGTTAGGAGCGCGGCCGTTGGACCTGGCCTACGCAGATCGCGTCTTGCCTTAACATACCCAATCATGTCACTATTACATTGTCAAACCATCTTAAATCATTACTTAGAAGGGGGTCAATAACGCATCTGTTGGCTATTTTAAACCACAAACCGAACTAGAAATGTAAGATCTGAACATGTTGATACTTTTATTAGTGATGTGATGCGCTAAACGGGGTAACCACGTGGGAATTGGTTTTGCCTAAACAATCGGTTGTAAAGGTTACGTAGGTACGAAAGAACGCTGCGTTAGCACTACTGAGCTCCCACGATCGACACTTTATTGTTTGCGTTGCACTCAAAGATTTCTGCAATGACTAGGTGTTGGGAAACAGAGGTGACGACTTTGAGGTTAAAACCGGTTGTTTGAGAAACCTTTCGAGTTTAGATTGCGAAAAGCGTGGAAAGCCTGTACTTGTTTGCATATAATTTGCGGAAATTATCTGGTAAAACGCGAATTTCAACACAAACAAATAGTAACCAAAAAGTGACAATTTAAAATTGGAGGAGTCAAAGTCGGTAAATTTATATAACGTTAAACAATATTTTTGATTTTTATAAAGCAGGCTTCACAATCAATCTTTATCAGAACACGTGGAGAGCTAATCGAATCGCGTGACGACTCGACCGAACCCGACGACTCAACTGACCTTTTGTTTATTTATGTTATTTTGTTTTTGGGCTTTTGCTGAAAAATCAGTGCTGTGATTACACTCAGGATCACAGCATAGGTTGAGCTGCGACTTTTTAGACACACAATTAGTGTTTTTTTCAATTTGGAAATAAAAAAAAATATAATTCTATTTATTTAGTACATTTTACAGTCTAAGGGGTGGGATATGATTGCATAGGCTTTTTAGGCAGATTAAGACAAATATATTATCGATAATATTATTATTATTACTTATTATTTATCGATAATAAATAATAAATTTATATTATTGATACAACAAGGTTTCAATATATGAGTAACTAACCTAAAACCACTGTTCAGTATAAATTATTCTTGCATCAGAGGAGAGAAGTACAAAAGGCACTGGTAAGGTGAGGTGTTGCGATTATTTATAATATCGACTTATTGCGTACGCAGAGCGAATATTAGCCGCTACTACAATTGACTACACGCCTCCCGTACTGATTGACTAATAACTACAATAGAAGCAAAAACATTTAATACTTAAAACTTACACTTCATAAATTAGAAGAGTAAGGCTTTGGTCGGTAGGATACTTTGAACTTTGATTTGAGTATCTTCTCTCATTGTCGTCGTGGTAAACAAATAGACCTCCCCGATATAAAGTTTAGTAACGCCACGTATCCTTATATTCAATAAAATGAATATCACTCACAAATCTTTCATTGCAATTACCGAAGTATTTTAAGATTACTGGAAGAAATTAATAAGTTGCACAATATGGCGTAAATATTTGACTAGACTAAGATATTTTAGTTAGTTTAGTTTTATTTAGTTATTTAGTATTTAGTTTATAGTTATTTAGTTTATATCTTAGTCTAGTCAAATATTTACGCCATATTGGCGTAAATATTTGACTAGACTAAGATATTTTATGGATACTATTACCTATATAAAATGTTCAAGCTCAGGTTGGCTTTACAACAAAGATATTGTCAAACGAAAATAAATTTTATGCTTTGTCAAAATGTTCGCCCGCATACAAAAAATTACATGGGGATTTTATCACCAATAGATTTGGGACAAAGGGGGTTATGGAACAAAAATCTCTTTATCTCGAGGAGCTCAAGTTGTACAAAAAAAGGCAACGCTTGTATTTGTAAGTAAAGGCAGGTAGACGATTGTAGGTGTATTCAACGGTTTATTTTTTTTTATTCACAAAAAATCAAAACGATGCACCTTTCTATATTCCCACTGTATGCCACATTTTGTGATTACTACGTTAGCGAAAATTAATCATAGCATATGTGCTCTAAAATATAATGATTTTATTTTTATATATTTATACTAGGTTTATAACCTTAACCTTTTTAATAGGGTAAAGATAAATAGTACCAAAATCATTAACACGCTTTTATCAACCTCACATATATGCTTGTTTGTAACAGGCTTTTGTGTTTTTCGCTTTTTTTTTAATTGTATCAATTAACATTTCAGAGTAATTTTAGAATTCTGTATGTCTCTTTAAGTAAAATGTTTAGAGACTATATTGCAAACACGTGTCCTTCAATCCCTGCCTCACTTCTTAAGACAAGAATCAAACCAAAAGAACGGTAGGTATATGAAAGCATATATTCTGTCACTCTTCAAACCCTAAATTAAATGAGGGTATGTTATACCCTATTTCTTTTCACTTGGCTTATGTGCCATACACAGCATAACACAAAACAGACTATCCCCATGCAACAAGTGTCTTTTACGTAAAGTGAAATACCACAAAAAACTCGGAGCAGGTAGCGTCGGAAAGACACACACCATTTATTACCATACACTCTAACGAATAGGACCGGTTTTACCTTGTCATTACAAATAACTACCAAAACTGGCTTCGTTAGTGGATTTTGATCTTTATCGAGACAACTTTAGTCACGTTTCACAGAATCTATCGCTTACCACATAACTTGGCCGTCTCAGCTCACCCCTGCCGAGATTTTAAAAGGATCAGCATCAATTCTTAAACATATGTACAACAGATAGGCAACGTCTACTAAAAAAAATCTTTCTACACTTACGTATCAAGGTAGATTATTGTTAAAAGTAGATTTTAATATTACCTATTTTAAAATGATTATATTTTTACTAAAAGGTTTCCATCAAGGGCATCCACAATAGCTCTAATAATGTAATCATTAGAAAAGATTTAGTTTCTTAACTGTGTATTTAATTTAAACAATGACGAAAACAGGTTTTGTAGCAAGATTAATTAAGACTTATAGAAAAATTGAGAATTTTATTACAAAACAAACATATTGGCATAGGTTTAAATTTTACTTTTCAAACAAAGAAATCAGAAACCAAGTTGAAGTCAAACTACATGAACTTCTGCGTATACTATTTTTACTACTAACACTAAAATGATAGTCATAAAACAGAATTTACACATTTAAATTGTTTGTTCTAGACAATGGATAGCTTTGAGCAAACTACGTCGATACGTAAATAATCAACATGAATGATTAAACGAAAATATTCCAACTACAACACTGGTTAAGTAATAAATAATCTAGTTAGTTAGTTCTATGGGCCTAACACAATCAGGATTTTGAGTATAAAGTTGAATTTTTCTTTATTCTAGTCTGATTAAGACTATTGGTATCGATAATACTGAGTGCGGTAATGAAACGTAACTTAGTTGCTCTCACTTTCTAATAGTACCTGCTGGGTATCCGGCGCAGTAATCTTGGAAAATGTCCTAATCTAAGCTTTTCCTCGGTTGATTATATTTTCCTGTAGCTTGAGATTTGACATTAACATGTCAAATTCTGTCAGATTTATAACAGTTTAATCTTTTTATACATATCTTAGAGGTAATAATGGTAATAACCTATAGTCGAATTCCCTGTAAATCAGTAATTTCATTCACAAGGTTTTAAATTTAAACTTCTTTCCTACTGATAATATATATATAAATGCAAAAATTTATGAAGATGGATGTATGGATGTTTGTTATTCTTTTATATAAACACTACAGAACGGATTTAGAGGAAACTTTACAGTAATATAACTCATCAAAACAACACGTTTATCGGCGTCACTATAATATAATCGCAATAAATATTTAGTTAACATTTTTAAAAATAAGGAGGAAAGTTCAATTGCTTCCAAGCACCATGTCATAAATAACTTGCTGTATGGCCGATTGAGTTAACTTTTTATTTTATCGGTTTAGAGAACAAGCCCTGGTCTTGCAACTTTTGCGCCAACGACATGCGGTTGCACGCTTCTCCCGACTGGTTTTATTTTCCGTATCATATAATTACGGCACAAGAACATTGACTTGAGCGGGAAATAAGATTTTCAGGTGATCACATTTACAAGAGTTGTTGGTGTAAATAAACACTATTTAAGAGATTACTATCACGTCATATCAACAATACGTCTCCTGATAAAGCACACTCATTTCTTTGCTTTCAGAGCTGTGAATTATACCTACACTTGCCAACAAAAAAAAATATTATCACTACGGAAGTTCCGTATGCAATTTGGCAAAATGACAATTACGGTTTAAACTTATATCTTTTGTTAGACTTCATTTTCTTTCATGGTTAATTCAAGGGAGGTTACTTTTCTTTGTACTCTCATATATTATTTTAAAGCAGCTGTGGTGTTTAAAAATTAGCCCCAGATCAAAAATATATAGACGAATATTGTTTCTAAACTGTCATCCTCTTTAAAGTACATAAGTATTATGCCTTAACAAGAACTTTTAAAAATATCCTTGTAACTTTTTATAAATCGCATTAATTACAACATATATACTTTTATATTTTTTTAAACTATTATTATTTGATATTCACAAAGTAACATTACAAAGAAAAGAATAATTTATTGCAAATTTTGTTTACATTAATTTGAAGGTAAAACGAAAAAGCTATTTTAATCAAATGTATGTCATTCGCAAAATCACATCTTATAAACTTCTGAATTACCAAAGATTTTGAGGATAATGCTTTTATTTAAAGTAAATAAGTATTTATCTACTTTTATTATAACAAAATAAATGTATGTAAGTTGATAAAATCTATTTTTAAGTATTCTACATCTACTAAAAAGAATTTAACACTCAGAATAAACATTTCGGTAAATATCAACGTATTTAAATTGAAAACACGTAATTACTATACCTACCTACCTAACACAGTATTATTGTTTTAGTCATTGTACTGGGTACCTACTTAGCTAAGTGTGGTTGCTCCGATATAATAAAACGGCCATTTGTGGATCTAGTCTTATGAGTTATTACTTATTAGGCAAATCGGCAATATTTCAAATAATGTTAATTAAATAGAGGTAGTTTAGCAAAAACATTTTGTAGTACCTACCTACTTGTGTGTATTTATTTTACTAGTCACAATTTAAGCACTATATATATTAAAAGAATATAATTAAGTGGATGCCTTTCATAATTATATTAAATCAGTCTCATTAGGTTACTGATAAGAATATGTTTACTAACTAAACAGTTTTTAAATTCTTATTGAAATAGTAGTCAGTCAATTTTTAATAATTAAAAGATAGATACTAACAAATTTTGTAACGAGCTAAATTTGATATAGCACAGCAAAAAATGATTGCCATATTTTGGTGACGTGACAATCGTTATTCTTTTTACTTTAGAAAAAGATTTCTGTATTTAGATATTAAGTCGTTTAGCACTAAATTATTTGCCGAGTTCGAGGACTTTAAAATCAAACAAGTTTCTCGTTAAGTGGAGGGTATAAATGCACCTTTCTTAGGACGTTGTAAAGTTGTAGTTTTCTTAAAGGACGACACATAATTACTTCCTTTTCATATAGAGCAGTACGAATACATTTGTAGTCGCTTGTTAAAATAGTGATAAAAATAAAATAACACATACCTTCATCAGCAATTCACCAAAGTCGTACAGCGCAGACTGATGCATTATGGCAGTAGACATCATGCAAACCCACTCGTCACTTAATCCAGGCTTATAGGTATTTCTTTCAAAAATCTGCAAACTAACTGATCCACTGAAGCACGTATTTTTTTAAAGGTCGACGAACTCACTATAATTTATAGGTTAGCTGAAAAGTTCACGATACTTTTAACGAGAATTTTTTAAAATCTTTCTAAATATAGTAATAGTCTAGGAAAATCGTTGCGTTTTTGTTTTGTCGCTCGGTGACCACAGATTGTGTCCGAACTAGTTGGCCAGGGGCAGCGTTTTTTTTTAATTCGCCCGCCACGATTGAGCCAGATCAGTGTATTTTTGAACACAATTTCGCAATAGTAGCGAAAATGTACAAAACAGTCCTTTGTTTCGAAATGTCTCCTTCACTTTTTCGCGTCTATACGGAAATTCACAGATTTGGTCAAAATTCTGCGCGAACTGCCTCGAAGTCAACTTTACAAATAAAAACTCTTTTCAGTTTGTCGACTCTATACTCCAAAAACTTTTTTAAAATTCTGGCCGTATAAATCGCAAGGCAAAATATAAATCGCAGAGTTAACGTCCGCGCAAGACGCACCACACGTACATTCCGTATCACGCTTGCTCGCGCACTGAGCTTGTTGTAGTTCGACTTCGCCCGTGAAACGCCGGCAGCGGGCGGGTGAATTTTGTTTTCAAATCAAACAGCGCGATCACGTTTTGGAGCGAGATTCGTTTTCTACTCGGCTGAGTTCGGTAACATTCGGCTTGTTTTGTTGTTGCTCCGCTGCCGGCCGGCACAACAATTTGACAAAACTCAAAAAAACTTATGGATTTGAAGTGGGAAGAAATTTTGGATCATTACTAATTTAGTTTTAAGCTTTAAAACAGTAACTATCATTTTTGGTTTAACCGTTTTGGGAGAATAAACGACAAAAAAGGAGATATGCAACGCAAGTAGAGTTGTAAAAATAAAATTCTTGTTAACTTTGGACGTAAAGTTTTATGGAAGTACATCTATACACACATTGAGTCACCCTTTTTAAGTAAAACACATGAGCCTATGTATTTATTTAAGTACGAATGTAGGTACTTACTTTGATAGTATGAATTTCTGAAGACTACGAAAACTTACGATTTTAGAGCTGGTTCCACCAATCGAGATATCTGTCAGTTACAGACCAAATTGCGTTTACATTTAAAAGCGGAGGATTCTTGTTTACTTACGTTAAAAACAAGGCTATTAGGAATTTATACTACAATAGTTGTATCTAGTAATATTGTATTAAAACTTACTTTATTAGTTTACTCAACAGAAAACTTTTTCTTTAAACTAATTGTTATGTTAGATCTATTTCCTTATAATTACATGGTTCGTTTGTTTGATGGGTAAAGTCCATCCAGTAAGATTCGAGCATAAAGAAAAGCAAGAGCAAGGAGCTCTGCATAAATTAAAAACTAATCCAATGTAAGTAAATACTTGCTAAACAATTTTACTAAGCAATGACGTTAACTGACAGGTAATATAGGTTGAGAATTTGACACCTAACATATTTGTATTGCCATGTCCTTTCCGGTTTCTGGATAAAAAACTTATAAATTGTACCTAATATAACAGTTAATGCCATATAATAAGCAATATACCGTGTTAATCCACTTTATGAATCCTTTATGAATATAGTAATAATTGATACACATCGTAATATGTCGTCATCATCAGCCACTATGGTCGACTGCTATAACACATGTATTAAAAAAATTACATATTGCGGCATTTAACAAGTAAAACGAACAGTCTAAGTTTTGTTTACATTTAAATGTAATTTTAGACACGCTTATTCTCAGTAACATAGTTAACCCCTAACCGCCCGCGACCACGTCTCGGACAACTTTTTATTTACAGCATTCATTGGTTGCAAACCAGTTTGACGGTTAGTGTTATTACGCCCTATGTTGCACACACGCACATGGAATCAGAATTCAGCCCTTACATCGTTGATTCCTTACTATCCATTCCTAATTAAAGTATACCCGCACAATAATATCACAACTAATTACTACTAACTTATATTATGACTCGAAAGTGAGTTCGTTTGTGTGTTACGCTTTCATGCCTTAACCACTCGACAACTCATCATAAAATATCGTAGGTACATACATTGTCATGTATTTAAAGTAATTCAACAAGGACAGTAATATGAGTATAGTATCTTACATCCACATTACTATTTTGGGTTACTTCATAATATGCAACAATTATTTTCTTTAAAAATGATTTATTTCTCAAAAGGGACCCTCATTTCATAAAAAAAAAGGAAGCCGTTATTATAATACGGGAATAATAATTAAAGCTTATCACAGGAAATATTACAGTTAACTAGCTTCATGTATAATCTACATCATTATATGACCGCCAACCTAACTTCCTGCCTGAATTTAATGAATTCATTAATGCCTTCAAATAATAAGTTATTCTAAGAACCGTAGGGCATAAAATAAGATTACGCAAGAAAATTATATTAATACTTCAGCCAGCAAAACGGAATGATTAGCTACCAACCTTAAGTCACTCTCATGGGAAATATTTTGAAACATGAGCTGAAATATAAACTATATCACCGTATTTAGGGGTGCACGAGACAAAACCTTTCGGTGGTTTCAATTCTTTGACTGATTAAGTTTTTACTAATCTTAGTATTTTTTTTAAAAATTTTTTAAACAAAAAATTATCTACTCGTCAAAATAATAACATAAAAATTATAATCTATGTAGCCTACTTTTTAATGGTTTGGTATTTAAAAAAAATCTACTCATCTATAATCCCTACTAATAATATACTAATAATTATAAATGCGAAAATAAGTTTGTTTGTTGTTACGGTTTCACGCAAAAACTACTCAACCGGTCATCATGAAATTTTGTACACATGTTCTTGGAGGTATTAGAAGTAATATAGGATACTTTTTATTAAAAAAATAATATTTTTCAAAATGATCTGTTACGAAACTTAATGTGGCAGACCAAATTCCACGCGAGCGAAGCAGAGGACAAAGCTAGTATTATATAAATATGTTGAATATTTATATTTGGATGTTTTCTATGCACAATAAATTCTATGCACAAAAGAAAAGTATATAAGTATTCAATCAGTCACTCCAGTTATCATAGTACAAGTTCTGCTTAGTTTGAAACTAAGTAGAGTGTAAGACGTTGTGTGTCAAATGTCCGAAATGTTGATTTATTTATTTTATTTATTTTATGGTCCGTCCTTGGAGAGCACGTTAAGCCCTGTCAGTACTGGTTGCCATACCAACATCTTTGGTAATCAACATGGGTATTTGGAATTCTATAAAAGTCAACCAACAGGGTTTACACAGAACTTCGATATTGCCAGGTATTTTGGTTGTGAAGGTTTAACGGCAGTCGCTCCACGTAAAATTTCGAACTTCACGCATAAAATAGTAGACGTAAAGTCGACCCCAACCTATGTGATTGGGAAAAAAGGTTTGGAGAAAAGATTAAATATGTTTATTCTTTTGCGGAACCCAGTAGTACCGTCATTGTTTTAGTACGACCCCGAGTTGTACAGAATGGGTCAGTGTCAAGTGACGGTCACGTAGTGCTTAGTCCTAAACTTCTGGCGCTTGGAAATACAATACATTGTGTGCAAACATTGCTAGAAGGTGATAGGTGTATGTTGACAAAGCTTATATTATACCTACATAATTAGTGAATCAGCACTTTGTTATTATTCGATATGCAACCTTGGAATTAATCAGTGATACAATCTCCTCATTTGTTTAAGAAATGAATGCAAATTACAGCATTAGTTACTTTTACCCAATCTAATTATTATTTTACATACAGTTTTGGAGGTTAATATACTTTATATTTCCTTACTATTGACGTTATAACATTGTCTAGGGTATCATCATCAACAGCATTTTAAAGTCCACTGCTGGAGACTTCTTAGAAAGAAGATTTTAGTTTACGAGTACTATATTACGCGGATCAGACGCTATGGTAAAGGGTCTAAAATATATCTGATCAATATAATAATATCATTAGACATATTGCACAGGACATTTCTCAATATAATTAGAAATTTACTCTCAATATCAGAACTGATCACATCTACGTAGTATCAGAAGGCTTTCGGTTTTCTCTAAAGATGTGGTACAAGGTTCTTCAAGAGTAACATAATTAACACAAAACTGATATGTATATGAGTGCATAACTGTAGCAGTGAATGTTTATAAGCATGGGTATCGGTATCGCTCGACTCATCAATCGAATTTGTATGCTAATTAAGTCAAACTTTACCTAGATTACAAAAGACTCGAAGTTCACTTTCACAGTATTATAAAATAAATTGTAAAGAAAAGGATCTAATGCAACACAACATAATAAATATTCTACCTCATTAGACACCAAAGAGGTACAAAGCTAAGGGTCGGCTATAATAAATAAACACTTTTTTCCGAATGTGCCTCATAAAATATGCCCGCCAAATATACCAGTAGTTAACAATACGATTTCATTTGACCCTTTTGTAATATTTTATGTAAACAGAAACAAATTTTAAACAATGGGAAGTAAGATAATATTTTATAAACAAAAAAGGCTCGCATTTTCAACCTATTTCAAAATTTAAAGGCATGTCCTCCTTCTCAATAGACTCCAAAATGGACAAAATATTTTTATTTTTAAACTTTCCTACTAAAAAACATATCAATGTAATTATTTTTGAAATTTATTATAGTTTATTCGTGCAATTTAACAATGAAATGGTGGTATTTTTAAATTTTTCTCGTAAATTTCTAATACGCAACGATATTGGCGAAATAAAATTTGACGTCAATTTACCCTCGGTTATATTTTCGTTGAACTTTGTAAACGAAACAGTATGTGCAGTTACGAAGTAAAAAATATTGTTATATGTATTTGATCACTTTTTTAATATCCTTACTTATCTTTTTTTTTAGCTTGTTGGTTTATATTTTGGGTGAGTTATATTTATTTTTGATATTGTATATCTAGTAGAAACGTTTTTAAAAATAAAAAAAATACATGTATATTCTCTATTGGACAGAGTACTTTTTTTTGTTTTTTTTTTGTGTAATTCTATTAACAAGACGACAAAAATGAATTGCAGTCCACTGCTGGACATAGACTTCTCATGTTGTAATTGCTAAAGTTTAAAAATGTTACATGTTCATTACTTTATCATTAAAAATGTAGGCAGTGAATAAATGTTTACCTATTCTATATAAGTTTTTACAGAAAAGCTAAAGGCTTTTATTTAAGAAACATTATTCTGAAAATCATAAATTTATCGATCATGAAAACTAGTTCTACCTATGAGAGAGGTTTGGCAAGAATGAAAATAAGAGAATTTTAAACGAATTGTCAACAATGTTAATTTTGTTGCGAAAATCTCTCAATGTGTATGTATATTTTAAATTAACCACTGATGCTCAAACTTCTAATATTTTCTAGTAAAAACGTTTGAACCAACAGTCTTTTATTTTTAAAATTACAATTCTAGGCAAAACTCTACGATTTCAAGTAATGAAACTATCAGAAAATCGCACTTCCATGAACGTACTAGGCTTGCGGCCTAGTTAAATCCGATCAAACATTGAAAATTTACACTCTGAACACCTACATAAGAATACAAAATCATGCCTCTTCGCGTTTACTTTGTAAATGTAACATGTAATTTTGTTTCATTTGAAATTACTTAAACTAATACTACCGTCATAATTTATAGACGCTACTGCACGCTAATATCTCAACCAAATTGTTTTTACCTTGTAAAGGTCTTTAATTTGAATGTCTTTGGTGTAGAATTACTTATTACATCGTAGTCTATGTGCACTTAAATTTATCAATGACGTTCGAATTCGTTTCGATTTCTTGTTAGCTGCAAAAATTTTCTGTGCCACAAACCATGTTAGTATGCGATACGATATACGTATCAGGTACATGCGATACGCTTGTGAATAAAGGTGATTTTTTTAACTAAACTTGTGTTAGTAGTTGGTTCGACAGCGTAGTGGAGGATAAGAAGAGTTTGAAATTGCAACCTTTTCAATACTTTACAAGGTTATTGCAAATCAATTAATTTTTTGTTTCTATATATATGTATAGAATATATGTTTATGAAGGAATCAGTCAAGTTATTTACGATATCAGTATATTTTTTTGTCACTCTTACCATCAAGTGACTGACACTGACAAGCCTGTTCGTTTAATCCCTGTTCAAAGAAAAAATATAATTTAAAAAGTTCACAAGTAGACGTACAATAATAAGTATTAATTGAAAGTGTTCATTATGTTTTTATGTGAATCCTTGTCAAAGTGTTTTTATGCACTTCAACGCATCTAATCTAGACTGATATTTATTACCTGAGCGAACAGTTCTGTTGAGCGTTTTGTGTGACTCGTTTCTTAGATCGTTTTAAAATGCAAACACTCAAGACATCTGATGAATATTAATATTTTTTTAAAGACTCGTCCAAGATGTTTACTTTCGGAATGTTACACGTAACACTAAGATACGTAATACATTAAAAAACAAAATTATTAAATACATTTAAAAATGGTCAAGGCCAGATAAATTTAGAAATATAATAAAATTTATTAAGACTGAAAATTAATATTTAGCGGTGACAACACAATAAGATAGATTTTATTCACTAATAATGTTTAATAATGAATGTGTTTGAAGTAATATAGAAGTATATAATCAAATTATTAAAAAATATTAACATAAATATAATTTCTTTGTTCTTTTTCTTTTTATAAATTATTCTGTAATAATACAATACAAATCTACTACCTATTCTAAATATTATTATAGTTATTTTATCGGCAAATTATGTATAGCTACTTACCTAAATAACAACCGCTAATATATTCAACTACTTAAAGACCGAGTTCAAATTAATTATTATTCAGTATTTAAAGTATTAAGAGAACGTGCATGGTTACTCTTGGTACTCATTTTTTTTTTGCATAAAATAATTAAACAAAGTAAACAAGGATATTAAAAAATAAGTAATAAAAACCCACTCAGATTAGCTAGACTTTTTTGTATCTTAAAAATGGCGCCGTCGATTTTTAATGATGCCTTAGCGATGTCACCACTATCATGATTTTCACTATAGACTTGCTGCAAAACTATTAAGTATTTTTTTAAGAATTTTGTTGATTTAAAAAGTATTTATGTCAAAATTCAAACATAGAACTTTAGTGTTGAGCCTTGTAAAACTGCAAGTGATTATTTTATTTTTTATTTAGACTGCTTTTTTGTATTATACTAATTGTATGCTATAATAAGGGTGATAATTACGATCAGTTCAGAGGTGGCCTCAATTTTAATTCTGTTTGAAAAGTCTCAAGGTCATGGGACCCGGATGGAAAGTACACAATTTATTCAAAAAGCCGTCCTTAATTTAAATTGAAGGTGAAATTTTACGATGTTACTTTAGAAAACCATTGTAACTTAAAATTTATTGATGTGTTTTTGTTCATTAACACATAAGTTTGTTTTTATCGATTACCTTTTGTTTAAATAGTTTAACTACTGTTAATTTACTCTAATCAGAGATAATCTAGAATGGTAGATTTAATCCTTATTATATAAACAACAAATAACAAATTCTTCTGACGACGAAGTTAAAAAGATGAAAAAATGTAGAAATGTGCTCATGGACTCTGTTAATATGGTGGTGGTGGTGGTCAACTGTCGTATTTGTTTATAACTGCTTGTATATTAAAATACCATTTAACTGCCACGGTATGTATAATATGTATTTATTTCCAAAAACAAGTATTAGATGTATGAATTTATATGAGTTGTCTAGTACCCATAGTACGAACTTTGCTTAGTTTGGGACTAGATGGTATTATGTGAATATGGTAGAATATTATAATTGGTAGTAATTTTTACTACCGCAGCGCTTTTTGGTTGATTCTATCATGTATTATGGGTGAAAGTTAAGTAAATTCAACCTGTGGTGCGTACATCATGTTGGTTTGTTGTCATCTGACTCTATGAATTTCTGACGCTTCTATATGTGTTTAATATGGCACTTTCTGTAAACTTATATAAACGGATTCTGTCAAATCTAATTGTTTTAAGCTACGGAGATGGTTGGTGACACCAGCTGTGCAAAGGACTGTAGCAAGTAGGTACACGTTACTTTATTTCAATATTCTGAGCACTTCTTCTTACAGATCAACATACTTGTTAGTGTTTCGGATATTGTTTTTTCTACGTAATGGATATTGGAGACTGCAACATCTACTTTCCTAGCCTTTCCGAGACTTTCCTTGCCTTGTCTTGTAGAGTTATATCTGGTCTATTCTAATGAAACGTCATTCGTAAGTATAACGTGGTCGTGGTTAATTTTATGCGTCATTTTCTAGTATAGTGTGTTGTATACATTTTTATTGTTATTATTATATTATTATTTATTATTATTATTTAAATGTTATATTAATTTGTATACAAAAGTGATTGTAGTGTTACAAATGTACAATATTGCTCATGAAATGAAATTGTAGATAAATTTCAATAATTGTTATTGCTAAGACCTCCAAGTCAATTAGCTGTTCTTTTTTGCGTAGTACAAAATGAAGTTACTTTCTTCTTGTGCGCTTAGATTTTACAAAATACTTAACGGATTAAACTGCAGTTTCCGCCTACACTTAGGTTATGTTTCAAAGAATATATTTAACGGTGTTTTGTAAATAGAACATCTTAAAAAAAAATTAAGGCAGATATGTTGTGCTTTAAATTAAAAGATCAAAATTACCTTTCACAGTGAGTTATTAAAATGAATATCTTAGACGATATCCGTGCACCAAATGTATGGGTAGAGCGGCCAAGGAAGTCGATTGCACCCGTACGAAGAAAAAAACATTTTCCTTGTACAGGTGTTGAATCGCAAGAGCATAGAAGATTATTTAATTATACCTACTAGTCAAGGTTATAGTAATTGATTCCTATAAGAAATCATTTACGAAGTAAACGTACGTCTTTTGAAATCAGAGATCGATGTTAGTTGGTAATCTTTTTATTCATTTTTTGTTTTCTTTTTTAATTCTTGTTTTTTTAATTAAAATTGAGGCCATTAATGTATGCATATTAGTAATTTGATAGAAGCATAAACCCTATTTGAACCCAATTCCACCTATACAAACATAATCGGAAGTAGTTAGCAGTGTTTACGAAAAGTGATAGTGGTTTGCGTATGAAAAAAATTACAAAATTTACCACGTTTTTCTCAAGATTTTTGATATTACAACCTCCTTAATCTTGAAATTACCACTACAGAAAAAGAAACAATAGTCACATGGACCTACGTAGATCTTTTTTATTTTTTTAGCATTAATAAAATCAAGGAAAAAACGAAGCAGATCCTTCTGGTATTAAAGCCTGCTTTCTTTGGAAGAACTGCTGCTTACCAGCACACTTAGCAAAAGCACTTTATATAAGCGAACCCCACTACAGCTGCATATCCCTTTATAAATCACATATAGAGTTAGTAATACAAATGCTGTATCAAGTTTTTAAACCCACTAGCATCAAATATTTTGGTCTTGTTAATCTTTCGAAATATAAATATTATAAAAAATACAAAGAATCAAGTGATTCTGATACCAGATGATCTGTGATTCACTTCGAAAGAGAATAAAACAGAAAAAGTGTGTGTCGTAAAAACCTATGACGGTACTAATGAAATACCTATGATGTAAGCACGAAAATGATTACCACGGTTTTGTAACATTTTAGATGCACCGAATTACACACCCAAATAGATAGCGTGTAATCTTTACAACATTGTGTGTATGTTCACATATGCGGGTAGGACGGCTGTTATCACTCGAAAGCATTGCAGTCTGCATTTCAGAACGATACTCGATAATAATTACTGTTTTACATACTTATGTAAGCCTAACATTACAAACAGCGCAAGACAATTACATATTTGTAAACTGTTGATAATGAAACAGTGGTTTAAATGGTCACCGTAGTGGATCTCGATCGATCTCCACGTGAGGCAATTTTACGAAACCATTGCTTAAAAACGTTCGTAGGTATATACAAAAGACTATCGGTTATATAGGGTGGGCCACGAATTAGTTAATATTTAAAAAAATCATAAAAAAACCATTTGATATTATTATAAAAACTGTTTATTTACAAGAAAGCTAATTAGTTGGAATTTTATTTTTTAACAATTACATCATCTAAATGATCACCGTTTCGACGTTTACACTCTTGTAAACGAGCACTGAAATTTTCGCATACTCGTCGGCAAAGAGACCGCGAGATCGCCGATATTTCTTCGCTGATTTTTTTTTCTAGTTGACTTAGTGTATTTGGTTTATTGATGTAGCCACGATTCTTTAAATAACCCCTTAAAAAGAAGTGTGTTGAGGATAGATCTGGACTTCTTGGTGGCCATGGAGTGTCGCCTCGTCTGGAAATCAGCTTCCCCGAAAACATGCCTTTGACCACCGGCAGAAACTCATTGGATGTATGACGAGTGGCTCCATCTTGTTGAAACCATGTGTTAAGATTTTAGATTGTAAATTAGGCAATAGCCTTTGTAGGGAGCCCACCACCATCGTATTTGTGGGATCATCCGCTCGAAATGCTCCTCGAAGCTCCAGCGACTGTCTAGGGTGAGGCCGAGGTACTTGATGTGTCGAACGAACTCGATCTCCGTTCCACCCACTCTAATAAGCGAACTGGTGGGAACGGCACTTTTGCGTTCCCTGTGGAACCACAGGGCTTCCGTTTTATGAGCTGCAACCCGTAAACCCAGACCGCTAGCAGAAGTAGGCTGTGATGGGGGTGCGAAGCGCTATGGAGTAGATGGCCCGAGGTAAGAAAGGAAATTCCTGGAACCCTGATGTACCTCGAGCCATCTACTGCTTACAAATCAGTATACGGCCCCTTAGTACAGTATGTGGGAACCTTAATGTTTCCTTTCTCCCTCAGCATGGACACTCGCACTCCATAGTGTGTCGCACCGCCATCACAACCTGGTTCTCCTAGGATGACAAATAGCCTCGCTTCACCTCCAGGCTTGTATTAACGGAGAATGCAGGCTGTTCTGCGGCCGCCCGCGCCTGATTCCTTTGCGGTACCTGGCCTGGCGGATAGGATAAGTTCTAAGCTAGCAAGTATTACTTACCTACGCATTTTCGTTATGTACCATGGCCGTAAGCATATAACCAAACGAGAGAATTACTACCCTGGTAGATGTCACGAGGACACGCTTCTGCTTCACCCACGCCGACCATCAGTCATCACTTGCGTCAGTAGGTATGAGTAGGTTCGTAATTCCTTTCGAGCTAATCCTGTCGAGTCCCCGAGCTGTATTTACACTATTTTATTATTTGAACAGTGAAACACCTTCAATAGAAAAATATATTATTGCCTTAAAAAATCTTATTTATACATTTACTCTAATTTATATTTTTATCTCTTAATATATTCAGCGACCATGTTAAATTACGAGAATTACCCTTTTGTTACTGTGCATAATTATGCGTATTCTTGGGAAATCAGCACTATGATAAATACATGACATATGAATAAATTATACGTAAATTCATGCGTAGATCATTGTTACTATTTATTTATTCATAAAATATAACTCATTTTTTCACTATTTACCTTTTAAATACATACAAATTAAATATACATAATAGTAGAATATCGACATAGACTAAAGGAACCAAAAGACAACTAGGTACAATGATTTTATATCAGCTGGGCAGTTCTGGCAGTTCCTATTTCTAAAGACAGGAAACTTCTCTCTGTACAGGCTGTTTAGAGAATCCTCAGATCATTGTATTATCTAAGAGAGAATCACCTGCCGGTATCTGCCTCATACCCAATACCTGTCTCTATAATGGTAGTCGAGGCTGTCTATCGATTTAAGATCAGATATTACGATGAGGATTCCTTATTACAAATTTGTATAGAAATTAATTACGCTCATGTCATTGCTTGTTGCTAGACGTGTGAAATGTACATAGTATTTTAAGAAAACGTTCCGTTGCATGTAAAGTGACTGCTATTGTTATTTTGAGGCGCATACTAATTCACATGTAAATTTTTATATAAAGTTATGTTTTTCTTGAACCTCTTAATTGCATGTATGAAACCTTAGAACCGAATGGCCAGTTCATCCTGACCTAGTTGCTCATGAAAAATAAAAAACATCCTAATTCCACACAGTGGGTTGTGTTGTGCAGACTTATAATACGAAATAAAACCATTCAAGTCAGCTTAAAAAATTAACAGTCAGCCATAGAGAATTATTTCTCATGTGCTCAACGCTAACGCCAAAGGAAGTTGGTATTTAAAATTATTAATTTTTATGTATGCCTTCCATCGTGGCATACATGCCTTACTTAGATGTATATCTAAAATGGCTGACTCAGTCACTCATGCAGTTATAAGCACCCTCCATTTGCGAACTTTTTTATTACTGTAAGAAAGAATATAGTATATTTGATGATTATCCAAGAAGTATAGTTACGTCTTACCAAATTTAGTGAGATAGTAAGTCTCGATTACGACAGGCGATTACGCACATGCGCTTGTGTTTTCCGGCAACATTTATATGAACACTCGTTTGCTAGATGTAATCACGGTTTTGTCTGTTTCATTGTCTGTTCTGCGAAGACATCAAGATTATGTTTGTATGTTCATAAGAGTATTAGTGTCACGGACGTACGGTGCAATACACACCCTACATGTATCAATGTTCTCTGTATTTATAATACCTTCTTATTTTGTGTGATACTGACTAAGAAAAGACTAATTTCTTCTATCCATAATCTATAATCGTTTCTTATTAAAGATTTTTAATTTTTTCTACATAGAGAGTATCTTATGGCAATTTGATCACAATATGGCCACCTTCTTAGTTACTTGCTCTCGTGCTAATTAATTGCGACTATGCTTTGAGAGTGATCTTTGCAAGGTTACCCACGTAAGTTTAATAGGCTTTTGTACTACAGTTTTGTCCTAAGTGTAACAATAGCACCCATATAAACATTAGTTAACTGGCATTAGCATAGAATTAAGCCCCTATTGTTATGACGTGTTCGAAACAGCAAGTCATTTAACTTTGAAAACTATAATATTCTTTTATTTAGAGGTTAAATATATTTTTATAAGTATGACTATCTGGGGGTGCCTTGGCATCACGGTTCCCATTTAGAGAAATGCCTACACCATAACAATAATTTAAATTTACCCATGACCCATCATATCAAGATTCAAATTGTTCATACCTAAGTGGCGACAGCTCAAGTTTCTTTGAAATCGACAAAATCTACACTCCCATTCGTAGACACTTGAGCAAGTCTTGCACATAGACTTGTATATTAACTCACTTTATTGTAATAAAAACTAAAGCTACCTGGAACAAAAACGAAGGAGTTTTTGTATGACCACTATTATTTACTTAACTTTTTACAGAATAATCATTTAGAGGTTCTTGTGTGGTTATTGCCCGCGAAAATTTGAATCATGCTTTTAATATATTGTAAACCATTACCACAATTTCATGAGTTATTTTATGCTTGCTAGATTAAGCAAACTTAAATTCCAGTAATTTCCTTTTTTGATTGTATTTATTTTCTCGTATTTATAAATGGGTTGAAGTATGGATTTTGGTTACGATTTTGGCGGGGCATATTGCTCGCAAATAAGATGTCCGATGGGACCAAAGACTTATTGCGTGGCGACTGCATGCATACACACGGATAGGCCCCCAATAAAGTGGTTCGACGCCCTAGTGTAGGTAACGAGAAGGATTGTTGTGGTAAACTACGAGGAAGGAACTATGGGGTAAACTATGTCCAGTTGTTGACTTCTTTTGGATAATTATGATAGCTTTTGTTGGGGCCATGATGAAAAATATTTTTAATATAAATTTAGATATCAAACAACTATTTTGTATCGTACTTATTGTGATAATGTGCTATTTACTGCCTTGCAATCGGAGCGATAAGATGTTTAGACACATGTTTCACTACGTGTTGTTGTACAACGTGCACATTTCTCAGAGCACTATTAGCATCTGTGATATCACTCCTATCATTCATTGGTAATGAGTAAACAAAGCCGGGTTTAATCGTTTATCGCATAACTAATTAGCCTGTTGTTTATTTGTATCGAATTTATTGTGATGTATTATACAAAAAGTGAAAACTGGCTGTTGAAGATTAATCTAGCGTTGTGTTGCTTGGCCTCTCTGGCCTTTATATTGACCTGGATGCGATGCTATGGATACCTTTTGCTAAATGGATGTTTACAATAATAATTAAATCTACTATTATCTATTGTTTGTAACTATAAGTTGAAATCAGTGTATTGACATTAGGCTAAGCTTAGACGTAATCATTGTTTTAGATTGTAAATGTTAAACGGTTGGTCAATGCACTGGCAGTTGTAACACACTGATAATAGTCATGAAGCGGCATATACCGTTTTTTTAGCCTGTAAGAGTCCGACTAATTTCTATGACTTTAATATCATGAACATGAGTACAAATATAAACATTTTTCATAATTAGAATTACGGATGAAAAAATTTGAAATTTACTGAAAAGATAAACCAAAATTGTCAAATTGACAGAAGGTAAATGTCAATTTTGGAACTAAAGTATTTTCTCAAACAGGTTAGAGACTATTTGCTGGTTGGTTTACTTAAATAAGCGCTTTACTATGTTAACAATTAATCTGTGCTACCATTCCAATGGAAAATACTCAATAATTACGTATTCACATTCTATAAGGAACTAGTTGATAAAAACCTGATGTTTATCTAGGCTAGAATAAACGGCATTAACTTTATTACAACACTTCCTCAATTGCTTTTAAACGTCATACTACTAAGAAGTAGATATTGACTTCACTACCTGATAGTAAAGTTTAATTACTAGGGGAAGCTAGACGTTCTGACGTCAAATCGCACTCAACATACGAACTTAGCGTGCATTTACATATTAGTGTTCCATTTAATCTGTATGTGCCATTTCGATAATTCGATGTTTCAAATATCTTTGTATAAAATAAATCAACTGCTAGTTTCGTTTAATAATAAATTCTTTATATAGTATAAGAGCCGGTACACAACGACTTAAACCCATCAAATAACAAGACAAACAATTAATGAACACACCTATGATGGCTTGCCTATCACAAAACTATCCTGATTATTTTTATTTAAATTAATTTTAATCACTTTTTTCATTATCTCCACTCTATTGGTTACCAGCCAAATTGTAGTCCCAAATGATAATTTGCTATAAATAAGTAAGCAAGCCTATTTAGGTATGCAAAAAAATATGCCTACCTAGGCATATTTTTTTGCATACCGAAATAGGCTACCGGTCATAGTTACCTAGCTGATTACCAATCGCAATTGGTATCAAAATGAAAATCATTTAAAAACAAATTAAAAATAATCATGACAGTTTTGCGAAAGGCAAGCTATCACTAGTGGTCATACATTTTAAGGTTTTAAGATTTTATAATTTTAAGAAAATATGTGTCATCTGGTTATCAGTTGGGTATTAGTTGATTTATATGTTTTTTTAAGATAACTTTCGCGTTAGGAATTAATCCTATATCGTGGGGGGACGGGACGTACATAACACGGACACTAAGAACACCCAGATTCAGAGTAACAATTTGTGGATAACACAAAGTGTAGGATTTGAACCCACAACACTCAGCGCAGAAGAAAGCGACGTGGCGACCGCTTAAACCACTACTCCTACACAAGTCTCCTTGGTATCCTTTTTTACTTACAGGCAATATAGCCGAGAGCACGAACTAATTACGTATAGTAAAATCGTTTGACTATTTTGCGAAAGAAGGTAAAGTGAACCACTGACCATTGTTTTTGCTTCATCCGTCTATTTGGGGGAAAATGAACTCACTTCCACTCTGTTAAGTCAGTAAGAAGTAGTAGGTAGTTAGTCAAGTAGTAGATACAAGAAAAAGTGTAATTCCTAGGAAACCGGAAACAAATCAATCTATGAACATATTTTTATTATTTACTACGTTCCAATTGGTTTAAATTAAGGCTAAGAATTAGTTTTAAGGATAGATTTAAAAAATTCTTTCTTTACTGTTTAAAACGGAGAGTCCTGTATTGCACAAATTCTTCCTTTATGGCGTATAGACAGTTTGTAAAGGGCACATGAATGATTACCGTGCGACGACGCTTCTGACCTCCTGGTACTGCCGGGTTCTTGTAGCCTGTACACGTTCATAATAGAGTGTTATTAAAAAGATGAAAGGCCACCTGATACCGACAATACTTTCAATAGGTGATTGTGAACGTATTTGGTAGATCAGGAAGCACGTTGCTCTGTTTCCTGATATTTTATCACTGGGTCACGCCTTCGATTTCGTTCACGTGGTATGTTGGTTAACGTAATTCCTATTTACTCATTTGTAATGTATGAGTAAATTATAGTTAACGACGTGTATTTCAATAAAAAACTAAAAACTTACTTAAAAAAGTCGATTACAAGCAAGCAAAGAAATTTAGAAAAGCGTGTTAAAAATGAAGAAGTACTTAGTATAATAATTTTCAAAAAACATTTTATCCTCGTCAACAGTTTTTAATAGACCACTGCTGGACATAAACCTCTCTTTCGAAGGAAAGTGACAAGGATTCAAGCTATTAATTCGGGTTAAGGACTAAGTAATTGCTGAAGAATTCTGTCAAGTGCAAGTGGTATCAATTAACAAAAAACATAAATAAATAGTTATCTAGGTTGCAAAATAAAATTTTAAGGTTACCATAAAATGCGTGATACTAATGACATAAAACAGTAATGAAAACTCAAGGTCAATGGTTTTAAATGTTTACTTTTACGTTAGTGCAAAACCGAAATGTTGTACCTGTTGTTTGTTATAATACTAGTTAGCAAATACTCAGCCTCCAGGACAGTAAAATGTTACTCTATTCATAAGTTAAAACAAGATTTAAAGTGCCTTTATAACATAAGAAATATGAGTTTGTGAGGAGAATTGGACTTCCCGACGATACTTAGTTCAAGTTGCAGCTAGCAACTCTAACCTAGTCGATCAGTAGTTTAAACAGTAATTTACACTACATAATCTATTTTTATCTTTTACTTTAATTAAATTCCTTTCCTGCTTATTTTAGCTTTTAACATATTTTCTTTTTTTTTATTTCGTATTCATTTTAAGACGCACTCATTAAAAGTATGTATTGAGGCTATTGAGCATTCTACTAAGTTCTTCCATGGTTTCAGTCATGACCACTATGTCATAAGCAAATTGAAAATGCCAAGTCCATTCCAGTCCAGAAACCTAAAAACGTCTTTCTATGCCGCGGTGAATATATTACGTCTCCCAGCCTCACTCCTCGCTGCGGTTGGATGGGTTTCGATTTGCGATCCTGTAGACGGACTGACATAGTGACGTTCTCGTATAAAAACTTCAACGTAGTCGGTAGTCGATTTGACACTGTTGGAGATACTGAAGCACAGCAAAAGCTTCCACCGATTTATTATTATTATTATCATAGTCCACAACGATTTTTATTTTTTCATAACATGGAGTACGAAATTTTGTCATTTCTTTATTAGTACCCAAGAACGGACGGAAAATTATAAATTGTACTCCTATATAAGAATGGTTCGTTGCGTATAGTTTTATTATGTATAGCATTCGTCATAAACATAGAATAAATTCTAAGTGTTATGCATAAATTTTAAAATATTAAGTTACATACTGAAAAAATTTGGTTCAATTAAGAAAATAATTTTACTCTAGGGGGACTAAATATTAGCGAACTGTAAAAAAGTACTCTCTTTAAACTCTGTAATACAGTGTATAAAGAGTTTTCTATCTATCTATCTATTTCGTAATGTTCCACATTGCACCATGTCTCATAATTATCACATAGCATTGCTTGGAAATGTTCCTGAATACTACACGCTCCGTTCCTCATACTAACAGTAGGTAGTTAAACATTGAACTACTTATTCATTTATTACGACTACACATTTTAATATCCATTTCATTGCACTAAATCTACTTAAAAAGTATTACTCAATTTAAATGCATATTTGAAAATATATTCGTCATATTGCGTCATCGTTACGTGCGAGAAATGATGATAATGACATTACAGCGAATAGATTTTACTTGAACGCTGAAATGTTGGATATTTAAATATTTATTTAAACTTCATAACTATAAACAGTTAATATTTGTAACTAAAAAAATAATAGAAGGGTACTCTTCATTTCTAGCCCAACAAGAAGTCTATACACATTTTAACTTTTCGAACTTTACTTTACGTATTTGGTTTCACAAAAAGTCAATTCACAAAATTCCCGGTGGTTAAAGTATGTTAATACTTAACTGGCTTTTTTTATACAAATAAGATGTACTTCTCTATATACAGTCATAAAACTATACTTATGTCATAAACAAGTATACGAATTAGACTAATATCTAGCTTATTTTGGGCTATTTTTAACTTGTTTTTCTTACACAAAGGCCAAGCCAAAAATTTTTGTTGTAAAACGTTTATCTAATCAAACTTGCTACCTATCTACACTTCATTACTACTATTGAGTAATAATTACAGAATTACAATATGGCTGATGTTTTGTACTATATTTGCGTATGAAATCGTGCATCGAGTGCACGCACTCGGAACAAACGTATGCGAAAAAAACACCGCCTTTACGTGATTCGACGCAATTAGTCCCATGCGAGCAATCACAATTGTTTCGTCATACACTTAGCCAACACTTTGTGTTAGATAAGGTTTCAAATAAACAACAATATAATACGCTGTTATAGATTAGCCAGCCAAAATAAGAGTTATTTGATAATGTGTTCGTCACTTGTTTTTTTTTTCATTACATATGTTTTGATAACGAACAATTACTTTTATTCTAAAAAATCATGTGCCTAAAAAAGGGTTTTATAAGGTTTAATTTGTCTGTATCTATAGATGGTTTATATATATAGATGGTTATAACCAGCGAGAATTTTTGTATTAGTATTACCAATATTATAGTATCATGTGGAAGCACGGGTCATCTGAAGTTAAGTGATTACCACACCTTCAAATAAAGTAACAAGTGCTTCGTCGACTTTTGAAGTAGGATTTCGATCTTCTCTTGAACGTTTGAAGGCCATATTGGTCCAGTAATCCATTACCAATAAATTCTTTATGAACACATCAGTCATTTAGTCAAAATAATTGAAATAATTTGATTGAAAAATTACACATAGAAAATGGATAGCTTAGTATTTTAAACTATCCAGTTTTGTTATTAAAACACTATAAAATTATTAATATCTATTGAAAAAGAGATTAAAGAGATTAAAAAATGTTTAAACATGACTTTATTTTATCGTTGGTGTGTACAAAATGCGTGGGGTAGGCCTATGTCCAGCAGTGGACGTCTTTTGGCTGAGACGATGATGTTGATGATATGTATAAAATATTAGTTAAATCTTTTATTGAACTAATCAAAACTTTAAAAAACTTAAAGCTAAATAAATGGTCGTAGTGATTTTGGCGATTTTTTAACGCATTAACATTGTTGCAACGAATGGTGATTACGAATTTCTTTAGGTTTATTTCGTTGTATATTAAATGGTGATGATGTAATCAAGTAGCATCGTACTCTTAATGTACCTACGGAATATTTCTGTAACTAACCTACAAATATGATAAAATTATTTGAGTGTTTAGATGGTTTCGATTCGGAATAGGTTCTAGTAGATGACACTACAACAGTAATACTACAAATTATAAATTTTGTAAAGTTTATTTCATTAAGTATTAGTACTTGTTTCTTATTTTAATGTTTTCTTTTTATGAGGGAGAATAAAAGTCCGTTTATCACCAATGAAACTTAAAAAATACCTTAGAACAAAAAAATTGACTCATTTAAAATTAAACATCGTTAATTTAAAAAATAGACAATGTTGACATTTTAGTTCATAGCTGTAAAAAAAATATTTACATTTTTGTACCTACCAAAACGAGATATAAATGAACTGTAATACATAATTATAATCAGTCAAAACAAAAGTTTGAAGTTATCTCCTAGATCCGGGTATGACGTCGTTATAATCGTACCGATACGACTGTAGGTGAACGGTCTACTTAACACTTTTAGATATTGTATTAGAATTATCGTCACTGAACATCTTTCTCGCACTAGTCAAGGAGTCACCGCGACATAAGCTTCATTAGCAAGACAATCTAGAACATGTGTCATTTTCATATTTTTTGGATAAAACATCGATATTTTGTAATACGAATTAATTATTCTTTTGTTATTCAATAATCACGTATGTTTTTACTCTGTCATAATAAATAAATATGTTTTCTATTTATATCTTTGTTTGACAAGGTAAATCGCTCTATTCACGTCCGGGATTGACGGAAACGTTACTTAAAATAAGCCTGATGTACAGTTTTATCATTCATCAGCGCTATCGTCCAAGCACTCACTTTTTACATAATTTGTTCTCAAAATTTTTTAATTTCGATTGAGGCAGCTACTTAACTGTAGATATACTTTTACGAGATCGATTTTTTTTTAAATAACCATACACATCTCACCCAGGGCTGTCTGATTCTGAATTGGGCGTAGCTTGTACTATTTTAACCATATTGATAAACACATTTAAATGTCTAAATACATGTATATCATAGATAAATTACAACTAGACACAGAACAAGTAATTGTGCTCATCCCAAAAATATTTTTTCTAGGTGGGAATCGAATCCACGACCTCCAGCTTAGCAGTCAGGGTCACTAACCACCAGACCAACAGGCTCATTGAACAGGCTCGTTTAAGAAAATGATGAACAGTGATATTAACAGAGATTTTGATTTTAGATTTCGAATTATTTAGTTCACTATACTAAGCGTTAGAAAGGTTGGTGTGAAATGGAAAGCTTCAGTAATATTTTTTTCTGAGTATTATAACTACAATATTTCTATAATATAATGCCGAACAACAATTAGATATACAGTATTTCAGGTTCTCTATCTTCCTTAGGCTATGTGGTAGTGTTACAATATGGAAAAAGCCCGCAGTTTTCTATGTACAGCATACCTGCTACGATAAAAGAAATATTTGCAATGTAGAATAGTATTTATTGTCAGTTTTAGTATTTACAAATACTCGTAGCAATATATGAAGCACCACATTTTATGAGAGTAGTGAAAAAATTACACGACTAAGTAAACGTTATGTATATTAAGCGTGCATCTTATTTAAAGATAAGCATTAATCATGTCAGCCAAAAGACGTCCACTGCTGGACATAGGCCTCCTCCAAGGCTGTGGAGTACTAATAAATCACAGTAATTAACATGAACGATAGTGGATTACAGTACCTACCTAAAAAAAGCTTATAAGTATATTAAGATATAAAATAGAGCATAAAAGATATTAGAAGATGAAATATAACTTGATTACAGACTTCATGGGGTAAGGTTGTTTTGTTATGTACTGTCTCACTCAATTAAGTAAAAATTCTCATTGAAAGAAAATGATACTTAATAGTATGAACCATAACAATTACTTAATCATTATTGACCTTATGTCCGCTTCGTCAGAGTTATATATAGTACGAAATAATAGTCCCATCGTGTTGCAACGTGAAAGTTAATTGTTTATAATTTGCATTTGTTTGTAAATTAATAGTATGAACTATTAGGAAATAGCGTAAAGATTTCACTCCGCAACATTTACGACATTATTTTAAAACATTTCAAGAGAATTGAAAGAGAATTCCATTTGTAGCATTCAGAGAAAATATAATCAGAAAGAAATGGTTTAAAAATTTTTAATTATGATTCAATTTATACCGTGTTTAATAAAATA
Organism: Hypercompe scribonia; assembly: GCA_949316085.1. Lineage (NCBI taxonomy): Eukaryota > Metazoa > Arthropoda > Insecta > Lepidoptera > Erebidae > Hypercompe > Hypercompe scribonia. The sequence continues at coordinate 10,929,613 of OX438981.1, read as the reverse complement.
AATATTATTGAAATTGAAAATATTTCAACTTGGATCGGCCGTTTTCAAAAGTCATCAATGATGTACTCAAAACCGAAAATAGAATAATTTTATGTATAACTATCAATAAATACATCAAGTAGGTGCAGTTTACGTGATTGGTCACCGGTCAGGCTCGCAGCGAAGGGACACGACTCGGAACGCACCTGGCTAATTATCACAAAGCCAATAAAACAATATTGAGCCGCTTACCAGTTCTTAACATACACACTTATTGCTGCATACGTATTACACTTCTTAAATACACCTCATTTTCTGGTTTGCCAAGCATGCGTACCGTTTTGTTTTATTTTTTGTACAAAACAAGTTACCGAGGTTGGGAACAAATTGCTCTAAAAAAACTTTAGAGAATCACAAACTTCTATTTCGGACTCGATATAGAAGACGACGACGACGGGGACGACCGTTCCTACAAAATAACATACCAAGATTATGATTATGTAAACGTTGATTGGTTCACTATTGATCCATCTTAAGTGTTCTTGTGACGGTTGAAAGAAGTCGAGAATGTGGTTTTTCAGGCATACAGTACTCATGTTTTTTATACGGAAGGCATAGAGAAATCATGTTACATAAATACTGTATCACTGATCGGTATTAAGAGTATACAGAAAAAATGTTATGTACGCAACTGTTATGTACTAAACTGAAAGTACCTATTTATTCCATACTGCTTACGTCTTCAAAATGTAGTCACTAGTAGTTTAAGCAATTTTGTTGCATCTTCTATCTGCACCTGAAACTGGTGACCTTCTTTCGTCAATAAAAATAAAATGTTTACAGGTTTTTAGAACTAATCTCAGACGTAAGAGTGACGTGATGTAAGAGTATGAAATTATTTTGTAAATATATGTATTATATGAGTTTTTATGCTTGAGTTAAGAATTAGTATAATCCTTAACCCCTGTAGCCCAAAACGACAGTCAAGAGCTATTGTGTCTACGAGTACATTGTCAATTCATTTGAAGTACCCCTTCACCTTTCGGGCTATGAACTGATGATGAAAGATCGGTTAATATTTTACATCATGTATGTTCTCTTCTTCTATCCATTTTTGTATACTCTATTGACACAAGACAAAATTTGAATAGAGATTCGATCTTACAAACACGTTTTCCAAGTAAAATCCTAGTGAACCAGACGTACATGGTTGGAAAACATTAAATCCTTGACTTGTATGTGTAGGTGTATTTTATATTTTCTGTGTTATGTTTATCAGCGATTAGATGTATGATAAAGGATTACCTCAGTCTGGGTTAGTTTCTAAAGATTTTCTCAAGCACTCTGGCGCTGTAGCAAGGCTTACTTAAGTTTATGTAAAGAATGTTGTAATTCATGACGAATTGTTTGCATTTGTCACTTCAGGAACTAATTTGAATACTATTTATTATTCACTGCGATACATAAAACCGTTTTCCTCAACAATGTAAATAGTTGATTAAGGACTCGTTAGCCTATTTTTAATGGAATGATAACGTCAAGGATATAATTAACTTACGTTCGATTGTTGTGTACAAGTTGTACCTACTAATTGGATAGAATAATTATTCAATATATCGCATAGCCTTATCGGAAGTCGATGTCATTTTAAGGCTTGATATTGAAATGTATAAGATTTTTTTAAGATAAGGACGACGCCATTAGGAATGTAACTTGTACCGCGGAGACTTTACAAACACACGAAACGGATACAAACAACACCCAGACTCAAACCAACAATTTGTGAATAACACAAATTGTTGTCCTATGTGGGATTTGAACCCACACCACTCAGCGCATTAGAAAATGGTGTGGCGACCACTTAAACCACTACGCCATCCATACAGTCAAAAATCACATGTTTGGGTTCAATTCGGATGATATCTTGTCGAATAGATTGCAAAATTCTTCTCCACGTTGCAAAAGTGAACATTTTAAATGTTATAAATGTTGTATTGCTAAATTTAAAATTGAGAGGCTTCGTAAATAAACATTAACATGCAACCTTGAACTTCTAAGTGACTTTTAACCGCCAATTTTAAGTTTAAATATGGTATTTTTTATAAACGTCTATTTTAGTAACTAATTCTATTAGCGTTTAACAGAATGCATAATTCTGACGTCATCGTTTTGAATGTAGTGTCCTAATCGCATAAATTCATACATAAGTATAGTTGAGTGATAATCAAATGTGTTTTATACCGCTAAATATTACCAAGCTCGATGAGTTGAAATTCGTTTTAGTAATAATTTATGCAATGAAACATTTAGTAACGGAAATCGTTTTTTTAATCAACGATACTGTGACCTAGTTATCGGGGACTCTGTAATGACAGGGAAGCGTAATACATTGTAAAATAACCTAAGTAACCTATTTATTTAATTTATCAATAAGAGCTTCAACGCGGGGCATTATTATTATTTTTTGTACTGGAGAAGTTCGCATTAGAACTTTATAGTTTAAAACTTTTGTTTTTTTTTTGAGTTTAGACAACGCTGAGTAGCATACACAGAGCACTAATATAAATAATTTAGAAAGCAATTAAATACAGAATTGTATATTAATTTAAAAGATTATTTATTTTTTTCATTTTTAGAGTCTGTCAAAGTGAATTTACTCTGCCTGATGGAAAACATGAATAGAATCCAAGAGTTGTGGTCACCATACTCATCGCGAACGCAGACAATGCAATATGGTGACACACACTATGGTGCGCCAGTGAGATGCTTCTTCGCGCCTCGCTTGGAGATGTAAAAGGTATGATAGTCATCGTAGCATTGTAATGCTCACACACCTACCACAGCACCTGTCATCCCTGCATCAATGGGTCTCCGGTCTCGCACTCACCAACGAAACACGACAGCACAGATTCTGTCGCTTTAGGTTGGTTTTCTGTGAGAGAGTAGTATTGACCCGGTGGAGTCGGCCCGTTTGTACTGAAATCAGCGTGACTCTACTATCTTGTGCTTGTGAAGAAACACACTAGTACATCTACTCGCAAACTTTGTCACAGTAACATAAGTTTGTATATTTAGTTATATAAAATTTCTTGAAGAAAATTGTTGACACGTATACAACAATACGGAACACGATGCAAAGTTTTAAAAAATGCAAAATAAGAGTAGGTCTTGAAGCTAGGTAGGGACTTAATAATAACCGTTTCGTATAGAAACCTCAGTTTTAAATCACAGCAATTCTCTCCTACAATTGCCTCTTAATAATTTTGAATAATGAAATTTTGAATGATGTAATTATAATTCTTGTATAAATTGGTATCTGATTAAAAATTACCCCTCAAAATTTGCATTTGACTATACAGAGTGAGCCAAGAATTCTTTAACATTTGAATCTAACATCTTGCGCAAATAAATGCACGTGGTGCGGGGAGGGAGTCTGACCTCTAGCTCGTTTCTCGGAAATTTTGTCGCAATGGATCGCTTCCCAGGGCCGCAGCATATTTACTGTGCGAAACAATTTTATTTAAACAACAGTTCGCTTATTACTGTGATACACCTATTTCACTTTGAATACGATTTACATGACTTAATCAGTGTCCGCGTGTTCCTTTAATAAAGAAATGAGTGAAGAAGTTCGAAGAGATGGGATCTACGCTAAATGTGAAGCAAACTGGAGGCGGACTTCTCGGACCGAAGAGAGCGTGCAGTAAATTTCTGCTTGTGTTCGACGACAACTTTCGGCTGAATTAGGGTTATTCTGCACATCATTACGCTGTATTTTGAAATTAAATTTGAAATTGCATCCATATAAGATCCAGAAAGCGTAGAAACTAAAACCTTATGATTTAAATTTGAGCTAGTCGTATGCTGAAACAATGTTAGAATGACTCAGTAATTTTGACAACATCTTATATTCTTACGAAGCCCATTTTCACCTCGACGGACATGTAAACAAACAGAATTGCAGGTATTGGAGCATTGAAAATCCCAAAGCCCTATATATTTATTAAATGAAGAATATATTCAATGTTATAATATTCACCGATTGTAATGGGTTTGAACCGTTGTACGTCTAACTTAAATATCGTTGTGCAGAATAATAACTAGTTGTGTATTTTATTTTCCTGTTTTAATCTTATCATTCTCGTTCAATGTTGTGTTATCTCGACTCGTTAATGTGTATTCAACTACAACTACTGTTACAACAAAAGCATCAAAATATGTTTGAGTTACGAGAACAGTGTACAGCGTGAGAACGAGGTAGTAGAGCTACGCTGATCTCAGCATATACTCGTACGGACCGGTGCGACCGGGTCACTACTATCCTTTTACAGAAAATCAGCCTAAAGCGTCGGTATTCGTACTGTCGTGTTTCGTTGGTGAGTGCGAAACCGGGGGCCTATTGATGCAGGGGTGACAGTTAAGGTGGTTAATGTAGGAGCCTAACACTACTAAGATGACTATCATGACTTTTACATTCCCAAACGTTGTGTAAAAAAGTATCTCACTACGTCATCGTGGTGTGGGTCAGCATACTGCATTGCATTCACAATGTGAATGGTGACCACAGCTCTTGGATTTTATTCATGCTTTTCATCAGGCAGAGTGACCACATCGTTTTGGCAGGTTCATGATATAAAAAAAAAGCAGTGGCTGTCATTGATATTACCGTAGTTTTTGGTGTAATAGTACCTTATTTACCTTATTTATTTACTTTTGTGTTTTCTTCAGAGACTTAGAAAGATAAATCAAATGTGGAAATGACTAGGTCCTACCTTAAACGTATGTATAAGGAATATATAGTATATTTATACAGGCTCTTGAAGAGGTTGTTTTCAATTTGTGAAACGACTCTGAAAGCCAAAGTAATTTCGAGAATAATATAATTTTGTATTAAGTAAATTTTTCTTCACCACAAATCTTGGTAACTTTATTTTAATATGCTAGAAATCTTCAATAAGTATTCGGTTTTCCAAGCATGTAAATAAATAAGCATTTCATGAATATTCTGAGCCACGGTTGAGAAGTTTAAATGAGTTTATTTGAGATAAATAATATAATAAGTGATGAATTATTTTTAATTAAATAATAAAATTTGAACAATCACAGAATTAATTAAAATTATTATATTATAAGTTGTGTAGGTAATAAAAATAAATAAAAAGAAATAGGTGAACGTTTTTCTAGGTCGTATTAGTTAGATGAAAATATTTTCAAGTAGTTTAGTGCTTTAACAATAAAAACTTCTACAAATTTCATTCTTTATTTTGTTGATTCTGTTTTTCAAAATATATATAAGCTGGTTACAAACCTCTCACTTTGTACCAGGCGATAGAAAATTATAAGTATTTGCATGTAAACTTGCATATGAATTACTAAACTTAAAACTAATCACAAGTTAAACTCTAAAAAAAACTAATTTATTATATATTTGACTGAAAAATGACGGGTGATTTTTCCCTTGCGGACGGATGTCTTTCGACTGAGATGATAAATTTATCGTCGTCATCATCATTACCGTCATCATATTTATGTACATACATGTATTGTTGCTAAATGTATTATTAATTACAGAAGCCATTTAATTATTTTAATTTGATATTAATGTGAAAGAAAGTAAAAAAGTACAATGAAAATTGACTTTTGATTTTGTCAGGAGAATAAGTACTCGCGTTTGTTCTTTGACTCAACTAACAGGTAAATGAATTAAAATACAAAGAAGCCGGTCTGCTATCGTGTCGTGTATTTTTCCATTAATGAACTCGATTAAATACGTTTATATTTAATGAAGGTGTTTTATATGTACATATGAGGAAGATCACACGATGGGGTATACCGTTAATTAATGATTTACTGTGACCTACGAATGACTATACTACGTGTACGTGGCTATTTCTAACTGTGCCTTATTATAGTCTTCTTTTATACGTTTAAAAATGTGAAGTACTGTGCCAATCGAGCTTAAATTTGACACGATGCACAACCCGCTTCAGGGTTTCAGTTTTGTTCTACATTTCTCATCAAGGCAACCATAATATACCATAGCGAAGAGTGGCAGGATATAACTGGCACGAGTGGGTATGTTAAGTGCGGTTTTAGGGATTGGTATAAACTTCTACTGAGCCCAGTATTTTGTAACGTACTATATCACTTTAAAAAGATAAATAATAAAATAAAAAATAGTTACAACAATTATATTTTTTTTAATTTTGACCAGACGCACAAGTTTTTACCTGTAGGTACACAAACACTTTGTATAGTCGCAATTGTATTTGTTTCAGTGGTACGTTGTCAACCTGAACTCATCTCTTACAATTGACAATTAATATTTTCATTCATTTATTTTTATTTATTTATTTACAACTTTATTCACAAATACATGCATCGGCGGACTTAATACCTCAGGCATTTTCTGCCAGTCAACCGATTGGGCGATGCAGAGAAAAGAAGAGAATATGCCACCTGATGTGTATCCCTGTGAAAATTAAAGCTTAGGTTGCTATAAAATACATATTCATAGTGTTAAAATTGCTTATGTTAAAATGTCAATAGTTCAAATGAAAGAATTCAAAAACTTGCACATAATTTGCACTGATATCATGACATGGGTTTATTTATTTATTTTTTTTCTATAATAAGAATCTGCCAAGGTGTCTCTACTCTATCTGATGGAAAGCATGAATAGAATACAAGAGTTGTAGCCACCATACTCATTGCAAATGCAGACAATGCGGTATGTGTTTACTTTTAACTTTTTACAGATTTTTTTCGATCGCTGTTGATTTATGGTTTAGGATGATATTTTTATGAGTTTTATGTTAAATTAGTTCTTGCTACAACTTTTGTACTAAAATTAGCAAAGTATAACGCGCATTTAAATCTAAAAACCAAAATCTTATTACAACTACATATATAATCCAACAGATATTTTGAATTGTTTATCTAAGTTTATCAATTAATCTTCACTAGAATTATTAAAGTGCGCCATTGCACCAAATAACTTATGAAATACAGCATGTACACAACACATATGAAAGTTACATTTAGTACGAATCGATTTTAAATGAAGTTTCTTAGTAACGAAATAACTGTCGTTAAAATCGATTGAATTGCATGGAGGATAAAAGAACTCTTGGCAAGACACAGAAAAGACATAAAGGCGTTGCCTGAGCAAGTCACTAATAGTTCCAATAACGCCGATCGCTCACGAGGAAGTTTAGGACCGGTTTCGCGTTCCAACCGACGGAGTGTCGCCAGCGATACACACATGACATTTATTATAAATACTCCCCTTCAACTGACAGTTCACAACTAGGAAGTATCGATACCTGTGACGTGACCATTGTAGCCTTTATTTACTTATCACTTTTACAGAAAGTTCTCAGCTTCTTTGTTTTATTTTAGTAACAGTAACCGGTTGAAAAACAAGTTTACACAAGCTATGATAATGCAAATGAATAAATAAAACCATTAACTTACGATCATAACATTTACGAACCGGTCACTGGTATAATAAATTTAAAAGGGATAGTTGTTATTTTTGAAAGAATGTCATATAACATACGTACACCTAAAGGACGACAAATATTTCTACAAAAGCAAGTAAGTGTGTGTTACTGTACTTACTGTATTAACACAGAACTGAATATATTTATTATGTCTTTACTTTTCCCTTTATCAGTTTTAAATGATAGTTATACCGTTTTATACAATTATTTTGGTAGACGTTCCTTAACTTTAATGTTTAATTCTATCTGATCGAGATATTTGTTTATTTCTTCGCTAATAATAAAAGTATAAAAGATAGTGTTTAAAATTGTGTAGCCATCCAAGAACCTAATCGCAGCTCGAATGGTTCGCCTCGAATTATAACAGCATGCACTAATTTGAATAATGAACAATGTTACCCCCAGAACCGGTTTGATCACGCGACTGCGGCTTGGCGGCGTGCCTGCGCGAGCGCTGCTTTACGATCGAGGGATGCTGGCCTATAAACGTGAGCACTAAAAGCGTTTGCCATTCTCTTGAATTGGATGTTAAAAAAAAAGGAAAATGCAAATTTATTGCGTAGTTTCACGTATCCAAAGTGTCAGTTGTTCAAGTGCGATAGTTACATTATGGCGACCATCATTACACTAACATAGGGAGCAATTCATCATCGATGTTTTTTGCTATTCGTTAGACATTGGGAGTTATATAATTTAAGAACAAAAGAGAGTAAGAAAAAAAAGGTAACGTCCGCAGAGTTGGGACGAGAACAAAGCGTCCATTCGCAGAGTTATGTTTTTAGGCATAATCTGAAGTAGGCTTGGCTTTAAACTGCCACATAAATCGCGACCATATAGACGGAAACAATGAGACCAGCCATTTATGTCTTGTTTATTTTTTTCGTTGACGAAATAGCAGAGTAGCGGGATATTACATAAGGTCGCTCGATATTTCGATACTACATACAGGTTACAACGTCCGACTGATTCCGATCGACCGCCTATGTGCACGTTGGAAATAAATTCAAACGGGTATTGCTTATTTGCGTACAACTTGTCTGTAACCAATCTTGAATCAATTTATTCGATTAGCATAATGTGGTATTAAGATTATTACTTGGTGAACTTAAGAGTAATGATCGGAGGAGGTCATGGAAATAAATATGATATGTACGTGCTGATAGTTAATTATCTATAAGACAGCCTTAATGTTTTAATTATACAAACAAAGAAAAACATTGTCCATAGAGGACATATCCAGCTGCATAACGTTGATGTAAATTTCGGTAAATTATGAGATCACTATCTTGTTTCCAGGAAATAGTTCTCAGCGTCTTATTATAAACAAGTTTATCTTTCGTCCAAATTAAACGGTTTGTTTTCGCTTTCGTATTGATAAACAATATTATTACTATTGAGTTTATCGACGACACCATTAATTAATATTGCGCTTATCTACTCAAAGTGGGTTGCGTGTAGACTTGTGATACATACTGGGGTATTATTAATATATTTCTATTTCCGTTTACAATGGCAGTTTGTTTTTAATCGAGTAAATAAAGGAGAAGATTCTCATTTAATTGTATTTTATTTCTTATTGCAGAATTCCGTCGTTTAAGAACTGATTTGAAAATTCTTTTTATTTATATATGATATATATTTCGTATTTAAGTCCGTTTGAATTAGAAAAGAAAATACTTGATTTTAAGGCTCACCAATTAGATAATGCAAAATACAATTTGTTACAATTCATCACGACGTAGACGTATTAAAGTCGCTGATATATTTTTTAAGTATTTATGACAGAGTGATTAGTTTTTAATAGCCAAAACTTTTTTAAAATTGACATTTTTCGCATTCCTCAATATAAATATTAGTGGGTAGTTCATTATCCTATTGTAAATACATTTCAGCATTGATAATAGGAACGATTCTATCCGTCTCAAAATTGTGTAACTTATTAAGCGCAAGAACCAATTATAAAGAATATTTTCTCATGACAAGTTGAGACATATTTGTCTCAAATTCTCTATGGGATAACAAGTTTTTATAAACAATTTTTCGAATGTCTGGTTTAATCTATACGTAAGAGCAATTATAAAGCTTTAATGACGAAATCATTGACTGCACGGATAGCGTAGTGCTTTAAGCAGTCGCCTCGCCGCTTCCTCTTACGCCAAAGTGTTGTGGGTTTGATCCCCACATTGGACAGCACTTTATGTTATCCACAAATTGTTGTTCTGAGTCTGGGTGTTATTTGTGTTCGTTTCATGTGTGTTTGTAAAGTCCTCCGCGTTACAGGATTTGTTTATAGTTGCGAGAGTGAGAGAAAAAGGAATAATATGATAGTGGTTATCTGTTATTTTGTTTGATGACGGAAAAATCTTACATTGTTTTAAATTTGTAAATATCTGTCGCTTTGTAACGTGAATAAAGGCCGATTATATTTCAAGGAGAGTTGTCCTTAGGCAGACGGCCGACCGTAAAAGGAAAAGACATCGCGTAATGGAATGAAAGACCCCAAATAAATTTGGTAACAGGGTACGAAGGTGATGATGATAATTGTAATGTCTTCATAAATATTAAAAGCAGGAATACAATTTGAACGATAATTTTCTTCTTACTCCGAGCCTTTTGCTTAAGCTAGGTTGGGGTTAGCATTAAGTTTCCTATAATACGACTTAATTTCGATTTTTTACTTGGAGCGACTGCCATTAGACCTCCACAACCCAAGAATTAGGCGATATAGAAGCCCTGTAGAAAGACTGTTGTCGGACTTTTTAGAGCTTCAACTGTCCATAACGACTGTCAAAGACGTTTCTATGACAACTGGGACCGTTGGTTTACCGTGCACTTCGAAATAGTGAGGGGTCTCAATGTGTTGAAATTGGTCATCCACCCATAGAAAGACCTGGGTAGAATTGCTATTCTTTGCTGTGTTAACCTACACGTTTACAGCTGGGTCATGAGTCAATTTGAATGAAAATTTGACTGTAAAAATTACACATATATGTATTAATATGTACATATATTATATGGTTTGAAAAATAATGTAGACACATAAGCTAATAATACATTAATATCAGTCTACACAGATACAGACACTTCAAACTCAAAGATCTCTCCATAAAGCTCCCAAGATAACAACAAGAATTCTATGTTATAACTTACAATTTTATTCCTAACGTCTATTATTAACAACACATAGTCACAGATTACAAACTCAAGTTGTAATATCGCGGACATCGCGTGAGCATATTGCATTGGCGCTGAAATTATCAATTCACATTGGAATTTTCAACAGTTCACAAAAAATATAAGTGGTTATCATTTTATTAACTAGCATATTAGGTTAGCGGGTTGATTCGAACATTTGTGCGTCACCGGATATTTCGAATTCTCACATGTTCTGACATATGATTGAAACTTAGTACCAACTTTTTGTCATATAAGTTTTATATGGGCGATGTGACTCGATCGCATTGCCTATTTTATTTATACAACGTGGACTTTTTTGTTATTGTTTCAAAGTTTTATAAAATAATATTTGTTTTTAGTTACTCATTAAACCATTTATCTAGCTACGACACGTGCATACGGTTTTCATTTACAAAATTTCAGTAATAAAATAATTTAATCATATTTCTTTTCATTTTTTGCTGTGAAGTGTATCCTAGACTGCAACGTTTACGATGTTGAAGATACTTTGTGCTCCAATGACCTAATTTATTTTTTATTTAAAATAAAAATTTCAATAGACAAGTTTATTTGTAATATAATCTGATGGATACTAACCTTTACTTGTGACTTTGACTTTATCATTAGTAATGTTACTTCCAGGAACAAAGGAGATACAAAAATATTTTTATCTTAAAAAACTATGATGATAAGTGATCACACCAACGTAAATTATTGACGTTTTTGATTACTTAATAATATACATTAATTAGCTTATATTCGACGGGCCTGTTGCTCTAGTGTTTAGTGACCCTAATTGCTAAGCGAGATGTGGTCGGTTCGGTTCCTGCCCAGCCATATTTGTATGATAAGCACCATCATTTTTTCTGTTTCGGTTATAAAATAAGAGACGGTACCGGATAAAGCCAGCGTGATACCTGTAGCAAATTCTATTAATTAAGATAAAGTTTATGATCTTAGAAAATGTTAATAATAATATAGTAGACAAGTTTACTGTCACGTATGTAAAGAACCACCAAAATTCAGATCTATCTGACACTGAAACCTACAAATATCTAGATATTTCATAATCCTTGGCAATACCAGAGTCTGGTATGAAACAAACATTGCAAGAATGCTTATTTAGCCACTTGACGAAAGTATATATGTAAAAGTCTTTTATCACGGTTCAACAAAGTGTGAGTTTACAACAGTTGGGGCACGCCTTTTCCGATGTACTTTTTTGGTATACTTAGTTCTTGACAAGAGAGTCTGTACATTACTGACTGCATTCCGAATGCACCACTCACGTTCTTCAGTTATGAGATTATATATCCCACGAAAATTTGGAAGTCGTGGACTACTAAATATCAAGACCCTACACAATCACGAGATGTACAATCGCAGAGAATATTGTCTACACACGGATGAGGGGGTGCCTCGTAACGTAGTTGTGGCGGATACCGTATTTACTCCGATGGCTCTTGCTAAAAAGAATTGGTGCAAGCCGGTAGTACTTTGTACTAATGATTGCACGGAAGTGTGGAAGGGTAAAAATCTTTATAGCCGGTTTTATTGGGCCCAAATGGGTTAGCATCCACATCTTAGCTACGGTATGGTGATATCTTCAGAGAAATCAAAGATTTTGTTTGTGTCATGATATCTTTCTAACGGTGAATATTTGTACAGACACATCCAAGTAGTCAGGATCAAACACCAAAACCCTTAAAAATGCCATACTCTATACTTGTACATATAAATTTTACTATTATATTTTTCTCAGAGTAAATTAATGATACCTGAAAATCTAAAACAGCACTGAACAATATGACTATTTAGTGTCCTAAATAATTACTGATTATAGTTATATAGACATTATAAAACCTTCTGTGTGTAGAAATTAAAGCCTACGTCATTTAAACTACTAATATGGGTTTTGAAATCCAGCCCAAGTCGAAAGTGTTAGCATGAAATCTGATCTACATGTTATTGAATATTCTAGGAATTAACTCTAGACAGAAATAATTAGTATACTAAATCAAGTTCGTAATAACGAAAATATAATCGAGCGTTGTGAAACGGTTACCTAGGGATAAATTGTAAAGGTAAAACCTTGACCACTGATGGATCATGTACCAACATGTTAGCTTCTGAATTTGAGTAAATATCGAAATAAATTTTTGCTAAGATGGTTCCATTGCTGTCATTGTTTTGAAAAACTATATCGTTGAATAGATGTTTTCCTTCAATTATGGAATTTGTTTAAAAAATATCAAACATAAGATACACTATAAACAAATAATGAAAATAACCCTTATTTATTTACGACAAGCACTAAACAGGAATGGGCCTAGTTATCTTAACTTTTTATGTTTAGATAAATACAATGAATGTGAGTTTCTGACCTCTGACTAGTCATAAAAGTATATCATTTGTGCTACGTGTTTATTAACCAATATCTGTGAGCACTATCACGAATATACTTAAAGGTCTCCCAAAATCTGTTATTACCAAACTATGTACTGATTACCAGTTGACATAGCAATCATTTTGTTAAGGTCATTCGCTGTTCACAACAATTTAAATGAACATGGCTTCGATTTAAAATCTCACTTTATCATTGAAGTTAATAATTGAAATATATGGTGTGAGTTAAGACTTGGAGCGAGGCCGGCCCGATATGTGCTTATCACAGCTCGTCGACCCCACTTTGCGTGGCCGATAGCGAGCGATTGCCATGTCGAGCGAGTGTAGCTTGTAATATGCACTTTGATTGAACAGTTCTCTAAATAGCGTTTCAAATATCTATGATATAGCACTAATTTAAAATTCTTTTGACTTTAAACAGTATTAAAATGTACTTTGCCAGAAGTTTGCCGTACATTCTGGTCAAGGGAAAAATAAACGGAAAGAGCAAGAGACCTTGGTCAATTTGTGATCATAGTTTACCACTGAGAAATACATACTAGGTATCCCATGATATCTTAGGCCTAACCAGGCATTGCATAGATCATGGGGAAGACCTGAAATAACATGGTCCGGATGCTCTTCAGAGTAGGGCGTCTGAGTCTGTTGGAGTAGTTTTTAGCGGAAAGATCACGTACTTCAGTCTCCTGCATCCCTGAGGAACCAGAGTTCGGAAGGGATTTTCTACTCTGTCAACAAAATAAAAAAAGGGGATCCATTGCATCGACCAACAAACACGAAATTTAGATTAAAGGGCGAGGTCAACACGAACACTTGAAGTATGTATTGCTAAATGTTGCTAGTATCCTATTTAAAAAATACTTCCTGCAAATACACTGCATAAAGTGAACTTAATGTTATTTTCTTCCCGTTGGCCTTAAGTGATGCAGAGTGGTGTATAGCAAACAAGTGTGTTTCCTGTATGTAAATCACTTAATTGATATTCATAACCAAAATTCTTTGACATCTATACACTAGCCAACTAGGTACACATAATTAAGAGATATAATTATAACATTATAAACATACATACCCTCTAGGAAATACACAAATAATAAAATCAATCATAATGAATTATGATCAATTTCATTCATGTTTAAATTATTATTATTAAACCTTATGTCACCACTAGCTATTATTTTTATTTTTACATTACTAACTGCTCGACTAGACTGTGTATGCGATAAACGGCTGTGGTTTTATCAAAAGCAATAGGGTAAACTGTAGTCCTTGCGTTTTCCAACCAACAAAGAAATTTTCAATTTTTATGTTACGTCAATGCGATTAATTTGTCATGAAAGCAGAATCTTAAATAACGTTCTTTCAAGAAATATCCCATCCTGTAAGTTTTTATCTTCATGAACAGCTTAGTAGGCGAACTAGCACCCAGATAGCTTACGTTAAACGTTGAGCGATGTGTTTTTGTATGTTTTCGTATAAGTTCGTGTAAGTTGACAGTTTTAATTGCTCATCTTTAAACGCGTACTATATAAAACGGAGTACCTTTCTCTTTCTTCTAAAATTCAAACAGAATTTAGTTTCCTTCTGATATGTCTGAAATCGTTCGATCCGATTACGATAATCGATATTTTTTAAGTACACATATTAAAAAAATAGATAAAAACAAATTGATCGAGAAAATAGTACACGTCGTACCATTATAAAGGTTAATGTACGTTTTAGGCGTAAGGCGGAGATAGTATAATCTATGGGTCAAAACAATAAAACTGTTATTTTAAATAATAAGAATATTATGACGGCAAGCGACTTAGTCTGTACGACAATGGCTTATTACTTGTCTAGCTTAAATACGAGTAATCAAGATTAAATATTTTTCTAAGACAACGAACCATAATTAATCAAACTTAAACATAATCCAGCCTTAATAATAGATTGAAGCTGTTAAACTGACGCCCAGACTTAATTACTTTGCATGTTCTATCACATTGTAATTAATTACTACAGACATTTTGATAACATTATTGTCACCTTTCTCTCATTATATCTACCTAAAAATAACAATTGAATTTGTATGTAGATATATCTTCTATTCTGATGCTCTCCTTAAAACTGGCTCAAATATAATGTAGATACAATCTGACATTTGTTCGTCATGGTTTGAAGAATTCAGTAGTTAGAAAATACTTTGCTACTCAGTGTGGATTTTGCTATTGTAAAAAGGTGTAAGTGACAACCTATAAAAATATTTTTAGATTTACTTGAATAATCCTTGATGACAACGATAAAGATAAATATTTTAAGCATTTTAATGTGACGTATAAAGATAAAATTTATATCTAATAAATTAAAAGTATATTTTAAATCCGAGAAAAACATGAATTTACTTTCATATAACTGAGGGGACATCGACTCAACGTCCGTACAGTCGTCGAATCTACAATTAGATGCCAATTGACCCCAGCCAGACGAGGACAAGCATTGCTGCTACGTCATGAGACACCCATGGCCTTGTTGTAAACCATCAAATACAGTCGTGATCATCATTAGGCTTAAGATACACGTGCCACAAGTTGAATACGTACATCCAAGAATAAATATAGATAATACGAAATTTGGACAACCGTACAAAAAAGGAAGCAAACTAAAAAATTATTACTGTACTGTATCAAATATAAAATAAAAAAATACTGTTATATCCAATTATAGTTAAAATGATAATTTTAAGGTTAAATTTTATTGGAGTCACTCAGACTTTATCCTTACCCTTTTTGTCCACGGTATAAGTCTATATTATTATATATTCCACTCATGTTAGCATTGAAAACCAGTTAGATAAAGTTGTCAGCTACTGAACCTGAAAATGCATGCAAAACGTAACAAGAACATAAAAAACAACGTAAACTTGGTTACTTGTTAACAAATCGCAATAAAATCTACTGAAAATAGTTTATTTTCGTTGATTGATGTTTTTAATTAAATTTAAAACATTTTAAATGTCAATAAAATTATTAACTTCTGTACTGTATTTGCAAACTTACAAAGTATAACACTTGTTTATTTCTTACTACTGTGTTTAATGCAAATAAAATCGATTTCTGCGTTCTTTCCTTGATGACAAAGTAAGGTCTGAATGCAGTTTAAGAACGCTAAGAACTTTTATGGCAAATTTAAATGTTGGAAAATATGTACATAAAGTAATAATTTAAATTAAACAACAACGATTGTTTGCAATTTTTATCCCGTAAAAGTGTGATATTAGTTTTCATTTCAACTTGGATTTTTTACTTACATATGTAGTGACTTTCAAATAATCTGTTTTGGGAGCTATATTTAGCCGATGACTTCTTTCCAGATATAATCTTTGAGAACTAGCTGAAAAAAGAAACGTGACAGCGTCCTTCATAATACTGGTTTTTGTATGTGGGTAACCGCTGCACCTTACTTATAAAACTTAGTATGCAGCTGAATCAGTAAACTGTAATCATTAATGGCCAAAAGAAAGTAATTAGCAATTTTTGGAGTTAATAGTCCTATTCTAAGATTTCTAAGCGTGAAGATAAAATGTTAAGAATGAAATAAAATACTGGCTGGTAATGTGGCGTCATTAAAACCATTTTTAAGTTTTTGATGGGTTTTTGGTGGAGAGTTGTGTGACTGCAAGTAAATCTATCAATGAAACTATAACACAAATGGTTATTCCTAATTTGCCTGATTTACTTTGCCTAATTTACCTTTCCTAAATATTTGATCTCTCATATAATATACACCTAGCCTTAGTGTCATAAACATAGGCCGTTTAAATATTGATTAAAAATAAGAAGTCATTCATTGATGAATGCATCTGCAGGTGTATTCAATTGAAATGAATAACCGCGCATTAATTAAATATAATCACAACGGTCTGTGTCATATTTTTTTACGTTAATGTGTTCCACTGACTCACTATGATCTACATTATACATACCTTATCTTCCTTATCACTGCAACATTATAAAATAATCACATTTTCCTTGTCAAGCGATGATACAGCTGTAGTGATCATTTTTATCTGTGTATTTTAGAACATTTTAACAATTCATCATTTGTTCAAAGTCTGAGTGTGAATTATCTAAAGTATGTTTGTGTTTAGACAATATATAAGTGCCCAGTGTACGTCGGAACTATAGTCGGCAAAATGGGGTTCTGAAACGCGTCTGTCTACCCCTTCAGGGATAACGTCATATATGTAAGTAAAATAACTAAAATTTACCATGACTTTAAGAATTAATCATATCAAAGGTTAGTGTGGTAATTTTTTTTTAATATGTATCTAAGTTTTGCTTATCGTAGCATAAAATTAATTAATCTTATATGCTATTATTGAAGTTGGATGCGAATGCCCAAAATCGATCAGAGTGGCGTGCAATGAAAGAGACCTATGTATGTATGTCCAGCTGTGGACTGTGATAGGCTGACGATGATACGCTGTTATAATAAACCATACCGGTTTCGCAGTCGTTTATGTTGATATACTATTCCGGGTCGCTAAAAATATTACCTAATTGATTGCATCTCGTGGTTTGGCAGTAGGCTAAAAGCTATTTCAGTAACTTATTTAGTTTATGACGATCCACTTGTATCTGGGCGAGACACATATTTAATGGATTTAGCAGTAGTGAGTAGAACACATACGTAGTATATTTGACAAACATGTTAACGATTTTTAAACTCACTGACCTTTATCTATTACATTTCAATTAGTATAATGCTGTTCAATCAATATTTTAAACTAACTTCCTTTTTTCTATTAAAAAAGACAACGCCCACATTAGGAATAAATCGTGTGTCTCAGGGAACTTTACAAGCATACAAGAAATGGACACAAAGAACACGCAGACTCAGAATAACAATTTGTGGATCACACAAAGTGTTGTCCCATGAAGGGTTTGAACCCACAACACTTAGCGCAGTAAAGAGCGGCGTGGCGACCGCTTAAACCACTAGGACAGGGGTCGCCAATTAGTTTCGATCGGGGTCCGTTTTGATAGATGAAATGACCATCGCGGTCCGCACAAAATTTTATAGAAAAATATTTATTAAATAAATGTAATACCAGAAAAAACAGTTGTTTTTTGTATGATTCGATGTGAAAAATTATATTTTTTTTGCGAACTATCTGCCTGAAATTTGGAATAAAATTCGTGTAAGCTATTGATATGAAATCCTGAAGATGTTCATTAGTAAGTCGAGATCGAAATTTATTCTTAATGAAGTTCATCTTGGAAAATGCTGCTTCATAACTATATGTTGACCCAAACAAACTTAGTAGTTTTAAAGCTAATTTTTGTATTTCTGGATATTTATTACCACACACAAATTTTATCCAAAACTCTTCACAGGAAACTGCCGCATGTTTGTGTTTTAAAACTGTGTTTTCTTGGAATTCGCAGTTTTTAAATTGATGTCGACAAAGACAATATTTAAATATTTATCAAATTATGTACTCTGTAGTGCAAGTTGCTGCGATCTCGCGGTCCGCACAGAATTTGTCGGCGGTCCGGATGCGGACCGCGGTCCGCCATTTGGTGACCCCTGCACTAGGACAACCGTGCAGTCACTGTGCTACTTTCTAGCTTTAAGTGACATTGTATTTATATTTTTAATTTTTGTAACCACTTTTAAAGGTAAGATCTTAAAAATCTATTTAATATCAAATAATATATAATATCAGACAACTTTCAACATATTTTTAAATGGTTCTGTTAAAATAACACCAGTAGGTACGCAAACATTGGATGTACCAAACACTATTTAAACACATAGATGTACCATATGGTCGACGGTTTAATAGCACTTGACTCGTTGAGGCAATTGCCACTTCAATAGAACGTCATTGTACTCCAGATGACTCGGTTTGAATGACAGCTTGAATCGACCTTTAATATTGATTTATAAGTGTGTTGTGCCCTAAACCTTACGTGCTAGACGTACTAACCTAATCTAAGGTCCTCGTGACATAGTTTACATGATACTGCGTTTAATTTCTTTGTATTATTTCTCTAAGATACTTTATTAGGTCTAGTAGATTGACGTAGCAGATATTCTATTACAAAATGTAATTTATTTTACAACTTAACACGGAGTTGTAGGGTTATCCTTCTTGGTTATCCATTTTATTTAGAATCTTTGTCCATATAAGCTTATTAAGTATAAATGAAATTTAAAAATTTCCCTTATTTCTAAAATGAACCTTGAGATATTTACGAACTAGTTTTAAGTCTGATTTTTGACACGAACAAGCTAAGACCAAATAGAATATCTTTCATAACATGTAATTAAATATGAAACCTACAATTTTGCATCTCTTAAGGAATCATTTTGGCATATTTTATTACGTATCACGTTCTGTGAAAACAAAAAATAGTTATATTGCCACATGCCATTTTTAGTGTATTATAAAATTCACATTTTTGCAAGTGTAAAACTAACCATACATTGTACATTCACGAAGCAAGTACTTCACATAGAAAGAAAGGTTATGATCAAGGCACTTGTGTTGCTCCATCCTTAGGCACCTAATTGTGGTATATAAAAAAAGAAAGATAAATATGATACGAAATCAATAAGACCACACAATGCGTAAGCCTGTGATGTTATTTTGCATGGTTTGAATAAGGACTGCTTATAAACGGAAGGGACAGTACTGAATTCTGAGGTCTACTGCATTGTAAAAGTCTGTTAGTTAGTTCGATCCCAACATACTGCTTTCGGATTCGTGATGTGTCCATAAATAAAACATCATATTATATCGTTAATATTAATAAAAGTGATAGTAACAAAATAGAAGTAATGATGAAATGTCTGTTCTGATGTAATGCTCCACTGCACACGACAGTAATGCATTCAGCACGGTGCATATTGCCTTTGCATAAACACGTAACAGACTGACGCGTCTCATTAACTTTGCTCTAAAAACGATAAGCTTGCAATATTAAGTGTTTCTTAATGGAAAAATGTTTTTAAAAGTCCATCTTTGCTATTACTACTGAGGACTGCGTCACAGTCAAACATACAGCATACAAAACTCGGAAACTATGTATTGTTAATCGTTATTATACCAGGTACAAGGTGTGTTCGGGTTTGGCACGTATTCACTCCCAATGATATCACGACTCAATAGAGGCTCCACATGCTGACTTTACCGTGGTGGTGGCGCTTCATCTGCTCATTGTTAAGCTGATAGCACGACTGCACGCCATTTTTACAAGATGGAATCACACTTACCACCAATGCGAAAACACGGCACAATATATCTTCGCTTGGCCTGGGTGAGACGCAGCGTCAGATGCCTAAAAGATACATCAAATTAAATAATCTAGCATTGGACGCCTTTTTGGCTTCGTCCCTTGTTCCAGATATTGAAGAATATTTCTCTTCAACATGTATATTGACTTAAACTTCCAGAAATCCTAATCAATCACAAAACAAAGATTTTCGATTCGATTAATATTAACAAGAAATATTTTAATTTTGTATATTGGTTTGTAAAGCGACAATATGTCTTCCATCATAACAAATCTAAATTAATTTGGGTAAAGTGCTTTATACTACATTGAAACTTTAATTTAGATGCGTTCTGAGAAGAAATTCTATCGTTTCAGACAGATGGTAGCTGATTGTTTGGCTCTTGTTTCATTATGCTCAATCTAGTTCCATTAAACGATCTCTATATGGATATATATTGGTGTAAAATTTTCGTACGTTTGTTGGTCTTGTTACTGTAATTTTTTATACCACGTGGTGAAAAAACCGTTTAATATGGCACAGACGGTGTGGTGGTTTAAACGGTCGCCGCGTTGTTTTCTACTGCTTTGAGCGTTGTGGCTTCAAATCCCACATGGGATCTTTGTGTGATCTACATATTGTTGTTGTGAGTCTGGGTGTTCTTTTTTTCACGTATGTTTATAAAATTCTCCACGACATGAAATTTATTCTAAACTCGGCAGATGTCTTTAAACAGAAAGAAAGTTTGTTGATACTTCGAACGTTCTTTAACTTAAGAGTTAAGTGATCCTGAGTACTGAGTAAGACTCTCGTTGATCTCTATCTACCTGGAACTAGTGATTGTGTAATGACG
Organism: Hypercompe scribonia; assembly: GCA_949316085.1. Taxonomy (NCBI): domain Eukaryota; kingdom Metazoa; phylum Arthropoda; class Insecta; order Lepidoptera; family Erebidae; genus Hypercompe; species Hypercompe scribonia. Next base: position 10,908,430 of record OX438981.1, on the reverse strand, counting down.
ACCAATGTTTAAGTACTTATTATATATATTTTTTAAGGGCCTGCCTAAGTGACTCTACTCTGACTGATGCAAAACATCAATAGAATCCAAGAGTTAACGCCGCGTTTGGGGACGTAAAAGTCATGAAAGTCTTCATGGCAGCGTAAGGCTCCTCACACTTACCACGATAACTGTCACCCCGACATCAATGGGCCTACAATTTATTTAGATAGTGTTTATGATTTTATTTACTGATATGGACTTATGAATATTTACGTATTTTCGTAAATAGTATCTACTGTGATAAAGAAATTTACGCACAAAATGACCAATCAATTTTACATTTAAGACATCATATCTTTTAAAGTTAACGCTCTTCATAATATTGCTTGTTGTGTAAATATGTATTAATCAACATACAAATGTAAATTGAGTATATTTCATTAGATTATAATGAATTATAGTTATTATGCGGGTCATTAGTAGTAGAAATGAGAAAAACAAACAAAATAAGTGGATTAATTTGACTATGACAATTGCGACATACACATGTAAGTAGAAAATGTTATTATTAGAGAGCACGAGTTAGGGGGCAAATATACCTGAGTCATGATATCCGTACGAAATATTTTACAATGTAATTATATCATTCTTTTGTATTTCTAACTGCGTACTTTCTTTCCTTTGTGCATTTGTGCGTTGTTAGTAGTGGCGTTGTTAAACTCATTTCCACAAGACATTATTGATAAATTGTTATGTTTTAGACACATAATGAAATCCCACACTGTCCTAAAGATATTTCTAACTGCAAGGGTTGCTGTGAATTGTTGATGTAGGTATCACATGTATATTTCACAGCCTTGGTCTTGTGATTGGAGACTCTGACCGATAGGAGGTCATAGATTCGATTTCCACTCGGAGTGAATGATTTTGTGATGAGCACGATCATTTTTATTTGTTCTATGTATGGGTGTGGGTTATCACTGATACGTATGTATTTGGAAATATTTAAGTATGTGTATCGGCACTCCGGTTACTGGAACAGGCTCGGTCTAGCTTGAAATTGGGTAGCCGTGTGTGAAAAGCGTACGGTTATTATTGTTAAGTAGCTTTTCAGTTATTAAATCAAAGAGCGACGACTTAACAACGACTGATAAACCTTAGACAGGTTTTTGTGCTCAGGTAAGATATTTATTGGTGTAAAAATATCGGTATCGAACCACTTAGCGTTACCATCTTCATGCCAACCATAAATCCACCGTAGCCATCCTGGTGATGGTTTCAGTGGCAGAAATAGAGCGAAAACTACTCTGAAAAATCAGAGAATTAGTGAATCACTGGGAATTTGGTCTTTTATTATATACGTTTGCAACTCAAGTGATATAAAAGTGCGTTGCTGCTGTTGGAACCTATTTTTAGGTACTGCTCGAGCCCCCTTCCTTGAAATAAATTTAGGCATTAGGTTTGTTGCAAATCCAGATAGTTTGTTTGTCGAATTTCTATCGTTAAGACATTCCAATACTGAGCCGTTGAAGCGAGTTAGAATTATTCAGAAATTAGTAGGAGTTTCGAGTACAATGTTCTAAAATGCATATTACGCAAGACATTTAGCTGTTGTTTAAGGTAAACTACACGCATTAAATGACAGTGAAAGGAGCTTGTAAGCAATCAATTGACGAAGCAATCGTTGTCCATTCTTACTACTTTTATTATCGTACATTATTGTACATATGTATGTATGTATCATGTATATTAACTATACATTAAGTGTTGCTTACCTAACTTATTTCTCACTTGCACTTGTTTTGACAGAAACAGGAAATAGTGTTTTGTTTTGTTCGTGACGAAAAACAACTTTTTATCTTTTTTGCCCTTGTCAAAGCTTGTCATAAATTGAATAAGGACCGGGGAAGTAGTTAAAGCGTGAAATGCTTACAAACAAAAATACAATCACATTTGAATATAAGATAAATTAAATATAGGATAATTTATGGATTTCTAAGAATTCAATGGTATACCTTTTTACTTCTTCACTGAATTTCATATGTAACTTGTTGTTTTCGCGCAATTAAAATACCTACATCTTTTTTGTCTTAATAATTTTATTACTTCAACTTCGAAGCTGCATATTAGTCGCAACAGCCTCGTGATTTAACTTTCGTACAATTAACGACCACTAACCTCACCTATATTTGGAAAATCTATTTGTGGTTGTTATAAAACTTGTCATATGTGGTATCGAATCGATTCTCTCCTACAAGTATTTAATAGAATCTGCTTAAATTTCTTAAATCGATATCGTAAGTACCTCTCTTGTGCTTGTCTATACCATTCCGCACATACTTTATCATATTATCTTCATATCACATCCACAGCCTTCAATAGTACGAGTATACCACGTTGATCAAACAAGTTGGTATAGGGTTTGTGTCAAATTTTGCTTCTCTTTGCAGTGCTGTTAACTTGCGTAGCCGACTAGTAGGCTACAAATACAAGCTAGTAGGAAAAAATGCCTTCCTCAGGCAGAACCACTTCTTCCTACTCTCACAGAATGAATGGGAGTATTCATAATCCGTCTCCACACGGAGGAATATATGTGTTATATTTAGTTATTTATATTTTATAATAGAATAGAAATTTTACAGTTGAAAATTTAAAAAAACGAAGCATTAATAGGATGTAAATAACAAGAGAACAACGGAAATTCAAACCAAATAAATTGTTCACTGAACGTAATTAATAACTATGGTGCTTGGATACAATAAATAAGGACTGGTCCACATTGACTAGACAGAACAAACAAGGACATGTCCGCTCTAATTTGACAGCGAAGGGGCTAGTCCACACTGCTTGTTTACTATTTACAATACAGGACTATATTATATATATACATATTTGTAGGCACAAGCCCAATATTTTTCAATCCCTGATTTTTTTTTCAATTACATAATTAACTTACATTTAATATAATATTTCTAGTGTCGTACATCAATCATTTCATCCCTAACATTTCACCATCGCTATCACTATTATTCAAAGTAACTTTATGTTATTACTACTTCGGTAAAGCGTAACAGACATACAGCGAGGCTTTAGAATTTATACTATTAGTGGGGATTTAGCGGATTTAGTAAGGCTCGCTCTTCTGTCATCTGCGTCGATCTTCTTCAAGCGTGACGATGCTCTAGTTACCCAGTTACCCAATAAAAAAAACAGCATTAAAATATATTAAATGCCAGTGAAATGAATGATCTAATGCTATGTTAATAATTTTTCAAGTTATGACAGGTATGAAGTGTAAATTTGCTAATATCAAAGGAGTGCTGCTTGACCTTTCTTTAAATCTAAGTGTCACCGAGCAACACTTTACTAAACCTCTTTAGTAAAAGCAAACACTTGTACGAAGCTACTCAGTGTTTATTGATGAGAGCTTGACGCGTAAAACAATGTAGTAGTTGATTAACAATTGTACATTGAAAGCAAATGTTTTAGTAAGCTGAAATACCTAAAGCATGTGCCATAAAGGAACCGTTTAACTTATAATCTAGAATAGTACGTAATATTTAGGAGCTAGTGCCGAGGGTACAGTTAGTGACTAAGTTAGTACCGTTTCTGACACTTCACTTCAACATTTAGCATTACCTTGACCTTGATTACAAGTCCTTGACCTTATCTCAGGATTACTAATTACACAAAATTTGTAAATGTTGGAACAAAAAATGATGTTCTGATCATATTTATTTTTTTAATCCAACTCTAATAGGTATTAAGCAGTGTATTTGTACCTACCGCTCAATATTGTAATGTAAATGAATGTTGGATATACATATCTAGTTGCAAACAGAAATAGATTCAGAAGCTTATAACATTTCTAATTTTTTTAAATGAGGTAATTAGGTTATTTACATAAATTTCACGTAGAAGAAACTAATTTTGGAAAAATTGTTATGGAAACAAAATACTCTCTTTCTCACTGAAATGACTATTCGTTGATACGAGAAAAAGACATCTCAGTCTTTACAAAAATTGAAAATAACATTTGAGTTTTACTTTCAAGATACATTAAAGGTGTTCTGACCAAACTCAAGCCATACATACATATACGAATCGGCTCCTAAAAGCCAACAGTGGAAGAACATTGAGATTCATGTCGCAAGAGCTCGTTACTCATTGCTCATCAACCAGTGTTTAGTATTCGATCGTTACCTCGATGTCGTTGCTCCAGTGCCGTTAATTATGGCGAATCTTTAAAACAGGTCCCACAATTTTGCTAATAATAATAGAAAACACGTTGTAAAGACACGGGTAAGCATACGTATTTTAATGCTCGCAGTAATGCAGGTTTTGTCAATCATTTCGCACATTTCTATATCTTATTCTGTGCTCCTGACAATATGCAAACAAACAAATTCTTGTGGCAGAGGTGGGAACATTTCCTTAATAGCATACTGTATATTTATATACCGTAAGTTTCACTGAGATTTTTTTAACTGGTTGTTTCAAAAGTGTTGATCTGAATGCTTTAAATAGGGTAAATCACCTTTGAAGTAACTGCTTTCTTAAAACTTTTAGTAATTGAATGGTACCGCCACTCCTTTTTACCAATTCGAGATCTGCTGTAGTTTCTTCGGTTATACCCTAGTGAATTCCAGTATGACCCATTCACATTAGCTAAATTTAGGTAATTAGTGTTTAGCAGATTGAAAAATATTCATGTGTTCGTGACCGACTTTGTGTGCGGACGCAGTCGCGTGTGAAGGTAAATATTTAAAAAAATATATAAATAGTGACAATGATTATTGACTGATTGGTTACCTCTAAGTTAAGGACTTCAAACAATATTACTAATTAATGGATTGTTACAAAATACTAATCTGTTTACTTTTACAATGCATACATCTTTGATTTTTAAATATTGATATATCACACGTGTACTGTGCGTCACTCTGATTTTCAAGGAAATTCTAAAAGATTCTAAACACTGATACGAACATTTCTAAAGGTTCCTCAACTAATATTCCAAGAAGACATAATAAATACACTTTAAATTAGATTTGTAGTTTTCCCTCTTACTCTTTGTCGGCGTGGGTGGTTTCGCGTCTTGCGTTTCTCGCTTGCACGCCTTGTGGTTGCTTGTCGCCTAGAACTTAATCAACAATCGAATAACATTAAATTATTTCGTAAACTGAAGGACTTGATATTATCTTTTGCAACTATTTGCTTTCACAACAGTTTTAGGTAAACAAAACACCACCAAAGCTCGAAGTTCTCTTATACACAGTTCCTACTTTAGCTAAAAGTAATTTAATTATATATATATTTTTGTCATTACTGATCTTCGTACTTATCGTCGCATAATAACATATGTGAATTCATTTAAAACCCCAAAAGTATCACGTTTCTTACGTTTTTTAGTAATATTTGACGTGTATCCTTTTCTTCGGTGTTAACTAAATGAATTTATTATACATTTATACTTCCGAATCGTTTTTTCTAAACTAGTTTAGAGTCGAAGACGTTCTCATGGTACAAAACCCAAGTCCTAATCCTAGGTGATATTGAACTTCTGAAGAAAGACTGTTGTTAGACTTCTTTTTGGACTCCAACTACCCCTAATAATTGCCAAAGATGCTCTTATGGAAACCAGGACCAACGGCAGCTTAACGTGGTCTCAGAAGCACGAAGGGGTCAATATCGCAACAGGGGTCAATAGGGGACAATGTGTTAAGCATGGTCATCCATCATAGACTGACCTGGCTAGTATTACTTAACTTGGCAATGTGTTAACCATGTAGTTACCACTGAGCCACGTGCCCCTATAAAAAGCGACATTTTTAGTTAACAAACAGTAAAATTAGGACATCGACTTTAATAATCACCTATAGAAGTGAAAAATTAGAAAAGAATATTATAATTTTAAAACTATCGTAAGTTTAGATGTAACAGAAAACGACAACGATACTAAACCGAAAGCTTATCTAATGAAATGATGAGATAATTGTTATCGTCTCAATTGATAGGCTTTATTTCCTTCAATTTAAGTACCTAATATTTCTTTAAAGAGCAAATAATTGCTTCTTAGTTCATCTCTCAAAATCAATTTATCCAATCGTAACTATTAAGATATAAATGCGAAAGTGACTTGTTTGTTTGTTTGTAACGCTTTCGTGACTTATCTACTCAACCGATCATCATGAAATCTGCAGATATACTCTTGGAACAGAAAAAGGTTTAGAAACAAGTAAAAGGAATGATAATAAAATATTTGCATACCATGTATACTCATCGGATGTAAGTGGGCCATGTTGTAATATAAAATCATACTCACAAATGTATGACAATTATTATGATTGTGAAAGTACTGTTCTCATTGAATTAATATTACTACGTATAAAATGGACACTACGGTAATTTACATTGAAAAATACTACCCTGCGTGTTAAAAACATAAAAATCAACTTATTAGGTAGAAAAAAAATTGTAGTGTAACTTATCATCAATAAATAAACAAAACACTAAATAAACTACTTTTGTATCTCAATAAATAAAAAACAACTTTTATACATTTAATGCCCGCCATTTGTGAATGAAAATCATAGATTATAAAAAGTGAACGGTTCAGATTTGACACATAGGTATTTAATCTTTATTGAGCTAAATGACTAAGAATTTTTTCATCACCATCGTCATCATTAGTCTGTTGCAGTCAGCTGATACGCATAAGCCTTTCCTGTTGTACGCCACTTTGATCGAAATGGGCTTCTCACATCCAGTTCTTGTCACCCATCTGGTGCAAATCATCACTCCACCTTGCATGAGCGTGACACTGCCGTCTTAGAAGCAGCGACTTCTTCACTTGCTGTGTTCAGTTTCGTTAAGCAGAGTCCCGTAAGAGATTCTACGATCACGATTCTGCGCTATTGATATTTCAAGTGAAATAGTATAAGAGCACCAGAGGTCGTATCGTATGACCTTATGAATCTCTTGGTTTAGTGTATGCTTTGTCGACGAAGTACCAAGTGGGTTTTCACGTTCCCCCTTCATTAACCCGCTTCCGAAAGCTTAGACTGCCTGCCTTTATACTGTATTTTCTGCATATACGAGTGGTTGCTGATAATCCTCATGCTGAGCAGGAAGGCTGACGATCGTAGAACAAAACTTATCGTACCGGTGACGTCGCTACCCTTTGTTCTACTTAGCTACGCGTTCCGGTCGGTCACCAAAACTTAGTTTAGTAGGATATACCGCGTAAAGGTGAGATTAGTTTGGGGCTAGAGATGGCGATTCGCCCCGTCGCTAGGTCTACTCATACTCACATTAACAAAATTAATTGTTGAGCTGCAAATTTACTAACAATCAAAAAATGAACAACATTTTAACAAAAAAAAAACTGACTACAAACAAAATGTTCTAAAACAAGTAGTTGAAAACTAAAAAAAGTATTACAAATTGTTGTGTCTACAATTGTTTTTATTTTTAGAGTTTTTGTCGTCAAACAAATACGACAATATACTTAGTAACAATATTCGAAATATCAAATGAAAATAAAATGATATCTGACTCCAAAAATAGCAGTAATTATAGACACAAGAATATTTAGTATTTTTTTACTTACTTACTTTTCAGTGCTTTTTTGTTTTCGAATATTTTTGTTTGAAGTCAGTTTTTTTGTTAAAATTTTGTTTATTGATGTGAAAAAATACAGCAGTGCAGACCAGCTATGTCATAACTCATAGTACATGTAATATATAATGCAGTGTGGTACCAAAACGCCGGCACAAGTGTTTTTGTATCCAGTTAATGCCAACGTAAATGTATTTAATAAAATCATATTTTTACTTTAAACAATCTGAGTATTATATTTTCTTACATACCAATGATTTCATGAAATTTGAAATAAATATGTAACTATCTATTAAGCTAATGATTATCATAGTGATTTACTAATGATTATTTGTCTGGACGTTAGAAATTCACTAAATTAATTTTATTTCAAGGCAAATAAAGTTTACACTAAATTTCAAAATTGTCTTTTTCACTGAATTTTATCTAACAATATGTGAGTACGAAGCACAACATTAGGTTGATATGATATAAAAAAATATACTACAATACGCTTGAAATATGAGCCTTATAATGATCACAGATCAGGTTAATATTTAGTTATTTGCCTAAACGGCAATTGTTATCTAAAATAATTAAATATTATTACTCAACACACTACTATTACAATATATTTTTACAAAAATATACTAACGACCTTTATTTTCTGACATTAAGTTAAGTAGGATATTGAATAAAAGATGTTGATATTTATGCATTAATTTTTAATCTATAAGAATGTGCCACTCGCCCGTTTGTCCCTGTGTGTCCTCACTGTCTATAAGTTACACGCTAACTTTTGCTTGAAATAGCTATTCTAGTACGTTATAACTTATTGACTGTTCTCGAGAAATAGAATATAACAAATACGAAATTAAACCTGAAATTAAAATTAAAAGTACATGTAGACAATTATGTAGACTGTTTTTATAAGCAATTCTGCTACACGAATGTAACATAAAAATATAAAGGCATGAAGGTATAAAGTATAAAGTTCTAAATCTTTTGATATTCATAATAATTAAAAAAAAAAAATCAGAACGCTTATGAACTACAAATTCGGTTGTGCCAATAATTGGTAAGTTGGGTCAGTTTAGACAAAACAAGTCTAAGAACGCAAATAGTTATCGTTGCGACATTACATTACAATGTCTAAACTTGTACTTGTACAGCCGTTCAACGTACAATAAATTTACAACATACAGTAGCGCTCAAAAGTATTTTGACAACTCAATTTTATTCCATATCACAAAAAATTATAACAAAATTGTTTCCAATCAAAGATTATATTTGAAGTAATGATACGTTTCACAAATTAAGACACTTAAATGTAATGTATTTCTACACAAAAAGAAAACATAAAGAAAAATTATTTACGACACGGCTCAAAAGTATGTTGACAAGGAAAGTTTTTTTATTTTATAAAATAAAAAAAAAAGAATTTTGATATTAACTATTAGTATTTTGTTGCATATCCATTAGCCTTCAAGACCGCTTCACAACGCGCCGGCATCGAGTCAACTAGTTTCTGCAAACGATCAATGGGTATTCGGTTCCATTCGTTACTTAGTGCTTCAAATAAAGCATCTTTATTTGAATAGTTTCGACATCTTACGCGGCAATTCAGTTCTTCTCAAAGATGCTCTATCGGGTTTAAATCGGTACTTTGACTTGGCCAGTCGAGAATTTTGATTTTAGCGAGTTTCATGAAGTCGTTGACATGTTTCGATTTGTGCTTTGGGTCATTGTCTTGCTGAAAATACTAACCAGGTGCCATATTTGCTTTAGCATAGGGTAGCATTTGTTGCTTTAATATATCTGCGTACATAAAGCGATCCATAATACCTTCTATCCTAACTAAAGGTCCGACTCTGTAAGGTCCGACGACGTTACTTTTTGTGGAGAATTGATGATAGTTGAATTGTCGAGTTGTTGTCTATTTTTCTTTGTACAAATCTCAATCGACGATCCGAGAGGCGATCGCGCTGTTAGTTTATGTGAGTTAAAACATACCTTTCACTGAGCGAACGGTGGCGGAAGCTCAGTTATGTCATAGTCGAGGCTCAGTGGGCCACCGGCTGACCGTAATGGTCGCGGCACACTTACCACGACCCACGAAAACAAGCGTTGCGTCAACAACACATGACAACATATTACATAACTTTGGACATTTCTGTTTCGCTTATTATTTCTTTTGGTGGAGTTTCCCACTGCTTGTCTTCCGGTATACTTACTAACGAAATTGTAACAAACGAGATTAACTTACACGTAACTTGACCTTAGCATTTTTAATTAATACGTGTTCTACTTCAAATTTTGAGAACACAACGTGTATTAACTATTGCTGTTACGGTTTGATTTGATTTTTTATGTGTGTTAATTAAATATAGTTTGCAAACTCTTATGGTGATATTGTAAAACTAATCTGTAATCCGTATGTTCTTACTATGGCTTTAGGAATAAGCTGTAAAGGAGGCAGTGAAGTGATCACGTAAAGCATAAAATTCTATCATGTCTGCTTAAATGCCACGACTAATTAATGATTGAATTTGAATAAAAATAAAGATTCATGAAAAAAGCACATCCCGTTATAAACTGAGAATAAACATTATATTCAATGAAGTTGATATTTGTGTATTTATTTGTTTCAAATTATACAACAATAGTCTGAAACATACTTTAAACTTTATACGATGATGATTGAGATGAGAACTGTCTGTCATTCTTGATTAGTCCTTAAAATAAAATACGTCACATACATACATATCCTCATTATTATCATTCTATCCGTAGTCATCAATCTGACAACAAGGAAACGACTCAGAAGCCTTTTTATAGTCCTCTTTGTAGTTAGTAACATATAAAAGCAACAAAATATATAAGGCACGTAAAACGTGTCATTTTGTATAGGTTAAAAGATTATACTAAGCAAATCTTAAAGTACATCCTAAATGTCAAGATGTAACATCTAAGTGAGGTCATCGTAGAGTCGAACCTGCGCTTGTGTGACATTTCAAATGTTGGACAAACGAGAGCTGGTTCAAAATGTGACGCACGACCGTGTGGTACCAAAACTTATACAATACATAATTGTATGCTTTATTGTTAAGATTCCTTTACAAATATATAGAAATGATAGATTAAATAACCACGGTTAAGTGTCGTAATCCTTGGTGGATTTCTTGTTGTCAGACTGTAGTTATAAGATATTACGTTGTAAGTTCGACTGAGATCGATGTACTCGTTATATAGATGGATCGATGACCTTATTAAGCCCACTATATCCGTGTGCGCAAATTAAATTTGCATTAACTTTATGATTTTACGTCAGAAAAAAATACTTGTAAACGTGTGAGAGCTAGTAACGTTCGTTTAAGAGAGCTTTAAAAATATGGCCTGACTTTGGCTGTAACAATCTACACATATAAATGTGTTACATTGATTTATGTATACTTATAAAACTCTAAAAGTGTTACACAGATTAAGTTTCAATGTTGACACGATATATATATCATTTCAAAGCTTTTTTTAATCTATTTTTGCGTTTTATTCCTCATTTTTCACCCCTGATACCATAATGTACCACAGCGTAACGTGACACAGCTATAGAAGTGCGCAAAATGTTTATTCTTTGATTAAAAATATGGAGAACTACGTCAAATATTCAGTACATGAAACTATTTTGACAATATTTCGTCAAGCAGTTAATCGTACGGTAATAAGAATATTTGAGCAACTGTTCACGCAATAGTGTTTGAAGAAACCGCATAGTTTTGAAATAATAACTTAAATATTCGAAAGTTGGAAGCCTATGTGATTGGATTGTTTGGTTAAAATAATATAGTACATAACTTTTATAAAATGAACTGGGATAGTGGTATCATTAATTAAATCAATAATAAAATTATTCATACAACAATCTTCGTTTGAAGTAACATTGTATTTAATAGAAGTCTTATTAAGTTTTTCATAAATGATATAAAGCAACTAATTGTTAATTTTAACTTTTCAAAGTCATTTAGCAAGAAAATGAATTTTAGCCTTTACCTTATAATATGTAAAAAATAAACACAATTCTTACAAGATCTTATCTAGTGATTCATAAATAAATTAGAATCAAATATTAATTTAAATGAGATGCTGTCTTGATGTAGCCGGCTTGGTGTATAAAATCTTCTGTGGGTCTTGTCTGGGCAAAAAGTGGACTGAAAATAGCTGAGGGCGGCGAAGCGTGGCGCTTCAAATTGGGCAATGCGTGGCCGTGCTCCACTCCAGTGAGCAAGAGCCTGCCCAGTCATCGTCTACCCTCAGCCGCGCTCCAAGACGAAGACCTTGAAGTGCACATTAAGCCACTAACACATTTAAACCAGCAGGCTCACACAAGATAAAAACTTTATAAAAATGCTATAAATTTTAATTTACATATATAAATATGCGAAATTGTTACTTTTATTTCTTAAAATGAATGCAGCGATACTTGGAAGAGGAACATTAAATGTAAATGGATGTGACTACTCTACTTTAAAGGGTACTTACAAAATTAAATGAAATAACCATAATTTATTAAAATACAAGATAAAAATGTATCCATAGACATTGGCAATTATCGATTATGTAATGAATACACAATAAACTTGCATAATCAAACAAAGCTGGCGTATCAATCAAAAGACTTCAACGCGCAACTTATCTAAGCATCATCGACCGTAAGTAAAGGTAGTTATTTCACACATTTCCTTATAAAGCAGGCTTTAAACTTAATACGGAATTAATAAATATCGAGTTCACCTGGAACTTCCTAGTTGTTTACTTGAAAATCAGCATCAATCGTCGGTAGTGAGAGTGGAGCGAGTCGAGCGACGACGGCGCAAGCGGCGCGGCGCCTGCGCACCGGCTCACGTTACGTCATTGCCCCGCTGCGCACACACTCACACTTTCACTGTTAGATAATAGCTCAACACTACGCCACTGCCTTACTTACACACTTACACACACAATAGGAAGTTGTTCTCGACATTCATACTACACACAGCTTCCACAATTTTAGTTCAGAATAGTCAAACAGACTTTATTGTAAAACTATGATGCAACATGACATTTAACAATTGAAGACAATAATTATTGTTATTTAATTTATTACAGTAATCATTCATTGATAGTTAGGGGTCGATAATTATTATGATGTAAGAAGATATTTAATACTTATTAAATATATTATTATCTAATTTAGGAAGTGTTTTATAGCCGTAGGTCTCGGATACTTGCCCGTTTAAAAGTGAAGTGATAAGTACAGTACAGTTACGTATGAGGTAAACCTCATCTGAAATAGTTATTGTCGTTCGTAACCGATGTTTATCGTAAGTTATGTTACTGAATCGTGCATTTGGGTTAACAATAACTTTAGTCTTTTTAGGTGTGTGAAAACACTGTTATTTTTAGTTCTGTATGTGTATTAATACAGCTTATAATATATTTACTTAATGAAAAAGGACAACTATATACCTATATATATTTCTAGTATCGATTACTACAATATATGATACTTACTGAAGTAAGAATCAAATTCTTATATAAGGATACTTGTTGGCACATTAAGTGCTTTTTGCTGCTAAGATACACAATCATGTATCTTTATTCTAATTGTTTTACTTAGTAGCGATGATATTCCTTTTAATTAGGCTAATACATACCCAATACCAGTTTGGTGTTACGTCAAAATTGGTTTTTAATGCAAATTGGGCGCTTAACTCTGTTGTACCAATGCCGACAGTGTAATTTATGGGCACCACACGTAGACCTAAAAAACAAGTAATCGAGTGCATTACAAACATTCTTTTCTAAGGGTGTATATAAATACTATTTACTTATTCAAACATTAAAATGTCTTGAATTTTCTTTATTTACAATTAATTTAAAATAGAGATGTGACGAATATTCGATAACTATTCAGTATTTGGTTATTCGGCCATGTTTCTTCACTATTCGGTATTTGGCCGCATATTGTGAACTATTCGGACGAATACATCTACCATTGGTAAGTTATGATGAATGGAAACATTTTTTTCGGCATGTGCTGATGTCAAATTATTACTCTTTTCCTTATAAATTATAAATGCTTTCGAAAACAGCCGCTCACTGTATACACTGCTGCAGGAAAATGATAAATCATAGCAAATTTGACAAATAAAGCGTGTTGTGACAAGACCCAATCATGAATAACACAAAAGCACTCACGGCACGTCGTCATTACACCTTACTGGTGTAGATATAAACCTGCCACGCGAACGGTGCCGGTTACCGAATTTTTGGTGTTTCGGCTAAACGACTGTACGACCACATTTTAAACAGATATTTTGGCTGGAAAAATATGATATAAAACTTATTTGTCCAGTACAAACTTGCCAAGACTTTTCTTTTCAAAAACAAACACGTTATGATTATCTCAGTCTAATTTTTTTCAAGATAAGAATCTAAGGGTCAAATTCCGTTATATTTATATGATGAAATTTATATAGCCTAAGACACCCACACCAATATTACGAATCATTTGTTACCTCATTCAATAAAATCGGTTCAGTAGTTTAGGTGTTTTGGTAGAACATACAAACATACACACGTAGACTACCAAATCATTGTCCTTCCTTTTGGCTGCACCGTGGTCGGGTAAAAATGGCAATGTTGTCTATTTGAGATTAATATTGGGCTATGAAAGCAATTATTCTATTTAATTATTTTCTTTGAGTAAGCTAAAACTACTTTAATTAGGGTTTTCTGTAAATTTTGAGCTGTTCTGTTTCTCTCTGTCTTCTCTGTGGTAATAGATGTAGTCGAATCTCAACAGAAACACATAATTTATATAGCATTTTCACATGGCTTTACAACATGGGCGAAGTTGATATTCTTTAGGCCACAGGTTTCAATTCATTAAGAATTAAACGGATTCTACTTCCTTAATATATCATAAGAAATATTTTAATACATGTCTATTTATCATTTAAATTGTATGAAGATTCGGGCGAAGCCAGAACTAGTACATTCGTGGGCAGGCAACATGAGCGAATGAATATCAAGTTTGGTATATCCGCATGTGTTTGGCCTTGGCTGACTCGTTCAGTAATTTTATTCCGTACTTAGTGTTCCGTATCTTGATGAACATTGTATAGGCGTGTTTAGGTGCTTTAATGTTCTAGTGGAACTCATTTGTGTGTATGACGCGCCTATTTAGATATACATTACAGTTTTTAAAGCGTCACTGTACATTTTAGGAATTTAAATATTATTTCAAATACTTGGTGTTTGAAATTGTTTTGTACGAAGGCATTCATTTTTCGGTTTCTTAGCCAGGGGATATGGCAATGTTTAGGTTAACTTGATATTTTTTTATCTCAGTTGTTTCTAAATTTAAAATGTACAATTCACGCATAAATTTTCCAGAAAAGTTAATAGTGATATTGATTCGAAAATGCAATGAAATCAATTCTAGCTTTAATTCAAATGCGTTGAACATTTGTTGCACAACAACATAGAACAGTAAGGGCAGATCATGTAACAGTCATAACTGTGAGAAACGAAGAAAGCTTTGACAATCAGAAAGAATAGTCTTTACCCTTCACCTATTGTAATGTGTATATTTACAAAATGTAGCAGGAAGCAAGGTACTGCGACTAATACACCGTACACAATGAAACACGCACAATTTTGACTATCACGAAATTGTGTGGTTGGATCATGCGATTACAAAATCGTTTTTTTTTGTGACGGCCAACAATTATTAACATTCATCACTGTCAAAGAATATACAGAAATTGTGAAATGTTGTGTACAATGCTACGTTACTTAGTTGTACCTTCAAGTTATCTATGAATGAAAGCAAAATCCATTTTGACCAATGTTGACAATCTAGCTATAAATAAATCTTGTAATATTATTCAATATTCTAGGAATGTTGAGTGGATCTTAGGAAGTGCAAAGAAATAGCTTAATAACTTGTGTAATGTCCTTGGTGGATGACATCATATGCGAGCATTTTAAACTCTCTTTGTTCTATTTTGCCACATTTTCGTTTTCTAAATAAAATTAATAAAAGAATAGGTTCAAGATATCACGAATCTTGATGATGATGATTAAATTTGAATTGTAAATGTTATCAAATAGTGTATTATACAGTATGATATAATTCAATTTTGTAACGATTTCGAGACTGATTTTTGTAAAATAACCTAGCGAGGTCGAAATACAGACAAAATAGGTCCATTGTTATACATTTTATCATTGTACATCTAAAACAATAGACTTTTCATAAAGTACTACCAACCCAAAGAAATTAAAATAGTAATTTGTTTTTTATATATTTGCATGAATAACTGTTACTGTTCAAGCTTCGAAACAAAAGAAAACAGTTGAAAATCGAACGACAAATAGAAGATAAAATGATTCTCAATTTTATGCCCTTTTTTGTTATTCATATATACTTACATATTTATATATGTACAGACATATAAGTTGCCGGTGGCCCCTTGTAATAACTACGTACTTAAGTACTACTATTAATTTCCCTATAAAATATCTATTTGAATATATAATTTCATTCAAGTTGATTCTGGTATTCCGCCTATCTTGATCACTTACCCTTTCATACCATTAACTTGTTATATAACTTGGTTTGGATGTCGTTATGCCAGTTTGTGTTGCTGGGGCCTATTTACAATTACACGCCGATTTTTTTGCCATTATTCGAGTTTGGTCACGAATAACAACAAAAAATTATCTTCTGAGCGCAACCTTGATCTTTTGTTAGCCATTTAATTACGTTGGATTCATATACTCATACTGGTTCAGTCAATAAATGTGGATACACTAGATCTACGTGAAAAAATGCATATTTTTTGTCATATTCTATATTTAGTGGTTAAAACTTCGACTGATTGAAGTGTTGCACGAAAAGATTATTAAAAATATACGTCCAGATTCATCACTGAGATTTAAAAGACGTAGCTTACATTGAAAATCGTATTTTTACTAGTCTACCTTATTCGCAAATGAACTCATGGATATAATTAGTTCATTTGTTTGTTTACATTACTAATAGTAAGCAGCAAGTACAAGGCAGCATGTTGCTATTTTCAAATAGCTTAGATTCGATTTAACTAAAAAATATTATACATTAGTTTATTAGCAGAAACATAAACTTATTTCATTTACAACTTTTAAAAATGAACAGATGGATTGCTAAAGGGTTTGTTTCAAGTTTTCCTTCTGTTTGCAGTGATATTTTTCTGCGTAGTTGCTCTATTAGTAACATGTTTCGACACCCATGAGATGAAAAGTGATGGTGACATTATGTATTCTTAATCCGCCACTACACGTATAGTTTTTAAATAACGTAATTACAAGTTTCTTATTGAAATGGAAATGTTCGTATAACATATTTCTATTCAACATTTGGCAATTTATTCACTATTATTATTATACCGTTTATGTAAAATCATCAACATGTCCACAAAATGTTTAAATATTCAACTGTTGGTGAATTAGATTTTATCTAACGAGCACAATATACCAAATGACAATGACTTACTTAAATATCATTAAACTTTATATACTAGCCATTAAGATTTTATTTGTGACAAATTGCTAACTTTATTGTCTTTTAAATAGATTAGGATATTAATGTCTATCGTAGGTATAAAGATTCATTGTTTTAGTATTACCATCCCATTTGGCCAGTTGATAATGTAACAAAAGTATTGCATTTTTAGCGGCTTAAAAACTTTTGAACTTTAATTTATACAACTACAAAAACTGACTTACTGATTTTTTATTATGTTTTATTATGACTATCTAAAAAAATTCATTAAAGAAAATGATAAAATCAAATGTAATTATACAAAAAGTTAAGAAATAAAAATAACGACACGAAACTGATCCATTTTTAACTTTTATTTACCGTTCAAATACAATATTTTGCTAAGCAACAGTAATGTGACGTCATACCTACCTCAATTTCTCAATGTCAAAAGATACAGGATACAACCTTGCAATTATGCAACCTTAATGAAGATACAAATAAATTTGAAACTGTTGTCTTGTCTGACTCAAGAAAAGATGAACTATCGTAGTTAGGTAGTTAGTACAATGTCTAGTTAGTAACAAAAGCCAAAAAGCAACAAACAAACTACTAAATAAAACTATAAGCCAGAAAGATAAAAGGGACAACTAACAATTAAGAAGAACAACATGGATTATACAGATTGCCACATTCCCTGTTGTACGATTATTATATGGTAGTCACTAATTTTTATCTACTACACAATCTACACGTATCTACAGAACATACACTGTAGGTACAGTGGGCTGCAAAAATACATAAGAATATGTTAGACGAGAGAATAGAGTGTTATTAATATATTTACGTATATAAGTTACATGAAAAAATTTATTTGGGATAGGGATCACGAGTTTTTCTTGTTTCATTTTCTTCTGTCATTTATCAGTTTACTGCTCACCCCGCTTCTGACACATAGTTCATTTATATCGTTTGGTTGTCCTCTTCTCTTACGTCAAATAATAAAACAGTTCACATGTGAACTATGAATCTAAAAGTCTAATTATTGTCGATTCAGTAAAGCACTTCAACTTACTTCGTTTAATAATACTTGTAATTACTATAATGAAATGTTGTTTAATGTGTACCTAAGTTTAATTGTAGAATAATAATAGTGATGAACTTAATTCAATTATAACAATTCCCGCTCCGGAGACCATGTCGTGTTCTTAATCTGAGACGACGTACCTAATTAACGGAGGCGCTTAAGCGGCAAAAATATTAAATAAAATACATTATAACTTAGTTAAACTACGTCATAAACCGTCATTTAACTTTATTAGCAATTATGCAATATGCATTTCGATGGAATTTTATAGCAACACCACCGATATTAACACATCTGATATTCATTGGTCATATTTCGACGATTAAACATTTTCATATGTAATGGTATCATAAATAAGACGCAGCGTTAGTTACGAATACTGACGTAATATCGTATACGCACGTTGGCGAATCGTATGTTTAATGGAGAAAGTACTACCTTTTTAAGCACGATCTCATTCCATAAGGAAAAATTGTGATATTCAAATTCTGAAAACGATTTCACTCGGTTAGAAGTAAGCAAGAATAATAAAGACTGAGGTAGACTGATGTTCTGATTTCGTAACAACTCGCTCCAGTTTTGTAATTCAAAAACTCTCCATTAGAACCCTGCGCAAAAACGTTCCCCACCGGGATTGGTCAGGAGGCCTGTGTTTACGACAAAACGATTAATATTTATCAGTTCGCCGGTACAACAATAAGAGCGAATCAAGGTATCCAAGTGTTAAACAACTTATAAATATAAAGTGAAATTTAAATGGATGTTTCATCTCACGTATTCATTTATTCCTACATTACTATGTTATCGATAGACGTCGGTATGATTGGCAGCCTATAGACTGAACGAGGTCATCGTACGATAAAACACCAATGAGCATTTATCGAATTCATATCTGTTAATAAGCTAAGACAATGTAATCGCTACATAATTACAACACAAACAGTCGTAGACAGCGTTTTATCTGGCCGTTGACTTGTGATTCATGAGAAGTGCTTCTTTACGAAGTACTTATTGTAGCTAATTTTAGAATACAACCGCAAAATGAGCTTGTACACCCGTCTCTTCCGAAACAGCCCTTGATTGTACCTATAACTTCATACTATAAGGTCTCTGTATAGTGTCATTACGAGACAGGAGAACATTTTTAAAGAAGTAATATAGCACGTTGTAAGCACCATTTTATGTCTCATCTTGCGCGTTGGACGAGCATAATAAATTGTTCCCATAACAAAACCGCGAAGGCACATAATTTTATCGTCGTCCGTCAGACGTTTTACGGCACAACAAAAATGTTGGTACCAGACGTTAGTCATTTGCAAATAATAAATCTCACTAAAAGCACCCTCCGGCTACTCTCCCATGCGGGTCGTGTGCTATGCGCGTGTCCCACATAACACGCAAATTTGAACATAATAAAAGGTTCAAATCGACACTTGAAACATGCACAAACTTGGTGATGAACTATTTGTGTAAATGGTGGCGTACTTTGTATAGATTTCAAGGGGTGAAGGTGAGAAAGATCAAAATTCCCCTTCGAGATCATAAACAGCGAAATTTGTATAATGTTGGTGGTTGATAAGTTTTGCAAGGATTAAACTGGTTGATATTATCAAATTGAATAATTTGCTCACATTATTATTAGTACTTATTTTTTAAATAGAAAATATTAACTACTTACCTGATTCCCTATAGATATTTTATACATAATTGACGAGTGTAAAGGTGTAAAGTGGCAGGGTTGATTGAGTTCCTTTATGTTAAAAATAATCAAACTAAATTGGTGAAGTTCTAAAGGAATGTACAGATTGAAAAGTATTTTTTTTTATTTTTTTTAAGACTGCCAAAGTGACTCTACTCCAAAGCATGAACAGAATCCAAGAGTTGTGGTCACCATACTCATTGCGAATGCAGACAATACAGTATGGGGACCCATACTGGTATACTACATACATACGGCGGCCTAGTAAAATGCTTTATACAAAACAGGCGATCTTGAATAAAAAGTAAACGGACAATGCAATAAATTCTTGGTGTATATACTGACAAGTAATTTTCTCCCTATAGACGTATGTGTACTTTGGCATCTATACTCAATATAAAAAAACTTCAAACTATTCGAATAATTCTAAGTACAGTAACTAATCCTTATCAGTCTATTACCTAATGGTGTGTGTTCATTCATCTCAGCCAAACAACCTCGTGTACTCGGCAAGGCCTTTCTTTTGATACGAATATACGTCATACGTGATGATTATTTTAGTTTATTTTTTTTTTGGGGTTAGATTTTGAGGTGTAAATTCCGTTATTTAACATTTTGAAAACATTTACATAGGTTATGTCACCCGAGCCATTATTATGAATCTATTGAAACTTCATTTGTTAAAATCGATTCAGTAGTTAAGGCAGTACGGTCGAACATGCAAACATACACTCATAGACTGATAAAACTACTACCCTTTATTTTGGCGTCGCCGTAGACGGGTAAGAAGACCTCTAAACTTTTAAAAACAGTTGCTTGTTTAGTATTCTCGTTAAAGAATCCTATAAAAATACAAAACACGAATCTATTGATACTCTATAAATGTGTATACTTAAAGAAATGTCGATATGGCAAATTGTGCTCTGCCTAAACCGGATACAAACTTGTACGGCTAAAAAAATTACGTACAAAACGTGTATTGAAACGTTATAGTTATTATAAGTTACATTATATAATGTATACATACTGTACGATGCCCCTTGATCTATTAGGCTATATATATATATACATCTATCTACAAACAGCGTAACTAGGGGAACTCGTACGATTCTCAATACATTATATTAACTTGTTGCTGTATAACTGTTTCTCTATGGATGTTATGAAATCTAGTACCATAAATAAAACATCTATAAAGTAAAGCGCCAGCATCCGTGTTATTGTGTTTTATTGGTGAATGTGAGACCGGAGGCCCATCGATGCAGGGATGACAGTTATCGTGGTAACTGTATAAGCGTTACACTGTCACGTTGACTGTCATGCCTTTAACGTCCCCAAGCGGGGTGTGAAAAAGCATCTCACAAAACCACCATAGTGTGGGTCAAGATACTGCATTGTCTACATTTGCAATGACTATGGTGACCACAACTCTTGGATTCTATTCATGCTTTCCATTAGGCAGAGTAGAGTCACTTTGGCAGGCTCTTAATATAGAAGTATAAGCCAAAAAATATTCTAGGTAAGTATCAGTTTAATTTATACTTTCATGTAACCAGCTGACACTATTCGGCATTGACAGAATATTTGTAAGAAATCTCTATTCATAGCAAAATATAATGTAACAATACTACATAACAACCAACTATAGGGTGGGTCAAAAAATCGTTAACATTTGAATCTAACATCCCGTGCAAACATGTTACGGGAGTTCTTGGGACCGATGCTACTGGAATTTGCTGGCTACAATCGTAACACATGGCTTGAACAAGATGAAAACACTTGTCACACATCCAATGAATCCATGTCGATGGTCAAAGACTTGTTGCAGGAAAAGCTGATTTCCAGACGAGACAACACTCCATGGCCATCCAGAAGTCCAGATCCATCCCCAGCAGACTTTTTTTTATGTCTACATCAATAAACCAAATACACTACATCAACTAAAAGAAAAAATCAGCGAAGAGATGTTGGCGGTCTCGTGGTCTCTTTACCGACCATGACGACTCTATACCATATGAGAACATCTTACACTAAATCCCTTTTCTACATTGCAGCATTCAAAATCAGGACTGACTTAGAAATGTGATTTATAAATCATTTAAAATAATGATTTTCCTTCACCGTATGCTATATTTTGAATACAATATGTTATAGCAGAATTTCATTGCAGAGTAAAGTCAACTTGAAATGATCATCGATATTTTACAAGTGTTAATAGTTTTTGCGGACATAAATAATATAGCTCAGTATGTACTACGTTATGATCCAACATCACCCAATAAATAATGTAACGTTTTGTAAATGTTTGCAAGTACCTTACAAAAAGTTGACAAGTAAGTTCCAAACGATTAACCGTGCCAGTTAACAGAACTAGGTTGATAAGTGAATACGTTAACCTTTGTTCCCCAGTTAGGGGTGAGAGTACAGCCGTTATCGTAAAGCGGAACCCATTGTCTTATCGATATGTATATGATATTTACACAACTGCTTGCAACTATCAAATGACGCTCTGTCACTGCTTACTCCTCGCATTTCACGTTAAACATGAAACGTGTTGTTCTTACAAACGTAATCGAAAGAATATTATAAATATCATTTACTGTAATGATGTAAATTACAATTGTTGCAGCCTTCGAAAGATTACATGGGAACTTACGTACGTGTCGGTTTGATACCTTACCATAAGCGTAATAAGTTTCGATTCGATGTAGATTGCTTCCGTAATAAATAATTGCTTCAATATACCTGCACATTGTGTTTGTAATGTATTCGAAAAAAAGTCTCCTTGAAAACCATACTCTGACTTAATAATGGAAACAGTTTTGTAATTCTAAAACCCATAGTCTCGAATCACTTTTTCAGGGACATTGTTTTACTTGCGCCGAGATAATATAGACAATGTATTGTATTCAAGAGAATTGTATTAAATGCATGTACAATAGAATATTTCTTTTTGAAATACAACTTTCTTACTATAAAAATGAAATTTGTAATTAACTTATTCAATTGACTTTTACTATACTTGTAATTTTAACTTTACTTTATTTAACTTGACACTAATCGGCAATATTTTCTATATTTAATAAAATTAACCTAAAATAGATTTACTGAAAATGGAATAGCTATAGGTTTAATTAAATATATATAGATTTTCCTAATGTAAATTAATTCTTGTTTTATGATAAAATATAGCAACCGAATTAATAAATAACAATAAAAGAAATGGTAACAAAATTTAAAGTTAAATGCCCATGACATTAATCTTCTGTGTTTTGATTTCTCTATTAATAGATGATTGCGAAAATATGATATTAATCATTTGAACTAACAACCATAACTTCATTGCAATAAGATTTAGAATAAAACGGCAAGCTTGGTAACATCGTTGGCCCACTCATAGAGAACCCGCATAATTTTCATTCCCCAGCAGATTAAATACAGACTATTTTAGGGTGGCATACCCCAACTAATCACAGGGTAAAACCGTTGCGGTAACATATCGTTAAGGACCTTTTATTAATCTAACTGATTACCACATGTCGTGGGAATCAGATGAAGGACTGTATTAAAAAGTTATTCAAAAATAGAATATATTTTTTTTATACTTTACTAGCGTTTGGATATTTTTGAGAAATCGTATCACTAGGAACTTTTTTTACATATAATAAGACTGAAAGCCATAAACGCGTACGTCTTGTAAAAATAATAGAAAGGGAATTGAATGTAAATTTGTGAAACAGAATATAGTAAGTAGTAATATGAAATTAAAAAAAAAACGGACGTGCAAAGTCAATAAGTATAATTTCCTTATTCACATAGCGGTTTAATATTAATCATTTGAGCAGTTTATTTTTAATATTTGAATAGCAAGGTTAATACATGGTGCATTTCAATTAAAGGCCGTAATGTTCAATGTACACTTATAATTACATTTTGCACGAATGTTGCTATAATAATTCATTATATAAAATACAAAAAAATATTACATTTATATTTAGCTGTTACCAAGGTTTACTCTAAAGCTTATTTTTTCTGTTTCGATTTATAAGGACTTTATAGATATATACTAAGTGTATGTTTGTAGTAAGGATTTCTTTCCAGTAAACTTTCCAAAAAATGAACAAAGTCATGGAGTATTAAAAGAAAATAAGAATTGAATTTTCGAAACAAATATAATACAAAATTTCAAGGTAGAAAGCAAGCCCGGCAGCAAAAATATGACATTGAGAAAAATTGAATAATACACAATTACATAGTTTGATAGTATTGATCAGTCTACCGGGCCAGCCAACTAAGCAGGAGATAATATAGTACACAAGTGTGTGCGTAAACACTCGGTGCACTCTCTGTTCCCTCACTCTCACAATCCGATGGGACGGTTATCCGACACAACTAGGGAGAGATCAGGCGCAGGACCGACGGCTGTATTGTCTCAAATTAATCCTGTTATACTTACCTTAAAGATCGCATGAATTAAAAATATGTCAATTTAGTGGTAATCCCACTAACGCAATCTTACTGCACCTGGGGATAGTGAGTTTTTTCCGTTTTAATGATGTCCTGCTAATTCTGTGGCGGACTCTGTTCTGACGATATTTTAAAGTTTATGGATAATGGTACTTTTTTAAATCTTACTAGCCCCTTTGGATGTTTATATTACGAGTTTGATATGCCAACATATTATAAAGGGTGCCACGTGTATTTTTATATTGAGATCTGTCCGTTTGATGACAGATTAAGAATATATAGCGTAACCACCCCTATTCAACCCGTGGGTGCCGTAAGAGTCTACTAAAGGAACAAATTACGCAGGAAAAGGAACTTGACGTAGAAAGAAAGAAGACAAACTTGACACAAACATTTACCCCCTCGAGCCATCACTCCACGGGAGTTTAGGACAGGGTGGTGTCGGAAACAGACTGACTAAAACCACACTGTGTGCCACTCTGTGCCTGGAATAGGAGGGATCCGGAAACAGCTGTATACTAACCCGTTTGGCCAGCGTTATATAATAGACTAAAACTCCCTTTTTAAGGAGAGGTCTATGCCCAGTAGCGGACTGTTATAGGCTGTTAATGATGCATGTATAAAATAATCATACCATTCTAATCTCATCTCATTATATCTGATATTTATGCTCATTTTAAGAGCGCCTAGAAAAAACTATTTACAGCGGTAATACTTACCGCTCTTAGTAACTACTAACTAGCCGCTGGTAGGTACATATTAGTTTTGTTAACTTACTGTAAGCCACATTTTAATAGTTTCCAATAAAGTGAATAAAGTGTAGTATTTTTTCTATTATCTAGTTTTTCTTATAAAATTAAATATTTAAACTGAAGTAGATACTCAAACTAGCTTAGAGTTGATCATTTTTATTTATTCCTCGTAACACAACACACAGATTTACATGTTTTCTTATTTTTTCTTTTCGTGCATTGCAGAACTAACAAAACATTTATTGGAATAGAAGTACATCATCATCATTATCATCAACAGCTTTTAACAGTCCACTGGTAGACATAGGTGTCTTTTTAGCAAAGAGGTTTTGGCCTACTGTACCACCCTGGTCAGACTGCTTACTACAGGGTTTGTTTCAAGTTTTTCTTCTCTTTGCAATGATATTGTTCTGCATAGTTAGCACCCTTAGTCGCTCCTAACGTCCTCCACGGGTCCAATACGGGTGGTGACATTCCATATTCTTAATCCGTCACGACACGGTGACATATAGAAGTTACAGTCATCAACAAATAGAATTTACAACAATATAAATACCATTGGGCTTTAAGTCGCTTTAAGTCTTTATCATTAATTTTTAAATAAAACAAGGATATGGTATAAATAGTATGTACCAATTAGAGCGATTAACAATCGGTTTTTGTTATAATTTATAACATGAACTCGTCCTTATCAGAATGAAATCATATAGTAAATGTAAATGCGCCCGCGCCTCGTTCCAACGGTCACTTTATAAAAACAGTGTACGTGTGCAAGTTATAGAAGTACCCGCATAAGAGTTATTAGCGGTACGCCAATCTACTCGTGCCTACGTCCCCCTTTAGCAGAGCTATTTAAAACGAGAGGGTGTCGCTCTGCCACTAATGTATCAACAGTTTAATTTCATACCATTCGTGTTACCCGTTCTAATTTGTATTACTTTCAACCATCAATAACCATCTGCTTTTAAAAGTTTTAAAAATTCATTAATGATTGCGTTTGTTGTGATTTGAAAGCATTTGTCCTTATATGCAAAGATAAATAAGTAGAATAAAAATAATAGTTGTCGTAACTCACGCACGGCCGTTAAATGTCATCACGTACAAACTTTTCTTCTATAGTTTCTGGTTGATTCTTACAAGCATCTATAGAAATGATATTTTGTCTTTGGTGTCTATTACTATACACAAAGGACCAAAAAGATTACCAATGCCACATTAATAATGTCTGCTTAGACAGTAGTAACTAAATAGACTGACATAACATTTTCTACTGTTGTGTAAATATCGTCCGTGCAAAATAAATGTGCATTTTTATTGATCAATGAAATCTGTTTCCTTTAATTCACTTCCCATACAAAGAACATATTTGTTGTTTATGAACCTCATAAGCTTATATTAAGTGTGTCGAGTGTAGGCTAATCTATTTTTAGCTAATTTGCTTGCATCTAAAACACAAGTCTTGTTTAAAAACAAAAGGGCTGGCAAACCGCGTTCGTCCGCGCCGACCACCGCAGTTTCGGAGAACACACTCACAGCATATTTAGCTCGCAACTTTGAGTGAAAATAATTTTGCTAAAGCTTTTATGTAGTTTCCTGTCGTCGACGTGTGTACACTTCACAAATATCGTGTTTATGTTAACACTCATACGCAAATTACTAATAAGCTGGATTTATTAATACATTTTATGTCCTTTACTATTTATGCGAACCTAGGAGGTCATAGTTGTTTTCACACAAACAATTGTCTGATTCCAAGTGAGGCAGAACCTGTACTATGCTGACAAACATGCATATATATATATATTTATACATTTAATAGATAAATTACTCCCAGGTACAGAACAAATGATCATGTTCATTGCACGACACACAGCTATTTGTATTAGGTGGGCATCGAACTCATATCCTCCTGCTTAACAATCCGGGTCAACACCACGTCAACAGGCCCATCATAGAAATATGGACATTTGGAAGTTAAGATGTAAAACTGTTTAAGTCTCCTGGATGAACCGTCATCAGTCGTGACTACCATAATGGCAAAGATAACCCTCTCAACCAAAAAGAAAAAAGATTAACCCGCTGTGTTTACTTGACTATAATTAGATATAAGGCTGTCCTTAACATCACCACTCTAAAATTCAAAGACAATGGTATGAAAAGCAGCAATTAATAACAAGTAGTACTTTGCCATTAATTACAACAATCAGTTGTTTTGCTTTTGTGTCGCAATCGCATCGTAGATAGGCAGCTAATTACATTTTATTTGATATGTTCAAGAAAATATTTCTTTTTAGAGAAAAACATCACTGTAAAGTTATTTGTGTGTGTGTGTGTGTAATATTCCTCTTTATTTATTGTAATTAGTACACAGAATAGAGAAAGGTGTAGAATAGTTAATATACAGTTGTAATAATATTTGTTATTGCTGGCAAGCATAATGTCGAACGTCATCGCATGATATTGAGTTCTTTGGTTCTTATTTTAGTACTACAACGAGCACTGCATTTTATTATTGTTTTTAATCCAGTATAAATGTATGTATTCAGTTAATGTATTCACAAATTAAACAAAAAATAAGAAAAACAAATTTATGTAAGTACATAAATAATATGCTTATGGGAACTAACGCGCTGAATACGGGCGTGTATTCATAATTATATATTATGTAAAATACATGCATAAATTTAATCATATTAAATAAAATACCCCCACATTGTCTTTAAAATATAAAGTTATAACCAGTCATATGCGTAACGTTGAAATTATTTTATAGAAATGGCGACACGTATATGTTGATGCGTCTTCATACTCATAGACATTAGATGATTGTCATAAAAAAACTAATATACAATTACTAAAAACACTCTTGATCAAGTTGCCTTTTAAATGAATAAAATTATATGAAAATCGATCCGCCCGTTAAGAAACTCTAAAGGCACTCACAAACTTCTTATTTTCACGAAGATACATAAGTACTCTAAAGTTGTCACACTCTTATTTTTTCATCGGGGATTAAAAGTAATATTTTGAATACTATTCGTTCCCTGTCACACTTCACTATCGCACATTCTGCCAATAAAACTGTCGTATGGGAAAAATAGATAAAAATCATCTGTGAAGTGGATTGTGTGTCGGGTCAAAATTTGAGCTCAATCCAACCCATCAACTTGACATTGTAAGTATAGAAGGATAGAAGGCGCACGAAGAGTCTCGGTGACAACGGACAGGATCTCTTAATTTGTAGGTATCCATGGGTTATTGCAGACCTTTATCATCGGATTGTCTTATCTCTAATAATATTAAAAGTGAATGTATTTAGACCCCCAATTGCATCACTATCTATTATAATAAATGCCTCACTTTAACACGCTTCTATTAGCTTCAACTTAGCACCTATGTGAACAAATGTTTTATAATTACACATGTGGGTAATTTATACCTAATCCTAATTATCACATTGAAATGAATGTTTTGGGTACATGTTAAGTTTTTCTTTTTCTCTATGAATTTGCTTCTTGTGATAGTGAGATAGTAGATATATGAGACGATGGGACTGTACAATGGCTACATTTACCTTCTCAATTTTACATAATTCAATAGCAGATTAAAGAAAAATGCACTTAATAGAAGCGAAGTGAAGTGAGAAGTCATATACCTCTTTCTAATTTTTATTTAGTTCATTGTTATCTTTAAAGAATTCTAACAACAGCAGACAAACACCTTTTATTTGCAAACAAGATTACCAAATAATCCCGATTGTTAAAAAATATTTGATGACGCTCATGAGTCTGATAAATGTTTACGTTAAAGAAAATAACAATAACAAAAAATATAGAATAATTTATATTATAATTATTAATAATACGCTTATACAGTTGCGATAGTGCCATTATCAGAAACGGATGTGCATAAAAACCGTACAGTATAAATAATATTACTCATATTTATACAAAAAATGGAGGTTAGTTCACAAATCAGTCCTTGACGAGGCTCCTCATATTTAGTAAATATTTCAAGCCAGCTGTGTGTCTGTTTGTGTAGGCAGGCAAGTGATATGATAAGGTCGTCACAGGGCACAGATATACATTTTTCCATACTTATTGTAGATGTGGTAACTGGATGTTAATTTTTTGTTCTAACTTACGTAAAATAAGTACTTACTGTTATTTATAGTTATTGGTTACCTACTATTAAAACATTAGCAACACCAATAGTGAAGTCCTCTACTACGCTATCAACATATATTTATTTTTCTGAACTCTACCTTGTGCACTATTGCATCATAGAATTATTTTGATACATGTTACATGTACGAGACTACTAGGTTTATTATAGTGTGGTCCAGTGTTGAGTCAGGTGTGGTTACTAACATCGACAAAACATACGTGAGTAAGTGCATGACACCAAGAAGTTCGAGGCGCATTAATACAAGCACTGAGCAAACCTAGTATTAAATCTCATTTCCAGGTAAAGAAAATTATTCACCCAATCCTTCGTTCTTGATCGTGAGACGAAATGAGTAACAAAGAATTCGAAGAAAATACATGAGCTTAACTATACCAGGAAAAGGTCAATTAGAAGACAATTATTCACAGGTAAAAAAAATTCACTATCAATATTGATAACACAGCTAATGCATAACTTTTTCGTATACTGCATATTAGCATGAACTAATGAACATATGTTTGAATCATCTGCGAGATTTAATGTGGTGAGACAAATGAACTGACATAATGAAACTATTAGGTTTTTGTCATTTTGGCTACGGAAAAGAGTTGAATATGTGTACTGTGTATCTTATATTAACATATGTACATACAGACGTTAAATGAAAAGGACCCGTTTGGGATAGTCTGTCAAGCTAGCTATGAAAACAGAAGTTCTACATCAGTTACATGCGAGAAAATAATAGTAAGAACATAAAGTAGAACATAGTGATGCTCAAAAACAGTTCTCGACTTTTAAGAAGAGTAAACTAAACGAATAAGGACAATCATGACTTTAGGCCAAAACAAAGAAATACTTCGCAAATGCAAAACGAATCCATATTTTGAAGGATTATTATAGGGAATTTCTCAAACAACCGTAAAACTCATATTTTTTCATCATTTACTGAAGACACACGAAACAACGGCATAATAACGAATTCTGCATTGCGCTATTAAAACACTCGTGCCAATTAATATGTAATGAAACTTTACAAAACCACGTAGATTGTAGTGGCCGTGATTCATCAGGCATTAACTTCTAACCTGGCCGTAGAATCCCACCCTTTATATTGCAAGGATACAACATCAGTTTTTACACTAAAATTGTTAGCAACAAAGTTGATGTCGATGCTTGTAACTATAAACTCGTACTCGTACGTACTCGTAACATCATACTTTGTAAATTTCATAAATCGCCATCGTCCATTATTATATGATGGACAGCACACGTCTGATGTGTAATTAAGTAAGTATTTAGTACATTAAAATAATGATTGATCGTAATACTTATTATATGTAATAAACTTCATTATATGGAAGAGGTCAAGGAATGTAGTAGTAAGGGAATAAACATACTGTTTTTATTTTATATAAATATTAATTGGGAAATACCATGAAACTGAAGTGATGATAATTTGACCTAACTGCCACCAAAAGCTGACATCGCCATGCTGGCTTGCTTCTGCTAAGCTCGATGGCTTCACCTGAAAGCCCTAGGCCTGTGACGGGAGAAGAAACCGCTCTGCTCCGCAGTCTGTCTCAGTCTTCTTCTACCGTAGAAAACTGAGACAGATGGCGGCATTCTCGCTCCGCATGAATCATGACCGCAATAATGTATACTGAGCGAGAGAATCCTCACTCTGATGGCCACCGAGATCACGAGTGATGCTTCTGCTCCACCCTTGCAGGGCAATCTGCCAGTGTGCGGAGCGCTGGGTCCACAGTCCGGCCATTACAATGGGACCGGCCATTACTCAGGCGTTGGTTCCTTGCGGATTAGACACAGGTGATCTCCGAAACATCCTTTTTTAGTGATCACGTGTGTCAGCTGGTATGAGAGGGTCCCTTGATGCCTCTCAAGCCAATCTTCCATACCGCCGAAACAACGACGTGGCCAGCGCTAGTTTGCCCAAGTCAGCCGCCAGGCTTCATTGTGGAGTGCCGGCCAGGAGACTCGCCGCCTCAAAGGAGATCGTACGGTACCCCCTTATGATCCTGATAGCCAGCACTCGTTGTGGTCGTCGCAGCAGCTCAACATTATTGATCTTCAGGGCTTTTGCCGTTTCCCCTCCCCTGTCATTAAACTTTACATGTTGAAAAATTGAGTTAACGAAGATATCTTGTAATATATAGTTAATTAGTACTTAAATCAAAGTTTGATTTTGTATGTTAAGGACACCAAGTTTTATTTTTGACTAATTAAAAACCATGTGTAATATTTAAATAATCGGCAGTTAAAGTTAAAACTAAGTTTGAAAATAACATTATAATTAATTTTATTGTAATACATTTAATTTAATTTAGTTAATCTAGAGCAACAAACTAACATATCACGATTTAATTATCATTTTTCAGTATTTAGTAATTCAGTAATAAAAATTAAATAAAAAGATGTTTCAAATTATTGGATGAAAGTGAAAATATAGGCAAGTAGACTAATGAAAACAGACGGTCACTCTTTTTCAGCCACTATTGTTTTCAGACCTCGTGTTTAAAAATTATGTTACAATCGAGGTTATAATAACCTCGATTGTAATACAAAGTCAAACAATTTCTAATAGAATAAAAAATCATGGGAGAGGCTTATGTCCAGCAGTGGACGTCTTTTGACTGAGATGATGGTGATGATGATGCTTAAGAAAGGAAAAACTGATAGATGCTTTATTTATCTATAACAAATCAACTGTCTGTTTTTAAAAATAGTTGTCCAGATTAAATTATTATTTTATTTGTAGAAAATCTCAACAAAATAAGTTTCCGTTTCATTGTAAGGTCTTCAGAGTGCCTCAATATTTCTCCTTCGTCGCCAATAGTGTAATATTAGGTAAAACTTAGTTCTTTTCTGTTGCAAGCCTTATTACAAGACATCCTTACCAGTGTTAAACATACAGGAATATGTATCAAGAATTTAATTAACATCAAAGCACTATTATATATATACGAGGGTAAGTTTTTAAGTTCGCGGAATGACAGTGAAAAAGGCGGGTAAACGCGCTCTTTTGATGCCTACCGTATTCAGTGACTCATAATTAGTCTGCATAGTAAAATTTGTTGTGATTGGATCATTAGTTATTAATCTATCGTTGACCAAGTATTTTAATCGGGAACGAAGTGAAAAAAATGGAGAAAATTGAATTCCGTGCGGTGATAAAGTTCCTTACTAAGCAAGGAAAGTCTGTTCAAACCATACTCAATGAGATGTCATCGGTTTACGGGGATTCTTGCCCAGGAAAAACAATGGTCTACAAGTGGCATAGTTTATTTAAACAAGGCAGGGAATCACTTGAAGACGACCCGAGGCCGGGGCGCTCCGTTGAGGTGACTACGCCAGAAGTTATTGCAAAAGTAGAAAAAATTGTATTGGAAGATGCTCGACTAAAAAAGAAACAACTCGCAGAAATGGTTGGAGTATCGGATACAACAATTTTTAAAATTTTACACGATCATCTTGGCATGACTAAGGTTAGCGCACGGTGGGTGCCGAGAATGCTCACGCCATTGCAAAAACAACAGCGCGTGGAATGTTCACGTGCGTTTTTGGACCTCTGCAATGAAGACAAGGATGGCGTATTGAATCAAATTGTTACTGGGGATGAAACTTGGGTTCATCATTATGAACCCGAGTCCAAACAAGACTCCATGCTGTGGCACAAAAAGGGCACAGCACCACCCAAGAAATTTAAGGTTTCACAGTCGGCTGGGAAACTCATGGCAACGATTTTTTGGGACTCAGAAGGAATATTATTGATAGATTATAAAGATAAAGGCATTTCTATAACGGGGGAATACTACGCTTCAATCTTAGAACAGTTAAAAGAAGCCATCAAAGAAAAAAGACGGGGAAAATTAACGAAAGGTGTCCTGCTATTGCATGACAATGCTCCCGTTCACAAGAGCCGAGTCGCACTGGCTGCCCTGCATAAGGTGGGCTTCGATATTTTGAATCACCCACCCTACAGTCCAGATTTGGGTCCGAGTGATTATTATCTCTTTCCAAAAATGAAAAAAGAATTACGTGGTAAGAAATTTTCAACTGATGAGGAGGTTAAGGAGGCGGTTTCGGCGTATTTTTCAGACAAAGATAAAACTTTTTTTTACGAGGGAATAAAAAAACTAATTGAAAGATCTGAAAAATGTATTCGTGTTGCAGGGGAATATATAGAAAAAGAAAAATAATTTTGTGTTTTTATTATTACTCAATACCCTCCATTCCGCGAACTTAAAAACGCCCCCTCGTATATACTATAATATTTTTTTCATGGGCAAAGCCTTTATTGTATTTTTTTTTTATTTTTTTTTCTGGGTTTTTTCATTTTAGCTATTCATCAGGTTTTCTCTCAATTCTCGGGGTCAATTTCACTAGTTCCTTGTAGTAGCAGATAGTTACCTGTCATATAACACAAACTACCAGATAAGGATTTCTGATGAAAATATAATAATAATATCTCTTTATTGTACACCAGATTAAAGTTATAAGTGACTTAAAGCTAAAGAAGTACAAGTGGCGGCCTTATCGCCTATTGGCAATCTCTTACAGGCAACCACCAAATATACATATGTATCTGGCATATATGCCTCTATCCAAGATTTGTGAAACCGAAAGCCGTAATTATCTGGCAGATGAGTTTATTGTCATTTAAGTTTGCATTGAAATAATCTAAAGTTACTGTTGTATATTAACTTAATATGCAAATATCGTGCATCGTAGTGGGAAAAGAAATTAGAAACTTCCTACAAGTTTAGTATTACAAGAACAAAGTCTACCTATTTAATTTTATTTACATTAATGTATTAATTTATATTACTTACGTCAATGTGTAATAATATTCTGACATCATTTTATTTTTTAGGTATATATTCTTATATGTACTAATAAGTACATAATTCAGCAAAATAATTTTAACCCATTTTCGAAATTTATATTACCTCCTGATAGCGAATTGGGCAACACGTTTTCCACTTAATACAAAAGTTAACTTTATGAAAAATATGCATAAGTTTACCATCTATAATTTGATCGTTTTCGAGAAATAGTGGATAAAACGAGCGTTTCGAACATTCGAGAGTTCAAATTGCAACAGTGGGAGCAGTCATAGGAAACCGTAAGAACGAAGAGCAGATTGGAAAATGATATTGCACATATAGATAATTAAACGAATAACCACAGCATTGCAGGACAGATCAACAAATAATAAATTATTGAGTAATTATATATTAAAAAATGACTAAAATACGGAATTGAACAAGTCACTTGATTCTTTCTTTACTCCTTTCATTTTATACCACCCAACTCGCGGCCCTGACTCCTCTGAACTAGGTATACAAGACTAAAGCATGAGCTTAACCATATCAATAAATCATGTCCATGACTTCATTTATCACTCTTTGGTACTGCATATGTACTCTTGGTATCATTATATACCTACACATGATAGGGGTACAACATTCCCAAACATTATTACATAGCAATATAGTTTTTATAACCTTCATAATAAAAACCAAATTAAAATTTTGAGGAGTTGCTTTATCGGTAATGAGAAGCAGGGGAAGAGGTCGAGGCTATCTACTGATAAGGATTAAACCGACATCGGTGCGTGAGGGAGCTTAAATGACAAATATACGATTACAGATAAAATGGGAGATTCATATGAACATTCATCGGTATATTATTATTATACATACATATTTACATTAGTACTTGATAAAAAGATATCACTATCGGACACTCCATAACAAACATTAGAATTGAATGTTTTCATGTTACCATTAATATTATTTTAGAAGGCCGATCATGTTACCAGACGGATTGACGCTCACTAGAGTCAACTTAAGTAACGGTAGTGTAGGACGTTCCACGTTTTGGGATTATTGGTGTTTGGCTTCGTAAGTTATAATCTCTTGAAAAATTTACGTAGCTACGTTGCATTGTATGCCAGACAATTGGCTAACTAGGCGGCCCATCGTATACTTATTGTTATATCCATACCCTCGCCTAAATACGGCTTATGAGAACATCCGCTCACTCTTCTTGCCTTCGTCAAACCGTGTTCCGTTATCAATACCCTTAACTTGTTACAATATAATCCACTTCTTATGACAAAAGTCAATTTCTTGTTGCCATGTATGGATAAGTCGATGCAATCAATTCCGTGGTTCTTTTAATACCGCATTTAACTTCATAGCAAGCAACGTACAGAGGTTTACTTTCAAACCAATATTTATAAAATAAATAAAAATTTACGCTCCATTCAACATCAATCTTTTTCTTTACTATTTTGTTTTGTATTTGAAAAGATATTACTCTTTTGTTTTACTTTATTTTCGTTTCAAAATTCCATTCGTAAAAACACATTCCATTTTATTGTTATTATACTGAATTAGTTAGAACTATAACATACATACATAGCTTATCATAAATGCAAGTTCTTCACTAATACACATAGTTACATATTTGTGTCGGCAGATCTTTTATTTCGATAGTAATAAGTATTAGTAGACGGTGCGACCAGATCGATCGACCTTTAGTCTTACATTTTAGACATTATACTACCATGGTGACTTGTGAGCGCATAGAGTTGTGGATACGCATAGAGAAGAAAGTAAAAGTAGAACATAATATTGCAAACCTATATAAAGTAGACGTTAACTTAGTTTCTGGCGAAGGATCATAAATATAGCTATAATTCTACATGAGTTACAACAGTGGGAGTGAATTGTGCACTCCTGTCTCGTAGTCTCAGATCTCGTTATACAACTTTAAAACCGGTTACCGCTTCACTGACGTCATCCTCGAATTCCCCGATTCGTTTTTTAGACTCACGATCGAAAACTCTAAGTACAGTTCTTTAAAATGTATTTAATGATATTCTCTGTTCGATACATCTGAAGGCTATTTTAGCTAACTGACCGGTGTAATTAATTGTGCAGAAATGAAGTTATGCCAACTGAGAGTAGTTATAATTATGTGTTAGGCTGGTTTTACATAAACAGTTTGGTAAACAGCAAACAAAAACAAGTAAATATTTATAACACCTGAGTTTCATACATCCAACAGTCATTGTAAGTGGGTTGCTTATTCTCCAACCTTGGCATAATTACCTGCTAACCCCTTAAGTCAGAGATATTCCAATTTATTTATCAACCTGTTTATATAAATAAATACAATTATCTACGTGCACTTTATACTATTTACTAAAGTTCTCAATTAAAAAATAAATCACATTAAATAAAAACTAATCGGTTAGTGGCAGTCATCACCACAAAACCCGTAAGTACATAGTGTCGTGTTGGCGGGTGCGTTGTCGTGCAAAAGAAGTTGTCAATTTTCCTGTTGTTTTTCCTTTGATAACTTCCTTCAATTGTTCTAGTAAGGAAGTGCAGTATTGTCCCGTTACAGTATTACCACGATCCTTATAATCGTTTTACATTTTCCGGCCTGACACAATACTATTTTGCTAAAATTTTAAAGAATTAATAGCTTTATCTTGTACTAAAGAGTGAGTATTTTTAGCACCTGTAGTATAACTTTAGCAATTTGGCAGTAATGGGTACCTACCTTACTTATTTTACGCAATTTGAGAAACTGTAAGAAATACACACTGTGCCGTTTTAATAAATAATTTTTATAGACGTGGTTAGTACATATTTATAGTTAAAAAAGTAGGTTGATAATTACATTGCCCACCATTCAGACTCTATGTGTAAAGCTGGCCTTAACCAGCAGAACTCTGAGAGAACACTTACTACGAGAAATTTTAATATATTCCTAAGTTAAGCACCTTAACAGTAACTGGTTTTCGGATAATGGACACGAGTTATACAGCATGATACATAAGACGTTACATTACGGGCTGTTTATTTTACATAATCGTGTATTACTTAATGAGATGTTACGCAAAACAGTGTTTTCCCACTTATCCTACGGAAGAACAGGATGTTCCACCGGAATAGAAGAATTACCACTTACGAGCGCTTATTTAAAACTGGATCCGTGGGATCACCAACCCTCAGCAATCTAATAGTGGCATATATACGTAATGTTTAAAATGACTTAAATTAAAATAACTTAAACTCTAAGTAATAGTAACAAAAACAATACAATTTATCTTATTTTCTGATTGCTTCCCTTCAACTAATCTTATGCATAGACAACAACATTTTGGCATTCATATCCCTAACGAACTCTTGGTTTCTCCACATAATTGAATGCGATGACGTGCCAATAATTTCCGTTCTTGCATAACTTTATTAAAGATGAAATAATATTTTCCTCTACAATAGAAACCTAATCAATACAAACTATGTTTTATCCTTTTGCAACATTATTTTGTTCTATATCACACTTATGTGGTACAAACCCAAAAAATAAGATAGATACATTTATTCAGTTTTTTAGTTAGTAGGGCAAAGTGGCAATGAGCTGATCACTTATGTCGTAGAACAAATAACTGCTAAAGTGAGCGTGTTTTGAAGTAGACACTGCGTCTTGACAAATGTGGTGTGGGATACCCTCTGGCCAGATGGCAGGACGACTTGTGTAAGAGGGCCGGCGGCAGCTGGATGCAATAAGTAAAATGAAAGCTCTGTTGTGTACCTTGGGAGAGACCTTTGACCAGCAGTGGACCACAAACGGCTGACTTTGATGATGATACTTTTAATAAACGAACAGACTTACAAGTCAAGAGTTACAATCTCAAGTGCGTTGCCGACATTAAGTTCGCCCCAGAATAAAGTTAAAAGGGATTTGAATACCGGTAACCTCTCTTACTGAAAAGCAACGAAAAAATTCCTCAACACCGGTTTCTCGTGAGACTGTGGTTTTCTTGCAGTCTACTGACTGAATGACTCTCCCACATATAATACTTAACGACCATTTTATATTAACAAAAAAAATTACGTGAATTAGATGAGTCTAAACATTAGTGTAAAGTCCAAACTCAATTCATCGTTTAGACTTACTCAAAATAGAAAACTATATATGATTTACAATTTGATTTGATAAGAAGTTACTTATTTACAACCGTTTACAATGAAACAAAAACAAGCCATTCGATTGCTAATGTAGTTTAAAATAATAATAATTTTAGTTAAAATTATTTGCTTGTTTTATTTTAACGCTATCAGCATTCGCAGTGGATTATTATGTTGGTGACATTTTAACTTTGTTTTGAATTGTAACGCACATCCGGCACAAGAGTTCCATTAGCAAGCCGTATTAATTGTGACGATTCAATGTGAACTTTGTAAAAATATGTTTGTTTTCCTCCATATTATTTTAGTCATACATTATACTAACAGTGTCGACATTTAGACGACTTCATCAAAATTTGTGGAACAAAAACACGTTCTCAGACCTTCTGTTTAAAGCTTAAGAACGTTTTAGATCTTTTAAGTTTTTCATCAGCTGACGCACGATAAAACATAACTATTAGAAGATAATTAAATGATTAATAATTAAATGAATACTTTTCGTATTAATTTAAGTATTGCTCAATCTTTTTTTCAAATAATTCATGACTGGTTTTTAGATAAAAGCAGTTTTCGGCATTTCACTCTTTGATAATGTTTACACGAAATGTACCAGAGTACAAGGCAAAATAGTAAACCATCGACTAGTTGAATCTTGTACATGTTTTCAGTAAATTTTATTTACTCATCGGGGCCAATATGGTGATCTAGAGTATTATGTTAATGTTGTTAGACACATAATATTACAAATCCTAAGTATAAAAGCCTTTACTTTTACTTTCCTTGCGACCGCGCCATCCTTCCTTCCATCTTAAAAAGAGGAGGGACATATTATATCTATTTGTCTCTTTTTCACTAATGTAAATATTAACACAGGGCTTTATCTTCATAATCTGAGTTCCGATTACGATACCGCTTAGTCGACGTCTTAGGATCACAAGTAAAAATTCAAATGTCACTACGTCATATTCATCTCAAGTAATTTAACACTATTTAGTTCATTCTCATACGTAACTTATACACATAATAGGACTACGAAATATACTCATAGATTATTCTGATGCAATATGAATTTTGCCTTGTAATATATTGCATAATTTTATTTATGTTGCCTAAATGTTTTTCGAAGACGCTACTAAATTGAGGCAATGTTTTATAATAACGATTGAACCTTTTTTATTTCCAAATATATAAATAAAGATCACGTTTTGTTAGCAAAAAACTAACCTATAACGTCTATAAAAATATTTCACATGAATAAAAAATGGCTAAACTTGATGTTGTTAATTACCATAAATTGGTGTGTACTTGACCGTGAGAAGCGGTCATAAAAAATAAAAATATTAAAAATGTAGTTAAAGATAGATATTCCATAGATACAAATTCATCCGGATGCTTTAGCTTCTAGTTGTAAATTATGTTAGGCATAACCAGTGGACTTTATTGTACATTAAAATCCTGTCGTAAAATGCAACGTAAACCTATCTACTATTTGATGACTTTTAAAAAATTATTGATTTCTTCAGTATGAATGTTAAATTCTAACTTAACATGCTGTACACCTATTTACAAAGGTTAAGTTAATTTGGGTAGATACGCTTTAAG
Organism: Hypercompe scribonia; assembly: GCA_949316085.1. NCBI lineage: Eukaryota > Metazoa > Arthropoda > Insecta > Lepidoptera > Erebidae > Hypercompe > Hypercompe scribonia. The sequence continues at coordinate 10,868,499 of OX438981.1, read as the reverse complement.
AACTTAAAAAGTAATGCACCAGCTGAGCTCAAACTTTGACATTTGACATTGTAGATTCATTCTGTTTTATTTCTCATCAATGCAACCAAAATATGTTACAGAAAAGGATAGTGAAGCGTGGTGTAGCGTATTTATATATAAAACTGTGCTATTAATACTTAAGTTGTTGGTCAAAGTTAGCATTATAAATTTTAAAGTATTCTGTGTATTCTGCTGTAGTACAATAGTACAGTACTCTGCATTACTGCACTTATGGCGTAGTGGTTTAAACGGCCTCCAAGTCGCTCTCTATAGTGCTGAATGTTCTGGATTCAAACCCTACATGGGTCAACACTTTGTATGATCCACAAATTGTTATTCTTAATCTGGGAGTTCTTTTGTCTGTTTCTTATATGTTTGTAAAGTATCCCGTGGCACATATATACCGTATATTCTTAAAGCGGGTGTTGTGTTTAAAAAAAAATAAAGAATTACATACTAGAATGGATCCTTCATTCTATTTCCATTAAGAAAGTAGGTTCAATATTTTTAAGCTTAAAATGTAAAAATAGTGATACTAATTTTACGACGTATAAGTATTTGAAGACATATAAGATTTTCCTGTTATATCATACTTCTCTAGCGACTAAGATAACTAGAGAACTATGGTGTAACAGGAAAAATATCATGAGCAATATTGTGGTCAATCCACTCGAATACTCGTATCTGTATTTTCACACTTTAACTAGTTATCATGACGTAACTTACCATTTAAATTTGCTACTTACCTTATCATTTAAAAATAGAAAAATATTCTATCCCAACGATAATATTTTGCTTGAAAAACCTTCTGAAAAACTTTTCAAGTGGATGTTATCAAAATAATTGATAGATTAGAAAACTGAGAATAACGTATCAAAGAACTAGAAGCACAAAGGAGTAAGAAGAAATGCTTATTATAATTATTGCCATTACATATAGCACATTTACGTATATACTATTTAAAAACATACACAGACACTCAGCGGCTCTTGCAACCATTTATATCATAATAATAATGATAAATCTTAGTTAAGAATAAACTGCATACAGGCAGTTAAAGTTTTACTGGATTAAAATTTAACTGGATGTGAAAGCCAAGTAGTCAAATCATTGCCGTCTCACGCTGGCGGTTTGAATACGATCTTCGGTCGCGCACCTCTGACTTTTAGAGGTTCGTGTCCGTTAGAAATTGATTATCAGACGCTGTAACAGTTTCCTGCACTGATAATGTAAGTGATATTTAATATTAAACAACGTCAATCAACTTGCCTACTAATAGAATCTACCTTTAATATCTTAACTGGTTCTCGAAGGTTTATGAGTCCATCATCTAACTCGGTGGCCTAGTGCAAATAGGCTTTTAGATAATTCTAAGAAAATCTCTTGCTTAGAGGCGACAGATATTATGCTGTAGGAGCCACGGCCTCACAAAAATCGGTGAGGCTATCTGAAACACAAATAACTATGTCCTTCTAATTCTCTTAGGGGGGGAGGCAACGAGTGGTTATATATTATAATTTTTCAGGTGCATGTGTACATAGGTGGTACGTAGTTATAATCAGGTGTCAATAGAGAAATGTTTCTGACCGGTGCTAGTAATTAGCATTGCAAAAATGTCCTCAATTTTACTAGAACAACTAATGGCCTCCTTTATCAGAACAAAAGCGCTAAACGGAAACATCGTCATTTCGAAATGTGTGTCTAAATTTCCATTCGATAAATAATGATGCTTATATCAACCTTGTTGTTTCCTTGATACAATGTTTTGAAGCAGTTTTTTTAATATTAAGAAGTTCGTATGTTTATCATTTAAATAAGGCTATGTTTCACAATATAGTCTTAAGCTATCTGCAATACTTAAAATCAGGTTAAAGAATAGGAAGAGTTCTGCAAGACCTGGATTAGAGAACGGCTGAAAATTAAATAGCGGCAGAAATCCCATTTGTACAACCATGAACATGATAAAAAGTACACGTACATTTCAAGGCATATGTGCATTTCAACAATAACCATACATCCTATAAGTTGGTCCCGTCTGTGTCAATTAACATTTTCGGAAAAAATAACAAAAGAGAATTGTCTGAATTTCATTTAATACCGTTTAAAATTCTGAGAATGCAACGTAGCAAAAGCTTTTGAGAAGCTCACCTCGCTAAGTTAACTAACATAACATCCAATAAAGAGGATGTTTTAGTGTTGTCAGTTTATACCCAACACTTAGGTACAGATTGATTACCAGTGTGTCACATTACTGCTTTATAACGCAAACTAGTATCCATAAATCTAGACACGTTTTGAAACTTGACACTTACAAGAAAATGTAATGTGATGCAATATGTGAAAAGTGACTTTTTGTCGTTTCTTACTTACATAAAATCTAGATAACATAAATATTGTTATTGGCTACTTACACAGCTGGATCCCCTACATTTTTCAAGTGTTAAAATACAACTGTTTATTTTTCTTATCAAAAAGATCATTCTGAAGTTGTTATATAAATAAGATAAATGGGTTTAAGAATATTTTCAGTCAGAAATACAACTACAGTCATTATTTACTTCAAGATTAAGTCAGTACACACGTCACTGTACTGAAGAAAGACTAAGGCGATTATCTTTCGGATATTCGGTTTCAGAACTCAACTTAAAAAGGGGTTTACTTTTCCACATATCAAAACTTTACCTTTTTAACACTGATTATTTGAAAATCAGAAATAGAACATAAAGAATTTGATAAAATATACCTATGAAACAGGAAAAATAAAACTAGAAATTACAAAATAAAAAATCTGCCACCATATCTCTTCCTACTGTGTGAAACATTTATAAACACGATTGAATATGAAAATGAACGCAGACGTTAACAAATGACAGTTCAAAAATATTCAACAACAACAACGCAATCGTATTTCTGCTCTAAATTTCAAATTGGCTGTGGCCGTGTTACATTCATTTCATAGTAGAAGTGAGTTGCAAAACTATAGATTTTGAACTATTACGTAGTACTTCAAGATCTTATCATAGCACTATTGTTTTGTAACTATTATAAAACCGAAAATAATAGAAATTACTGTTTCTATTATTTAAAACAATTTGTATCAGTTAACTACCTCGTTAGTGTAGCGGTTAGTGAATCCTATCGGATTGTGAGAGTGAGGGAACAGGGGTGCACCTGTATTTGCGCAAAGACATGTGCACTGTAATATCTCCTGTGTAGTGGGTCTATGTCAAGTAGTACATCATTACTTTAGTGGTATTCAATGATTTGACATCCTTATCCTGATGCTGTAGTCAAACCCTGCGCTAATGACAGTCTCAGAGGTGCTAATTTATGCTATTTAAAATTTTTATAATTATTTAAACGGATATGTGTCACTCATGAAAAGAACAGAATCTGTAGATAAAGAATTCTGGATTTATGTGTTGCTACTTGTCGAGGACTTCGATTACGCGAATTACCAAAACGAAAGGCTTATTAATGTAACTCATTCATAAAACTAGTTTATTATGTATTCCAAACATGTTTTTAAATTAAAGCTCTGCTACTATTTGTGATTCGAATAATTTATGTGGGATGTGAAACGTGTATAACATGAATACAAATAAGTACATTAATTTCTTGGTTTATAAGGTTTAAGAAGAAAATTTGCCGAACACAACATAAGTACAAACAGATATTTATCACAATTTTATAGTTTTAATGAATAAAAGAATTGAACACTCATTTGTAACCCCAAATTCATAGTTTTCTAACTACTATGTAACTAGTAAGATAAGTAAAGAAATAAAATGTAAACACACAAATTGAAACTTTTGATATCTAAACCTATCTTATCACTTGCACAAACTGCAACTGTCATTCTGCTACTGAAAACTGACAGGTCGTCTAGATCGACCACCTTTATAAACAGGTATCTAATATTTTGAATTACTTCATGTTTTTTAATTTCCATTGACTAAGTTCTTCGTAGTTTTAAGAGTCTCATGAAGCCTCCATGTCTATTCTTTAAAGACTAAACCATCAATCCAGTTCGTAATTTAATCCGTCGCTCAATCGATTAGGCAGCGGCCGAGTTTATAATTCGAGCGCCAACGAATTGGTAGTCAAACATTAGTAAGCAGTCAGCGGCTACACGTACAAGGTCAGTTGCTCCACACACCACACCATCACTTCCTTGTTGGCAACCAACTCGCTTGGGCAACTGCCTCTCACTAGAATTAGGCTCCCGATTACAACACGTCACATTCACACACATCAAGTGACTGTTATAAGTACCTCAAAAATCTCCCGCACGTAAGTCTTTATTCGAATAAAGTATCAGTATACAGAAAATGACATATTTTTTTGTCTATAAACAAGTTTTGGAATTATTCTTTGTGTGCAGATAAATGATTAATATTGTAAGATTACGGACATCCAAAACTTTTCGGATAATCCTTACGGATACACGTACGAGTCTAAGTAATTATTTAGTTTTATTTCTTTGTTGTTTTATCATGTCCACATATTAACGTGGCTGCTTTCTGATTCAATACAGGCATTTTTAAAATTGAAATATTTCTTAGGTATTGATACAAGTCAAATAATATTTTCATTTAATGTATAATACCAAAATCACGAAGGCATGTTTTATATTAATACACATAATTGAGTTCATCAACCCGAAATCGTTAAGATAAGAGATCAAAATGATTATAGCAACTAATTTTTAAATGTTACCTAAAATACACCAATAACCAACATTATGTAACCATTTGTGTCATTTAGAAATATGTAGGTACCTAATAGAAAACCTGATATAAACCTGAAACTGTGTACCGCTCGCTTTCCAAAATTCTTAGAGGTTCTGATATCGGTTACAATGAATTTAAAACAACTGCAGTAAATTTGTTACCTACAATCAATGCAAATAATGTATTTCATTTAAAAGCGAAAACAGTCCCGGATGTATTATGAGATTCGGTAAATCTCATAATCTGTTTTTAAAGATAAAGAGACGTGCTATTTATTTTTGACCATAGAAAAACCTTCAAATTATGATAATATATAATATATTACCCCTGGTTTACATTTACTACTATGCTAATACTAGTAGGTATCATTCATCATCATCATCATCATCATCATGAACAGTTTTTTACAGTCCACTGCTGGACATAGACCTCTCATTAGCAAGGAGGCGTACTACACCACGCTGGCCAGACGGATTGGTACGGGGTTTGTTTCAAGTTTTCTTTCTCTGTGTAATGAAATTTGCCTGAATATTTTATTGCCTTAGTCGCCTGTTACGACACCCACGGGATGAATAGGGGTGGTAACACTATATATTCTTAATCTGTCACCACACGGACACCTTATCAGGTAGGTAGGTATCATTAGCAGCCTTTAATAGGCCACTGCTGGACATAGGTCTCTCCTTTAAAAGAAAGATGTGGCCTACTATACCACGCTGGTTAGATTGATATACGACTTGTGTTAGGTTTTCCCTCACTTTGCAGTGCTATTGTCCTGGGTATAGTGTTGGTTGTTGTAATAACTGATTGAGGGAGAAAATTATGCGCAGCTAACTCTCTTAACCGGTTTAGTTTAAAAGAAGATAGCGTAATGAGTTTACTTTTGTTAGCAGACTTTGAGAAGAAATTATAAACTTCAAAAGTCTCTGGTGGCGTAGCAACGTATTTGTGGCTCTTGAGTGGTAGGTATTTATAGGTGGTGGTAACTTACCTTCAGGTAACCTGTCTACTTGTGTACTTCCAATACCAGAAAAAAAGTTACTACCAATTTACAAATCAACAGTTAGTCACAGTTTAAAATCCACTTACGTTTGAATTATAGAACTGTTGATATCCACCATATAGTCACTTCATTAATTAAATAGTGCCTCTGAGTAATAAAGTCTGAATACTAAATAATACAGTATTAATTATTTTAATTGATAATTCACAGATTATTTGTTTAATATTTATTTTGAATTAACTATACATTAATGTATGATTAGTAATTTCTTATAAAACTATTTTACTGCCGTAATTGCATACTGCCATAACGTTTTAAGGACATAATTAAGTAATTAAATGTTACTTACTGTAAAAGGAATTATTACCGATAGTACAGTTTGAAATATTAAATTTACAATACAGAGGTTGCATTACTATTCTCTACGTATCTAAGTATAATTAAAAAAACAATCAAATTACTAAAGTGATTAAATAAATTGCTTAATAGGAGTGCCTGTAAAACTGTAAAAAACAGTTTATCAGTAGTTACAGAGCAAAGACTACAACGTCAACAACTAATAAGTGTGTCAATTGTAAATAACTCGTTTCTTCAAATCATTGATGTTTCAATATCTTTTTGCACTCTTTAGTTTAATTTCTCTAGTAATAGTTTATCAAAGCTACAGGTACTTCTTACTACGGATTACACGTATTACAAGTGTTTCAATTGCCGTGTGTATACACCAAATAGTATGGACAATGTGACGTTATGCAACAACCTTGTGTTGTTATTACATTGATTCAATTAATTAAGGTATAGGTATTTGACTAAAGCCGCATCTACTTTTTACTGCTGAATTTATCAAACAGAGAAATAGAGCTAATGTATTATATTATTTATTTTTGGGAAATATTAATTATAAATCCCCTGGACCTAGTGGTTGCCGGCTAGTAGTCCACCGAATACGTAAGGACTGATGTCAACTAACTCTTAACTTTATTAGTTTAGATACTATTAAAAATTGCAGTGATGTTTGTCACACGTTGCTGGTATTATAGTTAAAAAATTGTCATCGTGGTAGATTTTTCTTACTAACTAGAAGAAATTTGATTTTTATATAAAAAGACACTGTCAAGTTACAGTGAAGAAAATTTTTGTTAAATATTACTACTGCTATTTTGTTTAATACTGTCAATGTGTAAATATACATATTCTTAAATGCAAATTCACTTTTATTGTGTTTTCCTTACCAAAGCCTAACACTAACAGATAAGATTTCCCTTTGTCCTCCATGCCTGGATTAGAACACAACTCCTCCTTATAATGATTTCAACAAACAGGCAAGCATTGATAGCTTATTAATAGATACTTAAAAATATTTTTGTGGAGACCCTTAGCAACAAAAGTGTAGTTTTATTTCAAATCTGTCTACATTGCAAAAGATTGACGAGACAATGGAGTCTATTAATTTTTGGTCCTAGGAGGCCTACTCCTTACTGTTCTGTCTGGTAAAATATTTATTACATCTACCTACAGAGACGCTTTTTGCACGCATTTTGCTTACTACAACTATAATTTACGTAATAGAGGACAAGCCATTCACCGCCAGTCTACCCTACAGAGTGGACTTTTTCCATTGGACATTTTTCCATTTTATCACCATTAATAAAACAAAATAATAATAAATACTTATTTATTTAAATGTATAAATGAATAATAACTAACGTGTATAATGTGTGTTTACATGTTTTTTAACAATATTATATCTTAAGACTACTTTACTGTATCAGTACTACTAATAGTACACAAAATAAAAAATAAACTAAAAAATTTAGTCATATTTACTAAACAACTCTTCAAAATTAGGTTACAGACTGCAATAGTAACTATATCGCTAAGTTTTCCAATTTTTGGAATACTGCTAAGAATTTTGAATTTGACCCAATGTTGTATTTTTTGGATTACTGTAAGCATTATTTAAAGTAATTTCACAAGAAGGCTTTTATTTATTTAATACGTCAGGCACATTTGGTGCATTGACATTCTTAATGGCCTATTTTCTGCCTTATTGTAACTTTAAGATTTGCCTGAAAGTCAATACTTCCAAAAAATATTTAAAATTATTTTATAACTAATAGCCTTTAATTGAACAAAAAAAGTACATCTTACATATGTACGTTATTCTTCACAGCTAACTTAATTTACCAAGCGATGTAAGAGAAATATAATTAGTACTTACATATTGTCAAGTTACTTAAAAGCAAATGCAAAAGGATTATCTGAAAAATGCAAATTTCAAAAGATTTCTAGACAAAAGATCTTATATTAATCACTGTAAAGTCCCCGTGCGGGTTGTATATCGTCACTTGCTTGTGTCACCTGAATTTCTCTGTTTGCAAATTCAACTTGTCGTGACAAATTAACATTGATCAATATTCAAACTTATATTATTGTTAAATAAGTTACGAAAATGTTGTCGGTAAAGTTTACAAAATTAAGTAAACAGACAAAATTTGTAAGGTTTGATGTGGGGTTAATGGACACACAATCTTCTGATTCTAAACTTGGCAGAAGATATACTGAGGTAACCAAACTGCTGATGAATATACGAGTATATACTTAAATACCAAACGCCTAAGTACAGACACAAAAGCTATTATCGTACTCATGGAACGAATATAAAAGTTTTCTAATAAGACGCTTGCTTAGCTATTAGCTGGTTTAAGTATCCAGAAATAATAATTGCATACATATAGAAATCCATTATAATTATTCAGTCTGTTAGTTCTTTGTTTCTGTATAAAGAAATGCATACAAAATGTAAGAGATGAGTTTACTAAGTCTATTTGTATGTAAAATATTGAAACGCTGATTATCACTGTAACTTGTGTTGTGTGTCATATATTAAGGACATAAATGAGGAATGAAAGTTACTTTTTTTTCAAAGTGTTGAGAATATACTAAACAACAAATACTGGTGTTAACGGAAGGTATATTTTTACTTATTGTATATATGGAGTAAGTAACAGAGTAACCATCCATGTGTTGGCGAATTAAATATACGAAGTTTCGCCACCCCTACTCATCCCGTGAGTGTGATAAGAGGCGACTAAGGTAGCAAACTGCGGAGGACAACATCACTACAAACCTTGTAACAACTCGTCTGGCCAGTATGGTATAGTAGGCTAAAACCTCCTTTGTAAGGCAAGTCCTATGGCCAACAGTGGACTGTTAAAGTTTATTAAAATAAGGGTTAAACTCACTTTCTGTGACTCGGTGGGAGAGCTTTGGCACGAATGTGTAATATACAAAACCATTGTTAAGCAATGCAAATTAGGTTATCCAAACACCTAATTCTCAAAGGACTTGAGGTGGTCACCCGCTTGTAACTCTAAGTTACAGATGACACGTCTTCACGTTTGCCCCTGGTACCGTAAAAAAGTAAGTGTTGTTTGATTTTTTTTTTCGAAATTAACTAAGAAAGGTTGAGGTTCGAAGAGGTGGCGGAAGATGTTCAACTACCGGATACTTGTTAATTTAAAACTTCAACGGAAGACGGCTGTTTGATGCCTTGGTCATATGAAGACGTTCGGGTTTTATGTTTGTTTTGGTCCGGTAGTAGGTAAAAAGGTTTTTTTCAATGCAGGCATCGTGGGTTACGTATTATTAATATAGTATTCTTGTTAACCCCTCTAGGTAAGGTAAATACTTGTATTAGCATACTCCGATTGGAGGCTAAGTCTACAACCACTTGACCGCAAATCTAACACCGAGCTTCAAAAGAAACGATGAATAAACCTAATAGTATTTGGAATGAACATTCCTCAAATGTTTTTTTCGTTAAAATATAGTTTTCACGCAATAGTTTTAAAAAACATCCTACGTTATAGTAGTTAAATGCTTATTGACCATACTTTTAACACTCTGTATTTATAAAATAGTACAAATATATACTCAGTATACTAACATATTCTTTAATGGCTGCATTCAAAGCATACAAAATAAAATGGCGTATATATGTTAATCTTGTAATAAAATAAATTAACATAAACAACTTTGTGCGGTGGTTGTCTATCAGCTTCGCAATGAAATTCAAGGCTGGATGTCATGTAGTCCAAATGTACAATACTCGATAAAGTAGTAACAAAGAACGTACGCGGCATGATCCTATTTACATTTGTAACCAATTGCCCTGTATAAAATTATAATAGTTTATTTTGTTATTTTTGAAACAAAGGGCCAGATTAGTATATTAAGGCACAACTGCAGTCAATGTTTTTCGTAATATTAAATATTATTTCTTTAGATATAACAGTTACAACACTGTAGGATTATGGTCAGAGTCGAGCACAAAATCTCAATTATCGTAGACTCATCTTCGTCTCAAATTAGGCTGAGATTAATTACTTTCTGATGATGACGATCTCTGAAAAAATTATTTATTTATGTTCTACAACTATTACTGCCGTACCTGCACCCCTCATGCCACTAATAGCTGATACTTATGAGGTAATTATGGTACTAACGAAGGTACGCCAAACATGTGACGATTTATATAATAATGATTTAAATAAGACGATTTAGATAAAAACGTTTTGCGTACCTTCGACGCAAAACGTGCGATGGTATTAACTGTGACCATAAAATAATCATAGTATCATTAATTGGACTTGACTTTTTTAATTGTATAATTATTTAAATACTTATGTATTATGGTACACTTTTAAAACGGAATAGGCTTTGTTTTAAACTTTTTTTTGCTTTACTTTAAGATTTTATAATTTAAAATATAGATTGTAATAGGCTTATTACTGTTATTATTTAAATTAGTGTTATGTTACTACTTTGTTTATACTTTTCGTTATTTTTAGCCGTAGGATATTAAATATTACGCAGTAGTAGCGCTAGACCTAATAGACAGTACATATTCGTATTTCCGTAACTCTTTGATAAATCGTGATATAGAATACGTCTATTTTACTCGGCTTCACATTATTCATTACATTATTATTCGTACCAGTACTGCTCTAGTAATTATACGAGTATCTTATCCTCATCCCATCTTAAGCAGTCTGCCAGTCAGTAATGCCATATATAATAATTAGGCTATAGAGCTAAACACTTATTTTTAATATGTGTGTCATTAGGAAAGTTAGGTTAATTTCAGTGATCTCGTCTTCATGTTTTTGTAGTCATTGTCTATTGGAGACACTGTAAGCAGGGTCAATAATGTACTAAAGTAAGTTTCACTATGCTTATTAGCTAAATTATCAAAAATATAATAGTTCCCCGGACAGAGAAGATTTGAATTTACTTTAAGTCGAACTCTGTTTTCTTGTAGTATTTTTCTTTAATACAGAAACGTATGTATGGTTGCAGAAAAATATTTATTATTTTCCATCCCAAGTGTGATAGATGAATGTATGTACACGAGGCACTCGTAAACCTGTCTTAAAATCTGCAACATGTGCGATACCTACAATATTCAAGAGACCAATATTTCGTTTCAGTACCACTTGGAATTCTATTTGTACGATTGGAACGTTTGAAGCCATTACGTTATTGCAGTATGTGGAATCATATCATAGTTTATATATGACCCTCGTGTGTGCACTCGTTCACTCGCCCTACTTCCAAAACATTGACGTAGTGTACATTGCTACTTCACTTTTTTAAGCCAGAATGCCAGAAAGTCAAATAAAGTTTGTAGGTTGCCAAACTACCTACTGTCAACATTCTTTGATGCCATCAATCCATTTGTATTGTACCACCCGGTACACACACAAGCTCTTGCCTGCATTCACAATGAGTATACTGACCATAACTTTTGGTTTCTATTCATGCTTTTAGTCAAGTAGAATAGAGTCACTTTGGCAAACTCCATGAAAGAAAGCTTTGAAAATAGTAATGGCGATGTCTACAAATATAAAACAAGTGGATTCGTACCAGCCAAATATTATAGTTCACCAACATATCTGACTTTAAACTCTACACTTCTTTAAAAGGGGCCATATTGGTTTTTAGTACAAAACAGTAAAGACACATCTTTTTGTGGTACTAAAATCTTCCAGCTCGCTAAAGTACAAGACTCCGTTAATGATTCAGTGGTGAAATAAATTTTAGATAGTTTCAGTTGTATGAAATACGAAAGAATATAAGTAGGAGCACAAAAATGTATTGTGATTTTTTAATTTCTAAATGATCTCCGCTTGATATTGCATCTCCGACAATAGCTTAATGCTACCAATTAGTACCCCATGTCGATTAGCATAAAATTAATACTATAATATATAGCTAGCCAGGACTGTGAGTTTCTTCAAGGAAACTGAAAGGTTTTGTAAAATGAATAGTAATTACCTTACGCATTCCACATACGGTCGTTTCATTCTACACTATAGAAACTAGATTGCTGCTAAAAAACTTATATATTACTGAACATACACACATTATAGGTAAATTACATTCGCAGACAGAACAAATAATCTTCCTTATCACATAGTTATTTGTCCTGAGTGACAATCGAAATTACGACCTTAGTAGTTAAAGTCACTAAACTTTTTTTTTTTTTTTACGTGTGGAAACCCCCTCGAGCCGTCACCCCACCGGGGTTTACGGCGGGGTGGTGTGTCGGAATCGGACCGACTAAAACCACACGGTGTGCCACTCTGCGCGTGAGATAGGAGGGATCCGGGAACCGCTGCTATTACGACATCCAGATCCCTCCTAGCGCCTGCCCGAAACTGCGGGCACCCTCTATGGGTAAACTCTCTATTTTAGGCGACGTACGGCACAGGCGGACGTCGCCTCCTAGCGGCTGGCCATTATAGCGGGTGGAGGGGAAAACCCGTCCCGTCCACCCGCGGCCACACTCAAGGCGGCATGAGGCGCTGGTACGCGCGCCTCCGCCGCCCAGTTCGCCGGCGGCGAATTGGGTCCGAGTGGATATCATCCTCCCGGGCCTTCTCCGCCGCCTCCTTCCGCGAAATTACGTCTTCGCAGAAGGTTGCGACCGCGGTAAAACAACTGTCGCTACCGGCCATGGAGCGTATGACGGCCGGTAGCGAGAGATCTCCTCCAATAACTGCAGTGAGGACCCTACGTTGCGCCGCCCAGGCGGAACAAACCGCTAGCGTGTGCTGAGCCGAGTCCTCACTGTAGTCGCAGTGGTAACAGGCGGGACTCAATTCCCTCCTGGCGACCGAGTGCAGATACTTCCCGAAGCAACCATGCCCGGAAAGGACCTGCGTCAGTCGGAAGGAAAGGGTCCCGTGCTGCCGCCCTGCCCACTCGGCGATGACCGGCTGGAGAGCCTCCACGAGGGCTAAGCCAGCACGTGGAGTCTCCAACCAGAACGACCAACGAGCCATCGTGGCTCGACGAGCGGCCTCACGCCACACGCGTATCTCCTCGGTCGGGGGCCGTATGCCGCTACCCGCCCGGAAGTCAGCCGTCCGCCGATAAACTTCGGCGAGCACTTCCGCCTCCAAATCCCACGGGGGAGTTCTGGCCAAGGCGCACGCCGCCTTCGTCGATATGGTGCAGTAACCGCGTATGGCTCTAACCGCCAATATCCTCTGAGGGCGCCAGAGGCGAGCCCTGTTCTAGGCCATATAGCGCCATTGACCGAACAACCCCCGTGTATAGCCGTCTCGTCGCGACGCTGGCTCCACCCAAATTGGGCAAAAGTCGCCCAAGAGCAGAAGCAGCGCCGACCAGCTTTGGAGTAAGTTGTCGGAAGTGCTCGTCGAAGAGCCACCTGCCGTCGAGGATCAGGCCCAGATACTTCATCTGGGCCTTAATCGGTACGAGGACCGAATTGACTACGATGGAGGCACCGGGGGGAGGACCACGACGAACGTAATCGTTCCGATTTTCTTGGGCTCCCAGCAGCCAGAAAGACTTCTGGGAGCCTCTCCGAGATAGGTGTCCCGACCAATACGTTCTCTTCATTGGAAGAGATGTCGTCCGTCCTTAAATTTTTCTGCTTTCGCTTACTGCTTCCGCTTTCCTTTTTCTCCTTCTTTCTATCCTTGTTTTCTTTATTTTGTATTAGTTTATTGTTTTCCATATTTAATCCCACGCGTGGGGGAGAATTAATGATCGACCCGGGCAGAGATCCCCCAGTACCCGGGCAAGCGTTAATTTATTCCCAACCGAGGGGTCCGCAGGTGCCCCGGCTGGGAGTGCGCTTACGACTGAACTACCCATCAGCCATGCATCCCCTGGTCACGCACCAGAACACGGGATTCGGGGTAATTTTTTACAGAGGTTTTCTTCCTCGCAGTCCAGGCGGTTAAGCCAAGACCCTCGTCCCCGAGTACAGCCGTGAGACGTAACTACGTCACCCATCTCGAGATTACGATATGACGACGGTGGCAGGAAGATTAAATCTCCCAATGCCTACTTGGCGGCAGTGTTAGTGTACGCCAAGTCCGTTCTCCTTTCTCCACCACTAATAGTGGAGAAACTCCGACCCGTGAAAGGGTCCCACCTTCATGATTTTTTAACGAGGTTTTTCTCCTCATTGCTACGAAGAGCGAAAAGCCAACAGAGGAATCGACAAACATGCCCGCTCTGTTGGAATGGCCGAAGAAAATGGCCTCCTCTTCGTGCTAGAATATTAGCCGTTGGCGGTGATAAACATCACCATCGCCAACGTTACCAGGGTACACCACGTGGAGGTTTTCTAGCCCAACACCCCTAAAGTCACTAAACTAGACCAACGAACCTGTCGACAGAGTCTAGGCTTATTTGTAGTTTCACACACGCAAGAACACTAGCTGTGCGGTAGAATGTATAAACAATACACATGTGGACATTTACATCGCTGAATTGTACTCAACTTCATTGAAAGAAAAAGGTTATTTACAACACCACTATTTAATTAGTGATCTCAATACCCTAACATCTATTTTAGGTAGGGAAGCAGTTATAGATGCTAGATGAACTTTCCTACCATTCAAAATGTACGCAGAAGTATAAATACAACGAATTGCATTTACTCACGGAATTATAAAAACAGGTTAAGCCTTTTATAAATGTCATTTCCCGATCCCGACAACATTTTCCACTTCAAAAGGCTTGGTAGACTTTTTATTTCATCCAATTATCTACTGGCCAACCGCTCATCTTGATGTTATCGCTCAAAATCTGTCGCATAGATTAATTTATTTGTCGAACTCTTATCTTTAACGTAGTAAGACTTAATTTAAGATGTTAACACGAAAAAAAATGGTTGTATTTTCTGCGCATCAAAAGATGAAAATAGAGGATCACTCAAATTGTAATATCCTTGCATTGTAATATTTTGGGCAATGAAGCTTGGTTTGTGTCGTTTGATACTTATTTACTCACATTATATTGAAATTGGATACAAAAAAATAGATACAACACTTTTATATAATATAGATCTTATAGTAAAGTTGCTATAAAGTTAAAGAAGATATTTCATAAATGTAAAACAGTCGTTTCAGTTAAGTACGACGTTATTCAATAAAAATGTAAATATGGGCAATATATTCAACTAAAAAGGACACCAAAAATATATAGTAAATGTAAATTTGGCGTAATATATACATAAGTCTTGCTTCAACTGTATCACTTCGAAGTTGTGTTGAAAATTAAATCTTATTATGTTTCGATACACTTTTGAGCGAGTCCAAGATAATCTTTACTAAAAACAATAACAGATTACCTACCAATAAAAGAGTAGTAACTTTTTATTTGACTCAGCAAAATTAAAGAGGGTCATGCTTTAATGTGACGTTTATACAAATCTTTATGAGCTAAACACGACTCGTGGTACCGAACCATTTTGGTATGCTCGTAACCTTCCGTAATTAAGAACAGCGGCATGCATTCGTGTTGTGAACGTTTTAAACAAAAGGTTTCAGCCCATTAATACATTGTGCACTTAATAAAACAAGGTGTAGGGTGCCGGATGTTTGTCCAAAACAAACTCACGCAAAAATAGCTTTGGATATGGTCCCAATATGTAGTCTTTGTTTTGGAATGCGTGTGAGTTCAGCAATCAAATTATAAAATAAACACTTTTAATATTCTTGAGGTTAGCATGGCCTTTTTTCATAGTTTTCAAGATTTTGGATTTTCTATATTTTCTTATACCTAGTCCTTTCCTTTCATTCACATTTCAGTACTAAAATTATTTCTATGGCTTCAGTGCTTTCGAAAGATACACAGTCTCGTCACTAAGATTTTTTTAGTAGTTTTATTTTATTCGCGTGTGAAATCAAGATAAGAGTTTTTTTTTTTTCAACAATAAATTAGATGCAGACCGAGGTTGTATTAAACCCACTGTTATTACCGACATCGCAAGCGTTTTAAGGTCCATTTCGGATTATTTTATCGTTTGTGGCACTGCAGCGAAGCCTTCTATGGCTACTGTGCTTTCGCTGCTTACTATTAAACCAACTTGTGTAATATTCGGACTATTAAGTTTCACCATTACTTGTTCGTTGTACAGCAAACATACAATCGTGTCAATGTTATAAGATGTCATTTTTTAACACAAAGATCTCCGACTCAACTTTGACCAAGAATTTTCCAATTCCAATCAGTACAAGAAATTTAATTACGTGATTCGAGATTAGTGGTTACTCCGTAGTTTGGTGTGTCTGCGCTAGATAGTACTTATAAATAAAACCGTTTTTCAAACGGCTACGAAACATAAAAAACATAGTTAGTTGAATATCAGGCCTTAAGCTGCGAATTTTAAGCCTCACGTCACGTTATTCATGCTCTCTTACTGGGTTATTGCGAGTGGGTGAGATCCCTGGCGCCCCTGGATGGTAGTTGGAAATGAATGTAAAATTTTGTCCCAACGACTACCAGTGATGGCCGTTTTGTAGTGGCCGTGGTTATAACCTTTTTATATTAATCATATTTGAAATTATATTTTCGCTCTACAGATATAAATACCCATCTGAAGCGTAAGTTGTCCACATAAGTTGTTTACGAAGAACATATATTTATTACTAAAAGCTCAAATAATAATAACTTTTTAAAAATGAAAATTCATAAGCCACAATTAGGTTTCCTGTTTTTGCCTCCGTAACTATGAACTAGCGAAACTGTCTTTAGTCTCACTATGTTTATAGAAAGTAAACTACAATTAAAATTACTATTAAACTACTGCCCTTTGTAACCGCATTCAATTCAGTACCATACAACCAAGATGCATTCCATATGACTTTTATAGTATATGACAGGTGATATATAACCGGTAAGCTATTTATTCCATCAATGGACAACGATATGTAAGGAAAAATATAAATTCGCATTCAGAATGTGTTGGTAAACATAGTGGACGCAACATGCGTATTGCGTAGATTATGAATTTTAACATTTAAATCGCCTATTGAGAATAAAGAAGTAATTTTGGGTTCCTCGTTTAAAGGTCCAACATCTACTTCATCCAAAAACTTTTAAATTTGTTAGTCCTAAACATGGTTAATCGTTATAATTAATTTAAAAACAGTAACTCAAATTGTTCGTACCTCGATCAGCTCTTAAGCTCTGAATTTTGTAACTTACCTGTCAGCCTAACGTTTTAACCTACCATTTTCAAGAGCGTATAGTCGTGACAAGGTTCATTAATTCTGCTTGATTAATTAATGCGCTGTGTTGATTATAATTTTGCTTGATTGGTTGCATTTTATAGTTTAATCTTACTTTTATTAAAATAAAAACAAGTCCTTAATGTCACAACAATAGTAGTTACCGTTTTTATGAATGAATTTCTTTAAATTTTGCTTTTATGGTAAGGAATATTCAACGTGACTCGGGAGTATACTACTCGGGAATAAACTACCATTAAAAAGTGTCCCTCGTGGATAGCTCAACATAAATATATAAATTAAGAAATAACAGACTAAATATCAATTGGTACTATGAGCACTTAAACGTCATTAGTGTTGTCATACTCATACATACTGTATAAGTAAATATAATTATAAGCTATGTTTATCACCATTAGAACTACAAAAATACATATTAATAGACGTTTAGGTAAATATCATTAATAAATATTTGAAGAATAATTAATATCTTTGATTAAACTTAAGCGATTGTGATCCGAGGAGACTGTATGCGATTAATACGCAAACATCTTAAAAAATTAGAAGTAGTAGTGTAGTAGTTGCTTTAATATTATGTATTCACGCAATAAATACTGAAAAATGTAACTGATATAATTGGCTGTGAAAAAGTGAAGTACTCAACGGAACCTGCAAGAGCGGCCATCAAACTTACGCTTCACAATTTTCGTTGCTTCAAGGTTATAACTTTGATTGGGAATTACAGGCGCCGCGTACTTTTATATACCTCCACGTGGCAAATTGGCGTAACATTTAGATTATTGTCGGCAGTTTTTTTCTTGCGTCATTATATCTAAATGAAAAATACCCGTGAGACAGAACACACTGAGACGAGTTTTTATACCGGTATTTAACATTAAACTCACCAGATAATCCGAGAATTATAAAAAAAAGAATGATTTAATAAGTTTCTCAGAATTTCCAAAGAGATGAGTCGTTATATGTTGCCAGCATTCAAACACTTTCTACCGAACTGACTAGAAGTTCTACGTAGGTCTAGGTTCTTTCTCACGATAGTGGTGGAAACATAGGACGTCGTTCTTGCATTGGGTATTTGTGTCATATAGTGATCATAAGACGAAGTACCTAGTTCTCGGGCGTAGAATGTGCTTTGGAACAGTTCTTTGTTGATTTGTTGAAAAAAGGCACAGAAAAATAAAATTAGAACAGATTTTATTTATTCTATACGTGCGTTTAATGTTATGTAACAGAACTCTTACAGGCAACTTTTACATGATTAAATAATTATATATTGTAAGGTTAAAAATGGCGTTTGTGGTGCAGGTTACTATAGACAAGTTTTATTATATTATATAACAATATCTTTGTGGCATTAGACAAATAAATATAAATATTTTTCTTTGATACAAAAATAGAATTGCCAATTCTGTTATATTAAAAATTTTGTTTATCAAACGAGAGTCCTACTTTAACAATTTTAATGTGACAAAGTAAATAACCTTTAATATTCGCTAATAAAGTATATAAAATAATGTGAGTTAGGTAGAACATTATAAGTAGCCCGAGCTTTTCCCTACTGAGCAACTCGATACTTAATGTTGTTATTATACTATCATTTTATATATGGCCTATGATGCTAGAAACTGACTATATGACCGTGGCTGCATCATAGAACGAGTACGTTAAACTTATGTATGTTTAGTTAAGAAATTGAATCATCATCGTAAACCTTATCAAGATCCTTTAATAGTCTACTACTGGACATAGAAATTGAATAAACCTTCAAAATAAAAAATAATGATATACATAATTGAATCAAACACATAATTTCCAATAAAAAGATAAAATGTTGATTTTTGTTTATTCAAATTTATAACAGCTGTTGTCCGTATGGTGATGGATTAAGAATGTAGAGTATCAATAGTAGTAGTATCCTAGGTGTCGTAAGAGTTCACTATGGGAACAAAGTACACAGGACAACTTGCCTGGGATGTACCTCAATCGTGAGGTACGGTAAGGAGGACTCCAGAAATCGCTAATACGTTCCTTCCCGACTGCCGAGGTAGGCTACCACGAAGTTTAGTATGTAGACCAGTTCTTCGGGAGTCCCACACACGCCCTTTATCCCTCTACGGAGGGTATGATGCGAAAAGTATACCCTGCGTAAAAAAAAGGACAACTGCAGCACTACTAAGTTAAGGAAAACTTGAAACAAACCTTTTCTTTGTCAACCGATATAGCCATTGTGGTATAGTAGTCCAAAATCTCTTTTCTGAGGTGAGACCTATGTCACACAGTGGAATATTAAAGGCTGTTAATAATAACAATTATTGTTAAAAGTTTTCCTCTGATTACAATTATATTCGTGTATCCATGCATACTAATAGAAATACATCATACAATTAAGTACAGATAAATATTACTTAACTCTGTTTCCCTGACAACATGAACTCTGCTTAATGGTGTTGCATGTTTCTTCGTCCTTATTATTTATCGTGTAATTAGGAACTAAATGAATTATCTCGTTAATGGGATCCCATTATTAAAATCAATTTACAAGTAGTTGATCCAACATAGTTCTTGTATTAATCTTATTTATTAATTGCATTTACACATGTATAAGTACATTAAACTTATGTTGGTACTAGTTCTTATTTCAATATTATAAGTATTTATAATTATAAATGTAAATAATATGTGATTGTAAATTTGGAATTGTATTATCACATTCGAATGTTTAAAAATATAGTTATATTATTAACATATGAACTAACTTAAAAAACATAATGATGTAAAATTTAAATTACACGATGAATATAGCACAAAAAACGTGAGACATTAGTACAGTAACAATAAGAAAATCCTTTTTAGTCTAAAAAGTGTTTCATATTATAGAAAGTATGAACATTTACACGGGTTTCAACTACTTTTTACGTGTGGTGATGAATTAAGAATCCAGAGTGTTACTATCTCTAATCATCCCATGTGTGTAATTAAAGTCAATTGAGGGAGCAAAACTCACTAATTTTTCAACGTGTGGAAACCACCACGTGCCCTCACCCACCAAGGTGTATGGTGGGGTGGTGTGTAGGAATCGGATCGACTAAAACCACACGGTGTGCTACTCTATGTCTGTGCCATCTTGTCTCGACGTTAGGCTTCATCCAAATTAGGAAAAGTCGCTAAAGCTATTTTCGAGGAAGCTTTCGGGAGTACTCGTCGAAGAATTATCTCCCGTCAAGGACCAGGCCCAGACAATTAGTCGGGGCTTGGACGGGTACGAAGACTGAATTGACTACGATAGACGCGGGATATCCCGTCGACAGGAGTATGTGTTCCAACCGCAGCGGTCATAGGCTCTCAACCACTTCCTGCTGGAAGCAGCTGCTACACTTTGGCCCGAGGCGCGATACTTTTGTTGTGCCGTACCTAAAGGCCAGTCCACGGGTCACGATTGCGACCCTCCAGCATCTCTTATCTTTTCACTTATTTAGCGTATCTCATGACACACTTCAGATATTACAGTACCTTTCAGTACTCCTCATGTAGCTCTGTGGTACTCCTAGCAGTCTTTGCGGAGACTTCACCGATAGCGAATGTAGGATCTCCGGGCACGAGTGTGCGCCGCGAAGACATCTGCCAACTCCTGAGAGAACCAGTAAACTTCGGATACATGACCGCATCCTAAATTTACGTAATCGGATCACGAAAGCGATCAGCCCACATGTCGACCTCCTCAGTCGAGGTATGCGAAGATAGCCAAGAGTGAATACCACAGGCTACCGTGGAAAGCGAGTCGAGCACCACTCCGCGTGTCCCCAACCGAGGTTTTGCATCTTGGAGAGCTCAAATCAGATGTATAGGTGATCTGAGAGCGACAGTTCAGTTCCTTACTTGTGTAGCGAGGCCATGAGTAGTGAACGAAAAGTTCACTATCGACTCCCCTGCTGTTGCACGCACATATTGGTGGAGTCTCTAGTTAATAAACAGAGCCTCCACCAATACCACTACACCAATTGATGCCGACCACTCCTCTTCAGCCTCACCCTTTGCGTCCATTCTGAGGCAACCTCATACAGTAGACCTTTCGTTTGAGTCTCTCAGCACAAGGATGTGTCCAGACGTTCGATCGAAGATCTCCAAACTGTTGGGAAATAACTATTACAGACTCGCCCCGGTCACCCACCCACGGACGTTTGGATGGGGAGGAGCGTAATAGAGCTCCACTATTACGGCAACACCAGTCGACCATTGCGCCATTGTTTGCAGGAAGACGTCCTGCGCCGGTGTTTCAGGTTCATCTGGACAAAGAGATTGGAGACTTGGCCCATTATTGGACCGTCCCCATAACCTCTATCATGGACGACGATGTCGACGCACGACCGACTTTAGACGTAGCCTGGGTCGACAGACAAGCTCTCAATTATTGGCACATTCCGTCGCTTTGTGCCCCGGTTGACTGTAGTGGAAATATAATCTGTTGCAGACAGAACAATTTTTATGCCTGACATTTAAAATATCTGTATCTATCGGCCTTGCCACCAGCACTATAATCCTAGCGTTCACTAAACTGATGATCAAAACCAAAACTTTTGTCGATGCTACTTGACAGCTGATCCACACAGTGCCAGGCCCTCTTATACGTGTTGCACCCCATCTTCCCTTTAATTGCAACGTGGACATTCTCGGCCGTTTAACGTAAAGCAAACTCTAAACCAAACCGTCTGGGAATTTGAATATAGTAAGCTAAAACTTTCTTTCTCAGAAAGGTTTATGTCCAGCAGTGGTTTATCGAAGGCTGTTGATGATGATGATTTCAGGAATAGATATGGTATACTTCATTATGCCTTTATGCGTAATCAACTATTATATTTACTATTTCTATAGCAGCTTTTCAATGAGTCTGTGTCGTAATAAATGTCGGTTAAAGGTCAATTATAATACGCTTGTTCATTCAGCAATTTCACTGTGAAATCTATTTGGAACGCTCATTTCGAATTGAAAGTTGCAGTTAGATTTAACCAGTTAACAGTTTTGAAACAATTTTATCAATTTTTTACAGTAAATATAAATAAAATATAATATTAATAAGAAAGTGTTTTTATTTGTTTTTATTTATACTGATAAGTTATGTACAGTGTATTGAGTTTCATTATGATTTGTCCTCTTACTTACCTTCGAAGACAGTAACTCATCAATCATCATTGGTCTTTTACAGTCAACTGTTAGACATAGGTGTCTTTTTAGCAAAGAGGTTTTGGCCTACTATACCCTGGTCAGACTCAATAAGGAGGCTTTGGTCTACTACGCAACGCTCACTCATTATCTGTTTGCTATTTGCATTTATTTGCTAAAATAAATACGACACGGTAAACTTTTAGATTACTTTCAATCTTCCTGATAAATACATGTTTGACCCTGACTTTGACTCACAATAGCTATATTTAATGAATTTATATTATATTTGTTAGAAATTCTGCAAATAATTTATGTTAAATATATGTAAATTGGCCTCAAAGTTTATTAACACCACATGGCAATTTTCCTTCTTTATTAACAACCAAGATTTTCTCGTGACCATTAATCTAAAATTTTATTATGCGAGGCCAGGTACTTACACATTTTAATAACTCTTAGGTTTCACTTCAAAATTAACTCGACGATTATATTTTCAAAGTACATTTCTCTTACATTTTCCTAATATGTAATTTGTTACATCTATTAATAATAACTATTGTAAATTAACTACAAACATGACACTCTAATCAACAGTTCAGGTGAACGAGCGCTGCTCTTAAAATGTGTATCAAGAAGAAAGAGATTGATTGTTTTTAAAAACTACATTTACTTGGCCCGATTCTGGGAGATGAAGACAAAAAAAGGGCAACACAGCTATGATTTCGATTTTAGGTTTTTATGGACACCGCTAGTGATTTTACCATTAGGCGACTCGTCCACTTGTTTGCCCAGCTATACCATATCTCATCCAGTACCCAGTATTGCCATGATATACCGCATACACACTTATGTGTGGTGAAAAGATCTTATACTTCAACCCGTCTTGAAATCATCTCTCTGCTTGAGTGATTATATTAGCTATATTGAAGCTATAATTAGCTTATTATTGAAAATTGAGAATAGATGAAGTATAAAATCACCTATTATTGCCATATAGATCAATCACCTTTGAACTAGGCTGCAACTATAAATTCACAATATGATCGCAACAGTTCATAAAGCGTAGGATTTAACGACTATCCACAGACGAGTTGCATAATGCACTTTATGTAATATACAACTGTACTTGCAGATTTATAGACACATAGAAGCATTAAATATATGATATTAAGTAACACAAACAGTAGTTTTATAGCTATGTAAGTAAATAAACGCGAGCGGTCTGTATGAAAAGGTAAAGTGATGTTGAAAAATAATAGCTCATTTTAATTTAATTAGTCATTCAAATACTTTTTTATTTCTGTTTTGTTTGAACCTCCACGTTCGTGACACGGCGTTTGCGCTAATGTTTCAAGTTGACGTAAATCTGACTTTAATTTGCAGAAATTGTTATCATGGAATGTTTTGTATTCGCACCATTAAAATTTAGAAACACGAGGGTAAAATGATATACTATATTACTGTATTGTCATCGCATCATAGGTATTCGATTCAAAATATTAACTCTAAAACGCAGCTAAGATATTCTAATAATTTCTAAAACAATGTCCAGCTTAGCTACGCCTGTTAGGAACCGAATTGATTCAACGAACAAAACCGGTCGTACCGCTTAACAGATATGGTTTCATTTCACTTTTTAGTAAAGAGTTATTCTTAATCGTAAAATGCCAAAGTAATTATGGAATACGTAAGTAAGTAGACAATGGACGGAACAGAAATTGGGATTTAGTTTCACAGACCATTGAGTTTTATCGACAAATTCGAAAGCGATTAGGAAAAGGTTACGAAAGTAAAAGTAAATTTTGAATTAAATCTTGCTTTTTAGCCCTGTATTAAAACTTGTTCCCGCGGCCCTTGCTTAATGGAAAAACCTTGTGAATTCGATAAGTTTTTATCCTTGTAATTGGACAAGTTTAGAAATTAAAGTTGTAGGTTGGATGTTTAATCGACTTCAATAAAGAACAGGTGACATTTCTTATTTATTTTAGTTGGTTATTAATATAACTTTTTAAAGTTATTCACAATAATGGTTGCATATTGTCTTAAATCCGAAAGATAATTCAAATTCTGAATTGACCAGGTTGTCTTTGAACTTTGGATGGTTGCACAAAATCAGCTTTCTCTGATATTACTAAAAAAATTACCCCGATTCTGATCCTAATGATACAGTGCCTATCATATCTTTATTGATATTGTATATTCGAAAGACACTGTCTGTTGGTCTGTTAGGCTTACTGGTCCGTTGATCATGGTGGCATTTTACATGAGAAGTTGTCAGAGTTAGATAGAATACTTTTTATCCAGAAAAAAGTACTGTTTATTGATCAAAAAACAAATTATATAAAATAAACAATAAAAAACAATATATATCTCAAAATCAATTACGATCATAGCTTAATCTAAAATATAACATGATTTATGTGTTATAATTTTATGAGCATATAAACTGCCGTGCAATGTATTTGTAGAGTCTAACGTTTTTCCTAAAGCTTAAGTAATACAGGATTAGTAACAAATATCTTCAAGTTTGGTCATTTTTTAAACTTAAGAGGTTTTGTTATAGTCCTCTGTGTCGTAATATAGCAGGGGACAATATCTCAAAGTGGACTAGATGTTACACAACATCGGTAGAATGCAATGAGGTAGGCAGGTTGTGCACTATTGCGTGACGTGATTGCTATTCATGTCTCAAGCGATATTACACACTTCTAACTGAAGCTTTGCTTTCTCCATATCTTAAAAATGGATTTGAGTAATATTTACAAATATCTTTTCCAAAATTATGCAAACTGTTGTCTTTGGTTTAAATGTCATATATTCTTTGTAGTTATGCCATGACCAACTCATCAATAATCATGTGTAATTTAGTAGACTTGACAGCTACTTACACGTTACCTTTTTTTTTGTATGTCTCTAGAATAATAATTCAGAATACAAAATTTGTCTTTTTCTTTCTTTTAAAAAGGTTTCTTTTAAACTGGCACACTTGTAGGCTAAGTTGACCACTCTCACTATATCAGCTTTATGTCCCCTTATGTACACCATCACACCATCCAATCAAGCATACGGCCCTTTTAATGAGAAGCTGGTTAGAAGTGCTCAGATAGGCTTATAAGAAAAAAGGGTTCAAAATCAGTGCTATCATTTTTTTTGTACCCTATGTACACATAGGACAGCCATAGGCTTAAGTACTACAACACCCCTTTTTTGGTGTCCAGGATGATAGCTTTTATAAGTACCTGTGCCGCATTGTATACCTTTTAACCACTTACGCTAAAACATTGGCAAGACAAATATGAATACAATTATTTATATGACAAATATGGTTTGGAGACGTGTGGCTAATGTTTTAGTTAAATATTCTTTTATGTACTTACCTCAGTAAAACGTAAATCAATATCTTTTTTGTGAAACACAATGTCGGATGTCCCACCTCGATGGACTGACCTGACGACCTGGTCAAGGTGACTGATCATTAATAGTTTCAAAGTAATAAGCTTTTATGTATCAGTAATTTTGTTTTATTCAGTTATCGTTTTCTTTTTAAATTAAAGATTAGAGTTTCAGTCATGTTAAGTATAATAAAACTTATAGAAATGGGTACGAATATAATACAAGGAACGTAGATTGTCGTAGATTGTCACGTCTTTTCGTAATTATTGATCGGTTAAAGTACCGATATATATATATTAAATTTAACACAGTTAAAGTAACTATCAACCATAGTGTGTCTGTACTTGAACAAATCAGTTAAAATCTGAAACTCACTACTAGCGCACGTGTTTCCTTCTCACTATGATCCTGGGTCCTTTAAGCGGGGTGTAAAACCTCATTGCCGCCATAGTGCCATCGGACACCATATTGCAATATTGCATTAACTGCATTCGCAATAAGTATGGTGACCACCACTCATGGATTCTATTCATGCTTTCCGTCAGAAAAAGTCATTCTAAATAAATAAATGAAACATTTACTCTATCACATCTTAACAATCATTTACATTTTTTTAACATATCTCTCTCCGCTTGCCAGTTGATGTCGCTGTAATACATAAAAGCTATAAATAGACTGATTGCCTTTTATTTAATTAACATCCACTAGAATAATGAAAATGCAATTAAATTTAAGATATAGAACGACATAAAATTTTCAAAGTAGCTCGGGAACTATTTCTACAATTTACATTCAAAGTACGGGAAGGATGTCTGCACAAAATATTTGACATTGAGAGTTCGATTGCACCACATATATTGTAATACTTGTATTTTCTAAGTATGTAACACATAAATGGTCTAGTGTCTAGATCTTGACAGCTGGAGGTCGAGGGTTCGATTTCCACTCAGGACAAATAGTTGTGCGACGAACAGGATCATTTGTTCTATGTCTGAGTGTACTTTATTTTTAATATGAATGTATTTAGTATAAGTTCGTTTACCAGCAGCAGGTTTATCACTGCGACACCATGTGTAATATATATAATAATAGCTTTACACATTTTGTTTTATATTGAGCGTAAAAATGAACTGGATACCAAGAAGTATTTTAAAAAACTAAACGCACGTATCTATTTACGACAACGTTTTCTCTTCACAGCGTATATTCAAACCCTATTTAATCGTTTGTAGTTTACAAATGATCTAACTGTAGGAGCTTCCCTTCCGATTATTGCAAACTATACAACATACAGGTTTTGCCGTCCGATTCCCAACAAACTGGTTCCTTGTCCGTAACGCCCGCAAGTCTGCCTCGCCCAAACAAAGATGTTGAGCAAAAAATACAAGACACACGTATAATAAACATATCAATATTTGTATAGACGCCAAAGTTTTGGTAAATGTGGTACGACTAACTTATATTTTTTTAAAATTATTGTAGCTTTTTTTAAGCATTCACGGTTCTTACACATAATTATAATGCTATGCTACAGTGAGTCCCAATCGAGTGGTAAATAAAAGTAGAGGGGAGTAATCAGAACTTAATTAAGATTAACTATTACGAAAGCAACATGAACAACAGTTCAGTATACTATTCAAGGAAATTTTGAAGCAAGTCAATCCGCTCTTTGGCAGTAACTTCGACTTTGACCTACCTCAATTCAATTCGAGCAATTTATTATCGGAAATGCAATGATTACAATGTAAAAGAGTCTAAGCCTCATCATGATCAGCTTTCGGCTCGCTAGACTAGGTTTACCTCTTCTGTTGTTCACCACTTTATTCGTACGGAATCCTGGTGTGGTAAGATTACTAGCTTCGATATTGTAAATTAAATCCAGTAGAAAAAATTCACATTCAGTAAGTAAATATCAAGTCCACTTCACAATAATTACTTTGACTCTACTAATGACTAAGTACTACTAACTTAGCTATTCGCAATATATGTATATCGCGGATACCTTTGAATTCATCGTGTCTAAGTATGGCGTTCGTAGAGTGAAACCTCAATCTTCGATTCATATCACTATGAAAAGTTGAAACAAGTGTGTTTGTTGTTATTTTATTAAATGATTTTTTTTGTGAAAAAATGTGATTGAACTGTAAAAAATTGTCAAACCTGAGAACGACGAGTGAAATTTATAGACCTTGACATTGTAACGATTACAGAACAGGTAGATTACGTAACCTTGGTAATGTTCAAGCATGTATCACGTTACCAAACCATGCTATACGACTTGATATATCGTCGCCACATATAGACGTGACTGGAGTGCCTTCTGTGGGGTTTTTGAATATGCTACAATTTGTATTTAATTACAACAATGTTATCTAGCAACAATTCTGTGGTAACTTTTAAATATCGTATATTTTCCATTTACAAATTCATAATTAGTCCAAATATAAATAATTGAGTAAGGGGACGGACAAGAGTTTCGAGTTTGTAATAACACCAAATGGATTTTTCCATTCAAACATTGCATTAACAAAAATTGTAACAGATGTACCACGTATTATTTAATACTAAATTTAATGCCTTTTCTAGAATGAATCAAGTTGCAAATGTATGATCACATGTAATAACCTACCGTATCATTTAATGAATACTTAATTAATCGTATTCACAACTTGAGCATAAAAAAGTAATGCGTTTCGTTTTTTATTTTATTTTGGAAGCGTGCACGCCCACCTTGAATATTAAAAGCAATCAAATCGCAAGATCGAAAAAAATAGGCATAGATACTGATATCGTCAATTGATAGATTATTCGTACATAGTTGATTCGATTCTGCAATAATATGACTTTGGCACCTGCACCAGTGTCATTTAGTGTGTAATGTACTTTGTTATTGTAAAGTAATTGTTAAGTTTAGTTTATCGTTACTACAATTTTTATATTTTCAGAAATTTTGAAGTACGTCAACTGGTAATCAAAATCCGAAATAAAAATGTAAATATCCATTACCTCAAACCTACTTCTTTACATATCAATTCAAAAGCTAATAAAATGTGGTGAAATCTCATTGCAATAATGTGTAATATAGAAGATGAAAACTGGAAATATATACATAAAATTTGCATACTAAAGCTTTTCAACGTTATTTTCAACATCTTTATCATAATAGATAGTGAAGAAGTTAGTGTGGTCATAATGGATGGTAGATTTTCGGGTGATATTTAGCATTTATTAAATGTCATGGAAAAATATTTTAATCAAAAAGTAATTGAGAATAAGGCAGATTGTTTTATAATTATGCAGATAAAGTTACTCTTAAGTTGGGGCTTCAATACTAACCTTTGACATATTTCTGTTAATAGTCTTGTTCGTGTTTTGTTGTTTACCATAATAGAGTCTTAAGTCAATCACAGCCAGTCATTGATTATTAATATTATTAATCATATGATGTTAATGGCGAAACATAATATTAGTTCAATATAACAATGTGGTGTAAAGTACCCAGAAGTAGTAGTTTCTAGAGTACGCATTAGTTCAGTTCATTCTTATTTCAATGAACCGGTTCTAAGCCGATAGGTCAACATTTTTTTACAAATACATTTTTTATTTATTTATTATCTTATAAAAACAAGTCATTTACGATAGTGTTACATGTACTAAAAACGTTAATAAGAACCTCTACTATATATTATATTAGCAGCTAGTTAAGTTATTGTTCACAGAGGTTTACTTAGAAAATTCTAAACGTCGCTGTACTGGAGTTCTGTGCATAAAATAATTAAAAATGGCAATATTTAAATAAAAAAATGGTTTATTATTATTACCTTATTATCTAGAAGCAACGTACACTACAGAAATATTGCCTCGGGGTCTGTATCTGATCTGTATTAGAGAATTAGTTAGATATATTCTGGAGTTCACGGCAATCAAAGTTGAAGCCAAAAGTTATTGCGTAATTGTGAAGAAGACTTGTAATAACAGAACTACGTAATCGGTGAATAAATTAAATTATATATTTAAATTGAACCCCATGTGAAACTGAAGTGGGTCGCTAGTATATTTAACTATAAATTCGATCCGAAAATAGAACCTTAATAGCGAAAAGCAAAAAA
This sequence comes from Hypercompe scribonia, assembly GCA_949316085.1. Classification (NCBI taxonomy): domain Eukaryota; kingdom Metazoa; phylum Arthropoda; class Insecta; order Lepidoptera; family Erebidae; genus Hypercompe; species Hypercompe scribonia. The sequence continues at coordinate 10,838,504 of OX438981.1, read as the reverse complement.
ACTTGTATCAAGGTTTGAATCGTGACGTAAATAAAAATTATACAGTTTTTTATTTATAGCCATAATAAAGAGACAGAAATATGAGTTATATTTTAGAATTAAGTTGAAATTGCGTCGATTGCTAATAGCGTTATCCAAAACCGGAACAGATTAATTACGCATGTATCATCAATACTTGTGTATTTAATCTGTTCAAGTTGAATGATATGAATGATTGTATATTATTCTATGAAGATATTAAGCTTAGATATATACTTAATTTAAAAAAACTTAAAATTATGCAAGAAAATGAAGTAAATTTAGTGTTAAAAGCAATAAACTGCATGAATCACTCTTAAATTTTACAAATTTAAAAGAAATGTGAACATTTTACCTTTGAGTTTAGCCAATTGACTCAATATCTGATGAGGAAATATGTGAGCTGTTATTTTTTTAATTAGGTTATTAAAAGTAAGATAAAGTTCGATGGTGACGGATTAAGAGGCGACCAAGGGAGCAAACCATGCAGGACCCATCGGGGTTTACGGCAGGGTAGTGTGTCAGAATCGGACCGACTAAAATCACACGGTGTGCCACTCTGCGCCTGACATGGGAGGGCTCCGGGAACAGCTGCTATTACGACATCCAGATCCCTCCAAACACTACCCTTTTGGCCAGTGTGGTATAGCAGGCCATCACTTAGTCGCTTAGGAGACACTTTTATTTATTATAAAACGTAGGTACCAGTAGTTTATTGTAACCAAAGTGAATACTACTTTACTGCTTTCCATATGTATAGCTTACTCAAAATTGAGAAACTACGAATTTTTGCAACGTCTACATACCACACTAACAAATAGAAAAACTGTTAATATAGTTGGTGATCACCCCTATTTTTGTGCAAATTTATTCCACCTTAGGATATTTATTCAATATTGCCTAAAATATATATATGTCTGTCGCCCTAACGTCGGTTTGTTTGTTTTACTTTAAAACATTAATTTCTGAACCGATTATTATGAAATTTTACATACATTTTGTCAGAATCGCATGTATCAGACGAGTCTGTGGACTTAGGGTACCTTTAATCCAAAAATAAACAAGTGTTTGCGAGAATTGCAAAAATTTAAATTTATGCGAAACCGCTAAAAAAACCATCACCAATTGCGAATCATGTTAAATAATTACAATTAGATATTCTCTGCTAATATTTCATGTTGTGTAATAACAGAAAAGTATATAACATATTAAATTAGACATTACATGATAACTGTTCACAGCACTAAATAATATTATACGGGTTGTATTTGAAATCGTGTAAATTCCGCGAACAGCTTCTGTTGGGTTGATTTTTGTTGTGTAAAAAAATTGCAGCTGGTGACATAAGTAAATAAAATTTAGTGTTTTTTCCCTTTACAACCTGTATTATAATACATAGTTTGAAGGATTTATAAGTATTTGAATTTCTCAAGTTAAATATGTACGTGTAAATTTGCATGTAAAAAGATACCTATTTATTTCATGATATATTAGGAAATGAATCACTAAAAAAACAAGTGAAGGGTTTTTTATAACCTACGAACGTATACGACATCATAGGTACGAGTTTGGTTTTAAAAATAAAATACTTAAATATAATGTATACGACTTTCAAACTTGTAAAAGTCCCTTTTTGGACACCTTTTCGTGACAAGTAGGAGGTGTTCAACTTTGAAGGTTTTTATTTATAACGGGTTTAAAACTTGGGACAAAATATCAAAAATAGGTATACATACCCCTATACATTTAAACTTACATTTAGTCGAACTTAAAGTTGGTTCTAGATCATCTCTTCAACGAAAAATTAAGAAACTTTAAAAACTTTTCGTATGATGATGAGTCTGTTCCGAAGTTCACTACGACCTGGTTCCGATGTCTGCACGGTTTGTGTAGTGGTTGAAGCGTCCGCGTTGAGAGTTGAGAGTTCAAACCACATATACCGTATTACATGTGATCCACACATTGTTGTTCTCAGTCTACATATTCTGTGTCCGTTTCATGTATGTTTATAAAGTCCACTGCAATACAGGAATATTCCTTACGCGAAAGTTGATTTAAAAACAGAACAAACAAACAGAAAAAGATGTCAACAATGAGCTTCAGACGAAAGCTCTACTCAGGAGCGGAAATTTTTTTAAAAGAATTATTGTAGCAACACTGACTGCATTGAAATACCTGTGTTTAAATAGGTTTAACTATTGCACGACGACTAATATCGTCGTTTCCGTTCTTGAGACTTTTTGCGTAATAGATCTACTTGACTAATACATATATTCTTAAACAATATTTAATCATTATGAAATTTGTACTACTTTTAATTTAATTGACTTAACAACTATTTTGTGTGTGATAAAAAATACCATATCGACTATTATTAATTTAGGGTGAATCAGAGTACCCACATGCGAGAGTGCCATCTACAGTCGTAGGTAGCAGGAGGTACGTCGGGGAACCAGGGATTGCCTTACTAGGTTGCACCTGGTTCCTAGGCTAATGGTACCTGAGACGGCGTGCAGTTTTTGGTCGGTTCGAGTCAGACATAACCACCTTTCAGTGCTATCCGTGGAGATTTCCACACAAAAAAAGAAAAATCAGAGTATATTCTAAATGTAATAACTATTTATTAGATCTAACGATATAGCGTTTTTTTGTTTGATAGAGAATTGTGAGTTTAAATTTAACTAAACTAAAACTTAAACTAGGTATTTCCCGCTCGCTGCATTATTTCTTACTTCGTCTTTGTAACTGAAAATGACGAATATCTAAATAACAATTCATCCCTCACTTTGACATCTTGGAGGTGAAATTTCAAAAAAAATACTGCTTAGTAGGTGCTTACGACATAAAAATCTTAAGTTAAATTGAAAGTGAAATTTTAAGTTAAAAACCCGAATGGCTCCACATCGATATTTGTAGATACTATTCATAGTAATCTTGACAAATTCCATTATCCCTTTCTGTAGTTAATAAAGATACTTACAAGTATTTATATGTAACTAAATACTAACAATTATGCAGTCAATCGAGTTACTCAGCTGATGCAGTGAATGTTTACGCAAACAACCGTATATTGACTTCCCAGCTAAGCGAGTCCCTTAGATTGTTAGATGCACAGGACAGGACTCAGACTATAAGAAAATAGACAAAATAATCTATTGAAATTTCCATTTATAAGAATACCTCAAAATGTAATATAATTTATTACATATAAATATATATACATTTATTTACATGTGTATACATTTGCTAACTTCGAATACATCGACCAACCAGATCTGAAAAAAAATACCATAACAAATTTAAACGTGATTTTTGTCTAGTCTTGTACCGACACAACTACTGATTATAATTATTAGATTGGGTGAAACTATTAATATTATTTTGGCAGTGGCAAAATAGGAATTGGTTTTTATCACTAAAAGTGCAAGGGCCTACAAATACCCCGTACTCGTATTTAGTCGTCTCATTTCCCAGAGACAAGCCAATGTATTTAGGTTATTCGTGATAAATGTTTTAAACATGTTCTAAACATTTAAAAATGTAATTAAAATTTCATGTGAGACATTGTAATGACGTTTCCTCTTTACGTGGCAAGTATAAGAATGACAATTGTAGCTGTGTTCATGGGTTTTAGAATTATAATTAGTATACTTTCGTTTTATATATTTTTATTGGGTCAATTCTCGTATTTTTCTATTAATTAATATTCTAACTTAACTAATAACTAGCAATATTATTAAGCGAAGATGGCCGTAGAATATCTCTTTAACTTCAAATTCAATAAGTCCTTTTATGCGTTTCATCGTTTTCTTCTCAATAGAAATACCGAAACTTTACTATATTGTTATAGAAACCTTGACCATGGAGGTAATAAAGGAGAAAACAGATAGATACTTCTATTGTAAGTTGGACTATAAAAGATCTTTTAGAGAAGGATTTTTGAAGGAGGTGTGAAGGAATAAATTTGTTTTCTTGACTTGGTAAGACCGTGTTTGACAAACACTATTATAGTCTTAGTTGCTCAGTAGGCGCGATATAACTCCCAGAAAACAGAACAACAGCGCAAAGGATACTATTGTTATTACAAGAACTTATAGGCAATCCGCTTTAATAACAGGCGGGTCATTTACTAAGGTCATTTGCTAAGGTACTCTATTTTATGTAAGCAAAGGTAAGAGATGGATTTCCTTACTTAGTGTGATCGCTCAATTAAATGAATATTTATAAGCTCTAATGACTAATGCGTGACGCACAATACGACCTGTTAGGCATTGATAATGTTTACTAAGGTACGATTGTCTAACAGTAGTACTGAGACTATCAATTACTTTGATTTATTATGTAAGTATATATTGTGAATGTGTGTAAGTATTGCTTTAAATGTAACTACTTAAGTACCGACAGTTATACGTCTGTGTGTTTTAATTAAGTTATGGGAGTAGCATTAAAAACGATTTGTTAACTCCTTAATTACTCCTTACTTGGAGAGTAGTAATCACATCCCAGGTACTAATGTAGTAAACCGTTAACGTCACCTGTAGATATACACAGCATCAGATATCTTGTGAAAGGATTTAAAATCACACCAATTTTTTTTTGTACACCATAATACACTCTTCTTTTTATTTTTCTTTAAAAGACAACGCAGGCCTTAGAAATATATCCTGCGTCGCGGGGGACTTTACAAACAAACAAGAAACGTTGACACAAAGAACACCCAGACCCAGTGATTTGTAATTTAGAGAAAGTGTTGTCCCGTGTGGTGTTTGAACCCACAACTCTCATCGCAGTAGAGAGCAGCGTGGCGATCTCTTTAAACACTACACCATCCATGTAGCCAAATAAATGATAAATTAAATGATATCCTAAGTAAAAATAAATGAAATTCTCTACTTGTCTTGAATATTTCCTTTAAATACATTTCACACGCATATTGAGTACGTATTTAGTTCTTGATTGATAACTTGTTAACAGAAACAACCTTTAATAGTCATTAACATTGCAATATCCCGTTACAGTATGCAGAGCAATATCCTATTTTTGCAATCGCACGCTTGTCAGTACGTTTTAAATTACATATATTTAATTGACATTGCTTCGATAAACAGAGACTCCAGCAAATATATATATAGAGGCTCTAAGATTCAACTTTCTATCTTTCTTCTGCCACTTTTTACTTCTGTACTACTTCTTGTAGAGTGAAAATTATTAATTGTCATTGATCCTGGAAATCATAATTTATTAAAAGCTGAATAACAAATACTAAACTGATATTCAAAAATTTACACAAACAGATAAATTACTACAAAGACGAGGAAAACTTGATACCAAGCCGTCTGGCCAGTATGGTAGAGCTGTCCCCGGATCCCTCCTATGTCAGGCGCAGAGTGGCACACCGTGTGGTTTTAGTCGGTCCGATTCCGATACACCAACCCGCCGTAAACCCCGGTGGGATGACGGCCTGGGGGGGTTTCCACACGTTAAAAAAAAAGAAAAGAAAAAGGTGGTGTAGCAGGCCAAAATCCCCTTTCAAAGGAGAGGCTTATGTTTAGCTGCAGGATATAAAGGCTTTTGATGACGATGATGATGACGATGTTTTTTCATTTAGGAAAAGCTTCCTTGTTCCTCGTTATTTCAAAAATAATTAATGGCGATATTTACATAAACATGTCTCCTTAATATACTTTACAACTTTTTTGAATTTCGTCTGAATGAAAATTAATTTTAATGCTTATTTAAACAAGCTGTGTAAGTTCGAGCCTGTGTACGTAGCTGACACCTGGGGACCGGTCGCACTCGTTCTGCAGGCCCACGCAACGCCCGCTTATACCACGTCACTTAGCACCCAACACTAAGTAATACCCTACTTAAACGACTACCATATTAAAGTAAATTACATTAGCGTACTTGTAAAAGCGTTTACTACTCTTGACAAATAAAAACAGTAATGGATAAGATAATGTTCAACATATTGGTTAGGTTTCTTGAAATCTATAAAAGCGCAGATACTCAAACGGGCACGTAATAACTGCAAGTTAGTTACTAAAGTATCAAACTATTTGCATGCGACGGTATTTTTCCTTGAAATGCCTAGACCGCCTTGTATTTCACTTGTCTTACGAGAAAAGTTAACGGCTGGACTAGGTCGTAAACTATATTTTAACAGCTGAGGTATCTAATATCAAATTCTTAATGTCATATCTAATTTTGCAACAATATTACATAATATTAAAGTTCCATATACATACGATATATAGACGATAGCAGTGGAAAAATATATGTTAATTCTGTTCGAATACTAAGCACTACTCATTCTCAGCTTATGACATTTATAATTAGTGAGTGTTTATTAAAATAAATTGTAGGAACATTAGACGTGAATTGATCTTCACTACTTCAAACATAAATAGAATTGTAATTTATGTATTTAAAATATAAAGTCTGATTATTTTTGAAGAGATTTACATTATTACGATAATGTAAACAAAGATTCGGTACAATTATTATTATTATAGGTATGACGTGTCCATGTCTTGTGTGCTTTAGGAATATTAAAAATTATGTTCTAGATTAAAATCAGATGAGTAACATTTACATTTTAAATACATAAATTGTATATCATCAAATTATAATAGGTACTAATACATTTATGACGTCCTGTTTATATAAAACACTCATGCATATTTACAATTAAGTAAAAAATACTACCCATATAAAATGTATGCGGAAAATTAGTTTGCGAGCTATAAAATTCCCAGTAGTCCCAACGTATGAAGTGTCATATATATTAAGGTCGATCGGAAGTGACGTAAGTCTTCCGTCTGCACCGATTTCCGCACGGAAGCGGCAAGTTTCCTGAGACAGTACTCCAGACGAGGCTGATCAACGTGCCGCCTTATATGTGGATTTTAATAATTACCGTATTACAAGACGAGTGCTAAATCGTCAATCCTCGCAATACGGATGTATTCATTAGCGCAGGTTTTCGGAACAAAATTCGTAGCAGACATCTATACAGATAGAATATTCTTAAACTAGAAGAAGTTTTATAAACTATACACTTTACTCAATAATTAAAAGAAAGTGTACTTGTAGTAAATGAACTTATTGCCTGTTTAAGGCCATATGCATCGACTATCAATTTTGTAGTAAGAAGCAGGCCCCATTCCCTTTTTTATCGTAAAATCTTCCCTGCAACATCTCTTCAACGTTTCATAATCTTCATAATACACGAAAAAATGAAACAGTGCACTATGTTTACGATCTTATACAAGTAAAAAATTAATTTCGTATGGATTGATTAAATTGTAAATGATGCTTAAAAGGTTAGGTATTAAATACTCGTACAATTTATAGCCTTGTTTTACCAAATTCTACCATTAGATGTATTTTAAAATTATTGTGAACCTACAAAAAATCAATAAATTCGTATGAAAACGTTATAATAGCGAAGTCATAATAACAAAAAAATAAATTTGAATTTATTTTACTAACTTCGAAACTATCGCATTTCGTGGCATAACATGTATCGTAGGCGGGCTACTACTTATTCAGATTTGGGAACATTTAATGTTTACCTTTATAGATTAGCGTTTCAGTATGTTCTAAAGTGTCGAATTTTTTTTAAAAATAAGATTGTGTTGGCACTCCCACAGATGACAATTGAGCACACCAGAACAGTTTAATCCCTTTTGCATCAGAAGTCTGTTATTATCAGGGCAAATAGCATTCTTTTATTAGGTGACGGGGTTAAAAAATCCTTATGTGGGGACGCAGGAGCCTGGAGTACGTGAATAAAACTATACTGACCAGCATTTAAAGAAACTGGCATTACTTCGTATTGTTGCTTCCAAATATCTACTGCCCAAAGATTTTTGACATAATGTAATTCTTGGTTGGGCTTTAAACTTGCTCCAGAGTTATATGCCCAGTAATAATACATCTACATCATGATCAACTGTTTGTATTCCTCATTTACCATCCTTATGGGTGGTTTTATTCATCATCATCATCATCATTTAAATTTGACCAAACGTGAAACATTGAATATAGATTCTTGGCACTTGGTCTCATTTAAATATAAAAAAAAACTACTCAAAAAAAGAATTTCTGAAAATTGTTTCATAAATGACAAAGTTCTGACTGAATAAATAAAAAACTATGCAATATAATTAAAAACCACGGACATTCTTTTTCTTAAGCTCATTACACATATTAATTATACCTATACCCTAACAAATGTTTCAAAGTTCAATTTAACACGAACCTTTTCTATTACTTATAATACTTTTAATACCTAACTATGTATTTGAAAATATCCATATGAATCACGTTTACTACTTTAATTCACGGACAAAAGAATATTTTTCACAAGTAAACTCTCGTAAATGTGTGAAACGTACGGAAAGAAAACATTGTAGCTAAATAAAGCGATGATGTGAATACGAATATAGTTGACCTTAAACAATCAAAATGTAGAATAAATATAACAAACTGGAACACGTAAGATTAAGTACGTCATATAAGCTGATTAACTGCGTCATCTCAAACTGCGTCATTGCATATTTTCATAACTTCATTTGAATTTAAACAAGATGATAAAATAATTTAAAAAATATCGTATCGTGTGTATCGTGTTGGTAATGTTCATCGTCACTGCATCTATACGCATTGCATTAAAATTTTTACTCATTAGATATGAATGACTCATAAAGATCTTTAAAATATGTACCGTGTTATCAAAATATTCCCGACCATACGTATACATATTATATTATATATTATTCTTGATTGTTATATAGAATTTTACAATATAAATTTTAGAAAAAAAGTCTCTTGAAGCTCATAAAACTACAAACGCATTTAGGTTTACAATTTGCAGGTAACCTTATAGGTTAGGCACATAATTCATAGTTTAGGCAAAACTATTTTACATAGGAAAATCTGGAGTGTCTTATGTAAAAAGTGCCATACCCTCTGCCATATTGCCCAAAAACATCCGTCCATTTACAAGCTTAAATTTTAAAGAGAAAAAAAATTTGATACAAACTTAATATTAACCCGTCTGGCGAGTGTCATAAAGTAGGCTAAACTCTCCTTCCTGTAGAGACGCTTATGTTCAAGCTATGAAAAGCTGTTGATGTGATGATGAAGATGATGATGAATAGAATAAACTTTATTACACAACAAATGAAAAAAATAAAAATTTAGTTTAGTTTGTTAAATGCTGTTTGTTTCCTGTGCCATAAGAATGACGCCATTGTTAATATATACGAAGCAAACATAAACTTTGCGCGACGTGAGCGTGACTGGATCACAATTGGTTTCCTCTGCCCAACCATAAACAGAGCTTTTAATCGTACGTTGTAGGTCAAAACAGCGCTAAAAAAATACTAAAGGAACTGACAGCTTTAAGTATCAGTAAAGAGATATCTGAACAACAATACTTTTTTGTGATATTTCGTCTCGTATAATTACGAGCGTGATCACTAAACGTCCTAAAAACAAACAATTCTGTATGTACGTAAAAGGACCCTATGACGGTATGTTTTTTTTGTTAATTATGAACAACTGGCCAAACTCACATGTGCTTTATAACAGCAACACAAAACACGTCACATATTTTTGTTCGCAGATTTGCTTTTGTGACGTGCATAAATATTTATCAGATATTTCTTGTAAATATTCAGCCAGGCACTTATTATGGCGCACAGCTTGATCAGTACGTTGAACTCTAAATATTTTCAAAATTTTTATACTTCAAGTCATTTGTATTCCTCTGTTATTGTATTTTCTGTTCTTTTACTCCAGAATCCATAACATTTACCGCATTTAAGAGATTTCGTTTTATCACTCAATACTTACGTTTTTATACTACCACCATAAAAAGAATCTACCTTAAAATTGAGTGTAGGTACATTAAATGCTAAAGTAATATTACGGTTATTAACCGCAAGAAATTTAGCAAATAAAAATAAACTACCTACATATATGTATGGATCGGTGGGCTACTCCCAGCATGACAATCGCTACATAAAACATAAAAATGAGTATGACACACTAAAACAGAGATTTTATTTACTCGTATACATAAATTCATAGGTACATACATACCTCTCGTTACGGCAGAAACAATTCATATTTCATATAAACTCGATGTTTCTTTTTTTATCAGCAATTTTATTACCTCGACACCAATTTATGTTAGTCAGCATGTCTTTGATCAACCCTAACCTTCGTGTCTTCTTGTATACTTGCTGCGGCGTAAATTTATGATTTTACATAACTATAGTATTTTTAATCCTTCGTCATTAAAAACTCTGTATAAGTGTGCATTGCTCATGGTCTCATGGATGCCTGCCCAAATTAATCTTAGCTTATCAAAATTAAGTTTTATTTAATTCACGCTTTTGTTTTAATAAAGAAATTCTAAATCTAGCCACGTGGGTGGCGCAATAGTTTGTTTGATCCAGGGCCAGCCAGATTCTTTGAAGAAGAGTTTGCTAGTGTTAGACATCACATCTATTATTTTAAATAAATGTTTATCATTACGGAGCAGAAATACATATTTTTTCTCTGATGTAGATACAAAACCTTCTTTCTAAGGAGAGGCCTATGTCCAGCAGTGGACTGTTAAAGTCTGTTGATGATGATATGAGCTGAGAGCCATGATGGAAAGTGAATACCGTCGTCCTTGAATGTATTCAATTCAGAGGTCACTAGTGCGTTGCCGGCCTTTTAGGTAGAGGTACCTACGCCCTTTCTTGGAAGTTTGTATGTAACAATCGTCTTTTTCGAATAATTTGTCAAAAAGTCTCTTACTACTCACTTAACAATTCAATTAGTCAAGTAATTTTTAAGTACTTAAAATTACATGACAATGATGAAAGTATACTCTCATAAATCAATAAAAGGTAACAGAACCACGATGATTTCAGTACGAACGTGCCGGCTAGACTCGGACTGTACTTTCCACAAAAGTCCAACCTACAGTGACAGCATCCTTGCTATCGAGTTTCCTTGGAGAGTGCGAGGCCGGAGGCTCATTGATGCAAGAGTGATAGTTATCGCGGTAAGTGTGTGAGCCTTACACTGCCACGATGACTGTCATGCCTTTAACGTCCGTTTTCGTGTCCGTTAAAGTAGGTCGTGAAAAAGCATATCACGAGGTTGCCATAGTGTGGGTCACCACACTGCATTGTCTACATTCGCAATGACTATGATGAACCCCAACCCTTGGATTCTATTCATGCTTTCCATCAGTCAGTGTAAATTCACTTTGGTAGGCCCTAAATAAAATAAAGATACAAACTCAATTATTTTACCTTCTACTTAACTTTGTGTGCTAAGAGTATACCTAATATGATGAAACGTTTTTCAATTACAATTCATTCGTGTAATTTTAACTTTATGTGTGCAATAAATTCGGTAAAACAGACTACTAAATTACTTTTACGTTCAGTTGTTCTAATTAATCTCCTTTCTAAGGAGAAGCTTATGTCCAGCAGTGGACTATTAAACGCTGTTAATATGTGACTAATTAAAAGGTTTCTTAAACTCACATGTGTGCTACAAGAGTGAGTGTTGCAAATACGTAGACATGATTCCACATACTGGTATTTATTAAGCCGACTGCATTCCAGGCTTTCCATAAGAGGAAACCTTATTCATTGTTCAATAATTCGCTAATGTTACCCGCCATCAGCTATTAAGACGACTGATTCAATTACAAACACTGTACAGTATGTTACTGATTGAATTGCTAGGAAATTGTAATGGCTATCTGTGTAGAACCGTGAAGAATACTATTTGAAACCGATAAATATCCAATTGCGTACTTAGACATTATTGTGTTCCGATGAAAAATATTTGTGAACTTAGTCGACAACGAATAAAAAGTTATACCCATCTCACGTACTCGATCTAATCAATAATCATGAAAGGAATATACTCGAGCCTACTAGAACAATGAGCAGGAACACATCAAGCTTGCTAGGTACATGCGAATTCAAACTTTATTATAAGACTAAAGCCGCTTGCGACATCTATTTATATTTAAGGCCTATTGACAGTTCAAACGATTAGATAAAACATCTATTTGCCACATCCTTATTCCAAGGACAGCCAGCTCGCCGCCGGTGAATCGCGAACGAAATGCTAATTCGTTCGCTACGGTGAATACCTTATGCGATCTTAAAAAACTGCCATATACATACATAGTGCGAGACTACCATATTAAAATTGCCGAAGATTATCATGACAGGTACAGGAATACAATGTAGTCATAACGACAACCTCTTACTCACGCTAATTATTTGAGCAAGAGCAAACTTCAACGAGAAGTAGTTTTGTTGCTAGATGATATTATTGAACATAGAAAATTTAATTACGTAGCTACATGCTACCTAAGTCTAAAAATATAAAACCTTTAGGTTTTCTGCTCACTTTAAAACGTTTAAAAATATTAAGAATGTTTACTTGAACAAAATGTTCAACTACGTAGTATATTCACCGGCATTTCACAGCAGCTCTCGGAGAAAGATAAACAACTGAAAGCTTTAAAATCAGGTCGTTGGCAAGAACGGCGTGCGGCATCCGCCAAAAATAAAGTCCTTGACCTTCCTGATCCGAGTTTATCTTATTTAAAAATAAAAGTAGCCATGAACTTCTCGAAATGTATTTACGAGTACATTGCTAGTGCATGTAGGAAACTCGTTGTCGCCGAGCCGGACGGCCTTCGGTGGTTCACGAACAAGGCTCCTTTGTATCGCATACATGAGTTCAAGCCCCTCACATGTCTTATATGGTTACTATCTGGTAGAATGAGGAAGGAACAATGTGATACGAATAGATAAATCGTAACATTCGAAACTGATAGATTACAAGTTTCCGTGCAGAAATTAATGCGGCAGTTAATATATTACACTGTGTTTCCTGAGAAACCGCTCGTGTATTTGTGTTAAGATAAATATCAACATACAAGTGTTATCTAGAAATAAATTTTGTTTAAGATAATACAACTCTATGTTACGGTCATTTTAAAAGTTCACTAAAGTGTTCTAATGTGTGATTCCGAACTTTGACCCAAATTGAATATATTATGAGTGACTTTGTCAGGCTTTGTCTCTTAAAATTTCTTGGTATTTGTCAGCCGCGGCACCAATTAACATCAGCCGAGGGAACGCGAAACAGACGACTCTTTGTTTCTTACGAAAATTTGACACGTCTCAGCTATTCTGGTTGATCTGATAGTGCCGCTCTTGGACAAAATACCTCTAAGACAGATATAATATTTTTGTGCACATGTAAATTTTAATAAGGTACGAGGGTCGTTGTGTCGCCGTTGAGACCAACAGATATTACGTTTGACGTATTCTAGATCCTTATTCCAAAAAGTTTTAGTATTTCTCTATAGTAAATATAATTAAGATTGAAACAATATAAAAGTACTGCTGTAACACTGATTAACTAAATGAGACTGGCGCTTTTCGAGCAAACAGAAATTCTCTGTAGTAATCAAAGGAAGCCGCTAGCTAAGCACCCGACCAGTTTTTAGGCTCACTTTATTTTGAATACCGCCTAAGGCTATAGATATACTTAACAAGAATTGCTCATTCAAATAACCTTAAAAATATCTTGAAAAAGATGTAATGATTAAATCTATCGAATATTTATAATGTTTTATTATTCTTGTAAGTACTATTCTTATGGTAGACTGCAAGGTCTTCTAATTTAAAATTACCATCACTAAATTGCATTATTGAAAAATAAATAAATTTATTTATATATTTATATTTTATTGTATGTTAATGTCATAGTTATATTCACTAATATTAATGAATATAGCCTTACTGACTGCCGGTATCAGTCAATATAAGTCATGATTTAATTTATTATAATTTGTTGTCGTTTGGTAAAATACTGCAAAATAATAGTTTTCATTTTACTAAATGTACTTTCAAATGATTTTTAAATGCACGTGCCATTAAATGTCTTAACTTCACTATTAAAAAAAAAGAAATTTATATTAAATTTAGCTGCATAAATAATATTACACTTAAACTTATAAACAGAACGTTAATTAAGTATATAGTTTCAGTCGATACTCGATATTAAAAACTAAAATAAATAAGCAAACTGTCCATGTGCCCCTACACTTACCATTGGTGTTGTAAGAGGCGACTAAGAGATCAAACTACGTTGGACAACATCATTACAAAGAGAAGGAAAATTTTAAACTAATTTTATACCAACCCGTCTGACCAGCGAGGCCTATGTCTAGCAGTGGTCTGTTTAAGGATGATGATGAAATAGGCAATCATTTCGCTCAGAAAATTAAACTTGAACAGTTTAGGTGCACATAATTAAACCATTTGTACAAATACCATAATAATATTATTTGCACTATATGTATAAACATGTTTGACATCTTCTTAATTTTATACGTATTATGCACAACAAAACAATAAAGTATAGGAACTAAATACACTGGTTTCTCACTTCCTACACGGATACGCGCGAGGTCGTTTCTTCTTCCTGAGTCTACGTAGCTCCGTTACCATTTCCTATATCTCCTCTAAGTTATAACATTTTCGCTAATTAAGGTTCTTGACCTCATAATTTGCGGAGCACCAGGAAAAGACGCCTGCCTGTACTCTGGCATTTTACTACGACTCAAAGGTGATGTTTTACTTATGAGATTGATTTATTTATATACCAATAATGAACTCTTATGCTATTATAATACTTGTTGGATATATTCTCTGTAAGATTGTGCAAAAATGTGCACAGAAAAGTAAAACAGGTAGTTGACCCTGTATAATATAAATGAATTGAAAATTGATTAAATTTATACGATTATAGATGTTCCAAATGTACAGATAAACTACATATGCGTGTTAAGTGCATCATATACTTAATGCCTCAATTTATAATTGCTTTCTCTATACAACATTTTCATCATCATCATCATCATCAACAGCCTTTTACAGTCCACTGCTGGATATTGGCCTCTCCTTAGGAAGGAGGTTTTGACCTATTATACCACGCTGGCCAGACAGGTTGGAATAGGGTTTGTTTCAAGTTTACGCGGTTACCGCACCGTATCGACGGAGGCGGCGTGCGCCTTGGCCGGAACTCCCCCGTGGGATTTGGAGGCGGAAGTGCTCGCCGAAGTTTATAGGCGGACGGTTGACTTCCGGGCGGGTAGCGGCATACGGCCTCCGCCTGAAGAGATACGCGAGTGGCGAGAGGCCGCTCGTCGAGCCACAATGGCTCGTTGGTCGTCCCGGCTGGAGGCTCCACGTGCTGGCTTTGCCGCCGTGGAGGCTCTCCAGCCGGTCATCGCCGAGTGGGCAGGGCGGAAGCACGGGACCCTTTCCTTCCGACTGACGCAGGTCCTTTCCGGGCACGGTTGCTTCGGGAAGTATCTGCACTCGGTCGCCAGGAGGGAATTGAGTCCCGCCTGTCACCACTGCGACTGCAGTGAGGACTCGGCTCAGCACACGCTAGCAGTGTGTTCCGCCTGGGCGGCGCAGCGTGGGATCCTCTCTGCAGTTATTGGAGAAGATCTCTCGCTACCGGCCGTCATACGCTCCATGGCCGGTAGCGACAGTTGTTTTACCGCGGTCGCAACCTTCTACGAAGACGTAATTTCGCGGAAGGAGGCGGCGGAGAAGGCCCGGGAGGACGATATCCACTCGGACCCAATTCGCCGCCGGCGAGCCGGGCAGCGCAGGCGCGCATACCAGCGCCTCATGCCGCCTTGAGTGTGGCCGCGGGTGGAC
This sequence comes from Hypercompe scribonia, assembly GCA_949316085.1. Taxonomy (NCBI): domain Eukaryota; kingdom Metazoa; phylum Arthropoda; class Insecta; order Lepidoptera; family Erebidae; genus Hypercompe; species Hypercompe scribonia. Next base: position 10,822,701 of record OX438981.1, on the reverse strand, counting down.
GGGACGGGTTTTCCCCTCCATCCGCTATAGTGGTCAGCCGCGAAGAGGTGACGTGTGCGTGTGCCGTACGTCGCCTATATAGAGAGTTTATCCCCAGATGGTGCCCGCTTTGGCGGGCAGGCGCTAGGAGGGATCTGGATGTCGTAATAGCAGCGGTTCCCGGATCCCTCCTATCTCAGGCGCAGAGTGGCACACCGTGTGGTTTTAGTCGGTACGATTCCGACACACCACCCCGCCGTAAACCCCGGTGGGGTGACGGCCCGAGGGGGTTTCCACAAGTTAAAAAAAAAAAAAAAAAAGGGTTTGTTTCAAGTTTTCCCTCTCTTTGTAATGATGTTGTCTTGCATACTTTGTTCCCTTAGTCGCCTTTTACAACACCCACGTGAGGGATAGGGGTGGTAACACTATGTATTCTAAATCCGTCACCACACGGACTGAAAAAATCTTTGAGTTGCATACAAAAGTTTGCTAACCTAAAAAGTCTTTAAGTCCAAAACCAAAATGGGCGCAGAAAATATGTCTCTGTATTTGCATTTAATAATCTAGATATCGCAATGATTACAGATAATGGTTCCACGTCAGGTTAAGGTTACTATTTTATTGGGATATCAACAAAGCCATTGGATCAACATGAAATTAATTAAACTTACTGCTAAAAATCAACAAACGGCTGAATAGATTGTCAGAGTCAAAAAATAATAGGTTATTTCATCCTTTAATAAATCTTCTTATAAATCTGAAACAAGTTTCAAATTTAACATATTAAATAATATTTCAGACATCTAACGCAACGCCATCTGGTCCCAAACTAAGCAGAATTTGTAGTATGGCCACTACACAACTAAAATATAAATACATATATACTTTTTTTTATAATTACATATTTATTATACATAGAAAACACCTAAACTCCGAAACAAATACTAGCAAATCATATAAATATTTGGTTCGACTAGGGAATCGAACCCCAGACTTCAAGCACAGCAGCCGCCTACACTACCACTGCGCCACAGAGGTAGTCAGAACAAGATAAAAATGGATCCACGGAATACATCGTATTTACTACTTATAGATTTTTAAATACCAAAACTAATTCATAATTGACCTTTCCATTTAGAAGCTAAGTCCTGAAAACAGTAACACAAATTCACACCTTAAATTTATAACGTTACAAAGGTTCTTTTTTTGGTTGGGGGTTATAAATGGCGGGATCTAAATGGTTCAGTGATAAACAAAAAAGGTTTATTTGCGATATATATTTAATCTTCCACGTTTATCGTACCTCAACATCAGTATTAAGTGTAACATTTTAAATTTAGAATAATGAGGTTAATGTACAATCTCATACAATTTATAGACCTGGCTGAACAGATATAAATAGAAGCCATAACAACTTTTAAAACTCTATCTCGGTCACTTTTATAAACAAATGGTACGCTTAATGAAGTTGATCACAGAGTGGATAGCCTCAGGTACAGACTTTTATACATTATCGTGATAAATATTTACCATTACTACGGTTTGATATCGCTTTAAAAGCCACTTATTACTGCAAACATATAATGATGTGCAATTAGTACCTACTTCATTAATAATTACATTTATGTTCAATAAATAAGCACTTTTAATCAGCTTGAGAATATTAAAGATGGAATCTCGGTTGATAGGTCAAAAGATTCAGTTAAACAGAACAATTGGCATGAATTTTAATGAACAAACAGATCAACTGTCTGATGAAATCAATACAGTCAATGGCCTCAATAAGGCTCTATAACTTATGTCAACAATGGCAACAAAAGACTTATTTACTTTTTTAATTTTATACTATTTCACGTTAAAAGTTGGAACGGATTTGGATAAAATGGACGTATTCAAACGATATGAAATTAAAGTAGAACTATTTTTATTTTTAAGAATCGATTAAAACTAAAGGTTGAGAAAGGTTTATATCTAACTTACCAGTAACAAAAAAGGTTTAAAATATCTTCTACAAAACCCTTTCGTATGATGTCACGACCTACGATCTTTAAAAATCGATCCACATGAATTAAGTTCAAACGTAAATCGATTTTATGAGTTGTGATTAAAAAAATCGCTTCATAACAAAAGATCAAGAATCTCTGAATGATCAAGAAGCGTGCACCCATTGATCTGTAACTACAACAAAGGCAATACAATTAAAACGATGATTAAACATCGTTTTACGTTAAAATAAGATTACTTCACAATTTATACTTAACATGTCATCGTTGCTATCTTTCCATTGAACAGTTAATAAATGAGTAAGTATAGAATTTGAATAGAGGCAATATATATTACGAGTATATATAATAATTATCTTTTTTGCATTTTCTCGTGAGTAATAAAACAATCATCTTAAAGTTGTACCAGGGACTTCAAGTTTTATATCATGTAACCAAAAAGTAAAATACAAATGATAGGTACTTACATAAAATAATAATAATAATTAACAAGTAATAATAATAATAAAAATAATAAGTTGCTTCACCCTTTGACACAGCAGTAAAGTTCAAAACTGGTCGTCCTTGAAATAAACACATTTACACAAATATTTACACGAGAAGCCTACTCCTATCAGTAGACTATTAAATGATGATGAATGATAACCATAAATCTTCAATAAATGGCTTTGCATATAATATACAATGAAAAACGCAACTTCACCAAAACTGTCAAAACCACTTGTTTAACACAGCATATTTCTAACAACTCGAAGGACAAATATGTATCTAAGTAACAATATTGGCAACAATGGATAATTTAAACCTTTTTTTTTTCTTCGTGGCCCACCAAAATGACTCTACTTTGCCTAATGGAAAGTCTGAAAAGAATCGGTGGTCATCATACTCATTGCGAATACAGACAATGCAATATGGTGCCCCACACTAGGGTGGCGTAGTGAGATGGCTTTCATGCCTAGCTGAAAGGACCTGGGATCATTGTGGGAAGGAAACACGTGTGCTGGCAGTCAATGCCGGGTTTTAACTAATTTTCACAGGAAGGAAGAGCTGAACCATATAGTTGATGGTGACTTCCAAGGCCAGCACTTGTTATCCCGTAGAGGCATAAACAATATCAGCGTTTATTTTCTTACTCTTTATTAATTGTCAGAGTAAGGTGACTAATGCAAGTACTGACACAAATAGTACCCACCCAAGTAGTGCCGTCACATCTCCCGGAAACGGCCACTTATGCTTTTAGCAATGCACCAGCAACCCATAATTGAAATCTTTATTCATGTTGTAATTTATGCTTATGAATCAATTCAGAATATGTTATTTACTAATCCTGGTTCATAACCTTTTCAAGTATTCTTATGTAGTTACACAACGACAAGTATCTAATCGTATTCTAAACTATCTTAAGCTCACATTAGTTTTTGCTGCAAACATCGATATATATGTAACTTAAGTCAATGGAACCAAGTGTTTTTATTTACGAACTTCTTCTGTAGCAAAGATTGAAATGAAGCACTCAAACACTTAACGAATTAATTACTTATCTGGACACCCGCTAAGGTTTATGGTAAAAGTTTATTGTCTGTAAGACCTTCTTTCTGTAAACCTTAGTGGTTTTACAGTACCTAAAAAGTATATGTATATATTTAAAGCGTTAAATAACTCAAAAAATAATTAAAAAGAGACTATTAATAACAAATAATAGCTTTCTTTCAAAACGAGTGAGAACAAACCCTCATATACGCATATATTGTTGTCAGAGCCCTTAGTTACGCGTGTAAAATTTTTATAGCTGTTTTGAATAGGATTTTTAAAAACATCAGGTATACGTATGTTCTGTAATGTCTGGAGGACAATGTGACGGGACGCGTTTAGGGAAGTGCGTGACCAGCCTCTCAACATACAGGCAACCGTAGTGATGCCATAAGGTATGTATCGATAATTATAATATCATATAGAATCTAAACATCACAACGTTTTTATCGATCGTACCCATAGTTATATTCAATACGTAAGAAAAAATATTATAATAACATACTTTTAATGACTCAATGTATAAATTGAAGTAATATTCCTGGATATTTGAATGGTTTCCTATATAGATTTATAAATAAGAAGAAGATAATGGCGCAGTCACGCAGGCATGGACAACATAAATACTTTATCGAAATGAATTCAGATGATTATGGATTTATTAGGACACCATCTGAATAGAAGTTGAAAAGCTTTATCGAGTTAAACTGAAACAGTTGACATATATATTTTGTAATTTAAGAAGAGAAATCAGTAATGATCGACAATATTGGGGATGACTTTGCATCAAGAAGTTTTTACTTAATTTTTCAAAAACTGTTTATCCAAATTTTATTCTGATTTCCCAAACTATTTCTAAATAGCCACAAATAAAAACTACACATTTTCGTGACTTTTACTATAAGACAATATTAGATGACGTTATTACTGCCAAGATTTGTTTACATAGTTTGTTAATTATAAGTAAAGTTAATACAATGTGTTTTAGGAATAAAATTTACAGTGGAATACATTTTATAATTTTAAATTAATTTCAAGATAGCTTTAAGCAAGAAATATAAACACTTGAAATTTATCGACAGATTTAATATCGTATAAAGCGCGTTACTTTTGTGATGAAGCTGACGCGGCTCGCATACTATAAAAGTGCATTGTACGCCTCTTGGAAATCTACGCCATCTGAACAAATTAACATACAAGTTATAACTGCACCATTATTTTTATTTACTACTAGAAGTAACTATAAATTATGTATATAAACACATTAAACATTAAAATCAATTAGGTGTTTCCTTATAAACTGAACTCTGATCCCTTTTTGTTTTAGGTATAAGAACAAGGATATTTATTGTACTACGCTTTCAAATAATTACTATTTAACATTATTCTAACTAAACCAGTTTTCTTTGCTTGACCTGCACTTAAATATAACATCTTGACAAAAAACATGATTAAGAAAGACTGTTAAGTCCATAAGAAGAAAATCCTTCGCAAGGGACATGAAATGAATATATCCTAATTTGTGGTAATCCTGTAACAGTCATAGGAACAGCGTTGCAACAGTACAAGTACATTTTTCGACGCTTCAACATATGTCCAACAGATAATGTACAAAAAGGGGCGTTATTGCTATTCCTCTCAACTATAAGACGGATGATATCAATTCAGAGAAACAGTGGTATTTAAGTTTTATTATAATTTTAAATTATGTGTGTCACACCTCTGTCTAATCCGTGGGTATCGTAACAATACTTCTGCAAAGAGAAGGAAAACTTAAATTAAACTGATTGATTAGCGGTTTGTATATCAATCAATAACTAACCGATTTAAAATAAAAACTGATGATGATATAGTAGCGCTAGTTTAAAGATTCACATAGGTCAATTATCAAATAAAACATTAGTAAAAATATAAGTGACCATACGTTTGTATAGTCAAACACACTAAGCGCGGCAACTTTTTTAGATTCAAGGCGCGGCTTCACTTCTCAGAAACCTAACAAAGGAAGAAATGTATACTTCGAAAAATTTGTTCCGTTAATAGATGTCTTAATAATACCTATAAGCTTATCATATAAAATATTAACGTTATGTTATACAATTGTTTTCCCCACTATTTTTTTTTACTACGGATCAAACCGCTAGCGTTTGCTGGACCGAGTCCTCGCTGCAGTTGCAATGGTGACAGGCGGGACTCGATTCCCTCCTAGCGACCGAGTGCAGGTACCCGAAGCAACTGTGCCCGGAAAGGACCTGCGTCTGTCGGAAGGAATGGGTCTCGTGCTGCCGCTCTGCCCACTCGGCGATGACCGGCTGGAGAGCCTCCACGGTGGAATTATTGTCCCCACAGGTTAATCTTAAACATGTGTATTATTTATAGACAACCTCTCAACAAATGACAAGACTCTTGTATTTTAAGTAATATACTGAATATGAATAGATAACTTTGATAGATTAATCTAGATAAATTTGGAGATTACTATAAATTTGAGGAATACATAATCGTAATCTGGAATATTTGAAAACACATGTTTATTCGTAACTTACAGGAACATTCATTACATCAAAAATAGTGCCTAAATTATTTAGCCGTCTGATGCTGGGAGCTTCTTACTAAGAAACGTCTTTAACTATAGTTTCTGTTGAGAAACGAAACGCAGACTTGTGAGCTGCTAGCGGCCTCACACGGCAATAATAAAAACTATCACTCTTCTACGATTGTCAAATTATATAGTGCGTTGTGTTAATGTAAAATTCAGTCTAAATAAATTAATTTCTATAGTTTGAATCTAAATATTCTCTTATTTCATCAGGTTATGGGCCCAGCACGCTTCCACTGCGCAACTCCAACTTGTCCAATTATCTCGGCCAGTAAGTTTTTCAATTTGTATCAAAGATCCGTTTGATGACATTTTAACAATATACTATTGCTGAAATAGCTGAAATGTAAAAAACTTCGGCGACCGCGTACACAACTTTTAGGTTATAAGTTTTTCTGATTAAAATCAATTAATTTACTTAAAATTTTCACTGAACTACATTAAACAGGCAGGGAGAGGCCTATAACCTGATGAAATAACAGAATGACTGGCCCAATCTGCATCACAATAGCCTGTAATGTTGCCTTCAGAGTTTCCATCATATGTCAACTTATAATCAATGGTGGCTTTTAGAAATCTCAAGACTCTTTTGAGTGTAGTCCAATGCTCTGTAGTGGGTTGACCATTGTACCGACTTAATGCATTTACAATATATGTTATATCAGGTCTTGTCCCTTGTGACAAGTATAATAAGCAACCAATAGCTTCTTGATAAGGTATGTCTCTCAATATTTCTTCCTCACTTTCGGCTCTCTTCAACTGAATGTTTGGATCACATGGAGTCCAGACTGGCTTGCAATTGGCCATGCCAAAACGAGTGAGTATCTTTTTAATATAAATTGATTGATCCAGTGATATTTTATTTTCATCTTCATGTGTTATTCTAAAGCCAATACACTGTTTTGCATGTCCCATCTCTTTCATATTAAAGTTATCTTTAAGCTTTTTCTTTGTTTCTTCGCCAGTTTCAGAATTGTTGTAAAATAACAGCAAATCGTCAACATAAACTGAAATAAACAATATATCATTCTTGCTCAATATACGAAAATAAATGCAAGGATCAAGCTTTGATCGTTTCATGCCAATTTCTAATAAAACAGAGTTTAGCTTTTTATTCCATTGTCTACTGGCTTGCTTGAGACCGTAAATGGCTTTATTTAAATGCCATACTTTCTCTCCTCGATCAAACCTGGGTGGTTGAGACATATAAATATCAACGTCTCCTTGTAGAAATGCAGTAATTGCATCCATTTGATGTATTTCCAGATTATATTTTGCAGCTATACCTATGAGATATCTTACCGACGTGTATCGTACAACAGGTGCGTATATCTCATTGTAATCTATTCCTTTTTTCTGCTTGTAACCCTTAATTATGAGTCCTGTCCTGCTATGGTGCACATACCCAAAGAAAAGCGTCAAAAATTGGATGTGAAATCTTGTCAGCTAATCTTTGTTGGGTACAGTGAGTACAGTAAAGGCTACCGTTTTATAGACCCGAAAAATAATAAAGCAGTTATCAGTCGGGACGTCCATTTTCTGGAAGAAAACATTCCAAGTAAAGTTGCAAAATCTTCTTTTTGAAAAGAAAATTTGATCATACTGGAGAAATCACTCGTTACAAGGCTAGACTCGTAATTAAGGGTTACAAGCAGAAAAAAGGAATAGATTACAATGAGATATACGCACCTGTTGTACGATACACGTCGGTAAGATATCTCATAGGTATAGCTGCAAAATATAATCTGGAAATACATCAAATGGATGCAATTACAGCATTTCTACAAGGAGACGTTGATGAAGATATTTATATGTCTCAACCACCCAGGTTTGATCGAGGAGAGAAAGTATGGCATTTAAATAAAGCCATTTACGGTCTCAAGCAAGCCAGTAGACAATGGAATAAAAAGCTAAACTCTGTTTTATTAGAAATTGGCATGAAACGATCAAAGCTTGATCCTTGCATTTATTTTCGTATATTGAGCAAGAATGATATATTGTTTATTTCAGTTTATGTTGACGATTTGCTGTTATTTTACAACAATTCTGAAACTGGCGAAGAAACAAAGAAAAAGCTTAAAGATAACTTTAATATGAAAGAGATGGGACATGCAAAACAGTGTATTGGCTTTAGAATAACACATGAAGATGAAAATAAAATATCACTGGATCAATCAATTTATATTAAAAAGATACTCACTCGTTTTGGCATGGCCAATTGCAAGCCAGTCTGGACTCCATGTGATCCAAACATTCAGTTGAAGAGAGCCGAAAGTGAGGAAGAAATATTGAGAGACATACCTTATCAAGAAGCTATTGGTTGCTTATTATACTTGTCACAAGGAACAAGACCTGATATAACATATATTGTAAATGCATTAAGTCGGTACAATGGTCAACCCACTACAGAGCATTGGACTACACTCAAGAGAGTCTTGAGATATCTAAAAGCCACCATTGATTATAAGTTGACATATGATGGAAACTCTGAAGGCAACATTACAGGCTATTGTGATGCAGATTGGGCCAGTCATTCTGAAGACCGTAGATCCTGTACTGGGTATATTTTTGTTTTTCAGGGTGCTGCAATAAGCTGGTGCTCGAAAAAACAATTAACTATAGCCCTATCAAGTACGGAGGCCGAGTACATGTCTCTGGCCACTGCTGTGCAAGAAGCGATCTGGCTAAAACAACTAGATGAAGAGTTTTGGCCTGAATCATCAGATCTCCCTATTATTGTACATTGTGATAATCAAAGTGCCATTCGCATTTCAGGAAATGAAAGTTTTCATCAGCGCAGTAAACATATTGACGTTCGCTACCACTTCATCAGAGAAAGGATTGCAGCCAAACAAATCCTGGTAAAATACCAAAGAAGTCAAGACATGACTGCGGACATCTTGACCAAAGGATTGCATAGACCAAAACATGAAGCTTTCAGCAGAGCAATGGGTCTGCGTTCAGGAGAGAATGTTGAGAAACGAAACGCAGACTTGTGAGCTGCTAGCGACCTCACACGGCAATAATAAAAACTATCACTCTTCTACGATTGTCAAATTATATAGTGCGTTGTGTTAATGTAAAATTCAGTCTAAATAAATTAATTTCTATAGTTTGAATCTAAATATTCTCTTATTTCATCAGTTTCGTTTATAAAATGATAATTGCACATGAAATTATCAAAAGACAAATCACGTGATTTTTTTTGTAACTTGTAAAATCACAGCGTGTATATAAACCGATAACGTTGAGCAGCCTCTAACTGCTATCTACATAAATCTTAAAGCTACAAAATTACAAAACGCAACTGCAATGTTGAACAAAGCCAGTTTAGCCACAATATTACGAAATGAATTATATGTAATCAATGTGTAAGTTGGACGTTGAGTGGCGACATAACTTTTAGCAACCTTCATGTTACTTAACCATAGAGCACAATATTTACATACGTTTAAGTTACCATATACATAAATATATATTGAGTAAATATGTCACATAGGTGTGGGCGATGACCGAAAAAAACTATTAGATATTTTAAATTACTGCATTAACTTTGTCCATTCAAGCAATAATGTAACGTTTTGTTACTTATGTCAATGAAATTCTTTATCTGCTGTCTTGCAAGCAGACACAGTAATTTCGATCAATTTATCAACGTCTGACAACAGAATAAACAAGGCTGAAGTCTCATTGAAGCAGAAAATTTCAATGAAAAAAATATAAAGAAAAAAACGTTGTTAGAAGTAAAAATTTTTTATTGAAATATATGTTTAAATTGTCATTACACCTCGAATTTCTCGCGAGAAATATCTCGGACGTAAAATTGTACCTACCATTTAAACTCTTCTTCCTAGCTTTTATTATTCTCAAGATTATCTGGGGTCGGGTACTAGTTCAACTTTGAGGACAAACTGAATTTGAAGGTTAAACTAATTGTCAGTATATTTGAGGACACCGACTTAACAATAACGATTTCTACAAATGTTTGTGACAACCGAGACCTACGGCTTATCGTGCTCTCCAAGGCAAGGGCGTGAAATACCACCAACTCCCACACTCAAAACTGTTATTAAGAATTTCTTGTAAGAAAAACCCAACAAGACTTTCTGATCCAACTCTTGAATCGAACCCGAGACTTCTTGGTCAGCAGTCGCATACGCTAATCGCAAGACCAACAAGGCAGTGTGCCCTTCATGCTCATGAGTAGCTATTTCAGTCAAACGAAATGTAGTCGGTGATCCCTCCGGATGAAGTGACTTCTATTTAAGTAAAGAATTTAATATTGAAATCGTTCTTTAAACAAATCTTTTCACATCATAATATTTTTTGGAGTGAAACGTTCATGTCTTTTAGTTAATAAAAACTGACCGATAACGAAAAAATCCATCTAACCATTTCGTAGATTAGCCCTTAAAAAAGGTTAACAAAAGAAATATTTGTTTAAGTACTGTGTAAATTATTATACATACTATTTAGCACTTATTTTGACACTACAAACAACCAATTCATATTCAATTATTTCAATCAATACACTACGAGTACTTACACAGTAGACAAATTAACTAACTGTTTGTTTTACAAAACTACCGGTAGGTACAGTCTAGAAAAGCTGGCAGCATACATTACGTCATAAAGACATTTGTTTGAAGATCGTTCGGCTTGACCATCCTTATCCAACATAGGTTGTAATTCTACTACAGATCTTTAGTTCTGCGGCTTAATCTTCTTACTATAGAAGAAACTGTACAATTTTCAATATTAAATTTAAATGATGACTTGTGGTTTTCTGACAGAACATACATTAAATATTAAATACCAAACATCTGGATAGTTACTCATACGCATGTGTTGTAATTATATCGCAAATGTCTCTTTACAAGTGTTAGGTACAGCGGGGAACAACAGTCATAAAGATTAACTTATATTTATGTCACAAAAATTTTAATTTTTAATGTTTAACGAGACTTAAAAGTCAACAAAAGCAATATCAATACAACGATCATACGACGATGTTTTTTCATGTTATAATCGGTAACCTGGCGGTAAGTAATCTCAGACGATGGACACCTGCAACCTAAGAGCCTCAAGTGCATTGTTGTCTTTTTAATGCTTCTTTCTCCAAGAGATCGGGTTCTGGTTACCTCATTTATTCGATGAAAAGAAACAAAAACTGCCTAAAACTGGTTCAATAGGAGATCATGATATTACTCCGCTCGAAACTACACAGTTATGTCTAAGAATGGCTCTCCCAGGATTGAAACTAGTAAAGGTTAGAGGTATCTCAGAAAGTGAAAGAACACATTCTCCGTGTGGTGATGGACGGAGTGTCATCACCTCTATTCATCCCATCGGTGTCGTACGAGGCGACTAAGGGAAAAAACTACTCAAGACAACACAACTGTAACGAGAAAGAAAAACTTAAATAAATCCTATACAAACCCATCTGGGCAGCGTGGTAGACCTAAACCTCCTTCCTAAAGAAAGATCTATGTTCAGCAGTGGAATGATAAAGACTGTAGATGTGAAGAATCCACACGGTACTTCCCCAACAAGATGAACCTACCAAAGACTCGTCATTCCCCAAATTTTAAACGGTCGTAAGAGATGCACTGGACTGCAATCGATGGAGGCAAATCATGAGCTCCAGATGCAAAGTTATTGCTTACCACGATACTCAGATATGCAGGCGGTAGGACTAACCCTAGGGAGAGTCATTATACATAGCCTTTATGTATAAATATAAACGTTAACTACGTCCAACGTTTCAAATGATTTTGATGCATAAATATTTTAATCAGTAATTTACAGATAATAATATACAGTTATGTACAAAAACCTTTAAATTTAGCCTATAAATGTATGTGGTCATGTGAGTTCATAAGAAAATTATATTACCCTAAAAACATAACGAAATAATTATGCATTTTGAAATACCGGGATTTTACAACGATTACAAGTGTATACATGGCAGTTAATCCTCGTATGAGCACAAACCAGTACGGGTTACGTGCACCTATGTGAAATTGTCGGCACAATTTCCTCGTGATGAAATATTCTTGCCAAATACTTTTCCATCGCTCTACACGGCTCATTTCGTTTCAACAAAGACCCAAACCACGTATGAATATAATCAAAGAGATCCGCCTGTGTTTACGTGAGTACATTTCGCAAAAGTGATTTTTATTTAGTCACTCGATTAAATTGTTTTATTCGTTAACTGACTAACATTATGCCTACATTAAAAAATAATAGTTGTTAATTTTAATTTAAACTTCGCTTCACCAAACTGTGAACTATCGTTAAAAAAATAAAATACAAATTAAACTAAAAGAATTATGGTTTTAAATTTGGTATAATTTAATAGAAGACCAAATAATAATGAAAGTAAAATATAAGCAAAGTTTAAATACGTAATATAATACAAGTTTAGCTAAAAGAGACAAATGCGAAGATATTATTGATATTGTGAAATATTTTTAACGCTGGTTAATATTATGCAAATAAATAAAAAATAAAACAAAATAGATAAATATCAAAGTAATTAAATCCACATTATTATATCATATAAAATTAATTTTTGAAATTAATTACTTAATTTTAAAATCACGTATTATTTTATTATTATCAACTACGTCCTATGATCTGATCTGCGTTGATACTTACTTTTGTACATTTTTATTGTTTTTATTTAGAAACCTACCAAAGTGACTTTATTCTGCCTGATGGAAAGCATGAATAGCATTCAAGAACGGTGGTCGCCATACTTACTGGCAAATGAAGACATTAGAATGGCGACGCACGCTATGGCGGCCTAGTGAGATGCTTTTTCACGCCCCTCTTAAAGGATCCGAGATCGTAGTGGGCTGGAAACACGTGCGCTGGTAATGAGTTCCAGGCTTTAACTGATAGCCAAATAGCCAAACAGTTTAGTTCTGGAGTGTATGTCTACCATTCTGAAATGGTGTCTTCCAAGGCCAGTACGAATTGTCCTGTAGAGGGACGGAGAGGATGGTATCAGTTGGACGAGTTCATCAGAACACTCTCCTTGATAAAGGCGACAGAGGACTGCCATAGAGGCGACATCTCCTCGGAACTGCAGAGACTCAAGGGATTGAGGGACTTTGGGGTTATTAATAATTCGGACTGCTCGCCGCTGTAACCAATCCAAAGCGTCCAGCAATAATACTACGTGGATTCATCGTAAAGATGAGAATAATACTCCACGCAGGAGCGTACCTGGGTTTTATAAAGGCGAAGAACGGTCTCACTCTCACAAATATTCAATGTTAATAGTTTTATTAAATGAATAGCCGTTGAGCTGAACAATTTATGCAATTTTAAAACAAAAAATCATATATTCGATTGTTGTCCAGATTGTAAAACTTTTAATAATGTTTTTTGTTTTTTTCTAAATAAATAGCAGTATAATGTACCCACGGACTACCTGATTTCATGGGTCCGGACGTAAAAATACCTTTTTCAAAAGATATCATTAAAACTTTATAGCTAGAGCAATTTGCGTTGTCAAGAATAAATTTATTATTAACCGCAGTGCAATATTTATGGCCATTAGTAGTTTTCGAACCCGGTCCTTAAGGGTGAGATATTCAATAACAAAAATCTCTAAAAGTCTTTTTTTTTAAGGGTCGTAGAAAATTTTCCGTTGTCACTATAGTATGGCTGTATTTTTTGTGGCACCCGTCAGCCTCACTTAGTTTGAAGACAAAACAATGTAGTGATGTGCAGTGTTTCACTGTATTTTATATAGTACGATGATTATTTTCTTATTTGTTTAAAATTGATATAAACTCAGTTTATTTTTTCGTTATTTATTTATTACTCTAAATATAGAGAATTATATTTGACTAATAACTTGGACATCCATTTTTATTGTCAGAATTTGCACTATAGTGATAAGTTTAACACAATTATGTAACATTTGTGCTTTAGGGATTTGTTTTTTTTTGGAGATTTATTATCATAGATCGAAGTGGTTGAATAATTTTAGTCAAAATAAATCAAAGGTATGAAAAAAGGAAAAAAGGTTCATGTTAGAATCGTCGTCTATATATATAAACATATCAACATATCAACATCTGTACATACGACAATTCTTATTACGATTCTAGTCTAGCATACAATATTAGTCACTTCTACCCAAGTTTCGGTTGTACATCTTTTAAGACAAATACAACAAAATCAAATTCTAGTTACGATCTTCATTGCCTGTAGTTATAGAGGTTTATATGAAACTCACGAAATGTGACATCCATTAATCATAAACAATGTTGACATATTGCATTTCTTTATTTGTGATTTAATTTAAAAGTAGCAGATAAGAAAATGCATTATTAAGTAAGGTAAAATATAAAATGATAAAGCTCTTTCAATATTTTGTAACTCGTGCGTGTTTGGCAATATACATTTGGTTTTAATGAGGACAATATGTAAAACATACACGATGTCTTGTTTACCTAATCTTTTTATCCATTTGAACCCATCAGGTTCATTCATTGCCCTTTTCTGATGAAAAGTTAACAGTCGGACAAAATCATACTCTAGAACCATTGAACTAATATCACTTCGTATACAAGAGACATCGCGGTGAATTGTTTTGTGCCATGTGCTTTGCTGAGTTCGTAGTGATCGAATACCAAAATTGTGACTTTAATTTACATTAAAAATTGCCACACTGCGTAGTAAAAACGAGTTTTTTTTTTGTCTAAAGAGCATGCCAAAGTGACTCCTGCCTGCCTGCCTGCCTGATAAAAGGCATGACAGTCATCGTGACAGTGTAAGATTCACACACTTACCACGATAACTGTCACTCCTGCATCAATGGGCCTCCGATCTCGCATTCTCCAACGAAATACGACAGCACGGATACTGTCGCTTTAGATTGATCTTCTGTGAATATGTAAAAATTAAAAAGATAGTAATACTACTAAATACACTTTTCTATCAAGTAAATCAAAAATAACTTTAGTAACTAATCCGTTTATAAATGAAAATCATAATTTATAAAAAGTGGATGTTTCAGAATTGGATACGTATGTACTAACTCTTTATTAATAAAATTCAATATAAAACATAATACGGTAGTTCAGACGGGCTATGTCTTAATACGAGTACATGTAGTATGTTTTTATTGTATGTGTGTCTTGTCTACTTATTAACGCAAATGTATATAAAATTAAACAATTTTTATATTATATTTGTAATACTGCTATATTATTTTTTTACTTATGTCAATAATTTCGGGCAATATTAAGTAAATAATGAAATATTCGATTAAACCAAGAAGGTAAAATTAATAACGATAGTTGCTTTGAGCGTCAAAAACTCACAAAATTAATTTTGATTTTTAAGGAAAATAAAATTTACATCAAATTACAACGTCATTTTTATTTCATTTAATTTTCATGAATAATACATAAGTACGAAATATGTATTTACTACTATTGTTAGAAGTATTTACACTACTAACACGGTTTATTATAAAGGAATAGATGACAATTCGCTTGAAACATGAACCCAATACTAATGGCAGGTAGGCATAGTATTTACCTAAATTATTAACTAAAATAATTAAATATTATTACAAAATATATTATTATTACAATACATTTTAGCCCTGAATGAAATGAAGTATAGTATTATAATCTATGAGACGTAACAGGAACCGCGCGCGCCGCACGATCCCCTCCGTCATGAAGTTGGGCGCTAATTTTAAAGGACTATTCTGTACATTATAACTCAATGTCTAGACCATATTAATTCCTAAAAACTTAAAGGTATAGACATCCACTTACGCACTTAAGTCCTGCCGTGTGAGTCCACTTAAGTCCCGCCCAATGACACACGAACTTTGTGACCTTCATGACAACCTGTGACTACCTTTAAAAATCCTGAATATTCAGACGATAAACCTATTTAGTAATACTTCTTTAGATACTTATAAAGAAACAACTGAAAATGATTATTCTTTATAGAAATATAATTTACATAAAGAGGTATTCGTAGTAATACAAAGAAAACAGTTTTTATACCATTCGAATTTTGAGGTATCCGGCAATGATTTATCGATATATCCATTTAATCTTGTTGCTCATCTCTACATTTCGACGAGAGTCAAACCCACAAGTGCAGTGTTGGGTAAGGTCAGGTGACACTCTCCAATGCACATGTATGTGACGGCTAGAGACGCACCTACACACTCACTTCTCTACAACCGTACAAATTATGCTTTGTTTGGTTTGAACTTTTTTTGACACCAAATACATTTAAGTGAAGTGCTACAAGATATTTTTTGTGTTTATGTTAAACGTTCAGTCGAGTACATTTACATTTTGTTTTATAAATTTCAAAGAATATATAAAGCGTAACATCATTAAAGTAATTTGCCGGTGAATAGGGTTGTTAAACTGCTTACCGTTATAATTACTTTAATTACCTACGAAGGGCAGTATTTGCATTATTTATAATACGCCTATGATGCTTAAGGCTTAAAAAGAACCATGCAAAGATATACAATCTTGATTATTACACTAGGCATTAAAATTAATGAATAGACATAAGCTCATTTATGAAGTGTTCACACAAGACTGCTTAAGATAACAAAGTTCTCAGAAAAGCTCCCAGAAGAAATTGTTCGCGAATCGTGAACTTCGAGAAATTCTAAACTACTAGTAATGTCAAAGTAAATGTATTATGGCACAACGATAAGACAGTACCGTAACTATGATGTCATACAATTTCATTAGAAATAATTATTTATATTCATATCATATAAATCCGTTTCAGATTATTTGCAATAATCGCAAATGATCTGAAACTAATTTGAATTGACAGTTGCCGATTTCAAATATGAAATAAAGTTCTATGCACTGGATTCAAATGTTGCAGGTAATTTATAATATGTGCTCCGTAATGTCTACTTATCCAAAGACAATTCATTATCGTCTTTTAGTCGTGGCTTACTGAACGGAATGTCACTTATTTCTGAAACAACTTTAAATGGCACGAAATATTTTAACGTTTTTGCATCAGCTTGCGCAACCTAAAACGAAAATTTGGAAGTAAGTTAAAATAATCTCAAAAGTACACTATATATATAAAAGTATATAAAAGTGCTTTTACGGCATACATTAGAGATTATTTATTTGCATGTGGAGCGGTGCTTAAGGCAAAATTAAACTTTTTCTTTACAATATCAGTACCATAGACCTAGGAGTACTGCTAAGTGTAAGTCAAAATTGTAGCAACTAGAGTTCCTTAGTAAGTTACCACATAGTACAATTATAATACTTTTACACCTGGGTGTCTATGTATTGCCGATACATTGCCTTAATGTAGAGACTGTGAGAGTGTGTGACTGTGAGACTGAAGAGATGTTTCGACACAATTGTGCTTGGATGATATTACAGCCTCACAGAAGACTAGTACTAAGCAATTCTTTTATTAGTTTTCACCGAGTAAGTGACGCCTATCCGACTCTAAGGAGAGAAACTCAAAGGGTGGCATTGCATTTGTGAGTCTGAGTTATAGTTACACCTCGAAATACTACGATGCTCTTCTAAACTATAGTAAATAGTTTTTTTTTGTTCATTATACGTGATTAAGTTTTCTATTAAATCCACATTATTACGGATAACTTAAAAAATATTCATCAGATCTCAAATTAAAATTAGACTACACGATAAGCACCAGCTTTTGAATACAAAAAGAATTATGAGAATCGTTACCCCCAGTTACTTACGGTTAGTTATAAGGTAACAAACAAAAAAAGATACAGTCCAATTGAGAACTTCTTCCTTTTTTTGAATTCAGTTTAAAAAAACTAAACCCAGTAATCAGATTAATAAAGAAGTAAGGGTAGAACATGCCTAAAAAATAGCGAAAAAATTAGTGGGGCAAAGTGTTAACGTGTGCGTAACACGTGTGCGTAGCTCGATATAGATACGGGTGATACTTGTATTTGTATGCAAATCAGTAGATAAAATTACAAGCACAGTGTTATAACTCCCCAGTATTTATTGAAAAATAAATCAATATTGTTTGTGCTTCCATAACCAATATGTAAATTATAAACTCAGCATATTCAATTTTAGTCAATAAAACATATATAAAGTATTATAAATTATTATTGACTATATACACATAATAAAAATATTATTTAATTAATAATAACTGAATAAATAGATTCGTATTCAATCAAAAATTATAATAATATTTGAATTAGTAAAAAAAACCAGGAGTCTTTAATCTAGTTTCCTTTCAATGCTGTTTCACCAAGCAATCTAAAATAAATATTTTGAGAAGTTACTATTATGTTCTAAGAATTGAAAGTAATTCTATAAATTCCGTTTGTAATTTTTAAAAGTTTCTGATTTCTAGGTACAAAAATGCAAATTAACTTGCAACACTGGCAGAATAGCGTCAAAAATTTGAGTCAAAACGAGATAGAATAGAAGTAATCCAGGCAGACTTTCAGAATAGCAGAATTGTTTATGTAATTTTTTAAGACACCAGACGGCACAGCTGTATTTAATTTTCTTTTTACCTTGACAACTAAGATTCCAAGTACTATACGCACTCTCATTCACGTGCCGCAGCCTACTGACGACGGACTGTATTCATATTGTTGTCGCACTTTTAAGTATAGAATGTTACTATGAGTATGTATGTGTACCAATCTATCTTTGTTTTTTATTGATCTCAGGCCCGTTATAACAAAAATCGTCTGCTGACCGGTACTACAAATATCTGCCTATCGTACAAATGTTTTGCACATGTGTGATAATTAAGATATTAATACTCGACTGTAACAGAACTCTTAGCTTTAAAATTTTTAAATCGAATTACATAGCAGTTTTGTTAAAGAATCTCGAGAAAAATTCATAATGTTTATTCTAAGGATTATGAAACAAAAAGACACAACAGAAGCTGTAAAATCAAAACCATGTTATTGACCTTACTTTCCATAATTTAACATACTCGCAAGGAAGCGTTAAAAAGTAATTTTCATATTTCATTAATCAATTATCCGTCTATCAATTAGCGACAAAGCATGACTCCTGAAGCCCTAGCCGTGAACATACAACGAAGCCGGGAGGTAAGAGACAACCAGCCTAACGTGACCTTCATCATTCGTGACAAGATAATACGACACCTATGTTTGCGTTATAAAAGAATGGTTCAGATTACAATGGTGCGAAACACATGTTGTACATTAAAGGGGGTATTGGTGGGGAGGGTGCGAGGCGTGGGAACGTCGCAAGCGCACATATGGACCGCAGGTTTATCTTACACCATGCATATTACGTGACGTTTATAATAATAAAAACGTTTAGTTAACACGATCTATGCCGGCCTCATTATGGCCGATCACTTGCACATTTAGATAAAGTAAGTAGGTACACAAGTACACATGTAAATAAATGTTCTCTCACAATCAATGTGAATATGTTCTGTTAATCTATGTAACCACCTATTTCGTTGAAAAACATTTTTTTTCATATCTTATACCCCGTTATTTGCATAATGTAATGTTTAAATAGTAAAAAATGGGGTCCGATAAGTCCCTATAATGTCAAGCTCAAAGTATTCCATTCTTTAAAATTCTATTACTCTACTTTAAAACTCTTTATAGAAAAAATAGCATATGGAAGCATATTGTATTTGGAATAAAACTACAAACTACACACTTTGAGTACACGGTTGGCCTAGTGGTTTAAGCAGTCGCCACGCCGCTCTCTACTCGCGCTGAGTGTTGTAGATTCAAACCCCACATGGGACAACACTTTGTGTGATCCATAAATTGTTGGGTCTGAGTCTGAGTCTGGGTATTCTTTGTGTCCATTTTTTGTATGTTTGTAAAGTCCCCAGCGACACAGGATTTATTCTTAGTTCGGGTGTTGTCTTCTCTTAAAAAAACTCTCTTAGGTACTTCTACCTAAAAGATTTTTTTTGCACTTTACATTTTTTTTTATATACTATAAAGTTAAGAATTCTATAAACGCAGCTACATAAAAATATATGAGTCTTTTATCTATATTGACCTATCGTAGGTACAATGTCGCTCTGAACAATGATAATTCAAGTTAATCAACAAAATAAAAAAGACATTTAGAACGTGTCAAAATTCGAACGCCATGTGATCTTCAGTAGTTTTATGTATACTACTTTAGTAGATTTATAAATATTAGCTCTACACAGACACACTCATATGAGGAAACTTCGCTATTGCATTATATTACATCAAATTAAATGTAAAGCAACAATTACTCATAGGGAAGACGGCGTACGAACATTTGTTACTGTCACTTATGAATTCTAGGTATTGGCTATCCAGGAAGGTGATGTCTGTGAAATTGTTCCGAGCATATTTGGCACCTGATGAAGTGACGTCATAATAACCAAGTTTAAGGTAGAGTATTTCGATCAGCAGGCTCTGGCCGATATCCAAAAACTATCTATAAGATTTCCATGCGAATGGGTATTCACACTCATAGTGAATGTAGAAAGAAAATAACATCATAATCGGCCAAAACCACTCCTATACATAGAAACAGTAGTCAAAAGAGTTCATTTTAAGAATTCGCCTTTAATTAGTCTACAAAGTTAAAAAAATAAAATACTATAAAATACAAAACATGAAACCCAAAAAACTGATAATTAATTATAATCTTCGACCGATCGAACATATTTTCTTGAATTACAAGAACACATTTCTAGTTATTAGTTTCTAATAAAAAAACTAGATTAAAAACTGTCCTTTCTACTAAAAGGACGATGCAGGCGATGGGTATATACACACACACACACAAGTTAAACTTATGACACCCCTTATCGTCGTGTCGGGATTTTAGAAAACATCAAAAAACGCGATGAGGGAAGATTATAAGTAGGTTATATGTAATATCATACTAATCCTACCCCCAAAGGAGAAATTACGGTAAACGTCTAGTGTATTAACATGTTATCAATACGTCAAAGATAATATAACTGGGACTATGACAATTAATATTAATTATGTTCAATCACAAAATATTTAGATATACTATATTTTGTAGTTTGTTAGTCAGGAAATAGAAATGAGTCAACTAATTTATTAAATAAACTTCAAAGCACTAGTTAGGATATATGCATATGTATAGTAGTACTAAAATGAATCAACATTTAAATGTTCTACTTTAATTTTCTTTTCGCATAAAATTAATTAATTATTTATAAAGGAACTACTATAATCTACTACCTATTGTATTGATATACAAGTATTTAAATATTTACAATTATTTACCTATATTATTATTAATTGTTGTAAAGTAAAAATGTGGCGACATCCACATAGAGCGCA
The DNA here is from genome assembly GCA_949316085.1 of Hypercompe scribonia. Taxonomy (NCBI): domain Eukaryota; kingdom Metazoa; phylum Arthropoda; class Insecta; order Lepidoptera; family Erebidae; genus Hypercompe; species Hypercompe scribonia. The sequence continues at coordinate 10,801,232 of OX438981.1, read as the reverse complement.
AACAAAGACATACTACAGCGTCATCTACCGAAGAGATATCGAACTATAGACTAACTAATCCTGGTATCGTGATATAGAATTTTTTTTTTTCTTTCTTCTAGGTAGTAGAGCCACGCTGATTTCAGCACGAGCGGGCCGGCTCGACCGGGGCAATACTATCCTCCCACAGAAGACCAACCTAAAGCGCCAGCATCCGCGTTGTCGTGTTTCGTTGGTGAGTGTGAGACCGGAGGCCCATCGATGCAGGGGTGACAGTTATCGTGGTAACTGTGTAAGCTTTACACTGTCACAATGACTGTCATGCCTTTTACGTCCCCAAGCTGGGTGTGTGAAAAAGCATCTCACAAACCGCCATAGTGTGGGTCACCATACTGCGGTCAGCATTTGCAATGATTATGGTGACCACAACTCTTGGATCCTATTCATGCTTTCCATCAGGCAGAGTAGAGTCACTTTGGCAGGCTCTTAAGATAGAAAAAAAAACAGCTAAATTTTACGACAAGCTTTTATAACATATAAGTTGTGTAATGACATTAAAAGTTGGAAGTGTTAAAAAAAAAAACATTTTTTTAGGATGTTTAGATAAAGGTTGTTCTTAAAGAAATAATTTTACTTTTAATTTATTATTTGCTTTTTAGTTGTCGCTGAACAGGTTTTTCAATCTATTCCTAATAGAACTGACATTCATAACATATGGAAGAAACATATCTGCCCAAACCTGATGATGTTGCACATAGAAATTATCCAGAACTAAAGTACTTATCAAGACAATTCAAAACAGCCCGAATTCGAGGTTTTTACGCCGTTTTATTACTAAGATTCTATGAACACCTTTCATTCTTATCAGCAAACTCTAGTTACCATTTAGGATTAAAGTTACTGTACAAGAAATCAAACGAGCACGAAACAACCACATTCAATATGATTGTGTTGTTTTAATACGGACTTCCTAAGGTCACCTTCAGTTCTCTTATCAGACCCTGGATATTATTGAAAGATAAGTACACATCAAGACGAAACATACGAGACCAAACTCGATAGAGTAATGTCTTTTTATAACAGAGTTCCTGTGGCCACCGCAAGCTCCCTTATCAGACCCTGAATATCATTTAAAGACAAAGTACATGGTAAGACGAATTTAATTAATCCAAATTTGATAGGGATGCGTCGTTTCATAATGAGATTCTTTCTGCCATCTTTCAACTCCGTCATAAGATCGGGTTCATGTCATCCTAATATTGCATTGTCACCCGGTTTGTAAGCTAAATGTCAAATAAATAGATTGAAAATATCTGCTTGAAAATTAAGTTGCAAGCTTTTACCCGAACAAATATAGTTGCAACGTACGTATATGTAAACATTGCCCGTTAAATAAAAACATGTAAAAAGCAGACGTATTAAGTTGAAAGCACATTGATCTCTTAAAGTAATATAAGTCCCTATGAATAATTATATAGTACATAGTTACAAGCAATGTTACTATTAAACATTGATCGTCGTAGATTGCAATTTATTGGAAACCCTAGTTGTTTATTTTGTACGTGGGTTTCTGTAGTATCCAGATTTTTCTATCCTAGACACATCACATTAAAAAACAAAATCGAGATTTGCCTTAGCTCCCTTAAATACATTTAAATTTAGTATTTTTCAGCTTTAATAAAGCTTCCAAGCATTACGCTGTTGAGCAGGTGATTACCAAATGTTAACTTACTTAAAATGAGTGATATACGAAATCTCACAACAGTGGCGTCTCTCCCTCAACACTCTCTTAATAACAGTGATGTAAACCCTCGTGCCTCGGAGAGGCCAACTTTTAGCCACAAACAAAATAATAATCTGTACATATAAAATTACTGGGCCTAACTGACTGATGATATATTAACACAGAACCTAGGCCGCTAGGGCTACAGACTTGAAACTTTGGTAGCTGGTACTTTTTTTTGTAAGAAAGTATTTATGAAAATTTCACGACTTTAATTAAATAAAAGTTATATGGAAGTACGTCATATCTACGTCATGTAGAAACACGAAATAAGAAAAATACGCAAGTGAAGCCGCCGGCAATATCTATTAACATATTTACAACACGAATACAACACAAAACATTTAAAAAAACCCTGACGTGCATTCGAAAATCGAACCCTTACAAAAAACCACAGTAAGTGTAAGTAGATAGTACAATAATGTGGTACTAGAAATTTGAAATTACCATTCAAGTACAGTTACATGCGTGTCTTCGGCCAGACAAAAAAATGTAGTGAAATAATTGCTAGACAGTAGTTACAAAGATAGGACATCGTACTTGCACTTTCAATACGCGTTGCTAGATACGAATCACATGTGCGGGTTGAACGACCCGAACCTATGCCAATGCCAACACTCCTGGCTGCCAATATAGTCCAGCTAATCGACTCTTCTGATTACGAACTGGCGACAGCAATACCTAAAGCTCGTAATGTATTCAACCTTTGATATTATGTTGTTTTAAGTTTGTTTTATACATTTGTGTGGAACGTACAATCTTCTCATTTTAATAGGATAAACAAACATGTTAGTTATTAAAACAAAAATATCATCATATAATTTATAATTTTATAGCTGTATCAAATCTTTTACGACTCGTAAACATCAATTACAACAAGTATAACATTGTGTAAACATGTGTTCCTTTTGCAAGTTGAACTAATCAATAAACTTTATGAATGTCTGCTAAAACTGAACTCATTAATAGACAACCTGATAGTAAGCGTTTATCGATGACTGTAAAAATTTACACTGCGGTTTGTGCCTTTCAGTTAGTCAATCTAATAACACAATAGAACATAAACATTAAACGTAATATTGTAAATTTCAATGGTGACGGCGTTACGCGCTCTCCGAGTTAAGACCCCAACTGTCAATCTTCGGGCTATTACTAAGCATTTTAATCGAATCGAACCCGAAAACTCTAGATCGGCAGTGACGTACACTAACCGCTAACTAACGAGACAGTATAATATTGTAATTGATGCACAATAAATAACTAAATAAACCGCAATATCTCGTAAAGTAGATGTTCAAATTAAATCAATAACTATCACGCTTAAATCAACATATGTTTATATTTAATACAAATGGTAGTAACAGTATACATAGCAAATAGACTTCAATTTCAAAATTATGCAATAAACGAAGTGGAACGTTAGGACGTTATTTATAAGATACTACATAATATAGGTACATATTGTACGACTCTAAAAAAACTATAATAGTCTTGGAAACTCCATTTTACATGTAATATGACAATAAAGTAATTCTTGAACTAACTCAACGAAATAAAATGTACCAGCGTGAAGTTTTTTGTTGATATCACACGCAAAAATATATTATCGTCGACCTCATTTAGCATGTTTTAAGTTGGTATCTCAAGAGTCCAATTGAATTATAACGAAGGCTTCATTAAAACTACTTGTTAGATTAAACAATTGCGATTAACTACTTCCTTGTTTATAATCATCTCATAAGTTACAAAAAATAAAAAAAAGGATGAATTTAACAAGCGTGATGTGAATCAGCATTTTCTAGATCACGACTCGGTTCCTGAAACCCTGAAAATAACCATCTCAGCATTTTGCGCAGAATGATGATTTGCTAACGATGCGGAAGGGTCCGTAGCTGTTGGCGATGTGCCACTGTACTGTGCGTGGTTTACAGCGAATATATCGTGGCATTGGGCCAGCCAGGGTCAGGAGCGGACGATGCACCCTGCACCGTCACGCTGGCAAATCAAACAAACCACTCACTAATACAATAATACAATCGATTAGTATCATAAGAAATACCAGAAAAAAGAAAATGTAAAATTCGAGAACAAAACACATTTTTAAGTTAATCTTAGGTGTAGGTTGATAACCAAGGTTGTTAAGTACCAACTCTAAAGTTGCACGAAACTGTTTTTTTTTTTGTAAGATCAGATTCAACATATTATCTTAAAGTTAGAATGAGATAAGCGAGAGAGAACTTATCTCAAAGTCCTTAGGGATTGAAATGACGAAACATTATTTAGAAAGCGTTAACTACAAAAACTGTTGTAAAAACCCTTGGTGCCGTTTACAGCGCAGCAGGTAGTAAAGTAACTTATAGTTTCTCCCTTGGAAATTATTTTGTAAGTGGATGAAAGAACAATATTCGTGTGGCAATAAATAGCGTTTTTATGACAGAGTTTTGTGTTTGGAATTGGTTGGTGTGGCGGCCCCGCTCACCGAGCGAACAACGTTTTCGACCAAACACGTGTTCGTGAAAATGTTTATTTAGGCAAACCTCGTAAACTCGCTGACAGGATGTGCTTTGAACCCTCAAGGTTGTGTAGGTTATTTAAAATTACTACATTATTATTTCTTAACGTGGTACATACAATTAATATTGTAATAAATGCAGATTTTTCGCTTTAATAATATTCCCAAACTAAAATATGTCGGTTGTAGATTTTAATTATAAAAAAACTGATATTTTTATAACTACCTACTCGTTTTTAAATTAATTCATTAAAATTTGTAGATTGAGAATTTTGTTCTAAGTATTCAGCCTCAAATTTTAAAACGAGTACGCAAGTGCGTTGACAATCGTTAAAATAGAGTTTAGCAACGCGAATGTTCAGCTTAATGAACTAAACTATCATACTATAGGTTTTTGAACTACCCTTGATAATTGACTATACCTTAAGTAAATCATAGAACCATACTTAATTTAAAATGCGTCGGTGGCAATCTCGGCTAAGTCCCTTAACTTATCGAATATTTATCAACCCATTAGATTATCTTTTTTGTAGTTCAAGACCATGCCTAATTTTTTTATACAAGACACATTATCATAATTATGTTTTTGTTCGTATTCTTTTTTTCTTATCATTTCATCTGAACAGTAAACGATTTCATTAATTCAGATCTGCATTGCACTTATGGTGAATCTGTTCACGTAGCAAAGTATTTTTAACTAAATACGCTATATTTTCAGGGTTTATCTAGAAAAAAAACCGTTTCGTGAAAATGTACGCAAAAATGCTGTTGTTCACTTTCCATAAACCATTAATCCAAATGTTTTAAGGCACTATAAGATACACTATTTAATTATATTTGCATTCATATATACCTGTATTTACAATAACTTGAGAATTACTCGTATTATAATTTCAACCATGAAATGCCCATTACACATCCCCCTTAAAGATTTATAAAACGACCAGGCGAAAACGACTTGTTAATTGAGTTGATCTCCTGTCTTTATTACGTTCATGTATCAATGTTCTATTTTTCCAATTTGTGGATGGATTTACTACAATATCTTCCTCTCAAAACTTTTCAGCCCTATCGACGTGTTCTGCCATTCCCTTAACATTATGTATACAACATAGTACGTTGAAATAGATGATTGTTCTAGCTTCGTGTTGATAAACGCGACTCAAGCATTGTCAGCTCATGTATTGTGCCGACAGCTTCCTACAGAGCATTACTAAATTTGTCGAAAACGGTTCGAAGAGAGCGCAGCATGCGTTTGTCATGTACGTTTATTTACGCGATGCCCCACAGAGCTGGCTGTGTTCCAGCGGCTTACGAAAATAGCAGCTTTGTCGATGTCATTGTACTAGAGCAAACGACGCCCTGATACACAACAGAGTAGGGTCCAGCGTACTATAAGTTCATTGATGCAATTCTAATAATATCGGTACAAAAAGTGTATACTAAATATTGATTAAATAATTTGTTTTATTGCTAACATTTAAAGTTTTAAGAGAATCTTTAGTGACAGATTGACGTATCGTTTATCATGCTATAGAAGTTCTTAAGTTTACTGATATCAGTGTACGTAAAAGACTAACTGCACTATAAACATAATAATGAGCAGTTTGAACGGGATAATACATAATGTATAATCTACAAATGTATATAGAAATATTAAGTTGTTTTTATATGCTTCAAAACTCAAATAGTTCTGTACCGATTGAGCTGTTTGATACGATATACAACACGTTCCAAAAAATATTTTTATCTAATTTTTGCAACCACAATGTATCTCTCCTAACTCTATCTGACTTTCAACATAGGACGTACATATTAAGTACACGTTAGTCTACACGAGTTCATGTTAAATTTAAACGATAATCTCTCCCACGAATCATAAGGAACTAATCTAGGCTTAATGAACCAGTTAACTACTACTACTTTACCGTTCTTAAAATAGTTCGTCACACATATACGTAATGATGCGTATAAAAGACAATTTTCATAGCGCAAACATGTATTGCCTAATTTAATTTCTTCAAAACGCAATTTTAGAATTGCCATGAGTGGTATGACCTAGGAAAAGTTACTGTTAGCATCTGAGAAAACGCATTACACTTCGAAGGAATTAAAATGTCAATTTAAATATTACAAATATCACTATTACAAGTCAACACAGGAGAGTAAACGCAAGTATTGGGTAATATTTCTCACATTCATAAGTTTAAAATAACGTAGGAATAGCAGTAGAAGTGGAGAAGTCAAGAAATATTATTTGATCTTTTCCTGGCTATGCTGTATGACTAAATATTTATGATGAGAGAGAATAGTATTTCAATTATTGCAACGATGCTAATGTTCTTATTGTGTGTGCTATACACAAAATGATCCTCAGATCATACGAATTAGAATTGCTGTTTGTATAATCTGAGAATTGATATTTTATTTAAAGTGGAACACTGGTTGAATATAATTTTGAAAAGTATAGGGTGGATATCAATATTTTATCGTCGGCCAATGCGGCTAAGTAGCCATTTGAGAACGGTTGCAATTTTATTACGTCTCTATACTTTTGATTGGGCTGCAAGTTTATTATGTCACTCTGTAGTAAAAACGACGACATAATACTTATATAATATGCAGAATTGTATTTATTCAATAAGGCAAAGGCGTCTACGATCATGATTTTGGCAGTTTAATCTAAATCAAATATTGACGATAACTGGAAAAGATAGGCTGTGTACATGGTCAAAACAAATATTAGCATAGATAAAAAACTTTTTAGACTGAGAGAACTGTGATGCGTCTGCGAAAAATGCATGTTCATTTATGTGAAAACTGAAATAGCTTATAAATGGTTGTGAATACCTGGTCCTTCTTCTTCGTCTGATTGTTCTGACGACGCGGGTTTTTTTCCTTTGGGTTCAATGTAAAAACACGACTATACTAATCTGACGACCCGAACTGTTATTTTTTCTGAGATAGTGTGGTCCGACCGATCGGACGGTATGTCCTTTTTTCCAGTGGTTCAAGTGATCGGACGACGCGTTATTTTCATAATGTTAGTTCGACTAATTGTTCAACGCAAATTTTTCATGTTGTTCCATTCATAGCACTACACGGAATATTAACGTTTTTATAGTCCAGAGATCCTTTGATAGACCGACGTATTACTCGTATTCGTATCTATATTCCAATGTATAAATACAGTTACTAAAAGAATGTGCATTAGTACATCAAAGTCTGGTTCTCCAATCATCCTGAAAAGGATATACATAGGTAATAATATCACCATATCTTTCGTCCAAGCGCGAGATAATTGTCATAAATATTTCTTTTCCTATGTCATTATCAATATTTACATATTAAAAGACACGGTTATCCTTTAAATTAAAATAGAATATAACGAAGAATTGTTGATAGTAAAACGTGAAAGCGGATTAACGGACATCAATATCAGAAGAGTGAAAAAATTTGAAAATTCAGACATCACTCTCAAGGAAGAGTTATGTTTTTCGCGCACATTTTGTATGTATGCATGTAATATTGAACCAATCGATCATTCGAATCAGTAGGAAAAGAAGTCCACATCGACCGATAAGTCGGACGAATAGAAGAAGAGATACACATAGTCCGATCAGTGAAACCAACAAGAAAAAAAGATCCACGTCCGTCGATTAACCAAACCAAAACTAAAAAAGTCCACGTGGTCCGATCAATGAAATCAACAGAAAGAAAGATCCACATCATCCGATCAGTCAATCAAATCAACCTACCGCCATATTACTGCTGAACGAAGGTCTTCCCCTAGGCAATCTATCCGCTACCTTCATCTATCCGCATCTATCCACATCTATCCGCATCTATAGCATCTATCCGCTACCTTCATCAAGTCGTCGGTTCATCGTACCGCAGGGCGCCCTACACTACGTTTGCCCAAGGGACTCAGGGATACAAGCCTATTATGATTTTCGTTTTTTCGATGTTCATCCGCAGTCCCACTCGTTTTGAAGAATCGTCCAGACTGTTGAGTATTTCTTCCAGATCGTGCAGAGGTGCTGTCAAGATCAGTCAAATCAACAGAAAAAAGATCCACGTCGCCCGATCAGTCAAATCAACATGAAAAATTCACGTCATGCGATCAGACAAACCTACAGGCAAAAAAAGATTTACACCGTCCGATTAATCACACCTACAGAAAAAAAAATCCACGTACAAAAAAATCAGTCGAACTAACAGGAAAAAAACTCAGCGTCATCCGATCAGTTAAACCTACAGGAAAAAAAAGATTGTCATCGTTCGATCAGTCGAATCTACAGAAAAAGTCCAAATCGTACAATTAGTCAAATCCACAGAAAAAAAAGATCCACGTCGTCCGATCAGTCGAATCAACAGAAAAAAATTCCACGTGGTCCGATCAATCGAACCAACAGGAAACAAAAATCCACGTGGTCCGATCAGTCGAACCAACTTGAAACAAAAATCCACATCATTCGAACAATCAGACAAAGAAGTCGGACCACGTGATCATAGTATTTTAATGATGTTATTTCATAAACATTTGCATCGTTATAATATTTGAATTTAATAAATTGCAGCAATTATCAAAGGTCCAACTTAATACATTGATTTAAAAGTACAAAATAAAGGGTACAGTTTACTAAGGTTTTTAATTCAACTTTGAAGAGTTGATTAAAAAATATATAAATAGCCCATTCAGTAAATAACATGTTCACCTATATTGCCAGATGTCCCTGAAGAAATGGTACTCTTTCACTACAATACAATACCGTCTTTAATACGAGTACAAAGATATATAATTTTCAATCAATTTTTAAAACACGATGACTGAACAATCAACACATTTAGATCCTGGCTACCATTATGTATGTTGTCATCATCATCATCATCATCAACGTGTGTGATAGGTTCGATACCCACGCGAGATATTACTTTGTGTGATCTACAAATCGTTTTCCCAAACGACGTATTTTTCTAAAACAATTACTTACTATAATTAACCTCTCAAACACCACCCATGTACCTATAAATAAATATCAAGTCGTTGCAAGACTTATAATATCAAAAGTATTTAAGTTATTTATATATATGAGTTATATTATAATTACTAAATTATATTTTTTTAATTTGAAAAATAAAATAATATTCATGTCATACAAAAACATGGCGGAGTCATAGTCTTTATGAACAGTTTTTGTGTGAATTGGATACTTTACGATTGCCAATGGAATAAAAATTCAAAAGGTAAGGTTTTTATACGACTGTTTAGAAATAAAATGATTTCTCTACACCGATTTACCTTATACTGCACTGTCTGACGCCGTTAGTATTGTAAACATCTATTGGTTTAAGAGACCCTTTAAAAGCAATCGAATATTTTTTTTTACTTTAGAACCTTTTTTTATAGAAACCTACCGAAGTGACTCTATTCTGCCTGATGGAAAGCATAAATAGAATCCAAGAGCGGTGGTCGCCATACTCACTGTGAATGAAGACATCATCATCATCGACCCACGCTATGGCGGCCTAGTGAGATGCTTTTTCACACCCCGCTTAAAGGACCCGGGACCCAGGACTCATTACCAGCGCACCTGTTTCCCTCCCATGTAGTGGGTAATGAGTTCCGGACTTTAACCGATTAGCTCAGGTAGGAAGAGCCGAACCGTTTAGCTCGGGAGTGTATATCTACCATTGCAAAACGGTGACTTCCAAGGCCAGCGCGTGTTGTCCTGCAGAGGAATCGAGAGGATGGGATCAGCTGAGCTTATCAAAAAGTGGCTGATTATTGTGTTGGAATAAGATCGTACATGTTTTACTGTCACCATGGACACAATGCTAGAGTAAGGTTAAATGAGACAAAACGTGCTCGCAATAACCTATTTAAGCTGTCGTAGTTACGTGACACTCGTTTGTATTATATATTAAGATCTTAAATCTAAAAAACTTCCTAAGATATTTCCTAAGTTTTAGTTTTTCTTTAGCTGTACTTTCTTCTTTAATCGAATCACTCAGATTTGAAAATAACACAGATAGTGCGTTTAAGGCAGATAGTTTGTTCTTAATTCGATAATGTTTTTGTTTTGTTTATTATAATTTGTGCAACGATAAGTTACGTACTTATTTGCAGCTTAAAATGAGACAATCAAAACATTGTTAGTGGAGTGCCATAGTGTAATCTAGATTTTAATAGTATAAGTTTCATTCCACTTTTTGGTACTTTCATTTTACTCGTAATATTGTATTGTTAAATGTTATTTTTATGCTGAGTGTTTTATGTAAGTACCTGCAATGGACATGCATTAAAAAGTATTATTTTTGTGTAAATATTGTCTATGTATGCTGTTAGTACACCATAGGAACAAATAAATAATCTTTTCTTGAAAATAAATTAGATAGGTACCTAAGATGTATATAGTTTTGCCATTTTAATGGATACTTTTCAAACAGTAAAATTTCAGTTATTTCAAAGTACAGTGGACCCTCGGTAAACCGGCCCCTGGCTAACCCCCTTGTAATCCGACATCACTCAAACAATTTTCGCTAATGTAGATCGTGCATGATTGAACAGGTTACAACTTGTGCTCGACGCGTAGGTATTGTTTCAATTCCGATTGCTTAGTTTGAATTTGACTACGTGTGATAGCGGTGCAGCTCAGCGTTTATTCATTCATTACGTATACATACTTAGTAATGTCGTCACAAGCCCAGAAGACAACATATAGAATTTTATCATTTATTTATAATTTGTCGGCTTATAAGGTACTCTTTCGTAAAAAAATCCGGACTATAGGGGGTCTTAGGCAGTACTCTATAATTCGACAAATTCGATAGTCCGACACTGACCTGCAAAACGTTTGTCGAATTACCGGGGGTCCACTGTATTTGTAGTTAAGTTTATCCTACCAATTTGCTATTTATTTGAAACAACACACAAGCAACAAAAGCTAAATTACAATAAATAGTTAAATTTACCGATAATACAAAATGTCAGATTGTTAGAAGAAAATTATCATATCCATCCATAAATAAGAAGAGTGCAACCCTATTGGAACAAAACTACCATGAATACAAATAAAATATTTACATTGTAGATTTTCTTTTTTTATTTCAAATCGTTTCTATCCCTGTTGTCATTTCATTTTAAATAGCATTCGTCGTCGTTACCGTCTGAAAGTTTTGAGATATTGTAAAAATTTAATAATAAGTATAATATAGCTACAGAAACAAAGTTTATAGCTATGCTAATAAAGGGAGCATTCTGGGTCCACAATTTAGTAATGACTAATTCATTGGTATTCATTTACTAAAATCTGCTGGTCTTTCAATGAAAGGACACTGACTAATCTTGACCTGAATGTGAACAGCTCATTTGTTAAAAATATAAATTATAAATAGTTGTTTTTTAAATATTTAATAAATTATGGTTAGAATCCACTAGTATCAAAATAACAAATATTAAAATTGATTTTTATAAGATCTTTATTTGATTTACGATCGTGCCAATCGTTTGTGTTGTCATGTAAATAAATAATGAAATGCAATAGGCGAAACTGTTCAAGGGCAAAACACAAAACAATTTATGAAAATGTTTGCAAACAGCATATAATATATACTAACATACATTTCTTTAAAATTCTTAAAAAAATGTAAGAAATTAAAAAAAATACTGATAATAAAATAAAATGACTACGAGTACAAGGTATTATTTTTTCTTTCCTAGCAACACTTGTCTAATGTCAAATTATAATGTCCGCCTGTCACTCACCATTCGCTTTATGCAGGATCACACGTATTATGGATGTGAGTTTGATTTTCTGTTTCGACATATTTTATTTTATAACTAACTTAATTTATTACATCATACATGACACATACATACATACATTACAGCCAATAGAAAACATAATTTTAAAAATTATGTTTTCTATTGGCTGTAGGCAACTAAAAAATAACATTGTTATTTCAATAATAAATTGTCCATCTCAAAGCCAAGAGCTCTTCAAAGTGGTCGATGTTCTCTTTTTTACAATGATTTTATCAGGAATTAGTGTAGTAAAACAGAAATAAAATAGCAGTCGTGGGACTGCCGATAGAAGTGAAAACGGAACTATTAAGTTGAGAGTAATTAAAACTATGCAAAAATTATATGAAATTTTTTATGTTTCATATATAGCTATATATAATATATAATATCATATATAATATATAATAATAATAAATTTCATATATAATATATAATATCATATTCTCCATAGCTATAGATATACTATTATCATTAGCATGTCGGTGACGCGAACCGAGGATTTTACCCTCTACCAAAACGCTCAACGCGCCTAAAGAGGTTTTCACTTCAAAAAATTAGAATAATATGGCCGAGTAACAATGTGTGACTGTGTGACCCGTCACTCATAAGTTCATGAAACAATGATAGTAATCATTACTATTAAACAATAACTAACAGATCCATTAATTGATACCGTAAACAACCGGGAGAGTTTAGATTGTAATACTCACAAACCTGTAGTCCCACTTAAAGAATAATAGACAATTAAATATCTACTATTTACTTCACGGATAATTTACTAGTTAAAAAATCTTACACATTCATGTATTTGAAATGTTACACACGTAAACAGGTAAGTGCATGTTACATACTAGTGTGTACATGTACAAAATAAAAGCTTATTTTTTAAAAAAATACTACCTCTTACAATAAATTTTATTACATTCTAACGCTTACTTTAAAGGTCGACAACAATTTTGAAAAGTGATAGTGCCTAATAATAATACTTTAGACGTTATAATAAGACAAGCAGACAAGGACTAAACGTGGCAGCTTTATCTAACTCAACGCTTATGAAATTCTAAGTAGAAAAAGATGGTCGACTCACAAAAAACAGACGATTCGTCCGTCCAACCCTTTTATTCTGTTTGGCCGTTCTCTTTTTACTTTTATTCTAAAAATATAGCATTCACGAACCAATTTCGAAAGGAAACGTGATTCTGTTCAAGGTCGGGTAAATTAGTATTCGTATGGTGTGTTCGTTGCTTTACCGACCGCAAAAACATGTTAATATACTCGTTGTGGACTTTTTTCTAAGCTTTAATTATTAGAATTGGTGGCAACCGGTTCGTTGCTCACGGTACTTAAATAATATTACATAACAAAAGCTTTAAAAACACAAAGAAATAACGATTAGATCAGCTATATGAGTAGGTTTGTTATCTGCCTATTGTTATTTTGTGGCACAATTATGTATATAAATTGGGCTACAGAAGATTAACTGTGTATATTACCTGTTTGAATATAAATGTTTTTGTAAATGAAAGTGTTTCTGACTGGCCTGAAGATTAATCCCGGAACCCTGCGACTAAGTCTTAGGAAACTCTAAAATTACCTCATTGTGGTTACATAACTACAAAAATTATGGTGCCGAAAATGTTGATATGGTTGCAGTTCGCACTAATTATAATAATTATAGCTCTAACTTCGTATCACAATAGTAAATTTAGTATTACTTCGTGTATAAATAGGGATCTTTAAAGGAACATTTGACAACTTGGTTTATTTACGTAAACCGTTCAAAATCGATACGATGCACCTCGGACGCGTGTACAATAATGCTGTATTTTTGTACTCACATCTGAGATGCATTTATAAAGTTTTCGTTCACGTTTTACAAAAAAAAAATCATTCATTTTGCGTGTCTGCATTAGCGGGCCGAGGAGTAGATGTAGATATACGTATGCATATACGTAGATGTAAATGCGCAATTATAGCTAAAAGCGCAGTGTTGACTTGGATTCCTTAAGTTGATTAACAAACGATCCTGTGAAAGCACGAATGGATAGTATTTTAATAAATCTAAAAAAATATCATAGGTGAATTACTAAATCATAAAGGATCGGTTTCATAAGAAAAATCATCAGAACATTTCAAGTATATTATTATTATTGTATATTTATTTTTTAATCTTTTTTGCCCTGGTCATACTATGTAAACATTTTTTTTCATTTAAATGATTTTACAACATTTCTAAAAGGTATCTTATTATTTTGCAAAAACCAGATTATATTATACATGAATGTATGTTGTTCTGTGTCTGTATAATCAATGTATGATGAATAATTTTAGGCCACCATAACGTGGGACGCCATACTGCATTGTCTTCATTCGCATTGAGTATGGCGACCACCACTCTTTGATTATATTCGTGCTTTCCATTAAGCAGAGTAGAATTACTTTGGTAGACTTCTATATAAAAAAAATCTACTTACTGAAAAATAGGTCATTCTGATCAAAATCAACAGCATTTCAAAGTTCATTCCTGGCCATAACCCTCTCTTTAGAAAAGAAGTTTTGGCCTACTGTACTACGCTTTCCAGATGGTTTGGTATCGAGTTTGATTCAAGATTTCTTTTTCTTTGTAGTGCTATTATTCTGCGTATTACTCTTTTAGTCACCACTTACGACACCCACGGGATGAATAAGGATGGTGACACACTTTATTTTTAATCCATCACTACATTGACTAAGAGAAAGATGTACTAGTATGTTAATATAGTACAAGTTCGGCGTAGTTTCAGATCAGACGGCCATGTGTAAGTTGTGTTTAGTTATGATTGTTATTTTGCTGTACAATAACAATCGGTAAAGTATCTCATTCAATTGTACACTTGTAAAATTACCGCAAACCAAAGATTATACCACATTGTATGAAATATTTTGATAAAAATATATTTATTAATAGATATGGAGCCGTGAAACATTTTTAATTACTTTTTTATTTCAGACGTTTTTGGTTTAGGTTTAGGTTATTCCTAACCATTTTATGAGGAATAAGTTTAAAGCTCGCAATTTCCAGTCCTAAACAGTTTTCTGCAACTATTATAAATCAACATGTCAGGACAAGGAAGAAATTAGCATTAAATAGTTGTAACTCATTGTCCTACTGGAGTCATGGGAAAGAGTAATGCACTTTTAACTGAAGGTGTACAAACCAAAGTCGAGAAAAATAATTTTTTAAGAATTTGTTCGTAATCTAATAATTTCAACATTCAAAGAATAGTTCGTTTTCAGCAAAATAAACTAACAATCAACCGACAATACAACTAACAAAGAAACTGCCTGTTTTTGTTCACCACATCCACATTTATGTTAAATTATACGTCCGCATCATTGCATTTGATCGATGTCTACAAAAACTTTTGGGTGAAGCGGGCGCTAAAACTGTATCACGAACAATGAAAAAAGATATTTGGAAGTCTTTTTACAGATACTTTAACGACTTCTCGCGAATAACTAACAGCTTACAAACTTGGAGCACGGATGTCATATTTAGTAGCCGTAATGGTCAATTACAACTACATCCACCGTATCTCCACCGTTAGGTACCTCAAAGGGGCGATATTGGCTTTCCATTACATTAGTGAAGTGGACTCGACATAAATTTTGTATTTTATTCGTTAGTGGCGCTCAGTAATATAAGTTACGGCAGTTTTTACTTTTAAAAGTAGCTGTAGTCATTACTCGCTAATGATGCGAAGAGTCTGTGATGAGACAGTGGTGTTATTGTTATTGTCGTGCGGTGTGATGTAAAATAGAAGCCGGCTTTTAAGTCATATAACCTCAAAAGCTTGGGGCCGTCGGGTAGCCGTACGACGAGGGGAGCGCGCAGCCGCTCAATGTTGTCGCGCGTGCGCCCTTCGAGCCCGCTCGCCAACGAAGAGACGACAACGCTGCACAAAGCGCAAGTATCCGCGATGTCTCGCACCGACTCTTCCTCACGTTAATGATTGACAAAACCGTGACACGTACACACCACGGTTTTCTTCAACTAAAGTGAAAATACGAGCATGTGATAAGATTTAGTGTGAATACGAAACGTAACGGTAGTGTTTCTTTTGTGATAACTTAGTAGCGGCATCATCAAAATGTACAAGACAGTGCGACATGGCGAGAATAGTCTCCAATACACTATCCTCCCGCAAACGGAGGAAGTGTTGAATAATAGCGGTATGAAAGGAAAAGGACGGGATTACAGCCCCTCGATTCATGTACGACGATCACGGAGAAAATCTACTATTAAATATGTTTTACTCATAATATTTGGCATAATCGTAACGCTCGCTTTAGCTTCCGTTCCACTTTACGTGATGAATGGAGCACTGTTAGCACGTAGGAATCAGCTGAA
Source organism: Hypercompe scribonia (assembly GCA_949316085.1). NCBI lineage: Eukaryota > Metazoa > Arthropoda > Insecta > Lepidoptera > Erebidae > Hypercompe > Hypercompe scribonia. The sequence continues at coordinate 10,784,761 of OX438981.1, read as the reverse complement.
TTATCATGAAGTTATCACTACGGCACCTTTGGCACCCGCTGCTCGAGAAATGGCAAAATCTAGAAAAAAGGAATTAAAAATGTCGCCTGAAGTTGTTCCAACTTCAGACCAGAAACCTGAGACGAGCACTATTTCGATAGCGGCTACTAAAACTACGTTAACAGTGCCATCGACAGTTAATGGTGAAAGAGCGACTACACCACCATGGACTATGCCAGCTTTACGTTCATGGAAAAGTTCTACTTCTTCTACAGCTATTCCGCCTATACCTACAGAAGATAATGAGATTCCTCTTATTGGCACTCAGTCGAATAATAACAATCTTGGAGCAGATCATGATTCATCACTTAAATCTTGGGAGAAAGACATTATAATTCGAGCTACGGTTACTCCTGAAACCAGTACCCTTCGTAATGTATTGAGATATTATTCACAATCACATGTTTCATCAGAAAAATCCATTATAGCAAACACTAAAGTATTTGACGACGTTCTAATTACTACTAAACCAACAACAACAAAATTGCCAGTGACCACGGACTTTTCTACAACCTTCGAAAGTTACAAATTGAAAGATTTGAAAGATACAATATTGTCTGTAGATGATGATGATGAATTTAAAGAGTCTCTGGAAGTTGATGAAGTGTTTTCTTTGCCTCCATTGAAGCCTGATTATGCAGCTCCGGGTACTGACTCCGATGAAGTAACAGTGTCGAAGGCCGGTGACGGTGGATGGTACGGCGCACGTTGGCCGTTTGTGGATACGTCATCTTATTTCCAATGGACGGTGCGTACTGTATTGTTACCTATCTTATGTAATGTTTACTTATAACACATTTACTCCATCATAACACTAGTGCGTGCAGCACATACCTAACTGATCGTAACGATCTTGGGTAACAGCCGTGTAACCCGTAACGTAATATATATACGGACATGGAAACCTTTTGTTTATGAAATCGATTATCAGTGAAGTAGATACCTGTGAAACGTGATACTGATTATGTTGAATCGTATTCTTTAATAGAGCTCAATGTTTTAAAAGTCATAATGCAGGTAGTTTATATTACATATGTATGTACTTGGACTACTGCTGTATTTTAGAAGAAACTTTATTTTAATGTTCATTTTACATAATTAAAAATTAATAGTAAGAATCCACAGTTATTTATTATTGCGTCGTTTGTGGCATTAGTCACGTAAAATAAAGGTTTGCCTGCTCTCCAATTATTGTAGGTTGATTATCTAAATAGTAGAAAGTTGATATACCACTGTCATTGTGAAAAAGAACCTTATAACACCTACTCGACGGTCAAATTAGAGTATTGATTGGCAGTATACATAATTTATTTCCTACGAGGAAATTGTGATAAATACCTATCTATTGTAATCGTGTGACCATGATCAATTTATATTAATATTATAAAGTTGAATATTTATAATAAACTAAAACTGAAGAATTTGTTTGTTTGGTTGACTAGCTAATCTCAGGAAGTACTGGTCTGATTTGAAAAATTATTTTAGTGTGAGATAGTCTAGTTATCGATGTAGGTTATCGGATATATATAATCACGATGCGACTAAAATGAAAAATGTTTTAAAAACGAGGGTAAATTATTCTTTTTCTTTTTTTAGAGTTTCCATTGCTTGCGCTGCGTGTATGGATAAAGTTTCCCAAAAATAATATAAGATAGAATTGTTTCCCTTTAAAATTTATGAAGAGTCCGCATCAGCATTTGTCTATCGTTTAAGGTTGGCACATTATAAACTTCTTTTTATTAAATAAATTTATTTATACTTTGTAACATCACGGACAGTAGGGGACGCAGACGAGGTTGCGCGACTCAGCTAGTGTTTAATTTTATTATTAAATTTAGTTACTTATTGACATATTAAAAGCTAAACAAGCAACAAATACTTAACATTTTCACTTGAATTTTAGTAAAATATTTGTTTTATTAAAGTTCAGCAAATTATTTTAAATAACTCATCTATACTTCTACACTAATACTTCAAAAGCTAAAGATTTTGTTTGGTTGAACGCGCTAATCTTAGGAACCAATGATTCGTATCAAAAAGTTCTTGTAATGTACTGTAAGATAGCCCATTTATTGAAGAAGGCTAAAGACTGTATAACATGACGCTTAGACTGACAGGAACCGAGCGTCAATGAAACAGTTTGCGAAATCAGCGAAAATATATTCCTTCTCAGAGACACATACAAAGTTGCTTGGGTCAACTAGTTGAAAACAAACGTTAAATGCTTTTGAGGTAATGTTAAGTAAAAATAAGTACGAAAAGTGGACCGTCACTAATACTTAAGCAATTTGTTTAGTCACAATGTAAATTCGAATTAAATAAAAACTTATGTCTAAAAAGTTTCAACATGGCAACAGACGGTGGTGTGCAATTTGAACTATTTATAATTGATTTATATTGCATTGTGTTGTAATGAATTGTGCAAACACATTTTGAACGTCAACATCCTACATAATAACTCCTATAGCTAGTTATATGTAGGTGCAGCCTATTGATATGTGTTAAGACTATCAAAAGACAATGATGGCTTCCTGGATTTTATAAAAAATCAAACGACCTATTCTAGTATTCTACGTGATAATAGTAGTCATTGATCGCCTCTTCATTACTGCATGTAAAGAATAAGTCTCCCAGATTTTAACGCTAAATCTTTTTATTGAAATAAAAATTCTAATAACAATAAAAACTAGATTGTGCATTCCCTCCATTCGCTCTGGCCTAAGAGTACTAATGATCGCAGGGAAGTATGAAAGGGCAAAGAACTTCATTTTCGGTTTTATCGGGCCCTAAATATGTCCGATTTAGATATCAAAATATCTATGTACACCTTGGCTACGGTATGGTTATCTCTTCGGATGGGTAAACTGTTTGAGAGGATACTCTGCCCGCATCGTCCGGCACCTCTGCGAGGTGGGCACCGATCTGTCGGATGCCCAATTCGGTTTTCGAGCGGGGCGTTCGACAGTCGATGCTGTGTTGCGCCTGAGGGCCGTTACCGAAGAGGCGGTGAGCTGTGGCGGCGTGCTGTTGGCGGTGTCGTTAGACATCGCCAACGCATTTAATAGTCTGCCATTTAGCTGCATCAGGGAAGCACTCCACTACCATGGGGTGCCAGAGTACCTGAGGCGGCTTGTGGCAGACTATCTTGAGGAGCGTACCGTCATGTACGAGGACCGAGATGGTATTTTGAGGCAGCGGCCCATGTTCTGCGGTGTTCTACAGGGGTCTGTCCTCGGACCACTCCTGTGGAATATGGGATACGACTGGGTCCTTCGAGGTCGTCTTCCCCCTGAGCTGGGTGTAATTTGTTACGCAGATGATACATTGGTCACAGCTCGAGGGATGAACTTAAAAGAGGCGGCGCGCCTGGCCACCACGGGTATCTCTCTGGTGGTCGGGCGTATTGAGGCGCTGGGTTCGCGGGTGTCCCTGGACAAGACGGAGGCTCCGTTGTGGTCCACCCTCTGGCACCTGCATCACAATCAATTCGGTCCTCGTACCGTTTCAAGCCCAGATAAAGCATCTGGGCCTGATCCTCCACGACAGGTGGCTCTTCGACGAGCACTTCCGACAGCTTTTTCCAAAACTGGTCGGCGCTGCTTCTGCCCTTGGGCGACTTTTGCCCAATTTGGGTGGAGCCAACGTCGCGACGCGACGGCTATACACGAGGGTTGTTCGGTCAATGGCCCTGTATGGTGCACCAGTGTGGGCGGCGGCTCTGACTGCCCAGAATAGGGCTCGCCTCTGGCGCCCTCTGAGGATATTGGCGGTCAGAGACATACGCGGTTACCGCACCGTATCGACAGAGGCGGCGTGCGCCTCGGCCGGTACTCCCCCGTGGGATTTGGAGGCGAAAGTGTCCGCCGAAGTTTATCGGCTGACTTCCGGGCGGGAAGCGGCATACGGCCCCTGCCCGAAGAGATACGCGAGTAGCGTGAGGCCGCTTGTCGAGCCACGATGGCTCGTTGGTCGTCCCAGCTGGAGGCTCCACGTGCTGGATTTGCCGCCGTGGAGGCTCTCCAGCCGGTCAACGCCGAATGGGCGGGGCGACAGCATGGGACCCTTTCCTTCCGACTGACGCAGATTCTTGCCGGGCACGGTTGCTTCGGGAAGTATCTGCACTCGGTCGCCAGGAGGGAATTAGTCCCGCCTGTCACCACTGCGACTGCAGTGGGGACTCGGCTCAGCACACGCTAGCAGTTTGTTCCATCTGGGCGGCACAGCGTGGGTTCCTTACTGCAGTTATTGGAGGAGATCTCCCGCTACCGGCCGTTATACGCTCCATGGTCGATAGCGATAGTTGTTTCACCGCGGTCACAACCTTTTGCGAAGACGTAATTTCGCGGAAGGAGGCGGCGGAGAATGTCCGGGAGGACGACCTACACTCGGACCTAATTCACCGCCGGCGAACTGGGCGGCGGAGGCACGTGTACCAGCGCCTCATGCCACCTTGAGTGTAGCCACGGGTGGACGGGACGGGTTTACCCCTCCATCCGCTATAGTGGCCAGCTGCGAGGAGGCGACGTCCGCGTGTGCCGTACGTCGCTTAAATGGAGAGTTTATCCGCAGATGGTGCCCGCGTTAGCGGGTAGGCGCTAGGAGGGATCTGGATGTCGTAATAACAGCTGTTCCCGGATCCCTCCTATTTCAGGCGCAGAGTGGCACACCGTGTGGTTTTAGTCGGTCCGATTCCGACACACCACCCCGCCCTAAACCCCGGTGGGGTGACGACCCGAGAGGGTTTCCACACGTTCAAAAAAAAAATATGGTTATCTCTTCGGAGAAACTGAAGGTTTTATTTGTGCCATCAACATCAGTCGGGCATGCCACCGGTGAATATTAGCAGGCACAATCAAACAATCAGGATCGTACCCCATCCACTTGTCCTAAAAATTACCAACTTGTGAATTTAGGGATGCTATACGATTAGACGAAAATGCTTTCTAAGGAGAGGCCTGTATCCAGCGGTGGGCTATTAAGGGCTGTTGATGTGATGTGATACTACAGGTATGTGCCTGACCTAGTTCTCGAGAACGTGCTACGTTGTATTGGGATAGGTCTATTATTACAGTAAAGATTATGATTGCAAATAAGCCTGATGTTACGGTGTTTGATCGATTAGAGCGCCGCGCAATGATTAACAATATCGTTATTCCTCATGACGAGAATCTCGTAAAAATTTAAAAGAAAACAAATAAAATTTTTATCTCACAAGATTGTCGATATTGGGAATGTGGATTCGGTGATTATTGTTGCACAGATTGACAGCCAAGAGCCTTGACTAACATCTTCAGAGATTCCCATCAGAGGGTTAGATCAAGGATCTAATGCAGGAGGCAGTTTTCCTTGACAAGGCCGTACAGTGACTGAGTTCCTGTATTTGGAACTCTAACCACCGGTTTCTTGATCCATGTACCTGAAGTCGGTGGTCTACTATTTTTAATATTTTTAAATATGTATATTTACAATTATAATAAAGAGAATAATATTTATAATTTAAATCTTTTTCTACACAATAAGTGTCGTTTTATAATAGACTCTAGACTATTAATAAACGTACTTATATAATACGATTTGCGATCTACATGTATCGTCGTCGTCAACAGCCTCTAACAGTCCTCTACTGGACATAGATCTCTCTGCATAAAGGAGTAAAAACGACTACAAACACTACAAGCTTGTCATAGTTAAATTATACCTTGACATAAAACTTTTCCTGGTTGACAATCGAATTAACGAGCTCATTCTAGCAGCCAAGAGTACTATACTCTAGACTGACGAGCCTGATAGATATCAAACTACATGTTAACATTGTACCCAACAAGTACGCTTGTACGTAAGTAAGTAATTCGATATCTGTGTAGGTAAAAATGGATTTAAAAAGACAGTTCAGTGCTTCATTGATTACTTTACTTAGGACCTAAAAGACTACCTAAGGAATGTCTAGGAAACATCTGATTTTCATTTTTAGAATTTAGATCACTTTTTCGATTTTTTTCTTTCAAAATCACTCTGTGATGATCCTTTCCAACACGTTTATTGTTTTGTCCCTATATTCGACATCAAATACTTATATAGATAACCATATGTGTCCTTGCACCACTTTGAAAAAATCTTTGCTTCAGGTTCAATCTTTTGATAAAATATAATTTCCGTTACACAAGAAATGTATTTAGTAGATTGACACTTATGTGAAAATATCTCAGGAAAACGATCATAAAGGTGTCTACCTACCTGTCACTTTTTTATATAATATCACATGTTATCCTTGACTACTATCCACTACTACTGCAGGTTTAAAAATGTTTTGAAGCAGGTACCACTACACACTATTAATACTATACTACATTATACAATCGATGTCACAAAATCTATTCCATCAAATATATCTTATAAAGAAAAGGAGAATTCGTATCGTCCAGTCCATAATTTAGCGTTTATAAAGAATACATAAATTGTATAATTTACTATAGAATTCGATTTATAAACCTGCTCTAATTAAATAGATTTGCACTAGTAAACTTCAATCTTTTGGGCAAAATTATAAACACAAAGGAACTCGTTTGTTCGTCAAATTCATTATATTTTTCTCTTCGGCTAAAGCAAATACTAATGAATTTCTAATTCGTTCGTGTACTTAGAAAAAATTGGATCGTAGAGATCAAATCAGACCGAGAGAGATAGCTAATTAGCAGCGTAACACGGCCAAATAATGATTAATCGTCGGTGACCTCTTAGTTAACACTGCTTTTCCATCAAAAGTTATATTATCTTAAATATAAATGATATTATTACAAAAAAAAATCGTCACAATCATATGTGACAGTTAACTTATACACCACTTCTCCTACAAATTACAGAACAATAAATAAATAAAATTAAATTAAAAAGATTAAATCATAACTCAAAAATAAAAGTTTGCAAGGAAAGTAATAAAATAGAGTCATAATACGGTAACGTTATCCATAACTACCTACAGCTGCGCCGTATGTTAACGCGCGATAGGGCTGCCCGCCTATAGTATTTTAATTTAATCTATCTAGTAATTGAGTTTATTTGCAGTTTTGTGATGATAATAGAAATACCTGTCGTGCGTTTTTTTTAATAGATTTATAAAATAATATAACACATTTTTAAAATGGACACTGACAATTATTTGCGTCTCGCCTGAGACGTACGAAAAACATATTGTTAAATTTAATATAATACTATATCCAAGTAATTTAAAAAATGTTATCTCTGTGTGTATTCTTGAAGAATCCAAATAATATAAAACAACTCAATATAATCTATAATTACTCTTTGCCATATCATGTAAAAGCTTATATTTATTTCAATCAAATATTCACAAATCGCTTATAAAATAGCTTAGAAAATTATAACACTGCCATTTCGTCAATGCAGCATTTCCGTGACTGCATGTGTACCGAGTGTACCTCGAGGCGCGTACGTATGACTCGCGTTCCGACCGTTTGTGTGAAGATGTTTAGATTACCGTGATAATAATGTCAATTTCTTCTTTAAAAACATCCAAATGGTTACAGCTATGTTTAAATATGATATCTACCGGAATAATATGTACATATGGCTTATAATGTTTGTTGTTTATACAGGGTTACTCCCCGGGTGACAACCTACTACTGCCATTACTGGTGGCGGCTTTATCGTCGATCGCGCTTGTCCTGCTGCTAGCGCTTGCTGTTCGTCGCCGAAAGCGCACGCATTCTTCTTCTGCACAGATTGGGGTACGGTTTTAACTATTTATAAGCATTTGTTGCTGTTTTCTTTAACAACTATAAATTCATTCTCCTTCATTTATCGCAGTGTATAAAACATTTAGTCTTTAGTTTTATGTATTCAAAACACTACGTCCACGACCTTTAAATATGCAGATATCTTCTTTTGCTTGTCATATATCATTGATAAACTTAATTATCTTTATTGTATTTGTTGTTATAAATTTAAATTATTAAGAATCGAAATGATGAAAATGGCCAAAACAGATGAATATCGGCAATAACAAAGAAATATCGATAAAAACAAATGAATATTGACAAACACAAATGCAAAACATAATAAATACCAGTTATCTTTACGGTATTTCAGCACATAGAGAAATACGAGAATTGCTTGCACCTGTGTTTAGTCTTCACATATAAGTACATGATAAAAACTAGGTGCGAGCATTTCTCTTATCTGGTGGTGGACAGGTGGAATAGGCCTTAATAATAATAAAGAATTGATCAGGTCTTAAACGACTTTTATTATGTATAATGGCATGCTTGTTAGACCACAAATCACATTTGTGTCGTACATCCCACTGGTGATAGTTGGGATATTTTTTCTCATTTAACACTAATGATCGCAAAATCTATTGCTACAATTGCGAAAGTATGTGTTATACGTTGCCACTGTTATGAGTCAAGATAATTTTGCCTATTTATCATCAGTGGTGACAAAACCAATGGTAACAACTGAGAATAGACCGAATTTACGCATGAGGTACGCTTAGAATACATGTCGAATGAATCACTCTGCAATCTACATAATAATATAACTTTATACGCACATGAATTATTGAAAAACACCAATGTGCCGTATGTGACAGAAACCAAACACTACGCAGAAATTAACCGACGAAACGATCAGTCTACGACATGTGTGAGTAGTTCGACAGGCAAAGCATAATCGCGCAACACTTGTTTCAGAAGTTAACCGCCGATCTACAAGCTGACGACAACACTAATCTGTTGACAGCTGAAAACGCTGAAGATGCCGACGAGTGAGCCGACCCGTCAGGCATGCTTTTAGCTTGTTCACCAGCCTATAAGGATGCCTCGTGTACAACTCGGGTACATATCGAAATATATTATAACTACACACTCATCAACAAAATTAGTAAGTTACTTCTTTATGGGTTAGGATTAAATAAATGTAACGTTTTATTTGATAATTAAACGTATGTAACGCATTGTATTGTAAACGCTACTTGCTAAATTAACATTCCAGCGTGGTGTAATATTAATAGCTAAGTTTACGGGTACCAATCTCACTCAGTCAGAAAGTCATAAGACATAGGTCCTTGAGGAGACATAGGACCTTGAGTCATAGGTCAAGTTGTACCACTTAATGCGTTCAAATTAATAATTTCGACTATTCCTACAGCGCGGCGATGAACCAACACTAATGAATGACCTATTGTATTGGTACTTAACTATTTTTTTACGGAAAGGTATGCACAGAACATTCAATCTTATTGCTTATGTGTGTATGACAAATAGACAAATAATAATTAAGCAATCATCCATTGACAATGAGTAGAGGTGTTATGCACGCGTCCTTGTCACTTCGGTTGTACATCAGGCATTCACGCACTTTGCAATGATTTAGCCGCCATAGCGTAATTCTCAAGTTGCATAGGAAACCTGCCTGTGTTCGCCTTCTAATTCTAACACACTGATCAAACTTCAAACTTACAGTGCCTATTGTTTGTATGTAACGTGCGGCTCGTAAGGTCTGCGGACCAGCGAAGGCCGAGAAGTGGATTCCATGTTCAGAGATACGATATAATATGTAAGTATATTTTGTAAACGCACTAGATATGAATGAATGTAAATTAGGTACATAGGTACATGTCAAATGCCAAAATTGCTAAAATTATTTTTGTTACAATTTAATCTACATATTATGTAAAGGTAATTAACCAACGTAATGGATCAGTTTAGATATTAATAGTGTCCTCATGAGCTTGCTAGTACATAACTGAACTGTGGAGGCACTCTGACATTCCGTTCATTCATTATTAATAAATGTAGATACGTTGTAACGGTCGCTTACAGACGACTCAATGTTATTTACGCTATCAGAATAATCTTTATCAAACGGCAGTACTGTCTCCGGCATACACTGCGGTCTGTCCTTATACAACTAAATACACATCGGTAGCATGCTATCAAACAAGAATAAACTGTAGGTATTGTCGCAACTTTACACGCGATTCATGGCCAACGTTAGTCTATGTATATCATATCTCTGAAGTTCGATTGTATGACTCGTCAGTATTAACAAACCCTGTGGTAAATATATAAATGATAAGCATACGCAGTTATTTTGTGTAGCCAGTTAGATTAAGATGAAAATATCGATCTTTGTGTAATATTGTATTATAGTTATAGCCTGACGTGGAAATTTAACATTGGTATAGAAAACTGACACACAAGGCTGTGTCGGATATTGAGCACCTTAGTCAGGCTATAGCTATAATGATTGTGTTTTAATGTTTCACTTCATTACTATACATTTCAACTATTTAACTTACGTCTTAATTGAGTATAATTATCTATAATTTTTAAAAATGTAGTTATAAGACTGATATATAATTGTTTTCTTAGAATAGTAAGTTTTATTTATATAACAACATGTAACCTGTTAAAACGGCACTATTTTTTAATTTGTGTGAATTTTCGTGCAACAAAATATAAGTCCTTTTTCGTATTTCACTCAATGTTAGGTGTATAGTATGAATTTATGATTGTACGATCAATATATGAGGGAGTGGCAGGGGAGAATGTTAGTTAGAAATTAAAATGTGATACCTCCTTAGTATCTTTTGACGTGTCGTTCCCCTGTAGAAGGAATTGTAAGGCTGCCTACGCACGACGCGATTTATACAGTACAAATATCGCCTCATGTGTACGAAGTCTAAATCGAAGATTGTATATTATTTTTGACGTATTATTATGACATGTAAATCAATATAATTCATGGCAATATTTTAAATCATGCAAGACATCGCACATTATGTATCAATAGTATTATATTTTTGTTCCTATTAGCTTTTATGTTAGAATAGTTTTATTTTGTGAATGCCTTAAGCAGTGTGATTATTTGTATTTGCTGAGAACACTCACACCATGTACATAAGTAATGAAATAAATTATGTTTTCCCACCTGATTATGGACTTTGTATGTACGTAACTGCTGAACTTGTGAAGTTTATATATGGCGTATCCATACACATACCTACCATTGACGTCCGACATTTTGTTTATTAACACAGCTATGCAGCTATGCAGCATGCAAACAAACTATAACACAAGAAACGTTGAAATTTAAAATTTATTGTTAGGTATCAAAACAATACGGCGATTCGCACACTTTCCCGCTCTACGCTGCAGGGTTCATAGCAACAGCTAAGCGCGTGTTTACGGGAGTGTAGGACAAACTAAAAACACCATACTAAAAAAAACTCCGTTCGACAAAAACCACATTTAACAAAACTAAAGCTATAAATGTTTGCTAATCGGCAGACTACTACCATAATGAAAACATTCCTGGAGGAGTAAGTTATATCATCTAGGGTGAAACATTAAAATCACCACCAACAACCTGTAGAAGTCTACTGGTCTCTCCTTAGAAAGGTTTTGGCTTACTATACAATATGGTTTCTTTTTTGCAGTCTGTTTTGTATGACGCTTTTGCTCGCTTAGACATTTTTATGACGAATAGACGTACTCTTAATCCGCCATCACAGATCGTGTGAAATCTGGGATCACAAATCCTAAATCTCTATTCCGGCTCTTCAGAAATGCAAGAGTAAGTAGTTAACCACGTGATATCAGATCCTCTGAATCGACACCGTGCCTAACCAGGCCCTTTCTTCAAAAGAGGATATAATCTCTCATTCTCATCATCAATTGTTATAATTATCTAAATTGTTATATAATATACTCTCGATTTCACATCATGTTATATTAGTTCTACAAGTAAAAATAACACGCAAAAAGATAAAATGACGTCAGATAAGTGGTGAATTCAATAATATTTCTGCATGAGCGACTTGATGTTTTATTTATAAACAGGGCAAGATTTTCATGTTTTCCTCTATCGTGAATTCTTAGAAACGTTTGGATAGTGTAGGTATAAATGCGACATTACAAGTAGGTATGATTATTACCGTTAACAGTCCTTGTCCCTTCAGATAATAGGTATTATAACGAAACCGAGTAAGCATAAAAAAAGTTTCTGCACATTTGCATAATAGTGCTTAACGACGAATGTAGTTCCGAGAAAATTGAATAGGGTATCAAATTTACTCATCCACTGTGAGAGCCATGCTCAACTGAAGTGGTGTTACGGTTTCTGAGAAAACCGGTGTGCGAAGAAAAAAAGAGCAGAAACTCATATTACTTAATAGCTCTTAGACTCTATTCATTATCTAAGAGTTTTGTGATTATTAAAACACAAACGAATAAATATTTTCGACAATGATAGCTTCCTAAATCAAGAAAACGTTAGAGTTAAATATTTGAAAAACGAAAAGTAACATGAAAATAGTTAAGGGTCTTTAGTGACTATTAGGTGGGCCCCATCTCAAAAAAAAAACAAAAGATATTTATATATATATTTATTTATTTTGTTATCTAACAGTGAAAAACTGTGCAATACGAACCTAAGAGTTATATTTAAACTATAGCGTACATCTTAAATTGCTTTTTCGATATTATAAACAAGTTTCACTCGTCAGAGCAATTGACTGTTACAAACTAAAAGGGATTAAACCCGATTATTTACAAAACGACAACAACGTAATATTAAACCAAATCTCAATAACAATAACCAAAAGATCTTCAAAAACATACAGTATATCTGCTTCTTTGCACCTGTTAGAGCCTAGAATTTCTCCGAACGAACATACCCCTATTTTACATTTCATGATAATACAAACACGGCACAGCCATTTTGGATAACTTAGAATTGCAGTTTAACAATGAAAAAAGTTGTGAAGAAAAAATATATACAGTGAAAATAGATTCTTCCCCTTTTTTGAAGTCGGTCAAAAAAGAAGTGTTTTTGTTGCTTCAATATGCATGAAAAAGTAAAAAATCAATTGGTCTCGAAAAAGTAAAAAAAATAATCCAATATGTAATATTGCAAGTTAACCGTTTTATGTGTATTGGAGTTATTAACATAATTAGTGTTCAGATACTTCATTGAATTTCATTCAAATAAACTAATCTAATAATTTAGATTAACACATTAAAAAAATATATTCAAAGTTAACTAAAACTTAGGACAGCTCTGAATATTACTTTTTTGGACATTTTCGTTATTTTGCCGTGAAATTCGACAATTTATTGTGTTGGAAAATAAACCAACTAAAAATGACATACTTTGTACAAAAAAAATTATATGCAATAAATTGAATCAAATTGTACCACAAATATTACAAAATGTTTAAAGTTACCCAGAACGGCGGCATTGTGACAAGTCCAGATTTTTCAATTAATACAAAACAGTTGAGGGTACTTGAGAAATTATTGTAGCTAATGTAGAAAACGTTATCTTGTCCCGCTTATTGAAACCTTGACACAAACGTTAACTTTACTAGCGTTTATATACATATAATAAATAAAAAAGATCATAATAAGATTGTAATCGAATTATTATATTATATATTTCCCTTCTACATCTATTTTTTAACTTTATGTACACAATACCTTACTTCCCTTTGTTTTATATCGAAAGCTCGAGATAAACTCAATGTTGCATCTTTAGATGGTCAAAAAATAAATAAATAAACGATATATTTATAAATCTCTTAAACAATTGGAACTGATAGCGCCTGGTCATAACAACTGGCTTTGTACCTTCATAAGGAAACTAATAATAGACCATTTTATAAGTTAATCTCAACCAGTTTTGATATACCAATTACCAAGTATTATTTAAAATATGATCGAGGCAATAATAAGTGATGTTTTAAAAGACAATCATTTGAAATATAAGACAGTGTATATAACCTATATTTATATATACATTTTTGTATATTATTAAAATATAAAAGTAAATACCTCTATTATGGATAGTAAAACGTTAATGTAATGAACAAATGTACAATATAAAATCATTATCATCGACGAACTTCCTCTGAATATTCAATGATATTTGTATACAAATATGGCAATATACTTATTAGTATCTATTGAGGCGGATGCGACGGTCGCAATATTCTGGCTAGTACGTGACGCCCTCCCACGAGTTTCAGCTGTTGACCGTCCATTAGCACGCTTCGGACGCCGCTAGATGTCGGGGTTGTAGAACTCGATGTTACCTACAACGTTATAAATCCAAACATTACATGGCAAATAATAATACTGAAATATATATATTTTATATTAGTAAAATAGGGAGTCAAGAAAGCTAAACCCTCTGTATCTACTCGTTGAAAGAGCTGGTTAAAAGACAAAACTAGAAAATGTGCAACTGCGTCAAACGTGAAACAGCAATATCTAACACTGTTTTCGCCAACACAACTGCGAAGCATGGCGAGTACTTGAAATCTAAAGTGAAATTAATTCTGGTAATGTACGTTAAAAGTAATTATTACAAACGAAACGTAAGTTAGGCTACAAGTTTTACTCGCAGTAAGGCTATGTAAAAGTATCAACTTGTTATAAATGACAATAGATTGAAACGTTATATGTATTTCAGCACACAGTGTAATCATACGGCTAAACTAATGCATTCAATTTTTTCATTTACAGTGCATATGAATGTGCTTATACACTACCATTGGCACCTGGTGTTTTTGAAAACTATGGTCAAATAAAAAATAAAGACATACTTTTATGATTTCGATATAGAAATTCCCAACCACGTCCTAGAAAGTTAATTAACTCGGACTCAACTGACAAATGCCTCAAGTCAGTTAAATACCTAGTCAAATAATTATATTACCTTATCCTGAGGATCGTTTAAAATTAATATTAATAATACAATAAAATAAGAACAAGATAATGACTTGATTATATATAATAAAAACATTATGCATCGTTTCTAAATAAACTAAACCAATTCTCAAGATAGCAAATAAAATTCCACTAAACCAGATTAAGATCAAACGATTAGGGGGTTAATACCTCACATTATCTCGTCACCTACTACCACCATTTTGTTATCTAGGTGTTATTGGGTTACATGGTTTTAATAGCAAGTGCTTGTATTGAAAGTAAAGCATACACTTGATAAAGTGTATTAGGTGTAGTTTGTAAATGCGTGTTACGCTCTGTTGCTACGAACAAAACTATTTCAGTGTCACTACATCTTTCAACAAAATAATATTTCTTTTACATCTCAGTGAGGTCAACAAGACTAGATTACAAAAATAACACACTTTTCTTTTTTTTCTATATTAAGAGCCTGCCAAAGTGACTCTATTCTGCCTGATGGAGAGCATGGATAGAATCCAAAAGTTGTGGTCACCATACTCATTGCAAATGCAGACAATGCAGTATGGCGCTTGGGGACGTAAAAGGCATGACAGTCATCGTGACAGTGTAAGGCTTACACAGTTACTACGATAACTGTCACCCCTGCATGAATGGAATGGATGGATGAATTCCTTAATTCATCACCATACGGAAGAATATGGTAACGGATTAAGCGAAGTGCCCAATATTTTTTTCGTGGGTATCGTAAGAACCCACTATGGGTTCGAAATACGCGGGACAGCAGCACTGACAAAAGGCTGTCTGGCCAGCGTAATCTTGTATAGCAAAATCTCCTTTCTAGGAGCAGCCTGTCTAGGAATGAAATACTTGTTACTCAAGCCATACCGACTTTTGACGAACTTGTATTTTTGTGGTGACGCAACACTGTGGATGGACTGTTTCAGTTTTTTAAAGTAAAATTTAGTTATATTTATCAACGGCGTTCAATATTCATAACTCCTTACACGATTGTCTCAAGGTAAAGAAAGAATTTGCCCACTTAATGCAAGGAAAAACTAAAATTCGTCAAACCTAATACGAGGGGTTTTGGTTCATAAACTTTAAGACTAGTTTATGGATTTATTTATAATTAAAATTTTGCTAGTATTTTTTTTCATCTGAAAATTATTTACATCAGTAGTCTTTATCTAAACGATGTCGTATTTTATTACTAGAACGAGAAATAAAAATATTAGAATTAATTAAGCTCGAAGTACAACAGGAAAGTTTGTACCAAGAGCTTTCCACATCACTCCTTTTCATCAGACATGCAGTCAATCCATTTCCTCATGCAATTTTCCTAAACTACTTTGCTGATAACTCTGTAAAGGAAGCGATCGCTCAAAACATGCATACTGTCAAAAATCACCTGCTGAATTTTAATTCCTTGCGCGAGCTTAACCTGTTGTATCGGATTCACCTAAAATAATGATAAATGATTTATGATTGTACTTTTTTGTTAAAGTTTATTGACTATTTGTTTTTTTATTATAAAACAATTAGTTATAGTACCTGTTGTAGTTTTAATACGGGCGCTGATGTCGTGGACGTTGTGACGTTTTGTGCACCTACGGAAATATAAAGTTAGTGAGAAATTCCACGAACGGTTAACTATATAATAATTACGGCAGAAAACCAAAACAGTTACCTAAAACTAAGGTCTGCGAAGTGTTCGCGGCACCGCTCGACGTCACCCGAATTGTGTTACCGTCGCTTTGCTGTAAAAACAGAACACTTTTGTTAGACAAAATATACAATATAATAACATCGCTATATATGTGGTTCTGAACCCAACTGAGGCTGAACCTTTACCGTGGTAACCAGACCCTAGGAAAATATACTTAGACACCCATACTGTAACCACAGTTCCTGCCAGTTGTCTGCTTGACGTGTAGCTATAACTAAAATGATTTAATTCGGAATAGTCGTGGAGATGGATAAAGGTTGGTCTCGTACTCAATATCGATCATCATCAACGGGCGTTCCACTGCTGGACATAGACTTCTCTTTAGGAAGAACTTTTGGTATTTAGGACCATACAATGCTGGCCAGAACAGTAAAGGGTTCGTTTCAAGTTTTCCTTTCTCTTTGCGTTGATGTTGTTCTGCGTCGTTTGCCGTCTCCTCTTACGACACTTCGTGTTCTTAATCCGACACCACAAGGTAATCAACCGTAAATTGTGCAGAAATAAAAGAAGTGGGTCACGAACCTGCAGTATAATGTTGTGCAGCGGTTTGGCGGAGGTGAGCAGCAGGGGCCGCGCGGGGGCGAGCACGCGCACGGCGGCTCGCGCCCGCGCGCCCGCGCCCGCGCCGCCCGCCACGCCCGCCACGCCCGCCACCTGCAGCGCGCGCCCGTCCAGAGAGATCATCTGCGTCTGCACACATACCGCTTCCGTTATAAACTAAAGCCGTTTTAAAAAACTCCCTTTATCCCTATCGTTTGGATAACCGCCACCTACCGTTGTGTGCTTTTCGAGACACTTGGCCCGCCACAAAAATTTTATTATCTTCTGCGATATTTCGACCTTCAAACCTTCAAGAAATAAGTATCCTGAATAATGTTTTACCACATTCTCACAGCGACATCCAGTTCCAAACTAAGCAGAGCTTGTACTGTGGGCACTAGATAACTGACATAAATACATATATACTTTTTTTGTAAATACATACATATTATACATAGAAAACACCCAAACGCCGGCACACATATTTGCAGGTCATAGAAGTATTTTGTCTGACCCGGGAATGCAAATTTTATGGAATGAATTGGAATTCTACTACTACTTACTAAATGGAATTTGTGAAGTACCATGCGCTCTTACTTTTTTTTACTGTATTATACAACTAAAGGAACTCTGTAAAACCTATAAACAAGTAGACTTAAAGTCTTAAAGACTTGAAAATAAGATAATTAATTAAATAAAAAATAAACACATTTTAACTGTAGTGTTTTCTCGGTACTTCCTCCCATTTATAAAAATACGTATGTTGAAGCCTGTTTTACCTCAAAAATATCTAAAAAAAAGCATTTCTATAAATTGAAAATAAGTAGTATTCTGTCAATTTGGATTCCTCACTGTCTTACCTATATTTGAAGTTTCCGAGGATATAGGCAGGTCAGTGTTAAACTATGAACTGAAATCGTGCCTGGTTACATTAGTAAATTTTTAATAAAAAAACAATTCAAATAACAAAATGCTTCTATATATACATATACATACTTATGTATAATGGAATTTGCCAAGTTTCTATTTTCAATTTTAGCGCGACTATTACATAGATGTGTAACATTACTGTGTAAGTTCAAACTACTAAGTTATGAACAAAACACTTTGTCACATTTTAAGTATGAACTAGATTATTAATAGAAATCTGATCCACTTTGGACATAGTTCTTAGTAAAACTAACTTGTCCTGTCTTATCCACTTGTTCATTATCTTGTGGACATTAAAATTTTATAAACCCATAAACAGAGGTTTACCGAAGTTTCATGTTTACTGTTTTTATCGAACCTATCACACTAAATAAGTACATGGCTAATAATTTAGATAACCGTGTTAAAATAAACATGATACAATACCTGTGCGTTAGTCAGTAGTTTCGCTACGATCGGCTGTCCGGTAGACGCTTTGTCAGAAGGCGTTTGAGCTCTTACGACTTGTGCCGTCGACTTTGTTTGGTTGGCAAGCTGCACAGTTTGCCCACTAGCCAACTGCAACGTTTGCCCACTGGACAACTGAACAGTCTGTCCGCTCGATAACTGTAATGTTTGGCCACTCGGCAATTGCACCGCTTGACCTGCCAATTGCACGGTCTGACCCCCTAATTGCACCGTCTGAGACCCTAATTGCACCGTCTGTCCACTCGGCATTTGAACACTTTGACCTGCCAACTGCACATTCGAACCACCCAATTGCACTGTTTGAATATTCCCACTACCCAGTTGAACGGTCTGACCGTTCGACAGTTGAACACTTTGCGATGGTATTACACCTTGACTGGCAACGTGAACACTTTGTCCGTTGGGCAGCTTTACAGTATGACCCGTCAGTTGCACACTTTGCCCGGCTAATTGGACAGTTTGCCCAGCGATTTGTACCGTTTGTCCAGTTAACTGCACCGTAGACACGGGTATCTGTACGGGTTGACTGGTTTGTATAGTTTTCACTGTAGGTGTAGTCTGTTGGGCGCGGGGGCTCGGGCTCTTCACGGCGGTCGTAGAGACTCGGACGGCTTGCACAGATTGAGGTGATGCTAGTTGTACAGTTTGCCCACTGGGTAACCGAACGCTGTGCGTGGGTAGCTGCAAGGAGGACAGTTGCAGAGTGTGCCCCGACGTTAACTGCACGGCTTGTCCACCGGGAAGATGTACGGTTTGGTTGGCAGCGAGCTGAACGGTTCGTCCGCCCGCTAATTGCACCGTGCGTGTGGACATGGATGACGTCACCGCTGTCGGCACGCTGCTCACAACTGCCGTTGCACTTGCGGTACTCTAAAAGTTAATATATGTACGCGTAAACAAAATATGTAATACTTCACAATAAATATAGACAGACTTAAACTGTACCTGTGCAACAGTCGTGACAGATGCAGTACTTGGTACTGTAGCTCGCTTCTTGGCAGTTGCTGCTGCACCTGATATTGTGTGTTTAATATTAACGAAGCGTTATAACAGTGGCCTAAATGATGACTCTTCATCATTTAGGCCACTGTTATAACAGCAACGTCAATTAATTATTTCGAGGCTTTAAGACGTAAAAGCGTTAAAATTGGCTTAAAATTTAATTACATTGTATACGTATAACAGATATTTCTGATAACCATAGAAAGTGAATTACAAAACAAGTTGTAAAACTTGATTGACTGTTAGATCTAGAATTTTTTTTTTTATTTACCCGACTCTTCTCGTCCTATACATAATTTCAGTATCAGAGGCTCTACATACATTTAAATAATGGATATCGCGAACCTTGAACCACAGTACTTTTTTTACACTCGCTGCTAATTACCTAAACCTCTTTTCAAATGAGAGATCCATATCTAGCAGTGGACTATCAAAAGCTGTTGATGATAATATTTAGTTACCTTGTTGCATTAAAGCTCTCGGCGATATAAGAGATTTGCCAGAAGCGGGGGTTGCAGGACTAAGCACTCTAACGACCCCTCTTCTAGTCGTTGGTGTAGCCTAAAATTAAACAATAAAAAGGATTAACACTTTCAAAAGCTGTTATTGGAGAGTCTAGGTAGGTATATTTATTTTTGAGGGCATATTCGGACATCACTTGGTAACTATTTCGATACGCGACTTATACCGTGTTTTCTCTATCTAGGACAATGTTTTATTGATAAATTAATTTTGTATAGTTAATCAACCTTTAATAAGACTAAAGATTAGATATTTCAAATATTAAAACTATATCGCTACTGTCGGTATTATCAAAATGTCAATAAATTTGTTGACCTTTTTGCTATACGGACCTTTAAGACAATAGTCGTATATTTTCTTCCCATCCAAGAGAGACATTTAGTTTCTGTCTGGGTATATTTTTTGTAATATGTGTATAGTAACATGCATGTTTCAGTTTTGTTATCAGCAGTCTGCTGACTACTGCTACTGATAACAATGATAACATAATTGACCATAATCCAAGTACTTAACCACCAACATTAACATCTAAATAATTAACTTCAAATTCAATTTCGTCAATACTAATTTTAGGCAGATTTACAAACACCCTAAAACGTTAAAAATAATAGAACTATTCGTACTACTTGGATGTTTAATGAAAAAAAAAACACGCAAAAGTATCCACTGACCTGTATTGCCGTCGGTGTAGTGACTACGGCTGTGACAGTCGTTTGTACTGCGTTCGGCCTTATTAATAAAGATCGTGTGCCTTGAGTTATCTGCAAAGATGGTTGTTTGTAAAAACAACTCTCAAGTAAAATGTGAAAACTAAAAGAATGTATCGGATCAAATATAAATAAAAGATATTTGTACCTTATTTTGAATTTGAACAGGATTTGTGCATGTTGGTACCAAACCAGGAGGTTGAGAGCTGGCCAAGTTCGGTACACTTGTTGCAGAAATCTTGAAACATTAACAACAATTTAAATAACAAATTATTGTAATATCAAAAGTTGTATTTCTTATATTTCGAAAACTTATAAAAATTGAGAAATTTTTGTTTCATGAGATCTTTTTGCACATAGACTGCTAACTTTAATAACTACAAACGTTCCTAATATTATAAATGTGAATGTGTGTTTGTTTGATTGTATGTTTGTCTTTCTATCAAGTTGCAACGGAGTGATTTTATGGTATGATTTTTGTACCTAGAGGTAATAAGGAGGCTGAAGAGTGATATAGACTTTTTTTTACCACGATAAAACATCTCATTCCTATGGGAAGATCCATTTTAATGTGAAGATTCATTACTAAATCTTTGTTTAAATATAAAAAATATTTATGGTTTCTGATAGATGGCGCTTTATTGAATGAGGTACCTACTCTTTATTAATGAACTTTTTATCATGTTTTTAGCTTTAAATATCATAAATGTAAAAGTTTGTAAGGATGTATGGACCTTTTGCTAATTTACTGTAATATAGCTTATACTGTTTACCGTGATAACGGACATACACGCGGGCAGAGCCGAGGGAAAAAGTTAATTTCAATATAAAAAGTTTACTTTGTGCGTTATACAGATAAAAAAAAATTAGGTTCATTATGTTCAAATGTAACATGTGTTCCCTCTTAAGACCTATACATAATTCATTCTAAATAAATATTATATAATAATAAGTACATGTTTAAAAAAAACGATTTTAGGTAAACATGTTATGATAATAAATAAAAGAGGACGTACAATATTTACAGCAGACTGAGGGACTTCCACTTTCTGCAACGGACGCTGTTTGATCAGTGGACTCTTGTGCGGCGACGCCACCACCGAAGGCAATGATTTGGACAACTGAGTAACAGAACTCATCTGAGCAGAGATACTCGTCGGTTGGTTTACAATTATCTGTTTGGCGGCCTGTGTTTGTTTCGGCGACTGAGTAACAGGGCTGGCTTGGTTTATCTGTTTGGCATTTGCAACTTGTTTGGTAACATTTGGCTTCACTACTTGAGTTATTACGCTAGGTTGTTTTCCAGCCTGCGCTATTACAGGTTTCGGTTGACCGGCTCCTTGCTTTGGCGATTGTATAATGGTAGTTTTCGTTTGTTGGATTACGGTGGGTTGCTTCACTTGGACGTTGCTCTGTCTAACCGTCTGAGCCAGAATGTTAGCTTGTTTCGCCGACTGTGACATCAGCACCGCTTGCTTCGCTGCAGTTTGCTTAGCACCTGTTTGTTTCGGTTGCGAAACTTTCGGTTTCTGGGGCGGAGTGGCGACAAGTTTGCCTTTTGGTTTCGGTGGTAATGTGATATGTTTCCCTTGTGACACTTGCGTGGCTTGCATCAGTAGTTGTGCCGATGACAGGTGTGGCATTGAAGATGGAGCACCACTGTCGTCGACGTCCACATCACTGTCGGAAGCATTTTCAACAACTTCTTCTACGCTAGCTACTTCTATCTCCATCTGCAATAAGTATGTAAATGTAAAATCATTGGACTAGCAATAAAGACTCTGACGTGCTTAGAAAAAATATTCATTTTAGCATGATCCAGATGGATAATTTAGTACCTTTCAGCCGCTATGACCAGTGAACCAGTTATGAAGGTTATTTTTTTATATCATTTCAATGGTTGGATTGTTGGTAACACACAAGATTTGAAATTCTATACAAAATTTTAAATTAAATACGTTATAGTAATTTTACAAAGGGAAGAATCCATAATTTTTAAGCGGATCTTTCTCAATTCGTAGTTTTTAAATTATTAATAATAAATGTTATAAGCAAGTGTTCTAAGAATGATCACATCTAGTTGCTACGAAAGGTAAACTTTTCCAACCTGGTCGTGAAGCTATTTACTTGTAACAGCTAGAACAAAGAATACGTTACTTACAGCATGAGGTGGTGTGTGATGTGCTGGTTCTTTGTTGATAATAGACACGGGTGTTGTTTTAATCAGTGGGGGCGGAGGGATAGATGAGGACGGAAGTGTTAATGCGGGCACTGGTAGAGAAGCCGCTTTTCGACCTCGACCGCTCGTGATCTTTAGCCAATCTTCCTCGCTCCTGTAAATGTGAAAAAATAGGAACAATTCGAAAAACGAACCGGATCTAAAGCTTTTTTCTACCCTCGGTAGTCAAGGAAGTTCTAAATATATAACAATTATACATATTATCCTTCTATAGGTTTAGTAAAAGTAGTAGTACAAGAGATACAGATACAGTGTTTCAGATTAAAATATTGGTAGAGTTAGTAACTTAAAAATTTATGTAAAATTTATGAATCACATAATTTAACAAAGACGAAATGTGATATAAAGTAGAATAATAACTCAAAATGTTATGTTCACCAGATCAGTGACAAACACAATACTTCTAAATAGTTATGTGCATATAAAAGGTAAATTACACTCAGACACAGAACAGTATCTTTGTTATCTTTTTTCTTTACTCTGCCTGACGGAAGGCATGAAATTGCACCATGACGGCCGTGAGATACTTTTTACGCCTCGCTTGAAGACGAAAAAGGCATGCGACAGTCATCGCGTCAGTGTAAGGGTCACACACTTACCACGATAACCGTCAGCCCTGCATTAATGTGCCACCGGTTTCGCACTCGACAATGAAAGACGACAGCACGGATGCTTTCGCTATATTATTATAAATTTTATATAAATACCTATGCCTATGAAGATATGTCCACACCGCTGTCCTTTGGTCGTACTTGACAACAGGATCCCGTTTGACGGACAGAAGTCTATCTAATACTGAAGACACTGCACTTAATAGTGTTTGGTCACTGCAAGGAGCTATCCATTGTGACATTCTGTAAAATAAAACACTTCTTATGTTATATGTACCTTAAAAAAAGAAGTATTTATAAAAAAAATATTCGAAAACAGGCAGAGGTACGTTTTATGTATTCTTACTGTATGTGACAAGTATTTAATACACATGTTATGTCGAAGTAAAACCTTTCGTGTGTCGTATTTATTTTTATAAGCTTTATGTTACTTACTGTTTTGTATGTGTAAGTTAAATAAGTAACATTTTACAAAGTTCGCCGATTGGAGTCAAAAGAGAATGGCAGATCCTGTACCGCTAGCAACATGTAATGGATGCTTATGAGATTTATACCATTTATAAAGTAAATCATCTAACTATTTTGTCATGTAATTATTATATTTTTGAATCTTTCTAAAAGAATTTAAATTCTTTTGAAACAGTTGGGCAACTGCAATAACAAAACGCATTCTTATTTTTTTTAAACTTGCTAAGCTTAAAATTTGCTTAAGTGAAACTAGATGGCGTTGCGTGTCATACGTCCAAAAATACTTTTATATAAGTATGAAATATAAACTAAACAACAGATAACAAAAGATTTAAATAGATATTTCCGAACGAGCTAACTGGCGTATCGCGATACGCTCGCATAGGTACGCTCTCTTATTTATTTTGTCTCGGTGCTACTCGATATATTTATTTATAAAACTTGTTTTTTTAAACAATTCATTGCACACACCGAAACACCCAAATGTGCGGACAGAAAACAAAGTATTTTATTAGGTTTCATTTTTGCGAAAAGAAACAGCAAAATGGAAAAAAAAAAAAACATACTCGAAGATTAAATATAAACTGAGCGTTAAAAAAAGTTGAACGAACACGAGACGTCGTCCACAGACCTACCCGCACACGCGGGAAACGCAAAGATTGAAATTTTGAGGAAGCCGTAGAAGCGTGGGCAGTCGGGTACCTGAGCAGGACGAGCACGTGGTGGCGGGTGCCCTCGCCGTTGGGCAGGCGCGCGAGCGCGTCGCGCACGAGCGCGGGCAGCGCGGCGTGGCGCGGGCGCGCGCCCGCCAGCACGGCCACGCCGCCGCCCGCCGCGCCGCCCGCGCCGCCCGCGCCCGCCCCGCCCCACGCGCCCCACGCGCCCCGCGCGCACGGACCCACCGCCGACCGGTACCTGCGTATTAAACGTTTTGTATTCTTATCTCATCATCGGTTCATTTAATAATAATATATTAATATATTTTTTTATATTTTTGTAAATGTATATTTTTGTTTTTTATATATTTAAAAATGTACTTAATATGTTTATAGCTGTAATAAAGAGAATAATAATATAATTATATTTGCTTAAATGTGGTATAAAAGAATGGTAAAAATAAAAAATAAACACGATACACGTTTTGCCTGTAACAGGCATGCAAATATAATAATAACTTGTGTGCGTGTGTGCGTATGCGTGTGCAAGGGTGCGTGTGCGTGTGTACGTGTGTGAGTGTACGTGTGCGCGTTGCTTGTGTACTAGTAATTATTCCAAGACATGTACTATACTCTGTGTCGTTGTAATTTCGTTCTGTAGCCACTGGATTACTGTTGTTTTACAAGCTCTCCTATTCATGTCCAGCCACCTTATTATTGAGGGTATGCTAATTCGTGTATAGATTTGGACCCATAAATTTGGAACATTTGCGCGAGAACAAAAAACGTATTTTCGATCTGTCACATTTTATGGACCTAAATATAACACGGTAGTTTCTAATTCAATAATTAATGAAAACTATCTTAATTGCTAGATTAAATAATGACTAATTAACTAATTCAATTTGAACAATATACACATAAGATCATGAAACCATGTACAATAATTACTTTATATTGTAAAGCACACTTACAATGCGTTTCTTCAGTAACAAGACGGACAAGAGTTTTTTTTGGAAGAATTCTCTGATGGAATTGTAATTATTTTCTACCAACCATTTCCTACGCACAATACAAAACTTTTTAAGTGGTAGTTCAGTAATCCACTTGGGTATTGTATTATAAAAGCTGGAGCCATATACACGCAATGTCGTCTAAATAGCTCGATTCTGGGTATTGGCATTCTTAATGAAAATTGTTCGACTTACTAATTATTTTTTTACAAAATATGGTACATGACACATACGTAGTATGTGTAATATGTTCAGGATGTCCACAAACCCTTTTACGTTCAAAAAGAAAGTACATAATCTCCTTCTAAACCAATCTGAATGTGTGTATATGTATATTTATGTAAAAATATATTTATTTATATGTGTATTTATGATGTTTGCTCATGTAAGGTATTTTCATTGTTAATGTAACCTCTGTGCACCTCTCTTACAAAATTTCTACACCACCACTAAGGTTGACTGGAAGAGAATACCTTGGGTTTAAGTCCGCCGATGAACAAAGTGTATAAAGTGTAAATAAATAATTAAATAAATAAATAATTTAAAAGAAAACGACAGATCTTGTATCGCTAGCAGTATGTGATGAATGACCGTGAGATTTTTACCTATTCTAATTATATTTTCATACGATTATCACAATGTTAAAACTTTGCTAAAATAATTGAAAAGCTCAAAAAAATTTTACAACTATGTTTTGTCAACAAAACGTATTCCTACTTCTCTAGACATCGCATTACATCACATGGCGTTCAAATGTTTGAAAATATAATAACATTATTAATCGATACTCACGAATGAGCTCACTAACGTATCTTGCAATTTATAACAATCATTTTTTCATGCCCAGTGGTAACCGCACTAATTAAACGAAGCAATAAAATAATTAAATATTTTAAATCAATTAAATTAAAAAACTTTATTTAATAATTTTCTTTCCATTGGTTATATTAACCGTTAACATTAAGTAGAAAAAAGTAATTCAACTAAGTTAACACAGTAACATTTTATTGACGAATCGAGAAAATCGTAAACAAATGATTTTGATATGAATAATACAGTACTACGTCTTCTTGTTAACAGCAATGATCATTTATTTGTAACAGTGAACTGCTATGGGTATTGACTTTATTACAACAACCTATGCATTACGTGTAATCTAAAAACTGAAATAACTTTATAACGTAGTTTTAAAAATCAAATTATCGAATAAATACATACAACAACAACAATGCGGTACAAAAGTCCCATTTATGCCGACCATTGTCCTTTCATCATCAATCTCAGTCCATTGCTGGACATATGCCTCTCCAATTGCATGTCACTTGGATCGATCCTCGGCTTTGTTACATTGTCCTTTATGTGTTAGGTAATTGTTTTAATTATCATATTAAGTTTGCTTATTAACTGTATGGTGACTGTTGACTGTGACTGTTTAAGAATTCAGAATGTCACCATACCTGTTTATTACATAGATTTCATAAGGGCCATAGCACACGACGTATTTTATACGCGCTTCACACGAAATTTGACCGCAACCTTGTAACTTAAGCACACAATGCGGTCGTGAAACGCACTTCTACTGCGCGTATACGAGCAGTAGTCGCTCGTAGCCTTTGCGTTTTGATCAGAGATTCCTCTCTCCAGTTGTACAATGGCGTCCGTTGTCACCCTCTATCTCTACTCCGCTCATTTGTACGCGCGTATACGCGCTTCTACTGCGCGTATACGCGCTTCATGCGCGCACTTGTATCATCAATGCAAACGCAACAATCGGCGTCTATGGCGCCGATAATGCGCGTTTCTAATACGCGCTTCGCCTGCGCGTATAAAATACGCGGTGTGCTATCGGCCTAAGAGGTAACTAAAGGATCAAACTACGCAGACAATATTACTGCAAAATGAACAAACCCTATACTGATCCGTCTGACCAGTGTGGTATAGTAGGCCAAAACCTTTCCAAGAAAAGGGTACGTCCAGCAGTGAACTGTTAGAAATTGTTGATGCTATTCAGTTTATACGAAAAAAACGAGTGTTTTTACCCATATTGAACGTATGTGAACGGCTTAGCAGGGGCTGCAAATCTTTTTCGTTCCTGAGCACGGAAATCTATCAATTCCGCCTCTGTCGCGACCCGAACTGCCCACGATGTAGGATACCTGCCAGAAAAAAAAAATATTATGATAAAAAATTAGTAGTAGAATAGTAAAATCTGAATGCACCATACATATTTCTATGCAAGAGTATTACCACTCCTAACAATTTATTTTTAAATGCCATGAACGATAGCATGAGCGCATCAAATTTATTAACGCGTACAGTCAACAAAAAGAGAATTATTAAAGGTACCGCTTCTGTTCAATATATGCATTTAAAATTTTTGTTAACTATTACATCTGGCTAGATTAATATTCTTACAAGTCTTACAAACTCGTCAGAATACAATATTTTCACAAATTTCCTTTACTACGATCATTACTGTTTCCCCTTGGTTTTGTCAATTAATCAAAGTGGAATTATTACATCCTAATCATTCTTTTATAAAAAAACATCGGAACACATTCTTTTGAAGATACAATGTCGTTACAATGTCTATTTTAAATCACGTCGGGGTTGCAATATACCAATTAGCACTTATATTATATCTGCCTTGATATTTAACGGTAACGTAACTACGTACGAATTAAAAGGTGGTAATTAAAAATAATGTGTTTAATTACGCACTTAATCGTTATACAAAAAAGGTTTATATTAATCTCCCTCCAACAACAGGTAATCAGTATGGTTGCGGTTATTTTCTATCCCTTTCTTCAAACGAGTAAGGAGCTACTCTCTGGCAATACTATTTTTGAGCGACGTGATGTTCGTGCATGACGCCGCTATGTTATAATACATTATTTCAACATTTTTAAAGGAAAAAAAAGTTTTTAATATTACCTGGAAGGTGGTGGTTCTGAAACAGGCGGCGGTGGTTCAGCAGCCCGTAGCCACCGCTCACACAACCGACCTAAGATCGCGTCACAATCTCGACCCGCACCGATCCATTGGTACATCTATCAAATATAAAATTACGACCTTTATTCTAATTTACATTATACATGTCGACAGTAGAAAGCTGAAAGATATGACATCTTGAAAATTCAGAATACAGAATTAATTAAAATAAACGCGTTAAATGGTCTGTCCTGTATGTTTTCGACGACTAAACTAAACATACTATAGTTTTTTATAGTTTCTATATTGTTAATTCAAAAATTTTGTTCTAAAGAGAAAATAACATCACTTTTAAAAATAAAATATATACGACAATACGTTCAGCATCAAAAGTATGTTGTTCTAAAGAGATTTAGCATTTCTGTCGCTGCATAATTACAACGGTACAATAAATTCAGAGAGGAGTGAATAATAGTAGAGGAGCCGTAGAAGGAATTCTGGGATTTAGTCGAGCGCGGCAGATTAATATACAGGGGGATACTTTGTACTCTATTAAGTACTTACACCAAATATGAGACTTCTATATATGATCGCCCGTCAAGGATAAAGGATCAGATTAGTAAAAAAAAATTGATCATCAAACATTTTCGAGCGCGTCAGATTAAGATAAGATGAGATAGTTACGCGCTAAAACGTGTAGATTTCTCTAATCTGACAATTTGAGTGAGACGTAAAGAAGTAGGAGGGCTACAAAATTGTAAAAAAAAAACGTCACTTCGACATTCTCGAGCGTGGCTATATTTTTTTTTATTTTGAACGGCATAATTCAAGGATTACGAAAAATATATAATCTGACAATTTCCGCAAGCCGAAGCAACAAAAATTCATCGATAAAGTTTAATGCGTGCAGCTACGTGATGCCTATATTCCCCTCTCCGCGCTTCTATTACTCTCTCACAATTTAATTTTTTATAATTATTTTCTCATAAATATAAATATTCTACTTTAAAAAAATATGTACTTTCTCATTTGCATGCTATTTCCTGAGCTTTTCAATTAATTAAGTTCAATAGTTTAAAGAATACAAAAAATATTTTTTTATTTATCAGATTACCGAAATCCCTCTAGATAATTGTCAGAATATGAGACAGCACGTCTAGTGCATCAAAATGAACCATATATATCTTAATCTGACGCGCTTGAGTACTTCAAAATGGCCATTTTTTTTACACATTCTAATAAGGGCCATGACTTTGCGTCACAACCAAATCGTCAGATTATTATATAATAGCATTTTTTTGGGTTCACTTAACATCCCCTTCGAAAATCTGACGCGCTCGATAAAGTTTTTTTTTTCATTTCTAACCCCTACGTACGACCACCCCCATCACTGAAACGGTCAGATTAACATACGTACATTTTTAAAAATACGTAGGACATATATAATATCATTATCTGACACGCTCGAGTATGTCCATTAGGGTGTCCCTTAAATTTCAAGTTCAATATTTTTTTACGCATACCTTCTTAAAAGTTTCGTAATAACCCTATATTGTCTAGAAAAAAATATTAGTTCGATATATAAACGATAACCCGTGCCGACTTGCTATTTAAACTTGTCGATACAAGTTGCTTAAGTACTGCCCAGTGACCTGTTACGACATGTTTTATTTGCCATTTCGTACGTGATTTTTGAGACTATTACTGCTTCATTGTTTAGTGCGTAAACATGTCGGTGGAATTACGGAGTGATAAACAAAATATTTTTCTTATCGGATTGACTAGCTACCAAATAAATGGTGCAAAATTACCATCTAATCGACAAGTTCTCTCAGTCCTATTTTACAATATTCGTGAGGTTAAATTGACTGTTAGTGAAAGTGCAAATCTTGTGATTAGGGAGTGCATCATATATTGGGAAAAAGCAAGAATTCCAACAAGGGCATTTCCTAACTGCGTGAAGAAACTTATTGATTTATATCATGTTTGGAGAGAGTTGCAAAAAAATTGTAAGAAAACTCAGATTACGTTTAAGAGTCGTGAGAACAATTTTATAATTAATCTTGATAATTTGTTTGATATTGCACATGCTGATGCTTTTGAGAGAATGAAAATAGAGGAAGATAAATTATTTTTAATGAAACAGAGAGAGCCAGGTCGACCGGGATGCTTAGGTGGTGTAGATAAAAAATTGGCGGAAAAAGAACAAAGATCTAGACAACGACGATTGGAAGAAGAGGAAAGGATTGTAAGACAAAGAGAATCACTAGCTGTTGCATCTACTTCCACCACAAATAACTTAGACAGTGTAGAAGATTCAGACGAAGAACAGATCTTGAATTCTGAACTCAGCTTGCCGGACGTTCCCTGCCATGAACAAAGTTCAAAAAGAGGTAGAAAGAATCTTATAACACTTAAACTAGTTGCAGCTTTAGATCGATGCCAGTTAAGCATTAGAGATACCGTTTACATTCTTAATGCGGTGGTAGAAGCGCTTGGTCTGAGCAGCGATGATTTCTGTATTCTCGACATTTAACAAATCCTCGATTCAGCGAATTCGTACTGAAACTAGAAAATCAAGGGCAGAAGCAATAAAATCTAACTTCCAAAAACAATGTACCCGACATAGTCACAGTCCATTGGGATGGAAAACTATTACCAGGGTTGGATGTACGGAGTTCAAAAGAAGAACGCTTGCCAGTTATAGCTTCATTTGACGATAGAGAGCAGCTTCTTGCAGTGCCGAAACTAGAAAGTTCTTCTGGAAAACATCAAGCGAAGGCTGTATCAGCAGCTCTCTTTGACTGGAACCTTTATGATAAAGTGCAAATAATGTGCTGCGACACAACAGCTTCCAATATGGGCCGTTTTAATGGAGCTTGTGCTATTTTGGAGCAAACTTTAGGAAGAGAATTGTTGCTTTTCGCCTGTCGTCATCATGTTTATGAATTGGTCCTAAAAGCTGTCTTTGAAACCAAGATTAAGCAAATTACTAGTAGCCCAGATATTCCGATGTTCAAAAAGTTCCAAGAAAATTGGAAAAACATTGATTGTACTAAAATTGAATCATCTCTTAATTTCGTAAAAGCACGGGTTGCCGAGACAGACATTCAAACGTTGTTACTATTTTATAAGGCAGAATTAGATAAAGGTTTTGTAAGAGATGATTACCGCGAATTGGTCGAACTGTGCGTAATATTTTTAGGAGGAGACACAGAGGAAAAATTAAAACTAAGGCCCCCCGGAGCTATACATCAGGCACGCTGGATGGCGAGAGCGATCTATTCTTTAAAAATATGTTTACTTCAGTCACAATGCAGAGTAACTGCGAAGGACAAAAAGGCTCTACAAGATGTTTGCTTATTTCTCGTAATATTGTATGTTACACCTTGGCTCGAATGTACAGTGGCGACCAAAGCACCTAATCAAGATTTGCGCTTCTTGAAGATGTTAAAAGAGTATGAAAAAGTTGACGCAACAATTTCTAAAGCTTCTATAAGCAAGTTCAGCCATCACTTGTGGTATTTATGTGAAGAGACAGTCATTCTATCACTATTTGATGATGAAGTTGACAACCAAACTGAGAAGAAGATGATTGCCAACTTCAACAGGGACAAAATCTCAGATTTTAGCAAACGCTATGACCCGTCGAAGGAAGAACTGACTCAAAAGTTGTTTGGTAAGTTAAATTGACTTTTTGTTGGATTTCAATTTCAATGTCCAATACTTATTTATTTATTTTCAAAATTGCTGTTGATTTTTATTTGTTATTTAACTTATTTTTCTTTTTTTTAGACAAAGCACTGGATGATTTCGTATCGGAAAAGAGCAAACAATTTTTATCACGACTGCAGATCGACGACAGTTTTCTAAAGGAAGATGTATCTTCTTGGAATAACAATGCTGCTTTTCTGGAGGCTAAAAGAAGAATAAGTTATTTAAAAGTTGTAAATGATACTGCTGAAAGGGCTGTTAAATTAATGCAAGATTTTAACGGACTTATCACGGCTGAAGAAGAACAAAAACAGTTCTTGCTGCGCTGTGTCCAGGAACATCTAAAATTGTATCCAGACTGTAAAAAAACTACTCTAAAAAGAAGTTACCCTGAATGATTCTTATTTCTTTATGTTTTTAATTAAAGATTAATGTTCATCTAATTTATTATTTAATTTTATTCACTTAATTCATTGCATTTATAGTGAAATTATAGCAGACTGAAATTTTAGGACAAAACACGTTTTTACTATACTTTGAAGCTCGGTCGGCACTGGTTGCAATTATGCTAAATTGATAAAATTTTATATTTAAGTATCTTATAGCATTAGTAAAAATTATAGAGGGTATGCATTTCGAAATTCGAAAAAAAAATTTTTTTTGTCATATAAGGGACACCTTAATGTCCATGGAACTGTTTTTTTTTACATTTTTGAAAATCTATAGCAGCTACACCCACTGATGAAGTGGTATATTTTATGTCATTTTTCTTTTCATCATCTAAGCTTCACAACCGAATAGGTCTCTATGACGCTCGAGTAAATCCTGATTTAGCATCGTGGCCTCCCGTACTATAAGGTGATACGGCAGAGAATCAACGTCATCGACATACCCCACACAATTTACAAGCTGAACTTAACCACATTGTCAACTAAGATTCGCAATTAGTTGTCAAGACAGAAGAATGATCTACCCGTCTCCAGCATCTCTGGAGAGGTGGACCCCGATTTGTTGGACGCCCAATTTGGTTTTCGAGCGGGGCGTTCGACGTTGACGCCTTAAGGCCGTGACCGATATGACTGTGAACTGTGGCGGCGTGTTATTGGCGGTGTCGAACATGAGATACAACTGGGCCCTTCGAGCCTCTCATAGTTGGGCGTAATTTGTTACGCCGATGACACACTGCTCACAGCCCAGTGGTTAAACTTTTAAGAAGAGGTATGCCTGACCCTGAGGGGAGTTTCTTTGAAAGCTGGGCGTATTGCGGCACTGTGCTTAAGGATGTCGGTATCCATGTGGCGATGGATAAAGAATACAGAGTGTTATCATTCTTATTCATCCCATGGGTGTCGTAGAAAGCAACCAAGGTAACAAATCACTCAGGACAACATCACTGCACAAAGAAGGAGTAGTAGTGGACTATTGAAAGAAAGCTGTTGATGATTATGATGATAAGACGGGCGCCCTCTTGTTCAATGAGCGCCGTCGTGATACACTTCTTCATAATTGTTCATTGGTCGTCCCGGTTGGAGGCTCCACGTGTTGGTATTGCTAGTGTGGCGGCTCTCCAGCTGGTCATTACACTAGTGGGCAGAGCAGCAGCACGGGACCCTTTCTTTTCAGCTGACGCAGGTCCTTTCCAGGGATGGCTACTTCGAGAAGTACCAGCACTCAGTCGCTCGGAGGTAATTGAGTGTCGCTTACCACCACTGTGACTGCAGTAAGAGCTTGCCCAGCACTCTTACTGCAGTTGGCTGTCTGTTTCGCCTGGGCGACGCACCACTGTAGTCATTGGCGGAAATCTCTCGCTACTGGCTGTCATACGCGCCATGGTCAGGAGCGACAGCTCTTGTACCGCGGTCGTCAACCTTCAGCGAAGACGTTATTTCGCAGAAAGAGGTGGTGGAAAAGGCCCGAGAGGGCTCAATTCGCCGCTGCCAAACCGGATGGCGAAGGCGAGTTTACCTGATTGTGATCGCGGTTGGGTGGGATAGTTTTATTCTCCACCATCCGCAACTGAGGCCAACTGCGAGGTGGCGATATCCGCGTGTGACGTAAAGTGGTGCCCGCGATAGTGATTATGCGCTGAGGGGTCTGGATATTGTCACAACAGCTGTTCCCAGATCTCTCCCATCTCAGGGGCAAAGTAGCACACTGTGTGGTTTTAGTCGGTCGGATTCCGACACACCTCCCCGCTGAAAATACCCCAGTGAGAAGGCAATCCAAAAAGTATCCACGTTTAAAAAAAAAGGTTCCTCAAATACACGATCCTCCCTTGCCTTTATCAGTATATTGTTTGTATAGTATATTAAAATATCGTAATGCATGTAAAGTATTTAGTACTTTATTTTAACAACCTCTACAATACTAAAGTTAACTTCAACATTATTTTTTTCATAAACTAATTTATAAAAAATAATGTTGTAGTCACTTTACGATATTTCAATTAATGAATGAGATTAGGTGAGGATTGAATAGAGCGAAACATGTTTCAAGTTTTAACCTTCTATCTTTGTTAATCAACACATTGAATTTTTGAAACAATTTTTTGGCTCTGGAGTAAAATTGGATATTTCGAGATACATTTCCATTTTCTGCTGTCGATATTTATATCGATAAATGTAGATAATACATACTTATGAGCGATGATTTGTTTGTTTACATTCTGTTTTTTTGTGAAGCTCTAGGCTTGCGTCATAAAGATCCTTGTAGATAATGTTGTTTCCTTTTTATAATAATTAAAATGAAGTTTGAGTAGATTTAAAACAACTAAAAATACTGAACTTCTTTAATAAGTTATACTATCTCCCTCAGTCCCTGCCTATTTGGACCTTTGCCCTCGAGTCCTGGAGACTAAATAGTCTGTATTATCATCCTTCAATTGTAACTATAAACTTTAATTTAGGTAAGTTTTTGTAATGAGTCGCATTAAAAAAAACTGTTCAATTCGCTTCACTTTTTTGAAGTCGTAACAATAGTAATTATAGCATACCTGAGTTTCAGGTAAATACTGAAGATATGGCACAAAATCATCTGGATGTTGCCCCCTTTCGCCAGCCAAAAAATCCAGAGCCGAATCAAGTTCTGCACACCAATCATCAGACACTGAAATAATAAGAGAACAGTAGTGTAGTGTAATCTAAACATTATGGCAAAGGATTAATTAAAATACAAAATATGAAAAGATAATTAACTGTAAAATAAACTTCTGGAATGAGAGGAATGAAATCTGGAAGGGGAAATTCACTTATTTCATATAAAGCAAATTCTTTAACAGTATCACTAATAACTAATA
Organism: Hypercompe scribonia; assembly: GCA_949316085.1. Taxonomy (NCBI): domain Eukaryota; kingdom Metazoa; phylum Arthropoda; class Insecta; order Lepidoptera; family Erebidae; genus Hypercompe; species Hypercompe scribonia. The sequence continues at coordinate 10,749,168 of OX438981.1, read as the reverse complement.
TTTCATTAAAAATAAATTGACTAGCTTCTATTTTATAGTCTTAGTTGAGCTGTATATTTCTCATATTTTTGTAACTTTCAGGTAGTTAAAGACTTGTCTGTGATAATGACTATTATTTAAAGCTGATAATTTAAGCACTACTGAATGTTAGTAATGGTAAAAAAAATATTTGTCACTCAAAAATTCTAAAGTTTAAAATACTAAAAATTATAACTGCAATTGTAATAGAACAGATTAAAATATCCATATTAACATGCATAGTGAACGAAAATATATTAAATAAAAATTAAGATTTCATTAAAAATGTGCATTTTAAAACTAAGCTGGTGTATCTTTAATTATCAAATGTGTCAACATTTATTTTGCTACAAGTACTGCAAACTTAGTCATTCTAAATACTAATAAAAACGAAATACTAACAATTATACCAAGTGTTGAGAGGTGCAATTGGCGACCGCATGACTGCAGCGCATCTTGCATGTAATTGTTTCTTACTCGCCCTATGTGCGGCTCTGGCTGGAAACAGTGCGCGGACTAAGGACAAGAAACAAGCATGTGTCGTTTCTGTTAACAGAGAGTCTGCCTCAACACTGCTACTCTCGATATCCCCTTCTGTTGATGTCATTTCTTGAACGACTTCGCCCGATTCATCTGCAAGTTCCACCGGGAGAGCCATCATGTCTGAAATTTCATTTTATTTTACATTTACATGTTTATGCCTGTTGGACCTGAAAGAATTGAGTTAGTGACAGATTAAGAATACACTGTCACCACCCCTATTCTTCTCATGGGTGTCTTAAGAGGTGGCTAAGAGAATAACATCGGCAAGACAACATTATGGAAAGAGAAGGAAAACTTAAAACCAACTATATACTAATCCATATGGTTAACATGTTATAACAGGCCAAAACTTTCTTGCTAAGGGTAGGCTTATGACCAGCAGTAGACTGTGGACTGGTGATGGTAATGAAATGGTGGTAATGGATGTAAATGGTTATTCTTTTTTACTCCGCATATGTAAGACTTTTATCTTTCTCTCTTTGTGTATTAATATATAGCAGTGATTGCTGTTTGTACAAAATGAATAAATATTTGATTTATTTAATATTAAAACAAGTTATAAGTCAAACTTACCAATTCCATCTAAATCCTCCAGTTTAATAGGCACGGGTTGGTTCACTCTGGAGTTTTGTATTTGCATTACACTATCTATAGGTTCTTGTTTTATAATGCTATCCAAATTATTATCATTATAATTTAGGCTAGAAATGAAAAACACACATTATTTATAGACTGCAATTTCTATAGTATGTATTATGTACATATTATTTGCCTATTACCCTTGTGGTTATTGACCCTAACTGCTAAGTCATGAACTCAATTCCCAACCAAAAAAAATTTGCAGGATGTGCACAATCAATTGCTCCGTAACCGTGTATAACTTATCTATGATATCAAAAATATATCAGTATCTTTAGTTATTTTAGTTTTGACTAGTTTGGGATCAAGTTGCCGTGTCTTATTGTTGGTGTTTGAAGTTATCATTACCAATATAGAAAATAATTAAACAGTTTTAAATTTAAAAACAAAAGTTTTACAATTGTAACAGTGTTCACCATATGCTGAACTTCCATTGCGCACTGTAATTGCTAAGCTTTACATTTATAGAGACATCAATGACAGCCAAGTGACCTGTTTGACAGAATCCTTCCTAGAACCTTGCAATCTATGTACAAAAGTTTTAACTACACACACTAGTTATTAAGTATAGTCTGTACCATTGTGTTAAAAGCAGCTCTCAGTTTATTTAACATTTGTGAAAACAGTTCTATAATAATACTTGTTGTATATGTAAATTCTGGCAACATCAAAAAATTGTGAGTATTTAATAAATGGGTATGTAATTATGGTAGTGTTTATATCATAAAAATATAAAAACAGCAACTGCAGTGATTATGGATTACATATTAAATAAGAATAATTTACACATGATATGGAAATAAGAGAAGCCAAGGATCGAACCAAGTGGCATGCTATTGGAGAGGACTGCAATAGGCTAATGATAATGAAAATAAAATATTCATATGTAATATTAATGTGTACTCACTTTGACATACTAGGATACTTGGTATCCATTTCTATTTTAATTTCAGGTTGTTCTACTTTCTTCCCTGTGTTAGGACTAGCCACAAGGTCTACAAAAGAGGAACTTTCAGAATCAGACTCCTCTTGTTCACATTTTATCTTAATATTTGGCAATAATGGTTTATTTTCGACAGTCTCATACTCCTCTTTCCCTGTTTTACAAGGTTTCTCACGCCTCTGTTTCTGACCCTCCTTCTTAGGTACTTTTCTTAGTTTTTGTATAGATGAACCAGTTTTCTGACCACCAAACATAAGTTTTTTTGCACCATTAACGAGAGCTACTCTTTGTTTTATGTCTTCTATTGTTATCCCGGTTGTAATTAGTTCTGGATGATTCTGAAATTGAAAATATTCTGGCTAATCTCAAGTTCATTTTTTTAATCCATACCCGTGTACATTTTTTCAAAATATACATAACCTATGATTATTAACAATAAGACTTGCTAGCATAATTTTACTCAAATGTTACCAAAAGATATATTTTTATTTATTTTTAATGTAAAATTATTTATAATCAAAACGATTGCTACTTCATTATTAAATATAATTGGTAAGACTGTTGATGATAACATAATAATAAATATACGCATGAATATCATACGCACAGGAGTAGAAGTATGAAATACTTGTAAGAGTTGAAAAAGGTGCTAGCACTAGGCTATAGACCTCTTTTATTTAAATTGATGAAAGTTTACTACCCTCCCACAGAAGACCAACCTAAAGCACCAGTATCCATGTTGTAGTGTTTCGTTGGTGAGTGTGAGACCGGAGGCCCATTGATGCAAGGGTGACAGTTATTGTGGTAACTGTGTGAACCTTACACTGTCACGATGACTGTCATGCCTTTTACACCACAGGGCCACCATAGTGTAGGTCACCATACTGCATTGTCTGCATTTGCAATGAGTATGGTATACCACAACTCTTGGATTCTATTCATGCTTTCCATCAGGCAGAATAGTATCACTTTGGCAGGCTCATAATGTAGAAGAAAAAAAAATAACATTACAATTGTAAGCTAAAGATACCTCTCTATACTGTCGTCTTGTTCTGTGAGTGGCCAGTACATTCTTTAGACATTCTAATGACGACAATGTTGATTGGTCTGAACCGCCCAATGTACCAGAGACATTCCCATCTATATTCTGAAATTAGATACATATACTAACATAAAATCAGACTTATTATAAACCAATCTTCAGCTAATTGTAATGGAATTATTACCTGTCCTGATGTTACTTGTTTACGCTTCCTCATTGACTGTTCTGGTGGACCTTCAGGATAATTCTCATCATCAGATTCATCTCCCCCTACTTCACTTCTAATAGCCGATAATTCTTCAAAATACCTCTGTTTGGCTCGTAAATACAATGGTTTGTAGTTATTTTTAGATGAAGGTTTCGGAGGCAACAATGGCAAACGTGGTACAGGACCTGGTGGAGCTGCTTTAGCAGCTGCCAATAAACGCTCCCGAGATATTAGAACTTCTGGCAATAATTTTGCATAATATGATTTTATCTGTAAAAATGACACTTTTATTATTACAAAATGCACCAAAAATACCTATTAATAACAAAACTCATGGTACATTACAATTTATTACCTTATGTTTTTGCTGTTTGGCTCTAGCTTTCACAAGAAATTTTCGCATTTTTGCTATATCTGGCCGATAATTACCCTGTCTCAAATTGTTATAAAAATCACCCAAAGGTGATGTGAAATGAAAGGGTTCATGGTTGAAAAGCATTTTAAGTGTCTTTTCCTTTTCTTCTTCTTCATTTACAGTAAATTTAGGTAAACAATTACTTAATTCATCCTTGTGTTTGTCTTCTAAAGCATCCCAAGTTTTCATTGAGAAAAATTCCTTAAACACGGAATAGTCCTCACACAGTTCCTGGGGCAATTCCAGAGATTGACCCAAGATGCGTACCGGCTCCATCACCTCATCATCTGCCTCCGAACTCCCGCTGGAGGTTTCTGAAGAACTGCTACTTTCCCCACTGTAGCTATGTTCACTCTCCATCTTTTCTTCCATTATACACTTAAAGAAATCGAAGCAAAGGTCGACTCTGATATATACCAACGCTTTTCACTGAACACAATTACGATTTTCCACCCACTTCATTGAATTTTCACCTTGTTTTGTTCCTGTTGTTTACGAAAATCCTAAGCAATAGTATAACAATCTCGAACAGAGCGCCATGAAGTTTTTTTAAACAGCCGTCAAGTCTTGTCTAAAATAAAATAGAGCGCACACGCCAAACCACGGCGTTTCATACATACTATACGCCAGAACGGAACATTACGACGAGAAAATAGCTTGACAATCAAGAACAGCGACATTTTGCCCGCAAAGTAGAATTTAAAAGTAAAAACAGCTTATCTATGGCTGGCACTTTTACATTGTCTATGAAATCGTTATGACACTCGAAACCCAAGCTCAAAAGGTTTAGAACCATTATTTATGATGGTACTTATGAGAACCTTGCCCCAGAAAACTGTTTAATAAAATTGCTCTAAAGGCTATTGTTAATTGTATACTATACAACAAATATAGTTTCCTATTACACATTTAAAACTACTTGATTAAAATACAAAATATATTACTTATTCTGTGTTTTTTGTTAATAACAAAGGAGAATAAATTAATAATTACCTTGCCTGATATACTAAGTTGTGAGGCAAAAAAACAAAATATTTCTTTGACATTATATTACCTTTGTGTAATGTTTGATTTTTTATAATATAATGTGAAGCTTCCATAATTTATTTCATCATCTAAAATTCTTGGTCTGTTTAAGTTTTATGGACATAAACGACACTAACCTGTTAAGGCTTTTATTAGAGCAGTCGCGAGCAAGACGATATCCTAATAAAATACTGTTAGTTTCTCGAGACAAGAGATCCAGCGGACTAATTTGCATTTTAATTTAGTTCAAAAAGAATTTGTTTGGTGAACGACATGTGAAACCATTATCATTAGCAGGATCAATGGTCGCGCCTATAATAGATCTAGAAAAACATTTTACCTCCAAATCTTACAAAAAATTAGTCGCAGTAGTATTGAGGTTTTTCAAGAAACGTTGAGTGTTAAAGGGTTGGCAAAGTCTCATGCGACTTAATTAGAAAAATTCCTTAGTTGAAATGACCTAGAGTTACCGCTTACCATTAGTAGGACTTAGGGTAAAGTAACATATTCATTTAATGATTAATTCTTTGTTCACTGTACACTCTAAAAACATGGTTAAAAAATATATTTCTCAATATATATTCTAAAATATATATTCTAAATATATTCTAAAAGCATTCTGAATATTCCAAACAAAGACATATCATGTCTTGAACTAATTTAGAGCGCAATGAAATAATCAAGTTAACTAAGAAACTAGTGATATTTCACATATATCGTATAAGTTGTGGATTTAAATTCGATTCACCAATTTTCAAATTTGCTTATGCAAATTAAAGTTGTGTGCACAAACAATAATCATTTTGCTTACGATTTTCTGAATGCCACTTTTATTTGCATAGTAATATCCCTACTACAATTTTTTTCCTTAATGTTACTTTTGCAACGATTTATGAACACATATGTAGTTATTAATCTTTATTGTCACTAAACAAAGTAAACAGTTTGAATAAGAATTAAATTCGAAATGAAATTTAGAAAAGGAAAACCAAAATAGTTTAAGTCCTCTCAGTATGTACAAAAATATAAACAGTTCATATTTGAACCATTAATTTCAACATATTCAGATATGTTAGTTTTAAAGACAAATTCATATTAGGAAGCGAAATACAAAATCGTTAAATATTTAATTATAAAACTAGAAATACTAGACTGATGGTAAAAGTATTCTAATTCATTCGAGTATTTTAAATTTTTAAAAAATATCATGCAATCGGAGGAATGCCAAAAATAAAAATAGTGTCCAGAATTAAACTGACTTCAGTTTAAAATGCTACATGTAACGAAACGTGATACTCAAGAACCAAAAACAATCATTTGGCGGTGGTGGTGTCCAAAGATTTGACTTTTTGACGTAAATTATTCGTGTAGTAAATATGGCTGACGAACTCAATGTTGACAGTCTAATTCACAGACTTTTAGAAGGTAAATATACATTTATTGTTCTTTTTATTGCGTACTTTAACTCTCCAATTCTTAAAGTTGTGTATTAATATAATGAATTTACGCTCAGTGTGCTCTCGTTGCGTAATTATCATCGAGTATGTAGGCATAGAAACGTCAAACTCATAAATAAATCGATTATCCCAAATTCTTATCAGATTCTGCATTTGATGTTAGATGTTTAGATGACTGGCAGAGAACTATTTTCGTCTTAGAAATAGAGCGTACACTGTAAATAGTTATTTTTTAGAGATATTTACACTACTAACAATGATGTCAGATTCCATAGCATGGAACACTTCCATGGGCCTATTGTTGAGCTTTTATTCGCTTTCTGTATCACTTTATATGATTTAAACATGTTTATTTCACTTTATTACGCTGCTTTTTCGTGGGTTACCGCAGTATACAGACTGCAGCAGGAAACAGCAAGACGAAAAGGGAAATTGAAAGACATCTTTTCAGGAGAATGTATGGTTATATCCAGAATTCTTGCCAAAGTATTAAGCTAGATTCTTTATTTTCTTCTTTTAGCGACCAATTCCTCCGATTTGTTTTAATTCAAGTTTTTGTTGGTCATTTTCTTTGTTTATTTCATTATTTGTATAGGTCCTATAAATAGCCTACTTTTAGTAATGAAAAGGAAGTGCTATTAAAAGGCAGTTAATGTACTTTTACCAATATTTTTAATGGCATTTGTTCTTAACTTTAATTGGTTTTCTTTCTAACAATTACAATTAAACATGTATTTCAGTGGCCTTAAAATGTACAATATAATAAAAAATATGTGAGTGACATCATTGGTTTCATTACAGTTTTTAAAAGCAAATAACAGTTTTTTTTAAATATTCTAATAGTGTTAAGTAGTATTTTTTCTATTAGTAATTTTTCTTTGCTTGGAAAAAATTATATATAAAATGCTGATGAGTATATTGTACATAATACTGTTTTTATTAGTATAATTTAAATAAAAGTGTTGAAAAATCCCCAAATCAGTTTCACAATTTGTTTTTTTTTTATTATTTGAGCCTAATTTTGTATTATAAAGCATGTTTTTGCATATTATTGAGATATTATCTTGTTCGTGTATGTACAGATAGTTGTGTATTGTAAAATGTCTTATGCAGTTCATTATTTGACTAAACATTATTCGTTCATATGCATTATTTTTGCTTGAAGATCCTGTGTATTCAAAACATTACTAAGTATTTTTGGTAATTGCTCTAGTTCACATCCTAATAATTATTGTTGATAAATAATTTTATTATGCTTTTGCATTATGTTTATGGAGCAACATGCCATTATTGTTGTATATGTTGATAATTTTTTAATTTTTTAAACTATACATTTACACTTACAACCTTGTCACAGTTCGAGGATGCAGGCCTGGCAAGACAGTGCAGATGTCAGAATCAGAGGTACGCGGTCTCTGTACCAAGTCCAGAGAAATTTTCCTACAACAGCCCATACTACTGGAATTGGAGGCACCACTCAAAATTTGTGGTATGGTTTCATATTATTAACATAACTTATGTTTCTATAAATTTGTGATATATAAAACAAAATATTTTTTACTGTGTACCCTGTATGAAGTTTTTTATTGTTATCCCTGGGTAATTATGAATAGCATTAAAAAAATATGCAAATTTTGTATAAAGTAGTAAATATAATATTACTAAATTATGTATGTACAAAGTTGTTACATAGACATGTAACCTTATAGTTTATTTATATGCTTGGCAAGCCTCTACAAGCTCTAAGCCATTGTAAACGCTTAGATGCCACTTACACTCTTGCATGTGTCAGTGTGTTCTGGGCAGGAAAACATGATAGAAATGAATAAAGTTCTGCAGTTGGTGCGACTTGTCAAAGCAATAGCTAAAAGAAGAGTTAAATGCTTAACATTGCATTTGAAGAATATTATTCTGTAAAAAACTGCAAACTAACTAGGTTGCTAGATCACATTACTAACAGTATTGTACATTGTTTTAGGTGATATTCATGGTCAGTACACAGATTTACTACGTCTGTTTGAATATGGCGGCTTTCCACCAGAAGCAAATTATCTATTTTTGGGAGATTATGTAGATCGTGGCAAGCAATCTCTTGAGACCATTTGTCTTCTACTTGCATACAAAATTAAATATCCTGAGAACTTCTTTCTTCTCAGAGGCAATCATGAGTGTGCAAGCATAAACCGCATTTATGGTAATTACTGTTTCATTATTTATTTATGTTTTACATTTACAAAAACATCACCAGCAAGAGCCTTTAACAATCCACTACTGGACATAGGTCTCACCACACAAAGGAGGCTTGGGTCTACTATGCCAGACTGGCCAGATGGGCAATTTTTGAAGGATTTGTTTTAAGTGATCCTTCTCTGTGCAGTGCAGTTATTCAATGTAGTTTGCTCACTTTAAACAGTTTCTACAGAACACTCTAGAAGTTATTTCAGTTATATATATATAGGGTTTTATCTAGTCTCACTTATTACACTAATTACTCATTGTCTGGAACCTTTGCTGAACTATAACACATATTACAATATTTACCATATGCTCAACAAATAAAATAAGGTGTAATCATATTATATGCTCCTATTTAGGATTTTATGATGAATGCAAACGCCGTTACAATATAAAGCTGTGGAAGACATTTACGGACTGCTTCAATTGCTTGCCAATAGCTGCTATTATTGATGAGAAAATCTTCTGCTGCCATGGTGGCCTCTCACCAGACTTACAAGGCATGGAGCAGATCAGGCGAATAATGAGGCCCACTGATGTCCCTGACACAGGTAAACGCAGTTTCTTTACAATTACTTCACATGACTCGATCAAGATGAATCATCTTACAAATAATACAGCATACATAATTTGCTTATGTGACAAATTTTATTTCTTAATATTATGTGCTTTATCCGTCTTGAGATTTTTTTTAAATTGGCATATTTCCATAATTCAATTCATTTGGAAGAACATAATATTATTTGAATGTTCATGTAGTTCATTTTTTTTCAGGTCTACTTTGTGACCTGTTATGGTCGGACCCAGACAAAGACGTACAGGGTTGGGGTGAAAACGACCGTGGTGTGTCATTTACATTTGGCCCTGATGTTGTCAGTAAATTCCTCAACAGACATGACTTGGATTTGATCTGTCGAGCTCATCAGGTAATAAAATCTTTTAGTAAGCCATTGTTAACCCAATGTTACTTTATTGTTTAAACGTTAATGAGTTTATTTTCTAACTTTATCTGCAAGTTTGTTTTGTTTAAAACATTACTGTTTAACTTTTAGGTGGTAGAAGATGGGTATGAGTTTTTTGCAAAGCGACAGCTGGTGACATTGTTTTCTGCGCCCAACTACTGCGGGGAGTTCGATAATGCTGGCGGTATGATGTCCGTTGACGAAACGCTTATGTGTTCTTTTCAGGTAAAAAATGTACACAATGACTTTGTTTGTTGTTATGTGTTTTCTTAATTTTATTTTGTACTTTCTGTTTCTCACTAATCTTATCTAATGTTTTTACTCATTTTCTTTCTTTTTAACTTACTTTTTTTTACTAAGAAAACAGTATATAATATTGGATATAGCGAAGTCAATGGTAGATAAACATTGATCATTTATCTTTAAAATCGGATAAGTCACATCAGATAAAAGATTTATACAGAAACATCTGGAGCTTCAAGGTTTCAGGATTATTTAACATGAATAAAGTGTTTTTAAGATACTCCACCAGGTATGTAACACAACTTTGTAGAATATGTAGTTGAGATTTAAAAATATATATTTTAAACATACAGATATTAAAGCCATCTGAGAAGAAAGCAAAGTACCAATACAATGGCGTCAAACCCTGAGTAACATTTTAAATGTAAAGATACTAAAGTCATTTGAGAAGAAAACAAAATAACAAGTACAGTGGCACCAAACTCTGATTGACTAACATTTTAAATATACAGATATTAAAGCCATCTGAGAAGAAAGCAAAGTATCAGTATAATGGCATCAACAGTGGGAGGCCAGCCACACCTCAGCGATCACCCCCTAAGAAGAAATAACTGACGTTTGGTATCCAGTGTGCTGCACAGTGAGACAAATGCTACAAATAATTAATTATATCATGTATTATAATTATGTTTAGTGTGGTCATTGGACATAACCGAATAATATGTCGCGTATTGTTAAAATTTATTTATCGATTTGCTTGTGCCTTCTTATTTTTAATTTTATGGTTATTGTGAGTGATATTAATTTATGAATTTAGTTCTACAGATTGCGCATATCGAACTGACATTATCTTATTCGGTAGTGCCTAGATGACTTGCTTTTTCGATCCCTGATGTAAGGCAGCCTTCTTAATGGTATTGTATGCTGTTGTATTATTGTAAAATGTTGATGTTGTAATTGTTTTGTTAATTTAGAAAAAAATTGAGGTGGCAAGTGATCTTAAAGATGCGGGCATTGGACACAAAAGCGTCATAACATTTTCAAATTACCTATTTATTAAGTTGTAGTGCATCGAAAGCACATTCGCTTGGTTTATTCTGTAACTAATGTGCCTATAAAATGTAAATTAAATGTAGGTCTTGAGTAAGTGACGATAATTGGTTAATTTGAAATTTCTAGTTTGTTAATTGGATTAGGCAAAATTTAAATGAACGATCGTCCATAGAACATATTATTATATTTTCTTTGATCCTACTGTGGAGCTGGCCTAAGACATGATATTAACCTTCACCTCCTCATAGCAATAAGTGTTTTCTCTGTTTTAGGACTTCATTGCAATCACTTGTGTTTAGGCAGTAAAGTGCCCAGTGAAATTAATATTATGTGTTGCACTCAGTATTATTGTTACGGAATAAGTAGGTGTTCAAAATTTGATGGAAGTTCAACATGATCTCCTACTGAGGCTTTCTCTTAAAGTTTACTTGTTAAGTCTCAAAATGAATTGATATAATTTGTAAAATGTGTAGAAGCAGTGTAGTCCTCGCAACAATAGTGCAATTGCTGTATTATTACTATATTATTATAAAATTATATGCAAGTTTTGCATTGTACAATTTTATTTTTTAGCTATGTATGTCAAATGATTTTCAATAATAAATATCACTATTTAAAGTAAGAGGTATATTTTTATTTTATTTCTTTTAGGTTTGCATTATAAAAATGTTTTCTTTTACACTAACACTATTACTATCTAAGAAAGTAATGTGACTTAATCTATTTCATATGTTTTCATCGCTTTATGCTTTAAAATTATTGTTCATGGATTTGTTGCTCTATAACTACTACTGTATTATATAATTAGCTGGTATAAATAGCAGCAAGATTAGAACTTATGTAATTGTCAGTGTCACTATAAAGATTTAAATTTTTTCTCTATTTTCTTCTATATTAGAGAGACATAAGTTTCGAAGCAATTAAGTTTCAAATTGTATCTTATTATGAAATTTCGTTGTACTATTTCTCAGGTGTGTACAATTTTCTGAAATATAAATTTTATTCAAATAATATAATCATTAGTTTATTTCATTAAAATCCATGTCTTTCTCTTTCCAGCATATTTCTTCAACATCAGTTTTACTTGTTAAAGTAGTTGAGATCAGGTTATTGTGATTTTCGAGCTTGTCACTAATCTTTGATACAAAATCTTCATTTTTTTTCTGATACTTCTGAATATCTAACTGTAAGGCCTTCAGATATCCTCGTTTTGCTGCTAAAATCTTCTTCATTCTGTTGACTCTATCTTCATACTCTTTTGCCAAGGACTCTAATAGAACTTTTTGCTTCTTTAAATTTAATACATCATTGGCTTTTAGCTGAGCTTTGACGTCTGCTAGTTGTGGTCTCCTGTAATCAAACAATATCTTAAACAAAAAGTTCATCAAATGAAAAATTTGAAAATTGCTATTACTGGTAGCAATACCTTCTTTCAGTTCTCTTTATACTGTTTATAATTCACGAAGTCGTTTACATGTGCAACTACTCTTTAAATGAACTAACATGCTTATGCAAGGTATTGAGTACATACCTCGGAATTGCCTGATGTTTCAAGCAGCTTGCATTTGCTATATACAATGCCTACCAACAGTGTTAATTCCCATAAATATAAATATAAATTTTAAATAGAACCTTATTTCCAGCTTACTTAAAATCTTATTATACAAATAAGCAAGTCATCATTTCCTGATAAAGTAGTAGTAAGTAGCTTAAGTGGCAAAATTAAATAATTTATCAACTAAAGTAACAACAGAGATGTAACTAAGGCATTTAAATTTCAAATCAATATGGTGGCTAATAAGCATTAAGGTATCCTCAAGGGCGAGCTAATGCTGTTCTTAAAACTAACCACTAGGATAAACGAATTCATGGGGTTCAATAGTATTTCTTAACCTAAATTGTTTAGAAATAAAATAAAAAAGCAGGTAAAAATTTCCACATACGAATCAAAATGTAAATTATATTATTGGGCTGACTAGAACAAAATATAAATGTCAGTAGCCAGTAAACTTTATGAACTTCACACAGTTGAATATTTTACTGACATCTTGTGGGCTTGCAACTGATATCACTTATATACTAAGGTAAGTTTTTATTTGGTGCAAGGCAAGAAGAGTATATTTTTGAACATATCTATTTTGTTTTTAAATTGATAAACATTTATTTTTAATCATAAAAGTTACCGACCACAAAGTTTTGTCAGGTTCTATGTCTGTAAATTTTTCTTTTTGCTTTTCCAATGCTTCTAATTTCGCGGGCATATCTTCATACTCCCACATCGAGTTTAGTTCTTGAATCATTTCATCCAATATTCCTTGCTTTAGGCAATTAAACATAGGCATCCATTTTACACGTCGAAGTTTGGCTTTGGGAACAGTTTCCAGAAAATCTTCATTTCTACGATAAAATAAAAATGTAACGGAAGTATATGTACATGAATGATACTTATATTATTTTCTATCAACAATATAGTTTTGTTACTTACCTAACTAAGTTAACAATATTACTCAATTCTTTCAAAATTGTTAGATTATCAAAAGCAGGATCTGAGTTATTCATTTCTACATCACTAGCATAATCTTCTATCTGTTCACCCATTTTGTTTTGCAAATAATTCAATGTTTACAAATATATTCAGACTTAAATTTATGAATTTCAAATACTAACGTTCACCGTAACGATAACGCACAGTTTACAATTATACGGATGACAGCTTGTCAACAGTTACTAGGCTTGCCAGTGTTGTCACATTGATAATTTTGTTTTGTATCTCGGTGAAATAAACTATTAATGTTAAGAGCAATTTTGATTTGTAATCCGATAGGATTTAAAACGTTACACATCTATTGTGGTACAATTTGGCCTAGATTGATGTTGCAGTTATTTGGTTGTTGGTTAAATAATGTATAGCTAGTTAGGAAATACCAATTATAATTTTATTGGATTAAGGTATGACATGAGGTATATATATATATAAATGACACAAATAATTTAACTTAATGTTGTCTGGAGTATATTAGATTACATACTATCGCCAACTTATCACCATTTGTCGTCCGCTGTTGAACAAAGGTCTCTCCCAAGGATCACCAAAAACGATCATACAACTACATATAATACATAAATACAACTAAACTAAGTATAATACAATTGTTTGCTACCCTATTTGTCATTATTTGAGGTAGCTAGATTTTTAAACTGTTCCCCTCTATTTTTACCTACTTTTCACAATTTACATTTCCTCCAGAAATAAATTTGTCAAAATATTCTAATCAAGCAGCTGCGAAGTTTTTTAGATTTTTCATTAATTTTTTTATCTACCTCATATTTTGTTTCAATAACTTTTATATTTAACTGATGAAATGTGATTGAATTTATTTATTTGTGATATATAAATCATCAAGTTATCAGTGAACATACCATCAATGTTACTTGCCCACTGGCCTAGTGGTTAGTAACTATGAAAGCTAAGTTTGAGATCATGGAATTCTTATGTAAGGATATCTAAGAGAAAGTGATAAAAATCTCAATTCTACAGTTTAAAAAACAATATGATACGCATGCACACATACACTTAATAAATTTACCATAAATAATACTTATATAATATATGTATTTAAAATTTGTATATAATATAAAATTTTATTTCTACACAAACAAACAAACACTACCATAATATATATAATAATATTTGTACATAATTATTTCTGACACATCCGACAAAGTACTTTCCTTTTTGTGCGGTAATCCCTACATATACCACTGAAAGGTGGTTATGTCGGATTCGGGCCGACAAAAAATCGCACGCCGTCTTAGGTACCAGTAGCCGGGGAACTAGTAAGAAAATCCTTGGAGCCCTGACGTTCCTCAGGCCACCTACAGCTTGTAGATACCCTGTGTGTGAACCCACATGTTCCCCTTTCTGCCTGCCCCTAAAACATAGCTGGCCTCACCTGCCACCCCTAGGCCTGCATTTATGGAGGACGGAGATCGTTTAACGATCGTATAATGTCCTCCATAAGCGCCGTCACTTGTTCATGCCTCTATTTCACCCATCCCAGGTATTCAACCAGCGTGTGGAGCGCTGTGTCCACGGTCCGGTCATCGCAATGGTAGCACTCAGGCGTTGGCTCCTTACGGATCAGACACAGGTGATCTCCGAAACAGCCTTTTCCAGTGATCACCTGCGTCTGCCGGTATGAGAGGATCCCGTGATACCTCTCGAGCCGATCCTTCATGATAGGTCTTACCGCCGAAACAATACCCAGCGCTTAGTTGCCCAAGTCGTTCCTTCCACTCCTCCACGAGGACCTGTCGGAGTTGGGATTTCTGATTTTCGATTTCTCGAGTCTCAGGACTCTGACCCAACTCCCGTGTCTCCTTGTGCCACTGATAAAGGGCCGTAAAGTCTCTCGCCGCCAGGCTTGATTGTGGAGTTCCGGCCAGGAGACTCACTGCCTCAAAGGAGATCGTACGGTACCCCCTTATGATCCAGATGGCTCTCGCTGCGGTCATCGCAGTAGCGCAACTGTTGGTCTTCAGGGCCTCTGCCGTTTGCCCTCCTCTGTTATTAAACTTTGCATGTTGTTTCGCAAAAGTTGAACCAACGAAGATATCTTGTAAGATATAGTTAATTAGTAATTAAATGTTAAAGAGCCGCAAGGGCTCTAACCTCCAGGTCGCATGGTAGACTTTCGGCTAGGAGACTCGTGGCCTCAAGGAGATCGTACGGTCATCTCATCATCATCTCACCCAAAAGACGTCCACTGCTAGACACAGGCCTCCCCCAAGGTTTTTCACGACAATCGTCCCGTGCCGCCCAGATCGATCGCTCCAGCTTCCCGCGATCTTCACCAGGTCGTCGGACCACCTTGTGGGGGCCTACCAATGCTGTGTTTCCCAGTACGCGGTTGCCACTCTAGAACTTTATGGCCCATTGGCCATCATTTCTGCGTGTAATGTGCCTGCCTACTGCCACTTAAGTTTACAAATTTTACTGGTAATATCGGTGACCTTGGTTCGTCTGCGGATCTCCTCATTCCCGATTCGATCACGCAAAGAAACTCCGAGCATTGCCCTCTCCATTGCTCTTTGGGTGACTTTGAGCCTTCTTATCAAGCCAATAGTGAGCGACCACGTTTCTGTGCAATAAGTCATTCATTACTGCGGTATTTGTGACGAGAAAACGTTACGTAGCTTCCCGAATGCTGCCCAACTTAGCTGGATTCGATAATTGACCTCTTTTTCGAAGTTGGAGCTACCTAGCTGGATAGTCTGTCCTAGATACACGTAGTCGTCAACCATTTCGAGTGTAGATTCTTCAATTGTCACTGGAGTAGGTGTAACATGGGCATTCAATATAATTTTTGTATTATCCATATTTATTTTTAAACCCACTCGTTTAGAGACTACTGAGGTCATCAAGTATTATGCTAAAATCTGCCACGGTTTCAGACATGACAACTATATCATCAGTAAATTGAAGGTGGGTGACATACTCGCCTTTGATGTTAATGCCAAGTCCATTACAGCCTAGAAGTTTGCAGACGTCTTCCAGTGCTACGGTGAACAGTTTCGGAGATATTACATCTCCCTGTCATACACCTCGCTGTGGTTTAATAGTTTTCGAGCTCTGATCTTGAAAACGGACTGATATATGTACATACTGGCGTTTTCTTATAAACACTTTAATACTTTGATGTACTGATAGTCAATTTGAGACCGCTGGGGAGACTGTAGCACAGCCCAAGTTTTGATTGAATTGAAAGCTTTTTCATAATCTGCAAACGCCAAGCATAGTGAAAGGTTATACTCCTCGGACTTCTGTATAACCTGCCGCAGCGTATGAAAATGGTCTATGTCACTAAAGCTTTTTTGGAATCCAGTTTGTTCGGGAGCCTGGAAGTCGTCAAATCTGCTTGCGAAACGGTTCGTGATGACTCTTGAGAACAGTTTATAGACATGGCTCAGAAGGGAAATGGTCTATAGTTCTTCAGCAGGCTGTAAAAAGTACAACCACAGCCCTGAGCCATGCCAGAGGTGGAGTCCCATTGAGTACGACGGAATTAAATATTTTCTGAAGGATTATCAAAACCGGTTTTCCACCTGCCTTCAGGAGTTCAGCCGTAATTTCGTCTTCACCAGGTGTTTTGTTATTTTTAAGCTGTCTGAGAGCCAAGTTAACCTCGCACAAACTAACGTCCGGTATGTCTTCAGTATAGCAACGGGTTAACTTAGACTTAACTTAGCCCTTGAATCTTTCGGTAAGTCAGTAACAGGACCCAGTGTTGCCGTGTATAACTGCCTATAGAATTTCTACACCTCACTCAGAAGTTCGTATCTCGATGTTAAAATTCTCCCATCATCGGTCCTCAGTTTTGTCAACTGGCTCTGTCCAATAGACAGTGCCCGTGTGAATATTTTAGCACCATGATTTCGCTCTATAGCCTCTTGAATGCGCAAGGTATTAAGTTGGCGTAGGTATTTTCCTGACACTTAGATATCTGTCTGTTGAGCCGGTATTTAGATACATCGACTGAAGACTGCAGAGTCATGTTTCGCCTTTCTTGCATGAGTTTGAGCGTGCATTCAGAGAACTTCTTTATTCTACTTGTTGAACGGGTTTTGATTAACTGACACCCGACCGTACGGACAGTTTCCACTAGCTGGTTACTGAGTTCGTTCGTACCAACGCAGGATTCGAGTTCGAAATGAAAGCTTTCGGGGTTTTGCGTATGAACAGGTGATGGTCGGAGCGTAGACTTCATCAGCCGCGATCTTTCAAGTTTGGTGTTGATATTTAATGTGCCTCTAACCAGTCGGTGATCGCTTCCGGTTTTGACCAGATTGACCACAGAGATATCATTGAAGTCGATCTCATTTTTGGTAAAACTATCTGGGCTCATCCAAGTTCATTTTCTGTTTTCACGCTTCTGGAAGAAGGAGTTCATCATGTAAAGGCCCTCCCTCTCCACGAAATCGATCAGTAGTTGCCCGTCCCCCATAACAATGGTGTAGTAAGTTTTACATGTATGTATGACCCTACTAATGTCCTCATACATAGTACTTCGTATCGGGGTGTGTCGCAGTCGGAGCCTATACCTGTATAACCTTCAGCGTATACCAAGAGGTATTCTGAGTATAAGATACGCAACCCTTGACGACAAGCTCTCGATCTTGACCACGTTATTTATGAGGTACTTATGTACCAAGAACCCGACACCGCTTTGGGACTGATGGTTGCCCTCTCGGAAATAAAGCAAGTTGCCGGATTGTAGTATTATTGAGTTCTCCTCCTGTCTACGGACTTCAGATAAACCCAAAATATCCTACCGTAAACTGCTCAATGCCGCATCCACTTCGAATATTTTCTCATTGGTCCACAATGTGCGCGTGTTATATGTTACCAGGTCAAGTTATCGTTTGTGGTAACCCGACCCCTTACCCTGCCACTTCCTAGATAGCTACCGTAGCCAAGAGTAGCAGGACTGCCGGGGACTAGCCGTCGTTTTTTTCTTGTGCTTGCCATAATGGGGAGTTTTGCCATAATCGCCACGCTTGGCATGTTGATTGGCGATCGCAATCTGATAGTGTACTCAGTAGGTCGCTGCTGCCTATCATCTGATGTATTACTTAGTCAACTTTTACGACATCCACAGGAGGAGATGGGGTGGTATTATTCTTAGCTGGCACCACACGGCTAACCGATTGATCGTGCAGTACCCCCTTATAATCTTTCCTCTCCAAGGTCCTAGAATCCTGTGTGCACAATTAGTTTTCTAAATTTGTCTACAAAAACAACATATTGAACCCCTTTCAATCGGGTTTCAGGCCTGGTCATAGCACTACTTCCGTTCTTCTTAAAGTGACTGGTGATATCAAGGCAGGTATGCAAGACACTGAAGTTACTGTTTTGGTACTCGACTTCTCTAATGCCTTCAACACAGTCAATCACAATACACCCCTGTCTATCCTTACCTATCTTGCGGTCTCATCTGAAGCACTGCTTTGGTTCTCATCATATCTTTGGGGACACCAGCAGTCTGTTCATGTCGATGAATTTTCCACGAGCTGGTGTGATCTTGATTTTGGTGTTCCTCAAGGCGGTATTCTTTCTCCTATATTATTTTCTGTGTAAATTCCTCCTCCTATTCCTGGAACTTCTTTGAGCGTATGCCGATGACCTACAGCTCTACTTACAGAGTAAAGATGAAGATATTTCGATAAGAATGCAAAAGATTAACCACGACCTAAAAACAATTAACACATGGTCTCAAAGGTTTAGTTTATCAGTAAACCTCACAAAATGTCAAGTTATGGTAGTGGGAAGTCACCGATCGATAAGCAGAGTAGACACTAAGACTCTTCCGGTTATTACTTTTAATGGGACTACCATACCTGTGAGTGGATCGGTGAAAGATCTAGGTTTGCACCTCGATTGCACACTGACCTGGCGTGACCATGTTGCAAAACAGTGTCGGAGGGTTTCTGGGACACTTCGGGCTCAAATCGTCTGAGAAATTTCCTGTCCGTAAAAACCAAGGTTATGCTTGTGCAAACTCTTATCTTCCCCTTACTCGACTATGGTGATGTGTGCTGCTATGACCTGATTGCAAATCTTCTCGATAAATTAGATTTTCTTCTTAAAAACTGCATTCGATTTGTTTATAATCCCCGTAAATATGACCATGTATCCTCTTTCCGTTTGCAGCTCAATTGGCTACCAATTCGTCTACGCCGTAAATTTTACGTGCTCACTGTCCTATAATCTGTACTTAATAACTCATCTTCGCCAACATATTTAAACTGCTATTACTAACTCTTATGTAACAATCACGATAAAAAACTTCGGTCCTCTAACAATCTTCTCCTTAGTTGCCCTCCCATACGTCGGAGTTTGTTGGCTCATCTTTCTTTGTGCAGTCTGTTCTTCTCTGGAATGAGCTTCCCCTCGAAGTCAGGATGGCTACCAACGCTTTTTCATTAGAAAAACGAGTGAAGCAGTGTTTACTGAAACAGCTGGCAGAATCCACTAATACAGGATTGTCATCTTATACTTGTTATGACATTTATTTGTGTATGTATGTATGTATATAGATTCATATCAACTTAAGCATGTATATGTATGTATTTATGTATTTGTATAAATTTTAGTATACGATAAGTTTGTATATGTTTACTTCTTTTATTCAACATCACCTGAAACGCACCCATTTCCTATTTTGTCAGCATCACCCAAAGGTCGACTGGTAGAGAATGCCTTAGGCATTAAGTCCGCCTATGTACATAAAGTGCATGAAATATAAATAAATAAATAATCTTGATGGCCAGCACACGCAGCGGCCGTCGCAGTCGCGCGGCATTGCTGGCCTTGAGGGTCGTCGTCCACTCTGGGGCCCTATATAGGTCCATGGACCGCACGACTAAAGCGTAGAGTCTCGTGCAGGAGATTTTGTTCAACACCTGACATCAGTCACAACTGACTGCCGCGCGCTTAATGCTTTCGGTGCCTTACGATAAACAATGTGAATAAAATATACTTAGAACGTGCAGGGTAACGCATATTTGAGTAGTGTAAGTTGTACATGTGTAACTTTTGTCGTGTTCGGTGTGTTTACTATCTTTCCAACTTTTATTGTAACTTTTTACTATAAACTTAGTGTCTTGTGTGTTATTAAAGTGTTATTATCAACGAAGGATTGTTTACTTTTCTTACAAACCGTGAGCAAAATGTCATCCTAAAGACCTAAAAGACATTTTTTTACAACAGAATGGAAGAAACTATCATGTCCAGAAAATTCAGTAATAAAATCACCGATGTTTAAAAACATTTATATTTAGATTCGATTTACCTCCGTTTGATGTAATTGAATGTGATTTATCTGTCTTTGAAAAAACTGTACAGATTTATACCCGAATTCTAATTTACACGTTTGCCGGCTTTGTTTAGTGGTACAATTTTTTAGAAGTTATCCATGGAAACACGCTAGTTATTAAAATAGCTATAAAGAGGAGCAGAGAGTACTAGTAACTATTTCATAAATCTATCTGTTTTTAATACTATATTTTGATTAAAAAAAATTTACTACCTGAAGAATTATAAACAACTGACAAAATTATTTCAAATTTTGTTTTTGTCCTTTCATTTCGATACCAAAATTAAAATTGAACTTATCCGAGTTTGAAGTTTAGTGACTCAACTACCTTATCGATGAAATGTTTGCCGAAATAACCCTTTATCTGAAGTTAGTTCTTAAATAAATTATAGTGCACCGATGAATGATCAGTTCACCAAAAACATCCTTCTGTAATCATCAGAATCATGGTCCCGCGACGCAAACAATTACTGTAGATACCTAGGTTTGACTATGACATTCTTTGTCCCTGGTCGTTTTTACTTACATGAAATAAGTTTATAAGCAGTTTGGTTACCACGGTACTGGTTCTGCTTAATTTGGGATTAGACTGCCGTGTGTGAAATGTGTGAAGTTATTATTTTTTGTCCATTAACTTTTAAGCTTTCCTAGTTGTGGCTGAGTCACCATTAGTGATGTGCGAATTCGTTTAAAATATGTATTTACGCATACTGATAAGGTTAGGTACATGACCATTATTAATTTAATAACACCGTACTTTATTAAAGGGCTAATACAAATAGGGCAAGATATTTAAAAAAAACGACATAGTAAAAAAATTATGAGTAAACTGGGCAGAAAAAGATTTTTGGATCTTAAAATTATCTGACAGATAAGTAACCACCGCTATCCATGGACCAGGTCCATGGATAGCGTCATGGATAGCAACTGAGACTCACAAGTGCGTTGCCGTCCTAGGAGCTTTCCCCTTAGAGCCAATGGTATGATTCCGGTAACGTCACTCGGTGACAAGCAACGAAAAGATTCTTAACGCCAGTTTATCTTTAGACCGTGGTATCACTTCGGTCAAGCCGGCCTATTCACGCCCAAGTACGGTTTTCCCACGGTTAGTAATGGTAATTGTAATTATTATTGTGTATCTGTAAAAAAAATCCACTTCTAATGGGTGATTTTTCAGCGTAGTTTTTTTAAAAATCAAATAAAAGACTCAAATTTGCATCATATATTCAAAATTTTTATTGAAATCGATAAATTGGCCTTTGCCATTTACGTTTTAAAGATAACTTCATGTAAATATTGTCCGCGGCTCCGTTTCAAATGGTCCATTCGAAAGGTCCAATTTTGCGTCACTTTTTTGAGCATTTCAGCCGATATTCCACGAATAACGCGTGTTATATTGTCCTGCAAGGCATTAATCGTTTTCGGCTTGTCCATATAGACTAACGACTTCACATAACCCCTCAAGAAATAATCAAGGGGCGTTAAATCGCATGATCTTGGCGGCCAACTCACAGAGCCATTTCCAGAAATAAGCTGTTCACCAAATTCATCCTCTAAAATGTCCATTGTTTCACGAGCTGTGTGGTATCTGGCGCCATCTTGATGAAACCACATGTCAACCAAGTTCAATGCAACCAACCGGGGTAAAAAAAAAGTCACGTCGCTCGATATCGTTCGTCGTTGACAGTAACGTTTCTTCCACGGTCGTCTTTAAAGAAAAATGGACCGATGATGCCACCAACCACACCAAACTGTCGTTTTTTCGGGATGCATCGGTAATTTTTCAATGGCATGTGGCTGTTCACCACTCCAGATACGACAGTTTTGCTTGTTTACCTCGCCTGGTCGGAGGATTCTCCCTTTGTCGGAGGGACATAAGATCCGTCCCTCCATAGTTTAATGTCCAACAAACTAAATTTGGTGTGAAATTTGGTGATAACAACACGAATTGTTGATTCCCCAGGTCGAATATGGCGACCATAATATGGTCGTAATAAACGATGCACATTTTTCACAGAGCACGATTTATTAATATAAATTTCAACAATTTGCAATTGTTGCTCGTTTGTTAGTTTTTCTATGATGAAATAGCAGAGTATACTGAAAACCTTTCACCTTGACAGTAGACGTTTGGACACCATTAACAACCAGTGCTGCCAATCTGAAAAGCTTAGCTCTTAAAAAATCACTCAACATTAAATATTTTTTATTTTTCTCTTATAAATTGTTTTCAACTAATTCTTATTATATACCAGTGCAGTTTGAGCCAAAATAAATTTTATTTTAATTAAAAGATCAACGTCCGTACGAAAAGTGGAGTCTTCTTCTAATAGTTTTATGATGATACTTTGACCATCTCTGTGAGTAATTTGTCAGATAATTAAAAAAAACAATTGGCTAATTGTATTCGAATATTTTCCACATAAATTCATATATCCACCTTCATAACTACCTAAATTTCATCTAAAATAATGAGAAGTTACTATACTAACATACTTAAGTTGGGTTATCCTTTAATAAGTGCACAATTATTATTTTTGATAGTGTGATCAGTCTTTACAGCGCCTGCTCTATTTTTGAAAATCCGTGTGTGATATGAAATAATTTGTAATCTTTCTCAAGAAATAATATTTTTTTTAAATCATGTTCGTGCATTGGAAATTAGCGCATTTAACTATTAAACAAACTGATTAACTTTATTATAATATAGATGTCTAAATTTCCAGTTTTATCAGACTTATTTCGTTCAATACTTAACTTTAACTTTTAACGTTGTTGCATTTACACGTACATGCATTTTGGGTCAGTAAACCATGTCCGTTCATCTGACATTTTGAATGACGCTGAAAGAGGTTCAATCGGGCAACTAAAACAACATAGAGATTTTTAATTTTATTGATTTTTTTAATTTATGGAATAAATAAAGATATTTAGGTAATAAAAACAAAACTTTTGTAACAAGTTCATATTCGTGGCAGTGACTATGTTATTGCAGTCTTTGAGATCTTGCGTGATCACTGATCAAAATGATTATTTGTTATTTACTTAACTTTGTAATTATATTTATATTATTGTTGAAACATAGTCAAAGTATAACAGACGTTTATAAAATATAAATTAAGTACTTATAATGATGTGCATATCTTAAAATATTTGTGGGTTCGATGTCATCTCCCTTAGAACGCAGCGGCTGAAAAAAATAAACAAAATTGAAATAGAAGTTAAATTTGTATTCTAAGGAGGTTTTACTTTGAATACGGCATTTAAAATATTAAAATTTTTACGTCAAACCTCTTTAAAAAGGTAAAATTTTAAAAGACTACATTAAGGCTTGAGATGTCAGATTCGGTTTGATTGTTGAGTTTATAAACAGACGAATGAAGGGTTTATATATTTGTGGACAATCAATAACTGAGTTGTAACATTGATAGCGAAACAAAGCAAAAGTTTGACCATAATATTTCGGAAGCCTTCTTTCAGAAAATATTTCTTTTTAAAGAATCACTTACGTATAACAAAGTAATCCTAGTTTCTTGCCTTAATTTATTTGAGTAAAGAAAATAATAGCCTATATCTAATTTTTGTAGAATTCATACCGTTAAAAAACATACATGTCTGCGACTTCGACTTGCCACATTCTGTTCATTTCTACGTAAAGGGAATTCTAGTACACTTACCTACTTAAACAAATTTCGCTTAGATATGCGATACATTGTTACAACGGCTACGAATAGCTACACTATCTAGAATTACCGTTGACCTGTTAAGTACGTAAAGTCTAGAGTGATAGAGTCTAGTCTAGTGTGAATTTCTTAACATCTTACTCGCGACGGTGAGCACGTCCAGTGCAGGCAAATCATAGCACCCAACACGTCACCGTGATGATCGAACTGATGTAAAATAAACTTACTTTAGGCCCTCGACTCAAGAAAAATAAAAAAGGTATCGAAATCAACCATAACCTGAGTATTTTGTATTAGTAGTATAAAAATACATTGACGTAAATACTATTAGTAAGGGATGAGTTATAACTAACTTATTGTAACCAACATAACATTCATTTCAATTACACGACTTCCCGACAATGTTATTTGTAACAATTAATTACTCTAACAAAAGTCGTTTTAAAAGTTGAACTCGATGACAATTTTTTTTGTTAAAAACTTATGGACCTAAAAACAACTTCATATAATATTTTGTCACTATACGAAAAAATGTTATATGAAGTTTAATAATATTTTGTCATTATACGAAAAAAATATTATAACAAAACGTTATAAGTTTATGCAATAAAAAACCACAAAAAAGGTCGGTTGCAACTATTAGCGTATTAAACAGTGTGCAGCTGTGACATGTGTAGTAAAAGGGTCAAACTTTGTAGAATAGATACAAACTAGTGTCCTCTTAGCGTGCACAGTAATTGTAAAAATGACAATGAAACATTGTGCTTTTGATATTTATAACTGAAAACCAAATGATAGATGAACAAATGATATTTAAGATTTAATGAAGTGATTATGAACGTAATATTGCATTTCACTTTACCTACGTTATCAAAACAATATCAAAATGATGATTAGTGCAAACATCGCTGTATAAAGGTAAATTTATGATATACAGTACATAAATATATTCGTGATTTTCTACAAAAACAATTGGGAATGTGGTAAAAAAACTGGTTATTTAACACTATGGTCACAATAGGGTATCTACCGAAAATGAAGAAGACATAGACAATTGGATTCAAATTACATTTAACACGAGGTACGAACGATACCTGCTGCTGAGTTTTGAATTTTTATAGACTACGAATGAACGGTAGAGTCTTGCTTAATTCATCCACTGTGAACTGGTCATCCAGCATTAAATCTGCCGCAATTACAGAAATTGTATTAAAATATAATAAAAAGGTAAAATGAGTACAGAATTAGTGCTGTTCATATATTTTTATACCATATATAACCTCTTTAAACAGATAGTCTTCCGCAGTGATTTTCATCTCCATCTAGAAGTTATGTTATGTGAGTTAAAAGTGGTGATAACAATCCATGTGCATGATGTGGTTGTTTAAAGGCCAATTTGTACAGCTCGTCACCAACAAAGCTGTCGAAATATATATTTGCGTATTTACAGCGAGTCACTAACCTAACGGCCTGATTGGATGTTTGTCCCAAAGGAAGGTGCGTTTGACTGGCGACAGGTACGAATCACGGATGTAGGAAGGGCTGCGATCCCATCTAGCGATGGGCTTCAGCTCCGGCCAGTCGTACCAGAAGGGGTCCCGTGTGATCGCCGAGATCGGCAGTGAGGGGCTCGGATTGAAAATGTCAGCCCATGGCCTTCTTCGGAGTCCACCAGCATTGAAGAGCGGTGCACCTATATGCCAGAACTATAACTTTTATTGCCGGGACAACAGACTTAAAACCATCTGTACTTCGTCATAGCCCGCCCATACAGTGTTAGCAAAGCCAAGCTCTCAACACAGCTGCGTGATACTGTGTTTAAATTAATGTTAGTCGATTATAAGTTCAATCGATATTTACTTTTAAGGTTTAAACACATACTATTATCATTTATACAAAGTTGGCAATAACAGTTTCTGCAAACAGTTTGTCAGTTCAGGTAAACTGCTTAAGTATACTATAATTCATGGAGTTGGAATCATTTATTCTCTAACAGCTATAGTTAAGGAATATAGATCATTATTACAGAAATATGTGATCTACATTACATTATTATAATCTAAATATAAGACATAATAAAATAAAACAGTAAACTAAATAATAAGACAAAAAAATATAAATTCAGTTAAAAGTGAAAACCGTTCAGCTTAACGGTGCCTTCACATTAGTTAATGATTTGACGAGAGTTGTTTTTATTTTTAAAACACGTGAGTTCACTATAGTAACCAATAACTTATACGACTTTAACCATGCAATGCATATATATATTAGATCGTCATATGCAAGAATAGCTACGACCTTTACCACGTATTATTTTAAGCTTGTAAAACACTAACGTTTGGTTCTCGTTATAAATTGTATTTTTATTCTTGAATAGATGTAAATACTTTATTTCTTCACAAATTAAGTCTGTTTTTTAAGTCAAATCAGCAAAGAATGTGAGGAAATTAATAAAAACCGCATGCATGAGAAAGCCAGAATGTATTATACAAAAAGAACACATACACTCATTTTACATTGTTAAATGTACAGAAGAATTGTAATTGCGAATAAAATGTCTCGGTTTCTTATTCACACAGAAAGGGTAAAATTGAATAGGTGTAAATTAACTACGTTTAGGTTATATACTAAAAACAGTTGCTAAGTCCTCACACAGCTCTGAAGTATTAGGTGCTACACTGGGGGCTTCGGACAGAAAACTTCAGAGAAAGATTTGAAAGAAGGGAGCTCGTGACGAAGATACAGGGTGTAGGGGATGGGGTCTGTTGCCCTTACCATCGGCATCGTAAGCAACCTCGCAGTCGCGCGGTGGACTTATCCTTGGCTTCACAGGTGTTGGGGACTTCCCTCGGAGTGAGCGATCAAAATCTGCCCATTTTTCGGCTTCAGCGAAAAATGGGTCCTTTTTGAACGCGTCCGATATCCTCGCCGGCCACGCTCCTTCACGGCAAGTCTTATTATCAATATCATTCTCAGATATACATATCAGGGATAAATCGTTGCTCTACCGCGTGCACCGAAATATGATGAGGTCAGATTTAAAAAGACAACAATTTTTTTATTACTGTAGAGTGTAGTGTTCTTATTAATGTTTAGGATGAACGTCAATTAATATTCTGAAACGAATGTTGTTTTGCGCATATTTACAACGCATAACATGCAGACAAGTTTATTAAAAATATTATTTTTTATGAAAACTTCACGATGACCCAATATTTTAGAGGCCTTCACATATTTATGTTGTAGATGTAAAGTATACTTTACATACCTACGTGACGTGCATGATATATGAAAGTCTCGAACACAGTTTTTGCGATTCACAATGATTCCTGGGGATTTGATTTGATTGTGATATCCTAATGCAAGTAGTCTATCATTAGCATCATTAAGTAATTGTATAAATTACCACTGAATCATTTTAGTGTAGACTAGTTGCAAAATCCCTGCCTTAACAACTTGTTAACATACGTGCTCAATAAGCTTGTACCTATAGATTACAGTAATCACTCATAACAATTTTATGACTTGTGTTAACTTTTTTCTGCATTCAATAGTGAATTGGTAAAAACTGTTAATAAGATGAAGTTTTCACAGTTAATGAATACGTACTTATTATAATATTGAAATGGTACATTTATGCTAGTTAATATAACAACGGAGAGGTACTAAAACTACTAAATCAAAACACGAATTGGTCTTTTATGTTTTAATATAAATATATCGTTGTGTTAGTTTAATGTTCTTAAAACTTTGTACTATTCAATAAGTTATTTGATAGTATAAAATTATAGCTACGTAATATGTTTGTAAACAAATAAAAAGTTGATTTTTCACGTTACGTATATGAAGATAACCTTTACAATAGGATGTCATTGCTAATGTAGCCTTTGTATTGTCGATTTGATAGAAATCATATATTTATACCTAAATAAGTATATTTACAATTTTGAATTTTGATCAAACTATTTTTAACAATTTGTGAATAAATATTTAAAATATGAACATAGATTTCTTCTTATAAAAGTGGTAAAATTAATGCGTTTTACGTCTTCATAATGTCAGACAGCGTCACTACACATATAAGATTCAAGTAAATTGAATTTTATAGGTGTTTTCTATCCATATAGTGATGATAACTTTTCACAATCTGCGTCCACACTTTGTGCTGTGTTCGGGATATATCAATTAAACGAGTTATCTTAATACAGATAATATAATTATGTAATTGATATTCCTTACCTAGCATACATCGTGGACCAGTTAATTTGCCGTGATTGCCCTGTACTTTATTTACAAAAAATAGTCATACTCAGACACGTAAGGCGACTATTAAGTCTTCAGAAATAAACATCGTACAAGTAAATCGAGGCAATTCTTAAACTAGCTTATTCTAAACTGATCGTGCATATATGTTGTTAGAATAATTTACCTGTTCCCCAGTGCGGCTTGTTGTCTGGCTCATACTCGATGCCTTTAAGGCTCAATGGCTTCGAGGGGCTAAAAATGGGAGCGCTCAAGTCAGTGATGGGGTATGCTCGGTCCTTCAGGTAGAGACCATAGCGAGAGGGATACAGCCGGTCGATGGCAGCCAGCCTGTCAAGATGGTCCAGCCACGCCTTGTGGGCGTCGAAGGGATCAACGCCTCGTCGAACGCGCCTCGGTACATGATATACTGTTAAGGGAAATAATTTTGCATTAGTAAAAATCTTTTTACTTCTAATAATGATAATATATAGGGTACTTTCGAATTATGAAGAATTGAATTGGGTTGTCAGTAATATCATTTGACTACCACACATTTTTTTGAACGGCAGTTTTGAAAATCAAAAAACAGAACTCATAAATATTTAAAAAGAGGAAGACAGGTTACATGAGCTGGCTGTTACAGGTGAATTACGTTTAACGACATCGTAAGCTCCCAACGAAGTGCCACTAAAGTTTTCATTTCATGTAGTCTGTTTGCCTCTTGAATTGATTTGAAACACCACTATTGAATTACAAACTCTCGATTCGTTTGTAGAATCATTTTGGTGAAGGTATTTACTGTCACCATTGTGGTCGTATAACATTAACCACACATTGAACTTCGCTATGTGATCTTTCTGTGTTTGCCACAACGCGTCGTGACCATCTTCGTACGAATTTCGTGAAGTGAATATTTTATAACGACCACAACGCGCTGTGAACTTATTTTCTACTCAATAAGCATTTTCGGTTTTTGAGTGTAACCAAACTATATGAATGAAAGAAAAGAGCATTGAGAGACGTTCACACATATTTTTCATTTCATAGGAGGTTAACAAAACATAGATGACAGTTTGTGGAAAGAGAAATCAGATAAAAAGATGTAAATGTAACAGAAAGCTTTTTGTCAACCAGAATTTTGTTTCAAGTTGATGTTACAATGTAAATCCTCCAATGTAAATTAATTGATTACCCGATATTTTGGTTAATAAATAGGTACTCTTTATTGCAGTAACAATATAATATGAGGTAACAGTAAATACAGTGAGCGCTCTTATCGGATTTTAAGATATATCCTATAATGTTTATATATATCTTAGGCCCAGTTAAATTGTATATTTCTAGATGGCATATAAGTTTAAAAAACTTTTTTGATGATCTGACTATCGGTCAATTAGCCAGTCAATCTAAAGACGTGTACAAAGATTCGAAAAGATTCGAAAAGAAAGACGTGTACAAAGAGAAGAAAGAAGAAGTGTAGAAAGAGGGGTCCAAAAATGGCTCAAAATATTTTGTATACTTCAGTATCAAGGAGGACGCTTTTCAATTCTATATAATAACTTTTCTGCGTATTTTCATGCGTATTCAAATAATATATTTATAAAAGTATTCTTTTATGGGAGTATCAAAAGTAGAAGTGTAATAGACATAGTTTGTTATAATTATTAATTATCTATAATAAGTTAGTTTTTGTTTAGTAGATGCAGAGCAAAAGCATAGCTTTTTAATGATCACGACAGAGGGTTTTACTGTAAAGACAAGCAGATGTTCATAGAACTCACCTTTTCATTAACTTCCCGGGAGGGGCTTTGAAAAATCCAAATCATTGTGTTGGTTTGTACATATTAATACACTAGGTTATATAATAAAATGGGATAAGAAAAAATATATCACCTGACAAATGCTAGAAGATCGATACAATATAAACAGTGACTTCGATGTAACATTCATGGATTTTGGATGTGTGAAGTGGTGTTATGTAAAAGAGGTGATTTCTATAAAATGGTTACATGCATATTATTAGTAAACAATCTAATTTTGCACAAGCAACAACAACTAATGCCAACCATTATAGATATTCGTCATATCTAGAGATTCACCCTGCCTTCAAAGTTGATATCTGTTATCACTTACAAAAAAAAAGAAATAAGAATATGTTTTTTCTTCTACAATCCGCTAAAGGACATAGATGAAAAATAGAAAGTAGTGTGTTTGAGTTGTTGACAAATAAGAGAAACATAAATAAAGTGAATGTATGTGCCTCCATGTAAGTAATGTTAAATCGATTCACATAATCGCAATCTCCGAGCTTATGACAGGTTTTACATTATTATTTGATTTTAATAGTTTATTTATAATATAAAACTTTATTACATAGTAAAATATATAAACAGCAGAATAGCCCGCAACAATTTGTTACAAAATTAATTACAAACTTTTAATTGATATGAATGATAATTATCGCCGACGGCCATTTTACATGGCATGATGTTTCACAATGATCTACGCTTTAAGTCAGATTCATAACATAAGGAGTCCTGATATTTATTTACACTGCCCCGAACTCGACTTACACCTTATGCGCTGAAACAAAATGTTCAAATAGTTCTACAACTACAGTGATTTTAGGGAGGGCCAGAGAAAATCATCAAAATTAAATCATAACAATATTTAGTGACAAGAGCGTCAAAGCAAGTTATTTGATGAATTCAGTAAATTTATATACAGTATTATTGCAAACTGTGTCAGTATATATAGCAAAAATATATACAAAAAAAATAAAATTTATTACTAAAATTTGTCTTGCTTAAAACAAATTTATTTATTTCAAAGAGAACCACCTTATTAAAGGTCGTTCTATTGATGCCAAATTAAAGTGTCATAGTGAGTGATGCACTTGCCAATCGATTGACCACAGAATTAGTACATCAAAATCTATCAACACGAACTATTCGAGTTTAATGAGGCTTAACACCAATCAATAAATTTATCAATTAATCAATCTCAATTGGCAAGTCGGTTAGTGTAGCTTGTGAGCGTCTGTTGTTGTGACTATTAAAGTTAATAGTACTAACTTGGCCTGTACGCTTCGAGGTTGCGAGAATAGTTGTGGGCGTAGATTGGGCGTGGGGAGTACCCATAGACTTCACGGTGGACGGGCAGGTAGCGGTATCCGGGGACGGTGATCCTTTCGGCAGCAGCGATGGGGTCGTCGTAGATCGACTTGGTGTAGGGGTAAGAGCTTGTGAGTTCAGGGAACACACTGCGGCGTGTTGGCCTATACCTCTCCTCGGCTCTGATATCTTCCGATCCTAAACAAAATCGTATTTTTATTTAAAAATGAAGTTTCTTAACTTTCTAATGCTTGGTTTATTAAAAATTTTAAATCAAAATAAGAACATTTAATTCAGGACTGACCTTTGAGAGACCGCACGAAGGATTGCCAGAATCTGGCTTTCTTCGATGGCGTCTCGTTTCTACCAATCATCTCTAAATGACTTTTAAACATTTTGGTGGTTTATGTCGTGCTCGTATCTGTAACGAAATAGCCCTTACTAGAAAATACTGCACCACTGTTTTTAATCTAACGTGCATAATACATAATTACGAAAATATGATATATGTCAATGTCCTTTGTCACTTTGTGAAAAGTTAACCTTGAGTTTGGCAACATATCTTAAATATGTCCAGGTGACATAATTGTATACAATGATGTGCTCCTTCCACGTAAATAGACCAGTGACGTATGTAGAGTTAGCAGCGGAGCCACAAATAGCCGTCGTGGTGGCTGGCTACTGTGTCGAATGGTCTGTGGACTTGGACATCCGCCAACTAAACTAGTGTCGAGGAGAAACTTGAAAACAGACGTTTTTACGAATCTCTACTCATTGCTCAGTTATTTTCGACTTTGTTACGACCTTGTTGCTAGTCTCGACGTAGGTGGGTAAGTCAGCGGCCTGTCACAATTCCTAATAACGTAATCTCCTAGTCTTATGTAAAGACGAATGGGTGGGGATTTAGGTCTAAACCCCAATGTATTTTAGGAACTAATACCATTGTTACGTAGGATATGTTTTTTAGATTTGCTATTTTTCTTGTTTATTACATTTTCAAGGATGTTTTGTGAAAATAATTTCTGGTCTCATTGTGCTTGAGAGAATGTACAACATTGCATTGATTTACTTTCCAAATCCATTTCAACTGACTTTCGAATTAACTGGTTAGTCACGAAACTTCTATCTACTGGTACAAAGCTATTGACGTATTTGTAACTAGCAATAGGTAGTATTACAGCTCTAGATTTTGTTTAATTTATTTATCGCTGTGCGTCATGGCTAAAAATATTGCGGACCAGAAGCAAAATTCATCAGCGCGGCGCTTGAAACAAGATCGATGTTTGTGTAGATATGAGAAACATTTTATGAACGAAAGGAATTTACAGTCAGGCATCAAATCAACTTATTGTAAGTTAGATAAACAGAGACATTTTCTTTGTTCATAATTAATATATTTTTAGAAAATAACTGAACATTGGTGTCTGAAGAATTTATAAAGTAACGTAACAGTAACATGACTGCGTTACTAACTAAAAAGGTCCAATTGTGGACTTGCATTTCATTTAAATGTATTTATGATTTTTCTTTTTTATCATTTTATCTATTTTGTAAAAGTTACTGGTTTCTGCTCTTCATTATAGTACCTCACATTAAGTGGTAGAAAAAGAAGTTGCAAATTTAAAAATTAAAATCTATGGTAGAAAAAAATAGTTGTGAGTGATATTTATTTTATGTTTAAGCTGTGTGTGATTTTACTCAAGTATTTACATTTTTTTATTAGAAAAATATACACGAGTTTCTTTATGATATTGCTTACTGGACAACCTTCCTAAACCGATATCAAAATATAGACTCACTAGATTAGGTTGAACACAATATACAAAATTAAACCTTAAAATATTTTGATAAAAATTAGCATTGTTTTTTTTTTGATTTATTAATATGTGAAGAAAGTGCAGTAAATATTCTGTCTCTTTAAAGTAAGAAAAGGAGCTAGTTGTTATATCCTTCTCTATATATAAACATTATTGGCTATTTCCTGTATGCATTTGTTATTTTTTTTTTTTTTTAAGAAAAATAAATTGCGGTATCAGTTTTGAAGATACACCATTTACTTATTAATAATAAATATGTTCGTTGGTAGACAGCAACACAATAAACTGTCGACTTTGTTTTTGTTATTGCTAAAAGCATTGCATGTAAAACATTAATTATCATTTGGTATCTTTTCGATTAATCCTATTTTATTTTATTACATGCTCACAGCAAATAATACATACAACAGTATTATTCCTACTTTAATAATCAGTAGTTATACTAAAATAATAGCCCTGAATAACCTTTTAAGACTACCTCGCAGTTTTTAGAACTTGATATTTTAATAAACAGTCATTTTTATCAATGCAAGAAGCAATTGTAGAAGTCTCCTCTTTATATCTATAGATAAATCACATTTTTTAATGGCAATCTTAGTAATAATTAGAAATCATCACTAAGTGTGAACCGCGCGTCAGTGATAAACTGTCAAACATGTGAAATACCTTCTTATTAGGCACGGATAGCAGAAAATGTTCATACATGTAAAATATGAGTATTCGCCATTGAAACTTATACTCGCAAAAAAAATGAGTTATTGGAATAATAACTTATATCGTAACCTTATATACAATTTATTATTAATTTTAAATAAATAATAATGCACGATTTCTAAATGCACGTTTGATACAAGTGAATGTAAATTTTAAGTATATTTATACAATTTAAATAAACCAAACATAGTACATTACACTCGTAATATTTTACTTTAGTGTTAAAAGTAAAAGTATATTTAAATGAGATTTTGTTTTATTTAGGTCGTTGATTTAAGTATCAAGAATTTGTAAAGCTACTAATTTATATTTGTCAACTAGGTCATGATAAAGGCCAATGTCAAATAGAAAATTTTAATGATATGACCATCTACTTGATTCCATAAAATACTATTTGGATAAGGTTAGGGTCTCGGCAAAATCATTATCTTTTATATAGGTATATTTGTGGTTAAGTACTCACTGACAGATTGGCCGTTAAAAAACTAGTTGATTGTGAAACGGATACAAAAATACATAGAGGCGCGTCGATTTGGCGGGATTGCAAATTTGGCGCGGGATGAGTGTTGCCAAAAATAGGCGCGCGCGCGAGCGGATCAGATTCACAGCATTCCCGGAGCTTTGTCACACAGGTGCACGCGTTCTGCCACACCTATAACACTTTTTGTGATAGAAACAACGAAAATATAATGATACACTATCAAATGTTTTTATCAGATTTACATTCAGGATTTTTCAGTAGCACCATATTTAATCACAGTAACAGAACTGTTCAAATTTTGACATGACACAATGTGGATAGACATGAAATAAGTAGAACGTTTATGTTATAATAAAACTGCAACATCAGCATAGAGAGCATTTTAGCATTCAATATAAAAATTCAAATATCACGAAAACTTAAAATGTTTTTTTTTATGTGACATTGCAATGTTCGGTTAAGGTACATGAAATTAGAGTTTGAAATTAAATAATGTGAATTCATATTTTATAAATCATTTTTGTAAATTTTAATTTAATAGACTAAATTGATAATTTAAGAACTTATTTGTTAAAGGGGCAATTACCATTTATCAAAAAATAGAAAATATAATTAAATATCCTTTAAGACAATGTTTACTTCTCTCTTACGATACGTTAAATAGCTAAAAGTTAGAAATGTCTTTCTATTAACCTGTGCTTATTGATTGTTGCTTACTTGTAAATAACGAAATATTGACTTACGTACACCTCAGCGAATATTACCCGGTTATCTCCGCTTATCTCGACTCATCACCCGCGAGATTACGAACAAGATTTAACCGCGGAGTCGTAAAATCAACGAGACGAAATCGCAATTGCGCAAGATTAGAGCAAGACGGCGATACACACTGAGGGTGACAGCGTGCGCAAGACTGACACCCCGCGCAGGCACACTTTTGGCACAACCCTTACAGACTTAGCTTTGAAACACTGGGCAGTGTCTTACCGATTAAATAATGGTCGTAACTAAAAGAGTAGTGTGGTTTCGTTGACGAGCCGACGTCGAGTGTCGGACCAGGGCGGGCGCGCACTGGCCGCGGGCGGGAGCGAGCCGCTCTTGCCGGCCGCCCGCCCCGTCCCGCGACCCGCAAGCCCGCCCGCCCAAAGTATTCAATAAACATTTTATATTACTCATATTTTATTGTTTCTCTATGTTATGTATTTATATGACATTATGTAAATATATGTATTCCGGATGCAATTTTACTACTAATCACATTAATAGATTCATTTAAAATGCTAACGATTAAATTAAAATTCCGTAGATAAGATACTTAAGAAACGTTACGGATATTGGAAGCGGTAAAGTCTTTTAGAGTTATTAGTTAATCAATTATTAAATTAAGCATTTGTATTTATATTCAACCATCACAGGATTTTAGTTAAAACAGTGTTTTAACTATTAGGTATAGCTAAAACAAGAAAGATGACCATGAATTAACTAAGTAGTTCTTCTGTTAATGAACTTCCATAAGGCTGAAATTCAGTTTCATGATATTTTATAAGTATTTGGCTGTCGACACGTAACAGAAATTGGAGCCCATAATTAATACCAATATGTTAGTCGAATTCTTTGCCAATTTAAAACTTATTTTAATGATTTTTTTATCTTCGCCCTATAAGGTAAGTAGGTCGGTTGTACTTTTAAAAGTATGTTTCTAAAAATTGAGTAATAAGCAAGTGTATCGATTTTAAAAACGGAACGTTCCAGACGGACGATTAAAACCTAAGTGTAAGACAACGTTTAAGTAGATATTAAACATAGCCAGATACAGATCGCATCGCCCGTGAAAGTACTGAAATAGCGACGTAACGACGCGGTGCGGCGTCCACCTGAGATTATCCAACTTTGTAGGTGATTCAACTTTACATTCCTAACTAATGACTCAACTTTGTTTGTAGACCCACCTGTCTGACAAATCTCATTTTTTATGAGCCTTAAAAAGGCGAATTTTTTAATTATAACGACACTTGTGCGAATTTTAATTGGGTTGTAAATATGAAGTTAGAAGTAAAAGGAAAGTGGCTGTAACCACGTATAAGTTTAATGTGCGTAGGGTTTCCACCAAGAACTTAGAACTCCAAGTAAACCTCAGCTGCAAGTGGTGCACCTGTTGATGGACAGATGAAGCTCTGGCAAACAAGAAAGGCCGATTAACGACTATAGGCTCATCACCTATTACATGGGACCGGAAACAGATCTGATTTTATGTCTGTACGTATGTAAGTTAAAAGTGCTTCGTAGCTACATACTCGTATATACATAACACAACTATCCTGCATGAGGTCTGACTATACGCGCCGAGAGAGTACGCTTTGCGACGGCTTCGACCGTACCTGCTAGAGGTGGTGCGCGCACGAACCTGTCTGCTCCAGCGCACCCACTTACGCGCGCGTTGCCAGCGTCCAATATGGTGGCAAAATATATTATTATTTTACTTTTTAATTTATTTTGTTTATAGTATTTATTATGTTCTATTGGTTACGTTGTGTGTGTATTTTCAATTATAATCCTTTTTTTTTCTTTTTTTAACGTGTGGAAACCCCCTCGAGCCGTCACCCAACCGGGGTTTACGGTGAGGTGGTGTGTCGGAATCGGACCGACTAAAACCAACCACACGGTGTGCCACTCTGCGCCTAACGTAGGAGGGATCCGGGAACAGCTGCTATTACGACATCCAGATCCCTCCAAGCGCCTGCCTGCTACTGCGGGCACCATCTGCGGGTAAACTCTCTAATTAGGCGACGTACGGCACTCGCGGACGTCGCCTCCGCGCGGCTGGCCACTATAGCGGATGGAGGGGAAAACCCATCCCGTCCATCCGCGGCCACACTCAAGGCGGCATGAAGCGCTGGTATGCGCGCCTCCGCCACCCAGTTCCCCAGCGGTGAATTGAATTCGAGTGGAGATCGTCTTCCCGAGCCCTCTCCGCCGCCTCCTTCCGCGAAATTACATCTTCGCAGAAGGTTGCGGCCGCGGTAAAACAACTGTCGCTACCGACCATGGAGCGTATGACGGCCAGTAGCGAGAGATCTCCTCCAATAACTGCAGTGAGGACCCCACGCTGCGCCGCCCAGGCGGAACAAACCGCTAGCGTGTGCTGAGCCGAGTCCTCACTGCAGTCGCAGTGGTGACAGGCGGGACTCAATTCCCTCCTGGCGACCGAGTGCAGATACTTCCCGAAGTAACCGTGCCCAGAAAGGATCTGCGTCAGACGGAAGGAAAGGGTCCCGTGCTGTCGCCCTGCCCACTCGGCGATGACCGGCTGGAGAGCCTCCAGCCGAGACGACCAACGAGCCATCGTGGCTCGACGAGCGGCCTCTCACCACTCGCGTATCTCTTCAGGCGAGGGCCGTATGCCGCTAACCGCCCGAAAGTCAGCCGTCCGCCGATAAACTTCGGCGAGCGCCTCCGCCTCCAAATCCCACGGAGGAGTTTCGGCCAAGGCGCACACCGCCTCCGTCGACACGGTGCGGTAGCCGCGTATGGCTCTAACTGCCAATATCCTCTGAGGGCGCCAGAGGTGAGCCCTATTCTGGCGGTCAGAGCCGCCGTTCAATTATAATCCTACACTATTGTGTTGGATGTAGTCTGTAATAATAGTGTATAGTATATTAGTAAATAAATACATAAATGATATATTTTTCTTCAATTTATTTATGTTCTTAGTGTGTCAAAACGACCTCCTTAAGTAGTTGTCCAGCAGTGGACTAGTAAAGAGTATTGATGATGGTTTTAATATATTTAAGGTTTACGTGGCTCCAGTCTACAGCGTGAAGTCTGTAGCTACGCCTACATGTACTCTAGGCAATAAGTATTGCTTGCGGTGGACTACAATAGACTGTTGATGATAATGATACCCGGTCACTGGTGAACGTAAATAAAGCTTTGATCAATTTATTTATAGAATGCCTAAATTCTAGCTGAATATTTAATCGTGTATTAAAAACTGATATTAATAATTTCAATTTCAAACTTTTACTTGACTTTGATAAAAAATTATATACGTCAGATCTTTTCAAACAGGATGTTTACAATGCTCTAAACATAATTCATAACGATAAAAACGGATTTGATGAATAGAGAAGACATTATTTTTGTGAAAATGATAACGAGGTCGGCGCCTAAGGTGACGGGTGACCTCGGGTTGTGGTGCTATTATTTTTAAATATGACTTTGTCCCAGACCGCTTTGGTTGTACACAACAGAGGTTGTTAGAAGCGATCTTAGTAAACTGTGGTATTTTATTATGTTTCGTTTCGTACGGTACTGTTATTCTCTTTGATCTCAGCAAAGCAATATAAACATCTCTTAAATTATTTTTCATTTTTGTATTTCCAGAACTTTTGTCATATATTTTGCATCAAGAAAAGAGTAACTTGCCTTTGAAAGAACCTTACTTAAAAGACAACAACGCGGTTACGACTCCTGAGGCTGAAGGCAGTAGTCACTTTCCATTAGATACCCGTTCGCTTGTTTACACATTTAACTAGAAATATATGCAAATGGTAACTTTAGAAACGATGTATCTCTTTTATTGATTTCATTTTTGTTGTATTTATAATTCTTTAAGATAAGGTTAAACCTTGTCCTGGACATTTTTTTTTCATACTATATTAAACCCTGAAAGTTAATTTTAAAATTAAATATTGAAAAGTCTAAGGAAAAGTGAAAATATTAGTTGCATTAAGTGAATAAATAAAACAGAAAATAGTAGAAAGATGTTAAGAAAATGTAGATAGATCAATTTCAGTTATTTATTGGGCCGAGATTGGCTAGGAGTACATCATTCATCAACTCATCAACATAGGAGTACGTCAGATCTCATTCCAATTTAAATGGGACCACATGACAAGCGTCAGTTTCCGGCACACAAAAAATACAGTCGAATTGAGAACCTTCTCCTTTTTTGAAGTCGGTTAATAAATAGGCGAGCAATCTTACTTCTATATTTGGGTAATAACATTTCGGATGTGATCATATCCGACCTTCACTCGATCTCGAGCATAAAATTCGTGCCAATAAAACTAATATCCGCATTCTGATTGCAAATATTTTCATGAATTACGTATGCATAAAACTCTTTACTGCATATCTTGAAACCATTTCTGCATCAATGAATTATTTGTTCACGTAGGAGTAATATATTTATTCCATCAGATGAAGACCGTCATACATTATTAATTAAGACATTTAATAAAAGATTTTTGCAATGATAGTATTTCTAGTTATTTTTATTACCAGTGATTTCTCAGTAAATTCTAGTTCTATGAAATTTCTAATCTATATTTTTTTACAATGACGGACGATGCGGTCACCTTGCTAGAAGTGAGTATTATGTGGTCTGTAACAAAATGAAATAGTCGCCCACAGAGCTAGAGTGGGTTATATTGCTCACAAATATTAGACTTTTAGTATGATTATTATGTAGCTAGTTTCTTGTGTTTACATGAGGTAACCCTACTTATTTAGATATGTGTGTCTGGTCTTATGCCGTCATACAACCCACGTGCATCACTTTCAAACATCA
This sequence comes from Hypercompe scribonia, assembly GCA_949316085.1. Taxonomy (NCBI): domain Eukaryota; kingdom Metazoa; phylum Arthropoda; class Insecta; order Lepidoptera; family Erebidae; genus Hypercompe; species Hypercompe scribonia. Next base: position 10,708,884 of record OX438981.1, on the reverse strand, counting down.
CGTTTTATCGAATTTTGGCCCGCATTCAACTGATTTTAAAAATAGATTTGCTATAAACAAATGAAGATCAGACTTTAAAACAACTTCCTATGGCAGACAGTTTTTTTTGTCATTTTAGTAACCTGATGCTTATATGCATATTAGCTTAATTAAAACCTTTCTGTTATTTTTTAAAAAAAGCTCTATGTACGTATAAGTAAGTACGTGCCGTGTGAGTAAGAATTCTTCCAATTTATTTTTCCCAAATTAGGTTAGGGTCGTCTTTAAGTCTACTATGATACAACTAAATTTTAATTTTTTACGTGGAGCGACTGCCGTCAGACTTCTACAACTGGACGATATCAAAACATTATAAAAAGACTGTTGTCGAATTATTTACAGCTCCAACTACCTAACTAAAGATGTTTTTCTGGAAACCGGAACCGACGGCTTAACGTACTTTTTCAGGTACGAAAGGATCTCAATATGTTAAGAAAGGTCCCCCATTATAGATTGATCTGGCCTAGCATTGTTTAACTTTACGATGTGGTAACAGATGCAGTTACCACTGTGTCACGAGCCCCTCGCGTGAGTGAGATACTTCTTCATATTAGCAATCGATTCCTTATTTTATAAAACATATGAAAAGTACAAGATTTTACTATTCAAATGAAGACTAATGTCCACTAAGATGTAAAGGGCACACAAGTTCTTGAATCAACTACGACATTAATCTCTACAATACAGTTACTCGCTGAATTACTTTATTATATCTTGAATACAAGTCCTTAGCAACTTGTTGAAGCAAGCTAACATTAGGAGAAATTGTTTTTAACTTTAACGAGAATAAAGTTTTCAATTCGATCATATATATATTTTCTTTCGATACATGTAGGTATATGATGATGTAAATTAAGAAACGAAGAATGCAACCTTTTACAATTTTTCATGATGTGGGAGCATTCAAATCAGGGATACTTGTTTTTAATCCTGCTCCTTAGGGTTATAGAAGTATGTGGTAATTCAACTAAAAACCACCCCTATGGCTGGCCTCAGGTGCTTTACTGTGGGAGGACCCCGACCTTGTTATTTCAGGTCATCTCCGAATCAACACGAAGGCTATACCTTCCCTCTAAAACGTAGCGTTGCGGTCCAATTGTAATATATCTTAATGAGATTACGCCACAAGAAATGCAATAAAATATTGAACAGAAATTCAGCAATGACTGAATGCATAGTCGTAAGTACATTTAATACAATTATTTTTTTATTTTCTTTTCATAATAGGTAAAGATCATATAATTTAATCTCACCTATGTGAGAGACTGAGACCTGATGTAGATTTTGAACTGAAAACCTCTACAAAAACTTTGAAAATCGTTACATGACAGCAGCGCCCAACTCTCGGGTAGAATTAAATAAATTTAGTTTAACTTTTAACATACTACGAAAGAAGAAAAGGCAACAAATGATGAGTTAAATTAAAAAAAACGGTAGTACGTATATAGTGGTACATATATGAGATGCAAATTTAAGTCGTGAGCCACGCTAACATTAAATTGGCTGGCTTAAAAATACAATGAGCCAAAACTAGTACATGAAAATATCCGGGGTATTAATAGTTTGGGAAAATGTCGGGAATCGACAATCGACGTTGGGAATTTAGGTGTTATAATTCGTGCGTATCGCATAGAGCTCGTGTCACCGCGAGTGTTGACAACGACACAAATAAATATGTTAGTGTTTAAATCATTTGTTTTCTCATATACATTTTATACAGTAGCAAAATAATGTTGTAGTTTCTTTTGACGCAGAAAGGTTGGAAACTGGTTGTTATAAACCCGAAGTAACTATTTACATCGATTTTTTTTCAACCATCATTCTTTACGATGCCGGCCTATAGTATAGGATAAGTTCTAGTGTTCAAATTAAATTATAAATATATAACAAAATCATGGATCACACTAGTGGAGTTTGTATATCTTTTAATCTTTACTTTTGAAATTGAAAATCACCATTTCATATTAGCTGAATCAGATTTTTACAATATTGACACTTCATGAAGAAAAGCTGATGCATTTTGTCTTTAAATATTGTTATATGCATTTTATTTTTAATACCTGACGATAAGGAAGAGACTGTACATACATTGATGTGAGATCTTAGAATTATACAATTGTAATTTTAAATGCACTGAAGATTTTATACGTACAATTTAAGATACAGATGCAGATGATCTGGCAAGTTTACAATTAGCTCTACTATCAAATAATATGCACTTCTTCTTTATGATTTCTAAAAAAAATTATAATAAATATATACTTTTAATAAAAACTCTTTGCGATCAAAAACAGAATGGTGATGTTGTTTTATTCTTAATTTGAATCCATGTCAGTCTCCCGTTATATCTGACCATGACCAGATATTCTCGTTCCTCGGTATGAACGTTAGCGACCCGACTAATCGCCCTATTTTTCATAGTAGCTCCTCCCAATTATTTATTCATTGTAATTGATTTGCATGCTGCGAATGTTAATAGCCTATGTGTATCTAATTGGTGATTATCTTGTAGTGTCTCTACATTAAATAAATGAATTAATAGCTTAGTTTGTGTTCCAAACAGAACGATGAGAGCTTGTATCGTGATCCGAGGAGAGTTTTTAACACGTATACAGGGATTAATTCTTTTAACGCATTTTAATGGATGTATTATTTAATTATTAATTAAAGTTTTATTTGTTGCTTAATTTAATATATGAATTAACTTGATTCGAAGTTTCATAGTTAAAAAATAGCTTGATATTGCCTGCCCATGTTATAATGTTTTACGTTTTCGTATTCTCATAAGGAAAAATTTACAAGCATTGTAGTATCGAGTTTGCCATCCCAAATACAAGTCTCTTGCACTAAACATACAAAATCAACATTTAACCGTAAATGGAGAGAAACATTTAAAATATTTATTTATATACGCATATATTTTTTTATTACTAACTAGATTCATTCACTTAAGAAAATAATATATTATACTTTTTTCTGTTCCATGCAATATTTTTTAGTAATTTTAAAATCTTTAAAACATTGAAAGAGATTTAATGGACTTTTTGCATTACAAACGCACACTTTCTATCATTTTGGTTGCATGTGACATAATGTTTTGGCACGACACTATGTAGAATGGAGTAGATATAACTATAATCTATTCAGGTTATGAAAATATTATAGAATGAAATAGATTTATATAATTTAATATATTTTGTAATAGACATATGTAATGTCCGTGTGGTGACGGATTAAGAATACATAGTGTTACCGTCCCTATTCATCCCGTGGGTGTCGTTAAAGGCGACTAAGGGAACAAACTATGCAAGACAACATCATTACAAAGAGTCAGTCGGAAGGAAAGGGTCCCGTGCTGCCGCCCTGCCCACTCGGCGATGACCGGCTGGAGAGCCTCCACGGCGGCAAAGCCAGCACGTGGAGTCTCCAGCCGGGACGACCAACGAGCCATCGTGGCTCGACGAGCGGCCTCTCGCCACTCGCGTATCTCTTCGGGTGGGGGCCGAAAGCCGCTACCCACCCGGCAGTCAGCCGTTCGCCGATAAACTTCGGCGAGCACTTCCGCCTTCAAATCCCACGGGGGAGTTCCGGCTAAGGCGCGCACGCCGCCTCCGTCGATACAGTGCGGTAACCGCGTATGGCTCTAACCGCCAATATCCTCTGAGGACGCCAGAGGCGAGCCCTATTCTGGGCGGTCAGAGCCGCCGCCCACACCGGTGCACCATACAGTGCCATTGACCGGACAACCCCCGTGTATAGCCGTCTCGTCGCGACGCTGGCTCCACCCAAATTGGGCAAAAGTCATCCATGGGCAGAAGCAGCACCGACCAGCTTTGGAGAAAGCTGTCGGCAGTGCTCGTCGAAGAGCCACCTGCCGTCAAGGATCAGGCCCAGATACTTCATCTGGGCCTGAACCGGTACGAGGACCGAATTGACTACAATGGAGGCGCCGGAGGGTGGACCACGACGGGGCTCATGGAACAAAATGGCTTCCGTCTTATCTAGGGCCACCCGTAAACCCAGCGCCTCAATGCGCCCGACCACCAAAGAGACTCCCACGGTGGCCAGGCGCGCTGCCTCTTGAAAGTTCGCTTCCCGGGCCGTGACCAATGTGTCATCGGCGTAACAAATTACGCCCAGCCCGAAGGGGCTCGAGGGGAGGCGACCTCGAAGAGCCCAGTCGTATCCCATGTTCCACAGAAGTGGTCCGAGGACAGACCCCTGCGGAACACCGCACGACATGAACCGCCGCCGCAAAACACCATCTCGGTCCTCGTACATGACGGTACGCTGCTGTAGATAGTCTGCCACAAGCCGCCTCAGGTACTCTGGCACCCCGTGATAGTGGAGTGCTTCCCTGACGCAGCTGAATAGCAGACTATTAAATGCGTTGGCGATGTCTACCGACACCGCCAACAGCACGCCGCCACAGCTCACCGCCTCCGCCAGCGACCGTTGAACGCCCCGCCCGAAAATCAAATTGGGCGTCCGACAGATCGGGACCCACCTCGCAGAGGTGCGGAACGATGCGGGCAGAGAGTATCCTCTCAAACAACTTACCCGCCTCGTCCAGCAACACGATGGGCCTATAGACCGCTACCGAATCGGCAGGCCGTCCCGGCTTCTTTAATAGGACCAGCTTCTCGCTTTTCCAGCACTCAGGGAAGCGCCCGGAGGCCAAGCAAGCGTCCAGCACCTCCCTGAGGCGGTCTGACATGTGTTCGAGGGCTCGAGCCAGCACTCGGGCAGGTATCCCGTCTGGCCCGGGGGCGGTGTTCTTAGAACGGATCCGTAGAACAACCGCCCCAACCTCCGATTCCCTGAAGGGTGGAACATTGTCCTTGTCGCCCCCGTCGTCTCTGACCATGGAGGTCATCGACGGGGGTGTGTTCTCCACCCGCTGTGGGAAAAGGCCCTCGACCAGTTCCCTCGACCAGCTCCCGCAGGAAGCTGGGCTGGAGTGTCTCACTTGAAACAAACCCTATTCCAACCAGTTTGGTCAGCGTGGTATAATAGGCCAAAACCTCCTTGCTAAGGGAAGGCCTATGTCCAGCAGCGAACTGTAAAAGGTTGTTGATGATGATGATGATGATGAATAGACATATAGGTATATATATAGTTTGTTTTATATTATAAGAAAGTATTAAAAATAGTCTCAAACACAAATTAAATGATTACAATCACGTCTGTGAGTTTATTTAGTTGCGTAGGAACATCTGTTATGTACGAAACATGCTTTCTGAACAATATCTATTTATGATAATTTATTACAATACTTAATTATTAAGAATATTACCACTCCTATTCATCTCATGGGTATCGTAAGAGGTGACTAAGGTAGCTAACTTGGCAAAACAACATCACTGAGGAGAAAGAAAAGATTGAGGATAAAGAGAAAGAATACTTGAAACAAATACCGTACCAACCTCTCTGACCAGCATGTTATAGTAGACCAAGACTTCCTTTCTAAGAAGACATCTATATCCAACAGTAGAGTTTTAAAGATTTTGATATTTTAAATTATTGTTTCTAACATTATCTAGCTGTTTTTTTTATTTGTTTTAGATTTCTAAATACTAACAAAACATGGATCCGAGCGTTGCTTTAATTTAATTCAATTTTTTTTTTGACATGAACCACCCATGTCTAGCTATATACCTTTAGAATCATATCTACATACGACAAAATTTAATAAAACAAAAATACGTACAAGCATTAGACCCTAGATTGTCTTTGCTAGTTCATTGTTTAATAAGCTACTTTAATGGCAGCGTTTCTTTAAAATGGCCATGTGTGAATTCTTTTTAATGAGATGAAACTAAGTGAGGTTCAAGGGTTGTATCATCAGTGCCTAAAAGCGACAGCTAAGCGAGGACTAACTTTCATTGATTCTAATAGATAATAAAATAAATAAAAACCATTCCATTCTTCATAACTTTCTGTTTATTTATTGATGCTAAACAAAAACGCTAAGATCAAAGACGAACTATAGACACGTGACTAGACAATTTTGTTACCGGCGCAACTTATCTTGTTTATTTTATTTTATTTATAGAATCAGAAAAATATGGCCGTGGTTGGGTTACTTATAGTAGTAAGGTGAATGAGAATCCTTATGAGGATAGATCAAGCATATAAGTTTTATATTACAAAGTCTTTGGAATAAAAAAAAGTTGTTACCATGCTACACGTTCTGCTAGTTTAAGGTAAGACAGGTGTGCTCAATTTGTTATTTTTTTATTTACTTTTTCTCGAATAAGTACGAAGAATTTGATTCAAGAATAACTATTGCAACTATTCTTGCATGTAATAAACACTTTACTGTCTATTAACCTTCCACGAACACATTTTACAGCGATAAATCAATGTGTTAAATGTGGAATGAGGAATGGAGGAAACAATAAGTTATTGTACTAAAATAATCAACTTTAGTCATATGGGCAATAATCTTTGCCATGAATACATTTTTTTAATGTGTGAAAACCTCTTCGGGCCGTCACTCCACCGGGGTTTACGGCGGGTTGGTGTGTTGGAATCGAACCGACAAAAACCACACGATGTGCCACTCTGCTCCTAAGATAGGAGGAGTTTTGCCTGAAGATGGTGACCGCGCCAGCGGGCGCCATACTTAAAGGGAATATCTTCTCAAACCATTTACCCACCTCGACCAGCAACACGGTGGGCCCTATAGGACGCAACCGAATCGATGGGTCGTCCCGGCTTTCTTAATAGGACCAGCTGCCCGCTCTTCTAGCACTTAGGAAAGCGTTCGAACACCAAGCTTGCGTCCGACACCTCCCTGAGGCGAACCGATATATGGTCGAGGGCTCGTGCCAACACACGGGCAAGTATCCCGTCTGGCCCAGGGACAGTGTTCTTGGAGTGGATCTGTAGAACAACCACCCCAAAAACATAAGGCCGATAAAAAATAACACAATTAAACAAACATCTGACTGAAATCGTAATCACCAGGTCATTTACGAAATTTATTAATCATCAGTTTGGTAACCAAGTTGGGGTTCCGTCTCGATATTCTTTGCAGATAGGAGAGACCACAGGCCCAGGCAATATAGCGGTATAGGCTTAGTGTCGTAGCTGTAGCTGAGATAAGCTACGAAAACTCATTTTACCCTCTATTTTTTTTTTCTATGTTAAGAGCCTGCTAAAGTGACTCTACTCTGCTTGATGGAAAGCATGAATAGAATCCAAGAGTTGTGGTCACCATACTTATTGCAAATGCAGACAATGCAGTATGGTGACCCACACTATGGCAGCCTAGTCAAATACTTTTTCACACCCCGTTTGGGGACATAAAAGGCATGACAGTCATCGTGACAGTGTAAGACTTACATAGTTACCACGATAACTGTCACTGTCACCCCTGTAAGTGTTTAAATGAAATAATTATATGTAGAGTACCTAAGTATAGATCTATAATCGAACAACAAATTACTTAATCCTTTATTTGGTAATAAAATGGAACGTTATAAAACGATATGGACATTATAGATAATGCTATGTTAGTCACTTGGCCTGTAACACATACACTAAAAGTATTTTTGTAGCTATATAACAAAACGTAATATCTACCGAGAAACTAATTATTTTTAGAACATCTGCTATATAATAACTATATAAATAGATTTCATTTCAGCTCCAATAACAGTACACGTGTAAATATTGGTATCTAGAAGAAAATACTGTTCGGTTGTTTAAAATATAGATTACTAATTTTTGCCCGTCTTTTTCCCCGCTTATATGTCAGTTATCGTGGTAAAAAATAGCGTTTATTATTACTCATAATGTAGCTGTCTATTGGTGCAGAATTTTTAAAATGTGTTTAGTGATTTAGGCGTAAAAGCATAATATATTAACAAACTCATATTAGCATTTGTAACATTAGTTATGACTATCGTTAAAGTATATTTTAATCTGTGTTCTCGCATAAGTAATGTTAAAAACGTTAATATCAATCAGTAATAAAAAGTAATTTATATTCTGTTCCAGGCTAAAATTGATCTCTCTGTCAAATTTTGTTCGAATCCATTCAAACATTGTGGTGTATTTGAGAACTAAACTTCCATTCAAATTTTAGCAATTGGTAACAGTAGTAAGATATGTTTTCTACACGCTACGACCGTAGCAATAGCTACGAATCTTTTCCTTTCACCATGAAGAAATTCTCCTTAATACATATTAACGTCTTTTTCATAACATGTTAACATCGAACTTTATTATTTTAAAATGAATTAAGAATAAATTACCAGCAATTGGTGTTACCAAAATTTGTGTTACAGATATAAAAATATTTGAAAATTACAAGTAAAGTGTTGAAAAAGTGTTGAAAATACTAATGTCATAGCTGTCAAACTTATTGTTTACGTACGTATCATGTATGTATCTAGTTTCCTTTATACGGTGGCAAACAGTTGCCAACAGGTTTCATTTTTCAAGGTTTGGGGTATTCCATTGGCTTATATTGTCGTAGAAACCTAAATGTATTTATAGTACCATTTTTCAGTTCGAAAAGAAAAAATGAAAAATGTTATATCATACGTAACCAATATAAGTAGATATCTTGAAGTAAAAAATAGAAATCTCATTTAAAATATACCCCTAGCTATACTTCAACACATTTATTGTATACATGCGCTAATATAAATAGAAATTATTTACACATTTTACAATTATTATGAATGCGTATGTTTGAACAGATTAGTAGTTAAATGAATTTTACCAGAGAGATAGACCATAATCAATTAATAATGGATTTATACAGTTTTTGGAAAAAAAATGGTGACAAAATTGTCATTAATGTCAAGTGTCAGGTAAATGTCAAAGCAAATTACTATAATGTCGCAAATTGTACAACTTTTTTATGTTTGGTTTCACTTTTTTTGTGTAACTGTACATCATAAGACATATGGATGGATACTAAGTGTATAGTTATTTTATCTTTTGTATAATAAAGAAATATCTATCTAAAGTGAATACAACAGCCAATGTTAAACCTTATATCTTTATAAATTTCATACAAATAATCACTGGTTGATTTGATTAACGTAGTCATATAAAGAATTCAATTTTGTTTTAATTTTAAATAAAAAACATTCGATGTTTGTCCTCACTTTCGAGAATTTTCCTTAAGTATTTTCTGTGTTTCTGTGCGTATGCGCTGAAGCATAGCTCTACCGAACTCATGTTATTACGTATGATGTACATACATTGGCGATGAAACATAATGTTATCATTAGTCATTGTTAAAATAGAAAATTAAATAATAAACTATATTAACAAAAAATATTTTATCAGCATTGAGTGTGGTTGAGTGGTTTTTCTAATACAGCTGGCGCCCTTGATTTCGAATATCTCAATCTTTATTTTTGTTTATATGTCAAGGATTCACAAAATCGTGTAAATAGTCCAGTAGCAATACGATGGAAACTGTAATACTGTTACAAATGAAATTTTCTACAGACTAACGCTCGCTACAAGTATCAGTATTTTACTTGTAGATTCCCCTAAACACCTTAAATCGAAAGTACGACGACAGTTATTTACAACACGTGATATTTCACCGAGAAATAACGACCACTTCACCTTAACTCCATGGTTTTATTCGAATGGATGTCGAATCTGTGTTGGATAAATAAATTGTAGTAAAATTAAAATACACATTTATTTGATTTAGTGAATAATAAAAATAAAAAAATAAAAATTAACCATATATATCTTACTATACCTATTGTTCGCTTGCTTTATTATTTTTTATTTCATGTTTCTTTCAAGAAGTTCCATACAAATATTCATCCTTTATTTACCCCGTAAAAGGTAAAATATACAAAAATCTTTTCTTTGTGCTTACAATATAAAACGCACTAGCTGCCAAAATTTCAAATCCATCTGACATTGACATTGACATACCCTAACTAGGATATGTAATTTTCTATGTTTGTATTGCAACAATATGCCTAGAATACTCAAACGTGATTGATACGTGAAATTAGTAAACCTTTTTTGGGGCAAGTGATAATGTATCTATTGTCAGATGTGGTCGAGTCGTAACAACGGCAATGTTTGTGTCTTTTTGGCAACGAAGAAATCACGTGTGATTCAGAATAGCGATGACCGGACTCCGGTTACGTAGTTACACGCTATGATTTACGTTTATGCTAACGCGAGAGCCAGCACCTTATTCAAATAATTACACTATCTGATTACGTTATGTTATATTTCGTCATCGCGCACTCCGAGTTGTATACGTTCAGTGTACACGTTTCATGAGGCATTAGTGCACATTTTTTTCAGTTGTTAAAGTAGGGTTACACTATATGTTGTACAAAATTGGATATTTAGTTTAAGGAAGCTATTTGTAATCGAGTATCGATATTTTTAAAAATAATACTGTACAAGGTACGTATCTTCTATTGTGGCGACAAAAAAAAAACGTAATAACACAAACTAATTCTACTCGAATCAGTCATCTAAAACCAAATTAAATAATTAAATACATTTTTATTGTAACGTTTATTATTCGGGATCACTAACTAGTTATGATCTTCCATTTAAATGTTAAAACATAAGAATATAATGAATATCGTATTCCACTACTATAGATAATCACACAACAGTTATTCATTATTTTGATCATTTGTACAGAATGGTGCTTCCTCTGATTAGACTAAGGCGCACATCGGTTTAATGTTCGATGATTGGAAATTTCCAAGCAATACATACGTCATATAATAATATATATCAAATATAAGACATGATGCACGAATAAGCAGTTTAAGACTTTATTACATAGCAATTAAAGTATACGCTACAATCTAAAGTTGTATTGAAAGATTTTGGGGAACTGTCATTCAAAGAGAAATAGTTACGACCTCTCCTCTCCTCTCATTACGACCGAGCTTTCTTTACACTGTATTCAGAGCGCTATTGCGCTAATATCATTTTCTAATATCATTCGAGAGTCAAGGCTATGAACTATTGTAAATGTGCAAATCGGTACAGCAACTTTCATTGGGCAATGTAGTTACAAAAGCTTTGCCGTAGCTCTTATCTCTTGCTGATATTTTAGTATATTTTTCTGCATGTGGGTATCCCGAAGGTTAGTTAAAACCAAAAACATATTTATCATTCAAGCGATTACGTATATTTCTGTAACATAGTTTGATTATGTACGGTTTTTGCAGTTGTTAATCTTGTGAAGATTTATAACTTTACCTCTAATCAAAATAAAAAATAAATATACTATTTTCAGAATAATATAAAGTTCTTTGCGGGTATTAAAGTCTTTTTACCAAAAAAAAAATGCAATAAATTACAGTTTATCAACTATCGTGCGATTACTACTTTTATCGTTATTCTTGTAATCTTACTATTTTTAAAGGTTTTTTTACATATGTAGAAAATGTGATTACAACTGTTAATATAGTTTTTATAAAAAAAAAATCTTTTCTCTGTGTAAACTTGCCCTTTTTTTGGGTTGGTGAATAAAACCTCAGTTGTAATTAAAAGACTTACAAAAGGGTCAAGCGTTTTACATTTTAAACACTAACAATTTAAGAAAAATTCGTTAGCTATTATTTCCATTTATCCTTGACAAATACTTACTAAAATTGTTTACATTTGGTTAGTCATACGTACTTACATATTTACTGCTGTACGATGTTCACTAAAATCGATAGGAATGATTATCAGTATGGAACACTTTAAATTCTAGAAATAATGTTAAGGTTTCATGGGTCATTTGTAACTTCGGTATTTATTTTAATCGATAGCCATAAGCTTTATAAAATTACGGCGGAGCACTTCTATTTATCCGCCGGGAATGACGCGGTTGTCGATATGCGTGGGTATACACAACGAAACCATCACTCCATACATCCAATAATAATAGATCCTCTGCCCTCTCCACCTCTACCTGCTGAAAAGACAATACAGACGCACCGGTGTGGAGTAGGAGAGCTCTCTTAAAAGTGGTTGTTCTACTCTGAAATATAATATCGTTTGACCTTGCCGCGAATAGTGACCGCCTACGAATAGACCGCGATGATAAGTTTTCAAGTTTCTTGTAGCTGGTCAAGGATTCAAAGAACATATTTGTTTTGTACAATACCTAGCATTTTTGTTAGTTATAGCTACTGTATTGTGTTCCTATAACTTTTTTTTAAACTACTAGCATTTGCACACGGTCGCGCTTTATTGAAATATCGTCAGAAAACATTTATACTCACGAAGTGTTGTAAATTAGATCAGAGTGCCAAGTGTAAATTGTTTACATTTTGTTTGTGTTAACTATGTTTATATTTAATTGTAAGTGCGCCACCTAGTGAGGATTAATCATTCATGAAGTCATTTCCATACAAATCATATAAGACGTATAAGTACGCCAGTAAATAATAATATGAAATAAACTTGTAGTAGTGATTAATAGTCTGAATTATAAGCTTACTAGCTATTGGTTGACTTTGAGACTTCTCAGAGAATAACATAAAAGTTGCCACACCTTAAACTAATAAACCCATTTTTTTTTCATGAAATTGTTCACGTTTAGTGATGTATCTTCATCTATATAGTGATGTATCATACTTTTTTGTTCAGACCCTAGGTTACCTTATTTACCAAGTAGATACATACATTTCTTTGAAAAATTCAATTTAAAAAAAAACACGCTATTGCATAATTTATAATTTAAACTATAATGTTAAATTATAAATCATCAAAGAACTTACACGTTATTATATTGTATTAAAGGACATTATATTATATTAAAGGACAGTGATCACATTAAAGACACATAAAAATCTCATAATAGTAGTATTGTGAAGTTTGTTTTTAATTTAATAAATAATTAAATATTAAAAAGAAATTTGCCGCTCGCAGACACTCTGTCACCACCCGCTTCCCTCCCATGAGTGTCGTAAGAGGCCTCTGAGGAACTTAACTACGCAGAATAGCATCATTCTAAAGAGAAGTAAAACTTGAAAGAAACCCTACACCAATCTGTCTGGCCAACGTGATATAGTAGGCCAAAGCCTCATTTAGAAGTCAAGGCAGCAGTCGAGCAGTGAACTTTTAAAGGCTGATGCTCATGAAGATAAATAATAGTAATAATCTTTATTTGTGACTTTGTGTGACTTTCATAAGAATGTTATTAATTTTGAATATTTAGAAATTTTAAAATCAACTGTATTACGTAAATAACAACTGAATAAGCAAAAAGTAGGGATGTCTTATTTGTAATAGATTTTTTAATTAGATTATGTTAACAATGTCAGAAATTGTAAGGTAGATGAGGTCAGTTCATAACTATAAGTAGTTGTTAACTACTTGCCCTGCCAATTATTATCAATTGTTATAATTTATAAAGCTTCGCCTATAAGAAACCTTAAAACATTTCAATGAAATCAGCAGCAGCTACTTGCCGAGTTTCCTAAAAGTATAGCAAAAAAGGAAAATGGCAGGCGTGTATGAGACTTTTGTATCGCCTTGCGTATTGGAAACGATTATTTTTGTATTTATTTGGTTGATAATATCATCGACAATAGCGTTTTTAATTCGATTTTTTTAAAACTTTGTGTTGTTCAAAAGTTATTTCAGTTTGTAGTTTACAATGTTACATGTAGATTATACTAAAGTCGACAGACATGACAGCTGTTTATGATCGCTGATACAAATGAGTTGTCATCGTTGTCAACAAGATGGCGTCGCACAATATTTTAAAACCAAAACAAACTTATTAGGTGTATTAGGTAGGTAAGATTACTTATTAGGTAGTAGAGCCACGCTGATTTTAGTACGAATGGGTCGGCTCGACCGGGGCAGTACTACCCTCCCGCAGAAGACAAGCCTAAAGCACCAGCATCCGTGCTGTCGTGTTTCGTTGGTGAATGTGAGACCGGTGGCCGATTGATGCAGGGGTGACAGTTAACATGATAACGTGTAAACCTTACACTGCCACGATGACTGTCATGCCTTTTACGTTCCCAAGTGGGGCGTGAAAAAGCATCTCACTAGGTACTGTGGATCACCACACTGTATTGTCTGCTTTTATAATGAGTTTGGTAACCACAAGTCCTGGGTTCTATTCATGCTTTCCATCAGGCAGAGTATAGTCACTTTGGCAGGTTCTTAATACAGAAAAAATGACAAACCTAAAACCTCTAAAATCTTTATTCCACTCTGCTTTGAATAGAATTTATCTTAGAAACCTAACCTTTAATTGAAAACCTTTAAATCTACAAAACCATTGAGCAGTGTGATTATTAATTAATTATGGCCATATATTTTTTTGATAGAACTTTCTAAATTAACTTTCAAAATATCTGAAGCATATATTACTATCAGATGAGTGGTTTATGCCACAAATAACCTTGGCTCCGTGTAATACATGAAGGTCATCTGCAAAAGATGATTAATTAGTGCGAATTTATTAAAGGAGTATTATTGAGTAATATTTTGAGTCACTCGTACGAGTGAGTTAATTAGGTCATAACATGTTTATACACCAGCGACCGTGGCCGTGGCCTCATCATTTTCAAGTGTTTAATGCTATCCTACATTATTATCGATTTGCTACTCATTTAATGTATATTTGCTACCTCACTGTTTTATCAGTTATGAAAATTTTTCCTCATTTTCTAACAGTAAAAATTGTCAATAAGATGAGGTAAGATTTTTAACATTTTTTCTTGATGATGATGATTCATGGTGATGATGATAATGATAAAACCCTGCATGGCCTAAGTAGTAGATCATTGATATTATTCAAATCGATCACAATAAAATAAGACGAAAAAGACATTTTTAGCTGTAGAATGAGGTTAACAATTGGAGACCGCCATGCATAAAAATCCAGTTTGTACCATTGACCTAGAAAATGTACAAAATACACAGTATTTATCATTTAAAATGTCAACGAGTATGTATTACCATTTTAATTTAACTTGGCTACTGTTGCTATTCATGAGCTTTTCCAAATAGAATAATCAATCTTTCATCGGGAATTGAATTAATAAAAAGACTCTCAAAGAAAGTAAGATATCCCCTCGTGAGTTGACAGCTCAAGACTTTTTGAAGAGAAGCCGGAAACACGTCAGTAGTTCGGACAGTTTTAGATGGCGCCACAATAGCGAAGTTGTCCGAGACGAGCGCGCTCCGCCACTTCCGGTCGGGAGATTTGCGCATAGAAATGGCAACATTACACATTGTTACACAAAACTTTTCTAGCGTAATGCCCTCTAGCGGGCGTACTTCAGCTCGTAATTCTTAAGGTGCTTCCTCTAACACAAGTTGTTCGATAAACAGCAAACTTGTAGCACTATTTTCTAAATATATACGTTTTATTACAAGTATCTTTACTATTTTTTACACTATGTCTTTTATTGTCATATGTTAAAATAGTCGTATGAATGTATATATAATTTGAACCTTTTTTTTAGAACTGATCTGACTTTCCTTCTAGTCTATGCAGTAGACTAATGACTGACGTATGATGAACTAGATGTAATCTTAACAATTATGACCGACTATACCAAGTCGAGCTTCTTCGTGTATTTATATTCAAATAAATCATGAGCTGATTAAATTTTACCTGTATAACTAAATTGTATCTTTTCATATAATTGTAGTTGTACTTTTATCCAAATTTTACAAGTATATTCTATAATTTCTAGATGTTTTAAAGAAAAGTATACGGTAAAATTACTAGATTACTTCGAGGGAGAATCTCAATTTTTACATTAACAATAAAATACAATCAAGATGAGTTTATTCTATTCCGATTGGCAGATTATCAGAACTATAAAATTAGTCAAATAGCGTGTGTGCAGATGATCCAGTTCTGTTCGACGCTGACGTTTTGAATTTAGAGCATTGTGGTTCTTCTATTATAATGAAACAGAAGTCTTTTCGTTAAGATTATTGAAAGGATTCATTTGAGTATTTATTCTTGTACATGTTTTGAATGTGATACATTATTTACGAAATTATTTTAAATCGAGTATTACGCTTTTCGTTTCGCGTCATTTACTGATGTTTATACTAGTTGTTATGTTGAAAAACTATCAAATTAGCAGCAAAACATATTATCGTGTATGACGTCTTTGTCTAACATTAAATTATTATTTCGCTTTGGGACCAGTTTGGTCCAAGGATTGTTTTAGCGTCTAGTTCAAATTTTAACGTATACCTCATAATACACATAATAACAGTCAAAGTTTTATTTATAGTGAAAACAAATATGTACATTGTAAAATTACTAAAATACTTACGAAATTATGCTAAACTTAACCTTAAGATTGATTTTGACCACAAATAATATCCCTCTTGTATTAAGTAGCTTCTACCGAGTATTTTTTCATGTAATGAGTATATAATAATAAATAAAAACTCTTCATTAACCTAAATCAAGAATACAATATTTTCTATCTTTAAATCTATGTTTATGTTATAAAATTAAGGCGTCTTCTCACTTTGGCAAATTAAAAAAATCGATTTTTATTTTTTTAGTTAAATTTTAATTAAATTTATTTTTTAAGAATCGGAAGGTCCATTGTATGAAGTAGGCATCGCTGATTAACCCGAGGTAAGGTTTTTTCATGATTTTTCTGCAACCAAAACTTTAAACGCGTTTATCTCAAAACAAGATTTTTCAGTGCCTTGTTGATGAAATTTCGGAAACTATCCGGCCGATTGTCATGAAATTTAATTGACATATTCTTTATAGTTATGGCTATAGCGCATATCATCAGATTTTTGAAATTTCGATTTGAAGATTTTTTTTTTACAAAAACTGCAAAAAAAACGCGTTTTTTTAACTTTTTCAAAAAAGGTGCGCCATTTTGTTATATTTACGAATATCAAAAATCTGATGATATGCGCTATAGCTACTGACATAGTGAATCTAAAACAGTTTTATTTTTTTTGTTTCACATGACCCGTCTCGGAGATAATATCAACAAGTCACGACAGTAACATTTTTAGACGGGTTTTTCGATGCTACAGTTGTATTATAATAATTGTTCAAAAAAATAAAAATAAAAATGTTTTATGTACTTGAAAGATGTGTTTATTACATAGGATACATTTTATCCCATAATTTTAAGCAAAAATTCTCGAAAAAGAATCGCGAAAATAGTCTATTTTCGAGGCGCCTAAAGTGAGAAGACGCCTTAATTTACACGTGATACCTTGAAGATAGTGTTAACGATGTCTGCTAGTAAATTCTGTGACAGATATCGACGCCTTTCTCCAACTTACAGTGATATAACACGATTTGGGAACATTTAGAGAGAAATGTAGTACTCTGTCTATGCAAATTTAATAAGCAGTTCCACAGTAGTAAACAACCGAAACAAGGTCAAGTGTGTAGTGTAAAACTGTATGCATGCTATTTCAAATGAATGTGTGCATTAGTATTTTTGTGTTGTGTGTGTTTGTATGAGCATTGTAGTGTACACCAAGACATCCTTAGATCACTGTCACGTAAGAATGTTAATAAACCAATAGGTAGGGGGGTCTAGCATAGACATTTCCCTAGCCTTTATTATTCACAAGATTTTTTTTGATGTGCTATTAGTTCAATTGATTTTACCTGAATGTTAGTTTTTCCTCGAAGCGACTGGCATTGGACCGCCGCAACCCTGAAGGCGAATCGAATTAGAAGCTTGAATTGGTTGTCAATGTATTTGAAGGTACTGACTTCCCAATTACGATTACAACAGATGTTTACAACAACTGTAATCGATGGCTTAACGTGCACTCCGCGACACGGGCGTGAAACCCCACCAAACCTCCATTCTCCGTGCTGGCAATAAGAGTTACTTGCAAACAAAACCCAACAACACTTTTAACTCGACCCTGGAATCGAACCTGAAATTTCTATATTGGCAGTTGCACAAGCCAATCCCTAGACCAGCGGGGCAGGTCAAGTAAAGTAGATGCTTGAAGATTGCAGCTGGTTTTAATAGAAGATGTACAATATAAAAATTTAAAATATTCTCATTGGTGTGATGTGAAAGCACCATCCTAAGCTCTTGGAAAGCGCTTCGTTTTCGTTATTATGTTGGTTTCAGTTAATATTTCTTTTTTATTGAAAAGAAACCAGAACAGTAGAGACAGTAAATTCCATACAGCAGAATTGATTATTTGGAAACCTACGCTTTACTAATGTCGATTTTCAGACATAAATGTAATAACATTTTATTAAGTGGGCCACATGTTACGTTATCTAGACTATTTAAATTGAAAATCGTCTTTTCTAAATATAAAAAGAGATCTTACTCTTTTTTTTACTCGACAACATTCGACTGCCGTTCGACTTCAGACGTTCAAGTTAAATTTTAATTAAATTATAAATTGAGCAAGAAAATACAACTACTTATAAATATTGTTAGCAACACAAATGTGGATATGGTTAACAAATAGAGCAATCAAGAGCACACACACAGGGAGTGGCTTTGTAAATGTTTGATGGCACACAACGCCTCCGTTGGTCGAGCTAAACTCACTCGTTCCGTTCTCACATCGTCAAGTCAATGTTTACACTATATGTTACGATAATGGACAATTTAATTGCTATCCGTAAGGTTAAATAGTGTTTGAGTTTGACACGTGTGAATTGGGCGATTATAACTGTTACAGACCAAGAAAGGTGCCTGTGTTGTTACTTGATTACATGCCTATTTCTAATTTATCTAAATTTTGTGCTTAGGTTTTCAGTTTTGATAGTGTTTAACACGTTCACTGCGGGCCACATTTTGAAGAACTTTCAGCTGGTGCGACTGAGGTCGAATCAGCCCCAAGCTAAACTTCTTTGTAATGCGGTTGAGGCCTTTTCTGCCTCATGTTTCAATCATTTGGTAAATGTGTTGTAACTTGATCAGGAGCGTAATACGATGTTTTATTTTATGCTAAAATGGCTTGCATGGTATTGTTTTATGTACACCTAGCTTCGCCCCGGGTTCTGATTTTTAGTTTTAGAGAAAACACCTAAAATATATTTGAGGTCGTTTTAGACCACACATCGCACTAAATCGGGGCGGCATTAGTAATGGGAATGAATTTATATCGATGAATGTTCATGTCTATGTTATATTTCTATTGCTTTTTTATATTGTTATAGTATTGTGCATAAAAGTATGGGATGTTGTTAAATAAAATACAAACTATTGGTTCATCTAATTTATTCTATATTACTTTGCATGCTGTTCGTTAAAACAATGCAAGCACATAGCTTTCTTACATTGTGAACAATTAGTCATATTTTTTTTTAGTTTCTATATTCTGGGTTTGCTTATACCGGTATAAGGGACATATATATACACACTGGCAGAAAATGCCACTAGGCATTAAGTTCGCCTTGTGCATTATGTTTTGCAGAAAGTGTAAATAAATAAATATATAGAAGAATTTTCAGCTTTTATAATATAACTAAGGTATGGGTGTCACGGGCTCTCACTCTATAAATATATAACTGAACACACACACAAGAGAATTTAACAAAAATAAAAAACAAACAATTAACACGATTGCGCAAAGACACGTGCTCCAGTATCGACTATGATAGCGTCACTAAAGTCGACTTACCTGCTCTCACGCCGCCCGCGCGCCTCGCCGCTGGAGGTCGAAATCGGCCTCAACCCGCACCTTATTCAATAATTTCAGTGTCCGTGCGTTTGAGGCGTATTTCGACCTCAAATATTTTTTTTACAATATTGAGTCAATGCTTCGCAGACATAAAAAAAGCTATATTTGTCTTTGTCATACCTCATACGGTTGAGTGTAAACAGCCGCCGCACTAGAGAGAAAACACAGTTTTACGCGCCGCACCAGCGTAAAGTCTACCATGAGGTTGAATCAACCTCAAGCCGCAGTGAACGTGTTAACACTCTCTATTCATTAGTTTATTTACTCTTAGACACAACTTGAGAACGTAACTGTGCCAGGGTTGTATATTATCTTATTTCAGGTGTAATGAAATGGTAGGAGTAATATTTCTATTTATAAATGTCAATTTTTGATTTGAGCAATCGGAAAAGGCGACATACGTTTTACTTTATTATTTGTACGAGTATATTCAATTAACATTCGCTATTTTAAAATTAGCTGTAAACACTTTTGGTCCACAGTTATAAATTATTTTTTTAAGATGATTTGAATGACATGATATTATAAAAAGCCTATTGATAAATTATATACTTTTAACTTAACTCCCAATGTTGTGGTGCGTAACTTGTCGACGTGACTTTTAATTCTAATTATAGTCTACCTAAAAGCGACGTTCGTCTGATAATGCACCCGATGCACGAAACATGTTCCAGATAATTATTAAACTACATTAACAGAACAGACAAAACAATCAGAAGAGTTTTTAAATAAAGTCAAAACAGCTAAACGTAAAACAATGTTGTAAAGCATTTGAGTCTTAATTGTAATGTTTTAAAGTTGTGAATGGTGTAACCTGTTGATTAATTCTCGATGTAGTTTTATTACTAGAAACAAACAGCATTAACTGTAGGGTGTAATTCAAAGGTGGCGCGGCACGCGTCGTGCTCGTGGCGGAAGCGACATCCGGAAGCGCGCGAAAGCCGCCCTCACCCGACGAAACAATACCATCGTGTAAATTGAAATAAATTGTTATACTCATATTATTTTGTATTCTAAGAACATTTACAGGTCATTCACTAAGGTATTTGAATGGATTCTACTTGTGTTACCTCTAATATATGAGAGTCGACTACTTAAAACAAAAACGTGAACTTAAATAGTGAATGCAATAACAGAATATTTTGTAACAAAAACATATATTTTTAATTGATTCAAACAAGGAAGTGATTCTCAATTCAGTTAAATTTTTTCAATATTTATTATCTCAGCACTCGTCAGTTACAAGTGAAATAAGATAACTATTTTATTATTTGGGACATCACTTTTCGTTTGGTTCCATTTAAATTCGAAGAAAAAATGATACCTTCATGAATGGAAAAGTAACCAAAAAAATGAGAGACCTGTACCCGAACGCCTGTTACGCCGGTCTTTTCTTGAAAGTTTGAAGATCGTATCGATCCAGAAATACCACAGATGACAATTTATGGCACAAACTGTTAGGTGGGGGTAAAAACTTTTATGAAAAATGCACAACACCTTTGAGAAAGTAATAAATGCTTTATTTTTTTATTCTTGTTTTTGCGTTATTATTAAGAGTTGGATTATTTCAAATTAACAATGTAAGCTGACTTTAAATTATAAACTTATCTAGAATTATCATAAAAACACGTAGATATAATACTACTAATATTATTAATACGAAAATTTGTTGGTTGTTTGTTACTCTTTCACGAAAAAACTACTGGACGGATTTGCATGAAACCTTAAAGTGATGTAGGTTATACATCGGAATAACATATAGGCTACAATTTGTAACGATTTCATGTAAAGCCGTGGGCAAAAACTAGTAAAAAATATTACTGTTGCTCATGCTCTTACTGTCTATAAACTCCTGTATTCGTCTACAATTACCACCAAATATAAAAACAGTAATAGTTTGATTTCAATTACTGTAAAACACATTGTAACACAATCGTTAAAAGGCTCAGTAGAGCTAACAATAACAATTAAAAAGTCACACGGTTTGAAACAGTGGTGGCGGCGAGGGTGACTCGCTCCCGCGCCCTTAGTGACTCGTCGCGCTAATTATGCAATCAGTTCTCACAATTACCTGTGACATCAACCGACCCTCGCTATCTTATCTGCACATAAGGTACTGTTACAACGTTAACAATACCTACGTGTTTTAAAAAGTAATCAGACAACTAAACAGCGTGCAGAACATTTTTATTTAAAAAAATATATCTTACGTAGTCTTTTATATGTAAACAACTTTTGAATGTATACTAAAATGCAGTAACAACATTAAAATTTTTACAAACAGCCATATAACTTTTTATTATTTTACTGCCTCGGTAGCGCAGTGGTATCGTATACGACTGTTGTGTTTGAGATCTCGAGTTCGATTCCTGGTATGTGTGTGTGTTTTGTGTTTGTACTCGTATGATCTGCAAATATTTGTTTCGGAGTTGTTTTCTATGTATAATACGTATGTATTTACAAAAAAAAAAGTATATATGTATTTATATCTGTTGTCTAGTATCCATAGTAACTTTATATTATGTTTGTATCACAGAAAGATTATGTTATATAGAAGATGAACATACACTATTATCTATAGATATAATGTATAGAAATGTAATATATAATGTTTACACGTGTAACAGAAGAGTGATAACGATAACCAGTTTACTTAAAGGTATAATACATTTCAATATTTTATAAACCAGACATAATTTATTATAGTAGTAAAAATAAATAATTAAATAAATCACCGCAAATGTCAATTTGTATATGAGTTTAACACGATACCAAAAGCATACTCCTAGCCGAAGGATGTCCACTGCTGAACATAGCCTATACTCCTAAACACGTACTAGAAACTGTACACTATGGAACTGTCTGATTACAAACTTCCTTAGAGTTAGAAATTTATCACTCATGATATTTATTTAACAACACATCAGTCAGGACATATATGATGTTTTAAACGAAGATTCGACAAAAAGATGTCATAGGATTTTGCATAAAAATTAAATTCAATTCAAAAGAGTAAAGAAATCTGTGTTCTATCTCATCAAGTGTTGACATTAATGTGCTCCTTATTTGCTCCACCAGTACCCCGTTGTAAGGGTGCGGCCCTTAGATAAATAATTGCCTTGCTTGGGGAAGACAAACAACCAGTAACTGTGTTTGTTATCAACCAACGGATTGCAACATTGTCATATCCATTTAGAACGCGTAAGCTGTAGAAGTGGTTATGAAATCTTTTTTTTCAGATTTTGTACTGTGACACCGTGAAGCACCAGAGATCTGTTTTCATCGCGAATTCTATTTAACGAGATTTTTCGGTACTACTGAACATGCATTCAACGGCTTCACAGGTTCCTACGAACGATAGTATGAAATGATTGACATTTGAATTTAATTCTTAATTCACAAACGAGAATAGGGTATATGACTCCGAAAGTGACAAAATATTTTTATTTACAATCTGTCCTGCTAAAGAAACATACCTATTTAATTATTTTTAAAGTTTGTTATAATTTGATTGTGAAATTTAACATTCAAATAATGACATTTTTAAATTTCCTCACAAATTTTTTAAAACGCAATGCTATTTGTGGAATAAAATGTGACGTCAATTAAGCCTCAGACATCTTTAACAAATTGCTCGTAAGCAGTTTTTTCATATAAAGTATGGTTCAGAAAGTTTTGAATAAATAGATAAAATTATGTGCGCGCCTAAATGGCCGCGTTTAAATCGTGAATTATAGTTCTTTTAGCGTATTTCTTTATATTTTGCATGTGTTATATTTATTTCTGGTAATGTAATATCTAGTACTAACGTTTTAAAAATAAAATAATACGCGCATATTACCTATTATATAATGGAGGATTTACCAAATGTTCCACACATTTGCTGCCAGTTTACCTTAGGGTGATATCTTTTTTAGTACGTAGTGAGAATATGTAAAAAAACAGTGTAGAATCGATACAAGTATATATTTGAAAAAGTTACCACCACAATTTCTTTAACTTAAGACCTATAAGATCACGAAAAAAACAGTTAGTTTATAAAAATTCAAACAATTTAAATTTAAATTTAATTGCTAACTTATAATTATTAATAATGACAACGAATTGTAAATTTCTTAACGTTTAAATATTCACAACAATAATAAATACATATCAATAACGACTCTTTTTATTTTGTGTGATTTGGAGATGACAAATACGTGTCGGAAGTGATCCATTTTGGCGGGAAACGCTACGCAGGAAGTCGATTCGCCGACCGCGAATGTTGTCGGCGCCACTGTCAAGCTTCTACCGGCCGCGTTGCCATTTTTAATCTCTTTTCCTATTTTATTCATGAATTTCGTTAATGATTTGGAAAGAATATATTACGTTACATATTTTAAATTATAAATTTATCTTAACATAAATAAAATGTAAAACAACAGTAGCTTCTGTTGTAGAAAACATAAATATACATGTGACTTTATTATTCGGAATATGACAAGTAAAAATCTTTGTTAAAATACATAATAATATCTTTATTACAGTAATTGTTTATCAGATTTTATCACGACTAATGATTAGAAATCAATACTTATAATGTACTATGTAAACAGTGAGCTCATAGCAATAAGTTTCTAATGTCATTCTACTATACGCAATATCTTTAAAATATATAAACCGCAAGGGGAGTGGAGCAGCTGCGAGTATTCGACCCGCCCACTGTAGCATCTGCACATGTTTAAAGAACTACTTGAATAGTATTTAAAGATCACATAATATAAATTAAACAATCATTGATACAACATAGGTGCGTTGCGAATCAAACTATAGGCGTATCTTAGTTTAGCGTTTGGGGTCGCGTGGAGGCCAGGTGCTCATTCAAGCCATTCTAGGATGACAAATTATCATTCTGTTACATAAAAGGTTGGGATTTTATGACAATGACTTTAAAAATGATGACACTTTTTACTAATCCTATTTGACTTTTGTGTTGATGATTCATAAAAACTATTAATTGTCTACCAATTGTAGGATGAAAGGTTTGTTAAAATCTTTTTTGTGAAGTAGGTAAGGATTTTAACACCATGATATATTGCTATACTTCATAACTGAAATAAATATGACATAGAGGGCTGTACTGAATGTCATTCGAGGTCGTATAATAATTTGCGTGGTATTGACATTTGAAGAATGTAGGTGCTTAAAAGCCTTTTCACAACTTCAAAATTATTTTTATTGGTCTAAATATTCTAAGACTTGTTGGTGACTATTTTCTGGCATATTTAGAATAAGAATAAAATGCTCCTATTTATAAGAGATGAAAATTTCTGTCTGACCCTTTTGCTGGTATTTTTCTATCAAGAAATTGTAAAACGAATTACTTACTTTACTTGTTTTACTTATATATTGCTCCTAGCTCCATTATCAGAGCAGTTTCAATATGCCAAGTTATATTATTTTGAAAACTGTTTATACTTATAAAGTTTACATCTGTTTCTGATCTTTCTTTTATTAATCAGTTTAGATTATACAAGTAATATCAAGTTAAATAGTTTGCTCATCAAAATTTCAATGATTACTGCTTAACGCGTTGAATGCAGAACAGGGTCTAGAACATCTCATCTATGCGGCAAGGTAAAACATGGTTTAGGACAAAGCTCAAAACGCCTTGTGCCGCAGTTAATGGAAAGTATAGCAAAAACAGTGTCGCTAGGAACGTGTTAAAGCAGAAATATAGAATTCTTCAGTGTACTCTTTGCATTAGCACAATCGCTTTAATACAGTCCTATTTCAATTTAACTTAATTTTCGTTTATCTATTTGTTCCTTGAATATTTCACTTCTTGACAGCCGGTAGCCGACTTAGCGTGTTACTTACGAACAATTAACGTCTCACATGGATTCAACTGAGTTAGTAAATTTGATGGGATAATTGAACCATTGTGTTTGTTATAATATTTCGATGATTACCATAATTTCTGGTTCCTTATTTTCATGCGCATAACTTAATTTTTAAAAAGGGTTCTGACCCAATTTCAAATTTAGACATATGCTTCGTAGTAACATTTGAATTTTTCGATCAGTTCTTTCTGTATTTTGTTTTTTTTTACGATAACAACATATTGGCTTTATGTTTTCATAAACAAATTATGGTTTTTACTGTGAGATTAGAATACATAAAATGATTTATTTTATATCATTTTGTGGTTTTTTATCTAAAACTGTGACCTAAATTCTATTACAATTAGAAGTCAATGTCACTGAAAGAGTAGTAACAACAAGTTATGACTCCCTTTGAGAATTGGCAGAGTGGAAACTTAAACAATGAAGCAATATTAATGATAATTGGGTACAAATAATGCATTTCATAATTACTCATAGCTCATAATTAGATTTTACTTAGCAGTAATGCTTTCAACGATGCTGACATTCAAGACAGCGCGTTTCTATTGCGACTGACAGCTTGGAAAATTTCCTTGGCTGACATGAACATATTTATACAAAGAATTTTTATTGAAATTAACGGCATCAATTTTATTATATTTTCAGTGCAATTGACTGTGGTAATATGTTAAAATGTCGGTTTAGCTCATTTTTTTTAACTACCTACTTTAATAATGTCTTTTTAAGTACTTCATCATCTTACGGCCACGATCTAACCATAAAGGTTAAAAATATATATGTGGAGTACGGAAGTTGTAAATGATATAAATCGTTTATACTGTTGATAAATATGTAATTAAAGAATTTAAAATTACCTAAATATACACAGACTGGCCATAAAAAACTATCAAAATAAAAAAAATACAACATTTCATTTGAATCTGGAATATGTCAATTTCATTGGAATGCAAATTATATTTTCATATTTTTGCGCGCATAAATATTTGTTGTAAAATTTAACGAAATGTGTGACGAAGAAGACTATTATGTTGAAATGGATGAACTTGTATAAAGAACTAAAAAGTTACTGTTAGCAGATGTGGAGTGAAATGCAGTATTAGTTTAATATTTGTATGTAAGGGAGTTTAAAAACGGCTGTAAATAATATAAATAAATATCTATTTATCAAGCCTATACTATACTATACTAGTGCTGATTCCACAGGTTTAATTGAAAAATTAAAAATTAAAACTTTTTTTAAGGCTATGCACAAGGGGGCAGAAAAAGTTTAATTTGTGACGTAGAAATTTTTAATAACATGTAAATTTAAGACAAAATAATGGGAGGCATCAACTTCACAATTTATCAGTGGATATTATTTGTTCAGCCTATCACCGTCCACTGGTGAATGAAGGCACACTCCATCGCACGCTGAGCCTGCTAATTGGATGCCAACAACGGAGTTTAAGTCATCGAGTTTTTAGTAAGACGATTCATAATGACATTCGAAAACAACTTGTGCGCTTGGTTCAAGAGTGATATGAGACAATTGTTTTTAATAGGACTTTGTACCTTTTTTTCAAATAGGGAGACCTTTTTTATAAAAAAGTACGTAATGTATGATGCTCCCGCTCTATGCCTCCGATGTAGTGCCAGTATGTAGTATGTCACTAAACTTTGAGAACTCGACTAGCTTAGCTAGAGTTCCTCCAGCTTTTAGGAGTTTTAATGTAATTCCATTTTCATCCAGAGCTTTGTTGTTAGAAATGTGTCTGAGTACTATTTTAATCTCACCCAGATAGATGACAGGAAGCTCGTCTGTGAGGTGGCGTCTCTCTATTACATGGGTTACCCGCATTATGGGTCTCGGTTGGGGTGCGTTCGTGAAGACAGTGTATTCACTGGCTTTAATTAGGAAAATGTGAAGTGATAACAATCAAGGAAAATAGATGTTAGTTAAAGCTACACTTATGAGAAAAAGATATTATAAAACAAATTGGCCCAAATAGTTAATTTTTGTTAACTACATTCTTATTTTGCTTGCACTACATTTCCTGTCTATTGAGTGGTATTTTGCTTCACATTTTTTTCCAACGTGATTATAAGATGTACACGTGTGAATACAAACTCAGTCACCTCTTAAATGAATTTTATATCGATTGATAGTCGAGTCATTACTTCTCGACGACTACGCAACGGTAGCAAGTTCATTGTGTCTCATCTCTTTGTGCAATGCCGTCTCTAAATATTAATCGAATAAAGATTATTCACTTCCTTCCTTTAGTGGGGAGAATAGTTGGGAATTTGTATTGTATTATGGTCAGTAAGTCGAAGAAGGCGTATCCCTTGTAAACGAGGCCGACAAACGTTTTGAATTTTATGCAATGACTACTCTAATACATTACTTTATGGAAGCCCGGATTCCGGATTCCGAATTTGTGTTGTAGTAATTGTCTGAATTATGGTTCACTTTCCAGAAAAATAAAAGGATAAATTCTGCTTGGATTTCTTTATATCTTATTATTAGCTATTTTGCATTAGTGGAATACTACATTAGATTAGACTACACAGATTTCACAGTGGTTTAAGTGGTCACTTCGCCGCTTTCTTCCGACTCAAGTGTTGTATGTTCAAACCCTGCGTGGGACAACACTTTGTGTGACCTAAAAATTGTTCTTTAAAGTTTCAACACTCTTTGTATCCGTTTTATGTGTGTTTGTAAAGTCCCTCGCGGTACAGTAATATTCCTAGTGTGGGTGTTATCTTTTGAAAAATTGAAAAAAAAAACTTGCAAAGCCTGCATATTGGTAATAGTTAAACTGTATTATGACCATGAATCACATATAACCTACAGAATCCAGTTTTTAAGAGCTCCAAAATAAAACGGAAACTAATTCCTCTGTAATATAACATTGACTTAAATAGTGAACAGAAAATCAATTGTATCTCGACATGCCCATCGCGTTGTCACAATGACGAAACACTCGCTTTTGTCTGCTGACCCCGACATGAAAACCAGAGGGTTGGGGATCTGTAATTGTGGCCATCTATTCGAATAACATACACTGCTCTTCGTATACTCTAGTAACTCATCATCCAAGTAAGTAATGCAGTGATGTATACCGTGAATTTAAAGCAGGTAGTAATGCGGGGTAGATTGATGGCCGTCGTAATGAGATGGTTGGAATTGTGGACTAATTACACATCGCACGGCGGGCGTTACGATATGCGATAACAGTAAAAGTCGAATAATGGCTAGTTACACCGACTGAGTCAACTTTGTCCCTCATTTATAATGGTCGAAATCTTTGTGAGATTAATTGATTTGCCATAAATTTTACCGTTTGATTTAAGAACGGAAAGGGTTCTTTTATTGGACCTAGCACATACTAAATAAGTTAAGTGTCATTGAGACTAAGTTTTGAATAATGTTGTTTTCTATAATCTATTTTCAGATTTCTTTTCAATTCATATTTTAGAAAGTAAAATCTGTTAAATTAGCTTACTAGGATATACATACGTAGAACTTTTTCTAATGGTGAGCACAATTTGTAGTGTTTTAATTAATGTAGGGTTGACAACGCAGAAATTGTTTCGCTGATGTTGCTAGCATTTACTGTGCAAAACTGAAAAGTGTAGAGTTTTGTGATTTATGGGATCTCTTAAAGATAAACAGACAATTGTGTTTCGTATGTATTCCTTACAATTAATGTTTAATATAAACAGATGATAGCACATATAGACAAAGCCTGGTAAAATTTGTAATACTGTTCTATGTATAAACTCAATTATCATTTTACTTTTCATTCATATAATAAATATATTAAGTAGTGTTAACTTACAAATGAACTTTAGTTGTTGAATTCCCGTTTATAGTATACCGTACCGTTTATACACTCTATGACTAAATATTATATTATCCCTCATATATCCACTTCTTTTATATAATTATCAACGGGTCAAGATTAAAAAAGAATTCACACCTGTGTGTACACGCCACATACTATTTACAAGAGATTCAATGACCATTTTTTATAGAAGAGCAGCACAAGTGCCTTAAAAGTGCCGAATGGTCTTGGAGTCATTTCCGATTGTCCGTAATGAGCGATGAGCATGTACCGCTGACTTGTGGGTGGAAACATCCCCTTCGACAAACGACAGTCTTTTGTGCTCTCTTAGATTGCGTAAAAAAATCATAGAGTTACGTTTGTCGGGCGGCGAGACGACGCGAATCGCATCCGCTCTTCCGACTTTTGTCGGCCAGTCCCATTGTAGTGTCCGATATTTTTGATAAAATTACGTCACACAATGAGCCTGCTGCTCAATAGCTTGTTGTTCAATTGTTGTTAGCTCATTGAGGGAATGATATATGGATGTATGTTGGGGGATTTGCTTCTTCCGATCTCATTTGGCTTGGTAATGTTATTGCACAATTCTCCAATGTTTGTTCAACACTATCTGTCAGAGGATGGGATTTAACATGCAACCATATGTCTAGGTGCAAATATATGCCTTTTATTTGTATCTTTTAGTTATTACATTGACAGGGATATTGCATATAACCACTTTAGTTAAAAGGATAAGCAAGAAAACATCAAGTAAATTAATTTGGGTCAACCTACTAAATTCGAAGACGAATTTTAGTGAACTTTATAAGCCATGTGTTTAAAACACTTCAGAAACAGTTTTATTTGTATAAGAAACCACTACGTAAGTGAATTAACAATATCATTTAATTGTTTCCATACATTATATCAAAATGTCAAAACAGTTTTGTGACCGTTCTCAAAGCAACCCTTTCGACAACCTCCAGTACTTTGTCAGGATTAATAACCCGTGAATGCAGCCCGGGGTTTTACAGCAGACTGCCACTACTTTTCTGATTTTCGAATTTTTTTACGCATTATTAACCTGGCAATCCAATTACGTAAATTATATTGAAGAGGATTTGTTCACTGTGGATTTACTTATTAATAAAAAATGTAAATCATGATAGAACCGCGAAAACGTATGTATTTATTAAATACATTATTCATAAGTGAATTAACATTGTGGTCAGAATATTCTTAAAGGAATATTATTAAATTGTGCGATTATACCTACTTAATATTCTTGCCGCAATGTATTTTAGGCCGATTTATATACACTTTTTATTCACTTACAGATGAAAATCGTATGGCCGTATAATATTTATCGTGTGTATTTTGGTAAGTAAACTGTCTCGAAATATTCTATTTAGTAAACATTCTTAGATTTTTTTAATTTTGATATTTTTGAGGTAATTAAATCGACAAAGATACAACTGTCCCTCTTTAACCAGTCAATCAGAGTTCTTCATTTTTTTAAAAGAGTTAATACACAAAAGTGGCTAAACTCGCGGTTTCGTTCGTGTGATTATTTCATTATTCTGGCTTTGAAATGACGAACTCTCACACAAATGTTCATGATTTTTGTGGCCCTTAGGAGCGAAATTTCTAAAATTAATTTATTATATTCTTTTGTCATTACCCAGTTTATAACACAAGGTGTGTCAACTGTCAATATTCTAAGTTTTTACTTTCAGCAATTTAACCTGTACGTTGAGGAAGTTAGGACAAGTGTAATTTTATAAGTCATAGACTTAAAAGCTCTTAAGTTAAGAGCTACATTTCAATATTCACAAATAATGTTAAAATTTACAAACAATCGAATACAGTGTTTTGATCACTAACTATTGTAATATTCAGTTTTAAACACGTAGTAAACAAGCTAACCTTTATAATACTTTATAAAATAATCTTACTTTCGCCACTTTTCTTTCAAAAATAATGAAGGAATGAAACGAAATGAATAAACAGTCAATGAATAGAAAATATTAAAAAGTAAACGGTCAATTTAAATCTCTTTTTAGTACATATTTGTGCTTGTAACAATAGGGTATCAATCTCCATGGCGCGGGGTGCGATATAAACGCGATGAATGCTAAAACAACTGGCAGTTAGTAGGGTGTGAAGGCAGGAATGATTAGGCAATATCCTCCGGAACCCTCGGCCTCACCCTTCGACCCCTGCTGTTACATCTTACTTAATGCGTGTCGGCTATTTTGATCAGATATCTGATTTCAGACGGTTACATTATTGAGTTTTAGAATTGAAACAAATTTTATGGTTAAAGATGATCATAGTGGTATGTACTCCAATTACTTCTTATCAAACTTTAACTAAAAGTGTGAAATTAATTTAAAAATAGAATATAATCCTTCTGATGGATATTAGTGAATGGAATGAAACTTTGCGAACATTCTTATCTCTATGTAAGAATGTTCACAGCCCTTAAGTTAAAACGATTTTTTTTCTTACTCTTTACACCTTCATACCAACTAAAGAAACGAAATTCAATTTATTTTCTGTTTGATTCCGATTTTATAAACTTTAAACTCGTTTTTGAATTACAATATACACAGAATATATTCCTAATGTGGGCGTTGTTTTTTAAAAAGAAAGTAAAGAAAAATTTAACGTATAAAGCAAATGTCAGAAAGCTTCGAAATTTATAAGTACTTGTACAGTTACTCCTACTTTATTTCAAACTAAACCCTGTAATAGTACCACACTGTTACAAAAGCTTGCAATCTGATGTGTAACACTTATTTATGTATTTTATATTTATGTATTACACATTTGTAACATCAGTGCTGTTTTGTGCGTTTTTTCTTCATTAGGAGTCTACAATTTTTACAATCAAAATTATAACCATTTGCAGGAATTCAGGTAAGTTTCGTGACTCACCTACGAATTTGAGTCATCGTGAGATGCTCAGTGAAAGCTATCATTGATTTTTAGATAATTGGGACTTCAATGAATAAAACTAACCCTAATAAAATTAATTCCACATAATGGAGTGGCTTTTGTAGAAAATTGTGAAAATTTCAATTAAAAAGAAAGTTAGTAATCTACTAGTTTAAGAACAGTTATATATACTAAACTCAAAAGATGTTAACTTTATGTAAATTTCTATAAAATTTCATTATATCTTTTTAGTATATAGTCAACTTAGGGATAATACAGTCAACTTCAAAGTAAATGAAGTATCGTGGTTGTTTATTTAATATTTAAATGAAGATTGCGTGAGGCGTGCCAGTCTTGCGAATCAAAGCGTTATATTAACAAAGCTTATATTAAAGGGATCCATCACACCAGCTTTGCGGTGTCACCCTTTATTCACTTAATTAGACAGTCATTGTCGGCAGGCCTGAGGGTTCAGGCTACGGACATCTAGTGTTTGATTTTACAATCAGATTTGTGGTACACATCTGTTGATAAATATTGTCGTCAGTGTGGTAATTTATATTTGTTGCTTACTTACTTATAGTCCTGATGTGATATAATGGACTCGTGGCTAAGTGTTAACTGAGCAGGTTAACAAAAGAATATGGCCTAATACTTGAGTTGAAGGTCTGACGGCAGTCGTTCCACTTAAAAAAAATTCAGCATAGTAGTCTTAAAACCATTTTTTTTTTACGTGTGGTAACCCCCTCGGGCCGGTTTTAACTCCACCGGGGTTTTACGGCGGGGTGGTGTGTCAGAACCCGACCAACTAAAACCACACGGTGTGCCACTCTGCGCCTAATACAGGAGGGATCCGGGAACAGCTGCTATTACGACATCCAGATCCCTCCCAGTGCCTGCTCACTGCCTCGGGCACAATCTGAAGGTAAACTCTCTATTTAGGCAACGTACGGGGTGTACGACACACTCAAGAAGCATGAGGCGCTGGTACGCGCCACTCCGCCGCACGGTTCGCTGTCGGTGAATTGGGTTCGAGTGCAGATCATCCTCCTGGACTTTCTTCTCCGCCTCCTTCCGCGAAATTATGTTTTCGCAGAAGCTTGTGACCGCAGTAAAATAACTGTCGCTACCGGCCATGGAGCGTATGATTGCCTAAAGCGAGAGATCTCCTCTAATAACTGCAGTGAGAACCTCCCGCTGCGCCGCCCAGGCCGAACAAACCGCTAGCGTGTACTGAGCCGAGTCCTCACTGCAGTCGTAGTGGTGACAGGCTGGTCTCAATTTCCTCCTGGTGACCGAGTGCAGATACTTCCCGAAGCAACCCTGCTCGAAAAGGATCTGCGTCAGTCGGCAGAAACGGGTCCCGTGCAGTCGCCCTGCCCACTCGAGTAGTCTAAAAAACCAACCTTAACCTTGTTCAGGTAAAAGTCTCAGAAGGAGAATTTTACCTAATAAAAAAGGTGATTTGATATAATTTTAAAAATATATTTCTCTTAATGTCTGTTGCCTGTTTTCGTTATCAACAACTTGAATCCCTTACAAACAATAAACCCGTTGAAGAAATTTTCATTTGTACATAGTTCATTAAAACCTTAACGATTGTGTTCATTATGTGGTGGTTAACGGTGACATCGACGCCTTATAATGTCAGTTTGATTACACCGCAGACTTGATTAAATCTTCACCCTGCCTTAGACTCGTTTTCTGACTTTATTAAGGAAAGTGCAAGTTAAGAATTGCTTTATAAAGTTGATTTTAGAATAGAGAGATTGTTGATATTATACCATAAAAAATAATGATACCAATTAACAGTCATATTTGTTTGGAATAATAGATTTTAGATCAAGCACACTGAAGTAGCTAGACAGCTAGTTGGTTCAAATCTATTGACTTAAAATCAAGTGCGTTCTACCGAGCACAATGATACATCATTGAAAACGCTATGTTGTGCTATTTTACGGAACCGTTAGTTTTTCATACGGCGAAAAACTCGTACGCTGCGCCCGCTCCAATGTAAGACCACTGCCAATGAAAGGCTTCGAGTAAAATAAATAGATTTTTTAAATTTTTACCACCTAAGTTTGAATACAAGCACATGTTTAGCCAAGCTAGCAGACGTTGAGGAAAAATGACAGAAACTCACCGCTCAGCTCAACCTGGTTCCAAGCCACATCTCTCAATGGTGTTATGAGAATTCTATTCGAAACACACAGGTGTTCACGCTCTCCACAAAAAAGTCTCTGTTTCTTCCATTCCCTACTTTTCAAAATACTCAATTACATGATAAGCTCGGTGTGCTGAGTACGGATATTTACTGGGATATTTGGACTTCAATGTTATCATAATAAAGAATATATGTTTTGTACCTAACTGCATTGATTCATATAAACATATTGTGCACGTTACTATAAGGCATTGATAACAAATGCCCAGTAGTAAATATGAATCATAGTGGAAAATTACTCGTGGAAAACTACTCTAATCCGTTGAAGCCTTGAAGGTATAAAATATTGTGCTATTGATCAACTAAATAATCTTTTCATACCATTCCATCCATCATTACATATTTTTAGAACATTTACAACTCACCACTGGCGAGAAAATGTAAATCTCTGTATGTCTCTAGGTGCAGTTTTCTCGTGATTCCGTTCTCGTGAATATTGTTTTTTATTACTGAAATAATTATTAGAATCGTACCAGTAGTTTTAGCGAAAAAATTACCACCTAAACTTAAAAAAATAACTTTTGATTTATTTAAATAAATAACGCAAAACAAAATAGATACGAAAATATTTTAGTAAGCAAAAGTTTTTATGAATTAGAATAAATCATAAGACAGATATGTCAAAAAAATGAAATAACATTACGTGACATACGGATGAGGATGATGACCACCAATCTTGTATTCTACTTATGCTTTCCATCTAACAGAATAGAGTAATTTTATATTTTTACAGATTTGATTTCAGTGTGTGTATTTGTGGTACCCGACTTAAAACAGACGGGACGGGGTCCTTTAACAGAAGATTAAAAGTTTACACTGTCGCCTCGATCTTCGAAACACACTCGTACATAAGTAAAACTATATACCCTTCGTTATTTTTATTTTACACACATTGCTATTTAGTCCTAAACTAAGTAGAGCTTGTATTGTAAATATAAGACTACCGATATGAAAAACATACAAAAAAACACCTAATCGCCGAAACACATATTCACAGATCATCCAAACATTTAATTCGATCCACTAATCGAACTCGTGATCTCGAGCACAGCAGTTGTACACATCACCACTGCGCCTTCGAGGCAGTCAGTTACATAAACCTATGTTTAAAGATACATAGATCTGGTGCTACTGTAATTATTTAATAAATAAGGTCAATAAGTAGTTCTAGTAATGACTAATATTGTTTTATTTCTCTATATAATCATAATCTCACAACACAATGTGAATGCACACACACACACCTTACGTGACCACGGGAATACGTAAAAAAAGTAAAAAAAAATTGTAATGCATCATAAACAAATGCCGCCTTTTAACATTAATTGTAAATAAACGTGACGTTTTAATAAAGTTAACACGTAGTTCAGTGTAAAGCATCAAACAGCGATAGACTCCGCTCGGATTAGCACCAAATCCGTGCATGGGATCACATACAACGAGGGTGCTAAAGCTCAGTTATGGTGCTGTGTAAGGCGTAAGCTGAAGCGACAATTACCAAGTGTAGGTGTGCGGATGCATGTATTTGGATTATAAAATGTTATTATCGTTTTACAGATAGGTGTTTTTCTTAACTTGGATTATTATCTAAATGAATAAAGTGCATCGAAAATGTGATCTTGAATTATTCGGTTAAGGACAATACGAGTATATGTATAACTCAATTCTTATTTTATCAAAAGGTTTTTTAAAAAGGATAGAATGTAAATATTTTTTTTTGCATTTAACTTTATAGCATAATATTACATAAATTGTTTTGTTTTAAATGATGGAAATTACCATACTGCTTCATTACACTAATACTCTTAGTTATAATATTGTCTTTAGGTACATTTGTAGCTACATAAATACAATGTAACCTTCAAATGTTGGATATTTGTGTTATATTATAGTTGTGTTGCTATAATACATTATAATAGTTGATTTTTATTGTGCTAAAAAAAAGAACAATATTTAGCGATTTGCTTTAGAACAACTGCATTAAACGAGTACTTAGAATATTTAGTGAAAGTGATACTCGCGCAAAACTAATGCGGCTGTTATTTTGTATAAAATAATATAATAGTTAGAGTTACATAATGTTATTATGCCATAACTATAATAGAAATAGATAATTCTCTTTTTTAATGATATTTATTTGTTCTGTAAATAAAGTATGATTCCATTATCTTTCTTATTTCTAAGCAAGAAAAATATTTGAACCAGAATAATAATATCAAAATGAAAGCTTCAAGTTAAAACATTTTAAAAGTTTATCGATGAAACATAAAGACATTTGTTTCAATTCAATAAATAAATAAGAATGATCATTATCTGCTTTCAGCTCATACCTTGCAATATACGAGCACCATAGGGGTGTCACCTACGCGGCAATTGAATGTACCGGTGGTTTTAATATTGTTGCCGATTTATAAGGATAAGTCAGATCGAGTAAATATTAAATTTGTTAGCGATACTCCGAGATTAAGTGGGAGGGACCAACAAGGCTGCTACGTAGGGTGCAATATGAAGTTACTTGAATATATTATTGTCAAACAAATATTTAAAGTTTTTATATTTTGATGGAAATCAAAATAGTTGCAAAATTTACACCCATTTTAAATTTCCATAAAGCAAATAGACGTATTGATATATCAAATTTTATTAAAAATCAATGATATGATGATTAATTAGAATAATAATATCTAATCAGGTGTTCCGTACTTTTAATTCCAAAACACTTATTCCAACAGATTATTGCACAAAACAACATACATATATCACATATAAATAATATCTGTGAATACTAGTTACATGCATATGAATATTTTTCGTTATTTAACCCAAAAATTGCTTTAAAAAGTGCTTGAAACATTTCTGGCATCTGAGGTCCCGGTTTTTCAATCAGTCGATTAGCTAACAACAGATCGCTACTGAACATAAACCTCACTCAATGTGCGTTCAGCACATCGCTTCTTCTTGACCTGTCCTAAATCTGTACCCTACCTTCTGTTTTCGGATTCACGATCTCTATTCTAGGACCCGTGTGGGGACAGCACTTCTTATGAAGATTGACTACGGGTGTTTACCAATAGATAACCTCGGTAGAAATTTTATCTTTCGTGGAAAATCAAAGGAGTGCTCGCTGCGTTATCTGTAGTTACTCATGTTATAATTTAATGTCTTGATGATTGACATTTTTAAGACTCTTACTTTTTTTTAGAAAATTTCAAGTATTTGATACAGTCAAGAATCACGTTAACAGTTATTACCAATTCGAAATTCGAAAATATTGTTGGTCACCAGTTTTTTTGTAAGTTTTTTATTTAGCATCTATGCAAAAAGATACAAATTTCATTTCTTTCTAATGGTTAAATAGTTAATTATAATTAATTAAATTAAATTAATTAAGTTAAATATAATTATATTCGTATGATAAATGAAACAAATTATAGGTAAGCCGCGAACTGTGTTCAATAATGCCAACACTGTGTAGTCGGACTGTCTATCGCTTTAGACACGTATAAAACTCACAAACCTGTCACCTGTTGTTTATATTTAACGCATTTCGTAACTCAGTCATGGTCTTATTACTCTGCTGCCGTGTCCTAGATGCTTATCGCGTTTAGCCCAGAACACCTACTACTTGTTTTATATAAATGTTGCAGATCTTTCGTTACATTTCGAAGGAAAAAGAAAGAGATTTGGAAACTTAACCCAACTTTTTCTTAAATTATTCAATATGGTACCTGCCTTAATGTGTGAATTTAGTTACATATCGTCGACTTTTTCATACATATTATAACAGTGGCCTTAACGGCCACCGCAGCGTATTAAATTAAAATACATATTTAACCCGTAAAACTATTTAGTTCACAGCACCAACTGCTGTCGAATCCTGGTAATATGCTTTGAAGGAACACACATATATTTAAGTAAAAAGTAAATATACAGTCATAAAATATTTTGTAAGCCCCATAATATGCGTGCCTCTCTATAAGAAATATGT
Source organism: Hypercompe scribonia (assembly GCA_949316085.1). Taxonomy (NCBI): domain Eukaryota; kingdom Metazoa; phylum Arthropoda; class Insecta; order Lepidoptera; family Erebidae; genus Hypercompe; species Hypercompe scribonia. The sequence continues at coordinate 10,670,346 of OX438981.1, read as the reverse complement.
CCTAAGTTTCTATTAATACTAAAGATAAGATTTTCTTTCTGCTAAAATTAGGTTGTATAAATAATGGATGAAATACTCGTATAACCAAGTGCAAATGGTAGGACCGTTGGATTATTGCAGTGCAATATCTGAAACAATCTATAATGATTAGCGAAAGGCGCCCTTCTGTCTCGCTTGACGGTTCTAACATCACGAATAGCATTAACTTTTGTACAGCTGTATATTGACTTTTTACTTACTGGTATTACGAGAGTAATAGTTAAATTGACGCCCAGAACTTTGCTAACAAGAACAACCGTTGTTTGTACATTCTAGCTTTCACAACTTAGGTGCCTGTTTTAAAATTATTCGTTACTATTAGGTATAATGTCTTTCGTGTAAATTAATAAAAAAAAACTGTTTTATCAAACATATTTCTCCAGAACATGGTTGAAGTATGCGAAATGCGAAAATTAGGCAATTTTGTAAGCAGCATGATATGCTCGTACACCATTTACTAATGCTAAATTAAGTGTGATGATGGATTAAGAATAAGGAGTGTCATAACCCCTATTCATCCCTGGGTGTCGTAAGAACTGAGTATGAGGCCAAATTACGCAGGGCAACAGAGCTGCTATGAGAAAGGAAACTTGAAACAAACTCTATCAACCCGTCTGGCCAACGTGATATAGTATGTCAAAATGTCTTTTCTAAGGAGAACTATGATGACAATGAGGATATCAGGTCTAAGAAAATGTAAACCATTAAGTCTTTCAAATAAAAACCACACGTAGCGTAATATAACAACAAAATTAATGTACTTTCGTCGAAAGTGTAATGTAAAACAACTAACAGTTACATTGACAAAATAATTTGCTCTTGGAGTTTGTTACTAGCGATAAAGTGGTTAAACTGACAGAATGTGGCTATACTTTTTTAATATAACGACCTCATAACTAGGTGAGATCATAATGTTAGCAAGAGCAATGGAAATAAGTTGTTTCACTTTACTTTCTGCTAAGAATCCCTGGTAGATGGTGGGGAGATACATAAATCTGCACATATTGCCTCACGCCGAGTATTCGAGCCTTTAAGAGAAACAGCCAACCCTTGGCTCGCTCGTTATTGAGCTCTCACTCCCATTGTTCTTGTCTCTTTCCCTCCTGGACTAAAAGTCAGAACCTTAAGATGTGCTGTCTCCTTTCAATTTCAATTTACTCGAGACGGCTTTTCAGAGCTTCATAAGATGACTTGCCCCAGTATATGTCTGAAAAAGAGATATTTATTTTTTTATGAATATATTCTTTATTCTTATAGAATAAAATATTTTGTTGTTTTATTAGTCTCGACTTCATTATTTTAGTCGATTCGATGCCGATTAATAACCTTACTGGTAAGCCGACTAATAAACAACAACCAATGGCGTTTTCGATGGGTTAAACATGAATTTCCGAATTTTACAACCAAATCGTTAACAATCGAAATTTGTAGGGGTTTTTGTTTAATATCATACAGTTACAAAATAACAATTAAACCATTCAGAAGTTAAGTAGCGTACCGCACATTCTATAACGACCGCCCCGGGAAACAGTAGACAAACAGTACAGAAGTTTAAACGAACTTTTGTTGATATTAAAATCACATCCATCTATACATATATCTTGTCATAAATATCATAGATTAATGTCAGTATTTCTAAGTACAATACATTTTTTAACAGTCCTTTCAAAAATCTTTGGACGGGTTGGCACTATGAGAAGTGATTACTCATAGCGCCATAGAATTAAGAAAGGATATATTTTAACTAAAGTTATATTTTCTAATTACCTCGGATACGATATAGACAGAATAACAATTATACTTTGATGGAAAGAATTCCTAAATCAATACTGTAAATTATGTGTCGCCATAATTTCAATCACATGCTATCAATTAATGAGTCATAATTACTACTGTTACTGTACTGTACTTTAGTATACATTTTTGGGATCTATGTTCTTCGTATATACTGTACGGACCCGCGTGATTCGTTAGGTAGCTAATAGAGACGACAATCTTTTGTTCTTGTTAGAAAGCAAGTGCCTATATGGATGTCGCTATCTCTTTCTTACCCCTGACAACTGTACATAAATCTACCAGTTTCGGAAGCACCATAACGAAGGTAAATCCTCGAAAGCTTTTAGTATAGTGCTTTTTGTTAGAGCTATAATAGTAGAAAGTAAGTATAGAGCTGAAACTTAGGGAGAAAATATATTTACTTATCGAAAGTAAGATAATGCAGATATATAATTTCTTTCGCGCTACTGGTTTTATTTCATTTGACATTTCTATTTTCTATATTACTAAATTATTATTATGGTCAGTCTTCTTGTAATTAGTGCCTCTGGATGCTGATTACAATTGCGGTGAAACTCACGCATTCAAGTATTAGCTTACTATTTCTACTATGCACTATTTCGCCGCCTCTCCTCTACTTCTTCAAATAAGATGATAGAATTGACAGTACACAAAAGGACCTAGCTTACCTTTCGTGCATTAAAATAAAACTACGACCGAAGGCTACCTAAAAAATAATGTCAAAACGTACGTTCATGTAATAGAAGGTGCAGATAATATATTCTCAATACTTTTTCACAGTGAACCTTGCATACTTTAGTACAAAAGTGTCACCGATTTCAATGCGTCTACACACTGTAATAAGTACTACATGTTCTTCATTTCTTCTTACTTGTTTCAACCACGCAGTTTACGATGCGGATTACTGAGGTAACAAACTAAATAGAGATCAATCGAATAGAGAATCTCCTCCTTTTTAAATCAGTTAAGATATGGCTATAGAGTATTGATACAAAACCACAATGTCAATAAATTCCTCGACGACAAAGCAGCTGCTACGAAAAATATAAGCGTGCCCCACAAAGGCGGAGAAGTCATTGCGTAGGAGTGGGTGTGATCTTCTATGACCGTTACCGCTTTAGGTCAATAGATGCTTGATATTGTCGTCTGTGGTCATAAATACATTGATAAATTGTTTTGTGTCCAACGACTTTCCGTGACACTATTTTTTTAAGTACACGTGTTTGTAGTATATGTGTGCCGTAAACTATGATAACTTAAAACAAGAAGAAAGATGATATTAGGCAGTAAAGTACTAGTAACTAATTTTAATGCCATAAAATAATCTATCATTAGTAAAATAAAACAAAACTGCTTTTACAAATCATCAAACAAGCTCCTTGAAAAAGTATTTAATACAATAATTATATTTAAGAACTAGATGTGTAATTTATATTGAAGTTGTTAATTTTTTAATATCATAATAAGTAGATATTTGAAATTTTTAATTTCAACATAATAATTACCAACCTATATTGACTATAAAACAAGCTTGTACCTATGACTGCACAGCGTATATCTTTTTTCCCCTTCTTACATCTGCAATCGACCAAGTTTTAATGAGATGTTTTAGACTTTTTAGAGTTATTGAAGAACAGAATCTCTATGGATTCTCCGCCTTTGACTTTTAAAATTCTATACCACAGTAAACATATACTTCTCACAACCAGGACGACAAAGGTAACTGTTTTCTTTAGTCTAGATTGCGACTCTGATAGCTTTGTCATCACTTCAAATATAGGTAAATAATGCTAAACTAATCCAATTACATCGTATAGCTATAAATGTTTGCAGCAAATACTCTTTGCTCTGTACATGATCGAGATAACCGAGCCTTCACAAACCAGAACTCTGCTAGTGTCATGTTGTAGGATTTTCACGGGCATACAATTAATGCCTATAGGATACTTGTCATGATATCTTATAATACCATTCTAACCTTCCGTTATTTTACGAAGTTTTTATTTCATGACATATGATTAAAAAATCGCAAAACGCAAAAAATATAAACAGTATCCAGTTTTTTTAGTGTTACAAATAAAAGCTAATTTCTCGTAAATACTTTTATGCAAAAAAAAACTCGTATGATATAATTTTTATCTCCCACTGCATTCATAGAGTACAGTAAAGCAAAAATAATTTTTATTTGGCCAATGTCCCAAGGGTAAACAATTCACATAGTTATTTTTAGTACAAGTCACCGCAGGGTGATTTACAATATTCTTGTACATTTTTGTTGTGTTAAAATGTTCTAGTGAACAGTGGTCAAAATATTTATTTAAATAGTTATAGGACATTAATACTACTCGTTTAGAGTAAGTATTGCTCAAAACTGATGATTTCAATATAATATATTGATGTTTTTGAATAATACGTACGCTAAACGAGTAGTAATTAATTTTCATTCTATTTTTAATAAAATTGTGATATTTGATTATAAATTTCTTTGATACCTTTTTATATGAAAATTCGATGTCTATTACAACAAAGTTAAAAGTACAATAAGTTTCTATTCTGTAACAAGAAAAAGCCGATGAGTCCTACAGAAGATTACGTAAATATAAATTATACATTATTAATATATCACAGGTACAAATTGTTACTAATATATTTGAATATATAATATAATAAAATAAAAAAATATGTTTAAATATTATGCCTAATTGTAAATGTTCTATTGCCGTAACAAGTAAACTTAGTCACTCATTTACAATCATTTGTATTTGAAGAAAATTATACTTATTATTAATATGTGATTAAAATAGTCGATTCCGCTTTTTCATTAATCTATCAAGAGTCTTTTCAGTTACTTTACGTTACGGTTTCCTTATTTGCTTTATTTTTATAAGAATGTACTATATGGTAATTTTGAACATCAAATCTGCAATAATTTATAAGAGGACTCTTACTACGACAACGCGACGTAGGTAGTCGCGCCCGAGCACCGAGTGTGCGGTCGCCATTCAAGATCATCTCTCATTGTCCCTTTGTCCGTCTGTCAGTGGCGGCCTAAACATCTATTCTCTCAGGTGTTAGAAAAAATCAATGTTTACCTTTATACTGAAGCACATATTTTTATACAAAGTGTGTCTTATAATGAGAAGTTTACAGAATAACGCCTGTCCACAATAACGAAATGTGGGCAGGAATTAAAGGTTTCGAGATGAATGGACACCAATGACACGATGTATGGTAAACACGAAAGTACTGCTCTCGCATTAATGATGCACATTAGCTTTGTGGTTTTGAAAAAGCATCGAAAATGACTACTACTAAATAACCTACTAATAAAAAGTGTTGTACCAGACTTTGTTTATTAACGAATTACCATTTTCTACATCTCATATTGATGTTTAAGCAATTTTGAAAAGTCTTAATTTATTTTCTGAGATTTCTTTTTAGTATTATTTACTTTAATAGTCATGTACATTTTTCTATGTAAAAATATTGTAGGTTCGTATTCCAACACTTAAACATTCCTTTGATCAATAGTTCTTACACGATAATGTTACACATAGCTGCATTTTTTATATTTTTAAGTATGTTTATAGATAATTCTAGAATTATAAGTATGTAGTTACATTTATTTCTGATTTTTCCTATTTATGAAACGTTGTCATTGATGGACATTTATTTACTTTGATTTGTTAATGGGAGGATTACAAAATAAATATTGACGATAAATATTTATTGTATGCACATACATAGCTGCTGCAATCGTTGCAATCGTGTATGAAGTTGTTATCAAAAAAATTCAGATAGATAGGAATATATTAAAAATAATTTGACCGTCAAGAATCTGGAACAATGTTTTAGAATAAGGTCGAAGAAATGTTGGCACGTCTCCGTAGTCGTTGAAATGTAACACAGAAACAGTTCCCGACATTGAATGGTCAATTATAAGCAAATAATGTTTTACATTCCGATTTTCTTGTGCCAATATTTCATAAATACAACAAGCTTCTTGTCTGCAATACATTCTCGTGTCTGACAAAAGAAAATTAAAGTTATTTTAGATGTTTCAGTTTCAGTACAGTAACTGGGTATGTGGCATGAGTTATCCACGAGGTGATGTATTAAAAACAGGGTATCACTACTCCTATTCAACTCATATGTGTCATAAGAGGCGACTACTATGCAGGACAGCATCACTGCAAAGAGAAGGAAACTTAAAACACTCTCTATACCAACCTGTCTGGTCATTGTTACATAATAGGTCAAAATCTCCTTTACAACGAGAGGTCTATGGCCAGCAGTGGACTACCAAAAACTGTAGATGTGATGATGATATGAACTGAATTGATGAATCTAATTCTAGAATTTTTATCATGACTAACTCTTTTTGTTCTCATATAAAATAAGAGTTGTTTAAGCCATTTTTGTTTTTTTTAAGATAAAAATAATTCATTCATTGTTTCATAATACAGATAAAGAGCCAATTAATTTAATGCATGCAACGTAGTACTACTGATTTTATAATGAAAAAATAATCATGGAACAGCTGTTTAAAGGTCTTTTACAATATCTTACTATTATTTCTAACATGCTTCTATCCTAAAAATTATTGAGACCCCACAGTGAGTTTTAACCAAGTTTATTTACACTATTACCTAAGTAATTCTATCAAACATTAACTTTGTATCCATAAAACTGTACTGAAAAGAAAAGATCCGTACTTTCTCTTGCCATACCAAATGATAATTGGCTACTCGACGATATACACGATGGGTGGTCGACGAACTCATTCATTCATCAGCTTTGTAACTGGGATCTGTGTAAACAGCCCACCGCGGACACAGCTTACTGGACATTTCCGGACGGATGTTCCACGAAACTATCTATGGAACATCTATGGCCGTTTAAAAAAAAACTTTTATAGTTATTACACAAATAAAATAGCAAACATAATTTGCGTACGCATTAAATGTGAGTCAAGATTTAATTAATTTTTGTATGTGTGAAACTTACGTGGCATAGATTTTTTTAAACAGGTACTAATTTTATAGATATACACAGCCTTATTAAGACGTGTCTTTCTCTTTTCTTATTGTTTTACAAATAAATCATGAATATTCAGGGTTTCCGTTAGCCAGTCCCTGTTTTAATGACTGCTGATGAATAGAGAAATACTATTTTCATGGAGTCGATTTCCTTGAGGACAAAACACTATGAATGAAGAAATGGCTATTATGTTTTGTTATATTTTTTTGCAGACATTGACATTTATTAGTATATTAATATTTTAACAATTTATTTCATTCAAAACTTCTTTTATTATGATTTTAATTGACTTGATTTATGACTGTTATGATATATATTATGTCTATATATTTTTATAAATTCATGGGCATAAATTTTAATATAAATAATATTTTTGCATCTTAAAATCATTTTACGTTTTAACGTAATTTTGTATATTAAATTTACTGCATAATATTTTGTTTGCCTCACGGTGGCACTTAGTGTGTGTACGTTTTCCATAAATTTCGTCATACCATTTACCTATGTTCACAAAATAAATGATTTTGAAAAATTTGATTTGATTTCATTGCGTGTTAATATAACACCCCAAATTGGGTAGGCGGCCACAAACCCTTGAAAGTATTTTGCGAGTTACATATTGCGCTGAACCCACCTAAACAAAACTGGAAAAATGGGTAACATGGACACTTAGTTGTATAATTTACTGTAAGTATTAACAACATTTTAGACGATAACCACACGTACCTTAACGAAATCTAGTTTGTTTTGGTAATATGAAAAATACGTGTCGATCTCTGAAATTTCATAATGCAGTCCTGTTTTTTTTTTAATTTTCTTTGTAAAAGTTAACAAGAAATTAAATTACATTAAAACAGCAGATGTATTTGTTTTTAAAGTTGATACTCACATTTAACGGGAAGGGTATCACTGATGTTCTTCTCTTTGGCTTACCTCGTAAGTTGATATAACTAGCTTCTTATAACAAGTCATTATTTATTATATTTTAAAGTAAGGATTTTTTTTTAATTTAAGTGTACTAGAGTGGATACCACGATTGGGCAAACGTAGTGTAAGCGCCCTGCAGCACGATGGACCGACGACTTGAAGAAGGTGGCTGGCAGCGGATGGATGCGAATTGCCCAAGACCGGGATGGTTGACGTTCCTTGGGGGGAGACCTTCGTTCAGCAGTGGACGGCCATAGGTTTTTTTACTTAATTAATATATAATTTCAAAAAAGATGATCAAAAGCAAAACTTACTCAATAATATGTCAAATCTCTTACCCAGCAAACCTTTAACATATGAAGTTACATACAAAAAAGCTCATTACTTTGTTAGGCATTTTGATTCGATTATCGGATCAATTTACTATAACAGAGCTTTGAAATTTTACCGCAAAATTTGATGGCAAATGGCATTCGAATGTACAATGAAATACATTATAGACTTCAGAAAACCGAAATAATATAATCTTGATTTATTAATTGAACATCTTTACACCTTTAAGAAGCTCAGTGCAATATTAAGAAAAAGTCATTATAATATTGACATAATGGTTTGAGTAAAAACAAAACTAGTTTTATATGAGACCGTAAGTCAAAGCGTGATATTATGTGTCTTGTGACTCAATCAGTGCATTGGATAATTCATGATTAACAAATATGTAAATTTTAATCTGAATGTATTTAATATCCACTGTTTGTACGATGTTAATCGTGCAGCTACTTATTTTGATACTTATTAGTGGGTTTATACAAAAGCTAAGAATGTAAAAGGTACACTATTCGCACATTGGCTTTTGAAATTAATGAAGTCATTGAGACTTAATACCATCGGTGAACAACCATTTATAATGAACAATCCTAGGCAAACGCAAGCTTCAACATCTGTTGTTGGTTCAATTGGGTTTTTGTGTCGCAATCCTAAACACATGGCGCTTTGTTCTTAACAACGCCTTCAAAACAATCGAAAAGGGACACAAGTACTGGACTTGTCACTTCATAAACTATTGTAATAGCTAACTGTCCACGCGTGGGAACCCAGCATCACTGGCGTTCGCATCCGGATTGTACCTGACTAAAAACTTTTTTCAGCATAGTTGTAAGACACTTGTGTATAAATGGGTGTCCATTCAATATTATTGTGTTTAGAGTGGCGGCTTTCAAGAAAATAACTTAAGGAATAGATGATTTGTCTGTGAGTGTCATTTGTTTGCATGAATGACATTTACGAGAAGTTAAATGAACTTTTTTTTATTATAGTCCTTAGATGAATTTTGTCTGATGAGTGGGTCTTAGAAATGGGCCAATTATGGCAATTTAGTATATGTTAAAGACATATAAGAGTATTATTGTGTTTTAGTGTAATAGTAGATCGTAGTAATATAATTGTTAGCAAAATAAATTCAAAACCATGAAATCCATTTTTAAATAAACATGAACGCAAGAAACAACATGTTCTGTCTGAAATATGCTCATGCTATGCAAGAATGCACATGTTTTTTAAACCTTATGAATTTCTAGTTCAACTAAAAAAAAATCAATATTTAACTATCTACTATCGCTAATGTAAAATGTACCAATTAGTGTTATTTTCATTTACACCATTACAGCCAATGTATGATGCATAAGCCTTTCTATCCATCACAATTCGAAAAATTATAATATGCAAAAGGTAAATAAAATATTAGCAATAGAATAATATGGAAAGAAATATGACTTTAATAAAAGTATACAAAAATACAAACTTCATTCATAATTATTTTATCTACCTGCGAAGCCGTTGCTCGTAGTATAAGTTGTAAACTCGTATGAATGAGCAAAATTTGTCAATGAATGTGATCAAAGGTGGATGTGCAGGCTTCCGCTTTTTCTATACTACAGATTGAAATCAATTTCACGGATCCACGCCATTGCATAAAACTGCATTCAAAATAAGATACTGTGAAAGACTTAGCTATACCAACGTTTGGCACAGCGATTTACTCGAAATAACAAACCACATGAATGGGCGCCACCAGAGAATAAACTCAACTCGAAACATGGCTACGCACAGAGACTCCATTTAACCAAATAAAATGTTATTTGAGATTATCAACGAATATAATTTTATTGTTGTCATGAACCCCAACGTGTAATATGGCCATTTAATTTCCATTGAAGTTGACATTTTGGGTAAAACGGTTGTTATTTAACATTTGTTGTCGATTTCACTGAAATATGACGAATGTGAGAATACAAAGAAGTACCTACTTTAAGCTTATATTATCTACACATTTGTGGTACAAACATATAATAGGTAGCATCATATCTGCAATCCATGCGTACCTATTGCCAATTACCAATAATTGCGATAACTTTATCAAACAATTGAAATAGATATTAAATTATTGTTATCACTATTGTTTACTTTATCTTTATAGTTACCTGTATTGTAAAAATGATCACTTCACGCATAAGATAAAATCAGTATTTCTTATCGATACCTTCTTCAACAATGTCTATGTGTGACATACGAGTATAATCTAGTATTGCCTATAATAAGTAATAGTAGAAATCACAGGGTGGGTTTTATTACGTAACTTGCACTCATTTATTTCATAGGGTCTTAAACATTACAGCTACATTATTAAACACTTATTTCATTTACTAAACCTCAAAAAATTCCAAAGTTTCACAAAAAATCGGGGACTCTCGCTTTGACATTTTTTTACCCAAGTGACGGCGACACTCTGTCTGGGGTATAGAATACTCGCGCATTAAAGTACCTCGTAAAATATTCTCAATGCATTTTTGCCATAGCAAATCCCTTTAAAGGCGTGCTACATTGATGTGGGTCGTCTTTCCGGTGGCTTCTAATAAAAGAACCAATCATTAGAATTAAACATGCGTAGGCTCTCTAAAAGGCCCTCCAAGACGGCTTCCCAATTTCAAAGAAACTGAAGAAAAAGGATAAGGGATTATTACAATTTATATAATTAAGTTTAATAAGAGACGTATGTGAAGTGAAAATCAAGCAGATCTGAGTGACATTCGTACCTCGAAAAAGACAAGTAAAAAACAAGTTCGAAATATAATCGGTAATATAAATTAGGCGATGGTTTCTTTGCGAACAAATAATTTATTAAAGAGAAACTTTTTGTCGTTGTCGTTGTTACGAAGTCCGACGTTGCTTTTGTCAGAGGATAGAATATTGGAGACCCCCCGCGGCAATCTAATTTCCCCTTTCAGCTGGTCAATCTAAAGTTTAAGCGTTTTGTTTGTTTCTTTATATGAGAACATTTGAGCAGTAACAAATCACAGTAAGTTCTTTACTGAACGAGAATCGTTTACGGCTGCTTAATCTGATTCTATAGATGGTCATTAGCATGAGATGGGTGTCGAAATATATTTGTATTGAATGCTAGTACTAGTAACTCTCACAAAGCTACGAAAATGGGTTTAAATCGTAGCTTTTGTGGATTATGTTATTTCAAGATTCTCGTTTATGTAACTAAATATTTAATACAATTACATAAATGTATCTTATGTGTTGTTTGTTGCCAAAAGCTCCGTTTCTTACATAAGAAACGGAGCTTAACGGAGAACTACATAGTTCTGTTCAAAGTAGGTTATAATTATATTATAATAATATTTATACATTAAAATAAATTCGTTGTTTAATATAGAGACGCTTTTTAAAAACAAAGATACAAAAATAGCAGAATATTTAAGTTTTTAACTTTTACGCTAAGGTGAATGTTTAAAATGACTAAGATCTACATTGAATAAATAAAAATATAAATGTAAATTATATCGTTATTATCTATAAAATAGTTTTATGCATTTGCCTTATCTCACTAATGCAGTTTGTTATTACAATCTTCCAATCAGATAAGACTAGCGATATGACAAGAATACAGGATAAATGTAACGTACAATAGATACTGTTTACATGAAACTAACCATTTACCACTTTATGTTTAATATATTACATCGAACCTTGATTACTATCGTTACACAGTTCCAAGGTTATAGTAATTGAGCGCTATTGATACATTTAGATCATGTTTGGACTTGTTTTACTTGATACGAGAACAATATGCGCAATTAAAGTTGACCGATTTGAGCTTAGTAAAAATGTTTGCTTTACCTACTATAGTTACTAGACCTCCTTTGAAAGAGAGGTAGACTAAACAATCATCATCAGAAGTCTGTAACAGTACACTGCTGGACATAGACCTCTCCTTAGCAAGAATATTTGGGTTTACTATATCACACTGACCTGGTTTAAGGCTAGTTTCAAGTTTTCCTTCTCTTTGCAGTGATATTGACTTACATATTTTGTTTCTTTCGTTGCCTCTTACAACATCCTTGGAAAGAATAGGAATGGTGTCACTCTGTATTCTTAATCTATCACCATACGGAGACTCGGCAATAACGTTCCGCAAGCCCGCACTCCACATTTCGTATTATCATAGACTCAAAGATTCACGCGAGGAATTTATATGTTATAAAAAGCTTTAGCTTTTACTGCCACATCCATGCGTTAAAACATCGATTTTCATAACCATCATAGAACATCTCTCATCATAGAACCATCAGTTGGGATCGGTTGAACTCTGATAAGGATAATTAATCATGTGCCAGCAGAGCGATGACCATTAGGCGCGATGCTGAGTCACCTCTACGCGGTGGTCGCAGCCACTGGATAAATGGCCAGGCTCAATGAAACACTTGTTAAATACTTTTTATAGGGGTTAACCCAACAGCCGAGAAAAGTTCTCAGCGCCTTACACTACACTTTTGATTACCGTTACAGCATTTAGTAACGTTGGTTTGTTTTTTTACTATCAACTGACTTGGTTGAACGATTTATTAATAGTTTTGTTGTGAACTTTATCGTTTTCCATGAGAGTATACCATATATAGTAGTAAAGCAAGTAATAAGTAGAGTAAGTAATATTATAAATAAAAAGAAAAGTATTTTCTTCTTTTAGATGTTACTGCCTAACTTCTAAACTTTTCACATACGCTTACTGCTTCGTTGGTCTAGCGGCTAGCGTATGCGACTCGATCAAGAGATCTTAGATGCGATGCTCGGGTTGGATTAAAAAGTATTATTGAGTTTTTCTGTTCACAGTAATACTTAACAACAACTTGGAGTCTGAAATTCTTCCCGCACCAGAGTTTGCAAACGCATTTGTACACTAAAACATCTCCTGCGTAGTTCGAAAGCGAAAGTTCGTTCGTGAAATCGACTAGGAGATTATCATCGAACGCTTACAAATAAGCCAAAGATGTACCTTTAGAACAGATTAGTTTCATACGATTTTTCTAAATTTATTGTCACAATTTACATTAACAAAAGTGAAAATGTAGGCATTTATAATTTTTTTTGAATAGACATAAATCTATAAGACAGGAAGATTCTGATATGTTGTGTGTATATTTTAACAAATTGAGTCTTCAACAGCTGCCATGTTTTTGCATAGCGACGTGTGATGTCAAGTTTTGCAACTTAGGTGGTCAAGTCATATATTGGCAAATTTAGTGGTATACTATTGACCACCAATAACAAATGGCTCTCATTCATTAATAAAATATGCTTGACAGCTCATTCACAACAAACAGCGGGGTGGTGACATTGTAAGTCCGGAAATACGTCCGTCAGTAACATATTGACATCTCAATTCCACAGTTTCCTGACTCGTGCTGGCGTTCGATAAATATATTGTTGTAAATCATTACTGTTCTCCATAATTAAGTAACATCTTGAAATATTTATGAACAGATTTGCAGTAGGTAGACAAATGGTTGGTATATTATTTTTCTCAGTGCCGGTGGACTTCAGTATAAAGTTCAGTAATGAACAAAATAGACTGATTTTTATATAAAACTAGTTTTTTCTGTCGATCCCATCTTATGACTTACTTTGAGTCTGTGCAAGAGAGCTAGTCAAATGACTTAGAGTTCTCCTTTTTATACAATTAAATTGGTAAGCACTCTGTAATATATAGGTGTAATTATGTCACTTGTACTGCAAGCAAGCTACGACTCAGACAGTGATATCAGACCTTAGGCAGGCGATCTATCTAATTTCGAAATACAACGTTTTAGTCTAGACTTTACTCCCAGACCATCACTCATGGCAACCGGAAGCTTTTCTTTACTCTCCAGAATCGTACGTCTTTTTTGTGACGGTGAAGTGCTCATACTCTGTACACAGCTCCTTTAGCCAACATCGGCAAGGTGGTGGAATTATACAAGGTCTCTATTCCGGCCATGGGCTAAAAATGCTATCGGACAATTAGTATTACTGGAATTGACGCTATACATATTTAGCTATTAATTACTGTAAAGCCGTAAAAGGATATTTTATGATTGATGTTCAACAATTTTCTACAAGAAAATATTACAAATTGCTATAGATTCATGACTTAGACTGTAATTTGTTATTATGAGATATGTATTTGTATGTATAACATTTATTATTGTCATTACTTAATTAAGAGACATATATACTTTATTCATTAACTCTTAATTAGATAGCATATGTCGTGTCAAATAGGTAATGGGATTAGAACTGCTTTTGCAAACTGTTGTAATAACTTAAAACTGCGAAATAAAAGTTGCAAGCAAACCAATAGTCGATAGGATTAGTTCACCGTCGCCGGACCGTAGACAAAAGTGGAAACTTTTTAAATTGAACGGACGCTCGTCGGAGAGCGATGTGCTATAAAGGTGCGCTACTCGCTACGCAACAACATATATATCGATTTTCTGATTTAGCCTCCCCCAACAGATAACGATGACAGGTAACAGACCACCTTTGTGACTCTCTCGCTCGTATTTGAAATATTAGAAGCACAATCATCAGAGGTTTTATATAAAGCATAAAGTGAAACTAAGCTTTGGTTGTATAGGATGTTTATTTATTCACATTATGTCTTTCTTGAGTAAGTGAATTCCTAAAAATAGCGATAATACATCAATTTCTGTAATAAACTTCGTCTCGCTTAAATGAATAAATACCTCTTCGAAATACTTCTTTTATTTGGCTCTCACTATCTACTTTACTTCATTGACTTACTGTAGAATTTTCGTGTTATAGTTACTCTTCGGCGTTAGGAACTGTAATAACATTTGAAGAATCGGCTGATCTGTTGTAATTTAATGACAATATATATTAAAACCAGCAGTACTGTCAAAAATCAAAGTATGAAAATTTTCCTATGGCAAATACTTAGATTTGGGGACCATATCTGTCAAAAGTATGTTCAGAAGTTAACTTTTCAGAAGGATACCTGTAAAATTACGAAATTTTCCGACGACTGCCACAAAGACAACACCTCGACCAACGGAATTAAATTAAAAATAACAAGTTATACTTAGTGGCAGAAAAGAGAACTCTAGCTATAGTTCTAAATTAAAAATCTTTGCAGATTACATAAAACAGACTCTTTCTTTTTTTATTTTCTCAGATCAACTTGATGGAATAAAATATTTATAATACACAATATCTAAAATAATTATCTCCGTCACTATTAGTTAAAAAATTACATTAAAACTTTGCGTGTATTTTTAAAAAGCAAAATCTTATCGACAATATCAAAATATTTGCCACCTTTCAATGGGCAACTTATTCAAATTTCTTACCCTCAACACAGACATGGTCAATCTGAGATGAAATTTTTAATTAACTTTAGTTTAGAGAAGCTCCTCTCGAAACTGGCATTACTCACGGAAAATCTAAAAAAAATCTCAACATTATGACAACATAGACTCAAATTTAAAAAAAATTATAATCGGGGTCTCTTCTAGCTACAAACGCTCGTAGACAAACGCTCATATATTTATGTCCCGAAGACTTTGATGTAGCTTCTTTCAAACTTAGAAATACAGCTGGAATTAGTAAGCATATTTATGTGCTAGATTGTACAGCTATTGAAGTCCATGTAGTTTTGCAGTTACTCTGCCTATCGAAGCAAATATTGGTCGCCTCAATTCGTTTTCGTACGATAACCCAACACCTACATTTCTGTTAGGAAAAGTATGCATCGTCCTAGGATAGTAGAACGTATCACGTTCTGGGGATTCAGAATTCCAAGCTCTTTACATAAACTTTAAGCTTTCCTGTTAATATGGTATGTGAAGTACTTAGTTGTTGAGCACACTGATATATGTTCAGTCCCTCTGTTTGCAAATACTTTTGTGTAACATTATGTTCACGCAGGATCAGATTGCTAGAAGCCTAAGTAACATAAAAATGAAAATGATTGCATAGCGACTTACAAACTGCATCAGTACACGTGTTTAAGTGTTCGTTTGTTTCAATCAGTTCTTTTAGTTAATGTTTCTTTGTAATGATGTTTGTTGGAATTTATAGCATCAGCTCTAGCACTGCAATGTCTATCCTGAACTATTTTTAAACTTTTTCCTGTGGCTGCTAAAAGAGCTTACAAAAAACATATTTGCTACATTGTAATTGTTGCTTATTAAAAAATAAGTACTTACCTATAATAGACTTTCTGAAGGATTTTTGTCCGTACTAAAATTATACGGCAAACTTGTACTTTTTTTGTAATATAGTAACGAAAAGTTACCTGTTTATTTGTTAAGCATCCAACGCTAAATAAAATTTATTATGTAAATAATATTTTCTGTGCCTCTTACTACTTAATCTCATGATCACTTTTGCAATAGTAGAAGGTAAGGATTTGTTATTACAAAAATCTTTGGGTACAACTAATCCACATGCTTATCAAACAAATGTAATACCTATCCAATTGTACGCTACATAACATTTAAAAGATAAAGTAGCAAATACGCCTAGTTATCAATTAAGATAAACGTATTACAACAATACAACAGATAAAAAGCTCAATAAAATAAAGTGTAGCATTAACAAAGATATATGGCATATACTGTGCAGAGGTTCCTTTGATTGGACTCCGATTTATTGTGCGGAAATGCCGTTACTACGTAATATTTCCGCCCCGCACTATTCATTTTCCCTTTTTTACAGAAAAAAGGGCGCGATACGTCTTAATCAAAGCTTCTACTTTGTCGAGGGCGAGAGCCACAGCGCCTACCCTCACAGATAAAACTTTTACTACAAGCAACCCCATAAAATGTACAGTTCACTAGCTAGAGATAGAGAACTTTTTTAGCATATGGTTTATATCAAGATACAAGAAAATCGTTTTCACAGTGGGAGATTTCTTTGGGACAAATAAAAATAGTGTTAGCATCGGTGTGTTATCAGGTCATTCATCATAAACGGATTTAAATAAATTTTATAACTTTTACAGATCAAATTTAAATTGTGCATTTGTTTACTTTTGAAATCACAGTTACAGTAATTCTTTTTCATAAATATCTTGAACAAATATAACAATATCTTGCCATGAATATATTATTATTAAAATAAGAAATTGGCCATTACTCCAGTCGATAAGACAAATGATTGGCCTGGCTCGCCCTGCGGAATCGAAACATAACCCCAAAATGCTTGCATCCGCCTCGGATGATATATGCGAGGGTATTTCCTGACACCGGCCAGTAGCTACTTGATTTAGCGGAAAGTCAGATAAAACCTAATGCGCACAACAAAAAATATATCACAATACCAGCGCCATAAATATGACGGCCTGTCGTAAACCTTTATGTCTGTGCGTTGTTGCTGGCACGTGAAAAATGACTCTTGCGATACATATAGGAAAACTAAAACATTTTATGCGAATGGCGGATACTAGTAGAATTATTACGATACAAAACATAACTTTCTACATAAAAAAGACGTAAGAAAAACCTACACATCTGCGTAAAAATCACAGATTTTTTCGTAAAAGATGTGCAGTTACTTTGTTCAGATAATAATATTATTAAACGGGTACCAAGGCATTTAATTTTGCTTTTAAAATATTCATATTCGCTAGCGGCTAATCCGTGTAAAAGCCGTTACGACGTGACGACAGCCAATAACAAAAATGAAAATCATCGGGCGCTCCAGGAAGTAGGTTATTAATATTCGTTAGGTATACAACATAACGTGTTTATTAGAGAAGGGCAATAAATCCACTTGGTCGCGAGGGTGCGCGGCTCAAGGTTAGCCGCAAAATGGTTGCAGCGCGTGCCGCCTAAGCTGAAACGATGTTCTTCAGATGCTACTAACATATTTGATGATGGTGATTTACAATCAGATCAGATTAGGAAGTATATTTTGTTGAAATAACTGTGCAACACGTGACTGGGGTGAGGTCGAATTTACTAGTAGGTATTAATTATACATATTTATAGTCTGAAATGACTGGGGAATATGTAAATCAGAGTTTATGCTATTTTTACACGCATAAGTATAAAATTTAAGTTTAATGGGATATGCGGTAATAATTCTTCCACACACGCTATATTCTTGTGTGGGAAGTTCACGCAGGTCGATGGTTGACAATAACCGGTTTGTGATATAGTACGAGTACATACAAAGCGTAAGATTTCGTTAATATGTTTTGTTTCACATTGATAGTTACAACGATGTATACAAATCGCTTCAAAAAGTTTTGCATTGCTAAAGTGAACAGCGTATCCCTTCCTGGTGCCAGGTGCATAAATGCTTTAGCTACCTTATCTGTTTCAAGTCGACTGCACGCTGACCGCCTCACCGCTTCGTACTCGCTCGTCCATCATAACGATATTACGCTTACACCGACAATATTGTATCCATATTGCTTTTTCATAAATTTTTACATACCCAATAATACACCTTATTGTATTCACATAAGGTCAAAACTCCTGCAATCGATGTTAACTAAATCAATACACCCCACTGTCGCTGGAAACAATCCTTGGATTTATCAGCGTACAATAATGTCATACGATTTTGAATCCTATACTACATCTTAATAATACGCTTTTCCTATGTAAAGTGCGATCAGTGTTTAGTGATGTTTTGTCCAAGCGGCTATAATATGCTAAGTCATAAATATGAAGCACTTATTAGGTCTTATCACGTTTACAAATGCGTCAATGAATAGGAGTAAGAATAAGTACCAATATACTCGTATAATCAGTTTAGATGCTTAGAACAATTTTCGTTTAAAGATTGTCAAAAACACAGAAAAAAAAAAACTATAATTTAAATTACTTTTACTGAGTAATGTTTTAATGTTATAGTGTACTTTCAAATGTCGATACAAATAATAATAACAATAAAAAAGAACAAGACACTAGAATAACAGAGATGACATGAACCTAATAGTCTAAGAGCAAAATTAAAAATCTTTGATCTGTTTTCTTTGCCGTTTCTTAATAAACGTTCTTTTAGTTTTATTAACACTTCCTTTTCTTTTTTCTTTTGTTTATTATCTATTGATAAACTTAACTACCATAAATAAACAAATGATAAATTTATACCATAAAATTAATATTATTTCAGCCTTTAACTTATTTTTTTACAAACTCTAAATTTTACACGACTAGATCATCAATAAACCAAAGAAAAGTTGATGAACAAATTTTGATATACATATTTTACTACTTATGTTTGAATATTGTGACTGTCTTGCTTTAAAACAATGTACTTTTAATTTACGTAAAACGTTGTAAAAGTACATGTCTATTGTTGCATAGAATTCGAGTAGGGATGTTAAAAATGTTTTATATACACATACTTGTTATTTTAAGCAACTATTTAAAATTTGTGATAGACCCCCAAGAACGTTTATAAAAACAAACTGCCAATCTGTCAAAAGCCGGAGCCCCGAAAGGCTGTATATCTTCATGTTGTGTATTACACTAATCGGCTTATCACTCGCACCAACAATCAATCGCTCCCATTTGGCTCTTATGAAAGAGAGCGATTCAATCGAAGGCGTTTCAAAATTTTATTGAAAATAATTCTCAATTTGTTTGGCTATTGTCCCGCTACTGACGACTTCAACCTTTGTGCTATGTTATTATTTATTTAATAAACGGCGACACTCCTTTGTTAAAACGCTTTTGATCAATGCTACGAAGGCGTTGGATTCATTCTTAGTTTTGTGAAGGTTGTGAAGATATTCACACATCTATAATCGGGCTTTAGAAAGCTTTAAATACTGCAATTTGCAACGAAAAAGAATTACAACCATTTATTTTTACTTCATGTAATGTGTGTACTTAAGGTGTAGCGCGCTAGTTTTATTTTGTTACTTATTTGGATCTGAGTTTTCTTATGAGAGTAGGTAAAGTAGTACATTCTGGATCAAAAATCTTTTTTAATTTATAATATACTAGTTTACCTATTTCGATTTTAAACTTTAACCAGTGCAATCTAGATTAAAAAAGGTAATAAAAAAAAAATTTGCACACTTTTTGGCAATGTAGTTTATTGTTTCATGCTTTTTTAGAAGGTTTTAAATGCTTAGTAATGGTAAATTAGTTAGTTTTAGATAAATAACATTAAATAACCAATTAACTTTCAAATATATATCTTATATATTTTTTTGTATTTAAATTTTATGCCCAATGTTGCAAAGGCGGACTTAATGCCGTAGGCATTTTCTGTCAGTCGCCGTTAGAGCAATGCAGAGCCAAACATTGTAGATGCACAATTGCGTAATATTAATACATGTATTGCGTGTACTCATAGTGTAATACACATAATGCGTAAGTGTAGTGTGTGTATAAATATATATATATATAAACATACATGTACATAAATTTACATTCTATAAATTTTAGAAGAAGAGAGGCTAAAATTGTGGTAAATCCAAAAAGGTGTTTATAAAATGTTGTCGCAACAGACAACCAAAACTCGAGGGAGCTCGTTCCATAACAGGACAGATTGAACCAGGAAATTAGAATGCACAAAGTCAGAGTAGTGAGTAGAACAGTGAAGCAGTAGCAGATTGTTTAAAGACCTAAGATATTTAGCGTGGTTTGTACATAATACTGAAATTTAGTAGTTAAGTAAGAAGGAGAAGTTGGAGAAAAGAGTATAGAGTAGTTAATGGTCGTGTACCTTGTCGTCAACAGAAGTGGAATCAATCAGGAATGTTTAGTTAATATGCAACGCATCGTCACTCAGCATGACGATATCCATTTACCTGAAGTAACGCTTGTAACGAATCCTAGACTTGGGTTTAAGAAATTTGAGGAAGTAGGAGAGGCAAATTAAATCATGATGTGAGGATCCAGAAGTTACCAGAAGTTTCAAATTGACCATCAGAGAAAACAAAGGAAAAATTGGAAATGAATGGAAATGAAAAAGTTTTCCTTAATTAATAGGCAAGCAAAAAGTAACATACCTATTTAATGAGAGTCTGCAGTTGCATGGAGATATCGCCTTTATGGCAGTCCTCTATCGTCTCTATTATGGAGAGTATTCTCACGGTCTTCCAACTGGCCCCACCTTCTCCCTTCCTCTATACTACAACACGTGCTAGCTTTGGAAACCACCCTTTTTGAGTGGAAGACATATGATTTCGAACTAAACGGTTTAGCTCTTCCTTCCTGTACAAACCAGTCAAAACCTGGCACGATAATCCCGAGTCCTTTAAGCAGGGTGTGAAAAAGCATCTCACTAGTCGATCCCATAGTGTAAGACCCCATGTTGTCTACATTCGTAATGAGTATAGTGACCACTACTCTTGTATTCTACTAATGCTTTCCATCAAACATTCCATCTCTGTATTAAAAAAAAAAAGATATGGCAATGTTGGATACTATAAGTAAGTTTTACATAACATGAATAAGATGCAAAACATATGCATCTCGTATTAAGTTTGAGAGAACCATGTTTCTGTAACACATATGTCACAGACTGGCTCTACCGGAGTAATCTCAAATCTTCTCAGACAACTGTAATTTCCATTGCTTTACACCAATTAAGTGTCACTGTCCAGCCACGCACAAACAGTTTATATGTTTTAAAATATATTTACGACTATTTATTTCTCTTTATTGTATACATAAACAAAACAAAAGAAGAAATGAGTTACAAAATATATAAATGTCACAATATACTTTACTTTTACAGATTTACTCCAATACAATAACTTAGTGATGTAAAAAAAAATTGCTCCATTCAAGACTGTCAACACTGTAATATCATCCTTTGGAATGCCGCCAATATACATATGAAAATATCTATCTGTTGTGAGACCTTGTTTAAAATATTTAACAATTGTACAAGAGGAACTGTTAAAGATTTGTTCGGACCACGGGGCTGTCAAATGTTCTCTCACTCAGCGTCAGTGTTCCCAACACTAGACTTCATCAGTAGCCGAGTAAGCCAAGTAATTTTAATGACATCAATATTTGAGGATTATTAAATTTTCTTTGAAAAACTAAAAAACTATATCTATCTAAGACTAGAATACAATACACCTCAAGCTTATGAAACCAACCATCCAAAGAGTATTGGGTGTTTAAGTGAATAGAATGTACCCATTCTCCACATTATTTAGGGTAACGATAACGGTTAAATTTGTTTTGTGTTTAGATATTATAAAACTATATGTAATTATTAAGTTGTAATGTACTAGAGAAGCTTTTTCAATCAAATGTTAGCGCGCAACTTATAGACAGTCTGAGGCAATCGAGGCCCAGTGTGATTCTTATTATTCTGCCGTTCTGTTTATTCTATTTTAGTCTATTATTCTGTTTGTTTTTGTAAAAATATATTTTAATAATAATGTATTTTGTAAAAATAAAAAATATAATTTTAGTTAACAGTAGCTGTTTAGATTAATAACTACAAGTATTAAACTATCTGATGATAAGTTACACTATTATCTTTTTTTCATAATGAATTGCTTTTAATATGTTGTTAACACGCAGGATGGCATTTTTTAATGTAAATCTTAGTCAGAATTTTGACACTCGACCACTACGAGCTTAGCAGGGCGACTAATTGCGTTGGTATTGCGCCACGACGACGTATGATGCAAAAAATTTTACGCAGTATCTGTTCTAAACGTCGTAATAGTAGTTCAATGAGCTTAACAGGAATTCTAAATGATAGCAGTTGTATGTGTCCATGAGTGAAAGTAGTCACTTAACATCGAGTTAGCCGTCTGCTTACTCCCTGACATCATCATCATCAACAACTTTTAGTAATCCACTGCCGGACAAAGGTCTCACTTTAGAAAACAGGTTTTGGCATACTCCGTTGTCTAGACGGGATAGAATAGGATTTGTTTCAAGTTTTCCCTAGTAGTATCAAAATTATTCTATTTTATAAAAATACTTACACACATTTGATCCATTAAATCGACAAGTTTGCTCCAGACGTTTCTTAACTATGAAATAGTATATTTTGCTCAGTCTATAGTTTAGTTAAAAGTTGAAAGTAGCAATAAATAGAACAGGTGAATAGAAAACGCTAAGGCTACAAGTATTTCAGTAATCGGGTCGCAAGCTATCGCGGTTGGCAGCCCGCGATTAGATAAACGCCCGGGACTGGTAAATATTGAAACAGACAACAATGATCCGTCACACATCGACCTGTCGATGTACTTCAATATCATCACGGTGGAATATTTTCGCATCTTTATTTTAAAGATAATAATATAGTAAAATGAACTATGGTAAGAGTATTGTAAAGTCCCCCGCGACATAGGATTTATTCCTAGAGCGGGTGTAGTCTCTTTTTTATAAAAAAAAGATTAGTAAAGGTAATTAAAAAATGAGGGCTTTATCTTTTACAAAATTATATAGTAAAACTATTAGTAATTGTAGTTCTAGTTTGATGATGGGAAATTTGAAATACCTATCTGCTGATATTTTCAGGATAATATCACATTGGACTTTAAGTTTAAAAGGCCAACTATACTCCATGCTTTATCAATTTTTTTTATGAGAGTTCCATAGCCCATAGTGTTTAACATCAGGCTATTATGTTTATCATATGAACTAAAATTCAGTGATTTTTTTTTAATTTTTTGACGTTTATGTTATAATTAAAATAAATTATCATTCTTTTGGCACTGAACATAAACACCGATCAAACAAATTGAGACAATTTTCTTAACAATTGTGTATATTTTTTTTCACAATGATGTTGGCCTCAATTTCGATGTGTGGGAAGTGATATATTATTCAGAGTAGTCTTGAGTCATTTTAAGATTTATGCGAATACTTCTCCTAATCCATAATCTACTAAATACTGAAAACGATCAATATAATTAACCAATATTGTTATTTAGATGTAACAGATAATAAATAACATAAATAAATATTTCGGATATTTAACACACAACACCATCTAGTTTCAAACTAAGCACAGCTTGTACTATGATAACTAGACTGACTGATAGAATGCTTATATACTTTTTTTGAAAACACATTAATATACATACATAGAAAGCACCCAAACTCCGAAATAAGCATTTACAGATCATACAAACATTTGGTCCGACCCGCGAATCGAACCCGAGACCTCAATATAACAGTCGCAGCTGTTACCGCTACGCCACCTAGGCAATCAAGCAATCGATGTACTGTGTATACACAACAGTATATTCTTTACATACTATACTTTATCTCACAGGCAAGCAAAGCCACCTTTTCCTTGCCACAATCCTAGTACAGAAGTGATATACTCTTTTAGGTATCGACATCAACCATGCTGTGTTAAACCACGTTAGATCTGAAAATTTTGTTGACGTCCAGCAATAGACGTATGTTAGCGTCAGCTAACCCCCATAGTTAAGAATCTGACCATATGTTAAATTACGAAAATTTGAGGAAAAAAGATCTAAGTTATCATTAGGATAACAGAAATGTTACATTATTTGTGCTTTACTCATTACCTAGGAAATAAGATAAGGTAACCTATTTAACTTTTATATAAACACATGGAATTTGTTTTTTTATAAACATTTTTCTTTTTATTTCCTCGACTTTATACATTCAACCGTTACGTGTAATTAAAACTATACGAAACCATAAACTAGACTGCGTTGTTGGTGTAGCGGTTCCATAGGTCGGTATTCTTTAGTCTTGGGTTCGATTCCCAAGTCGAGCCAGAAAATTGTATTTGAGTTTTACTGACTATAGAAATGTTAATAACAGTCTGGAGGTAGGAAGTTGAAGTCGTAACCCACGTGCCTCGGGGAGTACGTAAAGCCGTCGGTCCTGCGCCTGATCTCTCTCTGGTCGTGTCGGATAGTCGTCCTATCGTAATGTGTGGGTGTAGGAACAGAGTGAAAATATATTTACATACACACTTCCGTACTATGATATCTCCTACGACTACTAGTCTCTGTTGAGACTGGCCACCATGGTCGAAATCAGCTAGGACATTCTCATAATTAAAACTGCAGCTATTATTTTATGGGATGAAAATCTTCAACAATAACATTTGTAATGGGTTTACACCATTATATTAGGTAGATATATATTTTTTTTTAAATAAGAGACATACCAAAGTGACCCTATTCTGCCTGATGGAAAGCATGAATAGAATCCAAGAACAGTGATCGCCGCACTCACTGCAAACGAAGACAGTGCAGTATGGCGACCCACGCTATGGCGGCCTAGTGAGATGCTTTTTAACGCCCCGCTTAAAGAACCTGGGATCGTAGTGGGAGGGAAACACGTGCCCTGGTAATGAATTCCAGGCTTTAACCGATTTGCACAGGAAGGAAGAGCCGAACCGTTTAGTTCGGGAGCGTATGTCTACCATTCTGAAACGGTGACTTCCAAGGCCAGCACGAGTTGTCCTGTAGAGGTATGGAGGGCATAGGATCAGTTGGAAGAGTTCGTCAGAACACTCTCCTTGATAAAGGCGATAGAGGACTGCCATAGAGGCGACATCTCTTCGCAACTACAGAAACTCAAGGGATTTAGTGACTTTCGAGTTATTGATAATCTGGACTGCTATTATTATTATTATATACATTTGCTATTGAGAAACTTCAGATTGTCTCTATATTTTGTTCATTATTGAGTTTCCCAGTTAATCTAGACAGACAAAACTTCTTTTTAATAAAATTTTAAAGAGAAATAAAAGTACATAAAATACTTGTCATTATTTTAATATTTTGATAATAATTTATATTTAACACATTTTTACAATCTTATTTGAATTCATTACCTATTGGTAAGGACATAAAATGTGCGATTATTGGTAAGTCGAACAGTATTACAAAGGTATTTACCGATATAATTCCTATTACTTTCTATACCATCATATCTACTACAGTTAAAGGAATGTAAACTTGATAAAATAGTTTCTGCATCGGTAACTAATCACACAAGTATGTACATAATATACATTTGTATCTAAAGTTACTAGTACGTATTTAATATAAAACTTTATTTGAAATATACATAAATAACTATTAACTAAATATATTCGACTATGATAATACTGAAACTTACAACTACAATATTGCATTTTGATAAAATCTGGTCATTTCTCATAGTATTACTTATCTAAAAGTGACGCAGGTTTTTACACAAATATACAAACTCCAAACGAAGTGGAATGTATCTGATCACTAGTTGCATTAGCGCCGATAAAGACGTACGTTTTCTATCATAAGAAGATTTCACTCACTCTCAATAACTATATTACATATAAGTAGGAACTCCAGATACCTTCAAATTTCCAAATTAAGTACTTTAACGAGTACTCACGATTAGTATTCGAGTTGCTTTTTCTTTGAACAATAATTTTAACAATTCCATAACGAACTAAAATTTTGCTCCTTATATAAAATGTCGCAACTTTTGCAAATTTCGATAATAATTTGTAATTCTTTTGTGATATATTTGATTTCCTTTGGATACCTACGGAACTCACACTGAATACGATACGATCCCATTTAGTACCTAATATCTAGATAAATTAGTTCTCTAATAATATTAAGATTTTTCAATATCGAAATCTTAACTTATTCAAATTTCGAAGTTATGAAATTGGAGTAGAAGTCATACGAAAGACAGATAAAAAACACGTATTTCATCGTGGTCAGGGGCGGTTATTATTACTTTAAATCACTGGCGAGCATCAAATTTTGCAACAGTATACGACAACAGACTAGTAAATCACATAAAACAGTGACGCATAAAGCGCTCTTCACCACCAGCAACCTCCAGACTGTGGTCCGTGACCTGCTACAGAGGGCTGATGATGCATAGACTGATGGTACGGAGGAAGGGACATGCTTAATGGTGGCAACCCATCAGGCTTTCCAACGCAAGGCCTCCCATCCTTCACCAACACTGGTACGGCTACACGCCTTGGGGAATTTAATCCACCAACATTCAAGTCATGCGCTCCTTTTTCTTGCACAGCACGTTTAGTTTTATATCTGTGGTTTTGGAACCAAATTTTAACCTGTGTTGGTGTCAGTCTTATTAAACTAGCCAGATGCTCCCTTTCCGGTGCAGATAAATATCGTTGTTGGCGGAATCGTCTTTCTAACTCATAAGTTTGAGCTTTTGAGAAGAGAACTCGACGTTTACGTTTCTTGTGGGCTAGATTGGGGTCAGAGCTGATGTTTGCACTCGGTTCATGGTCATTTTCATCGTCGTGATCGATATCGTTGTCGTCTGGTTCATGTTCGTGGTCATGCTCGTTGCGTGGATCGTTGACTGGTGGCGAAGCAGCTGATGGTCCTACGTAAGAAAGCTCTGAAGCACGAGAAGTACTATCAGGGCTCGCTTGCTGACCGATAACACCTAGGACAAAAAATATATTGTTAATAATCAATAATCTTCTGATTTTTAAACAAAATATTCATGGATTATTATATTTATTAATTTAATTAATAGATATAAAAAAAATTAGATAATGTGAAATATTGAAAGAAAAAACACTCGGAAAGTAATTTTACGATAAAATGTAAGATTGATATACCTTAAATGTCATACTAATAAAGTCAGTAAAATTTTTAAGACATTCTTAGGAATGTCATGAGAAATAAATTTGCATGAATATTCTTTCAAACAACTCAATTTATTCGGAACTTCACAAGTAATATCAATAAAACCACTAAACAAAACTGTTACAAACACTCACATACAAATCCTCAGTTAATCTTTACGAGGGTTACGCTCTATTTAACTGTGACTAGATGTGATGTTCGAATGAATAATAGAAAGGAAAAAAATCTCGACAAACGTAACAGTGTTCGTTATTTCGTTATTCACCCCTCAAACCTTATTTGTTTCACACGGATATGATAATACGGACGGTCGGGAGTGCGACTGGGCGTGGTAGCCATCGGGGGTAGGTGTGCAGGGGAGAGGCGGCAGGGTGCGCCACACCCAACCCCCGGCAGCTGGTAACCTTTGTTCAACGATCGCCTAGCTTACCTACGTAAGCGCATCCAGGAAATTTAATAAAGTATTGAGTCACGGATTGTCTTTATCTCCAAGATTAGTACCTCCTTATTGTGGTGTTTCTTATCCGAATATCTTTGGGATGATAATTTTATTCAAATTGTATTTGGACATGAGATTTATCATAACCATTCGGTGTCTGATATAAGATTTTTAGATATGAATAAAGGAACATAATTGAAAAAGGGAGAATTGTGAGCAAGACTAAGTCATAATTATTGTAAAACAGAAGAGTGAACAAACTGAGCTTACGAAATTTGCAAACAAGCACATTGGCCCACACTATTAACATCGTGCCTATAGTTACTAGTATGATATAAATAAGTAATGGTATAATGTATATAAGTGTAGATACTGCCACTGAGGGTGTCTAAATCTCGAGAACAAATGTGCTAAAGGATTTAAAAATTACTTCTTAAGTATTTGGAATATGTATTGACTTTTACATTTTGATACTGATGATTAATTAACAAGAGTGAAAAGATGTCGTCTTTGCTGAAATATCACACATTTGATCCCTTTATACCGACTTTTCATGGTTCTTTAAATTTAGTGTTTTTATGCTAACTTTAACATGAAGTCAATTTTCTACATTTATTTCTTCTTTGGAGCAGAAAGTCGAAAATGTATAAAAGCATAGTTTTAAGAGCCACTTCACCGACTATTTGTACAGTCGTGTGCAATTGTCTTATATTTACTGAAACTGAACATAATTGAATTGATATACTATAATGTCTATTTTATGTTATTGAACACCTTACCTATTGTATTTTTATGAAATAATCAAAACTAATATCTTCACTTAAATATAATAACAAAAAACACTTTTTACTTTTTAAAAAAAGCAAGGCAGAGTTTGATGTACTCAGAGACATAGGTTGGTATGTATTTCAAGTTAATTACTTAATAATAGGTACCGAGTGTTCCGTAATTTTTTTAGAAACTGTACCTATGTAATACTACTACAAGTATAGTGTTTACTGAGTACGTTCTCATCCTTTAATATTTAGATGTACATTTTTTATGTTTTCTCATTAGAATTGAAATCTCACTAAGATTTCTTTTCAGCCGAGCGTATCAACTTTCTACAAAATTAATAGTCCGATTTAGAGTCTGTTTTATAGTCCTTAATTAAAAATGTTTGTATCTGTAAATATTATTATAATATAAATAGTCAATAGAAAGAGGTTGATAAAAATTTTATTTGTTAACGTATAAATTCGTCCAAATAAAACTCCTGTTGTAAAATTTTAAAAAGCTATCAAACGATAACAAATTTTAATAACTTTGAATAAATCAACATAAAAGCTCTAAGTTCAAAGAATCACGAAAATTCGGAATAGAGATTAGGTGTACGATATTTCAGTAAAATTGGTATAATAGGAAAATCGTCACAAATGTCTTTAACAATCAGAGAACGACTCTAACCTGCGGGTTCTTTTAATAAATAATGATTTAACACAATGAGCAGTGGTTCTAAAATCAACGTTACTTAAGTTCTGATAACATTTATCATCATCTTTTGGCACAATTTAGAAAAAACTAGATATAGATAACGCATAACTAATTCGTCATTTTAAATGAAGGCAGAACAATAAAATCTATAACTGTCGTTGAATAATGTTCAAATTGCATCCCTAACAACCGCAAACAACGTGTAATTGATAGCCAACAGCTGCCTCCATAGTGTTCACGAGCAAAGCAGTATCTATTGGTGACAAATTCGTTTCACGTCTCACCCCTCACATTAAACAATCGAGGTGTTTGGTAGCGCCCCAAATTACCCTCTAGGGCGTGAACTGTTCCCAACCCCATTTAATTCTTATGAGATTTTATTTATATTTCTGCTAGCTCACAAATCCGACATCGTATTTTCCGAGTATATTAAATTCTAGATTACAGTACTTCCAACCAAAAATCAAAATGCAATCTACGAACAAGCATAAAAAACACACGAGGCTGTCGAGCATATACAATTTTAATTAAGGCTACTTTAAGTGTAGGCCTACTTGAAAATTAAAATAAAATGTATAAACTAAACACATATGAGTAAGCAATCATTTTCGCCTAAGTTCATCATTGAAAGATTGTAACTTGTAACCAAAAATCAAAATGCACACTATGAAAAAGCAAAAAAAAAAACACTTGAGCCTCTCTGTTTGTGGAATATATACAATTTTTATTAAGGTTACTTTAGGTGTGGGTTCATCTACATGAAAATTAAAATAAAATATATAAACTAAACACCAATCAGAGAACCATCATATTTGCCTAAGTTCATCATTGAAAAATGAAGAGAACTTATGTTGGTTGTTAAATAATATTATGCTTTTTAAATGTTCCAGTATGACGACAACGGAAGGCTTTGCCATATTTTTTTGTAAAAGCCTTGTGTTTGGTCCTACAATGCATTAAACAATGCTAATATTGATGAAATATATCTGTACATACATTTGATAGAGTGTTAAATAAGCTACATATGTTTGTAAAAGTAGCAAATTACTCTGACATATATTTATTTGTACTTATATTTTAATGCTATATGATGCGTGTGAGCGAACCAATAAAACTCTCAAAACACCAATCAATCAACGCCAGATATGTAGAATCGTTGTTTTACAAGCAATCCAATGTACGAGTGTATGTAGTGTGCCGAAAGTGTTAGATAAGCGATAAAAATAATTAATGACAACACTAGATTAGCGGGTGAAGGCACTCGAATGAAGGAGCATTTCAAAAAATAATCTCTACCTCTCCAACCGCTACCGAATACACATTACTTTCGAGTGGGTCAACTTATTTGAGTACGATAATTCACGAGATGACAATTTGGAAAGATAAACACTTTCAGTGATTTTTATGAAGTATAAGTTTGTTTACTGATAAATTAGGCAACGCTGCTTCGGACCTTATTTTACTAGAACTGCCCGTCGGCTGAAGATCCACTCTCACAGAAAATTGACACGGTTTCAGTTTTCTTGATGCATCGGAAAACGTTATTTCCTAGAAGGATTATGATACGGTAAAATATTCAATTGTCATTGCTAGTTTTTGTAATTCGTATTTCAGAATTTGGAACCGTTCCGAATCGGCATTCTGCTCCTTGTGAAATGATTTATTTATACCGCCTATAAGTGTGGTGTACCGCTTAAGTAAATGCAAATGGCTGTGTGTATCATATATATATGTATTTAATTTTTTTTTGAAATTGATATTTTACTTAATATTATATTCATTGCAGAAAAAAAAATTGGATTATCAAACTCATAGCGCCATATTTATTAAAACTTCTTGTCATTCTTTATCACATATCACCGGATAAAACTGTCTAGAATTGACGATGTTATAAACTGAGCGGTAAGAACTGTCTAAAGCGTGATCTTTGTTATGGTGAGATAACAGTATCCTCAAGATAATGTATTTTGTACGTAGGTAAATATTGATTTGGGTTTCATGTGATTATATAATCATGATAAATAACATGATCGAAAGAAATACGAGTCGTACGAGGACTTATTTTCAGTATTCTTAGTAGGAATACCGACAGTCTTAATCTCGAATTCTAAATTGTCTTGTTTTATAGTTCAGTAGCATTACAAATATGGCAAAGCTTTAAGGACTCATGACCCTATATACGTATGTATATTGCAAACAGTAATACTTTTTTGTATACAATATTGTTTATTCACATTACAAGTCATGTGCTACGAGTTTAAGTTGATAAAATAAAAGGATCTCTAAATTATCATATAAATAGAAGACATTTGAAGTTGGATAACTTAAAAGAAATAAATTAATGCTTGCCGAATTATAATCGACAAAATACTCGGCAGACTTTTTAATCGTCATTAATCTCAATGACTAACTTACATTAAGAAGAAATGTTTGAACAGGTAGAAGCGCCACTTTGCTAAAGTGATCAATATTTACTGCAGTACTTACTGCTACTCACTAGCTGAAAAGTTAATTACTCCATTGGAGTATACTTCATTAATTAGGTACTCTCACTTGATTCACTACTGAATCAACTTACTATTTTATCGGTCATACTTTTTAATCATAATTCTAATGTGGTGTATGAAGCCATTAATTTTCGTTGTTTGTGCTTATTTTCAACAATTTGTGACTTTCTTTTTGAGAAGCCTTTCGTTTTTAAAACCCACAGATTAATCAGCTTTCAGTTTTAATTAATTAAAAGTATAATTTATTTATTTACCTGATTACGGGCAAGCCAAAAGTAATCGTTATGGTTCTTGCATTAGTACCTAAACTACTTTACCAATTATAACAAATAGATTCGTAACAATGTTAACCTAATAAAAAATAAAATAAAATTTAAAAAATATATTGCGACTATATTAAAAAACGGTTCTAAAAATACGACAGGTGAAAATAATTCAAAGAGAAATCTATCTATCTATCTAAATAATCTACTAATAGTAAATATATTACTGATACTAAATATAAATACAAAATGAAATCAATACAAAATGAATATGTTTGTGGTTATCTCTTTTCTTTTTTTATATCTTTTCTTTAATAACTCACGTAATTTCTAATTGTAAAAGGGTTTTTTTCTTTCATAGTACAACACACCTGCTAATAAATTGTTTACTAAACCTATAAATTATATATTAGTGTTAAATTAAGGAAGTAATATTAATATTAGCATATTAATATTTAGTACTCAAATTTATCGAATTCCCTAGCTTGAATAATAATAAAATAAATACTCACAATTATTATGTGCTTCGTGGTGGTCCAGTGATAACCAAGGTTGATGGTGTCTCAGCAGTTCATGTGAAAACGCATGATGAGGTGCCGCATACGGAGGCAATTCCAACGAACACCCACCGATCGCACTCTGCGCAGGTGTTGACTCCAACCCTTTACCCTCGTTCAATCCCAGAATATCAGATATCTGAAACCCTGGCCGTTGTCCGGGCATCTTCATGCTATCTAACAGCCTAAACAAAAGAAAATAAATTTTATTAAAGTAAATAAAACATACGTGTAAGTAAATTCCATAGCTATATTTAGTTAAACAAATTGATATTTTCTTACACAAATTGTTTTTATACAAGTGACACAGGAAAACTAGATACATATGTCCATATATGAGAGGCATATGTCCAGTAGTAACGTGTAAAAGATCGCTCTTAGTGATAAGGCCGCCTATTTTAATTCCTAAATATTTTAAGCAACATGTTATTGAAATACAGTAAACATTAAGCAACGTGTCAGCTTATTGTTATAATAATTAAATTACAATATTCTTCAAAATATTTGCGTAATAAATTTAGATGTTGCAAATTTAAACACATACAGATTTATAAAAAAAAATGATTCACTATTAACTACAATGTATGTGTCCTTTCCATTTCATCCACTCTATCCTTATAAGTGTTGTCAAGTCTCAGAACTGATAACATATGTATGAAAAGCATTAAAGAAGATGAACACGTAGTCCACAAAACTCAATTTACATGAAAAGAACTCATTTCTTAAATATCCAGTAGTTAGCAACGCAAAGACAAGAAAATGTCAGTTGCGCGCCTACACAATCGCAAAAGAAAAAAATAAATTGAGTAGTCAATAGTCCTCTAAACATGGTCCGGGCACCCACATATCCTGCTCAAACAAACTTCAAATCTTCTAAGACACGACAAGCACGTCTTGATTGTGTATAATTGAAAGAAAACATTCGAAATTCCACCAATTCATTCATTATTGTTAGAGAGCACCTCTCGAGAATACGTGACCTTAATAATAGAATGCTTCTAAACACGGTACATGAGAGAACATGGGTTGTGTCAATCTCTACGTTATTACATGTGCCCGTGAAGTCAAGCCCTCGAGCCTCCCCGTACGTGACACGATGAAAGAGCGGCTTCACAAGAGCGGCAGGTTGTAAACACAACTATTAACGATCTCTCACTAAGAGGTGCAAAAACTGTCACAAGGAATCTCAGGATCACAAGGAAGAAATAAGTTTTTTACAAGATTATTGATCGACTTAAGCATTGTTCAGAAATAATAAGTTAAGTTGAATGCATTCCATTATTTTTCAATTTTTAACTCATGTTTTTGTTAATTCTGATTTTTAAGGCAACCTATGAATTTAATTTTCTCTGAAAATATTTTTTCAATATGTAAGTAGGTATTGAAATATTTCTTCTTTTTTTATCTACCAAAAGGAATAATCTTTTGTCCGTCAGACAGGGCCTTTTGAAACTAAGCGCGTGATAATTTAGACCTAAAAATCTATACCTTATTTAATTTATCAAACTGCAAAAACACGCTGATCAATAAACCACTAGATTTACGAAAAATATCACTTCTTCCATCATATCTCACCCAGGAAACGCTGACCGAAATGCCGCCGGGTAAAGCGCCGGCAGGAAAGCCGGGCCCCACGGTGGCAGTAAAATAGGGCTCCAGGCCAGCAGTGAAGCCGGTGGTAGCAGTGGTGGTGGCGGAGAACGCGCACTCTCACCCTCCTCGCACTTCATCTCCCGGCCGGGAGAGCTCGTTTTCGGGATAATTTTGATAGTTGTAGATACACTCGCGAGAACACGTGCTGCGCCTTGCGACGCCGCGTCTACACTAAACAACCCTCGAGTGGTCCTCGGGGTGAAGAACACCCCGCGCCGCCCTCTACCTCGACAGCCTACTCAGCTTCGGACTAGCCTCGAGGGTGCTCCATTGATCTCGGCCAATGGCGACGCGCCGGCGACGGGGCGGGACTCGCGCCTACCAATCGCATAGCAGCCGAAGCCTTCCCAACAAAAAAAAATTGGAGTATACACTTTGAATAGAGGAGCTTTCGACGTAGCGCGTTATGTTCTGTCGCTTTTTGTAATGAGTGCGAGCATTAAGCCCATTGTTGAGGCCGGGTTCGTTATGGACGCCGCTCCAAATACCCGGATAACGATTTTCATTTAAAGTGTTTTAATAAGCCCGTGTAAGCTTATGTTAGTAAAATATTTGTTGTGCCTCATTCTATCGATACAAAGAGACATAATAAACTTAGTTTTCAATATATTTTTTGTATCCACTATTATATATTCTATTGGGAAAACGTGTTTTTACACACATTTGTAAATAAATCTCTTTGTACAGTCATTCTTTTATAAATATATAGTACAAAGAAATAATTAATACATAGTTTGCTTCTCAATAACTGTAACCAGAATTTTATTTCTAATCGTAATCAACTTCGTAAGGTTATAGATATTATTCAACTGTTTAAAAGTTACTATTAAAATATTGTAAGCAATAACTTTGTAGCCTAATT
The DNA here is from genome assembly GCA_949316085.1 of Hypercompe scribonia. Lineage (NCBI taxonomy): Eukaryota > Metazoa > Arthropoda > Insecta > Lepidoptera > Erebidae > Hypercompe > Hypercompe scribonia. The sequence goes on along the minus strand of OX438981.1, from coordinate 10,634,877 downwards.
AAATATTGATACTAGGCTATTGAATAGAGGACTAGCAAACTCGGATCTATTCAACGACACAGCAGAATCATCACTTAAAAAAAGTTTTATTGTCTAATCTCAGGACCGTGTTTAATCTTTTGCAGATGTTGCAGTACTTAGCATATTGAAATTTTGAAAGCAATGCGGTCTTCTACGAACAGGTAGAGAACTTCAACAATTATCGGTTTTATGACTTGCACGTTACGCTAAGGAACTTATTGTTCTCCATTCCTTCATTCTTCATAAAATAAAAGTACATTATTGACTGCTCTCAAAAGTTAATGGGCTGCAAACAGATGTTGCATTTTCAAATTTCGAGGACATTTTTTTTCTTTTAAATAATGAAATAAGATATCACTTGAAACTGCACCAAAAAAGGCAAAAACTCGTTAACTGGCTAATTTGTGATATTCCTATATTTTTGAGTTAGTTACATTTAAATATCTGTCCATTTGTATTTGTGTAATACGTGTTTATGATAACTTTTGCACGAATTCGACTCAAAACATCAGTTGACTGTTTTATTGTGTTCATTGTAGTATTTTGTATAATAAAGAAACGTGGTAAGAGCTTTTAACCTTATTTATGACATGAAGATCTTTGGAATAATATTCAATAGAAACCGAAAGTTAACTAAAAAGTAAGTAGTTTTTATGTGTAACTTTTGTCTAGTTTTTCATAATAAAATTGAATAATTTTAACGAATGATGATTAAATTAAATAATTGACGGTACCGGTTAGAAGCATGCCTGCTTATCAACAGCCACGACCACTTTGGCAAGAGTGTCAGACTGAGGAGAATGTATTGAATAATAAACGTGTCTTAACTTTTAACAATTACGCTCATAATATTAGTAAGCCATTGTTTCAATATATAAGTTACAACCAGTGTATAGCGCGCTAAGACACAATGGATCAACGATTTGAAGAAAGTAGCTGACAGCGGATGGATGCGGACTGCTCAAGACCGGGATACGCTTTGCTCCTTAGGAGAGACCTTCATCCAGAAGTGGACAGCGATAGAATGATTTGGTTACCACTTTCAGAAAAGCAAAGCGTAGTGGACGGGCCTATTAATTTAGTGATCAGTGACCCCAGGATAAATTCTGTGACGCTGACAAGTATGGTCATTTTGTTCTATGCCTATCCGCCATATATATATATATATATATATGCCTATCCGCCGTACTTTGTAATATATAAGTTTGTTTATCAGCAAGTAGTTCAAGCACTAGGTGTATGAGATTCCAGGGCACAGGAGATATTTTCAACAAAACATGTTCCGAACAATATGTTTCTGGATGTACGTGCTTATACATATTTAGAACCGTTTAGTTAAATTTAAAAAAATATAAGCAACACTTCAGGATCTAGATTATGGACCGTACTAAATAAGCTACAATACAACCCTTAGTTATAAAACAGAGATCATAAACGCTAATTACAGAAGAAACTTTAGGCAAAGCTTACACTTATTTAGTAATCTCAGTTTGCGATTAACTTGTGAATTTATTTGATTCTTCTCATGCTTTTGATGAGCCAGAGTAAACTCACTTTGGTAGGTTTCTATAAAAAAAATTAAAAATCTTTGAAACTCTAAATATAAACAATTCGTTTTTTTAAAACATTACTTCACAATCGAATAAATAATAAAATGTTTTGTATTTAAAAGAAGTGAGTTTGAAGATTAAGTAGAGAACAATAGAATTCATTGTTTCCAAGATTAACTAAAGTGTCAATAATGTGTACACAAAGGTAAAACGCTTTAAAGGGTTCGTTAAACATTTTACTGTCTTCAACCAGCGACAGTTTCATTGTATTAATGAAAAGCATTTTGTCTAAACTAAACAAAGTTTTAATGTGACGAAAAGTCTATCTTAGAGCGTTGTTCTCAAACTAGGTTGAGGTTGACTTTAAATTTACTACGATAAGAGTGCAATTCGATTTTTCACGTGGAGCGACTGCCGGACTTCCAAAACCCAAGTAGGTACTGGGTCGCGTCAGAATTTTAAAGAAAAACTGAAAAACTATTTGGGAACTGACTGTCAGACTTTTGAAGGCTCTACTGTCCATAAAACAAAAATATCACGATGTATAACAAATAAATCGTTTTAGTGGGTTATGGAGAGATTTATTTACAGATATTATGTTAATATAGAAAGTGATAAATATAATGGTGTTACATATCTAGAACCTACTTTTACTATATTTGATGTTACTATAACAGTACAGACTTCATGAAAGTCATAGACACTGCTATGGAACATTTATGACTCTAACATATTATAAAGAACTGTATTGGTAACATAAGTGTGTTATAATATACCGATCTACCGGACACAAACTATGTATATAATTAATATAATTCTTTAATACGTGTACCTCTATTACAATAATTGTAATTGTTATATGCCCAACAGGCGAAACATACACAACTGAACAATAGTTAAAACTATAATATCTGTATTATGTGCTGACTGATCCACGACAGTAAATACTTTTACTAAAAGAATGTTTGGTTACATAAATCTAAATTTGAACACAATAAAATTAAAAGATTACGCACAAAACCAACATTTCGGTGATCCATACTAGAAATTGTTTTAAACAAAATGAAAAGGAAGAAGAAAAAAGAAAGGAAGGTTTACCCATTATCCACAAAAAAAAGTGAGACTAAATCCTGGACATACCCTTTCGACTGAAATGTTTAGACCGTCTCGGCGCCAAGTGCCCGACTTCGACTGTCATTAAAAAAAGTTACTTCAAAGTGGACATACAAAAAAAATACCACAAAAAGGTCTCACATTTCTTTTGTGAAACTTATAATTTGTTTTAGCACTTTCATTGTAAATGTTTTACTCGTTTATTTAGGAACAACAAATTATTAAATTGATATCATGAAAAAAGTAAGTTAATTTTCATGCTTTCTATGTTTTGTCCATATTAGTAGATACGTGATTAATCAGTACGAGTGGTAGGCACTCGGATATTTTAATCCTGTTGCTCTGTTTCTTCGAAGTCCTATAAAGCCCTTCCACCCCACTCTGTTAATCTCTAGGAGCAGTCGTCATACCTACTTTTATTTGTAAATGTAGATCTACGTAACTTATACAGCATTTGTTAAAAAGGTACACAAAGTACGAGTATCTTCCTTTAAACACTATAAAGCATAATACAATAACCTGGCGTTTATGCACCATTTTTCCCCATTAAAGAGCAGCAATAACAAAGGGCAATTATTTATATTGGAGGGAACCCTAAGTGGCGTGCAGCTCACCAAATGTTTAATTGACTTATTGAGAATGAGTTTTTGAATCTAATGCTGCCATCGCTCTGCGCATCGCCAGTATTGTAAAGGGAGGGACGAGGCTTTCATAAGTATATGGAATAATGTCAGAAACATTGACGTTACTAAAAAATAAAAAAAATGTGATTATCTACACAATGACCTCAGTGAAAATATACACTGAGGTCATTTTATTTATTAAATGAATAGAAATGACTAATAATAAAATGATCACGGTTAGTTAACCAGTGAAGGAACGGTTAGATCTCATAACTTTTTACGATAGAAGAACAGTTGTGAGACATCATTTTTTTCATGAAGTTTTTAATCGGAAGTTATTTCTATTTATAGATTAATGACTACCTTCTTAGGCTGTGTTACTGACGAACAAATTTATATGGACTGTAACAAACTACAGAACCCCTAGATATCTGTAAATTATTATCAAAACAAACTAAAAAAAAATTCTTTAAATATTTCAGACATTTGACACACGTCATCTAGTTTCAAGCTAAGCAGAACTTGTGCTATGACAACTAGACTGCCTGACAGAATAGATACTTATTGACATATTTTTTTGTAAATACATACATACATAGAAAACACTCAAACTTCGAAACAAATGTTTGCAGATCATACAAACATTTGGTCCGATCCGGCAACCGAACTCGAGACCTCAACCGCAGCAGTCGCATTCGCTACTACTGCGCCACCGAGGCAGTTAAAATCAAATCTCTAGCACTAAATATGGCGACAGATCAAAGTAATCCCTCAAAATTATAATATTATTTGTGAATACAACTGCACTAGGTAATACAAGGAAGATTGATTACAGTGTTTTAAACTACACACACAGTTTACCTTGAGTCTCGTCAAGGCAAGCGGATTATCACATTATTTAATTACATAAATATTAACTAATACAGTTTAGTGTTTTGTTAAACAACACAATAAATTCATTGTTTAACATAAATCGCCATTATTTAAGACACTCATCCGAAATTACATAATTCAAACTCTTAAGATTTTTAGATAAAGTAATCTTGTTTTAAAACAAAATTCGAAGAAATACAAACGTAGTATTTGATAGCACAATTGCTTGTTTAAGTCTCTACTACGAAAACCGAAGACGAAAGTGCTAATAAAGAAATAACCAAGGAATCTTGCAACAATCCAGCTCGGTCGCAAAATCTGTTATTACTAAGTTCCCAACTAATGAAATGCCTCCATGTCAAAATCATCTTTCATCATCAAAAGCATCTTTCTATTAAAGCTAGTAGATGAATAATGTAGTGAGTTTCTTTAAGTTAATGTATATGTGTATTAAGATTAATAGATACATATCTAGATAGAAAATAAGGTAAACATAAAATTAGATATATCTTCTAACTCTCGTGACAAAATTGTTATATTTTTTATCTATCTTTTACATATACTATAGAACAGAGGTAAGCTGCGAGGCACAGATTTGTGAAGGGCGGGAGGCAGGTGCAATCGCCCTCAGTTACACGGGTCACTAGCCACGAGCTTTACTCCACACTGCGATCTCCCACACACCCATTAAACATTTTAAAGGTTACCATAAATAATGACCAATTACAGTTGTTAAACACTACAGCGAAATATATTACACGAGTTTTAAAATTTCGAAGAAATATTACTAACCTATTTTTGTTTCGAACTCGTGCTCCTACTAATTTCTACTACTGATAGGTTGACCTAGTGGTCTAAGCGGCCACAACACCGATTTTTATTGTGCTGAATATTGTGTGCTCAAACCCCACATGGGACAACACTTTGTGTTATACACAAATTGTTGTTCTGAATCTGGGTATTCTTTGTGTCCATTTCTTGCATGTTTGTAAAGATCTCCGCGGCACAGGATTTATTTCTAATGCTGGAGTAATTTTAAGAAAAGAAAAAAAATACCCATAGCACTAGGATGCCTGTGTCATAATATAAGTGTGAAGTAGAAGGCATCACATCAAACCATTACACAAATGCCTTTCGGTAATTGCGCTGTTAATGGTTAATAGATACTCCTGACCGATTGCAGCCAGGTCGGTCAGTCTTAGCGGGATAGCCAACTACATAGGAAGCATTATAATATGATTTTATAATATAATATTATATTGTACACAAATGTGTGCGTAAAACACAGACGTACTATCTGTTCCCTCACTCTCACAATCCGATGGGTCGACGATTCGACATGACCGAGGAAAGATCACACACAGAACCGACGGCTTTACGTGCTCTCCGATATACGGGGGTTAAGACCCCACCTTCCAAACTCTGGACTGTTATTAATCATTTCTATAATCAAAAAAAGTCAATAACACGAATCGAAGCCGAGGCCTCTTGATCGACAATCAACTAGACCAACATGGTTCGTTGTCAATGTTACAATAGCTGAAGCAGTTACAAATGGCTTAAACAGTTGTCTTAAAAAAATCCCATATTCGAGGATCCGAGAATTCCACAAACATAGTGACGATTAAGAAAGATTATTTAGACAGTAAATCATCTCCAGAATTCATGAAGAAAAGGGGATATCAGATTCCTTCAATCCACGATTGATAATCGTAAGATCGTTGTAATCAAGTAAGAAAATAATCAACCATCAACTTTCAACTATACCAAACATTTTCCAACGATAAAATAGCTAGTAGCAAACTTTTTAGATAATAATTAACGTAATAGTAAAATTAGTAGTAGACCGGCAGGCCAAATTAATTATACTCAATACTCACATATATGACGTAATAAGAAATCATATCGTGCAGATGGGTTTGTAAAGTGTACCGGCCAGCTGTAGAAAGCTATTCATAAATACAAATAGGGTGGGGTTAAAATGAATCATTGTTTAACTTCAATTATCACTTTCTGAGCGTAATTAGCTTACTGTTTATTGGTTCATTGGACGTATCGTTAAAGCTAAATAAAGCATAAACACGTTTTAGGATGTTACCAGAGTTTTGAATTTCACAGTTTCTCTGGACTGTTCCAAATAGCTTGATGACAGACCGTAATAATTGTTCAATAGTTGAGAGTAACAAGACTTCTGTTCAACCAAGAAATTATATTAAAAATTGTAACACAAAAATATTGGGCAAGTATAGAATTTCTAAATTATAGTTTATATAATTTTTTAGATGTTTTTGTCTTTCAATCCAATCAATAAAATAGTGTTTTACTTCAATTGTTATAATATCACTTTAAAACCTTCTTGACAGTTAGCGTTGCAGTTTCAATGATCGACGATCAAAACAATGATCTACAATTTTAATTGCAGACGAAACTCAGGAAGCTATGAGTACAATTTGGGTTAACGTTGTGTCGGGTTCTGACGCTATGTACTATAGTTATAGATATATATATATATATATATATATAACTTTGAAACTTAAAAGCAATTATTATTTTTTAGTAATCGTGTGGTAATAAGATGAAAGGCAGGAAAATACTCGTACATAGGCACTATTTTAAGTTGATACAAAGTTAAGTTTAAAGTAAAAGAAAATATTTAGTCATGAAAAACTTAGGTACGTTAAATCTTTTGTTAAAGACAAAAACCATTTCAACTATTAATTTGCTTACAATAGGGAACTAATCAGTGAATATAAAAAGACTATTGTTCTACCTATATTTGCATTGGTTAATGATAAAATAATGGGGGTTGATAGTGAGCACGATAGAAACGTAATTTGTATAAAAGTATAATATTGAGGAGCCGTGCCGCTCGTACCACGCGGCGCCGACACCAGAGGAAAAAAAATTACCTTATGACCAAATCAACCTGCTACCATTACACAATGTACTGTCGACAAATTACACGACAACTTTTGCATAATGTTTGACTTTATAACCTGAGAAATGTGGCTAGCGAAATGTGAGTTCAAGGGTATTAAAAGTTCGCATATTAGAGTCATAAACATAAATCTTTCAGAAGCTCTATACCGCAGTCGTGACCCAAATTAGTCTGTGAAAAAAGAAACAAACGACAGTCGGTAACACGTTAGTCAGCACCTATGTCACTTAAAGAGAATTTATAGCCCACGGAGCTCTTCTATCCACGTTTGCGACACACGCCTCGCGAGTGAATAGAGCGGGTCGACGGAGTTTCACGAATACTCCGTTATGGCAATCTGGTTAGGCGCACTGAGCCTAAATGGGTAGGAGCACGCTAACCCGCGAAGAGGGCTTCCAAACCAATTAAGGGCTCCACGAAGGCATGGGAGAGCTAACAGCTGGTGGGTTACGAGCTCGATGGTACTCAGTGCGCCGATTCATCGCCGACGGGAGTACAAGTGTGCGACACGCGAACTATAGCCGTTCGACCGTAACATTCAATACATTTACGAGTATATTCAACTTTGGTATTCAGGAACAAAAATATGTTAATAGAGTTGATTCTAATCATATCTTAACAAAATACTCGACCTATTAATCTTTTACAGTGTTTTCATAATAATTCCTTTTTACTATGTTCCATTTTTAAACTGTTAATGTTTTACTAATTTCTGTTTCATGATAGTAACTTATAAATTAATTTTATAAGCGTTAGATTTTAAAAGTTCGCTACCAAGCCTGCGATACCTACCAGCTTTGACAGTTGTTACGGGTAGTGGGTCCTAAAAATTGACGACAAGTCTATATCACCTAATACTTGTGTTGTGGATCATCAGACCGATGGCAGTCGTTCTACGTAAAAAAATAAAAAAAAAGGTTCAGAGAAAGAAGCTAGAGATAGAATTTGGATACTCGTGTAATAGAAAATGTTAATAGCTGCCATATTACTGTCCTCCTCAATGGCAAAACATCAGTTGCAGTACATCATGTGTTTTTTGCACATTAAAAAGCTTTTGATAATATCAATAATAATAAATGAATGCCCAAAACAAACCATCATCTTGTGTATCTCAAAATTATCTGTTAGATAAATTTAGTACATATGTATGGACTCTTACTGTTTATAAATCATACATTACCTCATTTACTTCTTTATTAAGCGCACTCGCTAAGCCGAGCATTGGTATATCCCATTTGAAGGAAAAGCAGGACAGAAGGACATAAACATTGAAGCTCATTTCTATCACTCATTTTCTTACGAACAAAAACACTACATAACGTCATTTATTCATGCTTTATATAAAATAGATTTTCTTTAGACAAGTTGTTAAGAAACAAAGAACTTAAAACTATTCTGAACAATACAAAGTTTCAAACGAGTTCGTGGTTAATTTCAATGCACTTAGTTGAAAAATCCGCAAGTAATTTTTCAACGACATTGTCGGGATCGCGTGATGTCATATAGTTAATGCACTTCGTTTTGGTACCTATACATAACATTTTCACATATAACGTAATGTTACTTACGTCTACAACTACAACAGCTATTTCAGTCAAATTTGTTTTCTTTATACACAGTCCACAAACATTTAAAGGTGAAAATTTTGACTCACGCATAAGAATTGTATCTGTAGTCTTCATCGATTTGCGGCTGCCGCACTTGATAACCAAGATCGGCGCCGTAATCCGGTGGGATAATCGACCAGTTGTTGTCATAGTTGTAATAGTCTCCGTAACCCATGTCTCCTTCTCCCATCATTTTCATTATACACTAGACAGTCCACAGTAATTATTCATACACGACACCTTATGAACTACACAAAAAAGAACTTATTTTCCTCGAGAAGAAAGGCTGCGACTTTTAATAGTTTAATTTAATTGTTTGTTAATAATTGGTGCAAGCGCGAAGGGCTAAAGAGGGACTGAACCCGATCGTATCAACTGATCGATGGCTCACCGGTCCTTATCAATAAAATTGTATCGTTATCATATCTAACAGCTTTCCCCCGCGATATGGGACTTTTATAATAGGTAGATATCTACGATGTAACTCACATCGACAGCGCCATCGTAGGTATGGATAGATTAAATAAATACTGTGGTTATAATTTTATCTGTGTCAGATGTTATGTGTTGCCAAAAGGTGTCGTCGGTGACGTTACGAAATCCTATATTGGTGACAGGTGACGAGCCTAACTTGATATGGAACACAAAATAATCTTCGCTGTCAAAGTCAAAATAGGTTAAATGTATGTAATAATGTAAAATAAACAATATGTTAGTTATATTTGATATTGGCGGTCAACTATTTACTAATACAAAACTCAAGCAATTACAAACGTAAATAAAAAATAAAATAGGATAAAACAAATTTTACTAAGCGAATTTGTTTTAATACACCATATTTAAAAATAATTACATGAACTTATATTCTGAAGCATAGCTGTTTCGCAATTCGGTAAATAATTTTTCTAAGAATTTTCAAACGTTGTTTCACAAAAAGTTTGGTATGTACCTCTGGTGGGACTCGAACCCACAATCCTCGGCTTAGGAGGCCGATGCCTTATCCATTGGGCCACAGAGGCGACCGACAATGCCACGCGAGTTACCGCGCACATTCTCCGGCGCGCACGACGCCGGCAACATTGCGTCACGCCGCGTCATCGCAATCGCGTTCACATATAGTATTATTTATTAAATACATTGCCTTAAATACATAAAGGATTAAGAGTCAAGCCTAAGCCTCGTTAAGCAGTAGATTAATATAAATCTTAATTTTAACTGTAAGCTACTATCTTTTCTATAAAGGAAAAAACCGTAATTTCTCAGCTACATACAGGATTATTTTTCACAAAATAGGTATGTATTGACCTGTTATTTGTAACTTCTACTCTCAAAAGTCATATTTACCTAACGAAGTCGTGTTTGTACATCAAACTACATTTACTTAAACAACATGCTTTCACTGTAGATATAAGTAAAATACAACGCATATATTAAAATTGTTAGAATACATCATCTATTAATCATAATCGTTTTACATGGTACACTAAAAAGTAATAAATAGCACGTAAATAACATATATTTCATATAAAGATTACAACAAAAATATCATCAAATATGCGATAGCTCTTATCATCGCATTGATTTAACACTTACACCTAATGTTTACAAACCTGTTTTTATCGGCAAACACCTCCTATGTAAATTTTTCTTTACGTCTGGAAAAAAAAAACTACTTTAACAAAGAAAGTATATTTATGTGACTAAATCACATTTCTGATCAAAACTCATCAAATGTCCTTGAGAATACATACTTGTATTAACATGTTACTCTTTTCAATTATTTGACCGAAACTCACGGATGTGCACGTTCACATTTTGAGCGGTGTACGACGTATTTTAAAAATTCGCAAAGAATGTAAAGATAAAGATAAGTCAAGTCATAAGATTAAAGTGTCTAAAAACCAGAGATCTTTTGGTCTGAGCTTCCTCTATTGTTATCATGTTTCGTCCATTAGTAATTTAGTTACAACTGTTTCTGATTAACTTTGACTCCGACTTGATGAAATCACCAGGAGTGTTGAGACACTACAGAGGTATACTGCCAAACTCATTGTAGGTTTAATTGAGTTAAAAATTCGCAAAGAATGTAAAGATAAAGATAAGTCAAGTCATAAGATTAAAGTGTCTAAAAACCAGAGATCTTTTGGTCTGAGCTTCCTCTATTGTTATCATGTTTCGTCCATTAGTAATTTAGTTACAACTGTTTCTGATTAACTTTGACTCCGACTTGATGAAATCACCAGGAGTGTTGAGACACTACAGAGGTATACTGCCAAACTCAATTAAACCTACAATGACTTTAATTTTAAGAAAAAGAATTTTTAAAAAGAGTTTTGACTACAGACTAGACTAGAGTATGACATGAAGGTATCATTGACATTTAAAATTTGATCTTTTTATGTAACACGACAATAATATTGGTTTGACATTAAATTCCAATGTGACTACAATAAAAAAAGTTGTTAGTATGCGTCGCCGTCATGTCAAACATTTATTTAAAAACTGGTATTCGCTTGTCTAGATCTAATTTTAGTTCTACACACTTGTTGATATCATTGTACTAAAGTTTCTATAATTGCTATTAGTAGTCGATTTGAGGGGTCACTCATTTTAACAAGAAGTTTTCATGAGCCTGGATTTTTTTCTTTTAAAGACACTCCTGTAATATATATACTGTGTCTCGATGGTCTTTACAGAAAGGTATATATGAGACAACATAGAGAACACCCAGTTTCAAAACAACAATTTATGGATTACACAAAGTGTTGTCCCATGTGGGGATCGAAGCCACAACACTCTCTGTTTGTTGGTATTTTAAACTCAAAAGTACGAGTATGTATTTAGTTCCGCTTATATAATACGGTTGTTAGTGGTAGTATTTTATGATGCGATTAAGCAATATGGGCATACCGAAATTGCAGCCAATAATAACTTATTGTATGCATAATAGGTAGAAGTAGTCCTACTACTAAAACATTAAAGAAGTGCAATAACAGTTTTTTCACTTGAAGTTAGCGATGTACATTAATAAAAATTTTAGTTTATCTAACAAATATTCATTTTTCTACAATTGTTTTATGCTGTCGCACATATTCAACTCCATTGTGTTGCTTTACTTTTCAAACTTTGGAACCTTCACTTCATTCAGCTGAAATATATTTACTGTGTTCTGAAATAAACAAAAACTGAACTTTGATTTGTTTCGAGGGGTGGTAATACAGATTAAAGGCCATTATCATTTTTTCCTTTGAAGGGCTAAGTTTAGCAGCGGTAGCCACTTACCATACCATCTCAACTCCTCATTTCCCCCTATTACATAAAAAACATAACAAATAATAACAGCGTGTTAGTATGTGCTTAGAGAATACTTTCGTTTCAGTCTTACAATATAGGTAATCATTGAGAGGTCAGGTCAAGTATCATGATATTTCCAGATGGCCTCCTCGACCACGAGGGAACCTGATGACTCGGTTTGCGGTTTTATATCAGGAGTGCAAGGAGGCACGGGTTGTGTTGGAGTCTCGGGGTTCGAGAATTCCGCCAGGTCCTTGTGAAGGAGTGAAAAAGTTGACTTGAGTAACCAAGCACTGAGCACACCGTTAGTTCGGCTAGTTCGGATTTTTATAAAAATATTTATGTACATAGCTAATTATCATTTTAGTTAGGCACAAAATTGTTGATAAATTGCTTATACTTACTTATATATCTGTGTACATAATTAAGTATAAACAATTGTACATTTGAAGTGAAAATTAAAATACTGCTTTTTTTACTGCTTTTTATTATTAATTTACATAAAAACATAACAATCTGTAATATCGTAAATAAAATAAATGTCTTATGAAAATCATTTTTAATGTGTTATTTTGATACTAATGGCTTTTGCTTTGTGACCATAATATATCAGATATTTAGAAACAACCATTTATGATTTGTATTATTAAAAAGTTGACTGTCCAAGTTCAAGCCGAGATTGGTCATCAAATCAAATCAAATCAAATTATTTATTCATTTACCACTCCGTTATACAATTTTCTCTTAATTTAATTAAAATTAACAATTTAATGCAACCAGATAATCGATAATAAGAGGTTATCGATGACGACCGTACTAATATACATTGTGTTACAGTCGTCAGCGCCTTCCACCCTAGATAAATTATTTACCTAGTTATAACTTCAAGCAACAATCGCAATCAACGAAACAAACTCAACAAATAACATAAATCGCACAAAAGGGATTTAAAATGATTAAAATGCAATAGATTTTCAAGTTCACATGATTATATTCATTCACTTATTTACCACAAGTGGGAGTGTGTGTGTGTGTGTATGTGTGTGTGTGTGTGTGTGTGTGTGTGTGTGAGTGTATGTGGGTGGATGTGGGTGTGTAGTACACGTGTGTGAGATATAAGCTGTATGTTAGCTAATTAAATGTTCGGCGATTAACTATATTCTCCAAGGAGTCATAGTTCAAACCTTTGAGCCATCGTGTAATAACTTTTTTGAGCTTATGGGACGTCAATGGGTAAATTTTATTATCTGCGTTGGCAACGTTGTAAAGAAGATTGCCCAGGACATAGTACTGGCGCCGTGCGAGAGATGTTTTATGGGCAGGTACCGGGTGGATTCTGTTTGTCGAGCGCTTCAAGATAGGCTTGAAACTGGTGGACTGATGCTTGCGAAGTATTAGCGTCTTTACAAAAAGTTGTCTAACTGAAAGAGTCGGACAGTCACTATAAAGCTGGTCAGTACTGTATCTTCTGGGCTTACAAAGTATTATCTTGAGAATACCTCTCTGAGCCCGCTCCAATGGAAGCAGAATGGTTTTCGCGGCTCCACCCCAAGTTACAATACAATACTGGATTATACTCTGTGCTAGGGCATAGTATACCATAAACAGAGTATCTATGTCTGCTGAACGTCTCAGTTTCCTAAATACCGGTATAAGCTTTCTCACTCGGACAGTTAGCGCATCCACATGTTCCGACCAGTTCAAATGCCTATCGATAACGATGCCGAGGTATGTTATTGTAGTCGTCTGTAATAAATTGGGACAAGAGCAAGTATTCTGTTCGAGACAAGTGTGGGTTTTAATGTTGAAGTCAGGTGGTGGCTGGGCGTTTAGCCTATGGCAGAAGGTAATGTACTTTGTTTTGTGCAAATTCAATGTCAGAAGATTTGTCCTCAGCCAAAATAGAAACACATTATGTTTTTTTCTTAAAATTCAAAACTAAGTCTTCATCTAAGTTATTTATTATTTCTGCACCCCAAATATGACACAACTTATTACTTATATTTCAGTGTACCGTCGACAATTACACCTTGTATTCATCAAAACCTATTTTCCAAATATAAAAGTATAGTAGTAAACAAGTATAAACCTATTTTCCAAAACTTATAATAAGTAACATTAACAAAACAAAAATGCATATGTTTATCTTAAAGCTGGTTAAAAGTAAAATGGACCTAATCCCCCTACAGTTTCTTGAAATAAAAACATTTTTTAAGATTTTACTCTCAACAAACAAAAAGAAATTTTCTTTGTCGAAAGTCAGTCTTTGTAATTTTTCTATAATCGGTAAAACAATAGTCAATCTCTTAAATTCATTTCTTTCTTAGAGTTTTGACAACAAATGTTGCGTGTCGTTTTAATTATATTTTGGCACCCTAGAACACTTTGACTGCACTGTCAGTGGCAACCAACGGGTCCTCTTGCGTACAGGTATCTGGGCACACAGACCACGATGCAAGGTGGGATTGTACCGCACAAACAGGTCTGGTTGACACCGTCCGAAAATCCTCACCTAGACACATTTTCCTTGCTCTAGCCAACTTGAGTCCAAAACCTGTTTAAGGATCTCCGTATCGGTCACAGTAATTAATATCTAGGCGATTGACTCTTAGCCATTAAGACAAACTGGTTCGACTAAGACATCCACTGTCGCCACAATTTGCACCTCGCTTGAAACGGATCCTAGGTCAACGGTTCTCCTCATTAATCCTATAAAACTCCTAGGGTTCCTCAATCTTTGCTCTTAAATTTATCAATTAAGCAGTAGTAGATATCTTCTTACCTACGTAATAGTAATAACACGTCTTTTAAAAATAAAAATGCGTTTACATAAGTAGATTTTGTTAATCTAGAAAGCACCTTCCCAACTGCCTCAGCCAGTGTCGGAATCATAGATATAGGTATATCGAGCGAAGTCCAGTTTCGCGGTCCCGTATGGAGTAAGGTCAAATAAGCCTCGAAAAAACTCGGTGTGCTGAACAGATCGATGCAGTATTTCACTCCAGCTTACCTCCATGAAGCACAAGTTCAACCGCGTAATTTCTAGTTTCTCCCTCTGGACCGTATCCAACGCAGAGCAACTCTAATTGTCGATAGCAGAAAGATCTAGGATCGACTGGGTCCAATGATCACGTAGAAATGTAGGTACACTCTGCGTTCTCTATCGTATATATCATGGAGGAATTATTCAGACTAACACCGTACCTAATAAAATTACAGTTAATGACTAATAATCGTATCGTATTATATTTTTGTATAAATTTGGCAGTAGTATATACATATTTTAATCAACTGTTAATATTTTAATCACAGTTCTAACTACTTGCACACCTACCAAGAATAGGATGGAGCTTAATATAACGATTTATTTGCTGATACTTCAGTTTAGAACTCAAATAGAAATGAAAACAACAAAATAAAAGTCAAGTTTTAACAAGGAAATGCAGTCTTTATAATATACTTATTACTAATATTACTGGAAACGAAATTTGACTATTTTTTGTCGAGCATCCATCGTTTGACGCAGTCGTGTTTTTTTACATCAGATGAAATGTACAAAGTAGAAACATAAATATTTTGTAATTAATAATTATTCTACAGTGTAAGCAATTTCCTTTAAGTGTGTCACGAACGAGTGTGATTTATGCTTAATGTTCTCCTTGCAGCTGTGTGTTTATCATGAGCTTAAAGTCTCTTAAACAGTGTATTTCTCTCTTAGTATCATATCTAATCCAGAACTAAGTCCATTTCGCCTTAGCCAGCTGGTATGGAAAAGTCTTCCGTCCGCGGAAGACCCCGCAATTGTTAAATAATCGCCCTTGCCCAACAAAAACGATATACCCAACGAGGAATACCGACACTAACGATCCAGAAATGGATGTCAAGCATTCCTTGTGTCCCACAGTATTTCTGTGGTTCGCCTGTCTTGTTCACCTGCAATTACTTTTTCTCGTGGAACATCAAAATGTTCACAATTAAAAAAATAAAATTAAAGAACAAAATTTAGTCACAGGATAAGATAAACATGTAGAAAATGCAGAAATATAAAGAACTCATACAATGATTCACCTATTAAATCAAAGCAAACTAACTACTAAATAATTCTAAAAGCACTAGTAACAGAATTGATTTATTGTAAATAATTAGTTTGAAATAATTAGACCAAGCTTATGCAACATGTTTATCCTTATTGCATATATTAATAATACTCTGCGGATTATTTGTCTTGTAAAATAAATGAATACTTTTGAACTCTTAGACTGAACAATTTGTGTAAAAATAGATAAAAATCAGCTCAATTCAAGGATTCTGGAAAAGCACTTACGGAAACTATAGAAGAAATTAAGGTTGCAACTAGTTTGAACACATATTAATTCTATATGTTACAATACCTATAAGGGATACCTTTGTTTTGATAAAAATTTTTTATAATAATACATTGACATAAAAGATCTTGACAAATTTCAGTAAACATAAATATCGTTAAAGCATTCTTTTTTAACCTAAAGATAAACAAAACCTATTTAATAAAACGTACATTTACACCAAAAAAAGAAAAAGATTGTTCAGAGCACCAAAGGTAACAGGAAAAACTAAACGAAATTTGAAAAGTTTAAAATTAATAGACTATCATATCCCTATAAAATCCCAAACTAGGTTATGGTTGGCTTTAAGTCTACTATGCCACAGCTGAATTTACTTCTTTTACGCAGAGTGACTTCCATTAAACCTCCACGATCTAACGAGCCGATATCGAAGTTCTGTAGAAAGACTATTAATAGACTTTTAAAGATTTCACTACCCTTAACGATTGCCAGAGATATTCGGATGGCAACCGAGACCCATGATTCGACGTATTCTCTGAGATACGGAGACTATTGTAGATGTTGGTTTCATTTTAGATATCGTTGGTATTGTCTAACTGCAAGTGTGTTAACCTACTCACCTAAAATCACAACTACAACCTAAAATCATATAAAAAACAATTTGATATATTATAAAAATTGTTTATTTACAAGAAAGCTAATTAGTTGAAATTTATTTTTTGAAAACTACATCGCCTAAATGACCACCGTTTCGACGATTGCGGTCTTTTAGGCAAACACCGAAATTTTCGAATACTCATCAGCAAAGACACCGCGAGATCGTCGACATCTCTTTTCTGATTTTTTCTTTTCATGTAGATATAGTGTATTTGGTTCATTGATGTAGACACGATCCTTCAAATAACCCCATAAAAAAGTCTGCTAGGGATAGATCTCCAGATCTTTTTTAGTCCACTTCTGGGTGGCCATTGAATGTCACCTCGTCTGGAAATCAGTTTTTCCGGAAACATGTCTTTGACCACTGGCAGGGACTCATTGGATGTGTGACAAGTGGCTCCATCTTATTGAAACAATGTGCTACGATTGTAGCCCGCAAATTCCAGTAGCATCGGTCCCAAGAAATCCCGTAACATTTTCGCAGAATTAATAGTAACTGAACGGCCGCGAGAATCTTCGAAAAAGTAAGGTCCTAATGATTCCTTTTGATGAATCGCAGCCCATACATTAACCTTGGGAGAATTAAGCGGCCTCTCGTGTTTAACTTTGATATTTTCACTGCTCTAATACCAGCAATTATGTTTGTTTACAAGAACGTTGAGGTGAAAATGGGTATCGTCAGAAAATAAAATGTTGTTAAAATTACTGAATCGCTCTATCATTGTTTCGTCATATGCTTGAGCAAATTTAAATCATTAAGTTTTAGTTCTTGCACTACCTGAATATTATATGGATTTAATTTCAAATGTAATTTCAAAATACAGCGTAATGGTGGGCGGGATAATCCTAATTCAGCCAAACATTTGCGCGTCGATAAATCTGGATTACGTGGAACAAAAGTGGCAACTTGCTGCACGTTCTCTTCGGTCCGATAAGTCCGTGGGCCTCCAGTTTGCTTCACATTTAATGTAGATCCCATCTCTTCGAACTTCTTCACTCATTTCTTTATTAAAGGAGCACTCGGACACTGATTTAAATCGTGTAAATCATATTCAACACGAAAAAAGTGTCTAACAGTAATAAGCGAACTATTGTTTAAATAAAATTGTATCACACAGTAAGCGCGCTGCGTAAATTGCCAAGAAACGAGCTCGTGGTCAAACCCCTCCCCGCGCCCCGCGCAGCATTTGTTTGCGCGGGATGTTAGATTCAAATGTTAAAGAATTCTTGGGCCATTCTGTATATACTTAACAATCTTCGCAATATACATATTAATAAAGTAAATGAGTTTATCGTTATGTTAAATTTTACTTACTTATTGCACTTTTTATTCACTTTATGGGGTGGTGTAGCGAAGTTAATATTAATTAATGTCTCTAGAACGCGCTCAGGGAGCCGTGCTTTAGGTAGCGATATCCTTCACATTCATATTTCCCACACATCAGGTTTCCATGGCAAGCAATATACTAACAGTCTGACAGTTGTTTATATTCCACACCATAAAACAGTACACTTAACTTCTCTTTAATCACATATCGTTGGATAAAAGAAGGAAAGACAGTTTTTTTATACCAAGAGACCTACTCTGCCTGATGGAAAACATGGATAGAATCCAAGAGTGGTGGTCACAGTACTTATTGCAAATGCAAACAATATAGTACGGTGACCCACACTATAGCAGCCTAGATGTTATGTGTGCCAGACCTAAAGCAAGTCATAGATTTGTTCATAGATTTTATTTATTTTTAGGATCTTTCTTTACAGTAAAATTTATAAGGTACTTAACATATACCGCACGAAAAATAAAAAATGTACGAACGCTTTATTAGAATAGTTATGTTTATCTTTTATAAAAGAACTTTTATACAACTATGCAAATAAAGAAAACGTTTTTTGAAAACACTAAAATAGTCTTTCCAAACATTTAATTTTTTGGAATTTGCAACCTAACGTTTACACTTTGTGATATTTAATCTTTTCTGCTAAGCTACGTAATATTTGTTTTATATTATTATTTAAATATCATTTAGTGAACAAAATATTAGTCAATCGATCGCCTGAAACACCGGTTTACCCTTTTTTTCCTGTCCGGAACTCCCCACGGATATCCACAGATTTATCCTACCTATTTTTTAATAATTTAATTTGTAAAAATACATGGATAAAAGTAAATGTAAAATTAAATATAAACAACTGTCTTACACTAGTGTAACTAAGTCTAAGTTTCGTTTAGAATCTATTATAAATCAAAATGTCCTACACTGTAACATATATTATATATATTATATTAAGTTCAAATGTTAAGATGTTATTGTCTCCGCCATCTGGAAACAAAATTTTGCACAGTCCAAATAACAAATATCCAAATAACACTTCAATCGCTTTCATTGTAAAAAGAATAATCGTAGACAAATATATAGTATTTTTGAGACATTTTTATAGTTCACGGTTTTTTTTTTTTTTTTTTTTTTTTTTATACCACGACGGTGGCAAACAAGCATACGGCCCGCCTGATGGTAAGCGACTACCGCAGCCTATGGACGCCTGCGACACCAGGGGCATCACGTGCGCGTTGCCGACCCTTCAAAAACCTATTATTCTTATTTCTTATTTATTTAGTTATAATGCAACTATGTACGTCAGTAATTGGTGGGGTGGCAAAAATAGGTAAGATTACCTAACTAAATTTTACTTTCCTGAAAGCTAAAGCATTTCCTTATTTAAATAAAATAATTAATCTCAGTGCTCATGATACAATATGAAGCACTCGATTTTTCGTTTTACCTTCTGAAAAGGGGTAATGAACGGGGCAGGACCTTTAACTGCTAATACATATGAAAATAGTGGAATAGAGTACAAAATGGAAATAAATAGAAGAAAAATTTTTATGTTTATATTTATTTGTATAATGACTTAAAATCTAAATTTACTTAATTTATTTATTTCCTACGCTGCCTTTATTCTAAATATGTCATTTTTGTGAACCATAATAAATCTTAATTATTTGTTGCCCGCAATCTGTATAATTCAGGTATTCTACATACTACCTAGGCAATATATACCTGTGGTGTCCAGGCAACGTATAATACATTATAATTCATAAATCCATTACATACTTTACCATATACATTACATAATTAATTCAAACCCTAGGGATTGTATAGAATACCTGAATAATGCAGATTGCCGGTAATAAACAATTAACACGCTAACCAAACAGTTTAATATAAGGGTTGTTTCAAGTTTTTCTTTTCTTTGCAGTGATTTTGTCCTGCGTAGTTTGCTCCCTTTGTCAACTCTTACGACACCCACGGCACGAATAGGCATGGTGACACTCTGTAGCCTCAATCTGTCACCACACGGACACCAACTCTACTACGAGTAACGTTTAATATATTTTTACATTGGAGATGCCTACTTCTGAAGTTTACACGAGTAATGTACAATTTCACCACTGGGATATCTCATAAACGCACTCTGGTTACCGAAACGCCTTTTACACACATGACACACGTCATTTTCATTTATTACAAAACTCTGTGAGCCGAAGGATTCTTGCAGTTCGTGTACCTGTAAGGGTGTAGAATTTATATTATTTTTTATGAACATCAATACCATATAGTGAAATTGACAACGACAACATATTATACGTATTTTGATATAAAATTACAACTGAATATTCCTCTTAATATTTTGATGCCAGTATTGGAAATTGTTATTATTACAATAACAAATAAAACAGTTAACAACAGTAATATATCTATTTGATCGTGATGATTTTAGTCCGTCATAGGTTTCGTAATTGAAAGTTAGAACAAGCTGTGAACATTTTACCTACTGGATTGACTTGTAGTGTATTAGACAGTTAAACTTACGTAAAAGTGTTCAGCGTATGACAATCCTTTCAACATCTGTAAATGTCGTTTTAAAGTTAGATGTCCGTCGAGAGAGCTCGCAAAGAATTGTTTTAAACGAATAAGAGGCACAGAATCTGGCAACACTGATAATGCCTGAAAAATTGCAAGAACTCATAGTATACCACAGTATCAACTTGCACAAACTGACTTAGCCACAATTAACTTTCAATTTTAATTTAATTTATGTCGGTTAAAAAGTGTCCAATTTTAAACAAACTGTGTCTACACTATTATATATTATTTTATTATATAATGTAGTATTTGTTTAGATTCTCAGCCATACGCAAAACGATATTATGTATATATGCCGACTGCACGGTTGGCCTAGTGGTTTAAGCAGTCGTCAAGCCGCTTTCTACTGCGCTGAGTGTTGTGGGTTCAAACCCCACAACACTCAGCGCAGTTGTTCTAAATCTGGGTGTTCTTTGCGTCCGTTTCTTGTATGATTGTAAAGTCCTCCGCGACACAGGATTTATTCTTAGTCCGAACGTTGTCTTACATATATAAACAAACGTATAAAATAAGTGAAATTCAATTTAAATTTGTTTAACCAACCCTAACATCTATTTAATAGGTTTGTTTCTTGTAATATATTAAATTATGATGGATGCTTGCGTTGCTATTCGTTTCCTTATACATCCAGCGGACACTATGAAATATTCGTCGGGCTCGTTCCTTATATTCTTAAAATGCATTAATAATTGTGTAGACCTTTTTGGCCTTACACTTGCAGTATGAGATGATACTGTAACACGAATATCGAGACACATTGGGAAATACCAGATGTAGCGCCTTTAAGTAGCGATTAGCGTGCTGTGCCAAACGCACAAGTGCACCTTTTAGAATATGAATGTCTCGTAGGACACGACTTTTCCACGCCAAGCGCCTTCTTTTCATCATATAGCACAAGATGTAATTGTTGTATTGCTGCGTATTTGCTCCTAATTAGTTCATTTTTCGTTAATGAACTGACAAGACCAAACGAAAATAATATAGGTCTGATACCACAATAAGACCTGTCTTCATGTCTTAAGTTGTCTAAAAAGAAGTGATATTTAAGAGACGAGATTAAAACTCAACAATTAACAAGACATCTGTCCTAAGTACTTACATAATCTTAAAATTATTTTGCGTTATTTGCTGAGTAATTGGAGCAATTTGCAATTCATAAAATAAATGGTGGTTTCTAAAAGTTTCTCACTCAACTTACTATAAAAAATATTCAAATTACTATATTCCCTCAATTCGCTCAATTTCTAAAAGACTTCATCATCAAATTAGCAATTGTTAACAAAGGAATCACGTGGCAAATATGTGTACCCTTACACTTTCACGATTCATTATTTATTTTCTATGCAAAAATCCCCAGGACACCACCAAGGTGATTATATCGGATTCGAACCAAACAAAAACCACACGCCGTTTCAGGTACGAGTAGCCGGGAAAACAGGTGTACCCTAGAAAGGAAATCTACCTCGGGCCTAACTACCTGTCTACCTCCGACTTACAGATGACCCCCTTCTGAGTGAGAACCCCAAAGTTCTGTTCTATCCTCACATGGGCACACGTGCTCCGTAACGCACCGTGTGACCACCCCTGTCTGCTTCCAGGCTTGTACTTGTGGAAGACGGAAATTGTTCGAATCTGAGACATCTGCGAAACGAGAGAGTTCTAGATCTCTCCTAGTCGCGCTCCACTATCTTCTTTGCAAGCATAACTTCTCTCTTCTTACGCTCCATACTATGACCACAATCGTGCTAAGGAGCGAGAGAATGCCAACTCTGATAGCCGCCGCGAGTTCACACCTCAGTTTCGTACACGCCGGTCATTTTACCAGGCATTTTTTTGTGTGGAGCGCCGTGTCCACGGTCCAACCATCGCAGTGGTGACACTCAAACGTAAGCACCTTGCAGATCAGACACAGGAGATCTCCGAAATATTTTTTCCAGTGATCACCTGCTTTAGTTACCATGAGAGGTTGCCGTGACGCCTCTTTAGCCAAGCCTCATAACTTCACACTTACCCTAAGTAAGGCTTTGCGCGTAGAAAACAAATAATATTCAAAGTAGAATAGTTAAAACTGAGAATCTTCTCATTAAAAATCAAGACTAGATGCGATGCTTCAATCAGTACAATAATGACCATAGATTTTTAAGAGCTTAGGGCTTAGCAAAAATGTTTATTATACTTTTAGAAAGTATTATAATATCAGTTCAAGAAAGGTTTTTCGATCCAATCAGATTATCTACATTATTTATAAATAGAAATTACATAACGTTTCAAATGTTACGTTCGTGAACACGGCGACCGTAAAACTTTGAACATCTAATATAATCAAAGTGAGCATATAACTGTCTTTATGGCAGCGATTCCTTATGAATATTAACCGTAATCTCCTTAAACCTCTATTTATATTTGTATCATACTTACTTTCAACGGTGATATTTTATCAATGTATTTTTCTAGAATATGTAATGCAATTTCATGGTCTCCTACGGATGTCTTCGGATGTCTGGCAAAATTGGCCAGAGATCCATCGAGAGAATCGCATTGATTTGGGTACATGACAATCCGCATTAGGCTTACGAAGACCTCTTGATATTTATCACTAGAAGCAGCACTTACTTTTTCTGAATATTGAATCGCTCGATCTACGTCGCCTGGAAATAGAATTCCATCAGTCTAAGTTTAACCAATTACTTAGCTGGTAAAAAAATAGTCTACGTTACAATTTGAAATAAGTAAAGTACAAAGAGGAAGTAAATCTGTGAAGCAATGATTATGTTAAGCTTTGGCACTGGGTAACGGTTCTGTTCTTAACTATTAACTTGGCTTACCTAAGATTAACACATATATAGCGAGCGCTTGTTCGTGCCTTCCTAATTTACCTAAAACAATTGCTCTTTCTTCGAACAAATTGTCTTGTGGGAGACGCAAAAGTACTGTTTTAGGCGTATAATACTTAGAGGTCTCTAAAAGCGATAATAATTTCGCCTTCAAATTTAGAAACTCTTTGTCATGAATATTCTCATTTTCAACTGTTAGTTTATCACGGTACACATCTATTAAAGCGTCGTGAAATATCGCATCCGTGTCGTTCCATGTGTGTACGACATGTTCCAAGTATTGTATTACTACAATTTTATGATCTCGTAGTAGAAATTCCAATATCTTATGGCGGGGTAAGTTTTCTACTGCTTCTATTTTTGCAGTAAATATTTTCAAGCCTTCCTTCGGATGTTCTTTCAGTATCGACGCTGAAAACTTGAATATTAAATTTAGATGTTCTGATCCTGTAACAATCTTATTAAGTTAGTTTCAATTCAAAACATTAGACACATACAACACAGTAAGAAAACTATGTAGATGAAAATTAAAAGAAAGGACAATGGACTTTTGATGAAGCATTTTGTTTTAATTTGAATCATCTTCAACAAAAACCAAGAAGATAATACTATGTTGATATGTAATATTTGTGTAAAGAAAATTTAAAGGACTTTCGTCAAGTATACTCGTTATTTGTTTTAAAAGAAAAGTAAAAGTAAACACATTATCATACGTATTACTAATTTTATTAATAATTGAAGTGAAACTTCTTTATCGGGGTTGGAAAAAAATTTAGTGTAACATTTTTTCGTTACGCGTCACATTTTTTCGTTGCGCGCTGTGTGACGTGGCTAGTTTATTAGACCTATGTCATACCCAAATAGAACTACACTTATTCGATAGAAAATTGGCTTAAGACGCAATGAAAATGTTACGTAGAATTTTTGAAGTGAAACTTCTTTATCGGGGTTGGAAAAATATTTAGTGTAATATTTTTTCGTTACGCGTCAGATTTTTAAATATTATTGAAGTGAAACTTCTTTATCGGGGTTGGAAAAAAATTTAGTGTAACATTTTTTCGTTACGCGTCACATTTTATCGTTACGCACCATCTTTTTCTTATCCCTACCACGCGTGATTCGAAGTATACTTTCTCCAGCGGAGTAGGGATTGGTAAATGTCTCCAATGTATTTTGCCGCCCGTTTTGAGTAGTTACATTTTTGAAATCCAGGTGGCGATTGCATCGACTTCGGACGGGTTTAAATTATTTTTTTGAAAAATAACATCATAAAGAAGTTTCACTTCTTACGAGTGTACGCTAGTACATGCACACATTTTTTTTATTTATAATAACACGATAAGTCATAAAAAATCCTAATGAATCCTTTCACTTATTAGCAAAATTCAAATTACAAAAAACTTATCACCTGTTAATGGACAAACAGTAGAAAAAGAAAGGAGGAGCCCATTGAATAAATCAATACCAACCTAGCTGCTGCAAGTAGTTTATCATTAGCTTATAACCGTCTGTAACAGATTCTCTTTTTGATTGTTCTCTTAGTAACTCGAGAGCTTTCACATGTTGACCCTTCATCTGGTACAATAACACCAGTTCATTATGTTTCCCATGACGTTGGAGTGTCTTCTCAGCTTCTTCTAAATTACAGTTGTTGGCGCGTAACAGCGGAGTAACCAATGCTTGTTTTGTCTACCCAGAAGAATATTATGATAATTAAAGACAAGAATGATAAAAAATTAAAACAGTTGCTCATTTTTAATTGACTTTTCGCGGTGTGCTCCTGGGTAGCGTTTTGATACCTTCTACGCCAGCAACACATTAGTAATGGAACGCGGTCGAACACACTATAAAGCAACAAAATCGATGAGATGGTTACCTAGATTCCGGAATCTGATACCTTAACTGATAAAGACGGTGACTACACTTCTGCGGGTGCAGCCAAATTCGTTGTATCAAAAATAAAAACTGATGACATACAGATCACATAGCAAAGAAAGTAAAACAAAACACATTCGAAAATTTTAGACGTATGTGATGAATGCGATGATGATGAGGGTGGTACAGTGTTACACATTTATGCGTTTCAATTTTAGACGGTTATGAAAATATACAGAATATTGTTAAAAGTTTTTTTACATTAGTTTTACTTTTATTAAATATGTTAAGTAAATAAGGACTCCATTTACCTCTAAGTAACACTTCAATAAAGTAGTGTCAATTAACTCTAACTGCTGCTTAAACCCCTCTTTTACGATATCTCTCTGACTGTTACCAGGTTCATATGAAAGTTCCAAGATATTCTTCTTCACATTCATTAAATATTGTATCAAAGCGTTTAAGGCAATCTCTAAATCTTTGCCTTTTATTTTTTTCACTTCTGCTTTCTCTTCATTTGATTTTCCATCTAACTCAGGAAATAATTTTATGACGTCGGTAAGATCGGTGTTTAATTTAACAAACTCTGTTAAAGCTTGCGAATATTTTTTCATGTCAAATAATTCCAAGGCATAAAGCACTTGTATGGCTCGTATTTTCTGTTGCTTTTCTTCCGGAGCACATTCTGGTAAGCTCTGTAGGAAAACAAATACGTTTATCTCACATATAACCATGATAATTTAACATATAATAAAATATACACTTACATCACGTTATAATAAAAAAAAAAAGTTTTTCTTCGAAAGGAAGTTTTGGCCTGTTATACAATGCCAACATGGTACGACAGACGGGTTGCTCCGGGTTCCTTTCGTTTGTGATGCTATGTTGTCTTTCGTTGTTTGCCCCCTTAGTCGGCTCTTACAACATCCACGAAATTAATAGGAGTGCTAACACTTCGTATTCTTCATTCGTCACCACACAGAATAAATGATACTGATAGTGGCTCACGATAAGAAGTGCAGTTAATTTTTGCTCATTTATTAATATTGCAAATTAAATTATGCTTTGATCAGTGGCATAGACCAATGGGTCTAGATTAAGATCACAAGAGCAAGTACTATGTTTTTATAATTTAACAGACATTCAGCTAATAACATAGCAACAGATAACATAATATTTTTTTATTGCAAATAGAAACTTTGAACAGGGTAAAATGAAAAATGAAAATTGATAGTGAAGGGACCCCTAAAGTTTGATAAAAACATATATATATAAAATATAATATCTAGTAATACTTCCCGCCGTTGCGCCAGCTAGAAATTAACAATTGTTAAAAACAATAATATTTACTATTTGCCTATGACTGTTGAAAAGTGCTATAAACCTGAAAGTCTTTTGTCTTCAATTCAATTAATTAAAAAAAAATAAAAATTGCTTTTTACCGCAGCTCCACCCACCTTTATGTCAGTTATCGGGGTAATAAGTAGCATATATCCTTCCCTGACAATGAAAGTATGTATATCAATAACCAAATATACAATCGGCTTAGCAGATTAACCGTGAAAGAGTAATATACGAGTACAACTTAAACTGTTTACCTTAATAGCCATACAAACAACAACAAATAATTCTCGAATTAGTAAAAATAATAACATTGGAGAAGGTCAGATATACTCACATTTAAAAGTGATATTATCTTAGCTTGTCTTTTCTTAATTTTAGTACCGAACATTTTAATTTTTATCCAGCAGCACTTCAACGTTTATATAGCATTTGATCACTAACTGTAACTGATTAAAATATTTTTAGCGGCTTAATTAAATACATCAGATAATTTTGCTCATTAGTGCTAGTTATGTATTCCACTTAATATCCTTATATTGGTGTTATACCTAGTCTTGCCATAAATATTGTAATAAAGAAAAAAGAAAATTGTTAACTGCAAATAACATTTATTACTTTTACAGTGTGTCAGTTTAATACATAAATATAAAACAATTAAAAATATAAAAAGCTTATTCGAAGTGGTCTCCATTGGCTGCAATACAGTCCTTTAAACGATGAGGCCAGTTATCAATAGAAGCACGCACTCTTTCCATGGGAAAATTCTTCACTGCCAATCGTATAGATTGTTTTAGGGACTCCAAATTATCATGGCGTTTAGAGCAAGCTGTACTCTCTAAAACTGACCACAAATCATAATCCAGCGGATTAAGATCGGGACTAGACGACGGCCAGTCTTCAGCTCTGATGAAGTCCGAAACGTTCGATTCCAACCAAGACTGCGTGGACCGAGCTTTATGACCCGGCGCCGAGTCTTGCTGGAAGGACCATACTTGGTTATTGAACATGGTGATGTTAAGGGGCTTAACTACCTTCTCAAGAATGGTATCTTGATACACTTGTGCCGATGTTTTGATACCTTTTTCACAAAAATATGGCTCAGTCACTCCTTCATAGCTAACACCCCACCAAACCATCACTGAAGTCGGATAATGTCCACGTTGCACTCTGTCGACTAATTGGGAAGCTTCCTTAGAGCTTTGAGCATAAATACGGTCATTTTGTTTGTTAAAATGTTGCTCAATTGTAAAAATTTTCTCATCCGTAAACAAAATTTTTCTGTGACCTCCCTTTGCGTACCGCTTCAGTAGTTGTTTCGATTTTACCACCCTATTCTTCTTTAAATTATCAGTTAAGAAATGGCCAGTGCGTCTCTTATAGGCTGCAAGTCCTAAGTCATCTTTTAAAATACGCGACATGGTTCTAGGTGCTATCTTCATTTCCCGAGATAAAATCTTTTGCTTTCGGACAGGATTTCTTCGAATTCTTTCCCTTACTGCTTTGACCACCTTTTTCGTACGAACACTACGTGGACGGCCAGATCTTTTTCTGTCACAAACAGAGGAGGTCTCATTGTACCTATTAATAGCCCGGTACACAAACATTTTACTAATACCAAGTGTATGGAGAGTTTTAAAAATTGCATTTGGCTCCATACCTACTTTGTGTAATGCTATCACAGCGATTCGGTTCTCTTTATCACCCCACACCATTTTAATATCGCAAAATATTTTACAATGTATTGGCGCCAAAATGAGAAAACACAATGAACAATCGTATAAAAATGACAGATTCGAAATTCAAATGTAATATTTTTTTATAATTAAGTGTAACAGTATTTATGGCCAGACTAAGTATATATAATGATCAGCTAAATGTATATTAACAATGAATTTAATCGTATTTAATGTGAGCCGAGATTCAGCAGTAGATGAATATATCGATTTACGCACGACATAGACACACTGTTATTATATACTTTGTAATATCCTCATTATATCATTCACAATTAACAACAAATAACAATTTGATATTCACTTTTACTCTGTTTGCTCTTGTTCGTATCTACTTGTTTAACAATACATGAAGGCTCAAACTTTTTTCTAATATAACTTTCTACGGATCAAATCAAAACCATTGCCTACAATGATTATAAAATCCATACAACTAAACAGAACACTGTGTATTACGTAAATAGCTTAAGGAAAATAAATAAATTCTATCCTAAGGACTATTATTGTAAACGCGAAAGTATGCAAGATTGTACGGATGTTGGTTACTCTTTCATTCATAAACTATTGAATCAATTTAGACGAAATTTCATAGTTAAAGAACACTTATACATGACCATAACACAGAGGAATACTCGTATATATTATATTTACCGCGATAACGGACATACACGCGGGTCAAGCCGCATGCAAAAACTAGCGAATTAAAAAGGAAATCTAATTAAAATTAATTAGAGGTCTCAGCCTAAGAGTCAGGTGTTTAAGTATTAATTTTGTTTCTCTATAATCTGATAGTATTTTAGTGATTTCTGGCTGGACTCTCATCTCACCGGTAACATGCAGAAAAATTGCTAGGTGCTTTCTTAAGGTAATATGTATTAAAGTTGAAATTGACGCAGCCTGTCTGGTCTCAGGTGTTCTTTAGAGTAAATGTAACTGTACTTAACTTTAAAGAACATACGTGGTGCTGCTCACCGTAGTTACAATAGTAGTAGGGTAAGTAACTTCAGTGGGAAACATGGGTTTGCAACACACTGATTATATATAGACACCTAGTACTACTACTTGTACTAATTACTTGCTTACAACTGTTTCTTTCGTTCTAATTGTGCACGTCATCATCAACTGCTGGTTAATGTCTACAAAAAAAACTTATTTAATAGAGCTTCAACTACTTAGGGGATAATCCGCGTGGTGTCTTCACACTTCAACTTCAACAGACTTCTAGATGAGATGACGGAATTATCATAATTAGTGATACACCTCCTTATAGTCTAGTATTATATTTACAGTGTATGTCTTCTTCTTCTTCTTCTCAGCCAAAACACGTCCGCTGCTAGACATAGGCCTTCCCCAAGGTTCTCCACAATAGCCGGTCTCGTACCGCCCACATCCAACAGCTACCTGCGACCTTCACCAGGTCGTTGGACTACCTTGTGGGGGAACTCCAGACCAGGGGAACCACTCCAGAACTTTTAGGAACTGGTCAAAGACTTTTGTATTGAGACACTGCGGTATTTGTGACGAGAAAACGTTACGTAGCTTCCAGAACGATGTCCAACCTAGCTGACTTCGACGATTGACCTCTTTTTCGAAATTTGACCTACCTAGCTGGATAGTTTGTCCTAGATACACATAGACGTCAACTACTTCGAGAGTAGATTTTCCAATTTTGTACTCGAGTTGGTGTGACATGGGCATTCAATATAATTTTTGTTTTATCCATGTTTATTTTTAAACCCACTCGTTTAGAGATTCTACTGAGGTCATCAAGTATTGTGCTAAGACCTGCCACGGTTACAGCCATGTCAACTATATCATCAGCAAATCGAAGGTTGGTGATGTACTCGCCATTGATGTTAATGCCAAATCCATTCTAATCTAGAAGCTTGAAGACGTCTTCCAGTGCTGCGGTGAACAGTTTTGAAGATATTACATCTCCCTGTCTTACACCTCGCTGTAGTTTAATAGGTTTCGATCTCTGATCTTGTAAACGGACTGACATACTGGCGTTTTCATATAAACACTTTAATATTTCGACGTACCGATAGTCAATTTGGCATCGCTGGAGAGACTGGAGCACAGCCCAAGTTGCGATCGAATCAAAAGCTTTCTCATAGTCCACAAACGCCAAGCAAAATGGAAGGTTATATTCTTCGGACTTCTGTATAGCCTGCAGCAGTGTATGAATGTAGTCCATGGAACTAAAGACTTTTCGGAATCCGACCTGTTCGGAAAGTTGGAAGTCGTCAAATGTGCGTGCGAGACGGTTCGTGATGACTCTAGAGAACAGTTTATAGACATGGCTCAGAAGAGAGATAGGTCTATAGTTCTTCAGCAAGCTGGAAGAAAAGCACCACCACAGCCCTGAGCCATGCCTGAGGTGGTTTCCCATTGAGTATGACGGAATTAATATTTTCTGAAGGATTTTCGAAACCAGTTTTCTACCTGCCTTCAGGAGTTCAACCGTAATTCCGTCTTCACCAGGTGCTTTATTGTTTTTAAGCTGTCTGAGAGCCAAGTCAAACTCGCACAGACCAACGCCCGGTATGTCTTCAGTATAGCGTCGGGTTAACTTAGCCCCTGGGTCTTTGGGGTGCTGAGCTAGAAAACCTCCACGTGGTGCACCCTGGTAGCGTTGACTATGGTACTGTTTCTTCCAGTACCGTTTGGAAGAGGACATCACCGCCAACGGTTAATATTCTAGCACGAAGAGGAGGCCTTACTTCTTCGGCCATTCGATTGAGGTTTGGTCCAACAGAGAGGGTGTAACTGCCAATTCCTCTGTTGGCTCTTTTCTCTTCGGAACAATGTGGAGGGAAACCTCGTTAAAAAATCACGGAGGTGGGGCCCTTTTCACGGGTCGGAGTTTCTCCACTATCAGTGGTGGAGAAAGGAGAACGGGCTCGGTGTGTACTCACACTGAGATTTAATCTTTCTGCCACCGTCGTCATATCGTAATCTCGAGAGGAGTGTCGCGGTTATGTCTCACAACTCTACTCGGGGGCGAGGGTCTTAGCTTAGCCGCCTGGACTGTGAGGAAGAAAGCCTCTATAAAAAAATTACCCCGAATCCCGTGTTCTGGTGCGTGGCCAGGGGATGCATGGCTGATGGGTAGTTCAGTCGCAAGCGCACTCCCAGCCGGGGCACCTGTGGACCTATCGGTTGGGCACAAATTTAGGCTTGCCCGGATATTGGGGATCTCTGCCTGGGTCGACCGTTCTTCTCCCCATCTCGTGGGTTCAAATATGGAATCAATAATAAAACAAAACAAAAATATTACAGACGAAAAGAAGGAGAAGAAAAATAGAAAGGGAAAAGGTGCAAGAGCAGACGAGTTCTCTTCCAATGAAGAGGAAGCATTGGTTAGCACGCCTATCTCGGTGGGGCCAACGTCATCATCGCTGCTGGGAGCAGAAGAATATCGGAACGGTTGCGTTCCAAATCCACCGCGGGCAGTAACTCCAGTACGAGGACGGATGCACTGGACATCATGGAGATGGAGCTGTGTGACAGCGGGAAACGCGAACGCTCCAGGGACGAGGAGAGTGACACATCCCAGAAAATGTTGCCCCCCAAAATCACTAGCAGTCGTAGAGAAAGATCACGAACCGTCTCGGTACCGTTAGACTCCGTCTTTTGTAAGGCGGAAGCCTATAGGTGAGTTAGGGCGGACGGCGAAGCACTAGCGGAGGAGGAGATTACTGGTCTCCTGCTGAAAATAAAAGAACCGATGGTAGGGGATTCAGTTCTTCAGTTCTCCAAACACCATCGTCCATACAGGAGAGAGCAAACGCGGCGGTGGCCATCATTCACAAAGTGGCCACCAAGTCTAGTAATCTTAAGGGTTTTTTTGTGAAGGCCCTTAAGGCTTCCTCTGCCGCTATTACGGGAGTCGTGGAAAACCTTATCGGAGACATGGCTCGTCTCCAGGCAGCCAATGAGCGTCTGACGGGGCAGGTGACTGAGCTCAGTGCTCAGTTTAGAGAAGAAGAGAAGCCCCGCCTCCGGCACAACTTACCTCCTCTTCCAACCTCGGGGGTATTCCTGATGTTCACCTGCGCCAAATCACGGACGCAGTTTGGCGCATGATGGACGAGCGTCTCGCTGGCCTTGAAGCGAGGCTGCCTCTGGCCCCAATTGTCCGACCGCCGCTCGCGGCACGTAGACCGAAGACCGTATCGGTGCCATCAACGCTTCCCGTTGCGGGCGGTCGTGTGTCCTATAGAGCTTATAATTCTTATAATTCTCTACTTTAATACTGCCTCCTACGTAGGTATTACTGCACTATTCTAGGACTATAATGCAGCATTAGAATATATTGTTCCACTCTGTGTTCTATAGCAGATAAGCCAACATACAACGGCCCTAGATTTCCCATCTCTATAGCCACATCCATAAACATCATTGAAATTTCGGTTTATTTAAAATAACTACTAAAATATTTTAGCTTTAAGTGTTTTTTGGTATATGGGGCTAACCAGCAGATGGATAGGAACAAGGATCTCCCCTTCAGAATTAATGATAACTACTAGAAAGCCCAAACGAGAGAGTTCATCGAGTAAAGTTATTGAATAAAAAATAATGTGTTTCTATTATATTTAAAAGACCTAACGTATTAATGTACGCTTCACAATATTCGTCTAACCCTTTGCAGTTTGTCAAAGAAATCATAGACAACCTTCTAGTTTGTAGAAAATAATCGAATAGAAATAGCATTTGCTTGTTTTCGTTTGCACTAGCTAACTACTTCGTTGATCTAGCGACTAACGAATGCGATTGCCAATCAAGAAGTCTCGGGTTAGATCCCAGGAGGGGTAAAAAATTATAAGGGGTTTTTCTGACAAGAAATTCTTAATAAAAGCGTAGAATATAGCACGTTAGGCCGTCGGTTCCAGCTGTCGTGTACATCTATGTTAATTCTTATTAGAAATTGAGTGCCTTTAAATGTACTGACAACTTGGTAACCTTTCGCATTCAGTTCACCTTTGAAGAGGCTTGATGCTAGTCCGTGGAAAAATTGATGTTCAGGTAAAATCGGTTGAACAAGTAGTCAGCCCCAAATGATTTTGGAAATAATAAAAGTTAGGAAGAAAGAAGAAGCTGCGTTTGCCAAATCAAACTACAATCAGTTTGTTAGAGTTATAGATGCTGGCAACGCTGCAAAACTATTGACACTTATCTTAGCCAAATGAACATGAGTAATATTCCTAAAATTTATTTAGAAATATTACTGACATAGAAATATTATTCAGAAAAATAAGTTTATATTTATTTTGTTTCACTGCTGACAAATGTAATAACTGTATATATCGTTCCCTTCATTCACCAATTATTCTTGTATTGAATTACTAATCACTTGATTGCACAAAAACTTCTACAGTGTCGAATTTTTATCTACAGCGTATCATTAAATCCAAATTTGATAGAAGACGTTTACAACAGGACTCTACATATTGAAAACTATTTAAAATAATCGAAATGTACGTATGATTAATACTAAATAAATTACTCTTAATTTTTAACAATTGTGTCCTAACAATCTATTATTACCAACTTTGGAATACATTTCCAATTAGCATTGGTCAACACTTCTTTTAGAGTCTTATAAGATAATGTATATTTTTTATGAATGTAATTTATTAAAGCTGCCTTAAAAAACGATTTATCGTAATGTGATAAATTGTAAAAAAAAAAAAACCATAAATCGCATCGTTCCGTGCCTTCTACAATGTCATTAATGTCATGATAGTCTGTTCTCTTCTGTGGACATAAATTCGTACATTGAAAATTACGTATATAGATAAAATAATTTTATATTTAGGTTTTCTAGAACTGAGTTAATAAAGTTATTACGATAAGACAAATGTTTCTTACTTCAATCTGCGCTCTACTCAAATATAACTATTCTGTACGGTTTGGTTAAAAAGGAAAGAGGGTGGTTAAACACTAAGATTGATATTTAGTTGGGGTGGAGTTTGATTGTATTTGGTGCATTATATTGTATTACAATGCATGAAGCTTACGAAGTATTTCACTTGCTTAATGCAACCGTTCAAATAGAAACTATAGCGGCGTATGGTAAGTTATTGCAGCAATACACTATTTGTTGTTATTTATACTATTAACACTACAAATATCATAGAAATGCATAAAGAAATGTGTTCCTAATGTCTTTGAAATGATAGCTAAGCTACGGCTAGAAAAAAAAGGAAGTACTTCCATTGGCTATGAGAGGTACATTTGATTTCAAAATAGGTATTTACATTTTCAACACAATTATGCTTATTGTGAACAAAGGGCGCAGAAACAGAGTTCCTGTTTCTGTTGCAAGTTTGCATTTGCAAAAATATTTTTTTTTTTTTAGTAGATAAATAAGTTGTTATACTGTATACTGAAACAAAAAAAACAAGAATGGATTATTTTACACATTAAAAGCACAATATATATGTGTGGTAAGGCGATTCACTTTACAAGTCATATAAATTCTACTATACGCTATGAGCATGTTAGAGTTGTTAGTAAATATTGTGGTTTTTGTTAATTCCAAATCTCAAGCGCTAGATACAATTATTTTGTAGCAAGGAACTTTGATAAGAATGCAAAAAAAGAATACCTAAATATGTTGTCGATTTTAGGTTTTAATCTTATAATGGTTTGTACAATTTTAACTGTGAGAACTACCAAACTGCCTGATATAATAGGAAAGTTTCCATGTGATTTCTTTTTCGAAAAACACCTAATGCACTCAGAATATTCATGTGTTTAAGGGTACTTAACAAACATACATGAAACGCACCCAAAGAACACTCAGACTCAGGACAACAACTTGTATCCACAAGTGGTTTCTACTGCACTGAGTGTTGTGGGGTTTGAACCCACAACACTCAGTGCAGTAGAAAGTGGTGAAGTGACAACTTAAACCACTGCACCATCCATGCAATGAAAGTTTAAAATTCACTGCTGCGTAAATAGTATACCTTAATTACAGCCATTTTCTTTATGCAGTTGATTTCAAAATCAATATTATATTTTCAGATAACAACTTATTACTGGGAACAAGACAAGGTCACTTATTAATGTATTCTTTGTCTATGGCAAATGGCAATCAAAAATATGAGCTGCAGCTACTCCGCTATTGTAAAAATTTCAGCAAAAAGCCTATTCAACAAATTGAAGTAATACCTGGTATGTAATACACAAACTATTTTAGTTATTTTTGATAGCAAAATTAAAATATCCTGTGTTTAAGAAACCTGAAATGTAAAAAAAAGGTATTATAGTGAAAAAAACCTATATCCATATTTTTTTTATTTAAAATACAACTTCAGCATTACAAATAATTTATACCCCAGGGTTCTAAATAAGCATACATGAAATAGACACGAAGAACTCCATAATTCAGAGTAACAGTTTGTGGATCACTTAATGTTTTGTCCCATATGAGGGTTGAACTTACAACACTTAACTTAGTTCCTTAGTTCTTCCGTGTTGTGGTGGCAACTGTTTAAACCATGCTGTCATGTAAACACTCAAAGCCATTCGAAGACAAATTGAAATTTCCCACATAACGTTACACCTGTTTGACTGCTTGGTTAAAATGAAATAATATATCTTTATTGCAGAAGATAACTTGTTGCTGTGCCTAACCGATAATGTACTTTCTACATACAACATGAATGGTGTTAATTTTCCTATTGTCAAGACTTTTGAACAAACCAAAGGTGCTTCTTTATTTGCACTGGACAATACGGTAAGATTTATTGTGCTATTAATTCTTATATTTTGATTGACAAAATTAGATTAGATTGACAATTCCTGTTTGTGTTGTAAAATCTTTCCTGTCATATAGGCTGTAATATGGCTGATTGCCAAGTTTTATTTTAAAAAAAGAAACTACACCTGCACTATAAACAAATCCTGTGTCGCAGGGGACCTTACGAACATACAAGAAACCAGCATAAAGAACAACCAGACCTAAAACAACAATTTGTTTATCACATAAAGTATTGTCCCATGTGGTGTTTGAACCCACAACACTCGGTGCAGTAGAGAGCGATGTGGCGACCACTTAAACCCCTAGACTAAGCGCGCAGTCGACGTTTGTTATATAGATGGACACAGTTATCAGTTTCATTCTTCGTTTACTTTACTTAAACCAAAACATTACATTATTTGTTTTTGTAATTTAACTGGCATGAAAGTCATAATCAAAAATGTTTTATTAGTTAATTATTTGTAAAAACATAATATTTATCCAATTTTCAGTCTACAACGTTAATGTCTGGCGAATCGAAATCACTTGTACGTCTTTGTGTTGCTGTGAGACGAAAATTGCAGTTGTACCAAGGAATAAACGGAGAGTTGAAACAACATTTGTATGAGTTCACCATTCCAGATGTGCCAAAAGTTATGGCATGGGGCCAACAGTACTTGTTTGTCGGATTTAAATCTGAATATGTGCTTTATGATGTAGGTATAACTTTTATAAAATTCAAATTATTTTTTTACCTAATTTAAGATTAATTTTATTAATAATAAGTAATATATATAATTACTATAGAAAGAGTGACAAAAAGCTGAAATCTTTACAACTAAGAACTTCATTCTTACTATTGATATCTTATTGGTATGGTATAAGAGCACAAACTAGCAGACAGATTACCTAATGTTAAGTGAATACCGTCGCCTATGGACACATGTGAATCTTAAGTCACAAGTGTCACTCTTTGAATCACCCTTAGGTTTGTTTAGATGTACAAATAAAATCATTTAATTTTTTTTGGAACACCTTACTTTGCGTGCATTTTATGATACTTTTCTTCTTCAAGACCGGGGTTCATTAGGATAATTACATTCATTTGGCGAATACTAATAGTAAAAATCATCATCAATGTCCTGGAAGGACACGTAACACGCAAATATCACACACAGTTTGCCTACCCTTAGAGATTTATCCTGTCCCAGAAGGAATAAATTATTCCATCGGTATTCCAACCCCTACATGGAAAAATGTCGACATTAGTTCAAACCTCTTCGCTCTGTCATCATAATTCTCCAGATCTAAGAAGATGCAGAACATTTGATTTGACGCTGGAAAATTAATTATTCAGTGAAGCACCTTTTACAAATCCTTTAAATCTAGCTTACATCCTAAATCTTATTTTTTCTTATAAGTACACTTTAAAAGTTCTATTCCACCTATCGATGCCATTCCTTCGTGTAAAGGCATTCGGTTGAAACGTAGCTAATTTGAATAGAAAAGTTTACCTATAAGGAAAAGAATACTGTTACAGATGGAGGACAAAGATGAAGAGTTTGAGGGTGCGTAACCGAATTTACTGAAAGCTAGGTACTCTGGACGAAAGCATGAATAAAATACAAATATATACAAATATAAAGTATAAATACATAAATTTTGAGGATCTCAAAAAAACCTGCCCTGCCCTGAACTGTAAAACCATTACTGTAACTGCGATTGTAAATTAATTATTGTTTCAGCTTTCTTCCGGCAATCCCAAAGAGTTATTCCCGACAAGCAGTTCAAAGGAGCCTACAATAGCTAAGTACTCGGAAACTTCCTTCCTACTCGGCCGTGATCAATCGTCTGTACTCGTGGAAGAAAGCAAAGATCCTAAAGATGAAGGTGACCCTAAAAAGAAAACCAAAGATATTGATATTAAGAACACTATTAAATGGTCTGAAGCGCCTGTGGCTGTTGGTAAGCATTAATCATTATGTACCATTATTCTTGTACAGTAAAAGCACTTTCTTCACATAAAATATTCGGTTAATTTCCTAAATTCGTTAGTAAGTAAATGAGTTAGTAAGAAAAATATTTCTTTTTACAGTGTGGGACGAGCCATTCGTATTAGGGTTGTTGGCAGACCAAGTTGTTGTACAAACGGTGGACCCAACATTGTTCATACAAACACTACCTGAACTAAAGCAAGCAAGACTTATGTATAGGTATGTTTCAATAACCCCTTAGAACCTAACCTGATTTTATTTGAATAATTGCTTTTTTTGTTTTTTTAAGACAACGCCTGCATAAGAACTATTTCTGTTTCGCGGCGGACTTTACATTCGTGAAACTGACAAAAAAAATACCCTTACTGCCCACAAAGAATAATAATTTGTAGATCCCATGTGGCGTTTCAACTCACAACACTCAACACAGTAAAGAGCGACGTGGCGACCGCTTTAAGCAGTACGCCTTCTGTGCAATCTCTTTACTTCCACTGAAAATCAGTCCTATCACCAATTCGACATTATGTGTTATGCCTTTAGCATCCGCATTCAGTTTTCATTCCTAATCTAATCTTTCTTTCTGTGGAAGGTTTTTGTTCGGAAAATCAGGATAGCACCCAGACATCTTTCGTAACAAGAAATTTTGAACTCACCTTTATAGTAGTACCTTTCACCTTAATTTATTATAAAATGTATATTCTACCAAATAAAACATCGCGATTATTACTTGTTACGTGGGACCAAAACACTGGTGAAAAGTGGGCGTTTAATATGCCTCTGCCTATCTCTCCAGAGAAACAGGCTTGATTGTGTATCTTTATGTATATATTTATATCCTACGTAACCTTAAATATATGTGCATTTAAGTATGTATGAATATTTGTCTCATTGTTTATTTCCTAATTTTCAATTTTTCAACAATAATATCTAATGCATCTAGTTACACATTTCTACACGACCTCTAAAGTAGACTAGAAGCAAATTAGTGTTGTAACTCACTGAAAAGGCCAGCATGGTATGGCCAAAACCTTGCTAAGGAGAGGCCAATGTCCAGTAGTGTACTGTTAAAGATTATTGTTGATGATGATGATGATGATGATGATGATTATCAGACAAGCAAAACTTTTATGTATTCTGTAAAATGTTTCTTACAAGAACAATATTTATTGCATTCATGTTACAGATGTAAGCGTGGATTGATATTTGTGTCATCGGTGGGTCAAGTATGGTGTCTCAGTTCTGTGGATGTTACAAAACAAATAAAACAGTTACTAAAAGACAAACAGTTCCAAATAGCCATAGAATTGACGGTAAGTAACTCTAATAACATAATATTATACATGGTAGGCCACAAATTAATTAACATTTGAAAAAATCATATAAAAAAACCATTTGATATAATATAAAAATTATTTATTTTTAAGAAAGCTAATCAGTTGAAATTTATTTTTTGCAAATTTCAACGGCTGAATGACCACTGTTTCGACGTTTACGCTCTTATAAGCGAACACCATAAATATTCGAATATTGATTGACAGCAGAATTAACAGTAACTGAACGGCCGCGAGTATCTTCATAGTTACCTTGGGAGAGTGATGTGGCCTCTCATGTTTAGTTTTGGGATTTTCACTGCTCCAATATATGCGATTCTGTTTGTTTACATGCCCGTTGAGGTGTAAATCGGCTTCGCCGGAATATAAGATTTTGTCAAAATTCGTTCTAACATTGTTTCGGCATACGACTTACAGAAATGTAAATCATTAGGTTTTAGTTTCTGCACTATCTGGATCTTATATGGATGTTATTTCAAATGTAATTTCAAAATACGGCATACTGATGTGCGGGATAACCCTAATTCAGCCGAACCTTTGCGCGTCGATAAATCCGGATTACGTCGAACAAAAGCGGCAACTTGCTGTACGTTCTCTTAGGTCCAACAAGTTCTTGGGCCTCCAGTTTGCTTCACATTTGGCTTATGTACCGTCTCTTTGAACTTCTTCACCCACTTCTTTATTAACGGAGCACTCGTACACCGATTTAAGTCGTGTAAATCATATTCAACACGAAATAAGCGTCTCACAGTTATAAGCGAACTGTTGTTTAAGTAAAATTCTTTCACATAATAAACTTGCGCTCCGTGAAGCGACCCATTGTGACAAAATTGCCGAGAAACGAGCTAATGGTCAGACCTCACCCTGCGCCCCGTGTGGCATTTGTTTACGCGAGATGTTAGATTTAAATGTTAATGAATTCTTGGCTCACCTTGTATTTAGAAAAGACAGAGTTCAGACGCATAGCAGTCATGGTGTGCTTGCTTGGTCAGAACCAGCTAGCTATTTTATGTCTTAAAGTATATAACTTTTTATTAGTACGACAGAGTAGTAGTAGTTTTCAGAGTAACATTATATCGTATCCCTGCATGCTGTAACGCAGCTATGTCTCTATTTCTTCAAAATTAAACGTATAATAATAATGTAAATCACCATCATTAACAGCCTTTAACAGTCCACTGCTGGACATGGCTTCTCCTTAGCGAAGAGGTTTTGGCCTACTAGACCACTTTAGCATAAGATCTGTTTTCAAGTTTTCCTTTGAAGTGACGATGTCCGGCGTATTTTGCTACCTTAGTCACATTTTACAACACCCATGGGATTAATAAGGGTGGTAATACTCTATATACTTCAACTGGCCCAACAGGGAATAGTGTAAAATAAATTTTAGCTTTGCTGAAGTAACGTTACTTTTTATTGTATTTTATAATTGTTAGATATTATACTTTAAGATATTTAAATGGCAGGTAACCTACGATCACGTTTCGAAAGTCATTTTGGTCTTAGATCTCTAGACTAACGTCCTAAAAACTAACTAACCAAAGGAACTATCGTCGGACATACTAAATATCCATATAACCTGCGGTAGGTGTAAGGTGAGGGAGGGGGAAGCCAAGGGTACTAAATGTGGATTAATTAATCGGTTAATGGATCGTTATGGGGGAACTGTTGAAATTGATAGATGAAGTGATAGTTTGTTTCCAGTTTCAGTGATAGGAAAAGCGTCCTACAACCTTTCAAAAGTGTAGAGAGAAAATAAAAAAAAAAATCCGGTCGCATCAAATGTTTAGCACATATGTTCGTTGCATCAGATATTTATTAAATCTGATTATTAGTTTTTTTTTAGTCTGATTTCTTTATTTCATTACAAAATTGATAAATTAAGGCACATAGATAGGGTTAAGAAGATGTCTGGCAATATTTTCTCCAAAATAAAATAAGCTCACATTTTACGACATGTAATTAACCTAACTTACCGTAATGTTACACGCTCGATTGCTTTGGACCATCGATTTCTTGTTGCCTGATTTGATGGGCTGCCCTAACCATTTGACTGTATGTAGGGTTCACATATTGTGAAGATACTCAACAGAGAATACAATACTACACCCTATATTAATCTGCCGCGCTCGAGTTAATCCCGAAATCCCTTTTAGGGCTTCCCTATATAATAGTAAAATACCGTAAATGCCGATCGCTGATTCTCAATCTACTATATTTTCTGAGCAATATACTGTAAGAGCCTATAAAAATTTGTTGTGAAAAACAACGCTATAGAATGACACAAAAGGCAACTTCGGACAATAATAATTTCTATAAATCAAGCTAGTTTTTCCTTTCATAGACAATGACCTTTTATTAAAATGTATAATAGATTCTCTAGAATCTAAATTATTGTCTACTAATTATAACAGACAATCATTTGGCCAGCATTATACTCATAATGGTGGCTACTGTCACAGCCTGTAACAACATATTATGTTAGCTATGACATCTGTTTGTGTTTTCCTTATTATTATCCTTGAGTTTGGTGTTTTCCTGACCATTCCAACGTTCAGGAGTGTTCTGTTATGTCTTGTAATGAGCCCAATATTACATGTGATATAAAAATTATCTTTAAGTGTCTGTGTAACGTGCATTAATGTGACGTAATTAATAAGTTCATGAAGTCAATACTTTAGTGAACCTGAATAGGATTAAGAAACCTAAACAACTGCTTTGTAACTATTTATTTACCTTTATACTTGAAAAATAAAAAAAAATGCCTTTTACTGTAAAAAAACGCGATCGGAAAGACATAATAAAACTTTTAGTTCTTGTAAGTTTAAATATTTATTGGAAGAAAAAATCTTTTATACCCTTTTTATATATATACGTATAATGTATTTTGTTCCCAACAGAGCATGTCAGAATGTACGCTGGAAGAAAAGAAACAGAAAATACATTCTATTCAAGTTCTGCATGCGCTGGAACTTTTCGATATGAAAAAATATTCGCAATCCATGACTGAATTCATAAAATTGAACACCGATCCCGCCGATGTCATCAAATTGTTTCCAGAACTAGACAGCAAATCGAATGGCGAGAAAGTAGAAGCGAATAAATTAAAAGGCAAAGATCTAGAGAGCGCTTTGAACGCTTTGATAGAATATTTAGTGAAACTGAGAGCGAACATATTAAAGGCATCAGAGAAACGGGACAGTAGTCAGATGGACACCGGCAACGGAAGCCAAAGAAATGTTACGCAACAGTTAGAGTTAATAGACACCACTCTCTTGAAATGCTACTTGCAGGTAACCTGGTAAATCTCTTAATACATTTTCCAAAGTATAAGTGTAATCAATATTTACTGTCATGTTTAAA
The DNA here is from genome assembly GCA_949316085.1 of Hypercompe scribonia. Classification (NCBI taxonomy): domain Eukaryota; kingdom Metazoa; phylum Arthropoda; class Insecta; order Lepidoptera; family Erebidae; genus Hypercompe; species Hypercompe scribonia. The sequence goes on along the minus strand of OX438981.1, from coordinate 10,591,720 downwards.
AAAATGTCTTTCACAAAATTAATTACAGTAATTTTAAATGTTAGTTCAACAATTTTCAGGTAAGGGTGCATTCAAATAAGTAGATTTAAAATAACTCTTACATAAAATGTATAATAGTAGGTACGTATTGTGTTGGAAAAAAAGATAGAGATAAAGATATAGATAGCACAACATCACTAGAAAACATACAATGTAGAATACAAGGACTTTACATATCTATATGTAAATGTTACCAGCTATATAAATGCAATGCAAACGACTATATTCTCTTTAATTTTTGTTACTGAGATAAAATTCATAACTGTACAACACATTAAGCTTTACTATACATAAATAAAATAATACCTAAATAATGTATTTCTAAACCTTATTAGCAATATTTTCGTCAACTTTCGTCACAATCATAACAAAATAGCGCTTTTTTCCCAATATTTGCTAAATACGAGTACATAACAATATTGATTATAAGTTACTGTAGTCCAAATGCATCAGTAGCATAGTCGTTAAAACATTCGAATTAGTCTTATTTGCGTATGTACTTATTAGTTTATTTTCCATACTTAGACAAACGACGCATTTGTAGCCCCGCTCCTACGGCTAAACAATTGTCGGTTGGAGGAAGCTGAAAAAACTCTTCTACAGCATGGGAAACATAGCGAATTGATAATATTGTACCAGACGAAAGGACAACATATGAAAGCTTTACAGCTGCTGAGGGAACAGTCGAAGCAACCAGATTCCTCCCTAGAAGGTTACCGGGGAACAAAAAATTACTTACAGCAATTGGGTAAGAAATTTGGTTGATAGTTGTTGCCTGGGTTAGAATAGCCTTTAACAGTCCACTGCTGGACATAGGCCTCTCCTTAGAAAGGAGGTTTTGGACCACACTGGCCAGACGAGTTGGCATATGGTTTATTTAAAGTTTCGAGGGCAGGGCAGTTCATGATCGAAGAGGCGGTTTCGTTGGACATCGCCAACGCATCCAATAGTCTGCCATTTAGCTGCATCAGGGAAGCGCTCTACTACTACAGGGTGCCAGAATACCTAAGGCAACGCAAGGCAGTTGCATGCTATTTAGAAGAGCGTGTAGTCATGAAAGGGGACTGAGATAATGTTCTGAGGCGTCTGCTCAAGACGCGCGGTGTTCCGCGGGGGTCTGTTCTCGGACCACTCCTGCGGAACATGGGATATGACTGAGCCCTTCGAGAGCGTCTCCCCCCAGGCTGGGCGTAATTTTTTATGGTGTAGTATGGTATGGTTTAGTAATGCAAAATAAATAAATACAAATTATGAATACTATACTAATACAAAATGTAAATATCATATTTTTGTCGTTATATTATTGTATCATTTTTCATTTAAACAAAATATCGAGCATTACTTCTTGTTTGTTAAAAAATATTAAGCAAGAATGTGGGGACGGATGATTAAGAATACAAAGTGTCACCACCCTTACACATACTGTGATTGTCGTAAGAAGCGACTAAGGGAGCAAAATACGCACAACAAAATCACTGCGAAGAAAAGGCAAACTTGAAACTAACCCTATAGCAACCCGTCTGTAGTGTACTAAAACGTCCGCACTAAGAAGAAAATCCTGTGTCCAGCAGTGAACTGTTAAAGACTTAATGAAAAGAATTGATAAGATATGGCAGACCTGAGTTTTTAGGTGTTTGAGATAAACTTACACGTTCGCGATCGCATACGGTACATCAAAAGATTAATCAAAACTGTTTTACTACAATGTTTAATAAAATATCAAATTTTTCATGGATTAAAATTATTTTTTCCTTAAGATTTCAACAAATTCTAAGCTTAGGATACATACCATACTATAAATACTAATGAGGTAGTCCTTCATATGAAAATACAAATATGTCTTTTTTCCAGGTGCTGAACACATAAATTTAATATTCAAATTCTCAGACTGGATACTTAAAGAGCATCCAGAAGAAGGCTTGAAAATATTTACTGAAGACATAGAAGTAGTTGAAAAATTACCCCGTCCAAAAATATTAGATTTCCTTCTTAGAGAACATGAACCTTTAGTCATACCTTACTTGGAACACGTCATACACACTTGGAACGACACTGACTCATTATTCCATGACGCTTTAATTAACAGATACAGAGACAAAATAACATCGAAAAATACCAATGTTACCGAGGAAGAAGTTCAACATACAAAGTCGAAGTTACTTACATTCCTAGAAAAATCTATACACTATACCACTGAAAGAGTTTTACTGCATTTCCCTACAGACAGCTTATTTGAAGAGAGAGCTATTATGTTAGGGAAACTGGGTAGACACGAACAAGCACTCGCTATATACATACTAATTTTAGGTAAGTTGTCTACTATTGTGAAATAAGGATAACCGATGTTATTGGTGTTATAAAAATAATGTAATTATTTTAAAAACAAGTACATCTACTGTAACATTGTGTGTAAGTGTGTACATTGTGTACATTTAACTATCCCATTAAGGAACAAACAATAACCTTGAAGACTTTAAAAAATCGAGATATTTCGTTTGAACAATTTTTATGTTTAACACCTTTGAACTCCGTCATTTATATATAAAGTGATCTCGAACTGTTTGAGAATTTAAAAAGTATAATTCTAATTAGGTCCCATTCTAGTATGAAGAATAGTTCATCCCTTAGGGAGAAAGTTAAGGAATAATGAAGTCGTTAACACTTTTTTCAATATTAAATAATATTATTTAACCTGAGAGGTTGGCATCTATATAAGTGATGATAAATGAACCTGACGACGTTTCTGATAAATAAAGTACAAACTACACTGGGATTTTGACTGCACGGATGGTATATTGACTAAAACGGTCGTCAGGCCGCTCTCTACTGCGCTAAGTGTTGTTGGTTCAAACTCCACATGGGATAGCACTGTGATCCACAAATTGTTGTTTTGAATCTGGGTGTTCTTTGTAGAGTCCCCCGTCACATAGGAATAAAGAAAAACATTTTAACCACAGTATGGATGCATTCGTTATTATATTAATATTTTATATGATTTTCCAACAGGTGATGTAGATAGAGCTATACGCTACTGTGAAAACGTAAGCAGAACTGCTAGTCATAAAAACCAAGATGTATACGTTATTTTAATGCGGATCTTGATGAATCCCGACCAGAGCTCGTCTCTCAACGGACCACTGGCCAATGTTCCCAGACATCCTAAGACTTCCGTAGCAGACTTAGAAACTGCTTTAAATATCCTAGAGAAGCATGCTGATAAAATTTCCCCGTTAAAAGTAAGATTTTTTTTTATTCTTGCCTGATGTCCCTCCTTCAGGGAAAATCCTCCAACCAGGCGAGATGATCATGCCTAGTTGGCTGCGACCCTACGGCTAATCTTGGAAAGTTACATATATACTAATCAGTATGAAAGTTTCTACATCAAGATTAGGATTAGGTACTCGATAGTTCGGTGTGTCTTCAGAAGATGGCGCTGTACCATGCCTTTGTTTGCGCTGCATGTAGAAGTTGCCACAGATGTTTGGAAATTTGAAGAAATCAAAACATATTCTGATAGAATAGGTGAGGTAGGAGTTAATATGAAAAAAAATATCAGTTGTGGTTAAAAAAAATAATTACAAAACAAACACTAGATTTGTCCGTGTGGTGACGGATTAAGAATACGTAGTGTTACCACCCCTTTTCATCCCGTGGGTGTCGTAAAAGGCGACTAAGGGAACAAAGTATGCAAGACAACATTACAAAGAGAAGGAAAACTTGATACAACCCCTATTCCAACCCGTCTGGCCAGCATGGTATAGTAGGCCAAAACCTCCTTGCTAAGGAGAGGCCTATGTCCAGCAGTGGACTGTAAAACTGTTGATGAAGATGATGATGATGAAACACTAGATAATTCTTGTAAAGGGAAGCAGGAATATTTTTATTAGAAGACTTGTTATAGGCCTTTTATCCTGCTTGTTAGAGCCACGTTGTCTCAATGAAACTTACTAAAACTCATTTAGGTTACCTTAAATATCGAAATTATTGATTAATCTTGACGACATTCGATTTGAGATAGGTTTTTTCAATTAATATTAATGACTTAACAAAGGTAAACTGAAAACTATAAAATATAGGGTGGGCCACGAATTAGTTAACATTTGATGTAGACACGATTCTTCAAATAACTGCATAAAAAGAAATCTACTGGGGATAGATCTGGTCTTCTGGGTGGCCATGGAATGTCACCTCGTCTGGAAATCAGCTTTTCCGGAAACATGTCCTTGACCATCGACAGGGACTCATTGTATGTGTGACAAGTGGCTCCATGTTGTTGAAACCATGTGGTTAAGATTGTAGCCAGCAAATTTCAGTAGTGTCGGTCCCAAGAACACCCGTAGCATGTTTGCGCAGGATGTTTGATTCAAATGTTAACGAATTCTTGGCTCACCCTATAGTACGCTATGTACGTAACGTTTTTATTTATGGTTTTTCCAGGCGTTATCAGTGTTGCCAGACACCGTGTCTCTAAGTCGTTTGAAACATTTCTTAGAGAGCGCACTTGATGGCCAACTCACTTTGAAGCGACGCATGCAAATTCTTAAAGGACTTTTGTACGCTGAACACACACAGGTGAGCATTCTACATTTTAAGTGTTTAAAGCTAATAAAAGAATCGTAAGAGGAGCTAATATCAATCCAAAAAATTGCAGCTAAAATGTTTATAGATGTTATTTTTAAGTTGTGTTGTGGTTGGACTCCATCAGTATTTCTAGAATTTAATCTGACCAGATTGTCTGTTATGACTATGTATCAATGATAAGAAAGATACACATTTATTAAGTAATGTGCAATCTTATCTTACCCGCTAACACTCTCAAACTTGCTTTGATTCAATTCGTGAACTACAATTCATCAAAATCACATATATTCTCACCCTAATATAAACAATAACTGATGGTTGAATCAAAATATTAAACGATAATTTTATTATTAAATAATCCCAACTGTCTGTATAAATATTTACTAGTCATCTCGGTCTACATCATCACGTTATTGCTTCACAGATACAAGAGCTGAAACAATTCCACGAATCGAAGAGCGTAATAATAAACGACTACAACGTGTGTCCTGTGTGTAAAAAGCGTTTCGGTAACCAGAGCGCTTTTGTGAGATACCCCAACGGTGATATCGTACATTACTCGTGTAAACTCGACAAGTAGTAAAACAATTCATATTGGACACTGAACATTCGGTAGCTAACTTCGAGACTCGCAGAGTGTTTTCACTGTTCCATTCTAACGACCGAGATCTCTCTCCTATTTAAATTACAAATTTATGGAGTCCCTTGTATGCAAGATAACAGTAATATTCATTTTCAGTATCTAGATATAGATATAGATTGTAAATTATTGAAATTTTCCACTAGTGAAATATAAGTAGCCCTAAACCTATATATAAAATAATATCTTTAATATAAAATATTTTGTAAACAGCTGAAATAGTATATTTTATGATATGTAGAATGTTCTAAACTATAACAGAAGAACATATATTCTGCAATACAGGCGACTGCAGAACAGTGTCCAAAATACCTTTGATTTCAGTGTAGCTATTTCAGATATAGTACTTTTTGTTTTAAGATGGATAGTGACCGTCCTTTGACAAGGATGATGTTGTAATCCATAGACTATCGCTTAGTCATTTCTCGTCACTTATTCCGATCTAGCGACGCAGTCCATCTGACATAATAGTATAGTTAGTTTAACGCCTTTTTAATTGTAATATTAATGTATATCTTTCACATGAAATAATAACAAATACATTATTATTTTCACATGTAATAGATTTATATTTCATGCTTAGCCCTAATGAGGTAATGGCATGAATACGTAGGGATTTCTACAAATCGATACAAAATTTTATGACTTTAAACAGATAATATTCTGAAACAAAAATGCATTGGATAGTAAAAAAAAATTACATATCCTTGTGTCTACAAGTATTGTTATCTTTGGGGTCTGTGTCGACCAACGTAGATTAACATTACAATAGGTAAAACAAAATACGCACATAGGCACAGCACACATTTTTGACGTGAATAACATCTTTAAAATTATTTCCATAGGGACGCAATCCAAAAAAACGAATGATAACAAAATCGGACGATACAGTTTCATGTTGTAACTATATATCTATCATCCCCACCCAAAATTCAATTGTAGCACTGGATAACTAAATAATCAAAAAATTCATTACGATAGGTAAGGACTGGACATGGGGAGGGGACAGCTCCGCCACTTTGATGCGTATCGAGATTTCCATTTAGTATAACTTTCAATTCGGTGAAGCTACAACTTTTATTTAAGTTTTAGTCGTCAGCTCTTATCAAAATGTATCTTTTATATGTATAATATTAGTAACAAATTGTGACTGTGAATATAATATGTTAAAATAAAAAAAAATATAATGTCCGTCTATACGCGTCGGAAAGCCAATTCAAAATACAAGAATCGTAACGATTGGAAAGGGCATCTCAGCAGCAATCGAATGGTACTAATAAAACACCATATGATTGAGTCAAGCAGTGCCGGCAACGGAAAATAATGAATGCGGACGACAAAAGCAACGACGGTGTCAGTACATCTGCATTTATATAGAAACTTTATCCTTTACGAGACGTTATTCACGTACAACAAACGGCCGTGTCCATAACAGCCACCCTCTTTTTTGTTTAATATTCTCTGTTTTGAGGTTTTTTGGTCATAATTTTGTTTGTATCTTGATTTTTAGTGTATTCATTTTACGTCCACAAGTGAAAAATAGAAAACATCGTCAAAATCGACTACAGTGATGAAATTTCCTATTTAATACGCATTATTGCGGTTAACTTAAAAACTACTCGTCAGATCTCACTCAAATTTAAATGGGACCACATGACAAGCACCAGCTTATGAAAATAAAAAAAAAACATCAAAATCGGTACACCCAGTAACAAGTTATGACACAAAAGAAAAATACAATCGAATTTAGAACCTCTGTAGTCGGTGGTTAAAAAGTATTACATTAACAATTTGAACACGTTAGACTCATATAGTGAAATAAATGTAGTATTTCGGATTCAATTTTGATTTAAGGTTTTTTCCCTATACCTATACCTTTGTAGTCATAGAAAGTTTATATCTAATTTCATAGCCCAGCTTTAGTTATTTGTGCAACGAAGTCCATCATCCTCTTAGTAGTTTAGATCTTATGTCAGACCAAACACGACAGTGTTGTACAGCAGTGTGTATAATAAAAAAATCATTGTACAGATGCGAGATGATGTATTATAAAATATACCTTATACCAGGTTATATAGCACGGTATCCTAAAAAAATTAAAGAAGAAAAAATCGCGATAATACTAATTTTATTTTAACTTGTTAAATAAATTGTTTATAAGTTCAAAGATGTGTGATATGAAGGCTGTAGATCGGATGTCTTTTTATAAAATATCAGTATAAAATCATAAATAAATAAATTACGTATTATGTACATGCAAGCTCATAATATGTCGATTGATACGTGTAATGAATTCAGAAAACGTTTTTCATTTTCAAAAGCATTTCCCTAATTTATTACCACATGTATGTGTAACGCTTCTAATACTACAATTTTCTGTTACGATATATTGGACCACTTGGATATATTAAGTGATGTATAAAGCTAATGAACCTATAATACACATTTTTATGCGTTCATTTTTATATTGTTTCATTTATCCCTATAATGTTATTGTCTGCAAGATTCTTAGCATTATTCTCATAACCTTATGTACTACACTTTCGCAGACTTCGTAAATATTGATAATAGTTAAAGAAAAAACGTACCGTGTTAGTGTAAAAGTCCTGCACAGACTTATTTAACCTGTTAAGGACTTATACTATCTCAAAACTGCTCCACCGGTTATATTTGATTCTGCATATCATGGAAAGTGTTGAATTGAAAAAAATATATAGAATTGAAGATATACACTGTGTCCTATGTGATGAGAAAACACGATTACTAAAGAAGATTACGATTATACTTTGAATTTTACAAACCGCAGAGCCAATAAATACTTTACCAATAATTATTAAACTTTGTGTATAAATACTATGTGACTTGATTTTAAATTATTTATTTTGTCGTTGTTAGAAATTGAATTGTAAATATTTTGTGAATGGCGAACGGACGACCCATGTCTATTGTAAAATCAAGCGCTCTGGCGCTCGTACACTGGACCCAGGTCGCTTGCTCTTATGCATACCTCTTTGAAATGTACTTAAGAAGATATAGGGTAGGTACATGTGCTATTTTCGTGACCACTTGACGGACTATGGTCTTTTATGTCAAGATAATAGCATTTCTGTTGCTTATATAAACGAAACAAATTAAAATTTACCATTTTCAAAAGTAATTTTACTATATTCAATCACTTGACACTCGTTGTCATACTTGTCGATGTTACTCGTTTTGTTTAGTTAGGTTTAGTTAGCGAGGTCGTCTGACTGGCGATAACTTCATCCTGATAACGTTGATTCGTTGTTAAATGACTCGATTTAATTATTCGAGATTGCTTGTCTATGGCATCTTATTTTTCGCGATACCGTGCATTTGTTGTTAAGTGTTTCGTATTATCAAACATACGGGGACGTGGTATTCGAGGTTTCATTTTTCTAGGCCTAGTAACACACTATTCAAACCTACTACTTCGGAGAAGCATATAAAAATTGGGCACAATTTGGTATATAATATGTCAACATCCGGATACAGAGCAATCGGGGAGCAGAGTAACTGCCTGACTAGTACCTAGACGCATACTTTCATTCATCCACGCACACAAAAATTTAAAACAGTAACCAATGAGTCCAAAGCCCGGAACAAAACCTCAAATTACACTTGCTCTAAGCTAATTAAAAAAATATGACTTACCTACTGGCAGGCATTTGCAGACGATATTCTTTTGGTCAGTGAAGAGGTCCGAGGTCTAGCGCAGTCTGGAAACGGCAGCAGAAACTGGGAAATGTTGGTTTGATAACCAGCAGAACTAAAACCGAATACATGTTCTTTCGGCGATTATGTACTCCGGTTATACTACCATATTACTGTATGGAACAGGAATCCTAATTTGGACCGATTTCAAGTACCAAATACTAAAATGATGGTGAAATAAACAGGCCTGTACAGCATCGAATCAAAGAAAATTAAAGTAAGATGAACGAAGCGCCGTCAGGTAACAGGAACTATTTGCGATCAAAGTTTCTCTAATGCGGTTCAGACCCCAACTTCCAAACTTCAAGCCGTTTCTGTAACCAGAAAATCTCAAAAACCAGACCCGGAACCTGAGACCTACCTCTTGTTCGGCAGTCGCATACGCTAACCGCTAGACAGTGTGTAAATATATCTAATCTAAATACAAACCTCGTACTCATTTACTTTCAGAGAAAATTATGTGTAAATAATAACAACTTCACAATTTAATATAAACTTTATTTTCCCTAAACTGCCTTTAATTTGTCGAGTTTCAGGTGCTCTGACAAATAATTGTTTATAACTTTACTTTCATTATACGCCACTAATAAATATTACACCACAAATAGATATTTATTTATCTAATTACGATGAGATAATTAAATATTTATTTAATATTGCCCGAAATTATTAGGAAAATAATTAATATGGCAGTATTAAAAATATTGGTTAGTAGAATTAAACTGTTTAATTTCTTCATACTGGCACTAAACCTAAAGTATTGAGTAGGAGCGTCGTGGCATCAATGGGTCGTTTGTCGTCCCGGCTAGAGACTCCACGTGCTGGCTTTGCCGCCGTGGAGGCTCTCCAGCCGGTCATCGTCGAGTGGGCACAGCGGCAACATGGGACCCTTTCCAAGCACGGCTGCTTCGCGAAATCTGTGCACTCGGTCGCTAGGAGGGAATCGAGTCCCGCCTGTCGCCGCCACACGTTTGCAGTTTGTTCCGCCTGGGCGCTGCAGCGTGGGGCCTGCAGTGCAGTTATTGGAGATCTCTCGCCACCGGCCGTCATACACTCCATGGCAGGTTGTTTTACCGCGGTCGCAATCTTCTGTGAAGACGTCATTACGAAGATGTAGGCGGCAGAGAAGGCCCGGGGAGGACCATCTCTAAACGTAACTTTGGAGGTGGAGAGCATAACAACAACCCGGGGCGTCTCTCATGCAGGGGCTTTGCGAACACAAGCATTTCAAGTAGAAAATTGTTTATTTGAATTTTGTGCCTCATGCACTCATTATAAAACTCGTGTCATACTACTCACACTTTCTTGTATAGTAATTAACACGGTGTTTAGGATTTGCGTTCAGGGATTTTCCGTGTTCTATTTCGTGTTATATGGACAGAATTTTAATGAAAACTGTTGACGGCTTATGATTTCACATTCAAGCAAAAATAAAATAAATCATATGAAGACACTTAAGTGTATTCCACATTCGTTCCTAAAGGATTTTTGGTCAATAATAATAATTTGTTATTCATTTTGTATCATTTTCAATCATTTTGTGAACTGACTAACATTTATCGTCAAACTTGTCAACTAGAACACCATACATAAACTAAACAAGAAGGCAGGGTCGTAATTAGAATTGAAATATTTTAGCATCACTTAACAACAATTATTATATATTAATCTTGAATTGAAAGTACCTTAAATATTAAAATAAAAATTTCACTTATGCTGATATTTTAAAGGATATATTAAAATTCATTAAAATTGTTTCATTATCATAATTCTAGATAACTGAATGCAAATTTATAAATATGTTTTATTCAACGAAGTATGAGATCGATTAGACTGAAGTATTTAACTAAGTGCTTTCGAAATCCAAAATTTATAACAATTGCAATGATTTTTTATTTATTTGAAGTACACAAATCAATCATTTGGGTATTTTAAGTCATTATATACTCATAACCTGATGAAAGTGATTAAATTTCTAGTTGTAGGTAGTGAATTATAAAATATAGTTGTAATTTTCATAATATAAGTTTAAAATTTGCATATATATTAATTAAACCATTTTAAGTATTTGGTAGGTATGTATGGCTCTAATCGAGTTATCGATAATCGATCAATCGATATTTTTCAAGTCGATGCAACATACCATTGATATGTGTATCGATGTAGTGGTGATTGGGGACATTATGAAATAAACGTATATTAGACAAAGTTAAAAGTGAGTAGATGCGATTACCAGTAACAGTATAAGTAAAGACTGAAGTCGTAGTAATTCAGTTCATATTGGCGTTATTCAAGCATTCGGATACCTAACCGATTTTTTTTCTTTGTGAATTAAATGATATGCAATATCTTTGTTTTTTTTTGTTCTTTCTCAAATAAATATATATCTTGTTTGTTATGAATACCATTTTGGCAATACATGTGACAAAATGGTTTACAAAATTGACCTTAAAAACTACTCTGGTCAACACTACATCCCTTACATCCTACACTCAGTGACTGATATCTTAACTGCATAGCAACATCAACATGTAACGATACGTGTAGTTTTACTATTGTTTGGTAACTGGAGGAGAGTGAAGTTGGCAAAGCTTAACACCCGTTCACCCCACAAAATTATCACGCACCGTTCCATATAAACATCTCATTAGGCCATCTTTGTATTTGCTTCGTAGTTTCATCATTATCTTGTATGAAAGAACACAAATACTAGCTAACTTTGTACAATGTATCGTTTTTGGAATATTTTAGACCTACATGAGTTTTCATGTAACGTATAAAATTAATAGTTGTTTGAAATAGTATACAGTAAAGCAAACCCAAGAAGATAAAATAGATTCACAAAGTTAGTGGTTTATCGTGCTGTTTTAATATTTTCTATATTTTTGTTTTATATTATTACAAAAAAGGATAGTCTTGCTTGTGCAGTGAAACTTATATTTACTATAGAGCTTACAGATTAAATATTTTTATGTACAAGTAAAAAAAAATATTTTAAATTGTAATTTGTACAAAATCAGGGCCTGTTATTTACTTGACCTAGTAAGTACGAATAGTTTGGTACATATACGAAAATAAAACTCTGTTCGAAATGTTAATTTGGTTACTCCAATATGGTTAGAGTAATAGTTGTTACCTTTATTACAAATAACAATATGTAACGTTGGACGATAGCCTTTTCTCTTACATGGCTTACCGATTTACCTTTACCAGGACTACGGTGAAACTAAAAGGAAATGTAATCATTTTGACAGTCTATGTATGTACGTTTGTATTTTACCGTAGCGCTTAAAGAACAGAACGATTTGTAAATAGATTCATAATAGTGACCTAAGTGAAATAGCTTTTATAAATTTTATCACTTTTTACGTAATCGAGTTAGGTTTTTTTTTCAACTTTCAATATTTATTACGTCTAAAGATCACTGTAAGCTACTCCTGTAGTTTCTATATGAATATTTATCAAATCATAGCAAAATGTCTTAGTGGTGTAATGCTACCCAAAAGAATGTAAGTTTCTTTTGTTTTTGTTTATATAGTTTAAGGGATAAAGTAAACCTATACATTTAAAGTTTTTGACAATGAAATAGCTCTATATAAAAGAACCCAGGTGTATTTATACTTATTAATATGAAATCAAAAAATTAACGAAAACAGGGTTCTTATTTTATAAATAAAAAGCCATGCTTACTATTCATTTAATTATTTACTTTTAATAATTATGTTATTTTCATTCATAACTAACAACGATATGAGGGTTATGAAGTATTTAAATTCAGTAAAACAAATATGAAAACAAAATACAAATTTCACTCACTATTAAATTTAATATTATTACAGTAATAAGAAAATTTTACTTTAAATAATTTATATAATAAGTCATAACTCCATTTCGAACTATGTATTTAGGGGAAATTCTCATGTTGTAAATGTGCACGCAAATCGTGAAAGTGAGAATTCAGTGGGATAAAGATTTTTAATAACATCGCTTCAAATATTCAGGTCACTAGTATGTCTTATAACTTTTTACACAGAAGGTCTTAAGAAGCAACGTCGATTACAAAATTCATATTAGATAGATAGACTTAATAAAATACATGTAATATCTAAACTACTGTCTCTCACTGAGGCAGGGCGGGGCGAGCCGCCCGGCGCTCCAGAGTCGTATCATAAAGGTAATTATTATATATTTACACGAATTATATGGGTGTTCCAGCAAATTAATAGCCTTAACGACAAAAACTAACATCCACTATTTATGTGATTTCAAAGCTACGCGCGGAACGCTTTCTTAAAGTACAATAATTTATAAGTAATTACAGGTTTATTAATAGTTACAACTGAATTCGATCTTTCCCCGAGCTGACTGTCCGCGGTGATTTAGAAAAAGGCATAATTCGACACCGTCACAGTTTCTAGGAGGAAGATCCAGTTCAGCACTCTGACCTGCTGACATGTTGGTACACAATAAATGATACGTTATAATTAATTAGTTTAGTGGTCGGGCCCTGGTTTTGTCTAGAAAAATATGAATAATTAATGTTACGTTATCAGCTAAGCGTGTAAAAATATTTTAGTGAGAATGTAACAGTATTATACTCAATATCTATTAGTATTGGGTATTGTTACTAAATTTTTTCATGCAAAGCTGATGCGGCTACGAGTTGGTCCAAATAAGGTATAATATTAGTTCAAATGCGAATATCAATCTTTGCAGCGTTTAATTAATATGCAAGACTCGTTTCTAAATAGTGGTGCAAGAGGTAATACCGACATAACACCAACAAGTTTATGCGTTTAGGCTACTTCTACACCATGAAGAAAAAGATTTTGTTAGTCTACTTTTTAAGGGTTTCTCAAAACCTTTCCTAATTTGTAACTGTATTCAAAATCGAAGTGCAAAACGAAATTACTCGAATACTTAAAACTATGACAATGAAATTTTACCATTATTAAACATTGTTTCATAAATGACTACTAATAACCATAGTGTTCTCAATGACAAATTTCATATAATAGAAATATCATTTATTGAATATAGAATACAATATTATCCAAAAACTATGTCGTTATAATTAGGACACCGACAGTGCTATTAAATAGGTACATTACATTTATCCAGCATTGGATAATTTAAAATACACAGCAAAAAAAATGTTAAACATAGAAGTTGCCGAAAAAAAAAACAATATATATGTGTAGTACATCTAAAATTTATATTCTGAGTTGTTTATACAAATATTCTGAGATATCATATCATTATTATACCCTTCGACCACATTGGAAACCAATGATTGGAAACCGGTTGCCAAAACAGAACTATTCCTCTTTTATCGAAACCTGGTATCCAAAGAAGGAAAATAATTCTGTTTTCCAAACTGGTTACCACCACAGAATGTAGGATCTTCTTTTGAAGCTTTGCCAATATTTCTACAGACAACTTGAATAAAAAGAGTTCTCTGGTTATTTATAAGTATCTTATGCACCATGACAAGACGTCACACAACGTCAGCAATCTTGAAAGATATGAAGAAATAGGTAAAATAAAAACAAACATTGGCCGTCATTGAAACAAGGTAAGCAAAAAGTCCATAGAAATTAATGATGAAATCGAGTCATCCATAGAACTATTTTAGAAAGGAAAAAATACAGTGGGATACTGTAGAAATAACATTGCCATTTCATTTTATTTCTAATAAAATGTGTATTTCAATAAGTAGTATTTGCTAGTAGAATAGTAGATTTATGTACGCCTCGTTATAGCACATAAGACACTTGTAAATAGCTAGAAAATTCTTTTGGCAACCATTCTGTTTTGGTAACCGTTTTGGTTTCGATAAAACAGAAATAATTATGTTTTGGAAATTGGTTAACAATCATTAGTTTCCAATGTAGTCGAAGGGTTATTATAAATTATCTTGAGAGATCAGTTTACGCTAGTTATAAAAATTTACAATGCGTTCTATTGGTTGCAACAAATATTCCGTTTTTATCGTTGAAATAACACTAGGCATACGCTTCGTAAAAGTTTCTCGAGTTAGTGATACTTTCCAACAATAAATACTCTAATACACTACTGAATATGTCTTCCCTACTGATTACACGGCCCAAGCAAGGTAAGTATCAGGCGACTACCTCTCGATAGGTGCTTCGTGTGAAACAAATAGGTCGCTAACCTCTCTCTATGATAAAACGTCTCACACCGAGTACATTAAGGCTACAAATATAAGCGAAATCATCTCCGAGAGACATAAACGGGCGAGAATTAAAATGTAAATAAAACAAAACAATTTATCCAGACGGTAATTATCTGTCGTTTACTAAATAAACATTCAAACTCAGCATATAAGGTATGTACATAAGGGGACAATTTGAGCTTACAAAAGTACAAAGTAATCACATCGCGACGGTTTAGAATCTACAACGGATTTACCCTTCTCACCGACTACGACAGCTCAAGCTTTATCGACAATTACACTACAGTATCACACGATTACTCGCCGAAAACACCTATTATGCATGTAATTTTCCCGATGGCCAACACGAAAGTAAGTATCACTAGCGCCGCCTACGAGCGCGCCTCTGCGCCCGCGCAGCCCGCGGCCGGCGCCTCGGCCTCCGCCCCGCCCCCGCCCGCCGCCTCGCGGGCCTCCGCCTTCGGCTTGAGGAAGTCGTTGAGCGACGGCTGGATGTTCAGCTCGTAGTCCGTGAAGTTGAACAGCGGCGGCAGCTGGCGGCCGTTGGGCAGGCGCGCGGCCGGCTCGCGCAGCTCGTCGAAGAAGCTGTGCGCGCACGCCTGCAGCGGCGACAGGCGCGCGCCCGGCGTGTACTCCAGCAGCCGCGACACCAGCGAGATGGCGTCCGGCGGCGTGCACGCGCGGAACACCTGCAACACGCCGCGCTACACACCGGCCCACCGCCTCTACCCACTCTTCACCTTCGCCCCCGCCTCCTCGCGACTAACCAATAGCGCACCTCCCGTCAAACGTTAACGTGTTAGCGGACGAAACGAATCATTTCTGTTATACACGCGTGAGAGAAGTTTAGAACTATTTACAGTGTTAACGGTTAGCCGACGACGATAGGACCTCGTGATATATTATAGTGACAGAGTTCAACCAAATATAACAGTGATTAGATGTCCGAGTGCCACGCTGCGGGTTTGTTCCTATACGGAGTGTAACGACACGTTTGATATTGAAAGTTTCAGACCGAATAACAGTACGAGACGCGAAAGACGAGAAACAAACTGGTCGCAGAGTCGCACGGCTCGAATGCACACTGAACACCAACAAACAGATTGCAATAAGAAACAGCTTAAACCGATTAGTCGTATGTGGCATTCTGATTAAATCATGCCAAGGCTATTTCATAAGATCAAAATTATCTATACTAAATGTCTTCATTCGAATTATAATAGCTCTCGAAACATATTATATTATGACTTATATTATTTTGGTTGTACAAAATGAAGGCATCTAGATAGCGCGCTGCTATATCTTACTCGGATGCGCTGGTGGTCAGTGGCACACTTGGGCGAGGACATACGCTCCAACATGTACTGCAATGACGCGCGCTTTTAGTTACATCACTTAAATGGCATTTATGTATCAAATAGTAAAAGAGTTATTACATAATGTGGATATATTTGTGTCAACGACATAAGAGTACTAGTAAACAGAATTTCGTAGAACATGGTATTATATGCATTTATTTGTACATTTTAAGACTTCGATATTTTATTCAATCTCTATCCATCGAAAATATGTAATAACTCTTAAAACCACATCTTATGATCCGTGATAAGACGAACAGAGAAAATTTCATACAAATGCGTGGTGTAAACTATAGTACCAGCAGATTTTGTATATTTATCAAAAAAAAATCCTTGATATACTAGAGAAGTGTTGTTATTTAAATTTCAACAAATAGTTAAGGAATAATAACCAAAAAGTGAACTTTCACAACTGTTCTCATCATAATAGAATCTCAATTTAATACTAATCGCTCACCAGCTACACTACGCATAGAGTTTCAATTTCGAGAGAAAAATAATCAGAGCGTAACACTATAAAAGCTTATTAAGAAAATGATGACCACACATTAGACGATAGGGAACTTGAATGGCACTAGATTCACTAAGGTGATGTGTCATATATGTGGATAATATTTGGATTTTCCAAAATTAACTTTCTACACTATAAGATACATTTCTATGTTATATGTTTCATTCTAAGTGATTTTTTGTTATAATAAATAGTAATTATACACTCTTAGGACCAGTTTCAATAGTTCCTGACAAAGTTTCAGTTACTTATTTGCCATGTAAAACTATTTAACAAATAAATATTACTGATATATATGTCTCTTGTGAAAATAAAATACATATCTATGGTTATTTTACAGATATGTTGATGTTAGTCTATCAAGAACTTTATCAGTAAGTGCTAAAATTGGCGTTTAGAGATCAACAACTTATAAAAGCATATTATCCTAGGTAATATCACGAGTAAAATGCATAATTTACAATACCTTTGCCCAAGGGTGGCTCTTGATTTGTGGAAATTTGAATTCTGTGTAGTTAGGATTCATCTCTCGAATTTGTTCTCGTGTTGGTGTACCAAGGACCTGTGAAAGTGATCGGTGTTGTTAATAAAAATTGATTTTACATTGTAGTTTAGATTTGATCCCTTGACCAGAGTTGAAGTAAGGAATGTGCAAAAGTAAATTAAACAAATAAATAACTATGGTTCACCTTTATGATCTCTACAAGTTGATCGACACCCGAATCACCTGGAAATATTGGTTGACCCAATAATAATTCCGCTACAACGCATCCGGCGCTCCACACATCTATAACAAAAGTGTATAAATGAGTGTATTGTATTATATATGGTTACCTCAACCGGCTCTTACGACACCCACGGGATGAATAGGGGTGGTGACAGTTTTGTTTTTAATTCGTCGTCACATAATTTTGAGCGATTGATTTTTAGTTAAAGTACTTGATTAGAAAAAAGTGTAGAATACAATTTGTTTTTTGTTTTGTTAAGTGTTAATGAATGTTAGTGTTATTAATTTTTTCATTGGCTGCGTGCATAGTTTTTTGTGCGCATATACTTTTGAAAAAATAAGTAGTGCTTTTTTGCCTATTGGGTGCCTTACCGCCGAAGTCACAAGTGGTCGGCAGAGGTGCAATAAGATTTCAAAAGGAACGCATTCAACTCACTCTTCTGCGTAAATTAAAAGCTAAATGCCGGAAAAGCGTAATTTTTGTAACTTATCAGAAGAACATTGCGTTCTATTGCGTAATAAGTTGTATTGCGTTTAAACTAAATGTTATATAACATTGCGTTATCGCTAAATATTATTAGTGTGTGAAATATTTAAAAATATACCATACAAATAATTACAGTTATCCTTATTTTTTTATTTTAGATACGCGATGAATGTTCGCTTTTCATAACGTTCATTCGTCATTGGACACAATGTCCACAGTTGTGTTGATAAATGATAAGGAGCATACTACAGTTATAACTGTATTAAACTTTTTGATACTGTACACGTTTATTTTGAAGAGATTTAGAATAAGTCATATATCTTCTTTTGCGTCTACGTACGGGCATGACAGTCATGTCATGGGTGTCATGGGTGTCATGTGTGTAAGAGGTTTATTGTCAATACGATTACTGTAGGATATTATAATAATGTTTCAAACTATTTTGTTTGAGAACCTAGTATCTGCAACGAAGTAACTATTATCTTATCTGTGATTTGCGGTACAAGTAGTCCTTTCATGGTGTAACAATTTCCGTCAACAATATTGCACATTTATTCTTTTTGGCAAAAAAAAGAAAGAACTTAAAATTTACAGACATTTTACTGAGATATTTAATAAAACTATTAAAGCTGATAATCACTCGGTATTGATCAAGAATAGGTGTCGATAGTTTATTTTTACTCATATAAGTCCTTGTTACTACTTTTTATGTAAATTCATATATTATCAAGTAATTTCGAGATTTTTTGTCAATTATTAATGTGATAATATAAAGCGAGTACAGAAAGGTCAAGATGTCGTCTAGATTTGATAGGTTCACTTCAATTTGAAACCCTGGACACGACAATGGGTACACGTCAATAATTCTAGGAATTTGTTCAAAATTTATGTAATAACAGTTCTAAAAATATATTTTTAAAGGTTCATCTAGCGGAGTGTTGACTGCAATCTTACGTAAAGTAAATTTGTCTTAAGTTACAAATACACAAGTAGTACTTAAAATAAGTATTTCAAAAAGATTATAAGAATCACACAATATTTTGTGCCGTGTTTTGTTTACACGAGTTATATGTTCATGTCGCTACATGGTGATACAGGTGACAAGGATTTTAGATATATATGACAATAAAAACTGATTATATATCGCATATATAAATGACTCCGCCCTCTTAATATTGATAGCGTAATCAGACACACTCTTAAGGCGATAAAAACCTATCCACTTTAGTCTCAGAAGCTATCTAATCGTTTGTTAGGTTTTGATATGTTAGTTGCAGTGAAAGGGCTAAATAATTGATATCAACTGTTTCTATTATGTATGACGTTATCCGTGTGGTGACGGATTAAGAATACAGTGTCACTACCCTTTTCTTGCCATGGATGTCGTAATGAAACAAGTATGCAAGGCAACATTACTGCAAAGGAAAGTTTGAAGCAACTTGAAACAAATTCTATACCAATCTGTCTGGCTAGTGTGGCCAAAATCTCCTTGCTTAGAAGAAACCTATGTCCAGCAGTGGACTATTAAAAGTTGTTGACGATGATGATTATGTACGAGTTGTACGGCTTTACCGAGTCTCTTAGTAGTTTAGTTTTGTACCATACAGCTTTCGAGGCCTAGTTTTAATCCATAAAAACTTGTTTTGTACAAGTTAAACTAAACTACCATCATGATTATTTAAGTAGAGAGTATTTCTTTATTGACTGTAAAAGTAATAGGATTTTGACGTAAATCGTAATATATTAAGATTCAATAATTTTGTAAATAAAACATTTGTATGGTTTAAGGAGTTTGTGAACAATAAATCATTCTAATGTTTCTGTAATATCTAAAGAGAATATTGTTTGCGCTAGTCAGCTATAAAAAAATTAAGTCAAACAAAAAGTGATGTTTAACGTACAAGTGTTTACTTATAGAAGTGAGAAATATAAATACATACCGATTTTAGTGGTATAGTCAATGGCCCCAAAAATGAGTTCTGGAGCGCGGTAGTATCGGGAACAAATGTAGGAGACGTTGGGTTCGTTGCGAACCAGGTGTTTTGCAGAGCCGAAATCACAAAGTTTGAGTACGCCAGTCTTCGGGTCGAGTAATAGATTCTGTGGCTTGATATCTCGGTGGCAGATGCCTAGCGAGTGTATGTACGCGAGGCTTCTGAACAACTGGTACATATACAGCTGAAAGGAATAGCCAAGTTAGTAATTCATGTTTCCCAAAGTAGTTATAAAAAATATCTTACTATATTATTATTATTATTATTTGAAATCCAAAATATATTTCACACAAAAACTACTGAACGGATTTAGAAGAAGCTTTACAGAAAAGTAGCTTATATATGAGAATAACACATAGGCTTCTATTTTCCGCAATAACGTACAGACACGTGGACGGAGACGAGGATGAAAGTTAGTTTAAATATAATATACCTTTATAAAACTAATGGGTATGGTTTGTTCATCTTTGGAGTAGTGACGTGCTACTTTATACACAGTCTCAGGTATATACTCCAGCACCAGATTCAGGTACACTTCGTCTTTCTGAAAAATATATTACAATTAAACAGAACATTGAAATAGTATCCACGACCATAATCTTTCATGATCCTAACGCTATAATTTACAGGCATACTTTTGTATTATGAGTCATAATGGCATACTGACAGTGACCAATGATTTAAAGAGTTTCTTTTTGACGAAGGTCACATAAAAACGTCCAGACTTCTATGTTTTTTACTAAGGTTATGTTCTTTAGATTATGCATTAAAAAGACACCTGTGCAAGAGAAAACCTGAAAACTGCACTAACAAAAGTGAAACAAAAATATTGGTATAATACAAAATTCTGTTTTTAATAAGATATACACACATGAAAAACATGTGTAAGTGTTTGCTACACTACAAGTACATTTCCAATAACAACTGTTGTGCAGATGACAGAAAATACTTAGTGACATTATTTTTCAATTAAGAAGACTTTTGTTCTCAGTTTTTTGCATCTTCGTCGCACACGGTTAGTTTGGAATATTTTTTAAAAACTGATCCTAAAAGTTACTTAAAATTTGTCTTTAAAGGAATAAAAACATGGACAACAGAGAATAAGATATACAGTTCTATCAGATAATTAAACAATTAACCAGTGTAGTCACATCTTAAGGTGCATGTATTTTGTGAAAAAATCTTTGCTGTTTCCACAGGCTAGTGCATATAACAACATATTGAAATGAAACACTGAAGCTGTTCATAAGAAATATATCAAGCAAGCATTAGTTAGAATAATAAACACAAGTTGGATGACTCATACAGAACAAGTTAAGGATGAAATGATGAAGAACATAGTGGGCGTCGACCTGTTCAGATGTAAAAGCTCATGGCTGAAAGATTACGGCCTATGACGTGAAACGGATTTGCTCTCACACAACTGTTCCGCGGAAATCCAAGGATACCGAACGATACTTTATGATTAATTAAACTTTTGTTTTAACGCAGAGTGCAGACCCAAAAAATATTGTTCGGTAGCCACAGTCCGAGTCTGGAGGCCTAATTGTGCGTTAGCACACTAGCGCAACAATCTAATTGATTCATAAACGTACTGCGACATCAAGAGACTGCATTGCGTTTAACATTGAGCTCACTGCTGCGGGCACTGCCGCCTTCCCCCAAATAAAACACACAAAAATACACCCTTAATAAAGCGAACCAAAATATGACCAAAATAACACACATTAAAATATCATTGGATTCTTGTACTCAGGAAAGAAGTCTAAAGGAGATAAATCTTATAATATAAAAGAACCGATCCTTCGATTTTATGGTAATAAACTTGATACCATATGAGCTTATTCTTACTATTTTTTATTAGAAATAAACATCTTAATGAATCAAACAGGGTGGGATGGCAATCTACGGTAAAATGGACAAGATTCTATTGTAAAACCACTACTTTTATAAATTAACACGATTCAATACATATTATGAGATATATCTCCTCTTGTTGGTAACCTCTTCTGAACTGACAGCATTAACCAAATTTACAAGCAGATATTGGATCCTCATTTGCTTTATTGGACTATGGAAATTTAAATATTGTAGGAAAATACTAGACACAAAACACATGTAATAAAAACTCACCTTCTCTCCACTGGAGTAGAAAAAATATTTCAGTTTGACAATATTACAGTGCTCTAGTCGTCGCATGATTTGAAGCTCACGATTCTGTAAAGTATTTAACATTGTGAATTACTTTGCTTGGCTACAGCAATGTACGAGTCTTCTAAAAAAATATCTTAATTTTAACAGTAATTCAACAATTAAAACAATACTAGAAGACTCCAATGCACAAGAATTACGATCTCATTTCATAATGGAACAATTTTAAATAAATGTTGTAAAATATAGCTGAGACATAAAAAGGATTCTGAGCTGAACAATGCTAGCCAACTAAATAAGATTAGTTTTTTTAAGAATTTAGATGATACAAATTCAATCAACTGCGCAGTTTAATAGAATTAACTTTGACAGACAATTCAACCTTTTACAGTTGTCAGTTAATTTTGTAGTTACATTGCGGTTACACGCCATACTACTGTGTATTAACGGCAATACAAGGTTTCTATGAACTTATAATTAATTTATTAAATTAGTATTACACAATTTAGCTAAGATCTAACGGTACTACTCTAAACTTTATTATATATTGTTCAAAACATTTTCTAACCTTAAATCTTTTGTCCTGGAGCACCTTTTTGATGGCAATGAGCTCGCCGGTGTCACATAACTTAGCCTGGTAGACGACGCCGAAGCTGCCGTTTCCGATGAGTTTCATATCAGCATAGCTCACCTCCTGTGGCCGGTCGGGCCCCTGCCCCGGCGTCGCTACTACGGTCGTCACCTTGGAGCCGTCCTTACCTGAAATTTCATAAGATTTTCTTTTATAGTGAACTAGATTATGCCATGAAATAATACGTCTTGACATCAACTAATGTGGTTAGACCGGGGGGCCCGTTAGATTCTAATACTCAATAATTAAAAAGTACTGCATAATACGATGAGTTTAAAATGTTTAAAATGCAATTGATTTATGACGTATAATAATCCACATCACAGACTGTGTAAGTAGGTGGTCTGGCCGAACATATCACAAAAATACCCAGAAGACTTGATAAATAATAAACCTGTATTATTATGAAATAAAACAAACAGAATAAGCAAATTTATAAAATTGTGAGAGCGCATTATAAAGAAAACTAACCTTCAAAATTTAAATTGTTGTGTGCGTTATATGTCATAATTTAAATTATTGATATATAGTATAATATATATATAGTAGAATGATGTAATTATGTAGCTATTGGGTATTACGGCATGTAATAGTAACGAAATTATATTTTTCTAAAATATATCATTTTGTTGTTAGGTCTCGGCCATCTGGACAGATTGATACAGCGACAGGACCACAGATAAATTTAGTAATTTGCGATAGGATTTTAGACAAAGTACACATATATACTATGAAAGTATTTTCAGCTTTGAAGACTCGCTTCGTAGGGGTGAAACGCATGCCACGTTTTCAACGGTCGGGTAGGCCGCTTCAAAGCAAACCCAATATAACCGCTACTTTACACTGTATATATTCAAAAAGCAAGAGTACACTGAACGCGCACATTGACGGTCAGTCACTCGCCATACTTATTAATAACGCTAAAATGCATTGTCATCATAATTAATGCAGAAGTAAAGTTAATATAACAGCTATAGTATTATAAAAGATTATCTTTCAGCGTCGAGACTAGTCTATAGCATTTCCATTAAATTTATGTTATAACAGATTAAAGTGGACCTTATGAAGATAATTCAAGTAGTAACCTGCAGTGCCCAAACCTTACATAATGTAGTGTGTTCCATGTTAAAAGCAATGAGGGAAAAGTGTATTAGTTCTATAAAGTAGCGTGCGTGCTTAATATTTAAAGTGGCGTAAGGGTAGCCAGAACTTTACCCAATTTTTACGCGAATAATTCATAAGATCCATTTTTTATAACGTGATTTTGAGTCGAAAAATTCAGGTACTTGGAAAATCTAAGAAATTATGCGATAAGCTATTTTTAATAAGTTTCTTATTACTCGGATGGTGACTACTCGATACATGAAATGATCCTTGTGGCTCCATGTATTATGAAATGCAGAGAGCGTATCATGCTAGCATCTGTAAAGCCATGAAGTTGCATTATTTTGTCGACTTTATTCGCGTTCAACAAGTCGTATTTAATTAGCTTAAATTAACTACTTGATTGTAACCTGTTCAGAATGTTTGGTTCTCCTGAACATACAATTTTAATTGTCTATATTAATTCCAAGGAATAAAACTCACAATGGTAATACGGAAGGCGTAAAGCAATTACATTTTTATGGTCTGCATATTCACCGATATCTTTCATTATAGTGTTTTTTAATTAAATATTAATGAGGATTTCGCTTTGATTTCAGAGAAACTAATACTTTCATCTGTTAACCATCCTTGTATATCTGCATCGGCCAATTCATCTTAAGTATTTACTTGACATGTACGAATGAAAGCAATAACTGTTGGCAAATAAAATCTCCACGAATCGTCAATCTATTGGTTTGCGGTCGTGTTTAAAATCCGATCTGCACTGAAATATTTCCTGAATTTTTTACTGTGTAGTGACGCGATTTTAGATTATTATTTCTTATTTCTTCCTCAGCATAACTACAACAAGATAACATCTATTTTACTCATGGGACACGTGTACTGTCGAATCGCGTTACGAAATCATCAAATGCGTGGTTCATATGACCTTAAAAGAGGCTCAAAGCAGACAGGATTCCCGGCACGCTTTTTTTTCCTTAAAACTAATTTGAACTGCAAATTTTATGTTAAATAGTTAAAACTGCTTTTAATTTTGAGTTCTTTTTATCATTAAGTAAATTTTGACAATTTCATAGCTGTGATCCAGAACCAAAATAACATTTGCAAACGTCAAATTGTCATCTTTATAATTTTTGATTGTATTAATATAACGTGTTTCAATGATGAATGAGAATCAGTATTTAGTGTTATTAATGTCGTTCCACTTTACAAATTCATGTTACTTTCCGTAGTTATGGCTTGATGAACAACAAAGAACTTAGACTAGACGCGTGAAAGTTACTTATTTTACAAAAACTACTATCCCGCTAACTACTTGGTTAATTATTAGAGATTCGATACAAGTAGAACAACAAAATTAAGTCAGAAAATCACAAAATCTTACCATGTTTAGATATTTTTAATGTCGATTAGATAGATATACACATGCGAATATTTAATACACATTCATTTGCATAACAACATTAATAGACATTCACTTGCATATTAACTGTAGATAATATATCCAAACCATGTTTAAAGCAAAAAAAAAGCCATACTTTCAGTTTTCTCTTTTCTTCGTTTGAATTCAATATAAAAACGTTATGTTTTACGTAACTCTTTCCTTATTGTGTACGAAGAACTCATGATATGTCACATGCGTGCATATCTCTACTGATTAAACCGCTGAGTGTGATAGGTATACTTTGATGCTACACCGTTTAAGGCACGCTTCTTTTCACCTTTTTTAGTAAAGTTAGAATGAATTTCGTTTCAGCGATAATATCATAAATAAAATTCGAGGTATGTATTTTTTTATATTGCTTGTAACTTTAGCATTACAATTCTTGTATTTTTGTAAAGACCCCCGCAGCACAGGATTTATTCCTAGTGCCGGCATTGTCTTTTTTAAAAAAAGAAAAAGAAAAAGTTGTAATAATACACCTAACAATTTCTAAAATCCTATAATGAGTTTTAATAAAATGTTGAATATCTTATTAAGATCGTGTAACAAGTATGGAGCTGTGCAATGATTTACTAAATTATTTTACTGCTGAAAATGTTTTAAAAGGTAATCACGTCTCTCACAACTACATGCGTGAAGTTACAGTACACAAAACTTTCCGTATAGAAATATTTTAATATGACAAATTTTTTAAGATAAAATATTCTAAATAATGTTTAAGATAAAATATTCTAATAAATGTCGATATTTAACATAGTGTTTGTCAGATATGCCTATTCCGTTTACGTGAACACACCTTGTCGTAATGTCTTGGACTTACCTTTAGTCAATGTTTGCACACAAGTTCAACTACGCCTATGGACTTATTTCGGACTCTTCAAATATAAATTTAATGCTCTTTACAACACTAAAAGGATCTATTAGATTAGACATTCGGAAGGTAGGTTGTGTGCTTTACATCAGTTAATCGCTTTGTAATTCTGCAAACAATGAAAATATACAAGAGTTGCTGATACAAGAATTATGCCTACTAAAATTTATTTTTCTCTTCATAAAGTTCTTTATAGGTCTTTAATCTAAAAATTTTTATGTATGTAGTTCGTTTGGAGCATTAAATTAAAAATAAGCGTAAAATAAGTAAACGAATGTCAAATTAAAATATGAACAAAATAAGACTTAACGTGGCCTATCATAATCTCGATTTTGTTGTTTTCGTAAAACTTTCGATAAAGCGACACGAGACCATGCCAATGACGCTCATAAGAAATTCCAAGATAACAGACGACTCCATTTATTCCATAAAATTATGCAATGTTTTACTGCATGAAAAGATGGAGAACCAAACGAATTTTATAATACCTCCTACCTATGTATGTAATGTAATATAAACAATGTATAATTAAAAATATGCTCGATTTTAAATTAAAAAATACTAAACAGTCAGAATAAAATTGATTTAAGCACCGATTTCTTTTTCTCATATAGATACTTTACCGGAAATAAAATGCAAATTTTAATGCAAATCTGAGTATGCCAAAATAAAATTATTTTTAGTGTAATCAGCTTGAATGTTATTTTCCTTGCAATACATTTTGACTAGTTAAGCAAGGAATGTTTATCGTGAATTTTTTTATGTGTACCCTAAAAACTAGAGAGTATGAAGTAACCGATTATTAGTATACCGAGAGTATAAAGTTTTTTTATTATACAAATTTATAATAATATAGTATATTATTATAAATTTGTATAATAAAAAAACCTACCTTACACATAATTATACATAAACGCTTTAATAAATCATGTCCTTGGCGTATACCATTTCCTTTTCAAATGATTGCGTGATTGTACATTTTTAGGATCATTTTAACGGTGAGCCTATAGCTATGTAAAGATAGAGCATGTTTACTCGTACGTAAACATGTCAAATGGCAATATCAATTAGAAACGAATGTTAATATCAATCATGCCCACCTTGAACCACTAAGTATGTTCTGGCTACCTGCCACACCCATAGCAACCCTTATTGACGCAAACCCGACAGCACTCTACCCTTGTTTATCAGCTTATTTATCTAAATATGCTTTTTATGTTATACGAAGTCTTTCTAGTTTCAATCGATTACTTAGCTAATTAGAAACTTACTATATACTGATAATACCTATAATATATTTAGTACCTATCATATTATCTACTTTATTCACTTTTACAATGTAGCTTAAATATATGAAAATATTTACAATAAAAAAATCTATAACAGTGGTCTTGTTGTTTCCTATCAGTAGAACTCATTCTGACTTTGGCAACGAGAAAGGATTTTTTTTAATAACATGCCAAAGTAATTACTCTGCCTGATGGAAAGCATGAATAGAATACAAGAGTTGTGGTCACCATCCTCATTGTGAATGCAGACAGTGCAGTATGGTGACCCACACTATCGTGGTCGAGTGAGATGCTTTCTGAGACGAAAACAGAAGTAAAAGGCATGACAGTCATCGTGGCAGTGTAAGGCTCATACTTTTACCACTAACTGTGACCCCTGCATCAATAGATCTCCAGTCTCGTATTCACCAACGAAAGACGACAACACGAATACTGTCTTTTTAGGTTGGTTTTCTGTGAGAGGGTAGTACTGCCCCAGTCGAGCCTGCCCGTTTGTGCTGATTTCAGCGTGGCTCTATTATCTACCAAAATCCTTTACATTTCAAAAAAATGGACGTGGGTAACATAAGATGCAAGGTCGAAAGCTAACGTTATAATGTTAAACGTGAATATTACAAGTTTTATAAAACCAGCTAGATGTGGAAACCGTAAACATAATAAGTTTCAGCAGACGTCAAAGGAATGTACGTGATTACTTGATACCTGTATATCGTATAAACAAGTGTTTAATTTTCCCAGTTTCGTTATTTATATCGTAGCTTTGTTTGTTTGATTTCTTTAAATAGTCATAAAATAGTTATACCCTACGTAAATCAATTATCACTAACATTATAACGTCATACGTTGTGCAATCCTTTAACTTTAACGTTTACACTTTAATAACAGAGTGGCAACAGCAGCGTAACTAGTTGTGTGAATTATTTAGAACATGAGCAAAATACATTAGAAAGTAAAGACGAAGGTTCGTCACGCCGCGTTTTATAAGTACAGACAGACGTTCACGTGTCCAAAAGCAGGAAGTAACACGGAAAATAAAATCGAACGTAGTTGGTTGTTCCGTAACTATCGTCAATTATCTATAATACTACTGACTTTAAGAGTTCGATACAATAGAGTTTTTTGGTTTAATATAGACTTGAGATCAGTTTCACAAAAAAATGTTTACTTGACCATAACGAGATTATGGTTTCTAAATGCTATGAATTAGTTAATCAAATCGACACTTTTTTGTCTTTTATGGTTCATATAAGTACTGTGACTATACAATATATTTTGACTTAAATGGTATCATATGCTTATCAGCACTTTAACTAGAAGGACGGGGTTATATATCCATTAGAGATAATCCGTTTAGCAGCAGGCCGAATATCCGGTTATCCAGCCGACGTATATCTGGTCAAATTTTGTTAACTGCCTATCTTGTTTAAAATAATGTCGCATATCCTAACAATAGAAAAAAACAAAACACAATGATTTTTTAATGTATGAAGTGTATGTGGAAATAGTCAAATACATAGTGAAACAAGTTCTGGACCTACTGTTCTAAGTCAGTAGATAAATATACACAGTAAAAGTATTTTTTACTAGCTTTTACCTGCTTTTCGTTTTGTTTCTTTATTTATGTTACAATAATTTTATTATTTGTCTGGTTGATTTTTCTTTCTCTTTTTCTTTTGTATCTGATAACGTGAACAATGTTTCATGATGATTTATAGCATCGCATTTATAACAAACAATACTTTTGATTATTTAACGCACATTAACTTGGTTTGTATATTTTAAGGGAATGTTTGAACGTGAATTTCACCTACTTTAAAATATTGGATTGAATTGAAACTTAAAATTATAGTTAAAGAAACTAAAAACAAGCATGGCAAACAAGAAAACAAAAACAAACTGAGCTCATAAGGGCAAAATAAATAAGTATTAAAAATGAACCTAGAAACACATTTTTATAACTATTTAAACACAAATTAGAAAATAATTTTATAATTCATTTAATTTAGTTACGATAGATTTAAAATAAATAATTTGCTGTATTTAACTTTACTTTCAAAAATATATCATTTAATAAAAATTATCGCTTACTACTGTACGTATGTACTTTGATTTTATTATACGTGTACTACATCACCTCTCTAATAGTTTTATTTGTAGAGGTACATTTCTTGTTTTCCTGACGTTTGCCCGATTTTTCTTTTATTTCTTAGAAATAAACAAATCTATTTAATCAATGACAGTTGTAAAAGTAGATAGTATTAAATTGCATGAAACAAAATCATATTGCTAAAGTTACATTAGTTCCATTATGAAGAACTTACTTCGTGGAGCTATTATGAAAAATCTTCACTTGAAATATTACGAAAAAAGAAACGTATTTCCAATATCTTTTATCACTAGTTTTGGGTTGGGCTGTAAAAAATATTTACAAAAATTGATATCAAACACAACATGCTTTTTCTACTTAATTTTTTTCTGTACATTATGTCAAACGCGCATTTAAAATTTTCCTTCCTATATTCAATCTACAGTTAACTTTTTATGTTATCGTTTGCTCTTTGTAGACAAATCTCAACAAATAAAACAGCGGAAATGCTTTATCTCATACAAAGTAGAATACAAATTTGTTGTTGTCATTATTTTGTAATCGTCAAGGAGTCAACAGTCACGAATGTCAAGGCTACCTTTTCAAACATTTAATAGTAGAATACTGCTATAACTATTTCTACCAAAAAGTCTTATTACATCACTGCATACCATAGGAACAATTGAATGACACGACATGTAGTGAAAGCTTTACGGTTCAGACTTTTCAGGGCACTTCACAAACTCTGATGTAAATCAAAACGTACTTTTTTTTTGATTTTTAGTCGATGTTAGTAAAAAAAGAGAAAATTTTTGAAGCCGTGAACCCACTCATCTATTATATATGACAAGCCTTTAAGTCATTTTGGAGGCTTATTTTATATTATTATACAATTATTCTGAGCGTATTGACGATGGTAAGTAAGTACCTTCAAAAGCATTTCTATAATGACTATTGTTTCTTCTACTTTCCACTCCAGCTTATTTCAAAGAAATCGATGTAAATTTAATATTATTAGTGGTTTTACATAATAATATGTAAGTATTATATTATATGAATATGTCAATGAATTAATAATCACAAACCTGTTATTATATAAAAATATAATGCATAAGAAACCTGCGCAAAATATCATGTTTTTCATATTCAGATTTGCAAAATATTCCACTTCTAATTGGTTTGATTGTTTCCTTGCACAGCGAGGTATCATCAGTGAATAATAGAGATGTTACGGATCTTCGACTTCCGTTCTGGAAGGTCGTAAATTTAGGATTGCCTTTTTATCAGTACTTTGACTTCGTTTCCGGAAACTTTGAATTAGAACTATGCATGACATGCAACCAACCTAATTCAAAAATAAATGTTAAAATGACATGATATTTATGTCATATTGCATAGATCGATAGATTAAGAACCTTCATATTTCGGAATTCTGTCGAAGGTGCAACTACTTTTAGAGTCCTATTAAGACTGCTTGCTTGCTACTAATACAAAGAATGCATTGAGTTTCAAGAAGCTAAAAATTCCCCATTCGATTTTGAGTCGACTCCATGACAATGAAAACAAATATCACGAAAAATGAGTCTATATTATAATATTACTTAAATTAATGAAAAAAAAATTATGTGTAGTTCTACTATTTATCTATTTTACCCTTAATTATTTACCAACAGATCAATACTCGGACTCGGTTATCGGTTCCTAGCATTATTTTAACTCTCTCTTAAAATAAAATTTATAAACGTCGATTGCAATTCAAGGACCGATAATCTGACTTCCGTAACATCCCTAGTGAGTAGTAGCATAAGCGTAAGCCGAGGAAGGTAAAAAAGGTAAATCTTTTTGATATTCTGTTTGTTAGTTTTTTGTTGGTGGTTGTCAGCAACTTAATATTATTTTGTTTTCTGTATTGCATAGTTTTTTTTTATTGGTGGTATGGGCACTTGTCGCATACTATAGATGTTTTAGTTACTATGCGAAACAAATGGGTCTCAAATAATATTATAATTACGTTTTTTTTTTTGTCGGTACTAGAATCTAGAAGTTACTTTACTATATTATTACAATTAATTCAATAATAACATTTATTACTCAATAAAAAATAATAAAAATCCCTATCATAACTTATGCAGAAATAAATCTGATTCGTTACTGGTATTCGAATAAAATACTTATTGTTATTAAAATAATGCAAATATTTCTCAATTTTCAATCTAAACTAAGACAACAATAACTCACCAACATGAAATTATCCATACTTGTAACTTTAAAAATTTAATTCTGACTAACACTTAGACACTATTATTTAAAATAACATTATTTACTGTGTGTAAATTTTTTATGTAAACTAAAGTAGTAGAGACAGTATAAGAAATAACATCACATATACTATTAAATAAATAATAACGAAGGTAAAGTCCATTAGTTTAAAAATAATAACAAGGAGTAGGTATAGTGCCAAATTTATCCCCATAATAACAATCTACACACATTACAACCAACACAAACAATCAATACAAAAATGAAACAGATCGAAAATTCATTTGCTAAAATTGCGATGATCCTCTACTATGAGATTTCAATTATCTTGATACAACTACTTGAAACACACTACCTGTAAAAATGATTTAATACAGATATTTTAATGAATATAGAGGATTCTCGCTTTAGTAAAATTAATAAAATGAGAGTGAATATTTTAACAGATCAACCCGTGGCACTAAAGCCAAACTAATGTGCGCCAAATCTAGCACTTACGATGGGAGGAAGTAGCCTTCTTATCTGGAGCCAGCTCGGTCTTTTTAGGTGTATCCACGTCGCCTGCGAGTCGCGGTAAACACAAAAGCAGCATTAGAACATTGTTGGTGAACATATTTTACATGTATGACGGCATTTATAGCAAATAATGTAAACTGGACGCAAAACGAAAACAAGTAACCGATCGATATTTAAATCAAGACTGGATGTTATGTAAACACTCACTGATAGTACGCCGTAGTTTTCGACAGAAAGAGGAGAGACGATCACGGGCACGGCTTAATTGGCTACTTTTATCACTATCAACTAATCGAAGTAGAGAGGGTTCGGAGCGCACAGTGACTTCTCCAACAGAACGCAAAGCCACTGTGGGAGGACCCTCGGCAACTCCCATATTGTCTAAGCATACTGGCCCTACGGAGACCTCCAGTTTTGCAGAGGATCGCACGCGAGCGCGCTTTGTGTTAGACTGCCGGTCGGTGCGGAGAATAAAACCACCGCCTCCGTAACGTGGAGGTCAACCCACGTAGCAATGACATGTAGTCCTAATACAAACTTTGCAATGGAGAAACTAGAATTAACACATTGTGTAAATGTAAAATCAAAACATGCTAAACGTAACGGACTCACATACAATTATTTGAAAACAATGTTTCATATTTTAATCTACATTTAGTCTATATTTTCGTGTTCAGTTTTCAGCAGGTTATCGCATGCGCGCGTGTCTGTCTCTTTATGCTAGTTGTGATAATTTAAACGTGACGTCTCGCCTACTGCGGACTCTAAATAATTTTCAACTTTAAGTGACCGAGTACATAATATCAGCTACAAACTAGTGCAATAAATTAATAGTTTATAAAAAATACGTGTTAAAGTGTTTATTAAGTAAAGTGTTAAATTATTATAACATAGCTTCGGAACATACATAGATAATTTATCATTTATAGGAATTACATAATATGTCCCAGTATGAGTAACCATTAGCCAAATATACTTGTTTTATTACGATCGATAGATGTGATGTACTCCTAGCCGATTTCAGTCACGACGGCTAGTCTCAAATGTACACAAGTGTATATGTAAACATAGGTGCACTCTCTGTTCTCTCACTCTCACGATCCGGCAGGACGGACAGCTCTTACGTGCTCTCCGAGGCACGGGGGTAAGACTCCAACTTATAAGCTTCGGGCTGTTATTAATTATTTCTCGAACTAGAAAAATCAATAACACTTTTTAACGCGACCCGGGAAACGAATTGGAAACCTTTTGATCGGCAGTCGAACACGCTAACCGAGGCAGTTAGATAGATCGGTACAACTATTAAAAATATAAAACATTTTTTGTTTAAAATTTTATCATTATCTTCAATCATAATCATCTACTTTACGTTGCAGCTTAATACTTATGCAATATCTAATGCAACGCATACTAATTGACCACGTCTTTAATAAATCAGTAAATTTAACATGCAAAGCAAGGGTCAAAACTGACAACACATTTTTAAATATATTACTATCACAACTTAATCCTCAACAGAACTATTCGAAATACATCCACATCAACAATCACAGACAGTGCTTCCATCAACATTATAGTTTATGTATTAACTTTTGTATGGTAATTACAATTACAGCTTACGGATTCATACACACTAATAGGTTTATACGTCATCATGTACTGACAATTGGATTACGGCTTTCGGCAGCATTTGTTGGGTTCTTGATACGTCAAAAGCCTTAAAGCCGAGACACCTATTTTTTCATATTTTCATTGGTGACTACAGAACGTTACACAAATAGTCCCATGTATACCAATGCACTTTAATTTTAATATCCATTATAAATACCTAATACCCGTCCATTTTCCTATATATTATATATAATATGTAAGTCTAATATTCAAGTTTTGATGAAGATCTTGTGTATATCGCATGTTTTAAGCATTACTCTGGACTCTAGACACTAGGCTTCAATAGTACTCCTTAAAATCGATTAGTTTTAGCAAAATAAGGTTGCTTACGATTTAAATGAAAAAAAAACAGTTAAAACTCTTAAAATTATTTTACTCTCAGAGAGCGAAGTACGTGTATGTACTGGGAGCGCATTTTTCACATACTTATGTAACAACTTATTAAGTCTTATTATCAGAAGTCCGTAAATGTTTCTCGTATCATTTTATCTCAAAATGATCACTCTTCATGAAGAAAATTATGATAATGGTCGGTACTCATCATTATCAGAATTTATAATATAATATCACTAGTAATAATCCTGGTTTATCCTACCACTTGTTTTCACACATTTTCTAATACTAATGATCGAATTGCCTAATCATTCGAATACATAACGCTAATATTTATATATTTTTTTTATACTAATGTTTATGTTTATTTGTTTTTAGTCAGAAGTTTGAATGAAACTGGGGAGAGGAGGCTCGCGAGCTAAAGAGCAGGTGAGCGTTAAAACTATCAGGGAATTTTTATAATTTTTGCCACGTACTATTAGTACGTGGCAAAAATTATTTTTATGCTTAATTGGTATCTTAACGATGTAAATAAATAACAAAAAACTGTTTTATAAAAAATAGTTCTGTTTTCCTAAAAAATACCAAATATTTTTTGATTTGTACAAAGGAAAACCACATAATAATGGTAAGTTTCTGACCTCACTATATTTTCTTCGTCGCTTTCTGATATTTTGTATTTCGCAGATACAAACATGGACAAAGTTCTAGGCAAAATTGTTTCAGCTCTCATTTTTTTACAATTCGCATGCTACTGGGCAGAGGATCTCAACTAAGCAGGAAGCGGTTAAAATATCGTTATTACACCTTTCCTTGAAAAACTTCTTTGTAAAATCTTGGCCGTAACATCGAAAATGTTTGTTTTGAGCCTCAGCTACTTCCTCGAAAACCTATCCAATTGGTAATAATGCCTTTTCAACGACGACTGCGTCATGAACTAAAAACTTGTGGACTGTTCGCATCACAAGATGCCAGGCATATAAGTTCACATGAAGATGAGCGTTTCTAAATCATAACTTTCATATTTTACAAGATGACTTTTAGTCTGTAAATTAATTAATAATAGATGTCAGTTATTTTCGAGGCTAATTTCGGGTTCTCGAAGGTCCTTCTGCTAATATTCCTATCATTTGTGTTTCCAAAATTAGATTAAGCGTTTCGGATTGGACATGTTTCAGTGCGAAATCTCGCTCGTATTTGTCTTTTGATTTTTTTCCCTGTATTCTTCACTATAAGTATACTTCTTTTGTAAAGTCCAATTTGATCTACATATTCTTGATGACTTCGTGTTTGTTGACTGCATTGCAAGTCTTTTCCGTCTACCATGGTCATAATAAAAATATGCTTAGTAAAGAACTTTTGCTTACAATGTCAACGTTGTTGTGACTAAAGAGTTAGCGATATTCTTCAATTACATCAGTAGTTTCTTTAATAAAACGGAATCTTATAGGTCGATAAAAATGAAGAAATCCTTGAATTATTCCATAATATTGTTTCGTTGATATTTTCACAAACTAAGCTTTGTAATGTCTTCGAATCAGGATCGGTACCACTATCCAGTTTTTGCTTAAACTACAAGTATTGGTACCCGTTGCAGCTCTGTTTTCAAATTAATATTAACATGCTCTTGTTATTTCATTGCTACCAATACTTCTTGCAGGTACTCTGATAAACATCTAACGGTAACATCCAATAGAGGTTGTAACTGAGATTCAGCACTGGTACTCGTTACCGAAAATGATTCTTAAGGTGGGTAACAATTTTTCTTGACTTTTTGCAAGGCACTAGATCTCAGGCAAAAATTAGATCTATAGATTTTTCTTATTATTTCGTTACATCTATACGATATATTATTTCGTTATATCTATCTTCTTATTTCGTTACATCTATACGATATATTATTTCGTTATATCTATACGTTACATCTATAGATTTTTCTTATTATTTCGTTCTCTCCTTGTATTAAATCAGCATCTATAAACATTTGCAAAGCTTGCATTGGAGTTAAGGACGGTTACTTTTTACTTGACTTGGTAAGATAAAATGCCTTTCTATATTTAGTTGCTCGTGTCAGAGTACTGGTGATATCTTTTAGAACACTTTATGCATCTTTCGACTCAACGACGAACTTCTTCAGACTCTCGATTTTTGCTCCCGCCACTTGCATTTTTCAATGACTTGAATGGTTGACCTCGCTGTTTTTGTGACCTGAATTTCAACAGTACCGTCTAACCAAGAATTGTTGTATTTTATAAAATTATATGCTCTATAATGAGCTTTGGTCCACCTTTTCTTGAATTCTAGTTTTAAATTAGCAAAACTACGTTTTAGTTTAATAATTGTGTCTCCATTGAAACGTTCATATGACAAAAGTTGGCCTTTTAAGGGGGGCGATATATGTAAACGCCTAAATTTTAAACGTTTTTCAGAGGCTTATTTGAAGTCGAAGAAATAAATGAATCGTTTCGAAACTAAGCATATTTATTCATGGCACATTCGTTGCGTGGCGTTCTAGCTTCAGTTAGAGCAATCTAAAAAAAAAAAGGTTGGGCATGTTCAGTAAACATATATCTTCTCGTTGAACAAACAGAAATATGAAAAAAAAGCCATCAAATTTTAATTTGCCACGACTCGAACCAAAAATTTCAATTTTTACCCTTTTTTTCGACGGTTTTTGGGTCGAAATCGGCAATTTTTGAAAATTTTCGTGACATTTTTGAGATGGAACGAGAAACTAATACAATAAAGAAAATATGTGCCGAATTTCATAAGAATCGGTTGAGAACTTTTCGAGTTATCTTGCACGCCAATTTGAAAAAAGTAGTTTCGAGAAAAACGCGTATAAAGTTTTGACACACAGAAACTCTTTGATTACAGCGACTTACCAGCTAATCAGCGACTTACCAGCTAATCAGCGACTTACCAGCTAATCAGCGATTCCAGAGCCATACAGAAGTTCTTCAGTGCGTTCCCAGTACTCATTTTTTTTTTTGAGCTCTTCCTGGCATGCTTGACGAGTTTTTATATTCGTCAAGGAACTGCAGCGATCGGCTCGGCTCACCCTTTGATCATCAATTTTATCTTTGTAGGCAATGCATTGTCGACCAACAACTATTAGTAATAAGTTCATAACTCGCAAGACGTATGTGTAACCGTCATTAAATAATCCAGCAGATATAAAAGCACTGATTTCAATAATTTTCAGTCCAGAATTTAGATGTTTTGGACAGAGTCGCCACATAATAGAGTTGAAGTTCTTATTTGCATTCTGTGTGTGACCACCCAAACATCTTTCTAGCAATTCATCTCGAGATAAATCTTCAAAAATTGGCTTAATATGGGTTTGAACATTAGGATGTAGTGGAGCCGGATGTTTAATTTCTTCAGGATTCTTTTTCTTTTTTAGTATGTTGATTACCATGGTATTTCCTCTTCGGTGGTCTTGAGGCACGAGACCCTTCACATTTTGAACTTTTCGGATAAGACTGCATTTTATTTTATATCACTCACTAAATTACTCCGCACAGAACGAACTCCAGAAGGAAACTGGACTAAACTAACGGCAACACTGGTTTCTACATACTTTATATTAGCTATACAGTTGATATTTTCGTAGAAATAAATAACAAGAGTTTCCGAACAACTGCTCACCCGGGTCTCCAATACAAAAGACCCATGGTGAGAGTTCTGAGGAGCAGGTAGCAAGAGTCGAGCGCTTAAGTTAAGCGACAAATTTGTGATGAGATTTAAATGAATTTTTAATAGATAAATAATACGAATTTCATTCTACAAATTTACAGGTATATTTTTAAGATGTTAAAGTAACTATTTAAGAAAAAATATCGATTTTTTTATGTTACATGTATCGCCCCCCTTAAATAGTTAAATTTGGTAACTGAATTAGACACAAAAAAAATAAATTTTCTTTATTCGTCGAATGAAACAAGTATTGTCGAATTACACCTTCACTGTTACCCTACTCCTGATATACCCTCAGAATTCTATAACATAAAAATATACTTCGAAAGGTGAATGTTTAGAAAACCGCCGATAACAATATGCTTACTAGGTGAAACGATCAAATTTCGACTGATGCTACAAGTTTGGGTATTGTTCTCGGGTACGTACTCTATTTGTGCAACTCCTTTTCATGAATTTTATTATTACTTTGTTAGTGTGACTCTCGGTCGGTTAGATCGTACCAACACCTGTGCGTGCACCGGAACCGTGACAGAAATCGTTCCTGCCTCATAGTTTAAGCCCACTATGGTAAAAATTATGAGTTAAAGATTTTACTTAATAATTTTATAAACAAAAAATTGATCAATGTCAAAATGCAATAAAGAAAACCGCTATGAAAAAAAAATGAGTGGAAACATATTCTTAGGCGATATTATTTAACAAAATCTGAACACCGTCTACTATGAAATCCGTTGGTAAGAATGGCAATCTATAAGCAAAAAAAATATAAGAAAAAATTATGAAGAGTTATTGTGAATAAAAATCGATTGTAAAACAAATAATAGCAATAAGATTTTTGTGTGAGCCAATGTATATAGGTACTACATGCATTGTGTGTGTTATCTATGTACAGGACCTCAGTTAAGCAGATTTGTGATTATTCATACGCATTGTAAACGGTGATCAAATCCGAAATGGCCCACGAATTTAAAAAACTACTAATTCGTGAAGTAGCAGCAATGAAAAGAAAATTACCATATTCATAATTCATACCAAATGAAATTGTATTATTCAATGTTGTATATATAAAGTGATTAACACTGCATTATTATAATTTAATTTATATAAGAAATATATGGGCACCTTGGAAAGTGTACGTTAATAGTTTCTTTTAATTTGAGCCACGTACAGAGGATGATAGAAGACTCATGTAAGGAATTTATAGAGTGAATGTTTGTGGAAGTGTTAGAAGAGATCGTCCATGGCAACATTTACCGACCAAATTAGTGATCTTCTCAAGAAGGGGCATGTAAAATGTACCAGGAACGGATAGGTATGCAGCGATTGATGAATATGTATGAAGAAAAAAGTGTGCCATGACCGTAGTAAATGGAGATAAATTGTCTCTGTATACTCCTCTAGAAAATAGGCGTATACTTTATGTATGTGTGTATGTAAAATTAGATAATTATATTTGTAATACTTTTTTTTTATTTTTATTCAATTATTTTACTTTATGATTGTCTGAACGTTGTGAGACAAATCAATGTATAATAAGCAATCAACAACAGGGAAACCACGCAACAACAACGGTACTGAAAAGCATTTGATATCTAAACATTAAAATACA
This sequence comes from Hypercompe scribonia, assembly GCA_949316085.1. NCBI lineage: Eukaryota > Metazoa > Arthropoda > Insecta > Lepidoptera > Erebidae > Hypercompe > Hypercompe scribonia. The sequence goes on along the minus strand of OX438981.1, from coordinate 10,551,786 downwards.
GTGGACCCCCGGTAATTCGACAAACGTTTTGCAGGGCAGTGTAGGACTATCAAATTTGTCGGATTATAAAGTACTGCCTAAGATCCCCTATATCGCGGATTTTTTACAAAAGAGTACCTTGTAATCCGAGAAATTACACACAAATGATAAAATTCTATGTGTTGTCTTCTGGGCTTGTGACGACATTACTAGGTATATATACGTAATGCACAATGAATAAACGCTAAGCTGCACCGCTATCACACGTAGTCAAATTCAAACTAAGCAATCGGAATTCAAACAATACCCATGCGTCGAGCACAAGTTGTAACCTGTTCAATCATGCACGATCTACATTAGCGAAAATTGTTTGATTGATGTTGTATTACGGGGGCTCCGAATTAGACAGGGGCCGGATTACCGAGGGTCCACTGTACTAGCTAGCATGTTTAGTGGACTAGCTCTAATTATAAAAAGGAAAGTGTCTACAATATAATTTAATACTATTAACAAAAATAGTTTTACAAGTATGACTCGTTAAAAATGATGCATACGTGTTATTGCGTGTCGAGCCAAGCCGTTGGAATTAAAACTGCGCGTATTATGTAGTGGTGCACGGCTATTGTTCTTGTAAAGTGACACCGGGTTTGCGGTTCCATACGCTTAACGCGCACGTTCTTCGTCTCTTAATTGAACCAAGGCCCAGTTGTAACAAAAGACCAATCCCACATAATGGAAGAACCGGTCGCGTCAGCATTAAAGCATCGCTAACCTAAGAATCCTCTGTTCCTCTCGCTCATTTTGCTTTTTCAGTATTTAGAGTATTATATATTTATATTTATATTATTATTATTTATATTTATTTAGAGTATTTGAACACTGAGCCACGTATGAAATTTAAAATTTGCATTCAACAAGCCATTTTGAAATCACAGAACCTGTATTTTGTTGCAAAAATTTTTTCACGTCATTGATTTATATTCGTCAGTCACTTTGACATGCTCTTTATAAAAAAAAAGCAGCTAGTGGACATTAACACCAACAACGTTCACAAGTTTACAGTTTGATGGCAATCAATTTGACGTTCTTTGCGTAAAATAGTAGTGAACTGTGTGGTTTGACCACAATACTGTGAATAAAGATATTTGAAAGCGACTGACCGTGACTTTATTTTCGTTACTATTTGCCAAATTTACATATTTAAAAAAATTATGAAATTTATTGATGTCCTTCCGCCCGTTCTATCTGACCAATCTACTTACTTTTTAATTAAAGGTATTGTTATTGGCAACTCAGTAAAATCCTTTCATTAAGTGCTATTAAGAGAATTAAGATTGCAGAGAACCAATTTACCTACAGTTATATTCACCTAAAAGTCGTCTCTATCTTTGCCGACAAAGTTAGGGATGCTTTGGCAATAAAAATAAATAATCTTAAAATTTAAATACGAGAAAAATAGCAACATGAAATAGGGATAACTAAAGATAAACTTGGGTAGGTTAATACCTATCTATTTACCTATAGATAGACAAGGACTTTTTATCATTTCCTCTCTTTGGAACTATGAAGAACTTCCTTATTACTGTTTGAACACCCAAATACGAGTGACAGTAACATTTTCCATTATGTACTGTGTAGTAAGCGATTAAAAACAGGTATCTAACGTGCGACTACAAGTGTAATTCGATCTTAACGTGACATCTCACTGAACAATGGGCTCGACAAATCAAACTCACAACGTCCTTGTTGTTTCTTGTCTAAACTGCGCAGTGGGCCTGGCCTGCTCCCGCTTAAATTAATGTAGGCACTCTGTTTTCAACGAGTTCTTTCTCGACAAGTTTTGCAAGCTAAGTGTGAGCAGTAAGTACATATTTTGCAGCTAGTGATGTGATGTTCTATTCTTCCCATGGGTGTTGTAAGAGGCAATTAGAAGACAATATCACCGTAAATAAATAAATTTCTTTGGCGAAAATTGGTCGCTATCGTGAGAAATATATTTTTAAGGTAGGATCATAAGTTTTCGAGGCTAAATGTGCAAGCCAATTTAGACATTTTATGATAATTGTAAGATTTTTATTAGTTTTACATTATAGAAAGAAAAAAGCGATTAAGTTTCGAAAACTCAAAGAAATAGCTACTATTGGTAATCGTGTTACGTAAGTGTAGGGTATAAATATTGCAGATTCACTTGCATACTACGAAAAGGAAAACATATTACGTAACATCTATAAACTAGTGAAGTAGGTTAAAAAAATATTTTATAAGTAACTTTTTCAAATAGTTAATAACATAAAATGTTATATTAAACGTTTGTCAAACTCGATAGGTGTTTAGTATCACATATAAAGAAACTGTTTCTAATGTTTTTAATAAGTAGCTATTTATTATAAACAAAATTATAATAAAATATATTTTCCAATAAATACACCTCTGTTTTTGTATATCAAGATATAACCCAGACAACGTATGTGGCGTTTGAAAAATCAATTACGAGGCTGTATCAATGAACTTATTCCAGTAAGTAGGTACACGTACACACAGGTTTACAGAATTTAGTAAGGTACGTAAGTTTATAACCATTCGTAAAACTTGCATGAATATCTTTATTGATTGTACAGCGAGATGTCGCTACTACTACATTTTTTTATTTTAATGGATACTTTCAACTATAAATACATGGGCTGTAGTTTTCTGCTGTCTGCCGGCGTAATTTCAATAAAAAATTACTACGTCTTTTTTTGTAAAAGAATCTCAGGCAAGCTCATAACCTATGTTACCTCAATAATGTTATAGCAGTGTTGGGCTAAATGTAATCTAACTACTGATTACTACGACTACACAAAGTAGTTAGTAATCATAATTACAAACCACATAGTAATCGTAAAATGTTGTTAAACATTTAGATTACTAATTACTAATTGTACTTGCAATCACGATTATTAGGTTACTTTTCATAACTACATATTTAAAATAATGTTGCTTGCTAATAAAAAGCAAACGTACCGACTTGTCGTTTGCTAGAAGGGTATTAAGAACGTACCAATTCCGAAAATTCTTAGTCCAGAAATCAAAAAGTCTATCTCATAGTTTCCTGATTTTTATCAGATATGGAACGAGAACTAAGTACTCTTCGTAGATATCCAGAAGTGAAAAAGTATTTATAAAATACAATAGTCCTGTATCTCCTTCCGCTCCAATGGAAAGACTTTTTTCATATATAATTTTGATAAACCATCCGAAATCTCACAGGATCCTTTTTTTTCATTTAATTTTATATATTTATAACATGTATATTAATTGCAAAATTTTACTTCTTACAACTTAAATAACTAATTATCATAACTACTAGATTGTAGCAATCACGACAAATAACTGCTTCATGTAGTTTGATTACAGTAGGTAAGTAACATGTAATCATAATTACATGTGATTAACTACTTTTAATCGTAGCTAGTAACTTGATTACATAATAGTAGTTATAGTACGGGAGGCCACGACGCTAAATCGGGATTTACTCGAGCGTCATAGAGACCTATACGGTTGTGAAGCTTAGATGATGAAAAGAAAAATGACATATAAAACATTCCATTTCATCAGTGGAGGGAGCGGCTACAGATTTTCAAAAATGTAAAAAAAAAACAGTTCCATGGACATACTCGAGCGTGTCAGATAATGATATTATATATGTCCTACGTATTTTTACAAATGTACATATGTTAATCTGACTGTTTCAGTGATAGGGGTAGTCGTACGTAGGGGTCAGAAATGAAAAAAAAAAAACTTTATCGAGCGCGTCAGATTTTCGAAGGGGATAACATCCCCTTGTAGTGAATCTAAAAAAACGCTCTTATATAATAATCTGACAATTTGGATGTGACGCAAAGTCATGGCCGTTATTAGAATGTGCAAAAAAAATTGGTCATTTTGAAATACTCAAGCGCGTCAGATTAAGATATATATGGTTCATCTTGATGCACTAGACGTGCTGTCTCATAATTTGACAATTATCTAGAGGGATTTCACTAATCTGATAATTAAAAAAATGTTTATTGTATTTTTTTAAACTATTGAACTTAATTAATTGAAAAGCTCAGGAAATAGCATGCAAATGAGAAAGTACATGTTTTTTTAAAGTAGAATATTTCTATTTATAAGAAAATAAATATAAAAAATTTAATTGTGTGAGAGGAATAGAAGCGCGGAGAGGACAACATAGGCATCACGTAGCTGCACGCATTAAACTTTATCGATGAATTTTTGTCGCTTCGGCTTGCGGAAATTGTCAGAATATATATTTTTCGTAATCCTTGAATTATTCCGTTCAAAATAAAAAAAAATTAGCCACGTTCGAGAATGTCTAAGTGACGTTTTTTTTTACAACTTTGTAGCCCTCCCCTTCTTTACGTCTCACTCAAATTGTCAGATTAGTGAAATCTACACGTTTTAGCACGTAACTAACTCGTCTTATCTTAATCTGAAGCGCTCGAAAATGTTTGATGATCAATTTTTTTTTACTATTCTGATCCTTTATCCTAGACGGGCGATCATATATAGAAGTCTCATATTTGGTGTAAGTACTTAAAAGAGTACAAGGTATCCCCTGTATATTAATCTACCGCGCTCGAGTAAATCCCGGAATCCCTTCTACGGCTCCCTTACTATTAACTACACCCTACAATAGTTTATAGCACGTTACCAAATAAAATTTAATATTTTCTAGAAATAGAACATAAAAGAGTCACAAACCTCAATTGTCTAAATTACGAGCGTTGCTACGGAAAAAAAAATGGTATTTTATGAAAAATGTTTAAGTTACTCCACTTACATTCCTACCAATCACAAACCGTGCCGAACGCAGGTTTTTATACGATTTACCTTGATAATAATAATACTATAAAATATACATATATATTTCAAGCACATTAAAATGTTTTAAAACGAACGGCAACAATAATATTCTGTTTGAAATGGTGATGAATATCAAACACAGTTATGTCGTAAATCGTTTCAATTTTATACTAGAGCCGCTTTTACGTTAAACCGTACAGTTTAGCGATTAAAGCTGTTCATTCTTCGTGGCATAAATCGATTGTTACAATTCCGCTTCAGAAATGGACAAACGATAATGTGTAGGTACTACCTCTAGGTAAAAGATAATGAAGCGACCATAACGAACACTTTTTTGGAACAAAAAACATCTAATTTATACAAAACCAAAACATCAAATATCATGTTCTGTCTCTTCATCCCACTGAATTTCATCCCACTACGACATTTTTCAACACGTCCCAGTTTTATTACATTCATCCCAGGACATTTTTTATTACTTTTTGTTCTTAACTTATAATAATTTCTTTATAAAAACACGTTACAGTACAATTTGCAAACAAAATGTAAATGACAATGAAACAAAGAAGACTATTGACACCTTATTGCATTGGGTGAGTAAATTGAAATGTTTTTCATGTTTAATGCAACAGGTCGATATACGTAATAATGTTACTAAATAAAAAAAGATAGTTGTGATCTAAATAATGTGATAACTAAAAAAAAACTTAATAACATAAACAAAAAAAAGGACACAGAAGAAAAATAATCTTAACATCTACATAAATACTTCTATTCTCCTATTCTAATATACCTACAATTTTTTTCGTTTTAAGGTCAAGCAGGTATCAAACTATGCATCGGTATATTTTGTGATTTTATTTAATATTAATGGTGTGCATGGTTGTGCAATATGAACTTTTTAGTATTTGTTGCGATGGGATTACTTAATAATAGTAATTGGGAAGAGTTGAGAACAAAAAAAAAAATTAAGAATGGGATAAGATTGAGTGGAATGAAGACAGAACAATGCCAAATAACATTTATACTAAGCTTACACGAGTGAAAAAGTTAGTTACTGTTACTTGAAATAAATTTCTGTTATCGTTCAATTTGTCAGGTTCATTCAAAAATCGAAAGAAAAAGAAAGTATGTATTAAAACTCCTTTTACATTGAAATTTTTTTAGCATTTCTATATCCTATTTCAAGATAATTCATAAATTAATGAAATTAAAAGATCTGACTCCTGTGTTGATCGAATTTTTTTCATATGATTAAAACCAGCAAAGTCAAGCTTAAACTGAGAAATTTCTCTGTGAGGAAAAATGTAATTAACTAAAATCCGCAGAATCGGAATTCGCTCTTACTCATATAAAAACAAACTACTGATAAAATTTGGTATTCATCAGTCTGACAGTCATAAGCTTTTTGTTTTCTGAATAATAAGGATAAAATTATTAAAGATCACGCCATGGTCTTTAATTGTTGAATGCATAATCGGTCTTGAAACATTTGTATCCATCATTAGGAAGTAAATGGATTATGCTAAGGAGACACTATTTTAAAAAAATATTAATAAAATATCAAGAATATGCAAAAAGCTAATAAAGGAAAAAATATACCTTTCGATAACCTTTTTATTGTACTATTTAATAAATTCATATGTTATTTGACGGAGTATTTTTTCACTTTTGAATGTATATCTCGAACTTTCAAACTTATCGACTACCATCAATCAAGCGGTACATTTGTATTGCATCAGTATAAGGTGCATAAGTGCATAAGGTGTTATTGTTAGTAGGATCATTGCGTCGGTTAGTTATCAGTTAACCGAGTAGACCGCTGCAGAGTGAAAGAAAATGCCATCTATACGCAATATAGTGTGTTAGTGAAAATTAGTGTTAAGTAGTCTAGTTTTGATTTAAAACATGGAATACCTTCATCCATAAATAGAATAGAATGGTGGAAAAGTGATGCTTTGATCACTTTACAACCACCACGGAACTGGTTTGCGATACCTATTTTAATATGATATTTACGCCAATAAAATAATTATAATTGTTTTAATAATGTTTTTAGCTTATGTTTTCTTAATGTATTATATAAATATTTTAATTATGTATTTGGCTGTTTTTCCATTTTTATTGTGCTTCCCAAATATAATTTAATTAATTATTTTTTTGGTTTTAATAAGACCCCTTGGCTTAGTGGTAACCAAGCAGGACAATATATTCCAAAGTAAGGCAATCTACACCAGGCCAGTCAATAAAACCCCTCCGTATCTCGGCGAGAACGTTAGGTTCTCAGTCGCAGTTGCCATACAAATATCTGTGGCAGTCGTTATGGGTAGTTAAAACCCTATAAAATTCGTTAAAAGTGTTTCTCCAGAACTTCGATATCGTCTTCTTGGATCGTGAAGATTTGTTGGCAATCACCACATGTTTCCAAATGTCATCTCCGATGACTAAACATTCTTTTTTTGTGTAACTGTGCGACCTTTATTAACCCATTACTTCCCAACCATCGAAAAATTTAGAATTTTCCGTTCAAATCACAAAATATATTTGTTAATACAGTAACAAAAAATTATGTGAAGCAAAAAACAAAAAAATATTTATTCTAGGGTCTGAATTAGCCTGTCCTATGTGTATGGCATTGGGATCATATGTTAAGAAAAAAATATATTATTACGACTTCATAGGCTATTCCACGTTTAGTAAAGGTTTCCCAACAATTTTAGGTAATTTGAAATGTATAATTGCTTTTATTTATATAGCTATAACTAGCTATGTAAAACAAACAACTATGTACTCTTAACAGCTACGAAATATATATTTTTGAAATTATATATCTAAATTAATGTCACTGTATTTTTTTATCAAAATATTTTTTATATGAAAAAATACTTAAAAATGTTTGCTATATGACAGTGGGAAGTAATGGGTTAAAGAAAAGAAGTTTCAAATATTGTTTTGTTATACTAAGGAAATTATCATATTATAATATTATAAATTGCTAGCGTTTACCTACGTCTTCGCTCTTGCATATGTCCGTTAGGTCACCACAGTAAAAAGAAGTATCTCCGAGTTAAATTTAATTAAAATCAGTTTAGCAGTTTAGCCGTTAAAGCGTAACAGTGAAAGTTACTATGTATTTGCATTATACTATTAATACTAATATATAATACTATTTATTTCATGTCCAAACTAAATTTCATCTAAATCGGTTTTATGTTTTAAGCGTGAAGTACTAATAGACAGACACACTTTCGGATTTTTAAAATTAGTATGAAATGTATATTTTATTAGCACTGGACTTTTAAATGCGATTTAAGTTTACGGTCGTTATATCTCTTATCACAAAATAAAATGGCCCACAAACTGATGTCTCTATTTCAATTGTGTTGGTTAACGATCACCCATTTGGCTTATGTTTCGAAGTAAATTTAACAAAATTTATTAAAAGAATTGATGGGCGCTAACTAAACAGTAGTATCTTTGCATTTACAACGTTGCACCTTAAATTGGAGAAGACCTGTATGGACTATTACACCCATACAAGTAAAACAAAATAATGCTGTATTCGTCCGATTGCGACCAAATTAAATGCAATCTAACATTTTCTATAATTTGGCATTGCGGTTACAGACCACTGTGTTTTATCTTAGTATTACACATACAGACAATTAGCAAATTACAAAAATTTATCGATTTCTCTTATTAAACACAAAATTTATATGTACGACATGCAATGAGTACTAAAAGTTATCATTTAAATTTTTCATTATTATCAATTTTTTTTCGATACTGTAATAAATCATTTGTTCAAAACTGTGTAAATTACTATTAGATAAGAATTTAAAAACCTATAACATTTAGTTTAATTTATGTTACTCGTAGACATATATATTATCTTGACGTTAAGAAGCTCCGTAAGGAGTCCGCTAAGTGATCGCCTACTGAAGCTGGTCACAAACCGACCTACCATTCCTAGCACAGCAACCTTTGTTTTTGTATGGATCATAATAATAAATAAGAACCAGATACATCTTACACACGTGATCAACAATCGGCTTACACTATTATGAAGGATTAAAATGTAATTCGTAATACTCGCGTTATCTTTCTACCTTTATATCCATTGAAAATTCATGTAATAAGCTAGTTAGTCTATCGGCTGAGATTAAACCTTAGTTTTAAAATAAAAAAAAAACAACTAAGACCACAAATAAATTATTGCTTTTCGTTTAAGATTACAGTTTTGTATCACATTACATGACTAACAAAAATTACATTGACCGTATGACCATAATGAGTAATCTAATATCTGATTCATACTGCATAGTTAAGGTTTACGATAGTTATTTGAAAAATAATTTAGATTAAAAAGAGACGTATAAAGTTACGAAAATGCTTCTAGAAGATAACACCGTGATATATTATGAATGTTACAAATTCTGTAAAATGTATAAGAATAATAGAGAGTCGACACTAAAACATATCTTATCAAAAAATGTGAGATATTATGACGTATAATAATAAACTTGAAATCGCCTCCATAAAACTTTACTTCGAACGGATATCGAGCTGCTGAAACTAATGATTAGCCACCTACCACAGTAAATCTAATTATTTTTTTGAACAATATACGCATTTTATAATACTCTACATGAAAATCAAGTTAGCATATAGTCGCATTATAGCATATAGCAGTTAACCCTCTCGAGCGTCTCACGGGAACGATTGGTTTACGCTATTTTGAAGCAAAAGTATAATTTGTGAAAACGACAGATATCGTAAATCTCGTGATAATTTTTTTTTAGATGTGATATTTGATGTTAAGACATTTAAATAATCGTGATTTCGCGCAGTTACGGTTTCTTTGACTGACCATTCAATTGTATTTAATAGCTATAATCTGTAAGATCAACAGTTAGCCAAAATGCTACTAATAATTTTTTGCGACTTAAAAATCTTAAGTTATCTATCTGAAATAAATAGATATATAATTTATCAAAAAGATTGATACCTATTACCTTTGACTTTGCATCTTCAAGATGATAATTATAACAATAACATCTGCAATCCTTGTTACCTACCAGTTCTCTTTACAGCACACGAATCATTTGTAGCATTTGCTCTGCTCTGGTGATTACCAGGATCAGCATTAACAGTATAAGTACCTCGTCGTCGTAGCATTTTTCTTATAAAGTTGTCTACACAGCAAAAGGTTTCGTACAGGTAATGCTGCACTAATTGCTATCATACTCATCGACTGCACACAAATGACCTGATAGAATATTTATCACACCACTAATAAACAGTATGTTTGTTACCGCATGACTAATTTACTTATATTTCACTAGACGTGTTGGCGACTCCATAATATTTCACATATTCAAAATATATCAAGTGTCAAACAAGATGATAGTTTTTTACAAATCACTTGCGCACCGGCTAGCTGCCGCAGTAGTGCAAAACTGAGGAAGTGGGTTAGCGAACCAATTGATAATTTTGCAACATGCACTGACTTTGGCGACCACGTCGGTCGACTGTGACTGAATCGCCGAGCGAAAGGCAACTCAAAAACCGAGAGTGCGTCGGCGCGGTTCTTTCGCGAATGGCAGGATGGTGCGGTCATGTCGACCGTGAGATAGTGAGATCGACGACAGTTACTGATAACGTGAGCGATAACCGTCAACAATTGACTAATGCCTTATACTGGTACACATATATATACCTATATGGATTAGTTCATAGACGTTTTAAGATTTGAAATTTCGTTTGTCAATTCAGATATCTAAAGAATCAATTTCAATTTCGTCAAAATAAAAAAGATATCATAATACGTCGTATATTATTTACGTAAAGTGTAACAACAATCTCGTTAGTAAACCACGAATCGTGAAGTCAAGGTTGTGTTGGTGCTATGTTATTAAAACGCAGACCTCGCGGTTATTTAGGTGTTCAACCATGAGGTGTGTTTTTTATAGAATCATACCACATTTACACTATTTTTTACTCATTTATATTATTGCCCAAAATCTTTCTATAAATACGACTATACATTGCTTCTGTTTTAACATACCGAACCCTGTTTGTAAAAATTTATCATTTGTTCCTGTTTTAAATATTTGCTGCCTTTTATTTATTTAGCGAGTCAATTAAGTAGTTGCACAATGTATGTTAAACCAATTACAGTAATTTTGTGATAAGAATAACCTAAATAAACTTCCTATAATCTCTATTGACTGCCTCGGTGGTGCAGCGGTAGCATATGCGATTGCAGTGCTGGAAGTCTCGGGTTCGATTCCCGGGCCAGAAATATGTGTGACTTACAAATATTTATTTCAAAGTTTGTGTATTTTTATATGGAAAATACACAAATATTTACAAAAAAACATAGTGTACCTGTATTTATTTCCGGTGTCTAGTACCCATAGCACAAACTGTGCTTAGTTTGGGACTAGACGTTACATTATAGACCTACTTTGTAAGGAGAGGTCTATGTACAGTAGTAGTTTATTAAAGCCTGTTCATGATAACAATAAACACACAATTTAATCATATAATTTGGTGTTGTATGAAACTGCATACTAGCTTTCTTTGAACAGAAGTTTTTTATAGAAAAATAAAAAATGCAGAGGTGAAAAAAAGACAATGCACTGCATTACTTTTAACTATGCATTAACAAACAAAACTTCATATTAAATAAGAAACCTACCAATTTCAAAGTTATTTTTTACTGCAGAAGAGCTGAAGGTTCACCTGACAGTAAGTGATAATGTCAACTCATGTACACCTGCCACTCAAGAGTCATGAGTGAGTCTGACCCCAGAATGAATGGTAGGGGGATTACGCTCCGGTAATGTCTCTCACTCAGTGTAAAACAATGAAATAACTGCATAATATCCATTTGTAGACAAGACCATGCATTAGTTGGGAGAAGTTAGCTTCAGTACAATAGAATCTGATACAATTGGTTAGAACAAAGTGGTACCACAGAAAACTAATACTAAGCAATTCTTTCAGTGAAAAGCATTTCCCCAAGTGAGTTAGGTTCCCGGAGGCCAATCCTTCCCAACCCTGGCTGCCATGCACTTGTGACTCTTCAGTTGCAGATGCCTAAGGATGGCGGTGGTTGCTTACCATTCATGACCCATCGACTTGTTTGCCATGCTAACCATAACAAAAAAAATAGTATCTAAAACTTTCCATATGAAAACATTTTTATACTTAATTTGAATAAATTAACAGTCAAATTGTTTTGTGTGGATACTTTTTTCGCTACTATATGTGAAAGCAGTTTACTAGGGCATAAGCTATGAAATCTTAGATAAGAGTGAGGTGATGAGTGTACGATAATTTTGAACAGTTGCTTATGAATAAAAGAAAAAATAAAATCTCACATTTATTATTTAAGCTAAACTAAAAAATATTTTGCACCATTATCAATGCATAATTTTGAAAGATACAATGACAAAACAAATATTGCTTACCAAAAAATATAACACACAACTAATAAATTAAAAATAATAAAATTATAAAGAGAAAAATCAACATTGAAATTGAGTTAGTAAATTGAGTAACAAAAGATAATTTTATTTTTCGCCCACGGATCACAATTTATCAACAAGATTGGACAAAGAAAATGTTGAAAAGAAGTGTCCTTGACCCCAAGGGCACTTTGCACAGAAGCAAAACACTATTCTTGCCTCCTTTAAGTAGGATCTAAACTAAGGTAACAGTGCTCTCCTACTTGCGAGTGCAATAAGATTGGCAGTGTACTATACATACTGATACATTTAAATAGGGAAATGTCCACAAAATTAAATGGGTCACATCACATATATATACCCTTTTTGTACTGATCAGAATTGTAGAAATGTTGTATTTTGCCTTAGTTAAATTAGAATTGTAACAAATGCATGCATAATGAGGTCAAAAGGATGATGATAATTATTATGTATATACTTATATACCAATACTAAATAGCCCTTTTAAAATTTTGCTGTTATCATAATCAAAAAAGTTCAATACTCCATTTCACTACATTTATTTCATATTAGTTTAGCCACAAGCTACTGCTCTTATTATTTTAAGTATAAATGGTTATAATTATAAATGTCAATCACTGTTTTTTTCCTTATAAATGTAAAAACAGTTAAGTATAAAAATTAGCATGTTGAGTGTCTCTTAGCTTTCTATTAGTACTTTATAGGTACATGTGATAATTAAACGAACTATTTAACCTATAAATAAAATATTTTTTATGCTTCCATTCTAGACAATGGACAGGCATTCATCCCATGAGTATCATAAGTGGTGACTAAAGAGGCAAATTATGCAGGACAGCTGCACTGTGAAGAACAGGAAAACTTGATACCAACCCTATACTAGTCTGCCTGGCCAGCATAGTATAGTAGGCCAAAACCTCCTTCCTTAATAGCAGCCTATGTCCAGCACTGGACTATGAAAGGTTATTGATGATGATGATGATTTAAGGTATCTTAAGCCTTCTTTTTAAGGAGAGACCTATCTCCAGCAGTGGACTATATAAGGCTATTGGTGATAATGCTGTAAGGTATCTATGCATACATATATAACTACGACAGACTGAAAAAGGTATTTCTAACATGGTTTTTAATACTTCAGGCTAGTCTTCAGACAACAATAAAATTAAGACTAAGTCAATTAATAATCTGTGTATGAATTTTTTTTTGTTATTATCTGCTGTCTTAAAATCTATTGCCTATAATGAGTTTAAAACATGTAAATGTATTTAATACTAAAATTATTAATTTAATGCATTTTTAAGCAATTAGACTAATAAACAATTGCAGTCTAACAAACCAAGTGATATTTCAATTAAAGGCTTCTTTCAAGCCAAGCCAAGTAAAGGGTTATATTCTATCTGTGCAAAATTAATTGTCTTTGTATTGTATATTCTCTATCAAACTAATATGGTTTTGCAAGGAAAGAGTAAGTATCTAAATTACGCTTTAGGGTGTGAAACAAGCTATGTGCGCAATTGCAAGTATCCTACCCCCTGTAAAGCTTAGGAATTGTAACCCATACAATTTTATAGGATCAAATGGTACTTTGTCTTGTCTTTGGCAAAAGAGAAAAAAAATCATTTTGTCATGCCAATAAGGGTTATTTATGTTAACCACTCAAAAATTAATTTTATTACGTCACGATAGATAGAAGTAACCTCAAAGACTCGTTATTAAAATTTAAACTAAATATGAGCTTCCGCTATTATCGTAATAGTGGATTGACAGATGAAATACTGGAAAGAAAAGAAAATTTCAACTCTAACATAATCACAATTTATGTGCGATGATTTTGAATACGACGCATTTCTCCTCGGATAGATATTCTGACACGATTTATCTGTCACACGCCAGGCTTATGTGGCAAAAGCTGAGTACCGCCTGTGGCCATTTTTGAAATACTGCAGACATAAAACGTGTCGATATCGATTAATTCACGAATTCTAGCAAGTTACATGGCTAAAAGTTGATTTGTGGCAGATTGCAGCCATTTTTAAAATTGTCAGTATCGAAATACGTCACAGGCATAAGAAATCACGATGGCCGACAAAAGAATGGTTAGGTGGTAGGTACTTACTACTGATTTTAACACCTCCGAGTGGAGGTTTCGGAGGTTGATTTTCGAAAGTCTTTCGAACGGATTTGCTGCCCTCGGCGAATGACGTGGTCCTAGGGCGTCCGCTCATTATTATATGTATAAAATAAACGGCCTTAGAATCCTGAACTTCATAGATGCTTCACATTTCTCGTTACCACCCTTGCACTCGCACTGAACTCACTTAAACGACGAAATACAAGTTAATGATGGTAAAGTCAAAACAATATCACTAAGATACAATAGAAATCAAAATAAGACTGTCTTAGAACGGTTTTACAATATCATTTTGTTAATTTTTCAAATTTACATCACTAAAGTGTACGATAGATTTTAGTTTCTTCAGACTTGTACTCGCTCGTTCGGCTACTTTCGGCATTCACTCGGACCTTCGATCACTCCCGTACGAAGATGACGTCACATAAACGTTTTTTAGCGACATCTGTCTATTTTATGCTTCTGTCAAACGCACTGACGGTAAAACAGTTTTTTGTCACAGACTGAATAGATCGGTTTTACTTTCTTAATAATCATCACATTCACGATAAAGGGTACCTGCTAATGAAATACAATAATGAATTTTTCCTAAAACGAATAGAAGATACAATATAATTTTGACATAGTGCTGGTTTAACACTTAATAGAATACGTGAGTACCATTTGCATTTTTTTGTATATTACTTTTGCGTTATGTTTATGAAGTTAGTTGTTTGCGCCATTGTAGTATTTTCATATTCAATTGATAGGATCAGAATGATATTAGGCACTAGAATACCTAATAAAGGATCGTTTTAAGCAGCAACAAAGACGATTTGAAATGTCACTCCAACCAAGGAAAAACTCGTTCAATCAGGTTAAGCCCCTATGTCAATGGTTAAGTTTGGTTTTTTTTACAGTATGTATAACGAAACATTCAAATTGCGGTGGTAGGTCAAAATTAATACCAAATAATACTAGTTTAAAATAATAATACAATGGGAGAGGTCTAAGTCCTGCAGTGGACTGTAATACGTTGTGGATGATGATGATAATGAATACTAGTTTTACTTAAGAGGTATTGGATGCCATTTACCCCTGAACTCTTTTTTCTACGTTGATTGGGAGAGATCCGAGAACAGCTTTTGTTAAGATATCCGTACCCCTTTCAGTGTCTACCCGTAAGTGGACAAGGCTTTCGGGTAAATCTTTCATTACAGCGACATCCAAGCACATGCTGACATTCTCTCTCCGCAGTTGATCATTATGGCGTCTTGGCGTATGAAATCCCATTCTATTGACCGTACCACCACAAAATCTTCATCGTTTGTTGTTTCCTTATCGAATGAGTTTATGATCATTGCTTAAAAGGTGTAATGACAGGTTCATTACGCCTTTTAAGACAGAAATATATTTTCATTAACAATTTAGGAATTACAGATCAAGTTTTCATGCTCAAAAATCTTTGGTATTGCCATATTCTTATTTAAGAACGTATTATTGCCAAATCAGTTTAAGCTCTATAATGAAATTGTAACATTAAAGATTTTTTTTAAAGAAGTGGCGTTTTTTTTCTCGTAACATGTAGTAGTTGTAACCGTTCGTAGATTTAATAAAAGGCGTTACTCGTCTTCTTACATACTTAAAGCTACAAAACGCAAATCATGATTTCGTGGAAAAAACAGTTATTATACTTAATACTTATTAGAGCAAATTAAATTTTTGAAACTTTCTAATTATATTAGTCTTTCCATAAAACTGTGGGTACAATAAATAGATAATCAGATGTTAACGCGTAGTTAAACTTAAAATGGAAAGAACGTATCATTATTATAGTTTATGTGAGTTATTAATTCAGATACATTAATTTGATTAGCTGCTATAGTTGCCAGATGCGAAAGTGTTAAAAATGTCATGGTTTTAGTAATTCAGTTTTTTTATTATTTAGAATACCTTAACTCAAGAGACAGACATATATTTGATTTAATTTCAATGATATTTAAGATCTGTTCCATCTGCGAGTAAATTATCTAATATTGAATATTATTATGCAATACACTGAGTCTCAAACATACATTAAACATCATGCCAGTTGTTGACATTTCGATTATTAATCAATGTACGACATACATTACACGATTACTACAAATGTGTTGTGGTGTCTTCCTTTAAAGACCGCAATGTATGCTAAATGTGTGAATATTATAAACGCTCAAAAGAAATTTTAATGTTTTGTGTTACATTGTACACAGACCGACAGTCGACACCCGATAATATCGCCTTCCAAGAGTAGATGTCAGTTGTAGTAAGTAGTTGCGCGTGCGCCGCGAACTAGGCGAGCGTGTCTGTTCGCGGCACCAAGAACCGATTGGTTAAAAACATTTTATTAAATGCTACAAAGACCAAAGTATCACAACGCAGTTAGCAATAATGGAATGTTACACATCGGATAGCTGTGATAGTGACACGAGAGAGCAAAAAACACTTGACTTATCAAGTCAACTGTTGGAAACACTCAGCCTAACGTTGGAACTGAAAGGCATTGTTGACGAGAAGGATTGTGCACAAAATTACGAGATATGTCTTCTCTACAATAACAGAATAAAGGCTTTGCCTGAGACTTTAAACAGGTTTACTAACTTGAAGATATTGGATGTGAGCAACAACAGGCTGACGGTTCTACCTGATATATTTAAATATTGCCCATTGACTACTTTAACAGCAAAACATAATCAACTTACCAATGATTCACTGCCCAAATCATTTCATAATGCCACGAGTTCTCTCCGAGAGCTTAATTTAAGTGGAAATCAGCTAAACTTCTTTCCAGAACAAGTGTTACAGTTATCATCACTGAAGTATCTTTACCTAGGTGGTAATAATATAGTCAATATACCAAAGGACGTATGGAAACTGAACAGGTAAATGAACAACTTATTTAAGTACTGATCTAATTAGTGACAAATACAGTCTTTTAACATTATAAAATAATGGTCCACATAGATCAAACACAATTGTGGTACTCAATCATTATCTCACGATAACAATATGAATGTATAAACATTAAATATTGGTTCTTTGGTCTATCACGGTCATCGGTCTTCATACTCTTCACGGGTCAATGTCAACTATTTAGCAAGTCACTCTTGAGTCGTGACATTTCACCATATTCCGTTTTGCTATCTTATTATCAAACCCTTACGATATCCGTTACATACATGTGTGAATTACCATTCATAATAGAAATCGTCATCAACAAAAGCTTAGTACTAGGAGAAAAAATATAGAAAAATCACTTTTAAACAATTTCTAATTGTAATAATTTACGCCATTGGAAATTAATTTGGCGTATTCAGGACGTGACATCATAATTTTCGTTATCAGTCGGTACAAGTACACAGTGCAGATTCTACGGTTATCAAAATGTATCATTATTTGCTAAATGATATCCCATTAAAATTTTGATGTAATACATCGGTCTAAAACTAGATAGCTAATTAGAGTAATTAAGCACTTGTACATTAAGAACATTGCCAGTTTTAACAAAAACAGCCAACATTAACATAGAAATGCTTGCTTTGAGTTTGTATAAATACTCTTTATTCGTAGCATCTCCAGATGAAATAAATTAAGCTCTTATAATCATTTTTATCTTTCATCCATATCATGTTTCTTGACATCTAGCCAAGAAGGTTCAAAAATACATAATACATACTCCTGAGTGATACAATTAGTTACCGATACGTTATTATTTCGTTTTAGATCTTTTTTTTAGGTTCAAAAAGTGACCTTTTAATAATCGCGAAAACATCGAGAGCAATTATGCTACGCTAATAAGACGAGTAGCGAGTAGTGGGGCGATATGGCGAGACAAGACGTGCGCAAAATAATTCATTAAAAAATATGAAGTTTACTATCTATGTACTTATGCTAAATATAGTCACTTACGAATGACAAGAGCGATATTCAATCTTCTACAGCTCATAAACATATTATGCGATATCATGCTGTAGATTGAGTTTATACATAAACGCATTACACATACAAAAAAAGGGGCACGTGGCTCAATGGTAACCACGTAGGTTAACAAATTGAATAGTTAAGCAATGCTAGCCGGGTCTCAATATGGTACGAATGGTCACCATGATACGTGACCATTCTTAACGTATTGAAACCCATCTGCGCCTCGGAAAGCACGTTAAACCGTTGGTCCCGGTTTCTTTACGAATAGCTTTGGCAATCGTCTGGTAGATGAAGGCCTTAAAAGTCCGACAAAAGTCTTTCTACAGAACTTCGATATCGCCTTGCACTTTAGTTTTGGAGGTCTGATGGCAGTCGCTCCATATAAAACGTCGAAGTTCAGTCGTATACTAGTATATATATATATACTAGACTATAGTAAACTAAAAGCTGATCTCAACCTAATTATGAAATAAAAAATAATGTTTAAACATTTATAAGCCATGTAATATCTACCATATCAATGGAGGTATTCCTAGCGCTCACATAATTATATTAGGTATACAGTACTCGTAGGTGCGACCACGGCTGTACTTTAACAATTTTTGAGTTTCTATCTAAATTATTTTCTTGTTTCATCCTTTTTAGACTTCTTTTTTCAGGTTTCTTTAGTCAAATAACAAAAACGGAACCCTTATAGATTCGTCATGTTTGTCTGTCTGTCTGTCTGTCGGTCCGCCCGTATGTCACAGCCACTTTTTTCAAAACTATAACAACTATACTGTTGAAACTTGATAAGTAGATGTATTCTGTGAACCGCATTAAGATTTTACAAAAATATAAAAAAAAATCTCCCACACTTACAACTGAAACTCATTTTTTTTATCAATCTGATACGTGTGATATTTCTATGGATAGATCTTCAAAAATGATATTCCTCAATATCATTATTATTATTATTATTTTCTAAACTAAAAAGTTTGCCCGAGAGGCACTTCTAAAGTGATAAAACTTCTAAAATAAGTGAATAAAAAAACTAAAAAAAAAAAAGATGTACATTACAATATAAACTTCTACTGAAAATTGAACAAGATTTAGTAAGTAGTTTTTTTTTAATACGTCATAAAGTAGTGTTTTATTTAGGAACCCTTCATGGGCGAGTCCAACTTGCATTTGGTCACTTTTTTACATATATTAGTTTATGGTTCTTTAAACACTATTTTTTTATTTAATACTTTTCCGTTGTCCGATCGGGCACATACACTAGCCGTGCAATATATACTCGTACGTCGTCGAGTTCTAAGAAAAAGTCCCAATAGAAAAACAAAAGACCGTGGTACCAATAGGTACAAATAGGAACGTAAACTGAAACGACAAAACCACGCAATAATACGATCGCATTTTAAACATATACATATTTTGACGATTTGAGATGTCCAGCAGTGGACTGTACAAGGCTGTTGATTGAACATACAAACATTATGATAAAACTATTACCCTTCCCTTTGGCTTCGCCGTAGTCGAGTAAAAAGGCTCGGAGAAAGACATACAGAAAATCATCTGGTGTCAGGTCCTCCTCCACCCGAATCTCGGCGACGCGTCTGACTTAAGATCAATTCTCGTAATAAAAATTGTTTTAAAATTCACTTCCGATCTACTCTCGATTAATTGCTAGTCAAATAGGCAAAGGAAAAAGTAAAACAAAGGCATTGCATTTCTGTTTTGTTATGTTTCACTACTCTTTTTAGATCCAAATATAAACAGAATTACTTAGGATTCAAAATAAAGAACATAATAAAGACATCATGATTTACCTAGGATGTGGATCAAAGGAATATCACGTGGGAATGTGAAAAACATATTTTTACGACGTCGGAAAGTGCATCAAAATAGTAATACCAAAGGTAACCCTCGCCCGCACCCCGTTACACATCAAAGTTTATATTAATTGCATCCTTTTTTAAATTGATCTTGACTTTATATTTTATGTTCTTATTTCAATTTTGCGTTTTCGTCACATTAAAGTTTAAACTGCTTTATAAAACAGTTTAAGGCGCGCGATGTGATTTGTTTACATAAAACAATAATACATCCCGCAAGAAACTATTTAACTATAACCAAATACCATTGTTATTAACTTTCTAGCTAGAAAAACTAGCTCTGTCGGATACAAATGATATTCACGAAATTTTTCTTCGACTAGGACCTATGTTTTGAAAAAGTCATCTCAATCAGTCATGAAAAATAGGATAGGTCCGAGAGTCACCTGTTCAAATTAAAAAACTCTTTAAGTTAAACCAAAGTAGGCCAAAAATTTTCGAAGACGAGGCTTACGTCCAGCGAGTATTAAACTACGTGGACAATTAAAAGCTGTTGAAGTAATGATGTGATGTGAAATTAAACTGCAACACTTGATAACCGTGTTTATAACTTTAGGTAAATTTATAATAACCTTACAATGTGACACACGGCCGTCTGGTCCTAAACTAGACGGGCATGTGCCTACTGTAGTAACCAGATTGTTGATAAACAAATCTGTATCTTTCTAAATAACGGGTGTTTTTTATAGTGGTATAGAACTTTAAGTTGCAATAAAACAACGATGGATTATTCGATTGACATGAATTTTGTTTATCCGAAAGATAATCTTGTGGTGTTACATTTTAAATATGATTTCTGGCATATGACCGCCACGGCTGGCGCGGATGTAGTCCAATCTGGACGTCCAATTTTCGATGACTTTTTCCAACATTTGTGGCCGTATATCGGCAATAACACGGCGAATGTTGTCTTCCAAATGGTCAAGCGTTTGTGGCTTATCCGCATAGACCAATGACTTTACATAGCCCCACAGAAAGTAGTCTAGCGGTGTTAAATCACAAGATCTTGGAGGCTAATTCACAGGTCCAAAACGTGAAATTAGGCAGTCACCAAACGTGTCTTTTAATAAATCTATTGTGGCACGAGCTGTGTGGCATGTTGCGCCGTCTTGTTGACACCACATCTCCTGGACATCATGGTTATTCAATTCAGGAATGAAAATGTTAGTAATCATGGATCACCATTGACTGTACCGTTCTGGCCACCATCGTTTTTGAAAAAGTACGGACCAATGATTCCACCAGCCCATAAAGTGCACCAAACAGCCAGTTTTTGTGGATGTAACGGTGTTTCGACATACACTTGAGGATTACCTTCATTCCAAATGCGGCACTTTTGTTTGTTGACGTAGCCATTCAACCAGAAGTGCGCTTCATCGCTAAATAAAATTCGCTTATGAAAATCGGGAACAACGGTAATCTCGTTTTGGGCCCATTCGACGAATCTACGCCTTACTTGATGATCGTTTGGCTTCAATTCTTGCACGAGTTGAATTTTGTAAGCACGCAAACCAAGATCCTTCTGCAAAATCTTCCATAAAGTGGATGAACACAGATCCAATTCCTGTGCTCGACGGTGGATGGACTCCTCCGGGTCTTCCTCAATGCTACGCTCTACAGCAGCAATAGCTTCTTCTGTACGCACCGTACGGCGTCTCTGGAGATGCGAGTTATCAATAAGAGTAAACGTGGTGCGAAAACGTTCCATGGTTAATCGAATTAACTGCTCTGATGGACGATTTTGTCGACGATAAAATGGACGTAGTGCGCGATACGTTTTCCGCACAGAACCATTATTTTCGAAATAAAATTGCACTATTTGCAAGCGTTTTTCAGGCGTGAGTCTATTCATGATGAATTGCCAAACCAAACTAAGAATAAATCACTTGACAGCTGTTAAATCGGTCGCCATCTTGAAAAGTAATGCCAACTTAAAGTTCTATACATCTATAAAAAACACCCTTTACATGATATAGCAAATCACATTCAAACACAGATTTTCAGTATATACATAAAATGTCTTGTTGATCGTTCCTTTTCAATAATAGAAAATGTAAATATAAAAGTTACATTTTAATTTTTTTTACTGAAAAAGGTGCATGGCATTTAACAACGTAACTGTCCAATTAACTGACATTAAGATAAGCAAAAATAGTGAGTACAGATAACCAAAATTATGGTTTAAAGTATAATACCAACTGACAGCTGTCAGCCTGTGCATCTGTTAATGACTTATTGTATCTGGTGGACGTTTTTTTTTGCAAATACTTATGCGCCTGTAGTGCGAGTTGCCTTCTTAGGTCTACAAATCAACGGACTTGATTTGGACTTGATGTGTTCGAGATTTGATTTCAACAAGACTGCGCTACACGGTACACATCACGTTTAATTATGAATGTATTGCGATTAACATTCGAGAAGCACATAATTTCATGTAGACTTGTGAATTTTTACCACGCTTCTGTGATCTTCTGAATATTGATGAACGATTTTCTCTGAAGACAATATAAGGACAGCCCTTAAGCTAAAAAAAAAACAAAAAGCTAATAAGCCATACACTTTTAATTGAATAGATCTGAAAGGTCACAAGATAGTCGATCATAAATATTGGCACCAACGTTAATTTGGTCGATACTATAATCATTTTATAATTTTCAAATGCCCGGAATCCTATACAAAAACTATAAAATTGTCTATAAAAAATATAAATATTATTATTGGTCATATTATGTAATATTAACCAAAGCAAACTTATAAAACATCCTTTACATGCACTGCAACATGACAAAGGTCTGTCGTAGTAGGCTAATTTGAAACGTTTAGGTTTGTTTGAATGATTATGATCATGCACAACATATTGATTTAGCATGAACATATTTAGTATTCAAAAGTACTCATTACCTAACCATTTGTCAGTTGTAGGAAGGATTAACTAAAGTCAGGAAAGACATGAATACTTCCTCTTGTACCGCGACAACATTCTTCCTGTCTACACGAAAATTCTGCGAGGATGTGTATGAATTCAGGCTGGTTCTGGTCCGGATTTTATCATTTGCCCGGTAGATCCAAATTCAAAATATTTTAAACTAAAAACTGTGGGTTTTGAATGTAACTGTATCTATTTATTATACCAATTATAACTCGCTTCTCAAAAGAAAAAAATAGGTGTAGAATTTCTTTGTGAACCGTCCATTTGCCTGCCAAGACCAGCCGTAAACTGGCCGCAAGGTTAGCCGTAGTTGAAATTAGCATCATATACCTACGTGTGACCATTAATATTGTGATTTTATTTAAGCAAGGAAAAATTTAATCGTAAGAAAAACTTATTAAATAGACAAAGAACAGTTTTACACTCAGATTTTGTATTCTAAAGCGAAATGTACAATCAATAATTTTCATCTGAACGTAAATAACAAAGTATAAAGCGACTTTAATGTCTGTGTTCTTAATAAATTTCAATAGGCGTAAGGCGGGCAGTAAGGGCTCGGAGGCTATATATTTTACTTGACCCGTTTGCGTATCACCACGACGCGACGGCCGATACTGTTATCATCCTGAATAGTGTGCAAACGCTCTAATTTCGTATATTATATTTTCAAGACGTGTAAGTAGAACAAAAAACCTAACAAAGTTACTTAATTTCTACGTCAAAAGTATGTATAAACTAACATTGGGAATATAACCTACGCGTTTATTCTGTAACTTTGTTGTATACTAATTAATTGACCCTATTTCATAGCAACAAACAACAGAACATCACAAACAAAGAATATAAACGAAAAAAAAACGAACACGATGTACCCTTCACAAAACAGTTAATATAGGCGTCACACTATACAATTAAAAAATTTTACTCTTTTTTTTCGCAAAACACAAGTAAAATTTTTAATGTACACATAGTAGCAACCTTAGAAAGAATATAAACACCTGTGAAAATAAGTATTGGAAACAAATAAAAAGCATTTTTAAAAACTTATGGTAATGGCATGAATTTCAAATTCTTAGAAAAAGTTAAATATATTTATAAAGTATAGCATAAAGATAATTTTCTGCTTGTTATCTAAAACATGTTTCTGGGTATTTAAAAACAGTTTTTATTTTGTTAACAGGTTACAAATTCTTTCATTAGGCGGCAATCAAATTCTGGAAGTACCAGATTCAGTGGGACGCCTCACTTGCCTTCAAGCCTTAGTTTTGAGTGACAATCTCATAGAACAACTACCTTCAAGCATTGCTAACTTAAAACAACTGCGATCGTTGCTACTACACAAGAATAGATTGAAGACATTACCAACTCAAATAATCAAACTAAAATGTTTGACAGAGGTGAGTGAAAACTGTATAACTATATTTACGTACTTGACTTAAAAATAGTGGAATATTTATAGGTATTTCAGTCGTAACATGGGTATTTTATGCTCTAGAAAAACATAAATTTGAATGAGAAAAATCTTATTTATTAAAGTAAGCTTAGACTCCTACGATAATTGCAATAACGTAAAGAAACGACGTGTAAAATAGACTTTTATGGAATCCTTTCGGATCTCCAACTCTGCGAAATTTATTTCCCAAAGGAACATTAGCCACGAGTTGTGGTTTTTCCACTTAAACCACTCCGACAGTCGGGAATCCCGAAACACCCAGACCGCCAATTCGATCAAGTCTGCCTGAAAGTCAAGTGTCGTAAAAGACTAGTTTTAAAATTCAGTTCCGAGTCGCTTTCGATCTCATAAATGTCATAAAAGGCATTGTCAAATATGATATTACAATAATGTAATGTGATGAGGCATAAAGTGGTGTTAAGTAATGTAGTTCGTCAGGCTTTAAGTCTTACTACCTCATATATATAGTTAGTTATATTTAGGTTAAAAAAGGTGCTTTATTCTTCAAATCAGTGATCAAAACAGACGTAACATCTAAAGAGTATTATGTATCATTGTACCATAATAACCAAGGATGATTGATTATGTATTATTTGATATTAGCTGACCTGCACAACCTCGTCTGTGTCTCTTGTTGTTCGTAGTGCAATATTATACAGTGTAAACAAAAAAAATGTATAGTGAGCCAACCTTTTAAGATATGTAGATATGCCGTCGTGGTTTTTTTTTTAACTTTTAAAGGGGAAGAATTCTTTCCTACCACCGTAGAAATATCCCGACGAATCACTTGCCCATCACCTCACATCATCATCACATTAGTAACCTTTAATAGTCCATTGATGGACATAGGCCTCTCCTTAGAAAAGTGGTCTTGGCTTACTATACCACGCTGACCAGACGCGTTGGTAAAGGATTTATACTAAGTTTTCCTTCTCCTTGTAGTGGTGTTGTTCTGTGTAATTTGCTCCCTTAGTCACCTCTTACGACATCCACGGGATGAATAGGAGTGGTAACACTATGTATTTTTAATTCATCACCACACTTAATCCTATCAACTGCTGTAGAAAACGAAACTGTTTGTTAACCTCTTTGCAGCTTATTCCCGAATAGACGACCATGATGTGCACCAGCTAAGTTAAGTGTTCAGGAGTATAGCTTTAAACCAAACTGATCCACGAGTGATCTTCTAGAGTACGAACTCATCTTTGAGGTGAGGCTGTTAGTAGGCAGGAGAAGTCTTTGACCACTATCCTCGACATGCACAAAGTCTTCCATAAGGTTTGGATCATTTTCTTCTCTTAAAATATCCGTTATCCAGCCTACCCACCAAACTTCGCAATTGAGTTGACGCCTTTTCGTACCAGCGCCGCATTAGGGTCCTTTGCGATGGTGTGGTTTCTGATTCTCGTCAGGTTAATGCCTCAGGGCTCTGTCCTGTCACTCATACTATTTTTTCTGCATATCAATTATATATCAACCCTTGGCAATGTATATTGCCTTGCAGTTGATAGAACAGTGCATGGACAATATTTTGGACATCCTACAGCCAAGCTACTAGACGTTGAGGAAAACACGACAGAAAAATGTTCATTCGTTCGCGTATTTGTACTTCAGTAATATTCAAGATGTAAAGCGACGAACGTCAAGTTAAAAGTCCTATTTGAAATAAAAGTAATGTATAATATCTAGTACATAAAATAAAGACTAAGAAAAATAAATACTTTTTAGTAATAGTAGTAGTAATAGTAAGAAAAATATACGTGATGCTTTGATAATAAATTTTCAATATTTGGCAACAATCTAATCACATTTAGGTTGAATTGAGTGATTAGTGACATTCATTTTACTTTATTAGTTTTTAGATTAATTCTTATTCTGACAAAAACTTATGAACTAAGCTGCAAGCTTGTAATTAATTTGCTTATCAAACTTGTCTTAATCTCATTTTAATAAACAAAACCAATAATCAAAATAATATTTAAATTAATTAAAAAAAGAAAAATACATTATAACGTGCCATTCCGAACCAGTCTATTTAATTGTAAAGGAATTCCCATCTTGCATTTACACAAGTGGGCAAATAACCAAGTCTTCTATGCATTTGTTGAAATTTCACTTGCTGCGTCATGTTGTTTTTAATTTTTACCAATAACTAACTGCATATTTTTATTAGTTAATGCAGTGCATTGCCACAACCTCGACTATATAAAGTTATTGTTAAACCATACCTTCTTTCGCTAATAAAAATATGATAGACAATTTTTCTTTTTCATAAAAATCTACAGAATAAACAATTGATTTAACTCTTCCACATTATTGGTGGAGTGAAAATATTACGCAAAAAGTTCAAGCTGCAAGTAATTTATTATTTTATTACTTTGTTATCGTGTTTGTTCTCACATCGCAGTCGAAATTAAAAACAAGGTAAAGATAAATCTGTCTTGTACCTATTACACTATTGCGTGACGTCAGTGGCGTGATAACTCAGATAACATTTAGCAAAGTAATGCATAATTTCGATAGCTTATGAAAGTTTTGTTAAAGAAAGTATTCATCTTAATTATATCTTATATAGGGTGGGCCAAGAATTCATTAACATTTGAATCTAACATCCCGCGCAACATGTTACGGTAGTTCTTGGGACTGATGATACTGGAGTTTACTGGCTACAACCGTAACATATGGTTTCAACAAGATGGAGCCACTTGTCACACATCCAATGAGTTCCTGTCGGTGGTCAAAGACATGTTTCCGGAAAAGCTAATTGCTAGACGGAGGGACATTCCATGGCCACCCAGAAGTCCAGATTTATCCCCAGCAGGCCCCAGATCCCAAATAAACCAAATACACTACGTCAACTAAAAGAAAAAATCAGCGAAGATGTCAGTGATCTCAAGGTCTCTTTGCCGATGAGTATTCGAAAATTTCACTGCTCGCTTAAAAGAGTACAAACGTCGAAACGGTGGTCATTTAGACGATGTAATTTTAAACAATTTTTATAATATATCAAATGATTTTTTATACGATTTTTTCAAATATTAACTAATTCGTGGCTCATCCTGTACGACTATACTAACTCAATTATTAATATAATAAATTACAGATACATATCGCATCTTACAAATACGTTTGGCTTTTAATAATTTACGTTTAATCATGATTACTCGCATTTTATCATGATGAATGTAATAATCTGTATTCTTTATTCGCCAATTACAACCATTTATCACACATGCTCACACATACAGTTTATTTGTCATCAAGCTATAAGACCCTCTGTGTAGTTAATTATTAAAAAAACTCACTAGTTGATTGTTTAAGAATTTTAAACAATCAAGCCCACAGCATATGATTAACTACGTTAGGCATATTCTGTATGGCATTAGGGTATTTCATTTTCATGATAGGTTGGCGAGAATAATACGTTTATAAATTCACAACACATATAATTAATGGGATTGTATGAAATTATGTTAATAAATACTCATTTAACACTTTTTTTTCAGTTGAGTCTTCGAGACAACCCTCTTGTGGTGAGATTTGTTAGAGAAATGAGTTTGGAGCCGCCAACTTTACTAGAACTAGCAGGACGTACTGTAAAGCTTCACGAGATACCTGTACGTTTTGGTGACATCCCTGTCACTCTATTACAATATCTTGAAGCCGCTCAATGTTGTGTCAACCCTAAATGCAGAGGTAAAAACTTTTTAAAACTATTGATCACACCATCTTTTTTTTTTTTACTTGAAGGTTTTATCTGATTTTTTTTATGGTAGACCGCGTGTCTGATGCCAACTCTGCTTGTGAACTCCTCCTGTTTTCCTCCTAGTAATACCACGGTCAAGGCGACCCGTTCTTTAGAATTATCATTATTTATATTATCTAGGCTATTGAGACGGGCACATCAACTGGTTGAATGTTAACTGCTTTAATCACAAATACGCACAAGTATTTTTAATGTGCATGTAAAACCACAAATAACACAAAAGCATCTTCGTATACCTACATATAATAATATTCGCATACATATAATAAGCTGAACCAAGATCTATCTTATCTAAAGTTGTCTAAAGTTGAAGATGGTTTGGCCATCATGTGACTGCCGATCTTGTGTCGCTTTCGGAGGAAGGTAGTGCGTTTATTGTCACCGTTGAAAATTTCTGTAACTTTGCAATGAGACATATGTAGATGGCATATGAAATATTAAGAGTATAAGCGCGTAACCTTTTTAGCCTACAGCATAGCATTTTAATTTATAGTATAACTTACAAGCGTCTACCAGATCATCTAGCTATTATAATATATTATAGGTTACCTATAATATATTATAATGTTTACTTTTTATTTTCGCTAAATAAGGGCTTTGTGACACTGATGTTTTTTTTCTATATTAAGAGCCTGCCAAAGTGACTCTACTCTAGGCAGAGTAGAGTTACTTGGCGATGGAAAGCATGAGTAGAATCCAAGAATTGTGGTCACCATAATCATTGCAAATGCAGGCAATGCATTATGATGACTCACATTATGGCGGCTTGGGACTTGGCACGGCGGCACTTGTAAGATGTTTTTTTACACTCCGCTTGGGGACGAAAAAGGCATGACAGCCATCATGACAGTGTAAAGCTTACTCAGTTACCACGGTAACTGTCATCCCTGCATCAATACAAATTGATGTTGATGAAGAAAGTGTTTGTACGCCCAAAGACATAACTAAAAGGCTAGCTGATAGATATACGTCTATATAAAGCGCGTCTACTTTTTAACTCTTAATTCAACCTTGGTAAAATAAAAACCATTGAATTCTCTCTGCATTGCAAAACAAATATGTACTTGCCCAACTTTCGAAATTCTACAGTAGCGTCAAGGCCATGTCACACGATCATGTAACAAAGTTAACATTAACGTTACAAATCAATTCAAGAGGAAAAACCGACCACCTACCATTGTACCTACCACCAGTTAGTAAGATATCTACGGTAAATAGAACGCCATTCAAACTCAATTAAAGCGAATGGAAAAGAAGTAAGGTTCTATACAAACCTCTACGAACCAGTGTGTATGCAGAACTGGAAGGACGTTTTGGTACTCATCACAATAACACTTGTATCACTACAGTTTTCAACTATTTCTTTAGGTAGGTAGGTAGGTACATAAGACCTATTTACTATATTTTTTAAGTATCTGCATTTCAAGCTTTGATTGTGGGCTATGCAGTTACCAATGATATTTTTGGTTGGTATGATTAGATAAATAATCCCTAAGCCTTTAAAAAGTCATTTACATATAAATGTTTATTGTAGATATAGCATAATCCAAATTGGTTCATAAACAGTAAAGAACAAAAATGCAATGTTAAGCTAAATTGAAAATCATTCATTAATCAGTACAATATACTTATTCTTCAAACTTATCTATTAGTTATCTCATATATTTTGCAGATATACTTACTGACAGACAACTTCTTTAATTACAAGCATTAACCGAAGATTGAGTTCGTATCTCGAAGTATAACTTTCTGGCAAAAAATGGCGACGCTAAATAAAACTTAAAAATGAAATTTATTTCTGCTAGTAAACAGCTAGAAAACGCTATATATTATGGCGGATTCATAAGCAAGGTACCGCTTTCAACTTGTTCTGGCTAAACAAGCTGAAAGTTCTAAACGGCACACTTGCTGATAAAAGAAATATACATATCTAAGTACTAATGGCACTCGGAGAAGTTACTAACCAGAACTGTTTTTTCTGAATACCTAAGTACCTAACGTACTGTGTGCATTGAACTTTCATTACTGCGTCACAATGAAGGCAGATAATTCAGCAGTTATTTTAATTTACGTTTATATTTGATACAATAACATTCTTTGCTTTCTTGTGGTGTCGGTTGTTTAATAAGTCTATTACGCATACTGGCTATGTAAGACAGCAAAGGTTATCAGAAGCCAATGATAAAGGGGTAGAAAAAATATATGCGAATGTTATCTTTACACTAAGCGAATACATAAAATTATTTTCGAGGTGCGATCAGTCGATGAGAAACTGCAAAAATAATTATTATGACCTACGCAACATTAACAATACTAGTTTTTTGCAAAAAAAATATCATTCAGCGTAATTCTTCTAAGCATTACTTAAATATAACTACGAGTATATTAACTGCTTTGTTTACGCTTGCCTATGGAGTCAGAACATTTTTGTTATTTGGAAGTTAAACTGATAAAATCGACTAGATGTATTCTAAGTAACACTTATATTTTTATAATATATGTGATCCGGCACTGGCTACATGTAAAATATCTGCTTGTATAACGCTCGCAACGTGCCGATAATCTAAATAATCTGTAATATATGTATCAACTGAGATTAGATTAATGTATGCCCCGTCCCAACATTGACGTGTGCTAAACTGAACCTATCACAGGTCCCTAATTCAAAGATAAACAAACAAAAATGTTCATATAATTACATTTGGTGGTAATTTTCACAAGTAAGGAGCTTCTACGACAGACTATTGTATTTCTGTTATGTAGATTCATGTCATTTAGACACTCCACTCAAAATTGGGCTTACAATTGTTTATTACATTGTCATTTTATTTTTATTCTTTCAGGAGTTTACTTCGACAATCGCGTGGAGCATATAAAGTTTGTAGATTTCTGTGGCAAATACAGAATTCCACTTTTACAATATCTGTGCAGTTCAAAATGTATCACTGGTTGCTGGGAGAGCCGTGAATCTGAAAACAATTCTTATCCTCAAATGATGAGAAAAGTTCTTCTTGGTTAATCATTTACGCATTTTTTGTTCAATTTCAAGTCTACCCTCAATAAAATATTTACATAACTCAATGTAGAACAACAAATAAAAAGGAACAAATTTTCTGCAAACATTATGCTTTGTCACATTTACTATCAGTAAAATATTTTATACGTCTTTATTTAATGGAAATGTACTCTTCAGACATCAAACCAGTACCTAATTGCTGGTTTATTTAATAATTTAGAGAATACGTTTTCTTGTTAGATTGTTATGTTTGCAATATTTTATTGTTAATAGTTTTTGATGTTCTTTTTTTCACACACCACAATCGAACAGATTCTATTGCGTGCTAGTCCATAATAATTATAACATATACGTATCTAACATGACGGTACGTATACGTACCTAATATGACGTATGTGCACTAAAATACGTAAAACAGAATAACAAAATTCATGACTGTGACATGCCTACGACAGTCCAAATGAAATTGCAACGTAGCTTTTTAATAAAGGCAACTGTTAAGCATTTATAGTTTACAACACATCAATAATGCATCCTTATTTATGGAAGCGAGGTTTAGGTTCCGGTTCCACACAGCTTGCCATTCTCCTTTTGAAAATACGAAACATTCATTAAGACAAGCATCTTCTTTACGTATAGTAGCACCTGGTGGGTTTGCAGTGGAGCGGTGTCGGAACTGACTAAAAAAATACGGTGATTGTGCACCTACAGAGAGGCCCTAAATGGAAGAGGTAGGGAATCTCCCCCGACCTAGTAAAAAGTACATGCCATAACAAGTATGAATATAATACTCGCCAACTATTTTGATTTCTGCACAACAAATCTACACAAGCAAGTTCAAATTTCATTTCTTTTCTTATGTTAATATGCATTATATTACGGCAATGCACTCTCCCGCCAAACGACAGGTAAATAAATGAAAAGTCCAGTTTTAATAAGATGGATACTTGGTTGAACCATTTCAGTCAAGTATAATTTTGTTTTTGCTGCATACGTAATAAAATAGTGACGATAAAATATGTACCCAAGTTACTCACCCGAAACATTGTGTAGCAATTGTACAGTAAATTACTTCAGAAGTCTTAATTAATACTCAAATAATAAAATTCAGATTTGCAAAGAGCATATTTGATATCTCCCGATTATTTAAGTAATAGACGTGTTATTACTCAACTACACTTTGAAGTTCTTAAAAGGAATCAACTTGTATGAATTTTAACAACCTACTTTGGATTATTAATAAGCAGTGTTTAACATATGTAAATATTATGTATATCAACTTTACGATAATTTGTTAAAGTTCTAAATAATAAATGTAATAAAATTGTGATATATGGGACATATTTTTATATCAAAAATATTTAATTAGTCCTACTAACGTACTGATAAACAGGACCAAACCAAATAATTGTTACATTTTTATATAATGGTGTTTTTATAACCAGTTATAAAATAAAATATATCGATTTCGAGTATCGTTTTAATAAACCTGAGCTAAGCTTAAATACTATCTAATGTATTATTATTCGTTAAATGTTTTGCTGTAAAAATTTCATCCTCTCCTCTTTTCCTCTAATTATTGCTGCTTTAAATAGTTTACAATATAATTCAATGGCCGAGGGGGTATCATCATTTCCTGGTATTGGGTAAGTGATCAAGTTTGGATTGCAGTTGGTGTCGACAATACCGATTACGGGTATCAACATTTTTGCACTGTCTCTCACTGCTGTATGTTGATTCAAAATATTATTTTGAGTATTTAAAAATATACATAAGTCTGGAAGTCTAGTGACTGCACCAAATTGATGATTGGCATTGGTGAAAACACCTCCACGCCAGAATCTCGTGTGAGCATACTCTCCACTTTCTAGTGCTGTCTTTTCCACCGTGTGGGCATTTAAAGAATTTCTGTTGAAAAAACAAATAATTCCTCCTCTGTAGGCAATATGCGCAGTGAAATTCAAAGCTTTTCTTAAGTGTTCTGCTGTTATATCCAAGTCAAATATTAAATGACCAAGTCTAGATCCATATAAGTACTGCCTCATGTAGTCATTCAGAGAACCTTCCTTATGTCCATAGTGAACTCTTGCTTCAAATAAATCCCTTACTGTAAATAAATTGTGGACCTGGAAATAATCTGGATGGTCCAAAGGATTTTTCTGTGATGTTTGGCCTGAAAAAGAAACATCATGACATTAACGTGTGTTTTTAAATATAACTCCAATCGGAAATAACCTAGAATAAAATAATATTATTTATTATATTTTAAACTGTATAGATCAAAATCAAAAACTTTGACTGCATTCGTTAATATTTAAAATGGTAAATTGAGTGAACGTTTTGTTTAGCTTTATTATTTGTGGTCGTCTGCAATTTGTTTTTTCTAAACTGCGCATACCGTTTTGTATCGCGCGACATGTACTCTCTATAACCCACTTGGCGCGTTCCGTGTTACTGCACCACGACACAATTTTGTATAACCTGAAGGAGATGCTATACTGCCATAAACTAATTAGATGTTTTAAAGAAAAACAATGAACGAAGAAGTGATTTAAGAAATATAAGTATAGAAAGAAACGGTTTAGCGTTGTGAATTTTAAAGCTAAGCGGTGCTAAAGCTGTCGGTGTAGATAGTGCCGTTCGTTTGTTTTAGTCGATTGCTTCTACAACGTGTTCAATAAAAGACACAAAATTGCTACAGGTGTTCCACAGGGATCATTACTGGGGCCTTAGATGTTTTTAATTTTAAATAATTGTATTTTTTCAATATATAATATCTTTTTTTCAATTTCACATGACCACATATTTATTCGCTGACAATCTCAAAATAGTATTTGAGGGATTGAAGGAAATTTAGAGAATTTTAATATACTTTAAACTAACATTTAATGCACATCTAGATAAGATGCTTCTAAAATGTGTACCTTTACTTATATGTGGAAGTAATATTAAAAGTTTTAGGTAGTCAAAAATTGAAATTCTTCTCTTTAATATTTTGGATCGCAGTTTATTGAAATATTTCTCTCAAGTTTGATCGCAACATTAAGTACCAATGTTACAGGAAATCGTCACGAACGAACGCAAAAAAAAGGTTTCTTAGTCATCCTGCGTATAATACAGAATTTCGCAGAACACTAAGCTCGTACAAGGCTCCCTTAAAACTGTTATCTCTCTTAACGTCACTTAACAATAGAAGTAAATTTCTTGAGCTTTCATTATTGTAACAGTAATATAAATTGTCCACAGTCCATTTCTCAACTCTCAGTAAGTTGCCTTGCGCAAATGTCTATAGGCTGTTCAGTGTACGCAGAAAGGTGGACAACTTCAATCCACAAACACACCATTTATAGAAAAATAAAACAATTTTTTTGTTAACAAAGATTCGTGAAAATTAGCAGTTTACAGTGAAAAACCAATGGAAATATAACAAAAGAAAGCACAAAGCCAAACAGACTGTAATATAATTGCGACCTAATTTAATTGGCTCACAGTTTATAAAATGTTATATATAATTGATATAGTTATATATTGTATTTGCTAATAGTAATTGGTTCTGCTGTGAACTTGGCTCTTAAATTCATAAAAGCCTATGCTAAGCATATTAATTTGTTTGCCGAAATTATTATATTATAAAGGTTATTTAGTCTTGATATTGGAGAGTTAGGAATCGTTTTACGTGACTAAGGGTACAGTAGATTGCCAGGATTACGGGAATACTTCCGGTGGGTATTAAAATTTATTCTACATAATAATTGAGAGCAGTCAATGAAATCATTTAGAAGTTTACACAGAAACAAATTGTCGAGTAATTCTCTTCCTGTTTCGAGCGATATTATGCTAAAAGTATCGTTAGTATCGTTTAGTGTAACTTGGCATCCATGTTGTAATACCAGTGGAATAATCTAGATGATCTTTTCTTAAGGTGTTCGATTCTGATTGTATGTACAGTACAGCGTGGACGACAATTACCGAGCAGTATTCAAGAACGCTTCGAAACTAAACAGTTGTACAGCAATGTTTTAGTTTTGGGATTGCAGAACGGTTTAGCATAGCAAATTATAAAGTTAGGTGCCTTTTTGGCCTTCTTGATAACTGCATCAATGTAAGGTATAGCAAATATCGATATAGATAGTGTCAATTTGTTCGTTTGAATCAACTGCTTCTATTACATGTTCAGCAAAAGGCACTAAATTGCAAGTTGACCTAACCAGAATGAAGCAATGTTGGGGGGTTTGAAGCATACTTCTTGAAGTAATTTTGAATTAGTGGACATATTAAAGATTCAAAAATTTTGTACAAAATTGAAATTGGCTGGTAGTTACTAACCAAATTACTGTCACCAGCCTTATATATTGGCACTACTTTGCCTTCCAGCAGCAGCCACATATATGTATATGTAGGTATCTATAGGTACAGAAAAAGTACAACGCCAAGAGACTTGTTTATTATTAAAATTAATGGTACTGTAAGTTCAACAGCACATTACAATGTGAAGCTTAGAGAAATCTGGTCATAACCTCTTAGGGATATCCAAAGATTTAAGTCCTTTTAGTTCATTTTCATGGTTTAACTTACATTTTTCAGATAATTCCCAAGGTTATTGGTCAAATCATACATGTTCACTAGCTGGCTAGATAATGAATAAACACTAGAAAAGTAAGAACCAAACTTATTGCAAATATAACTCCAGTTCCTTGATGTTACTAAACCATCCTACTATATTAGCTGGGTGTATTTTTGTAACTCTTTTGTTTTTTTTTTTATTTAATGAATATATAAAAAAAGGAAGTTGGAAAAGAAGAAATACAAAATAAGTCATCATAAACAAAAAAGTTTCAGTACAGGGTGTACTGATTTTCTGAACCCTGAACAAAAAATTAAAATTACTTAAATATCACTACCAAAAAAATGATTGCAAAAAGTAATGTAGAGTTTGTTTACTGTTCGATAATCAGCAGTTACAGAGAAGAAACAATGAAAACAAAATAGGATGCTCACAGAACTAGTAGAAACAAAAATAAATAAAATCTTAACAAAAATGATATACTCGGCCACAATGGCCAGTGTCAATGGTGACCAACTACACAAGAGATATTACAGTGCACAAGTGTATACATAAACACAGGTGCACTCCTTCACCCTCACAATCTGATGGGACAACTACCCGACACGACCGGGAGAGATCAGGCGTAGGACTGATGGCTTTACGTGCTCTCCAAAGCATGGAGGTTAAGACTCCCGTCTCCTAATTTCAGACTGTTATTAAGCATTTGTCTAATCAGAAAAACTCTACGACACTTTCTGGCCCGACCCGGGTATCGAACCGCTAGTAAATAGAATGAGAAATAAAGTAGTGTTGCCACATGAAGTTATACCTTTAGGAACTTGTGTGGTAGCCGGTTCTATTGCAGATGCAGCTTCTGTGGAATTGTTTCTTAGCCAATGTGTGCTAAGCCTCAGAGATCGATATCCTGAAAACACCAATAATCGTCTACAATATGATACATCACTTCATAACAGATATTTGTAAAAAGTTCTTACTTAAACAGCTCGATAACATTTTAAGCAGAGTGGTCGTTATGTGATATCGCAAGAGGTATTTAAGTAGAATCAGCCAATAGTTATTAAAAGGAAATACCTAACCAAAAAATACAAATATTACAAAACTTCATAACATTGACAGCTGAAATAAATTCCACATTCCCCACAGATAATTAAAAACTGTTATAGATATATTTATAAAAAAAAGACAACTGTCTTTGGTTATTCTACAGTTAAACATCTACTTCTTTGACAACTTATAAGCTTATTATAGCGATTAGGGATACATAGGGACACCATCTAGCAGAAAGTATTAATACCGTACCCAAGAATACTATCGAAAAAAAATTAAAATAAATGTCGATACATTTCGGTCTTCAAAGAATCGAGTACTTTTTAGAGCCTAATGCGCTTACCACAGTACATCAATACCAGTAAGAAAGGAACGTCAATTTAGCTTAATATGTAGAACAAATAGTATAGATCTCCAAAATAAATATAATAACAAAAAAGTCAACTGTTATTAATTATCCGTAACTTACCATGCCATTAAATTTTCCATTCCTTCTCCTTTATGCAATCACTTAAAAATGAAGGTATATCGAGCCGTTAAACTATAAGTGGTTTCAGATTTTCGTTATTGCTTTGGCTACTTGAGAGAATAGTTCTGGAGGCACTGACGTCGCATTAATTGATAATAATCTCGTGCCAATAGTTAAAAAAAAACAGCTTTCGTGACTTACTACCGTTTAAAAGGGTCTAAAGAAAATATTGAAATCGTAAAAATAGGTAATAACTTGTTTAATTCTTACTTTCTGACTGTATAATGATTTGGACAACTCAATATAATATTTTTGAAGGTTTAGCACGAATGAACCAGAGTGCGTTCCTATAAACATGAGCCATAAGGCCAGGTTGCAAGAGAGTAATTTCTAAGATTTATTAGATGCGATACCTTACGAAAAGTATTGCTTGTGTGAAAGTATCGAATATATTTTATTAAATGTGTTAAATGAAAAAGTATTGACACCGAGAGGATTCAATTTCACAAAGTATCGATACTTTTTTCGTGTCTCTAGCCATATATGAAATGACAATGACCAGAGTCAAACTGATATGTAAATAAAATAAATTTAGATGCGTTTCATGCATTATATACTGGAATTTTGATTTTTAAAATCTAGTTAAAGAGTTGAT
Organism: Hypercompe scribonia; assembly: GCA_949316085.1. NCBI lineage: Eukaryota > Metazoa > Arthropoda > Insecta > Lepidoptera > Erebidae > Hypercompe > Hypercompe scribonia. Next base: position 10,513,611 of record OX438981.1, on the reverse strand, counting down.
ATTTATAAGATTGTATTGTTATCAACGTAATAACTTTGTCAAACTACAGGGATTGGCTATCGCTTATTGTTTTGCTGCATCTCAATGGCACGAAAGAATATTGAAGATGTTGATTTGTATGCTATATTGGATCTTACTATTACAGCCACTGAATCACAGGTAAATTATATAAACGAACTCATTATTTTGTAAGTCTTTAATTTGTATTTCAATATGTTATAAAATGGTTAACTGTTGTTTTAGATTAAAAAGGCATATCGGAAAAAAGCATTGCAATGCCATCCTGATAAAAATCCTGACGATCCTAAAGCTGCAGAAACATTTCACGAACTATCTCGAGCTTTAGAAATCTTGACAGATGTATCTGCACGGGCTGCATATGACAAAGTCCTAAGAGCAAAAGAAGCTGCTAAGCTCCGGCATCAAGAATTGGATAGTAAGAGACAGAAATTAAAAGAAGATTTAGAAAGGCGAGAAAAAGAAGCAGAGTCAGGCAAGGGTACAAGTAATTTAACAGATGCCCAAAAATTAGCTGCAGAAATTGAAAGACTCCAAAAAGAGGGTAGTCGACTTGTGCAAGAAGAACTACAAAGGATGAAAGAAGAAATAAAAAGAACAATAAATGTAATTTCTGATCCAGTGTGGGACTCAAGTCTTAATAGAATTAAAATAAAGTGGAAAGTAAAGAAAAATGATCCTAGTAATAATGACTATGATGAAGCTACTTTAAGAAGGTTTCTTAAAAAATATGGTGAAATTGTTGCACTAATAGTGTCTCCAAAAAAGAAAGGTAGTGCACTGGTCGAGTTTGCAAGTAAAGAAGCTTCCGAAATGGCATTAGAGTTTGAAAAAGGTAACTGTATAGCCATATTATTATTTCTATTGCTCTTCTCAGTCAGTGATCTCAGGTTCAATTCTTGGTTTGGGTTAAAAACGTTAAATTTTTTCTTACTCCTAGGTTTGGTTAGTATTTGCTATACTACAAATTAATAGCAGCCAAGAGCTTGGAAGTTAGGTTTTTAATCCATGTGCTTCGAAGAGCATGAAAGTTGAGCCCAATAACGGTCACACTGTATTATGAAAGTTAGGGGACAGAGAGTGCGCCTGTGCTTGCTATAATATCTCCTGCATAGTTGGTCTTCGTTGAGACTCACTGCTGTAACTGTTAGAAAGCCAGAAGTGCATAGGTATAAAATGGTCAAGATGAGGGCTGCTAATTTTATTTTGATAAGTGTCAATACTAACTTGTGTTGTGTAATGTCTAGAACTCAATGCATTATCAATAATGTTGCATAAAGTCGAGTTTTTTGACTCTTATGCAAACAAACTTGGTTGATGAATTATAAGATCGTAACATTTATAACAGGACCTCCAAATGGATATCTAAATTCTCTCTGAGCTCTTTAATGGGACATGAGAACTCAAATCTCTGCGCTCTCAGGTCCGTAATCGGTAAGCCCGTGAGCGTAGTAACTATCATCTGCTACTGATGCTGTGGCCAAATATATACAGGTGGGCCACGAAGGTCACGTATTAGTTAACATTTGAAAAAATCTTATAAGAAAAATCATTTGATATATTATAAAAATTGTTTATTTATAAGAAAGTTGATTAGTTACGAGTTTATTTTCTAAAAATTACATCGTCTCTTATTGACTACCATTTCGACGTTTTCACTCTTCTAAGCCATTACCGAAATTTTCGAATACTCGTTAGCAAAGAGACCGCGAAATCGCCGACATCTCTTCGCTGAATTTTCTTTTAGTTGACGTAAGTGTATTTGGTTTATTAATGTAGATACGATTCTTTAAATAACCCAATAAAAAGAAATCTGGGTGGCCATGGAATGTCGTCTTGTCTAGAAATCAGCTTCTCCGGAAACATGTCTTTGACCACCGGCAGGGACTCTTTGGATGTGTGACAATTTTTACATATTCAGCAGAATTAACAGTAACTGAACACCTGCGAGAATCTTCGAAAAAGCAGGGACGAATGATTCATTACGCTGAAATTGCAGCCCATACAGTTACCTTGGGAGAGTGAAGTGGCCTCTCGTGTTTTTTCTCGGATTTTCACTGCTTCGATACCAGCGATTCTGTTTGTTAACTTGTCCGTTGAGGTGACAGTGGGCTTCGTCAGAAAATAAGATGTTGTCAAAATTACTAAATGGGTCTAGGGCTTCGTCAGAAAATAAGATGTTGTCAAAATTACTAAATGGGTCTAATATTGTTTAGCCATACGACTTGCGCAAATTGAAATCATTAGGTTTTAGTGCCTGCACAATCTGGATCCTATACTGATGTAAATTCAAATGAAATTTCAAAAAACGGCGTGATGTGCGGAATAACCTTAATTCAGCCGAACGTTTGCGTATCGATAAATCTGGATTACGTCGAACAGAAGCGGAAACTTGATGTTCGTTCTCTTCGGTCCGAGACGGCCGTGGGCCAACAGTTTGCTTCACATTTTGCGCAGATCCCTCTTCGAACTTCTTCACCCATTTCTTTATTAAAGGACCATTCGGACACTAATTTAAATCGTGTAAATCGTATTCAACGCAAAATTATCGTCTCACAGTGATAAATGAACTGTTGTTTAAATAAAATTGCTTCATACAGTAAGCGCGCTGCGGCCCCGTGAAGCCGATCCATTGCGACAAAATTGCCGAGAAACGAGCTAGTGGTCAGACCCTCCCCGCGCCCCGTGCGGCATTTTTTTGTACGGGATGTTAGATTTAAATGGTAACAAATTCTTGACAGAGCTGTATAATTTTGTGGAGTCATCGGTATCAACATTCATATTGCCGCGAATGACGTTCACAGTCCAAAATATCCTGTGAAGATAAATTTACGGGTAACACTATAAAAACACATTATTAGTTTTACGGAATCTTTAAAATAGGCACATGAATAAAATCATAAATAATTAATTGATTTTAAAAAGTAAGTGACGATAAGTTGAGCGACCCATGTAAACAATAGTGTTCTAACTCGGCATCCTTTTATTGTATAATAGGTTTTAAATTTTAAATCTTGTTATATATTATTTAAATTTTTATTGTAAGTATATTTTTAAGCACTCCATAATATATTTATTTTGTCTACATATTCATATTATAAAATAACAAAAAAATATTTATCATGTACTTCAATGATTGTCTTTTCTGTTTTTGACTTTATTTAACCGTCTGTACGTTAACGCAAATAAATGTGTAAAAATATACACCAGATTTCAGTGTACATCACAAACTTTGAATGTTTGAGTGAGTTTCGATTTCGGTTGATAACCACTTTTAGTGAGACACTACTTACAAACTTTTGCGTCATTTTTAAACAAATAACCTGGTAAATAATATTCTATTTTTGGTTTATTCATTTTGTTTTCTTTTTCTCAGGCTTACCACACAATCCATTAGAATTAAAATGGCTCAATGAACGACCAGTACTTACTACTAAGAAACATGTGTCTGGGGGGCCATCATTAATATCAGACAGAGATTATGAATCTTTAGTTTTGACAAAAATGAGACAGGCCGCAGAAAGGCAAAGATTAATAGAAGAAATGATGAAAGCTGATGACTCATAGATCATCATTGTGGGCAATAAAATTTTAATAAATCAAGTGTGAAAAAGTATCCAATATTTTTATTTTGCCATTGGTTCAAAATGCTTCCACTCCTTTACAAAATCAAGGACTTTTTTCCTTTGGACATCTCCATAGTCTTTCCGTGGGTTTTTCCATAAGCTGTGGTCCAAATCCAACACACCACCAATTATTTCCTGTAAATTATTAATATGTATCATTAATATTGCATAAAAGTTATTAAAATTACTATTATATTATATATAATAGCAATATTATATATTATTTAATATTCAATTTTTTTTCTATATAATTTTTTGGCAAGTAATTATTTTATATTTTATTAATTAGAATTCAGTGAGAGAATTTGGACAACCGAAGCATTAGAAAATGATATCATACCTCTGCAAATGTTTTAGGAAACAATTGCTGGTCCTCGATTACATGGGCAAATCCAGGATCCATTCCAAAATCTATCCAGAAATATGGTAACCCTTTTGGTACTCCCTTTCGTATATTTTTTCCTTTCAAATCTACTACTTTTTTGTTCATAGACCACTCTGCTTCGCAATCTAGGAGTGCTTTCTTGAAATATATAGCAGCCATATCGCCTACATCTCTTGGTAATGGCACACAGTTAATGACCAAATGTGGGTATCTGTGTAACTTTGTTGCTGTCTCGAAAAATACTACATCTTTGTCTTGAGAATTATAGAATTTTGTGAGAGCCCTTCTGTAACTCTGTAACAAAAATTAACAATGATCATGGCATTAACATAGTACAGACATAATTGTATACTTCTATTTTTTTTAATTATTTACTATGATTTCTAGATAGAATTAGATCATCAGCCATTTTTAAAGTAATTGATCACAGCTTTGGGCATCTACCAATCAGAAATTCAAAACAATTACATAAAAATGATTCTTTGGATATACGAGGGGTGATCAATAAGTAGTGATAAACGGGTACTTCTAGGCTAAAAATTTTTGCTTACTTGTACACCCGCTAGTTTAGCATAAAAAAATCATTTATTTATTTATTTAACACCATAATGAAGAAAAACGAAATTAGAGCCATTAAGTAATTCTGCTTGTAAAAAAATGTCTACCAAAGACATACACAGTGACTTGGAAGAAACATTAGGGGAGTCTGCTCCTCCATATCCCACAGTTGCACGTTGGGCAAAGGAATTTAAACTGGGCTGAACATCCACTGAAGATGAACATCGCAAGGGACATCCATCCACGTCCCTGACCCATAACAACGGGCAAAAGTAGAAGAAATGGTATTGGCTGATCGAGGAGTGACCGTAAGTCATGGTGCTGAGATCACAGGGATCTCATGTGGCAGCGTTAAAAAAATAATTGTAAATGAATTGCATATGAAAAAAGTCACGGCGCGTTGGGTGCCGAAAATGTTAGAGAGTTAATCTCGAAAAGTTGCGCAGACCAATCAAGAAAAAATAAGTTCACTAGGTATGCATACCTTGATTTTATTTCATACTTTTATTACTTGTTTTTAAATCTTTACGAATTCAGATTAGGTTTGTATTTAATATTTTTCTTTAATTAAAAGAATTTATACTGCTACACACTACACGACACTGGTCTAGTTTATAGTACATAAAATTAATATATTTCAAAACTTACCAATATTTCCTCCCAGACATCTTCATCTACCGAAGTAACGCACGTTGAATGTTGGATAGTTGTTATAATGCATTGATCTTTAACAAGAGACCTTCTCGATGGTAGTGCTACATAAACTTTGTTGCCCATGCTAACCATGAGATGTTTCAACATGTTCTTGGAATCGACACAGTATTCACATCCCTCTAAAGATTTCTCCATCTTTTGATGTTGATTGATAGCTCTTTGTTTTTCATTTTCACTATCCTTTGCAGCACTTCTATTTTTAGCTATTTCATCCATAAATATGTCTTCTAAGTCATCATTAGGATTCTTATTCTTGGAGGCAATTTTAGCCAATTCAGCTTCATCATTGTAGTTACTTCCATACTTCTCTTGTTGAAACTGAAATATCATATGCATAATTTAACAATTATTTTTTGTATATATAGTTTTATCACATCTGACAAGCTTTGTCATATCTAAGCATAAATAGATTATTTTTAGACCTATCATTATTATTTAATGGAAAATGAAATTACCATCCTTACCATCATTATTATTTAATGGAAAATGAAATTACCATCCTTACCATCATTATTATTTAATGGAAAATGATATTACAATCCTACCAAATAGCACATTATTGAGTCTCATTCTCAATTTCAACAGAAACCCATACAAAAACACATAAAAATGTACACAAGTGAATAGAAACCAGTTGTAGTGCCACCTAGTGGGTCCAACCACATGTCTAGGACCATCTACAAAAGCATACAAATAAAGAATTACGAAAATCGCTCCACTCATTAAGTAACATAAGACATGCGTCACTTATTCAATAAATTTCTGCTACATCTAATTTTATTTCTTCAAGTAAAAGCCAACTTACCATTTCTTTCAAGTTATATTTATCGTCATTGCCAAAGTATTTCGTTCTTTCCCCAGAAACATGTGTTTCAGCTTTTCTTTTGCCACCTTTACTTCTCGGATCTCCTTTCTCACCACAAGCAAGTGGTCTACTATTTCCAGACCTGCTGGTTGATATCAACATTACTCCATCATCCTCATCCTCTTTTCCTGCATCTGGATTCTGCTTTCTATATTCTCTTGCTTCCTCTAACTTAGTCTTTAACTTTTTAACTAGGTCGGTGTCTCCCAATATTTCAGCCTTTACAATCTTTGCAGCAAGTTTGTTCATCTCTTCATCACTTAAATAAATATTATTTTTTGATACTTTTTTTACTTCTGTTCTGACAGGCTCCAAGTTGCTGATAGGTTCTTCTGACTTTCTGGCATCTTAAAAATGTAATATGCAAATGAGTAATGAGGTAATCATATTCATTTTAAAGAGGAAACAAACTTCCTCTCAAAAATGCAAATCTACCTACAGGTAAGTATGTACTTATGCACTTTTCAAACTTTTTTAGATGATGAATAAAATTATTAATATGTCAAATGAGAGGCGTCAGCGCTTTTTTTAATATAGGTATAAATTAGTAACAAATTAGAACATAAAATTAATTGTTTTTTTTTCTATACTAAGAACCTGCCAAAATAACTACTCTGCTTGATGGAAAGCAGGAATAGAATCCAAGAATTGTGATCACCATACCTCTTGCAAATTAAATATATAATGAAGGTAATATTTTTAGATTAATGAATTAACTTGTGAATTAGTCTTTTTTTTAAGTATTATATTAATTGTGTGAATCGAATTACTCCTGTATATGTATAACTCGTCACTAAAATATTGTTTTCAATTATCATGTCTTCATCAATTTTTAACATTTATTTATTAATGATACCTTTATTTTCAGCCACTGGATATTTCTCTTGGACTTCTGTCTTCATGTCCTTTTTGTTTTCATCCTTCACACTGTGCTTCCTCCAACTACTAGAAGTACCATAATTATAGCTCCTTTCATCTTTGTATTTAGCATGTGTATCTTTGCTAGAATGTCTTTCAGAAGTTTTTGAACTTGAACTCCTAGAGTTCACATAGTAATCTTCGTCATCACCTCTTGGTCTAATAAACCCTTTAGATTTTCTTCCTGAATAAGTGTCCATAGTATTTATAGATTTCCTAGAAATGGCAGAATAATTATCATTATTGAACTTGAAATTATCAAGGGTTGTTTTGTGAAATGAAATAATGTACAGAGGGTGGAGGGTGTTTGCTTCATGGGTTATATGTGCATAGGAAATTTATGATTCACTGTGCACACTGCTACTGAAAGATGATAAAAAATCTTAAAAGAATTACAAATAAAGTTTGCTATGACACAATATAATATTTCCAATATCTGCCACACAAACTAAACATTGGAGCCTAGCTGGAGTTAGTTTGTATTATGTGTACTAGACATATATACATACATATTATACATAGAAAAACCCACACTGAAAGAAATATTTACAGATCATACAAACATTTAGTTCAACCCAGGTATCGAAACAGAGACCTCAAGCACAGCAGTCACACATGCTGCGATTGTCAGTATATATATATATATACATATATATATATACATACATATATATATATATATGTATATAACATATTATATTACTATTTCAAAGACACATGAAATACTATACAAACATAAAGTAATATGAAAGTAAATATTTACATATACATACATATAATTCAGTATGGTGACATATGTAATGTCACTAACTCTATTTGTCCCATAGGTGTTGTAAGAACGACCAAGAGATTAGAGGATTAGGGATCAAATTAAGCAGGACATCAATATCACTGCAAAGAAAAGGAAAAGTTAAAACAAACCCTATATCAACATGTCGGCCAGCATAGTATAGTAGGTTAAAATTTCCTTGCTAAAGAGAGGTCTGTTCAGCAGTGGACTGTTGGAGACTGTTGATGATGATGACTAATTTTCATCTACAAGTAAAATTACAGTGGCAGGTAATGTTCATACAACATAGTTTTAGAAGTTGTTGTGGCTTGTGCACAGAACTTGTGAATGTATTCCATAAACACAGCTTCTAGGGACAAAAATATAATTACCTTGATTTAGAATAATAGTCATCAGTATCACTTGGTTTAACAAATGGGTTTGATTTTTTATAGTTGTCTGAAGTTTGAGGTAAACCAGTGCCCCCATTTTTCCAATATGGATTCAATTCTCTACTGCAAGTTGCTGGATTGTATGAATCAATATGTTTTTTATCTTTTTCTTCTCGTTTTGGCCGTATGTCATCCTTTGTGTAAGTCTTCAGCATCCCAGTCATTGACATCCAGTGTTCCCTCTGATTAGATGTAGTGGATTTACTATCTTTTTCAACCCACTCTTCGGATTCTGAGGTGTTTGAGCTTGATGACTTAAATACAAAAAATTTTTAGTTTAGAAAATTTTCTGTTATGATTTTTAAAGAATTATTTTTTTATAAGACTAGATATTAGTATTAGTAATTAAGGTCTTTGATCTAAATTATTATAAAGCGATGTAACTACTTAGACGAAACTGCGAAATAGTGTTGACAACTTTTTTGTTACTTACACTCGATTGCCTTTTACTTTTCGTCTCACGCCTTTTAGACTTATGTGATTTTGTACGCTTTTCTTCCATATTTTATTATTGTTTTAATAAAATTGAGTTAACTTATATTTATTTATTCTTTCAATATCAGTGATTTTAATATCGGTTGTATATATTGTCACACAGCAATGAGCTGAATGAGCAGTCACAGATTACCTATTATTATGTTGACACTGACAGCACAGAGGAAAACACACTAATCGTTATTCAGTGCGTTTCGTACTTTTGTTATTTTAACACATAACATTTTATAGCTCCTTTTTTTTTTTTTTAACGTGTGGAAACCCCCTCGAGCCGTCACCCCACCGGGGTTTACGGCAGGGTGGTGTGTCGGAATCGGACCGACTAAAACCACACGGTGTGCCACTCTGCGCTTGAGATAGGAGGGATCCGGGAACCGCTGCTATTACGACATCCAGATCCCTCCTAGCGCCTGCCCGGTACTTCGGGCACCATCTGCTGATAAACTCTCTATTTTAGGCGACGTACGGCGCACGTAGACGTCGCCTCCTCGCGGCTGGCCATTATAGCGGATGGAGGGGAAAACCCATCCCATCCACCCGCGGCCACACTCAAGGCGGCATGAGGCGCTGGTATGCGCGCCTCCGCCGCCCGGCTCGCCGACGGCGAATTGGGTCCGAGTGGATATCGTCCTCCTGGGCCTTCTCCGCCGCCTCCTTCCGCGAAATTACGTCTTCGCAGAAGGTTGCGACCGCGGTAAAACAACTGTCGCTACCGGCCATGGAGCGTATGACGGCCGGTAGTGAGAGATCTCCTCCAATAACTGCAGTGAGGACCCCTCGCTGCGCCGCCCAGGCGGAACAAACCGCTAGCGTGTGCTGAGCCGAGTCCTCACTGCAGTCGCAGTGGTGACAGGCGGGACTCAATTCCCTCCTGGCGACCGAGTGCAGGTACTTCCCGAAGCAACCGTGCCCGGAAAGGACCTGCATTAGTCGGAAGGAAAGGGTCCCGTGCTGCCGCCCCGCCCACTCGGCGATGACCGGCTGGAGAGCCTCCACGGCGGCAAAACCAGCACGTGGAGCCTCCAGCCGGGACGACCAACGAGCCATCGTGGCTCGACGAGCGGCCTCTCGCCACTCGCGTATCTCTTCGGGCGGGGGCTGTATGCAGCTACCCGCCCGTATCTATTGTTTTCATTATTTGAAGGACCTTAAGAAATTTATTGAAGAATCCGAACATGGAGTCATATTTATAAGTTTCGGATCAATCAAGCTGTAACAACTCCGGAAGAAAAAGTGGCAGCTATAGTTACAGCTGTATCAGAATTACCCCAAAGAGTGATATGGAAGTGGGATGGAAAAGTGCTACCTGGAAATCCAAAAAATGTGTACTTGTCTCAGTGGTTACCACAAAATGACATTTTAGGTATGTATTTTACGTCTCTATGTATCTAAACTTTAGGTTACAAAAGAATAATGATTAAACTTAAAACTTATTTTATCTGCTTATACTCCACACTTTTTTAAATAATCTTAAGACTACAAGTTAAGGCAATACATATTATGCATTGAGAATGAATAATAATTTGAGCGTTTGTCCAAAATCTTGATAATTAATAAATATGTTTTGCCAGCGTATATATCCATAGATATAGATAGAGATATAGACACTTGCAAATCTACTTGGATACTTATTAGACATGTCTAATAGGTATCCAAGTAATGTCAATAATCTTAAAATAAATTGAACCCCATATACAGATGGACCAAGAATCACGAAGAAGTATCCTTAATAAGGAAGTTGTTTGTAGAATCGATTGTATGAATACATATGATGCTATGACACTCGAGTGTTCTATTTATAGCTTACGGCTTCATTTAATAAATGGAGAAGTGTTTTCATCTTTTTGTTAAAAACAAATGATACTAGATCGAAATATAGAAAAAGAAAAGTCATTTATTTATATACTGAATAAATGAACAAAGATTTAATTTTTTAGCTCATCCAAAGGTAATGGCATTCTACTCTCACTGTGGCATGTTAAGCACAACAGAAGCTATCCACCATGGAGTGCCAATGATCGGTATGCCAGTATTTGGAGACCAGCCAGCGAACGCTGCAGCCATGGAAGAAAGTGGCCTTGGTGTGCAAATCCAGATCCGAGAACTAACCAAAGAGAATTTGTCGCAAAAGTTAAAAACGGTTTTGGATCCTGAGTAAGTGTATCTAGTTTTCTATGTACCTGAATGAATTCACCTTGGAGATGATGGCCATTAAAGGTGAATATTTGTCACAGGTTTAGAAGAAACCGCCAATATCCTCTGAGGGCGCCAGAGGCGAGCCCTATTCTGGGCGGTCAGAGCCGCCGCCCACACCGGTGCACCATACAGCGCCATTGACTGGACAACCCCCGTGTATAGCCGTCTTGTCGCGACGCTAGCTCCACCCAGATTGGGCAAAAGTCGCCCAAGGGCAGAAGCAGCGCCGACTAGCTTTGGAGAAAGCTGTCGGAAGTGCTCGTCGAAGAGCCACCTGCCGTCGAGTATCAGGCCCAGATACTGCATCTGGGCCTGAACCGGTACGAGGACCGAATTGACCACGATGGAGGCGCCGGAGGGTGGACCACGACGGGGCCCATGGAACAAAAGGGCCTCCGTCTTGTCCAGGGCCACCCGCAAACCCAGCGCCTCAATTCGCTCGACCACCAGAGAGACACCCGTGGTGGCCAGGCGCGCCGCCTCTTGAAAGTTCATCCCCCGGGCCGTGATCAATGTGTCATCTGCGTAGTAAAGTACGCCCAGCCCGGGGGGAAGACGACCTCGAAGGGCCCAGTCGTATCCCATGTTCCACAGGAGTGGTCCGAGGACAGACCCCTGTGGAACACCGCACGACATGAGCCGCCGCCTTAGAACACCGTGTCGATCCTCGTACATGACGGTACGCTCCTCAAGATAGTCTGCCACAAGCCGCCTCAGGTACTTTGGCACCCCGTGGTAGTGGAGTGCTTCCCTGATGCAGCTAAATGGCAGACTATTAAATGCGTTGGCGATGTCCAACGACACCGCCAACAGCACGCCGCCACAGCTCACCGCCTCTTCGGTAACGGCCCTCAGGCGCAGCACAGCATCGACCGTTGAACGCCCCGCCCGAAAACCAAATTGGGCGTCCGACAGATCGGGGCCCACCTCGCGGAGGTGCCGGACGATGCGGGCAGAGAGTATCCTCTCAAACAGTTTACCCGCCTCGTCCAGCAACACGATGGACCTATAGGCCGCTACCGATTCGGTTGGCCGTCCCGGCTTCCTCAATAGGACCAGCTTCCCGCTTTTCCAGCACTCAGGGAAGCCTCCGGACGCCAAACTAGCATCCAGGCCCTCCCTGAGGCGGTCCGACATGTGTTCGAGGGCTCGGGCTAGCACTCGGGCAGGTATCCCGTCCGGCCCGGGGGCGGTGTTCTTAGAGCGGATCCGTAGAACAACCGCCCCTACCTCCGATTCCCTGACGGGCGGAACATCGTCCTCGTTCCCCCCGTCGTCTCCGACCACGAAGGTCATCGACGGGGGTGTGTGTTCCACCCGCTGCGGGAAAACACATTTTATAGCTCCTACTTTAAGTATTTCTTTAAATATTTCCTTGTTTTATGTATACAAAAAAATAAGGTAGTTAACATGTAATTAGTATGATATTTTTATTTACAAATATTTGTTAAACATTATTCTGATTGTTGTGAAACATCATGTATCAACTTTAGTGTTAACAAATGTTGGTGCCTCTAATAAACTAATTAAATAATAAAACAAATTAATCTAATTTTTAAGACCTTATGAACAAAAGATGATTAGACCTACCTATACCTTTTAGAGATTTAATAAACCCACAAACGTTATTTCAGCAGGATCTCGAATAACTTTGCACCCTCGTCTTCATTATAACTAAAAAATTGTCAGTGAAACAAATTTTGAAAACAATAGCAACAACTATAAAAGCTGGGCAACTGCTTATCTTTAACATCTAAGTTATTATTTTTTGCTGTTACGTTACGTTGTTGGGGTAATGCACATTTCTTGTGACGCTGCCCCACATTACTAAACACTATTTCATAAGGAGGGAAAAACTAATTTCATCTTCCTACGGACAAACTCATGTTATATTAGATACTGATAGGTGCACCACCATTGCCTCGTTAACTTGGGCTCGATCTTTCTACCGGTGCAACCACGGTACAATTTCGCTTATTACAGGTCAAAAATCAAAAGAATCGTACGCTGGTGCCAAGCTCGGCTAGAGCATCTGCATAATAGCATAGCCGTAATGTATTTTTTTTTAAATAATTAGAGATAAAATTTACCAATGATAAACATTTTTTTTCTTTAAACTGAACGAACATGTATCATATCTAACTTAGTAAATACTTTCATGATAAATGCTGTAACATTATGGTCATATTTCATTCTAATAATTTAAAATACCTAATACAGGTTCCAGCTAGATAATAAAAATATTAACTTTTTTTCAAACCTAATAATTACTATATTACATGTTTAACAGATGCAACTCTTAGTTTTACAAATATAGCAAACGTTAGTTTCACTAGTACTGTTATAGGTCTAATTTATAATATGGCTTGAAGCTTTAGCCCCTTGACACTAAAACTGACTAATCTTTATTTTGTTTCGATATCGATATTAGATATATTTTGGCATCTAATATTTATCGGCAGCATCTCTTTCTACGTTGCATTTTGATATTTTTGATTAATGCTGTGCTCGGTTGTTTCTTGTTGCTGTTCTTTGGTTTTACTTACTTAGTATCGTACTATTTCATAAAATGCTAAGACGACTCTTCCAAAGATATACGTCCTTTTAATCTTTCTTAGTGAAGTGGGGTGTTTAATATCATTACCATAATTTAATTTGTTGTGTTTTGTACCTGTGTCGAGCATGGATGCTTGAGGTTGTGGAATGTCGGAATACGTACTTGAGTGATAATTTATATTCAGTGTGTGTCAGTGTGTAGATAGGTACTTTAACAGAGTACACACCTCAAAATATCAGTGAGTTGTTTTTGTTTATAGGCCAAAGGCGTAGCTAAGTGTCTGTGTCTAATTGATTAGAATCAATATCGATAGGTGTTATCGTAAAAGAAAGTATTAATAAGCTTTCTTTTCCTAAGCTCTTGTTACATAAATCAATGTAGCGAGTATTTAGGATTAATCACGTATTAATGAACCTATAACATAAAAAGTGTTACCTGCAGTTCATCTTACATCATGTTTTCTAAGAAGAAGAAAAAGCCTCTCATATCGCCACCGAGTAATTTCGAACACAGGGTACATACAGGTTTTGATAAACGAGAGGGAAAGTTTGTTGGACTTCCTTTGCAATGGGCCTCACTTGTGGGTAATAATCAGGTTAGTGTTAATTTGTGTTTTCACCATTTTGTATTGACATAGAGTACATTTTCTTGTAACTACATGCTGTATAAATATCTGCATGTTTTATAACTATGAAGTATTTTGCTTACAGATATTAAAATCAACAAACAGACCATTACCATTAGTAGATCCCTCAGAAATAACTCCCACAGAAATTCTTGACTTAAAAACAATAGTCAGGGGTGATCACAGAACTACCTCAGTATCATCAATTGCTCGACCGATGCACTCAAATATTCCACATCAACCGGTCCAAAATGGTGTTGTTTTGCCCAAAACATCAAATGTAGCAAGGTCAAATTCTTTAAGAAGTTCAAGCCCACCGAGAATCAGAAGAGACTTGAGAAACCAAGCTAATGTTCCACCTTCTGTGCCAGAGGAGTCACCGCCTGTACCACCAGCACCACAGCAATACACAAGTCTACGAAGGGAACACAGTAATTATACCTTAAACAAATCTATAGCAGAATCTCCTGTGGACTGGACACAGCATCAACATGATGCTGTGAGAAATGTGCCTGAGATCAATGATAATCAACATACACCTATTACCTATCAAAACATACAGAACGCAAATGTGCCTTACCAGCACAATCACCCACCTCAGCCAATGACTCATGCGGTACCTCATGGGTTAAATGGAAACTCTGTAAACATGGGTATGATCTTTACTTATTAATTATTTTTACCTCCTGTTATTGAAACTCATTTTGAAGATTGAAATGTGCTTGTTAAGAGTGTACCTTACGTTTATTTTACAGTTAACTTTATACAAGTATATTAAACATGAATTATTTATCGAGAAAAATACATCAATTTATTTATTTTATTTTCTGATATTATAAGTTTTACAAATATATGCACAATAAAGACATGCGTAAATATTGTTTTTAATCTATAAGCCATTTACTCTATAATTAAACTACATCTAGTAAAAGAGGGAAAAAAATACAAGTAATACATAATTTAACGTACTAGCAAAATTTTTTTAAATTCTTGTCATATTGAACTAAAAGTAATACATACAAATATAAATAAACAATAGGTACAGCTACAGCAGTGTAGTTAAAAGTATCTTGTTAGAACTTGCGTAAGTAATTTAAGTACAAAATAATTATTTTCTAAGTTATTATTACTAAGCCGTTTGTTTCTAAGTTACTAAAGAAGTCAGCGCTATTTTAATAATCTTTTGATTCTATGTTGATTTTCTAGCTATTGCTTGATAGTGTTTTGTTCAAAACAATGATAGTTGACCGCAAAAACAGACAGCCAGCGCTAGATATTGTTGCTGAAATAATATTTTATCAATAAAACACATACAAATGAGACCTACATTTCAAAAGGATAACAATTTTCTTTATTATCTGTTTAGGTGAATCATATCCAGTGTCGAGAGGAAGTGGTGCATCGGCTGGCCCACATCTGCCTCTTGCCGCTTCAAAACATGAGTTACGATTAACTCACGAACAGGTACACGAAACGTTTTTATCAACACCTAACTTATATTGTAAATGCGAATATGTTTGTTTGCTATGCTTGTACATCTTAACTAATTAATCTATCATTGGAAAGGCATTTGGAAACTATTTATTTGTATATCTCAGAATAAATTACTGTTTCCTGATACATAGATTAATAACTTTTATGTAAGAAAACCTGTTGATAAAAACAGTCTATATCATATAAGTGGATTAATTGTTTAGTTGTTATTTATTATAAGATTAGTAACATCACAATAATACTAAACTATACAGTCAACAAAGCAAGTCTTTGTAACAAACAAACTGTAGACAATTACTAAATAAACTATGCACAGTATGGCAACCTAGTGAGATTCTTTACTTTTTCATGCCCTGCTGAAAGGTCCTGGGATGATAGCGGTAGGTAAACTTTGAGAAAAAGACAACTCATTTGTTATGAGTTTATCTCATGTATATGAGGTTATATTAAGTTATAGTTGCACTTTTAAATATTAAAGCTTCAGAGGAGGTGATGTGCATTTTGATAATTATGACCACAGTTCCGCGCGGCCCTTCGCCTGGTGGTGAGCGAAGGCGACCCACGCGCAACCTTAAGCGGGTTCAGCAAGATCGGTGAAGGCAGCACGGGCGTGGTATGCGCAGCCACCGACACACGCACCAGACGCCGGGTCGCTGTCAAAATGATGAATCTTCGTAAGCAGCAGAGGCGAGAACTGTTGTTTAATGAAGTGGTAAGTTTACACTTTTAGCCTTTCCTATTAGATATGAACTAGTATCATAAACAAGTTAATAGTTATGCTGAGTCTTTATACAGAGATCCTGAGAGTCTGTCTGTCCTATCCAGTGGCACTGTCTGTATAGTCAGAATGTCTGTAATTGCGTATTTATAAAGTATGCAAACAAGTTTGACATTTTCAATACAACACCCTGTATGATTAAGTACCGAAATTGATGGACACATATATGGTGGACACAAAAACCTTGTCAGAAAACATAATAGAGCTTTAAAATTTTTCATTGAATTATTCATATTGATAAAAGTTAGCATTGAAAAGTTTTATAGATTAAAACCTTCCTTCCATTGCCCACCACATCCACCTGTGAAGATTGCTTTGGCCTAAACCATGGGCAATTATTTTTTCCTGTGGAATACTAGAATATTCACAAGTTCACCCATGTTCAGACATGCAAATACGAAAGTGTAGCAAGGATTAAAAAAAATACAGAAAAACCGTAACATTTTATAATAATAGAATACAAACACTTAACTTACTTATTTACTTATAATATCTATTAACTACTTCTTGAATTTTGTTGTTATACAGAAAAAAATTACTTCCCAGACTTTACCTAGGTTAGTTACGGGCAAACATGATTTCCCATGGTACACCTAAGTGATCTTTGGACAAAAATAATTTCCCGAGGCACACCCATAACTTAAACTTTGTCAACAAAACTCATGGAACCTTATAGTCATAATGTTAGCTGTTATTTAAGGCCAAGTTTAATATTAAAGTTCAACATTTTACTGTCCAGGTCATAATGCGCGACTACCCACATCCGAATATAGTGGAGATGCACGCTTCATACTTAGTCGGGGACGAATTATGGGTCGTAATGGAGTACATGGCAGGAGGCGCGCTTACCGACATAGTGACGAGGGCAAGAATGGATCCTGAACAGATTGCCACTGTTTGCAAACAGTGTTTAAAGGTAAATTGTTTTAGAATGAACCCAGGGTATTATTTGTTAGTTGAAACTAGCATATCTAATATCGTAAATCAAACCAATGGATGAAATAAACAACATGACCTGACCTGACTTGGAATGGGTCTGCTGTATTTAGGATGTTACACTGCACCTACTAAAACTAGTTAATAATTTATGTCAATTCTCTTTTTTTTTAATTTTATTAATTTTCTAGCATATTTACATCTTTGTAATAAATTTATGTAAAATATTTGTAATTAACTATTTTGTTTTTATCAAAGATTAATTTTGATGTTTTATTTTAATACATATGTTATTTATTCTATTTCAGGCGCTAGCATTTCTGCACAGCCAAGGTGTAATTCACAGGGATATAAAATCAGATTCTATTTTAATGACGGCAGATGGTCGCGTAAAATTATCAGATTTTGGATTTTGTGCTCAAGTATCAGAGGTAAATTATTGTAGTATATTATATAACAGACATAAACTAGCTAACTGAAACTATTATACTCTGAACCATAGCTAGGCGCAGCCTTGCCAACCTTGTTGTTTATATATTAACAATAAAGCATTAATAAAACTCTTTATTGCCGAACTATTTATATTTTAGTACATATATCTTAAATAATACTTTAAGTTAAAAAATAAATAAAAATAAAGTTTAAAAAAGAAAATTTGAAAGGTTAAAATATCTCTTAATTTGGATTGCCTCACGGCAGACCTCCAAATCTCTGTTGTTTTTTGTCTGCGGTTATTCAAATTGGTCCTAATGTCATTTTAAAATCGTCCACCCATCTTGTTACTTTACGACCTCCTAGTACTATCCCTTGGGTACTATACTGTCACCAGTTTATAAATTAATTGTTTTATATACATAGCCATAAAAGCTTATTTAAGAATTATGTATATTATAACATGCGCTTCGCCTCTATAAAAATAAGTTCTTAAAAGAGATATCTATAAAGATTCATAAAGTATTACATGTAAGTGTTGGTAATCTTTCTGTATATACAGTATAATCCGTTTATTATGACTCCGCCTATATTGACCAACCGCTTATTATGACGTAATTACACTACGAAGTTTGGTTTTCATACAAAATTCTTTATAAAAAAGTCGGGTATAATGATTTCCCTTACAGTGACATGTCGCTTATTATGACCCATTTTTGATAAATTATGTCCGGTTATAATGACCGAAATGATTCTTTATACCTTTGTTCGTTGGTTCCCGACGACGTTCGGCACGTGGCTCGTTGTGTTTTGAACCTCAGTGAGTAATAGACGCTTGAAGGTCACGTGGAAGGAAGGAAATGTGGGAAGATTATGTTGATATCGATAGCGCTCTTCTCACATCCAAAGAACCCACTGATGAAAATATCGTATAGAACATTAATGCTAAGGAACAACTCGAAAGTGATAGGGAAGAGGAAGTCGTGGAAGAACCGTTACCTACCGCAGAAGAGGCATGAAAAACTGCAGAATTATTATCGCGATTTGTTCATAGCAATATTGAAAATGATAATTTGACCATAGCAATGTCTTCTATACATAATAGTATTAGAGACTGTTTTTACATTAAAATGAAAAAACAAAAGCAGAAAAAATTACAGATTACTTACATTAAAAAATACACTTGTATGTGTATGATGCGAACGTGAAATTTTTATTTTATAAGTTACTATGTTTCTCTATTACAGTACAGTATTACAGTTAGTTTTTTTTTCAAAAAACGTTTTGTATGACGTCCGCTTATTATGACGTGTTTGTCAATTCCTTTCGATGTCATTATAAACGGATTCAACTGTATATAAAAAAATGTCGGTGAAATAAGTAGTGAACCAATTTTACTTCTGCTTTGAAATTTTACTTTTCTCGTTGTATAATACTAATTTTGTAATAATTTTATGTTTAGGAACTGCCCAAACGGAAATCATTAGTGGGAACTCCATACTGGATGTCGCCAGAAGTTATATCAAGATTACCATACGGACCTGAAGTGGACGTATGGTCGCTCGGCATAATGCTGGTCGAAATGGTGGATGGAGAGCCCCCGTTCTTTAATGAACCACCTCTACAAGTAAGTGAAAATTATTAATTTATGTCAGTACACATTACATTAGCCAGAACAGTTTTAAATGGTGATCAGTTATAATGCTAAATGTGTTTTACTTGTGCACTTGTAACACTTGATATATCGATTTATACACTGCCTGTGAAATACAATTTCCGTACACAGTTTATTCAAGTTGTATCGTAAACCACGTTGGCTACTAAAAAATGTAAGGTAAAGTGCATCAGTCGTATGTGTCGTAGACCAACCGATCTTTGTAAAGTGTTGGTGCTGTTTGAATCTAATATATAAAATTCTCGTGTCACAGTTTTCGTTGCCATACTCCTCCGAAACGGCTTCACCGATTTTGACGAAATTTTTTGTGCTTATCCGGTATCTATGAGAATCGGCCAACATCTATTTTTCATCCCCCTAAATGTTAGGGGTAGTACAACCCTAAATTCTTTTTTTTATTTTTTAGACAAAATTTTCAATTTCTCTTTTTTTATGATACAACATACAAAAATACATACAATCTTCAATTTTCACCCTTCTACGATCAACCCTTATTTTTAATAGCCATTTTAGTAATTTAATCATTTTTCCTCTCCGATCGAAAACTGATCAATCGTCATTTTTATATGGCAAAACAACGTTTGCCGGGTCAGCTAGTAAGTGCTTGTAAGGGTGAGTACACGACGATCGAGTCAGGGTGAATTTCTGGTAACCTGATTTCACTCGAAGAGTCCAAAAGTTCTTGAGATATAACAAACCGAAAATGTTCGAGCGGCTGTAACCACACCACATTAAGTCACAAATTCGGACGACGACACACGAAGAAGTTTTCCGTTATATCGACGATTACGCGCCGCTAACCTAAGCGTCAAGATTCTAGTTAACGACTGGCGGTACTGCGCCCGCCGACTTACAACCGCCGTCAGCTGGTCGAGCTGCGCCCCATCATTAGGGCCGGCGGACTTTCATTTCAAGATTACCGAACACCAGTTATAGGATAAAAAAAAAAGGTTTTAGTCTATTGTATTACGTTGATCAGATAGGATTTGTTTCAAATTTTTCTTCTATTTACAGTGATGTTGTCCTGGATAGTTTTTTCTCTTAGTTGCCTTTTACGAGATCCATAGGATGAACGGGGTCGGTGACACTATGTATTCTTAACCCATCACTGTACGGATCGGGTTTGGGTTGTGAAAAAGAAAAGGACACTTCAATCGATTTATTATTGTTAGAACAAGATAGGTAGATAGAAACATAGAAAACTTTTTATTCGTACACCGTATAACAGAGTTATAAGAGAATACATAAAGTCAGACGTACAGTGTACAAAGGGCGGCCCTTTGCCAAAAGCGATATCTTCTAGGCAACTTTAGGACGGGTCAAAACGTTTCGGACAGTAGTAGTCGACAAAGTAATGAATTTTGGGAAAATATTAGCTGAAATAGTAAGAAACGTGTATGTATGACGCGTAACAAGAGGGACTGTCGTCAGGCGATGCGGCGCATCCGCGACATGCCGCCCCCGCGGCCGCGCGGCGCGGCGCGCTGCCCGGCGGACCTGCTGGCCTTCGTGGACAGCGCGCTCGTGCGCGACCCGGCGCAGCGCCAGGCCGCGGCGCGCCTGCTGCAGCACCCCTTCCTGCGCCGCGCCGGCCCGCCCGCGCTGCTCGTGCCGCTCATGCCGCACGTGCACCGAGCGCCCCACGCACACCGGGACCCGTCCAACGGTTAGTACGCTCCTTTGCCTTTTACCTCATCGGCGCGTGCGAGTCATAACGGGACCTACTAAAACTATACAGTGTGCAACTCTGCGCCTGAGATATGAGGTATCCGGGAATAGCTGTTATTACGACGTCCAGAGTTAGCATACTGGGTATAGCTTCTATATTTTCAACACATCTGTTAATTTGGTGGTTAGTGATCTTGAATGCTAAGCCCGAAGTTGTGATGTAATTTGTGTGTAATATAATGTAGAAATATAAAAAGCTTGTATGTTTGCATCGGTAACATACAATCTCCGCGCTATGGCTTCTGTACGCGCACATCAACACGTTGTACGTCCCCAATTCTTTATGTACAGTAGCGCTCAAAAGTATTTTGGCAACTCAATATTATTCCATATCACAAAAAATGATAACAAAATTATATTTGAAGTAATGATACGTTTCACAAATTAAGACACTTAAATGTAATGTATTTCTACACAAAAAGAAAACATAAAAAAAAATTATTTACGACACGGCTCAAAAGTATTTTGACAAGGAAAGTTTTTTATTTTATAAAATAAAAAAAAAATCATTTTTGATATTAACTATTAGTATTTTGTTGCATATCCATTAGCCTTCAAGACCGCTTTACAACGCGCCGGCATCGAGTCAACTAGTTTCTGCAAACGATCAATGGGTATTCGGCTCCATTTGTTACTTAGTGCTTCATATAAAGCATCTTTATTTGAATAGTTTCGACATCTTACGCAGCGATTCAGTTCTTCCCAAAGATGCTCTATCGGGTTTAAATCGGCACTTTAACTTGGCCAGTCGAGAATTTTGATTTTAGCGAGTTTCATGAAGTCGTTGACATGTTTTGATTTGTCCTTTGGGTCATTGTCTTGTTGAAAATACCAACCAGGTGCCATATTTGCTTTAGCATAGGGTAGCATTTGTTGCTTTAATATATCTGCGTACATAAAGCGATCCATAGTACCTTCTATCCTAACTAAAGGTCCGACTCCGCGGCGAGAAAAGCACCCCCAGACCATAATATTGCCACCTCCATGCTTTACTGTGGGTATTTGGTATCGAACATCAAATCTTTTGTTTACAGGACATCGCACGTACCGTATACCATCAGATGACACTAAATTAAATTTGCTTTCATCACTCCACAACACCTTGGACCATTCTGAACTCGTCCATAATCTGAACCGTTTCGCAAACGCAAGGCGCGGCTTCCTATTCCTTGCAGAAATTAGAGGTTTCGTAATTAGACGTCGTCTATGTAATCCGAAGTCCTTTAGTCTGCGTTTTACAGTTGAAACGTGTAAATTCACGTCGTAATTTTCCTGTAATTCGTTTTTTATTTGCACAGCCGTTTTTCAGACATCACTTGTCGATAACCTTTTTATCAAGTGGTCTTTCTTAGCGGATGTTTTTTTCGGACGGCCACTTCGAGGCTTATTTTCAATAGTTTTACGTTTATTATAAGCTTTGTTCCACGAACTAACAAGTTGTCGTGACACTTTGAAACTTCGAGCACCTTCTGCTTGTGTCTTTCCACTTTGTAGGGCAGTTATCACAGCATTTTTAATATCATTTGAACATTCTTTAGTCTTAGGCATGTTGATAAATGCGGAGTAATTATACTTTATAGACAAAAATATATGCAGTGTGAGTAGAACCGCTGCCAGCAAGGAACTGAATGGTTGTCAAAGTACTTTTGAGCGCATGTATAGCAGTGTTAGCAACCTGAAGTGGACTGATTTATCGTACCCGGGGGCGTAAAATTATTGTACATGGATCGAAATTATCGTATTTTTTAGGATAATGTCTATTATAGATAAATAAATCATATAAATTGTAATATTGATATGCATGCAAGTACTCTATAGTTTATCTTTTTTAAACCACCGCTGTCAAATCAACAGAACACTGAAACCCAAATATTTTACACGTAGTACAGACCTGAACTGATTTCCTTTCCACTTCAAGGGAAGTTCAATAAATGCGCCAAGTTTAAAATTCACTCAGACAAAATTTCACTGTTCCCATGCAAGTTGGGTATGAAACATGCCAAATTTTTGTATATATAAAGAAGAAATGTATTCATAAAGATTAATTATTTGTGTTATCACTTAGAAATCGCTAACGGTGAGCGTGAAAAGCACGAATTGGACCGCACGTTGGTACGCTATGAGCGCTGTGAGCGTGATTCGGACCACGGCCATAATCGAAATATCAAACTTATATTCCCTTGTTCGCATTGGTAGATGCTATACTAACCAATAAGAAAGCGTCTACAGCAGGTGCTGGATAAAGTTACCGTATCGGCAATGGTGAAACTTAGCAGAGCGGATCGTAAGAATCAATAGGAGTAGAGAACTTGTATTTCCTGGTATTTTCCCAAGATTTTATTGGACAAAATAAAATCATGCTAATGCGAAATTTAGACTATCAGCGCATGAGTAAAATAATATAAATTCTCAAATTTTGCTCATGATAGAAATTATCGTACAATCTGTGTACGATAGTAATATGCTATCGTACATCGTACGCAGGCACAAAATTATTATGTATATTAATATCGTAAGTGTACAATAATTATCGTACGGTTCCGAACACTGATGTATAGACGTGTTTTGTTTTTAACAAAGAAAGAAAACAAACAAGTTCCAACTTGTAACTCACAGAGGATGAAATACATCATAAATAATAATATAAAAAATCCTAAAATTATTTTGAAGTATTCAGTAAAAAGATAACTGCAAAAGTAGTCTTGTCAAAATACTTTTGAGCGCTACTGTATGTTTGTTTTCATTAGCTTGTATTTATATTTTGTACTGTGTAATTAATAAAGAAACTAATATATAAATAAATAAACTATATACATATATATGTGGAGGCAACGAGTGTCATGTCCCTCCGACACAAAGGGAGGAAACTCCGACCAGGCGAGGTGATCATGCCTGGCGGGCCACGACCCAACGGATGTTGGGATGTTGTATATATGCTAATTGCCACGCGAATCTCTATATCGCGATACAGGATTAGTAGTTGCATTGCAGTTCATTACATTCATACGTTTCGTTCATACTTCGTATTTCGATGTATCTTCGCTAGATGGCGCTGTTGTGTATTTTTCTTTATGCTATGGAATTCACCACAATATATATAGTTCATTTATTGGCGTATATACATACAAATATATACTCGTATATATTTAAATTATAACTATACTTGTTGTGCCAATGGATGTGAAAAGCAGATTAATGTTGTTATGAAATTGTAATTTTTAATATTACAATCGCTCAAAAATTTCAAAATACAATTTCAAGTTTTCCTCATGACTGCCTCCATTCTTTTTAATTTATTGATGTTTTTCTTTCAGATCAATCGATGCCACCCGGGCCACCGCGCTCTGGATCATAAAATTTAATTAATTTATACAACTATAATTTACACGACTAATAAGATAACAAAAAGAACATGACAAACCAAAGTTGTTTAAGGCAACTTGTTAGTTTTAGATGCAGCCAGTGTTGTGTAACTGTTTGTAGAACACATTGTTAGATACTGCGATCCCAGTGTAATCATTCCATTAATTACTTTGAAACAATACGGTATTTATTGCATTCCTTCGTATATCTAAAATATAATTTATGAATTAATATTATTTCCATCATGTAAGGGTTATACTATTTCGAAATATAATTATACACTTATAAAAGTTTTAGGATATATCGATTCCAAATTAGTGCCCCCGTCCAGTTAGTCAATTCAACGTCTTATAGTATATTTCTAATGTACGTGTATTGTGAAAGGATAATAATATATTTTCTCCGACTTATAGTCGTTATTTGTTACGAAACGGTTAGTGTTTGTCTATAAAATTTATTCGCGTGTAAAAAGTATTTCTTTAACTATAATTAAAATTACTACCATGAAGTGCCAGAAAATTATGAAAATTGATTTATAATCAGTATTATGGATGCCTTGTACTTATTATTAAACTTATATACTTCTCTTTAGGTTAAGAGTTATTTAGTAAATCTTTTGTTACTTACGATCGGCAGCTGAACATTCCCGAATGTGTATCTTCTTTCTGTTAATCATACTTCCACAACAAACAACAGTTGGTCACAATATTTTCGGAGTACCTTTTTATATTCATTGTTGTTATATGATAATAATGTTGCTTATGTCTCTAAAGTAGTCGTAATGTTTGGTCTATAAATTACTGTGATTTTGAAACACCTATATAGTGTCCGTCTTGGCGAGCTATGTTATATTTTTTACTGCTGTACATGAAAGAAATGTACCTAATATATAACTTTTCTCTTTTTCCTATGACAGTATACAGCTAGATGAGAAAAATCATGATTAGAGTAATAATTTTAAAGTTTGACAACGCCTTATTAGGATTCGTAGTGCCTTAAAAAAGCCTTAAATGTTTATTGTAAACTAGTTATTGCACGTAATTTGTTACAGCGTTAATTAAGATGAGAACTACATTGTTAATATTAAGATCATCACAATGATATTATTCCTCCGTGAAATCTCAGCTCGTGGAATAAAATCTGTTTTAATTTATTGTTTTACACACATGTCATTTTTATAAGGTTTATGCCAAATATATTGTATTATTTCATATTTGTAAAATCACATTGTTAAGAAACTGTTACAGAATATAGACTTTGAAACTATATTTGTGTATAATTGGACACCTTGAACCTGTTGAATTTGACGACAACCAGCGTGAGACTTTGGCTGATTATTAGTTAATTTTTTGTACTTACAAAAAAAGTTGTTGCGTTTACGATGCCTGTTGTTGAAACGGATAACGTAAACTCACTACAATTATTCAGTATAGAAGGTCCACCAGCAAGTCAGGTCAGTAGACGGTACAGTAGAGAAGGGAATAACTTCATTGTCATATTCATTGTGCAGCTAAAACTGGAACTTACGAAAGAATTTATTTTGACACATTTTATCCTGAATAGTAGAATCGTTTAATCATAAAATGTTGATGTTTAGATTAAATAATCATAGGTACTAAATATATGTAGCTAAGATGCACTAATTTTAAAAAACTCCACGTTTCTGAAATATCAGTTGTTTTTGAACATTTGTGGGAATGGTAGTATTTAGATATAAATGTTTGACAAAGCTAAACATTCTTTTTACATAGGCCTTGCTGTTATCAATAGGATATGTTGTAATAAATAAGTTATTGAAATTAAATAATCATTAGTTGACAATATTAACTTTATTGGTATACGAAGTGAGAACAAACTTATTTGTAGAATTCATATTCGCTTTCATCCTTCTTGATGTTGTTTTTGTAGCCCTTTTCGAAATCTTTAGGAAGGACGATATACCTGAGGAACACAAAACACTTTCATTTAATGTATGGCGGGAAAAATCGTACATTTAAAACGATGAGGGTTACCTATTTATTAATTTTGATATTATTACCTGCATTGAATATGTGTTGTAAGTGATATAAATATTTATTTTTTAGACAATTAAAACGTGATTTTTGAATTTGGAATGTTTTTAAAACTGTGAACTCAATAACTACTAAACAGGTTAGTTGATAATTAAGTTCATAAAGTTAACGGTATAGAGTAACTGTTACCTGTTTTCGCGCACAGCGTGCATGCCTGCCTCTTGGCAGATGGCGTTGATATCAGCACCGGACACGCGATCAGGTCGTGCGACGAACTCCTCTAAATCCACTTCTTCCGATAAATTCATCTTAGCTGTGATCGTGGAGAAGATCAACCGCTTTTGACGCCTGTAAACAATATTAATTACATCTTCAATACTCAAAAAGCTTGTATCGAATGTCACATGCTAAAGTTCTGATAAACGCAGAGTTATTTTGGAGGTTTGTAAGTTCAAGATTTAGATTTTTATGTCAAAAAGGTAGAGAAAAGGTTTAGTCGGTGATTTTTTTTATATTTTAAATCAAGATACACAACACGGGATGATATGATAACAACAAAGCAACAGAAGTGTGATGTGTTTACAGTGTTTCATAACCATCTAGCTTTTAGCAATGCTTGACATAGACCTCTTTTTAAAAAGTTTTGGCCTATTGTATCACTGACTGGACGGGTTTGTTTCAAGTTTTTTTTCTCTTTGCAATGCTCTTGTCGTAAGCCTTTTGTACTCGCTCATAATAAAGTCGAAAATAGTTTTCAAATACATGTAGAATATAATTAAGTTTGATTCCGTGCAAGGTACTTTAAGAACAGTAAGTTATCTTAATAAAAATGTGCTTTGCCGGTTTGAGTGCCGGGTAACGAGTGAAAATTACGTTCAAAGATTCTGTCACGTAGATCAAGAGATACATACTAAGCTAATGAAAGCGTGTTAAAAATAGTTAAAAGCGACAGATTGATTGATTCTTTTTTTTCTTGGTAATTTATGATTAATGATTAATGAATATAGTTAGAAGTTATTATATAACACGTTTTGTACAAGTAGTCTTGGTTTTTTCTTCAAAATACAAGTGTGCCCGTGGTACGAGTCTGCGTTTTTAAAAATAGTATAACGCTCTATGTGTTGTTTGGGTAAAAAAAAAGCAGTTCTAAAGGTATTAGAAATTAGTCAACCCGTTTTTGTTTTATGGCAAAACAAACAAACTATAATAATATAGATTTGGTAAAACATTTCATTAATCATACCAATATTATAATTCGTCTGTAAAGCTTTCACTGCTAAACCGCTACACGTGTTTCAATATAGATATTTTGATTCTTGAGAAAGACCATAGGATACTCTTTACCGTGATAACCGGCATAGCCGCGGGAAAAAGTCAGTATTATATAAATAAAACCTAGGGCTGCTCATATTACGTAGTGACAATTCTAAGCGCCAACGTAAGAGTAGGGTAATAACTCGCCGAGTGAATTGAGATAAATTACTGTTCTCAGTATCTTGTGGTAATAGGATTTTTTTTCTGTGCGGTAATCCGGGCAGATACCACTGACAGGTGGTTATGTAGGACTCAAACCGACCAAAAACCGCACGGTGTCTTAGGCACCAGCAGTCGGGAAACCAGGCGCACCTCAATAAAGAGATCCTTGGAACCCTGTGGTAATAGGAACTCATTCTTTCAAAGTCTAAGTTATAAACTTGCCTATCAGGTAGAGGAAATTCTATTTTCCTGTCCAGACGACCAGGTCTGAGGAGGGCCGGATCCAGGGTATCAGCTCGATTTGTTGCCATTATGACCTGAAATTATAGTTCAGACTTCATAAATATTTCATCAGTTTCCTTATATTCATTCTAATCTACGATAGAATCAGTACCAACAATAATAAGTAATATATTTTAAATCATTTACCCACCTTAACATTAGTGGTTTGATCAAATCCATCCATTTGATTTAGGAGTTCAAGCAAGATCCTCTGCACTTCTCTATCTGCACCGGTTTGTGCATCAAATCTGAAATTGTGATATAAAATCATCAATCAAAAAAAGTACAAATTATGTATTAACAGAGACTAATAGTTTATAATGTAAGAATTAAGCCTTCTTATATACCAGAGGATTTACATTGTCGCCACAATTTTTTTTAAGAAGTCTAGTTAATTTAGTCTGGCAATGATAGCATATTAAAAAAGTTATACAGAACATGAAAGTTAAATTACCGTTTAGTGGCAATGGCATCAATTTCATCAATGAAGATAATGGCTGGACTGTTTTCTTTGGCTAGGCGGAACACATCACGCACCATGCGAGGTCCTTCACCTAGGTACTTTTGTACAAACTCGGAGCCTACCACGCGGATAAACGCAGCTGAAATTAAAAAAGTAAGCAAGTTAAGATTAAATTAGTCTTCATGAATAAAAAGAATCTCCTTCGTTAATTAAAATATTCTTTAATCTGTAATTAACAATTTTTCTAAATTAATTTTAAGTTAAAAATGCCCAGAAATATCATATAATTTCTAGTTAAATATAGTACTGCAGCAGTGTATCAATTAAACACATCTAAACAGCACATACTTGAAAAGAAAGCCAATAAATTATTGCAGAACATTAGAAACATTGATGCCATTTTTCAGTACATTGAAGATTTACCCAGTTCTATGTTAGTGTTTATTTATAAGGGAATTTCAAATATGCGTTTCGATAATAATATACATTATATTATATCACATAATATATTAAATAAACACAAATATAATAAAGAGATCTAAATACAAATTGAAACAATAATTTGTAAGTCATCCTGGGTGTTCCCTAAATTAAAACAAAGCTTCATGAAAAGTACCTGTAGTATGATGAGCTACTGCCTTAGCCAACATAGTTTTGCCACATCCAGGAGGTCCGTACATGAGTACTCCTCGAGGGGGTTCAATACCAATTTGACGATACAACTCTACATGTGTAAGAGGGAGTTCCACTGCCTCTCTGATCTCTTGCTTCTGTGTATCCATGCCTCCAATATCAGAGTATTGAACATCAGGTTTCTCATCTAATAGAAGACAAAACAAAAAAATAACAATAATCAATAATTAAATGTGGCATACATTTAATTCTTTAAAAAGAAAATTAATAACTAGTGCAAGTTGTGAGGGTACTCAATTATTGCTAGTGAAATTTGAGTGATTTTCATCAGGTTTACAGCCTTTAATATTAGATTAACAGCCTTTAACAGTGCACGGCTAGATATAGGCCTCTCCTTAGCAAGGTTTTAGGTTTGTTTTTATTTTGAGGACTCTATCATATTATTATTACCATAATTATTCAACATTCTCCTGTTTCTTTCTCAAATTTATTAAGGTTCAGTGCCATAGTTTTGATTGATTTAATTTAAGGTAGATCACATTCTTGACACAAATTCAGCTTGGGAATATAATTGTTTTTTTTTTACAAACGACAATATCCGCATTAGGCATAAATCCTGTGTCGCGGGGGACTTTACAAACATACAAGAAACGGACAAAAAAAAAACAGACTCAAAACAACAATTTGTGGATCACACAAAGTGTTGTCCCATGTAGGATTTGAAACCACAACACTCAGCGATTGGAGTGCGGCGTGGCGACCGTTTAAACCAATAGGCAAATTGTTTGTAGATAGGAAAACAATTGAAGTAAGTTGGAGTAACAAAACAAACAGAGTACCAAATGGCACTGTATTTGCTCAGTGGTTAGTGGTTAGTGGTGGTTGCACAGTCATTCTTTTTTTGTGATTGAAGAAGCCACTACAGCAAGGAACATTAAAATAACCATAATATGTATATAACATAGCACATATTATATACAGGTAACATTTACTCTACATAGTCTGTGGTAGATATTATAATAAAATTTCATTTCTTTCATTAGTTTTCTATAATTGAATGTTAATCAAATTTTTTAGAAAATCAAATCAAAATCATAAAAATATGTTACATGTCATGATTCACTGCTTACATATGCGCTCCCATGTACATTATATCATTGCTGCCCTTCCTCAGGTCTTTTGCTTCTTACTACAACTCTGATACCATAAACTATTTCCAAATTTCTCAATGTATCAAATATTTGTGTAATGTCAATTATTTGTGTAGTGACAGCTAGTCTCAAAAGAGACCAGACTATGTAGGAGATTTTACAAGCACAAGTGTCTCTGCAAACACAGGTGCACTTCCTGTTGCCTCACTCTCATAATTTGATAGGATATTTATCTGACATGACCGGGAAGATATCGGAGACAGGCGGAGGGTCGACAGTAAAGACTGCCAATTTGCAAACTCTTATTTGTTATTAATCATTTCTTGGATCAATTCTTTACCCTGATCCGAACCTGAGATTTCTTGATCATCAGTCACATATGCCAACTGCTAGACCAATGAGGAGGCTATATCAAAATATGTATTATATGTACATAGTTACATTTCTTAATGATGAATATTAAAGATTACACATACCTGCTTGTAACATAGATATAGAACTATCAGCTTCTGGTGGTAACACGTCAACAAGTGCATTAGAATGTTTATGAAGGGCCACAGACGCTGATGGTTTCAGCAGTTCACGATCAATTGTTGATAAAATTCGTACATAGTAATTAGAGCCTGTTGTGCTACCAACTGTAAAAAAAAACATGTTAATGTTACAATGACAATGTTTGAAATTTAAAAGCAGACTTGACAATTGTGTCTTTACATGCAAGTTGTGTTTCAATGAAAAAATCCAGGAATCATTAAGAGTTCTAAGTGTGACTCGTTAGGTTATGCACAAAAGGTTTTAAGCTTTTGTTTTTAAGTCATAAGAAGGCAATGCAACACTACTTTTACCTTATATGGGTACAACATTTATTATGATGTAAGTAAAATATGTCCAACATGTTATCAAGGCAACAACTGCAAGACAGGCATTTAAATGCCAATAAATCTTTTAGAAATGTTGCTTTTTTAATTTTTCTTTTTTGGTATCAAATAGACTTATTCCAATTTATATTATAATAGACTTCGCACCACTTCGACCGCATGGAATTTTTTTATAATTCCAAATTTATAAAATGTTAGTAGCCTAGGTTTTTCCCTACAACATCAGCTATCTGGCAGTGAAAGTCCCATCGAAATCGGTCCAGCCGTTCCAGAAATTAGCCGGAACAGACAGACAGATAAAAATTGTAAAAAATGTTATTTTGGTGTATGTACAGTAGCGCCCAAAAGTATTTTGACAACTCAATTTTATTCCATATCACAAAAAATGATAACAAAATTGTTTCCAATCAAAGATAATATTTGAAGTAATGATACGTTTCACAAATTAAGACACTTAAATGTAATGTATTTCTACACAAAAAGAAAACATAAAGAATAATTATTTACGACACGGCTCAAAAGTATTTTGACAAGGAAAGTTTTTATTTTATAAAATAAAAAAAATACTATTTTTGATATTAACTATTAATATTTTGTTGCATATCCATTAGCCTTCAAGACCGCTTCACAACGCGCCGGCATCGAGTCAACTAGTTTCTGCAAACGGTCAATGGGTATTCGGCTCCATTCGTTACTTAGTGCTTCATATAAAGTATCTTTATTAGAATAGTTCCGACATCTTACGCGGTGATTCAGTTCTTTCCAAAGATGCTCTATCGGGTTTAAATCGACACTTTGACTTGACCAGTCGAGAATTTTGATTTTAGCGAGTTTCATGAAGTCGTTGACATGTGTCGATTTGTGCTTTGGGTCATTGGCTTGTTGAAAATACCAACCAGGTGCCATATTTGCTTTAGCATAGAGTAGTATTTGTTGCTTTAATATATCTGCGTACATAAAGCGATCCATAGCACCTTTTATCCTAACTAAAGGTCCGACTCCGCGACGAGAAAAGCATTCCCAGACCATAATATTGCCACCTCCATGCTTTACTGTGGATATTTGGTATCGAAGATAGAATCTTTTGTTTACAGGACGTCGAACGTACCGTATACCATCAGATGACACTAAATTAAATTTGCTTTCGTCACTCCACAACACCTTGGACCATTCTGAAATCGTCCATAATCTGAACCGTTTCGCAAACTCAAGGTGCAGCTTCCTATTCCTTGCAGAAATTAGAGGTTTCTTAGTTGGATGTCGTCCATGTAATCCGAAGTCCTTTAGTCTGCGTTTTACAGTTGAAACGTGTAAATTCACGTCGTTATTTTCCTGTAACTCGTTTTTTATTTGCACAGCCGTTTTTCGGACATCACTTGTCGATAACCTTTTTATCAAATGGTCTTTCTTAGCGGATGTTTTTTTCGGACGGCCACTTCGAGGCATATTTTCAATAGTTTTACGTTTATTATAAGCTTTGTTCCATAAACTAACAAGTTGTCGTAACACTTTAAAACTTAGAGCAACTTCTGCTTGTGTCATTCCACTTTGTAGGGCAGTTATCACGGCATTTTTAATATCATTTGAATATTCTTTAGTCTTAGGTATGTTGATAAATGCGGAGTAATTATACCTTATAGACAAAAATATATGCAGTGTGAGTAGAACCACTGCCAGCAAGGAACTGAATGGTTGTCAAAATACTTTTGAGTACATGTATAGACATGTTTTGTTTTTAACAAAGAAAGAAAACAAACAAGTTCCAATTTGTAACTCACAGAGGATGAAATACATCATAAATAATAATATAAAATACTAAACTTATTTTGAAGTACTCAGTAAAAAGATAACTGCAAAAGTAGTCTTGTCAAAATACTTTTGAGCGCTACTGTATAGTATGTATATACTGTATGTACTGTATGTAGTAATAAGCAGTTATTTCAACATTACAAACAGACACTACAATTTTATTTATATATATAGACTAGCTGACTTGCATATGCATCTAAGTCACCTATAGGCCTATATATATATATGTTTATGCCAACCTTTAAAGATAGATATATGCTGTCCCATGTTTTTTTTAGAATTTTTAAACAGAAACAATTCTTTACTACATAATTTTTGTTAAATCTTAACCCTTTAACTTAACTTTAACACAGCACATGCAATTGAAGCCCTCAAAAGGAGTGACATACCTTAGTTTTTGTAACATTTTTCATTGATACCCCACTCCTTTAGGTTGTAATGTGATGATACATAGCCTGCTTTAGTAACCGATTCAAATACCACTTAAAGATTTTTGAATAAATCAGAGCCACAGTTCGATTAGCAGGCTCAACCAACCAAAAAAACTCTTCAGTTTTTAAACATTAGTATGGATAAACTGTTAGCTATTTACTTCATTCATATTAACATAAAAACCCATATCTGATAAATATTACCATTTTAGGAATAAGAGTGATAAACATAAAATTAGAGTAGACCCACCTATTCCAGTATTCTGATCCACAGCTTCTAGGAACTGTCCAATAACAAGTGGCACAGACTGTATACGCTTGACTTCCTCCTGGGCATGAAGATATTCTTTTTTAAGGTTCCTCTGTTCATCTTTTATGTACTCCTCTTGTACCTCTAGGAACTCTAGCATACGTTGAAGTTTCTGAAACACACCAATCAATGTTAACATTCACATACAGTTATACTTTTGCTGTTGACTTTGTCAACTATAGTTTTGAAGACAAAAGTAACCTATCTATTCCAGGCTGCAATCTATTTTTAGGTTCACTTAATTTTATCCAGTTTTCTTTACTGTTCTAGTGGGATTCAGTAACACAGAACAATCCAATAATCTGAATTATGGATTTACAGTTTCTTTATGGCTTTTCAGTATCAAAGAATATTGTTTCCTCTATAAGTGATCTGCCTGGCTTATCCCAATTTTATTTGGCGCTGTATGTTTCACCTTCCACTTTTTTGAAGGAGAGATACAGAGAATATTATTCGTAACAATATCCTCTTTCCTTTAGTCTAATTTTTTTTGGTCTTCCTTTTCTATTGCATCCTTTAACTCTCATACTCATACTCTCAAACTGTTAGGCAGATTCCTCGCAAACGAAAGTATATAATTGTACATTAATTATACATTATTGAGTACAAAGCGTAACAATCACTAGTGATAAATATTTAGTTGAGAAATCTAAAAGAATAGGTACCTTATATTTTGTGTATAAATCTTCTGATTCAAGTTCATCAAAAGATTGAGGTCCTGCGAAAGCCAGACCCTTTGCATCAGCGATTTGGTCATCCTAAAAAAAATTGATATATTTTATAATACATGTTTAGCATTTAATGACTTTTTTCTGTAAATTATAAATTACCTTTTCCGGTAGTATTATGCCAATTTCTTCCATTTTAACAAAAGCAGGTGCTTCGTTTGTTTGACGATAAAGTTTTATCTGGATTCCCAAATAATGTGAACTCGATGGGCATTTACTATAGAAACACTAAAGATGTTATAGTTTAGCCAGACAGAGCGAAACATGAGACTTTTCACGTGTTAGTAAGAGAAAAAGACATAGTAATACGTCACAAAAGCCCGATTAAGAGAATGGAACACAAATAGATTGTCATGCTGTCATTTCTGAAACGCATCGTCACTTACGTTTCGATGTATGCATGAGCCTAACTGCTTTAACTTTGAGTATTTAAGTAACAGCTAGCTCTAATAAAATACTCTTAGTTTTAATTAATTAAAACTAAGAGTATTTTATTATTATTTAAGTTTCTTTTCTTCGA
Organism: Hypercompe scribonia; assembly: GCA_949316085.1. Classification (NCBI taxonomy): domain Eukaryota; kingdom Metazoa; phylum Arthropoda; class Insecta; order Lepidoptera; family Erebidae; genus Hypercompe; species Hypercompe scribonia. Next base: position 10,478,334 of record OX438981.1, on the reverse strand, counting down.
CAGGTGTAATGATTTTAGGTGTGAAATTTCGTTATACATTCTTCTTCTAACGTATCAATGGCAATACTAAAGCATTTATTTTAAATTAATGACAACACACATTTACTTTTTAACGTCTGTTATGTCAATGTCTGTTGTCGGGTCTCCTCTTAAATTAACCTCAAATTAGATCGGAATTGGTTTGAAGTATTATTTAATTTTTATTTGTATAAATATATCAAGTGATATAGTACGAACAGATTTTTCTCTTATAGATTAGTTTCACTTTCTTCGAATATTAAACATGGCTGCTACTGAAATGAGTGAGGCTGATCAAATAAAAACAGTAAATATTTTTCGATTTATGTATTAAAATTATTATGTGACTGATAGAAATAAGTTGATATAATAAGGAAATTATCAATATATTCAAACAACCATTAAAATGGCAAACCTAATTTGTTTCAGTTCAAAGACTTTTTGGTGCAGTACAATAAGCTGTCAGAACTTTGTTTTACTGATTGCGTACATGATTTTACCTCCAGATCACTGAAATCTTCAGAGGTATGTAAAATTTATTAGTCCAATTCTACTGTGGGATTTAACCTTCTAGAGTACGTTAATCTCTATCTCAGTATATTTTTATTTTAAGGGCTTGAAATCTAGTTATTTATCACATTAGCTACTGAATTGAATAGAATGCTTGCTAATTACGATAAGTTTTCCATAACATTGCATAAGTGACGCTCGTATACCGAAATCGCTCACAGGGCGAAAAAAATTGCTCACAAGGGGTCACATGGTGAAATTTGTGTTGTTTCATATGAAAACTATTAATTAGTAAATACCACATTGTGGGTTTTTTAGCTCGATGATTATTGCCCACCTTTGAGTAAAACATTTCATTCTGTTGACTTTTTATAGACTTTAAAAGCTAACTCTTTATGGTTATTAATTATGATGTCAAATCATAGAGAATTCATGTGAAATGATTTTCTAAAGTCTCCATATTTTTGAAAGCAGGCTGAAAATAACCACCACCAAACCAAAAGATATGTGATAACCTATTTTACAGTGGGAGAGCCATGCTTTGCTGCATACGGGGGTCAGTTCAATTATAGTGATACTTAGGTGTACTGAGAGACCCCAGTATTAAGCATTTTGTTGTTGCTTTTCACTGAGTGAATGAGGTTTTTGGAACCCACACCTCCTCTCCCTCTGACTCTGATGCACTGCATGGATGGTTTAAATGGTTGCCACTTGGTTCAATCATGCCGAGTATTGTGGCTCCAAATCCCACATGGACAACACTTTGTGTGAATTGTTTTGATCTGAGTGTTTTTTTGTCTGTTTCTTGTATGTTCATATAGTCCCCTGTGACATAGGGCCTATTGCTGATGTGGGCATTGTCTATATAAATAAGAAAATAGAAAAAACTATGAGACAGACTCAAGGGGCAGCAATGCACTTATGACTTTTTAGCTGCAGGTGTTAATGGGCAGCAGTAATCACATTCTCAAGTTACCTGTCTACTCCTCTACCCCACTTCTACCTTTACCTACAAAAAAAAAATTGATAAGTAAATAAGAGAATGTTATTCTCATGTGTTAAATTTTTGTTTTTTTTTCAGGAAAAATGCACTTTGAATTGTATGGAAAAATATCTTAGAACAAATCAGAGAGTGTCCCAACGGTTTCACGAGTTTCAAATGTTGGCTAATGAGAATATGTTGGCCTTAGCTCAAAAGTCTGGCAACCCAAGCTAACTTTAGTAAAATTAATTCAATACATAATATGTATTCATTATTTTGTTATAGATATTTTGTTATGTGCTAGAAAATAAAGTGTTGTTTAACAGTAGCACTGATTTCTTTAACTTTGTTCTAGTACTGGAATTTGATGGTATTTAAACAGCTATCAAAACTACATATGTCTACTGCCAGACTGTTTTCTCGAAAAGTGGGCAAGAGTAGATATGACCTGTAACTGAACTGACAAATAAATGTGTCAGACATCTGACACACACACAATGCCATTTACCTGCAAATTAAGCAGAGCTTGTACTATGAAAGTTACAGTGACTAACAAAATATTAAAATATTATTGTTTTAAAATCAATACTAATCATACATAGACAACATCCAAACTCTCAAACTAATATTTGCATGTCATGCAAAGATTGGGTCCAACCAAAAGGAAAAAAATTTTCATTTTCTCTCCCATAAATGACATTGCTAAAATGTTATTACAAAACATTTTAAATCTACCTAAAATTGGTTGCTATTTAATTGTAAAGCATTTCATTTAATAATTATATAATTTAATTTACAAAGATGTTTGATGTTGACACAGTCATATTGTATTATTAATATTAGTTGACAAATTAAGCACATAACCAATAGACTGCACAATTAATTATCATTTAGTACTTCTTCATTGTCATATGATGTGGTCAAACTGACTTGCCTATGAAATCTATGCAGTATGTTAAAGAGTTTATCTACCTCAAGAACAGAAATTCATCATGTTTACACCAGTTTGACTAATATGATTCCTTTTTGTACACATCATGACAACTAAATGTGATTAAAGAGTTGTTTTTGTTTTGGTGGAATCACATTTCTTTTTAAAACTGTCTCTAACTTATTTAAATATTACTTACATATAAAAAAATATAAATAGCATACTACATATCCCAACTATACATCCCATACACTACACATTGTAAATTGTAGAGATCGACCGAGAATTTAAAATTAAAAATACCAGAGTATGCTGTCAAATTCCTTGACCACTCCTTTTCTGTCCAAGCGGTTCGGTTGTGGAATGGTCTACCAGTTAAAATTAGATGTGCGCAAACATTGCTTTTAAGAAACTGGTATAAGAATATAACTTGGGAGACATCAATGTTCCATAGTTAATTTTGCTGCACTCGGGCCAAGATGTTCCCCGTAAGTATGTATGGAATATCTATAAATTTTGCATATATTTATTTAAACATTCACACTATGTGTTACTATTATCTTATGTAATTTTTATATACTAGTTTGATTTCTTTTTGGATTGCCTACGAGTGATAAGGCCACCACTTGTAGTTCCTTAGTTTTAAGTTAAACTGCATGGTTGGCCCAGTGGTTTAAGCGGTCGCCATGCCACTCTATTGCGCTGAGTGTGGTGGGTTCAAATCCCACATGGGACAACACTTCGTGAGTTTCACGAATTGTTGTGCCGAGTCTGAGTGTTCTTTGTGTTTGTTTCTTGTATATTTGTAATCTCCCACGCCACAGGATTTATTCCTAGTGCGGGCGTTCTTTTATTAAAAAAAAAACTGAGTTACCTTTGTAATTAATCTGGTGTACAACAAAGAGATATATTATTATCTACACCCTCTACTACTGCCATTATTACCTGTTTTGTCAAGACTCGGACTTATTTTTGTTTGTCAATTTTATTTGAGTTATTTTTTTAATTTTTGGTGCTCATTGTTGATATTATTTCAAGTCAGTTTAACTTTTTTAAAAGATTTATAGAGATGTAAAACTCTTTTAGTTTATAACGAGTAGAGACTAGATTTAAAACACTACATACTGTAATGTTTATTATCAAACTGGTGTTTTAAATCATTTCAAGTTTGATAAGTCCGTTATTTACTTAGGTAAGGTAGTAAGATGCAGATATTCGTATGAAAGCTGGGACCGATAGTTTAACGTGCTCCCTGAGGCATGGGTCTCAATATTTTAAGAACGGTCATCCATCTATATACTGATTAGTTAGATCAATTTATTTTGTATTGTTTAACGCTACAATTGACCTTGACCTACTTGCCTAACACTTGGTGACGAGCCCCTCCCAAAGGATAAATATACCGTCTTCCAAAACAAAAACTTTCTAAATCGGTTCAGAAATTAGAGTTATGAGGTAACAAACATGAAAATAATTGTGTGACAAACACTTTTTGTCAAAATATTTTGGAGTCTCGTTTGTTACGTTGTTGTGCATATATCTCAGTCACATTTTTTGAAGTCGGTTAAAAATAAAATCAATTTTGGTACTTTATGTAGTTTGTGTAAAATAACTTACAGATAGGCAAACAAATCAAACAATAAGTGTCTGTTAATTATTATTGTTTTAATTAATACTTGAAAATATAGAAATAAACTTAAAGAGGTTACCTATATATGAAACTAGTATACTGATTAAATGTGTTAGAATAAATTGGGGAACTAAAACTTGTTAGGTATATCATTTTTTGATTTAATTGTGTTTCTTTAAAATTGTTTGCATTACTCTTTGTTCAATTCTGTGTTGCTTGTACCTGACCCAAATTATAAAATTCATGTTCTTAATATTAGGTGACTTGCTAATATGGGAAATTGCAAAGAGGAATTTTATCATGAGCAGGCTTTTTAATTGACCGTTATGTAAATATTTAATATACCTAAGTAACTCTTCTGTTTCCTAAGCTATGAAAGATCTTCAGATTCAGGTACAGTTTTATTTAAATACCATGTCGTTGCCAGACTAAAAGACTACTGTTACTTTTATAGCAATGTACCCCATAAACCTGTAGCTATTACAGAATTATTTATTTAGCGGGTATCTCTGTTTGACTTGGTGAAGGCGTTACTACTTTTTTAGGACAAGGTTTGACACATTTTTGTTCGGGCGGAGTGAAGTCTAGAACAAAAGACGACTGTGAACTTGTATAATCAAAATGATAATCGTTATACTTTGCTTCTACACTGAATTTCACATTTTCGCCAGGAGCTCCAGGTTCATTATCAACGTTAAGGACGTATTTCAGTGGAGACTGTCCCGAAGGTGAGGTATTCAAATTAGATGGTTTTGTAGATATAGTATAGTTTCCACAGTGCCTAGTGATTCTTATAATAGCTTGACCAGAAGGGTAAGGCAATCTACAACAAGATGGTGACGAAGGCAGGCACGGTGATCGCTCACATAAAGGCACTCGAGGACACGTCGGTGGTCGCAAACATCCAACTGGAAAGCAACTCGGCTTGGAGCAACTTGATGTTGGACATAATCTAGATGAACATGGCGTTGCACACTCTCCTTTCGTCCAACAATTGTGCTGCTCGATCTTTTTGAGTACAGGGCAAGATATGTGCCCTGGGCGCCAGCCACATCTCAACTGCAAATATAAGCAAATCACAATGTCAGCTTACACTTTGTCAAGAAATTTCACAATGAGGCTTAATAACTTGTACATGTTTAAACGTTCAAATATTGCTAGAATTAACTAGGGTGTAAGATGCAGTATTAATATAGGCACGTTTTGGTCCGAGTTCAGCTCCGTATCTAAGCAAAAAGAAGAGACCTCGGCGATTATTTCGGAGGATTATATAAATATTGTTTGAACGTCTCTCAGTGTAGTTTTAGCAGATGCATTATTTCAAATCAACGAACTATAACAATATTTTCGCAAGAAGTTTGTGATACCTATTTTCTTTACATGTAATATCGTCTAATTCATAATGTTATTTATTGTCTATAAAAAATTTATCACAATATTTGAAAATCGTTTGTCTGCACGAAATGTTACCTTGGAGCCTCTTTTGTCATTCAGAATATATAGACTATGTCATCAGCTAAAAGAAGAAAAATTGTTGTGGAGAACCTGGACGTCGACGTCAAACGTGGACTTTTTTGGCCTGAGATACATATACTACATAGACATGCAACAACTGCAAAAGTTTTCTCGTACTAACGACGTAAGAGCAGTTTACCACTTGAATTACGTTCGCATTTCTTTTAGGTGTCTTTCTTCCAAAATAAAAAGAATTTTTGAAATCGGTTCATTAACGACGCCCTTATGAGGTAAAAAATATTTAAAAAAAGTAACCGAATCCAGAATTTCCTTTCGTCGCAATCGGTTAGCAACGAATAAGAAATGAGAATAAATAATGAGAGATCGTGACAAACGTAAATAACATTAATCCCGTACCTGATGTTCAGGAGAATCTCTTGCGTTATAAAGCCATCCCATGTATTTTGGAACAGGCCCGGTCTTAATATCATCCCTGTATAAGCATTTGTGTTTTGGTAGGTAGCAACGCCCCAAGCAGCTTGTTGAAACTTTGGATGCTGAATTATAACAAAATAACATATTAATGAGTTGTAACATTTAGAAAAAAAAAATTATAAAGAACAGCCTTAACTACTTACATTTGCCTTTACAGCAACAAGCCATCTTTGTGGCGTCTGGAATCTGAATTGTAAACAATAATATTAGAGGGCTTACGATTACAGTTATAGCGTCAGGAAGTTTGGCTTGTTAAAGATGTTTGACTGCCAACCTTTATTACATCTTACTATAAGATATTGCCATCTTGCTGATTTTGGGCAACACTGTTGTTAAAGTATTGAATTTTAATGACCATAATTATTGGGTTTAATAAAAAATATTTAAATTTACTTTCTCGGTAACATGGCTACCAGATGGGTTGACAGTTGTAGTCAATGTCTAAGCATCATTTCGTTCTTCGAATTGTTTTAAATATCTAATTTTATTGGCCATAATAGGTTTAAAACTTTAACTTATTGTATTTCTGTCACGTAATGCTAACACAATAAACCTCCTTGTGTTTCAGTTTCGAACTGAGATCAAAAAAAAAGTACTTAATAAAACTCGTTATTCTTTAAATGTAAATTATTCTTAAATAAAGGATTGGCAACCAATGTGACACAATTACAACGGTGACGGTGGTGGCTTATCATTATACAGATCATGGTCTGAGTTTAATGATTTAGTGGTACAAAAAAGTATCTTATGGATAACTACTTAGGCAATTGAGTATTATCAAAAACTATGTCACTCACGAGATCTGTGATCGCTAAACGCAGTGGCGACTTTATGACATAGTCTTTATTAACGTTTTCAAAATCTGTAATCAATTCCAGTGTATGACTATTTTCGGCCCTGGTGTAGGTTTTATGTAACCTATAGATACCTATTATCTGCTTGATAATTGGTCAAGTGTAAGATAAAAGATAACAAATACGCAAACGACTCTTTTTACAAATATGTAATAAAAGCATTTGGCGCAATAAATAGATTAGTTGTACCAAATTTCGTAATCGTGTAACTGACAGCAACACAACCAGTATTCTTCTAATTGTGAAGCGCGTTAGATGTATCTCTTAAAGGAATACGCGCACGTTAATTTAATATAAACTATACAATAGTTGAACAGTTTTGTAACAATTAATTCGCCTTACTTTATGCTAGTAATAATACTTATATAACTTTGTAAAATGCGAATCATTATTATCAGTTTATTGTTGTGTTTCGTTGTTAAAAGTGATTGTTATAAAATTCTTGGTATTTTTCCATATAGTGGTCGAAGTCATCACATACTCTTTTCTTCTCTTGTAGAAGAATTGGCTAGTAGGGGTCACGATGTGACCGTAATCAATTATTACCCATTGAAGAAAAGCCCTAATCTACGGCAAATATACCTCGAAAAGCAAGTAAATGACGGTGACACTCTTGACATTGAATGGTATTATAAAAAAGGAATGTCTAATGATTTATTAAGAGTCTACGATAATGCTAAGTCGTTTAAAGATTTAGCAAACACAAATTGTAGAAAATTGATTTCCAATCTTGAGGTACAAGAAATGATAAAATCGAGAAAATTTTATGATGTAATTATAGTTGAACAATTCATGACAGATTGTGGTTTAGGAATTGCTTATAAGTTAAATGCACCCACAGTTGGCATTACGGCTCATATTTTAATGCCGTGGACATATTCGAGGTTAGGAGCGCCTAATCATGCGGCCTATGTACATAATCATGCTTTTGCATCTGGAACTAGACCGAATATTTTGAATAGGCTGAAGAGCGCCTTCATTGATTTTAGTATGAATTTATACTACACACATTTAATACAGGCCACTGATCAAAAAATCGTAAATGAAATATATCCAGATGTTCCATCATTGGAAGAACTCGGTAAAAACATATCTTTGATCATGGTAAATCAGTATTTTCCTCTAACCGGTCCGCGGTTACACGGTCCTAACGTTATTGAAATTGGCGGTATGCAAATGAATGAAGATGCCGTATTAAAAGACGAGGTTTGTCATCTATTGTAATTTGTGTGATTTATCGTTGTTTTTGACTACTAAAGTTGTTATGTAATGTTGCATCAAACCATTAACTCTTTTGAGTCACCACTCTCTGCCTAAATTATTTGAATAACAATGAATACAGACAAACATGCGATTATAGGAGATAATGTATGTTATCTTGCTAGTAATTTATCTTTAACTATAACACAGAAAGAAATTTCTTAATGGACTAATTATAAATCTACTTGAAAGTATACAGTTATATTTCTACACTATTGGTAATCGAGATCTTGATACTAATTATTGTTTATTTTCAGAATCTACTAAAGTTTTTAGACACGTCCGACACAGGGGTGGTGTATATAAGTTTTGGGACACTGTCGACAAATTTGCCTCGAAATGTTATTGACGAATTAAAAAGTTTGATTGTAAAAAGTAAATTAAGTTTTATTTGGAAAACGGACATCTCTGACTGGTCTCCGCCTAGCAATGTATTTTTAAGAAAATGGATACCACAAGTTCCTGTACTATGTAAGTACCTACAGGTAAAAATATTTAAAATCAGTTTAAACTTCATAATGTCATGTCATGTGTTAGCCAAAATCTGTTATTTTCTGAAAACAAAGTTACATACAACTTACAAATCGAAACTAGGTTCGGAACAATTCACAATGAAAGTAGCAGAGTGGTTAGTTAGTAAATATTCACTATCAGTGTCAATAGTCTTTGACAGTCCACACCTAAACGGAGGCCTCTCCTTAGGCAGGACGTGTTGGCTTGCTATGCCACGCTCGCCAGACAGATTGGTGAAGGGTTTGTTTCAAATTTGCTTTCTCTTTGCAGTGCTATTGTACTGTGTATTATACTTTCCTAGTCGGCTCAAATTACATATAAGTATGTTGGACTCGCCTTTAACAATTTGTACAAAATTCTACTTTTAATTTTTTATAGGTCATCCTAAAGTTATGGCATTTATAACTCATTCTGGTATGTTGAGTACTTCAGAGACTATACACTGCGGAGTTCCAGTGGTCAGTGTACCACTGTTCGGTGATCAATTTGCTAATAGTTTCTTTGCCGTTGAAAGTGGTTTAGGAGTTACAATGGACGTAACAGTGCTTAACAGAGACGCTTTAGAAAATGCTTTATCACTTATACTTCAAGATAAGTAAGTTATTTTCTTATTTTTTTACTTAAGCAACACACGCCCATATGCCTCATTATATTACAGTGGACCCTCGGTAATCCGGTCTCTGTCTAATCCGGACCCCCCCGTAATCCGACATCAATCAAACAATTTTCGCTAATGTAGATCGTGCATGATTGAACAGGTTACAATTTGTGCTCGACAAGCAGGTATTGTTTCAATTACGATTGCTTAGTTTGAATTTGACTACATGTGATAGCGGTGCAGCTTAGCATGCGTTCATGGTTTGTTTTTTATTCATTGTGTATTACGTACACGTATCTAGTACTGTCGTCACAAACCCAGAAGACAACAACATTTACAATCTTATCATTTGTGTGTAATTTGTCGGATTACAAGGTACTCTTTTGTAAAAAAATCCGGGCTATAGGGGGTCTTAGGCAGTAGTCTATAATCCGATCCGAGATTCGATAGTCCGACACTACCCTGCAAAACGTTTGTCGAATTACCGGGGGTCCACTGTAATACATACTAATACATTCATACATTCGATCCTGACCTGACACCTAAGAGTTCTATTCCCACTTATAATGTGTGATGAGCTCGAACATTTTTTTGTCTGGTCATTTTTGACAAGAAGGAGTACTTCAGTACCGCTGTACTATACTGAAGTACGTTTTTGTAATATTTACAAGCTTGTAGATGTTACAAAAACGTACTTATTTACATCAAAATGTTTGTTTTGTCTGTTACCTACAGCTAGATTAAAACTGAATGAATCTATACTTATACTGTGATAATACTAAAATCATATTTTAATTAAAATAAAAGTAAGTCTCCACACCTTCAACCTAATCAGGACAAAAACCATTTATTAACATGACCTTGTGGAGGAACAGAGACTTTCTCCCTTCAATACAAGGGAGGGATCCTTTGGCCAGGCGAGCGAGCCGCGGCACCACCGTTGATATTAGGAAGTTTTATATATATGATATAAAATTAGCAGTTACTCTGTAATTCAGTGTATCTTCGCTAGATGGCGCTGTACTATATTTTCATCTCTGTAAATGGAAGTCACCACAACCTTGTTGTCAAGTTAACATTAGTTTTGGATCAAAGTGTAGCTATAATGTTCTATTTCTAAATCACAGGTTCCAAAAGAGAGCAAAGCAATTATCACGATTGTGGAGAGACAGGCCTTTATCTCCCATGGATACAGCGATCTACTGGATAGAATACGTCGCAAAGCATAAGACAGATGTCAACATGAAACCACCCACAGTAGACCTGCCCTTCTATGAGTTCTTTACCCTGGATCTCCTTTTTGTGTTTACTTCACTAATTATTCTGTTTTTAGTCACTTACAGTCTAGTGAAAATTGTATTATTAGTAAGAACCCTATTCAGTGTTGCATTTATTTTCTTTCATAAAGGAACTTGTAAAAAAAAGAAAGAATAACATTGCATTGTAAGTTAAATAACTTTTTCTATCGTCAGTCTAGCGGTTAGCGTATGCGACTGCCAATCAAGAGGTCTCGGGCTCGATTCTCGGATCGGACTACAGTTTTGTTGAGTTTTTCTTATAGAAAATTCTGAATGACAGCCCGAAGTATTGAAGTTAGGCGTTGTTTCATAACACTACTGTATCTGTTTACTGCAGTATTTTATTACTACTGTATCCGTCATTTCATGGTCATTTTGTAACTGACAATGTAAATTGATAGCAATAAATTTTGGTCGTCAATGTTTGCACTGTTGAATTTTATTTCTTTATACCTTTCATACGTCGCTCTGAGACCTCAGAAGGACATATCAAATATAATAACTCATTTTGATTTTTAGCTGACTTTAAAAAGGTTTTATGTTCCATTGTATATTTTTTTTATGTATGTTTACCGATTACTCCATCAATTGTGGACCAATTTTGAAAATTATTTTGTATTCGCATAAATTCCCAAAGTGGTCTCATCATCACCATAGCAAGATCTGATGGTGAACTCAAAAGGAAATTGAGGGAAATTCAAAGGTAGGTTGATAGGCACGTACTATGTTTTTCATGTATTTTCTAAAGCTATTCTAGTATTTGCATCTGGTAGTTATCATCTAATGTTGATGTGTTGATGGTGGAAGATAAAATTTCTTAACGGTTAGGAGTTGGAGGACAATTCTTAAAAAATCATATGTATGTATGTTACCTTTAGTCATATTCTTTCTAGTAATTCAGGTGAGCTGATGATTGAAGATACAACTCCTTAACAGTGAGGAGTTGGAGGATAATTCTTCCTATTTCGTAGGTATGTATAGACTTCAATTTGTATTCTTTCAAGTTACTTAGGAGAATTGACGATAGAAGGTAAAACTTCTCAACAGTTATCAATCAACCTATCGCCGTCCACTGCTGAACGAAGGTCTCCTTCAAAGAACACCAACGATCCCGGTCTTGGAGAACTCGTATCCATCCGCTGCCAGCAACCTTCTTCAAGTCGTCGGTCCATCGCGCCGCAGGGCGCCCTACACTACGTTTGCCCAATCGTGGTATTCAGTCTAGTACACTTCGGCTCCAGCGACCATCGGTTCGTCTGGAGATATGGCCGACCTACTTCCACTTCAGCATACTGATTCTCTGTGCGATGTCAGTTACTCTAGTTCTCTATCGAATAACCTCGTTACGAATTTTATTTACCAGAAAAACACCCAGCATCGCACGCTCCATCGCCCGATGAGCTACTTTAAACTTATGGACCAGTCCAATTCCAATGGTGAGCGTCCACGTTTCGGCTCCGTATGTCATTACAGGTAGAACGCACTGATTGTGGGATCGGCGACTCAAAGATGTGATGAAACTTTCCGAACGCAGCCCAGCTCAGACGAATCCTCCTGTTGGCCTCCCGATCGAAGTTGTGCCGGTCAAGTTTAATAGTTTGCCCAAGGTAGATATCTTCTTTCACAACCCCAAAAACAGCGCCATGTACGGTTACGGGACTCAGGGACACATGCCTATGATGCATTATTTTCGTTTTTTCGATGTTCATCCTTAGTCCAACTCGTTTTGAAAAATCATCCAGACTGTTCAGTATTTCTTCCTGATCATGCAGAGATTGTGCCAGGATGACTATGTCATCTGCAAACCGCAGATGTGAGAGGTATCGGCCATTGATATTGATTCCCTGTCCGTTCCAATCGAGCGTTTTGCAGACGTCTTCCAATGCATTGGTAAATAGTTTCAGAGATATAACATCTGCCAGTCTTACCCCACGATGCAATTGGATTAGTCTTGTGTTTTTTTGTTGTAATTGGACGGTAATTGTTGCAGCTTCATAGAGGCATCTTATCACCTGAACATATCAGCAGTCGATCAGGCATCTTTGCATGGATGCCAGGACAACCTAGGTCTCTACGGTATCGAAGGCTTTCTCGTAGTCCACATACGCTAGAAAGAGAGGCTGGTTATATTCCTCTGTCTTTTCGATTATTTGTCTTAGAGCGTGTATGTGGTCCACGGTAGGTCCGTAGCCTTTTCGAAACCCAGCCTCTGGCTTAGAGGTGATGGTGACGTCATCAGTTACTCTCACTCACTCAACAGTTAACAAGAGGCTAATTCTTTCAATTTTATACGTACGTATAGACCTTAATTTTAATTGTTTCAAGTTATTCATTCAACATTTCCGCTGCCTTCAAATGACTGATAGGCTATTGAGACAGGCGCTATGACAACTAACCCCTCAATATCTTTTGCTTTTAGTACCTAACTCGCCTGTGTCTACATAATCACTGCATGGGGCGGGTCCATTTTAATTTGGACACGATCCCCGTTATCCTGTGGATCACGCTCTCGGTATCAGAAATATTGTATCTCAACATAATTTCAATAATTTCAGCATGAGCTTCAATACGTGCTTCAAACCACTACAGTTATTTGCATCAGCAGGAGTAACATTTGAAGGTGGTCGTTTTTCGTAGGTTATTCCTCCTACGAAAAACGACTTATATGAAATAGTTTAACTTACTAAATACCTACCATTATTTACACAAATACAAATCGAAAAATTAATAATTTAAAAAGATAGATCAAACTGAATTCTAATAAAAATAAACGAGAACTACTTGAAAATCAAGTTTATATTGAAATTGCCATTGTCCTTATTTTCGTCCATCTATATATATATATATGTATACATTTATATAACACACAACATATATATATATATAATAATAATTTAAGGCAGCCAAAATAAAATCAGTTGTTTATTACACGCTTTTTAGTACTTCTAGGCAGGGATTTGTAAGAGGAATACTATTAATATTTGTAACATCACAAACAAACCTCAAACAAAGAGGGTTATTAAAAAAAGTTGTGTATCTAATAAGGACATTAATAAGGAGTATGACAATTTCAATGTTAACCTGTGTTGATATAATTGCATATAAGGTGCAGCCATTGTAAAGTAAAATTGTGTCTTGTAATAAATTAAGTTTAAAATGTGTTTATTCTCTTAAAAGAGAACGTCCGCACTAGGAATAAATCGTGTGTCGCAAGAGGACTTTACTAACATACAAAAAACATGCTCAAAGAACACCCAGACTCAGAACAATAATTTATGGATCACACAGTGTTATCTCATGTGAGGTTTGAACCCCCAATACTCACCACAGTAGAGAGCGGTATGGCGACCGCTTAAACCACTAGGCGAACCGTGCAGACAAATTTTTGGACGCCGATGACACTGATTTTTCTATCTGCAACAGCTGAGCATTTTAGATAGCAACTCTGCATAGGTCATCTAATTAAATATTTCTGCATCTAAGTTCGATGGGGAGGTGTGAATTGCACTGGGCATTTGAGCTCATTTAGAAGTTTCCTTGGTGATCAAGTATGTACTATGTATGTACTACAACCCTTTAGCCAGTTAGCTTTGAACTGAAAGACAAAAAATATCATTCTTGCTTAATTCTGCACATGGAATATCGTTCTGGTAGTGGACTGGTGTGTCTTGACCAATTCTCTGATAAAAAAGGTAGTAAATCGGCTTCAAGTAATACTCAAATATGAAAAACGCTTACAATACAAACTGCCAGAAGCTGAGTGAAAATATATGAAGAACAAGGTTACTTGGTTAAACTCTGAGCTTTGAATAGAGTTGCCGTACGTAAACTGCCAATTTCTGAGAAGATTCTGCAGAGCTAATGGAATTAGGCAAATACATATAAACTAACAAAAATTTTAAACAATGTTTTTCTTTCAATGTATATTTCTCCACTCTACTCTAACAAATTTTAAAGACTTCTTTAAAAAAAATTCAAGTTGTACATGCTAAGTGTTTTTGAATAGATAACTACTTGCATTCCAACTAAAACAAAGAAATACCAGAGTTTTGCCAATTTGAATTTTCAGGTATCAAGTGACTTTCTAGTGCTTAGTGGTACTTTTCCATTTACTAGTGTCTGTTACTTTCTAGTCCGATTTACACTGTTTTAAAATTTTGAATTTTTGAACCATTAGAAGTAACAATCTCCAATAAATAATATTAATAAATATTTCGGACATTTCACACACAACCTCACCTAGTTTCAAACTAAGCAGAGCTTGTGCTATGATAACTAGACTTACTGATAATACTTATATACTTTTTTTTTGTAAATATATACATATTATACATAGAAAACACCCGAACTTCGAAACAAATATTTGCAGATCTTACAAACATTTGATCCGATTCGGGAATCGAACCTGAGACCTCAAGCACAGCAGTCGCGTACGCTTCCGCTGCGCCACCGAGGCAGTTATATAGATATTACCTTTTTTGAAACAGTTCATTTTTAACTTCATGATTCAAATGACTCGTTATATCCTCTAGCATACAACGTGGTCCAAACTAGTAGTTTTGGCAAACCTTAAACTAGTAAGTAATACGATTCAATTTACTTCCAGTAAAATTAATAAAAAAAATCTCATAAAAATATAGAAATGCTAATTTACAACAAAATAAATACAATTATTTCATTCCCAATTTTTTATATTTTTATCGGGTTTTCATTTTATCGAATGTACTAATGACCCTCGATCATAGTTCTTCTACTGAATTACCGCCTGTTGAGTACACTTAATTTTTCACACATCACCACAAAAAAAATCTAGCGGTGTCAGATCTGGTAATCCAAGTGGCCATCGTGTAGGCCCATATTGTCCTATTCATTGTTCACTAAACACGTAGGTAAGACGTTCCCTGGCAGCCACCACTAAATGTGGAGGCGTTCCGCCTAACTGATACCATAAATGTCTGTTTTGAGTAACACACAGTTGATCTGTGTAATCAAACTAGGTCATCTAGCAATGCGAAAAACTTAACAGCAGTCAAATTTTCATCTATGAAAATAGGACCAATTAACTGGTTACACTGAATTGTTGCCCACACATTCCACGAGAAACGCTATTGGTGCGATGATTCGTGCACAGCATGAGGATTTACCGTAGCTCAATATTATAAGTTTTTGGTGATTCCATACACCGTTACGAGTAAAGGTGCTCTCATCAGTGCACCTGATGTGGGATAGGCATTCAGGGTCATTTGTTACTTTTGTGCGTAACCACTGATAGTACGGATTGATCCCTGTTCAATAAGGCCTGTACACTTCGAAACCTCGTTGCTTATAGAGCGGTCGTTTATCAGCCTTAAAGATAACGTGGACCTTTTCGCGATTAGTTGTAGGTTGCCAGTAATGATCCCTGTGACATTAGCCAATTGTATGCTTCTATATTACGAGTATATTCACCGACACAGTGACAAACAGATCAAATAAAGATTATGCACCTCTTTGCCATACACAGTATTATCTTCCGTGTGCACTTTGAAATATGTTTGATTTTCCTTTAAATATACTTTTATTTTGTTTTTAATTATTATATCATGAGTGTTAGCTTTATAAGACACATAGTGTTGTACACTGCGACACACAAAAGTGTCTTGTGGCTGAACTACTGAATTTGTTTCGTACAAATTTTGCAAATCATCTCATAATAACTAACAGAATGTGTGGTATTAAGAAACGTGATTGTAAAATATTCACGATGTACATCATCACTCAAAGAAATATACACACCTTTGTTTATGTGTCATGTTCTTCATGCGCGTGATCATTTCAGTATGTGTCGTGTCATTGTTATTCTCGTCGCCGTTTTTTTCCTTGCAATGCCGTTAGGTTTACTTTTCAATTTAAAAGATAGTGTGATCTATGCCAGCAATTTAATAGTATTACATCAACGCTTTATAATTCTATGTTATCATTGTGATTTGACTATAGTCAAGTTATGACATAAGTAAAATTAGAAATGAGATTATATTAAAAACTTATCTAAAGATAAGATATCAAGCTATTAAGTAAGCAAGTTGCGTAATCTAAATAAAATTAGTAATGATGACAAACGAGTGCAAAACAGAACCCTAATAGTGGAGTATTTGTACTTTTCTTGATATATGATATGCGTTAAGATCAACTGGCGGCTTTCTACAAAGACATTACATATTTGATAGTCTTCACCGACTTCACACATACACGCGGCGGTTATAGTGAGAATGTTGAACTCTGTTTTTTATCAACCAAACGGTGGATTAAAAGATCTTAGCTTACAGTAGTAAATATCGATAAGAAAAAAATAAAACAACGTAGCAAAACATATAGCCATAAATATCATAATATTAATTTTTATAATAATTACACACTATAATGGAACTTGAGATAAAAATGATTTTTAAAATTAAAAAAAAAACGTCTCTGATAAATTGTGTGTCTACATACGACGATGTTGCGAGTATTTTCGACATTCCAGGTAGTAGAGCAACACTGATTTCAGCACGAACGGGCCGGCTCGACCGGGGCAGTACTACCCTCCCACAGAAGACCAACCTAAAGCGCCAGCATCCGTGTTGTCATGTTTCGTTGGTGAGTGTGAGACCGAAGGACCATTGATGCAGGGGTGACAATTATCGTGGTAACTGTGTAAGCCTTACACTGTCACGATGACTGTTATGCCTTTTACGTCCCCAAGCGGGGTGTAAAAAAGCATCTTACAAGGCCGCCATGGTGTGGGTCACCATACTGCATTGTCTGCATTTGCAATGAGTATGGTGACCACAACTCTTGGATTCCATTCATGCTTTCCATCAGGCAGAGTAGAGTCACCTTGGCAGGTTCTTAATATAAAAAAAAAAAAGATCGTATTGTTGTCCATCTTATTAAAATAAACTATAATAAGAAAAATAGTTTAATTGAAATTGAAATAACACAAGAACATTTCTGAAATATACAAATTTTTTTTTTAAGAATTAGAATTAGTAATTCTTAAAATAATCTGTAATAAACTACTAATAGAAACAAAACCTTGTACTTAAGGTCTTGGGTTCGATTTCCGGGTCGGACCAAATGTTTATACGATCTGTATATATTTGTTTCGGAGTTTGGATGTTTTCTATGTATAATATGTATGTATTTACAAAAAAAAGAGTATATGTATTTGTATCAGTTGTCTAGTACCCATAGTAAAGGCTCTGCTTAGTTTGGGACTAGATGGTGTTGTGTCAAGTGTCCAAAATATTATTATTACATACTGGCAAATAAACAACTTCTAAATAAAATCAACTTGTGACAAAAAAAATGTTATATCTCGTAACTAAATAATAATCACACTCTTAAATCTACATAGTTTAAGTTTGAAATGATTTATTATATTTTATGAAATATTGTTTTGTCTCTACAAGCATTTGGAGTAAAGATTTCTTTTTCACGATTAGCATATTGTTGGACTTGAGAAGCAAGGAATAATTTTTTGGCACAATCTCTTACCTCGTGAAGATTAATGTTTTGAAAGGAGTTGAATAATCATTAGGTGGCAACATTATGACACAAATGAATACACTATATCGACTATGGAATGCTGCGGCAGAACCTCCATGTGCTCCCTCAGGATACGCGAGCTGCTCACGTGCGCGCAGCTATCGCGCATCTACGATAGCGTGCGCGTCTCGGCTGTCGCTAGGCCCTGAATATGTTCCGTAAGCGGTTGTTGCGTCTGATTGCGCGTCGGATAAGAGATATCAGATGACCTTCCTAATTCTCAAATTCCTGATGCTATTCTAGTGCCCACAATTTAATACATTTTTTCAGTTTATTATAGTGTTTTTAACAGATAGCTACTTGAATTACAACTAAAATAAAAGATATATCTGTGTTTTAACCGTTGAAGTTTTCAGATGTAAATCAATAGTGTTCAGTTGTTATTTCCACTTACTAGTATCTGTAATTTTCTAGCCCGATTTAGCACCTAACTCTATTTTAACATTTAGATTTTGTAAGCTCTTATATTAAAAGTGACAATCTTCACGGGATATTAAGTTTCTTGTAGCAAGTCATTTCTAATTCCGTGAATAACACGAATCATTGAATCCTTCATTTGTACTACTACTCTAAGAAATAAAGATTTATAAAAGCTAGGACAATAATGTTTTTTGGTCACAAGTTCTCAAACATCGCAACTAGATGACATTATTAGACACAACTCCTAAAAAAACAGAGACACACCTCTGTTTCTGTGCCATGTGTCTCATGCGCTTGATCATTTCAATATAAGCTGTGTCATTGTTGACTTCGATTTTTTGTCCATGCAAGGCCATTTGATTTACTTATCAATTTAAACGATGCTGTAATCCATATAAGTTTGATAATAATATTACTGAATGGTTATAAAACTGTCGAATAATATGATATTACATCAACGCTATATCGTTCTGTGATATCATTGAGATTTTGCTATAGGCTCTTTTTAAGTTTATTAAGTTATGACATTACATATATTATAGACAAGATACGAAGCAAGATGTGTCAATATTTGTAGGTATGTTCGATATTTTTGCCATCTACTTAACGTTATATATTTATGCACGTAACTGCGAAATCTACGCACGTTATTGACAGAAACACAGAATTAGTAAACGGCACATAGTTTTACACTCTAAGAATTATCACATTGTTTTGGAATTAAATCGTTAAATATTTGTGCTTTGCT
The DNA here is from genome assembly GCA_949316085.1 of Hypercompe scribonia. Taxonomy (NCBI): domain Eukaryota; kingdom Metazoa; phylum Arthropoda; class Insecta; order Lepidoptera; family Erebidae; genus Hypercompe; species Hypercompe scribonia. The sequence goes on along the minus strand of OX438981.1, from coordinate 10,459,056 downwards.
TCATTTTATTATGATTTCTTTGAACCGTCAGATGCTTGTGCTGCGTTCGTGCAGACTGATATTTTTGAACTCGTTTCTGGAACGGATATAATAGCCGATGTGCCCTTAGTGACGTATTTATGTCCGTGACAGAGCCTCCTGCATCCAAAGTACTTTTATGACAAAGAAATAACAGCGTCCCGGAGGCAAACAACACAAAAACATTTTAAAATAAAAATGTTACGTAGTGCAAATGTAACATCAGATCGTTTATTCGTAGTAGCCGAAAGACGTCAACTGCTGACACCGGCCTGAGATAAGAATAGAGTAGGTAGTAAGATTTAGAATAGTATTCAATTAGACACCGAGACATGATTTTTTACTCGCAGATTTTCAATATATGACGGCGCGTTGATTTTGGAGTAATTTTTATTATAAACTACTTTATTACTTAACTACGAATTATTTTAATCATCACTTGACTTATTTATTTGATTTTAGTAAGTTGATTCTGTAACCGATAATATTTAAATAATAATATATATTAAATATATTAAATAATGTTATATGTTATATATATTGAAATAAGAGTGGTAACCCCAAATTGAGTAGTAGGTGGCGCCCCGAGCAATGGCAGCCGTCAGTTCTTGTGGAGATCGACAGCGGTCACGAGGTCCACACATGCTAACCTATTGGCTCTTAAATTCTCCATGTTATTTAAAGCTTGCTGATCTATGATATTTTGTATTAAATTGTAAAAAAATTAAATAATGAGACGTTGAACAATTGTTGTTACTTTAAAAGTGTCTGTTACACCGCCCACTACGGATAGTACTCTACTACTCGTACAACCAAAACCGCTTCATTTTGACACTCTGACTGACTGATATTTATTATATATATTAATATATCAGAGATATTAATATATTAGTCAATCCACATATAAAATACACCAAATGTCTATCCGGTATATTTTTGATGTGATTTGATTAATATCTCTATTTTATTGAGACACCACCAACACTATTTTATAATTAATTTCTTTACTATTAAAATATTTATGAAGTTCTTCACATTATTATAAAATAATAAATTCTCTCAATACAAACTTTCAATATTTATACTTAGGTTTATTATTCTGCTAGATCTAATTAAGAGTCAACGTGAGTTAGGAACAGTTGAATTTATGTGTTACAAATGTTATGTTATGCTAATCACAAACATTGCAAGTGTATTGAATTGTCAAAAGCGTGTAATAAATAACAATTCAAATTGTTACCAATATGGGGACACGATTTCAATTACTTAATTTGACCCAGAAAAACAATGACAAATGGAGCAAGCCGACAAAAAGTAAGATTCCCAGTATATATTTTGGTATATTCTGTAAAAAAAACGATTTTAGTTTGAAAATGTATTCCGACTGCTTTGTTGTGTAAATACATGACATATTGCTTTTAAATATATTCACATTGTTAAAAAACATAAAAGCGCACTAGAAAAAGTTACTCGGAAGCTGTTGAATCCACTGCGGAGCACAGACGATAAAATTTCATAGCTTTTTTTTTCCGCTAAACACCGATGTTTCTAATATCCGGCCGTCATCTTACAGTGGTTTTCGATAGGGTTGTATACTGGAATTGAATTGACTAAAATCACATGGTTTATGTCTCTAATAGAAGATGTCAGGGAACAGTTTTTATTTAGACATTCCGAGCCAATGGTCCAAATGGCGACTTTCTTCACGGCTCTCACCTTCGCTAAAAACAACTGATACTATCGATCGTCATGGAGTGTAGTGTGAGATTCTCTTCAATAACTGTAAAAAGGGCCTGAAGGTACTATTGTCTTGCAATCGATGGTTGGTTCGTCGTCGTGATGGTTTTTCAGTCGGGACGAGAGTCGTTGTGGCTCAGCGAACAGTTGCACGCTTCACACGCACACGCATTTAGAAACACTGTACATGTATAACAAAAAAAAGTAAATGGATAAATATACTTTGTAGGCTTTGTAGTTTAATATATTTATAGGCTATCAAGTACTGATAGTAAATTCTATTATGACCTTGATAAGTGATAGTTATAATATACAATCACTAGATAAAAGATATGTTAGCGTTTCAACATAAATCGTGTCATTTAAACGTTGTTAGGAATATTTTCGTAGTTTTATATGTGTAATTCAAAAGACCGGTGTTGTAAAAATAAACCTGTCACTTTATTCGTCTATGCATACACATTAGAGTACCGGCATATATTTGCGTAATAAATATATTTAAACCAATTGTACTATATTCATCTAATATATAAAAATTTCGTTATTGAAATCTTCCAAAACAGTTTCAACGATTAAAGTTAATTTAAAAATAGGAAGTAGGCTATTTTTTATATTTAGGCACTCTCTAGAATCAAAATTTTTTGGACATTTTTTTTTTCTATAATTTTACATCCCTAAAACTTACAACCCTAAATATTCACCCTTCTATAATCAACTCCTATTTTCTACCAGTACATTTACTAGAAATAATTTATATGGCAAAAAAATGTTTGCTGGGTCAGCTAGCACGTGGGTCGATCAATAAGTTCCCGTGTAAGAAACAAAGATGCAATTTTTCAATTTTTTATGTTTATTTTTTAACGTTGTCTCCTCTTAGGCTTAAACACATTATCCAACGCTTAACCCTTCCAAAAAATATATCTTTAAACTCTACAAATAGGCTTCTGTCTCCGTGAAATTTCTTAGTTTGATGTGAATCTTTTTGTCATGGCCAGGTTTTCATATTGGGAAAACGACAAAGTCATACGGTATCAAGTCGGGTGAGTAAGGTGTGCGCGGAAGTAATTCGTAGTGCCGTAGTGCAAGACCTGCAATTTTACTACCATAATCAGAGAAGAAAGCACTGGTGCATTGTCATGGTTAAAATATTTTTTACACGTTTTTCTTGGATACATGGCACCGTGTCTCCTTCAATTTCTTAACGAATCTATCTAATACTTCGCTTAAGTAGTGTTCTGCAATCATTCTTCTTTTCTGTAAATATTCAATCAATCTTATTCTTTTAGGTTCTCAAAATATCGTGTCCATAATTTTGCCAACTGAGGGTACTGTCTTTATTTTCTTCTTTCATCGTTTGGTCTCTGGTGTAAAATAATGTATCCAGCTTTTTATCAACGTTGATAGTTAGAGATAAAATTTCTTATAAAATTTATTTAAAACGGCCTAAACACTGCTTCGACATTGTCACTTGTAACAGCCTGTTGTCCAACGTTAACAATCACGGCACCCGTCGCGTGGACACGTTTCTCATACCTATTTTGCCATTAAAAAGTTTAAATATCGTCCCATACGACACGCCTACGGCCTCCAATACTTTGTGTAGTTTCATTCCGGGATCAACCAGAATGATATCATGGACCTTTTCAACGATTGCCTCGGTAACAACATCAGATGCGCGTCCTGGCCGTTCATCATCGAAAACAGTTCTACGACCACGCTTCCACTCGTTGAACCAATATGTAACGGTTGTCAGGGACGGTGAAGAGTCTCCATAAACAGTATTCCACTTCACTATTATATGTACGCATGTTTTATCGTCCGAAAATTCCATTTTATCAAGAAACACCTGAACTGAAAGATACAAACGGCTTTAAAGAAAAACAAACCAATAAAACAACCTCAAATTAAGTATAACGATATTTAATAGACCACCATACACGTTGGTAATGTCAGATTCACTAACTAACGCCACCAGTTGTCAAAAGCGGGTACTTTGAGCGGGTACAATTGATTGACCAAGGTACAATATTATAATATAACAAATATAAATAGAATCAAAAATATAATAATCTGATTAGCACTGAATGTTATTTATCGGTCTATTATTACCTAATTATTGTGATTGCAATGTATCTTCTATCGATTGATCTAAATACTATTGACCTCATTCGACTACGCGCAGCTGCAATTTAGATGCTAATGTATTTTTTAGATAAGTAATTAATGATAATATTATTATGACTAGACTTTACTACAGTATATCTTTATATACAATATTCACATACGTTTTTTTCATGAGATACTTCAAACATGTTTCGCTTTGAGTTACTCTGGCAAGTCTTCACCCCGGTTTTGAGGGACAAAGATCGTAATTTCAGGAATTTGTTTTTTGGAGTAGTAAATAAATAAGTAATAAAGGACGTACCTAAGGGTCGCTGTGCATATATCATCGTGTATCGCAGTATCATTGTCAGTATCCTAAAGGAAATATTGTATATAAAAGTTATTCTGTTACTTATCTATTATTTCAGTGCATAACGGAGCCGAGACGTGGACACTGACCGTTGGACAGGTCCACAAGTTTAAAGTCACTCAGCGTACGAGTCCGAGTGTTTCTTGAGTCGTTGGAATTCGAAACGAAACAATACGACAGAGAACTAGAGACATCGATATTCCAAGGAGAACCAGCACGCTGAAGTGAAAGTGGAACACTTTCACTTCAGCCAGGTCATGTCTCTAGGTGGACTGATGGTCGCTGGAGCCGACATGCGCCAGAGTGGAGACCATGACTAGGCAAGCGTAGCGGTGGGCGCCCTGCGGTGCGACAGAACGATTACTTGAGAAGAATAACTGGCAGCGGACTGATGCGGTTTGCTGAGACTGGGATGGTAAGTGCTTGGGGCAGGTCTTCCTTCAACAGTGGACGTCAATAGGCTGAAGCTAAAAATCATGACTTTGTTTAGAGTAGTACCCCGAGGGTTTTGTGTGAATTTATTCACGTCCAATTGTCATTGAGTTTTTTGGAGGAGTGTCATTTGATTCACGTTAACTCAATCGTCGCCGCAAACGTGTTTGGCGTTGCAAATGATAAAGAGTTTTGTGCCGACCAATCGAAACGCAGAACGTAGTCATCGTGACCATTGATTTGACGTGAAATAAAGTTACACTAGACTCTCATCAGTTTATGGGCAGTTACCACCCAAATAAAAGGTAGCAGAGGCATTCTTGGTCCAACATTCTCTTTTTCTTATACCTGCTTTCAAATACCCGATAGGCTTTTTACACACATGCTATGACAACTAACTCCTCAATGACTTTTGGTTGTGACATAAATTTTTAAAGACTGAACCGGGTTACTTATTCAATTGTATTTGATCATAGATACGATCCTTATTGCCCCTTCGGTCAAGGCCTCATTAATAAAAATATGGTGTTTCAAGGTAATTCTAGAGTCTATTTTACTAATCAGCAGTAGTGACATATAGAGGTATCGTTTTACGCAGATAGTTGCCTCTCATGATTTATATGAAATAGTTCAACTTACTATGCACGGAAAAAACGAAAAAAGATTTTTTTTTATTTTAAAACCAAACACACGTCCGTCGTGGTGATGGATTAATGATATGGAATGTCACCACCACTGATTATCTCGTGGGTATCGTAAGAGGTGACAAAGGTAGCAATCTGCCCAAGACAACATCAAAACTGCTCAAAAACCGAATTGGGCGTCCGACGATCAGGGCCCACCTCCTTGAAGACATATATACATAAATATATACATATATATATATATTAATGTATGTATATATGTGTATATATATATATAAATATATATGTATTTATAAATATATACACGTACCGACTAAAACCACACGGTGTGCCACTCTGCGCCTGACATAGGAGGGACACACCGCTAACAGCTCTTATTACGACATCCGGATCCCTCCTAGTGCCTGACCGTTACCGTGGCCACCTTCTGCGGATAACCTCTCCATTTAGGCGACGTACGGCACACGCAGACGTCACCTCCTCGCGGCGGTACCTTACATATATATACATATGTGTATATTAGGGTGTCCCTTAAACTTCAAGTTCGATATTTTTTTACGCATACCTTCTTAAAAGTTTCGTAATAACCCTATATTGTCTAGAAAAAAATATTAGTTCGATATATAAACGATAACCCGTGCCGACTTGCTATTTAAACTTGTCGATACAAGTTGCTTAAGTACTGCCCAGTGACCTGTTACGACATGTTGTATTTGCCATTTCGTACGTGATTTTTGAGACTATTAGTGCTTCATTGTTTAGTGTGTAAACATGTCGGTGGAATTATGGAGTGATAAACAAAATATTTTTCTTATCGGATTGACTAGCTACCAAATAAATGGTGCAAAATTACCATCTAATCGACAAGTTCTCTCAGTCCTATTTTACAATATTCGTGAGGTTAAATTGACTGTTAGTGAAAGTGCAAATCTTGTGATTAGGGAGTGCATCATATATTGGGAAAAAGCAAGAATTCCAACAAGGGCATTTCCTAACTGCGTGAAGAAACTTATTGATTTATATCATGTTTGGAGAGAGTTGCAAAAAAATTGTAAGAAAACACAGATTACGTTTAAGAGTCGTGAGAACAATTTTATAATTAATCTTGATAATTTGTTTGATATTGCACATGCTGATGCTTTTGAGAGAATGAAAATAGAGGAAGATAAATTATTTTTAATGAAACAGAGAGAGCCAGGTCGACCGGGATGCTTAGGTGGTGTAGATAAAAAATTGGCGGAAAAAGAACAAAGATCTAAACAACGACGATTGGAAGAAGAGGAAAGGATTGTAAGACAAAGGGAATCACTAGCTGTTGCATCTACTTCCACCACAAATAACTTAGACAGTGTAGAAGATTCAGACGAAGAACAGATCTTGAATTCTGAACTCAGCTTGCCGGACGTTCCCTGCCATGAACAAAGTTCAAAAAGAGGTGGAAAGAATCTTATAACACCTAAACTAGTTGCAGCTTTAGATCGATGCCAGTTAAGCATTAGAGATACCGTTTACATTCTTAATGCGGTGGTAGAAGCGCTTGGTCTGAGCAGCGATGATTTCTGTATTAACAAATCCTCGATTCAGCGAATTCCTACTGAAACTAGAAAATCAAGGGCAGAAGCAATAAAATCTAACTTCCAAAACAATGTACCCGACATAGTCATAGTCCATTGGGATGGAAAACTATTACCGGGGTTGGATGTATGGAGTTCAAAAGAAGAACGCTTGCCAGTTATAGCTTCCTTTGACGATAGAGAGCAGCTTCTTGCAGTGCCGAAACTAGAAAGTTCTTCTGGAAAACATCAAGCGAAGGCTGTATCAGCAGCTCTCTTTGACTGGAACCTTTATGATAAAGTGCAAATAATGTGCTGCGACACAACAGCTTCCAATATGGGCCGTTTCAATGGAGCTTGTGCTATTTTGGAACAAACTTTAGGAAGAGAATTGTTGCTTTTCGCCTGTCGTCATCATGTTTATGAATTGGTCCTAAAAGCTGTCTTTGAAACCAAGATTAAGCAAATTACTAGTAGCCCAGATATACCGATGTTCAAAAAGTTCCAAGAAAATTGGAAAAACATTGATTGTACTAAAATTGAACCATCTCTTAATTTCGTAAAAGCACCGGTTGCCGAGACAGACATTCAAGCGTTGTTACTATTTTATAAGGCAGAATTAGATAAAGGTTTTGTAAGAGATGATTACCGCGAATTGGTCGAACTGTGCGTAATATTTTTAGGAGGAGACACAGAGGAAAAATTAAAACTAAGGCCCCCCGGAGCTATACATCAGGCACGCTGGATGGCGAGAGCGATCTATTCTTTAAAAATATGTTTACTTCAGTCACAATGCAGAGTAACTGCGAAGGACAAAAAGGCTCTAAAAGATGTTTGCTTATTTCTCGTAATATTGTATGTTAAACCTTGGCTCGAATGTACAGTGGCGACCAAAGCACCTAATCAAGATTTGCGCTTCTTGAAGATGTTAAAAGAGTATGAAAAAGTTGAAAAATATGAAAAATTTCTAAAGCTTCTACAAGCAAGTTCAGCCATCACTTGTGGTATTTATGTGAAGAGACAGTCATTCTATCACTATTTGATGATGAAGTTGACAACCAAACTAAGAAGAAGATGATTGCCAACTTCAACAGGGACAAAATCTCGGATTTTAGCAAACGCTATGACCCGTCGAAGGAAGAACTGACTCAAAAGTTGTTTGGTAAGTTAAATTGACTTTTTGTTGGATTTCAATTTCAATGTCCAATACTTATTTATTTATTTTCAAAATTGTTGTTGATTTTTATTTGTTATTTAACTTATTTTTCTTTTTTTTTAGACAAAGCACTGGATGATTTCGTATCGGAAAAGAGCAAACAATTTTTATCACGACTACAGATCGACGACAGTTTTCTAAAGGAAGATGTATCTTCTTGGAATAACAATGCTGCTTTTCTGGAGGCTAAAAGAAGAATAAGTTATTTGAGAGTTGTAAATGATACTGCTGAAAGGGCTGTTAAATTAATGCAAGATTTTAACGGACTTATCACGGCTGAAGAAGAACAAAAACAGTTCTTGCTGCGCTGTGTCCAGGAACATCTAAAATTGTATCCAGACTGTAAAAAAACTACTCTAAAATGAAGTTACCCTGAATGATTCTTATTTCTTTATATTTTTGATTAAAGATTAATGTTCATCTAATTTATTATTTAATTTTATTAACTTAATTCATTGCATTTATAGTGAAATTATAGCAGACTGAAATTTTAGGACAAAACACGTTTTTTGCTAAACTTTGAAGCTCGGTCGGCACTGGTTGCAATTATGCTAGATTGATAAAATTTTATATTTAAGTATCTTATAGCATTAGTAAAAATTATAGAGGGTATGCATTTCGAAATTCGAAAAAAAATTTTTTTTTGTCATATAAGGGACACCCTAGTGTATATACATACACACATATAATACATACACCCATATTTATATACATACATACATATATACAGATAGCTGCCTCTCACGATTTATATGAAATAGTTCAACTTACTATGGATGCAAAAAAACGAAAACAGTTTTTTTTTTATTTTAAAACTAAACACACGTCCGTCGTGGTGATGGATTAAGAATATGGAACGTCACCACCCCTGATCATCTCGTGGGTATCGAAGGGGTAACAAAGGTAGCAATCTGCCCTGGACAACATCACTGCAAAGAGACGGTAAACTTGAAACAAACTCTATATCCACCCGTCTAGCCAGTGTGGGATAGTAGCCTAAAATTTTCTTTCTAAGGAGAGGCCTATATCTAACAGTAGACTATTAGAGGCTGTTGATGATTGATGATGATGAAACCGGCTTTCAAAACAAAATTAAACTACAACATCTTACCTAGAAACACTAAAAGCGAAAAATAAACTGAAGTACTTATTTGTTCAACATTGCACGACTTTTCTAACTAGGTGCTTGAGTCAAAAGTTTACATAGTAACTATAATTGAGCTATTTTGAATAAAGTTTGAAATGAACGAAAATATAAAATGATTTTACTTAGCAATCAGTAAATAAATAAATAAATAATAAATATTTTCGGACATTAGCAATCAGTAAAGCTATATGCGTTTATAAATTGTTATGATTTATTTACAAAATTCAGCAGCCTTTAACAGTCCACTTCTGGACGTAGGCCTCTCCTTTATAATTTACACTTTAAACCAGTTTTGGGAACCTTGCACACATTTTAATAAAACATTTAAAAAAAAGAGGAATTAGGTTTAGACAAGAACTGTCACATAGTACTTTGTAAATAAGCTATGACAACTTATAAACACATTAACCTTAGTTGCTACGTTAAATAATTTTATATTTAGGTTCATTTAGAAATTTTATTTAACAGCTAAATAATAGTTACTTAGTAGTTTCCGTTTAATTTCTTTTTAAAGTCGGTTTGGTTTTTTATTTTTTTAATATAATCAAAACTTGATATTTATCAAGTTTATCAGCATTATTTAATGCAATTCAATATTTTTCAATGTATCCGATTTCTCCCTGTTTATTAAAATCTCATTTCAATCCTGTAATACAGTTACAGGACGCTAACAGATAGTTACATTATCTGTTAACGTTAAGAATTCAAGGATAATAAAATGATCATGTTATTATATTCTTTAAAATATTTATTATTGATATTATTAACAATATTATTAACATTATTTCAACGCCATCATAGAGGTGAATAGTATTTATTGTTGATAGATTCGCTGCTTACGTACTATCATGTGTAGTTTGGTCACATAATAATACTTGTATATTATTTCACAATATATGTTGGTATGACATAAATACAAGTATTGAAATATTCAAAATAGTTGTGTTACTATTTTGTTTTTTCTTTAAATGACTTTTTCTGAGTTTTACGTCTAGAAATCGACCGAATAACAAATGTTACAACTAATGAAATACTGACAAGTAGTGTTATAATATCTAAATATAAGTATTGATAAAATGGCACAGTAACACCTGGTGATCTAAATGTGTAATTTTTCGTACGTCCAACAAACTCAGTCCAGTGAATAGCGGTTTCCATGGCTGAAGACGGACGATCATGCCAAATTGCAGACAGCTCTTTCACTTTTCTTCTAAACCTGTGACAAATAATCAGCATTAATGATTATCATTCTCAAAGTTATTATATACATCATCAATACATTCAGGTAGATAGAAAACTAGATACACTTACTCAGGATCCAAAACCGTTTTCAACTTTTGTGACAAATTCTCTTTGGTTAGGTCTCGTATCTGGATTTGCACACCAAGACCACTTTCTTCCATGGCTGCAGCGTTCGCTGGCTGGTCTCCAAATACTGGCATACCGATCATTGGCACTCCATGGTGGATAGCTTCTGTTGTACTTAACATACCACAGTGAGAGTAGAATGCCATTACTTTTGGATGAGCTAAGAAATTAAATCTTTGTTCATTTATTCTGTATATAAATACATGACTTTTCTTTTTCTATATTTCGATCTAGTATCATTTGTTTTTTACGAAAAAGATGAAAACACTTCTTCATCTATTAAATGAAGCCGTAAGCTATAAATAGAACACTCGACTGTCACATCATCATATATATTCGTACAATCGATTCTACAAACAACTTCCTTATTAAGGATATTTCTTCGTAATCTTGGTCCATCTGTATATGGGGTTCAATTTGTTTTAAGATTATTGACATTACTTGGATACCTATTAGGCACGTCTAATAAGTATCCAAGTAGTTTTGCAAGCGTCCATATCTATGGATATAGACGCTTGCAAAACATGTATTTATTTATCAAGATTTTGGACAAACGCTCAAATTATTATTCATTCTCAATGCATAATATGTATTGCATTAACTTGTAGTCTTAAGATTATTTAAAAAAGTGTGGAGTATAAGAAGATAAAATAAGTTTTAAGTTTAATCATTAATTTTTTGTAACCTAAAGTTTAAAATAAGTTTTAAGTTTAATCATTAATTTTTTGTAACCTAAAGTTTAGATACATACATACGTAAAATACATACCTAAAATGTCATTTTGTGGTAACCACTGAGACAAGTACACATTTTTCGGATTCCCAGGTAGTACTTTTCCATCCCATTTCCATATCACTCTTTGGCGTAATTCTGATACGGCTGTAACTATAGCTGCCACTTTTTCTTCCGGAGTTGTTGCCGCTTTTAACATTGATCCGAAACTTATAAATATGACTCCATGTTCGGATTCTTCAATAAATTTCTTAAGGTCCTTCAAATAACGAAAACAGTAGATATTATGTGAATGCTGTGATTTCCGAAAGTTTAATGGTTTTGTCTTTTTTGAAATATCTTAAATGTTTATTGTTTTTGTACATTTGTATAAATATATAACATGTTAAATTCCTCATAAACAGACAGACGAACCACTTTTTAAATGTTTGTTGGCTGCAAGTGCAATTTTTATAATAGGCATAGATTATATAGCTAGTATGGTATATAAGTATTTTAATTAATTCCTCTTGAGAGCTGAAGAGTCTAAAATGGCACTACAATTTATGTCAATTTTTGCTTGATTTTGGCATATATGTAAATAAATAGGTAAAGCTAGCTAGCCCAGGCTCGTTAGCGTTACATAAATATATGCATATAACTTTGTAAATACAGATGGACTTTAAAACACTACATTAATTTTTAAACCTATGTCATAAATAAAAATGTATTATCCTATTTAAAATAATAGAATAGTTGATACATCACTTCGACAGGTGGAATATTTTCGATGTTTGAGTTCTTCAATGTATTATGTTCTCTTTAACACAATGAAAAATGAAATCTACTATTTTATTTCTTACAGAATATCTTACAGGTTGAATATAGACTTAATAAAATTATATTACGATGCTCTGTTTATTTTCTGTTTCTCGGGTTATTTTTAATTTCAGCTGAGTTTTTCTTAGTTTCTTCTGTTTATTTTCGTCTGTCGTTTGCTATTATAGAATAAGTTCGGGTACTATATTTCAAGTTGTAGAACACGGAAGATTGGGATATTACTAATGGTTGATCTACAAAAATTGACCTAAAAAATGTGGTTCCTGTTTTCTCAAATCCTGTTTTACAACTTACATTATAATAATAAGAAATTGTCGTGAGTGTACACGCAGTTTAAGGCAAGGTACATTCTAGTTTAAAAGATCCCTAATGTCATAGTTTTTAGTAGATAAGCTTTACAATTCAAACACACAGTTGTCCGATCTCATACTAAACAGAATCTGGATTATGGTGATCAGACTGCTGCTAACTTTATTTACATATTCTAAATGCACACATTTATGGATAACAAAATTATATGGTATACTTAAAAAAATTGTACACAAGGGCTACAAAAAATATTATAATGTAGAAAAAAAAACCTTTGAAGGTTTTCATCATGAATCTTCTGTAAAATAGGTACTAAACAACTTATGCATAACTGTAGATGTTAGCTTACGATTTCTATATTAAAAATTATTAACATAATTGTCAACATCATATTATTTTCATTTTCCACTAGCAAATTATCTAAAATTATCAAGGGAATTTAAAGTTTAGAAAATCTGTCATTGCGTCGTTCTTTCAATTTAATAGCAATGAGGTATTCCTCACAAACCAAACAAGCACTCTTTACAAGCTAACACTATTGTGTTAGTTTGTAAAGTTAATAAAAGGTTGAATTGTTTTTTCCATTACTTACTTTCGGTAGTTCCTTTGCTTTTGCAATGTGGTAGCCTCCTACTTCGATAACATTCGGTGGATTAAGGCTAGGACCATTCGTAACAAAATATGTATATAATAGTACAGCTTTTACATCTTTTGCTAATTCTTGCAGTGGAGGAATGTCGAAATATTTCTGAATTTGATTATCATTTACTCTTCGACAAGTGTATTCATAAAAAATGTTGGCAAGATTGTGAACAACAAGTCTTTCAAAGCGTTGATAAAATGTTGGCTTAGTACCTCCTTCTAAGAGCTGAAAGGGCATGTATGAAGGGTTGTAATGAATTCCAAGACTTTCATAATGCCACGGCATCAACACGTGCGAAGTCATCCCAACAACTGGAGCTCCTAATTTGTAAGCGAGTCCCAACGAACAATCATTATTAAACTGTTCTGTTACAACTACATCGAACTTCGATTCTGACCGCCACAGATTTTGAACGTCTTCATTTTCTAGAAGCACTTCACAGTTGTCTCTGCCCATCTTATAAAGAAATCCAAATATTTGTATTAAAGTTAAATATGATCTGTCTACAGGAAATACACCTTCCAATATCTTCATCTTTCCAGCTAAACTTATATCATGATAGTTTGGTATAGGTTTTTCTTGAGGAAAGTATGATATGACTGTTACATTATGATTTCTTCGTGCCAATTCTTGGAGGAATGGTTCAAACACGAAAAAGTGACTCTTACCTTGGTATGGAAACACACCTAATATATTTAATGAGTCTACACCGATGCTGCTATACAGCAAAATAAACACTAACCACGAGTTTTGCATAATAAATATCTCTGGTGATTGATGACACGACTGTGATCGGATAATCACAATACAACGTACCGGCGCGCGGCAACCAGTGTACTGTACTGAGTTTATAGTGCAAGTGTATTGCTTTTAAACGGATAAGGATGGCTTCTGAATAAACATAGATGGCAGTGGCATCGACGTACATAATATAAGATAATCAAATGTGTGTGTTGTTTATAAATTCTTCAAATATGAAAAAGCGAAGCAATTCAGATTTCCTTTGACAGCTGATCGACGCGCCTATTAACTTTATTGTTATCAGTTTAATTGCTAGCGTTAATTAAATAACGTGAATATGTCAGTTGTAGCACACACACTGAATTCGATTTTTTAGCAGTTTTTGACGACTCAGTTGCAAACATTTCAATTAGACTATACAACATGTGAACAGCATATTTGACCACAAGAGATCAAATTTTGTCATAGATAAGTAAGGGTATAAAGACGACACATATAAGGCAATTTTATTCTAGGTAATTATCATGCTTACTTACATAATATTTGTATTCCTCAAGACAACGTTACTACACCTTGATATCACGTCTATATACACTGATTATATTTTTTGTTGTATGAATATTTCTTGACTAAAGTAAACATATGTGAATAAGATAACAATATAAAATCATTTAATTATTGTTATTATTCCAATTAATATTATAAATGCAAAATTAGTTCTGTCTGACTGTTACGCTTTCACGGCTAAACCACTTAACAGGTTTTTATTGAATTTGATATTGTTATACTATTATTCTTGAGGAAGGCGACCATACACGGGCTACTTTTTATCGCAGTTATCGACATACACACAGGCAGGACTGCCAAAAGCTAGTTTTACAAAAATAAAATACACAAAAAAGACACCTGCGTGATCTCTTTTTTTAACTTTTTTGAGCAGTTGAGGCCACTTCAATGAAGACTTGGTCAATCAATTGACGTCTTCTATGGAATGGTAGTTTATTCTGAGTTGAAAGTGCCTTATTGATCGATTGTCTAATTTTGAATTTAATTTAAATATCTTTTGAGCAACGTTGCCAACGAATTCGCATCTTTTTAATTAATCACAATTTTAAGCGATGCTTTTAATTTAACAATTAATTAATATTCGTTTAATAGAAAATAGCACCATCATATCACTGAATATCTTCCAGATAATGTAGTTTATCTCATCTTCTTGAGCCAGTGCCAACAAAATATATATATATACATATATATATTGCACTATAGACAACAATTGTGGTATGCTGATGCTAAAAATACAATACAAGTTTTGTTAAAACACCTTTTTTAAAGTGTATAGTATGGTGTGGGTCAACTATCAAATAAATATCAAGGTTGAAATATTAAACTCGTGCATTCTGATATCAAATACATACTCGTATGTCTTAATGCACATTATAAAATTAATCTGACATTCAGTTTTTTGATTACCTTAAAGAAATATTATATTTGGGTGAAATAAAAATCTTTTGTGGGATTTATATCACCAAGTATTTACGTAACACCTGACACTTACAGGTATGATGCTCTCTTCTGTTATCTATTATTGCGTATACATATTAGTGATATCCTTTTATATCCCTTTCTTATCGTTATATTCCCAATTTATCCAGATTTTGTTCAATATGCTGATCCTTAATACGTAAATGAGGCTAGAACTGGGCTAAACGTGGGCAAAACATAATAAAACGTGGTCGTCCTATATGTACATGTTTGCCCCATCACGACTTCTGTGTATATAATATAGGTTTGTTAAAAATTATTGAAGAATTTCACTAAATGAATATCTATAGAAATATTGCGAATAAAAAAACAAAGGTATTGTGAAAAGATTTTGCATCCAGTCGCTAAAATAAAACCTTTCACTTTGAATGAAAAAAAATGAATACAACATCACTATTACTTTTACATGTTTGCTGTTTTTTTTTTAAAAAAAACTATATTTCCCGCAAATAGAGTTTTTTAAGAATAATAATAATGTGAAATGAAAAAAATACATCAGCATTTCTTTTTCTAAAATAAAGATTTAAGAAATCTGCAACTTCATCTACAAAGTTTTGCAAAAAAACTGAGTCCTTGCCTTAAAACTTATTATTCACTGTTTTTATCTCGTTATGACATTGCAAATAAACATATGCGTGACTATGTGCCTAAATAGTAGTTATTATCAGTCATTCGCGCTGAAAACAATAATGGTGATTGTGTTTTATTCATACTCTTGTTTATAACAATCACTCAGATTATGAGTTATATGTTTTTATTACGAAAAAAATATAATCATACCTAATGCTACTTTTATTATATTATGCCCAAAAATATGTTAAAGTGTGGTGTTAAATTGATATTAAGCACAATGACGTTAGTATTTTAATTTCAACTAGTCGTAGTGTAAATCAATTCCATAATAATTTCTGATTCTTTATGTCTCATGGTGAGAAAAAAATAATTCCAGGTAATTGCCAGACCAGGACGGAGTGGAGGTATGACTACTCGTTAAACAAGTTGTACGTGAAGTGTAGGCTTACTTTTTTATCCCATTATCTTATATGATATCCTCTTCTATGTATTTCATTGTTCTCTAGCAGAGACCACACATTCTCAGTTTTTTGTATCAACCTAACATTTTTAAATGTTAAGTTAGTTTGTAAGAGGAAATATTATAATTATAAAATATTATTAGAATATATTATAATCATAAAATTAAAGTGAAATATTTACATTTTTAAAACACTTACATGTACTCCTTCGGAGTAAATTAAAGAATTGTTTCACTGCAATAACTTTAAATTTAGTTTTCCATTATGTTCAATTGTCCGTGTGGCGATGGATTAAGAATGCGAAGTATCACTACTCCTTTACATCCCCTGGATGTCGTAAGAGGCGACTAAAGGAGCAAACTACGCAGGACAACATCACTGCAAAGAGAAGGAAAACTTGAAACAAACCCTATATATACCAACAACTCTGGCTAGCGTGGTATAGTAGATCAAAGCCTCCTTCTTAAGAAGGTGCGTATGTCCAGTAGTGTATTGGTTAAAGGCTGTTGGTATGACTATGATGATATTCAATTTGTACCACAAATAGAAAATAGGCTTTTGGGCATCATAAAAAAGATTCCAGATCAATTTCTTAAAACTAAAAACATAACACGTTAAAAGCGTGAGTTTAGAGCCCGCCATGAAAATATACAGAAGAATCCAAATATTTAGGATGTTAGTGTAAGCTACCCATTTGCCAGGGATATGTCTTATATACGTTCAATGTTACAATTTTTAATTAAGAAATTAACAGCTGTAGAAATTGGTCCCTTTTAAACTTGAATGGGTAATTGGTTAGTATTCGAGTGATATAAACCCTTTTACACTTGCTTTACTCTATTGTTATTATAATCTCAAGTATATGTTTTACGATATTATTTGGTTTTTGGTAGATTTAAAACTTGAATCAAAATTATTGGATCTATTTTGTAATGCTGAAAATAGAATAGTAAATTCAAAATGCATACCAATGGATCTGTTAAAGGTGTAGAATAAAAATCTTAATTATGAAAACTAAAATAATACTAAGTTTGTTGAAGACGACTTTTAGTTGAATCTTATAAGTCTCGATTCAGTTTAGATTCATGTAAATAAAGGAAAAAATCTGAAGAAAATAATCAGTTAGAATATTATTCATAGAGCTTTCGAAAATTTTTTTATAGTAAATATTAGCTTAGTACTTTGGTTGTATCATAATCTTTACCCTTACAAGTCTGTAGAATATACACGATTTAGTTCACACCGCGGTATATTCGTAAAGATAGATAGTGATGCGTTTTTATAGCGTTATTCGTAAATTAAGCCTTATAAATAATCGTTAAATCATTAAATTAAGCCCCAAGATTAAGCCTCTGCAGTTGTTGCCTTTATTACGGAAAGTGCTATGACGAGTTCTTCCAACCAGTCCCACCATCTCTCTTTTCTTTTTTTTATTTTTATTTTAATACCCTGCCAAAGTGACTCTACTCTGCTTGATGGAAAGTATGAATAGAATCCAAAAGTTGTAGTCAACATACTCATTGCGAATGCTGACAATGTAGTATGGTGACCCACACTATGACGGCCTATTACGATTTTTTATGCCTTACTTGGGGACGTAAAAGACATGACAGTCATCCATGACAACTGTCACGGTCTGTCAATGGGCTTCCGGTCTCGCATTCACCAACGAAACAACAACAAGGATGCTGTCGCTTTAGGTTGGTCTTCTGTGGGAGGGTGGTACTGCCCCGGACGAGCTGGCTCGTTCATGCTGAAATCATCGTGGCTCTACTACCTGGTAGACTACTGGGTAGGTAGGTAGGTAGGTACTCTCTGTAGACGATAACACGTGCTCGCCTTGGAAGGCACCGTTTTAGAGTGTTACCGGTTCAGCTCTTCCTACCTGTGGCAATCAATTAAAATCTAGAATTCATTACCAGCGCACGTGACTCCCTCGCCCTTTGCAGCCGGACCTTTAAGTGGCGCGTAAAAAAGCATCTCACTAGACCACCGATAGCGCGTTGTGGGGAGAGTTGAAGCGTAGTGGTCTCTTTCTGCGAAGCTGTTATGCTAAAGAAAGAGACCGCTGAAAGTGATCAAGAGAGGGTCGATCCCGAGAGAAGAAGATGGAAGATGGAGAGAAGAAGAAGAACAGAGTTATGAACCGTCGACGGGACCTTGAGCTGCCAGACAGTGGGGGCGTTTGGTGACAAATTAAGTGCTACGGTAGGGAATGGGATGGCGGCTTGACGGGATAAAGTTACTGTCGGACCACCGCGCCAGAATTGAGAGGTAGATGTACTTTTTGCCCTGGAGAGGGCCTAATAGGGCATGGCGGCGATTTGAGAAGGACCTGTAATCATATGGTAAGGGTCTTTCCTAGGGTATTGTGCCACAGGCCAGCCGTCGTAGTGATTTTTAGTAGGAAAAGTACATACTCCTGACTCCTGTACCTCAAGGAGCAAGAGATCCGAAGGAATTTTCAGTTAACCAAAAATAGGTCACCATAGCGTGAATCACCAAGCTACAGGGTTTGTATTCACAATAAGTATGGTGACAGCCACTCTTAGATTCTACTCATACTTTTCATCAGCCAGAGAAATCACTTTGGCAGACTCTTTAACAAAAAAATATAGTTGATATTTACTTTTCTTAGTTTTAATTTTTCTTATACCAGATTTTTTTAACAACTACTACTAAAATGGCTGGCTATATGCGAGTACGAGCATTTTTTGAAGAAATAAAATTGTAGTGATTTTCTATTTGGATGAAATTTTACATATCACATACCAAGTATATCATTTTGTGACAGCAAGTCAGATACGAAAAAATTTTTCGGATTGCCCGGCAACATTTTTTCGTCCCATTTTTAAACTGCTCTCTAGAGTAGTTCTGATGTTGCTGTGACAATAGCTTTGTATTTCTCTTTAGTAATTTTTACAGCTTGTACCATAGGCCCAAAACTAATAAAGATGATCCCATAGTCTGACTATTTTATACAAAAATTAAGATCCTGTAATCAAAAATATTTAGTAATTTGGGATATTATATAATCCAATCAGTTTAGTAAATTATAATTGTCCTAAATATTAATGATTCCGGTTAGACAATTAATTACGATATTGTATTATTAAACAGCATTAGCATATTGCCTTTGAATAGAGAACAGAAAATCAGTCAGTGAATTTTGACTCTAATTTACTAATAAACAAAGGAAGATAATTTGTTATTAGTTGTCATGTCAGCCGTCGATAAAGCATCGGTTTATCTAAAAATGTGCATGTACGAACCTAAGTATCTTATCTTATGTAGACACATAAGTACACCACTTCTTATGGTATGTACTATTTTGCTAAATTGCCTGTAAACAAAGTAAAAATGTCTTTGATAATTCCTTTGATTTTGCCACGTGGTGATCTCTCACTTCTATAACATTTGGAGGAAGAAGAGAAGAATAACTACCAATTAAATGAGATACACTAACATTTTTATTATACAATAAGTTAACTCGTCCAAAGTCATTCACTTTTATACAAAAAATTGCATAAATTGTAAAAAACAACTCTTTCTATACAGTAGTATAAGGAAGGACTTCTCCTTCCCTCTAAGGATTGGAATGCTATGTAGTCTAAGGGTTTTAGTTCAAGCCAAATCTCTCATAATACCATGGAGCATTATGAGAGATTTGGCTGCCATCATCAGAACATACAATGTTATACCGAAAACTGGAGTTCCTAACTTATATGCGAGGTTCAAGGAACAATCACTATTCAATTGTTCTGTCACTACTACATCAAAAATAGCTTTGATAAACCCAGATTTTGAAAAACAACTACAGATTTCGAAATGGATCTAAATATAGAAAAACACTTTCAAGTTGTGATGTAGGTACATATTAATTTATAATTGTTCATATACTGTTAGTAGGTAGCATTGTATCTCTGTCGAGAAATATACTGTGTGTTCAACAGACGTGTCTTTGATTAAGCTGCATACCTTCAATATAACAATTTGGCGACGAAGTTTATTAGAACCGTGCGTGAAAAAGTATTTATTTTAGAATCATGTCGATAGGTAAAATAAGTGAATTTAACGTAAGAACCGACAATTGGCGGTTGTATACAGAAAGACTGGAACAATATTTTAAAGTTAATAAAATCGAGGCCGACATGCAGGTACCGACATTGATAACGGTTATAGGAGCTGAGTGCTATGAATTATTAGTCAATTTATGCACACCACAAAAGCCCAGTGAGAAAAATTTTCAAGAATTGAAAGAAATTTTGGAAAAACATTTACAACCAAAACCCAGTATACTGGCAGAAAGATATAAATTTCGTAACAGGAAACAATATATCAACGAAGGTATAGCTGACTATGTGGCTGCACTAAAGAAGATATCTGCGATGTGCGATTTTAAAACTACCTTAGAGGAAAATCTACGGGATCAGTTCGCATGTAACATCATAAGCGACACAATACGACAGCGGTTGTTCGCAGAGGATGACCTGACTTTCAACAAGGCCTATACGTTGGCGGTTAATTTAGAGGCGGCAGAAAAAGATGCAGCAACGGTATGCCAAGGTCGAGCGGGCGTAGCCGCTGACCATATTGAGTGTCCAGCGATGTACAGCCGTGAAAAATTCGCGGCGCGGTCGCCGCAAACACCATCACGGCCACCGGTAGCGGTGGCGACGGCGGCGGGGTACCGCGGGAGGCTGTCGGCGAGCGGCGCGCGACGCGACGGGCGGTCACAGGTCGCGGCCGGTTGGCGGGAGCGTCGGCACCAACAGCAGTGCGGAGTATGCGGGGCTACACACGAGGAAGCGTCGTGTCGTTTTGCGGCCTACGTGTGTCGGGTTTGTAACCGGCAAGGACACCTCAAGCGAATGTGTCCATATGTGTCCGGGCATCATAACTTAAGTGCAGTGAGCGAGCCCGTTCAATCTCACAAGGAGTTACGAGGAGAGGTTGGTGACAAGGTAATTATCAATATAAATAAATTGTCTTTAAATCAATGCAAACCAATCTTGATTACGCTAAATGTAAATGGTCACAATATTTCGATGGAATGTGATACAGGTAGTGCAATAACATGTATAAGTGAGGATCTTTATCAGAAATTGTTTAAAAATGTAAGAGTCTATCCATGTAATGTAATATTACGATACTATACAGGGGAACTAGTACGCCCATTAGGAGTAATAAGGCCGAGAGTTATTTATAAAGACACGATTAAAGCATTGGATATGTATGTATTAAAAAATGGCAAAACATTATTGTTAGGACGACAGTGGTTGTTAGAATTAAAAATACCGATCTCAATTCATCAGGAAAATGTTAATAATGTGAAAAATGAGTTATTTAATTTAAGTGAATTCAGTTCCAGGTATAGTGAGGTGTTCGCGGACGGCCTCGGGCGCTTCACCGGCGGCCAGGTGACGGTGCGGGTACGAGAGGGCGCGCAGCCCGTGTATATGAAAGCGCGACCGCTGGCGTACGCGCTGCGCGAGCCGGTCGAGCGGGCGCTGGAGCAGTTGGTGCGCGACGACATCCTCGAGCCGGTGGAACGCTCAGACTGGGCCACGCCGATCGTGCCGGTCGTAAAAAAGGACGGCACGATCAGAATCTGCGCTGATTACAAACTAACGCTAAACAAGGTACTCGATATTGACCGTTATCCCTTGCCAAAAGTGGAAGACTTACTAGTTAGACTACACGGAGGGCAGCGCTTTAGTAAAATAGATTTATCACAGGCGTATGCCCAACTCGAATTGGACGAGTCGAGGAAATACACCGTAATCAATACGCATAAGGGGCTATTTATGTACAAACGATTAGTCTATGGCTTGGCATCGAGTCCTGGGATTTTTCAGAGACTGCTAGAACAATTATTCGCAGATATGCCACATGTTGGGGTATTCTTAGATGATATAATTATAACGGGAAAAGATACAGTCCAACATATAGACAATTTAGATAAGGTATTTCAACGATTGCGAGCACGTGGGTTGAAGGTAAAGAAAGAAAAATGCACCTTCTTCGCGGAGTCGGTTAGCTACTTAGGTCATGTAATTAGTAAGGATGGAGTTCACACTTGCCCGGACAAGGTGGACGCGATAGTGAATGCCCCGGCGCCGTTAAATATGTCAGAGTTGAGAGCCTTTATAGGCTTAGTTATGTATTATGCTAAGTTTATAAAAAACGTCAGTACTATATTATCGCCACTATATAAGTTACTGAAAATAGGTAATAAATACGTATGGAGTATAGAATGTCAACGTGCATTCGAGGCCGTGAAGTGTGTACTGAAGAGTAGTGAAGTGTTGTGTCATTACTCCACCAACTTACCGTTAGTGTTAACAGCGGACGCCAGCACAGCCGGGGTGGGGGCCGTCATTTCTCACCTCACACCGGAGGGGGAGCGTCCGATCGCGTACGCCTCTCGTACACTTACGGCGGCCGAACGGGCTTATGCCCAAATAGATAGGGAGGCGCTAGCTATTGTTTTTGGAATCAAAAAGTTCCACCAGTATTTATATGGTCGTAAATTTATTCTGCGAACGGATCATAAGCCATTAACGTACATATTCGGAGATAGAGTAGGTATACCGGTGATGGCGGCATCACGATTACAAAGATGGGCTATTCTATTATCGGGTTATGATTATAAAATAGAATATGTAACCTCCACGAAAAATTGTGCAGATGCATTATCTAGACTACCTCAGTCGGCAATCAATTCGCGCCCGTCGAGTGACGAAAACGAAGTAACATATTTTAATTTTGTAGAGAAATTTTTACCAATAACAAACAGTGATATTAAAGTAGCTACGTCGAAAGATGTTTTAGTGAGCAGAGTGAAGGCTTACGTCCAGTCCGGCTGGCCTAGTTCGTGCAATGACGATGACCTTCAACCCTATTTTCTTAGACGACGGGAATTATACATAGAAAAGGGTTGTCTTATGTGGGGGTACAGAATAATAATACCATCCACGTTACGGGGTTCAGTCTTAGAACAGCTCCACATTAGCCACATGGGTATTGTAAAGACAAAAAGTTTGGCTCGTAGCTATGTGTGGTGGCCGGGGATAGACGCCGACGTGGAAGACACCTGTCGGCGATGCGAGACGTGTGCGATAGAGGCGCAAGCACCGCCGCGAGCGACGCCTAAGCCTTGGCCGTATTTAGATCAGCCATGGAGTAGGTTACACGTGGATTTTTTAGGTCCAATTTATGGGAAGACTTTTCTTATTGTAATTGATGCGACAACGAAATGGTTAGAAGTATTTGAAATGCCGCGAACAACTGCTTCCAGTGTAATTAAGGTGTTAAGATCGACCTTCGCTCGTTTTGGGTTGCCTTTAGAAGTGGTTTCGGATCAGGGCCCACCATTTACAAGCTCCGAATTCAGAGATTTCCTAAAGAGCAATGGCATACGTCAGTCACATTCGCCGATATATCACCCCTCATCGAACGGTGCAGCGGAAAACGCGGTGAATTTGTGTAAACGGGTAATAAAAAAAGCTTACAGAGACTCTATTGATATCGAAACAGCACTACAGACATTTTTAATAACCTATAGAAATAGCATTCATAGTACGACCGGTGAAAGTCCGTCCATGTTACTCCAGCGCCGGCCGCTACGGTCACGATTGGACTTGCTGCGGAACGACGGGGCTCTCGAGGACCGCGTGCGGCGCGCGCAACAGTGCCAGGTAGCCAATAGCGGGGGACAGGAACGTATATTTTCCGAAGGGGACGCAGTCTGGGCTCGGGAGTACAACAACCGGGACAAGTGGGTAAAAGGCGCGGTTGTGGACAGAGAGGGTTCACGTAGATATATACTAGAAAGGGATGACGGTCAATTGGTAAAGAGGCATATTGACCAAATCAGACGCAGATCCATTAATATTTTTCCCCACATGGAAAAAGAAGGTGTGGAGGAACTCGAGGATGTCGTGGAGCAACAACCAGAGTCGGGCCTGGTGGGGGAGAGGGCGGAGATTGAGAGGGAGGAAAAGGATACTAATACGTTGGCTGGAGATCAATCTCAGTGTCTGTAATCACCGACCTCTCACTCTCCAGGCTCCCCTAAGCAACTGACACAGCAGTCACCTGTGCGGTCGCCGGTGAGGCGTCTGATGCGAACACGCAGACCCCCAATCAGATTTGGGTATGAAAATTAAGTAAGATTACTATTTAGAATAAATAAAATACTACTAGAATAATTAATTAGCATTATATAAGTTAAACGGCCACATTTCGTTAGCATTAAGTGATGAAATATTGTACTACACCTTACTGTGATTTGGTTATGTAAATCATGTACGTAGGGGGGTTTAGGTGGGGAGGTGTGATGTAGGTACATATTAATTTATAATTGTTCATATACTGTTAGTAGGTAGCATTGTATCTCTGTCGAGAAATATACTGTGTGTTCAACAGACGTGTCTTTGATTAAGCTGCATACCTTCAATATAACACAAGTATTTTGTTTTTTCTAGCCATACTTATATCGTAGTAATTTGCTTTTTTCTATTGAGGAAAACAGGATTTAGCAGTCGAGTAATGATGATCCCTGAGAGCGAAAGTATGGTTTGAACATAACGAATTGACTTTTGTAGCAAATGGGCACGCTCCTTGTATATCACAATATCGACGTCTGTATTAGGCCATTATAGCTTTAAAACTATTTGATAAAATTATTGATTTTATATACATAACAATGAAACTAATAAGAAAATTACATATAATCATCGCGACACTATATACGTAGGTTATTAAGTATACGAGTTATATTTCATCAAGGATTTTTTTCTTAGGAATAACTTTTTTAGAGAAATTAAATATAATTTAATTATATAGGGATGACAGTTCCTATGCGCTGTACTACTAGTAGTACAGCGCATAGGAACTGTCATCCTAACTACTACACTGTAACTACTAGTACTTCCACGCGCGAAGAAATCCTGAATTACAATTAACGTCTAAATTTAAGGAGAGAGTGTACTCCAAAAAGTTTACAAATGTATGCGTCCAGGATACATACCAACGGTTACCACTCTAATTCATTTTTTTAACTCTTGTAGTTTATTTTTTTTTAATTTGGAGTATTTTTTTAGTTTTCCACATTTTTTTCTATTTTAAGAGCCTGCCAAAGTGACTCTACCCTGCTTAATGGAAAGCATGAATAAAATCCAAGAGTTGACGTTTCCATGCTTATTGCGAGTGCAGACAATGTTAGTTGTTATAGTGTTATAATTATACATTGATTCTTCAAAGATTTTGTATATTAAACTCGTTTTAAGCATATGTAAATAAGTTACATATGTTTAAAACAAGTTTAACAAGGTTAACGTTAGAGAATATTGTAATATTATATTCTTTGAGATTAATTACGACATATATATATATACAATTGTAATTGATACATAGTAATAGTAAAGTTGAAAATAATATCCACAAATCCAGCTGAAATTATTTACAGAAACGAACAAATGCCAATTAATATACCTCTTAAGCCAATGACATATTATCATCAAACCATCAATATCACATTTATAGTTTTAATACCGTTGTAGCGTCTAATATATATAATTACAATTGATTTTGCTTACTTTTACTTACATTTTGTGTAAGTGCGATATACGAGTATCTACTTGCAATTGCTAGTGTCATATTTACAGGCGCTTAATTCTATATGATTTAATAATGATTGTGTGTCACATACAACGTATACTGTCGTATGTGTTGTCTATTTGTGTGTTTTACGTACGAACTTATTTTAACATTTTTTAGACTAGTACGGTACTATTATCTATTTGGCGCAACAAGTATTAAACTAGTTATTGAGATTGTATATTGCGTATATTATCTTTACATATTTAACAGCAGTTTTAAGTTTCTTTTTGTCTTTGCGTAGCATATTAGTAAGTAAAATTTTGTATATGTTTATATTTCAAAGATTATGTACTTGTACGTATTTTAGAGGATATTATGACATTACTTTTTGTTAAACATAGAAACAAATAGTAGCACGATTTCATTATAAGACAACAGGGGTAAGAAAGATCTTTTGTGCTATAAAATACTGGGCAAATAATTACGAAATAATGTTTTTTATTAGTATATAGGGTACATGTAGGTATAAATGAGACTAATATAAGAATAAAGTAAGGACATATGTAGTTGAGATAAACAGAAAAATATTGTTACAGTCAAATTCATTTAACGAAAATAAATAACAAATATACATAAACTCCAGTCAAGCATTAAACTCTATTCTTATATACTACATAATCTTTATAGAATAAATTGGATGTAAAAAATTTTATTCAGATTATACTCTTTTCGTTCTCTTCTGTTCGTTATACTCAGTTAATACATCGTTTTGACAACAGCAACAGCAAAGAACAGATAGAATTTTACATATATTATATATAATAGGACCGACTAAAACCACACGGTGTGCCACTCTGTTCCTGTCATAGGAGGGATCCGGGAACAGCTGTTATTACGACATCCAGATCCCTCCTAGCGCCTGCCCGCTGCCGCGGGCACCTTCTACAGATAACTTCTCCATTTAGGCGACATACGGCACACGCGGACGTCACCTCCTCGCGGCTGGCCACTATAGCGGATGGAGGGGAAAACCCGTCCCGTCCACCCGCGGCCACACTCAAGGCGGCATGAGGCGCTAGTATGCGCGCCTCCGCCACCCGGTTCGCCGGCGGCGAATTGGGTCCGAGTGGAGGTCGTCCTCCCGGGCCTTCTCCGCCGCCTCCTTCCGCAAAATTACGTCTTCGCAGAAAGTTGCGACCGCGGTAAAACAACTGTCGCTACCGACCATGGAGCGTATGACGGCCGGTAGCGAGAGATCTCTTCCAATAACTGCACTGAGGACCCGACGCTGCGCCGACCAGGCGGAACAAACGGCCAGCGTGTGCTGAGCCGAGTCCTCATTGCAGTCACAGTGGTGACAGGTGGGACTCAAATCACTCCTGGCGACCGAGTGCATATACTTCCTGAAGCAACCGTGCCTGGAAAGGATCTGCGTCAGTCGGAAGGAAAGGGTCCCGTGCTGTCGCCCTGCCCACTCGGCGATGACCGGCTGAAAAGCCTTCACGGCGGCAAAGCCAGCACGTGGAGCCTTCAGCCAGGACGACCAACGAGCCATCGTGGCTCGACGAACTGCCTCTCACTCAGCTTTGGAGTAAACTGTCGGAAGTGCTCGTCGAAGAGCCACCTGCCGTCTAGGATCAGGCCCAGATACTTCATCTGGGCCTTAATCGGTACGAGGACCGAATTGACAACGATAGAGGCGCCGGGGGGTGGACCGCGACGGGGCCCATGAAACAAAAGGGCCGTCTTATCTAGGGCCACCCGTAAACCCAGGGCCTCAATTCGCCCGACCACCAAAGAGACTCCCACGGCGGCCAGGCGCGCCGCTTCTTGAAAGTTCGCCCCCCGGGCCGTGACCAATGTGTCATCGGCGTAACAAATTACGCCCAGCCCGGGGGTAAGACGACCTCGAAGGGCCCAGTCGTATCCCATATTCCACAGGAGTGGTCCGAGGACAGACCCCTGTGGAACACCGCACGACATGGGCCGCCGCCTCAGAATACCATCTCGGTCCTCGTACATGACGGTACGCTCCTCAAGATAGTCTGCCACAAGCCGCCTCAGGTACTCTGGCACCCCGTGGTAGTGGAGTGCTTCCCTGATGCAGCTAAATGGCAGACTATTAAATGCGTTGGCGATGTCCAACGACACCGCCAGCAGCACGCCGCCACAGCTCACCGCCTCTTCGTTCACGGCCCTCAGGCGCAACACAGCATCGACTATCGAACGCCCGGCTCGAAACCCGTATTGGGCGTCCGACAGATCGGGGCCCATCTCGCAGAGGTGCCGGACGATGCGGGCAGAGATTATCCTCTCAAACAATTTACCCGTCTCGTCCAGCAACACGATGGGCCTGTAAGCCGCGACCGAATCGGCCGGCCGTCCCGGCTTCCGTAGTAGGACCAGATTCCCGCTCTTCCAGCCCTCAGGGAAGCGCCCGGACGCCAAGCTGGCGTTTAGGACTTCCCCGAGGTAATCCGACATGTGGTCGAGGGTTCGCGCCAACACTCGGGCAGGTATCCCATCTGGCCCAGGGGCGGTGTTCTTAGAGCGAATCCGTAGAACGACCGCCCCTATCTCCGATTCTCTGACGGGCAGAACATTATCCTCGTTCCGTCCCCCGTCGTCTTCGACCATGAAGGCCATCGAGTATGCTCCGCCCGCTGCGGGAAAAGACCCTCGACCACTTCCCGCAGGAAGCTGGGCTGGAGTGTCTCTGTAAAGGGGGGGCCCGACGTGCGGAGCTTTTGTCGCACCGCACGATAAGGGCGACCCCAGGGGTCACGATCGAGACCCTCCAGCATCTCCTTCCTCTTCACTTCTTTGGCGCGGCTAATGGCCAGCTTCAGAGTTTTCCGCGCCTCTCGGTACTCCTCATGAAGCTGGTCCTCCTCGCCGTCTACGCGGCGTCACGAGTACAGGCCGCGCGGAGGTCCACCAACTCCTGGGACCACCAGTAAACCTCTTTCCCTGGAGGCCGACAGCCTCGGATGCGGGGCATGGCCGCATCGCAGATCTGCGTAATCGCATCGCGGATACGACCAGCCCCCATGTCGACCTCCTCGGTCGGAGCCTGCGGAGACAGCCAAGAGTGAATAATGGCTGCCTCCTCTAGTAGGTCCCTATTCAGTTTGGCTACAGCCCACCGCGGAAAGCGAGAAGAACGCCGCGCCGCGTGACCCCTACTGGGGTCCTGGGTCCGGGAGAGCTCAAATCGAATGTAAAGGTGATCCGAGAGCGTCTCAACCTCTTCCAGGACACACCAGTTCCTTACTCGTGCGGCGAGGGCAGGGGTAGCGAACGAAAGGTCCACTATCGACCCTCCCTGCTGTCGCACGCACGTGTTGGTGGAGCCCCTGTTCAGTAAACAGAGGCCCACCGAGGCCGCCCACTCCTCTACGGCCTCGCCCCTGGCATCCGTTCTGGGGGAACCCCACGCAATGGACTTAGCGTTGAAGTCCCCCAGCACTAAGACGTGCCCAGACGATAGTCGCCGCATCGACGTTTCCAAGCTATTAAGGAAAACCTCGAAGTCGCTCAAACTCCGGTTGGGGGAGAAGTATACACCGTATACGGTGATCCCCCCCCACTCAGCAGCAACATATCCAGTGCCCTTGTCTCTTAGCGACAAGGGCGGGGAATGAGCCGCCGTGAAGCCGACGACTGCCACAGAGCCGTCCCGGTCACCCAACCAATTTGGACGGGGAGGAACATAATAAGGCTCCGCGGCTACGGCAACGCCGATCGACCACTGTGCCATGGTTTGCAGAAAGAGGTCCTGTGCCGCGGCACAGTGGATCAGGTTCGTCTGGACAAGGAGGTTGGAGACTTGGGCCATTACTCGACCATCTCTACAGCCTCCTCCATAGGCGACGGTATAGACGCACGAACGACGTCAGAAGCAGCCTGGGCCGACTCGCTAGCCCCCGACACTTGTCGAGAATCGCGGGGAGGTTTGCACCCTACCTGCTCCATCTGGTGATTAGCGGGCTTGTTACCCGCCACACACAATGGGCAGTGAGGGGCGGCAGAACACACTGCCGCCTTGTGCCCCGGTCGACCGCAGCGGAAGCATAGTCCGCTGCAGTCAAAACAACTTACGCACTTGGCGCGTGTGTGTCCCGATGCCAGACATTTGTAGCATCTTATCGGTCTCGCCGGGGGGACTGTGATCCTAGCGCTCAGGAAACCGATGAGTAGCCTACCGGCGTCGGCCAAAATTTTGGCCGACGGTACGGGACAGCTGACCCACACTGCGCCAAGCCCTCCTGGACCGGGGCGGATGGTGCCGACCCTGATGTTCTCCATGTTGCAGCCTGTCCTCTCTATAACTGCAGCGCGGACATCCTCGGCCGTTACGGAATCGTCCAGGCCCGAGATACACAGTTCAGAGCACTTGGTAGGCCTGGCGATCTTAACACCATCAGTGGCTGTAAAAATTCCCCGCAGCTTCTCGGCGAAAGAGTTCGCCGTCTTTGCACCTTCAGCCCCGGGGAACTCGAGGACTCGAGCTCCCGTCTGGGCGAGGCCCATTCTAACTCCCACCGTCCCGAAGTCGTGTGCGAGACTGTCCCGGGCCTTTTTGAAGATAGCCGCATAGGACAGCCCACCCTCAGCCGCCCCCGGTGACATGGTGACCACCACTGCCGCGGTTTTGGGCGCTTGCAGTTTGCGCGGCTTCTTTGTGGTGGCCACTGCCACCGATGGCGACTGCGGGGTAGAAGCTACATTTTGGGCAGCCTTTTTACCCCGCTTTCGGGACTTCTTAGCCCTCCCGACTACCTGCCAAGCATCCGTGGAAGGGGCAGATGTGGAAAGAGTAGATGTAAAGGTGCCAGGTGCAGTGGCTGGAGTGGGGAGTGGAGGGAATTCCACTCCAGACTTGGCCGCCGTTTTGGGCCCTGACCTCTTAGCACCCGTCTTTGCTACTGCTTTAGCCGCCTGTCGTGTCCTCGAAGCGGCCGCAGAAACAGCAGACGCTGACGCCGCAGGTACAGCAGACACCGATGCCGCAGGAGCAGCAGACACCGATGCCGCCGCCGCATAGGACACACGACCGCCCATAACGGGAAGCGACGTCAGCGCCTTTGGTCTATGTGCCGCGAGTGGCGGCCGGACGACAGGGGCTGGAGGTAGTCTCGCCTCCAGGCCAGCGAGACGTCCGTCCATCATGCGCCACACTGCGTCTGTGATTTGGCGCAGGTGGGCATCAGCGATGGTACCGGGATTGGCAGGGGCAAGCGACGGAGACGGGCCTTCTCGCTCAGGGCGATGAGCCTGGAATTAAGCAAACTGCGCGCTCAGCTCAGCTACCTGCCCTGTGAGATGGTCGTTGGCCGCTTGGAGACGAGCCACGTCCCCAATAAGGGTCTCAACGACTCCCGCAACCGCAGAGGAGGAATCCTTAAGGGCCTTTACAAAAGCACCCTTAAGGTTACTCGACTTGGTGGCTACCTTGTGGATGATAGCCACCGCTGCTTGCGCTCTCTCTTGCATGGACGATGGCGTTTGGGGAACAGAATCCCCTACCATCGGCTCCTTGATCTTAAGCAAGAGATCTGCGATCTCCTCCTCTGCAAGTGCTTCGCCGTCCGCCCTAACCCGCCTATAGGCTTCCGCCTTACAGAAGACGGAGCCTGACGGGATCGAGACCGAAGTTCGCGACCTTCCTCTACGGCTGCTGACGACTTTAGGAGGCAACATCTCCTGGGACGTGTCGCTCTCTTCGTCCCTGGAGCGCCCGCGTTTTAGGGAGTTGCATAGCTCCGTTTCCATCAGGTCACCTCCCTTGCCACTCGACGAACACGTAGATTTGGAACGCAGTCGTTCCGATGTTCTGCGGCTCCCAGCAGTCATAATGACTTCTGGAAGCCTCATCGACATAGGTGTCCCAACCGATGCGTTCTTTAAATTGGACGAGAAGTCGTCCACTCCGCTTTTCTCCTTCTTCTTCTCTTTCTCTTCTTCTACATTTAAGTTTTTAGTTTTGTTTTGATTAGATTCCATATTAGACCCACGAGAGGGAGAGAACTAAAGGTCGACCCGGGCAGAGATCCCCCAATACCCGGGCAAGCGTAAATTTATGCCCAACCTAGGGGTCCGCAGGTGCCTCGGCTGGGAGTGCGCTTACGACTGAACTACCCATCAGCCATGCATCCCCTGGTCACGCACCAGAACACGGGATTCGGGGTAATTTTTTAAAGAGGTTTTCTTCCTCGCAGTCCGGGCGGCTAAGCCAAGACCCTCGCCCCCGATTGGTGTCGCGAGACATAACCACGACACTCCTTTCGGGATTACGATGTGACAACGGTGGCAGGAAGATTAAATCTTCCAATGCCTGCTCGGCGGCAGTGTGAGTACCCATCGAGCCCGTTCTTCTTTCTCCACCATTGACAGTGGAGAAACGCCGACCCATGAAAGGGTCCCACCATAGTGATTTTTTACCGAGGTTTTCCTCCTCAATGCTCCGAAGAGCGAAGAACCAACAGAGGATCCGACAGACACGCCCGCTCTGTTAAACCAAGTCTCGGCCGAATTGCCGAAGAAAATGGCTTCCTCTTTGTGCTAGAATATTAGCCGTTGGCAGTGATGAACGATACCATCGCCAACGTTTCCAGGGTGCACCACGTGGAGGTTTTCTAGCCCAGCACCCCTCATGACGGATGCCTAGATTAACTTTATTTATAAAACAATGAATACAGTATGCTTATTATTATGCGTTGGAGACAAGGAGCTAGTTGTTCTATTGTTTCCAGGGCGTCTGCTTCTTATCAGCTAAATGGTCGTTCATGACTGATGCCATTGTGGGGCGTCACGTCTATGACCAGATAACTCCCGGCAACACTTTTTCGTCCCATTTTTAAACTACTCTCCAGAGTAGTTCTGATGTTGCTGTGACAATAGCTTTGTATTTCTCTTTAGTAATTTTTACAGCTTGTACAATAGGCCCAAAATTAATAAAGATGATGCCATGGTGACTATTTAATATAAAAATTAAGATCCTGTAATCAAAAATATTTAGCAATTTGGAATATTATATAACCCAATCAGCTTAGTAAATTATAATTGTCCTAAATGCTAATGATTCCGGTTTAACAATTGAATTTATTATAGGGTAGTAAATGTTAAAAGAAACAACATATATTACAATTAATTACGATATTGTATTACTAAACAGCATTAGCATTATAATATTGCCTTTGAATAGAGAACAGAAAATCAGTCAGTGAATTTTGACCCTAATTTACTAATAAACAAAGGAAGATAATAATAATAATAATAATGATAATAATGATGTTAGACTAGTCTCTCTGTTTCAGGAACTTGAACCAGCCATCAACGTTACAGCACAACGGTTGTCGGATCAAGTACGAGCTATACAGCGCTGTCACCTGCTGGATGACACAGTACTTGAGAGGATACGCTCTGACATACGGAGAAACCTTACTATCCCTTCTTCGTCACGCACTATGGTAGCCAACAGCACACCTCTGTTGGCATTATCAAATGAAGATGTTGATGAACTAGTGGAGAGTGAAGTTATTTCCGTAAGTACCCAATGTAACGATAAGATAAGGAGTGCTTTGGAGGATGCGATTCAAAAATACCGATTCGTAAATAATAATAGTAGACCACGGTTATGCCGTTTGCCCATTCATAAACGTAATTTAGCGCTTGTGGGTGCCCTGGATTCGTTACTATCAGACTACTTTGATAATAGCGAAGATCTTAGTGATACACATTCCATTCTGTACTGTGCAGCTGTTGCAGTTTGTAGAGTAGCTGGTGTTAAATTTATTGAACGCGTAAGTGCTACTCGCAACAAAAATGCTGTACCAGCTTGGCAGTGTAGAATCGAACGTCGTATTGCTGAGACTAGGACACTCATCGCTAAATTAACTTGTTTTCAAAGTGGTAATACACGGCCGAGAGTCATGCGCTTTGTGAAACAGGCATTCTTGGGGACTACCATTAGTCCTCAACAATACATGTCCTGTGTCACAGAGCGCATAGACTTTCTAAAGCAGAAAGTTTATGCATGGGCAAACAGGATAAGACGTTATAGAAAACGAGTTGACCGGTATAATCAGAATCGAATGTTCCAAAGGAATGAGAAATGGGTTTACTGGAAGTGGGAGGAACCGAATCCATGTGTGAGTGATGGGCATTTTCCAGATGAAAATACCACTAATTCATTTTGGCGTAATATCTGGTCAGTGCCTGTCACTCATACAGAGGGTGATTGGTTGGAGGATGTTAAACGTTCGTGTGAGTCTATAACAGCTATGGAACCCATTATTATTAATAAAGATGATGTAAGTTGTGCAGTCCGTTCATTACCGAATTGGAAATCACCTGGTCCAGACGGACTGCACAACTTTTGGCTTAAGTGGTTCCGAAGCTCACATGCGTGTTTGGCATCACAATTCCAAGCAGCTTTGGATTCTGGTTCATTACCACAATTTTTAACCACTGGTGTAACCCATTTACTCTACAAATCTGGTGGTGCCATGGATCCCAAAAATTTTAGACCTATTACTTGTTTACCAACTACACATAAACTTCTAACATCTATTTTGAGACTCAAAATTACTACACATATAATTAATAATTCGGTACTCTCTATTTCTCAAAATGGATGTAGAAGTGGGGCCCGTGGCACTAAAGAGCTCCTTATCATAGACAGGACCATTAGCCAACAGGTACGTCGTAATCGTAAGAGTCTGGCGACATGTTGGATAGATTATAAGAAGGCTTATGACTCAGTTCCACATACATGGCTTTTGAAAGTGCTAGAGTTGTACAAAATTGATGCAACTCTGTGCACTTTCTTAAAGTCGTGTATGAGTCAATGGAGAACAACACTTCGCTATCCAGGATGTCGGCAGACTGCGATAAACGACATACTTATAAAGATCGAGCGAGGTATATTTCAAGGTGACAGTCTGAGTCCCTTGTGGTTTTGTCTAGCTTTGAACCCTCTCAGCACTCTGTTAGAGGGTTCAGGGTTAGGCTATCGGTTGCAGAAAGACGATCAAGTTATATCTCACCTTCTTTATATGGATGATTTGAAATTACTGGCCTCCACAAAATTACAATTGACGGCGTTATTAAGGGTCACTGAAAACTTTAGTAATTCTATCAAAATGGAATTTGGTGTAGACAAGTGTGCAGTCATGTATGTAAAGAAGGGCGTGATTGTAGAATCTGAAGGAATAGAACTTTCAAATTCAACAAAACTCAGATCTCTGTCTGCCACCGAAACTTACAAGTATCTAGGTTTTTCACAATCTTTGGGAATACCAGAACCTGGTGTGAAACAAATGTTACAGGAACGCTTCTTTGGCCGCCTAAAAAAAGTACTTAAAAGTCTTTTATCAGGCGGTAACAAGGTGCGAGCCTGTAACAGTTGGGTCATGCCGGTTCTGATGTATTCCTTTGGTGTACTTAGATGGACTCAGACCGAATTAGATGCCCTTGACAGGAGAGTCCGTACATTGCTGACTGCATTCCGCATACACCACCCACGTTCATCGGTTATGAGATTGTATATTCCGCGAAAGTTTGGAGGTCGTGGTCTATTAAATATCAAGACTCTACACAATCGCGAGATATACAATCTCAGAGAATATTTTCTACAGACTAATGTGGGAGTGCATCGCAATGTAGTCGCAGTAGATACTGGTTTTACCCCGCTCGCTCTGGCTAAAGAGAATTGGCGCAAACCTGTAGTACTTAGTACTACTGATCGCAAGGAAGTATGGAAGGGTAAAGAACTTCATGGTCGATTTTATCGGGCCCTACACGGGTCTGATATAGACTTTAAAGCGTCGACGTCTTGGCTACGGTTTGGTGACCTCTTCGGAGAAACTGAAGGTTTTGTTTGTGCAATTATGGACGAAGTTATCATGACGAATAACTACCGGAAATATATCCTGAAAGATAGTACGGTTGACATTTGTCGGGCGTGCCACCGTCCTGGAGAATCTATTAGGCATATTATTTCCGGTTGTTCTCGTCTTGCTAACGGTGAGTATTTGCACAGGCACAACCAAGTAGCCAGGATCGTACACCAACAACTTGCCCTTAAATACCAACTTATCAATTTCGAAGTACCTTACTACAGGTATGTGCCCGACCCAGTTCTCGAGAACGGTCGTGCTACGTTATATTGGGATCGATCTATTATCACAGATAGGACTATTGTTGCCAATAAGCCTGATATTGTGGTAGTAGATCGATTAGAGCGCCGCGCAATGATTGTCGATATCGCCGTTCCTCATGACGAGAATCTCGTGAAAGTTGAAAAAGAAAAACAATTGAAGTATTTGGATCTGTCTCACGAGATTGCTGACATGTGGAATGTGGATTCGGTGATTATTGTTCCGATAATCATATCTGCTCATGGATTGATAGCGAAGAGCCTCGACCAACACCTTAAGAGGCTCACGTTAGAAGGTTGGATCAAGGGTCTGATGCAGAAGGCAGTCCTCCTTGACACGGCCCGTATTGTGAGGAGGTTCCTGTCTTTGGAGCCCTAACCACCGGTGTCTTGGTCCCTGTACCCGATGTCGGTGGTCTACTACTATTTTTTATATTTTTAAATGTGTATTTTTTGTTTTTTATATATATTTAAAAATGTAACAAATATGTGTATATCACGAAATAAAGAGAATAATAATAATGATAAACTAGCAACACTAGAAACAGTTGGTATTTCTCTTACATATATTTAAAATCCAATATTTATAGCTACAAATTTACAATTGCTATACTATTTAATTTACAAACCAGAAAGAAAATGAACCTGTGTACAATATAAAAATTGAATTAAAATACAACTAAAATGATTTTTACATTAAAATATCTGTTACCGAAGACGTGACGTTTAAACGTCACGTCAATACAAAAATTTTCATGAAAGAAATTCCAAAATGTTAACGAGAGCTAGATTAAAAGCACAAACAACATCTCTGGACTCGTCGCTCCGCTCCGCCTTGCCGTCCCCGGAAGCAACAATGAATGTTCCGACCGTTGCAGAGGCGTCGAGCTCTAGCTCCAGCGACGAGTTTTTCTCTCCGCCGACGTCGCCAAGACCTGTACGCCAGCAGGAGAGTACCCGGCCGCCGACCAGCTTGGGATCACGAGGACCACTGACCTCAAACAGGGTCCCCGCTACCGGTGGTGATGTGCGCCGCATGAAGTGGACAAAATCTATAAATGAGAATGTCATGCGGGCGTATTTTCGGGCTACAGAGTTGGGAACAAACCTTACTGCGTACCGTGTTAGACTAGTCTCTCTGTTTCAGGAACTTGAACCAGCCATCAACGTTACAGCACAACGGTTGTCGGATCAAGTACGAGCTATACAGCGCTGTCACCTGCTGGATGACACAGTACTTGAGAGGATACGCTCTGACATAAGGAAAAACTTTACTATCCCCTCTTCATCACACACTGCGGTGACCAGTAGCACACCTCAGTTGCCATTAGGTATTAAAGATGTTGATGAACTAGTGGAGAGTGAAGTTATATCCGTAAGTACCCAATGTAACGATAAGATAAGGAGTGCTTTGGAGGATGCGATTCAAAAATACCGATTTGTAAATGATAATATTAGACCACGGTTATGCCGTTTGCCCATTCATAAACGCAATTTAGCGCTTGTGAGTGCCCTGGATTCGCTGTTATCAGACTATTTTGATACCAGCGAAGATCTTAGTGATACACATTCTATTCTATACTGTGCGGCTATTGCAGTTTGTCGAGTAGCTGGTGTTAAATTTATTGAACGTGTAAGTGCTACTCGACCCAAAAATGCTGTACCAGCTTGGCAGTATAGAATTGAACGTCGTATTGCTGAGACTAGGACACTCATCGGTAAATTAATTAGTTTTAAAAGTGGTAATACACGGCCGAGAGTCATGCGCTTTGTGAAACAGGCATTCTTGGGAACTTCCATTAGTCCTTAACAGTACATGTCCTGTGTCACAGAGCGCATAGACTTTCTAAAGCAGAAAGTTTATGCATGGGCAAATAGGATAAGACGTTATAGAAAACGAGTTGATCGGTATAATCAGAATCGAATGTTCCAAAGGAATGAGAAATGGGTTTACCGGAAATGGGAGGAACCGAATCCATGTGTGAGTGACGGGCATTTTCCAGATGAAAATACCACTAATTCATTTTGGCGTAACATCTGGTCAGTGCCTGTCTCTCATACAGAGGGTGATTGGTTGGAGGATGTCAAACGCTCATGTGAGTCTATAACAGCTATGGAACCCATTGTTATTAATAAAGATGATTTAAGTTGTGTAGTCCGTTCATTACCGAATTGGAAATCACCTGGTCCAGACGGACTACACAACTTTTGGCTTAAGTGGTTCCGAAGCTTACATGCGTGTTTGGCATCACAATTCCAAGCAGCTTTGGATTCTGGTTCATTACCACAATTTTTAACCACTGGTGTAACCCATTTACTCTATAAATCTGGTAGTGCCATGCATCCCAAAAATTTTAGACCCATTACTTGTTTACCAACTACATATAAACTTCTAACATCTATTTTGAGACTCAAAATTACTACACATATAATTAATAATTCGGTACTCTCTATTTCTCAAAATGGATGTAGAAGTGGGGCCCGTGGCACTAAAGAGCTCCTTATCATAGACAGGACCATTAGCCATCAGGTACGTCGTAATCGTAAGAGTCTGGCGACGTGTTGGATAGATTATAAGAAGGCTTATGACTCAGTTCCACACACATGGCTTTTGAAAGTGCTAGAGTTGTATAAAATTGATGCAACTCTGTGCACTTTCTTAAAGTCGTGTATGAGTCAATGGAGCACAACACTTCGCTATCCAGGATGTCGGCAGGCTGCGATAAACGACGTACTTATAAAGATCGAGCGAGGTATATTTCAAGGTGACAGTCTGAGTCCCTTGTGGTTTTGTCTAGCTTTGAACCCTCTCAGTACTCTGTTAGAGGGTTCAGGGTTAGGCTATCGGTTGCAGAAAGATGATCAAGTTATATCTCACCTTCTTTATATGGATGATTTGAAATTACTGGCCTCCACAAAATTACAATTGATGGCGTTATTAAAGGTCGCTGAAAACTTTAGTAATTCTATCAAAATGGAATTTGGTGTAGACAAGTGTGCAGTCATGTATGTAAAGAAGGGCGTGATTGTAGAATCTGAAGGAATAGAACTTTCAGATTCAACAAAACTCAGATCTCTGTCTGCCACTGAAACTTACAAGTATCTAGGTTTTTCACAGTCCTTGGGAATATCAGAATCTGGCGTGAAACAAATGTTACGGGAACGTTTCTTTGGTCGCCTAAAAAAAGTACTTAAAAGTCTTTTTCGGGCGGTAACAAGGTGCGAGCCTATAACAGTTGGGTCATGCCGGTTCTGATGTATTCCTTTGGTGTACTTAGATGGACTCAGACCGAATTAGATGCCCTTGACAGGAGAGTCCGTACATTGCTGACTGCATTCCGTATGCACCATCCACGTTCATCGGGTATGAGATTGTATATTCCGCGAAAGTTTGGAGGTCGTGGTCTATTAAATATCAAGACTCTACACAATCGCGAGATATACAATCTCAGAGAATATTTTCTACAGACTAATGTGGGAGTGCATCGTAATGTAGTTGCAGTGGATACTGGTTTTACTCCGCTCGCTCTGGCTAAAGAGAATTGGCGCAAACCTGTAGTACTTAGTACTACTGATCGCAAGGAAGTATGGAAGGGTAAAGAACTTCATGGTCGATTTTATCGGGCCCTACACGGGTCTGATATAGACTTTAAAGCGTCGACGTCTTGGCTACGGTATGGTGATCTCTTCGGAGAAACCGAAGGTTTTGTTTGTGCAATTATGAACGAAGTTATCATGACGAATAACTACCGGAAATATATCCTGAAAGATAGTACGGTTGACATTTGTCGGGCGTGCCACCGTCCTGGAGAATCTATTAGGCATATTATTTCTGGTTGTTCTCGTCTTGCTAATGGTGAGTATTTGCACAGGCACAATCAAGTAGCCAGGATTGTACACCAACAACTTGCCCTTAAATACCAACTTGTCAATTTTGAAGTGCCTTACTACAGGTATGTGCCCGCCCCAGTTCTCGAGAACGGTCGTGCTACATTATATTGGGATCGATCTATTATCACAGATAGGACTATTGTTGCCAATAAGCCTGATATTGTGGTGATAGATCGATTAGAGCGCCGCGCAATGATTGTCGATATCGCCGTTCCTCATGACGAAAATCTCGTGAAAGTTGAAAAAGAAAAACAATTAAAGTATTTGGATCTGTCTCACGAGATTGCCGACATGTGGAATGTGGATTCGGTGATCATTGTTCCGATAATCATATCTGTTCACGGATTGATAGCCAAGAGCCTCGACCAACACCTTAAGAGGCTCACGTTAGAAGGTCGGATCAAGGGTCTGATGCAGAAGGCAGTCCTCCTTGACACGGCCCGTATTGTGAGGAGGTTCCTGTCTCTGGAGCCCTAACCACCGGTATCTTGGTCCCTGTACCCGATGTCGGTGGTCTACTATTTTTTATATTTTTAAATATGTATTTTTTATTTTTTATATATTTAAAAATGTAATCAATATGTGTATTTATATGTAATGTAATAATAATAATAATAATGCTAATCTTCTCTATGTCGGTGGTCTACTACTATTTTTTATATTTTTAAATGTGTATTTTCTACTTTTTATATATTTAAAAATGTAATAAATAAGTGTATATAATGAAATAAAGAAAATAATAATAATAAACTAGCAACACCAGAAGCAGTTGGCATTTTTCATACACATTTTAAAAATACATAATATATTACTACAAACTTACCAAATTCATCATCAAAAAGTATAAAGTATCAAGCGAAACAAAAATGAACATGTATACAAGAAATTATTTGAATAAAACTACAATCAAAATGCATTTTCAATAAAAATATGTTACCGAAGACATGACGTTTAAACGTCATGTCAATACAATTATTTTCAAGAAATTGCCAATATGCTTACGAGAGCTAGAAAAAAGCACAATTAACATCTTCGGACTCGTCGCTCCGCTCTGCCTTGCCATCCCCGGCAGCAATAATGGAAGTTCCGGCTGCTGCAGAGGCGTCGAGCTCTAGTTCTAGCGACGAGTTTTTCTCTCCGCCGACGTCGCCAACACCTGTACGTCGACAGGAGAGTACCCGGCCGCCGATCAGCTTGGGATCACGAGGACCACTGACCTCAAACAGGGTCTCCGCTACCGGTGGTGATGTGCGCCGCATGAAGTGGACAAAATCAATAAATGAGAATGTCATGCGGGCATATTTTCGGGATACAGAGTTGGGAACAAACCTTACTGCGTACCGTGTTAGACTAGTCTCTCTGTTTCAGGAGCTTGAACCAGCCGTTAACGTATCAGCACAAAGATTGTCGGATCAAGTACGAGCTATACAGCGCTGTCACCTGCTGGATGATGCAGTACTTGAGAGGATACACTCTGACATAAGGAAAAGCTTTACTATCCCTTCTTCGTCACGCACTATGGTAGCCAACAGCACACCTCTGTTGGCATTATCAAATGAAGATGTTGATGAACTAGTGGAGAGTGAAGTTATATCCGTAAGTACCCAATGTAACGATAAGATAAGGAGTGCTTTGGAGGATGCGATTCACAAATACCGATTCGTAAATAATAATAGTAGACCACGGTTATGCCGTTTGGCCATTCATAAACGTAATTTAGCGCTTGTGGGTGCCCCGGATTCGTTACTATCAGACTACTTTGATAATAGCGAAAATCTTAGTGATACACATTCC
Source organism: Hypercompe scribonia (assembly GCA_949316085.1). Taxonomy (NCBI): domain Eukaryota; kingdom Metazoa; phylum Arthropoda; class Insecta; order Lepidoptera; family Erebidae; genus Hypercompe; species Hypercompe scribonia. Next base: position 10,417,192 of record OX438981.1, on the reverse strand, counting down.
ATTCTGTACTGTGCAGCTGTTGCAGTTTGTAGAGTAGCTGGTGTTAAATTTATTGAACGCGTAAGTGCTACTCGCAACAAAAATGCTGTACCAGCTTGGCAGTGTAGAATCGAACGTCGTATTGCTGAGACTAGGACACTCATCGCTAAATTAACTTGTTTTCAAAGTGGTAATGTGGTGGAATTGGCGCAAACCTGTAGTACTTAGTACTACTGATCGCAAGGAAGTATGGAAGGGTAAAGAACTTCATGGTCGATTTTATCGGGCCCTACATGGGTCTGATATAGACTTTAAAGCGTCGACATCTTGGCTACGGTATGGTGATCTCTTCGAAGAAACCGAAGGTTTTGTTTGTGCAATTATGGACGAAGTTATCATGACGAATAACTACCGGAAATATATCCTGAAAGATAGTACGGTTGAGATCTGACGGGCGTGCCACCGTCCTGGAGAATCTATTAGGCATATTATTTCTGGTTGTTCTCGACTTGCTAATGGTGAGTATTTGCACAGGCACAATCAAGTAGCCAGGATCATACACCAATAACTTGCTCTTAAATACCAACTTGTCAATTTTGAACTGCCTTACTACAGGTATGTGCCCGACCCAGTTCTCGAGAACGGTCGTGCTACATTATATTGGGATCGATCTATTATTACAGAAAGGACTATAGTTGCAAATAAGCCTGATATTGTGTTAATAGATCGATTAGAGCGCCGCGCAATGATTGTCGATATGGCCGTTCCTCATGACGAGAATCTCGTGAAAGTTAAAAAAGAAGAACAATTGAAGTATTTGGATCTGTCTCACGAGATTGCCGATATTTGAAATGGGGAATCGGTAATCATTGTTCCGATAATCATATCTGTTCACGGATTGATAGCCAAGAGCCTCGACCAACGCCTCTTAAGGCTCACGTTAGAGGGTTGGATCAAGGGTCTGATGCAGAAGGCAGTCCTCCTTAACACGGCCCGTATTGTGATGAGGTTCCTGTCTCTGGAGCCCTAACCACCGGTATCTTGGTCCCTGTACCCGATGTCGGTGGTCTACAATTTTTTATATTTTTAAATATGTATTTGTTATTTTTTATGTATTTAAAAATGTAATCAATATGTGTATTTAAACGTAATAAAGAGAATAATAATAATAATAATTTATTGTTTACTAAATACACATTTACAATTGTATATACACTAGGCCCCACACTAGGATTACCTGTGTCGTGGGGTTAGTAACTATGTGTGTGTGTTCAGTGTGTGTGACAGTTCAAACAAGTCAACGTTGAACATACAAATAATTTTATATGATACTTTTTATTATTATTTTTAGGCGAAAAATGTAGTTAATTGTACTATATATAAATTTCAAGGTCGATAAGCAAGACAAGCGTGAGTTGTTACGCTTTATGACAGGTTTAGTTAAATTGAAAGCAAGTAAAAGCCTCAACGCATACAGGTGAGATAACAGTAACAATTCTCCAAGCGTATAACCATTTAGGAATGTTTGAAACCTGTGAAGAGTTATACAAGATGTACTCGTAAGGCCTTTGTAGTGTCACATAATGAATTGTAATTATAAATATAAAGGTGCATTTTTGCACTATGTCCAACGAAGTGATAGTAATAGCAACAAACTACCCACAAGTCATTGATAAAGTAATGGGTAATAAGTGTCTAAAAGTAGATATAGTTGAATTGTATTTGTATTGTATTAGTATTGATTGTTGAAGTGTTTTGTTAGTAGTATTTTTGTATTGTATTCTGATGGTAATAGTAATTTGTATTGTGTGTTGTGTGTTTTTACAAAAGGTACATGCAGTAGTATTCAAAATAAAGTAAAAGAAGGGTAGAAATACAACGAAATGTTCCACAAAGATGAGTAGTCATTCAGTTAATGCTTTTAGTTCTTGTATCTGTTGTTCGCGTTTGACTAAGATGTATGATATTTCTTCTCGCTTCTTTAGTAAACGTTTCCATTTGCAATCCAGCAGTAGGCATAGTTATTTGATTTAGCAAAATCACGCGCCAGAAATAGTAGACGTCTTGTTTCATATGTTAAATGTTCGGAAATATAAATTGGTTGAGAAATATCATTAAAACCACAGTACGAGGTAGTGAGTGACCGACCGACGTTATCACGATTATACTTCTTGGCCGCCGCTAGGAACTGAGTCTTTAAGAAAGTGTTTGTAAATTTAAAAACCACTGTTGAGTTTTTCTTTTCTGATTTACTAGGTAATCTATAGGCATCACGTAGGTCACTTTGAAGTATGGACAATTGCAATGTGGTTATTAGTGATTGCATGTAGGTATAAAGGTTGTTCTTCGATTCCCTGATTATTTTGGGAATGTTCCGAATCTCAATGCACGTCTTTAAGTTTCTTTTTTCAATCTCATGAATTTTCTCTTCAATGGCATTCAAATGACATTTCAATTCTTTACTATTCGATTCCAGTTTAATTATTTTTGTTTCAAAATATGATATTTGTTCGGATAAAAATTTAGTAGATTTCTCGATGTCTATATTTGTAGTAGATAATTTGTTATTAGTTGTCATGTCAGTCGTTGATAAAGCATCGGTTTATCTAAAAATGTGCATGTACGAACCTAAATATCTTATCTTATGTAGACACATAAGTACACCACTTCTTATGGTATGTACTATTTTGTTAAATTGCCTGTAGATAAAGTAAAAATGTCTTTGATAATTCCTTTGATTTTGCCACGTGGTGATCTCTCACTTCTATAACATTTGGAGGAAGAAGAAAAGAACCACTACCAATCAAATGAGAATACACTAACATTTTTATTATACAATAAGTTAACTCTTCCAAAGTAGGTACATATTAAAATACCGTTTGAGTTTGTTTTTCATTCACTTTTATACAAAAAATTGCATAAATTGTAAAAAATAGCTCTTTCTATACAGTAGTATAAAGAAGGACTTCTCCTTCCCTCTAAGGATTGAAATGCTATATAGTCTAAGGGTTTTAGTTCAAGCCAAATCTCTTATAATACCATGCAGCATTATGAGAGATTTGGCTGCCTAGGGATAACCTCTCCATTTAGGCGACGTACGGCACACGTGGACGTCACCTCCTCGCGGCGGCACTTTTCATATACATATATATATATATATGTGTATATACATACATGCAATACATACACACATAATTATATACATAAATACATACATATATATATATATACACATACATACAGATAGCTGCCTCTCACGATTTATATGAAATAGTTCAACTTACTATGCACGCAAAAAACGAAAAAAAAAATTTTTTATTTTAAAACTAAACAAACGTCCGTCGTGGTGATGGATTAAGAATATGGAACGTCACCATCCCTGATCATCTCGTGGGTATCGAAAGGGTGACAAAGGTAGCAATTTGCCCAGGACAACATCACTGCAAAGAGACGGTAAACTTGAAACAATCCCTATATCCACCCGTCTAGCCAGTGTGGGAAAGTAGCCGAAAATTTTCTTTCTAAGGAGAGGCCCATATCTAACAGTAGACTATTAGAGGCTGTTGATGATTGATGATGATGAAACCGGCTTCAAAAAAAATCAAACTAAAACATCTTACCTAGAAACACTAAAAGCGAAAAATTAACTGAATTACTTATTTGTTTAACATTGCACGACTTTTCTAGCTAGGTACTTAAGTCAAAAGTTTACCTAGTAACTATAATTGAGCTATTTTCAATAAAGTTTGAAATGAACGAAAATATAAAATGATTTTACTTAGCAATCAGTAAAGCTATATGCGTTTGTAAATTGTTATGATTTATTTACAAAATTCAGCAGCCTTTAACAGGCCACTTCTGGACTTAGGCCTATCCTTGATAATTTATACTTTAAACCGGTTTTGAGAAGCTTGCACATATTATAATAAAATTTTATTTAAATTAATAGCTAATTAGGCTTAGACAAGAACTGTCACATAGTACTTTTGTAAATAAGCCATAACAACTTATAAACACATTAACCTTAGTTGCTACGTTAAATAATTTTATATTTAAGTTCATTTAGAAATTTTATTTAACAGCTAAATAATAGTTACTTAGTAGTTTCCGTTTAATTTCTTTTTAAAGTCGGTTTGGTTTTTAATTTTTTTAATATCATCAAAACTTGATAAATAATGTAACTTAATATTTTTTAATGCATCCGATTTCTCTCTGTTTATTAAAATCTCATTTCAATCCTGTAATACAGTTACAGGACGCTAACAGATAGTTACATTATCTGTTAACGTTAAGAATTCAAGGATAATAAAATGATCATGTTACGAGTATTATATTCTTTAAAATATTTATTATTGATATTATAAATATTTATTATTAACAATATTATTAACATTATTTCAACGCCATCATAGAGGTCACTAGTATTTATTGTTGATAGATTCGCTGCTTACGTACTGTCATGTGTAATTTGGTCACATAATAATACTCGTATATTATTTAACAATATATGTTGGTATGACATAAATACGAGTATTGAAATATTCAAAATAGTTGTGTTACTATTTTGTTTTTTCTTTAACTGACTCTTTCTGAGGTTTACGTTTAAAAATTGACCGAATAACAAACGTTACGACTAATGAAATACTGACCAGTAGTGTTATAATATCTAAATATAAGTATTGATACAATGGCACAGTAACACCTGGTGATCTAAATGTGTAATTTTTCGTACGTCCAACAAACTCAGTCCAGTGAATAGCGGTTTCCATGGCTGAAGACGGACGATCATGCCAAACTGCAGATAGCTCTTTCACTTTTCTTCTAAACCTGCGACAAATAATCACCATTAATGATTATCATCCCCAAGGTGAATACATTCAGGTAGATAGAAAACTAGATACACTTACTCAGGATCCAAAACCGTTTTCAACTTTTGTGACAAATTCTCTTTGGTTAGATCTCGGATCTGGATTTGCACACCAAGACCACTTTCTTCCATGGCTGCAGCGTTCGCTGGCTGGTCTCCAAATACTGGCATACCGATCATTGGCACTCCATGGTGGATAGCTTCTGTTGTACTTAACATACCACAGTGAGAGTAGAATGTCATTACTTTTGGATGAGCTAAGAAATTAGATCTTTGTTCATTTATTCAGTATTTAAATATATGACTTTTCTTTTTCTATATTTCGATCTAGTATCATTTGTTTTTAACGAAAAAGATGAAAACAAAACTTCTCCATCTATTAAATGAAACCGTAAGCTATAAATAGAACACTCGACTGTCATATTATCATATGTATTCGTACAATCGATTCTACAAACAACTTCTTTATTAAGAATACTTCTTCGTGATCTTGGTCCATCTGTATATGGGGTTCAATTTGTTTTAAGATTATTGACATTACTTGGATACCTATTAGACATGTCTAATAAGTATCCAAGTAGTTTTGCAAGTGTCTATATCTATGGATATAGACGCTTGCAAAACATGTATATAATTATCAAGATTTTGGACAAACGTTCAAATCATTATTCATTCTCAATGCATATGTATTGCATTAACTTGTAGTTTTTAGATTATTTGAAAAAGTGTGGAGTATAAGAAGATAAAATAAGTTTTAAGTTTAATCATTAATCTTTTGTAACTTAAAGTTTAGATACATAGATACGTAAAATACATACCTAAAATGTCATTTTGTGGCAACCACTGAGACAAGTACACATTTTTCGGATTCCCAGGTAGTACTTTTCCATCCCATTTCCATATCACTCTTTGGCGTAATTCTGATACGGCTGTAACTATAGCTGCCACTTTTTCCTCCGGAGTTGTTGCCGCTTTTAACATTGATCCGAAACTTATAAATATGACTCCATGTTCGGATTCATCAATAAATTTCTTGAGGTCCTTCAAATAATGAAAACAATAGATTTTATGTAAATTACGTTAACAGAGTGCGAGGAAAGAGGTCTGTTTTAATTAACCTCAACTAAAGCAATGCAAGATGTGGATTTTCGAAGAAATTAACTCTTGGAAATCTTAATAGTTTCTCTTCTTTGAAATATCTTAAATGTTTATTATTTTTGTACATTTGCATAAATATAAAACATGTGAAATTCCTCATAAACAGACAGACAAACCACTTTTTAAATGTTTATTTGCTGCAAGTGCAATTTTTATAATAGGCATAGATTATATAGCTAGTATGGTATATAAGTATTTGAATTAATTCCACTTGAGAGCCGAGGAGTCCAAAGTGGCTCTACAATTTTTGTCAATTGTTGCTTGATATTGGCATATATTTAAATAAGTCAGGTAAAGCTAGCTAGCCCAGGCTCGTTAGCGTTACATAAATATATGTAAATGGCTTTGTAAATACAGATGGACTTTAAAACACTACATCAGTTTTTAAACCTATGTTATAAATAAAAATGTATTATCCTATTTAAAATAATAGAATACTTGACACATCACTTCGACAGGTGGAATATTTTCAGTGTTTGAGTCCTTGAATGTATTGTGTTCTCTCTAACACAATGAAAAATGAAATATACATATTACGATGCTCTACTACTACTACTACGTTTATTTTCTGTTTCTCGGGTTATTTTTAATTTGAGCTGAGTTTTTATTAGTTTCTTCTGTTTACTTTCGTCTGTCGTTTGCTATTGTGGAATAAGTTCGGGTACTATATTTCAAGTTGTAGAACACGGAAGATTTGGATATTACTAATGGTTGATCTACCAAAATTGACCTAAAAAATGTGGTTCCTGTTTTCTCAAATCCTGTTTTACAACTTACATTATAATAATAAGAAACTGTCGTGAGAGTACAAGCAGTTTTAGGCAAGGTACATTCTAGTTCAAAAGATCCTTAATGTCATAGTTTTTAGTAGATAAGCTTTACAATTCGAACACACAGTTGTCCGATCCCATACTAAACAGAATCTGAATTATGGTGATCAGACTGCTGCTAAATTTATTTACATATTCTAAATGCACACACTTATGGACAACAAAATTAATTATTATACAAATTATAGAGCTTATCAAACATTTATTAGATCTGAGTGGGAATCGAACTCATGACTTATGGATTATCTGTCAGGCTCACTAATCACTAGACCATTAGGTCAGTCTTGCAACGTTCTCATAATGATAATATATGGTATACTTAACAAAAATGTACACAAGGGCTACAAAAAATATTATAATGTAGAAAAAAAACACTTTTCTATGCGGCCGAAGTCGTAGTCTCAAAGGTTTTCACCATGAATCTTCTGTAAAATAGGTACTAAACAACTTATGCGTAACTGTAGATAGTTAGTTAATGATTTCTGCATTAAAAATTATTAACATAATTGGCAATGTCATATTCCTTTTATTTTCCACTAGCAAATTATCTAAAATTATCAAGAGAATTTAAAGTTTAGACAATACGTGATTGCGTCGTTCTTTCAATTTTATAATAATGAGGTTTTCCTCACAAACCAAACAAGCATTCTTTACAAGCTAACACTATTGTGTTAGTTTGTAAAGTTAATAAAAGGTTGGATTGTTTTTTCCATTACTTACTTTCGGTAGTTCCTTTGCTTTCGCAATGTGGTAGCCTCCTACTTCGATAACATTCGGTGGTTTAAGGCTAGGACCATTGGTAACAAAATATGTGTATAAAAGTACGGCTTTTACATCTTTTGCTAATTCTTGCAGTGGAGGAACGTCGAAATATTTCTGAATTTGATTTTCATTTACTCTTTGACAAGTGTATTTATACAAAATGTTGACAAGATTGTGAACAACAAGTCTTTCAAAGCGTTGATAAAATGTTGGCTTAGTACCTCCTTCTAAGGGCTGAAAGGGCATGTATGAAGGGTTGTAATGAATTCCAAGACTTTCGTAATACCACGGCATCAACACGTGCGAAGTCATTCCAACAACTGGAGCTCCTAATTTGTAAGCGAGTCCCAACGAACAATCAGTGTTAAACTGTTCTGTCACAACTACATCGAACTTTGATTCTGACCGCCACAGATTTTGAACGTCTTCATCTTCTAGAAGCACTTCACAGTTATCTCTGCCCGTCTTATAAAGAAATCCAAATGTTTGTATTAAAGTCCAATATGATCTGTCTACAGGAAATACAGCTTCCAATATCTTCATTTTTCCAGCTAAACTTATATCATGATAGTTTGGTATAGGCTTTTCTTGAGGAAAGTATGATATGACTGTTACATTATGATTTCTTCGTGCCAATTCTTGGAGGAATGGTTCAAACACGAAAAAGTGACTCTTACCTTGGTATGGAAACACACCTAATATATTTAATGAGTCTACACCGATGCTGCTATACAGCAAAATAAACACTAACCACGAGTTTTGCATAATAAATATCTCTGGTGATTGATGACACGACTGTGATCGGATAATCACAATACAACGTACCGGCGCGCGGCAACTAGTGTACTGTACTGAGCTTATAGTGCAAGTATATTGCTTTTAAACGAATAAGGATGGCTTCTGAATAAAGATAGATGGCAGTGGCATCGACTTACATAATATTAAATAATCAAATATGTGTGTTGCTTGTATTATGCTGATTATATTCTTTTTAGTATGAATATTTTTTGACTAAAGTAAACATATGTGAATAAAATAGCAATATAAAATCATTCAATTATTATTATTATTCCTACTAATATTATAAATGCAAAATTAGTTCTATCTGACTGTTACGCTTTCGCGGCTAAACATCTTGACAGGTTTTTATTGAATTTGATATTGAAATACTATTATTTTTGAGGAAGGTGACCATACACGGGCTACTGTTTATCGCAGTTACCGACATACACACAGGCAGGACTGCCAAAAGCTAGTTTTACAAAAATAAAATACACAAAAACGACACCTGCGTGATGTCTTTTTTTAACTTTTTTGAGCGGTTGAGGCCACTTCAATGAAGTTTTGGTCAATCAATTGATGTCTTCTATGGAATGGTAGTTTATTCTGAGTTGAAAGTGCCTTATCGACCGATTGTCTAACTTTGAATTTAATTGAAATATCTTTTGAGCACGTACTGCGCAAAAGCAAATTCGCATCTTTTTAATTAATCGAAATTTTAAGCGATACGTTTAATTTTACAATTAATTAATATTCGTTTAATAGAAAATAGCAGCATCATATCACTGAATATCTTCCAGATAATGTAGTTTATCTCATCTGCTTGAGCCAGTGCCAACAAACTATATATATATATATATATAGTTTAATATATATATATAGTTTGTTGGCACTGGCTCAAGCAGATGAGATAAACTATAAACTATATATATATACATATATATAGTTACACATATACATTAGGGTGTCCCTTATATGACAAAAAAAAATTTTTTTTCGAATTTCGAAATGCATACCCTCTATAATTTTTACTAATGCTATAAGATACTTAAATATAAAATTTTATCAATCTAGCATAATTGCAACCAGTGCCGACCGAGCCTCAAAGTTTAGTAAAAAACGGGTTTTGTCCTAAAATTTCAGTCTGCTATAATTTCACTATAAATGCAATGAATTAAGTGAATAAAATTAAATAATAAATTAGATGAACATTAATCTTTAATTAAAAACATAAAAAAATAAGAATCATTCAGGGTAACTTCTTTTTAGAGTAGTTTTTTTACAGTCTGGATACAATTTTAGATGTTCCTGGACACAGCGCAGCAAGAACTGTTTTTGTTCTTCTTCAGCCGTGATAAGTCCGTTAAAATCTTGCATTAATTTAACAGCCCTTTCAGCAGTATCATTTACAACTCTCAAATAACTTATTCTTCTTTTAGCCTCCAGAAAAGCAGCATTGTTATTCCAAGAAGATACATCTTCCTTTAGAAAACTGTCGTCGATCTGCAGTCGTGATAAAAATTGTTTGCTCTTTTCCGATACGAAATCATCCAGTGCTTTGTCTAAAAAAAAAGAAAAATAAGTTAAATAACAAATAAAAATCAACAACAATTTTGAAAATAAATAAATAAGTATTGGACATTGAAATTGAAATCCAACAAAAAGTCAATTTAACTTACCAAACAACTTTTGAGTCAGTTCTTCCTTCGACGGGTCATAGCGTTTGCTAAAATCCGAGATTTTGTCCCTGTTGAAGTTGGGAATCATCTTCTTCTTAGTTTGGTTGTCAACTTCATCATCAAATAGTGATAGAATGACTGTCTCTTCACATAAATACCACAAGTGATGGTTGAACTTGCTTATAGAAGCTTTAGAAATTGTTGCGTCAACTTTTTCATACTCTTTTAACATCTTCAAGAAGCGCAAATCTTGATTAGGTGCTTTGGTCGCCACTGTACATTCGAGCCAAGGTTTAACATACAATATTACGAGAAATAAGCAAACATCTTGTAGAGCCTTTTTGTCCTTCGCAGTTACTCTGCATTGTGACTGAAGTAAACATATTTTTAAAGAATAGATCGCTCTCGCCATCCAGCGTGCCTGATGTATAGCTCCGGGGGGCCTTAGTTTTAATTTTTCCTCTATGTCTCCTCCTAAAAATATTACGCACAGTTCGAAAAATTCGCGGTAATCATCTCTTACAAAACCTTTATCTAATTCTGCCTTATAAAATAGTAACAACGCTTGAATGTCTGTCTCGGCAACCCGTGTTTTTTCGAAATTAAGGGATGGTTCAATTTTAGTACAATCAATGTTTTTCCAATTTTCTTGGAACTTTTTGAACATTGGAATATCTAGGCTAATTTTTTATCTACACCACCTAAGCATCCCGGTCAACCTGGCTCTCTCTGTTTCATTAAAAATAATTTATCTTCCTCTATTTTCATTCTCTCAAAAGCATCAGCATGTGCAATATCAAACAATTTATCAAGATTAATTGTAAAATTGTTCTCACGACTCTTAAACGTAATCTGAGTTTTCTTACAATTTTTTTGAAACTCTCTCCAAACATGATATAAATCAATAAGTTTCTTCACGCAGTTAGGAAATGCCCTTGTTGGAATTCTTGCTTTTTCCCAATATATGATGCACTCCCTAATCACAAGATTTGCACTTTCACTAACAGTCAATTTAACCTTACGAATATTGTAAAATAGGACTGAGAGAACTTGTCGATTAGATGGTAATTTTGCACCATTTATTTGGTAGCTAGTCAATCCGATAAGAAAAATATTTTGTTTATCACTCCGTAATTCCACCGACATGTTTACGCACTAAACAATGAAGCACTAATAGTCTCAAAAATCACGTACGAAATGGCAAATAAAACATGTCGTAACAGGTCACTGGGCAGTACTTAAGCAACTTGTATCGACAAGTTTAAATAGCAAGTCGGCACGGGTTATCGTTTATATATCGAACTAATATTTTTTTCTAGACAATATAGGGTTATTACGAAACTTTTAAGAAGGTATGCGTAAAAAAATATCGAACTTGAAATTTAAGGGACACCCTAATATACATATATGTATATGTATATATATATATATATATATATATATGTATATTTATATATAAATGTATATATAAATATATTGCACTATAAACAACAATTGTGGTATGCTGATGCTAAAAATACAATACAAGTTTTGTTAAAACACTTTTATAAAGTGTATAGTATGGTGTGTGTCAACTATCAAATAAATTTCAAGGCTGAAACGTTAAACTTGTGCATTCTGATATCAAATACATACTCGTATGTCTTAATGCACGTTATAAAATTAATCTGACATTCAGTTTTTTGATTACCTTAAAGAAATAATATATTTAGGTTAAATAAAATCTTTTGTGGGATTTATATCAGCAAGTATTTACGTAACATCTGACAGTTACAGGTATGATGCTATCTTCTGTTCTCTATTATTGCGTATACATATTAGTGATATCCTTTTATATCCCTTTCTTATCGTTATACTCCCAATTTATCCAGATTTTGTTCAATATGCTGATCCTTAATACGCAAATGAGGCTAGAACTTGACTAAATGTGGGCAAAACATAATAAAACGTGGTCGTTGAATATGCACATGTTTGCCCCATCATGACTTCTGTGTATGTAATGTAGGTTTGTTAGAAATTATTGAATGACTTCACTAAATGAACATCTATAGAAATATTGCGAATAAAAAAACAAAGGGTATTGCGAAAAGATTTTGCATCCAGTCGCTAAAATAAAACCTTCCATTCACTTTGAATGAAAAAAAAATTAATACAACATCACTATTACGTTTACATTTTTGCTGTTTTTTTTTAAAAAAATCTCTATTTGCGGGAAATACAGTTTATAAGAATAATAATACTGTGAAATGAAAAAATACATCAGAATTTCTTTTTCTAAAAAGAAATTTAAAAAATCTACAACTTCATCTACAAAGTTTTGCAAAAAAACTGAGTCCTTGCTTTAAAACTTATTATTCACTGTTTTTATCTCGTTATGACATCGCAAATAAACATATGCGTGACTATGTGCCTAAATAGTAGTTATTATCAGTCATTCGCGCTGAAAACAATAATGGTGATTGTGTTTTATTCATACTCTTGTTTATAACAATCACTCAGATTATGAGTTATGTGTTTTTATTACGAAAAAAAATATAATCATACCTAATGCTACTTTTATTATAGTGTGCCCAAAAATATGTTAAAGTGTGGTGTTATATTGATATTAAGCACAATGACATCAGTATTTTAATTTCAACTAATTGTAGTGTACACCAATTCCATAATCATTTCTGATTCTTTATGTCTCATGGTGAGAAAAATTTAATTCCAGGTTATTGCCAGAGGAAGACGCAGTGGAGGTATGACTACTCGTTGAACAAGTTGTACGTGAAGTGTAGGATTACTTTTTATCCCATTGTCTTATATGATATCCTCTTCTAAATATTAAGTTGTTCTCTAGCAGAGACCACACATTGTCAGCTTTTTGTATCAATAATAGTCAATAAGGAATTCACTTCTGAATGGTCTAGTAAAATCTACCTACAACAAGATATTAAACTTATTTAGATATAAATGTGTCGTAATATCAACCATAATAATTTACTCTTGTACGAACCATAGTTCGTGCCATAGCACAATAGTAATAGGCGAACCATGTTTTCCGAAAGAAAATAGTTTGAATGTCGTATTATATTAAATATTTATTTAAAACCAACTGTACACACTTTACTGTGGCACATCGTGGCATTAATAAGAATTAAAGCACAAAAAAACAGTCTTTGAAGTTGTTTATGTTTCGTGTCGATTTGAACTCAATCGGCACAGAACTGCTGTTTGTAGCTGAAGCACAAACTAATTTAAGATTTTTAAATGTTAACAAGACCATAGAGAATATTATAATTATAAAGTTAATGTGAGATATTTACATTTTTTCCGAAGGAGTAGATGAAAGAATTGTTTCACCGCAAAAACTTTTATTTTAGTTTTCGATTATGTTCAATTGTCCGTGTGGTGATGGATTATGAATACGAATTGTGACTACTCCTTTACATCCCCTGGATATCGTAAGAGGCGACTAAAGGAGCAAACTACGCAGGACAACATCACTGCAAAGAGAAGGAAAACTTGAAACAAACCCTATATATACTCGTACCAACAACTCTGGCTAGCGTGATATAGTAGACATAAACCTCCTTTTTAAGAAGGTGTGTATGTCCAGCAGCAGTATTGTTAAAGGTTGGTTGGTTGGTATGACTATGATGATATTCAATTTATACCACAAATAGAAAACGGGCTTTTGAGCATAATATAAATTACAAATCAATTTCTTAAAACTAAAAACGTAATATGTTAAAAGTGTGAGTTTAGAGCCCACCATGTACATATCATATGTAAAGGGAAACTCAAAACTGTTTAAGAAATATACAGAAGAAGCCAAATTTTCAGGATGTTAGTGTAAGGCTTTTGATAGGATCTGGTACCGCTCGCTCCTCTCCAAACTTCCGTCATTCGACCTGCCCACCAAACTCTGCAGCTGGGTGGCCGCATTTCTGGCCGAGCGCCGCATTAGAGAATTTTCAGCAGGTTAATGCTGGTGTACCTCAAGGTTCTGTCCTGTCACCCACACTGTTTCTTCCCTGTTTTGAAGTTGACCCTTGGCAATATACATTGCTATGCAGACGACAGCACAGTTCACGGACGATACTATGGCTACCCTACAGCCAAATTAGCGGACCTTGAGGAAAAGCGACAAAAGCATGTCACTGTGCTCGATCGGATCCTAGGTCGCATTTCTCAATGGGGTCAAGAAAATCTTGTCGAGTTTAATGCCAAGAAAACACAGGCGTGCGCGCTCTCTGCTAAAAAGTCTGGATTCCTTCCCCTCCTTACTTTTCAGAACACTCAACTGCCACTGCAGGACAATCTCAGTATCCTGGGTATGAATATTTATCGGGACCTCAATCTGCGAGAATATATTGAAAGCGTCACTAAGGCGGCTTCGCGGAAGCTAGGTATACTGAACAGAGTGAGACGGTTCTTTGCGCCTGAGCATCTATATCTTCTTTATAAGACCCAGGTACGTTCCTGCGTGGAGTACTGTTCTCATTTTTACGATGGATCCGCGCAGTATTTGCTGGACGCTTTGGATCGGTTACAGCGGCAAGCAGTCCGGATTATCAATAACTCGAAAGTTACTGAATCCCTTGAGTTTCTGCAGTTGCGAAGAGATGTCGCTTCTATGGCAGTCCTCTATCGCCTTTATCATGGAGAGTGTTCTGACGAACTCTTCCAACTGATCCCATCCTCTCCGTTCCTCTACAGGACAACTTGTGCTGGCCTTGGAAGTCACCGTTTCAGAATGGTAGACATACGCTCCCGAACTAAACGGTTCGGCTCTTCCTTCCTATGTAAATCGGTTAAAGCCCGGCATTCATTACCAGAGCACGTGTTTCCCTCCCATTACGATCCCGGCTCCTTTAAGCGGGGCGTGAAAAAGCATCTCACTAGGCCGCCATAGCGTGGGTCGCCATACTGCACTGTCTTCGTTCGCAGTGAGTGCGGCGACCACCGGTCTTGAATTCTATTCATGCTTTCTATCAGGCAGAATAGAGTTACTTTGATAGGTCTCTTATTTAAAAAAGAAAAAAAAAGCTACTCATTTGCTTGGGATATGTCTTATATATGTTCGGTGTTACAATTTTTAATTGAGAAACTAACAGCTGTAGACATGGTCCCTTTTAAACTTGAATGGGTAATTGATTAGTATTCGAGTGATAAAAACCCTTTTACATTTGCCTTACTCTGTTGTTATTATAATCTCTAGTGTGTATGTGTTTTACGACATTATTTGTTTTTTGGTAGATTTAAAACTCGAATCAAAATTATTAGATCTATTTTGTAATGCTGAAAATAGAACAGTAAATTTAAAATGCGTGCCAATGGATCTGTTAAAGGTGTAGAATAAGCTCTAACTGAATTATGAAAACTAAAATTATAGTAAGTCTGTTGAAGATGACTTTCGGTTGAATCTCATAAGTCTCGATTCAGTTAATAGTTCGAGACTCAAAAGGTATTCATATAAAGAAAGGGAAAAATTTTAAGAAAATAATCAGGCAGAATATTATTCATAGAGCTTTAAATTTTTTTATATAGAATATATTTGCTTAGTACTTTGGTTGTATCATAATCTTTACCCTTATAAGTCTGTAGGACACACACGATTTAGTCCACGCCGCGGTATATTCGTAAAGATAGATAGTGATGCGTTTTTATAGTGCTATTCGTAAATTAAGCCTTATAAATAATCGTTAAATCGTTAAATTAAACCCCAAGACTCAGCCTATGCAGCTGTTGCCTTTATCATGGAAAGTGTCATAATGAGCTCTTCCAATCAGTCCCACCATCTCTCTTTCTGTAGACGGCAACACGTGCTGGCCTTGGAAGGCACCGTTTTAGAGTGTTATCGGTTCAGTTCTTCCTTCCTGTGCCTATCAATTAAAGGCTAGAATTCACTACCAGCGTACGCGATTCCCTCACACTTTGCAGCCGGACCTTTTAAGTGGAGCGTGAAAAAGCATATCACTAGACCACCGATAGCGCGTTGTGAGGAGGGTTGAGGTGTGGTGCTCTCTTTCTGCGAAGTGGTTATGTTAGAGAAAGAGACCGCTGTAAGTGATCGGGAGAGGGCCAATTTGGACAGAAGAAGACATTAACGGAGTTATGAACCGTCGACGGGACCGCGAGCTGCCAGAGAGTGGCGACGTCGGGTGACAAATCAGTTGCTATGGTAGGGGATGGGATGGCGGCTTGACGGGATAAAGTTACTGTCGGGCCGCCGCGCCAGAATTGAGAGGCAGATGTACTTTTTCCCCTAGAGGGGACCTCATTAGGCATGGCGCGTCGATTTGAGTTGGACCTGAAATCATATGGTATGGGTCTTTCCCAGAGTATTGTGCTACAGGCCGGTCGTTGTGGTGATTTTTAGTGAGGACAGTACATACTCCTGACTCCTGTACCTCAAGGAGCAAGAGATCCGAAGGAATTTTCAGTTAACACAAAAAATAGGTCACCATAGTGTGAATCACCAAGCCACAGGGTTTGCATTCACAATGAGTATGGTGACCGCCACTATTAGATTCTACTCATACTTTTCATCAGGCAGAGAAATCACTTTGGCAGACTCTTTAACAAAAAAATATAGTTGATATTTACTTTTCTTAGTTTTAATTTTTCTTATACCAGATTTTTTTAACAACTACTACAATAGTTGGCTATACGCCAATACTCTTTGGCATTTTTTGAAGAAATAAAATTGTAGTGATTTTCTATTTGGATAAAATTTTACATATCACATACCAAGTATATCATTTTGTGACAGCAAGTCAGATACGTAAACATTTTTCAGATTTCCCGGCAACACTTTTTCGTCTCATTTTTAAACTACTCTCCAGAGTAGTTCTGATGTTGCTGTGACAATAGCTTTGTATTTCTCTTTAGTAATTTTTACAGCTTGTACCATAGGCCCAAAATTAATAAAGATGATCCCATGGTCTGACTATTTTATACAAAAATTAAGATCCTGTAATCAAAAATATTTAGTAATTTGAAATATTTTATAATCCTATCAGTTTAGTAAATTATAATTGTCCTAAATAGTAATGATTCCGGTTTAACCATTGAATTTATTATAGGGTAGTAAATGTTAAAAGAAACAACATAAATTACAATTAATTACGATATTGTATTATTAAACAGCATTAGCTATTGCCTTTGAATAGAGAACAGAAAACCAGTCAGTGAATTTGACTCTAATTTACTAATATACAAAGGAAGATAATTTGTTATTAGTTGTCATGTCAGCCGTTGATAAAGCATCGGTTTATCTAAAAATGTGCATGTACGAACCTAAATATCTTATCTTATGTAGACACATAAGTACACCACTTCTTATGGTATGTACTATTTTGCTAAATTGCCTGTAGACAAAGTAAAAATGTCTTTGATAATTCCTTTGATTTTGCCACGTGGTGATCTCTCACTTTTATAATATTTGGAGGAAGAAGAGACGAACCACTACCAATCAAATGAGAATACACTAACATTTTTATTAAACAATAAGCTAACTCGTCCAAAGTAGATACATATTAAAATACCGTTAGAGTTGTTATGATGTCTCGTTCAATTTTATACAAATAATTGCATATGTTGTAAAAAATAACTCTTTCTATGCAGTAGTATAAGGAAGGACTTCTCCTTCCCTCTAAGGATTAGAATGCTATGTAGTCTAAGGGTTTTAGTTCAAGCCAAATCTCTTCTAATACCATGAAGTATTATGAGAGATTTGGCTGCCATCATCAGAACATATAATGTTATACCGAAAACTGGAGCTCCTAACTTATATGCGAGTTTCAAGGAACAGTCACTATTCAATTGTTCTGTCACCACTATATCAAAAATAGCTTTGATAAACCCAGATTTTGAAAAACAACTTCAGATTTCGAAATGGATCTAAATATAGAAAAACACTTTCAAGTATTTTATTTTCTCTGGCCATACTTATATTGTACCATTTTGCTTTTGTCTATTCAGAAAAACAGGATTTAACAGTCGAGTTATAATCCTTAAGAGTGAAAGTATGGTTCGAACATGAAGAATTGGCTTTTACAGTTAATGGGTACGCTCCTATCGACGTCTGTATTAGGAAATTATAGCTTTAATACTGTTTGACAACTATCGATTTTAAATAAGTAACAACGGAACTGATAAGAAAATTACATATAAACATTGCCACATATTGATGATATATTTGATCAAGGAACTTTTTCTTAGGAATACCATTTTTAGAGAAATCAAATATAATTTAATTATATAGGGATGATTGCTCCCATGCTAAACTACGTGAATAAATCCTGAACCACAATGAACGTCTAAATTTAAGGATAGAGTGTAGTCTAACAAAGTTTAAAAAGGATCATGTAGGCGTCCAGGATACATACCAACAGAAAATCATTAAGTAGATAAATCCATGACTCCAACCAGTTTCTTTAACTCATTTTTTTTTAACTCTTATAGTTTTTTTGTACTTGCTGGAACTTTCTAATTTTCTATATTTTGTTTTATTGCAAGAACCTGCCAAAGTGACTCTACTCTGCCTCATAGAAAGTATGAATAGAATCTAAGAATTGTGGTCGCCATGCTCATTGCGAATGCAGACACCGTCAGTTGTTATAGAGTTATTATAATACATTGATTCTTCAAAGATTTTGTATATTAAAAGTTCGTTCGTTCGTTTTAAGTATATTTAAATAAGTTACATATGTTTAAAACAAGTTTAAAAAGGTTAACCTTAGAGAATATAATAATATTGTAATATTCTTTGAGATTGATTCCGACAAAGCAATCGTAAAGTTGAAAATAATATCCACAAATCTAGCTGAAATTATTTACAGAAACGAACAAATGCCAATTAATGTACCTCTGACGCTCATAACATATTATCATCAAATCATCATCATCACATTTACAGTTTTAATACCATTGTAGCGTCTAATATATATAATTACAATTGTTTTTGCCTACTTTTACTTACATTTTGTGTAAGTGCGGTATACGACTACCTACTTGCAATTGCTAGTGTCAAATTTACAGGCGCTTGATTCTATATGATTTAATAATGATTGTATGTCACATACAACGTATACTGTCTTATGTGTTGTCTATGCAGTACAGTTGATACAGTGCGGTAACCGCGTATGGCTGTAACCGCCAATATCCTCTGAGGACGCCAGAGGCGAGCCCTATTCTGGGCGGTCAGAGTCGCCGCCCACACCGGTACACCATACAGTACCATTGACCGGACAACCCCCGTGTATAGCCGTCTCGTCGCGATGCTGGCTCCACCCAAATTGGGCAAAAGTCGCCCAAGGGCAGAAGCAGCGCCGACCAGCTTTGGAGAAAGCTGTCGGAAGTGCTCGTCGAAGAGCCACCTGCCGTCAAGGATCAGGTCCACATACTTCATTTGGACCTAAACCGGACCACGATGGGGCCCATGGAACAAAAGGGCCTCGGTCTTGTCCAGGGCCACCCGTAAACCCAGCACCTCAATACGCCCGACCACCAGAGAGACTCCCGTGGTGGCTAGGCGCGCCGCCTCTTGAAAATTCGCTCCCCGGGCCATGTCCAATGTGTCATCGGCGTAACAAATTACGCCCAGTCCGGGGGGG
The DNA here is from genome assembly GCA_949316085.1 of Hypercompe scribonia. Lineage (NCBI taxonomy): Eukaryota > Metazoa > Arthropoda > Insecta > Lepidoptera > Erebidae > Hypercompe > Hypercompe scribonia. The sequence goes on along the minus strand of OX438981.1, from coordinate 10,397,532 downwards.
GGGGGGGGAGGCGACCTCGAAGAGCCCAGTCGTATCCCATATTCCACAGGAGTGGTCCGAGGACAGACCCCTGTGGAACACCGCACGACATGAGCCGCCGCCTCAGAACACCGTCTCGGTCCTCGCACATGACAGTACGCTCCTGTAGATAGTCTGCCACAAGCCGCCTCAGGTACTCTGGCACCCCGTGGTAGTAGAGAGCTTCCCTGATGCAGCTAAATGGCAGACTATTAAATGCGTTGGCGATGTCCAACAACACCGCCAACAGCACGCCGCCACAGCCCACTGCCTCTTCGGTAACGGCCCTCAGGCGCAACACAGCATCGACTGTCGAACGCCCTGCTCAAAAACCGAATTAAACGTCCGATAAATCGGGGCCCACCTCCTTGACCTACATTACATAAATACATACATAAATACGTACATACGTATTGATATATAAATATATACATATATATATATAGATATGTATGTATTTATAAATATATACACGTATCGACTAAAACCGCACGGTGTGCCACTCTGCGCCTGACATAGGAGGGATCCGCTAACAGCTGTTATTACGACATCCAGATCCTTCCTAGTGCCTGCCCGCTACCGCGGGCACCTTCTGCGGATAACCTCTCCATTTAGGCGACGTACGGCACACGTGGACGTCACCTCCTCGCGGCGGCACCTTACATATATATATGTGTATATACATACATACAAGACATACACACATATTTATATATATGCATACAGTAGCGCTCAAAAGTATGTTGACAAGACTACTTTTGCAGTTCTTTCACAGTATCTTTTTACTGAATACTTTGAAATAATTTTAGTATTTTTTATATTATTATTTATGATTTATTTCATCCTCTGTGAGCTACAAGTTGGAACAACCATTCAGTTCCTTGCTGGCAGCGGTTCTACTCACACTGCATATATTTTTGTCTATAAGGTATAATTACTCCGCATTTATCAACATGCCTAAGACTAAAGAATATTCAAATGATATTATTATTAATGATTGGAATGACGCAAGCAGAAGTTGCTCGAAGTTTTAAAGTGTCACGACAACTTGTTAGTTCGTGGAACAAAGCTTATAATAAACGTAAAACCATTGAAATTAAGCCTCTAAGTCGCCGTTCGAAAAAAACATCCGCTAAGGAAGACAATTTGATAATTAGGTTATCGACAAGTGATGTCCGAAAAACGGCTGTGCAAATAAAAAACGAGTTACAGGAAAATTATGACGTGAATTTAGACATTTCAACTGTAAAACGCAGACTAAAGGATTTCGGATTACATGGATGACGTCCAACTAAGAAACCTCTAATTTCTGCAAGAAATAGGAAGCTGCGCCTTGCGTTTGTGAAACGGTTCAGATTATGGACAAGTTCAGAATGGTCCAAGGTGTTGTGGAGTGACGAAAGCAAATTTAATTTAGTGTCATCTGGTGGTATACGGTACGTGCGACGTCCGGTAAACAAAAGACTTTATGTTCGATATCAAATACCCACAGTAAAGCATGGAGGTGGCAATATTATGGTCTGAGGATGCTTTTCTCGCCGCGGAGTCGGCCCTTTAGTTAGGATAGAAGGTACTATGGATCGCTTTATGTACGCAGATATATTAAAGCAACAAATGCTACCCTATGCTAAAGCAAATATGGCACCTGGTTGGTATTTTCAACAAGACAATGACCCAAAGCACAAATCGAAATATGTCCACGACTTCATGAAACTCGCTAAAATCAAAATTCTCGACTGGCCAAGTCAAAGTGCCGATTTAAACCCGATAGAGCATCTTTAGGAAAAACTGAATCGCGGCGTAAAATGTCGAAACTATTCAAATAAAGATGCTTTATATGAAGCACTAAGTAACGAATGGGGCCGAACACCCATTGATCGTTTGCAGAAACTAGTTGACTCGATGCCGGCGCGTTGTGAAGCGATCTTGAAGGCTAATGGATATGCAACAAAATACTAATAATTAATATCAAAAATAATATTTTTTTTATTTTATAAGTTAAAAAACTTTCCTTGTCAAAATACTTTTGAGCCATGTCGTAAATAATTTTGTTTATGTTTTCTTTTTGTGTAGAAATACATTACATTTAAGTGTCTTAATTTGTGAAACGTATCATTACTTCAAATATAATCTTTGATTGGAAATAATTTTGTTATCATTTTTTGTGATATGGAATAAAATTGAGTTGTCAAAATCCTTTTGAGCGCTACTGTACAAACAGATAGCTGCCTCTCACGATTTATATGAGATAGTTCAACTTACTATGCACGCAAAAAACGAAAAAATTTTTTTTTTTATTTTAAAACTAAACACACGTCCGTCGTGGTGATGGATTAAGAATATGGAATGTCACCATCACTGATCATCTCGTGGGCATCGAAGGGGTGACAAAGGCAGCAATCTGCCCAGGACAACATCACTGCAAAGAGACGGTGAACTTGAAACAAAGCCTATATACATCCGTCTAGCCAGTGTGGGATAGTAGCTGAAAATTTTCTTTCTAAGGAGAGGCCTATATCTAACAGTAGACTATTAGAGGCTGTTGATGATTGATGATGATGAAACCGGCTTCAAAAAAATCAAACTACAACATCTTACCTAGAAACACTAAAAGCGAAAAATAAACTGAATTACTTATTTGTTTAACATTGCACGACTTTTCTAACTAGGTACTTGAGTCAAAAGTTTACATAGTAACTATAATAGAGCTATTTTCAATGAAATTTGAAATGAATCTATACTAATATTATAAAGCTGAAGAGTTTGTTTGTTTTGTTTGTCTGAACGCGCTAATTTCACTTATTTATCGAGGAAGGCTATAGGCTATATATCATCACCCTAAGATCAATAGGAACGGAGCACCAATGAAGAGTGTTTCAAAATCGGGCGACTTTGTTCCTAATGAGAGCTACCGCTGTTTGCGCCGCGGAAATGGTTAAAGTTTCGCATAAATCATGTATGACAGAATTGTTCCCTTACTCACCTATATAAACGAAGTCGTGGGTTAAAGTAAGCGTCCGCCCAAAGTAACTATTCCACGTGGACGAAGTCGCGGGCGGAAGCTAGTGCAAATATAAAATGATTTTATTTAGCAATCAGTAATATTTTTTTTTTTTTTTTTATACCACGACGGAGGTAAACAAGCATACGGCCCGCCTGATGGTAAGCGGCTACCGCAGCCTATGGACGCCTGCGACACCAGGGGCATCACGTGCACGTTGCCAACCCTTCAAAAACCTATTTACCCCCCTCTTGAAGAACCCCATGCTGTAGTTCCCAGGGAAAACCGTGGCAGGGAGCTCATTCCATAACGGGATTGTTCGCGGGAGAAGATTTCTCTGAAACCGCACTGTGCGCGACCATTTAGGTTCCAATGTATGTGGATGAGCTCCCTGACGATGGCGAGCGGTGCGATGGTAGAATGTGGCTGTGGGCATCATATCAAACAATTCTTCAGAACACAACCCATTGTAGAGACGGTAGAGCACACACAGGGAGGCAAAGTCTCTCCTAAGACTTAGTGGCTCGATACCGTCTGCGAGATCAGGATCGTCGACTATTCTCACAGCACGTCTCTGGACTGAATCGAAAGGCTCAAGCTGGTACTTCGGTGCTCCCGCCCAGAGATGACAGCAATACCATCCATGTGAGGCCGAACTTGAGCTTTGTACAGTAGTAGCCTTTGTGCCGGTGTGAAATATCGCTTCGCTCTATTCAGAACACCAAGCTTTTTTGATGCCAGCCTCACCTTTCCTTCCAAATGAGTCCGAAATTGGACATCACTGGAGATATCGACACCGATGATCCCAATACTCTGTGAGATGGTAAGTGGTGTATTCTGGAATTGTGGAACTAGAGTGAACGGGGTTTTTTTAGCAGTAAACGCACAAACTTGTGTCTTAGAGGGGTTAAATTGGACCAGGTTATCCCGACCCCAATCGGAGACTCTGTGTAAAGTGCTCTCGATTTGAGACACAAGTTATTCGCGACTTTCTACTACAGCGGTACGAGGGATGTTAGCCCGGCCCGTGTAATACGCATCTCCAGTACTGTCATCCGCATAACAATGAATACTATCTATGGTCAACATATCATTGATATGCAGCAAGAATAATGTTGGAGATAGCACGGAGCCTTGCGGGACACCAGCGTTTATGTCCATGCTTTCGGAGCAGCTACCGTCGACGACGGCTTTTATGCGTCTGCCGGACAAAAAGCTAGCCACCTATTTGCACAAACCCTCGGGCAGGCCGTAGGACGGTAACTTCGATAGAAGGCTCCTGTGCCAGACCCGATCGGACGCCTTTGCTATATCCAGGCTAACTGCCAAAGCCTCACCTTGACTCTCAATGGCTGAAGCCCACCGGTGAGTGAGATACACTAGAAGATCACCAGTCGAGCGACCACGGCGGAAACCGTACTGGCGGTCGCTGATCAAATCGTGCTCTTCCAGGTAACTGAGGAGCCGTGTGTTGATTACACGCTCCATCACCTTAGAGAGAAGGGAGGTTATAGCTATAGGCCTGTAATCGATGGGTCCGATCTATCACCCTTTTTTGGCACTGGATGCACATGGGCAGTCTTCTACGAAGACGGCACTTGCCTTTTGCGGTAGGAAATCGCGAAAAGTCGCGTTAGTACAGGGCACAACTCAGGGGCACACTTTTTGAGCACCACTGCAGGTATGCCGTCTGGCCCACTCGACTTATGAACGTCTAGACAGTTTAGTTCCCGCCGCACTTCTTTTGCGAAATGTGTATTTCCGGCAAAGAGTGTTGGCACGGCGGGTTAATAGGCGGTACCGCACTTCTATCCTCGTTCATGGTCGAGTTCGCGGCAAAGAGTTGCCCAAGTAGGTCGGCTTTCTCTTTAGCACTATGGGCCAAGTTACCATCGGCATTTCGCAATGGTGGTAAAGACGACTGGCAAAAATTTCTTTCGGTAGCCTTAGCAAGAGATCAAAACGCACGACTCCCAGAGGGATAGCTCGTAAGTCGCTCACCAATCCTGCCGATAAAATTGAATTTGGCTCTGGCAATTGTCTTTTTGCTGGACCTCGAGGCAGTATTTAGTTTGCGTCTCACATCAGAGATATTCGGATCCTTATTGGTATGGGCCGTGGTCCAAGCCCTATAGGCGGCCTGCTTGACTAGCCTGGCTTCCTTGCAAAGCCGGTTAAACCACGGTCGCTTTTTTTCCCCCGCAGCTACTGATGGGTTGGGAATAAAATACTCCATACCCACCAGGATCGTCTCAGTGACAGCGGCTGCGCAGGAGTCAGGATCTTCTGGCGTGAAGCAAAGCTGCCTCCACGGGTACGATGCGTAGAATTCACGCAATCCATCCTAGTCTGCTGATTTATATTGCCACATGTGGCGCAAATTGGCTGGGCGAGGTGGAATATGCCGCGGGCATGGGACTTCGGTCCGGACGAGGCAGTGGTCGGACGAGCCGAGAGGTGCGTCCACTGCAATAGTGTAGTCGTCCGGACGCGTCGTCAGCAGAAGGTCCAACAAAGAGTGTGCATGGCTCTCAATATCAGGTATTCTTGTTGGAGAATGTACCAGTTGTGAGAGGCCATGGGCCAGAGCAAATTCATGAGTAGACCTGCCTGCAAAGTCGGTGGATCGAGAATTAAGCCACTCACAGTGGTGGGCATTAAAATCCCCTAAAATCACCAACTCAGCACGAGGGTACCGCTCAAGAACTTTGTCAGTCGTCACCTGCAGGTGCTCAAAGAGTGCTTTAGTCTCCCTGTCACCGCTATGAGACCTGTATAGGCACGCATAGATTCGAGACTCACCTCCGTAGTCTACGCGCACCCACATTACTGACAGGTCCTTGTCTTCATAAAAATGGAGACGGCGACAGCAGATATCCTCCCGGATGTACATGCATGCACCGGTACGTCTCAGAAATTTGTGTTCGAGTTTGTAGCCGGGGTAGTGTAGATATGATGTATCGGCCGGGCAGGATATCTGCGTCTCCGTAAGAAATAAGAGGGTCGGCTGCGCAATCTCCAGATGAAGGTGGACTGCGTTTAGGTTGGAGTGAAGTCCCCTGATGTTGCAGAAGTCCATATATGTGGAAGAGGATGCCGCTGTAGATACTTTTTTCCTATTTTTCTTCGCCATTTTTTGGGGGGGGGTTCAATTGGTTTGTGAGTATTCACTGTGTTGACAACTAAGGGGGCAATGAGGCCGTGCTAATCTACTCATGGTCGATGCGGGTAGTGCGATTTGTCGGCGCGGCGTACGAAAGGGCCCCCGCTCCCCCCCTGCAGCAGCAGTCGGGTTCCACTCTGGTCTCCTCCTCCGGCACGACTACTACTGCAGGGATTTTTCGCAGGCTGGCGGTTCAGCCTCCCAGGGTGGAGGTTGTAGTGATCCCTGGGTTCGGGAACCCATCTATCCTGCGGGGAGCCAGCGGACAACCGTTTCAGCGGGTCTTCCTGATCGCCGCGCCCACATCCCGCGCCCACACGAGCCAGTAGCAGTATTATAAGCACCACTAGTCCCCCGTTGTCAAAACATCGAATTCTCTAGAGCTCTGGATACCTTACTCACCACAGGAACACAGCACTGCCGAAAATGCAGTGCTATTTGGCTGTGGTCTTCTGTAAGGCGGAGGTCCTTCCCCAGTCGGGCTGCTCCAAGTTTTGAGCGGAAAATATCACGCTATGCCCTACCTCTCTCAAAATCTCTCTCTAATACTATATGCGTTTGTAAATTGTTATGATTTATTTACAAAATTCAACAGCCTTTAACAGTCCACTTCTGGACTTAGGCCTCTCCTTGATAATTTACACTTTAAACCGGTATTGAGAAGCTTGCACATATTATAATAAAATTTTATTTAAATTAACAGCTAATTAAGTTTAGACAAGAACTGTCACAGGCCGATTCAAAAAAAAAAAATTTTTTTTCGGAACCAGGCTCAAAAGTTTCGTTTACATGCTAAAATAGGCCTCTGAAAATATGAGCCCTTAATATTAATATTTAGGTAGTCCGCATCGCACTTTTCGATTTCCCATAAGAATAACACAGGAAATTTTTTATTTTTTCTTCTGATTTTTATAACTAACGAACGATAAATTGCATTGCAATACCTCTTATGTATTTTGTAGAGAATTGAACGCTCTACAAACAAGGTCTGATGTTACTTTTTGATAAACCAACTCAGTCGAAAGTTATTTTTAAACGCCCCATGTCACATAATTATGATTTATTTACAAAATTCAGCAGCCTTTAACAGTCCACTTCTGGACTTAGGCCTCTCCTTGATAATTTATACTTTAAACCGGTTTTGGGAACCTTGCACACGTTTTAATAAAACATTTAAAAAAAGGTAATTAGGTTTTGACAAGAACTGTCACATAGTACTTTGTAAATAAGCCATGGCAACTTATTTACATTTAACACATTAACCTTAGTTGCTACGTTAAATAATTTTATATTTAGGTTCATTTAGAAATTTTATTTAACAGCTAAATAATAGTTACTTAGTTGTTTCCGTTTAATTTCTTTTTAAAGTCGGTTTGGTTTTTAATTTTTTTAATATCATCAAAACTTGATAAATAATGCAACTTAATATTTTTCAATGCATCCGATTTCTCTCTGTTTATTAAAATCTCATTTCAATCCTGTAATACAGTTACAGGACGCTAACAGATAGTTACATCATCTGTTAACGTTAAGAATTCAAGGATAATAAAATGATCATGTTATTATATTCTTTAAAATATTTATTGTTAATATTATTAACAACATTATTAACATTATTTCAACGCCATTATAGAAGTGAATAGTATTTATTGTTGATAGATTCGCTGCTTACGTACTATCATGTGTAGTTTGGTCACATAATAATACTCGTATATTACTTAACAATATATGTTGATATAACATAAACATTAAAATATTCAAAATAGTTATGTTACTATTTTGTTTTTTCTTTAACTGATTTTTTCTGAGGTTCAAAAATTGACCAAATAACAAACGTTACGACTAATGAAATACTGACCAGTAGTGTTATAATATCTAAATATAAGTATTGATACAATGGCACAGACATAAACAGAGACATAAAGAGACAGACAAACCACTTTTTAAATGTTTGTTTGCTGCAAGTGCAATTTTTATAATAGGCATAGCTTATATAGCTAGTATGGTATATAAGTATTTTAATTAATTCCTCTTGAGAGCCGAAGAGTCCAAAGTGGCATTACAATTTATGACAATTATTGCTTGATTTTGGCATATATGTAAATAAGTCAGGGAAAACTAGTTAGCTCAGGCTTGTTAGCGTTACATAAATATATATGTAAATAACTTTGTAAATACAGATGGACTTTAAAATACTGGATTAATCTTTAAACATATGTATGTCATAAATAAAAATGTATTATCCTATTTAAAATAATAGAATACTTGACACATCACTTCGACAGGTGGAATATTTTCGGTGTTTGAGTCCTTCAATGTATTATGTTCTCTTTAACACAATGAAAAATGAAATCTACTATTTTATTTCTTACAGAATATCTTACAGGTTGAATATAGACTTTACAAAATCATATCACGATGCTCTGTTTATTTTCTGTTTCTGAGGTTATTTTTAATTTGAGCTGAGTTTTTATTACTTTCTTCTGTTTATTTTCGTCTGTCGTTTGCTATTATAGAATAAGTTCGGATACTATATTTCAAATTGTAGAACACGGAAGATTGGGATATTACTAATGGTTGATCTACCAAAATTGACCTAAAACATGTGGTTCCAGTTATTTCAAATCCTGTTTTACAACTTACACTATAATAATAAAAAGTTGTCGTGAGAGAACACCCAGTTTTAGACAAATTATACGTTCTAGTTTAAAAGACCCCAAGTGTCATAGTTGTTAGTAGATAAACTTTACTATTCGAACACACCGCTTGTCCGATCACATACTAAACCGAATCTGGATAATGGTAATCAGACTGTTGCTAAATTTATTTACATATTTTAAATGGACACATTTATAGATAACAAAGCTTATTATTATTCAAATTATAGAGCTCATCAAACATTTATTAGTCCTGAGTGGGAATCGAACACAGGACCTATGGATTATCTGCCAGGCTCACTAATCACTAGACCAATAGGTCAGTCTTGTAACGTTCCCATAATGATAATATACGGTAAACTTAAAAAAATTGTACACAAGGACAACAAAAAATATTATAATGTAGAAAAAAAAAACACTCTGCTATGCGGCCGAAGTCGCAGTCTCAAAGGTTTTCATCATGAATTTTCTGTAAAATAGGTACTAGACAACTAATGCATAGCTGTAGATAGTTAGCTAACGATTTCTGCATTAAAAATTATTAACATTATTGTCAACATCATATTATTTTCATTTTCCACTAGCAAAGTATCTAAAATTATCAAGAGAATTTAAAGTTCGTTCTTTCAATTTAATAATAATGAGGTATTCCTCACAAACCAAACAAGCACTCTTTACAAGCTAACACTATTGTGTTAGTTTGTCAAGAATGCTTGAGAAGTGCCATTAAAAGGCTGTATTGTTTTTTCCATTACTTACTTTCGGTAGTTCCTTTGCTTTTGCAACGTGGTAGCCTCCTACTTCGATAACATTCGATGGATGAAGGCTAGGACCATTGGTAACAAAATATGTGTATAAAAGTACAGCTTTTACATCTTTTGTTAATTCTTGCAGTGGAGGAATATTGAAATATTTCTGAATTTGATTTTCATTTACTCTTCGACAAGTGTATTTATATAAAATGTTGCCAAGATTGTGAAAAACAAATCTTGGCAACATTTAGATACTATTATTCTTGAGGAAGGCGATCGTACACGGGCTACTTTTTATCGCAGTTATCGCCACACACACAGGCAGGACTGCCAAAAGCTAGTTTGACAAAAATAAAATACGCAAAAAACACACCTGTGTGATGTCTTGTTTTAGCTTTTTTGAGCGGCTGAGGCTACTTTAATGAAGATTTGGTCAATCAATTGAGATTTTCTCTGGAATGGTAGTTTATTCTGAGTTAAAAGTGCTTTATGGACCGATTGTCTAATTTTGAATTTAATTGAAATATCTTTTGAGCAACGTTGCCAACGTACTGCATAAAAGCAAATTAGCATCATTTTAATTAATCAAAATTTTAAGCGATACTTTTAGTTTAACAATTAATTAATATTCGTTTAATAGAAAATAGCACTATCATAAAACTTTGAATAGCTTCCATATAATGTAGTTTATCTCATCTGCTTGAGCCAGTGTCAACAAACTATATATATATATACCTATATATATTGCACTTTAAACAACAATTGTTGAATGCTGACGCTAAAAATACAATACAAGTTTTGTTAAAACACTTTTTATAAAGTGTATAGTATGGTGTGTGTCAACTATCAAATAAATATCAAGGCTGAAACGTAAAACTCGTGTATTCTGATATAAGATACATATGTCTTAATGCACGTGTTAAAATTAATCTGACATTCAGCTTTTTGATTACCTTAAAGAAATATTATATTTAGGTGAAATGAAAATCTTTTGTGGGATTTCTATCAGTAAGTATTTACGCAACATCTGACAGTTACAGGTATGATGCTCTCTTCTGTTCTCTATTATTGCTTATACATATTAGTGATATCCCTTTATTGCCCTTTCTTCTCGCTATACTCCCAATTTACCCAGATTTTGTTCAATATGCTGACCCTTTATACATACATAAATGAGGCTACAACTTGGGTAAACGTGGGCAAAACATAATAAAACGTGGTCGTTGAATATGTTCATGTTTGCCCCATCATGACTTCAATTTATATAATTTAGGTTTGTTAGAAATTATTGAATAACTTCACTAAATGAACATCTACATAAATATTGCGAATAAAAAAACAATTACAAAGGATATTGCGAAATGATTTTGCAACCAGTCGCTAAAATAAAACTTTTTACTTTAGATGAAAGAAAAATAAATACAACATCAGTATTACTTTTACATTTTTATGTTTTCTTATTTATATCAGAATACACGAGTTTTACGTTTCAGCCTTGATATTTATTTGATAGTTGACACACACCATACTATACACTTTATAAAAAGTGTTTTAACAAATCTTGTATTGTATTTTTAGCGTCAGCATTCAACAATTGTTGATGTAGTGATTTCTTATTTATATGAACTTTTACATATCGTATACCAAGTATATCATATTGTGGCAGCAAGTCAGATACGTAAACATTTTTCTGATTTCCCGGCAACACTTTTTCGTCCCATTTTTAAACTACTTTCCAGAGTAGTTCTAATATTTCTGCGACAATAGCTTTATATTTCTCTTTAGTGATTGTTACAACTTGTACCATAGGCCCAAAACTAATAAAGATGATTCCATGGTCTGACCTTTTTATACAAAAATTACGATTCTGTAATCAAAAATATTCAGTAATTTGGGATATTTTATAATCCATCATCATCATCAGCATAGTATCATCAGCATCAGCTTAGTAAATTGTAATTGTCCCAAATACTAATGATTCCGGTTTAATCATTGAATTTATTATAGGGTAGTAAATGTTAAAAGAAACAACATATATTACAATTAATTACGATGTTGTATTATTAAACAGCATTAGCATATTGCCTTTGAATAGAGAACAGAAAATCAGTCAGTGAATTTTGACCCTAATTTGCTAATAAACAAAGGAAGATAATTTGTTATTAGTTATCATGGCAGTCGTTGATAAAGCATCGGTTTATCTAAAATGTGCATGTACGAACCTAAGTATCTTATTTTATGTAGACACATAAGTACACCACTTCTTATGGTATGTACTATTTTGCTAAATTGCCTGTAGACAAAATAAAAATGTCTTTGATAATTCCTTTGATTTTACTACGTGGTGATCTTTCACTTCTATAACATTTGGAGGAAGAAGAGAAGAACCACTACCAATCAAGTGAGATACACTAACATTTTTATTATACAATAAGCTAACTCGTCCAAAGTAGGTACACATTAAAATACTGTTAGAGTTGTTTTTCATTCAATCTTATACAAAAAATTGCATAAATTGTAAAAAATAACTCTTTCTATGCAGTAGTATAAGGAAGGACTTCTCCTTCCCTCTAAGGATTGGAATGCTATGTAGTCTAAGGGTTTTAGTTCAAGTAATTTGCTTTTTTCTATTGAGGAAAACAGGATTTAGCAGTCGAGTAATGATGATCCCTGAGAGCGAAAGTATGGTTCGAACATAACGAATTGACTTTTGTAGTAAATGGGCACGCTCCTTGTATATCACAATATCAACGTCTGTATTAGGCCATTATAGCTTTAAAACAATTTGATAATTGTTGATTTTATAAACATAACAATGGAACTAATAAGAAAATTACACGACAATAATCATCGCGACACTATATACGTAGGTTATTAAGTATACGAGTTATATTTCATCAAGGATTTTTTCTTAGGAATAACTTTTTTAGAGAAATTAAATATAATTTAATTATATAGGGATGATAGTTCCTATGCTAAGTCACGCGCGAAGAAATCCTGAATTACAATTAACGTCTAAATTTAAGGAGAGAGTGTACTCCAAAAAGTTTACAAATGTATGCGTCCAGGATACATACCAACGGTTACCAATCTAATTCATTTTTTTTAACTCTTGTAGTTTTTTTTTATATTTGGAGTATTTTTTTAGTTTTCCACATTTTTTTCTATATTAAGAGCCTGCCAAAGTGACTCTACCTAGTAATGGAAAGCATGAATAAAATCCAAGACTTGACGTTTCCATGCTCATTGCGAGTGCATACAATGTTAGTTCTTATAGTGTTATAATAATACATTGATTCTTCAAAGATTTTGTATATTAAACTCGTTTTAAGCATATGTAAATAAGTTACATATGTTTAAAACAAGTTTAACAAGGTTAACCTTAGAGAATATTGTAATATTATATTCTTTGAGATTATTTCCGACATATATATATATATATATTATTGTAATTCATACATAGCAATTGTAAAGTTGAAAATAATATCCACAAATGCAGCTGAAATTATTTACAGAAACGAACAAATGCCAATTAATATACCTCTTATGACACATTATCATCAAACCATCAATATCTCATTTATAGTTTGAATACCGTTGTAGCGTCTAATAAACATTTTGTGTAAGTGCGATATACGAGTATCTACTTGCAATTGCTTATGTCATATTTGAAGGCGGTTAATTCTATATGATTTAATAATAATTGTATGTCACATACAACGTTTACTGTCTTATGTGTTGTCTATTTGCGTGTTTTACGTACGAACTTATTTTAACAATTTTTTAGACTAGTACGGTACTATTATCTATTTGGCGCCACAAGTATTAAACTAGTTATTGAGATTGTATATTGCGTATATTATCTTTGTATATTTAACAGCAGTTTTAAGTTTCTTTCTGTCTTTGCGTAGCATTTTACTAAGTAAAATTTAGTATATGTTAATATTTCAAAGATCAAATACTTGTAGGTATTTTTAGAGAATTGTAGTACGTAAATATTATTATTTTACTTTTTGTTAGACATAGAAACAAATAGTAGCGCGATTTCATTATAAGACGACAGGCGTAAGAAATATCCTTTGTGGTCTAAGATACTGGGCAAATAATTGTGCACTAATGCCTTTTTATTAGTTACAGGGTATATATAGGTATAAATGAGACTAATATAAGAAGGTAGTAAGGACATATGTAGCTTAAATAAACAGAAAAATATTGTTACAGTCAAATTCATTTAACGAAAATAAATAACAAATATACATAAACTCCAGTCAAGCATTAAACTCTATTCTTATATACTACATAATCTTTATAAAATAGATTGGATGTAAAATTTTATTCAAATTTTACTCTTTTCGTTCTCTTCTGTTCGTTATACTCAGTTTGTACATCGTTTTGACAACAGCAACAGCAAAGAACAGATAAAATTTTGTAAAACACATACGTTAAAATGTATAACACTAAGCCAACAAATGTTAGAACATCAAGTTGAAGTTGCTGATATAGGGGTATTTTTGGAGCTAGCGGTTGAAGACTCACCGCTCCTTGGTACCGAGCAACATACTCCGTCCAATATACAGCAGTTTCTAATGGTGAGATTGTCCGATCGTGCCATAGTCTTGATGCTAACTTGGCGCGATGTTGTCTCCTGTAATAATAGTTTTGTATGGTTAATATTTTGTTAATTCAAAGGTTTTCTACAAATAAAGTGGTGAGTATTGGTTCACACTAGAATTTTAACACAGTATATCCAATTACTATACTTTTATTAACTAATTACACTGACTCTTTCTTTTCTTTTGACATATTGCAACTTTTGGTGTCACTAAACCGTATAGGCCAGAACTGTAACCGAAATCACTCAAAGATCGGTTTCAAACCAGATTCGATTCGATTGGAATCTCTATTGTTACTAGGTCTCTATTAGCCCCTTTGCAGACAATTAGGGCGACCCTCGAATATCACGAGGTGCCGCTTTATCTACAAACCGTCATATAGGCTGTGCTGTGCGACAGGGTGGTGAAGTTTATCGACCGGAACGGAGTGGAGAATCGAAGGCAAGTGTGTTGCGGGGCTCCCCAGGCCTCTGTATCGGGCCCATTGTTATGGAACCTCGCACCAGTCTGTCCTCTAGCCTAAGTGTCGTCTGCTATACGGACAATACACTAATATTGGCTAGAGGGTTACGCTTGGATGAGGCGCTTAGGCTCGCCGAGCAGGGTGTAGCGGGTGTCGTAGAAAAGATCCGTGAGTGGGCCTAAAGGCGGCGCAGAAAACTGAGGCCATATGGTTCCACGTCCTATGTAAGCATCAAGAACCGCACAGATCATGTTTCCGGGTAAGTGATGTCAAGTGGACCAGTACATGAAGTATCTAGGTCTGATCCTAGACAGTCGGTGAAGCTTCGAAGAGCATTTTGGGCGATGAATCACCCAAGTGCGAGGGGTAGTAGGTGCACTGCATCGTCTGCTTCCTAATCTCGCGGGACCACGGGAAGAAGTCCGCCGCTTCTACACGGATGTAGTGAGATCTATGGTCCTCTATGGGGCACCCACTTGTTTTTATGACCTGGTGTATGCCTCCCGTTATCGGGCTCTATTCTGAAGCCTACACCGGTTGATGACCGTACGGATCGTGCGGTTTTACCACGTAATTTGTATAAGGTGGCAACGGTCCTAGCGCAATTACCGCCCTACGACATTTTGGTTGACATGGACGTGATGGTCCACGACCAAATTCATTCTGTCGGTCAAAATGGTGAAGAGGCTGCGCCAGACTATGAGTCCAGAATGCTGTGACGGAATGCGCATAAGCAAGTTCTGGAGTCTTAGCAGGTATGGCTCTAAATTCAGGGCTGTGCTAGCCAACGTATTGTCGGAGCCGTTCTGCCGAACTTCGAAGCATAGATAGAGAGGACGGACTGCGTCATCTATCGATTAACTCCCCCAAGCATCCGTGTCTATAGATCTCTATAGATTTAACTTTAGTTTATCATTTCATAGGAGACTTACTCAGGATCCAAAACTTCATTGATAGCGTCAAGAAGGTACTTTCTCTTCAGATCTTGGTAAGAGACGATAGCTGCAATTCCCGCGTCTTGTAGAGCTGCTGCATTACCATATTGGTTGCCAAACAATGGAATAGCGACCACTGGTACTGCGGCATCAACAGCTTCTATAGTACTCAGGATACCAGCATGAGATATAAAAGCTTTTACATTTTCATGTTCTGAAAGGTATAACATATTTTCTTTCTGAGTTTGGGGTCCAGAGCCATATCTAAGTACTTTTATCTATATTTCTAATTTTTCATTAAAAGAAAATATTTAATAATATTTTCACCGTGACTTCGGCTTATTCTAACAAACTATTATAAAAATTCAACAAGTTTATCTTTTTGAAATGGTAAAAACCTATAAGTACAAATCAGTAACTAATCTTTTCTTAATTTTGTTATAATTTCGTAGATAAAGTCAAAATTCGGCAACGTACTTATTACTAAATACTTAGGCACATAAATTTTGTTTAGTTTTTGGTAAGACATAGCGCGATAAGGGCTTGAGAAAATATAATTATCGAGCGTAATTATATTTATTCAAAACAAAAGACTACTAATGTATATGTTATATGTGACAGTGTAGTCCTGTATAAATATCAATGCTTTTGTACTTCCAATGAACTCTCTGGAAGTAATATAAGCATTGATACCCGGACTATAATTATGATTAATGTCTTATGTACGGTACTATTTATCTATTGTATATGATAAAAATTATCTTTACACTGACTATTAGAACGAGGCGCTTCTTTACATGTATTTTGATAGTTGTACCTGTATAATATATTTCATCTTTTACATCTACTTATTTGTTTCTTCCAATTTAGAAATTACTTTATAAACTGTGCCTAAGACCCGATAAACAATTTATACGACACATAAAATAACATGTGTAAATGTAGCTTACTTAAAATATCGTATTGTGGGAGCCATTTCATAGTCATAACATTTCTCGGCAGCTGCAGATTGTCGCCATTCCATTTCCAAAGGACCCTTAGAGGCAATTTAGCGAAGGTTGATAACAGTTCCTTTAATTTATCACTTGGGAGTGTGGAGTCCTTCACAGTAGAGCCCAGGTTAACGTATATTACACCATGTTCCGCCTCGTTTATAAATCTTTCTATTTCCTGAAATGTATTAAATAATTGCTATTACAATTTGTTACCATTTGTTTACTCAGAGCTGGATATTCAAGAGTGTTATTGATTATTTTGTACGTAGCTGACATGTAAACATTATATTAAGTATTCATTTGCAAGTAGCTAACCGTAGACGGTCGGTTTTACACTCTTAACAATCCTTTAAAAACCATTTAAGCTTGCGATAAAACTATTCTGCTAGTTCTAACTATTTGTCATATATTACATATGTTTATCCTATAACGTCTACATTAGACGAAATCTCACATTTCCATACGTATTACGTCATTCTGCCGTAATACTTCCATTTACTTTTTGCCAGTCACTATTTATAGGTGGATCAATAGATATACTCACAGTAGGTAAATTTTTTGCGGGCTGTACGTGTATTCCACCGATGTCAATAACGTTGTCAGGTCTGGCAACACCATTGTGTAACGACTGATGAGTGTTTACAAACGACAAACTGGCGTTCGACGCAATACTTTCTAATGTCGGCAGGTCATCGCCCAGGTACTTGTACAGATACACGTGGTCCGTTACTTGAGAACCAACGTAGTAAACCCAGTTGGTAATATGATATAATATATAACTCTTTAATCTCTCGAAATACCATGGCTCTCTGCCGTACGATAAGCCTGATTGACTTACATAGGCTGAGTTGAAATTAATACCGAGTCTGTTATATTGCCAGGGTTGTAAAGGCTGCGGATTGAGAGTAATGTAAGGTGCACTCAAATTTGCGGCCAGGGCCAGGCCACAGTCGCTATTAAACGATTCCACTAATATTACATCGTATTGAGGTCGTGTTCTTAACATATGAAGCACTTGATGATTATTCATTAGTATCTTGCAGTCATCATTACCGACTTTAGTTGCCACTAGCGTTTCGAAAGGTAAACGCGACACTTCATTCGCTATCACAGATTCAAAAGATAATCCTTTGTACACTTGATTGTCACTTAGTAAAATGTCTTTGTATGAAGCGGGGATATTCGGCATTTGAAAATGACTGATCAAAGTCACTTCATGATTCCGATTCGCCAATTCCCGAAAGAGCCCGCGATAAGTGAGGTAGTTGGTCCGATCAAACGAAGGAAAAATTCCGAGTATTTTGTAACTGTCTGTTGTAAATATTGTAGCGACGAAGAAAAACACGAAAACGGTGTGTTTTGCCATGGCCGGTACGGACGCGTTCGAGTTGCCGCACAGTTTGTTGATTACTAGGGCGTAAATGGATGCCGCTTACGTTACTGTCTAATAATAGTAGCTGTTATGAGGTAACCTTTGCGCTGACGCTACAACAGTTTCGTAAGAAACTAAAATATTCGGTGACTAAATGGAATTCATTGAACGTGACCTCGATTAATTTTATTCGCGAGCGTGTTGATGCAGTGGGGTCGTGTTACTGACTGTTTATACCTCACTGCAGGCCAGTTTTGAGATACGTTCTTCACTACCTAGACCGATAACCATATGATTCAATTTACTGATTAATTATTTATTTCGTCCTAATTATGCTCGTTATAAATTGTATAAATATGGGTAAATTGACGATCACGTAATCTTATGTCATTATATGTTATTTACTAGTCTGGAAATATTTGTTTATCATATTAAAGAAATTAAAGTTAAATGAGGATAATAAGTAGATCCAGATATCGTAGTTATATATTTATTTGGGCCTTACTAGAGTGGAAACTGTGCAGGGCAGCGGAGCGCGACCTTATAATGTTGCATTACCAAACAATGTTGCTATTGTTAACAACTGTTTATTAAACGGACACACATTAATTCCTACGCGTTTAGTTAGTGCTGTCTTGTGAGGGACACTATGTGTGATGTTTACGTTGTTTCGGTTAAATTTGAAGTACAGTCAGTATTAGTTAGACATTACTAGCTAGTATTCTAAACATAGATGGGGTCAGTAGTAGTACAGTCTCTGCGTATTTAAAGTACAAAGGACAGTAAAAAATATGGGAAATTAGCACTAATGGGCGAAAACTTACTGATTGATTTAATCATGTTAAGTGACTTCTTTTATGTTATTTTAATGTATCTAATAATGTGTAATGTTAGTAAAAATACATTAATGTTAATATATTTTAGTTCACTTCTTAATGTTAATTGTAACTGTGTATTTTTAATGTAAGTATTTGTATATTAAAGTGATAGAATATAACAAACTAATGAAGGTAACAATATTACTGCTAATGTACTATGTCCTAACAAATTTATTACTATTATGTAAAAAAAATATTTTGAATTAATTTTAACATTGAAAAAATTTGCTCTGGCTACGTATGGACAATCAAAAATGTTCCTCTATGTAGTTAGTAGTAGTAGGTTCTAATTTTTACTTTTAAGTAGACAATCCCAAAATATATAAACTTTTGTAGTAGTCGTGTAATGCGTGTGGCGAAGGCTTACCTCGTGTTGTCACCAACCGCGACTAGATATTATCGTGGGGTTTCAGCTAGGGTTACCACAGCTGTGAATAAAGAAATTAGAAACGACGATACTGACATAGAGTTAGGAGTTAATGAGAGGAAATACATTTTTGTAGGCTGACCTACAACAAATTTAAGAAATAGAATGATAACATTACGTAATTGATGACATAACGCTATTCCATTTTTTTGTCTGCATATTACATAACAACTTAACCTAAATTTGTCCACATATGTAACTAGTTTTTACCCGCGGCTCCACCCGCGTGTAAGACTGTTATCATGGTAAATAGTAGCCTATCTGTTATTCTAATGTATAAGCTATATTACTGTAAAGGTTCATCTAAATTCGTTCAGTAGTTTTTACGTGAAAGAGTAACAAACATCTATACAAACTTTCACACTTATAATATTAGTAGGATGTAATACTTCAATTTAGTTTTCACCGATAAGTAGCAGATTTTAAGTAGGACCGATTATTTTGCAAATTTTCACAAGTAGCAAGTTTCATAAGTTTACATAAGTATTCCATAAGTTTTAGAAACTTTATTACTTATTTTATAATTATATGTCTATAGAAAAAATAAAATCATGAACCAATTAGAATTTATAAGGAATATAAAGAGTTAAAAATTAAAAAATATTATTTAAAAAACAATGATCAGCAAACTGTGTTTCTTACAGACAAAATAATATAAATCTAAAAAAAATCTATTGTACTAATTTTAATGGTATGTCATATTTCGCATTAAAGTTAGTACCATTTGGTTAAAATTCACGTAAATAATCTTAAATATATATTTTATTCCAAACAAACAAAATTTTATGAAAAATTTGTTAACGTTTTTCTATGAACTTATATCATTTAACATTATTGCAAGTTTTATTTGTAAAAATAAACAAAAGAAGTTTTTATTACTATAATTATGATGGTGTTTAAGATATAAAAAGTATGTGTGCTCAGTGGAATATATCATCTACTCAAAAACTTCATATTCGTTGGTATACAATTGCCAACCCTGTAAATTGCCAGAAAAATTCCAGACAGTCGGATTTCTAGTAATCAGGGTCTGATAGGCAGTATTTACTTGTAAGCTGCTGAACCTGAATAAATAAAAACTTCTTCTGTTTGAATGCAAAAGATAAAGATCTCGTTCAAAATGTAACATTTGATTTATATTAATCCAAAATTTACGTCTGACGGTATCAGAACATCTTGACTTACCTACCAAGATAAAAATAGATTTGAGAACAATAATTTCGTACTATCGTAATATCGTCGTACTGCTGGTATACGAATTGCATAAACTACATTCAATGTAGTAACTATTGGCGAGTTGATCTTTTCTTTTTTTTCTTTTTTTCTTTTTTAAAAAAGACGACGCCCGCATTAGGAATAAATCCTGTGTCGCGGGGGACTTTACAAACATACAAGAAACGGACACAAAGAACACCCAGACTCAGAACAACAATTTGTGGATCACACAAAGTGTTGTCCCATGTAGGATTTGAACCCACAACACAGCGAAGCGGAGAACGGCGTGGCGACCGCTTTAACCACTAGGCCAATCGTGCAGTCTGATGATCATTATATCCGTTACGTCATTTGTGCGATAGTTATAAAATATTCAATATTATGCGATGATCTGTGATCGGCTGATCGAAGATAATCAAATGTTGCTACCTACCGCTCAAGTATTTTTCCTTGATAAAATTTAAAGACCACATGGTCATTAAGATTTATCATATATGTATGTATATAAAAATCAAGGTAAGTTTAGAAAATAAATTTTAAATACATGTTAATGTTATATTTTGTGTTTCTCCTTTCTTGTTTGACGTAACAAAACACCTGTTTTTACAAAAGAGTTTGGCATCGTGTTATCTGATAAATATCTTCTACATGTACAAAGAAGCCCCACAAGCGCTCCCTGAAAGAGATCTCAGTTTGTCCAAGCCACAGTCCCGTGGTCTATTATATTCGCATTTGTAAAAGACATTAGTACCGAACTCGGGCCATCGACAACATAAAAATGTAATTACAAGTGGGAAGTTCGTAGCCCACTTAAATATAGATTTACCCTTTGAAGAGCGATTTGATGGGCTCGTGAGGTGTTAGATCAATCATATCTCGATTGTGGGCCCTACTCTCAATTATTCTCTTCTCAGGATTGATAACTTCATTCATTTTTCAAATGTTCTGCCACCTCGCTGTTTTTGTGATATAGCTATTTATCTGTTAATATAGTTTATTACGAAGCGTAAATAATTTATTAAATGAAATCTACTGCTCTATAAGTTTTGTATTTAATGCTACATATTACTCTAACTAAGAAATGGCGGTGATATACGTACTTGTCAGAATTCTATCAACAGTATTCTTTTGATTAATTTCGACTAGAATTGACTTAGAAATCAATTTTAATTATAAATAGGAGGTTAAAATTAACATATTTTGGCATTTTGAGTTGAACTTACAATCTAATTAGGAGTGGATTGTAGAATTTTGCAGTATATCTAGTTAATTTCACCGATTTACATAAATATGAGGAAATGGCCGTTTAAATGTTAAATTGTGTGTTGGTAAATTTATAAAATCACAATGTTCTACTATTGGCGCCTGATGAAAAATTAATAATCCTCAAGAAATAGGTATAACTATTTGTAACAAGTAAGTAGCTATAACATCTTTATTGCATAGAAAATAAAAAGATAATACTTTTTAGTTACCATAGATGCGTTTATTCATTAATAAAATTAGGTACTTTGGTTATCAGACAGATGTCAGGTGATTCACTTTCTCTTAGACAACTAGTCGTTATATGCACTATGTATATATATATATATATGTCTTTACTTAACTGTACTTATTTTGTTTTTAATGCTATGCGTGTCAATATCAGTGTAAAAGAAACATTATAAAAATTTTTTAGGTCTTTCGTAGCGTACTAGAAATAAAACATCGAGATGTTTTAAATAATAACTATTAAACGACGATGAAACGAGTCTAAAGAGGCAGTAATGTACAAAACTGACCCTGCACAGCAGTGTTTGATTCCATTTTTTAATTTAACTATTTTAACAAAAATTGTCCACTTTTTTCAGTAGTTATGCTTATTTCATTCAATTATAAACACATTATTTAAAATATTTAAATATTTAATTTCATAGTATTTTTAAACTATTTTTTCTCTGTTTTTATGGATAAATCTTCATACGGTAATCAAAACTGGTCCACCATCGTAATGTTAATGTTTTGTCTTTGTCTGATTACAGTGACGGTATTGTTCTTGTGACGTGTGTAAGTAAGACATGCGCATGTTTACTTTCAAAGGGCATCGACCACTTTGTATTGCTTCTTAGCCTAGACGTGAATAATTTAATGTTGAAATAACAATATTATTTTCCAATGACCTTTACCCAATAGAAAACATAACTTTAAGAAGTTTAAGTCAGTTATAAATAGAGTAGTCACAATAATATACATGCAGTAGTCAGAATAATATAGAACGCATTGTTTCTAGTTACTATTTATTTTTTCATTTTGATCAGATTAGTCGGATAAAACAGTCACATTCATGGTACGAACGAGCGCGCGCAAAGCGAGTGACAGGTGACGTAGACAGGAAATATACGTAGACATTAGTCAAGTGTTGCTGGGTACGAAAAAGAAATGCAACTAGTACAATTTTTACGTTTTGTATGTATTTTTTAAGGATTTTAAGGAAAACTATGTTAATGTACATAAGTAGTTTTTAGAGACATTTTTATAAGTTATTTTAATTTTTGTCGTTAAATGTTTTCTCCTACTGCATTAAATTATTTTTGACGTGACAACACGAACGATTTCTACTAACATGAATCAAATGATAAACTTATTAAAAACATTTTGACATACGTTATTTTAGATAGTGACCATAATTGACCATAACAACACTGTCCAGGTTCAGGCTAAGATTGGTCGATGTCGTTTGTAAGTTGACACAGTTCAAATTAGTTCAAAAACGGCTACGCTTTTTTCGATGTGTGATTATGAAGTTTTGCTCCTCTTTACATTTAACTCAATGTACTCTTTCATCATTTGAGCTTCAGCTTCAGACTTTTAAACAATTTCAAACCAGATATTGTAAAATCCGCAAATATGAAATTAAATTTCTTAAGTTCGTTTTCATATACAACAAATTATCTTGATATAAATAAACGTAACAGTGCCCTGTAAATATTAAAACACGTTATTAAACTCACGTCTGCTGTTTCACGATACGGTGTTATCAGCATATCATTGTATGTCTATAAGAGTTGGGTGTGGAAGTACAATTCAGAGAGGCTCTTTCTATGAGTAAAACAACAAACTAATTAAGTTCTCAGTATCTGATGATGAACTGAAAATATTTGTTCTGAGGTTAGAATGTTTTCCATATATGTTGGTAAGTATTTATAAAGAAAAAATACGAGTATTCTATCAGTCAATGTAGCAATTGTGATTATACGAGATCTGCTTAGCTTGAAACTAAGTGGCGTTGTGTGTCACATATCCAAAAAAATATTATTATTAGCTAAGTAGTTCAAATAGCGAACTTTTAATAGGTTTGAATAGTTTCGTATTTATCGATTGCACAAGTTTAGCTATTTAACGTATTATAAATCTGTGTTCTATTTTTAAGTTTTATTTTAATTTTATATGATATCTTATTTCTGCTCTATTTAAATATATTAGTGAACCATTATTTAGTACATTGTTATATTGATACGCACCAAAATAAAACAATTGTTGTTAGATTGATGAAATACAAGTTGTCTCTTATTATTTCATATCCGGAGGCAAAGCGGTGGTGATGTCATAATTTTGTTGAAATTCGCTACCCAAAAGTAAGTTAATAAGATGTATTGATACGATAATAAAAGTAAACTTTTGGTTATTAAATAGAAGATATTTAGAAGATTTATAACAAGGTTAAATAATAATGGCTATAATTTTCCTTAGAGTTAAACGAACGATTAAGTAATAATAATTTACATAATAAGCATATATATATATATATATATATATATATATATATATATATATATATATACATTTATGATTGTCTTTTATGTAACTAGCTTCTGCCCACGGCTTCGCTCGGATCGCTTTCACTGGGATTTTGTCTGCCACATTAAGTTTCGTAACAGATCATTTTAAATAAATATAAAGTATCCTATGTTATTTCTAATACCTCCAAGAACATGTGTACAAAATTACATTATGATCGGTTGAGTAGTTTTCGCGTAACACCGTAACAAACAAACTTACATTCGCATTTATAATATTAGCAGGGATGTGATGTAATTAGAGCTAACTTTATAAACAATATTTGATGTGAAAAATGGTAAATGATGATGGGCCTGTGGTCCTTGTATTTAGTGATCCTGACTGTAAAGGCATAGATTGCGGGTTCGATTTAAGCCGAGGATATATTTTGTGTGTGATATATATTTAATGTGTATGTGTTAAAAATATATAAGTGTGTTTGTCAGCAGCCTGCTCACCGTTATACAGGCTCCGTCTAGTTTGGGATCAAATGCTCGTAAGTGAGTTACGTGAGATTGTTATTATGTTCTTATACACACACAAACATGTCACTCATGTGACAAGGCTGGAGAGATAACCTGACTTTCATGCTCTGGCTGGTCTATATACTAATAAACATATACGTCTAATGCATATTATTTAAGTGTAGTTATTAATATGAACCCTAAGCCAAATGGATCGTAAACTCCCGTTGGATGCTAGAGCCTAAGCGGAAGTGAAACGACCTCGCGTATTATGCCTAACGCTCTATGGAAACTATTAATGGCATATTGCTTAATTGAAGCACATACGATAGAACTTCGTTTCACTAAGTGCAGATATATGCGGCGACCGCTTTAAGAGCCATCTATAATGTACACGAACGGGTCTGAGGTGCTCCTGAGCAAGTGTTTTAGTGTAATTATCGCAGTACTATACATATGTACATGTATTATATATTTGTACAAATTTTACATAGATATTTCGTGCATTAAGTTATGAATGTGTTATGAAGTGTAAAAGGTTTATTTTTGGCCAAGGATGCTTCGCTGTGGAGTGTTATATGTTAAAACGTTTATCTCTTCGAGAGTAAATTACATCCTGCGGATAAGGGACGTGTTCGCATCAGCCATGTTGTGATTTTAGAGCATTCGGTACTTTTATTCTTAAAAATATTGTAAAGGAAACTTCTTAAAATTTCCATAGTGAATTTATCAATTAAAATTTAGCATATAAATCCTAATTTATTACTACTGTTGTAAACAAAAAGTATTAAGGTGCAATTTTACAAGTAGGAAACTTACCTATAAAGTAATTGTTTTCTTAAAACTTCGGCAAGAATCAATATGTTAAAAGTGCAAAGACATTTGTCTTTACTTTAACTAACCAAAGTGGATTGCATTATAACAAAAATAAAATATAAATATAGGAATATTAAAAAGAAATACATATTTTTTGACTATGCATGCCGACGGACAAACAATGTGTGAATTTAGTTTGTTACAAACTTTAGGATGTACGAGTAAGAATTAGAAAAGAAGTCAATATAACATAATGTTATGAAACTTTAAACGCGAGTGATAAAGTTATTCCATTCAAATGTCAACACAAGTAGTTGGCAAGTACAAATTGATTATAATGTTAGTAGGATTAATTGAAAATTGAGCTTCTGTTCACACAGAAGAGAAAAAAGAGAGTTTAAAGAGTGCTGCAGTTGAGTTTAAGAACTTTGGATACATACGAAAATAAAATTTAAACTATGACGGCGCGTTGGAAAAGTTGCCCCTAATGGAGCTTCTTATTATTTTAATACTATATTTGTGATAAAGTAACAATGCATGCCTATAATAATTTAATCATTGCTAGTATAGTGGTCTCTTAAGTTAAAAAAAAAAAAAAAATTTGCATACACAAAACTCTTGTTATAAGAGTAAATTATTAAGTTTTGTTGTAAGTTCTTGCACTAGTCCTATATTCTGAAATCTAAAAAAGTCAATTAAATATTGGTTTCTACAAACATATATGTATTCATATACATAAATACATATATATACACATAAATACATACGTAAATACTTACATATATATAAATATATATATATACATGAATAAATACATACATATATACATACAAAAAAGAACATAGATATAAAAATATATATATGGTTTCTTGTTTCCCATCATCATCAAAAATAATAACAATACGGTGTAGATATAATATGTAGTTTCTTGCAATAATTAATTTATATGTGTGTAAAGGTGAATGTCTAAGATTCTAATATTAGTGTATTATGTATTTTTCTGATGATTTTGAGTGTTTCTATGACCTACCCAAACGTCCTGCTTTTGGTAGTGTTGCGTTTCGAGTCGTTTATCTTGACTAATACTGGTTAGATGACACGATGTCTGTAACTCGTATGCCGTCTGTGTGGTCAGGCTGACTCAAAACTATTTTCTACAAAAGGCCAATCCGGATCCTATACTGTATTCGCTTAGTTTTTATTTAATTAATGTTTACGGATTTAAAAAAAAACACCTCTGTGGCTTGGTTCGGCATTTCTGCCCAGAGTGAGTCTTAGGAAATGATGGTGTTTACAATCTGTAAAGTCTGATGTGTAAAAATATCTGTAAAAGATTTACTTGCTGAAATTTATCACCATCTATTTTTTTTTAAAATTTGTGAACCTGAAAAACATAATTTCAAACGAGTAATCACGTGAATAGAAACATCAGTGTTCACTTGCAAGTGGGTCACGACGTCATCTAAAACACCTTGCGAAGGGAGGGAATGACTTGAGGGTGGAATATCTTTACACTAGTTTGTGTTTACCGCA
Source organism: Hypercompe scribonia (assembly GCA_949316085.1). Classification (NCBI taxonomy): domain Eukaryota; kingdom Metazoa; phylum Arthropoda; class Insecta; order Lepidoptera; family Erebidae; genus Hypercompe; species Hypercompe scribonia. The sequence continues at coordinate 10,370,414 of OX438981.1, read as the reverse complement.
ATGCATACATAGAAATACAATAGAACCTAGTACTTTACTTACATTCCGTGAAACTCAATAGGTGAATAAAGTTCAGTTTGTATTTTAAGCTTTGTTTTCCGGGCAAAGATGAAGTTCAGTTCCGAAGCTGTTCTTCATAGATTTGAATAATTGGCTGTACAAATATTATACTAATGCCGTTAGAATTAAGGACTATTTGTAGAACCTTTCAAATCAATTTAACTGTAACAAATTTTTCGACGGAACGTTTGAATAAAATTATTCCTAAAATAATCCTAATATTGTACTCAAAGGTTGTGAAGATACTTCATATTTCAGTCCACTTTCATCACGATATAGATTATATTTCTGAATTATTTCAACACTAGATGACACACGATAAGACACAAGATGTCTTATTGCACTTAAACTAGTCTAATTTTTAAACATTTTTCTGTTTTGTAATGTGTTATATAACTAATAGTTTATTATACAGATTCTTGATATCTTAATTTAATTGCCTTTGGTTTTAACTAAATGTTTAAATTATGATGTTAAGATTTTATTCCCTTTGTATTTATTCCAGTCTATTAATAAAACGTTAGTTATTTTAGGTAAAAATCTATTATCAAATTTAGTAAAAATCCATTGACATATAATATAAGTCCACGTAAACTAATTTTTGATTTTACAGGAACTCACTAACAAATTAACTCAAATATTAGGCCATTGCTTATATGCAAACATTAAGCCATCTTTTCTTATGCTGTATTAGGCATATTCTAAGTTAATGGAACTTTATTTCCGTGTAATGGTACAAATAATGATCACTTATTGCCTTCACTTTGTGAATATGAGAAATTGAATGAGGCTTATTAAAATATGAAAATTTATGTATCTCATTACAATCAATTCTGTAAAAGTTTTTTAGAACTTCATTTTAACAATTTTTATTTAAGAAAAGAAAATGGATATAAAAAATTAGAGCATTTTAAGTTAACGTTGGTTGTTGTGCAATAAAAAATGTTTTAGAAGATAATATAAAACAGCGTAAGAGAGGGATGTAGCCGCTAGCGGGTAGGGGCGCGTAATCCGCCCCAGCGCTCCGGACACTGCAGTCCATCCCTAACAGAGAAAGGAGTAGAGAGGTTCCTAATTGTATCTCTGAGAGTAACAATGTACTTGTATGTACTCACTAGAACTATTTACTAGTATTTATAGGCATGAGTGCTTCCATAAAGGAACTTGAATAAGTACAACGCTTACAAAAAATGTAGTTTTCGGTCGACCGAATAGCACTATATAAAAACACACTTGACACACGATTCAACATATACTCACTGATTGACTGCCTCGGTGGTGTAATGGTAGCGTATGCGAGATCTGTGCTTTGCGGTATCGGGTTCCATTCTGAATCGAACCGAATGTTTGCATGATCTGCAAATATTTGTTTCGGAGTTTGGGTGTTTTCTATGTATAATATGTATGTATTTATATCAGTTGCCTAGTACCCAAAAGTACAATCTCAACCTTGCTTAGGTTAGCGATGATTATTAGCTGGCGTTGAGTGGCAAATGTCTGAAATATTTATTTATTTATTTAAATATTTATTTATTTATAAATATATAAAATTACTATTTTAAGTAGATATATATCATAGATTGGAAGACGGCTCCTCAACGATCTTCCAAGATGTCATTGAGGGAAGCTTATAGCTAGTGTTAGATCCAATTATAAACTGTTATAATCAAAAAACAGTGTGAGATGATTGTAATGCCAGAAATATATATAGATGTTATTCAAATCCAGGAGAGACGATTGCGTATATAGTTTAAGAATAAATAGATTTTCCATTGATGTATAGTTGATAACTGTAGCAAGTATATGGAGATATAATCTGAAATAAATAGCTAGATTTTGCGCATTGAGGATTAACGACAGTGTACCACAGGGCAAAAAAGAAGTCAGTATTGGACCGTAGAACACTCAATAATATTTAGTTTAGTAAAAATAAACATTGAGTGCTGAACGCCAAGTCAACGCTTTTGAACGTTTAAGACTCGAGTGTTAACCGTTCGAGCCTTCAAGACTCGCGAACATTGAAGACTCGAGGTTCGACGCTCGAGTTGCCTCCTCAACTGTCGAAGTAGTACCATTTTAACTGGGGATACATTAATAATTTTCTTATTAGATGTTATTTTTTATTCATTATGGGTTGAGACATGTTTATATACTTCAACTCAAATAGGGAATTATTTTGATGTCATCTTTGCATATATTATATCTAAAAAGAAAACAGATTATGTATTAAAAATGTTTTCTTCGTATTACTAAGTAGTAGTATTTAAGGTTTACGATTTTCTTAGCTAATGCAGAGCTATGGTTTATTAACTCGATAGCATATAGGTACAACAAAAATATCAGATCTTTTTTTTAAGATAACTATAAATAAATTTTAATTTACAAATAAAACTCTGTAGTCTGTACTACTTAAGCAAATTTATCTATTACCAATATTACAAATATACACTACCGGTCAAAAATCTTAGCCCACCCCATACTTCATTCATTAAATTTCAAAATAATACACTTTTAGCAAATTTCCCTTTCATGTTGTCAAGCGAAGGTTTAAACGGTGTTATACAAACCAAAAATAATAGTGCCCATTAATTGTTTACTTCATACGAGCGCATGTTTATATTTTGTCGGTGAGTGCGTCAAGTTACAATTTGCGAGTACCCGCTGATTCGTTTATTATTCTTTAACTGTGAATTATTTCTTCGGCGTTTATAATTGCAGTTTAGTCCCAGTTAGCCTTGTGAGACGCAATAACGTACTGTGATTTATACTTTTTGTACCAAGACATCTTTTTGTGAAGTTCGAATACGAATTGCTATCGTTTTCGCAAATTCAGACCTTTAAGTTTTAAAATGGATAAAACCAAGGAACTATCAGTTGAAACTCGTGCTTTAATTACAAGTCTTCATAACCTAGGTAAAAGTAACCGTGCCATTGCCGCCGAACTAAAAATACCTCCACGTACCGTGGACTACAACGTGAAAAAATATGAATCCACTGGGAGCTTTGGCGATAGAAAACGTTCAGGGCGGCCTCGAAAAACCACAACAGCTGAAGATCAACGTATTATATTGATCAGTAAACGTGATCGACGACTCACGGGTCCAGAGATAGCAGCTCAGATCAATGTGTCTAGGGATCAGCCTTTGAGTACTTCTACAGTGAAAAGGAGATTAAGAGAAGCTGGACGTCAAAATAAAGTTAAGAGGTTGCAGTGGGTTAAAGAACATAAAAATTGGACGCCTGAACAGTGGGAGAGAGTATTATGGAGTGATGAGTCAAAATTTGAGGTTTTTGGGTCTAAGAGAAGAGTCTTTGTGCGCAGGTCAAAGGAAGAACGGATGTTAGATCCATGTGTTATCCCAACTGTAAAACATGGCGGAGGCTCGGTGATGGTTTGGGGATGTTTTGGAGGGCGGGCGACTGGAGAGCTGGTAAAAATTGAAGGGATTTTGAAGAAAGAAGGCTATAAAAAAATATTAAAGGAAAATGTTGTACGTTCTGGTCAACGCCTGATTGGAAGAAAATTTGTCTTCCAGCATGACAACGATCCCAAGCATTCCTCGAAGCTGTGCAAAGAGTATTTGAAAGAATTGGAAAGGAAGAATGTACTGGAAGTAATGATTTGGCCGTCACAGTCGCCCGACCTCAACCCGATTGAGTTGTTGTGGGACAAATTGGACAGGGAAGTCAGAAAGCAGTGTCCTACTTCCACTTCACATCTTTGGAATATCCTGAAAAACGAATGGAACCAAATAGACGACGATTATTTGTCCAAATTGTTACAGAGAATGCCAAGATTGTGCGCCGAAATAATTAAATCAAAAGGGGGTTACATCGATGAAACAAAAATTTAAATATATAACAATTACAGACTGTGGTTTTATTATTACTATATTCTTATCGATATATGTTCTATAAAATAAAAATATCAAAATCGATTGTATTGTTTTTATTTGTTGTGTATCACGCAAATTGTAGGGAGGGCGAAGACTTTTGACCGGTAGTGTATATATGAATAATCTCCGTAAAGCGAAATGGTCCCAAAGGAAGCGATAAAACTTTGTGACAATGAAAATCGACTCGGGCAAAGCCACTGACTTAGTATATACAATAAAACGTAGTTATTAAAATTGATTGACAAATTAATTTACTTTTTGCATACCTTGTAGATACTCGCAATTAAGCTCCAGCGATTTAAAGCTGTTTCTTGTGTGTTTGTTAAAACAGTATGATTCGAGCCTTTTAATGCCGACACGAGTGTTTTTACGACACTAATAGTGTTCTTAAATTTATCATTAATAACCAACATATTTAGTTTGTCGAGCACAATATACGGAACAGTATTTATTTAAAGAATCTTTTTTGACGATTAATGACGACTCCACTGGTTTTGATAGTTCCTGTAACAGGTCAAGTTTAAAAGAGGTTGCACAAAAATTTCGACTCCAGTGACAAATCTACGGCGAAATACTGGACCACCATTGTTGGTATTGTTATAAAAGCGAGACTTTGTGGTTTGACAGAAAGAAAAGGAACAAAGAGAATTTATTATATTTTGAACTACATTTTGTTATTTCAGAAAATTGAGCTTATATTGAATGCAATTAATGGAGCATTCTCAGGATTTCTCATCTGCATCACTTACTAACATCACAGAAAAGTAACTTGCATTCTTATTTATATATTATTTATGTACATTTTTGAAAATCTAAATCACAAATATGAATCTCTTTAGTAAAGAAAAACGTATTGTCATTTTGTATTGATGCTACTGCACTACCGCAATGTATGTAGGTGTTGTGGTAGTGCAAATATAACCCCCAAAGTTATATCCATATTCACATAATATTCATATAGACTTTACCACTAAAGATCACGACTTCAGCTATAACAACATAGCGCTTACAGTGCTTGGCTGATTTTAAAAAATAAGCAGTATAAACCTGTCCTAAATTTTATCATCGACTGCACGACTGACCTAGTGGTTTAAGCGGTCGCCACGCCGCTCTCCGCTTCGCTGTGTTGTGGGTTCAAATCCTACATGGGACAACACTTTGTGTGATCCACAAATTGTTGTTCTGAGTCTGGGTGTTCTTTGTGTCCGTTTCTTGTATGTTTGTAAAGTCCCCCGCGACACAGGACTTATTCCTAATGCGGGCGTTGTCTATTTTAAGAAAAACAAAAAAAGAAAAAAAAAAAAAACATAAAAGCGGTCTCGAAATTCTTATACCAGGATTCGATTACTTAAAATAAATAAAAAAGTAAAACTAGTCTATATATTTTGAGTTCGAATCACCCTGTGAATAATTACTGAAAGTCTATCAATTCCCCTTTGATTGAGGGCAGGTATTTAATCGTGGTGGATTACACGGGTGCCCTGTCATCATATGCCTCGTCCCACGGATCTTCGGCTCTAATCCATTTCGTAATCAAAGTGATTTTCTGCCACTGCCATCCTACTTCTGTCCTGTACTCCCACAATGGATTAAATCTTTTAGACAATACCAAACTTGTTCGTAATACTTTGTATTATACGTACACGTAAAAATTCGTAATCAATTAAAGTCAGTAATTGGTGGTTGCGCAAAAAATTAGGGGTAAAAGAAAATTACAGAATAAGTTCTAATATTCTCTTCTGTATACCAAAGTTTTATTGCTAACAATCCTTAATATGTAATCTAATCAACTCAATAAACTGCATATAGTTTTTTAGCGTGAGCATTCATAAATTCCGTCAATCAATTGGAGAGATATCCCTCACGAGCAGAACAACACGTTCTAAGTAGAAAGTCCCAGTTCTATATCTTTTAACAAAACAACTATATAAGTAAAGAAATTCAGTTTTGTTTACATAATATAAGCTAGGATTGACGTGAGTGATTGTTAATAGAATAAACTCAAGTCAATTTTTTTTTATTTGCGGCCCTCCAAAATGATTCTAGTGTACCTGATGGAAAGCACAAATGAATCCAAGAGTGATGGATATCATACACATTGCTCATACAGACAATACTGTAATACCCACAACATGGCGACCTAAGAATATATTTGTATAACCTCGGGATGGATGTATGTCACACAGACTTTAGTCATTATCATGTTAAAATTACATTTATTTCAGAAAGCAAAAGTTTAATTTACTGTCTTCGGAATTTCAATGTATAGATCTTTCCCACACACAGTTGACTACACAGTTTCAAAAGGAGCATCCATATATATGGATACTCCTTTTCAAAAGTTATAAACGCTAATAGTAACCACTTAGTATAACTCAAAATGTTTATTTATTGAAACGAAAATTATTGACAATTTAAAAATGGTATATATATTGATAGAAAAGAGTCATAGAATGCAGTAAAAATATTTACATCATTTACATACCAGTGTCAGAAATTCTTGCGCAGCATCACCTGCTGGTGGCCTTCCCAGAAAATGCACGTCGGGTAGAGAAGTCTCGATCTGTTGTAAGTACAATTACGAGCATTACAATTTAATTACTCATTCTTTTATATCAAAGTATCGCTTATATGCTTTTTACATCATATGCAGCGGTTGTGGGACATATAGCTTAATGTGGAGCAATAGAGTTGCACCTGCTGTTAGCTAGTTTAATTACATGGCTCATTAATCGTAGTCAGAGAGCGAGGGGCTGTGGACATAGATGAATTGAGCTCGGCCTTCAATATTTTAACTATGTGAGCTACGAGCGTGTCTATGAATGACTAGTATATATTACTATTGGACTAAGAACCCGTATTGCTTTATGGCAACGATAAGTCCTCACTGGCTGACTAATACTAAATAATAACTTCAACTGCTTCGAGTTCTTTTGCTTATGTTTTAAAATTAAAATTTTAAATTTTGTGTAAATACAAGCGATAAAGATAGACCGTAGATGAGTGGCAAATTAATTAAGAATCTTACTTTTATATTTTTTTTAATTTAAATTAGCATACCGTCTAAACAAGCACTACTATAGTTGAACGTCGATGATTTTCGTAATTTACAAGAAATCAATTTCTTATCTTCTATTAAATCCAACATTACAATAATTACACGACCAGCTAATGGGCTTATACCAAAATCAAAACTGCTCCACCGCTCATTTTTGATCTTGCATAAATAACAATGAAAGTATTGAATCAATCATATCGAGAAAAATATATTGTATAGTTAAGAATATACACTAAGTTCTATGTGATGTGAAAACACGATTATAAAAAAATAGAAATTCACAAACTGCCCTCTGAATTTTATAAGTAAACCGAAGAAGTCAATAAATATTTTACCATTACTAAGTAAACTTTTATATTAATACTTCATAGTACAATACGTGTACTATGTGATCAGAATTTAAAATTATGCTTATTTTTTGTTGCTAGAAATTAAATGCTAAAATATTTCGTGTGGGCCGACGAGCGACCCGTGTCAGCCGCAAAAGTCCACGCATGTCAGGGTTCGTATGGGGAACTTGCGTCGCTCGCTCTTACACCTAACCGTCAAAACTGTACCTAAGAAAATATAGGATAGGTGCACCAGTTTCGTGATCACTGGACGGACTTTTAGTATTTCTATGAGTAACATAACGACACTTACATATATCTGGGGTATTTTTAAATAGTTGTGAAAAATAATTTACACATTTTGAAAAAAAAAAGATTTGTTCCAGTACCAAAAAAGAATTGATCAATATGCAAGACGACGTAGTGGTGTGTAGTTTATTAATAATTAAAAAAATAATAGTACTGCGCACGATGTTCAATAATAAGTTTTAGTCAATAGTATATACATAGTTTTATACTGTACAGACAAGTTTTGTTTAATTAGAGCGATAACAAAATTTTTGTTATTATTTAATATCATTTTGGTAACTTTATGCATAATACTATGATAAACAACTACATGAAAATATTATGCATAAACAATATAACGCTGTTGTGGAGAACCTTGTTGGAGGCCTATCTCCAGCGCGCTAGGAGGTCCGGATGTGGTAACAACAGCTGTTCCCGGATCCTTCCTATCCCAGGCGCAGAGTGGCACACCGTGTGGTTTTAGTCGGTCCGATTTCGACATACCACCGTAAAACACGGTGAGGTGACAACCCGAAGGGGTTTCCACATATTAAAAAAGGCCTATCTCCAGCAGTGGACGTCTTGTGGCTGAGATGATGATGATGACAATGATTTTGATAAAATGTTAGACAGCAAACGCATGGTGGCAATTTGACAAATACAGCATTATTTTTTTAAAAAATAATCCCATACTTAAAAAAAAAACAAAATTAATGAAATAAAAAAAAATCTTAGTCGAACAAAAATTATTTTGATTGGATGTGTTGTAGAAACGTAATTTCATCGATAAAAACCTATCAATTAAAAATATAAAAATTGTATCACACCAATGTCGAGTACAGGGGACAGGGACCAAGCTACAGGAGGTTAATCTGGATGTCGTAATAGAAGCGGTTCCCGGATCCCTCCTATGTCAGGCGCAGAGTGGCACACCGTGTGGTTTTAGTCGGTCCGATTCGAACACACCATCCCGCCGTAAACCCCGGAGAGGTGACGGCCCGAGGGGGTTTCCACACGTTAAAAAAAAAAAAGGGTTGCAGAGATAGACAACTTCTCACTATACAAGCGGTACCGAGGAAGACTATCTTTTGCATCAGGATCTTAATCGAGCCACCTAATGTGAGCCTTAATATTATAGTATCATTTCTTAATTTTTTCTGGATTATATCTTGATTATGTATATGCAATTTTAAGCCTATCTACTAAATTTTAATCATTTTGATCTTCGTCCTGTAGCCGTAACCCTAAAATAGTAAGTAGCAGTAACCCTAGCACCCGTATACGAATGGCTGGGAGCCTACATATCAAATTTCAGTCTTTTAGAACTTCAGAAAGTATCCGAGAGGTACGAATCATTAGTGAGAGATTTGGTCTCTATCGTTCATCTCGATACAAAATTTACAAATGTTCTAAAAGGGAGTCATCATGAAAGAGATTTGCACCTGCATCCTGACATTTTTCATTCAAAAATAATGTCTTTAGATAAAACTATTTTACATTTCTATAATATTTTAATTCCATGTCTAGGAGACGTATGATAATTGACTGTAAATTATCAAGGAACTATTAGTACACTATCGCGTGGTTCCTTGATATTCTTCTTTAATATTTTTTTATTTTCATGACTATAAACTAAATGTACAGTAACTGGTGTCTAGTAAATACCCTATCGTAACATTGCGTTACACCTACCGCGTGGTAATCTCGTGTGAATGAGATAGCTGCGGCTGCGCGGTGAAGCGGGACAAATTTGCTCCAATCATGGTCGAAACCTTCGGTCAAAAAACAACAAGCTTCTTGTATGCCCCTCTTACATCTCCAACTTTATCCATTCCTCCTTCTTTGTGCAGTCAGTTCTTCTGTGGAATGCACTTCCCGCCGGAATCAGGATGTCCACAAATCGCCACACATTTAAGGTGAAAGTACGTGATCTCCTTCGAGATAATTTGGTAGAAACGTCTTAAAACGATAGCACCTGAGTGAGTATTTATATATATATTATATTACTTTTATATATGTATGTTTATTTATTATGTATGTATGAGTATTGTTTAAATATGTTATTTATAATGTCTAATAGCCTCATCTACGTGAACGATTTGTTATTTTGTGTACCATGTCAACTTCCTAATTTTACCTTTGCACCTACTGCATCATATAGCACATTACCTCAAGGCTGGCTGGAAGAGAATGCCCCATAGCATTAAGTCCGCCTTTGTACAACATGTACAATAAGTTTAAATGAATAAAATAAATAAAATTTGGATACCAGCTAGGGTATCGAGGATTCCGAAGATGTATCTTTAAAAATTAAACATTTAGAATCTATTTGCTAATAGATTTGTTAGTTACTTACACAAATATTTCGATTTTTAAACTTACGTAGGTCGGCATAAAATAGTTTTTACACTTTTTATTGCTATATCAGAGGTCGCACATAACTGTTATAATCTGATTGCTGAAGAGTTTGTAAGAATCTAATGATCAGTTCTCAGATTGATAGGGAACATTATTGCTAAACTTTAATCAGAAATAATTGTTATATATATTAAATTGAATCTGTCAGCAATCTGCGAGGAGAACTCCATACACGGAAACATAAGACAAAGTTTAAAAATGACTTACATATCCGTTATCTAAGCATTTCAAGGGGCCTGGCACGCCACAACTCAGGTGGCAAGTGCTCTCACACATAACAGGTACTAAAACGGTGGCTACGTTTCATACCTACGTTTTGAGTTTGTTTTTGCACGTATGCTGTGAAGTCAACAACCGTGAAATAACCCTTCCATTTATTACAAAGTCTTTTACAGTACCCTTTAAATAGAAATTACGTTCTTTGCGTTCACGTCGAGCAGAAAAGTACCTTTAAATTATAAGGGTCTCTTTTTTTAATTATCCTAAATAATGTTTCTGTTATATTTTGTCGTTTTTTCTTCAAAACAAATATGAGTGTCTGCTAGAATATTTATTCAATTGGGAAAGACCGTAATGTGAGTTCTTATAAATCTTTCTAAGGAATTAAAATACGACTAAATTTTTAATCTTTTTTATACCTTTGTGTGGTTAAAAAGCGTAAAGTAAATAATTTCTTTATTTACTTTTCGCTTTTTAAACATGCAACCAAAACACACAAACTTTCTTACAAATTTAGATAACTACACATAATAATGTACGAAAGTAGTGCGACTAATAACTCGTATTAATAGTGCAGCAAGAAATAAACGACATGTGTGTGAAAGTTAATAAGTTGCACTATTGTGCAGGCCTCTGTCAACCAGGATTCGGTACAGCTGCATTCATAATCCTTCCTTGTTGGCTGCCTGTCTGTGGTTACACAGTCACCTAATTTTGCTGGTTTTAAGCGCTTTGAAGATGTGAAATTGTTGAAGTTAATTACTCATTCATTGGTTGTACAAATTTTGCTTTGTTTCATGTAATTTGATAATGTAATTTGTATAATTTGGCAGTTGAATGTCAGACAATTTCAGTTGACAGTTCCATTCCATAGAATATTGATGTCTGAGCCATGTGTTTGCATGCAAAAAGTCTTTAAATACGTCATTAAATGTCTAAAAAGTCGGTTCATTCTTTATGCCGTCACAGTCAGCTATAAAGGAGAAGATATCGTAAATAAAACGTAAAGTTGTTTAATTTTTCAAAGGAGGTAGGTAATGTAGGCGCAAGTTGGAGGCAAATGTAAAAACAGTGAAGGATAAAAGTTTTCGTTTGAGGCTGGGGCGTACGTAATCCGACAGTTTTCCTATGTAAGTTTGCCCACTCTATGTCGAATAGTAGGGTTAAGAAATATGTGGAGCTGTCCAGTGTAAGTGTTTTTAATTTTACGTTTGAATACAGTTGGTGTTCCATTACATATTCTCGTTATTAATTAGTTGTACAATAGAGTACATATTTCAAGAAAGGGAAGATTGGAAATGCTACAATCATATCCTCAGTACATTGTTACTAGCATACATTGTAATATTCACTGCACCTACACTGCGTTATAGTGTAATACTATACAATATATACATGTGAACACTTTGCTAGTCTTCAACTTAGTTTTAATCCCACTCTCATGTTATACTAAAAGACTATTGCCGTCGGCGATGAGTAAAAAACAATATCTATGATTTAGACCTATCCTGTTTTATCATAATATGTATGTAGCTCAAAATAAAAGAAATGTTAAATTATATGCCTAGTGATGGACGTGTTTCAGCTGAGATTTTGTTTAATAGCTTGCCAATATGGAATAGAATCTACTCTGCCTGATGGAAACATCATTAGAATCCAAGAGTTGTGGTCACCATACACATTGTGAATGCAGACAATGCAATATGATGATCCACACTATGGCGACCTAGTGAGATGCTTTTTCACACCCACTTGGGGATGTAAAAGGCATGACAGCTGTTGTGGCAGTGTAAGGTTTACACACTTACCACGATAACCGTTACCTTTTTATTACTGGGTCTCCGGTCTCGCACTTACCGACAAAACACGATAGCATGAATGCTCTCGCTTTAGGTTGGTCTTCTGTTCAAGGGTAGTACTGTCCAAGTCGAGTCGGCCCGTTCGTGGTTTTACTACCTTTATGATGATGAATGAGCAATTATATAGAACTATATAACACAGTCATTATGTGAATATTTTTGTTATTATTTAGTGGATATAGACCTTGTGGAAAATTTCAACAAAGAAAAAGATTATCCAAAGTCTTTATTCCACTCAAAGTCTGAAGCTGGTATTAAAAAAATATCACCTATTCTTCTCTATAAGTCTGTATTTTCAGAAACTCGAGTCTTAAGTCGAGCGAGCACTGAATTTTCTACTCTTGTAACAAATCTACGTCAGACCACTGGCGATAATTCTGGCGAGTTTGTGCCCTATCTGAATGGTTTTCTGTATGTTCTGTATTTCTGCAAATTACATAAAATCAAGGAAGTGGAATAATCTGTTAATCCTTGTGCCATGGTGGATCCATATTGTTTACAGCCTGGCTCGATCAGAGTGATGGCATAAGATTTACTTACAAAACTAAATGATATGTATTTTAGTAAGTGAATCTTTTACGGATATTCTTACAAGTCGGTCTTTCCTAATTTCCTAAGGCTCACTCTTCTTTTCTTTTTAATTCTTTTCTAAAGTCCGTGAACTTGACGGAATAAAAACTATGCGAGTATAATATAGGGTTCAGGACGGCCTTCTGAAGAACGGGCCATAGTTTTGAAACGACCTGTTCATACAGCCGACATATAGACCCCAGCCATCGTGTAACCTAACCGGTATTAGTCAATCAGTGTTAAGTATTATTTTTATGATGCTTTTTACCAAGATGGTGAGATTACCGGAGTGCCAAACTCGTCCTTCTTCTTTTTTTAGAGGGCTCAAATGGTTGTCCCACTTGTTACTTCTGAATTACGTGTCAATCAGTCGCGGTATTCACATGTCATTAAGTGGCTTGCCTGCTCGTTTGGCAACCTATCAATAATAAATATCAATATTATCCGGATTATCAATAACCCGAAAGTCACTGAATCCCCTGAGTCTCTGCAGTTGCGAAGAGATGTCGCCTCTATGGCAGTCCTCCATCGCCTTTATCATAGAAAGTGTTCTGATGAACTCTTCCAACTGATCCCATCCTCTCCGTTCCTCTACAGGACAACTGGTGCTGGCCTTGGAAGTCACCGTTTCAGAATGCTAGATATACGCTCCCGAACTAAACAGTTCGGCTCTTCCTTCCTGTGTAAATCGGTTAAAGCCTGGAATTCATTACCAGTACACGTGTTTCCCTCCCACTACGATCCCGGGTCTTTTAAGCGGGGCGTGAAAAAGCATCTCACTAGGCCGCCATAGCGTGGGTCGCCAACTGCACTGTCTTCATTCGCAGTGAGTACGGCGACCACCGCTTTTGGGATTCTATTCATGCTTTCCATCAGGCAGAATAGAGTCACTTTGGTAGGTTTCTTATTTAAACAAAAAAACCTATACTTTAACGAGTTTGGGTGCTTTCTATATATAATATGCATGTACTGCATGTATTTATATAAAAAAAGTTATATGCGTATTCTATAATATCTATCTATCTTTCATAGTACAAGCTCTGTTTGCTTTAAGACTAGGTGGCATTGTGTGTCTGGTATCGAAAATATATAAATAGAAAAAAACTACATTCTAACGGGTATTTATAGCTATGATAGTCAGAATATAAGCTGAAAAGAAAACAGATAGCTGGATATGGACAAATCTTCACTTATATTACAGAATCAAGTTAAAGTACAACAAGATATTTTAAACAAAATATTACAACAATTTACATTAAGTATTCGTAAACTTCGCTTAAGGTAAGTTATTCTTCATACTAGTTCAAAATTTGTTATGATTACATTCGCATTTGCCAAAATCACCGTTCCAGACTTGTAAGTAGCATGATCATCAATCAAACCTTTCTGGATTTGAAGCTTATTCTCTATTAAATGTGTTACACAATATTTCGTGTAAAATCATGGTTTGGTTTGGCAACCAAAGCAACAAAGGGATAACACGAAGTGTGATTACTCAGCTAGTACTACCGTTTGCATGTCATGACGGCAGTGAATTACTGGCTGCGGACGTTGCTGTATTTTTTTTATTTTTCAGGTGTGTGCAACAAAAGTGAGCAAAAAGTTATGTTGTCACATGTTTTACGGGCAAGCCACGCCGTTGAATGTTCACACTCGGACGTAGTAAACATACAGTGACATGTTTGGAATAGAACAAGCTTCAGGAATCCGTGCCACTTTGTTTTTGTTTAAAAAAGCTTGAGTTTTTTAAGTGCCAGTTTTCTTTGTGAGGTGTCTTGACCTAAAGAGACACTTTTATCTTTTTTCCTACTTAACGTGAAATATTTTAAAGGAAAATTCACGTTAAAGTATATAACGGTAAAATATTTGAGAAATTAAACTATCTTACTAATTTTTATGTCCACGGAATGTTCGGAGGTATTTTGAGTAACTCAATGTGAAAACCTCATTTTTCATTTTACAAAAATTACCAAGATTATATTTTAAATATCAGACTAATGATTACAATTTAAGATCTATAAGGTTACCTATATAGTACGTAGTTTCTTACTAAGTTTTATGAATCTGTGCTGATCAATAATTCTGTTTTGAATTTGATTATGAGTAATTGATGATTTTTACTTTATAGAGGGCATAAAATAACTGTATTTTTAATTACTATTACAATCTCACGTTTTACTTATACCTGTATTCTATTTTTAGACTACATTAAACACATAAAAAAAGCTATTTACTTATTTTTCTCAATTGTACACAGCACATTGTTTTCTTCAAAATTTCAATAAAATACTAACGATTAAAGAAAAAAGAGATCCTACAAGAAAAAATTGAAGTAAAAAACAGTGCATACAAAAACCTGCATTTTAAATGTGAAACTCCACCAGGATTCTTAAAAGAAAGCAAGTGTAGCTAGCACAGAGGCTGCATCCGACAGGGGTGGGCACTAAATTCTTTACTGTGGTAACAAATCCACGCTAACAGTGTCACAGATAGTGCGGTGGTTTATTTGGGTCAGGTTCGAAGCTAAAGTGTGCTCTTATCAGATAAGTGCGCTTCTACGTGTTACGTTTGCAATGGTTTCAGTGAGAATGGTAACCTGAACCATTATTTTTGTACTTAAATGAATACAATAAAATTGTTTTAATGAATGTTATATTTTTCATGGCCAAAAAAAGGTTTTGGTAGACGCTTACACTATTTTCTTTAAGGTCATAAGCTGTCGTCTTGAGCTGAGATTTAAGTTAATATTTTCGGTGCATATTAGTTTATGTTTGTGGTTTTAGTGTAGTACAAACACCATAGCGTCATGGGTTATTTCCCCATAACAGAAAACTGTTTACTCCCTTTTGTTGACCAGTGTCCTTGATTTTTAGTGTATATATACACATTTTGTGTTACGGAGATGTTCTGCTATAATTTTGTTGCAGCTATCAAACGATATTCAAGGCTAAATAGACGCCAAATTTACGGATGTCTCTTATTTAAATTTTGTTGTATACTGTATTAAGTTATGTAGAAATTGTAAGGAAGTAAGTGTTCAGTGTTCAACAGTAGACGTTATAGAAGAAAATTCATGTTGAAAACGTGGTAGTGTACAATCTCATTGGTGTTATACCAACCATGAATTTTAAAGTTTGAGAAAATACTAACTGGGTTCTTATCAAGATCTTTATAAAGTTGTAGGAATCTTAAATTTGATTTTAGAAACTTTGATATTTACCGGGAGCACAAAGTTAAAATGATTAATTCGGCAGAGAGGCACATATTAATTTTATTTCATATAACTTTCGTCTATTTGATATTTCTTCGAGAAGAGTATTGAGGTCAAAAACTGACTTGAATGAAGTATAAAACTGAGTATATCAAGGGTATACAAATATTCGAGTGGTGATGAATTAAGAACCTGGAGTATCATCAACCTCTCTTCATCCCGAAGATATGGTAAGAGCCGACTAAAGGAGTAAACTAAGCACATCCACAGTTCTGTAAAGGGAAGAGAAACTCGATAAGAATCTTATGCCAGATTTTATGTCAGGTTAGCGTAGTAAGAAAGAGAACAGAACAGCACCTTCTTTCTGAGGGGAGTATGTTCAACAGTGAACTATTAAATCCTGTTGAGAATGATGATTGATGATACAAATAAACTGACATATAAATAAAAGTGTACAAATATACAATACATGTTAAGTACTCATTTCACTAGATATAGAAGGTAAACGTTAGTTAAAAACATCACTAAATGTGTTTTCAATCGCTGCGGTTAATAATATACACATCTAGAAACTTAAACCTTAAAGCTCCATTAAAATCGAAGGCACTTAGCTCTGTCAATAATAAGAGTAATTTTCTTTTGACAAATATAAAAGACTTTCCGTAGCACAAAACTTTATGGTTATCATTAACGTCCAATTTAGAATTCTGAAAGTTGTCTTCCATAAATCATACTGGTGTACAAAGTACGCTTATTATTACGGTACAAGAAATAAATAGCTATAGATATAAAAGTTTGTTGGTACAGTTGAGCGAGGGTACGATATAAGCTGCTTCAATTACCCTATAATCTAAATCTGGAGCCACGGAAGATATGGCAAACTTTAACTAAAAGTTTAAGCTTTAAATTGGACTGCGGCGAACTCGTCCTCTGAGGGGCGAAACTTGTTTTAAGGAGTTATAAATTAAAGTAATACGCAGGCAGTCAATTATCTTGGATTTCGGATATATTTATGAGTGAAATATTTACTTCATTATTAAAGAACCGCAGCTGCTTTTAAAAAGGTTATCCGAATATCGCTTTTAGTTATTTGTTTTTGAATATTTATATTCTTTTTACATTATTGCTCTATTGCGTTTGGTTATTTAGTATTTGTCTAATCTCTTTTTATCATTTTCAATAAAATATATATCACTTCAGTTTTGTATGTTTAATGTGTATATTTTAATTAGTTGTAACATATCTTTAAGCGTCACGAAAGAGGAAAACAGAGACGTATTAAATTAAAACCTTTTGTGAACTGTAATTTAGTATTAATTACATAGAAAAAGGTACATGAAAAGGAATATTGTGCATATAGTACAAGAAAATATGTCCTGTAGGTCAAGGACGAGTATTTGAAACTCGAGCTGTTTGTTGGTGGGAAGACCATTAGTCCAAATACCGTTGTTTTTTTAGACTATCAATGTCAAGTACGAGTGAGGGCTGTCACTTCTCATAGGGATTTAATAATTATAACAACGATACTAAACTATTGTGTATAATTTATTACCAATACTGTGTGCACTTACATTTCCTTAAAAATAATCCTAATCTATATTTACTCGTATTTATAAAACTATTAAAAATCTTAAGTTGGTTTGTATACGCTTCCAACATATAAAAAGTTCAGTACACATTGAGTTTAGGTGCTGACATGTTATAAAGCCTGTTTCAAAAATGATTTTTATCTATTTTTTGCGTCACTTGAAGTAAAATGTAGCAGGACGTAGCTAGCAATTTACTCGTATAAAGCAAGTATTCAGTAACCTTGAACTGTTAGTCAGCGATGGAGTGAGGAGCAGGCGGTCTCATTGACAGTAGGTGTACGTCGGTGTGTGTGTATCAGTAGTTACCTAAGACACTGGCCAATTAAAGTGTCGCACCATCGGTATACCGGTGAAGTCGGGGCTCTAAAAATTCACCCCGGCTTAATCGTCGTGTACTCATCCTTCTGAAATCTTACATACATTCAAATAGCACCAATGCTTTACAATCGTCGCTCTATGACAAGGATAATCAGGAAAGTAAAGAACGTAAACTTAATATCACGTTTTCTGATAGGGAGTATTAATTAAAATTATGATTCACAACAATTTGTGACCCCAGTTTTCAATTGAAACTAAAAGGACAAATATGAGTATATAAAACTATCATCAGACCTGTCGTCTTGTATGGTTCTCAGAGTTGCCTGAACGTAAATGAAATGCGAAAGTTGAGATAGATGCTTGGTGTGATTCGGATGGACAAGGTCAGAAATGACTACATACAAGAAGTCTGAAAGATTAGGTTGGTATGGACATGTTATGCGGAAAACACTGCGAGGAAAGTGTTAGGTATGTGAGTTGAAAGGTACAAGAGAAGAAGTCCTAATCACTTGTGATAGAGTGGAATGGAAGGATATAACACAAAATAAAATGATGAGGGCAGGCAAATGATGATTATTTGTGCTACAACAATTTTGAAGGCCCCCTTGTAAAGAGTAAAGATTTCAATAAAAAAATGAAAATAATATAATGCACTGTTGACCTAAAAAATTGTCAGCTCATCCTTTGGCAGCGCAGTCCTCGGCGCTTTGTTATACGATTCTCTTCTCTCTTCTGTAATTTAATATGAAACGTGACGTAATTTCACCCCGGCTTGTACGTAAGTCTAACAAGGCTTTTATATTTGAAAAATTGTTCCTCATAATGAAATGTTTGATAACATTATTTATTATAAAAGTTATCTAAAACGCGAAATTAAGATTTCAAGATGTAATATCGTCACTTGGGGTACCTTGTGGAATAATATTTTCATAAACTTATTACTACATTCTTCGTTTTCTTGGTAAGTAATAGGATATGCGATAAAATAGGTCATGAATTTATGAATTTTGCAACACTGTAGTAGTAAAAGTTACTACATAGGCATAAAGAATTAATTTGTCCTAAATCATCGCCGATAAAATAAATTTTGGTATGTATTTTGAAACAAAATGTCACAAGTGTATTATAGACTATTTTGGAAATACTTTTATTAAGTTATTAGTGTAGGAAATATCAAAGAGACTAAAATTAGTATTGAAAGTGTTTAGTGGTCCTAATTTATAATGAAATGAGTTTTACAAGATAATTTTAAATGCGTCTTTCAAATAATTATCTTTTCCACGACGTTTTTTAAGACATGATGTAGAGATTTTGTTGTCTTTTGTTCTCTTATGTCAACAAACGTAACAAACTTATAGTGTGCTAGTTCTCACAGTTTTCAATAGATGGCATCAAATATTGTCTAGTGATATTTTTCGTTTTCAAACTATATTGTTGTAGGTCTAAATTGAGCTAGACAAAGATTGTTTCTTTAATGTATGAAGTATGTGACGAATAGTGTAATTTCACACATATACTCCACAATTTCCACAAATATACTGGTCGTTGATTATTCTTACTTGACTTGAAGAGAAAGAGTTTCACATTCACATCACACCAACAGCCTTTGATAGTCCAGTGTTCAACGTAGGCCTCTCATTAGAAGTAATTTTTGGTCTACTATACCATGAAGGTCAGATGGATTGGCAGAGAATTTGTTTCAATTTTTCCTTCTCTTTGTGGTGCTATTATCCTGCGTGGTTCTTCTCTTAGTTGGCATTACGACTCAAACGGGATGAATAGTGGTGGTGACACTCCATATTCTCAATTCATTACTACACAGCAAAGAGTAAGAGCTTAGCAGTAAAAGAGAAGAGCTTAGCATAGATTTCTGCGTTTTGTTTTGATGATACGAAACAAAGCTCTGGCATTCTGCAGTCACTATTGACTATCGACCATAAAAAAATTTGGAGTGCTCTATATTCCTTTATAGATTACTTCTGATATTATTTTATTCTCTAGTGTACTTCATGAACAAGAAAATAATTTTCTCATAAATTTAAGTCAATTTTTGAAGTTAAATTTGTTCTTAGTTTTATAAAATTGCTATAGTGTATTTAACTATGAAGTACACCATCGCAAAAAACTTCGAAAGGACTTATGTGAAAATAGAAGATATTAACAAATTGCTAATGAAACGCCATCCTACGTACAAACAAATAGCTTCCATTGAAAGTTTTGTTGAAGCATTGTGGTTGTTCATTTCCATTTGTTTTGTCGTATGCCATTGTTCGCAAAAATTCTAAAACGAGTCACAGATAGCTTTGGTAGGCAACTTATAAATCTCGTTTCATTTTTATTTTCGCGTGACTATTCGCACCTGCCAACCGATTTATTTCTACATTGTGTCTATGAATTATAACCTTTTGCAACGTTATTTGAATAATTCTCGAAATATCAAAAAGAGAGATGTTTTTTACCATGAAATAATGCTATCTAATGATAAATAATGACACTATTGCTGATACTAAGTGTTGTAAATTCGATTCCCACTTATGACAACATTTTATGTGATGCACAAATTGCTGTTTTAAGTTTGCGTGTATATTAAGGTACTTACGTACACAGTGTGAGAGTTGTCTTGTTAAATAAAATACAAAAAAACATTTCAATTACAAGCTCTTTTTCTTTTAACGTGTGAAATGGCTCGGGGTGCTACACCACCGGGGTTTTGCGTCGGTTAATGTGTCAAAATCGGATCAATTCACTTGGTTGCGAGATGCGTCACATCTTGAAAGTTCACCCACTGGGCTGTAACTAGAGTGTCATTGGTGTAACAAATTACGACCAGCTCTGGGAGCAGACAACCTCGAAGGGTCCAGTAGTATTCAATGTTCTACAGGTGTAGTCCTAGGACAGACCCCCGCGGAACACCACTCAACGGGAGCCGTAGCCTCAGAACACCGTCTCGGTTCTCGTACATGACGGTACGCTACTCTAAATAGTCGTCAACAAGCCACCTCAAGTATTCTGGCACCCCATGGTAGTGGAGTGCTTCTCTGATGCATCTAAATGGCAGGTTATAGAACGCATTGGCGATGTCCGAGGACACCGCCAACAGCACGCCGCCTCGCCCTACATCGAACACTCATAAATGTTTTATGTGTATATATACTCATATATATATTTACATAAGTATCTGATTTCAATACTTGGACCGCAGCCTCGTCAGGCATAACGCATGAAGTAAAACGTTACTTAAGTCTTATCTTTTAATATAATTTAACATATAAAGATACACTAAATTATATTTCATTAAATTTTCTAAATGATGCAAATATTTGTTGTAAACATGAGGGAAATCTGTAAATGCGTTCTTAAATAGATAGCTCATGATATAAAAAAAGTTTTACGTCCATACATATCTAACACTGATCGACTTACTTCTTTTAAAATACTTACAATCTTTATTCGGCACATTCCACGAAACATGAAGTAAACGTAGGTCAATAAGATGTATTTTGAGGACACGAGAGGAAACTCATCTTAGTTCCGTTGCACGGCGTTGATAACATTATGTATTTATAAATACCTGTGTATAGCTATACAACGGTTAAATAAGTATCAATTTATAAAATGTAAAAGCAATGGGAGGAGATTGCCCCAGTTCGAAATGGGCTCGGACGGCACTGGCGGCACAAGCACTCATCTTGCAATCGCTGTTGCATTTTATTACTTTTCCATTTCCACTGGGGTTTCAATTTCCTTGCTCATAATTAATAATCTTTCTACGAGTCACCCGACGTTTTCTATTGCTGTACCGCAGAAACTGTAACGTTTCATTTGCGTAGCATCCAGGACCTTATTATATTATTGTTTTTACAACTTTTTCCTTACTTAAACTTCATTAGGTAGGTATACTTAATTTGGTGAAATATTATTGGACATATAAATTACATTGTTCTTAGGATAATTATTTTAAAAGTTGCCGAAGAGCGTAATAAATTATACTCTATCTACTCGTGTATTTTCTTTCTCAAAGTTGCTTGAGAATATAATTGTGCCAAAGTTCGTAAAAGTGTTCTTAGAAAAAGATATTTAGAAGGTTATTTAATGTTATTATGTGTAGTAGTTCTGCTATTTATATTATCAAATATTGTTTAACATTATTAATTTTTACACCTTCATAAAAGGATGAAGTTCCTAATTAGTTTTATTTTTTGTGTGTTTGTTACCTCACAACTCCGACATTTATGAACCGATATGGAAAACTATTCTTTTATTTGAAAGGTATAAGTGTCTTTCATTGGTGCTTATTTATATTGGAAAAACAAACTGTTGAAAATTAAAGAAATAAGTTTCAAAGCGTCGATGTGCTGAAGTCGATGATACTTTTTTAAATTAATTATCTTGCTTCATCATACTATTTGTTATGTTTATTGTGTGTTATTGAACATTTATGTAGATTAAAATGCTGCTATTTTTAATTGAATCGGTTTATTAGTAGTTCAATTTACCTGTGAAGAAACAGGTGTCATGTCCCTCCGGCACAAAGAGAGGATGCTCCGACCAGATCAGATGATTATACTTGGTGCGTTCCAATGATTGATATTGGGCAGTCGTTAAAAGGCTAATCGATGAGCGAATTTCTATATCCTGATATAGGATTAGTAGAAGAAGTAGTGGAAGTCACCACACAGCTAATACGAATCCAATACCTAATGTGACTTGTCGAACACATCAACAATGAGTTATTGCCGTTTTATCATTTCGTTGTTGAGATCGATATAATGTTCATAAGAAAAGAAAAAAAAAAACATTATGCCGACCGCCTGTAGAATATTCTAAGGTGTTGAAACCTATATTGCTGTAGGTTTAAATTTATTTCTAGAAAACTTCTTTCTATTATTCTGCGTAGTGTCAGAAAAGCTAATAAAAACAATGAAATTTTACGGTTTATTAGAAATTTTATGGGCCGTAAACACATTGTCGTTACTTTATGAGATATGACGGAAAACGTGGAGAAGTTTATTCATTTTTTATGTCGTGTACCTACGCGTTTTCATCCCGAATATTTCATGTGATTTACTTGGATGGGCCTTGAGAAAGGCTATAATATTATTCATATTTATTAACATTAACAATCTACAGATATATTGTAAAAAGAAATATTGTATTGTATTTTAGAAACGAAATAAGATATATTAATCTGAAAAAGTGCCGTGGTAATTAAAAAAAAAAATTAAAGTCAATTTGTGAAATTTAAGCGATGTACGATTGAGTACAACTATATTATTTTTATTGATTTATTATCACAGTAGTGCAGGACAACATTAATTGTTAAAATGTTATCGATTATGGCCTGGTGCTTTTAGGTTCGATTCCTACCTAGTACAAATATTTAATGTATCTCACAGAAGACCAACCTAAAGCAACAGCATCCATGCTGCCGAGTTTCGTTGGTGAGTGCGAGACCGGAGACCCATTGATACGGGGGTGATAGTTATTGTGATAACTGTGTGAGCCTTTCACTGCTACGATGACTGTCATGCCTTTTACATACGTCCCCAAGCATGGCGTGAAAAAGCATCTCACTAGGCCGTCAAAGTGTGGGTCACTACACGGTGTTGTTTGCATTTGCAATAGTATGGGGACTACAACTCACTGTATTCTATTCATGCTTTCCATCAGGCAGAGTAGAGTCACTTTGGCAGGCTCTTCATATAGAAAAAAAGGTGATGAGTCTGATCATGTGTTCTGTATTTTAAAACATTTATCTATTGGATGGACCATAAATTAGTTAATATTTAAATAAAATCGTATAAAAAATCTATTTGATATATTATAAAAATTGTTTATTTACAAGATAGCTAATTATTATAGAACCGAAGTTTGATGTAGACTCGATTCTTCAAATAATCCCATAAAATGAAGTCTGCTGGAGATAGATCTGGACTTTTGGGTGGCCACGGAATGTCTTGTCATCTGAAAATCAGCTTTCCCAGAAATATGTTTTTGACCACCGGCAAGGTCTTATTGGATGTGTGACAAGTGGTTCCAGTTTGTTAAAACCATGTGTTACGATTGTAGCCAGCAAATTCCAGTAACTCGGTCCCAAGACGTTACGTAACATGTTTGCACGGTATGTTAGATTCAAATGTTAACGAATTCTTGACCCACCCTATATAATATATATAAATTACGCACTGTACACGTATCAGTACTTTTTTTGGCATCATCTCATCTTAGCATCATTTTAGCATCGGGATCAGACGGACCTGTGAGGGATGTATTAGGTGAGATGAGATTATTATTATTGTTATATTTAACAATTCAAACACCCTCTACTGCATATCTATAGTAAATCCTTTATTAAAATATTTAAATATTAGCTTTAGCCCTCAGCTCAGCCCGCGTGTATGTTGGTTTTCGTGGTAAATAGTAGCCTATACGTTATCCTGATGCGTAGTAAATCCGTACAGTAGTTTTTATATGAAAAAGTAAAAAATATTAATACTTCCTTACATACATTCGTATTAATCATATTTAAAATCAAAAAAAATGTTATTTTTTTTATAATGTGAAATGGTAGAATTCGTGTTATAAGCAAACAGGCGAGCAAACCTTATAACTTATGATTTATAATATTTCGAGTAATTAAAATATGCATCATAATGGATCTTTTCATGAGAATAAGATCTTTCAACGTGGTAAAAGAAGCTAAATCATTGTCCAGGCTCCTAAATGGCACTAGATACAAAAATCATACCATAAAATTGATCCGTTGCGACGTAAAATAAAGTCAAACTTTCAAACAAACCAATAACTTTTCACATTTATAATATTAGTAACGATTGGTAAGGACAAGGATGTTTATTGATCTATATAATATTTTTATATACTCTACAAGCATATTTCCTACTTGAGATTGATTGAGAAATTATAGTTTGAAACTAAATTTTAAAATATTTTACCACAAACGTGGTACCCATTACACAATCTCTTTATCATAATAAAATACATACTTATTATCCAGTGCAAGTGGTCCACCGGAAGTAGTTAAAATATTTTCAATTACGTTTTCGATTCAAACTGATTTATTTTAATTGGCGGCTATATTGCCCCGGAAATCACATTATTTACAAGTTTTACGTATACATTACCACTTGATGCCGTCATTTATAAAATGGTCATTTCATGGAGATTTATTTAATGTTTGATAGGACCTTTTGTCTGCCTGCAAAGGACTTTTTAACGAGTTGATCACGTAATGAAACAAATATTTTCAAACTTCCAAGGAGTAGTTTTTTAATTCGGTTGATTGATTGACAGACTTCTACTGATCGATCGTACCGAACCAAAAATAATAAGATGGATCACATATTCTGATACATATTTCAAAATAGATTATTAGTTTCATTAATCGGAGATACGGGAATACAAGAAACAGAAGATAGACATAGTAGTGACATAATTTTCTAAAAAAAATCGAAATGAAACAGTTTAAATGAAAGTCATTCGACTCTTCTACTTATAAGCTGTTTATTTCTCATAAACATAAAAATATTAAAAATGATTTGGTTGCCGTAAAACTTATGATAAATTCTTGTATAAATTTTCGTTTACAGAATATTGATCACCTTTAAGAGCTTATAAGTAAATTTCCACAAAGTTCATTTCAGTTAAAAGTCACAAAGTCAAAAGACGCATAAGTAAGATGATAAGCTGGAAGTGGACTCCTGGGAATGTCTTTTAATCTAATTTTAGGTTCAAAGAAAATTTGCCATATACTTTAGATGATAAAGTATCAAACGATATTAAAAAAACAGAGTTCAAAGATCAGAGTTTAATAAAATATTTCTATAAATATAAAGATTCACATTTAAATATTTTTTATTGGCATAATATAATGACAACCATACACATGTCACATATGGTTGTCTGATACCAAACTAAACAGAGCGTGCACCGTGGTAACCTGACTGAACATACTCAATATGTCTAAATATTTTAAATTGAAAAACGGTTATGAACCGTGCCTCAGAGACCACCATGAACCTTCGGTCCCGGTTGTCACAAACACTTATAACAATTGAGAAGTCAGTGCTCTCAGACATATTGACAACTGCTTCAACCTGCGAATTCCGTTCGTCCGTTCCAAGGTACGGTACCAGTCCTTCCAGGGAAATACTGACATTCATGTAAAACCGGTTAAACTATACGAACTAGCCGACTCCAAACAATCTTGGGAATAATAAAAGCTAGGAAAGTGATGATTTTAAATATTTAAGAAAAGAGTCTCAACGTTCGGCAACGCGCTCTTGATTGCTATTTTACAGGCGTTCATGGGTGGCGGTACTCATTTTCTATCAATTGATACGTCTGCTCTTTTGCCCGCTCTATCTTAAAAAAAATACATATTGTTATGTTATAGATAAATTACACCCAGAGAAAATTATCATTTGTCGTACATATATTTTTCCTGTTCCTTAGAAGTCAGTCACTACCCATTAGACTAACAGGTTCATCAGAAATTATGCAGAGCTTTATAAGTAGATGGAAAGTTCAAAAACAAATCGATTTTTGGTCACTTTTGTTTTTCCTTCGGGTATGTAATAGAAAGAAAATCCCTATGAAATCACTCAAAAGTAACTGGTTTTCGTATCGACATTTTAATGTCAGTTGATGGCTGTATAATGTTCTGGTATTTATATGGTAGGGTGATACATAGCCGAGTTTTGCTCTAGGTATCTTTATGACAAAGATAAGCTGAGAATTCTATTGATTTATAAATATGTATCGCAAATCTAGTGGCCGACCACAATTATTATTGAATTGAAAGATTTTTTGATCTTGCACGCATTTAGATTACAGGTAAACATAGTAACGTAATTGGGTGATTAAATTTCGCGAATATGTTTATGCTGTATGGTCTATGGTCAGACAAACTCAAAACTATGATGCTTTCTTCAAAAGGTCATCCTAGATCCTACATTATACTTGTTAAGTTATATTTCACCTAAATTTATGGACCTAAAAAAAACTCTATGCGGTTTGTTTTGACATTTCTATTCAGAGTGAGTCCAAATACCGGCACCTATCTGTAAAATCCGACGTATAAAAATATCATTTACAATTTATCTGTCATTATTTAAACCAATTATAATAAGATCATTTTTATTTAATATCTGTTAGATTTGAAAATTTGTTAGGATAAAATTCTGTGTAAAGTTATGCTGTACTTGTACGTAACTACTTTAACAGGAAACGGTAAGTGCGTTAAGTATAAGTTCGAAGCCTGAACATATTGTTATTCACTCCCATTATATGTTCTTGGTTGCCCGTGAATTAGATGAGATGGGGCTATTCTGGTGGCTTTTATGGAGTTCTCAAGCGAACTTTGCCCGCGTTAATGGAATTTGATCGGTTTTGATATTGACACGAGGTAGCGTAGCTTATTTTCACACTCTATTTCCTCTTCGGCGTGTGAGTTAGGACAGTGTAAATTTATGTTAGTATAGTAATATGAGAATTTGTAAGATCTTAGATGAAGTGAGAGTTATAAAAGAAGAAAGAAACTCAAATAATCAAGTAAACCAAATCACTTTTCTAAGAAGATGCCTACGTCCAGTAGTGGACTGTAATGTACTGTAGTGGTTAAAAGCTCTTGATGATTGATGACAAAAAATAAATCCATATAGAGTATGTGTATAACATCATTCAAAAGAAAGAATAGACAATGTAATATCTTACTATTTGTTTTACATTAGAGCTAATCCATAATAATTGATGCGTACGTAACAATTAAGACGCCAGCTAAAAAATTAAAGCGTCGTTTAAAATATTGTTATGTATTTAAAACTCTCTTCACATATAACTTCCCCCAGGTTTAACCTCAAACGTTCTCTTGTTAACTAACGACATATATTTGTTTTCAGTAGTGACAACTCTAATGGCAGATAAATTGCCCCATATGGTGATCTCAGGTTCCAATGAATAAGCAGAAGACCTCAATATACGAAACGGAACTACAAATTATTTGTATGGATTTTTTGAATTTTAGTATCTTTTATTTACATTGATGTGGATTTTTAGCTGGTTAGTGTGGTTTTTTAGTTGAAATTTAATAAAAAAAGAATGTGACTTTTGTAAATTAATTAACGAATTCAATTTAAAATAACTAGTAATCGAAACAAATATAAATGATTGCACGGTTGCCCTAGTGGTTTAAGCGGTCTCATCGCCGCTCTCTAGTACGCTGAGAGTTGTGGGTTCAAACTTCACATGGGACAACACTTTGTGCGATCCACAAATTGTTGTTCTGAGTCTGGGTGTTCCGTGTGTCCGCTCATATTCCGCGTTATCTTTTTTTAAAAATAAAACAATGTAATTTTCTGAAGTCAGTGCGAATAAGGTAAGTGGGGCTAAAATATACCAAAATTGAGATTCCAGACAACTGTCAAGATACTAAGGGACACTCTTTTTTGTTGTATTTACTAATTTTTTTTGCTTTTCTTATAATAGTAAGCAAATGTAACGAAAATGTAAAATATCGTTCGCAAATATAAACATTTTTATATAATAGTAACCTGGTATACCACTCGTTCACTAACATGGTGCACTCGATAGATGTCATCTAGCTCGGTCATAATAAAGGAGCGTATAAGATGTCATATAAATATCAATAAATGTAATTCAAATATGATGCTCAACTTATTCGTGGTGTAGCTGTAAGCCCATACAACTTCGTATTTTGCTGAACACTTTTATAAATGAAATAAACATGAAGACTGGTCTTCACTGAAGTGTATTTGTTGTGAACCACGGAATAAACGTATATATTATGGAATACATATAAATTATAAAGTAAGTATACATAAAAAAGAAAAAAAGTTATATTAAAACTAAAATTTCTACAATGAACTGCTACTATATTATATTAGCAATAAAAACTAAAAGCATCTCACCATCAATCACTTATGACCTTATTATCCAGATTTTTTTCAACGAATCAAACGCAATAACATTTTCATAACATCACTTTTCTAGCACGCATAATCATATTGACAAGAGAAAAACAAAGAATGTTTTCTTAGGATAAAACATGAGTATCAAACCTTCAAAGAAATCTTTAATGCGTTTTCATTTCAGATGTTAGTAAGAATATATTTTTATTACGCCCTATTATCAAATATGGGGGAAAAGCGAAAATAGTTCAACGTATTCCATCATAAACTTTATTATCTTGTAATAGGACGTTGGCATACTGTAGTGTAATTTTTAACGAAGGAACATAACGCTACATATCGTTATCAATAATGGCAACAACTTAACTTACATTGAACAGGAACTTCTTAATGAGACCAAGAAAATTTGTGCACGTCGAGTGGTAGAACTTAAGAAGCGTGTAAACTTTCATTCGTCGTCATTAAAAGTTTCGAATTTGAAGATTTGTGCCAAGTCTAATTAGCTATACACTTATGAAAGATTCTTACGTCTCGGTTCTTAAACGCTGGCCAAATAAACGAGACCGATGATGGGTGTCCCACCCTGCTTCAATTTAAGTTTGTTGAACAAAAACCTTTTATACCAAGAGTTACTCAGCAGTTTTGCTGTCAAAAGTGCTCATTCGTAGGAAAACTGTTGTGTTGTTTTATTACGACTGAAAGATATTGTTTAATTAATTAAAAAGAATTATTGTTCTTCTTAAAAATAATAATGAAACCTTTCAGGTCAATTCATTGTTTACTTACCTGTCTTCTTATTTAATTAGACCTTAAAGAGAACGCACTTACGAACTTATATTTGTATGTCAATGAATTCATACATTTAATTATGGAAAAAAGTCTCATGTAATTAAGTTTTTATTACCATACATTAAATTCAATAAGGTAATTAGGCTCAAGGTACATGATATATCAAGTGGTAAGTTGTGACAGTTACGATGATGATTTGGAATAATTATGACACTTAATTTTTAGGTGCAACGCCTGTACAATGTAACAATACTATAATTTAGGTGGCCTACAATTTATCTTATATTTAATGTCTAAACGATAACGTAACACTTAATATGTTACACAGTTACACGAGTTTTATATTTATTACTTAATTATAACATTCTTGAATCCCTTTGAGTATTTTCATATATATTATTAACACCTTATATACTCCCTTGGGGGATGCCTATGTCCAGCAGTGGACGTCTTTCAGTCGCGATGATGATGATGATGATAATAATGATACTCGTATATATATACTCTCCTCTCCGTTCCTCTACAGGACAACTCGTGCTGGTCTTGGAAGTCACCGTTTCAGAATGGTAGGCATACTGAATTTTAAGATTTGTTTTATGTATTTACAGCAATTCAAAATATCGTTACCACTATTAGGAATTAAATATTATAGTTAAGAGCGTAGTATACGATGCTGCGGTCGGAGTCACGACCGTCTCATAACTTGAGCACGTGCTAAGGATGTTACCAACTAACTTGAACCATGTAAAAACTTTAATTGTTCCTAAAAAAATTCTACACTTTGTTTTGTAGTCCTCATTAGTTTAGTGGTACTATTATTACTACTCCGTGCTACTACTTTATTTGCCTACAATCATTTTGGGTCAGGCACAGACACACAATTACAATTAAATGTGGTTCAGATTGAAAGCGGTACATAGTTCACAGTACTTATTTAGGGTGGCATTTATAGTCGTTTTATAATAATATATGGAGGTGCATATAAGATGTTTACTTTAACTATCAAAGGCCTTTTATTGAACGTTTGTCTATTGTGACATCGGTGTCGAAGATACACACATGCAATCATAAAGCGATTTAAGATGTCTGATCTGTCGTCAGACACAGTGCTTAAAGCCAAACATTTCCATTCCGACACAGCCTAAAGGTGAATGTGGTTAACAAAGCCAAGATGTTTCAATCAATTTATTGCCGTGTGTGCCATGTTTCAGTGTATTGATGATTGATTTTCCATTTGCTTTGTCTACTTAGGTCCAAATGATTTATGCAAAAAGTTACGATGAAATTGAGTACATCTTATTTTTTACTTCAATTTGTATCAAAAGTTTTTTTTAAACGCAGGTTGCTTATGAATCGACAATGAAATATTATTGATGTACAATTAAGAAAATAAAACCCATAACGGTTGCTACATGTGAAGATATAAAAGTCCAGTGTTGTGGACTAATTGTATGTGTATTACGAGTCCTATTAAAAAATCATTTGTACCACTGTGGAAGCATTTTCAGGCGTTCTATTACTCGTTAGCTAGCACAAACGGTGCAATACCGAATACCACAAGAAAACAATTTAGCGACGTGAGGCGAGGGCGTGCCGCCGTACTAGGGGTATGTCCGGAGGTACAAAAACACTCTGTGAATGCTACAGCTGACCCTGCATCAACGGGGACGGACTCTAACAATGATATTTACGATTGCAAGTCTTACATGCACGTAAATGCATAGATAATAAATACGTTAGTATTTTTAACCTTACGGATAGTAACACATTTGAATTCAATTAAATCCGTTCGTAATTTCGTTACATACTAAAAATTTTTATGATACAAAAGCTTGTCGTGAGACCTTACTGATATCCATTTATGTGAAATACATAAATACATTTCTAACTATGAAAAGATATTTTGAAGGACCAAAACCACGACAAAAACTATCGGATGTCCGTAATAAAAATTTATCCGAAACCGTAACTGAAACTATAAAAGTTTCGAATAATTTCGAGTAGGAACTGAATCTTAACAGGCAATGTTTTTGAAGGCTTTAATATTACAGTGACTGAAATATTTGTATAATTATGTTCATAAAATTATTTTTACTTAAAATATATTTTTTTTATTTGTAGGTAATTACTACAAAAATTACTATTTAAAAACACTCATAAGGCTAATGGTTTTTCTTCTTTTTTTTCTTGTACTAAATGATACCTTATATAAAATTCTAATAATACTCGTTTCCAATTTTCTTGTCTTAAAATAGTTTATATTAGTTACATATCCCTCTATCCCAATTGTTATACTGTGTATAATATTTTATACGGGCAAACGTACATGTATGAATCGAACTTAAGTACTCAAAAATAAACAAAAGATGACAAGAAAGTAGCAATATAACTATAGGCATTCAGTATTTTTTGCTTTTTTTTTTTAAAAAACGGCGCCCGCATTTTGTATAAATCCTGTGTCGCGGGG
Organism: Hypercompe scribonia; assembly: GCA_949316085.1. Lineage (NCBI taxonomy): Eukaryota > Metazoa > Arthropoda > Insecta > Lepidoptera > Erebidae > Hypercompe > Hypercompe scribonia. The sequence goes on along the minus strand of OX438981.1, from coordinate 10,338,397 downwards.
GACTTTACAAACATCTAAGAAACGGACACAAAGAACACCCAGACTCAGAATAACAATTTGTGGTTCACACAAAGTGTTTTCCCATGTAGGATTTGAACCCACAACTCTCAGCAAAGTGGAGAGCGGTGTGGTGACCGCTTAAACCACTAGGTTAATCTTGCAGTCAATATATACATATATAAATATATATACAACCTATACAAGGCATTTTCTTCATGTGTTAATAGGTGGATAAAGTTGTATGATGTAACAAAGTTATGAATTTATACAGTCTCCTAATTCAACAATTCACACAATAGGAATGGTTGTTGTAATAGTAAAATATCGTGTGAACGTTGCACTATTCAAATAGTAAACATAAAGAACAGAGTGAAATACCTATTTGTGGATTTGAAATAGTAGCTGTCGAAGAGTTCTCTGGCTTTGGACCTAAAATTATTATACAAACCTATCTTCGTCAACTGAGTATATTCTTTTCTAATTCTACTTTCTCTTACAAATATATTATATACTTTTTAATACAATACTTAGATAGAATGAATAACCCACGAATAATTCGAACCCATGAACTCTGGTTTAGCAACCAGGATTGCTAACCATTCGACCCACAAGTAATGATAAGTCTGTGAATTAGGGGTATATGGTTTTATTATAACTTTCTTTGTTTTCGGTTAACTGAGCGTTGAGAGATAAAATCTAGGAGTGAGAAGCGTATCAAATCAAAGTCTCAATAAGAAATTCAATAACGTATAGTACACTTATAATACAATTGAAAATAAACTTACTTAAAATACACTTTATATAAAGACATTGAGCTATCAAAACATACATCATTATAAAACTAAATACATTTTTTATATTTAAGATGTTACAAATTTTCTTTCGACATAGAATAATATAGAAAAGAATACTAATAATACTTATGTTTAACAAAAATAATTGTTGAACTCAAAACATTTATTCTATTTTTCATCAATAGTTCCTATCAATAGATATACGAGTAAAGTCAATACATCTAGTACTTGGCTCGTAAACGTTAATAATAAAGCTTCTTAAGACTATAACGAGCTATTGCATTGTTAAATGTATAATACATTCAAGCATGTCTGCATTGTTGTTCGTGTTTATTGTTAAACTACAGTATATCAACTTAATGAAAAAGGAATAGAATACAGTCGAAGATTAGATTACTGTAGCAACAAAAGTTTTAAATCCAACCTCCTTTATACACGACTAACGAAGATTATGACAGATTCAATGATTTATCGTTGTTATATTTTCAGTATTATCATGTATTACCTACATTCCGTGTCTGAACATCCCAAACGACAAGGATTAATGGCTGCAGCAATTAAAGTAGTAAACAGCAGGTGCAGTGAGACGTCTGCCCTCCACAAATGGCACAAACAAAATAGTGTGGGAAACCACCGTCCGCCGGTTAACTAAATGATATCACATATGGCACCCCACGGAGTACTGAGTTAGTCCATGTTCTTTCGACATCCGAAGTCGATGGCTGGCTCATTGCCAGTTATATGTTGAATGTTCTTGGCTGATATCTATCTTTAAGATACTTATTGGCAGTCATACGTAAATGGATTGTTGAAGTTTTAGAGTAGACCTCTTTGAACTCAGATTGATATTGGTTGCTAAAAATAAAGTGTTTTGTTAAGTTATAAGTACTAAGTAAACACAATTGACATATACAGAGTTTTTCTGAAATTTAAATACCACCACCATGTTATATTTTTGTTATTTATTATATTTTATTTTTATATTTTGATATTTTTTATATTTTTAGCTTAAAATTTTAAATGTGATTGCACGATTGGTTTAGTGTTTTAAACAGTCGCCACGCCGCTCTCTACTACGCCGAGTGTTGTGGATTCAAACCCCACGTGGAACAACACTTTGTGTGATCCACAAATTGTTACCCTGAGTCTGGGTGTTCTTTGTGTCTGTTTCTTGTACGTTTGTTAAGTCTCCCGCGACACAGGATTTGTCTTTTTTTCTAGTACGGATGTTGTCTTTTTTTTTAAATAAAATAATAAATAAATGAAACGGGCAGCACAGGACCGGTTGTGGAGAGCCTTTGGGAAGGCCTATGTCTAGCAGTGGACGTCTTTTGGCCGAGATGACGATGGTGATAAAGACATCAAATAAATATTATAACTTCAATACTTTTATCGAAGATTTTGGACAAGTCTGAATTAAAAAAAAAGTAGCATAATGAAATCATCTATCTAGAGTTTCCTTTCGTATTTTTTCGTCGTCTAATGCAATGTTTCCCTTATGAAAGTAAAATTAAAACAAACAAGAGTGTAATTCCACTGGGCTTCCACCATGTGTACCTCTGCAGTAACGCGATACAGTTTGTTCAAGGAAATAATCTCTTAAAGTAAACAAGTAGTGCACTTTATCTGAACCGAAGTGTACGTGACTTGTTCGCTTTCAGTATACCGGTATTATTTGTAGCTGAAGGATAAGCAACATAATTGCTTCAGTGTATATCTTGCTTTAACGTGTACTTTGTTAAAAAATTTGAGATGAAAAAAAAAACATTTGACAAAGGAAAATTATTTCGTTTATCGCCAATCTTGATAAAATATAAGAAAGCTAGCAGTATCCTGCACGCTTCGTTATGACACTTGTGTTTATATTGATAAGAAATGAGAAATAAAAGTAACACGAAAAACGATAACAATCATCTTTGATACGTGTTTATTGTTTTATAATTTGAGCTTAATCGTTGCAGGATTTTCTGAGATTTTGAAGCGTTAACAAACCGAATTAATATTAATAATAAATTAACTAATAGTAAAATCGTTTACAATTCAGTTTGTTTAGTACAATGTTTTATTATAACTGTAAATTTAACAGCATCTGTAGTGATTCTCTTGTTGTCCGGATTCAGCTCATGGTGCTGGATATTCTCATGAGTTGTGGATGTATCCCTTGCTGATATGCACAATACAATGTATGATAAGTGATAACTATAGCTTATTTTGTAAAGTGTGATAAGGTAACTAATAAATAAATAAAGTCAAGTCGGTACTAAACCTATTATTGTTATACAATGTTTTGGATTTCGATCTAGAAATTTTGATTTTCGAAGGTTAACGTTCCTAGTAAAGTAATATTCCACAATATTTTGTATTTAAAAATCAATCACAATTCTGAAATCAGAAATGGTTCAAAGGCGAGAGCTGAACTAAATAATATTCGTAAAAGATCGTGCATTTAAGTCCAGTCGAGGGGACCTTTTCCAAAGTCCATGCAATTACTGTAATTGTATCAGAGCGAAAACGTGGTAAGTTCTTTGTAGTATAATGGCTTGCTTAACGGAATGAGTGGCAGCTTTTAAACAGCTTTTGAAATCCAAAGCCGAAGTAAACGTTTTTGATATTCTTGTTCCGTAAAGGTTTTGAATTAAAACGCGGTTTGAAAACCTTTGTAGTCGGCTATTTAGAACCTTTAAAAGGAAATATTAATAAGACTTACATCTACTTCAAAAAAGGAAAGTAAAAATAAACATCTTAATATAACAGATTTCACTTTTTGACTGTACGGATGGCGTAGTAGTTGAAGCGATCGGCTTTGCGCTTTCTACTACGCTGACTGTTGAGGATTTGATCCCCACATGAGACAACACTTTGTTATTTGTTCATTCACAAATTGTTATTTGTTCTCTGTGTCCATTTCATGTATCTGTTAAATCTTCTGAATGTTTCTAGTACGATTGCTTTCTTAAAAAAAACTCAGCTCAGTATTATACAGATTGCTTTTGAAATATGATGATGATGATGGGAATGATGATAATGATGATGTAATCCTAGCCAATATTGAATACGGCAGCTAGTCTCAACGGAGATCAGTCAACTGTGCAGGCGATATTTTAGTGTAGAAGTGTGTGTTCAAACACAGGTATACTCTCTGGCAATCCGATGGGATGGCAATCCGACAAGATCGTAAGAGATCAGGCACAGGACCGATAGCTTTAGGTGCTCTTCGCTGTAAATATAAAAATAATACGGTATATATCATTACATCTAAACTTAAGTTATTATTTTGTGCTAATTTTCTAGAAATAGACAATAAGAGAATGTGGACTGGATTCTAACTTCGACACGGATTCTGTTGCATCTGATATGATACTACTATACTTGTAACTATCATATAGTAATTTAAGACTAAAATTATGCGTATATATGTATGTAATGTAACAGTATGGTACGTATGTTTCAGGTATATCGTACATTACCCTAACAAATAATCGAAGTGATTAAAACACATTATAAAGTAACATAACAATATAAGCTACAGGAAACATAATATTTTCTGTGTAAAGACGCACCTTGTCGGTGAGTACTTGTAAAATATATATTTTAATATTCCTTAGATCTCGAAGCCTTTAATCCGCTGAAAGTTTTCTGTAGTTATTAGCCCTCGTTCCTGATTCGACTTCTATTTGGTAAGATTATGCTAAGAGGAAATAGTATTTCAGATCGTAATGTATTTGTACTAAAGGTATAAACATGCTCGTTAGTATAATTAGGAAGGAAAGTGATTATGGGCGTGATAATTGCTCTATTATACAAAAATTATATTATGTAATGCGTTCACACAAAAGTTGATATTATTTTTTATTATGGAAATAACAGTTTTTTATCGTTAGCTGGTAATTTTGTTTATGCTAAGCATAATGCCAGTTGTAGTTAATTAAGAGACGTAATTCGTATTATTTGCTGATTTCGTTAGAGATTTCGAACTCTATCTTAGATAGAATCAACTTATTTTGTCAATGAAAAGGAAATTGTTTTTAAAATGGAAGGTTTTGTCTTTGGTGTTGCTATTTGTGTTCAAATTTTTTGGTGATTGGTTTAGTAGGTAACTGGGATTTTCTACATACAAATCTCTATCACAATCTGGAACAGCTTAAGACGAACACACTACAAACAAAAATGCTAATTCACTTCTGTATTATAGTAAGCGAACTAAAACTTATAGACAAACGGTAAGTACGCTATAAAATTAGTTGACCGCGACACACAATTCTACCAATTTATGATTTCAGTCTACTCAGAATTCAACAAATAATTCTGTCTATGTAATGAAAGCTGGAACTGTTAGATTTCTGTCCATTTTAATTTATCGTCTCTCATAAAATTTTACTATCACGTATCGGTTTCGTATTAATGGAAATGTTACAGTTCTTTGTCACAGATACCGAGACTATTAATATTTTATTAGTCGTATTTTATTAGTCTTTAATACTAGTAGAACTATGTTATATTCATATATGATATGATGATGTTTATCCTTGTCATAAAATGCAGCTCAAGAAACCATATAATTCTTTTAAGTTAGAAAATAGTTGGTAGGTAGCAGAGCCACGTTGACTTCAACACGAACGGGCCTGTTCGACCGAGGCTAACTTCTCATAAGAGGCTAACCTAAAGTAAGAGCAGCCTTGCTATCGTCTTTCCTTGGAGACTGTGAGACCAGAGACCCATTGATACAGGGGTAACAGTTATTGTGGTAAGTGTGTAAGCCTTTCACTGCTGGGATTACTGTCGTGTCTTTAACTTCCCCAAATTGGGTGCGAAAAAGCATCTTACTAGTCCACCATAGTGTGGGATTTATACTACATTGTCTGCATTGGCAATGAGTATGGTAATCACAACTCTTGGATTCTATTCATGCTTTTCATAAGGTATAGTAGAGTCACTTTGACTGGCTCTTAAAATAAAAAAAAATGAAAATGAATAGTTAAATCTATTTTGACTTTACATTCTTAGACTTCAGGATCATTGACATTTCGATATGAATATGATAAATATCAGAAGTGTAGAACATAGGTTAGGTACCTATTATCCATAACTTATTTGATCTATCAAAAACTGAATAATTAGACTACTGAGTTCATAAACAAAGACCTTGGGTCAACAGTTCTCCTTCTTTTGATACTTTTTAAGCACAGGATTGTCAATTCTCTAAAACATTAAAGTAATGAAATCCCTAACGTACAAAACTTCTCTGTAAAAATCAGTTCTTCGGCCTTTATGAACTAACTATTATTACTTAAACGTGCGAGTGTTATGACATTTTGTTGGTAAATTTATTGTGTAGTTCATGGTATTACCAAGGTATTTAATGATATATTCAAAAAACGGCTCCCAAACTTAATGGGTATCATAATTTCAATTGTTAACAATGACAAGGTAAATATGCAAGGATTCTTATTGTAATGTCACATTATATTTCCGTACTTAATCGTGGGAGTATATTTCTGAGCTATTAAATTTAATTGTTAAACTTTCATTTTTACTTTTTTACTGAAAATATTTGGTTGTGTAAAAATTCCTAAAATCGCACTTGTAAAAATTTATCAGATGAGTGAGGTGATTCTAAATAATGTATCTTTGTGTGCCCTTTTTTTTAACGTGTGGAAACCCACACAGGCCGTCACTCCACCGGGATTTACGGCGGGGTGGTTTGTCGGAATCGGACCGGCTAAAACCACACGGTGTGCTACTCTGCGCCTGAGGTAGGAGGGATCCGGGAACAGCGGTTATTACGACATCCGGACCCATCTTTGTGTGCCTTGGGATAGGCCTATGGCCAGCAGAGGACTGCAACGGGCTGATGATGATGATTATGATGAATGTATAAGTTTTTAACATTTTAAAATTTCTTACCACTATAATAATGCTATTTTTGTTGATATTTTTGTTTACATAAGTCATTTTAGAGCCAAGATTCATCAGTCTGATTTCAACAACTTTGAAGCTGTAAAACAGTATATTACGAGCCATGGAAGCGTTGTTACAGATGTACAAATAAACTGTTATTGCTGGTTCAAATTAATAATTTATCACTATGAAAACCTTTAACATTAAGTAAAGCGGTGTAATAACTTCAAACGACAATTTTCTACTATAAGTAGAAAATTATTTTCTCCTCTACAAAGTGAGTCGAAGAAAGTACTTCATAATCGTTATATAGTAGCATTTCGAATAGAGCGAGTGTTGGCACGTTCGGAGAAGAATGAACACTAAACTGCATTATTGCTTGGCAGTAAAAACGGGACACAGCGTGGAGTTAATTTTTCGTGTGGTGGCACGCACTGTAGGGATTTATATCACAGTCGTGCGCGGCACACAAACGTTTTGCAATAAAACGTCCCACTGACCACTTGTAATGGTAAAGTTTGCTTAAAGTGTCGGCTATCTGTAGTACACAATTGACAATACATATATTTTTAATTTAATGTAATATACACAAGTATGAGTGGAGTAACCACCTAAGGGTAGGTACTACTGTTCAAATAATTTTAAAATCGTGTCTAACACTTTAAGCATGTTAAAAATGTTAAGAATCAGTCATATAAATACTAGACTAGGTAAATAAGACACGATAAAAACTTACAGAGCTAACAAGTTCAGCTTTCAAACGATAAAAAGTATTTTGCTATCTTCTATTTTATCTTTTGTTAATTGTGTTCAATTAACGCCTTTTAAATTGAGTTCTTCAATATCCTTCATTCTTACATTTGTAAACATTATTAAAATATGCAAGTACAAAATTCGAAGCTTTTTTGGTGTATTCAAAACAATTTAAAAGAGCGTAAACATCTACGGTTGACTAGCCCGGCCGTAATGAAGTTAGACGGTTATGCCCTAGAGAAAGACTCCCTTTTACAGCCAGAGCGTTTACGGCCACTAAACTTGACTCGGACTTAACAATTGCTAAACGATTCCGAACTGTATTCGCCTCGAAGATGTGGGCTACAGTATTTTATTGTGTTCGGCTGTACAATAAAAATATTGTTGAGGCAACTTTTTGTTGAATATAAATCCTTTATTAAAAGAAGTGTTACTTTTATTACCCGATTGTGTCAGAAGGAAGGTTATGTTTTTTGAGTTTGTCGTAGGTGTATTTATTGGCTAAAAGGCCTAAATAAGTTGATCGTTGTTGGCTTCAGAAGTACTATTGCACTCGTCCTAATCGTGAAGATAAATGATACACGCAGCTATAAGAAATGGTTTGTTTTGTCGTATGTTGAAAGTCTCCAAAAATTCTTTATTTTTCAAAACACTATTTGCCCGGCTTCAGTGCATGTTAATCTTTTAAACATTTTGGAATGATTACCAAATATAAATATAAAGCTTAAATACATTCTTTGAACGTTTTAGGATAAATAAAAGTAAAAATTTACAACCACTTTAAAATATACTAATTAAAACTTTCACTAGTCAATTTGTTCAAATATTCAAAATACAAAACGAAGATCTGAAGTCGTAATAGCAAAATATTTTTTTTTGTATTGTTTACAACACTGCATATTTATCCGTATAGAGATCTATTTTTATCATCATCATCGTTATCAGCAGCCTTTCCTAGTCCACTGCTGGACATAGGCCTCTCATAGGAAGGAGGTTTTTAACTACTATACCACGCTGGCCAGACGGTTTAGTCAAGAGTTTGTTTCAAGTTTACCTTCTCTTATTTTTATCCCCTTAATTTATTTTTATATTTTACATTTTATTTGTATTGTTTTGCTGACTTATGTATTTTTTAGGGGTTTAATTTTTTTGTACATTTTTGTTTTAAGACTTCATCTAATTTTTTTAGAGCTAGCCGCAACTGTCTCTTTGGTCGAGCGGTAGTGTATGCAAATGTAGTCCCGGTCTCGACTCTCAGGTCAAGCCAAAAAAGGTGTTATTGAATTTTTATGATTATAGAAATGTTTAATAACAACCCGGAGTTGGCAGTTGGGGTCTTAAACCTCCTGCCTCGGCGAGCACGTATAGCCGTCGATTCTGCGCCTGATCTGTCCCCTGCGTGTCAGGTAGTGCTCTTATTGGATTACGAGAGTTATATAACAGAAAAGGTTGCTGTGTTGACGCATATACTATGCGATCTTCTGCGTAATTGCCTAGTCTCCGCCGAGATGGACGTCGTGGCCGAAATCAGCTAGGAGTACATCATCATCCTTTTTTTAGGTTTATACAATATTTATTTTATTTTAATTTACATTTATTTATTTATTTTAACTTACAATATTTAACTTAAAGCTTTACTGTCTACACTATGTTTGTTGTGATATTGTAGGTGGCGTCAAAACAAATTGATTTTTCGAAATCTTACTCGAGGTAGGCCAACACATGTAATTGTCCACAAAAAAGCATTTTTTTCTTAGGTCGACGCCAAGCGTCAGAAAAATATTTACCTGGAATTTATTTATTCTGAGGGCAAATTCTATATTTAAGTAAACTGTAACCTTTTAAAAGATAAAGGCAAATCCGTCGGTATCATCTGGATTCGCGGAATGTGAACGTGTCGTGGTCCCGGTGACGAATGTTGCTAGAATCACATTGTCTCCTTTTAAATTAGTAATATCTTTTAAGTGGAATGTCCGATTTAAACCATTCAAGAAGTAATCAACATATATTAAAACACTCTTAAATTAAAATGACTTATTTAGATAAAAATCTATCCAAAATGTGGATAGATTTTTATCTAAATAAGTCATGTCAGGTGTGATGTCAGGGTCTAATTTTGGTGGGTATTTCTATCAACTTTTAAAATGGAAAAAAGTAGTTACAGTATCTAATTACAATGACTGAACATATATTACAGCGAAGTTTATGTAGACATTGGTATGATTTTTAATATTGTAGAACATATTTTTGTCCTATCACCAATAGTTACCGCAGCGCATGTGATGAAACCCACTTCAAAGTAATTTTCTTAACACTTTGGGTTACATTATTGAAGTTTTAGTAGAGATCCTTATTTTTTTTATAAAAGTTTTACAAATACCGTCTTATAAATACAAAATATAATTTAGTAAATGTTAAGTAAGCAATCAAGTATCAGTCACTTAGTCAATCCAGGGTACATTAAAAACCGGTATTCTTTAAAATCTAATATGCGTTCCGTTCTACTTAAAGTAATCGTTAGTCTGTTTCATAGTTCGGTAACTTCTTATAGTTATAGGTTGACGTGACTTCCAAGGTTGATAGTAACTTGAAGCGTCTGAAACTGTAGAATTATGACGGTAGGTTAGTTTGCAATGCAAATGTAGCAGTGTACTGTATTGTTTTCTTTAAAGTATTGTGATAACTGATGAATCGGGTTCAAAAATAATTTATTACATTAAGTTACATAAAAAAAAATGTTACCATAAATATAACTTCGATTTAATCTAAACGGCATACGAATATTACAATGTCAAATTACCAATTACACTTAAGGACAAAACAAGAATTTCTGAATATGAAGAAGCGTTTTTGAGATACAATAAAGAAACTGATTTCATATTTTTAATATTTTTATTATGCATTATGTAATTGCTGTAAGTGATTTGGTTATGTTGAAGTGTAATAAGAAAATTGACAAGTTCATTCAGTTGGAGGTTAAATTTAATATCTACTGTCGCTAGTAAAAAAGATACTCGGAGATTTTATTCCATTATGCAAATATTAACTTTAATATCAAAATATTAAAAATAATATTCTCAAAAATGTAACAGCTAATATAATAATGTTTCACCTTATAATTACTGCGACATCTACAAATGAAATTGAAAATTAATGTGATGTGATACTCGGCATATTTTTCTTTTATATTTAATTGTATTTATCATCTTAAATTTTATTATGCCAAGATTATTTTGGTTGGCTACTCATTCAACCGATTTCACTTCAATGTCAGTTTTACTACGTAGCTACTGGCATCGGACCTCCGTAACTCAAAGAGCAAAATGAATTTGAATATTGAACTAGTGGTAGTAACGATTTACATAAATGTTCATGACAACCATGGGCTTTACGTTTTCTCCGAGGTATGAGCGTGAAACACCATCAAATTACCATGCTGCAGCTGCAGCAGCAGCAATATTAAGAATCTCTTGTAAGAATAACCCAACAACATTTTTAGTCTGACACGAAATTTGAACCTCCTCCTCCTTTGAAAGACCTCTTGGTCGGCAGTTGCATACACTTATCACGAGACAAATGAGGCTATTATCAAATAACTACCTATAATTATAAAAAAATGTGTGGTGAAACATTACTGAATATTTAGTGAGCAGCAATAGTTATGTCTATATTTATTTTAAAAAACATGGCACACGAACACAAAGGTTTATCGATTTCGTCTTCTACATTATTATTCCCGTAGAAAACCGCTCCTTACTCCGGCAGTTCCCAAGAGACATGGCGTCGGACTCGCGTTCTTACATGAACCTGGACATACGATAGCAAGTTCCTATTACGGTTTACGATAGTTTCTATCTTTATAGCGATGTGGATATAATTTGATTCTCTTGATATTGCTTATAGAATAGGGACATAAACTAGCAGTAATAATATTATCTATCGAACTTTATTTGGGTCTACATATTACCTAGGCTTTGTTTAGGGTTTAGTTATTAGACAGAGTACATTACATAGGACGATCTAGAAACAAATTGTGTGTATGTGTATGTGTCACGTCTTTATTGTAGTATATTTGTGGGTTTGAATGTTACAGTTTCATTTGTTTCTTTTATGTTATATAGTTTTTTTTAGCAAGCAAAGAAGTCTTCTGATAGAAAAGGACCATATCACTATAATCACATTAAATACTAAAAATCGGTTTTTACAGGCCTTTTAATTTTTTTGTATGTGTTCTAATAGCAACACTTCTAAATGTAATGAAAGTGATTTTTTTTATACAAAAGTCAATTTAAAAATAAAAGCCTTTTTTCGTGACTATATTTTTATTAAGTTACTAAATTTCAACAATGTGTAAATAAATAAAAGACTTATGTTTTTTAAAATCTATTTACTTTTATGTATCCTACTAATATTATAAATGCGAATGTAAGTTTGTTTGTTACTTAAATTTTATACACATGCTCTTGGAGGTATTAGAAGTAACATAGGATACTTTTTATTAAAAAAAATACATATTTATTTAAAATGATCTGTTGCGAAACTTAATGTGGCAGACCAAATTCCACGCGAACGAAGCCACGGGTAAAAGCTAGTATCATAAAATATTCTATTAGTCAATATAATTTCAAAGTACAAGCTGTGCTTAGTTTGAAACAAACTACGTGGTATTGTATGACAGATGTCCGAAATATCATAATATTATCATCAATGTTTTTTAATCAAAAACTATTAAAAATTTGTTTATTTTAAATTAAATTAATGAACCAAGTAGTATTAAACATAAAGTAAGTTATGTAACTCACTTTATGTTTATCTATCATACGGTAAAAGTACAAAACTATTTAAAGAATGACCTATTTTCTCATGTGGAAATAAGGAATTCTAAAGATAAAAGATTATGATGTATTATAATATTTACAATACCCTTGATATACACATGAAATTATCAAAACAAGAATGATTGCTCTTAATTACTGTAAAGAATAATTATTATGTATATGTTCAGTTCCGCATGCCATTCATATGTCATTATATAGGTTGTAATGAGTAATATAGCTTATAAATGTATAAATATGAGTAATAACAATATTTAGATACAAGCGTCGAAAAATTCCTCGGCATCAGCGTATATTGGTAGCATTTCCAAAAGACTGGTAGTATTGCCATGTAGAATGATAATCCTAATGATCTGTGTTGGAAAAAGGTCAGCCTTCTGGTCACGAGAAGAGTAGATCACTTTTTTAGTTGGTTGTTTAAACATAACTCAAGCACTCGGGTCGCATAATCCTCTCCACCCTAAACGGTTCAAAAATGTATTACCCACAATTTTTTGGTATTTATGCCATTCGAGGCTTACCGCATATGTAACAGCAGCGTTGGCATAATTTACATACTTGTAAGATGTGAGTTCGCAAGAGTATCGATGCAAGTTGCGTTCCATAGGCAGTAACGACATACCATCTAACCTCTGCCCGTTGTTTCGTACGAGATCATTGGGTTCACGTACATCTAGAACACCAGCAGTAACAAGAGCGCAATGAATAATGTCTTTAATATGGGTATTTCAACACTTACAGCCGGCTCTTCTGCCGCAAGAAAGTTCATGATATCCGATGTCAACAGCTTCTCCATAATAACGAAAGTGTGACATAATGCAAGGTGCTCTTAAACAGAGGCAAGTGGCCAGGTAAAATAAAATATCGTCCAACAATATACCTATGTTCGGTGAAGGAAATACTTGAATCCACAAGTCCTTATTAAAGTATTAATGAGTGTTTTCAACTTTAAAATACGTAGCGGCACTTCCCATTATCTCAGAGAGAATGTATTAGCAGGTAACATAGTATTGGGAAAAGTTAACTGTCAAGAATGTATAGCATTGGCCTTGTATGACACTTTAGAATCAATCAGTGTTTATAAGATTGATCAATCGATCGAAGACATACCGAACAATGCGGTAACGAACTACAGAGTTATATCGTGACATAGAAATTTTCGCGCTGATTAGCATATAGACCACTTCCCAATATCAACTGTTTTGCCGTGGTCTGCCAGGCATGATCACCTCTCATGGTCGGAGGAAGCTCCCTTAGTGTTAGAGGGATATGACACCTGTTCCACCACAAATTACTGAAAATTATCTTCCAAGATCGGTGGCCCAAAAAGGTGAATAGATATTTTCTTTTAATCTTCAATATTAGCCAATAAATTAAATTTGTGTATAGTTCAGAGTTTGCCTTTTTGTTACAAATAAAAGTTTCACATTTATAAGACTTAACTTCTAATTTATACTTAATTAAAGATAAATCTTTCAAAACTGTACTTACTTCTTTGTTGACGTAGACAGTCTCAGAGATTGTCCTTATACATTCAATTTGTTATTGTAATATGTATTATACATTATTTAATATAATTTTGTAGTGTTTTGAAACATTTTCATTAGTTATTTTGTTTTTGTCCTGGAACAATTTTCCCTACTGCAGTTTATAATTCATTTAAACAATTGGTACGACTGTAAATCAAATAAAATTTTTAGGAAAATCATTTTTAACATATGTTACTTTAATACTATTGGATAGTGAACATAATTTATAAAATATTTAAAAAGAATTCAATAGCAATAATCAATTGGTTGTTCACGTTTAGGCTAAGCTTGGTCAGTGTCCTTTACCGTAAATAATGTTAATAATATACATGTCTGCATAGTAGCTGTCATCCCTACGCCGTTTAGTACTAATGTTTGCAAGGATATATAGTATTTAAAAATAATCTTCATTGTACATTGTATAAGCAATACTTAATTTAAGTCTAGTTAGCGTTGTGTAGCCCAACCAGTTGCGTAAGTTAAGAAGAGTGCCAACAATCGTTTAGTAAATAATCTGAAAGTGATAAGTGTTGAAAAAGTTTTATTTTTCATGTCATCAACGTTTTAGTTATTTCACTGATTCTTATTATAAAATTTATAACACATCTCTTTAACATTATCAATGCGAACGTTTACAATATTTATGCAGTTGTATTTAAAATGTCTGTTACTAAATCCTGTCAGAATGGCTAACTGATTTTTGTCAAAGAAAAATTAATTAATCAATAACGTCTACACTAACGAGAGCTATTAAAAACAGGTGAACTGATTAATCTCCTCCTCTTTCTCTGTTCCTGTTTTAAAAATGGAAACGTAAACAAACAAGCTGCCGTTCATTAATTGCTAAAGAAATAGTATGTTAGCATTTAATTTCCAATTTAGCTCAAGATGTTTGTTTTTTAATTTCCAATCGAAATTCAATACGATGGAGGCAAAACAAAATCACGAGGAGAGAGATGCCAATTGGCGAGTGTTTGTCGTATTGGTGTGGAGTGTGTTTGCCGGCCTGCCCGTGATCTGCAGTCGAATGCACGGAAAGGGATGCACAATGCATACAGAGCGAACTGTGGATTCAGTCAGCCGTGATTTTTCCTTCAGTAAATCCTATCTCTAGATTGTTATGTAGAATGTGACAAAGACATATTCTCTTCAAGATTTGTGAGAATGTAAACGTGATTGAAACACGTTTGTCTCGAATCAATGCTCTGAGCGTTTCTTTCTTTCTTATAGCTTTTCTTTCTTTATAAAATTTAAAAGATCACAAATGTAATGCCTATATTGGATTGAAATCCGCAGCTCTCAATGAAAAGATTAACATTTCGTGCGTAGGTGTTTCTATTGATCTATTTCAATAAACGTAGTTTATATAGTTATAGTTTGTGATTGATATTTTTTCATTCAAAGTTTTTTTCTTTTTTAAGTTTTAAGTTCTTGCATTCGTCTGCCAAAAACTATCTGAATTTGTAAATGATTAACTGCATCGGTGGCGCAGTGGTAGTAAATGGAACTGCTGTGCTTGAAGTTTCGAGTTCGATACCCAGGTCGGACCAAATGTTTGTATGATCTGCAAATATTTTTTTCGAAGTTTAGGTGTTTTGTATGTATAACATGTACGCATTTATAAAAAAAAAGGATATAAGTATTCTATCAGTCAGTCCATTTATCATAGCACAAGCTCTGTTTAGTTTGAAACTAGATGACGTTGTGTGTCAAATGTCCGAAATATTTATTTATTGATAACTGTAGAAAGATTGCCTGTAACAGATCACCGTGAGCAATAAGTTACGTTTAGATAATTGTTGATTGAACTGATTTTTCTTTTGTTCCCATTGATATGTGACACTGAAGATAAATACGTAAATAAATTGCGTAGTCAAGTTTTTTGTACCATTGCGATTTAGAGATTTCTTAAAGTCTATGTTAACGATGATTCACAGAGATTCATTCTTAAATTTGCTGACAGCGGTCATAAAATGGTCTAATGTATACTTTGATCATTTGATTAGTTTAAGTAAATCATAAAATTTCATACTACGGTTGCGATAATATATGTTTCATTAAGTATTACAATTAACATAAGACATATTAAGATTAAGCATATCCAAGATAATCAACCAAATGATACACGTCAAAGACAATATCAAAATCAGATGATGACGTCAACAAGTCAGACACCTGATTATTATTTTATCGAAATGGTATCATGTCAAATGCACCCTTAACCGGTGGGGCCTTTTGGTGTGCTAATCAATTGTCAGTGTGTCATCATTTAAGCGTTTGTTTCCAAATATTTAAAAGTATTTAAAAATAAATTGTTTTTTTTCAATAATTTAGAATTTAGTCGAGCATAGCATTAAGTTTTGACAGCTGACAGTTATTGTTAGCAGTTAAAATAGTTTTGCAAGGTGACTACTAAAAAACTAAATACTTCATTGTAGAGTTCTATGAAAATTGGCTCCAGTTAACAACTTCGATAAGGATATATCGGTCATACAATCTATTTGTACCGCCTTTAAAGTGCCTTTAAGTTCAAGTTTTCCTTCGCTTTTTCCAAAATTCAATACTTTGAAAAAATCTAAGGAAAAACTTTATATTAATCTTAAGTGCAAATTTCAGTAACTTTTTCTAAGGTCAAGGGTTCGTCTCCAAATTAATTAAAAAATCTGAACGAAAACATGATGCTACTATATATGTATGAAACAAACTTAAAACTTAAATATCATAGCTAGATATTGCACATAGAATAGAAGATCACTAAAAAAAACGTAGATGAAGGCTGATATCTGTTTGAAACTGGTAAATGAACTACGGAAACTTAAACTGCCGGAATGATAAAAGTAGTCTTTAAAAAATATTTATTTCTCTACTAAAAATTCAACGGGCTTACAATACACACAATACAAAATATAATTTAATTTGTTGGTATCTCGCTTCTTATATGTTAGGGCATACAAATCACATTTCAACCGAAATCGACGTCAGCAGAGCCGCGGGCTAAAGCTATCATTAAACAAAAATGGATTGAGGAAACAGGAAATAGAAATTGTTGCCAAACAAAATATAAAATTATTGTTTACTGCACATACTTATACTGTTGATGTTAGCATCGCAGTTATGCTAAAAATGAAAAGTACTGATAACATTCAATATTTATTCAAAACTATTTTATACTTTTAATTTGAAAGAGAGAAAGAAAATAATTTATTCTGACGTTTACAGGACAACAAATTGTTAACGAGGCATGGTATACGAGAGTAAGCTAGCAAGTAATTATAGTGTACTGTGCAGTGCCTAGAAAAGATGCCTTTTGATTTTTTCTTTTTTTTTAACCTGCGGAAACCCCCTCGGGCCGTCACCCCACCAGGGTTTACGGCGGGGTGGTGTGTCGGAATCGGACCGACTAAAACCACACGGTGTGCCACTCTGCGCCTGAGATAGAAGGGATCCGGGAATCGCTGCTATTACGACATCCAGATACCTCCTAGCGCCTGCCCGCTAACGCGGACGCCATCTGCGGATAAACTCTCCATTTAAGCGACGTACAGCACACGTGGACGTCGCCTCCTCGCGGCTGGCCACTATAGCGGATGGAGGGGAAAACCCGTCCCGTCCACCCACGGCCACACTCAAGGCGCCATGAGGCGCTGGTACGCGTGCCTCCGCCAGCGGCGAATTGGGTCCGAGTGGAGGTCGTCCTCCCGGGCCTTCTCCGCCGCCTCCTTCCGCGAAATTACATTTTCGCAGAAGGTTGCGACCGCGGTAAAACAACTGTCGCTACTGACCATGGAGCGTATAACGGCCGGTAGCGAGAGATCTCCTCCAAAAACTGCAGTGAGGACCCCACTTTGCGCCGCCCAGGCGGCACAAACTGCTAGCGTGTGCTGAGCCGAGTCCTCACTGCAGTCGCAGTGGTGACAGGCTGGACTCAATTCCCTCCTAGCGACCGAGTGCAGATACTTCTCGAAGCAACCATGCCCGGAAAGGATCTGCGTCAGTCGGAAGGAAAGGGTCCCGTGCTGTCGCCCTGCCCACTCAGCGATGACCGGCTGGAGAGCCTCAACGAGGGCAAAGCCAGCACGTGGAGCCTCCAGCCGGGACGACCAACGAGCCATCGTGGCTCGACCAGCGGCCTCTCGCCACTCGCGTATCTCTTCGGGCGGGGGCCGTACGCCGCTACCTGCCTGGAAGTCAGCCGTTCGTCGATAAACTTCGGCGAGCACTTCCGCCTACAAGTTCCATGGCAGAGTTCCGGCCAAGGCGCACCCCGCCTCCGTCGATACGGTACGGTAACCACGTATGGCTCTAACCACCAATATCTTCTGCGAGCGCTAGAGGCGAGCCCTATTCTGGGCGGTCAGAGCCGCCGCCCACGCCGGTGTACCATACAGCGCCATTGACCGGACAACCTCCGTGTATAGCCGTCTCGTCGCGACGCTGGCTCCACCCAGATTGGGCAAAAGTCGCCCAAGGGCAGAAGCAGCGCCGAACAGCTTTGGAGAAAGCTGTCGGAAGTGCTCGCCGAAGAGCCACCTGCAGTCGAGGATCAGGCCCAGATACTTCATCTGGGCCTGAACTGGTACGAGGACCGAATTGACCACGATGGAGGTGCCGAAGGGTGGACCACAACGGGGCCCATGGAACAAAAGAGCCGCCGTCTTGTCCAGGGCCACCCGCGGCCAGAAAAGATGCCTATTTCAGCCTATTTCTGCCTATTTCAGCCAGCGCTGGTAACCAAATGGGCAAGCGCCCAGTGATCTCGATTTGTCTGTCTTCGTATGCCGTATTTATACGTATTGTTGTCATTATAAGAAAGAAAAAAAAAACATGAAATGTGTGCGTGTACTAGCGTACACTCGTAAGAAGTGAAACTTCTTTATGACGTTATTTTTCAAAAATAAAATTTTAAACCCGTCCGAAGTCGATGCAATCGCCACCTGGATTTCAAAAATGTAACTACTCAAAACGGGCCGCAAAATACATTGGCGACATTTACCAATCCCTACTCCGCTGGAGAAAGTATACTTCGAATCACGCGTGGTAGAGATAAGAAAAAGATGGCGCGTAACGAAAAAATGTGACGCGTAACGAAAAAATGTTACACTAAATTTTTTTCCAACCCCGATAAAGAAGTTTCACTTCAATAAGAAATGTGTTAAATTGCCATAGACATATACATAAATGGTATAAAAATAAAGTAAATAAACAACTTCAAATGGAAACCGTCGGGTAATTTTAGATCTGCTTATTTTGCGGCCCAGCGACCGATCAAATTTTTACATATTTTATCTGTACAGACGTTTTTTGACATTTTTAAACACAATGACTTATATATTCGTAAATATATTTAATAATTATTATTATAAACATATCTTTAGCTTATGAGTCCGCATGGTGGTATTTTCCGTATCCTCAATGATAATTTTAATCATTTAGACAGGTAAATAGATAGTTTAGTTCACTTATCACATAACATTAACATTAAGATGGAAATAACTACTTATTAATAACACAAATGATTGATTACATGTGATTAGATACTTTGAAATTTAGACAAACTTCCGTGATACATTTAGTTAAATAACATCCTGATTTTAATTTGTAATTTAAGTAAATAGAATGGATGTAATCGCACTGTACTCGCAGTTGGATATACTTAATTTGTGTTATTAGTGTATGCGTAAATTATTATATTGCTTTTGTTGCAAAATCACTTTTCTTGCCATATTTTTCTTAGATTCCTGTCTATCCTCTTGTCACGGTTAGTTTGCTCACAATTTACTACACCTATAAGTTAAACTTCAATAAAGATATTCTGTACGTTAAAGATATTATTATTATTTTTCGGCAGAAACTGTAATCAATTACGATAAATTTTGGAATACAGGTAAATAAGAACTTACAGAAGGACAGAACTGAGATAACTTCGGTTCTTAAATAAGTTTTGTCACTAAAATGTATCTCTTTTTTTCTCCTTTTGACCTTTTACTGAACCAGATTTGGTTTGGCTTTATATCTACCACAATTCACCATCAAACTTCCATAACCCAAGTAGACGATACTAAAGTTTAGTAGAAAGACTGTTGTCGGGCCTTTTTAGGTCTCCAACTGTTATCCGCAACGATTGCCATGGAGGTGCGTATGGCAACCAGGACCGACGCTTTAATACGCCTTCCGAGGCACGGAGGGTGTCAATGTGTTTAGAAATGATCATTTACCTGGCCAGGATTGTTAAACTTTGCATTATGTTTACTTACTCGGTTACAACTCATCCTCAACACAAAACAATATATATTCGACAAAAAAATTGAAAATGGAGAAATGTTTCCATTCTATTTCCACTCTATCTATTATTTGAAAGAAACTGCGAGCATTGCCCTCTCTATTGTTTTTTGGGTACTGGGAAACGCAGCGTTGTTAGGCTCCCCACAAGGTGGTCAGACGACCTGTTGAAGGTCGCCTCCCCACAAGGTGGTCAGACGACCTGGTGAAGGTCGCGGGAAGCTGCTGGATGCGGGCGGCACGGGACCGGCTGTCGTAGAGAACCTTGGAAAAAAAAAAAGGCCATGTCCAGCAGTGGACGTCTTTTGGCTGAGATGAATGAATGAATATTCATTTATTGTATCTTACGTGTAATCTTTTCGTGTTTTTAAATGATATTTTAAAATTAATTGAAGGCAACAGAAACAAAAAAGAAATGATTTTTACAGTTTTTACGTAAAAATGACATAAAAGTTTATAATTTTAAAATGTTTCTTTTTTTCTTAATGTTACATTTAACAATTTAGATTTGAAATTCATGTTATGGACTTTTTTTAAATGAACTTAACTAAAACTTGTCCGTTTTTATTTGAGTCATGGAATCAAGTTTGTTAAATTTATAAATTTATCAATTCAAACCAAAGTCTTTACAGATTACGTGTATGTGATATGAACTTTAAAAAGTCTTTGTATAGTCTCTCACTTAACTCTTTATATATACAACTTATAAAGCAACTAACAACACACCTCTAGACTTATAAAAATTGTACACGAGTAGTACTTTATCAAAGAGGAAGCTTGCTAATAATCCATGTTAAATGGCGACGACTTGGATATTCCGTTTATGTCTGTTATCGTTGAAATGAATTGGTTTATAGATTGGCCCACTTCCGCATTTTACCGTCGAGACTAGATTGACTTTTGCATTTTAAATCTTACCAGGCGCATTTAGATTTCTATTTCCCATTGTAATTAAATAGTAGAAGTTTGCCGAAGTAGCTCGCAGCTATCTTGGACTTGCTCCGCGATATTTTTCCTTGTCTCGCTCAAATTAAATCAAGGCTTAAGTTTTAAGACGCGAACTTTTAAACTGTGTTCAGTCTTCATTGTTCTTGAATCAGTAGCTACGTTATGTTCATCTCGGCATAATCTGTGGCAATTTGCTTACTTATTTAACATCATTCTGGTTGAAAATGTATCCCTTTTGTATGAATTTTTTTGACATTAAGGATAACACAGATTTTTTGAAGGTCCAAATGGCTTAGTTATTAGTAATAATGACGGCTCAGATATAGATGTCTAGCTGGGTTTGATTTTGAGCAGAGAAAATAATGGTTTGATGATCATTTGAACACAACTATAATAAAAATAACACTGCCTGCACCCTACAGGTTTCGCGGTCTTATCAATTCTACGAGTTTATTTGGAAAGCTATTCACACAGTCATACGGGATTTTTTGGACACATTTAGGTTTTAATCACACATACACAGTCATACATAGCAAAACATGCACGCACACGTACACACGTGGACCTATGTACACAAACAATATCAATTTAGCATGTTGATCTCATAGTAACAATAAAATCTGGGTATAATTTATATGTAATCTGTATGTATTTAGTGAAATTAAAAGTGTTTATCAGCAGTAACCGTAGTACAGGTCTCACCTAGTGGTGCAAGTTGTTAATGTTATCATTAATTTACTATTATTATTGGTATGTGTAAGTGTATGTATGACTAAAACCAATATGAGTCTAAAAAACTCATATTATTATCATGAATAGTAGCTTTCTAAATAGACTCGTAGAATGGAATAGAGTAAGACCACGGAGCAAGTACTTAGTGTGTAGGCAGTAATACTTTTAGCTGTGTACGTAACAATACACTTTCAATTTTACCGCTCGTAAGACATTCGTCCATGAGGTCAACCAATTAATTTATATTGTGAAATTAATTTTATTCTAACCTAAACACAATTTGGAACTCATAAGTAAATCAAGTAAATAGTACATCAAAAGTACATATAATTGAGTTTCCTTAGACAGTACCAAAAGTAAAACGTTTTTTTTTTCATTTTTTTTTACTTAAAGACCATTAAATATTTACTATTAAAGGGAATTCTATGAGCTATACTTTTCCTATAAGGTAATCTTTTTATTTAAACATGTTTTATTTTCATAGTGCAAAATAGTCAGAATATGATATCATACAAATATAGTTACGTTATTAAAAATATGAAAGTGTTCCAAGGCTCAATTTCTTAAACTAATCTTAGATTAAGCGATAACATCAAAATTGTATTTTTATTCCGAATAGACTTTTGTTTTTAAAGTATTGTTCACGCTGATTTTATATCGTATACAACTATAGTTTAGTAAAACTTTTAAATGGTGAATCGAATTGAAAATAAATCTGTTGGATGATAACGAATTATTTGAACATAAATGTGGCAGTTGTAAAAGTAGCGTCTGATAAGCTATAGTGTTATCCTGAATTTAAAAAGCAATCACTTAATTGTCATGGTTTTACTCTTTGCTTACATGAATAAGTAAAATATGGATATAAAGACGTCATATACATACGTTTAAAGTCTTATCTTTATTAGTTCTCGGTCTCAGTCGATATTTTTATTTCTATATAAATGTGAGATGTATCTAATATGAATCGTATTCGAGTCTAAAATCTAAATATGTACTAATAATAATGTGTAACTAATAACAAATGAAAACTGTATTTACTGTTAGAAACAAGCCTGAAACTTTGAAATGACTGCACGGTTGGCCTAGTGGTTTAAGCGGTCGCCACGCCGCCCTCCGCTTCGCTGAGTGTTGTGGGTTCAAATCTCACATCCTATAAATTGTTGTTCCGGGTCTGGGTGTGTTTTGTGTCCATTCCTTGTATGTTTGTAAAGTACCCTGCGAAACAGGATTTATTTTTAATACGGGCGGCGTTGTTCTTTTTTTCAAAACAAAATGGATAAGAGCGCGGCACCGCGTTTGTGACACCTGAGTTACAGGTGTTTATGTTTAATTTTCCACCAGGTGATTTATCTGTTTGTATGCCCCACAGATTACCCCCTAGGAGGGTAAACTGTGGTATGCCTATTTTATTCAAAAAAATAAATAAATTAAGAACAACTATGAGACGTTGTGTCTTAACAGATTCGAATCTATATTATGTCCTAATGATACTTGTACTCAGTAAAAACACTCAAGTATCGTTGCTTTTTTTTTTGCTGGTTCGCATAAGCTAAATGAGAGGGGACGCCTACCCATTGTCTACTGTAATGCAATGCTTGAGTGACACAACTCTTATTGTGTTAACATACAACGGTTACAGATGGCTACCGTGCGGATTATTTGCTTTTTTGCCACTTTAGTAGTTTTTCATTTCTCATATTTAAAAATGTTGTTAAGGCTGTAAAAGTAATATATATTAAAATACAGTAGCATAACTATGTTAAGTAGATAAAAATTTAATAATATTATTAAATTCATTTAAAATTAACGTCTTGTCTGTTGCCGTAGTAGTGGATATTCTGACTGCCAAACCAGAGGCCGTGAGTGCGTTGCTTATTATGATAAAATTTAATAAATTGTATTAGTCATTCCCTAATACTCCATTCTCATTTTTTTATTTACATTTGAACAAACAAAGCATATTTCCTCCAATAAAAATAATTATCCCAGATCCCATCTCTGAGGTAACATCTACAAAAAATAATACAACCGCATTAAGAGTCTGCATTTTACTAAAAGGTTACTAAAGATTAAGTAACAGTTTGATTCATTCAATCATACATTTAGTTCTGGTAGCCTCGTGATTTGAGACAATATGTATGCCGTTGTTAATTTTACAAATCGAATTCCAATAGTGTCGACAACAACACCGAATTATTTCCAATAACATGTGATTGCAACATTCATTCTTGTGTGGTGTATCGGACGTAGAATAACACAATTTTCAACCACCATTTCACACTATACCAAATTGTCAACCCAATAAAAAGTTATTAATAAAGCTTTATATACAACAAATATCAATACATTGATGACAGTATCTAAAGTACAAACATTAGTCAGTCAATAATACAACGTTGATTTTGATTTCGTAAAAGCTTATTCATACGTTAAATTGGGTTATTTCGTTTGATTTGTTGCTTTGTCAGTCAATTCTGTACAATTCTAAATTGTAATTATTAGTGATGATA
Source organism: Hypercompe scribonia (assembly GCA_949316085.1). Classification (NCBI taxonomy): domain Eukaryota; kingdom Metazoa; phylum Arthropoda; class Insecta; order Lepidoptera; family Erebidae; genus Hypercompe; species Hypercompe scribonia. The sequence goes on along the minus strand of OX438981.1, from coordinate 10,314,116 downwards.
ATTGCATGTAGTGTTATACTGTCGGCATTTGAAGTAATAATGAAGTCAGTAAGTAAAATGAAAGGAAGGCGTGGCCAGGGCCGGACTGGTTTGTAGCGAAATATCCTTGTGTTAGCATTAAGGTGATCTAGTTGCCAGAGTCTCGATGTAGTAAATGCAAATACTGTAGAATGCGGACGTAGCCCACGCCTTATATTTTTTAAGTTTAAGGAAGTCGGCTCGGATATATTTATCAACGTTTTTATTTATGACTGTTTGATGCCCTTTTTACTAATTAGAAATGTAAATTATGAATGTTTATGGATAAAACTTCTTTGTTCTAAATTTAATCTGAGTTCGACACAAAATTGTTTTGATACACAAAAATATAGCAATTTGTTTTTCCTGTTGTCACCTGTTATAATTGAGAATCTCTTTATAAATGGAAATTAGATTTATACTCATTTTTATAAGTACATTATTCTGACACATGCTTTAGAATATTTATAACGTCATATATCGTTACAAACATATGATTAGTAAAAATATATTATTCACATGGCTATTTTAATTTCTTATAAATCTACAAAAAAGATATTTCAAATCTACTGCGGTATTTGTAATTAGAAAGTAAATATATCATTATAAATTCATAGATTCACTGTGAGTTTATGAATAAGTTTGTTTACATATATAAGTCTTGAACTACCTAATAAGTCCAACGAAATTGTAAGAAAAGCATTTGAATGAAAATTTCAAATCAATAATTGAACATTTTTGCATGTACAAATAGACAATGCTCCGTTAAAAATACTTGGGTTAGTAATAAAACATTTTTTTGTGTAAAATCTAAATTTATTTACAAGGTTTTATTTTTGTCAACTGACGCGCTTTCGGCTCACACCACTTCCTTAGTAACAAAAACGAACAACATTCATATACCTGTCCATTAACTCACAATATCACAGCAAATAACAATTAAAATGTTTTTGTAGCAGCCCCGTACGCGTGTATGTGCGTGGGCCACCCCCGTGGTGACTCAGCGATTTTATAATTAATGCGTGCTTTTTACGTGTTTCGGCTCTTATAAATCGCCTTAGCCCTCTTTTAAATTAGATTTATACTTTGTGGAAGGAGTAAGTGTAACCATCGGGTGCTCTGTTCAAACTGAACTTGCCAGGGGGAAAGAAACGTGTGGGCTGTGGTGTCGTCTCCTCGTAGTACTGTTGACGAGCTGGTTGTGAATACTGTGATTGAGAGGCAGGCAGGCCACTGTACTGTGCCTGTTGCGTGCCAGGATAGATGTTGTTAGACTGGTACTGGGGTTCAGGCTGGCGCTGAGGCTGCGACTGGTACTGTGGCTGCGGTTGATATTGTGGTTGAGCCTGGTACTGTTGTTGGGGAGCAACATAGTTCTCGCGCTCGTACAACTCGGGATGGTATTGTCCGTCTTCAGGGTCTTTGCCTCCGTAGCTGTACTGTTGTTGTGGTGCACGGGCAGGCGCATTGTACTGTTGGGGAGCACTGTATTGTTGTTGTTTGTAGTCAGGCGAGTTGTATCGCGGATCCGGAGTGTATCCAGGAGTGGGCGCAACCTGCTGCGGTGCAGTAGGGATGTGATCACCGACAGCTTGGAACCCATTCTTTCCAGCAACGTAGTTTACAGTTTTCTTTTGGCCACTGGGATCAATATAAGAATAGCTGCCCCTTCTGTTTCCATCGGCGTCGGTCTCTTCTTTGAAGTTGATTCCATCTTCTTGTTGGTAAGCAGCACCGAAAGCTCCGTTGCCACTGAGGTAGCGCGCTTCCTGAACGATGGCTGCTGTTCTTGGATCTCCCGCGTATTTGGGGACACGTTTTCCTCCCTCTTGCTGCTGACACATCGCGCTTGCGATCACAAAGGAAAATATAATGAGCCTGTTCATTTTGACCGTTCAAAATGTGCACTGCTCGCGTGAAAGTAACAAAGTGCGTCGTTGCGGGCGGGTTAACTTATTATATACGGCTAGAGGAGGCCTTGGCGAGTATTGGAAGGGCCCGCGGGTGCGACCGCGAAATTCTTATTATACAAACTCCCACTTGCGATGGATGTATGGCACGCATCAGGGAAGTGACGAACGAATCCGAACGAGATCATTGGCCCTGTGTAAATGTCAACAAGTATTTGATGAATTTTCATCTAACCTTTTAAATAATTAAATAGTCCATGAAAGGTTTTAATCGTTAGGAAATAACTTTGAGCATTACGCTAATTTGTGGATTCAATATGGAAATTATTTTTTTATTTTATGTTAACGATAATTTTATTTGCAGTAACAACCTGTACTGGCATGAAAATTATTGTGAGCTATTTAACAAGCGGACGTCTAAAAACTGTATATATAGATTGTTATGGAACATGTTGTAATATTTCATATAATTGCACAGTTAATGTAAAAGCACAGAAATTAGTTTAGGATTCTGTAAGCGTATGAAACACACAGGTTCTTTATTCAATATTATGTTTTAGGCTTATATCACAACCTAAATTTTAACTCTCTACTACATGGATACATACGACGATGTTTCTTCATGAATATACGTTCTGATTCGGTGTAGATATCACATATAATTAGTTAGTGTTGTGGGTTTCGTGGTTAAATAGTTACACGTTAATCAACAAATCTGTGTGGTTTGTATTGCTAACCGTTGTGTATATGACCATAAGCCGTACAGCATGCTAGCTAACATAGTTTACAACTAGTATGTAATATTCGTTTATTTATAGTGAAAATCGTTCTGTTTTTTAAATAAAATTGTATTGTTTGGTATAAAATAAATAAACTGTGGTGTCATAATGTGATTAAAGTTTAATTATGAATAATATCGATTCCAATTTATATAAGTAACAAATATTAAGAAACGACGTTTATAATTTTATTTATTATTTTTAACACTTCCTGCGTAACATTTGCATGAGACGGACTTAATGCCATATGGCATTCTCTACCAGTCAACCTTTAGGTGGTTGAACCACCTAAAGGTTGACTGACATGGCAGGTGCACGTGTGTTCTTAAGAGAAGCAATGAGTTGGCAGTTGGAAACTCTAATTTACAATGAATATCTTAAAAAGAAAAAAATATATACATAGATGAAAACACAAATAAATATTAAAACAATAAACATACGAGTATAGTATAAAATATAGCATATAAATTTTAATAATTTTAATAATTATTTCTTTTTTGTTTTAAATAAATTTATGCTTCGATTTAATTTATAATTGATTTCGGTCTTACGCTTTCTCACAGGATCCGATAGATCAGAGCCGCCTGAGGCACCACATTTCATTAAAGTAAATGAATCAACAAATCTTCGTTTAAGCTGTTTTAAAGGGTTTACAATTTATTTACAAACGTTCATATTACAACTAAAAGCAAACATATATACGAGTATATATTACTACTATAATATTAACAATAATATTATAATATTTTAGACATCTCATATTCAAACTAAGCAGAACTTGTACTATAGGTACTAGATGACTAATACAATATATACTTTTTTTTGTAAATACAAATTATACATAGAAAACGCTTAAACTCCGAAACACAGATTTGCGGGTCATACAAAAATTTGATCCGATTCGGGAATTGAAAATGAGACCTTAAGCACAGCAGTGGCATTCACTACCGCTGCGCCACAAAGACAGTCAATATTGCTGTTTTTTGCTCGTATTTTGTTAGTATTATTTCATAGAAACAACACTAAACTAATTTCTCAAGAATCTGAAACATTTAAATAACCTACAAACTCTCCTAATATTTTTACAATTAAAATTTTTAAATATTTTAGTCCAATAAAGTAAATCTAATCAATTATAAGAGAATTATGTATAACATTTAATATACCTGGTATTAATGAATAAGGGTATTAACCAACTATAACTGTAATGCTACTGTTGTCGTTTCACACAGACCGGTGGATACACGATTATACTTAAGTGCTATGATAATGTTGTAGAGATTTGTAAGACAGTATAACGATAAGAAAACACTTGCCAGTAAAGTTTTCTTTTGTAACTTCCCGAGCACCATTTTAAGGTTTACGTCCACTAGCTGGTATAATATATAGGTATATAGCATTCACCATGCTATAGAAGCAACTTCAAAAGCAAAACCAAAATGTATAAAGCTTTTACCTAACGCTATTTCTTTTCCTATGGAATTGATTTTTATCTGGATGAAAGGTATCTTAAGTTTTAATTAGTATGCAATGATTGGTTAAGTAGTTTAGGAGTGAAAGTATAAGAAATAAACAAACTAATTTTCGAATTTATGAAATACTTTTAAAGCCACGCTGATTTCAGCACGATACTGTCCTAGGGTGGTAATATCCTCTCACAGAAGACCAACCTAAAATAACAGCAATCGTGCTGTTGTCTTTCATTGGTGAGTACAAAACCAGAGGTCCACTGATGCAGGACATGGAATGAGGTGAATTTTTTTGAGAGTGGTGTGGATCCAATTTTCGGACAGAGGGGCCTGTAGAAAGAGTAAACCCACGGCACAGAAAGGGACCAAACCACGGTTAACCACTCTGGAAGTTGCCCCGTGAGTTCGCGCATGCATGAAGTAGCTCGTTCTGCTGTTTGGCGATCAATTCCGGGAGGTTACAGAAGCAACTCCATTCGAGAAAACGGTTACCGTCATGCTTTACCGTGGCTACACGTGGATTTTGACTCCATGAGCTCCAAATCTATGTGTGCTTCCATCGGCCCTATTCTGGAGAATCTGAGACAACTGCGAATGCGCAGAAGCAGTTCAGTTCATATCTTTGATTCTATATACATATATAGATCATATTCTAAAGCCAGACCGTCACCGATAAATACTCGAGGAGAAAACTCTGTAAATATTGTATGTTTTTTGACTCTTTTACCTTTCATCATCATCATCATTATCATCTCATCTCAGCCAAAAGACATCCACTGCTGGACATAGGTTCCTTCCCCAAGGTTCTCCACAATAGCCGCGACCTTCACCAGGTCGTCAGGCCACCTTGTAGGAGGCCTACCAACACTGCGTTGCTCAGTACATAGTTGCCACTCTAAAACTTTATAGCCCCATCGCCCATCGTTTCTGCGTAAAATGTGCCCCGTCCACTGCCACTTAAGTTTAGCAATTTTACTGGCAATATCCTTGACCTACCCAACTGGATAGTTTGTCCTAGATACACGTAGTTGTCACACGAGTTGAGGGTAGATTCTCCAATTTGCACTGGAGTGGGTGTGACATGGGCATTCAGCATAATTTTTGTCTTGTCCATTTTAATTTTTAAACCCACTTGTTTAGAGACTCTACTGGGGTCATCAATCATTTTGCTAAGATCTGCCACGGTTTCAGCCATGACAATTATATCATCTGCTAATCGAAGGTGATATACTCGCCATTGATGTTAACGCCAAGTCCATTCTAGTCTAGAAGCTTGAAGACGTCTTCTAGTGCTATGGTGAACAGTTTCGCAGATATTATATCTGCCTGTCTTACTTTTATCAGTAGCAAAAATTTTCGCAATGAATTAAGCTAATCAATAGTTTATTTTTCTTCTTCGTGTATCTTTCGGATTGAGGGCCCGTTTGTTAGATCCAATTAAGAGTTCGGAGATGTTTTGTACAAATACTATATCATATTACATACATTTAAATTTTATCAAGTTCAAGATGAATAGTTTAAAACCCAGTTTCCCACACTTATCTTCAAAACTATTAAGCTCAAAATTTAACTTTGTCAGTATAGTAAGCACTATTCTGAAAGTTAAACACATATCTATTCAGTCAACTTTTTTAACAATTTTATTTTTTTCATTATGAATTGTTCTCATAACTTAATATAAATGCTTCCTGTTTGCAATGGTATTTTGTTATTAAAATTGTAAATAAAATTTATTAGCTAGTTAGTGAACCGGTACCTTTCCGATATGAACAAATTGTTAATTCTTTTGTTCATACGCATTAGTCCACGCTAAATCGCACACTATTCTCACAATTGCAAGTTTACGTAATCATGTCGTGTTGGTAAATATTATATTTTAATAGTTCTTTGTTAGAATTAATTCTAGATACTTAAAATTAGCTGCATAATGTAAATGATAGTTACTTAATTCAACCCAAATATTTGTCGGTTTACGTGAAATGACCTGCCCATGATGATGTTTTTGGACGATAAAACTATTTATGTAAATTTGCGCACGTATTTTATAGTCCATGTAACGCACACATAATTGTTTTTATTATTACATCACCACTTTACGTTTTGATTAGGTTGTAGATAGTAACATACAGTCAGATTTTTTGACAGTCACAATTTACATTTATGTTCAAGACCCACTACTTCACTTTTATAAATTGTGAATGTTATCTTATATTATAACTTTTTTTAATTTATTATATTGTAGTGCAAATTATATATTTTTGTAGTGACAGGCAATGGCAGTCAGTCGTTAATTATAATTTCTACAATACGTTATCATTCCATTGCTTCCAACTATTTCTGTATTCGAAAAGTCTTCTATGCTTTTATTAACTAGACGATTTTTTTTTTAAAGTGTCCGTGCACGAATATTTACATCGTGCAATGGTTTCTGTACTCTGCATTTTTCATAGAAAGGTTATATTTTTCATTTATGTTCATAGTACATCCTATTTATCTATAGTCTCATTGCTATTAATTTCTCAACATACATATACATACATTAAAAACTGATAAAATAAAACAAAATGCAAAAATGTAACATTTCCTGAGCACGTGGTTGCTGGCCTCGTCTGCGTGACTATACAAGAATTATAAAGAATTTCTTATACGTAACTAGTTCAATATAAAGTGCTTACATATTCCAGTCTCTCTTTGGCAGAAGGTAATATCCTTGATTAATAATTATGTAGCTAGATATATTCATATTACATTATTTAGACTTAGAATCTAGTATCAGATTTTTAAGATGTGCCAGCCTGTACAGTGTTCAAAATTACCAGTCAGATTTTACTGACCTTTTTAATGCTGCTAAGGATTACCTGGAAAATTATTGTTTTATTAGATTAACCGATGCAACTTGAACTGTCATTATATAGAATTTTGTACCATAACAGATCAAAATAGTAGCTGGATGCCTATAACTTCATGTAGTCGTTTTTATACAATTTTGAATTTACTGCAAATATGCTAGTTACACCTCAATGAAACAAAGCCTTTCGAAAAACATAAATCAATTCTCTAAGTAAATTTATAGGTAACTCAACTATCCCCCCCTTCAATTCTAAGTGCCAGTTAAATGCTGACATCGCATTTGTGACTTAGTAAATAGCACTATTGAATACGATTAAGAAATAAACATTAAATGGTATCGAATATGTAAAATGTATATAATAACTGATTAACAATAGTTTACCTTCAAATTAAATTCTAAATTTAATTCCACTTAAATTTTAAACTCAAACAAATTGCACACTTTCTAATATTTAAAGGCGGAACTAACACAAAATATAAAAAATAATAGAAACAATTATACATTGAGAATCCAAATTAAACCCAAGACTGTGGTAATGAGCAAGTCACACTTGTGACTTTCAAGCATTTATGTACAACATATCACTAGCAGACTATAAAAAGTGTTATTTCTGGCTTGATTGGTTTTTAATTTGTTTAGGTTCTGATATTTTAACGGTAAGTGATTGGCGGCAAATGACTATGGTAAATGAACACTTGTAACTTAAGAGATACAAGTGGGAGGACGCTCGTTCCTTGAAGATTTGAAGATCGTATCGGTCCGGCAATAAAATAAGTATCAATTTGTTATAAATATTTTTTTTTTTTAAAAAGCACACTCTTTTGGAGTGCTAATTATTAGAATGATGTGAAACAACGGAAGACAAAGATCATGGATCACAACGTGTTTCAAGCAAGCAGTCCGTGTGCGTACGACGTGCTGACCGCACACTTGAAGCGCTTGGTAAGCATGTGGTAAGCGAAACGTTAGCTATCGAGTGGTATGATGGTGGCAAGCTGGTTTGTTGCATGTTGTTTGCAATTAAATTTTATCATTTTAAAATCTACATCGATTTACAGGACTTTAAGCTCGTGTTGACTTTGTATGGGGATGACTATTTTTAATGTACGGGAGCGATGTTACATGTCTTACGACCTTAAGGCTCTTGTGCCATCTTTAAAACAACAGAAGCGTTAAAAAAGCGGATTTAAACTAAATCCATTATATTATTTACATATATTAATTTAAGGCTATATATATAAATATAGATTTATTTATTGTCCGTGTGGTACTGGATTAATAATACATAGTGTTACCACCCCTATTCATCCCGTGGGTGTCGTAAAAGGCGACTAAGGGAACAAAGTATGCAAGACAACATCATTACAAAGAGAAGGAAAACTTGAAACAAACTCTATTCCAACCCGTCTGGCCAGTGTGGTATAGTAGGCCAAAACCTCCTTGCTAAGGAGAGGCCTATGTCCAGTAGTGGACTGTAAAAGGCTGTTGATGATATATAGATTTGTAGTAATTATTTGCTGTTTACTGCAAAAGTTAAAGTTTATTACCAAACAATATAAAATAAATCATTATTATGTTATTACATAAAATCCTTTGAACATTTATCTTTTAGAAAGATAACTGAACAGTCCAAAGTTCTATGTAGAACTTGTCTCAAATGAATTAAAATACCGTTTTACTAGTATTAAGATCGTAAGCCCCGATAATTCGACTCGTATCAAAACTTAAGACATTACCCTTCATTTCTCGAGCTCTGAATGTAATCTAAGATATTCCTCCGATGACGTCTACCTATCTATCTATATTAACTTAAGTACTTTATTTACGAATTTAATTTAACATAATTTGCCAAGACCAAGATTTTATCCGTATGGTGACAGGTTAAGAATATAAAGAGTCACCACCCGTAATATCGGTGTCGTAAGACGCGACTAAGGAAGCCATCTGACCATTTTGGTATAGTCGACTAAAATCTGCTTTCTGGGGAAAGGCCTGCAGTTAATTATTAAAGGATGTTGATGTGATGATGATGACATTACTAATACCAGACAACTCTTTTTTAGTATCTCCACTCATCCCACATACGGCCGTCTGATTACAAACTAGGTAACGACTGTACTATGGTAACTAGACCGCTGATAAACATACTTATATATTTCTAAATACATACATATAGATAAATTACACCCAGATAAGACAAATGATCATGACCAGATACATCACACGAAGATTTGTCCTGGGTGGAAATCGAACCCACGACCTCTGGTTTCGTAATTAAGGTCTCTAACCACTAGACAAGTAGTCCCGTCGATTAAACTATAATATTATATCAATAATTTTATTACGTGGTTTACTCAATGTTATGTACACCATACGGTTATGTAGTCAAAACTGTCACCCTTCGTTTCACGTTGAGGTTACTGCTGGTTAAGCTGTAATGCATCTAACAAGTATATTAATATTAATTATTTTACTTAGAGTTAATGCGGTTATGTAATGATAATGTAACCTGATGACGAATAAGAATTCTCAGGCATTCCGACGAGATTACACTGATCAGGGTCAGATACTGACTGGTCGATTCTAGCTGTACATAATTGTTATATCTACATATTTCACTGATATTACAGTAATATTAGAGTGAGATAGGGTAAAACAAAGAACTTGTTCGTAAAGTAATAGATAGCTGGTTAATAATATTTTTTTCCAAACCAGTAAATTAAGGTACGGTTCAAAAGTGTACTAGCAGTCAGTAACCATAAGATATTGACATTATCTATGAGAATAAAGTTATAAGTCGTTCTTAATTTATGTTTTTTTTTTCAAATACTAGTATTGTTAGTACGTACTTTTTAAAATTTTAAGCTTAACTTAGAATATATTGCTAAAGAAACAAAGTTGACCAATATCTTATATTTTGAAATAACGTTTACATGTAATCAGTTATCCGTTGCGATTTAATGTATCGTTGAGTCAGTAGGTAGTAATAATTTATTTTGATCAAAATTTTAACCTCAGTTTTTTAAGACAACTTTTATCACTTTTTTAACTTTTACAGTATACAATAGTACTGACAGTAGTACACAGTTGTATTGATCTATAATAATACCACAGGGCGAAACTGGTCAGTTTTAGTTTAATAAGATTTTTGGGTTCGAAGAGCACGTAAAGCTGTCGTGTGGGATAGCCGTCTCATCGGATTGTGACAATGAGGGAAAATAGAATGCACCAATGTTTGCGTACACGTTTGTGAACTACGAGTATAATGTCTCCTGCGTAGTTGGTTTGTGTCCGTTGAGACTGACCGCCGTGGCCGGTATCGGCTAGGAGTATCATCATCATCATCATCTATAAGATATTTATAAGATTAACGATAATTTCAAATTGTAACCGCTTTTGCAGTTTTCATATTTAAAATATGACAATAAAGTTCAAATATATATTATTTTGTATGCCATCAACATTCTGTCTCATTCATAGACCACATTGATGAAATTTAAGATATTATGATGTTGGCCTAGACGTACCAATGTCTATAATTTTGCATTTACATACGATTACACTAAATTTTTACGTTTTCGTAAATATATGTACTAATCTAATAATAGTCTTATATAATTGGGTTTAAACTGGTCTAGAGAAGTTACAGCGAGATGTAAATGAAATAAATATTATTTTACTGGCGAAATTTAAAAAAGTTTTCTTACTTTCAGGATGAATATGTGTTAAATGTAATAAGCCTATTTTGTCTTAACCTTATTTCAAATTTTGAATCAGCAGTTTTACTATACTATTTAAGCATTAAACAGTGTGGTATAGGAGATCGAAATCTCCTCTGCCCTCGCTCTCAATGAGAAGTCTATGACCAGCAGTCGGCTGTTAAAGACATTATTTGTTTAAATGAAACACGTTCCGAGCCATTTCTACCGCTGATACTCGCAAACTAAGAAGGAAGGAAATGACAAATGACAGAGTTTGATTTGCTGACTATTCATGGTCAACACCATACGTGCGTTTTATGGACATCGAGAACATCATACACATGGAGTCTTTTCAAGCAAAGATAAGCCACAGTTCTTTTAATAGAAACAAATAACAGAACCTTTTCGTTGTCATGCTCTATATTATTGTAACTAATGTTATAAATGCGAATGTGAATTTCTTTGACAAATGCAAAGCTATATTATCAGCGAGTAACATGGGTTATTTTTTATACCAATAGCCAATAACACGCAGGTGGAGTCCCGGGCAAGAACTAGCCAGTTTATGAATCGAAACAACAATTGTCATTTATAATAACGATGGCCATGTTATCCTAAGCCGCTTTCCTTGATCTACTACTTTTCGCACACAATTTAAAGCGAGATTATTACAAATTATTTAAACGTATATCGCTCTAATAAAAATATATTCGTATAAAAGTAATTACACTGTAGCTTTTGTAAAGGTCACTTGTTGCCCGCGATCAAGGTCTACGGAGCTGAGCCGATTCGGTATGTGGTTAAGAATTCCGTCTATTTAACTGTGACAAACAGATTTTTCTTAAAATTAAGTACATATTAAATAGCACTGCTAAAAAATACATATACAAGTTTGATTATAAATGTTGTTATACTTTTTTAGTGAATGTCGAATAAATCAATTTATGAGATTGGTAGTGAAGAATTTTGCTATGCAGAGCAGTACATATTTCTATGTGCACTTGGTCAACGGTTAAGACATTATATTAAAGCCAATTCAGATTATTTTGAATTAACTTCATACACTACTATATAATATAACACACATTCCAGTAATGAATATTTTATGCAGTAGAAAAAATCTGTTTTTCATTTTAACAATGTTAATGGTGAGACTGCGTATAAATGCTAATTTTGAAAAAAAAACGTAACAAAAAGGAATAAATTCAGGGATTAAACATGAGGAAATATGATTATTTAATACTTTTTCACTATAAATAAATAAATAAATACTTCGGACATTTGACCCGCAACGTCATCTAGTTTCAAACTAAGCAGAGCTTGTGCTATGATACCTAGACTGACTGATAGAGTACTTATATACTTTTTTTTTGTAAATAGAAGAACTATAGATATATATATGTATATAGACTATAGTGAACTATAAATTTGGTGGTTATTTTAAAATAGATATTTTATTATTTATTACAAAACAACTACTTTAATTTAATTGCATATTACTTTTAAGAACTACAGAGGCGATTCTCAAGTAAATAGTAGTTAACATTAAATTAGAAAGGCTATAGAAAAGAAGTACAGAAAGGTAAAGTATGTGTTATGAAGTTAAAATTATATAACAAAAGAACTGACGAAATTCACAATCTCATACAAACATTTTCTTTTTAATTATTACTAAAGAAGTTACGTCTTTACAATTAAAAAATAATAATTAAGTGATTTTAATAGCTTAAGATTTAAAATATAACTCTGCGAACAGTTGTAGCAATAAAAGTTAGTTTTAAACTAGTCTGCACGTTTAGTGACAATACAATTAATATGACTGTCTGGAAAGTTTAGCACGGATGTCGATATAAAACCCGAGTCGTGGCACCTTTTTTGTATTGTCGCTAGAATATAATTAGTTTGAACATTACAGTCACGATTATTGATATTAAATCATTTGAATGAATTCTTATGTATATATTATATAAACTTTGATGTTACTAAACTCGTCAAGCCTGTTTTAATACTTTATACTAATCAAGAAAACTGCATTTAATTTTTGTATTTCCTAAAAAATAAAAAATATGGTTTGTAAATTGTTTAGAACTTTATAGTTGGTACCTTTTTACAAGTTGAGTTTGTGATGACTCTTGATAAGTATCTGTCTAGTCTAAAGTAATAAGATAAATACAGTATAGAAGGACCTTACAACCCTTATTGTAACATTGAAAACAGAGACATTCGATAGTAACGTTTAGATTTTACTGTCTCTACTTTATATTAGAGCTCTCGTAATGAATTATGGTATACGAGTATTATTGTTGGCAGTTAGGATGCCAGTACTTGTCCGATAAAACAGAGACAATACACGCAGCAGTATAAAAGTAAATAAGTATAGTGAGTGCATATTGGTCTAGTGATTAATAACCCTGATTGCTAAGCCGAATATTGTGGGTCCACCCAGGACAAATCATTCGGTCTGCATCTGGTTGTAACTTATCAATGATATGCATGTATTTAGAGATATATAAGTATGATTATCAGCGGTCTCTTACACAGTCTCACAGGTTCTTACACACTATGGTAACTACCATAGTGTGTAAGAGCTATGTATTAATTAGTAATTAACTTAGACTCTGGCAGTTTGTGATCAGACTGTCATGTGTGAGATATGCGAAGTTACTATAATTACTGATATCTTATTGTATTAAATTAGAATCATTTATTTCTTGTTAGTGCATTAGAGAACACGTTAACCCGTCAGGCTTGGTTGCCATACCAACATTTTTATCAATCTCTACCGGTAATAGGGGTCCCAAAAACTCCGAAAATAGTCTTAACAGTATTTCAATATCGCCTAGTACTTGGACTGTACATATCTGATGACAGTCGCTCCACGTATAAAATCGACGTTAGACCGTATCGTAGTAGACAAACTTATTTTTTGTTGAACATAAGGTTTGCGGTTAGATTACCCAATGCAAGTCGTTAGGTAGTTGTCATAAATGTTTTATATGTCAAAGTACGGCTTGTATTTATTATGGCAGTTTCACAATTAACTAGAACGCGATCGAGGCCTAGTAGTAACGCAAAAACTGTTTATGTATTTAGCAGTTGTACTTGTGGATACGAAGTTGCGAAAATATCCGTACACAATCGTTGTATCCATTTAAAATTTTATATCCATTCTAACTACGATATTTAAAATACGATTGTGAGTTTGTTTATGTGCTACACTTTCCTGTTTTAAGTACTCAACCACAAGCGTTTATCATTATCAAGAAATTTTACGTACGTTTTCTTAAGATTATATAGAAGAGGAAATATTATAAAGTAAGAAGATATTTTAGCAACTATGTTATGTTTTTCTTCTTACCACATTACAATCTTCTTACTTCTTACAATATTCTAATGCAGAAGTTACAAATTTAATATTGTTTATTAATCGATTCTTTAGAGAGAACTATAATGTAGAGATCTCTAGAATTACCAATATTATAACAGGGAATTAGTGTCCCATATTTGAGATATACTATTCATTTTTATTGGGTTAGAAAGAAGTTTGTTCGAAAATAGTGTATATTTATAAAGCTGGTCATAACTTTAACTTTTATAACAGACCACGCCCGAATTAGGAATATATCCTTTGTCACGAAGATTTTGGTAAATAGACAAGAAGCGGACACATAGAACGCCTAGACTCAGAACAACAATTTGTCTATCATAAAAAGTGTGGGGTTTGAACCCACAACGCTCTAAGCAGTAGAGAGCGGTGTAGCGACCGCTTAAACCATTGCACGTGAACGTTAAAAAAATCGTTCATTAAAAAAATTGAAATCAAACATTAATTTTGTAATCAAAATACCCTACCGGCATGTATCTGTTAGAATAGTAGCAAGAAAATTATTTCTATCATGTTCCGCAATTTTACTTAGGTAATTTCAAAGAGGAGGTTTACGTGCTAACCTACCTCTTTGAAATTACTTACCGTAAAATTGTGGTACATATGTAGTATATTTCCCTGTGAAACTTAAGTAAGAAATGTTTAGTATCAGCCGAATACGGGCTTTGCTATAAAACTCAGTGTTAGTTTTACTTCGCTCCCGAAATAAGTTTTTGCGTGTTGGAGAGTAGTTTTGTTTGGCGAACATTTTCTTGATTAATTACTTCCGCACATTCTGGTGTTTGAACACCATAAGTAAAGTTTCTCTCGTATTTTCTACGATACATGTTAATATTCTAACCTAACTGTTACATGTATTTCTCACTTTTTCAAAAAATCTCAGTCGATCATGGTACGAGTAGACTGGTTGTAAGTTTTAGTAACTATCTGTTACCAGTACTGTTGTTAGTGAAATACTAAATCAGCACGTACTAATAGCGTGTCGGTGCGAAAAAATTTGAACATATGAACACAAAATATATAAAATTGCATTTTAATAAACAATCAAAGCTTATAGGTCTAAGATGAAATATTGTATACAAGATATTCCCTAGGGTGAACCCATTCATAAATGAATACTTTACACAACTGAAGAAAACTAATGAAAATCTGACTAATAGTTACAGAACGCATTACCACGTTTAAATAAACAAAATACCAAACAAAAACGCTTCCTATTGATATTACAAATACCTATCTGTAATATAAAATATGAAACATACTGAATTTGTGAATCCATTAATCGTAATTAAATATGACATTAAAATAGAATGAGGGCAGCACAGGACCGGTTATTGTGGCGAGCCTTGGGGAAGGTCTATGTCCAGTAGTGGACGTCTTTCGGTTGAGATGATGATAATCATAAAGTACTAAAAACTAATAAATACATCTGGCCCATTTGCGCGAATGATTTTTACACAGATCTGTTTTTAAATGATAACAAGAAAGCCTGATCAAACAATTTCAGTATAATTTGAAAAGCCTTTTCTAAGAAACACTCAGTATTGGTTAAAGCAGTGGTGGCATAATTAGTAATTAGCACTGCGCTAATTAACAAATCCAGCTGATGAGATATAGTAATAATTGATTAGTAAAAACACATTATAAGCAAATAATTATTCCAAAAATTACCACATAGTGACATTGTTTTACTTGATTTCTTTCTTTATTAAAAAAGACTACACCCGCATTAGGAGTATATACTGCGTCGTGGAACACAGACACAAAGAACACCCGACTGGAAACAACAATGTAGATCACACAATGTGTAGTCCCGTGTGGTGTTTGATCCCGTAACACTCGGCGCGTTGACTGCCTTAACTACCATGCCATCAGTGCCAGTCATGTAGTTTGTTAAGATATGAAGATATTTATTTAAGTGCTGAGATTAAGTGATAGATTACTTATCATAAGTTAAATCTCTTAAAATTATGTAAAAATTGACGTTTTATACATATTTCAAGAAGATTTAATCTATATATTAAAAATGCATTTAATTGTCTTAGAAAATGTAATTATAAGAAAATAAGATGAGTCAGTTAAGCTGTTTTTAAAGTGACCGTAATATTTGTCGTTGAAACGATAAGAAGTAAATATTACACAACCACTATTACACAACCACATTTATTTTCAACTTAAAAATTTACATGGATATTAAAATGATAGATAATGAACATATGTAATGCACATGCAAGTCAGTATACTGAATCTGTATGATTGAGTCTTGCGGGAAGGGAATCCGAGTTAAATTTATTAATAAATTATTAAGGTTTACATATTTTAACGTGTAACCAAACCATTGCACGATCAAAATCACTTTCAACGTTGATAATATTACAAACAATTGCATTGTATGCATTACGAGTAATTGCGGGAGGTGAATAGACATGAAAAACGCGAATGTTACACTTTAAAAATACTTTAATGGATGAAATACATAAATCAAAAAATTCATTAAAGTTATGAGAAAAGTTCTTCAATATCAATGAAAGGTGGTTATTATTTTAAATAGTTACTCTAGAGCATTTATTTACAAATGTTAACAATATAAATTTAATTATCCAAATCAACCAATCATATTTATCTCAGCTTCGCTTAGATGCATTCTAAGTTTGACCTTGAAATATAGAATCATAGCGCATTTGAAACGTCCCGCGCATCCCGTGCATTCCTCGGCATTTTGTGAAACCGAACCGAAGCAAATTTTTATTAATGCGGTACCTATAAGGATGTAATCTGTGCTCCGAATTCATAGCCTCTATTTTCCATCATCAAATAGTTAAAACAATATTTAATATCTTACAATGTTCTAACAACATTACAAGACTCTTTTCAGTGCTCTATTGTGTTATTAAGATTAAAAGTGTTGAAACTCGACTAAGGCTATTAAAATAAATAAATAAAAAAGACGGTACATAAGGCTATCAAGTTACATCAATATTTGTTAATAAGAACACTAGTTTAAAAATCAACAGACAAAATAGATAATAATCTTTCAAAATGAAAAAAATACTCATAAAGAATAATTGAAAGAGAATTAGAATCTGACGGAATATCTTAGATATGAAAGCTTTGAAATTCGAATCATCATCATCATCATTATCAATAGCTTTTCATAGACTATAGCTATACGTAGGCCTTTTCTTTAAAAAGGAGGTTTTAGCGTACTATACCACGCTGGGCAGACGGGTTGGTATAGAGTTTGTAAAAAAATTTGCGGCTTGGCTCCGGCCCGAGTGGTGTAAGACCGCTCCTCGAGTCATGATGGCTCGTTGGTCGTCCTGGCTGGAGGCTCCACATGCCGCTGTAGAGGCTGTCGGTGATCGTCGAGTGGGCAGGGCGGCAGCACGGGATCCTACCCTTCCGACTGACAGAGGTACTTTCCGAGCACGGGCCGGTAGCGACAGGTGTTTCAACCTTCTGCGAAGACGTCATTTCACAGAAGAAGGCGGCAAGGGCGCGCTTATCAGGGTTTGTATCAAGCTGTAATTCTCTTTACAATGCTCTTTTCCTGCATAATTTGCTCTCTTAGTTGCCTCTTAGGTCACCCATGTGATTCATCACACCTATTCATAAGGGTGGTGACTTTCTTAATCCGTCACTACACGAAACGGAATGAAGTTTAAAGCTCTTTGAAAAATAAATGTATTTATGTTTAAGAAGTATATTATATATAAGTAAACGAAAGAAAGGCTATTGGTTACATACATCTTAGTAAGTATAAATCCTCCATTTTATTAATACGCTTAGAACTCACACAATGTTGTGTTCACGCACGTACGAGCTAGCGTCGCCAGCAGCTGGAAAGTTACCGACAGTTCATTGTTTTGTTGGTTGGCCTTCTTCGAGGCTACAGGAAAACTGCGAATAGAGATTAATTTATTACGTCGCTGAGAAAACATGGAAAGCGGTGGAAAGCTCTCTATTAAGACGAGCGGGCGGGGAATGGGACGATTAATTATGATTTCTTTTAACGCTGTCGGACGTGGTCGACCATTCTCATGTCTTTATTACGTAAACAGATGGCGATTCTTATTGATATTTAGTAATAATCACAATTTCGGAAACACTGTGATCATTTGAGATCGTTGTAGTAAATACTTCTGATAAGGCGAGTTAGAATTATCTTTTTTTCTAATGAAGCTAATGGTCTCCTTTAATCAGTTTTATTTACCTTACTGTATACAGGAATAGTAATCATAGTCTGTATTCCCAGTTTGTCGACCGGAGGGCAGTGTGTGAGACGTGTAAAGCAATTTTCCTCCATCGTGCCACATTGGTACAACACCACTGTGCGCATATGATATTTCTAGATCTATAAGACCTCGTAGTGCATATTTACACCTCAAAATCCGGTAACATGTTTGTCACTTTCGAGTTGCAAAAATGGGCGATAGTTGTCAGTTCCTAGTAGGTATTCCATGTGATCGTTTGTTTCTAAAATTATAAGGAATTTTAACCTCATCAAAGCTGTGCCTTGACTAGAAGGCAAGGTTACTGCATATGAAACCTTCAAGACATAGAATTCGAACGCATATTTCCTGAGATGTCCGCAAGACGTCATCGTCATTCCTTATAATTACTTTTCCTAACTATGAACAAGCTCAAGATTAATACGACTTAATTGCCCATCTATTCAATGTGCTCGTTGCTTTAAGAGATTAATTAATATCTATTAAGAATTGTTAGCCAGTTTGTCTATATTTAAATTCATTATCTCTTAGATAATTATTTTAGAAAGTAAAGTGCCAATGACTTTGTGTTGCCGATTTATATAGTATTATTATTAATTCTTATTTTAACTTTATTAGTTTCGTTATTACCTCGTGATAAGGACATTTGGAAATAAAGGTCGATTAAATATAATTTATATTTCTGCAAAAAAATTCAAAAGACCGTAATTATCAAACATTACTAGATGCAGTTCAAACAACGACAAAAGAGTCTGCTTCAGACTTCTACAATGTTTTAAGTTCTTCGCTATGTTATCCATGTTCAATCGCAGTGATAGGAGTATGATTGTAGTAAGAACATATAACATACATGATACAATGACTACAGGCTTCACTAGTGTGTGAAACTAAAAATTGTGCGTTTCATTGCCACACGGAACAAGAATCGTGTGAGTAATAAGTAATTGATCCCAGCCACGACGTTTATTAAATATCCTGCTATATAGGTATTATTCCTATTGTAGTAGTATTCTCCATTTTAAATAGGATAAGCTAGTAGAGCTACGTTCATTTCAACACGAACGGACCGGCTCGACTGAGCCGGTACTACCTTCTCACAGAAGATCAACTTAAAGCGATAACATTTGTTCTGTCGTGTTTCGCTAGTGAGTTCGAGACCGGAAGCCCATTTTTGCAGGGGTAACATTTGTTGTGGTTAGTGTGGGAGGCTTGCATTGCCACGATGACTGTAATGTCTTCTACATCCCCAAGGGCGTGGAAAAAAGCATCTCAGTAGGCCGCCATGGTGTGGATCACCATAATGCCTTGTCTGCACTCACAATGAGAATGGTGACCACAAATCTTGGATTTTACTCATGTTTTCTATCATAGGTATCATAGGTAGGTTCTTTAAATAAAACTTTGTAATAGAAAAAAAAGTTGTAATTGTTTGGGAAATTTAGAGCATCATTTTTAAAGTGGTCGTAGATTTTGCAAACGATTTAACTCCTACCAACAATAAATCTAAGTATCTTAACACTCAATACTTTAAGGTGAAAGATTTAATACTCTCTTCATAAGTTCTTGTACTTTAAGAGCTATTGTTGTGAGAGAATAGTTAAATAGAGACCGAAGAATAATAAACAAAATTGTGCTATCATGTTCATATATGATTCTGTAATTATGCTTTGAGATATTAATGTTCATATTACTATAATGTGTAAAATATAATATTATCTACCGTTAAAATTAAAATATTAAAAAAAATATTCGATATTATGTCTTCATTTTATTACCATTTACATACATACTCTAAATCACACCATATTTAACGCCCTCTTTTTTCTAGTGTTTTGGTCCAACGTAACAAGTGGCGAGTCTATTACCGTTAATGGAGATGTTTTGTTTGGCTAAATCTCATACGTCAATCAGCAGGTGTACCACTTGCAGTGTAGATTGACTTAGGGTACTTAGTTTTTGTTGGGAATCCTATGCATCTTTCCATTTTACCATTCTGCTTCTATTGATATTAGTAAAGATTTCGCTCGAGAAACGCCCACATTAGGATTATAACCTGTGGCGCAGGAGATTATGCAATCTGACACGAAATGGACACAGAGAACACCCAAAATTCAGAACAACAATTTGTAGATCGCACAAAGTGTTGTCCCATGTGGGGTTAGAACTCCTACATTCAATGTAGTGTAGCGATCGCTTAAACCACTGAGCTATCTACGCAAAACTGTTCAGTTTAAACTTATATGTTTTTCATACAATGCGGACACACTGAACGAAATTCTACGATTTTTAAAAATATAAGTCTACAACATAAAATCACACTTTGCATTCATCAGAATATTTTATTGATTAGCAATTAAATTTTTCTCACAAATGTACTGCGATAAAGTAATCAGAGTCAAACCAGTATTTATGCTACAGCTTTCTTCCTTAAACCAGATATTATTTTATTGTTATTACTGGCACGCCCTTCTTTCTTCAGAAGTGAAGTAATACACTAAGAGTTATTGAATCGAGTTTTTTTATAGTATAGGGGTAAAACAACAGACGGGTTCCTTATTGGTAAGTATATTTTACCGCTCGTGGATGAAGGCAACTCAAGGGATACAAGTGCAATGTCACCCTTTAAGTCCTTGCAAAAGAAATACGAGGACGTTTTAGGCTTTGGTAAACTCACTCATATATTGAAACGCAGGCATAATTTACCAAAAGTTTTCTTTGACAGCTAGATGTCGTAACCAAATATGCCGAAACATGATTCTTCCTCGGCGTGTGTCCCATGTATAATCATATGTACATGAGTCCTCAAGTATTCTACTGTTTTCAACATAGAAGTTGCGTATATCTATATATATATATATATATATGGTATACTACTGTTTTCAACATAAAAGGTGCGCATAGCTATACATATCGTCTTATGGACCCCTGTGCTTACTACATACATAAAATTTTTCATGATGAAGCACGAAACCGTAACAAATTCACTCACTTGATTAGTAAGGAATATCAACAGATTAAAAACATGAATTTGAAGTTGAAATTCAATTGAGAAATTTAATGATAATGTAAATGACCAAGTTCGTTGTCACCGAAAAAATAAAAAAGAATCAGAATTGGGCTTCGTCTCAACCATGTTACAATGCAAAATTTGTAAGTGGTTTAATAATAAGAAACAGATATTTCTAGAATAATTATTGTCATAATTTCTTGTTTAAAAAGGGACTTTAACTTAGTGTCATAACGTTTTTAATTTAATTAAACGATTTATTTTACTTGACATACAGCATATTAAGATTATACGTAATAATATGTAGTAGTAGTAATAAACTTCAGATATTTCACACACGATCGTGAGCGTGATGTGAGTGAAAATATGAGTAATCAGGTAAAATTGTTTAGAATTTTAATTTATATACTTTTTAATTTCAGCTTTCACTTTATTTTATCACAACGCGTTATTTATGTTTTAAATGCATACATATGTTTTGATATACACATGTCTCAAACTTTAACCTGGAATATCTTTAACGCTAGACTTCTATTAGTAGTAACGTCTAAGACAAAATTGTTTAGAAATTCAATCTAAATATTTTTGCATATTTTTTGTATTTTCTAAATTAAAAGATAAATGAAGTATGTGTTTATGATAATGATCAGGAGTGGTAATAAGAGCTTTTTCATCATCTAAAATAAAACTTTCAAGCATTATCAACAACCTTTTACAGTCCACTGCTGGACATAGGCCTCTCCTTAACAAGGAAGTTTAAGGAGAATTAACATCTAATTTGTTTTGTGAAGACTCAAAGAAATCCAACTATCGGAGCAAGTCGGATTTCGGAGTGGATATGGCATAATAGGCCACATAGTATCCACACAGTAAGGCAAAATATACAGGGAATCGAAGAGTAAAATCAGACCCTGTGTCTAGCATTCGTGGAATACGAGAAGCCCTTTGACTTGGTCGAGATCTGGTCTGTTTGTGAGTCCTTACCTAATGGACTCCAAGAAAATTGGCGCTACGTCCAAGTGATGAGATGTCGATACGAAGCCGGCACCATATCTGTCAAAGTACAAAAACAGCAAACAAGGTATATACCATTGTATCGAGGAGTGAGACAAGGGGACGTTATTTCCTAGAAATTTTTCATTAATACAATGGAGGAAACGTTCAAGACGCTACACTGGAAAGGGCGTGGCATCAATAACTAGTACAATGGTTATGGTGACCACAACTCTTAGATTCTACTCATGTTTAGCATCACTGCCTAATACCAGTAGAGCCACTTTGGCAGTCGTTATATTAAAAAAAGAAAGAGGAAGATGGTTTACCTAATGGTGAATAATATCGTTGCTCATGGACACCTGCAACTCAAAAGACACAATTGTGTTGTCGCTTTTTAAATATCCAAAGGTGGAGGAGGAGTTGTCTTTCTCTATGAAAAGCAACGCAAGAAATGCTTAACAGTGATTTTGTGTGAGGTCGTCATCGTTTCAGACCGATTGAATCGGCTCATGTGTAGCGCAGCATGAATCTACTACTTAATTGCAGTCCACATAAATATTATAAAAATTTAGCTCAATAGTTCTACGTGACTATTAGCCCTGTTGTTCTTATGAACGATAATCGTATTCGTAACTGATTATCAGAATATCATTGTGGGTATAGAGTTTTTCACTGTTCGTTGGTCTAGCAGTTGACGTATACGACTGGGAATAAAAGAGGCCTTGGATTCGAATCGCGGGTCGAGCCAAACAACGTTATTGAATTTTTCTGGTTATAGAAGTATTTAATAATTTAATAGTTTGGCAGTTGGTATATTAACCACCGTGCCTCAGAGAGCACGTAAAGCCATCAGTCCTGCACCTGATCTCTTCCCGATGGTATTGAGTAACCGTCCCATCGGATTGCGAACGTGAGAGAGAACAGAGAGTGCACTTGTATTTGCGCACACACTTGTACACTTTGACCGGAGGACCATTGATGCAGGGGTGACAGTTATCGTGGTAACTGTGCAAGACTTACACTGTCACGATGACTGTCATGTCTTTTACGTTCCCAAGCGGGGTGTGAAAAAGCATCTCACAAGGCCGCCATAGTGTAGGTCACCATACTGCATTATCTGCATTTGCAATGAGTATGGTGACCACAACTCTTGGATTCTATTCATGCTTTCCATCAGGCAGAGTGGAGTCACTTTGGCAGGCTCTTAATATAGAAAAAAAAAACTTTAATATTTACTGTGTAGTTTGCTTGTCTCCGTTGAGACTGGCCGCCGTGGACGAAATACTAGCTAAGTGTACATCAGTATTTTTCACTATAGTGATTTAAAATAAATTTGCTTTGTTAAACGCAATGGTTTAACAATCACAAAAGGCTATCAGTAGCTTGAATGTAGTGGATGGATAATCTGGAAAAATAATGACTCATTCCGTCGTGTTTTATTGCAAAGCCATTTTTCTCTGGTAAATGGGCGTCCATTGGGAGTTCCCTCAATTTATAGAGAGACGTAGATAGTAAGGTATTAACGGTGGCCGTATTTCCTATCATATAATTACTATAATAACACGAACTAGGTGGTTCATTTAAAAAAAATATACTCCAACTGTGATTAACGTTCAGAACGATTTTTGGTTTTGTTAATAATTCCGCTTTAAAAAAACAAAAAGTTAGTTTAATGTTTTTAATTTTCATATAGCTAACAATACCGTTTAAGTTAAACAAAATGATTTTTAAGTCAGTTTTTCATACTGACATTATTTTGAAGACGGTTTGTAATTATGAAAACAAACTTGTGTTTTGTTTTCTTTAGAAATACAACCTGTATCACGAACACCTATAAAAAATTAGGTAATAACTCATACTCTATTGATATAAATTAAAATATGCTTGAAAGAAGTTTAACTTTTCTATGTATGTATTATTAGTAGTAATCGTAGTTATAGAATGTGCATCGTCAGTTATATGTATGACGGTGCGCTGATTACGGATTCGTCTTTATTATAAACTTATTTATTACTAAATTACGAATTATTTTAATCATCACTTAATTTGTTTATTTGATTCAAGTAAGTTGATTCTGTAAGCGATAATATTATAATAATGTTATTGAAATAAGAGCGGCAACCCCGAACAGAGTAGTATGTGGTGCCACAGGTATTGGCAGCGGTCAGTTCTTGTAGAGAGGGACAGCTGTCACGAGGTGCGCACATGCTAACCTATCGGCTCTTCAATTTTCCATTTTATTTAAAGCTTTTCGATCAATGAGTTTGTATAAATTGTATAACGACTGAATATTGAGACGTTGAACAATCCAAGTGTGCCCTTATTTTGAAAGTTCCTGTTACACCACCCACGATGGATAGCTACAAGTAAGATCGTTATGGCGCCTCCCTTTTTGACGCTCTGACATATGTCTAAACCTATATATATGTTTATGCGAAATTATAGGTTTCCAAACCTTATAGTCTGTTTTTATCATATAGATATTGTGTGACAGACGGACGGCAAACCCGACAGACATGACGCAACTAAGGGTAAACTAAGTG
Organism: Hypercompe scribonia; assembly: GCA_949316085.1. Taxonomy (NCBI): domain Eukaryota; kingdom Metazoa; phylum Arthropoda; class Insecta; order Lepidoptera; family Erebidae; genus Hypercompe; species Hypercompe scribonia. The sequence continues at coordinate 10,289,225 of OX438981.1, read as the reverse complement.
TTTCGTTTCTAATGTATTCAAGAGTTTATAGCTGCTTCTTTGTAAATTGTAAATACAACTCCTAATAAAGTATGATAGAATGAAAATGCAATGATATTACCTGGAACCCATAGACTCGTTTGTAGACGAGTCTAAACGATTATAGAAAATATTAACCACTTAAAAACTTACTAAACTCAGGCAAAGGCTATACGGAACTTAAAAAGGCTTAAAATGTATTTATCGGCTCCATTGTCTCTTGCGTCAGTTCATAATTGAATTCTCGGTTTATGGACAATATAGAATTACTTAATAAAAATAAAAATAATAAGTAATGCAGAATAAATACAGGCATATTGCGTTCCACTTAAATTATTGTTACGTTGTTCCGGTACTGCATGAAGGGAAGACAATGAATGAAAGAGAGTTTTAAACAATAATTCGAGAGGCTTAAGTTCACTTACCAGTATACTCCAACGTGTTATCCTCATTCTTATTAAGTCCTCAAATCTGTAAAAATAGGAATTACAGCAATATTAGGTGTAATTATTTCTAAAGTGCCGTCTTCGTGGAAGACTGCCCATGTGCATCCAGTGCCAAAAAAGGGTGATAGATCGGACCCATCGAATTACAGGCCTATAGCTATAACTTCCCTTCTCTCTAAGGTGATGGAGCGTGTAATCAACACACGGCTCCTCAGTTACCTAGAAGAGCACGATTTGATCAGCGACCGCCAGTATGGTTTCCGCCACGGTCGCTCGACTGGTGATCTTCTAGTGTATCTCACTCACCGGTGGGCTTCAGCCATTGAGAGTCAAGGTGAGGCTTTGGCAGTTAGCCTGGATATAGCAAAGGCGTTCGATCGGGTCTGGCACAGGGGTCTTCTATCGAAGTTACCATCCTACGGCCTGCCCGAGGGTTTGTGCAAGTGGGTGGCTAGCTTTTTGTCCGGCAGACGCATAAAAGCCGTCGTCGATGGTAGCTGTACCGAAAGCATGGACATAAACGCTGGTGTCCCGCAAGGCTCCGTGCTATCTCCAACGCTGTTCTTGCTGCATATCAATGATATGCTGTCCACGGATGGTATCCATTGTTATGCGGACGACAGTACTGGAGATGCGTATTACACGGGCCGAGCTAACATCCCTCGTACCGTTGTAGTAGAAAGTCGTGAACAACTTGTGTCTCAAATCGAGAGCACCTTACACAGAGTCTCCGATTGGGGTCGGGATAACCTGGTCCAATTTAACCCCTCTAAGACACAAGTCTGTGCGTTTACCGCTAAGAAAACCCCGTTCACTGTGGTTCCACAAATCCAGAATACACCCCTTACCATCTCACAGAGTATTGGAATCCTCGGTGTCGACATCTCCAGTGACGTCCAATTTCGAGCTCATTTGGAAGAGAAGGTCAAGCTGGCATCAAAAAAACTTGGTGTTCTGAATAGAGCGAAGCGATACTTCACACCGGCACAAAGGCTACTACTTTACAAAACACAAGTTCGACCTCACATGGAGTATTGCTGTCATCTCTGGGCGGGAGCACCGAAGCACCAGCTTGAGCCTTTCGATTCAGTTCAGAGACGTGCTGTGAGAATAGTCGACGATCCTGATCTCACAGACGGTATCGAGCCACTAAGTCTTAGGAGAGACTTTGCCTCCTTGTGTGTGCTCTATCGTCTCTACAATGGGCTGTGTTCTGAAGAATTGTTTGATATGATGCCCACAGCCACTTTCTACCATCGCACCGCTCGCCATCGTCAGGGAGCTCATCCACATACATTGGAACCTAAATGGTCGCGCACAGTGCGGTTTCAGAGAAATTTTCTCCCGCGAACAATCCCGTTATGGAATGAGCTCCCTGCCGAGGTTTTCCCTGGAAACTACAGTATGGGGCTCTTCAAGAAGGGGGTAAATAGGTTTTTAAAGGGTCGGCAACGCGCACGTGATGCCCCTGGTGCCGCAGGCGTTCATAGGCTGCGGTAACCGCTTACCATCAGGCGGGCCGTATGCTTGTTTGCCACCGTCGTGGTATAAAAAAAAAAAAAAAAAAAAAAACAAACGTTATAAAAAGATTGAAAAATGAAAAAGCGACTCAAAACCCAGTTCAGTAGCAGTTATTAGGTCCAATAGTGAAATAAAATTATTAAGGGAATGTAACCGTATAGGAGATATTTAAATTCTCTAATGAGCTTTGCTCGGTATTATTATACGATAGTCAATTCGTAATTTATCAACTTCTTTTGTGCCTATCCCTAATTTTGTCACATAGATATTCTATTATATATATATTATATCTATTAGACAAATATTTTATTGCTTGAAAACTTTGATAAAACAATGTTTTCTAAAAATGAAACCTAGCTAGATCTATTTGTTGCCCCCGAAATCCTCCGCGTACTAAATTCCATGAAAATCGTTGGAGCCATTTTCAGATTATATGTATTATATGTATACGAGTATATATACAAGAATTGCTCGTTTAAAGGTATTAGATATATACGTCTATTTCGTATATGACCGGCGGTTGCCATGGGTACTTACTATAGACGTACCTTGAGGATCCAGGCAATAACCGAGAATATTAACGAGACTAAACAAGCCAAATAACACTTATATAACATAGATAGTAAACACGTAACGATTTAATTAAAGTGTTAAATTATCATTATTGAAACGACACAAAACTAATTGAGTACTTCGTTCTCCTTCAATACTTCACAACTTCAAAATACTCTTTTCTGTAGTATAAATATAGGATGGGCCCAGAATTCATTAACATTTGAATCTACTCGTAACATCACGCGTAAACATGTTACGGGAGTTCTAGGGGCCAATGCTACTAGAATTTGCTGGCTACAATCGTTAGACATAGTTTTAACAAGATCGAGCCATTTGTCACACATCCAAAGAGTCCCTACCGGTGGTCAAAGACATGTTTCTGGAAAAGCTGATTTCCAGACGAGGCGATATTCCATTGATATCCGTAAGTCCTATCTCCAGCAGACTTCTATTTACGGGGTTAATTGAAGAATAGTGTTTACATCAATAAACTAAATCCATTACGTCAACTAAAAGTAAAAATCAGCGAAGAGATGTCGGCGATCTTACGGTCTCTTTGCCGACGAGTACTCGAAAATTTCAGTGCTCGCTTAGAAGAGTGCAAAAGTCAAAATGGTGGTCATTTAGACAATGAAATTTTTAGAAAATAAGTGCCAATTAGTTGGAACTTATTTTCTAAAAATTTCATTCACCACACTGATGATGATAATTTCATTTACCACATTCACCCACTGATGAACTTTCTCGTAAATAAACAATTTTTATAACATATCAAATGGTTTTTAATACGATGTTTTAAATTTTAACTAATTCATAGCCCACCTTACACTTGTGTATTTTTGGTATGTTTTTGGTTGATGATTAATGAATGTTTAATGGTTTCGAGCTAGGTTTATTCTCAGAAATTCGTGTGTTCTACTAATTTTAGTCAATTTTAATTTGTGTAAACAAATATATCATCAAAATTTATTTATATAAAGAAGTTTGAAATTGTAAGACATAAAAAAGTTAAATATAATTTAAAATTAGGCTTGCATCTTGGTCGAAAGGACTAGGTCAAAATTCAATTACCTTACATACATATTCTTGTATAAACTATTTCAGTGAAAGTCTCATTTTTGTTACCAACAAAAAATATGTAACCACAAAGGTAATGTAAAAACCTAATAAAAGCGTCGTAGTTACACAACAATACGCTATGTAGGGCGCAGGCGAGAGTGATGAGGGGCATCGTCTCAGGCCATTTATTTAATTAACTATCTCCCTCAAGAATGTCGCCGGAAAGGTTGCGACTGACTTCTTTTATCTGCGACACTCTAGTAAAGAACCTCATTGAATATTAAGATGAGGCATGAATTGTGTACACGGTATATTGTGGTCGTTATGAAATATAACGTAGGTTTAAAAGGAGTAAAATAGAAAAGGATTTGCTTAAACCTGGTTTAAAATTTTATGTTACGATTAGATATTTATAACTGATTACTTACAAATGCATCATCGGGTATAAATAATAATAAATACCTTACCCATTTGACTGACAGCTGTCTGATTCCAAATAAGGTATAGCCTGTACTGTATAGTAGCCAGACTGCTTACAAACATACTTAAATATTTCTAAATGCATACATACGAGTACTATAGGTAAATTATATCCAGACACAAAATTAATTATCAGAAGATAGATCAACGGGCCTGTTGTTTTAATGTTTAGCATTCCGGGCAACTAAATACTAGATGTGTGTTAAAATGCATGAATAGAATGATCCCAAATCCAGTCTTTTAAATAAAGTTTATCATCTTTTATTGGCAGACCTTTCGGTACTACTTTTTTTACAATGTTTGTGCATCAATTTCCAGCGATTGATTAATTAAATTTATGGGGAAGTACGTCAAATAATTTTATTTAACAGTGCAGTAGTAGATTAGTTTCCAAAATAACCCTGAGTTTATGAGTAGCTAGCACTTCCATAATTGAAATGGATAATGTAATTTTGCGCTAATGATATAGTTAAATAAAACCAACAAGCTTAATTTTATATTCTCTCCATCTGTGTGCATTTATGTATTTACATATATAAATATTAGAATATCTTGTTATGTATTTATCATTAAAATTATTGTAACGCCATTTGTATAACTTCTATGGGCTTATGTTACTCTGAATATATATTTTATAATTTAAAATAAAATTTTCATGTCTGTGCATCTACCATGTTCGGCTCTGTATTGCCGTAAGGTCGACTGGTCGACACCTTTAACTTAATTTAATAAAATAAATAAATAAATAAGTGAGTTGTGGAAAGTAGGGAAAATATGAGATATTTTTTTATGAATTTGCCTGCATTTCTGTTCCCGAATTTCTAGAAATTTGGGAACAGAAATGCAAGTGAAAAACTAAGAGATTGTTTATGACTTTCAGGTCATAAATGTTGTCTTAGGCTTTCGGTCAAACGTTAAAGTGACCTATATAAATGTGACCGGACAGTCTAATATAACAATATCACACTGTCGGCCAAAGTTCTCGATGTCAAAACCCACTGGTGAGATATCAGTGGAAGAAAAAACAACGTGCGCCACGATCTAATGAGTGTGATCCAGAACTCCTTACCTAACTCTATAGTTGAAATGAAATTTATAAAATTTAACTAGACTGACATGGAACTTGACTTTATGATAAAAAAATTTAACCCTCGTTCATTGTCTTCAATAAAAAACTTTGCAAGAGGAATGAATTATTTCTATTACGTACTTTGAGTTAATAAAATTTATTCTTAAATAACTGCACTCTTACACAAAACAAACAATATATACACAAGATAAATACTCATTGTTTGGTACTCTATGGTAGCTCAGTAGTTTTGAAACGGTTATATCTTTACTCAGTCTTTACTCACTCTCTACATTTTGATTTTGGATAACCATAATATATGTATGTATTACTAAAATGAATAATTTTATTAAGAAATTCATTACACAATACAGATTATAAATTTATAAAGTGTTATCGATAATGAACCGAGTAATGTGATCCATTTATAAACAGATAGTTGTTATAATTTGCAAACAATAATCAACCCATATGATTCGAGTTATTTGATTAAAATGTAAAAAATGAAAGGTACTTTGAGACTTGGGACTTTAAAAAAAAATAGAATTTCAATTATTTTTTAGGATTGTTGAGTGATTCTGCGGCATGGATCTCATTAATTTATTGAATAACTGCTGTTAAAGTGGTCTTAAAAAAAGTTTTGTTCTGTTGAAATTGTAAGATCATTTTGATAATTACAGGCCTGATGGAAGGTTTATTCTTTAAAGTTTCTGTATCCTAACTCGATTTTGGCATACGCTTGGATTAGTTTCTTGTTACATAAGTAGGTCTATTTGGGAATTAATAAATAATAACTCAATTAGAAATAAAAATACATAAATAGAACCAAGCCATAGTTGATGAGAATATAAGAGAAGATTTGCCTTTAATGCATTTGAAGTTGATTGTAATATTTTACCTAGAAGTAAGCGTTTTATTGATTAACTTTTCTTTATAATGATAATGTGATCCCAATTTGCAAAAGATTTATTAAAAGTATTATATTGCTCACAGATAACATCCTTGATTCTTCATACAAACAAGTAAAATTACAATCATACCAATATTATAAATGAGAATGTAAGTTTGTTTGTTACGGTTTCACGTAAAAACTACTCAACCGATCATCATGAAATTTTGTACACATGTTCTTGGAGGTATTAGAAGTAACTTACTTTTTTATGATTGACTTGATTTTAATAAATCTGATACGAAATTTAATTTGGCAGACCAGGCAGACAAAAGCTAGTGAAGAAGGAGGAATGACTGAACAGGTTACAACAAACTTTGGGAGGGAATACAGCAAGTTTAAGCGTGTCAACGTACATAAGTTAACAGAAATTATTTATTGTACGAGCTCTCGCATCACGTAACACTGTTTTCAACAAGAACAAATTGTACATAAAGGCGAAATCGCGTGTTATCCTCGATTTAACCAAGCTTTAACAAAATGGGAATACTTATTTTAATTTATTTATCATAGTCAAAGTTTTGTAGGCTTTAAATTTAAGAGTAAGGTTTTAGAAGTAAATATCACGATCTATTGATTTTAAGTATTAAATGGATATTTAAGGAAAAAGTAAACGTGCTTATCCACCACATGCAGCTGATGCATTCTTTTGTTCTTTGAATTTTTTTGTATTACATATCACAGAAGAACAATGAGTAATACTGAAGGTCACACCCACTCGATGGACTGACAAGATAAAAAAATTGCACTCTGCCCATATAATCTTCTGGGATGTAATAGACAGAAGCTGATAGAGACAAAAAATCCCTCTAAGGTGTAAATCACCCACTGATGAACAGAATCGTCCGTCATGAGGGGACGACTAGAGAGAGAAGTATTCAAGTGTAATGTGTTGTATTTTATACTTTAAATATAAAATTATAAATACTACTACATATAATAGGTACATAAAGTTTAAAAGATAATAATTTTGTTTCTATTTTTAGTGAACTGGTGATATCAACATAATATTAGTGAGAACGCAAAAAAAAAAATTGTTTTAGTGTTGAACTGGAAGAATATCGATTCAAGTTTCGCTCACAATACGATATTATAATCACATTACAATCAACTAAACTAAACCTAGAAAACTAAAGATACGGATAAAATTGAATGAAATAAAAAAATCCTGTATTTTTTGTATTAACAGTAACAGTATTTTTTATTTTTAGTTAGTTGCTATTTAACTAAATCTAATATTTATTTTTCCTATTCTACTATATTGTGCACCGAATATTCATAAAACTCTAATTACTCTTTTTGTTTCGTTCTAATAACTATATTTAACTAATTCTTTGTTCTGTAAGAATTCCTAGTTTGGTAAAAAACTCCTCCAAATGTGACCAGTTTGCCCGGTCTTGTACTGTGTCACCAGTTTGGTATGATCATTATATACAATCTCGTCTTCTCATTGTATTATAGGTCTTCTTCTGCCTTTTTGTCTTTGTGGGCTTCTCTATCGCGTCGTTTTTTATGGTAAACCTTTAATTTGCAATTAAATGATCATCGTCGACGCCTAGATAAGAGATAAGAGACAATCAATTTTTAACGAATTTTTATGAAAAGACTTGATCTTTTAAACAAATTAGTTTGAACAATTAGACAAGGACAAAATTGTTATTAAACCGGTAGTGGTAAAATTGGTTTAGCCTTTTCTCTAAATACAGAGGTAGGGTTTCTATAGTAATTGGTAAATTGTGAAACGGGTACGAAATCAAACACTTTTGAAACGATTAATGGTGGATTCGTAAAGCAAACAAATTGACACACAATTTATCTAATTACTAGGGCGTAACATTCCAATTATCCGAGGAGATCGGTAGGGTCCTTAAGACGACGCTCAGACTCGACGGGGATGCCACCAAATATTGATTTACACTCCTCGATACAGAAGTGGAATAAATTGGAATATTAATTTCGCATAACAATGCCACCAAACAAATTAAAGTGTGCCAGATGTCTTCTACAGATTCACCCTTGTTCCTACCTATTTATTTCTAATAGTTGATTTACTGATGTCATTTTATTTGTGTTGTTTTATAATAGGTTAATTCTAAAGTATGTTTTGTGTTCATGTACCTTATCTGATGCTGTTTAGTCAGTATCTGACGTCTCAAGCTGCGGCCTTTTCGTTGTTTGTTTTCCAAATTGTAACTTTGTGCGTCGATTCGTTTTGAATTATCCAATGATAATAAAATATTTAATTAATAACATAACAGTTGACTAATAAATACCTTTAATGAGTAGTTTAATGAGATGCTCAAACTAGTGTAGGTAAAAAGACTTTGAGAAAGTCAACATTTATACAAAATATTTTAATTAAAGGATATTTGTAGTAGAATGTAAAAGGCGATTCTAAAAAGGAATTTTTAAAGAAAATTTCTATACTTAAAATATCGGATAACTACAACATGATAGTTAATCTAAAAAAAAACAATCCATATGTTTTGTAACATTTTAGTGTTGAAAATAACTAAAAAGTAATTAACACACCACCGAGCGAGGATATCAAATTGTATGTTAAACACGAATGTAATCTAAATCTGTTTGACCAAATTAATTCCACGTCAAAACGCGTGGCACAAAATTCCGCGATAAGCTTTGGCAAACCACGATTGTTAATTAGTGTGGTAAAAAAGCGGCATAATCGGTCGGGAACATGAAAAATAATTACATTATCTCGTACCAGACGTTATTATGAACAGAAATGTGTTTGCACATGCGATGGTTGCGTGCCAGCCAGGTCTTGAGCGCCCGCCGATATTGTTATGAATATCTTACCTTCGCACCAAACGTGTTAGTTCGCCCATTTACATTTTTATGACGGCTATTGAAGACTCCCAAGTAATAATTTTGTTATTCTAAATTAGAAACCATTATTATTTAATAATCCCCTAGAAATTTAGTACTTCTGTTGACTATTTCAAATATATACGAGAGAGCATATTTATTTAGACTTTGAAATGAATTAAAATAATTTCCAACGATTTTTTTTACTTTGAAACAGACAATTTATGTCAATATACCTGATATAAAATATACCTGAATTCTTGCAGAATTAGTTTTAGTAAACAATCGTAGTTTAAGTTTTGATTAACTTGTTTTCCAATGTATTTGGTGTGTTGAATTTGCAAGTTGAATGTAAAAAAGTCATACTTGGCACTCGGGGCCTTAATTCGTAAATCCCCAGAGTAATTTTAAATTAACATATGTAAAAAAATTCTATCGCATTCGAAATTCTTCGGAAAGTATCTTTTTATAAATAAAAATTGTTTATTGAACTTCATTTCGGTGTTAGTTAGGGAGTCTTTGTACAATTAAAAATGAGAGTAGAGTTTATCCACGTATAACGCAACAAAAATACGTTTATCAACGAGTAGCCTGAGTAATATAATACATAATTGATTAGGTATTATACTACTAAAGCTATGGCAGTCATTGATGAACGAATATTTGTTGCATTAAAAAGGAAAGTTTTATGACATTTAAATAAAATTTTTAAATTGTTTTCAAATCTGGCATGACTTTACATTTCTTAAGAAAAGTAAAATAAAAAAAAAATGTAAGCAGGACTAATCCATACGTCACACGTGATCAGCTGGACTAATTTTGTTAATTCTTTTAGTATTGGATAACGCATTTATCGATGAAGGTTATGAGCTATAAAACATCACGCTAAGACCAATAGGAACTGATCATCAACGAGAAACGTTGCGAAAACTAGGAAAAAGTATTATTTTTCAGAGACACAGATGAAGCTGCGTAGTTTAGCTAGTGATTTATTTAAGTCACTTACAAAGTTTCTGAATATTACTTAAAAAAAACTTTTAGTTAAGTTTGTAAGGCTAACTTAGGGTATAAATCTCAGTGGTAGCAAATCCGACATACTAATGGATTGTTCGCCGGCTAAGTGTAGTATGTGCCAGTTGGAATAGTGCCTATACACACTCATGCGAGCCAAGATAATCTAGTAAGCGAGCAGAATACTCCTACCCATTCTTACACTTGACCGTAGCTAACGTGCCTAACATTAAATTATCTATGCTGTACACCCGCCAATACAGTTTGTTATACAATGTGCCAAATTTACTAAAGTCGTTGTGTAAATTCAATTTGAATTTATTATCACACTGATTTAGTTTGGCCCAGTCAGATAAAATACAGGTTGAGTTTAAAATGTTTCAAATAAAAATTTAGAATGAAAATATTTGGAATATTTTTTCTTCTTTTCATACGATTATTTAATCATACGCTTAGGTAAAATAAATATTTACATTTATTTAAATTTGAATACAAATCGAACACAATCTCAAATTCCTCTGAATTCTTTTACAAACGATTTTCAAGTAATTTCCTGCACTAAGGAGAAGCCCTTTTTTATAGGAATTCTTATTTTTTTAGGATATTAAGACTATGATGGACAATGTGTGACTGGGCATAAGCATTTTTGAAACATTCAGTTTTAAAATTCTTAAAGTCCTATACTTGTTTGCCAATTCTGCGGGTAAACTCTTTAAATCGAGAGTGACGTTTCACGCTACAATGTTCATGTATGAAATTCTATGAAAATAAAAATAGACACTCTACGCCAACACCGCCTGTGCATCCGACATTCGCATTTTACTTGCAAATTGCTTATATCCATCGATATCGGGATGCCAACGGTCCAACTCATAGCTACACAATAAAATATAACTAACTTATATACTCGTGTATACTGTATTTACCAACATACTGTAGTTACTGCACGCGTCAACTTTAATACGGTCATGTTTTCAGCGAGTAGGACTGTGATTTTAAGGATAAATCAACAAGTACGTTTTTACATAAACCTTGACGTTAAATCTCTTATCGTAAGGTGTTCAGTATTTTATTTATTCTATTAGAGAAGGTTTAAGTTCAAATTTCCCCACTGTCAAGTCAGCGGGCAGGGGGACTCGCGACGCGCGACGTGCGTACAATCGAGAATTTCTTATTCAGTTATTTCTTGAGAAGTGTTTGGGATTTCCTTTTGGGAGGAAGTTTTAAGCCGGCAGTAAATTATTCCATCGACAGGTGAGGCCGTAAAGGTAAGATTTACGCCTACGGGCACGCCGGCCGAACCTCCCCTTTGATAAGATGTGTATTACCTGGCGAATAACGTTTCTTATAAGTATCCATCGGGGATTGACCTAACACTGGAAAGTTTAGACTAGTAATAAATTGGAAAACTTTACATTTTGCTTATCAGTGGGCAGACCGAATTTGAAATTGTCAAATATTACGAAATTCTGACTCTTTTGTTTGGGGTATATAAATTTCAGTAAAAATTCAAGTCAGAAATTAAAAACTCGCTGTTACCATTTTCTAAAAGGGGTATAGATACGTCAGAAATATAGCCTAGCTAATCATTCAGATAGCTATACGCTTTTATATCTATCAATGAAATTTGCTTAAAACTTGGAGAAGGTTCAAATTGTTCAGTCGAAGTGGTACTGCCAGCGCATCTTCGTCATTGTTAGCATTATTGCAGTCTCAAGAATCATAATACATAGCACATATCCTTTTAAATTTCTGTTTCAACTGCTTTATTTAATTTGAATTATCATTTTCCTATTTCACTTACGTACATTTCTGTATCGTAAAAGCGTTTAGAGCCAAAAATTTTCAGTACTAAAAAGGTAAAGAAAGTGTTGGCTCTAGGATATTAACGAGATCAAGTGATCCGATAACTACGTTGGTGCAGCTTTGAGATGCATGCAATTTTCCTGGAGCTTCAAAATTGGAACGTTGTGTGTACTAAGGTTGCTTTGAAAGGCAAAACTGAAGTTCGTTAAAACTAAGGAACCGGTGAATTTTGTGAAAGGTCGCATCGTTAATGTCCCAAAGTAAACTAGGGCGTGTAGAGTACGGGTCAGCTTCAAAATCAAAGCTTCGCAACTTACCCACTCGATTACCATAAACAAACGAGAAAGACGCTTCTATGTTTTAATGATAACGTTTCGATCCTTAAAGTGGCTAACAGCAAAAGAGAAACAGTAAAATAAACCAAAAAAGGAAAATTGTCAAATGGTTTACGTACTGGTTTTCACGTCCGATAGATCGAGAAATGGGGAAAATTGTGTTTTGATATAATCTTTGGGCCTAATGAGTCCCTGTCAGAATTGTCAAAGTACAACTTGATTCGAACCGCTGCTACGTGCCAGCAATATTAGTTAACAATATTATTTGTGACGTAATTTTCATTCTTGTTCTTGTTGCAAGGGATATAAAATTAGGCGCTTATAAATACAAAAAATATCTTAACATTGTAATCCAATATTTACAGAATAAGAATCTAACTTTTGAAACTAATAAATTAATGTTGAATAAGTAGGTTTATTACAACTTTGTAAGTAGGTATCCCAACCTTTTTCTAGTTTAAACTGATGAGCTTAAATACTCACAAGATTACTAAGATCTGTTTCTTAGAATAAGTTTTAGAATTTTGCTACGTTATTCAATATATAACCAAAGTTTTAGTTTTCTTTCTATATTGAAAACTAGCAATTACCTTTGACTATCTGAAACTTTCTTTCATCTTTTAATATACTTATGTTGAGTAATTTAATCCATTCAGTTTAACATAAAACGTTGTATGAATCTGTACCTAAATCAACTCCAAATAGGAGCGTTATTTTACTCATTAACACAAACGAATAACAATAGAAGCTTAAGGTTATTCGATCTTCAAAGAATCGCTATAGCTAAAACGATCCGCCCGCCGCCTAATTTGCATAAATAGATAAGGGAGTTGGCGCTAATCCACTATTGTTTCAATTGCAAGACCATTCATTAGAACCAGTCCCGGTCTCGCTCGTTATGCTAATATCCTGCCAATTGTACCAACGAATGATGACACCTTCACATCATAACGTTATACCAGAAATTATTTCACTACGTCATCGCCAATCTGAAATCATATTCAGTGTAATCAATTTGCAACCGAATCACTTAACGCTTTGGTTAGAATTCTAGAAATACCATGAAGGGAAAAATAAAAACTCTGTTTTTAGTTTGTATGATTTGTACACTAAATGACGTAAGACAACACAATAACAAATTTTCAACAGGTTTAATTTGTAGGTCCAAATTGTCAAGTTGGTCTGAAATTTACATTTATTTCAATTGTACTAGCCATGCCAACAAAAACTCGTTTCTTTATGTAAATTGTAGAAATCTGCGTGATTGTGTGTCCTCAGATAAACGGATAAAATATTTGAAATTTAAAAAGTTCGTCATGTACTGATGCTCGTTCGACGCTTGTGGGTTTTTTATGATGTTGCGTGAGGAAATGTTGAAAATTTAATCGTGTAGGAAGGCAGCACGACCGCATTATTGCTGCCGTCATATTGAGCTGACACGGACCGATTGGGTCAGCCTTCCACTTGTTCACACACGTCAAAAAGGCCGAACATACAATAGTTTACGTTTATGGATTTATTTTAAATAATTCTATTGTAGAAATTGATAATCAGAGTTATACACGTGTTTACTTAAAAATGTTTTCTGGCATCCACTCACCGGAAATGGTGCCGGGTAAAATAATTTCCTAACTTTCATTTGAGATTAGGATCTTTTGTGCTGTTCTCAAGTGTTTATTTCGTTGCTATAAACAAACCTGATATGGAAATACTGTACAAGACTTTTAGCAATGTTTTATACTTTATTTTATTTCTCCTTAAGCCTTGTTTAAGTGGGTATACATTATCTGTGTGTGTACGTGCGTTAAAAAGTTAGTAAATCAAAATTAAATACAAAATAAATATAAATAACGAATAATATTATAATTTGTCGTAGAACTTTTATACGGTGCAGTAATTGAATGCTCTTAAAACGGTTTTTCACATAAATAATCTTGGTATCCTTTGCACAAATGAACTACAGAAAACAGTAATGTGATAATATACGATACGATTACGATACGATTGTTAAAATAAAGATTAGCCTTATGTCTAGTCAACAGTACTAAGCGGTTATCTCATTATTTTTGTTTTACTCCTAAAAAATGAGCATTAAATAAAATCGACAAAGACACATTTCATAATTAACTTTTTATTGGTAAGTTGCCTATGCTGTTTGTGTTCACGTAAGATTTAAACAAATATTTATTTCGAAATTCAGAATATATGCATAAAATATGCAGTTCGTGCACTCACTCACAAATCCGAATAGAGACTATCACATAGACCCGATGAAGTCTACAGTTAAAAATCCAATTGTAAGCGGGCAAGGCGGCAGCTGTGACCGCATTATATCTCGCAGTAGCTTTGGTCGACCAAAACCGGGTCAACTGGACGGCTTGATGAAATGTTTCTCAGTACGTACACCTCATTTTCAATGCCGACAGATCTATTGATATTAGTTTAGATGAAGTTTTGTATTGGATCTGTTGAATTCGAATGTTGGGTGACCCTCTAGACGTTGAACTAAGTAGGTACGAGCATCATAGAGTAAAAGTAGTGTGGGTTATGGCCTATCATTTTTTTTTGTAATATGTGTGTTAAACTATCATGATCAGCAACTTTAAGTAATATTGTCTATCGACATTTTACCATCTGGAAGATTTCATGTTGCTACTGAGAGTTCTATGGTAAGCATGGGGTATTTTGATGCCAAATATCAGGACCATACCGATTGGTTCTGCAAAGATATTTTGTTATATTTATATATTTTGTGTTGTATACAATTAAGATAAATACCAAGCTACGTAGTAGAAGGGAACCAATTGTTATTATTTGACTTCTCTACCCTTTTCAAATAATTTGAGAAAATTGAGAGTACACTAGGAGGAAGAAAATAATATGTAAGAAGAAAAGATATAAGAAAGAAATGGAAATTATTTATACGGATGGTTTGGCAGGTGTAAGTAAAAATTTGAGCACGTCAATGTCACAGTATGTGATTAACTCAAACTGTCATGTTGTTGTTGTTTTATTCTTGAAAAAAAATCTATTTCATATCTTCAAAAACAATTATACTCAGGTATTTTTAGAAATCGAAATATGTTTAAAAAACTCAAATATACCGAAAATTTCGAACCTGCTAGGATCAAATTATTGTCAAATTTCTTATGAGCTTTTCAACACCTGTTTTTATTTTGCGAATGAGTCTTTATAGGGAGTATAATAGTATAGCTGTATAAATAAAGGTTTTAATTTATAAATTATGTAACTTTTTAAATTAAGATTTATAATTAGAGTAAGTAAATTAAAAAAGGTAAAAGTAAATAAGTTAAAATTAAAAAAATAGGCTTATTTTAAGTAATTGCTTATTAATCTATGACTGACATTGTAATGATACAGAAAATGCTACCTAACATTTTCTTTTATATGTTAACGATGAAACTAAAATATTTCGCTAGATTTTAAAATTATCGTGATACCTTCTATTTTCCGGACTTTTTTTCGAAGTGTGAAAATATCTGTAAAAGATTTACTTGTAGAAATAAATATAATTTATCATTTATGCCCTGTCCTTGTAGAGGCGCTACGCCGTAATCCTAGCATATATGCTACTTTATATTAAAACTAGTGTACGGGTTTTATAGTGTTTTAAACGGTCACCACGCCGCTTTCTTCTGCATTGAGTATTGTGAATTCAAACCCCATAGTAGACACTTTTGTGATATACAAATTGTTAATCAGAGCTTGGGTGGTCTTTGTGTTCGTTTCATTTCTGCTTGTAAAACGCCCACACACAACACATTTAAAACAGAACAGTAAAAAACAGAAAAATTTAAGAATATACTATTATTTTTTACTTCACTATTCCTTCAGTTTGTTCTAAGAACGCCTTTTTAAATGAAAAATAATATTCGTAAAACAAAATCTTTAAGAGGAAAAGTAAACTGTTTCTTTACAATAACAATAAAAATGATTGAAATAATTATATAAAGTGTTTAGACTAAGCGAGGAGCGTTGAGAAAATGCCTCAAGCGCGGTTTAGTTATTGTCTAATTTTCTTTTGTTAAATACTAAGGAATACTCACCGAACCATAGTTGTCTGTTAGTGCATACTAGTAAATAACATAAACTGTTCAGAACTAAACTCTACTGCGGAGAACACTCACAGAGCTGGCCGTTTAATTTGACTTGTTTTATTTTAACAAAACTCTAACATTTGGAAACTATTATTATGGTATCTTTTATAAAGTGAATCAACATCAAAACTATTGTGAACAAAGTTAGAGACAAAATAACGGTTGACGTCCACCGTGAGGTAAACGAGAAACATTCAACTACAGAGGGACGAGTCCCTTTAGGTGTTTGCACTGTCCTGTCCGCCTTCAAAACTTGTTCGTGTATGTTAGGCTTTTGTCACAATATTTGTCTTCCCTGAACTCCGCGCTGGGGACTCCATCGTCACACAACAGTTTAACCGTGCCCTTACGTACGCTATAATCCTCTTTGGAGCTTTAGAAATGTTTAAATTTCAAATATTTTCTGAAGCTCAGATTGAAGCGAAGACTTTATATTAAATACCTTTTGTTGTTTCAGGTGACAATATTGTTCTGGGACAGTGTATATGGGTGTAATTAAATCTTAAAAGTTGTCGTGCAAATATTCGGAGGGAAGGGAATCTATGAGTTCGTTGACCTCTAACATGTTCAGTTCATTCAGTTAAACCATATAAATTGTACAACGTATTATATCATTTACTCTTTTCAGCAGCTTGGATTTAATTTTTGACAGTGAAGATATTAAACTTAAAAAGAGAAGGTCAACTTGAACAAACGAGTTGTAACGACTCAATTAAAGTATCGAACATTGATGTGAAAACGTGGTGTTGATTAGCGAACCCTTTATCGTTAACAAGATCCGTCTAACTTTACCAATTCGGGGGTCGACAAATCGAAATCGCTTTTAGCAAAACAAGTATTAATTTTGTATCGGCGTCCCGGTATAGGAACGTCGGCTCAGCAAGCTGGGCGGGCGGCGCGCAGTCTGCGAGCGTGCGAGCGCTACCCGCGGCAGTTCGCACCCCCGCCCTGGCCAGTCGCTGACGCGCCACCGACGCCGCGCCACGTTGCTTCGTGTCATCATACACACATTACACCTTCCTTCATTAAAACCGCGCCACAATACGACTATCTCAGTAACACTATCCGTTATCACCGCGTGTGAACTGCGGCACGATAGTGGCCCGTGCCCGTCGCTTACACTGACACATCAATATTTACGTTTACACTTTACACCTAACAATGTAAATATATTGAAGAAATATCGTAAACATACACCGTGAAATTTTTAAGTGGAATGTCTAGTGTATTTACTTTAGTATTCGTTATTTGAGTGGATTTTAATATTGTGGATACTCAGAAACTACTCCTGAAGCATAATGTTCGGGTTTATTGACAATGGTAAGTGTTTAGATTATGATTTTGGTTCCAAATCAGTTACAATTTCATTTGTCTTGTTTAGAACTTCATATTTACCTAATGTACCTTTCAGTTCAGAAAGTATACTTAAGACAACGTACGTTTGTATACCACTAGAAGTACTAAAAAATAATAGTTCCAAGGTATAACATGTTGTACATACCATTGAATGTTATAAATTGGTACTTCCAAACGTTAAAATTAGCGAATTTTCCAAACGGTGACAGCACGTTGCACAATGTTAATCACGACATAAGAGATTTGTTGATAGGTTTCACACCTATTTGAGCGTTATTCCTGAAAATGGATTGAATCTAGCTGAAAAAGTGACGCATAATGTATGAGGACCTACCGTGACGAGGGGTATATGATTACTTTTCCTTCTGGAAGAGACATCATATGTATTCAGTAAATATAATGATGACTTTCAATTGATATGTATGATATTATATAAGGTATATGCGTTTGCAATAATAAGGTTAAATTATTATACAGTAAGAAAGCTACTAGACTAGCAGTGGGAAGAAATAGTGCCGAAAATTATTTTGACTGTGCTCTTCACTCCATCATTTTCTTAAAATTGATTTTAACAATATTTTAATTATCGTAGATCTACAATGAAATATTGTTGTTGATACATACATCTAAGTAACAAGAATATACTTTAAAACAAGAGACAAAAGGAGGTCTAAGGAAACGTTCTTACCTCAACATTATAAATGCGAAAATGAATTGAATTCTGAAAGCTTTATCAGCATTTTTTATAAAACTAAAAGGTATACTTGAAAAATACATCATGATACAAAATGACGTGATTTCAAAGGCCACAATGCTATGCTACATCCATAGTACAGCTTATGTAAAGTAAATTGCAAATGATCAGAGTAAAAGTTTAAGCTCCAAGGCTAGCATTGAGATGCCACAAGAATTTATTTCCCTATTCTTTGTCTGGTGACGGATTGAGACAAAAATAATTTCACCACTCTATTAATCTTGTGGGTATTGTAGGAGGTGAGTAAGGAAGAAAACCTCGGAGATCAACATCACTCCAAAGAGAAGGGAAACTTACAATAAACCCTATACCGAACCGTCTGGCTGACGTGGTACCAAGGCCAAAGTCTCCTTTCTAGGAAGAAGCCTATATCCAATAGTGGACTGTTAAAGGCTGTGAGTGGTGGTGACATCAATTTTTTACGTTGATATTAACATACTGCAATATATGAAACAGTATAATATAGCAAAATATTTAATAGAAACATTTTACCAATTCACGTGAATTTTTGTTGCCAATGTTCCAAATACTCAATACGCAAATGTAATCATGATATAAGATTTTTATTCAAGATACTGTCAGGAGGTGCTCCAAAGATTTATAGTAAAAGCCTTCCCATACACCAAATGTATTTTTTTCTTTTACGAAGAAACATAAGGGTTAAGATCTCAATGTGAAAATTTGGAAACGTTTTTCTTTTAACGTCTTTTTTATTTAAGAAAGAATAATTGAATTTAGATAAAATCTTATTTTGAACTGATTTTGTAAATGTGAACCTGCATACTTAGACAGCAAACAGTGACAAAATAGTATTATTGTATTACTATGTAGAATGGCAAAATATCAAAATTTTAGTTTTATATTCATTTGTGTATTTTCTAGTGTTTTTATAAAACTATTTAAAAATATGTTTATCAAGAATAAACACACTACTGAAAAAGACGAATATGTGAACATATACAAGGAAAATAGTTTTCAACTGTTCAGATCAGAACAGAACTGTTCAAAATCAGTTTTTTGAGAACATACACCTCCCGTACAGGCAATTATTTTCAGCATCTTAATTACGTATTACGACTCTTGTAATACTTATTCAACAAATATCGTAAGTTATCGCTTATAGGCAAGGTGCGAGCACATTCAAGTAACGTAGTAAGCGGTTTTGCCTGTGAAAATCTTTTTAAATCACAAAAGCTAGTCGTCAAGATCGCATGTCGGCGGAGGAAAAGAAAATATTCTGTAGGAATAGCGCAGCTGTTCGGATTTGACGCCAAGTTGGAGTAAATCCGAAATGAAAACACGCCCACCGCAGGATATAGGCCATCGAGTTTTCGCCGCAAGATAAATTCAAAAAGGATTCTCTCCACACGTATTACCAACTCAATAAGGATTAAAACTTCATTCACAGACGAAGGCTTTAAAACTTTCCGGTAAACGAGGTTTATCCCTCTTAATTACGCATATTTACATGACAAAGGTATTGGCGTCACTTTCATTCACATTGCTAGAAAAAGAGACGGCAAGCTTACTTACGACACACAAGTATCTGAAAGTCCACTTTTTGTGTTTGAGCCTTATAAATATTTCCATGTTAACCTCATCCGGGTCGACCCACTTACCGCGTTTAGGTGTAGGGCAACTTAGTGACTGGGGCAGATTAAACTTTACTTAAAAATTCACTTTCAACCTATATGAACTACGTGTTTATTAAGCAAAATTTCGTTGATTTTTGTGGTAGAATATTACTTGAGATTTAAGTTACAAAACAATGTTAGGTCAATTAACTTTAACATTTTTTAAAATTTAAATTCGTTTTAAACGAACTTGTTTAAAGGTTACTGATATACAAGAACATGTGCTGATGATCAAAAATTCAAGAATAATTAGATAATATAATGACAAGAATCCTTGCCCTGCCCAGTAGTGGCACCTTTAGTGCCTTTTGCACGGACAGTTCCAAACGCGGGAAATAGCATGCGATGTTCCATCTGTCGCTTCGAAAGGGACGTGTAGGTGCGTGAGACTGACAGTTTATTCACGCCCACAAATATCAAAGTCTAGTGCATTTGTTACGTGTGGACCCAAACTACAAAATATTACATGCATTTGGAGCGACGAAGCTATTACGCAATACAATGATTAAAAAATAAAAATCGCCATTACTACTAATTTTAATATAACTTTTAGAATCTTCTGGAAGGCACTCCTGTAACTCTTTTAACATTGGTAAATGTCTGAATCTCTATATGTTTTTTTTACCGATGATCACCATTTTTTGTTATTGTTTAAACTAGAAAAACTAAGAAATCGACTTAACACGATGGCCAAACTAGTATTCATTTGTCTTACCACTAAAAAAAACGCCACGTTCCACGCGCCAGTCCAAACTATAGTTAAAACTCTTGAAAATTAATTTAAACGCACAATTCGGACCATTTACCTAAACGTTTAAGATTTGCCGGCACTCCAAACCCTGATCAGATTTTTTGTCGTAACTGCCATGACAATTTTCCTCAGTGGTTTGGAATGCAGTCCAGATACGTCAGTCTAAACTTTACGTATAAAGGGCGCTTATTGCTTAACAGGCAGCCCCTTCTGTCGGGGTTTACTCTATAGTGCGCTTACAACGAAAGAAAAGTATAATATATTCACTGAGATTTAATTTCAGTAATTTTTAAGATATGTTCTTAAAGAAATATGTTTATATGAATATATTCATCCATTTTTTACAACAAAATACATGTTATGTTTCGTTTAATTAATCATACTCTTAATAACGTTGTCAAGAAATACATTATTAATTCTACAGACGTTAGGTGTATATAACGTTAGGTAAACCACGCAACAAAATTATTGATATTATTGTTTTACTGTCTGGCCTTGGCAACGATATCGTTATCACAACAATAGCCTTTAGTAGTCCACTGTTGGACATAGGCCTTTCCTTACAAAGGAAGTTTTGGCCCACTATACCAAGCTGGTACGATGGTTTAGGGGTTTGCTTTAAAATTTCATTCGCTTTGCAGTGCTGTTGTATTGAATACTTTTTTCCCTAACAGGTCACTAATTTTTAGTTAATATTTTTTTAAATTAATTTAAATGTAGGTACTTTTAAGTATCACATAGTACGTAATTCAAGTGGCAATACCATCAATTGACAAAGACAAACCCACAAACTACAGAATGTGGAGGTGGACAGTCAAACTTCACAGTGTTTACTGAAACTTTTCTTTTTTGTAAATGGTAAAGGGGCAAATGAGTAGACGGGTAACTAGATGGTAAGTGACAAACGCCGATCATGGTAATCTGTTTCTTAAGAGTCAAAAGTGCATTGCCACTTTGTAAGTCCCCTCACCCAGAATTAAGATGGATGAAGGATTTAGGCTTCGGACTCTCATTCACTCAAAGAAAAAAAGAAATTGCTTGACATCGGTTTTCCGTGAGTCCATAACATCGCTCTGGTTGCTGTGGCCAAGCATGGCTTTTTCACGATTACGAACGATGAATACGTTTTTTATTTTAATCCTATTAGCCATCAAAATGTGTTTCACGAGTTCTTGAATTGGACAATTGAACACATGTTTTGTTTGATAAAATTAAAATTAGCAATGAAGTAAAATAAAGATAACACTAACAAAATAGTTGTTTGATGTTGGTCATACGAACGATTTTCTATGTTTACACACAAAGATATACGTAAGATAACTTATCCATTTTGTATCTATAATTAATTAGGTCAGAATAGTTGTAAGCGCACGTGTTTAACATACAAACACAAAAGGACCGATACATTTTAAATAGTAGGGCGGACGACGGCCAGTGGTTGACAATTAGCTGCACGCTAGCAAGCTGCCTGCCATTCACGTACCGTTCAATAGATATTGTTTATTATATTATAACGTGTAATGTGACACAATCAAAATGTTTGTTTTGGATTTTTGATGTTACACTACATCCTCGATACTTAATAGACTATACTAGGTACTTTAGGTAGTGCCCATGTCGTGCGGTGTTCCACAGGGGTCTGTCCTCGGACCACTCCTGTGGAATATGGGATACGACTGGGCCCTTCGAGGTCGTCTTCCCCCCGGGCTGGGCGTAATTTGTTACGCCGATGACACATTGGTCACGGCCCGGGGGGCGAACTTTCAAGAGGCGGCGCGCCTGGCCACCGTGGGAGTCTCTTTGGTGGTCGGGCGCATTGAGGCGCTGGGTTTACGAGTGGCCCTAGATAAGACGGAGGCCCTTTTGTTCCATGGGCCTGATCCTCGACGGCAGGTGGCTCTTCGACGAGCACTTCCGACAGCTTACTCCAAAGCTGGTCGGCGCTGCTTCTGCCCTTGGGCGACTTTTGCCGAATTTGGGTGGAGCCAGCGTCGCGACGAGACGGCTATACACGGGGGTTGTCCGGTCAATGGCGCTGTATGGTGCACCGATGTGGGCGGCGGCTGTGACTGCCCAGAATAGGGCTCGTCTCTGGCGCCCTCAGAGGATATTGGCGGTTAGAGCCATACGCGGTTACCGCACCGTATCGACGGAGGCGGCGTGCGCCTTGGCCGGAACTCCCCCGTGGGATTTGGAGGCGGAAGTGCTCGCCGAAGTTTATCGGCGGACGGCTGACTTCCGGGCGGGTAGCGGCATACGGCCCCCGCCGAAAGAGGTACGCGAGTGGCGTGAGGCCGCTCGTCGAGCCACAATGGCTAGTTGGTCGTCCCGGTTGCAGACTCCACGTGCTGGCTTTGCCCTCGTGGAGGCTCTCCAGCCGGTCATCGCCGAGTGGGCAGGGCGGCAGCACGGGACCCTTTCCTTCCGACTGACGCAGGTCCTTTCCGGGCACGGTTGCTTCAGGAAGTATCTGCACTCGGTCGCCAGGAGGGAATTGAGTCCCGCCTGTCACCACTGCGACTACAGTGAGGACTTGGCTCAGCACACGCTAGCGGTTTGTTCCGCCTGGGCGGCGCAGCGTGGGGTCCTCACTGCAGTTATTGGAGGAGATCTCTCGCTACCGGCCGTCATACGCTCCATGGCCGGTAGCGACAGTTATTTTACCGCGGTCGCAACCTTCTGCGAAGACGTAATTTCGCGGAAGGAGGCGGCGGAGAAGGCCCGGGAGGACGATATCCACTCGGATCCAATTCGCCGCCGGCGAGCCGGGCGGCGGAGGCGCGCATACCAGCGCCTCATGCCGCCTTGAGTGTGGCCGCGGGTGGACGGGACGGGTTTTCCCCTCCATCCGCTATAGTGGCCAGCCGCGAGGAGGTGACGTGCGCGTGTGCCGTACGTCGCCTAAATAGAGAGTTTATCCGCAGATGGTGCCCGCTTTAGCGGGCAGGTGCTAGGAGGGATCTGGATGTCGTAATAGCAGCGGTTCCCGGATCCCCCCTATGTTAGGCGCAGAGTGGCACACCGTGTGGTTTTAGTCGGTCCGATTCCGACACACCGCCTCGCCGTAAACCCCGGTGGGGTGACGGCCCGAGGGGGTTTCAACACGTTAAAAAAAAAAAAAAAAAGGTACTTTAGGTAGTAGAGCCACGCTGATTTTAGCATGAACGGGCCGGCTCGACCGGGGCAATACTACCCTCCCATAGAAGACCAACCTAAAGCGCCAGCATCCGTATTGTCGTATTTCGTTGGTGAGTGTGAGATCGGAGGCCCATTGATGCAGGGGTGACAGTTATCGTGGTAACTGTGTAAGCCTCATACTGTCACGATGACTGTCATGCCTTTTACGTCCCCAAGCGGGGTGTGAAAAAGCATCTCACAAGGCCACCATGGTGTGGGTCACCATACTGCATTGTCTGCATTTGCAATGAGTATGGTGACCACAACTCTTGGATTCTATTATGCTTTCCATCATGCAGAGTAGCGTCACTTTGGTAGGCTCTTAATATAGAAAAAAAAAAGTAAAAGTGTTGGCTCATTGCACGATTTCTCAATCAAATTATTTGTAAATCGCCAGAGTCAAAAATAGCTTGCCCATAGCACTTACCAATTTCATATATCAGAGAACCAATAAGGTTAATCACCGTCTAAGTTCTATTTTAGTTAGTTTAAATAGTTTATAGCATATTATCGATTCTATACATTAATATTTCTGTTATTCAACATCACCTGAAACGCACCTACTTCCTATTTTCTCTGCATCACCCAAAGGTCGACTGGTAGAGAATGCCTCAGGCATTAAGTCCGCCTATGTACATAAAGTGCATGATGTATAATAAATACATTCACTATTTATTATTACTATTAGTGAAGTGTAAAAAACAGGGTTGGGAAAACCTGTAGAACATTTCAAGAAAATTTTTACTTCACTTTATCTTTACTCAGTATTCAATGAAAAAATATGGTTCATATTTCAGACAAATTTCAATCATAGCCATCAATCTCCAGTAAAATGAATTGGTGCTTTAATTATAAATGAAATTTAATTAATTTAATACATAAAATAAATGTGAAAATTTATTAAGCATTGATTTTGCATTTAAATTCACACCTTAAATGCAAAATCAATGCTTAAACCGTAATAAATCGTAGCTACTTACGTGTCTTTGAAACTCGTGTCGTTATTATATTTTCTTCTGTCAATTGTTGTGTACAATGTGTACTCGTATACTTACTACTCGACATTATATCAAGTGGAAATGACTACAGATTCTGACATTTATTATAGTCTCTAGTCATTTACATTTGATATATGGTGCAGTGATGCAGATAACTATATTATCGCTACTAATTGGTGGTTGGTGACAGCTCATCTAGGCTATCGAGATATAACTAAGCTTTTATAATTGGTCGATTAATTGATGAATGAATCAATCAAATATATTGACGGGCCAGCTAACGACAATCAAATTACACACCTTCAATATCTACACAAACAATGTTGCCGAAAAATAATAAGTTTTGTCATATATTCAAAGAGATCTTCAGATGCAGATTGATGAATAAAATTATGAACTAATTTTAACTTTCTACTTTCTTTTGATGTCACTCAAATTATCTTGTTTTCCGTTTTATTGAACGGAATTTTGTTTATCGTTTATAACTCGAGTAATATATACGAAACAATAATCAGTATAGAGAATTTCTTTACTAATTTCTTTAATAGCATTCGTAAGTACGGTTAGTGTTTTAAAAGTTCGATTGTGTAAGGGCCAATTGCCTTTACAACAGTTGTATATATAACAAAGTCTACGTAACAGTTACAAAGCCATAACAGTAATCATAAAACTCAATGTTACATTGTTTTATAAAACCAGGAAATGTTTTAATTTTATGTAGCAGCTGTGTATTTACAAAATTTATAACACGGCAGAATTACAGAAGAATCAGAGCTGGCTGAAAAACGCGGTAAAAATATATTTTTTTAGCGATTAAAGTTGACAATTTTGAGTACGAGGATTAGTTTGGCCACCAGTACTGCAAATCTTTGACCATGCAGGTGTTTACTTATTAATAAAAGTACTGTTTATGTAACCATGTTATCAACAGCCTTTAATAGTCCACTGCTGGACATAAGCATCTCATTAGAAAGGGGGTTTTGGTCTACTAGACCACGGTGGCCAGATGGGTCGGTATAGGGTTTGTTTCAAGTTTTCCTTCTCTTTTCAGTTACGTTATCTTGCATACTTTGTTCAGGCCCGAGCCCTTCCCTACTTCAGCATCCCTGAGTGCTGGAAAAGTAGGACGCTGGTCCTATTAAGAAAGCCGGAACGGTCTGAAGATTCAGTAGCGGCCTATAGGCTCATCGTGTTGCTGGACGCGGTGGGTAAGCTGTTTGAGAGGATACTCTCTGCTCGCATCATTCGGTACCTCTGCGAGGGGGGTCCCGATCTGTTAGACGCTCGATTCAGTTTTCGAGCGGGACGTTCGACGGTCGATGGCGTGCTGCACCTGAGGGCCGTTACCGAAGAGGATCCATTACCAGTACACCGTTGCGTCAGGGAAGCATTCCACTCCATTCCACAGGGTGTCAGAGTACCTGAGCCGGCTTGTTGCTGATTACCTTAAGGAGTGTACCGTTAAATACGAGGACCGAGATAGTGTCCTGCGGTGGAGGCTTATGTCGTGCGGCATTCCACAGGGGTCTGTCCTCGGCCCAGTTCGTGTAGCGCGTATGCCGCTATGCGCGTAGCCTCCGCCCGAAGAGATACGTGAGTGGCGTGAGGCCACTCGTCGAGCCGCGATGGCTCGTTGTTCATCCCGGTTGGAGAGCCTCCACGGTGGCAAAGCTAGCACGTGGAGTCATCGTCAGAAGTTGGCAGTGCTCATTGTCATTTCCCTCCGACTAACGCAGGTTCTTTCCGGGCACGATTGCTTCGGAAATTCGGCTCCAGGTCGCTAGGAAGAAGTTGAGTCCCACTTGTCACCATTGCGACTGCAGTGAGGACTCGGCTCAGAACATGCTGGTAGTTTGTTCCGAATGCGTGGCACAGCGTGGGGCCCTCACTGCAGTTATTGGAGATCTCTCACTACCGGCCATCGTACGTCCCATGGCCGGTAGCCACAGTTGTTTTACCGCGGTTACAACCTTCTGCGAAGACGTAATTTCGTGGAAGGAGGTGGCGGAGAAGGCTCGGGAGACTGATCTCCACTCGGACCCAATTTGCCGATACGGCACGATACGATAATTTGGCGGTACGTCGCCTAAAATAGAGATTTTACCCGCAGATGGTGCCCGCATTAGTGGGCATGCGCTAGGAGGGATCTGGATGTCGTAATAGCAACTGTTCCTGGATTCCTCCTATGTCAGGCGCAGAGTGGCACACCGTATGGTTTTAGTCAGTCTGATTCCGACACATCCCCACGCCGTAAACCCCGGTGGGTGACGACCTGAGGGGGTTCCTTACGTTAAAAAAAAAGGGTTTGCATCAAATTTTCCTTCTCTTTACAGTTGTCTACTGTACTGTTGTCTTGCGTAGCTTGCTCTCTTAGTTGGCTCTTACGACAGGGTGATGACACTTCGTATTTTTTATCTGTCACCACACAGTAAACCAACAATTTAATTATAAACATATAAAATTAATATAATAGTAATATACAAATGTTAGAACAAGTATTAAATACAATAAAACACTTATATCTACAGATCTTCGGAGAGATCGATAATCTTATGAGAATATGTAAAACGGAGTTGCGGGGGCAGTGTCTGTTGTATTCAGAATAGATAACAAAATATGATATAAAAATATTGAATGTCAAGGATATATTCAAGTAAGTAAGAGAGAGAAGTGAGTACTAGAGAAATGGTTGAGAGTTAGGGGAGAAAAGCTTCAATGACAAGCGTAATGTTCTTGCAGGGATACGGACAGTATGACTTGAACGAATAATGTCTATAAAGTTACACACATGTGCAGGATTGTTCAATATTTAAATAAATATCTTCTTTATGTAAATATTAAGTTGGTTTGTGTACACTTTAAAAACTTCAAAAGTTCTGTGGTAATTAACCTGAAATATTTGCACGCGTGACTATTCATGCAAGATAGCTCACAGGGACTGAATACAAGACAAATGATATTTATTTCTGCAAGTAAATGTTCTGCAGATATTTTTACACGTTGAACTTTACCGCTAAAAGGTGTCAGCATTTGCTAAGACTTACTCTGGTAAAAAGTGGTGACCAACTATTGGATTCTATTGATACTTTCCATCGTTAACATTGATTAAATCAAAGTTATGCGAGTACAGTATAGGATCTGTGTTGGCCTTTGGAGGAATGACCACAGTTTGAGTGCACCTGTACGTATAGATGGCACACAAGCCCAAGCCATCGTATCGTATCATCTGACTAGTGTTAGTCAAGATTAACGACCCGACGCGACACTACCGCCAGCAGGACATTTGGGTAGGTCGTAGAAACACTCAAATCCACCAGAAATGTCCACAACTTTCAAACACAATAAATGTAAATACAGGAGTGGACAGTATGTGTGGAGTGGACAGTGAAGTAAACTTATCATTTAAATTGTCTGTAGGGTGGGCCATGAATTAGTTAAAAGTTGAAAAATCGTATAAAAAAACCATTTGATATATTTTAAAAATTGTTTATTTACGAGAAAGCTTATAAGTTGGAATTTATTTTTTAAAAGTTACATCTAAGCGAGAGTCGAAATTTTCGAATACTCGTCAACAAAGAGACCCCGAGATCGCCGACATCTTTTCGTTGATTTTTTCTTTTAGTTGACGTAGTGTATTTGGATTATTAATGTAGATACGATTCTTCAAATAACCCCATAAAAAGAAATCTGCTGGAGATAGAAGAGGACTTCTGGGCGGGTGGTGGTGGAAACATGTCTTTGAATACCAGCAGGCTCTCATTGGATGTGTGACAAGTGGCTCTATCTTGTTGAAACCATGTGTTACAATTGTAGCTAGCAGTAGCATCGGTCCCAAGAACTCCCGTAACATGTTTGCGTGAGATGATAGATTTAATTGTTAACGAATTCTTGGCCCACTCTATATATCTCTGTAGTAAACCTATTTACATAGTTTTTGTTTTATTAAGGACTTAAATTTGTTAACCTCTTAAATTTGCATGAAATTTTATTATAGAATCACACACCCTGGCATCATAAAGACTTGTTAACCTCTTATAATCTAGTCCTTGGCAAGACTTGTTGATATTATTAATCTCGCTAAACTTCATGAATAAATGAATATTTTTCTTTACATACACAAAATTTTTCTGAACGTATTAAGATGCGACTGATAGCCATTTTTTTAAATTTATCCGTCTGTGACTGCAATCACTGAGATTATAAATTGTGCGAATAACCCTCTTCTAGTAGTAAGCAATTTTCTCTCAACGATAATGGCTATTGCGTATCGCCTGTAGCAACTCTAATAGATTAAGTACTTTCCTATTAATAAATGAACGACGATTTAATTGAAAGAAAAAATATCAGAAAAGTTATATAGATGGATATCTCTATACCCTATCAAATGTCGTCGCTAATCAGCAATGCTTTTCTTTTTACTGTTGTACAAGATTCACCAAGTTTCCTTAAGACACAAAGTTTCTCGTCGAATTACCATACCATACAGGCCTAAGCTACTATTAAACTTTTAATGCATTCTAATTAAAATACATTTCTGAACGTGCAGCACACGCGACTTCCTACGAGTCCCTTTCGGGATTTGTTAGCCTAGTTACAGAGTACATATAGGGATAATTGACCTGATCAAAAGAAATAGCAATATTCTCTAACGCAGTTTTCAAATTAGCAAATTACAGGTGATGTGCCCTTTTTGACTCAAATGTTTCTTACCTTATTAATGTTATTCTTTTTATATAAATGTATATTAGATATATTAACAAAAACTTTTATTTACGCACATTCAGTCTTTCACTCGAGACATTAACATGTAGCTATAAGCTAAGCTTGTTTATTAGTATAGATATATTGGTTACTCGATAAACTTTGTTAGTAAATAGAGGAGGAGTGCTTGAGTTATCAACAGATTGATATGCGAAATAATGAGTTTAGCAAGCCTGGTGCTCAGAGTTTTGCTTATACTCGATGACTGCTCAAACTGGTGAAACAGAGCAATACAATTAATAAAAAGCAATTAGAGTAATCTTCAATATATATCTATTAAAATTTGTTTTGCTTCAAAAATTCAGGCGCAGAATTGGATTCCTAAAAAAAGCGATCCTGAAATGATGGCCGTCGCAAGTGGCACTTGAAACAAACGGCGTTATCAAATCAGTGCACCCGAGTTAAAGTGCCGGTGAAATAGAAGGGGGCACTTATTGCCTCGCTGAACCACCGCGTCCTCCCCACCCCGCGTCCCCTCCGCCCTGGGCACTGGCGTTGTTCTTTCGTCGAATCCCAAAACTTGCGAGAATGACAAACTTAGGAAATTAGAAGCAACAATTTTAATGAAAATGGTTTGGTTTGTGTGATTTTGCTGTTTGTAATAAAATTTCAAAGGGTTGCGGGGTAGTTATTTTCTGAGCCAGTTGCTCCCCTAAGTCTCGTCATCTATAGTTGTTTGACATTGTGTTAAACAAAACTGTAGGAATGTTGACTGGAAATAATATTTGAGTTTCTCTTTTGATTTCTTATAACTTATTTTCTGTCTTTATAAACGAAATATTGCCTAAAACGCTAACACATACAATATATACTTTTCTTACATTGAAAAAAAAAAATTACTTTCTTGTATGATTAAATCAGCTTCGTATGCTTTAATATAACACAAAATAAACTAAACTTGGGAGTTGGGTTATTCTTAAAATAGCCGAAAACTCACAAATATGTGTAAGGGCATAAAAAGTAGTTCAACTTGTTTTATGTGTTTACAGTTATTTTTAGTTCATCTTTATTTATTTGTTAGTTTTTAAACGGGTTGCTTTGTTGAATTCAATTGTTTGTTTGTAAAATGAAGAGGATATCAGTGTACTGCATTAATATATAAGCTTATATAGAATTGTATAGAATATACGGCTTAAGGGTGCATAGAGTTCCCACCAGACCCCAAACTAACCTCACCTGCAAGTGATGCACCTGCTGATCGACGGACGAGACTTTGGCAAACAAAACATCGCGATTAGCGATAATATGGTCGTCAACGAGATCAAAATACTGGTGAAAGGTGTCAAAAAACTGGAGAAACAGGCGTGATTTTATATTTGTATATATGGCTTTATATATCGTAGTAAGTATCACACTAACTCACAGTATTGATAGACCCCATTTTCCTGTATTTTCCCAAACAACTTTACGTGAAAGACGAAGATTATCTGTAACATAACATAACCGCATTGCAGAGTCTAGGAATTGCTTGATTCAAGCACTTTTGATTCCGTTATTTTTATAAGTTACCTATGTAGTACTGTGTGAAGCAACCTACTTCATACATACATATTTATTTGTCTTATATCCAAAGTAAGCAGGTACCTAGGTAAGTTCTTATCTTACTCTTATTAACTCTTACAAAGTTACTTTGGAATTGTTGGAATAAGAATAAATCCGGAACCATTTTACAGTCTGTTTAACAAGAACGTGACTGCCATTATTCAAAAAAAATGCGCCACAACGCCATCTATTTCTTTTTGTCATAATCTTTGACTCATTCCTTAATGTGTAATATAGTAACTAACGTTCTTGATAGTAGTGTTTTGTTTATTTGTACAATGTGTGAAAAATATTTTATACATAATTGTTTTCTAAGTTACATTACACTGGTTGATGTCTGATTTCAAACATGTGCAAAAGTGATGATCACAAAGTTTTCTTACGATTATATACCAGAAGATTTTACCCACCTATCCACCAACATCAATTTAAGTTAATTGACGTAACATATACTTCTGTAAATAAATACTGTTCGCAACACTGCTAAAGTGTTATATATAATAGTGGAGGTTGTGTTACATTATGAGAATCTTGTCTCCTATAAAACATTAAATAGGTATGTAATGTATGACGATCCCACACTATTCTGAAACAAGTAAATGCTCCAAAGATATTATTTGACTAGGGTTATGAAATAACAGGAGTAGAATTGCGTCTCAGCAATAACACTATTTTAAATGTTTTGTTTCAAATTTTCAAATTTTCAAAGTCCAAATTTTCAAAATCATTCATAATCAAAGTCTTTTAAAAGTCATAACTCATATCTTATTTCTAGCCAGCTTGGTTAAATAGGGAACAGGTTCAATCGAAGTGATATCACGATCTTAGGGAAAATCACGCTTAAGCAATTTTTGCATCCCAAATTCCCCTTCTCTTCTTGATTTTTTTTCTTGCACCACCAATGTGACTCCACTCTGACTGATGGAAAGCATGAATAGAATCCAAGAATCATGGAATCGCCGTACTCATTGCGAATACAAATAATTCAGTATGGTGACCCACACTATGGCGGATTCTGAGAGTGGGGCTGAAAGAGTAGCAATTGACTTGTGACTTGTGACTATTAAGTTGTAGGCTTCCATTGGTGGTGGTGGCCACTAGCTAACAGGTGCCTCACCTTCTCCAATGCCCCTATACAATGTATAAGTGTTTCTTCAGATTTTTCTCTAACCTAGAAGATATATAAATCGAAGTTGATTTCAATTATTCTCTTTTATACAATACTCGAACTCATTTTTTCGTATTACTATATGACTATATCTTAACACATTACTTACAACAGATTCAAAGTAAATAGTAATAGTTTTATCCATCTTATAAAATTATCCAAGCAGTCAATTTACCCATTTCTGAGTCATTTCCTACGTATAAATAAATGTTATTTGCCGTGTAGAGGAAACTAATTATTAGAATATTATCATAGATATAATATTATACTTTCCTTATCTGTGGATCGAGTTAACAAAATGTGTTATTACGATAACTATAAGAGTAAAGCATATACTAGTAAATAAAACGTAAGATTTTAGTAGTTTTATACGTGGGAGAACCATGCCGGTCTGAGTTATGCCAGGCACACACATGGGTTTGTTTAGCAGGACCTCCAGTGGTACTACTCCTGTCAGACCGGTAATGAGATATGATACAGATAACCGATCTCAAGTAATTCTTTCATTGTTTATTGATGATGATGATGATGATGTAATCCTAGACGACAGCGGAGACCAGCCAACTACACACGAGACATTATACTGCACAAGTATGTACGCAAATACAAGTGTACTCTCAGATCCCTCTTACTCTTGCAACCCGATGAGACGCTTACCGGACACGACCGGGGAGAGATCAGGCGCAGGACCGACGGCTTTACGTGCTCTCCGAGGCACGGGGATTAAGATCCCAACTGCCAAGTTCCGGGCTGTTAGTATAAGTATTTCTGTAACCAGAAAAAACTCAATAATGTTTTTTGACCCGACCCGAGAATCGAGCCCGAGACCTCCTGGTCAGTGGTCGTATACGCTAACTCCACCACCGAGACAGTTATTACTAAGTGAGGTTACCAGAGCCTTAACCCCTTGTATCTTCATTCTAGGGAGGGACCTACTCCCTGGTAGGTGGTAATGTTCATATGACTAGTGAGTAGTAGGTGTCTATGGTCGGTATTTATTTATCATCCGGTGACTCGTCTTCTCATTTCCCTTCCTAAGCCATGAAAAAACATAGAAGGGCAAAGTTGAAAAGAATTATCCGAATATAAAAAGTGACGCCTGATTCGTACAAAATGTCGTATAACACATTCGAGGCTTTCTCGCTGACAATATATTTAAGAAATCTCGTCGAAAATCATGCTTATGTACACGCTTGAAGCTTTGCGAGCCATTGTTATTGAAATTGGAAATTAGAATTCAATTTATTCTGTATACGAAGGCATCATTGATCGACCCTCCGCTCGTTATTAGTGTTCAAATTATTACTGAATACATGTTTTATATTCAGCAAGAAAATTCATGATGAATTGCTCAGATTCTCAATTTGCTCGTAAATTATTAATGACAAGTACAATCTGCGTGTATGTTAAGTTCATCCTCGATGGATTTTCTGTTATCTTAGTGATTTTAGAGCTGTGTATATGTGTCTATTAGTTATCTAATATTTGGGGTTTATATAAAATTTGCGGCACTAAATATCATTTCTTTGTCTTTGAGGTGGCTTGAACCTTCTATTGTTCTCTTAAAAGAGACTGTCAAGTTTCAGTTAAAAATCTACTTTAAATAAAATGATGATTACAGACTAATGTAACAAGTTTCAAAGCCTTATTTTCTACAGAAAGGTGCACTTTTTAAACTAGTTTAAGACAAGACAATGCAGTTTATTATTTATGGCTTTTTTTTTGAGTATTTAGTACACCACCGGTGTAAATGAATGAATTTTATAAGTAGGTTTCGCGTACTTATTGACTGTGCATTATTTTAAAATAATACACATTCCACCACGATATTAAGGAAGAAAAAATGTGTCAGTGCATAATCCCACCAATGATGTATAATATTACTAATTAATTCTTAATAAAATTACATAAACGAAAGGAAATATTTTAAAGCGCTTATACAAATTAATTAAATGTCAATAAATCACTATGAAACCTTATTTTTCGGAGTTTGAGTTGAGCTTAAATTGGCAATGTGTTAATTAGCGTTCAGTGGCATCTGTGGGGCGATGATCGAACCTCGAACACCAGCATTCAAACTGCGGCAATAGGGATGCGACATACACTTGTAGGCAGATTTTATCTTATATAAAACGAGTTAGAAGTTGAATCTGTCTTATATTTTATAAATAATAATTTTACTGTGTTGTAAAAATAACATTGGCGTTTCCACTTAACAGATCTGCACATATTTTAATTAATAACACTTTTTTTTTAAATATTCAATAAGTATGTAGATTTGATAATTATGATTTACAATGTTCTGGACGTTAAGCAATCAATGGTACTAATAACTAGATTCTTGTTTTTTTTTTGTACGATTTGTTAATATGTTCGCAAATTTTTCGCAGGGACGCACTTAATATCTATTGCGAGTTTATTAATTACCGTGAACGTTATTATATATTATAGCTTATTTTAAAGGCATCTACTATAAAATAAACAGATTTTAAGTTGTGATACAAAACGATTTAGTATCATCTCGTAGTGAAATTGATGATGTCACTGTAATACTGATAAATATGAATATACATTGAAAGGAGAATGTAAATGTATTGCCAAAGGGCTTAAAACACAAATTTGCATTAAACGTTCTATAGTTACAGGTTTTATTCTATCCCTATGGAATACGGTAAGACTGAATTACCCATTGTTCTTCACACCCTGGCGTATGTTACCGCGTTTTGAATATTTCATGCTTGATAATTTATTGCATGTGAGGGCCTTCGTCTATGATTGCTCTCTGGAAATTTTCCGAGTATAGGCAAGAACTCTCAGTGTTATGTTCAACAAATCTCTCTTTTTTACCCAATTCACATGTATGTATAGTATTCTTTAACTTAATGTAGAGCGTACACAATTTTTGTCTCTTCGTAGTTTTTTTTTAATTGAAACTTATTTTATTCAAATCAAATTTTTAATTCGTAAACATATGTAAATAGTATTATAGAATTTACATAAAAACGAGGTATACACTATGTTCCGTCGTTAGATATACAAAATATGCAGCAAATTTAGTATATGAAATTCAAAATAGTAAACAAAATTAAAATAAAATATAAAAGGATTTTAGGAAGCAAAAATTTTATATAAAACTAACAAGTAAATAATATATGATTATTTTTAGTAATAGAAGCAACTTGTGTTTTTCTGTTCATTACATTATCTGATAGATCCTGTCTTGGATTAACCTATGCTATATGCGATCCTATGTCACAAAATGAAACTACTTTTTCGATTGAACCGATTTGGTTCACGGCGGCCAGTCTCAACGAGGACCAGTTAACTATACAGAAGATATTATAGTGCACAAGTGAGTACGCAAACACAGGTGTACTCTCTGTTCTATCACTCTTACAGTTCGATGGGATGGTTATCCGACACGACCAGGGAGAGTTCAGGCATATGATCGATGGCTTTACACGCCCTTCGAACCACAGGGGTCAAGACTTCCAGAAAAACTCAATAAAATTTTTGACCCGAGACCTTCTGGTCGGCAGTCGTATACGCTAACCGCTATATCAGCGAGGCAGTTTAATCTATTACAAAGTGTTTTTATATAGAGTTTTATTGTAAAGAAAAATATTAATCCATTTACGTAGTCTTAATTAGATCTAGTACTACCTTCACCATCTGTGCCAGTGCCACTAACAGACGTTAGGCCAAATATATTTGCAGGTTCCGCACCTACATAAATTTAGATTGTTTAAAAGTTTATTTGAGTTTCAAATAAACTTCATTATTAAATGTTCGTATTATTCAGTTTGAAACATTAACGTTATTGGTTTTTATTACAAAGTTAATAACTTGATCTACATCCTAAAAGTACTGGTATTTATAATTATGTTATAACATAATCATTACTTGCTACTTCTATAGTTACTTGAGTATTTTATAGCGACGATATTAAACTAGTAATTTGTATTAATAAAAATTTGTAATTATAACTCCAGTAAAATTTTATTTTATTAAGTTATAATATAGGTTAGAAAAGGGAATTAAAGTGTGAAAAATTACAATTATTTGTTTATCTCAAACATCTTAGACTTCTTTTTCAACAACATATAGCCTCACAATATAGATATAGAATTTTTCATTTGGATCAAAAATATTAAGTCTGCCCCACACAGAGACGTTTGTCTCTATGTGTTATATGTTTTTAGTACATCATGCATTGGTATTACGATGTTCTTTCGTACTGGAATAACGTATCAAATATTATCGACCAATAATAACAAACCTGCGTGGAAGAGCCTTTACAAGACAAAATAGTATACAACAGAAAAACGCAAATAGTACAAGATTCAAAAGTGGAACCTAACTAAACAAATGACATTTTAAAAATTAAAAAAAATCATTGTAAAAATAGACACGCAAAAAGTATTTAATTGTTTTATAATTTTTTAAATTATTTACCCTTAAAAACACATCCAAATATTTATATTCTATGCAGTTCGGTAAGTCAGTATATTTTAAGTTTTTTTTTATAATTTACAGACACAGTACATTAATTACATTCTTTTATAACATAAAGACAGGACATTTAGAAGCAGTGGGGTATCATGCGATAAGTGGATAGTTTATTTGGACATTTTATCTCCCCGCTTCTGATAACACCATTTTGTGTAGAATACCTCTTTAATAGCGGCTCTTACTGAAGATGGGCTAACGAATAAAGTCAATCTCTTCGACGTAAATCCTGTGAGTAGTCATAATTCAACTTTATAGAGTTTCAGGACTTTTTCGACGATAGAATTTTAGGGGGTGTTAAAGTTTATGCGTTATTTTGTACGACATTTGAAATGGAATCTGAATTTTGTAGATACGAGTTTCCATATTAGACCTTCGATTGCAGTCGAGGGTAATATGCACTTAATAGTGGGTAGCGAAGATTTATAGATTGGACATTTATTGGATCTGTGAACATTTTTTCATTTGAAATGGATATTTTACTGGCCGTAAATATATAATTCAAATACAAAGTGATGGTTTGATATCATTGTGTATTTGACTTCAAGTCGTTTTTTTTCTGGTTCTTAGTTGATAAATCAGGATGATTGTTTGTTCTTCAACTAATAATTTACTAATCTTATTTCTCTATTATAATAAATTAAAATTTTGCATTGTTATGTATTCATTGCATAGAGTTCTGATTTCGTTTAAAACATATTTCAAATAGATTATAATGTCTGTCATGGCATTAGACAAAATAAATTGGTAATACATATTCTGTTATTCTTTAAGCAAGTGTAAAATTCATAAAAAAGTGTCAAACAAAAGTAATCATAGAATACAAGAGATTAAGTAAATTAAAAATTATTACAAAAAAAAAACATAAAAGCAGGTATAAAAACGTGAGTATTTGTAAAAAATCTGCAGTTTTCATGTGCTGCACTTTCTTCTCAATCTAGATTCTATATTCATATATATGTTGTAAATACTTACTATTTTTTTCTATTTCCAATAGAAATAAAGTAAACTACTTGTTTTATTATGAGACTCAGTTTCGTCTTTTGTAGTTAGTAGAGCCACGCTGGTTTCAGCACGAACGGGCTGGTTCGACCGGGGCAGTACTACCCTGCTACAGAAGACTAACATAAAACGACAGCATCTGTGATGTCGTATTTCGTTGGTGAGTCCGACCGGAGGCCCATTGATATAGAGGTGACAGTTCTTATTAGAAAATGACTGTCATGCTTTTTATGTCCCCACGTGGGGTTTGAAAAATAAATCATCATTAGCCCTCCATGTTGTGGGTCACCATGCTGCTTTATCTGCATTCGCAATTAGTATGGTGACCTCAACTAATGGATTCTATTCATGCTTTCCATGAAACAGAGCAGGTTCACTTTGGCAGGCCCTTAAAAATGAGTAAATTATATTTGTGTGATATTTATTGTAGATTTATTTACGTAATGTGTAAGAAATGTCTTATTGACATTTGTAATGTCACAATCGTTTACAAAAATCTAGATTATTTGTAATCCAAAAGAATTGGGTCACTGCTAAGCCTAAATATACTTTCTTCCATTAACCGTGACACGACAGGGTATCCATGAGTATACACTTATTATATACAAACAAAGCTTTGTAAACTTTGTCAGCAAAACCGCTAGATCCATTGTCATGGCACTTATGCACCATTTACTTTGGAAGAGTTTACTTGACTGGATTAATTATAAATTAATTATAGTAGAATAACAACGCGACATAACACAGTAAGATGACCTGTTAGTCTAGTGACTAGTGATTCTGGTTGCTAAGTCAAAGGTCTCTATTTGGTTCTCACTCAGTATGAATAATTGTGTCGAGATCGTTGTAACTTATTATCTGTCTGGGTGTAATTTTTCTATCATCTTTTATGTATGTATTTAGAAGTGTAAACGTATGTTTATCAGTAGCCTATATATAGATATATATATAGCACAGACTCTAGCCGGTTTGAGATTAAATTAACGTAAATATACGTGCGAGATTATTATTATTATTTTAACGCAACCTATATATTTTTACTTTTGTACTTTTACTTTAATTTTGTAATGCACTCTAGTGTTTCACAATTATGCTTTGTTCTACACCTGTTTAGTACTACGTAATCATATGTTGAGGATAAGTACTAATTACTTCAATTATATTTTGACAACATTGTAGATACTAATATGTATTTCATAACTAATTATAGCACTGAAATTTAATTTGTACACTAGCACAAGACAAAGCAATATTAAATTTCTTCAATTAATAAATAAACATTAAGAAGTATGCATTTAATTTTGAATAATCAGTAATGATGATACCACGAACATATTATTTTTTTTATTGAAAGACGACAATAGATAAGCAAAAAAGACTGTACAAATATGCCCTTGGCTTAAAAACTAAATTAAAAGAGAAATATAGTGTGCTTTTTCCTCATCATTATTCTGTGTATATGTATTTTGGAATAATTCAGAGTTGCAATTCACTACACGGCACTTATATATCACTAGTCGAACTACGTTCTCGTAATACAATATTCAGAGTAAACGAGGCTTAATGTTCGGTTCGCTCATTTCCTCCAAGTGCGAACCTGCCATTAGCAATACAAACATAACATGAATTTCGGTGACACCTGCGCCTAAACATATTGTTTGAGCTTTTAATGTTTAATGCCTTCTATATTGTGCCTATAATAAAGTAATACACGTTAAACAACCCTTATTATTTGGGATATGATTTATTTGTATAAGAGAACATGTGATATAAACATAATACGCAGAAAGATTTAGTGTTTTCTTATAAGTAAGACTTTCCTTTGTTAGTTCATCTTGACTATATTTTCTAAGTGACTTTTATCTAGATAGCTGGAGCAATATTTTCTATTAGGTTGTTGCGGTTCTTTCTTTGTATTTTTTCCAAATTAAATTTTTCTTTAATCTAGTTAAATTTGAAAAAAAAACTGAATTCGTTTTGAACGATTAATGCTTTTTAAGAATAGATATGTATGTTTGTGGCGACCGCGTATTGGGAAATGCAGCGTTGGTAGCCCCTCTATAAGATGATACGACGACATGGTGAAGGTCACAGAAAGCTGCTAGATGCGGGCGGCACGGGACCGGCTGTTGTGGAGAAACTTGATGAAGGCCTATGTCCAGCAGTGGACGTCTTTTGGCTGAGATGACGATGATGATGTATATTACATTTTTAAGAGTATATTGTAGCCATGTTGAGTGGCGAGTATAATTGATGATTCGATAGATAGGTGAGCTTTATGTAAACAAAGTTTCAAGAGCATAGCTGTTGCCAACGAGCCTAATCATTTAGCTCAAAGACTAGATTGTAATTTTTGATTCTAAGCTTGGGATTGAACATTAAAGACATATTCTCTCTAGGAAGTAGGGATTTAAATTTAAGAAAAATAAAGAAAATAGCGTCACTTTATTTGTCTTATGGCTGATTTGACTTGTATGGCAATTATGTTTAGTTTATTAACATAGTAAAATTGGTCGGAGTTAGTAATTTTCATTCTACTCTGAAATGTCAAAACTTATTTCTTTGGAGAGGCTTACGTCCAGGAGTTGACTGTTAAAGGCTATCGATGGTAAGCGGCTATCTAAGTTTTAGAGCAATATATCTCAAGTTTAGTTTTAGTTTACAAGTAAGGCCAAAGTATATTGTAGAAAAAAAAGGCTAAAATAGATTTCTTGGAAAATTCTTTTTTATAAAATTTGCGTAGTCAATACGGACAGCCTTAAGACTAATCCACTTGAGGAGTCCAAGTAAGCCAGTCACCCTAAAAATATGTAAATATTGAAGTCTGCCTATTCGTGTTACCCTCTGAAACTGCAATGAATTACATACAGTGACGGTACGCCAGGTTATCGTACAACACTGCAGTAATACTTTGTTACTTTAAACTAGCTGCACGCAAAGACATGCGCCTGATATTCAACTTTTTGTATTAAATCTGGGTGAAATCGTGCCCTACTTTACTTGAAAACACGGCATCTGATTTAACTGTAAAACTAAAACTACTAGTACAAACCTAATCTGAAAAACATTTTAAAATCTTTATCTGTTGCGTATTTTCAAGTTTATTCTGTCAAAACTCCTAACTGATATTATAAAGTTAAAACTTCTTGGAAATGTTTGATTCTGTAAATTCTGATTAATAAGTTAGATTTGAGTTTAAGATTTACACAAGATATAATCGTCCTTGTTTATTTTTTGAGACCTGGATACTTTGCTCGAACATGCTGACGTGTATCTAAACCTTACTTTCATTCATGCCTCCACGTCTAACGTTTATTAGACATTTGCATAGACAAGTAATTTGTTGTTTACGATGCCTGATCTTTGTTTCTCTTCTTATATATTTAATTTCATTTCGTATTCTTCTAATGTCTGCGGGCACGGCCTAAATTTATTTTTACAATAAAGTATTACATGTAGGTGCTAATCGTAGGCGTGGAGCCTGTTTCTAACTATATATTGTAAATAAAACTAAGCATAATGCACATAGGAATTCCAATAGAGAAACAAAATAGTAGAAAAAACTGTTATCCAGGCAATAACACGAGAAGCCACATTTCTCATCACTAAAATAATAACCGTATACTTTCAATTAATGAACTAAAATACTTCGAAGTGAAATGCTAAAGTAAAGAAACCCTCGAAGAAGTTACGTAAATATCGTGTTTCGAAATACAAAGACTGTACCTTGACATATGGTTATATGTTATACAAGTACTGAATGATTCTGGATGAAGAATATTATTTACAATCATAAAAAATGTATTGCGTATTAAATCAAATCCAAGTCCTTATCGCTCTTTGAACAAACTTTTGTGAAATGTAAAGCAAAAACTTTCAGTGATTTTATTTGTGCGCCATTCCAATAATGCAAATTCGATGGGACAGCTATTTGTATAGCCTGGGCTTTATTTGTTCAGGTTTCAGACTCGGAACACATAACAGCCAGGTGTTTGTAATGTGATCTGTGTCTATAACGGGTAAACCCGAGTCGAGCAACGAAGCGTGCTGGCCATAGAGTATGAAAGGTAAAAACTGAATAGTTTTTACCTCAATATATCTGCTGCCCACATTTAAGTGCATAGCTATCACTAAAATGTGGGCAGTTAAAAAAATGACAGATATAAGTATAATTCCAACTCTATGCTGTCTTATAAAAGTGTTTCTTCTACAGGAATAACAATGCTGGTGGTGAATCAACTACTAACATTACCAATGTGTAAAGCAAATGAGTAAGGAATATAATCCTGTTAAAATAAATATATCAAAATATTTTCACTGAATAGAGGATTCGGTCACATAAGAAAATAAACTAGTGTTTATACTTGTTTGCCACTATAGTGATATAAAAACTAAAGAAAACCTAGTCGGTAGTCTATAGACATTTTTATCACTTGATGTAGATTATATTCGCACTGTGTATACATATGTATATTAGGTCTACCTTTGAGTGAGACAATCCATTTAAATTACTAAAACTTAAACACTAAAACAGTTGGTTGCAGACTAAATCGTTCTATCCCCCTCGCACACTTAGACAAGCAATTTGCCTATTGTTATTCAAATCGTAAATTAATTATTCATTCACGTCATTTTCAGAGGTAAATTTATTTCCTGCTTGCGATACCAGGGATGTTCAGTATGATTCCTTATATTTCAATTTCAAATAGTTAATTATAATGTCATCTTATATAATATCATATCGATTTGTTGTTCTGCCTTCCTGGTCTTGTAGTTAGGGTATGCGACGGCTAATAAAGAGGTCTACTCCTAGGTCGAATCAAAACGTGTTATTGAATTTTTCTCGTTACAGAAATACTTAATAAGTACCTTCCTTTATTAGGTAGTAGAACCACGCTGATTACAGCACGAACGGGCCGGTTCGACCGGGGCAGTACTACCCTCCCACAGAATACCGACCTAAAGCACCAGTATCCGTGCTGTCGTGTTTCGTTGGTGAGTGCGAGACCTGAGGCTCATTGATGCAGGGGTGACATTTATCGTGGTAACTATGTGAACTTTACAATGCCACAATGACTGTCATGCCTTTTACCTCCTTAAGCGGGGCTTGAAAAAGCTTCTCACTAGGCCGCCATAGTGAGGGTCACCATACTACATTGTGTGCATTTGCAATGAGTATGGTGACCGCAACTCTTGGATTCTACTCACGCTTTCCATTAGGGAGAGTAGAGTCACTCTGGCAGGTTCTTAATATAGAAAAAAAAAGACCCAGAGCACGTGAAGTCGTCGATCTTGCGCCCGATCTCTTGCCAGTCGTGTCGGGTAGCCGTCGCATCGGATTGTGAGAGTGAAGTATCAGAGAGTGTACCTGTGTCTGCACATACTGATGCACTATAATATCTCCTGCGTAGTTGGCTAGTCTCCGATGCGACTGGCCGCCGTAGCTGAAATCGGTCTGGAGTACATCCTCATCATTGATTTGTGCGTATCCGCTGCCATATTAGGCTGCCTACATACTAGGCAGCGCATGTAACAAATGGGAATATCTACTTGAAAAGTTAATATTCATACATACTTAAGACGGAGACCAGAAAAATACACATGAGATATTATAGGGCACAAGTGTGTGCGTATACACCGACACCGATATGCGACACGACCGGGGAGAGATCAGGCGCAAGACCGACAGTTTTACGTGTTCGCCGAGGCACGGGGGTTAAGGCTCTAGCTTCCAAACTCGGGCTGTTGTACATTTCTATAACTAAAACAACTTAACAACACTCTTTGGACCGAACTGGGAGTCTAACCCGAGATATCTGGATCGGTAGTCGCATAGACTAACCACTAGACTAGTATTATTGTCTTTATAAATATATTTCAGAAACATACATGTAAATTTAACCGTAATAGGTTTACGTTATTAATATGTCTCACTATACGCAATAGATTATACTGCTCTGTGTCGGTAAAATCGGATTAGAGACAATCGTGAGATATTAACATATGGAAGTGAATACTGAGTTATACGTACCTACACACACCCTTAGTATGTTGAAATATTATAATACGGACTAAAGCTTATGTTTGGGTTTGTTCATTATAATGAAATAAGCATAATGCTGTGTGTCGAAAGTAAAGACTGATGTATTTTTTTAAAGTATTAAAACAATTGTTATGAAAATTCACCTAAGAGATAAAGACATGAAGATGCAGAAAAGTAAACAGAAAACATTGTGTTACAAACTCTTTGTTTTTATAACCATAGACTTTACTTTAAATTATACTAA
This sequence comes from Hypercompe scribonia, assembly GCA_949316085.1. Classification (NCBI taxonomy): domain Eukaryota; kingdom Metazoa; phylum Arthropoda; class Insecta; order Lepidoptera; family Erebidae; genus Hypercompe; species Hypercompe scribonia. The sequence goes on along the minus strand of OX438981.1, from coordinate 10,245,090 downwards.
CAAATGATCACTAAGTTCAATTACATTTATTTTTGTCGTTATAAAAAGCCAAAACTCAAGTAACTTAATATCTGTGAATCACTGTAGCGTGTGATTTTAAGTAAATGTATGCCCCAGTGACCTGCCTTAATGTTTCATCATTTTATTCAGAGACACGTACGGCCCTAGCCGCCATTAGAATTTCCTTACCGAATTTCCTTAGAGACGAAAGCTGAGACGTTGTTTTTGAATCCATTTCCTGTATTGCAACTTGAGCACCTGAAAACGAACGGAGTGATATATATTTCCCTTGGAAAGATTATTTATTTGAGAGTATGTTCATCAACTATCAATGTTATTTAAGTATAAATTTCTGTGACATTGTATAAAAATATATAAATAATTAAGTGATGAGATGTAACAGTGTGTGTCAATAACACAATAATTTTAATATTCTTGTAAAAGTGACGGTTGATAATGAAAACTTTTACTCTGATTTAAAATTTCATATTTATAAATTTGCTTGTCCAAAAATCGCATTAGCTGTTGAATGAGTTAATAACATAAATAAGTATCGATATTATATATTTTTGAAGGAAACCTTACCCAATTTAAAGGCTATTTTTTATTTTATTTTACCTCTGTTTTTTTTGAAGAGTCTTTTTCCATAAAAGTTTAAAAAATTATAGTCAGATTTTCGAAAATTTCTAAGTTTTTGGATTTTGATATGCTCTTTGCGAATTTCAATATTACCACCTTGTATATTTATCGCTCGCGCCGCTTATAGTGATTTTTTGGTGATTTCTCCTTTCCGATTCATTCTACGATAAAACATAAATATACTAAAATTAAACTATAAAAAGTTTAATACACTTTATGTTCCTACAACTTTTTTTAAAAATAATAATACAGTTTCGGCATGCAAGCGCCGCAAGGTATTATTCAACACGGTCGAGACACTCCACAATAACTTCATCCCAATGGTCCTTATGAATGCCAGCAAGTTCTGTAACACTATCTTTTATAGGTAATTTAAATACACTGTTCACAACATGACGATTGCATAATCACGTCTGTTTTTGTTTTGCTAGAAACTCTGCTGTTATCTCAACAGCACACAAAAATAGATGGTTTTAAAAGAGAATGTCGGCAGTGTAAATTGAGGAGACATTGCTTCCTCTACGCAATAATGTAGTTATTAACTTTTCATCATTATAACATTTTCAACATATTTCATGAAACACTATAGATGTTAGGCCCTCCAAAAGTTTACGTTTGCTATCCTTTCGTTTAACACTTGACTTACGAAGACTCCAATCCGTTTCCCTTCACTTAAGTTACTTTACTAACTTTGAGTGGATTTCGCACAAAAAAACAAACCCTTCACTAGAACTACACTGTAAAATGTTAAAAGTATACTGACTGACTATGCGGATGGTACAGTGGTTTAAACGGTTCAAATGTTCATCTCGCCGCTTTCTACTGCGCTAAGTCTTGTGGGTTCAAACCCCACATAAGACAACATTTTGTGTGATTCATAAATTGTTGTTCCGCCGCCATTTCTCCAATATGGCGGTGCGAGCGACAAAGATGAGGTGGTAAAATTATAATTCGTAAAGAGCACATCAAAATCAATGAAATTATCAATTTTAAAAACTCCTGGTAAACTCTCTAGCTAAAATTACAAAGGACTAGATTATTACGATATTTACAAAAATAAATCTTTGTAACGTACATCCATACTGAAACAGTGTACTTGTATAATCAGAACTTTATAAGTTGTTTACAACTGATTTAATAGATGATAAATTATAAACAAACAGACAAACCACATTTACTTTCACAGAATACGATAAAATATTGTTTAGACGGCATCGCTAGAAAAACGGTCAGTTGTGAAATATTAGGGAGGGCTGAAACATTTTTCATCCGTTTTCCTCGGTACACCTTCAGTTGGAACTTCATGAATATTTCAAGCGGGATCAATTATTAAAATGATTTACTACTCTTCGCCTCGCTATATAAACGTAGCGGCAATGTATGTTAGCATTTTTTTGAGAAAACATAAATTTGTTTCTTTTTGTACATTTTACATGAGTTCTTAAATAATAATATTTCGGACAATACATTAATTATGTATATTTTGTTCAAATTTTAGGTTTGATTTTGACACGACTTTTTTTATGATGACGAATAGATGATCATATAATGAAAGATAAGACTTATCACGAATATTTTTTTTACATTCACTTTTATGTTTAAAAAATAATCATTCGTGGAACAAGGTGTTACAATACATCAATATTCTAAATAAACTGTAATTTAATAATGTTAACACTAAAAATGTTTTCCAATAACACTTTGAACCATCCATAATGCGTTGTAAACCAAACACGAGCACACAAGAGACTTCGATAAAATGACAAAGTGTAAGCGCGTGGCATTTCGCTTGCAAATTGCTCGTCGCAGGTAGAAATATCATGTTACGTCATGCCGCTCGAAGGCATTAGCATATCGATGTGATGTCGTACTAAGGCGATTGCTAAAAATGTACTTAAACGGTTCAAAACGGTATTGGTCACTTACAAATGAATCTCTATTTGAGGCAATGGTAGCGCCAGGAGTTTTGATAGGTTCTCATATATCTGATGGTAGTAAGAGTTTTGTCTCTATAAATATGTTTATGAAAAATGAATCTAATGTAACTTTATAGTAATGTAAAATAATTAAACTCACGGTATAATTTATGCATAGTTTTAAGTATTTTTATGTGATATGCTCACTGATCATCTGAATGAATGTGTTTAAAAATTAATGATACACGCCAAACTGGCGATCGGCCTCAACGGAGGCTAATCAACTACGCAGAAGATATTATATTACACAAGTGTGTGTGCAAGCACAAGTGCACTCTCTGATCCCTCACTCTCATAATCCGACGGAGATGAGACGGTTATCCGACACGACCGGGGAGAAATCAGGTGCAGGATCGACGGCTTTACATGTTTACGAAGGCACGAGGGCTAAGGTCCCAACTGCCAAACTCCGGGCTATTATTAAAAATTTCTGTTATCAATAACACTTTTTGACCCGACCTGGGAATCAAACCCGAGACCTCTTGACCGTCATTTGCATACGCTAACCACTAGTCCGATGAAGCAGCCAAAAACTAATTAAAAAAAGTTGATAACATAAATATTGCCAATACTTTTATTAAAATACTTCGAGCTGAAGTCAAATGAAATCAGTAGAAACACAAGTTTAAAACAATTGGTAGTGGTACATTTCTCAAAATGTGCTTAATGGTACTAAGATATTTTATTATTCAATCCTTTTCTAAAGTATAATTATCTTTTTTTTTCGAATTCCAGAAATAATGATCAATTGTGTTTAAACAAAAAACACTTTGCAATCACACTGCCTTACCTGAAATGCAATTAACTGTGCATATAACATGTGAAATATGCAAAATACAAACCATCTCACCTGTAATTATGATTTCTAAAAGGGATTATGACGGCAAAGCTTCTGAATAGGCAAAATGAGTTTCCAATTTAAATGTGTGCTTGTAGTGTAATTATTTAATAACAAAATTGTTTTGGCAAACCTTAAAACCATTTCATGTCATATATTTTCCACTACTAGGTAACTCTAAATGATAGTGAATTTACAAGCCTTTTTATCCAGAATGATAAGGTTATATCCTGTGACCTTAGTCTGACTTACATGATTGATATCCTTCTTCTAATCCCATTTATTTTTTCTCCGCTTTTACACGTTATCTTGCCCTTTACGAGTCTCCAGTTATTTACCGAAATTGTATATATATCGCGACCATCTAAGCTCCCACGGCTAACATTATATTAGGTCGTTTACGGACCTCGATATACAACCTGACCCTTTATCTTTTACGATAATCTTTGTTGCAAGGGAATTTTGAATGTGTTTCAATGTAATTTTAGGAGATAATTTAGGCCTTTGTCAGATTTATTCAAAAGGTTGTGATGTAAGCAAGCCAGATAGATAGTTGTTAAGATAAAGAATTTAACTAGGATTCGAGCCACGTATTTACAAAAGCTCAACATTTACCTGGCGCTGTATTCAAGGCGGTCGATTGTGCTCGCCCTCTCAGCCGTGCTGCACGATAAACGATGAAAAGATCTACCGCCGGACACTCCATTCATGTATATCATTGAGTGCCTATACCGAGGGTAACTATGTAGAAAACCGGGGAAACGTGCCGTTCAGATCATGTTCATGTAAAATATCGGTTGTATGTTGACAAGTTGCTAAGTCGCGTCTTCTGCAAGTACAACATGAATTAAGTTATATATAACAATACGGCCTCGATGTTATATTGTTGTGTTTCAAGTGGAATTTTCCTGTTCCCTTTGAAGTCACGTGTTGTGAGGGAAAAAGGTTAGAATGACGGTTTCTGGTTGTTACTTTGAAGTTTTAATACATGTCTGTATGCTACCCTTGTGATGTCTGAGAAGTGAGTAATTGTGTTGGTTTTTTGTGACATCGCTTTCTATTTTTATTTCTATATATACAATTTTTTGGTACAATACAATTTAGAAGATAAGCCTCTTGTTGGTATGTTATTTCCGATGTTACACTATAAAATATATATATTCTATTTTGTAACTGGTTATTGTTAAATTGCAGTACTGTTTATTTGTGTATATATACTGTTTGTATATGTACTATTTATGTATTTAAACAAACAGTAGTAATAAATAAGGTTGTATAAAAATGTCTATTAAAAAATTTGGAAATCAGTTAAAATATGACATTTTCTCTCGTTTCTTGTAGATGATTCAGGCATTTTTCTTAAAACATAAGTTGATTAGTTTTTTTAATATCTACCTAGCATTAAAAAAATATTGAGCGATTATATTATACGTATTAAAGACAAAATTGAGAAGCCCGATTTCAGGTATTGAATCTGAAATGTCATCAGGACGGTGTCGTATAACAATTTCAATATTTCATTATTATCATTGACATAAATCATCAAAAATCTAATTTTAGTCGAAAGAACTAACATTATAACTGGGTTGAATTTAAACATTTAGTAAAATACAAAGCATTTTACTTTATTCTTGCTACATTAACTGCATTTTTGACCGAGTATTTCTTTTGTATATTATCAATTCTCCCCCTTATACCGCAAACACTTTTATTTGTAGATATATTTTTTTTGTATTTTTATGAGAGTTTACTCAATTGTGCGGATTTTCTCGCGCGTAGAGTGCGATAAACCTCTGAAAAGATGAAATATAGACCGACAGAGGGACCCATTGGTCAGTGTCGTTGAAAAGGGTTGTGTGTATATTATAAATATAAAATATATTTAACTTCATATATCTCCATATTGTTAAGTCTATTTAAAATACTTTTTTTAGGAATTCATTTTTCGCATGTATAGAGTACTGGTTTTAAATGTGATGTTGGTCTTGTAGTTGTAGTAGCGTATGTGACTGCCAATCAAGAGATCTTGGGTTCGATTCCCAGGTCGGGTAAAAAAACTATAATTGAGTTTTCTGATTATAAAAATGCTTAATAATAGCCCAGAGTTAAGAAGTTGGGGTTTTAGGTAAGCCCCGTGCATCGGAGACCACGTAAAACTGTCGGTCCTGCACCTGATCTCTCTCTGGTCCCAACGGTTTGTGAAAGTGAGCAAACAGAAAGTGCATCTATGTTTGTATAGTGTACACATAGTGCACATGCTTCTGCACTATATTATCTTAAGTGTAGTTGACTGGTCTTCGTTTACTGACTGCCGTGGCCGGAATCGGCTAAGAGAACATACAAAATACATACTTGTAAATACATACAGTGTTTTAAAATTGCGCTTCATATTTATCAACCCTGTTGGGTTTTGTTTTTGTTTGACAATATTTCACGGTTCAATTTAATTAGTATCTTCGTTTTCTATTCTGACATGTCCTCACGTCGTTTATATTTAGAGATACTTGGTTAATATCGATAACTTTAGCTTTCATACAATGAAGAATTGGCTAATAAAATATATTTATGCATATCGAGCACACACCATATGTAAAAGAAATATCATGAACATATAAAAGAAATGTTATTCATTCAGAATAAAGTATCTAAATCATTATTTAATACAAGTATCAATATATCACTACGCAAAAACTAATCTGAAATTGAGGTTCATTGTATCCACATTTCAACCTCAAACACTGGACTAAGTGATACGTGTCCTAACATACTTTTGGTGTTCATGAGTTATTTTTATGTGAGTGAAACTGCTATCGAAATGTGTGGCGTCGGCAACCCGAGTAAATAAAATAATATTGTTTTATCATTTGTAATAAGTAGACATTGTTTCATATAACGAAAAAACTTTTACATAACATCATATCGTAATATAAAAGTCTTTGTCTTTATGAAACTAAAGGTTGACGTCTTATTTTAACGTTACTTTTTCATGTTATCTTTTTCGTGAATTTTTTTCTCACATCATGTCAGCTTTTTTTTAAATAACAACCTGATTTTCATTTTTTTTACTTTATTTGGTAATAGAATACTTCTACGTTTTGTCATAACGTTATGTTAAAACGGTTTTCTATAGCCGATTTCCTTGCATTTAAGTCGTGGTAAACTTTTAAATTTAAAGCTGTAATGTTATGTTTGTTGTAATGTTACCTATGTCCTTAAATTGGATAAGTGTACAAACAATACCATTGGCGTCTGCTTTTCAGTACAATTGATTTCAATCTAACAATACTTTGAGATAATCTACAAAAACGTACTAGTGTCAATGTTGACACTTCAGTGATTTGTCTGTAGATTTCAATTATTCAATCTTGGATTGAATACTTAATGCCAATATCGTTTTGCGAATTGCTAAAAATTAGTAATAGTTTGCATTAACAGATAGCTAAGGTAAGGTAACAATTGGTGTTTAGATTTTGGTTATATAAACAGATTCTTTCAATATATTAAAGCAAAGAATGCCAAAATGTTTATGAAATAAGTTCTAATAGGAAGCATGAACTGCCAAACTTCAGCTTCAATTTTAATATCGTAACTACATTTTCAATGTAATACAATGGTAAGTTCCTGGCTACTTCGGAGGTCTTCATCATCCATCAATGTTATGTAGTAATTCAGTATTTAGAACTCCATTATACCTTAAATATCTTGAAGTAATTATGATTCATACACGTTGAGCACAAATATAATTATGCTGCCAACTACCACAGAAAATCAGGTTTCACCGGACCATTGAGCCTTAACATTTCCATAAATGCGTTTCATGAAAATTTGTCAATTATGTACGACTAGTTAGTCTTAAATTATATGTATTTTAACAGACTATATTTTACTGTAATTGTTTTTAAGCACTAACTACTTTATGTATATGCAAATTTATAGGTCACAGTCTATCAATATTAATAAAATAAAATAAATAGAAATTAATAGACGCATTTGAATATTATTTTTACATTTTACAATCTAAATTCTTCCTGTTAATGTTTTTTACATAAAATTAACATCCTTAGGAAGAGACCAGTAAATATGTTCACAGGTATTGTGGCCTACGACTGACGATTTTCGATATACGTAAACAATGACTATAAAAATATTCTGTCTTATTCTTGAAGTTGAATAAGAATTCTTAAAACAAATTTTATTAAAATATTACAGAAACTTACTATTTAAACTGGAGTCAACATTTTTTTTTATATATTATGCTAGATGAGAATTCAAAAAGTACATAAAAACAGCTCAACTAAGTTATACTATCTGATCAGTATCCGTGTGGTGACAGATTAAGAAGACGGAGTGTCAATACCCTCATTCATCCCATGAGTGTCGTAAGTGGTGATTAATGGAGCAAGCGACGCAAGACAACCTCATCGCAAACAGCAGGCAAACTAAAAAAAAACGCTACACCAAGCCATGTGTCCAGCGTGGTATAGTAGGCTAAAACCTCAGTTCCAAGAGGAGGCTTACATCCAGCAATGAACTATTAAAGGCTGTCGATTTGATGTGAAATGATATGACACTAACTGAAATATACATAGGTATGTCTTAGTGTAAGTGTGTACAATGATAGTTCGAGTTGTAGTGCATGAAATAAACTAAAATGTAAGTGCTAAGTAATGCGAGGCTATGCTAATATGGTTGGTATATAAATTGTTGTATTGTAACACTGTAAGCGTATCCACGTATATTTATACACATTTCTTTGTTACAACAATCGATTATTTGGTAAACTCGATACTATCTCAATTACTACTAAAACGCATCAAAAATTTTTACTCTGACACTAATATAAAATTTATTGAATGTTCTTAATGATACAGCTTAAATGGTTTTTAATATTATCGAGACGGTTCGTAGATGTTACATGATATCTTTAATTTTTATCGACGATTTCATTTACAAATTATATTGTAACACTGTCCAGGTTATTATTATACAATTAAATACCCTTATCAATGACGTATGTGGAAGTAATAACGCCATATTGTCACACGGAGGGGTGGTTCAATAATGAAAATATTTATCCATTGATCGTCATTCCGCGCGTGACATCACAACGGACGACCTATTGCCCTAATGACGTTTGATTGTCCCGCTCACATTTCACCTCGTCACGTTCGTCACAAAATGATCAATGCTGCTTTGTGCCTTGTATTCTGCTAATGAGTTTTGGCAAAGTATGTATCTAATGCGCACGATATTTCATTTAGATTATTATTTATTTACATAATCTGATCCTGTTTAAGCACAAATAAAAAAATGTATAAGCCTACTACTACTAATTATAAAGGCGAAAGTTTGTATGAAAATTAGTTACTCTTTCGGGTAGAAACAGCTAAACTGATCTGGATAAAATTTAGCATAAAAATAAATGTAATAAATGTAGTAGTAGCATAAAGACTATTTTTAATCACAAAAAAATGTAGAGTTTTTTAAGGATGAGCAAGATATAACAGAAACCGTAGATAGCAGATAGTCGTTAATAAAGATAATGAAGTCACATCACAGAATGGCATTCCGATTTTTGACTTAGTCTCATTTCGAATTATTGATAATGATTTTTTCTTTTCAACAAATTGAGTGCCAAAATATGTTTAGTAATACATTCAACCCCTTTTTACGTCCTAATATTAACCCTTTAACAAAATTTTATGTTGAATGTAAGCCTAGACCAGATTGAGCGCCAATTTATATGAGACTGAAGTACCACTCTCATTTCAAATGACTTTAAGACGCATTTTAAGCCCAGCGTTGAGAAAGGCCAAGGAGTACATTAATATAAGTGTATTAAATGACCCAAGATTTCAAAATAAAAACATCTATTAACTTAAATGTGAGTATAGAATAAATATAACCTATTTTTCAAGGAGTACTTTGATAGGTATTGGAGATAAAACACAGTTCATATTAAATATGAAACGTATGTGACAGAACTACTAAAATAATTTTGTTAACAAAACAAACAAACGTGCAGGTGAAGCTGACAAAAACATGTTAAAATGGTAATTTTCTAAACTCTGTGTTTACTAAAACATGGCAAAATAAAAAAAGTGTTCAGAAATTCGACACTTTAGCGATAAACAAGAACAAAATTTTTCATTATGCGTTAAAATGCTTCGACGAAATGTAACTAGCGTTCAAATATTATTATTATATTTAAAACGAATATTTTGAAGATATATGCAAATAGACTGCCTCAGTGGCGCAGTGATAGCGTATGTGCCTGCTGTGCTTGAGGTTTTAGGTTCGATTTCTGGATCTTACGAAATATTGGTATTTACAGAATAAACAGGACATAAGTATTCTATCAGTCAGTCTAGTTATCATAGCATAAACTCTACTTAGTTTGTGCGTAAATAGCGTTATGTATTTGTATAGATGTAGTACATACATATTATTTACATTATTAAATATAAAAAAAAAGATAAGCAAAAATATATTACGAAGGAAGGAAGAATTATCGCCGACTTCGAGTACAAGGACCAAAAAATCGGTTGTTAGGGCTCCAAAGAAGTAACTTTCTTACTATACGGGCTTTGTCAAGCAAGGTTGCCTTCTGCATCGAACTCTTGATCCAGCCTTCTGACGTGTGCCTCTTGAAGTTTTGGTCGACGCTCTTGTCCATCAATTCGTGAGCAAATACGACTATTTGAAAAACGATCACCAAATCCACATTCTAAATATCGACAACTGTGAGATAAATTTAAATATTTTATTTGTTTTCCGTTTCAAATTTCACGAGATTCTTGTCACAAGGAACGATGATATTGATAATAAACGTAACACGACCATTCTCGAGAACTGAATGACAATCTGTAATACGGCACCTCTAAATTTACAAGTTGGTATTTTAGGCCATGTTATGGGTGTACGATTGTGGGTACTTGGTTGTGGTTGTGCAAATATTAACCATTAGCGATACGAAAACAAGCAGAAATAATATACCCGATTTCCTCAGGAGGGTGACATACCCGACAGATATTAACCATACAATTTTTCAGGGTATCTATATCAGGATAGTTATTTGTCAAGATAACTTCTACAAAAAAAATCCTAGTGTTTCTCCGAAAAGATCACTATACTGTAACCAGGACGTATAAACTTTAAAGTCTATATCGAATCCATTTCGAGCCCAATAAAATGAAGTACTCTACTCTTCTATACTGCCTGCGATCATCGGTACTAAGCATTATAGGTTTGCGCAAATTCTTTTTAACCAGAGCGAGCGGAGTGAATCCGGCATCCACTAGAAGTGCATACTAATGCACTCTCTCACTCACTTCAGTATGTAGAAAATATTCTCTTAAGTCTCTCGATTGCTTTCGTGTGATATACCACCTCATAACCAATGAATGTGAAAGGTGCATTCGGACTGCATTAAGCAATGTACGGATTCTTTTCTCAAGGACATCTAATTCAGTCTAAGTCCATCTAAGTATACCAAAGAAATAAACCAGAACTGGCAAGACCCAAACGTTATAGGTTCGCAGCTTGTTACTATATAATAAAGGACTTTTACTTGCTTTGCTCAGATGTCCAAAGAAGAATTACTGAAACGTTTGATTTATGCCAGATTCGGGTACTCCCAAGGACTGTGACGTACCTACATACTTATAGCTTTCAGTGGCAGGCACGATGTAAGATTATCCAAAAATCTTCAGTGAGTATTATACACACACACTTAAAATTAGTTTTACGTAATCGTTTAAATCCCATCAAATGATCTCTATATATTTATGATTAATGTTTTGAATTCATATAAATTACATTAATCATAAATATGTTAGTAGCCTAGCTATATGGAAATATTTATGTGAACATTGTGCGTAGCTACTATGATTATTTTCTCAAAGACAGCTATATCTACGAGTTATTTATCGCCGATGTGACGTTATATTGATGTCAGCAGATAAAAGGGAAAGACAAAAAGTTCTAACATCATTATGTTCTGTAACGTCAACTGTTTGTTTGACTGCTTGCTGATAGAACGAAGGGTGATGCCTCCAGCGACTCATATTATTTCCTGGAAGTTACATAAATATTAACGGTCCCTTCGGCGAAGATGCTATGTATTTCTCTTAATGGAATAGAGTTGAATCGTTATATATTTGTCTATATATATGTATTTAAGTATGTTTAGAAAGAAAATAGAGTTTAAAAACGTAATATTGATCATCCACGTGTTTATTTTCTTTACAAATTATTCAAACAACCGTTGTAAAATAATCAGTTGTATTTTAAAATTTGTGGTCGTTAATAGTTCTGAAATAAACAACATTCGAAGCAACACAAAATTTGTACCTTGTTTTATTTAAATCTAATAATAATTTAACTATCTCGGTGTCGCAGTGGTACTAAATGCGACTACTGTACTTGAGGTCTCGGCTTAGATTCCCGGGTCGGACCAAATGTTTGTATGATCTACAAATATTTGTATTAAAGTTTGGGTGTTTTCTACGTATAATATGTCTGTATTTACAAAAAAAGCATAAAAGTATTTTATCAGTCAGTCTTGTTATCATAGCACAAGCTCTGCGTAGTTTGAAACTAGATGACGTTGTATGTCAAATGTCCGAAATATTTATTTATTATAATTTATTACACACATAAAGAAAGCAGTCTAAATAATGTAACACACAAAGTGAAACTTGTATCAGAAAGTTAAAAAAAATCAATGATACACTTTAAATTAAAGCGGACCCTTTATAAAACTCAAAGAAAATTGTACAAAGACGGTAAATTATAGGGTAATACATTACCCTTTACATTATTCAAATGCAGCCGCGGTGCAGTTACGATCGTAGATCGAAGTGCTCAATGGATTTATCCGGGTCGTTGTTAATTTATTGCTGGTCGCCATGAGAGGGCGTTGAATAACAGCTTCCTGTACAATGAATACCAAATGTTCGTGAAATGAATCTTTTTGTAAATGCATTTTCTTCCCTATCTGTCTTAGTGTCAATGTAAAGATTAGTTGTTTCAATATAAAGAGTGTATTTAAGCGGAATGGTATCTCGTCTAGTTGATATTTACATATGTGACAGCAATTTATATAACACATTATTGCTGGTTTAGTTATAATTTTTTCTACATGTGCATATTTCTGTGTAACTGTGCCTAACCGAGTTGTGAGAGTCTGGAAAAGACTCCCGAAAGATGTGGTTATAGTACTGTGTCAAACTTAATATCTCCATAATATTTGAAACACACACGTCAGTTCTTTAGCTACTAATGGATCTTACCAAATTATAATAATAATATTTTATGCAATACGATGTATTTATGCATATTTAGAACTTGTACAAGTTATGCTTAGTTTTTGTGTAGAATTTTGAAATATATCCGTCTAAGAATTTAATTTCCGTCTCAACTAATTATTTTTTTGCGTCATGTTTTTTTTTTGTTTTCATACACATTTTTTTATTTCTACCTTAATTGTTATACAAAAATTTTATTTAATTTTCATAACTTTGATTCAACATTGATAAAATTACATGTTTACATTTTTCGTCCATATTTAAGTGATTTAATTTATAGTTACATACATTATTTATTGCATTTATTTCTCAATTTTTCAAATAATATTTTTCTCGTGAATCATGAATTACAAAGTAACCAGTGAAAGTTTGTTGATCATAGTTTGCCACTATAATCTAGATGCATTCGAAGTCAGCATTAACTCGTACAAGGTGTCGCAATTACTGTGTTCCCATTTTGAGGGTGTTTTCTTCTAATGCGATGGCAATGGTCGCGTGCCCGCACCAATTTGTGTCGGCACCTTATCGCTGAGGCTAATGTTCAGTGTAATACCACTTCCGACATGAAAACTGTTCCGAAGTCATTGTTCTCTGCATCAGGTTACCTCTTTAAAACACTGTGTACGGATAAACACTGGCACTAGGAAGCGACCCGTTTCCGTAAATTCGGATTAATTTTTACCGGAGTTTATTAGAATTGTGATTGTTTGCTTTGTAGCTAATTACTGGTCATAACGTTAATTTGCATATAGTAAACATTTTGACGATTGACTTCTACAATTATATTACGCAAAGACGTTAAAGGAAAAAGTATTATTTCAATATACAATGTTCTTTTCACGTTTATGTCAGAGTATTTATTTTTAAGAAAGAGATTTTAAGAAAGAGACCCATAAATTCGCGATATATATTTATCGTGATACACATATGTCATATGTCAGCACAACCGGGTGCCAGGTTGAAAATTTCTCCCGTCAGCAAACATAACATCGGCTATTATTACAGTTGCGTAGTTTCCCTCACCTCGCGCGAGGCCGACGCATCTTGATATATCGCCGATGTGAGCCACGAAAGAAAACACTTTTTCATTGATTCAGTGCCACATCTGGCGACAAAACGCTTTCGGCTTTCCATTCTGATGACCTGACTTGACATTTTTATTGCTCTCCATATTTTTCTGCTCCGCCTCCGAGGCATTCGTCGTTTATGGAAGCTGGCATAAAATATTGTTAAACTTGAAAAGACAGAACAGATATTATGATATTACTGACACAATATATTGAAGAACTTTTGACGGCGATGGGATGGCCGTAGCACTGGCCTTTCACTTTTTTATCGCGATTCTTTTATCTTCTATCGTAACAGTTTGTGTGGGTGAAATTGTATGTCAAAATTATATTGTCTATGTTAAAGTTTTGTAAGTCAAATAAGCTTGATGTTTCTTTGAAAAAGCTTCCTTTAAAGGGATAATTTTATTGTCTATCACTTTCAAAGTTAGTTATTTCTCTAAAAATCTAATGCTTAGAGATTCTTTTAGAAATTACTTTAAAAACAGAATTAACTAAGATTATCAATTATTTATTTTTCAGGTGTGCTGTAATAGTTAAAATAATAATACTACTTACTTGACTTATGTTTCATAAATCAGATCAATTTTAACATATGTTATACCCCAAATAGTTTTCCTTATCAACAGCACGACGAGATATAATATTGACACTGGTCATTATATTTAGTCGGGAATTGAGATGTTATGTGAAAACATTGTGAGGCGTTTTACACTCAAAACGTTATGTAATAACGTGCATAAATGTATTCATGCTTAAGTATATGCATAATCACTATACTTGTAAAATACAGGTGTAATACTCATAAACAATAAGTATTTTCCAATAATTTCATATTTCACTGTAAGATTTCTATAAATTTAATGCTCGTTAAAAAAACAGTATGTTTAGAGTCGTGTAAATACTGAAATTCAACTTGTGTGTGAAAACATATTTTTTTATGTTTTTAAAAACCTTCCAAAGTCACTACTCTGCCTGGTAGAATAAAATTCAAGAGTGGTTATCATTCTCATTATGAACGCAGACAGTGCAGTATGCTTTTTCACGCACCGCCTGGTGACGTAAAAGTCTTGACAGTTATCGTGGCAATGTAAGGCGCTTACATACTTACCACGATAACTGTCACTCCTGCATCAATAGGCCTCCGGTCTCAGACTTGAACATGAACTCCCAAGAAACATGACAGCATGGATGATGTCACTTGGTTGGTCTTCTGTGAGAGGGTAATACTGCCCCCGTCGAGCTGTCCTGTTCGTGCTGAACTCAGCGTAGCTCTACTACCTTACAATTTTATTAAATATGAAAAATTTTAGAATATTTTAATGTCTACTATATATTCGACTTACTTTTACATTTGGATTTAAAATCTTGGGCTAATTTATACATTCTGTTTCGTTTGTAATATAAAAAGAACTTTACACAATAACTTTTTGACAGGCAGTTTTTATAACGAAACACAATTTGTCATGATTGATCAAAGAAGTTGGCCAAAACAAAGACAGGTTCCGTAACAAACTTCCCGTTTTTTTGTCATAAAATTCTTGGATACACTATTGAAGGCCTTTAAAAAGTCAGTCGAGTTGCTGTCTCAAACTTGATAGCACTTTTCTATAATAAAGTAATATTAAGTATTTTTTGTTTTATACTTCACTGACTACTTAACCATTGTACATTATCTTCGCTTTAAGCTAATAAATCTCTTTGTAATCAAGAGAATAATGCTGTTTCTACTGAATTTCAAAATAACATAGTTTAAATCACATATCTGCTTCTACGTTCAAAATAGATATTGTCAAATTTCCTAAATATTTTTCTCTAGAATGTCAGATTTGATTGGCATTATATAGAATTGGTTTTTGTCCGTAAGCTTATTATATTATTGACGTATTCTTAGTATTTTTGGTAACTGTTAAAGTAACTACATGTATTGAGCAACTTTAATCATAATCTTATTATTATAAAACAAAAACGGGTAAGTTGTACTCAAGAAAGGCTTGACTTTGTTTGTATCCTTATCCCTAACATCTGATAACTATAAAGATATTTTAAAAATTCAAGAAATATAAAATTGTGAAGAAAATTATATTGTAAATGAAACTGGATAAAGAGCACAGCTGTGACTTAAAACGCAAGTGAAGCTGCGCTAAACTACTCGTAACAAATATTTATTTATTTTAATAAAAAACCAAACCCCGTATTTTTTAATACTAAGAGTATAATTGGAGTAGTATTATTGGAAGAAATGTTGAGGACACAGATTATTGTAATATGAACATACGATAAGCTTTGTATATGAAAATGAAAACAATGGTTTGTGAGATATAATGTGGACAAACAGACGGACGGACATAACGACACAATAAGAGTGTCGCTTTTGCCATTTTAGTTACGGAACTCTAAAAATAGAAAATAGTGATAATGAACGCAGCATTGTACTACTGAACTCAGACTACCAAGTAGAATATCTAAATAAAGAGTGTTCTATGAACTATAAATTGTTGATTTCACGTAATACGCTTTCGGTATCAACTTCACCTGTGATCGTTTTCATAAAATATATACGAGTATGTAGTGTATGTATTACATCTTCAACAAAACTTATTTTTACTCGTTTGAATTTACAATGGAGTAAATGTGGTACTTGGTTCTTAGAATAAATAGGGTGATAAATATTCATGAGAAAAGTAATCCTTCTTGTCATAGGCCTTGAGCGCTTGATGGATGGCATGCTTTGCTGGTCTCTGTGCCAGTAAACGTCGCGCCGTGACGTTACTTGACTACTAGTATCAAACTAACAATGTAAATTGACAGTGACCAAAAATAACAAAATATTTTGTTCTATTTTATCAAAAGTCCATATAAATTCGATAATCTTTTGCATAATACTAAATTAGATGTTTAGTATGAACTTCTTTAAATTCATCATAACAACGTTGGTTGAGTTAGTTACAGAGCATAATCTTTTCATATAGTATGCACCGATAGTAGAGCCACGCTGATTTCAGCACGAGTGGGCCGGCTCGACCGGGGCAGTACTACCCTCCCACAGAAGACCAACCTAAAGCGCCAGCATCCGTGTTGTCGTGTTTCGTTGGTGAGGGTGAGACTGGAGGCCTAATGATGCAGAGGTGTCAGTTATCGTGGAAACTGTGTAAGCCTTACACTGTCACGGTGACTGTCATACCTTTTACGTCCCCAAGCGGGGTGTGAAAAAGCATCTCACAAGGCCGCCATAGTATGGGTCACCATTCTGCATTGTCTGCATTTGCAATGAGTATGGTGACCACAACTCTTGGATTCTACTCATACTTTCTATCAGGCAGAGTAGAGTCACTTTGGCAGGTTCTTAATATAAAAAAAAAATATCCCAAACTTGACAAACCTTTACCATAACAATTAGACTGCAGATAAACATACTAATATATTTCGAATTATAAACATATCTATATATACAAAAGAAAGTGGTGTTAGTTACACCACTTATAACTCAAGAACGGCTGAACGGATTTAGATGAAAATTAGTGGGGAGGTAGCTTAGAACCAGGAGACGGACATAGGATACTTTTTATCCCGTTCGACCGCGCTTCAGTCCAAAATCCAAAATCTGCTTATTTATTGCCTCTAAGGCGTAACAGAGTTCGCGGGGTAAGCTAGTTATAGATAAATTACACTCAGACAAACATCACACAAAAATTTGACCAGAGTGAGAATTGAACCCACGGTTTCTGATCCATCACGAAACACTACATCAACAGGCTCGTCAAAATCAAGCACGGATACTCTGATCAGTTTTAATGTTCCCACGTCAATAACTGCTGTGCAGAGATTTTACTACTACTAACCTATTATTACTATTACTATTACGATTACTAACCCCCAAATCTACAGTAGAGTCGAATAGTTTTCTAAAACCATCTATTAAATACTTGTAAGCATAAAAATATTTCAATGTTTGCTAAATATGTAGTGCAGACTACACCGCAAATAATAACAGACTAACGAACAGGAATTCTCGTAATAATAAGCTAATGGTTTCTCTCTTTGTCATAATGAACTTGTTTGAAATTCTTCTATTACAAAGGTTTGTGTTTAGTTTCATTTTTCATTGTGTTATTTTAACACATTTGACTACACACGTGACGCAGTGGTTTAAGCGGTCGCTCTCTATTCGCTAAGTGTTGTGGATTCAAACCCCACATGGGACAACTCTTTGTGTGATCCATAAATTGTTGTTCTGAGTCTGATAAAAATATATTGTAATTGTGTATGTTTTCCGATAAAGTATGTGAAGTCTCACCTGAAAGTTGCTGCTCACGTTGTATTATTGGTAGCAATTAAAGTCTCCTTGGACCAAGCTCCCCTTTATCCAGTACCCTGTTTATTCAGTGCAGTAATAGCTCCTTTAAAAAAATCTTTAATAAGGCCACAGATATTTCTAAAAATCATATGAAATCCAAACATATTCTCATAATATTTGACCATTTATACCTATCCACTACCCTTTGAAGTGATAGATTATATTGACGTTACACTACAAATAGCCTACTGCTGTCGATTGGATACTTCCACATTTTCGGTACCGTTATCCATCATTTTGTCGTATTTTTATCAAGGGTATTCAATAAGCAGTGTATTTACAGCTAAGGAAAAGGCTCCAAATGGTATAAAATTTCTTTAAGATTTCTGCCTTTGAGATGTATTCAATACCAGATTTATAATTAGTTGTCTCATTCATCTTTGGTCATAATTAAAAAATTAAGTCAATGTACGTATTGTGACTACAGTGCTTGAGGTGTCGGGTTCGATTTCCGGGTCGCACCAAACGTTTGTATGATCTGCAAATATTTGATTCGGAGTTTGGGTGTTTTTTATGTATTAAATGTACTATAAATATTTACAAAAAAAAAAGTATATAAGTATTCTATCAGTCACTCTAGTTATCATAGTACAAACTCAGCTTAGTTTGAAACAAGATAGCGTTGAGTGTCAAATGTCCGAAATATTTATTCACTTAAGGCGTAGAAAAAGCAATATACAGTACAGTCTTACAAAGAAAAACTAGAATATCTCAAATATTATGTGTAAGTATTACGAAGGAGTTTTTTCATTAATTTTTGATCATATTTAAGCTGATAACAAAAAGTTCGTTAAGATTTAGTTTAGAGTTGTTAGTTTAGACATTTTAATTTAGATTAGTTACCTAATTACACTAGATCGTTAGTTATTAACTGGTCATTTTAAAACTGTTCATTATCATAATCATTAACAACCTTTAACAGTCCACAGCTGGACATAGGCCTCTCCTTAGCAAGGTTTTGACCTACTATGCCACGCTGGCCAGACAGGTTGGAATTGGCACAGTGGTCGATCGGTGTTGCCGTAGCTGCGGAACCTTATTACGTTCCTCCCCGCCCAAACTGGTTGGGTGACCGGGACGGTTCCGTGGCAGTCGTCGGCTTCACGGTGGCTCATTGCCCGCCCTTGTCGGTAAGAGACAAGGGTACTGGATATGTTGCTGCCGAGTGGGGGGGATCACCATATATGGTGTTTACGACTTCAAGGTTTTCCTTAATAACTTGGAAACCTCGATGCGGCCTCAGACCACTTCTGTGGAACATGGGAGACGACTTGGGCTCTTAGAGGTCGTCTTCCCCGAGTGAACTTTTAAGAGGCGGCGCGCCTGGCTACCACAGGAGTCTCTTTGGTAGTCGGGCGTATTGAGGCACTGGGTTTACGGGTGGCCCTAGATAAGACGGAGGCCCTTTTGTTCCATGGGTCCCGTCGTGGTCCACCACCCGGCTCCGCTATGGGCCTAATCCGCGACGGAAGGTGGCTCTTCGACGAGCACTTCCGAATGCTTTCTCCAAAGCTGGTCGGCGCTGCTTCTGCCCTTGGGCGACTTTTGCCGAATTTGGGTAGAGCCAGCGTCGCGGCGAGACGGCTATTCACGGGGGTTGTCCGGTCAATGGCGCTGTATGGTGCGCCGGTATGGGCGGCGGCTCTGACTGCCCAAAATAGGGCTCGCCTCTGGCGCCCTCAGAGGATATTGGCGGTTAGAGCCATATACGGCTACGGCACCGTATCGACGGAGGCGGCGTGCGCCTTGGCCGGTACTCCGCCGTGGGATTTGGAGGCGGAAGTGCTCGCCGAAGTTTATCGGCAGACGGTTGGCGTCCGGGCGGGTAGCGGCATACGGCCCCCGCCCGAAGAGATACACGAGTGGCGTGAGGCCGCTCGTCGAACCACGATGGCTCGTTGGTTGTTCCGGTTGGAGGCTCCACGTGCTGGCTTTGCCCTCGTGGAGGCTCTCCAGCCGGTGATGGCCGAGTGGGCAGGGCGGCAGCACGGGACCCTTTCCTTCCTACTGACGCAGGTCCTCTCCGGGCACGGTTGCTTCGGGAAGTATCTGCACTCGGTCGCTAGGAGGGAATTGAGTCTCGCCTGTCACCACTGCGATTGTAGTGAGGACTCGGCGCAGCACATGCTAGTGGTTTGTTCCGCCTGGGTGGCGCAGCGTGGGGTCCTCACTGCAGTTATCGGAGGAGATCTCTCGCTACCGGCCGTCATACGCTCCATGGCCGGTAGCGACAGTTGTTTCACCGCGGTCGCAACCTTCTGCGAAGACGTAATTTCGCGAAAGGAGGCGGCGGAACAGGCCCAGGAGGACGATATCCACTCGGACCCAATTCGCCGCCAGCGAGCCGGGCGACGGAGGCGCGCATACCAGCGCCTCATGCCGCCTTGAGTGTGGCCGCGGGTGGACGGGACGGGTTTTTCCCTCCATCCACTACAATGGCCAGCCGCGAGGAGGCGACGTCCGCGTGTGCCGTGCGTCGCCTAAAATAGAGTTTACCCATAGATGGTGCCCGCATTAGCGGGCAGGCACTAGGAGGGATCTGGATGTCGTAATAGCAGCGGTTCCCCGATCCCTCCTATCTCAGGCGCAGAGTGGCATACCGTGTGGTTTTAGTCGGTCGGATTCCGACACACCACCTGCCGTAAACCCCGGTGGGTGACGGCCCGAGGGGGTTTCCGCATGTTAAAAAAAAAAAGTTTCTTTCAAGTTTTCCTTTTTTTTGTTCTAATATTTTTCTGAATGTCACACGGAAGTGCGCACCGCATGCTATAACTATTACTAAATTTTATATACTAATTTAATTTTTTCTTCTTTTTTTAACTTACATGTAACAATTTCCTGTACATACAATATGTTATAGACAGACTTGTCACTTTGACTTGACAGACAAATTGAATTAACAAACGATTGAATTAAATTCTTAGCGTCAAGTGCATCCGCTTTGCACCGAAGCTAAAGGCCGTTGATTGATTCTCTCGGAACTATTACTTGGGAGTTCCGTGATAAAAAGTTAAATGGTACTATATTGTACTAGTGCGTTCCGTGTATAATAAACAGTTCATTCGGCATAAATTCATGCTGATTCAGATCTATAACTAAAGGATGAAAAAAGAAGAAATGTGGTTAAACAAGGTTGGAAATACTTTGTAGTTAAACAATAACTATTTCAACATTTTTTAATTCTGCAAATAGCTATATAATTTTCTTTTCAACCATTTTTACTACCAAAAATACTGCCTTAGTGATGTGGTTTTTGGTTTTAAAGAGGAATAATGTATTAGAACTCGGCTAGAGGATAGTTCGTAATATTCTAAATAAATATATCAATGTTTATAACAGGTAGTTGAGAGTAAAATTGCATAGGTTAGTTTATGCAATAGAGAACTAAGCAACTTATGATTATAAAGTGTAACACAATCAGAAATTATTCATAACTAACTTTCTATACAGAAATACGTTGTTTACTCGTGTGCCTCATATGTACGACGGTATTGTGATATGAACATATTCCCTGCGAGAATCTAGGTAACGAGAGGTTTCAGGCTTCATTTTCCATTCTATTGTTGTGTTCTGTCAGATAAATGGGACGACAGATATAGATGATTTGCTGGTATGCAAAGTTAACTTGTTAGATATTATATTGCTACTAGTTTATTACATATGCAGATAAACAGGTGGTTGTTCAAGGTCACTTCGAATGTAATTTAAAAACAGTTATTTAAAAACAGAAAAAAAGAAAATTTATTTACGAACAGAGAAAAAAATATACCGAACAGAAATGCTCAGGGCAATTTTTTTTACACGAACACTTTAGCGATAATTAGTCGTTTCGTGTTCAAGTAACAGCAATAGTGTTGGGAATTTAATAAATTTTAAGTAGTAGATTGCACTCACTTAGTAAAAGTCAACAATATGTAAGTCCTTTCTTTGGTTGGTGACTGGGCATGTACTTATTTTAGTACTCCATATTATACTACTTTCATAGTATGTACTTTTAGTCATGTACGTATATATTTTGTGATAAACTTTACGTTTCACATAATCGATATTTAATTTTTTCGATTTGCTTACTTTTGTTTATTGTGTGATACGAATTTGATTCACGATACTGACGTGTGGTTTTGAAACTTTGGTTACCTATGTATCGTATTGAAATACAATGTCATTATACTATATAGTTCTCACATAAGGTGTGCATTAGTTTACGATGCTTTATTTTATAAATTATATATATAGCAACTAGTATTACATTGGGTCAATAGGCGATAATGTTTTAGTAAACAAATCCTCAAAGAAACGAGGCTAGGTAAGAAGTTGATACAAAAATAGATAAGAAGAAGACCAAAAGTATTTTTGACCAGCTTTTAATAAAGACAGCAAATCGTTGGAATTTACTTTTTTTAAGTGAAATTTCAATTTAAACATTTTCGTACCTTTTAAAAATGTTTGTGTCATAGCCAAATTGCTTGATTAGCCTTTTAATTAACAGCCTAGAATCTTTACTATCAAGTACCGTTCAACTAGCGGCCGGAATGACATTCAGCTGCAGCGTCTATGACAACATTTAATGAATTGACTGGTTGATACTCAGACCAGTCATAGTAGAGAGTGATCGAGTTACAATTATAAGAGATATGTACCTCTCGAAGATGGAGATGCTTCGGAGATCAACTATGTCTGATCTGCAAGTAGTCTACACCTGAATGTCACCACTGCGTTGACCGAACCGTGGACACGGCGCTCCACACCTTGGCAGAATGTGCAGCGTGAGTGAAGCCGTCACGACCTCGTTGCGGCCATTGTAATAGGGATTCTCTCGCTCGGTAACATGATAGCGGCGCGAGACCAGGATGGTTCAGAACTCTCCCGGCCAGCTGCAGGTGTCGCAGATGACTCAGGCGCCAGAGATCACAAAACAATTTCTGTCCTCCATAAGCGCAAGCCTGAGGGTGACAGTTGTGGGCATCTGTCATCCTAGTAAAAGCAGGCCAGAATGGCGGCGTGAGCGATACTGAACGCGTACGCCTTTTCGAGGGCAAGAAAAGGGAATAACGGAGTTCCCACACAGGGGAGAGCTATCTATAGGGCACCCCTATAGATGACTTTGACTTTGACTTTTCTTTAAAAAGTAATATGGATATTTAGTTTTAAACTGATACAAAGTAACAACGTACTTTACAATAATTGTCATTGATTGGTATTCCTCGTAACGTGTGATGGTCAATAATAATCTCGTTACTGAAATGTACGTTCGTGATTTGATATGTATCAGCGTTATATCATGAAAATAATTTAATTATGAATGTTAATTTAAATTGATACTCAATCTGTTTTCTAGAAGTGGACTAAAATTCTAAAATATTAAATTACCTATGACTGCTCTAAAATAACTTTGTTAGAGTAGTGTGTCAGCTTAATGTTCAATGTGATGTCAACCGAGGCCGACGCAGTGACAGGTGGCAACAACAATCATTAAATTGGGTAAATTTGTAATGTAATGTAATGTAAATGTAATTTGTGAAAGAATGTGATTCAAGGTCACAAAAAAGTACATCAAGCAAGAATACTTTAAAAAAGTAAGCGTGTTGGTTATGTACTCCTATTGATATTAAAGAAATAACGCTTAAACTAAAAAATAATTAATAATTGTAATTAATATACGGTGTTACCATTAAATAATAATTCTTTCTTAAATTAATATAAGAACCAGTAATTCGTTAAATAATTTGTTCTGTTTTCTGTTTTAAATTTTTTTTTGAAAAATAATAAGCCATGGTAAGAACTAGCATTGGATTAATTAGTTTTCACACTAATATTTAATTGTAAATTGACAATTAGCAAATTAAATGTAGTCGTGATATTTCATGAATATCTGAATTCAGTCGTATGCGAAATTTCGTCACTTTGTTCATTAACGCTTTACATTTACACTAATTAATGATATTATTTACACACATATGTGAAAATAAAATTGTATTGTGAAAGTAAATTGTTCACTCAAAATTACAAAACAGAGTCTAAAAGACATATCAATGTATACAAAACTGATGCTTCCCAGAGCTGTTTGATTATATTTTTGATTAATTTTTACACGCAGCTTCGTTCGTGCATATGTCGGTTATCATGGAAATAATGTCTATGACGTCGACAATGTCCTTCCTCAAGCACCGAAGCATGTCTAAACCAACTTCAGACATTAACGACAATCACTTATTTTGTCGTGATTCTTTAAAGTTATTTACTTTTTTGTTTGTTAACAACATTTATTGATTGATTAAAATAAAACAAACACTATATTTTATGTGAAGTTGACTACAATAAATTAGTGTAAACCACATTCAAATCAATTAAGCTACTTCTGAGATTAGCGTGCACAAACACTTTGTATGTTTACTTTCAAATGTTTTATGGTTTCAAAGTTTTTCTACGTGTGATAATGAAGTTTCCTCTATTCGTATAACTTAATGGTTTCGTGGATGTTAGGTCAGTGTATAACATTATACAGTTAGAAATATCCATTAGTCGTACTCGTGACTTGTAACTCTTGTACTGTGTATTGAATGATACTTATTATTTTCAAATATTATGTTTCAATAATAAAGTATAATGTCAAGGGGTGAGTGGGTAGTCCTGGTCTAAGGTAGGCTTTCGAAGATTTATGACAAAAACTCAACTTACGGATGTTGCCACCCACTGCGAGCACTTGGCTCACAGACTGCCACGGTATGTGCACCGTGATGGGTAGTCATATTTTACTCTTATAAAAACATTGGAAATGTATGTTTACTTTTGTAATTATTTATTTTTAGAGATTTTCTTTACACAACTTACCTTACTACTTACCTTATGTAATTTATGGACATTCTATTTTGGTTTAACTAATTACGTTGCTAGTAGTAGCTTTTTCACAATAATAATAATATTTTTTGTTTATTATCTCACTCCTAAATTAAACATTTTTTTTAAATTTTTAATTTAGCTTATCATAAATGCGTGTTTCTTAGTTTTTTGAAACTACATTTATTTAATTTGTTGTTTGACTTACCATAAAGTGTATTTATTAATATTTTTAAAGACTATTGAATTGGGATCTGTTCTTGATAAACCTTAAAAGTAAGAATCATTTATAAGCATATCAACATACAGCTGAAGGTAATGGACGTGTAAGCGTGTCATTACTGCCAACAAGATATTTGTGTAGGTTCTGAAAATATTCAAAACATCAGGAAGATACTAAATATGAACTAATATTTCAAACCTAGACTACATTCACCTTTATGAACATAAAAAAAATACATTTCCACTCCGAAGTGAGAAAAAATAAATAAATAAAAGTAATAAAAGCAAAGTGGAAAAGACGAAATATCATATACAACAATAAAAATGTCCATAACTTTCAGATGGAACAAGAATGTGAGCAGTATTAATCGCAAGCAAAGGATATCAGCTACTTTGACTTTGACTTCTGACGTATATATGAATAATTTATTATAAAAATAATAATATTATTTTTCAGTGACCCAACAGTACACATAATTTTATGAAGCTCACTATGAAGTCGCTAAGACAATACAATAAGTTAAACCAAAACGCAAATACAAAGTCATTTCAACAGTACAAGGGAGCCGCGCAAAGCGAATTGACATGTCACGCAGGTGGGAAACATACGTTGACATTAGTCAAATGTTGCTGAGAAAAAAAAGTACCATACACATGTAGTCATTTATTTTTACAATTAGTACATTTTTTACCTTGTTCTATTTTAATGAACGTTTTTGGAAACATTTTCATAAGTTGTTTCTTTTTTTGCCCTTGAAGAGTTTTCACTCCTACATTTGATTCTTTATTTACGTGGCAACATAAACATTAGTACTATAGTAAATTAACTAAAGATCTTATGCAAATAGTTTTTAATACATGTTATTCTGATACTATTGGATAGTGAATATAATTTATTAAATCATGTATTTAGAAACAACTATTTATAACTTATGTTATTTACAAATCAGCTGTCCAGGTTCAGGTCCAGCTTGGTCGGTGTCTTTTGTCATTTAAACAATCTAAAACTGTGAAGTAAACATTTACAGATAGTTTTTATTTTATCATAGACTTATTTCTCTTTTTTAATAGTTTTTTTTTAATACTTAATTCTTGCATTTGCCATTTGATTTTAGTATAGACTCGCACACCCTGACATGGAAAAGACTTGCTGACTTTTTGTAAGCTAGTCATTGGCAACATGACACACACACACACACACACACACACAAATAGTTCAATCACCTTTCATTTACAATAAATTTTTTACATTCCTAATTAAAATATCCCTGTTTTAGAACTGTGTAGTCACGTTGTTATCTTGGCTAAATGTAAACGCGTATACAAGTTAAACAAACAACTAATAACAAACATGTTCCCTCCGATGTGCCAAAGTATGCAAGTACTGATATGTATCAATGCAAGTTGATACGGATTACTGTAAGTCTAGGTATATGTAATTTTATTTACAAATATTTTGATACTATTAAAATACAGTTAGAGAGCACGCGTTTGAAAAAAAAAGATTTAGATTTTTTGAGATAACCTAATATTCATGTTTGTACAACTCATATAATTAATTTTTGTCTGAATTGAAGTTAGTGCTGAATTATTAAAATGTCTAATACAACAAATTCACACAAACTAAAACACTGCATTCAACTCAATTAAAATTTTATGTAACATTCATGAAAGTCGTGAGCATTTTTTAACTTAGTATGCGTAAAATATCGCCGTATCTTTATCTCTGTATTCCAACGTTAGTAAAACTAAGTAAGTTAATCTCCTAGTTTCATCTCAAAACTTTTTTATCACTGCACTTTACGTTAGTTCTTAAGTATTGCGAATCTTAGAACTTATAATAAAATGGTCATAATTATTTCTACGTAATAAAGAAAAATAAGCTGATATTACATATATATTAGTTTTCTCAGAAAACTTCGTACTGGCTTAGAAAAAAAAAATGTGCTTAGTTATGACCCAAATTATATTGTACATACCGCCGGCAGCACCACATACCACATCCAATTATATTTTTAAATCACCCCGAGATGTATCGAAGTAAACACACAGAATTTTGTCCAAATCAGTCTAGCCGTTAAGGAGTCAAATGACAAAGACACATACAGAAGAATCATATAGATTAAGGTAAAATAGGATGTGGGCGTTTAACACGCCTTTGTCCAATTCTTTTGAGATAAAAGACACGAGTTATAACAGTATGATTATATGTAAATTAGACTTAATTACGAGTGGGCTGACTTGTGATTACAAACCGTGCCATTCGGTCAAAATGTTGGATAACAAAAATATATTGCTGGTCTTTTTATTTTTCAACCTATTATTGGTAGCATCCCACCTTCTAACCTTTATTATTCTTAAGATAATTTAGGATCGGCTACTAGTCCAACCAGTTTTGCCTAAATAATAGTTTTTCCACGGACTTACCACTAACAATTGCCATAGATGTTTTTGAAAACCAGGACTGACAGCGACAGCTAAACGTGCTTTTCACTGCATATGCGTGTAACACTACTAACGGCCATATTGCTGGCTTTTATTAAGCAGTTCTTGTAAGAATAAATCAATACCACTTTTTAGTCTGAAATGGGAATGGAATCCCAGACCTCTAATTCGGCAGTTGTATACGTCAACTGCTAGTCCAACGAGCGTCCAACAGCTAGTCCATAAATTGCGGCATATTTTTATATAAACGTTTTTACAATATCACATTAGATAAATTTATTCATTTTAAAATTTAAAGTACGATGTAGATTGTAATTTACAAAAAAAAACGATGTCTACATATGTATACCTATATTTTTATCAGTCTACTTGCAAAAAAACCGAGGTTCAAGGAACCCTGAAAACAGAGGTAAAATTACACGTTTTGCCAAAGGTATTCATGTATTTTAAGACGCTTTTATCAGCTTAGATGTGTATGAATATGAATGGAGCGTGATTTCATACATTTTAATACGATAGATCTATTTGAAATATTGTACACTTATCACGGATCGATGACAATACAATAATTCGCATAGTTTGTCTCATTATCCTCAGGATTAATGATTTTTTTAAGTCTGAAAAACAAAATCTTTGTTTAGTGTTGATACCCGTATGGCACAAACATAAATGATAATTCAATTAAAACTTGCTTTTGAAGATAACCACACTAAAAGTAGAAAATAAACAGTAGTTTAAAAAAACTGAAAAAACATGCTTTTTTAGAAAATCAACTTAAAAACTGAAAATAATTTTGAACGATTAGCAGAAAAAGTTATTTCATTGTAAAAAGTGTAAGGTGCTTTTAAAGATATTTTCAAAATGAATACTTAAACTAATATTTATCAATGAAATAATATTACAATCGACATTGAGCACCCAGATCTGAGGTAGTAGAACTACGCTGATATTAGCACGAACAGGCCGGCTCGACCGGGGCAGCATTAACCTCACACAGAAAACCAACTTTGGATCTGTTCTTAAAATATTTTAACTAAAATACATGTTTATATTTTTAGACGTACATTTGTACATATACATATTTTAATAACTTTTAATCAAGCCTATATCCTGAAGGGATAAGCAACGCGATATAAAACGTCCGGCATTAGGTAACAATACAATTGACTTTTAATTATAATAATTAAAAAGTAAAATTCTTTATCACGTTTTTGGCTTTATAGACGATAGTTTTCTTCCTGGCAGCCGGAGGATGTTCGGACTCCCCAAGTTTAGTCACTATTACGGGTCCTGTAGAGCCCACATTCAACGCTCTCACAATTGTATAGAAAGTAATAAAAAAAAATAAAGAAAAAAATATTAATTTGCTACACTGTGTATAAAAACAGATAATATACAAGAGAAAAATACTCAAGTACAAAATAAAATAAATAGCAACAAAATATATACAATTACGAAGCAATCAAATTAGCAAACCAACAATCAACATTTAATAGGTAAGTTAATAATTATTTATTAACTAAGAAATAAACATTCTATTCTAGACAGTTAGATTTACATTGTAACTGTGTTAATTAATGATATAGTGTCGCGTCGTAATGTTTTCTAACAAGTTGTCTAGACTTTGTAACCTTGACTTGCTGAGATATTTTGTTCGTAATACGTTTTCTACTATATACATGCAAACAATATCGTTTAATATTTATTTTCTTACTTTTTTCATTTTGGATGTTTCATGTTTCATTTTATGTTTCATTTTTCCATGTTTATGTCCTAAATTAGATGGCTGTCAGCAAAAGATTGGCCTTTGATTACTTGTGACTTTACTTGAAGGTGTATATTTTACGGCAAGGTATAAATACTCTCGTTTTTATATATGGAACGTAAATAAGATAAATTTAGAAGCAGAAAAATATTTTAGTATTTGATTTATGTTTACCAAATGTTCACAACTGAGGGAGCGCCGTGTTAACATATGTAGGTTATCGGATCTAGATTATGTTTTCAAAATGGATTACAGATACTAATTCAGTAATAGTCTTATCTTATTACAGAAAAATCGTCTTAAATTACTACATTTTAAAGACTCGAGTCGCGTTCAACTATCTCTTCAATTGAATAATAAATAAAAGTAACATTTTATATCGCATGCCACCATAGTGTGGGTCGCCATAATGCATTGTCTTCACTCGCAATGAGTATGGCGACCACCACTCTTGGATTCTATTCATGCTTTCCTTCAGGCAGAGTAGAGTCACTTTGGTAGGCTTCTATAAAAAAAAATAATTATGAACATAACTACCATAAACTATTTGAATTCTGTAAAATCATATCTAATTATGAAAAATCCAAGTTAAAATTACGGATAGAAGAATTTTTAACTACAAACTCAAGAGAACTAAAATAATTGATAACAACGAAATAAGAACACGTAGCATTACAAACTGCAATCCATTACTCCTAAAATATAATAATCTATATAGTAAACGGATACTAAAATATACAATCCCAAATCTTATCAATCAGCTACCAATATCTTTAAGAGACACAATAAGTCACAAGAATATAAAAAGTAAACTAAAACAATATTTCTTATCTTAACTCAGGTTTGTCTCTGTACTAGACAATTCAGTATATTAGTAGTATGCCTATCAAATTATTTAATAGTGTCAATACAGTTTGTAGACAGCTACTAGCTGTATATACTCGTATATGTATGTATATATTGAGATACAAACTTAAGTTACTGTTGATTTGCATTTTCCTGCAGTCCCCCCGACGCGACGAGGATACCTAGATAAAAACGTTACTCATTTAAACTATAAGGGCTAACAGATATTTATTGTCTACTTTTTATTCATTAAATTTTTGATTATTTTTTTTTTATTTTTCGACTCGCTCCCTCATGCCTGAAGTCGTGACAGAACAAGTAGCCATCATACTGTCATATAATTTGACGATGTAATTTGATAATTATATATTTATTGAATATCTTTTGCATATATGAAAAAATTAGGTAACACGTAGCGAATTATTTTCCTAAAATATTTCCCCAAGTGTCCAGGTTAACAGTAATGGAATGAAGGGTTTCGTCTGAAAATATTCGAGAAATGCGAGACGGCTTGTGTAAAGCCAGCGTTACACTAGCAGAACGAAAGCCCACACAGGCTGGGAACCTAAATGCAAATGATCTCGCGCCTTCACTTTTACAAGTTTGTGTCAGTGTTGATTTAGTACCATGTAATATAATTCGCAGCACATTAGCGTATTGTGCAGTGAATGCATCTACACTGTCCTTATCACAACAATGAAACACAATATCAAAAGGGCCTACATTTTATGATTAACGTTTTGTTAAGTTTCTATAGAAGTTCGTTTATGCTGCTAAAACGTTATCAAATAGGTCATGTCCAATTTTTACAGATAATGAGTTTTTTTTTAATTAATAATATATGGACAATGGACATACTTAGATTTACATTTTAAAAAATTATCCGAACGGGGCAGCTTTACTCTACAACTATGGATGATCATAATATTCACGTGAAATTCACAGTTTGAGTGACTGAATGTAACCATTATCTGATTAGCGTACAAGTGTAGAACCCGCTTAATATACATACGTACTTGCTGTCCTGTCCTTCATAAACCGTTCTGGCATTGATTAATTTTTTGCATAAACCATTTTCTTTTATACTCTTATAAAACGATAAAACTCTTTTAGGTTTCATTAATTAATGAAAAATTTACCAATGAGTCATGCTCGTCACATGCCAAATTTAACTGTAAAAATTGAATAATTGCTTAAAAACAGCATCCGTGCCAGTAATAGCTTTTAAAGGTTTATTATTTTTACCAAACCAGAAATAAAAATAATATCGTTATATCAATGTAGAAGTGGAAGTGATTAGAATTACTAAAGAAGGTCATGATTTTTTTATCTGTGTTTACTATTCCTCTTAAATAGCTGACAAAAACGTAAACCTGTTCAGTGTAAGTAGTGACGCGAGTGACGATGGACTTCAACAACAAAGTTGTCGTGATCACCGGCGCTAGTTCTGGTATAGGCGCAGCTGCAGCCTTGTTGTACGCCAAGCAGTCTGCCAAAGTTGTCTTAGTTGGAAGAAAGGAAGAATCTTTGAACGAAGTTGCCAAACAATGTGAGTCAATGAAAGGAATTAAACCGCTTGCTATTAAGGCTGAATTATCCATCGATAAGGAAGTGAAGAACATAGTAGAAAAAACAATACAGACCTTCGGTCAGATCGATGTGCTTGTGAACAATGCTGGAATTGGTATTCGGGGAAGTATTCTTGACGGAGTTGAATTGTATGACCAAGTTATGGCTACTAATGTGCGTGCCATTTATCTTCTTACAAGTTTGGTTACGCCTTATCTTATTCAAACGAAAGGCAATATCGTCAATGTGTCTAGTGTGGCGTCGTTTAAACCCATTAAAGACGTAAATTTCTTGCCTTATTGCATTTCTAAAGCGGCCCTGGACCAGTTTACGAAATGTGTCGCTCTGGAGTTAGCACAATATAGTATTCGTGTGAATTCGGTCAATCCAGGCGGTACTAAGACTCCATTTGCACAATCAGCTGGTTTTAGTAAAGAAGAGGCTTCGAACCTTTATGAAAGCCGCAAAGAACTTTATCCACTGGGTAAAATGGCGGAAAGCGGAGAGGTTGCTGACCTGGTTGTTTATCTATCGAGTGATCGTGCGCGCAGCATTACGGGCAGTATTTACGTCATAGATAACGGTGAAATGTTGGTGTGATATGATCTATTTTAAGTAATAAGATATTAACCAATATTTTTTTTTTAAATTTCATTATTTATAATATAATAACTAAAATGGACGTTCTAAAATTTTATATTGTAAATTGGGTTATGTTTTATTATTCACTAACAATAAAATTTATTAGTAAGTTATTTGTTGTTTCGGAAATGCGAAAGTGACACTATTAATAAGTTAAAATTAAGTTGTATAATTTACTGCTATCTTTATAAATTTATTTTAATAAAGATATAATAAGAAACATTCGTACTTTTCTAAATGTAGTTTACTTTTAATAAAACATAAATAACTTATACGTATAAATAAAAATACTCCAAACATGGCAAACTTATACTTTCTTTTGTATAATCAAATTTGTATTCATTCCAGTTCTGGTAAAGTTACATGTAGTGTTCTGTTTGTTTCTTTTTTTTTTTTTTAAAAAGACTGTCCGCACTTTCGCACAGGATAACTAGGATTATGAATTAATTAGGAAATTAGGAATTTCTGTCCGCTTTAGGCATGAATCCGGTGTCACGGGGGACTCCACAATCATACAAGAAACGGACACAAAGAACACCCTAGTAGAATTTGAACCCACGACACTCAGCGAAGTGGAGAGCGGCGTGGCGACCCCTTAAACCACTAGGTCAATCGTGCAGGCAAAGTACAATACTTTATGTGATCTATAAATTGCTGTTATGAGTCTGGGTGTTCTTTGTGTCCGTTTTTTCTACGTATGTTAAATCCCCCGCGACACAGTATTTATGCCTACTGCGGGTGTTGCTTTTTAAAAAAAAAAATATCTAATTGTCCCATTAGGCCAACCGTGCAGTCAATTTCGTGCCTTTAGGAGTTATACTTTACGTTTGTAAGGACACAGTAGCGCAGTAATAAGGTAGATCACTAACTTAGAAAGGTTTACATGTACTAAACTATTTTCTGATTTTCTTTTACTAAGACCAAAACTTAATAAATTTATGTATGTAAGAAGGTTGTATACTACGAACAACAAGAAGATAACAGAGAAAGGATATAGGAACGAACATAAACAGGTCAGTAAGTAAGACTGTAAGCTCAGCTAATATAGTTCCTTGTTTAGTTTTCTTGGCTATTTGTTTTAATTTCACATGCAGTGAACTACATTGTGAGAGACGCAAAGTAAAAGTTATAGGGGACGCAAATGAGGAGTTCAAAAATAATACACACGAACTGAATTGTGTGCTTCTGTTTAGTGAACGAGTTAACTTTTAGACTCGGTGAAGAAATTTTAGTGTGAATAAATAATAAATTGTAAATGGATAATAACAACATTATGTTATGGATATACAAATCAAATTACACATATTTGGATACAATTATTTATTGTAATAAGAAACAAATCTTAGAAACAACCAAACCAATGCAAATAGATATACTAATTACTGCTTTTGCTACCTATCAGCATAGTAATATTTCGTTTATTTATTAATTGAATAAGCTCTGGGACGTTCTTTTTGTAAAATTTCTAAATACAAATATCTGTATTACAGTGCATAGTAGTACCTAAAATATATTTTGAATCTTTGATTTAAATAGGTAACAAACTCTTTGGTTACAAATATGATACTCAATCGTATCCAAAGGCAACTACGGATCAGATCGTCATTATTTTGTCTATTACTATTCTTACTCAATAAAGTTAAATCAATATAAGCGTGTATGAGAATGATCATGATAGTAAATATGATGCTGTACTTTTAGCTGATTTTGGCCACGGCGGCCAGTCTCAACAGAGGCCAGTCAACTACAGAGAAGATATTATAGTGATTTACTACATATACATATATTATATCCCTTTTGTGCGTAAACAAAGGTGAATTCACTGTTCCCTCACTCTCACAATCTGATGGGACGGCAATCCGACACGACCAAAGAGCGATCAGGCATAGGACCGATTCTCTACGTGCTCACCGATGCACGGGAGTAATGATTCCAAGTTCCAAGCTGTTATTAACCATTTCAGTAATCAGAGAAACTCAATAATACTCTTTGGTCCGACACAGAAATAGAACCCAAGACCTCTTGATCAGCAATCGCATACAGTAACCGCTAGACCAACGAGGCAGTACAAGGTAACGAAATGAGTAAGACTTATAACCTGTACTTATAGTAATAAACGATGACAAAGTTCAATATAAAATCTCTCAATTGTTTATTTTTTTGAGTTTTTAAGCGCCGTTGGGTACAATCCATTAAAAGGTAAGACAGTGGCCGTCAATTTATATACAGTGATTGTATAAACCTATCTCAAAGGTCATTTGTCATAGCTGAGCCTAAGGAATTATGCGTTATAAATTATGAGCTGTAAGTTTCAATAAGTTTGTCAAATAATTGAGTGCTATCTAAAACTTTATTTCTTATCTAAATCAATTATTAGTCAAAGAAATATTTTTAAATATGTAATCATTCATCATTCAGATCAGATCATTCGGAAGAAAAACTCCTTTATATTCCCAAAGGAATGAAATATTAAACAATGACTGATTACCGCAGGGGCGAAGAAACTAAACACGATAATTCCTTTTCTACTTTTCTCATTTGGGAAAATATTAACTGTTGTGCTCTAGCGAAATGGTTATAGTTCTTCTGTTGCATATTTTAGCGGACAGTGGTTTTATAGAAGAACGTTTTCTCTATATAATTTTCATGCTATAGATATCATAGTAGGTATAATTTTTTCGTTCTACCAAACCTATAATTTATATATAATTGTATCACTACTTTCAGTTTTCAAACGTGTTCTGGTTGAATATTCAGTATTAGAGTGTGTATTCTAAATGAGCGTAACAGATTTTGCCAGCACTGTTATACATATCATAAGCTAAATCTTTTGTAGATTACTTTCAATAACGATAAATAAAGCGCAATTAAATAATAATGTTACTGGTTAGCTCTTTGTGGGGGACAACGGTTCGTGTGGAACGTGAGAGTTGTGGCTCTCAACGGATTTGTGCACAAGATTTTTTCAATTTTTATTTACGCTCGTAAGTGCTGAGTGTGTATTGCGTGAGTATAGTGGGTGCATTCGGTGTTCACACCAGTTTTCGGTATATATCCACCAAGCCAATGTCAGACTGCTTATTTGAACACTCGAATTCAGTATCGAAAATTGCTTTTGAAAAATCGCAGCTCAACGCACGTTCAGTCTTGCGTGTCTGTCACGTCCGACGCTTGTTCACCGTTGGACTGACCAAACACAATCACTTTAGCTTCTAACCTTTATGGTACGTTTCGATTTCACAGTTTTTTGTTTCGATATCTCCGTGATTCAGTCTTATGTTATATTTTTATTTAATCCTACTTGCGACGATTGTGGTACTTTTAAATATTTAACTTTCTATTACTAATACTTTTAGTTATCCGCAACAATATGTAATTTAGTAAAGTTAAAAATCACGTTGTAAGAGAAGGGAATTAAAAATATAAAAAAGTTCTAATATTCAACTACTGGCTTCATTATTAAATAATTATTATGATAAATAACATGTTGGACTTGTCAAAAGGAATCACACTATCTTAAATTCATGGTATTTGGGTTTGAAGTCCACTGAAATGCTTGAGTCTATCGCTACATTTTTTTTTCAAAAGACAACGCCCTCATCAGCATGTGTAACTCATGCGGGGGCTTTACAAACATACATAAAATGGACACTCAGACTCAGAACAACAATAAGATAATCACGTAAAATGTTGTCGCATGTGGGGTTTGAATGCACAACACTACGTACAGTCGAAAGCGGCGAGGCGGCTGCTTGAACCACTACGCCATCCGTGCAGTCAAATTGATGCCGAGTGTATTATTACTTTTATAGAAATTAATAGACATTCATGATAAATGTACAATTATGTTTCAGAATGAGGATTTAAAACTATATCTGTTATACAAAGCACATTTTGCTTTTAAAGCGATCAGCAATGAAAGCAGTGGCGTTACTTATCTAAGTTCAGAGCGTAGTTAAAGGTCCGATAAAGATAAATAAATAATAATTAATTCTAAACAAAGAGATTCTGTGCAGTATACATTTTAGTAGAATGTTCACACCTAGCTTCGTTCCAACTCGAGCAAATTAAGTGAGCAAAAGGTTATAAGAATTCGCTGCAGCAAGTGTTCTTGTTTAAAACAAATAGCATATCTAAATTAGATTGGGAAATTTAACAAAATGAAACTACAAAAAGGTTAAAAAATACAGTAAAAGAGTACAGTAATTTAAATAATTACCCATGCTCGAGTCCATATTTGGATGCACTCGTAACATATTTTCTAAACTTTCAATGTGTAGGTATCTGGTAACAGTTACAAGGCCTCATATTTGTTCTTGCTTAGCCGTTAATACTGTTTTCATGTTGAATGAACAGAGACCGCTATATTTCTTCATTGGTGTAGATATTGCATAAAATTGTGGCATAGAGATATTGTATTTTCATATATCGGGCACACGCAACTCTAGTCCTCGTAATGAAAATTTATGTTCGAGGACAATATAAAGGAAACCATTATTATGTACATGTGTACTGTAAGTAATATATATATTCGTATAGTACTTTGTTATTTGTATATTCTTTGAATGAAGCTTAACAGTTTTAGGTACTGCGGTTCCTTACATTTCAAAATTCTTACATACATATATATAAATTACGCATGTTTCCTCGGTGGGGTAGGCTGATTTTAAACGCCCACTTTTCGTCAGTGTTTTGGTTCTATGTGAACCAATTTGCCGAACTTGGCGAACCTATTGCCG
Organism: Hypercompe scribonia; assembly: GCA_949316085.1. Lineage (NCBI taxonomy): Eukaryota > Metazoa > Arthropoda > Insecta > Lepidoptera > Erebidae > Hypercompe > Hypercompe scribonia. Next base: position 10,207,840 of record OX438981.1, on the reverse strand, counting down.
CTTATCTGAATTCGTTTGCCAAAACCTCGTCTGCCCTTCAGCAGGTGCACCGTTTGGAAGTGAGGTTGACTTGGGGCCTTAAGTTCTTGGTGAGAAGCGTATGCACAATTCTTAATCAACTAATAAGGTAAAGAGAAACTTTAATGAAATATATGAATAAAAAACTGATATTATTTAATACTAAATTATTTCTGTATGTATTTGTGTATTTATTTCTATAATTAGTTTATTCGCTAAATATAATTGCTAAATTGCTAAATATGCTAAGGTGTTGTATTTTTACAATTTAAAGTAGCTTTTTCTAAGGTATGTATATATTTTGTACTGGATGTTACAAACCACACGAAACGGCATACTGTTAGTCCGTCTTACTGTAGATAACTCTCTATATTAATAATTATTATTGATAAAATGTTAATTATACTCATTATATTTTAAAGCTTGCCCAGTCATATTTTTTTCGAAAATGATTTACTAACGTCTATATTTCTTATAACACTTTTAGGCAACGTATTGGAGGAATTTATCTAAAGAGGTATTTATAAAGAATCTAAGTCATTTCACGAATACCTAAATCGTGAAGAAAGTGAACCAAAAATGTGAATACAATTTCTACGGTACCCTAAGAAAACATTATATGAAAGGAAGTAAAAAGATCAATCGCGACACGAGAAAGAAAATTTCATGCAACATTTTGTTCAGTTGGCTGCTTTAACGGGCGTATGATGTAAATGTAATAAAGCAAATGGCCCTTCATGCCACTCGCGTGTACGGATGCCACTCCATGCCTCGCTGTAAAATATTTTTATGCTTTATTAACTTAATGTTGCTATACGTCTTTTGCGCAAATAAATCTACCTGGTGTTACATTTTTCTTCCGATAGAATGGCACTCGCTTAGCACAGAATATAACACCTCATTATTACTCAGAGTTATCAGATCGAAACTGCGTAAAATATTGTATCATTAAGATTATGGAGAGTAGCTGCCGCAAAGGGGAACAAAAATAAATGATAATAAAGCGTACATATGTCTATATGAGTATTGTGTCATTATTGATTAAGAGCGACACTTGCGTACCTCATTTCCCACTACAGAGGAAAACCTTGCAGTACCATATTCCGCCTTCGGGTAGCCCTTCTTGGGACATGATAGATGATTTCATTTCCCTGCCTTTTCCTTCAAATGATCTCCACCCCGGTAGAATCTATTAACAAACATCACTGTGACGAATTGCTCATGTTTAGATTCTTAGAGTTCACTCCCTATAAAAGTAATTCTAATTCTCCCCCTGAAAGAACATTTGATTTGGCATAAATCGTACCTCAAAGATTAAAAAAATGTTGAAATCCGCAAGCAAACTGTCAAGAGACGATCGACAATAATTAGTTGGAGTGTTGAGTGCTAAGGAAGCTCAAGATTGATGGCACAGACACAAAGGTCTGTCGGTGATAAATTGCCCGATATTAGGTCATGATTTGGGGCGGGTATTTGCCTATCAGCTTCACAATCGGCCTTGCATTTTTTGTTAGTAGGGTTGGCAGAGTAAAGTGAATATGAAATGAGTTTAGTTAGATTTGACAAATTATGTCGTAAATAGTCTGTGTAATAATAGTACTACGTTTATTTACGTGTAGTGCGAAAGATGTTTAGAAAAGTGTTTAGTACATATATTACTCATTTTGTCATATATTACTCCCATGCAAGTGTTACAACTAGCAAAGAAACATGTGTGTATAAATTTATATATAACAAGTTCACACAAAAAAAGTTTAGAATAAAAATTGTTTATAAAACATTTTGATTATTTTTTTTTCACGTTATTTCATCATTATAATCATCATCTCAGGCAAAAGACCTTCAGTACTGGATATACTCCTCCTACAAGGTTCTTTATAACAGCCGGTCTCGTACCGCCCACATCCATCCATTACTTTAGTTAAATATTAGGTAATTAATGTTTCATTGCTATACACAGTTAAGCATTAAATTTTCAATTGTAGTTTAAAGTTAAGACAATTAAGTGAACATTTCCTACTACGGTCTGAGCAAAACTACCTTAATTTACTTGACCCTTCCTCTGTGTATGAATAAACTTTAATCTGGTATCATATTAGTTTGTGTTTAAAGCTACACTCTGAAGGCAAATCAAAATGTTCAGAAATTGTACGGTTCGTAACTTCTGTACATCAACATTCTCTTCACACATTCAAATGTCTTTGAATCTGTATCAGAATCGGTCGAATGCAGAGCAATTCAGTTCAATCTGCTTATGTAAAGTAGTCCTTATAATACGAAAGTTATGGTTCGAAATCGACCTTAAGTAAGATATGCTACACTTAGTTCAGTTATTATGCAAATCATGTGCTGCGGAAGTGCCCCGACGTTACCTATTTCCCTTACTTGAGAGGTAAATTATGATAAATGAAATTCCGCAATATTCAAATGGCAACCCTGTCTGCAAACACATAATAGAATGTATTGTAATTTGAGGATATACATCATTGAGATAATGTTACTCAAACTAAATTTAATACATGTGTGAAATTATTTACATATCACATGATTAACAATTAATTAATGACTGATTTTAATAAATCCTCACCAGAGTGTTACAGAACAAGTTTATTTTGAAAAAAAATTACGATCAGAGTTATAGTTTTAATTTACTTGTTTGTGTTTTATTTTATTTTTTCTATCCTAAGAGCCTGCCAAAGTGACTCTACTCTACCTGATGGAAAGTATGAATAGAATCCAAGAGTTGTGGTCACCATACACATTGCAAATGCTGACAACACAGTATGGTGACCCACACTATGGCGGCCTTGTGAGATGCTTTTTCACACCCGCTTGAGGACGTAAAAGGCATGACAGTCATTGTGACAGTTTAAGGCTCACAAAGTTACCACGATAACTGTCACCCCTGCATGAATGGGCCATTATAATGGGTTGAACAGTTGAAGTGTAACATATGGTATGCTTACTTGTTACCCTCAGAATTTATTCTGCTATAGCTGAGCTGAAAGACAAGTCGATACTTGTGTTGAGGGTCATGTTTTCTTAACCTGACCTCTGGTTCTCTTCCTAAAAAAACTAATTTTATTCTAAGATATCTAGTAAGGATTGTAATACTTAAGTCTTCATTACTCATTTACATTTCAAGTTTATAATTAGTAAACTACACATTATGACTAGTTAAACGTTAAAGCTACCGTTATATAAAAAAAGAATTGCATTATAAATACGCTGGGAAAATTCTTTCAGCTCTTTGAAAGTATGGGGTTCTCGGCAATGTGAATACTTATCAATCTACTTATAATACTTGTACGATACAAAAAGACAATAAGTACTATGTAATTAATAGAGATACTCTATTTTATTTATCTTTAATCTAGCAAAGGTTGACTAACCCTGTTCAGATAGAAACTTACTTAGGCATATTCAGAAACTCCATTACGCCAGCACAAGGCAGTTCGTTCGCAACTACAAACACCATCCGAAATTTCGGCAGTGCCTAGTGACACAGTTTGTGTTTCATCAACATCTGAAAGGGCGTCATGGACCGTCCTATTCAAGAGAGAGGATGTGCAAACAACGCTCCACATCTCGTGTGTTTACGATCCTCTAATTTCATCCAATCACTGTCAAGATAAGGAACCAGCCACCCAACTAACCCTTATTTCAGAAATGGTTTATAGAGTAAAATAGCATTTGCTGGGTCATCTATTTTACGTATAAAGATATTGATTTATTTAAATTATGACAGTATTTGTTCGTAGTTTGGTTGTTTAGTGAAGAATTGTAGCAGAATACGCTCATGTAACTTATAGCTCGTTTTATGAATACAAAAATGTCGCTGATCGGCCTTTTCAGAAGAATAGTTGCCTAACTTGACAAAAGTTTATTCACTTGGAGCGTTCATTATATTCAGATCACAGATTTGCTAAGTTTGCTCCATCAATCCAATTAGGCGGAATCGCGAAAAATCACAAAAAAATACCGAAACCTCGTGGGACCGTAAAAGAAAAGAATGATGAAAATCTGCGAAATTTGTCGATACTAATGTTGTATCAGCAAGAACGTGACTTAATAATAATAACGTAAATAACGTAATATGTAAACCCGTAAGTATATGTAAATAGAGAAACAAATGACTTTCATGTCTTTTACTTCCCCAAGTGGGCGTGAAAAAGCGTCTCACTAAGCCGTCAGTGTGGGTCACCATACTAATTGCAAATGCAAGCCCCAACTCTTGGATTCTATTCCTACTTTCCATCAGGCAGAGCAGAGTCACTTTTGCAGGTTCTTCATATAGTAAAAAAAAAAACTTTTTAAAACTCTCTAACACATAAGGTAAGTAAATTGCTTGGTAATAAAAATTAGAGCTATACCTACAAGCATTGAGTTATATTAACAGAGTAAGCTTATAATGACCCAGCAAGCTGTAAAATTTGTACCTTGTCTTATTTAGATCTAATAATAATTTAACTGCCTCGGTGGCACAGCGATAGTGAATGCGACTGCTGTGCTTGCGATCTCGGGTTCGATTCCCAGGGCAGACCAAATATTTATACGATCTGCAAATATTTATTTCGAAGTTTGGGTGTTTTCTTTGTATAATATGTATGTATTTACAGAAAAAAAGTATGTAAGTATTGTATCAGTTAATCTAATTATCATAGCACAAGCTCTGCTTGGTTTGAAAGTAGATGATGTTGTGTGTCAAGTGTCCAAAATATTTATTATTAAAAAAAATAGAGAAAATGTACTATGAGAGCATTTAAAGATAAAAGAATAAGAAAAGTATAGAGAATAGTTGTTTTTTTAGAAAATACTTACTTCTATTTACTTTTTTCAATTTAATTGTTTTTAAATACTTAGGAATATACAGTTTTAATGATAATACTGTGATTTCGCATTTTGAAGTTGATCTAAAGATGAAAACAGGTAGTAAATAATTAAATTCTTACAATGTGGACTAGAAGTGTTTCATTTTTATTAGTCTAACAGATTGGATGTTGTTAGAGAGTTTTATATTTTAATTTACTTGCTTATTTAAGTATGTTTATTTATTTTTTTAAGCTAATATTCAAAAATAAAATGCGCCATGTGATTTCACGCCGAAGTTAGTCTATATCTTATGTATAAGTGGTCGTCGTATGTATATAGACAATAGAAATAGTGCTCCAGTAATAAAACCATTTATTTTATTTTAGCACACCATCTGCATTTTTGTATACAACATTTTACTGACTAACTTACATAAGAAATGAGGGTTCAGAACCAAAAACGGAAGTAATGGTGTATACTCAAAGCGACATGAAAAAATACTCACGACTACCATTAATTTTCATTTTGCTCTATGACCAAGGATTGCTGTCTTAAGAAAAGTAAGTGGGCGACAGTCAAGGAAGAGCGAAAGTCATTTCATTTACGGGCAAAATAGTTTTTCAGGGATGTGATTTACTAGAGTACGCCTCATATATTTCATTTAATTAAGTTACTTTTAGTAATTATATTGCTTAGTGTAGTGAAACTGAAGTAATAAACATCACACTACGAGTAAATGCTGTAGATTGGGTATTTTGAATATGGAATAATGTGTTTTCTTTTTTTGTATAATACAACTTTTAATGTAAAGGAGTTATAAGCAAATAACTGCAACCTGCCACGTTTCGTTGAAGCATAATGTAGTTGCAGTGAGAGAAGCGAGGAACAGACGAGAAATATAGATAAAACAATTTTTAAATATCGTGTTCAAATTTGAACTCAATCGGGGCAAATATTCTGCAGTTTTCAGTTTATTAAGACATTTTTGAAAAAAAATTGATTTTAAGTATATTTATCTATTAAATAAATATTTGGTGTGTACATGATTTTTTTTCCTCTGCAAGAAAACAAGAAGTTAAAACAGAATGTCAGAAATTAAATTATATGCTTATTTGTATGAAGCCGCAACTTATTATCTCGAATATTTATCATAATACATTCATACGGAGCGGTGTCACAATATGTGACCATTCACAAAAATAAAACTAGCGAAATGTATTCAACTTAATGTCCTATGTAGAAGCAAACTGGTATAATTCATTATTAAATTCAACACATATCTCTTACATCTTAACTTCAACTTAACTGCCTCGGTGGGGCAGCGGTAGTGAATGCGATTTCTGCGTTTGAGATGTATTCAATACCAGATTTATAATTAGTTGTCTCATTCATCTTTGGTCATAATTAAAAAATTAAGTCAATATACATATTGTGACTGCAGTGCTTGAGGTCTCGGGTTCGATTCCCAGGTCGGACAAAATACTTGTATGATCTGCAAATATTTGTTTCGAAGTTTGGGTGTTTTCTATGTATAATATGTATGTATTTACAAAAAAAGTACGTGTGGCATTCGGGGACTGCCGCGATAAAGCTATTGCATAGTATTTTTTATCAACTTATGCAAATATATTATTTTGGAGCAGCTCGTCTCGATCCGTGCGAGCTTCATACAGTCTACACGTATATGTCTAGTCACACGCACACAAACACCGAGCTGAAGTCTGCCGAACTGAAACGACGTTAGACGATGCACGGTTTTCAACGACGCACCACTGTGCCAGTCGGAGAGTGGGGGTGTTAGGTTTATTTTCGTTACGGAATTTCTTGATTCAGTCGCTGCGCTCGAAACCCACAATAAAAGTTATGCAATAGTTTAAAAGTATACAAGTATTCTATCAGTCAGTCCAGTTATCATAGCACAAGCACTGCTTAGTTTAAAACTGGATGACGTTGTGTGTCAAATGTCTGAAATATTTATTTATTTATTATTTTATTATATCTTATTTTAAATAAAATGTCATTAAGTAATAACACAATTCCCACATGTGATAGACCTGTTACTTGAATTATTGAATAAGTAGTAGATGTTTGGAATGTAAACATAGAATTATGCGTGTGTGTATTTACAGTCTCCAATGGGGACTGCCCGCATATTGTTATGTTTCATGATAATAATGATTATGGTATTGATGTTTTGATAATTGGCCGAAAGGTTTCTATATACAATATCCAGTTGCATATACATGCATGTACTTTAATTTTAAATATTTCTACCATTAAAGTACTGAACTCCCGTTTGTGTTACAAATTAGAACTTAAATGTTTTTGCTAAATTTCGTTATTTCTTACGCTTTCATATCTAAACATACACTGTCAGGAAATGAAGTGGTCGTTCTATATAGGTTTACTAGAAAGTTATCCTATTTGACTGTCTCATATGAAAATGTTTAAGTCTAAAAAAAGGATTTTCGTCCAGGAGAGATAAAGGACACCAGTTTAAAATTGATATAATGTTACAAATTGCCTTGATCAAAAAGACGCCAAAAGTGCATTTGCTTAATTTCTAGGTCTAAGAAGGAAAATCCAATAATCATTCTGGAATATTAAAAATGTAGAACATGTAACATAAAATGTGCTGATGTACTTAATTTTTCGCTATATTGTTTCAAATTTATTTTTACTTGGTAACTTTTTTATTCTATGGACGACAATGTTGTTGAAGCTTAGTGAGCTTTCTATATATTTTTACACTCATCTATTGAACACAACAACATTGTATATCTGATGTCAATAATATCCGCCGGTATTGGCTATAAAAATCAAATAAATTTCATTATAACTGAACCTATAAAAAGTAGCACAATTCATAAATGAAATTGAACTATTAACTTTATGGCAACATAATTCTTCTATATTTCCTTCGCTAAACTAAGTTTTTGTATACATTGACAAAATGTAGCTCTGGCTCATTTTATTTGTTATAGATTCTAGACTTGTTTCGTACAACATTTGACGAACAAAGAAATATAATAAGTATTAAATTCTGTAACCTTTTATAGAGGTTATTATTTATTGTTCTTTTATATTTGATTTGGAGAAAATATACTTTGTTTTTGTTACACGCGCACTCGTTTTTGTAATAAATATTGCGGATAAAAGTTATATAGAAATATTATTCGTGGATAACTCAAATTTTTGAATTATTCTCGTTTAGCTTTTAAGTTGTCTTTTAAGACATATGAATGTAAGAAAAAATATGTAAGACGAAGATCAGAAGAAGAGAAAGAAATAATCAGTTCGATTTAAAAAAAAATAAAAGTGAAATTTAATTCTTGTCTTCGTTTACTAATGAAATCAAAGGTGATTTGAATGACAGAAAAAATGTGCTAGTATTTTAACAATATGTTATTTAAGCCCAAATATTATGTACTTTTTGCATTGTCCATGTACATTCATAATACAATAAAGCAAGCAGTTCAGCTGTTCATTGTCGGCATTCACAATGACTATGGTGACTACAAGTTTTGGATTCTATTCATGCTTTCCATCAGGCAGAGTAGAGTCACTTTGGCAGGCCCTCAAATAAAAAAAAAACTGCGGCAGTTGCTTACATACACAAATGTCTGCATGGCGCAACCAACAATTGCCAATACTCAACTTTAGAAATAGTTCACCAACAAATGTGCATTGGACTCATTATTGACAACCGACTCTATTGTATACCACACAAAGATCAAATATGTAACGAATTAAGGAGCGTTGTTAACATATTTTTTAAATAAAAATAAACTTCCATTCAAAGTACTGCAGACGTTACACATGCTCTAGTGGATTCGCTTGTCGGTTACGAGATTTGTAGGTACGAAAGAATGAATAAAAATATATTTGGACGAAATTAATTATTTACAACTAAAATGACTCAAAATAATAATGGCAAAACAAGTAAAACAGCAATATAACATTAATCTCTTTGAATATTGTAAAGTAATGTAACGTAACACCCTAACAATAGACACTAAACCTAAATTGTTAATTACACAACTAGACTAAATAATTTGAGAACAATTGTACCCAAAAATAAATATTTATTGCCGAAGATCTATATGGTAAGATAGTAACTCTTCTAAATAAAATACCACATAAGAAACAGACGTTGTACAAAACAACGAAGAAAATGCTTTAAAATGTTAGTTTAAAAAAATACTATCCACCAAATGTAATCAATACATGTAATACAAAAATAATATTTAACATGATGCAACATAACTAAGCTAGATTTTCGTTATACAGTTTTTAGAACTGTATCTGTAAACGTAAATGGGTATTGGAAATAAATTTTAAAAAATGTCACACACTTGTTTAATGTCACACATACAATTGTGAGATTGTTTGATTTTGACACGTTTCACGCCTTGACTGCTAAAGCGATCATTATGAAATTTCGCATGGGTTTGTCAGGGGTACGGTAGGGTACCTTTTGTACGAAAATAGATATCGTTTCAAATGATTTACAAAGCGGTCGACAAAACTGCATTAACGCGAACAAATCCGTATATACAATAACTAGTTTAATAGTAAAAAAAAAGTTAGAGAGAAAATTCACACTTACATATTTCATATAAAATAAATTTTTCCTTAATAGACTTAACACCGAATATAAGTACGTGGCTCGATCAATAAGTACCCGTGCCAGAACTGAAGACGTATTTTTTTACAAAGTGTTTTTATTTGTTCTTCAACGTAGTCTCCTTATTCCAACATTTCCCCCACTTCTTTAACCCCTAAAAAATAATCTATATAAACTCTGCAAAATCGGTTTTTATTTCCGTGATAACAGCTTCATTCGATGTGAATCTTAAATATCGTATCGTAAGTATAGTCTACACTACTAAGTAATTAATACTGTTGTAGGCAAATTATATTAATTATTATATAGTAATATTGTGACCAATAAAAATATGTGAAATAATTTTGACGTAATATTTGTGTATAAAAAAAGTCTAATAATACAAGTGATTTTCTTTTACTGTTCAGCATAATTTCAGAAGGACGAACAAAACTAGGCCGAATGGTAGAGGTAGCAATTTATCAGAGAGTATCTTCCTAAGAAAGTAAATCCCAGCAATCACTCTTCGCAATTATCTGCGATTTTTTTGGAGGAGACTAATTAGTTGAATGGACTGAGCCGTTCAACATAATTAACTTTAATGATAAATGATGGGACGACGTGGACTTGCTACAAGGCTTTAAGCCGATGAACTAAGAATTGAGACTACTCTAAATCTGTCTCAATTAATTAATTTTGGCGACGTTGATATAATTGTTGTGTAATTTTGTTGTTGTTGTTTTATAGGATGTAGAATGAATATTAATATATTACATAATATACATAAATATCTGTGTGGATTCGTAAATAACTTCTAATTAAATTTGTTATTGCAAAGGAATACTAAAAGGACGTAGCGATGTTGAAAATGTAATATTAAAGAAAATGCACACACAGGATCTACATCTATTTATCCAAAGTCCTGTTTAAATTGCCGCGGTGGCCCAGCGGCAGTGACTGCAACTGCTGTGTTTTAGGTCTCGTTTTCGATTCCCGAGTTGGACCAAACGTTTGTATGATCTGCAAATATATATTTCAAAGTTTGAGTGTTTTCTATGTATAATATAGATGTATTTACAAAAAAAAAGTATATAAGTAGTCTATCAGTCAGTCTAGTTATCATAGCACAAGCTCTGTTAAGTTTGAGACTAATTGACGTTGTGTGTTAAATGTCTGAAATATTTATTTATTTACTGTTTTCTTTATTATTTATTTGAATAAGTTATACCCAAAAAAATAATAAAACGTGTGTATTGTTTGTGAATACTTTATCATTTATATTTATTAAAATTCACAGTTTTTCTGACCTTTTCTTTTGAAAGATGCATGGCTAGTCATGAACCTAAATTAGGCACTTTTTTCAAGAAGCGAATGTTGCCAGACTTCATACTGGATTGGAAACATTACCGCTGGCTCCTTTGTCTCCAGGTACATGTGAGTATCAAGAGTTGCAATTACTTTGCTTTGCGTGTTGCGGTAATGTTAATAGAAGGTTTCGTTTTAAATCTTAGAGCCCTAAAATACGAGTACACATATATTCAAAGTTAAGGTAGGTAAAGCAATTAATTGAAAAAGTCTATAAATAATGTCTTTACAGTTACCAATTATGTTTGCATGAATACTTGCACACCTATATATATTTGCAGCTTTTTTGACATTGACTGCACGGATGGCGTATTTATTTAAGTGGCCGCGACGCCTTTTTCTACTGCATTGAGTTTTGTGGGTTCAAACGTCACATTGCTCAACACTTTGTGTAAATCATACATTGCTTTTCTGAGTCTGGTATTTTTGTGTTCTGTTTTGTATGTTTATGAAGTCCCCCGCGACACAAGTTATATTCCCAATGAGAGAGTCGTCATTTTAAGGACAAAAAATTATTGAAACGTCTCTCAGCCGTCACATGAAACTAAGACACGTAAATAGCCAGAAACTTTATATGAACGTATCACATTTTGTTCGTGTTCTTATTTTGTTGAACATATCATATCTATAGTTATGTTATTTCATCTTGTATGCTACAAACACTGTACACACAAAGAACACTTTAGTATTTTCACTAACAAGTGAAAGTCAATGTGTACATCTTTTTGCTTTGTTTAATAAACGTGTATACGATGTAACATGCTTAAAACAACTCCTTCGTCGAACAGAAAATATAAATGTACCTAAGCCCTTGCCTAAGCGAATCAATTACTTATACTTTTTCAATCCACTTTCAAGAAAAAGCTTAACTCTTTTAATAGAAAACTCTTTGGTTATCTTTCTAACTTATAGTAGAGCAAAAGTCCCGAGGCGAACTCAGATTTTACTCGTACATCATTTGCATTTTCATTTTACATGTTCCTAATTTTATTTATTTTTATATTAAGTTTGTAATAAGTGAATCTTATAAACGGTGAATATTGCTTAATATTTAACAAAAAATAATTTAAAAAATAAAAGAAAGAAATGGAGGTGGCAAGAATTTTATTATGAAAAAGAAAGAGGTTGAAATGGAGCACACTACTTATCAATTTTTTTTAATATATTGTTACTGGTATAAAAAAAATTAGAAAATTAAAATATGTTTTTGTTGTATTTACTACTTCAACGTCACGAGGTTTAGTGGTGACATTAATAACTATATTTTGTGTTGTTCAGTTTGTATCTATCGAGAATATGTTGTGTTACAAATATTACTCTACTATCTAAGCTTGACAACATTCTATAGTATGAGCTATACATAGGTAGTTTTGGTTGTAACTCGAGAGTACATTATGGTATATCTTTATAACAACACATACGTTGTCATCTTCGTACTCTTGAGTTATGATATTAAAATTACAGTCGTAAAAATATTGCCGTTTGTTACAACTCTGCAACTCGTGGTTAAGTGATAACCAAACTGTTAACACATAGCAAGGTTAACCAACCTCTAACATAGTCACCCTCCATACCTTAGAGAGGACGTTAAGCCCTAGGTCCCGGTTGCTATACGAACACCCTTGGCAATAGTTTTAGGTATGTTCCTAAAACACCCGACACAGTCTTTTACTAGAATTTTGATATCGTTTAGTACTAGATAAAAGGACTTTAAGAAATTTATACTCTTTTAAATATCTAAAAATAATGTCTGAATTAAAAAATAATTATTTCTCCGAAACTAATTCGACTACGATACGGTTGAACTATGATATTTTAAGCGGAACGATTGACACTAATCTAACACACACTAACACTCCATAATCCAATTACTAGGCAAAAAATAGTAATAATTGTTATTATTTATGTAACGAATTAAAAAAGGTTACCCAAGTTTAATAATAATTTAATAACGTTAATTTTCAGTTGATATTAATAAAATATTTAATAGTCTTATCACTTCATTTTCAATACGATGTTCGTAAGGTCCAATTGACGTAACCACTTATGCTGAAGTGTCAATAGGTAATGCGGGTACACTTCTGTTTGTGACACATCACTTGGCAGGTAAGCGGTTGGTTAATCGAGCACCGATTATTGGCGTTACCTTGATTTGTCTCGTTTATTTAAGGCATATTAAGGATAAACCTTAAAATTAACGTAGTTATTGTTAGAAAACTATTTATAGTTCACAAGTTCTTAAATAAACCAAGTTAATAAAATACTATTTTACCCAAAATCCTAATAATATTATAAAGTAGTTCATAGAGTAGTTCAATCCACTTTCAAGTGTGTTTTTTACTCTTTTACGAAGTAATTACAAAACGGATTTGGATGAAACCTTACAGTAATATAGTTTACACATCGGAATAATATATAATATATAATTTTGGTCGTAATATAACGAATACATGTCAATTACGTTGGAAAAAAATCTGGCCACTGCGACTTATCTTGGCGTACGCTACCTAAACCATTGAAGTTAGACAAAGATGATGTACCGTAGATTGGTTTGTATGCTAAAAAAATATATTTATTTGAAATGATCTGTTAACAAACTTCATGTTGACCAAATTCCACGCGAAGCCGCGGGCAAAAGAGAGTACTTTTTAAATTAGGCTCAGTTATCACCACTTAACACAAAGGATTCACAATTTTTTTAATCTTAAATATATTAAGATAGTGTCGTGAAATATTCCGACTCATGCGAGTTACTTTTGTTATTATTATTCTATTTCTTCTCATCCGACAACTATTAAAAGCACACTTGTGCTTTGAACATTTAGGGAATATTTTTTTGTGTTGTATATCAATTACTCGTTTGGTTTGATTATGGAATTCCATTATTGGAATACATTTACGGCATTTAAAAATGTATAGTTGGAATTTGAACTAATCCTGAACAGAGTAGAAAAGAGCAAGTGACAGTTGAAGAGGCAATATTAAGTTATGTACAAACCCATACATGCTAAACACGTGAAATATACCTGCTTATATTTTTGCTCTTAATTTCGTCTGCATTTAATTCATTGTTGTGCTATATATTTCTTTGAGGGAAAAAAAGGAAAACAAAACTTTTAACGGAGCAAAAAAATTTCTATCTTTCTCGCATTAAAAAATCTCTTTCTCTCGTACTTCGTTTCGATTAATTTATACAGCAATGAAAACTTTAAGGATTAAGATTTTAGTTGAAATAAAAAATAACGTCACTACAATTAAATACATTTTTAAATAACCTACATTATGTGATAGATACGTAAATCTGAATATGGGTATGTGTGAGCTGTTTGTGACACGTGCTTGGCGCTAATGTGGTTATCTGATCGCGATGGCAGTTGTTTACGGGTGCGAACTTTGCGGTGCCGTCCGACTGTACAACGTAGCTCCAAATATTGAAGCAAATGTAATGAAGAACAATAGCAGTGAAAGACTATTTTTCCAGTAAACTATATTCTTGCGGTAATTTTTCTTTAATTCTTGTGGATAATAAACAGTTTCAATGAATTAAGAATAAAGTGGAGTAGTAATTGATTATATTGTAAACTCAGTACTCTACGTAAAAAAAAAAAAAATAATCATGTGCCGGTTCCCAACCTGGTAGACAAATTGCTGTTAAGAAATTTACATATTTTCTAAATGACAGATAACTATATCACCCTGCAGATACACTGTTTACATAATAATAAGCATATGATTGTTTGCTATCTATGCATTATATTTTTCAGAATGAAATAGTCTTATATTGCTCTTTGAGAAGTGTATATAAATTGTATATTTACTGTTCGTCTTGAACAAGGAGTACAAGCCTTCTATTCTAATTGGTGTAATTCAATATTGTTAGGCAACGTGTCATAGTTGTTTGTAATTTGGCATAGCTACAAAGTTGAAATACTGATACTGAGTAAATTTTGAAATTTATCCTTCATAATGATTGTCTTTTACTACATGAGCGCTTAATGCTTTAAATTGAATACAAATGTTACAGCGGACAACAATAAGAGACCAAAAGAAACGTTAAATGGTCATGAACATGAATCTGTTATCGGGAATCGAATTCGTGAACTTTTGCATAGCAGTTTATTGCACAAGCCACTATGCTATTCGGCCTTTAAGTTATACGTAGCCTATTAAAGCCTATAAATATATGATTTACTACTCCCTAGCCGATTTCAACCACAGCGGTCAGCCTCAGCGGAGGCCAACCAACTACGTTGGAGACATTCTAGTGTACAAGTGTCTGCGCAACACAGGTGTACTCTCTGTTCCTTCACTTTCACAATCCGATGGGACGGCTATCAGACACGACTAGGTAGAGGTTAGGCGTGAGACCGACGGCTTTATATGCTCAAACATATATATGCAAAATATTGAATCAATTACTTAAAACAATGACGGACAAATCAATGAAACAAATCTAATATTATATATTATTTTTAACGAGCACGTACGAATACATTTCATTTTGAAAAGAAGTGTGTGTGTGGAAAAATTCACAATATTTCAAGAATGGAGTCTTTTTATGTTTATATAAATTGACAAAAAAAATCGTCAACACTAAAAAAAGAATTTCTGATGCATTAAGTCCGCTACGGATGCGTATTCATGCAATTTCGCAGCAATCAATAATAATGAGGGTTAATAAAAAGCCTGATTGGATAGGAGGCGCTTGTAGCCAGACAATCGGATTAAAACACGACAATTTGTACTTATAAACATCAACATTGTTATACTTCAATGTGTAAATAACAAACAGTTAAGGGATTGATTGGCGTTTTTCATTGAAACAGGATCCGCATTGTTTGGGCTTGGGATGTTTTTCAATTAGTTTACCAGCGATAGAATTTTTAATGGATATTACTCCTAATATAGAATGTTATACCGATAGCTGTGGATGCATTAATGTCATTAAGGTAATGTGATAACTTTTAAATAATTCCCGATGATGAATTTCACAGTTCTCATTTAGATAAAATATTTTCATCACAGTGAAATACGTTATTGGTGGTGTACATTTTTGTAGCAGTAATAATAGTATTAATTAAAAACATATTATATTACGATTTTTGTTGATTTCATTCGACCCGTTTGAATTTTTCTTATAAAAGGATTCACGTTGGGATTGCAATGAGAGTAAAAAAGGCTACTACTATTAAAACCGCATTGGTCGTTCATCAGAGCAATTCCTGCGGTACAGTGGAGGAGGTATTACAGATGTTCTTTTTAGTTTAGTATTAAGAGCACAATACATTCGTTACAAGCGCTTCGTATTCACCCACCCCACGTTCAATCCGCTTGATTGAGTAGCTCAACACAACCAGTCCAGATCAGATTGAGTTAGTCATTATTGGAAACGTTTTCATAGTCTATTTCTATTTATTTACTTTACTTAATCACCGATCTTTTATAACTCCCTAGCAACCTAACAACTTGAAATGAATGTACATAAACATACAGCTAGTACAAATTGACTTCAATAACAACTTCTGAGGAAATTGGTATAGATTTGAACAAACAGTTCTTATAACAGAGCAAAATACTGCTAATAAGGACATTTTTAACTGTAGGAGACAAATATTGTGTAAAACAAAATTGTGACGTGTGATACGTATTTTTTTTTTTTTTTTTTTTTTTTTTTTTTAACGTGTGGAAACCCCCTCGGGCCGTCACCCCACCGGGGTTTACGGCAGGGTGGTGTGTCGGAATCGGACCGACTAAAACCACACGGTGTGCCACTCTGCGCCTGAGATAGGAGGGATCCGGGAACCGCTGCTATTACGACATCCAGATTCCTCCTAGCGCCTGCCCGTACCTCGGGCACCATCTGCGGATAAACTCTCTATTTTAGGCGAAGTACGGCACACGCGGACGTCGCCTCCTCGCGGCTGGCCATTATAGCAGGTGGAGGGGAAAACCCGTCCCGTCCACCCGCGGCCACACTCAAGGCGGCATGAGGCGCTGGTATGCGCGCCTCCGCCGCCCGGCTCGCCGGCGGCGAATTGGGTCCGAGTGGATATCGTCCTCCCGGGCCTTCTCCGCCGCCTCCTTCCGCGAAATTACGTCTTCGCAGAAGGTTGCGACCGCGGTAAAACAACTGTCGCTACCGGCCATGGAGCGTATGACGGCCGGTAGCGAGAGATCTCCTCCAATAACTGCAGTAAGGACCCCACGCTGCGCCGCCCAGGCGGAACAAACCGCTAGCGTGTGCTGAGCCGAGTCCTCCCTGCAGTCGCAGTGGTGACAGGCGGGACTCAATTCCCTCCTGGCGACCGAGTGCAGATACTTCCCGAAGCAACCGTGCCCGGAAAGGACCTGCGTCAGTCGGAAGGAAAGGGTCCCGTGCTGCCGCCCTGCCCACTCGGCGATGACCGGCTGGAGAGCCTCCACGGCGGCAAAGCCAGCACGTGGAGTCTCCAGCCGGGACGACCAACGAGCCATCGTGGCTCGACGAGCGGCCTCACGCCACTCGCGTATGTCCTCGGGCGGGGGCCGTATGCTGCTACCCGCCCGGAAGTCAGCCGTCCGCCGATAAACTTCGGCGAGCACTTCCGCCTCCAAATCCCACGGGGGAGTTCCGGCCAGGGCGCACGCCGCCTCCGTCGATACGGTGCGGTAACCGCGTATGGCTCTAACCGCCAATATCCTCTGAGGGCGCCAGAGGCGAGCCCTATTCTGGGCGGTCAGAGCCGCCGCCCACACCGGTGCACCATACAGCGCCATTGACCGAACAACCCCCGTGTATAGCCGTCTCGTCGCGACGCTGGCTCCACCCAAATTGGGCAAAAGTCGCCCAAGAGCAGAAGCGGCGCCGACCAGCTTTGGAGTAAGCTGTCGGAAGTGCTCGTCGAAGAGCCACCTGCCGTCAAGGATCAGGCCCAGATACTTCATCTGGGCCTTAATCGGTACGAGGACCGAATTGACAACGATAGAGGCACCGGGGGGTGGACCACGACGGGGCCCATGAAACAAAAGGGCTTCCGTCTTATCTAGGGCCACCCGTAAACCCAGCGCCTCAATGCGCCCGACCACCAATGAGACTCCCACGGTGGCCAGGCGCGCCGCCTCTTGAAAGTTCGCCCCCCGGGCTGTGACCAATGTGTCATCGGCGTAACAAATTACGCCCAGCCCGGGGGGAAGACGACCTCGAAGGGCCCAGTCGTAACCCATATTCCACAGGAGTGGTCCGAGGACGGACCCCTGTGGAACACCGCACGACATGGGCCGCCGCCTCAGAATACCATCTCGGTCCTCGTACACGACGGTACGCTCCTCAAGATAGTCTGCCACAAGCCGCCTCAGGTACTCGGGCACCCCGTGGTAGTGGAGTGCTTCCCTGATGCAGCTAAATGGCAGACTATTAAATGCGTTGGCGATGTCCAACGACACCGCCAACAGCACGCCGCCACAGCTCACCACCTCTTCGGTAACGGCCCTCAGGCGCAGCACAGCATCGACCGTCGAACGCCCCGCCCGAAAACCAAATTGGGCGTCCGACAGATCGGGGCCCACCTCGCAGAGGTGCCGGACGATGCGGGCAGAGAGTATCCTCTCAAACAGTTTACCCGCCTCGTCCAGCAACACAATGGGCCTATAGGCCGCCACCGAATCGGTAGGCCGTCCCGGCTTCCTTAATAGGACCAGCTTCCCGCTTTTCCAGCACTCAGGGAAGCGTCCGGACGACAAACTAGCGTCCAAGACCTCCCTGAGGCGGTCCGACATGTGGTCGAGGGTTCGTGCCAATACTCGGGCAGGTATCCCATCTGGCCCAGGGGCGGTGTTCTTAGAGCGAATCCGTAGAACAACCGCCCCCACCTCCGATTCCCTAACGGGCGGAACATTGTCCTCGTTCCCCCCGTCGTCTCTGGCCATGAAGACCATCGACGGGGGTGTGTAATCCACCCGCCGCGGGAAAAGGCCCTCGACCACATCCCGCAGGAAGCTGGGCTGGAGTGTCTCTGTAAGGGGGGGGCCCGAAGTGCGGAGCTTTTGTCGCGCCGCACGATAAGGGCGACCCCAGGGGTCACGATCGAGACCCTCCAGCATCTCCTTACGCTTAATTTCCTTGGCGCGGCTGATGGCCAGCTTCAGAGTTTTCCGCGCCTCTCGGTACTCCTCATGAAGCTGGTCTTCCCCGCCTTCTTCGCGGTGTCGCCGCCGACCACGGGTGTAGGACCTCCGGGCACGAGTACAGGCCGCGCGGAGGTCCGCCAACTCCTGGGACCACCAGTAAACTTCCTTCCGTGGAGACCGACAACCTCGGATGCGGGGCATGGCCGCATCGCAGATCTGCGTAATCGCATCGCGGAAACGACCAGCCCCCATGTCGACCTCCTCGGTCGGAGCCTGCGGAGACAGCCAAGAGTGAATAATGGCTGCCTCCTCTAGTAGGTCCCTATTCAGTTTGGCTATAGCCCACCGCGGAAAGCGAGAAGAACGCCGCACCACGTGACCCCTTCTGGGTTCCTGGGAGCGGGAGAGCTCAAATCGGATATAGAGATGATCCGAGAGCGTCTCAACCTCTTCCAGGACACGCCAGTTCCTTACTCGTGCGGCGAGGGCAGGGGTAGCGAACGAAAGGTCCACTATCGACCCTCCCTGCTGTCGCACACACGTGTTGGTGGAGCCCCTGTTTAGTAAACAGAGGCCCACCGAGGCCGCCCACTCCTCTACGGCCTCGCCCCTGGCGTCCGTCCTGGGGGAACCCCACGCAACGGACTTTGCGTTGAAGTCCCCCAGCACAAGGACGTGCCCAGACATTAGTCGCCGCATCGAGATCTCCAGGCTGTTGAGGAAGACCTCGAAGTCGCTCAAACTTCGGTTGGGGGAGAAATACACACCGTATACGGTGATCTGCCCCCACTCAGCAGCAACATATCCAGTGCCCTTGTCTCTTAGCGACAAGGGCGGGGAATGAGCCGCTGTGGAGCCGACGACTGCCACGGAACCATCCCGGTCACCCAACCAGTTTGGACGGGGAGGAACGTAGTAGGGTTCCGCGGCTACGGCAACACTGATCGACCACTGTGCCATGGTTTGCAGGAAAAGGTCCTGCGCCGCGGCACAGTGGTTCAGGTTAGTCTGGACAAGGAGGTTGGAGACTTGGGCCATTACTCGACCGTCTCTACAGCCTCCTCCATGGGCGACGGCATAGACGCACGAACGACGTCAGAAGCAGCCTGGGCCGACTGGCTAGCCCCTGACACCTGCCGAGAACTGCGGGGAGGTTTGCAACCCCCCTGCCCAATCTGGTGATTGGCGGGTTGGTTACCCGCCGCACACACGGGGCAGTGAGGGGCAGCAGAACAATCTGCCGCCTTGTGACCCGGTCGACCGCAGCGGAAACAAAGTCCGCTGCAGTCAAAACAGCTGTCGCATTTGATGCGGGTGTGTCCCACGCCCAGGCATTTGAAACACCTCATCGGTCTCGCCGCCAGAACTGTGACTTTGGCGTTTACGAAACCGATGAGTATCTTGCCAGCGTCGCCCAAAACTTTGGCTGACGCTACGGGACAACTTAACCACACTGCGCCAAGGCCCCCTGGGCCGGGGCGGATGGTGCCAACCCTGATGTTATCCGTGTTGCATCCAGTCTTCTCCCGAACTGCAACACGGACATCGTCGGCCGTTATAGAGTCGTCCAGGCCTGAAATGCGCAGTTCTGCGCACTTTGTAGGCCTGGCGATCTTGACACCATCCGTGGGTGCAAACATGTTTCGCAGTTTCTCGGCAATCGAATCTGCTGTTTTTGCGCCTTCAGCCCCGGGGAACTCCAGGACTCGAGCTCCTGTTTGGGCGAGGCGCAACCTGACCCCTACCGTCCCGAAATCAGTGGCGAGACTATCCCGAGCCTTCTTGAATAAAGTCGCATAGGACAGTCCGCCACTTGCCGCCTCCGGCGATACGGTAACCACTATAGCCGCGGTTTTTGGCGGCTTTAGCTTCCGTGGCTTCTTAGTGGCTATTGCCACCGATGGCGACTGCGGGGTAGGAGCTGCTTTCTGGGCAGCCTTTTTACCCCGCTTTCGGGACTTCTTCTTAGCCCCTCCGACCAATTGCCAACCGTCATTGGAGAGGGCAGATGTGGAGGGATCAGGTGTAGGTGTTGGAGTGGGGAGCGGAGGAAATTTTGCTCCACTCTTTACCGCCGTCTTATTCCCTGTAACCGGTGCAACCATCTTGGTTGTTGACTTGGCCGCCTGTTGTGTCCTCGTGGCAACAGCAGGTGCAGACACTGACACCGCTGTCGCATACGATTTGCGACCACTCGCGACAGACAGCGGAGTCGAAGCTGATGAGGCCTTTCGCCTGTCTGCAGCAAGTGATGGCCGCATAATAGGGGCAGGAGGCAGTCTCGCTTCCAGGCCTGCGAGACGTCCATCCAGCATATGCCACATTGCGTCCAAAATTTGACGCAAGTGTGCGTCACTGACGTCACTGGGACCGGTAGTGGAGGCAGGTTGCTTCGAAGCCATGTCCTGCAGTATTGGAATGTCCACCTGCGCCCGAAATTGGGCAAACTGGGCACTCAACTCTGCCACCTGCCCCGTCAGACATTCGTTAGCTGCCTGAAGGCGAGCTACATCCCCGACGAGAGTCTCAACAACCCCAGCAATGGCAGAGGAGGAGTCCTTAAGAGCCCTCACGAAAGAGCTCTTAAGGTTCCGTGATTTGGTAGCCACCTTTTGGATGATGGCCACCCCGGCATTTACTGTCTCCTGCAAAGAAACAGTTGTTTGGGAGACAGAACCCCCTTCCACCGGCTCTCGAATCTTCTGCAGGAGATCTGCAATCTCCTCCTCTGCTGCACTTTCGCCCTCCGCTCGAACCCGCCTATAGGTTTCTGCCTTAGAAAAGACAGAACCAGACGGAGCCAAGGTCGATGTTCGCGACCTACCTCTACGGCTACTGCCCACTTTGGGAGGTAGCATTTCTTGGGATGTGTCACTCGCCTCATCCCTGGAACGTTCGCGTTTCCTGCTTTCGCAAAGTTTCTTCTCCATAGGCTCCACTACG
This sequence comes from Hypercompe scribonia, assembly GCA_949316085.1. Taxonomy (NCBI): domain Eukaryota; kingdom Metazoa; phylum Arthropoda; class Insecta; order Lepidoptera; family Erebidae; genus Hypercompe; species Hypercompe scribonia. The sequence continues at coordinate 10,185,990 of OX438981.1, read as the reverse complement.
TCCATATGCGTTCTGGAGCTACTATCATCCGACGGAATAGCGGATTTGGAACGCAAGCGTTCCGAAGTTCTTCGGCTACCGAGCCCCGCCGAGATAGGCGTGCCTACCAATACGTCCTCCTCGTTTGAAGAGCGATCGTCCGTTCTTATACCTTTCTCCGTTCTATTCTTTTTCTCCTTCTTTCTTTCTATGGTTTGGTTTTCGTTATTTAAATTTTCCATGCTTAATCCCACGATTGGGGGAGAAATAGTGGTCGACCCGGGCAGAGATCCCCCAATACCCGGGCAAGCGTAAATTTGTGCCCAACTGAGGGGTCCGCAGGTGCCTCAGCTGGGAGTGTGCTTACGACTGAACTACCCATCAGCCATGCATCCCCTGGCCACACACCAGAACACAGGATTCGGGGTAATTTTTTTAGAGAGGTTTCTTCCTCGCAGTCCGGGCGGCAAAGCCAAGACCCTCGCTCCCGAGTAGAGTTGTGAGACATAACCACAACACTCCTCTCGAGATTACGATATGACGACGGTGGCAGAAGGATTAAATCTCCCAATGCCTACTCGGTGGCAGTGTGAATACACACCGAGCCCGTTCTCCTTTCTCCACCACTGATAGTGGAGAAACTCCGACCTATGAAAGGGTCCCCTCCGTGATTTTTTAATGAGGTTTTCCTCCTCATTGCTCCGAGGAGCGAAGAGCCAACAGAGGAAACGGCAGTTATACCCTCTCTGTTGGACCACAACTCGATCAAATGGCCGAAGAAGTAAGGCCTTCACTTCGAGCTAGAATATTAGCCGTTGGCGCTGATGCCAACGTTACCAGGGTGCACCACGTGGAGGTTTTCTAGCCCAGCACCCCATGATACGTATACCTCAACGTATCCGTTAAAACTTTTAAATTAAATTGTTCAGGTTAAAAAACGATTAAAAAAAGTTTGTAACTTCTCGTTCGATTGAATTTCAACGGTGAAACTTTTGTAAAAGTGATTGACCCGTTTCAACGGCATCTTTTTATACGACCGCGAATCGAATTGTGAAAATTGCACATTACCCGAGCTGAGAAGATACGTAAGCGCTTTCCACAAACGATAAAGGTTTTACAAAACTTGTTCGCGTTTCGTTTTTAAAGTAGGAAGCCGATACACTGTTGCAGAAGATTGATGGAGCTATCTGAAACGAGATCGGGGTCTCTATGGTGCCGGCCGGCCATTCCGATGCAATGTTGCAGGAAACTCAGGCACAGATGCTATTTGATATCATGTACGTGTGTACTGTAGACGATTGTGCTTGTGTCCAGTTGCATATTAAATTATTCATTTTTATTTTATATTTCAGCATAATATTGCCTTATGTTACAGGTAAGAGCTCGTGCAACTAGATCTAATCATCCAGAACATATTTAAAACTGCCCCGGATTATCATCATTATTATTTCTTAAGATTTCCATACAAGTTTGCAATAGTTCGAATTACGAACATTTCTCTCTACTCACAAATTATGCCATACAATAACTAACCCTGTGAATGTATGTTGTAAAGATATTATTGGAAAACCAATGTGTGTGTGCACCTTTCATTTATTAAAGGTATAAACAACGGATTGAACTTATGAAAAGTATTCTACACACGAACGTATTCTAATAACGATATATCTCTTAAATTATCGTTTATTGCAGTGTCATAATCTATCATTATTTAAAAATGATAGCTATCGTAAAATGTTATACATTTTTGTTAATGCTCCACACAAGAGTGTAGTGTTTAGAATTTTTTTCGGATTGCGTCCGTTAGTGTTTATTGATTTACTGCTCTACTTAATCAGGATTGTGCGGTTTTTGAATCTAATTCATCCTAGCAACTCACTTCAGGTTAGGAATTCAGGTATCTGGAGCCTGATACCTTCCACTTAGCGATACGGAGCTTTCTTTCTAGGACTCAAATACGATAGCCGCCGGTACTCAGACTGAAGTAGCACGTCTATTGCCATATCAGCATGTTCTCTTTCAAATTTATGTTTTAAAGTAAATATAAACAATACTTAACTTAGTACAGATATGTTACAAGTTACTATATAATATTTGGTTTAGGTCTTTAGGGTGTGATTTTACTCACGGTTTTTGAGAAAAGTAAACAATCCTTTGCTGATAATAACACATTAATGTTCACTACACACAAGACATGACGTTTATAGTTAGAAGGCACCATAAAAGTTAAGAATGTTACTAAACACACAGAACACGACAAAAGTCACACAGGTTTAGTTTTCACAACTCAAATATATATTTGGAACCTTGTAAGCATATTTTTATTCACATTAATATACACAAAGCACTAAAAGTGATAATCACTCGGTAGTCAGTTGTGACTGGTGTCAGGTGTCGAAGAAAAATATATTATATTACGTCTACCCGTATTTTGTAATTGTCCAAACGTAATATAGATTAAACAGTTCAATATTGCGATTAGTTTTGTCAGTACTCGATAGATGGTGTTGTGCTGGGAAATACGTAAATAGGGTGCATTACTTTATTAAATCGTTTTTGTCCTGGCAATTGTTTATTATTCAATAGTTTGGTTGGATATGTAGAAATATATATAGACAAATACTATTATAAATATTATAGTAATGTTTGTTTGTGTAGAAATGATATTGTATTACATATTATATATAAATATTTAATACATACATTATTTATGGTGAATTTAATAAATGTGTACAGTAGACTTACCTACTATTAAAAAGATGCTTCTTTTAAATTTATGTAATGTAGTTCGAGTGCATATGATTGTTTATATTTTTGTAATTCAAAATTTAAAGTAAACCAACAAACAAATTATTGTGGCCTTAAAAGCTCAAAGTTATGAATACTTAAAATGATAAATTACAGCATGCAGTGGGCGTTACCGATGAGATCGTACCAGGCGTTTATAGCTGACAAGGGGATATAAATGAAGTCGTTAGTGCTTGGCTTACGTCTAATGTGTTGTAGCATAACTCAGAGCGTCTTCTGCAACGAAGCAAATATAACATCTTACTACACTCAACAGGTGAACTTGGCATTTGGCATGCTCACAACACTTGTCATAGTCGATCATATTTTTTTTTGAATAAAACTAAGTTTTTAAAATAAATCATTTTTACTACAACTGTTTGTTCACAAAGTTGTCCTGATGGAACTTCATTTGTTTCATCAGGACGACTAATAATGTATTAGAAAAACGATTTACATCACATCAAATAAATACACTATAATATCTCAACATCAAACCCTTATGACCTTGTACGCAAAGCTCACTAAGATAAAGAAAGTAAAAATAAAGCTCCAATAAATATCAATCAGTTTTTAATAAAACAGTAATTTGTTAAGCAAGACTAATTTAAAAAAAAATTCTGGAACTCACTACTAGCGCACGTGTTTCCCACCCACTATGACCCAAGGTCCTTTGAAGCGGGACGTGCAAAAGTATCTTATTATGACGAAATAGTATGGGTTGCCATATTGAATTGCGTGCATTCATAAGGAATATGGCGACCACCACTCTTGGATTCTATTCAAGCTGTCCATCAGGAAGAGTAGAGTCAAGAATTATAAAAAAAATATGTTGTGTTAGTAACTTTTTAAGAGTTAATAAACGCCGTGTCGTCTCAAAATAGTGTTTCATTAGCATTGAACACAAGTTACAATAAATGTTCCACCAAGGTTGATTGATTTACAAATTAACATATATATATTATAAGATATGTGTATACGAATAGAAGACGTGGATATCCCTCAAAATTAACATTATAATTGGATGTACCAATCAGGGCATGACTGCTTTAAATGTCTTACCTGTCGGATGTTTAATTACAAACTAATTAGAAACAGAATCTTTGGATTTTCACGGTTCAAGCCAAGTTGGCAAGGTGTCTGTCATCTCTGGTAACTTGCTATATTAATGAGTTGACTGACTACCTGTGAGCTGGTTTTTAATCGTGTAGACATATTATCACCCTATACATATGTACCTCTACAACCTTTAACAGATCACTGCTGGACGTAGGTGTCGCTTTAGTAAGGAGGTTTTAGCCTACGATACCACACTGGTCACACGGATTGGAACAGGATTAGTTTCTAGTGTTTTGTATAAAAAGTAAGAGTTATCTATGGTTTTTATTACGGTGTATATTTTCTTTTAAGACTTATTAAATGTATATATTATTCAAGTTTAAATGCTCAGATAAATTTCTGGCGAAGCTTAAGAAACAGCTACCACACTTAGAGATAAAAATTACCACGTTTTTATTGTAAACAAAATTAAAAATTTATAACTTTTTTTGAAATAAGAATAAAAGATAAAATTAAAAAAATAATAAAAATATTAATATATAGCTTATGTCAAAAATTACAATCCAGAAGCACTTTATCTGCATAGGCAAAAAGGTTGAATGCATTTTAAATCTAATATATTTGGGAAATATAGCCAGATCATTTTTGTTTACGTTATGCATTTGCATGTTTAAACAGCTCATAATTTTAAAATGTCAGCCTACTTGTTCTGGTTGGATTAGAACAGATTATTCAACATTACGAAAATTGGTGAGGCTAAGTTTTTCAAATCAAAAATAAGATTCAGTATCAAGAAAAATTAATGACCCAATCAAAATAACTTTCACCGTTGGAAAACTATTTTATATCGATGTCAATTTGCGCATTTAGTAGATAGCTGTAACCAAATACCTGAAACTCAATTAATAAAATTTGGCTGGCGCCTGCCCAATTATCTTCAATCGTTTATAAATCTAAACCAATTAAAGTTGCTAACCGTATTTTATTCGTAGGTCAGGTCTAAAATATCATTACTTATTAAATGAGAACCTTAGAGGCATTTTCGTAGAACATTCGGCTCTACCATCGGCTGCTGTGGGTTCGATGCCTGCGCAAATACTAATGCGGTAATGTATTTGTAAAACGCAATGTTAAACAAGTTTAACTGCAATGATCCTGATTGTGTATGTATGTTATGTAATTATTCACAAAAAAAACAAATATAAATGTCCTTATTAAAAGTACTAGTGGTCGCCCAGTGGTCGAAATTCGACTATAATAAATTTAAATTGTAAGTGACTTAATATACATTATTAAAATATAATATTCAAACATTATTAAGGTTCTACTGTCGAAAACTAAACTACTATAACCACAGATTTGACCAAGACTGTTATTTGCCAATCTCTTTTTTGAACAAATTATATGAAATTAAAAAGAAGTAAAATAAAGAATACCTATTTGAAAAATGTTTATTAAAACAAAACATGCTATAAGAAGATGCAAAACAAAAAAATCATGCATTAAAAATACTATCCATTTAGAGCATTTTTTATTGCATATTGCAATAATTTAATTAATGATTTAAAACTTCTCTGAAAACAATGTTTTTTGTAAAAACTCTTTCATCGTTTGCTAAATGTCTTGGGCCGTTATATTTGGATATATAAAACCTTAAACCATCGAATGAACGAACTCTACTTACTGCGACATACAATTGCCCATGTGTAAAAACTGGCCAACTTAATAAAACTCCAATTATTTGGAATGTTTTGTCCAATTCCAGTGAAATTTTACGCATTATGTTGTTGTTACATGTTTGATTAATACGTTCTTGTAACCTATAATTAATAGCAGTGTCAATATCATAAAAATATAATTGTGCATAACATGGTGAGCGATTATAAGCGGCAGCCATTGGGCCTGATCTGTGATAAAAAACATCATGTATTTTGAAATGATACACTCCCCTTGTCTCAGCAACTTTGGCTTCTGAGCTAACCATAGCTAAACATGAATTATATTTCCTAATATTTTCAAGATAATTTTTTGATTTACTCTTTATTGAAGGTTCATTTGAAGTAACTCCATTATACAATGATTTAAAATATTCATTTTGACTTAAGGGTGGTAATAATGCTTTACCTTTTTAACAACATGAAGTGAATGCAGTTCGGTCGCCTAAAGTCACTTCAGATTCAAAAATGAATCCTAAATCCATTAAATGACATTTAGAGCACATTTAAATGTATCTCTCAAAATCATATTACTATTGAATACTACTGATGGGGAATTATTCCTTCCTCTTAGAGAAATATTCCTTCTTTGTCTCTCACTCCGAGCCGTTAATGTTCTATGTCGTGGCATTATTAAAGTTCTTTCATTAAGAACCAGCAATAGCAAATTATATTTTTTTTGTACCTGAATGTTGTTATTGCAGATTGCTGCTACAGAACTGTCAACATCATAAAAATATAATTGTGCATAACATGCTGAGCGATTATAAGCGGCAGTCATTGGGCCTGATCTGTGACAAAAAACATCATGTATTTTGAAATGATACACTCCCCTTGTCTCAGCAACTTTGGCTTCTGAGCTAACCATAGCTAAACATGAATTATATTTCCTAATATTTTCAAAATAATTTTTTGATTTACTTTTTATTGAAGGTTCATTTTAAGTCCATTATACAATGATTTAAAATATTCATTTTGCTTAAGGGTGGTAATAATGCTTTACCTTTGTGACAACATGATGTGAATGCAGTTCGGTCGCCTAAAGTCACTTCAGATTCAAAAATGAATCCTAAATCCATTAAATGACATTTAGAACACATTTAAATGTATCTCTCAAAATCATATTACTATCGAATACTACTGATGGGGAATTATTCCTTCCTCTTAGAGAAATATTCCTTCTTTGTCTCTCACTCCGAGCCGTTAATGTTCTATGTCGAGGCATAATTAAAGTTCTTTCATTAAGAACCAGCAATAGCAAATTATATTTTTTTTGTACCTGAATGTTGTTATTGCAGATTGCTGCTACAGAACTTTCTTTATGCATATAATGATAGTCCGTGTACATTTAAACGTATGTTGCTGCTACACAACTTATATATATTACATGAATTTGTATAAGCGCTCAGTATTTCACGTAGTATTCGTCAAATAAAACTTTTCTGTTTGACATTCAACTATGTCTATAACAAACAAAAGAAACAATTTGACCACAGAGTATGTATACGTGTACAAATACTTGTGTATGCGTGTGTCAAATGTATTCTGGTTTGTGTAATGTTTTATTTGTTAATTTATTGTACTTATTATGCATTATTATTAAAATCTTTTTTTATATTAAATGAGGCAAATAAAACTTTTCTTTTTGATATGTCTATGTCAGTACTCTATGTCTATGGACAAAATGAAAGTATGCGTGTACAAATACTTGTGTATGTATGTGTGTGTGAAATGTATGGTAGTGTGTGTAATGATTTATTTATTGGTTTAATGTACTTTATAAGCATTATTATTGAAAAATATTAGCGTTCTGCACTTCTCCAACGCATAAACTATAAGTGTGCCAAATTTTATGCTCCTGCGTCCGCGCAATTTTCGTAAAATGCGAATTAAAGTTTTTGTATCGCGTATTAATATATAGATTAGTAAACTCATTTTATTACATACACATAAGCATACATTCGTGTGAATGGAAATGCTTTCAAATGAGTTTTTTACCCTGGACAAGCAACTTATTAAACATTTTTATTAAATATGGACTTATTTCATGTAATCAAATAATCTCGAAACATTGACTCAGTTCTGCACCTAACTGTATACATATCTCATCATGATGAAAAAAGGAGAAGAGGACAAAGATTATAACGGAGATGTACGTCAGAGACGGCAAAAGAAATCAGAGGGGAAGGTAGACCAAACCTTGGGAAGACGACATCAAATAAATAACTGGTACAATATGGTGCCGAGTAGCCAAGGTCCTTTTTTTTCTTCTTAGCCTATTGGTCCGTTTGTTATAATTCGTTCGTTTGTATTTCGAACCGAACAAATTTTTGCGACCAGGCCGCAGTCAGGCCGAACGCAGCAACTAATCCACCACCAAAGGCCCCACTCTCTGTCAGTCTGCCGACAGTTCAAAACGCCGCCGAAGTTTTCTTCTTTAGGGATCGGCCCTCTTCTGAATCTCTTAAGCGATCTCTTTCTGGAGTTAACAGCTTCACAGAAAGAAACCACTGCGTCACAGCCCTCCTGATCCGTCAACATGGCAGCATTGATTGCTGGCTCGGACAGGTCTAGTCCGATTTGATCGACTAGGACACCGCGTTCAGTTGTCCACGTAGGGCAGTACCTCAGTTTATGCTGGGCGGAATCCCAGTCGACTGCGCAGTAGTGACGTTTTGCCGTCTCCTCACGTCCGATCTTATTCAGATACTCACCGAAACAACTATGTCCGGTGAGTAGAGTAGGTATCTGCACCTTTCGCTAGGTGACGCGACCTCCCTGGCCTACCTACCCAAGCTTCGAGGTTAAGTACAACGACACCGACAGTGCATTGACGCGCATTTTGTGGCCGTTCCAGCCGCACACGCCATTGTGTCAATGCCTGTCGGTAAGCGTGCCGCCGCATTTCGAGCTCGTCCTGGTCTTCCCCGTAGCTTATTTTGGTCTTCCCCTCAAATATGTGAATACCTAGAGTTAACTTATTTTTAGTTAAATTTTATTGTTAGACATGTAGAACAAAGAAACAGCAATAAAAACTCATTTTATTTTAATTACCTATGTACATATGTATTTCAAAAACAAAACAGAAAAATATGTTTTAAAAACTAATTGAATGTATTCAATTAAATTTCACTGTGATTATTTAAAAACAAGTAAAAATATTATATTTATAAACATATTTAAAATAAAATAGAACAAAATGTAATGAGAATTTCATAAGCATTTAAAACATAGTATGTAAAAAAAATAATTCAACATACATAAGACGTTTTTATTGCTCACAAGATGTTACTTATTTATAATTAAAAATGAAGAGATGTGCTTACTCTAAATCACCTAAATGTTGACTTACTTAAAATGCCTACTGCATTTAGTGTACCTTGTGAAGTCTATTTGCAAGAAGTTTAGAAACTAATAAACATTTCAGGTAATTTGAGAGTTATAATAAAGTTTTAGAAAGGTGATATGGTAAATATTCACATAACCATATCTCATCATGATGAAAGAGAAGAAGGAGAAGTGCACGAAGATTATAATAGAGATGTACCCCAGACACGGCAAAAGAAGTAAACGGGTGAGGGGGGAGGGGGCAAGACTAAGCCTAAAGAAGACGATACGTGACTGATACAACATGGTACCGAGTAGTTAAGGATAAGTTAGTCTTTAGAGAAGGCCTATGTCGTAAGACGAGCTGTTCGCAGAAATTCAAACCTGTTACTGCGTGTAACAATTAAACATACCTTTTCTTTTCCCTGTAACAGTCTACTGCTGGACATACGTCTCTCCCTAGACAGGAGGTTTTAGGCTACGTTGGAGTGCTCAGCTGTTATTCGGCACCGTTTGCTTCATCCATGGAATAAATAGAATTAGTGACACAATAACAGTAAACTAAACCTATTATAATTTTGCTAACGTGATTATTTAATGTTTATCATATTAATTTTATTCTAGTATAATTTAATAACAATTTACCATCTGTCTAACTTTGGTCATTTGTAGTACGCGTAGTTTTGGTAATACTACGAAGTGGTTATCTGTGGTCAGATAGCCTCCGGAACACTTGGATCGAGTTAGGGGCTCACCCGAAAATAATTAAATTCATCCCGTCCAGCTGCGAGTTCACTGTACTGTACAGGTCTCTGTAGTGTTAATATCTGGGATTCGAGTACACTGTGTGCCCATTTAGGATGTAATGTAAAAAGTGCTGTGGTAAAATATTGTTTAATCCAAAATAACGGACCCTAAAGTGACATGTAGTTTATAATTTCTTTTTTAATTAAAACGTATATGCGGTCACGAAATTTTCTATTTCCATGTTTTCTTTTACTGTAGTTTTCATACAAACTACTAGATTTTAAAAGTTTAAAAATGAAGGAAGAAGACGAGGTATTTAACGCATAAATGAAAGTATTTGTTTGTATTACTTGAGGACTTAGTTATGTAAAAACTCTAGATTGAAAATTGTGATTTTTGACTTGGAAAATGTAATTTAATATGGAGGTTTCAAAATGGCGTCATTGTTAGAAAATTATACAACTTAACCAGTTAACCTGTGTATTATTGTGAACCTGTTCTAGAGTAGTTTCAATGAAAGTTAATAGAAAATAGGATTATCTTTTTTTTCTCTGTGTGTTAAAATGTTCGTGTGTTAATGGGCTTACTTTCCATTGGGCAAGACAATAAGCAACTGTATGATGATCAATTATTCTGTTTAGAGTGTATTTTATTCACAATATTTATATATTTGACTGCCTCGGTGGCGCTGTGGTGGTGTATGCGACTGCTGTGCTTGAGGTCTCAGGTTCGATTGCCGGGTCAGACCAAATGTTTATAAGATCTCCGAACATTCCTTTTGGGAACTTAGATGTCTTCTACATATAATATGTATGTATTTACAAAAAAAAATATATGAGTATTCTATCAGTCAATCTATATCTAATATAGTACAAGCTCTGTTTAATTTGAAACTAGATGGCCGTGTGATAATTATTATTTATTTATTATTATTTAAAATCATATAAGTGTATTTTAATTAGCAGTATGCTTAAGTGTTTAATATAGACATTACAAGACCTCCTCTGAAATATGCCATGGCTTTATTAATATGGTTTATCAAGATTATAGAAAGTCCCCAAGAGACTCCTTTTAGTTTTTATCTTCCTTAAAATAAATAAATTCTTGTTATCGTAGGACATAAATTGAGCCCTAAATTATTTACTACAACTACTCGTATCTAGATCACGTGTAACCTTTTAATAATTATGGTTAAAGTAACTAACTAACAGGTTTCATGTAACGGTTGTCGTTCAGTACGCCGGTAATTAAATTTGCGTTCGCTTCAAACTCCACCGCTTGTAGCTTAACAGAATTTCAATCTGCAACAGTGCCACACCAACATGTTTAGGTTAGTTGAATCTGTTTTAATGTATTAATTGAGTATAGTGACACTTTCTTTAATATTACTAGATTAATTAAATTAAAGTCGATATGTTTTTAATTATAAATAAATGTATTGAATTAAGAAAACAGTGTTTTACCACTCCTATTCATTCTATGGATATTATAAGAGGCGAGTAAGTGAGCCAATAGGCTAGATGACACCTTACTCAAATTAGTTACTTTTTACCATCTGTCAAAACGACAATTTTGTATGAAAAATGTACTAAATACCAAATTGTGACGTCACGGTTTTAGACTACTCAATTGAACAATATATTTCAATGTATATTTGATTGAAATTCATAATAATAATAAAAAGCAACGCTATTTGTATTTTCCGAGATGTTTCACGATATTAGTTTTAATGAAGTGGACATTGATATTTATTTACGATACAGTCATATACCCAATTATTAAGGAAACCATTAAAGTAAGAGAAAGAAAACTGGAATCAAACCCTGTACCAACCCGCTTGACAAGTGCCAAAAGTAGGCCAAAGCCTTCTTTTTAAGATGACTTTGGCCTGATGATGATGATGACAATGAAATATAAAAATTGAAAGTATATTAAAAATATATTTCTGAAACATATATTGGAGCGCGTAGTGGTTTAAGCGGGCACCTCACCGATTCCAACTGCGTTATGGGTTCGATCTCCACTTGTGCTAACACTTTCTGTGATCCACAAATTGTCATTTTAAGTCTGGATATTTATCTACCTGTTTCATGAATATTATTAAAGTCCTCCAACATGGGATATTCCTAATGCGGGAGTTGTCATTTATAAAAATATTGTAAATGACAAAGTGGATTTATTTATCGAAACTAAACACGTAGAACTATCATTTGACTATCAATTAACTTTCTTCGACTTTGTCTTACTACGCTATCTTTGCTTTTTAATCTATTGGTCTATAAATTTTACCGATGTTTTACAAAAACAGCATATATATAGTATATATGTAAAACACATCCGTTTCCCCGGGGCAGTCGACAGAGCCATATTAAATGCCCACTTTTCACCAGTATTTTAGTCCAACATAATAGGTGGTGACCCTATTGCCGCTAATCGGGATTTTTTTTTGCCAAATCCCCATCCGTTTGAGGATGACTGGAGCCCTAAGTTTTTGGTGGGCAACTTATGCAAATGAAATTGCATTATATTCACTTGTTGAGAAATTGAACTAAAAGTTTAATTTTTCGGAACAAAGATCAAGCGTTAAGGTCGCAGGCAGAAAATCCTTTAGTAAGAATGGAGATTTGCTTGATTGGTTAGCAGAGCTGCAAGAATAAAGATGACGTTGGAGAATAATACCAAATAATATAAAAGTATTTGCACTTTAATTCTTATAATATGAAAATAAAAATGGAAACACTGAAAACTTTTGTATGTTGAAAATTGAAAAGTTTGTAGCTGTATTTTTTCATAAAATAAACTTTCTTTTAAAACTCTTTTATATTTTTTTCAGTATCATGTAATTTCTACATATTGTTATCTTTTAATTTATGGTCCATAGAAGTAGTGAACTACTCATAAACGCAAAAGGAGATTCTTATTTTAGTTTTCTATTTCAATTATATACTTTTCTTTTTGATTTAAGTTCTTACACCGATCACTATCTCAAACGGAAATTTAATTAACAAAAAAGTGCCGAAACAAGACGCTCCTTAAATTATCTGAACAAGATCTTTATAGGCTGATAATGATTTTTATAGGCTGAATGTGCATATATTTTTAAACTCTAAATCAAGAGATACACATAAGCAGACAGGATACCTGAAGAAAAGTGACTACCACCGCCCATGAGATGCACAATATAATTTGTAGAGCTATGCTATTTTTGTTTTAATTGTAATTTGTAGAAATTTATACTAACACGAAATGGTGAAATTTTAGTCTATAATCATCATCGTCATCATCTTAGCCAGAAGATGTCAACTGTTGGACATAAGCCTTTTTTTTAAGCCCCTTCGAGTCGTCACTACATCGGGGTTAACGGCGGGGTGGTGTGTCGACCGACTAAAACCACACGGTGTGTCTCTGCGCCTGAGATAGGGATCTGATAACAACTACTATCACGACATCCGGACCCAACTAGACATAGACCTCCTCCAAGGTTCTCCATAACATCTCGTCTTGTGCTGCCCGTATACAATGGCCTAGTGAAGGTCATGGGAAGCCGTTCGTCTGTAATAGTGATTATAAATTCTTTAGGTACTTTCCTCTTTGTGAAATCTTTGTTGGTTTCGGTTAACGTTCTCTTAAGGTTAGAGAGGCCTTCGTTTTTGTGGCCATTTCTGTGTTCTTCAAACTAATTCACAATGCAGGAAAAACAATAGCGGGCAGTGAAACGAACACGAATTCTTTGAGTCAATTTATAAGATTAAAATATGTAGAATATAAAACTGATAAGCTCTTCACTAATTATTTATGGAGAGGGTTAATTTTTATCTGTAATAATTTCGTTATGATTATGAGTAAGTAAAACTTGTTGAATAAGTTGAGACTTCAATTAGAGATAATCATACTACAGGGCAATGGTTTACAATGTAATGTATACACCGTCTAATCCCAAACTAAGCAGAGCTTGCACTATGAGACTAGGTAACTGATATAAATACGTATCTTTTATACATAGAAAACGTCCAAATCCTTACATTTTACACATAGAAAACCAAGTGTGAAAAAATTGATTTTCGTTGGTAAAAAGTTAACCACCTTAAGAGATGTACACCAATTATTTTTGACAAAATTATATTTATACACCATATGTATAAAAGATATTGCAATTCCACTTGTTATGGTGAAATAAAAATTACCAGTTTTTAAACTATTGTCTTTGTTGCAGGTAAAATCAACATTCTTTTAAACTACGATGATGCCAGATGTGATGCAAGCAACAGAAAAAAGTTATATCAGTGTATGAAAAAGTCGGAAAAGAATAAAAACATGCAATTTTACTCATAGACTGACAGTCCTTTGGAATTAGACCTTACTTTCTTAGAAACAGGATTCATAATTGATTGTGTTATGTAAAAGTTGTTATCAAAAGTGTTCTAAGCATTGCGCTATGCAACGTCCGAGGTCCGTAATTAAAAGAGAATTCGCTCCCGTTGTTTTACAGCAGCCTTCGTCTGGAGGCGTGTTGCCGTGTAGTTCAGAAACACAATGAATAGAACTGAGGGGAATAACATAAAAGGGACAGACAAACTGCCTTTTTGTCACACTTTTTACGATGTTTACTTCGTAGTTATTGAATTCCAAACTTCTAAATATTCATTTTGTTCATCTCTTTATGTTGACTTTGTCAAAGATGCCTGTAAAGAATAGATTTTCTAATACGTTCTATACTCATGATTACAACTGCACTGTCTGCATGCCCAGTGAGTATGGTGACCATCACTCCTTGGATTCTATTCTTGCTTACCGCTCGGCAGAGTGTAGCCACACTGGTAGGCTCTAAAATAAAAAAAAACCAGAAAAATTATAAAACCATTTATATTTGAATTGTTTTATGTAATTTCTGATATTTATTACTTACACACTCGACACATAGCGTTCTATTTTCAAAGTAAATTACGATACTGTTTCGTTACCGACTAAACTATGAAGGAGATGAACAAACTATCATAGTGTAGTATTAAACAAATCCTTATACTCACAATTAGCTCAACCATGATGCTTCTATGGAGTACACCTCTAGTATAAAATTCATGCTATGCCAAAACCAGCATATTAAGGATAGTTAATATATCTTATCTACACATATAAACAAAAATAGTGTTGTCTGAAAAATATAATTAAAAAATAAATAGTGATATAATGTTTAGTGTTAAAGTTTTATGATCTAAGTACATAAGTATAGGACCCATAAACGTAGAAAGCTAATTATTTTACGGATATTTGTAAGTTTTATGCAGAGTTTACACCAATGGCAAACATATCATTGTAAAAACGAAACAAAATTATTAGATATTGAGAAGCTTTTCAATAAAACTTAGCAATAACATTATATAATATTAAGTGAAATCGGATCGATTTCTTTCTAATTTATGTGTGACTTTATTGAATTAGAAAAATCGATTGAAGTCCTCCTTACCTAAATCGATTTATTCCTAACTCAATCACATCTCTTCTGCTAACTATATCTTAAAGTCAGAACATAATCATCTACTTGTAGTCAGATTTGTTCAGTTAACTAATTTAACTAATCTATACTTTAGAAATCGATGCTTCTACAAAACGTAATGGGGTTGAACTGAGCCAAGAAGTTGTTATCTGTGTTGTAGAGATAGTACCAATAATCCTAAAGGCTTTTGCCCAAAGTACCCAAGTTTTCATTCAAAAATATCGTTAAAGTGGAGGACAGAGTTATTTTGTTCCTACTTTACAAGTTATCTAATATTGAATATGGCTAGTTACTTTAACTTTGACATAGGTACGTCGACACTTGAACAACGCTTCTATAAATGTACTTTTTTTTCTTTGCACGGTAATACTCAAAAATACCATTTATTGGTGGCAATGTCGGATTCGAACTGATTAAAACCTGCACGCCGTCTCAGGAACTAGTAGATAGGGAACCTAGTGCATCTTAGAAAAGAAATCCATCCCTAGAATTCGACATAGTTCAAGCCATCAGTCCATGGCTTGCTGATGACTCGCTCCTGAGGGTAGAATCCCGATGTTTTCTTTCTGCTTCCCAACCTGCTTCAGATAGAATGCTGAGTCTAGAGTCTGTAGAGAATAGAGTCGTCTGCGATACTGGGTCCGTTTCTGGACCTGGTGGATCGATAGAGTTCTAAACCTCTCCCAGTCCCGCTCCGCCGTCTCCTTTGCGAAGATAACTTGCTCGCAGAAGGAGACGGCGGAGGTCTACGCACTTTAATTTATTCAAATAAACGAAATTTTCATAAAACATAACGTATTCAAATAGTGAACATAAAATGATGTCAGGTATTTTTAAAGAGTATTTATACCCTTGTTAATAAGCAAAAGAATAAGAAATAAAGAATATAATAGAATTAAAAAAATATATATTTCCTACGATATTAACACTATTTCAGTTAACCAGGAAGAGAAAAGTCCTCGTCATGTTACGGAAATTAAATGGAACTAATTTATTTTAATGGCAATACTAATTTTAACGTGTCATCATTATTGATTGCTGTTAGATTGAAATGGCAATCTATTTTATAACTTGTGAGATTCTTATATTTTAAAACGCTAAAAGTTGCATTCATAGTCGTGAAGGAAGTAATTAGTTTAAAGTATTTATGTTAATTATGGTAAAAAAAGTGAGATTAAACTGTTTCTGTAAACGACATTGTGGTCTTAGTTGTCAATAGGTAGGCACATACAATACTTAGTGTCAAATACTAGTGTCAAATAGAGTAATTTTTACTATAAGAATTGGATATTCAACGGTATGAAATAGCGACATAACGTAAAGCAAAATAATTTGGAAATGTTAGAGAAAAAAAAATTATGACTCGGAATCGAAAAATTATGACGGTTAGTCCAATGCTTCGAAAATATTAATATGACATAGAACTTGTACGGTCATAGTTATCAGACAATTTCTTTTGAAAATTGCGTAGTAAACGTAAAGGATTTTTTATTTATTTTTGATATTTATTTGTATTTTGTATGAACATTGACATTGTACACACGTCTAATAATAACTATTAATTGTTTATAGTAATGTAATCCTAATAAAATTCTCCTAAAAAAATTACCGGTTCGTATCATAAATAAATAAGCTTTTAATTGTGGATTGAATAAAGTACACCGCTACCGTCTCGTTTCGTTAGTGGTGCGTGTTTGTAAACCATTCATGGTCCTTGAGTGTACATGAATAGATATATTCTTGGTCGCAGGCACCTGCCTAATGTTCCTTAATTATCACATTGTAATTGTTTATCATAATGGTCAGATAATGTGATAAACAATGCGATTTTATACAAATTACATCTTTCTATTTTATTTATGATTATTCTACACTAACATACACAAGCATGTTAAGTTTGCTAATTTTTTCTATCTTTGTGAAAAATATATGCGATTTAATTGTTCTGTGAAAATAATAAAAGAGTTTAAGTGATAAATATTTACACTGCTGTGTGATTTAAATTTTTATCGTGCCTCATAAAAGTAATGACTGAAAAAGCGTTAACTATTTTTAATTAAAGTAGACATATTACATACAACGATCATTGAAAACAACATGCACGTCCGCGTAATTGGGAAACTTCTGTGAGTTTTGTATTCACTTTTTATTCCAATTAACTGTTCCGTTTAAAGTATCGAAGTTATAGCATTTAGTTACAACCTTATTAACGAGACGTCGCTTTTGATTTTATAAAATAGCTCTCATTTTCTCCTAGTACACCGCTAAAGGAGCGTTTGCGTGTTTTTAACGAACAAGTTAATATATGAAAGGGCTTTGAATTTAACTGTGAATGGTGAAGGACCTTGTTAGGGCCGCTCTAAATGTCTTAAATACCCAGTTTTGAATGAACTGCAGTGGTTTTTGATTTATGCTCTTTTATATTTAATTAATTTTTAGTTGACACAGTGACTTAGAAGAAATTACGTCCGAAGTACTCCTTTAAAAGTCTACTTTATCAAAACTTTTAGATAATATTTAGAGATTCATCAATTTATACTTAAAGACATCTCTAATGTTTTCTATTATTTCCTTTAAATTTATAAGAAACAGCAGTTGTTTTATTTTGACGGGGAAAAATCAATTTTATAGTTTTTTAAATGACGTTGAACGCAAAATTTTACTTGAGCTGATAAGTTAAATAAATAGATTCACCAATCCCTCAAGATAACTATGTATAAAATGCAAATATTGTGAAAAAAAGAAAACTCAGTTAGTTCCTACCCGTTTAAATTAGCTCTAAATATTAGTTTATTATCATTTATTTCATTATTTTTGGATATAGATATAAGGCATCTAATAAATAAGCTTCGTAGAATTTAACAACATGCTCTAATACACGAGATATAGGCAGATTATTGGCATCTTTACCAGTTGGACATGCACGTAGAAGTTTGCATTTCAGAAAGGTAACAAGATCTTAGAATATTATATTATTCTGTAGTATAGTGTATATAGCTATCATTTTAGTCTATAACACTGTCAATTAATTTAGTTACGTCTATATATCAGTACACATAAAAAATAAAGAAATACGGCTAAAAGAATAGGCAAAAATAATCATACTTTTTTGTCATTTCAAGGTATCGAAAATATTCAGTCGTAACATTTTTCACTTATACGCATTTTCCTTCCTTTAACTTTTTTAGCTGTTTATCTTCATTCGAAACAAGTTCCTAACAGTGCTTTTTGTAAAAATGAGCACACGCACAAGCAAATTCAGCTCAGTATTGATTGTGTTATTCTACTAGCAAATAACCAAAAGGTAATAAGAATTTATCAGTCTGTCTGTCAACATCGACTTCAGTGGCGGGATTACTTTCATTGTATATAAACCGTAACACCGTACCTAAAAATATTGTCCTAAAGTACAACAAAAGTGGGAAACTTTTCACTCATCTGCGATTGTGTATGATCCCGTTACCCACTCGGAGTAAAGGGATATATTTCGTAAAGAAATAAGTTATGCAGTTGAGGGATATATGAAAAAATGCAGTGCACCTTAGATGGAAAGTAATGTGGAATTCGAGAGAACTTAAACAGTCATAAAAATGTTACTTAGTGATCTGTTTGACAACATATTCTCTCGTTCTGAGTTTCACAAATAATCTTTCAAACTATTAAAAGTCTCGAGCTGCTAACGCGTCTCAGAAAATAAATCTGAAAACAATGTCTACTCGTATTGTAAAATAGTTTTATCGTATGGTATCGTAAAACTCAATATTAATGATATTGATATTCAGTTTGCTGACTACTATCATAACACATGATTTCAACAAGATGGAACCACTTGCCATACATCTAATGAGTCTCTGCCGGTGGTCAAAGACATGTTTCCGGAAAAGTTGCTTTCCAGACGAGGTGACGTTCCGTGGCCACCCAGAAGTCGAGATCCCTAGCAAACTTCCTTTTAAGGGATTATTTAAAGAATCGTGTCTACATTAATAAACCAAATACACTACATCAACTAAAAGAACAAAAACAGCAAAGAGATATCGGATAATTAACACATGTGCTTGTTTCTAACAGTTTTTGGTTAAAATGAATTCTTGACGTACCTGCGACTCACAACAAAGCATCTCCAGGACAAACTGAATACTAGTGACTTAGGTTTCGGCGGGAGAAAGGCTGCAGCATATATTGTCGAAAACTTGTCACGGAGAATGAAACCGTTCATGCTGAAACTCATCAGTATGGCAAAATTCAAGTTTATTTTGGTTGGTAGTTTGGTTGTTCGTAACCGTGAGGTATTAGATAAAATACAATGACCTATAGAATAATAAAGGTCAATTTTCTGTCGAGAACTGTTTGTTACTAATTTGTAATATCATACTATATTGTTATTAATAAAATAAGTAAAAACGTAAAGTATTATAAAGCATTAAAATCTGTCTTGTGTAATGATATATGCGGTGTGGAGTAATATATCTCAAGTGAGAATCAATGTAATGATTCTCTTATGATTTAATTTGTATTAATATCTTACAAATATATGATATGTTGTAAGTTGATCTGCCTTATTAGTCTAGCGGTGTGTATGTATATACAACTGTCTTAGCCCCCGTGCTTCAGAGAGCACGTAAAGCCGTTAGATGGTCCCGTGCTGGATCTTTCCCTGGTCGTGTAATATAGCCGTCCCATTGGTTTATGTAAGTGAGGGAACAGAGTGCACCTGTGTTTACACACATACTTGTGCCCTATAATATCTTGTCATGTATATTGTTTACACTACGATGTATTGTAACATGTCGCGTGTACGCGTCACTAAATCAGGTGTTTTTTGTTTTTTTCTTAATTTATTCTGCATACTCCTACATGTACAATGTTACACTGTGTCAGAATATGTTCCTACTGTGTGTATTATAAATTCTTGTCTAGCGTAGAAACCAGTCTTTCAATGATTCAATGTGTGTTGTTTACTTTATATTGTTATGTATATGGAAGAAAATAAATAAATTATTATATATATATATATATACATATACTTAAAATATATATAAAAATAATATATTGTACGTTTTGAGCACTTTCGTCCATAAGTTATTGATTAAACTGTTCTATTGTATTCTTCCCTGCAATATTCGCAATCTAAATCCACCGTTGAGTCAACATCGTGGACGACTTGTGAAGAGAAGCAATTTGATTTTTATTACTGTATTTTTGGACGTATAATATGAAAGTCACTAACGTAGCTCTGAATTGATATTTAACTAGCTTTGTTCTGAGTTTCTGCTAGCGCTATTTTATGTCTAGACCACACGAGCATAAGAACTACGAGTTATACCTAAATCAAATGAAAGTCTTCTATTGTTTTAAATTTGTGTGGAAAACGGATAAGGCCTAATTTTAGCATTTTAAATATTTTTTAGTTTATTAGAGAAACAAACAGTTACAAAATAGGAAACAATAATACACAAATAATTCACAAACGATTTTTAAACGGTTAACACAATATAACATTTCGTTTAACGTAAAATAAACTAAAAAATAAAAAGTATAATTTTGAGTTCAGCAAATTCTACAATAATTTTTTTTATATATCTTAAGAGCCCGCCAAAGTGACTCTATTCTGCCTGATGGAAAGCATGAATAGAATCCAAGAGTTGTGGTTACCATACTCATTGCAAATGCTGATAATGCAGTATGGTGACCCACCACACCATGGCGGCCTTGTGAGATACCTTTTCACACCCCGCTTGGGGACGTAAAAACATTAAACATAAAAAATCACTAATCATACTTGTCTTATTTGACTCAGGTATTACTTTTGGGAGCTTGAATATCTAGAATTAATTTCTTAAATTTGGGTAGAGAGAGGTGGTATCTTAAAAAAAAATAATTCTTTCTATAATTACTCCTAGCCCCAGGAACGTAATCAAGGATTTCTTTTGAGCATTGATGCAAGGACATCCGAAACTTATCCTGTTCAGAGGAGTCTACTTGGATCCTTAGTATGTTATATGAAAAATAGAAGATTACTTTCATTTTTTTGGGTCTTTAGGAATGGTAAATTCGGTATATTACCAGAATTTTCAAGGAGAGCATTATTAAAACTTATTTTGTATCCTTTAAATTTAGTGATGATGATGATGATGTAACTGAGTGAATAATTTTACATTAAGTATTACACACTAAAGATCCGTACTCAAGTATGAGACTTTATATAAAAGCAACAAAGTGGATAGACACCCAAAATCTTTAGCTAATCACAGTGCAAAATCTAACATACGAAAAATTCTTTTGGCAACAGATGTTATTTGCTTGTCAAAAATTAATTTACTGGGCAATGGGATACCCAAGTCACGCGCACCAGTAATTCTCCTAATACTTCCATCATTCAATTCGCAATGATATTCAATTTGTTTGTTCTTTCTGATAAAAGTGACATTTTATTTTTAAAATAAACACATAAGTTATTAATCTCACACATATGTAATTATTTTTACACAGCGAATGGCAGCTTAAGAGGCACTAGAATGGTTCTCCTCCTACCTTCAGGGACGTCAACAATGTGTTCGTGTTAAAGACTTGTCTTCGAGTTTGTGCGACCTCCACTCTGGCGTCCCTCAAGGCGGTAAATTGTCTCATCTTTTCTTGATAATATTTATGTATCTCATCACACACCTCCTACAGTGTGTATATCAAATGCAAGCTGATGATCAGCAGCTGTATTCACAGTAAACAGTAGAGGACAAAGAGCAGGCCGTTGACAAAGTTAATATGAAATCCATAAATTCGTTGAAATTTGGATTGTCTATAAACCCATAACCAGGCTGTCGTTGCAGATAGGCATTGATGAGCAGAGTCACTGCTACTTTAATCTCGCTGATCGTACTCAATGGCTCAGGGATATCTTTTAGGCCTGTAGTCAAGGACCTGGTTCTACACGTTGCCTCAACTCTCGAGTTAAGGTTACAGTAACTTGAAACTTGTGAACACTTTATCACCTCAAGAATTGCCTATGTCCTAAAATCGAAACTACTTTTGATCGTTCCGTAAATCGACTGTGGTGATGTATGTCATTTCGACCTAAATACAGACTTGCTTAACAAGCTAGACCGCATTCTTAATAACTGCGTCCGGTACATTTTTAATCTTCACAAACATGACCACGTGTCTGCTTACGCAAGTATTACTTTTTCGTATTTAAAAAGAAGGTACAAGACCTCATTCTCAACGACATGGCTGAGTCATTGAAACGATAGTACACCAGCCTATTTCCTATTAACTATGTTTGTATATACACAAATACAAATAGGTACAGAATATTTATACATATGTTATGCATTTGTATGCTGTATAATGTACATTTTAAATGTTTAATTAGTTTATTTTGTGTAACGTATGTACGCCTAACTCACAAAATTTCTACACTATCCAAAACCTGACTGTTAGAGAATGTTCTGGGCTACTAGTTTATAGTCCTACGATGTACAAAAGTGCGTGAAATTATAAATTTATAAGTGTCAGTTAAAGAAGTAATATGTAGTGATGGATTAAAAAACTAGAATGTCACCACCCTTATTCATCCCATGGGTGTGTCGGAGTCGTCTAAAGGGACAAACTCTGAAGGAAAACATCACTGTAAAGAGACAGGGTAACACTGAAAGAAGCTGTACACTAAGCCGTCTAGCAGAATAGTGTAGTAGGCCAAAAGCTCTTTTCTAAAAAGAGGTCTATACATAGCAGTAGACTGTTAAAGGCTACTGATGTGATGTTAATATATGTTGGAAACAGCAATATGTAAAAAGAATTTCATTCTGAGTTTGTTACGTGTGATGTTGGCATTTTTTGCAACGACTACTTATTTTTTAATCTCCTAGAGCAAAATGACATAAGTGAAAATTTATTGCGTCTTATCTTTCTAGTGCTGCAAGTTTTACTATTATTGATAGTTCATTTAAAAATAAGTAAAAGCTTATAAAGTTTACAAAAAAAGTAATAATATCGTTCTCAGATGCAATAAAAGCGTACTGACGGACAGTGTATTCAGTCTGGCCCCTTGTCTCACGGTAATGGTCAGTCGCTCTAAAAGGCGTTCCCCAGTCTCCCTCATTAAATTTGCATCATAAAGCCGAGCCATTCATACGGTCCTTACCTTGGCAAACATTACAACTCTTTACTTGAAATAAGCGATATGCGACTTCGTATGTTATTAGGACACATGACATATACTTGTTTAAGTAGTAATTTGTGTCAATTTTTCTGATATTCATTATATGTAGGCAGGAATAAATTAACTTTTTTTTCAAAATCTATTACTAAATTAAGTAATTTTATTTATGTATTGTGCATGAATTTATTAAATAAAAAGAAAGACTTCACAAATGTAACTTGCATTGTATCGTAAAATAGCACCCTATTTTACGATACAATGCAAGTTAGTTATGCAAGGCTACGAATTAGTTAACATTTGAAAAAATCGTATAAAGAAAAGCATTTGATATATTATAAAAAATGTTTATTTTCAAGACAGCCAATTAGTTGGTATTTATTTTTTAAAATTAAATCGTCTAAATGGCCACTGTTTCGACGTTTGTTCCCTTCTAAGCGAGCACCGAAATTTTCGAATACTTGTCGGCAAAGAGACCGTAAGATCGCTGACATCTCTTTGCTGATTTTTTCTTTCAGCTGACGCAGTGTATTCGGTTTATTGATGTAGACACAATTATTCAAATAACCCCAGTAAGAGAAGTCTGTTGAACTTTTGGGTGGCTATGGAATGTCACCTCGTCTGGAAATCAGCCTAACCGCAAACATGTCTTTGACCACGCGTAGAGATTCATTGGATTCATGTGACAAGTGGCTCCATCTTGTTGAAACCATGTGTTGCGATTTTAGCCAGCAAATTCCTGTAGCATCGGCCCCAAGAACTGCCGTAACTTATTTGCGCGGGATGTTAGATTCAAATGTTAATGAATTCTTGGCCCACCCTATATTTTAAAGATTTATTTTTGACTTCTTGTTTTATAGATTTAAGCAGCAGAGTATGTTTTTTTATTAATATAAGACAATTCTCGTATTGAATATATAGTATGTCGCAGTAGACTTTATAAACATTCACAAAAAAACAATCAGTTTTTTGCATGTGTAAATCAAACACACAACAAAACGCAGCAGCAAACGGCGTGATGACTGCTTAAACCGCACGAGATTTCCGAACATCTTTACACACTCGTGAAATGAAATGAAGTTCCTTTTAGTTCCTGTACGCTTACATTTTTCCGATGACGTAACAAATATTAAAACAGTTGAAATAATAACACGAAGAGTGATTAAAGAAGTAGCCTTATATTTATAAAATATGTATATTATAGTAGAAGGAATCCGAGAATTTTAAAGATTTGTAAAAATCATGTTATTGGGTACTTAAATTGCAAAGGCTTTCTAAAAATAATACACTACAAAATTCTATATATTAAAAGGTCGACAAAGGTCAGTGTTGATATATGTATATTTCCTAAGGATAACTTACAGTATCCATTATTATATTTCATGTTATTATATAGAATAACATTTTAAATAGATTTAATTTACGGCACAAACGAGTAGATATTCACAACAACAGTTTCTAACAGTCAGCTGTTGGAAATAAGCCTCTACTTCGAAAGGAGATTTTAGCCTACTTTACCAGGCTGGCCAGATATGGAGTTTGTTTAAGTTTTCTTTCTTTTTACAGTAAAGTTGTCCTGCGTAGTTTGTTTCCTCTTACGACACTAAGAGTATGATTGAATTACTCTTAGCTAAAAGCAACACAATATTGCCGCTCCAATATAAAAGTTGATTATAATTTTATTATCCTCAAAATTTATAAAGAAAGAAAGTATTGCGTCAACACATCATACATGCATGCTTAAAATAAAATTATCTGAAATAGACGTGAGCCTGTATCACAGCCTGTAGAATTCGACCTGCACTATGGATGTTCTTCGATAGAAGGTAATTAAAATTGGAAATAGTATAGCCTACAAATTTGCGTCATACTAGGTAGAACTTAAAATTTAATTTGAATCACTTTTCTGCAATATTGCTTCAAAAATTTTAAAATAAATTTATCATTTTGTAAATTATAAAAATATAATACTAAAGTTCGCCCCAGTTGGTTAAATAAAATTCATTTCCTCTGGTTACCTCCCTCACGGCCGTGCGCCTCACACATACTTTTGAATAGAAACGAAAATTCTTCAGTGGGAAAATATTGGAAATATTTTTCAGTTTCCAATCGAAGGATGCTTCAAAGTCAGGCATGAGTGAAATAAGCTTTTCGTTTATTGGGAAACGTGCGAATCGCTAGCCGTGTTGTGTTGTGTGAAATAAATTAAAATTCTGTATTGACGAGAGGCGAACACTTAATATTCCCGTTTGTAGGTACGGGACCTTTATGTGAGTTTTCCAGTGATAAAACCCTGTACATATTTTTAAGCTTCGTAATGATAATATCGTTTTAGCAATTAAGTTTTTAAGAGAAATTAAAATGTCAATAATATGTTGTTGTGTTCAAATTATCGCAATTAATGTAACTTATTTTTTTTTCAATGGATTTACAAAATTTTTTGTTCTCAACTTTCAGCTTTGAATACTAAAAATCCATCAAAATCAGATTAAAGGCTTTGTTGTTTGATGAAAAGTCTAAAGCTCTAAATAGTTTTCAGCGCATTGATAGCTGGCATTCATGTTTTGTATATTGTAATTTGATTTTTCGTTGATAACAAAACTTTTTATAGCTGTACATCTAGTTGAAATTGGAATAACAGAACAGCTTTGGACTACTATTTGTCTATGTTGCGAGATTACGATGATGCAATTTCAATTGTTTCTCCTTCGTTATGGTATACAACTATTTGGTTATATTTTGGTAGTGATATGAAGTTGATACTCTTGACTGAAGTAGTAACGTGTTTTAACTTTACCGTTTTGGTATACAAATAAGTCTTTATAAAAAATGTTTAATAAACTCTTATATTACTTATATCATTACCATCTGAGCTTGTATTGTCTAAATTATTAACACAGGTATTAAAGTGAAGCCCAATTTTTGTTGATATGATATGTGATAGGTATTTGTCGTAAATAAATTTCACAATATGAAAAATTATATCACATTTACAAATCATTTAAATAATTCAAAATACGTAAAGTATAAGGAAATACGATAACCAGACGATTTCTAGTATCTGTGAGAAACTCCTTTCAGCAGTCCTATTATTTAAGACATTAAAAAACCCAACTTAATATATAACTATAAGCAAAGGTTTGCTTTGTATATAACCATCCTAATATCATTTCGAACCTGCCTCCTCAAACCAACATGCCTTCAGGTTCTCTCAAAGAAATCCTCCAATTAAATAAGCCATTTAAATTCCTTTTATACAGCCTATTTGCCTTGACAAAATAACGAGGCATTTTTTTCCATTTTATGATAAAGATCAAAAAGGTTAATTTTTTTATATATGTTTGAACTTACTATGTATTATCTATATTTGTTCTTATATCTTATTATACTCAAGCAATGGAATGTTTTGATTTAAAATGTAACACATTTTTTTTTATTCCACTGAACGTAATCTATACAATTTTTAATTATACGTTTGTAGTGTTTGTTAACTGCAGTTAAAACTACCTTGCAGATAACAACCATTACACTGCTGAGTTCCTTACTGCAGTAGTGTGATGTTATACCCTCGTTTGATAAATAAACCTTAATGTTTATTTATCCAATACTAGAAGAAATATTTAAATCTGACCAATAAGTTTAAATTTAAAACACTTTCCTTTAACTACAAGAACAAATATCAAATTTATAAGCTGGAATGGTTTATTAGTCTAGTAGCTAAGCCATAGGTCGTGAATTCGATTCTGACCCAGGACAAATACTTGTGTGATGAGCACGATTACGTCTTCAATGACTGGGTGAAGTTTATCTACAATATATACATATTTTAGTAGTATCTATTAAGAAATATATAAGTATGTTGAATAGCGGTCTGGTTATTATATAAGAGGCTCTGCCTAATTTGTAGAGATGTGATGAGGAGATATGTAAAGCTATTTTTATTAAAAAAACTTCAGTTTTATTATATTTCTTTATATTATTACATTCTTGTTTTATAATTAGTAACGTTTCAAATATGGATAATAATTTATTATATCATTTAGGATTAATTATTACTTAGTTTAAACCTGTCCTACTCTATTACGTCAAGCGTATACGTAGTTAAAAACATTACTATTCATAAAAGTAAGCAAGTAAGTGAAACTGTATATAAGATTTTTAAGTCAAATAAGGTTCCATGTTAGCGTACGAGTTTCTGTCAGTTCATTCTCTCAAGTTAAATTGTATTAACTCTCTCTGAACGTGCGTGACTGGAGCTACTTATTGAACCTACAACGTTCTGTTATCAGAACAAGTGTCGGCTTAATTTGATATATATATTGTGATTGCTGATTGTGATGTTACTTTTGATTTGAGTGTTTTTATATTCTGTTCACATTTTATAAATTTATAATTTTCATGGCTGTCAGGTAGACTTAGAATCTACCCACTTTACCTTATTAGTTAGGTTACCAAGAGCAAGCTTCACTTCACTTTCGGTATCTTCCTTAAATTATTAATTTCTTAACCTTCTACGTCTGAGAATGAGAGAGTACTTACTTAATCTTAAAATTTGATGTACATAAACCACAATTTTTCTTAACATTGAGACATAGACCAGACTACAAAGGCATATAGTCATTTTTTAAGAGTAAAAAGTTTGAATAAAATCCAAAAGTTATGGTTATCATACTTATTGCGAGTGTAAACAATGCTGTATGGTGATTCACATTATGATAACCTAGTGAGATGCTCTTTCATGCCCCGCTTGGGGACGTGTATAAAAGGTACGACAGTTATTGTGGTAATATAAGGCTCAAACACTTACCTCGATAATTGTCATCCTTGCATCAATGGATCTCCGGTCTCGCACTCACCAATGAAACACAACAGTACGAATACTGTCGCTATAAGTTGGTCTTTTGTGAGAGGGTAGCACTGCCCCGGTCGATCGGGCCCGTTCGAGCTGAGATCAACGTGGCTCTACTACCTTAAATATTTTAAATTTTACAGTGTATACGATATGGTGATAAAAGATATTTTTCATGTGTTCTAGCTGCTGGCGCTTCTTAGACGAGACTTTTGTGTCACAGTGGACGGTGATAAGTTGATCTAATACTAGCTACACCCTGTCTTGTTTCACTGTGGCTTAATGTGATTCAATTAATTAAGAATGAGGAATGAAACTGACACTAAAATAGATAAAAACAATTTCGGAAGTGGTTAATTTGAGATTGATCAATGCAGAAAAATTGAATTTTTGAAGGGCACCCACAAACGTAACAGTTTTATACATTAAGCTAAGACAATAAATTAATAGACAATATATCACTAGGTTATTTAATAATCATCTTAACTGCAATGTGAATATTGAAAGCCTTTTAAAAGCAAATTCATCATAATGTGTGTACTATACAACTTCCTAATTTAAGTTCAACTTAAAATTGCACCAAGGTGTAGCGAGCATGGAGTTTCACTAGCAAATTTGCAAATATATTATCTGGGAACTGTTATTACTCAACTCTCGTACATAGCAAACTTCGTCCAAGAACATATTACGAAAGTTTTCATTTTTCTCTAACCCAGTTATGATGTCAAGAGGTCGGAGGGCGGTGTCAACTTTCCCGTGCTATGGAATTTTATTATCACCTTTAAAACTTTCCGAATTTGGATTTATGTTATGGAAAAAGTGCTCTCAGAATGAGATTACCTGAGAATTGAGCCATTTACTTTTACTTCACTATTCTTTAAAAATGGTCGTGAAAATTGTATGAACTTTGATGTCTTCACTAATGCACTTCTCATTTTACATGTTCCGAGTAACTTTAGATGGATGCTAGAGTCGTAAATTCTAGCTCATATCTGTTGCATACAAAATTATGGCATTTTTATGTGTCGCCATCCTGTTGGGGCGAGCGGCACCTCATAAAACGCCCTAGTTGGCAAATTCAATTCAATATACTAGATACGGTTTATTACGTCTCTCTGCATAAATGGACCTTGTTACTGAGGTGTGCCTTGGTTATTTACTACGGTAACTAGAGATATCGGCTTCCACTAACTCCTTTACTTTATTATCAACTCTTGTTCCCTTGGAGTCATAAGAATAACCTTTTATTTGGTGTAATGAAAAACACAATATAGAGACTAGTAAATATCTTCTGTTTATTGTATTATTGTTTACTACAATATAATAACTTTTGATATATGTTTTTTCGTATTAGGTTTTTCATTCTTGGTAGTTTTATTGAATCATATTTTCACTACATTATGCAATATTACAGTTGTATTACGTTTTTAGAAAAAGAAATGATATTGCGGGTCTAAAAGAATGTGTAAAGAATTTAGTGTTACTTATACATTGGGGCTTATATTTTGATCTGTATAAAATTAAGTGATTGTTAAGAGAAGTTTTTAAGTAGATAAAAAGAAAGATACTTTGTGTTTAATACCGTAATTTAAAAACTTGTTATTCTTTACCACATTTCGTATACAACTTACATAAAACAATCACTTTTTCCACTTTTCTGGACCTTTTTATGCAGATATGCACCGACCAGATCGGCATTATAATATAATATCACAAAAAAACCAGTGTTAAGATTGTTTTACACGAGTTTTTTGTGTTAAAAAACAAGGAATGAACTGTCATTCCTTGCTTTTCACTAAGTGAGGATATTTTCATTACGAGATAAAAATCATTTATGGTTCCAAGTTAGTTATGAAAAGTAAATCAAATATGCGCATATAAACTACTTTACGGTAAGTTTATAAGAAATGTTAAAACTTTTATTTTATGCGAGCAGATAATTACGAAGTCTCTGCTCGCAAATTTCATTTGAGTAAGGATATTCTTAAAAAAATTACAGTTATAACTACCCATTTTATATTTTAAACGCTATAAAATAAGATAAAAAGATGTCCGCGTATATTAAGTTTGCAGAGGGGAAAGTTTTAGGTCTTTTTTCGTGGAGACATTGTACAATATGGCTCACGTTCACAAAGTTCAGGGGTGACTTGGTCAAAGGAGCTAAAAGAATGTTGAAGCTCGCTATTCAACCCTCATCGCTTTTACAATATGAGTTACTGTTTCAGTGGGACGGTATCCAATTTTTTTGTGTTTATTTTCCACTAAAAATAACATTTAAAAAGCGACCTCTGGGTTACGACCTCGTTCTAATTTTATACTTTAAGGCAATAATCGAATACTTTTTATAAATATTGTAGAGGTAGGGACCTGAAAACAAATGAAACATGTTTTATGAGACTGTAGGAAAAAAATTAACTGCACGGAAGGCGTAGTAGTTTAAAAGCTCACCTCACCGTTATCTACTGCGCTGAGTGTGGAGGGTTCAAACCTCACGCGAGACAGCACTTTGTGTGATCTACAAATTGTTGTTCCGAGTCTGAGTGTTCTTTATGTCCGTTTCATGTGTATTTGTAAAGTCTGCCGCGATACAGAATTTATTCCTACTGCGAGAGTAATCTTAAAAAAAAAGTCATTTATAGCAACTGGTTTTTACTATACAGTATGTATAGTAAAAACCTAACCGTAGGGTAAGTCTTTTAATTCATGGAGGTACGTTTTAATAAAATATTTTCATATTGTACTAAACGATAACCGATTCCTATAATCATATACAGTTTTACTAAGCAATAAAATGTTTCAACATTTGTTTTTAAATAACGTCATATTTTTAAATTTTTTCGGTTCAGCAATGACGGGAGTATGATTAAAATTGTAGTTTAACACCCTTTGAGGATAACTACTAATGAGGTGCATAGGGTTCCCACCAAGAACTTAGGGTCGTAAACCAAACACGCCTGCAAGTGGTGCACCTGCTGACCGACGGACGGATTAGGCTCGCCAACTATTACATGGGACCAAAACACTGGCGAATAGTGGACGTTTAGTATATCTCAGTCTACCCCTCTGGGCATACAGGCGTGATTTTAAATATGTATGTATGGTAACTACATTTTAATAAAGTTACAATTTTATCTAAACAATCATATGTACAAATCTTATAAGTTAAGTAATAACTTATATAGAAGTTACTTTTCTTAAGTAGTCATAGATTGGCAGCATTATTGTGGATGGCTACAAAATGGGGAGGACACAAAATTGTTGGTTCAAGATTATTGAAATGTAAATTTAAGTAATTAAATACTCTTTTATTCAATGATTTATAGTTTTATGGGTCATTTAGAATACTTTTAATTCAGATGTAACGTATTAAAAGAAATCTAAAATAGACGAATTATAAAAACACCTTAAAATTAACATTGTTTCAGAAAAATATTTCGACATATGATTCTGTGTGATTATTTCAAAAGTAGATTAGTCTGAGATCATAAGAGCTAGTTATTTCATAAGAGTCATTTATGATTACACCACAGCTGAAGCTGTGAAGTGAAATCCTATGGAAATTGGATTATTCAGGTACACGTGTAGCTGTCATGTCTACGCTTTAGTTTGCATTTAACGAAACAGTGAATGGATGGTCAACATTTTCTCATTCAATTAGCTTATCTAAACTTTTGCGTGTGTATATGTTGCATGTAAAATTTAAGTTTAGAAGTCTACAAAAAGACCAAGAAGTTTGGAGACAAAACAGTTTATAAAAAGGTGTTACGGTGTCTTAATGTCAACGTCGACTTAGAAAATGTATTTTTATGAAATAAAAAGTGTCCTTTAATTAACTTGTTGTACCGCAATATTACTAAGATATGATCATACAAGAAATTTAATATACCAGTAACAATAGTTAAGGCCTAAAATTAATAATACAGAAATGTTAGACAAAACAAAAGAATCCTCGCCGTGCAGTATATTTATACATTTCTCAGAAAAAAATTTCTAGGCAAGATAACAGGAGATTTAGAAATATTATTTATTTTTGTTACACTATATTACAAGCGGGCAGGTTTGTAACTTCTGATTTAACGTTTTTTACAGGACTAGAATTTGCATTGTATGTCGATTTGTTTGCATGGAATATTATATAAATTGGACCAGTCTACTATGATAGCTAAAATGCTAATATACAAAAAATGTATATCGCACAACAGAATTTGAAACGGAATACATGTAAACTGTATCAATATTTGATAGTATGTAATGTTAAAATATTTTGTGTTATACATTATCTCATGTTTAAAAGTACTTATAACTCTATTAAATTTATTAATCCCTTGTACAAACTAGTTATATTTCTGGATTGTATTGGATTTAATCATTTCACATCGACCTGAGTGATACCATGATATTACAGAGAATCGATGTAAAGCAATTCTTTCCTTGTTTTGTGCTGAGTGAGTGAGTCGGTTAACGGTACTGGAGCCCCAAAATCTCATTTTTCCAATCAATCTGTCGTTGTCCACTACTGAACGAAGATTGCCCCAATGGCCCGTTAATTATTTTCTTTAAAATATACTTCAACTTACAAATTCGAAACATTTTATCAGTTGCACATATGCACAATTTGCAGCTACACTATCTAACATAAACAGAATTTGCTTAAACTCATGCCACGTATGCACTGTTTAATATGATCACGTTCGTATAACGTTTATACTCTCTTCCACCACTCTCTACTCGGTCTAACTTTAGTCTCGTTGTCTTAAGGATATTAGTGAAAATTACTTCAAGTACTGCATTGCAGATCTCTGAAGCAGTACAGTAATTAGCAACACCTTTTAGTATTAGTTTGCTCTGCATGTACTAATTTAGTTGTGCGTACATAGTACATATCTTAGTACTAATCTAAGCGTTTATAAACATAAAACTAAGAAGATAGGCAATTAAATGATAACAAATAATCTTACTTTCTAGTCTACAAAATATTTTTTCGAACTTTAAATGTTCGTATGAAGTAATTCAAAAAACATTTTTTTTTTTTGTTTAATATAGATAGTAATAATATGGTACGGTTTCTTTTGGTTTATTACTTTTAATTGTTTATTTTTAATGGAGTTAAACTGTTTGTAACAAAATACTAAGACATGAGCTATAAGTTCTTCTAACTTCATTATCAGAAGAGCTCTAACATGTCGAATTATAGAATGGACATCAAAATGAAGTCTACTAAAAAAGTTTTGTTTCGAAAACTTACTTAGTTATGTACTCCACATTGGTAAGAATTGAAGCTAATAAAAACGTAATCAAAGTACAATAAAGAAAGATATACGCTTGATATCAGTCACTTTATTCTATTCAACATAACAACGTGTTTACAAAATGACATAAAAATAAACTGTAAGCAGAACATCAACCAACTAAGTAACAAACTTGTATATAACTTACCCCATAAGATCGAAACCTTTGATAAGTCGCCCCTTTGTACTATTGTGACGGTCGTATAGTGTATCCTGTCACTGAATCTAATGTATTTGTTGTGCTTATAAAGATATTTTATCTAAGACTTGGAAAATTTCTAAGAGCTTGTGTATATCAAAGTAGAGTTAACATTTAAAGATTCTGTGTGTTCTCTCACATGTTACAGTCAGCACCTCATATACTAACTATGTAAATGAATCAGTTCAATTGCTTGATACAGAGAAAACCTAGAAATTAATAATAATAAGTAAGAATAATAAATCTTATTGTTTTCCTAATTAATTTGCTTTATATACCTAATATAAAATTGTACTTTTACATTAGGTATACAAAACAAATTCACATTAGACATATTGCTATGCACCCATGTGTGAGACTGGTACCTGTACTAGGACAAGACTGTATGAGAAACTACCAACTCCTCCCAATTCTGAATTTGTACTTCTAGGTATCAGGTGAATATTATTGTTACGAATGTATAAAAACTAGTGGCAGTATACGTCTACGTCTATAGATGAGCGATTATATGTGGGTGTGTGTGAGTGTGTGGATGATATTGTGTGAATAGCAAAAGAGTAGAATGTGTTAGAGTTAATGAGTTAACATATGTGTGGGCATAACAATCGAATATAAGAAAATAAGGTGTCACGATAGAAAATTTAAAAAGAAATCGGTTCTATCATAACTGAGGGTCTTCAACCAAAACGTGAGAGTTTCATTGTAATGGCAAAGCGTGTAAGAGTATAGTGTCAGGTTGTTGGTCTTATTATAAAGATTATCTTAGAGAAAAACGAAGAATCTCCTTGAGAAAACTGTAGTCCATTTAGTGGTCATTGTATCACAAACTTGATCTTTCCGACGCTTCTGCTTAAGAATAGAGGGATCATGTATACATTTATATAAATATACGTATGAATTATGGCTAGTATTAAGTGTAAAAATAACCATAAATATCATCATGGCCAAGGACTTTTTAAGGCCTTTTTGAGGTTAAAATAATATTTTGAATCTATATCTCATCTCAAAATTACGGGAATTATAGAAGACTGTGTTATGTTGAAGTTATCAAGTTCATTGTTTAGTGAATTAATACTATTGAATTTTGAAACTAGTTACGTAAGTATGTGCGGTCGCATGTGATAAGAATTTAGGGTTAATTAGTGCTGAGAGTGTAACATTTGAAGTTTTTAATGGAAAGTGAGATGTAAGATTTTTTGGGTTGTTCTTAGTTACATATGACACGATATTCACGAAATTATGTACTTTCGAAAAGCGATATAATTACAGGGAAATAAATTGGTAGGTACATGTTTGATGTTTGAAAATATGTAACGTGTTAGTATAAGATGTAGATGGATGGTGGATAGTGTGATTGAGTGATCCGCGTGGTATGTACATTGTTATTAATATAAAAATAAATAAAACATATATAGTTATACTATACATACATCGTGTTTCGTTGGTGAGTGCGAGGCCGCAGGCCGCTTGATGCAGGGGTGACAAGTGTCGTGTTTACGTCCCCAAGTGTGGCGTGAAAAAGCATCTTAATAGGCCGCCATAGTGTATGTGTACATGGTCAGCATGCGCAATAACTATGGTGACTACAATTTTTGAATTCTATTCATGCTTTCCATCAAGCAGAGTAGAGTGACTTTGGCAAGCCCTTAAAAAAAAATCTGGCAGTAGGAGGTCCAAGTACTATGAAAATCCGGTTCTTTAAGTAACTGACTGGCTAGGTATGCTAGTTTTCTTCTCAGGTCAGTGAGCGATTCATCAATATATATAGGATTTGACGGCTCGGGTAATAGAAGTGCTCAATTTGTTACCTTGCCTAGTTTTGTTGTTGCTCCTGCATTTCACAATAAATCCTTGAATGTAGTGGTAGTGAAATTAACTATTATACAATATGGTTTCTGTCTTCCTATTTAGTTTTTAAACGATAAACATCTTGAATATTAGAATCGGTTATCGATTGTTCTATTATTTCACCCAGTTTCTCCACCATTGAATACTAGACGGTGTCGTTCTTGATCATAATCGCAGTTGCCCGTGAAGTACATTCAAATTGCTCGATTTTGCTTACAAGGGCCACTATTTGAGCTTATGGTTTCTGTTTTGTTTCTCCAGAAGTTAGCTCAACATTATCATATAATATTCTGATGACATGAAATCTTTATATTTCTGTGATTTTGTATTCTGGTCCTAAATGGTGTTTTCAGACTCCATGAGTTTCTTTAAACGTTAATTTCGTTATGCTTAAAAGGCAGTAAACATATTTCTCATTTAATTAAACAGTCATGAACTTTCAGGTGAATTAACATAAGAAGGTTTGCGTTTCAATCTTCGAGTGGCTGATACTGAGCTTGTATGGGTAGTCTCTAGATTAAGTTGAGAGTCTGACCTGTAACACAATGCAGGATTAGTAAGAATAACCAAGCGTGCTATATACTTTGCTGGAGTGCAATGGGTTGATATTATGACAAGAAGGCAAAACAATTTTTTACCAATCGTATTTCAATGGTAGGAGTGCAAAAAACAGCGTTGATGTTTGCGATTGACAAATATTAAATTAACTTGTTATAATATCTTGTTCTCTCAGCAAACGACAGATACGTTGCTGAACAACATTTGTTTACTTTACTTAATAACGAAGTAAAAGTAAAAGAACTCAGTTCCGAAGTTCGAAAGCAGGCACAGGTGAGGTGGCGGTAAAAACGTCATAACCGTTGTGCACAGCGCATCACTTACATGTAGTACACCACCACAGTTGCGTGCTTTATTAATTAGATTATTGTTACACTATAATAAAGACAGTTACTAGTTACTTTTAGGAAACTTTGAAAGTTTATACAACCCTTACACTGTAAATATTGGGTTAGAAACTCACTGTTTGAAATGAAATCTGTACTTACTATCCTCAGCAAATGAATATGCTGTTAACTGTGCATTTCTTATTTCTCTCAGAAAGAGAGAGAGAGAAATGAATTAGTAAATGATAATTTAAAAAATAACGAGGACCAACACTGTCAGAAGTCCCTTAAGCCACAGTAGTTGTAGATAGCCAAATTGTAATCAGTACATAAGAGCATATGTATTCTCAAAGACCGAAAGTGCTTGTTGAGTTAAAAACAACTGGTAACACGCTGTGAAAAAGACAAATAGAGAAGAAATGAATAAATAACTATATTATTGTTTTAAAACATTATTTTATTGAAGCTACGTAGTTATAACCAGTCTGTTGTGACATGATTACACTAATTATTGTTTGGAACGCGTCTTGACTTTTCTTCATTGGCTCAACGTGTCGTGAGTATTTTCATATGAATCATAACATGAATTTTACTACATATAAAATTTACGTTATCGGCCTTTCATTCGCTTCTTCTACATCACGTAGATAGACTGATGAACGTATTGACATGTAATTTTAATCTCATTTATTAATTGGTCACAAGCTTATTTTTGTAAAATTTATGTAGATGAGAAAATTGGTGTTTAAGAAGGAAAAGCAATGAAAAGAAAAGGTATAGAATCTATAGTACAGTACTCGAATGGAGAAATAACTTGAATAGGTCAGTATTTCATACTTGTAACTTTAAATGGATGTGGTCAGTAAAATTTTTGTTAGTGTATCTAGATATGTATCTAACAATATTTCTAAGTATAATATGGATGCTTGCGTTGCTTCAGACTGATATAATTTTTATATGCTTTGTAAGAAATAAAACAAGGTACTAGTTGTTAAATATAAAATTAGTAAAAGATTAAAATGTAATGATAAAGTCGAAAGGTAATAAATAGATTAAAGCAAGAAATAATGATATAATATGAACAAATTGAAATGTGCCGTACATTTCCACAGTTTTCATAATATACATTAATGATCAAAACTGACATACATTGGCCACAACCAAATTAAAATTAGAAACGTTCTTTATTTAAAAATATTTCTAAATAAAAACGCGTAAAGACTAAAAGATTATTCCTATATAAAAAAAGTAATTAATATTTATATCATTGCTAAAGAAACTTACAAACTTTAGGGGTTTCTAATATGTCTTGGATCAACAAAATATCTCTATTTACAGAATTGAAGAATTCTGCCAAAAATTCTTCTTCTTCTAATTCTTACAATTTTTTTATTTAAAACATTTTTCAATTAAAAACACTAAAATTGGTAAAGAAATCAATCAAAGTTAATGAAATGTAATTTGCTTCAATTCGCTTTGTGTCTGAAAATAGCACGCCGCCGTGTGTAATGCTTGTAATCAGTGCTCGAATCAGGCATTTAATCAAAGAGAATCAGTAATTGTATCCAATTCACTATTCAAGTATTTATTTACATAAGTAGATGACGAATGCCTTACAGCACAGTAAATTATCTGTTTACAATTTGCCGCAGTCTTTGAGAGTAACTGGAAAAACATTCACTCTTCAACACTATTACATCAATTACTCTCAATTAAATTTCATAAAATAGCAAATATTTTTTAGAAGAAAAAACTATTGGGATGAAAAGCGTTCAATAAAGAAATTTCATTGCAAAATTTATGAAACGTTGTTTGATTATTTATACTTTAATAAACCTATACTTAGTGTGATATTTCTAAAAACAAGGTTTCTTTGAAAAATACATAGACATATTTATATTTTAAACCTTTTTATAGCTTAAAAATGTTTTTCCTTAAGTATTAATTTAAAAACGTTGCTAATTATTTATTTTATAAAATAGGTAATAATATTTACTATGAATACGCCCAATGCTATAAATAAATTTACAATAGCTTAAATGAGTAATTTATTACTGTATTTAACGGTGCAAATACAATTTAAGGTGGATTCACTAGCAGAAATATTTAAAACCACAAATATAGACGTGCACGTTTCGTTCTTCGGACTGAGTAGAGACAACAGTTCGCTATTTGCTTCAAACGTTTTGATGCCTCCCCATACCAAAATTTTGAATTACCAAATACAAATCAGTCAGTTTCCTCCTCTTTTTTTCAAACGTTATTAATCTGATTAGAATATATTCTAGATGGTTATCCTCTACCGACCTGGTCACTGATATATTGCCTTAACATATTATTTCTATGAGTCAGAACTTACTGACTTAATATGTTATTTCTACGAGTCTGAAAATGTCCATATACGCTTCAGCAATTTTCGTCGTTTCGTATTTTTTCATACTATATGTATATACCGCATAGTATGATACACTACAGTGCATTGATTTACTTTTGTTTTGTGTATTATAAATAGTACATGTAACAAGAACTCTCATTATTGTACTATTTTCATGTCAAACTTTCATGATTTTCCGGTCAAATCTCGAACATAAATATTGAAAAGTCATTTCGTCTCGATGCATAATATGTTCAGATAGTGAAATAAATATTCTACCACTTAATAGAGTCAGTAACTAGCAGATTTCTACTTGAAGTATAAATAGTACCAGCGATGTGAGGCAACAAAATCTCCGCATTCCACTTTGTTCGGTAGCACGGATGTACTGCAACGGTGACACTCACAACGGATGTTACATTGTCCACATAACTCGACGTTGATCTTATATGCGGACACATCGAGGTTTCTTGTTCTTTGGTTTTATAATATTTGCTACTTTCATATTTGTTTTATAACCGTGATTGGAATTAGATATTGAAAACCTAATTCATGATAAGCCTTTCGAAATACAAATTTTGTTTTCTATTCGGTTCTCTATTAGATGATTAAAATTAAATGTAGTAAATTTTCATCTCATGAGCTGTATTGTAACGATTCATCCATCAAGTACATTACTTTTTTCTACTTTTTATGAAAAAGAGGTTAACACGCATTCCATTTCTTATTTTGGATATTTGCAGTGTATTGCCTTTAGCAGTCTACTGCTGAACATAGGTTTCTATTTAGCAAGGAGGTATTGGCTTACTATACCACACTGGCCAGACAGATTGGTATTCCTTCTTTTTGCAGTGATGTTATCCTGCAAAATTGTTCCCTTAGTCACCTATTATGACAGCCATGGAAAGAACAGGGGTGGTGACACTTTTTATACTTAATCCGTTACCACATGATATTTTCCAAGTCTCCATATTAAATATAAAGAATGAAAATTCTGACCTAACAGGTAACATGAAGATTTGATCTTATTCAGTCATTTTTTGAAGATTTACGCATCAGTAAAACATAAAGATAGGACACAAGTCCAACTAGACGCAATAATTGAGGCAATATCTAAAAGGAACTATGTTAAAGGTTAAAAGTGAACATTTCGGGTCAACCCTAATCACATGGTGCTTTGCTTCTCTAAATTAAAGCCAACTATTACATTCCAAGGTTTTGTAACCCAAATTGACGAATCCGTATCTAATGTTGGGTCTCCAACCACTTTACTCACTCAGTGAAAAATACAGAAATTATTATTTAACCACTGATTTTCTGTGAGACATTGGTAGTATTCTGGTTCTAAGGCTACATATATGCCAAAGAATGGCTCTAGTTTGTTTTCACTTTAATTATCTAATAGTTTTTTTTAATTCTACTAAAGTGACTCTATCCTGCCCGATTGAAAGCATAAATATAATCCAAAAGTTGTGGTCACCATACTCATTATGATTATGAACAATGCAGTAGGGTAACCCACACTATGATGGCCTAGTGAGATGCCGATGCTATCACTTTAGGTTGATCTTCTATGAGAGAGTAGTACTGTCCCGGTCGAGCTGACCTGTACGAGCTCAAGTCAGCGTGGCTCTATGTTAAGTGAAATTTTGTGTGTTTACGTTTATTTCAATGCTTTATTTAGAATACTGGACCCTGATCCACATATTCTACATAGTTGTATTACAAGTTTCTTACCTTTCAAATAGTAATAGAGTATATAAAAACCAAAATGCAAAAGTGACATTTAAAAAAAAATATCTTTTTACAATTAAAATTGAGTCTGCACTACTTAATAAATGCGTCAAAACTTACATATGCTTCGTATTTTTTTATAAATCTTTTGACTAGAACATTACTGAGTACTGAATTTATGTTATTATCAAATAATAACATTTTATGACTTCTCAACACGTGACTTTTATGACGTGCGATATGTTTCCGTACAGTAATATATTCATTGCGCAAACAGATCCTAAATGTATTGCGTGTGTACGAAAAGTCCGATACATACATAATATTAATGGTTGTACGTGTTCTAAATATCGTAAGATGATATTTTGAGAACAAGACCGCACTTGGTTACAGTGTAAGATATTTCTATTGAGATGGTTTGTAGCTTGTATAATAGCTTACCCTTGAGTAACAGGCTTGTTCTATGAAATATGAATATCAAAGTCTAAAACCAATAGGCTATAACAATGTATTTATGTATGTTGTCAGTTCTCGGTTTTAATCATGTTTTAAGCATTCTTAGCTTTTTTCAATCAACCAAACAATTTTTATTCGTGAATATGGGTTATACAATTAGTTGTTATAATATAATAATAGAACGGAATTATTCTACCTCTAATCATGCAAATATACATGATATTTTTATTAGTTAAGTACTTTAGTTAGAAGTATATAGGTACATAAAAAATTAAAAGTAAAAAAATAAAAAAAACACACATCAGAAACACATCACACAGATCAGTTCCAAAAAAAGCCTTATTTTTAATAAATACTATTTATGTCATACAACGTGATTATTGATAATTTATTGAAGAAGAAAATAATTCCATTATAACATAAAAGTCAATAATAATAAGTAATAGGATCGTATTGACACATTTTTCTTCCAGATACTCGTTTACAGTATATATGTAACATGTCTTAAGTAACAAATAGTTTTTACTTTATTTTTAGTCATGTAGATTTTGAGTAGGGCATAAACCAGGTAGCAGTTTGTTGAAAATTCTTGATGTCATGCAGAGAATGCTTTTATTCATAAGAATGGTCGTATTGTGTATATTTTGTATTTTATGCTTATGCTGAGTACCATGGAGATACTGAAATAACTACATGTTTCTCTTTACAAAAATAACAACTCCTAAGATGTATAAACTTGGTACAGATAATATTTTTAAATTTAGAAAATGTTCTTAACAGCTATTTCTGCTTTTAATTTTACATATGGAACTGTTTTTGTGTTTTGAATATAATTTCCCAATTTACTTCAACATGATACCATAACGTATTATAGACTCAGCGTACGCATAACACGTAGTTACCACCTACACTAACTGATTTTGCCAACAGGAACAAAACATATAAAACCTTATTAAGTGCAATGCAAACATTTTCTATTCGTGATTTCCAGTTTAAACTACTATCTACTATTAACCCAGAAACTTCATAGTATTGATTCATTTTATTTCTACACCTTCATATTTAATTACCACGTGAATTTGAGATCTTTAGCAATTAAAAATCTAGAAATAAAGTAAGGAAATCTTGATGCAATCACATCGTGAAAATTATTTATTAAATCAGTTGCTAAGTTTGGCGCAGAAATAATCGCTCAAATTTCTATTATTTTTATTATTATTCTATTATTCTATGAAACCCTTAGTGTGTAAACTAGATTCGATACTTTTCCAGTTGCTTCAGCTGTACAGCAAACATACCGCAAATCCTCTCAGCCAGAAATAACAATAATATCTTATGCTTATTTTGTTCAACTAGTCAAATTATTTCAAAAATCGAATCCAAAGCATTATTGAAAAAAACGTTACCATATTTCTTTATTGATAATTTTACGATGTGACAATGTTACAATTTATTTTGTTATAATGTTTTCTAGTAGCTTGTTACGCCAGTAAAGTACTGTAAATAAACCAGTAATAGCGTTTTAATGGGCATGTGCAGCTATGATAAATGTTTCTGTATTTGTTTCTCGCGGAACTAGTCTTTATCGAACTTTTCTTTACAATATGACAAAATTGAACAAATGTTTGGTTGTTAAAGGTTACTGCTATATAATTTAAGGATGTAGGGTTTTAGTGTCAGCTTATTTTAACCTAATAATTACATGTATAAATCATCAATCCTCATTTGTATCTTACGTCTCACATAGAATACTATTTTAAACGGAAACTGTACGCCAATCTCGTGTTTTTAACCAGCAACCGGTCATAACAGCCAACCCCAATCCGATGTGAACATAATCCTGGTGCGTAATCCCTCGTGGGACTACAGAGCTCTGCAGTAATAAGCTCAACTGTACGTAATTTGTCTGTGTATATGTGATGAGTACATTTATTACTTGACTGTTCGTGTACCTTTATGGTTTAAGTGGTTGACTTGTTGGAGACAACGAACGTTGATGGTGTTTTTGAAAAAAAAACTGTGAACCTTATAAAATGACCTTTGAAATATAGTAGTGTACTCTGAACACATAATAATTTTAATTTTGGTGGTATAAAAAATAATAATAATAAATGTATGGTACAATTAACCGATTTAAAACAAATATAAATAATCATCATCATCATCATCATCTAAGCCAAAAGACGCCCACTGTTGGACATAGGCCTCCCTCAAGGTTCTCCACAGCCAGTTCCGTGCTGCCCGCATCCAGCAGCTTCCAGCGACCTTCACCAGGTCGTCAGACAACCTTGTGGGGGGCCTACCAACGTTGCGTTTCCCAGTACGCGGTGGCCACTCCAGAACTTTATGGCCCCATCGGCCATCATTTCTGCGTGTAATGTGCCCCGCCCAGTGCCACTTAAGTTTAGCAATTTTACTGGCAGGATCCCCTCATTCCTGATTCGATCACGCAAAGAAACTGCGAGCATTGCCCTTTCTATTGCTCTTTGGGTGACTTTGAGCCTTCTTATCAAGCCCATAGCGAGCGACCACGTCTTTGTGCCGTAAGTCATCACTGGCAACACACACTGGTCAAAGACTTTTGTCTTGAGACACTGCGGTATTTATGACGAAAAAACGTTACGTAGCTTCCCGAAAGCTGCCCAACTTAGCTGAATTCGAAAAAAATATAAATATAATTAGAAATATTTCGGACATCTGATACATAACTACATCTAGCCTCAAAATAAGCAGACCTTGTATTATGAAAGCTAAATTGAGTGATGGAATACTTACATACCATTTTATATAAATACAAACATATTAAACATAGAAAATACCCAAATTTCGAAACAAATATCTACAGAGCATACAAACATTTGGTCCGACCCGGGAATGAAACCCAAGAACTCAGTAAAACAGTCGCGTACGCTACCACAGCCAAAATTTTAAGATCTATTAAACAACGGCCTTATGCCACCACAGAGTTCAATTTGATCTTCTTAATTGCGATCTTGACTACATGTTGAAATAATTCTCCTTGGTCATTATTTTCTCGGTTGAGAAAACTCAACGCTATTTCTGTATTCATTATTTAAGTGCACTTTTCTTTTTTGAGCCTTGGTTCATGTAGAGTCGTCTACAAGTTAAAGATCATCACTTGATTACCTCTTCTCTATAATTTACTTAATTTGACACGTTAAAGTTAATCTTAAAAAACTTTATTAAGCCATAAACTACTTTCTAAGTGTCTAATCATATACTAAAATCAAGTCGCATATCTCTACGTTAATATAATTCAATGATAAAATTAATGTAGAGCTCACCATGTACCAAACTCAATTCCACAAATATACGTAGTTTCGAAAATTACCACAAAATTTTGGATGAAAATAAATAAACAGGCATACACACCTTGCCAATTTGATTGTTGAATTATTCATGATGTCTCACGCCGGCTCACACGAAGTAACCTGGGCAAGAGGGCCGAAGGGGAAGCGAGTACTCTCCAAACAACTCGTATCGTTGCTCGGGGGGAATATAACGAAATGGGCAACCGAGACACCACCTCATTTAAGGCCCAAATAAAAAAAATATCTGAAGTTATTATGGTAGCTTGAAAAGCCGCAGAAAGTGTAATTATGATTAAGTGAGTACACGAAATAAGGAGACTGGCACTGCCAGCAATGTCTGAATTAGTTTACAATTTAATATTGTTATTCAAATGAAATAAATAACGTAAATATTAAATAATTTTGGTTTATCTGTTGTTGTTCCTTCAACACTGTACTAACTTTAGTAAGTACTCTTTAGACTTTTTAATTTACTTTGTTCTAAATCAATAAAGTCTCTATGGCAAAACTACTATAATATCGTTGAGACTTCATTTGACAGGT
The DNA here is from genome assembly GCA_949316085.1 of Hypercompe scribonia. NCBI lineage: Eukaryota > Metazoa > Arthropoda > Insecta > Lepidoptera > Erebidae > Hypercompe > Hypercompe scribonia. The sequence continues at coordinate 10,141,223 of OX438981.1, read as the reverse complement.
AATGTCAGCCAACGAAACAGTGTATTTTTTTTATAAAGGAATATAAGTTTTTTAAATCTGTGATAACACGAGTATTGATAATGGCTACAGTGCATCACTTCCTGCCAAGCAGAGAAGATTTTTTGGCGGAGTTACAGGAGAGAACTGACTTTGCAGAAAATGTTCGGCACACAAGGTTTATAGCTACAATGGTGTTTATAACTTTAAGTCGTAAACACCTCATTAAGAAACATATTACGTTACTATCACGAAACGCTACAATAATACAGTGTGCGTTCAGAAACTATAGGGCACGGAAAGCATACCGTGCAGCACTGAGAAGAGCAGTTCGAAATAAACATGAAAGACACTACGCTAGAGCTGCTACAATAATCCAGGTATGCTCCATTATGTTCAATTATAATTACCTTTTTTTTTATTCAATTTGCTTCAGATTAATATTTTTTTTTAGACTCAGTGGTAATAAGACTAAGATTTGACCAGATAGTTGAAGTGTTTTTTCTATGAAAAAACCCAAAAAGCCAACGTCATAATATTAACTAGGTCATTAAGTCACTTTCACCGGTCTGGCGAAATCTTATAAAATTAATGTAAATAACTACAGAGGTAGATATCGTAGATTATCGATACTCTTGATATTTTTTTTCGCAAAAAGTGTGTGTGTGTGTATATTTAACATCGGTGAACAACATATGTGTGCATATATGTCCGGTCAACACAATTACATTTATACATAAATACATCCATGTGTTTACTCATATGTATGTGTCCACGAAAAGAGAAAAAGAGGTGTTTTAAACGTCCATATTTTATCCACTATTATTTTAGTCCTACTGACGTAATTGTAAGCTCATTACCTATGAAAATGAAATTGATTGGGAAGGTAATTTATTTTCAGATAACATTCGTAAGAACGGATTTTGTAAATATTATCTATTTACTTTTACAATATTTCATATTTAGTATGTCATTTATGTAAGGCGTTTAGTAAATTTGAATTATAATATATATACATATGTATATTTACTCTTTATGCAAGATATTATAATATCTTTCATGCTGAAACAGTAAATAGGTAATGTTTCAAATACTTACTTTCGAATTTATTTAAATTATTTAAAATTTACCAAAATGATAATTTTTATTTAATCGTTCAAAAATATTAATTCTTCTTGCCTTAATAAAAAAACCTCACACTACTGTCCCATTTTTATTTTAATTGGACTTAAAAAACTTCAGAAGTTCTTAACATAGTTATTCCCAAGTAGGAAAAGCTGTCAATACTCGAAGAAGTAGTAGTTAAAAAGTTCCATGGAGATATGGTCTATGGACTAGGTATTGATTGATTATTATATTATTATGATGTCACTTATACACACAACTGTAATTAATATCTAAATTAATTTCTTTTGGTGTCCCCTAGGCTCTTTGGCGTGGACATTATTCAAGACGAACTGGGTTCTGCTACCGTACATATCGGCGTTGGTTGTATACTGTGACAGAAAGAGGAGAAAGACGTACGGCAGAAGCAGCTGAGTTTGGTATTAGAAGCCGTGCTGATGATTTAAGAATTTTAGAAGAAGAGGCTCGTCAATGGCTAGCGTTTGTTGTTTTCAAATTACATCATTTACTCAGAACTTACGTTTGCGCTGGTGTATACTCGGAACCAGCTACAAATGAACTATCCGAGTTCGAAAAGCTTCTGAAATCTATCCGTTATACGGAATATATGAAGAGACTGAAACGGAAATATGATGAATTCGTAAGAAAGCATAGGCCAGCTTTTTCAAATAAGAGGCTGTTTCCAATAATCGGCGAAGGGGCTGATTATTGGTATTTATCGTTGGCAGAAATGTACGAACTAACAACTGAAACCCCACCTAAACCAGATAATAGACATAAAGCAACACACCATGGGCGAATACATAAGCAACCTTTTCTTTGGAGAAAACTAGGACCATCAGATGTTTCCAAAAGTAGAGGCCCGTATACGCCACCCAGGACTACCAGGGTGTCTGTATCGCCACCCGCTCCAACTCCAACACCTATATATAGTGAGAAACAAGAACATTCAAAAGATCCTAGATTTTATCTCTATTTAAAACATTATAAACCAGAACCAGCCCTATTTGATTATGTCAACTTCCACATTAATGTATTGCTACGACGGAAAATATCTGTACAAAATATCGATCGCAATGAGTAAATAAGGTATTTTTACAGGAAATTAGATCAAATTTTCGTTGAACATTAGCAACACCAGAGTGGTTTGTTTGAAAACACTTGGGTTTTTTTTACATGGTTGGGTATTATTCCTCCATTTTTTCTCGGATATCCGTAATCAGGCTGCTAAGTTTGGAAGGGTCGTCCGGATGTTGCCAGCCGCGAGCCTTTTGTTGTTACGCTTTTGTTGTTGTGAATTTTACACTTGTAATTTATTTCAGGAAACGCCTTGGTGAGAAAGAAATTACGTTAAACTCTCCAAGGAAAATGTGTTTTGTAAATTAACATTACGCTTGTATAGGTTTTGAGGTCGAATATTTTTTATTCGCAGTCCTAAATTATATTCTTAGATTTATATTTGTTCAACAGAATAAATTGTGTAATTAGTGTGAAAATGAGGGAAGTTTATGTGTTTCATTTAAATATGTTTTTGAGTTTATTACTAAATTGAGTGTTAATAGCTGTTTTCCCTATTGTGAAATAGGATAAATAAAATGTTATTTGTTTAAATTTAATATATTTTATTATAAATACTGGATATAATGGACTGTAGTAAACGGAGATCCATCATCTCTGCCTACTCTTCTGGGTAATAGGCGAAACTTTATGTTATTTTATATGGTAGTATTGAAGGTCCTTTTGAGTTTACATCAGGTGAAAGATCTACCAAAAAAAGTTTTTATGTTAGTTTTTACAATTGTGTGTTAATAGGAGAGTAGTCTATTAATTTCCTTAACCAGTCAGGGTAGTTCGTGTTAGAGACACTAGAGAGATAAACACATAAAATATATATTTTACATTTCTATGTAAAGAAAATATAATTCAAACACTTTCCCTTGTATTATAAATATACCTATATCTTTATACATACCTGTCTTACGTTATACTATTTTTGTATTCAAATACGCCCACGTATACTGCGAAATCACATATATACTGAAATATGACATTATTATTCTTCCGTTTATGTTTTCGCTCCACTGTATTATGCTTGGAGTATCTCCGCTGTATCTCTTCAAACTCGTTTGTCTTACAATGCCCGTTTGACTCGGCAAATTTATTAGGGTCAGAATAATGCAGGTTGTGGGTTTCTGAACCGACTCCTTATTGCATAGCCCGACTTAAGGCGGGTACCCATTTGTTTTACGTATAATGGTTGACCTACTTTACTTATGTGCCACGAAGCTGCTAAAGTGACGTTTGATTTGCGCCACAGAGCCACAGATAATTATTTTAATAATTATTTATTCAATTATAAACCCTATCAAAAGACAACGTAAGTTCCATATCTTTTGTAAAAGTTTTGTTTCAAATTCAAGGTTACGTAAACGATGCTAATATAGGTTTATTTCTCTTTTAGTTTTGTGAACTTTGCGTCAACTGTAACTGTCAGCTTCGCTCTGAGGGTGTTTGGGATATGAATAATGTATAGGGTAAATTTGCAAGTGTTTCAATTTACACCCGCCGACACTCCACGGTGCTGATACGCACCCGAGTAGTTGAAGTGCAAAAAAGAAAACAACGAGATGTGGCACGCGTGAAACGGGGGCTAGACGGCTGAGCGTGAGCTTACCCCGACTGAACTAGCTATTTTCAAATGTAACTGAAGTGCGACACTGATTTACTGTTTGTTTTACACCTCAGCTCTGTAAACAACTACTTATGCCAGCGTGTTAGTTTTAAATGGTTGAGTATACATTTCTAACTTGCTCTGAACACGTTTCATACATTCTTATGGATAAGATATATATTTTTTGAAAGTTATACATCAGCGTAAAGCATCATCTGTAAACCAATTAGGAACGTAAATACACTTTATTAGTAAACACATTGTTGAAGAGTTTGTTTTTCTTAAAGTTTCACGATTAAACTTTGATACGACCGATTCGGATAATCCAATTTACTCCACTCGAAGCGGACGGTGTAAGATTTATCTTTCTAGTTCAAAATCGGAACGCAAACGGAACTTAATACATGCTTCACGAGTTACTTTCTTCTGCGTAAGCTTTAGGTTTTTTTTAGAAGGTCCTGTTTGTCGTTTCCTTAAACTGAGTACAAAAAGTATTTCCTCAAGATCTATAAAATGAGTCCAATTAGTGAGATTAAAAAAATGTTTAGTCAATTTATTAGATAAATACCATAAATTAACACGGCAATAGTATAATAATTCAAATTTGGCAGACAACAGCTCGATTTCGTTTTTCTGACTATAATGATCTAATTTTAAACGAAATAAAAAGCTGTTGTGTTACATCAGAAACAAGTTCCAATATAGTTTGTGACATCAAGCAAGAAAGTAAATAATGAAAAAAATTAAAGAAGAAAGAAAATTGTTCTTTTAGTCATATTCAGATATTTTTAATATTTAACAAGCTCGAGAATCCAATTTTTTAATATTTTAGTCTTCAGTTAGATGAAGTTGATCTTCTAGAAATTGTTTGTTACATACATACATGAAATCACACCTGTTCACAATCAAAATATTTGTTTATGTAATGAAATAACAAATTGAATAATTTATGTCACCTGAGGGCGCATGATTTTATTCGGGAGAACATACGTATAATTGTATTCAAGCTCCGTTGTTACAGTAGATACTGTTTCGAACAATAGAAAAATTGTATAAAACCCACACAAATGGTATTATTTTTGGACAAAACACACTTCACATGCTACATAGTTTTTACCACGGATGTTACCTATCTACTAAATAGAACCCAAATAAGTTATTAATATGCTGTGGAACTCTACATTTTTAATTAGCAAAACAAAGATTTGTAGCCATCTGCATCTAAAAGAAAATAAATTGTTTTGGATAACTGTAGTATATAAATACCCATTTTATTTTATAGTGTTTAATATCACTAAACAGTTGAATATCTCATTCGCTGATGTGTTAAATTATGGAATTAATACACACAGTTATTTACTGATAATTGTGTACGTTTTTATTTTTATAAAAGTTCCGTGATTCGAAGAACGTAAGAAGTTGGTAATTATGATGGACTGAAATAATTTACTCTCAGTGCGGTTGCGTTCAAATTATTTAATATTTTATATTTAATGGAATAAAATCAATTCCTGTTCAGTCACGTCATGGAAGAACCTTTTTTTTTGCTTAAAACCAAGAAGCATTCACACGAATATATTCCCTCGATTCTTAGACGGAATCTCAAGCTATTGCCGGTAGAAGTTCCAAATCGATATCGCAGACTTGAGTAGGTCCGTGATCTGTATGAAAAATGCGGAACGAGTCATGGTACGCAGTAATTAGTGGTTCACGGTACGCTTGAGCGCGCGAGGGCGGGTAGAGATACCACAAGTTCCTTACATTCAGAAGTATATATTATATACACAGCATGAGTATTTTTACATCCTTTGCTGAATTAGAAATACCTTTTATCGCATGTTTTTTGGAATCTCATTCTGTACCTGACTATACGCGAACTCTTTCAGCACGAAGTGACTTTTTAATGTTATAGATTTAAAAAGGAATTACTGAAAATTGTAATATATATGCTTACTCATAATTTTAAAGATTATATGTTTTTATTTTTAAGCGTATATCATTACTAGATGACCCGCACAACCTCCTCTGCAACTCCAATTATATAGTGTGAACAAATTTGTTTACCATAAAAGCGGTTATAGTGTGCCAATCTTTAAAGATAGACGTACACTATTCTAGATTTTTATTTAGAATTCTTAAAGGGGAACAAATCTTTCATACATTAATTTTTCAAAACTTTAACCATTTACGTAGCACATACAATACAAACTCTCAAAAGATTTTTTTTCTGTTTTAACAACATTTTTCATTGATACTCCAGTTCTTTTATTCGTAGCATGGTTAATATATAGCCAATAAGCTTTCTCGATAACTAGGCATTCTAACACTAAAAGAATTTGTCAAATCCTGAAATAAAATTTGCGCGTTCCATGCAATTTCTTTATTTCCAATTTTATTTATTTCCAAATTTGTGCGTTCCATCAAACAAATAAACAAACAAACTCATCAACTTTATAATCTTTATATATATAATCCTGCTATACGTGTGTATCACTGAAATTCTCCTAAGTGGCTGGAGCGATTTGAATGAATTTTTTTGTATGCGTTTGGGTGGAGCGCTGGATGGTTTAGATTTAACTCGGCAGAAAAGTTAAAAGAAAAAATGTTTTGCAGTACGAAGTTTGCGGAGTCGGCTGCTATTAGTATAAATAAATAAGTCTCATTGTGGTGTTTAATTTTTACATGATGACATGAACATGATCTGATAATTTAGCTAGAAGGTAGCATTTGAAGTTCTGTAACGAAACGGCATAACCCCATCGAGATTGTTCTCGTATGATTCATCTTGACGTGTATTTTATCTCTAAGAGTCTGATAATGGAACCAAAAGATGACAGTCAGGTTAAAACAACATAATCCCATCAAATTTGGCCTCTTTTGATTTTTTGACGCGTACTTTAGTTCTAAGCGGTAATCAGGTTTTCGCCTCGAGTTCATACTTTTTTATTCATCTTGATGAGTACTTTAGTTCTAGGCACTCATGTGCAATGTTTATTAAAAAGCAAAAAATACTTTAAAGTATAAACTTTATTAAAAAAACAAGTTTTTATTGTAACACGTTTAAAAGAATAAAATAAACTTTACCTGAAAAACTTTTACGATCAACTTACACTATTTATGATACAAAAGCTTATTACAAGAATTATAATAAGTAGTCGTATTTACTTAGCTTGAGTATTTTAATAATTAAAATGAATCAGATATAGTTAACTTGAGGAATATAATCAAAAGTTGAAGAAGTTCAGGGTCGTGCGCTTACAACTTGAACTACCGGAAAGACCCGTCCGCCTACCCTTAATTTATCTACATAGATTTAATTAATTAAGCTACTCATTTTCTTAGGTGCAATACTTACACAAACAAGACTGAACTATATATGATACCTAAACAAAGGGGCAGGTAACTATCAAGTCAAATCTATATCTTACATTGAATGGCAAACGTGGTGCATTTTTGTATGAAGTACTATGGAGTGATGTCACACCTAGCTATGGCCAAATTCTTATTTTTAAAATTAATTTTGAGACGTAAACAATACAAATAGTCAATTCATAGTGGAGGATGACTTAAGCTGTGCTTTGAATTTAAGTACGTAACATTTAATGATTAGGACAAATAAGTTATTTTAAAGCTAGATATTTACTAAATACCTTAAGGTAAAGTGTGGTCACCCCACAGCTGACGTCGGAAGTGGTAAATTGTACGTGTCTTTCATGTCCGTAGGTGTTGCAATAATGTTGAATGAAAGAAAATTGCTAACCTCATTATGTGTCTTGAGTGGAGTTCCAGTAGCAGTCCGTGTTACTTTGAAATTTCTTCATTTTATCTTTTTATGTGTTTTTGTTTATGTACACACGGCAAGCGAGTAGATGTTGCTATTATTATTTGGTAATTTACTTTCATATGATATTACTTACAAATATTTAAAATTTATGTTAGTTAAAACTTACAAATTATAAGTTATCACCGTCAATCCTTAGTGTAACTTGCACATGTGGCGCAATAGTTTAATTAATCTCCTTGTCGTTGCGTTGGTTATAACGGCTTCGATCCCCTCATGCGATTGCTCAAACTCATTATTTACATGTTACATAAATAGCATTATATGTTATAACGACTCCAAGGTTTGCACTACTACGAAAATAATCTCTTAAAATGTATTCAAAATACTGGAAGCTAAACTTATTAAATGTGCCGTAGGTAATATGAATAATGTATATGATAACATAATGATAAAGCAGCAAATATATATTCAAGTAGAGTTTAGAACAAACAATATATATTATTAACTGATTCTTAGTAATGAATAAGGAAGAAATTTAAGGAAAAAAAACAGAAACCGAAAAAAAAGAAGAAAGAGAAGAAATATATTCTACTTTTTTGTTCCTTTTGGTTTATTTAGGAAACTCATTAAAATACGTATAGATAGAACAGCTAAAACTCTATGTACTCTTGTTATAATTGAATGTACATAACAAACGTATTCAGTGCGTCCTCATTACTCATACTTATTAATTAATGTACCTTAATACCTTAATGTGACAGAATAAGCAACTAAATTTGTAAAATTATTTTCATATCATTTTAAATTATATATTTTTGTCCTTTAAAACTTTATCACTCATAGTATTGAGATTGTATTCGGACACTAGCAGCTTCGGTTTTCGTCCAAAGACGTAGACTTTGCGCCACTTAATTGTAACAAACCCTTTTAATTTACATACCAAATGATGTTGTTATTAGTCACATAAATGAATAAGTAAATTTTCTTTTGATATGATATCATTTCTGATCTATATCTAACCTTTGCTGATTGCTTCTTTGATATATTGCCTTCCATCTTTGGCACTATTTCGTGTTTTTGCGCAACTTATCTCATAATTTCGTTTGCGTTTCAGAAAATTATGTCAAATATGGTTGTTGAAAATGATTTTGGGCAAAGTCATAGATAAAAAATACAAGGCATAATTATGAATCAATTGGTAAGTTACAGTTTTCGACAGATAAATGAAAGTAAATGTAGTTGAAAGTTTTCATAAAATAAATTATATAAACACTGAAATTGTAGACTTTAGTGTAACAAACATATATTATCCTATACAATACAGTTTCAATTTTATAATTCTAAAAGTTTAATTCTTATGACTAAATTTAAATAATTACAAACCTGTGATGTATGTTATTCCAACATGTGAAATCAAAACGATTTGATAACAACACTTCAAAAAACGATTAAAAATAGTTATAACGTTTCAAAATCGTTATTTCGATAAATGTTTTGCACTAAAAGTTCGGTGTTAACACGACGCTTTTCAATTTTGTGAAATTTTAGTTCAGTAGAAGTGTTTTATCGGATCCTATGTGCGCATACAAGTGAGGAGTAATTTGCCGGAAGTCAATAAACTCGCCCTGGATATAAAAACGCTCGCGCTTGTGAAACACGTTGCCCGTGCTACTATTGAATTTTCCGGTCACTTCACTGAATGTACGCTTTCGCCATTTTGGTGAAAATAGGTTATTGTCTTTTTAAAAATCTCATATCACTTTATTATGTAAACTGAATACTAATTTATATAAAGCGATGTGATGGTCTTTTTATTGCTAACGAGTACATGGTTAAGTTATCTTGCATGTAGTGATAGTATGGTTGTATAGCATAAATAAAATTTTAATAATTCGTGCAATTACAAATATAGCTGTGCTTCCACATACTCCTCTCTTTCTGTTTTTTTTCACAAAGGCCGACTACATAAGTTGTCTCTATTATGCCTGATGGAAAGCAAGATTGTTGATCACCATACTCATTGCGAATGCAAACAGTGCAATATGGCGACCTAGGAGTAAGTTAACAGATAATTATTTTCAAATAGAAACTAAGACACGCTCAATAAACCAAAGCTAGAGATTATGGTATGTGTAAAACGTCGAATGAAATAAATTATTAATAAATGATTTCAAAGCAAAGACGTGTATATACAAGTGAAATTGCGTCTAGTGTTCATGCTCCATAAGTTAGTTACAAGACTAAACTGCGGTAACTGTTGCTTCTAGCTACTGGACAAATTATTATTAAAATTTCATCCTAAAATTATACCTTTTGGTTTAGTAACATTACTAATTGCTTCATATATTTCATATTGTTCGACTTTGCTGATAAAAGTTATATAGTAAGTGTCTTATTATGGCTAATTGCTATTACATTTATCTGTGTAATACTTAATTACTACTTAAAAGTTACTGAAAGTACGTGAATCTAGGATGATGTTTAGGCATTAATGTTTGTATGCGTAGTCCAGTAGAAGAGTAATTTTCTCTCGTCTTTTAATGTACTCCAACTGCCTAAACTTTCTGTAATTGTGTGTCTTTTTATAAGAAAAACAGTTAAAAATATTTTGTTCCCTATAGTTCAAAAGTAGCATGGAGGTATCGCTAATAAAACTGCTACAAAATAATTAATACAAAGTTTTGAAATACAATGTTTACAAATTAAGTTACCCGACCCAGTCTAACATAGCCTACATTTTAGTATACGAAATACAATTTCATAAACATTAATTAAAAACAGTTTTCAACAGAGAATTACATACATATTTATTTAGTAGATATTCTGTGACATTTTATATTCTATTCTATAAATGTCAGGTGCCTGTTCTTACAGTTTACTAGAATTTTGTTTTGTGGGAGTACTTACTTAGTGGTTTTCTTTCATTTGGTATTTTAATTTCGGTATAAAGTATATTAATTTTATTGCAAAAATATTTGTACTGTACTGTATATTAATCTTAAGTCTATTTACAATAAATATGGTGTCTATACAGACTTTTTAGTAATATTGACAGTTTAATTTTCTTTTGTCTCTGGAATTTATTTACAACGTTTTGAGTTTTTCAAAGCTTTAAAAATATTTTTTAGTGAAAGATACTTTGCGCAACTCGATACAAATACATGCTCTTACATAACATACAATGTTATTACCTATCTAGTTTGTAAATTGAAAATTATATTGCGAGCTATGTTTGTCTTAACAAAATGAATTTTTGGCATAGTTTAAAAAAATCTCTATCTAGATTCGTACAAGTAATAACGTAATAAGATTTATATAAGTTTTTCCTTTAAATGAAATTAATAGTTACCTAACAGCAACAATGTGTGTTAGCATTCTATACACGGTCATTTGTACTGTTATAATTCAGTTTCCATTATTTACACTCAGAACATGCATACATCAAACATCAGAACGCAGTAAAAAGCGATGCTTTAGTACTTGAAAGCGCGAACGGTACTTGTACCGACACGTCGCGCCTGGCTACGTGTGAAACGTATAAACAAACACGCTATATACGAGGTGCGAGTGGCTGTGACTTGAAAGGAGGCCTTATAAAGACGCGTTAGGGCTCTACCATACGGTCTAGGTGGTTGAAGAGGAATGTTGGTATTTATGATAGTTTTGAACACACCCGTGTATTTTTCATCCGTGTTTGTCAATTTATATTTAGATAATACCAATTGTGTCGGCCATATGTAGCCACAGATCCCAAATACATTGATCAAAATAATATTAAAATAAGCGTCTTATGCTATAGTTAGCGACCTGGGACTTAAAATGACTGTCGATCTATCTTTTCCGAGAATCATCCACGACAACGTAATGGACACAAACACACAATGTAAATAGACAGCTCATCCTATGTAATATATTTGTACCGATCTCTCGACTACTTTCGATAATAATTAAATATAGACTTATTTGTGTACATTTCGTTATTCAAAAAAAATTACATGAAGTCTTCCATTACAGTTAGGCGTAATTTAAGTCACTATTTTTCATTATTATTAATAAATTCCAAAGTCCCTAACTAAATAAACTATTAAGGTTATTGAGAGTTTAGTTTGTTATATTTTATTTTGTTTAATAATAATTTAACAATTTTGTTCAAATAAAAAGGACCTTTTAAATTCTTCCTAAATTGCTATAAATTTTCAGAACATTTTAAACTTTCTTTTTTCAACCACGTCTTCTATTTTCAAACAGTCAAAAAAACAAAAGACTACTATGAAAATACATAGACTGGAAATTTAATTGGATGCATGTGAACTCAGTAAGAGACATGTTAGAAAACATAAAGGACGAAAAGCAACTTATCTCAATAGCAACTTTAATTTCTTTCAGAATTCTTTTACCTTAGCCAAGTCCTTTACTTTTTTTTAGACTGAAACACGGCTTTTAGTAGTTAGACTTTATTTTTCTATGCCTCTTAGATGAATAGAAATTTAATTGATACAATTATTTCTCACTTATATTTTATTCAATGTTTAGAGTAACAAACACACATGGCCATGTGTGTTTAATATTTAAGCACAAAACATAAGTGTAAATGAACAGTAATTAAAACACTCCTTTCGAAGGCGAGGCCTATGTCCAGCTGTGGACTATGAAAGTGATGAACATCTTTATAATATTGGTGAGATTGTGTTGTGCCAACGTAGTTCTCTAGTGAAACCATTTTTTTAATGAAAAGCTGTACGGATAATATTTAATATTGACCCGTAGATGACTAAACATTGTGTGAAGGGCGAATAAACGCATTATCGTTATTACTCTCATCAACTGAATGGCAGGTTAGCACATTATCGGTACTAAGGTTAATTGTAGAAGATTTACAAAAAAGTACGCTGGACATCATTTTGTAAAGAAGTTTTAAGCATTATTCTACTTCAAGAAACGGTTTATGATGTGTTTTATTGTAAAAATGTGATGAAGAAATTACTTAATTTTAGATTAGGTTGGTTAGATCAGTCTAGCTCTTTCTTCAGTCAGTCAAAACCTAAAGGTCACGAAAAGGTGTGAAAAAGCATTTTACTAGGCCGCCGTAGGTCACAATACTGCGCTGTCTATTCACTGTGTGCATGGTCATCACTGCTGTTGGATTCTATGCATGCTTGCTATGGGGCAGAGTAGAGCCACATGGCAAACTTTAAAAAAACATTGGAAAAAAAAATAAGTATAATGATTACTATGAACCTGTGTGTACATATATATATATACTTATTTTAAGCGTAGTATATTAAAATTTTTGATTTATTTATTATATAGACATACTTATTATTATTGGTCAAGTTTTAAGAAGAACTGGCATGTTATTTTACAAACGAATGTCCCAAATTTTACCACTGGGAGACTTTAACGGCAGAGTTGGTTGCGATTATTAAGCATGGCTGCAGATTCTTGGTGCACACAGCGTTAGTCAGATGAATAGTGACTGGCAGTTACTGCTTAGTCTCTGTGCACAATTGAGAATTAATTGAGAAGTTGGAATGTCGTCCATTTTTGATAGGTTCGTGTGACTTTTGCTTGACAACGTGAAGTGCTGTGTCCCAGTCGACGGTGATCAGTCAAGCTTCTTCTCTGTTACCTATGGAGTAAAGCAAGGGTGCATTTTAGCACCCACACTTCTCATATTCAATCTCACCAAGCTTCGTGCTGAAACCAAAGTCTTGTACGCTTTAGTTACGAAGATCATTGCAGAGTAACGTCTTCTGTCCGTTTTGATCGAGTCTTACAATAAATTTGGGCTAAAGGTAGTAAATAGGAAAGAAATCATGTTCTTAGACTCATTTGAGCGTGAGCACCTGACCATAACACGTGATCACGTATTAAAGCAGATTGATTAGTTTCTCTATCTGGGCAGTATTGTTAGCGAAATGTGATTTCGATGTCTAAGAGATCAACAACAGAATCAGTACTGCTGCTGAGGGTTTGCAAAACTCAGCTAAAAGGTGTTTTGCTCCCGTGAAGTAAAACTTAGCTCAAATATCTTTAGTGTGTGAACAACTCTATAAATCTATTGTACAGGTCGCCCTTATCTTCTCTATAATATTCTGGTATATATTTATACATGTTTTACCAAGACTGTATTTCGAATTGCAGTTATTTTTACTTTTATTATTTGATTTTTATCCACATTAATGCTGTATTCTATTTCTATATTTAAGGAAATTAATATTTTTGTTATAATACTTTTAAAATATCTCGTATATTCCCTTTTAACTTATTCATTATCATTAACATCACTATCTGTAGTTGTTTTGCCCATCAAAGGGATATCTCTAAAAAGTTACTTGCAATATTCAGATCACCTTTTATGCATTAAGCACCTGATGATACTGTTAAAATTTTCGCGTACAATCATTGTTTCTGTTTTATTCTATTTTTTGTGTTCACGTATCAGAACTAAAATTATATCGATCATCAAACAAGCTGTGTATGTTTGATTATCCGGAGGTCACGGGTTCGATTTAATTAGTGGGATGAGCACGATTATTAATTTTGTGTCTGGATGTAATTTAAGTATCTTTATTAGCAGTCTAGTTACTGTAGCACAGGCTCTGCCTAGTTTAGAATCAGACACTCGGATGTGAAATCTGTGCAGTAAGTACTATTATTATAAAAATGTGAAATTGGTTTCGACTGCACGATTGGTCTAGTGGTTTAAGCGGTCGCCACGCCACTTTCCACTTCGCTGAGTGTTGTGGGTTCAAATCCTACATGGGACAACACTTTGTGTGATCCATAAATTGTTGTTCTGAGTCTGGGTGTTCTTTGTGTCCGTTTCTTGTATGTTTGTAAAGTCCCCCGCGACACAGGATTTATTCCTAATGCGGGCGTTGTCTTTTTTTAAAAGAGAAAAAGAGAAAGAGAAAAGAGGTTTGTATAAAACTAAAAAAATTCTGCAGTAATTGATCTGAAATTCTGACATAATACACAACCCGCTCAACTTATCTTTATCTATTTTTGCGTCACTTTTATTGAACAATGGGATCACAATGGCTCACAGCTAATTACTGTATAAGTCATAATATCAACAGCCTGTAATAGTCCACTGCTGGACATAGGCCTCTCCTTGAAATGGAGGTTTTGATCTACTATAAGCCATAACAACTTCAATAAATCATAACGACTTCATTGTCCAAATTCATTCATTCATAATAATTAAAAGACACGTGATTCTGAAAGATCTATGTACAAAATCTGGACTGAAAATGCCGTGCCCCACTCACATACCACATACGGCACATTGTGATTATATTTAGCCGTTTCGTGGTCGAGTATCAGTGCCTGAGGTTGTCAGCTTGAACTAAATCTGATACACCCCGTTAGGCATCGTCATACAACACAGGTTACATGTTAGATATGCTATTCAAGTGCAGTTCGGCATTGTTCTATGGTAATAAATTATGTTGTTTGTTGACTATGTTTGACAATTTATTGGAATAAATTAAATATGTATGAATTTGCTCACGTATATTCCAATTATATTTAGTAATGCACATAACAGAGGCTCCAATTTATCAAAGATAACGATTTTATACCTTTATGTTATGTTTTCTTTCAACATAAGTTCATTAAATTAGAAAATCTTTATAAAATGTTCATTTATGATGTGTGTAGGTTGCTATTAGCGTTATTTTGGCTGCGACTCTTTTTTTACGCAATTTTCTCCTTAACTTTAAGAGTAATTTACAAAAACTTGAACCCATGGTGGGATCCATAGAGGTGATTTAAAAAAGGGGAATTAATTGCTTATTGTGTTTAAAAATAAAGTGGTGCTCTCTTCATAAATAGTCTCTAGACCGCTATAGTATGAGTCGCCATACTAAATTGTCTGCAATCGCAATAAGTATGACGAACACCACTCTTTTATTCTATTAATGCTTTCCATCAGCCAGAGTAGAGTCACTTTGGTAGGCCAAGAATAAAAAAGAAAGTATTTTCACTTTCAATTTTATATTGTACAACTATCTGCTCACACCATTGCATACAATTACTGTAACGATTCTGAAAAAAAAATCAAACATTAGTTTTGCACTTGCCTGAAGTAACCATTCCTTTTTATTTTTATACTCTTCTAATTGCATTTGGGTCTGTTGTATAAGTTCCTCTTTGGAAATTTCTAACTTTTATCGTCGATAACACTGTATTTAATTATAATTAGACAGAATATCTACCGCTTTTTTATTAGCAATCAATAATTTTACGCAAACTCATGTCGATCGACCTTGGAATTAATGATATGTAGGTTATACATGCCTACTCAAGGTCTCAAGATCCATCAATCACGTGATTTCAATTATCACTATGCGAAACTTCTTAAAAGAAGTTTAGTTTGGATACATTGTTGCTGAGTTATTACTTTTACAATATACCATTTCTATACGTTGATGATACTGTAGAAACTCAGTTTATAATCTAAAAAGTTGTATAGTATACTTGTAATAAGTTCAAGAAAAATTCAGGGTCTAACGGGATCCTAATTATTTGAGCTAATTGCACTACAAAGACTAGGAAATAGTTCTCAAAGAACTGTTTAACATTTCTGTAACAACCGCAAATAAAATGATGAGAATACAAAATAAAAACTTATAATATGTTTAATTTAAAAACTTTTCTATGAGTTTTAAAGATAACATTTGTATTAAGTTTTATTACAACACATGTACAGTAACTGTTAAACTAACTAAAAAAATATTCTCTAATACAGAGATTTTCGTTCTCACGAGAGATATTTATAGATAAATTGAGAAATGCTACATAAACATTAAAAAACAAAACGCTTATGTAGGTACACTATTTTCCCATAACGAGTGTTGAAAACAAGCGTGAACAATGAGCTTCATAGGTAACAATAATAATAAATATTTTTGACATTTGACACAGAACGTCATCTAGTTTCAAACCAAGCAGAGCTTGTGCTATGATAACTAGACCGACTGATAGAATACTTATATACTTTTCTTTTTGTAAAGACATATTATACATAGAAAACATTTAAACTTCGAAACAAATATTTGTAGATCATGCAAGCATTTGGTCCGACTGTGGAATTGAACCCGAGACCTCAAGCACAACAGTCGTATTCACACAAAGGAATCATTCACATTCACATTCATAGGTATAGGAAATAGTTTTAAATGTAAATCTCAAAACCAAAATTTCAATAAGTGACTTTAACTGTTATTTCTTCTGAAGACAGAAGGAGGCCGCGACAATTTTATTGGACTTTTACTCAAGGAGCAATCAGCGCTGAACGTTCTTGTCACGGGACATTATTTTTAACGTTATTTATTTAGTTCCGTCGTAATGAACAATTTATATCAAGTTGTTTGAAATGTAGCGCAATCATTATGAACTTATGCAGTCTCGGTAAATTATTTACAATCCTAACACTTTTCAGCTTAAACAAATTGACTATAAGTGATACACGGTTCTTGATATATATTTATTTTTTACTTGCGCGTGCTGTTCACTATTGGACATAGGCGGGTTGGCAAAAAGTTTGTTTCAAGTTTTCCTTCTCTTTGCAGTGATGTTGTCTTACATATTTTGTTTTCTTAGTCACCTCTTACAACACCTATGGGAAGAACAGGTGTGGTGACACTCTCTATTCTTAATCTATCCCGATAAAGAGAAAAAAAGTGGTTAACCAATAAAAAAAGTATTTAAACAGAATTTTTTTTACAAGTTTTCTGATTTTTTGATTTATTACCAGTATGTCAATGTCTCTTTGTTTGTAACTATAATAAACCATAAGATAATTGACCAAAACAATTTCATAAATCCATTTGCGTAATTTTAAGGTCCCTAGATAATCATAAATCAAAATTAATTACTTTAAAACCAATTATAAGATTTGTTTGAATCACACATGAAACAATGTCAAAAGCAAAACGTATGGCCGCCTGGGACTCGTCAAGTTTCATTAACACGTCGAAGTTTTAATGATGATAAATCATGTTTAAACACGTATTTAGAATCGTATTCGTAGCGTGTAATGAGGACTCTCATCTTAGCAGCATAATTAC
The DNA here is from genome assembly GCA_949316085.1 of Hypercompe scribonia. NCBI lineage: Eukaryota > Metazoa > Arthropoda > Insecta > Lepidoptera > Erebidae > Hypercompe > Hypercompe scribonia. Next base: position 10,123,570 of record OX438981.1, on the reverse strand, counting down.
GACTACCATTAATAACGAAGACGACGGATGAAATGCGGATTAATAAAACATCAAACGTTGACAGTGATGTTATAATTGACTGGATTTCAGACTATAATAATTATGTTAATGAAGAGTCAAGATCATTTTGGAACTTTACTGTCCTGGTAATATTTGCTATCTAGGTCGAAATATTTGGAAAGGATTGAACCAGTGGACCAAGTACATAATTGTAAGTTTTTCAACAAATACGCGACAAGTGTTGTGCACGACGTATGGGATATAGGAAACTCATTGCATTTACCGAAAATATAAACATACAAAATATCATAATTGATATGAATTATCGATATTCTCGAATGTCCAGTTTTAGAGTCTTGTTATCCTGTTGTTTTATAAATAAATCAAATGGCATCAATATCACATTCATGTTTTAAACAATGTAGAAGCAATAAAATATAGGGTCCGTAAAGTCTACTGAAATAAAATACTTCTATAGATAATCTTCTGTTTTACCATCCAAGTTTATCGGATAGTACGTCACATCCACAGGGTGTAAGGCACATAATGTTATTACGTTGCATATTGCGTAACCGCACCTAAGTCATCACAAAAAACTCTTATCACCTACTGGCACAACTAAAACTTAAAAAATATTTCGCGTTCCACATTCCGTTTGCTCATAAATTCATCTTTCCTGGTGTCACGGGCGAAACAAACACGCCATAACTCAAACATACGGACTGGCTATAAACAAGCTAGTAAGATACGTTGTGACGTCACGAGTGCAGCCAAGTGACGCAAAACACACGGGCCATGAACACCGTGTGACGTCATTAGTCAATGTCATTTAGAAGTAACGGTTGTTGTAAATCAGTCGCTGTACCACCGAAATTAATACTACACGAGGTACAATTCGAAAATAAAGTTCTAACTACCACTGGTCGCTATTGAAAAGGGTAGCCTCGACAGTGATAAATAACTAGCAAGGAAGTAAATTACGAGTAGATTGTATCGAAAACAGTTTTGCTTACCTGCAAAGTCAAATGTATTAATTTAACTATAACTCTCTTATTGAATACATGTTATGCTTCTAATTGCATGCAATTTCTGGATGAATTCTGAGTACAAATCAGAGTTTAAATTGAACATTTGTTCGTCTGAACCTAATAAATATGTAAGACACAAAATATTTATAAATTTTGCGAACTTATCATTGTTATATATTTGTTATTGTATATAGTGTTTGCTTTCTAAATTTAACAAAGAATATTAAAGAGCTCGCTAATTTAGTGACTGGATCGAGCTTAATACTTTATTATAGACTTAATTTACACAAATTTTAGCCTGAGTTAAGGCCAACCCTGTCAACTTTTACTTTGTATTGCTATACCTTTATTTTTATAGAAATATTGTCTAGGAAAGTTCTCAGATTATATATAAAGATACGTATGTTAATCACTTTCTTTGTTCAAAACGTCAGTATTTTAATATTACTCGCGGCCAAATCTGAAAAGCTTGTTGTTAAATGAAACTTTTGATTTTGGTGAAGAGTTGGCATCTTATAATATTCCTTCTTGGAGATTTTTTTGGCACATCAATCTTGGTAGCACGACTAGGCTTCACTGTATCTCTTTATTAAATTTACCGAAGCGCAAGCCGTCATGTATTGGGGTCGGCGGCGTCACGTTTCGAGATTAATTTTAAGTCATGTCAAATTTACGTTAACTTTAATATCCTATGGGTATGTCACAATAATTACCCTACCGTCGGGTGTCATGCATGACACGTGAACGTATAGCTTAGTCTTAATGATTCTTGCTTCAAAACCGTGCTACGTGGTAAATGTTCATTTTAGAAAGCAATGTTGTATGCAACCAGGGTTTAGGGTTAATTATATTCGTATTTAATGAGGCTTCTGATTAAAGCTAAGTGAGATACATGAGATTATGTTCTACTTGTTTCATAACTTGACGTCATTTATCACGGTTTCACGAATTTCACACTGTTTAGGATTTAATACCAGTATTTTAAACCATCAGGATATGATGCCGGTAATGTTCGTTGTAATAAAAATATCTGTATAAAATATATCTGCATGTAAACTAATCTTTTCCTTAATAATTTCGAAAGCAATCTTTATATACATTGTATTTATTTTCTACATTTTATTTACTGCCAACTGTACCCTACCTCACTTTGCTGTGGCACAGTTTGGTTGCATTAATGTCAAATGAAGAACAAAACTGTTACGAAAAGTAGATAATTTTTAAAATAAGACTAAGTCGAAAAGAAAACTTTAAAACGCTTCGTACATCGTATCAAAATTTGAGCTATATATAGAATAATGTAGGTTTGAGGTTATATTATCTTAAAGGAAGATTTCTGATTTTATATCATCATCAGATATGGCAAGAAGAACATTATTCAACATAATAAAAATCTGAAAAGTTTGTGAATCTCTGCATAGTGTGCGGTTGGGCGGTGTCGGGAATAAAAAATGTGTTTTTTATATCCCCGACAATGTCGTGGTATGCAGATTGCTAGTACGTGATCTAAAAGTCAATGTCCGCGACCTGCGGCTGACAAGCCGATTAGTGGCTTATGGCGACTAGAGGGTGCCTGTCATGCCCGTTTGACGACTGTTATCGGTGCATGACGCGCGGGACTTTTCAATATACTTTTTTACACGAGGCAAGTTGCATAATTCCTTCCGTTTATTTTTGTAACCGATGCAAGCTGAGTATATGTTTACAAATGACAGAGGGCGCTAGTGTGTTTCCTGCAGTTGTTAGCTTTGGTAAATCACTAGCAAATCCATTTATGAAAAAACAATAGAGTTTATTTTATACGAAATGATTGCACCAAATACTACATTGATTGAAATGGACCATGGAGCCATGGCTCAGGGCTTATGGGACATGGGATGCCCAAAGGGTTAAAAATGCAATTTCTTTATCATTACATACTTAACCAAAAGAGATCATTGTCGAAAATTTAACAAGTATTGTTTGATTTCAAAGTAAAGTTAGTCAAAATAGTAATAATCTGATATATATTGTAAAAAGCTCGAAGGTACAATATAAAAGCCTTTTGTGTTGAAAATAAGTATTATCAACATTTTTATTTAACGATCAACAAAAGCTTATCATGTTCAAGGCGTTCAATTTACCACCATTCGTTACGGTTTATTACAAAACAAATAATACAAAGAACACACACTAGAAATCAAAAGCCATCACCAAAGGATTAATCCATTATGCTGTTGACAGAAACAAAATGAAATAATAATTTGTCGTGGAATTCGACGAGGCATTCGGGAATACATTTGTACATATACTTATATGAATGCGAGTATATATATCTATGTGCATGTACACGTGTCATCAATCACTTCCTCTAGGCGAGAGAATCCGCGGTGCCAGTACATTAGCTCCTTAATTAAAGCCTGTACATCTGGCGCATTGCCCGCGTCATACATTTCAATTAATTCTTGTCACCAAACAAATTTGCCTGACGCCTATTTAATTATTAATCAAAGTTATATTGACAAATTGTTTTTGTTCTACATTGAATTTATTGGCTAACAATAAAATTTTAATATAACTGGGTCACCGATACTTCCAATCACTTCCATTAAATTAAATTGATGTTTGGTTACGTTGGCTACAGGTGTATTGCTATCAGGGTAATTTTATTGAATAGTTTCGTAAAGTAATTAATATGTTGTCGTCTAAAACCTAGTTTGTAAACAAACTGCCGCTTGATAGTACGTAGATGGGGTTTGTGCTCTATATAACTTGACCTGACCAACCCTGTCCATTTACTATTAAACTTTGATGACTTTCCACTAGAAGTAATACAATACTTCGCTATTAGTGCTGTTAAGGCATAGTTTTCAAGTAAAACAGATCTAGTTTCTTCGAAACAAGCGACAGAGTTGTATTCAAAACAACTGGTGCAGTTTTGTTTATTTGAAGCATAGAAATACGAAGTTACACTCTTTTAAGTTTAAGTTTAATGTTAACATATGACTAGAAAAATATATCTTCCAGTAAAAACTGAGATAATAAGGCAAATTCTTGAAGTAAGGGCGAGTGATTTGACAAAAACAACAACTAATGCCAAGGACGTAGACAGTTGCAGAATGCTATATGGTGAGATATATATATAGTGGTGAATTTTTTTCATTAGTATGACTACTACTGCCCATGGACACTTGTATATCAAATGATACAAGTGTGATGCTTCTCTTCTCGCAATCCTACTTAGAAAGAGAGGCAACGAAAGAATTTCTATATTAATAAATTAAATTATATTTAATGATAATTCAATAATTATTTCGTAATGATAGTAATGGCTATTTATTAAATAACTTTACTTCATAACTGTTATTTATTTATTTATTATTTACATACCTTGATTTCTTCACGTTACTTCTCTTGTTCTGAAATCCGTAAAGCCTATAAACCTTTAGAAAGCAGCATAGAAACCTACTAGTGTCTTTAAAATACACACACTAGAAAAATGTAACCCTTTTTCTTAAACTGTTGGGTAAAAACAAAACTAAACCAACTTTGTCGTATTGTTTAAGCTTCAATATAATACAAACCAATTGAAGGTAAGAAGTTATCCCATAGAATTGTCCAGACCCACTTTTTATGCAAGGGGTTCTAACTCGAAAACTTTCTTGCCAATCCGTTTGGCATTTCCTTTGGGGCGAACAAAAAGAGACTTTTTGTGAAATTTTATGAAAATTGGTTAGAAACGGTGTGGGGTTATAACTCGAATTGCAATAGCATATGAATAGACGAAATAGGTGAATACATTTTTGTGGAATGTTTTAGGAAAGACGATTTTATGACGTTTCTTTTTCACTACAGAAATTACTTGGGAGGTACGTTAAAAAAATATGTAGAATATCACGTAATGTACAAATAACTGTTGCATGTATTGTTGATATTAAGTTCATAAATTTTAAGAATTAGCTTATAAAACGTTTGAACTGTTATTTAACGGAAAGCAAGGTATCTCCTCGTCTACGTACTTTCATCAAATCGTAAATATTTTATTACATACAAAGTCCTTTAAAATTTGAGTCTATACCTACATAAAGTGTATACCAGGTGTACAGTCAGGAGTCATAAGTGCAATACCACTGTAACATTCATATTCGCACGCCGGTTCTGTTCCTATTTACGTGTGTGTGATATTTAAATGTACACATACGTTATAACAAGGTAATACAAACGTATAATGTTGATTGATTAGATACATGTGTGCAGAATACTGGATAAAATATATCTACCTACATTTGACTTCTTTGTTTTGAACTCTCGGTGACAGCATTTATTTGAAAGTGATTCATAATTTTGTAAAACTAGTAATTAAAAGTAATCACGATATCGTACGATAAGTTCACTTTCAGATCACGAGGGGTGACTGTTCGAGTCTCTCAGAGTCTGATAGCTTTTTGGTGTTGTTGTTTTCATGACAATACAGGTTCATTTTCTTAATTTTGTTTCTTTAAAATGACTGTAATTTATGAGAGCAAAGATTGGTTATTTTTAAAAGAAGTTATTATTTTTAATAGGATAATTCATTTTCAATCTTCAGTATAAATAAAATATTAGAAACAAAAAAGAAATTAAGTGTATCGTAATATATAACAGTCAGCGTCATAAAAAAGTATATTAAATTTAATATTAAATATATAATACTAACTGTTACATATAAAACCTAATTCGGAAGTTAAACCAATCTTTTCCTGGGCAGTTTATGGATGGGTGATCATTTCTTAACACTCTGAGACGGCTCCTACAAACGTTATAAAATTTTGCTACCGTCAGTCTACATATTGTATCAAATCTACCCTAAACTTATAGCGTATTACTTTGAATTAACGATTTGTATTCTTCGACGTTCGTTTAGTTATTACTTACACACATGTAGCCTGTGTATATGTGTAATATACATTAATAGAGAAAGGTCATAAGTCTAACTTGTTTATAATTTACATGCAGACAGGTAAAAGCTTTTAAAATAACATACAAACTTAAGTGAGCTAATAAAATAGAAAATGACACGTATTGTCGATAGGTAAATTTTCATATTTTTATTTGATAAACAGTATATTTATTTGTGAATTCGAGTAGACATCCATATTTCATGTAGCGACTGCCACGGTTGGACGTGGACGTGAATTATGACGTCAGCAAGCGAGCAGGATACGACCTGCGACACGTCATTGGATCGGTATTGGGCCCTTGTTTCCGATAGCTCAATAAATCTGTTTAAACTTTGTCGTTTTGAGCGATTAATTGAGGGTTAAAATGTTAAATAATATTGGGATAATTTTGTCAGTAATATTCCGGTTAAAAGTTATTAACTTTATTACAACATGTGAATTTAAAATATGTTTAAAAAGAAATTGTAATATCCTTGATAATGTTTAGTCATTCAAATGGCAGATGCATATTTATTTCATACATTTAAGGGCTTGAATGACCAATTGAAATGGCAGATGCATATTTGTTTTATACATTTAAGGGCTTACATTTTATCAACAATAATTTTGGTCTAACCTACATAGTGTTCAAGTATCTTCTATACCTATATCTATACCCACCACATATTTTGACCATGAAATGTTAAAAGCCAAACATTACTAAACACAATAAATATGGTGATTTTAAGTTTAATTACGACAGTTCACTGTATATCTTCAAAGTATTTCTTCTTTTTGATACATATCTCGTTCCAAAACTACCTACTCTCCCTTGCCTGTAAGAGGTTGTAAGTTAAAAAATGAGCAGCAATAAAGCGGTCACACTCTAGATCTTTATCACGAAGGCCATGTATTTCTTAATCCATATGAGTGTAGAACACTTTGTTGTACCTTTAACGAAGACAAATGAAACCCACCTGTCTAGCAGTATTACAGAATAGGCTCTCAAGACACTAGATATAGTATTTGTATCTGAAATATTTGTGTTATATTTCGTTCTCAAAATGTTTTCCCTAACTAGATTGGAGTCGACTTTCAGCCTACCACGACACGGCTGTAGTTAATTTTCTTAACTTTATTAATTTACAACACATATCGTTTAAAAATAAATTTTGTTATGTAAAGTTCCGTGCGACATATTTGTTGAATTCCTGAACTAAATTCTTTATTTACGTATACCGTTAATATATAACCAGACTGTGCAGGCTAAGCAAAGCGTAAACATGATAATATAACATTAATAAAGTATTGCCATCCAGTCGATAACTTTAGTAACGATCGATCAATCTCGTTGTTACAAGCGGTCATCACGACCTACTTATTTACCATAACATAACAATCTCGTTCCCTCATTTCATAGAAAATGCCATACGTATATACATACGGCAAACGATGTAGTTGGTGATTTTTATTTGTCTTTTGAGTATTATTCCAGTAAGTATGTATATTATTATACATTTGCGTGTGTACTACGTGTGTGAATTGTAAATAGCTCGTTTCTTAATAGACATTGACAATTAAAAAAATAAGTTCAGTTCAGAAATGTAGAAAGTGATTTAATAAGTATAATATTAAAATGATTTCATAGTTCATGAAAAGTAATAAAATACATATATTAAATAAAAAAAAATGATAAGTTCTAATACAGAACGTCTTGACTATAACAGTTTGGACGTTAAATAATCTAGCCTAAAATCATTCCATCTAATAATTTATTTAATATAATAATATAATAAGCGATTAACCTTTTGAGAAATCAATCATACGCAATCATGAAGATATTCTATAAACTGATTTACCGCTATACAAACTGGTATAAGCAGTCAACTATCAAAGCCGACGTAGAATTGAGAATATGACGAAGGATATACACGTATAATGTGGAATAAAACAAAGTATGGAGGATGAAATTCTGATATAGTAAAAGTAAAGCCGCAGGCAAGCTCCAGTTATATAAAACTGATGAAAATGTGGACGCTATCGGAAGTTTAGCATCTCCTTACATTATTTCAGCTCCGTGGGTTTCATGCAAAGTCTTAGCCTTGACCGATTTTTTATGCATTCAACTATAAATATTTGATAAGTTTGCTGAACCGGGTAAAACTGGCCCCTTTGTGTTACATACGGAATATTTTTATGTTAAGATATGTATATGAGTTTAGTTTTATGATAATGATCTTGTTTTTTTTATGTAGATAATCTCCAGAAGTTAAGGTCACATAAGAATTATTGAAAGAAATACAACCTTCTTTAATAGCTTTTTCTAAATCAGTTAAATTCTGTATTGCGAAAATCTATGATGTTCCAGGACTGGAAAAAATTAAAATTATTTAATAAAAAAAATTCTAGATGAAGAGCCTGCCAAAGTGACTCTACTCTGCCTGATGGAAAGCATGAATAGAATCCAAACAGTTGTGGGCACCACACTTATTGCAAATGCTGACAATGCAGTGTGGTGGCCCACACTATGGCGGCCTAGTGAGATGCTTTATCACACCACGCTTGGGGACGTAAATGCTATTCTGGGATTTTCTAATTAGATTCAGAGACAAAGAGGATCCCCTGAAAAAGATAAAAAGGGTATTTTCTAGGGGTGAAGTAAGTGTTGATAATATTATACATGTGAGTGAAACCATATTAAGGATAAATTTTTAATAAATTTTAAAATTATCTTAGCCATCTTCTTCAATCTACTTAAATATTATTGTCTCCTAATATAATCATCTACAATGCAACTACTTTATTAAAGACAAATGTAGAAATGCTCACCTAATATGTAGACTTGGATTCGACACATCCTATACACTAGAATAAATAAAAAAATATCTAATGTGGGTTTGTTACCTATACTTTCACTTCAATCTAAAATTTAACATACACGTCGTAAAGGACATAAAAAAAGAAAAAACTCTTCACGTATGTTTATTTTAACTGGTTCACGAAACAAATTTGTGTTAACATGCCAAGGCAGAGGTTAAATAGTGGAATCTGGAGTGAACATCTTAGTAAGATATTCAATCACGTTTGAAGAAATTTAGCATGCAAGACCTATCGATTGTTATCTTATCGTTTAGTTATTCATAACTTTGTACCAATATGAGACTATTACATAAATCAATAGGAATTACGAACGATCTTATACAAAGGAAAGAGTAATCACACAATTATGACAAATTGAAATTGTTTTTAAGCAGGACGGAGACACGTATTAATATATTTTAAAATACAACATTTGAAGACAATATATGTTGTTTGTTTGGCAATGAAAAAATCGTTAGTTCAAAAACTCAATATCTACTGATGTATACGATTTTTTTTTTATATTTTACACACAATCACAAGTTATTTCTTGTGTTATATACGTACGCTTCTTTATATCTTTATTTAATGTTTATTTATTATTTATATTTTATACTATCACCATTGGATAAAATTAGTATGATTATGACAATTTTTTAGTAGTCACAAAGAAAATCTAAAATTTGGCTGCAATTAAGACATATATAATAGTTAAGTAAATTATATACGAGTACATTACTTGTGTATTATTACTGATGTTTGAATTTGTTCATTTTTTTTTACGAGATTTCAATTTCGTTTAGGGTCAGCGTAATATGTACAAACATAGCAAAAGGTTTTGTCTGGTGTGTATAGCCGGCGATCCGTCCGCGTGGCGTCAATCCTCCTTGGGAATGTAATTGTTTTCGGACGGGACAAAGAGATACGGTACCTATATCAGGCTAAAGAAAACAAATACTTCAGCAGAGCTAGGATAAGTGTGCTACTAGGATTCGAAGAGGTCGCCGGGTCGAGGTCACGTACCTATCTATAAATCCGTATGAGTCAATCGTGCTATATGATTGTAGAAGCCACTATCGCAGTGACATCAGTTTGTCCTCTTAGTATATCTACCAACTGTACAACAATACATCTGATTATGTTTATAAATCAAAGTTCGAATACTGCTCTTGTTATCATATTCTTATGCTGATAAACAGTTACAGTAAAGTACCTTGTGGATATATATGTACAATACCGACACGCTGTCTCGCCTATGTATCTCCATAAAATAATAGAGTCGAAATTTATTCATTAATTTTCTTCTTTTCGTATTTAATCAATAATATCAGTCTTGTATCCAAATTTTATTTTCTATGTTTTTATGTACATACATTAAGTCTTTTCTTTATTCCGTCAGTTAAATACGACAACCATTCCACGGGTGTCGTAAAGAATACAGTGTGATGACACTCCGTGTTGTTAATCCGTCACCACATGGACAATTAATTTTATCATCTCCTAATCATTATTCTCAATCGCCACTTGTCTTCTTCTTGTAATAGATACATAGTGGCAACGTAGGTGGTGATAATTAGGTGGTAATATGCAACTTCAAAAAGGTGTAAACGCTGTTTAATCATATATATTTATTTTCTTTTGCAAAATATGTCAGTTTATTCTGTCTTTCCACGTTCTGTTTTATTCCGCTGGTTGTTAAGTAATAGCATGTTTCCTTTGGATTCTTATAAGTGAAGTGTGATCACATCTAGACAACAAAAGATTGAGAATTTGCCCTAGTTTTAATGTTGAATTAAGGTGTGATTTTGTATAGAAATAATACTTATATCGTGTAGTATAATAACTAGTGTGTTGGTTGTACAATACCCGTTGTGGTATTGCTCTAATACACTGCTCTAATTATTCTTAATAACCTCCTATGAAATAGGTATTTCATAGGAAAACATGGACCATATCTTATCATCTATCACCAAATCGAATGCAGGACAATGAACTATATACAGGCTTTTTGTATGTATGTATAATATGATGATAAAATAAAGTAAGACAAGATGGAATGTAACAGATTTATGTTGAGTTTAAAAATGACTAACTGTAAAAATCCTTCTTAACATGCAGAAGGCAAAAGTTTTATGGGAGCCGAGGTAGAGATAAATGTATGTAATACACCGATAATGGAGCTGCCACTGTGCGTGTTTAAAACCATCAGTATGTGGTTTCAAAATTTAGTTGTACAAAAATATTAGGAAATTCGTGGAGAATCTATATACGATCATTCGAAAGCAATGTTGTTCATTAAGACACAGAACTTATCAGAGATCTTACAGCATGCTAAAGGCGTAGCTAACCAATGGAACTTTCAAATGCAGTATTACTATAATTGTTATTGCAATTTTTATTTGGCATAGTTTTAATGACTTTTCCTATTCTTTAACTTTAATGTAATTCATCCTACTACTTTCCTGTTTTAAACTTAAGTAAGTCATTATATTTTAATAGCCTTTGTTTGTTGCCGAGTTTTGCTCTTTCATACGAATATGTCACGTTAAAGACATTAAGCACATTTGTGAAATAGAACACTCTCAAATAATCTAAATTCGTAAAATAAATCCCGAAGATTATGAAAGTGATGAAATACTAAACTTAATTCCTAGGCATTACGATTAGGACAATAAAAAAAAGAATAAAAAATGGAATACATCATTAAGAAGTTTAAAATATAACTTGATTTATACATTTTTTAAATCGCTTTTTAATTGACCATTACATATATATCCATTCTAAAAAATTATAAAAATATTTACCAAATCTAAAAGAAAACTTTATTAGTTTTTTGATCTATTACTTTATTTCTATTTTAATGTTATGAGATGTCTCATTACATTAACTTAGTTTGGTTTGCATTATGCAAATATAATATTACATAGAATGTTAGTAAATAGTATCAAAATAATATTATTTACTTGAGTGAAATGTTCTTCTATCTCGTTATGAGACTGATCCATTAGCAAATAAGCTTTTACTCTTAACATTTGTTTTTAACTCAGAAACAAGTATCAAAGAGACAATCAATAACATAGCGAAAATACTCTTTCAATTTTTTTTGAACAGCGCCATCTATATACAGTGCTGTTGCCATTTTCTAAATAGTTCAACCATGTGCCGTACGATGGCGCTACAAGAAAATTTGTATTGTTGGCAGCTCGTGTCCTACACATGTAATGTCTCGTACCCCCACATAGAGGGCGCTGAACAAAAGTATTTATTTTTAAACTCGCGTATATAACACTTAACACCTCAGTGTTTGACAATGCCGCTTTTATTTATGAAACATAATATTTTGAAATAGGAATCTATATTAAATATATTTATTGCCGGCTTTGTATAATTTATTTGTTAACATTCCGCATTGATTGTTTAAAACTGGAATTGTATGATAAAACACAATAAAACTCAAACTGAGGCTTTAAAATTATTGAAAATATTATTACATTAATTACAAATAAGGTTATCAAAATGAAATTAATTACCTATTATTTGCGTTCATAAAGTCATCTTTATTATGGCAAATGTCTATCTACAATAGCTTTAATCCAAGCTCCAAACATATCAAATGATAAATAAACAAATGTTCGATTTTTTCAAATATCAATATTAGAGCATAACTAGGTTCTACTTAATTAGAGAATCTTAACAATGGAAAACCACCTTTTCCTAAAATACTCTTCATAACTATAGGTAAATCAAGCAACCGTGTCGATTGCGACAATTTCTTTTGGCACTATTATTATATTTATTTGTTAGAAGGAGAAGGTTCAGCCTTCGGTCTTAATTAAATATAGTTTAATATATTATGACTATATATATATATTGCTTTATTTTATGGGTCAATTTTGTACTAGATTATATGGGTATTTAATTATTTTTCATTTAAAAATACACCAATGTAAAGTGAACGTCACAAAATTTAAACGATACTCTATTTCTTTAGGTAGGTATGATTTTTTAGTAATGTTGTTATGTGTATATATATGTAATTATGTGAGATCTACTGTTATGGTCCAGTAATTAATGAAGACCGATTTCGCTAGGTATAACTAGAAACACCCGAATGAATCAGTTATTGCCAGCGTCTTTCTGAAAGAAAATAAACAAAGATGTTAACATTTTTAGATAGAGAAATATATAATATCGTGTTTGCTGCCTATTTATTTTCTAGTAATACAACAGGATCTTACAGATGCTGTGTACTTAGAGCGTAAATAACACTTTGTAGGTTAGAGTAAATAAGAATAAGAGATTTAGTACCCGTGTTTTTTCTATAATTTAAGTAGCAATTTGATGAAAACATCCTTCTAACACGTTAATAATAATTTCTTATTTCTTATCAGCATCTAACCTCCGCTTTGGAAACAAAATGAATACCCGAGAAAAAGGAAAATTCATATGTTACCCTCAAAATCTTCAATGAGGTTTTCGAGGGTCAGCTTGATTTTTTTTAGATTGGATTTAACATAGAAAGTAGTCTCAGTTTTTACCTCAAAATCCTACTTACCCACGGTTTTACAACTTTGAGGGTAAAATCAGAACTATAGAATCAACATTTGACCCTCAAAAACCTCAAACCATATAAAAATTATCCTATACGGCTTTGAACCTCAAAAACCTCATATGATGTAACCTCCCATTAAATTTACCACCACTCTTTTTATGTAGAGGAGTATTCCATACCAAATCGGATAGTTAAAAAAAAAATATTTTTTATTTTTTCTCTTTTGACATTTTTTAGTACTCAAAAACAGCATTTTGGTAAATTTTGAAGTTTTTTCAATTATAATAGTTTAAAAAATTTCAAATTATTAGAAAAAACATTTTTTTTTAATTTAGTCTTCCGAATTATTGTTATAAAAATCTCATAATAAATCGGTAAAAGTACTACAAAATGCCGCAGCAGAAAAAAGTCTTAAATAAAAACTAAAACTTATATTTTTTTTTCTGAACGATAAATTTTCTAAGTCCCAGCTACAACTTTCCGATGTATGAGTGTTTTGAGGGTAAAGTTAAGATTTCAAATCTATGGGTAATCCATATTTAAACCTCATAGCCTTCAATGAGGGTTTTGAGTGTTAAAATAGAGTTACTTTTTGTGCGGCAAATAAAAGATCAAAGGAATTGAAGATTTTGAGGTCAAAAATGGAACTTGTTTTTTGACTCGGGTAAATTTCATTCTGTTTTAAAGATAAACAAGTATTGGATATATTTGGTGGACTTTACTTTTAGAACACCTATACTTAGAACAACAATTTGTAGTTCACAAAGTATTGCCCCACGTGGGGATTTGAACTTACAACACTCAGCGTGATAGAAAGCCGCGAAGTGGTCGCTTAAGCCACTATACCATCCGAGCAGTCACTCACTGTTATAATTATAACAAAATTAATTTCCTTTAACGCATTTATTGTTATAACTAGTATTAAAAAGTAATGTTATAGATATTATGCGTAGTTAGGTAAATTTTAAAATATTATTTTCAGCAATGTTATCTTCTAAAAACAAACTCGTTTTATTCAGACCTCCAACACAAAATATATCGCATTTAATATAAATTCGGAATAAAAGTGTTAAACGTACGTCAAACACATACCATTGAATAATCTTTTAGCTCACAGTTTCCGACAATTTAAAAGGTACTCATCCCAAATCAACATAAGTCATAAAATGTTTGTTTGTCTGTCTAATCGTTTGTACTGGCTAATAATGTGATGATAAATCTTGTTGATATACAATAAACTGGCTCACTTTGGAAAAGAATTAGCTGGAATGCGCAACTTTGTCTGTGTTTCTTAAAATTAATAAGTTTTACCTGTTTTGCCTTATTTTTCACTAATGTTGATCGTAAGATGATGTCCTTATATAGCCTTCCTAGATAAATAAGCTATCCAATGCTAACATAATTATTAATTTGAATAAATAGTTGTTGAATACTACTTTAAAAGAAGCCAATAAAACAAATGCAACTTTGTTATAATAGTCACTTGATTATATACCCTGTTTCTAAATATAAGGATACATTGTACATATAAAATGTATTTTTCCTAGAGCTTTCATCAAGTATACAGCCTAACAACAGCTCTATGCGCGATAATAATCAGAAAAATACCACCGCGTTTGTTATTAGCCTCCCCTGGCGTAACAATTACAAAATTAAATAACTAACAAGGCAGGTAGCGTAGTTTTTACAATAATAAACGTAGATAAGAATTATAACAGAGTTGCTGCCGATTCCTCGTGAGCATTACTTTGACAATGATTTTAATGTATAATATTAGTAAGTATATATTTTTTAATTACATTTTGTTGTTTAACTGCCAATAGAAGTATGTTTACTAAAAGTATTTTCCAAAGGATATTTACTAGTTTTTATATGAGTATGATGAACAATTATTAGTACTTAATTATCATCATCATCTCGGCCGAAAGACGTCCACTGCTTTACATAGGCTTCGTCACAACAACCGCTCCAGTGCTAACCACATCCAGAGGTTGGTCACGTCTTTAATCAAATCGGACCAGGAGGCCTATCAACGCTTTTTCGTTTTAGTAGTTATTACTATGTGTATGAATATAACAGTTTTATACAAAGTATTGATAACAAAAAAATAATGAAGATATTTTATAAGAATGTACATATTAAGTGATGTTACTCTATCCATTTATAATTTAAGTGTGTACTCATAAAGAGAATTCTTGTACGTATTTTTGAGAAAAAAAAATGGTTGCCTGTAAAGTCGGTTTTACGGGCGAAGATTTTACGTGACAACGTCTTTTTCTCGGTAGAATATTTATTGATATGAATATAATTAAATTGCACAATAGAAAGCACTCCATATTTTCACTACAGACACAGCTGACGATACTTTAACCACACGTGTGAACTTGTATTGTGACGCTTTCTTGTTTTTCCAACGCCAAGAACGTTCGAGAAAGACAAAGACAGAGACACAAGCATGCGCTGATTCAATGCGCCTAATTCTCTAGTGCTGCGCGCGCGGCAGACCGATCATAGTTGAGTGGGAGAGAGACGCAAGGCATTCGGCGGGCCTCTCTCTCGTTCGGTGACTCATCGTAACGTTACCGGGCGTTACACTTTTTCATAAGTGACTCCCAGCCGCAACCTAATTTAAGACGTTGTCACGTCAAAAAATCCAAATGGTGTAATGTAGCCTTTGCAAGATTTATTTTCCACATACGTTACGTGACTTAGTTTAAGTATAAAAGAAGTAGTACAAAAGTTTTCAAACACTATGCCTTATTGTTAGACGCGCACAGAATATATATAATATCTTTATTTTACGTTAAGAGTTGACCAATTCAAAATAAGAATATGTACATGCTTCAATATATTTTACAATCTTGGATATATTTTCTAATAATTCACTGGGTTGTGTATATTTTCTACTTTACACTCCGTTATGTGGTAATAACACAATTTTAATAGTTAATATTGTGGTGTAATCTACAAGCACCAGGTGTCTATTAGTTCATTAAATTACGACCTATGTCGTAAAAACCTCCGTTTGGTTGTAATAGTTAGAACGAGTCTAAACCGCCATGTTTTTCTGGTTCTATAGAATTATTTATAGCTTGACGATAATAATATTACAAGTATTTCTGCAGATGTGTAATACTGGTTACTTATCGATTTGCAATGATTTTATTGTTACTTCTACTAGTGTAAAGTTTATAGTTTAATATGACACTTTTTACTTTTTCAATTGCTGCGAATTTGTCAAAACAAATGACATGTGAGATATTTACATATTTTAAAAAAGTTCCTGATCAGAAATGTTTGTAATTTCTATGATCAATATCATTAAAGATTTACGTAATCCATCATTACTTATTTCTGTTAGTTGTTACATGTTATTTTAATATCAAAGGTATTAAACCTTTGATCGCTAAAGATATGACTGTGTTCAACTTTTTAAAACTAGTGTATAGGTATGTGGTTGAGTATATAATTATCCATATAATCAAAAAAATATTTTTTTTCTAAGGTTTTGTGACAAAAGAAGTATGAAGTTAAGCAGGTAACATCATTACACTAAGTATGGCCTGAATTATACTCGTAGCTACCAATTCAACAAACGTGATACCTGCCTTATTGGATTTCTAAAAAGCAAATATTTTTTACGAACAATTTCAGACAAATATCGTGTTACTAATGCGTGTGGTTTCAAATAAGAAGGCATAAGAATGTTTTCTATGTTTTCCTTTGTATTTACACAAATAGAAAAGTTTCAAATCTGGTGTGGGTGATTTTACGGATCAACTGCCGTCTGGCCTTTGTGACCCTGCAAGAATGTTTACTGTTAACTAAGGTTAAGAAAGCCACATTTTATACATTATACTGAGATAAAGAAAGGTAAATGATTATAGTTTAATTGCAACATGTATAATATATAATCCAGAAACGTATATATTTTTTACGCATAATATATAGCTATAAACAATTGTAAATGATTTAGGGAATTTCAACATTTACCGAGATTGTGTATTTAGTATATATACATATATGTGCTAACACATGTCACACACGGCCGTCTGATCCCAAACTAGGCAGTGCCCGTACTATGGTAACCAGACCGCTGATAAACATACTTATATATTTCTAAATACGTACATATTATAGATAAATTACACCCAGAGACAGATCAAATGATCATGTTCATCACACAAAAATGTGTCCTGGGTGGGAATCGAAACCATGACCTTTGGCTCAGCAGTCACGATCACTAACCACTAGACCAACAAGCTTGTCATTAGTCATTATCAATCATTCGAATGAAATTAATTCAGATGTAGTGCTCTTTTTATGAAAGACCTGTAACCAAATTTGAATGTTTAATAGTTATATAGAAAAGAAATAGGTAGATATAATAACTAACAAATAACTTTTTATCATTAATTTGTACGATTTAAATAGTTTTAACAAATGTAGTTAGAATTGCCATTACAGAAATTAATAACTCAAAGGTATTAAATGTGCTTAAAACGTTGGACAGGCTGTAGTTTGTATTGACTACTAAGTACTGCTATTATTATCTTTTATAGTTTTTTTTCATAACTTTTTATAATAACCTTTTAATAACTTGAAGTTTTAAGCAAGTTTTAGTGGCCTTTGTAAAAAGATAAATACTTTCGCACCTGTGGTCGATATCTAAAGAGGTTCTAATCTGCTTGATGTGAAAGTGACTCATTGACGAATAAATATGTACATATTAAACTATGTTTGAATTTGTGCTTTACTAAACTATGCTAAAGACTGAAAGTACTTTTTTATTTAGATCATTAACTGATTACTCTGTTAACTGCATTCGTATAGAACAGTTGACATGTCACGTAAAATTGATGACTTTGATTCTTTAACAAAAAAGAAAGGTTCATTTTAAACTATTTGATTGATACTTAAGATTTACGCTTTATACTTAGATTTAGTTTAAGAAAATTTATGTTCAATACTTTTTTGTTGAATGTCAATAGCGGCAAAATTATTTTGTCTAGATTGGATGCAATCAGTACGTATGCGTGGAAAAGTATCTAAAATTATTTTAAGTTTAGTATTTTATGGAAATGCTAACGTAACTACATTTCTTACAACTTATTTATACAGGTTATTACTCCAAAACTATAATTTCAACTTTCCCCTTATAAGTGAAAGTTATTAGGGCCCACACATAAAAAGTTTTGTTTAGGACGCAATGGGATCGGTTTAATATTAAGCCCGTTTATTATTATAGTTTAGAAATTCTCTGGATAAATTGAATTCCTTACATAAAGTGGCGATCCTTGAAATTCTTGGGTGCTAATTAAGATTTTGGCTTATAGGCCAAGTTTGTTATGGCCTTAATTTATTAGTATTTGATTTGTTAAGAATGTTAATTGTTCTCATTACTGAACAGTAGATTATTACACCTTTTTGTAATAAATGTAAAGTTTGCATTTACATTAATTTATATTTTTTTTAAAGTTATAGCTTATGTATAGCATTTTATACATATTTAGGAACAGGTTTAATTACTCATAGCAATGTTATGAAACTAATCTAAGTGTTATGGTCAAGCATATTTTTATTCAATATTTGACAGTAGCAGCCATGTTTCGATATATGTCTTGTATGCTTACAGAAAACTGGTGCTCAGCAATCGTTCTGATTTCATTACTGTGGCAGTGTGCTTAGAAGGCCCAATATACCTAGTAAGGATCAGTTGATTTGTGTGTGTTGCATATTTTTGACTTTTGGGTCGCAGGTCGACCATCCACGGTGGTAGTCCCTTCCAACACTCTCGCTTGCTTCTTTATCCCCAAATCATTAACAAAAAAGAGGTTTGACTCATGTACGAAAACGCTTATACACATGGTTACGATAAAATTTGTTAATATATAGAAAATATAATTACTGATTTCAATACTAGACATTAAAATACACGCTTAAGTGAGCAGTAGGTTTTTGTTTTAGAAGTCGTAAATGTTGTTGTTGTGTAAAAGTCAAAGGGCACCGATAATAAAAGTGCCTGTTGAAGAAACCATTGCCGAGTTGACAGACAAAGTATAACTTTAAACACAGACTAGTGTGCGATTTCGTGGATGTCAAACTTTTACCATCAGTTCGTTTTGTTTCGATCTCAAATGTTATTTTTTCAAATTCTCAGCAAATTTTTAAAATTACGTGTTAGTTTTGCTTACAATTTGAATGAAAACACCCTCACTGACACCTTCTACCCTTAGATTAACCTATAAATATTGTATGGATTGTTGGTACCACAGTGAAAGTTTACCGTAGCCCAGTGAAATTAAGCAATTACATGCAAGTTCTAAAACTTTGCAGGAAAATGAGGAAAACAACAAACATCGTTTTATTTTCCTACATTTGCAATTCAATTGGTCTGGCTAGTTGAAATGACTTTGCAACATCAGATTAAGCGTAATTGTTTGTGCTATTATTTTTGAATACAAAGGCTTTCTTGTTCTAGTGTTTTATATAACTGTTTTTTTTTAAAGGCTTAAATCTGTGATATGATTAGATACCTAATTGCTCTCATATATCAGTATAGATAAAGAAAAAATAGTAGTTATTTTACTTATATATTTATTACCAGTTTTGAAAAAAATATGACAACCCCGGGATATCGCGTCATCAAATACTGTAAAAAAAACAAATTGTTTAAGCGGATACCGGGAAACTGGTAAACAACTTTAAAAAAATATATCCAATAAACCAAGCATTTATGTGTTCATTTTTTGTAGTTCATAAAAACAAGTTACCACGCATGTAGCAATTTCCATTGAAAAAAACACTAAACCCAGAACGACATAGTTCATCTAAAATTTCATTATTTGTATTTTCCATCGGTCCACGCTTTGGTTTTATGTAAATACGTTTGTGCATGACACACCGCAAAACTTTGTCGAAATGAGTTTGTAACGAGGGCCCGTGGACGCGTGACGCGTGTGTAATACGTGACGACTACCATTATACAACAGTTCTGGTTTGTGCTTCGAACAACAAATTTTGTCTGCTGTGACCGATATGAGTTTCATATCGTTATTACTTTTATGAAGTAACAAAGCAACGTATTGAGATAAATGGCTTCACACGGCCACATGCTCACTCGACGCCGTGCTGTAACCACTTTTCAATTATAAGAGTAATCATTGCATTGCATTTATCTCTCTACTTGCATGAGTGAATCTACGGTGCTCGAAAATTTTTGCCCGTTTTTTCAACTACGTCTTTCAAATTACACTGAAGAAACATAACCCAAAAAACCTAACTGTGGCGTTTGGTACTATTTGGTACGAAAATTAAGTCTGGTATTGGCAGTCTGGATGAATCAGGAAACCGCTGTACAATATTTGCCTATGAAAATTTTATGTTATATGTATTTTATAATAAAACTATCATTAACATTTTAAGTAACATTAGGTACAGAAGTGTAGTGTTCTACTTAAAATTATTCGTATGCTGTTTTTTAGATTAAAAAATATTTAATAAAACAGGTAATAATATTATGAAGATGTTTTTTAAGTAAGATCAAAGAAACGATGAAGTAACAATCGACTACACGCATGGTGTAGTGGTTTAAGCGGTCGCCACGCCGCTCTTCTACTACGGCGAGTGTTGTAGGTTCAAACCCCACATGGGACAACACCTTATGGAATTCACAAACTATTTTTCTGAGTCTGGGTGTTGTTTGTGTCTGTTTCTTGTATGTTTATAAAGTCCCCCGCTACACATGATATGTTCCTAAAGCGGGTGTTGCCTTTAAAAAAAAAAAGAAAGAAAAATAAAGCAGAAATCAAAATTTCATTTAATATCAAACAAGCCTCTTCACTTGCTCCAAAGTTGACAAACCTACTACAGATTTCTCTGTATCACCGCCTACGGTGTCCAGTACGCTTTGTACTATTTTTAAAAGCGATAGATGAAACAAAATGGGTTAAGATTTTTACAGTTTGCAATGACAGAAGGCACTACCTGCCCTGTGTGGTTTGAAATAAAAATTCAACGTTCATAATAAGAGCTGTTGCCGGTTGCAATATACAAGCAAATACTGCAAGGCCTCTGTTATTAATTATGACTCTTGAATAACATACTGATAATCAAAGTTAACAGTATTAATCCAGTGAAAATAAAGTTACATAACATAAAGGCACGTCGATTGCCCAGAGGGGTAGGTACTTTCTTACGTCCTGACACACGTCTTTTGCTTCTTCCTGGTACTTTTCATATGGCCTTTCTTCAGAACATCATCAATTTAACCGGTAAATGCTCACCGTGAACGACCTCTTCTGTCATTTACACACACATTCGCTCTATAAATTTCTTTTGTGAATCTTCTATCATCCATCCTATCTACGTGACCAATTCACGTAAATACGATAAAGTTACATTTTAGAATTTCCTTAAAACTGTACAGTATCTATAATGTACATTTAATGAGCATATAATGAGGCTTGTGGCTCAGTAACCGTGTATGTTGATACTTTACAAAGTTAAACAATCTTAACCAGGTCAGCTTATGACGGGTGACCATTCTTAACATACTATACCATCGGTCCCAGTCTCCATATGAACATCTTTAGCAATTGAACAGTTACGGATAGTTGGTGGAACCCTATAAAAATCAACAACAGTCTTTCTATAGAACTTGATATCGCTTAGTACTTGGATTGTGGAGGTCTGATGGCAGTCATTCAACATAAAAAGCGAAATTCAGCCGTAGCGTGGCGGACTTAAAGCCGACTCAACGTAATTTGGGCAAAATAATTTGAGGAAAAACACTAAAATATTATATCATTTGTATTGTGTTGTCCGTTTACGCTCGAAGTTGTGACAGTGTGGGTAGCAGTTGAAGACATTATTACATTGCTACAGCTTTAATATATACTCTCAAGTAATATATATTTGTGTATTAGTTTTAGTTATACTATCATGCGAATTGTATTATAACTCTTATTGAGAATAAATATTCAAACTTGTTATTAAAATCATATACAATTAACCTAAGTAAATAAATATATTAAATTAGTCTGTCTGTCTACCAGCTGTATTTTCAAAACGACTTGTTCATAGTCCCATAGTTCTTTATGGCAATAAAATTCTGAGTCCATTAAAAGTCATGTCAGTTTTCAAGATCCTTCTACAGCTAAAATATACTCGATGGGGTTACAAACATGCCATTACTTAGTGGTAATACCCTCCACGTAGTTTGAAATAAACATATGTTAAAACCCACATGTTGCTAAACACATATTATAAGACTTCTAATAAGCCTAAGTCAGTTTAATTGTATTTATTGTACTAAAATTTATTTTAGAAACTTAATTTTTAACTTTCAATTTCAAATTTCATTATTTGTTTATTTATTTATAATTCTGCATGTAAATGTCATGTCATGTCATGTGTGTCTAAATGTATTGTACATTTGTTTGTAAGGTAGTAGAGCCACGCTGATTTCAGCATTAACGGGCCGGCTCGACCGGGGCAGTACTACCCTCTCACAGAAGACCAACCTAAAGCGCTAGCATCCGTGTTGTTGTGTTTCGTTGGTGAGTGTGAGACCGGAGGCCCGTTGATGCAGGGATGACAGTTATCGCGGTAACTGTGTAAGCCTTACACTGTTACGATGACTGTCATGCCTTTTACGCCCCCAACCGGAGTGTTAAAAGGCATCTCACAAGGCTGCCATAGTGTGGGTCACCATACTGAATTATCTGCATTTGCAATGAGTACGGTGACCACAACCCTTGGATTCTATTCATGCTCTCCATCAGGCAGAATAGAGTCATTTTGGCAGGCTCTTAATATAGAAAAAAAAATAGTACAAAGCGTACTGGACACCGTAGGCGGTGATACAGAGAAATCTGTAGTAGGTTTGTCAACTTTGGAGCAAGTGAAGAGGCTTGTTTGATATTAAATGAAATTTTGATTTCTGCTTTATTTTTCTTTCTTTTTTTTTTTAAAGGCAACACCCGCTTTAGGAACATATCCTGTGTAGCGGGGGACTTTATAAACATACAAGAAACAGACACAAACAACACCCAGACTCAGAAAAATAGTTTGTTACAAAAAAGTATTATCAAACTTTAGGAGTATTATATGTTATTGGAGTTTTGTTTTTAGGTCTTTAGCACTTTTTCGATTTTAAAAACTTTACTACTACTATAACGAAATTTCAAGTACATTTCAATTATTTTAGTTGTATATATTTTTTTTTTTGATATTTGCCATATTTTAAGACCACAGTAAATTTAATCGAGTAAAATTTAATCAGTCAAGTTTTAAATATTTTTTTTCTTAAGTATTAAAAAACAATATAATTTTACGATAAATATAAACCTCAGACAATAAATATTTAAGGAGTTTGCATATAATACATACAGTATACTATATGCTGAAAATTAAGGAGACTGAATGAATATAACTATTATGCTCATTTTTTGTTATTTTCATTGATAAATTTTCAAATATGTTTGCCCGTTACATTATTTATTTCATTTATACAAACCTAAAGTAAATTACCTTTCTGTAACACCTACATAACAGCTGGTTATAAATAACTCGGAAACAAAGAGTGAATAAGTAAGAGATTTTGCACGTTATTGTCAGAATTAATATTTTCATTCGTGAATAGATCGTGAATTACCAAGAATTTAAAGTCGAGTTAATATCTTCTATTATTCGAAAGTGGTAACCGTAGCATTGCCACGCCAAAGAGAATACCGCAACCTTCGAATTGAAACTGGAATTGCTAACAGAAAGTGCTTGGAGAAACAATGGCCGGGATCTAATTGCGATTGCTGGGTCCCGAGCGGGTGAGAAAGCAAACGGAACTGAACGCACCGCAATCCACGTAGCTGTAGATCACCGTAGCACCGTAGCACTCACAGATGCCAAAACGTTGAGAATGCAATTGTTACGCAGGGTTACGTTTACATTTTCTGATGTTTGTATGTCAATAATTGCTATCGATTCAAATATGTAATATCTTGAATTACACTATATATCTTGTATCTTAGTCTACCCCTTCGGTGTTAAAGACGTACATAAGTACATATATTTGTGCATGTACGTACGTAAGTTTATGTGTATGTATTATATATGTATGTATGGCGTGTTATAGCATTATTGATTTTTTATTGTAGTCTTTATATATAACTTTGTTTCCACCTTCATTTTATTATTATCTTTGTTGCCAATATATTTTAGGTACATAAACTCCACGGCCGTTGGTAGCTGTGAACTGTGATTCCTAAGCGATCGAGTTTATCTTAAGGGAATTCGTAAAGCTCATATTATGCAAATTAAATTTGATTTAAACATAATCGTATCCCGTTTAAATATTATGTGTATGTAGCATATTATATTTTGATTTTTTGTATTTATTTACTTTGTGTCGTAAATCCTACAAAATATTTAAATATTTTTGAACTATCTCAATTTATATTGAGATTTTTTTAACGTTGTTTTGTGATATAATATATTTTTTTATAATACTAAAGTGATTACTAGTGATACGCACCTTGCAATGATAGGAACGCAATAAATCAATTTTTAAACAATTTGATCGTTAAATAAAAATCATATTCATTAGTCACTCAAATAATTTGTTTACATCCATTCCGGCATTTTGTAAATAATTCGCTGTTCGTCGTTCAGTTAGACAAACATCAAATGAATAAATCAAATTTTAGAATTTGTCGTTATTTGTCAATCAAATAGAAAAATAACATAGTATTTGAACGTTTCTATTTTTTATATATAATAAAAATTGAATATTTCGAAGTTTTTGTCCTCCATATGCCTGAATTTGCGTTCCACTCATTCAATTATGCAAAGCTACCATTTGTTAGCAGATTTTAGGGTAATTCGGTGAATGTCGACTCGGTTTTATGGTAATCAGCTTAGTGTCCGTTATTTATGAGTTACATGCTTACAAACGTTTCACGGTATAATGTTGCTATTCACCGATAACGTTATTTTGCAATTAATATCAGAAACACTCAGTACCATATGATTTAAGGTCGTATTAATATTCGCTGGGATTGTTTTTGTTTAACGTTTATTTTGTGTTAATGTTATGCAAATACCGATATGCGTTATAATATTAATGTAGTTTGCGAAGTACAACTAGTTATAATGACGCGAGTTCCGTAACTGTTAATTAGTTATAATCGATTGTAATTTTGTTCTGTTTGTAGTTTGTATTATATTTTAATTAAAATACAACAGTGATGTCATTTAGTGGAATATTTTCCACGTCAAAATTCTTATGGGAGTATAGTTGACAGTAGATTAATACTTGCAAGTACACCAAGGGGGGGATGTGTCGTCTCTACTTGCAAGTTTTTATTGCCAGTAGTAGCTCATTTTCTCTCTAAACTACCTATGTAGGATATCAGTCTTTTTATTTAAAAGTGAACTACTAATTACTACACTTCAATTGCTGCTGCGATACATAAGCGCGAAACTGACAGAATACTCAAAGAATATTGCTTCTAATTAAGTTGAATTGCAAGATATACTCTTTCTCGATTCTTATAAGATATTAAACATTATATTTTTCTTTGTTGCTGAACAAAAATCATTTTAATAGTAAGTATACTACCATTGGTATAATAGGTCTATTGGTCTAGTGGTTACCCTGACTGCTAAGCCGGAAGTGTGGATTCCAACTCACATTCCCACCTCTACAATCTCAACGTAAGACACATCACTAAATTGGTTTAAATTTAACTAAAATCCTGTTACTGTACAAAAGTTATTCATATTTCTAAAGTAAAAAAAATCGACACGTAAATAGCAATAAACTATCACGTTAAATGTCATGTAAATTGAATGTCATGTATCGGATTACTTTCATATTGATTGTGTCACCGGTAAGCACTAGTATTGCCTGCACATTGCAGTCACGACAGAGGGTGCCACCGTAGGTTTGTCGCCGTAAAAAAATTTGAGCAATTTTCTGATTGTCATCGGACGCAAAAATAGTTACGTTTGACATGGCATTTATATAACCATTTGTCAAAATACCGACGTACTTTATTACGCAGAGCCATTTATCAGTAGGCTATTAACGCACCCGAAATCTAATTAGGCAGTAATCTAGTATTTTTATGAGTGGTTTAATTTTGTTAATTTCTGTTGTTTTGTGAGCTTCAATTTCTATAATAAAATGGACAGTTGTAAACGACGATTGAAAAAATAAAATCTATTCAATTTAATAGTAAAAAACGACACTTATCAAGTTCAGATATTTCATTACATTACATTGTCTCTAATTGTCTGTATAAGAATAATAAGAATAGAAGAGGAGACAATTGCATGCAATTTCGGCAATTTAAAAAAAAAACCATCATGTCGATTTAAGTTTAGAGAAAATTGTTATTCGTCATTAAAATGTTAATTCATTCATCTCGAAATCAGTACAATTAGCACATTTACAAAAAAATATTTACATAAACATAAATTATTGTCTATTTGTCAAAATGATGCTAAAAAAATGCGAATTCAGTTACATTTACACAACACTAACCTCTATGGTAATAAGAGTATCTGACACATACACACACTTTTCAATATTAATATACTTTAAACAGAGTGCAATTACAAACATTCTAAGTTCAAACTTCAGTAGTTTAACTAACAATTATAATATTAAGTTTCAAAATAATTACTCTGAAATAACTTAATACACATTTCTAACTTTAAAGTGTTCCCCATGTCTGATCGTTGTAATTATTTGTTTCAGATGTGGAATAAACCTTTAATCGACAGAGGTATGTAATTATAATAAGTTATAGAACCGGTGTGAAGGGTTTCGAACTGTTTTCCAGAATGTGGCAAGGGATATAATTAATGCAGTTCAAGTTATTACCTCACAAGGCTTTATGACTGCAGTGGACGCCTTAGTAATTTCATATGTAAGTGCTTATGGGAGTTATGCCTTGGCGACTACTATAATATGTACCAGAGTACCAGTACAGAAAATTGTTTGGAATGTGTCGAAGATAGTTTAATCATCTAAAATGTATTACGTAAACGGATCTAGCTGTTTACGTAATCACTTAATAAAATTTATTTTGATTTTAGAATATTGATTATGCACTGAAAGTCTTTTTAAATATATCTAAGTTATGAAAAAGATTCGTTAGTAAGGTTTAAATAATCTATCTTGCTTTATGCAAGAACAGGTATGTATTATTGGTAATAGAGCCGTGCCGATTTCAGCACAAACAGGCGGGCTCGACTGAGACAGTACGATCCTCTCACAGAAGACCAACCTAAAGCGACAGCATCCGTGCAGTCGTTTTTTGTTAGTGAGTGTGCGACCGAAGGCTCAGTGATATAAGGGTGTCATGTAAGGGTTATCATGGTAAGTGTGTGAGCCTTTCTATACCATGATGACTGATATACCTTTTACGTCTCCAAGTGGAACGTGAAAAAGCATCTCACTAGGTCACTATAATGTGAGTCTGTATACAGCATTGTCTACATTCGCAATGAGTATGGTGGCCACAATTCTTGGATTCTATACATACATTTCATCGAATAGAGTAGAGTCACTTTGGCACGCTCTTAAAAAAAAAGAACGAGCTTTGTAATATAAAATTACGTAGGTACGTAATACGTCTGCCATACGTGTATTTTATACGATAAAAATATAAGAAAAGTAAAATAAAATAATTACCTATCTTTTAAACATCATCTGTGATGGGACTTTTATCAATCTAGATTAGTGAATTAAAAATTTGGCTTTACTGTAACTTAGGCGTAGTAATAGAATTATTAATTACTTTCGAATATTATTTTTTTGATTTTTAAAGTTAATTTTTGTAATCATATCGTCAAAGTACATACAAATGTAAAGCGACCAAAAAAACAATAATCGTATTAAAGTAACAGATTAAATGTACGAGGGAGGTTTCAGGTTGTTCCGGATTATCCGCATACATGTATGATTTGACTAGAGAGTTATTAGCACAAAAAGCTTATGGGATTCTGGATAAACATAATATTAGGACTGAAGTGGAGCTACTTACAGAGATGAACAAAATAAATTTGTTCTGGACTATCGACTTATGCTTAAAAAACAAGTTACTCTATGCAAGATCCTCATATCATGTACATTATTGTATCTACCATAAAAGGACAAGTTTATTCAAAAAATCAGTTTTAAATTAATTATAATAGGAGTCTGTTGCCTAACTATGTTTTTGTACGATTTCTGCTATAAGATAAAATTTAATATTATATAATATGCCTGTCCTATTTCAGCACGTTCAAAATCAACTTTTTTGTCTGCAAAATATTATTTCACAATAGTATTTAGAAAAGAATTACCTCGTTTTTTTGAAAAGATGACACTTGAAGGAGTTTAACATGTACACACTAAAGAGTATACGAATATGTGATAAATAAATTCTGCTTTGTCATGAGAACTATAATTGGGTTATTACGTCTTCATCTCACTCAATCTCATTCCATTCTTATATTATTCCAAGTTTTTGTACTATTTTTGTCCCACTTCTATTTTTTTAAATTAACTTATTCTAATTTTTATCTTTATATGATCCTATCGTAACAGGTATGGAATCATGTCTCCAACTAATTCTATTATTTAATAAATAGACAATAGTAATGAATTTTACAGATGCTTGTTTTAATATGTGCTTTGCTTTAAAATTGTTATAATTTCTATGTTGAACATAAGTTCATTTCAATCACATGTTAACTCTTCGATTAGATCACACTTCGATTACAAGTATTTAGGTTTTTAGGTTATTTCTACTTCTATGTTGATTGACATATGTGTATGTCTGCACGGTTGACCTAGTGGTTTAAGCGGTAGCCAAATTAAATAGGGACTTACTAGAGGAGGCGGCCATTATTCACTCTTGGCTGTCTCCGCAGGCCCCGACCGAGGAGGTCGACATGGGGGCTGGTCGCTTCTGCGAAGCAATTGCACAAATCTGTGATGCGGCCATGCCCCGCATCCGAGGTTGCCGGCCTCCACGGAAGGAGGTTTACTGGTGGTCCCAGGAGTTGGCGGATCTCCGTGCGGCCTGTACTCGTGCCCGGAGGTCCTACACCCGTAGTCGGCGGCGACACCGCGAAGAAGGCGGGGAAGACCAGCTTCATGAGGAGTACCGAGAGGCGCTGAAAACTCTGAAGCTGGCCATAAGCCGCGCCAAAGAAGTGAAGAGGAAGGAGATGCTGGAGGGTCTCGATCGTGACCCCTGGGGTCGCCCTTATCGTGCGGCGCGACAAAAGCTCCGCACGTCGGGCCCCCCCCTTACAGAGACACTCCAGCCCAGCTTCCTGCGGGAAGTGGTCGAGGGCCTTTTCCCGCAGCGGGTGGAGCACACGTCCCCGTCGATGGCCTTCATGATCGGAGACGACGGGGGGAACGAGGACGATGTTCCACCCGTCAGGGAATCGGAGGTAGGGGCGGTTGTTCTACGGATCCGCTCTAAGAACACCGCCCCCGGGCCGGACGGGATACCTGCCCGAGTGCTGGCCCGTGCCCTCGAACACATGTCGGACCGCCTCAGGGAGGTCCTGAACGCTAGTTTGGCGTCCGGACGCTTCCCTGAGTGCTGGAAAAGCGGGAAGCTGGTCCTATTGAGGAAGCCGGGACGGCCAGCCGAATCGGTAGCGGCCTATAGGCCCATCGTGTTGCTGGACGAGGCGGGTAAACTGTTTGAGAGGATACTCTCTGCCCGCATCGTCCGGCACCTCCGCGAGGTGGGCCCCGATCTGTCGGACGCCCAATTTGGTTTTCGGGCGGGGCGTTCGACGGTCGATGCCGTGCTGCGCCTGAGGGCCGTTACCGAAGAGGCGGTGAGCTGTGGCGGCGTGCTGTTGGCGGTGTCGTTGGACATCGCCAACGCATTCAATAGTCTGCCATTTAGCTGCATCAGGGAAGCACTCCACTACCACGGGGTGCCAAAGTACCTGAGGCGGCTTGTGGCAGACTATCTTGAGGAGCGTACCGTCATGTACGAGGACCGAGACGGTGTTCTAAGGCGGCGGCTCATGTCGTGCGGTGTTCCGCAGGGGTCAGTCCTCGGACCACTCCTGTGGAACATGGGATACGACTGGGCCCTTCGAGGTCGTCTTCCCCCCGGGCTGGGCGTACTTTGTTACGCAGATGACACATTGGTCACGGCCCGGGGGATGAACTTTCAAGAGGCGGCGCGCCTGGCCACCACGGGTGTCTCACTGGTGGTCGGGTGAATTGAGGCGCTGGGTTTGCGGGTGTCCCTGGACAAGACGGAGGCCCTTTTGTTCCATGGGCCCCGTCGTGGTCCACCCTCCGGCGCCTCCATCGTAGTCAATTCGGTCCTCGTACCGATTAAGGCCCAGATGAAGTATCTGGGCCTGATCCTCGACGGCAGGTGGCTCTTCGACGAGCACTTCCGACAGCTTACTCCAAAGCTGGTCGGCGCTGCTTCTGCTCTTGGGCGACTTTTGCCCAATTTGGGTGGAGCCAGCGTCGCGACGAGACGGCTTTACACGGGGGTTGTTCGGTCAATGGCACTGTATGGTGCACCGGTGTGGGCGGTGGCTCTGACCGCCCAGAATAGGGCTCGCCTCTGGCGCCCTCAGAGGATATTGGCGGTTAGAGCCATACGCGGTTACCGCACCGTATCGACGGAGGCGGCGTGCGCCTTGGCCGGAACTCCCCCGTGGGATTTGGAGGCGGAAGTACTCGCCGAAGTTTATCGGCGGACGGCTGACTTCCGGGCGGGTAGCGGCATACGGCCCCCGCCCGAGGAGATACGCGAGTGGCGTGAGGCCGCTCGTCGAGCCACGATGGCTCGTTGGTCGTTCCGGTTGGAGACTCCACGTGCTGGCTTTGCCCTCGTGGAGGCTCTCCAACCGGTCATCGCCGAGTGGGCAGGGCGGCAGCACGGGACCCTTTCCTTCCGACTGACGCAGGTCCTTTCCGGGCATGGTTGCTTCGGGAAGTATCTGCACTCGGTCGCCAGGAGGGAATTGAGTCCCGCCTGTCACCACTGCGACTGCAGTGAGGACTCGGCTCAGCACACGCTAGCGGTTTGTTCCGCCTGGGCGGCGCAGCGTGGGGTCCTCACTGCAGTTATTGGAGGAGATCTCTCGCTACCGGCCGTCATACGCTCCATGGCCGGTAGCGACAGTTGTTTTACCGCGGTCGCAACCTTTTGCGAAGACGTAATTTCGCAGAAGGAGGCGGCGGAGAAGGCCCGGGAGGACGATATCCACTCGGACCCAATTCGCCGCCGGCGAACCGGGCGGCGGAGGCGCGCGTACCAGCGCCTCATGCCGCCTTGAGTGTGGCCGCGGGTGGACGGGACGGGTTTTCCCCTCCACCCGCTATAATGGCCAGCCGCGAGGAGGCGACGTCCGCGTGTGCCGTACGTCGCCTAAAATAGAGAGTTTACCCATAGATGGTGCCCACAGTTTCGGGCAGGCGCTAGGAGGGATCTGGATGTCGTAATAGCAGCGGTTCCCGGATCCCTCCTATCTCAGGCGCAGAGTGGCACACCGTGTGGTTTTAGTCGGTCCGATTCCGACACACCACCCCGCCGTAAACCCCGGTGGGGTGACGGCCCGAGGGGGTTTCCACACGTTAAAAAAAAAAAAAAAAAAAGTGGTTTAAGCGGTCGCCACGCCACTCTCTACTGTGCTGAGTGTTGTGGGATCAAACCCCACATGGAACAACACTTTGTGTGATCCATAAATTGTTGTTCTGAGTCTGAGTGTATTTTGTGGCCGTATCTTGTATGTTTGTAAAGTCCTCCGCGATACAGGATTTATTCCTAATGCGGGCGTTGTCTTTTTCTAAATAATTAAAAAAGGGGTGTTTAAGATTTTAATATTTCAATGCACTCATTCAATGCAACAAAATGTCAACAATCTTATTTTTCGCCGTCGTTTAAGTTTTTATTACAAACTGTACTCAAACATGTTCGTATGAGTTAAGAATAATATAATAAATTAAACAAAATAGTATCACTTAAGAACAGAAAATAATAAAATATGTCCTAGTATGCACATGGAATAAAAATCGGGACTAGTTGAAAAAGTGACCTAATGGGATGAGATTCAGTGGAATGAAGACGGAACAACCTTCATAATTATTTTTACTTTATTTATAAATTTATATCTTAGACTTATTTTAGAAGTTCACTCTCTCACGGTTCTCCTAAAACATCAGAATAATCGCCATTTTAAATTCGGCGATAGTCACTTCACAAATATTAACTTTACGTTCCTACGTAATAATAACACCTAAAACTTTTGCCACCTTTACCGTACTAAAAAGATATAGAAATAATGTTTATAAAAGCCGCTCCTCCACGAGATCTATAAACAGATAATTTTGGCGCTTTATGATACACCAGAAACTCTTTACTTGGTTTCCTTCAGACATTTTTCGTGACTAAAGCGAAGTATACATTTTACCATAACATTTATTTCTCGTAAAAAAGCTATTTGCCTTTGCCTAATAACAGTTATTCGGCTTATACTGCCATCTTTATATGTATTTTGCGCTCGCGGAACAGAATATTTAAGTTTTATGATAGAGTATTAACATAGAAGACGACAGGAGAAAAAGGAATAGTTGAAAATTGTCCCAAATATTGAGTGAAGAAATTATTTCTTCAGGTGTTTAGTATACTGCAAAACTTTTTTAATTATTTAAATAAAAAATACTTTAATTGTCAATTTCAAAGGTAAGAAGGATCAAGTTTCTTCTGTAGTCCGATCCACACGACTAATCTAGCTGAACTATGGATAGGTGTTGATGAGTTTCAGTTAGTTAAGAAAATGAACCCTAAAATATTTTTCACTTGTAATTAATTGCTTTTTACACTAAAGAACAATGGTGAAATAGTTGATTAAATTATTAAGCGTCTAGAAATGTCTTCACCTTAAACAAAGACTAAATAATTTTGTCAGTTTTTCCAATGATATTCAAAACCTGTTTGAGTCTAAAAATTATTTAAAAAAAGTGTATATTATAAATTGATACAAATTGATACTCACAATTTTAATACGAATATTTTTATCATGAATTTAATTTTGAAAATGAAAACACAGTCTTGTAGGTTTTTACACATTTTGTAATTATGTTTATGTTTAAAAGTCGTAATATTTTTTTTTTTGTACTTTTCGAATATGTAAATATAGGACGGTTAATAACCAAATGATAATGATGTACTCTTAACCACCGATTTCGGTCACGGTGACCAGGTTCAACGGAGACCTGCCAATATATTACAAGATATCAGTGTATTCGCATTCAAAAGTATCCCACACAACTTGGGACAACGTGTTCTCCAAGGCACGGGTTAAAACCCCGATTTCTAAACTACGGGCTGTTATCAAGCACTTCTATAAACAGAAAATCTTAATAAAAAATTTTTGGCAGGCCCCAGGAATAGAACCACAGACCTCTAGGTCGGTGATCGTATACGCTCAACGCTAGACCAACGAGGTCTAAAAAAAATCACAATGGTTCTCCAGCCTTAAATTAAGTCTAGTAACAATGACAGCGGAAATCGTATGTTGACAATTAACAATGACGTGACAGCCTGTTGTTCGTTCCATAGATAAAAAAAAAAATAGTAATATTATTTCTTTATTACCAGCAGTTTCTACTTCTATTAATAGTAATGTCTAAGGCACAATTGATTTGAAATTTAATCTATATGCTTTTTTATCTTAGTTTTCACTTAATTTTACTGCTGCGTTTATTCATGTTTAAAATGCATAAGTATGTTTTGAAATACACATACATACACATTTCCAACTTAAACCTGGAATATTTTTCATTCTAGACTTCTATTAATAGTAAAGTCTAAGACAAAATTGTTTAAGAATTTAATCGTAATGTTTTGAATTTTTTTCAACACTAGGGACACACCTTAAAGAAATATGACAACAAAATTTTGTTCGAGAGCTCGTCATTGTGCTTTAGCTCATTGAGCTTGCTTGTACTCGTATATCTATCTCTTTCTAAATTTAATTTGACATATTGATTAAAACATAAGGCTTTCTGTCACCACAGGCTTCAAGACTTTAAAATTCTAAAACTTATTATGAACTACTACTAGACATAGTTATGTCACAGTTAAAGTGTCATTTTTCTAAGAGTTCGTTTGGCCGATTTTGTTCAAATATCAAAAAGAAATACACAAAATTCAAATACAAAATATTATCTTTTCCTTGAAGTTTTGCTTGCTTCATCGTTGATCTTGGCGAATGTTACGTGTTAGGATTCGTTTAATTGAAAAAATAAAGCTTATGACGTCTAAATTAGACTTTACAGTAAACACCCTATAAAATTTTCAAATAATACAGAACAGTCATCGCTAATGATCGCCGAGGTCGCTGGATATATAGATTATTTCGATATTTATCGCACTGTAACTCAAACAGAACTGTCTTGGAGTCCACGAAGAGCCTGCTTATGTTATTCACTACAGATTACTGGTTTTTCCCCTGAAAGTTCACATTGCTAATAGAATATTCGGACAAAACCGCTTCCGAGAAACGTTCTTGAACGTAAACAAGCCTACGGTGGGACAACCTTATTTGACCTATAAGTACTACTGTGAAGTTTATTGTTCTATACTAATGTATAATCCATTATTATTAGACATTAATCGAAAATTGTGCGGCCCAATAACTATCGCTTTATTTCCCAAGTTTTCGTGATATTTCGAAACAATGTGTTGCCTATTTTTATACATTCTGGTGTGATTGAGTTACATACACCCACAATTTCTCATTTTTAAGGGTAATAAAATTGTAAACAACAGTTCTTAATTAATTTTCTACTGTTTGATCTTTACAAAGTATTAGTTTGATTTTCTATATAATTTCTTCGCCTTGTATTTTGGTTGACACAAAGCTTTTACGTGCGACACTAACTAGAAATTAAAGTCTCCCTACTTACTACAAATTCTAATTACAATGGTATTGTAGCTTATACTAATTTTCTATGAATTCCTTTTGAGGGGCCTTTGTGACTGTAGCAGTTATTAAGACACAAAGGAAACCAGCGGGGGTTCAAGCCTTTCGCGCAGTACCGTACTCGTACGTGCGAATCGATGGTGCGGAAAAGGCTTTATCGATTTTAAACTACCCTTATGTTGCAGTTTGTTAAACTCATATTGTTATTGCCTTTTTAAGAGAACATTACATTTTCCGCTTTACCTTACCTGTTGTTTTATTTGTACTCAGATTGATTCTTTTGTTTCAACTTTTAATGAAAAATATTAAGTTGTTTTCTATACAGCGCTCTACGTTATATTGAAATAGAAAGTTACCTTTAGAGTCACAAACTACGAGGGCTTTTTATACGAAACGGCCACAAAAGTTTATAATTTTAAAAAAGATTAAGTGTATTTCTATATCGAAACTTATCAAGTTTATCTGACATATATATCGAATCAAATATATCAATTTCAAGTTACATAGTTTTCATTTGGTTAGTTAATTACATCACTTAAATAATGTGTGGCGGAAGAATAAAGTGTGCTTAATACAAGCATGTATTTGCTTAAAAGGATGCTTTAGGTTCTAGCTATGTAAGTACTAAACTTGTTAATGAAAATAAATTACTATTATTAGTATACGACCAGGTTTGGAAATTTGGTATTCATATAATATTCTTGGACTAGAAAAAGTGTTTGTATTGCAGGGACATTGCAAAGATAAACAGCGGCAATAGAGTACTTTTCGTGGGTTTACACAATATTTAATACTTTATTGTAGCCCCATATCGTTACAGACATGTTACATTATGTTTTACCAGTACGTATGGACCCCGTCGGGCCTGGCAGAGTAGACACGGCATTGCATAAATGTTTATTCAGAATGGGATTCAGATCTCCAATATTTATGACATTTATATAGTAAAATACAGTGAATGAGTGAGAGAAGTGAAACCGTTCTTCAATGAAGATAAACCACTCATTTCTCAAGGATTTTATCCTTTCAATTCCACATAAATAACTCAAACAATGAGTTACTGGTAAATCCAACATGGCAACAATTAGCTCCCACTATATGCTTAGGAGTCATAAAGTTAAACTGAGAGTTTGAATTTCATCTTCGAATAGATACAATGTTCAATAATAAGACAAAATAAAGTATCAAATTATAAACTATAAAAAAATCTTGTAATTTTGTGTTATTACTCTTAAAAATAAAAATGACATGGAATAGTTGAACATTGAAGGAATAGTTGAACAAGTAACCTGACTAGGTATGTATTTAATTTTCTTCAAATTGTCTTACACATTTAATGATTTTTTTATTTCAAGTCTGATAATAGATGAACGTATTAGGATATCTATATATTATCATTTCAAATCCCAACGATCTTTTTGTCATAAAAAGTCACATTTTATGTGTCTAACCTAATTAAGTTCACAAATTTAGTAGGAAAAAACCAAGTAATTAAGTTTAAAAATTGTTTTAAAGCGCACGTTATTTTATATAGACAAAGAACTTAAGTAGCCACTGACAATATAATAATTAAGGCTGTCCAAAGGAAAATAACTGCTTTGAAAACTCACTGACTAATTTAAGCAAGCAGGCACTCAAGAGTAACGTCATGTTCTTTTTTAATATTTTGTAGTTCTGTGGAAAGAACCTCAAAGGCATGTAAAGAGGCATTGAGGACTCTAACTTTACTGCAATTAAATAGCTTTACTCGAAAAATATTTGCTACTTAACATTTTTTAGTAAGTTAGGATTTTAGTTTAAAATTTATCGCAACTTCGATCAGGAGACCAATAGGAGGATTCGTTTGGGCTAGACAGCACACGAGAAGCTGCATCACATCTTCGAGTCACCGATTTTACAATCACTAAAGACAAAGTATTTAACTAGTACGTCCTACCCGTAATGCCATGTGGATTCGAGATGCAGACACTCACCATTGGACTGGGCCATAAGTTTAAAGTAGCTCAGCGTGCGATAGAGCGTGTGATGCTGGGTGTTTCTTTGACCGATAATATTCGTAACGAGGTTATTCGACAGAGAACAGGAGTAACTGACATCGCATGAAGAATCAGTACGCTGAAGTGGAAGTGAAGACGATCCAGGACCCAGTCCCATCCCATTTTCCATGGTGTGGTGTGCTGTTGGCGGTGTTCCAACGACACCGCAACAACACACCACCGCAGCTCACCGCCTCTTAGGTTACGGCCCTCAGGTGCAACACGGCATCGAGCGTCGAACGCCCCGCTCGAAAACCCAATTGGGCGTCCGACCTATCGGAGCTTACCTCTGGTCGAGGACTCGCGCCAGTACTCGGGTGGGTATCCCGTACGGCCCAGGGTCGGTCTTCTTTGAGTGGATCTGTAGAATAATTACCCCTACCTCCGATTCCCCGACGGACGGAACATTATCCTGATTCCTACCATCGTGTCTGGCCAAGAATTATCCATCGTTCGACGGAGGTGTGTTCCACCTGCTGCGGGCAAATACCCTCGACCACTGCCTGCAAGAGCTGCTGGGCTGGAGGGAGGGATCCGACGTGCGGAGCTTTGATTGTGCCGTACGGTAAGGGCGACCACAGGGGTCACGATCGAGAGTATCTTTGGTGCGGCTAATGGCCAGCTTTAGAGTTTGCCGCGTCTCTTGGTACTCTTCATGAAGCTAGTCCTCCTCACCGGCTTCGCGGTGACGCTGTCGACTACGGGTATAGGACTTCCGGACACGAGTACAAGCCGCATCACGAAAGCGACCAGCCCCCATACTTGAAACAAATCCTATGATAACGACCCGTCTGGCTAGCACCTAGGCCAAAAACTTCAGCGTAAGAAGAGGTCTATGTCCAGCAGTGGATCCTTTAAGGCTGTCGAAGTTTTATAGTTTGAATGTTGAAAACTTATAAAGACATACATGATATTGTAAATCAGTGGTAACAAAACATCTCTGTCTCTCTCGCTCTCTGTGCAAAGTCAGAACGTCGAAATAGAGACTTGCTGGTTTATCTACTGAACTTACTTCACCGTAGATAGCAATAGGGAAACATCAAAAATGCAGATAATATGTAGGCGACTGCTTATTTCAACAGTTAATTTGAAAGGTATGCTTTGCATTATAATCAGGTAAATTGCCGTTTAAACGGATTGATAATTCACCATTAATAATATAATTATTTATGCCTCAGACACATTGCTATAAAATTAAAAGAATGTATTAATAATATGCAACGATTTTAACTTTAATAAATAAAAATATTATAACGTTTTTTTACGTGGTTATGAATTAAAAGTTCTTAAGAAATGAAATTCATAAAGGCCTCCTGAGACAGGAGACTAGATCTGAATTTTTATATTTTGACAATCTGACAACAGATATTACAAAAGCTTTCATATTTATGTACATTTTAAAACTAATTTATTATTAGTTATTATTCATTATTACTAGATTGCTAACTCAATTTTAAAAACTTCTGAGTGAAATTCTAAGAACGGTTTTTAGATTATTTTATAAGTCCATTCACTCAACTATTAGTATTACATTAAAACATTTTACAATCAGAATTGTACCTACCAATCTGGGTTCTGTATTTTCAAAGTAATATTTAGATATAATGAAGTTAGAAAGGGCATAATTTTCTTCATTATTTAACAAGTATCTGACTACACTGATTTGTTGAGCTCTTAGATCAGCGACGCATCTTGAAGCAGGCAAAATGTTTTCAGTAAATTCAAAGAATTACACATCATTACTTTAGAAATTAACATACATATATCTATGTATAATTATCATTATGTTAATGTTCACTTATCATGTGTTTCTAAGCCGTAAATAGGCTGATTCAGTGCAATATTAAATAATATATACATTCAAATTTACAATAGCTATCCTGTTGATATAGTTTTATGTATAATTCTTAAATTAATTTGCTCATACAATGCATATAGTACACTATATAGTGAACTTATATACACATAAATAATACATACTTAAAATTACACCTGTTTTCTTAGAGGGGTAGGCAGAGACATATTGAGCCCAGTTTACCAGAGCCTCGTCAGCCGATCAGCAGGTGCACCAATTGCAGGTGAGGTTGTCTTGGAGCCCTAAGCGGAACCTTATGCGTTTATTTAATATTTATAAATAAAATTAGGTACTCAAACATTTAATAAGTTTAGTTTAAATAATTTAAACAATTACTTCGTTAAATTTCTGACCTAAACATAAACAGCATGTATCAGGTCTTAGAGTATTCGAAACAATGCATCCTTAGATTAAATCCTTATAAGTAATAAAGCACAATGCGTTCCCTGTTTGTTTACACAAATCAATATTAAACTTAAGTTATCTTCAAACAAGACTATTGTAGTGATACAAATCGCGCGCTACCACAAAATATAAATTCAAAATGGCGTCACGTGTGTAACTTAACATAACGAACTTCATATTTAATTACAACCCCATAACTGGCGTGATTGCATTTCCTGCAACTGACGTACTAGTTTATTATTTTACCAATTTCAAACTGTATTAAATTCTTGGAGGTGAACTCGGGGTGTGTCTTATTAGGGTGTTCTGTTATTAACTGTTGGTGTGCCTCTGTTATCGCTCTCGCTATAGGTGAATTTTAAATTTTATATAAAACTAGTAATATTACAAATAATAGTTGAAATAAGTAAGATAATTTACTGTAATTACATTATCCTTACGTCTTGATGTCAGAATCGTTTTAATTACCAAAGGTTAACTATTATTATAAGCAATAAAAGTCAGAGTTACGAGTAAATATATAGTTGTCTTTAGGTGCCAGTCTAAATATGGTTTTGTGTACGACACATTAGGATGTTGAAAAGGTATGAATTCTCCAAATCATCATTATTTTTGTTTAGGAAAAATGATTATGGCTAGCAAAGACTTTAGGACAAAAAATACCGTAAATCTCGGACGGAAAAAGATGCTAACTCTGCAGTAGAGTGAAGAGGCTGAATTTACACAGTGATCTATGCCTCCTGTGTTCACAGAAGTCACCACAATTGAAACAGTAACGCTATTGTGGTTATTATGAAAATATACCCTTCTTCACCAGTTAACCTTTTTACTGCATTATTTATTACTCATCAGCTAGCCTTACATATTCTAATGTGAACTCTGTTTTAGGGTTCAAAATTAAATGTGTACCCAAATACATACCTAGGTAGACTTATACTTAGAATACATTATTCAAAGTTTAACGTTTTAAGGTTTTTGTTAAGATTACCCATGTTGATAGTCAACAAGCAGTAATCGAAAAAAGACATAATAATTTTATGACAGCACCTAAATGAAAAAAATAATTTATAATTTAAAAGAATACAAATATTTTGACAATACATTTCTGTTTAAAAAAGTTAATTTTGTCAAACGAAATATTTTACTTAGTACTACAATAAAATGTTCGTATTCTTATATTACTGCATTAAAATATATTGAGCAATAGTCTACGCAATATTATATCGTCACGATTGCTATCATTAGTCTCTCGTCGTCCATTATACATATTTCATAAGGCGCACATATTCTTTAGAAACAGATCTAATGAAAATTCCACATGAATTACGCACAGAGAATTGTCTTTTGCTTATTAAAACCCTTTACCACGTACCAGTTTTATCTTTATTCGCTTGGTGAGCTTTTATACTTTGTGAACATGTTAGTAGCTTCAATAATGGAGCCAGTATCGAGTCGATACGTTCAACTTTCTTCAACTTGACATACAGTTCAACTGCGAAATTATGAAGAAATTCGTTTGAAAACTCTTACTCAACGTTCTTCAGGTGCATCGATTGAACTTCATTCCTACCGACGAACTTTTCTAAATGGCATAATTCAAATATTTTCTCTAAGAGTAGAATCTTCATAAATCGTTCTTTCGTGTGCGGCAATTTTCGTGATGCGCTCTTTTACAGTTTTTTTTATTAAGCAGTCGAAAGAACTATGCGGTGTTTTGTTTATGACAACCCTTCTAAATGATTATCTGTTTGCCAAATCCTTAATTTGTATAAACGAAGCAAAACGTTCATTGAATATTTAAGTTTCTTTAATATTGTAAATGTTAATTGAATTTTGAATATTTCTGTATAATAAAAGCTATGTACTATAGCTTAGATACTATAGCTGAGAATATAAAAAGTAGTGTAACACCGGCAGCGAGTAAAGGGACTAAATTTGCAATGATTAGAGTTTCAAAGCCATAAACCTCCTATGTGTGTTGTGTTAAAATTACTGCCATCTAATTTTTCAACCTAGTCACCTACGGTGAACTTCGGCAACCATCGGCCCCCAGAGAGTGGAGATCTCAGGTGGTAGATAGTTTGCTGACCTACTCATATCAAACTGCTATCGGGCCTCAACGTATGGTAGTTTCAGCAAATAGGGATAAGACCTGGAAATGCACAGCCTGGATCCGTAGGGACTTGAAACCTAGCTAGCTAGAATAATAATGTTCTGTTACATTAAAATTGTTCACATTGTAGATTTCAATCCACATTGTCATTCAATCAACTTGAACAGAATCGATTTCAATATTTGATAAAACTTCTGTTAATAATAAATAATCAGTTAAGCAGTCCCATTTGAAACAGGTCCCTAACAAAAAATAAACTATCGGAAAAATGCCCATTGAAATCAGTCATTAAAGATAATTATGAGAGAAGTTTAAAATAAATATTAAAATACGTAATGACGCTTTATAACACATACATAACTACGTT
This sequence comes from Hypercompe scribonia, assembly GCA_949316085.1. Lineage (NCBI taxonomy): Eukaryota > Metazoa > Arthropoda > Insecta > Lepidoptera > Erebidae > Hypercompe > Hypercompe scribonia. The sequence goes on along the minus strand of OX438981.1, from coordinate 10,081,479 downwards.
TCAAAATAATATCACTCTGAAAAATATTATACCTACATCAACTGACTACACAATTACCAAATTATTTTATTAACGTGAAAATATACAATCATAAAGAATTACTGTGAATTAAAACTAAAAACAAAACGTATTCTGTACTTTGGTAAAACTTGGCAGTGAACACGCTATTAAGTATTTGAAATAATTACAGGGAACAATTATCAAAGTGGCAGCCATTTGTGAGACGTCAGCTGTTAGCTTTGCCGAGTGGAATGTCATTTCTTTTATTTAAACGCCGCTTAGATGGCGTGAACACGATTGTTGTCTCACTTCTATCTACGAACTTTCAACAATTTGACGTTTGTGGACCATCTGGTGCAGTCGTTATTGTGTTCAAATGTCGTACTTCTGCCTCTTTATCTTTATTACCTACTTATGATCAATTTGAGTTGAAATGCCTAGATTAGAGGAGGTGTTTAAAGATACCGTTAAATAAAACTTTTTCAATTTGTTCCTTATTTTCATTTGGAATTATGCTTATGCTTTGCAATATTATATGACATTACTTCGTAGTAGTAGTTACTTTAATTTTAATGACCAGACCAAAGAAACTTAACGACCAGGTCTAATCGTACCACAAAAAACGATTACTTATCTTATTTTCTTAGAGTTTACTAAAGAAAATCAAAGGTGTCCAAAACTTTTATAAAGTGATTTATAAGCAAAAAATCAGTATCAAAACAAAGCACGTTTCAAAAATGAACCATAATAATCAATAGAATAGATATCCCTCTAAGTTGAAATTTGACGAGACGCCCGTATTAATTAATACCGTCCATTAGCATCGCTTGCTCCGTCTCTCAGAGCTCTATCGCTCTAAATGCAATTAGTTTATTCCGAGGCACCGACACCGCGCGACACCGCCCGCTCTCAACCTAAATATAATTCGCACCCTAATAAGATTATGCCGCGGAGTGTTCATAAGAAAATATTGTAGTTCCTAATGAAATATGCGACAGTTTTACCTCCTACTCCTGATGTAAAATCCCGGCTAACATTGTAGGTGGGTCTCTTATATCCAATTCTGTCTAGAGGATTAAAAGATGAAAATGTTAATATAAATAAAGAGTTTCCTTTTTTCCTTTTTCTTTTTCTTCATAGCTTGTAATTACACAAAGAAAAATTAGACGCTCGTAATTGAGATGATTATCAAAACGAAATTGGCTTGATTGTGAAATGTAAATGTCTTATTTGGGAATAGAACGTTTGTATTCTTAGGCAACTTGGTTTGAGAATAATACGACGGGAGTTTTTGAAGCATTTTAATTTTTTTTAATAACCAAAAATATTATGAAGCTTTATAAATTTGTCTAATTAATCATTCTATTTTTATGGAACTTTTACTGCGGAAAATAAAAGAGACAATGCTATTAAGGCTACTAAGGTACTCTGTTGCGAAATATCGAAGGCTTTTTTAGTTAATGCATCTATGTTTATTTTGGACCTAAAACTCTGTATTGTTCGCATGAGATAATTAATATGAACACAGTAATATTTTAATTAAAACATAGAAGGTTTTATAGCATCACAATTTGGTAAAAGCGATTGCATTAAATTACGAAGTCTATGTAAAAGTTGAAGCAAAAGCAACTGGCATTAGGCTACGCGGGTCAATGGTTTGGGACGAGAGACGACAGCGAGCGCGCAAGTGTCTCGACACCGGAGGGCCTGTGTCGACTCTAACACAAATTATTAGCGCAATTTTAACTCCCACTCCCTCTTTTCTTTCGTCCGGCTCGCTCGACGAGCCCTCAATAGATTCATTAAGACTCTAACGAGATCTTCCAGGGTGAATCACGAATGCTTTGTTTCGTTAAATGTGATTTATTTTGTTTGTTAATATTTTGTAGGTATAGAGTTCAATTTTAGAGTTACAAGAATCAGGTGTTTATAATTTTAGTTACACCCGAATTCTTACAAAACAATGACGCCAGAGTTCTTATTTCAACTCTCTAGACTATGCGTATTACGAAAACTGCCTCGTTGGTCTAGCGGTTATTTAATCAAGAGGTCTTGGACTTGATGCCCGAACAAAGAGTGTTATTTAGTTATTCTGATTATAGAAATCCTAAATAACAGGCCAACGTTAGGAAGTTGGTGTCAACCCCCGTACCTCGGAGCGCACATAAAGCCATAGGACCTGCCCCTAATCTCTCTCCGGTCGTGTCGGGTAACCGTCCCATCAGACTGCGAGAGTTAGGGAACAGAGAGTGCACCTGTGTTTTTACACATGCACTTGTGCACTATAATATCTTCTGTATAGTTGGGTGGTCTCCATTGAGACTGGCCGTTGTGATCGAGATCGGCCACGTGTAGGTACATCACTATTGCAAAAACAAGTGTTATTAGATATTTGGGTATCATTTTGCATGGAAGAGTTGGGTACTATTGTCCGCACTAGGCAACTTATATGGGTCTTCTGGTAGTTGAGACATATTGCTGACATGAATGTCCTATGTAAAACATAGTGTGTGTGGAGGGAACGAGTGTCATGTCCCTCCGACACAAAGGAAGGATCCTCCGACCAGGCGAGGTGATCGTGCCTGGCGGGCCACGGCCCAACGGTTGATGTTGGGATGTTGTATATATGCTAATTGCCACGCGAATCTCTATATCGCGATACAGGATTAATAGTTGCATTGTAGTTCCTTACATTCATACGTTTCGTTCATACTTCGTAGTTCGATGTATCTTCGCTAGATGGCGCTGTTGTATATTTTTCTTGTGCTGTGATGTGGACGTCGCCACAGTGTGTACTGGCTTTGCTTGGATAGGTATTGTATAAAAGCGTAGGGCGATACGTGTAAAACTTTTATGACTGATCTGGTGAGAGTTCTGTGATTTGTCTTGAAAGTCATGACTTCAAATTCGTATAGATTTAGTCAAAACTTTGTATGTCGAACGGCCACAGTCAGGTGGCAATGTAGCTTTAAAACTGATTATTTATACAATAAAATAAATAAAATAATAAATACTCATAGTCCAAAATCAAGTCTCACAGTCCAAATTATAAGTAAAAATTAGTTGTTAAGATTTAATTATGAGCAAACTGAATTGTTAATATTGTGAAACTCTCTACTCGAACAAGAGCTACTCGCTTAGTCCTATAATACAAGAAAGCACAAAATGATAGCATTATTATTTCTAACCATTTTTCTGCACTTACGATGGCATTTCGTACATTTGCAAACATAAGAAATATAGAACGACACCTTTAGTGCTGCGAGTTTTTCAAACTACATTAGCTCCATCAAGTGGTCTATGTTTCTTGTTTGGTAACTTTAAAAATATTGTTTTTTGTTTTTTTTTGGAAAACACGAAAATTACAGAAATAATGACCAATGAAATTAAATTACACATCAGTTTAATAGGTACATACACACACGGTACCAATTTCTATCAGTTGTCAATTTTTACTAATTTTGGTTTAGTTAGATTTACGTTATACCGCGAAGCTCATACTGTTTTAACTCGAGTAGGTCAAGGTCGCATAGTTGTAGGTCAAACTGGTTGTCTTCAGATACTCTTCGATCTGACCAACGATGATTTACCTAAGTACACTTCGATCTCCATTTACTTATCGCATGTTACCAATAAGTCATTGAACACATGTAAAAGTAAACGATAAATGTAAAAATTATTTTTGTTTAAATTGTATATGTAAGCCTACCTTCATTTATTTCCATGGAAATTTACAGTAGAACACTTCTGTGATACTTCGAGCTAAAGAGAATATTCAAATTAGCCCTCATTTTCGTAATTTGGCTTTTGTATTTATATAACATCATCCCATTTGATACACCGCTATGATGTGACATCTGTGTAGGTACGAGTATACTTTTGTCATTAACCTCCTCTTATTATGACATCCGATCTTCGTCATCAATATCCCATTAAGTATTTAGAGTCTGAAATCGACGATCCGCTATCGTATTAAGTACACATATAAGGTGGTAAGTGCGTATATTTAATATGCGAAAGCGGATAATGCATAATTATCAAAGCTGGCAAAGTAAGTTACGGAGGGTGAATTTTTAATCGGTCTCTCATTTCAACTGCACGTAGCTTCTATCAAAACGTATTTGCATGCAAATATTATATTGATTCAAATGTCAAACTGAGGGACGTTTTCATGGCGTGTGTGTGACATACGGGATTACAGGCTTAGAAACCGAATTTATTGTATTTTTATCAAGTTTAATTAGCCTCACTAGTGAAATCTATGGTAAGTGTTTGAATTTGATCCAGCGCACCGCAACGTACATATAAACATATTATAAGATAGATAGAAACTTCTTTATTACTACACCATAATTACAAGAATCGTATCGTAAATTATATTATCATGGACTTACTAAAGGTAGCCTTTTTACAACAATTTACCTAAGTACAATTTATTCCAGTTTGGTATAACCTTGGGTCACATGACAATGGGAAAATATTTCAGAAAGACAGTAGTAGTTGAAGTTGCAATTCAAGTTCGATAATATTCCGTTTTATTATAAAAAAATAAGTAGGACCATTAATTGTGGTGCAATAGTAATTCTTTCAACTTAACACAGTGGTCGACGACGCTTTAATTCTCATTGAGTCCTAACATTTTAAAGTAAACACGCGAGTTTATTTAAGATTATTTATTTGAATTTTTATTTGGTTTAGTTCTGATAAATGTGTATTCACAAAAATGCAATGCTTATGAAGTAAATGAGAATTAATATCTTTTCAGTAATATTGTAAAACTATAACAACACATTAGGTTATTCAAAGAATACACTTTTATAGGAAGTAAAAGTGACATCGTAGTTTTGTCTGTTGCTATTGAGCTTTAAATACGTTAAAAAATGTTCCGTACGTTTGAAAGAAATTACGCCGTTAACTAAAAAGAAACTAAAATATAAATTAAAGTTTTTGAATTGTTTTCAGGCTGATGTGTAGAACTTGTGTTAAATGTTATCATTATATTTAAATGTGGAAAACTTTCTCACATATTTATGAAAAGAAAATAAAATATTACTCTTAGGTTTTTTGTTATTACTAACATAAAAACTCAACAATGAGTTTTCTAAAGTTCTATTTTCAACTACATATCCAGATGTTTATTGTGTATGTATGTCAAGGGAAAAATCCTTTGGGACTTAATTGTTCTTAAAATGTTATTCTGACAACAGCACAATAGATACGAGTACATTATAGTGTCAACATTAATTAGTGCGGTGCACTAACTTGCTTTTGGCTTCGAACGGTCCACCCTTTGTTCCCGTGGGTGTCATAAGATGAACTAAGGGTCTAAATAGGTACGACGAGTTGTTTTATTTAATTTTGCACGAAAACCACCTTCTCTTTTCGTCTACTGTCCATTTTCTGTTCATAATTAATTTTCATATAAATTATATTTGCATAATGACATCGTAAGCTAACATTCTAAGTAGTAGTCTTTTCTTTTATTTTTCTGTTGATTGAGATTATTATTTAGAAATCAACTTAAAATAAATTATACTTTATTACCTTACAAATATCTTCCATAGGATGGGTCACGAAATAGTTAACATATGAAAAAATCGTATAAAGAGAACCATTTGATATATTATAAAAATATTTATTTACAAAAAAGTCAATTAGTTGAAATTTATTTTTTAAATAATACATTGTTTAAATGACCACCGTTTCGGTGTTTGCACTCTCCTAAGCGAGCACCGAAATTTTCGAGTACTTGTCGGCAAAGAAACCGCGAGATAGCCGACATTTCTTCACTGTTTTTTTCTTTAAATTGACGTAGTGTATTTGGTTTATTGATATAGACATGATTTTTCGAATAACGCTATAAAAAGAGGTCTGCTTCGGATAGATCCGGACTTTTGGGTGCCCATGGAGTGCCGCATCTTCTGGAAAGCAACTTTTCCGGAAACATACTTTTGACCACCGGCAGGGACTCATTGGATGCGTGATAAGTAGCTCCATCTTGTAGAAACCATGTGTTACGATTATAGCCAGCAAATTCCAGTAGCATCGGCCCGAAGAACTCCCGTAATATGTTTGCGTTGGGTGCGAGATTGAAATGTTAACAAATTCTTGGCCCACCCTAAACATACAAGATCACTAATTATAAAAAATAATAGGTACAATATGTAATTATAGCATATGCAACATCGTAACAGCCTGATTGACTTTACACAAGTTCGATTAAGGCTTTGTGATTTGTGAAAGAAGAACACATTTACTGCTTGAGTGACACTGTCAAAACATTAATCAAAAATCTATCTTTTTAAGCATCTGTAGACTTATTCCTTAAATTTGTTATGCAAATATCGATGTTAAACACGTTCATTATCGCACTAAACGCAAATCGATTGGAAACGTTGGCTCTACGTCTTGAAATCACAAATTCAGGGGCGAAGTATTTTTCAAGTCGACTGCAACTTAGCGATAAGCGTAAATGTGACCGAATTTCAATCAAATTTATGAGATATAATAATGATTATAGGTACTTTATCTGTGCGCCGCATAAAATTTGCAATTTCAGTGAAAAGGTGAACTCTAGTGTAACAAATTCGTCGGCAATCGTAAAGCGCTGATAACGATTCGGAAAATTAATCTTGACGAAAAAACGAACTGGGGAGACTTGTGAAATGAGAGCGAAACACGGATGGATTGCTCCCCGTTTGTCGCAGTTCATATTTATTAGTTACCTTTTACAGACGATTTGGAGAAACGGTATATTAGAGAAACGAAATTGTTGCTTATTTTGCTTGAGTACAACATAGTATATTAATAAAAGATTGTTCTGAATTTGTTCGTCTTCAAATTTATTTTGATACAGAATACTTTAATTTTTTTAGTCGTAGCATTAGTACCGTATCTTAATAAGTGTTTAGAAAACAAAATGACTTATTCATATTAAATATTATATTCTAACATTCACTAGATGTTCATATGAATACTATCTATGCACTCTAGAAAACGGAATGAGACGAGTCATGATTTTTTGTATTAATTGTACTATTATGGCCTCCGTGCATTTGTAATAAAAACAAAAATAAAAATAAGTTTAAAAAGGTAACGAAACCTTCTGTTACCCGACGTTTCGAGTGACCTTTCAAACCTTTTTTAATAATTTTATCGCGAATAAGTCTCGTTGTACTATAAAATCATGTGTACGCGAAAAAATCACCGAAGTCTGGAAATAGTTTGAGCTTATAAAAACTTTGCCTAATCCACATTTATACTAAACATTTGATAAATACGTTCTTCTATGGTATTGCATTTTGTTCTTTGTAGTGCAATAATATATGGATATTTAATATACAACGTAAAATTAAGGATAATGCATCCTATCGTATCTTATTTCTACATCACCTGAAGGGCGTCTGGCAGAGAATGTTTCATGGTAGTAGATCCGCCTTTGTACGACAAGTTTTAAATAAATAAATGATGATAGCATAAATTAGTAAGTTTCTTCAGATTCATGAAAAAATTTATAAAATAATATCTACTACTCTTGATGTATACTTGATGTTATACTTGAGGTACGTGTAAGTTTTCTATTAGCTAAAAAACAATGACAGGAATGTATGAGGTTTTCGTACCACCTTGCGTATCTCACGGAGAAGATTATTTTTGTATTTATTTATTTGGTCATATCATTGACAAAACATTTTAAATTGCCCGATTTTCAGAAGTTTGCCTTAAAAAGGCATTTCTGTTCTTAAGTACGACAGACATGACAACTGGCTATCATCGTTCATACAAATGAATTGTCATTTTTGTCAATAAGATGGCGAAGTGCACTATTTTTAAAATCATTCGTTTATGATATTTTTAATTCATTATTAAAATGGTAGTAATAATAATAAAAATACCAGTAAGCTCATTCGTAATTATCAATTTAAATATTTTATCGTTTTTTATGTAATTTATATTTTATATATACACAAAACATTTTTTGGACATTTGACTCAACGCCATCTAGTTTTCACCTAAGTAGGTAAAGTTTGAGCAACACAAGTTTGGAAAATGCAGAAATTCGTTTTGTTATTGTAGTGTTAACAAGGTTTTGAAATGAATTTTAATTCTTTTAGCAATTCCAAAAATGTTTCTTTAAAGTGCTAAAATATGATAATTATATGAAAATAGTAAGATGATTCACTTTGTAAAAGCTACAAATCTAATAATCATCCATTACATATTGCTAACGGCACAGGGTCTCCTATTCTCCTTTCTAAAGTAAGTTGTATTTTCCATAAAGAAAAAATATATTACGAGGACATATTTCAAATCATTTCCCGATATAATAAGTTATTATAACACTTAGCAAAAGTCACCGGGTGAAATCTTTGTTCTATGCCGCCTGGGGAGTCACTGGACCGCTCGCAGCGATTGAAATTTAAAATATTGTACCCTTTGCCATTATGCGAGCTTATTCACCCTTGAAATATCCCTAGGGGGCTCCAGGTACAACGATTGGGGAAAATATTTTACACTTGTTACTAAGGATGTCGCTTTCAAGTCTGCCATTACAACTTTGTACCCAAAAGAATCGAGAACTTCTTCATTGAAGAACAGAGTTCAAACTTGCTTGTATTTTTGAACGGGTTCGCCAGAATATTTATGAAAAGCATTTAATTAGTATGTCGAGAATGAAAAATTGTTATTGAAACCAAGTTGATTGAAGTGGCGATTCATAACTATGTCATTTTGGATGCGACACTAATGAAAACACGATTAATCACAGCGAACCCGTTGTGCGTCGGAGAATAAAATGGTACGCGACGCGTGATTCTGCAAATTGTACTGCACTTTGTTATTATTACCCCTTTATTTAGTGAACATTTATATTTTCTTAATGGTGGTGGTTTTTTTTAGAGTGCTCAATGAATATTCTAATTTAAATTGGTTCAGGGTTGGGTTTAATTTTTAGGGCAATTCATTTAAAAACCTTTTTTGTTCTAAAAGTGTAAAAATTTCGGGTTTTTCACTTCATATTATTAAGTACTTTAACTATGTCAATGCATGGCGTTGGTTAACTGGTACAACGACCCGTCTTCCCTTAAACGTCGATTCTGTAAAATATAAATTTCATCTCTGTAAATCACAATTAAATTTGTACAAAATTAATTGTAAGAGTAATCATGGTTAAAGTTAGGCTACCCACACAGCTTTCACAGGTTAACTATAATTAGAAACAGGCTTCGTAAACCACAGTTTGATAAACATTTGTTAGTTAAATCGACTATTCGCAACAAACCGAGATATAATTATACAGTTTCATCATCAAATTGTTCCCGCTGATGCCGTGTTTAACGTTTTAGTATTCTACTCACGAATAAAGCCACGCTTGCATTGCACACTAATATAAATTCCTGTATCAAATTAACCATCCCGGCAAGCGAAATGTTAACAAACCGTTAAAATCTACACAAAAATAATTAAGCGAATAACTTCACTCATTAGTCGGTATCAAATACTTGTTGGAGGTGGAAACCAAGGGTGCAGTACTTTGCTCGCATTACTGCATATTAGGTCCAGTTCAGTGAGCGGAATGCAAACGTTTACTTGATAAAATAAATTTGAACAAAACAAACGCATCCGTTGCGGCAATATGAATTCACCTCTGTGAAGTTGTGCTAAGCGGCATGGAAGCGGAAAAATGGAAGACGGGCATCGGCTAATATGTGAATACTTGAAATACCACATATGAAGACTTGTCGCTTATGCCCATGTATGTTTGTAGAAAGAGCTGGTGGCAGAAGGCAAAACGTTAAGAGTGTCGGAATATTCTGAATTTTTTAAAACTAAACTGGAATTACAAACTGCAAATCGTGGTACAAGTGAATTATAATACAAATATTATATTAAAATTCTATTGACTAAGTAACTACGTAACTACTAAGTAACTGGAGACTAAAGTCATAAAAATAGATATCAATTTTAAGAGAATTTAAATCTTGCCTCATTATATCTGTTATGCATGATTAGTATAAAATGACGTTGACTATTTATTTACGAGTTGGGTAACGATGAATTTTATAATATTTTATTTAGTATTAAGTCTTCAGTTTAGAATACTATTTGTACATGAACTTTGATTGTCTTACAAAAACATAAATTTTTCACAAAGCAAGAACTAATCTCACTGTTACTGTTAATTTCAGCTTTGTACTTGAGTCACTATTATAAGACGATATTGAATATCACAAAGCAACAAGCCACCGAATGATACAAACACTATTGCCGATTTAAATTCGTAACTGAATTTAATCCGAATTGAAGTGTCAAGCGTAACGAGAGAGTCACTCATGCCGGTGTAGGGCGACCATTCATTAGTCTAACTCTTTTGGTAAAACGAGTCGTGGATAAGCCGGGTGCACTGTTAACATTCTTTTCAATAATGATGGTAGGGGAGATGTGAGTGCTCTGTGTCTTGCTTATTGGATTTTTTGTTGCAATCTACATATGAATAGAACGCCAATCTGTTGGACGTTGGATGGCGTCGAGCCGACTCACCTTATTATTTCATCCCATGTTATAGCTAAAAAATATTTACTTATACGAATTGTGTACTAGTATAATGTAATTATCCTCTGTAATCAAATATTTCTTTAAGTTTTTTTTGATAGTTATTGTTTAATTCAGCCTTTTGGCATTTCTTTAATTTCTTTTAAAGGTGTTTTATAATGAGCATATTATTACTACACGGTATTCATTATAGCTCTATTTTCATTATCAACTTGATTTAAAAAAAAAAAACAATTTGTTGATATTATAATGTATCGACTCTAAACATTTTTATATCTAATTTAAAGTTTCACTGTAAAGCAACAACACGCGTGTTGGTCGCTTTAATAAGTCCTGTGAATGATAAATAGGATCAAGTGCAGGGATGTATATACTTTGTCTCTTTCACATCTCTATGAAGCTATCTTTCCAACTCTTTCCACCGAGTTGAAGCAAAAGATTTAATGCGGTATTTGGCGACCAAAAAATTGAATGAAAGTATGGCAGCTCTAATTGTAGGCATCATTATCGATGGCTTTGCACTCAGTAAAAAAAAGACTTTTCAAAACGTTATGAAAACGTATGCCGCTTTAGGGTTAAATCAAGCGAAGTGGAATAATTTCATCAGAGTGGTTAGAAGTTTTTACTTTTTATTTTAATCTGTGGTAAACTTAGTTTTACCGTTTATTTTATATATTCTTCTGCAGTGGGATTTACAACTTTATATTTTTATTGGGATACATCCGTAAATTAACTTTTTTGTTATTTACACAACTGTTGTTTACGTGCTTTTTACCTTAGATCGGTAGTAAATAAAAATTTATACTATTATACTATTATTTATATATATAACTTCGTTGATACGAAATAGACTTAAAAAAATATGAAATAGACCTTAAACTGAGAGAGTAAATAATAGATATAGTGTTAGTAGTAAACAGAGAGTCAAGAGTTAAAGAGCACTCTTTGTTTAAACCATTCAAGAGAGAGTACGAGGAGGGATGAAGATTTTTCCTGGATAAGATGATATGATAAGAAGAATGATTCATTACTATTATACTCATTGTAACGAGTCTATTTACAAATGTCCCTGGTCCCTTTCCTTCAATTACTTTGAGTTCTTATAAATTTTCTTACTTCGACTTTCCAGTAATTATTAATAATAGGCTTGCACGTATGGCGAACTTATAGTTGGCAACACGTGGATATTTAATATATGTACCTCTGTCAACAAGCATGCGTGTTCTTTTTTTCAAAATACAAATTCTGCGATTAGAATAAAAAAATAAATTTATATACTTATGAATATATTTCTATATATTTTGCATTTATTATGTTATCAATTTGTATAGTGGCAAATTTATCTATCTTGGTTATATTTAATTTATTTATCTTTTACTTATCAAATCATTATGTATTATAAACAACTCAATATCTTGTACCTGCTGCATCTCATTTCTACACCACCTGAAAGTCGACTGGGGGAGAATGCCTCCTGGCTTTAAGTTCACCTTTGTACTAGTGCAATAAGTTTTGAATAAGTAAATAAATATTCCTGGGTCGCGGGGGACTTTACGAACATAAATATAACATCACGTCACACAAAGTCCCCCATATGGGGTTTGAACCTACAACGCTCAGTGCAATAGGAAGCGGTGAGGTGCCCGCTTAAACCACTATGCCGTCTAGAAATCTGAAGATTCAGATGGGTGTTACACCTGTGGGTTGAATGTAAATGTATCATTTGTTGGATTTTATGTATAATTTATCCACAATAAATAAGCATTTGTAAATATCTTGATATATATATGTATGTATTTAAGAAGTATATAGTAGTAAGATTATCAACAGTCTGATTACCACAGCAAAGGGTAGGTCTAGTTGGGAATCAGAAGGCCGTGTGTGGAATCGGAAAGTTATTTCTTTTGTTGTAACTGAGTTTGACGTGGAATATCAATTTATACATCTATTTACAAATAACAAAGTTGTACGTACAGTCTACGGCAGCTTTCAAACCCTTTTTGTAATTATTTGTCCCGCTTTTTAATAAGACACTACCACTGTATCAATTTCTACCCTTTCATGCTAATAAATCGCTACTTTCCAAGCTTAGAGTTGTTAATACGGATGTTTTTTTCCACAACAACAACAATATTATAGCGTGGCATGCGTGACGCACGTGGCATTGTGTATAATACCTTCCTTCAAACCAATAAAACACTTCTTTCAAAATAAACTCAATTTACTTTTAAATAAGATTTAAATTTGGATGGGAGTATGTTTCGAGTTGTTGATGCCAAGGCACACAATTTTCGTACTACCCTACAAGAATCAGTCACGCACACATGCACCAATTTAATAGGTTCTAGGGACAAGGGCGTGTTGGTATAGTAACCGGCAAGTGTATCAAGTCTTAATTTGAATTTCGAACCAGTCTTGATTAACTGTTTTGGAGTGTTTTGTCAACATGAGTGATTCAGAATTAAGGTCTGAATACTTGGAATACCTTCGTTAGGTGAAAATTATGTAGGTCGATTATTATATGGTTAGATAATTCTGGTTGATCTCGGTTAATTATTAGTATTGACCGAGATTACGTGTATATATTTACATATATAAACATATTTACATTTCGTAATATTGATATAGACTGTAGGTATATTAAATACAAACAAGGGTTAGTGAATACGACGATAAGTTAAGATGGCCCTATTTAAGTAAAATGAATTGTTTTTCTCGATCAGTATTCAATTTTAGTTAAATATTTAGGTTAGTGACTTATTTGGGATTTTCAATAGAATAATTGGTACTGTGAATTTAAAAATAAAAAAAGACAGTGTGTGGTGTTGTGATTGTCGTGACAGAGTTAAGAATGTAGTGATAAGACAACGTTGCGGATTGAAAGAAGATGTCACTACATTTTAACAACAAAAGGGTGGAAAAGGGCATGCTTTGATAGTTTGAGGTTGGTTGATAGAAGGAATCACTAAAGGAATTTATAGAGGGAATGTATGTGGAAGTGTCGGAGGAGGTCGTTCACGGCAAACGTTTACCGACCAGGTTGGTGATGTTTTGCAGAAGTGCCGTGTGAAAAGCATCAGAAACTGACAAGCATACATGCAGCGATTGATGAAAGTGGACGAGGCAAAAGAGGTGTGTCGAGACCGTAGTAAATGGAGATGAATTGTCTCTGCCTACCCCTCTGAGAAATAGACGTGACTTTACGTCGGGTAAAAAAAAGAAAACAATGAATCTGTTTCCAAGTAATTAATGCTTAATACATACCAGAGGAGAGTTTCACTTTTCCTTTCTGTAAATTCAGTAAAAAACTTTTGTATAGAAAATTTGGATACTCTAAGTACCTGTTGAGTAACTAGAAATGAGATATTCGAAAGTACTAACTAAACCAGAATTAAGTAAATCGTTCCCACGATACAAAAAATATACAATTTGGATTTTGCAATCATCTGCAACTATTCAATTTAAAGGTAATCTAAAACTACTTAAACTACTCACAAATTATACCTTAAACTATCCCCTCGAATTATATTCGAATTTCCGTAGAATTAAACGAGTCGAGCCCTAACCATTTCAAAAGGTCGCATTCATTCGCAACAACACGTTAAAGTTACACAGACGAAATGGCCAGCCGACGTAGACAAAGTAACGTCATCAATATAACGTGAGTTTAGTTCGGTCGTATACCGCCAGAGGGCAAGGAACACCACATTAGTAGTAGATTAATATACTCGTATCGTATTAGACGGTATTGCCGTCCCTTATTGGAAGTCCTTTAGTACACGCAATGCCTGTTTGAATTGGTTCGCTCCGTTGAATTCAGTATCGTGATTTGGGCAGATTCATTTTTTGGATCAAAGACTCATATTATTTAATCAAGTAGAAAAGATTTTCAAGGTTCAGTTATTTACAAATAAATAGAGATGTGATAACATTTGTCGTGACAAAACAAACGTGTGCCTATTTGACTTTAATAAAGCTGATTATATTGTTCGTTAATTTACGAATAAGATAGTAAATTCGTCATTTGTATCACATACGATGTACTGACGAATAATGAATGAATTTATTTTGCAAAAAGATCTTGTCAGATACTTTTGAAAATTGCATTGTTCTAAGTAAGTGTTGAAGGTGCATTTTATACGAAATAAAAATTACAGAGCTGAGTCACGATAGTCAGTAATTATACCAAGCAGTTTACATTCAAACGTTGGTGAGTGCGAGATCAGAGGCCCATCGATGCAAGAGTGTTAGTTATAGTGTGAGGATGAGGGACTCTTGCACTGCCACGATGGCTCTCATGCCTTTAAGGTCCCCAAGCAGGACATGAAACAGCATCTCTCTAGGTTGCCATAGTGTGGGTCACCGTACTGCATTGTCTGCATTCGCAATAAGTATTGTGACTACAACTCTGGGATTCTATTCATGCTTTCTATCAGGCAGAGTAGAGTCACTATGGCAGAATATTAAAATAAAATATATACAACGTGGCGCCTAAGTTATGGCAAAACAGCAACTAGCAAGTAAAATGATCCAATATGCTTCCGTTATAATTAGAAAAGAAAAATTTTTCATAAAAATACATAAATGTTAATCTACAACAAAATAAATACTATTATTTTGATTCCGAATTATAACACCATTGATTACATGGGTCACTCACATGTAGGTGGCGTCAGCGCGAACAGTACAAAAATGGTGCGCGAAATCCAACGCGAGCCAAGCGTCGTGTCGCGTCGCAATGTGTTACATTCTTATCACTGATCAGTTGTCACTCGGTTCACTTTTTTTTTAAATTAGATCAATATTTACTCAAAATTTAATTCAATTATTTAATTTATTTTTGAATTTTTAAATTTTCAAAGTGTCTACCAGTCACTTCAATAAATCGACGACATCTTCCCAACATGTTTTCACATATTTTTACATATAAATTTTCTTTCACGACTAGGGCTTTTATTTTATCGAATACACTAAAGATCTTCGATCTCAGTTCTTCTACTGAATTAACGTCTGTTGAATATACTTCATTTTTCACATATCCCCACAAAAAAGTCTAGAGGCTTCAAATCTGGTGATCTAGGTGGCCATCGTGTAGGTCCATATCATCCTATCCATTGTTCACCAAATATGTAGTTAAGACGTTCCCTGGTAGCCACCACTGAATATGAAGGTGCTCCGCCTAATTGATACCATAAACGCCTGTTTTGAGTAACTGACAGTTTATTTGTGTAGTCAGACACTGGGCCAGCAAGAAATCCTAAAAATTTAACAGCAGTCAAATTTCAATCAATGAAAATATGAATCTTTTTATGCTGAACACCAAATTGACGAGCAGCCCTGCGTAAGCTGCATGTAGGATTATACGTGAAATGGTCCAACACATGTTCTTCAAGAGCGATCAGTGTTCGGGGAACAAACTCAGTATTATGACACACCAAACTTTGATTGTCTCGTAACCTTAGTACCGCCCTTACAAAAATCGGTTTCATGTCTCTTATGGTATGTCCACAAAGCAAGAGACTTCTTTTGATAGCATTCCCCGTAAATTAAAACTATATCAGTATATTCCATGGCTGTAAAGGTCACTCGCGGCATTATTAATGTTGAATTCAGTAAATCAAAGTCCATAATTTAAGGACTTGCAAGCAAACACAGCACTTAATTTCACACACACTGCACAACACAATCAATAATGTTACTTTCAATAAAATTAGCGGGTCTCGTTACAAATCAAAGTAAAGTCTTACACAACTACTACTGACGCTGCTTTCTAGAACCCGGAGGTCTTCGAATATAAAATAATTGAATCAATACTGCCAATTGTTAAAGTTAGAACAAAACCATAACGTGTTTGCCGGTATTAATCATTATGTACCGTAAAAAACATTTAAATACGCAAAATATAAGTTGCGTAGCCTAATAATATCACAATTCTTATTTATTAACATGTTTTGTTTACAATCAATTGATAAAAAGGTGTGCAATTACGACGCACTAAGCGATTACTTGTAGGTTGACAGCAATAATGTGACGTATGAACTAATTACGTGTTTCTTTTTTGTATTCACCGACACAGTGACCAACAAAGCAAATAAAGTTTATAAACTTCTTTGTCATACACAGTATCTTTCGTATACACTTTGAAATATGTTTGATTTTGCTTTGAAAATACTTTTATTTTTTAAATTTTATTAATTATTATATCGTAAAGGTCATAGACCATTAAACTGTGAAACAGAAAAAGTGTCCTGTGGCTAAACTGCTGAATATATTTCGTTCAAATTTCCAAATTGTCTCAAAATAACTAAATGAATATCTAGTATAATTAAAAATGATTCCGATAACGTATACTGTATATACCCGTTTATGAATTCAGACTGTGTTTTCTTATTTTTTTATACAACCAGAAACTATGGTGTTTATATTTAAGAAATTAATTGCTACATTTTTGTTATCGTAAAATAAGCTGCTGAATTTTATTTGATAGACAGATGAGACAAGCTGTGATTGGACATTATGATTTGTTTGTCAGTGTTTACGTGGCAATAAAATTTAACACGTAAAATTAGTTACGAGTTACAAAAAACATAGTATTCAATTTAAATAGTTTTAATTAAGCATTAGTTGTGACCAAATAAACCGTTGGACTGGGGTTATAAAATAAGTTTGCTTTGAACCTATCCAAATGAACAATTGCTGTTCACACGGTTCGACTGCACTTTGTTAAATGTATCGTTGGACGCGGCGAAATTAAATTTGTTTTATAATTGAATAGACGTAAATATTTCAACATTTTGTTTAACAATTATGCAACAGACTTAAAGAACTCACAATTTCATGATTATCGGATCGGTAACCAAGTCACTTTCACATTTAAGGAATTTAAGAGGATGCAACCAAATTTACAAATTTATTTACAATTTAAAGAAAATGTGATTGTCTGCCCAAATTATGAATCTTGATTTGGGTCTTTTCTGTTATTGTTATATTTATGTTGTTATATAAACGTAATTTTAGAAATTACCTGTATGATGTGGTTCATTATTGTGGGATGCGATGAGTCTGGCATAATCATGTTTGAAAAGCCTCTACATTATATATGTAATCAATAAAGATTTAAAAAAAAAATGAAAAAGAAATTTAAGGCAATTATATGTATTAAAGACTATTTTCAAATTCTGATAAAGAACTTCGATTACTTTTAATGATAACAAATATGTCGATCGTTTGGATCTCTTGACAAGTTGCAGAGAAAATTATAATAAAATACTGATTATCAGAAGCCTTACAACAAACTAATGTACTATTTTATATATTAAATCAAAGATTAATTATCTATATTTACAACCTTTAAAACTTGAGCGTATTATGGCTTGTTTTTGAGAAAATTGTATGTAAGTGCTGCATAAGAATAAAAACTTTACTGTTAGACTATCATCCTAACATTAGTATCAGACACTTAAGAAGTTTAGTTAAATTCAACGCTGTTAAAGTTAAGCTACATAAAATAGGAGATGCACCAAACTGTTAAAATATAACATATTTCGTAGTAGAACAGACAGTAGATAGTAGTTTCATAGTAGAAATACAAAATTAACACACGCAAATTTTCGATGAAGCTGTTTGTTTTTGTTCGATTCATAATTTATTCAATTAAACCAATAACTATGCTGGATAAAAACGTCAGCCTTAGTAACCAGGAATTTATTTTCGTATATTTCAAAACGTTTCGCAGGGAAGGTCGCACCTTTATTCAAATAAGAACGCATTTATGTTGATTGACGAGGGACCACCCTAATATATTTAGTTTCTAGTGTCACGTTTCAATATTAACCTCAAGTGCTAATGGGTACCATCAATACAATCTATGTGGTTTTCTTAGATGATGTATTTTTTTCAAATGCACTGATATCCAGTTTTTACGAAGTAAGACTTATTTTTACTTATGTATTCCTTCCGACTGCGACTTCTTGAAAGGAGAACCTTTCAATAAGAAATCCGCTTAAGTACAATCCGAAATAAAAGAGTTTTGTGTAAAGTTTTTTCACTTTTAATATGTGGTGCTAAAAATTTGTTTTAGAAATTAAGTTAATATAATTAAGTCTAGTTTTAGAAATTAGAATTCCACCTGTAAATATTCGTATATAACCTGTATATAAAACAATGTGATTGAGGAATATGTAAGTAAGAGATTAAATCATTTAAAAGAAAGAAAAGTAAGAATTTGTTGCTGAATCTCAAGCATATTGTTCGTTTATGTCACTTTCTTGGCGTCAAGAACAACATAACATGATTCAAAAAGGAATTATAACATAACGAGGCGGTTAAATTGGTGCAACGATATTAGTTTAACTAATCACATCTAATTCAAACAAAGAAGAGAAAATGCTTATTTACATTGTTTTTTATTATACAAAGATCTTATAATGTCATACCCACATACATAATAGACATCAATAAGTATAACTGGCATTAAAGTCTTTAAGGTTTATCGAAATATAAAGGTTTGAAGTCTAGCTAACAGAAATGTTTTGCGTTAACAATGTTCAACTTATTTATTCAAACTTCTGTGACTCATATTATCAATGTATTATGTTTTACATTTACTTGCAATGAAATGATGTATAACATATTTGCAATAGTTACCGTTATATTTTAGAAATAATCATCATTTTAGGCGAACAGGCTTCAATCACATTAAGAAACCATTATCAGCATGTAGCTAGTTGAGCACTATAATACACTTAAAACTTAGTTTCACTACTCTCAGTTGAATTTCTTTTTACATATTTATGCAGAGGTGATAGTTATCGTGTTAAATGTGTCAGCATTACACTGCCACGATGTCTGCCATGCCTTTTACATCTTCAAGCACGGCGTGAAGAAGGCCACCATATGGTGGGTCACCATACTTTATTGCCTGCATTCGCAATGAGTATAGTGACCCACCATATGGCACAGTAGAGTCACTTTGGCAGTCACTCTTAAAATAGAAAAAAAAAACACAGTTTTATTAATTATCTCCATCACTTTTGTCAATATAAAGCTATGTGGAAATAAAGTTTCAATTAATTGAATACCTTTCGAAATGAATACAAAATCGTCGATACAATTCAACTTTCAATTAAAAGTGCTTCACGAAAAAGGTATTTATTAAACAATAAAGGAAGTTTTATGAGCATTCATTTATATCTTTATTTATATTAACATTGTAGTTTTGTTTGCACGCTGTGCCTGTTACTAACATTTACAAACTCATACTGCACTTCCATAATTTATAGTGCATCTCTGACGTGTGCAAAAATATTTAAAAGAATCATGATGCTCCAAGCGCGTATTTGTTTTCGTTTCACATATTAAATAACGGTTTTATTCAACTGTTATCATTGTAAACGTATAAAAAGTAGATATCCACTTAAACATTTTGTATTTATGCACCGGAATATGTTCGAAATACCATGCTAGAGATTTTAACAATTCCAAATAACAAAGTTAGTTAACTAAAAATCCTTGTAGTTACATATTTTGCACTGAAATCCGTTATCGGGCATGTTTCAAGTATAATTTAGTACTTTTTTTATTTTTGTGTTTTATTCTATCATCCTTTTTCCAATCTTTATATTTTGTATTAAAATAATAAATAAAGATAATGAATGCATCAAGAACAAGTCATTAAAACTGTTCCTTTTGCCACTTTTAAGAATTTATTTATTAATACAATTAACTTGAACGTATCGGACTTTGTACTTAGGCTTGTTTAAAAATTTAGTACCAGTTTTCTCGGCACAAGTTTGTTGGGGCCCGGAGCCTTCACTCTTAATTATTACTTTGGGAAAATTAAGACTGTCGTTTAGCCGGAGTGCCCACCCTGGCTGAAGGTTGCCTCTCTTCCATTTATCTAAATGTACTTTATCTTGCCGAGGGCGCTACTTTCGATGCATAGAGACGATATTGATGTTGCGAATTTTGACTCCACTTTGTAGACTTTACGTGAGTAATTAAGAAAACTGGCGATTGAAATTTCGTCTGTCGTATACATCTATATAGAAAATTATATTATATTAAGTAACTTTATACAAAGTTTTGAATTTCAAAGACGCAAATGAAATTTTTAGGCTGTGTTATTGTTTACAGCACGTCGTTGTAGTTTTGTTTACCTGCTTAATATGCTACTTTAAGATGTACAATCAAAAAATCTAACTCATTATTAACATAGAAAATACAAATATTTTGTAAAACATTAATATTTTTTTAAGACTAAACTGTATTTATTGAACATTATACATAGTTCGTAGTCCTTGCTAAAGTACCATTGCTTTATCTAGATATATTTTTTCCTTAAAAAGTTCCTTCACTAATATAATATGTCGACTCCTCGCTTTCCCTATTCCGTATGACGACTCAAAGTAATGACGATACTAGGCACTACCGCGCGTTAAGTACATTACCTATTGTAAGTGTTCTTGAGACGGTGCCCCACCGGTAGATTCATATGACGCTTTTACTCTAATTATGAGTGCCAGCATTTACACACACGTAGTAATGAATGAAACCACACCGTGAATACATATATAATTACCTAAGTATTACGTATATAATTAGCCTTTATGTAATAGTAATTTAAAAAAATACTATTTCAATTTATTCGATAAAATCATTCAGCGAAAATCGTATAAAAAAAGTTTTACTAAGTTATCTAAATAGTATCGTAGTTATTTATCATTGTTTGCTACTTTTATTATATACTTATCGAAATTAAATGCAGTTTGATTAAAAATATAATTAAAATTCTTTTAAATTTTTTTTGGACCAAAGCTACTCATAAATTCGTCCATCCTAAGGCTGTCTGTAAGAAATTTAGCCTTTTAGCATTAATTTTATGTACTTATATATATTTTATATACTAAATAAATGTAATCTAAAGTATATTCCATTCCAGTTATGCACTATTTGTTAAAATGTGTCAAAATATCGTCTGCTGATAATTGCATTAAAAAAAGAATATCCCCAAGATCAATCTCGACTTTTGTGACCGGTTGTCGTCTTAAAAAGCAACGTATGTTACTCGCTAGCTTTCCATCAATAAAGAAATTATAATCTTAATAAATAAACTCACATTTGCTGTTATAGTTATATTAGTTGTATATGCGAATTTTGATTTGATAGTATTGGTAAATAAAGAACCTTTGTTGGGCAATTAGGATCAGCAGTTCACACATAATGTTAATAAATTTAGTACCATAATATGCATTCATAGTTATCCTTAACTACCTCGATGGAGCAGCGGTAGTGGATGCGACTGCTGTGCTTGAGGTCTCAGATTCGATTCCAGGGTCGGGCCAAATGTTTATATGATCTGCAGATATTTGTTTCGAAGTCTGAGTGTTTTCCATGTATAATATGTATGTATTTACAAAAAAGGTACCTAAGTATTCTATCAAATAGTCTAGTTATCATAACACAAGCTCTGTTTAGTTTGAAACTAGATGATGTTGTGTGTCAATAATGTCTGAAATACATGAAGTAAGTGACTGCAGCAATCGTAGAAAAGAGCACATTTTAGTACCTGAGGTATGAACTTCTCCAGACAAAAAGACACTGTTATATATGGGACTGCAAATCTTTAATAAATTACCCAAAAACAAAGGAATGTGAACTTGTTATACTTAGTCTGGCCATAAATACTGTTACACTTAATTATAAAAAAATATTACATTTGAATTTCGAATCTGTCATTTTTATACGATTGTTCATTGTGTTTTCTCATTTTGGCGCCAATACATTGTAAAATATTTTGCGATATTAAAATGGTGTGGGGTGATAAAGAGAACCGAATCGCTGTGATAGCATTACACAAAGTAGGTATGGAGCCAAATGCAATTTTTAAAACTCTCCATACACTTGGTATTAGTAAAATGTTTGTGTACCGGGCTATTAATAGGTACAATGAGACCTCCTCTGTTTGTGACAGAAAAAGATCTGGCCGTCCACGTAGTGTTCGTACGAAAAAGGTGGTCAAAGCAGTAAGGGAAAGAATTCGAAGAAATCCTGTCCGAAAGCAAAAGATTTTATCTCGGGAAATGAAGATAGCACCTAGAACCATGTCGCGTATTTTAAAAGATGACTTAGGACTTGCAGCCTATAAGAGACGCACTGGCCATTTCTTAACTGATAATTTAAAGAAGAATAGGGTGGTAAAATCGAAACAACTACTGAAGCGGTACGCAAAGGGAGGTCACAGAAAAATTTTGTTTACGGATGAGAAAATTTTTACAATTGAGCAACATTTTAACAAACAAAATGACCGTATTTATGCTCAAAGCTCTAAGGAAGCTTCCCAATTAGTCGACAGAGTGCAACGTGGACATTATCCGACTTCAGTGATGGTTTGGTGGGGTGTTAGCTATGAAGGAGTGACTGAGCCATATTTTTGTGAAAAAGGTATCAAAACATCGGCACAAGTGTATCAAGATACCATTCTTGAGAAGGTAGTTAAGCCCCTTAACATCACCATGTTCAATAACCAAGTATGGTCCTTCCAGCAAGACTCGGCGCCGGGTCATAAAGCTCGGTCCACGCAGTCTTGGTTGGAATCGAACGTTTCGGACTTCATCAGAGCTGAAGACTGGCCGTCGTCTAGTCCCGATCTTAATCCGCTGGATTATGATTTGTGGTCAGTTTTAGAGAGTACAGCTTGCTCTAAACGCCATGATAATTTGGAGTCCCTAAAACAATCTATACGATTGGCAGTGAAGAATTTTCCCATGGAAAGAGTGCGTGCTTCTATTGATAACTGGCCTCATCGTTTAAAGGACTGTATTGCAGCCAATGGAGACCACTTCGAATAAGCTTTTTATATTTTTAATTGTTTTATATTTATGTATTAAACTGACACACTGTAAAAGTAATAAATGTTATTTGCAGTTAACAATTTTCTTTTTTCTTTATTACAATATTTATGGCAAGACTAGGTATATTTTCAAAAATAAAGTCGAATAAAGTCCTCCAGAACATCAAAACAAACGATGTTTTATGTAGAACTAGATAATTTTGCGAGCAATTTGAACTTTATTAAATAAATGCAAAAGAAAAAAGAGAAGCTAATATGATTTTGTAAAATAAAACAGTACTACTGTGTTACATACATGTATTGTGACCACGAGTCTGCATTCTTTGCACCTATGGGAGAATATGTCCCCATTTTGTCTCTAGTTGTTGATAAGTTCAGTACTTTCTTATTTTTTTTTACTGTATCAAAACTTAACTGTCAAAATTTAAAACTGTTGTCTTGTTTAATTTTTGAGTGTTATTAAGTCTAGTATCAAGTATAAAACATATTCGTATGTATGTGAAGTGTAAATTTCTTCTTGAAAAAATAAATTTACCCACAATATGTCATACTAACCGTAGCATATCTGTCTCACCTCTTATTTCAATAACTATTTAATTATAAGAAAAACTTTGGTAATATAGTATAATATTATGAACGACTAAAATTAAATATTAAACAAGCATACGTACACTTTAAATTTAATTTCCCTCTAAAATGTTATGTCTGAATTAATGGTTAACCAATTTGGCAAAGGTTTTCATTTCCACTGTGTAAATTGTGGTCAGTTCTCATTTTCATAGCTCTTGTGTGTAACAAAATTTAATATTATTCGATAAGATGATTCTAAATGGCTGTTGATCAATTTTAAATGCGAAATATTGGTTCGTTAAAGTAAAAGCAATATACATAAAACGTAAGAAAAACCGTAGTCAAAGTTTTTTGAGATTACATTAAACTCTTTCCATATCAGTTTTTACGACTTTTTGCACCGACTTTTCTCGTTAAAATTTGAAGAAAGCCGCTAATAGACTTTTTAAATATGCACTAGACACGAAGGTATGTTTACTTAAGTATCTAATTCTCCCCGCCCCCATTGGCAGTAAAATTTTACTATCTACGACATGAATTAACGTTTTTTTGTCGCTATAAAATTTTCCGTCTCTTGGTCCTTTCTCGATATCAATAAAGATTAGCGTTGCATCTTTAATTACTTTTCTTTAATTTATTTTGCTTTAGTAAATATAAAATTACAATGAACTGAATTTATTCCATGTTCTTATTTATTTATATATAATTTGAATGCACTTATCTATGTCTGTCTTGCCTGATGTCTTGTCTGATGTCTGCTTAGCCCTCGATTTGTGACATAATTATAGTTAGCATTACATTAATTCTTGAGAGTGTGTATATAATATCCGTGTGGTGACGGATTAAGAACGTGGAGTGTCACCACCCCTATTCATTCCGTGAGTGTTGTAAGAGACGTCTAAGACCGCAAATGTCGCAGGACAATATCACTAGCCAGCGTGGTAACCCGTCTGGCCAACGTGGTAGAGTAGACCAAAATATTCTTTCTGAGGACAGACCTAAGTCCAGCACTATTAAAGGCTGTTAATATGATATGATGTAATGTGTATTTATAATTTAAATAGGTAGGCTATTGAGCGAAGAGATGACGACAACCTTTTTGTTTTACATTTCACCATAAAACAAATAGCTCTCGATATACAAATCAATTCGATAACCGATTTGACCGCACACGTGTACTTATATTAAATGTTATGTGTTGTATAAACGGTCGATCAACTTCCACATTAGGAAGGCAGAACATTAGAATATAATATTAATATTTTAATTTCAGTCGTTCATAATTTTATATTATATTGCCCTAGTTTTTGTTATAATTAAAGAGTTACAGGAATTAGAGGTGAAACAGATATGTTACGGTTAGTATGATATATTGTGGGTAAATTTAAATTCTCAAGAAGAAATTTACTCTTCACTTACATGAGAATCACCAAGGTTTGGATACAAACATAAAAATTTTGTTTTTGAGTTGATATGGTAAACGTTGTTAGCCGTACTAGTATGCACTGTGTGTCGGTTTGCAGCGCCTTCCTTACATTGCCAAGTAATTAAGACTACATTATGTTTGAAATAAAGCTATAGAAATGCAGTGACTGTAAGATCCATCGATAATATTTCCAAAGAAAAAAAATAAAATGAAGTAAATAAAATTAAATAAAGAAAATAAAAATACATATTTGATGATGATGATGACGATTTTGGCAATGGCGGCCAGTCTCAACGTAGACCAGCCAACTACTCAAGAGATATTATAGTGCACAAGTGTGTGCGCAAACACAGGTGCAATTTCTGTTTCCTCACTCTCACAATCCTATAGAATGGTTATCCGACACGACCGAAGAGATCAGATGCAGTGCTAACGGCTTTATATCCTCTCAGAGGCTCTTTCTCCAAACTCCGGGCTGTTATTAAGCATTTAATAATCAGAAAAACTCAATAACACTTGAACCCACTTAGGTATCGAACCTGAGACCTCTTTATCGGCAGTGGTATACACTAACGGGTAGACCAACGAGACAGAATAAATATAATAATAATAATACCTTCTAGCGCCGAGCAATGATTGTCGATAGCGCCGTTCCTCATGACGAGAATCTCGTGAAAGTTGAAAAAGAAAAACAATTGAAGTATTTGAATCTGTCTCACGAGATTGCCGACATGTGGAATGTGGATTCGGTGATCTTTGTTCCGATAATCATATCTGTTCACGGATTGATAGCCAAGAGCCTCCACCAACATCTTAAGAGGCTCACGTTAGAAGGTTGGAGCAAGGGTCTGATGCAGAAGGCAGTCCTCCTTGACACGGCTCGTATTGTGAAGAGGTTCCTGTCTTTGGAGCCCTAACCACAGGTGTCTTCGTCCCTTTGCCTGATGTCGATGGTCTCCTATTTTTTATATTTTTAAATGTGTATTTTTTATTTTTTATATATTTGAAAATGTAATGAATATGTGTATATTATAAAATAAATAATAGTATACATTACATTTAGAGAATGTATACATTATCTTTTTTATAAAATTGTGGCGGACTGGTAAACAAGCTAAGCTCGAGGTGTTTGGTTTAGGACACCAGGTTTCCCCCCATTTAATTTTACACGAATGGGCACTGTGAAATTCAGTAATCACACAATAACAAATATTTCGGACATTTGATACATAACGCCATCTAGATTCAAACTAAACAGAACTCGTACTATCATAACTAGACAGTCTGATAGCATACTTACCCTTTTTTTTTGTAAATACATAAACATATACTCGTCCATAGAAAACACTCAAAATATGAAACAAAATTTGCAGATCATATAAAGATTTGATCTGACTCGGGAAGCGAACCCGAGACCTTAATAAAACTCAGATACATTATATTTATACACTAATAATACTATATTAGTGTATAAATATAATATGAAACTTCTTTTTAAACTTATGAATTTTCTTTTTGAATATAAATCGGTTTGAGGATATCCCCATTTATTTATCACGGCTAATAGACTGTTGCCAGAATTATATTTAAAAGGGTAAGATCGATATTGTAACTACTTTATAATTACCACAAAAAGATTGATGAAAATGCCATATTTAATTACAAACAATTTTAGTATACAATATGTTGCATGTTAACTATAAATAAAATAAATGTGGACTGCTTTTGTTTCTATTCAAAGAAATCAATAAACCTTTCAATAGTGGCAAAATAGTGAGCATTGGAGACAAAAGTAAACACTCCTAAAAGTTTTAAATCATGTCTACCAGAGGATATAACGTTAGTACAAAACTGAAGTATGAAATGGAAAAATATTACATCAGGATAAACCACTGCTTACAGTTTGTTGTAAGGTTTTATTTAAGTGCTTCATATGTGTACTTATTTTTTTTATTTTTCGTAGCCCTGTACGTTTCGGAGTAGCTGTCACGCGCCGCTCCGAGCGGGAAGCTATTGTAGATTCTTAAACATATTTTCAACTGGTACACGCGTATAAATATTTATGGAAACACTGTCCGAATTAAATCCAGTCTCAACGTTTACGACGTCGCATTGTTCACGTTTTTTCACAGACGTCTAAGCAATAAAACGTTATGTAGTCGTTGACGTTGAATGATTAACTGTTTGTTGGTTTAGGCGAAGGCGAATACGCTCGCCGTAATAAAACATCTACCGCTAACTACTCGTAAAACTGGATCAAATTGCTTTTCGAAAATTTTATGAACTGGGACAATTTAAATTGGCCATATTTCACTTTAATGTTATTTTGTGTTATTACCTTTGAGTAAACCTTTGAGCAAAAGAAGATTTATGGTATTAACTCCACCTTGTGCAATAGTTTTGTAGAAATTATAAATAAATAACCTTTTAATACCTGCATGGTCTGTCTTCAACTTTCGTATGGACCTATGAGCGATATTTTAAGTACTCGTATAGTCTTCTCTTCTCTTGGTAGTGATGTTGCCTTGCATAGTTTGCTTTCCTCTTACAAAACCCATAGGATACAGAGGGGTGGTGACATTCCGTATTCTTAATCCATCACAAAAGAAAAGGAAGATTTAACATTTTACTTTTTATATTTTACAAAAAGATTATTTTTCTTTTTCTTGTAAAAACCGTAAAAATTACCTACATTGAATACACATTCTACTTACCTACCTAAATAAATACCATTCATTGTAATATTTTATTAGACATAATTTACTTTCAGGAAGTCTAAAATACTGAAACTTCCTTGTGTTACTAATATTTCTTAAATTATTAGTAAAATATGCCCATGGAAGAAAATTTTACCGGATACAAGATATATTAGAGATCTCCTGAGAGAACCGAGATAATGTACCAACGTACTTCAGACTGTAGACGGTGTCTAGGGGGAATCAATAATCCCATAACACACTATCCTTCGAAATCCATTTATGAAATATCACATAAACCAGCCCGCGGGCAATTTTATTTATTCGTACTAGAGCGAAGACAGAAAAGATCAAATAGCCTTTGTCCTTAGTTTCTTACCCCTCTTTACTTATTCAAACAAAATTACATATGCCTGTTTCTGGATCGCCATTGCCCGAAATTTTACGCGTTGGAGATAGTGTCATGAATATAAATCTATCGTAAAGGACACCGCGGAGAGGTTAGCTCAGTTTACGGTGGCGCTCACTTTGCATTCTTTGTGCCCGGGCCCTTTATGGCCGGTTTATATACTTCGCTTCTTTTGCATAAAGCCTCGATGTCCTGATAGTTGTAGGTTTCGAACGCTACCGCTGACCGCCCGCACTCATGAATGTTGAATTCAACATCACCATTACTCCTGATGTACTGCAGTTTTTATTACTGAAAGCTAAACTAAAGATGCTATGACCAAGTTTATTTTTTGTTTATATTTTAGAAGGTGAAATAATTTTAATTTCATGAAATCTTTTTATATCATATATAATAGTTCAGGGAATATTTTATATCCAGATGACAATTCAATTTACTCTGAATCACTATCTAGAGATTCTTCCTATGATTTTTACTTTATTTCTTCTTATTTTTCTAATTACGTAAAATATTATCAAAATTGTTACTAACATTTCATGATTTATATAATTAATTATTTTCAGTGAAACATCAAGGTTGCAAAAAAAATTATAAGACTCAATATTTTGTTAGTAATTTGAGAGATTTTCTTTTAATAACACTTAAGTACTTACTATTAACGTTCAAGAAAATGTTTGGCGCCTGGGGCTTTTATGTTAACTATTAATCCCATTTTCTTTTACTGAAGATAACGAAACTCATTTAAGATATCTCGCGGACGCCTTTCAGACGTTTTGGGGTGCAGACCTAGATCGCGCAGGGACGACCGTGGAGACTTTAATGCATTTAAATATTTTGTTTAAAATAATCTTCAAAACACTAACTACAAATAATATAAAACACTTTTCAAGTCATTTTTTTACTGATTAATAAAATCAATTTATATTATTCTATAGTCATTATCAAAAAAAAAAAAATATCATCGGAGTAAATTTCAGCAGTTTCATTGAGTCGCTTTGGCCCTGGGGCGATAAGAATACCGAATCGGCCCCAGAAAGGAATCGGACTCATAACTTCAGGAAATATTTGTACTCATGAAATAGTTCGATACAGCAAGTTTCAGATTTATATCTACTACCACGTCTGAATAAATCGAAAAATACTGAAAATTAATAAAAATTGTTATTTTCTGCGTTTTGTTTATCGAATGATCTAGTAACCAGATATGTTTTGGATATTTGTCCGTAAGAACCTAAACAAAACGAGGTTTTATTCTTAATTTTAATTTTTAAGCATGTTACAATAATCGTAAAAAAAATAAGACTATTTTTTTGAATTCCCCATTCAATTTCCGACGAAATTATGAGCTTAGAAAATTATTTTTAAGGGTACCACATATCAAATAAAAATAAAAATTGATTTTTTGCGCAAATATCGATTTTTGTCATGATTAACTTCTAAAATGATAAAAAATAAAGCTTTTGTGAATATTGTACTGGTAAAAACAACAAAATAAATTCAGAACGCTCATATAAAAGAAATCGTTTACATGTAAGAACTATATCTATAATTATAATCTTTATTTTTAACTATAATAATTAAATCTGTATCAAATACTATTGTTTACATAATTCAACTACTTTTCAAATAATTTATATTTTCCCGTTCAACTTTACAATATTCACAAAAGCTTTGTATTTTTTACCATTTTAGAAGTTAATTATGAAAAAAATCGATTTATGCGCAGAAAATAGATTTTTATTTTTATTTGATATGTGGTACCCTTAAAAAAATTTCCCAAGCTCATAATTTTGTCGAAAATTGAATGGGGAATTCAAAAAAAATAGTCTCATATTTTTACGATTATTGTAACATGCTTAAAAATCAAAATTAAGAATAAAACCTCGTTTTTTTTAGGTTCTTACGGACAAATATGGCTTTTATTTTTTTTCCAAAACCCTACTATCATGCCCCAAAACATATCCGGTTACTAGATCATTCGATTAACAAGACGCAGAGAATAACAATTTTTACTAGTTTTCAATATTTTTCGATTTATTCAGACGTGGTAGTAGATAAAAATCTGAAACTTGCTGTATCGAAGTATTTCATGAGTACAAATATTTTCTGAAGTTATGAGCTTGATTCCTTTCTGGGGCCAATTCGGTATTCTTGTCGTCCCAGGGCCTTGGGATTTAATCTGTCAGATATCTCTGCAAGACCAACTAGTAGCATTGATTAATAAAGTGTCTGCATAATAAGTGTTACCAGTACAGTAGATGGCCAATAGTCTTTGTTTTCAAAATACAGTAGTACATCAAAAGTATTAGTAAATTTTCTCATATTCAATCACCTGAATATACATAATATATCTTCTCCATAGAAGTTCTGTTCCTTAATACGTATTTCGTCTTAAGAGACCAAAGGTTTCACTTTATGTCTAATAAAATTTTCTTGAAAGTATCCTTAATTGAAAATTCAAATTTATGCATAAGCTGTGATTGTAGAAGCGGGATAGGGAAGAGCTACGGTCCAAGACACAACCGTTTAAGAGATTCAATCCTTTCTGTACGGGCTCGTGGGCAAATTGATGAAAATTACGTCACAGTTTAAAATAATAAATTTAATTAATTCTTAATTTATCCAAACCAAAGGTATTACACAGTACAGAGTTTGGCGAAGAAATTCATGTATTGCGTTACATAAGTTTATTATAACTTTCTTATTTGTGATATTCGACATCTCTAGTGTTAATAGGCCTCTTTGTACACAATTCTCGACACAGAAGGAGCTGTTAGTTAATTAGGGCGAATAATCACTAAATATGACCGACAATGAACTAACATAACTTACAATGTAAATGAATAAAATTAACATTTGTAGCTTAGTTTCATAATCTAGTAGACGTACTAAGTACTGAAACAGTTTTAAAATTTAGAATAGATAAGATACTAACTACAAAAACTTAGATATACTTACAACATCTCTTTGAAACTTCAGATTCTTGAGCTTATTTATACTTTAATAGTCTAGAAATTTCACGAGGCGTGGTAGTTTAGAATACACATCGCGTTTACACATCGTAAACGTCGTAATAAGGAGAATCGATTAGCTTTTTTTTATTATTTCATCTTTTTCTTTGTCTGTTATTTTTTACTACTTTAGTTGTCACTTTTTATTTTTTTCATTACCATCATCACCATCGTTTAGGGTGTATCCTACTACACAAAGAATGAAACTCTTAATAACTTACAAGAAGACCGTTTGGATAATATTAAATTTACTTTTTATCGGATAATGAATAATAAATAATAATCAATTTTAGATAGCAGAGCCACACTGATTTCAGCACAAGGGGGCCAGTTCGACCGGGGCAGTACTACCTCCCACACAAGACCAACCTAAAGCGTCAGCATCCGTGCTGTCGTGTTTCCCACTCGTAACTGCCTCGGTGGCGCAGCTGTAGTGAATGCAATTGCTGTGCTTGTGGCCTCGGGTTCAATTCCCAGGTCGGACCAAGTGTTCGTATGATCTGCAAATATTTGTTTCGAAGTTTGGGTGTTTTATGTGAATAGTATGTATATATTTACAAAAAAAAAGTATATAGGTATTCTATCAGTCAGTCTAGTTATCATAGCAAAACCTTTGCTTAGTTTACAACTAGATGACGTTAAGTGTCAAATTTTTTTTTAGTGAGTGCGAGACCGGAAGCCCATTGATGCAGGGGTGACAGTTATTGTGATAACTATGTAAGCCTTATACTACCACGATGACTGTCATGCCTTTTACTTCCCTAAGCATGGCATGAAAAAGTATCTCATTAGGCCGCCATAGTGTGGGTCACCACACTGCATTGTCTGTATTTGCAATGAGTATAGTGGCCATAACTCTTTGGATTCTATTCATGCTTTCCATCAGGCAGAGGAGAGTCACTTTGGCAGGCTCTGCATTTAGAATTAAAAAAGAAACCGTCATAATTTTTGGATTCTAAGTTTCTTTTGCTGACGTAAAAAACTTTAAACCTAACCTAACTTATGTTTAATAATTAAATAAATAAATACAACTTTATACCATTTCACCTAACAACATTATTTACATAAAAGAAAAAAAACGATCTCGTCTAGAAAATACAAAGATATTACATGTTTCTAAAACTTTACAACTATCTTATAATATAATTTAGTATGATGTGCTATCTCAACGCATTGTTAGCAGTTATGTACTTTGACATGCGAAACGAATGAAAAAATATATTGTTTTTCTTCTAAGAGAGCAGTTTTGAGACATATCATTACTCTAACGTTCAATTTGATAACAAATGATTACTACCTGCCGTTAAGAATTAAATATTTACAAGGCGAGAGTTTTGTAAATGCTTAATTCGTGGTTGACTCATTTCAAAAAAAGTCCTTTACTCATTTCAGGGAAAAGATTAATAATGCAACGAAAGAAATAAAACGAGATAAGATGCTTTTTCACCCCAGAATAATACGATTCCCAAAGGATAGGATCTGTGTGTCAACCGGGTTTCCCGACCGGGAACACCCGGTTGACATCAACGTGAAAACACGATGAACATTGTTTAGCATATAAAAGAACAGAATAGAAAATCAATACACTCGGAGTATACCTATGTTTAACTTTTGTAATCATCGTTACTCTGAGTATATTGAAACATTGAACATTCGAGTACAATTATCTTACATAAATTAAAATTATTTTCAACAGTAAGTCTAATCAGACTCTTAGCGAAATTAAAAGTAGTTTTCTACAGAGTAACTGTTGTTTATCTAATCCCAAAGTAACATCTGATGGTAGTGTAGTGAAGTCTCTGCCAAGTGAATCTGTATTACAGTCTTTTTAAACGTAAGTCGAGTCGAGAATCACGCTTCCTTACTGATAGCCGATCAGAGTATCATGGCCTCGCTATAAACCGATATTTGGGTTAATTATTTGTTTGATTTTCACCGAAGGTATAAGATTACCAAAGGTTCAATCCCTTCCCTAAACCAGGTTGAAAGCAATCAAAGGATAGCAGACATCGTTTCGTTATGATTGGTCTGACTCCGACAACGTTGCCAAGTTTATCCGAGATTCATCACAAGAAAGAAGTAAAAATATTTTTAACACTGTTAAGTCATGAATTAACTCAAACTTATGTATATAAATACTCGTTTTAGGTATATATTTCTATTGTGAAATATAAGTAGTCTTCAACACATGAAAAAAGTTACGCACAATATAAATGGTACCAAGATAGCATACATGGTTGCCATGCACTTGGGACACCTATTTTAGTAAATGTTATAGACACTTAACTTTTTGACACATTTTAATGTAAATATATGCGAAACCTATTCAACAATAAGCATGAAGTCGGTTGGTATGAATATTTTGATTTATTTCGTGACCAGTGTAAGTTTAACCGTTGCTTAAAAGACTGTTATTGTATGTTGTTTGCTGGACGCTTGTATAAAATAAAATGATATATGTACATACATAATTCTTACATATAACTAATGCTGTTTATAAATTGAAGCATACAAAAATAAATTAAATACTTTTACTTATAATATCAAGCTTAAGCGTTCTTAATTTCAATAATCTTGATTTTTAAAGTTTGCTTAGGGGTAATAAATATTCTCTTCATGTCATAATACATTACGTATGTCAATGTTGATTCTTACGAAATTTTCAAAGGACCTAAAAATTTTATCTAAATTAAATTTACATAGAGTGCAAAAATCATTAATTGAATAAAATCCGGCGGACGAGGTACTTTCAATGGGACGAAAGTAAAACAAATTACAGCTAAATGATAATTTAGAGCAGTATTGCGAGAATATCGGTTGCTGTAGGGTGTTACAATCGGATGCTCTATCTTGTATCGTGCCCTCTTCCGGGCATAAATAAAATCAGACATTTATTTCATAATGTCGGAAGTTTGATAAGGTGTCTGTGTTTCCGTGCATTCTGCGTGGATATTTATCTAGGAGAATTTGGCGATGAACTGTCACACTTCCTGGTTTCTAGCATTGTATGAAACGTTATCTTATAGTGGCCTGAATTTTCAAACTCCCAAAGAATAATTTTTATGCTTATTCACTGCACACACACACACACATTGCAATTTCTATTTTAATTCAAGAGGTTAAAATTTCTACTTTCTTATTTA
Source organism: Hypercompe scribonia (assembly GCA_949316085.1). Lineage (NCBI taxonomy): Eukaryota > Metazoa > Arthropoda > Insecta > Lepidoptera > Erebidae > Hypercompe > Hypercompe scribonia. The sequence continues at coordinate 10,046,823 of OX438981.1, read as the reverse complement.
AGTCAGAAGTACATATTAAATGCAAAACTATAAATGTTACTAGTTACGGTTTATCGAAAGAGACATGAAAATACTACAACACAAAACATGAGGAAAATTAAATCTCTACGCGCAGCTATCAAAGGCTCAAAGCATGTTATCAGCACACAAGTGTACGTGAAAGCGATATTAACCAGAATTATCTTCATTAAACGGCTGACGTACCCTTAAACAAATTAATGTACACTGTAAACTCAACGTAAAGTGCTTTTAAAATCTCGGACCACACAGGTGTGTTACGAGCATTAGGTAAATTGTTAGGCGTCGGCGTAATCTCTTTAGCTTTTGAAGTCGTTATTTTTTCAGAAATGTCCGTAACAGTTACTTATAAAAGCTAAAATAATTTAATAAAAGCGTTATATCTTTCTCGGGTCACGTAAGAGGGCGCTTCGGGGGAAAATTACATTTTGTTTAGCCACGTCCACGACACGGAGGCGACATGGGACAACTCAGTTAACGAGTGTTCAGGATTCTTCGTATTCCTTCATATCCACATCCCTACGCGGATATCATCAGTTTGCGAAATCACATAACAAAGCGGTAAATGTGTTTTATTCTATTACGTTTTCAGAAATATTGTATGTAATTCATTTATTTATGTCACTAAATATATTTGCAATTGCTATCGCGTGACGATTTATTTAAACTGTACTAGGCAGCAACATTGTTATGCTAATCAAATATGTGTAATAAGCATTTTTATGAATTAAAATACAAACATGTTGGTCAATGAAAAATTAATATCACGTCTTACACAAAGCCATCTGATCTCAAATTAGGCAGAGATTGTACTAGCATAACTAGACAACTGATACATACTATATACATACTTATTACAGCTAACTGATATCTAGACATTGGGCAAATGATTTTGCTCAACTCACACTTATTAGTCCTGGATGGAAATCGAAGGTTTTACCTTAATAGAGAGAGTCATAAACCACTGGAATGAAGAGCCCGTTAAATATCACCTTATTTGAATTATTATGTTATATTTAAGGTAAGTTCAATGAAATGTCTTAATAAGCCACCACTAATTTGATAAACATGTGCTTAAAACTATTTTTGAATTGGTCTTCTAAATTCTCCAATATCCTTTCTTCTACACAAGATGCCCTTGTTGTACACAGTGCCGAAAGTATAAATGTCAAACAATATAAAAGCTTTGTAAACTCATAATCAACAGGAAACTTAATACATCAAATATTCAATATTTGAATATGTGCCACTAAAGGTAGTTTTTATAAACAAAAAATGTTTTATATTTTTGATATTAGTGTTTAAATAAAAAGTTTAAAACCTTCTTACTGAAAACATAATTCAATATCTATTTAGCACATATAATGAAATCCACATAAATATAGTTTAGAGAATAAAAAGTTTAATTGTTAGTATAGGTTACATAATATTATCATATTCGTACAAATGTTTAGTGAAGAGGTAAATTAATGTAAATATTTCATTTGGTAAAATTATTCAGGTGCGTACTGTTTACAACTCGTATCTTTAAGGCTAATGATTCCATGGGGAAACTTAAATAGACTTGCCACTATTCCACCTAATACCCTATAAACCTACAATACAATATAAATAAAAACTTTTCCGTACTATTACCGGTTGCAAGGGCCGGCCTACCTCCAAGGCTCCACAAACATTATTCCGGCATTAGCAAAAGTTCCGTCGTCCGCATTCACCAACTTTCTACATGAGAATAAAATGCCACAACAAAATGTTAATTCCAACCCTTTCTCACGACGAAATAGGTAATTGTGGATGAAATATTTGACGACCGAAAGTTTACGAGTGTCGTATTTTTTGATAAGTTCGGTAGGCCTAGATAGTTGTATTAGTTTTTTACTAATGTAAAATTTAAATTACATTTTAATATTAACTTCATCAGTGGCTTTTCATCGTCATAATCATCATCAACAGCCTATAATAGTCCTCTGCATGACATAGGCCTCTCCTGAGAAAAGAGGGTTTGGCCTACTATACCACGCTGGCCAGACGGATTTGAAATTTTACTTCCCTGTGCAGTGATACTGTCCTTCGCAGTTATTTTCATTAGTCGCCTGTTATGACACCCATAGGATGAAAAGAGGTGGTGACATTCCATATTCTTAATCCTCCAGCATACGGGCAGTGTTGATTAGTGGCTTTTATGTACATGTAACTAAAAAAAATTGATGAGTTATTAGAGTTGAGAAGGCAAAAAAAGATTTGATCTGCCTAATGTAAAGCTATAGTAGAACCCTAAGACAGTCGTCAACTCGTGGTGTCACCACTTGTATATTAAATGTGAGTGACCAGTTGATCTTTGAAGATTCTCTTCATAGGTCAACAACTAGTAAAAGAGTATCAGCACTCACTTTGATCAATTAGCCCAATTTTGATTATCTTAATCTTGTAAACTATATCGCTTAGCAAGGGCAACGGTCTTAAAAGTAAATAGTGGAATAAAATGATGTAAACAAACAAATATGGCAAGTATTCTGGAATAAAGACTTAACAATATTGAACTATGTTCACAGGAATAAATTTTCTCACGATATTATATTAAGCCAGGATATTTCGTCCATACCTTGGAATTATCTGACATTTCAATCAGAACTAGTTGTGGTTACAGGCTAACTGAGTTGGGGAACTCACTTTGTATACATATTTAAAGAATGATTGAATAGTCTCTTAATTGTTTTTAATCATTTCAAATGATCGATGCACGTTATTTTCCTGACAAAATGTTCTTTTGCAATAATCTTGAGATTCCATCTTGAATATTTTTTAATGTCAACGTTGACTGTAAATCGTTTACAATGAAACTTTTCCGCGAGAGCCACTAAAAATCGAGAACGAACATTAAAGTTAGTCTTTTATTGTTATGTTATAGCTAGCTATTTACGATCTTATACAAAATACCTTTGATACTGTTCACTTCGGTCGAGTTTCATCTCTACAAATGCTTTAACTGTGACCGCAAAACAAACATACTTTTTGATTTGAAATTATTAATTTTCAGTGGAAAATTACTAATTCGCATCTTTTGATGTGGTTTTTTAAAGGAGAAACAGAGAATTTTGAAAGTTTTCGAGTTATTAACACTAAATTACAGACTGAATTTTACCATCAACGTAAATCTTAGACTAGGGTTACGTTAAACTCGTTTTGAACGTTATATGGACGTAATAAATTAGTATAATAAATATAATTTGACTGAATATAAACTGAATTTATAACAGTGATAAAGACGAAACTCAAACACACAAGGAGACAAAGAAATTATCGTAATTGGAGGCTCCAAATATAGAAAGACAACACGTTAGTCACGTTCGTTACTGAACAAACGCAACTCCGTCTAAAGAGGGGGAAAGTAATCTTCCATAATGCCTTGTTTTAATTTCAAACCGTAAATAATAATTTGGTCAATTTTCTACAATTTCGGTCGCGTGCACAAAGTTTTTATTACAATTTTATTGTTATTTCGGCGTGTTTGTTCCTTGTTTCAGATTACATCGAAGGTTTTAAAGGAGTCGGGCGCTAATGTGAGTTTTCAAATTTCTCTTTTGTTTATTTTAATACCATGAAATTGAATTTTAAAATTTTATATGTTACTTCTTTAGTTGAACATAAAAAAGTTGCAAATGCATAAAATGTAAAAAAAGTCGGCCTGATCCCGGCTGGGTTGTAGTAATAAAATCCTAAGGCAATGGACTCCCGTAATGTGAAATGAAACTAGCAACTGGAACTTTTTCGGGAGGAAAATTTTAGTCAACATAAAGGTAGCAGGAACTATGAGTGTTAAGAAACTTTTATGAGCGGCCAAGCCATTTAACCGCGAGTCAAGAGCTAATCCCACTAGCCGGCCACGATGAACAACGCACCTGAGACTGAGCTTTTTATTTCTGTTTCACATTTCCACCTAATTTCAGCCCGGTGAGGCTGCCGAGGTGGGCTGAACTTTGTCGGGCGTCATAAATTTATTTAACGGCCCAAAGGCAATAAGAGGCGGAGTGTAAAAAGAAAAATACGATACCAACGTGCCTAGCCGTTATTGCAATTAAACAGAGGAAGTAAATCTTTCAATACGAGCAGCGAGCATTCGCCTCCCGTTTCCTGCCTTAATTTATCGTTTTGTTTTAGTCAGCCCCATTGAAGGATTGCGATGTGTTTGATTAAAAAACGCAAGTTGATCCCGCTACTCTTATTAGTCTAATAGAATACTAATCTAACTAGACGCCACTGTGACTTCAATAAGTTCCGAAGACTTGCGCTATTTTATTACTACTGTTTATCGATCACGTAGCAATTCACTTATATTAATCTTCTTATCTAACTAGAAGCTTCGAAGTATCCTGCTTATTCAACGTTAAAACCGATTAGATATCTTGGCTTATATAGATACTGTCTTTTCTACTAATATAACCAGATGTTAATATAATCAGCAAATATTTGTTTTAAAGAGTAAAAAGAGTATTGACCTTGAAGATTGACCAATGTCAATCTAGCTGTCATAGTACAAGCTCTGCTTAGTATGTAGCTAGATGCCGTTACGTGTCAGATTCCCGAAATATGTATTACTAGCGGCCCGTATCGCCTTCGCACAGGTGGACAAAAACGGAGTTACTGTGGCATAACTGTAATAGTTAGATATATGGGATCGCGGACATTTTTTATAGATATCACGATTGGTAGTACATCACTTTGCTCTATCATCAATAATTTCCATAGCATACGCGATATAAGGATTCTTTTGGTACTTTTTTCGCACGTCGGGTTATATCGTCGAAATTTTCACGCGGATCCCTATTTTCTTTTGTATTAAATTTAGCTTTAGGGTAGCCAGCGAGCCTTTAGGGTACAAACAAACAAACAAACAAAAAAAAATTTCTTCTTTATAATATTAGTATAGATAATCATCTATTTTAGTAGCGCACGTCGAATTATGTTTCTTTTATGAAGTTTTTTTACACCTTGGCTTACCAACTTCGATTTATAATACGGATCTCTATTTTTTTTTTAAATAAATTATAGCTTATGTTACTCCTTGATAACGTAGCTTTCTATTAATGAAAAAACGGTCACAATCGGTTCAGTAGTTGCAGAGCCTTTAGGGTACAAACAAACAAACAAACAAAAAAAAATTTCCTCTTTATAATATTAGTATAGATTATTCTTCTCTTTATTTTATTAAAGACACATATTCATTACATTTTGAAATATATAAAAATTAAAAGAAAATACATATTTAAAATATAAAAAATAGTAGACCACTGACATCGGGTACAGGGACCAAGGCACCGGTGGTTAGGGCTCCAAAGACAGGAACCTCCTCACGAGCTGTGTCAAGGAGGACTGTCCGCATCAGACCTTTTTTTTTTAACGTGTGGAAACCCCCTCGGACCGTCACCCCACTGGGGCTTACGGTGGGGTGGTGTGTCGGAATCGGATCGACTAAAACCACACGGTGTGCCACTCTGCACCTGAGATTGGAAGGATCCGGGAACCACTGCTATTACGACATCCAGATTCCTCCTAGCGCCTGCCCGCTAATGTGGGCACCATCTATGGGTAAACTCTTTATTTTAGGTGACGTACGGCACACGACGACGACGACGCCTCCTCGCGGCTGGCCATTGTAGCAGACGGAGAGGAAAATCCGTCCCGTCCACCCGCGGCTACACTCAAGGCGGCATGAGGCGCTGGTATGCGCGCCTTCGACGCCCGGCTCGCCGGCGGCGAATTGGATCCAAGTGAATATCGTCCTCCCGGGCCTTCACCGCCGCCTCTTTCCGCGAAATTACGTCTTCACAGAAGCTTGCGACCGCAGTAAAACAACTGTCGCTACCGGCCATGGAGCATCTGACGGGCGCTAGCGAGAGATCTCCTCCAATCACTGCAGTGAGGACCCCACGCTGCGCCGCCCAGGCAGAACGAACCGCTAGCGTGTGCTGAGCCGAGTCCTCACTGCAGTCGCAGTGGTGACAGGCAAGACTCAATTCCCTCCTGGCGACCGAGTGCAGATACTTCTCGAAGCAACCATGCCCGGAAAGGACCTGCGTCAATCGGAAGGAAAGCGTCCTGTGCTGCCGCCCTGCCCACTCGGCGATAACCGGTTGGAGAACCTCCACGAAGGCAAAGCCAGCACGAGGAGTCTCCAACGGAAGGACCATCGAGCCATCGTGGCTCGATGAGCGGCCGCACGCCACTCGCGTATCTCTTCGGGCGGGGCCGTATGCCGCTACCCGCCCGGAAGTCAGCCGTCCGCCGATAAACTTCGGCAAGCACTTCCGCCTCCAAATCCGATGGTCGGTGGTCCGAGGACAGACCCCTGTGGAACACCGCACAACATGGTCGCCGCCTCAGAACACCGTTTCGGTCCTCGTACATGACGGTACGCTCCTCAAGATAGTCTGCCACAAGCCGCCTCAGGTACTCTGGCATTCCATTGTAGCGGAGTGCTTCTCTGATGCTGCTAAATGGTAGACTATTAAATGCGTTGGCGATGTCCAACGACGCCGCCAGCAGCACGCCGTCACAGCTCACCGCCTCTTCGGTAACGGCCCTCAGGCACAGAACGGCATCGACCGTCGAACGCCCCGAACGAAAACCAAATTGGGTGTCCGACAGATGGGGGCCCACCTCGCAGAGGTGCCTTTAGGTGTTGGTCGAGGCTCTTGGTTATCATTCCATATTATATAGTAATATACTCGTAGAAATAACTATGTATGCAATACTTTCCAAATAAATTTTGTGTAGATTTTTTTACAAAGCACAACAGACAGCAAGAAAAAACAGACTGATCAACTAATGATGAATGGCTAACGCCTACCATTGAGCTACAAATGCGTTGGTGGTGTTAAAGTGATTTCTTTTCTCGAATTCATGGCAAGGGAGTAGAGAGTAGAGCAAAAATGAGAGTGAAAAGCAAAGAAAAGAACACATAACACTGCTTTTCTATGAGCCTATGGTATCATTCCGGTCGTGCCCATCCATTAGTTTCGAAGCATGGTTCTCAAACGGTAAAATTCAATCAAACACTACAAACACTGCAATTTAAAATCACAACTTCCACTAGACACTAAAATCACACACCATTCGCCGAAGCGAAAGTATATTTTAAAATATTTCAAAGTAGGAATAAGAGTAAATTAATAAGAATTGGAAGTTCTCGCAGTTCTTAAAAATGAAATCAAAGAACTAAATATAACATCTACGTTGAACGCTTTAACGCAGAAATAGTTCTGCATATTATACTGATCACTTTCTTTTTTCCTTAAAAAGTACCGACAAAAAGTATTGGCTTGGTTTACAGTTCTATTTTTTCATATACTTATTTAATTTGTTCGCTGTTGAATCATTTTGTCGATCACTTTATTTCTCTTTGACGTAAACGATTTTGGAAGTTTTTCACGAAGTTGTTTTCAGCCGCTGATTAAGATAAATACAAATTCGGATTCTAAATTTGTTTATGTTTGCTTTGTTTAAATCTAAGGCTTATTGCAACTAGAAAATTTATTAAGGTTCACTCATTTAAATAAATATGAAGGCAAGTTTTAATACTTCAGAAACGTCGCTCCTTTTTTTCTGTCTACACTACAGGGCCTTTGGGCCAGGTTTGTTGGTGAGGCCGCATGAGAAATTGAATCTCATGATGTGTAATACTCTGCCTAGAAAGAATGGAAAGTCGGTGATGTGGGGATGCGTCTCTTTATCTAACCACTTTTATCTCAACTTGATTCCTCTAAGTGGGCCTACTTAAAACGGTTAATGAAGGGGCGAATGGGTTTGTTTACGTCGGTAGTGAACTATATGTGTAAGGCCTCTTAGAACAATCCAAATTTCGATACAGATCTGCCATTTGAATGATTACACAATACAAAGTTATGATAAGAACCGAATCAAATATAGTCTGTAAACTCACTAGAACTCATTAAATTAATTATTTGTTTGATTGATGTTTTTATTTTTTTTATTAATATAAATCTAGGCTGGGTTTAATAACTTCTTAAAAGGGGTTAGAATGTAGTTACGCAGTGTAATAACTCCGCAAGGAACACTTGTTTCACCGCAATCTCATTGCTACACTTCCAAGGGCTTGCGAGTAAATCGCACGATTTCTGCGGTAATAGGAAAATGAAGGGACGAGTGTTAAATTCAAATTGCTTAATGGTTCGGAAACAGGCATTTCATTTTCCATTCGAATTGTTGCGTAATTTACAACCTCGTGCGTAAACGACGCGAGTCTCTTCTTTTGTTTGTGAACATAAAAATATGAGTATGAAAATAAAAATGCAGCTTAAATATGGGTCGCTAGGTACAGTCAGACTGTTAAACTTGAGGTTGTGGGTGTGACTGAATAATTGTGTGATAAGTACTATCGTTATTTTAAGACAAGTTGCGAATTACACACACATAAAATGGATATAGAGAAGTTAGACACCCTGAGTTAGAACTACAATTTGTTCGCGGATCACTTAAAGTCTTGTCCTATGTGAACGTCTAACCCACAATACGAGTACTCAGCGCAGTAAGAAGCGGTATAGCCACCGTTTGCACTACTACGCCATCCGTGCAGTACAGTGTGTGATTTATGCTTGGGTATTATTTATATATAAAGTATATTTATTTAGGAATATTTACTTATCTCTCTATCTATCTGTAGTCTGGTTACTACAGTACAGACTCTGCCTAGTTTTTGGTCAGACCATGACAGCCATGTGTGAGATGTCTAAGGTTATTATTGTTATTACGAGACATGTTATACATTTAGTGATATTTGATCTGAGTAACCATTACTTTACAATTTTGTATTGTAGTACTACAACCTCAGTGTTTTTATCTTATTTTTTGAAAAATCTACATAAAAATTATCTTTACAAAGGTGAAATTTCATCATGGTCGCTTATTTACTATCACGATCGATAACAGATAATGCTTCACGCTTTTATTGTAACAAACCAATGCAGAGAAGAAAAATAAACGTAACTACGATTGTCGACAATATACCTTGATTTCTTTTTCAATATTTTCAGTTAGATATGACTTTATGAATAAAGGACGCTAACACAGACAATCTTTGCTCAGTAACTCTTGAGTTTATGGGTCACTCACGTCGATTACTTAATGAACGGTCTCTTCGACCATGACAGACGGATGTTTATTCATTTTCAAACATATAATAAAAAAGAAATAGAACACAACTTTGACATTGAAATGTCATGATTCATATGAAATCAATTTAATTGTACTCCAATGAATGTTAAAAACAATCACTGCAATCGTATTCTAAAGTCGTTAAGTTCAAAATAATTTTATGGGGGTAGTTGATAAACAAAACTATTTCAATTAACTGATAGCTGGACGCGACAAAAATATAGACAGTACAAAATACGTTCAAATATTCATGTCGGTATCGATTCCCCCTGGCAAGCGAGCAACTATCGCCATAATACTCCCCAATGAAGATTTTATCAGTATCGCCCTTTTACATACCGTGTATCCATAGCCTTAGAATAAACAATAATTATCCCTAAAATGAACAGGTAAATAGAATATTGTGTAGTTTGATGTTAAAGTGATAGGCAATTTATATTGGACTGGTAGTTGAATAGTTGTTTGTTAGTATCACACGAAACGCAAACATTGTAGGTACAGGCAAGATTACGGTAATATGTAGGTATAAGGCAGGGTATATACATAATATATAGGGGTATATAGTAGTAGGGTATTTAATTTAGGGTAAGGAATATCGGGTATGAGGGCACTCGTACCTAGATACTCGTACTCGAAGCCTACGGGTAGTCGTAAGTTCTAGCCTGCCCTCCAAACTCTGCAACTAGGTTGCTACTTTCCTGCATCAACGCCTCATTAAGGTCTTTTGCAACTGCGTGGCCTTTGATTTTCAGCAGGTAAACGCAGGTGGCTCTCCTCAACCTCAGGGGTCCATCCTATCGTCCACGCTGTTTCTTCTGCATATAAATGTTTTGTTAGCAATTGGCAATATACATTGCTATGGCACGATAGCACAGTTCATGGTCGATATTATGGACAATACACAGCCAAGCTAGCTGACATTGAGGTAAAACGTTAGAAGGTTGTCGCTGAGTTCGACCTGGTTCTGGACCACATTTCATAATGAGGTTACGCCAAGAAAACACAGATGTGCACACTTTCTATTAGAAAGTCTTTTTTTCTTCCCCTACCTATTTTTCTGAACACTAAACTGCCGATATAATATAAACTCTGTGCCCTGGGTATGAATATTTATTGTCTCAACCCGCATAATTACATTGAGAGCGTCACTAAAGCGGCCTCACGAAAGCTTGTTATCATATGACTATCAATTGAAATTTAAACTGTTTTTAACTTGCATTAAAGACGTTTTTAATACATTACAAATAGTGTATCAATGAAAAATCACACGTATTAGAAATTGTGTGGCAGAGCGAAGTCAAATTTAGTCCTAATATTCAGAGTATGTTCACATAGTCAAAAGTAATACAAAGATACATCGCGACGATCCTATGAAGAATATATTTGAAGTGGAGGACCTTTATATAGACAGATGTTTAGGTAAATGTTACAAGAAATTTTTTAGCAGTAAAAATAAAATCAACTGTCTTGTGAAATTGGGTTCCTGTAACTCAAGAAATACGAACTCAAGAATAACTCGAATGCGTTGGCGCTATTCGAGGGTCCACACTTGAATACCACCAACGTGTTAAAGACGACTCGACTCCAGCGCAAGTATAATGCTGTATTGCTGACTGTTGGGGCGGAACAATGCCTGTTAGCGGCTAAACGCCTGCAGTATTCTGGCTTACAGATATAAATAGCGAATGTTTTTATAAAATGATGATTATTGAAACGTATATAAATCATGTTTAAAATACTTCATTTTTTTTTTATTTTATAATAAAAGTAAGTTAAAATATAAATATAAATATAGTTCATAGAAAGCAACGGAAGAATTTATTCTGTATTTATTCTGCTTCACATCAACAGTTTTTATAGTTCACAGCTTGACTTAGAGCCCACCTTAGAAAGTTTTCTTCTGCTATACCATGCTGTACAGATCAATTAGTATATGGATTGTTTCCAGTTTCCTTTCTCTTTGCAGCCTCGTGATTGTTTCCTGTATAGTTTTGTCACCTTTAGCCAGCTCTTACGAATACCATGAGATAAATAGGGGTGGTAACACTCCACGTTCGAGTATTTGTGCTACTTCACATCAACAGTCTTTACAGTCCACAGCTGGACATAGGCCTCACCTTAGAACGGTGGTTTTGGTCCTACTATTCCACACTGGCTAGACGACTTTGTATAGGAATAGTTTTAAGTTTCTTGCTTTTTAAAGTGTCGTTTTTATGTGTAGTTTGCTCCTTTACTCGGCTCTGACGACACCTATTGGCTAAATAAGGACAGTGACACTATGTTCTACGTGTTAGAAAACGTTCTAGCACGCATATTACCCTCTAATAGAGTTTTCACTCAGAACTAAGACATATACTATACGCGTATCTGAATAGACTATTTAATAAAAATAGTTTTTTAAAAGCCAATATTTTGACTGAAAATGTAGCAGAAGCTGGTACTGGCTGGTTTCATATAAAGTAACAACAATGGATAATGTTAAAGTCTTGAAACAGGTTTTTAGATCTATCAAAGTTTCTTTGAAAAATGAAAATCACACATATCTGTATCCATGATCACGACCGCTTTATATTTGTTTTAAACAACAGCCAGATGAATCACGATTTATGGCCTTTAATATATCATTTATGTTATATCGTTTATCTAATATATCTTTCAATTATATGACTGCCTCGGTGGCATAGCGGTAGTGAATGTGACTGCTGTGCTTAAGGTCTCGGGTTCGATTCCCGAGTTTGTATGTACTAAATGTTTGTATAATCGGCAAATATTTGTTTCGAAGTTTGGGTGTTTTCTATTTATAATATGTGTGTATTTACAAATAAAAAGTATGAAAATATTCTATCAGTCAGTCTAGTTATCATAGGATAAGCTTTGCCTAGTTTGAAACTAGATGACGTTGTGTGACAAATGTCCGAAATATTTATGTATTTATTTATATCGCATAAACTTTATTAAGAGTCAATTTACGGAGTTATTATTATTCAAGTTTATTTTTTGGCTTACTGTAATTATTTTCAGGTTATAAGGAGCCAATGAATAAACGACCCACTTGATAGCATCTGGCTACTGAAGCCCATGTATACCTGTAATTCAAAAGTAAGAGTTAATTTTATAGGTATACTGCTTAGTTAAAATTTAAAACGTACTCTTTACGCAATTCCTTGCTATGTTATAGTTACAGAGATAAGAAACTAAAATTTAACTTAAAATTGGATTAAAAAATATATTATACTGCTGTAGTTAAAGTAAATCTCAGTAAAAACATGCTTAGAATATTAAAAGACTAATTAGGGTGAGCATATTTTCACTAAGTTATTATTAAAACCTCTAAACCAACATTAATGTAGATTATTTAAAATGTTAAAATTAAAACAGTAATACCACTACAAACTAATTTGTGAAGAAGATATTTAATATCTTTTAAACGTTTTTGATTAGGTCACAAGCGCATATTAGTTGCATAACTTTTGTCTAAATGTTTGACTAAACCGAGTTTTTCGCTCCGAAGATTAGTTTACAAATGAAATCGTTTTGTTATTTTTATTAAGTGTAATTAAATTTTAAAAGCTTAATAAGAGTCTGTCCAATAGGGTGATTTTAACTACATATTTAATAGAAACTTTCAATTAATTCTATATTTGATGTTTAATATATCCAAAATAGAAATAGTCTAGACTTTGTTGAGGTTGAAATTTATTTGTTTCAAAATTGAATATTATAAATGCACTTGAAAATTAATTATTTAAGATTATGTTTTTTAATGTACCTGACCTGAATAACCTCGGTTCCAAGTATGAAAAGCACAATACCAATGAGGACCCTCTCTAAATAAAACATAGTAACTAAGTTAGATATTTGTTTGGATATGAGTTAATAATTAGATTTTTCAGTTAGGGCTGGGGTTAATAATTTGACTTCTATCAATGTGATTATATTAGCATTAGAATTGAAGTGAAACGGCAATATTATAAACGTATTTACTGTCAATAGAGTACATTTGAAAAAGGCAGAAAAGTCTAAAATGTAGATAGATGAATTAAATAAAGTTCTAAATCTGACAATTTAGGTACCTATTAAGTGTATTATTCATTTATTTATAGCTTGGTACATTTTTGTACATTGGAAGACTTAATACCCATTGCATTCGTTACCAGTCAACGTTTGAGTGCTGTAGAAATCTTGTGAGGTAGGGCCACATAGATAAAATATACATTGCGCAGCATTAAATGCGTAATTTTATATACAGATATAGTCTGTAGGTATCAAATTTGAGCTTTAGAATGAATAATTAATAAATGCGCGTTAAAGTATCGCTGACTTAAAATTAGTGTGCATAATTTGAGTTTCAGTTTAAAGGCATGAAAATTACCGCAACAGTGTATCGACGAAGAAGAAATATATTGATATAAAAAGATCATTTCCAGATTCTCTCTCAGTCCTGTATTCCATTTAAAGTGTCATTTATATATAGTGACGTTTAACATCTATATTACGTAAATCAATATAATGTAAGGCTGATATCAGATTGGTTAGAGTCCATTACGTCCATCGAGCAATAAGGGTTGATATACGGGTACATTATTGTTGTCTTATTGAGATTGCCTGCCACGATTACTTTTGATTGTATTGCATTAATGGTTATCGATATACAATGTAACACTATAACATGGTAAGCAAGATTATTGTCATATTATATATTCTTGTAATTAGGTCACTAAGTTATATTTTGAATAAATACTTTTACGAAAATAATAACAGGCCGGCTAGTAATTTTAGGTGCTGAGGTAGAGGTTTTAGGTTCGACTTCCATCCATGACAAATGATTGCGAATTTTTTATCATTTATCTAGATTTCATTTGTGTGTTTATTTTGCCCCACGGTTTTGTTTTTAATCTAGGGGTTATGTTTATTTAGACTCACACTCGGTTCATTATATGTTGGTTAAGTGCGCCAGCCTTGCTCCTCTTAGGGGCTTAGAAATCTCCCGGGGTGTTTACAAGCTTCTAAGAACGTTATGTGGCAAGTCCCTGTGTATTAGAACATCCCATGCATAGAAGGCATATCTGTAGTATTGATAGAAAATAACTGCTAATTTGCAGTTTAATATCTTGTTCTCACAACTATTTAAATATCAAATCTGTTGAAACTGCTTAGTGCGAGTTTATTTCACTTCTATACAATCGGTCGTCACAGGGTAGTTGCATTTGACAGTGTGATTGGTGAAGAGTTCCGTGTCCACCAATTACAATACCGAATTCGGTCACCGTAACGATCGGGGAAAAGTGAAATAAACTCACATTACGCTCGCTATAGGTTCAAAATTGCGAGACTCCAGCCAAGACCAAATCGGACTGCTAGCAACCAAGTGTGTTAGTGCAACGACCGGGCCAGGACTAGGACGGGACAAGCTGCGTCGTAAATATTTAGTAAAAATTATTAAAACTTACTACTTTGATTATAAGTGGAATTAAAGACCGCTAATTAAGTAAATAACGAGTTTATCACAATCAAATTATTTTTACTTGAAAACTATACTGTAAAAAAATTACAAGTATAGCACTTTTTAGTTATATCTTATGCACATCTTTAAATCAATTTGCATGTGCACTGTACATTCAAAGCAAGTCTATCTGAAATCCTTACAACTGACTCCCTTTGTGAACATCTCACGTACACAATTACGTATAACCATCAAAACAAAACTCATTGACATAGTTCCTTGTATCCATTGTAGCGTACTGTGTACGAGGTATCACTTACTAGTTGGCGTCTTAGCTTAGGTATTAGTATTATGAATTAAATCTTCTGAATTTCAGTTTATGAAATCCGTAACTAACTTCTTTATTATACAACATATTTTTTTTATTTTCTTACAAGTTTCTAGAATTTTCCCATAAATTAAGTATTATAATTAGTTATATGTAGTATGGCCTACGAATATTACACAAATAATACATCACTAAAATGAATATTCATTAAAAAGAAAATGTGAGAAACCCCAATTAGTAATAATATGTAGTAAATCATGGAAGTAGGTAATCGACTCAACAAACAACAATATCAGAAAATTAATAGGAAAATGAAAAAAATATTAAAATATTAAAATCACTACACGTCGGCAGTAATCATTGTTGATGCATTTTTGTGAAAATCACGGTTATGTTTTCATATATGCATTGTCATTATGCAAATTACTTTGGTGCATATATGTGTGTATGCAAATCCAACTTGGAACACAGGTGTCTGTTTATCCAACTGATTTAATAACTGGGCTCATCGCGAATCGAATGAACGGCATTGTATGTGGAATATCAATGCCCTGTTACTACGCATTAGTGGAATAGACAGATAGCAAATACTACAGGGGAGTACTTGGATCGTTTCGATGCATTGAAGACACGTCTCGAGGCGAATGATCCTAAAATTAAATAAACTTGGCTCAAGTTTGATTTAATTAAAGTTTACGGTTAGCTTAAAATACATAGCTATCAGTTATATCTATAAGAAAGGTGAAATTTCAAATCATACTGTAAAATAAACTTGTTTACTGATTTAGTATCTGAAAATTGTTTTTAAAGCAATGATTTCAAGAATTAAATCAAGTTTCGTTTCAATTTCACTTATTAATTAATAATACTTTGTTAAATATGTATAATAAGTACACAACAAATATAATAAATTTAACAAAATCTCTTGTTTAAAGTCTAAATTATAAAATAAAAAAAACTTAATGCAAAACAAAAATAATATAGGTAGGTAAATTTATTTTCGTTTTGTACTTTGAGTTCCAACCTGTCATAGCTACATCAAAACTGATAAGAGAAGGGTGAATGCACGAGTGCGTCCACGTACTTGGGGTATCGGGGCTAAAAGGGGGATAGGGGAAAGTGGGGGTGATGAAGTACGATTCAGGAATACCTACGTGATTAATGGATGCCGCGCAGCCCGATAATGATAATGACCCTGTCTGCAGCCACGGACACATCATCGAAATCAATGCCAGCTGCAGAATGCTGCTTTTTGCATAGTTTGCGAACGATATGGGTGGCGAGGGTGAGTGCTGCGATTGATTAATGCATACTTAGTTGATTCCTGAAATGGATTTTCATTTCGTCTCCAACAGGATTAGTTTGTGGTTAGCCATTGCAACATACTAGACAATTGTATTATTTTTCATTTTCGTAATATCTAATGATTGTATGAAAGCTTTTTTGGTAATAATTATAACTTTCTCATAGCTAGTACGCTAGATTAATGACTGTAATTTTATTACCCGAAGTATCAAGTAACTACACTAGGGCCTTTACGACTTGTCACTTTTAAGTTTTAAAAAACTGATTATGACCCAACTGGTACAACTGTCTAAGTTGTTTTGAATAAATGCTAAAACTTTGTTTGGTATATAAACTAATTTTAATTAAAAAATAGAACAAAATAAATATAAAAGTATTTAAAGATTAAGAATTTTTTAAAAACTCATGCGCAGGGTGAAAAAAATCTCCGAAGAGAAGCTCTTCATAAGTTCAGGTTTGAGATTATTAGTTCGGGCTGATCAATTGTACCGGGCAGTTTTGAGATAGTGTTATGACGTGTTCAGCGCTTATTTCTATTATCCATATGGACTTAGAGTTGCCTTACACCACGATGTGATCACCTTTTCATCAAAGGGCCTAAAACTGCTAAGGTTCTCTTTAGGGATAATAATTTGTCTGCTGCCGAACTAAACTCGATTGAATTTAGTTAGCGTTTAGTAACCGGCCATTTAAATGGTATGAGGATACCACACTATTTTGTCTGACGCGGCGACAGTCCTGGCACGTTTTCTGTATTTAGATATCCTGGCAGATATAGATGCAAGGTTTTATGACCAGACTCGCGCAATCCACCGGTGTAAGAGCAGAAAAGACCAGGACAAGCTAGAAATTCGGCGCAACGCTCACCGACAGGTACTGGCACAGTGGTGTGCGCGATTGGAACAGCCGCGAAATGCACACCAACGTGCTGTCGATGTCGTTCTGCCTAACCTCGAGGGTTGGGTAGGTAGGGAGGTAGGTGCTTTCCTGAGTGCTGGAAGAGCGAGAAGCTGTTCCATTTAAGGAAGCTGGGAGGGTCCGCCGATTCGTAACAAATTACGCTCAGCCGGGGGAGGGACGTCTACGGAGGGCCCAGTCGTATCCCATGTTCCACAGAAGTGGTCCGAGGACAGACCCCCGTGGAACACCGCATGATGTGAGTCGCCACCGCAGAACACCATCTCGGTCCTCGTACATGATGGTACGCTCCTCAAGGTAGTCTACCACAAGCCGCCTCAGGTACTCTGTCACCCTGTATTAGTGGAGTGCTTCCCTGATGCGGCCAAATGGCAGACTATTAAACACGTTGATGATGTCCAATGACACCGCCAACAGGACGCCGCCACAACTCAAAACCTCTTCAGTAACGGCCCTCAGGCGCAACACGGCATCGACTGTCGAACGCCCCGCTCGAAAACCGAATTAGGCGACCAACAGATCGGGACCCACCTCGCAAAGGGCAATGTCGATCCTGGGGGACCTGAAATAATATGGTCCGGGTCTTCCTCAGAGCAAGGTGCAGACCGGTCGTCGGAGCCTATATATATTACTAGTTGAAAAAGATACAGCAAATAACAATGAACAACTTTTCTTTTGTTTTTCATTTAAAAAAGCTACACCCGCATCTTGTGTTGACTTTACAAACGTGCAAGATACGGACACAAAGAATACGAAGACCCAGAACAACAATTTAGGGATCACACAAAGTGTTGTCCCATATGGAGTTTGAACGCACAACACTCAGCGCAGTAGAGAGCAGCATGACGAACGCTTGAACCACTACATCATCCTGTTCGTCATGTTTAAATTAAAAAAAAAGCAAATTACTTTTCAAGAAGTATAAATAATCAGTACAAACTATCCTTTCATTTATTTACAGAGACATTTCTCGTTATTTTTTTTTGAGACCAATTTTTGTACTTAACCTCAGGTAAAAAATCTGCTTTGCTCTTTTAGTACACTGCTGGAGTTCTTCGAAAAAAGTTTTTACACTTAAAAATAATAAAAAAAAAACATTATTTAAGAGCTAACTTGAGTTCAAATATTTATTTTTAACCGTTTATACATAGAAAACATAAGCAAACTCACAACTACTCACAGAAACAACACTAACTAAACATAATAAATATTTATTTCAATTGCATACTATTCCTTACTGTTTTTGCAAGCTAAATAAGAGTCTTATATCAAAACTTATGAAAACTCTGTGTACGAAAGCACAGATTAAATAGAACCAGTGCAACCGCATTTAATCTTTGCGTGTCTTGACGCGACGGCATTTGATGTAGAGAGATTAAACGCTACGGTTTTATTTATAAGTGTTTTACGATTTTATTTTATTTATATTATTAGCCGCTGTACATTTATGTTTGTAAATTTTAAACATAACATTCACATTTGTTTTCATAAAAAGTTTTAGTTTTGGATATTTAAGTAGGACCCGTTTTAATCCATGAGACATGAGATTCATACTGGAATCTAACGGGAAGTGTTTACTTTTTTATTAAAGTTACACAAAGGACAGATGTTCATTTTTGTGGCACATAAGTATATTTTATACCTTTGAATTTTTTTTAATAACTTTTCTTTTAAGATTGTCTCTTTTGAAATACAAAATAAATGTGTTTTGTATCAACTGTAACTTGCATCCCATGGTTTCTCGTATAATTTACCTCATTTGCCTGAAAGAAGTTATTACTATTTTTGATTCTAACTATTGTTATTTCTCTCAGTATGATGACTTTTCTTTTTTCCTTGTTTTAAGAAACAATATCAAATGATTTTCCTGTCTCTTATATTATACAGCTTGCTATCTTTAGTATTCCCAGTAGGTAATTTTTCTTTAGGTACCCTTTGAAATTCCATCTGTATTTTTATATATAGGTTAAATTTTCTCGCACACTTTTTTTTTAAATCATTCACACATTTTCCTAAAGACAATAAGACCTCTAATCGCTTGATGTCCATACGGCAGTTGGCGCTTTTCAGAACACCAACAATGGATAGGTTCCATTATCGACGACGCGGCTGAGCGCACCCCTGTCTCTGAAAATAAAACAAATCCTATGCGCAAAATCATTTCGTATTCGTATGGTTCGGTGCGCATTCGTGGTTTCACGTTGTATGTAGATTAAATTCTGACAGTTGACTTATCAAAGATAATGCTGCGGTCCGGTTGAACGGTGATTTCAGACGAGGGTGGAAGAAGATCACGGTGTTAAACGTACGCGACCTTTTCGAAGAATCATCCTGATAACATGGGTGAAGGATGCTAGTATTTGAACTATCTAAAACTAAGCTTGTGTTAAAAGACAGTTCACGTTAGTGAGCAGTTTGTAACTGAGGCAACTCGTATCTAAATAATACACCATAGGCTATGGTCAACGTAAATAATTTTTATGTTAAACACCTTTAAACGATAAAGGTGAAATTATTAAGGTGAAAAGAAAAAGCTCTGTAAGATTTTCAATTTATGTGCATTCTCCATGCACCTATTTCTTACGTAGAACTTCGTTCTTCTTGTTCCTTGCAACAAGCTTCTGGAATTTAGTAGAGTTTGAGCCACATATACTATACATATACACTTAGAACAATGTCTAAAGATGGCCAGTAAAAGTCTCGTACTGGTAAAACCCCAGAGAAGAATTTATTAGTTTTGAATTTAAATTAAGCGATGTATGTTAAGAACGAGGAAATTACTACTTAAGACTTTAGCATTTTGTTTTCTTAATGTACTAGTTTTAAGGTTATTTGAAAATTTATGAAAAAATATTGGTATTGATGATATCTTTATTAATACATCAAAGCTCTACTATACGTTACCCCATTGTACGTTAGTAAACTTTATCCATGGCGCTGAAATTCAATGAGTGAGTTACTAAAGTAAGATAAGCCGTGAGTAAATCATTTGGCGATGAACACGAGGTCTGGCCGCTCGCTTGATAACGATTAAATATGACTCGACCGCTCATATTCTGTGTACTTAACGGAACCAGGAGCTCTGCAATAAAAATACTAACTAATTTAATACCACTCCTTTTGAAGTTAGTAGCCGTATAAGAAGTCGACGTTATTTCTCCGAAACTGTTCACAAACGCATTGGAGGATGTTTTCAAGCTCTTGGACTGAGAAGGATTTGGTATCAACATAAATGGCGAGTACATTACTCACCTTCGTTTTGCCGATGATAAACGAAGGTGGTCATAATGGCGGAGTCGCTTGAGGATCTCAGTACCATGCTCAATGACCTTAGGAGAGTTTCCCAGCAGGTTGGTCTTAAAATGGACATGGACAAGATGAAGATCATATCTAACGTCCATATCACACCTATACCGGTAATTGTTGGGAACGATGCAGTCGAATTTGTTGACGAGTATGTCTACCTAAGACAAGTAGTCCAGTGCAGCTAGGTAGGTCCAAATTCGACAAAGAGGTCGCACGAAGAATCCGACTCGGATAGCGACAGCGTTCGGGAAGCTTTGAGATGTCTTTTCTTCCAAGATCCTCCAGAGCCTAAAGACGAAAGTCTTCAACCAGTGTGTGTTGCCAGTGATGATATATGGACCTGAGAAGTGGTCTTTTACTGCTGGCCTCATGAAGAAGCTCAAAGTCGCTCAACGAGCTATGGAAAGGGCTATGCTCTGTATTTCCTTGCGTGATAGGATGCGGAACGAGGATATACGCAAGAAAATTAAGGCGGTAACCTTAACATAGCTCTCCGAATAAGCAAGTTGAAGTGGCAATGGGCAGGCCACATCGCTCGTAGAACCAACAACCGTTGGGGAAGAAGGTTCTTAAGTGGCGACCGTGTACCAGAAGACGAAGCGTCGGTAGGCCCCCCACTAGATGGACCGACGACCCAATGGATGCAGCTGGCGTCCAGTCGTACGGCGTGGCGTTCTATTGGGGAGGCCTATGTTCAGCAGTAGACGTCTTCCGGCTGATGATGACGATGATGAGGAACTGTATAAGACTAGAAAGAAATTCACTAATTCACTTCAATGAACAACAAAATTACTTACGCTTCTTTAATATTAAGAGACCGCTGTTTTAAAATAAGGGCGGGTGACGAAACACAAGAATTAGACGAATGGCAAAATTTTGTGAAACACTTCGTTTTTTTATCTCTTGTATCCCAAGTAATTAGAGAGTACATTAAATAGTTGGCCAGTAATTTCCTTTAAAATTTGCCTAATGTTAAAAAAGTTGTAAATAGAAGTTTTTTTAGCACTAAACTTACAAATAAACCTAAGCTGGCCTCGTGTTTTTTTATTTATTTATTTATTTATTAGGACACCAACAGGTCGTACAAAATTATAACGTAATAATTACAAATATATAGTTCTTAAAACTAATCATTTCGTAATTTAAAGGTAGGCACAGTTTGAATCGCAGTAAATTATAGTAATAATAAAAAAAAAAGAAAACAATGTGAACTTAAAAATATTATTATAAGGCTTAATAAAAAAATAAGTAAATAACGAACAAATTCATATAGAGCATAAGCTAAGAGGCCGAAAATAATCGGGCTATTGGGTAATGCGATTTGAGATTCGTATAGTATTTAGATCTATAAAAATATTCTCGTCTAGTACAAGACCTACCATTGAATCTAGGAACATTTAAGTCAAACCTGCAAAGCAACTCGGGGCAGCCCATGATCCCGATCAGTTTTGTGTCGAAAAATTATATCCACCATCTTCCTACAACTCTCGAGAGAAGGCAACCCAAAGTACTCAAATTTTTTCTAAATGATGTTTGTTCTTTGCAAATCTTCAAACTGTAAGATAAGTTAAAGTCAATCAATGTTATTTCTATAACTAGGCGGCAAGACTATCCTATAGTATTCTAGATGTCTTCTTGATAACATAATTTTGGCCGAAGCTTTCTTAATGTGCTTTGGTTGCATAATAAACGCCGTAGGCGTAGAGAATCATTCGTAGACAATCCTGATCACGTCTGCGTAGCATCTGTATAACGACTACGTACGTGCAGGCAAACGACAGGGCGTAGGCGTCACGCAAAAACAGTATGCAGGCATACTATCTTGTTATTGCCTATGAGTTAAATTGTCTTCGTTTGTGCACTGAATCACTTAAGAATCCTGTGTTTAGAAAATGGCAAGTTAACATTTTACGCACATTTTATTTTATTTGAACCAATTGAATTAAAAGAAATGGTTACTTTAAAAGGTAGCACGTAAGTATTTATTACCCGTTCAACAAGTTAAATCGAAGAATTTTGCACAAATATTATACTTAAAATCTATTTTATTTTTTCTACAAATTAAGTATTTATCATCACTTTAAATTGTATCATAACAGGTATTAACGATTTAGGCTAGTCTATCAATCAGAAAGTTTTAACCCCTACTATTAAAAGTTTCGATAAATTATTGCAACACCAACTATCAACGCCACGCCATCCATCCGTTTAAAATCCACAATGGGTCTGACGAAGCTAGTGTTGTCAATATCATGTGTTTTATTTAGATTAACTCATAAATATTTAAGAATACGATTATAATATGTAAGATTAGCAATACTAAGTAAACATTTATATATATGTAGGTACCATTTTTTTTTTTTATTTAACGGTATAAATAATGAGTTCTTTAGTTTTCGCTTTCAAGCTTCGATTTTAGTGTAACTCAATGTGATATCTAACATATCTAACAAACATTATCCGTTATTTTACTGTCCATATACTCGTACTTATATGGACAGAAAATCTATGTAGGTTTCATACATTTCATTCACTTATCTTTTTACTTAACTCCTATCCCAAGCTCTGACGTTATTTTGTTTTGGATTGGAATATAAAACTATTCTGAATAATAGTAAAATATTGCACTATATTTTCACCTGACAGCCTTGTTTAGAGTTAAACTGATATTGTGAAATTAGAGTAATCGAATTCGTGATTTAAGATTATACGTGTTTCCTATCAATCAGTTTTTTTAAATATGATATAAAATTAAACAAGTACAGTTTTCATTTCTATTATTTTAATTTAAAAACCTTATCTAGGTTTTTAAATTACACTTATTAAGTCTTACTTAATTGTATAATGTTTAATAGTACCTAGATATTGCAGAACGACACGAAATTAAAAACTTCTAAACCTAAAACGACGCCAGTTTATCAAAAATATATATTAAACTCGTCCCACAAACCGAGACTCGCCAGGCTGCACATTGACATCACTATCTCTTACCCCTATCGTCGGTTCAATATCCAAACACGATTAACACAATATAAATGTCGCATTGATAAAACTGTGTGCGTTCGCGTTAACTGCTAAATAGCGTGTGAATAATGATTGTGCGTCCGAACCTATATCGACTGTATCAATCACTATGATTATTGCAGTCTCTCAATATGTTTTCTAATCTGTGCAGTATATTTTTCTCATAAACTTCTGCCATTTATCGAGCAATTTCCTAATATTTTTATTTTTGGTATTATGTAGGAAACCACTTTCTAATCTCTAGTTTTGGACGAGTGATGATTTCTGACTGATTCTCGACGTAGTGATGTAGGAGTCATTAATATATCGCATTTTCACGAAAATTCTCCGCAATACCTGCATTTTAGGTACCGTACTCAAGGAAAGACATGAGTTCTTGTTTAGATATTTTCAATTTGAAAATTCGGACCTAGTCATTTAACCTTCCGAAATAACGCCGCACTTAACAGACTTTACAGAGCTTCATGATACCCATAAATTAGTTTAAAATCTAATGAGACAGCCAAAGGATAAAGATATATCCGTGAGTGAGTAGTTGATTTTTAAATAACATTGGGGGCCAGCGAAAGAGTTGATCACGAACAAATACTTACCACTTCCAATTGATACTTACAACTCTACATTCACGAGTGCGTTGCCTACCTTTGAAGTAGGACTATGCCCTTTTCTTACCTGCTTGAAGGTATTGGCACCTGCCATTGCTAATAATTTATTTAAGAAAGGTAAGAAGCGGTCATGTTAATAGTTAACCAGATATTTTCAAAAACATGTGCTCGTGTATTTTTAGTTTGAAAAGAATATCCAAAAGCAGTAATAAATGATATGGAAGAAGTAGCAAATATCATTTATAAATAGTGAGAAATTGTACAATTAAACGTAATTTTGCAGTCTTGACTATAGTTTTGTTAACGAAAATTTTTTACTAATATTTTCATGCGAAAATAGAAATCAAATAGTTTCTATTTTACTATTTAAATGAAAGTTTATTTTTTTAACTAATTCAGTAGTCAACGCTTCTGAATTGAGTAAATTAAATCAAAGTTTTCAGAAATTCATTCATTTTGGATTTCTATTCATGTAAAAATAATAAAGAACAAAGATAAAATCTTCAAGTTTCTTAAGAACGTAGTTTTTCGTAGGTCCATTCAATTTACATATCTTGCATTATGATCTTCGGTCCCCCTGGTGTAATTTATTTGTTTTAATAAAATCCTCCAAATGGGATAGGTTTCATAGTGTAAGTGCGGTGTCTGCGGTTATGGCCTGTTTACATGCAAACCCATATACATAAATAGTGCCTGTTTCGGCTACCCACACATTGGAGATGTTTACTGTCGGTATATAAGGTGCTCCCGTTAATAAAATGTAACGAAAGGTATATTGGGGTAGGTAGCTTAGATATTACGAATATAATTTAACTAAATTATGTGCTTGATTGTACTTCCTTTGAATGGAATTTGTAAAAATGTGACCCTTTCCTGTCACGCGTGCCGCCGAAATATTTCTATAAGAATATTATATAACTATTTTCATTAAACTTATTACGTTATTGTATTTTCGATAAAAGTTACATTTTCAGCTTCTACATATATGCCTTGATAACACTTTTCGAATGAAAAATTAAATGTAAAATAGAATCAAGTACTGAATAAATATTATGTGAGCAGAAGTAAAACTGTATGAAGCATTTAGAAGATTTCGAATTGGTTTTGTTAGACATGTGATACTGAATTATGTTAAAACACTTCATGTGCTTGAAACGATACCTTTTGATGTGTGAATTATTATGAGTTTGTTACGCTTTTACACTTAATCCTGCATCAATTTTTGAAATTCTATCACCAATGGAAAACTACACCATCTACGAGTAACACAAGTTAAGCCATGTCCAAAAACTAGTACTAAATAAATGTACAACTTTAGCTTAAAAATGTGTGCTGATTATTCGCACCAGAATCGCTGTATGAAATTAAATGAATTCGGTATATAAATGCTTTCTAGATTTATAATAAGACATAGGCTCCTATTAATAAATATTTAATAAAAATTCATGAGCTGTACCATCTTAATATGTTACACAGATCAGAAATCCAGTGAACCACGAGCTTATTTAATTCATGAAAAAGTATTCTTAAATTAAAAAACACTTTTCGTCAAGCAAATTCGTGAGCAATAGCTAAAAACAAATGAAATTGGTATTATCCATGTTTGAAACTACATTAATGTCGAACTACATCAAAGCCGGTCATATAATTATAAAGGGGTTCGGTAGCAAGAACTTTTTCGTGACGAGTCACTATTATGACAAGACAGTTTACTTGTTATAAACTAATGCACATTTTAGTCGCATTTATAGTGAATAGAAAATGTATAAATTTAAAATCGCTATCATAAAAAAATAGAAATATTTACTAAAAGATCATTATTGTTCACAAGTCCTAGTTTAACAATATTGTTAAATTTTTGCAGACAACATTGACGAGCTGTAATCTGTTAGTATTAATATTTGAGATCCAAAAAATAAACAAATCAATGGATAAGACGGTTCTTGAATAAGAACGAATTCCAATTTCTATGTGCTATTTCCACCTTTACAAATTAATAAAATGTACATGAACACCAAATATTCACTTCATTGAACCTAACCGTTAAACACCACAGTTCAGCTCTACTTGGTGTCACTAATCTCATTAGTGCGTGTAGACACAGATGCTCCTGTGTAATCCGGTTGCTCCGAGCAAGGATTTGCATAAACAGTTCATGATTTGTGTTCGGTTTTACCCTTTTTAATTTTATTTTTTAGTTTGAACAGAATGTTGCATTGAAATAATAACCTTATTTTAACTCAGATAAAGTTCCTTTTCGCCTAAAGCCTCAAATACTTGAACACGTGTAAATGGAAATGGATTAAGCATCTCCAAGGAAAATACAATTATAAACTGGAGATGACGTAAGCGGCTTCATTACGAACACCCTTGCGATCTTATTTTATGAACCACGTACTGTGCAACAGGGCAATGCTAAGTAATAAGGAAGATAACTTTGTAATATGTGATTTTGAAATAAATTTTCATAATGAAATGTATTTTGCCTTTATGAAAATTAAACGCAATAAATAAAAATTAGTTACTGTGCAAGTTCTAATTTTATTCTTGCATATGAATTACATAGTTTTATATATGTTTTTTTTGTGTATATAAGTGATAATAATATCACTACTATAACCACATTGCTCTCCTTAGGCGTTGTCAATATATTTCAATATATCGCATAGTGTGATGTGTTTTTAGACAAAAAAACTGGCCGTGGTTGTAACTAAACGTCCCTAACCTATACCGGTGAGTGCATTAATTCGTGTGGACGATATCTACACTATATATGTCCTTGTCTCTTCCCATGGTCAATTGTCAGCCCCTGGTTTTTCCCATCACGACTTGATTTTCCTCTCATATATCCTGAAACCATCCAAATCACCACCTAAAATCGCTGCACGATTTTCGCAGTTTTCGACACATGGATGTTGAGAAATTACATGCAGATGCTGTTGGGATAGATTGGACGAACATGGCAGCTGCTACCGATGTAGACAACAAAGTCTCTATTTTTAACGACACCATCGTCAAACTATATGACCTCCACGCTCCAATAAAGTCAGTAAAGGTGAAACGCGCACCGGCGCCTTGGATGACGGAGGAGGTCCGTGTAGCTATGAGGCGACGAGATCTGTCATTTGTCGGTTCAAACAAAATCGTTGCGAAGACAAATGGAACCAATATAAGGCTGCTAGGAATCGGTGTAATCAGGTGATACGCAACACTAAACGCCGACATATTCTTCAAAACATAGAATCTTCTTCTTTTTCCAGTATCTGGAAATTCCTTAATACCTTGGGTATTGGTAAAAAACAACAGCTTACATTCAATAAAACAATTAGTTTGAATGATATAAATCTTTATTTCTCATCCACAACTGCGATGGATCTTCAAACTAAGTGTCAAACACTGAACTACATATCTGGTCTTACCAGTCCTACCACTGACTTATTCGAATTTTCTCCGGTGCCTCCTGAGGATATCAAAAAAATTATCCTATCTATCCATTCTAATGCTGTAGGATACGATGGCATAAGCCGTCGCATGATTGTTACCATCCTGGACTGTATCCTCTTAGCTATCACTCACATCATCAATTTCTCTCTCGACTCCGGCACCTTTCCCTCTCTATGGTGAGAAGCTTATATCATTCCTCTTCCAAAAAACAATAATCCTTCTCTCCCTGAACACTTTTGCTCTATTTCTATTCTTCCCTTTCTGTCTAAAGTACTCGAGGCCTGTGTACATAAGCAACTTTCCCAATTCGTTCACAGAAACCAGCTACTAAGCCCTCTACAATCTGGCTTTAGGGCCGGTCACAGCACAGTTACTGCTCTCCTTAAAGTGACAGGCGATATTAGAAAGAGCATGGAGGACACCAAAGTCACGGTACTTGTACTAGTTGACTTTTCTAATGCCTTTAATACCGTCAGTCATAAAATCCTTTTATCTATCCTTAAATATCTCATGGTTACCTCTGAGGCGCTGGAATTGTTCTCCACTTATCTTCAGGGGCGACAACAGAGTGTTCACGTTGCTGACTCGACATCGAGCTGGTGCGATCTCCTCGCTGGCGTCCCTCAAGGCGCTATTCTATCTCCTCTCTTATTCTCAATTTTTATTAATCTCATAACTCAACAACTTCGGAGTGCGTATCACCTATATACCGACGATCTGCAAATATATACACAGGCAAGGGTGGAAGACATAACACAAGCTGTTAACGTGGTCAACACAGACTTGGAGAGCATAAACTCGTGGTCGACGAAATTCGGATTGACAGTTAACCCAACCAAGTGTCAGGCGATCATAGTAGGCAGCAAACGCATTATGACCAGACTCGATACTGCCTCAATCTCACCAATCATCTTTAACGGATCAGTCGTACCGTTCAGCCCCGTAGTCAAAGATCTGGGCTTACTCATCGACTCTACCCTTGATTGGCGAGCTCAAGTTACTCATGTCAGCCAGAAAGTAACGAGAAACCTGCGAACATTATATCGTCTGAAGAACTTCCTGCCCTCTAATACCAAAATTACTCTCATGCAGTCTTTAATAATCCCAATAATCGACTATGGTGATGTGTGTTATTACGACCTAAATGCAGACCTTCTCAACAAACTAGACCGACTTCTCAATAACTGCATTCGATACATTTTCAATCTTCGAAAGTATGACCACGTGTCTGCTTTACGTTCCCAATTAAAATGGTTACCTATTCGCCAGCGCCGCAATCTGCGAGCACTAACTGCCCTATTTTCATTTCTCAACTCACCATTTTCACCTACATATCTTACTCCGTACTTCCGCTATCTATCCTCTAATAAACCTTCGCTCAGAAAATAATCTGCTCCTTTTATGTCCCTCTCATAACTCTGATTTCGTGAACACTTCGTTCTTTGTTCAGGCAGTACTACTCTGGAATGCGCTCCCGCTCGAAGTCAGGATGTCCACAAACCGTTTTACATTAAAAAAGAATGTACATAGTCTCCTTCTTAACGAGATTGAAGAATCGTCTCATCGTTAGTTGACTCAGCTTACAGTCTAGTTGTCATAGTGTACAAATGTAATCTAAATGTATGTGTATATTTATGTATATATGCGTATATTTATATGTGTATTTATGACGTATGTATTGTATGTGTTCATGTATGTATACGCACTCATGTATTGTATATTTTAATTGTCAATATAACCTCTGTGCACTTCCCTTACAATATTTCTAAACCACCCTAAGGTTGACTGGAAGAGAATGCCTTGGGCATAAAGTCTGCCGATGTACAAAGTGCATAAAGTGTAAATAAATAAATAAATAAATATATGTATGTTTCGGAGTAGTAGTGAGCAGATTCTATAAGTGATCATGCTTTCCTCTTAACCTGCTCACTACCAATAAAATTTCTTCTACAACTTTATTAAGGCTAAAGCTCGTATTTTGTTATATATGTAGATATATTACCTATTCAAACCCAATTATGAATTAGTCAATTCATTGCACACTTACGACATGAAATTTTGGATCATTTCCTAAATTATTAAATGTTATATACTATAGTAGCTTTTGCTCACGGCACCGCCCGCGTGTATGTCGGTTATCATGGTAAATAGTAGCCTATGTATTATTCTGATGTATAAGCTACATTACTGTAAAGATTCGTGTAAATTTGTTCAATAGTTTTTAAAGAAAGAGTAACAAACATCGACGACGACGACAGTGTTTTCAGAAATATCTATTCATGTAAAAATAATAAAAAACAAAGATAAAATCTTCAAATTTCTTAAGAATATAGTTTTTCGAACATTCGACGACGACAGTGATATCATGGCCTCACAGAAAACCAGTGTGAAGCAATCCTTCTGAGACTTTTCACCGAGTGAATGAACCAGAGCCCCAAACCCTCCTGACAGAACCAGAAAGAACAAGCCATGGGTATTAATTCATTCATTACTCTAGTATTATAGTTGTACTTACCGTCAGGTGGCCTTGTACTTGTTTGACTCTAAAAAAATACAAGTAAATTATTTGTAGACAATGTACTACTTTAATAAAAATATTAAAAACATGACAACAGAAGCTATAAAAATTAGCACAATAAAATAATAAATGTATTAATACTGCTTGCTATATTATTTTGTATCATAGGGGAATAGGTTTAAATTAATATGTTTTGGAAATTGCTCGTAAAGCGTGCTAACAAAGCTTATGAGGGTCCCACCTTCAAATCGCATGTGTAACTCTATGAGCATATTGTAAAATGTTTTATAATTACAACTGACATAGCAATAGCAACTCTATATGATTATTCTAAACGTTTTTCTTGTTAACTCACTACCACTATCAGCGGAGAACGCAAGAAAACAAGTGCCTTGCATTACACACGAGTGTTTTAAATTCTTGCATTGTTATGATGATGGTTTTTCATTGATTTGGTTTCAGGGATGCAAATTGGCATCCCTAAAACTGTAAAAAAAGGTTTGCTTGGAAAAAATCGATCACGATACACCTCAAAGTAGACTGTTGTTGTATTACCTATTGTCATGTTTTTAATTAATTTAAGGTTTAGTATGAACTAAACTGATATGAATCATTAACCAAGAAAAAATAAAAATAGTAAGCACACTTCAAATATCAACATTAATACACGATACAAATAATTTTCTTAGAATATTGTTACAACACTATTTACATCAAAATCCAATTAATTAAATCACCAGCACTATTTAATATCCAAAGGGTAAAACAAATACGGGTTGAAACTCAGTAGAAACGGGTTGGCTAGTGAAGCACTCCAGCAAAACACACAATGCAGGGTATCGATGAATTAAATTGCATCGATACCGCACTACAAGCGGCCCCATTAATAGGTAAATAATCGACCTTACATATAGTATGTATAGTTGCCAGATGGCTGAATCCCTAATAGATCTAATTTTGGATAGACACGTTACATTTATACAATTTAGGCGTGCTGTGTTTGTTAATTGATTTGATATGTGCATGTGACGTAGTTATATTTTAGGGCAGAATAATGATTAGACGTATACTTACTAAGGTATTAGTTGTACTAAAGATTTAGTATCATAGTATGATAAATATAATGCAAGAACTTTGAAATACCAAATCCATTTTTATTTGGGGTTATTTTGGTTTTTACCTGTACTGATTTTGAAATAATTATTCAGTTTCGAATGGGCTGGACGGCGTACGGAAATCTACGTCACATTTTCGAGTAGCCGATTCTGCAATCATTAAAAAACAAGGTCCTATTCGTAATGACATACGGAGACATGGAAAAACACCATTGGATTGGTCTACAAGTTTAAAGTAGCTCAGCTTACGATGGAGCGTGCGATGCTGGGTGTTTCTCTGACCGATAATATCTGTAACGAGGTTATTCGACAGACAACCGGAGTAACTGAGATCGCACAGAGAATCAGTATACTGAAGTGGAAGTGGGCCGGTAACTGGTGGTCGCTGTAGGCGAAGAATACTAGATTGGAAACCACGATTGGGCAAACATAAAGTAGTGCGAAAAAAAATTTTTGACGCAAACTTGTTTGATCACTATTAAAAGTTTGCGAAAAGCAAACTCTTTCTTAGCAAAAGCTCTTCTGGTCTCAAACAGCTCTTGTCAAGTTTGGTCGGTAAGTAAGACTGTCCTTTCAATTTTATATCTTAACTTAAATCAAATTAGTCCAAATTTTAACATCTATAACCATTTTCGCTCATCTATAAATATTAGGATGCAAAAACTGTGTGTCGGGTCAAATTTAATTGTATAATAGTAGATTCCCACGAGAAATGTAAATACATACACAAAGTTTACTTATTCCTTGATAAATCTGAACTACATAAACAACACTCCAATAAACTATTGTTAACAAAAGCATAAGAGTTGTTATTGGAGATCAAATAAAGAAAAGAACAAACCCCTTAAGTAAATCAATGTACCGGCAAACATTCGTAGTAGCGCGAATCGATTGTACGGCCAGTACAACCCCTTATCTCAGCTGTGCGCACGTGTGAACCCCGTTCAATTTTAATTTCATGCTCAAACAATGACGCTATCGAGCCGGTTATTATTTTGTATAGTCACCAAGGGTTTCAGTTCATCTAAATCCGCCAGATAAGCCCTCAGCTCATTGTCATCGCTCGTTCTGATAGCTAATTTGGGAACGAAACCATACTCGATCTCTAACACGAACAGTTTCGATTCGTCATTAAAATATCGGATTGTTTATGAAAGACAGCCTAATTTGCGGTAACTTCTTAGGTAATCAGTACTTACACATTTAATTAAATAACGTAGCGCTCGACGGTGTTTGCGAAACAACTTCGATATAATTTTCAGTTCAAATGAGATTCTCTGAATTTGCATTCAAATCACGAATACAATCGAGGAGTCATGAATATTGCGATTGAATATTTTTTGTTGGCCTATTTGATATTATTGTAAGGAAAAAGGGTAGTGAACCGTTTTTCTCTGCTGACAAAGATAAACCAGTGCCTAATGTGTGTATGTGTAGGGAAGAAAAGTACTGCAGTGTAATCAAATTATATGTATAGCCAGGCAATTGTTTTTGGCTGAGAATATTTCGTAGCTACATTTTTGTAGATTCATTTGTATTTGGTAGATTTGATTTTTAGGAATATGTTTGATTATTCTTATACTATCCTTTACTATTAACCTTTAGTACTAGTTGTTATAATAATTAAATTTAAATTGCATCAAAAAGAAGATACAGAATTTAACTTCTAAAGTACAACTATACGGCATTCAATGAGTGTTATGATTTCTATAATAGTATAAATTTCATTGCTACATCACCTGAAGGTCGACTGGGAGAAAATGCTACATGGCATTAAGTCCGCCTTTGTATAACAAGTGCAATAAGTTTAAATAAATAAATATTACAAGGAAAAAGTAAGAATAAAATAACTAGTAGTTAATAATAATCAAATCCTTTCACGTGCCTAGATAAGCGTGGCTCACAATTCAAATCGCTACGTGCTTCCCCATTGAGGATGATTTACCAAATTCCCAACTGCGAATCGCATCATCGCTTAACCCCCTTGTCTGTGTTTATCAAAACACTTAACGATTTAATATGTTCAGTGAACCTTACCCTCCCTTCGTAAACGATGTACATGTGGTTCTATACCACGTAGATTATTGTTAGCCCTTGATGATATAACGAAATTGATTTTATCTCCTAGTTATTGTAATAGGATTATTCAGACTGTCAAAGCAGAGGTGAATTTAACTGGAGCTCTTTATATTCTTCTGATTAGAAACGTCAGCTTTCAAAGTATTAAAAATGACAAGTGAAATACAGTTTGGCAATTCACGTACCTTTGTATGACTATACTTACTTTGTAACACAGAGTAGCATTGATGAGCTGGTTGTCAATGTTCCAAGTACGATCACTGTTAATAATCAAAAGTCTATCGCGACTATTGTCGATTGATATAACCTATGATGATGTCATGAATAAGTCAAACATGTATGACTAAATATAGTAGGAATAAACTCGAAACATACAAACACAAAAGGAAATACAGAGGCAAAAGTTTTTTAATAAGAATGTTAAATTGAATAGAGAGACTATCATCGTTTGAAAATAGATATTTATTCAGAAAAAAAAAATCGTAAGTTGAATCATGAGTATGACACGGAAAAATTTATTTCTCAGATAGTCTTACTTAGAAACTAGTATCTATGACAAACAAATAGCAGGATTCTGAAAAGCAAATGAAAGAGTGTATGCTAGCAATGATGAGCTGGTTGATTCTAGTTCATGTTATTGTAATCAAGTTGAATTATTGACGGAAAATAACGCATTAACGCACAACAGCTCAAGAAAGTTAAAAAAACTAAAATTTGTAATATTCTGTGATGAGATTAGGAAGGGTACGGGTCAGTTGTAGGTAAGTATAAGCAGTGATTAACTTATTTTTGTATGCTTAACTTAAATTTTTGTTGTTTAATGGGAAATAGGTGAAATTTAGATAGATAGAGTTTATTATATTGTCATAACAAATTCTTTTGATTAATTTAATTACTTTAATTTGAAACAGAAAATTATATTTATATACACCTACAATAAACATACACAGCCGTATAGTAAAGGTTTATAGGTGAATGGAAATAGCATTGGATTTAATTTAATATGCAGTAACACAATATGACAAATTATAATAGGTAGTTTCATAGCATGTACACTAATTGATGTATAAGAATGAGACAATATATTGGAAGATACATGCTTGAACTTAAGATTAAAAAATATATTTAAATCATTTTGAAAACATTTTTCTGAAGCCTACTAGGATCACTGCTATCACTGCCAGGTTTTTACGTAACACGTTTACTGAGATAATGCCGCTCACCCAAGAAATAGTAAACAAGCTACATTCTGATCACTGCAGACAAATGTGTTCTTTCGGACATTTGACACACAACGTCATCTAGTTTCAAATTAAGCAGAGCTTGTGCTATGATAACTAGACTTCTGATAGAATATTTATATACTTTTTTCAAACTTAGAAACAAATATTTGCAAACCATACAAACATTTGGTCCGCATTAACTACCGTTGTACCACCGAGGTTGTTAATTAAAAAGGGTAAACGAGTTAATAAAAAATACAGGAATCGTAAGTTAAGTATATAAACACCTCAAGCCAAATCGCCAAAGTTATAATTATTATTTTTGAGATTTAAAAATCAATAGTAACTAATATCAACAAGTTTTTTAAATACAGTTACAACGAGAATTTGTGTTTAGGATATTGTAATGTAATACGAGTTTATTGTTTTTTACTCGGTAAAATATTGTTATTATAACAATCTGAAAATTTCGTTTATGGTGCAACCGCTAACTACCGGCAGAGATGTTATTATCCGAACTTAGTACTATATATAAGCTTTTGCTATAGTATGATGGAAAAAACGGTGGTAACACGACATTTTATTGAGTTCCTAAAACTGTGATTTGTATAGCAAATTAAAAAAAAACTGCACTGTAAATTACCCCACTTAAATTATACTGATGATCCTAATCATTTATATCCTGCTTTTTTTAACATATTAAAGGTGTTCTACAACCTTCAGTGAATGAGTCAATGTAGATGTATGTAAAAGTAGAACAAGGTTTTACGAGATTTATGAAGAAAGAAATTATAATACTACTATGCAATTTCAGTTTAAAATAAAAGTTAATTTTTTCACGAACATTCCAGTTTCCATAACAGAATTATTGGATTATATCATTATTGCAGAATCTTTATAATAACAGAATACTAAAATTTGTAATACTAATTTTAGATTTAGCTGTATCATCGAAAGAGTTATTGTTAAAACATTCAATGCTCTTAGTGTTAAGAAAATCACTGACCTTTGGGGTATTTCTGGTCTAATAATTAAATAAATTATTAGCGTAGTTGCATCATAAATGGCCTAACATAATAGGATCATCCCTTTATTTAAGACAGGTAGCACTTCTGATCTTACAAATTATCGACTTATTTAAGTGTTAACAACTTTCGGTAATTTTTTTAAGAAAATTATACTAGATTAGCTACAAACCCACTTTAGTAGCAACATTATTCTACATAGGAAAAGGAAAGAAGAGGTCGCTCAACAAGTGATGCTAGTGTTGGTCTTTTTGAAAGTGTATTTATTGCCTAAGAAACTTTCTTCAATTGGATGTGTCAGATATTTTTTGTGATTTGTATAGTATACGGTTTCATTTTTCATGAAACCTTGGTCAAAAATTGTATCACTATGGAATTAGGCATACGGCTTTGGATCTTCTTATTTCTTATTTAAGTAATAGGATTCAAAAAGTGGAAGTTAATCGTCAGAGGTCCTTGGAATTTCTGATCACTGTGAGAGTTCCACAGGATTCTCCACCTACTTTTGTTTTTAGTATATAGCAATGACTTACTCAGTTTGATAAAAGATAAACAGGTTAACTTAAATGACAACAATCAGTTACTGATGACGTGAATAGCACTTTCTCTTATGTCGTGAACTAGTGCCATTTCAATAATTTACTTTAAAAAGAGAAATTCACTACAATGTAACATATTTTTATACCTAATGTGAAACAAGTAAATACTAGTGTTTTGACAAATGGAAACGACCCCACCAAGTTTTTAGGTACAGCTCTGGAATCAAAATTGCACAAATCAAAATTACACAAATTGATGGATTATCGGATAAACTCAGCTCTGTAACATACACGGCTTATGAAATTCGTTTATTTACCGATATAGAAACAGCTAGATTAGTGTATTTTAGCTATTTTTATAGTGTAATATCAAAATTATGGTATTTCATTAAGAAATGACTGATATTCAAAGTATCTTTGTGTTGTAAAAGAGAGTTAGTGGCGTCACTTATAATGTCCGTTATAGGCAATCACTGAAGGACAAGTTTTAACAAATTCTTTTCATGATAATCACATTTCAAATTTTTATGAAGAAATATTAATTTATTCAAGTTTAGCGACATTCTTGATGTCAACACTAAAATAAGCGAAATCGTGTTACCAACGACTACATTACAAAAAGTAAACAAATCTTTTCGATGTCAGGGTGTCCGATTCGACAGTAAAATTCTAAGCAAACTGCAAGAATTAATTATTAACAAATTTTCTTTAATAAAACAAAAACTATGTGAAAAGGCTTACTAAATTATTAAATTACTACTTTTAAGTTATTTAAATGATAAATTAGCTTTGAATTAATGTTACTCACTCCCGTATTTATATTTACTGTGTCTGAAAATGACATTTAATTTATTGTTGTATTTCGGACAAGGTGGGCTACGAATTACTTAATATTTGAAAAATCGTATAAAAAAAATTGATTTATTGTAAAAATTGTTTATTTAGAAGATTTTTTTCTTATGTGGAAGTTGCATTGTAATAGTAATTTTTTTGTTCACGTCTTCTGAGCATCTTGACTAATCCTAGTTAGGTAACACGATGACTATGACTCGTATGCCATATGTATCGACAGGTTACTCAAAACTATGTTCATTTCTTTAAAAGACCTGGCTCTGCATAGTTTTTATGTAATCAATGTTCATAGACTTAAAATAAAAAGTAGACAACTGTGGTTTTTTCGACATTTCTTTCCAGAATGAGTCTTGGGAAATGTCGGTGCCTTCTAGCTGTAAATTCGTTGCAAATTGAAAAAAAAATATACAAATTAAATTAAAAAAAGTAACAATAATCAGATTTAAAATATTTTCCTATCTTTACCTACGTGTAAAGTATCCTGTTGAAAATAAAATCATATTAAAACAGTGATGACATTTGTATAAATTATTATCTTACCTTTTACATTATTATATTTTTAGTACATATGTTGATTTTGTTAATTATCTTTTTTCAACACTTATTTACCTACAATTTGATCAGATTAACTTAGTTACATAAAGTTTTATAGTATTTAAGAGCGTGTAAATTATCAAAGATCAATAAATAAAGTCACTGCCTAACACTCAGGGTTCGGCACATCGAACTGGCCGATCTACGCTAGCTTAACTAGTTAGCCTTATCCGAACGTATAATGACCGTCCAAGTCTAAATGTAGAGAAAAGAGCCCTTGCCTGGCCATTAGTTTAATAATATAAAAGAAATTTTATTTAGTTTTGACTTTCTTTCATTAATTTATGTTTTAAAATTCTCTTTTTTTACAATTTATATATATAAAAGTAGGCATAAAAAATATACGATATACTAAAATTTTATTCCTAAAAATTGCACAGTAAATATATAATACGTAGATTTCTAGATAAATATTTTTTTTATTATAAAAATATATTTATTAATATAGTATGATCAATAATCGTTAAAGATCAAACATTTTATGTTACACATTAAATATCTAAAATTCATGGATTCTTTGGCGTTTTAATAAATTATAATGAGTTTTTCTTTTAAAACCACTTACTATCTATGAATGACTTGAAAGAAAAACTAATTATAAGAAGAGCACTAAAGATCTCCTTTGCAATTAGATTATTAATGTAATTAAAAGTAAATCTTGAATATGAAATTTATAGTTCCATGGTTGTTTTTTATATTTTTTAGGAACCTACCAAAGTGACTCTATTCTGCCTGATGAAAAGAATAAATGGAATCCAAAGGTTGTGGTCACCATACTTATTGTGAGACAATGCAGTATGGTGAGCCATACTA
The DNA here is from genome assembly GCA_949316085.1 of Hypercompe scribonia. Taxonomy (NCBI): domain Eukaryota; kingdom Metazoa; phylum Arthropoda; class Insecta; order Lepidoptera; family Erebidae; genus Hypercompe; species Hypercompe scribonia. The sequence goes on along the minus strand of OX438981.1, from coordinate 10,008,503 downwards.
TGGTGGCCTAGTGAGATGCTTTATCACGCCCCGCTTGGGTATGTAAAAGAGATGAAAGTCATTGTAACAGTTTAAGATTCACACTTACTATGATAACTGTCATCCCTGCATCAATGGGCCTTCGATCTCGCACTCACCAACGAAACACGACAGCACGGATGCTGTCGCTTTAGGTTGGTTTACTGTAACGGGGTAGTACTGCCCCGATCGAACCGGCCCGTTCATACTGAAATCAGCATGGATCTACTACCTTATGTAGGATTATAAGATTGTTAGAATTCACATCTCTTTTAGCTTATTAGCTGCAACACGATTTAAACGTTTCAATACACATGTGATCTATATATACATATAAAATAGCTTGTTTGTTTGTGTGTCTACGTGTATGTCGTTTATACTCGTAGAATCGTAAACTATGCATTTGAAAATGTGATTATATTTAGCAAAGTTGTTGTGCATGAGCCCACAAAGGTTTCCGAGTTGGTATGGATATTTTTTTTATGTCTTTCCTTCGAAGTTATTTTAGTTTGTGGCGTAGCAACGCGAGCAGGGTACAGCTAGTACTAATTAAAAGACAGGAATGGAAATTCCGGTAAATAGATAAAGATAATAATGATTTAAATGTGCAATCCAATACTGCTTCAAACCGCTGCTAACGATTTACTATAACTACTTAATTTTGATACTTTTTAATTGAATTTAACGTTGAGTTCTGTTATCAAAAAACAAATGACTACTACGTTATCAAAACATTGTAGAATCTCGGCAGACAAATTTCTCCGCAGAGACCTTGAAAAACTCGCATTTGCTTTACCTTAGCCAACCTAGTTCCGTTGTTCAACGGAAGGAAAGCCAGTGAGAAAATACGTGTAAAAATCCCTTTCAATGTTACTTTTCAACTCTTTTCCAAAACTGTGTAGCGAAAACAAATAAAAGTAATATGTGGGTATTTGACGTCCTTTTATTTTATCGTTTTTAAAGAGAAATTTGTAAAGATTGAGCAAGGAGATACTAATAATGGGGTGCTGGGCTAGAAAACCTCCACGTGGTGCACCCTGGTAACGTTGGCGACGGCACTGTTCCTTCTTGTGCCATTTGGAAGAGAACATCACCGCCAACGGCTAATATTCTAGCACGAAGAAGAGGACGCCATTTTCTTCGGTCATTCGGTTGAGGCTTGGTCCAACAGAGCGGGCATTTTTGTCGATTCCTCTGTTGGCTCTTCGCTCTTCGGAGCAATGAGGAGGAAAACCTCGATAAAAAATCATGATGGTGGGACCCTTTCATGGGTCGGCGTTTCTCCACTGTCAATGGTGGAGAAAGGAGAACGGGCTCGGTGTGTACTCACACTGCCGCCGAGCAGGCATTGAAAGATTTAATCTTCCTGCCACCGTTGTCACATCGTAATCCCGAAAGGAGTGTCGTGGTTATGTCTCGCGACACCAATCGGGGGCGAGGGTCTTGGCTTAGCCGCCCAGACTGCGAGGAAGAAAAGCTCTTTAAAAAATTACCCCGAATCCCGTGTTCTGGTGCGTGACCAGGGGATGCATGGCTGATGGGTAGTTCAGTCGTAAGCGCACTCCCAGCCGAGGCACCTGCGGACCCCTCGGTTGGGCACAAATTTACGCTTGCCCGGGTATTGGGGGATCTCTGCCCGGGTCGACTTTTAGTTCTCCCCCACTCGTGGGTCTAATATGGAATCTCATAAAAATAACACAGAAAATAATAAAAAGGAAGGACAGAAGGAGAGGACAAGGAAGGGAAAGTCTAAAAAAGCAGAAGACTTTTCGTCCAACGATGAGGAAGTCGCACTTGGGACGCCTACCTCGATCGGGCTCCCAGAAGTCATATTGACAGCTGGGAGCCGACGAATATTGGAACGATTATGTTCCAGGTCTGCTATTACATCGGATGGTGGTAACTCCAGTACAAATCTGGATGTACTGGGATCAGCAGAAATGGAACCCTGTGAAAACAGGAAACGCGGTCGGGACGATGAGAGTGATACGTCCCAGGAAATGCTACCCCCTAAAGTGGGTAGTAGCCGTAGAGGTAGGTCACGAACGTCGACCTCGGCCCCGTCAGGCTCTGTCTTTTGCAAGGCAGAAGCCTATAGACGAGTTAGAGCGGAAGGCGAAAGTACAGCGGAGGAGGAGATTGCCGATCTCCTGCAAAAAATTCAAGAACCAGCGGAAGGGGGTTCTGTCCCCATAACAACAGTATCTTTGCAGGAGACAGCAAATGCGGGGGTGGCCATTATCCAAAAGGTGGCTACCAAATCTCGGAACCTTAAGAGCTCTTTTGTAAGGGCTCTTAAGGACTCCTCCTCTGCAATTGCTGGGGTCGTTGAGACCCTCGTTGCGGATGTTGCTCGCCTCCAGGCTGCCAACGAATGCCTGACAGGGCAGGTGGCGGAACTGAGTGCCCAGTTTGCGCAGTTTCGGTCGCAGATAAATGTTCCGCCTTCGAGGCAACCTACCTCTACTCCTGGTTCCGGTGACGTCAGCGATGCCCAGTTGCGCCAAATTTTGGACGCAGTGGGACGTATGCTAGACGGGCGTCTTGCGAGCCTGGAAGCAAGACTACCTCCAGCCCCTGTTATTCGACCAGCACTCGCTGCAGACAGGCGAAAGGCTGCATCAATACCGATTCCGCTTTCTATAGCAAATGAGCGCAAATCGTATGCGACAGCGGTCTCGGTGTCTGCATCTGCGGTTACCACGAAAACACGACAGATGACCAAGGCAGCAACAAAGACAGCTGCATCGGTGGCAGGGCCTAGAATGGCGGTAAAGCCTAGAGCAGAGTTCCCTCCGCTCCCCGCTCCAACACCTGTACCTGGCACTTCCACATCTGCCCCCTCCAATAACGGTTGGCAAGTTGTCGGAGGGGCTAAGAAGAAGTCCCGAAAGGGGAACAAAAAGGCTGCTCAAAACGCAGCTCCTACCCCGCAGTCATTATCAGTGATAATCAACAGCAAGAAGAAGCCACGGAAACTACAGCCCCCAAAAACTGCGGCTGTAGTGGTCACGGTGTCACCGGAAGCGGCCAATGGCGGATTGTCCTATGCGTCCTTATTTAAAAGGGCCCGGGACAGTCTCGCCACTGAATTCGGGATGGTAGGGGTCAGGTTGCGCCTCGCCCAGACGGGAGCTCGGGTCCTCGAGTTCCCCGGGGTTGAAGGTGCAAAAGTGGCGGACACTTTCGCCGAGAAATTAAGGGGAATCTTTGCAGCCACGGATGGTGTAAAGATCACCAGGCCTACGAAGTGCGCGGAGTTGCGCATTTCGGGCCTGGATGACTCCGTAACGATCGAGGATATCCGCGTTGCAATTAGCGAGAAGACGGGCTGCAACGCGGACAACATTAGGGTCGGCACCATCCGCCCCGGTCCTGGAGGGCTTGGCGCAGTGTGGATCAGCTGTCCGGTAGCGTCGGCCAAAGTACTGGGCGACGCAGGCAGAATCCTTGTCGGTTTTGTGAATGCCAGAGTCACTGTACTGGCAGCAAGACCGATGAGGTGCTTTAAGTGCCTAGCATCCGGACACACACGCGCCAAGTGCACGAGTTGTTTTGACTGCAGCGGACTATGTTTCCGCTGCAGTCGACCGGGGCACAAGGCGGCAGAGTGCTCTGCTGCCCCTCATTGCCCGGTTTGTGCGGCGGGTAATAAGCCCGCCAATCACCAGACTGGGCAGGGGGGTTGTAAACCTCCCTACAATTCTCGGCAAGCGTCGGGGGCTAGCCAATCGACCCAGGCTGCCTCTGATGTCGTTCGCATGACGGCATCGTTGCCCATGGAGGAGGTTGTAGAGACGGTCCAGTAATGGACCAAGTCTCCAACCTCCTCGTCCAGACGAATCTGAACCACTGTGCCGCGGCGCAGGACCTTTTCCTGCAAACCATGGCACAGTGGTCGATCGGTGTTGCCGTAGCCGCGGAGCCCTACTACGTTCCTCCCCGTCCAAATTGGTTGGGTGACCGGGACGGCTCCGTGGCAGTCGTTGCCTCCACGGCGGCTCATTCCCCGCCCTTGTCGCTAAGAGACAAGGGCCCTGGATATGTTGCTGCTGAGTGGGGGGGGATTACCATATATGGTATCTACTTCTCCCCCAACCGGAGTGTGAGTGACTTCGAGGTTTTCCTTAACAACTTGGAAACCTCGATGCGGCGACAAACGTCTGGGCACGTCTTAGTGCTGGGGGACTTCAACGCAAAATCCATTGCGTGGGGTTCCCCCAGGACGGACGCTAGAGGCGAGGCCGTAGAGGAGTGGGCGGCCTCGGTGGGCCTCTGTTTACTAAACAGGGGCTCCACCAACACGTGCGTGCGACAGCAGGGAGGGTCGATAGTGGACCTTTCGTTCGCTACCCCTGCCCTCGCCGCACGAGTAAGGAACTGGCGCGTCCTGGAAGAGGTTGAGACGCTCTCGGATCACCTCTACATCCGAATGGAGCTCTCCCGGACCCAGGACCCCAGTAGGGGTCACGCGGCGCGGCGTTCTTCTCGCTTTCCGCGGTGGGCTGTATCCAAACTAAATAGGGACCTACTAGAGAAGGCGGCCATCGTTCACTCTTGGCTGTCTCCGCAGGCCCCGACCGAGGAGGTTGACATGAGGGCTGGTCGCTTCCGCGATGCGATTACGCAGATCTGCGATGCGGCCATGCCCCGCATCCGAGGCTGTCGGCCTCCACGGAAGGAGGTTTACTGGTGGTCCCAGGACTTGGCGGACCTCCGCGCGGCCTGTACACGTGCCCGGAGGTTCTACACTCGTAGTCGGCGGCGACACCGCGAAGAAGGCGAGGAGGACCAGCTTCATGAGGATTACCGAGAGGCGCGGAAAACTCTGAAGCTGGCCATCAGCCGCGCCAAAGAAATTAAAAGAAAGGAGATGCTGGAGGGTCTCGATCGTGACCCCTGGGGTCGCCCATATCGTGCGGCGCGACAAAAGCTCCGCATGTCGGGCCCCCCCCTTACAGAGACACTCCAGCCCAGCTTCCTGCAGGAAGTGGTCGAGGGCCTTTTCCCGCAGCGGGTGGAACACACATCCCCGTCGATGGCCTTCATGTTCGGAGACGACGGGGACAACGAGGACAATGTTCCGCCCGTCAGGGAATCGGAGATAGGGGCGGTTGTTCTACGAATACGTTCTAAGAACACCGCCCCCGGGCCGGACGGGATACCTGCTCGAGTGCTGGCCCGGGCCCTTGAACACATGTCGGACCACCTCAGGGAGGTCTTGGATGCTAGCTTGGCGTCCGGACGCTTCCCTGAGTGCTGGAAAAGCGGGAAGCTGGTCCTATTAAGGAAACCGGGACGGCCAACCGAATCGGTAGCGGCCTATAGGCCCATCGTGTTGCTGGACGAGGCGGGTAAACTGTTTGAGAGGATACTCTCTGCCCGCATCGTCCGGCACCTCTGCGAGATGGGCCCCGATCTGTCGGACGCCCAATTCGGTTTTCGAGCAGGGCGTTCGACAGTCGATGCTGTGTTGCGCCTGAGGGCCGTTACCGAAGAGGCGGTGGGCTGTGGCGGCGTGCTGTTGGCGGTGTCGTTGGACATCGCCAACGCATTTAATAGTCTGCCATTTAGCTGCATCAGGGAAGCACTCCACTACCACGGGGTGCCAGAGTACCTGAGGCGGCTTGTGGCAGACTATCTACAGGAGCGTACTGTCATGTACGAGGACCGAGACGGTGTTCTGAAGCGGCGGCTCATGTCGTGCGGTGTTCCACAGGGGTCTGTCCTCGGACCACTCCTGTGGAATATGGGATACGATTGGGCCCTTCGAGGTCGCCTCCCCCCCGGGCTGGGCGTAATTTGTTACGCCGATGACACATTGGTCACGGCCCGGGGGGCGAACTTTCAAGAGGCGGCGCGCCTGGCCACCGTGGGAGTCTCTTTGGTGGTCGGGCGTATTGAGGCGCTGGGTTTGCGGGTGGCCCTGGACAAGACGGAGGCCCTTTTGTTCCATGGGCCCCGTCGTGGTCCACCCTCCGGCGCCTCCATCGTAGTCAATTCGGTCCTCGTACCGGTTCAGGCCCAGATGAAGTATCTGGGCCTGATCCTCGACGGCAGGTGGCTCTTCGACGAGCACTTCCGACAGCTTTCTCCAAAGCTGGTCGGCGCTGCTTCTGCCCTTGGGCGACTTTTGCCCAATTTGGGTGGAGCCAGCATCGTGACGAGACGGCTATACACGGGGGTTGTCCGGTCAATGGCGCTGTATGGTGCACCGGTGTGGGCGGCGGCTCTGACCGCCCAGAATAGGGCTCGCCTCTGGCGCCCTCAGAGGATATTGGCGGTTAGAGCCATACGCGGTTACCGCACTGTATCGACGGAGGCGGCGTGCGCCTTAGCCGGGACTCCCCCGTGGGATTTGGAGGCGGAAGTGCTCGCTGAAGTTTATCGGCGAACGGCTGACTTCCGGGCGGGTAGCAGCGCCCCGCCCCCGCCCGAAGAGATACGCGAGTGGCGAGAGGCCGCTCGTCGAGCCACGATGGCTCGTTGGTCGTCCCGGCTGGAGGCTCCACGTGCTGGCTTTGCCGCCGTGGAGGCTCTCCAGCCGGTCATTGCTGAGTGGGCGGGGCGACAACACGGGACTCTTTCCTTCCGACTGACGCAGATCCTTTCCGGGCATGGTTGCTTCGGGAAGTATCTGCACTCGGTCGCCAGGAGGGAATTGAGTCCCGCCTGTCACCACTGCGACTGCAGTGAGGACTCGGCTCAGCACACGCTGGCGGTTTGTTCCGCTTGGACTGCGCAGCGTGGGGTCCTCACTGCAGTTATTGGAGGAGATCTGTCGCTACCGGCCGTCATACGCTCCATGGTCGGTAGCGACAGTTGTTTTACCGCGGTCGCAACCTTCTGCGAAGACGTAATTTCGCGGAAGGAGGCGGCGGAGAAGGCTCGGGAGGACGACGTCCACTCGGACCCAATTCGCCGCCGGTGAACCGGGCGGCGGAGGCGCGCGTACCAGCGCCTCATGCCGCCTTGAGTGTGGCTGCGGGTGGACGGGACGGGTTTTCCCCTCCATCCGCTATAGTGGCCAGCCGCGAGGAGGCGACGTTCGCGTGTGCCGTACGTCGCCTAAATGGAGAGGTTTTCCGCAGACGGTGCCCGCTTTAGCGGGCAGGCGCTAGGAGGGATCTGGATGTCGTAATAACAGCTGTGCCTGGATCCCTCCTATGTCAGGCGCAGAGTGGCACACCGTGTGGTTTTAGTCGGTCTGATTCCGACACACCACCTCGCCGTAAACCCCGGTGGGGTGACGGCTCGAGGGGGTTTCCTCATGTTAAAAAAAAAAAAAAAAAAAAAAAAGGAGATACTAATAATGATGAAAATGCTAGAATTGAAATATTCATTGGTAGTACTTAGTAATCATTTAATTGTCAAATTAGACATGAGTTATATACATTTTAAAAAAAGATTTCTACTGAGATTCTTGTCAGTTCTCAATAGCAGCCACGTCATTGAAATAAATGTGGAGGAACAATATGACACTTCGTAAGCACTTCACATCACATCACATCAATAGTTTTTAACGATCCACTGCTGAACATAGGCCTCTCTTTAGAAAGGAGGTTTTTGCCCACTATACCACGCTGGCCCGACGTGTTGGTATAGGATTTGTATCAAGTTTTCCTTCTCTTTGCAGTGATGTTGTTCTGCATAGTTTGTTCCTTTAGTCACTTCTAACGACTGAATAGAGGTGATGACATTCTGTTTTTTTTAATCCACCAATATAAATAAGAAGTTTAAACGAAAGAAATGGTATTTGATTTTGAACTTCATGCAATTTTCAAGAAACTAAGTATCAGTTGTTCATATTTTATACATTTACCAGCATGTTTAAACTCTCATTCGAAATAAAACTTAAACATATAAATAACCTCACAAGCTACGTAACCTCTTGGAGAAACCATAGCAAGGAGAGGTAATGTTTCAATTTTTAAAAGTATTCTGCTGGCATAGAATGATTTTCAAATTTTTCGTTCTATTGAGTAATAAATTTTAAATATCTTTTCAATATATTCCTTTTTTGTTTCGTCGTACTTTAATTATTTCATTCTTAATATTTTTGATTAATGAAACATATTTCAATACGTCATTTCATAACTATTACAATTAATGTGTGTATAATAAAATTAAATATACTGTATATGTGTCTTAATTTCTTGAACTACTAAATGGCATTTATGAATGTCAAATTGATTGACAAATTAACGTATTATTTAGAGAAATTATGTGTTTTATTTAGACTATTGTTTATATATATGTAAACGTCTTTATGTGCCATCTTCAGATCACACAATATTATCATCGTTTGTAAGTTTGATTAATTACATCCCGCAGTTATAAAATATTTGACTACCACATAAAAAGAAACAAGAAATCCATATAAAAAGCAAACTCTAAAATAAATATTTTATTACCCAAGATTTATTTAATCTAAAGTTACCGTTATATGAATTTGAACTAAATCTGAAATGGTCTTCTATTAACTTAAAAACAATAACTAGAACAAAAGTGTACATACCTTTCTGGAACAACCTTTCAGTAGATCTGCTGCATATTTGATTTTCATTATCGGTCTAGACACTACGCGGGAAGCAGACGAGGACTCAGTATTAATTTGAGCATAACAAATAGACACATTTTTCATTAACGGCCGATCATTTTGGCGCCTCTGTTCTATTTCACTGAACGTAAATTTTTAGTGATCGTTAAAACAGAATACGTTTATAAACGCCTATTTACAGTTTTAAAAGAATTTTATTTAAACTTTTATAATCACGGGACTTTTAAATTTCGTTTTTTTTTACATAAAAGTAAGTATATATTTATCCCTTCGGGAATACAGGCGTGAAAGAAAGTATGTACATTATTCTATATTATAACTTATGAAATACGTTTTCGTTATTTCAAGCGCAATCAGTCTAGACTCCTAAATGGGCTATTAGTAGTAAACAATAGAATAATTTATGCTTTAACCTTCAATACTTTTTTCAATATAACTCTGGATCTATTGTTATATGACATTATCATTACATCCCAAAATTTTGTCGTTTGATTCAACATTGAACATTTTAGTTTTGGTGTTTTCTACGTATAGTATGTATTTTTACAGTAAGATGCCATACTATGTTGAGATTACAGGTTTGTTTTCCGGATCAGACTATCGCTCCTCTCAATGAATATATCGTTATTGATAAATGCCAATTTTAAAACAAAAATAAAAGACAATACAACACAACCACAGTGTTTTTTTACGACTATATTAAACACTTTTTATCCTAAAAGGATGATTTACACATCAAATGAAAGCTATTTTTTAGAGAATATTCCAATACAGTTATTTATTTTGTATTTTCTTGAAATTAAGTAGATAAAGGAAATATTTGTTACTGGAAATGCTAGACAAAACATTTGTTGGCCTTGCGTAGCGGTAATTCAAGATTTATTCAATCAATCGTACTTTATCTATTTTATTTATTATCTGTTTAAAAACCATTAGTACTGATTTTAATTAGAAATAGACTCACTGAATTTCATAGTGTGACGTGTTGATATTATTAGTTTTATTTTTCTTGTGGAAGTGAAAATACCGGAAGAGATAGCCCACGGCGAACATTTACCGACCAATTTGGTAATCTTTTGAATAACGGACATGTGAAAAGTACCAGGAACCGATGAACATGCATACACCGATTGATAAATGTGGACGAAGCAAAAGAGATGTGTTAGGACCGTAGTAAGTGGAGATCAATTTTCTCTATCTACTCCTCTGGGAAATAGGTACGATTTTACAAACATAAAAGAAATGGATACAAGGAACACTCAGACTCAGAACAATAATTTGTGGATCACACAAAATGTAGTCCCGTGTATGATTTGAACCCACAATACTAGACGCAGTAAAGAGCTCACGTAGCTCTTGCTGACCGCTTAAATCACTACGCCATCCGTGCAGTCATAATCTTTAGTCAAAGTCCAAAATCAGTGCAGTCAAAAGTTTCGTATTCAATACTTTACTTAGTTTTTTATTAGAGCAGGTGCTAGTACTAATACAATCAAATTCATAAAAAGCCGGCAGATAAGCTACAAAATTTACTTTGCCTAATAAGTATAATAAAGAAATATTTCGGAGAATTGATACACAACGTCATCTAGTTTCAAACTAAGCAGAGCTTCTGCTACGATAACTAGCCTGACTGATAAAATACGTATATACTTTTTTTTGTAAACATATACATAGTATACATAAAAACACTCAAACTTCGAAACAAAAATTTGCAGATCATACAAACATTTGGTCCGACCTGGGAATCGACCCGACATCTCAAGCATAGCAATCGCATTCACTACTGTTGTACCACCGAGGTACTTAAATAAAAAAGATAACGAGTTAATAAATAATATAGCAATCGTAAGTTGAGCATAAAAACACCTCAAGCCATTTCAAAAGCTATAATTATTATTTTTGAGATATAAAAATTAATAGTAACTAACATCAACAAATTTTTCAAGCACAGTTACTACAGGAATAATATTGTTAGGATATTTTAATGTAACACTGGTTTACTATTTTTACTCGAAAAATATCGTTATTATAACAAACTGAAAATCTTATTTGTAGTGCAATCGGTAACTACCGGCAAAGATATTATAAACAGAAATTAGTATATTAGACATGTAATCGAATGAGAAGATTATGATTATTATAAATGCTAATTTCCAAAATACTTGTAGGTAAAGTAGGTAAGTAGAAAAAAATACGAGGTGTAAAAGAATACCTACATGGTGAATATACAATAAAACAAAAAGTATCGTAATAACACATTACGCTATTATTCGTTGGGAAATGCAATATGTTGATACGATTTGCAAATATTTGTTCCAGGGTTTAGCTCTTTTCTTCAATCTGATGCATGCTCTATTAGGCTTAAAGCTGGATGACGTTGTATCAGATCACGGCAATATTTACAATAAATTGTCCTTACACTACACGTAAACAACACAAAGAAGGTCAACGACTTTACCAATTTCACCACAACTGCGATTAATACTAAATAGCGACAAATAGACTGTACTCTTTTTGGTGAAACTAGATTATGTACTGAATGCGTTTACTTGGATAAAAACAATATTATATACTAGAGATATTTACAAAAATTCGATCTATTGCATTGGCATTGGTAAAAAATATCTATATTTATCCTCACCAAAATGTTAAAGCTCCAAACTTCTATATTAAGTTCTAAAAGCTCACAAAGGCTCTATAAATATAATAGCTATAAATTTAAATAGCTTTGCGAAAATTGCTGAGTGGTTACAGTTGCGGTGACCTCACATACACAGATATACACGAACGTACACACACACATACACACATAAATTTTACACAGAAATACATGTGTTATTTTTTTTCTTTTCTTTCATTACTTAGATCAATTAGTCATAAACTTTGTAGTGGACATTTATGTATGTAATGTGAAGTGAAGACATGGGCCCATGAAATACAGTTTACATTAGTTTCAGGGGCCACAAAATTCATATTATATATACCAACTCCATGTCAATAAATAGATAACTAAAAAACGCATTGACCACCAAATTCTGGATAAACCAGCAAATTGCTATAACACGAGATATAATTTCAGTAACGTTTTATAAAATTACAATTTTGGTCACTCAAGTTACTAAAATACTAACGAAAAACATTAAAATTAATAATCATAACATGAATTCTTTGGGAAGCAAGTAAAACACCAGTAAAATTATTTGAATGATGGTTGATTGTATAAAATTATTCGATTGACGGTGCGTCTGTGACCTACCAAGTACTTGCACGCAATTTCTGTCATCCCAGATTCTTATATACTGTTATAATAAAACAGAAACTATGCGAGAACACGTGTAAAAGCTTCAGCACTCTCTAATTTTTAGCTATGGTATTTCTACTTCTAGACGAGTGGTAATAGGGGAAGTTCTAATAAGAAAACTTGGAATAGACCGTTTCAAAGTCCGATCTAGGGAGCGATATCGGCTAATGAGCTGAAACAGACTGGTGTGCGATGATTGCGTGATGTCTGGTCGGGTATAATTTAGAAGTTAATGTTGTGGTTATATTTATGTTTGAAAGGATTAACCAAGCATTATCATGTAATTTGTGAGGTTTGTAGCGTGATATGTAGTTGACTATAACATTCATAATGTGCCTTTGTCATTATTGTGAAAATAAAACAGTTACTGTTTATTTTATGCTTCAAAATGTAATGTAATTGAGTTACTCCTATCAATTTTTTTTTGAATTTAGAAATCTAAGTTTAAGATTCGGTAGTATTTTTATGCCTAAGTTGAATGTAGCATATTGGGATAAAATTTATAATTGAAGGATGGTTAATAGGCACACTATAATAATTGTCGTCACTAATAGAGAAAAGAAAGATCTATATTGGTAGTTATAACCTATAGAGTATCACCCTAATAACTTTTCTTTTTTTGTTTTTTTTTAAAGAGACTACGCCCGCTCTATGACACTCACTTACTTCATCCGATTTTGTTATTGTTATGGGTCCGTAGAGTATTTGATTTAAAATACATTAGAATTCCGTCAACACAACACTGAGAGCATACCGTCGTTGTTCGAATTATATTTGCTCTAAAACTATGACGATTAATCGTTTTCAACTTTTGTCTTAGTTTGCTCAGGTCTGATCTATATTTCAAATTAGTGTTATACTAAATAACAGATTCGTAGTAACTTTTCTGCATTTCAAATAAATCTTTAATACTCAATAAGTTAAGGCCTTAATAAAAACTTACAGTTATTTAACCATGTTTTTTGTACTCCTTAGCAGAATAAAATACTTCATTCACCAACAGCCGAGTCAGTCGTTCAAACAAGCAGATGCAATGCTGATAACAACTTTGAATTTCTTTGTTTACAGTATCTCAATTAAGTCTACGTATTGTTTACACCCCATTCCGTACTCGGGATTAAAATGTTTGTTTACATTACTCTTGAACTTCGGGTTACCATATATAACATAAACTTTCTCGCATTTTCCAACCGTGTTCAAAGAGTTTTCAATTGATAATTCAGTTTCATAACTTATTCGTTTAACCCAAATTTTATTTTGACAACATGAATATTACTTTTTGCTCTGTAAATTTTCAAGTATTAATATAAAAGTTTATTTATCGCTATTGATTTTCATGTAACGCATTCAACTAAAATAAACTAACACCATAAAATCGTAAGACTATAACAACTCCATCACAAACTACACATACCAAACTGCTAACCATAGGCAACCATAGACAATGATCGTTAGAACAACAACAATTAAGAACCTCTACCACTCCGGCTAGAGTCCTCGTCTCAGAAGAAGAGTTTCCCTATTCTACAATCCACTAAATCTAAGTTCATATTCATATCACTTTGTAATAAGCCTGCCTTACCCGCAGATGATGTCCGCGGTAGCAGATAGACGCTAAGAGGGATCTGGATGTGACACTAATCCGGGAACAGCTGTTATCTAGATGATAACAGCTGTTCCCAGAGCCCTCCTATCTCAGGCACAGAGTGGTACACCGTGTGGTTTTAGTCGGTCCGATTGCGAGACACCACCCCTCCGTAAACCCCGGAGGAGTGACGGCTCGAGGGGGTTTCCACATGTTGAAAAAAAAATAGACTGCCTCCCCTCCTCGCGTCGTTATCCTCATTACTGAGGGTCGTGATTCCCTAGTTGAGGGATGATCTTACTCCGAATAGTTGCACGCCACTTATTCCTCTCCTTGGCCAAATGGAGGGCAACGTGTAAGTTGGTCTCCAAGGCTGTTCGGATCTGATCAGTCCACCTAGTTGGGTTACGTCCTCTTGGTCTCCTGCCGTCAACCTTTCCGGTGACCATAAGTTGCTCGAGGTTGTTCCTTTCTTTCCTGGCGATGTGACCAAAGAACTCAAGTACTCTTCGAAGGCAAACAGATGAGCCTGCCTATAAGTAGCATATTTGCAACGCCAGTGCCATAACCTTAGAGAGCTGTCAACTCTAGAACTGTTTAAAAATTAAGTAGCGTTCCTGTGTTACTGGCAATGAAGTACTACAACAGGAATAATAAGATATAAAATTGTTTTCTATGTATGGAAATTATCAACGATTAGATAAATCATTTTGAACTTCAATATACAAAAATTGATGTTTGTCTGTCTGTTTGTTTGTATGCTCTTCATAGAATTGTAAGTTTTGCATTTTATCATGTGATTATCTTTGGCAAAGTTGTTGCACATATTATCGAATATTTCTAAATTGATATGAATATTTTTTTTTACTTTTACTTTTTTTTTGTCTTTCCTTCAAATTTATTTTAGTTGGTGGCGTAGCAACGCGCTCAAGGTACAGCTAGTTTATAATAAATTGAATTTTAAATTATACATTACTTTCTTGTTATACAATACTAGTAATTTAGGTTTCGAGGAGATAATGAACATACAGATTGCATCGTCATTAGTATATTTTTACAGGCGATATTGTGTAATAAAAAATGTAAATGTCGACGTGGACAGTATAGGCAGTAGAGATGGAGAGCATTAATTGAAATCAAACAAAGATTAGTTAGCGATTGCCGACGGATCACCGATGCGCCGCGGCTGAGGGAACCTATCTCGTTTTAAATACATACGGATTCATTGCAGACAGAATATATAATATTTTTATTACAGTATTATTGCATTTTGTTGCGTGCAAACTACAAAGTTATTTTTATCAGTTCCGGTGGCGGAAGTTACGATAGGATATCTTTAAAAAAAAGTTAAACTACTAATTTCTTATAATTTATAAGTTTCTAATAATTTCTTTGCATGGGAAGTTATATTCAAATGTTAACGAATTCTCAACCCAACCTGTACATCATAAGAATAGATATTCTTTTTTGGTACAAATCATAGTATTATTTCAACATTTTCATTTTGGCCACTTACGAATAAAACATAATACGATATCAAATAATAAGATAAGAACTTCTTTAGTAAGATTTGTACAAATATTCATTTCAGGATAATTAATACAGTATCATGTCTTTATTTTAATAAAGTACAACCAGCTCATATAAATAAATATATTTGAAGCTTCTTTAGTATATAGAAAACGAATATGTTTTTATATAAATTAAAGGCATCAATACTTAATAGGATTAAAAGACAATAGGATAGGCGGGATAAATTATGTAGGTTTCATGCCCACTGCTCTCCGCCGCGCCGTCCAGTATTTAGACAAAGATTGATTTGTTGAATTGAATCCTAACTAATTAAAACCGTATGAATTAAATATTAACTATTGGCTTATATCTGCGGTTTTGCTGCATTAATATAAATTTTGTTAATATAAACATCTCCCCGAAATAATGTTTAACATATTTTGAATGAAAAATACTAATGTCCTCTTAACCGACTTCACAAAGGACAATGTCTTAAGTTTGTTGGAATATATATATATGTGGAGGTTACTTTCGTAAAATTGTCTGAACTGATTGGAAGACTTTTCTTTTCACATCTGTAGGCTCCTTAAAACAATTACGGACCTTTGTCTCTTGTCAAAACGACTTTAAAATTTCTAAGTTACGTTTAAATTAGAATTTTAAAAATACTGTGTATCAAGTGATTATCTACGCTTATTCACTGGAACATTTAATTCTCTACTTTCTATTACTACTTCTAATTGTAACTTTATTAACTAAGATTTGTCTCTCTTTTCATTTACAATTGAGAATACATACAAGTATTTTTCATTTCATTTCATAGTATTAAATATTTTTCAGTCCAATAAATTGAAAATAAGAAAGTATATAATTGTTAAATTAAATTATTTCACAACCCTAATGAAATTAACCTTTAATTCGACTTCGGGCATTCGATTCGTTATTTTGACCTTTTATAAACTGTCTTTACATTTTTATATTATCCTACTACATAATATTATAAGTGCGTAAGTTTGTATGGATGTTTATTACTCTTTCACGCAAAAACTATTAAACGGTTATAGATGAAACTTTACAGTAGTATAGCTTATACATTAGAATAACATATAGGCTAATATTTATCATGATAACCGACATAGACACGGTCGAAGCTGCGGACAAAAGCTAGTATTTATATATAAATTCATTACCGATAAAATTAAATAATACCGAATTCAATGAAGTGAAATATAATTTATTAGGAATTTTACAAAATTTATTACCACGATTTGTAAAGCTATGCACAAACGACTATAATGCGAGCACATTCGTAAAACCATTTAACAGCAGCTTCCAACTCACTTAATCAACAAACGGAAGGTTTTATTCATTGTTATCTTCTTTTATTAGCTCCCCACTCACAATTTATTACACAGTACTAACTCAAATAAGTGAATTCACTTTTATGTAGAAGAAAAATACTTAGAAAACTCACTGGTCTACTGCCTCAAACCGAACAATGGCTTCTCAAAGATGCCGGTCACGTTTTGTCGCCTTAAAAATGTGACGCTTAAATCCATAAAGTACTCGCAAGTATTACTATTCCTCCTCAGTATTTCCTTTGAACTGCATATTATTATATTAGATTTTCCTTGACTAGCACCCTTAAAAATCTCGGAAGAAAAGAAATCTGGTTTTATAACTTGCAGTGAATAAATTTAATGTTTAATGATGATTAAAAAGAAACATGTACGATTTAAAACAAGAGAAACTGGCAAATTGTTTAACTTATTTGATTTTGGTAGAAAAATTAATAATAATAGTTAAATGATAAAATCTTTTTTTATTTATTTATTTATACTTAATGCACATGTTGTACAAAGGCGGAATTAATGCCATGGGCAATTCTCTCCCAGTCAACCTTTAGGTGATGTAGAAACATGATGCGTTCGGTGCAAATGTAA
The DNA here is from genome assembly GCA_949316085.1 of Hypercompe scribonia. Taxonomy (NCBI): domain Eukaryota; kingdom Metazoa; phylum Arthropoda; class Insecta; order Lepidoptera; family Erebidae; genus Hypercompe; species Hypercompe scribonia. Next base: position 9,991,581 of record OX438981.1, on the reverse strand, counting down.
AATAATAAAGTTGATATACATTACTAATAAAATATTATTTTATATAAACACTACATACACAATACATAAATATACTTGTATATAAAATTAATACAATATTCAATATAAATATTCACTCGGACACTGTTGTCGCAATATAATCTTATTTTCTTATTTTTTAAAAGACTACACTCACACTAGGAATAAATTCTGAGTCAAGTGGGACTTTACAAACATACCAAACATACAAGAAACGGATTCAAAGAGCACTCAGACTCAGAACAACAATTTGTGGATCACACAAAGTGTTGTCCCATGTGGGATTTGAACCCACAACACTCAGCGCAGTAGAGAACGGCATGGCGACCGCTTAAACCACTAGGCCAACCGTTCAGTCAATTTTTGAAACTAGTAATAATAATTAAATATACTCGTATTCTGTTGTCCTATAATGTTTTATACATTTCTACAGGGATTTTGATGAACATTGTATAATAGTTAATAATATAATATACACTTGAATTATTGACATTCTCAAAGGAAGGGTTAATCTTAATATAGGGGAGAAAGGATTAACACATGAAGTAACATATAATTAAACTTAATGGATTGAGCTATTAACAGTTGATAACAATACGAATGTATGATTTAAATTTTCCACCGTTGATTATACTTTATATTACAAATTCTTTAGGTTTATATTCAGAGGACGTCTAAGTTTCTGCGAGCTTATAGTACCACATTATTAAAATTTTAATAAGCCAGTAATAAATTGACTGCACGGATGGTATAGTGATTTAAGTGGTCGCCACGCCGCTCTCTATTGCGCTGAGCGTAGTGGGTTCCAATCTTATACGGGACAACAGCTTGTGGGATCCACACATTGTTGTTCTGACCCTGAGTGTTCGTTGTGTCCATCTCTTGTCTGATTTTAAAATCCTCCTCGACTCAGGATAGACAAAAAAATACAAGCTTAAAATATAAGTTAAAAAAAAACTACTTGTAATACCATGCATCAATTTAAAAATTACCCCTGGAGTAATAAAAAAAATAAATTTCAATATCACTAATAACTAATAACTGTTAATCTCATTTACGTATACGTTATTAGCACACTTGGCAGGCTCTTAATATAGAAAAAAAATATAATTGGATACTTAGAACTTCTTAAAATATTTATTTGAAAATTTTTATTTTATCTTTAGCAAAAATCCGTTTAAATGATCATTTAAAATCACAGATTAAAAAAGCATCATAATAAAATAAATAAACTTAATAACTTGTAATTCTTTAAGTGTTCGTTTACTTCGAATAATCAAATATTACCATGAATTTTATATTAAACATCTAGTCATAATTTTGCATTAAATCGGCTGAGACTATTCATAACATTACATTATGCATAATTCATGCCTCAAATAAATAAACACGGTATCTGGAACGCTGACAAACTGAGGTGTGTACCATAGTCAATAGGTAGATGTGGAGATGGCATACCGATTGTTGATCTGCATATTCGAATACCTAAGTGATATTCGAACTATCTGCCTCCCATGTCTGTCTATACAAATTGAAACATCATAAAATCTATGGAATGCCTATAACGGCCGACCCCACTCTCTGCGCGCACGGTAACGTGTCAATGTATTGAATTTCAAAGATGATTAATGGGATTACTTGAATTCTCGGACCTATTCTATTTCGTTGTTGTTTTGAAGCGTGTGTAAATAATGGTTGTTTCACATTATTGTATGATGTGTTTTGTGGTGACGATGAATGGAATAACCGTTGCTTTTTTATTTCAACAACATCTTGGATTAATCAACAACTTATTCGATGATAATCATTAATTATAATAGTATGAATTTTCAAATGTAATAAATATATTTTTTTATACAGGAACTATCTGGTTATTCTTCTTCTCTTAGCAAAAATGTTATGCCGGTTACAAATATTTTTTTGAGAGAGTGGTTTATACCTCGAACATGATCAGTTGTCGAAATTGTAAAAGACAGGGAAACTGGTCCACATCCGAAAGGAGAGGCGCCTACCTGATTTACCATTTGCCTAAAGAACTATAGCGTTGTGTGATAAAGTATTTAAATTCTTTGAAAGACTGATTACATAGCCCTTCTTCAGGGTAGGGTTGGATCTTGCGGACAAGCAGTAGGATTTCCGTCAGGGGCGCTCCACTTTCGATGCGATCATGCGTATGAGGGTTCTGGCGGAGGAAGCTATTTTTAACCCATCGGTTAACGTAAAATAACTTACGATGTCCCCCACATGGGTCGGTCTTAGGGTTACTCCTGTGGGACACCGGCTATAATTAGGTGCTTCGAGGTGCGTTTTTAGCTGCAGTCGCCGTTACGTGTTATGTGGACGACACAGTTTGTTACGTACAACTGAAGACCATGGCCGGGTTTTCTCAAGTCTTGGAGCAAATCCGGCAGTTGGATTTCTATGTGGTTTTGCACAAATCCGAGGGGTTATTCTGTCGTGGGCCTTTGAAGAAGCCACCTAATCGATTTAATTTCATGGCAGGACACACTAGCATTTTCGAAGAGCTCTCCATAAGGCATCTGGGGCTTCCACGCGATGGCCAGTGGAATTTCGAACGTTACTTCTGAAGTCTGGTTCCCAAATTGGTTAAAGAAGCGCATACATTAGCGTGGCTGCTGCCCAAAGTCTTCTACGCGGGGATGTACGATCTATGATCCTTTATGGATCCCCAGTATGGGCGGATGTCTTAAAAACCAACACCAACTCACTACTATAACGAATGTGATGGGTACTGGCCATCAAGATTATAAGAGGATACTGCACGATCTCCTATAAGGCGGCGAGTCTTCTGGCCGAAAATCCACCATAGAAGAGAACTTGTGGCTCTTTATTAGTGACATAAGGAGACATGGGAGTTGGGTCGGCGTTCTGAGACTCGAGAAATCCCCAACACCGTTCAAAAACCCCAACACCGTTAGGTCTTCGTTAAGGAGAGGAAAGAACGACTTGGCCAATCGAGCCCCAGACACGCACTACACTACGTCGCAAAATTTAACCCAGTTAGTGTCAAAAATTAAAAAAATGTTCAATTAATAATACACTAGACTATACTCTATGTCACATGGGACTGGACCCAAGCAAAATATTTTTCTATTTCAAGACAATGTTAAGCAAGAAAGGCGATAAAATGTATATGACATTAACAGTGCAATATTAAACATATTTTGGGAAGCCAAAAGCTCATTTCACAGTATGTGCACATAATGGTATATGTTGTGTGATTTCTCGAGAGCGTAGCAAAAAATATTTGGTCGCACAAACCGCAACAATTTAACATAAGGGAAAAATATTTTCTTTTATTTGAAGGGTAAGTAATAATATCGGATTTTTCTTTTTATAACATTTTTGCTAGGAATTCAGGTGGCAGTTGGTCGTGTTATCAAGAGTAGGTTTACCAATTGATATTTATATTTTTGTCACTGAAATATTTTATTAAAATGTTATTTCTGTAAAAGCTAACTTCGTCTGAATTTAACTTTTCTTGTTTCTTCTTTTTCTTCTTTATGTAATAAATGAATCGCTTGAGTTAGTTCTTTCATCTTAATATCTTTGTTCTTTCATTAAAATAAAAATTTTGCAATTATTATTTTCCAAAGTAAATTATAATAAATGATAATACTCATAATAAATATTTCGGACATTTGACACAGAACGTCATCTGGTTTCAAACTAAGCAGAGGTTGTGCTATGATAGATAGATTGACTGATAGAATACTTATATACTTTTTTTGTAAATACATACACATTATACATAGAAAACACCCAAACTTCGAAACAAATATTTACAGATCATACAAACACTTGGTTTGACCCGGGCATCGAACCCAAGACCTGTAGCACAGTAGTCGTATTCACTAGCGCTACACTACACTACAGTTAAAAATTGTATATAACGTAAATATATATATATATATATATACATATACGAATATAACGTAAAAGTAAATGTATAGTTATATATACTAAAAGGTATTGTATAGTTTACTGTCACTGAACCTTGGGAGGACATAGAGTATCCGTAGAAGTTAAAAATGGAAATTTAAAATATGTTTATAATCATACTGAATTTGAAGTATACCATGAAGTATATAAAATCGTGCATTGTAAAATATCCTTACTTTAACTGAAACATATTCGTGTGCTATGAATGAATATTATATTATCTACTAGTGTGTAGTGTTTGTCAGAAAATAGTTTACTATTTACCAACATAATTTATTTACACATTTGTGGAACAAAACCCTTGTTCCATTAGTCTCCACCAGTCTAGGTGTCTACAAAACATCAGCTACTCTAAATAAAATATTTTCTCTGTACAATAAACATTTGTTGAATTCGTAAAGTTTTCTCATAGGCCGACTTTTTCCCCGCAGTTTCGGATGCCCAAAAGTGTGAAAGCATGTAGTACAAGAGAGAAACCCGGGAAAGGGGAATGTTTCCCATATGACAGGCGTCACCTCGGGCGATGCTGCTTTATGCCGTTCCACCCTTACCATAAAACGGGGTTGAAATTGGGCCATCATTCCGTATCAATTTAGAATTAGCCCTATCTAATCTCTTAGCGTAGTGTTTTATCCAAATATTGAGTGTTTGTCTATTATGAAAGCATTCCTTTTCATTTAAAAATGTCCTTTATTCATAAATCTATTTCCCTGCTTTTCACTAAACTAAACTAAAACCCTTGTCTTTCTTTGTACAAAATTTTCCCTAATAAATCTTTCGTGTGATTTCTTTTTTTTTTAATTTCGAATGGTAATTAGGCGTACTAAATAATTTAATAAAATATATCGAACGTTGTATTTTAAAATATTATACTTAGCGCTTTCATCAACCACGCAACAAGAATTTCCTTATAACACAGCGACTGGTCACATAAACCGTCGTCTCGCCAACTGCATATTTCATACTTGAGTGTAGAATTTGAAGAATGCAGTTGGCTGTACGTCGAATATTGGTGATAGCCAGGTATTTCTGGATAGCTTCATTATTATTTTATAGAAATATGCCTCGGAAATTGATAAACTTTATAAAATAAAATGAAAGTTTCAAACAATTTTCCCAATAGGTGTCACGTCCCTGTTTATATTCGAATAAATTTTAAACAAGTAACTTTGCTACCCAGTTATTAAAGTTTAATGAACGATGTTTATGGTAGCACAGGTCGTAATTGAACAGATTATACTCAATTTTAATACTCACTCAACTCTATAAATTTTTGTCTATAAAGATGTATTTTCATAAAGTGTGAAAAAGTGAGGTCCTCTTGTTTAGAGGTGCGAACCGAGTCTCATATTAACAATAGACTAAACTATCTGCCGGGAATACAACCAAACTTCTATAACTTAGATAATGTTGAATTTACAAAGTATTTGCTGCTTTATACGATAATAAATATGGTTCAGTTTTGACAGTGGTTTCGTAAGAGTTCAGCTGTATTGTTTCCGACACAAATTATACTTTATCCTTGAAGACTCAGAATAGACAAAAGTCACCCTGCTCTACACTTTTTGCCATTCGAATATCGACCTTATTCTTTGAAGCCAAAATAGCAATTCTCTTTTCGTTTTCTTTTAACTTTCATTGGAAAATGTCATCGCGACAGGACTAGGCGTAAGTGAACGCGTCAAAGTGTAAAATGAGGGGTTTTGCGCCGTGTCAGTGAAAGTCATTAGGAATGGAATGGATGAAAATTGCGTGCATATTTAGGTAGCTCTCTAAGTTAATATGAACGACGTGATGAAATGAAAATGTCCCAGCGTTTTTGTCGTTTAATTTCGAGTGATTTTGGACTATTGGAATTTGGATTTTTATTAAACTTACGCTGATCCTTGAAATAACTTTTGATGAAGTATTATTTAGATGAGAATTTCATGGATTTTCGTTGAATTTATATTATTATGTATGATAATGATCGACATTAGACACGTTCAGTATGTATTAGGTTAGATGTAGTGCTTTGTGGTGACTAAATCAAAGACAACAATGAATAGGTTGGATTGTCTGCGCACCGCGGTGAGCACTTTGCGCCACTTTCGCTACTTTGTGAATTGTGAGAGGTGCCGTGTCGGAGGAGGTGGCTCGCGAAATTAGATCGTACCGTCAGAAAAGAAAAATATCACACGATTTGATTTTGTATGAAAATGGAATAATTAATTAAGTACACGTCAGTTTATGTCTCGAGAGAGATTAAGAAATATTTTACAATATAATCATAAAATATCACAAAAAGACAGCAATACAATATTATGATCAACTTTATATACAAAAACAAAGTGAGTAGCACTATATATAGTATTTTTAGCTTTTATTAGGTATTTAACTTAACTTTTTTGCTGTCCATAACCAGTCCTTTAAAAACAGGGGTGTGGAAATTCGCTGCTTATTTTCACTGCGTGCAACCAGAGATCTACATACAAATATGTAGCACTGAATCACCTTTGTCTGACTTGAATACTTAGTAATTATTGCACAGTGTACAATATGTAATGGAGATGCATATGGATGGTGTAAGATTTTAATTGTTTAATAATAATTACACAATTTTTATTATTATACTGAGTTGCGTTGTTTCATAGTAATTCTAAAAGAGAGCTCTTGCCAAGTGTTGTAACTTTTCCAGTTAGATGTTTTTATATTAAGTTATATTAGGCTGTAATACGAAAATGTCTGACTGGACAAGTTAATAAAAGAAAACGCTGGTACCTGGGGGTCAATAATGGCCTATGAATGACTGTAGCATAAGAATTTGCGTGGTAAAGTATGTCAACTGTGTTTTTTCTAGATTGTTTTAACTTTAGCATTATAACATTCGTTACAACGAAATTATTCCCTGGCTAGTAATAAGTTGTTAGAACTTTTTATGAGATCCCGTTTTCTTTTGTAATAATGTATTGTTAAAAACTAAAATATAATTTAATTTGATTTTAATAGAATTTGCTCAAATCTGTTTATTCCATTAATTGTGCACTCCGTATCATGTTCGTGTGTATCCATTGTCAATTTTCAAAGGTTCGATTTTGTGAATGACCTCAAAGCCTTACCATCGAAAACTAACAATTAATTAAAATACTCTCTCTGCGTATACAACTTGCTGGCGATAATAATTATATCTATTACGGGAATAAGCACATGGATACAAAACCAATTAACATATGATAAAAAATTTCAAATGTATATTAATTTTGAAGAAACAAATAATAAGAACAGACAATTTCAAAAATAAAAAAGCAATGGAGACCTTTTATCACTTGTATGTTTATTATTTTCTTGTTTTCAATTTGGAAGGACAGAAACAAGTTAAAATATAAAAATGCAGAGAAGTACTGTGTCGTTGTTAAGTTTTTTTTTACTGATATTTTATCTGACTGGTTTCTTTTGTGTCTTTCTGTTACATGGCAGTCTAGCAAAGACTACAGTATCGATAGGGAATGCAAAATTTTACCATGCCAAAATGTAAAACTGTCAAGGCGGTCTTGCAAGATGTATTTCATATTTATCTTTCTCTTATTTTCAATAAAATTGAAAGAGCTTGCTAATGACATAATAGAAATTCGTTTTGACGTTGTGAAGATATTTATGACAAAATAAAACTATTGGTAATGTATAGGTGTATTCAATCAGATTGTTTTAGATACTGGTATACCGATGTTAGGGTGTTATAAATGAATGATTCTCCAAGGTTTCTCGTGGCTGGAGGTATATCCAGTTCCTGTGTCTGATCTCTGACACGGTAGGACCAACTTTTATACGTTCATTGACCGATAACTAATATTATAAGAAGTAGCATAAGCAAATTTTTGTTAATAATGTAAATATATTACTAATACAAGTACAAACAGACGAAAATATTGATCATACTTATTTGAAAAAGATCCATAGCCATTAACCGTTTCATTATTAGTTTTTGTTATAAATTTTCACATAACTGGTTCAATGTATTTGCCAAGAATTATTCTTAGTCTTAACGACTCCCAGCGGCACGGCTGGAGTGATTTAGGAAGTCTCGAAATCATATGCAAAGGGTAGGCGGCGGGATTAAAACCAGTAATAGTCAATAAATTATGATACTACCGTTGAAGTGCGCTAATCTACATATTTTCTTTGTAGCTGAAGTATATTTTGTAAAGATTTATTATATTTACAAATAATTTGAAGGGAACATTTTGAAATATGAGTGTGCCTTACACTGCCACGATGACTGCCATGCCTTTTACGACCCCAAGCGTTGCGTAAAACAGCATCTCACTAGGCTACCATAGTGTGGGTCACCATGCTGGATTGTCTGCTTTCGCAATGAGTATGGTGACTAAGCAGACTATAAGCAAAGTACAGTCCTTGGCAGGCTTTTAAATTTAAAAGAACATACAAAAATAAATTTAATCCCTACAGGTATGGTACACGAAGGAAAATTAACTTGTATCCTGGTAATAGACATATTAATAAATAATAAATAAATATTTCGGACATTTGACACACAACGTCGTCTAGTTTCAAACTAAGCAAAGCTTGTGCTGTGATGTGATATGTGTGATGATGTGACTAGACTGATTGATAGAATACTCATATACTTTTTTTTTGTACATACAAACATATTAAACATAGAAAACACTCAAACTTCGAAACAAATATTTGCAGATCATACGAACATTTAGTCCAACCCGGGCATCGAACACGAGACCTCAAGCACAGCAGTCGCATTCACTACCGTTGCGCCACTGAGGCTGTTGAGATTGGTAGAAGTATAGGATGATACACAAAAATCCTGTCCTGATATAGAAAAAAAATGCCACAATCTGATTTAATAACAGTAAATATTACATTTTATTCAAGTGAGGAAATATATTCAGATCCAGCACAGTATCAAAGAAAGCTTTTTGTGTGCTTACTTTATAAAACTAAATGTGAACCAAACAATAACTAATCAAAACTAATCAATACGATTAAGTTCCGTATAAATAACAAAACAGATTGCAAAAATAATAATTCTTCATTGTTCTATAACCACAATGCTATATTTGTTCGGATTTCCCCAAAGGAAGCTAACGGCCAATATTTCCACTCACTTACGTTGCCTTTCGCCAATATTTCATATTAATCCGTTTATACGTTTATCAGCTTTTCCTGAATGGTATCGGTACACAGACGGTAAAAATACGTCGGTGGAAGGAAATCTGCATTATTGGTATGTAGCGCATTCAGGTGTACGAGATATTGAGGATTATATATCTTATTGTTATTTTTTTATAAAAGTACTTAAATGTTGACTTAAATGTATTAGCAGTTCCACTTTTCAGTGGGTAAAGAGCTGAGGAAAATTTTGTATATTTATAATAATAAAAATAGCTTACTTTATCATACCAAAGATGCCTTGGTTGAGAAACATTTTCAATATAAGATTATTTATTTTTGACTGCGAAATTTCTCAAGAATTGTGATCCTTCAGTCAAGTGATTTTAGTTTAAGGAGAGATCTGTTGCTATGATTCCTCTTATATTTGATATTTCATTGTATTTTAAAGAGAAGAATTAAATATCGTGTTTTTAATATTAGTAAACTTAATTAACCATTGGTAGGTAATGTAATATAGTAGGAAATTACACACAAGCCTCTCTGATCATGGTAAGAATATTATATACTCGAAGAGTCTCTTGAAGTAGAACCGTGTACCTAAACAGGTTTTATTACAAGATCACAAAACGTGGTTTACCTGATCTTATTCTAAAAGCGTCTCTTATAAATGGCATGCATATTTTTGAAAAAAATATGTTCTGGAAGGAAATGAATGAATGAGCCTCATTCTAATTTTCTATTTAGTGCCAGGCTTTCTTTGAAGCATCCTCCTAAGCATCTTTTAATAAGGTGGATTTTACCGTCTTTACTAGAAAACAATATCTAATTTTTAAATTAAATTATTTTAAAATTAATGAGTCTTTAAAAATAACGATTCTGTGTCCTTAAAAATAACGAGTCATATTTTTGAACATGTTTGCAGTATACCTTATCATTGATTCACAACAAAATTTTCTACATTAAAAACAAAGGACACAGAGTCAGTTAAATTTAATTTTGCTCTGTTGCTTAATGTACATATATACGGACATACATACATATGTCCGTACATATAAAACACTTTGTTGCCGGCGTCAGGCCCACAGGATTTCTTTGTACAAAGAGCCACGTCGGCTTCACGTGCATCTACCCACATCGTTGCCACTACCTTTGTGGATTCATAACATAATAAAACTCGTAAACTGGAACTAATATTCACTCATTTAATTACTCAATTCATTTTTTAAATATCGTATTCCTAAGAGCTTAGAACAATAACACTCCCATAACCAGTATAGCTCCGTTAATAAAACGCAATACAGCTCTTGGGACGCGGCAATTAAAACAAGAAGAAATGAAGGAACCAGCATTGTCTTCCTTATACCCGGCTGTCTATAATTTTGATAATAGGCTAGAAAATATTCTTTTGTCTCGAACAGACTATCTGGTTATAAGGCTCGTTCGATTATTTGCCAAGAATAAGACGTTGACGGCTTTCGTTAAAGCTTCACTTTTATGGCGTCAATAAGATGACAAAGGGACTAGCTATCCTTTGCGTTTAACGGTAAATCATGAGACTGATAATCTTAAGTTGTTTCTTGCATTGTTGTCGTAGCGTTTAGTCGTTTATTAATCTTAATTACATAATTAGTAACGACTTTCCATTTTGTTCAAATGTGTTTTAAAACAACCGTTGTATTTTGTAAAATTACCTAAATTTAATTATGTTTCTGTTAGGCTTCAAAACATAAATATGGTATCCGAACACGTACATAGTAGATAGCGTTCCTATCGAAAATTATGTAAGACTGCTTTTCGAAATGTCAGCCCCGACAAATCAATGAAGCTGCTTTTAGCTAGCTTACTGTTTATTGTCAAAACAGGCAGTCCTACCTACCTAAATGAAAAAATAGACTGAAGACATATTCAACCCACTTCTCATATTCAATCAGACCACCAGCTAGAGCATTCAGCATACCGAGACATAGAATCGTAACATTCTGTGAAAGCTTTAAATATGCGGGATCACGATACTGGCACCCAATACCACCGCCAATTGAGGACCTAAAAACAATATTCTCCTTTAAAAGAAGAAGAAAGAAGATATACTAGAAAAAATATATAATATAAAATATAAAGAAAATACCTTCTAGAACTGCAACACCAACAAATTATGACCATGGTTACTTAACTTTAGGATTAAGGCTCATCAACAGTACGTTGCCAGCACAGGTGGTGTAGCATTTGACGCTGCATGCACATGACATGCCTTGATATCCCAGTCAGGTGTGGGGTCCGGTATGACCGCAATTTAATTTTTTTTAATTCTTTTTTCTATTTAATTTTGTTTTAGTTTCTTTCCTCTTTGGGTATTAATTTTCTCTAAATTAGGGACCTAAAATGCAATATATAGATAATATTTTGTTAAGAATGGTAGATACAAAGTGTCCAGAAAGGGTATCGGGTATTTGTTTTCGCGCCATATTCGAAACGGGGCGTCTAAAGGGTGCGGGGAGGGGTTCGTGGCGTCCGCCATTTTGTGGAGTTTTAGTCACGATGGAACAGTACTCGGGGACGCATCGCGCGTTTTGCGTACGAGCATATTATCATAATGGTGATTCAATAGTGACTGCTCAACGTCTCTATCATGCGGAATATCGAACACGCCACGCGCCAAGTGACGATAGCATTAGGAAATATAGGAATAGGATGTTTGAGAATATAGGTGCGACAGTTAAAATTCAAAACTCTGATCGTCCTCGTTCAGTTTGCGATGAAGAAACAATTGAAGAAGTTGAGGCGTCGGTTCGTCAAAATCCGTCTTTATCCATCCGAAAGCGAAGCCAAGCGTTGAACATCAAAAAATCGTCTTTACATTCGATTTTAAAGAAAGACTTACATCTAAAAGCCTATAAAATTCAATTGGTTCAAGAATTGAAGGATACGGACTATGCTAATCGACTGAATTTTGCGAACGAAATGCTGCAGCGATTTAACAACTTTAACAACATACTGTTCAGTGACGAAGCAAATTTTCACCTGAATGGTCATGTGAATAAGCAGAATTGTCGGTACTGGGCAGCAGAGAATCCGAGACGAAAGCATGAACGACCCCTGCATAGCCCAAAGGTCGTTGTTTGGGCCGCTATGTCTGCTAAAGCCATAATTGGTCCTTATTTTCACGTAGATCAACGAGGCCGAGCAATTAATGTGAATAGTAACCGTTATTGCGATATGTTGCGAAATTTTTTGGTCCCAGAGTTGCAGGAGTTTGCAGGTTTCAACTCAAGAACGTGGTTCCAGCAAGATGGGGCCACTTGCCATACCTCAAATGACTCAATGGAAGTTGTTAACGAATTATTCCCTAATGAAGTCATTTCGCGAAGGGGTAACATCAACTGGCCTCCCAGAAGCCCCGACCTTAGCCCGCTTGACTATTTTGCATGGGGATACCTTAAAAGTAAAGTTTATCAAAACAATCCGACGAATCTAACCCAGTTAAAGCAAAACATCAAGTCAAAAATGGCAGCAATATCGATAGCTATGTGTCAACGTGTTATCGCCAATCTTCGTTTCCGTTTAGAAGAGTGCCAGCAACATAACGGTCATCATTTGGATAACGTCATCTTTTCCAAATAATTCTCCAATTCATATGCTAATAATAAACAATAAACTTTTTTATGGTGTACAAATAATTTTTGTTTCATTGAACTTACAAATACCCGATACCCTTTCTGGACACCTTGTATAACTAATAAACTTAGTTTAATATAAATATATAGAAATTATTTGGATGTTTATAATCTAAGCCTTACTTAAAATATTAGTTACTTACCAGTGGTAACTGCGGCTGTCGACACCAAATCAACTGGTGCGGTGGGCACTGAAAGTCAGTTCTGGGATGGGTCATGCCCATCGCAGTGAACGCTGAGTGTCCACCCATTTTGTCGTACAACAACGCACGTACAATCTTCGTTAACATAATTAACTGTTTAGTGTTCTACCTTAGAGGCATAATTTGTTATGTATAATAACTTAGACATAAATTATATAGATAAATTATCATACTATCATATTCTTTGTTAATTGATTTTTTAAATGTTACCAACAAACTACACTAATACATAAAGTGAACTTTTCCTAGTAAAAATAATAATAATATATTTTATTTGTTGTAAACATGGTATACAAAGGTTTTACAATAAAAAGTTTTAGAGTACAAACATGTTTTGCATTGACATGTTAAGAACCTCAAAAAAAATTTTTCTATAATTTACTTGAAAACTGCAGTTATATTTTTGGTTATAAAGTAAGTTAAGTAAGTTTTATGTTGTGTTTTTTCAAATAAAGATTATCATTGTAGCATCATAAATTAATTGCTTACTATTCTGTGATTATACTACACTTTAGTAATAGCCTGGCACACATAAATGACAGTTTCACAAAAATCTGACATAATTAACTGAGGATTATGTCAAAATTTTCTCAAGGAAAAGAATGCTAGAATCAAAGTATAGAACGAACAGCAAAATTTAACAAAACATTGAAGTTCATTTAGAACGACTAAGCCAGTTATTAAATTTAAAAATATTGTAATAATGCTTTAACTTTTGACAACATACAGAACATTGCGGTAACAGGTTGCAAAAAGATTATATAAAAATAGTTTAAAGTGCATAGCACTGCAAGCTGCGAGCGTTGTAAGCGTAGTTAATGACACAACAAGAGCATAATTACATTTTTTTACACCCTGACTAATAGCAGTTTCATTAATTTCGTTATTTTTGGTGGTGTAAAATTAGATTGTTTACGAGACTTTAAATTCAAATACGGGTTTTGTAATAAACGTTTTTTAACGACAAATTCGTACAAAATATACAGAATCAGTCACGTCTTGCACTATAGAAATACCCTCACACGTAGCTTAATTAAGAAATGAATCTATTAATTAGACACAGAGGTGTATTAGTTTTATATGAAATAAGGAACACGCTTCTTGTATTCTTCTACAGGAAAAGTGCACCTATAATGCAGATAATCTAAAAGCTCACACTAGATCTAGAAACACGAAAAATTTTACAATTATTCACTTTAAGTCCAACGTTAGTTATAGTGTGTACATTTTCAGTGCCTTAACAAGCACAAGCTTTTCATGATTATCATAACTAGTACTTTACAGCATGATTAGTTTAAGGATTCATTTCTTTAACACAATAAAAGTTCAACATTGAAACAAAATGCAAATAAAAGCCATTTTAATCAGTCTACGTTGTTACTTAACCAATTGAAAATACTTGAACTCCTAAATAATAGAACCGTAATAATGTAACTTTGGCATCGAGGTTTTGTATTGACGAAATAGCACAATTCAACTTCTAACTTTTAACAAAATATTTGTTTGTGCTCTGATTACGAAATTAATGTTTAAAGTTGGCAACTTTTCGTAATGATTGTAAAACAAAACCCGCAAATCATTTGAAAAGCGGCTCTCTGCCAGGCTCAATTACTTTTTAAAAGATAGACGAGGCTTTTATAACTTTTCTAGGGTGTTTCATTAAAAATTTCCTCAAAGGGACCGGAGCTTGTCTCATTATTATATAGGATTTGAAGAGGACAAGGTGCTGCGAGCGACGAAACTCCAGTACAGTTTACCTAAGGCGAACGTTCAAGCTAAAACGAGTTGCTATTAATATTTAATGCTCCTTTGTACCTTTTTTGTAGCATATTAAATATTTGGTTTTACCTAACTGGTTGCCTTAAACGTCTATTGAAATATTAATAAACTTATTTTATCAAAAGAAACTTCGAACCAAAATGTCATTATGATTGATAACAAAACGAGTAAGCATAAGCTTAAGCTAATTTTACACAAAACGTCTCATGAATTGTCGAATTATAATTCGTCTGCATTTTAATTTAGTATGAAATTAATAACTAAAAGATACTCAGAATTTTTCATCACTTGATTAAGTACAGTAGGCTCTGAAAAATCCTTCGTCTCGTTAAAGCCACACTGCTAGACACAAATAATTACGAACGGGCTCACCGTAGAATCTTTGATGCCCAACTAAGGTGTAGACTAAGAGGCTACGCCTACTGCAGTAATTAGAATGTCTCCTTGTATAGCCAGAACTTACACCTTTACCATGAGATTGAATAACGATGACACTTGATTTGAACCTAACGAATTTCGTAATTAAGAGTTGGTTTTCAAATTCTCTCCAATATAAAAATGATTCAATTGAAGTATCTGTCTATAGTTGTATAAAATGAATTAAGTTAAACTGCTTGTTGGAATAGTTTTGGAATATAGTTACAGAGCTTATATGCAAGTGAATAGACTTAACTACTAGGACATTTTTATTTTCAAACGATTTAGAACTGTAGTTACGATTATGTGCATTGGAAGGAAGGTGAAAGTTGGTATTCTCTTTCAATTCTAATAATGAAACGCATTGTAATTATAGAAACTTTGTCGACCCCAATTACAAAGTTTGATACTATCTACAACATCTTATGTACAATGAGTTTCTATTTTATTTCTACAAAAAATCACACTGATTTTGTTTCTGATCGTTTTAGTCAATGCTATGGATGTCGATTCATGACTCTCCAAATTAAAAATTTAAACCGTAAAATAATGCTATTATTCAGCTTCTAAAGATTTTGGATAATTTTTTTCAGTATTATGATTATAGATTGTATACTAACTTAACAATTACTTCTGCTGTACATCTCATCATGTGGTCTACATAAAGTAAGAATTGAATAAAGACAAGAACTCCTACCACATGTCCATTTACAGGCTCTGTTTATCTTATTTAGTATTCTATTCATTTACGTTTTAGTTACTGTAGTAAAAGAAAGGAAATTCTTGGAACCCCGTCGTACCTTGGGCCATTTACGACTTGCAGATAACTTCCTCCTATGTAAGAACCCAATGTTCCTTTTCTATCTCCAGAAGGGAGTGCGCACACCGTAGTGCTTGTGCCGCCACTCCGACTTTTTTATACCACGACGGTGGTAAACAAGCATACGGCCCGCCTGATGGTAAGCGGACTTGCGACTTGCTTTTGCTAGGACGACAGGAAGTCTCACCTGTCACCCCTAAACTCGTGATCATAGAGATCGTTCTGCGATCTCTAGCACTAGAATCTCGTTCCTAGGTTTGGCAGACCGGGAGAGTTTTAACCCTCTCTCGTTCACATTCCGTCATCTCTTTCGCAAGGACACAGGAAGGAGACGAAGGAGTTCCACGCGCTGTCGCACCTACACCATACATTCTGTCTGTGTATGGGGCGTCGTGTCCACGTTATGGTCATCGCAGTGGTGTCACAGGTGTTAGCAACATAGGGATCAAACATAGGTGATCTCCGAAGTATCCTCTTAAAGTGATCATTTGCATCAATCAGTATAAGGGAGTCCCGTGGTGCCTCTTGAATCAATCCTTCATAAGGAATTACGGCCTCAATAACTTTATACCCGTTTTTTTAAGTTGTTCTAAAAATAAGTTATATGTAAGAACGTATTATCAAGTAATCAATTTAAATATCATAATTTGAAGAAATATGTCAATACTATTTAATTTCAGTGTCAGGTGTTGGACGCTTTGTTGAAATATATTTGTATTTATAGACATCGTTCTCCAGTAAAATAATGAGTACAACTTGATTAATTATCCGTGAAGAATAGCTAAACCTAAAGGCAAGATTGAGGTACCTAAATCACAATACTCAGCAAAGTGAAATTCAAATGGAATTCCAACATAATTGTTCATATCCGAAACACCTAAATTTTACGAAGCGAAAAGTAATTCTGTAATATCTTTATTAATGAAAATTCATCTTTAATAAAATATGTTTAGAACAATTGCAACCACTGTTAAAATATCTTATTTTTATTGTGTTTGTGTGTCTTACACTATTGATAAGAACAAAGTAGAGAATTATTTTTTTTAACACAAATTTATACCTACATACCTGTATATCAATCATTCTGATAAAAGTTTGACCATAAGTTTACTTATTTTCCTATGAGTAATTATCAAAGTTTTGTAGTAAGTAATACCAATATATATGAACGGTTCTCTACAAGAATGTGGATTATTATTCGAATTAGAACTTTGATAGAATCTACTACTAAATTATTGAATCAATTTTCCTTTATAAAAATTGTGAATCACACTACTGTTAAGTGACGTAAACCAAATAGACTGAAATACAATGACAAAAGAAAAAACTGTCCGAGCTATTGGCTGGTAAAAATCCAAAGAAAAAACAGGTACTGTAAATTGCTTTCTCCTGAAAACGATATTGCGAACGACACAGAGACACTTTTGTAAATCTGCCAACAGACACCTGCATCCAATCAGTTCAGCATGTGTTGGGCGATGAAATAATTCGACTTTATAGTCGTTACAAACACTGAACTTATGTTACAAAAGACAGTTCAAACTGAGTAGACTATCTTAAACAAGCTATGTTAATACCGAAGACAAAAATTGTTCAAAAATAACATGCATGCATTTTAACTACCCATAACCCCACGAAATATAGAACTCGTGATCATTTCTGTAATCATATTATTAAATAGCATGTTTTTTAAACAGTATGTGTACATAATGTTTAAAAAACATACATTCGTCTATAGACGAAAAATAAAAACAATAATTACAATTTTTTTATATTTTTAATATGTATTTTTGATTTGTTTTTTCTTGTTTTTAAAAATGTTATTATTATGTGCATATAAATGTAAAAAAAATATGTATTCTAATAACATAAGTGTTACAGTGTAGATACATTTAATTTTAAAATAGGTCTTAGACAGTACGTTCATAAATCCTCAAGTAACACTCAATGCCTGTCAGAAGTAAGGTAAACCTATGTCTCAGGCAAGAAAATATAGAATCGAATAGGATATACAAACTGGTGGGCTTTACTGAAAGCAAATATTGACAATAGATTTATTGTGGGCCTTTACACTCACAAGTATGTCTTATTTGGTATGTTTATGAATACTATGAAATCTTTGAATACTACTGAATCACAACTTAATGGTTAATGAAAATCAAAAATATATATGGTTAAATATATTTGATACTTATGCACCACACAAAGATATTATTTAACTTTATACAGAGAATGGTACTTTCTAACGCCTGTTCCAACGTTGAATCAGATCACAGAAAACAGAAGAGGTTAATTTGAAATTTTGACATAAATCCACAAAAGATATAAAACTCCATCTAGGTTTATAACAATTTTAATCCCTCTCAAAAACTTTGTCGCCGAAGAATAAACACCGTTGTATTTTTATAAAAAAAGAATTCTTTTTCCTTTAACGCGTTATCTTTCGAATGGTACAATATTCAAGAGAAGTAGGATTTGTGAGTTCAACTTTTTCCAGTTATTATTCATAAATGCAAAGGCGCTAGATATTAGGCGAACTCTCTTGAGAAGTTGAAGGATTGGATTTGCGAGTTGAATTGGATTTTGTCAATATAACATTGAACTATAGCTGATACCGCCTTTGATGGGATAATCTTTTATTTTATTTCATGATCGTGTTCGTATTAATATTCACAAATATGTGGTTTAGGAAAAACCATCTATGTATTGAATCATATTTATAATAAATAAAAGAAACTCTCAGAGAAATCTAAAACCCGATTAATATTTTTTATAGTGTGATGTGGCAAACGAGAAGACGAGTAATGATAAATCACCACCATGACCCATCAATACTTTCAACTCACAAGTCACAGGTGTGTTGCCAGTTTTTGGGTTTTTCCCAAACAATAGAACGATTCTTACAAAAAACTGGTGCTACGCAATTCTTTCTTTAGCTATTCTTCAAGTGAATGAGATTACCAGAGCCCAAATTTAAGGGGGTTTGGGCACAGTGTGGCAACATTACCATACCGGTCGAACCTGCTCATAACATACGAGTATATACCAAAATATGACTCTCCACTGACATAGCACAGTAGTATTTGTCTGAAAAAGCTCTTATTAAACCTAGTAATATGCCATTTACTCAATAGCAGTCAACAAAAATAATATTCCTAAGAAATATAATAGAAACTTTAAAATATCACTATTTGGATTAGTCTGTAGAAAAATAAAAACATCAAAGATTTTGTAACTGTAAATTAAATATTATGTATTAAATATAATTTCCATTTGTCGCTGTAATTATTTAGATTTATTACAAAGAGGTATATTTTGTTCTCTCACAAAATGCTATGTCATCAACTCAGACCTAGATATTTAATTTTGATCAAATATAAAAAAAAACTATGTTGGTACCTATATAATATTTATATGAAGCCAATATACGTCCAGAATAATCCATTGATATGATTTTATTACTTACAGGTTGTATCGGCGATGGAACACATAGGCTGAATTGAACACAAAATGGATGAGTTAAAACGTGCAGCACGGATCGCCATGGCTCTATTGTGGATCTTCGCAGGATTAGGAGCAGTCCACGCTGTCAAAGTTGTCATAGAACCACTTCCAAAAGGTAAGTAAATATTTTAAAACAACACTATGAGTCAGTGATGTTGCCCTTTGTGTACACCAATGTCATACATACAACTGACACGCGTGTAATGAAGGTTCTGTTTCCCCTCAGCACAAATATTTAATACTAGCTATTTTCTTCAACTGAGTTATTAGGGGTGTAATTTTTAGAAATCCTTTCTTGGTGCATTAAATTTCAAGTTAGTTGAAATAACGGTTCAACCTCTCCATTGACGAATCGGTTAGTAAGGGCAAGTGACTTTATATATAAAATGTGTTGACAATAACAACAGCCCAGTCCTGCCCTAAATAGTTATTTGTAATATATTTTTGGAAGGATTAACATTTTTAGAAGGATATTTATCTAGTAAAGCATGTAACTTTTAATTTAGCGTCATTCAAAAAAACTATTTTTTTACTAATAAAGTAAAAGTGTTCTAAATCAATTACATTAAAGAGTAAATCTAATATTGAAGAAATGCAACAGTAACAAGAACAATAAAAACAAAAAAACTTTTAAGCTGTCGCTAACAGTGTAAACAAGACTGAGGGGCAAGTCTTAATTTGGATTTTTAGTTCGAAACGTAAACTCCCCTAAAGTTCTTCCCCCAGATGTTGGCAAGTGCGACTTCTCTTTAGTTTCGTTTAATTTCCTATCTCTCTTCTCGTGACGTTTATTACGAAGTAGCTCACCCACACCGTGAAGACAAGCAACCTACTTTTGTTCGCCGGCACTAATAACCATTTGGAATTAATTTTTATTCGTAGCTCTTCGCTGTCTATTTTCGGACTATGCCATGACGCTTTATTGTTTTCGCATTAATTTACAGTCCACAGCTGCGGGTAACGGGAATTTCTAAGGAGTTTTTATCTGAGCCTTCAGTATTCTTTCTTTTGAAAGTAAGAGCTCCTATTAATATTAATTAAAAGTTTGAATAATTGAATGGATTTGGAATTGTTCGTCGTTGTTGGGTTTTCACTGACAGTAAATCACAGTAATAATTAAAACTCGAGAGATCTAGTTCATTATTCAGTGTTTGTAAATGACAGTTTTTCACGTTAAATAGAAATATCTAAATAATGAGACCACCCTATAAACAACTCGGAAAGCAAGTCACGAAACACAAGTACAATTAAGAGCTCGCAGTCGGCATATAAAACACGAAGACGCATTCTTTTTGCAATGTTTCAGGTAATGACTGAAGTAAAAAACCATTTGCACATAAAATTCTTCATTGATTTGGCCACACAAACAAATTTATACCGCAGTGTGTTTTGCTCTTGAATAAGTTTGTTATATGCATTGATGTGTGGTTTTAAATTACCATTACAGTGCAATGCATGAATAACACGATATCGTTTTTCTGTTAATTATTTGAGTGTTTAAAAAACTAGATAAAGGAACTTACAAAGAAAAAACTCAGAATTTTTCAACTTAATTTGTTAATAAGTGAAATTAAATGTGTACTGTCAATTCATCATCATCAACAACCTCTAGTACAACGCTGGACATAGACCTCTCCTTAGAGTCCTTAGCAAGAAGGTTTTGAGCTACTTTACCACGCTGGCCAGACGGGTTGGTATAGCGTTTGTTTCAAGTTTTTCTTCTCTTTACAGTGCTGTCTTAACCCGTTATCACGCGGAAAGTGACTAGGACCACAGCACTTATTTTGGGTTAAACGGATGATAATAGTTCAGTGGGGTTCTTGTACACTACTGTACTGTATAAACAGCATAATATAGTGCTATATTATCTACAGTAACATAGTACTGTAGTAGATAATTCAAAAGGACAAAATTAATTATTTAAAGTCTATATTAAAGTGAAATACATTTACTACTTTATTTATGTATTTATTCACCCACACATAGCAAAGGTGAGTCATGTGGAACATTGCGAAATGAATCAAATACACTCAATTTCGAACAAGGAATGACCGTGTCGTATGGTCCAAGAGATTTTTTTTTCCATTTTTTCTTTTTACCTGACTGTGGCGTAACCTAAAAGGAGATTACTAAATTTAATTAATATGCACATATCTTTATTATGTCTATGCCTCCCCATGTTTATTACGACTACTAGACTGTAGAAACAAATTTATTTATTGATAAGAATGTCCAAATTTATTAGTGTTTTCCCATACATAGTAGCGTCTCATTGAGTTTATTGTTCACTATTTTAAACTGAGCTAATTTTAAAAAAAATCTAATAATAAATATTTGTAAGCAATATTTCTGAATAAAATTTTGGCCTTATGTTTTAGTAAAAAACAATACGTTTCGATTTAGAATAAATAATTAATATATACGCGGAACTATTAATCATTCTTCTAACCTAAAATAAGTAATATGGTCCAAAATTTGCGTCATAACAAAGGTCGATGCATCAGAATGACACATCAAACTGCTTGAACTTGCCCCACACATCAACATGTCTGGCGCCTGCAGCGATAGATCTACAGTAGCCAATTAAAAATATAGATGGTAGTATGTCGGCAACAAATAGCCAGGCCTCGTGGCGAACACGGTACTGCGTTTATGCTGCCAGAATTCTATATACATACAGCATGTTGCAAAATACGTACACAGATTAACAGAATTTTTGAACTGGAGCAACGAATAAGAGATTTTTATTAATTACTTTTATTAAAAGATGACAATACGTAAATTTAATATTTTATTAACGTGATTTTGGTACAAGTATTAGGTGCTTCTTGGAAAAAAAATATCGCATAACTTTTGGCTGTGCATATTTATTTTCAATAAGTTTTATAAATTTAAAAAGAAACTTTTGTGCCATTTTAAGATATTACTATCTCTATGTGAAACTTTATTTAGACCAGCTCAGATATTCTCCCACGATTGAGTAACATGCGTGTTTTCCATTTCCAATAGTACCACGAACATGTACACATCCATAAACAGTTTTGAAAATGATGATCACAACAGATGATTAATGACTTGTCTAATTAATTATAACACGATAACAACTAAGTTAAATTACATTTAAACTATTTTGGGCACTGTTTTATTTAAGTTATTCAACTGTACCTTAGAATAATTTGATTATATTGTTTTTAAGTTAATATTTACTCCATAATATTATTTAACACGTGAGACCTTCATGTTGATTAGAATTTTGACAGTTAGGTGATCGAAATTTAAAAATCAATTAAGAAAAAGTATTTGACGATGTATGACAAAAGTAAAGTTTCAGATTTAGAGCTACGATTCTGCCTTGGTTATAAATATCAAATGCTAATTAAAAGTTACGACTTCAAAGCAACCGACTAAATCATGATAAATTTAACTAGTACTTTTTCGGACGGTGGTGAAATATTTTTTTCAAATAGCATTAATCTCATCAATGTACTCATAACAACCAATTTAATAAAAAAAAACATTAAGGCATTCCAATAACTGTTATTCACAAACGTTAAAAATATCTAGCAGTGTCTTCTTTCTTAAAACTAGAGGAAAATGAAAAACCTATACTTTTGTTTAAATACACAATTTGTATTTAGAAACACTCTATTTTTGTTTACTGAGGGTCCTTGTTCACTGGGTTCGATTTGTGACACTAAAACAAATGACGCGCGCTCCACGCCCGATTGACGACAGTGACATGACCGTAACTGCAGTAACTACCTTACCAGTTCAATGGACTCGGCCTAAAAATATAACGCGTAGTGTAAATTTTTTGTAAACCTGTCCAGTAAATTTTATTTCGAGGTGAAAATGTGCTGTATTTAATTTCTTTTACAGAGAAGGTACGAGTATGTTGGTGTAAATTGTATATTTAGAAATGTGACATAATAAATTATGTGCGATGAATGATGCATTATTGTGGGGAAGGTTCAATGCTCGATTGAAGTTAAACAAATGTGTAAAAAGAGTAAGAATAAAATTGAAGAAGAAGTCTAAAGGTAAAAAACACAAATTAGCGTGGAAATACAAAAACACATAAAAAATTCAATTTAACAATACACATAAACAATTTTGTGGCTAGGACATAAATATTTTTCATTTCAAAGCAACCCTTAAATCAAAACGACAGAGAAGATAAGGGCTATAATTCTTCCTCTAAATTAAAATCCGTAAAAATAAACAATTTATTTTTTCACTTAATATACTTAGACGAGAAACGTTTTATCATTTCTGGCAGAAACGTCACAGTCTGATAACATGAGACTCACCGAGGAGTCGGAAAGAGTAAATGTTCCCAAGGAAATGAAGGACGAAATCTGTTCAAAGAGCTCCCTTGGGTTACTCTCGCTGGAATGATTAACGTCTTTTATACAACTTAGTATTGTCTGTCGTACAATAACAACTAAATAGCTTCTCTTCATTGCTTCTGTTATTTGCTGCGGACGTGTACGCAAGTTAATTAGTGAGATTAGAGGTAATACGTATTTTTACTAGAATTCTTGGAAAGGGAACAAGAATAATAAGTGTAAGGTGACATTTTAATTTAAATTATAAAGAATTATGATCTTCGTAGTGTAATATATTGTAGCATTATGAAAGAAAACACCGTTCTCTATGGTAGAAAAAGTAGACTACCTCCTCCACAGAAGGAGACCAACCTACAAATCGAAACGACATCCTATCACAATTTATGTTTCAATTTTATCAAATTCTAACGTTGGTTAACTTACAGCTTAGTTATTGGAAAGAAGTAAATTAAGCAGAGAAAAATTATACTTATTTCAAGTTTTAAGCATGTAATATTTGACTTTTTTGTTATTTATTAATTAATATATGAAACTTAAAAGATTTTAAAATGTTTATTCAGTACAAATCGTTAACTAAATACCATAAGTACTGAAATACCATAAATTGACCTCTATTTTCACTGAGCGTACGACGAACTAAATAGCGTGATAATGTGATTTCTGTTCAAAGAAAAGTCAAGTAAATCTTTGTCATACCACAAAACGAAGACATAAACTGCCTCTAAAAACAATGCAAAAATATTCTTATTTTATCCCCTTGTACGTTTCCGATATTCAATAAAATGCCTCAAACGGGATCACATAAACCTCCTATCGAAATAACGTGGCACATAAAATATTTAAAATATCGATATGCCAACCAGTTTTACACTATGAGAGAAATCGAGATGACTCGATATATCCCTACCTTCGTCCTATTTTTAACAGTAGATCAATATTTTATTTTACTTTAATAGTAACAAAGTATTGATTACGGGTTTATTAATTTATAAATACAACAAGAAATTATATCTGATCTTAAAGCTTCTATGACTTTTAATGACTTGATCATAATCACGATTCATTTAATCTCAGACCACTGAAATTCAAGTTCAAATGAATTTTTCTTCATTTTTACTAAGGTCAGATTTCTATAATAACAGATTTATCAAGTAAAATACATACTGTACAATTTACTATTCTGATTCCTTACATTATTATGTGGTAAAAAAATGTTTGACCATACATTTGTACGACATTTTTTACATTTCTTAGATATACTAAGCAAATATTATTTGAATAACCACAATCATGTGTTTGTGATTCGATTCCAGAGAAATCTTTCGTCGATCCTGCCGCTATAGCCGCCAACAAAAGGAAAAATTCGTTGTTAATCTCAAATCCTCGAAAACATCTGTTTTCCTTAAAAGCGAAGCTATAAAATAGAAAATATGAGGTGAATTTTTCATCGAGTAAGCTGTAAGGCGTGTAAGCTGTTTTGCATATTTTTGATGGTAAACGAATTCAATAAATAGCTCGTCTTCGCGTAAATGTTTTTTGAATATCTAAGTCTGTAAGTCAAGGTGTTTATAAAATAAAAATTAATTATGTTTAATATGTTATCCAATTATCACCAGTTTCCTTTTGCAGTTAGTTTGATCTAACTCTGAAAGTATTCCTAGAACAGAAAGAAAACATAATTAATTTAACTTTTATATAGATTTATATTTAACTT
Organism: Hypercompe scribonia; assembly: GCA_949316085.1. Lineage (NCBI taxonomy): Eukaryota > Metazoa > Arthropoda > Insecta > Lepidoptera > Erebidae > Hypercompe > Hypercompe scribonia. The sequence goes on along the minus strand of OX438981.1, from coordinate 9,966,016 downwards.
GTATCTATGAAGCTTAGTCTTTAGATGTCCATGACATAAGGTTACACGCCACTATTTATTTTTTTAACTTTGACTACTTCAGTGGCGCAGTGGTTGCGAATGCGACTGATGTACTTGAGGTTCTGGGTTCGATTTCCGGATCAGACCCAAGACTCAATATTGATCTAGAAATTTGGTTGCTTTCTATGAATATAGATAGTGTTGTATGTCTGAAAACATTATTTTTATTATAACTAAGCTACAGGATTTATGGTGTAAAAAAAAAAGCGATCCTTACTGTAGCCGTATTATGATGTGTAACTTTGCACTACCGACTCTAGACACCGTACTCGTTCATTGGTCAAAATATATAGTGTGAAATTCCTCGGCCCTTCTAATGCACTGCCATCTCGTTTAATAAAATCACACCCATAGATTGCTATCAAGCTAAAGAAAAGATATACGTATATCAAAAATTTAAAAACTATTATGTTTTAATGTTTTTCTTGTAGGTAATATAAGTTAAAACAATATTTCTATCATACGTAGGTACTTACTGTTTACACAACTTTTTATAAAATTTGTTAATAGAACATTAATTTATAATAACAACCTCTTATATTATGACCTACATTATATTACGCACCAGCACTTGGACTAACGGGACAGTGTCGCGGTGAGAGTTGGACGTGTTCGACAGATCACGGCAAGAAACGGTGAAAAGTCAATAACCATAGGCTAATATTTATCCATTCTATTGTGTCAGAAACAGCGAAGTTTGTTCGTTTCTGTAACATCATATTAATCTCGTACATATTGTTATGACTTAAAAATATTTTTTTAAATATTTCGGACATTTGACACACAACCTCATCTAGTTTCAAACTAAGCAGAGCTTGTGCTATAATACTTAAAATGACTGATAGAATACTTATACACTTATTTTTTGTAAATACATATACATTATACATAGAAAACACCCAAACTTCGAAACAAGTATTTGCAGATCATATATTTATATCTACGCGGGAATCAAACCCAAGACCACAAGCATAGCAGTCGCATTCACTACCACTGCGCCACCGAGGCAGGTAATTGATGAAACCTGTAGTCCGTAGTAATAGAGATGAGTCATTCGCAATCACAGAGGTCTCTAGGCCTCTAGGCCCCTCTTTAGAAAGAAAAATTTGGCCTACTGTACTACACTGATCAAATCATCTCTTTGCAGTGACGTTGTCTTGGATAGTTTGCTCTCTTAGACACTCATAGGATGAATCGGGGTGGCGACACGACATATTCTGAATCCGTCACCACATGCACAGAGATGAGTCATCTGGTATTTATTCCTATTCGATCAACACAGTAGATAACATTAAGGTAGCATACGTGTAAAGGTATATTATTTATCCGAAATATTAGTACATGCCATGTCTGACACACGATATTTTCCTTGTTTCGTGTAATATTATCACGTTGTTAGTGAAGACTTATGAAATGTACTTCGGATGTTTTTTTGTTCTCGTATTCATGAAATAGGATATAATAGTATTATTATGAACGCTGAGCGTCTTATGTTTTACAAGAGGCAGTGCCAACATGATACTTCTTAAAAGATTTAGATTTTTTTTCCTCGTCTTGTTTTATTTTTATTAGTAAACTGAATATGAAATGGCTAATGAACATATATGTTTACATATGTTTATAATATATGTACAAACACAACACATATGGAAATATTAAATCAGATTTATATTGGCAGAGGTTGATTGGGTTGGTATTTAGCTCGCTATGTACAAGTATTTGGAGTATATATGAATTCTTTACACTGAAGTCTAGTTTATATAAACTCGTTTTACTGTGTTTATTTTTTCAAAAAAATACAAGAAGTAGTAAGTTACAAAGCATAGCCAATCGAAAGTAGTAACGTAAGATTGTTTTTCGGTTAAACATTTGTAAAGCCATTCTAAAACAATAAAAGTATTGTGACTACCAGATCTCGTTAGAAAGACACTCAGTCATCGTTTCTGATATTCCCTACTAATTTATTATCATCAAGCGAGGAACAAATTTATAGCATATTTTTTCAATCAACTGTTCAATAAACTGAATATTTAAAATCTCTAGGTAAATACAGTTTATACTAGAACTGTACACGTTACGAAATTAACCGCGTAAATAGGAGGCCATTCTCTTAATACTTGCGATCACGTAAATCAACAGTGGTCTCAGCGCACATCAACCTATTTATTCGATTTGTGGTTTACCCTCAGATAGCCACGAGGGGCTACTCTGATCTTTTAACGTATTCTATACGACACCACCTGACCGTTCAATATCATTCGTAAACGTATTCGTCTGTGTGGAAAAAGGAGCCGATTACCCTTGTTTGCACACAAAATAGAGTTTTCTTCTCATTGGGCCGGAGATAAAGAAGCGCAGAGATTAAATTTGGACCGTGTTTGCAGTGAGACCCGCTCCCCATGTAAACGACCCTAGGTAAGAAGACAAAATATCATTTGGCATAGCGTAATGGTCGCTGGAGAAAGGTTACTTTACGACTTCTTATTTAGCGTCTTGTAATGAGTTTCTTAACGAGAGGGTCGCTGCAATGGGCGCTTTGATTTTTAAATGATTTTGAATGTTAGCAACAATTTTAAGCTTTACACACAGTTAGGTAACCCTCGGCGTAAAATAGCCGAATGCAAATTTATAAATGTAAATTGCGACAAATATCATTCCCTCTTTTGTTTATTGTAATGATAGTGCTAGACATGTATTTAAAGAAGTATAAATACACGACAAATTAACAATTCAGAAAATCTGTTTACTACCAATATAATAAATTTCGTTTTTTTTTCTACATTGCGAGTATATGTTCTTGACATCATTCACAACCGAATATTCAAGGTTTAATGAACCTGTAACTTTAACTTATCAACCTGAGCTAATTACAAAAATCCTATCCACCTATCTCTACTCTATGCTATCATTTGAGTCATATAAAAATAGGTAAAAAATACTAAGTTTCTAGCATGAAAGTAGAACACTAAGTTATGAAACTTACGACAACAAAGTAGGCACATGACAGACGAAAGAAGTGCAAAGCTCTTCCCGGCACAGTTTGAAATGTTTAAGTAATCCTGTCACTTCGAATTTGGTTTCGAGTTGAAACCCACGTTACCTACTTTTACGTTCGAAATACTTTAGCGTGTTTATGGAAAAGCATTGTGAAAGTCAACAAAGGAGTTCGTTCGCCTATTTATATATTCATTAGTTTGATAAATATGTAAAGCCTTTCTGTTTAGAGTTAGTAATACTCCTTGGTGTTCAATTTTAAACGTTATTACTAATTCTTCTTTTAATAGATATTACTGTTTTTGTTTTCGTTTCTTTACATTTTGTAATATACTAAAATTGGATTGCGTAATGTTTTATTATGTTTGTTGTACATAAAACTGTAGGTATTTTATTACCATGTTTTATAAACTTCATGTTTTGGCAAAGGGTATCCCTCTCTTATTAGTCTCTTTCGAAGTCTACTCCATTTCATAATACGCAGTACACTTTAGGAATTAAATCGGGCCAATTTGGAATTAGATAAAGACGAGACGCAGTGGAAGGAAAAAATATTGCCAATGTATTAATGGACTAAAGAGTATACACAGTAACCAATAGCTGGTCAGTGTCGCATACTTGTATTCTAAACTGGCTGTATCCTGATAAGCCGAATATGAGTTATTCATACATAGCATTAAAAGGTTGTCTTACAAAATTTCTAAGTGAAAGTGTAAAAACGAAAACCCACCGGCATATCTAATACAGTAAAACATATAGAACACGTACGTTCAGCCATACCGTGTGTAGGCGAGCTCTCACGATATGATCCCACGTCTCGAGGGACCGCGACCCTAATTGGACGTGGCCTGCCTCCGGAATCAGCAGCCGATTATTTAATCTATGATACCACGTCTTATTCAACTTTTATAAAGCTTGCACAAATTGGCTAGCGATTACGTCAATTGATTTGCGTTGTTTGTGTAAAAGGATTAAATAAAAAAAAAACCTACTTAATTTCATGTATATAAAATTTGACGATTGTAACGTGTGATACAACTAGTCGTTATTTTCGATAGAATTCATCATTTTGACTTTGTAAAAAGAAAGCAAAAACACCAGGATTGTTTCACAGCATTAAGTTTACATGAAATGTCACACTTGGTCACTTCGTTTTCCCCACTCAACCAATTTAAATAAGTCGTAATTCAAATGAAAGAGTTGAATTAAGTGATATTCATGAGACCAAGACATCTATCAGTAAGGCGTGCAGATTTTATTTTTACTATTGAGTGAAATAATCTGAGTTCTTTTTCTGTAGTTTATTCTGCTCCTTTGATTTAATGTATGTATAGGGTTATCGGTAGCAACTGCTTATAAAACACAAATACTACAACGAGAAAGTTCTATAGCATATGTACTGTAAGCAATGTAAGCAACGTGATTGGCTTTCAGGAACAATATCTTTGATCTCTATAGCGAGCCAGTCGAAGAGCTACACAATATTCAGCGTCGTGGTTAGTGAGACGTTAAATAAAGCATACTCAAATGATGAAATATTGGGTATTACAAATTTCAAATTTGGTTTTAATGCTTTAAGATGGTAGAAAGGCGTCTATTACAGACAGACTATCTTATAACCTAATATTCTAATCTAGAGTACTAGTAGAGTACCTAGTAATATGAAAATTAATGAACCGAAAGTTTATACTTTCTATTTTATTGGATAAACAAAAATAATGATTATACGTATACATACATATTACAATGGATGTCTTTTTTTAAGATATTAACTATATCTTGGGTTGAGAAATATACTCCTAGATAGGCAACTAAGTTTCCTGTGATAAGGAGTTACAGTGCAAATTTACTGTATGTAATTTAAAATCCCCATAATTACTTTTTTGACCTGGCAATATATAAAACTGTAAGGAACCAATAACTTTGTTTTCAATTTTAAAACAAACTAAAAACGCAAATACTATTTATGTGCGAGTACATAATTTAAGTGTTCGTTCAATAATGAATAAGCAATGCAAGTAACAGCCAATTGTACGCGAATAACTTGATGTGAATTGCGGTATAGGATTAACTACTTGGCTCAGCCCGACGAAACTTTGTCTGCCTGAGATCACTCTCTGTAATATTCAATTTAACTTTGACACTTCGCCCGTCCAACAAAACCACTGTCAGCTTTTTGTTTTAGGATATCATTTCTCACTTCTCGAATTAATTAATTATAATTTGCGACAGAATGATAATTTCACTTAAAGCCGTTTCCGTCTTCGCTGTTCATTTTAATGTGTTGTCATTGACCTGGCTAACTTTTGAAAATTTCAACGATTGAAGTATTTTGGAATATCATGTTCCAGCTCAGATTACTAAAATATTTTTATGGACAGTGTTGACATTCTATGTCGTTAAATTGTATTATAGAGAATTGGAATTATAATTATCGGCAAAATTAGGATACTTGTGAGTTGTGCTAATGTAGTGATTTTTATGGATTACTGTGAATGATTGATACCACCCGTTGAGATTAATAGTTCCTTATTAATCTATGTATATTCTTGAATAGAACAGCTTTTGTAATGTCATAGGTTAATAATACAATTTAGAAATCATTTATACTTTAGCATAACTACTGGCAGTTTCTGATTTTCTATGTAAAAGCAGTTCCTGTAATATTAACACCAAAAAAATCACTAATTGAGTTAACTTTTGAATCATGGTCCACGGTTTCAAAAAATTATTTGATTTTAAAAAAAATAATTTTAAGTATTGTCAATGGTGGTTACAAGAACAAAGGTAAAGACAATATATTTTAATCTTCAACTCAATATTCTTCGGTTAAGTTTTCTGGACAGCTGTGGTTGGTTAACAAATTGTAACGTTCCAAGTGACCCCGAAAATATAACTTCTAAGTTAAATAGATTAACTCCGATCAAAGGTGAATTTATAAAATTTAAATAATGACTAGTGTGGTAACTTTTAAATCATAAGCATAAATATATAAATAAATTCAAAGTATGCATATACTCGTACATATAATTTCGAAACGATAGACGTTGTCTTATTTAAGAAAATTATCTATGTCCTTACAGATAGTGTGTTTGAGACAAGAGTAATCATAAACTTATTCGTAGAGAACTAACGTATAAGTTAGGTAACAATTTCCCAAAGTGAAAACTAAGTTTCCTTTGAATAGAAAGGCAACTCAAATAGATTATTGAATCGCTACGTACGATTAACTATTAGAGAAATTTGTCTGCCGTTACATTCGATTTAAGGATTTGTGATAAATTGAATGTCATTTGCTTGTTTGACTGTCACTGTTGGGGGACAATGAATACTACTGATGAATAGACTGCTAGCTATAGATATATTAACACGATTAAAAACTTTAAAAGCTTTTTATCATACACACGCATTCTTTTATTGTTGCAGAATATAAGCAAGCACAAAACTTAGCTATGAATGAAAGTTGACTAGGTCATTTTGATTAATCTTATGGTAATGTGTTCCAAAGGGAACAGACCTAATAGTGAAAGAAGAATTGATACAATTAAGAGTAGGAACCATAGACACGTGTTGAAAGTTGACTGGGACACCATAGAAAAAGATTATTTCTATTAGCATCTTTTAATTCGATATTGCACCAGCTCAAACGTGTCAAAAGTATGGATCTAACGCTAAGCTAAAGTTGTCATTTGAACTCATCCATTTAGGGCAGTTTCTAAATGGCCAACTTATGTTACTACCCAGGGGAATACGTAGGTATACAGTACACCATATGGCAGATATTTCTTTTAAAGAAATATATTTTATTTTATACTTCATAACTCTTGTCTTAAAAATATCTCTTTACACTTTAGTAACTCATATATAGACATACACATAATATATATATTTGCTTATAAACAGCCATACATACACACAAACACACATACGTACACTCTGAATCATAGAATCCTCTTGCCTGTCTCGTACTTATCGAGTTTTTCAAGATCAAATGTTTGTATTTCATCTTTTTCATCATGTCCATTTTACTTAAGCTGTTTGAATAATTCTTCTTTATACGTGAAATAAAAATCTTTACAAGTTGTATAACTTTATTAGGTTAAGTAATGTTTTTCCTCGACTGTACGTTATTAAATTACTATTCCGAGTAAAGAATGGTATAATATTCACAAAGTTCTGAAATGAATTAAGCATGCAATAAGAAAATTTATATTTTCAAAAGCCTTTATTTTTAACTTGAAAGCTAACCTCTTTCTTTATCCTTTGACCATGGTGTGTTGTGTCTGACAGGCAATTTGCCACGATATTATAATGTGTTTATTTCATACATTTAATTTTAGATATAAGTGAAGAATATGTAAAAGTACTTACTATTCAATCTTACTAATTTTTCTAACTTTGTACCAGTTTCAATTTTTCTATCTTAAATTTTTCTACTTGTTTATGAGTTATAAAGTTTTGTACAAAAGGTAACAATTAAATAAATCACTGTAATAAAATATCACATTTCGAGTACTAAGTATACCTTACGTGTTTGCAATAACACCGGTGGTCGCAGGTGGATGCAGCGGCCAATCTTCTTAGTGTAATCGATTCATCATCTTTTGCTCCCACGGGAAGGTAAAGGGTGATCCGTTTGTTTGATATCCGAGACTACATGATGGCACGTGTACTGTGAACACTATAATATATTCTACTTGCATATAGAAAGTCTTTCTTTCATATTAAAAAATCCTTTAAAACGAAATATGAAAGTAGACAAGGTGACCAATGTTAAACATGCTTATTTTAAACAGATGCCTTACAATGTATTTACTATCTTAAAATTGGGAAATTTAATTTAAATGACTAAAAGACAGAGCTAATCTATCGTAAAAATTAGAACTGATATGAATGTAATAATGGTTCTTTAAATAGACGATCAGAATTTAATTCATTGTAGAATAACATTGAAGTATACGATACAGTGCACGAAAGAAGGGTCTCGATAAAAACACCTGAAATCGGTGACAGTGTAATAAAAGCCTGATGAATATGGAAGAGCCGAAACTTTAGGTTAGGATCGTGCAAAATAGCGTTCTATCGTTTCTGCCTACCCGTGATGCAACTAAAGCACGAGTACAGGTACAATAATAGAACTGTTATGTAGCCGCAAATGGAAGCAACGAATGATGTCACACGGCATCAGATATTATACCTTACCTAAGTAGCCGCAATGAGATACCCCTAGGTCCTAAAAGAACAAACCTCTTCAATCAATATTGTATTTTTAAAGACAACTTCCATATGAGAAATATATTCTGTTGCGGCAGATCAACAAATATGCGTGAAACGGACACAAAAAAACACTCAGACTCGTAACAAAAATTTGTAGGTTACACAAAGTATCGTCTCATGTGGGGATCGGAACCATGATACTCTGAGCTGTAGGCAAGGGCGAGGTGGCCACTCAAATCATTACGTCATTCATGCAGTCAACGTAAGAGTATTATCTGATATAGAATAGCGTAATAAACTTTATTTACTTGCAATGTATAGTTCAAAATAGGATATTTCTTTTTGAAGTTTATTTAGAAAATATTTTGTACTTCTTAAGTAGAACTTTATATCTTTAATATTCCTAAATCCTAACAATCTCTAACAAACCTAGTCTTTTGTGACATAAAATGTTATGAAAGTACTTTTTTTGATTACTTTCATTGAACACCCAATAACTTGATTGGCAGAGACTTCTTTTCTTACACTCAGATACTGTAAAAGCGGCCAACAAAAAGTTATTTTTTCCATTTTCCGACAAATCAAAAGTAGTAACAGAAATTTCAATCACTTCGAAACCTTTCAGTGTCATTATGTCTTTTAGGGCCGGTGTCAATGAATGGGAGATCGATAATCATAAAAAATGTATATCGATGTGTGGTTGGCTCACATTGCTCAAGGTAAATTAGGGGGGCAATAATGTGTTAGTGTATATACTGAAGTAACAACGTAATTACGTGTACTGAATTGAGGGCGGACTATTCTGTGGAACAAAGCCACAATCATTTTTCATTTAGCTGTTGTAATCGCGTGGTGACTATTTAGTATTACAAAATAAGTAGAAGTAGTTGCATTTAAATTATCATATAGACTTTGAACCAGTTTTAAAACTAGTTAAAATATATTTCTTCTGATAAAGGACATCGCTAAAAGTACATTTTAATAAAAGAATAAAAATCACAAAAAAATTGACCATTGACAAATGATTATTATTTGTAGGAATCAACATCATAATCATATCAACAGATTTAAGAAGTGTTAACTATTACCGCAGTGTCTCCTACTTTCTATAGGAACAGTTAAAACGGTATATTATGGTTTAGATATGAAGTATCTAGTGCGACATTCAACCACTGTAGCAATGGCCTAAATAAGGTTTATTTGGAGAAACAACGTGTGAATAGAACTAACATTATTGTATACAATAATAAAATAATAAAAATAATCTTTATAAGATTTGTCTCACCCCTACTTAGTTGTTGTAAATCATTTTTAAGTGAAAGTATTACGCTGTTTAAGTCTTTTATTTACTGAACGTATTATATATATTATTTAAATTATTACAGTTGAAAATATTGTAATAGTGGTTTATATTTGAATAATTTTCGAGAATGTGATGTTTTAATGTAGTAGTTACAATAAATCTGTCTGAGAAATGTTGGAAAGGGTTATCATTCTTTATGCAACATATGACTCCACAACATTGCAAATTCAAACATAAAAACACATAAAATATAATAATGATAATAGTTGTATGCCCACCATCGTTGCCGGGCTATTTGAGACAATTGACGGCCAGTAGATAAAATTCTTAAGTCAAAGATCGAACTGTATCCGACATGGAAGACAGTTTTGGTTTCGTGATTTCATTGCTATTAGGGCGAGCGGTCCGCTCTACGTTTATTGTTCAAGATACGAGTGGATTTGTGGAAGCAATTTCCTTTATACATTTTGTTTTGTCCTTTTTCCTGCAGTTTGATGGTCCACTTCGTGAGTTGTGGCCCTGGTTCGATTTAACAAAACTCTCTGAATCGATACGATACGCATCTCGGCCGCAACCTGCCCCCGCCGAGGGAAAAATGTAATTATACAATCCGATCACGTACAGAATCGAACAGGAACTAATTTAGTAGCGAATTTCTTTGAGAAAAAATTAAAACAGGCACCTGTTTACTTTTGAATTTAGAAAAGAAAAACTTTTGGTTCTGATTAGAGGTCAACAACTAGCTAACTAAATAAAAAAACTGTTCAATTCGACGTGAAATTACCTAAACGAAAGTACACCTTTCTTGCTTTATCTAAATACAATATACATTATACTTGTGTATACAATCTTATTAAAATGTTTTTATTCATATACACACGTCTTCAACCCCGAAATAAACGCCCTTACTTTGCCGACCATAGTTTTAACCACGTTTACATACATACATAATTGGACAAACTTATTGACGTCCACCAGAAGCATACATTTATAAGCTAGCATATATTTCTACTCACTACCATCAAACAAAGAATAAATGTTCGTGTTCATCACCATCATCATTATCATCATCAACAGCAGAGTTTAATAGCCCTCTGCTAAACATAGGTCTCTTCTGTGTTCATTACACAATATTTATCCTGGATTACACCACACCAACAGGCCAGTTCGTCGTCGGCTTTTCACTTACTTATTAATAATGGACTGGAACAAAAGAAGAAGTTTAGTACCAACTACGGATAAGGTAAAAATGTGAAAGTGTTTACCTAAACATGCTTTAAAGATTCATGTGGGTTTCAACGCCATGCATTCACTCCTTGCAAAGGTAAAAAAGGCTTTACCTTAAAGCAAATACCCAGACCGGCATCATTCATACGCGTCTCGTGTTTTGTAGACTGCAAACTTTTTCTAGTTGCCAGTCTGTGTTACATAATCATTTTTTTTTTCACATTATTCATTATTAGTAATAGGTAACACATGTTTAATTAAATGGTAGTATAGATTTTGTGTACATTTAAATTAAATTTGATTTAATTACGTATAGAACGAACTTTAAGAATTCAAATACCGGAGATTAACAGGAAACATAATTAATTTGCACATTATTATTTTTTTTACACACGTAATATTGTTATTTCTTATGTTATCCTTAATGTTTCATCACTACTAATAATGGCTTTTTTAACTAAATAAATAAATTAACTAAATTTGATGATTAATTTAGTAAATATTAATATGTATGATACTTATAAAGCGCAATTTTCTTTATTTTTTTTGTGATAGTGCTACAGAGGTAAATAGGTATTTTAGTCGCCAGCAACAAAAAGTTGCTGGTCTAAACTTTTATCTAACTAGGCCTCACTTTTATCATTTTTTTGTCAATTCTACGTTACTCACCCTTATGTCTCATTCGAACCAATACTACACTACACGTGTTATTCATTGTTTTTATTAAAGGTTTACTAAGTAATTAATTGAAACAAAGAAGTTAATTTATACGATAATTAGTGTATTATCGCAGTACTAACTTGTTTTTAAATCCTACTTATATTGTAAATACGGATAAATGAATGAATGAATGTTTATTACTCTTTCACGCAAAAACCACTAAACTGATTAAGATTAAACGTTGCAGATATATAGATTATACGTTAGAATAACATTTAGGCTACCATTTACATATACGAGGGCGGAGCCGCAGGTAAAAACTAGTAACAAATATATCTCTGAAATTGGAAATCTTGATTTAAAATTAGAACAATAGTATTTTGATCTACGAGACCCACTGTCACCCAAGCTGTTTTCAGCAACTTTAGAGAATATATTCCGAAAGATGGAATGGGACCAGGTTGGTTTAAACATAAATGGACGAAGACTTAATCACCTAAAATTTGCAGACGACATAGTCCTTATCGAAGAAAACCCTAAAAATTAGGGAAAATGATCCAAGACCTAAACAGAAAAAGCGAGAAAATTAGGCTATCCATGAATATCACCAAAACAAGTTATTAACAAACTCAAGCAAAGAAGAATTACAATAAATAACCAACCGCTTGAATATGTAGAGGAGTACATATACTTGGGTCAGATCATCTCCCACAATGATCAAACAGACAAAGAAATTAAAAAACGAATTGTAAACGGATGGAAAAAATACTGGTCACTCAAAGAAATCATGAAGGCCACCGATCGCAGTATGGACACAAAACGGAGAGTCTACAATATCTGCATTCTACCCTGCATTACATATGGCTGCGAAATATGGAAATATGGTCTCTCTCAAAACATCACAGAGCCATGCTGCAAGGATGCCAAAGAGCGATGGAGATAAGCATGACAGGTATCAAGAAACAAGAAAGGAAACAACACACTTTTATAAGAGCCAAGACGAAGATTATTGATGTACTTACGAAAATAGACCAATTAAAATGGAGATGGACAGTCCCATATGCTAAAGAGCACTCAGGAAAAGTAGAGTGAAATTGTGACAGACTGGTATCCCAGAGATGGAAAAAGGAAAAGGGGAAGACAACCCAAGAGATGGGAGGATAAACTGAAACTAACAGCAGGTCCCGTTTGGAGAAAGGTGGCCAGAGATAGAACTCAATGGAAATTGTTGGAGGAGGCCTTTGCCAAAAGGCACACTGAACTTAGAGATATCCTCTAACAGAGGAAACATATCTTCCACAACTATTTAAGTTCAGGATAAAGGGCTTATTGTATTGTATTATCTTAATCTATAATTTGATGACATACAGAAATATTAATATAATGTCATATAATACAATACGTCTCTAAGGATCTCAAAGTAATTTCACAACAGTAATGGTTATCTTACACTGGCGCAGTGTCTTCTAATATAGCATATCTCTATTTTCTTAAAATTGAGGTACAAATTTGTTTTATGCAAATATGGAATAGCGTGTCGACTAGCAGCACTTGAAAAACTAGACGTGATGCGACGTTTCTACTCTGCACCAGTGTGTGCTGAGCCTAAACGTCCAATTCTTAGCGGGATAATAAGTGGTTGCTTCCATTGCTGCGGGAACTCAGCAATCGCATTTATCAGTCCACATAAATAAGCAATCAAAGACGTACCAAATAAACTACGTCGAGGATAAGAAGCGGTAAATATTTCATGGTTTAGTACTTAGTTTCAGCTTAATCAAATTAGTTATTTAAGTTTCGCCAAAGCAACATATGCTTTACGATTATGAGTAATGTTTACTAAACAAGGCTAGAGAGAAAAGAATATTAAAATCCAGCACATCTGTATAATGCGCTTATGTCTGTTGTTGGAAAGTTATTAAGTACTTGCTCAGCTATAAAAACCTCCTTTCCAAGGAGATGCATGTCTACAGCAGTGGAATATTTAAATGATAATGACTATAATGATGAGTTATTTACTATAAAAATTACATAATTGAGACTGAACTAGTTTTCTTAAACTCAAGGTAAGCATTTTTTAATTTAGTTTACCGTTAAAATTACACTACGAGTATTTACAGAATAAGTCTGAGTTCACATGACTCACATCGTTTATGAATGGAGCTGTAAAATATATTTTTTTAAGTGCTCCGTTGGTCTAGCGGTTAGCGTACACGACTGCCAATAAAGAGGTCTCAGGTTCGATTCTCGGGTCAGGTTAAAAAGTGTTATTGGGTTTTTCTTACCAGTAATTCTTAATAACAGCCCGAAGTACGGAAGTTAGCGGTGTTTTACTTCCAGGTTGTCATGAACATCTAAGGCAATCGTTATAGGTAAGGCAATACCCTTAGATATAAGGACAACTAGTTTAACCTTAGTGTTCAATTCACCAACAGGGTTACAGAGGTTCAACGCCAGTCGCTCCGTAGAGAAATTAATATTCAGGTTAAAATGGTTGAAATAGTAGCCGACCACAAAATAATATTGCGAATAATACAGGTTAAAATGAAGAATTACTTTATTTTGTCACAAGAAGTCTGTATTTACTTAAAAGGTAAGAAGCCAAAATATTCTTTGTGTTCTGATTCTGAAAGTCTCAAGAATTCTATTTCTGGTTCAATGCTGTTCTTCAGTGCATCGAGATTTTTCTACAATATATCTTTATATATATACTATGGGCATCGACCAAGCACTTGAAAAAGTAGATGGAAACATTGTGAGTTTAATTTGAAAGAAAACAAGTATGGAATAGAAAAGCATTAGAAGATCAAATTGAAAAGTATAAGCAGTAACACTGAACTCGCGAGATTATCTCACTACTTCATACTGCGCTGAGTGTTGTAGGTTTTATTTTCATATTTGACAACACTTTGTGTGATTCACAAATTTTTATTCTGAGTTTGGGTGCTTTTGTGTCAGTTTCACGAATGTATTCCTATTACACTAAATAGTCCAAGTACCAATGGTTGTTATTTGAAACAAAAGCAAGTTGGATAGCATCACATACTTTTAATTCGAACTAAAACAAAAAAAATAAGACCACGTAGGGGTAGTTTCCAAAATTCACATTTCACTGAAGCGACAACAACCTACAATTTGATGGAAACTGCACACCAAAATAGTAATACTATCACGATATTTCTTATCCGAACATATTAATGTATCTTTCCAACAAAGCGTAGTCTAGTAACGGTGCCATTTGAAGGAATCAATCAAAGCCAAACGTTCGCACAATCAGCGTGCGTGGGACGGACGAGCTAATCAAACTAATGGGCACCGGAGGGCCGGCCGATTGGACTGGAGCCTCTGCCGCAACAAATCACAACAATAACATTGACGCCTGATTGATTACCCTTAGCAGCGGACTCAATTCGATCCCTGTTACATCTGATTGATTCTTCATTAACATGTTCTTGTCTAAAATTGTATGTGTATAATGGCACTGTGAAATTGTTTGTAACGCTTTTGTCTCTAATCAACCGATCTTCACGATACTGTTGGCATCTTGTCTCATATATAAAAGTATTTAATTATTTTTATACCCATACATATAAGGGGCTCGTGACTAAGTGGTAACTGCGTAGGTTTACACTTTTCAAAATTAAATAATATTAGCCAGTTCAGTCAGCGATGAGTGATCATTTTAAGATATTAAGCCGGCAGTCCCGGTTGCAATATGCACAATGCACATATTTGATAATATTTACGTGTAGTTGGAGTCGTAAAAAGTTCAACAAGTCCTTTCTAGAGAATTTCAATGTCAACTAATACTTGAGTTGTGAAGATCTGATGACTCCGCGTAAAAATTTGAAGTTCAACCGTACCGCAGTAGACACAAAGAAAAAATTAATTCGATCACGATATGTATGAATTAATATAAACATTACGTTAAGTTCTAATGCTAGTGAGATTTTAAACAGTTTTCTAGGTAAGCATTACTTTACTTTTTTCAGAATTGTTACCAATAACACAGCGCACATTTTTTAGAAAGGCTTATCTCACTACAAACTAAAAACTTTTTGTGTCAAATCTAGTTGTACTAAATATAATTTTTTTCTGCGGTATGAAAATATTCAGTCGTCAACAGTATTTTACACCACAAAAGTTACGTGACATATTTTATTCAAAATTTACGTTATATTTTTAAGTGCTATTCTAACTAAATGTATTCAAAATTGTAACACTTTACTTTTTCAAATTCGTCTGAAGAATAAAATATTATCTGTATAAAGTAAAATATACTATATATCAATATATATAAAATCTTTCTTGTCATTGGAGATACACAGATACGACATATTGACTTAAATAAGTCTCAATAACATTCTCGTTTCGTAAAATATTGCCGCTTTTCCAAAAACTCATACCTCATATCAATCACGTGAGATACCGTCAGTGCCTTATTTAATTTACTAAACGGAGAACGTCGGAGGAACAACTACGTCATTTTTAGCCGATAAAACGGTGGGACGTCAGACTCACGTCAGGTTAGCGTCAGACCAGCTTCACCTCCCTATCCAGACATTTATTAAGTAGGAAATACGGATGAACTACTCTCCCAAGCTGTTAAATGTTCTATAATAATTGTTATAACATTGTTTAGTGGTTGTTTGCAGTTGTAAATTTAGTGGTGACCTCATTTTAACTTTCACAGTTGCTTCGACGAATGAGCTGCGCAGTGTGTGTTCTAAATCAAAGGTCTGAAGATGTGCGTTTGAACTTGTCACTAAATATTTCTGTAATAATATACCAAGTGACCCTAACAGGGGTTTGCCTCTTTGCCACTGTACCATAAAAAGACGACATACATAAAACCACACTTGTTTCCCCGGAGGGATAGGCAGAGGCATGTTAAACGCTTTTCGCCAATGTTTTGGTTAAACGTAAAAGGTGACGAACCTATTGCCGCTAATCGGGATGTTGTATTTTTGCCAGAGCCTTCTCCGTCGATCAGTAAGTGCATCACTTGTAGGTGAGGTTGGCTTGGGGCCCTAATTTCGACAAAAAGACTGTTACCAAGTTATATTTATAAAACCAGTAACTCTTAGAAAATATTGTAGTTTAATAAAACCATCATACCTATGGCATCTTATAAAAAATGTCAACACATTAATTATAATAAATAATCCTTACACACATATTAGTGATCTACACCAAATCTTAGCAAAATTCTTATTCTGGGTTCTTGAGCGCAGATAAACATAAATCGATATTTTTCTAACGTTAAAAACTTATATAAACTTATACAAAAAAAAACAAAAAAACACTCAAACCAACGCTATTTCACAATCTCATATGCATGCAAATACACTAAAAGGGAACTTATCCGTAACTAATCCCCACTAATAATACATATAAATGCGAATATAAGTTTGTTTGTTATGCTTTCACGCGAAAACTACTCAACCAATCATTACAAATTTTGTACACATGTTCTTGGAGGTATTAGAAGTAACACAGGATAGGACTTTTTATAAAAAAAAAATTAAAAATATTTATTTAAAATGATCTGTTACGAAACTTAATGTGACAGACCAAATTCCAGACGAGCAAAACCGCGGGCAAAACCTAGTAAATAATAATCTTTGATTTGACATTTGTTATTTTTAATTAGTTTCTTAATTCGGAATCTGTTGTTGCTATGTTCATAAAGACAACTCTCGCGCTAGTTATATGCCTGTGTCGCGGGGGACTTTAAATTTAAATCCAGACTTAGAACAACAATTTGTGCATTACATAAAGTGCTGTCCCATCTGAGGGTTGAACCCACAACACTCAGCACAGTAGAAAACGGCGAGGTGACCGCTTGAACAACTAGGTACAGTATCCGTGCAACTAATTAGGTTTTCTATAAACAAAATATATTTAAGAACATATCTTCGTACAGACAACGTATTCAAAAAAAAAAATAACTAAAAAACCATTTATTTTAATTTGAAAAAGCTGTATTCGTTTGTTACAAAAAACGTAACAATCCACTTGAAAGTGGTGTACGTGCAAAGCTGATAAGTGCTTGCACATAGAACAATAAAACGTCACTTAGTATTCACCTGTCGCCCAGAAATAATACCATTGGGCTTACCATAGCCAACAGCATGCATTTTTAAGCGAGAGCGACTGGTCAGAATTTTGCGGATGCAACACAATAGCACTTATTTTTTTGTCTGACTAACATGAAATCCAAATCAATGGTTAGCTCGACTCCCTTTTCCATTGCTGTTATTATATTCTGGACGCTCGTCTGGTTAAATATTTCTAGTTATTTCATACGTCACAGTCTTTGAATCTGATGAGTTTAGACAAGAAACTTTTGAACTTTGCGTTAAAGAGAATTCGTGTAGGTTTTTTATATTAATTCAGTGGATATTTAAAAAGTCCTTGTGTTGTAAATACAAATGTCTTGGTATAGAATGGTTCAAAAAAGAGTATTGTCTTGTATAAAGGGCTCAGTAGTAAACTAAACTTGCCACCGAGTGCAATAACGACGTACACAAAAGATAAGAAGGAGGGACTACACGTTAAAGATGACGTTGCCATCATATTTCTTTTATCACGTCTTAAAGGCAGGTAACGTTACGTCATCTGCCGTACGTCTTACTCTGTAACCCTCGTACAAAGTAGAACCGAGAGCAGCTGGTTATTGTATTGCTGACAGCAAAGCCGTGGTACGCCATTGTGTAGCTTCTTCGAAGAAATAAATAATAGCGACTTTCTTGATCTTGCGAAGCTACAATGGGTCGTCATTATTTTGCGCTTATAGAGCCACAGGCTCTCTTTTCACTCAATTTGCACGATATGTCTGCGCGACGCCTTATGTCAAAACAATTGTACGCAATACTGTCGCATCACTAAAGTTTGCAGCTGAGTGTTGTCTCAATGAAACATTGCTTTTTAAGGTTTTAATTTTTTACGAGATGAATATCTTTATACAGTTATAAATCTGTTTGTTATTTAATCAATTAAGCCTGTAGTTAATGTTTTTAATATTTGTATTTTTTTTAGGTTGTAAAGTTTGTAATTTTTGTAAACAACTGCTTTTAATTAAACCTACTGCCTACGGCGTTTTGAGTGATTCATAAAATGTAAACACAAAATAACTAAAACTTCGTAGCAGATTTTATGATTATTAACGTTTAATTTATAAGAGATTTAAATAACACGACTTTTCAATGTACCGCTGGCGTGCTTATTCTCTTACAAAGTATTTTGACAAGCCATAGGAACTACAATAAACAAAAAGATGTGGAGGCTAAACATAGCAACAACTTAAACAGTTTTTTAATTCCAAAATTATCAATATCAAAATGTATACTTGACTTAAAAACGAAATAAAGAAAATTATTCCACTCTCCAGTTTTCTAATGTTTGTCTGCAGAAACAAAATGTTTGGTTAATTCATCTCTTTTCTAATGAAAAATTTTCTGAAAAAAATCTAGTGTTCTTTATGAAAGTAAAGAAAAATAATTTGAGTTACTTTGTAATAATACTCATATATGTTTATATTAGTAATCTTATCAAAATTATTAAACTTTAGATACAGGTTTATAAGCTTTTAAATGGATGTAAATTACATAATTGTATATAGCGGTGACATAGGCAAACGATGAACACAACGCAACGCGATGCTGCGAACGAAAAAAACGCGATCAACACAGCAGTATACCCGTGTCCTATGTGGTAGTCTGTGGCGAGACGCAACATCACGCGTATTTGTTTTGTGGGCGACCAGATGCGACACCATGGTTGATGTAGAGAATGTCTTAAGTGAGCAACAAAAACGAAGAGACGTGAGGCTGTAAGTGCGACGACCGCTATGAAAAAAACATTCAATTATTGTAACTCTCCATGATTCGAGATGGCTAAAATCAAGTTGCACATTTGTCGCGTATTATCATGTCGTGTAGCGTCACGTTGCGTCATTTTTGTCGCTTAGGTAGGTTATCACGTTACCGCCATATCTAAAGTACTTGAAATTTTGGATATTTATAAAGTAACATTCAAAGAATTTTTATTACAAAAATCCAACATATTAATATTTAATATACAAAATTCTAATAAACCTATACCTGATTAAACGGAAACCACTTGTGAATTTGTTCGAGTGCTCGTTTGCAGCTCTGAACATTTGAGATGTCAAAAGTTAATGAAGTGTACCGCAAACAGTACCCGTGTCAAACTGTCAAAAACACGTTATATTTCACGTGTTATTTTTTGTTTTACAGACGATCGCCACGTCGATTCTGTTTAGGATTACGTAGCAGAAGGACGCGATAGGAATATAAAATCGGTATTCGTTCTTATTCACCTTTCGTAGTCCCGAAAGAGTATACCGTGTGAGTGTAGTGTGCTGTCATTTCGCGTGTAGTTTGACAAAGGTATAAAAATAAAGGGCGTGAACATAATACTACACTAATTTGTGTGTTAGCTACATGGGAAGGGATTGTAAGTTGTGATACGGTGTCGTGGCGTATTACCATCAGGCCTCCAAATGGATCTCCGGTTTCGCAGAAGTGTTTCGCTTGACGCTCGTCGATGCCCGCGGTACTCTTTTTTTTGGTAACATGATATCAACGTAAGAAAAAGCGTACAAAATAACGTGTTAGATTATTTTATGTCAGTAACTATTTTAGTTATGTCAAGGACATACGTCAATATGCCTACATATCTATTATATTTAGAATTTTAACACACATTGTGAAACGAACATCATATTTTTCCCCGAATAATCTCTAATTTAACCTCCTGGAACCTGGTGTCATATGTATATTATAACAAATTCAAAAATTCTAACAAGGCCATCTGTCAGCAGTTCTCGGTAATTTTACGTAAGTTTCACTGGCAAGATATATGTCCGTCTTGTTAATAATTTATTGACTGCTAAATTGATCGTTTAAAGTTTTATTTCGTCATTCGGGTGAACAATGGCGTCCCGATCTGAACAATGTGATAAGTAATTAAGTATTTATTGATCAAATATAGACGATTATGAAAAGTATTTACGTTTTCTTTCTAGGTTTTCATACACTTTTGTTCTAAATGTATGAATAATTGTAGAACTTTGCATGCTAACTACGCAGCACGTGTTGAAATCTCTACGTATTTCATAAAGTCTCAATGATTAGGTCTTAACAACTGCTTCTAGAGATCGTACAATAGACCAGGTACAGGAGACCAAGAGATTGGCGTTGGTGGTAAATAATAGTCGAAACTTTCAGCGAAGATATATTTTGGTTAACACTGATTCATGACCGGATAAAGACTACTTCGAACAATATATTAATAAATATATAGAACAGATGGTTGGCGCCACGAATAGTACATATGTTTTCTATTAAAACATGGGAAGGATTAAACTAACTTCAAAAGAATCAAAGTGTTTTATAAGTATTTTTTTAACAATGGGTAACGTTGGTTTAGCAGAGATTAGAATGTGTTGGTCAAAAGAGTATAGCATTTAAATTATAAAGTACAATTTGAATAGAGTATGTTTTTGTAAGCACTATTGTTTATTGGAGTTTCATCAATAATTATGAATTTCCTAAGCATTTTGTTAGTAAGAAGTTTGTTTTTTGTTCATTGATTTTTAATTTTTTAATTTATTTTGCGCAATGACATCGTATTGCACTACTAATACGAGTATTAATTAACAGTACAGATATCTAGATTGTAAGAAAGAACTAAGTTAATCTGCTGACTGTGATTCAAATAACGAGAGCCTGTAATATGTAGGAAATATAACTTTGTTGTAAAGATACAAATAATATATTTGTTTATCTATTATAACTAAGACATATTAATGATAAAGATTGGCCCGTGCCTCGGAGAGCACGTAAAGCCGTCGTTCCTACGCCTGATCTCTCTCCGCTCGTGTGGGATAACCGTCCCATCGGATTGTGAGAGCGAGGGTACAGAGAGTGCATCTGTTTTGCTCACATACATTTGCACTATAATATCTCCAGTGTTACTAGATTCCGTTGAGACTGGTCGCCGTGGCCAAGATCGGCTAGGAGTACGTGATATAAATATGTTTATTGTTCAATCAATTATATCCCATATCAACAGCCTTTTACAGTCATACTCGTATATATGTATGGTCTGGTCTGGTCCAAATATTTGGACTAATTTTCTTTATAATGTATTTTATGAAACTTTTAAAGTGTACTTACAAGTTTGAAATTGATAATAAATTTATAACAAAATCCCAATAATAAAATGATAACAGCACTTATAAAAACTATACCATAATAACACTTCATATTCCATCCAATAAGAGAGAACCCAAATATTAATTGTAAACGATGAATTGTCTGTTGTACCAGTAAAAAGTTTCAATATATCATGATACTCATTAACCGAATAAAAACAATAAAACTGTCAGTTTTGTTAAATAAACCGTATTTCCTTTAAGCAGATGTCTTCATTGTGAGATGCGCAAAAAGTAGTCGGCGAATAGTATGCAAAAAACATTCCAAAAATTGTGCAGCATACGTTACTTGACTACACTACCTGCTACTTTGTGACAACTTGACGTAAGGATGCCTCTTTTACCCTTGAATCATTTATGAACCACAAAATGTGGGCCAAGTCTTCTCTGTTGTTTTATTGATATCCTTGTATTATTTTCGTCGCAACACTTTTATTCAATATTTTATTTATAAAAAATCAATCTATCAAAAACATAGCAAGACTCGCAAAAAATGTTTATCGCACGACACAATTTTGTTTAAAGTGGTTTAAAAAGTAGCAATATGTAAATTGTTGGTAAGTAACAACACTAAATACTGCTCATACTAATTTTTAACATATTTATTTTTAAATGAATTAATTTTATTAGTAATAGCTTCACAAGTTAATCAAATAAGATTATCTTATCATCAGATACTATGTGACGGCATTTTTGAGCTTCTTTTTAGCTTTCTATACTGGTAATTTTTTTAAAGTACTGCTTCAAATTAAATCAAATTTACTATTAAATCTTACCACGTTATGCCCTAATTTCATATGTTTTTCGTAAAGACGTTACAGTAGCGTGAAGAACGTCCTAAATCTACTTTTTTTGCTGGAGTTGGTGGGTATAGTGCCGTGCCCCGAAATTCTTAAATATCCGTTTCCTAATTTAAAATACGCGAAACCTATATCAGAATAATACTGTATAATTAATATTAATTAATGTAGTGGTGACACAATTTTGAATTTAAAATGTAACTAATTGATATCGGTAATTTTCCGATTTGCATATTGGTAACGTGACAACCCTAAAAGCTTCATCTGCCACTTGAACGATCGAAAGGTACGACGGCGCGCCGGTATCAGGAAGGAATGTACAGTGGGTGACTTGAACAGTTCCTGTCTCACTCCCTCACAACCGGCGTTCCGTAAGGTAAATTTGTACTCTGTCTCATTCAGACACCAACATTTTCAATACTTACCTGCGTAAAATGATATACATCTGTTGCGGTGACGACCTCTCATTCACTCCTAGGCGCTCAAATTCATTGTTGATATACGCGTCTCGCTCAAATGTCTCATGAACAGGGGGTAGACGGTGTTGGTGCACGTTTGTGTTGGTGTTCGTTTATTTAGTGAACTTGGAAGCTCGCTCTCGTGTTTGTGCATAGGGTGTCGTGTTTGATTGTGTGCGTGAGTTGTAGAGGCGCGACATAGCTTTGCCGTCTCCATGACTTAAAAGTTTTGGACGGAATGAAACCAGCGAGCTAGTTCTGCGCCGGCCGGCACGCCAGATACACGCGTGTGGGACTTTTGCGTCCAACTTCTTCGTAAATTTACGAGTAGTAAAACTTGTTTTATAAAACAATATTATTGAAACTCTAAGGATTACATTCCAGTTAGTGATAATAAACAGTTGGCTGATAAATAAAGTGATTTTGAATGTCATAGCGTATCGTGTTGTTTATTTTTTTTCTGTGAAACTGCAACGTGTTTGGTTCAACGGACTACGAAAGAGGTTGGTCGTCGTATTCTCGTGTATAGACTATTGTGTATCAACCAAATAACTCCGGTTTACTTTGTACTGTATTCAAAACGACGAACACTAACTTGTTTGTTGCCAGATTTATGACGAGAAACAAGATTGTGACAATGATTAACGTGTTAACATACAAATATTTCAGGCATTACTCATTGCGAATCTGTGTCACAATAGTGTATAATAAATGATTTTTATTAATATTAGAAAGATATGCATATCAGCAACAGTTTTTTAAATACATGTGTAGTAAATTAAAAAACTGTCAAATTTGAAACAATACATAGCTTATATTGATTATTATTGTTATTTTAATATTAAAACCAATCAATGAAGCAAATCGGCACATCAAATTCAATGGCCTATAGTTACAAATCCCTGTAATCGTCCTATGTTGCTCTGTAATCATATCATAGAAATCGTTCCGTACCTACATCTGACGGGTTGAATAACCGTAGGACACAAATAGATTTAGAACTCAGAAATATAAACTTACAACCGACATCAACCAATAAGACTTGTTTTAAAAACAAATGACCACCTTCAGTATTCTTTCTGATTACTACATCTATAAAACTAAAACTTTCTACATAATTCAATTTTATATTCTTCAGACCGTACCTAATGACAATTTTGATTACTTGGGTATAAGTATCTAAGTATAACTTGTTACACAATTCAAATTCAGAAATTTTGTTTCTTAATATTGTCATATACTTTTTTTTTAATTAATAACATGATAACGTTATTATTTACAGATAAGACATTCGCACTTAAATTTAACCGTATAACCGAAGTCAATGTTTTTTTCAAAGTTTTTTGAGCACCACAAATGGCCAAAAACAAATGTATATAGTGTTTATCAATAATCAAAATGAAATAGGTTACTGCCCAACACCTTTATAATAGCAAAATATGTACATGTGTAATAATAAAATAAACATAAATGTTAAGATTTAAAAAATTAAACACCCACTCTTATTTCTTTATTAAATTGCGGCAAATTAAATTCGTAAGTTAAGGTTTTAACGAAATATATTTCAAGTCAGATTTAATTATTATCAATAATAACCTAACACGTCTCACACGTGGACGTCAATCTAATCTTAAGCCAGAAAAAACCAGTAGTACCAACGAGAATCAAACATTTGTTTATGTAATTTCTGAACAATATAACATATTTTAATCAAATAAATATCAAGAAAATATATTAGTGATACCAAGAAAATTATATTTCATTAGCGTTTTGGATATTTCTAAAACTAATGTGTATAGGTATAGCTCCACAAAATTACTTGCACAACAACAAAAAAAAGGGTACTAAACCTTGTCTATTAAAACAAATTCATACATAGACCAAAATAACAAATACTGACAGCCACAAATATTTTGTATCGTATTAGTTATTTATTTGTACTTTTTGCAAATAGATTGCATAAGGCGGAATTTATGCCATAGACATTTTTTTCTCATCGACTTTTGGGTGATGCGGAACTGTGCGTATCAAAACAATCAATATTTCTAGGAAAAAATACACCCATTATATTTTTTATCGTCACCGTCATTTCAGATATTTTTTAGAAAAAACAAGATTTCACAAAGAGAATTTTATTTAGATACTCAAGCTAATTAAACTTATCTGTATTGCTATAAAAGATTAATTTTAACTTCAGAAAAGTACATTCATATCAATCTTCAAATACTTTTGGTACCTGTAGATTACACATTTCTAATGAAGAACTGCTGATTAATTTGATATGAATCTGTTATATTGTATTATAACCAGGAAAAAAAACAAAAAAAATATTTTTTGACTATCTGAGTAAAGCTTGTTTCATTCAGCTCTTAAACACGGTTGAGAGACCGGTCGACACCAACGAAGAGGTCAATAGCATTACGACGGTCCCGGAGTCCGTAAAAATCTCATTTCATAACGTAGTAAAGTTTGCCCCGCAGATATCAAAGTGGTCATAAAGGCCCCTCACATACCGTCAAAAGAATTACTATCATTGCCACGTTGTTGTTTCTCCTTGTCCTAAACAATTGATATCTCTATTTGTATCAATAAGATGGGAAGCAGACGTTTACGTGTATTTCGTACGTGTCTGGAATATAGTGAAGCCACCGAGTGCTGGACGGACGCAATATTTATTGAACTTATTGATATTTATACACATATCACTTTTGGAAGTAAAACAAGAATCAAATTTGCATTTAGTTTTTTAAGTTCTACTTACCATCAATTTACTACATTTTGAGTATTCAATTTCTTATAAAAGTTTCTGGTTGTTTTTCGAAATCTCCAATCTACGTTTTTATCTCTATGAAAATGAATTCTAAAATGCACGTAATTTAATTTTAATAAAAAATAACTTTAATTGGTTATGGACTTATAACCTTAGCCACTTTAAAAATTAAACTGCTTGCTGCTTCTTTCCGAAACATCTCAAATTCCTTCATTAATTTAAGAAAAATGTGAATGTCAAACGCTCATTTATCTCTGATACTATCTAAATTATCTCCATACTTGTTCCCAAGACCATAAAGTTCAGAAACTTATGTCGGAATTTATTATTAATTTGTGTTCTCATGAGCCTCCGTAGATATTTGTCCATCCCTTTGAGCCGAACATTTCTTGAGGTTGCGGTCTGATCCGATAGCGCAGTTAGTACCATTTAATTGATTTTGTACAACAGAAACTAATTAGAATTGAGGTTTATGTAACCGAGCAGTATTAATAACTTATCGTATTGGCCCTAACGTAATCTCGTCTTAGTAATCCGTTTCGGTTAATTGAATAAATTAATATTAGTACCATTAATCTGGAGTAGAATTGTTTTAGATTGCCTAAGAACTAGATATACTAGAAATAAAGATAAGTCGAATTAAACGAATCAAATAAAACAGTGCTGACTTAAATATTAAAATTATTCTACCAAATTAATTTTTCACTACATATCTTCTACGATGAAGTACGAACATGAAAGTACGAACTTTAATGTATTTAAGCTTTCGGCAACAGTATTCAAATAATTAAATGTTAAACTCTTAGGACCGATTTAAATAGTCACCTTGTTTTCAAGTACACTATTGCTTCCTCTACAAAGTGACGCAAAAGCTTACTACCTTTTCAAAATAAAACCAGCCATCTAGCGGCAAAAATTTAATAAAAAATATTTTAAACTACTAAAAATAAATATTTTAATAAAAACATGAAAGGCATTGAGATTTACAGTAATAATTTTTTAATAGTTTATACTCAACCAGTGTCAATTCTTGCACAGTTAACTGCAGAGCAATGACTTCTTTAAAAGTTGCAAGTCAGGACACCACTTTTAGTACTGCCATCAAGTCTGGTATAAAGCATCAGTACCAGTTAAAGATAATACACATTCTACCGAATAAGTACTGTGTTCTGAAATAGCTATTGAATTTTCTTTGTAAGTAGAACTTAACGGTTCAATTTGTTGTTAAGGAATATTAACGTCATTCTCTTTATCTGTCTGCGAATCTTTTGACTATAGCATCCTTTTGCATCATTCAAATATGTTTACTTCTTATTTGCTGTATTGAGTATATTACTTTATAAACTGCTACATGTTTTAATTAAGTTTATAAATAGAACTGTAAATTATCGTATTCTTACACAACACGTATGTTACGTCATTTTTCAAATATCGAAAACTTTATACATAATTATTTTTAGAACCAGCCCAGTCCCTTATATTTCATTAAATACACAATTAATTTATTTAGAACACTTAAAAATAATTCTTATAAGTTCTGTTTTGTATATTACTTATATGAAAACATAAATAGTCTACTACAAACTGCGTTACTGAGTCATCCAAAAACTAGGAGGAAATGTCTATGAACTTAAATTTATCCTTCTGTTCATTACAAAATGAAAAAAAAATATTATACTTATACATGACATATATAGCTTTTTAAATTTTAATAAGGTTTATCATCATCATTATGAGCCTATTGCAGTCCACTGCTGTACATAGGCTTCAATAAGGTTTGTATTTCAATTAAAGTTATTACATCCAACCCATCTGACCAGTGTGGTACATTAGATGTAGATCCGTTTTAAGAGAGAGAGAGTCCATGTTCAGCAGTAGACTATAAGGACTGGTGATGATATTACATGAGTCAGTGTAGGTAGTAGAGCCACGCTGATTTCAGCACGAACGGGCCGACTCGACTAGGACAGTAGTACTCTCCCATAGAAGTCAACCTAAAGCGACAGCTGACAGGCTCATAAAATAAAAAAAAAACAGAAATAAAGTCATTACAAAGTGTTGTTTTGAAGTCATTACAAATAACCACGTTTGTCGTAATGATAGTTCAGTTACGTACACTGTTTAAACTTCAAAGTACATTTAAAAAAAGTTAATTTATGTCTAAATCAAAATTAAATTCGTAACCAAATACCAAGAGAAAATAACCTGCAAGAACTTGTGTAAACGTCGGTAATTGTTGCCTTGAATTACTTAAATTTTAACACTTGACTAATAGACGTCCCTGTTATTTGTATTCAAGTTCATACTATCGAGCTCAATATTTATTCAGTTCCCTTCCTAAGAAGCTTACAATTCCCTGTTACGGTATTGTATTAATAATTCAAAACGATTTTCCTGGGTCCGCATCGTATCTGCTTTGGCCAGCTAATTCGTGGATTATTTACTTCTTATTTAGCAGACGTAGATTATAGAAGATATCAAAAAATATTTTCAGTTGCATTTTTGAGACACAGACTTCAAGTATATCTATTAAAAGTTATATGTTGGTTTAGGAATGAAGAAAATGAGATAAAAGTAAAGTTTCTGGAAGCACTACCTGGCATTCTATTTGTTTTCTAAATTTTTTTAAATTATATCACCTATTTTACATTTGTCACAAAAAAATTACCAAGAAAATTGTAAATTTTTAAGTAAACTCTCAAGAATGGATTGTAAAATCGTGAAAAAACGTTTCTTAAAAGTAATACTTAATAAAATATCTATCAATTTGTTCTACATTACGTGTCTTGCATAGATTCAATAAAGCAGTTAAGTTTAAAAACATAATATTTCCTTACGACTTATATAACAGTCATTAAAATAAAATAATTAAGTAGTCACATCATCGAAAAGGTTAACATCGCTTCAAATATAATATGAGCAA
This sequence comes from Hypercompe scribonia, assembly GCA_949316085.1. Taxonomy (NCBI): domain Eukaryota; kingdom Metazoa; phylum Arthropoda; class Insecta; order Lepidoptera; family Erebidae; genus Hypercompe; species Hypercompe scribonia. The sequence goes on along the minus strand of OX438981.1, from coordinate 9,937,361 downwards.
AATGTTAACTTACTTAACCCAGATGTGTCGGCAGATATTCTTACTGGCTTTAATGACGTGACATGGATACGGGTTGAGGAGGAAACATCAAGTATTGTATTTCAGGGCTCACTGGTCTTTATCGAGGCGAAATTTCATTATAATCGTACCCCATTCCACCTACCCAGCATTCAATTGGAACACCTCTATACAATTGGGAGGGCTGCCTCAATGGGTTGTCGGATGAAATTTCTTAACATTCTTCTCTCATAATGAACAGACGCTGTCGTGCAATGGCCAGTAACGGTGTAATTGTACTGTGAAAAGAGATAGATAGGTATTACGCTGGTTAAAATCCGATTCATCAGATTCATTAGAAATAAAACTGTTTAATTTGACAGATTTGACAATTTTGACATTGACAGATACATACATAATGTCACATATATTTGCTAGAGGATTAGACAGAGATAATTGTTCTCCAGCTACTGCGGTCCGGACGCAGCTCTTTTGCTTCGTCCACGTTCATCAATCGTTCCATACAAGTTCATGGGGCTTTTCACACGGCCTTCAGAACATCATCAATTTGGTATTAAGAATGAAAATACTAAGAAAGTCTCAATCTATGAGATGTTGTAAACACTTTTTTTTTAGTATTGCACGATAAGCTAACGTAAACTGGTCACACATACTCATTTACATGGTAATAATCAACTAATATTCATTTTACAAATGTAAAAAGGAAGTCAGATACAAAAACTTGATAAAGAAAGAATAATAATATACAAGATAAAAAGTTACCTATCAACGCGCATGACCGAAGTCGTAGTGAATCACCTGGTAATGAAGACATCATTATAGAACCGGTTCCCGAATGGCCGGGGCAATGAATTACGACACAAGTTTCTTTTTTCTTGTAACGTTATTTAATGTGCTATAAAACTGACAACTGAAATATTTGTATTATTTTTGCACTACAATTAAATATTAAAATCCATATCGTTTTAAAGCACGCCTCATTTCAATTGAATCCCATAGATATTTTGATCCCAAAGGATATAAACTAAATAAAAAAGGTAGTGTATCAACATTTTCATTAATTCAAAAAGGGGAGATTTGAAATATATACTGTAAGAAACCTACTGTCAATTGAACTGAAATCGTTTAAGCGTTTAACCATAGAGATGTGATAAGTACCACCGCTATCATTAATCATCCGAAATAAAATTTTTGAAACCCTCCCATACGTTTGACAACCCCTGACGGGAGGTACATTATTCTGTACATTTAGAGCTTCGTATATATAAAATACATTAAACTGAACAATCTATTGAACATCCTGAATAAATATTATATTTTACAATAAGAACAAAGTTTAAGAGACAAGGATGTACTTTTTAAATTACTTTAATTTAAATTTCAAGTGGTTGGAAATTATAAAGCGAAACTGATGGCTACGGTATAAATTTACGATAAGCGTTCCTATTAGGCGGTATTAGAAAGAGTAAGTTATTGATAATTTACAGCTTGGATAGCTTGACTTGACAAGGATTATTGATGAATCGATGAGAACTGTGTCGATAATAACCTTAGCTGTGTTGTTTTTTTTTTGTTAGAATTTATAAACTTAATATATTTTTGTTTTTAGAATTACACGATTTTCATTTTCAAAGTTTTGTTGTAAAACGAGAAAAATCGGGCAATAGAAGGTATTGTAATCTTTATTGTCCCGCTGTACAATAAAACTCAATATATCATGCACCACGAGTTACGTAATAATTATTTACAATATAAACTTTCTTTAGGGTTTACGCGATATATCGCGGGCTGCGATAAGAATGTTATCATGATATTTCTTCATTGTATATTATACGTACCTATATATTATTTATTTTTTATACATGAGGTATGTCAAATTAAACAGTAACTCATGTCAAAAATAATTGATGAACAGAAATCAATGCTCAATTAAGTTCCGAGTTTTCAAAGCTAACATAAACCCAACTTACGAAACACGTCTCCATCCCTGCCGTAGTCCCTTTTTGAAGGTCCTATCTATTTAATTCATCTCTGGACTCTTTCAACGAGCGATCCCTGACCGCATTCAACGAAAGATATCGGTCACATGACGGTCACCGAGAAAGATTGGAGTTAAATTTAGTAGAAGACATTTATTTACTTATTCAATGGTATCCCGGGGTAATCATCTCTAAGGGTAACTGTAGTGATAACGGATCATTGCTTATAATAAAGTAATGGATTATATCCAATGTAATGGGTTAGTGTTTTGAAATTTAGATGTTAGATGTTTTATTGAATCATTTTGCAGATTTCAATGTTGTACCCATATTTGTATCGAAAATACACGTAGTAACTATTAATGTAAAAGCTTACAAACGAGCATACAGGTGCTGCAACAGAAGCTATAGTAAGCGTGTTAATATTAAGAAATTGACTCAAATGTGAAGAATACCTTGATTTGATATCTTTTTTATTTACTTCGAAGATTTCATGAACATATAGTTAATAAGAAACGTATAAAAATACTAAAATAATTTCGATGGATTTGTTAGTTTCAATGTCATAGACGAATAAAGAATTATATATCTACAAATTAAGAAAATTTGGCAGACATGTATTTGCAATTTCAACGAATGTATTTTGTACGGTTAATTTTCAATTTTCATAATTTGAATTTAAATTATTTTTTTTTAAATATAAGCACACTTTATAATGAATGGTGAAATAATTAAAAAACAATACTTTTTACTGTCTTGTCCGCAAACTCGTAATAAAGGGTAGTTGATATACCCCTATTGCATATCGCCATGCGGTTTCAATTACGCGAGGTGTGCTTAACGCCATCGGTTCCTGTAATGGCCTTTGTTGCCATTAAACTACCCCACAACATGCTACTTTTTTAATGTAAACTGCACAAGCAAAATTGTCATTTTTATTATCAAATAGGCGTATGTAATGTTGTTTTTTCCTACCCCATAATTTTGCTTTATCGGTTTCATTATATGTCTATTCTGGATACAATGGCGGGTGACATTTGTTGCTATATTTGCTTCGTTAGCTATTTTTGATGTAGCTGTGATGGTTTCAACGATAAATCATTTTCCTTTTATAATACCAATCGCTTGAAGAACAAACAATTACTTGTAATGGTTTTCCAAATGTTGCGGTTTGCTACTATTTACATAGGTACAAGTAAAAAATTATTTATTTTAGTTCAATAAAAAATAATAATTTTTGTTTGACATTAATTTTTATATGGATCTTATTTATGAGACATGTGTAAATACGATACGCATATGTCGTATGTTGTATCTTTAGTTATAACTAAACGATTACTATATTTATCATTTTAGTTAGTCAACCTTTTCTCAACACGAATTTAACAAAATTTGATTGTGGTTCGTTTAATTACTGCTAATCTAAACTTATAACAAGTTGTTAACAATATGATATGAGTCTAACAATATGAGTATAATTTTTCGATAGTGTCAACTCAATACAATTTACTTTGAGTGATGGTTATTTGCAAAATTTTTATTTTAACAAAGCCCGTCGCGTCGCTTAGACTTAAGATTTAGGCCTAACTACTAGTCATAGTCAGCGTTGGTCGTAAACATTTCTAGCGTATGAGTAATGCCTTTGAAATGTGTTGATGGTTTTATTATAATTCTAAGTAACAGACAAAATAAACCGGTGTTGGTTGATACTAGGGTTTAAATATTACAACAAAATTAAACGATGTTACCTTTTTTACAGAACGGCAATGAAATCAAATTAAAGACTTGATCTGTAGACTTTCTGAACGTTTAGTGTTGTGTTGTGAATAAGAACAATGTTCGGGGTGGATAGTCGGACTATGGATGTCTTGGCAGTGGTTGTCAGATGGTCTATTCTACTGGTCATCGGCGTCAGTTGGCACGTACAGTCACAAACAGTACAACAGAGTTCTGAAGTGGACAATTCATATAATTTTTACTATGAACAGCCTTGTTGTTCTGGGACAGTGAGTAAGAGTAAATACCACATGAGACACAGGCGAGGTAAGTTTAACTGTTTAAATAACTTAATAACAGTAGATATGAAATATACACATAAATATACACATAGCATCTTTTTTTCTGTAAAAAGAAAGAATATATGCCGATCAAAACTGATCAGTATTTAGAAATGACTAATTTATGAACCCTTCAATTGTGATATGATACAAAGTACTTAGTCACTCACACAAACGAGTGATAAGTATTTCTATCACTAACACATTTACATTGAGACGCTTTCAAGGGTACATGACGTGAAGGGAGAAAGAAATATACATAAACATAAGGGAGTAAGCGTGATAAAGCATGTCTTTTGTTTCATTGCCCTCCCCATAACGGTGCTAGCGAAGATTTTAATACAGTTGTATTTAATATTTTCACTTGTAAATCTTACGAGTGCAATGAAAGTGTCATGCCTTTGTTTGACATGAATAGGCTAGATGACACCTTAGACAAATTAGTTACTTTTTATCACCTGTCAAAATGGCAATTTTGTATGAAAATGTACTAAATACCAAATTGTGAATTTAGACTACTCAATTGAACAATATATTTCACTATACATATATTTGATTGAAATTCGTAACAATAATAAAAAGCTATGTTAATTGTATTTTCTGAGATGTTTCTCGATATTAGTTTCAATGAAGTGAACATTGGTATTTATTTACGATACAGTTATCTACCCAATTGTATACTTAATAATATAATATATATAAATGTGTACAAAGAAAATAATACGTTCAGTACATGTACTGATTTATTAGAAAAGATCTATTCATAAATATGCGTTTTCATAAACCATTTTTAATAATAAATTATTTGGCCCTTAGCACTGAGATCGTTGCAATTATTTTGCTTAACATTAGCAAGTGGCATCATCCAGAAGAAATTTTTGTTCTTTTTCACTTATTTACTTACTTTTATACAATGAATAATTCCTTAAACAACTAAACATAAAACGGCTAAGATTTTTATGGTTTAATTAATGATCAGTTTCGTTTTATTATTACTGCAAATATTTGATTTTAAAACTTTAAACCTATCGACAATATTTCATTTACTTTAAACGTTTCATTTGATATCGTTAACCAGTATAACTTCAACGGCCATTATTTAAAAATATCTATACCATTACAGGCCAACATACATGTACTGAGTCTCGATAAATTGTAGTGATTTTAATAAAATTTATAACATACGAAAGATAACGGTGAGATGAGATTTAACATTTTCTTGTTAATAATAACCAAAAGTTAAAACAAAATCTTCTGTTTTCCGTGTCCGTGTGGTGACGGATTAAGAATACACAGTGTTACCACCCCTATTCATCCCGTGGGTGTCGTAAAAGGCAACTAAGGGAACAAAGCATGCAAGACAACATCATTATGAAGAGAAGGAAAACTTGAAACAAACCCTATTCCAACCCGTCTGGTCAGCGTGGTATAGTAGACCTCCTTGCTAAGGAGAGGCCTATGTCCAGTAGTGGATTGTAAAAGGCTGTTGATGATGATGATGAAAAGTTACAAATGGAAAAAAGGTGAAAACTACATTTGTTTGTTAGTTTAAACCCGTTAACCTCAGCAACTACTAGTTGGGCTAGATTATTTTTTCTTATGTTAGATATAGTGCGTGCAAAATTAATTAAAACACTAATCAAGAACAAGTAGAGTAGTCTCAATTTTTATTGTTCTGCTTCTGAGGCTGAAACGGTGACGTTAAATAGCCTATAAAATGAATATAAAATAAAATAGGCACAGCTAGTCTTACAACATTTCTATAAATCTGCAAATATTTGTCTAAGAGTTTCGGTGTTTTCTATATATAACATGTATATATTTATAAAAATATATATATACATGTACTTAAATCAGTTGTCTAGTACCAATAGTACAAGCTCTGCTTAGTTTGGGACTACACGGCGTTGCGTGTCAAATATCCGAAATATTATTATTATTGTCTTTATTTCATATGTATACATTTAGACCGGAGGCCCATTGATGTAGGGGTGACAGTTTTCGTGGTAACTGTGTAAGCCTTACACTGGCACAATGACTGTCATGCCTTTTACGTCCCCAAGCGGGGTGTAAAAAGCATCTCACAAGATCGCCATAGTGTGGGTCACCACCATACTGCGTTGTCAGCATTTGCAATGAGTGTGGTGACCACAACTCTTGGTTTCTATTCATGCTTTCCATCAGGCAGAGTAGAGTTACTTTGGTAGACTCTTAAGATAGAAAAAGAAAAAAAAATATATGTTGATTACATTTTTAAAGGACAACAAAAATATTATTATTATATTATTATTAATAGGAATTTTATTAATTAAAGATGTGTTATTAAAACTACTACTAATGACTACTAACAAATTCTAATAGGGATGTAAAGAACTTACTAAAGACACGTTGACATTATTGCTATGACTAATGTGTTTCAGTAAGCAGGGATGTGGTCATCGTAAACCACACTATTAATGTTAAATTTACAGTTTCCATTAAACATTATGGGCTTAAACAGTTTGTTATGAGCTTAATGAATTCCAAACTTCTATCATTAACCATCGCTGCAGTTAATAAAATACACTTTGTGTATCACCACAATGTTTTGGACATTAAGATTAATGTTTACGGTGACAGATACAGATCTTTATGATTATAATTAAGACAAGAAAACCGTAGAGACGTGTAATATGACTGCTCGGTTGACCTAGTGGTTTAAGCGGTCGCCACGCTGCTCACTACAGCATTGTGTTGTGGGTTCAAACCCTACATGGGACAAAATTTTATGTGATCCACAAATTGTTGTTCCGAGTCTGGGTGTTCTTTGTGTCCGTTTTTTGTATGTTGTAAAATCCCCCGCGACACAGGATTTATTCGTACGGCGAGCGTTATCTTTACAAAAAAAAACAAACAATTCTATACACGTCTATATAGTGCTTAAAAAATTTGACAAGATGTTTACTTCTTCATTTATTTGAATATATATAGTTGTTACAACCAAGATAAGATATATTCCACGAGGTGACAGATTAAGAATACAGAGTGTCACCACCCATATATATCTCATAGGTGTCGTAAGAGGCGACTAAGTAAGCAAACTACGCAACGTTGTCTACATTACTACAAAAAGAAGGAAAACTTGAAACAAACTCTATATTAATCCGTCTGGGCAGCGTGGTATAGTAGGTTAAAACCTCTTTTCGAAGGAGAGACTACAATGGACTATGAAAGTAATCTACTGTTGTACATAACACTAATTTTGTCTTGGTTTCAAAACAAGATAAAATTAGTGTTCGCTGGCCTTTTGGTCTTGCCTATTCTATAGTTTGTAGTAAGCACTTTATACTATATCCTACCTAACTAAATTATACATGATGAAATTGTACCCCTAAAGATATTTGAATCATACATTCCTATTTTTCTTTACTTTTATTTAAAATGTCATTAAACTAAAACAAAATAAACGAACATCATTATTAGCTATTAAGCAGAATAAATAAATACATGTAACAGAATAAACACAAGTAGCAATTTCATAAAACCTTAAAACGAATCGTGTATACCACTCACAAATATTAAAATCGTTCAAAAAGTACTTAGTAAAACGAAACCCTTCTATTTATAGAACATTATTTAATGCTGTCTGTACATAATGTATGACATACAGTTATAAACATGGTTCCACTAATGACAGGCTGGGGGTACGAAAACACCGAAGAATGATCTGAAACTTCTTCATCCCTTTATCCGTGTTGGGCGTTCGAAGGTTCCAACCCTTGTAATTAGCAACACGCTACTAATTTCTACCGTTTTATTATTATTGAGGTAGTTTAGCGTCCTATTTGCTATAGCGTCTTCTATAGAAGTATACTGTTCAGATCGTTAATAAATGTCAGTGTGTTAAGGAAATTGTTGCCCGTAATAATGTAGGTTGGAATAATTTAGATATTTTATTATATTAAGTATTTAAAATGTGATATGATCGTTTTGAATTTAACGTGTAAAATAACGAGCCCCACTTTTTGCTTTTGAAATTCTTCATATTTGTAAATACATTTAATATATAAAATCACAACTGTTTCCCCGAACATGTAGGCAGAGGCGTATTAAACACCCACTTTACTTTTGGTAATAGGTGGCGAAGCCTATTGCCGCTAATCTAATAAAAACAAAATTGTGAGGCTGACTTGGGGCCCTAAGTTCTTATTGGGAACCCTATGCCTCATATATATATTTAAAAATATTATATTTAAAGATGAAGATAAATAAGGAAAACTTTTTGATTTGTGCTCAATGTGTATCTTAAAAATTTGTACAAACAAATAATTCTCCTCAAACTGCACGGTTGGCCTAGTAGTTTAAGCGGTCGCGGCCGCTCTCTACTGCGCTGAGTTTTGTGGGTTCAAACCCCATATGGGACAACTCTTTGTGTAATCCACAAATTGTTGTTCTGAATCAGGATTTTCTTTGTGTCCGTTTCTTGTACGTTTACAAAGTCCCACGCGACATAAGATTTATGCCTAATGCGGGCGTTGTCTTTTTAATACAGCTTCAGTGCACACCACTCCAGTATAAATTTTGCGTAGACATAGATGGAAATTAGTTAGGTACTATTTTATTTAGTTATCTTTTACTTTAAGGATTGTTTTTAAGACTAGGTGACTAAGATTAAACTATCGAGACTAACTAATATTTAAACTGTTTTAAAATGTAATACCTTCTTTGATGTTTCTGCCCAAGGGTAGAAGAGTAGTATTGAGTTATAAAAAAATTTAAAAGATGAGTGATGAGAAGATGAATAAAATATTTTATTTTGTATATTAACACGTTAACATATTTATTCGTATAATTTTGCAGCAGAAAAAGTTAAAAGGAAATTTACACAAAGAAACGAAAAATGAACGTACATGCGACCTATGCAGCTGACGCCAAAAATATGGGCATATTATTATGATGTCCCTAATCTACTTCACGGTCTGTTGGACGGGACGGCGTCTGTCGATAACAATAACCGACTTAATACGCCCGATAATCGGTTTTGCTATTCGAAAACATCCGTGATTGACACTTTTGATGACGTTTGAGCCGAACCAAACGCCCTCAAGTTTACCAACCGTATTCCATCAAGGGAAGTTTATTTTTAGAAAAAAAAAAATATACTCACAAATTATTTGCACAATTATATTCGATAAGTAAAGAATATGACCTACATATATTGCTTTTTAAATAAATATAATTACAAATCATCATCATCATCACCATCAACAGCCTTTTTCAGTTCACTGGTGGACATAGGCCTCTCCTTAGCAAGGAGGTTTTGGCCTACTATACCACGCTGGCCAGAGGGTTGGAATAGGGTTTGTTTCAAGCTTTCCTTCTCTTTGTAATGATGTTGTCTTGCATATTTGGCTCCCTTAGTCGCCTTTTACGACACCCACGGGATGAACAGGGGTGGTAGCACTATGTATTCTTAATCCGTCACCACACGGACTCACAAGAATTGCAAATAGTCTATCTTATTTTTTAAAAAATATTATTTGATCATTTGATTAAAAGGTCAATCGTCGAATCTAGCTAGGTTGGGCAGCTTTCGGGAAGCTACGTAACGTTTTCTCGTTACAAATACCGTAGTGTCTCAAGACAAAAGTCTTTGACCAGTGTGGTCACCGATATTGCTATTAAAATTGCTGAACTTAAGTAGCAGTGGGCGGGCCATATTACACTCAGAAACGATGGTCGATAGGGTTATAAGGTTCTGGAGTGGCGACCGCGTACTGGGAAACGTAGCGTTGGTACGATACCACAAGGTGGTCCGACGATGTGGTGCAGATCGCGAGAAGTTGCTGGATACGGGCGGCACGGGACCGGCTGTTGTAGAGAACCTTGGGAGAGGCCTATGTTCAAAAGTGGACTTCTTTTGGCTGAGATGATTATGATGATGATTCGATTAAAGATCTAATGTAGATATAAATCGCGCACCAACGGTTCCGTGACCAAAGAAAACTTGTATTATAAAATGATCGTCGAATGTTAACGGTTTTTTCTGAAAGTCTCACTAAAGTCAAAGTCACAGTCAATATATCTTTATTGTTTTTTTTAATATGTAATCTTTTAACGAGCAATCATTAGATGGTGTATCAGTTTTCAAAACGAATTCAATCCACTACATGCCCGTGCCGATTTACAACATGGTATGTATTATTACTATTATTTTATTTATTTTATGATGGTTATACAGATTTTATTAAAAACTTTTTGATTACTAAACTTTCTGAAACTGCTCACCAATATTATCGAAAAGAAAATCTAAGTGACAAACTACAAACAATAATGAAAAAACAGTGTTTAACAAGAGTAGCGGGCCGTATTTCTAATTTAAGTGGCCATGAACTGAAATACTCGAAACGGTTGAGAGTAAGCTGGATGAGTCTGAGAGGCAAATGTCCATAGTAATAGCGAACAAACAAAAATGCTCAGGCTGAGTTAAAAGAAAGAGGGCACTCCGTTGGGCAAAGGCGAAAAAGTAAAAAAGAATCACACGATAAATAAAGGAGGCAGACTGTTGTACCACGTCCGGCCTAGACGAACCTTAGAATATCTGACTGATAATGTACTGTATTAATGTACAGTACAGTACAATGTACAAATATTGAAGTACCCATTGATTAGATAAGTGCTAGTCGTCTTTACAAAAATATAGTATTTTTTTATGTTAAAAAAATGTTATTGGGGTTAAATTTCTCTTTTAATAAATAATATGGTTCCTGATATGTTTATTGGTGATTATATTTTAGTGTTATAGTTACATTTAACTACTAAACTGTTCCTCATATCTTGCATATTTGCAGTTCATTTGTAGTAAATTAGATTAAGGACATAGCTTTACATCCTTTCATTTGTCTTCTCTTAACAGTATGTGATATGAGACATGACAAAACACGACATGACATTAGTTATTTGTAAATAGGTTTGCCACGCAACATTTTGCTTAAAATTTTGTCACGTAGCCATAAGGGGTGTCCCGTGTCGCATCTTCAAACCATTGCGATAGTCCATTGTATTCTCATGAGACAAAAGGGTTGAGGACCCTCTAAGGAAGCTTACCTTCGTCAAACCGCTTTTTGGAATCAAACGTTCAGGTATTTGGAATAGATTGGAACGTTTTATCGTCTGTTTTCCGTAGCCGGTAAACGATTTCTGCACAAAGGTAATATATGTATATAGTCGTATTTTAGGGTTCCGTTATACTAAGAACATATTCGTCAAATTTTGTCATGTCCGTTTAACTATCCGTTCGTTGGATAAACCATTCATAAATGCTGAAGGATTGTTAAGACTATTTTCGAATCAAATAAGGCCAGTTGTTTCGAAATATTAAAATCATGCAATTTTTGTTCCAGTTAAGTGTTTGAGTTGACTTTGTGTTCGCTTATAAAATCTTCAATTTATTCATGATGGTAGTGACTAGGGGACAGTAAAGAAAATGTGCCAGTCACTAAACTTACAAAATCTATTTATAAGAGTAACATTGTACTCGTAATAAATTTAAAATTATTTACGTAAGACATACATGTATACATAAAATCACGCCTGTTTTTCCTAGAGGGGTAGGCAGAGATATTAAAAGCCCACTTTTCACCAGTGTTTTGGTTCCACGTAATAGATGATGAGCCTATTGCCACTTATCGGGATGGTTATTTTGTCAGAACCTCGTTCGTCGATCAGCAGGTGTACCACTTGTAAGTGAGATTGACTTGGGGTCTTAAATTCTTGGTGGAAACCCTATGCACCGTATTTACCATATTTACATGAAGATGTTTCTAATTTGCAAGAGCTGGTGAACATGAACAGGATCTGATTATTAAACATCTTACCTAGGGAATGTACATAGCTATTAAATTGGTTTTCTTTTGTTATTTTCAATCTTAAATTTCACCCAAGATTTTTTTGAGACAAAATACGTTACACGCACTTTTCCCATACAGTTAAATATAACCTAATGATAATTATGAGAAATTGCACACGATGTAGAGGTGCAATTTTCATGTAAATCTTTTTCAATTAAGTTAAAGTTTTAGAAGTGAAAAATAATATTATTTATAATTTAATTTTTCGTGTGATTTCATTAAAAAAATAACCATATTTCGGATATAAAAAAGGTTTCTTACATGAAACTGTCCCTTACTTTATTTGTAACTAAAAAAAACTCTGCTCACAAATGTAACACATCTATGTATTTAGAAATATTTAAGTGTGCTTATCAGCAGTTTGGTTACAGTAGCACAGGCTCTACTTACTTTTGAATCAGACAACCATTTATGAGATTATTTATTTATTATATTAATTCTTGTACATATATTGTATATATACATAATGTCATCACTCCGATTCCTCCTATGAGTCTCGTAAGAGGCGACTAAGGGAGCAAGCTAGGTAGGACAACATCTCTACAAAACTTTCTTTCTAAGGAGATGCGTTTATCTAGCAGTGGACTATTAGAGGCTAACAATAATGATGTTGGTATTGGTGTAGGTTTTATAAGTTGTGTCAAATAAATAAATTAAAGAATTAGGTAAATTCTATTTAATTTTTACGATACTAAAAATATTAGGTACATACACAATATCATGACGAATAAACATTTTTTAAATTTTAAGTTTGATATAATTTTAAGTATTTTTTCAAAATAAAATTACATTATATTTTATCCTAAGTCAAAGGAGTATAATAACATATATGCTTTGCATATAATAAATGAGCCCATTGTCGGACGTATACCACCGATGAAACTGCCATGATAGGGATGCAACCTCATACAAAATAAAGCGTTCGTCGGTATGAATATTATTAAAGTAATGGAAAACTACTTTTAATATATCACCAGTTATCCCATAGATCACTATTGAACATTATAGAAACAACAGATTTACTACTAGTAGATAGTAGACGGAGAAATGATTAAATGTTATTGGATGTTGGTGATAATTTATAATAAATATGCAACACTGTAAATTACCTTATTATGGGCTGTTATTATGTATTTCTGTAATCAGGAAATGTCCATAGTACTTTTTGACCTGACCCGGTAATTGAACCCGAGTCTAGAGCCGAATCTAGATCGGCAGTCGTATAGCTAAACGCTAGATCACCGAGGGCATAACTATAGGATTTTTTTTATTAATATATACATCTACATAATAACTATGGATATGAGTGAATCCCTCCTCACCCCTTGGTCGATTTGACTAACTCTACTTCGGAACGTCTGAATCTCAAGTGAAACGCACTTATTCTGTTGTATTCATTGGTTTAAAAATATCATACTCTTTCAAACCAATAATTATAATTCAACTAAAAGTAAAATATCTAGCTAATCATCACATAAAACTTTTAATTATGTAAACAAACGTACTAACTAGTATCAGAAATTTGTACAGTTAAACAATCGAACAACAATAATTACATTACACCCCCGGCATAATTTCGACGAAAACTGCAATGTACACATAACGGCTTTTCCAGCTAATTAATATCATTACTGCAATTTTACAATAAACAATCTGTCACGATTCGGACATAATTAATTTATTAAAAGCTACAGTTTGTCATATAAATAAACAAGTTTTAATGAATTATGACCAAAATATGTGTATCATTATTATCTGCTTATTATCTCCTCTATATGGGAGTGCAAATTGGACACAAACTACTACCAAGGTTATTATAGCAATTCCACTCACTAGGCAAACGGTTATTAACGTTTATTTTTATCGATTTGAAACTTTAATCTTAAGATAAATTTTACAAATATTGGGTGTAAATTGAAAGATGAAGTCATTGTATCTTAAAGTGAGGGACTTCTGAGTCATATTTCTGGTATAGACTTCCTTCTACTTAGCAGCAAAGCTATATTTATCTTAACCTCATACCAGTAGGTCGTTACAGTTATATTATTAGCAATGAAATATACGAATACATAGGATAATATTTACAATTCGCAAAAATTGAAACAATTTCTACAAACCAACACTTTATCTCCGTTGCAGCCAAAACCATGAGTAAAACCACATTAACTGTATTACGGCCGCTTTGTTCACTTTAAAACAATTGTCGAAACGAGAAGAGAATCCACAAATTCCAGTCATAAAACACTCATCAGGAACTTACCGCTGACGTTTGCTACGAACCATTGTTGCTGAGAAGCATCAAAATTCTTCGCGTCTGGAAAATTTCAGCCTTTGTGCGGGGAATGGCCGAACATTGAAGCCTCGCAAGTTACTTACTTAATCTCTGCTCCTCCCTCTTTGTGTAACAGTCATCAATACTTTTGGAAATTGCACCTCGAGCGGGTTTTGCGACTGGCCCTTGTTGGAGAGCTTATTGAAACTTCCGATTTTGGTTTACATTTGTGCAGTCACTACATTCCGCTTAAGTATTAATATAAAAGTGTAAGTTACAATTTATATCTTATATACATTAAAGCGTTACACAAACATTCTACAGTTTTGAAACATTAGTTTCTTCACACTCATAAATAAAAACCGTTTCAACCTGAATATGAAAACAACTGAAACTAATATAAAATACCATAACACATAATTATTCTAAACTTGTTTATTAAATTATTGCTACCTCACTACTTTGCGCACGCGTAAAAATAAAACCGAGATCTGTCTAGAAGATTATAGGCAAACCATAACCATAAAATAAAAAAAGTCACTTTAAATAGTGGAAATATTAGATCATGGCATTTCAATAAAATTAGCATTATAAATGGCAAAGTAATTAATTCGAAATAATAAAGAAGTAGAAAGGATCCTGACAAACCGTTTTAACGCAATAATAATAAATCTTTCTTGCAGCAGATTGTCCCCGGACGTTCTCTTAAAATTTCGTTTGCAGGAATAATGGAATAAGTTTAATTAGTTTCCTCTGCAGAGGTGTCTAGTCTTAATTAAGCTTTGGTTTCAACCATAATGTTAAGGGCTCCTTATTTGTTTCTGACAAGTATAAATCCTATTCTACTAGCCAATTGTAAACATTTACTTCAGTAAACATTTAATATTTTCTCATGAATTTTATCGTTCACTATTATTAATGTTTCTCATATTTGGTCTCATTTATACATACTGTATATAAGAAGACACTTTATTATTAACTTTTATAAGTTTTGCTTGTTAAGATCGCAGAGGTCGTTCTATTTGCTCAAATTCACTCAAATACGACATATTAATATCTATCATTCATTGTATTTTACTTTACTTCATTTTACGTAACATTAAAAATATACCACTTTTTAAAAGTAGTATTAAAAAAAGTAAATCAGTGATCATCGTCATATTATATGTTAAATAATTCTAATATTTTCAGGTATATTTAGATGAAATGTAAACCTTTGTGGAAAAAAAATACATAGTATTTTTTGTCATTAGGTTAACAGTCAAGCTACTAAATCGCAAAGTTCCTTTAAATTATTTCTTCAAACTCCAACAGTTTAATATACATAGAAACATGTTTTTGATGAAGACTTCAATGAAAGTGAATTTCAAATAAAAAAGTAACTTTTTTGATACTTTAACAATAAGCACAAAGAGTCTTCGTCTCTGATATCGGGTCTCCTTTTATTCGACTGCAATCCGCTTTCCTCAAAGGTAATTCGATACGTGAATTTTGTTCGTTTTATGTTCGCACTTAAGTATTGCGCCTTTAGTTTGTTTTAGCCGTAACTTTATACCCGCGAACTTGCGCCCCCTATTGACACTTCCAATCAAAACATGTAGGTAGAATGGAATCAATGAGAATGCTTTTTTTAGAAAATCGATAACGAGTTATATATTAAGTGAATTCTGAAGAGAACCCTGACAAAGGTTCAATTACAGCTTTGAACTCTCATGGAAGGGTAAGGACAGATTATATAAAAACAAATATACATAGTTAGATTACATACGTATTCGAGTATAATAAAATCGTTGTCATTCGATTTCTGATATTAAATCGATCTCTGTGTATAAACCGTCCGTTTACGATCATCGATATAATTCTATGGATATCGATGCCATAAAACAAACCGTGGGATTACAGATTTAAATTCGTCGATATCGGAGCAGTTAAAGGGGGCCTTTATAAATTAACGATAGCAATTTCCCTAATGACATTGTTAAAGGAAATTTAACGATTGGTTGTTCACAATTTTGTGCTTATGTATATGTTTTCTTGGTGTCAATATCATATGTTCATAAGTAATGCTTCTTGGGACGTTGGACGGACCACGATCTAGTTTGTCGTGAATAAGTTAAACTCGCACATACAATTTAAGATGCATACAAATATCTCACCGTTAACACTTTATTTTTATTAAATACACGTGTATATTCTCATTAATTTATAAATGAACTGTATTTACCTTTAGATTTAACAAATTACAACTAGATTGAAACACTTGTTTCAAGACTGTTTCGAAAAATAACATTTTGTAAAATTAGTTCTAAGCAAAACAAACTAATTAAGAAGGAAAAGCGCTATTTTAAAAACAAATCGCATCAAGAACAACGTCTGCTCAATTTCGTAAACTTAGTACAAGGTTTGTTACAAAATTAATTATCAAATGCCTTTATCAGGTGTAGCCTGAGGGCTTCGTTCAATCGGGATGTTTACTTAGATATGATTCGTGCAATCAAAAACAAATACTTTGAGATTGTTTTGTGTAATTAATATAAACGATGGTTGATTTACACATGAAAGTTTACGTATGCATCTCTATGTGTGCACATAAGTTTTCAACGAGTTTGTTTTATTTACTTTTTATATCGTTACATAAAGTGACTGTAATTTGTGATTTTATAACTGTACTATCATCACGATTTCTTCTGATGTTCAGTACGCTATATTTTGTTATCTGTAAGATGTTTTTTTTCTCTCAATGACTTTATATTTTATTTTTGTGGAGATGCCACGTTGAGAGGAGTGTATTCTTTTAAACTGCGGTAACAAATTGGATGTAATTAATAGAACATATGGAATGAATACACCTTCTTTCCATTCCTGGTAAAATATTTTTAGGAAATGAGTTCAATAATTTATAGATTATTCAACCGTAAATAACCCAACCAATCATTAAAAGTAATCTAAATGAATTATTTGAGTTGAAACATTTTTATGCTTAATATGATAATTATTTTCATCTAATAGCTTTTGTTACAATTGTGATTACGGTAATTGCCTTTGCAATTCCATAAAAAGAACAAGCAAAACCGATTTTAAGAAAATGAATTTAGCATAAAACCTCTTAAGTAAATAAAAATGTGTTTAGTGTCTATACTAATATTATAAAGAGGAAAGGTTTGATTTTTTGTTTGTTTGTTTGAAATGAAGGGACTCCGAAACTACTGGACCGATTTAAAAAATTCTTTTACCGTTGGCAAGCTACACTATGCCCGAGTAATATAGGCTATGTTTCATTATCAAAAAATTAGGGATGCTTATTAAAACTTGAATAATCTAACCCAAGGTGTAAAAAAATTAACAAAAAACTTCCTTTAATCACGTGCGCTGCGAAAACTATTAATGATAGAACAAAATGATGTATTACAATTTTTCAGGACACATCACTACCTATAAAAAATGTCGCGACAGCATGTCTCTATCTTTTATAGTTATGTCACAATAAGCGTCC
The DNA here is from genome assembly GCA_949316085.1 of Hypercompe scribonia. Taxonomy (NCBI): domain Eukaryota; kingdom Metazoa; phylum Arthropoda; class Insecta; order Lepidoptera; family Erebidae; genus Hypercompe; species Hypercompe scribonia. Next base: position 9,919,653 of record OX438981.1, on the reverse strand, counting down.
TTTTATTAAAAAAAAAAAGATATACCACCGCTAGAAAAGGCTCTTTATTCGTACCTAGGTATTGATCCTTATCAAAATAAATAAATCACTATTTAAGACTACTTCAATACCTTCATATTATCTTTTAAATGATTCGATTCGGATATTCCATTCAAAAGATATCACCAGTTTAAATAACAGAAAAAGCTCCACTCGGCTAGCTATGCGTTGAAGAGGTACTGGAGGGGAGTCAACATCACGAAATTAACTTGCCGCGCAGCTCATCCGAATATATTCACGAAAAAAAATTAATTTCTTAGTTTTTGGTTTTCAATGAATGTAATTTTTTTAGAAACTCACTGTAAAACATGGTATATTTTCTTTTATTATAATATTATGCCCGTTCGAAGCCGGGATGGGCTGCCAGTTATAAATATTAATTGAAAATTCGATTATTTTTAATAAAAAATAATGTATTTTTTACACATTACCAGATTTTAGACAATGTCGTGGAAAATATTTTTGCTGAAGCCTTAGGGACTAAGTATTAATGACGAGATATTATATTATTAATATAAAATATTAATAATATAATATCTTGTCGTTGAAAGACTGGAAATTACTCGTAAAATCAAAGGAGTCACGCTAAGGGCAATCTTTATTACTCTTTTTCGATCTTAATAATACATAAAAAATACTCAAGAAATGTACAAATAGAGCTTATATATTGCAATTTAACATATCAGCAGCGTAATCAGAAGCCTTTAACAGTCTACTGCTAGATATAGGCCTCTTCTTAGCAAGGAAGTTTTGGTCTACTATACCACATTGACCAGACGGGTTGGTATAGGTTTTATGTCAAGTTTTCCTTCTCTTAGCGGTGGTGTTGTCTTGCGTAATTTCTTCCTTAGACAACTCTTACGACACGGGATGAATAGGGATGATGACACTCTTTTTTCTTAATCTGTCACCCCATTGATTAATCTGACAATCTATAAACTACAAAAGCCAAGATGGTGCAAAGCTAGCTAAACAGTAAAGTTTATATCGGTACTTTTAAAGCAAAGAGAGATATACCAAGGTCATTTCACCGTTACCTATGAAAATAGTTTAATTTACACACGTCAATTTCACATAAATACAAATTATGTTGAAACTTTTACCTTAATTGTCATACTCACATTTTTATCTTCGATCGGAATGCGCCCGGTTTCATCAAATTAGACCCCACCCCGTAAGTCATGTGACTACCAAATTGTATTAGTTTACTGTTATTCTTTTTACTATATTCCCCTAAACTGGAGTAAATTGGCTTGAGATCACGCCATTGTAACCATAAATTATTGGATTGGTATTACGCTTAGCATTTTGTTTTTATGGCTGGTATTACTGGGAAATTATTTTCTGATACCACTAGCAGCAAGCAGAATGTACGTAACTTAGTTTATAGTTACACTTTCACATAATATTATGTACTACATAAAATAAATATTAATTTATTGATGAGTTATTAACATGGGATCTTATTTGATAATCATAATAAAAAAGTATGGTCTTAGTTTTATCTAGGAATAAGTTATTCGGGGATATAAAGTTCTGACGCATCGTGACCCTCTTGCTTGTACTTGATTGAGTCCATCTGTAAGTTATTGCCAGTCAGTAGAATATGTATTAGATACAGCAAAAGCACACATAATCGTCTCGTAGTTTACTCTAATAATTGATCGATGACATCTGGTTAAAATAGCGAATACTTAAGACGCTTACACAAGAATGTAACGTAATTGACACTATTAAAGGCATTTGAGAAATCAACAATATAAGACTGTCTAAGATCTTTTTGGTCATTTATGTCATGATAAACTATGTGTCTAAACAAATACTGTAGCAACAATATGAGTGCTTGCAAACCGCAAGACTACGCGAATGAATTAATAGCAAATTTAATTGAGTATTCTTGATAGCGTAGAGCACAAAACATGTATATTTTTGTATTTCAGTTGTTGTGTAAAATAATCATTGTATATTGTGCATCTAATTATGTGAAAGTACTCAGCCCTGCGTGTTGTCCGAAAGCAACGGTAATCGTTTCGATATTCCCTGTTTGCCCTTGAGCTTCGCAATTAGTTTAAATGTATGTCTCATATTACAGGAGTGCTGTTATAATTGAGTTTTATATTTTAAATGAAATTAATATTTTAACCGGTACAAATAAAATTAAAAACACAAACACAATTATCATTATATATCTGAATTTGATTAAATATTTCTAATTACAGGAAAGCAGTTATATACTGTTGTGGATATTTACCAATAATGTTTTATAACCCACTTAATTTTATATTGCTTATATATTTGTATATTAAGCAATTTATGATTGATTATATGATATATTATAATTTATTTATTTTTTATGGTTTATTTTATACTTTTTTATTACATATTTATTATATACACAGAAATGTTGAGGCCAACATATGCAGATATTAAATGCAATAAAACCAGAAAACACAATTAAGATAGTTAATAAGTTGTTTTTGAGTTTTCGATTATTACTATGACTCTATGTCGTTTGTTATCAGAAAAAATCGACATAGAGTCATAATAATAATCGATTTGAACTAAAAGGGCATGAAATGAATATCGAAAAACTGACGATGTCTATCTTAGCAGAATCTAAATTTTGCAAATTAATACAAAACTTAATCCAAGATCTATTATTCATTTGTTTTAGCGATTATAAAGGAGTCATTGTTTCGTGGTTAGTCAGAAATAATCGATATCAATCAAATCGGTGATTTGGAATCAGTTATCGAGTGGGCGGTTAAGGACTCTCGAATCGGTCCATATGCTCGTATTCGCACGACGGTCTAGTATGTACTTGTCGTTGAACGTCCCGGACACATGTCTAGTCGAACTCCTGTTTCAGCGGATTGGCTAATTGAAAACCTTTCATTTCTATCAGTTTGAAATTTCAAGTTCTACTATCTGTCATTACATACTGTCTAGTATATGAATTGAAATATATGACAGTATATGAGTGGATTATAAATCATATGAAAATTTAAATATATAAATTTAAATTATATTACAGTATATTGTACCAGATTGCCAAATAAAATTTCTTAATAGTATTCGATTTTTAAATTCTCAATGTAACATGTTTTCAGTATTTATTTTTTCATGTATTTTGCTAATCAAAATGGTTTCAATGTTTGTGTTCAAGTGTATGACAAGGGCTCCCTATCTTTGGTTCGTGGAGTCATAACCATAAATAGTAACAGCGGTTTAGGCAACAGTGCAATTGTTAGGCTTCTTTAAAGACTTTTATAGTTTCCTGAAACATTTATAACTCTCTACGCTTACTATGTTTAGATAACATATTTACGCATCTATATTTCAAACTAAAACAACATCTCTAAAGCTTAAAATATTGGGGTTGTAGACCAAACAGAGCGGTTCATCAGCGGTGGTGCAAATCAACACGCTTCCAACGTCTGATTGTTTAGATAATCGCGTGTCACCCAGTTAGTCTCTGCTCCAAATTAACGCGATTGCAGCCGACGATCACCCGCTTCGAGTGAACTTCAACCCAATCAGGCACTCGACCGACTTGTACCAGCATGAGTATTGTGCTGTCTAAAATCATTTTGATGAAACTATTTATTTTTCAATTGATATTAAATTTGACAAATGTATTCTTATGTAGTCTCCAGCTGATTTAAACTGAATTCAAGTTAGGAATGTGTGAGCTTAAAGTTTGATAGTTACTTTTATTTACGTACTTATTAAATACTTGACATACAACATAAAACCTAGAGGACATTTACTCTTTTTAACGCCAATGATATTAAAAATATATACATATAGTATATACTCACAAAAGAACAATCGTAAACTGATAGTTATGCATCATATCAAGAAAAGCACTATCACGTCATCGCACCCAATAAAGCATGGTGCGATATTTTTTCCTGTCGAGAAAATAATAATAAATATACTTTTAGGTTAAGTTATCCTTTAAATCCACTTTGATTAAAAACGCCCTATTATTTCCTGACTCAAGTATTTTAACGTAAATATAATTTGTCTATCCAAACCGTTAAAACGAAGAAAGAAAAACGAGAGAAATATAAGCACTGTCGTCAATTACGAAGCTTAAAAATATCTTTGATATTTTTCCTTCTAATTTCTAAAAAATGGCTCTCAATCCTTTAAACTTTAAAACCGTTCGCAATAACTTAAGATTCATTCGTGTTAACCCTGCAAAATCAGTAACGCAGAGAATATTTTTTCACAAGCGGCTTACCACTTCACTAACCCTGAATATTTTAGACATTTTGTTAATATCCTAATCCTCCTTTTTTCCTCGGCTCGGACTTGTAGGGAAGTCAGCATTCACTGTTAACAGTTTCATGATTAATGACTGAGAACTCTTTGATGGCTTTTTAATTAGAGCTAAAATAGGGGTGTAATACTGGTTGGTAGCGGGCGCCGACGTCGGCTGCGGGAAGGTTGCTGCGGCCACAGCTATATTTCATAGAGGGGGAGAAGCGGCTTTGAATTTGCAAGGCTAATAAATTGCGGAATACCTAGGCCTTATTGGCTCAACGTTTAATCGTTCGGGCCGCACTGGATTATTTTTAGCCAAGTTCCCGGTGCTTCTTTGTGTTACTGTAGCAACTGGAAAGTAAAATGCTAAACGTATTCTTGCCTTTGTGCGCGGCCCGAGACGTAAGAGCGTTTACTTATCGGTAACATAGGAATGAAATTTCTAACTTTGCATTACAAATTTATTTCCTCCGGCCGTGGCCTTCCACTTGCCTTTCAAGTTATTACAATCCGTCAGTGAAAATTGCGATTAATATTCAATATGAACAGCCTGTTTGAGTGATTGTTTCTATAACGGTGTACAGATCGGCTTTGAACAATGAAAATGTTATTAATTGAAAGAAATGAAACGAGCTTTTAACAAATTTCTTAAAATAAATGTCAAACATTCATTTTAGTTAAAATATTAAACTTTGGGCGTCATAAATATTAATATTCATGGCTATTTCAATTCGTTATTTTAACAGAAGCCTAGTTCAAGGAGGAACTTATTTCTAGATATTTTTTCTAATAAATATAGATAGATAAATAGGAAACTCTTTATTTGTACACCGTATTATATAATTTTAGTGAGGTACATGCAATGTCAGATATATAGTGTGCAAAAGACGACCTTATTGCCAAAAGCAATATCAAAAATATATTGATCGGAAACAAAATTTAAGACACAAAAAAAAAATTAAGAGTATAATATTCATTATCTTCAATAAATTGTGTTCTTAAGTATTTTCACAAATTTTACATTTATTTATTTTTAAATTTTGTTTTAACTACGATATTTCACGAATAAAAACAAAAATCACATCTCTGGTAAAATACATTGTTTTGTAATTGATTGTGTTGATTTGACTTACATGTTCTTTAATATATGTTACCAATAATCCAAAGAATATTTTTAAGACGAATAAATTAGTAACCCGAAGAAAAGGAGAAATTCGGGCCAACTGAATTTACTTTCTTTCTTCCATCAAATCAAAACGGATTTATTTACATTTTTAGTAGACAACTTTTATCAACCAGAACAAAGACATTTTGAGATCTAAACACAATTAATTATCTTATCACACGGTGTTTTACTATGTATCTACTTAAATATAAAACTACTATGATACTTGAGTCTTAATATCTACATTTTTATGTATCCTATTTGTACACCTAGTCAATATTTTATTTATATGAGACAACTAGCTGACCTGGTGACCTTCATACTGTAAAATGTTATTTTTTTAACTTTTCCCGGGCTGATTTCTGAATCTAAACTATTCAGGGCACCACCCAAATGCATTCAAAAAAATTCATTGAAATCGGTCCAGCCGTTTAAATAATATATACAAAGATGAAGCAATGACTCTATCTTTGCAAATTTTGATCGTTAAACTGAAACCCATGGTATTCTTATGTAATGCCATCTAAAGCAAAATAAGGACAAAAATAAATGTGCTACTTACTTAGATCAGTTTGTTCAAATAATTGTTTTCTTTCAGTATCTCAATTAAATTTTTATATTCGGCAAACGTAATAGCTTAATATGCTACTCTGATGTTAATATTAGTACATGGGGTTTGGCTGCTCCATTATTAGTTAAGTTTAATCTTTGATCTAAATTAGTAAAGCTTTCCAATATCTCTACCTCAAAGGGTAATATTGTCGCCTTTTCTCAAGATACGATAAGATAACCTCTTCATAATAGATTTTAATATTCAAATTGAGCTTCAAGAAATTATATTTATTAAATGTACAATTTTAAATCTATTGTGTAAGTGATTTTTACCAAGTGGGTGTTTTACCATATATCTACTTGAATATAAAACTATGTTTTTCTTTCATTCCAAAGATAACTACTAAACAATAATAATGTGTTTTCTGATAGAGAGTATCATTTTCAGAAAACTATTAAAAACATACGATAACCAACGCGTGAAAATATACACATAGAGAGAGTAATAGGTGGTATGAATAGTAAGAGGTTTATTTATTTATTGACAATAATAATAAAGGTAATAAGGTAATAGTACATTGCTTAATTTTAAAATGATTTTTAGTATTTCCCCAAAATTCAGTAACGAAACAATAAAATCAAATAAATATTCACACAAAATAAAAGACATAGTCTTATGAACTTATCAAATTATTGTACTAAACAATTGTCAAGTAGTGCAGAAATATTAGTAAATAAAATTTATAGCACGTAGTTCACACATAGTTACATACAAACTACACATAACACTACACTCACACTTTAACTTAAAATTCATGAAACTTTTATTCTTCCAGTCGATAATCATATTCATGTAATGTATAAAACATAAATATCGAACATTTTATACAGCTCGTTGTCACTACCATTTGCCAAGTCACGAATTCCTTGAGGGGAGGCAACCGAAAATATTCGTATTACCGCCTGGCCACGTCGAAAACAATGACTAGCCAAAAAGTACGAACTAAGCAGCCACTTTAAGCAATTAGAACAAACAAAACATTTTTATGCGAAGCTCGTTCGACTTGACTTTAAGGGTTTTCCTTGTAGCGCTTAGATGAATTTGTTCGCTCCAGGCACTTATTGACATTATAAATATTATGTATTAAATCGCTCGATCGTTCAATCTCATTTCTTTTAATATTCTCCTGAAACAATTAATCTTGTTATCATTTCTATACGTGGTGAACTTAAACGTAATATCACTCAGGTTTTCTAAATTTAAAACAATGCTGAACATCGACAGACAAGACTATGTACACTGCCATATGAGACAATATTCTTTGTAAGAGCAAAGTAAATCAGAAATAATAAAATAAGAGTTGAATTCCCTCATTTAATCATTTTTACTTTCTTACTTTTATCGTATTGATTAAGCTCAATGTGGGAATAACATTAAAAAAAAATTTTATAGCATATATTCTTATTTAACATTTACCGTTCAAATAACTATATGTGTAAGATTATTTATTTTGTTTAAGCAGTACCAATAACATAACCCCCCCCCCCCACTAATATTAAAAAGTTAGTCACATAAAGAGAAATAGCGCTAATTGTTTTAATTTTTACTGGACTTCAACTACAAACAACTACACGATCCATTTCATTTAAATTAAACAACTTTTTACCCCAGACATTTCCATTTTTTGTTATAATAATACTAGGCTATTAGATACATAATTGTTTCCACACTACAAAGAAATATTAATTAGTGTTTTATACATATATAGAAGTTAATTACTACATCTAACATGTCTATATCACATAGTTAAGTCACAGCTTATACACTGCTTCCATTGTTACCAACATATAATTTACGATAGATCGCTAAGTATCCGAAATCTATTTGCATTACGCCGCAGGACGGGACTCAGATGTTCAGGAAAGTCTGTTGTGATATATGGATGTTATTACTAAAACAAACTTTTAATTGTACATAATCCCCGTGTTGTATTGTAAATTTTGTATAAATAACTTTTAAGATTTAAAACTGGTTTCGTTGTTTGAGTTGCTTTTCTAGGAAGGTAAATTTAAATTCTTTCGCAGACGAGTATACGATTTTAGAGTTTTACTTGATTAATAAATTTAAATTCTCGCGAAAGATTTTATAAGTAATTTAATTAATAATTTTACGCTGTTTACAATTCAGTAAAGAGCAAGTTAATTTATAAGTATTCTTAACATTTAGGATTTTGTATATTAATTATTTATTTTGGGTACCGTCAAACATTATCTTATTATCTCAGTTGTTACGTCATTATATATTTTAATTTTAGTACATTTGCATTTCTCTGCAGTACAAAAGTAAAACACAATAATTACAAGTATAGTGTTTGCCACCACAATTGTGGTTGTACTTAAATTAAAATAAATCGCTTAAATTAATTAAGTATCTGATATTTTAAAAATATTGAACTACAGTTTAGAATGAAAATTAGTTAGAAATTAAACAAACTCAAAATCAATATCTACGTTGGTTAAATTTTGTTAACAATAATTAAACTTGCATTAACTAAAACATGGGAGAATCGCAAGTTGTTCGTCACAACCGGGCCCCTATTTAAGCAATTTGCTTAAGCTACTGGCAAAATGTTTTCCTTTTCGAAACTCACACAAAACAATTTCTCACAGACTCGGCTCTGTCCATTCGGTACCCGGAGGAGCAAGTTTAACTCCAAACAATAGTTAAGCAACAAAGAAACTTACCGAACAGCGTGCTGCGGCCGAATGGTATGTGTGTGAATCGGCTTAGGACACCAACTGTCTTATACGCCTCGCGGACTCAGTGATTAGTACAAACAAAAACTTACAATGTTAATTCTCAACCATTTTCATGTTAATATTTGTCTAGACTGCTTCTCTTGTTGAGAAGAATCGTAAAAATTAAAAAGACTTGTAATAGCATAGAAGTTTTAGAGTTGCATTCTTTTTTCTTTATAAAGTATGTTGCATACCACAATATTTTTAGTTCATTTTTAACATGCTTTTATTAGTTTCAACTGTATGTTTTTTATAACTAACATTTTAAAATGTGTTTTTTAGTTTTTTAAACTATACTTATACATTTTCTAGCAATATATAATAACCAAAACCAATGGTATAGCAAATACTAAACTTATTTCAAACACTTTTTATAGTACGGGATGGCAACCTGCTATTGAGACAGCCGGTGATCTGTAACCACTACTGTCCATGAACACCTGCGAGTCAAGTCTCAAGTGTCTTTGAGTCCTCCCCCAGAGTCAGGGAGAAGAAAGAACCTAACTCACTCCGCAAAAAGCTAGGAATTACTTAACATAGATTTCTTTTTTTTTTAAGACAACTCCTTCGCTAGGAATATATCCTGTGTCGTGGACTTCACAAACATTAACAAAACGGATACAAAGGACATCCAAACTTAGAACAATAATTTATATATCATAAAAGTGTTGTCCCTTTTGGGATTTGAACCCACATTCGCTCAGCGCAGTAGGAAACGACGTGACGACCACTTTAACCTCTGCATCATTCGTATGCCCTTAACTATTCGTGAATTCGTGGTATTAATCTGGTTCGTCCATTAGTACCGAAGTATTTACTCTTCCACGCGCAAATTATACCGTCACATCCTATGGCAGATCTCTGCTGGACATATACCTCTCCCATCGCATCAGACCAGTGTGGTGTGTTAGAGAGAGGCCAATAATAATTATTCAAATAATTCCATATCACTATCATAACTGCTAAAATATTCCATAATTTTATGTTTATTATGAAGATAAATATTTTTGAAATACCAACTGTCCGCATAACCGGCCAACGTTGACAAATAAACCAATTTTCGAGTAGTTACTAGAATTACCTACGTCTATCGGAGACTAACCCGAAACTTATAGTGAAATAAAAGTTCATCTGATTACTATGTGAGTGCCTATTTTTAATTGCTATTTCGTCATATTAAGGGTAGCTTAATAACTTCAACTTAATACTTGAGCATAAAAAGATATATATGTTTATCTCTTGCAATGAGAACTAAGGTTGGACTGAAAACTGCCGGTAGTAGCTTACAGTTATAGTGATGAAATTTCAAGAAATCTCTTCGATGTTTAATAAAGAGTTTTTTGTACATTTATAAAAAAGAAGTATCTTTTATTGCCATATTAATAATATAATGTTGTTGTCTTGTTACTTATACAATTTATACCATAAATTCGTACCATATTGAGTATATAACACATCGAATTTCTACTCGACAAGAACTTTGGTTGTTTATAAAGTCTTGCAATTTTCCTTACCCCCGTATCGGCGTGGCGCGTAAGGGGTGCTGATTTATTTGCGGGCATGAGGCGTGAAGGAAACGAACTGCCCCGGCAAGATGTACGACGCAACCACGCTGTAACTACGCTGGAAAGCGTCTTAGATCACACGGAAAGCTATGTGCAGAATATCTTAAAACGTGTGTAGCAATTTTCGCAGTTCAACGTGAGCAGAATGTTGTGACGAATTTAATATTTCAAAGGGTAATCTGTTTTGATAGTAAAGTTAATATGTAACTACCTTTATGGTTAAAGTATTACTGAACGTGTTGTGGTAATTGTTCGAGATAATTTATTTACGTAAGGAATAAGGATTCAACATCATTTCAATCCATTGATACACGGGTGACAGTTGTCGTGGTAAGTATGTACACGATGACTGTCATGCCTTATACGGCCCCAAGCGAGGCGGGAAAAGCATTTTACTAGGTCACCATAGCATACTATGGTGTTTTTTTTATGATTATTTTTTATTTATTATATTATTATATTTTTTTATTTTTATGATTTAATGCTTTTTTTACAATGCAGTATGGTGACCTTAGGTCACTGTCCGTCTGTCTGTCTGTTAGGTCATTGTCTGCATTCGCAATGAGTATGGCGACCACAACTCTTGGATTCTTTTCATACTTTCCATCAGGTAGAGTGGAGTCACTTTGGCATTCTTTTAAAATAAAAAATAAAAAAAAATGAACATAAAATATTAACAGTCATTTTAGGACTTTGCTTGATTCAATGTTTTTATAATTACTTATCACTAATTACTTGCCAAAAATTTTAACAAGAAAACGCATTATTTGCACAGTGCTGGTTGGTCGTAACCATCGTAATGAGAGGACTTGGTTTTCGGTCTAAGCATCGTCCAAATTCCTCTCACGGAAACTGTCATCGTGGCCAACGATTAGTCAAGTTGCTAAGTGCTACTTGCCGATTGTTTTTCTCTTTGCCAATGTCGGAAACTGTAATTTATGCGACTTTGCAATTCCACCACAGCTTCGAAATTTGCAATCGCCGTATATCCCTGCAAAACCGAAGGTTTATTTATGGGATTGAGAGTTAACTTTTGAACTAAAAGTTTTGCGGGTGCAGCGGTCGCCAGACCTTTTTTTGTTTGCAGTTGTTACTGACTCTCAGGGATAGTGTTCTGTATTCAGATATATCTACGTACGATTCCTTTTACAGCTGTCTTATTTGGTTTGTATGTTTGTCTACAGTTTGTAGTTTAAAAATATTTATCGGAGTCAAATTAAGAATCATGGGAGTTTGTATCACAAAGTCTTTAGATGACCTACTAGGATTGCAACGGAAGATACATGGTATATTGCAAACAAAGTCTTCTTCAGTTTCAAATGCTAAAAGGTCTTTCTTGTTACTATAATAAAAAAGTGGCGCAATAGCTCAAAGTGGAACCACTCGATTTCACTTTAAGAAACTAAATATGAATAAGTAAAGCAATTATGTTTTTAATAACGCACAACAACAAAAAATGCGCCGCTTGGTATCAAGAAGTTATAAAAGTACTTTTAAAGTTGTTGCCATTTATTTCTATATATTCTATTTCTATTCTATTCTACTTCTATATATTAGTTTCATGCTAAAAAGACAGGATTTATAAATAAAGTTTGTCTAAAAAGCTTAGTTTGTGTAGGTATACGAGTACGTATGAAAAACTGATTGATGGTAATGATCATTAAAAATATACACTCCAAAAATTTTTTGATAGATATCACAGAGTCGACAAAGAGAAAACTAAAGAAAATTGGTACTAAAGAAAATTACAAATATCGTGGATTTCGCAGTGGCCCTTATTCTGTGCAATTGTTTACATTGTGTATTGACAGGCAATGTTTTCTCTAAAGAGGTCAAAGCAAACAGTATTGGAGTAAGGGTGCCGACGTGATTGCGCCAAGGAAGCTTTTAGACTTTGTTTGTATAATCCTCACCCTTTGATTAGCTACTTTAGGTTTCACTCATGTAAAAGGAATAAGAAAAACTTACTTTAATTTTATTTGTCGGCTTTATCTGACCTATTTTCAGGATTGAAGTATACCTTTTTAAGGTTTTACATCTGGATTGAATGTAAATCTACTTCGACTGTGTTGACAGAAAACACTTAATATTTTGGATTTTATAAGTATGCGTTTTGTATAATTAATGCAACAAATCCAATCAAATCGAATCCAACACAATTACTAGCACTTGGAAACTTAAATACTCTTCTTTCGCCGGTGAATTTGTTTAAAAAGTATTAAGTGGTAGTAAGCTACTAATAATATATTTCAAATGTCAAAGTGTCAAATGCTCCAACTAGCAAGCTCTCTTAGCTTTTTTTTTATTCTATCTTAAGAGCCTGCCAAAGTGACTCTACTCTGCCTGATGGAAAGCATGAATAAAATCCAAAAGTTTTTGTCACCATACTCATCACAAATGCTGACAACGCAGTATGGTGCCCACACTATGGCGGCCTTGTGAGATGCTTTTTTACACCCCGCTTCGGGACATAAAAGGCATGTCAGCCATTGGGACAGTGTAAGGCTTACACAGTAACCACGATAACTGTCACCCCTGCATCAATGGGCTTAATGTGTTCTCAGGACATTCAACATATTACGAGGCAATATCTGAACTGCACCTCAAATTTAAGGACAATAGTCCTTAAATTTGAAGTGCAGTGTTCATATTTTTCCAAAATATCTTTCTTACATTTGGTTAAACTTTCCAAAAATGAACTTTGTTTACTCTTGGCAATGATCATAAATGTCGACTTAGTTTCGATTGATATAAATATTTTTTTTGCCCAGAGTCTCGTCGTAACACTCGATCTTCATTCACGCGAGTCATTTTTCCTACTTTCATTTATAACTTTCGTTCAAACAAAACTTGGGACAGGTTATATCAAATAGCTATGTAATAAATGTTAAAAAAAAATTGTAAACGGAATTAATACTTTAAGAATTTACTTAGCTTGGAAATATGTTAGTTTCTTTGTAAAATTCTGTATTTTCAAGCATATCTTTTTGATTGATTAATTCTCTAATCATTACTAAGAGATAAAATGAAATAAAATATATTTCGTACATTTGGTACATAATGTCATCTAGTTTCAAACTAAGCAGAATTTGTGCTATAATATCTAGACTGACTGATAGAATACTGATACAATTTTTTTTTCTAAATACATATGTATGTATTATACGAAGAAAATACCCAAACTTCAAAACATCGAATCCGGGAATCGAAACCGAGACCTCAAGCACAGTAGTCGCATTCACTACCGCGGCGCCACTTACTTGTGATCAATGTGTTATATTATAATTTATAGAAATTTAGTCCCATTTGTTTTTAATTTTATACTCGTATTACGCTGAACACAATTATGTACTTAAATACTTCAATGTGGTTTGTTTCGCTAAGTTTAAATATGACCTTAACAAATAAATAATACCATTTTTGATTTTAGTAAATTAGTACTATTGAGTGTCCAATAAAATAAGTTTTACAAATCTTGACTAGAGCTATTTGATAACAACAAACTACAGCAATGGCTGCCATTCTACATAAACTATGTAAAACTAAACACATCACAGTGCTTGAAGTATAAAAGAGTGAAGAGCTTAGATCCTCCCACCTCTCAGAGGCAATAATTAAAACATAAGGGTTAAGGGGGTGAGGGTGTAACTACTAAGTGGAAGCGATGACGGTTCTCGCAGTACCGCTTCCGACGGCTTGTTACACAACAGAAAAATACATACTTGCGTAAATTATGTCTCGTCACGTTCGTTCGCGCGTTTCAATTGAAAAACTTTCCAGTTAATTTTAAAGGGTTTTTTGGGAGATAACGTGGAACTGTACACAATTTTTTTTTAGAAAAGCCTTAAACTTACTCTGTAAGAACGACACATTATAAGAAAAAAAAAACTATCGAAACCGAAAACATATATCACTTTATTTAGTTTTGCGAAGAGAAAATTATTTCTTGTATTAATTTACTTTTTATAAATTAAATACGGTTGGCCTCATGAAAAATATGATAGTAATGATAAAGATGTCACAGTGACGATAACGATATAGTAATGATAGTACGTTTCACATTAACTCTGAGTTATTGATACCGGATGTAATAGTCTACGGCTTACGAATGCACCTACTCAAACAATCCAAAATACACACCAAACGATAACATCCTGTAGAACTAAAAACTACTTCAAAGCGAAGGGCATGTTAGTTTATTCTCGCTTTACCGTCGTTGCACTCTCGGTTGGTTTGAGTAGGTATCGGGGCGCTAAATAACAAAAGTTTATCGTATGTACTGCTAAAACAATGAATCCAAAGTATGTAAAGTAAAAGGGGTGTCGCCGGTACGATAGTTTTGATGACGGCCCACCGATGCGGAAGGAAGCCGCACTCGACTTTTTTCAAAATGGCTGCCTGTCACACGTCATTTTGACGCGTGGATTAAGAAATGTAAGATGGCTGCGTAAAAGGGGTAAGCAAGTTATTTTGGAAGCCTGCAATTGTTATCAAAACCCGATCGCATAGTTCGACTTACATGCCAGTTTGTATAAAGTTTGTCATTATGGTTAATGCTGCTGCAAAAAACAATTTTTATTTCAAAATTGCCCACTTAATTCCCTTCATTTCGACACCAATACAAAAACTTGTAATAAAAGTTTAAATAAAAACATTTTGGTTTCTATGTATTTAAATTATAAAACTTGTTACTCAATAAAAAGATTACTAGATGTAGTTATTCCTACTTTTGTATTCATGAGTTTTTATTTTGCTGAATATTACTCTAAAAATTTTAATATATCAGTTCAAAGCACTTTTGAAATATAGATGTGTAGTTACTGTGAGAAGGTACGTTGCATGTATCAGTAGGTACATAAAACATTCTCGATGCTCAAAACATCCTTTTTTCAGCTCTCAACTTCTTTCGCTTTATCTTTAACATTTCAATTAAAAAGGCCACTCTTTTCCATTGCCCTCTTTTTATATGACCTACAACCTTTTTATCGCGCGGCCGAGTTTCTCGAATTGTAGTGTCAAAACGGCTTTTTCTCTTAAATCAAAGTGAAGCAGCTCTTAGGCAACGGGCAGAGCAATATGAAACAGGTCGAGGCGAGTGATCCGCACTCCAAAGGGCTCGACCGTCTCAGATGTCGCTCGGAGAGCCCATTCGCGGGCCCCGGCCACACCCTCCACTCGACTCGCACATAAGCCTACGAACGGCCCGCTTTATTTATTATGTACAGCCATTAACGCCACTGCCATCATGGCGGGTGAGTTTTTCAATTTTTAATTTCCCTCTTACCGCCGCGGTGACACTCAACAAACGCTAACGGATTGACACTTAAGTTGTAACTCATTGCGTTGCCACAATTACCTACTGACAACTTAATGAGTTTCTACACCCAGATAAATTGCTTTGAACTAGTAATTTTCTTCTCGCATTTTATCAAGATGTTTACGATTTACGTAGCAAGAACTGAGAAAACTTTTAATCTTCAGTCTTACGATTTAGTCTACTTTAAAAGCTATGTTAATACTAACGAAAGCCCTTTTCTAAATATAATATCATCAGTTCTTGTTCAGTATATAACAAAATAGGTATGTTTAAGCACTGTCCCTTTAATTTTTTCATTGCATCATATCAATCTCGGTATCATAACTAGTTAAAAATATTTTGAAGTCTTTGGAAAACGGCCATCAGTATTAAAAAATTAACAAACTTGACGAAGACCTAATTAATTATAGTTTAGGAATAATTGATAAAATGTATGTTTTAGTTATAAAACATGTAATATCAATAGTTTCCCTTTACTTAATGGATTAAAAAAATGTTACGCTGTGCATTAAGCCTCGGTTTTATGTACCACAAATGTAACTGTACATTTTTTTCTCCAAATCCGTCGATGAGCCCGTAGTCACAGTGTCATTAACACGTGTTAATTCTCGATACGTAAGCACGTTGTTAATAATGAGTATTTGTCGTTCGAATTCAATATGGCTTCCTCTTATTCCCTAACACGCACCCAAAAGTTTAATGTAAGGCTTCTAAAGCTGCCTCGCCCAAAATGGCGTCCATTCTTTTAATACTTTCCAGTGGCTACTAGTAAAAGCGAGAACGAATACCGACGAAATCTAGACTGACAGAAGTTTGACTATAAAGACTGAGTTAAAAGCATTGGTCTTTACACGGTACGAGTTTCGGGGTCGATAACAGTTAAATGTAACGCTACAGGGAATGAGATGCGTCCAGCGTCTGCCAAAACTGTCCGCACAAATGTCCGTTCGACCTGGACTCAGACACGACTTCCCACTACTGCTACCACAAATTTATTTCATTAAATTTAATTCTAAACTCTCAGGGGTCGCCTGGGAATTCGGTCAGAGGCAAACGAGTTAAAGTTCACAAGTACCTACTTGGTAAATTAATCTTAAGGGAGTTTCGATGTTATCCTACTCCGCGGACTTGAGTGCGCTAAGTCTGTCGGACGCTATAAATTAACAAACCCTCGCCGGTAATTAAGCGGGAGGTGTGCTTCACATTGAGTTAACGAACAAAAATTCAATTAACCCAAATTGTGTTATAACAATTTTTCAACACAGTAGGCTTTATTTACATATCACCTTTACATAAATCAGTTCAGCTTTGTCGTCTTCGTTGCCGTGTCTGAAGTATATTTTTTTCTTCAAAAAGATGTTTTAATTACAAATCCCATTACAAAATTTTATGTTCTTATTAAAAAGGAAATATTAATGTTAGATGAAAGCACTCACCGCTCAGTCAGGAAAGTTTCAGAAGGTTAGACTTTCTGATAACTGTAGTAATGGCCTAGCTTCGTCCTTTAAAAATGTTATATTGCTTTTGTAGAATTTTCGAAGAGAAATTATTTAGTATTTTGTTTTGGAGATCCTTAAGGGAGACCTATGTCCGACAGTGAACGTCTTTGGACTAAGATGTTGATGATGATGAAATTATTAAATATTTAGTTGCTGTTTATTCGAAAAAGCCGAGAAAAAATTTACTTTTATACTATAGAGTGTTTGTTTACTAAATAACCTTTAGAATATCTTACATTAAATGAATAATTTTCCTTTTTTTACAGGTAAGACATTGTACAAGACTTAAGATACTACTAGTATACAAGGTAATTTTAATTAAGTAGCGAGGTAATTACCTAAAGCGGGACTTTAAAATGAAAGTCTTGTTTATGAAAGTTGTAGTTCTTAATTAAATAGACCCTATGTTACGGTAATTACGTGTAAGGGACTTATAAAATATACTCTCATGGTATGGTACATCGTAAAAATCATTATTTATATCGAGTTTAATATCTTCATTCACAAATTGAGGATTTTCATGTAAAAGTAAGTTATTTTATAATTTCTATTTCAATTATCCGTCTATTGAATATTCAGTTATACTTTTTGTATACTAAAAAAAATGAAGTTTAGTATAATTATGTGGATAAAACAGATGAATTATGATAATAACGGTATATGTTTATATTATACGTATTTACAACAGCGGTTCTACTGACTAAATCGTAAATATTTTTTAATAAATTGTCTTATATGTAAATCTAGACTGTACCATAAACTTTTACAGCACAAATTGATAATTAGTCTCTATGGCTTTTGAATGACTTTAACTGCTATAGTACGCCATTTGTACAAAATACCTGAATAAATTTCCAATTGAATCTCTTACCGAACTGATGATAATGTAGCTGTAAGACAATATTCTATATTAAATAAATAAATAAATATTTCGGACATTTGACACACAATGTCATCTAGTTTCAAACTAAGCAGAGCTTATGCTATGATAACTAGACTGACTAATAGAATACTTATATACTTTTTTTTTGTAAATACATACATATTATACATAGAAAACACCCAAACTTCGA
Source organism: Hypercompe scribonia (assembly GCA_949316085.1). Classification (NCBI taxonomy): domain Eukaryota; kingdom Metazoa; phylum Arthropoda; class Insecta; order Lepidoptera; family Erebidae; genus Hypercompe; species Hypercompe scribonia. The sequence goes on along the minus strand of OX438981.1, from coordinate 9,901,372 downwards.
AACAAATATTTGTAAATCATACAAACATTTGGTCCGAACCGGGAATTTAACCCGAGACCTCAAGCCCAACAGTCGCAATCACTACCACTGCGCCACCGAGGCAATTATATATTATATGTTAGATCTAATATACTAAACGTAAATCACTTCAAGAAATCAGACCTGACGTCTGGTGAAAGATTACATTTGAGAAAGAAGGTTCTATCTATACTATCACTTAGTTTCCTATCACTTCATTGAAGATCATGTTTTTGGGTAACCAATGGCAGTCCTTTACTCTACTATTCACTTTCTATATGAGTGTCTTCATGGGGACTTCAAATTCAAATATTAATTACTGTTTCTATGCTCAAGCCTTGTGCCAGGTCTTACAAAGAAATCAGCTTCTCAAACATGTCTTTATATTCTTCCTATTTATCTCTAAGAAATGTCATTTTCGTTGATAATATTGGTCTGAATGTCTAACTATGTCTAACGCATAAAACTTGTTAAATTACCTGCCATTTTTCATTTTAATCTGAGTGACGTGTGTATTGTAAATTATACTGAAAGAAATTAAGTTTTACTGCTGCATTGCTCGAGTACAATAATCGAATGCTAAGTCAAAGATATACGTCTTAATATGTTTAGTTTTCTAACTAAACATGTAGGTTCCAGCTAAAATGCACATGAAGAATTATAGAAAAATATAATACTTCAAATGCATGTTAACTGGAAACTACAAAATATTTCTGCGAAATTATCATCGGTTGAAACTTTATAACCAACACACTTAAGTATCCATTAAAATTCGTTAAATGAGTCGCCTCTCCATTTGCATATTTTGCTACGTCGCCTGCTTTGTCCAAACTAATACAGTTGCTTCATTTCCAAGCAGTCCCTAGGCGGTCGTACCTGCTTCTTTACTCACCACCCCGTGGTACAGAATTAAATGTTGATTAATATTGTACATTTTAAGGCTCTACTGTTGCTAAGAAAACCATTCAGGTATTAAAACGAGAGCCGCTTCGTAACTACGCACTAGAAAATTATAAATTATTCAAAATACCTATGTTTCTTAAGAAATTGATGTTCAGTTTTAGATGTTTGTAAGTAAAAACCGCATAAGTATCACATATTTTTGGCTGATCCCAAGCAATAGACGTCGATATTTCCAAAAAAATGTACAATATAAAATACGAGCTCAGCTACCTTTGTAAATGAATAAAATAGAAACTAGTTGGCGTATTGAATTATATTGGCCGTAACACGTTGGCAATAAGTCACGCAAGCTCGCAATAAAAACATTTTTCATGAAAAGTAATATGATAGTACTTGGAGCCGTACAAGGCTTTAAAACAACTATATCATGATACAGTGTTAACAATCAGATGCTCCCTATCGTTCGCCATTTGGTCGAACTAGAAATAAATTGTAATTTTCCCATGGAGCGTGGAGTCCTCTAGGGACATTTGCTGTCAATCACTCGCCAGTCACCATAATAAATCGCATAAAATATTTACAAACCAAATCCTGTGTGGCCGCGAATCCATTATAAATGGCCTTTTATAAAAGTTCGCCCTATCATATTGCCCTGGGGCGGCGTTTAATAAGGTGCTTTTACCTCGTAATCGTTACTTATTGATGTTCTTACGTCTAGACGCGTTCGTTTCCTACCAGTTTTCCAGTATTCGCTGTCACGAACATGTGAATTATTTAGTTGTTGCTGCAATTTCTGTTTCACCTGCATGAACGTCAAAGATTACTTTAACTATAGTAATTAGCAACTGTGTTGACCGACACGAACCATCAAAACAAGTGGAATTGTTCGTAACTTTTCTTATTAAGCATTGATTGATACACGACTCTTTGGCTCAAAAATGCTGAGTGTTCGAACAAATTTCGTGTGATCGTCCATTTCATCGTTGATCATTGTCAAAAAGTAAATTGATGTTTGACAAAGTGAAGTCACCATTGAAGTTAAGCCGGGGAAGCTTTTAAGGATAATTAATGTGCACTGAATTTTGAACTTTGAAAGAGAATTTGGTATAAGATAACAACCGAGAACAATTTCATGGCTGAAGTGTTCATTCCATTGATTTTAGGGAAAATAATAAATTGCGTGTTTTATAACAGTTTACTTCTTTATTATATTAATTTCATACATAATATTTCTATGAATTTATTATTTTTACGAATTATTAAAGAAATTTAAAAGTAACATCAGTATACTCAGTGCTGAGTTTAAGATATTTCTAAACATTTTTTATTTATTTATTTACATATACTATATTAATTTTATATAGAATGCGGTAATATTTTTTCTTGTAGGAAACACCTTAGTACTTAAAGTATTATAAAATTCTGCACAAAACTCATTTAGAAACTTTTCTCATTTGTTGTCAAAGGGCATTGTACTCATATATTGTTATCTCGCTTTTAATTTTTTCTTCTTAATTTTATTTTTGGAACACACCAAAGTGACTCTACTCTGCCTGATGGAAAACATGAATAAATTCCTAGAGTTGTAGGCACCATACTCATTGTGAATGCAGACAATGCAGTATGGTGGTATGGTGGCTTAGTAAGATGGCCACGCCTCGCTTGTGGGTGTAAAAAGCGTGACAGTCATCGTAGCATTGTATTGCACACACAATTACCACGACAACTGTCACCTCTGCGTCAATGGGCCTCGGTCTCGCACTTATCAACGAAACACGACAACACATATGCTGTCGCTTTATGTTGATCTTCTGTGTTGGGTAGTATTGCCCCGTTCGAGCCGGCCCGTTTGTGCTGAAATCAACGTGGCTCTACTACCTTTATTATTTAAGCTTTTTTACTATTATCTAAACAAAAGTGAAAATACGCATCATTAATATCCAAGTATGTTTTTAAATGCTTAAAACTAAAAGTATTTTATAGCAGTATCATCATCTCAATAATATAAATATACAATATCAAAATTTCTCATCAAATACCTCGGCAAATATTTGATATATTTTCTCACATTTTTTATGTATTCATTTTTTTAATATTAAAAAATACTACAAAAAAAATCTGTATAAAAAATTATTTTATTACCTTCTAAAACATAAGATTTCAACAAAATCCAATAAAAATATTTCATAGTCAAATGTCATTACTATACATCTAAGTTTTTGTTACTGTATACATTTAAAACTTTATTAATCCAACATATAACATCATACATTTCCTTGACATGTAATTGCTGAATAAAAAGCAATGAGAATCTTGTAAGTCTATCGTGGTTGTAACACTGAAAATAAACAGTTTAGCAGCTAGCCACCAGTTCTGTGGACAAAACAAACGCAGGACTTGGCTATCGTTAAGCTTTATATGGTCACTAGCTTCCGCCCGCGACTTTGTCCACGTAGAATAGCTACTTTGGGCTGACGCTTACTTTAACCCACGACTTCGTTTATATAAGTGAGTAAGGGAACAATTCTGTCATACATGATTTATGCGAAACTTTAACCGTTTACGTAGCGCAAACAGCGGAAGCTCTCAATAGGAACAAAGTCGACCGATTTTGAAACATTCTTCATTGGTGCTCCGTTCCTATTAATCGTAGCGTGATAATATATATAGCCTATAGCCTTCCTCGATAAATAGGCTATCCAATACAAAAAAAAATTTTCAAAACCGACCTGTAGTTCCTCAGATTAGGGCGTTCAAACAAACAAAACAAACAAACTCTTCAGCTTTATAATATTAGTATAGATAAGAAATATGATAGGCGAAAAATGGTAAAGACAAATTTCCACTTCAAATGTACACAATCCAATGAGGACCACGATACTCAACCATAAAAAAAACTACGTGCATATATATGAATAGTCTTAAAATAACGGCAATACTCCGTGTATTTAAAAATATTAACTCTAAAAAACAGGCCTTTTTAAAGTTACTTTAGGCTGAGTCTTTTTATAGTACTTTGATAATCTCAATAATACTATCTTATCAGAAGCAAACATCTGAAAAACAGGGGTCGAAACGCGACGACGTGCTTACTTTAAAGGGCTATTTTCAATTTTCTCTTAAGCCCGCGTAAATCCGCACGGCCCAAAATCCTACTCCCCTAATCTTAAAGTTCTTTGAGCAAATGTCGTGCTATCAGCTCTAGCAGAGTAAATAACGAGTTGAAAAATGACAGTAATAACTATCGGGTGTAATGAATGGGGCGGATATGCCCTGAGGAATACATAGGGCGCTGCACACCAAATGTTGCAGTGAATGATGCATCAACAACCGTAAGGCAAACAAAACAATTGCTGAATTTTAAATGAAATATTAATTATAAATAAATGAAAAATTACGTGCAATTTTAAGGAGTGTGACTGAAAATCGTTTTCATGACAAATAGTTATATTTTAACATCGTATTCATTCTATCTGTACATTGTCCTTCGTTGATTGAATAGTCAAGATTCAACGTAGAGTTCGGTTATTTTTCTGTCTGTGTTGACTATTTGCGTGGCCTGATATTGATAAAATCACTGTTGACATTTATACTTATTTATTCTAACTTGTCTTTTGTTTTCGGGTCTATCATATTTACTATTAAAGAATGCACAGGGGGTAGATGTTTTCACTGTCTAAGAATTATTTGAAAGCTGGTTCCGTTTTGACATCAATTTAGCTAAGGTTATATATTCTTGAACAACACACATGTAGAAACCTTTTCTTAACATGAAAGTTATTTTTAGACTCCTTTATATTTTGGTAACAATCACGTTAACGCCAGTGTTACGTCATACAAAGCATCCTTATCAGAACGGCTCATTTCCACTCAATCCTGTTTCACGTGGAGTCCTACACGACACCAGATCCGAGCTTTTTAAACCCTAAATGCGAGGGGAAAAACGATCGTAAATTTATCAAAACTCCCGTGTTCTTTCCATTAGCAATATCTCAGATTGTCGGAGTTGTAAACGAGTGCGTGTTACGCGAATAATGATGTAATATACGCGAGACGTTGTAATGACGCCTTTTGATGGCATCTCTTCGTACTGTCATTACAAAAGTCACCATGACTACACGTTGCTTATGTGAAATAAGATATAATGGAGATGATGCGCTTACTTCTTGATGGAACTTGATAATGAACCATTTGTAATGCTGCTCCAGATAAAGGGTGTAAAAAATCTCAGATGTATAAAATTCCCTTGATTCTATGGGTATTCCCACTTAAACTAAATTGTTGCTTGACATTAAAGGTAATATAATATTATAAACATATTGCAAAATTTTGTTTCTTAACGAGGCACAAAAATCTTATTACAATTGTTGCGAATGGTTGAGTAAATCGTAATAAAGATTGCTGTTCACAAATAAAAGCTAGGTAAACTTCTTCTCAATTTACGCTCATAATAAGATATTCATAAAGATGTTTCGGCGAAACGACGAAACATGGTGAAGAGACATGCTTAACTCCTGACTAAAAGCTTAAGATACAAGACAACAAGCGACTTACTCGCATCGGGAACAATGAAAACTGCTTCAGTGCAGAAACGAGATGAGAAAACTGTACAAAAATTGTAGCAAAACTGAAGCCACTATTATGATACGATACAACGAGTATAAGATAAGTTCTGTTATTGGTGTTAAATATATTTTTAAGCACGCACAGCCTTTGTTGACCGCCATTAAAATACGGTTTTAAATACAGTTATTTTATATCTGCGTCGAAAACGTGTGAGCTTAAACTTAGGTAGAGAAAATATGAGAAAATTATATCTAAAAAGATTTTTCAAGTTTCAAGTACGGTAAGTCTATACTGGGTACAACGACCATCAAAGTTCACTGGTCAAGATATGAAACAGAACAATACGAGTACATTGACAATATTTTTTTTATTTAAATCTTTAAAATGTTTATACTGTTCAGTTCTGATCGAACAATAAAGCCATCGATATTGTATTAATCTCATGCAATTTAATACAGAAGACGTTTAATCGTAGCGCCCTCAACCTCAAGACATGAAAATTTACTCATTTGTCAGGGTCTCCCCTATATCGCCGTCAGATGAACATATCAAATATCATTTGAAATTAGTCAGGGTAACTTTGCTATCCACGGGGTGCCTACACTTTCTCCTGTCATTCCTATATGTCATTGTATTGTCTAGCAAACAAAGGGACTGATTTTATTGTTATCTTAAATGATTCTCTGATGTTTGCATTGCGTAATTAGTCTGTCTGATCTATTTTATTGTTTTCACATATATTCGTTATCTGATAGTTCAAGTTCTACTGGTTGTGGACCGCCGACAGAAGTGAAAATTTACGACTATTTAAAAATTTTTTTTTTGGATATTCCAATTTATTAGCTACTTGATGCTAGATTAAAATTTGTAAGTTAAAGCTGTTTATATTTATCTGGTTTTGACATCTGTCGGCATTCTGAGCGACAATAATATTAACGTTAACACGTCGTGTGACCATGTCGATGACGACTTACTCATACATGAATTCATTCTCCATCCAAACCGGCCTATAAAACTTTTCACTTACAAAATGTGAATTTGATTCGTCCAAATCTCTATTACACACTCAAATAATATATTAAAGTTTATAATGTTTTAAGAAAAATTATAAGGATGTGAGGCAATTTTAATTAAAGCAGTCTTATTAAGTGGTAACATTTTAAACTTCTTTTTATGGAGTTATTTGAAGAATCATGCTTACATAAATAAATCAAATACACTACGTCAACTAAAAGACAAAATCACCGAAGAAATGGCGATCTCGTGTTCTCCTTGCCGACGAGTATTCGAAAGTTTCGGTGCTCGCTTAAGAGAGTGCAAACGTCCAAACTGATCATTTAGACGATGTAATATTTAAAAACTAAATTCCAACTAATTTAAGTAGCTTTCTTGTAAATAAACAATTTTTATAATATATCAAATAGTTTTTTATACGATTTTTTCAAATGTTAACTAGTTCGTGGCCCACAAAGGACTATTTATTTATTACTTTTTCTCCTCAAATATCAATCTTAGGATATAGAGTGTTTGTAGGACTCAGATCATTTCCTACGAGGCCCCTTGGCTATTAATATAATCTCAAGAAAGCTTTATTTTATACAACCCCCCCGTCGAGAAAGATAGTAGAATGTATTGCAGTTATACGTCAAAGGAATTAATCCCCATCACTTGACAGTAAAAGGAAAAATCAGTACAATTTTATTGAAATGTTGTTTGTTTGAAATATATTTTATTGAGATTAGTACATGATTTTTCTTTTCTTTTGTTGTAATCGCACATGCCCATAGAAAATCTACGTACTTTATCAAGTGACTAAGATTCTTGTGATATGTAAAGGTTGTATACAAAGATAAATAGATACTCTTCAACAGAACAAAAACCAACAGTGATGAAATGGACTGCCTTATTGCATTCTATAATCTCTTCTAGGCAACCTTTAGTTAGACTATACTACATAGTGACTCGTCGTTTGTGGTGCACATTTACAGTTTACATATAAAAACTAATATTATATAGTATAATTATTCATATATATATATATATTTATACGAACACTTATACATACATATGTTTATATATTTTAATATGAAATATATAAATATATACGTACACATACTCATTTATATAGCACATAATTATTACAGACATAAATAGTAATTCTTGACGAGTTTTTAAAAATACTCTGACTGACTGTGTCACCTTACGGCTTTCGGTTAGCAGTTACACAGTCATGCGTCTTGCACTGTTGCATACTTCTATGACTAGCCTGAAGAGTATTGTTCATGTTACTAATCCTGCCATACCTAATTAGATATTGTACTTATGTGCACAATAAAGATCTTATCAATAGCTAATTACAAATCTTAATTAGGTATGTTTTTACTGTATTAATGCCAAGGAATACAACACAAGAAAATTTGAGCTAGCTGATTTATTCATAGCTTCTACCTAGTCTTGCCATAAATATTGTAATAAAGAAAAAAGAAAATTGTTAACTGCAAATAACATTTATTACTTTTACAGTGTGTCAGTTTAATACATAAATATAAAACAATTAAAAATATAAAAAGCTTATTCGAAGTGGTCTCCATTGGCTGCAATACAGTCCTTTAAACGATGAGGCCAGTTATCAATAGAAGCACGCACTCTTTCCATGGGAAAATTCTTCACTGCCAATCGTATAGATTGTTTTAGGGACTCCAAATTATCATGGCGTTTAGAGCAAGCTGTACTCTCTAAAACTGACCACAAATCATAATCCAGCGGATTAAGATCGGGACTAGACGACGGCCAGTCTTCAGCTCTGATGAAGTCCGAAACGTTCGATTCCAACCAAGACTGCGTGGACCGAGCTTTATGACCCGGCGCCGAGTCTTGCTGGAAGGACCATACTTGGTTATTGAACATGGTGATGTTAAGGGGCTTAACTACCTTCTCAAGAATGGTATCTTGATACACTTGTGCCGATGTTTTGATACCTTTTTCACAAAAATATGGCTCAGTCACTCCTTCATAGCTAACACCCCACCAAACCATCACTGAAGTCGGATAATGTCCACGTTGCACTCTGTCGACTAATTGGGAAGCTTCCTTAGAGCTTTGAGCATAAATACGGTCATTTTGTTTGTTAAAATGTTGCTCAATTGTAAAAATTTTCTCATCCGTAAACAAAATTTTTCTGTGACCTCCCTTTGCGTACCGCTTCAGTAGTTGTTTCGATTTTACCACCCTATTCTTCTTTAAATTATCAGTTAAGAAATGGCCAGTGCGTCTCTTATAGGCTGCAAGTCCTAAGTCATCTTTTAAAATACGCGACATGGTTCTAGGTGCTATCTTCATTTCCCGAGATAAAATCTTTTGCTTTCGGACAGGATTTCTTCGAATTCTTTCCCTTACTGCTTTGACCACCTTTTTCGTACGAACACTACGTGGACGGCCAGATCTTTTTCTGTCACAAACAGAGGAGGTCTCATTGTACCTATTAATAGCCCGGTACACAAACATTTTACTAATACCAAGTGTATGGAGAGTTTTAAAAATTGCATTTGGCTCCATACCTACTTTGTGTAATGCTATCACAGCGATTCGGTTCTCTTTATCACCCCACACCATTTTAATATCGCAAAATATTTTACAATGTATTGGCGCCAAAATGAGAAAACACAATGAACAATCGTATAAAAATGACAGATTCGAAATTCAAATGTAATATTTTTTTATAATTAAGTGTAACAGTATTTATGGCCAGACTAAGTATTTGAATACAAATCGTGTCGTATATAACTACCACTATTGTTTGTCTACTTAATAAAATATACAATACCAAAATTATATTTCCGTTGGCACACCCTACAATCGACTAATTCAGTTGAAATCTCATCTAGGGTAACTTCAGTAAAATAATTTTACGCTATTCCGCCTCCTTATTGCCCACTGCACCGCGGACCACATTTCAAACAAATTGAAAATCAATTTAACGAAGGGTCCCTATGAAATAGACGGGCGACGTCTCGAAGTAGCGGCTTTATAAGGTGACTTTCCACCCAAGCAAAGCTAAATATAGCTTAATTTTAGCCGCAAGCTATTATATTTTAATCGTATCTATATTATTTATTTATCTAGTTGATCTTAAGTTCTTATAATGTTGCTGAAGGCTGTTTCTGCTTTGGATTATTTAATAGATATATTAGTTGGTTATCTTAGTCGGTTATCTTGAGACGACGATACGTGGGAAGGTACTGTTGCTGGGTTATGACGTAACAGAAACATCAAGAATCTCTCTAAGAGGTGCTTCTGTTAAAATCTTAAGCCGTCGAAAATCCACATACTTACAACGTGAATATATGGAGGTATACAAGCTGTTTATTGGTTCACAGTTAAAGACTTTAAATATACTAGTCACTACTACTGGTAGCTTACTGGATTAGCTATGCCGTTTAATTATAGTTAAAATTATAACATTGATACTACTTTTATGAGAGTGTGAACCATCGCTTTGTATAGCAGCATATCGCTGGCGCCTTCATCCACAGGAATCACACCTTGTTGTTACGTGGGACATAACCTATCACGGTAGGGAAGAAATAGGAAAATATATCACCTTAAAGCGAGTAGGGAAGATTCATATCAGGCAGGAAATTCGACTCGCGTCTTGCTGTCGAGCAGTGGATTTTTTAACGTACTACCTACTTTACTTTCGTTTCCACATATGGACTTCTGATTCATGAGTTTTATCTACCATGAAATGTGTGCCTAAGAATTGAATATTACCGGCTTGTCTACGCAAGAATGAATGGCATTACGTTTTGATTTCGTTTTCGATGAAAGTTTAGCTATCAAAGAGTTTTAATAACTATGTAGTGTTATGTTATAATTTGAAGAAAAATAAAAAACAGTATTCGATTATCATATTGTTTAACAAATCAATTTCGTAGAATAAGTAACTCATCAAAAAGTAAAAAGAAACCAGATAGAGATACAATTGTCTTTTAGCTTTCGTTATGAGTGTAAAACTAAAAATAAAACTTGAAAAACAAATGGGTCAGAGAGACTGCCTGCTGTGTAGATATATTATGATAACTTTATAAGATGTACTTGTAGCCGATTTCAGCCACGACGACCAGTCTCAACAGAGACCAGCCAACCACACAGAAAATGTTATAGAGTACGAGTGTGTCCGCAAACACAGATGCACTCTACGCTCCCTCACTCTCATTAACCGATGGTACGGCTACCCAACATGACCGGACAAAGATCAGACGTAGGACCGATGGTTTTATGAGCTCTCCAAGCCTCAGGGGTTAAGACACCAACTTCCAAACTCTGGGCTGTTATTAAACATGTCTCTAATCAAAAAAAAATCAACATCACTTTTCTGACCCGACCCGGGAATCGCACCCGAGACCCCTTGATCGACAGTCGCATACGCTAACCGCTAGACCAACGAGGCAGTCTTTTTATGTAATTATCATATCAAGTCAAATGATTATGAGGAATTTTTCATGAAGTAAATGTGTATAACATGTGAGTACTACGCAAAGGGAACTTTAATACGCGCGTATAACATAACAATCTCTACAATCGGACTTCACATCACATAAAAAGTGTAATTCTCAAGCTTTCGTAGTGTATATTTTAAATTGAAGATAGGATATTAAAAAAAGGATGCATAAATAACAATCAGGGACAGAAGTGAATAATACAAGAGAAGTAACTCAATTTGCCGCATAAAAATTGGCATTCTTTTGTATGCGCCTTTAGTTGATTTTCGCCCCATCACGACGATACTCCGATTATTATTACGTTCGAAAACCCATCAAAAGTTACAATTGAAAAGTTAAAGTATTCCTAGAGGGACGTAAGCCTCCCTCTTTTATCTACAAATGAGTTCGGTATGTGAATATTTCTTTATGTACACACCAAAGTGCAGTCACAGTTGTACGCTAAATGATATTTGATATTTTAATATGCCGTTTGAAATATGAAAATCGTCATTTAAATATGTTCTCGGCATGTGAACACTTTTAAAAGTTTCTTTTTTTCGTTTTATAGTATGTGATAATGGTAAATTATTATCTCAACCGAAAGATGTCCTGCGTTACTGCTTAATTTAGTATATTGCGGAATGAAAACTAAATAAAGACGTAGACCAAAGCTAGCTGAGTTTATTTTTGTGTGAAGCTAAGTTAAGTTGAACATTGGACTATTTTGAAGATATACGTGTAAAAAGATGTTTTCAGTAACTAAAAATTTAAAAGTAAATCAAAATATAACGAAAACATGCGTGTCTTTAATACAAGAATTCTATCGTTGTTACTGACTTATTTGTTTAATTATACAGTGTAACGTTATTGTAGGTATTATAGGTAGCTTCGCATGTCTTTTGTAGAAAGAATTGTTCTAGTTCGTATTTATTCTTGCGCATTAAAGGAACTTTATAAACCCTACAATCGATAGTACATCCACTAGATGAAACTTATCTCGTTCCACGCTGCATTCCAAAGCAATTTTATTAAACTTTTCTCCCGGTTCAGCTATTGTTGGAGGATCTGAGGCGCAGCACAACTTCCCTAAAATTCTTTCTGTATACTTTTTTCTAAAAACAAATTACCTGACCCTCCTTGCAAGCTCACCTTAAAACACGACAGCGCCGCCTTGAATAATTAATACAAAGGTAGGTTAAAATCGTCGCAGTGTCAGCTTCCCCCAACTTTTTAAAATACGAAACCATCAAAAGTGCGGTCTAAGTCATCGTCTAGACCTTTTATCTCGCCGGGGGCTGTTTATTTAATTTTGCTTATTTTATTGGAACTGACAATGATTTAGGAAAACTTTTTGCGTCGGGGAGGCATTGAAGCAAAACTTTTGAAGTTCGACGTGCATGTTGGAGCGTTCGTTTGATCCTGATTGACAAATTTATCCTGTTCGTGTAAATAACGTTTAGAGTTTTTTCGTTTCAAAAGCCTTAAGCTGTCAAAACTAATTTTGCAATCGTAAGGTGAATTAAATTATTGATATACTGAACGCATGTAGGGTGCAAAATGTTTGACTAAGGGGTAAGAATTGTTTACATTTATTTTTAGAGAAGATTGAAAATATTTTCCTGCCATAATTGACATAAGATATAATATTGAAAATACTCCGTTTATTATTGAATTATTAATTCATTTTCATATACCCTAAGTAATATGTCAGGCATAAAAACAAGCTCATACATGATATGAAAGGCTCGTACATAAAACACCATATGTTATGAAGCGCAATAGTCAGTGAGTTCGAATACTTTTGAACTCGATAATTAGGCAATCATTTATACTTTACTTCACAGTATCTACGTTTATCCTCGCTTATCGGCATTTGTTTTGAATGTGATTGGACGAAACGTTATATTTCTCCTTTGATATTATTTTAATAAAGAACATTCAACACACACCTCTCAAAATATTCATTAATCAAACGATCGAATCATAAACTAATACAAGTGCTTTCAATATTTTATCTTTTGATAATATAAACCAAAAAACGTGTCATTTTTTATTTATTTTCATGTACGTAATTTTAAAAAGTAATGGTATAAACAACGATTCCAACAGAAATTGGATCATCTTATGAAAATTATACTAGCAACATCAATTAAGATAACTTGTGCTTTAATAGTAGGCTTATTAAACTGAGCCTTTAATCAAGTAATTGCATTAGACGATTAAATTGACTTAACCAATCATCTCAAACGGAGGATTTATTATTCTAAGTTAAAGTGTTAACGATTTACTCAATTTTTATTGTACCATTTGCGTTCTAAGGCACGGAGGTAATTTTTTTTAATAACATGTGATACAAAAGACGGTCTTAATTTGTCGATTGCTAAGTTTCACTCATTTTTCGAACTTTACTAATACACACAAAATTTAACATTCACTGCTTATCACATGAATGGTGTAGTCCTAATAGAGCTGTCAATAAAACTTCGATCAAATGTTACGCGGTCACGTGACCGATACCAGATAAAACCCATTGCAACTAAAGAAATCTATTATAAGTACACTGTTTTTTTGTACATTCAAGTAAGCATTGCCCTTTAAATCCCGACAATAATTTCCCTAGGGGCTGTTGGCTGGCCTTTGACAGGGGTGGTCGTGGACACCGAGGGTGACCGGGGCCAAGAACTTACTAAAGGTACTCGGTAGGGTCACTCCTTAGTCGTTTATTGTTCCTGGACGTTTATGGTCAGTAAAAGGGCACACGGAAAGGTCAAAACTCGAGCCCGGAGCCCCAGGTAATTTCTCAACAATTAATATTGTATATAAGGCGACGTAGAGAATTTAATGCTTATCCAAAAAGGTACGAAATTAGTTCCCAAAGATTTATTTGAAAATTTTGGAACAAAGCTTGTTTGTAGCTTAAATTTATTTATGTAAGTCTGTATCAAGTATTCGCACTGTTTTATTGGTGAAATACGGACATTTTGCGAATTGTCTAATGGATTTATTATGCCTGTTCATAGCGCGGTCGTTCAGTATTGGGATGATGGCTTTAGTTTTCGTAATTCAATAGAAACTTAAAACAGAAACCGATAAAGGGATTTATTAGTCGTAGAACAACATCACTACAATAGTGAAATATGTTTCAATTCAGGCATTAAGCATTTTGTAGCCATAGAAAAATAGTTTTCGTGGCCATGACCGTTTTGAATGTCTCATTTTATTTTATTGAGCAGTATAGCTTAACCTAACATAGTATAGATTGTATTGATTAACTACCTTTTTAGTCTAGCGGTTAGCGTATGCGAATGCTTACCAAGAGATCTCGGATTCGATTCCCAGGTCGGTTCAAAAAGTGTTATTGAGTTTCTCTTATTACAGAAATTCTTAATAATATCGTAGAGTTTGGAAGTTGGGAGCTTAACACCCTGCCTCGAAAAGTTCGTAAAGCAGTCGGTCCTGCGCCTGATCTTTCCCCGGAGAGAACAAAGAGCGTACCTGTGTTTGCGTACACACTTGTGCACTATATTATTGCCTGCGTAGTTGGTTGGTCCCCGTTGATACTGGCCACAGTGGCTAAAATAGCAAGTAATAATGACACATTTCATTTTTGTTAGAAAAGGGATATACATAAATATTTTTTTTACATATTAGCAAGTAAATTTTTCCTCTCTCGTTCGAGTTTGTCAATATTAATTAATAAATATTGACATGATATCAAAATATAGTTACTATTTGTTCTTAAGCTACTATTTTGAGGATGCTACGTTTTGAGCGAAATAAAAATAGTTCTCTTTCAGTTACTCGTAATTAATTAAGTAGGTAATTGACAAAAATCAAAATGCTACTCAACTAACGTGCGATGTACCATTTTATAATGCTGTTTTATTAAAAGCCAATATCTTACCTCTTTATTTAATTCTAACACTTAAACTTTTACATTCAGTAACATATAATTATTACTAATATAGAGTAAATAAATTAAATAATAATTGCCTAGCGTCTCGACACGCACTGGTCGTAGTCACTGGCAAATTAATCGCGTTTTCCTATAACCTGTTAGTCGGAATGTAATACGTATACGATCGCATTATTTCTTGTTCCCTAACATTAATATGAACAAAATTAGCGACTAAATTAAATAAAATCGTGCATTCTTGGAGTCACTAACCACTAATATAAATTGTATTTAATGTTATTAGTTTGACTCGTTGCTGTCCATTACGAATCAAAGCTTCAAACTTCCATAATTTCTGTTTTCGTTTTCACAGTTAATATTTTGTATTACGATTTGTAAGTAAGAAACAGGTTCCTGCAGTTAACAGACATGTGTAAACCCGCGGCATTTCCCCTGCGGATCCACCATGAGTCTTTGTAGTAGTCTGCAAGCACGAAGCCAATATTTCCCGGTTTGTATAAAATGCAAATACAATTTTAAAGTTTACATATTTTCTCAGTCTCTGTGAACTTACGCCTACAGCGGGTCTTGTATAATACCACTGGTATAAACTAAATAGCATATATTTTTGCTCTTGGAGAATGAAAATTTATTTTCAAAGTGTAATGCAAAAATGTTACATTATTTTAGCATACAGTGCTTCAAAGAAAAAAGAAGTTAAACAAATTTAGATTACGTAATAAGTAAGCTATAAATGTAGTTTTCTAATTTACTATAGACATTATCTTTTTACCAACAAATTAAGTTACTTCATCATCATCCACATCATTATCATCAGCAACCGCTTTTAACAGTCCACTGCTGGACATAAGCCTCTCCCTCGAAAGGAAAAGTTTGTTTAAAAGTTGCCTCAGAGGTTGACAAATTATATTACCCAGGGTAATATAGAAAACTTATTCAACAAACTCTTTAGAAAGTTGAAAGTCAAAGCCTCTTTCAAAGTAATAATCCCCAGTGACTCTCTGCGTTAAGTTTTATTCTAACGAAATTGTCATTTGTCTATCATCTGTTTTTGGTATAAATTTTGTTGTTTTATTACTTAAAACGACCTTAGCCCTTACAAAATAATAATACTAATAGCGTTCATAAATATCGACTTATCCGTAGCCCGATGAGATCATAGAACAAATACCCAGATGAGATAAGGAACCCAAACTCTACAGATGTAAGTTTTTAGAATTTTCGTATCTTATTTGGTTTTGGAAATATAGAATCAAATACTGCCGAGATGGCATTAGCTTTACAAAAAAACGCACGATGTGATAAATGGATTTGCTGATAAGTTGTCTATTTTTAAATTGTATTATTTGCAGATAAATTTTTTATATATTTTAATATCGATTATGTCTATGTCACTTTTTGCGTTAATTAACAGTTGTGGTTGTCTGATATTGTGTTGATTACAAAGGATTATTTTGGAAGGAGTATAGAAAAGCACGTTTAGTGTGAAAATACAAGACGTTCTGCACTTTATCTATTTTTTTTCTCTCTATATATTTTTTTTTCTGTAATTGAAAACGGTAGTAGAGGTCTTATGTAACATTAAGAAGTTTTTATTCAATTATCTGGACCTTGTTACATATACAAGCGTCTCATGAAGGTTTGGGACGTTTTTCTACGGAATCTGTTGTTTAAAAATATAGCTGAATACAAAAATTTTTTATTTAGATTTCAACTAATTAATAAACTATTGCTAAGTATATTGCCTTGCAATATTTATATATAGATTTTATGAATATTGATATTTATATATAATATACAGGGTGTCCAAGAACCTGGCGTCCAACTGGATTCCCACGATGCCCCAAGTTCTAACAGTACTCAGAAAAATATTTTAAAAAATCCACCCCATGTACTTACAGAATTATACTGATTTCAAAAAAAAAGGGGAAATGAGCACCCTGTGACATACTTTTGAATGCTGTGACTGCTAATGCTGATAATTTCGATATTTCTTGGAGGTTTTGTAATCTAGGGTATTGCTGTGTCTAAATAGAATGTAAAAATAAAGTACTTTTTGTACCATTTTAAAATAAAATATTATTTTAACTAAAGGTGATATGGAAAACTATTGAATTTCGCAACTTTGACCGACTGTAGTGTAAAAAAAATGTACCAAAATAGTATGGCAAGTGACGTCAAATTTTGACGCGTTTATTCCTCTTTTTAAAAAGGTATAATACTTACACATTAATTTGAAAAAAAAAATTTTGATAATATTTTTACTCAACAACCCAATTTTTACGAAGTGCCTACCTACTAACGGTAACTGTCGGACCCTTTCTTATCTTAGAAACTGTTATGTTACTACTATTATTTACTTCGGTTCCAAGAGTGAGCAAGAAGGAAATACACACAGGTAGATGGGTTCCCAGTAGAATAAAAGCAAAGAATGTTAGTTTAAAGATATTTTATTACAATAAATGTTCAAAATGTTGACCACCCGCGGCAATACAAGCTCTCACTCTCCTTAAAAAGGACCGCTTTATGTTTCGCGAGTGACGTATCACCTGCACTGCTTGTGTTATCTTCTCACGAAGGTCAGCGATGTCATTAATGGGCTTCGCATAAACGAGCTCCTTCATAGTTCCCCAGAAAAAAAAATCCAGCGGATTTAAGTCAGGTGAGCGGGCTGGCCACGGGATTGTTCCTGATCGCCCAATCCACCTGTTCGGGTATTGCTCGTCCAAAAACTCTCTAACGGATACGCGAAAATGTGCTGGACAGCCGTCGTGTTGGAACCACATATCTGGTGGGGTCTCTTCTAGTAAGTTTGGCAAATCATTTTGAAGAAAATTTAAATATGATTCGCCAGTCAAATTCTCGGGCATCTCAAATGGACCAATAATATTCCCACAGAGAATACCGGTCCACATGTTCACTTTGAACCGGTACTGGGATCTATCTTCTCGCATCAAGTGCGGATTTTCCACATGCCACTCGTGCAAGTTGTGTAGGTTCATGTAGCCATCTTTCTTAAATGTTGATTCATCTGACCACAAAATTTTGTCGATAAAGTTTTCGTCTTCTCGATGTTTTTGCAGGATTGTTTCACAAAACGCGACTCGGCTCGGATAGTCTCGAGGTAAAAGACTTTGCACTCGCTGTACGTGGTACGGATGATATTCTTCTTTTTGGAGAATACTGTGTGCTGTGCTCTTCGGTATCCCCGTATCAGCTTCTATTCCTCGCACAGAGATGCTTGGATTTGCCGACACCGCCTCTAAAACTTCATCGCGTATGAAGTCATTTACGGGTCGTCCTTCACCAGCTACTTGATTGGGGAACCGCCCGTCACATAGTGATCTGTGCACATTAATGAAAACTCGATGGTCGGGATATCGCGTAGCCCTCGGATACCTTTCTCTGTAAAGTCTCGCTGCAGCTCGTCCATTACCTCTACATTCTCCATAAATGTAGTGCATATTTGCGTATTCTTGCGGAGTGTAGGTCGCCATGGTAGCACACACAAAACACAAACTGTCCAAACACAGGCAAAGGTCGTCGTAAAGAGTTCGTTTCAAAGTCCAGAGCACAAAGAGTAATCGAGTCCAATAAACAAAGCTTTAAATCGTAGTACGTGATCAATGGTAACAATAAGAGAGAGGTGCGTAGTAACGGCAGGAGGCAGTGACGTGTACTGACCGTACTGTTATCCTAAATAGCACGATCCCAGATAGCGTCACTATCTATCTCACTCGCACCTCTAACCTTTTTCTCCCTCACTCTTACCTGAATAATGGGGTACCATAAAGAAGAACCAGCAAATCGCAAAGATAGTTTCTGTCTTGCTCCCTCCTGTTGTAATAACGAATCACTATGGTGAGATGCATGCACATACCGTCCCTTACGGTCTAACCTGTTTTTTGAGAGGCCTGTTGTTATTTTTATGAGCATACAATAGTAATTCTTTAGAGGTTAGATTCAATTCGTCGTAAATTTTTCTTTCTAAGAATTCTGTAAGACATCGTAAAAATTGGGTTGTTGAGTAAAAATATTATCAAAATTTTTTTTTTCAAATTAATGTGTAAGTATTATACCTTTTTAAAAAGAGGAATAAACGCGTCAAAATTTGACGTCACTTGCCATACTATTTTGGTACATTTTTTTTACACTACAGTCGGTCAAAGTTGCGAAATTCAATAGTTTTCCATATCACCTTTAGTTAAAATAATATTTTATTTTAAAATGGTACAAAAAGTACTTTATTTTTACATTCTATTTAGACACAGCAATACCCTAGATTACAAAACCTCCAAGAAATATCGAAATTATCAGCATTAGCAGTCACAGCATTCAAAAGTATGTCACAGGGTGCTCATTTCCCCTTTTTTTTTGAAATCAGTATAATTCTGTAAGTACATGGGGTGGATTTTTTAAAATATTTTTCTGAGTACTGTTAGAACTTGGGGCATCGTGGGAATCCAGTTGGACGCCAGGTTCTTGGACACCCTGTATATGTTGACGTATGTTTATTAGCAAGATAATCTAAGAATAAAAGAAAACCCTATGGTGTACAAAATGTAACTGGGAATGACCTATTTTTTTCAAAGGTCTTGTTTATGCATTTTACAAGCAAGGCGATTAATTGAAGTAACATTCTAAATGTTTATGTTGATGTCATAAAATTGTTTTTTGCATGTGACCTGACATTACGCGACTATAATTGTTTAAGATCTGCAGCAATATGAGCTACTCGGTTCAATTTGCACTAAAATCTGTCTTTTGTGAATCTATTATTTCTTCTGCTGCTACATGTAAAAATGAGGTGGTAATATGCGTATACTCACGTCTTATTTACGTATTAACGTATTAAGCTGATTGATAATAGATTAATTAAATAATTGATAGACTGTTTGTCATATAATTTATTTTAAATTAAGTACATAATCAACAGTTTTTAGCAGTCTGGACGGAACTCTTAGGCAGACGAGTTGGTATAGGGATTGTTTCAACTTCTCCTTCTCTTTACAGTACTGTTGTCCTGCAGAGATTGCTCCCTGAGTTGGCTCTTGGTGCAGCACCCATGGGATGAATAGTGGCGGTGACACTTAATCTGTCACCGAATGGACAAGTAACTAATGTGAAACTTAAATATTCTACACCACCCGAAGGTTGATCGAAGAGAATGCCTTGGGCATTAAGTATCCCGTACATCGGGGTGTACGGAGTTCGTAATGTGCTTGTACAAGTGTAGTGCATAAAATTTATAAATAAAAAAATACATATACATCTTTTCCGTTGTTGTGATAGATTTTTATGTACTTGCATAAGTCTTAGATAGTTAATCTAAGTTCGTGCCGTATTCGTGTAGGGTATATTAGTTACCGTGCTGTGACACCATATTTATTACTATTAATTAAAAATGTTAAGTGTACAACCATGTCTAGGTGATGATACTTCGTGATCTATAAAAGATTGAAAGTTATTGTCGATACTGCGGAGATTAAAGTTCGTCATACACGTCATTTACATTATTCGAGTAGGTACGTACAGCTCTACAATTTAGATTATGCTATTTTTCAAACTATTTGCATTTAATGGACTTCTTCCCGAAACCTAACCTATTTTATATATTTTTATCATTTGACAATAGAAATAACAGTACCTCCTTTGAAAAGGTAGTTTCTTATATAAAAAATTCTATTAGCTTTTTCTTACGCAACAAAATGAAATATTTTTGGTTATAAAAAACATGTTTTGTCTCTGTCTCTTTTATTGGTGTAGCGTCAATGAACGGGAAGGTCCATGTAAAACAAACTTACTGAGAGCGAACCATACAATAAGGAATCATAATTCAAATCGAAAAAAGTTTCTTCGTACCGGGTAATTTTTCCCATCTTACGGCAACTTTCGCCCGAGGGGTCGTGTCTCTCGCCTCAAGAAAATCTAAGAGAGGGTTTACATTTTTAGTCTTTCGCCTTGCCTTCCTCTTCACTTTATATCGCCTTTTGATTACTCTCTCAACAGTTATGCATATTGTAAAAGTCGGTGTCATGGTTAGAGGAATTTTCGGTTCTCTTGACGTCTTGCCGCCGCTGATGTCTCGTTTTTCATACCTTTTATGTATTTCACTTAAGTATGAATAGCTTCTACCTTTTATGATGATTATGATTTGTTTTTTTCGTTTGTTGTTACCTTGTATTTTATAAGCAACGAATGAATCCGCATACTGATGTGGTATGCATAATTTAAATGAGAGTTTTGCGGGAAAATCTTCTTACGTAAATATATGTATGTACCAAAATGCACCTGGCCTTGAATATAACGATAAGAGAGCATTGTTTTATACAATATTCTGTAATATATTTTAAAGCAGTGCTAACACGCTATGCACTGTTAATTCCCCTTAAGATCCGAGATCCACCCTAATTGTTATCGGTCTGCCCGACCCGTAATGGTGTTTCTAATGCGTCTAATGTATTTTCGGGACATTTTGCAGCTTGCCTGGGGTCATTTTTCTGTTTGTATGAGTGCAATGTGACTCCCACTAGTCACGGTAACTGTATTATCTGCGAATATGTTCACAATTTCTATTGTCCATCGGAGTGGTGC
The DNA here is from genome assembly GCA_949316085.1 of Hypercompe scribonia. Taxonomy (NCBI): domain Eukaryota; kingdom Metazoa; phylum Arthropoda; class Insecta; order Lepidoptera; family Erebidae; genus Hypercompe; species Hypercompe scribonia. Next base: position 9,879,892 of record OX438981.1, on the reverse strand, counting down.
AAATGCAATGAGCATAAATAACAGATATAGGTTTAGTAGAGTGTTTGGCTTGTCTATATGTCTGAATTTGTTCTATTCGGCGAGAGGGTGGCTTTTCTATTCATAAATTCTTAGGGACCTTTTTGTGTTTGTCTTAGAATGAAAAGTAGACGTGAGAGCTTATGCATACTTAATCCCATATTTTAGTACGTCACGTAGATCTTCAAACTTTTATTTTAGAAACATAACAGCTTGTGTAAGCAATTGAAATATATAACAAAAGAAATTGGAATGGATGGATGGAGAGAGGTGGCCTTAAATGCTGGTTTTTATTTTAACGAAAGATGTTTTTAATTCTTCGAAAAAGGCTAGTTAAAATGTTTATAAATTGAAATGTAATAATTATATTCTCTCCAAAAGTAACGAGGAATTCGTAAATACATTAATAAATACACAGATGGCACTAATTTCAATACATTTTTTTCAATTTTCTGAAACAAAACGAAATACGAAAACGTGAAAAATTTACATGAATGAAGCATTTAACTATCCCGTAATCATAACTCATCGAAACAGTCAAAGTATGTAGACGTACTTAAATTTACAGCCGAATAACATCGAGTCAAGTATCCAAAAAATAAATGGATAAGTGGTTTTCCTCTGGACTTTATAGCGTATTAGGGTGAAACGAATAAAAACTCGAAGTATTGAAAATAAACAATACACTCTGGTCAGCGGTACTCGTAAAATGGTTCGTATAAACGTAGCAAGGCGGTAAATTAGATTTTATTTTATTTCTTAAACAATTTGTGGCCGGACACAGACAAAGGGCGCATAGGTTCGATGCCGTGGTCAGCAATTCAAAGGTTTATGCGGGTACGTTTATTACTTACCTGCCCTCAAACTAGTGATGTGTTTGCTGGTTGCTTTAAATTATCGACAAGCATAATTATTTTCTTTTTAATTTTGAATATTTTTAAAAAAAGTTAATACTATAACGTAGGGTTTATTATGATACTACGCAGGCTACAATAGAGTGCACGAGCGTTTGTTGTAAACAGAAAGATTACTTTCAAGTGTATCCAAATAGTTTTTAATTAGTGTAAAAATATTTAAAAAACTAAATAATAGGAATTAATATAGATATAAAGTTTAAAATTATGTTAATTTAGTAATATTTATCAAAATATATTAATCATTATGACCTCAGGTATTATATTAAAAGAATAAGTGACTCGCAATACTTTAGAATATTAACTTCGTAAGACAGTAGACAGGTTCTAATCCTATTGAGAGCATTTAAACTATTTGTCCCCGTTGAAATATGTGAGTTTTTTTATGTTTATTTATTCATTAGGCTTTATCAAAGTGTCTTTATTTACAATTGTATTAAAAACTATAAGGCTAAAGTTGTTCCTTTCTAAAAATATAAAATAAAATCGACTGGAATATCTCCCATCCCTAACTTGGCCCAACGCGACGATTTCACAGTGACCACCGGCCGAGCCCCAATCGCAGCTATTGTCCTCCTGTGTTCTTGTTCACATTAAAACGCAGTTAACCATTCTTTATTGTTTTATCCTCGACCGTTCTACGCCGATAAACGTCCACGGCTCATGGGAAATGCTGTGTTACTCCACAGTTTCGATTTTGGCACACCGTAATTAAAATTTGTTGCATTTATATTATACCCACTTACTGCGAGAATATCAGACCTCTTTGTAATTACATATTATTTTAAATTTTAATGTTATAAAGGCTGTGATGACATACAAATAAAAAAATAGCAAAAATATAATAAAGATCATAAACATAATAAGTAAAAATACATTAAAATATTGTTTAACTTTGGCAGAAACCTTTTCTGAAATGTATTAATTTATAACCAATTTCAAGGGAATTAGTTAAAAACGTATTGAGTTGTCTTAAAAAAAACTATTGAAGAAGAAAATATAAAAATGCAAAACCTAAAGAATAAGAATGTAAAGTGGATCTCGATAATATTGTTATTATTCACTATATTATCAACTGATTAATCTCAAACTGACCAACGGTATTTCTTAACTTGGATAATTAAAAACTTTTTCGTAACTTTAAATTACCCAAAACTCTTCTTCAAATCTGCCGAAGTTATCCTAATTATTATGAGTCAGAAATTTCTTCTATCAAGTTTGATTAAAAGTAATATTGACTGCGTAGTTGGGTTAATAGTTAGTGCTCCTGGTTGACAGGATGACAAGATAGAAGTCGACACTTCATTTCTCATGTATTTAGAAATAAATAATCTATGCTATCAGCGGCTACTGTTTCGTTACGCTAATTTTAAAAGGCTAAGTTTAAAATAACTAAAAAAAATTATTAAGCTGAAAATACAATAAAATCGATAAAATATGAATGCACGCTGATTTCAGTATTGATGGGCTAGTTGCACAGAGGTAGTACTACCCTCCTACAGAAGACTAACCGAAAGCGACAGCATCTTAGTGTCTTGTTGGTGAGGCCTATTGATGCAGGGGTGATAAATATCGTGGTAAATGTGTGAGCCTTACACTGCCACGATGACTGTTATGACTTTTACGTCCCCAAGCGGGAAGTGAAATACAACTCACTAAGCCGCCGTAGTGTGGATCATCATACTCCACTGTCTGCATTCGCAATGAGTGGTGACTTCAACTCTTAGATTATATTCATGCCTTCCGTCAGGCAGATTAGAGTCACTTCGGTAGGCTCTTAAAGGAAAAAAAATACCACAAAAACGAAGTCTCGTTTGTTAATAACACCTTCTTAATATGTTTTTCCAAAACGTAATGAAGAGTCAATTGAAAAAAAAAAACAAAAGAGTACTTCAAGATTCTAATATATATCTTCCAATATTTCTGAAACAGGTACACGAACTCCAGAGTTGCAGAAATTGGAAATCATTTAAATAGTAATTTTAAAGTTGTGCACTGTAGATTTTCCATTCAATTCATGACCACAAATGGCTCTTGTTCGTAGGAGCCTTCATTCGCAGTAAAACTTCTGCGTCGATAATTGCTAAAGGGTGAGCAGGGTGCCAATTTTGTGATCGTCTAAATCAAGCTCAATTTACTTATTCACAATCGTTTTGCTATTTAGTGTAAACTTGAAAATGACTGTAAATAACAAAAGGGTTAACAAAATTATGTGTGAGTAATAAGTTATCCGTGTGGTGACGAATTAGAAATACGGAGTGTTACCACCCGTATTTATCCCGTGGGTACGGTATAAGTTGACTTAGGATCAAACTACGCAGGACAACATCACTGTAAAAAGAAAGAAAACTTGACATTAACACTAAACCAACACGTTTAGCCAGAAGCTTGTTTCTAAAAATAGATTTATATCCAGCAATTAACTATTTAAACTGCTAATAACATGTGATTTGAAGTACATTAAAGATGATACGTATGTTCAGACCTATATTCTAGAAGAATTAAGCGGAGGCTTAATAAATGCTTATATTTGGCTAGATGTTATTTTAATCCTACTTACTTCATAGAAGGCAAGTTTATCACTGTCGAGTTCAATAGGAAAGGAAAATTTGTTGAGATGAGTTAAAAGGTTAGAGAGACGAATTGACGGAGGGAGTGTAAGGAATTAATGAAGAAAGTCAAGTTCTAAATTTTGTAACTCGAACGAGAAAGGAAAAGCTAGTTCACTAAATCTTTAAAAAATACAACATTTAAAATTATGGCTCTTCTAGTAAGATCACAATTTAAATATCAAGAATGTAATATAAATATGGCTTATCGTTAGCATGAGCACTTCGGTTACCGTCAATCGATTCTAATCACTAATTGCATCAATTATCCTGTAGTACTCTAATACCAATTACAGTGGAAGACAATAGTAATTTATAGGCATTGTACAACCAGTTGTGAGACAATCGTCAGGTTCATATGCATACTTAAACTTAGAGGCGTGATGTATAAAGGAAAACGATCTAAATGGAATGTAAAAATCGTTGATGTGTAGTTTACTGTAACATTAAAAACTTTGTTATACACAGTTTTGAAATTCGAGTCAAGTAATTGCTTTTGTAACTAGTTCTTCTTTGAAATATAAAAGTCATTTAATTTATCATTTTTAGCGTTTTGGTTTCTACTGAAAAGGTACTAGAGCTTAACGTAAGATCTGCAATATTTGAATAGAAAAATTTGTAATGAAAATTTATACATATAATGTACGAGTACCTGCTTATCATTAAGTAGGTAGAGAACCTACTTATGGGCGTGATGAATGGTATAAATAAAATGAAAAGAAAAGTTTATCCGTCGATAGTGTAACAACTCTTGAAACCCCTTGTGCTAGACGCATACTAGTTACCAATGATTAGACAAATGATTATTCCAATTTTACAACAGTTATAAGTCTCTGTCCCTGGACATTTAATTATAATATTAAATTTTTATTATAAACAATAAAATTTTTGACATGCCTTATTCCGACGTTAAGTCAGTCACTAACGGTAAACATTTCAGTCTAAAACCGAGAAAATTTCAGACGGAACAGATTTAGCCAAAAAGCTTTTCACAAGTGAGTGAAAGATTTAGATCTTTCTATTTTATTCACAACGTAAGATATTTTCGACCTCAACGAAGTGGCGTCTAAACAATAGCAGTCAGTTTCAATTCAACGAGAATAGATTGGTATAAGTTAGTTTTGTACACAGGGAAAGTATTCCCGTACTTGAACGTCCGTGATTCTCGGGAACTGTCTGAATAATATATGTTGGGCCCAGCGCGTTAGCCTGTCACTCGTGTGATTTTGAGACAATCTGATTTTGTGTTTCCCCCGTTTTGGTCTCTGAATGTTTTATTAGATCATGCCCGCGATGCCGAGCACATCTAATGGCTGACTATCTCCGTGTTATCTTGGCTTTGTTTACCAGCGTATCGTTAGCGTCGTATCGAAGAACACTTATGCCTGATTAATGTCTGTTACATGTTTACCCTATTTCCGTAACAACTTCCCAAACAAATAAATATTGTATAATTCCTTTCACCTTGTGATGTGGGTAAGAAGTTTCAGTTCATATGTGTAAAGTTGTGGATGAAATTATTGTTAGATATTGTTGTTTGATCATTAATCTTTTGTTTGTAAAAAGTTCCACTGATTAAAGGTGGAAATCTTGGTTGCCACAATCATAATGTAACGGTTTCATTTTCTACTATATAAACGTTAAGAGAAAAAAAGAGACTCCCCTTTTGTGTTCAAAAAAAAATCAAATTTCAGCATATATTTTTGAATTATGTTTGATTACAGAATTATTTATTTTTTTTAGGCTCAATTTTTTTTTCATAACACTTTTAGTTACGTATAATAATTTATACTTCTTGAATCTGATATACTAAAATGATTATGTCTTTAAGAAGTTTTCTAAAATGGGCCACAAAACATCAAATCACTGTACAAAATCATTCAGCAGTGGTAGGCAGGTTTACTTCTGATTTTTATTCTGTTATCTATTTTAAACATAAAGTACTGCTTAAAAAAGTAAACAAGTTGTATCCAATCTCTTAACAATACGCATAAAATATAACACAGGTCAGATAGACACAGAATTTACATTTCGACATGTTTTTAATCACCACCAAAGTAGTTCTAAACTACATTCGGTTAGTTACAAACTATCCAACTCTGGTTAAGAAATCTCATTGTCATTTCTTTAGCATTGTAACGGTATATATACGTATCTTGGTAGCATTAATTAATTCCTAACAAGAAACTTGAGAAATCACCTAACACGTCGTTATCGCTGTTTTCTTGCCGTGTTGGCCGAAGCTGCGATTAATGTCTTATTTATACCCCATACTTGCGCAAAACTTTTCCTAATTAATTGTAAGATTTTAATCATGGTTCTGGCGTAACGAAATTATTATGGACCGTTTAATTTCCTTGCCCTACGCCCTTCGGCGTCTTACTGCTAATGCGTTATTGCAAAATTTTAATCAAGGGTGTGAGGGAGTAATTAAATTATGCAGCCTGTCGCATGCACTCCACGATTATAAATTTTAGGATGTGTGTTTAGGTAATACTCGGTTTCTGTTCCTATTATTTATGGTTATGATCTCATAATCTCTCTACGACAGCGTCAGTTGTTATTATTTTGGACAATTCACGTTTAATTTTGGAGACAAGAATACCTTACACTATAATCGGTTCTAAGTTAAGAAGATAAGAAATTAAGGTAGAAAATGTGTATTTATAATAAAAAAATTTGAAAGAAAGTATCATACCTTAATGGCCAACGGTAAATAATTAGATATTTTTGTTATTTTGATCTGATATATATGACTGTATACAAGATTTTTTAGAAGATATTAATCGATTAAAATAAATTACATTAACACCAAATTCTAATGTATTCGTGTATAGGTAGGTAAATACTTCTGGGAGCAAAAAATATAGGTATTACATTAAAAAAGACAATAGTGTCTAATTAAATTTATACAGTTACTTAGCCAGTACTATCGGCTATCCCGTACTCATATACAATTAAGATGTTATTTAATGATATTATTCATTTTTAACCTCTTACTCTTAAATTGCAATTGTGTGACATTTCTTGGATAATAAACTATTAGAAAATACTGTCCATGAAAATAGTGTATTATGTGTGTGTATGTGTTGTTGTTTCAATATGTAAATAACCAATATGTATTACAAGGACCATTGGCCAAAGGTTGAATGACCTTGACCATGCTGTCAATGATGAAGTATGAATGAAAGCAAGGGATAATACAAACTATAATAGCTGTTACATTAATGTAGTTACATTAGTGTTCAGTGTGTTTCAGCGAAAACTCGTCGCGTTATACTAAAACTGTGATAAACTATGCAAAACATTCTTATTCAATTATAATGTGTCGCTTTTGTGATGTAAGCACTGCATAATAAAATACGTTTATTACTTCAACACGAGACCGCACTTTAGTCAATTTGCTGAACCTCCCGCCTCAGTCAAAAGTGAAGGCAGACAGACAGTAATAAACTTGTGTTTATTTAGTTTACACCAACGAATAAACCCGTACTATACCAAGATCTCGGCGGAAGTAAAATCTTCACAACGCAAAAATGAAATTAAAGTCTGCGATCTCAGTAAATGAATCGCATCCAATTGGCCTCGTGTTGGGCCAAAATCAAATAATTTTATGAAAATGAACCCGGGCCTATTTAATTAACCCGAGCTCCCTCTATTAAACTGTACAAGAATTCCCTGGTTTAACATTAACATTCGTCAAGAATTTAATTCGAGGGTATCTCTCTTATAATACATACCTTTTTTTCTTAAATTTTTTTGATCTAACATAAAGCAGGACGAGAGAAAAATTTATGTAATTTATAATGATTTGATTCATTTTTTGCAGAGAAGTTTTAATTACTGGTACAGGTGGAGGCACGTGTAACCATGTTTTATAAGCCGGTGTGCGCTCGCCTCGCTGGGACGCTAATTGTTTGTTGCGGTAGTAATATCCCTCATATTCCCTACCAACCTTCTAACTTCGCTGATTTCAACTACATTATTTATTAACAAACATTGTTATAGCAAACACGTTCTAATAATATAACAATTATTTTACAAACATTATATCAGGGTTCTACGGACTCATTGTATTGATTAGTTGAATTTAATTTAATTTGCTTATCTCGGATGGAAAACAAACAACCGCAGGACGTGATCGCATTCCGATCCGGGTGAGCGAGACACGTAGGTACTGAAATTAAGTAGGCCGATTCTGAGCTCATCAAACATGTAGCCCTTACATGTACCTTGTGCCTTCACTAAATAAATAACTCAGGCAAATGAAAAACATCCTACGTGAAACTCGTGTTGAACGAAAGCGGTGAGAATTCGTCGGAGGTATTCGTAGCAATAAATATGCATAGCGCGTCTTTGCCACATCCTCTGTGATTAGTAGTGTGGAGGTCCTCCCTACAGCCACTGATACGGATAGGTGAGTGATAGCGAGGGAGCCAGGGAACTAAGGAACCCCTAGCTAATAATACTAGTATCTCTCTGTAGTATTGGCGAAATTTCTTGGATATTGCCAATATGGGGTGTTCACGTGCGCGCACTTTTGTTTCTGTCAAAGCGTCTCACGGCTCGATTACATCGACGGGGGATTCCTTTCAAAGGGTAACATTTATAATCCGGGGACATAAAAGTATAATATCTTGTATTATTATAATCAATACTAGTATGATTTACAATTGGAATGGGTTCTCCTAATCAATATTAACGGGCCTAAAAGCTTTAGTGCTCAGTATTGATTAGAAATCTCCTTTCGAAGAAGAGGCTTATGTCCAACAGTGGACTATTAAAAACTTTTGATGATGATGAATGAATATTCACTTTTGTTAGTAATTACAAGTCTGAAAGAGCTATCTAAATTGTATACAAATTTCGCAATAAAATGAATAAAGCAATTTTTAGGACTTTTTAAACAAATAAAGAACGTTCTAGTACAAAAAAATATAATTTCTATGCTTTTGTCTGTCCATAGAATTTCACATTTATTTTATTAAAATCTATTTGTTTTTGGTTTAATTATAACTTAAGCCTATGCATTTTTTAAATTATTAGTAATCAGCTCAATAAACATTAACTTATATTAGTTTAGATTATCACTTTTAGAGACAGTTACGATTTTTTAGGCCAGATTACTTCTAGAAGCTGAACTTATGTACTGAAGACAATTTAAACTTTAAACCTACCTATATTTATTTACACAGGACAGACTACCTTACTAGTAGTCGTAAAATACCGTTAGTTATTTTATTACTGGCTTTATTTAGGCATGTACCGTAGGTGCAACTTCTACGTTCCTTACGACTATCCGGAGAAGAATAGCTCCCTAGGTAAAGGGGATATGTTACGGGGGTTACGATTTATACCAACTTTGTTTATTTCCTGGTGTATTTCAACCAAAGCTATCGAAAGTAGTAATTTGTTAAAGAATAACTTTAAGGTTTTGGTATGGTTCTGGCACTAAAGACACACACGCGGTTTTATTGTGGATGTTGCATGTCAAATTAAAAACAAGTTTAACTGTGGCTGAAAGTCTGGAGACCGATGGGTTAACATCACTAAAACTATCTTTTTTGTCAGTATACATTTTGTTGGTTGGAAGTTTATAAGTTTTTAAGTGGCATATATCGTGATATTAAAAACAGTGAGTGGAGGCAAACCTCATACCTCTTAAGCAAATTGTAAGTTAAATTTTGGACCAGTTTCATCAACACTATATTATATTTGTAGCACTTAAGTAAAACAGTGATACTAAACGTGGATAAATCGTAACGGACGGTTAATAAATAATTAATTCATAAGAGAAATGAAATTATTCATATAAAATTATGTAATACTAATAAACATTTTCAAATTTAAAATCTTGTTGTTTTGTAGATATTTGTTAATTAATGTTTACGTTATTAAAGGAAACGTATTGATTGAGCTATACTATGAGTATTATACACGTATGGATATGCATTCGTGAAATTTATCAGGTGTGTACGAGAAACTAGTGAATCAGAAATAATGCATGTGATATTTCTTTACACCTGAGCAGTGCTTTTATTAATTCTGATTAAATTAATGCCCTTACGTGTCGCCCGCTTCTAATTGAATGTAGAAACAAAATTGCTTTTGTTACAATAAACATGGAATTGAGCTTACAGATTCACCTCTAGCAATTATATTTATTGTTATTGGTTTTCGATGGCGCGCGAGCCGTCGCCCGTCGCCTAAATCAAATTAGAAATCTAGCGCAATTTTCAATTATGTACACTCATATAGAAGTGGCAGTGCTATATCCCCGAAGGACCTCGTGACTTACTGCAGTATATTGGATAGTTGCATGTATTCTGTGTTTCTTTTTTAAACAAAACTTTATGACGCAGATTTCGTCTATTGACATCCCCCGAAGGAGACAGTGATTTATATCGAACTTCTCATAGAAACCGAAACGTGATTTTATAAGTTTTATTACATGAAACAGCTCTCGAAAACAGTTGCCTCGTCACGCTTTCTATTGATTTCATGTGGCAATAAAAGAATCGACGCCGACCTTAGCCTCCCCATATACTTTTTCCAGTTCAATGAGCATAAATTGCAATAGGATTCCACGCGGTGGATGGTCCCGAATATTTCTTGTGAACCGCCTATCTCCCGCGTAGAAAAGGTGCAAAGCTTTACCTGAAACCTTTATAGGACTGATCGGCTAACATTAAAATATTTATATTTCTGCAAATCGGTAGTATGAGGGCAGAGTAGTCACTGTGGTTCGGGTATAGAATTGTTCGCACACTCGAATAAACAAATTACGATAGGCTTGAATGATTGACGTTTCGGTTGAATATTACATACATACAATTCTTGTATTATGTACATACAAATCTTATAATGTTTAGCTATATTTGTGAATTTTGGTATTTTTCTTGAAATTTGTTACTCTTAAAGGCATGGTAGACGATAAAAACGACGAGATCCTATGATTGAAGTTTACCCAATTCGCTGCGTTTGCTTAAGATTTTATGTAAATTATTTTTCCACGGCGCCGATTTCTTAGAAAACATTTTCTCTGTATATAAAACGAGTGCCCAACAAATTACAGGCAAACAACTTTAGAAATAAATAAAATGTTACCAAGCAAAGGACTTCTCAAACCGTTTCCTTTTAAGGATGCTAAATCACGACTTTTCTAAAGTATTTGCCTAATTTGTCCTACAAAAGTATGTATTTGAGATGGAAACCACTAGCGTATGAAAATAAAACGATTTAAGCAGACATATTGGAAAGAAACCCCTATTCGTTCAAACGACAATAAACCCAATAGGTGTATTCGAGCGGGTTGCGTTCCAATGAATTCTTATGGGAGGAGAAATAAGAAAAAAGTATAAGAAACAAAACTTGCGGTGATTGTCAATATAGAGGATGCAAGACAAACAGGTAGCAATATCGAGACATCCATAGAGTACACCGGTGATATCAATAAGCGACGTGATACCACGACGAACAGCCGAGATAAAGTAGGGGAGGAGCGCGTGCTCTACAGAGATTGGCAACGATTACCATGTGATTCCTATCAACTCAGCCCGCTCCCTGCAACCACCTTATGAACTTACGCGCAACATCATTAATCTTCCGAAATTAAACCATTCATTTCTACGCTATCAGTACTCAAACAACAAATAATATAATATCAAGCAAACACTTATGTGTCAATTTATTTACATTGCTATTTCATCGAGAGCAATGTTAATGAAAATCTCATTATACATTAGAATGTAATATTTTTAGCTCAATTTACAAGGCAGCAATATTGTTTCATTTCACAAGTTAAAAAATCAATAAGTGGCTTAAATAATATATACATAATTAAATAAAAGCTTCCTATATAGTGTTTCAAACATTCAATTTCTTTGGCACGAGCCATTAGTGGAGCAAAATAAATCTGCAGTCTCGAGAGATTGGAAATCAAACAATGTGAACGTTCGTAACATAATACTGTTCGTTATTAAGATACAAATGTGGCATTAGAAGGAAATAAGGCAAAACGAAAGTTACATCGGGCCGCACGGGCCTCGCGCAACTGAGGGGAGACGTGACACACAAAATGTTTATAGAGAGAACAGGGTAAGGGGGTAATGTAAGTAATAAAATTTTATACACCTTAATATTTCGCCGAACGATGAGACGAGGCGTGTGTGAAATTATGTACCTACGGCGTGGTGGTGATATTTACTGCTTCGCTGGTAAAAGCATTTCGTATTACAATAAACAAAATGTTTCTTATATTTTAACAAGCCTAACTTACTATTTGATAAACTGTATTTGCATTTCAATTAAATTCTGTTCAATGTGTGAAAGTCTCAAGTAAAATACGATCAATCCCGACGGACGATCACGACGTGTTGCGTAAATAAGCGTCGTTCGAAGGTGGCTGCGGCGTCGCTTACCCCGAATATATACTGTTTCACTGTGTGATAATTTATGTAAATGAAATACACATTACCCTGTTTCCTATTCGCGGTGGTATACCTATACGCTAATACATTTTAGGATATGTTTATTGCCGTGTTTTGTCTTTATTATCCCGTCTCTCGTGTCACTACTTTCATTCTATGTGTCGTCGCGCCGTCGTATTTCATAATTTTTGCTGTTCTCGACTGTAAATTCAGTTTTATCACGCTCTAAAAGGTATCTGATACATGTATGCATAGTCAAAAGCAGACAGCTTTGAAATATGTTTTTTAAAAGATCTTTTTTAAAGCTCTGCTTAATGTTTTTGAACAATAGATAACTTTTTGAATTTGAGAAAGTTGAAAATTTAATCAAATCTGTAACTGCGAAATTGTGGGAGTTTTATACCAATTTTAGGACACGAACCACAAAGCGTTTTCAAAATTACAAACGCGAACCTAATAAAGGCTAAGAAGTTGTAGGTGAGCGTTTGGTAAAAATACGGTGTCGCAAAAGTTTTCTTTATTAGTTCCCCCTTTAATCCGTCCAGGCGTGTCCCAATGTCTTTATGGCGAATTTTCAATCTCAGTCTGGGTGGAAGCCAATAAGAAATCAACTATTTTTCCTTGATTCTCGTGCATCGGTTCGAGGGGGAACTCGCTTCTTTACGACTGCTTTTACGATTGGAGGTGCATTCGGAATTAGTCCGCACCATCGGGAGAGCCTTTTCGTGTCTGCGACGAAAGGTAAAAGGATTACACTTACAATTTTTCTTCTGTTCAAAATTTAAAATCTGGTTTTTTTACTCTTTCAAAATCCATTTATAATCATTTCATGACACATATTTTAAAAATACGACAAAAACAATTACATATAACTTGGTTGCTCGGAGCAAATGGTACGTATTTTTTCACTACTGAAGTTTTGCCTAACACAGTGAATATTCACAGTTTTATTTTCCAAATATCAGTTTACCGTCAGCTTTTCTCTTTTAAAAAAAATAGTGAAGGATTTTGATGTCATTTCACTCAAGGGCAGTATATACTTTAATCAAGTCAGTAAATTACAAATATGGCGAAATCGGATAATCTTTCTACGTAACGAATCTTTACGGAGAAGATTCGTCAACAGACTTTAACAGTCCACTGCTGAACATAGGCTTCCCCGTAGAAAGGAGTCCTAGGAAGATTGCCCAGATAATTTTGTAAAACGCTCTGACACATTTCAGACTAAGTAGAGCTTGTACTGTGATAACTAGACTGACTGATAGAATACTTATATACTATTTTTTTTGTAAATACATAGAAAACACCCAAACTCCGAAACAAATATTTGCGGATCATACAAACATTTGGTCCGATCCGGTAATCGAACCCGAGAAACATGCAGAAAGTGATACTTTAATGAGTGTGTACTATTATCATATCATTATATCATATTCTTCAATAAAAGTTTGTATGTAATACGGTAGACCTAGACCTATATGCTAAGCTTGTATGTAGGTTTTTCTACATTCTCTACCCTTACGACTCTCTACTTAGCAATAAGTTCACAGAAAAGCATGATACCGATCCATTGATGCTTTACTAAGATCCATGTGAGATAACTGGATGTAATTTATGGTACTCTTTTAATGGCCACCGGGTTCCGACCTTAATGAATTATTTAATGGACTTCGAAGTTTAATAACATTTGAAAAATGTAAGGCTCTGTTTGCTAGTACCCTAAAAGTATGTTAGTTTATGATCAAAGTAAACATTATAAGGATAAGGCGGCGAACTAGAAACGGAGGCAGTAAAAATGACAATCTACGTATCATAATTAATGAACTTTATAAAGTTAATTCAACTTATTAAATTATAAATTTTCGTATTCTATAATAATAAGTTATAAAAAAGTAAGTTAGCAAGAGGGTTCACAGAATTAAAAATATACACCATATATTTAATCATTTTATTAAAACGACCATTTAATTTTTAATTTTTACAACGTTTTGATACAAAATATTTAATATTTAATATTGATGCTGCACGTACGCAATAGTTACTGGTATTGCCTAAATTAATATAGATTTCGAAATCAATAATCACAATAAATGTTCTACACTTTCGCGAAGTCTACTTTTTGATTGAACTTGATATTATGAATAGTGGGATCTAGAATCCAATAAATAGGTTATTGGATTTTTTCTCTACTCATTCTTTTTTATTATTAGCATCGCTCATCTCTTTGAGAAAGTGCCGCAAAAGATACTATGCATGCTTCACAACCTCTGAGAAATGAATTAGCTCTTTGCCAACGTAAACTGCCAGGCTGCAGCAATTGCTTGGTACAAAATTCAAGTGGTTCCTAGTTGAATTATCTGTCCCAAAGTAATTCTGGTAATCCTTTTAAAGAGAAATCAAAATCAAAAATGTGTAATTTTTTACACCAATAAAGAAGCTGCTATTAAAACACATCCAACAAATTTTCAGGAAAAATAGATTTCCTTTAATAATTTGCTTGAATAGGTAATTTTCAAAGAACAAAGTTGTTAAGTTTATTAATACTCTAAACTCCCAAATTAGTTATACATTTCTATTTGTCAAAAAGGTTAAGTAAGAAGTGAGTTATAAATTAATGAATGTTAAGTAATTTGGATAGTTTTTTTTTTCGTGAGTCTATATACCTTGCAAATTTTGTCGGTGTACATGTGTACAACACTGCGTACTCAAACTTACAAGACACTTTAAACATGTATTCAACTTGAATGCGCTTCAATCAGAAAAAAAATGTTCCATCGCGTCATGATTAACCCTCTCACTCTTAATTCAAGTTGCCGTTACTAAACGGAGTATTCAGTAAGATCGTGACTAAAATATCATATTATACAAGTTAAATTCGGTTTCCCGCATCTTAACTGCCGGCGTGAATAATGGCAAACTAATATGTACATTAGAAGTGTTAAGTTGAACGCTTTTCAAGACTATATTATGTATATATATCCTTTTAGATCCTTACATCTGTCTAATATACGAATTATTTGAGTACTTAAACATAATAATTTGTTAACTTAAATTGTGGGGTTCATGGCTAAGTGGTAACCTAATAGGTGAACATATTGCAAGGTCAAGAAATCTTAGCCAGCTCAGTCTATAGATAGGTGGTTATTTCTTAACGTTCGAGATTCCTCTGTGTCTCGAAGAGCATGTAAAACCGTTAGGCCCGGTTGCCATACAAACATCTTTTTTAATCATTATGGTAGTTGGTGTCCTAAATGGTTCGACAATAGTCTTTCTACAGAACTTCGATATCGCCTAGTACTTGGCTTGCGGAGGTTTGATGGCAGTCGCTGCGTCTAAAAAGTGGACTTCAACTATATCTTGAAAAGACTTAAAACTGAACCTAACCGGGTTTGACCAATTTTTTACAGATCGTACAAAGATTTGGTCCGACATGTAAATCGAACAGCAATCACATACGCTACCGTTGTACCATCGAGGCCGTCAGAAGGAGAAGACTTTAACATATCAGTTAGTACTTAGTCTAGACATTAAAAGATGTTATTATAAATAAGCTCTTTAAGGTATTAAGTGTGTAGAAGCATTGACTAGTTACAGAATAGCAATTAACAAAGGAACGTTAAATATCCAAATATATTATAGATACTGAAATGGAATTAAATTAATTAATAATATTTAAGTAAGTAATCTTATGAATAATCTATTGTAATAATCTATTGTTAAATGGTCTATCAATGAATATCAGTTATTCATAGTAATTAATAGGTTTTTTAAACCATTATAAGCTCTAGCTCTCTTTTTTTTCAAATAAAGCTAATCATTGGTCAAAATAAACCAATATATATTTCAGATCATTATTTTGAATATAGGATTTCAAACTTAGTTTATAATGGTTTCGTATTTCATTTGTATACTAACAGCTACAAGGTCACCGTACTTTACAGCTACTATTTCCTTTATGTAATTAGTTTAATAGTTTACCTAAACTATAATAAATAAAACAAGGTCAATGGAGACGGAAGTTAATTTAACTAACAATATTCTTTTATTTAATTTTGGGTTTCTTTTCACATTTTTGTGCTAAATAAATCATTTTTCGTGTATGGTACAAATACATATTTCATTTTGAACACAATAATTCTCAATACTAATATTAAGTATGTACAAATAAAATGTACCGTAAAAAAAGTTTAAAATAATTAAGCTGTATGCCAACAAAACTAAGTAAATTACAAAATAGTAATGAAAAGATGATTCCAATTCATGTTCAACTCTGGGTTTGCTTGCAAACGAATATTATTTATAAAATTCTAGTATTTGTATTCTATTAAAACTCAATGCTTATAATTAAAAGTTTTCATTTGTTAATGCAAACATATATTCACTTGTTTTATCCATGAAAAGGTAGACCGAGGCGAATGTAAAGGCTCATATTTTGTCGACTATAATTTTAGTTACAGTGTAAGCCATTGCCGAAAGCCATATTCTTATAATTTAATTTACTTATGTTTTCTACTCAGAAAACATAAGTAAATTAAATTACTCAAATTGAGTAAATTTACTCAAATTGATAAAATAATATCCATTCAATTAACTCTAAACATAACTTACAATTAGACACAACTAACGATTGTCATGTAATCTTCTTACGTCACACATTTTTGTTTTAGCACTCAGAATCGTTAACCATTAGATAAGATCGATTGGCCAGTCTGTGTCTGTATTTGCAAACAAAATGTTATGCAGTTTTATAGAAATTTGAAAGTTTTATTAATGTAACATATTTTCATGAAAAAACATTCATCCATATAAATTGCAGTTCATTATTTGGATATAAAAATAATATTCACGAGTATTACAACCACATGTTGATATTTCATGTAATTCTTTGAAAGACAAAGATGCCAGTAACAATATTTTAAAATGATAATACGCACAAATCAATTTCATAGTCCAAACGTCAAAATACACCGATGTCACAAAAATACATTTTAATAATAAGCCTATAAAGTAGTTACGGGTATTGCAAGGAGCTAACAACCTATAGCTTTCATGTAAACCAATTGTGTGCCGTTAATCTAATCGGTGCTGTGTATAACGATATTTTCATATCGGGCACACCGTTACAATTGCCAAATGAAAAATACGCGGATTTCCTGTCGACCGTAATCGCTATGTAATCCATCAAATAAAACGATGTTGAACGCTTTGCTTACCGTGCAAAGTCAGCCCTATTACGTATTGTCACGATTTTATGAGACAGATGTATGAGTTATATACAATACTTTGTTCTGATTGATTGAAAATATGTATGAAACAAATCAATACGAAACACATTCTCGTATTGTTCGACTCATTGATAGCTCATGTGTAAACAACTAAACCTTATCTCACCCATTGTCCCCAAATAGTTTCCAACCTATTCACAATTTTACATAAAAGACATTAAACTATATCAGTAACCTAAATACAATGAAAACAGGGGTACTTTCCCTTACAAATTACAGTGTCCATAAAATATAAAGCATGTTGTTTGCTCAAACTACCCTTGACCAAAATAATACCGTGTGATAGGATCTCTGAAACGTGCGCAGGTTTATTATGACTTTCTTCCTCAGAGTTCCAGCTGTGAGGGACGTTACCCTCCTCCCTTCACGAAAGCCTCCCTACCTGACCACTGGAGTCCTACTCATGCGATAAAACAATTACCACAATGAACTCGTGTTCGCTTTGTGTAACTTTACAGACTGGAAATCGGACAACTTTTTTAATAACAATTAATTGTTATTTTTTTATAATGCCTAATTTGTGACATGAATAACGTGAATAACGAAATAAAGTCAAATAAAGATAAATTTTAGAAAAGTAACAACACAAAAGATAAAAGAAATTGCTTTAATACTAATTCACGACTGAAGCAATGAAATCACGATAACAACGAAACGAAAATAACATTTCTACTCAAATATATTTAACCAGATATATTTCTCCTAAATATACCCTTGTTACACGATAAGCCTGTAACTACAGATTACGTACCATATCGTATTATTAAATAAGCCTCTAATTAAAGAATTGTAGTGAAAACAAAATGTAGGTTCTTATATCAGACGTGCGTTGTCGTGTTACTGCTTAAACACGTCGCGTGTCGATTTAAGCTCACAAGATCTTGATATCGTCCGCTAGCTAATTATACTTTTGCTTATTAGCTGCGACTTCAACTAGTTATTGTATGCTCCAATTTGTAGAAAGTGAAAGACGTATTGTCTAAATAGTTTAAAGATTTGTATAGCAACGTGTTCACCGCGCTTGTGACTGCAAAAGCATTCTATTTTCGGTCAATATGCTTTGTAATACAGTATTCGTGTTTACGAATGTCCAGACTGCATGTGCGTGCATCCGAGCGGCTCCTAATAGAAATTTGAATCCCTAATACAGAAATAGAACGGCGTATCTAGACAATGCGTTAATATTGAACTCTTAATTTTCCCCAAGCTTAATTCTCTAATGTGCATCTCTTAAGTTATCGTTGTCAAGTGGCGGCCGTGGTCACTTACCATCAAATGACCTGTCTGCTAAATTTGCTTCCTAAGTTATAAAATAAAATTGGATAGGGCACTTAACCGTATATTGGGTACACAATATTTATCCATCAAATATCATCATAATATTTTGAGAGTACAAAGTTTATTCCCACTTTATTTTGTTATTACTTGTAATCTTTTTATCTCAATGTGCAACTACTTACATACTTTCCACAAAACTGTTTTCATAATAAATATGTTTTCATTTTTGTTTATGGCCAAAGTTTTAAACATACATATAATATTCCGAGCTTTCTTATGAGTTTGCTGAACTGAATCACAAGATCACGTCTTGAAGCATCGTAAAAGGTGATTAAGGGATCCGTCCGTGAGACGTGTGGAAACATTTTCTTGTGTACTAATAACAGTTAACAGGGAAACAGAAAGCTGCTCGTCAAACCTAATGATAACAGTTACTCCTTACAAGCCCTTTTATCCCAAAGCTGTGGATACACACACACAAATAATACGGATTAAACTAGTACGATTTTTTATATATATTTGTCAGTCTTTACAATATAATCATGTGTGTGTCACTTTAAACAAAATATTTAACGTGCTTTATTCTTAAGGTATTTACCCTAAGAATAAAGACAAAAAAAAATATGAATATACTATAAATACATGGCAATTACTTCATATAGTTTCCATACAAATATTATATTTACCAGCAGGACAGAAAGAAATTCTCCAACTGTACACTGAGAAAGCTGCAGCTTACATTTGGCAGCGTATGTAAATTGAAGCTACAGCGGTCTCCAAATGATGACTCAGAGGTGTCCTGATTGAAAGTACCTTTTGACTCTGGATGTCTCACACACCCCCTCGATGTCCTAATACCTACTTATCTACCTATTTTTTCAATTCAAAGTCTATTTAAGGTAGCATAAAGTATGAGTGTTCTATGTGCTACATGGCTATATCCTTCTATAAATTTATATTAAATATAATAGTATTATAATTATATGTAGAACTCAGTCGTACCACTTACTTAACAAAAGAACACAAATGTATTAATTATAAATATATTTATACTCCAGACAAAACACACAACACAAAAAATGTAAATATGTAATGTATTTTCATTTATACTATGTAAATGTTCACATTTAATAAGCACAATAGCAAGCAAGAACAAAAGATAATGTGTGTTGAAGCTTTAACCTCTGAATTTCTTCGTATGACGAATAATAGTGCACTAAACATAAACAAGACCAAACAACTTAAATCGATGTTCGTCGGAGAGATCAAAACAGGGAGGAGGACGGTGCGCGTCCTCGAAAATACGAATACGAAATACGAGTTTATTTCGTAAGCTGATAGACGTTTCGAACACTGTAACAAACGAAAATGCTTGAATATTTTCGGCTCTCCAGTTTAAGTGTTATCTTTATCTTTAGTTAATATTATAAAAAGGAAAGATTTTTATTGTTGTACTTTTATATTTTTGTTTGTATTGAATAAACTCAAAAACTACTGGACCAATTTCAATAATTTTTTCACCGTTAGCATTCCTCTTTAACCCTAAGAAAAATTAGAGATCTCTATAACCCAAAAGTGGACAAATTTAGCTGTGAAATAGCTTTCATCGCATACGCTGTGACAACTATTGCTGATAGAATAAAAGAATATTCTACGGTATTAAATAGCATATGGATATATGAAGTGTGCTAGAATGGGAAGCATGATTGGGCAACCGTAGTGTAGGGTGCTCTGGGCACGATGGACCGACGACTTGAAGAAGGTAGCGAATGGGTGAGGATTGCCCAAGACCGGGATGATGAGCGCTACTTGGCGGAGACATTCGTCCAGCAGTGTGCGGCAATAGATTGATAAGATTTCATAATGAATATCTACACAAAAAATCGTGATAAGATATATCCAACTATTATAGTTTAGTCAGTCAGTCACTGTAACTACTTTTTACATTTTAAAAGTTGTTAAAAATAACAAACAGAAAAATTAAACTAAGTTATCCATACCTTTGGATTGATCCTTATCTAAATGTCATTTCGTATTTTAGAGTGTTACAATACATATAGATTACCTTGTGAGTTTTTCAAATTGAAAATTCCATTCAAAATGTATTATGGATTTAAATAGAGAGAAAATGTGATTCTTGCCACCTAGCAACAATCATCACCAACACCGTGGCCGGACAGATCATTCACATTTCGACGGACGGATGATAGCGACGGATTTATCAATATCTTTTAAAAGATTACTGTTTACTGTGTTTGTCTTTGATGTTCACCATCATTAACAGTCCACTGCTGTACATAGGCCTCTCCTCAGCAAGAAGTTTTGCCTTTGCAATAAATAAATTTCAGGGAAAACTTTCTAGATATTTAGCATCAGCCTAAAAAAAGAGTACTTTTCTCACCCCAATTTCCAAACTCCTGGCTGTTATTAAGCACTTCTTTATTCAGAAAAACTCAATATCACCTTTTTGCACTCAACCTGGGTATTGAACCTGGGACCTCATGATCCACTACCGCCAAAGAGTCAATTGTTCTAGCGGTTTTAAGAAATTAAATAGTCTTAAAGCATAAAAAAAAAGATAAAATGTAAAATATTTACGGATAAACATTAAAATCGTTATATGGTATTTCAACTTCAGATCTTTGTTTTTAATTTTGACTGGTTGAACAAATTGAGCAGTGAAAGTCATAATTAGTATGATTTTAAATCATTAATAATGCAAAATGTTAATTTAGTTTAATTTTATAATCAAACTAAAAAAATCTGAAATAAAGACGCGTTATAATAATTTATTAATTATATAAGGCCAAGAAAAAAAATAGAAATCCTTTAAAAATAAAATACTTAATTAATATCTTTTATTACCAAGTCCATATTAAGAAATCATCCTGACGGATTCCTTTTGCAATATTTGCTTTTGAGAACCAGAATTTAGTGGATCAATAATAATTAAAGAAGACGGGTTGCCATAAAAAAAAAGATATTGCTATAAAATGTCTCCTTATCGGCAGCCTTGAACAGTCTGCTGCTGGACATAGGCCTCTCCTTAACACGGAGGTTTTGGCCTACTTTACCACGCTGGTCAGACGGGTTTACTCTAGCGCTTGTTTCAAGTTTTACTTCTCTTTAAAGTGATGTAGTCCTGCTTAGTTTGCTCTCTTAGTCACCTCTTACGACACCCATAGAAGAATAGGGGTTATGACACTACATTCTTAATCCGTCACCACACGGACGTTTGTCTTTTACCCACATATAAAATAATTATTATTTGCTTTACTCTGTTATCTTATCTTAACGATAAGTACACTTTTAAACGAAAAACCTGCATAATTTACATTTTGTTTTGCTCTAATTATAAAATCATTTAAATTAATAGCCTGATAATTTAGGGACAATTTACAGAGAACATAAAAAAACATTGTAGTCACGTTTCGTTCAATTTGTTCAAAGCTCGTAATTTCAGTGATGTTCGTCGTTTGTTGGAGTAAACATTGGCTTTTAGTGCGTGACTTTATCCTACGTGTGCCGACTGCATGTAGTCCAAGCAATAAACTAGAAACACGCAAGAATGAAACGGGGCTTCAAACATTTCAATAAAATAAGGCCTATTATACTAGATAGACTCTTATAAAATGAAAATTGTTTTATTGAAATTCGAAGACTATTTTGCTCCAGGAACTATTGACAAATCAAAAGCTCATCTTCTAAGCAATATGGCCAACTCCCAAATTACTTGCTAGTAAAAATTATAACAAGAGTATATTTATCTCTCCAAATGGGACGACGCACTAATAAACTAATACCAAAATACAACTGTGTAATTTTCATAACGTTGTATTAAAGATAATACATGAATATCATATGCGTTATTAATATATGACGGTATGGATGTGAAATTACGAGTACAGCGTTCAAACATTTGACCCAATTCTTGTTCGCCAAAAAAATGGTCTGTTGAGAAACAAAAACTTGAGTTATATTTTTCTGTAAAATGAAAGTCCTACGTTACAGTAATTCATAGCAGTGGCAGTGATTATCCATCCCATTACTGCTCGTACAACATCTACTATGATAGAAGAAATAAATATCGCCAAACCAATATCATCAAAAATTGTAATGAAAAAGAGCAATTCACATAGCTCTATTTTTAGAATACCAACAAAAAGGCATTCAAGATGTCGTAAAGAATTTAAGCAGTTGACTTAAGTATTATTAGGTGATTCACAACATTTTTACGTAAATATTCGAAGTAACTGTAACAGCCCTTCAAATAAATCATGTTATATCGTGTATTTTACTCACATGTATGAAAAATAAATTCCCGCCAACAATGTATCTTTGATGTCTCATCTCGAATAGCTCGGTATCTGTAAGCATTCAACCTTTTCTACTTTCATCTTTGATCTTGTTTAAGAATATCATCTCATTACTATAAGGTTTTTCAACATAGAAATTCACAGATTTGATTTGATTGAGTTTAAAAAAACAACACAAAATCAGTCATGAAAGCCGACTAAGGGAGCAATCTACGAAGGACAATACTGCATAGAGAAAGAATATTCGAAACACACCCTATACTAAAAATAGCAAAAAGAAAGAAAGTTGTAGATCAAAATTTTTTTTCTAATGATTCTCTGTCTGTGCCCAGCAGTGAAGGATTAAAGCCTATGTAGATCATGACTTGATTGGACGTCGAAATTAGGTTGAAGTTACAGAAATTTCAATTTCTATATGTTAATTCTCGATTTAGCTAAAAAAACTAACTTTCATTATTTTTTTCTCAGATCATGTTCGAGAATTTTCTTGCGGCACGCTGTACTACCGAACATTCTTCGTGGACTCCAAGAGAGATGCCCTTTATGTTGGTGCTATGTAAGTAGTTCTTTTTTATTAAATAAATATGTAAGTGTTTATGAATTCGTTAAAAGAAGATAGCAATGATAAGATTATCTGACTGCATGGCTGTCGTAGTGATTGAAGCGATCATCTCACCTATATACGTACTCGCATATATATTGCGATGAGTATTGTGGGTTTCGGTCCCAACTTGAGACAACACTTTGTGGAATCCAATGGTTGGCCCGATACTAGATATTTCTGTCTCTATCATGAATATGTAAGTAAATCGTTTTCATGGATATTATTCCCGGTGCAAGAGTTATCATTAAAAAAATGACACTATAATTATATATATGTAATATATATATATGTGTGTTGTAAGGTTATTAAGGATCAAGTCTAACACATTAGAAAACTTATATTGTATCCCAATACATCAATATAAGTAATGGTGTATTGAGATACAAGATAAGCTTTCTGAGAAAAACGATAATATGAAGTTTCTTATTCTAAATTCTTTTTTGTAAGAATCGCCTAAAATAAAACAAAGGACGAGTTTGTAGTTTTGCATGTAAATTATGAAAATTAAATTAGCAGAATTTAACACATTCTCTTTTTGTTCTATTGTTTGTACAAAAAGAAGGGCAGATAAATAGACATATCTATCTATACTCGTATATCTGCATTTCTATTTGTACCTATCGGTATTTCTATATTTTTACCTATCGGTAAACTTAAGTTAAAATGTCAAATAAAATATAGAAAGTGAAATATACTTCACACAGTACATTACTATGTGCAATTGGAATAAATAAAAAAATTGCATTAATGTTTGAAGATTTCAATGAATTTTGAAAAGATATATAATTAATTAAATCAATAACGAAATTTTTATCTGAGATACAAAGCATATATTGGCGATAACCCAAAATTGCCCAAATAACTGTACCTACTGGTGTTCCATTGGGCCAGATATACTATCTTAACTAGTCTGTAAATATTAGTAAAGACAGGTACAAGTGCCCGTTGACAAGTCTGGATAATGAGTCATCATCGGAGTTTGCCAAAACCTCCTTGCTAAGGAGAGGTCTATGTCCAGCAGCGGACTGTAAAAGGTTGTTGATAAAATCGGAGTCTGGCAAATCAAAACAATATATAAAGTGTTCTGAGAGTTAAAATATTCATATTAAAAATCATGTTTGATCGCACAGCTACTACACTAACACTATTTTAAATGAAAGTATGAAACGTCATATGAATAATAGACATTATAACTGTTATTTTTATATTTATATGTATAAATTTGTTGTTGTATTTAAGTTATAAGCCTTAGAAATTCAAATCAGTACAGTAAACTCAATAAAAAACCAATACTTGAACATAAACCGAAAGAAACAAACAATCCTGTCTAAACGTAAAAGGAAAAACAATACATAAAACATTCAAGAGCATAAAGAATAAATCTCATTTTGACCTTAAATTCAAATCTTCACGTATCTATCATTTTTTCGACACAAAATAAAAACCAATCGATCCAATACAATCAAATAGCTATTTTTACGTGTGCGCTGCCATATCAGTTTTACCTTTCGTTGACTACAGCCAACCTTTAACCATTCTTACTTGACCTCAGATACTTTATAGTTCTACACTAAGAGCGCATCTATTACAAAGTTTCCCCGAAGTCAATAAGGTCTAGTTGAAATGGTGATTCAATAAAAAGAGGTGATATAGGTCAATCGTGTGTGTCACGGTGGCGACTAATTTCGCTCAGGGAATAATAGTACCGCATTTTCAGCTATAAAACAATTCTTTTATAAATGCTATGGTAACTTTGATGCAAGTTTGTATCCATACACCTTCTAGTTCGCGGCCAATGGACTCAACTTTTCCATTCAAATAGCCTAACTTAGAAGTTTTACAACATTCCTTATATGCTTTTCTTATAAAACTTTTTTTTTCGCAGGGATCGGTTATATCGGCTAAATATGAATAACATCAGTGCATCACATTGTGAAGTAAGTAACGATACAGATTGACTATTTTTTGCTTCGGTTTTATTTATGTGAAAGTTAAGGCCTTAGCATGGTCTAAAAAAAATTATAGTCTTTTATATATTACATCCATTTCTAACAATAAACTCAAATCGTGGTTAAATACGAGGGGGCGTTTTTAAGTTCGCGGAATGGAGGGTATTGAGTAATAATAAAAACACAAAATTATTTTTCTTTTTCTATATATTCCCCTGCAACACAAATACATTTTTCAGATCTTTCAATTAGTTTTTTTATTCCCTCGTAAAAAAAAGTTTTATCTTTGTCTGAAAAATATGCCGAAACCGCCTCCTTAACCTCCTCATCAGTTGAAAATTTCTTACCACGTAATTCTTTTTTCATTTTTGGAAAGAGATAATAATCACTCGGAGCCAAATCTGGACTGTAGGGTGGGTGATTCAAAATATCGAAGCCCACCTTATGCAGGGCAGCCAGTGCGACTCGGCTCTTGTGAACGGGAGCATTGTCATGCAATAGCAAGACACCTTTCGTTAATTTTCCCCGTCTTTTTTCTTTGATGGCTTCTTTTAACTATTCTAAGATTGAAGCGTAGTATTCCCCCGTTATAGAAATGCCTTTATCTTTATAATCTATCAATAATATTCCTTCTGAGTCCCAAAAAATCGTTGCCATGAGTTTCCCAGCCGACTGTGAAACCTTAAATTTCTTGGGTGGTGCTGTGCCCTTTTTGTGCCACTGCATGGAGTCTTGTTTGGACTCGGGTTCATAATGATGAACCCAAGTTTCATCCCCAGTAACAATTTGATTCAATACGCCATCCTTGTCTTCATTGCAGAGGTCCAAAAATGCACGTGAACATTCCACGCGCTGTTGTTTTTGCAATGGCGTGAGCATTCTCGGCACCCACCGTGCGCTAACCTTAGTCATGCCAAGATGATCGTGTAAAATTTTAAAAATTGTTGTATCCGATACTCCAACCATTTCTGCGAGTTGTTTCTTTTTTAGTCGAGCATCTTCCAATACAATTTTTTCTACTTTTGCAATAACTTCTGGCGTAGTCACCTCAACGGAGCGCCCCGGCCTCGGGTCGTCTTCAAGTGATTCCCTGCCTTGTTTAAATAAACTATGCCACTTGTAGACCATTGTTTTTCCTGGGCAAGAATCCCCGTAAACCGATGACATCTCATTGAGTATGGTTTGAACAGACTTGCCTTGCTTAGTAAGGAACTTTATCACCGCACGGAATTCAATTTTCTCCATTTTTTTCACTTCGTTCCCGATTAAAATACTTGGTCAACGATAGTTTAATAATTAATGATCCAATCACAACAAATTTTACTATGCAGACTAATTATGAGTCACTGAATACGGTAGGCATCAAAAGAGCGCGTTTACCCGCCTTTTTCACTGTCATTCCGCGAACTTAAAAACTTACCCTCGTATATAAGTATTTATGTATAAAATAAACAATAAAAATTCTAAAGCATGTTAACCACTTCTTCGTGAATATTTCAGTTTAATTTACTTATTTCAAGCACGTGATATAACAGTATGACAAATAAAACACGTCTCTTTGTTTACAGAGAGATTCAATAAATTTGGAGCCGAGCAACGTAGCACAATGCGTGTCAAAAGGAAAATCAGAGGTAAGTTCATTACACTAAACCACGCCTAACTAATTATACCAAGTTTAAGACACTCGCTCACGTGATAAAATTGCAGGCAGTACTGTCTTGCATTACCATTATATGTAGTGTTTACAGAGAAATGATTAAGACTTTATTTCTTCAAAATTATTTACAACTAGCACTATTTCCATCAAGGGTTAATCCCATTTTTAACTGTGAGCTGCGGGCGGTGAGCATATTTCATAGCGGGTGGGCTTACAGCCATGCCTTGCTTCGCTATATTAAGGCCGTTAATTTTGATTTACAATCGCAACGTAAAAGCAATATTTATTTTATTTCTCAGCGGTCGGTGGTTCTCTCAAAGATCGGGAACGGCAATTATTACGACTTGCCACGATGCATCATCTACTAATTCGATAATATTCGCGCTATAAGAGCTATCGCACTTGAATGGTTTTCTTTATGTCTGTTTTTATTCGTAATGGACCTGATTATATTTTAAATTACGATTTCATTTATGTTTTCATCATAAAACTGCTCCGTCCCGACGTATGGTGTCGTATTTATTTATAACTCTTTGTTAGCTTCCTCAGACACGTTCATATCTAATAACAAAGTCATAAAGTCCGCAACCAGAAATGGGCCGTCTGGTACGAAATATAAAAAATCTAACTGTGAATGGCAAAAGCTGTTTGCGACTTTCAAAGGTGACTATATGACTGTGATAGAAACAAAAAGTGCCAAAAGCAAAATCGCAATTTTAGGGCTATAAAATATCCCGGTAACAAAACCAACAAATAAAAGGTTAAACTTCCGCAATAGTACCAGAAGAAAAGTAATAGACCACATGCTACCCACTCCAACTCTTCCGATGGAGAAAAAAAGTAAATTTGTTTTATTAGTATCAAAGAGGGCTATAAAAAAGAAATATTCTCGAGTCTATCACCTCGATCGCGAATGGAACGGCCACTTGTGAAAGCTATAATCAAAGTTTCTCGCTGTCGGCGAGTTTTCCTTTCTCTAAACACGATGTCGTAACACGAAAAGGGCTGGAAAATGCCGTTGGCGAATTCCGTAAGGCGGCCACGAGCCTAACGTTCTCTTTCTCGCTGGTTTTAAGATCCCGGTAAACTTAAAACTATTCTTTATGATACTATTAAGGAACATCACAACTTAGATTCACGATGGACAACAAATAAAATTCTGTACCTAAGTCAGTGCATAAAATGGAATAATAACAAATAGAAATAATTTTTGCTAGACAGTGGGACTTATTCGTCATAAATATATCTTTTTTTTCCGACGTTTGAAACGGACTATACAGCTCGTGTTCACGAGTAGACTGTTGTAAGCTTAGTGACGCCTTCGTGATGCATAAAGTGTGGCTCGCTGCACTTGGTAGCGTTGATTGTTTGGACTGTCTGGTCCGCACACAGGATTCCAGGATGTTGAAAGTCGATATCCGTCTTGCCGATTAAAATTTTTTATATTTTTTGATTTCAGCCACTTCGCGTACTATTCTAGAAAAATAGTTATGATCAGTCGAACGGTTTATGTAATTCAATCCAATGATTTGGTTTTAACTCCAGCATATGCTGACTTGACTTGACTTGACGGTTTCTCACAGCCACAATCTGCTCTTTTATCTGTTACGCTATTGTGCGTTTTATCTGGCTGATTTAAGAACTATTGCAGCTGCAATTCAGCTTATATACCATGGGCGTCTGCGCAATGTCACATCCTTAGGTGTTCTTAAGCACTTGAAGTGCGGATTGCGTACAATTTTAATGGAATACTCTGTTCATACTGTTCCCACTTTGTCCATCACTCCTTTTATAAAGGTAGAATGACTGTACTGTGAATAAGCCCCGCTAACACACACAATTCGTTGTTGTTGTACACAACAACGAACTGTGTGTAAAATCTCGAAATTCTAAACACAACTAGACATAGATCATCATTCGTTAACCTTTAAAAATTATATCTTATATCGTTGACTAACTAGCTAACTTGAACTGTTATAGTACGCTTTTTACGGTTTTTAAATACAAACAGTACGCTTGCAATTTATGTATCGCTTACTCACAGCTTTTAAATTAATATAATAACATATTTAAACGAAAACCTAGCTTCTGATTTAAACTTGAAGGACTGGGATAGACAGTGAACGGGCCTATATAGTGATACGGCCAATATAATAATACGCTGCCATAATAACTTTACATTCCGTGTGTGGAAGGATTTTTTTACTAACAAATCTCGCATTTTAATGTGTTATTTAAACAAGTTATTCAATATGTTTCTAAAATCTTTTGTCTTGAGCCCAAAGAAAAGCATTTCGATCAAAAACAGAATAAAAATGGCATTGACTTCAGAGTGCGTTTACTTAAACCTACTTACCATGAATTCCTTTAATTTTCCAGTACTTATTACGACCTTTGTGTATACCAGTATCGTGGCAAAAGCCATAAAATGTTTCGTATTGGTAATGCAAATCAGAGCTCTTAAATTCCTAATAAAAGCCATTACTGAAAAACAAGAATAAAATCTTTTTGAATAGAAAAATGCGAGGAGAGCCCGCCGTAAATCTACTTACGTACAAAGTGGCGAATAATTAACGAAATGGTCCAATCGAAGGCATTAGTTCCGAGTGAAGTTATGCGAGCGCCCCTGGCTAAGTGCCGTTAAAAGAAACTTAGACGTGAGCTTGATTGTTCTCTTGCTTAATTCTGATTGTTTCTGAGTGCAAAACAGTTCTGTGTTCACGTCAGTACTACGGGTGAACGCTCAGAGTATATTAATCCGATAATTACTTTAGAACAATCTCTCGCAAAGTTACCTCGTTGGGCCGAACCAAAGAAACGCTGAACAAAACTTTTTATTAACAAACAAAGCTCTCGTTAATTGCTTACTTACACGTACTCGTTTCAAGTCGCGTTTCAGCACAGCTACTGATTTTATGTTCCAAGTAATACAAATTATTTATATATATTTATTTACAAATTATTAATTATGTTTACTTATTAGTTTTGGGTACTTAGTTTTGGGATAGTATACTACTGTTTAATGTATAATGTGCTTAATGAATATCAAACGTAAGAATATCCAAATTATATGATCTGTTCGAAGACTGTATTGGCTCACACAGGCCTGAGATTAAAAATCCAAACAGAAATGTCAAAATTACAGTAGCCTTGCCTGAAAATTTTTGAGAACAAAAATTGTAGTTGAAAAACAATTTTATTACTGTTTTTGATTATTAGATAAAAACATAATTGTCAATTTACTGTAATCTCCTTCCAAGTTAAAAGAATATAAACTCTACAAGTTACAAAGCTAGTTGAACACGCGTAGGACCGTCCTACATGCGACCGATTAAAAATGTAAAATCTCAAACAATTTAAGGTTGCAAATAATTGAAATATCTTCTCCAATTTTTAGTACTAAACTATGATATGAAAAATAATGTTTCACAATTAATCTGAGATATGAAAAGGCTTTATTTGTTTCTTTTTTCAAATTTCAACCCGAAAAGAAACACAAATAAATCAAGTAAATATTTATTATAATTTAATGAGTTTTCCAGTGAAAACTAGTTCCACTGAATCTTGTGTAGACTTGATACGGTGCAGAGAAAATTAGTTTCGAGCTAGACCAACCGTAAACCACATACCAATATAAGACTGAGTAAACAATGTTTCACAAAGCAACCTTAATTTTGCATTTTCCGATCACATTTAATAATTTCGTAGATTTTGGACTATATTTTGTGTACTTCTGCTATGTTGAGGTCTTATATAATTCATCCTATGTTTTTTACTTCCAGACAGAAGACTTAAGCTGTCACGCTTGACATTTATTTATGGTAATAACCTCGCACATTTCACATACGGCTGTCAGATTCTAAACAAAGCAGAGCCTGTATTATAGTAACCATATTGCTGACATACATACTTATCACATCATATCATCACTCATAGGCCTCTGTTTAAAAAGAAAATTTTGACCTGCTATACAACGCTGGCCAGACAGATTGGTATAGGGTTTTTATTAAGTTTTCATTCTATTTGTAGTGCTTTTGTTCTGCAAAATTTGCTCCTTTAGTCGGCTCTTACGACACCCATGGGATAAATATAAGTGGTGACACGTACTTAATCCGTCACCACAAGAAGAATATGAACAAGCAGAATATAAAAACATAGACCAATTTTCTTTACAACAGTTAAAAAATAACCTAAGAAAGCTGTCAATCGTGAAGAGATTTAAAAACTTTTTAAAAACTTGTGTGGTAGGTTCAAGAATATGTACTCAATGTTTTTTAAACCACGCCCCCACCAGGAATAAATTCTGTGTCACGGGTTACCTTATGAACATACAAGAAACAGACACAAAGAACACTCAGACTCAGAACAACAATTTATGGATCACACAAAAGTTGTCTCATGTAGGATTTGAACCCATAACACTTAACGCAGTAGAGAGCGGCGTGGCGACCGCTTAAACCACTGGGCCAACCGTGAAGTCACCACGGTTTCATTCACCAGGCAAAATAGCTTGTAAATACATCGCAGGCCAGCCTTACGTAAAATTGATAAAAACTACCTCTTAGTACAAATAGAATAAAAGCCATGCTGGAGTAGATGTATAGTTCATATTGTTGATGAGCAAAGCGAACTTCCTCTCACACAAAAATCTCTACAGTTTAAGCGAGTGGCTTGTATTAAATAAATGTATATTGTAACATTTTGTCCATGATTAAATAAATAAAATGATACGTTTATACGTAATAAACTTATATACTTCTGAATACATACATATTATAGATGGCCAGAGATCGTAGAGCAATTCTCACCAAACGCAAACAATTGTATGATCATTAAGTTTTCTTCTATCTCACGGCATGTCTTATATATTATACAATAAGTATATTTTTGTATTTTTTATATATATTTTATACGATATACAGATATACATATACATATTTTGTAGTACAAGTGCTGTATTATCTATACAGGTATCAGACAGCCACGCGCATAGTTTATTATGTGTCAAGTTATAAAAAAATATTAGTTTATTGACTTAATATCTAGTTAGTGCTTTTGGTCCTAGTGAATAACAGGAATTTTTGACATTTAAAAATCCGTACCCAAATGACCGACATAAAACATCTTTTTTTTTAAATGGATCTTATTAAAACAAAATGAACTGCAATATACCAGTATAGCACTATTTTGAACCGGTAAAGCGAGCAATGCAATCCTGTCGTTTGGAATATTAATGTGCCGTTTAATATTTATGTCGGAGGCAAATTTGCATAATCACAGCCTGTGAGCACTCATATGCATCCACGTACTTCGGTATTACTATTATTCCAATAAATTTTGCCTGAGGTATCCAAGCATCATTTGGCGATGCTTTCGTCTTTTTGTAACAGTTTATTGTTATTAATGATAATAAACCTACGTAATATTTTAATATTTTGGCTGTAACATCTTTAAGTAGGCTAATTAAGTTATAAAATAAAACGTTATTGCTATTCCACAATTACAACGTTTATATCCTTTTAAATGACATGGCAATGATATTTTATCAGTTTAATTAACGCTCAGATTACGAAATTGTATTGTTTTTCTCTTAAATAAGCATAAAGATATCACATCAAAAGGATAACAACTTAGAATTCCAGCTTTAAGAAAAAAACAGTACTTAGATTTACCTATTTTTTTCTGTACGTACATGCCGGCCTAGAGCCAACTAAATACCCCCTATCGTCACGAGTACTAGTGGCCAAGGAACCAGGTGCATCTTAGAAAGGAAATCCCTGTAATCCCCACGTACCTCGGATCACCTAAAGTTTATAGAAGTGTAGGAATCCTAATGTTCCCTTTCTGTTCCTAAAAGGTGGCGTGCGTTCCATAACGCTCGCTCCGTCACCTCGGCCTGTTTCTTGCATACCTCAGACAAATGGCCTTACCTGTTACCTTCAGCTTTGCGCTAATGGAGGATGGAGATCGTTTTGCAATATCCCCGAGATGAGGCTTCTGCTCTACCAACGTGGAACATTCCACCAGCATATGTAGCGATATGTCGACGGTCCGGTCATCACACTGGTGGCAGCCAGGTGTGAATCCTTGCGGATCAGTGATCCGCCGATATAAGATGGTCCGTGATGCCTCTCGAGCCAATTGTCCATAGCAGGTCTCACCACCACAAAAACAGCGTGCCCAACTTAAATTTTCCTTATATGTTTACGGTTACGTCGGGATATTCTTATTCTTTTCAAAACAAAATGCTTAATATGTCTAAACCTCTTGTTATTTAAGTTCCGGTCAGGTTCGACTTAATCTGTGCCAAGGTATAAATATAGCGCCTAAGTTATGGCAAAACTTACAACAAAATAAATACAAATATTTAAATTCCGAATTAGAACACCATTGATTAGACGGCGGCAGCGCGAGCGGCACAAAAATGGTGGCGAAATCAAACGCGAGCCAAGCGTCGTGATGTGCCGCGAAATTCTTATCACTGATCAGTTTTCACTCGGTTCACTTTTTTTTTAAATCCGCTCAATATTTACTCAAAACATAATTCAATTATTTAATTTAAATTTTTATATTTTTAACAAGAGAGGTGTTTTGCTGGCATTCTCCGTAAATTAAAACCGTGTCAGTATGTTCCAAGGCTGTAAAAGTCACTCGCAGTATTATGAATGTCGATTT
This sequence comes from Hypercompe scribonia, assembly GCA_949316085.1. Taxonomy (NCBI): domain Eukaryota; kingdom Metazoa; phylum Arthropoda; class Insecta; order Lepidoptera; family Erebidae; genus Hypercompe; species Hypercompe scribonia. The sequence continues at coordinate 9,846,158 of OX438981.1, read as the reverse complement.
CGGTAAATCAAAATAATTTAAGCACTTGCAAGCAAGCAACACACTTAATTTCACACACACACTACACAAAACAATCAATATTACTACTTTTTATTAAATTTAGCGGGACTCGTTACAAATCAAAGTAAAGTCTTACACTACTGACGCTACTTTTTAGAATCCGGAAATCTTCGAATATACTCGTAAAATAATTGAATCAATGCAACCAATTGTTAAAGTTAGAAAAAAAAAAAATGTGTTTGCCGGCAATAGTAATTATGTACTGTAAAAACATTTAAATAAACAATATAATTTACGAAGCCTAATATTACAATTTTTATTTATTAACATATTTTTTTTTATAATCAATAGTTAAAAGGCGTGCAATTACGATGTTGGTGGCGCACAATTGCAACAATAATGATGCCCGTGACGTATTAGCCAATTACATGCTTTTATTTTGTTTTCGCCGACACAGTGACCAAAAAAGTAAATAAAGTTCATGAACCTCTGTCATACACAGTATTATCTTTCTTGTACTCTTTCAAATATATTTGACTTTACTTTAATTTTTTATTTTTAAATTTTATTAATAATTCTATCGTATGTGTGAAAGGTTATTGACCATTAAACTACGAAACAAAAAAAGTGTCCTGCGGCTAAACTACTGAATACATTTCGTTGACATTTTGCAAATCGTCTCAATATAACGATATAAATATCTGGTATAAATAAAATGATTCCGATATACGTACCCTGTATAAATCCACCTAAGTTCATACTTAAAGTCATAACTACTAGCTGGTTTAAAATAATGTTTACTAACATGTCGTTTGCATCACGAATCAATTGTAGTTTCAAAAATATGGTAAACTGTAAAATTTTAATAATAAGTATTTTTTTGTTTTCCTACTTGCAGCACTTCGATTGTCGGAACCATGTTCGAGTCATTCAACCAATGGGAGATGGCTCTCGGCTCTACGTATGTGGCACCAATGCTCACAGTCCAAAAGACTGGGTTTTATATGTAAGTATTTACCTAATTTTTTATTAACTATAATGATTACACTTTGTTCGTAAGCATATTATTTAACAAATCATGGAGAAGTTTTTAAATGTTTTGTCAGAAATACAAACATTTGATAATTTTCACCAAGAAAAGTATTTTTTTCAGTTCTAACTAGCTTTTGCATGCGGTTCCGATTACGTGTATATCGAGAATTGTGGTGCAAATATTTAAATCAGTTCAACGGTTTAGTGAGGAAAATGTAAAAGATAATCAGAATTACTTTCGCATTGATAAAATCTACATAATGCCAAAAAAAAATCTACATTATGCCAAAAAAAACAAAATCGTGATAAAAATCTAGTATTAGGTAAACAAAAAGTTCATATTTACATTAGAGCAAGTATATTAATTAAAACTTAAGTAATTTCGGAGTACAAAAGTGAATGTGTGTTGCTTGTCTAACATGTACCACGTATAAAACTTCCACTATCATAAGGTCGTTAATACACAACGATCCTGTGGGTGTTGAAAATTAAATAGTTTATAAACAATAAATTTAATTAATTATTGAAAACTTTTCGTTTGAATACAAATTTTGAGAGCTGATATTTTATTTATCTTTTATGAATTAATATACAAAGGTAATTCTTTCCTTTCCTTCAATTCTTATGAAGTAGTTTCGTGTACAATTTTTAATCCTAAAATTAGTGAAAATGGTACTTGACATAGCAAAACCATAACGCTTAATACGCCTAAATACCGTCATATATTCATAACATTATGTCTACTTACAGTTATATACAGTAACTATAATTAGTGTTACAAATCTATACTAGAAATAAAACCATTTTTGAAAAATACAACCATCCAAAAACCAAAAAATCGAAGGAAATGAGGTTTTTAATTTCTATTAGAGAGTCTACAAATGTATCCTGTCGCAAGCTCTGAATGCACATGCGACGATATGTGCACCATTATCTAAAGACCTCACTCGTAGTGATCCAGACATGAGCCTTGGACACGAGCCAGGGACGCAACAGATTTCCCAACAGGTCCCTAACATATTTGTGTTGAGATAAACGACAATATTATTGAATGTTGCATCGTGTCTTTAAAATAAAAAACATATTTACTTCGCAAGCAAATAATTAGTTTTTAATTTTTTGTCGCAATTCATTCTTTGTTCAAGAATATATTGTAAATTAAATTGTTAAAACTTGAAAAACTAAAGTTTTCTTAAAATATTTTAAACGAGAAATTTTCACGGAATAGTTTTCTTTTTAAATTTCCATTCAACGGGTTTATAGCATCGGCAAACCCAACGACACGATGTTTAGCTGCCATTCTACATAAAGTTGGATGCACCAAGTACATAACGCACTTGCTTCCAAGCTGGAACCGCTACAAATTTCACGGAGACTGAGTCTAAATGATGCCGTTACATGAACGAAGATTTTCACGATGTTGAGAAATTTCCTACCGAACGCCTGCAGATCTCTTCTAAAGAAATTTTAACTGGAAAACTTCACTTAAAGTTATGAAAAATAAAATTTGCGTCGTCTATATACGAACTTTATAAAAGTATCATTCATTGCATACATTTTGACCGGCACTGTTCACCCGAATTATAAATGGATGCTTTTTGAATCTCAGCAATGCGGCGATAAGTGTTTTTTTTTTGGGATTTTAAACTCATAAAACGAACTTTTCACAATAGGTATCAAAAGCAGACCGCCATAAATCTGTGTGTGGCTCGTTCACCTCTCACTTTCCCTGCTCTTGACTTTCATATAATTTTATGATGTATTGGCGGTCGTTCTGACCCTTCACACGTTTTATCGCGGTCCTGACACAGTTGAGCAGTTTCAGGGTCTGATAGGTGCATGCAACATTCTAGAAATGGATTTATAATGAGATTCAAATTGCATAGACCGGTTTGAATATAAATTCGCAGTGTTATGTTATTAGTCGAATAAAAATTCAAACCTATTCGAGCGAATACTTTTTTTTGTAAATTTTTGTAATACAGATATGATAATTGAATTAATTTTAAAAACCAATATGAACGCCCCTACGACTTAAAAAAATACGTAAACTATCCTAATTTATGATTTGCTAAATGGATTAAATTTATAACAATATCAGTATATCTTATCAAGTTAAAAAAAAACTAAAACACTCATGAACAAAAATAGCACAAACATTTCAGTAATGGTAAAAAACTGTTAAAAATGTATCCAACGTACTTCCAGACATAAAAATAAATCAAAGGAGTCGAAAATTTGAACTAATAGGAAGCCAAAAATTGAAAATATATCATTTTTACTTTCATAGGGAGGGGACAAGGGACCGCGTTGATCCCGCACCAGAGCACCCCTTGTACAGAGCACTGTCAAAACAGAGATAGTTGCACATTCAAATATGGCTAGCTGTTAATTCCTCTTGGAAATTGATATAATTAACTGTCTGGGTTGTTCAGAATTTATATTGAGATATAGGTTGGTATTTAGTTCTAACAGTTCGTGAGATTGAAATACAAAAGTTATTTGGAACTTTTTATCAAATACAATCTGGGAATTGATTTATGTAAATAAAAACGTCAAAAAACATGGTAACATTATATTTCTTGATTTTGTATGGTTCTGTTTTTGACATTTAATGTTATTTGAAATAGCTGCGAATCGTTTTAATATAAATCCCAAAAAAAATTTTTCAATTACTACCTTCACCACCACTGCGATGAACGCTTTCACGCGACAATAAATAAAATAAAATACTAAGTGCAAAGTCGTCGTTATCTGGTACAAGTATGAGTAATGTTCCTCCCAACTCAGGGGCGCGTCAGTTTCAAAAATTGAGTGAAATCACATATACAGGATTGATAGGGCGAATGCGACTTGCGGAGACGCATGAACGAAATCGACCGAGTGATTCATATTTGCTGCAACCACCGATTTATATCTATTCTGTTACAAATAGCTGTGGCCGATTGGATGGATATTGGAAACAAATGACGCGGTAGTTTGTTTGCGCAGTGGTATTGGTATTTTTACCATTTCTTTTTTCAAACATATGAAGCTAAAGTAATATGGAGTTTTTAATTTACAACGTAATTTTAATCTACATGTAATTTGCGTTAGTAAGGGGAAATATTAAGAGCATTATTAAAAAAAAATCTTCCGTGTGGTGACAGATTAGAAATACGAGTACATAGTGTTACCACCCTCTATTCATCCCGTGGGTGTCGTAAAAGGTGACTAAGGGAACAAAGTATGCAAGACAACATCATTACAAAGAGAAGGAAAACTTGAAACAAACCCTATTGGAACTCATCTGGCCAGCGTGATATAGTACTCCAAAACACCCTTGCTAAGGAGAGGCCTATGTCCAGCAGTGGACTATAAAAGGCTGTTGATGATGATGATGATTATTAAAAATAAGTGATACGCAGCATTTTACAGCAACATATTACTCCTTTCTTACTGCAACCCGTGTATTAATTTATTATTGATCCACTGAATTTCGATGTTCAAAAGCAAATATTCAAAAAGAGAAAAGGTCCGTACTAAGAAATCATCGTCAGGACTTGATTATAAAAGATGTTTAGGTTATAACTTTCTCTTTAAACACATTATTTTTTTTTTATAATCAAACCAACCGTTCATATTCAGAAAAATAAAAATTCCAGATTAATTAAAAACCTGTTTTTTTTTCAAGTCGGTTAAAAACAGGAACACTAAAGTTGATTCACGAAATCTGAAACAAAATCCACATTATATTAAACAGTAACATACACGAAGCTCGTTACAAGAGCTCCCGTTATGGTATTTACATCACATTTTACCAGTTCACTCGTTAAGTGTGACAATAAAACAGATTCAATGTTTTCATTTTAAATAGGTACAATCAATATTGTGGGCTTATCTCATTTTTTAAAAGTTCATGTGATGCGTTTTAAATCTGCTATTGAACGAATGAATGGTTGAATTGTAGGGAAACAGGTAACAAACGACCAACACTTTTATTTTCTTAGTCTGATCACACTCGTTCTTTTGGCGCCAGTGTTGCCAACGGGCGCGTTAAATTGTCTTTGTGAGCCGTTCTTTGTTTCAGTCGTTCTGTTGTTATTGTTCTAAGATTTATTACCTTGTAATTAGAATTTTAGGACTGTAATTTTTACCCCTTGTAGGCGCTATAAAGCAGACAACACTGATGTTTTAATACTAAAAATAGTGGATTAGTATTTTTTCCATATTAAATTGTTGTAAAATATAATCACTGAGTTAACATACATATTACAATCAAACTGTTGATATTAAATAGCTAAAGAGTTTATTTATTAGTTTGATTAATTAGACGCAGCAAGTACAGGTTCGAATTGACAAAAAATAATTGAAATGGCAATCCGATATACGGTGAAAGGGTTGTATTATTATAGGCTTCTATTATCTTTTTTTTTAAGACAACGCTCGCCCTTGGAATAAATCCTGTGTCACACGGAGATCTTTACAGACATACAAAAAATGGATACAAAGAACACCCAGATTCAGAACAAGAATTTTTTGATTACACAAAGTGTTGTCCCATATAGGGTTTGAACCCATAACACTCAGCGACACACAAGTAGGGAGCGGTGTGGCGACCGCTTAAACCAATAGGCCAACCGTGCAGTCAATATAGACTATATAAATACACACTTCAAAAAATAGGAGCGCAGCTACAATGAAAAATATTACAAAAACTTTGTTTAGAAATAGCGAAGATGTTCGGGCTAGTTAATAGTAAAAATATAAATAAAAATAATCTCGTGTATACCTACATGTTTGGTTTGAGATTGGCTTGCTTATTGAATCAATTAGCACTCAAATGTTCCTACATAAGATCAGAGAATAAACCAGTTTAAAAGACAACTTTACTATGGAAATTTTGTTTAATTTATAAAAAAACTACCTTTACGCTTATAACTTATTCCTAAATAAATAGTAAAAGTATCTACTGCTGATTTTTCGTAACTTTGACAGTATCTCAGATCGGGAGAGTTTTTATACGAAGGTGTGAAATGTTTATCTACGTATCCTACATAAATGTTTCTTAATCCCTACTAATATTATAAATGCGAATATCAGTTTGTTTGTTACGGTTTCACGCGAAAACTACTCAACTGATCATCATGAAATTTTGTACACATGCTCTTGGAGGTATTAGAAGTAACATAAGATACTTTTTATTACAAAAATATTTATTTAAAATTATCTGTTACGAAACTTAATATAGCAGACCAAATTCCACGCGAGCTAAGCCGCGGGCAAAAGCTAATAAGATATATTATTATGAGGATTTACTGGTGATCTAAAAACTTTTAGTAAACTTAGTAAACAATTAGGCTCTTTTTTCTTAACCTCTTAGGCATGTTGTATCCTATCTTCGTTTTTCTTAATTTACACTCAATTTTTATTCAATCAGATAAAGAAACATTGTTAATAGCTATAATTAGTTTTGTTTCTATATTTTCAAGTTTCGTGTATAAAATAATTACTACAAATTATTGACTTCAGCATTACTGTCATTATTAATTCCTACAATGGTAACTTGTCCGTTTAGTAACGGATTTAGAATACGAAATGTCACTCGTATTCATCCGGTTCGGTGTCGTAAAGCCGACTAAGAGAGAAAACTATTCGGGACAACGGCATTGCAAAGAGAAAGAAAACTTAAAACAAACCCTGTAGAACTTGTCTGGCCAGCATGGTATAGAAGACCAAAATCCACTACTGGACATAGACCTCTCCCTAAAAAGGAATTCTAAGGAGAGGCGAAGATAAATTAAACTTTAAGAATTAAACTTCTATTTTCGGGTTGTTTATCTATTCTTATTCATCTATCAGTTTTTAATAAATAAACTATCTAACAACGAACTCTAGTCCATTACCAGTTATAATAAAAGCCCTTAGACATTTTGCTATCATTGCTTTGTAAATGTTATAATCATGTTATACATGTTTTATAAAACTGTACATATCACGTTGAGTCAGACAAATCACATATTTTTTTATGATTGTAATTCAAATATTTTGTCGGAACTGTGAGGACAGATCTTCACTTTTGGTAAAACTAAGTCTTGATAGATCCCAGAACCATAGTTTTAGAAATATAAACCTCACATATTTCACAGATGGCTATCTAATTTGAAACTAGCCGTAACCGTTTCTTTAAAATAAAATTGTTACAGGCAAACCTTCAGACAAAGGTCAAATCAAGCAAAAATTAGATAAAGTGTTATATATTATCTTATCTTTATTTGCATCGAGATTTGATTAATATATAAGATTAATTCTCCACAACTGCAGGCAGCTTCCAGATTGTGTGACATCATTCACAAGGGTGAAATTTTACTCTAGACGGATTATATAGTGTACATGTATTTGTTATAACTCTGTAGTGAGAGTGCTATGCTGTGTGCCTGCTATGTAACGCATAAATATTTCTCGTAAGAGACATAACACTGCATTACCGCAAAAATGTGAAAGTACTAATCTATTAGGATAGGTTGTTTAAATAAATAAAAATTTTAGAATTTAGTTCAACATAGAGAAAAACATAAAAAAATGTATTTCTTAGGAAACATGGGAGCAAATTCGTTTATTATTTTGACCGAGTGAATTAGGTTGAAACTAATCAAAGCGTGTGTTAAATCACGTATTAAAAGTTATCACATAATGTGACGAACTCATAACAAGTACGCCTATACACAATTCAAGTATAATTCCCTTTTCATTTCATTATGCATAAACTATCAACTAGCCTTTATAGTGTCATACAATAATGTTCATGACATAATAATAGTGGAATTTCAACCCCTGTGCTGTACCGTTGAGTGCACTTCGGAAAATCACTTTATAATCTATGCAACAGCACATTCGAGTGAGCTCCAACGCCATATAACTATTTTTGTGCATTACATAAGTACTGGTTGTAAAATTTTATGAATTTTATATTACATAAACATATACGAATATTTCAATTTGACTTATTCTTAAATGCGGGGAAAGTGATAGCAAACATTTAAAGCAAGCAAACACTTAATGAACTGCGTCCTAGACTTACATAAGACTCGTTTCAAATGCATTTGCAGATACTTCGAGAATGAGAGTACCAACTTTAATTTTTTTTGAGTACCTAAAATTATTATTATAACTAATATGGAGTGTGGAGCTCACATTATATTGACAAGACATTGACCTCTTCTTAGTCAGATGTTTAAAGTCCTTGTGTATCTAATCTTTCTATACTTGTTTTATTAACATCAGCCTTACAAACAAATACATTTCCTATACATTCAAACTGATTTAAAGAAGTATAGTATATTTTTCTTTGCGCGAGAGAAAGTGCACAATAGTTAAGCTGATGCTGATGTATGCTATACTTCACCAATGAGTACGAAGAGGGTTTTAACCTTATAAGGCAACATTCTTAGCGGAACAGCACTTTAATATAATATGTGAAACGTGCTTAAACTACTCGGTACGAAGGAACATATTAACCCACTTATTTATACGTAATAGCAAATGTCTTTACTACAAGCCAGGGTAATTTATTGGAAACCTGTCATGTCTATAATTTACCTGACAGAGGTGACATGATGCGTCGTTCCTACGTATAATTTGTGAACATGCTACAATTAGAAATGTTGCCACTTTATGTAGGTATATGAAAGTAGTAGAACTGTTTGTTATGGTTGTAACGGTTGTCGCTAACTACTGGTGCGGTTTAACTTACCCGTTTGATTGTTCTGCAGTTAATAGAACTGTGGTCTCACTCGGGTTCGATTTTAGGAATACAGGATCTCCTGTAAGATGTAGATGTTCTGTTAGTGTTGTAGCTTTCTGTTATATCTCACTGAATTATTTAGCAGTAATTTAAACAAACGATTACAATTACTTATCAATGACCTGTTTGATTTTTCAAATTCTATCCACCCAATTTACATTATTTTTACAAGCTTTTATTTACCTTATAACTCAATTTTGAAGTAGATATCTTCATCGATTTAAAAAAATTATATGTACATGCCATGAACTTGATCTGATGAAGTTAGAAGGTGGTCATAGGAACACTGTAATGAAAATACGCAACCCCATCGAGTTTAGACTTGTTTGATTCGTCTTGACAAGACGTCGTAAGATTTATCTTTGCAGATAAACAAGTATTTTAAGTGATTAAATCTGATTCGTTTTAAAAATACGTTATTCGTTTTAAACAAAATGCAAACATACATAAAATTATTAAACTAAGTTGATAGTAGTTTCATCCTCGCGATAAGCTTTTGCATCAGATAAATTGTGCAATAACTGTTTTGATGTATATATGAATGACGTATTGAATTAAATATTTAGCATCTTCAAATAACAGCTTGTTCCAAAGCCATGTATGGCAAAGCTTTTTCACTACACATTAGTGAAATAACACATTTAATATCTCTAAAATATAATGTCTTAACCATTTCTTATTACTACTATTTACTAAAAGAATATATAATTAATATAAGTAACCTATCCCAGAGAAAGATAATCTAAATAAATGCATTTTATATTCCTTGACATTTATCCAGCAGATAAGTTAAATTGACTTTACAACATAAACGTCATAGAGACACATCATATAAAAGAAAGAAGTTTTTTATTGATCTGAAACCCATAGCCGTTTATCACTGAACCAGTCAGGGAGCACAGGTGCAATAGCTATCTCATTCGGAATTAGTGGCCAATATCGTGAACAGTTTACGATTGCCGTCTGCTGCTTTGTAACGGGGTGGTAGTTAAATAGTATCGTAGCTTGCAAACAAGGAACTTTTTGATCGAAGCATACTATGTCTCTGTAATGTTGGTAGTTTACGTTTCGCGTAAGTTTCTTCATATAAGTACTCTAAATTTAACTCTTATAAAGATATATTGGGTATTTATAGTTTAAGTGCTATTGTGTTTTCCAGGTACCGTTTAGAGTTAATTGAGTTTACTCGGATGAATTAGAAAGATGAGCCCTTAATATTACCGTTTTCTACGAATCAGTTAACCTAATACATTTTTTTGCGATATCCTCTATCTATCGTGCACATAAACAAATATTAGTTGTTCCAGTACAGGTGAAACTGCAAGACTATATCGAGTAGATTGATAGACTGGCCCATTCATTGCTCTAATTTAGTTATTTGGAATCTTTGTATGCACTCAATACATACATATATCTTTAGCACAAAATATAAGAATAATTTTGAATACATTTAAAATGCTATAAAATTCGGTGTTCAAAGGGATCACTTTCAGTAAACGTTGTAGACAAACGTAACGAAATTTCGTATTCAAAATTTAGAATTTATGAAAGGCAATCTAAGAAATCATCCTCTTCAGCCTAATGCAGTCCACTGCTGGAAATAGACGACTTCCATTATTTCTATCTAAGAAATAGAAAAGGTTTGGTTTAGAATAAAGACAAATACACAATATATATAAAACAAAAGAAGCTTATAGTTTTTTGTCCAACAAAGTATTTAAATATCATATTTATAATTAAACTAAGTGTTAAAAATAAACGTGAGTAAAAATCCCACTGCACTCATCCTCATTTGAAAAGCTACTCAGTAAGCTATTTCTATTGTTTTATTTCTGTACTAAATTACAGATAGCTACTAAATAATTAACCGCAAATCGACTCTCTCGTCCATATATAAGCCATATCTAATTTCAAGTAAACTTCGGTTAAATCTGTTCCAAGCATATTATAAATATTCAGACTCTTAAATTCCTAAAGTGATATATGCAACTGTAGACTTCGAAGATAACCTTGGTATATGGATTTACAATCACAGTTAATTAAATTGTTGAAAAGTTTTATACAAAATCTTAATCGTTAATATTTTATACACTTAGTAATATAATACACAAGTTATAATATTTTATTACTTAGACAGTGGTAGTGATATTTTAGTTAATTTAGATGTTGTGTCACTAAATTTACATTTCTCTAAAATTATCTTAATTTAGTGTAGCAATTTTAAAAATTATTGTTGTATGTATTTATTTAGATAACGTCTATTTTTAGCGTGATGTATTTAATTTTAGTGAACTTTTGATTTTTAGAACGTTGCTTGACAGAACAAAACAAATTCTATTAATGTTTAGTATAGAGAATTTTGAGACGACGGACTTAGCCCCATTGTCTGCTTATTTCACACTAATGAATAGTTATGCTTACCAATGTGACACTATTTGGTTTCATATACTCCACTCTTCATTTGAAGGACGTCAAGACACTTCAAAACAACAAACCAAAAGACATATATTGCATAACTCCCCGCAATTTTGATTAAAGTCAGTTTAAATTAATATTTGTCTACCTAGCATACACTTGCTCTGTGATAGTAATATGCCGTTATAAATTCAGATCATCCCTACAGGTTATTAACTGATAGTGACGCGTTGTCAAAACTTTGCCACCCCCACAATCTTGGTAGATCCCTTGTGCGTTTGAAAGTTACCGCCGGCGTATATAGCGCACTGACAATGACAACTTCTACAATGTAACTGTGTTGGTAGCGTATTTGGAAGTTGACGATTATTGCTTAACGTAACTTGTCTTAAATAAGAACAGTAAGATAGTGGCGCGGCGTTTTAGTAATTACAATGTTTAATTTAGTTTATTGACTGCCTCGACAGCTTAGTGGTAGCGAAAATGACTACTGTGCTTGAGGTCTCGGGTTCGATTCCGGGTCGGATCAAGTGTTTGTCTGCAAAAAATTGTTTCGGAGTTTGGGTGTTTTCTATGTATTATATGTATGTATTCACAAAAAAGAAGTATGACGTATGTATCTTTTATTAAAAATAGTAGGGTTAGGAAGTGGTCGGCTTAATCGCAGTCACTATCTCTTAAAGGTTTTCCTTTAGATGATCAATACTGCATAATAACTATAAATTTGGAATGGACGCTACCCTTAGTGCTTTAATAAAGAGCAGAGACAAAAACAAAAAAGGGAAATAATAAAGAAAATTAACTCTACACTTTTGTATAACACAATTCATCAACTAAAGAATTTAAATTATGTATTAGTATAAAATATTTACAGTTCGTTAAACAATGTATTAAAATTTAATTTCAACCAAACATAATAAAGAAACCAAAAGAAACTTTAAAGTAATAAGTAAAAATTATTTGGTTTACAATTATTTCATCCTTGTTTTGTAGCAATATCATTCCATAGTTTTACAATAATTTTCTTATGACTACACGTTGTCTCGCCTACTTAACAATTAAATCAGTATCGAATTGCTATAACACTATCAAATAAATAATTAGTTTACATCTCTGCACTATCGAGTACTATTGAACAATTCCGTACCAAAACATTATAACCATTTACTGCACGAATGGTGTAGTGATTTAAGCTCCAACTTCAACGCTTCATACTGGTCCGATCCCCACATGGGACAACACTTTATAGGATCCACAAATAGTTATTTCAAGTCTGGGTGTTCTTTGCGTCCGTTTCATGTAAATTCTTCCGCGACAGACGATATATTTCGAGTGCGGGAATCATCTTTTTTAGTAAAGAAAGATAAAAAATTTTTTGGTCGGGCTTGAGACGACCAAAAACCAAACACCGTCTCAGGTACTGGTAGCCGGGCAACCAAGTGTACCCTAGAAAGGAAAATCCCGATGTACCTCGGCCATCTACTTACGACTTGCAGATGAACCCACCTGAGTGAGAAACCCGATGTTTCTTTTACCAAAGCGTTGTGTCAAATGTCCAAAAAAAAAGTTCATGGCAATAAAATTCTGTATTATGGCGTCTAATTTTTATTCTTTCCGACATCGATCTAGATTCTTTTATCTCGAATTTAGACTACTTAAATTGCAATAAAATATTCTTTTAATCGGTATTTCTTCGTTTTACTCTATATTAGGTGTTGTAGCTCCAATTGATTAGTAACAATAAAAATGCATCACCAAGAAAATAGCATTCGACATCGTATACACAACTTTTTGCAACTTCGATACGAAAAGCAAATAAGTGTACTCTACTGTTTGAATAAATATTCACACATTACGAAACCTCTACAAACTCGTAGTGAATGTCTCGAAAGTTTTCCCGTAGGATACAACGTAGCTAACGTTCGTATTCACAATGTATCGGGAAGCCATTGTCGTATATCATGCATCCAGGTATCTGCAGGTGCCAACTATTCTCTTGAATAGATACCCCATTTTACTTTGTAACATCGTAAACATTTAAACGCTTGTTCGGTGTTTTGAGTACATAAATATGTATTGTTTAGTTTAGTTTTATGTAACTGTTCTTGTTGTTTTATTGAATTTGGAAAGGTTGTTATTTATACCCCTATAATTGATATTAGTATTAATGAACTCTCAAGCTAGGCACCCACATTTTTTATCAGACTTAGTTTAGAGTTGGCATCTTTGGACATAGAGTATTATACTGCAAATACTACTAATGTTTAGTATAAAACAATCTCTCTCATCTCTTTCAAGTTGTGTGTATACCAGTATGTCTATAACTAAACTACTGCTATTTCATTCTTTGTGTGTGCTAGACTTATCTAAAAGGATTCATGAGCGTTTTATGAATCATAAATGTTGTTTCGTACTTAGATTGAAATACCTCTCTGTACACTGCATGCATCCCTACACACAAACAATCGTGCTTATTTCTCTTTTACGAACCTTCACTTCACATAATTATTTATTCTATTAAATACTAAAATGGTATTGTTATTTCAATAAGCAGACTTCTCTTATTACAAGTTAGACAGTTGAAAAGTTCTAATATTGGCTGCGAGGAGGTTTTACAATCTTGTGATTGAATCCTCAAACTTTCTAGCAACACGTTAAGTTCACATTAAACACATTTATTATATAGATAAGATATATAAGTGTCTAGCCACTTATAAGGTAAGCTGCGAATTATAAAAGTTGCCATTTACAAAAGCGTCTGCCTTTCGACTGAAACATAAGGCTACGAATTGAAAGTCACTCTTAATTAAATTAAATTTGAGTAAACTAGTATAATAGAACTTTATTCTTTGTAACTTTGATGTTTAGATTATTTTAAGCTAATTAAGTAAATATTATAAAGTAAAAATATTTAATATAATGTAAAATAAAAATATAATACAAAGACAAAGCTTCACCGAAATTTTATATTACATCATTAGAACGTGACTATTGTATCGAATGAATAAGCTGTTTTTAGGTGCTAATTTGGTGAGCAAACAAAAGCTAAGGCCTAATGAGGGGCTTCGCGGGTCCGTAGACAAACTTTCTTATTCAAGTGAAGGGAGGCCCCGGGCTCTTCCGCTCGGTCCATTTGCTTGTTTATCCTGGACTTAGGAACCCGATTCTATTTTGAAAGAGAAAATAATGTCACAAAAGCTTTACAGTTGTGTGCAAAGTTCGTCGTATGGTTAACTCGCTAAGAAAATGTACTTCTGTGTGTTTGTTGTTTTCTAACATCTTACAAAGACACAAATGTATCTTTACTCTCGTTAAAATACGATTATTTAGCTTTAAACCATTTCTAAAAATAAAAAAATGATAAAAGTTTTCAATTAAATACGTTTTTTTGGGTATTAAATATTTTTTAATCAGTAAAATTTTTGGGTTACAACTTGATCTAAACGCTGAAGGTTGCATTTGGTTGACTGGTCATTTTTAAACGGTTTTTACATCATAAAATAAGTTATTTTCACTATCAAACCAAAGTTATAACTTAATACAATTTGGCATGTCCAGTTTAAATAGCGTGTAAAGCTACAAATGGTTTTCCGATAAAAGTCAAAATACAAGGAAGGAACAAGGAAAATCTTACCCCGAGGCAACCGGCCGGCACGTCTTCGCATGCCTAATTTAATCCTCAGCTTATTGAAATAAAAACGACATAGGTTTTCGACAGGTGCCGCAGGCGTCGAACCCCGCGGGGTTCCGTGCCAAGGGAGGGGTTGGTCACAGGTGGTCCCGATGGTCGCAGCGTCGTTAAAATTTACATAAAGTCTCAATCCACGACGACGAGCGCCACTGCCCACCCCACGTTTATGCTACATTTAGTAATTTTATGATAATTTCGAAAACCGTACCGCCACCCATCACATTATACTAATAGAGGAATTCTCCCGAGAGCACCAAGTTACGTCGAAAAAATTCGAGTACCTTCAAAATAATAAGTTTCAGTTAATAAATCTCGTTCAGCGGGATATAAACATAAATTTTTGAAAAAATTAATAGCAGATGTGTTGTTGAGTTGTACAGGGGAATATGAAGCCTCAGGGGCTGCTGTCCAGTGCGCTGTTGCTGACTTTGGAACCCATAAATTCAATCGTTGTGTTTTGATATTTTAAATATTTTTATTTGATAGCGCATAAATCAAAAACTTCATGCGTGGAAATTTTAGTACGCATTTTAGACTACTTTTATATTCACCCTCCATAACGGCCCACTTGGATGTTTAGGAAATTGGGGAGTTTGGAAGCTTTAATTAGCGTGTTTACTAAAACGCACACCCTTATGCACAAACAGTTTTAGACAACTCTAAATACCACCTCACGAATAAAATTGAATTTTACCATGGGTATAGAGGTTTAATTTATTCCATTGAACATATGGGCTTATCTAAAAATAAAGAAATAATAATACAAATATGTACCTTCTAGTATACATTTATAATAACAAGATTATAAACATAATATTAATAATTTAAATTATAGTAAATTCACCAAGAATCTAAGGCTACCGAAGACTACTTGATTTTAACCAAAGAATTAGAACTATATACTTTGGTTAAGAAAAGGAAAACTATTTACTTTCAATTAGATTTAAAAAAAATTACTAAATATACATCGACACTTAAATTAATGTGTATTCTCTCTTGTTACAGTCAAACTTAACGCATCTACCTCGCCACGAATACGTTCCAGGAATTGGTATGGGAGTTGCCAAATGTCCCTACGACCCTGCAGATAATTCAACAGCATTATGGGTAGAGAAAGGTAACCCTGGTAGTCTACCAGCCTTATACTCAGGAACTAATGCTGAGTTTACTAAGGCCGACACAGTTATCTTCAGAACCGACCTTCACAACCTGACAACTGGACGACGGGAATTCGCTTTCAAGAGGACTTTGAAATATGACTCAAAGTGGCTTGACAGTAAGTATTATAATCCTTAAAGTTTTATAAATAATATATTACTGTTATATAAGTTTACTATAGAGAATTCGGTCTTCTCTGTATCGTTGGCGAATAGTATGCTTAGGTATTAATAAAAGAAACTGAACTCATCGAAATCACCTCGTCAAACGTCAGAATGTTTTCTGCGCGTTTGTCGACCTCGAGAAGGTGACTCGACCGAGTGGTGAAGGGTGATTTGTGGTCAACGCTGTGTGCATATAGAGTGGACAGCCAGATGATGCGGGTTCTTAAATCTCTGTATGAGAACTCTAGAACCTGTGTGCTTTCCTAACCCTTACATATGGTACCGAATTTTGGGTATGGCAGTAGAGGCACGAAAGTAGAATTAATACTGTAGCGATGTGTTTCTCAAGAAGTCTGTGTGGTGTGAATATTAGTAACAGGGTCGTTACAAACTGAAAGAAAATACAAAGTCAAGGATTGAAATAACATACTTCGATGGTTTGGCACGAAAGTAGAATTAATACTATAGCGCTGTGTTTCCTAAAAAGTCTGTGTGGTGTGAATGTTAGTAACAGGGTCGTTACAAACTGAAAGAAAATACAAAGCCAAGGATTGAAATGTTATACTTCGATGGTTTGACCAATTAGAAGGAATTAGTTATAGAAGATCATTTTAATTTAAACCACTCACGAAAAGCATTCATAGAGCAAATGTGTGTGGAAGTATTAGAAAAGATCATTCACGGTGAACACTTACTGAACAAATTGGTGATGTTCTGAAGAAGGACCGTGTGAAAAGCACCGGGAACTGATGAGCATGCATGCAGCGATTGATGAATGTGAACCAAGCAAAAGAGGTATGTCAGGTGACCGTAGTAAGCGAAGATAAATTGTCTCTACCTACCCCTGTTGGAAATATACGTGACCTTATGTTATGTTATGTCAAGTTTATGTGTACTCGTATTTATTCTGAAAACATCAATTGTAAAATTAAGTTTAATTTCGAAATCTCCTGGACTTGGTTTCAAAATACATGCACTGCATGTAATCATCTTCCTCGGCTTCAAATTATCTTAATGGATATACTATTAAAATATCGTATAAAATTTCTAGATGTATAAAATACTGCAAAAAGCTTATAACCCTCCGACCGCTACCTAAGACCACGGTGTTTAGGGTTATTATTTTTCTTTTGATGTTGCGAAAACTAAAAGAGATTTATAGCGCATCAGATAGTTTTACGATAGCCAAACCTCGACCAAAACCACTCACATGCATCTTAACATACCTTTTTGGTCTACTGCGCTCTGACGTAATCAATCGAAGTTGAAGGTGGTTATCAAAATTAAATCTGTATCGTAATGAGCGTGATCATTGCTGTTTAACAATCAAATAAGCTGAAAGCGAGCCGGTAATCATTAGGACAAATGTTACTATTATGAACGCTTACACAATATTCACGGAAATTGGCCTGTTTGCGATTAAACAATGGAAATTAAACTGTTTTCGCTCTAATGAGTGTCGATGTCTCCCGGTTCTTCACGTTGGATGTTACTATATCAGCTAATTATAGCAGTTTAATTTTAAAGTAATTAATTAAAAATATTTACCATTTATATTTAAGCTATTATTATTTTTTCACCATTCGATGACTGTTTAAGGACTTGTCTTCAATTATTGACAGTTAATTTAATTGTTTGATGTTTAAGATAATTTTATTGATTCAATAAAATATAAAATACATATATATACATATATATATATATATATATATATATATATATATATATATATATATATATACATATATATATATATATTTGTGTGAGAATTTATTTGTCTGCAAATATAAAGGCTTTATCTTTATTTATTTTATTCTATTTATTTGGCTCACCAACAATTGTGTACACTTTTTCCTGGGTAAAAACCATTTTACAAGAGTATAAAAAGGTCTAGTGTTACAATTACTTATAGGTAAGCACCACGTGCACTATGAAAAAAAATTAGAGTATGCTTATGCTAAAAATACGATACAGGTTTTAGCGAAAACAAATAAAGAGCAAATAAAGTATTTTTTATTTAAAATTTAGCACGGTATTGCGGCATTTGATAAGCGAGTCAGTGTGTATATCGACCAGGGAGCTGCAACCATTACACAGCTTGAAAAGTCGTGGAATGGTGAAGTTTGTACCGAGGACACTTCTGTGAAGCAGAAAATGCAGGGGGTGATAGGAAAATGAATATCTAGTTGGAGCATGGAACTTTATTTTGCCTAAAAGTTGTGGACAATCTACCTTGGTTCTCAGAAGCTTGTATAAAATATAGAGTCTATTTTCAATCAATCAATCCTTCATTTTTCTGGTGTGATTAGTTTAAAATGTGTCAATCTCGCTTCATACGCATCCTTCGTCTTTTTAACTACACTAAAGGTGCTATACTGCTACTATGCTACTATGCTGGTGCTACTATGCTAGGTGCCAAAGGAACCTCTTCTGTATCCGCTCCAATCTTAATTAATGTGTCCCGTAATGTGGTCTCCATGCGGGACTGCAGTACTCTAACCTCTATACCATGCACAAGGCAGTTATATAAAAGAATTTTAGTTCTATTGCGCCGTAACTTAACTGCATTTCTTAAAACGATTCTCAGAGTTTTTGAGAACGTTTTTACTACACTTTCTACGTGTAGTACAAATGTGAGCTTACAGTCAAATATAACATCTAAATCCCTTACTTCCCTAATTTTATTTTATAATGTAATTTTTCATATATACTTACTATAACGGTTACTCGATTGTACATCTTCCGGGAAGTGGATGATAGTAACATAATTTAGATATTAATGTACAATAAAGATAAATATAGACTTTTTGATAATGATATTAAATAATTGCACTAAAATTTATAATCAATTTTGGAATGGAACAAAATATCAAACGAAATTAATATTTATTACCGACACCTTTGTAGCGCAAATGGCTTAATTGTTCTGATTTTAGTACGAAATTCGAATTTGAACAAATGGGATTCTAACCCTTTCGCCCGTTTATTTGCAACCAGCGAAATAGAAATTTAGCTTGTGTACGAATTTAGGCAAATTTTGCCTAATTTTCGTTAATATCGTCGTGTTCATTACACTCGGCCCTTTATTGCTAACGTTTCGAATGCCACTAACAGTTAATTATTTTCGTTTAATTTTCATTTACTAAGTCAACCCTTTTCAGTATTCATTTTATTTTCTAAGGCTTGTTATGAATAAATTGTTGACCCATTTAGATCGCTTATAAAATTGTTTGCAATAGAGAAACCACAAAACGTTTTCGTTGGAGGAAATGAATTGATTAAATATGATTGCCTTTTTAACATGGACCGTTGAAATACTAAATTTTAAAGAATAATATCTGATAAACTCTGAAAAATATCATGATGTCTAACTTCATACCAAAATTTGAATCTGACTTACTGACAGAGGCAAAGACGACGAGACACAATGCGGCGATGACAATTTACCAACTCTCGAAAGTTCCAACCATTTTGTACGATTAAATAATAAAAAATAATAATAAATATTTCAGACATTTGACACACAACTCCATCTAGTTCCAAACTACTGCTGCTTAATTTGGATAACTGTTATAAATAAAAAATATATATTTGCGAAATAAATACTTGCAGATCATGCAAACATTTAGTTTCACCCGGGAATCGAACCCAAGAACTCATGCACAGCAATCGCATACGCTAACCACTGCGCCACCGAGGTAGTCGAGTCGATTTGATTTGAGTAATGAAAATATTCCTCATACCCCTATAAACTCTCCCTACAAAGTATAATAACTGTTCGCTCCTTTAGTCAGATCACACATTTCCATTAACCAGATCTTTCATATAGGTCTGGAATAACGACAGAGACAAAAATGTGTATTATTTATAACATTCTTTTATTCTTCGAAGAGTCGGTCTCCTTAACTTTGCTGTTAGGTTATTCGAAGCCGACCAGTGATAGATTCTCTTTATTGCCCTTAAACGAATTAAGATATAATAAACTATTTTGGTTACGTGTATTATTTTATTATAAAACTGTTATAATGTATGTTAAAGGTTTAACCATAATCCATCACAGCGCCACCTCACTAGAATGTAGCTCCCGATGCATTTAGTCCCTATATTTTTATTGTCTGCAGACACACACTTCTGTATAATAAAATATGGCGTCCTGAATAAAGGTTCATTAATTATCGTAACGGATATTCCATGTTCATTGTAATCTAAGTTCTTATTTAACAAAAACTTTATCGTATATTTGAAATTTATCTCAAGAACTCCTCATTCTATTTAAAAAATATGTAGATAACCTACATGCAAGTAAATTAATAAATTGTAGAAATAAATGAAAATATTAAAATAGTAGCCATTTTAATGTTTATTGATTCGCAGAGGTGTCTGATGTATTGCATAAATTACACCTATTAATCATCGTCGTCATCAACAGTTTTTAATAGTCATTTTATTAAAACCAGATAAATTTTACAGTATATAGTTGAAAATCTCTGAAACCTTATTAAAGTCTGATTCTTAAGCTCTATGTCAACCGGTATTATTTTGTGTGATTTAGATGATAATATTCAACAGTATGAATAGAGATATTGCGAGTAAGGCGTGTGTCCATATTCTGTAAGCCGTGACACGTGGCATTTTCATTATAGAACCAACAAATAAGCACTTATTAATACTGGCAATGAACGTCCCTGCGTGACATAATTGTCACCCATGGCTTCATCTAATATTTAATGCATATCATATGGAATAACAGCAATTTGATAGTACGGAATTAACTGCGATTGTGGGAACGCACGCCCGTAATGGCCGGAATACATAAAATTTATATTCATAATTCACTAAATTATTATCCAGCTACGTGGCTCTATCGTAATTTGACTTGACAACTAGTGTTAAGCTAAAATTACAATGACTGTTAGTTAGTGATGATAGTATAAGTAGTTATAAAAGTTGGTGGTGTCATTATTACGTAAATATTACTTTCACAACTTCTAAGCACTGAAAACTTTGAGACAGACGTTGTACACATACGTTATTGATTCTACATTTACTTAAGTATGTTGTAAGTATTAAGGACTTTACTTCTACCGAATAGGTAGATAGTCACACCCTTAATGTAAATTTTTAATTATTTTCGTTTGTCTGACATATTTTATTCTTTCCAGAACCAAACTTTGTGGGATCCTTTGATGTGGGCGACTATGTTCTCTTTTTCTTCCGTGAAACTGCCGTGGAGTATATCAATTGTGGCAAAGCTGTCTACTCGAGGGTAGCCAGAGTATGCAAAAGAGATACTGGTGGTAAAAACATTCTGAGCCAAAACTGGGCCACATATCTGAAGGCAAGACTCAATTGCAGTATTCCTGGAGAGTTTCCATTTTACTTCAATGAAATACGTAAGTGTTTTCACTATATGTCTATTATATTAGTGTTGTTAAAGGAGATAGAATGAAATTTAAATTTATATTTTCTTTTGAAATGCCCACTTTATCTACCATTTAATTTAATAATATAGTTCGACACGTGTTCTGGTTTGATTTCTTGACCCTGATACAATCTATTTTATAGGAAGGTACTCTAAATTAATAGTTTTTTTAGATGTATATATGTATGTATTTATCTTAAGTAGTTTTAGTTTGGATTAGAATAAAATATAAGTGATTTTATTATTATAATAATAATATAATGATTTTATTAAAAAAAGAAAATATATTTGTATCGATGTTACGTTAATTCGCGATTGAGGAATAGAACCCAAAAAGTATAAGTGCAATGTATCTACATATATATATTATGTTGCAGAAGTTTAAAATTTTTATTTCAGAACATTTTCTAGTTACTCGTACATACATCGCCGTAACACACATTCCGTAGGTAAAGAGCCCTTAAAATTTTGTGTATTTCCTTACATTCAAAGCAAATAAATATTGACAATCAGTCTCGCAAACATTTTCAGTTCCAAATTTAGAAGTGCATAGTGTGATTCTACGAGAGAAGAGTCTAGCTGATTCGTTGTGCATTTCATGTGGGGTTCTCCCAGACTGTTCATTTAATATTAACCGGTCAGGGTTCTACCAGTCGAGATTCCTCGGTACGTTTTTCACGCGGCCTCGCTACCTGGTCTGCATTACTCATGAGGACGTAATAGCTATACAAGTACTCAGTATTTGCTGTAGATTTGTTATTTACATGTCACTTCGAGCAATTAGGTACGCGCGTTTGCTAACCTTTTTATGTGTAGAGAGTTGAAGTTTTGTCCGTCCAGTGTGCTTACCATTGAAGAGTAATCAGAATTTGCATAATAAATGATTTATAGTAATTTATTTGGTGTAAATAATTTAATCTGACCTTCCCTTCAAATCACTTATTTACTTAGTTGCTACACTGAGGTGCTTAAACTAAACTAAATACAACTAAGTGATTATTTTGATACTTAAACATAATGTAATCAAAACCCACATTACTGTATAAACTATATTATTATATGTCATAACTGAATTTTTCTTTTATTTAAAAAAAATAAGTGAAATTATTTAGAATTTAATTAATATTCCAGCGACTGTGTTTCTGTGATACGTCGTTACTTAACTTATTAATACTAAGTTCTAAACATTTATTTTAAAATCTTAAAAAACGCTATTTTATTCATTAAAAGTAAAAATAAATAGCGTTTCCTTAAGGTTTCGAGAATCTTAATGTTAAATTTAGTAAAACTCTTTCAAAAGGGTTTTATTTTATTTTAGAAAATCGTTACAAGTCACAAGATTATTTAATTTAATCTTAAAACCTACGATATGATTACTTATATTTTTCTTTATTACCCCTACAGAAAGCATCTACAAAGTACCCGGTGACGATACACGATTCTATGGAGTCTTCACAACGGCTTCTACAGGCCTAATGGGTTCAGCTATCTGCACGTTTACGATCGGAGACATTCAAAAAGCATTTGAAGGGAAATTCAAGGAACAAGCTTCGTCCAGTTCGGCTTGGTTACCTGTTATAAGCAGCAAGGTCCCTGAGCCCAGACCTGGCACTTGTGTCAACGATACTGCTTCTTTACCGGACACAGTTCTGAATTTTATAAGGTAACTAATTGGCCCCGTGAACTTACTACCGCCTTAGAATTAATAAATATTGTTAAGTTGTTAGCTAATGGTGACCGGTACCAACCCGCTGGCAGTCAGACAAAATCTTTTAAAACAGGCACCTAGCACGAAACATCGACTTAATTTATTTTCAAAAACGTCTCGCTTGGGATATGCAAAAAGAACAAATGACTAGACTGTCATTATTGTAACGTAAACAAAGTAGAAAATCGTCACTTAAAAACGCGAAACACGATCCTGTCGCTGACGAAGTCTCTTGCGATTCCAGAATTCCACGCTCATTGAAATCCACAGGCACTTTTATCTGCGACACGTCCTGTTAATTATCCGACGCTCTCACCCCGAGAGCTTTCAATTATTTTTTTTCCCTTTTCCATGATCCTCATGTGGAAACGTTGAGATTTTATCACTTCACCTGAACTCGACTGCTGACTATAGGAAAATATTTTTTATTCATTACGAAAGTAGAGATTTTAATTAAACACATTGTAGTATAGTTGTGAACGCTAAAGTGAAAAGGTGTATTGTGCGAGTTTCACAAACAACGTTAATGTCCGATATGACTGTCGTGTTAGTTATCAATACAGTTGTACTATTACTATTGTTATTTTCCACTGACTCGGGCTCTTCGGGGCTTACATTGTTATGTTTATAATACAGTTATATGACCTATCGATTTAGTCTGATATGGCGTTACTTTAGAATGCATCTTTATTTTGTTTACGGTAGTTATTTTATATTTTGCCCCTTTACACTTTATAAATAAGTAACTACTTTGTGATAAATACTGTCTCATTAACTGTCAAATTATTGTCTAAAGATGTCAGTTATCTTGATATCTCTGAGAAGCAGCTTGCTAAAGTAGAGCGCCTTCAAAACTTTTGCATTAGATTTGTGTTTGGCTTACGCAAATATGATCACGCGACTGAGTTTCGTAAATTGCTCAAGTTTTTCTCTACGTTATAGCATTTACCCTACGTTATTTAAAGAAATATATTGTGATCCTCAGTGACATCTAAGATTCTTACGGTCGTCGATATCTTAGGAGCTAATGGTACCTAGCCACACAATGACATTCTCTGTCGTTTGTTTACGATACAGGCTGTCAGATTATGGAACACTGCTGACATTCATTAGACGTGCCAAAACTTTGACAGCATTTAAGAATGTGTTCAAGATCACAACTTATGTATTTACATGTTTATTTTAATTTTATTTTTTCTACTGTCAATTTGCCCATCCAAAGGTTACCTGGAAGAGATTGAAGGCACCTATTGTAACAATATATCTTCTTGAAATATTCACCTGTATCTACTGTCACTGGTGTCTCAAGTGTCTCTTGTTTGTCTTAAGAAAAATGAAAACTAGTAGCCAATTTCATACATATTTTTACATTAATGAAATAAAAGATCCATAATGTTTCTATCTTGAAATATATATTTACTTATCGTCATACACTTTAGGTGCACTGGCGGACTCAATGCCTAATATATTCTCTTAAATAGTCAGCCCTCACATACTGATTCAAATCAACCTATCCCCGTCCGCTGCTGAACGAAAGTCTCCCCCAAGAAGCGTCAACCATCCCGGTCTTGGGCTATTCGTATCCATCTGCTGCCAGCCACCTTCTTCAAGTCATCGGTACATCGCGCCGCAAGGCGCCCCACACTACGTTTGCCCAATCGTGGTCTCCACTTTAAAACACTTCGGCTCCAGCGACCATAGGTTCGTCTGGTGACATAAGTGGCCCAATTCTACTTCAGGGCACTGATTCTTATACTGATTGTAACCAGAATATTCATATTGTAATTAAATGATTGTAAATTAACGACACATCTTAGTTAATTATTGTAATCATCATTAAACTTTTTCGTTCTTAAAATAGTTTAGTTTATCTAAATTTTAGAATTTCTCTAAATATATTGTTGTAATAAAAAAATGTGTTGTACCTAATTAGTATAATGTGATGTTATTATCCAGACGAAACCTTACAGAGCTAGTTATAAAAACTTTTGTTAAATATACTTAAAAAAGAACAAAAACTTAATACTTACCTATATAACATATTTATTTAATTTTAACTAACTTAAAGAAAATCTGTTTTTTTTTAATACAAAAATTAATTTATGAGTCTGCTAAAGTAATTACTCTGTCAGATGGCAAGCATGATTAGAATCCAAGAGTTGTGGTCATCATACTCATTGCAAATACAGACGATGCAGTAAGGTGACCCATGGCGGCTTAGTGAAATGCTTTTCATTCCCCACTTGTGTAAGCAAAAGATAGGACAGACATCATGACAGTGTAAGGTCACACCCACGAGGATAAATGTCAATTCTATATCAATGGGCCTCCGGTCTAGCACTCACCAACAAAACACGACAGCACAACTGCTGTCACTATAGATTGCTCTTCTGTGAGAAGGTAGTACTGCCCCTGTCAAACCGGCCCGTTCGTGCTGAAATTAGCTTAGCTCTACTGTTGAAACACTTTACTACTTTAGTTTTGATTCCAACTGCGATAGTGGTTTCTAATTTCTGTGTTATTTTTTCCTACAGATCTCATCCACTAATGGACAGCGCGGTATCTCATGAAAACGAAAAACCGATATACTACAAACGGGATCTTTTCTTCACGAGGCTTGTAGTAGACAGAGTCAAAGTTGATATGATGGGTCATCCACTCGACTATACAGTCTACTATGCTGGCACAAGTAAGTCAGTTAATAATTTCAATAAACATCCAAAGTCAAAATCACCATTTTTTTCCCGAAGACGTAAAGCTTATGGACATAATTTATATAATTTTATTCATGATGGAAATCACGCACAAATTAGTAAAATCTTTTCATCTAGAACGATCTTAATCCAACTATTAAGCCGAAGGAAAATCGAAAACAACGACCCCACAAAAATGTTATGGACTGCATACAAATAGTACGCATTATACTCTTTGTATGCAGTCACCAGAGTTTTCATACATAAATATTGTCAACTCATCAGCAAAAAATGTTAACAATGCAACCAGCAATTATACCGACTAATGACATTAATTTTACATAAGTACAAATATTTTAGCATACTAATATCGTTCGTTAATCAAAAAAACCGAGTGTCTGTGAATGCATTAATAGGCACGTCACGTCATTCTCCAGACTTTACAAACAAAGGATAATGTCAGTTTTATGAATCTAAATAATAAAAATATACCATTCACGTCCGATGCCTGAAACAATTAGCGAATACCGAAACGCAAAGCAACAGTCCGAACAATCAGAGTACGGATACGAAGGACATAAAATTTCATAAAAGCTCACGAATTAAAAAATGCCTTCCCACTGGGAAATTAAAAGTGGTGGGAGTGAAAGTGGCACAAAAGCTATAATTCGTCTCGTCCGTGACGGGTGGACGTCGGGTTCGTCTGGACGCTATCGGTGTTTTACCTACACCCAATGCTATGAAACAGGGGATTTTATTCCAAACATGAAAAACCGATTATACGTTTATTGTTTGTAGCAAAATAGCGTGCGAAAGCTGTGTACCCCAAAACTGCCAGTGGTATCTAAATTTTTCTGAACACAGCAGCAGAGTACTCTGAAACTTATAAACTCTTTGTGTCTTTGAGAGCTTAAAAAATACTTAGATTAAGTATCAAATGGCTTAAACAATACATTATTCTTATTTATTTTAACCGTATCTAAACTCTCAATAGTTTACAGCTTCAACACGTTTTTTTTGTAACATAGCTTTATTATATAGATATTTCTCTACAAACAATAAGTTAATATACATTACATAATCAGAAAAACGTATTGCGACATTTATTACATTCACATTTTCGTAGCGCCGTATTGTATATCAAGACGGTGTGTCTGCGTATTTGAGTGTAAACCACAGAAACTCAACGTCACATTTTCATTGTCGCATAAATTCGGTCCTCCTCTGCCTCTCTAAACAACGACTCCAAGTGGTAATTTTCGCCTATGTTGTTGCAATTTTCACCAATTTTCCAGGAAAATCGTTCCCGACGAAAACGCTATACCAAGTGGATTAAACTCACGTAGATATCTAACGAAGGGGGGTTCGTTTACCGAACAACTTTTACGAAAGGAGAAGCTACGTTTGAGTTAGCGTTTGAAATGCTTGTGTGTAGAATATTAAACTGTTTAAACGTTACCTTTGACTCATCCCCCAGCAAAATAGCCACGTACGATAATAATTACTCTAACTTCATCAACACAATGTAACTTTGAACTGGTGCTTTAGGAATAGCTCCTAGTTGTTTACAGTATTAGCAATAACGAGCTTTGATGACACAACTTGAACTAAACTATAAAACTGCCTTAACGCAGCCCCGTTGCGTAATAGACCAAAACATATCATGACATCGTATATTTGAAACCACAAAGGAAGAGAAACGTCCGAAATTTCGAAGCGCTCTTAGTTTACTATTATTTACACTGAAGTGCAAAATAAGTTGCACAAAATTCCGTCACAAAGAGCCCGAAGCGTCCCATGAAAAAGGACAGTTTACTCTTTCAATAAAGAGTGCGCTCGTGCACTGGTGTCTACCGCGGCGATATTGCTCTACCGCTTACTACATTTTCAGTACTTACCGCGTTATAATATGCATTAAACTGCACTGGCAGAAAGTTGCGACGGCTTTCGAGGTGCTAGCAGACAATGAGAAATGAGCGTATGATGCTCCCGCAATGCGGGCTCCACGTCTCGCCTCATTCCATTTGTTTTATCACGCCTAAATCACTGTTGCCATACAACTTTTGAACGCTCTTCGAGGTTGATAAAAGTTTGACAGCGACTGTCGTGTACACGCTCAAGGATCGTGTTTGTCAATGGAAGGGATCGGAGGTATCAAAGATGTTAAGAGTATTTAGAAGTTAACGAACTTAATTAAATTCACCGAGTTAGACGTCGACGCCGCGACTCTTTAGTATCAAGGGCGCCTTTGTAAACAAACGAACATATTAATGTTAACGTATCGCATGAATACAGACTGTTTTAACAACCAACTTGAAACGTAATTACGACGCGTTTGTTCTAAAAGACAAAAGAAAGCTGCTTGTGTTCTCATTTTACTATTATGGTTTGTTCATGATTTAAACGAAAAATTGGATAAATATACATAGAATCAGTCTACGTAGTTAACTTTGACGTATGCAGTAGTGGGTTGGCTATTAAAACGATTTAAAATTCACAAAAGCTTTTACTGCCGAACCGGCCTTGAATCATCACAGCAATTTGATGACGTAATTATACACGCTCAAAACTCACCGCCGGATATTTGACTAGATATTGAATTTCGCATGTAGCACGTACCGTCTACGTACCGAACTTTTCAACTCGTTCATAACTAGATAACAGTATGAATAATGGATTAGTAACATTTATTGTTGATATTTAAATTACTTGGCGTAAGACATGAGTAGCAAGGTAAAGTATCTTGACTAATTATAATGGTTTTTTTTATATTTGATACGACAGAGTTGCCTATTTGGTATCAAACAGTAACTATTATTTATGAAGTCGTATCGTTGTAGGACTAGCAGTATTATTCCTTGATCACCAAGAACCTTTAATATTCCACTGCTGAACGTGAACCTCTCCTTAGACAGAAGGTTTTTCCAACATATATGAGTATGCTAGACAAGAAAATATTACAGTATTAGATCTTTTGCAAAAGGAACTCGTCAGTAATCCATCTAATGGTTACAATTTAAGCAAAAATTCTTCACTTATCTGTAAACTATTGAAAACACATTTTAGATATAAAGTATCCTTATAACATATGCAGTTCTGTATCATCAAACTTTTGTATGAGGGCCTTGTATGTATGAACATGAAAATTTAAAAGGTAATACTGCACGGTGCACCACATACAATTTTTTTATCTATTTATTTAAATATTTTCAATTTTATCTTTATCTTATCTTATATTAACTTACCTTATCTTATTAATACAGGTTTCTTTAAAAAAACTTTTTGAATAAAACTACTCTATAATTACTAAAACGTTCATTGTGAGTTCAAATTTCTTATTTAGAGTTTATTTGAAATGAAATTGAGAAAAAGCTTAGTAAAACACCATTGGACAATATGCGTTTACGTGAAGAAAACATTTTCTGTAAAAGAAATAGCTTTTTTTCTGTACGTCCCAATAATTATATCAATTACTTATTAAGTAACTTTACAAAAGATTATGTAAAACGCCTTTTACATTGTGTTTTTAATTTCTTATATCTTAATTGTATTCTAAGATAACATAAATCGAGCTTATTTACATAAAGTTAAGGTGTATATAAAATAATGTCCATTATAATTTATAAGGTACCTTGCGTTGCATAAAATATAGCGATACAGGACGTATATCGTACTTATAAGTATCGGAAATCCATTTGCTTAAGTGCATGAAGTCCAAGTTTTGCCATAAACATGAAATGCGGTCCATGCAAAATGATATGTTAAGGTGTAGGTGAAGTATAGCTCGGAGGGGTTTTATGTAAGCAAGTTGCTGTTGTGGCCGCAGTCGCGCGGAGTTAGTGTATCAGTGTGTTAGGAGCGAACTATCCCCAACGTAGCATAGCTTCGTGCTTCATCGACGTACATTGCCCACAGGACGAAAATGAACAATATTTATTGCAGAGTTGCGGTACGATATGCCGGAACAGAATTTCCAAAGTAATTTATAGTTCGCAACACCTTGCCTTCGTTGCTTCATTCTGAACTCTTGCCTTGGTTCAATTTTGATTTCATGTCGAGCATAGAGGAATTTTTTTTGAATTCTTTATAAATATTATCTAACAGTACTTATAATTATGTCATAAATTACCCGCAAAGTTTAAAATAATATCTTGATTTGGTTTTTATAGACAGAGTAAATAAAATCTGTATTATCGGCTGCCGGCATTCCTGAGAGTCATTTATAAAATAATTGCATATTTATAAATATAAAGTTTTTTTAAAATTAGTTATACCTATAATTAGTATTCGAAACGCGTTCAACGGGAATAAACATTGATTTTTTATTCCCCCAAAACTGGAGGGAGGCCGCGGTTCCGGACGAGATTGAGAATACTAATGTGTTCACTTTTGAACGGTTATTCGCGCCCCGCTAACGGCGCCCAACGTTTTTTGCATAAAACATCTCATCAAAGGATTGCTAAGGTCCCGCAGTATATTGAATATCAAAAGGTGTACGAACGAAAAAGTTTCAGAAGGTGGAAGCGGTCGCGGCATCCTTAATATTGGCCACCGTGAAAGCTTCTTTTAAAAATATACCTTTGGACGTGTTTAGAATAATCGTCTGTGCAAAGGCTAAGCATGTTTATCTTATCATAAATCAAAAATTTACGTGTAACATTGTAACTTTTTGATTGATTTTAAATGAATACAGATTAATAATTTTTTTATGTTGTTTCTTTTTCAATTCTAATAAAATATGAAGCCACACAATTTTTTATTCATTCCATAGATACTTAAATAAGAACGCTGATACTATGCTTCAGGTAATACTTATTTTACAGATGTAAACGAATCGGATCAATTTTTTTCTTTTTTGTCTTTAAAAAGACAACGCCCGCATTAGGAATTAATTCTGTGTCGCAGGGGGACTTTACAAT
The DNA here is from genome assembly GCA_949316085.1 of Hypercompe scribonia. Taxonomy (NCBI): domain Eukaryota; kingdom Metazoa; phylum Arthropoda; class Insecta; order Lepidoptera; family Erebidae; genus Hypercompe; species Hypercompe scribonia. The sequence goes on along the minus strand of OX438981.1, from coordinate 9,815,173 downwards.
AAACGGACAAAAAGAACACTTAGACTCAGAACAACAATTTGTGGATCACACAAAGTGTTGTTTCATGTGGGATTTGAAGCTATAGCTCTCCACTTCACTGAGTGTTATAACACTCACGGCGTAAACCACTAGGCTAATCGTGCAGTCATAAAAAATTCGTTAACATAAAAAAATTCTTATTATATAAAGAATAACCATTAAAGTCTGTGGGTCTCGTAAGCAAACGTAAAACATCCACGTTTCTCGATTTACGACACCTACAATGTATATTGTGATTCATGATAAAAGTCCTTGCCGAATCCTTTCGTACCACCACTGAATTTATATCCATATTTTTATTCATTGGAATGAATTTTGAAAAAAATTTCGTAGTGATTTAATTTGAAAAAAAATTAACATAATATATAAAAAAAATAACATTTGGTCACATGTTGTAATCTATAAAAATTAATGGTAAAAATCATGAACATACAAACGTTAAGATCTTGGGAACTGAGGTGTTCTGTGATCCCCAAATCTATACGTTAAATGCGGACTTCTTTTTATGAAAAATATTAACGATGTTAGCCTTGCTTTGTGTTACAGAATTTATACCACTTGGAGGATAAAACCTTATATTGCTTGGAGATCACAAAAAAGTTTTCACTTATGCTTATCGAAGCGAAATCTTTATTGAGTAGCAGGATTATTTCTTTCGAGACAAGTGTTGACGAGTGCCGTAATAATTAATATATTTAATATAAAGGTTTCTCGACTATGTTGTGTTTTTTATAGGAAGGAATTCTTACGGTTGATCTGATGAAATGTTCTAACCGGTGACTAATAAAGCTCGCGAGACTATAATGAGTCATATTTCGCCTTATAGTGGGATTTGCCTGTCACAATAACAGTCAGGAATATAACGTTAAAAGCGGAGCCAAGTAAAATAATTAAATTGTTCAAGTTTTGATTTGGCTTTACTTTAAGATTAAACTTTCTTAATTATCTTACCGTATGAGATTTTAATCAAATATGTAAAATTAATTTCCTAAAACAGTAAATGACATTGTAGAATGCTTAGAAAAAAAAACTGAACTATTTTAGAGACAATTTTGGTTCGCTTATTTACTGAATAAACTACTTAATTTGTCTATTTTATATGCGTAGGACGAGAACGTGTCTATGCTTCGGTAATTCCTTTGACATTTCAGACAACATTTTCTTATTTGAAGTTTTCTGTAGACGTTTCCTTATGAAATTCGTTATTGTTTAGGCGAGGGTGGTCTTTAGGGAACAGACTCGTCCGTCCACATCTAATGTGGGATTGTTTAATTATTTTGCTAGCCCCGATCGTGATCGGAATTAATCACTAGAAGTAAATTTATTTATAGACCGCTACACCGGATTCGAGTTTCTATACACATAATATATAATATAAATATTATGTATGTAGGTGCATCTTAACTTATTAACTGAAATGATTACTTAAGCTGATTTTGGAAACCAATATCTACAATACACGTGTTTATTTAACGTTTCATTAGCGTTCCTTTAAATGAAGATAAGAATTATAAAATACAATGCTGATGCTAGTTCTAATATATAAACGAATAGTATATTATATGTGGGGGAACCCTATGTCCAGCAATGGACGTATTTTGGTTGAGATGATGATGATGACGTTGATACTATATTAATTATTATTTTGGTGGTTGTGGTTTAACGAATAACATAGCTAATATTTCTTTACGATGGCATTTTATAACTAATACCAAAAATAAACATTTCTTTAATCTATTAAGAAAACTTATAGACTTTGTATTTTTCTTCAATGTTAGATAGTGTCACGTCTTAAAGCTTAAAACATGTAACAAGGTTCAGTAAACAGATTTAAATCGGGTACCTTGTATCACCTCCCCACATTTGCTTGCAGACAAGTTTGTTGAATGCTTTCCCGTGTACCAGCTATTATCGCATCAAGATACTTGTGCGTCAAAATGTACACTCTCGTGGTACGAGAACATTATCAATGTATGTAATATATAAAATTACTTACAGGGCTTACTACTACTTACTTATTTAGATATATATTCTAGAATATATTCAGGTGTAAGTAAGATACCTTCTTTTACAAATTTTTAACCCTTTAAGAAGTTCACTGTTAAGGTTTTTATTGATGTACGTTAATCGTAATTTAACAATAAATTTAAAAAGCAGTATGTACTGGTTATTTACCTTTACTCTTTTTGGCTTATTTCGTTTATCAGCAGTTAAGAGGTGTATAGCTACAAAAATTCTAGTTTAAAAAAAAATATCCAGAGGTTCTGACAAGCTGATTGATGAGGTCATCAATTAGCTACTACACAGCTTGACTAGAAGTAGAAAACAATAGAAAATGTGATCGCAATTTGACTATCATGGCGGTATAAAAAACTAATCAAGAAGTAAAACAATTTACATTATTTTAGAAATACAAATAATAAAGTTCAATACGTATCCGTTATTTGAAAGGTATATGCATATAAGCTAATTTACTCAGCGCAACCAATATATATGCTCACTAAAACTGTTCCAATCTAACCATTCCTTGCCATCTTGTATGAAGTACACGAACCAATTACAGAGTTCCTTACACGATATTCCGAGAACATAATTACCGATGGTTGTTCTTGTCTGTCACTCACACGACAACATGCTGCTGTATATCACCTGGTTACTTATTACTCTAATCCCCTTAATTTGATGTCAAAATTTCCGTGACTCTAAATGTTAGGTTAGAGTTATAGAATAGTAGTCTGTTTGCACGTCAAAAGACGAACGAAATTTGACACTTATAATTGTATTGTTTTGCCACACTGAATTGATTGTTAAAGGAGAAAGATACAACTCTATAGTTGTTTAGGCCAAAGTGTTGACTTCAACATGCTTGATTTATTTGTATATGTATTATAACATATTATGTGAGAGACATTTGGCTATGATGGAATCAAGTTATATGAAGTATAGCAAAGTCCAGTCGCGAAGCTCAAATTCACACAACGATCCATGTCCTCTATATCCGATTCATTTTCACAAAATAAGTGTCAGATGATTAAAAATAGCAAGGTTCGTCAAATAATCCTTTATAATGTGGAAAGTACACACTCAAAACAAATGAAAACGAATAAATGCAGGTTTATTTTTGCCTGCCTGATGCTGTCATCTGTCAGTTAGTGACCAGTGTTGCCAACTATAGAAAAGTTAAAGTTTCTCTATGAATCGATTTCACTAAACAATTTCAAAGCACTCGGTTTTCATACATATTCTTAGATTCTACCTATTTATTCACAATCAATTACTAACAATTCAGACACATTGTATGAAATCGATTTTTGTTGCTTATTTTATTTTAATTTTTCTCACTTCCTAGATTGAAACATGGTACTATCGTTAAGAAAAATATAACGATTTTTTTATTATAAAGTATATTTAAATTGGGTAACTGTTGGATCCAAAATTACTCTTCTCCTTTGGGTATAAGTAAATTCCATCATAATTCACTTTAAAATCCTGAAATATCACTATTACTGATTAAGGAAACAGCTCAAAAACCAACACAAAGAACTGAAATACTCCAAGGTTTGATAGAAGGCGAGGAGCTTACTACAACGGTGTACCTCTAATAATAACATAATGTCATACCACAATATCATTAAATATACATTATACAAATAGTATTACATGTCATATATTTATATCTATTACATGCGATACTCGTCATTTACAATCTTATTTTATTTCCCAATAACCTTACACTTCAAAACATTAATAATCGTCTAGAAAAAAATAATAAACATAAACAAAATATGTTTAGGATTAATTGTGACGTTTCATGGAACGTGAGATGAAACTCAGCCAGCGCTTACAGTGAAGGTTGTAATGGGTGCATAGAAAGCAAAAGTGTGACTAGTTTCGGCCCAGTCTACTTGTATACTTTGCTAGGGTAGTAGGTTCTCACTTGAAATACTGTTGATAGAGCAGCATGCCTATTGCGATGTTGTTTTTATGTTTGCATTAGTTGTTTTATTCACTACTACTTCACTTTCTATTGAAACTGCATTACAAATCAGTTACTTTTATAAGTCGCTTACACAAACATAACATATTTTTCCGTTATGAAAATTCGAAAGCAGTCGAGGAGATCGCAATTCGTGTCCTAATATTTATATATACGGACACGAATGAACTTACCTATGGATTTTAAGAGTTTAGACTTGCTGATGAGCACATTTCAAATTCAGGCGTCGGGGGAACCGCTTTGGACACAGAATTTTGGAATTTTACATTAGATGAAATGGGTACTACAAAACTTTTTTAATGAAAAACAACTCTTAGAGTGAAAATGTTTTTCAGAAATAAATATTGTAGGTAAATACCAATTATAAATTCATTAAATCTCACAGACTTACTTAGAACTATAGAATAAAAATCTACTGAACTCGATCAATCAAATCCAAGTTTTTCTTCAATATCCATATGATTTGTTTAATGCAGTTAAAACTACATTTGATACTTATTTTCTTTCTATTTCTAAACCATTGTCCCTTCATAATTCGTAATAATATATGTGGCGAACCTAGTAAAAATTAGGTCCATAGCCCTCATAAACCCTACAAAATAATGTTATTTAACAATTAAGTCATATACCAAAAATGTGCCAATTTTTATAACACGTAGAGTCTATTATATTACCACAGTAAGCATTCAGTTGACGCATAACACGCAAGCTTTCACAATCAATGTTTTACCATTTATTAGCGACAAGGGCCCTAATATAATTACTGATTTATGCCTCAGCTATAACTTAACGAACACAATAATACGAACCCGCCATTCCGTCTTATAACGCGACACATTGAACGAAGACACGTAGCTTTAGTATTGTACGTAACCCGGTTAGGTAATTTCGCTATATGCCAGTAATCCAATTAGCTATTAAGATTCGTGGGTCGCATATTAATTCGCTCCTGATTCGGCCGCTTTGTAAGGAAAATGGGAACTGTGACCTTATGTACAAACCTTCAATACCTTCGGTGCCTTCATGGGACATGGTCACGTGCCAATACGTTTGTGTTTACAAAGATTGTTCTGTATTTTCTGACCTTCGGCAAATACAACCGGATTTTTTTACTGTAACCATAAATACACAATGTGAAATGTGTTACTTTCTACGTAATATTAGATCAAATAATACTCTTAGAACACAAATCCAGCAAATATTCTTTTCTTCACCACTATATTTTTACGTAATTCGTAAAGGTAGAGTACAGTAGTATAGTACTCGTAGGTACTAACTTTAAAACTTAAGTATGTATATAAAAAACAAAATGAAGTTAAAAACACATAAACAAAGTTTTCAGTAGTGCTACCGTTGCATGAACAGCCAAATCTGATAAACATAGTCAAGTTTCGTTTCGAGTCTATTGTCGGAAAGTAAATTAATTGGCGCCATCACTTTGAGCTGTCTCCACCATTTATCAATTTAAACAAGCTGTTAGAAATGTTTACTGTTCGAGTGACGTTTGAGGCTTCACGAGTTTGAACACATTAACAATGCAGTGAATATTGAGCAAGGGTAATGGAATTGCATCGGCTCGTTGTATAATTCATCATCATCATCAACAGCCTTATTAGTCTATTCCTGGACGTAAGCTTCTTCTAGAAAAAAACTTTTATCATATTATACCACACTGGCCAGACGTGTTGGCATCGGGTTTGTATTAATTTTTTCTTCTCTTTACCATGCTGTTGTCCTGTGTAGCGTCTTTAATCGGATCTTATGATACTCATGGGATAAATAGAGGTGGTTGCACTGCCTACTCTTATTCGTCAACGACACAGAAGTATACAAGAGTATAACATAACGATCGATGCAACGCCTTTAACCTTATTCAGGTTTAAGACATTGCATCGGCTGATGGTGTGATTGTTATTAATAAATACCAATTAAAAAATGTTATGTCACACTAATGACACGCTGGTAGGGTAAAAGCGAATCGGAAATAAATACATGAATTGAGTTATTATTTTTTCCTCGTTTGTGCGTGAAGTGTCTTAAAGCGTTGCGCATGAAGTGTTACAATTGATTGATTGCTAAATAAAGTTTTTATGATATTTTAACAATCATATTTTTTTGTACATCATATTCTATTTACTTAAATGCATAATCAAGACCGATCACAGTTACTTGTCAAAAGTACCTTTAAAAATATATAAAGTCAGTTTCAAGTAATACAAAATGAAGTCATTTAAGTCACTAATTGTATAAATGATATTTAATTTATAAAAAGATATATAACGATTCGCAGAAGGACTTTTAGAAAGGGTGACATCAGTCTCACGGACGGCACTTCTTGTCTCATTAGTATCACTTAAATTTCAAATAAGAAAATCGTCACTCGATTATTTGCTCATCTCGTACTTCTGAACACACAAATATATTTACACTGCTCGGCACAAAAGAATTTATTAGTTGTAATGATTAACAGTGGCGCTTTCTAATTTTGAATTCTGACTGTCTTTATTTTATCACCGTATGTATTTTGATTTCGTTAGATTCTGTTTTCATATTACAACTACAACCCACAAAACCGATAGTCAACATTTTTTCACCCGCGAATTTAGAAAATTTATTTATTTGAAGAGCCCAGTTTCTTTTATTTTTTTCTGAGCTAAGTGAATTATAAATAATGTGAAGGAAATGTAAAAATTATCCTTAGAAGTTTTGTTATGTTTGTGACACCATTAATTTTAATCCACAGCAAAAGAATTTGACACCACGTTATAAGTTATATGAACAGCATTTCGGCTTTGCCATCGGACAATTAGATAAAGTGTGAAGCCAGTCGTGTTACATATGTGGATTTTCTTAATGAATTTTCGCAAAACAAGCTAGGTTGTACAAAACACAATTGTTTTATTTGTGAGTGGGATAGCAAAGACCGAAAAAACCATTATTTTAAAAAAGACTAATCTAAAAGTCATTCTCTTACTCCTGGCCAAAAAAAATATCAAAAGTCAAAGGACTTTGGTGCAACTTAGCAATATATATTTACCGCTTTTATATCTAAAACACTGGCTTATGAAAACTTCGTGAAACTTATGGATAGGAGTGGTGATGACTTTTATGTTAAATTTAAATATTTCTAATATTATTTTAACATATTTGTTGTTGGTCCACAAATCAGACAATTGATGAAAGTTACGTTTAAAGAAAAGCTTATTGAATTGAAAAAATCAGCGTGGGAATCTTTCACGATAGTCATTTAAAATTTTCTTGGAAAGTGACTATAAAAGTAGTGTCGCGGAGCAGTGTCGCTACCTATAAGACTTTGGGCTGTTATATATGTCGTTGAAAATACATTCTCTTCATTTCATTTAGAGTTCTTTCCTAAGAATTTGGGCGACATCGGCGATTAATACGTTGAAAGATTCGATAATTATATAAATATTGACGAAATCACCAGATTTATAATAATGTTGCAGTATAACTGAATATTTCCTATTTAAAATCCTTTTTTAAATTGAAAATTTAAAAAAATGAATAAATCTAATTGTAAAAAAACTAGACGTAATTGTATCATTCTAATTTTAGTTTATTTATTTTATTCTTGTCACAAAATAACCAAAAATTATTATGTTACACGCAAAAAGTGTTGTTTGTCAGTGTTAGTTGAAATCAATTATTGAAGCATTACATTGCTCACAGACATTGTTATTCAATCTCATGTTTTATTATAATAATTGTAATGCCTCTTAGAAATAACTTAGTCAAGTAATCCTTTTTACAGCATAGCAGACATAGTTTTTATCACAAAATATTAAGACATTAATTTTTAACTAATCACGTTTTATAATTGACTATATTATTGATAAATATATTTCATTGAAATGCTCAAAATCGTGGTTAAATGTTTTCGAGCTGACATACATTATTCAATTTTGAAATACAAAACTGTTCAAAGAAAATTAATTTCAGTCGACAAAAAAAAGTAATAACGTAAATAATCAGCAACCGACTTGCTGGTATAAAACAGTACCTATTTCAAGTACCTCAATGGATCTTATTACTCAGTTGCAGTTGGATTTTTATTTCAATACACTTATGATACTCCTCCTGCCTATATGACGCTTATTGTATTAATATTTTAAGATTAAGGTCGGTTTTAAGACTGACACGCCTTGAACTTCGATTGTTAGGTTGGGTGACTACCTACACTACTAGTCAATTTCGTAATTCTGTATCTGTGTATATCTGTGTATCTGTATAAAAGTATTTTAACGTATTTTTATACTTTTTAAAGCACCAACTATCCATAACGCTTATACAGATGGCTGCATAGCAACCTTATAAATTGAGTTTATAAATTAATATCATAACTCAAATTATGCTTAATGTACATATGTATATCTATCAAGTACAAACGTTATATTTAATGTATATACATTAAATAATTAGTAGCCAATTATATTTATGTTAAGAGCGATTAATCTAACTCTAAGATGTTTGGTAAGTGAAGTGGAACTCAATGAACCACTGGAATTTCTGGTTATTATCTCACGTTTCGCAAATGATGTTTAACGGAGGTTCTTGGTTGATAATTTAATAGATATGTACATTATTAATGAACTTCAATACCATGTTTCAAAATGTTGGTGTTCAGACGTAACTTTGTAATATAATTTAAATATTTTAAACATTAATTAATATGACTTATAACTTTAAATGCGACTTAAATGGATCTGAGTCATTATTAATTCAAACAAAACTCTTGTTTCGTCTCTTGATTAATATATTGTATTCTCTTAATAACTTTTTAATAAAATTCATATTAAATAAAACTAAACACAACTGGGAAAATATTGAAACTCTACTGGTGGTTATCTCTGTTATTTATTATCAGACCCGCTTCACAAATAATGTTTTTAGTGCTAATGCACTGTTTACAATAGTGTTAATATAGATTTTCAAAGCTTGTAAGATGTACCAACGATTTTCGCAAAGTTTCTCAGACTTTTACCGGATCCATTATTAATCGATTAAATGTATTTTGAGTGTCTATAAACTTTTCTGCCTGTTATTAATATAATTTTACTCTCAAAATTACATGTGTTCTTAAATTAAACTTAAATTATTGTTCCTTAATTGCAGATGAGGGGAAAATTCACAAAATTGTACAATGGACGCGAAATGGCGACAGTCAATCCGCACTACTTGATATCTTTGATGTTACTCCTGGTGAACCTATTCAGGTAAAAAAAAATTTTCCTTAACTTTTAAAAATTCTATTACGAACTTAATGAACAGATTAAAGACTTTTACTTTTCTTTCAGGCTATGGCAATATCCCGACTGCATGGCTCCCTCTTCGCGGCTTCAGACCAGCGCGTGCTACAATTACGTCTTGCTCTGTGTGCACGACGGTATGACGCATGCGTGAGATGCGCACGCGACCCTTACTGCGGGTGGGACAGGGATGCTGGTGTATGCAGAGAATACAAACCTGGGTAAGTATCGTAATTATTGTAAAAAGTGACAAGTGTGTGTAACGTCCGACTAACATAAAGGAATAACCATGATCATAGAGTCAGGCACGGAATATTTTTAAGATACACTAATGTATGTTGACGGGTCCACAATTGATTATTGTCAAAGCCATTTCTAACCACTGCTTTAAAACCAACTGTATTTTTTACTTGTTTACGAATTTCATTATTGTAAATATTTCTTAATTAGTAGTAAGAGTGTGTTTTCATATTATTTAATCTCTCAGACTCTAATAATTTATTCACTACATTCATAGTTACATTTACACAAATCGGCGAATAACTTTCGTTGCTTTAGATAGTGCAGAAATAGTTTGTACTGTTTAGTAGGTCATATAATATCTTAAATGACCACTATCCACATAATAAAAAACATATATCAAAGACAACAAAGCAGTGTCCAATTTACGCGTAAATGAACACAGCAATGTTCTCGTTTATTAGCACGCGATCTGCGACATTCGTTATACTAATACAAGTAAAACTTAAACATAATTCTACACTACAAGCAAAATAATGACAAATTGAATATTATTTCTTTTATAAATAAAAGTAAAATGAACGCGAATTTGTAATCAATCATCCGTTACAACTCATTATTTTCTTTTAATGGAAATATGTATTTTCAATATGTGACATACCCAATATTATATGACTTTATATATCAAGTCATTAGAAAGTTTTAAACACAAATTTCTAGTCTACTGACGTTATCTATGAATTCTGGTGAATTACTCTGTTAGGCTAACCATGGATAATTCGTTACTTCAACTGAATATAATAAGTGATCAATGTAATCTTTATAAGCATATATAACATAAAGCCGACAAAAAGTGTCTTTCTAAATTTTCATATACAGTAAACATTCAAAGTTTTTTATCTGTACTTAATTGTTAATAAGGTATCTTCTATCACAGTCTAATACAAGACGTAGCTAACGAAATCACAGATGGATAACAATTAATTCAACTGTATATAACAATCGATTGATATAATCTTTATAAGCGTGTCCAATATAAAACCGATAAAAAGTGTTAAGTGTGATAAGTTTTCATATACCATAAACATCCAAAGTTTTTACTTGCACTCCTACGTAATTTTTTATCTATATTTGATTGTTAATCACATGTCTTCTATCACAGCCTAATACAAGACGTAGCTAACGAAACGGCAGATATCTGTGACTCATCGATATCTCGTAAAAGTGTCTCTGCGATGTGGGGTCAGAGCTTGCATCTCGGCAGTTTCGTGAAAATGCCTGAGGTTCTCCAGCCAAGGGCTGTATCATGGTATCACTACTCCAGGGAAAAAGGTCGACATCCTATAACCTTCAAGTAAGTTTACTATGAGTCTTTAGTCTATTTTATTGTATAAAATGTAATATTCAGAGAATGATAAACAGGACTGATTTAATAATTTATCCAATAACCGATTTTGAATTTTTGCATTTTTGACATACTATTTTGCTACCTATTTAACAGTTTCTCAATCTTTCTTTTAGTTTCTTCACTCTATTCTAAAATTTCACAATAAATACACATTGTTAAATATACGATTATTTTCTAGGCCTATGCCATCTTGGACTTAATGTGAAACTAGTGTAAATACATCTCAGTGGTCTTACTCTAACCTTCTAAAAATTAACTTGACCAGAGAAGAATAATCTTATTATTATAACGAACTTAGAAAACTCTCATAGTTGTACATTAATAACCCCAATTTATCGCTAACCTATTACACCTCCTTCGCAATTAATAAACTCTTTCCCTTAAACTCTGAGCTAATTCTAAACCTCTAAATCACCCGAACAACTTCATAGTTCACCTTCTGTATTCAATTCGAAGATAAATATTATTTAAAATACGTAAAACAGTGTTTCCGAACACGCATACAGCAACATTAATTAAAGGGCTCCCAAATCTTCGGCTATCGCGCTTCCGCTGTACAATTAAAAGGCAAGGGGAACTTCTAACATTTTATTCGCCATGTTTTATTCACCCACTAACTTGTTTAGCCCCAACGAAATGAATGGTCGGAAATAGAATAAAATTTGGAAACATCCTTTGATTATACACTTTTAATCACTTTGTAATGTAAAAAAAGGAACTAATACAACTAATAGTAACGGATAGGTAAATTTAACATATTATGATACTTTTTTTTTAACATTTTTATTTTTAATTTCATCACAATGTACTTATATATTACACATATATACATATGTAATATAGGTATATTAATAAGACACACGTAGAATACATAGTAGCCAAGATCTGTTGGATTTGCTACTCGTCATAGTCGATGTGATTCTAAAATACCATTTTTTCGTGAACCCCGATGAGGGAATCTCAAAATATATAAGTTATTCAGTCTTAATATCTTTAACAAATTGTTACTATAAGATTCTTATCAGACCGCAAACACACATGCATATGCTGTCGCACTAAAAAACACTGTGTACCACAGCAACAAAATTTGAACCAGTTTTAGTATATAAATCAAATTTTGTTAATCAATAGATTTCATTAAATATATCGCAGTTTAGGTGCCGTTACTGGAGGAAGGCCTTTCATAAAAACAAAGTTATAATGAACAGACTCATTTGGAATATAGATTAAACAGAGGACGAGTTTATCCTTCATAAATATTGGAAAAACTCGTCAGCCGTCGAACTTCTCATTAAAACGTTAACATAATACAAAATATGAAATTATAAACCGCAATATTTAATCCCTTATAGTGGAAAACAAAACTGACTTGATCTTGGCTGTTTATTTAATCATTTATTTTCTTCTTTCGCAGTAAACCAGAAAAATATATTGAAACTTCGGAGCACGGCTTGCTGATTATCTCGGTAAATGAAGCTGATGCAGGCAGATATGATTGTTGGTTGGGAGGGTCTCTTTTATGTTCTTATAACATCACAGTAGACACTCACAGGTAATATTCAGTTAAAAAAGTAGTTTATGCTCTCAACTGGTAGAAGAAACAGCCCTTCCTAACTGATCATTCCTTTTTCCAGATGTTCTCCTCCTGAGAAAAGTAATGAGTACCAGAAAATATATTCAAATTGGTGTCATGAATTTGAAAAATATAAAAGTGCTATGAAAACTTGGGAACGAAAACAAGAGGTAAGCACCTTCCGTGTGATAATCTACTGATTTTCGTCGTTTGAATGCTTATTTAAAAATCACGATAATATTAGTTTATTGTAAAATCGGATATAATAATAGTTGTTTATATTTTATTGACAGAAAAAAACATTTTTGTAGCCTTATTTAATACATGTCTTCAATACATTTCTTGCTTAGTTGAATATTATGTTGTTTTAACTGAACCGGTTAGTGCCTTTAACTGGTATAGCCACAAATGCTTTAAACAGTTTTTTGTTCCCTCGAAAATATCCGATAAGTGTAAACAAATAAATTGAGACAGTGTATAACTGACATATTAATTTTTTTTCCAGCAATGTGCAAGACAAAATGATTCAAATCAGAATACACATCCAAACGAAATAGTGTGATAGCTTCTGAACATCGCCTATCTCATGTTTCAGTCTGTTAATTATTATGCAGGAGCTATACCGATACCTTACGTCTCGGCCGGCTTAAAGTACTTCAATATATTCTCGTGAGGAAATCCGTCAATATCATCCGCTCCATTACAGATCTCATAGCGACTCCATAGTTGTGTACGTCGAGCTCAAGACTAGTGTACTAAATTGAATGTGACTCCCTTTAGCTTTTGTAAAGTGACAGTGTAGTAACAACAAATTTAGTCAAGTAGCAACAGTGCATCGTTCCAAACACTCGGCGGGAACATGAGTAGGTGATTATTGGACACTCAAAATTTTTACGAACACTTTTAGTATTTAAATTTTAAATGGAACGATATAAAGAGCGTTATGCGTTGCTTTGTTGGTAAATTGAATGTAAGATGTTTAATATCGGAATCATAAGTACGCTTTGTTCGTTGGATAAGTGATAGAACAATTGTTAGATATTATGGGATGAAATTACTTTTATGTAACTAGAAATTTTTGTTCAATAAATTATTACTTTTTTTTATTGTGGATTTCTATAGGTAAGCCGTTTTGCGTTAGGTTTTAGTGTGCGAGTAATGTGTTTTGATCTGTGAGAATATTTAATTAGGTTCGGATCAAGATTCATTAGCCGTAGTAAACTAACAATTCGAATATAAAGATACGTATTGCCGTGTGTTGGTACACCGGTCGTAATTTGAAATCTCCGAGGGTTGTGGGAGGGTTCGCCTCATTATTTTTCCCCTATTTGTGTAAATAGTTACCTAATTTCGTTCGACTGTATCTATTAAGTGTACCTATAGTATGCACGTCCCTATTGGTAATGAGTATAATTTAAGCCTGTGATATATAAGTACTCGTTTAGAAAGTATATTTTTAAGTCTTGATTGTGGACTTATTAAAACTAAATCGTCACTCACTGAATACAGCTAACAGTAATTCTTATTTCAATCAGTAATATTAAAAGGTAGTGTTAACAATATTTTTTTTATAAACATGAAATTGTGATACGTTATTTTTAATAATGTTATAAGTATCAAGAAGTACTTGACGACATTTGTGTACGTCTACGTCTGTATAGAATACTAAAAGACATTAACTGGACTCAACCAGGCCAAATTGGCTTATTTCGATTTAACTTTGTTTAGTTGTAACATTATTGATTAAAGTTTAAACAATTATTGTTGCACAAACTAACCATTCATTTATTTTACAACAAATTGAATACTAATTCATTAGAAACAGATATAAAACGAATAATTGAGACGTACTTGTTTTTATAGTAAATTGATTAAAAGTAATTGCACTATGAACATCCGAATAAGCAATAAGTTTTATGAGACTATTTCATGTAATATATATTATATATAGTTTGTACACCGTGTAGTAATATATTCATAGAAAATATCACTGAATATTTTTGTACAAATATCTCGTAATCATTTTAACTTAAATATCATCATCTAGTACATATTCAAGTTATTCGATTCCATATCATAACATTGTACCTAAGAGCTTGTACATATTGTATTCACTGTCACACCAATATACATCATATTTACATATTGCAGCAGTCGAATATAAAAATTTAACTAAATTATATGAATATTTTATATACTCACATATTTTTTCGAAACGTTTTTCGAAAATTTCCATTAAATATTACGCAGTCTATGATTTTTCATTTAAAAATAAATTCAAAGAGGTTTTAAAACCGTTAAATAGGTTGATAAGTTTGTTTGCTGCATTTAAAAGAACTTTGAAAAGAAAATTAACCATAAATTGGTAATGATTCCTGTGTTTGATTCAATTGTTTTTGATAAAAGAAATTATATTATTTAATCAATTAGTTTTAAAAAAAAGAATACAATATCAATTCATAGTGGTAATACTTTTAGGAACATTCAGTTTAAATATTTGTGGGACACCTTTTATATTTTAATGTAGAATATTTAAGAGAAATCAGCCTGGTAAACAATCGATGTTACTATATGCAAAAAATAACACTGAACTGCCATGGTATTATTGCATACAGAAACATTATTGTTTTTTAAACCCGACTGTTTTTATGTTTATTTATAGAAAGAGACAGACGAGTGTTTTTATTTATAGAAGACATCGTAAGACTTTATGGAACCCAAATAGGTATGTCTATCTGTGTTCGAATTAGGTTAATATGCACCTTTGTAACATATTTTTAAGCCTCAAAACCCAATCATTCTATTAATACATCCTTTAATAATTTATTTCTGATAATTCTAGTTTCACGTAACACTCTTTTCAAAAAAATATGACATTTATTCTATTGCTCATTGTAGTATCTACCTAGTTATAAACGCTACATTGCATTTGTTGTACGTACTGTAGACGAGGTGATAAAATATATGTGACAGATATTTTTAAAATGAGCCCTTCGCTATATCTGCTATAGTAATAATAAATATAGTCTAATAGGTGCTTATATGCTTTCATTTTGCAAAATTTAAATATTTTTCAGACTTCTCTCATATCAGTATGTAAATACAAAAATCGAAATAGTTTATAAATTCGTAAGAAATATCTGAGCTTTGTCGTTTACTATATATTAGTTAAGACTCAGTACTTAAGTATTTTAGTGAATAAAACATGGATTTCCCTCAACCTGGGAAGGTCTTGCGCAATAATTATAAACTAATTACTATTATCTATACCTATGTAATAGCTCTGTAAATTTCACATGTTACTATACTAAGTTAAAAATTCAAAATGTAGCGTTAAGATTTTATATAATAAATCTATGAAATGTATCTTTCATTTTGTAAGTGTTTAATTTTGAACGACCCGGTCGGCTAGCGTTTGTTTGTCGTGCAGAGTAACGGCGAAGAGAAAATGCTTAAAATAGTGTCGATTCATCAAGTCGCATACCGGGTTGACATTTTCGTCATAACAGGCCGGGGGCCAGCTCGCCCCTCGGCTGCGAAGGGGCTATAAAAAGGGCGCGTAATTATATAGTGCCACTAAACTAATTTCACGATACATTGCCGACGAAATCTGTGCTTGGCACCGCCTTGCCTCATGACGAAATCTGATTTTTCTTTCATAACCAAACGCCTGATTACTATTTTTATGTGTTATTTGGTATGAATTGCTAATGTCAGTAGTGTTGATGCTAGTTTACGGTGAAATAAGCCCCGTTATTAACAAAATCTGATCTAACCGTTGATTGCTATGACCTTCACTTTCTCAAGGTTTTATTCAGCAATTTAGGAATAATTTCTGCCAATTTTTACTTAACAAGGTTTAAGCCTCGTGCGGAATTACTTTTAGATTTTTTGTTGCTTAGGTTTAGACGTCCTTGTGTTGAGATCTCTTAATGAAATGAAGGCCCAATTATTTCCCAGTGGGCAGATATCTAAGATTGCTATTTAGATAAAAAGTTTGGAAGCTCAAGATACGTACAATTACAATTATATAAATGCTATACATGACAATATTTGTAAAAAAAAATGAAAATCAACGATATTTTCTTCCATAAAACAACACCCGCGACGCAAACTTGTGACGCGGGGGACTTTACAAACATACAAGATGGTCACAAAGAATACCCGGACTCGGAATAACAGTCTTGGATCACACAAATGTTGTCGTATATCGAACTCACACACTCAGCGCAGTAGGAAGAGGCGTGTTTACTACTCAAACCACAACGTTATGTGTACAATCGAATTAGCTAACTTTATTCGTAAATTATGAAATTATCCACAAAATTCAAAGACAAAATTTTTTACGTGAAATTTGAAATAGTTTAATAAATACATCAAAACAGCTTCTAAATACCTTAGTCGTGTTGAATTATAATAATAATAACTTATTTCTAGTTTTAAACAGTAGTATTATAGTCCTAATATTTTAATATTTGAAACGACTTAAGTCACATTATTATATAATAGCAAAAAACGTAAGTGAGCAGCAAAACACGTCAATACTTAAAAAGTGGACAAGTATCTAAAGTTTATTCCAAGTACAAATAACTATAAACAACTTGCCTGTTCGTCGAACTAGTAAAGATTAGACTGCCACCCGCTAGCTGGATAATAATAATAATAAAAAATAATTATAAATATTTCGGACATTTGACACACAGCGTCATCTAGTTTCAAACTAAGCAGAGTTTGTGCTATGATAACTAGACTGACTAATAGAATATTTATATATACTTTATTTTTATAAATAGAAAAAACCTAAAACTTGGAAACAAATATCTGCAGATCGTACAAACATTTAGTCCGTCCCGGAAATCGAACCTGAGACCTCAAGCACAGCAATCGCATTCACTACCGCTGCGCCACTGAGGCAGTTATATATAAACAGACAAACTATAGAGTAGTTACAAAATCATCAACTTTAGCCTTGCCACTTCGTTCCTGTGGCAGTGGATATCATAGACGGCTGGGCTGCCGACACCTCGAGATTTGTGGGGAAACTGGAGCGTAGACTCATGGAGATTATTAGTGACTGCCGTTCCGGTTTGTTCCTGGTACAAAGGTTGGCCATTAGTATCAACGTGACAATCACCGGAAACGATCAGGGATATGTTAATTTAATTGTAGTTGTGTTACACTTAGGTTTACATCTTATATCTACAACTAATATTGAGCTTACGATTTATATTTCGAATGTGAATTAAATTAAATATATAGACAACTTCGTTCCGTATGGTGACCAATTAAGATTACAGTGTCACCATCCTTATTCATCCCGTGGGTGTCGTAAGAGACGACTAAGAGAGCAAACTGTGCAGGATAACATCAATGCAAGAAGAAAACCTTAGTGTAAACCCTTTTATTTTTAACGTGTGGAAACCTTCTCGGGCGGCCGTCACCCCACCGGGGTTTACTTGTGTGTCGTGTGTACCGGGTGTGTCGGAATCGGACCGACTAAACCACACGGTGTGCTACTTTGCGCCTGACATAGGAAGAATCCGGGAACAACTGCTATTACGACATTCAGATCCCTCCTCCTATTCCTTGGTGTAAACTCTTTTTATGCCAACCCACCTGACCAGCGTGGTATAGTAGGCCAAAATCTCCTTTCTAGGTAAAGGTTTCTGTTCAGCAGTGGACTGTTAAAGGCTAAAAAGGTTAAGAAACAACTTTAAAACTAAATACTGATTTCAGAACGACTAATATACTACTACTAGATTACTAACTTCAAATGATAACGTTAATTTTTCAAATATTTCAACAGTCACAATTAAAAATGTAGATGTTGTTTGAGACAACATCGAACAAAAAATAAAACGTTTGGAACAATAAGAAATAGTAGCACCTTGGCACATCTTGCACACACTAAAGCTACCTAATCCCAATATTTGACAGAGTATACAACCATACTGGTAATAAATATACTCATGTATTTTTGAATCTTATTAGATATGTGACTACTGGCTCCATCTTATTGAAACCATGTGTTACGATTGTAGCCAGCAAATTCTAGCAGTATCGGTCCCAAGAACTCCCGTAACATGTCTGCGCGGGCTGTTAGATTCAAATGTTCACGAATTCTTGATCGATTATTAAGCGACCGCAATTATTATTATATTGGGTAAGTAAAGCATGCGAGGCGTTTGTATTCGAGAATATGATGCAATTTTTTAATTATTTTTCGGTAGCTGATGAATGTACTCAATTTGTACATAAAATGGCACCGTAAATTAAATTTAATCGTTCACTATACAAATAAAATGCAAAAATCAAGCAACACCCTCAATTAAAACATCTGAAACAGCTTTCAAAAATTAATCATAGTCAAAAACAAAAAAGGAAATTAGCCCCAAAATGGTGTAAAAATAAAGTTTTAAATGGAGGGTGGCCACAAAATATTCCCGAATAAAAAACTCTGTGTTCAATACCTTCATTGACGCATTCAACGTTTCATTTCACGGTGCGGACGGCGCGTGCGTTGCGGAATTCGTCTCCATTAAATAATTACGCACAGCGTAAAACTCAAAGCAATTATTAATAGGGGGATGTTTAAGATGGATGGCTTCATGCCCTAATGCTAAGCCGATTAACGATTCGTTTGTGAGTAAGCAGAGCTGGCTAAACTATTGTTTCACTTTTCTTCTATTCTAGCATGAAGAAGACGATGAAGACTTCACTGACTGTTATGCATTGGACTGACAATCATTTTGAAGTAGTGTGCTTAATACATACCTATGGGCATCCATTGTTTGTCTTTTGTTGGATCCCTAGTTCTATTGATATACATTAAAATACTTTTCACTGATTGTGACACAAATTTCAATTAATAGATAAGGAACTCCGTGTGCCGGATTAAGAATACAGAGTGTCAGCAACCTGCAGGATAATAGCACTGCAACCAGAAGGAATACTTGAAACAAACCCTGTACCAGCCCGACAAGCGAGGCATAGTAGGCCAAAACCTTTTCTCTAAGGAGAGGCTCATGTCCAGCAGTCGACTAATAGATGGTTAATAGAGACACACAATCATCATAACACAAATTTAAAATAACAAGTAAAGGATTTCCATGTTTAGATATTTACAAGTAGAGCATCGAGTCTAATGAATAACAATGTTCGTCTTTGAAAGTTGTGTAGGTATATAAAACTCAAAGCTAATAAACTTAGTAAGAATTATGTAAATGTCTTGCTTAAAAATAAATAAGAGCAGTTGCTTCAATACTTCCATGCAAATTCAACTACAAACGTGCAATCATTTGTAGTGTTGTAACTTTGATGATTTGTTGATACTTTGATTAAATCAGTGCCACAGGAGTCAATCAAAAGCAAAATTGTTAATTTATTTCCTTTCATTAAAGATGCAAATAAGTCAACGTTTGTTAAAAAGAGTTATTTAATACATATACATACTTTTAAATACGATCAATGCGCTGCATTTAATTAATAAATACTTAAATACTTTGTACTAAATATGTTATATGACAAAGTGTTCGTATGTTGTAAAGTTTAAACTTATAATCGTTATCCAAATTCACAACAAAGTGTCAACAACTAGGTCCCGATCAAACGCGACCGCAATCTAATGAGAGATGGAAAGAGGAACCCGCAGCGAGGTCGAGCGGCTTATCCTTATTACATCGACACGAAGGGCTACTGTGCCACTCTCTAAGAGCATTAGCCGAATTAACAATTAGTCATGCCCACGTCTGGCCACCAAGTTTGCACAAATTTACATAATAATAAAGCCCTTTCCAACGTTTGTTATGGCGATTTTTTAAATTAATTGGATCGGGAACCGTAGAAAATTTGTTGGCTTTGCTCCCTCCGCAGACCGCGGTCAGTTACTGACCACATTGGAAATTCGATGATTTGATTTTTAACTACATCAATATCGAACAGATTACAATAAAAAACATACAAAATATATAGTAACTATAAATATTTTTGCCTGTTAATCCGATCGCGGCATAGAAAATTCTCGCGCCACCACGCCGATTAGCATATACACAAATTATTAACACCAGGTATGATCCTTTATGATTGAGAGAAATAACACCCGTTCCTCTAAGGTGGTGATCCCAGCTCGATTGAGGGTTCATCAAAACTAACTTAATCAAATTTAAAAATATGATTTCAGCTACCAGAAAATTTCATTACAACGGCAGATGGTTAAAGCTTGAACTTGATTCTGATTTAATACTGTCCAGTTGTTTAATAAGATCGGTTTAATATAGTAATTTTAATATGTTTGTTTTCAAAAATAGACCAATTAAAGTCATTGTTTCTAACAGTCTTCATTATTTTATTACAACAATTAGCACGTAGCTTTTTGTTTTGAACAACAAAAATTTAACTTATACTGTTTTGATTTTGTGTCAGACGATAAATCCCGACTTATATACTGTGTTTGCCTAATTTATAAATTATATATTCAAAACGCAGTGACGACGATAGGTATTGAGTAATTTGTATGGTGTTTTATCATTTCTGTTTTTGTCTGTTATTTAAACAATCGAGACATTGTCTCATTGTTGACTTATTGTAACTGTGATGATTAAACGCGTTGAAGCATAGATAGATACGGATGGACCTTCCATGATCTAAATGAACAACCATAAAAGCACGAAACTAAATCGAGACCGGAATAAGCAAGAACAATGCAGAGCTTAAATTGTAGCATTGTGAACGAACAACAGCAGGCGACACGTCCGCAAAGAATAGAGTCATTTGCCTCTAACAACATTAATGCCAGGCTGACCCTCATACCATCAGTTTTTGTTTGTTAATCTACAGAAAAGGGCGTAACTCATTTTGTCAACTCCTAATTTAATTTCACTTGAACCCCACCAATTTCACCGGAGGCGGCACAGGACATGGGCAACAGTAATTTATGTTGTTAATTTATTGCCCTTTCATTATTCACTGATTTTGAACTTATAATCGACAAAACATTGTGATCAAGGTGCTCCGCATAAATACAAAACCAACGGAATTCAAATGGAGGCGTATTTTATAATAGGTACGCTATAAATTTTCCGAATTACAATATGTAGTACGCGGGTCCCGTCGTTATTTCGAAACTTTAACGTCCCTATACACAACCCAACATCATTCCAGGCAAAGGTGACGGTCGCTTTTAGAAATGCTTAAAATGCAATTTTTACGTGAGTACTTTTATTTATGGCCCCCAAAAAATGTAAAATGCAAACGTTTTATTGCGGGGCTTTATAAAAATACGAAGAACAAACAATGTTCCGTTATCCCAAGATGAGGGGACGCCGACTCATATTTGTCCGCTTTCTGACGATGCAGCGGAACATATCTTTAAGTACGCGTACAGGTAAACGAGGGCTTTCCATTTGCTTTTTATATCGTTATTGAGCTCCTATCAAAGCTCTAACAAAAATAAGTTATGAAATTTTATTACCATAATTGCATTACTTGAATATAAACAGTGATGATGTTAAAGTCTCGAGCAGACCCTTTCAAACGAATTGGAGATTCAAATGAGCGATAAATTTGATTACTTCTCTCGACAAAGAAATTTAATTTTGATAAATCAACGCTTATTGTTGTTGAGATTTATTATGTTTGCTTCTGCGATCAATCTATTCAATAAAATTAATGTCGACCCAATCAAGAAGAAGAAAAGCTTAGCCATCGAGACGATGCTCCAGTGCACAGTATAAAAAATGTACGCAAGGCTCTCAAAAATATTGTGCTATTATAAAAATATCTCAAGCCGTCCAATTAGCTTTTTATATAGGTAAACCAGCACCGCTATTCTCCAGTCTACTTTGTCTGGCGTAATAGCAGCATTACCCTCTTTCGGAGTGTCGGCGTCGCCACGTTCGTCGCAAAGCGAAGTGTGTTGAAAAATGTGAAATATTTAAGATGCAAAATTTTATAATAAGAATCGTCGAGATTACACCTTGTGCTCATCTATTTTTAATGCTGCGCCGGCAAGTGGGACATTTTTATTGCCCCCAAGCTCTAGATTAGTTTTGTTCTGTGAATTTGATGCATATAAAATGAGCACGATTATTCAACGCCCTGCATAACTTGCTTAGGATTGTGCCTATTGCAAATACGAATGATAAATAATATCATACGAATTTAAGATACAATTTAAAATACAACAATAAATAAGAATGTACCTATATGAAACACAATTACATAGTTAACAAACATTAGCAAGTGAAATGGATAAAATATGTACCTAAGTATGCATTAAATTAGTTTCATGAATAATTACAATTAAATTTTTTGTATTACATCAAAATAAAATACATGAATACATAAAATACGTGTTTCATAATTAAATGTAATTATTTGAACAATATCAAAAGCATTTCAATGTAGGTAAGTTGATACTTAAAAACTAAGTAGGTACACAAAGTAGCAGTGCAAGTTAACTCTTCTACACCATCACATCAATAGCATTGGCTTTAAACTGCGTTCCATCTAACGGGTTAAGATTATTTTAAGTTTAGAAAGGAAGAGAAATTAACATTGTTTCAAATATGTTTACTCACACACACCAAAGAACAATATCGAAACAATAAGAGTCAATATAACAGATGAAGGGTTGCAAGTTATGCGCAATAAACGAGAAATATATCGTGAATTTGGAATCCTAGTCCCAATCGAAATTACGACAACAAATATGACATTCTGTGTCGAATCCGAGTACAAAAGACAGAATATGAACATGTGCAAAAAATATCTAGCGTATGTATTTGGGATTTCGCGTGACAGAAAATTTAATACGAGGGGAATATAATATTAAACCTCAGGGACCCATCACTTTTAA
Organism: Hypercompe scribonia; assembly: GCA_949316085.1. Classification (NCBI taxonomy): domain Eukaryota; kingdom Metazoa; phylum Arthropoda; class Insecta; order Lepidoptera; family Erebidae; genus Hypercompe; species Hypercompe scribonia. The sequence continues at coordinate 9,791,794 of OX438981.1, read as the reverse complement.
TATTTGGTCGACGTCCTATAGGGATCCTAAATTATTTACCAAATGGAAAGGTAATGGCCGAGGAAGAGTGCGAATGAAGGTATGCAAATTTTATAAGCACGTATTGTTAGCCATAAAACGTGTTAGCTTCGCTCTTAAATCGGCGTAATGAAGAATTCGCGGCCGGTAAATGTGTTCACGCAACATAACACCCACCCGACACTGAAAGTGAATTTGGTCGTAATTGTAAGTTATTAGGTATATAGTAATTATATAGGATACTGTTTTCTGTTCTTTTGGTTTTAGTTCTTATATTTCAAATGCATTTATAATGTAACCAATTTTGAATTATTTATTTTCTTAAATATGCATCTTCTGTCACTAATAAACTGATGAAACAAGTAAATGTATGTATTTATATAAATAAATTTATAAACTTTGAAATCGTTTGTAATTTTTATACAATTTGATTGTACACCATTGTCTGACTTCAATTGGTTATATAATTAATAATAATTCTTTTTATTTTAAAAGATTAATCATTGTAACTTTGCCATTCCGAAATATCAGCGAATATACGTACAAAATAATAGCATTTAATAACATATTTTAGAATTTAGTTTATCTTTACTTTATCATCTACTAGCTTACCCCGCGAACTCTGTTTCGCCTTAGAGGCAATAAATAAGCAGATTTTTGATTTTGTGCTGAAACGCGGTGAAACGGGATAAAAAGTATCCTATGTCCGTCTCCTGGTTCTAAGCTACCTCCCCACCAATTTTCAGCTAAATCCGTTCAGCCGTTCTTGAGTTATAAGTGGTGTAACTAACACCACTTTCTTTTATATATATAGATATGCTTCTATCTATCTATTCTATCACCTTACTAGGCCGCCATAGCACACTATATAAGATGTAAGATGCTTTTTACGTAAAAGGCATGACAGTCATCGCGTAGCATTGTATTGCACACACTTACAACGATAACTGTTGTGTATTTACAATTGTAAATAAGGCAGACAGTTATCGTTGTAAGTACCGGTCTACAAATATTATTCTGTAAAATTTATTTATAGAAGTGTACTTGTATTTCAAATAGTACTTCATTTTATTGTCTTTAACTTATTTAAAGACTTAAGGGTATTACTTAGAATATTTACTTACCTGTTAGACATGCAGTCAAGACAAGAGAAGAGTTTTTAATTTTTTAATGATATCTGCGTCATAATAATGCTTCAATCCAAATTTTTGTAGAGGCTAAGCAGCATAAATTTATAGTAGCTTATCAAAACTATCAGTACCGGTGCATAATATTAATATAAGAGAGTCTACTCCCAGCATCTGATTCGTGAAATTCATTTCTGTGATCCAAGATAGTACCAAACGAACCTACACTTTATACTAAAGAGCACGGCAAGCGCAATGAACAGACTGTACGACACTACATGGTCTGAGTTACAACATACTCTTGACAAGTAACTTTATAAAAGCAATCACACATAAATTCCAACATTCATTTCATGCTAATCTACGGACGAACGACCATCGAACTTAATAAACGAACTGCTCTAACCAAAAATTTCATCAAATGCTGGTACATTTAAACGTGAAACGTGAACAAAATTGAATTGTATAACAATTGAACCTTTTAGCTTCATAGTCAGAGAAGATTTATTGGTGAAAAATCAGGATTAATTCGTACACGTGTCCCCGTTTACTGCGAAGGGGTGAAATGGAAGTCACGGATCATAAAGAGTCACGCATCGCGGACGCTTGCTAATGACTCCGGGTACCAGACCTCTGGGAACAACCATTGTACCTTATTAGGTATACGTGGAATGAGGTGACGTTTAACTAGTTTTGATAATTGGGAAAACTTTTGCTTCAATCTCCCACTACTGACGTTTATATTCGTAAACTCTGATGAGATTAACAGGCGCCCTCGTAAGTACGACAATATACCACCTCCATAGTAGATGTATTGCTCATAAATGCAGTTTGATATGTTTATATTTTAGAACCTATAATGTAATTCATATTATATTCTTGATAAACAATTTTTATACACTAACATATAAATTATGTCGTATAAAACAGTGTAACAAACACTGAAAGGCAAACATCACAAGTAAATATTATACCTGAGAGAATCACATCAGAACTTATTATCTAAATGTTCTAGTAAATGAAATATATTCTTATGAATAATAACTATGAAGTTTTTCGTTCCATGCTTATTGCTTAATAAATAAAAATTACCGAAAATTGAAACAAAACTAATAACTAGGTACATACTTATAAAATGTTTCAAAGAATTTAAAAACTTTTAAGTAAATACTTGTTAGTGTAATTTTCTTTAATCAACAATGAACCAGATCATCGTTTGATTTAAAAATATGTAGGAAAAAATTAGAACTTTATTGTCATCACTTTTCTACCTTTTTTCTAATTTAACCTGGGATAACACAATCTAACATCGATAAAGGTTTTAACATATTTCTCTGATGATTGGCCACTTGCCTTATGCTGAACCCTGCTAGTGAATGAGGAGTAAATAAAAGTATCACACTGCTATTTGCGGTATTGTGGTTCGCTATTACTTGTTTTTTAGGACAAGAAAAATCTGACTTTTGGATTTGCATTCACGTGCAATAAAGCCAAATCACCTATCCAATTATCGTATGAAAAAATCAAGTTAGGATATACATACATATATGAGTACAGGGAGTTGGTACCAGTTAATCAGGAGCTCCGTCGGCGTCGGGGTTCTATTTTGTTTATTTGAATGTTCTCCCAGATTTAATACAGAGAGGCGTTCAACGACCGAATCCGTGAGGGGCACAATTTCAAAGGCTCCTTCTAATAACTTAATCAGAAAACATACGGTAATTTTTTGATAAATCCAATGATTTTTAAATGAAATTTTAACTTTACCAGAGAGCATAATATAGACTTAATTGTTAGCCGTAGTATGAACTTAAAAATCACCTTAATTGTTTTATTTTTCAACGAAATTTATTGACGAATTCATTCTATAATTATGTCATTTATTAGATCAACAGTTTATTTGAAAACAAAGCATTTATATACATATATATACTTTACTATATATATATATATATAGAGTGGGCTACGAATTAATTAACATTTGAAAAAATCATATTAAAAAAACCATTTGAAAATTTTTAAAAATTGTTTATTTACAAGAAAGCTAATGAGCTGGAATTTACTTTTTCAAAATTATGTCGTCTAAATGACCACCGTTTCGACGTTTGTACTCTTCTAAGCGAGCACCGAACTTTTTGAATACTCGTCGGCAAAGACACCGCGAGATCGCCGATATCTCTTTGTTGATTTTTCTTTTAGTTGGCGTAATATATTTAATTTATTAATGTTGACACGATTCTTCAAATAACCCCATAAAAAGAAGTCTTCTGGGGATAGACCTGAATTTTTGGGTAGCTATGAAATGTCGTCTCGTCTGGAAATCAGCTTTTTCGGAAACATATTTTTGGCCACTGGCAGGGACTCACTAGATGTGTGACAAGTGGCTCCATCTTGTTGAAACCATGTGCTACGGTTGTAGACAGCAAATTTTAATAGCATCGATCCCAAGAACTCCCGTAACATGTTTGCACGGGATGTTAGATTCTCGTTATATACTCGTTTTTTAATTGTTTAAGTATACCCCATATGTTTAAAAAAAACCTCTCCCTGTACCCAGAACTAAATTCTTATCAGTATGTTCTATGTCGATTTATACAAAAAAACGTTTTTTGTTATCTACTTCTTTACTTTAGGACCTGCCAAAATTATCTAAGAGTGCTGGCCAGCATACTCGTTGCGAATGTAGACATTGCAGCATGGTCACCATATTATAGCAGTCTAGTGGAGATGCTTTTTAAGCTCCGTCAAGGACCTGGGATCGTAATTTACAAATATCCGGTATTCACGAATCTTTGTAGACTCCATGCAAACCTCAGCACCGTTTACCAGCATCTCGAAACGGTACGTCGGTACTTTCTCTAATGAAGACACAAATACACCGCCCTGCAGACACGGCATACCTCCACTAACCCAACAACTTGCTTGAGGAGTGCATCCTCACGAAGAATGGGGTATACCATTTTGTCAGGGTGTATATTTGTTGTCGCCGTCTACGCTGAATCCGGCTGAATCCACGTGTGCCTCGATTGACCCTTTTCTGGAGACGCTGAGAAAAATCGTAATTTTAAGCATCTGAGTCAGGTAACGAATAAAGTGCAGGAACAGTTCCCAGAAATGAAGCGCCCATCTTGCCAGATTTACTGCTGACGAGTCACCCAGCGCGGTGCAGTGTACTAGCTCTCATCCCTCTGGGGTCCCCGGACCCTGGTGTCTACCGCGGTTCCTCTTGTTGCCCCGTCACGACTAATAGCAGCAAGATGACGACTATGCCACTACTCATCGTCAGGCTGTGATGAAATGAGCGATTATTTTGCATTCATCTTGTGGACTCGATGCTGCTTTAAGGGTTCACTTGGTATTTATTTAACGCTCTCTATAGGTTGCAGCGGCATGCAGTCCTATCTATCGATGAGCCTCTGCAGATACGAAAGTATGTCTTTTGTTTCTTGAATCAAACAATGTTTTGACTGTAATTATTTTCCTTATGCAAAAGAATAATTTATCTTCATACATAATCATCTTCGCCATATACTCTATAAACTACAGGTTACAGAATTAAACGCCCTTGTAAACGATATCTCAGAGATGAAAACGTAAAAATATTAGAAAAAAATGGAAAGAGCCTTATATCCATCATGGTTATAAACTAAAAATTTAATAATGAAACTAAAAAAAGAAACTTATTACATTCTGCCAGCTCGTACACAGAGTCACATACCCAAAAAATGTTTTTGATGTTCACACAACAACAAAAAGAAGAAACAACAAACCTTTGTAATTTTTTATTAATTCATTGTTGGTTATGGAATGCGTTAGTGTAACTAAACAGCTATGTAGTAAACAGATTTTAAAATATTATTAATAATAATTCAGATACACAAATAAATACTCATGTATTTGTATTTTTTATATTTCTGCCATTTTTTATATTCTATTTCATTTCAGACAATCGAAGCTTAAAAAGTATTACAAATCTTGATGTAAACCATTAATAACTTACACGAATTCATACATACATACAATACATACTGAAATATTTACATCGCGCGAAGACACGCCAAAATGGACTTAATATCTCACACAAAGAAAGGAAGGAACGCAATCAATAGATAGACTATATGTAATTTTAATTTTTGAAAACTCATACAAATGTCTAACTAAATGTCGATTTCTTCTAACAGAAGTGATGTCTTCTAGTTTAAAGTATTATCGACTAACATTGGAGAAATTTGTCCAATGAAAGTCGGCTCACACCTCCATCTAAGAAAAGATTTAAAGTAAAAATTCATGTCCACTCGTTCTATCAATTGCAATCTATAAGTGAATATATCGTTCACTTCATCATACATCCAATAACAATTGTTTCGCTAAGCTATACTAACTAGATGGCTATTGGAAATCCTTGTCACAGTCGAATTGAGCCTAACGTCCCATTTCAAACATTACAGTAGTACTCCATATGGTCAGGATAAGACATAAACCCACTTAACACGTAACTGTTCTTTAGATATAATACTTAGTGAATATATGTATAAGATACACACACACACGGCTAGGGATCACAGGCGTGAAATGTTTAGGTATCTATCTAAATATGTGAGTACAAGTACATTTAGACAACGTTAAAATTCAGTATTTTCTTTTGTTTTTTTCGTTAACCAATATTATACTACGAAATTATAGGAAAACTACTGACCCTAGCTTTAAACTCAGTTTTATTAATTTATTAAGTGAAAAATACTTATCTAAAATCAGTGTAGTCAAAATGTTTAAAATCTTTTTCATTTGATGTTTTGAAATACTTTGAAGTTTGCATTTAAAAGAGCTTTTCTGTTTATTACTAATTCAGTTTCTGTTTGGTTTGACGTCAGTTGACCCTTTCGTCATTTCATTTATGACTTTATAAACAAATTTAGTTTTTTCGTTAAGATAAGAGAACTTCCAAATACTTAGGCTGATTATTTAAATTAGAACGTAAATTTAGAAATATATAATAACTAAGAATATTTTTTTTTTACTACTCTAGAAGTATAGAGAGTTCTTTTGATAAATTAGTTTTTAGGCTTCAATGCTTAAAGGTGTCAACGAAACTACTACTAAATTACATTACCGTTTCTTTGTCTGTCCGCGGCTTGTGTTGCACACTAAACAAATCAGGAAAATGTGCGATAAATGTGTAATTATATAATAAACATGAAATTATCCCTTCAGTAGGTATTAAGGGGGTAATGGTCTGTCCATGTGTATCAAAGCATGTATCTCCCACGTCATCATTATCATCACATACATAGGCCTCTCTTTAGAACAGAACTTTTAACCTACTATAACACGCTGACCAGATGGGTTGTTATTGTCTTTGTTTCAAGTTTTCCGTCTCTTTGCAATGATACTGTTTTGCGTAGTTTCACTCTCTTAGTCGCCTATTACGACACTAAAAGGGGAAAGAGGTGATGATGTTCTACTTTCTTAATCCATCGGCACAATTTAAACATAACCCTAAAAAACGATAAACGATAAAGGCTACTAATAGAATCATTGACATAGGTATCAAAATATTATACTTATATATAAAACAAAAAGTCTTTCTGATATACAAAGAGAGAACTTACGTGCAGACATCATTGAAGCATCCAACTTCTACTATGCAGAGCAGTAATGCACGCAAGACGTGTCGGACAGGTGTCCGGTTACATTTGCGGTCGTTGAGCGATGTATGTGCCGACCGCAGAGCCGCCTGCGTGCCACCGCGCGACGCTCCCTGTATCAATGTCGTTGTAACATTTACACCACATTACTCCACGATTGGAAATTGTTGGTGTGATTTTGGAATGTAGGTGTAAATTGACCTTTACGAATAACAGCTATTTAATAAAATTTCATGGTTTAATGCTCGTACTTTATGTCATATATAACTAAACTTTAAATAAACTTTTCGACTGCTTTACTGCCAATAAATCTTTTGTTCGTAGTTTGTAACTTAGCATCAGTACCATGTATTAAAGACACTTTCAGGCACATGTACAGTGCAAGACATTAATTCAAAAGGTTTTGGACTCCTCTCTGACTTGTTGAAATTCAACAAAGGAATAACATTCCACCGGCATACTCTAAGACCATGCTATCAGGTCTCTTCACAGTCAATAGCAGTAGATATATAAATTAACCACTATCTTTCGTTGTTTTTCCAACATAACATTAGTTTAATCGGTACCAATTTGTAGCGTGTGGTCAAAGTAACATAACCGCCCCCTCTTCCCGAGTGTATCGTAAAATTAAACTAAAGAGCATGCCATATATGAGGTGGCGTTCTTTTAACCAAATTGTATTGCACTATTCACCATTAGTCAGAACACACAAACAGCAAGTAACGATTGGAAGAATAATTTAGAGGAGTCATTGTGTCATGTTAAGGTATATCTAATATTTTTTTATTTAAAAGACAACGCTCGCACTAGGAGTAAATTCTGTGTCACAGGGGACTTTACAAACATACAAGAAACGGATATAAGAATCACCCAGACTCAGAATAACAATTTGTGGATCACACAAAGTGTTGTCCCATGTGGGGTTTCAACCCACAACACTCAGTGCAGTAGAGTGAGGCGTGGTGACCGCTTAAACCACTAGGCCAACCGTGAAGTCATCTCATTACCTTGCTTTTTCTCTTTTGCTTTAAAAAGACCACTTGAAATAGAAATTACTAACGATAACAATACAATCTTGATAGCAACATCTAACTTCGTTCGTAACTAGAAATGTAGTGAGTTTAAGTGGACTATGTAGTTTAAGAGACATAGTACGAACATTTACTAGAAATAGCTAAACAAATTACTCTGTATTATCCAAGCGTGGCAGCAAAAGGATTCAAAGCTGCACTTACTACCGAGATAGATATCGTTTTGTTTTGTAAGTTAGCTGTTTACATGCGAAATTACCTGGTATTTTATCATTCTTTAACTCAGACATACTATGTCAAGATTTTGAGTACCATTATACTAAGATTTTCTAGCCTGATGTACCGGAGTTATCGCTAGTGATCTAATGTTTCAAATTATAATATTCTTCTTGAAATTGTCTTTCTTGTATTGAAATTATCTTTCTTGAATTTCAAATGACACCACGTTAACAGCCTTGGTCAGTCCACAGCTGGACATATACCACGCTGGCTAAACGATATGGTTTTTTTCAAATCTTTCTACTGTGTACAGTGATGTTTTCCTGCGTGATTTGCTCCTTTAATCGCCTCTTACGATGCTCATAGTATGAATAGTGGTGGTAGCACTCCGCATTCTTAATCCGTCAACAACTGTTATTAACATTTAGTCGTCTAAATCCTCCTCTACCCATTTTGGAGAGGGCCAGAACTCAAATGGCGACAGTGCATTAATTAGTTTGTGATTTGAGTTGCTTACGTCAACGATAGGCGATAATTGTTTAATAGAACATCTTCTGTTCGTTTATTTCGTTTCGTATTATCGTTATTCCATGCAAAAAAATATTAAATCATAAAGATTTCATCCACATAAAAAATAACCATTAATAGCGCTTTGTTGAACAGATCTCTCCTTAGAAAGGATGTTTAGGTCTACCGTACCATACTCTTTGATATTTGTTTCAAGTTTTGCCAGATTATGTTTGTTTATCTATTTATATTTAATTTCACTAAAAAATAAATATTTCTCATCTGACAGTGAACTGCTCTTTGATATGAATTGAACTAACATTCTAATGAAATAAAAACTCAGCTTTTGCGGTGAATAAGGAATTATCTATTTGCATACCCCGTATATCATCGCATGGGGCTAAAAGCCTCCATATACAATCTGTTAAGATATTCTGAGTGCGGTATTAAAAAGCATTTGGAAATGTTTGCTAATTCCCCGCCAGAAAAGAACAATCGCAGCGCGTGAGTGCTATGTGTTGTGCATTACCCTGTAGAGGTAGCGCAAGTTACAAACGTACATTGTTTCTTAGATGTTTCCTACAAACAGCGAACAATATAAACCTTCATTCTTACAAAATCTTAATGTTCAATTGAACTAAATTTCCTTTTTTTGAAACAAATAGCACTCAGACTCAAAACAATAATTTACGAATTAAATCCCACATAGGACTACACAAAGTGTACTCCCATGTGGGATTTAAATCCACGTTAACAAGACTATTCAAATTTAAATAGCGCTGCTTAATACATGATAACAATTTTAATAAGCATTATGTTTACAAATTGGTTAGTTTCAATGTATTTGCTTGTTAATTAACGCCAACCGCTTGTAGCAAACACTACGGACAATTGAAACAGTAGAGATTAGAGAGTATAGCCTAGTACACCAACATGAGCCGGGATTTTCACTATAGCTTTATACATTAACTTCCTTTATACTCGTGCATTTAAAGACAATGGATGTTTTATTTATTTTTACTCAACGAATATTGTACGTTAAACCAGTATACAGCAAAAAGCCACGTTCTAGTACTATTTTTAAAGCTACTTTTACTCTGGTTTCATAAGAAAAGTTACTTAGCATTGCGATGAATTTAAAATGTAACTGCAATCAGTTACATCTTATTTATATCTCTATTCTACTTATTTTAGTGACCAGTTATCAAATCATTGGGTTTTACAGAACTTTAGCAATTTATGCTTGATAAAAATACATTTTATGCATTACAGAAATGCAAATTATCGATGCGGCTAAACTTCGATTTTTACACGAAGTGTTTTTATTTAGGGTTCCAACTGCTCGTACTGTATTATAGGTTTCTGTATGTTAAGAACAACCAGCCATCCATAAGCTGACCTGGTTAAGATTGTTTAATTTTGCAATATGTTTACGTACTTAATTACTACTTAACCGCGAGCACGAACGAACCTCGTTCCTTTATGACGCATGAATATTTAACTGTACCTACTAAAATTCCTTAGTGTCAAAACTTTCTTACGATCTATTACAGTAAATGACTGTAGACATCATCCCCAAGTACGAACACCCTATCTGTTGGTGCCCATCTGACTAAGCGTCATCATGTATGTTTACAATACGAGATAAGCGTGACCGATCTGCAGGCACCCTCATCCAGGAAGTGACAAATTGGAAAACTGTGGAATCGACGTCCGATATTTTTTTTAACTGTGTCGTATCAGTGTCTTATTTAAGATAAATTATTAGAGTATCCTCCAAATCAAATTGCAAAGTATTAATTAAAAGTGTTAAAATAACCTTTCCAAGATCTTATCTGCTTGTAACAGTGTGTCATTGTACTTCAATAATTACATTGATTCAATTAGCTTTCTAAATGATAGATTTCTATTATGTTATTGAGTTCATTTATTAATTTTCATTTAACTTATTGCAAGCACGAATAGGCTTCTATATGTATTGCAGAGAAATTTAAATTCTAAACTCTCATTTTACGAGTATACCTGATAGAATTACCAAATTTAATAGATTTCATTGTTTCTAAACCCTGTTTTTTTCACTATGATGATTGTATATCTAATCGTGTATAAAAATATCTAAATATACGTCCTTTTTTATTGCATTTCAAGAACCTTTAAAAAGTATTTATTAAAAAAAATTGAATGTGTATATCTATATATTATAAAGCCGAGGATTGAACCAAGTGATGTATACACGGTCATCAGCCTATTACAGTCAGTGAACTGATTGTAATAGGCTGATGAACGTGTATTATTAGTAGTAACGGACAGGCTGATGATGATGATGAAAAGTTTATTTGTTTGTTTCTGACTGAAAGCAGCAGAGTATTAGTGAAATATATTACAACAACAGTGTAAAATATCAGTTTTGAAAGCTTCCATTACGTGCGCTGAGTAAGCGGTTAGTTTCGCAACAACAATATATGAAGTAATTGTTCACCTTAAAAAGTTCTAAAAAAAGGCTTGATAGACATATGTCTATCTTGTAAGGTTGACCCACTATAACTTTATTTATGGTTAACAAATTTATTCTCGCTTTATAACTCGAAACTACAGGTAATAAGCGTTGAGCGGGACCGTGAGTTCTAAATAAGGCAGTTATTCTAATACATATATATAACCTCAAAAAAATATAACTTTAATTTTTTTACATACAAGAACTCTCCAACAATCTACTGCAAGGGAAATTACCCACAAGTGTTATTTACTGTTCTATTTAAAATAATAAAACAGCCAAACTTTTTACAAATACAAACACCGGTGCAGTAAAAGCTGTCTTATCAGGGGACGTCCGGAATCATAGTGACTCCATAGCATCGCTGTTCGTGACGGAAGCGGTTCCACCGGCCAGTAATGCGTTGACCTAGGTCAACCTCCTTGCTGCAACCATTACTCATTGAAAATTATACGAGCCTAAGTGGTGTTTCGGGTATACCCAGTCATGCGAACACCCTGTTTGCGAACATCGAATAACAACGCAAGCCGAATGAGGTTTGCGTGTATCGACAGTACTTCGTTCTTTTAACAATTTATTGCCCCTGAGGTTTTCGTTGCTGCATTTATTGTTATCACCTTAAAATGAGTTCAAATTGAATTGGTAGACGAAAATAAGAAATACAGGGGCTTACTTTTATAAATCTTATCGTGTGGTTTGAACGTAGCAGTTTTATCAAAAAAAGCGATGTTTTAATTACAGGTACAATTACAATTACCCTCGTCATTCTCATAATCATTAAACTTTTTTGGGTTATGAATTATAGAAATATCTTTGCCATAGCTCTATAAAATAAAAAACATGGTCTAATGAATACAAATGCAAAATTTCAAGTAGGTTAGGATATTATTTCTAAACATAAAATCATCATATTATTTATAGTAAGTAAGTTTTAAGAATGTGTGTATGTATTTATATTCTGCAAAGAACTACTAATAAATAATCTCAATGATTTTGTATCAACCCTCTGTTCGCCAGTTATCTGCCAGGACTATTTATCATCATTCATTAGTTCACTTCTGATGGATTAAGCACGCGTTCCGTCTCTTGTGGCCACATTAGGGAAGGGTTAAGTTCAAGGGTTCGTACAAAACTTTGATGCTCAAATTATCTATATGTTCTGTATACGAAATGGGTCGGCATTTAATTTACTTACGACTTAAACTTTGACAAGTTTAGATATTTCGACGCAAATAGGGAAGAACTTTTTGTTTACATGGCATTTAAAAGTATCAAAGTTTTCTTTCGAATTTGTTTAAATTCTAGAGGCTCTGCTCAGTGGTAATCGTATTGGTTAGCATATTGCAAAATTGAGCAATCCTAACCACGTCAGCCTATGATGATTCAGCCAGTATCGGTTGCCATACCAACATCTTTGACAATTGTTAGAGGTCGTTGGAGCGCTGAAAAGTCCAAAAACTGTCATACTACATAACTCAGATTTTAACCAGTACCTGCTTGGATTGTGGAGGTCTGATGGCAGACACTCCACGTAACAAAGCTCAGCCATATTGTAGTAGATTTAAAACCGACCCTGACATATTTTGAAAAAAAAAATCAAAGGATGTGTGTGTGTGTTTTATTTATATTTTATTAACTTTGAAATACTTTAAAGACATTTTTTAAAAGAAAAAGGACTTATTCAACTTTGAGGGTATGCAAAATAATAATTATTTTGTTAACTCTAATGTTACAATAAATGTTAATGGTATGTGTATCCATTAATGGATGTATGAATATAGTGGATCAATTACGTGTATTTCCAAAGCGATCTTCAAAATATACAAGAACTGTAATTAAACCTCATTTAGTGTTAATTCCTGGATCTAAAACATTGAAGTAGACCGTAGGACATGCAATAGTCATATTTGAAAACTACTTTTATTATTAAAGTACAAATTGTTAGATGAATTCTGTAAATATACAAACACTTCACAATAATTAGTATACAATCCTATATTTACAATGCAAATGCATTTTTAAATTTTAAAAAAGCGTAAGAAATGGATATCTTAAGCCAGTGTGTTCCCAAGGGTGACTTGTGGTACGACGGTAAACCCTGGCTTTAACTTTGCTAATGGTTCGGACAATGGGTTCCAACTATTATTGGTAAGGCATAAGAGCTTTGTGCTCCCCCGAGACTTGATCAGAGGAAAGAATAACCGAGGGATCACGGAACATCTTTTGATATTTCGCTGTTAGGATTGGCTTGTAGACAAGAATGGATATGAATTTTTGACTTATCATGAAATTACTTAACGTATCGTTTATGAAGGGAATAACAAATTTTAATGGCTACCATTTTTTTAAGAAGGAAATTGTTCAGGATTTTTTTAACATTGCTATTTCAAAATTGTAGTTAAATTGACGTCAAAAAAAACCTATATCCTTGACTAATGTCCATCGACAAACTGTAAGCTGAAAGTTAATGATATCTCAGTCTAATATAAAAATACTAAAGCTTGTACTAGTTATGGTGGTTATCTGCTCAAGTAAACATCATTCTCTAACGTACGTAAACGTTTTTTTCCATAGAAATATGAATCGTCGTTATTGCTAAGTAATTTATAATAATACAGTTTATTATTATTACAGTTTATTTATTATTTACTATATATATTTATATACAGTATTTGTGTACATTTATTGTAACACGGTATTTGTATCATCGCTACCACCGTGAATCAAAATTTCATAAATTGAGTCTAGGTGAATAATCTTCTAATTACAGGACTCTATAATCGAATGCATATAATCCTTTTTTTTTGATACGTTGACTAGCTCACAAAACTGAGCTAATCAACGTGTCAAAAATATACAATAGCTATTAATCGCTTTAGTACCCGTATATGTTATATATTTTTTATTATTTTGTTTATTTTAAGAACCTGCCAAAGGGACTCTACTCTACCTGATGGAAAGCATGAACATGAATCAATAAGTACATTATATGACATGAAATGCAAAAGTTTAAAATCTAGTCGAGCAAATTGTTTATGACAACCCAGTTTTCAAGGGAAACTTTTTAATTCAGTTGCCGTGACATCCCGGAAAGTGGGTAATAAGTTGGCGGTACAAGTGGAAGCACTCACTGACGATGGCCCACTTAGGCTCTAATGCAACTAGTTAGAACTGATTACGTTCATATGTTTGATGTTAGCCAAAAAATGTTGTTTTCAGAAATGAAAACAGTTCTAATACATTCATTTATTATTACTGTTTAAAATTCGATAAAAAGTATTTTGTCTGTAACAATAAAAGCTAAATATAAAAACGATTTTACTAGTTTTTGCAATAATAAATTAATATTATCTACTAATAAGCTTATACATTACGTGGGCGCGTAACCAGGGACAAAACTACGTAGGCCAACATCACTCCACAGAAATAACGTGTGGAAGCCTCTCGGGCCATCATCCGTGTGCCGACCGTGTGTGTCATCTGACCGATTAAAACCACACGGTGTGCCACTTTGCGCCTGAGATAGGAGGAACCCGGGAACACTATTTTTTTTCACGTGTGGAAATCCCATGGGGCCGTCACCCCACCGGGGCTTACCGTGGGGTGGTTTGTTGGAATCGGACCGACTAAAACCACACGGTGTACCACACCAACCCATATGACCAGAGTGGAACAGTAGGCCGTAACTTGCTTTTACATGAGAGGCTTGTATACCAGCAGTGAACAGTTTAAGGATGTTGATAAGGATATTGTCTTTAAAATATTTTCAAAATTCTTTATTTGTTTCATTAATAATATGAATTGTTATTTTCTGCAAACCGCTCTTCTGTCCTTGACGCTTCGAGGAGGACACTTGAATAACATATATCCCTCGCCGGTGGCACTCACTTATCAAATAAGCCGACTACACCTTTGTTCTAAATTCTAGATAATAATTAATAACAATTGAACCTCAAAATAAAGTGTAATTGCATTCCATAATTAAATGTTTCTATGAAAGCATATATGTTTTTATTTTGACATAAGGTACCAAATTTATTTTGCTAATGTTCACATCTAAGATTAAAACCCGAACACCCGAAACACTCAACCTGCACTACTTTCCGTGAAATGTTTTTTTTTTTGGGAATTGGTAAATTTTTAAACCTTCGACATGAGGCACATTGACATATAACAACAATAATTAGTAAAAACTCCCAAGGACCAAATTAAATAAACCCTTCAAACACATCACTTTATATCTAAAGGATTTTTAATTCAAGTTGAGCGTTAAATCTAAAGTTTTTATGTTTAAAACTATCAAAACTGTCGATTGACGTACAGGAAATGAACGTGCCTCCGGCATAAATCGGTATAACGCGACGACAGTTTAGTTTAAATACCCTGTTACGTTTAGTTTATATAAAAATGTTATGTTGTTTATATGTTGTTTATTTTCTGCGATAAATCTATATATATAAAAATGAATTGCTGTTCGTTAGTCTCGCTAAAACTCGAGAACGGCTGAACGGATTTATCTTATCTTGGTCTAGGGAAGGTTTAAAAGGTGAGAAAAATTCGAATACTTGCCGGGAAAATACTCAAAACAGCATATTTCTATTTCCCATACAAACGTTTTCTAAATAAAATGGAGAGTCAATTTCTAATTTATTACCCCTGCATAAAGTGCAAATTCGCGCGCGCGTTGGAGGATCTAATATCGCGTTCTGAAACTCGACAAAAGTGAAAGTGAATCGCGAACGCGACAAAATTGCATAGTCTCAAAATACATAGTACATAAATAGTGGTCGGCTTCGAGAACTCGAAACTCAATTTTAGCTAACTTCAGTTGTTAAACTGTCTGATTATTTTTTTAATAAGACTATATAAAAATCGAAAGATAAATCTTAAGTTTTGACACAAATTAAATTATAAATCTTAAGTTAAATTTCTGAACGCAATCATAATATTTGACATTAGATTTGACAACCAACTAATATGTCAATCCATCCTGTCGCATTTCAGAGCACGGAAAAAAGTATTACGATATTATATCTATCTTTGTGGCTACGTGCGCGAGAACTTTCTTTACTTTGGTGATCCTTTGTGATAGTGACATTCCAAGTAATGTGCTCTTTTACTGCTAAATGAGCGGGAAATTTTCTCACTTTGATTAATTACAATTTACGATGCCGAGGAGAAGACGACCTGACTTAGGTCGTCGTAGTCAATCAAATATGCGAAGAGCTACCTCACGTGCTAACCGCACTGATGACCAGAGACAGACAGATCAAGAAAATAGTCGTATTGCTATGTCAGAATTGCGTTCTTTAGTAAGTGACAATGTAGGAGATAGGCTTAGAATGCAACGAGTTTGTGCACATCAAACACAACAACAGCAAGCTAGATATAATGAAATTGAGCGAATCCGCAGACGCAGTGCTCCTGTGATTCTTGAACGAGCTGCATTCCACTATGATCCGGCAATTGATTATTGTGCCGACAAATTGGTAACAATTGGGGAAATGAAAACAATTTGTAAATATTGTAAGGCGTTAAAATACACTGGTGAATCTACTGGATTATGTTGTGCTGAAGGCAAAGTAAAATTGCCACAATTGGTCCCACCACCAGATCCTTTACGCTCTTTAGTTTCTGGGATTGGAAATGATTCTAAGCACTTCTTGACCAACATTCAGAAATATAACAACTGTTTCCAGATGACATCATTTGGTGCTACACATATTATACAAGACAATTTCATGCCCACTTTCAAGGTATTATATAAGAATATTTTTTTATATTATTCAAGTTTGTACTATATCGGAAATAATTAATGGACAAATTTTAAAAAATTACAGATTCAAGGACAAATTTATCACTTACTGGGAACTCTGTTACCACTACCTGATGCAGATCATTAATTTTTACAAATTTATTTTATGGCAAATTCAGATGCGGAAATTAATAATCGTTGTGCTCACAATCCAACAGTGAAGAGAACCATTGTCGAACAATTACAAATGTTTCTTCATCAGTATAACAATTTAGTAAACATGTTCAAAATAGCATTGGATCGGATGCCATCTGATAGCCATAATATTATTATTCGAGCTGACAAAACACCTGCCGATGAACACACAAGGAGGTTCAATTCACCTACCATTGATGAAGTGGCTGTTGTCATTGTTGGAGAAAGTTTACAATCTAGAGATATTGTGCTTCATCGTCGGAATAGTGATTTAAAACGTGTATCTGAAACACACAGGAGTTATGATGCACTACAATATCCTTTGATCTTCTGGAAGGGGGAAGATGGATACCATTTTAATATCAAAATGGTAAATCAAGTAACAGGTAAATGAATTGAACAAGATTAAATAATATTTTTAAATTCAATTCATCTAAGTAACAATTTAAACATTTATCATTTTTGATTGCAGGTGCTGAAACCAACAAAAAAGTTAGTGCTATGAATTTCTATTCATACAGACTCATGATCCGTCAAGGTAAAGTAAATCATATTTTGATGTGTCAACGACTTTTTCATCAGTTTGCAGTTGACATGTATGTCAAAATTGAGACTGAACGATTGACATACATCCGTTTGAACCAACGACGGCTACGGTCAGAGGAATACATCCATCTCCGCGATGCTATAAATGCTGATGGCAATGTGAATAATGTAGGAAGAATGACAATTTTGCCAGCTACTTATATAGGAAGCCCACGCCACATGCATGAATATGCTCAGGATGCTATGTCATATGTTAGGCATTATGGCCGCCCAGACTTATTTGTTACATTCACATGTAACCCAAAATGGTCCGAAATCGAGAAGGAATTACTACATAGCCAAACACCAGTTGATAGACATGACATAACTGCCAGAGTTTTTAAACAAAAATTAAAATCTCTCATGCATTTCTTAATAAAGCATTGTGTGTATGGCCGAGTCCGTTGTTGGATGTACTCTGTAGAATGGCAAAAGCGTGGATTGCCACATGCGCACATTTTAGAATGGTTAGTGGACAAAATAAGGCCCGATGAGATTGATTCCATAATTTCAGCTGAAATTCCAGATGAAATAGTTGACCCAAAATTGCATGCAGTAGTTACCAAACACATGATACATGGACCTTGCGGACATTTCAACTACAACTCATCCTGTATGGTCGACGGTAGGTGTTCCAAGCGATACCCAAGAGACCTGCTTGCTGAAACCATAACGGGAAATGATGGATACCCATTGTATCGTCGGCGATCAGTTGCGGACAGTGGGCGATCGGTAGTTGTGAAGGTAAGAGGACAAAATGTTGATGTAGACAATCGTTGGATTGTGCCATACTCGCCAATATTGTCCAAAGCTTTTGAGACTCACATCAATGTGGAATATTGTAATTCTGTGAAGTCGATAAAGTACATATGTAAATATGTTAATAAAGGTAGTGATATGGCTGTCTTCGGTGTAACCAATGCAAATGATGAAATATCACAGTACCAGATGGGTCGCTATGTAAGTAGCAACGAAGCTATTTGGCGTATCTTTTCATTTGCGATCCATGAAAGACACCCTACAGTAGTCCATTTGGCAGTCCATTTAGAAAATGGTCAACGAGTTTATTTTAATGAATCTAACGCGGCAGACAGGGCGGCACATCCACCGTCGACAACATTAACAAGTTTCTTTACAGTCTGTCAAACTGATGATTTTGCTCGCACTTTGCTGTATGCTGTCATGCCACGCTATTACACATGGAAGTCATCATCGAAATCGTTTCAGCGTCGAAAACAAGGAACACCAGTTGAAGGCCATCCAAATGTATTTGCTTCAGATGCTCTGGTTCGCATCTACACAGTACATCCAAATAACGATGAATGTTATTATTTGCGGTTGTTGTTGGTGAATGTTCGTGGTCCGACATCGTTTAAACAACTGAAAACAGTTAATGGACAGCTGTGTGCGACTTACCGTGAGGCATGTCAACTATTAAATTTACTTGAGAACGCTTCACACTGGGATGATACGCTCAAGGATTCCGTAATATCTTCGTCGCCGTATCAAATTCGTACATTGTTTGCGATTATCATATCGACATGTTTCCCCTCGAATCCAAAAGATTTGTGGGTTAAGTATAGAGATGACATGTCTGAGGATGTTTTGCATCGTATGCGCCGTCAAACTTTGAATCCTACACTACAAATGACTGAAGAAATTTACAATGACACATTGATCATGATAGAAGATATGTGTTTATTGATGGCAAATAAAGTATTGTCGTGTTTGGGAATGACAGCACCCAATCGTCATATGCACGATGCATTAAACCACGAGTTGCAAAGAGAACATCAGTACGACATTGAAGCATTGGCCGAAACAGTTCGTACAAATGTTCCACAATTAAATCAACAACAAAGAATTGCGTACGACACTTTGATAGAAGCTGTGAACAGTGGATCTGGTGGAATTTATTTCCTTGATGCTCCCGGAGGAACCGGAAAAACGTTTTTAATTTCATTGCTTTTGGCGAGGATCAGATCGCGAAATGATGTTGCTCTAGCGTTGGCTTCATCTGGAATAGCTGCAACTCTGCTAGAAGGCGGGCGAACTGCACATTCTGCCTTGAAATTACCACTAAACATGCAAATCACCGAAACACCAATTTGCAACATCGCCAAAAATAGCACAATGGCCAAGATCCTACAGGTATGCAAATTGATTGTTTGGGATGAATGCACAATGGCCCATAAGAGGTCACTGGAGGCACTGGCCAGAACGTTGAAAGATCTTCGTGACAACCAAAATATTTTCGGTGGTGCCATGGTTCTGTTGTCAGGTGATTTTCGTCAGACTCTTCCAGTTATTCCCCGATCAACTGTTGCTGATGAACTAAATGCATGCCTAAAATCATCAAATTTGTGGCAGTACGTAAAGACACTCCACTTAACAACTAACATGCGAGTATTTTTGCAACAAGATGAAACTGTAAATGTGTTTGCGAAGCAGTTGTTAGACATTGGAAATAATAAAGTTGCAGTGGACACCTCGACCGGATTCATCACATTACCTACAGATTTCTGTCACATCACAGACTCAAAAGTGGAGCTTATTCAGCGAGTTTGCCCAGATATAGCGCAAAAGTTCAATAACCATAATTGGCTGGGTGAACGAGCAATATTAGCAGCGAAAAATAAAGATGTCGAGGATCTTAATGCGACCATTCAGAATTTACTTCCAGGACAGTTGGTTTCCTTCAAATCAGTCGACACCGTAATGAACCAGGATAACGTAGTCAACTATCCCACTGAGTTCTTAAATTCACTGGAATTGCCTGGATTACCACCTCACAATTTGCAGTTGAAAATAGGATCAGTTGTCATCATGCTGCGTAACATTAATCAACCTCGACTATGCAATGGAACAAGACTGGCTGTGAAAAGACTGATGAATAACGTCATTGAGGCGACAATCATAAAAGGAAAATACAAAGGAGAGGATATCTTGATCCCGCGGATACCGATGATTCCAACGGACTTACCATTCGATTTTAAACGCTTACAATTTCCACATTTTGACTTACACTTACGCTTACATTTTGACCATAAATGAATCGCAAGGACAGTCGTTAGAAGTTTGTGGAATCAACTTGGAGTTTCCCTGTTTCGCGCATGGACAATTATACGTCGCGTGTTCGCGCGTCGGAAAACCGTCTTCTTTGTTTATTTACGCACCACAAAACAAAACAAAAAATATAGTTTATGAGAAAGCTTTAAATTAATTAACAGACTGTATTTTAACAGTGTGTGTCTGTGAATATCAAATTTAAACCTTATAAATAGCCAATATTTCAGGAAAACTCTGTTTTCTAAGTAAGCATCATGATGTATCGAAAATAATAATAAAACTTCATGATTTATTCAATAAATGCTTTTTTATTAAATACGGATTCGATTTGTTTGTTTTAAAATCATTTTATACAAAAGATTAGGTCTTTTATTTATCGATGAGGCAGTACGAAGTCTGCCGGGTCAGCTAGTTAAAATATAAAATTCACAATAACAAAACAATGGTACACGATAAAAGTTTCATAATATTGTATATTCTAAATTCTAAAATGTCAATAGTGACATTTATAATCTACTAGGTATACCGATATTTGTTCAGTTAAAAATTACAGGTCGGTCACAGTTTAATAGAAAAAAATATGTACAATCATATAACAAAACAAACATATTCTTCTAATAATGAACAAGTGAGTTTGATTTGAATGTACTACGAATTCAATTCCAATAATAAATTAGAACGAAACAACTTTCAGTTTGCTTGGCAATCTCCTGCCTATAAAGTTAAATTTAACGCCATAAAAATCTGGGGATTGATATATTTATTTGCGCCTCATTAAAATTTATAATAATTGCTTCATAGGCACAGAGAACAACAATTCAGCATTATAGTGCATGGGAGTACTTACTGACAGTGAAAAACTGTCTGCTCCTCGAAAAATTTTTTTTAAATATCACGCGGCAACCCCTATATTTAATGTGTGTATTTAAATATTATTAATGTATGTTAACGGTCATTTCACTTTTACAAGGATCCTTTTAAATATTTTGGACGCCAACATATTTATTTTCGTTAACATTGTTATTAAATCTTGTCATATTTTACTTTATTTCTGAGCTACGGCACCCATATAAATCATCTTTATTAATTTGTAGTTTGTTTTATTTATATAACTTCCTGAATACATAGTGACATGTTAACGCCTTATATTTTGTCCTTGGTGAACGATTTTTTAACCTTCAACTCATTTTATCGATAAAAATAACAAAATGGCATTGTGGTTGTTTTACAGAAGTGATTTTTTCACTAGCAGGGAGATAGATTATGTTACCTTTATAACAGTTCATTATATGATCTAGGAGAAGCTTATGTCTAGCCTTGTACTTAAAAATTAAATAAAAATCGTAAAACTGTACAATAAGTAATCTTACCTGAGTTTAAGGGATCTCTTACAGACTAAGCCAGGATAATGGACAATGTGTTGTATTACGTACATGAGTACTAAGTAAGTCATCGTGTTTAGCACCCACACAATAATTAACAAATATATATATAGTTTTTATGGTGATGAAATAACATAAAGCTCTTTGAAAATTAATTATGTTAAAAAGAGTTTCTGGAAAACCAGTTCGAGACTCAACAATTCGGGTGGTTTCTGGTAATGCATTCTTAAGGAATACCAGCCTGTACTTAGAAGAATTTGTCGTGTGCTAAATTGTTTATGGGTATATATTTGGTGAATAAAAATGTCAACAGTCTGGTGGCGCATAAAATACAAATAAAAAAAAGGTTTCAAATAAAATTAGTATATTAGAAAACCAACTCATTAGAACATAGCTTACGGTTAAAAATATGTAAATAGTACATTGTGTCTGGCTCATTGACGTTTTATGGTCTGTCGCGTGTCAAATCCGGATGAAAACTTTAAAACGAACGGACATTTTAACCGGGCCGGGCGTAATTGCAGTAACAAGGGTGCTCTAACGTTATTTAGTCCGCTGGCATTAACGTCCTCCCGCTGTCACGTTGCGAACACACTTCGCTTTTAATTATATTTATTTAGCAATACAAGCGGTTGTCACTTTCGTAGTTCAAATGGGAATATGATGTGACGGTAATATTAAATATGTTACTTAGTTTTCAAACCCTTTCAGCCTTTTATGACCAATATGTGCATATAAATATTTTACTTGGCCAGTGATTTTATAAATTTTGAGGGTCCTAAAATGACAAGGCTCTTAGTGAACTTGACGTTATTATCATTGGATCCCTTGATGGTTGCTAGCACGGGACAACAATGGCCCGGAGCCGATATCAACTACGTTTTGCTTTTTACAATGCTGTTCCAATAAATACTGCGAGGAACATTGAGTTACACTGTCTTACTGGCACAAAAGAACTTTTAAGCCCTTCACTGAAGATTTTGTACAGCATTTATTCGCGCAACGAAACTCGGACGAATTAACTACGCAGTAATTAGTTAAAAGCATTGCTTACGGATTACTAATAACAAGTTAAACTTAATTTAAATCATTTTGATTTTTTTCAAGTCTTTTCATTGAAAATATATTTTTATTATTGTACCTATACATTGATATTTGTGTACCAATTTAAAATAATACTAAGTTTTCTAATACCCACGTCAAAAATAACATAACTTTAACATCCTGAATATTTAAATTATACATCAATTCATAAAATAATTTTCCCAACTTATTTTAGGTTCAATCTATAGTCATCGTCAGTATCAACGAATCGTAAAAAAATTAATAAACGAAATGAAATTTACCTACAATCAAATTAAAGAAATTAACTAAGGGCGGCGTCGAGATCTGAGTGGTCACCTTGACAATTATTAGAGTTTCGAATGATTTTAGATTTGAAAATCATAAGATATAATTAAACTTATTAATGTAAAGAATATCTGATGTTCTTTTGAAGATATATTTCTTTTAGTGCATTACGAAAAATGATGAGGGTAAATTTTTACGATGTGCGCACACACCATCACGAAAAACCGACATCGTATTATGTACAAATAATTATTTTATGATTTTTAAATTAAATTTATTTAACTAGATAATGTATTATAATAAAACTGTTTTTCGATGTATTAAATATCTTCTTAAGCTATTGCATAGCTTTTATTGCGGGCTTTGATTTTGGCGACCGAATCAAGAATTTCCGTAACGAAAATAAACCTAACAACCCCCACTCCGAACGGCACAGTGGTGTGGCGTTGAAGGCTGTGCATCGTCTAACATCGTTTCAGTTCGGCAGACTTCAGCACGGTGTTTGTGTGTGTGTGACTAGACGTATGCGTGTAGACTGTACGAAGCTCGCATGGATCGAGACGAGCTGCTAAGAAACATTACAATTGCATAAGTTGATAAAAAATGCTATGCAATAGCTTTACCACGGCAGTCCCCTAGTGCCACACGTATTTTTTCTATCATTAGTGTATTTCTACAAACACAGGATAACGCAAAGGATAAATTTTTTAGAAAGATTTGTATCTTGTTACGACAAAAAGTATAACTTTTTACGCGCATACACACGTACACACCCGTTTTTTTATCCTGTAATTGGCTACTCGTGCAATTTCCCTCGCGTGATTATTTCTCATTTTGTGTTTCTAACTTTGAAAATGTTAAACTTTCACACAATCATTCATCCCTTAATTCTTCCTCTTAGGGGTAACATTGCCAAAAACTTCCAAAAATGTGGTTGCTCTTAATAAACCTCAGATGCAAAAATTTTAAGTTTGTAGCCTCAACAGTTTAGGTTCCCCGTTGACAAATCGTTTAGTCAATCAGTCACGGCAAAGAATTTTATGAATAGATAACATGTAATCATTGTCTTAAAATGATTAAACAGACTACGATTAAATATCTTTAATCTAATTTATCAATGATCGAATAAATTGATATCGAATATTGTCCGTTGTAACACGTCAGGTTGTCAATCAGGAGAGATCGATTGACTAGTTATGTGGAAACTGATGTTAATCCCAAGCTTAACACCCTTTGTTAATCTAGCCCGTGACAATACCAGCATGGGTACACAGATTCGTATGTAACAAGATGATAATTTAGAACATAATACCTATGCAATTACATTATACGAATAAAATACAGATAGTAGAAAAAAGCACTGTGTTTTTTTCATTTTTTTAGTCGTCATGTTTAGAATAATGTTACAAAAAAAGTCTATGCTTTTTTTTTAGGTACCAGTTTTTACGAATATCAAAATTGTAAATATGGAATAAATAATTTATTTTAAATATATATTTATTTCGTATTTGCAACTCTAATATTCGTAAAAAGTATATGTAATAAAACCTACTTTACAATTATCACAGAACTCCTAAATTCTCTTAAGAAATTAAGTACTCAAAATGAGTTGTTAATTTAATAACAGGTTAAAATGATAAATCTCGAATAATATCTCCTAAGTGACCATTTATAATAAATCATATAAATTATAGCTAATATAAAAACTAAATTGACGATTTTCATCTTGATGACTTGAGTCTAAGAATAAGTCGTCATAATCGGTTCTCAATGTATAATAAAACCTTCGTTTTCAACTTTTAGGTTAAGCAAGAGGTTCTTTGTTAACCTACTTCTCAATTTATTTTAGTAATACCTTCATTAAATATAATATTCGTCGAATCTCAAACGTGCGATTTCTGGATGGTATCGAAAATGGAGAGCTTTGCCTACCGTTCGGCAAAGGCGACTCCCGTTGCAGTAATCCTTGGTTACGACCTCTTGACATCCTGCAATCACTCGTGGTAGACATCTCGAGTCGATATCGTATATCGAACACTCGATCGCAAGTATCTAGTGAGACTCGAGAGGCCTGGTAATGCGAACTAACGCACACTTGATCGTCCGCCTGGCGAAGACCGAAATTCGATTAATGTTTGAGCCCACCACTACTCACTCCGTTTCAAGTTCGCTACGACTAATCGAATCTCAATTCGGCACAGACTAGCAATGTATTCTAAAAAATTTATTAAATATTTCAGATCTACCTTTATCGAAAGCAATCTATCTAAAATAATTTAAAAACAGAGCACAAGAAGAAACTTTTTATAACTAGACTATTGTGTTCAAAAAATCCTTTATTCGTAAATGAAGAAGCGTGTTTTCGCTCTATAAAAGGACTCAAGAGAAAAGGGAAAAAGCAGATCATATAGAAGACGCAGACGTGACATCAAAAATTTAGCAAGAAACGAGTGGAAATCAAAGGACAGAAAAGAATAGTCAAAAGTGGAGGAGGCCTTTGGCCTACAACGGGATTCTTATAAATAACTTAAAATGAATTAAATATTCTATTAATCATAAAAATATTATGATTGAATCAATAAGATTATCAGTTTTTAATATTTAAGACATTCAATATACAAATCAAATAGTAAAAACTAGTATTAATTGTATGAATTTGTTGTAAATTTAATAATTACTTATATTAATACATTAAAAGATAAATAACTTACTTATGTTATTATTGCAAGTAAAGTAAATATTGTAAAATAGCATGAAATGAAGAACTTATAAAAGACTTATTTATTTATGAAAGAACGATTGTCAGAAAATCCAACGTTGAAGCGACCACAATACACCTAATTATTCTCCGTTATTGTCATTCAAATAATCTTCAACCTTTACCAAAAACGAAAGATAACCAAACTGACACGAGTATGCGAATTGAATCTGAATACAATGTCAGCATAACTAAAGAGTTTGACTTTAGACTAAATAGACAGTCCAATTTACTCTGAACTACCACTCCCTTGATATAAGATACAGTTTACGGATATCAAAGGGTAAAAGGTAAGTAAGTTGGAGATCAACACAGAATGGGCGGCTAATATCATTGGGTTGTTCCGCGCGAGCGCTTGAGTGACAGTCCCCTGTGCAAGGCAGAGACTGAAATTGTTTGTACAAGCGCATTGCGGGAGAGCCGGCCTATCAACCAATACTATATACTCATAGCTATCGTGACCATCTCTTGTCAAGTTTTAGTTGAATTTTTTTTGTTAAAGCGTTTATATTTAAACATCCTTAGTTTCTATCCTTGTTATTGAACTGTCTCGTTGGACTAGTGGTTAGCATATGTAACTGCCAACCAAAAAATTTCGGGTTCGATTCGCAGATCGGGCTAAAAGTTTTGTTGAGTTTTTCTTACAAGAAATTCTTAACAATAGTCCAGAATACAGAAGTTTGGAGATGTTTCCCTCCCATACTTAGGAGACGTGCGCGTTAAGCGGTCAGTCCCCGCTGCCATGAACATCTATGGCAATGGTTATTTCGAATTCACCGCCCTCAAATATTCTGACAACTTTTTTTTTTTAACGTGTGGAAACCCCCTCCGGCCGTCCCCCCACCGGGATTACGGCGGAGTGGTGTGTCGGAATCAGACCGACTAAAACCACACGGTGTGCCACTCTGCGCCTGAGATAGGAGGGATCCGGGAACCGCTGCTATTACGACATCCAGAAATATTCTGACAACTAGTTCAAACTTCGAATTCATTCACCCTCAGAATTGTGGAGGAAAATTTGATATTCAGGCAAAACTTATTGAACTAGTAGCTAACCCCAAAAAATCTGGGCAACAATAAAGGCTAGGCAGATGATGCTTTGTTTTACTCCAATTAATAATGACAGTAAAACTTCGACGTTGTTGTCAAATATTGAGCACTTATATACGTAACCATTGTATATACTATTCTTACGAGTATATACGTACATTTATAGTCAAAATATATTTAGTTAACCGAGTCAAACTTTTAGGCATTGTAGAAAATCTTCATGTCAATTTTAACTTCATACGTATCTAGATCAGTTCCACTTTTCATATAAATACAAATTACAATATGTATTATCTTCAACATAAGTAATGTTAGGCTTGTGACTAACCAATTGTATTTTCACTACTGGATAATTAAATTTGTATTAGTCATAGCTGGTGCGTGAGGGTAACAAAACTTAAGGATATCCTTAAAGGATTTTCAATAGAGCAGTAACGTATTGTTTTATCGATATTATACATTTATATCATGTTTTTTGTAACGCCTACATCATATATTTGTCCTAAATTGTATTTATTTGTTTCTTTATGTCTAAATCTACCGGTCAGATTTCAGCAATATTTTTGTCTATTCGTGATTAGTATCAGAACTATGCCACACTTCTTAGTTTCAATGTTGGTTAAATAATTTAATACTTTCCGAGTCATAATGGTACAAAATTTTAGTTAATTTTAAATAATTAATATTTTTTCTTTGACGCATACTGTCGCTCCTTAATTTCTTTTAATGACAAAACCCGTTTTTAAATAGCATCGGAACTTGCAACAATACTTTGAACACAAAGTCTACTCTATGAAATATAAATATTATATAAATAGTGAGATATTTCGAACAACCAACTTGAAAAGAAATGTGTTTATGCTTTTCTTTTGTAGAAACATACACGGGTCGTATCTCACCAGGGACAAACGGAAAGACAATGGTTTGAACCCGAATACCAGATGAAATTCGATAGATTATTGTTTATCTCAATACTTAAAATTAAAAGTATACAGTAAACTGTTCTCAATAAGAATTTCAGATAACCTGGATATAGTGTTGATAAACATTGCACGAAAAACACTCGGAATAAGATCAGTTTTATTGATAGTTTGTTACATCTAACAAGTATAAAACCAGTGGTGTGTGATTAATTAAAAAATAAAGCTATAAGTAAATAAGTGTATGTAAGGATATAATATATATTTGTAATTATTAAATTTTTAAAACTTTATGTAAAAATATCTTTATTTTCACTTTATTATTGTAGTTATCATTTTTATCTATATATAATTAATTAAGTTACTGTATCATATCAGTGTATTATCTGTATATTATCAGTGTGTAGAGCATACATTTTCGATGATGAAGGAAATACATTTAACGGTTTAAATTGGAAAGGTAACATGGTAACGTAAATAAGAACCTAAGCCAGTATATATATACATTTATAGTCAAAATATATACAGTCAAATGGGTCAGATTTGGTACAGTCATTCATAGTATAGTCATAGTTTAGAAAGAAAACAAAAATTTAATCATTTTTGTTTTTATGTACAAATGGTATTATTGTTAAGCTCTTAACGAGATGCAAATATGTTTGTGTACCTATCTACCTACTTACCTAGAAAATAAGATAAGATAATTTAGATAACAAAAGATGAAAGATATTGTGTTATTTGTTTAGATCGCCAGAGATATGTTTTTGATAAGCGTTAAACAATAACTTCAGTAACGGTGTATTTTGAGCTGCTTAAAAAAAGAAAATAATTTCTGTTGTGTACCTTAAGAAAGTAAAGAAAATCTGTTAACAGAATAGTAGAAAACAGACTGTGGCCATTTTGTTTTGGCCTAAATATATGTGTGAAAGTCAAACTTACTGAATATTTCAAATCTGATAAACTTAATTAGCTCTTAATCACAAAAACAAACGATTAATTGAGAAATATTATTGTTTTTACACCGAGTTCTGTCCGACAGCCCGGCAATATGAAGGCAGCGGTTCTAATTATGCTGATGAATTTCATATTCACGGAATGTGTCAACAACGGTTCCACTCCTATCCATACTGCTTATGGCTATCTAGAAAAAATGGCGATTCCTGAAGCAAATAGGATTCGAAGTGCGGAAGAGCATCGCTATAGCCAGCAAAGGATTGTTGGTGGAACCCCCGCTGACTATGGTCAATACCCATATCAGGTACGCACATAACAGGCGGTTAAGTGGTCATCTCGCAGATTCAATGTCGATGTAGTTTCGATCCCTACACTGGTCAACACTTTGTGACATACGCTAACTGTTGGTCCAATTCTGGGTGTTTCTTTTTGTGTCCGTTTTATAAGTGTTTTTAAGGTATATTTCCTCTCTGATATCGACATGATATATATACCTAGTAGAGATGTCCTTTATTTTTGTTTTGAATATTTACACGACCTACCATTATGTCCTGCTGGCGGTAGTATCGCGCTTCGGGTCATTAATCTTGATTAATACTAGTTAGGTGACACGATGATTGGGGCTCGTATACCGTTTGTTTGGACAGGCTAACTCAAAGCCATGGTCCTTTCTTCAAAAGGTCAACCCAGATCCTATACTGTATTCGCTTAGTTTATATTTAACCAACGTTGACGGATTTAAAAAAGGACCTCTATGGTATGTTTCGGCATTTCTTCCTAAAGTGAGTCTTAGCAAATACCAGTACTTTCTAGCTGTAAAATGCTACGTGTAAAAATATCAAAAGGTAAAGATAAGACATGAAAAATGATTGTACTATTGATTTTAGTTGAATATTATTTTTTGAACTTTACCTAATAACTGATTGGCTAACTGACACATAAACTGAACTTAATGATTTAATATTAAAAGGCTTAAATATATTGCAGGTTGGTCTTATTTTATCAATCACTAACCGGACCGAAGTTGGTGCCTGTGGTGGTACAGTCTTAAGTGAAAATAGGATCCTCACCGCCGCCCATTGCTGGTACGATGGTGTCAACCAGGTCTCGAAAGTTACTGTCATTCTTGGATCGGTTTTTCTGTTTTTTGGAGGTATAAGAACTGAAAGTAGCTCTGTAGTTACTCATCCAAAATGGTTGCCTATATTAGCGCGCAATGATATCGCTGTGATCTACTTACCCAACTCTATACCATTTTCAAGTAAGTAATTTTAACGATATAATTCGTAGAATTTAAATTTATAAAGGATCAATTATTTTACTCTCGTGTGAATTTTGGAAGATTTTTTCAAGGGACGAAATGCAAGTGCAGCTATTTTTCTAAATGGTTGCATGGAAAGAGAAACTTCAAGAATATTCTGACATACTGTATATTCGAGTATAACTTTGTTTGCTTGTTATACTCGAATATACAGGTTCAATGGGTTCAATGAAACGAGTTGCTCTATTTCTTCACTTAGGTTCTAATATATAAACGTATATACATTAATTAAACAAACGATTTGTTGTGATGAAAGAAGTTAACCGTAACCGTGAAATAGTTAACCATGTTTTATTTATTTTACGACCTAATACCTGTTATCTACTTATGATCTAAAGTAAAATTCAATCTTGAATAATTCAGCTTCTTTTAATTTCTCTATAGATTGAAATGCTATGCTTTTCAGACACATTTTACTTTTATTTCCAGCGTATATTGCACCGGCTGCACTGCCCTCCGGTGATGAACTAAACGAAGATTTTGTTGGTGCTATTGCGATTGCCAGCGGCTTCGGTGTTACAAGTGACTGTAATTTAAACAATGGTTTTTACACAATTTTGATAATTATCTAAAAGTCTTTATTTCTCAATCATTGTTAATATACAAATAATAATTAGAGGCACAATGTAAATAAAGAAAATATTTACAATATTCACGTATGATGCTTCTACATGAACACTGTAAAGCTTCCTCCACATCATGGTCTACTGATGTTCGACACGATTACACCTAATAAAGTTTTATTATTTAAAAATATTTACTGTATAAACACATGTAACACCATCTCGACATCAGTTACTTAATATTAAATTACGTTATTCCAGATGAGACGACCATAGATTCTCCAATTTTGAATTTCGTCCACTTGAACGTCTTGGCCAACGCAATATGTGAAATGGTGTATCCTCTTGTAGTTCAACCAACGAACATTTGCACCAGCGACCATAACGGTGGAAGTACTTGCCGTGGGGATTCCGGCGGCCCTCTTGTTGTTGAACGAAACGGCAGAAGTGTTATAGTAATATTTTTTTATTTCCTTTCTATTTTCATACTTTCATGTGAGTGACAGGTTAAATGTACGGTTGTATAATAATAATATCATACATACGAGTAAATAATGGTAACAAAGTTAAAACGGATATTGTTTACAACTTTAGAGGACAGTGGTGATGATGGAATAAAATTTAGGAGAAACCAATTAACCGGTAGAAATACAAGAGCTTTTGGTTAAGCCAAAAGCTCTTATATTATTCTTATTAAATTCAAACTAATGAATAATCATCTTTTAGCACTCTTCATTTAGATCCATTTCAATTTGAGAAAAACGTCTGCCCTTATGAGGGAAAATTAATTAGTAATAATTTGTTTTTATAGTAGCCTAACAAAATGACTCTACTCTGCCTGATGGAAAGCATGAATTGAATCCAAGAGTGGTAGTCGCTATACTCGTTGCGAAAGCAGCCAGTGCAGTATGGTAACCCACGCTATGGTGACCTAGTGAGATGCTTCTTCACGCCCCGCTTAAACTTTATAATCAATGATTATAAAGTTTAAGATTATGATTATTAATCATATTATGTACACGCATGGTAGTCGACAGTACTTTTATAGAAGTTAACTTTCTTAAGTTATTTACTTTGCATAACTAGAACTTGCTAATTTGTTACAGATCGGTGTGACTTCGTTTGGATCCATATTGGGTTGTCAGTTGGGTTTACCTAGTGTATATACTCGCGTCACATCGTACATAACGTTTATTAATGAAAATTTGTAAACAAGATGTATAAAATAAAATAATTTAAGCTACAATACGTTTTTATAATCGTTTTAAAACTTTGTAGGTTTATAATAAAACTTTAACCGCTTTTGCAACATTTTTCAATGATGACTCCTTTTGGTCTTGTTTTATGAATAGGCTGCTCAACATATAAAGAATTTTTTAGGCTGAAAACAAAACAAGTCTTTAGCTTTATGGTATGAATATAAATTCAAACAGATCACTAAATTACTACAGTACAAAGCTTTTCTGCAATATTGTAGTTTAATTTTGTTTAACGATAAATGAAAGATGTATGATTTTTCATAATTAAGTATGTAAAATCTGTAACATATTTTTTTTTTATTTTGAATGTCTGCCAAAGTGACTCTATTCCGCCTGATGGAAAGCATGAATAGAATGAATCAAGGAATATGAAAATATGAAAATTATTTAGGAAACAGTGGTAGATTTCGTGTTACGAAAATTCTACGATAATTGCAAAGGACTTGGTACTACTAGATACCAAGTTCACTTCGTTCTCAACTGAAAAATTTTTTACAATAGAAATATACGATTTCGATACTCAGAATAAATTTTTAGTCTAAATGTTTAAATATGTAATATATGTAAGTATTATAATGTCTTCAAACAAAGACATATAGCTATTTAAAACCAGCTCTACCCCTAACTTCTCTGAACGTGTAAGATTTGGATAATCAAGTTTTTTTTACTTTTTCACACACTTTTAACTTTCCTGGGACTTCGATAAATATTACAAAACCAGAATTAACTTAGTTCATGCTACCATTTCCAAGTTTAAATAGGACTAACGATAAGCAATTCATTTTTATTTATAAGATTGTATCAGAATACGGTACACATTTAGGTTATGCTTAGTTTTAATAAAGAACAAAGAAGCAAATAGTCTGTAATTTGTCATTAACTAATAAATGAGACGCCAAAGCGAATTTTGGAAATAAATCGAATATTTAAGTAGTTCAATACAAAATAAAGGTTATAAAAATAAGAATAACTTCAATATAAAACCAAAACAAATCTGTCGATATACAAATACTATTTAGCTAACCGAAGTTGTCAAGTGCACCATTGCTAAACTAAAGACGAAATTGGATTATTCGAAAAAATTCACAATATTGCAATCTTCGGCTCGCATGAACACGAACAGATAAAGTTTTAATAGAAAAGACATCTTGTCGTTAAAATATAATTGTAATTTGGCAAAAATGATTTGTCAGATACCTACTTCGTAATGTGATTCAGGTATGACTTTATTAAACATATGACATTTTTACCATAAGGAGACATAATATGTCGAATCAACAGTTTTTGCGGTTTTGATTCATTTATTCATTAATACGGTAATCCCGTAAAATATCTGTTACGATTATACTTAACGTCATTGACAAATCGCATTCAATCACATTTCTGTCTTGTTTAAAGCAGTATAAATATTGTAGAAATCATTGTAATCTAACAGAAAACATTTGACTTGTCTAACATGAGGTCTTCAGCTTTCATTCTCGTGTGGCTGGTAGCTCACGCTACTTTAGGATCCGCGTTATTTCTAAAATCAAACTTCGGGTTTGGCTATCATTCGCAAGTTGGCTTTCATTTGGCTACTAAAATACGTCAATCCGAAGAAGAAACCTTCAAACTTAGTACAAAACAAGAGGTTTTTATGAACCACTCTAGCAAAATCGTAGAGGGTTTTGTTGCTAAGCTGGGGAATTTCCCATACCAGGTCAGTACATAATTTCACTTGTCTTCTTTTACAATTTTGTTTAATCGGTTAACTTTTCGACTATGTAAATATTTGGAATTTGTAATGCATTAGAAAATTTTAATGATTTTTTTTGATGCATCATTGGAAGAACTTCTGTACCAGTGCCGAACCTAGTGTTTTTTAAATCATATTTTAATTAAGAATTATCTTCTAGGCTGGCCTTATTGCAGACCTTGTCGATGGTCAAAGTGTTTGTGGGGGTTCTCTACTTAATGAGAAGAGAGTTCTTACTGCTGCTCATTGTTGGTATGATGGACAAAAACAAGCAAGGAGATTTACCGTGGTTCTCGGCTCGCTTACCCTATTCAATGGTGGAACAAGGATCCAGACCTCTCAAGTTGTGATGCACAACAAATATAATCCAATCAGCATTCGAAATGACATAGCAATGATTTATTTACCGAAAACCATTCGATTCACGAGTAAGTATAGGTACTTCAATTACTTTTATCATAATTATTTTATGGCACATGAAGCAAATAAGGAAACGGGTCCCCTGATGGCAAGTGAATACCGCTACATATGTAGGTACACTTACAACTCAAGAGTCACTAGAGTGACTGCACTGACTACATGGTTGGCTAAGTGGTTTAAGCGGTGACCACGCCGCTCTTTGCTTCGCTGAGTGTTGTGGGTTCAAACCCCACATGAGACAACAGTTTGTGTGATCCACAAACTGTAGTTCTGGGTCTAGGTGCTCTTTGTGTCCGTTTCTTGTATGTTTGTAAAGTCCCGCGCTATACAGGATTTGTTCCTAGTGCGGGTGTTGTCTTTTAATAAAAGAAAAAGAAAAGAAATGTTGTCACTTTTTATGTGGTTCTGCCAGAAACAAGGGAAGAGAGGCTTCGATTGCCGTGGAAGCCGCGATAAGCGTACTCAGTCGGATATCGATTCCGACCTCCTGCGTCGCTGTAATATTACTCTGATTGCGCCGTCGCATTTCTGTTTGTCTTAACACTAATAGCTAAAAAATCTTCAAAAATACACAGAAAGACTGATAATAAAAGTTAAAGTTCATTAAAAATAGACATTCAATTTATACGAATAGTTCTGAAAATGATATTTTCAAAGCCAATATCAGGTCTCCGGTGTCATAAAAGAACATTTATGATTTATTGACACAATTGTTTATTAGGTTTTTTTTTTCAGATACCATCAGCCCTGTCGCTTTACCTTCAGGAATTGATGTCAATAAAGATTTTACAGGAGACACGGTTACTGCTTCTGGCTTTGGTCTAACCGGAGATGGTGAGAAACAGTACATTCGTTTTATTATTTTAAATATCAAATATCTTTTTATATTTATTTTAATTAATTTTTACATTTCATTATATTATTCAAATATATTTTTGTAATAAATATATTCTATACATTTATTATACTACTTTTTAAAGATCGCCATGGCCTGGCTGCTATTAAGTTGTTCCAATCATGATGATGTCCTGTAAAAGTTTTTATCGATTAATAAAAATATATTTTAAGACAACTAACTTTTGTCTACGGCTTGATATTTGGTCTGCCACATTAAGTTTCGTAACAGATCTTTTTAAATAAACATTTACATTTTTTTTAATAAAGAGTTACTTTTAATACCTCCAAGAATATGTGTATCAAATTTCATGATGATCGGTTGAGTATTTTTCGCATGAAACCGTAACAAACAAACTTACATTCGCATTTATAATAATATCAGGGAAGTAGGAATTATAATTATTCATTTTACTCTGTTGCAACAAAATATAAAATTGAGTGAGATTCTTGATGGTCAATTCTTTCTTCTTGTTTTTACAAATGTACTTGAAGTACATAAATAAAAATATGAACCATCATATTCCAGATGACAAAATTCATTCGAAAACGTCTTTGAACTTCGTGAATTTGAAAGTCATCAGCAACTCACAATGCCGTCGAGTCTTCCGCATCGTTGAGCCCTCCAACATTTGTACCATGGGTGTTAGGGGCCAGAACATCTGCGGTGGCGATTCTGGTGGTCCTCTTGTTATCACTAGAAACAAGAAACGTATCTTGGTAGGTTGTATCTTGGTTTTTACAATTTTTTAGCATTTATTGACTGGCCAGGTGATCTAATGAACTGCTCAATGAGTAACTCAATGGTAAGTAACTACCATCGCCCATGGACAGCTGCAACTTACGAATCAATTTTGCGTTGCGGTCCTCCCTTTAGCGTCAGGGTAAGGGACAGGAGAGTTCAGCAACCTCACTTACTCGGTGTAAAGCAATTAAATAATTAGAATTGAAAGTCCACGTCATCACTCTAGCCAAGTGCTCTATTTGTGGTCATGGCGCCTACGGTTTAGAGTGGGTTCGATTCCCACCCAAGACAAGTAATTGAGTAAGGAGTCGGATCATTTGTTCTGTGTTTGTGTGTATTTAAAATATGTATGTATTTAGAAATAAATATATAAGTGTGTTTATTAAAAGTCTCGTCGCCATACTATAGGTTTTACTTAGGATAAGATCAGACACCCGTGTGTAAAATGTATGAACAAATTATGATTATAAATAATTCCAATTTCAAATATTTAAATAAGTTGTTTTTCTCTAAGTTCTTCACTTATGTAATTTTAACAGGTCGGCGTGACCTCTTTTGGAACATCCGGTAGCTGCCGGGACGGTCTTCCTGGTGGATTTACAAGGGTAACTTCATACATCAATTGGATCAACAGTCTACTGTCATAAATTGTATTATATTAATATTATTATACTTATTATAAAAGAATAGAAGGTAATATTTTTGGTAAAAATTTAAGGTTATAATTTTAAAAAAAATCTTTACTTTAATAGCATATTTTCTGAGTGTTCGAAAGTTTTTCATAGTAAATTTCATGTCATAATAAAAAAAATATTTTTGAAGTAAAATTCTATTTTTTATTCTACGATGGTATTTACGCCTGTCCTACCTTGCTTGACACGTATTCAAAACCAACTAACATACGGCACCTTCCTCTGCCTCTCCTATTTGTCGTAGCGTGATGTTATACAGCGTGAATAAATTTATTTATCAAAAAAGGCTATAGTAAACCTACCTAAAAAAAAGTATTAGACATGCCATTGCAATATTTTTTTAGAACTCAAAAAAGGTACAATTCTGGAATACCTTATTTTATAAAACTTTAACCGTTTACTCAGCGCACGCAATGGAAGCTCTCAAAAGGAATTTTATTGATACTCCACTCCTATGAGTTGTTGAGTAATGATTTAATACGAATGTAATCCTCTACAATAAATGGGCTGCCTAGCAATTAAATATTTTTTTCAATTCCAGTTCGCAATTTTTCAAATTCAGTTTCTGTAACTAGCCCACTCAACTAAACAAACAAACTATTCAGATTTATAATATTATTATAGATATCTAAATGCATAAACTTGCCGCATGTTTCTAATTTATATCTTGTTACAGTTGTAATACCAATTTTACGACTTTCCTTACCAATACTATTAAAGTAATAATATTTAAACATCTTATTGATTACATTTTGACAATTACAATTCTTCGAAAGGAGTTACAAAATAAATTCATCAAATCTCACCAGAACTTTTACAATACACTCTTCAACACAGTACATTTTCAAATTAGGTACTCTCAAACTAAAATTAAAGTGAAAATTAAAAAAAAAAATGTTGGTTGACATTACACGGCCAGGGATCGTAAACAAAATACTCATGAGTGCATTCGTTAGCACTCGCTGACGTCAAATCGGCTCACGCCATATGGACCGACGCCGCCGAACACCGACGCCAATTAGAATCAGCGTATAACGTGGCGTCATCATTGCCACGTCATAAATCCAGCGCCGCTAAAACGACACAAATTAATGAAATAACCTCGACGATGCCTAATTGCTAACAGACTGGTAACGAATATGCACGACTAGATAGTAACTGCAATGCTCTTTTTTTATTCTAATGAATGGTAATAAAAGAGATGTATTTGAAAAGTATTTAGTTCTTTCAATTTATATAGAACTGTTAAGTACACCTTTATTATTTTCAAATTATTTAAGTATTATGTTTACAAACTGCCTATGAACTGCTGAACGTCTGCTCAGCAGTTGATGGCGATACGTTGAATTGTGAAGTATTATCTATATTTGAAATTGTCTATGGTTCTTCGCCTTGTGATGACAGATTACGAATACGATGTGTCATCACCCCTATTCATCCCGTGGATATCGTAAGAGTCGACTTAGGGAGGAAACTACGCAGCAGAAAGAATAACTAGTAACAAACCTTTTTACCAACCCGTCTGACCAGCTTAGTACTGTAGGCCAAAACCTCCTTTCTATGGCGAGACATGTGCCCAGCAGTAGAGTAGAGCATAGAGAGTAGAGCAGGCTGATCAACTAATGATGATGATGATGATATTTTAAATAATTAAAATTATAGAATACCTTCTAAAACACCGATAAAGGAGGTAGCTTTGTTGACGTTTTAAATGAACACAAAATCGAGGAAATATATAATGTTGGGTCTTCCTTTTGCATACAAATCCTTGTCAGAGGAAATTGAATGCTGAAGATTGTTTGTCTTATGACTTTTATGATAACAATTTCATACTGAGAATAAAATGATCTGAGATATTTTAATCACATGGACTAATTGTTCCAAAGTCTAAATTAAAAATCGGCTGTAAGTAGGTCTCACTGACTCAAACGAATCCAAAGTGAAGCCATGCCAATTTTTTCAGATTTTAGTTACTTACCATCTCTTTCCATATATAGAGTGCAGATGGGTATTGGTCTCAAATCCAACGATAGCGGTTTTTTAGCACGCAGGGGGAGGTATTTCATCAAGAGTAGTTGTTAAGAAATAAATTAGTCATAACACAGCACAGCGTAAAATTTAATTAGCGTGAAAATTGCCATGCGAGCTTGGACGGTTAGCATACAGCCTTATTTTCGTGTACCATCGATCTCTCATCATATAAAAATTGCAATACCGTGAATACTTTATAGGCTATGACAAATAGGTACACGCTATTCGTTGAACGTATTTGAGTAAGTATCTTAAAGAGCTTAAAGTAAAATACAAGTAAATTTATTTTACAATACTTCTTTTCTCGTCATTATTTTAGATATGAATGAAAGATAGTATTTTTCTTAGGAAAATGTATAGTTTCCATTCGAAACTTGTGAAATTATAACAGATATAATCACATGTGGTAAGTTCCTGTCTGTAATAAAGTTTAGGCGTGAGTTCGACGGAGACGGGATTCGTAGACAGTGAGAGCTGCTTGTGAACTTGACGTATGCTCATCTTTTAATGTACTAAGAAAACATGTTTAGGTAATAGGAGCCTGGGTAAAAATTAATTGTTTTATTCATGTCAAGAGTCTTCAATTATTACTACTCAAAATTATAGGTACGCGTCAGGTACAGGCCCCGATCCATCTATACAAGCAATACCTGTATCCTACTACTGTTTTTCAAGCTAATCAATTTTTCCTTTTTTATTAACTTTAGGCATCAAATGTCAATTGGCTTGCCCTCTGTGACATAAACAAAAGCTGAAGTGAAAGAGATCGTTCCAGTGGTTGTTCGTAGACCAAAATAACTTACATTTCGCTCTAAAAAGATATATAGGCGGCAACTCAGTTTGATTATAGATGATTTTCCATTGATCAGAAACTTGCAAAAAACTAAGCTAAGATTTTAATTTCATTATCTAGACCGCCATATTGTGGGTCACCATACCGCGTTGTCTTCATTCGCAATAAGTATAACTACTACTCTTAGATTATATTTATGCTTTCCATCAGGTAGAGTAGAGTCACTTTGGTAAGCGTCCATAAAAAAGATATCTACTCTCATTTGCCAGACAAGTGAAAATTTGAAACTTCGTATCATTTAACTAATTTTTTTCGCAAGCAAGTATCAAGATTTCTACACGTTTTTATAATGCCACTAGACAGTATATACCTAAAGAATTAAGTAATAAGTGCACATAACTAAAAAGGAGTCTAAGAAATTAAGTTTTAATTGAATATTTTACTTGTTATAGAATTATCAATACTGTTAGCCGTATAAAATCAATTGAATAATAATATAGTGTGTTTTGCGTTAAGTAAGGATTTTATATACTAGCCGTTGCTACTCTTTCACTCGCGTTATTTTTTTTTCGTGTTTTTAACTTTGAAAATAACGAATTCCCATTCTTTCACTCCACTTCCAATAATCCTTTTAAATACGTATCTACAACATACTGCGGCCCAAGTTTCAAGTTAGTAGCACCAACGGCTTAGATTCTGTGTTGATGCATCAGTCTACTTGTACAAGTAATTTTAAAATCTTTAGACGAATAAAATAAAACATCATTTAAATATTCACAATATATAATAGAACTAAAATTATATTCGTATACTAAGTACCTCGACTGTTTGCTCGCAGTCTTCAAAAACGTATCACCGTAAACTCTATAATCCAGCGCGCAAGTTTATTAAACGTCAGTAACATGCGGCCCGATGCCGTTCACAAGAAAATTGAGATGAAACAATGTGAAATTCAATAAGTGCGACTGAAATAGATGCACTTCAGACTTACTCTAACAATATTTAATAATGTACTTATTAAATTGTCCGTATTGCCTATCCCGGGACACGGGCGGGTTGTGCCGTTTATGTGTATATAATAAAATCATGTTATTTTCGTATCCATTTTTGTTATGTCCTTATCGTTTCAGCGTTAGGGTAACTCAATCACACAATAGCTCTCCATTGTATAAATCTTCCATCTTTACAAGGAAGTGCCTTTCATTATTGTTAGGCAACATCATTATTTCCAACTTTTCTGAAAGCTATATTACGTAGTTACTACTACTTACGGATATGCTGCTATGTAAAAGTATATATTACTAGCATT
The DNA here is from genome assembly GCA_949316085.1 of Hypercompe scribonia. Taxonomy (NCBI): domain Eukaryota; kingdom Metazoa; phylum Arthropoda; class Insecta; order Lepidoptera; family Erebidae; genus Hypercompe; species Hypercompe scribonia. Next base: position 9,750,973 of record OX438981.1, on the reverse strand, counting down.
TAGTTTAACTAATACACTATCGACATAAGCTTGAATTGTTCACCTAAAACATAACCCACGTCAAAATAATTATAAAAATTAGAAATAAGTCTTTGGAATTAAAATAAACAATAGGAATTACAGCACCAATGTTTTATGAGTAGTTTTATGAAATTATAAAAAGAAATTATTGCACAAAGTTCTTTCTTCACATAACAGTGTTAAGTGTTAACTATTTAGTAACAGAGATGTCGATAAGAAGATTGAAAACTTCGAAAGTAGCGCATTATCCGCGACATATATTGCTCTCCAGAGATAGGTATCAGGATCCGTTTTTATCAATGAAGTGACAGAATTAGGGACAATTCGGTTCGACTTTGACTCAACTTTCGATTATATGTAATTAATGAGATCTGACTCTTTAATCTAAGAGTTTCTTCTATTTTTTTATAAAAAACATCTCCATTCTGTGTCGCGTCGTACTTAGCAAACATTTACGAAACGAATATGAAGAACTCAGAAGAAAAGACTCTGAACGATAATTTGAAGATTACATAAAGTATAGTCCTATGTGGAGATCGAACCCTCAACCGACACCCATTGGTGAGATCGCTAAAACCACTGTACTATCCGCGTCAGCAGTTTCGGAGTATACAGCCGCATAATGACCAAAACTACACTAACTTAAAACTATTCACGGCTATTTAAGAATCCTACTTATCCTTTCTTATATAATTACTCGAATAGGTTTCTATAAGCTTCAAGATTATATTAGTGGGCAATAAAATGGTTAGAGCAGCTGGTGTTGAATAATAAAGTTAGTTCGTGGTAACTATTACATCAAACGGCTAGGAATCAATAAGCTGCTGCAAAAGAAACTTAATTTCCGTAGTAACAAGCTGTTTAACTAAGTACTATTTTCGATTTTATTGACAAACTGGTATTTATTCTTTTTATGTTTTTTAGTTCGGAGTTTGCTGCAATAGCCATTCTGAAGTTAAGGTATGCAATCGTGATCTGCCGAGGACTGGTTATTGCTTCTCAATGCTCTTTTCAATATACTGCTAATAAGTTTATTGTGATATGGTAATGGATTTACCTCTTTTACGTGTATGGGGCATAATTTGTACCTTTTATTTTAATTTGATTAAAAATTTCTAAACAGAGAGTCGTGTGTGGAGAATGAAAATTATAAGCACACGGATGTGTTATCTGATATTGACAATATCCTACTAATTAAGTACAGGAGAGCTCCTGTACTTGTTTTCATAGGATTCATTCTCTATATTTCTCGTTCTAGTATGCAGTTCATGCAGTAGTATAATAACACTTGCTAATACGAGCTCTTTTAATGGAACTTTACACGATTGAACACCGTAAATTGGTGAAAATTTAACTTAAACTTAAAACTTAGTAGAAGCAAGGCTGCTCTCATTTTCTTTTAAAGTTGTATTTCACTTTGTTTGCGTTTAGTTAGAAATAAAGTAACGGGTTATGACTTAAAAAACGTTATACCTACTATCCCCTTATGGTTCGGGCTTGTTGGTATGTTATTAATCCATATATTATACAATTAAACATTGTCAATGTAACCTCTGTGCACCACCCTTACAATATATATATAGCACCCTAAGGTTGACTGGAAGAGAATGCCTTGAGCATTAAGTCCGCCGATATACAAAGTGCATAAAGTGTAAATAAATAAATAAACATTTACCTGATATTTTCTTCAACTCATCACACAAAATTTATAAAATTAATACGAAATAAATATACAAGTCCAACGACCTGGTGAGGGTCACGGGAACCTGCTAGATGCGGGCGGCATGGGACCGGCTGTTGTGGACAACCTTGGGGGAGGCCTGTGTCCAGCAGTGGCCGTCTTTTAGCTGAGATGATGATGATGATGAGAATGATACAATTTAAAGAAGGTTTCATAAAAATAGATTTTTTTATTTTTCAACAGAAACCACAAAATCTTATCAAGTTATTAACATTTTTTTATTTAATTTAATTTAATATTTAGATTCTTCACAGATGACATCTATAAAGTTTACAAAAATGAACAGTACGCCAATTATGAAGTACAGATTAATTAAACATAAATACAAAAAGCAAGCAACAATACGATCAATCTAACTTTTTTCATAAGCAAAGGTAAACTTTTTAAGCATTAGGTTGCTGTATCAATAAGTCAGTATACCAATAGAAATATTTTACCATGTTGTCGGTTCATATTCAGCTGAGTGACAGACGTTAACAAGGCCTGGCTCGGTCGATGTTCACCGGCAGCGAGCCAATCAAACCTCATTGTTTCACAACATGACCGACGTTGTAGCCCAACTGTAAATACCGGTTCAAATCCACCATAAACAATCCTTGTTATATTCTACACGTATATGACATTCATTAATTGCCCTTAGATATCGTCGTGAAATCATGGCACTATTTATTTATTTTTAACCATTGGTTTCACAAATTACCTATTTGCTGAGAAACTGTGCCAATGTTTTTGGTTTCATTTTTATTCTATATATATACATAATCAATTATAGGCTGGTACTTTGAAATTGCACGAGTAAGAAAGAGTTAGAATAAATTAGTCGTGCATTCAGTCACCTGTTTCAATTGATCTTAAATTTATCATTCATAATTATCGATATTCTATGTGTCTTTCAACCCCATAGCGCTACAGTACTGTGGGAGTGCCATGCTTCGTCACAAATATGTATGCTTAAATGGATCCTCGGCCTGATGGCAAACTGGTGGTAAGAAGTTCTTTTGTTGATATGCCCCGATTGAGTAACTTTAGCTATAATTTTAAAAAATAAGGTATTTAAAAGTAGAGTAAGTCAAGTTAATTTGAATTTGCATTAAATTGCTATCAAATGAGCAACGGCCCATCAAGGGTATGGATAAATGTATAAAAAACGAAACGGTAAGGATTTAGTTCCTAAGCAGTAAAATTATGGGTCAGGTAATAGCGTCTTATCCCTTCGAAGCGGATGTAATATGGATCAATCATCCAAATTTATTATGTACGACCCTAGACCCGAGCTAAAAGGGTTTACAGACAAATACGTTTATTATTTAGAAAACTACAAAGTATGTAACATAATAGATTTCTTAATAGACCCATACTTTACCCAAAGAGTTGAATATACAACTAGTTTTTATAAAAGTTATATATTTTTTAAAATAAACAACATTGATATTACCTTACCTTGTCATTTATAATATTTTTTGAAAATTTTTACAAAACAAAACCTAGCAAAAGAAATTTAAGCGCTCACGGTGGGTATAAAGTTCGAGTACATATCATTGAAATGCTTGTCGTTGTGTACAAATTGCACATTTATTCTTATGGGCACATTAATTCACGGATACATAATTATTTACGAGTATTATAGAACGCGAGTATATTAGAAAACGGTAACGGTATGTTCAAAAGTAAAACTTTTGACCTACCGACCATAGTGTAATTGACTAACATTTTTAGAAATATCTTAAAGTTAAAGAAAGATAAACAAAAAATTATAACAAAAAAAATTCTTTAGTACATTTATGTCTTGTTATTAAAACATAAATAAGTCAATGTTTCGTAAAAACACAGAACTTTTAAATACTTCTGCTGCTAATACTCAATGAGCTTTACTAGATATATAAAAAATGTGTAGTGTAATACAGAATTGTGTATCTTATAAATCACAAGTCATCATCATCATCATCATCAATAACCTTCAACAGTTCACTGCTGGACATAGACCTCTCTTTAGCGAGGAGGTTTTGGTCTACTATATCACGATGAACTGGGTTGGTGTAGGATTTGTTTTCAGTTGGGGTGCTTGGCTAGAAAACCTCCACGTGGTGCACCCTGGTAACGTTGGCGATGGTGTTCATCACTGCCAACGGCTAATATTCTAGCACGAAGAGGAAGCCATTTTCTACGGCAATTCGGTCGAGACTTGGTCCAACAGAGCGGGCGTGTCTGTCGGATCCTCTGTTGGTTCTTCGCTCTTCGGAGCAATGAGGAGGAAAACTTCGGTAAAAAATCACGATGGTGGGACCCTTTCTAGGGTCGGAGTTCTTCCGCTCAGCGGTGGAAAAGGTAGGACGGGCTCGGTGTGCACTTACACTGCCACCGAGCAGGCATCAGGAGACATCATCTCCCTGCCGCCGTCGACATATCGTAGTCCCGAGTTGGAGTCTCGCGACTCCAATCGGGGGCGAGGGTCTTGGCTTAACCGCCCGGACTGCGAGGAAGAAAACCTCTATAAAAAATTACCCCGAATCCCGTGTTCTGGTGCGTGACCTGAGGATGCATGGCTGATAGGTAGTTCAGTCGCAAGCGCACTCCCAGCCGAGGCACCTGCGGACCCCTCGGTTGGGCATAAATTGACGCTTGCCCGGGTATTGGGGATCTCTGCCCGGGTCGACTTTTATTTCTCCCCCACGCGTGGGAATAGTTATGGAAATTGAAACAAACAAGAATTATAAGAAAAAAGATGAAGAAAAGAAGGACAAGAATCAGAAAGGTAAGCCTAGGAAGACGGACGACTTCTCAACCAATGAGGAGGAACGTATGACGCCTGTCTCGCTCTCAGAAGCTAATCTTACTTCAGGGAGCCGAATAAGATCGGATCGACTACGTTCGAAATCCGTTATTCCAACAGATAGAGGTGACTCTAACGCATCAATTGAGGCGCTGGAAGTAATGGAGGTAGAGATTCGCGACATTCGGAAACGTGGACGCTCCACAGACGACGAAGAAGAAACTTCGCAGGAGTGACTGCCTCCTAAAGTGGCTAGTAGCCGCAGAGGGAGGTCACGCACTCCAGTTTCGGTTCCCTCAGGCTCCGTGTTCACTAAAGCGGCAGCCTACAGGCGCGTTAGAGCGGAAGGCGAATCTATGGTGGAGGAGGAAATTGTGAATCTCCTACAAAAAATTCGGACGCCGGCAGTGGATAATTGGGCAACCCAGGCACCGGTGTCCCTACAGGAGAGAGCGAATGTAGCTGTGGCCGTCATTAACAAGGTGGCCACGAAATCTACAAACCTTAAGGGTCCGTTTGTTAGGGCCCTTAAGGACTCCTCCTCTGCCATTGCAGAGGTTGTTACCACCCTCATTGGGGATGTAGCTCGCCTGCAGACGGCTAATGACCGTTTGACGGGCCAGGTGGCTGAGCTGAGCAATCAATTTGCTCACTTTCGGGCCCACCACCTTGAACAGGGCCGGGTTAAAGATCAGTCTATCCCCAGTCACGGTTCTGGCGACGTCTCTGATGCCCATCTGCGCCAAATACTTGACGTAGTGGGACGTATGTTAGACGGACGTCTCGCGGGCCTTGAGGCGAGGCTACCTCCAGCCCCCGTAATTCGGCCGCCACTCGCAACGGATGGGGCGAAGATCAACCGATCAAAGACGTCGCCACCGGCTCCGCCTCCCGTTGCAGGTGGTCGTGTGTCATATGCGGCGGCAACACTTACGACCGCCCCTGTGGCTGCTGCGAAGACAGCTAGAGCAGCAAAGGTGGCGGGCAATAAGACTGTGGCAAAGTCGGCTGCTCCTAAACCTGCCCTTAAGGTTATAGCAAAGACTAGGGCTGAGTTCCCTCCGCTTCCCACTCCGACACCTACATCTGGCCCTTCTACTTCTGGTCCCTCAAACGATGGGTGGCAGGTAGTTGGGTCGGTCAAGAAGTCTCGAAAGGGGGGTAAGAAGGCTACCCAACAAGTAGCCTCTACTCCTCAGCCGCCGTCAGTGGCAGTGGCCACCCAGAAGAAGCCGCGTAAGTTACAGATGCCAAAGACCGCGGCTGTCGTGATCACTGTATTACCGGAGGCGGCAAACGGCGGGCTATCCTATGCAGCCGTATTCAAGAAGGCCCGGGATAGTCTCGCCAATCAGTTTGGGACTGTAGGTGTCAAAATGTGCCTCGCCCAAACGGGAGCTAGAGTACTGGAGTTCCCTGGGGCTGAAGGTACAAAGACGGCGGATGCTTTTGCCGAAAAGCTGCGGAGTATTTTTTCTGTTACGGATGGTGTTAAGATCGCCAGGCCTACCAAATGTGCGGAATTGCGTATCTCAGGCCTGGACGACTCCGTAACGGTTGAGGATGTTCGCGTTGCGATTCAAGAGAACACTGGGTGCAACGCGGACAACATCAGGGTTGGCACCATCCGTCCCGGTCCAGGAGGCCTTGGTGCGACGTGGATCAGTTGTCCTGTAGCGTCAGCTAAGATTTTAGGAGATGCAGGCAAGATCCTCGTCGGTTTCGTGAACGCCAGAGTCACAGTTCTGGCGGCGAGACCGATGAGGTGCTTCAAATGCCTGGCCACAGGACACACTCACATCAAGTGCGATAGTTGTTTCGACTGCAGTGGATTGTGTTTCCGCTGCGGTCGACCGGGACACAACGCAGCAGAGTGCTCTGCCGTCCCTCACTGCCCAAAGTGTGCGGCGGGTAATAGGCCTGCCAATCATCAGATGGGACAGGGGAGCTGCAAGTCTTTCCGCAGTTTTCGGCAAACGTCGGAGGCTAGCCAGTCGACCCAGGCTGCCTCCGATGTAGTTCGTGCGTCAACGTCGTCGCCTATGGAGGGGGCTGTAGAAACGATCCAGTAATGGATCGAGTCTCCAGCCTCCTAGTCCAGACGAACCTGAACCACTGTGCTGCGGCGCAGGACCTTTTCCTGCAAACCATGGCACAGTGGTCGATTGGTGTTGCCGTAGCCGCGGAGCCCTATTATGTTCCTCCCCGTCCAAACTGGTTGGGCGACCGGGACGGCTCCGTGGCAGTCATCGGCTCCACGGCGGCTCATTCCCCGCCCTTGTCGCTAAGAGACAAGGGCACTGGATATGTTGCTGCTGAGTGGGGGGGGATCACCATATATGGTATATACTTCTCCCCCAACCGGAGTTTGAGCGACTTCGAGGTTTTCCTCAACAGCTTGGAGACCTCGATGCGGCGACTAACGTCTGAGCACGTCCTTGTGCTGGGGGACTTCAACGCAAAGTCCATTGCTTGGGGTTCCTCCAGGACAGACGCAAAGGGTGAGGCCGTAGAGGAGTAGGCGGCCTCAGTGGCCCTCTGTTTATTAAACAGAGGCTCCACCAACACGTGCGTGCGACAGCAGGGGGGGTCGATAGTGCACCTTTCATTCGCTACCCCTGCCCTCGCCGCACGAGTAAGGAACTGGCGTGTCCTGGAAGAGGTTGAGACGCTCTCGGATCACCTTTACATCCGATTTGAGCTCTCCCGGACCCAGGACCCTAGAAGGGGTCACAAGGCGCGGCGTTCTTCTCGCTTTACGCGGTGGGCTGTAGCCAAACTGAATAGGGACCTACTAGAGGAGGCAGCCATTATTCACTCCTGGCTGTCTCCGCAGGCTCCGACCCAGGAGGTCGACATGGGGGCTGATCGCTTCCTCGATGCGATTACGCAGATTTGTGATGCGGTCATGCCCCGCATCCGAGGTTGTCGGTCTCCACGGAAGGAGGTTTACTGGTGGTCCCAGGAGTTGGCGGACCTCCGTGCGGCCTGAACTCGTGCCCGGAGGTCCTGCACCCGTAGTCGGCGGCGACACCGCGTAGACGGCGAGGAGGGCCAGCTTCATGAGGAGTACCGAGAGGCGCGGAAAACTTTGAAGCTGGCCATTAGCCGCGCCAAAGAAATTAAGCGTAAGGAGATGCTGGAGGGTCTCGATCGTGACCCCTGAGGTCGCCCTTATCGTGCGGCGCGACAAAAGCTCCGTATGTCGGGCCCCCCCCTTACAGAGACCCTCCAGCCTAGCTTCCTGCAACAAGTGGTCGAGGGCCTTTTCCCACAGCGAGCGGAGCACACGCTGCCATCGATGGTCTTTTTGGTCGGGGACGACGAAGGCGGTGTGCCGCCCGTCAGGGAATCGGGGATAGGGGCGGTTGTTCTACGGATCCGCTCTAAGAACACCGCCCCTGGGCCAGACGGGATACCTGCACAAGCACTGGCCCGAGCCCTCGAACACATGTCGGACCGCCTCAGGGAGGTCCTGGACTCCAGCATGGCGTCCGGACGCTTCCCTGAGTGCTGGAAAAGCGGGAAGCTGGTCCTTTTGAGGAAGCCGGGGCGGCCTGCCGATTCGGTGGCGGCCTATAGGCCCATCGTGTTGCTGGACGAGGCGGGTAAACTTTTTGAGAGGATACTCTCTGCTCGTATCGTCCGGCACCTCTGCGAGGTGGGCCCCGATCTGTCGGACACCCAATTCGGTTTTCGAGCGGGGCGTTCGACAGTCGATGCTGTGTTGCGCCTGAGGGCCGTTACCGAAGAGGCGGTGAGCTGTGGCGGCGTGTTGTTGGCGGTGTCGTTGGACATCGCCAACGCATTTAATAGTCTGCCATTTAGCTGCATCAGGGAAGCACTCCACTACCACGGGGTGCCAGAGTACCTGAGGCGGCTTGTGCCAGTCTATTTGGAGGAGCGTACCGTCGTGTACGAGGACCGAGATGGTATTCTGAGGCGGCGGCCCATGTCGTGCGGTGTTGCACAGGGGTCCGTCCTCGGACCACTCCTGTGGAATATGGGATACGACTGGGCCCTTCGAGGTCGTCTTCCCCCCGGGCTGGGCGTAATTTGTTACGCATATGACACATTGGTCACGGCCCGGGGGGTTAACTTTCAAGAGGCGGCGCGCCTGGCCACCGTAGGAATCTCTTTGGTGGTCGGGCGCATTGAGGCGCTGGGTTTACGGGTGGCCCTAGATAAGACGGAAGCCCTTTTGTTTCATGGGCCCCGTCGTGGTCCACCTCCCGGCGCCTCTATCGTAGTCAATTCGGTCCTCGTACCGATTAAGGCCCAGATGAAGTATCTGGGCCTGATCCTCGACGGCAGGAGGCTCTTCGACGAGTACTTCCGACAGCTTACTCCAAAGCTGGTCGGCGCTGCTTCCGCTCTTGGGCGACTTTTGCCCAATTTGGGTGGAGCCAGCGTCACGACGAGACGGCTATACACGGGAGTTGTTCAGTCAATGGCGCTGTATGGTGCACCGGTGTGGGCGGCGGCTCTGACCGCCCAGAATAGGGCTCGCCTCTGGCGCCCTCAGAGGATATTGGCGGTTAGAGCCATACGCGGTTACCGCACCGTATCGACGGAGGCGGCGTGCGCCTTGGCCGGAACTCCTCCGTGGGATTTGGAGGCGGAAGTGCTCGCCGAAGTTTATCGCCGGACGGCTGACTTCCGGGCGGGTAGCGGCATACGAACCCCGCCCGAGGAGATATGCGAGTGGCGTGAGGCCGCTCGTCGAGCCACGATGGCTCGTTGGTCGTTCCGGTTGGAGACTCTTCGTGCTGGCTTTGCCCTCGTGGAGGCTCTCCGGCCAGTCATCACCGAGTGGGCAGGGCGGCAGCACGGGACCCTTTTCTTCCGACTGACGCAGGTCTTTTCCGGGCATGGTTGCTTCGGGAAGTATCTGCACTCGGTCGCCAGGAGGGAATTGAGTCCCGCCTGTTACCACTGCGACTGCAGTGAGGACTCGGCTCAGCACACGCTAGCGGTTTGTTCCGCCTGGGCGGCGCAGCGTGGGCTCCTCACTGCAGTTATTGGAGTAGATCTCTCGCTACCGGCCGTCATACGCTCCATGGCCGGTAGCGACAGTTGTTTTACCGCGGTCGCAACCTTCTGCGAAGACGTAATTTCGCGGAAGGAGGCGGCGGAGAAGGCCCGGGAGGACGATATCCGCTCGGACCCAATTCGCCGCCGGCGAGCCGGGCGGCGGAGGCGCGCATACCAGCGCCTCATGCCGGCTTGAGTGTGGCCGCGGGTGGACGGGACGGGTTTTCCCCTCCATCCGCTACAATGGCCAGCCGCGAGGAGGCAACGTCCGCGTGTGCCGTACGTCGCCTAAAATAGAGAGTTTATCCGTCCGAGGTAGCGGGCAGGCGCTAGGAGGGATCTGGATGTCGTAATAGCAGCGGTTCCCGGATCCCTCCTATCTCAGGCGCAGAGTGGCACACCGTGTGGTTTTAGTCGGTCCGATTCCGACACACCACCCCGCCGTAAACCCCGGTGGGGTGACGGCCCGAGGGGGTTTCTACACGTTAACAAAAAAAAAAAAAAAAGGATTTGTTTTCAGTTTTTCTTCTCTTTGTAGTGATATTTACCTGAATAGTTTGCTCTCTTAGTCGCCTGTTACGACACCAATGGGATGAACAGTCCTTATCAGTTAGTAACACTCCGTATTCTTCATCCGTCACCATAGGGGCAACAAAAAAGTCCATAATGATGTAACTACGTCTATATCCTATAGATAGTTGACAGCAACCATTTTTTTTTTGTGTATTGAGAGTAAATTTATTTGTTGGTGATTTCAGTCCTTTTCCAATTAAGTACCTTAGACGTGTTGGGCGTTTAATATTGATTAAAAATGCCCTAAACAGTAATAATTTAACCTACACTAATTCAAATTTAAAGTTAATACGTTTCTTTACATCTAGTTACCTAAAATGTGTTCCTTTAGATGTAAAAGAAATTGTATATGTCTACTCAAATTCTTTTTTAACCGACTTCAAAGAAGAAGAGGGTTCAATGTGCTACTGTATGTATTTTTTTTACGTATTAAAAACAAAAAATATAAGTACTTTGAATATTTTTTTATTATAGATACATTTTTTTTTACTAATTCGATAATTTAAATGCAATATATATTGATATTGAGACTTGCTATGGATGCATTTCACCCCATCCAAGGGGCCTGGGATATAAAACAACGCATTAAACCCATTGTTACAGAATCATATTTGTCGAAGTTAATAATCAAAAATTAACTTGATTGTTCTTCATTCAGATCTATAAGTTGAGATATCGTCAATTGCGAAAATGATGTAATGTTACTAGCAAGATTCCCAAAACTTCACGTAGTATTTAATCACCAAAGACTTGTAATCACTAACATTATATATTTCTACGAATTCGACCAAGTAATCCATTTTTTTTTGTCGTCTGTAATGATCCTTCTAATAGATAATATGTTCATATGTTAACTACAGGGTAGGACGCAAGTTAGTCAACATTTGAAAAAATCGTATAAAAACAACCATTTGATTTATTATAAAATTTGTTTATTTACAAAAAAGTTGATGAGTTAGAATTTATTTTCTAAAATTTACATCGTCAAAATAACTACCGTTTCGACAATTGCGCTCCAAAAATTACATCTTCTAAATGACCACCGTTTCGACGTCTGCGCTCTTCTAAGCGAGCACCGAAACTTTCGAATACTCGTCGGCAAAGAGACCGCTAGATGTTTTCTTTCAGTTGACGTAGTGTATTTGGTGTGTGTAGTGTATTTGGCGTGATATACACACGATTTTTCAAATAAAAAAACTTGGGATAGATCTGGACTTCATTGTGGCCATGGAATGTCGCCTCGTCTGGAAAGCAGCTTTTCCGGGAACATGTTTTTAACTACCGACAGAGACTCATTGGATGTGTGACAAGAAACCATGTGTAACGATTGTAGCTGGCAAATTTTAGTAGCATTGGTCCCAAAATCTCTCGTAACAACGAATCTAACATCCCGTGCAAACAGCACGGGATGTTAGATTCAAATATTAACGAATTCTTAGCCCACCTATACCATAATACTTAGTAGGTAATCGTTGATATCTGTCTATCTCTATATCTTTCAGTTTTCGACAAGGTCAATGAACTCATTGATGCTTCTTGAACAGCGTTGCTTTTCTTGCAGGTCCTTTGCTCTCATAAGCATTTTTTAATGTATTTCCCACTACCTTTGTGATTTTACATTATATTACGAGTCGTAAATTCGACAACAATATAATCAAGGTCAGCTAGGCTTTGGCCAATGAATCTTGATCTTTTTCGCCTGGTTCAATCAAACACGCTTGCAGACCAGCACAGACAGGAATTTTCTTTTATTTAGACATACTGAGGCTATAACCTTTTTTGGTGGCAAAGGTCCGTGAACAGAAACCACGCTCTGCTAATATAACAATGTATAAAAGCACAATGTTGTAATTAATGTATAATATATTTGAAAATAATTATTGTAATGTAATGATAATCGTACTTTCTAACATTATGATCTGTCGTATTACACTTTTTTTTTTTTTTTTTTTTTAACGTGTGGAAACCCCCTCGGGCCGTCACCCCACCGGGGTTTACGGCGGGGCAGTGTGTCGGAATCGGACCGACTAAAACCACACGGTGTGCCACTCTGCGCCTGAGAGAGGAGGGATCCGGAAACAGCTGTTATTACGACATCCTAATCCCTCCTAGTGCCTGCCCGCTTTCGCGGGCGCCATCTGCGGATAAACTCTCTATTTAGGTGACGTCCGGCACACGCACACGTCACCTCCTCGCGGCTGGCCACTATAGCGGATGGAGGGGAAAACCCGTCTCGTCCATCCGCGGCCACACTCAAGGCGGCATGAGGCGCTGGTATGCGCGCCTCCGCCGCCCGGCTCGCCGACGGCGAATTGGGTCCGAGTGGATATCGTCCTCCCGGGCCTTCTCCGCCGCCTCCTTCCGCGAAATTACGTCTTCGCAGAAGGTTGCGACCGCGGTAAAACAAATGTCGCTACCGGCCATGGAGCGTATGACGGCTGGTAGCGATAGATCACCTCCAATAACTGCAGTGAGGACCCCACGCTGCGCCGCCCAAGCGGAACAAACCGCTAGCGTGTGCTGAGCCGAGTCCTCACTGCAGTCGCAGTAGTGACAGGCGGGACTCAATTCCCTCCTGGCGACCGAGTGCAGATACTTCCCGAAGCAACCGTGCCCGGAAAGGACCTGCGTCAGTCGGAAGGAAAGGGTCCCGTGCTGCCGCCCTGCCCACTCGGCGATGACCGGCTGGAGAGCCTCCACGGCGGCAAAACCAGCACGTGGAGCCTCCAGCCGGGACGACCAACGAGCCATTGTGGCTGGACGAGCGGCCTCTCGCCACTCACGTATCTCTTCGGGCGGGGGCCGTATGCCGCTACGCGCCCAGAAGTCAGCCGTCCGCCGATAAACTTCGGCGAGCACTTCCGCCTCCAAATCCCACGGAGGAGTTCCGGCCAAGGCGCACGCCGCATCCGTCGATACGGTGCTGTAACCGCGTATGGCTCTAACCGCCAATATACTCTGAGGGCGCCAGAGGCGAGCCCTATTCTGGGCGGTCAGAGCCGAACCGGAGCCCACACCGGTGCACCATACAGCACCATTGACCGGACAACCCCCGTGTATAGCCGTCTCGTCGCGACGCTAGCTCCACCCAGATTGGGCAAAAGTCGCCCAAGGGCAGAAGCAACGCCGACCAGCTTTGGAGAAAGCTGTCGTAAGTGCTCGTCGAAGAGCCACCTGCCGTCGAGGACTGTCGTATTACACTGTGCCAACTGTTATTGGCCGTTTGTAGTGTGTAAAATCGTGTATGTACGGCTAACTTGCCTTAAAAAGTATAAATTAATGAGGAAAAATAAATATGGGCAATCGTATTGAATAAATTAACTGTTAAGGGTAACAAATTACATTTGTTTTAATTTTAAGAGCTTGCCAAAGTGACTTTATTCTACCTGATGGAATGCATGAATAGATTCCAAGAATTGTGGTCACCATACTCATTACGAATGGCAATATGGTGACACACACTATGGCGCCCTAGCAAGATGCTTCTTCACACTTACAAAAATAACTGTCACCCCTGCATCAATGGGCTTCCGATCTCGCACTCGCCAACGAAACATGACAGCACGTATAAAACATGACAGCACGGATACTGTCGTTTTAAGTTAATCACCAGTGAGATAGTCAGGCGACTTTCACGTACAGGACTATGGAGCAAACGAGTCTCATGTCCCTCCGAAACAAAGGGATCTTATGACCAGGCGAGGTGATCATGCCTGCTGGGCCACGGCCCAACGGTAGACGTGGAATGTTGTATATACGCTAATAACCACGCTAATCTCTGATACATCGAACGAAGCGAAGATACATTGAACTATGAAGTATGAACGAAACGTATGAATGTAGTAAACTACGAAGCAACTACTAATCTTGCGCGCTCCGTAGAGGACCATGGATCGTAGCACCGCACAGTAGAGGCGACGCACTTCTTCTTGCGGGCCCTATGTTAGGCAACAGCCGCTTTAGGGAGCCCGCCACCCCCCAAACTCGTGGGATCATCCGCTCGAAATGCTCCTCGAAGTTCCATCGACTGTCTAGAATGAAGCCGAGGTACTTGATGTGTCGACCGACCTCGACCTTCGTTCCTTCCACTCTTATAAGCGAGCTGGTAGGAACGGTACCTCCGCGTTTCCTGTGGAACCACAGGGCTTCCATCTTATGAGATGTAACCCTTAAACCCAAATCGCTAATCTTATGGACGACACAAGCCACCCTTAACTCGGCGAGCTCCAGTACTTCTTGGAAGTCATACCCCCTAGGCAGTTCTAGAATGTCGACCGCGTAGTAGACGACTCTCACTCCAAGGGGCAGACTGGTCCTCAGGACCGTATCATACGCGAGGTTCCACAAAAAGGGTCCTAAGATCGACCCCTGGGGAACCCCACATGTGACCTCCCTTTGAAGTTCTTCGTCGTCCCGACCTACATACGATATAGACCTATCGCGAAGATAGGCCCCGACGATGTCCTGCAGGTTGAGGGGCAACTGGTGATATACCAGTGCCTCTCTAATTACCCACCACGGGAGGGAGTTAAAGGCGTTGACTATATCAAGACTGACGGCCAACGCCACTCCCCCCCGACAGACAACCTCTTCTGTTAAGGAACGGACGCATTCGATCGCTTCGAGCGTTGAACGTCCCTGTCGGAAGCCAAATTGGTTGTCTGCTAAGTCAGGGCCCACTTGCGACAAGTGGCGGCTGATACGGGCGGTGATAACTCTTTCATAAAGTTTCACCGCCTCGTTCAACAGGCATATAGGTCGAGACGCCGAAGGAGTATGTGCAGCCCTGCCAAGTTTCTGGATGAGTACCAGCCTGGCTTCCTTCCAGCCGGAAGGGAATACGCTGTTACGGAGGCAGCTGGTAAACAGTTGCCTAAACCTATTTATTCCCTAGGATCACCGAAGCGCACACCCATGCTCGACCCGGAATCCCATCCGGGCCAGGAGTAGTGTTGCGGACGGCGAGACACTTCACGACTCGGTCCAACTCGTCCTCCGTCACCTCAAAGTCATCGGACCACATAGTGGGATCCGACGGCAATGGAGAGTATGAGGGACTGCAGGGCACCCTACACTACGTTTGCTCAAGCATGTTCTCCACTCTAGCACACATCGGCTCTAGCAACCATATTAATGTATAAAACATTTATTTTATTAGGAACCTAAAAAAAAAGAAAAAAGGAAAAGTTTATTCAAGTGAATATAACAAGTATTTTCTTTTTCTAATTCATAAAATATTAATCCAAATCCAGAAATAGTGGGTTATCTATATTACTGTAATCTATGGTATCACGCAAAATGGCGTCGTTCGAAGTTTAGGCTTAAGTCATTATACTTTTGACATTGACAGGTTCCGTACTAAACAAGATACAATAGTATTTTTGTAACTTTAAATTTCGTTTTCATGGAAAATGAATGACAACGACGATGAACTTACTACATTTTGTGATTCAGCGGTAAATATATTACGTTTAAAAGTATTCAGTGACTTCAAAATTTTTGTCACGTTCCTTGTGATTTTGTTACATCTGTATTGCAGGCAGCGCTGGTGGAAGGCTGCCGTTTACCAGTTCGAATGCAAGGTGGCGACGACTGGCCACTGGCTGAGATTATAAGCATAAAAGAAATACGTGGTCAAAGGGGTTATTATGTACACTATGTTGACTGTGAGTATTATGAAAGAACCCGTTCAATAACAATATTAAACCATGGAATTTTGTTGATAAGATATAACAAACATTAGTATTCAAGCCATATAGTACACGTTTAAAGATCAAAACATACTTATAAATGGTTTGTTTCTAAGTATAAAACATGTATGTGACACATTTTGAGGAGACGTTGTAACAATACACTTGAACTGAACTACCTGTATACCTGACATGTGAATTGTCATCATCCCGTCACTAAACAGACAAGTTACCGTCGTAGGCATTAACAAAGAAAATAATACCAAATAATTTGTAGTATTTATATTATGCACAAAACTAAAAAACAAAAGAAACAAACTGAATATAACCTAAGTATCTTTTGTTTTTGATTGAAAACAAAAAAAAACACATTAAGAAAATATGTCACCATATGGAGGGCCAATAGTAACTTTACCTTCTCTCTCTCACATAGAATGATTATGTTTATAGTGTTGCACTATCAGTGCACAACCAGTCTTTGCTTTTCACTTACTTAGTTTCTGAAGGTCTGAGATAATCACTATGCCAACCTTGATTTTTGAAGCAACAATATAAGTAAATAAATAACCTCACACATCTTACGCCACCTCTACAGCACTTGCCAAGTTGGATGATGTTAGACGAATACAATAGTGGAGGGCACATTGATTTACCTATCAATCTTTACCTGTCTTCAGGTGTATTATTACCTATCAATCTTTACCTGTCTTCAGGTGTATTACTTCGCCGAGTAGGGTAAAGGAGGCATTACACATGCTTGTCTGAATCCAAATTAGGTAAAGTCTGTCCTATGGTCACCAGACTGCTAATAAACATACTTAAATACGTCTAGATATATACATATTAAAGATAAATTACACCTAGAGACAGCACAAATAATAGTGCTCATTACACAAATATTTGTCCTAGGTGGAAATCAAACCAACTACATACAGCTTAGCAGTCAGGGCCACTAACCACTGGATAGACAGGTTCATATATGTTTTGATAACATGTGTTAGCATGCAAATTATATAATTTACTATCAAATAACCATACATACATTTTTAACAAATCTGAAATGCAATGTTTGCTTGGATGTATATTGTTTATTCTTACTGTGGTAAATTAATTTAGATATTTTCTAACAAGAAATGCTAGGTTAGTCTAAATATGAGGAAGAAGGGGTCCAGATGACTTAACAACAGCAGTTTCCGGATCCCTCCTATTCCAGGCGCAGTGTGGTGCACCATGTGGTTTCTGTCAGTTCGATTCTAACACATCACCACCCTGCTGTAAACCATGGTGAAGTGGCAACCTGAAGGTGCCTTGACATGTAAACAAAGAGATATAAGGAAGGAAATGTTACATGCAAAAGTTTTTGAGAAATATCTTAAGACAATTCTGCCATTTAACAACAATAGTAAATATGTAACTTCTCGATTTTAGTCAACAAACGTTTGGATGAATGGGTGGGAGAGTCATGGCTGGACACGAGAAAAGTCCAATTTCCTCGCAGAGATGGCATCGCAACGGGAGGTACCACCACTCCAAAGAAGACACATATTGGATCAGGAGGTGGCGTTATGCCTAATTTTATTAGTATGTGTTTATGTTACTTTAGACCTTTTGTTTTTCAGGACGATTTCATTTCCATTACATTATCATCTACATTAGAATGTAAATCATTTTGCAGATTAAATTTGAATTAATTAGTTTTTATTTTAGTAGTTTAAAAGCATAACTTTGATGCCTGTCTAATTAGAGCAATTAAAATTTTTTAACACTTTTAATTTCATAATTTTTTTTTAAGTTACTGAAGTCAATATTAGTTTACAATTTGCTTCTTTAATTTTTACTTTAGTCTGTCTTTTACTAGCCTTTTGACTCCAATTGGCTTTTATTTAAAAAATATCGTCATGATGGTATATTGAACCCCTCTACTACTTAATATCTACTGTAAATTTATGCATGTTTTACTTCTGTTCTTTTTAAAGTATTTTGTAAATGCAATCTCATGGGTATCTTTGTTTCCATGCATAACATTTATTTTCACTAACAGCTTGTTCAACTTACCATCATTATATTTCTATCTATACATTTGTCATTAAAAATTGGCCATTAAATTATAATGTTTTGTCTGCAGATGAGACTGTCTGCAATGATAGTCAGAAGTCTAGTATCAATTCAAGTAGACACGCTATTGTGCCCCAACCAACTCCAATAATACAGCCAACCCCACCAAAAATACCTGAAAAGACCCATGTTAATGCACTCAATGGTTCTGCACCAAAAAATGCACTTGGTATGTTAAAATTTAATTTGTTTGTGTGAACTTTGTGTTATTATGAAGAAAACATTCATATTACAATATTTTTATGGAAGTACTGGGCAATATATAAATTAAATAAGGATGCCTGGATGAACAGACACTATTTATATTATGGAATCGTGAGAGAAATAAGAAGACTTACATTATTTTATAACTATTTGCAATTTTTAACATGTTCAATGTTCATTTGAAATGTGTTGATAAGGGCGAAGTTAGATTAAGTAGATACTTAAAAAATTTTTGAAGACAAGGCTAGTGAATGGGTCAAAGGCAATGGCTGATTTTGTAAACAGTTACAACAAGAGACTCAAAGAATACCTAAAAACTTCAATCCCATGTGTGTGTGGCTCACTACACTCAACATGGCAAGAAAACCCAGTTCGGTTAACCTTATTTCATTGGAACAGAACTCAATCGTAATAAGTAAGCTTAGGAATGTATGATAGATGTGTATTTTAAAAAATATGAAAAGTTCTTCTGCATCATTGTGTTTTGAGTTCTGTTAAAATAATTATTTCTTATTATTTTTTTATTTATTTTTGTTTTATGGAGCCTTGTGTTGTATAAGGTGTTTTAGCTGGCGAACCCAGGCAGCTGGTCTCCCGGCCAGCAAGCCCTACACTTGTTAACGACTCATCATCACTTGTCAATGGCGGTGCAGTTCTTGCAGCTGCCTTACAGAAGAAAATAAACAGGAAACGGAAAGCTCCATCTGTTGACACTGAAGTAAGTCAAAGTTCGGAAACATTTTGCAATTCTAAGTTAAACATACATATTAAGAATTTTTAATTTAAAATAAAGATCTGTTGTTTTGAAGTTAGTATAATGTAGTTAATAATTTATCTAGTAAGATTGGATCTCGATCTGGACTTAGATCATTCATTCATGACCAAAAATTGTTTGAACATGATTATTTCTTCTTCTGCATAAAACCCATCCAGAATAAAGAGGCTAAGAGTAATTTTGTTGTATAACTTTAATAATAGTGACACTGGGCTATAACGTATATAATATCGCAATGATCGATTTGCAATTTTGTTATTATTTTTTTAACTTTTTATTTCTTTTGGATTATTTAGTATTTCTTGAACTGGGCTAATTTTTAATGTTTCCTCAATTATTATTATATATATTGTTATTTTCAAGTATGATGTACCCAAATGGCAGGACAGAGTTGTCCTTAATTCTTTGTAACCATCTTATATACTTATGATCCACAATGAAATATTTGACTTTGACAATTTGCATGTACTTAGTAGGTAATTTATTTTTATTAATAATTAGGTGACTATAAGAAATCTTTATCTATAGCTTCAGACGGGAGGTGTGTGAGCTGTCTCAAGCTATTATTATTTAGTTACAATTTAGTAGAGTTATGCTAAGATCTATTAAGCAAAAATGTCTGTGACATTAATTTAGTTCCAATAAGGAACTAAATTAATTAGATAGACAATAATAATTTACAAATTTAAGAAAATCTTTCCAGTCACCAATAATGGATTATTCTTCAGCATAACCAGATAACACTGTTCCTATTTGCTATAATAATCAATATTATTTATTGATACTAACACTAGCACTAGGATTAAATATTTATTTTTTTAACTTACAACTTCATAATAATTCCTGATCTCAAACTTGTAATCTATAATAGTAATATATATATACCATCTAAATTCTTACAGGAACCCAAAAATAACTCAAAAACGTTTCAAAATGATCACAATCCTTCAGTGGAGACGGAAGGGAGTGAGACTACAGTAAGTGGTACGGCCACACCTACCACAAGGCCCCGACAGTCGGGAAGTATGGTGGCGCATGGGCACGATGATCTTGTCACTAGGATGAAAAACATCGAAATGATTGAACTAGGACGACACAGAATAAGACCCTGGTATTTTGCTCCATATCCACAGGTAAGATACAGTATATAGTGAAATATATCGGCATACTAAATAGTATACGATTGAAATCTAAATAGTGTCTAAATTAACTGTCAAAAAATAACTTTAAATTCACACAACGTTCCATCTGAACCAAATTAAGCAGAAGCAGACGATAATTTAGAGTCAGGCTGTCGTGGAACTAATTGTTGATGAACTAACTAAAACTTTTTAATGACATTCTATCATTCTATTGACTTTTCGCTTTTGATTTAGAAGTTTTCGCTAAACAAATGATGCTATTATTGAGCTTTTGGAAAGTGTATTTAGTGTCGAGAGATAAACTTGATGCGTGAAGTGTATTTTTTTAATTTTAATCATTGGTCAGAAAATGTATCACTATGGAATTAGGTATACTGCTTTCTTCTTATCTCTTATTTGAGTAATGAGATCCAGAGACTTTAATGGTCAGAGGACCTTGGGGTCTCTGGTCACCGTAGGAGTTCCACAGGGCGCAATTCTTGGTTCATTTTTGTTTCATATTTATATCAGGTAGCTCTATTTGCGGCAGATATGTCTCTTTTATTTAAAGTAAAACACAACAGGCGGTTACTAATGACATAAACTTCACTCTCTCTAACATCGAACCTATGTACACGTAATGTCAAATAAATTGGTTACATCGGTAGGCACTATACTCACATTTATATAAAATATCATATTCATCAACAGCTTTTTACAGTCCATTGCTGGACATAGGCCTCTCCTAAGCAAGGAGGTTTTGGCCTGCTATACTACGCTGGCCAGACGGGTTGGAACAGGATTTGTTTTAAGTTTTCCTTCTTTTTATAATGATGTTGTCTTGCATACTTTGTTACCTTAGTCGTCTTTTACGACACCCATTTTTACGGGATGAATAGGGGTGGTAACACTATGTATTCTTAATCCGTCACCACATGGATAAAATATCACGTCATATAATATAAATATAAGCTAAAACTACAAGCCTACTTGTAATTGTGTATATTTATAACTTTCTGAAGGTTTTGAATGTTTCAACGACCTACCCAAATGTCGTAATGGCAGTAGTTTCGCTCTTAGGTCGTTGACTGACCATCTTTAATGACAGGCCCACCAAAAATTATGGTCCTCCTTCAAAAGTCCACCCCGGACCCTACACTAAACTCACACAGTTTTATTTAAAAATTTTCACGAAACTGCCGAAATATGTCACTAAAGACTTATTTAATATTATTTATCATGTATTACTAATCATTAGGTCTGTTTTACTTTGTCATAAATAGTTTTTTATCGTTTTTTACTTTAGAAATTTTGGTATACAATACCACACTGGCTAAAATGGTATAGGATTTCTTTCAAGTTTTCATTCTCTTTGCAGTATTGTTTTTTGCATATTTTACACCCTTACACAACTTACGACATCCATGAGATAAAAAGGAGTGCTGGCACTTTGTATTGTTAGTCTGTCACCACACGGACATAATGTAATTTTTTTTATTTTTCAGGAAATGGTGAACTTACCTTGTATTTACATCTGTGAATTCTGTTTGAAATATAGAAAAAGTAAAAAGTGCCTTGAAAGACATTTGGTGAGTATAATTATTCCCTTGTCTTTGTAATCGGTTTTAAAGTTGTGTATTATAAATTCACAATTTTGAATAGGAATCATAGAAATGCTCAGAGTAATTTAAATTTATGTCACTAGTTTGTTAATTCACTTGAGTGTACTGTAGAATTACAACTTTCTTGTTTTTTTAATAACTTAACCTAATTTTCTGGCTACTTTTCACATAAAAAATTAAAACACAACATTATTTGTGTAATATAATATCTATAATTCTAACAAGTTCCAATTGGTTAGCTAAACTCTTATATCGTAGGGACAATATTCTCTTATAATGCTTGCACGGTGGGCTTAGTGGTTTAAGTTGTCGCCACGCCGCTCTCTACTGCGTTGAGTGTTGTGGGTTCAAACCCCACATGTGTCAACGCTTTGTGTGATTTACAAATTGTTGTTCTAAGTCTGGGTGCTTCTAGTGACCATTTTTTGTATGTTTGTAAAATCCCCTGCGACACACGATTTAATCCTAGTGCGGGCGTTGTCTTTTCTAAAAAAAAGAAAGAAAAAAAACATAATCTAGTCTATAATGTAAAATTAGTTCTATAATCCTTAGAAGATAATGCTCCTATAATTAACCCGTTTTTCTTTCAGATTAAATGTAAACTAAAACATCCCCCCGGGAATGAGATATACAGAAAAGGTAGCATTTCCTTCTTCGAGATCGATGGACGCAAGAACAAATGCTATGCACAAAATCTTTGTCTGCTCGCTAAACTGTTTTTGGATCATAAGACCTTATATTACGACACGGATCCTTTCTTGTTTTATGTTATGACGGAATTTGACGCTAGAGGTAAGGTTGGAAGATTTATTTCCATAAAACTGTTTGAACCATAAAAATTCTGTATTTCTGTTATTATTTGGTCCCATGTTGAGGGTGAACTAACTAACCGGAATATCATTTCTACTATACACTTCATTTACAAATTGTTTAACTGTTTTCTTAAGCTATCTTGTAAATAACTGGCAGTTTCATTTGGAAACCGTTTTCTATAAGCTAGGAGAAACCTTTTCGACTCGACAAACTTGATTATTTTGGCATAGAACCGTCCAATACCGTAAGGTATTCTATACGTACTTACTATATTATATATATATTCCGGACATTTGACAATTATTTCGGAACAAATATTTTTAAAGATCATGCAAACATTTGGTTCGATCCGGGAATCGAATCCTTTTTTTTTTTTTTTTTTTTTCTTCACGCGGGGAATGCTTTTCGCACCATACCCTCCGGAGGGACGAAGGGCGTGTGTGGGACTCCCAGAAAATCGGTATACCCACTAAACCCCGCGGCGGCCTACCTCGGCAGTCGGAAGGAGCTCCAGGAACGCATTAGCGGCTTCTAGAGTCCTCCCTGCCGTGCCTCACAAGTGAGATACATCCCGGGCACCTCATGCCCCAAGGACAGGACGCTATCGCACCTCTCTCCACCCTGCACAGTAAGAGGCACAACAGCGCCCCGCCCCAGACGACACTCCCCGGCCGCACCGGAGTGTCACCTGTCTCGGGTCGCTTGCAGCAGTCACATCGCCCCAGGATATGACCGCAGCGACCCTTAGGCGGCGATTAGGGAACTAGCGACCTCTGCCGCGTCCCCTTCGCCGCCTCCTTCGAGCGGGATCGGCCCTTTCCCGATCTCGCTCTGCGGTCTCCTTCCGGAGCATAACATGCTCACAGAAGGAGACCGCGGCTTCCCATCCCTCACGAGTCGCCAGCATTGCCGTGATCAGTGCTGACGGCTTAAGGTTTCGTCCGATCCGTCTGACCAGGACTCGACGGTCAGACTCCCAAGCTGGGCAGTCCTCCAGCGTGTGCTGGGCGGAGTCCCGTTCGGACTCGCAGTGGTGGCATTGTGCCGTAGCCTCCCGTCCTATTCGATTCACATACACACCAAAGCAGCCGTGCCCGGTGGGAATCCAACCTGAGACCTCAAACACAGCAGTCGCATTCACTACCGCTATGCCACCGAGGCAGTTAGCCACACATATCCATCCTATTATAGCTTAGCGAAATCTGTACTTTTGGTCATACTTATAAGTTATTCCAGTGAACTAAATATTTATTTGAAATCTTGTAGATTGATCACACTTTTTGAAAAGTATCTACCAAAAGTTTATTTTGACTTATATTTTTTATAGCATGTGGGTGTTTTTTTTTGCAGGATTTCATATTGTGGGATATTTTTCAAAAGAGAAGGAAAGTACAGAAGACTACAATGTGGCGTGCATATTGACCTTACCACCGTACCAAAGAAAGGGCTACGGTAAACTTCTCATAGAGTTTAGTAAGTATAAGAATGTGGATAATAAATATTTTAGATTTATTTAACGCATTAAAATGCTTGTACAATTATAAGGTAGCTTACATGCATACAGAAAGTATTAAATAATAGTCAATTTTTAATCAGATGTGATGATGGATTAAAAATACAACGTCACAACCCTTATTCATTCCGTGAGTGTCGTAAAAGCCGACTAAGGAAACTACACAAGATAACATCAATGCATCAAGGAAAACGACTATCTATAACTTGCCGCCAGCATGGTATAAGTAGGCCAAAATCTCGTTTCTTAGGAGAGGTCTATGTCCACCAGTGGACTATTAAAGGCCATCGTTGAAAATGATTCACGGCTAAATTTGTTTTGTTGCATATACGAGTACCGCATCAAATTTATGCATCATTTCAAGGTCGAGTATGAGAGTTAAACTTCGCCATAATAAATCCACTTATGTACAACTTGTGCATGAAGTTTTAAATGAATAACGCATTGAATAATAATGTTAATAGTAAATTTATCGCACACATCACCAAAAACTAAAAACATAACACAATTGTTGTATCATTTTCAGGTTACGAATTATCCAAATTTGAAGGGAAGACTGGATCGCCAGAGAAACCATTATCAGATCTCGGGCTGTTATCGTACCGGAGTTACTGGGCTCAAACGATACTAGATATACTCACACATATCAAACCCGTTGGCGATAACGAAAAACCGATCATTACCATTAAGTAAATAATATAAAAATATTTTTAGTTTACTATGCACGTTGAAAGTCTCACTAGACAACAAGCTTCAGTTTCATTATATCTATAATTACTACTATAACATGGATTGTGGTGTAGTAGTATGTGTGGTGTGATAGTCAGGGAGAGTCAGGAATATAGTGATAATAGAACGCTCCGGACTGAAAGGTGTGATGTAAAGGATTGAAAAGGGCATGCTTCGATGATTTAGCCACATAGAGAGGATGCTAGAAGACACACGAAAGTAATTTATAGAGCGGATGTGTGTGGAAGAGATGGAAGATGTCGTCCACGGCGACCTGACTAAATTGGTGGTATTCTAAAGAAGGGTCATGTGATAAGTACCAGAAATGGACGAGCATGCATGCAGCGATTAATGAATGTGGACAATGCAAAAAAGGTGTCTGGATCATAGTAGGCGAATATCAATTGTTTCTGCCTACCCCTCTGGGAAATAGGTGTAGTAGAAGCATTCTCTTCTTTACTAAGGAGAGACCTATGCCCAGCATGGGACTGTTAAAAGCTATTGATAATTGGGTTTATTCCTGAAATGCTACTGTCACCGCTTGAATCATAGTCATGCATAAAACTATCATCATCAGACTGTTTAACTGGTTCATTCCCAGCAGTTCCATATAGCCAGGTCAACAGGAACTTTTCTAACAAGTTTTATTTAATACATTTTTTAGTTAACGACCTAAAATGCAATGGCAATGTACGAGTGTATAACAGTAACGTTTGAGCAAAACAAACATGGCCGTCCTGACACATGTCCATTATACTTATATATACTTTAATATGTCTTTGTTTTTTTGCTTATAAGACTTTAACCAGATTACCTTAAAGCGGTATTTGATTCACAGTGAAATCTGCGAGCTCACCAGCATCAAGAAAGAAGATGTTATAAGCACACTGCAGAATCTTAATCTTATAAACTACTACAAGGGCCAGTACATTATCTCCGTAAATGAGGTGAACTATTATACCAATTTGTGTGTAGATTAGGGACAAAAAAAATCCTTGTGAATTGATATTCCTCTAATGATGACAGGAAACGCTGCAGCAACATGAAAAAGCCATGGAGAAAAGGACATTGCGCATCGACCCTAAATGCTTGCATTGGACGCCTAAGGATTGGTCAAAACGTGCAAAATGGTAAAGAATACTAAAAGTTTATTTCAATATCGTTGTTAAAAATCATTTCATTTTTATAACCCTTTCAAATGTCAAACGCAGTTATTTTATACTTCACAGACATAAAATTAGTTGGTAATGTTGACAAATTGAATTATAATTTTTTCTTTTGTCACCAGCGTTTGAAGTCATAAGAGTAATGGAGATGCGAGCTATCTAACTCTGGCTTCCGAAACGTACGCAGTTTGTTCATTTTGTATCTAACCAATATATACTTTTGTCATTATAATCATTCCATTTAAAAAGCACTAACAAGCTTTGGGTTCGTCACGATAACACAAAATCTTACATAATAGTATATAAACATTATAATTATTTGTGCATGTACCGTTCATTTTATATTTAATTGTCACTAGCGAGCGCTAATGGCTTAAATTAGAATAACATATTAATGGCTCTTGATACTCTTAGAATAGCTAGTATCGGTTTTTGATATTAGGTACGTCTAGTGCAGACACGTTTTGAATCCATAGTATATAGAAGATATATATTAATTAAAAAACTTAATATTCGTCTAAAAAGGCCAAGTAGTGCGTTATTTGTATTCCATTAGTTTTAAGACTAATTTACTTAGTTGTGTTGCTTAGACATCTGTTAACAAAACTCGCTATCTTCTAACATACTCGTATTTTATTGTAGTAAAAAGGCGGACGCGGTCCGTTAACGGGTGCGTGTGTGTTCCATCAAATACTGAACACCTGTAGAAAATTTCATTTTTTACAATAGTATTTCATGTTCAAGTTTAAGATAAAAAAAAGTATTTACTTAATAATTGCACCTGACAGACTTGGTCAGGGGATCCCCTCTTTGTGTTCATCACACCCACGGGATGAATAGGAGTGGTGACCCTCCGAATTCTTATTCCATCGCCACATGGATTTATCTTTGTGTTGGTAGGACTTAATGTTCGTGCCTGAAAAAGAGACCTCTATCTCACTGTTTTAAAGTGGAAGATATACGCTCTCGAACTAAACGGTTCGGTTCTTCCTGTGGCAATCGTTTAAAAATTGGAACCTGCTACCAACGCACGTGTTTCCTTCTCATTTAGTAGTCGTTATATCGTCCTACGTCCCCTACACTTTGATGCTGGATCTGAACGATTTGCCCCTTGCCCAGTTTTAAAACTTTACGGTCCCTGGACAGGGGCAGATCTTGGGCAATGTTTGGTCGTCTTATGTTACAAGGGGTCTGTTGCGCTCTTCATGCCACTCTGGCGGTCCACCTGAGGTCCAGCTTCAAGCGACCAGCGACAAGAAAGTTGCAGTTCCCCCTCTATTTTAGATCCCGGGTCTTTTAAGCAGGTTTGGAAAAGTATAATACTAGGCCGCCATAGTTTGAGTTACCATGCCGACGGCATGGTGCCGTCTGCATTCGCGATGAGGATGGTGACCACCAATCTTGGATTGTATTAATGCTTCCCATCCAGCAGAATAAGGCTTCCGACAGATAAGCCGACCCTCAACCCTAGACTCTCCCCTATTATTTTGTGGGTCGCTGTAAGGCTTGTATCATTTACTAGACAAGCACGAGTACCCAACGGAAATCCATAAACACTTGATCATTAAACGGTTTCACAGGGGCAATTACCGCAAAACACGACAATAATTCGAAAGCACCGTAGTGTTATTTACATTTTATACTATTTTAATTTAATTATTGCGTTTTTATATGAAAATAATTATTTTATTCAATAATCTATAGCTTGTAAAATTCAAGTGCAGTTTTGTTGAAGTGTTGATGTTATAGTCTTTCTTTATCTAAAAGTATTACAATATGGATGAACAAGCGAACAAAAAAAAGAATAATTTCTACTGAAATAAATGATGATAAAAATAAAAAAAAAACATGTATTTTTTTAATCGGAATATAGATTTTAGTGTTCCAGGCGTAAAATGACGTAAGATATGTACCTTAATTGATAATACCTTACGGTACATATTCTCACTCACGGTGTCATTCTTCTAATATTGTTTCGTAAAATACTGAATTTTGCGAGACATTATTTGAAGAATCCAGAAAATACTTATAATTGCAAGAAACACTGTTATAAATGTACATTGTTACCACAGATCGAGACCTTCACTCGGCCGTCTGATCCCGAACTAGGCAGAGCCTGTACTATGGTAAACAGACTGCTAATAAACATACTTATACATTTCTAAATATATATATATATATAATATAAATATATATAAATGTTATGTTTGTTTGTGTGTGCTTCATACACTCAAAAAATTTTGCACAAACTGAGCTCAAACTTTGACGCGAATCGAAAAAATCTTTGGTTTGTATCGAATCAAAGATTTTTTTATGGATTTGTCAATTTTGATTCTCATTTCTTATAATGCAGCCACAATGTGCCACAGCAAAGTTTGGCAATATACAGCTAGTTATTTATAAAAATATAAATAAATGTTATGTTGGTTGTTGGTTTGTGTACGCTTCAAATACTCAAAAAGTTCGGCACCGTTGAGCTCAAACTTTGACAAGATGTACAACCTACTTTCAAGTCTTATTTATATATTTATCGCTTTCGTTTTGTACCACAGGGAGGTTTGGGAGTATACATTTAGTTATAAGTAAAAACGCCCAGAAAGTACAAATGGACGTGTTCTCCATACAATTATTTGTCCCAGTTGGAAATCCTTGCCCTCTGGCTTAGCTATCAGGATCACTAACATCTAACCAAACCGATTATCGGCGCTTACGATCATATTTTCTATATAAGTCATATATAAAAAACTTTTTCATGTTATCAGCCTCCGCTCTTGCAAGTGCCAATCCACACTGCTGCTGCCGCTAACTTAGATCGCAAATCAGCATAAATACATATATTATAATCTCTTATAAGTTCAGAGCTTCTTAAAAAGGATCATTCAGATATATATAGTAAAGTCTTCAAGAAATCTAGCTAAAGGCATAAAGCATGTACCTCTAAAACTCCCACGGAGATTAACCTGTGTATACTGATGCAAGTAATCCGTGTTCGAATTAACCTTTTCATTGTTTTACTCCATACAAATGTACTAATAAAACTCTTTTTACGTTTTAGGTGAATATCCTGCTTGCCGTACTGTAGCCTCTACTTTCTAGAATCCTCTTGGTTCCACAATGTATGTACCGTAGTTTTTATAATGTAATAATTTAGCATTTCTCAAAGAGTGTACCTAGTTATTAGAATAATAGTAATAATAGTACAAAATGTAGTATTGTATTCTACCTCGTACGTAATGGTCTCTTTATGTAAGTGTCGGGCCAACAGTTCAATAGATTTATGGAATAGTTAATGGTTTTTAATATAAATGTACAAACTGATCTTAATGTATGTCTGCGATTTGCCTAACAATGATTTTCTGTAAGAAGTTTGATAACAGAGCTCTTATTTGTTTGTATGCTTGTTTATTATCGTAGTCTCGTGTATTTAATTTGGAACAAAAATTTGGAATATTGTCGGTCAAATCTTTATAATCTTTTTATAAAAAAAATAATAAATAATTAAATTATTCAATCAAAAAAAAACTGTATCGACAATACCTTATATAGCAATTTATTCTCTAACGGTGTCAAGTACGTCAGTTTCACGATTTTCTTGTAAAGCATAGGGATCGTGAGATTTAATTCGTGGTGGCTTGTATAACGTTGTATCCTACGTGAGCGACGAATGCGACGCGACGCTACACTCTGCGACACGAGGCAACGCAATGTAATATCGTACGCGACAAGTGTCGTACGTAAGCGACGATTATGAAGCAACGCGACACGATCGATCCAATGTGATGCGATGCTACACGCGACAAGTATCTTCCTGATTTTGGTCATTACTTCTCGAATCATAGGGAAATACAGTACAGTTTAACTAGAAAGTTCATAATTAATGTACAGACTCAAAAATAGACAAACAATAAATGTTTACAAAGAAACATATTTGAAACAATTCTAAAATGTTCAAACAATATTAAGGAGCATTATCGTCTACTTTCGTTTACATTATTACTACTATTAAGTCTGAATTTTAATTAAAAACATTACATTTTCAAAAACCGACTGCTGTGACAATCAACACTTCTGAACAACTGTGGTGTCGCGGCTGTGCGCCCTCAACAAATATGCGTTCCGTCGCGGTTCGTCACAGACTGCCATATCGGATGTAAATAAACTATGCTATGATCGCATTCGTCGCGTTCGCAATATACGCAACATTCGTCAGTCACCTAGGAAACCTCATAATCGAGGCTTACTGTTTGTGTCTATTTTAATTAGATTGTTAGTTGACATCTAGCCAGTTATAGATTATGTCATGGTGTAGCTTTCATGGATTCTTTTTTTTAAATATATTTCAAATAATTTGTAACTCACTTTTTTAGTTACATCAATTCTTTTAGGCAGCAAAGAGTTGGTCAAAAAAATCGAATCGTAAATTTTCTTGCAGTAAAGTCTCATTATTGCACTTTTTGAGAATTGTAACTGTTACGTACAGACAATTCTAGTCTCGGTTTAAACCGCTACAACACTATAACAAAAATGGGCTCTGTGTTGCACGAATCACATGATTTTTATTAATAATGCTCGTTACAATAATGTTTTAAGAATAACTTACTCGGTAGTTTTAAAATGTAAGATTTGTGATATTAAATAATATCATTATTTTAGTTGCAGTTTTATTTTTAAAACAACGTTAGATGCAACTGGAGGTCTGTTATATTTTTCTCATATGTTTTGATTTGATATGGTGTCAGAGAGTATGACCGAAAAGGACACCATAAACTAGCCAAAGTTGACAACATTTTGGCTCACCTGCTCGAAGTAAAATTGTAATCATCATCATCAACAGCCTTTTACAGTCCAGTACCATAGGCCTCTCCTTAGCAAGGATATTTTGGCCTACTATACCACGCTGGTCAGACGGGGGGGAATAGGGTTAGTTTCAAGTTTTCCTTCTCGTTGTCATGATGTTGCCCTGCACACTTGGTTCCCTTAGTCGCCTTTTACGACACCCATAGGATGAATAGATGTGGTGACACTAAAACTGTAATAGTTTGAACTTATTGATAGGTAGCCAACAATAAATGAAGCACCACTGATGAAAAATATAAGTATGTGTATATTGGTGTGATGTTGATGTACTCCCAGCCGATTTTGGCCACGGTGGCCAGTCTCAACGAAAACCAGCCAGCTACGCGAGAGATATTATAGTGCACACGTGTGTACGCAAACACAGGTTCACTCTCTGTTCCCTCACTCTCACAATCCGATGGGACAGCTATTACATATACTATAAGTGCTCTCTTAGGCACGGGCACGATATACCTGATATAACTATAATTTTTTTTCAAACAGGAACTTGGGACAACATAATCATTGGACTGTCATTGCTGGGCATTCCTGTTTGTTTTAACTTACGTGTTTTATTTAGTATCGTGGGTTGAAATAAAAACCATTCGCTAAACTATTCTGATTCTAGATTCACATCAATATTTATCACAAATTTACCAGGTTTGAAGATGTCCAGCTAGTTTTGAACCCCATGGGTGTCCTTTATCAAGTGATGAGGCAATTAGCCACGTCTCGGTGTGAGTAACAAGTTTCATTTTAATAAATAGTGTTGTTTTTTTTAGGTAATATGAAATTAAATAAAACATATTTTTATGCAATATAATGATTTATTTTTCAATATATAAGCGCAATAATTTTGCTTTGACTGTCAAAATATTTATATTTACGAAGCAGGTACAAGTGATGTTTACAACACTTACAAAACCTAATACGAATTA
Source organism: Hypercompe scribonia (assembly GCA_949316085.1). Taxonomy (NCBI): domain Eukaryota; kingdom Metazoa; phylum Arthropoda; class Insecta; order Lepidoptera; family Erebidae; genus Hypercompe; species Hypercompe scribonia. Next base: position 9,719,312 of record OX438981.1, on the reverse strand, counting down.
TTATTATTTTCATATTATAAACAATCTTCTTAAACTTGAATATGGTAAAATATGATTTCGTTAAAATCACTTTGTGACATTATAATTTATTTCACAGTAAATATGATGGACAAATGATATATAAATCTATGGAAAATTTAATAAAATCTTTAATATCAAAGCATTAGTATATGACTTAAATAGCGAGAGATATACAAAAGTTGATTCGACTACTCAAATAAGTATATAAATTATAAAGTTAATTCTTAATTTATAACAACAATAAATCGTTAAACAAAGTGTAATACTAGGTTTTAACTTATATACAACCGAATGTTATGCAATAGTAATGTACTATCACAACTGCCACCAAAGTGGGAGTACATACTCGACAGATGAGATGAACGACAGATCGAGAGAGATCATTCAACGCAATTACACACGAAGAGGAACTAGCCACAATGATAAGATGCAAAACGAAGGTGACAAATCGTTCTTGACCACCCATAGTTTCTTAGGTGGGACTTTAAAGATTTTGACCAGCCCTGGATAATATTACCCCTGCCTTTAATCAAAGCCAACTCCAACTAAGCTGGGATATCTCTCAAACATTCATGAAAGAATTATTGCTACGAAACCTATGTAAATCAAACCAGGCTCACCTTCGTTTATTGTAATTAATTGATGATCAGTCTCAATCTAACATTATTAATCAAACAACAAACAAAATCTCTGAGAAACTCTAAACTATACCTTCTAAAGTTAATCTTATACGCAAGATTACTACGACGGTACATTCACACTACATAAGCGAAATACAAAACTACAAATTTTAAACAATCGAAATTCATATTGTAACATTGACCATTACTCCTACTACGAGTATTCGTACATGAAAAGACCAGTTTGCAAAAGCTCAAGTGGCTAACGTTTCTCGTACGCCGTGAGGATGTTACCTTTATTATTTATGAAAGGATCTTTAGATAGTAGCACATACTATATCTACAAGCTGCCTATACAATTTGTGTGAGACAAGCTTTCGAAAAGTTGGTCGTTCTACTGAATACCCGTACTGGGAATACCTAACTATAGAAAAGCTATAATCTAAGGGAAGTCCATTACATCTTGCATAAAGACAGCCTTTCTAAAAACTACGATGAAGACTTGAAATTCTTGTTACACAAGAAATAACAACGAACATTAAGTTCAAATTGTGCTCTGTGTTAATAAATAGTTTTTTTTTATATCACATTACCAACAATATAAAAATAAATGCTTGCGCGACTGACTGCTCTATAGGCAGCCAAATAGACTAGGATCACTGGTATGCAGAAGGCACTGTTTTAAAAGGGTCTGTCCGTGGCACCAAAACTTAGAGAAGGCTTGAAAATGTCTGGTAAATTATTTTGTATTGTGTAACAGTACAACTCCGGTTATTACACAAAATAATAATTGTACTTTTCTTTTCCAAGTGTAGCCTTATCAGTGTTATAAACTGAAATGCACTGCCCAGACCTTCATGTTCGAAAATTACTAACCTCTTACTAAATAGGTACTTATTGACAAGAAGCTAAATCTGTTTTAGTTGAGACTATCATACAGAGGCACTTACAGTGGTGTTTTTGTGGACGCCCGTGAAATGACTTTACTTACATACCTACTGTGACTGTTCATTTGTCAATTGTCATAAAGTTGTATTTTATATTTTATTTTGTGTTTATGGTACCGTAGCGAAGTTCTTAATCACTTGTCACGTGAAATTAACAAATGATTAAACTCGCCGTATCGCTTTGTGTGTACATACAATTTGCTACATGTAGTACCTATTTAATTAAAATGTCAAATTATTTTCATTAAATTAGATTAACGCTCGTAACAAACACTTTTTGCACTTATTCATAGTATTAGGTATATCACGACTTATTCTGAGTTAAAGCACCTTAAAACTAATATTACCTAACACGAATTGTAACACATGTATAATGTGGAATATATCTCTTAATAATCTGTGAATATATTTCTGTAACAAAAAATATATAATTTGGGAATTTTAACAGGAGGTAATGTTTCCCTATGACTATCATTGTACTGGAAGTTATTGGCTATGTGATGTAGATATTTGGGACTTGAATTAGCAATTTTGGAGTCACAGACGTAGACTAGACACCAATGGTAATACCAACTTTTTTCTTAAATTGCACCGTCAAAATCAGATCTTAATTCTTAAATAAATATTTAAACAGATCAAAGCAAAATCATAGAACCTAAAAAAATAAAACAAATGGTAATTGTTAGAATTAGACACTTAGATAAAATAAAATATTATGTGAAATATCTACTTAGAGAAAGAACTGTTACACAGTATCTGTTCCGTGTTAACGTAGTAATTACAATGGAACTGGGGCTTTAGCTCACAACGCTTGAAAAAAAAGATAACACAAAAGTTATCTTAAATTGAATTAATATTATTATGATGTTTTCTTTCGTTATAAGAATACTCGACAATAAAGGCTTTTATATTTCGGACGTTACGCTCCATCTCTTATACATACATACTAGCTACGTTATACAGGCACCAAACTATCTCTACGTTGTTGTTCTACACAGTAGACATATGATTTCGTTTCGAAATAAATTTCCCCGCCCTTTCTCGTTATCTGGCACTTTTACAAGCTATTTTAATGATTCACAAAAAGATTTTTAATGTTTTATCACATTTGTATGATTACACAATTTATAACCCGGAAGATGGACCAGTAGTTTTTGAAACTTATATTTTTACAGTTCATTTACAGTATTTTTAAATAAATTGCCACCGAAACAAACAAAATTTGTGAAGTATTAATGCTATCTGTAACATGGCATGGAATTTTTTTAAACGGTGACTCTATTTCGAATTTTAATAACTCCAATGCTTAAATTATACGTATACATGTCAAAAATAAATTTGGACCCGACAAATAAAGTTACTGATAGTGGATGTCGTTAGCTAAACAAGGCATCCGTCATTAAGGCCATTATTGAGTTTGCTTTGTCCGTCAGTGACTGTGCCTGGGTACGTGTGGCACTGCTGCGCACCTCCCAGGTTATAATTCACATCTGGGTCATAATATTCCGTCTCAGAGTCGACGGGGACGAGAAGGGTCGTAGACTTGGGTAGATAGCCGTCCGTAGTGACATATGTGTTTTCTCCTGCAGGCGGTAGACTGAGAACACTGTCGGGCCGATTGTAGTCTGGATCTACGAGTTGAGGTGGAACATAGATGGTGTCGAGGGACGATATTGTCGAATCTATAGAAGAATCACCGTTTAATGGAGTAATGCAGGTATAACTTGACGCTAGTATGTTCGCTGACTCTGGCCTGATATATGGCGAAGGTGAATTGTCCGCCTGCCTATATTCATATGTCCCTGGGAATGTGTTCGGCGATTCGAAAGATCGTAGATTGATGTTGTATGATGTTGCTGGAGATGTTCTAGCGTTATTCGATTTGACACAAGATGGCGCATGCATGTTTAACATGTCCATCAATCGACGTTTTTGCAGTTCCAAGTCCTGAAAAAAAAACAAAAAAAATACAGTTTTATATACTGTTTCAATGTATCAGTCTCAATTCGTTATCTTGCTGTCGCCATGTAGTACCGCGCCATTAACAATAATATAAGTGGTTGTCTCCATTTGTTATCGTCTTGACAAGCGTCATAACAGATAATGTTATCCTTTCGGTGAAATTTCTTTTACATATCATACCAACAGGTGAGGTGAACATAATTTTAACCTTTCATTCTGACAAGGCGACTCATATTCAACATAATTAAATGCAATGATTTTTATTTGAACTACCTTATCGACGTTGAAATTACACGTGTATTGCTTTGCCTAGGATGCCATTTTAATATTTCTACTTTACCCTAGCTACGTCGAGTATCTGTTGCCATTATGTCATTAGCATTGTTCCTGAGCTCGCGTTTTATTGAAAGATTAAGGTCATAAACCACAGTACGGCGCCTGGCCGCAAATGGATTGGCGCCTTTAGTTTCTGCATCAAAATTTGTTTTTGAGGATTACGCCACTTTAGACATGGTTAAATCAGATTTTTGCGTAAATATTTGCTCAAACTTTCTGATGGAGCACAAGAAAACGTGTCATTATATATGTAATTTTTACCTTAAGCTGTGCTTTAAGATCAACATTCTGATTCTCCAACACCTCACTCTCTGTGACCAAGTTAGTTGTTCGCTCGCGTTTCTTCATTCGACATTTTGTTGCTGCGATTTTATTTCTCTCTCTTCTACGCCTCCTACGCTCCTCATCTTCGGGTGTCAGCTGAAATTAAAAAAATCCGTAATCAAATTGATTAAATAACAAAAGTAAAGTACGGAACATGTTCAAAAGATTTATAGATCACGACAGTATTTCTAGTTCAATTTTTTAAGAAAATGCATTAACAGACAATGGGACAGTGAAACCGATTATTTTAAATCATCATCAACATCATCTCCGCCAAAACTTTCACTACTAGGCTACATAAGCCTTCCCAAACCTCCATAACATGTCCATACAATTATCCTGCAATTATCCTGCTTATTTTATACGACTAATTCTAAAATAAAGCGTCAGTAGGAGCAGAGTACGAAAAAACTTGAAGAACTGCTGGCAATAAGTTTTTAAAACCAATAACCAAAAGTATAAATCGTTTATGAGTTAAGAACTCGTAACTATCTCTAACATGGACTTGATTGATTCTTATTCTTAGAGATATGTGCAGAGCAAACATTCAAACTTCTCTAAACACAACTCTTAAAAAAAGTTACGTTAAGTTAGTAAGAAATTTTCGACAATGTTCAATGCACCGTATTTATTTATCGATATCCGCTACTTGATATTAGCATCAAATAAAGACAAAAGAATCAATAAATCCTAATCGAACCGTGGCTACTCTATACGCCGATCATTTCTCATTGCCATATTGCCACCTTTCAAAATCAGGAAGTGAAGTCACGCCCGTCGCGCTGTCCTATTGGCGATGCCTTCTTCGTAAGCTCGTAAAACTTCAATGAAGCCGTTGAATTACAATGCAGCACTGGGCGCGATAAAACTTTGTTTAGATACAATTTGCAATCTTCCGCACACATATTTATTTATTGATAGCAATTGAGAGATGCAATCGGACCTCATAAAATGGTCGGTTATGGGTTGGGCGCACAAATAATATACTGACCAAGGTTTTAATTCTATCCGGTTCGTTGTTCTTTTGGAACACTGCCTATTCTCCAGTATACAAATTACGTTCAAGTATTTCAAGTGTAGACTTTGATATTTTTATCAGAATAAATTTAACAATAACAATATGACAAGAGGCTTTCAGCTATTGTGGATTAGTTTCGAATAACTATCTTATCTTAATAATAAGAACTATAATTATATTTTTACAACATAATTATAAATAACCATAAAACAACCGACGAAAGGTTATAAGTGATTAGTACGGTAAATTTATTTGATTACCTAATTTGAACTTTTTCTACCTAAGTAGTTCTTAGAATTGTCTACTTAGAACACACTGAAATTTGATCTGTACAAAATGAAATTCAATTTACTTTAATGTGCCATATATGTCATCATCATCAGCCTACCGCAGTCCACTGTTGGACATAGACCAATTGCATACATATTGTACATTACTTAAAATACATTTAATAATAATTTAATAGTAAAATGTATTCTGCTTTTACAACTGCAACATTTTCCTTTTAAACGTACCTACGTGATAAAATGTTAGCTACCTATATTTTACCTAGAATGAAACTAAGCTGTGGTTAGAATAAAATCGTAAACAAGTCTAGGAATGTGTTCTAGTCTTACTAAGGTGGAATGTACCTTACCCGATGACTGTGAAACCAATGCTAACTATCCGCCCGCGCTTAAGAAAAGTCTTAGAAAGATTCTGGATTATGTACCTAGTGTTATTTTTTGGCGCAAAATTCCTTATCGTGGGTTGGCGAGGGAACCTAACTGAGAATAAATGTAACGCTTTACGAAAAACCGTAACAAAACGAGAGAAGGAGACCAATAAATGTCTCATAAATATACATGTAAATTAATTAAATTATTCGTACATGATACCATAACTTTAATACAATGTAACTATTGATATATGTTCAACCTGTAAATAATTATAAAACGCGGTGTCTCGAAGGAAAGCCAGATAGGCCAAAGATATTAATTTTTACAGGTTAATTTTGTTTTTAACAAGACATGTTCATGACGCCATTTTAGAACGAGACGTCGTCATAATTATCTGTTCTTGCCCCATACAGAGCGCTATCTATTAAGTATAAACTTAAAATCTATTACGTATGATTTGCACTTAATCTTTTAAAATGATTGCAGTTATATAACCAAATTATATCACATGTATTATTCGCTTTAGTAGTGTATGTACCTACATATTTTTAGGTATTAAGATAATTTTGTTCTTATAATCACATATAAGCGATGCAATGTTACTATTCCTTTGTACTCTTATTTTGACACAAATCTCTGACCTGAACGTATATCGTGTGTAAACTGAAGTTGATAGTAGATGAATTGTACACAATAATAATTACCTTAGAAAATATGTTAAATGATGTTCTCCTAGCCAATTTAGGACACGAAGTCCAGTCTCAGCGGAGACCAGCCAAGTACATGTCTTTCAATGGGCTGGATAGATTTCGACAGTTAATTTATTTTATCCGCCTATCGCCTTCGGTCTTTTACTGCATTACTTTTAAATTGCCTTCTTGCATTCAGGTTTCTTTTCTTTTAAATTATATCACTTGTTTTAAATTTTCGCTTAGGCATATTAACTTACCCCGTCAGATTTATTATGCTGTGTATGACTGCTGTCATATTCGTCGTCGCTATCCTCTTTCTTCAATCGTTTGAAACTCGCATCAGTGTCGCTGCCCGACATCTTGCGCTTCGACTCTATGGACAACTTCAGACCAGCTTTTATAAGTTCCGAACACGTCTGGAAACAAAACATTTATTTAGGCTAGAGTAAAGAATTAAAATGCTGACCGAGCATCGTATTCAGATGCCACGAATATGGTATGATAATGTAAATATCGTCAGTCACTGCCTTTGTTGGAACTTTCGAGTGCAATCGACCCACCGGGATTTACGATGAGATGTGATGGAATCGAACCGACTAATACCACCAAAAAGGGTCTGCCACTCTGCACTTGAAATAGGAGAGATCTAAGAACAGCTGTTATTGAGACCTCCAAACCATCAGTTGCTGCCGCCAACCTTACTTTTTAGATATAAATTCTCAAGATACATATGTATGTGTTTGTCACCTTAAAATTCTCTTACTAAGAAAAGTGAGTCTAAGTTTTAACTTTCAAGAGTACCTTAAGTTCATGCCTGTTATAGATTGTGATTTTTTTAATTGGTAGAATTGATTTTACAAAATTAAGATAAAAAGTCAAACTGATCTCAAGTCATAAGCAGTATGAATTTTTCTACTTACGGCTCTTTTTTTGTGATGTCTAAAATAGAGTATGGTAATATTTGATAATACCATACACGTAGAACCTTGACAAGTCACTAAGTCGCTTACTTTAACGATTGATTTAACGACTAGTATAAAAACAGCGTGTAACTGAAGCGTCTGTAACGATAAGCGCAAACTACGTTTAATTTGATCAGCGACTGCTTCTGTTATTCGCAAGTACATACATATTTAAATGCTGCAATAAATTTCGGTATGTAAAATCAGTGGCAATATTCAAACTTTATTACCGTTATAAAATATAGTTTACTTCCGTCATGACGTTTGAGCCCTGTCTGATCCACTTCTTATTTAGGTCGTTATGAGTGGCCTTTAGATTTGACATAAAATTTAACTTTGACTAGGTTATTCTTTAGTACAAAGTTTGCACCTTATGCTTGCATGCTATTTTGAGGCTCGACTTTCTTGTCGGTTACATTAAATTTCAGTGGTGTATTAAGTACCTAGTAGGTGCTTAAAGTAAACTCAAAGCGTCTCAATATTTCTTCTACTCATCAATTAGTGCCTTGCAATTATGATATTTTTACATTTGTAGATATGACCGATATACGAAACCTGTGAGCAGAATTTTGATTGCATTGAAATCTTTATTGTCGGTACATCTGTATTAAGCCATAGTTTGAGAACAAAATTGTATTGAGTCCTTAATATTGTGATAAATTACAACTAAAAGATAATCATGATTCATCTATTGATTCGATTACAATTAACAATGTTGGATTTACTAAAAGTTTGATCTCACCCATTGCAACTAGAAAGAAGATAGGAGTTAGTTACGACAACTTCGACACGTAATTATATGCAAAGCCGATAGTGTTTACGTTTGATGACTTAAGTAAAAGAAAAACCTACCTCACATACATATATATTTACAAATCATTAACAATACGCTGGTTTCGGCCACGGCGGCCAGTTTCAACGGAGACCACCCAACTACGCAGCAGGTATTAAAGTACATAAGCGTGTACGTAAACGCCAAGGCACTCTCTGCACCCTCACCCTCATAATCTGATGGGACGGCTGCGCGACACGACCGGGGAGAGATTAAGCGCAGAACCGACAGATTTACGCGCTTTGAAACACGGGGTTAAGACCCAACTTCTAAACTCTAAGTTGTTATTAAGTATTTCTATAATCACAAAAACACAATAACACTTTTCTAGTCCAACCTGGGAATCGAATTTGAGACCTCTTGATGGGTAGTCACGTGCGCTAACCGCTACACCAACGAAACAGTCAATTTAATAATACGTACCATACGTAATGATTGAAACGCTTAAGTTGATTGGTGATGTTACATTTTATCATGATAAACATTGTTACAAATTGAAAATGAGTGACGATGGACTTTAATTGTTGGATTCTACTAATTTATTATTAATCAAAGACTTTTGTTCGACTTTTGTTCGCACTTTTGTTTGATGTCCCGGAGTGTGTTACAACACATCGAGAATAATGATGTTAAATTTTGTACGTAGATATTTCACTCACTATACAAAAATGAATTTCGGTCTAGTGACTGGTAAAGGCGAACCGTACTAATACTACTTTTCTAGTTTTGGTGTAACTAACTGTGAGAATAATTTTACATAGACAAAGTCGCCGACTCCAGGTAGTTATATATTAATCACTATCCCTATTATCTTATCACAATGTTTTATATATTTGTAAGTGTTTAATTCTTTGCCAAGTATTACGTAATACGGTATTGTTTTCTTGAAATTTTATTACGAAGACATTGGTGATTTATATTTAATTATTTAAATTGTAGGATTATGAAACTAATGAACTGAACCGCTTTAATCATCATTGACCTTCTATATCAATATCGCAAATTTTGAAAATCAATCCTACTTAATCGACAGATATTATTGACCTGGATTTATGTATGTATATGTGTGAGTACTAAACGTTAAAACCGCCTTTACATCGTGAGATTTGGAATACTGTAAAATAATTATTAAAAATATTTGTTTCGGAAATATGTGTCAAAGAACGTCGTAATAATGTAAGTAGGCACACAATTACATTAATATGTAATAATTTACTTTCATACTGCCAGTTTTCTTATCTTTTTAATAACTTGATAATTAAGTGAATCATTAATGTTAATACATTAACTCCATTCCGGTCACAAACAAAGATGAGTCTCACGTTTTCTCACCACATAGATATTACGAGTATGTTGAAGCAATTACGACTCTATGTTATTGTACAATTCCAATTGAAATTCTATAAAAAAAAATAAACATGATTAATATGACAATTATCAAGGAGTTCTGTTTTTCTCACATGTTCAACGTCCGCCTATTGTTTTGAATACCGCATTGCCTTTAGAAGATTACTGAAGAAAAACGCTCGATTCACTCAATAGCTACTAATAATGTTAATTTGAATACGAGGTCGCAGAAATCAACAAATTATGCATCGTTATTCAATCACGTATACTTACATACATGGTGTTGTTATTTTTTTTAACAGCCACGAAACACCTTAAACATCCTTGTATTTTCTACTGCATTGACTATTTTGAATTCAAACCCCACATACGACAACACTTTATGTGATCCACAAATTGTTATTCTGAGTCTGGGTGTTGTTCATGTCCGTTTCAAGTATGTTTGTTTTGTCTCCTGCGATGTATGACATATTCCTAGTGTGAAATCGTCTTTATAAAAAGAAAATATATAAGAAAAAAGTGCAATAAAGGTAATTAATTTTTTTGGGTATAAACGAGTTCGTACATAAATATAATTATTATGGCGCAATTTTTTGCTTGTTGTACCAAGAAATTAAACAATAAATTACTAGGTGGTTACGGTCGTGAGAGTTTCGAGTCGAACAAAAATTATTAGGTAAAATTATTAATTACTATGAGGATGTAGACACGGTCGAGTACCAGTACCAACTGCTTAAGATTAAGAATATCTTTTTTGAAACAAATTAAAATATTTGTACTTTGAGTATCTGACATGTACATGCGCTGCGCCCTGCTAATTATTTTGTCAGGTGTGTTTACTCGTAATTAGCAAATTTCACTCAACAAAACCTCTTAAATAGTTTTACAATCTATTCTCGTTGTTTCTTGTTTATTCAGGACAACTTTCGCACTAGCGCTAAATCTTTTTATTAGAAACTTACGAACTTGCATCAAATGGACTCAAAGACTATTCAGACTCAAAACAACAATTTGTAGATCACACAAAGCTTTGACCCATGTAAAGATCAAACCCACTCAAAACGTATGCCGTCACCGCTTAAGCCCCCAGTACACAATGGCCCATGCGTGCCCACTACAGGCCATCGCCATTGTGTACAGGGGGTAATGGTATATGATGGCGGACAGTTGTCCATCGTGGCGCACAATCGGAGAGTTGTCGGTTTTTTGGGCACACTTCAAAGGAATCGTGGCGTAACGTGGCCTGTGGTGTTTACACAATCGGCCATTGTTTAGTTCGTCACCGGCCGCTGACCGGGATAGTTGTGTTGCGTGATATTGCCGTGGCGTGCGATCGTCCAAAATGTCAATGGCGTGGAGCAATGAAGAAACTTTCAAGTTTATGGTCATGGGATGAATGGTCAGCATCCACCATCGCCTTTTTCGCCATTTCCTTTTAACAACTTTGTGACGGTACACACTTCTGTAATACTTGTAAACAGTATACAAATAAATAGCCGCAGCCGTAATTACTTCGACGTCCATCGCAAGTGGTTTGCCAGGCAGCAATGAGCCATACGCCATTGTGTGAACACCAAGTGATCGTGGCCTACAATTGTGCATTGCAAAGCGTGGCCCATCATAGGCCATTGTGTACTGGGGGCTTTAAACTACTTTACCATCGATGCAATCATTCTACTACAAAAGTGTCACAGTCTGATAATTTCTCACAGATAAGAAACAAATAAGAGAGTAAGAAATTACCTTTTGTATGCTGGGTGGAGTGCTAGAAGCTGGTGAAGTGGCCGATGACCCGTTGGACATTGACGAGTTGGAGTCATTTCCGCTTCCGGGCTGAAACGATACAGGGAAATGAGAACTCACATAGCACTTTACTGCGTAACACTAATGTAATGCTTTCCAGCGCGTGTAAAATAATATATGACACATTTTGCATGCAAACACCCTTAAAGCACGCGATTCATAAAAATAGATGGCCATCCTGATTTCTTAGGTAACGTCTGTTAACGATTTGACAGAAATCAATTTTCTTTAAGAGTTACATTTTTCTTATGCATATTTTTTTATAAACAACGATATTTTTCAAAAATCGGCGAATACAAGTCACAAATACTCGTATCTACACATTTCTTAGGTTTTTTATTTTCGCCGACTTTTTACCGAACTACGAAGAAAAGTAAAACGTGAATGATGTGTTGTGGATGTTGTGTATATACATGTATATTGACTCTGTCGTCGGACCTGCTTCAGAACGGTTTTGATAAAAAAAAAATTGGCCAGTACCATTAAAATTAATATAAAATTAACATCAATTGATTTCTCTTCTAAACTTATCAAATGGGGACTCAGTGTCAAAGTTTAAAAAATAATATGTTTTATCAATTAGTATATTTATCGTTTTTTGTTTAATTTATATATAATTTATACAAACAAATAAGTTGTTGTCATGAAATAGACATTTATTGTTCTAATTTTATTTGGGGATGGAAGACTCATGAATGTTTATGCAGACAATTATAAGCTTCCTTAAATAAATTACAAATTTAGCAATTTTACAGTAAATTATTAATTTATGTTTTATTACTAGACGATGAATGTTTGAATGTTCTTGTAATTGACATAATGCATGACATTGTCTTTGGCACTTCGTTTTTTTTAAGTTTTATAGTTGATAAATTAGAAAAAACGTCAGTAAAACATAATACGTACCTATGTAGAATATTATTACATTAATAAATGTCGAAAAATGAATAGATTTTTAAATTTTATACTGTCGCCATATTGAGTTTTACGTAGAGACTAATAACAATGTGAGTAACATTCAGTGTATACATGAACACTGAAAACAATAGATACACTTCACTTTTGGAATCATTATGGCACCATTAAGCAAAAAATAGTTTGTTGACGTATTAAAAATACAACTGAACAGAGAATGAAGTAGAAATGCAATGTTGGCGTGTCAGGCGCGCCAGAATTTTTTACGCACTTTGAACACGACCACTCATAATTCCTTTACTGCAGATCGTACTTAAACCGTTATGACCTAATCTATAAAAATGGTCATACATTAAGTATTTTTGAGTACTAACTACATTTTTACGAGGAGAGCACGCAATGAACTACATTTTATGCGGGAATATTTCGAAATATTTGACGCGAAAATATTTGATAATGTACCGTACCACCCCTTGAATCCAAAATGCAAGTGAAACGGTACCTTATTAAAAAGATATAAAGTTGTATTAAGTAACAAGTGACATTTAGGATTTATATTTATTAAATCCTTTGGACCAACTGGCATAGATTTTGTTATGTGCATATAATATCATTAATCGTTTATGTGTGCGTCTAGGCGATAAAGAATCTCTTGGAATTTACCATTGATCATACGTCTAACGTTTATTTTTCTGTTATGTGAAGAATACAACGTTTCACCAACCCTATTCATGCCACAGGTACCGTGAGAAGCGACTGAAGTAGCAAACTACGCAGGACAACATCACTGCAAAACAAAAGAAAACTTGAAACAACCCATTTTTTTATAACGTGTGGAAACCCCCTCGGGGTGTTTCAACACGGGGGGGTTTAAATATAACACGGTGTGCCACTCTGCGCCTGAGACTGGAGGGATCCGGGAACAACTGTTTTCCACGTTGCTATTCAGGAGAAAATAGGGTGCAACGCGGACAATATCAGGGTCGACACCACCCGTCCCGGTCCAGGAGGCCTTGGTGCGCCGAGGATAAGTTGTCCCATAGCGTCAGCCAAACTTTTGGGCGACGCCGGCAAGATCCTCGTCGGTTTCCTAACAGCTAGAGTCACAGTTCTGGCGGCGGGACCGATGAGGTGTTTCAAATGCCTAGCTACGGCGCACACTCGCATCAAGTGCGATAGTTGTATTGACTGCAGTGGATTATGTTTCCGCTGCTGTCGACTGGGACACAAGGTGGCAGAGTGATTCCAACTCGTCTGATTCGTGAGCCGTGGGCGATAGGAGGCTAAAACCATTCTTAGGAAAGGCCTATGTCCACCAGTGCGCTGTTTAGGCTCTTGATGAATCAAAAGTATAGCTTGTTTAGTAGAAAATAAAAATTTATTTAGTAAACCACCTTAGTAGTAGTTCTTAAAGATACTGTACTTAATGCCTAAAGTCGACAATATGTACGTACTATGCTTGTAGGGCTTCAAAAATGTTAGTTTAAAGTTAAAAGTTACATGGGATGTGAATTACGACAGCAACGTACATAATCCGGTAAGTAAACATGCGCCTACATTTTTTGTACAAGCTCTGCGAGTAATATTTTTGTTTACCTTGAGGCTGCCAATTACAGCAATGGTACATCGCGCTTATTTGCTTATTCTGTCAATATTGGATTTTAAATAGAAACTAACAGTGACCAAAATGTATCCGAAGTTTCAAAATTTGCATAAAATTATCCCAAAATAAATTCAATGTCAACAAAAACACGGATGGTCGCAAATGTGTTATATCAAATGGGTTAATTAAATTAATTGTCCGTTCGTCACATTGTTTTACGGTCTGAATTGCCCGCCATTCATATTGAAATGATGAAACTCATTCATGAACGCGAGATTCGAAATAATCAACAGTGTATGTAATGCTTGTATCTAACTACACGATAACGAAATATAGATAACCCGATATCAAGTGTAACAGGCGCCATCGAGTCTGCTGGTAAACACAGTAAACGTGGAGTCTGCATAAGGTGCATGACCTCACGCCATTGCACACTGCGTTATCCAATGTTTATAATGGGGGAGTGATGGCCGGTCACGTGACTCCGCATTACGTGGCACCTAACACTTGGCAACCGTTCAAAATACTTGTAACACTTATTTTACATTCTAACGAGCGTGCATGGATGTGACCTAAGTACTGGAAGGATTCTACGTGCGTTGTCAGTATTCAGCCACTCTGTGAAAGCACGAATAGTAATGAGAGCTTCAAGAACAGTCTATTAAACGCTATTCGATATTCCCGACAGCGTACCCAATCTATTATTGCTTCCAATGAATCTTAGATGCTTTGATTGCAAAGTACTAGACTAAACAATGAACTTAGGTAACTACATTTATATTTGTTAACTGTCATTTATGGCGGATAACACAGATCTGTTATTAATTTTAGGCTTCTGTTATGACGTTATATACCTACAATCAAGGCATCACATTCATGTGTAAAGTATAAAATGACCTTAAAACGAATAATTCATTAATCATTTGTGGTTTTCATAAATCATGCACGTGCGGACAACACAAGTAGCGTGATTCAATAAAAAAGGAACACTTGCTCACCTTGAAACTGGAGTTTTTTTCATAATTATATTGGTCCAAAGGGTTGGTCATAGTGATGACATCGTTGACGATTTCGGGAGTTCTAAGGGTTGTAGGTCCGGCGGACTCTGCTGTGAGCATATTGATCATGGCAGCACTTAGATTGACGTTAACACTGAGGTTGTAGCTGTCGCCGTCTGTGCCCACTGCCGCCGATGGCGAAGGCGACGTGTCCTCGCACTTGATAGTCGGCACTGCGGAGCTCATGCTCGACGAGTTCATGATATCTTTGTAGGGAGCCAGCTTCGTATCTTTTTGGTAACGTTTTTGCAATAAAAATCACCGGTGTCGGTTAGCACTTACACTAAATATGACTATATCACGGTTACACACTATCACTAACATATAACTAAATATCACTGTGTGTGGTAAACTTGTTACGAATGGCACTTAAGTCTTCTTCAACAAGAAGTCTTCACGGGTAACGTTCGTTTCACTCTTGTAATAATCTGTAAAAAAAGATACACCATACATTAATTATCTCATATTATGTTGAAAATACTCAAAGATATAGCGATTAAAAACCGGATCTTAAGTCGTGACCTTTTGATATATGTACACTGTATGATTATAGTAAAAATAATCTTTAAACTTAATTTATACATCAAGTGTTTTCGTTCAACAGCAGTTAGTATATAGGTTACATATTAATAAAAAAATGGCTTGTGTAATATTTAAATCTTATTCCAAAAATGTAGTAATCATCTGAAGAGCACACAATATCGCATGAGACGGTTCAATGAGGCCCATATTTCGCTAGAGTACTTGTAGCGTCTTTTTAATTAGATCTATCTAAGCATCACGACCTCGTAGTCAGGATGCGACTCCAATAAAATGCTTTTTTACAGGCCCCAATTGAACGCGAGCCATAAAATTTAAACTACGCGCACTTTTTTACGAGGCATTTTAACGCTCTTCCGCGTGTAGTCTCATCTATTGTTTCGTGTCGTGGCTCCGCATAATACTACACGATATTAGGGATTAGTGGGTACAGCAAGGACAGACGTGGATTAAAAATTGATAAACATACGGACAGAAGACTTCGTGACATTACGTTCATTATGTGGAAATTAGGTTATAGAGCACAATCTGCATAATTCAAACACTTCGTGACAATCCCATTTGTACGATCGAACAGGAGCTAAATACAATAGTCCATATATAGCTAGCCGGCTCGAAAGCTGTCTGGCGCCTTGACCTGGGTGTGTATATCTGTATATCTCATATCTGTGGCACGTAAACACAATAAAACACGGAGTCTGTGTAACCTAGTTGCGACGGTTTTACTTATTCAGCTCGCGGAGGAAAATGTGCCACGACGCCAGAAATATGGAGGTACCAGATATGGGCAGGCATTCCCAAGGTCGAAGCTATTCTCGGCAAATAACTCATCTGTTGGCAGGTATTTGTGACCACAGCGATGTATTGTTTTGGTCGTAAATAGGTTTCAATTTGTATTCACTTTATTTGTACGTTTTATTATCCTATTTCTGATGAATCACAATGTCATATGTCAGCTATGTTCATCTTATTCACTGGTAAATAAATGGAAAATATTGGTGTGTAGTTGAGTTTTGCAAACATAAACTTATTTATGTATAATATAAATTCATAACGTTCTTTACTTATAAAGAACGTTATGAATTTGTGCAATTAATGTGTAAGTGCGTTAAATTAAGAACCAAATTCAGTAAAAATTCAGATTTACGAGTTCGATTCATATCCCTATCATTTAGTGACCAAAATTAATGCTTGAAATTAACAATCTCTTAGTCCAATATTACAGAGAAGAGTGGTTGCGCTTCTACGTAATTAAATGCTGAGAGATAACTAGAAAAAAGTCAAAAACTAAAAGCAATGCATAAATTTAAATATAAAAGCAAAAGGAAATAAAATAGACATATTAGACGATTTCCAAGGCCATCCAGTTAAGAACTAAAATTGTACAAGTTGATATTCTAACAAACTGTGGACCATATTGCGATAATTGATTGTTTCTGCTAGTAAAACAGTAGAAGTAAAGAGAGACAAGTGTTACAAAATCCTAAAAATCCCTGATCCATCAGTAGGCACTGGGTATTTGATGAGTAAACGAAACACATCTGTGCAAACAGCACGATAGTTGCCAAAGATTTTACACTCGCCCGCTCAATAAACATACGAATCTAATGGCGAAAGCAATGTACGGAAAGTTCAAGATCTTTATGAGAGAAATTGGTATGTCAAACGCACTCTCAACAAAGGTACACCCAGTCCTTGCGTGCATAATGACAAACCAAGCTAGATATGCGTGGGATTCAATAAGTGCCGTAAAGCGAATAATGCAAATTATATTGGGTTGATAGTAGGACGTCCGTACCCGAAAATGGAAAAGAAATATATAAGTGTATCCGTTTTTGATTGCGTAGGTTTCAGATTAGCTTATAATATCTCGAAGTACCTACAAAGAGGACGATCGTTTTGGTCGTTTTATCATGAAATACGACGTTTAAATCACCCTAATAATGGTTTATTTCCATCTCATTTCACAAATTTACACAATAAAAAATGAATATACCTTTTACGATTTAAACTTTTTACCGAATGTTTTTATTTGATACGCATATCAAACAAATAACTGCGCAAATCGAGCCCCATTTAACGCGTGATATCGTCTCGAAAGTTTTATATGGGAACACTTAAATTCTTACTCTTTCTCTTGCCTTGGTTTTATATACGTGTGAAGGAGAGAAACGATGGGATTGCCATGAGTTTGCAAGCAAAGGGGTCGAGTTCTATGTTTAAAACGTCACAGAATGCAATAAAAGCGAGGTCGTTACGACTCTTTGTCCGCGAAGCGCTACCGAGTTAACGAGAAATGGGTAACCTAGTTTTGGCCGCACCCGCTGCGTACTACGTTAATGCTTGTCAACTTAATTGCATTTCTCTAAGTAGTTACACTTTTAATTAGTACTGTTTTAGGTTAAAATTTCCATTCGTCTAGATTTCGAATACTGATAATCAGTTAGTGTTTAGTTTCTTTCCAATACATGGGTACTACAAACAAATAAATATTAAGTTGAGTTAAACAATTGAGGACTCTGTTGACACTGTATTTTAATCCAAGGACGGAGGCCCAAAGATAACAGTTGGCCGGATGAAACCTACGAGTGCAATTGGCGTAGGCAGAAACCTAGTGTCTAGTTACATTCTCTAATGGTGTTTAATTTTCTATTCAAACAGTCTTGCGATATCCTTCCCTAGACATTTACTGTTACTGTCAAAATGATTGAACACACGGGTCTACGTTACTATCTCATACTAAATATATAATATAAATGCATGATTTTTGTTACAGTTATGAACGTCTATAGCCAGGAGGTGTGTGAGAAAAATAATATTATCTTCTAATACTAATAACCATAGACAAATTGAATACATGTTTTTGTAAAGAAAAAAACTTAGAACATAAAAAGGCCTGCGCAAAGATATAATTATTTAAAAATTCGAAGACAACACAATGCCATATAACATAGGAGGGCAAAAAATACAGAACATCAAGTAGGAAACAATTCATAAACGAATGCACAACAATTTGGACAAGCGTATCTGATGATAGTACTTTATAATAAGGTAAAGGAATAAAATAATGTCTGCAATGTCTGGGTTCATTATTATTCAAGTGTAGAGGACGCCGTTTTTTAACGCCGCTTGTGGCACAAAACAATGTAGCCAACATATATATATATTGTAGAACGGAAATAACAAATTCTAACCAATCAAAATTAGTACATACAACATAAAAATAGAATGCTACGAAAATGGTTCTGTAGCTATTTTTAGTTAGAAACATAATAAATATTACTAATAATAATGACGAAATAAACTTTATCGGATGCTCAGTATGCTCAGTGTCGGATACTCTGCGTTAACCGTATTAGTTACGCAGATGATATGGTACTGCTGATCGTTTGAATTACTCCAAAAAGTTTCTGAATGAATTACAACTAAAACTAAAATTTATAGACATAGATACTATAGCAGGATTTTATGACAGGAGGCGACCTGTAAGATTGAGCTTTAGGGCATTTCACTTCTTGAATAAAGAATATTTTTAGCCTTGAATGAGTGGATTACCAATAAATTATACAATAGATAAATATTTAAAAAATGCACTGATATATTAAGTGCAGAAATGTGTATTTTATAATATTGCGGTGATACATATGTTTTATGAAAATATAACTCCAGAATTATCCATTTTTCCTACTCTATACAAGGATAACGTAATTAAATGTCAAGTTCAGAACTTGGCTGCCTACCAGGAATATTTCTATCTGACGTGTGTCACATATGTTTGTATGAATAATTATTGTTTCCAAGTGTTGTTTGTTGTTAAATTCGCTCGGCTTTTCAGCGAATTTTAAGCTGCCATCAATGAGTTTTCTGCACAATCAGCGTTAAAATAGATATTTTGGATCATCATGATGCCATAAAGCTGTACATATAAAGGTACACGCTTATCGGATCATAGTAGTGTTAAATTCAATTTGCTAAGTCATTTATAATATATAAATTGTTGCTGAACGTTTTCAAAAAAGAATAATGTATCCCATTCGCGTTAAGAAAATAGTGACGCATCGATCAAGCTTGATTCAAGTTTTCGTATAAAACTATAATTTTTTTACTGAATAACTATCATCATTAACAGTTGGACAGTAACCTTCTTTAATGACTTCCAAAAAGACTGGTTTTGAGTAGCCTGCATTCATCAATACCCCTTTTATAGTCATCAATCTACTTAGTTTAATAGTAGAAACTTTACTCTCTAGTCCTAAGGTAAGGCTTCGATAATGAAAGAAAGTGATACTTCATAATAGTTTCAGTTGCACTCACACACTTTAATTTTGTGTTGAACACAAAAATAAAGTATGTGTTTAAATTAAAATTTAGCTAGTGGTAAATTTGAATAATTTTACTATTTTTAGAATAAAAATTTCTATCTAGTATGTGTAAACTACTAATGTTACGGAAATATTTATTTAAGTAGGTATCAACGAATACAATTGTGATACAAACCTGTACTACCACAAAACTAACACAGGAAATAGGTATTGTATCTGCTCACACCCATCATCTTTCTTTATACAAATTGTTTATGCCCACTTATATAGATGTACATTTTTTAATTAACAACAATCATTTTAATGAAATATACAACAACTATGTATCATAGGATACATCAAAGTGTGTCAATTTTCCCGTTCAATTTATATCATAAATTTTAACAACAAACTCAATTAGGCTCCTATTGAACCCTAAAACAAAACAAGTGGCGCCATTGTTCCCAGCTACAGCGATTAGTTGGACAATGTCAGCTCTGAAGGCGAATAAGCGCGATCATCAATTAAACTGTCAAACAGCACACGACCCGTACAAGCCTTTGTCAATACTGATAGCTATTGTAAATATAAGCATTATAAAGAGAATATTGAACTGTACATAATATATACTATATACATTTATTTAGATTATTTTATTTCAATGTATCCAGAACATCCATTCTTTTTACATTATTCGTAATACTGATACAGATCTCCAGAAATCTTCGTTTTAGAAACATCTTGTTGAAAATGTCAAAAAGGACTTATTAATCAGATTTCACGTATTTCATCATTATATAACTTCCACCTTACGCCATATCTTACAATCTTATACACACTATAATATTTCACCTAAATCGGTATTTATCTATTTACTTACTTTTGCCTGTGGCTTCAACCGCGTACAGGTCTTCGGTGATTCTTTAAACTGATATACTTAACTTTTTTATTTGATAACCAATTGAAGTATAACAAGAAATAAATATTAAGTGAAGTTTACCACAATACTCGTATATAAGAGAAAATCGCCTCCAAATTGGTCACGTAAGTCACTTCTGCGATTAGCGCGCACAACACACAGGAAACAAACAAAAAATTCTAAAAACTGTTGTTTTGAGTTCTGTTACTTCAATAACGAACTTCTTCATTCACTTTTCTGCAATATCTTTAATGTACAGACATCGACCCCTTACAATTTTATCATATTATGAGTATATAGATAATCGTTACTGTCTATCTATCACTTTGACATTTGTCAAGCAACAGATAACCTTCTAATCTTACTACACGACACCTACATAATATGCCCACACTATTACAACATTTTAGAAGAAATACATACTTATTATTTACTTGACCACTTTTGCTTGCATTTGTTTATCCAATAATTGCACGATAAACAGACATTATTTTATCTTCATATATTACTCTTATAATATGTCTCTCACCATGTTTTGTAAGTCTTATTATTCTTTTAAACTGTAATGACTGAGCTGGTGTATGATTTTTGTATTTTACTTAGTAGCTCATTAAATTCTATAAACGGGTTTAGATCTAGAAGATAACATTTTGTTCTTTCAATAAAATAATACAGATTTTTATTTGGTATAGTTTAAACTGTATTCTCTTAGACTATAATATTATCAAATAAACTAACGAAGTATTGAATTAGTAATATATTAATTTATTAACGCTATATATGACCAGTCATATTGGTAGATTTCAAGTTAGCATGTGACAATGATTATAAATCAGTCACTTTGTCCCACTAACGTCAAACAGTCTGCGATTTAAAACGTACAGTTGCAATTCTTAACTATTTACAATTGCTTACATTGTTTACTTATACAATGTAGGAACTAGAAGTTAAGTTAGAACCTACAACCAATAATAACATGTTACTCTTTAAAATGGCAGAATAAAGAATTTGATTCTGGCATGATGCTGTAATGAGAACACTCATAGGTATTGAGATAAGTTTGAATACATTAGAAGAGATAGCAATACTATAAACACATATCCTAACGATAGCTTGATCGATGATACGATCCAACGATTGTGTAACCCACAGGACAGAGAAATAAACACTGGAAGTGCGATTATTTCTTAATTCCAAGAGATTTTATATACATGTTCAGCAGTCTTAATCAAATATAATACATAATTAATGGTTATTTTTATAGATTAAGTTATAATTGTTCAAGTACGACCGTTTTCAAAGACGTTCAGAAGTAACGAAACTATGAGCGATCGCTCTTAAAGCGCATTAAAAAATCTGGCGCGTCTCACACGCCTACATTGCATTACTACTTCATTCCATTGTACACCATTCTGTGGTCAAACCTACAATACACAATGTTAGAACTATTTGAATTCCAATTATCCACAGAACCACAGAACCAGTAAAAATGTTGTTTAACACATTTACTCTAGAAACGAGGCAGAAGGGCTATAATATGGCTTACCAATCTGATTGATATAAAAATTTAATAAGTCGAGCTAATTTCTACATTAATCTTAGTAATATTTTTACCTCGCTTCATTTGGTAGTGCATTTAAAAATAGGTTAATAGTTAAGTAGGTAATTATATCTATCAATCATATCTTGTTTAGCCCAACTACGATTTGACTTATTTATAATAATCAGCATACTTATATTCTAACGTATTTCTAACAATATGTATGTAGGTTAAGGACATAAATAACAATGAATGATATCTAACGGCGTCATCAAATATGTCCTACTATTAAACTACGGATGTTTATTTGACTTAAACATTCATGCAAACGTTAAACGTAAAAGCTCATAACAGACGACCCTGGAGTAAAACTTAATATGGAAATTATCCCACGACCTCATACAGTCGCTGATGAAATCGTCTTTAAGGCTGAGCTTTAATTAAAATAAGAATTTCATAACTTACACAGTTTATTTCGTAATTCTTTTTTATTTTTTCAAGAATCTCTCTTCATTTATCCAAGAACACAAGGAATCATTTATCATACTTACTTACAAATACATATTATTAGCCTATTGCAGTTCACTGTTGGGCATGTATCATAGATATATTAAATTAGAAGCAAGAAAAAAAACTATTACAGGCGATTATTATTACATTGCACTATTTAGGTGTTTTGTTACAGTCCACTGCTGGAAGTAGGTTTCTCCCAAAGCACACCAAAGAGTCCGGTCTGCTGTTTTTTGCATTCAGTCGCAGGAGGTTTCTTACGCAAGTAGTCCTGCTATCTGGCCAGAGGACGTCCCACACTGCGTTTGTCAAGACGTGTTTCCAGATCAAAACACGCTTACTGTAACGGCTATCGGATCTGCGATATATGTGACCAGCCCATTACCACTTCAACATAAGTACTAACTTTTAGAGCTATGGTCACTTTGGTTCTCTGACGGAGCACTTGGTACCGCATTTTGTCCTTTAGAGAGACTCAAAGCATAGCTATTCCCATAACACGTTGGACAACTTTAAACTTTTGGATTAGTGTACAGTCAGTGTCCAATATGTGTACAAAAAGCAGTACTTAGTTCTAAACTTCTAAAACAATATCCTGCACTACCTATTTTCTCACCATAATCACTAAAGCGTTAAGGATATGTTCGTATAAACTGAAGAAACTTCCAAGCCATTATTTTACGTTCTATTTTGAGTACTTAAGGAAATATGATTACAATGGTCAATATTACTCGAACATCGCTCTTGCAGGAAATATACACATATACCTACCTATATAATACTTTATCTATATTGTAACACACCACTATTACGTACATAGTAACATAAATGGTTGTGAATTTCAATATATTATAGTTATATTCACATCAGTCAGTGTAATTTATCTCCAAAGTGCGAGGAAGTAATATTCCCTGAAGTATTTACTTTAAGTTTAGTTTTATCAGTCATCATCATGTAATATTAGGTGCATCCTACCAAAAACGTAACATATAAAAATATGGTGATGATGTATTCTACAGACGATGACGGCCACGGTGATCAGTCTCAACGGAGACCAGCCAACGACACATTACATATTATAGTGTACAAGCGTGTGCAAAAACAGGTGCACTCCCTGTCCCCTTACTCTCATAATCCAAAGGGACGGTTATCGGACACGACTGGTGAAAGATCAGGCGCAGGACCGACAACTTTACATACTCTCCGATTCATCGGGATTAAGACCCCAATTTCCAAATACTGGGCTGTTATCAAATATTTCTATAACGAAAAATTTGATAACCCTTTTTGACTCGGAACTGAAAGATGAATCCGAGACCGCTTGATAGACAATCGCATACGCTAACCGCTAGACCAATGAGGCAGTTACATACATTTAAAAATATCATACAAAGTTGTGTAATCCAATTGTAACTAAATCTGTTAAGTAACAATGATTTATAGTGACCATTTCAATGGTCTTTGATGAACAGATTAACTTGGTCAAAGCACGACATTATCAGAATACAATTACATTAAAACTAATCGACTATTCTATTCAAATGCTTTTGCATTACGCTTTAAACTACAGGTTCAAAATGAATCTAATATGATAACATAATCTAATCACTTAATGTCCTTTTAGTCATCGATAATTTAGTGACATTCAACATTTAGATTTGACAACAAACAATTAAGACACTCCGTCGTGAACGTAGGCTTGTTTTCCAACGTTTAAAGCGTTTTTACTCCTATTCGTACCGATGTCTACTGACTGACTGTTTTCCTAGCAGATAGATGGCCAAGATAAAAGAAAAAAATGCAACCAGATTTTATTTATACGATAAATAACATTATATTTTTTTTTTTGTTATATTTTTCAGGTCGGTTTTTTTTAATACGAACAAAATAGTAAAAAGATGACCAAGTTAAAGTAAACTTAAAAAAAAAGAAAAACACTCAAAATATTAAAAAAGTTATGTAAACAGTTTTAGACACATATCTACCCTCGACCTGATTGACATTAATACACTTGGAAATCAAAGATATCAATCTAATGGCTCATTAAAGTAGTATTTATGTAGGTCAATATTTTGTAACTGGACTTGCGCAAGTAAATTAAATTACACGTTGATATAATAAACTGTAATGAATTGCTTATTAACGGATTTTGATTTAACAGATTCTAAACAACCAATTAAGAAGCCCAAATGATCACTCATCCTAAACCAAATGTAAAAAATATTTAGCAAATGTATATCAAGCGATCAAAGATTCGTGACGGCGATTTAATCATGAATAAATTAAACTCGGTTTCCACTCCTTTTTAGGTTTAATTGTCCATAGTACCTAAAGTAGGATCGAACAGACAATTTGGCTTGATTAAGGTCACTGGCACTCATGTTAATTAACTTCCAATTATTAAATTTCGTAAGAATAAATGAAACTTTTATTCAATAAACTACCATTAGTAAATTACCATAAATTAATTGTAATTCTAATTAAATATGTTATTATAGTATGATTAATATCACATTGTCATAGAATATGTATGTAGGGCGTACACAAACGTTGCGTTACATTTTTTACCTCATTACTAAACATAGACTAATTAAAATAGTCTTGAAATAATTAAAATTAATGTTTTCAATTTAGTTTCGTGTTTCCAATTCCATGTTTTTTTTAATAAAACCTTCAATTATCCATTAAATAACAGGTAAAAAAACTATTATCGAATTTTTTATTCTATCTAGTGGTTCAATGATATATTTATTAAAATAAGATAATACGATAAACTAAACATAAGTTTGTAGTTCCTTCACTTCGATTTTAAAATTAAAACCGCACTATTTCGTGGATGGTTACCATAATTGATGATTGCTTTGAAGTATAGCGTTTCTTTGATACTCTATACTATAAGGAATTTCGCACCGATCCTTTTACCTTTGAAAATTTAATACAAAACCTATTGCCAATTTAATATAATCTAATTATTCATTACAATACGTTTAATTCTGACACTTGTATGTAGGTACCTATACGGTGTACCAAAAACTGAACCTGATTAAATTAAAAGTTCAGGCGATTTGGTTTTCACAGCTTCTGATTTTAGTCTAGTATAGATTTCAAAAGATTTATATCTATAATCATTAAGTAATTGCCTATTTTCAATGAATCCTCTTACTTACTTTAAATACCACCATATTGAAAAGTTATTGAGATACATGAAGAAATAAACACAAGCTTCTGTAGTCATAATTGCCACAAAGGTGTTGAAAAAGATAAATCCTATATGGAAACAACATCCAAAGACAAAAAAAAAACAAAGAACATACAAAGTAAGTTTCAAATTTAAAATTTGGAAAGGTGAATGCCCGTCCTGTTACAAACTGAATCACACAGTCCGAACAAAACCATCTAAACCCTTGCAATGTCAAAATGCAAATTAATTTCTTTTTCTTGTAAAGTCAAATTCAAAGTCAGTCGAATATGTTCACCGCTATCGTATAGCAACAGAAGTTCGTCCTTGACACTCGGCTGCGGACAAAAACTATCGGTCGTAATTTCGGCGCGGCGCGCGGCCGCCGGTGGGTGTGTTCTGTCCGAACTAACACACACTACGATAATATAATCCCGAGTCTGCCAAAGATTATAATTGTGTTGTTGATTCTTCTTTATCTAACAGCATTTGATTCAAGAAATTTAAACAAATTTCTACGTTCTTAGCGCCTTATCTTGTTTTAGACATTTTGCTGAATTTCCCCCAGAATTTCCTAAAGAGTAAAAGTATTCAAAGAACAATAACATAATACTTTAATATTGGTATTTACGAGTATGTTTATATTAAAATCCAATTGTCTTATGATACTATCTTTTACTTGGGTTAGATAATTCAGTTTATATACATAAGAGTTTCAATAAGACTTTTTCAACGGGAAATTTGATTGTAAAAGTAGAAATTGCAAGTCAATCAATAGCCTAAAATCTATGGGATATATTGGACTACTCTTTAGTTTGTAAGATATTTATAACACTAATATTTTTACACATTAAACCCATTTATAAATAAGCACATTATATTAAAGTTGAATATTGATTAGCCTTAATGTAGTAGTTTTAACTTGTATTAACACATCTAATTAATTTATGTACCAACTATTGCATTACTCTATCAACTGACTGCGAAATACTAATTAAACCAACATTTTGCATAGTAAAAGACAAAGATCATTTTTTAAGCAGATCACCCTATTACGTATAAAAATGTTCATTTGAAAGTCACAATAAATCACAAATCGTAAATATTGATTTAAAACACCTGTTTACAGTGAAGTTCGGTTTTTTATCATTGATAAACTGTAGGAGTCAACGTCGTAGGTATTGAAAGCGAAGTATGACGTTTCTGACACCATACGCTATCTCTCACTACATCGGCGCCGTGTTACTTACTCGCGTGTATGTGTATTTACATATAAGGAACAAAGGAAGTTTGGCAACGTTTGTTCGTACACTCGATTTTTCGAGTCTGGCGAGCATAGACGAAGATTTGCAATTCAAAAATATTTATGCACGATTTTGATGCCCATATGTGTAAAACTCTTTTTAACAATGTCTAGCCTTTGTTTTTTTATTTGCTGCCTGTCTTTAAGGTCTCTTTTCCCCATATTTTGACGTCCCATAACCTCATTCATTCCACTCATCGGTTTTCTGTGTGGCTATGATATCACTCCGACCGAATCAAAATATTACTCCCACGCCAAATCAAAATTTATCTATATTATGACTTTCGGTAGGTATGTTTAATTTAAAAAAACCGATGAAGCACATCCAAACTTACAAATTAATAGTCAATATTTATCATAAGGTGAATACGAACTCGCACTGAAGCTGAGGCACTTGGATGAGTAAACACTAAAAATCATTACCAGTAAATGTCTACACTAAAAATTTAAAGCACTATGATTACTAAATATACTAAGTACAAGCACAAAATACAAAGATTAAATAAACCATAATACGTAGAAAACGCGCTCGAAGAACGCACACATAGAATAGCTCACGGACACGAAACAATACTAGCATGTCTACTATGGCATAGGTAATAATTACATTATTATGTATAAATGAGGTTAATAAATAATATTAACATTTTAATAGGATGTTCAAATATTTAATTAAATTTTATACCTATATACTTATCAATACTTGCAGGTAAATGCATACACATTTAATTTGTCAGCTATTTATGGCTCCTAAATAATAATATTATAAGTTAATACTTGCATCCATGAATTGTTTAATAACTCCCTATATAAGTAAACGTCGTCGCTATTATGACTGTAACATAATAGTTTAAGTTTATTAAGCCATAAAAATAAAATTCTATGAACAAGATAGCTCAAATTTACATTTATATTAAGTTACAGAAGTATATTATTATTGGCATAGTTTAATATGTTATAGTTTTTGTTAAAATCTGTTATTTAACTTCCTAAACTAGCTATGCATGTATGTACATATGTAAGTGGCCATGGTGGTTTGCTCTTCATAGCTTCATTAGAACCATTGGCCGATATCCTAAGAATCTTGGATATGTAGATAAAGTAAACTAAAACCAAACCGTGCAAATGTGCAAGAAACCAAAAAGTACTTTAATGGCGTTTACATACGCATACAGTGAGTACACGCTCTAAAGATCCTAATCAGTTTCTTTAAATTAAAGCCCAGTGTAAATATGAAAAACATTACATAATAATTATGAATTTAATACGTAAGTACCAAGAAACTAAATTTAATATAAACTTAACCAAACGTTAACATAACATTAGCATAATAGACCACAATGGCAAAATCCTAGCTATATTGAAATTGTAGACGCCAACTGAGGGAAATTGGTAATTGTAGTGATTGTGGACGATGACCTGTATACTTGGCACAATTCTTGTTCTGTTTTGATCTTTGAACCACACAGAATATTATTATCTAATTTCTTATTCTTGTAGTAAAAGCGGTTGTGCCATCATTTTGGCCAAAAGCCCACTAATTTAGGGTTATCAATTCCGGCATTATGTGTTAGAAAATTGTTTCGAACGAATAATAGTACCGGGTGTTACTAAGTAAACAGAATTTGGCTTTAAGTAAACAGAATGTAGTATTTGTAAGGAGAGTTGACATCAGTTGGCGTCAGCCATAACCATTTTAATAAGAAATGAAAGATTACGTGAAAGTGGAGAACAGAAGAAGATTACCTATTCGGTCGGTCTAAAATGAAATGAATAAAAGAACATACTGAATCTTCTCCTGCAAATGAATTCAATAAATTTAAAAAGAAACAAGATACAGAGTGTCACCACCCCTATTTATTCCGTGGGTGTCATAAGAGACGACTAAGGGAGCAAATTATGCAGGGCAACATCACTGTAAGGAGAAGGAAAACTTAATGTGAACCCTATACCAATCCGTCTGGCCAGTGTGATATAATAGGCCAAAACCTCCTTGCTATAAAGAGACCCCTGTCCTGTATTAAGATGATGTGAAAGAAACAAAAGAGGTCCCTTAATAGTTATGCAATGCTATGCAAACAAAAACAACATATATTTTATCGCTAAAAACAATTCCTTCTAGACTTTCGAATTTCTTTTCATCTATTTCCTCATAAAAGCAAAATAGTTGTTTAAGAAGAGCAACAGCACAGAATCTAGAAATATTCTTAGTAGACGATAAAATATAAATACACTTTTTAGACAATATATTGGACTTATTCTTGATCCTATGAAACAAAATATTCTATATAAGTCTACCAATATGTAGGTGTCTTATGCCGTTGTCTAATTTTAGCATTATTAATAAAATGAGAAAATAATTTTAACTTATACTTTACATAAGCTTTAAAACTAAAAGCACAGATCCAGGTACCGATTAAATCTACAAAAATATATCCATTATTATACACTAACATTACATATCGTTAACAATCACAATTATAACATTATATAATTAACAAATTGAATTATTCATTTGACTTTAATATTTTCCTTATTATTATTCAAGAAATCATCCATCTCCGTGCAGATACATAGATATCCAGTAATACAACCTTCACTAACATATTAGGTATATTTATGATAGATATATTGTTTATTCATTATGAACAACTCACGATTTACATTGATATGAATATATCAAGTCAGAGGACGTGTTTGTATTTTATGTAATATGAAAACTTTTCAATTCATGAAATATGTTATTAATGAGACTATAGATCTGTTTAAGCCATCACATTAACAGCCTATAACAATACCCTGCTCGACATAGGCAAGAAGAAGAAAGCAGGCTTGTAACAAGTTTGCCTTCTCTTCGCAGTAATGTTGCCCTACGAAGTTTGTTTTCTTAGTTGCATCTTACGATGAAAATGGGATGAATAAATCTGTGAAACACATGAATCTATCACATGGTTGTAATAAATGTAGGTCACTTGATGGTGGTCACTTACCATCAAGTGATCCATCTGTTCGTTTACCTTCTTTACCATAAAAAGTAAATTTGTACGTTTTAAATAATATGTAAATTAGAGTCCAAAAAAGCTGTTAAGAAAACAAGTAAATTAATAATTATCGTATATAATGACTTAACTAAAACATTGAGTTAATAACGAAATAAGTGTTAAAATTTAATAATTAAAATAATGTTCAAAAAGAGATAATGGCTCTTAGTTTTTGATAGGTATAACGAAACGCCGTGATATATTAATTAAAACGCGAAATCATTGATCATTGTACTTATTGTATTTTCCTTCAAACATTAAATCGAGAATAAAAAATTTCAATTAGATGCAATTAAACTTTAACCAAAGGTAAATCAAGTTATTAAAAACAATTAGTTTGTAAATAAAACCGTTAGTTATTGTATAAATTATACTCGGCACGTTCGATTTTATTTGATATCGAAAACCAATCAAGTTCGGAAGGTCTTCCTAGTCACAAGTTACTCTAGCTCTATGTTAGTATGCGGAAAACTGCAACTATTGATCACGATGGGTTGCACTTTGTTAGACGACCTCGAACATTTTACGACAGGAAACCAATAAAACTATAATACCTGGACGTTGACAAAGCACGAGTTAATTATGTATGAATAGATTGAACAGTCGCCGTGGATTCATATAATAATACATGAATAGTATATTCTACAAGGTATATACTACATATTCAAGATAGCTTCGACTTTAACTAAGCACCACATGTATTCAGATTAACGATCACCATTTTATTTTATTTATTATTTTTATTTTAAGCAAGCATGAATAGAACCCAAGAGTTGTGGTCACCATACTATGTAATTGCGAATGCAGACCACGCAGTATGGTGACCCACACTATGGCTGTCTAGTAAGATGCGTTTTCACGCCTCGCTTGGGGACGTAAAGGGCACGACAGTCATCGTGGCATTGTATTGCGCACACTTACCACGACCACTGTCACCCCTGCATCAATAGGCCTCCGGTCTCGGACTTACAAACGAAACACGACAGCACATACGCTGTCGCTTTAGATTAACCTTCTGTGGGATGGTAGTACTGCCCCGGTTGAGCCGGCCCGTTCGTGCTGAAATCAGCGTGGCTCTACCACCTGTATTTCAAAAGGTATCACATAAACAGTTAACCTTAAACACTTTCAAAAATATCTATATATTAAAATAATCTTGTAAAAAAGAATTATCTCATCTCTAGCTGCAAATTCATTGATTTTTAGAATTCAAATACCAGTATATAAATAGGTCATCGGATCCTTCATTAATCATAAACCTGGGACTGTGCCAAAAGTTATATATTTTTCCAATCAACTAAAACTAAACTGAAATGGAAGACTGAAACACGTGAACGTTAGACCTGAGACGGTTCGATGGATGTTTCATAATTTTGTATTCTACAGTGTACCTATGAATAAGTACCACAGTATTATGTGCTATGAGTGTGCTTACATCAATTGTATTTGAAGTAAAGGTACTAACATTGTTAGTAATACACGACTACATTTAATCATCATCATTTAAACAAGGTCATCCTATTATGTCATTTAAAACTATTTTATTTATGTTATATATTGCATATAAGGTTTGCACGCAAACAGTAAATTTTTAACAATTATTGGTTATAGCAATAATTTCAATAAGCTTTATTGTTTGGTAAGAATATATCTGTTTATATTTAACCAAATAAAATATAAAATAATGTTACACTTAGTGCAATTTGATATTATATTTATCTTTACATTACCTAAGAATAAACAGAAATCAACATATTAAACGTGCATAGTACATCGTACCGCATAATAACTGAGTTCATCTAAAGAACTGTGTTAATAAAAATGTAGAGCTACTCTCGACATTTTTATCAATGAGGTTTATTCGACTGAATACTCACAACCTGTTCTTAGTAATATCTATTTGGGTATGTTTATTTTATAACTATACTAAGCTATAAATACTGTCCTATTAAGGTCCCAGATAGTCCTACTTACTTTTAGGTATTAATTTAGGGTCTAAGCAAAACTATCATTGCCCACACTATTCTTATTATGATTACTATATGCTATGGTTGCGTAGAGCTTCATGTAGCCATTTTCACCTTTTAGAATACATAATAGTAACGTTACAATTTTTTTATGGTCGTATAAACTTTCAGTATTCCAAATTTAAAACAAAAAAATGGTTAAAAAGCAACAAAGTCTCCTCGTTACGTCTTAATATTATAAAAGATATCAAACATAGTCAAATGTTTGAGCATTATACTTCAAGAATTACGTAAAAGCTCTTTTCTAAAATGAAGCTTTCGTCTAACAGTGGCAGTTTTAAAGGCTGGTGATAATTACATTTCAAATACGTTAATGTAAAAATAAATCTGACAATAACACAAGCATAAAAGGGAAAAGCCACATATATAGCTGTGCTAAGAAAAGTTTCTTAAAGAAATATATTATCCACAAACCAACAAAGGAAAATCATCGTGTCTGGTAAACAAGGTCTATATATGTATGTATATAATAAGTTATAATTATAAAAGGCGATGCATAATCTTCTAACGGGATGTACATGTAAGGCTTTAAGAAGTAGGACGTAGAGTTGCGCAGGAGTCTTATTATACCATGTTTACGATGCTGCAATGTTTTCGAAATCTTTTTGAGTGCGTCCCGTTTGAATCATAAAGCTTGTACATGTTTTACAAATAAATTATCTGACACCGGAAAATATAATTTTATCAGACTTTTGCATTATAATGCATAACAAATTACAATCGCTCTACAAGTGTGGGTTGAAAAGTAAATGATTATTTGTTAACTATTCTATTCATTCATTGAAATTTCAATGTAATGTTTTTTAGAGTGTAGTAAAGTATGAAAAATATCTAAGAATATTTTCAAGCGAATAATCCGGAGTAACACTCGTCATTTTTCAAAGGTTTAAGTACACAAATACTTAAATTAATGAGTAACTTTCTAAATGTGTCAGTGCATCTTTTTGGGAGACTAAGGAAAAACTATATTGAAAAATATAAAGAAATATATTTCTAAGAAATTCATCTAAAATAATGCATCTCTACCACAAATAGAGACATTCAGTAGGTCACTGTATAAAATACCACAAATCAAAGTTTATTAAGGCAATAAACCACATGTTCAATAAAAATAGAAATTGTACATCCAATTACCACAAACTTATAGCCAAAGTATGAATAAGAAATGAATGGAAATAAATGAGAGCTGCCTGTAACACCAACAGCTAGGCTATACAGGTGATTGTTATGATGTGTGAATCGAACTGAGTTAATTTCATTCGTCCCATATAAATGTCGTTCTTACTTTGAGTTCAATCTCTATTCATTGATGTATGAAATTTGCAACATAAAAGCAAGATCATGCGGTATCTAACCTTTCACAATAATTTAGATAATTTACCGATAATTTACTTGCATGTAAATGTCTTTAAATTGTATTGCGAAAAGAAATGTGATGACTTTATATAAAGCTATAGAACGAAGAAGCAGCAACAAAAAAGTAGTACAGTGTAATCCAGTGAGGTTAACATTCGTTTTGTAAGACACACCTACAATAAAGTCAACACGTATACCTACATAAAATATATAAACCTCCAAAGTTTCGCAGATATGGCTCCTCGTCGAGTATTTGTGGGTGTGGAGAACCTGTTTCGATATCACAAAAGACTCTAAAACGAAAAATAAAACTAAAGAAATGTGAGCAACAAGAAACCGTTTCGATATCATGTCGCGCGATATTTTTGGATTCATATAATGTAAATATTGTTTTAAGAACATGATTTATGGATTATTTAACTTGTTATGTTTGCTTGAACACCCGGTTTCAACACATTATCGATGTATTGATACGATAATCATGAAACTGACCTATATTTATAGAGAAAAATTAATGAAAGGAGTTTATGCAGGTAATAATTCATATGTTTGGGCCCTCAGAATTGTTAAGAGTTCAAAATAGAAAAGGTTTTAAAGTTTTTAGTACTTAAAGGGCCAAATAACTTATATCATGAAAAAGTAAAATCAGTTTTTTTCTTTCGTATACCGCACAGGCTACATTGACTTTTCAGATGACAACATGCCGAAGTAGTCTGTCTCTTGTATTACATCCCACCTAGCCAAGTTACCATTCTATAAACCTGAACGTTATTAGAAAACTAGCAAATGTATTGATATAACTTCTCTCAATGCTAAGTAACGTGATTATAATAAAATATTAGCAGATAATACAATAGAATAGAGGCGTTAGCGATTATAGAAAGAGAATCGACAAGAAACTCTTGTAATTTTACTAAGGGGACCATAAACGGTTCCAGTCCCATAATCAGCTGACATATCTACTCGTTTATTCTTATATGGTAAAAAATATCAAAAAGTCTTTAAACCTTGTATACCTACCCGGTTAGATAAGGCAACGATTGCAACTGTATGAATCCGTCGATAACGAGTAACAATAGAACAAGACTACTTTTAGATCTTAATAAATATTATTTTCAAATCACCACAGTCTGGCGAGACAATAGATTGAGAATTAACACAAATTAAAATTAAAACGATGTGAAATATTAAGTCGGTTCTAATCTATGCTACCCACACAGAGGTTCGTGCCTCAATGCCTGTCTGAAATGATAAGTGCGATAATTCAAGAAAGAAGTCTAAAACGCACGTTTACATTTATATGGGTCATTGAATTTTACGATTCTTTGTTCGTTTAAATGAGTGTGTGGTTTAAAAGTAATTACTTAATTTATCTAATGCGCTTTTTACTAAAATATTTTTTGTAATATTTTCCCTTTTTGATTATAGAAATGACATTTTTTAAAGACAACACCTGTATTTAGACTTTAAAAACATACATGAAACGGATACAAAGAATACCCAGACGCATTTTCAAAATTTTTGAATTTTTGGAACACACAAAGCGTTCTCTCATGTCGTGTTCGAGTACCTGTGCAACAGTGTTTAGTACAGTATAGTACATTATCTTTGCGTAAACTTTATAAAAGCAGTTTTACTGTTTTACAGTTACACTTGCAATGTTTATCTACAAGTTATTTGTAACATTGAAGCTATCAATTTCATGTGAAAGGTCTTCTAAGAATAAATAATACGAGGGTCCTAAAATGCAATCAATGGTAGTCGAACGATGTCTATATTTAACTTAATCTTAAATTTATTACTTAATTAATCTCACTTAATATTATTTTTCAATCTTAATCTTACAAAATTAATAGAGGATTTATCTTTAATTCTACAACAAACTTATAAAGAAATCTTGTGAAAATAGTAAGTAAAAACATTTACTTTGATAATGCTTAGCTACTTAAACAATCTATTTTGGTCTGAAAGTTATCTCGAAGAAATATTAAGTGGCATGTAAAATACATAGTAATATCTGTCTGATATGCTATTATAATCACATTAACTCTCACATTAATTCAGCCATTGTTGAATTATCTTGCATAAGAACCATTAAATAAGTGTATAATTTATGTTAGCGTGAGATATAATAAAAAGTGTTGAGGATGAAGTAGATAAAAGACTAATTAAAATGTGCTAAGCACATAGATACAACAGGAAACGATCACATGCAATATGCAAAAAAACTCATGTATATTCAAACAAGTTGTCTTTTACTTTTAATGTTTCTGTTTATATATCCAATAAACAGTTCGTTGACAATTTTTTTTAAATATATTTGTTTAATGTTAAGTCGACGTCGCCATCGTAGTAAAAATCTGTTTGAGTTATAATATACCATGAAGCTTTAGAGGTCATACTCGTATGTATCAAAGTACGATATTTACAGTGTAAAGAGGCCTTGATGAAGACACAGTAATTGCCGGCGACTCGATTAAGGCTCTTTACGACGTCGTCGGCACTCCGCTGGTAAGATTTATAGACCACAACACTCAAAGCAATAATTTCCGCACTTCATCGTGAGGAAATTTAATCTATTGTCTGGAGATTAAAACTTCGCAGCAATACAAAATTCTTATGAAATTACCCAGTAATGGAAATGATAGTGTCGCGACCAGAAATCTTAAGTAGTTGATTTAACTTATGTATTTCGTTTTCATACTTTTTATTAATTCAAATGTACAATATGCTTAAGTTGACAGTAGCACAATTTATCCTTAAGCCAATACCGCTATGAGTCACAAAACTGTTGTACCATATGTTAAGCCATACATGAATAACCTAAATACAATGAAAATAATAACACTTGTCAAAACAATTGTGATATTTTGGTTCATTCATTTTATTTAGAAACTATGCAAAATGAAGTTAAGTTTTGTCTTACTAATGGCGATGCATTAACAGACATGTTTACATAGAGAAAAATAGGCAAGCAATGGGACCCCTTGACGGATCACTTTAATGGTTTTGCCGAGCCGAACTTTGGCAATAATCTTGTAAACTGATGAACCGTAGAGATTTCTAAATAACAAAAAATCTATTAAATAATAAAAAAAATAACTTCACACACGGCAGTGTCGTCCAAAACAAGGTAAGTCCTGATATTAATGTGGACTATTACTGTAACTTGCTATTTTTTGGTTAACAAATACCGCTATAACACAGTTCATAGTATCATTGTTAACACCTCGAACAAAATAAGTTGCACAATCGTATTTACTAATTCAGGGAATTACCCTGATGATAAACTTAAAAGTCAAAAGTAATATTATCAAAGGAAACTTCATCTTTCTAGATTTAGTGCCTATTTCATCTCTTTGCTTTGAAGTTACAGAGTTTCCTTATTAATTATTATTTTACAACTTTATTTACCTTTATATAAATTTATTAACACCTATGTTATATATACGTTAGAGAATCATAAAACTTTGGCAACATTGTTGCTATAATATAAGACAGTTATATTATAATAGCTTTTGTCCGTGGTCCCGTCCACATGTATGTAGGTTATCGTTCTGAAAAGTAGCCCGTGTCCTTCCTCAGGAATCAAAGTATCTCCATACCAACTATTGTTAAAATTGATTCAGCAGCTTAGCCACTGCGGGACCGAACGGAAAAAAATGTGATAGTAAAACCGTAAGTGGAAAAAGTGCGTGGAATAAATCTGTGGAATAAATCTGTGGAAAAAAGTGCGTGGAATAAAACCGTTAAATGAGACGTGCGCAGGCGCGAAAGCGCGTCATGTGTGCTATTTTATTATTTTAAGGAATTTATTATTTTATTTCCTAAAATACTGAATTTCCTAAATACTTTCTTGTACTTAAATAAAAACTAATCAGCAAAATTTAAGAGAAAAATCAAGAAAACCTACATAAAATTGAGCACGATTTTTTTTGCAAATTGTGTCGATTCCACATTATCCGAAGGAACTTCGTTCCTACCTGGTGTCCCACGACACCATTCATTTTTTATGAATCAGAGTGTAATGTATGTGGATAGTAGAATTTGGTGAGCCGTGGGTGCCATTTTGTTTTGATGACATCTGTCAAATTTTATGTTTATCAACCAGTTGCTTATGCCAAATCACTATGGCAAGTTACACGATTGAATAGCACGTTATATTGATAAAATTTTATTCTCAAAATGAACGTTCGTTAGTGCAAACATTGCGCGCACGGCGCCCATTTTACAGCAGACGTGATGATCCTTGACAAACGCCTCTACAACATTTGGTGGTCAAATTCAAGACGATCGGTTCAGTGATTTATCAGTTGATATCCGTACGTTCAAGGAACCCAAGATCGAATGAAAATATCGCCGCGGTCTATGAAAGTGTAAGGCGGAAGCTGAAGCAGTCGATATCTAGTCGGTGTACATCCACAAAAGATCCAACTGATAAAATATCCTAAAATTCATGACCATAGACAGCGCTGTTTCTTTCACTGGGCTTCGAAACGCTTGAAAAAGACCCACATTTTGAGCAAAAAGTCATCTTCAACTACGAGGTGCATTTTTCAGGTGTTGTCAAGTAAATTGCCGTATATGGTACAACAAAACCCCACGCGAGATTCATCAGATAATGATGAATGATAATAATGATGA
Organism: Hypercompe scribonia; assembly: GCA_949316085.1. Lineage (NCBI taxonomy): Eukaryota > Metazoa > Arthropoda > Insecta > Lepidoptera > Erebidae > Hypercompe > Hypercompe scribonia. The sequence continues at coordinate 9,680,854 of OX438981.1, read as the reverse complement.
TTCAGATTTTTGGCTGCGACATCATTAGTCTTTCTGGTTTTGGAATTTAACCAACGTGGTGAAATTTTTATGGCTTAATTTAAACCGTACGATCCTACATGAGATGTGGTTCAAGCAGGAAGGCGCTACATGCCATACAGCGTACTACAGCGTACGCCACATAACATTTTGTATGAACGATTTGATAGTTTCTTGGAGTCCCAGATCTATACAAATAAACCATAGCTGACCGATGCTCTAAAACAGCAACAAAATTGAGCCGGATTTATTGGGAAGAGTCATTGACAAATTGGAACTTTCGGATCCGTGCTACCGTAAGAAACCGAGGCGAGTATTTGAACAATGTCATATTCCATTCCACAATAAATGAAGCATATGAGCTTTCATTTACAAGAAGTATTGTGTTCCAGCTTGTTATATTTGATTTCAACATCTAACCTCCCTAATTGAAAGACCTAGGTTACAATAATACAGGTACTGCTTAGTTTGGGATCAGACGGCCGCCGTGAGATGTAACTAGGTATTATTTGTTTTAATTAAATTATTAAATGAGTATCTAAACAAAAGAGCGGATGTTATTTTGTTAAACCTTTTGGTCTCTGTTACATTGTGTTCAGTTATAATATATGCAGACTATTATTAAACGACCTATTTTACCAACTGCCTGGCAAAGAAAATTTCAACGTTTCTTTTTTGATAAAACAACAAAATTTGACAGTTAAATAGATTGTATTATGAAGCCAAAGGCGGTTACTTTAAAAAATATAACTAAATTCAATATGCCTACATTATTTATACCACGATAAGTTGTAAATAACGGTAATCTTATTCCTTAACTTTCCATTCTTAGATATTTTTCTTCAAATGTATTGGTATAGTTTAAAGTTAAGTAAAAGTATTCAAATGTAACTTTTGTCTACCGACCTTTACTAAGGATCAGTCTAGTTTCATACTTGGTTTAATTACGTTCGTTATCCTGTAAAATTAATTATAAATCATGTATATGAAACGAAAGAAGAACAATACCTACTTAATTTGAAAAAAATTACGGAGTAGATAATAAACAGAAAAAACAATCCAACCGAAATGAGAACCATCTTTTTTTTTGAAGTAGGTTAAAAAATCAATATTGAACAAGTAACATTCTAAGGAATGTTACATCAATGCCGCAACAACTTTACATATTTGTCTCTGTGACAATAAACATTTTCTAAAAAAAAATAAAGTAAGATTCTAAGGCATTTTAAATTAAACTAAGTAAGTGAGTAAGTATTACATCTATGCTGTAACAGTTTTACACATTTAGCTATATTATAATATAATAATGACTCTAAACGTCATCTATATTTAAAAAGAAAGTATTTGTTTAAGGAGTTTTCATTTGCCGACTACATCGATGTCCTTTTTTATGACGACAAAATTATTGTCCATGAAATCCGTAATATTTGCTTATTGTAATGGAAATCCATTAAGGTTGACACCCACGCCAGTGCCACAGTACAATGTCTACACTCTAGAGAGATTTATATAGGACACGGTACATGTTGTGGCGCCGGATGTGGGTCAGTTAACCTCATTATGTAACACGACGACATTCGTACAATGATTTTGACATTACGTTACGATTAATAAGGATTATTTTTATTTTACTGCGTAGATCGGCAACTTGTTACTTGTAATTTGAAATGATCATCGTATTATATGTTATCTAAAGAAAGAATTGTCATTTTTTTGGGAACTGTGGAAAAACACTTTGGATTTCCGATTGGTTGGGAACTTAGCAGCCCCGGGTACTCCTTAACGACGGTAGAACTCAGATGCCCTTCATTAAGGGGGACACGGACCATGTGATTTTAATGTTTCTCCTGCATGTTTTTATCATGTAACATGATTCAACACTTGTACTCATAGACATTGAAAAATCAATGAATAGGAAGTATTAACAGAGCTTATGATAGATATCTATAATTCGATAACTATTCATTTTATCTCATGCGATCACAAATAAAATAATAATATATAATATACCAACAAGGTCACGCTGAAGTCACCTTGCATGTTATTGATTAATGGGAAGTTCTTAATACATTGCTCACGATTGTATAGTTCTTCGTTGGAAATCGACATCAACACTAAATTAAAAGCATAATGAGAGAACCTTCTAGTGAGACCTTAAGATTTGTTCAATTAAGTGTTAAAATAAGAGTGTAACGTCGAGCAAAACTGTTTACGCGGAATTCACGGATGCGTGTGAAAATCAAATCCGCTTTGATGGCTCGTGACGATTCGACTTGCTCTGAAGCGCTGTGCACAGTCTCATAGATATTTAGTTACGTAATAAACGCGCTGGCATATAGGTTTAGATCGTTACCTTTAAACATGTGTTTGTCTGCGGCCGTGGTCAGTGCACATCAGTGTAGGCGTGGCCTCGGTCCGCGAACTACCTCTCTGATTGGCGGAACATAAAAGGCAGTTGCATTTCACTACATACTTGTTGTGAATGCTAATTACATAGCTAATTTTTCAAATTACACACAGCTAGCTGAACTGTGCGTTTTATCGGCTGTTAGCACACTTAACGCACTTACTATTGCGAAAAATACACCATGAAACTTTATTCTTGTTGTGTCGACAAATTACACATAAAACATAAGTGATCCTATCACCTCATATAACTAAGCAAAACGATAGAATATCTCACAAATAATGTTCAGATCCCATTTTCTGTAAATATATCACTAACGAATGTATGTATTTTTAGGTATTCATTTGTATAAATATATCTACAGATAAATAAAAAAAGAGTCCATAATAATTTGATCCAACAAAAATAACATTAAAATGAAATACATCTTAACTTGTTGGTCGATATTGTAATAGTTATGATATGTAGCTAATCAACATCATCATCAACAGCCTCCAACAGTCCACTGCTGGGCATAGGCTTCTCCTTAGTAAAGAGGTATCGGGTTAGTTTTAAGTTTTCTTTCTCTTTACGGTGATGTTGTCTTGCATGCTTTGTTCCCTTAGTCACCTTTCACGGCACTCACGGGAAGAACAGAGGTAGTAACACTCTGTATTCTTAAGCCGTCACCACACAGAGATTATAGGTAATGGTAAAACAGAAACATATCATTAAGAAACATAAAAATGTAACACATTAGGATAATAAAATATTTTTATTGTATACAATTGAAAATGCATGTAACATTTTGTTGACAAGTTTTATTATCATCGTCTCAATAACTTTTCTAGTAATCATATTATCGCTTGCTTGGAAAATATATCATTATATAGAATGGGTCAAAATTCGTTCAAAAATCAGCGAAGAGATGTCGGCGATCTCCCAGTCTCTACCAACGAATATTCGAAAATTTTGGTGCTCGGTTAGAAAAATGCAAACGTCAAAATTTAGAAAATGTAAAGTTCTTAAAAAATGAATTCCAACTACATAATTAGTTTTCTTATAAATAAACAATTTTTATACTTTATCAAATGGTTTTTTTTATACGATTTTTGCAAATGTTAACTAATTTGTGGTCTATCCTATACATTGTTGCCACATTGGTATCGCAAGTAAAATATATTGGTTGTGAAAAACATGACAAACAATTCCAATAACTGATAATTTCATCGTCAGAGATAGAGCTGTTTTTAACCGACATCGAAAAAGGATCTCAGTGTGATGGTATTTTTTCTTTTTATCTCAGAGCTTCATCATTTATAAAGCAATTTGGAAGGTTATTTATCATTTAGGAGTACATGTTTCCCATTTGGTCCGATTCATATTTATAGAAAGAATATCTACCACTATCACAATGTTGGTGCATTGAAGTCTAAGTTTAAGTTTCAATTTAAAAAAAAAATAGTTACCATTTTACGCATTGAAATAAATGTGAGTTACTTAGTAACTTATACAAATGCATAATAGTATGATTATGCTTTTATAATCATAGATTGACTGTAATTCTGTATTTGACATAACAGAAGAAAAATAACTACATACTACTAGGTATATTTTTTTATTAGCTGGGCTCTCATCAATGAAGTATTTTGCGCTTTCCTCCTCTTTCTAACTTACTGATAGCATAAGTATTAAATATAAACTCACACCATGTATGAAACACCAACTAATAAAAGACGATTGAAAATAAGGAAAATAGCACATATCACATTGTTCACTTGTTACACTTACACTATCGTGAATTGATATACAATAATCATATCGAAAGTGTTCTTACAGTTTTTTATTCATTATTACATAACACACACATACATTTCTATTTTTTAACATATAATTATTTCTCCGTGCGGTGCCAAATCAAGAAACCAGAGTGTCGCCACATCTGTTCTTCTCGTGGGTATTGTAAAAGGCGACTAAGAAAACAAATTTGACTGCACGATTGGCCTAGTGGTTTAAGCTGTCGCCATGCCGCTCTCCACTTCGAGTGTTGTGAGTTCAAATCCTACATGGGACAACACTTTGTGTGATCCACAAATTATTGTTCTGAGTCTGGGTGTTCTTTGTGCCCGTTTCTTGTAATAATGCCGGCGATGACTTTTTTTTAATAAGAGTAATAAGAATAAGAAAATATAAAAGAAAACAACTCAGTAAAGAAAAAGATAACTTGAAACAAACATACCAACCAGTCGTGTCAGCGTGGTAGTACACCAAAATTTCATTGCTAAACAGAGGCGGCCTAATATCCAGCAGATTTTATCATGGACTTTGTCACGCTGAACTACAGCACACGTTTTTCGCTGTTGTCAGTAAATTTTTTTGGTTAGCTATCCGCAGACACATTTAAAGTAATATAGTATTATTTTTTACTAGCACACACCCATTATCCCACGCAGCACGTCTCTTCTAGTACTATCTACAAATAATCCTCTAATTATTAGGAACCGTAATTACTAACGGTAACCCCGTAAATGAAAATACTATTGAATTGCCGCTCCTTGCAAATAATCTTATTGGTTTGTTTTGTTTACAGAGTTCAATACTAAAATTTTCCAGAATTTTCATATTTCTTAGCAAAATATTCGAATGAAGTGAGTCAATATCTTTGCCCACTTATTAATTACTGCTATATTTTATCAATTCAAGAGAGCGAAAACTCCGAGCGTGTCCAGTATCAATAATTAATTAATTAACAGGATGTATATGGCTGCTACGTCTTAAACAAAGAAACGACTTTAATATAATTACACGCAAAGTTTACAATTTGCATTGTGTAACTGTTTTATTCCACTTTTATATACTCTAGTAGAGCATAGTCCACTCTACATCCAGTTTCCTTAACATGGAGATTTTGGCCTATACTAGACGCAAAACTGGACAGACGGGTTACTAAACTTTTTCTCCTCTTTGCAGTGCTATTGTTCTGCGAAGTTTGCTCTCTTACTCGGTTCGAAAAATATCCACGATGAATTAAGATGGTGATATACCGAATTCTTAATCTCTCATCATTTGGACAATCGATAACTAGTTCATACTAAATTGTGACGCTGCAGCACACAGATATCTACGTGAAAACTTCAATAAGGCAAATCTCTAACATCATTTAACATTTTCAAATGCCAAATAACAACAAGCAGATCGTTCAAACCACAACTAAAATACAAAAGCAATGTTTTCAGTTGACAATGACACAAATCATAGACAAACGAATAGAACAAAGGGTTTGAATAGATAATAGAATAGAATAAATTCAAAACAAACATGCTATGAATATTTTCAAACTTGTCTAAACAACGTCCTCTTGCAATTGACTAGCGGAGCTGTGTATAGGTAGAACTAGAAGAAACCGTGTATAGATAGAAGATGAGTGTTATTTTAAAACAACCACCCTTTACAAGTCTAGGCGTCGACGCGTGTACCAGTTGATTCGTTTATGTTGTTATTAAAATTTCACTTTCAAACTTTTATTTGACTATTGATATCTGAGTTGAAATTAATATCTGAACAACATCTTACCCACAGTTTTCCTCCAAGAAAGTTTAACTAACAGTACCTGGATCTCGAGATTTCCTCGGTATTATTGTGTAATAGTCGATTCACAATTTACCTACTTTTTTTCCCATCCCTAATTTTGTCACATAGATAAGTGTCAAAACGGGCCTATTAGACAAACATTTCATTGCTTGAAAACACGGATAAAACAACGGTTTCTTTAAAAGAAACCTAGCTAGATCGATTTATCGCCCACGAAACCTCCTGCATACTAAATTTCATGAAAATCGTTCTAGCCGTTCTCGAGATTCCGATTATATAGTTTTATGCTCATATATAGATATATGCATAATATATAGACAAGAATTGCTTGTTTAAAGGTACTAACATTCACATTTAACTTACAAAATTTTCATCTCAGTACCTACTAATAGATTATATATCAGAAACAAAATGTTTATATGCTTTTTACTAAAATATATCTCATATGTTGTAGTCATATAGTGAAACTATGATACAACTACATCAATTTAAGCATTGCATTTATCATTTAGTCAATTTATTTACATTTATGATTAGTTTTATTTATGTAATAGAAGAATTTTGATAAAGCTACGAATTATTTTCAACAAGACGCAACATAGAAGCAATTTACGTAATTTCTAAGGCTGATTAAGTAAATAATTTTATTCAATAGGCGGATATACCATGCTGTACAAAGTCACAGCCCACTGTTAATAACAAAATAAGTATTATGCATCTGCTTCCTATTAACACAACGTAGTCAATTGAGTTTTAATTTAATATTACCTACGGCTACATGCTCTATGTAATATTAAATAGAAACGATAAATCTGCTTCATAAATGGCCCTCAAGGATATCGATATGCAAGAGTGCACAACTGAGAACTAATGGTGAATTAATTGTGGTTTGTGTTAATTGTTAAAAACTCTTACATACAATGCACCGTCATTCCTCTAATATGTTTTTAATTTAGGAAGTCAGTGTTTTGTCATTGGCTGTACTATATTAACAATATATTAAAAGATTTACGTGTTTTATTTGTTTATCTTTAGCACGTTTTGCCTTAACAATAAGAGACTTGGTATGACACCGTTCTCACATACATTTTTATTGTTATATATTTTTAGAAGTCCTGTGTTAGATTTTTTGTGTAGACAAGATCAAGTAAACAACTAGGAGATTAGTTTGAAATGTCGTACTTCAATAATATAGCTATATGGTCTTCACTGCGCGCAAAGTAATGAAGTAACAAGGAGAGTTGCCGATTTTGGGGCCTGTGGGCGCTACTTTTGAGTAAAACGACTTTCAACATTAGTATTGTAACATAAAATTAACAATTAAGAATGACAATGTACAGAGTCAGTAGTTACTAATGGATAACCCGTTAATTTGAGGTCACCCTGGTAATATTTATGTAAAATAATAAACACTTTTATATATTTTTAAAGTTTTGCTGCTTCGCGCCTTTATCGTATTCTGATTTTTCAAATAATTATACATATAATAACAATAAATATACAAAGTGCTTGTACTAATCTTATTTTTAAATATTTACAATTTTTAAACGCATAACTGTTTTGGCATTCCATTCTGGACCGAATACACTAAGAGGAATGGGCCTCTAACGAACGCTTAAATATTCAATGTTTTTGGTAAAACTAATAAACGTTACAGGATACGTTTAAATTAGTTATATAAAAATAAATACATCCTAAAGAGTATGCTACTTACTAAATAACGATATACAGGTACTCGCAACCTAATGAGAAGTTTCATAGCTATGAATCGATTATCATAGTTTTACTACGGCTTTAGTAGTAATATTTGACATCAAATGATCGATTAATATTTTATCATTGGCTGGACATTTACTAATCGTAATCTAAGTATTACGACACCAAGATTTCCTTCACCTTTTAACCCGTTGTCTTTTAAATGTAAATTTACATATTAAACTCGTCTCGATACGCCTAATCTGACAATGACTTTCCATACTACTAACAAGGGTAACCAGTTACCACCTCAAATATAATTGGAAACGAACAGTCGATGTAGCACATAGTTTAGTTGCTTAAAGCTTTATTGTTAAGTAATTCGAGATTGTTTGTTAACCAAAACACTCCACAGCTGCATATGCGCACATTCCTAGTAAATTACTACCTGACTTGCAAACAGAACGAAATATTATATTTTGATGAGTCGATAGGGCATTCCCCTTTCTATGTTTATAGAATAACATTCCGTATGAGGACTTAGCGTCATACTGGTTACTATAATATGTTCCTTATTTGCATCTACATACGAAAATATAACAGATAAACTAGATGGTAACTATCCAATCATTGAAAACGACAATAGCAGCGTAACAATTTTCAATTTATCAGCGAAATGAAAATGTTCGACCCGCATTGTTTCAGTTAAAACTAAGTTAAATGAATTTCCACTTTAAAAGTAGGTTCATCATCTATCAGAAACTAGAAAATATTTATCAAAAGGAATGATTTAAGTGTGTGTTTAAATAGACATCAATAAATATTGTGGGTAACGCGATGACTGCACGTAGGGCGTAGTGATTTGGGCGGTCGACACTCCGCGTCCTACTGCTCTAAGTGTTGTGGGTTTAAATCCCACATCGCACAACACTTTTGTGTTCCACAAATTGCTGTTCTATTTCTGGGTATTCTTTGTGTCCGTTTCCTGTTTGTTTATAAAATTCCCCGCGACACAGGATATACTCCTGGTGCAAGAGTTGTCTTTTAAAAAAATGTACAAAAAATAAACAAAATCAATTTCAGCGTTACAGTAATATTTTACAATGTATTTGTAGCTTTCATGCTTGGCAACATGCCCGCGTTCCTATTAAGTTTTCAAAAGAATAAAGCGCCAGTTTCTTGTTAATGGATGCAAAACTAACCTTAATCCTAACCTTTTTAGACATGTCATGTCGATTGTGAAAGCCTAGGTCCAATCCTGATGCATTGTTTGTATGTAAAATCTTAGACCATTGTTATGGTTTCAAAATGATGAAAAAGTAATGACCAACTGTTGGCAACTCAATTTTTTTCACTGTTGATGTGTGTGTGAGCTGCTTGCACGCATTGTTTAATAGTACATGTATAAATTAATTAAAGGTTCTTTTCCAATTTTTTTTTGCACAAAGCAAGAAAATTTACGATATTTGGATATATTCGTCTACCTACCACTTAGGTAATATGCATTTTTAACAATAATAATATTTCGGACATCTGACAGCGCTATCTAGTCCCAACCTAAGCAAAGCTTCTACTATGAGTACCAGACAACTGACATAAATAAATATATACTTTTTTATTTTGTAAATACACATATACCATACATAGGAAACACTCAAACTCCGAAACAAATATTTGCAGATTATACAAACATTTGGTCTAACCCAGGAATAGAACCCGAGACCTCAAGCACAGCAGTCGCATACACTGCCACTGCGCCAACAAGGCAGTCAAAACAACAAAACATTATTCATATGGTAAGTATTTAAGTCCTTTACTGGAATGTGTTTCTGTATAACTTTCAGGTTTATATAACACGTTTTATGTACGTATTTAAATGTTCAAATAATGTGTTTAAATGCTCTACAAAATGTTTGACAGATATTGACCTATTTAACGGGTGCTTTATTCTTACGAAATAAAATGCAAATGGCTTACAGACTGCTGTACTAGCGATCTTTTCTGTAAGTGCGCCGTGTCTTATCAAATAAAATGGAAATCCCTATTTTTTGTTTTACAGTGATACCTATTCGCGATAAAATTAATGGTGGTGCGCTCTAACTCGTTCCAAACGTCAGGAAATAGAAAGTATTGTAACCTTTTTAAATTCCTTTATCACAAATAAGTCCCGGTGTACAACAAAACTGAAAGACTAAAAACGACTATCCCCAATTTTTGCGTCGAAGAAGATCAATTCTAAATTGTGTCCTATTTTATTTATAGTTATTCTTTTCGCTTCAAATTCGTTATATTCGTTGTAGTTCCTGCGATATTGCTTATTTATAATGGTTCTGTTATTCTTAGAATTTCAGCGTCGTCTATAATAACTTGACCCAATTTTATTAATCCTTTATGATGCACTCTTGTTGTTCAAATTGTAACAATGTACTTGTTCCATCTCTTTAGAAACAATACGGTAGTTTAAAATATATTTGTCTTTTAATGTAAGATTTTGGTTTTTTACTTCTTTTCTCGATTTATGGTATTTTTATTTTTTCCCCTTTAACATCTTCATGAATTTTAAAGCTTATATGTTTTGCTTTTCGTTGTATAATTAATACCCAACTCTTTCAAAAGATTCTGATTGTAGACTTAATTCTACATATTTAGGATCTATTCTAAGCTAATTCAATACATGTCCGATCTTAAATATTTTACGTTTTCTGATCTAAGTATATATTATTTTGACAAATCATATTTAGATTCTCTATAATCATTACGCAACTCAATTTTTTATAATTTTAAATTCATTGTAAATGTATACCTATTGTATAATGCTTGCTTAAATCTATGATCGGATACATTTGTGTTAGATACAAGTGAAATACATGTTAAAGTGATATTTGTACACACATATGTTGCCAATGATAAATAAGCCTACCAGGTACTTCTATGATTACCGGGTATATTGAACGCTGTTGATGTTACTCACTATATTTTCTTATATAAACGCTTGTAACACCTTGACAGATTGATTGACAGTAAGATATTGTAGACAGACAAGCCTAACTTAAAAAAGTTTTGTTAATATAACACCATAATTAAACATTTTTATAGTGATAATATGTTTGGTATTATTTAAGGGAACATTACAAAATGTGAAACAGAAAAAAATATAAAAATGTGTAATAAGTTACGTTTAGCTGTAATAAATAATATTACTAATTTTGTGGTTCAAAAACTCTCTAAACTGACTAAAAATTAATTTCATCCTGTCCAATGATGTTCTAGTTGTCAAAGAGTGACTAAAATTAGAAATATATCACTAAAAACAGACATCATCTAAGTACATTTAGCATATGAGAAATTGATTCACTAAAATAAAAGAATAGAAGATAATTTTAGAGAAATTTTAGTCTAGTGACGCAACAACAGAATTAGCACCAACATATAACTACTTGCTAAAGTATTTTAATGATAATATATCATTAAAATACTTTAGCATGTTATATAGAGATATCAATAAATAAAATTAAAACAAATGAACAATTTGTCTCGAATTTATTGAGACAGTAACGGTATTCAGTAGCGGCCATGTAAATATTTAGAAATCGTTTTATAAATATTGACGCCTAGAACAAATAAAACGTTTTATAAATGTACATTTTTTCTTTGTGTTAGAACTTTGTTTTACTATCTTTATAAATCATTGTTTTATGTTTCATTTTAAAATACAACTAAAAATATCAATCAATATCCCAACAATGAACTGAAATATAAATATTTTTTTAAGTCGGTTAAAGAAGATTAATGAGAAAAAAATCTATATTTGTCTAATAGAATATCGTATGTGTAACAATTTACATACATGCTGAAATTAAATTAAGTTTTTTTATTTCATCAGTTTTTAAATTACCATCTTCAATCATCATCACAAAAATATTAAAGTAAAAATATTTAAATAATGGTTCACTTTCACATACGAATTTCTTTAAACAACATGACTTGTGCTATCAACCCTTACAAGATTATGTTCTAATTCAAAATCATATATACATACGGGTATCTACGAGTATATAGGTACGTACATACACTTAGCTTAGTACAAACTAAGTAAAGATACCGATGTTAGATGTATAATATCTACATAAAAATAAATAAACCAAACTGTTTACATTACGCATATTATATTATAGAGCACATATTTTTTAAATCAACCTGAGCCGGACACTTGGCTGTACTCCAACATCCAATGTTTTGCAAAGTCAGAAAGTATAACGTATATAAAAGAGGGATTACTCTGCACAATAATTCATAAGTATATGAAGAAAACACTAAAGCAATAAGTAGGAAATTAATTAAGACATGTCAAATTGACGTTAAAGACCACGAGTGAGAGAGTTTGCGTTTAAGAACGCGAGAAGACAGCAATTGGTCTTTAGATACTTTATTTTAGTTAGTTCTAGTTAAGAACTTCTGGCCATTAGGTTGTAGGCTTGGGACTGGACTACAAAACTATTTTCTCGCCTATACTTTTATATGCTGCATACATGATGTTACTACAAAACGGATATTAAGAAAATAGATAACTTGCGCATTAAGTACAGGGCTATGTTTCAAAAATCGAGGTTTTACGTCAAGCGAATCTACCCAAAGTAAAAGCACTTATAATAAAGCAGCAGTTGAAATAGACCGACCACGTACCACGCACGAGTAATAGCAGGTTGCCAAAAGCAATCTTCTATTCTGAGGTAACGTATTGAAGGCACATACAATGCGATCAATATTTCCAATACAAAGACGTTCTCAGGCGTAACCTCCTCGCCTACGCATACCAACAGATGCCTGGGAGCAGCGTACTGGTCCAGATTCGAGTGGTAAAGCACAGTCAGTGCGGGTGTCAACAGGTTCGAGACCGCCCACTTGAAGGGTCTTGATCTTGCTCAGGAGCAGATCTGCCTAGTCCCTCGAGTAGTACTTTCAACTCGGATGGCCAGCTCTATTATGCGCAATGCAACTGGATTTTCAAAATCATGTTCGGGTTTGGCTAATCTCCGTTGAGACTATTTCTAAATTAATTCAACAATCTAAAAATGGTGATCGCGTTATGTACTCATAATTCAACATATATTGTGTTTCTGCAGGTCTGGCCTAAACAAATATGTATGTACTAAGTGAAACTTGTTAAGGTTTTTGTAAATATTAGATTTAAGAGCTTCTCAAGTAACGTATACAAATAAAATGTTGCCTGGCAAGATCTTAAAAAGTTAAATTTCGAACTAAGTTTCGGTATTAGTGCAAACAAAATATATAAACGCAGTAGCGAGACTACATACACGTGCGTGTCACAACCGACGTTCACACCCAATATACACATTAAAATTAAATAATAGCTCAAGGCCCACTGGTATTTTCGTTTTATTACGGCAACAGCTTTCCGCTACGAGCGTTGATCGCATTTTTTTTAATTCATGCGACGCGCAGGGCTGTCTCCAATTATTTTCTTCTACATATTTTCGCTACAGCTTTAACAAAAAAGCTGTCTGATTGTATACCTATAAATAAATGTTTGAAAATATTTGAAATCCAAAACATTGCCATACATTAGTAAAAGTGCAAAAAATTGTTTCCACAGAGAGGTTCCAAGTTTTGCACCTAAGACATTTATATGGTAGTCGATGTTTCCGTCACTTACGGGCCAATTGAATTTTTTTATTTACATGTAAGTGCCATTTCGAAATCGTACAATTGGTTTTAGAAAAATCGTCGGCAACCCTATTTACTTTCTCTACTTGGCACATCCTCACCGTGGTGTTTGTTAAAATAATAAGCTCCTAAATTAATCACACAGCTGCATTATTTGGCTTCACCTATATAAATAGAAACTGATTGATTTAACCATTCAGTATCTTAAATGGCCAAGTAATTTATTAATATCATGTTATATGTCGTTGCGTATTAACCCTTGGACATCTGTCACATTAATAACTATATTTTTATTATCTATAATGTTGCCTTCATATTCCCGCGATATTGAGTTAATAGCAGAGAACGTCTTTAAACATATGTGTGCAGTAATGTGGTCTACCGCAGACGATTATTAGAGGTCACAGAAATAAAACGTGTATTGAATAAATTTCTAACAATAACTTAAAAATATTTTTCTGTTTCCATTTGCTAAAGATGTTTTATAAATTCGCAGTGTAAATTTCTCTGCGTAGGCCAACGCTGACATATTATGACAATTTCGAACCGTAGAATATTTTACGAATACGTTAATTTCAATTCATTCATTGAAACATTTATTCCATTGGTGTTTTTTTGGTTGGTTTAGTGGGCGGTCCACGATTACGTAACATTTAATAAATGAGTTTGACGTTTCGAAACATATAGTTTGGAGCAATAAAATCTCCTCCGTGGTTTAGTTGTGCTTTATGGTATATTTTGAAAATTCTACGAACGGTGGTTCAACACTATTCATATTATATTAAACCTCTGATAGTCAGTTTACTACGATGTTTGTTTTCAAATATTTCTTATTTCTTCTCTGGTTTAATAATTATATCCTAAAACTTGGACATTATCGTACATATTTTACAAAAAAGCAAATTCGTTTGCGTAGCTTAAATAATAATAAAAGCCAAAGTGGTTGGTTTAAGCTCCATAGTCTAGAATTTTCCTATATCCGCACCCGACAAGGCGACAAGCCAATTCTATGCGGCATACTTTGGCCTGAAAACAAATAAACTATGTAAATGTTAAAAATTAATTTAGCAAATAATAGCGTGTCTCTGTATACTTATTCAGATAACAGACTAGGCGGTTCTCCCTTGAGAAGGCCCATCGTAATGAATTACCTTTGGCTGGCAACAATAACTTCCAAATAACAATCGACCTTCGTCTTTATATTGTTTTGAAATTATCAACTGTTCAAGCACAGTTGCTTTATATTTTGAGAATAGAAGAAATGTATTAAAATATTATATATTCCAGGAAAATTGTTAAAGGAATATTTCAAGTTGTGTATGTTCTCCACTGTCTATTATTTAAGAAAATAGTTCTTAAAACAAGAGTTTTGAACCGAGAAAGCTATGTGATCAATTCAAAAATCATTTTTTTTTTAATTCATTGTGACAAAGTATAAGTTAATTTAAAAAATCGACGATTACCTATAATATTTTTCTATAACTCATATAAAAATGGTTTGATTTCGAAGTAATTAGTATTAAATCAAGAATAATATAGTAAACTAAGATTTTAAAAGCGATTCCGCCATATTTTGAAGATATTCGAACCATATGACATATTTCACGTATTTTATTCGAATCTCTGAAATATTTTAATACCTACAATAACAATACAATATACTAATTACTATTATATACGTGTAGGTATGGAGCGTAAGAATAACTTGGTTTAATGAAAAAATTATTTTCTATTGGGTGTGGTAACACTAATGTCAAAACTAGAGATATTTCCAAAAACTAGAACTTTAACCTTAAATTAAGTTAGTTAAATCTAATAATCATTGATGAAGTAGTTCATCATTTTGATGTATTTTACGTCTGAATACAAAGTGGTTTTACGGATTTACATAATTAACAACGATAAAAGAGACAACTTTGTCTCAAACTTTAATAATATTTTATTTTATTGTACATAAAAAAAAAGTTTTTTAATATAATTTGTATTTTAATGAAATTAAATTTTATTATGATACAAAATTTGTTTAAGGTATCAAGTTTAAGGAGTTAGCGACATTTCCTAACTGTACGTTTATACAAAACGATTTATACAAAAACAATTTTACTTGTTCCAAAACTTAATTATTGTTTGAGGTTCACTCATGAGATATGTAACATAGCTGTTAAGTATCCAAATAATTAAATAAAAACAGTTTCCCGAATCGCTATTTAACAAACTCAAACTCATCAAAATTCACGGCAAAAGCCTGAAGGACATAGATTTTAATAGTAGTAATATTTATACTGCTACTATTCATTAGGTGTAACGTCTGTAACTAAAGAAGATTCATAAAGATATTAAAACAATGTCCACCCACACACAACCTTCACGTTTCCAACTAAAATACTTTCCAACATATACGATCGTGCTAAGAACAACCTTCGTAAATAAACTGAGGACTGAAATTAAACGCATGTCAAAAATTATTAGGAAATTGATAGGTGTGTATGGGAAATAAAACTGCAATCACGAACTTCCATTTCAACTCACTTCAAAAAAAAGAGGTTCTCAATTCGATTGTATTTTATTATTTAAGTGGTAACTTCTTATTGGAGGGTAAGCCGCTTTGTTACGTAACACGTTACGGCGCCCAGCCTTACATTATCACAGCTTTCCTCAAGTTAAGCAATTTTAATATTAAATAGTTCAATTTAAATTAGTTTCAGTTATCACTTCTGTCGGGTGTCTCGAAACACATACGTTTTTTATACTTGTCATTACAAGTCTCCGTCATGGATATTTGATCTGATTCAAATTTAATAAACAATGTCTATGAGTGAAAAATTAATTAATGAACAATATAGTTTATTACATTTTATCATGATGTGACGCGCCGTAGTAGATATTATTTTTTTAATAATTAATCATTATTTTTAGTTAAATATAATTGTACAAAAAATAAAGACAGGTTTGTAAAATGAAGCTTTGAAACGTTTACACCCCTCTAATGCCGATATTTTAAAGACGATATTTTAAACAACAATCAGTAAATGACACTAAAAAGGTAATATTACATATTAATACTAAATCGAAATCAGACAACGATCACGATTACAGAAACATTACTTTTCAGAGCACAAAATAGCAAACTTCACTTACAATTTTTGTATAATATTCTACCCAAACCATTTTATTTTATATCAGCCACATTGAATATCAATTCAAGATAATTATATGTTTATAATATATTTCAAATCGCCAAGTCTTTATAGTTTGAATATATGTTCGGATTGAAGTATACTTATTAGTAAATAAAATGTTTCATATGCAATAATACGTGTGTCGCTAACGAATGAGGCCGAGTTCGTGATTAGCCACACCTATAAGAGGTTGAGGACACCGCTCAAGTTATTTTTTTTTAAATATAAATATTCCTAATTTATGAGCAATATGAGCATGTTATTTTATATTATTAATAATACAAAACGTGGTTATCAATCAGTTTGGAGATGTTCGACCTCATGCATTTTGTGGTTGCACAATCACTCAAGTGGCAACTTAAAATATTTTCCAGTTTCTTCAACTTGCCGAGTACTCATGTAATTTACTCATCTAACAAAATAACTAAGCATTTCTGGTCTCGGGTTACTCTTAACGTTAGAAAATATTGTATCTTGACGCAATGAATGAATTATTTTACAAACTGAACTCACAACTTTTGTACATTTCAAAACCTAATATTTAAGTCTATTATTAATACAGGAAATCTATCTCTGGATGCTTCAAAGTGCTAATAGATGAATATACAACATCAGTATTTAGCATTGAACTGACACTTCCTTCCAAATCGTTGATTCAAAACAAAACAAAACGGTCTTGCAAGTTTAATATAAGAAGCATTCTGACGCAGCTCATCCTTATTTTATCAGAAACAAAATGTAACCAAGTTCAAATTATTATTCTACATCAAAATGTTTAAGACAAATTATTATTGTTGTAGTCGCGATACTGTTTGACACTTTGAACTCGCACTTAACAAAAGCACCTTTCTTATCGCTCCAAACTCACTTTCCAATTAAAAGCCATTCGACGTTCGGAGTAAACACGTAGCGTAATGGACTCTCCTACTTCAGTCATTTTGATGGAACAATAGTCGGGTTGGTGTTACGTCCACTGACCTACATTTCATACTGTGTTGTTACCTATTAAAACCACACGACATAAAAAGTATCTTAAACTTTATCCAGTAAATATTCTTTTAACATAGAATATAGTCGTTTCTTTGTTCGAATTTATCGCAAAGAATAAAAAAAAGTGATAAAATTGAGCGCAAAGAGTTCCATAATGTCACGTCCCTGAGAAACTAAAACGGTGTTCTATTATACCTAGTCTTGCCATAAATATTGTAATAAAGAAAAAAGAAAATTGTTAACTGCAAATAACATTTATTACTTTTACAGTGTGTCAGTTTAATACATAAATATAAAACAATTAAAAATATAAAAAGCTTATTCGAAGTGGTCTCCATTGGCTGCAATACAGTCCTTTAAACGATGAGGCCAGTTATCAATAGAAGCACGCACTCTTTCCATGGGAAAATTCTTCACTGCCAATCGTATAGATTGTTTTAGGGACTCCAAATTATCATGGCGTTTAGAGCAAGCTGTACTCTCTAAAACTGACCACAAATCATAATCCAGCGGATTAAGATCGGGACTAGACGACGGCCAGTCTTCAGCTCTGATGAAGTCCGAAACGTTCGATTCCAACCAAGACTGCGTGGACCGAGCTTTATGACCCGGCGCCGAGTCTTGCTGGAAGGACCATACTTGGTTATTGAACATGGTGATGTTAAGGGGCTTAACTACCTTCTCAAGAATGGTATCTTGATACACTTGTGCCGATGTTTTGATACCTTTTTCACAAAAATATGGCTCAGTCACTCCTTCATAGCTAACACCCCACCAAACCATCACTGAAGTCGGATAATGTCCACGTTGCACTCTGTCGACTAATTGGGAAGCTTCCTTAGAGCTTTGAGCATAAATACGGTCATTTTGTTTGTTAAAATGTTGCTCAATTGTAAAAATTTTCTCATCCGTAAACAAAATTTTTCTGTGACCTCCCTTTGCGTACCGCTTCAGTAGTTGTTTCGATTTTACCACCCTATTCTTCTTTAAATTATCAGTTAAGAAATGGCCAGTGCGTCTCTTATAGGCTGCAAGTCCTAAGTCATCTTTTAAAATACGCGACATGGTTCTAGGTGCTATCTTCATTTCCCGAGATAAAATCTTTTGCTTTCGGACAGGATTTCTTCGAATTCTTTCCCTTACTGCTTTGACCACCTTTTTCGTACGAACACTACGTGGACGGCCAGATCTTTTTCTGTCACAAACAGAGGAGGTCTCATTGTACCTATTAATAGCCCGGTACACAAACATTTTACTAATACCAAGTGTATGGAGAGTTTTAAAAATTGCATTTGGCTCCATACCTACTTTGTGTAATGCTATCACAGCGATTCGGTTCTCTTTATCACCCCACACCATTTTAATATCGCAAAATATTTTACAATGTATTGGCGCCAAAATGAGAAAACACAATGAACAATCGTATAAAAATGACAGATTCGAAATTCAAATGTAATATTTTTTTATAATTAAGTGTAACAGTATTTATGGCCAGACTAAGTATTTACCTCATTAGCTACATTCTTCAACGGCCTGTACAAATTTGTAGTGGCGTCGCACGGCGCGTTTGAAGTGCAGACTGCGCGATAATTACAGAATTAATGATCTGATACAGAGAAGCAGTTTTTATCGCAATTAAGAGTGCGCTATCGATCGACCTACTTGCGTTCAATATTGCACTAATTTACAAGTTCCCGGGTTACCAAAATGTAAGAGACTTATGTACGTTTTGGCATTCTGATTTTATGGTTTGCTTCAGCTTTGTCTTACCAATTTTTTGTGTTTTAAATCATTTTTTTTCTTTAAGGATCTACGATGTTCGTTTCGTTTATCCATAAGCAGTATTAATCATTCTAATTAGGAGTCGCCCTCTCTTTATTTACAACGACCGTTGCAAATGTCCATTTAGCAAATAGACATCGTTTTTCATTACAAATAGTTGGACATAATCTGTGAGGCGAAAATGGAACGCCTAAATAGCACGCAAGGTTAATGTGTTTAGTGTTGCAGTATATTAAAAGCGTCAATAAGTAGTCATTTCAGTCTCGACCTGTAACCTGACTACAAAATGCGTCTTGATTCGCATGGCAATGAAACGTCTTTCTTTATCTGTGCGGTATCTTTGATGATGTTTACACGATGCATTTAACTAGCAATAATATGGATTATTGTCTTATCTTATTAAGTTACTCCAATGTGTATTGCTAGAAAACTATATATCTTTTAAGCATATAAATAAGTAGAACACGGATAGTTTATCTGCCCTTCAAATGCTTTTTAAAAGTTATATACTGGAATCCTGTCGGGTGTATTAAAAATCATATAAAGCAATTTATTCACATATTTTTGTTACTTTTTTTTATAAATAACATCAAAGGGTAATGAAAGAACGATCACAATAATTACATTTATCAAAAACTATTTCACTGAAGCTTTAAGTAGGTGCAACTTCTATGGGTAAGGGTCAGCTAGTTAGAAATGAACATATATCTGAAAGATAAAAAACAATGTTATTAAGGACTAAAATAGGTAGGTTCTCTAGATTTGGACAGCAATAACGTATAACTTGACAAAACGCTTTCCTTAATGGTTAGTAATTATGTTACTTATTTACAAAGTCGAATATTTTTCTAAATACATACTTATAGAGGTCATATTTCTATTACTATTTTCATATGCTTTTAATATTAAACGTATCAATATAAATTAGGCATCAGCATAATGAAGAAAAAAAGAAATACCAACCCATCTGCCCAGCATGGTGTAATAGGCCAAAACCTACTTTCGAAGAAAACGTTTATGTCCAGCAGTGGACTGTTAAGAGCTGTTGATGATAAGAGATATACTATGCTTAGACACAAATTCGCTACGTAACACCCAGATCATCATTTATGCTCTTAAAACAAGTTTTATAACAATTTTATGTATTATATTTTATACATTTGAAGAAAGAGAGTCAATTTAGTGTTCCTATTAAATTACCATTAAAGTTACAGCATATAACATATTGTTGATATTGTTCCAAAAGCGTATAATCTCAAGCCAACTCATATATAAAACCTTCAGCCTTACTCCTTTACCCGATTCGTTTAATTTATTGGCCGTATCTTTATCACTTAATCTTCATTAAGTCCTGCTAGATAATTTTTATCTTGGAAAATTTGCACTTGCAAATGGCCGTCCGAGTCGTCTCGGCCTGACCCGTTTGTGAGATCTCAAATATTGACCGTGAGCAAACAATCTTATCCGCGATTCCGTTTACTCTGCACTACATATAGGAATATGTACTTAACTCTATTTTATAGGTATTGGATAAAAAAAGTAAGATTGCTGGAGATAGAAGAAAAATACGTATATATTGCATTTTGTATATAAAGAAATTTTACCATTACTGCAACTATTTCGATGTCCAGAAAATAAACTAGATATCCAAATGTGTGGTATATGTTTGAAATCTTGTTTTCAGATATCAGCAATTGTTAAAAAGCCTGCAATCATTTTGCAAATCGAACCACATTTTTAGGAATCGAACGTTTTTAATAAAATTCTTATACATTAATTGTATATGATTCTGAACGCAGAAGTTAGTACTATTTACGAATAGGAAGTTAAAATTAACCTTTATTAAAAGCTCAACGCCTTTTTTATCTTTGATGTTGAGAAATGAGACCAAAAAGGATGACACAGTTTCTGAATTATTTAACGATTAAAGTTGAAATAATGGAAATTCTTCAATAATATCGACAGAAAATTCTTTTCAAGAATATAAACGATTCTGCTCAGATATTTTATATATATATATAGTCGGTGTCGTAAATATTGCACATATTATTGTCAATACCACACAATCATAAAATTCCCACAACACATCTACGTTTACTGTTATTGTCTTGACATTATTTATAGTTACTAATGATTGCTATTTTTGTATAGGATCAGATATTTCAATCGACAATATGATATGTTGTTGATAAATTAATATGCGTTGGCGGTGACAAGCGTCCTTCGATGCCCACTTCAAGTGATCGACGTCCACTCGAAAATTACCGAATACACAAAACAAATATAAACAAAACTTGAGATTGTTATGTTAAAGTTAAAATGCGTGTCAACGGTGCTCCTCCTAAATGTAGCTTTTGGTTTGACCTTCCACCAAGGGCACAGCACATTAAAGGAACATAGAATTGAAACAACCAAAAGTGTTAATTTATTACTTTTGTAAACGCATGACTTCCGCCCTGCGGAGTTGTAGGAAGCGATTAAGTACTTCTTCAATACAAAAAATATAACAAAAGTTTTATCGTACACATTATTCTCATGCTCAAATTACGTTCATGTAAAATGAAGGTTTATATGTGTCGATTGACTTGATTTATATTATTGTTAGTTGTGAATTTTCCAATATGTTTACTTAGCCTATTTGATCTAGTGAACGTGCAGGTACTCACATAATCTGTAATAGCATGATAGTCTGTAAATTACGTTTTAAAGTCGTTTATCTATACTATTTATCTTTCTTAAAACGTTAACAGTTTAAAAATGTGAAGGTTCATTATAATCATTTAACATGGTGCAGTCGTATGCATGTGTGCGTGTCTGTGTGTGTAGATGTGAATATCAAGTGTTAAAACAAACGTACTAATTAACATCCATTCAGATGTGTGGAGGCCAAGTTGATTCATGTGTGCTACTTGAATGTTCTTATCACGGATGTGTGCACTCTTGGCATTAAATGCATTATGGTATTCAAGTCACCGTGTCACAGCATAGAAATAACTTTTAACTTTAAATATTGTAACAATATAATTGTTTGTTTCCGTTGGTTTCTGCATTATGTAATATAATTGTTTTGTTTGAGAGTTCAAATACATTAGAACGTTTATAAAAACACCTGGATATTTATTACGACTGATTGTACAATTCAGATCTGGTGACCTCTATTGAAGCTGAGCGCACTGGTAAAGCGATTATTTTCGATGTACGACTGCTATAAAAATCGTTGCGTGGGCGATGAGGACCATTCATGAGTGTGTCCAGTTTTGTAATACCCCTTATGTAGTTCAATATAACTACAAATTGTTCAGATTGAAATAATAATTGTCATATTATCGCTGGCAAATCATGGATGGAGGATCAGAAAAAGGAAGATTTTGTTCTTTACAATTTACTTCATTGGTTTTTCGTTCTTGCTAAAGATCTTTGCTGTTACGGTGGCTAATAACTTATGTTTATCTGAAACTCAACAGTAATTTTTTAATCACTTTTTACTACCTTTTTATACGACTTGGTTATAGTTTAATATTGTTATCGCTACGTTTAGTAGCATTTTATTCTATGAATTTTGATCCGTTTCTTTTCTTTTCTTTTCAAATATTCTCCAGGAACAAAGGGTTTATAAAATATATTCATTTGTTTTCTTTTTAAACCGCTATTCTATCCTTATTGGGAAACATAATCACATCGTAACACTCCTTTTTATAATATCGCTATTAATGTTTTATCGGCTCTATCTTTGGATACTACCAAGATTCTTAATTTGTCTACCTAGTGCAGAAATTTCCTTTGCTACGTTCATTTATAAATATTTAGTATTCTTTTTATCATATTCATTCAAAAACCTTCCTTTAAATCTTCTGTAAAACGTAAATTGACTCCATTACAATAAAAAGTCTTAATATATTAATTGCAAAATTCTTTGACCGTTATTGGTTATTTCTTTATGCCGTGCCTCGAAGAGTATCGAAAGGCTTCAATCCTGCACCTGAACTCTCCCCTGTCGTGTTTGATAATCGTCCCATTGGATTATGAGAGTGAGGGAACAGAAAGAGCACCTGTGTTTGCGCACACCCTTGTGCTCTATAATATCGCCTGCGTAGTTGATTGGTCACCGTTGAGACTGGCCACCGTAGCCGAAATCGGCTCGGACTATGAATATATCATTATTTATTTATAAAGAATCTTTTTCAAAATCTTGGGGGTTAAGCTATCAACATATAAGAATTTCCATTGAGAAATGCACACCATCTTCCAATAACTTGTAAGTGGACTCAACATTAATATTGCCAAATCAAACATACAACTTACATAATGCAGAAAATTTGAAAACCAGAATGTAAAAACGAGCTTGCCAAGGAGTTAATTTACATTTGAGCCAAAAATACACAATGCGTTATCCATTCACATTGTAACATATAGTCCAGTAGTTGAAAATTCGTTAATTCTCTATTGTTCTATGGCTTATTGTTCGACAGTACTGGCGCCAATGAGTACGACGAGAGATGAAACATGATATGAAACTAGCTTAAATCATCCTAACGATTGAGCTCAAGTTAGCCTCAAAGATACTTCATAAACATGTCAGAAAATTTGAAATTCGTTTACATTTTTCTCAAAGATGTTAACGAATCCTTTACACACTGATGTTTATCTGTCCGCCGAGTCTTTTCAGGTCAAATTATAATAATTTAACATGTACTTTACTAGGTACATATATGATATTTTATATTCAGTAAATATTTCTTATATACCTACTATTTTTCTTTTACAATTTTAACTTGTTCAGTTTTATCTTACTTCAGTTCAGCTATTTCTGTTTCATTCTTAGTCTTAGATTATCTTTTAGCTTGATGTTATTTTGCTGTAGGAATTCTGTGAGTTTGGCTTCTTACAGCCTTAGTATTTTAGTATTATTTATATAAAGAAAACTAGCCTAAAATGCTTCAGGTCTACGTCAATTGCTCGAATCTTTTGAGTATTACGCAGTATTTGAGCATATTGTTTTTTTCAGCAATTTGTTTTAGTTTCTGTTTATATACAACGTTAAAATTTAAATATTTACTTAACTAATCCAAATCCCTAGCCAGAGCAAAGTTTTTTTATAAAAAAAATGGTCCGTTGCACTTTCAAGAGCTTGTATGTTTATATGTTTAGTTTTATTTGATAGTGACTTTGAAATTGTTACTATCGAAAATAAATAAACAACTTGGTGCATTGGCTGGTTTTGTACAGACGCCGACGGTTTATTTAATTTAACATGAAGAAGTTTGGAAGGAAGTAAGATACATTTCCACATTAAGGATCACTTCAGTATATAACGTGTTAGCATTATAATGGTTACATTTTATGCAATCTACGAATGCCAGGCAACATCAATGTACTGCTATGTGTTCGCAAATATGTCCGGAATGTGTGTTATCATCGCAATTCTTTATCTGCCTATTCCAATGTGCCGAGAAATCTAGACAAGCATTTCCTATAAAGAAATTTTGAAGAGTAATGTAGATATATCGATTAATGACAATTGATTAGTTAATAATCGTAGATCAGGATCGTTACTTAAGTTCACATCATAATAAAGTTTTATAAATTACATTTATATTGTCATATGTTATTTTATACATCTATATAATCGTCCTTAGCTATATTTCAAGAATTTTTATTTTATTAACGTTTAGTAAGAGTTTGTGAAAAAACAAATTCGTGGAGTTCCACAAGGTGCTAATCAGAACACGATAGAGTTGTTAGTTAGTATAAATAAATATATAGACTTGTATAAAAAATATGTATGGACAAAAACTTGGTTTTACCATACGTTTCTCAATTTTAAAGTGAAGCAAAGAAGTCAAGGTAACGCATTATCATGCCATCACTTACCTCAGCACGTGCCGACTGCTATTTGCCGGGTGTCCAACAAGTCCCTCTGGATGTTTCTCACGAAATTGTTCACCGCACTGAGGGCTTGCTCGGAAAACAATTTGCAGCACAGCCTCAGTTTCACTGAGATCACGATGAGGACCGCGAGTCGTATCGCATCCGCACCGCCCGGCACATCCACTACACGCCAACCGATCAAAACATAGCTCTCACGAACCTTTTCGACACACAGACTCGATTTGCAAAATTTATTCATCGCATCCGCCAAAAACACGTATATTTTTATGAGCTGCACTAAATGTACGCTCCAAACTGGATGAGGACGCGGCTCTCAAATGTTTTTTTTACGTCTGAGATGTATAAGCACCAATAAACCGAGAGGAAAACACCATCGACGCTCATGCAGCTTGGCAGCCGTCGGAAAACTCGATTTCGCACGAAACACAGAGTCGAATGCGTGCGCTCGCCGGCCACAGCACCGCGCTGTAAACAGAGAGCGCGCCTCAACAACACACGCACACATCGATACAACACGTATCATGCGCACACATGCGCAGTTACCACAGCTCGCGCACTCTGGCTTGCTACGAAAATAGATATCACGTCAACAACAGCCAATCACAGAGCGTCTCTATCACGCTACAACGGTTTGTGATCGGTTGAGGCTCCATTGATAGATTGGCTACCACAAGGAGTTTCAATTCGCGATTAACTGAAAATTTTTGATAAACTTAACTGATATGAATGTTTAACGGTCGTAATAATTCGTTTTATCTTTGAAATCGGACCAAATGTAATCGAATCAATACATATAGCGCGATCTCTACTGTGTCACTACTATGTCAGAAAACACCTACATAAATACTCAACGCAATGAAGTTTGGCGCGAATTCTTATCAGAATCATTAGTTTACGTGTTTGATTGTACCAGGTACCTATACTGAAAATTGAAGTTTAAATGACTGACCTTGAAGAAAATTATATTTTAACATATTACGAATTTACATTTTTTCATAGAAAAATAAATACTCTTTAAAAAGAATATTGCCTTTAAGTACTAAATCATTGAAAACTTAAGGATGTTTTACTTAATTGCAAACGGTTTACGTGCAATAAAATAAAGTTAGTGGCATACACACGTAGAAACAGTGTTTTACTTGTATATTGAAATCAGGGGTCACGATCACAAGTCCTTACATAATCCTATTAGTCAAAAACAAGCTCTATTCTCTAAACATTAAAATTGATATTGTATAAAATTATAGATCATAAAAAACTTATGTAATGGTGTGGCTATTACATTATAATGACGATTGTGGCTGTGTGGGTATACGTGTGTGCGTGTGCGCAGCTTTAAAATGTTGAAGGACTATTAACTCTTTATGTAGGTAGGTTTCGTGAGCTTTTATAACTAGTTATATTAATATTCGCAGTCGCATTGACTCGTATTTATCAGAACGATCGAAATTTATTCTTTTTGAAACTTTAGCAAAAACTATGTTTCGGTTCTGGTTTACGGTTTAATTTTTTAAATAAAGTTGTTTTTGTTTCGACTAAATCCTTTGTATCAAAATATTTCAAATACAACTAAGATGTAGTAGTAGTAATAACCTTATTCTCTCAATAGAAATAACCTAAACCTCTTTCCATAGTATAGCTTTACACTCTAATTTATTTTGTTGCCCAGGCAAGAAACTATTATTTAAGAAAAAAATGCCTGTGTTCTATATCGTTCTTACATAATTTAGGATTCAAAATAGATTTACACGTACGCATACAATACAAAAACAAAAAAAAACAAATATATATAATCATTGCAACCACTGGTTCACAATGAAGTTCACCATTTTTTTAAATTTACTGCATTATATAAAGTCAAAAAATGATCTAAACTTTTCCTAATAAAGGACTTAAGATCCATTAGTTGCGATTACAATAAGAGACATAATAAAATAATTATTAAAAAAGATTTCTAAACTTCTTGTTGTAAGTAGAATTTTAACTTGCATTTTCCGGTCGTAGACACGATTTCGTAGTGAAATGCCCAGAAGTAGGTATTCTTTGTCTACCTGATGATCACGATAATTTTCTGATGGAGGAATGTGTGCAAGAAACACCTTCGACCTATTGATTACTCATTTATTACCTCGAAATATTTAATGACATGTCATCCTGGTTTGATGAAGCCGCATATTAGTGACGCGCGTGTGTTATAAATCATTATAGTTTTAACAAAGGGATAAAATAATAACATTGACGTCGAATAAACATTTCTTAACAAATTTTGGCAGTATATTTAATTTTTTTCTTTAATCTTCTGTGCCCCCCTAGATGTGGCATAGAACGTCCACGGCAACTATTAAGCAAGTATTTTTACAATGTACCTAATATTTTATTTGTATAATGCAAGCAAAATCTCGAAGTCACTCTATTAAAAATTAAAAAATATATTTTTCTTTAATA
Organism: Hypercompe scribonia; assembly: GCA_949316085.1. Taxonomy (NCBI): domain Eukaryota; kingdom Metazoa; phylum Arthropoda; class Insecta; order Lepidoptera; family Erebidae; genus Hypercompe; species Hypercompe scribonia. Next base: position 9,653,194 of record OX438981.1, on the reverse strand, counting down.
TGCTATACCCCCTAGATGAGGCATAGAACGCCCACGGCAAGTATGAAAAAAAATTACCATTACCTCATTAGATACATTATACATATTTTACAGCAAAGTATTTTTATTTTTATCAAATATTAGACAGATGATTTTTAGATCGTCGTTTAAGATTGATAACGATTCAGCATGCATAAAAATATAGCTACGAATTACGAGCTAGGAATTAAGAGTGTGGGATCTGCTGTTAGTCATAGAAAAATGTTCAAAGAGCTTATTTATCCCCTAAATAATCTTGATGCAATGAGCTGTATCTCCATTAACACGTTTTCAGAATTTTATTACAAAAAAAGACATAACTTTGGAAAAAGACGGGGTACTTTTTGTCTTCTAAATTAAATTTGAAGGCAGTAGAACAGGTTAAAATGAAAATTTGTGCTAACATTAAACAAACTGCGCGGCTGTGCAGACACTCAAGCTCTTGATATCTGAAGGAGTTCCAGCTGTTCCTTGATAATTGTGTCGGTGGATACAAAAAATAACACGTCAATACGCTCAATATTTAAAAAGATACAATAAGGTCATAACCCATAAACGTTTTATTGAGAATTCCACGCCATTGTCATTCCTAAGCAGCGGAGTGGTGTTCAAGGGCAGAGCAGAATTATGGCGTTCCACAAGACGTTTCTTGGAGTCATAAATTATAATTATATAGTTCATACTTTGTCCCCAATGCAAAATACTTACAAAGAGGATGGGTAACTTCAAAATATAAAAACTTAAGGGGTTTTCTCTTAATCTAATATTGTGATGATCTGTCAAAAATTTTTTGTACAATCCAAATAACTTTCTGAAAGGAGGTGGGGACGACTCCATAGTTTTTGAGCACAAGTGTTAACTCAATCACATCCACTTTCGTTATAAGAGTATACAATACCAAGGCTTCACAGAAAATTTAATGTCTTTTGTCTATCCAGCAATCAGGCTATGTGAATTATAATTAAAGTGAGATTGAATTATAACGATAACGTTATAGTTTTTTGATACTATTTATGATTTTTTTTAATGGCTTCGATTGTGTGATAACTTTGTGCATGGAGTGCCAAAAGAGAGCCTCCACGTATGACACGTCAAAGATCTGACACGTTTGGTACATCTTGGATAGTAGATACAGCCGAAGACAAGACTTTAGGTATATTCAATATCACAATGCTCCCATCTTAGATCTAGTCCTCCGGTTTGTTTGACTACACAAGCCACCCCCAGGTTGGTAGGCTCTAGGATTTCTTGGAAGCCATACCCCCTGGCCAACACTAGAGTCATTTGGATCGTACGATTATACCTCGTCATCTCGTTGGAGACGACGACAGTTCTGGCACGTTACCCACCTTTTGATATCCTGGCAGATTTGGACGTGAGAGTTCATAACTACGAGTACTATACTAATTTCGTTTTAACCTGTATGCTTTAAACATGGAATAAATATGACGCTGAAGACTTTCACAGTAGATCTATCTATAAGTTTGGTTTGTTTTATTTCTATCTTTAAATTTATGCTAATATTATAAAATTAATTTACCCACGATACCTTGAAGATAGAGTTAACGGTGATGTCTGTGCTAGTATAACCTGTGTATGCCAGATATCGCTACCTTCATCCAACAATTAAAATTATATTATTTTTGAATATTTAGAAAGTAAAGCAGTATTTTGTCTAGAAAAGTTTAGTAAGGAATTACTTAGTAATACATCAGTAAAACAAAAACAAAAATGTTTGTAGTGTAAAACTGTTTGCACGCTATTGTGTATGTAGAGTGTTTCTGTGTGGCGTGTTTGTGTGAGTATTGTAGTGTACACCAAGTCCATTTTAGGTCACTTTCATGAACAAGCTTTCTGTTTCTTGATACGTTATATTTTTAAGGTACCTAGTCATTATATTTTACATTCTAGTCTTGATAAAAGGCATAGGTTACATAGTTGATTAAGTTTATTTTACGTCCCCTAGCGGAGTGTGAAAAAGCATCCCACGAGGCCGCTATTGTGTGGATCACCATACTGCATTGTACGAGTATGTATTCAAAATGAATATGATGACCAGAACTCTTGGATTCTGTTTATGTTTGCTAACAGGCAGAGTAGAGTCACTGTGGCAGGCTCTTTAAATACAAAAAATAAAAGAATATTTTTTTCTGCCGCTCTGGTGCTGTCATCTGTCAGTCGATAGCCAGAATCACCAACTGTAGAATAATAAAAAACAACTTGTCTATAAATCGATTTCGCTAAACAATTGTGAAGCATATGTCACTTGATTTTCATACATATTCTTAGAAATTTACCGATTTATTCTCAACTGATTACTAAGAATGTATTCAATCGATTTCTTAGTCATATAATTTATTTCAGTTTTTCTCGCTTCCTAGCTAGAAACACATCATCACATCACATCAGCCTTTCATAATCCACTGCCTAGACATTAGTCTCTCCTTAGTAAGCAAGTTTTAGCCTACACTAGCTAGATGGATTGAAAGAGGGTTTACATAAAGTTTTCCTTCTCTTCACAGTGCTGTTGCCCTGCATAACTGGTTCCCTTAGTCGTCTGTTGTGACAACAATGGGATGTATATCTTTGTATTCTTAATCCGTCACCACATGAAAACGATAGAAACATAGTACCATATTTTGTGATTTAATTACAAAAATAAAACGATTTCGTGTTATACACATTTCAATTAATTATCTGCTGGACGCCTTCTAAACTGACTGAATTATGGTGTTTAGTTACACAGCAACAAAGTAGATTATTTAACATTAATTATTATAAAAAAGAAACCCGTCTCAAAACACATCATTGTCATACTATTGTACTAAAACGCAAATTTTGTGTTAGCGATGGATTCTCAGCATTACGAGTATTTTTTATACACTTTTTTTAGCTTAACCTGTATATCTATTTGTAACCGACCTTTGTAATCGTGATTTTTAGTTTTTTAAATTATATTCATTGTTATTTTTCCACGCAAAAAGGGTAAAAAGAGCCAAAGAGCCATTGAAAATTCGGCGTATAGGGTTTATGAACTATAGCCCTAAAATATAGCAAGATCGCTGTGACAGTTGTCCCTACGTCATTTTAGAACATCATGTGATTTTACAAGATACACTTTAGGTGTGAATTTTTGTATTTATAAAGTATTGTACTTGATTTGGTAAACTGGTACGAAGAGAATGAAAATGTAGATGATACAAAATAAAATTGCTTGTTCCAAATTACTTTTAAATTTAACATTATGCTATAACGCGTCAATTACCTGAGTATATTTGTATACTGTATAAAATAAGTGTTCAGCACACATGTACGTCAGAGTGAAAAAGTTATCTGTAAAATAGATGTCAAGTATTGTATGTAATTTGTTAACTTGACCAATGTATTTTCACTTTAAGTGCAATTAAAGAAACCGTAAGTATCTACAGCTGTATGAATATTTTAAACTTTTAATAAAAAATGGTTTCTAGTTTTAAAAGGTAAATTTTTTGTGACCACAACTTTGAATTACGCATATTCTTTTAAAAACCATGATCATATGTTATGTATATTTTGTATTCAAGTTATGTTACGTATGTATCATTGTATGATCAATTATCGTACAGTTCCGCTTTTTTATGTGCGTTTTTGTTAAAATTTGCCTTCGATTCGATCACTTATGCAAATATTATAATCATGTTATGGATGACTACAACTGTTTTTAGGCTAATAAACGTCACTTATTCTTTCATTAGACTATTTCAATTTTATTTATATGTGATGAATAGTTAGATTGTTTCTTATTAATAGCGGCTCGGGATTGAGTGCTAACTGAGTAGTTTAACACATGCATAGTTGAACCATTTTAACCAGGTCAGTTTTTGGATAGGTGAACTACCTCTAACACATTGAAACTACCCCACGTATCGGAGAGTATGTTAAGCCGTCGATTTTTCGTTGTAGTAGTAGGGAAAAGGTTCAAAGAATGATGAATAGTTAGAAACTTTATAAATAATGGTGTAGTGATGAAATAAGTTGCAAATAAGTTTCAAAACACACCTCTAAGTAAAAACTTATTTTAAATAACCTTTTTTACGTGTATGGACCGCCTCGGATTTGTGGCAAAGAAAAACACACGGTGTGCCACGTTGCACCTGTAACATGAGGTATCTGGAAACAGCTGTTATTCAGACATCCTCACCCCTTCTAGTATACACATAACTATACCACATAGAGCTTTACAAAGAAGCGAAAGTCCTACCGTGCCTTAAATTGTGGTAGCAATACAAAAGCGGCAACGCATTTTACCTCTAGAGTTGCTGCCGTCCACAGGCAGAAGTAGTCACTTATTATCTGTTGATCTGTCTGTTCAGTTGCCCCTTTATACTTACAAAATAATCATCATCATCAACAGCCTTAAATAGTCGTCCACTACTGGAGATAAGCCTCACCTTAAAAAAAAGAGGTTTTGGCCGACAATAGAATGCTGACCAGACATATCTGTAATGGACAACGTCACTGCAAAGAGAAGAAAATCTTGAAACAAACCTTAGAAAACAATATACACTTTAATGCCGATATGAAAATCGGAATTAAAGTCGACGTGGCATCACTATTTGATAGATATGTCCATCGTGACTTCACTAATAGTAATTGAAATAAAATAACATATTATTTACTTCGATTGGGTAGTCAAGGTGTTTTTATACGTTTAAATTGTAGTCTGCAGCGTCTAAGTAATTGTAATCATGTATTTAATGCTGCGGACAGTTTAATAACTAGTTATTACATTTTATGTTACATGTCGTGAGGTAGACTTACTGAAGTACTAACTACTAGTTACGAAACTATAATCATTTTTACATTAATAACATTTTCTTTTGTTTTTTAAACTAATAGGCAAATTAAACTGTTTAATTGGTTTATCGTTATCCCTTTGACTGTAGTTTTTTTATCGGGCAGCTTTTATTTCCACCTTCAATTGTGTTTTGTTAATTATCTCAATAACAATAATTGTCTCTCAAGAACAGTGCTATTTCTAGGTAATTGGCTCTTTTCTGTTTGTTTGTCGTACAGGTAGAAGTATATATTGTGTATGTTTGTAGTGTCAGAACTTAAAATACATCTAAATGAATAGATTGAATGAATAAATAACATCCTCGACCTATTTATATCGCGTCGATCTCTTCAAATTGTCATTGGTGTGCTCGTGTATGGCTAATGCAGGCAGGTGAGCACACCATTGCAGTAATTGTAAGAGACAGCACAAGATGGGCGTGCTTCTAGCTCATCGCGTCGAGCATCAATTTAACAATCGTAGTTATTGTCATCAGCAAGTTTTTAAATATTCGCAATGCCGATCTTACTCGGGCAAAGGGTGAAATTCGAAACTCATAATAGAGTCATAGTAATCTTTAAAATGTCTACTGCTAAATGCTGGATCTATAGACTAGAAATTTTGGCCAGAGATGCTTTCATGTTGTAAGCACCTACTAGGAAAGAATTTTTAGAAACTCCAGCCCCAAGGACTTAAAATTAGTTAAAATTAGTTTGTCGTTTTCAAAGTTGGAACACGAAATAAGAAACAATCATGCAAGCGTATCCACTGTCAATAGCTAGTTACACATAAAAGCTACATGAAATAACAAATTGTACACCAATAATTCAATATTTTGTTACAAGGAACAAAGGTAACCGCAAAATTTATACTCAACGAATAACAAATGACATACACACGTAACACAGTATGGAAATAGCCATAAAATCATTTGTAATGTAAGTTTATTTAAGTTAGGAACATGTACCACCATGTACCTACTATATCACGCTGGCTAGACGGGTAGGTATAGGGTTTGTTTGAAATTTTCATTCTCTTTAGGGTACTGTTGTCTTGTAGAGTTTGGTCCCTTAGTTGGCTCTTACTAATCCTACGGGACGAAGAGGGATAGTGACACTCCGTAGATATTCTTAATCCATCACTACACGGAATAATAAATACGGAGTAATCTAACTTACTCATAGTATAGTATTGGATCTCATGAAAACTACAGAAGCAACAAAACTACGCTATAAATGCATAATTTTGTTTTTTATTTTTAAAACAGCGTCTGTCATCATCATCATGCCGCAGGCTACTGTTGGACATAGGCCTCTTTATTATCATCACCATCATCATCTCAGCCAAAAGATAGACCTTCCCAAAGCTCTCCACAACAACCGGTCCTAAGCTCTTCAATTAAATTTCCACCTCAATCATGAAAACTAATATACATAGAACGGATAAAAGTCACACTGTGTTGCGGCATAATTGTTTATTGCAAATACATATGTCGGGTAGGAACCCAATTGCATCATTAAGGGACAGATCGATCGATTTATCTCAGGAGGCGATATGTTGTCTGAGTTAGGCATTAATTGCAACACGAGCGGTACTCCCATTAACATCAACTTCAAACTTTCAAAAAGCCTCTTGATGATTGGAAAAACACTATAAAATTACCAGATAACTTAAGGACTTGAGGTAGATGCCTATTTAATCCAATTTTAGACATTCTGATCGATATAGATCATTCTCTTCCCAAGATCATACCCTTTTTACACATATCATAATAACATCTTTTATTTTAAAGAATTGGCAATGGGTACCGTCACTATCAACTTGGCATTTTTTTTTACCTATTAAAACCCCCTCAGGCGACGGCCTAAACTCCATAAACTCCGATGGGGCCGTCACCCTGGGCAGGGTGGTGTGTCGGAATCGGATCGACTGAATCTAACTAACTAAAACTAACTAACCTCCACACAGTGTGCCATTCTGTACATGAGATAGGAGGGATCCGAGAACAGCCACCACCAACTTAACATGACGTAATGATTGCAGTTATGGTGCAACTATTTTGAAACTAAACTGCTTATTCTAACACAAAAGTACATACTTTGATTTACCACCTCTGCGAAGTTAGTATTGAATGGATCACTATCCATTCAATACAAAAATCATTTTCCAACTTTGTTATAAGAAACCTCACATTACCAGTTTATCATTATATTATATAATTTTTAATGTGTTAAACATTTGGTTTCAAAAATCAGTATCAGACTTAACGTTGCAGAATATTTCCATTACAGATGCACTTGCTAATAATTCTAAGAAGCTACGCTCCCCGTCACTAATATCTATTGTTTATTTATGTTTTTGTCATGAACACTAACTGCATTTGATGAGTCATTATATCCTTACGGCAATAAATTTGTCTAACCTTCGATTATTATGTAGCTTTAGTGCGCAAACTTTGTTCTGACGACGGAAATGTCACGTACCGTATCAAGATAATGTCTTGAAATAATCCTCAGTGCGGTGATTAACTGATCTCTTGCATACAAAGGACGTGTAGTTTTGAGGCGCTGTTCACCTAGATAAGTTTGTTTATCGTCTGATATTATTATAATCATGAATAGCGTTAACCTGGTTAGAAACAGTAAGACACTATTATCGATACCGAGGGATTCTAAAAATGACACATATTCCGTTGTATTCAGAATAACGACTTTTTAAACCAATCTACAAGTTCATTTTGTTTGTAAGATGTATTATTTAATAGATAATTAATCTGTTCGTGTTTATAGCAGTAAAGGAGTCTTTTATTGTGTCTACGTTTTAAAATAATTGGTTTGTTTGATACCGACGAGCGACTCGAACGCGCACTTTTTTCATTTTGGCTCATAAGCATGTGAGGATTTGAAGTTGCTAAATAATGGTTTAGATGATAGTTTTATACTGTATGAATTGTCCTTTAAGTTGAAATATTGAAACTAATATATTTGTTACCAAAATATTTCACATTTGAACAAACTCTTCGCATATTCATGAGCAAATAAGTTTTTAAAATACCACGGCATAACGTGCCAAATATTTAGATGATTCCCAAACGTCAATGTATACCACGGAACTGCATTTTTATAGACGTTATCTGTTTTATTTATTTTCAAAGCAATTTTATGATTAAAAACTTAGTGCTTTTAGTTCTGAATGCTTAAAATTCCATAAATATAAAAATGTGTTTCCGGGGATTACTTTGGTGTCGTATTTACTAATTATATCAGGTCAAAGATTATCTATTCAGGTACTTTATTCATTACTTGTATGGAAAAGTGAAGAATAAAATAGTAAATTATTGACTTGTTCTGATATATTCTGAGTTTTATATTTTTTCGCAAATATCACAAGTATTCTTTTATATTTCGTATTATTAAACAATCTTTAACTTTTTATTACTTGGAATAAGAAAACTATATTTGCTTTATAAACTGCTGTTACCGATGTATTTCAATCGGAATTAGGTTATACTAGTACCTAACCCCGTGGTAACTCAATTAAATACAGAGTGTTCGTTATTTTACACAGTTTGTTAAGCAAATTTTATAATTTTAGTAATTGAAATTTATTTGTCTTTAAAATAACTTTCATAAACTGATATATTTAGATATACGTAGTACATAACATAACACCACGTATCCATTGGATATAAATGTTAATTAATACTTTTTTTTGCAATATCGTTGTTCATGAATTGTTTGCATTCTTCTTCAAACAAGTAAGTAAATTTCATACTGTAATGCACTTTGTAATTTATATAAGACAGAGATTAAGATCAATTAAATGCAAAGAGAATAAATAGATTTGATTTTAGATCATGTATCATTTTCTCCACCACCTTTCGTTATTATTTTATGTATTTGGAATTAGGCTTTTTAAATTGGAATTAGATGCTTCCGACATTTTTATATAATTTATTTTCTTAAGGAATAATTTATTAAAAAATGTAATGTAGAAAGCTCTGACTATATTTAAAAAATGATATAAATTATACATACTTAGTTTTTAATATTCCTTCAAGTTATGGTGAAAATATCGCGCCATTAGTTTCCTTAACTGTAATATGATTTAAACGATTCTCATAACCATTAACCTATGTACTTACAAGCAAACATTTACATATTCGAAAATTTATATTTAAAATTAAAAAAAAGGGAATATCGCTGTTCAAAAACCCATGCCTCTATAGTTTGTCTACTGTCTTCTATATGAAATATTTTGAATAATTTTAAATGGTATTTTGGCAGTACTGCGCAGTATCTACTGCTACTTTTTGAGTTAGCACTATCAAAATGGAAGTCAATGTGTTCTTAAAAAATATATTTTCCGGTTTATGTGGTAAAAAATAATTTTAGTAAATATAGAAACATAACTACATTATTCAAAACAAATTACGTATTTCTGAAACAAAAGACAAACCCGTTGCACAACTTAATACTGAAGCAATAGGAATTACTTTGTCACCACCAGGAAAAGTGAGGAGGCCCACACTTGACATATTGACGGGACAAAGAGATCGTACTGCCATAATTTATTTGCCGCGACGAGACAAGACATAAGAATAGTGTAGCTATACGTCCTAGTCCGTCCTTATTAAAATTACGTGTGGGCGGAAGAATGACAATTTGAATATTATGATTGGTACTACAATTATAGAAATATTGTGATCAGAACCGGAATAAAACTTGAATCGATTGACAGAGTGAAATCTGACAGCTATAGTTTTCAACTTTCAAATCTATTGATGTATCACTTAAAGACGTCAGCTCTAGAAATATTCACCATACGTAATCGACTATAAAACTCATTTACTCAAAGGAGAAACGACAAACTATCGGTATCATTCGATACCTCAAATATACACCAGATTTAATTCATTATGCGTCTATAAATTATAATCAATGAAAGTATGGACAGTGACGTTTAATTTCGTGATTATATACCTAATATTAGCTTATTAATCTGACAGACGATATCAGGTTTTAATCACAAATATTTAATGTGAAGTTCTGGGACAAAGGTGAGTAATTTACACAAAAGAACTACGTCTCCGAAACACAAAGTGTGAAGTTTATACATGAATAGATTAATTTTACCACTTATTCGGTTGCTAACTCAATTGTTACAATCACTATACGTAGCAAACTAGGACTTTTTTATTTCTTGTGCGTAAGTTTAATGAATTACCTTAGACCTTTTATACTTTCAATTTTAAGTTATACTGTCACAGTAAACTGAATTAATTATTACATTACTTGAATGACATACAAAATCATATTTATAAAGTACATAAAATATAAATGTAATATTATATGAACTTCAGTTACTCTATATATTAATTTAAACATAAAGTAGTACTTTTTAACGAAATCCCTTGCAATTAAAGGATATTTAAGAATATTAGACGGAACGTTCATACTAATCTAGCGTACCTTTATTACGGCATTGTACAAAGAATCACACATCATTCGAGCCCCATAGTTCACATGTCACTGTAAGAAATTGATGTTCTTTGTTCTAAGTTGTAAATCTGGCGCAGACGGAGGGTTAGCCTATCGTTAATAATGTGCCGGGAATTTCTCACTGGAAACCAAAACCATGGTAACACGTGCTCCATACGATAATGGGAAGACATTAAGATTATTTGGTGTTTGAAAATATTAATGAGAAACTGCCATTTTGGAGTAACGATGGCACCAAACTGTGAGAGTTATAAATGATTTTTTTAATGAATTGTAGAGAAACAAATGTGTAAACGTTTAAATTTAAACTAATATATGAAATGATTTTGTTGAAACACTGTACCTGGAGTGAAACAGTGTGTGTGTGCATGTGTGTGTATGTTGTGTTGCGGTGTGTCTTTTTAATATAGTTGAAAATAAAATGATACGTGAGGTCAAAGTATTTTAACTCTTAATTTAGATACACATCCATTAGATGTAAAACTGAAATAAAAGATTTTAGTGTTAATAAAATTTTTGATTATAATATATAATGAATGATTACATATTTAAGTTAGAAAATAAATTATTTATTAATTAAATATATGAATATATTACTAGCAAACTTGTAGTATTATGGTTGCTGATGTATGACGAACTTACACACGAATTACACGTACACACTACGTTCATAAAAAGTAAAAACGTAAAAACAGAACATTCGTTTCATATTCATCTCATTTTTTATTACATCTACTAAAAACTTAATTGGTATTAAAGATGAAATAACTTTTAATATTGTCTTCGTTACACCTACTGAATATATCTGTCTTCCATTGGTCTAATGTTTACATGAATGGTGCCTACACATGATTTTGTGAAATATGAATTTTGTATGTATAACTAGATATATTTTCAAATGTCGTAACTAGCATTTTATACACCCGATGCAAGCTCCTATAATTCCCGCCCAAAAAAATTTTTAAGAAAAAAATAAGATATGTGTACTAGAAAACGGTGATAGTGTAAAATCGATGTAAATTTGGTCTATGCTGTATCCATTTTCTAATAGTGCTTAATAGTGGTACCTAGTTTAGATAGTTTAATAAAATGTTTTTAATCTCTAGATATATAAATATAGTCAATTCTCTATTTATTAAACTTCATTATTTCATACCATTTTTGTATGAAATAATGAAGTTTAGTTAATGAAGTTTAGTTTGTTGAAATATGTCTGCATAGCTATGTATATATATATATAGCTATGCAGACATATTTCTCAAAAATGGTATGAAATAATAAAGTTTAATACATAGAGAATTTACAATATTTATATATATATATATATATACACGAATACTACCTAACTGCGTCGGTGGCGTAGCGCTAGCGAAAGCGACTACTGTGCTTGAGGTCTCGGGTTCGATTCCTGGGTCGGATCAAATGTTTGTATAATCTGCAAATGTTTGTTTCGGAGTTTAAGTGTTTTCTATGTATAATATGTATGTATGTATTTATAAAAAAAAGTATATACGTATTCTATCAGCCAGTCTAGTTATCATAGTACAAGTTCTGCTTAGTTTGAAACTAGATGGCGTTGTGTGTTAAATTTACAAAATATTTATTTATTATTTATAACGTTTACAATGAACAAAGTTAAGAGTGTTAACAGAAACCGCGGCAAAATAAGGATGTTTATAACGCCTATTTATACCTACTTTTAGGGCAAAATACGTGAGTGTATAGTAATACAAAAATGTATCTTCGTTGTATTATATGTATTTTGCTATTCCGGACATTTTAATGTGTTGACGCTCTCGATCGGTTGCAGCGACGAACAGTCCATGTTGTCAACAGTCTCGAAGCCACCAAGTATCTTAAACCTCTGCAGTTGCGAAAAGATATCGACTCTATGGTAGTCCTCTATTGACTCTATCACAGAGAGTATTCTAACGAGTTCTGCCAACTGGTCCTACTTTCTCCGTTCCGTCACCGTCGAAAATCACCGTTTTAGAATGATAGACATACGCTTTTGAGCTAAACGGTTCGGCTCTTCCTCTTGTATAAATCATTCAAAACCTCCAAGTGTATTCCAGGTTTCATCAGTGCGCTTTATTGGTTCGATCCACGCCACCCTCACAATGACTCCACGAGTATTTTACTGCTCAGACACGTACCATGATAAATGTCACCCCTGCATCATTGGGTCTCTGGTCTCGCACTCACCAATATAAGCACCGGCACGAATATTGTCACTTTAGATTGATCTTCTGTGAGAAGGTAATACCGACCTGAACGTGCTTGTTCGTTCGTGGTGAAATCAGTGTGGCTCTACTATCGTTACAATCGGACTCTACGAGGCCATCGTGGTTATTATACTTAGTAATGGGGCTTTGGATATTCTTTTTTCTAGAGTGAAAGACAATAAGTTTGCTGAGATAGTGTCTACTCTGATAAGTTTTCATTAGTAGAAATTGTTGAAATCAAAATGTTTTAGATAATCAAGTCAAAAAAAACATATTTAAATGAAAAAGATATAAAATTACTTATATGTTGAGTATGACCTAGCACATCAACAATATAGTGTAATGTTTGATAACAAAACCCATTAGTTAAAATATTTTTATATATTAGTTAGTAGGTTAGGTTCTCTTTCTTAGTTAGTAGGATCTGTAGATAGAATAACTACCTACATCTAACATTATTTTAACAATAATTTGTAAATAGTTATTTTCCTTGTAGTAATCATCTTTCCTCAATATATACTGCAAGAAATAGGAATGTTTAATTTGTCCGTGTGGTGCCGGATTAAGGATGCGTAGTGTCATCATCCCTATTCATCCGGCGGCTGTCGTAAGAGACGACTAAGGAAACAAACTATTCAGAAAAATATCTCTACAAAGGAAAGGAAAACTTGAAACAAACCCTATTTCAACCCGTCTGGCTAGGGTGGTATAGTAGACCAAAACATCCTTGCTAAGGAGAGGCCTATGTCTAGCAGTGGACTGTCAAAAGCTGTTAAAGAAATTGTATGTTAGGTTATGATATCCACATGCTAATTGAAATACTAGATAACTTTTTTAACTGGCAATAATCGAAACTTTACCATATAACAATCTCGAAAAACATAAACAGCGATTTTTTACTAATACTAATGAAATGTGCATTTAAAAAAATTACCCTTAATATGATTCAAAGTAATCAATATGTTACTTTGCCTTGTAATTATCTTTCCTCTACCTATACAGTTAAATTTACTACAACGTTTTTGGTCGCCCACGCAATGACAAGGTAACCTTTTTAAAAGACATTAATGGAAACTTTACCTTATAACCCTCTCGGAAAACAGTACTAATGAAATATGTATCACGCAGTCATTTTAATACAGGTATTATCACTTATTATATACTTATAACATTAGCAATTATCTGTTGGTTAAACTCTCGTAATATATTGATGTCCTCACCGTTATTTCATAAACACTTATCCTAATTGATTAATACAACGAATCACGATGAAATATGTTTGATTTCCGTAGAACCTTCAAGTACGAAGGTGCTAATACATTATCTATTAACCAACAGATTTGTGTATCTGTGTGATTAATGATAGATCAAGTTAAGGTTTTATTTCGGTAATGATAAACAAATTAATTCTTACCTGTTTAATGAAAAGCTTCTGTTGCTTGTTACGCCTTTGACCTTTATTAAGTATTTTCTTAGGTGTTTATATCATTAGAGGCCACAATTACTTATTGAAAAAGCGGCTTACATACGCATTCAGCCGCAGTTTTAATTTAAAGAAGAGTATTCTTTTCGTTTAAGATACTCTAAGTGACTGTCGCGACTCATGGACACCTACAACTCAAGAGGTACAAGTGTTTCCCGATATTTCTGCCGAGAGTATTGCCTTTCCTAAAAGTTTAAAGGCCATGTCGGTGTCGAAGTAATACAGGTGACAATTCTTCCAGGTATTACTTGTGCGAAAAGAAAAATTCTAAAAAAAAACACACCGCTGGGGTGCCAATTATTAGTGTTTTTGAATGATAACGTCAGGTTTAGCATTATCTTTATAAATATTATCTCTTATTTTGCTGTATATGTAGAGTTAACACAAAAATACTATGAACTACTGTAACGAAAAGCAGTGTGCGCATTTAAAATAACCAAATTTGACACCCCTTTTAATAGAAATAATATAGACAGTTGCTAGGACAGGAATATATGCACCTCATAAGACGGAAGCCCTGTGGTTCCACAGATAGTCGGCCTCACCCTGGACAGTCGCTGGAGCTTCGAGGAGCATTTCGAATGGATAATCCCACGAGTTCAGGGGGTGGTGGGCTCCTTACAGAGGTTATTGCCTAACATAGGGGGCCCGCGAGAAGAAGTGCGACGCCTCTACTGTGCGGTGTTAAGATCCATGGCCCTCTACGGACCGCCAATATGTGCTAAGCGCCTATCGGCCTCCTCTCGATGCCGAGCTAAGCTCAATCGAGCGCAGCGGGTAGCGACCATTTGGATCGTACGAGGATACTGCACCATCTCGTCTGAGGCGGCAACAGTCCTGGCACGTTTCCCGCCTTTTGATATTCTGGCGGATATGGACGCGAGGGTCTATGACCGTATTCGCTCTATCCGCCGGGGTGAGAGCTGGGAAGACCAGGACGAGCTTGAAATGCGGCGGAGCGCTCACCGACAGGTATTGGCACAATGGCGCGCATGGCTGGAACAGCCACAAAATGCGCACCAACGCGCTGTCGGTGCCGTTCTGCCCAACCTCGAAGCTTGGGTTGGTAGGGAGGGACGTCGCGTCACCTTCCGACTGACGCAGATACTCACCGGGCATGGTTGCTTCAGTGAGTATCTGTATAAGATCGGACGCGTGGAGGCACACTGTCACCACTGCGCAGCCGACTGGGACTACGTCCAGCATACGCTGGAGGACTGCCTCGCGTGGACATCTGAACGCGGAGTCCTAGGCGATGAAATACGGCAAGACCTGTCACCGCCAGCAATCGTTGCTGCCATGCTGGCGAGAGAGGAAAGCTGGGCCGCAGTGGTCTCTTTCTGCGACGCTGTTATGCTCCAGAAAGAGACCGCTGAACGGGATCGGGAGAGGGCCGATCCCGAGCGAAGAAGACGTCGGTGGCGTTATAAGCCGTCGACAGGACCGCCAGCCGCCAGGGAGTGGGGACCTCTAGTAGCGGATTAGTTGCTGCGGTCGGCGATAGGATAATTTGTTGCGGCCTGGTCGCAAAAATGCGATCGGGTCGCTACAAATTATGACAACCGGACTGATAGGTGGGGAAGCCTTTGTGGCCTCCCCAGGATAGGGTTTGACTAAGCGCAGCGTTGATTCTGAAGGGGATTTGAAATAAAATAGTCCGGGTCGCCTTCAGAGAAGGACGCCTGAGACAGGCCGCCGGGGCGAGACGAGGCGCCGGAGATCCCGAGGGATTTTTCACCCTGTCAACAAAAAAAAAAGAACAGGAATATGTATTTTATCTCCTCTTCTCTCTCTCTGTCTTGGTTTTTGAAATAGGTATAAAGCTAAACAAACACACGTACAATGAATTTCTTAGGGTATGGATGCAGCATACTAAAAAACTATTGTTCCAAATCTTACTAATACATTAGCGTGTAACAACTGATTAGTGAATTCTGATTATATGATAATATTTAAGTGTAGGTGCGCTTAAAAGTTATCATAACAATTTGTAGTTACTCATTTTAAACCTATACTAGGAAACCTTCCACTTTATCTTCGAGTTTATAAATGATAAAATATATCTTGGATTATAATCAGAGTCATAATAATATGCAGGAGCTATTAGCCATGATATTATAAACGTTATAATTACATTGGAGAAATGGGTGTCATGGCCCTCCACAAAGGGAGGACCGTCCGACGGCGCGACCCGCCGTGGCCCAACAGTTGATGTTGGAAAGTTGTGTACAGGTGGGCCAAGAATTTGTTAGCATTTAAAAAAATCCTATAGAAACCATTTGCAATATTATACAAATTGTTTATTTATAAAAAAGTTAATTAGTTGGAATTTATTTTTTACGAATTATATTGTCTAAATGACCACCATTTCGACTTTTGCACACTTCTAAGCGATCATCAAAACTTTCGAATACTCATCGGCAAAGAGACCGCGAGATCGCCGAAATCTCTTCGCTGATTTTTCTTTTAGGTGGCGTAGTGTATTTGGTTTATTGACGTAGACAATTCTTCAAATAACCCCATAAAAAGAAGTCTGTTGGCGATAGATCTGGACTTCTGGGTGACCATGGAATGTCACCTCGTCTAGCAATCAGCTTTTTCAGAAACTTGTCTTTGACCACCGGCAGGGACTCATTGAATGAGTGACATGTGGCTCCATCTTATTGAAACTATGTGTTACAATTGTAGCCAGCAAATTGCGGTAATATCGGTCCCAAGAACTCCCGTAACATTTTCACATATTCACCAGAATTAACAGTGACCGAACGTAGGGTCCTATGATTCCTTTTGCTAAAATTTACCTTGGGAGAATAAAGTGACCTCTCGTGTTTAGCTTTGAGATTTTCGCTGCTCCAATACCTGTAATCTTGTATGTTTACATGTCCATCGAGATGAATATAAACTTCGTCAGAAAATAGTATGTTGTCAAAATTATTGAATCGTGCCAACATTATTTCGACATACGATTTGTGCAAATTTCAATTATTAGATTTTATTTCCGGCACTATCTGGATCTTATATGCATGTAATTTCAAAACATGGTGCAATGATGTGCGGGATAACGCTAATTCAGCCGAACGTTTGCGCTACGATATATCTGGATTACGTCGAACAGAAGCGGTAACTTGCTGCACGTGCAAACATTTTTTGATAGTGCCCCGACGTGCAAACGAAATGGTTGCCTAATGGTAAGTGACAATGATAAGACAAGGACAACGACAAACAATGTCTTGCCGACTTTGGAGAAATTAGGGTAAGGTGAGGAGTATGTCCTTCGGTGACCACATTCACTGAATAAAATACAATGAAAATATCACTCGTGGACGGTCCGAGAAGTCCGTGGGCCTGCAGCTAACTTCACATTTAGTGTAGGTTTAGTCTCTTCGAACTTCTTCACCCTTTTCTTAATTAAAGGAGCTCTCGGACACTGATTTAAGTCGTGTAAATCGTCTTCAACGCGAAATAAGCGTCTCACAGTAATAAACGAATTTTAAAGTAAAGTCTACTATCGGCGATAAAGAAAGAAAATTTAATTTTATCTATCGATTGGTATATAATTATATATAATTTTAAAAAGGCCTAATTAGTAGATAAATGCTAAGAAGATTATTATTATTATTTTATCATAATCCTTCAAATATAAATTTAACAACGCCTTTCTTTGTGCTTAATGAAAAGACTAACACTTTTACAATATCAAAATTAGAAACGTAGTACTTGAGACAATTCGTTATCAAGGTAAAAATTACTAACCTATGATCATCCTATTCAATAAAACTTGTTTATTATGTAAATTACTTTTTTATACGTATCAGATTAAGAAATTACAGTTTATTTGGTGGTATCGAAGAGTTAACACTGATGAATAAAACTATCAGTGTGGATTCTCAAAACTAGGTTAATAGCAATCGATTAACTGCGGCAACATCTTGAAATGACGATTCAATATAGGCTGTACATTATTACCAATTTAATGCTAAGTGGATTGCTGTATGAGGATCGTCTTTTTATTCAAATATTCACTTTAAGTAGACTATGTGTGCTAAAGCTTTTTAAAGTAGAATAGAAATATTCGGCACTTCGTCTAAATAGGACCAGACTCAGATAAACAGATAGTATCTCAGGCACAGAATGGCACACCGTGTGGTTTTAGTCGGTCCGATTCTGACACACCACCCCACTGCAAACCCCGGTGGAGTGACGGCCCGAGGGGGTTTCCACACGTTAAAAATAAGTGTTTATTTCGAATTTGTACATTACTCTTGTTTGGACTTTAATCAGACAAAAATATAGCTAACCTTACGTATAAATAGAAATGGATTAACAAGATTCATAAGCCTGATATGATTAGAGAATATATTGTTTATAGGGAAACGATCAAGACCCTCCAAGTTACTTTTAGTTCGTATTGTAAGTTTACAATCTCATTCTAAAATTGATGGTGTCACCCGCTAGCCTACACTAAATCTTTAACGCTCAAACGTCCAATTAAT
The DNA here is from genome assembly GCA_949316085.1 of Hypercompe scribonia. Classification (NCBI taxonomy): domain Eukaryota; kingdom Metazoa; phylum Arthropoda; class Insecta; order Lepidoptera; family Erebidae; genus Hypercompe; species Hypercompe scribonia. The sequence goes on along the minus strand of OX438981.1, from coordinate 9,634,658 downwards.
AAACATAGTATCTTATCAGTTGCAGGCCAATAAAACGTTTAAATATTTTTATTAGTTTTACTCATTCGCTTGATTTTATTTCGTATAAAACTACACTCATTGCTTTTTATTTTTAGATACTTCATATCTTTATTTAGAAGGTTTATTGTGTTTGTTATAGTGTTAACGATTGGTAATGCGTCACTTTTTTGGTAATTCATTGTTTTTTTAAATATTTGAGTCGTGTACAATGAGTTTTTATTTATTAAAATCATTATTAAGAACTCGATAGAAAACGTGTACAGTAAATTGATTATTCCATTAGTCCAATGTTTAATGGTCTAGACTGCTAAAACTAATCGTGATCGTGGATTTGGGCTCTGGGTGGAGCTGTTGATCAAAGCGAAGTCTCTAACAACTATGGATCAGACGGCCAAGTGTACAATGTGTAAAGTAACTATTACAAAAAAAGTATAGACTGTAGAAAACTATTTATGTTTGTATGTATAGTTATTTAGTTTACTGTGGTATTGTGTAAGGTGAAATATATTATCCCGTGTAGAAGTCTATAAATCGGAATATAGAAAGTGTTTTCGTTAATACATATGTAAACCGTTTAGTAATTTGGTGTATTTTTATATTAGCTTATATGATTAAAAAGGAAAACAAAATGCTAATTTACGTGAGGCCCCAAAAAAAATGTTACATATGGAAGTTTCATTGATCTATATAGTAATGTGTATATACTTAGTCTGGCCATAAATACTGTTACACTTAATTATAAAAAAATATTACATTTGAATTTCGAATCTGTCATTTTTATACGATTGTTCATTGTGTTTTCTCATTTTGGCGCCAATACATTGTAAAATATTTTGCGATATTAAAATGGTGTGGGGTGATAAAGAGAACCGAATCGCTGTGATAGCATTACACAAAGTAGGTATGGAGCCAAATGCAATTTTTAAAACTCTCCATACACTTGGTATTAGTAAAATGTTTGTGTACCGGGCTATTAATAGGTACAATGAGACCTCCTCTGTTTGTGACAGAAAAAGATCTGGCCGTCCACGTAGTGTTCGTACGAAAAAGGTGGTCAAAGCAGTAAGGGAAAGAATTCGAAGAAATCCTGTCCGAAAGCAAAAGATTTTATCTCGGGAAATGAAGATAGCACCTAGAACCATGTCGCGTATTTTAAAAGATGACTTAGGACTTGCAGCCTATAAGAGACGCACTGGCCATTTCTTAACTGATAATTTAAAGAAGAATAGGGTGGTAAAATCGAAACAACTACTGAAGCGGTACGCAAAGGGAGGTCACAGAAAAATTTTGTTTACGGATGAGAAAATTTTTACAATTGAGCAACATTTTAACAAACAAAATGACCGTATTTATGCTCAAAGCTCTAAGGAAGCTTCCCAATTAGTCGACAGAGTGCAACGTGGACATTATCCGACTTCAGTGATGGTTTGGTGGGGTGTTAGCTATGAAGGAGTGACTGAGCCATATTTTTGTGAAAAAGGTATCAAAACATCGGCACAAGTGTATCAAGATACCATTCTTGAGAAGGTAGTTAAGCCCCTTAACATCACCATGTTCAATAACCAAGTATGGTCCTTCCAGCAAGACTCGGCGCCGGGTCATAAAGCTCGGTCCACGCAGTCTTGGTTGGAATCGAACGTTTCGGACTTCATCAGAGCTGAAGACTGGCCGTCGTCTAGTCCCGATCTTAATCCGCTGGATTATGATTTGTGGTCAGTTTTAGAGAGTACAGCTTGCTCTAAACGCCATGATAATTTGGAGTCCCTAAAACAATCTATACGATTGGCAGTGAAGAATTTTCCCATGGAAAGAGTGCGTGCTTCTATTGATAACTGGCCTCATCGTTTAAAGGACTGTATTGCAGCCAATGGAGACCACTTCGAATAAGCTTTTTATATTTTTAATTGTTTTATATTTATGTATTAAACTGACACACTGTAAAAGTAATAAATGTTATTTGCAGTTAACAATTTTCTTTTTTCTTTATTACAATATTTATGGCAAGACTAGGTATTGAAGCACTTATTTGATATACTTAGTCTGGCCATAAATACTGTTACACTTAATTATAAAAAAATATTACATTTGAATTTCGAATCTGTCATTTTTATACGATTGTTCATTGTGTTTTCTCATTTTGGCGCCAATACATTGTAAAATATTTTGCGATATTAAAATGGTGTGGGGTGATAAAGAGAACCGAATCGGTGTGATAGCATTACACAAAGTAGGTATGGAGCCAAATGCAATTTTTAAAACTCTCCATACACTTGGTATTAGTAAAATGTTTGTGTACCGGGCTATTAATAGGTACAATGAGACCTCCTCTGTTTGTGACAGAAAAAGATCTGGCCGTCCACGTAGTGTTCGTACGAAAAAGGTGGTCAAAGCAGTAAGGGAAAGAATTCGAAGAAATCCTGTCCGAAAGCAAAAGATTTTATCTCGGGAAATGAAGATAGCACCTAGAACCATGTCGCGTATTTTAAAAGATGACTTAGGACTTGCAGCCTATAAGAGACGCACTGGCCATTTCTTAACTGATAATTTAAAGAAGAATAGGGTGGTAAAATCGAAACAACTACTGAAGCGGTACGCAAAGGGAGGTCACAGAAAAATTTTGTTTACGGATGAGAAAATTTTTACAATTGAGCAACATTTTAACAAACAAAATGACCGTATTTATGCTCAAAGCTCTAAGGAAGCTTCCCAATTAGTCGACAGAGTGCAACGTGGACATTATCCGACTTCAGTGATGGTTTGGTGGGGTGTTAGCTATGAAGGAGTGACTGAGCCATATTTTTGTGAAAAAGGTATCAAAACATCGGCACAAGTGTATCAAGATACCATTCTTGAGAAGGTAGTTAAGCCCCTTAACATCACCATGTTCAATAACCAAGTATGGTCCTTCCAGCAAGACTCGGCGCCGGGTCATAAAGCTCGGTCCACGCAGTCTTGGTTGGAATCGAACGTTTCGGACTTCATCAGAGCTGAAGACTGGCCGTCGTCTAGTCCCGATCTTAATCCGCTGGATTATGATTTGTGGTCAGTTTTAGAGAGTACAGCTTGCTCTAAACGCCATGATAATTTGGAGTCCCTAAAACAATCTATACGATTGGCAGTGAAGAATTTTCCCATGGAAAGAGTGCGTGCTTCTATTGATAACTGGCCTCATCGTTTAAAGGACTGTATTGCAGCCAATGGAGACCACTTCGAATAAGCTTTTTATATTTTTAATTGTTTTATATTTATGTATTAAACTGACACACTGTAAAAGTAATAAATGTTATTTGCAGTTAACAATTTTCTTTTTTCTTTATTACAATATTTATGGCAAGACTAGGTATATTCACATAGTGAACAGCTACTGTTACCTTGCACATACGTACGTAACAAATATATTATTTAGAAAATGGATTAAATAAACTGTGCCGCAACCGCATCGTAAGTCAGTCGAAGTTTAAAAAGATGTCCAAATTATGTGATGTACAAATAAGAACATACCAATTTTTTGTGTCTTCTGTTAATGGAAATTAACACGATGATTTTCCAGAACATTATGAGCCTCTTCTTGTTGCTATAGCAAAAGAAATCAGAACTAACGGGTCACATGACTCATAAATGACCCTAATGTTCATCGTCTTATCAATTTAGTGTTAAATGTAGCAAAAGAGAGTATAATTGGTATGAACGAACTTAGATACCACTTATTGGTTACTACTGATAATTTAAAAAAAAAATCAGTATCATCAGTATAAAACTCGAGCGCACTTTGTTTTAATTGTCTACTACAACGTCATATGCATTGATAGAAGAACAAAAAGACAACAAATACACAACACTACTCTGTAACGATAAATATGCCCGATTAAAACTTCTTTTACACACGAATGATTACAGTCATTCGGTAATCTATACTTTTTGTTGTTGAAGAGGAACAAATGTCACAGTGGCTTGCATTTCGGCAATGTCAAAAACAACATAAAAATGAAAATTTTAATATTTACAATTTAATATATATATAATGTTTGTAAACTATAATTAAGATTTCTCAATTGCTTGTCTTATCTTAACATTAAGTTTTCATGACTAAATATAGCAAAATAGTCATTTCTTTATTACAGACGTCTATCTCCGACTAGATCAATATGGCGTAGTATGATCAGAAAAAAGCTGCACTGTTTACTCAGTAAACAACGACAGTATGAGGATCACACGCATTAAAAAAACACAATATATTATAAAAGTTATAAAAGTACATATATATGTCTCTTGTCATTTTGTCTCACTCTTGTCATTTTCCAAAATTTGATGAATATCCTAGAAAAAAATCTTTAGCTCTTTACAGTTACAACACTTTCTATGCCAGTTCGTAGATGTTAAAAGTAGATACAATTTTGTTGTCAAACTAGAAGTAAACGTATTATACTCTGGTATACGTGAAAAAGTAATACTTTAAGCTTAATAATGAAGCTTAGGGCTTTATTTCTGAAAAACAGAATCCAATATTAGTCTGTACTACTATACAAGCAAGGAGTGATTTTGCGTAAAGACACTACTAGTATATGAGCAGTAATAAACTGTAAACCTAATGTCGACTAATGGAAAATCAATTAGTTTCGATAGTAAAATGCAACATGAATGGCCCATTATTATAATTAATTCTAAGCGTTTAACCTTATGGATAAACCACAACTTGAACCTTGACTACCTTGATTTACAGAGACAAGAAAGAGAGATATAATAAATGAATTATACTGAGATGATTACTACTTACTGAAGTTGATCTATTGGCACAAAAATGAATATTAAACAAAATACGAACAACAATAAAAAATCCCACTACAGTCCACTGCTGAACGTAAACATCCCTCAACTTGTATCATAACTCTCTGTTCTCCATGTTGCATATTCTATCTACTACTTTCTCTGGTGGTCAGTTCATCTAGCATAGAAAAAATTACCGAAGAGAGGTAAAATAAATAATGAAAACTGATTTAATTAGTAATAGAAATTAAACCGTCTGACAAAAAAATAATAATTGTGTTTTGTTACTGGATGAAGTGATCTGTTCTGTTCTTTCTACTCTGTTTCTAAGTGATGGCTGCCGAGGCACGGGCGTGAAACACCGCCAACTTCCATGCTCCGTGCATTTATTACGGAATTCCTGTAAGAGAAACCCGATAGCCCTTTTTACTCACCATGGGAATTTAACCCAAGCCCTCTTGGGCGTAGTCACATACTCTAGCGGCAAAACCAACTAGTCTTCCTTTTGGAATATTATACTTTGGGAACATCAATTCGATTCCTCTCTAATAATATATCTAGTGAAATAGCTTTATGACCTCTTTTCACAAGTAAGATTCAGAGTATGGAAAAAAAACTTATATTTTTATGTATGATGGCTTTGAATACCTCACCCTACGGCAATTATCATTATTTTTTTATCTGTATGATAGATAGCCTGCCAAAGTGGCTCTACTCTGCTTGATGGAAAGCATAAATAGAATCCAAAGAGTTGAGGTCACCATACTCATTGCAGATGCAGACAACGCAGTGTGGTGACCCACACTATGGCGGCCTAGTGAGATGCTTTTTCACGCCACGCTTGGGGACGTAAAAGGCATGACAGTCATCATGGCAGAGTAAGGTTCCCACAGTTATCACCATAACTGTCACCCCTGCATCAATGGGCCTCCGGTCTCCAACTTATCAACGAAACACGACAGCACGAATGCTGGCGCTTTAGGTTGGTCTCCTGGGGGAACGTAGTACTGTCGCGGTCGAGCCGGCCTGAAATCAGCGTGGCTCTGCTATTACTGACCGTCCTGTCTAATTTTTGAGTACTATGGTGGGATCCATCAAAGCGATAGGTATTTGGTGGTAAACTTTAGTACTTAATATGAATAAAGTGCATTCCATGTCAACTGTTGAACAAGTCATAATAGAATCTAATTTAAATTTAGTGAATTTTAAAAACAATAATAAATATAAAGTACTGTCTGTGATCTTCGGTCCTCTGCAATGAGGTGCAATTTTTTTCAAATCAAGTCTTAGAAATCAAGTCTAAAGCTTCATAAAACTATAAATATATATTTGTAAATATAAACACATGTCTGTAAAATTTTATATTATTTAAATGTAATAAGCAGAGCAGCATTGTATATATCATGAAGATCATACTGTATCATCTCATTTAAATAAATATATATGAGGTCGGTACTTAAATGCAGAAATCTATTTGTCTCTATTGAATATCATAAATATTCCAATCATAATACACCTTCTTGATTATCTATGAACGTCTGATTTCCTGCGTGAATGACGCGTCAGAATTCTTAGAATATATATGCGTTGATGTACTTAATCAAATTTTATCAGCCTATTAATGTACGTGTTGAGGTTGAACACTAATTATATGATTGCTAATTGTGAAACCTTTCATACGAATTTCTTCGTATAATTAAAAATACAACAATGAAGACAAACTTATCCATGTGGTGATGAATTAAACTGTCACCACCCCTATTTATCCTGTGGGCATTGTAAGAGCCGACTAAGGGAACAAAATACGCAGGACAGCAGCACTACAAAAAGAAAGAAAACTTACTCAAACCTTTACTAGCCCGTCTGGCTAAAACCTTCTTTCTAAGGAGAGGTCTATGCCTAGGAATTGGAATACTGAAAGTTGTTAAAGCAGAACTACAGGACTTTTTACAGTAAGTTAAAAGCTAGTATTAAATGGTCTAACTCTATCGGAATGCAGTTTACGATACAAGCACCTAAGTGCCACTAGCATTGAACGTTCAGCTATCACAAATTATTCAACGAAACAAATAGACAACCAGATTAGATTAGTAATAGATTTACAAATTATTTCACTTAGTGTTCAAAGCTGTTGTTAATATAAAATTTATTTACATATACCATTATATACCATAATACCATTAGAACTTTGAAAACTATATTTTTCAAAGTTGTAATGGTATTTGATCTATTCATATAATCCAATCTAAGTTTTAATGTATCCACAATATAAAATTATGTTTACGGGAATCATATTAACACGCTCACGATAGTTATTAAACGTTTTATGTTAGTTTTAACAGGTTGCACTGAACGTGTTCACAGGCAAACTGGTTCAGCAATGCACGCCCTCTACCGTCGAGTTCGTGACGTCCGTTAAGTCACGTTAACATATGCATTATGGAACGCGATAATTTGGAAGTTTGTGTATTTTCGGTTTTATCTAAAATCTATCTCTATACCAAAGTTCTAATGAAATTAAATTCAATAAATCCTTGAATGCTGGAGTAATTTTTTTATGATATGTTAATTTTAAAATTTACCTTCACCCCGAAAAGCAGAATAATAGTAACCATCGTATTAAATTATTTTATACAATTCATAAAAAGAAGTAGTGAAAGACTTAGAGATCAAGAAGAAGCACGAATAACGGTAGACTAAGATTTATCTGATAATGAATTGCAATAGTATCGTTAATAATATTTCATTAATTCATGAATAATGCATTAGGTAATTAGTGCAATCGTTTCTTCAACGGATAGGTACTAATAAGCACAAGTTGGAAAAAAATACGATCAATGATATGCAAAGGTATTCATTTAGTTAACTTCGATTCGATTTTTTTAAATATTTAACACATATAATGAAGTAATTCAATGCCTCAAATTATCTTAAACTATTTGGGAGAATTAAATGATTCGATTAAATAATTATCTGTGATTTGATTTGAATCAAATTATACTTATTTAATGAAAGCATATTATAGAGTTAAATAGACTCGATTTAATTCCTTAATAATTTTATTATTTACTATTGTCATTATTTACAAAAACCCCTCCACCAAAATATGCTTGTGTTAAGAATGGGTTAATAGCACAAGTATGTTTAGTTGGAGGGGCTCACCAGAATTATACTAGTAACATGTGACTAACTTTATTCGTATTTTTTTTATAAAAACATGCTCAAAATACCTAATTTTTATGATTTTGTCGTAAACGACTTTGTCAATATCAGTTAATCAAGTTAAACTTCTTATTAATAATTAATAAGATATAATTTGTAACTATAATTAAGTTTTAACAATAATAAGTAAATACCTATATATACCAGTCTTAAGCACATACATTATTAATCTATTAAAAATTTGAAATATTTAACGTCCTGCATCTTACATCGCATCACTGTCAAGCGACTGCCTGAAATGCAGGTATTTACACCTAGCTCTTGTTGATTACATATTAAAAAAATATTACATATTATGTTATATTCCTAGGCCGCCATAGCGTGGGTCGCTATACTGCAATGTCTTCACTTGCAGTGAGTACGGCGACCACCGCTCTTGGATTCTATTCATGCTTTCCATCAGGTAGAATAGAGTCACTTTGGTAGGTTGCTATAAAAAAAGAAAGATTTTCCTTTTCTTTGTTCACTCTTACACATTTTAGAATACATATATATGTATATATTAATTTTATGTTGACTTTAGTAACAATCCTTATTTAAGAATATAATAAAAACAAGATGTAAACCATACACTATGTAAGAAAGACCACATTCTTATTCTGCTTGTATTTTTTTATTTATTTACTTTTTAAATTGTAAAATGTAACTCGAACACACATTATTTATTAATTACCAATTACTTAAAAGTAAAGCTCTTGCGTATGACTAGCTCACTAACAAAAAACTTTGCTCTTACTTTCAGTAACCTTACCGTGACGATTTTTAACACAATACCTTGACATTTAAAAGTGAATGAAAAGACACATTAGTGTTATGGGCACCACTTCAATGCGGTTCGATGCACGGTTTACTTTAAAGAGGTAATCCAATAAGCTGCTTAAAAGTTTCGAAATCTTAATAACAGCATAAATAAATATCGTAAATGTAAGCTTAAGTTACATCTAGCTTGATTCTGAAGCGTTTATTTTGTAAACAGGCAATAAAAGACAATGAAAATCGATAAACATCGAAGAAGTTCTAATACATTTCTGTAATTAATTTCAATGTTTGGTAGATTACTCTTTAATTTATATAGAATTGTCTAAATTTTAACTTGAAACAATTTTGTTCTTGATAGATATTTTTTTTCTGCAGCTGTGCACAATTATTACCTACATAATAGATTTAGACATACAATTGCAAAAAGTAATGGTACTATAGATCTTCAAAGAAACTTCGTTTCATAAATGTGCGACACAAGACATATTTCTAGTGTGGAGGTGTCTTTAAATTTGTACAAATTGTTTTAATTAAACTAGAACAAGTTAGTTTCTGTAGAGATACTAATTTGTTAAAATGAATATTTAAACGTGTTTTTAAACAAGGAGGCAATTCGCGAGTTTTTTGTTACAAATTGACCTTTACCAATCGCAAACATATGATATCATAATATATGCCACAGTTAATAATATCACAGAATTTATTTATTAAAATCTACAAAGATATGCACGACTTTATAAATATGACGTTACTTGTGTTTTTATTAAACTAATTAAGAATTTTTGTAGCGCACCGCTGAGCGTGCACGTCCTTTCGAAAGTAGAAAGGGAACATCGGAGTTCTAACAAAAAAGGGCGTCATCGACAAGCTATAGAGTGCCCGAGGTATGTCAGGATACCAAAGATTTCCTTCCTAAGTACATCTTGTTCCTCGGCTGCTGTACCTGAGACGGCGTATGATTTTTAGTTAGTTCTATTGGTAGCTGGTATCCGAGGGGAGTTCTGCACAGACAAAAAAGCTGACAATAATTTATAATTTCGTTTCTATAGTTCTGAAGAGTTTGTTTATTTTGACTTAGTAACCTTTTTCCAAATGATAATGAAAAATAGGATTCAGTTTATCTGTATTTTATTGATGTTTAAACTTACGTCTTTATTTCCAACGGGGTAAAGACAGGCATATCAAACGCCTACATATTTCCGCCAACAATTTTGATACCAGGCACACAATACTGTCAAGAATAAATTAGTAAAAAAAATGTTTGTACTGTATGCGCTACCGTGCCGTTATGCCATCATTGTGAAATTGAGTAAAATCGTTACCTGTGGTGCACCAATAGCAAAAGTACTTTTCATTCATGGAAGAAGTGTCTGAGTGATGGGAAAAATACCATTAAATAACCACAACTGCAACGCAACACTATCAAAATTAATATGTGTCGTAACATTTAATCACAAAACAAATTGTTTTGCATAAACGTTTATTAATGAATACGAAGCATCTTATCTCAATTTTTTTTAAGTATTGCTTCCATGTGTGTGTCATTTATTATTTACATGAATATTTATTTGTTTATAACCTCATCTTCCTACTACAAGATATTGCGTTGTAAGAATTTTATTGATATGACAAATAATCTATGTAATAATTGATTTTATTATGACGAAACCTCAATTTTCTTTAAGTTAGAGACAAACAATATGTAGCAATGTGTATTATAATTATAACATATCTTTGAAGTTCTGGCACTCGCGTTGGTCTACCTTGACCACGGCTCTACCTTGGTCATTTTTTCGCCCATATATTTCTGGATTTCTGTCTGAATTATTTCTTTTCGTCCTTGTTAGACTCCTTTTTTAAGTACACGGGTAATAGTTTTTTAAACTTTATTAATTTCTTGTAACGTGGGCATATACTTGTATAGTAGACAGATTGTCTAATGTCAACACACTCTTTTTTTAGGTTTTGTTAAAAACCACTATTTAAAAAGATGATATTATTGTTGTGTTAATTAATATTTTATTTTTCTATTAAAAAAAAACAGTTGCAAAACTAAAAGCCGCGTCCAAAAGCTAGTATGTTTGTGTAATCAATAGTGATTTTATACTTTTTAATTGTCTGATATTTGACCAGGTTGATCCTTTAAACTTATTTTCGCGCTATTAACCCCTGTAGATGTATTGTACTGCACTATTGGTTGTAGTCTCATATAAATTATAACTTCCACTATAATTATTAGCTGTGTAACATGATTATATCTCAAAGCTGTCCTTTACATACCTATATAAAACAATTGTATATATATCTCTGCATTTACTGATTCAAGTTAAATTATAAATATAATGCACAGGACATAGCAATGAGTAAGGAGTAAATTCTAATCCAGCATTAACTTCTACGTAGAGGTAAAATGTCATTAGTGATACACCTAAGCTTTGCAAAGGCACTGCCTTAAATCAAGAAAGACAATCCTGTAGTTCTAACAGTAACAGTGTAGTACACAGTAGCTTTACAATTCCTCAGTATATCACTACGAATATTGACGCGCTAAGAAATTGTTTACAATATTGCGGTTGGTAGTGAGCTGGACATGTGTAGGTACATTATGACTAAGGACCCAACCCACGGATAAAAGGATCATTTTGAACAGGTCTTGACCATGACTCAATCCTTCGATGATGTAATGCTTTGTAATTAATTCGATGATTCGTGTGTTATAGGGATTGAAATTAAAATATAAAAAAGTATCGATAGTTTTTTGTGACTCAAGGATGTTAAAGAATGTTCTCGAATACGGAATGAGCTTTTCAGCAAGTATCGGCATTTTCCATTTGGAATGTTTACCAATAAGTATATAATACTATATCTCAAAACTCGTAAAACAATCCTTATTATACTTAGGTTGAATATTAAAATGAAAGTAAGTGTAGTTGATTCATTAAACATTACTAATCTTTTTTATAATTAATAGGTAAGATAACTTATAAAATTGTTATTAAACAAAAAATCTGGCCGATTAAAGAATACGTGCATCATTCAAACTACAACAAAAACTGAATTAGATCCCCAGCAAACAGATTTTTAATTATATAATTTCCTCCAGTTACAGTTTACAACAATTGATCCTATGGTGGCCGCACATAACCACTTCCTGCAACCTTTACCAGGTCCTCGGACTGGCTTAGATCTTAACAATCCTTTTATAAAAAATGTAGACAAAAAGTATATTTTTTACTTTTTAAGTTATTGAGATACAGCCTCTTAGTACCGCAAGTCATTTTATGTTCTCGGCATTCAAATTATAGTAATCATTTACAACTTACTTTACAGACAATACTACATTTTATAGCTGCTATGTCAAGTGCTTTGACATTGAGCAGTTTATAGCTGTCGTCTTCTTTGTACATTGTAACGATAGTAGACCGCTTAAACAAGATTGGACAAGTACTCATAGTTTAATTTTATAACTGTAAATAACATGTACATTTGTTGAAACTTTCATTATGAGCTTCCACTGCTAGACATAGACGTCTCGTAATTGTTACTTCAATATTTTTTATTTAAGCTATATCCGTTACCATGGTTTTTATGGTAATATTGTATTTGAACTTACTTTACCTAGTGAGACCATTCTCAGATATTATCTTAATTATAAAAAAAACAAAATTCCTTTTTATATCTTCGATAAGATTATTTAGAACTCATCAATTAAACAAAACCTGCTCTTACTTTTAAGTCTCTCGTGTTAGTACCGATTTCAAACCATACAAACAAAGTTGTTTGTGTTATATATATAATATATTTAGAAATATTAAGAAATGTAATCAAGTAGTGGGTATAAAAAAATACACAACTACTATAAATATCGTCTAAAATAAAAGAGGTACAATGAGTCCTTTTAGATGTCAATTTAGATAACTGACAAATCGACTCACCTGAAACTTGAGAACTGTCGTAACTAGCACTGGACGAGATTGGCATAAACGATTACTAAGATTTAAATTACCTAGACAATATCTTACATACTACATAGAGCATATTCCGTACCTTGAGTCACATAATATATATGAAAACTGAGCAATAAACTCGCAAGTAAATTGTTGTCGATATCGATTGCATTAAATTCGATTTTCACATCACTGAGTCACTAACCGCAAGTAAAACGTCATATTTTCTACGTCGCTACTGATGTCATAACTATTACCGAATGAAGATGACATGGAAAGTGAGCTGTTTTAACATTTGCGTACACAGTTTAGTGCGTAAGTGCGAGCGGTAGAAATACATGAGTCTTTAGTGGCGGTTAAACGGGAAATTATTAGAATTCATACGATTTCATAATGGTAGACTACAACTTGCAATAATGCGTCAAGTATAATGAGGATAAATATATTTGTTCTATTTGCTTTAAAGCTGTACGACCAAGACCTAATTTATTCGAGGACATCTTAAACAAATTCTGGAACGACAATGTCAATAAAAGGCGCCCACATTACAGTTGTAAAGAAACCAGGTTTTCACTATGATTCAGTTATTGCTATTACTATAGAATTTATAATAACAATTATTATGGAATAAAGATAGAATTGTTATTTCACAGGTAAATAAAAGCGGTTCCTAGTATATACAAGACACATAAGCATTAAGCAATGGCTATAAATACTTTCAAGGAATGTGACATAGTCTTCAATATTTTATATAATCTTTACTGATATTATGCCACTGGCCACATACGCGTTCTGATAAGAAAAGAACAAAAGATAGTTTCATAAAATTTGTTGTTGGTCAGAAACTGTTAGATGCGTAATTAACAACTGAAAAGTATTATATACTTATTATTTTTACTCTCCGTGTGGTGACAGATTGAGAATACGGAGTGTCACCACCCCTATTTAACCCGTGGGTGTCATAACAAATGTAAATAGATAGTAAAACTTGAAACAATCTCTATATCTACCCGTTTGGTGAGCGTGGTATAGTAAGCCAAAACTTCTATGCCAAAGAGAGCCCTATGTCTAGCTGTGGACTGTTAAATGCTGTTAATAATTTAGGTGTTTTGTATTTTACGCTATTGATTAGTTACATTTTTTTTTAAATATGATGAATAAATAGAAGGAAGAATATGATTAATTAAAAAAAAATAAGTTAATAAGACAAAAATAACGGTTTCATCATGATTTATAATTTCCGCATTATATTAATGCAAGATATGTTTTGCAAGAAATATTGTCGTATGCAAAATGCTAAGGCGTGCTATTTTGAATTTAACCTTCCGTATTCCAAGTAAGTTTAAAATTCATGTAATTATAATTAACTGAATTAATTTCCCTTACATGAAACACAATCAAGAATTAAAATGATGTATATGATTTTTGATTATCAACGTATATGTGAATATGGACCATCGATTCACTCCTTCACAGTTTCGTTACTCACCCTTACAAATGCATTTAATAAATTTATCTGATAGTAAGACACACTAGATTTTGTTGAGAACGGTAAAGTAAGTAACTTAACTACGTAGGAAGTACTAGGCTAAGCGAAACAATAAATTCTAAAAATGTTGTACAAGAATATGGATATCTTCCAATAAAGATTTCACGATCCAAAATATTCTGCACACATAACAGAATAGATTTAATTCATAGCCGTACGTTTATTTTTAGGTCTGATTTCATCTGTTTTGGCAACAATAGTGTTGCTATTAAAAAAAATGAGCTGTTTTCATCTAAAAATTTTGTGGCTGTTCACTAAGTAGTTAGTTTTGAAAACGTATGCGTTTAAAGACAACTCTGTGCCAACAGCGAAGGTAATATTCGTTTTTGAGTTTCTCCCAAAGAAGGCCATTGATTGTAATTAATGAATAAGTAAGGTAAGGTAGGTATTTAAAACGCAACACCTTAAGATTAAACATTAAGTACTAAGTAGGTTTGTAGCTCCAATGACCATAGCATGAAATTTAGAGCCTCTAGAGGCAGTGATATTAAAGTGTAATGAGATCGAACAGTTAAACTGCAACTTTATATTGAGTTATGATATTACAAAATTCCAGTACCACGATGGAGTTAAATTAAAATCCTTTTAAGTAAATCCTAAGTCTTTTTTGTAGAAAAGTACTATTAGTAAAGTTAAACCTTTATTAAAATTAATTCAAAGTAATTAGTTTCAGCGACGTAGGTAGTTGTAATACTAAGAAATTGAAAAGGCACATTTGCATTTATTTCCAGGTGATTCAATCTACAAATGAATCATGATTTGAGGTAAAGTTCAAGCGAGAATTAGGTTCTTTTATCAGTTAGTTAGAGCGTACAGCGATACAATATCACGACAACAAAGCCATAGTAACGTGATGGCTAAGGCTTTGGATTTCCGAATGATAGTTGTGGGTTTAAATCCCATTCAGGACACTATCTAGGTACGTGAATCTTAACACAGATGCTTAGCTATGAGGGTTCACAAAATACTAGTTATGTGTTACCCTCGTTACTATTATTCATAACTTAAAGGACTACAATAAAATTGAACAGTTGATTACTGCCATTACGCTAATAGTAAGAGACACAAACAATAAAAGACACAGGTAAAAAAATTATATTGAACAATGTACATATATAAATATGACTTAAAAAATGTCACATACATGTATTTTTTTAAACCAATCAATTTACTAACTTGTGTTACTATTATGTTTTAAACGATGATCTAACCATTTGATTCCATTCAAATTTTTACAGGAAAAATAATTCCCTAAGAATAAAAGCTTACAAAAGGAGAATACGACCACTATGACCATATTTTATCTCTTGACGCTTAAACTAGATTATATTGTTCAAATCTTATTTAAGCGTATACTGCAGTGAACTAAAATTCGTTAACTTCAGAGTCCCGCAGGGTAGTTCTTTTTTTTTTCTTTGTGAAGAGCCTGCCAAAGTGACTCTACTCTACCAGATGGAAAGCATGAATAGAATCCAAAGAGTTGTGGTCACCATACTCATTGCAAATGCAGACAATGCAGTGTGGTGACCCATACTATGGCAGCCTAGTGAGATGCTTTTTACGCCATGCTTGGGACGTAAAAGGCATGACAGTTATCGTGGCAGTGTAAGGCTCACACAATTATCACGATAACTGTCACCCCTGCATCAATGGGCCTCCGGTCTCGCACTCACCAACGAAACACGACAGCACGGATGCTGACGCTTTAGGTTGGTCTTCTGTGGGAGGGTAGTACTGCCCCGGTTGAGCTGGCCCGTTCGTACTGAAATCAGCGTGGCTCTAATACCTGTAAAAGTTTTCTTGGCCCGACATTGTTTATCATATACGTAAATAGGCTATGTGCTCTAGAACTAGTCCAAGCAAAAATAGATATATCTATAGTTACCTATATTTAGTTAGCTACCTAGTTCTATGACGTTGCGGTGGTTTTCTTTGGCAAAACTTAGAATGATACGCAGATCGTTGCTAACTGGTTACAATTGAACCTTCTGACTCTTAAAATCGGAAAAACCAAAGCTGTAGATTTATTCTTCTTCCACATTCACTATGAACACCTAAGACTGCAGTCATGCTTATTGTAAAAAATCTGTCAATACCTTCCAATCATGATCAACAGCCTTTTACAGTCCACTGCTGGATATCGACCTCTCCTCAGCAAGGAGGTTGCCTTCGAATAGAATAACTTAACTCCGTAAAATACCTTGGGACCTACTTAAACAGCCAGTTTACATGGACCACTCATCTTAACACACTCCACACTAGAATTAGAATGCTAATGTGAATGGAATGATAATATGAATCTTTAAGTGCCCAGATAAAATTGCAAATGCGAAAATTCTAACCATAGTTTATTTTCTTTCATGGGGCGCTACTAGTAAAATTCATATGATGAAAGTAGATAAAGCACAACGTGCACTCCTTAAAACTGCATACGCTCGACAATACAGATACCTTATTACCTCACTTTATTCCGAGGTGGGATTGCTTAGAGTCTGCCAATTATGCGTTATCTCCATCACGTTGCATTTTCACAAAACTGCCCCGAGCAAGGTCACACCCAGGTCGTAGGTTGATATGGAACACAGTAAGGAGAGTATACAATATACAGTATACAAAATTCAGCCGTTATGTATACAGGAGAATTAACACCAAACTAGACATTATTGCGTTAACAAGTTACTGCTGTAAAAAAACGTCTACAAATGGCTAGTCGAGCTTGACTACGATATCACTGAGAAATCTTAGTGTGGGATTACCTGTGTTTATTCTTATGATAATAAATAAAAAATAAATATATAACCTCACGAAAGCTCTGATATATACTATAGGCATTATGACAGTACGTTGTCTAATGAAAATTTAAACATAATGAAATTGATTTCAAAGATGAATTACAGAAGATTCATAATAAAATGGTAATGGTGAGTAGTGCTTGTTTAAATTAAGATCAATCAACAATTGTAACTTCAATTTGAAAATACTTGATAGAACCAAGGTTAGCTGCACTACAGAAGTTTGAGATTTGCATCTATTATGTACATATCAGATTTAAATAGTTCCCGTGGCCTGTCTGTGTGTGTATATCTTAACAATTTTGTGAGTACTGTTGCCGATGTATGTTGATTGAACATATTTATTTTAGTATGTTAATAAATGTCAAATAATTTCATGATGCAGGCACACTGTAAGAGATCTGGATGTCGTAATAGCAGCTGTTCCCGGATCCCTCTTATGTCAGGCGCAGAGTAGCACACTACTCCGCCGTACACCCCGGTGGGATGACGGCACAAAGGGATTAACACACGTAAAAAAAAACGGCACACTGTAAGAATAGTAAACTGGAAGTCAGTGGACTTTTTTTGCCAAATTTTATTTGTTAGATGACTGATGATGATGATGTACTTTTAGCTGTTTCGACCACGGTGACCAGTCTCAACGGGGACCTGCCATCTATGCAGGAGATAATATAGTGACCAAACGTGCAAACACAGCTACTCTCAATTCCCTCACTGTCACAATGCACGATCATTGAGAGATGAAGCGCGGGAGGGCCAGCTTTATGTGTTCTACGAGGCACGGAAGTTAAGACCCCAACATCCAAACTCTGGGTTATTATTAAGCATTTCTATAATCAAAAAAACTTAATAAACTTCTCTTCTCTTCTTCTTCTATTCAACACCTGAAACGCACCTACTTCCTATTTTCTCTGCATCACCCAAAGGTTGACTGGTAGAGAATGCCTTAGGCATTAAGTCCGCCTATGTACATAAAGTGCATGATGTAGAAATAAATAAATAAATAAATAAATAAATAAATAAACCTATACTGGTCTAAAATCGAACCCGAGATTTCTTGATCGGCAGTCTCATATGCTAACTGGTAGATCAACGAGGCAGTTCCATGACTAATGCTTAAAGAAACTAGGTTTTAAAGGATTACGTACTTAAACCGCGTCTCAGACGCTTAAAAGTTGGTTTAGAAACAGAAAGAGTATTGATTACCAACAAACGATTTCTAAACTTGCTTGTTTTGTTGTATCTTCATAATTTTACTTTGTGAGTGCTAAAGAATTGAAAAAATAAGAATTAAGTCAAAAAAGAAATAAAAATTCAGGCGAAAACTTTGAAACAGTTCTTAGTACAACGAAAGTTTTCGACACGAAATTAAAAAAATATACGAATAACTAAATTGTAGTAGAAGAATCAGATTCTTGATGTAGTTGCTTTTACCCTAGTACTGATATTTAACAGTATTAATGCCTCATTAAACCCTTACTACATGGGCGCTGGGAGGAGGTGCAAGGGAGTGCACTTGTGCTCCCTAGTACAAAAGAAAATACATAGAAAATACATTTTATTAACTCATTTTATAAAAAAAGTGTATATGATAGGCAAAGATCTATAATTCAGTCTTTTATATTGGTAAGTAGTTTGTGTGGATGTAGGTATACCCGCCTGAAAATAACATCTACTTTAAAATGTGTAATGTTACATACATCATTTTAAATTCTGAAGAATTAGAAGTTAAAAGATGTAGTCATAACATAAATCATTATTATTATGTAACTTACATCTTAATATTAGACTTTAATAAGAAATACGTTGTATATACTATTCATGTGTTGCCATCTTATACTGCATTCTCTTAAAATGAGAAAGTTTATATGACGTTAAACGTCTAGCTGTCGAGCTCGTCGATAGATCCTAAACATTGTTATGCAGCTGTTGTTTCTTACTGACATAAAATAGCTATATTACTATTCCAGAAAAACCCGACATTGACAGCCGTAGTACAGAGTTAAACTTAAAACGCCTATTGTCTGACATCATTTCTAATTATACAAATATAGGACCCCAATCAGCACGCTACATAACGCCTAGAGCGACTCAACAAAATTCAATTTGCTTAGATAATAACACCATGATAAGGTGGACATTAAACTAATTGAAAATCTGAATAGTGATTATGAATTTAACAGCTAAGCCGTGGCTTGTTGCTGCGTTAAACGTTACGCAGGGAGCTTTGCATAAAGTTTACCCGTTACTAATGTATGTCACGATCTGTGAGCTCATAGCCTCTATTAGAATTCTCAATCAACAAATGTTTTGACTGTGTTATACGCATTAGAGGACAGAAAACTTTCGAACGGAACCTAGGGCTGGTATTGACTCCCAAATGAAAGGTGTGGCGCGCAGGAATTTGTCCGTCCTGTAGACATCTCTTTAGACTTTTTGAAATATTTTTCATAGTCTACTTAATCAGAATGGCAAGTAGGAGCAAAGAGTTACGAAATATTAAAAAGTTTTTATATGAGCATTATTTAGAGTTTCATTTCTTAAAGCTTGAAATTAAACTTTCGTTTGTTTATAAAATGGAAAGATTACAATCATGTGAAACGGTCATTTAACTATGTTGCCCGTATAGAGTGGACCGCAATGCAGATGATAAATGATAAATAACATTTATTTTTGCAAGTAAATCCTTTACAGATATTTTCACACGTCAGAATTTACAGCTAGGTGTCGGCATTTCCTACGACTCACTCTGGAAAGAAATACCGAAACAAACCACAAAGGTTTGGTTGTGAATTATGTTTTAAATTAATTTAATTTTAAACGTAGGAATTGATACTAATGTAATTAGGTATGCGTGTATGGAGAACACCGACAATTTAAATATGATATGCTCTATTGTTGTCCATACATTGAAATTCATCGTCGATTGAAATTCAAAACGAACATTTTTTATGACCATATAAGCTTCCTTATTTTTGCCGCCCATGGATGCCTACAAAACAAGAGCTACGAGTTATAGCATAATGTAATTTTATTATTATTTGCCCCTACATAATCTGTTTAAAAAAAACATAGATAAAAAAAACTCAATCCTGGCAATACATACCTTAAATACCGTTGGTGTAAATATGAATATAATTTTCATTACTTTTCATTTATCAGTAAATGTGTTACTTTATTTATTTTCATTGAAGTTAAGAAATAATATGTGTGTGAAAATACGTCACTAATAGAACTAGTCACTAATAGGATTTTACATACGAAGTACCAAGCTACAACCTCGTACATAAAGCTACAGTTAAGTGTTTTTGTTTGCCAGTCTAGTTTTATAGGAAAATGAAATTATTCGAAAGTACTACATTTGAAACATTGTTATTCATAGCGACTACTAAGTTGCAACTTTCTATTTGTTGGTAAATTTATAATAGTTACCATAAAGAAGTTTATAAACAGTTCGAAACGCTCAAATTTTCGAACATTTTCGGTTGCTTTTCCAATTGTAATAGTTTTACTTTTTTTTAATTCTCTAGAGAAACCACCAACCACCACCAATAACCACCTACCAACTTGGTATAAAAGCTGTTACTTGATAAAAAATATGGCAACAATTCTCGACTCTGAGCTTTCGACCAAATCAAGAATCAATGACTTCATTTTTATAAAAGACATCCTTATGTCCGCGGTTTCAGTCGTGTTGTAATTTTTTATTTGTCGTAGCTATTGTCCAGTTGCAGCTTACTTATTTCCTTATTTACTTAATCCATAGAACCCCTGGAATTCTTTTTGCATCACCTGCAACGTACAAGCAGAAGTTTTTAATGTCCTCTCACGCAGATAAGATGTGTTATATCGACAAACAAATAAACTCAGTCTATTATTTATATTATTCAGAAATCAAACAATTTTGCCAAGCAGTAAATTGAATTGTTCTCGATATCTTAACGGTGACAGAAGGTGCGGCTCTGCACGTTCTCTTCAACCCAGATGTCAGGTTATTTGGAGGACAATGACTCTAGCTTTATTGTATGGATTAATATAAATAACGTATTAAACATAAAAGATGTCTCTTTTCAGAATAGCTGCTCCGTTATCGTCGTCTTGGCAATTGCATGGGTTAGTCATTCCAAACAGGATATTAACAAACTCTGCTCTTCTTCTAGTGTGCCATAAATCATGAAAATATTTCAGTTCAATAAGTTATTACTAATGTATACATTATAATTTGTATGGAAAATGTGTTGTTGTAACTAGCTGAACGTAAAAGTAAAGAGTAAATTTTAAAAATTTCAAGAAATTAATAAAAAATACATTTTACAGGAAAAAATCGTGAAGTATTAAAATGTCAAGTCAATATATTCTAAAATATCTCAAAGAACCCTACGCTTTTGCTGATAACTTTTTCATAATAACCTTTAATCCTTACAAATGATTTAACTTCAATCAGTTCATGTATGTACTTATTTTTTGTTCGCTAATACTATGATGTAAGCACTTTGAACATTAATCAATAATTCGAAGACAGTCTTCGATATTTAACATTAATTTTTGCCATGGCGCCGCTTCGTTCACCTTAAAATATCGCTTTCTTTCCCCCAGAAACAATGATCCCCAAGATCAAGACCTATATGGAAATGCAGGTTTAGATCCCTCTCGTTATGCCAAACCTAGGAACAGGCAAATTACCGCAAGCAACAGATGAAGGGCTACATGAAAAAGTATTTCGGCTAATCATGGAGAGTGGAAGAAGGAAACTTATTACACTGACCCCAATAAATATAGAAAAAGGTTAGGAGATGATAATAATCGTAATTTTGTACACTTTTCAAACAACCTTAGCATATCTGCCAACTAATTTGAGCCCTTAAAAAAATGAGGACATATCGAGTTTCGAGGGCTAAATGCTATGCTGGGGATACCATGTTCAAAAGTTTGAAATGCCCACAAGTTGCGGTTCCTCAATCACGTACTTGTAAAAATTAAGAGAATGTATGTGAGATATAAAAGTTTATTAAATTGTTTATTGATTGACCAGTTGCACGGTAACATTGTCGTCGCCTTACATTTATCTTTAAATGACTGTTTTCTTGCTATGCCTGTATACTCATAGTATAAAGACAATTTAATCTTTAACATAAGGTTAAAGGCCATCATGATTGAGTCATTACTGTACAGATTGATGGTAGTGCTGTGCATTAATAGAGAAACTTTAACTACAGTCTTACATTAAATTTGTTGTCTTAAGTCATGTATTTTGGATTAAGAATATTATAAATCTGTATTCATCGTCCTAAGCTAATGATTCCACAATCAATACTATCATCAGTAGTAAGGAATATTTTAAAACGTTAAGCCGTCACAAATGTACACTATCATCATCCATGACACTTTGTTCCGCCACAATAACAACTAAAGTAAAAGAGGGCGTTAAATTATGTGAAATATGCTCAGCTAACAGTGGAATTATGGAGTCAAATCAAACAATCATTATCAAACAAACAACAATCATCGTTATAAGACATTACATTACATACACACATTACATTTACATACTTTTGTATTTTTTATAACCTTTACCCTCGATACAACTACTTATGCTAGCTTTTTAAATTTCGCATATTATAATACATTGTTAATTACTGTTAAATTTATGGATTAAATATATATAGTATAATAAGTACTTATATTTTGGGAGTAATTCCATTACTAGACAGTCAGCGTTTATTTTAAATGTGCTGATTTTTTTCGTGATTTAATAAACCAAAATGTTTTTGTGTCCACAGCGCCAAAATTAAAAAATATGTCTCTGCCCACTGATGTTGATAAATGTTATGAGTTGCTATCGTGCTTAATCTGTATAAAAAAAACCTAAAACACGTTAAAAATAAAATATAAAAAAAGAACTGGAGTGACTGACATGTAAATTATTTTCCCAGGTCACAAAAAAATTCTAGGGCAATTTTGATATAGTTCACCTACATTTTGCCTGCATAAACAGAGATCGTAGATGTAAAATTAAACCTTACATTTTACGTCA
This sequence comes from Hypercompe scribonia, assembly GCA_949316085.1. Taxonomy (NCBI): domain Eukaryota; kingdom Metazoa; phylum Arthropoda; class Insecta; order Lepidoptera; family Erebidae; genus Hypercompe; species Hypercompe scribonia. The sequence goes on along the minus strand of OX438981.1, from coordinate 9,611,567 downwards.
ATAATATTAGATACTTTTAACAAGATTTATTGTAAATATTATAATATACTGCTAAGGATACTAAGAATTTCTGCAAAGAGGTATGCATCGTTTTATAAAGCAATTAATTTTACGAACAATTCTTTCATGGCTTAAGAACTAGGGCGATTTCAAATAACTTTTCTGGGAACTATACGATGCAGTGCCAAGTGCTCGCTGTACCACTGCCATTGCCAGATATACTATTGTATCGTATTAATGTCCAACCAGCCATAATTTTGTTTAAGCTGTCAAAATATAGTAGAAAAAAATATCCTTCAACAAAAATCTTAAGTATTGACCTCAAAAGTCGGCTGCGCCCTAGTCCTCATCTTTTTCTCACTATCAACAACTTTTAACGTAACAGCTTCACAGTAGAACTTCATCAATTAAACCATGCCCAATTCGTTCTTTAACTTATCATGCGGTGAGTATAATGTTAATAAAAGAGTCTGTGTGAGTCAGAATATTAATACTGTGACGGGTGTCTTGTACCCTACTATAAATAGTAAAGAGCGCAAGCACTGATGTCCCTTCCATTCCAGCCTCCTCAGCTCTCACTTCAGCCAGCATTTTTATCCATAACATTGCAAGATTGCAAGATATAAAATATTTTCACTATTTTATAAATATTTTTTTTGTAAACACTCAATAATGTATGCGGTTAATTTAGAAATTTCTGTTTTAGGTAGTAAAATATTTAATAATTTATAATCTATTTGTGAAAATACACGGTGCATAGGAACTAGTCACTTATACTTAATCAATTAATTTCATTGTAAAAGACACGTTTTACAGATCGAAAGTGTAGATATCTTCATTAAAAGTTGCTCTCTTTGCAGTGAAGTTGTCTTACATAGTTTCTTAGTCTTCTTAGTTCCCTTAGTCGCTTCTCATGATACCCATGGCATGCATAGTGATGGTGACACTCTGTATTCTTAATCTGTCACCTCATGGAGAATATATTAATACCTAGTCTTGCCATAAATATTGTAATAAAGAAAAAAGAAAATTGTTAACTGCAAATAACATTTATTACTTTTACAGTGTGTCAGTTTAATACATAAATATAAAACAATTAAAAATATAAAAAGCTTATTCGAAGTGGTCTCCATTGGCTGCAATACAGTCCTTTAAACGATGAGGCCAGTTATCAATAGAAGCACGCACTCTTTCCATGGGAAAATTCTTCACTGCCAATCGTATAGATTGTTTTAGGGACTCCAAATTATCATGGCGTTTAGAGCAAGCTGTACTCTCTAAAACTGACCACAAATCATAATCCAGCGGATTAAGATCGGGACTAGACGACGGCCAGTCTTCAGCTCTGATGAAGTCCGAAACGTTCGATTCCAACCAAGACTGCGTGGACCGAGCTTTATGACCCGGCGCCGAGTCTTGCTGGAAGGACCATACTTGGTTATTGAACATGGTGATGTTAAGGGGCTTAACTACCTTCTCAAGAATGGTATCTTGATACACTTGTGCCGATGTTTTGATACCTTTTTCACAAAAATATGGCTCAGTCACTCCTTCATAGCTAACACCCCACCAAACCATCACTGAAGTCGGATAATGTCCACGTTGCACTCTGTCGACTAATTGGGAAGCTTCCTTAGAGCTTTGAGCATAAATACGGTCATTTTGTTTGTTAAAATGTTGCTCAATTGTAAAAATTTTCTCATCCGTAAACAAAATTTTTCTGTGACCTCCCTTTGCGTACCGCTTCAGTAGTTGTTTCGATTTTACCACCCTATTCTTCTTTAAATTATCAGTTAAGAAATGGCCAGTGCGTCTCTTATAGGCTGCAAGTCCTAAGTCATCTTTTAAAATACGCGACATGGTTCTAGGTGCTATCTTCATTTCCCGAGATAAAATCTTTTGCTTTCGGACAGGATTTCTTCGAATTCTTTCCCTTACTGCTTTGACCACCTTTTTCGTACGAACACTACGTGGACGGCCAGATCTTTTTCTGTCACAAACAGAGGAGGTCTCATTGTACCTATTAATAGCCCGGTACACAAACATTTTACTAATACCAAGTGTATGGAGAGTTTTAAAAATTGCATTTGGCTCCATACCTACTTTGTGTAATGCTATCACAGCGATTCGGTTCTCTTTATCACCCCACACCATTTTAATATCGCAAAATATTTTACAATGTATTGGCGCCAAAATGAGAAAACACAATGAACAATCGTATAAAAATGACAGATTCGAAATTCAAATGTAATATTTTTTTATAATTAAGTGTAACAGTATTTATGGCCAGACTAAGTATATTGCTTGACAAATGATTTGAAAAGTAACAGTGATATAACCTTTTTTTGTTTTTACGTGGGAAATGCTTTTCACGTTATGTCAGGTTACATAGGCAGTTTTTGTAGTCCTTCCTGCCGTATCACTCGACTAAGGTACATCCCAAGATGACCAAACACATCTTAAAGCAAGACTCTTTTTCGGCCAGAATATCGATGGACGAAGATTGTGCCAAGGCCGTCGCCGCCTCATATGAGATTGAGTGATAACCTCACATGATTTGTATGGCTATCAACCGCTGCAGGCTCCTGAGTAGCTCCTCATAGCGAAAGGCACTCGCTAAGTACATTCTCTCTCCCATCTCATCTCCCAATACTAATGTAGAGACGGCTAACTTTTTCCCGTGGTCATCAAGATTGGGCAGAAGACCATGCAGCGCGACTGATATCCCTCGCACTTGGAGGAAAGATTGATAAAACCTACTGATAGCTTCTATAAATCAGGCTTTACCATGTAAAACATTATTGGAAGGCTTGTTAGCTTTCCAATAATTTGTTTGTTACATGATTCATTTTTGCAGCTCCAGCATGCAAAATTAGGTCTAAAATATTTTTAATACTGTCAATTATTTCCATTCCAACTGAAATATCAACATGATGATGTTGATTAGAGCTTTTTATTTGTTCAGTATAGGTATTTGTCAGTAAATTCAACGATTGAGCGTTTCCCAAAAATGATTTTAAAAACAAAGAAAAAGAGGTTTTAGGACTTGAAGGCGCCTCTACCAGCAGTTCTTGAACGGTAATATTGTTTTATAGTTGAGGGGGAGCTCTACTGTGAGTTAAATCCTAAAAGATTGATACGACTTTTGTGACAGGGTTTGTCCTTTAACTGCCTCATTAGATTCGACTGATTCTACGGATAGAAATCGCCAACGTCACTGGGTGACAATGGTGAAACTCTTGCTTCAACTTCTTCGGGCTGTGCTGCGAGCTAGCTACCGCCATAATTACCACCCAATAAAAAATCTTTCTGAAGAAGGAATTTAAAGTCTTAAAAATATAGAATTCGTGTTATAACTCAAATATATATTTTCTAATTGTTTGATATTTCAGGAGGCACCAGGTTGATTACCCTTTAGAAGTAATAAAAACTTTTACGACGTATATTTACCTAAATTATAATTATATTTCGTCAACAACCTTTGATAGGTTATGTGAAATAGGCTTCTCCGTATAAAAGAGGAACGTAATACATATATACAGTGGAATGTAGAACCTCCTCCTTTTTGAAGTCGGCAATAAACAATAAATAGTCGTTCGATTTGAACACCGCGCGTCGTCGTTGAAAAAACCGACCAATTGTGTAAAAGTACAACAATCGTTCATTTATGTATGTGTCAAATTCTGTTAGCATTCATTGTGACGAATTCTAACCAAATCTATTTCAAAACTTATAAAAATAAATAAGCAATCAATTGGAAAGAATATGTAGGTAATTTCTTATCTATAAAAACATAGTTCAAGAAAACTTTCTCATGCTAAAATTTTAGAATAATACAGAATTAGGTACGGAACGCGCTATAAAGCTTATAATACATCAGCGTAATAATAGAGTGAATGTTATACACTCTATTCGATAGATCATTAGAAATAAAGTAATTTGAAATTATAATTATCAGTGTCGTATGCCTTGTTCGTCTTTTCTGGTTATTGTTATATCTTTGGTAAAAATCTGTTAATAATGATTATTTTTGTCAGAATTTTATTTTCACTTCACCAATAACAGTTTCTACTTGTACATATATCTCTGAAATCGAGTTAAAGGTTACAGTTGCTCTTTTGCTGGTATTAATTTTTATTTTTAATAAATCCAAACGTTAATATAAAAAAAACAGTATAAAAACGAAAAGAACTCGTAATGTTTGTATAAGTTTGTACAAAATACTTTATTTCATACTATTTTATATAAACTATTATCTCAAGTAGGTACCCTTACCTACTAAGACATGAACTTATACGTTTAAAAAAACGGATGCGGTCATAATCGTCACATGAACAGACAATTGAAATATCTCAGCTCCTTTATATCGTAATAATTTTTACGTCTACATGAAACAGCGTACATAGGCTAAGAAAAGTTACAACAGTTGCCCTTTTGTCCCTAATATCTTAAAAAATGAATAAAGGATCAGTGAACTTATCAATTCAAAGTAGAAAACACACAATAAGATTATAACGATGTATTATTCATAAAAAAATAATTGATGATAGTACTTTGACTAACTAGGTACATAACAAACGGTAGATAATTATTAATCTCTACTATTGCAACAAGACGCCTGTTTTAGTAATCAGATTAAGTAGTGCTTATCATAAAACTTTATTTCGATACTATGATGGGAGTCGTATGTGTAACCTACCTAATGTCATAACATACTTCATTTGAAAGGAAAACATTTCAAAATTTTTGGAGACCTATTTTTAGCTGTTAAGATTCCCACGTTTTAGATTAAGTTACTTTTACCATAAAGTTTGTTCTACTTTATACGTATTTATTTTGTATAGACAATGGGTCGAAAATCGCAATCGAAACAAGGATCCAAAAAGAATAGTGGTAAAGAGAATAATAAGTTTACTCAGCAAAGACGAAAGGAACTTGCAGTTCTCGTAGACAAAGTGTTACGACTGACCAGTATATTCCAGACCTCTACCACTGTGACAAAAAGTTGGGAGCATCATTTAGAAATTGAAGCTCTAGTCAAAGAAATAACCAACCTTGAAGCTTCTCAGCATAAAAGTGCTCAAAACCAGAGGAAGTTGAATGTTGACAAGTATTGGCAATGGTTAAACGAGAATGAGGTTCCACTTGATGGTATGTAACAATAATATATTAATTGATTAAAAAATTGATTAATCAGTAATATGTTTGTAATACCATTATATACAGATAATCAAGTTTACATTTAAACTTGATTGTTTAATAGGTCTATGGTAACTTATTTTTAATGAAGTTCTAAGCTTAAAATCGTAAGTTTTTTGGCAGCTTCCTTCAAATATTACCCTCCAATACTGGTGTAAAAACTATTGTGTTGGTTGTGTTCATTCATAAAAGTGTTATAGTCCCTTCTTTAATACTTTATAAAGAAGCAAATAATATACAGAGTATATATTGTCACCTCTAATAATTAATAGGTTGCAATTCATATCTTAAGATACTGGTGTGAAATGTATGAACTAAACAGAAGAAATAGTGTTTTCTTAACTTAAATTCAGTTCATGTCATAATAAAAGTATACTGGGGATTACTTCACTACATAGTATTATTAAATATTGTGTTTGTATCAAAAGAGAGTTAAAGTAGAATGAAATATTCTTTTAGTTACCTGGCTATTTACATTAGTCACTATTTATTTTGACTGCCTCGATGGCATAGCGGTAGCAAAAGCGATACTGTACTCGAAGTTTTGGGTTCGATTCCCGGCTCAGATCAAATGTTTGTATGATCGGTAAATGTTTATTTCGGAGTTTGGGTATTTTGTATGTATAACATGTACTTATTTACAAAAAAAACGTGTATAAGTATTTTATTAGTCAGTTTAGTTATAGTACAAGCTCTGTTTAGTTTGAAACTAGATGGCGTTGTGTGTTAAATGTCTTAAATATTTATTTATTTATTTGTTGTAGGGGCATTTACAAAAAAAACTTTAATTTTAAGTCTTGTTTAAGAATAGAAAGAGTTACAACCCTTATTAATCTCATGGTCATCACAAGGATTGTCTTTAGGGGCAAACTATGCAGATCCATAGTACTGCAAGGAGAGGGAAAACTTGACGCTAACCATGTCCCAAACCATCATACCAGTGTGGTATAGGAGGCTTAAAGCTCTTTTCTATAAAAAGGTCTATGTCCAGCATGAGACTAACAAAGACTACTGATGGCGAGGATTTAGAAAAGTGGTCTTAGCGCATACTTACGCTTAAACTTATTATCACAATTTTATAAACTAAATATTAAGAAATGATGTTTATGCTAATGTATGAAAAGAACAAATATATGAATTCCCTATTAACTTATTCATGTAAAACATTTACAGGAATTGAGATTGCAGAGTTTGAGGGATATGAACTTGGTCTTAAAGCGACAAAGGACTTCAAAGAAGAATCGCTCATTCTTACAGTACCATCAAAAGTAATGTTTACTGAGAAAAATGCTAAGGAATCTGAGCTAGCAAGTTTTATAAATGTTGATCCCTTGCTTCAAAATATGCCTAATATAACTCTTGCACTGTTCCTTTTGCTAGAAAAGAACAATCCAGGTAAACACCTTATTTATTTTGTCTCTTTGCTGGTAAGAGGCTATATATTAACTGCACGGTTGGCGTAGTTGTTTTAGCGGTCGCCATGCCACTCTCGACTGCGCTAAGTGTTGTGGTTTCAACCTCGCAAGTGGGCGAACACTTTGTGTGATCCACAAATTGTTGTTCTGAGTCGAGGTGTTCATTGTCTGTTTCTTGTATGTTTGTAAAGTCCTCGGCGACACAGGATTTGTTCCTAGCGAAAGATTTTTTTAACTGAATGAAAAAAAAAATATAGATGCTCATTGCTGAAGTTTCAGAAACATAAGCACGCATTTCCTGTGAATTTTCTATGTTATAGGATTGTAAGATTCATAATATTGTTTTATTTGTAAGTTGTGTACGGTATTCTTACTTTTCAGTATGAACCCTTCGAATAAAATATAGGACTCACGTTTGGTGTATTCATTTAGCCCTTTACAAACCAGTTGTTTTATTATAAACCATGTAATTTTAATATGCGAAAAAACACTTTTACTTCATTGTATATGTAAATCGCCAGTCGTGTCAAATTAACATCTAACATCAGATTGTGAAAGTATAGAAAGACATAGTGGACCTGTGTTTGCTTGCACACTTGTGCTGTATAATATCACCTGCATAGTTGACTGTTCTCTGTTGAAATTGGCCGATGTGGCAAAAATCCACTAAGAGTGCATCAAATCTGCATTCTGATCTGCTTTCATTTCTTAAAAACAGAATTTTTACAACATTCTTGTCTATTAAAACACCTTTATTCCAACTTTGAGTGTTTTACAACTATTTCTATATTTTTTTGTGTTATATCTATACATAGAGAAAAGTATAGCCATATACCACTTCATTCATTGTTGGCCAGTGCTGTCTTTATATAGCCAAGAGATTTTGAAAATAACACTACCTAACTCATATGTTTCTATAAAGTACTTCTTCTTGAATACAAAAGTCAAATCAAATAAAAGTTAATTACCCAAGTACCTCATTCACTTATTTATGTAAATTAAGTTACTTTTATGTGCTGTGTCTTAAGTTTGTAAGTGTCATTTACACATTTTACTCAATTTTTCATATACTGACATAGACCTCCCCGAGGTTCTCCAGTCCCATGCGACCCACACCCAAGTCAGTCATTGAACATCTCTTGGCTGAGATGATGATGATGATGATTCATATTTTTGAAATTAATTTAAACTCATGTTTATGAATGAATCTAATATTCCTTTAAATCTTACACTACCTGAATTTTATAATATTTTAAAATCTACCTAAATCGTCATCCTACTAAGCTTTGACCCATCATCAGTTTTCCTTGGCTGATTCGTCCATGTTCCCCTATAATGAGTCATTGTAAGAGCCTAAGAGCATTTTAGTGTTATCCTCCAGGTAACTGGTGGTTTCTTAAAATGTATATAAATATTTTGTTTCCATATAAATATAACAGGAATTCAGTCTTCTGTAAAGATGATGTCGTAATTTTGCTATTGCGATTTATAAAAATGATTTTTTTATATATGCAAATATTACTTTAAACATTATTTTTCAATTTTTTTTCAGAGTCGTTCTGGAAACCATATATTGACATATTGCCTGAAAAGTATTCAACCATATTGTATTTTAATACTGAAGAGCTGCTTGATCTCAAAGTAAGTTGTATCGACATTTCTATGCAAGTAACATCCAATTCTTAATTGTATTAAGCACAATAGCAATGATAATTCAATGAGGTAAATTGACAAGATTTTACTATATGCTGCAGTGCTTTGTGCAACAAATTGCTACACCAAGGGATGCATGTTCCCGCTTAACTTAAACATTTGCACACATGAATATTTAATGTTTGGTTTGCTTTAGTCGTTTCTATGTTTAAGATGTATATATATTGACTAAAAGACATAGATATTTATATCAGTTGTCTAATATCCATAGTACAAGAGTTGTTCGAATCTATTGTTCAAGATGTTGATTGGGGGTTTTTAGATGTGACAGGGACAACGATGGTGGAAAAACAAGAACAGCGATATGTCTTGCTGTAATGATACCACAGGAATATACACTAGACTATAAATAATTATTTTATTTTTTTGACATAAATTCTGTGTTATGTTAACAAATTTATTATTATTATGAATTATAGTTTTGAAAATAAAACGATAGCACAAAGTTTCTTGATCGCACTATAGAAAAGGTTATTCACAATATAAATATGCACGAAAAATTATGTCATTTACTGGCAACACCACAAGAAAAACATCTGTCGTCACTTGATAGGTAATACTTTATTTGTACACTAGGATTTACACACATTATACAGTAATAAAATTACAACAATTGTTATGTACAAAGAGAGCCCTATTGCTTATGACAATTTCTTCCAGACAACGTTTGGATGAAGTAATTTCATTTTAAGCTGATAGGTATATACGAGCAAAAGTTTGAGTAACAAATAAGGTTTTTACCTATGAAATGTTAATCATACATAAATTCTACTTATTTAATAAATAAATTTATTAAATATTCATTAAAAGAAAATAAATAAAATCAATTAAATTCAAATTTATATATGTAATATAAATTTTAACCTACTTACACATATACGTACCTATATACATTAATTTCCAACTATGAGAGACAGGTATTACTGAGTCAATACAGTGTTGAACGTGGTAACAGATTGTGCACGTCTGATAGAAATCGGTAAGGTATTCCATAAACATACATCTTTACGGAATATGAATTTACGTTAAAATTTGTAGAATGTTTCGGTATTTCCAATATCAGGTTTTCACAAGACTTCAGATATGTTAAATGCGTGCTGTGAAGAAACTTAAAGCATTCTTCGAGCTAAAAAGGAGTTGACAGATCAAATAAAATACACAGTAGGATAAGGATATGAGTTGCATGCGCACCGTTTACCTTATAATTTTGTTCTTTTTTTTTGATAAAGAAACTAATTTTCAATCCTCTTGCAAACATATTGAATCTCAATAACGTTGCATCGAGCACACTATGCCTCGATTGTAATATTTGGTGTATTCAAGTATTATTTTATGAAATATAAACTCCAATTCTGAGAAAGTCGACTCTTATATTGTTTTTGTTGCTGTACAACGAGTTCCAACAAAGAAAAGAACATGTTGATTTGTATAAATTAATATATTTACAAATAATCCTTTTATAAAGTTACGTATTTTATTGAACTCTCTAATCTGTATTTTTCAATAAAGTTTTTCTTCGATGATGAGGATCACAGATTGTATTCGTAACCAGATTTCTATAGAATAACAAACCTAAATCAGAATATACACTAACTCTGCGAAAGCAGTGCTTCCAATTCTGAACCCAAATAGATTTATATACTAATACATATATATAGTTTTGTGCGAGCTGCAAAAAGAAGAATGACATGAATGTATGACCGCGTTACGTATCTTATGGTAGGGATTGTTGTTGTTATATTAGGGTGATAATATCATCAATAATAACAGTTTTAATTACCAGATTTTTACGACTTCGATATCAGTTTTTAATTTACGTATAGGTTCGACTAAACCGTAGATATCCGTGACAGCTGCATGTCACAAATGACATGTCATGGCGTACTATCGTATTTTTAAAATCAAAATCATTCTTTTACGTTTTTCTCGATCTGTCATAAAATATGAATCTGTCAAATTAATTGAATTACTTTTTTAAATAATTTATTTCTTTATATAATCCTATCATTCGCATAAATAAATAATGTAATAATATAATATGTAACTCTTGGATTCTATTCATGCTTTCCATCAGGCAGAGTAGAGTCACTTTGGTAGGCTCTTAATATAAAAAAAAGAAAATTTTTTTTGAACATCTGGAACACGACGTCATCTAATTTCAAAGTAATCAAAACTTAGGCATGACAAGTTTAGAAAAGGTTGCAATGGATTTTATTGACAAGAACGTTTAGTAATTGCAATTTTAACAACGTTTTAAGGAGACTTTAGATTCACTTTTACTAAAGTTTTAAAAACATGATAATTATATGATAATTATTAACATAATTCACTTTCAAAACTGTACCAATTTAACAAACATTCCTCATACGTTGCTAGGGGTACAGGATCCTCCGTTGTGTGAAGTTTTCATACTCTGAATATAACTGTTCTGTGGTGAAAGCTCTGCTTAGTTTAGGACTAGAGGCTTTGTATGTATGCATCTTTGCAAACCAATATTTGCGTAATAAATAGTCACATAGCAGACAGGTTATAATACTTCTAAAATCTTTTGTTTTATTATTTCCAGCCATCACCTGTTTTTGATTCATCACTGAAACTCTACAGGAGTATCGCTCGGCAGTATGCATACTTCTATAACAAAATTCATTCATTGGACATTCCAATATTAAAGAAGCTTCAAGAGATATTCACTTATAATAATTATAGGTAAGCAAATAAAAAAATATTATTCTTTAATTTTATTTTCACAGAAAACTCTATAAAATTTAAGAAAACAACCAAACATCTATAAATTAACATAATCATATTGCACTTGAATATAATACTGAAGAAGTTAAATAAATAACATGATATAAATATTAAAATACTTATTCAGATGCAATATGATAATGAATGGAACAATTTTGTTCCTGTGACAATTATGTCCCCAGATTATTTAATGTACTGAAATACATAGATGGACAGCTTACAATGTAACATTGATCAATTCTTAAAAAACTTAATTATTGTCAGGTCACTACTTCAAACCAAAAGACTTTTGGCCACAATTACATTTTTTCAAACATTATAGTACGGACCTAAGACTCCTATTAACATATACATTACATTAGTGCAACACCATTCAGTCTATAACAAACATAAAATCTATCTTAATTACTTATTGAAAAGGTTTTCTTAAAGAATCCCACATGTAATCTGGTGATTCTTTACCGTTTTGCGAATCTAACGTATTCAAGGTGTAAATATTTGAAGTCCGTATCATGGGGCTAATGCTTCGTGTACTACTATTATTCTTATGACCTTTTCTGTGCTCAAATACAGGCGTAGGTATTCTATCGTCGCAAAAACTACGCTTTCGTATCATAGGCTTTTGATGTTTCCATTTATACGCGGCATACGTTAATATAAAGAGTACCATAGCTAAACCAGCAATGCTTGCAGTTGCAATAGTTACAGACTTCGTGTGACTAGGTATTTTATCCAGGACGCTTGATGCATTTTCTTCTGTGTTTGTTTGCCCATCTAATTTGTCTTTAAAAGCAGAAGCAATATTATTATCGAAATCTGAAAGATGTTCCAAATCCTCCAACACTATTAATCCGTCACCGTCAGCATCTTCAATCGTGATTTTTTTAAATGGTTCACCCGTGGACATTTCTGAAAAAAAAAAACCTTTTTAAATATAATAATGTAAGTCCATATTTTCCTGGTGACAAAAGTCTAAATTTATGCGTACCTTCTATTTCATCATTTTGATTTCTACCCATAATTGAAAATATTTCATTCCAGCTAACAACATCATCCTGAATCTCATCTAATATTCTACTTTCTCGAACGTTCTGGGATGTATTTGATACATTAGGAGTGTCATTCGTTGCAAGATTTCTTTTATTGTTAGTGGGAGTATTTCTTTGGGTTATATTTTTAGAAAAATTGTTAAATAGAGACATAATGCCCATATTTTCAGCATTCTCATTAACATTGTTTCGGTAATCCATCACAACTGGAATATCTATATTCGGATCGATTGTCGTTACTTTACCATTAGTATCATGCAAATTAGCCTCTAAAATAGCCCTTAATGGATAAGTCTCTTTTGAAATTGGCTCTAAAAGAGATTTAGATAAGAAAGGCTCTGCTGGATTTGGTTCTCTCGATGCATTGTGAAATATGTCGGCCAAATGTATTTGACTGGATCCACGTTCTCTAAGTTCTACTAATTCGCTAAGGGTCATGTTTCTTTCTTTTAATATTCTTGACAGTTTGGCTCTTGCTGAAATGAAAGAAAAAAAAATGTATATTAAACATAAGTACTCCTTGGTCATTAAATTGTATAGTGTTTTTAATTATTAAAAACATTAACTTTTTCTTAGTTTGACTATGTATAGTATTCAAATAGTATGTGGAAAGTGTCCATACGATCGGGTCTCAGTTTCTCAAACCACTTACTAACTTAGCTTATAACAAACAATTCTCTGACCACACTCTCTAACTCATGGGAGAAAGGCAAAACATGACTCAGCAGTCTTCAGATGAGGCGTCTAAATACAGGCAGCTCATGAGGCAGGTGTGCCTTAGGTATTCAAGAGGCTATAGAGCAAAACCAAGGGACTAAGATGTTTTCAAAAGGCAGAACCAGTTGACGAAACTGAAGACCGACGATGACAAAATTTTAACGTCGAGATCTGAGCTTGTGATGATATGAGATTTTATGGGCAGCACTGGATTCTGTTTCTGACTTACCGAAATATTCAAGGGCAAAGTTAACCCAACCTATACCGAAGCCACTAAAGACAGGTGGAAAGCCAGTTTTGAACAACAAAAAGGAATTTAATACCATCATACTCGATAGGAAACCACCTCAGGTATGACTGGAAAGTGTGATAGTGCTTTTCTTCAGAAAGAGCGACAATACCCTGTTGAAGAACTATAGATAGAAAAGAGATTGGTCTCTTCTGAGCCGTGTGTATAAACTATTCTCGAAAGCCATCATGAATTGTCTCGCACGCATATTTGATGACTTCCAGCCTCCCGAACAAACCGGTTTACGTAAAGGCTTTAGTACCACAAACTACATTCATACGTTGCGGCGGCTTACACAGAAGTCCGAAGAGGCATGGGCTGTGCTATTGCAGCACCAGTCGTGCCAAATTGTCTATCTGTACATTAAAGTATTTGTATGATCAGAGCTCGAAACCTATCAAACTACAGCGAGGTGTAATACAAAGATATGTAATATATCCAAAACTGTTTACCACAGCGCTGGAAGACGTCTTCAAGGCTTCTGGAGTGGAATGGAGTTAATATAATATCACCTGGTTTCGATTTTTCGAAATCATAGAAGATTTTTGCTCAATATTTAATTACCTTAGTAGGGTCTCCAAGCGAGTGAATCTTAAAATTAACATGGATAAGATGATAATTATGTCGAATGTACCCATGTCACAAAATTCAAAAAGTCATAAAAGACAAAATTGGAGAACCTACACTCGAAGTTGTTGACGACTATGTGTACCTAAGACAAACTATCCAGTTAGGTAGGTCCAACTTCGAAAAAGAAAAATTATGGAATCCAACTAGATTGGGCTACGTTCGGGAAGTTAACGGAACGTTTTTCGTCACAAAAACTACAGTTTCTCAAAACAAAAGTCTTTGACGAGTGTATGTTACCAGTGATGACTTACGGCACAGAGACGTGGTCGCTCGGGCCTCATATTCTTTTGAGACCTACAGTGAGCGACCCTTGTATTGTACATTCCACTGCTGCAAGAGTAGTGGAATGTACAATACTCAGAGTTTCTCTGTGTGATCGGATCAAGAATGAGGAGATCTACAAACAAAACTAGGTCACCGATATTGTCTGTAAAATTGTCAAACTTAAGTGACAGTGGGTGGGACACATTGCGCTCGGAAGTGAATGGCGCCTGCATACTGGAAAACAGTAAACGTACGTAGGTCTCTCACAAGGTCGTCAGGCAACCTTGTGAGGGTCTCGGAAAGGCGCTATATGCGGGCAGCACGTGACCGGCTCTTGTGGAGAATCTTAGGGAAGTCTTATGTCCGCGGTGGACGTCTTTTGGCTGAAATGATTAATGTTTAGTCTCACCGTGTGTCACAAAAGTTACAAAAAAATTATATCTAACTTACTCTCAGTATCACCAAAGATTTCTTCAATCTCAACTTTCGCTGCTTCTTCTGTTGTGTTTTCTATTATATATTGCGGTGTTGTAGTTTGAGTACTTGTTTGTCTTATGTTAACTTCGGTCCTACTTGCTCCTTCGGTAGTTATAAAATCTTCTAAAGTAAATAATTCTGTACTGTCGGTAGCGTCCATGACTTTTGGACCTTGAGTTCTTGCAATAAATTCTGAAGAGGATACTAAGTTGCCCATTCCGAATAAATGTTTTATGATATCGTCCTGTGGAGGTTCAGCCGTGGACGATTTATTCTTAAGACGTTTTCTTTTGAGCCTGTTATTAAGCGCTTGTCTACGTAGCCCTGAAGATATTGCTGTTGGTCTTGGCATAGAGATTATACCTATTGTTTTTTCAGTACAGTTTGTAGTCACTTCCGTTGTCATTTCCGTTGTTATAGGTTCCGTCACGTCCATTCTGATATCATTCAGTTTAATATCTGTGTTCGATTGTGGCCGGCTGTCTTCATGTGAGGTTGTTGTTTCTTCTGGTACGGATTCTGTAGTAGTTTTTTCAAATAGAGTTTTGTTATTATTCTCTTTGTTAGTATTATTGCGTATCATAGTCGGTATAATGTCCTTCCATTGTCTTGATTTTGTTGCATTTCTTCTAAAGTTAGAATATTTTCTTGAGTTCAGTGCTACAAGATCACGGCTCAGTTGCCCTTTCATTATATTTGTAATGTTATTCACTGGCCTTATGCGCAATTTTTTACGCAGGGTGACGGTATATCGACGACTCGTAGATGTTTTAGTGACACTCGCTTTCAAGGGTTTTACAGTAGTAGTCGGTACAATTTCGGGTTCAATGTCTGTCTGCACAGCTTCTGTTGTGATAATACGTTCGGCTGTTGGTTCTGTGACGTATAGAGATTCCAATATTTTAATTTTATTTAATGGCGTTGGTTCTCCTGAATTGTCTTTGATATCCGCTTTTGCAATCTTCTTTTCAGATGTTTTGTCGCTCAACACATTTTTAGACTTTAGTATTGATACTGCATGCTCTTTTCCATGGAGTAAATCCGCCAATGATAGATTATGCTGTTGTAAAATTTCACTTAGACTAGTTCCATTTGATCTTTTTAATATGTCTTTTAAAGATAATTGATCCGTTGGGTAGATGTCCTGAAAGGGTATAACAAAAAATGTGAGTATTGATGAGAAGTTATAAAAAAAAAGTATAATATCGTCAATAAACTGAATATTGTCATTTATTATATAATACAAGCAGCTAATATACGGTATATACCTTTATGTTACTATTTTAAATTAAAACAACAAAAACACCTTAAGTAATATAGAATACTTGGTATAAGGCAGGTTCACAAATCCAAAAATTATAATCTAAAGAAACTTCAAGAGTCATCAGCCTAAAAGTACGTACTTACTAACTACTCTACAAAATTTACTACTATGATGGTAATTAATTTTGAGAAGAATTATAATAATAACTACACGGCATGTTTACGACGTATTTATTTACCGTCTACTATTTACACTCACAGTGATTACATAAAACAATTTTTCTGCATTTTTTACGTAAATACCGCATAAATTTCATCCATCCAAACTTCTAAGGCGGGCTCATTCAATGCATGATTTTTTTTAAAGTTTGAATCTTGCTCCGAATCGACGAACTTTAGATAAGTTATGACCTATAAAATGTTAATCCTATTAATAATTACCACTCACTAAATCTATGAAGTACAGTAATGAAAATTATTGTTGCATATTCTTGACATTCGACAATCATACCAAACGTTGTTTAATGTTTTTTTAAAGAACTAGAGCTTTGAAAGCACGAACTGCCCATTTTATCGTTGTAATTACGGTCATCGATTCCGTTAGGCTGGGTTTGTAGTGCGATTTTCAGCTGTTCCATACTCTTAAAATTAGGAATATATGTCGTTTTGATATCTTGTTTTTTATCGTTATCAGTTTTGATCTCTTCCCCTAAAATTGACTCATGCTTCGAAGCGAGCAACTTCAGATAATTTTTTTCCTATAACATGTTAAACATATTAGTCACCACAGCTCAAAAATCTAATAATTTACATCATTCTGTAACGTAAAATGTTGGTTCATATTCTTGTGATTCTATATAAACTATAATTTATTTAAAAAATCCCTCCATAAGAAATTTTAAACTACGAAGTCTATCTATTCCGGTAAATCGGGCCTTCAGTCCGCTTTTCAGTTGTTCCATGGTCTTAAACTTAGGAATATATGTCGTATTGATATGAACGTGGTTATAGTTTTCATTTGTTGTCTCCTCCTCTGAACTTGATACCCGTTTCGGATTAAGAAACTTCAGTAAATTTAATGTTAAAATCTAATAATTGATTTTTTAGCGTTACTTGGGTAAATATAAATACGTTTTCTTTCGGTTAAACTGATATATTCTAATATATTTTAAATTGATACTTGCATTTCAGAATTATCTATGCAAATTTAAGTTTCCACACAGATGTATTTCACGGCATTATCGTTATATTATAACGCAAGATTTTAATTCACACTGTAACACACGTCTCACAATAAAGGCCTAAGTTATACGTCACACTTATTGGTTAAGTCTAGCCAAGCATTCAATTTTTATCTGTTACTGAAAAAAATAACAAGCAAGTGGCTTCCTTACATTTTTTCTTACAAAATGTAGCCTGCTTAATGTGTTTATGTTTTTATAAATCCTTATTAGAAGTAATAACCTGTGCACTGAGATATAACATTTATATTTCCCTTTTTTAAGACTAGAAATTTTAAGATGATTGCTACATCTATCTATGAATCACAGCATTTTACACGAATCTATTGAATATTTTATACAGATCAAGCAATATGACAGTTTTAAATTTTTGAAATGAAAATAACATTATGCCGATGTCGTTGTAATAACAAAAGAATGCCTAAACGCTGCTTTATACCAGCGCATATACTTAGTCTGGCCATAAATACTGTTACACTTAATTATAAAAAAATATTACATTTGAATTTCGAATCTGTCATTTTTATACGATTGTTCATTGTGTTTTCTCATTTTGGCGCCAATACATTGTAAAATATTTTGCGATATTAAAATGGTGTGGGGTGATAAAGAGAACCGAATCGCTGTGATAGCATTACACAAAGTAGGTATGGAGCCAAATGCAATTTTTAAAACTCTCCATACACTTGGTATTAGTAAAATGTTTGTGTACCGGGCTATTAATAGGTACAATGAGACCTCCTCTGTTTGTGACAGAAAAAGATCTGGCCGTCCACGTAGTGTTCGTACGAAAAAGGTGGTCAAAGCAGTAAGGGAAAGAATTCGAAGAAATCCTGTCCGAAAGCAAAAGATTTTATCTCGGGAAATGAAGATAGCACCTAGAACCATGTCGCGTATTTTAAAAGATGACTTAGGACTTGCAGCCTATAAGAGACGCACTGGCCATTTCTTAACTGATAATTTAAAGAAGAATAGGGTGGTAAAATCGAAACAACTACTGAAGCGGTACGCAAAGGGAGGTCACAGAAAAATTTTGTTTACGGATGAGAAAATTTTTACAATTGAGCAACATTTTAACAAACAAAATGACCGTATTTATGCTCAAAGCTCTAAGGAAGCTTCCCAATTAGTCGACAGAGTGCAACGTGGACATTATCCGACTTCAGTGATGGTTTGGTGGGGTGTTAGCTATGAAGGAGTGACTGAGCCATATTTTTGTGAAAAAGGTATCAAAACATCGGCACAAGTGTATCAAGATACCATTCTTGAGAAGGTAGTTAAGCCCCTTAACATCACCATGTTCAATAACCAAGTATGGTCCTTCCAGCAAGACTCGGCGCCGGGTCATAAAGCTCGGTCCACGCAGTCTTGGTTGGAATCGAACGTTTCGGACTTCATCAGAGCTGAAGACTGGCCGTCGTCTAGTCCCGATCTTAATCCGCTGGATTATGATTTGTGGTCAGTTTTAGAGAGTACAGCTTGCTCTAAACGCCATGATAATTTGGAGTCCCTAAAACAATCTATACGATTGGCAGTGAAGAATTTTCCCATGGAAAGAGTGCGTGCTTCTATTGATAACTGGCCTCATCGTTTAAAGGACTGTATTGCAGCCAATGGAGACCACTTCGAATAAGCTTTTTATATTTTTAATTGTTTTATATTTATGTATTAAACTGACACACTGTAAAAGTAATAAATGTTATTTGCAGTTAACAATTTTCTTTTTTCTTTATTACAATATTTATGGCAAGACTAGGTACCTATATACCTATGTCCAACTTCTCTACTTTTAAGGAATTAGTATGTCAATAATGGCGTACCAAACCTTACATCATTTATTACCCCATTACCCCATCATTGTTATCCGAGTACAAGATTAGTATTATTACAATCACATAAATATCACATGTTTAGAAATAAATTTTGTTGTTTGTCTTAATTTTTTGTGTTATGTTTTTGTGTTTGCGTCAATGTAATTTAATTAAACGAAACTTAGATACTTAATAAACATGGTATAATAACTTTATACATACCGTTTTTTCTATGGCTTTCTCCTTTTCATTATCTTCTCCACGGTTTATCTTCTTACGTTTCGGCATTCTAAATCTATTATTATGTATAGACTTGTGTTCTTCAAGTTCACTCTTTTCAAGTCGATATTGGGATTCGGTTACTTCAAGCACTTCCTGTTCAGTATTTTGCAATTTCATTATTCTAGATTCATGTTCTATGTCCACCTTGGGTTTTGACACTAACTCCATTGAAAATTCAGACAACGACTTATCGACTGGTATTGGGATCTTTGGAGGTTCATCAGTATCTTGTCCATTTTCTACTGCCATTGTGTCATAATGATCTGCTACACCTGATGTTTTATGCTTAGTTATTTCACGATTATGTCTAAAAACCTTTTCAGCAATTACTTTATGTGGATTTTCTTCAGCTACTGTTTCTTCTTTTTCTGGAGTTAAATTTTCAGTTTCTCTGATCTCGCTTAAATCAGGCCACTTTTCTAGTGAAGGAATTTTCTTTCTTCGACCTGCATATTTGCGCAAAGGTCTTTCTACTGTCATAACATCATCGTCGGTCCACCGAATTGGTCTTGCTTCAGGTTTCTTCCGTCTTCTTTTCGGCATTTCTGTTGTTTGACGGTTATTTTCGTAGTCAACATCGTAGTCAGGACGAGGTGGTATGTCGGGGTAAGCAAATCTCTCTTGACCTATTTCTTCGTTGGCTTCTGTTTGTGGACGACGCTTGCGTTTGCGACCAGGTCTTCGGCGCTTGGGAGATGCGTTGAGTGAGTCACTGTCCCAATCATCTTGTAACCGCGATTGTTGTACCGCTGGTCCTTCTTCGTTTACTCTCCACGACTGAAAAATTTAAAAATTGTAATGTATTTAACATAGACAGGTACATGATGGCTGTAATTTGCAGTGATATTCATCACTCTGAGTTAGCCTTCACATCATATTTTTCATGTTACCCATAAAATTTAATAATTGTGTTACTAAAAATATTTAATGGATATTGAGTGTGAATCACAGGATTATTTTAATAAACGAGTGTTATTTGTGAGTGAACAGTGATTATAATTTACCTATACTACACAATTAGGTTCATAGAAGATAAATTTATTTGATTGTCTTTTAGAAATAAGTAGACTAAATAGCCGTTAACGATGCAACTTAAAGTCATGCTAGGACGCATCTTACACTTATTACAGTGATGTAATACTTCTCTTACGATATTCCTACTTATTACGAAACCACAGGACATTCAGTTAACTCTTGCAATTGTTTACATTCTTTACTGTTTTTGCTGTATGAGTGCATTGAGTAATTTTACATTACGTAAATTTAGACTATGCGACGCTCCGTGCTTTATATGTCACGTAATTATTTGATAATGTTGAAAGAAATAAAAACTGAATGACGAGTCTCATGTGAACATGTTCACAATGATATGAAGATTGGACAAAAACATAAGTTATGTCAAGCCTTAAAGTAGTTAAGTTATTAGATAATTGAATGATTAATAGTTAATTGAATAAGAGTGTAATAGCTTTTCTAAGAGTAAAAATGACATTAAATGTACTTAACAGAATTAATTGGTTTATAAATAAACAGTTTGCGTCTCTTGTCGTTTAGTCGAAAAGCATTAGATTAATTTCTGTGTACAAAACTTTCCATGAAGAAAAATATTGTTGGTCTCTGTTGGAATAAGAAATAAGTGTCAGAAAGAAATATAATGTATAAAAAAATCTGTTTGAACAAATTATTTATCTTTGAATTTGTAGAAGAAGGGTTTCCAAACGTCTTAATACAAAACGTTTCAATAATTATTACGCGGTCCAAATTAAATGTAATCAAAGTTGTTATCGATAATTTGCTTTTGCACTAAACTAAACTAAACGGTTGTCAGAAGTTTATAGATATCAATATATTTTAAAAGTGTTTAACTACAAAATTCATATTTTTGTTAGAAACGGTAAAATCTGTGATGAAGGCTGAAATAATAGAAGTTCTTGCTCTTATCCTGTGGAGCTCAATTTTTTCATATTGATTCCGTTCTGATGACAAGGCTATTTTAGTCGACCGCTAATTGAGCCCAGTACTACCCAACGACATAACTCCTCAAAGGTCAAGCGTACAGAGACATGACATGAGAATGTGAAAACCTAATTGTACCATTAACGTAATAAAGGCAAGTACAAAATTAATTTACACATGGGTAACAACTAGATCATCACAACAATTTACATTAATACACATCTTCACACACACACATATGCATAGAAAGACACATATGTATAATTATGTATATACAAACAATCACACTTACACGTACACTCATATACAGAAGCTTGCTGCAATCTCTCAAAAACGTATTCGCAAAACGTTATTGTATGCCTAACTTAAAAATAAATCAAAATATATGGTATTTCCCAATTTCATTGTAAATTGTTACTAAGATTCGCCCAGAAGGTGGAAGCCTGGTGATCTGTGACACAGGGTTTTCCTACTACAGACACCACTCACAAAGGAATGAGAGTGACTCAACTACTATTGTACTTACCTTTGTAATAAGATAAACGATTATTATTATTAAAAAAAAATATTATTAAAAAATATATTCTTAACTTCACAATAACTTGACTATTTCTTAGCCCTGGTAGAAACATAAATCCAATCATGACCTAACTACTACGCCAAAGATTTTTCTAGATTAGGTATTTTGCATATTGATCACCTTGTCATACTCGTAAACGTGGGAAAACGCAAGGAATGTCTAAAATTATACAAGTGGTTGTCGTAAGATTTTCTTAAAATTGAATTTGTAAGAATGACAAGTATTTACAATCCAGAATGATACGATAAGATTCGATATATTTTAAATTTCATTATTGTCTCATTTTTTTTTACGTAATGTAATCGAGTTTCTATCTAACGCAGCGGTAAAATGCTATTTAACGAAAGTTAATGTGATTTATAAACACTTAATTTTGTGTTAAACACTATATCAGGAGAACCGGTTGATACAAATGATCAAATATTGAATTATATTTGTGAATTCAAAAGTAGCTTATTAGGACAATAAAATACTATTAAATAAATATTTTCATTCAGTGGCATAATATGCTTGCTTATGGTATACAGCAATTAAATATTCAGAAACAGAAAAGTTGTCTCTAGTGCGACACACATACGTAGGAAACGTTCACTCAGCGGATAACTTAACAAGTTTTATAAGTTTGTATGTGTTTATTTTGTAATTTACATATAAAGTTGATATAATCGTTACGATTTAGTTAAATAATGCAAAAATGTTACAGATCTAAGAAAGTCAATGTATGAAATATTGATTAACAGATTGTTATCAAACTTTAAAGAGCAAGAAATTGACATACGAGTATGATTATATAAAGATGTAAAGCTCGGGCATATTTATGCGACCATGCAATGCTTTAGCTATTGCTCTTATTCCTTAATCCACCCCTGTGATATAAAATATTCCTTTCTTTCTATATCTGTCCTTAGCAACTAACTAATCTTTTCTTTTTTCTTTTCAATTTACTCCTGATTTTCACTTCTTTCACTTTAGTTCTTGAAGTTGTCGGCGGCAGTAGACTCTTGCTTCCTATTACACGAGTACCAGATAATTTAATACTGTACCTGCCATAATATAGGAATAAAAATATGCATGTGTGAATACATATATACATTTTCATTGTTTTTTGTTTTCTAGTAGCAATTTCTTAAAGTAAGATATTACCTTTAAGGTTACTTATTAACAATCATATATATAGGAATGCTCCTACGTATACTACATTAAACCATAAATAATATTAAAAATTACTCACAACTATGTTTTTTGTATGATTCACGTATTATAGAGGTTAATTTTTAAAAATTTTCATGAAAATAAACATAAATACATATTTTCTATCTAATTAGTCAACCGGCGACCACGAGCTTTGTAACCCGTTTAAAATGTCGGGCAATGAAAGGTATCCTAACCTTTTAAATAGTTTTATCAAGTCCCATTGTACAACGACGACGAAGTCTGAAATGTTCACTTAGGCATATACACATAAGATCATTGGCCAACAACAAACGATACGTTACCGAAAGGTTCAAAAGTTTATACTTTTTTAAAAATTTATTACTTTATTCAAATATTTTTTAGTAAAATCATATCGCTAGTAAAAGTTTATCGTATCTATTTATAGTAGTATCAAAATCGAATTATTTATGCGTCCAATCTAATCGTTCAGTCTCAAAAGAGTATTAAAACAGCTGCTGGCAAACAGAATAGATTTCTAAAAACATATTTGAACACTAATTATCGAACGATCTATTAATTTTATAATATTTTGTGTGAGAATTTCCGCAACACACACTTTAAATGTTTCTTACGCTTCCGTTGAATTGACTACGTTATAGAATAAATTGTGTAATGTAAAAATAAAATCACAAATACTTTTGCATGTTCTGGTAATGTAATAGCGTTAAATGCCATAAATGTATTATTTAGTAGCTATCATACACTCGAGCTAAATAAGATATTGCCTCACGCTAACCTTTACTATTTCTATGTAGAGTATAATTTCTGTTCTGTAAGTACTGAGTAGCACATGAGAACACCACTCTTCAAATGTTTTCTTCGTGATTATCTTGTTACAAAACTAACTGTTATACAAAATATTTAAATTGCATGTATTTCTTAGTCTAAGAAATATATTATAATCTAATACCAAATTAATATTTAATCCTTAATGACATCAAATTACTAAAAAAATCAAACGCAATGCATTAAAAATACGTGTTATAATTTAATTAAACTTTATTTTGTAATAGAAAATAATAGTAACCTAAATTATTTTACGAAATATATCACGCAATAATTTCGTTGTTTACGTTATTTCATAAATCATATTTTTAAAGTAGTTTATGTCAATTTAAAACCCAACCCATTCAGGACATTTCGTAATTAAAATATAATGTTAAAGTCTCAAGTATTAAAAATACATAATATCTCAAAATCACTAATCATTCAACGTCTGTTCAAATACAACTTAGTTATCTCATCGTTAAATAAAGAAAGTTACAAAACCGATGTTATGGCATCGCATCACCGAAGAAAGTTGAAAGCCGGTACCGGTCCGCGAACTTGAATCAACAGAGCTATATGACTTATGTTAATGGAGGTCGTAAAGACGTAACAGCATAATTTTTAAATACAGGATGTGCTTTTCAACCACGTGATCACAAAGTTGTATGCTGCACACTGTTAAATTCTGAATGCTTGTTTACGGAGACTGGGAAAACAAGGCAGTTTTTAGGGATCTAAGAATATTTTGAATGTTATAAATAAATAAAGGTCTCTAAATATATTTGTAAAAAGATTCATTTTATGTTCTTTAAATGAACCTCTAACTACTGCCGGAAAGTTTGCGTCCAAGTTCTATCCTGATACGAACGCGACTTCAAAAGGAAAAAGAAATAATAGAACCACACTAAGGCGAAATATTGGGTCAAAATAAACCATTGCTGTGACGTCTTAAACCTTTGTGAAAAATCTAATAGTTTGCAAAAATAACAAAAAGAAATATCGGCATCTTTTTCTCATTTCTGTCTTTTATTCTAATTTTTATTGTGTGTTAAATTTATTGGGAATTAAAACAACACGCTGTATAATATACAAGGTATTCTTTAATATTATATAGAGAGCCAATAAAATATGCCTGTTTTAAGGATTATGTTGATTACGTAACTTTGAATATGTTGTGGAATCGATTATTTTCAATGAATATTTAAATGGGTAGTTTTTGATTCATCGAAGACATCAAAATGATATAAAAAAATCTTTGAGGCAACGCCCTCACAACATGATCATGATTTTCAGTAGAGTAAAGCTTTCTCAAATTAAATATTATGCTTTATTAAGCCTAGTGTTTTAAAAATAGTCGTTCAATTTTTATATAAAATTCATCATTAGAAAAGCAAATACGATTACATCAGCAATGTGAAGACTTCATATTGCTGTTCACTCCATTTTAATGTTGATTTGATTACCATAAAAAAGTAAAAGCTTACAAAAGTATTTACAGATAATGAGAAACAAATTGTTTTGTTTTATATTCGCCCACGACGGCCAGACTTAACGGAGACCAGCTAACTATGCAGGAAATATTATAGTGTATAATTGTATGCGCAAACATAGGTGCACTCTCTGTACCCTCGCTCTCACAATCAGGTGGGTCGGTTGTCCGACACGAGCGCTGAGAGATCTAGCGCAGGACCGCTGGATTTACGTACTCTCCTAGGTACGAGGTTTAAGACCCCAACTTTTAAAATGCGGGCTGTTACTAAATATTTCTATAATCGGAAAAACTATAACAACACTTTTTTCACTTAAGTTTAACCACAAATACAGTGACCACAATCTCAAAAATACTTGAGAAGCTGGGTAACAAAAAACTTTTAGCATGCCTTGAAAATTAGTTCTTACGAACGAACGAACGAACTTCAACGAACTTAGTTTATTTCATCACTTATAACTCTGGATCACGGATATACATGTACTGGTGTATTTCTATATCTAGCTAGAGCTTTCCATACTGTCTTTCGGAAAATATATAATAATTGGAGAAACTGTCACTTCTTGGCATGCGTGGTGATGCCCTGAAGTTCATACTTCTCCGACAGAAAACAGGGACTAATTATGGGATTTCTTCGTGGTGACCTTACGTCTGTGCGCTTTGATATATTTCAGGGAAGTGTACTAGGCCCTACGTGGTTCATTGTATATATGAATGATTTCTGTGAGCTAAAACTTCCACAAGGTAGACTATTCACATGTGCTGATTATGCGGCAAGCATCTTTTACTCCAGAACTTGGGATGAAGTCCTTGTGGTAACGAAAAAAAAACTAACGAGTGGTTTCTGATTGGTTAGAACAAAACCTGTTGACGCTAAATATAGATAAGACCAAGACAAGACAATCAACTTTTCAATTGCCAAAAGATTAACCATGTACAGTATAATAGTTTTGGTCTGAGATTCCATGTGTGGATTGAGCGAAACTACTGTTCACTTACACACTACACCACTGTAATATTGTCAATAAATGTAAGCGAACGAAAGACACTAGAATCCCACAACAGAGAGAATTCTAGTGTAGAGTCTCGAGCTTTATGCTCACTCATGGCTCATGCATATTTACATTTGAGACAATAATATTTTTTTTTATATTTCAACCACGCCACCCGTGCAGTCAAATACATTATACCTAGTCTTGCCATAAATATTGTAATAAAGAAAAAAGAAAATTGTTAACTGCAAATAACATTTATTACTTTTACAGTGTGTCAGTTTAATACATAAATATAAAACAATTAAAAATATAAAAAGCTTATTCGAAGTGGTCTCCATTGGCTGCAATACAGTCCTTTAAACGATGAGGCCAGTTATCAATAGAAGCACGCACTCTTTCCATGGGAAAATTCTTCACTGCCAATCGTATAGATTGTTTTAGGGACTCCAAATTATCATGGCGTTTAGAGCAAGCTGTACTCTCTAAAACTGACCACAAATCATAATCCAGCGGATTAAGATCGGGACTAGACGACGGCCAGTCTTCAGCTCTGATGAAGTCCGAAACGTTCGATTCCAACCAAGACTGCGTGGACCGAGCTTTATGACCCGGCGCCGAGTCTTGCTGGAAGGACCATACTTGGTTATTGAACATGGTGATGTTAAGGGGCTTAACTACCTTCTCAAGAATGGTATCTTGATACACTTGTGCCGATGTTTTGATACCTTTTTCACAAAAATATGGCTCAGTCACTCCTTCATAGCTAACACCCCACCAAACCATCACTGAAGTCGGATAATGTCCACGTTGCACTCTGTCGACTAATTGGGAAGCTTCCTTAGAGCTTTGAGCATAAATACGGTCATTTTGTTTGTTAAAATGTTGCTCAATTGTAAAAATTTTCTCATCCGTAAACAAAATTTTTCTGTGACCTCCCTTTGCGTACCGCTTCAGTAGTTGTTTCGATTTTACCACCCTATTCTTCTTTAAATTATCAGTTAAGAAATGGCCAGTGCGTCTCTTATAGGCTGCAAGTCCTAAGTCATCTTTTAAAATACGCGACATGGTTCTAGGTGCTATCTTCATTTCCCGAGATAAAATCTTTTGCTTTCGGACAGGATTTCTTCGAATTCTTTCCCTTACTGCTTTGACCACCTTTTTCGTACGAACACTACGTGGACGGCCAGATCTTTTTCTGTCACAAACAGAGGAGGTCTCATTGTACCTATTAATAGCCCGGTACACAAACATTTTACTAATACCAAGTGTATGGAGAGTTTTAAAAATTGCATTTGGCTCCATACCTACTTTGTGTAATGCTATCACAGCGATTCGGTTCTCTTTATCACCCCACACCATTTTAATATCGCAAAATATTTTACAATGTATTGGCGCCAAAATGAGAAAACACAATGAACAATCGTATAAAAATGACAGATTCGAAATTCAAATGTAATATTTTTTTATAATTAAGTGTAACAGTATTTATGGCCAGACTAAGTATAATCAAGAGTGTAATTATGTCTAAAAAGTTTATTCTTTCGTACAATACCAAGTGGCTATTTTAATCAGTAATCTAGATAATATATCGGATCAAACTATCGTGTATGTATCTCAAGTTTTGTATGTATGTAATGAGTGAATTAATTCTCAGGTGGAAATAATTAAACAAGTATAGTTTTCTAATATACCATAAAATTACCTTGTTTAATCATACTTCGGTTAGTTCGCCTAATAGCTCTGCTTCTAGTGGTGTCCATAACAAAAAAATGATTTTAATGAACGTACTCGTGCTCACGAAGTCGTTGTAGCTATTAAAAATATAACTGTTTCTTTTTAGTTTTTTATGGTATATGGAGCAAATGAGCTAGCAGACCACCAGATGATAAGTGTCTACCCTTAAAACCTTTTATTTGCTTAAAATAATTGCTTTGCATATCTCAGACAAGCCGGCCTGATACGAAATTATACACATCAGACATTATTACATCGTTGCTTTAACATAGCATCGTGAATTGTCTAATTGATGTGCGAATCGACCACGCTCCACTTATCCGAGTACCTCCCCAGATTTCTAGACCAGTTTCTAGACTTGTCTGTATCAACTTAAACTCCGTTTCCTGTCCCTTGTTTCTAACTAGATTTCACTTGGTTGTAATAGTTTAATCTGAATGGTGAGAAACAATAAATGTATGGATTTAATCAACTAGTTCTTACTTTCTCACCAACCCTTTTAAGCTTAGTTTATCAACGCTTGTCTGTCTAATCAAGCGATAATAATTATGTTCTGACACGCACATAATCTTTAAAAGGTCAAATGCGCTTGACCAGTCATCGAACTCAAACGGCTGGCTTGAGACGCCCTTTAATTACTAGGCCATTGGAGATCTCTTCACTATATTTTTGATTTTATTAATTGCATTATGAAAATCACTGTTACTGTTCCAAAGTTCAATGTATATTTCTTTATGTTTAGTACTTTTTAACTATTGTTAAAAAGTCATGCTGCAGGGGTGACAGTTATTGTAGTAACTGTGTAAGCTTTACACTGCCACGATGACTCATGCCTTTTACATCCCCAAGCGGGGCGTGAAAAAGCATCTCACTATGCCACCGTAGTCTGGGTCACCATACTGCATTGTCTGCATTTGCAATGAGTGTGGTGACCACAACTCTTGGATTCTATTCATGCTTTCCGTCAGGCAGAATAGAGTCACTTTGGCAAGCACTTAATATAGAAAAAAAGTCATAAAATTTTGTAGAACTTAATTTCTTGAAATTAAAGATGACAGTCCAAATGTCGGTTAAAAAATATTACTAACTAAAGCAGTTACCGTTTTTTTTAAATGCAATATGTGTACAAATTTTGAAAGTTTAAAGAAGTTTAATGATCTGTATCTGTCTCTTCAGAATCTTAGTAAGTAATGAATATGGAGAAAGTTTTATATTTTATGCACATTCCACCATTACACTTTTGAATATTACACTTAAGAGATAGAATGGTTGAGGTTATTTCTCATTTTGAAATATCTGCTTTTGCAATTAAAAATATTATTTCACAATCTATTACAGAAATATATTTGTAACATTACTTTAATGTGTTATAACTTTTAATTACATTGTCTATTGCCAATTATGTTATGCATCGTAAAACTATCGACCTGTCAATTAACCTTAATGTACAGTTACACCAATTACTTAACTTTTATCATTCGGGAGGTACGTAATATTAATTTAATTTTGTTATAAAGGGCTCGTTTACAATTATTTTTTATAGAAATGAGAGACTTATTTCATATATAATGTACATCAAAATATACATCATTTCTTCCTTATCTAGTCTATTTAATTTCGTATCTCGTGTCCGTCTTTCTGACCGTCCATTCACCCGTGGCCTAACCTTATAACTGTTGGTACCAGGAAGCACAGATTTTGAACCGTTATATGGATAGAAAAAATATTTTTCTGTTTACTCTTCCTTTAAAATATTGAGGTATAAATACCGCCTGTTCCATGTCATCATCATCAACAGTCTATTGT
Source organism: Hypercompe scribonia (assembly GCA_949316085.1). Taxonomy (NCBI): domain Eukaryota; kingdom Metazoa; phylum Arthropoda; class Insecta; order Lepidoptera; family Erebidae; genus Hypercompe; species Hypercompe scribonia. The sequence goes on along the minus strand of OX438981.1, from coordinate 9,581,926 downwards.
AGTCCACTGCTGGACATAGGTTTCTCAGGTCGATTTCAGGCTTCTCGCTTCCAACTCCTAAAAACTATTTTACTCAAATCAACACTCCACTGGGTGTCCTATACTGCGTTTGCCGAGATGCGGTCTCCCCTATAGTACTCGTTTACTCCAACGATTGTCGGTTCTGCGGTTAATATGTATAATATAATGTAATATATTTCTATTTGTCTATATGTATAATATATTTCTATGCCGAATCACCTCATTCCTGATGTGATCCTTTAGAGAAACGCCGAGCATAGCCCTCTCCATAGCACGCTGTATATTTAATTTTTTTTCTGTCTATCCCGACCAGTAAGGATAAATAGGTTCAGAGGTATCTTTTTTATGATTATGATAGATAGAATAGTAATTATGAAACTTTTTAGAAATGTTATGTAATTTTGATGTTTCATTTACGCAAAATTTTATTTAATATTTGCAATAACAAGTGAAATTATTTTTAATGCCACTTATTCACTATAATCTACAGTGATAGTTTAAAATATTAAGTCCAAATGTATCATCACCATTCACATAAAAATACCACTTTTCTGTCCAAATCATTCGTATTCTGTGGAATAAGTGAGTCTGTTTTTGGTTTGGTTTATTTATGGTAATTGTATACACAATAGTGAAATTACTAAAAAGACGTTTAAGAAGACAAGATCCATTGTTATAAAACAAAGCGCAAAAAGAATACTTGGTACGTAAACTCGTCAATTTCCTAGTATTTACTGTAAGCACCTTCGTTTCCTATAATTTTCTCTGCACTTAAGCGACATTTCCGTATAATGTCGATGACTTAAAATAAGTAACTCTGCACTGACTCTGATATTTATTCCATCAAAACACTTCGTAGCATGTTGTCCAATATAATAGCAAACACAAGACTCTCCTTACGGAGATTTTTGCCTACTGTGCTACGTTAGGCAGACGGCTTTATCTCATCTACAGCCTTGTTGTCCTATGTCCAACAGTCCACTGTTGGACATAGGCCTCTGATTCACAAGGAGATTTTGGCCTACTATACCGCGCTGGTCTGACGGGTTAGTATAGGGTTTCTTTCAAGTTTTTCTTCTCTTTGCAATGACGGTGTCTTGCATATTTTATTCTCTTAGTCGCCTTTTACTACACCCATAGAAAAAATAGGGGTAGTGACACTCTGTATCTTATCCGTCACCACATGGATAAACTAAGGTTACTATAATAGAAATTACAAGAATAATCTAACAACCTCCCACACTTACGAAATAAAGTTTATACCTTTCGTTGTCGTGAAAAATAAAATTGTGACAGGATTATATGTAATGCATTTTAATATGTTTTAACCATTACAAGCGACTCTTAAAAAAATTACTGCCTTTTAAACACTTATATCATACACTAAATCAATACCATACTCTCGTATGTTACATAAGCACACGGTAGAATTTGTACTCGTATAATGAGCACTCAAAAAGTACATAATTAATGAATGATTGAATGACTGTCACTTATAGTTTCTTATTGGTGTAAAACTTGATTTCTTTGCCGTTTTTCTAAAGACTTCCATGTTTATTTTTTAAATTAGATTAATTTAGAAATCAATTTAAGTAGTATTAAGAAAATATGCCTGCAACACTCAAATGTTTCATGGTTTAGACCCTATTGCCCCTACCCCTAATGCCTACCAGTGACTTGAACTTTTGTTTACGTACTAAATTAATTGAGTTCACACTATGTATTTCTGGTTATTTTAAATTCAGAAATGAAAACATCTGAATGTTTATAAGCAATTGTAAACTTGTTTTTTTTTTGAGTATAACTATATTGTCATATCACCATATTGTAAATGTCCCTTTGCACTTAGTTTCTAAGGTAAATCAATGACTGAATAAAATGAAATTAACTCAATAAAGTTAAATCATATGTATATTTATTTGGAACTCTTTGACAATGAAGAGGAACAAAACATTGGACTATGAACCAAAACAATCTTTGGCTTTGAAGATATAGCATCTCAAATGTAGTGTAATATTAAGATTTTAAATTTCGGCATCAATAAATTGTAATACTTCTATAATCTACTTAATACTGAAAGTAAAATTGTCATACCTGCTCGTAATTAGATGCTCCTTCATCCAAAATTCTGGGTCTTAAATCACGTCGATAATCCGTTTCCAAATCCTCTTCAACACAATGTACAATGATTACCAAAGCAGCCAGCGTAGTCAGTAAAGGCATTGCGAATTTCCAAATCATACCCATATTATTTCAACAAGAAAGTATAAATCACGAACGCACTATTGCACGTCCAAAAGAAATGATACACAAATCTGACACTGCACTTAATATCCAAGTCCACCTGCTATTGTATGCAATTATCGAAGCACAATTGTTAACCGATTAAAGCAAAGTTATAGAAAAATAGTAGATGAAGGAATCAAAGATAAGGAAACAGAAGTAGAACAATAGAAATCTACCTATTTTAGGTGTGGATATCGTCTATTTTTCTAACCGCGTCCTCTACTTTATGAAGTATCAGATTTTTACTTATTTTCACATTATGATTGTCGTTTTGTAAATAATCCCACACTCGCGGCTTTGGCTTCTCCGACTGCGCGATTATAATATATTATTTAATAATACATGCGAAATTAAATTCAAGATTCCCGCGCTTTTTATTTCTAAACGTGAAAGTGATAATTGTAGGTGTGTACGCGGCACACGTTTACCCGCGGCAGCTTAGCGCGTTCGAGTGATATCTCAGCTAAGCGGCTAATGCACAGCACTTCTGCTATGTACCATAATTTTTACTTTTCTTTTACGCTTTTGTATCAACAGTATTTTATGTTTTTCAACATTGTGCAGTTGCGTTTCAAATGTTCGATTAAACATCGATAGAATCATTGGAACTCGACACTTATTTTACTGAGTATTCTCATATTTTGATAATTTGTGTCAGAAATAGAGAAATGAGTACGAGCTACATCTTTATACCATCTGTGCATGTGAAGAACTGTACTTAGAATGTCAAACAATAAATTTCAAATTAATATTACTATTCTAATATACTGTTTCTAAGAGTTGTCATTAGTGCAATAGCACTTCTGAGGGCTCTTTTGAATATTTTTAAATATACACTCACATATCTTAAATGTTTGTATGTGTGTGGTATTGTGTGACGGACATCAACCTTGATACTTGACTTTCATTAAGACTAGTAGGTAATACACATTTACATATTTTTTGCTTTTCTTAATTTCATATTGTAGTTGTAGAGAGTGAGCAAGATAATTAAAAACATTAAGATTATAATGAAATTCAACTGTAGTCATTACTTACTTTGAATTTAGCTGTAATAAAATGAAACCTCGAACTCCTTGGCCTCCAGCATAGGGCTCGAGATTATATCATCTTAGATCAAAGGATCATGGGTGGGCAAATTCTGCAATACTATATTTACATGAATCATTTCGAGACATTATCATAATTTCCTGTAACCTAAATCAAATAAACCTCTTGAAATGATAAAAATATTGTGGCAGTAACTTTCTTGCTATAAATTCTGATAAAACTTAAAACTTCCAAATTAATTGCGAAAAATAAATGCCAAAAAATAATATATTTCAGTATCATGATCGTGTAAACCGATTTCTCCATAATTAAGCAACTATAAACGTTGAATATTTAGTATATGATAAACATTATAATCAGAGGACCAGTACGAGTAATCATCACGTCATCATCATCATCAAAACCACCAAATCATCACGCATTATCACCGAGTGAATGAAATCACGTGCAATAATCTCAACTTTAGACTAATATAAATAGTTACGTATTTGAAATTAGTTCAAAGAACATATCGTGAAATATAGTCTCATCATCATCTCACCCAAAAGACGTCCACAGCGGGACATAGACCTCTGCTAAGAATAATAAATATAGTCTAATACGAATTAATTTGGAATCTTGTATATACAAGCAATTATTTTTAAAAACGAATCAGGTTTTAATGTCATAATCAACCCTGTTAAAATGTAAATACTTCCCTTTTTTGGATCCTACTAATGTGACTCTGCTCTGTTTGATGAAAAGCATAAATAGAATCCAAGAATAGTGATCAGCAAATTCATTGCGAATGCAGACAATACAGTATGGAGATCCAAGTTATGGCGACCTACATAGATCATCATCTTTAATAGTCTTTAGTAGTCCGTTGCCAACATAGGCCTCTCCTTAGAAAGGAACTTTTGGTCTACTATATTTCACTGGCCAGAGGGGTTGGTACAAGGATGTTTCAAGTTCCAAAGCTGGTCGACGCTACTTATGCCCTTGGGCGACTTTTGCCCATTTGGTTGTCGCCAGCGTCGCTACGAGACGGCGGTATACGGGGGTTCTCCGGTCAACGGTACTATATGGTGCACCGGTGGGTGCGGCGGCTCTGACTCTGGCACCCTCAGAGGATATTGGCGGTTAAAGCCATTCACGGTTACCGCACCGTGTCGACTTAGGCGGCGTGTGCTTGGCCGGAACTCCCCAGTGAGATTTGGAGGTAGAGGTGATCAACGAAGTTTATCGGTGAACGGCTGACTTTGAGGTGGGTAGCGGCATACGGCCCCCACCTGAAGAGGTACGCCAGTGGCGTGAGGCCGCTCCTCGAGCCACGATGCCTTGTTGATCGTCCCGGTTGGAGGTTCCACGTGCTGGTTTTGCCTCTGTGGAGGTTCTCCAGCTGGTCAATGTCGAGTAGACTGGAAGGCAGCACGGGACCCTTTCCTTCCGACTGATGCAGATCCTTTTCGAAGGAAAGGAGAGGGAATTGAGTCCCGCTTCTCACCACTGCTACTACAGTGAGGACTCGGTTTAGTACACGCTATCGGTTTGTTCCGCCTGGGTGGCGTAGTGTGGGGCCCTCACTGCAGTTATTGGAGGAGAACTCTCACTACCGGTCACTCCATAGCAGGTAGCGACAGCTGTTTTACCGCGGTCGCAACTTTCTGCGAAGACGTTATTTCACAGAAGGAGGCAACGGAGAAAGCCCGGGAGGATGATCACTACTCAAATCCAAGTCACGGCCGGCGAAGCGGGCCTCGGAGGCATGCTTACCAGCGTCTCACGCCCTCACGCCCCACGCGTCTCACCGCGTGGCTTAGGGTGGATAGGATGAATTTTCTACTCCACCTGCTTCAGTGGCCAGCCGCGAAGAGATGACGTCCGCATGTGCCATACGTGCCGCAAGTTGTACTCGCTAGGGCAGTACGCTAGGCCCCTCCTAGGATGGATGTCGTAATAACTGCTGTTGCCGGATCCCTCCTATCTCAGGCGTAGAGTGGCACACCGTGTAGTTTTAGTCGGTCCTATTCCGACACCCGGTGCACCACCCCACCGCACATGTTAAATAAAAAAACTGCCTTGCTCCCTTAATCATCTTTTACTGCAACCACGGGATGAATAAGGGTTGTGACACTCCATATTCATAATTATTCATTGCATCAATAGTTAAGTGTCATATACAGTCTGTTTAACAAGCACGTGACCGCCATTATTTATCAGAATTTTATTTACGAAATATTTTATTGAAGTACATAATATTAGCTTTTGCTCAGTAACTCAATAATTTGTCCAATCGCCGTCATTATTTATTATAGCTTCACACATTTTTTTCATACTTTTCACGAGATTTGATAACACAGTTGCTTCTCTGTGAATACAGGCCTTCCTCTTAATTGCATTTTAATGCAAGACCACACATTTTCTATTGGATTCGCATCTGGAGACATTGTCGACCACGCCATGGTTGTGGTTTTATTTTGCCGTTTCCACTGATTGCACAATTTACTGTGATATTTTGGATCAATGTCTTGAAGTACCGAGGTTGTTGTGTCTGACCCAAAAATCTTTTTAATCAATTCTACACATTCTTTCAGCATTTAAAATACCGGTGAACACAAAAAGAACCAAACCCACTTTGGCAGAAGCATTCCCACACATGCACTTTTGCAGGGTGTTTTACGGTACGTTGAAGTAACCTATTATGCTTACTTGTCCAAACTTTCGACCGAGAAGACCATGCCCAAAAAGAAGATTCATCTGTAAAAATAACATTGCTCCAATCTCGATCTAAATTTTCTTTTGCCTAATTGAGTTTTTTTTTCAACGTGTTTTTCAGATGACAATGATTTTTTTAAAGTAGACCAAAAAGATATATCATTTTCACGAATGCGACTGCGGATTGTATTTAAAGATATATCTATTCCCTTCTTACACAGTTACAATTCAGCAGTACGCACTGAAAGGCTTGGAGTATTTGGAAAGAGTCGAATGATCGCCCTATCCTCCTAATCAGTTGTTATGCAGCCTGATCCCTTCTCCGGCAAATCGTTCACGTTCCCAATCTCTAGAAATCGTTTTACCCGTTTCTTAACGAAACTTTCAGACTTTTTTATATATTTTGCAGCCGATTTATATATTAGCTTCGGTCCTTTAGACTGGTAAACAAAAAATACTACTTCGGATCGTATCGTATTTTTTTTGTTAAACAGACTGTATAACCATCCAAAGGATTTACCATTTTTTGACAGGATAGGAAATAGTACCTGTGCAAAAAATAATATATACACAATATTGAATGAATGAGTACATTAAATTGCAACATGGTCTTCCTGCTAAATTGTAACGCGTTTCTTTTATAGTAAATACTTACTCTTACACTTTTCACATGTATATTTTTGATTTGATCAGAGTATTATGTGAAACGGAATGTGTTCACGCGCCGCGCCGCCTCCACGACGGTATGCGCGCGCAACCAACCCGTGACGATAACATGCGAGAATATTATTGACAATCGTTCGTCAATTATTTTACGTACTTATAATTAGATATATTTGTCATTAAAATAATTGTTACATTACTGAAAAAACAACATAACATAACATGTCATGTATGACATGTAATGTTATGTCCATAGCACATGGTTAGGGGATAACCTGTTGGGGTTCCTAACTCCCGCTAATATTTCGACTTTTAAACGCTATTATGTAAAAATTGAGATATGAATATTAAACTTATGTAAAATATTTTAATTTCATTTTCAAATATTTTTGTTTATTATATTTAACACTTCCATTTACAAGTATCGATATTTTATAGCTTAGTAAAGTCTTCGATTCTAATATGCATATGAATGACTACCTGCCTCCCAATTTTGAACTAGCGCGACTCACGTATCGTTAAAGGCGATAACCTAAAAGTATTTAAAATGTTACAGGAACAATGAAAAACAAAAAAGAATAACTTTTTAATCTCTGCTGTTTAAAATACAGTATTTGTATCATTATTTTACATTATATATATAATATATATGTATAATGTAATGTAATGTATTTACGAGTATATATGTATCCTATTAAAAAGTAAATAATAGTTTATATTTAATTCACAAATATAGGTAGGAAGAGGTTAAAAAAAAAGTCTTGAAAAGTACCCCACTCTTTTTCACAATAAAATTCGTTTTTTCTAAACACACTATTCTTAACTCTAATTTATTGGAAATTCTTTTTTACCTTTTAGTTTGAAATTCTATAAAAGCATGCTTTTTAGTGTTTTAAACTATAATTTACTTTCAACTTTTAGTTTAGTTGTCTTCAAAAACGTGTTTTATTTGAACAGTCATTTATCTTTGTGACATACGGGTGATAACACAAAACATAGATTTCATCTTTCGGATATGAAAAAAATCATTGATCCTAAGAATCGTGGTAAGGATAATGGGACAAACAAAACAAGTTGTTACATTGTAACCGGTACTTGATAAGTGTGCAAAGTTGCGAACCAATTTATTGTTTTGAGAGGGATGAAAATCACATTCAAAGATTCCGTTACATAAATATATAGATACATACTAAGCTGACAAAAATCTATTAAGAACTATTTTAAGCAATTTAAGGCTATTTTATAGATAAGAGTACCTATTTATGCAGAAAATTTGAATATTACAAAAAGAAACTATACATCGTGGAGGTGAAAATCGGAGTGTTACCACTGTTGACCTGCTCCAAGAATGTATAAGTACAGATATAAACTTAGTTATCTAATTAGAAAATGTTTATAAATCTTTGTAAAAACTCCTAAGCATTTCCATATTTTCATTATTCTCTTTGTTCGCCTGTCTTACGTCGCTAAAGCCCCGTAGCTTATGTATATGGTAAAATTTATGTGGATAGCTATAAAGTAGTTACATGGTACGTTAGTTGTAGTTACAGGCATAAACCGAAGAGTAGAGTTACATAAAATACTGCGTAATAGCTCATTTCCCGTAAAACGCTTGTTAGACGCGCATATCAGGTGATGCATATTATTTCGTAATATTTATGTTCGTACACAGATTTGGTTACACTGTCATTGTAGAAAATAATTAAACAAATAATTTTATAGACATGTTTATTTATTAATAGAATAATTGAAACTCTCGCGACTGATTAAAACGTTTTTATATGCTTACAACCGTTGAGAATCTTTTTGTAGTGAAATTTTCCGCACAACGTCGCGATAAACTAACTATTTGAATTTTCACGCCTGCTTGCGCACTGACACGGCATTTCTCTTGATCTGTTTTCTAGCATTACTCTGTTAAATTTCGTTGTGCAATTGTGAACAAGAGATACTGAATTGCATAACTTACGTAAAGTAACGCCATAACCGTAATATGAGGTATAAACCAGTTGTCATGATTTGTAGAACTTTTTACTGTTCATTAACAGCACTTAATGCTTGTACAATTACATAAGGATTATTAAAGTCTCATCATCAAAGAAGAGATTTTAATGCAGCATGTACCATAATGCTTCAATAAAGTGCCTGTAAAAATTATAAGTATGAGTTTTGCACTTAAAATTAAAATAGAAGATCCTCATTATGTAACGTATTTCTTTTACATAATTCTTAACTTTTATATCATCTTCCTCTCGTCGAGCCTATTTCCAAACTAAATTGAGCTCGGAAGTCTACTACGTTACGGCTTAACTTAGTTTTTCTACGTAAAACGACTGTCATTAGACCACCACAAACCAAGTACTACTCAAAATCAAAGGTCTATAGAAAATAGCTATCAGGCTTTCACCAACTACTCTAAGTATTTATTGGTTTAAAATGAAACTGTTGTATATGTTTAAGATATTGTTTTGTATTTTACGACAGAAAAGTTGCTTAAGAAAATAGAAAACTATATAAAGAAACCCAAAAATTTGAAAGAAACATAAAACCTTCCATGCCATTGTATAACAATCGGGCTCAGGCACGGAAAATCTAACCATAGAAATACCAACACACTCCACATCTTTCACTGATAATTTTTTCACCGTAAGCTATAAGGCGGGCATAGCCAGTGAATAGTTTTAAAATACTCGTCAAGGACCACTATTATCCCTGTAACAGCTATGTGCTATATAGGTATGTGTATGTATGTATTTGTATGTATAGTGTACGAGTATATAAAGTATAAGGGGAGCTAAGAATTCGTTAACATTTGAATCTAACATTCCGTACAAACATGTTACGGAAGTTCATGCTGCGGGACCGATGCTGCTGGAATGTGCTAGCTACAATCATAACACATGGTTTCAACAAGATGGAGCGACTTGTCACACGTCCAATGAGTCCCTGCCGGTAGTCAAAGACATGTTTCCGGACTCATTTCCAGACGAGGCAACATTCCATGGCCACCCAGAAGTCCATATCTATCCATAGCAGACTTCTTTTTATGGTGTTATTTTAAGAATCGTGTCTATATCAATCAACCAAATACACTACATCAACTAAAAGAAAAAATCAGAGAAGAGATGTCGGCAATCTGACAGTCTCTTTGCCGACGAGTATTCGAAAATTTCGATACTCGCTTAGAAGAACGCAAATGTGGAAACGGTCATTTAGACGCTGTAATTTAAAAAAATAAATTCCAACTAATTAACCTTCTTGTAAATTGACTATTTTTATAAATATCAAATGGTTTTTATACGAATTTTTCAAATGTTAACTAATTCGTGACCCACCTTGTATACAGCTGTCTGGAAGAAATCGCAGACTGCGATCTCTTCGAGGCAAGTTTTTATTTGTATTCTACGTTATATGTGTCCTAGTTATAGTGTACAATAGAGAGTACCTATCTATTTAACAATTGGTTTGAAAATATGTACAACATAACAGCTTTAATGGATGAAGCGGAATATGTCCTTAATCTCAGGTCGTTGTGTAGGTAATTGTTAACATCATCATTTCTCACGGGACGACTCGACGGGACTTTCCACTAAGTTCAACTTCATATTACACTTCTCAGTGGTGCTTATAAAGTACCTTTCATTACATCTACATAAATATAAAACATAGCAACACTGTCACGCGTCGTTACTGTGACACATTAAAGTAAGGAATAAAAGTGATGCGAAAAATGTTTAAAACGGTTTGTGTGTCGTTTCACATTTTGAGCCTAATCGGCTGGATTTATTGAGTTTTTTAAGACGCACAATTACCAACTTAACATTTTTATATATGAAGATTTAGTTGTATAGTCATTTCTGTACTCTTAAATAAAAACAAAACACATTTTTTTTAAATATTATACGATAATGAAAATATATATATATATATAATAATAAACATGTAAAGATAATTGTTGTGTTTAAAGAAAACTTTATAATATTTGCATAATAAAAAAATATTAGGCGATCAGAATGACATGCTATGGGAGAGACCTACGTCCAGCAGTGGCAGTATAAATAAAACCAGTGAAGTAGAAAGGAAACTGCGTATTTCATTTGAGAAAAGAAGATTCTATAAATAACTTTTTAAAACAATCTATTTAGTTGAATTATCTCAATTAATAAAGATACAACACTTTGTGTATCAACTTTAAATACAATTAATAAAAACAGAATTGTTGAAATCGATTCACCAACTATGAATTTTTTTTTCAAATCAAAATATCCTTTTTGGTGTCCACCAAAAAATTAAAACCGTATTAAATGTTATTGCACTATATATATGTGAGGTATTTTGGTATTCGTCGTGCCTATCACTACTACTCTGTGTACGCTAGCGCTTATAGATACTAGTGCAATCGTATTGTTGACATAAAAGTTCGTTACAGAAAGAGATCGAGCAATCTGCCCACGCAACAAATAATTTGAATATCATATAATCATATCACACGTTATATATAAATGTATGATAATAAATTTTGGACTCGAACGGTCATAATTTACTATCATACGACTTTTGTATAACGGAATAATATAAGCTTTAAAATCGGTATTTTTAGCGGGTAGGTAGTATGAATATCGAATAAACATCAAATAAAATACAGTTTAAAAGGCTATAGAAACTCTTGCGATGTCCATTGACTGCGTTCAAATACCATAGATTAGTCAAAGATGACACGCACTTTTACATAATAAAGATCTCATTATATTTGACGGATATAATTCTTTTAGCACTGTAAACGAATTATTTACCGAAATCGACACGTCATGTCATTGGATGAAATAATCATATTTATAATACATTTTTTTACAGTTGCAAAACTATCTAATATAAAGTGACATGTAGTAGGTATGCTTTCTGTTGAATAGTAAGTAAGAAATAATACATAACACTGAGTGTTGTGTCTGCTTCAATTCTCTTGCATTTAATATCAGGCTACACTAAACTGGATGCCGCCGATATTTGATGATGCGTCGTCAAATACCGGCCGGCAGAGATGACTACTTTCAAATTTGACATCTATCATATTTAGTTTTAACATAACTAGGAGCTGCAAAATCAAGCACTATTACATATTTTATAAAAAAAAATTGTCTATTCTCATACCTAATTAAAAAAGGTCTCAATTTGGTGCTGTTGTGTCCACGGCTTGTTGATTGGTTTGACAGTTATGATGACGTTATAAAGAGTTTCACAGGTATTTAAATTCTTTAAAAAAGTATTTTCAATAATGACATAGCTCAGTCGTTAAATATGCTGTCATGAGCAGTGTTGTCATTGGTTTTGTTTTTATAATATTAGCTATACACATTTGATTACAAGCTGTGGTGACAGCACACTAACAAGAAATTAACAATTGTCAATTGTAACCTCTCCATAAGATGTTTACAAATAAACTCTCCATAAGATGTTTACAAATAAACTCAACAAGGCGATTGTGTTCATCTGCAGACGCTATACTTTTGCTTTCTAATGAATAAAATGAATTATAAAGTAAATTGAATAGCTAGACCCGTTATTTCATGTTGGTTAGATAAATGCTCTCACGTTCTTCGTTCATTATCTCTGTGGTATCATTAACTCGTAATGTTTATTTGCGTTATTCAACAAGATATTTACGTGTTAAAAACTGCATATTAAATCGTGATGCAAAATATTTATAGTTTAATTTGTTGAAAAGAAATGCTAGATTGAAGAATTGTTTAAGCAAATGGGTAAAACAACAGTTTCCTTTTAATACAGGAAAGAATACGAGTATTTACTTTAACTTAACTGCCTCGGTGGCGCAGCGATAGTGAATACGACTGCTGTGCTTGAGGTCTCGAGTTCCATTCCCGGGTCGAATCAAATGTTTGTATGATCTGCAAATATTTGTCTCGAAGTTTGGGTGTTTTCTATGTATAATATTTATATATTTACAAAAAAAAGACAAGTATTCTATCAGTCAGTCTAGTTATCATAGCACAAGCTCTGCTTAGTTTGAAAACAGATGACGTTGTCTGTCAAATGCCCGAAATATTTATTTATTATTATTATTTATTTATTTACTGCTGCAGCTCATTCTTACTACTGTACCCATTTATATATCTGCTACTTCTAGTAAATCAGAGACAATTAACCTTGTATCTTTATTGTCTTAGGCACTTTGGTACTTTGAAATCTTTATACCTACGTATACAAAAATGTTCAACTAGTTTCTTGTACGCTTAAAAACGAAAAAATTTTGCACCAATCGAGCTCGAAATTTGGCCCAACATACAAACCGCTTTAAAGATATCTTTTTTTCTTCAGTTCAGTAGTTCTTAATTTCAGTTTTGTTCTTATTCTGTCATCAATGCAACCAAAATATGTCACAGCACAACCTGGCAGGTTACAGGTAGCGTTTGATAAAAATCTCTAAAACGCGCACTGGATGTTTTATCAGCGGTTTCCACATTGTTAGTGTGCCGAAGCACAATTTGCACGTATTTGTAAATACATCACTAACAATGTACACGACGTTGTGAAAGTAATATTTATCCGTCCGTTCATAAACCCGCAATAAATATGTAAACACGTACCTGGTTTAATGAAGTAAATGATAAAATTAGATAACCCGAAAGTCGTTCTCATAGAAACAATGAAAGAGGATTTTCTAAGGGAACAAAGAAGAAACAATTGTATGAAAGTAAAAGTTCGATTGAGCATCTATTGTTCCTAGTTATGTTGATATTTACCATATCGTTATGCTTAACATACAATGGCTCTTATACACTGCTGAACAACCAAAATTAAAATTTTCGTCAGCTTATTGCTGTAATACAAAAACAGTTTTTTCGTCTTATGCACGGTACTTATCGGTATCGATGTTCCAATTCTCTGGAACCTAATTGGTAATTTGACTCATTCTAGAAGTATATTGTTTAGTTACAAATACATCTTCAAATGTCTTGCGTGTATGAATATATCATTATAGTTGTTTGATGTTTTTTAGTTATCGAGTGCAGTATAATATCAAGTAAAATCTAACTATTGCTATATAATGACGGGTTTTCCTTTCGCTTGGAATCATTTTTTAAGGTATACTTAAATTTATATTTTCTGATGAAATAGAATTGAACGGTAATTGTCAGTCACATTACTTGCCACTTTCGGGATTTATCAAAAACATTGAGTGCGTTATCATTTTGATTTTCTGATGACGGCAAATGTTTAGGGTGAGTATCGTAAGGCCCATACAAATATTTCTGAAGAATGATTAACTGGTAAACAAGTACATTTTTCTATTGATGTTATACTAAATTATATACATACCTATACAAATATTATGCAAAATTTTCAGACATGTTATTCTTATTACTATAATAAAAGTCAATATTAAACATAGGTTTAATCTATGACCCTGGTATAAAGTATGGCTAAGTAAAAAACAAATTATTTCAACTTAAAATTCAGATTACATAAGAAACACTATTGTTTAATTGTTACTGAACTTGACTTTTTGAAGTTTACACGTAGCGTTTTTGCAAAATACACGTAGACTTCCCCTTATCTTTACACATTACTTGGCTATTTATATTCGTACATTAGTTGTCACACAATACTATTTACATGAGTGTTGTCAGAATTATATTTAGGGAGGTGTATCTATATCCACACATACTATTTACCAATATAAAATATAGAATTATACTAGGTCTTTACTTATCAAATCGAGTTTTTAATGGAATAATTTAGAAAATAATAAAAACTAAAGTTAAAAAACTATCTATTTTCTTTTTTCTTTTATGGAATTATATTAAGTCGTTACCGTTCTAAATGACTTTTTTATGAAATGAGTTTAAAATATGTGATTTTCTATATTTGCCTATTCCGCCAGAGGGATGCAAGTGCACCTCCTTGTACCCCCCTCCCGGCGTCCATGACTGTGTAAGATTTCATTCTTAATCTATATTCAAATATAACTTATTTTGGGTACAGATGGGCTGTCTCCACAGTGATGACTCGCCAGAACAACATACGGATTGCTGACGTTGACGTAACAGCTTTTATTCCATTATGGGATATGTGCAACCATGAACATGGAAAGGTATGATATATAATTCTGGTATATATATTATTAAGACTAAGCTCGAATAAGTGAAATCTACACTATAATTAATCGATCGTGAATCGTCTAAAACAATGGTATCCAGATCAAATGGAGTGGAAAAAAGCAATTTACAGTTAGCTGTTATATTATATATTAAGCTGTTAAGTATTTTGATTTCTGAGTCATGCGTAAATTAAAAAAAACTCGAATTACGAACGAGTAAATATTAGTTAATAGGCTTCAATGAAAATAATTTTTCACTAACACTAAATTAACTGCTCACTATCTCAATGTAGAGGGCATGTGACTTAAACAGGCAAGACTTTATTATTATCATCCACAATTTATTTATATCGTGTAATAAGGAGTTCCTGTTCTTCTTTTAAGTTTACGTCAAGTCTGAACCTAATGTAGATCACAATACTACCGTTTCTTAATAATTTCAGTTCGTCTCTGGTTTATACCATAAGGATATTAGAACATAAAAGTATTCGACTTGTTTATATATATATACCTAGTCTTGCCATAAATATTGTAATAAAGAAAAAAGAAAATTGTTAACTGCAAATAACATTTATTACTTTTACAGTGTGTCAGTTTAATACATAAATATAAAACAATTAAAAATATAAAAAGCTTATTCGAAGTGGTCTCCATTGGCTGCAATACAGTCCTTTAAACGATGAGGCCAGTTATCAATAGAAGCACGCACTCTTTCCATGGGAAAATTCTTCACTGCCAATCGTATAGATTGTTTTAGGGACTCCAAATTATCATGGCGTTTAGAGCAAGCTGTACTCTCTAAAACTGACCACAAATCATAATCCAGCGGATTAAGATCGGGACTAGACGACGGCCAGTCTTCAGCTCTGATGAAGTCCGAAACGTTCGATTCCAACCAAGACTGCGTGGACCGAGCTTTATGACCCGGCGCCGAGTCTTGCTGGAAGGACCATACTTGGTTATTGAACATGGTGATGTTAAGGGGCTTAACTACCTTCTCAAGAATGGTATCTTGATACACTTGTGCCGATGTTTTGATACCTTTTTCACAAAAATATGGCTCAGTCACTCCTTCATAGCTAACACCCCACCAAACCATCACTGAAGTCGGATAATGTCCACGTTGCACTCTGTCGACTAATTGGGAAGCTTCCTTAGAGCTTTGAGCATAAATACGGTCATTTTGTTTGTTAAAATGTTGCTCAATTGTAAAAATTTTCTCATCCGTAAACAAAATTTTTCTGTGACCTCCCTTTGCGTACCGCTTCAGTAGTTGTTTCGATTTTACCACCCTATTCTTCTTTAAATTATCAGTTAAGAAATGGCCAGTGCGTCTCTTATAGGCTGCAAGTCCTAAGTCATCTTTTAAAATACGCGACATGGTTCTAGGTGCTATCTTCATTTCCCGAGATAAAATCTTTTGCTTTCGGACAGGATTTCTTCGAATTCTTTCCCTTACTGCTTTGACCACCTTTTTCGTACGAACACTACGTGGACGGCCAGATCTTTTTCTGTCACAAACAGAGGAGGTCTCATTGTACCTATTAATAGCCCGGTACACAAACATTTTACTAATACCAAGTGTATGGAGAGTTTTAAAAATTGCATTTGGCTCCATACCTACTTTGTGTAATGCTATCACAGCGATTCGGTTCTCTTTATCACCCCACACCATTTTAATATCGCAAAATATTTTACAATGTATTGGCGCCAAAATGAGAAAACACAATGAACAATCGTATAAAAATGACAGATTCGAAATTCAAATGTAATATTTTTTTATAATTAAGTGTAACAGTATTTATGGCCAGACTAAGTATATTTACATAAATAAATTAACATCATTGGTTAATACACTTTTATTGGTACATCATATGGTTAGCTAAGTAACCAGTGCAAATTCTGTACACACAATTGATTTATGAATGTATTTTTTGTGTAGGTTATTCCATTAAAACATTTATATAATTAAATCATGCTAATAATAGTTAAACGCCAATTAAAAAATGTAGAGCACTTGTGAGAAGCAGGCGAAGGAGTGGATAATTAGTTTCGTGTATTTACATAACATCTTTTGTGGTAAACATTAAAATATAACTAGTTTATTATTGCGTATCACATTACTACACATAGACTTACATATATTATTGTAACACGCACATAGTGACCTCTAAACTTGTTTAATTTTTAGAGCTTGAATTTTTCAGTGTTTCAATCTGTACGGCTCTACCTATCATGTCTTGAAATAAATAGATTTACTTCGTTTACTTACATAGTCAGTACTTTCATCTAGACAGTTATGCCACAATCCCTCTCATAAGTCCAGCACTGTATGTCCTGTACGTCAGGACTAACAGTAGTAACTCACGTATACGCCAAGTTATGATACTCGAGAAGTCTCAAAAAAAAATAAAACTGTATTGGAAATGTATACAGTTATCACTAAATATTTTAATTTCTTAATAATTAATGTTTTTTTAATCTTTTGTCAGTTATAGTAGAACCTGAATCAGAATAAATAGTAAATAGATTATGTGTATTGTGTAATGTGTACTACTACCTAATCTTTTTTTAGGAAAAGAGATAATTCCATTTTACAAGCTTAGGTTACTCAAACTTTTAAATATAAGTATTTTTCATTACAAATCTTCTGTAATGATTTACAAATATGAATAAACCTATTGTTACTATTTATTACTTTCTGCATCTTTGAGTCACTATTAACAGCTTTAAAGACTGTTGGACGTCGTCCTCTCCTTACAACGGAGGTAAGCCTACTGTACCTCGCTGGCAAGAGTCGGTATTATTACTTTCAAGTTTAAATTCTCTTTACAGTGCAATTGTCCTGCATAATTTGATTCCTTAGTCGACTCTTTCGACATCCACGAAATGAATAGGAATGGTAACTCAGTATCCTTTATCTAATATTTCATCTTCGAACAATCAAAACTATCGACTGACAAATAGACAGGCCAAAATATAAACGTGTCTCGACTATCATTGCTTTTAACAAACAGTAAATAAAAGTTATGCATTATTATTTATTAAAAGTAATATTTTTTCTTTTTCTCCATTGAAATGCTGTCACGCCTTTTTAATTTGGTTTCATATTAAGTATTTATTAAATGTGTGAAAGTACACTTACTCTCTATAAAGCATAACATTAAGTCTTGAATCGAGTCAAATTACTCATTCAGCTTTACGTCAGCAGTTCAATACGTCATCTGTTATCATTAAAACCTGATATTCTCGATTTTAAATCCATAGGCTTTGTTATTTTTATCGCTATAATAGATGTTAATTACTCTATCCAAATATTTATTATATATTTTATTTTTATTTGACTATGAGTGAAAGCAAAAGGAAAGCTATGACAATACGTACGTATCCTCTGCATTTTATTATGAATTGTCAGAATTGGCGTTTATATTTTTAATTGTTCCGTTATTATTAAATAAACTAATACATCATAATGTATTGTTCTAGATAACTACAGATTTCAACAAGGATTTGAACCGCGGCGAGTGCTTTGCTGTCCGCGATTTCAAGATTGGCGAACAAATTTTTATATTCTACGGCGCAAGACCCAACGCGGACTTGTTTCTTCACAATGGGTAAATCAATAAACAATATTATGATTGTTTTGTTCAGGATTCGTAAAAGATCGTCTCACCTGACTGTTAAGTTTTAACAATCTATCTTGGATTGCACGGTTGGCCTAGTGGTTTAAGCGGTCGCCACACCGCTCTCTACTGCGCTGAGTGTTGTGGATTCACACCTCACATAGGACAACACTTTGTGTGATCCACCAATTGTTGTTCTGAGTCTGGGTGTTCTTTGTGTCCGTTTCTTGCATGTTTGTAAACTCCCCTGTGACACAGGATTTATTCCTAGTACGAGCGTTGTCTTTATAAAAACGAAAACGAAAGAATCTATGATTTAAATTACTAACACACAGTTCAGCCATAGTCGAAACCAGCTTTCTCCCAGTATTTAAAAATACTAGTAAATAATTAATTTTAATTTATATAAAGCGAGCGCTTAAACTTAAACTCGTACATTATAAATAGCGAGAAATAAAATACTACATAAATCATCTACTCGTAGTTTAACCGCAGGCGCAGCCTTCGTTCAGGAATTCAAAATGTACGAAAGCAGAATGGCAGATCATGTACTGCTAGCAATATCTAGGAGATGGTTAGGAAATTTGTATCGTTTAATAAGTAAAACATCTTAAATATTTACATGTTATTGTCATTTTTCTAGAATCTTGCTAAAATAATTGAAATTCTCAGCAAAAAGTTACTACAACTCCAATAATAAAACATATTTCTACGATTTCTAAACGTGCCATGCTTAAAATCTGTTTAGTTTAAAAACTAGACAGCGCTGTGTGTCAGATGTCAAAAGTATTTCATATTATCATAAAATATCAATTACATAAAAAAACAACAAAATATTTAAGTCGATGTTTATGAACGAGCTTGTGTTTAGCAGCAGATCTCGTTGACAACAATGACATTTCATTTGTGATAGCCAGCTGTCGTAGGTAGCTACAAACTGAAATAACTTTTCAACGAATAACACATTTAGTATTATTATACATACATGTATTTTATGTATGCAACTGTTTGTAATGAAGAAAATATACTAATAGGAAGTTATCACATGTTTATGCAACAAAAAACCTGTAACTACAGAGTTAAAAGGGACGAAACCGAAATAGTAATAATTTTAGATTTTAATTTCAGTTTAAATATTTTTTTACGTTCTCTTGAAAAGAATTATTTTAAAGAAAATTTGAAAAGGGGGATTTGCTATTTGACATGCGGGATGGCGATCACAGTGAGATGTTACTGTACTCAGTAGGTTGCTGCTGATTGCCTTCCAAAGACCAAACCACAGCGTCCAATGCAACGAACACCAGTTGCACGCGGAAGGTGGTACACGCGACCTTATGTTACTGGCGCGGCTAATGTGGTTCTTGGCACGGGGAGGGTGGCCCAACGGCCACGAGAGGGGCGACGGGACTACCGCCGGCGTTCTCGCACTGAGCGAAACGACTGACGGCGGTCGTTGCTGAACACCAGCAACCGGACGGCCCGACCCGCAGACGCCGACCTATCGGGAGCGGGGGCCTTTAACCTACGCAGGGGACTGGCCAAGAGGAGAAAACCTCTATAAAAAACCGCAGGGACAGGATTACGCAGTCTGTCCAAAATGTGCCTCCATGTGTCCCTCTGTTACTCAGAGGGCACATGCGAGGGCTACGTCGGAGGACGACGACTTACAGGGGCGATGGGATCACCGTCGGAAACTTCTCATGGAGTAACCGGCGGTAGTCACTGCTGAACTCCGGCAACCAATCGGCCCAACCCGTAGACGCCGAGGAATCGGGAGCGGGGGGCTTCTCGAATGCGGGAAAGGGAAGAGAAGTCCGCGAGGAAGAAAACCTCTATAAAAAATTACCCCTAACCCAAGCTAAAGAAGCCCGGTGAAGAGGTTAACGGCTGGGGGGGTATCCCAGTCGCTAGGGCAACACAACGTGAGCTCACGTTAAAGAGCAAATTTAAGAATGGACGCGACCTATAAAAACGAAGTACCCCAGGAGGGTACCGACCGCACCGCGGTCGGAGAATCCCTCAGCACTCCGGGTGATCTCGGAGTGTTCAGCCCACCGTACTCTGGGGGGGCACAGTTGCATGCAGAGCGGTGTTCGAGTCCGGGCACAACGAATGGGGCGCACACGCCCAGTTTTGTGCGTCCCACAACATCAAGTTCAGTGTCTTCCCGCGCCCAGTCAGGTGAACGAGGAAGAGGAGGTAGGCGGGCGCCAACAATTGAGCGCCTAACCACAGAGCATGTGGACGGCCAAGACATGGAATGGCAACGTCAGGATTCAGAGGATAGTGACGTTTCATTCTTATCTGTCTCCTCGCGGTCGTCCCAAGTCCGTAAGCGCAAGCCGAAGGGACCGGCGGAGGAGAACCGGCCCACCAAAATTGCGCGGCCTAGGCAGGGCGCAGCATGTGGTGGCGGCAGCGAATTGGGGACGGGGACAGAGACAGAGCGTGAAAGCGCAGCTGCTCAGCCCATTCCCCTGATTCCCTCAGAAGGAGGCCAGTGCCGTTTAAAAATAGCGGCGGAGTTGAAAAACAAACCCACCGCAGACATAGACCTTAAAATCCAGGAGTCTCTGTCAGCGGTTGAGAAGGCTGTAATAGGAGTCAAGGGAGCCAGAGGCAGCAAAAAAACTGCTGCCAAAGAGGCCATGACGACTATCAGGGCTGGTGTGTCGGAACTCCTCATGAGAACTGACACATCGGTCCTGACAGAAACAGTAGCGAGGTTAGAGCGTGAGAACGAGGCACTCCGCTCGCAGATGGCCTCCTTACAAAAGGAGGTCGAGAAACTAAGCTGTGGGGCTCCCAAGTCACACCCAAAACAATCGGTCCGATCCAAAGAGGGGACTGGCAAGACCATGCCCTCCAACAAGAAAAAGGAGGTGGCGACTCGACCCGAGTGGAATGTAATACCGGACCGAGACCAATACATGGCCACGCTGGACCGTGTGTTGGCCGAAGTCCGGGTAAAGATGCTAGTGGGGCAATGTCCAGAAAGTAACTCCTCTCTTTCTAACGCGGCCACGGGTGTGAGGGCGGCGGAGCTCAGTCTTCCGCCACCAGCAAAAAATAAAAAAAGGAGGAGGCGAGGACAGCGGGCAATCCCACAGCCTCTGGCATCGCATCCTCACACGAAGCAGCAACAACCTGCGGCCCCGTCGACGGGTGAAACTTGGGCCTTGGTTCTCGGTCGGAAGAGTAAAGCCAAGGCCGCGAAAAAGGCGGCAACCGTAGTCCAGTCGGCGGAGCGTGCTGCAGCAGCCGCAATACCTAAAAGGAGGGCTGTGCCTCGGCCTCCCACAACTGCGGCTATCACTGTCTCCGTGCCTCCTGGTTCGGAGACGAAGATAGCTGCGCTAATGGAGACAGCAAAGGCCAATATAAGCCTAGCTGATCTTGGCATCGCAGGCGGGCTCCGCACCAAGCGAACCTTGACCGGGGCCCTGATCTTACAGATCCCCGGGAAAGGTAGCGCCACTTTGGCGGATAAGTTGGCAGCACGCCTACGGCAGGTACTGTCCGGCACTGATGCTATTATTGCGCGTCCGTGTAGGACAAGTGACCTGCGGGTGCTGGACTTAGAGGAATCCATTACCCAAGCCGAGGTTGCCAAGGCCATAGCAATGGTGGGAGGATGTCCCATCTCCGACGTAAAAGTCGGAGACATTCGCGTATCTCCGTCGCGGCTGGGCACAGCTTGGGTCCGCTGCCCGCTCGTGGCCGCTCGCAAAATTGTGAACGCCAAACGGGTGCAAGTGGGCTGGGTTTCGGCTAGGGTAGAGGCACTGGTGGCACGCCCGTTGCAGTGCTATCGATGCCTTGAATTGGGACACGTGAGAGCGAAGTGTCCCAACGAAACAGACCGTGGTGCACGCTGCTACACTTGCGGCGGCATAGGTTATGTGGCGCGCACATGCACGGCAAAAGCGCCTAAGTGCCCGGTCTGCTCGGACCTTGGCCGTCCCGCGGATCATCGGCTGGGGAGCAAGAAATGCTCTCCACCGAAGAAAAAGAAAGGGGGGTTGCAAACAGTCTCCGCCCCAGCCTTAGTGAGTGCTGGCACTAGTCAGCGCCCACCGGCTACGAGAGTACCACAGCCGGTAACCCGTCCGGCAGAGGAGGAAATGGAGGCCTAAAATTCACACCTCCCCAGAAAATTCTGCAGGGTAACCTAAATCACTGCCGCGCAGCGCAAGACCTGCTAATGCAGACACTCGCGGAGCAGTCGGTTGCCCTAGCGGTGGTGGCGGAGCCGTACCGCGTCCCGGATCACCCGCGATGGTTCGGGTCCGATGATGGCACTACCGCCATATTATGGGCAGGAGTGTAAAACGGCCTCCACTGTACCCTCCTTCAGCGAGGGCTGGGGTTCGTGGCAGTTGAATGGGGACCCATGGTCATTGTGGGCTGCTACATATCTCCAAATTGCGGTCTCTCCGTATTTGAGGCGTACCTGGACGACCTTAGGAGCTGCATTTGCACTTACCTATCCCGTCCGGTACTTGTCCTGGGTGATTTCAATGCCCGCTCAACACAGTGGGGAGATCGCCTGGACAACGTAAGAGGAGATACACTCGTTGAGTGGGCGGCGGGACTGAACTTCGGTATTGTGAACCGGGGCTCAGTCAGCACCTGCGTGCGATGGCAGGGGGAGTCTATTGTCGACCTGACGTGGGCTACTCCCCCAGTTATTGAGCAGGTGTCAGGATGGAGGGTGGCAGAGGAGTTGGTCACTTTGTCAAACCACCGACACATCGTCTTCGATGTGGCCATCTGCCGCCCGGGTACAGGCCTGGACCGCCGCAGTAGCTGTCCTCCGCGGCGATGGTCCCTCAAGCGGATGAGCCGAGATATGCTCATCGCCGCAGCCATTGTCGCGGTTTGGCCAGAGGAAGAGGAAGAACGGTTCTCGTCGAATCCCGAAGCGCAGGCGGCCTGGTTCCGTGGCGTCATGACTGACGTCTGCGACGCGTCGATGCCACGGGTCAGGCCGGGAGGCAGAAGGGGTTCTGTGTACTGGTGGACATCGGAACTCGAGCAACTTCGCACAGAATGCTCGAGAGCCCGTCGCCGGTTTCAGAGAACCCGAAGAAGACGGCGAGCCACAGCCGAGGAGATCGCCGAAGCGAGGCGGGAGTATGGCGCCGCAGCAAAGGCAGTAAGCCTTGCGATTGCGGAAGCCAAGGCTCGTTCCTGGAAGGAGCTCATAGAGAGACTTGACAGAGACCCATGGGGGCGTCCTTACAAGCTTGTATTGAGCAAGCTCAGACCGTGGGTCCCACCACTGACGCAGACTCTGGACCCCGAGTTAGTGGAAAGAGTAGTTGATACTCTCTTCCCCAGGGACCAGGGTAGTCCCTCATATCCTCTGTTACCGTCGGATCCCCTTACGTGGTCCGACGACTTTGAAGTGACGGAGGATGAGCTGGACCGAGCCGTGAAGCGACTCGCCGCCCGCAACACCGCCCCGGGACCTGATGGGATCCCGGGCCGAGCATGGGTGCACGCTTTTGCGATCCTAGGGGATAGGCTGAGGGGACTGCTTACCAGCTGCCTCCGTAACAGCGTATTTCCTTCCGGCTGGAAGAAAGCCAGGCTGGTACTTATCCAGAAACCTGGCAGGACTGCAGATTCTCCATCGGCGTTCCGACCGATATGTCTGCTGGACGAGGTGGCGAAACTCTTTGAAAGAGTAATCGCTGCCCGTATCAGCCGGCACCTGTCGCAGGTGGGTCCCGACTTATCAGATAGTCAATTTGGCTTCCGACAGGGGCGTTCAACACTGGACGCGATTGAACGCGTCCGCTCCTTGTCGGAGGAGGTTGTCTGTCGGGGGGGAGTGGCGTTGGCCGTCAGTCTTGATATAGTCAACGCTTTTAACTCTCTCCCGTGGGGGGTAATTAGAGAGGCACTAGTGTATCACCAGTTGCCCCACTACCTGAGGGACATCATCGGGGCCTATCTTCGCGATAGGTCTATATCCTATATGGGTCGGAACGGTGAGGAGCATCAAAGAGAGGTCACATGCGGGGTTCCGCAGGGGTCAGTCTTAGGACCCCTTCTGTGGAATCTCGCGTATGATGCGGTCTTGAGGACCAGTTTGCCCCCTGGAGTGAGTGTCGTCTGCTACGCGGACGACACTCTAGTACTAGCCAGGGGGTATGGCTTTCAAGCAGTCTTAGAGCTCGCCGAGTTAGGGGTGGCTTGTGTCGTTCAGAAAATCAGCGGTCTGGGTCTACGGGTTGCACCTCATAAGACGGATGCCTTATGGTTTCACAGGAAACGTGGAGGTGCCGTTCCCACCAGCTCGCTTATCAGAGTGGGTGGAACAGAGGTCGAGGTCAGTCGGCACATCAAATACCTCGGCCTCACCCTGGACAGCCGCTGGAGCTTCGAGGAGCATTTCGAGCGGATTATCCCACGAGTACGGGGGCTGGCGGGCTCCCTACAGAGGCTTTTGCCTAATTTAGGGGGTCCGCGGGAGGAAGTGCGCCACCTCTACTGTGCGGTGCTGCGATCCATGGCCCTCTACGGAGCGCCGATATGGGTCAAACGCCTATCGGCCTCCTCCCGCTGCCGAGCCAAGCTCAATCAAGTGCAGCGGGTTGCGGCCATTCGGATCGTACGAGGATACCGTACCATCTCGTCGGAGGCGGCAACAGTCCTGGCACGTTTCCCGCCTTTTGATATCCTGGCGGACATGGACGCAAGGGTTTATGACCAAACTTGCGCTATCCGCCGGGGTGAGAGCGGGGAAGACCAGGACGAGCTCGAAATGCGGCAGAACGCTCACCGACAGGCATTGGCACAGTGGCGTGCGCGGTTGGAACAGCCGCAAAGTGCACGCCAACGCGCTGTCGGTGCTGTTCTGCCTAACCTTGAAGTCTGGATAGGTAGGGAGGAAGGTCGCGTCACCTACCGACTTACACAGATACTCACCGGGCATGGTTGCTTCGGTGAGTACCTGCATAGGATCGGACGCGAGGAGACGGCACAATGCCACCACTGCGCCAACTGACTGGCTGCGCCGACTGGGACTCCGCCCAGCATACGCTGGAGGACTGCCCCGCGTGGGCATCTGAACGCGGAGTCCTAGTCGATGAAATAGGACGAGATCTGACACCGCCAGCAATCGTTGCTGCCATGCTGGCGGGTGAGGAAAGTTGGGCCGCAGTGGTCTCTTTCTGCGAAGCTGTTATGCTCCAGAAAGAGACCGCTGAACGGGATCGGGAGAGGGCCGATCCCGAGCGAAGAAGACGTCGGCGGCGTTATGAACCGTCGACGGGACCGCGAGCCGCCAGAGAGTGGGGACCTCTGGTGGCGGATTAGTTGCTGCGGTCGGCGATAGGTTAATTTGTTGCGGCCTAGTCGCAAAAATGCGATCGGGCCGCAACAAATTATAAAAACCGAATTGATAGGTGGGGAAGCCTTTGTGGCCTCCCCAGGATAGGGTCTGACTAGGCGCGGCGTCAATTTTGGAGGGGACCTGAAATAATATGGTCCGGGTCCCCTTCAGAGAAGGACGCCTGAGACCGGCCGCCGGGGTGGTTTTTAGTGGAAACACCACATACTCCTGGCTCCTGCTTCCCGAGGAGCCGGAGATCCGAAGGGATTTTCCAACCCGACAACAAAAAAAAAAAAAAAAAAAAGGTTGCTGCTGATTGAGGAGGCCTATGTCCAGCAGTAGGTGTCTAAAATCTAGGCATTGAGAGATTTATAGAACCATTTATTATGCTTTTGTTATTAGAAGTTATTAGTAAAAACATTGCAATTATTTATTGGAACGAAGTTCCTTACGGCAGGCTTGGAGGGGATAGGGATTTCGCTGCGGGACCGAAATGAAAAAAATGTGATAGTAAAACCGTAAGTGGAAAAAGTGCGTGGAATAAATCTGTGGAAAAAAGTGCGTGGAATAAAACCGTTAAATGAGACGTGCGCAGGCACAAAAGCGCGTCATGTGTGCTATTTTATTATTTTAAGGAATTTATTATTTTATTTCCTAAAATACTGAATTTCCTAAATACTTTCTTGTACTTAAATAAAAACTAATCAGCAAAATTTAAGAGTAAATCAAGAAAACCTACATAAAATTGAGCACGATTTTTTTTGCAAATTGTGTCGATTCCACATTATCCGAAGGAACTTCGTTCCTGCCTAGTGTCCCACGACACTATTCATTTTTTATTTTAATTTGTCGTTTCAAGTCACTGTTACTTATTCAGTTTTTTTTTTAAATTAGCGTAGATATTTTAAGCAAATACTTTTAGCTCTTACTTTAGTTACTTTCTTAAAACAACTGTGATAGGCACTCGAATCTATGAAAAGTAAGTAAAGAATTATTCACAGTAAATTATACTTTCTAAAAGATAGTAATTAAACGACAACAGCATTGTCTAAAGATTATAACTATCCCGTGACTTGCGTAATATTCCATAGTAAATACTTAATTTGTCGATGTGAATGACACTATTAAATTTTAACTTTATAACAATAGTAATATAATAATAAATCACTTAATTTTTCTCTCTCACATGGAAAAAATAACAAAAAGAAACAAAAAAAACTTAGACTAGGCAAAATATATATAAGGTGGGTTACAAATTATTTAACATTCGAAAAAATCGTTAAAAAAACGATTTAATTTATTATAAAAATTGCTTATTTACAAGAAAACTAATTAGTTCTAATTTATTTTTTTTAAATTACATCGTCTGAATGACCACCGTTTCGACGTTTACGCTCTTCTAAGCCAGCAACGAAATTTTCGAATACTCGTCGGCAAAGAGACCACGAGATCGCCGACATCTCTCTTCTCTGATTTTTTTTTGATTGACGTAGTGTATTCAGTTTATTGATATAGACACGATTCTGCAAATAACACCATGAACAGAAGTCTGGTGACCGTAGATCTGGACTTCTGGGTGGCCATGGAATGTCGCCTTGACTGGAAATCAGCTTTTCTGGCAACATGTCTTTGACCACCGGCAGGGACTCATTAGATGTGTGACAAGTGGCTCCATCTTGTTAAAAGGGTTTCCTTTTCGTTGCAATGATACTGTCTGCATATTTTGTTCCCTCAGTCACCTGTTACGTCAAAGGTAGAATAGTGGTGATGTTATTGTGTATTCTTAATCCGTCACCACCTGAGACCGTTGTATAAATAATATTTAAGTTTATACTCAACAACAACAGTACCGGTCGAAGAAAGATGTTTACAAACCTTTAATAATTCACGTCATATTTTAATAACATATCCTATAGTTAAATTAAACGCCATAAGACTTTGATAATAACGATTAAGAAGTGATTTATGTTTTAAAAATTTTAGAACAAAATCTTCAAGGTTACAAGAACTCAAACTTAACAGATGAAATTAATTAAATTAAAACAAACAGTTTTATTTCATTATCAAGTAGTTTTTACTACAAAAGTAGTTTTGAATACTTTGCATTTATGTGTAAAATATGTAACTAAAACTATTAAGTTAGACAAATAGTATAAATTAGTCGTTTTCTCAAAAGTATCTAGCTATATGCGATAACAGACAATTTGACAGTAGACATGTCACACAAGGTATATTCGTCGAACGTGTAGAATCTAAGAGATGATTTTTTTAACTAATTCTACAATTTATTTATTTTCAGATTCGTTTATCCGAACAACAAACACGACAGTCTAACCCTTTCCCTCGGCGTGTCAGCAAGCGATCCGCTTCACGATATTAAATTATCTCTTCTGAATAAACTCGGTTTAGCCGGCGTTACTCATTTCAGTCTCTATGCTGGAGAGAGTCCAATTAGTGCTGAACTTTTGGCTTTCATCAGAATATTCAATATGAACCAAGGTAAGGTACTAGTGGCATATATACAGTAATCAATTTTTTACATAGAGCCACCGTTTAGAAGCTATGCGGGTTTCTAAAAGCGGATCTATGCAAAAATAACCAATCGAATTCCATCTCTTATGACAAATGGATATTATTAGCCGACCCTCTTAACTTCACCTGTGTTCCTTAATAGGAATAAATTTGAACCTTTTTTCGAATTTCACCGATTCTCATTGCTTATTGATCGTTAAATGAGGATAATGCTAGTTGAAAAATGTTTTGATGACCCTTTTAAAAAATGTATGGAATTAATTAGCCTAATATTAAGTGAACCCGTGACAGAATATATACCTAAAAGGATATAAATTATATAATATGTCCACATAATTATTGTAATTGAAGTACATGTATATAATTTGACTGCACTGATGGCGGTTTCAGCGGCCGCCACACCGCTCTCTATTGCACCGAGCGTTGTGGCTTCAAATCCCACACGGGACTACACTTTGTGCGATCCACAAATTGTTGTTCTTTGTGTGCGTTTCTTGTATGTTTTTAAAGTCTCCCATGACACAGGATATATTCCTAATGCGGACGTTCTTTTTAAAAAGGAAAAATAAAGAAAATTCATAGTTTTTTTAAGATAAACTATTATTATATTAGAAGGAAGGTGTGCCTTTAGTAGAGCAAAAAAGTAGTAGTGCTGGTAGTGCACCAGAAGTAATAATACACTACTCAGAAAGTAGACAATTTATTTGATATATCCAGAAACTTTAATGATCGACATTGTTCCAAACGTTACAACTTTGTTATACAACGACATCTATCGAAGTACTTCGACATTAACAGTTACACTCAAACAGATACAATACCCGGCTTTATCGCAGTGTACAGTTTCTTCCAGGCAACCAAAGTACATTGAGAGCTTTGAAAGAATACATTATTTATAATATATTTACTAAAAAGTGAATATTAATTCTTTAATATATACATTTTAATTTATTTGATATTACGATTTTTATTTTTTACGGTTACAGAGGAGTTAACAAAATGGTCAATGCAAGGGCTACCCGGTGACCTGGTGTCATCAGATGCTTCTAGTGCTGGAACAGTGGGATCGCAGATCGATCGGCGCGGGTACACTTATTTGCTAACGAGGTGCAAACTCATCGCCGCTTCGTATAAAAAGAGCAATGATAATGTTGATTCTTTACATAGGTAAGTTTTACAAATGTTTATGAATCATTCTATCATCATCATCAACATTATCATCATAAAAACCATCATCAGTTTTCACTAGTCCACTGCTGGATATAGCTCTCTAATTAGAAAGGCGGTTTTAGTCTAGTGTACCACGCTGGCCAGACGGGTAATGTCTCCACTCCTATTCATGGTCACAAAAATATTTAATTAAGACGGTAGCATTTGTACTAGTCATTCTCGACTTCTCGATATTTTGTAAATATTTTCTCAAAAACAATTGGTTTCTTTCGACATTTTCAAGTAAGGTACGTGAAAATATGAATGATCAATTGCAATGTCCTTTGTGTATGTTTGAAAAATATTATAGTAACAAGTATGACATTTTTAAACATAAAACGAGCTCGTTATCCTCATTCTGAAAACATTGAAATTATGTTAATATTAATTGCGTAATACTTTCACATATTGTTAACAAGTTAACGAAAAAAGAAATTAAAAAAAATATTTCATCGTTAATGTTTCTAAAGCAACGTTCTTTACCTATTCATCAATTTTAAAGACAATGTTGTATTACACAAAATCATCACCCCACTGCCTGACATAAGCCTCTCCTTCGAGAGGAGGTTTTGGTCTACTATACTACGCTGACCAGGCAAGTTGATATGGGGTTTGTTCACGTTTTCCTTCTTTCTGCAGTGATCTTGTCCTGCGTAGTGTCCTTTAGTCGCCTCTCACGACACCCATAGGATGAATAGACCCCTATTGAGTCCGTGCGTCATACAAATACATGTAGTGATATCATAACCGGACCACACGGACCACTCACAAAATATATTTCCAATACAGTTTAAAAATACCATTGTAACTGTTTACTTTGAGATATTACACGCTCAAGGTTTATATAATTATAATCATATTTAAATTTAAAGTTACTCTTAGTAGAATGATTTCTGCATCAATACCTGTTTGAGTAAACTTTAAAAATGATTTCGTATTAATTTTCAGAAAAAATATTAAACTGCTAAAGGAATGTGAAGTACAAATACTGGAGGGTGCCATTAAGTATTTAGAAGATGTTCTACGTAAACTACCCACCGTGGAAGATAAAACTAGTAAATAATTTAATTATATTTATTAAACTTATCTATTAAGAATAAATCATGACATTATTTCTTTTAATAGATCATGAATGTAAATCAAATTTATTATTTTAATTTTGTGCACCGCACTCTGTAAAATATTTATAACTGCCGTATGGCAATCAATTCGGACAGTCAGTTTCAAGATGTTGGTTACTACTGGTCTGCGCGACTGCGCGAATACAATTTAGACATAAGACCGATTAGAGTCAGAAAGTGTATTTGAAACTCAATATTGAAAGAGGTTAATTGAGATGATATTTTCTACAAATCGTGTGAAGTATCAACTTATAAGCACGAAGAATTACATAATATGTATAAATTCAATTAAATAGGCATAAGAGCCTATTTAATTGAACTCTTTAAATAATTTCTCGCTCTCTTTGATTTCTATCTATCCGATACATGCTTGTAATTAATGTTATTAAGGATAACGCTATTTGCAACATTGCAAAGGGATTATTTTAAGAATTGTTTCACGCCCGACTTTCTTTTGCGTAAAATTTTTGTCAGACAGAAAACGGCAAGGGAAGCCCTTGCCTATGATCCTGTTGCATACTCCCAATGGTAGTACCACGGGTAAAAAGTTTTGTCCTTAGTTCTAAATAGTTAAACCATGAGGCACATGACATTACCTGTAGACCTTCTTGTTGTAGTAATTTTTCTTATCCATGGTTTTATGAATGGAACCACGGACAATGAGACGGCGAGAGAGCTAGGGTTAAAGACCTATTCCATGACTACACTGAGTCTACATTGATTCTAAGATGTCCTGGTTGATCCTGTGTAACTTTTATCTCTATTCTTTAATTTTTTCAACCTGGTCATTGTACAAAATTATTAAGTGACCTTTAGTTATAAGCAGGTTCAAACATGTTTATTTTATTAATATCTACATTAATTTAATTTACTACTAGTAGCTTTCTGTAGTTTCGTTTAATTACGTTAAATTTCGTACAGAATGTATAAAAAAAAATTATATAATATTCCGCTATTCGGATCAGAAACAAATACAAAAAATTTTAAATTGTGTTACAAAAAGTGTAACTGTGTGTTTTTTGAAGATATGAACACTGTCCGTTCCTTAATCAATAGTTATATTTTGTGATCTATTGTTCTATGTGCGGTACACAATATTTTATTTACTTAAACTACACAACGAATTTTGAAACTGGGATTTTTTTTACTATGTAGTGTGTTTATTGTTGTTTATTTAGTGTGTACTTAAGTTTGTGTGCAATTATTTAATATACTTAATGTGTTCCTACATTTGTTACATTTTTTTTTCATTCAGCCCCATAATAATATATATGTTTTAGAAGTCTAGGTTGAATTTTTCTTGTTACCTTTCCTTGACAGTCATTACAAATATGTTATACAAAGATTTTACGTTATAGTTGATTGACTTTGGTCCTTACTATGAAATTATGTTATCTAGAAACACTCCACAAAAAAGTTGATTTTCAGAAAAGATTAAAAACAATTATTAATTTATAATTATCGTAATAATGACATTTCTTTTTATTTACTTTTAAATCATTACATTTAAGATTTATAATAAGGTAACTGACTACCTCGGTGGCACAGTGACAGCGCGTACGACTGCCGTCGGGTTCGATTTTCAGGTTAAACCAAATGTTTATATGATCTACAAATGTTTGTTTCATTTCGAACTTAAAGTGTTTATATACACATAATACGTGCCTATGTATCTACAAAAAAGTATATAAGTGTTCTATCGGTCAATCTAACTGTCATAATACAAACTCCGTTTGGTTTGAACCTAAATAACCTTGCGTCACATATCCAAAATATTTATTTTTTTATTATTAACATTATGGCTAAATTTACCAAAATCCGCTTTATTTGTAAATATACTGTATTGATTTTAGATGAAATCAGGTAGTTTTCATTATTTGCCTCTGTTCACTAGGGCTCCCTGCTTAAATCCCCTGAATTTACTTCTATCACCAAACTTATATTTCAATTAATCACAAAATAACTGTAACTTATCGTAAGACTTTTGATTTTTTGACCAGGTAGTAGAGCCACGCTAATTTCAGCATGAACGAGCCGGCTCATCCGGGGCAGTACTACCCTCCCACAAAGGACCAACCTAAAGCGCCAGCATCCGTGTTGTCGTGTTTCGTTGGTGATTGCAAGACCGGAGGTCCATTGATGCAAGGGTGACAGTTGTCGTAGTAAATGTGTGCAATACAATACTACGATGACTGTCATGTCTTTTACGTCCCCAAGTAAGGTGTAAAAAAAGGTAATAGGCCGCCATAGTGTGGGTCATCATACTGCATTGTCAGCATTCGCAATGAGTATGGTGACTACAACTTTAGGATTCTATTCATGCTTTCCATCAAGCAGGGTAGAGTCACTTTGGCAGGCTATTAAAATAAAAAAAAAAAGTCAACAGCCTTAACAGTCCACTGCTAGACGTAGAAGGAAGCTTAAATATTTTATGTAATTTTAAATGGTAATATAATATTAATACCATATTTATACAACACCATCTAGTCCCGAACTAAGCTAAGCTTGTACTATAGGTATAATTCATTTGTTTTCTTTTTCATAACTTTGAAATGCGGTAGTCAAACACAATATTTAGACGTATTGACCGATTTCAATAGCTTTGCCAACTGTTACACAAGTGTCTTCCCCTTTAGGGTAAAGGCATGAGTGTAAAAAAAAACAGTAGCAGTCGTGGGACTGCCGATAGAAGTGAAAACGGAACTATTAAGTTGAGAGTAATTAAAACTATATGCAAAAATTATATGAAATTTTTTATGTTTCATATATAGCTATATATAATATATAATATCATATATAATATATAATAATAATAAATTTCATATATAATATATAATATCATATTCTCCATAGCTATAGATATACTATTATCATTAGCATGTCGGTGACGCGAACCGAGGATTTTACCCTCTACCAAAACGCTCAACGCGCCTAAAGAAGTTTTCACTTCAAAAATATAAAATTATATACATACAGTTCTAGAGATGTGAAAGAAACTTATAAATGAATTCTTCTTTCTACAATGATTTGTCCATCCAAAGGTTGCCTAGAAGAAATCGCTTTTTAGCGATAAAGCCGCCATTTATACATGGTCATTTCTTTGATGTATTCCTCTATGTATTTTGTATTAAATAGTATACAATAAAGTTTATTCTATTCTCAAAGTGAACTGAAAACTATTTTTATTTAACGTCTGCTGTTTTACGGGATTTACGCTTCAATGTTAAAGAGTATTTTCGATAAACTTCGTAGCAATTACATTATGGGCGACTCGACAGCGATTTTAGGGACTGACGAAAAATATCAGAAATAAAAAAAGTAAGTATTTAAATATTATATTTCCTTTTTGAAATATGTATACATAATTATACATGATTCATTGGCCGTATAAATAATAGGAAACAGTACAAGAACATTAAAGTAAAAAAGTGGAAAAATCAAAACTAATCATTAATTTAACCTTATTTCTATATTTACAGGTTACAGTTGCTAATTACTATTTTTTATTTTCTATAATGTTAGCATGCGTTATAGTTTTCACGATATTAAATAATATCTCATATACCTATGATATTAAACTTTGCCATGTCCGGCTATGAAGCCGGATACAAAAAAAATGTGACTTTAAGATCATCGTCCGTCTATAATTTGTAACAATTAGTTAAACACTTTAACCGCACGAACATTGTTTAAAACTAAAAAATACAAAGTAAAACACTATTTTGAATATAATACCTAACTTGTAGCATACCACGCAAAAGTTGCCAGCTTAAAAATATAATCATAGGTTGTTGTATACACTATGGTTAATCCTACATAATACTTATTTTATCACAACTTTGAGAACTGCATGTATAAATAGTGCGAGACAAATGGAGGAGGTATATTTTAATACAAAAATACAGATCCTCTCAATTTGTCCGAGTATTATTCTAATTATAAATAAGAATGCCAAAAGTTTTGGGTAGTACCATCTTACTTCCTAATAAAACTACGTATACCTAGTTTTAAAAAACTTAATTAATCTCATAGGTATAAATTCAATTGGCAGCTACGTCATTCATTGTCACGTTTATATTCTGAGTAGTAATGTGCCACAGATCCATATCATCGGATATCCGGATAAATGATAAATGATATTTATTTCTGCAAGTAAATCGTGAACAGATATTTTACGCGTCGGACTTAACAACTGAAAGGCACTGGCATTTCTTAAGACTTAAATTGAGAAGAAATGCCGAAACAATCCACAGAGATGTCCTTTTTTTAAATCCGTGAACATTCATTGAATAAAAATTAAGAAAAGTATCTATATCTTTTATTTTTTGAAATAATGTAAAAACTTCAACTTCATATTCGCGGGTCTAGATATAGAATCTGTATTCGCGGATTGTACATTTTAAGGACCCGACACATCACTTTCGTGACAAACCAAGGAATCTGATTCGATAAATAAACTTAACCTATTTAATAATAACGTATTGCATATTTATTTACTTTCTAATTATTTTTCTTACAATTCTATTTTGGCTCAAAGTCTGCAGCTCACAATTTTACTTGTATTTAACTATCGTTAGAAGCAGTATATATTTCAATTTAAAAAAGTAAAGAATTTGACGACTATGTATTATGTATATGTATTATATTATATAAAAGTAATTTATGCAGGTATTAAAATTTAAAACTCAACACTTGCACTGATGGGAGTCGTATCAATAATATCCTTGTTTTAAATCTTTAATCGAAAATCGATCTACCTAACTTTTTCTGTCAACTATGGTTTACACTTGCAAGGAGATTTGTTACAACTCATAAAAACGATTATTCTACAAACCTATTCAGAAATCTATGCTGTCACATTAATAAGTAAATAAGTAATTAACAAGTTTATTTAATCCGTCCTTTATGGGGCACGTAGGCGTGGTGTGGTGTTCGCTCCTCGCGTCGACAACCCCGAGCGGCGGCAAGCACACCTGCACAAAGTGCCGCGATCAGCACCCCACAAGACGCCAATATGGCCGAAAGAGCGGATGTTTTCATACAGGTTTGGCCTTCGGGTGGCCCTGGAAAAGAATACTGTATTTATGTTCTGTGAATGTTTGCACGTTTAATTTGCATGGGCATCGCCATAATTATATTATATTTTAGGTATATACTTAGTCTGGCCATAAATACTGTTACACTTAATTATAAAAAAATATTACATTTGAATTTCGAATCTGTCATTTTTATACGATTGTTCATTGTGTTTTCTCATTTTGGCGCCAATACATTGTAAAATATTTTGCGATATTAAAATGGTGTGGGGTGATAAAGAGAACCGAATCGCTGTGATAGCATTACACAAAGTAGGTATGGAGCCAAATGCAATTTTTAAAACTCTCCATACACTTGGTATTAGTAAAATGTTTGTGTACCGGGCTATTAATAGGTACAATGAGACCTCCTCTGTTTGTGACAGAAAAAGATCTGGCCGTCCACGTAGTGTTCGTACGAAAAAGGTGGTCAAAGCAGTAAGGGAAAGAATTCGAAGAAATCCTGTCCGAAAGCAAAAGATTTTATCTCGGGAAATGAAGATAGCACCTAGAACCATGTCGCGTATTTTAAAAGATGACTTAGGACTTGCAGCCTATAAGAGACGCACTGGCCATTTCTTAACTGATAATTTAAAGAAGAATAGGGTGGTAAAATCGAAACAACTACTGAAGCGGTACGCAAAGGGAGGTCACAGAAAAATTTTGTTTACGGATGAGAAAATTTTTACAATTGAGCAACATTTTAACAAACAAAATGACCGTATTTATGCTCAAAGCTCTAAGGAAGCTTCCCAATTAGTCGACAGAGTGCAACGTGGACATTATCCGACTTCAGTGATGGTTTGGTGGGGTGTTAGCTATGAAGGAGTGACTGAGCCATATTTTTGTGAAAAAGGTATCAAAACATCGGCACAAGTGTATCAAGATACCATTCTTGAGAAGGTAGTTAAGCCCCTTAACATCACCATGTTCAATAACCAAGTATGGTCCTTCCAGCAAGACTCGGCGCCGGGTCATAAAGCTCGGTCCACGCAGTCTTGGTTGGAATCGAACGTTTCGGACTTCATCAGAGCTGAAGACTGGCCGTCGTCTAGTCCCGATCTTAATCCGCTGGATTATGATTTGTGGTCAGTTTTAGAGAGTACAGCTTGCTCTAAACGCCATGATAATTTGGAGTCCCTAAAACAATCTATACGATTGGCAGTGAAGAATTTTCCCATGGAAAGAGTGCGTGCTTCTATTGATAACTGGCCTCATCGTTTAAAGGACTGTATTGCAGCCAATGGAGACCACTTCGAATAAGCTTTTTATATTTTTAATTGTTTTATATTTATGTATTAAACTGACACACTGTAAAAGTAATAAATGTTATTTGCAGTTAACAATTTTCTTTTTTCTTTATTACAATATTTATGGCAAGACTAGGTATATTTATATATAGTAATTATTATTTTATGAAATAAGTTAAAAATATGTATTTTTCTATGGATTTTCTTTTCTTTTAGGAGAGTGCAAGTGCACCCATTTGCGCCACTCTCCCGGCGCCCATGTTACTTTGTGTTTATTGCACTAACGTAAACCAAACAGATCTATACCAGATGACCAGAAAATCACCATTGTATGTCTCCCACATAATATTTAGGTGCTCATTTATAATTTTAAATAACAATTTACTAAAAAACAAACAGGGTTCTTAATAAGCTACTAAACAATAGCACTAGTTTAGTTAGTTTTTATAACAATTATACAATTTCAATTCAGCTAATAATGAACTATACAAAATTAAACAGTGTATATTTTTTGGTATTTTTTGATTTGGTCAACAAATATGGTGGTCAATGTTTATGATTAGTCTATGATTAGTAGTAGTTTCAGAAGTCCGACCTGAACAAAATAACCGAACTACAGGAATTTATGTCTGTTATATTACAGTTGTTAGTATCACCTGTGCTGGCAGCCAGTTCGGGGTCCTCTTCTCCCTCTTGCAATACTCTGAGCGATTGAAACAACGATATATTCTCAGATAAGCGAGGTGCCGGGCTCGAAGTTTCTTCTGCGGGAGTCACTTCGATGGAACGACGCTTAACGTTCTTCATGTTACGCCAGTGGCATGGTTGTGACTGAATAAAAAAATGTGTGGTTTGAACATAACGTAGGTATTATCTGATTTTATTAAAAGAAAATTTTAAATCAGGATTATTGCATAGCTTAAAGTACTTCCATTATAATAATGAAAAATTGTATTTGCTTACAATGATACATACATAAAATCACGTCTTTTTCCCTGAGGGCTAGGCAGAGGCATACTAAATGCCCACTTCGCCAGTGTTTTGATCCTAAGAAATAGGAACCGAGCCTATTGCCTCTATTCGGGATGTTTTGTTTGCCAGAGCCTCATCTGTCCATCGGCAGGTGAACTACTTGCAAGTGAAGTTAGCTCGGGGCCCTAAGTTCTTGGTGGGTACCCTACGCACCCTATTTTCTTATGTATTTCATATAATAATTTTTAAGTGTTGAATATTTCAATATACTCACAGGGCATCTTCCATGACACATTCTGACGTCACATTCGATGTATAAAGCAGGTGAACCAGTAAAACGGAATGTTTTCATGTAGGCATAAACCTGTGTCTCAAACACTCCTGACTCCGACCACGAACCGCGGAAACGAGATATGAGTTTGTCGTCTACCGGACAACTGCAAAATAAAACAAATTCATATGTTTATTTTATGTCTGAACAATGAAAACAAATGAAAACTATTCAAAAACAAGCGAGTTTTAAGAAACTTAGGTCTCTCTTCGATGCAAGAGAGTGAAAGTTCAAGATACGAAGTAATTCTAAACAAGTAAGTATTCTTAACAAGAAAGAAAGTAACTGTAGTTCTGAGTATAACAATAATCTGTGCATTCACTTCTTCCATTTATATAAAATAAATAGCAAACACATTTAATATACTGACTGAATCAGAATATATCTCATACATATTTTTATTACTTATTAGATAACAATGCACGCTTTAAAACCTGTACTTTTTTGGTTAAAACATTATTGTATATCGTATATTTCAATATCAGCTGCCGTCCTGGCGGTAATAAAGGAGAAAAAGGCTGTGCAAGTGTTTGTCAAACGCCACAGTGTATGAAACTTACCCATATTCATCAATAAGTTGTATACGCTTGGTAGCACCGTTGTGAGCAAAACAGTCGTTTACCACAATGTCGAAACCATCTGCAATACATAACACAAGTATGTGAAGACAGTCAGAAATTTTTTTACAAGTTATAGCGTGATATACTCGAATTTAGACAATTTAACTGGTATTGGTAACCACTCTACAAGATTCAAAAACAACTATACGCTATTTTAATACTATAAGATAGTACGGTATACTACGTGACCAAAATGAGTATTGAAAGAAACTGCAACATCTTTTGTGGTACGTATATCCAGCAGTTTTTGACGTTCAAGGATACTTTCAACTTAAGAGACAAAAGTGACCTCTGAGAGGAACCGCGAAGTTGTGCCTCTGCTAACGCATAAGCTGAAGGATGAGGTTTCATTCAGGGGTTTCATTTCAGTCAAGCCATGGGTCGCCCACGGCTAAATACGATACACTTTTTAGTATATAATTTTTCTTCTTTGAACACTAACACACATACTTATCACAGCTAATAAAAAATACGAAATTATTGGTTCATGTTTGTTTTATGTTTTACTTGAAAATGTGTTTGCCTCTTATGGTAAGAGGTTCTAATAAGTAATTGTCATTTATTATTTGAAACTATATATTTTTTCTATCATTTTTAAATATGTATCATCATCTAATTACTGTAAATGAAAATTTATTACTTATAAAGAAAAATGCAAAATGCGTGATTGAAATGGCTCGAAATTTTTCCGTATTGTGTTTAGACATGCGATCATTTAATAGTTAAGCCGTTAAACATCGCCCTTTACGTTACGGTATTTAATTGTTATCGGTATTTTAGTTCACTGGAACTTTACGGTACTAATAATCGGTCATTATTGTATTAAGAATACAGACCAAAGTCATTTTATGTAATGTTAATTATATTAGTCTTAATTTTACTCCATTTCTATTGCAATTACAAAAGAATCAATACGGCTTTTTCAGGGATTGCAATGGACTGACACGTCACGTACCACCGAAGATGGAATATTTAGTTGTCAAAGTAATTAATGTGAAGTTTACTAGCGTGGGTTTTTATAATTAAATGCATTCTTGATATAGGGAATTTACTTTCCTATACTTTTTATTTCATTTAGATATCGATACCACTTATAAAATATAGAAGTACTTTGATGAGCCACGACGTAATATTTGTTGAACTCGCCTAGTGTTCAATAATTATTAATAACAATACATTATCGTTCATTTGAAGTATTAAGCTAGGCTAAACTAGCGCCGTTATGTAACTGATCATTTGTTTACTGTCCGAAATAAATCTACTTTTTCAAGTCCTTTGCGTCGAACCAAGAACAAGAATGGGTTAAGCTTCTGTAAATGCTTTTATTTTGAATCAAGTGTTAACTCACCATAAGCACTCCTCATATAAATGAGCAACGTGAGGGGGTCTCCGACACGCACCGGGCCGGACACTCTCGCTCCAGTTGCACCATATCCTGACCGAATCTCCATGTAGCACTCAGGTGGTTGTAAGGTAAATACTACTGGATTCCCTGTCGCTACTCTGCAGTGGAAAATAACGATATATTGTATTTAATTTTATCTTTTTTTCGTTGTATTTATATACAAATATAATATTATATATATATGTATACAACATATATGATTTTCTCGTATAAAATTAACTATTAAAAGAGATATCTGAAAAACTTTTTATTACCATGGTCTTTTCTTGCTATTTTTATCAACTGTTACTTAAGATATACACTTTCATGAGTAGGTATTGTTTTCGGGCCTACATGAATGTATAGAGTGGACCACAATTTAGTTAATTTGAAAAAAAATGTATAAAAAGAACCATTTGATATATTATAAAAATTGATTATTTATAAGGAAGCTAATTAGTTGGAATTTATTTTTTAAAAATTACATCGTCTAAATGACCACCGTTTCGACGTTTGCGCTCTTCTAAGCGAGCCTCGAAATTTTCGAATACTCTTCGGCAAAGAAACCGCGAGATCGACAACTCTTCGCTGATTTGTTATTTTAGTTGAAGTAGTGTATTTGGTTTATTGATGTAGACACGATTCTTAAATAAACTCATAAAAAGAAGTCTGCTGGGAATTCATCCGGACTTCTGGGTGGCCATGGATTGTCGCCTCGTCTGGAAATCAGTTTTTCCGGAAACATTTCTTTGACCAACGGCAGGGACTCATTGAATGTGTGACAAGTGGCTCCATCTTGTTGTTGTGTGTGATGGTAAGAATTTGATGCCTACAATCGTCACACATGGTTTCGATTGAAGCCACCAAATTCCAATAGCATCGGTCCCAAGAAATCCCGTAACATATTTGCGCGGGATGTTAGATTCAAATGTTAACGAATTCTTGGCCCACCCTATATAATTTATTTTTCCCTTTATAATTCTCAATTTATATTTTCTAGATAAAGATGTATTTACACTTCCTTTGAAGATGTATTCACTTGATAAACAATAAATCCCTGCTTATTTTTAAATACAAATAATTTGGTAGATATGATCAAATACAAGAATTTCCCGACGGAAACGGGAGAGATGGTCGTCTAATGTCTATTTACATAAATTGACCTTTACTTTAAGTGTATATTCTTACTATATACGTTAGTAAATATATACCAACGTTCTTAAAGATACTTGACGAATTTTGATGAGCATAGTAAGGGAGCGTAAAAAGGGACATTTTCAAATTCCAAGTTACACCTTGTACATTAACATCTGCAAAACTCATATGTACATCTAGAGAACAAAAACTACTGTAATTAATTGATTTATAATGAACTTCTTAATTTATCATCTAAATAAGCAAGTAAATTAAGGTTCTCAGATACATCTTAACCACCATTGGTTATCAGTTTGTTGTTTGTTGCTCCTCAAAATCTGTGTCAACAAAATCATGCGTGCACGTCGCCTCGCACAATTGATCTGGCATGGTCTGGGACAAGCACCGAGGTTGATAACTACAAACTTCACATCTTCTAGTTTCACTTTATAATGGATTAGTAAATAAAAAAACTTGTGTATGAAGTTTCTACCAGTTCCAGTTTTAATGAATCTTGGCCCCATAACCAACTATAGCAAGTCCAAGTAAGCAACGACTCCATTTAAATTACTAATTTACTCATTTAAAGAAACTGCTTAACCGTAATGACAGATATACGTGTAGTTCATGTACAAGTGTAAACATAAAACTTTAGCAATAATTAACCGTCAATGCCTACTGTAATTTAGTATACCTAGAATCTTAAACAGAGGATGTCAGAATTTATAAGTATTATATACAAGCCTCCTATTTATACAATGTTTCTTTTTTGAGTTATCCATCACTTAAACAAAACTAAATTATCGGGATATCAAATCTATCTCTATAAATGGACTACTGCATACGATCTTACTTAGTTTCTATCTCATAATCATAAAAAATACAGCTAGCATCCCAAAACTGACCAATGCTTGCCATACGGGTATAGCCTTTAATAATCCACTACTGGGTAGGTCTCTCCTTAGAAGGGCAGTTTTAGCGCTGATCAGTGTTTCAAAGTTTGTTTCAAGCTCTTCTCTTTTCAGCGAGTTATTATCCTGAATAGTTTGCTTTCTTAGTCGGCTCTTACAACACCAATGGGATGAATTATGGTGGTGACACATTGTATTCTTCACGGAAATTGCAAAGCTATCGCACCTGACATAAGTTATGATATTAATGAATACACTGTCTGATTCTAAACACAGCGTATAGGTAGGTATACTCACTCGACGTCTAAAAAGGGAAATGTCACGGTCTTCCAGAAGTCGTATCCGTACTCGCAGGTGACCTTGAAGTGTTCATCTAACTCCTCTTCAATCAACGGGTTGTACTGTACCGTAATTGTGTTCCACATAAGGTTCTTCTGTCAAATCGAATGTACAATAATAAAAAATATTAAAACATTTTTAAACAATTTTATTTTACATTTCACGAAACAAAAATATTTTAAAGTCTTATATTTGGAAACGAATTGTGAAAGAATAAGGCTGTATTTTTTGCTTGTTACCCCATAAAAGTACACACTATTAAAAGTTTAAATCGTACTCTGAACCCTTTCTTTAGTTACTCCATATGCTAGTCTTATAAAGTCGTAACGGTGTCCCGTTACAACTTTTAACGTTAACGGGTTTTTGGAAATCCATTAGTACACCATTAAATGTTACTTTATTTTCATGCAAAACTGACAATACATACTTAGAGCAATGGCAATTACAGTTCAACTTACGGATTATCACTAGCTTTTACCCTTTTATAAGTTTTGATAACAATTAAAGTATCCTCCGGGAACAGAACTATTCTATATAAAAATAACCCTTTACCAATATTTCATAGTTTGTGTAGTTGGACACAAATAAATTTAGATTTGGACTTAGACTTAGTTTACTTAACAAGTCTATTTTAAGCCTTTGTATTATCTTACTACATATTTTTGCAATTTGGTTCACAAAAAACGTTTGTAAACTTAAAGAAATAACTTTTAAACGGATAGTCTAACGGTAGACCAATGTTTACAGCAAAAAGAAATTAAAAATAAGTAAAAGAGATACACTGTCAAAACAAACAAGAAATGTCAATAAAGTAACTCACAGTGGGATGCTTCCTGCTGTCGTCGTGTTGTCCGTTCCGTCCCAATGTTCCGCATCTGTTCAACTGTATGTAGAATTCATAGTAGTCGCGACCAGTCCCGTTAATGTACATACAATCCGGATCATATGAATAGCCTAATAATTAAAAAAATATTAATTACGTATTATTAGCAATTGAAAATTAAAAATGAGTTTAAAAACGATTATATAAAAATCAAACTCTCCGAGCAGTACGATTCAAAGATATATTTTCGCTTGACACTTGATTGCTAAGCCCGAGCTTTAGAAGTTTAATACGCTTTCAGGTAAGTGGTACAATCTTGTATGGCTAAAACAATAATTTATTCTATCTGTGGATGTAATTTATCTATAAATTGTAAATATTTAAAATATATAAGTACATATGTTTATCAGATGCTCTGTCCAGTCTGGGATCAGAAAACCGTATCCGAGGTGTGTCTATTACATATATACAATCACGCTTGTTTTCTCGCAGGAGGAGGTAGAGGCATATTGGACGTCAATTTTGACAGTCCTTTGTCCGTGTCCCACGTAATAGGTAGTGAGCCTAGTGCCACTAGGAGGATATTTTGTTTGCCAGTGCCGCGTCCGTTTATCAGGAGCCCTGGGTTGTTAGTGAGAACTCTATACGTCCCTATGTATGTATTATTATTAGGTACATTATTATACAGTAGTAGTAAGCGCTCCTTAGAGCAGGATACTTTATGACCATATTATCTATTCCACAGTAATCACTATGTCCACATATTATATTAAAACCCTATCATTTAATACTCACACATGTGAGTTAAAGTCAAAACCCTCATCTTGCTCTACCATTGTCGGATAAGATTCTGATTCATATTTAACATCCTTTAAGTTCATTTTACATTTCGTAACAGAAAGAAAACTTTATGAGTGTAAACGTTTATACATATGCAGTAACAGTCTAAATGACTTAGCTAAAAGGATTCTTCGAGCTAAACTTACTTAAGTAATGGCAAGCACTTTCTCATAAAGATCTTCAGACTAAGAGACTCATCACAGACTCAACACAGATCACAGACTAAGCTGGACAACAATCCATCAAATCCATCAAAAAGTGACGTT
The DNA here is from genome assembly GCA_949316085.1 of Hypercompe scribonia. Lineage (NCBI taxonomy): Eukaryota > Metazoa > Arthropoda > Insecta > Lepidoptera > Erebidae > Hypercompe > Hypercompe scribonia. The sequence goes on along the minus strand of OX438981.1, from coordinate 9,537,318 downwards.
CGAACAAACATTACATACAGTTGTTTATCTCATCTCTTCCTTCTTTTATTAGGTAAAAATGTCATTCGTAACTAGAGAATAGTACACAGCCATCGATCTGGACCTCCAAAAAACAACTGATCGTGAAACAATGTCACGACTAGCTACAACGTTTATGGCAATTGAGTCCACCACAAGTAAATCACAAAGTTGACCTAGCCACAGCAATAAGCACTTTGAAGAAAGTGCTTAGAAACCGAAACCGTCAAACGACGTACGTTATCTAGGTAAAAAGGTTACTAAGTTTATTAAAACACGGTCAAAAGTGACAAATAATTACCCCCATAGTATGTGTTTATTTAATATGACGGTAATTTGCGCTAACAATGTTGATTAAAGAAATGACAGAATGAAATGCTTATCTCACGAATGGATAAATAACACTCCCACAGTAATAGGGTAATCCTGGTAAATATCTAGTGTAACTACAATTAAAATACTTGTAACTTTAATGAACGATATTCGGATAACAGACCGTACTTTATGTTTAAAATCGGAATGTTTAAAGTCGGAAATATATGAAAAATGTATGTATGTATATTGTATATGTTTAAAATCGAAAATAAATGTATAAATTCAGAAGTACTTTACGGAACAAAAATGTATTTATATTTGAAATTGAAAATAGTCAAAATTATGTAAAAAATGTGTACTAAAGTACTTGTACAATGTAAATGTATAACTTGCCGATAACAATCGAGGTAAGGAACACATTCTTCAATCAGACTGAGAAGAGGTTTAAAGAATTAAACTAACGTATGGATTTGTTGAATATTAACTTACAGTATTTTGATACGAGTAAGTTACGGTCATTACGCAAGTTAATATTGTCGATATTATTTTTCGATTCGTCGATTGTATATATATATGTATAGATTAAAGTATCACAATTACAAAATTATCACGAATGCCATAATATACCATCATTACTTTGGGAATTCATAGAGTAAATAGAAGAGACATTTTCAGGAATCACATGCCTTTGCATAACCTGACGTTATACGCATTAATTCCCTAACCTTTTAAACTTACTAAATAAGTAAATTTACATTCATAACAACAAAGACAACGCGAAACAAACATGTCACATGACAAGTTTATCAAATAATAACATCGAACATGCTTATGCCCTTGTGAACTTGATATGCGATCAAAATCGCAAAGCCAAGTGGCATGGAACGACTCTATACACATATATGTACATTCTTATAGTTTAACACATGGTAACAATGTGTTTGTTGCGCAGGAGCACAAGGTGCTTGTAACAATGACAATGTAATGACACTTGTCTAGTCTCGCGGTTTAATTGTTCTAGTTATCTGCACAACGGGTTTAGGGCTGATGACCGATTACATTGCACGAACTACGAATTTCTCTTGGTATTAATTGACGGCACTACATAGGTAACGGTAGTAAAATACTTCCTTCTTGTACATGAGAAACCTTTGGGCGCAGCTTTTCATGGGAACGAGTCTTTAGTAGATAAATTAATAGCTAAGCAAGAACATAAGGAACGTTGCAGTACTTAAATTAATTGAAGCTTTGTATATTGCAGCTTTATCTAATACACTTTCACATCACCATCAACAACCTTAAACATTCCACTGCTGGATATGTGCCTCTTAAAAAGAAGGTTTTGGCCTAATATACCACGCTGGTCAGACGATTTGGTATAGGGTTTGTTTCAAGTTTTCCTTCTCTTCGTAGTGATGTTGTTTTGTTTGTTTTATGACACTCATGGGATGAATAGGGGTGGTGATTTCTGTATTCTTAATCCATCACCTCACGAATTTAATGATTGAAATGGTTGACTAAATTAGTGTCTATGAATTTGGAAATTATAGTCTTCTAGGAAATTATCATCCAAACTAGAGCTGTTGAGCTGTTAGTAGTGTAAAAAAAATTCCTTACCTGCCGAATATACTAATCCTGCAAAAGTTCCATTAAAGCCGACCCTAATCTTCATAAAGTCGTCTTGACACTCCGCCTCAATGTCTGTTAAAACAATAATGAGTAAGTAGATATCTCTCATTCTTCTACTTATCGCAATCCGTCTGTCATACGCATACAATGATATCAGAATGATCTTAGGTATTATAGTTTGAATACTTTAATAAAAAAGTGATAAAAACGGAAACAAAGGGTTACGCAAGTCCGGCGCCACGCGCCTCTGATAGCCATCTTAATTTGTCCGGTTGCACAATACTTGTTAGACATTTGCATATTAGACAAATAACTTTAATGATCCTCGTCTCACTGGAATTCATTGTCAAATCACACTGTCGTTAACAAAGTGCAGGGAGCTCGCTTGAAAAACTATACTGGCTTAATTTGGTGTTACGATCGGTCTTCATATTGGTAAGTGGAGACTAAAGGGTGAAATAAAGAGTATAAAAAATGTTCTATACAATGTACAGAATCACACCATTAAATTACTTTATCTTTATAATTGATAGACAGAGTAGAGTAGCATCCATTGGCAGGCTACGGGACCGGCTAGTTCATCAGCTTGCTGGTGGCTGAACTGACGGGTATTGTAGATGACAACTGTTGTTGTTGGAAACAGTCTCAACGATATAGATAAAGATAATTGACTCTAAATCTTAGGATATTCCCGTAAAAGTATGTCTAATGTGCTGACAATTAGGTTTATTCTTATAAGTGGGTACTTACATTGAACTCTGCTCCCATTAGTCCGATGTTTTCTGTACTCGCGCTCCCATGCGGGAGGCTCGCGCCACGTCGTGTCTATCTGCGGCGAGCGAGGTTTTATACTCACAGGAATGTAGCTATTCTTGTCTGCTAAGAAAACAACCTGTAGGGAAAAATATTTGTGAAATTTGACCTTAAATTCATTAAAAATTATTATAATTTATCATTCTAATTTTAAATCTAAATGCCTCATTTTGTATGAGGATTCTTTACATGAAGGGTGCATTGGTGAGCAGGTACTGAGGAGGTGTTGCAACATCAGATAGCCCTGAGATAAGTCGTAACTACCAAGTTCCGGTAGTAGCGACTTTTGACTACCTTCAAAGCATTTAACAACCTCCGCTAATTAACTACATAAACGGTTATTATCTAGTAAAACAAATAAACATCATAAAAACCTTCCCATCTATTACGTTTACTTTAATAATTAATTAAAAAACACACAATTTCGAATAATATTTGCGTGCCAAAGGTACCGAATGATTTTCTGGTAATATTTGACATTATATTTTACCATTATGGGATTGCTTCGGCATCAAGATTGCCTGATAACATGAAATTAGATCGAAATCCTGTTCCTGTGAGTAGCTATGAATTTCATGCAATCAATAAACAGCCTTTAATAGTCCACTGCTGGACATAGGCCTCTATAGAAAGGTTTTAGCCTACTTTACCACACTTGCAAGACGGGTTAGTACAGATATAGCCGGTCACAGTGGGCAGGGCGACAGCACGGGACCCTTTCCTTCCGTCTGACGCAGATCCTTTCCGCGCACGGTTACTTCAGGAAGTATCTGCACTCGGTCGACAGGAGGGAATTGAGTCCCGCCGGTCACCACTGCGACTGCAGTGAGGACTCGGCTCAGCACACGCTAGCGGTTTGTTCCACCTGGGCGGCGCAGCGTGGGGTCCTCACTGCAGTTATTGGAGGAGATCTCTCGCTACCGGCCGTCATACGCTCCATGGTCGGTAGCGACAGTTGTTTTAACGCGATCGCAACCTTCTGCGAATATGTAATTTCGCGGAAGGAGGCGGCGGAGAGGGCCCGGGAGGACGATCTCCACTCGGGCCCAATTCACCGCCGGCGAACCGGGCGGCGGAGGCGCGCATACCAGCGCCTCATGCCACCTTGAGTGTGGCCGCGGATGGACGGGACGGGTTTTCCCCTCCATCCGCTATAGTGGCCAGCCGCGTAAGCCGTACGTCGCCTAAATAGAGAGTTTACCCGCAGATGGTGCCCGCAGTAGCGCGCAGGCGCTTGGAGGGATCTGGATGTCGTAATAGCAGCTGTTCCCGGATCCCTCCTACTTTAGGCACAGAGTGGCACACCGTGTGGTTTTAGTCGGTCCAATTCCGATGCACCACCTCGCCGTAAACCCCAGTGGAGTGACAGCCCGAGGGGGTTTCCACATGTTAAAAAAAAAAGGATATTGTTTCAAGTTTTTCTTCTCTTTGCCGTGCTGTTGTTTTTTATATTATCCTCTCTTAGGCATCTTCTCTTACAATACCCACAGGGTGAACAGAAATGGTGGCACTCTGTATTATACCACCACGAAGATGGTAAATTTTGTATTTATCTAAATGGATAGTTTTCTGTCTGTTCTTACGTACATAAATAAGTTAAGTGTTAAAGAAGTTTAACTTTGTAGTTGAATATTATTGTCCAACTGCTTTCTTCGTAAAAATATATATTTATTGATTGTAAAATAATTATACATCTTAACAATTTTACGATTATTTTACTTGATTTAAGATCGCATTTCATTCGTAATCTAAGGATTGTACTCAGATTTTCAACCACAATTGTTTCGATTTATTGGTATTCGACTCGAGCTATTGGTTATAATCCTCAATACATCATCATATCTTTTTCTTTGCCTATCCATCTTACCAACCTTTTTTTCCTATCAAATGCTGAATTTACTCATCCAATTTACAAAATGCCTGCTAGTCTACCGTAACTGAACTTAAAAAATAATGTAAGCCACTTACGCCATTCCATAAGTAAAGTTCAAATTACAGTGGTCAAAGTGTTGACTTTAATATGCCTCTACTTATTCCTATAGATATGTATCTCAAGTTCAGTTAATGTTTTTACATAAAACATATTTAAATACCATCGAACTGACTTGTTACTCTAGTGACCTTAAGTTTAGTTTCCCACACACGTTTATTCTGAGTCTCGGTATGATTTATCTAAAATATGATAAAAATTTTGCTGTCGTAGTACAGTATTAGTATCATGTATTATTATTTTTAATGACATATTTAAATTCTAATCTTCAATCAATAGGCACCAATCTAGCTTAGCGTCAAGCGGCTTAATAAATTAATCGGAAATAAAAAAAACGACAAATAAAAATATTACGTCCACATTCCTATCTGTGAAGAAGAGCAGCAAGACCTATTTACAGTTAATTACAAGTAACAACAACAAATACATTCACAACAAACTATTACAATATGGTAATGTGAATTTCACAGTCACGAACGACCCTTTGAAAGTTCATTAAAAAGTGGCAAATGGCAATAAGTGTGTCAGGGCGGTTCGCACGCATTACTAAATTGGGCTAAAGAAGTGATGGTAAAAGCGGCGCCAGCGATCGCCACATCACTTTAACAAATTGATTTAAGAAAACAAAACAATTTAAATTTAGACATTAACATCTAGGTCAAATAAAAATACGCCATAATTTATCAATAAAATAATACGAAATGAGAACACTTTCATGAACAATTTTTTGCCAAATAAATATTTTCATGACATTGTGGTTTGCGTCGGTTGTGGGTTCGAAAATCGGACCATTTACATGATAAGTATAACACAATTGTGTCTTACCAGACTTACCAGAGGCACTTTAGTTTTTTTCTACCATTGCTGTGCATCCCATGAAAGCAGTTTATACAAAAGTTACAATACACCCTATTGGTGTCCAAGATATGTGTTTGTGTAAACCTTTGTAATTATTGCTACAGCTACGTAGGTAAGATGTGGAAGCATTTATAATACGAAGATTAATACCCTGGTCGACCAATAATACTCGTTTTTTTACGAGAGGCGGCATTAGTTAATAAATTTGAACTTACCATCGAGTACTGTGATCTATTAAATGTTATTGTGCTTAATTTGAGATTAATTTATTGCTTTGATTCTTTTTGAGATGTGTATCTTTCGTGTCTGACGTTTCTTGATAAAATAATAAAAGAACAGTACCGTCTGTACCAATCCGTAATTCGTATTTTATTTTTGAACAGAAAAACGTACAATGAAATAAAAGTAAAGTTGGATACTATTTATAGAAACCTTCGCTGCCCATGACAACCGTTAGACATTGGTTCAACGAATTTAAGTGTGGTCGTACAACTGTTTTCGACTAGGAGTGGCCAGGACTCCAGTCAGACGAGGTTATCAAATAAATCGTCAAGAAGGTCTATGATATCATTCTGGATGATCGTCGAACGAAAGTGCGCAAAAAAACTGATGCCATAGACGTCTCGTATAAAATGGCAATCAAAATTTTAAATGATAGAATAGATGTGAGAAAGGTTTCAGGGCGATGGGTGACACGATTGCTAACACTGGGAAACAAGCGGTTACGAGTAATAATAATCGAAGCGGGTTTTTGACCGTTTTAAACAAAATTCACAGGAGTTTTTACTTCGAGTTGTAACCAATAATAAAACCTGAATACATTACTATAAACCAGAGACCAAAAGACGAACTAAGCAATGGACTTTTCTGGGTGAACACCGAAGAAGCCAAAAAACCTAAACCGGCAGAGTTTTGATCGCGATGTTTTGGGAAGCGTAGCCTGCTTTGCAAAGTTTGATAATATCATTTTTTGGAGAAGTTGAAAAAGTGAAAAGAACGTTGGTAAAAGTTTATAAGCCTAAAAGGAGGCTACGTTGAAAAATAAATAAAAAAATTGGCAAAATGTGTCTTTATTTCTAACACGGGTACTTGTTGAGTGACTTATTGTAATTCTGAACACAAATAAACAAACGTAGTCGCACCAAAGTTTTCGTTTGTCTTTAACATAGTTAAATATCTGATATTGTTAAAAATTAAAGAACTAATTCGTTTATTTATTTACTTAACTTTATTAAGAAAAATATTATGTGAACTCAACTACTAATTCAATATTTTACTGTTGTGACCAATAAATATATTGAATGGCACAACTTTACCTAATATAAACTTTTTGTTGAAATAGCAATTCGCATCTATAACCTCCATACAAAGAAACCAAGAAGACATTTTACCTTTTAAATATTAACACCATAAACCAAACGGAGTTGTTACTTTCAACATATATTAATATAAAAAGCAATTAAAACAGATGACAACATAACACCTGTCTTACACTAGATCAGGTTAGACACTGTAATCGCGCATCTAAACAATATTAATGTGTCACAAAGGGAAGTTTGATCTAGGACACGCGGCTCACTGTTGTTCATGGTGTAAATACAATGTGAGGCAAATAACTGGTATATGGCGACGCGTACAGACACACGCGGGTCAAAGATGGCTATCATTAATCTAAAACTTGCTTGCCTCTTGGAAAAACAACATAAGCCGTAGTGTTCCATTCTCACGATATAATTCGATGATTTTCATTTATTTATGTACATTGATGAGAAGTGATTTTATGTATCACATAAAGAAATACTGGTCAAACTACAATGTTAATATAACTTACTATTGTTGTTAAGAAAATGTGTACTTACACAGAATTGAGTTAATGATAAGTTAACTTCCATGTGTGTAATCATCATATTTAACACTCTAATATTAAACTTATAAGAGATTTTCGACTACTATACCACGTTGACCAGACATGTTTATCACTTAGTCACCGCTTATGACACCTATTGGATGAATAGTGGCGGTGGCACTTTATATTCTGAATACTACACAGATATTAGTATCCATAAATATATCTATGTCATCATCATCATCATCTCATCATCTCAGCCAAAAGACGTCCACTGCTGGACATAGGCCTTTTTTTTTTTTTTTTTTTTTTAACGTGTGGAAACCCCCTCGGGCCGTCACCCCACCGGGGTTTACGGCGGGGTGGTGTGTCGGAATCGGACCGACTAAAACCACACGGTGTGCCACTCTGCGCCTGAGATAGGAGGGATCCGGGAACCGCTGCTGTTACGACATCCAAATCTCTCCCAGCGCCTGCCCGCTAAAGCGGGCACCATCTGCGGATAAATTCTCTATTTAGGCGACGTACGGCACACGTGCACATCACCTCCTCGCGGCTGGCCACTATAGCGGATGGAGGGGAAAACCCGTCCCGTCCACCCGCGGCCACACTCAAGGCGGCATGAGGCGCTGGTATGCGCGCCTCCGCCGCCCGGCTCGCCGGCGGCGAATTGGGTCCGAGTGGATATCGTCCTCCCGGGCCTTCTCCGCCGCCTCCTTCCGCGAAATTACGTCTTCGCAGAAGGTTGCGACCGCGGTAAAACAACTGTCGCTACCGGCCATGGAGCGTATGACGGCCGGTAGCGAGAGATCACCTCCAATAACTGCAGTGAGGACCCCACGCTGCGCCGCCCAAGCGGAACAAACTGCTAGCGTGTGCTGAGCCGAGTCCTCACTACAGTCGCAGTGGTGACAGGCGGGACTCAATTCCCTTCGAGCACTTCCGCCTCCAAATCCCACGGGGGAGTTCCGGCCAAGGCGCACGCCGCCTCCGTTGATACGGTGCGGTAACCACGTATGGCTCTAACCGCCAATATCCTCTGAGGGCGCCAGAGGCGAGCCCTATTCTGGGCGGTCAGAGCCGCCGCCCACACCGGTGCACCATACAGTGCCATTGACCGGACAACTCCCGTGTATAGCCGTCTCGTCGCGACGCTGGCTCCACCCAAATTGGGCAAAAGTCGCCCAAGGGCGGAGGCAGCGCCGACCAGCTTTGGAGTAAGCTGTCGGAAGTGCTCGTCGAAGAGCCACCTGCCGTCTAGGATCAGGCCCAGATAGCCAGGCCCGTAGTAGGACCAGCTTCCCGCTCTTCCAGCCCTCAGGAAAACGTCCGGACGCCAAGCTGGCGTTTAGGACTTCCCCGAGGTGATCCGACATGTGGTCGAGGGTTCGCGCCAACACTCGGGCAGGTATTCCATCTGGCCCAGGGGCGGTGTTCTTAGAGCGAATCCGTAGAACGACCGCCCCTATCTCCGATTCCCTGACGGGCGGAACATTATCCCCGTTCCGTCCCCCGTCATCTTCGACCATGAAGGCCATCGACGGGGGTGTGTGCTCCGCCCGCTGCGGGAAAAGACCCTCGACCACTTCCTGCAGGAAGCTGGGCTGGAGTGTCTCTGTAAGGGGGGGGCCCGACGTGCGGAGCTTTTGTCGCACCGCACGATAAGGGCGACCCCAGGGGTCACGATCGAGACCCTCCAGCATCTCCTTCCTCTTCAGTTCTTTGGCGCGGCTAATGGCCAGCTTCAGAGTTTTCCGCGCCTCTCGGTACTCCTCATGAAGCTGGTCCTCCTCGCCGTCTACGCGGTGTCGCCGCCGACTACGGGTGTAGGACCTCCGGGCACGAGTACAGGCCGCGCGGAGGTCCGCCAACTCCTGGGACCACCAGTAAACCTCCTTCCGTGGAGGCTGACAACCTCGGATGCGGGGCATGGCCGCATCGCAAATTTGCGTAATCGCATCGCGGAAACGACCAGCCCCCATGTCGACCTCCTCGGTCGGAGCCTGCGGAGACAGCCAGGAGTGAATAATGGCTGCCTCCTCTAGTAGGTCCCTATTCAGTTTGGCTACAGCCCACCGCGGAAAGCGAGAAGAGCGCCGCGCCGCGTGACCCCTACTGGGGTCCTGGGTCCGGGAGAGCTCAAATCGGATGTAGAGGTGATCCGAGAGCGTCTCAACCTCTTCCAGGACGCGCCAGTTCCTTACTCGTGCGGCGAGGGCAGGGGTAGCGAACGAAAGGTCCACTATCGATCCTCCCTGCTGTCGCACGCACGTGGTGGTGGAGCCTCTGTTAAGCAAACAGAGGCCCACCGAGGCTGCCCACTCCTCTACGGCCTCGCCCCTTGCGTCTGTCCTGGGAGAACCCCACGCAACGGACTTTGCGTTGAAGTCCCCCAGCACAAGGACGTGCCCAGACGCTAGTCGCCGCATCGAGGTCTCTATGTCGTTGAGAGAGGCCTCGAAGTCGCTCAAACTCCGGTTGGGGGAGAAGTATACACCGTATACGGTGATCCCCCCCCACTCAGCAGCAACATATCCAGTACCCTTGTCTCTTAACGACAAGGGCGGGGAATGAGCCGCTGTGGAGCCGACGACTGCCACGGAGCAGTCCCGGTCACCCATCCAGTTTGGACGGGGAGGAACATGATAGGGCTCCGCGACTACAGCTACACCGATCGACCACTGTGCCATGGTTTGTAAGAAAAGATCCTGCGCCGCGGCACAGTGGTTCAGGTTCGTCTGGACAAGAAGGCTGGAGACTTGATCCATTACTGGACTGTCTCGACAACCTCCTCCATGGGCGACGACGTCGTCTCACGTACGACCTCAGAGGCAGCCTGGATCGATTGGCTGGCCCTTGACGTCTGCCGATAATAACGGGATGGCTTACAGCCCCCCTGCCCTATCTGGTGATTGGCGGGTTTGTTACCCGCCGCACACGCTGGGCAGTGAGGGGCTGCAGAGCATTCTACTGCCTTGTGCCCCGGTCGACCGCAGCGGAAACAAAGTCCGTTGCAGTTGCTGGACATAGGCCTCTCGCAAGGTTCTCCAAAACATCGGTCCCGTGCCGCCCGCATCCAGCACCTTCCCGTGACCTTAACAAGATCGTCAAACCACCTTGTGGGGGGCCTACCAATGCTGCGTTCCCCATATCTATATAATACACATTAAATCCAGACCGGAACCACAGATGATAACCTAATCAGATTAGAAAAGCCCTTCGCAACTTCAATATTGAATTGCACAACTCCTCTGAGAGGCCACGGTTCGGCCTCCTTCATTCAGTCGGATACGGCAGTACAGTGAATTAAGCAACCTGCTAGCGAGTCTACCGTATGCATACTACCACGGGGTACTCACGCGTGTAAAAGAAATAATAGCTGCTATTACCCTATTGTGTTAGAATATATTTGATTAGTGGAATATATAGTAAATTCAAGGTTTTAAAAAGCCCGCTCGAGTAACTTTGTTTCATTTGTAGCCTTAACTGAAGATAATGTTGGACAAACTTTGTAGTACATAACAATTTTCTTATTTGTTTTAAAAAAAGGAACATAATATAATAAAAATAGCCTGTGACATACGGTACTCCTATCACAAACAACGCAGAGCCTATACAATGGTAACCAGACTGTTGATAAACCTACTTATATACATGTTGTAGATGAATTACACCTAGGCGCGAAACAAATGATCATACTCGTCACACAAATATTAGTCGTAGGTGGGAATCGCACCCACAACCTCTAACTCAATAGTCAGGGTCACTAACCATTCTGCTCATCGCAGACACAGACTGAAATATACGCTTTCAAATGTAAACAAAGTAAAACACAAATGTTTCGCTGTGTGAAAGCACAGTATCTTTCCAACTAATCTTGATACCTCTTTAAGAATACTCATACTAATTTTACGCGTTAAGAAAAATCTTTGTAATGATTAATTTTTGCCCGCAAACTATTATGTGTGAAATAATCTACTATAATAACATTCAACAGTTGTATATCGTACTCGTTATTTTAATTGCTCTATTAAAAAGTAGCACTGTTTACATGTCAGACAAAATGCCATGCAATCATCCACGTTCACCGTCACACAGATTGACCGTAGAACCAATGCCACGAGTAAGTATAGCAATTTCAAAAAACGAAAGGAAAAAGATAGACTGCGACGAATCGTGTGTTCTTAGAAGAATTCCTTCAATCAATTTATCAATACTCGTACAAATGGGTGTAAATTGATCTATTATGTTGTCCCTTTCTCTCATTTTCATGGGTAATTGTGTAAGCACGATGATGATTTAGACTCATTATTTTTTGCTTTTTCTACTTTGTAGATCAATTCATGAACACGCCTAATGTGTGTCACAGAAGTGAAAATAATGAAGAACAAACATAAGTATATGCTTTGCCTTTTTAAATTTTAGAAGTTAGTTTTAACGGTCTATTTGTGGATAAGAATATCAATAATCTCTGTGTTGTGATGAACAGAAAAATATTTCAAGTTTATTATATGGTACATTGACAGATTTTGGCAATTTTAATTCGTTAAAAATTAAAATAATGACAACATATTTTTACTTACAAAGAGTATTACTATTAATAAACTTCATGGATTATTCTTTTCAAAAGTAAATGCTATATATTGCTAACTATTCGTCTATATAAAGAACAATTAAATCTTGCCAATAATTGAGTTATAAATTTAGTGTTGTTAACAAATGTGCCTATTTTCAGAGCCATTAAACACGATGAAAGAGACAGGTCTGAGCGGTGGCGTATTCTTTTAAATCTTTGTTAGTATGGAGTACATGATCCGTCAAGATATACCAATATATAACCCGTTTCAAGGCCGCACTGTGAGTGAAAGAAAGTAAAACTAATGCAGTGCACCTTGTTTTCACTTTCTTCGTAAATATTTTTTTAATCTTGGAATCTGGATTATAATTTAACTCGTATTTTTAAACCTATTTAGATCTCTTAGATAGTGCCATATCAAGGCCTCGTTGGCTTATGAGTGATCCATTCTTTTACTTCTCAGTCAGCGAGCGCTATACAGAAATCTGCCGAAATTAATAAGTTGATAACACGCTCGTTTCTATGTAAGTTTGATTGTAATTATTTTTTCATTAGAAACTGTACATATTATGCATTAATCTAAATCTTATTAATAATCACTAATCTTATTTATATTCCATATAAATGTTAACAAAATTTGAAACCATCTGCTTTGCGCAACGTGATAAGAAGAGGATGCAAGGTTTTTTTATATCCAGTTTATATAACTATGTAAAAATTAAGATGTTAATTAACCTCCATCAACCAGTAAAAGTCATAGTATATCCTTCTAGTCTTAATTTATATATTCTCTTCGCTTTTAACTTCTTTAAAGGTGGGCAACAGTTTAGATAGGTTGTTCGCATAGATTACTTACTTACCACTTCCATTTTTATTGTTCTTAAACATATTTACGCTTTTTAGGGCACGATGGAAATAAATCATTCAATAAAAAGGGTCAATAAAACTTAAGTTCTAGACTTGAGTACTTACCGGGTCTTGTTCACTGCCATCACTCTTCAAAGCCTCCCGAGTTTCATTCTGTTGAAAATATCGATTATTTATTGAATATTTAATACAAAAGGTTACTTAACTATTTTGTAGATATTTACAGATGACTTAAAGAATTAATTTAAATATAATATAAGCAATATTCGTATGTCCGTATTTATACTTCATTTGAAAATATGTGACCAGGTGTGCAGAGGGGGAAAAAGGTACCCTAACAATTCATACAAAAAAGTACTGTATCCGAGACATAGATAAAGGCCCTACAGTTTTATCCAAGTGAATGTGATCTTATAAATGAAATTCAGCATTCATCCGATAAACATGAATTTCAGAATTCTCATTGCCAATAACAAATCGAAGTACCTTTCTTCCAAATAAAAATATATTGTCGAGGGGTGAAAAAAATTTTAGGTGAGTGAAAACGCAAACAAACCCTAATTATCCTATACAATAGGTTACTTAGAATATACATATATTTATATATATAAATAATTCAATATATACAAAAAAGAAAAAAATATCAGCGTATGAAAGTGCGTATTTGTCACTTTCTAATTAAATCGCAAATATAAATACTACTTACACCAGGGCAACAATCTGGAGATTAGTAATAGCCAATATATGGCAGTCACAAATTACTGCTAATCAAAATTTTTAAAATCACCTTCGTACTAGTAGATGGGGGATCAGGAGGATCGTCCCCAGACCCTTCGTGTAGTTCTGATGATGCGGAGGACGATCCTGAAGAGGATACTGATATTTCCGTAGAATCTGAATATTCAGCCGAGTCTATGTGTGCTGACGCCGCGTCTCCATGCTGAGAAAAAAGTTACAGAGTATAATTAATTAATTTATGGTTCATTGCAAAAACCCTCTTCTTCTAAGGAAATCATTTAAATTGTTGAATAAAAAATATCTGCAAACGTTTATTTGTTATAGAAAATAAAGTAGTTTGTTAAAAAAAAACCCTCTATCGAATTTCTTGTATAAGTGTGGATATTACAGCCCAAAAAATATTTATAAAATGCTAAGTAAAGTCTTCTGAAACAATTAACTCAAAAGAAATAAAAATGTACGACAATGTTAACATATTTCAAAGGACCTTAAAATTTTAAAAGTAGTAAGCTTAATTTACCATAAAACTATAAACAAATTTTACAAAATAAAACTTACCCTCGATAATACAAGATAACAGCACAAAATAATAAATCTGAAACAAAGAAAAAAAAAAGATTAGTATGATTCACATGTAGGCACAAATAATTCCAACACACATTACAACGCATTAGCGTGTACTATATTTACAAACCACAGATAAAATAAAGAAATTTATTCAATAACATGTTACAGGCCGAATGAAATTGAATCGTGATATATTGTAATGATTACTTATATCGGCAAACAAATGTAAGTAAACGTAGCTAAACTTGGTATCGTGACGGTCAGTATTGCGGGAGCATTGTTCTACACTACAACGGCTTCTATCTAATGACGGGTCAAAAGACACGGCAGGGTAATCACAGTGCACAGGATTGGATTGGCCACAGAATGGAGAGAATCAATAGATACAATCACGTACCTTACATAAATATTATATTACACCATTCCAATTCTTATCCTACATTATATTAGTATCGTTCATTGTATTTTAAAGGTTAACAAATTTGTTTAATCTTAATACCATAATAGAATTACAAAAATATGAAACGAGTAACCTACACTACCGTTTTCTCATTAAGTTGTTTCTATTCTTATTTCAAACAAACACAAGAACTCAAGCATTTAAACTGAACTATATTCAAAGGATGTTTAAAAGAAAACAATACTTATATCGTTTTCAAATCGACGATTTTCGAATGACGTTGCTGCTAAAGACGACGAGTGTACAATAAATCTTATTGCATTTGCGAATATATATTATAGTATCTAGTTTTCCAGAGCGTTCATTTGAAAATTAGATCAGGTTTTTTACTTTGTAAGTAGAGTAAGAAACTACTCGTAAAGTAAAAACGCAATCTAAGTCAGTATATGCCATTAATTTATAATTGTTTAATAGAACCACGAATCAATAAAATAACTCTAAATTTAGCCAATATGTCGACTCTTTTCTGTTTAATATGGTCTGTGAAATAGAGGAAACATCACAAGTGGACATTATTACAATATGGCATTAGGACGGTAAAGCAGTGAAGTCACCACTGGCTAATGTTGATTGGACTTATTAGTCCTGACGAATCGTAAGGCACGATAAACACATTTCCATTTCAATCAAAATCTGTTACTAAGTGAAGTACGTAGCTTAGGCTCTTTAAGCCGTACCCGAGATCATAAAAAACAAATCATATTTACCTACATCATTATACTGCTATTTATCCTTCATGCTATCAAGAAATTCAATAGACTACATTGTACATTCTTGATACTTTTTTTACAGAACACAACAATCAAATGATGTTCGGATGCGATTTTATTACAATAATCCGTTATGAATTTTATTTATCGATTGTCAGCAATACTCTTTGTTCGTCCCGGTGGTTACATATTTCTAATAATGATTGGTGGTCTTAGGGTCGGCGACCCTGGTAGTACCCCTGTATCCTTCGGCCAATAACATCTGATCGAGATGGTTGATAACCGAATAATATACCATTGTTTGACAGGAACTAGAAAAAATCTGAATTTATTTAGTTAAATTTAGTCTAAAATTATACCTGAATTTTAAAGATGCCTTTTATTTTATTAGAGTTATATAACAGGAGTCTACACTTTGATTAAGATCGAAGTCATTTAAAAAGCAAATGGTTTTCTGTAAATTTTGAGAAAAGAAAATGTTGTATGTAAATTTAATTTTCTATCATCCACGTATAAACCTTATTTTTCATTTGAGTTTACATGGATTTTATATACAAAAATAATTCTTATCTGTATTTCAAAAACTTTGAATTTGATTTCATGGTGATCATTGTAATATTTTAGACCACAAATTTTATACGGGCCAAATAATTCACATCCTGCAGCAACTATATTTAAAAGGGATTGAGGTTTATCTTTGTAGTTTCGAAATAAAAACGAGTATAGTGAGTATTTAGTTACATTTGATAGCAAATGGTAACAATTGTAGCAGATAGTGTAGGAATTAAAAGATGTAAGTTTCACTAAAATAACAAAAAAAAATACATAAAAACGAGTAAACGCTCACGAAACATTTCTCTACTGCCGTCATAACATTTCGTCTACTTATATACAGATTGAATTAGTACTAAATATAATTCCTTGAATACATGTAAGCAGTTACTAACGTGGACAAAACTAGCTGACGTTTCATTGACGTTAACATTACTCATTTCTTTAGCTTAACAAACATTTAAATCCTAGAATAGTTTCCCGTCGTACTCTTTGCGGTAAAAGATATCTCCATCTGCTCGTGTCATACTGCAACAGTTCGTGATCGGGAGCAATCATTCGTTTATCGGTAAAGATATAATCGATGTTCATTTTCAACGTTTATTTCGTGATCGGCTAACAGCCCGTTATCCGTGTGTCCAGAGGGCAACATGATGTAACATTTATTAAGTTTTGTATCCACTCTGTATATTTTCTTGTACTCTCTGTGTTTTAAACTGAACTTAATATATCGCTAGAGTACTTAGTTCTGCTAGACTCGCATTAAAATATACATTCCACACTAATATTTAATATGATCAATCATCAATCACGTTAGTCGGCAGTGTATGGGTTTGCGCTCGTTCCACGTTTTCAATGACAGTTGCTGTTATTAACAAGGAACATATTCAAAAATTAATTAAGGCATCACCTTTAGTCTATATCTACGAGTACATAGTACTAAATAATGCCATTTTATTTGTATTTGCATATAATTTTAACTTTTAAGTGATATTGGACTTTCGTCATATATCGAAGAGAAATACTTCTTAGGCAATTAAGTATTCTTTATTATTTTATTTTTTAAAATATTTATATTTTGTCGTATCCTTAACATTAGGTCTTAAAGTATTTAAATAAAAATTTTAACGTTAAACAATCATTACTTGTTTCACAACAAAAACGTGTATCAACTTCTTCTAGATTCACGGTTTTGAAGATTCTTATTTGGAAAAAATATTTGAATGCAAATGCATTCAGTTTAGATCGCAAAAACGAATGACGACATTACTCGTGTCAAGTCGTGTCAGACTACTCGTGATTACAGTTCAGTACAATTCAACCATAACGTCTGGCTATATAATAGAATTTTGTGCAATCAACACAGACCTAAGATACAACTTTGAATACTTTGAAATAGACAAAAAAGCTCGTTAAATTAAAATTATACACAAATCTAAGCCACTTTTTATATTTCAAATGACATCGCCCGTCAACTAGTGTGAGTTGTGGTGAAATATATTGTCGTAAAAAGGTCGCATTTATAATAAGAATATGGCTACAGCACACCATTAGTAATTTTATAGATCTTCCTAGATGTAATAATCGTTTATAACAATTTGAAAATGGCTGAACCCTTACCCTTACCCTACCCACCTGTTTAGAAATCTTTGTGAAAATATAGTTAAAAACCGTGTCACTGTTTTTCATCATTTTTAAACCCCAGCGAATAATTACCACCAGGACGAGCAATAAAGTAGCATGTCCAAATGAAATGGGATAAAACTACACGATGTTCTGATTAAAATAGGTTTGGAAAATGTTTCTATAACTCAACAGATCTTGACCATCTTTTAAAAATAAGCAGCCACGTCTTTGTGCATGCCTAAGTCGGTTGAGTAGGAAGAAATAGAATGGAGCTGAAACTTCTGCTAGCATAAATCTCGTCGTCTCGGTCGCCTGCTAACATATTAATTTACGAGACTACTAATTTGCGTCTAAATTAACATTAAGTAGTATTGTGTAAATCAGCAATGACAATCGATAAATAAATTATTACAAACTTCCCTTTTTTGCTTAATATGGATAAAACAATAATAGCGATTGTCAGTGTCCAATGTCGAGTAAGATGCTGAAAACGTTTCAAACTACAGAGAATTCATTCTTTTTTATCATTGGAAAATTGTATGCTACGGTGTATATTGAAAGACTGATGAAAGAAAGTGTTAAAAAAATATTGAATGTGCAAGATGAATTTAGAAAGAAAATGGGATGTAGGGTTTAGATCTTCCTGCCTCGATCAATCACTGAAAAAAACCTCGACAAACATCAGAAACCTTGATGGTGCAAGCTAGGAGGTGTTTTGGTCCCAACCTTGTGTGTATGGAAACGAATCTTTAGTATGCACAGAAATGCATTCTCTTAGAAGTGTGTGTGGCGTGAATGTTATTGACAAAGCCAGGCAAGTATTAATAAAAGAACGTTGTGGACAGAAAGAAGATGTATTGAAAAAGATTGATGAAGGTATGTTTTTATCAAATTTAGTCAGTGCTATTAATAACACATAAAAGACTTACGAATACTAGTATTAGTAATAGTACTAGTATTTCGCTATTAAATGAATCTACTTATCATTAAATATTATTTTGTTACATACACATACATAGTACTTTGCACTCTTTCTATAAAAGAACGTGACTCAACATTCGTTATCTCTTTATTATGTGATTTAAGTTACACCTGTTATATTAATTTGAATTGGTGTTATTGTTAGTTACTTAGGTGCTTAGGATTCCCACATCTTGATTAAGGACCATAGGCTCACCGTCTATGATTTGGAATCAAAACACTCGCGAAACATGGGCTTTTTATATGCCTCTGCCTATCCCTTCGGGAAAACAGACGCCTTTTTCTCCGGTAGTTAAAATGTTAGTTACATATCGTAAATAAATCTTCTGTACTCCTTGCAAAAAACTAGTAATCTTTGTAAACATGCTTTAAAAATTACTTTTTAGAATCTACGCGTTATCGTGCCTAACTAAAGACATAAACGAGTTGAGTCGTTACAAGCTTTGCCATTCTACGGACTTGTATATATACACAGCATTATGTAACAGTAAGACATTTATTTATTCATTATTTATTTTTAATATTATTTTTTCTCGAAATCTCGAATTATGAGAAACTTTTCAGCGAAGCAGTGTCGTAACTAACGTTTTACTAGTATAAATAATATTTCGATCTCTTTGCACAGTTAGGAGCAAATATTCTATCACTGCTTATACATTTCGCTGGCATGTTTTTTTGTATATATTTAGAAAATAATGAAAAACACCATCGATTGAGTTGTAGCGAACCACTTATCTTTGAAAAAAACCAACAAAAAATGTTTACAATGGTCATTCATTCTTCATGCTGGTCGAGTTTAAAACGTACCTATATCATAGCTGATGGCCGAATTGCAACAAAACGGAAGCTTATTAGTTATACAAAACAGTTCCTCGTAAAATTAATTCTTTTGCTTACTACTCGGAGTGGATCTCACAGCTACGTTTGGGGCTCTTCGGTAATGATCGGAAGTGCTCGGCCTCGCATCGTTTCCTACATCTCGAATCGGACGGCCTTATTACTGCTTCCTCACACAAATATTCATGCTCACTTAATGTGATATAAGTAGGTCATAATGTACGCTCAAGGACGTTCATCCCGATTGAGGAATTGGTGTAGTATTCTTCTCTGGGCAGTTAAGAACATAAAGTCTATTTTACAATTAGATTTTGTCAAGTCATTTCGCAGAAACAAGCCGCAGAAAAAACGCGTGAGGAAGATGTTCACTCGGACCTAATTAACAAAATCACTGATCTCTTTTATTTAACATTTTAATAGGTATACCTTGCTATCAGTGCTCTGAACAAAAAACCAAGGTTTTTAACAAACCTAAATATAACCCAGTAACATCAGCGTTAATTTCGGGATTTAAAAAGAAATCAAAAGTAATAGAATCAAAGGATAGCGGCATAGTTAGACTCGTGAGCTCATTTTAAATTGTAAATTTTTCAAGTGTATATTTATAACAATTACATATAATAAGACCTGCTTGGGTACATGAAGTACCAACTAGTTCCCGGTCTATAACATACAAAAATTCGTCCAACAAGGTATATGCCTTCTATTGAACGATATCTTACTACTAAGTGAACTGACTAAACTTTTGTTGAAATATGTAGTATATACCTTCTACTTCATGATTCGTAACTAAACTTATCACAATTTACTTAGTATTTACCTGAAGATACTGACACATTTAACACCAGAAAGAGGAGGATTTTATAGAAAACGAGCAATTAGTTGATAGATTGTTCAACATAATTTGGGTATAGTTGCTAAAAAAAGTGTCTGAATTGTAACTTATGCTTTACTAGCTTTTTAACTCATCAGAATCCATGTACAAAATTTAACAAAATTATTTTGTTAAAAAAACAAAAAAAACTAAAGTGTATGTTTAAAATAATTTATTGCTTTAGTTATTAACCCTTCTATTCAGTTTCCTTTATTGTAAGGTTCTATAATAAAAAAACTATAAGAGCTAACTATTTTTTTAAAACTTACGTATTTCTATTTTGTAATTATCTATAAAATCTCTTTAGAGAGCTAGTCTCTCCTTTATTTTTTATTTATTTATTGTTGTTGTTAATACCTACCTACAAAAATTGCCTAAAGGAAAGGTGTAGCTAAGTAAAAATGCTTGTCTGCAACCACTTAAAACCTTCAAGATATGTCACTTTGGGTAGTCCTAAGATTTAACACATTTGTCAAGTTAAACGGGGACGGCAAGCGGAACGCACCGTTACTACACGGGTGGCAAAACATAAGGCTCACACCTCGAGATTACTGCACAGCATGACACACGACTCTGTGACCTAGCAAGTGACGTCATCAAATAACCTGTCCCACGAGTTTATCATTCTGACAAACCATTTCAATTTACTGATATTGTAAGTTTGTTCATTTTTTATGAAGCCTGTCAAAATTAACGTAAAAGTGCCTCGTTGGTCTAGCGGTTAACGTATGCGACGGCCAATCAAGAAGTCTCGGGTTCGGTTTTCGTGTCGAGCCAGAAAACTTGTTAAGTTTTTCTCTTGATTGAGTTTTGATCTCCCTCTGATCGTATCGGATAGCTATCTTATCGGATTGTGAGAGTGAGGAAACAGAAAGAGCACCTGTGTTTGAGCACACACTTGTGCAGTAAAATATCTCCTGTGTAATTGGCTGGTCTCAGTTGAGACTGAAAGAAGAAAAAACTACTCTAAGCACTCTACCAGTGATTTTAAGCCATTTTTATTGACACATAAAGCAATAGTTGCCTCAGTAAATATATGAAAAGTTATAGTTTTTAAAGAACAGGAAGATCGAGAACTTCGATCGGGTTTATAATATTGATAGGGTTTGTTTCAAATTTTCCTTTCTCTTTACAATGTTTTAGTTCTGTATAGTAACGTCCATTAGGTGCCTGTCACGATACACTATTGGATTAATAGGAGTGGTGAATCTCGTTTTCTTAATCCATCACCATACACAATCATCACAATGAAAGTTTGAACTGTTCGGAAAAAATACTTACTCTAAGAAATGTTTATGGACAAAAATTGGTAATAGACCTCCTTTTTAAAACTATCAAATTGAGTTTTTGAAACGAACTCATTTAAAGCTAAATCCTTCGATCGTTGCAAAGCAGATAACAATAAATTTTAACATTTCCACTGACTGCCTGAATAAACGCATTCGAATACTATGAAATGGGAACAATAGCACAATAAATTATCTTGCGGTAAACAGTCAAATCTTTAGACGAAAACATTGACTCTAAACCAGTAGCAGCTGCTCCAATCGTTATTTAGAAAATCGTCTTTGATGCAAATTAGTTATGCCTTTTATTGCGATCAAGCGTAGCTGGGCAAGAAAACTAGTACAAATATAATTTACTTGTAGCGTCGCCAATTTATTTATTGCTATTCATTTATTTGTTCAACTGTACATTCTTTGACAAAGAATTTCTTTTCTGTTCTGCTGAAAGCTAGATAAGTGACCAACTTTAGCCAAGGGTTCCTTCTGCAAAGAAGTTGTCAGTCACCCGTTATTAGTTTTCAAGTTAGGAATAAGACCAAAGAGAAAAGAAATTTAGCACAATTGGAATAATTGAATTGCATTAAATCATTGATTAGTCAATTTTGAAACTTATTCATGTAAATGTGGTTAATTATAATTTAAATTAAAGTTCAGTCAAGTTTAACTTCAGGATTTTCTTCATAGTTTTAAATCGAAGTTCATAATCGATCTGCTGAATGACTGACTCAATGATCGATTGCGACGCATCCAATTGATACTTGTAAGTGTTATAAAAGTAATAGTTAATATAAAAAAAATTTTGAAACAACAATATTAATAAAAGCTTCAATCAATTTTGTTATTTTCTTTTTTAATTTTTTAACTTTGTTATTTAATTATTGTAATACTTGATAATCAATTACTTAAGCTGACCTATGTCATTATAAGTGTTTACTCTACTTTATCATTCAAACAAACATTAAAAAAGTACTGTCGGCGTCGAAACTTATTTCACGCACTATATTTCCATAGTCTACTTACCTCACAGTTAACACCATTTTGCACTGAGCGACACAGACACTCAGGTTCATTCGATAACACTACACTAATAAATAAGTTCATACACAACACGCGTGACCTAAGAAAAGCGTGTTTAACTTCGCGGGAATGTTTTAAATCTGTTTTCACGCGCGCGGCTCTTACGGCGTCTGACCATAAAGTGGTAGTCCGTGGTCGTCGACTCAGTCTCCTGCGTGCCACTTCATCCGCGTAATGTCTTGTCCGTCGAGGGGGGGCTTAATCACTTCCAAAACTATTTGAAAGCAACAAACTCCAGGTGCGCATTGCCCGCCTTCACGCTCAATTCATCGGGACTAATGACAGTTCAAGTAATTAACCTGCTAATGAAATCACTATCAACTGGCTGCTAAACTTTATTCTTTAGCTTTTGAATGTCTAGTTTTATTATTACACTGAGATTTAGTGTAATTAGATTAAAAGGAACTATTTGGGGAAACTGAACTTAGTGTTAGAATTTAATACATATTTTTAATTAAAATGTAGTTTAGTTGCAATGTAGTAGAAGCATGGTTCTTGTAACTTTATTTATTAGATGTTTATAAAGATTTATATCAAAATATGCTTACCATAGGTAAAGGTATAGTTGGTAAATAATTACCTACTCCATGCTGTCTATAATAGTATAAGTGTTAATAAGTTAATGTGGTAGCAGTTAATAACTTCAAGGCATAAGACATAATTATCAGAGACCCTTAGCAAAGGTACGTGTAGTAAGTTATGTAGGTATACGAAATTATTCTAATGTAGCGAAAGAAACTCGGACGTTTTAAAACTGCATATTTGCACTTTATAAACTATGACTAATAACAATACAATAATAAATTTAATTTTGTAAGTATCTTCTCATATTCTTGAATTGTAAATGTGGTGACAAATGATTTTTGTCTGATTGTCCAAATCCTCTGACAAAGAAGATATAAGAGATCTTATATTTAAAACTGTTAAATTTTCAGAATCATATACAGTTTTAGTTAACAGAAATTATTCGCTATGCAAAAGTAAAACAACAGAGTGAGAATGTTTATTCAAAAACATTTCAATACATTTACGGACAAACCCAAAATCATGTGCGATCAACCCAAATATCCCAATTTCACAATGCAATGTAAACAAACCATTTGAAATAAAAACATTTATTTGTGTCATCACAAGACAAAATTATTTAATATTATTCCAATTTTAAATACAAAAGTAATACCAGTTCGCAATATATATTCATGTTGTAACTTGTTAACTTTATTAATTATTCTTTTTTTCTGATTACTTTCATACAGTCGAAAGTTTCATAACATAATAATAGTATACATGGCCATGTAATACTCCGGACGCGTTGACCTTTTGTAATTAAAAAAAAGTAAAACAATTATATAATAAGCAATAAATAGTTCAATGACAATAGAACATTAAAACACTTTTAAAACGCATTACTTTTAAACGTTGACTCACTTTTCAGTTTAAATTTAATAAATGAATTTACAATATGTATAAGGTACATTACGCTGTTTATAAACAGCTCCCGAACAATCTTTATTACCGTTGATAGAAAATGTATTAAATAACTGATATCTTTCAGGGCTATATTAAATATAGTTCTTTTACCATCGGGCAATCCATAACTTTCAACTACATCGTATTACATTTAGCGACTGCATCGAAACTGCATCGTAGTTTGGCGAATCTGTGGTTTGTACAAGTTTTTAACACAAGTATGCAGTTTAAATTTTTAGTAAGGTTGAAGTACCTATATTTTAACTTTTTTTCTTTTAATGACTAATTTGTCAACATCTCAATGGACGTGACTATACACAGTATGAAAATTTGTGTTTCATCTTAATGTAATCAATCGAACCGTGACGACCCGAACATCTTTCCTATTCGATTGATTGAACTTTGCAATCCAACGTAGCGTCCTAAAAATGCTAATCATAGATTTGCGTTAGTAAAAAATTTAAGAAAAAAAGTTTCGATGAATTTTTACCTAAACTAAAATTTGAACGTATTTTTTTTTACGTTATTAACAAACAGCCGAAAGTAGTCAATGTTAAAATACTAATAATAGAGGATATTTCGTCGTCTTACATTAACTGAACAATTTATTACTCTTTACAAACTATTCAAAACTTTCAAATCATCTCAAAACAACTATATATATGAACATAATGAGATGAAGTTTATCTATAAGCTGACATTAATCAAAGTAATATCCCAATCATTCTTTCTATCCGCACCAATATATTGAACCCCACCACTAATGACGTCAGTGTGACCACACCAATTGTTATTTTCATAGGCCTGGAAACAGAAAATAATTATATTATAAAATTGGCATCATTCCTCGGTAAACGTGAGTTCGAAGACACTTAATATCATCGATTTCAAATGAATTATTCTTAAATAGTACTAATTCATCGATAAATAACTACCAATAAAATAGTTATTTAAACACATGTATGTTTGTTTTTAGTCTACTTTAAAACTGCCAGTTTAAAACGTGAAAGAAAAATATTCTTTGTTGAACTACATGTTTACAAATTAGAATTGCTGTGTAATAATAATGTGTGAAATTCAAAACTAACTTATGAACTATACTAACGACTCATTAGGTATAAGATAATTTTGAATAATGGCCTTTCACAAGAAGTGTTTTTGGCAATCACTATTTTTATTTGCAAAAATGAGCACTATTTGCCATAGTATTAATTTAATTGTAGTAACAGAATAACAGTGCTGAGGTTAGTTCTACGGCCGACAAAACTACTTAAGGTAAACTTAAAATAAATTACTACAACTAAGGCAGGCCTCTCTTTGCCTTTACTTGTTGTAGAGTTGGTGGCTACATGCATAAACAAACGCTCTGCCACACACACACACGCACTGTTGTTGATACTCTTTAATGTGACTCTATCTTTTTAACATATTTCATAAACTGTACAAACAAACATATTGTTGCCACATATCCGGAGGTGGGCCTTAATAGTTAAAACACAGTTTTTACTACAGCACCATTGTATTTTATACTTTGGGCTAATGTTCCCCAATAAATTATGCTAAAAATCCTTGGAATTAAATACCCATAATTTTATTAGTAGCAGGCAGTGAGAGTTAAAATACATATAAATAAAGAGGGCTCTTTATCTATATGTATTTTAACTCTCAACTCATATATCAGTACCATAAACGAAGGATCTGTTAGTCTTGTGGTTAGTAATTGTGACTGCTAAACCCGAGATCGTGGGTTCGATTCCCTGGATAATTGAGCATGATCATTCTTTCTGTGTCTAGGTGTAATTTATCTATAATATGTATTTATTTAGAAATATGTAATTGTGTTTATAAGCGTGCGATTACTATAACACAGTCTTACGGTACCGACGGAGTATTTTATACAATATATTATTATCATCAACCTTCAGTAGTTCATTGTTGGGTATAGTCTTCTCTTTAGAAAGGAGGTTTTGGCCTACTATTACTGTTTTACACGATCCTTAAACATCACAATACCTTTCTTTACCACTTATAGTAATTTATGTATATTATGTAATATTCTCACCCGTCAGCATTATGAAAGTAGATAGCGCTTTTAAGTATATAGTATATAAGCTGCATGTAGCAATAGATGATATAATAAATAGCTAGCGCAGTGGCGGTTACTGACAGCTGCACCAATTTTACCACTTCTGTTACTACCAGCCAAGGCTGATTGCGCGACTGTAAACAGAAGATAAGTATTAAAAGACCTCCATAATTTATCGAGAGGAACAAAGGGATGACACTAGAGTCATGTCAATAAATAAAAAAGATAGAGGACCTCATCACACATACGAAATCTTAATCAATTCATTCATTTCAGTTTATATTGTTGAGACCAACGTTTTTTTTGTTTAAAATATATTACGAATAAACATATTATTTAACTTTGCTGGGGGTTGTTCTCACTATAGGGTCGGTTTCTTCAAAATTGTCTATTAGTGTCTGCAGTGTGATTTCATGAATCCTATTATTATATATATAAATGTAAATTGGGATACCTAATACCAACTCTAGTACCACTAACCGATTCCAAGGTCTTTCATGTTGCTGACCACCCGCCGAGATAAATTTATGACTGACGTAGTTGACAATGATCCCATTAAATTAGCAATAATCTAGCTATTAAGAATCTATTTATAAATTTACTAGATAACGAATATAATGCTAGATTTACCACATCCGTCACTAAATGATCTCATTGTGATATTAGTAAGCATAAATATGAGGCCAAATATATAGCTCAGCACCGATAAACTAATTTCTGTTATAGTTTTATGAAATAGAAGGCTGACCGAATCTTTACATGTACTTAAGAAAAAGATTATGAACTTGAACACTTAGTAGGCCACTGAGCTAAAATTCTATTATTAAGAAAAAAATATTTCCATTTTCTGGTAAAACCCATTATGTTATTTAGAACAGAATTCAAAATATGTATGTTTCATCATCAGCGTTTCAAGGCCCACTATTGGACAGACACCTCTCCTTATAAAGAAACTTTTGGCCTATTATATTACGCTGACCAGACAAGTTGGTATAGAGTTTGCAGTGATGTTGTCTTGTGTAATTTGGTGTCTTGCGACGCCAATGTGATGTATAGGGGAGGTAACACTCTGTATTCTTTATCCATCTCCACATGGATATGTTCATGAAGATATAATTACGATTTAATTAGTAAAATATTATAAAAAATTAAGTCTGAGTGAGAAAGTTATAGCATATATTTAAATATTTTAAATAAAAATCTTACAGGTTTAATTATGTCAAAGTCATTCAGAAATTTAGTTTACGTCTTAACATTTTCCAAAGATAAAATTAAAACCGATTGATTCTTCTCGAAGCATCTGCTCATATTATTGCTCAAGGAACTTGATCTTGAACAGTGATTACGGAATGAATGGCCGGCACACTCCAATTTACCGGTCAGCAGACATACAACTTAGTTCACTTTACTGTACTTGGTCTTAACCTAGAGAGATCGCTATCAATCTACCAACTTTAATTAAACATTAACAAATAACCTCAATTGAGTTCATCAAACAAGGTTTGGTTTAGTAAATAAAACACCTAATAACTACATATATACTTCCCTTTCCTTTTATAATTTTTAGTTAACCATATTGTACAAACATTGACATTATTGTTTGGGAATAAGAAGTAGGTGAGACTGAGCTATTTCGAAAAAAGCAGTCTGCTGGGGATAGATCCATCGGCAGGAACTCATTGGATGTATGACAAGTGGCTCCATCTTGTTGAAACTATGTGTTACGATTGTAGCCATCAAATTCCTATATTCCTATATGGAGGCCCAATGATGCAGGGGTGACAGTTGTCACAGTATGTGTGTGAGCAGTAGAGTGCTTGTGGGGTCACTGTGGGGTGCCGTGGATCGAACCGTCGGCCAGGGAGACGCGTAGAAACGGTGGTGCCGCTGGCCACCCGCATAGAAAGAGGTCCAACCACGGCTAAATACCCTGGGAGGCTGCCCCGTCAGGTCACGCATCATCTGCGGAGTGGCTCGTCGTACCGGTTGGTGACCGGACGGTGGGGCCCGGCGACTACTTCCGGGAGGGTACGGGGGCCCTTCCGTCCGACGGTTCGGTCACCGTCTTGCTTCACCGTAATGTGAAACCACAGTATTCCGAGTCTCAGACTACACTGCTGCGACGACTGTCATGCCTTTTTATGTCTCCGTTTCCCCTTTCCTAAAATAAAATCATGGCAGCGCAAACACAAACGAAAACAGGTACAACAGCGGCACTGTCCTCCTCTCCAACTCACTTCTTGAGGTGGAGTTAACGAATATCCGTGGACTCCATGCAAACCTCAACGCCGTCCACCAGCACCTTGAGACGGTACGGCCGGCCATGCTATTCTTGAAATACGTCGCCCTGATGACACGACTTATCTCCACTATCCCGGTTACATACTTGAGGAGTGCTTCCTCGCAAAGGCTGGAGTTTGTCTTTTCGTCAGGGCGGATGTATGTTACCAGCGTCTGCGCTGCCTTGAGGACCCATCCTTCTCCATTCTCTGGCTCCATGTAGATTTCGGATCTACAAGTCGAATCTACGCGTGCGTCTATCGTTCCCATTCCGGATACTCTGAGACAACTCGCATCTTCGATCATCTCAGTCAGGCAGTAGATAAGGCACAGGAGCAGTTTTCGACCACTGAGCTGGTGTTTCTGGGTGACTTTAACGCCCACCATGAGTCCTGGTTGGGGTCTTCCAGAACTGACACGCGGGTTGAACTGCCCACGCATGCGTTCTCACGCATGACCTCACCCAGCTGGTACTCCAGCCCACCAGGATACCAAACATAACAGGGCAAGCGCCCTCTTTGCTAGACCTACTGCTGACGAGTCACCCAGCGCAGTACACAGTACCGGTTTTCGCCCTTCTGAGATCCTCCGATCACTGACTGGTGTCCACCACGGTGCCTCCTGTTACCTCGGCTCGACCTGTGGCGGCGAGACGACGGTTATGGCACTACTTGTCAGCAGACTGAGATGGAATGCGAGATTATTTTGCGTCCATCCCCTGGGCATAACGCTGCTTCAAAGACAGGGATCTGTCACAAAGTGCATCTGTCGTTGCTGGCGAGATCACTGTCGCTATGGAATATTATATTCCCTACAGTGAGGTCGCCAGTAGTTCAATCGTGAGTGCACTCATGCTGTTACTCACAAGCAAGCGGCCTACCGCGCATGGGCCAGGGCCCGCGCTCAAGACCATCCAGATGTAGATCGTCTAAAAGCAGCGTACAACAAAGCTACCAGGGAATAAAAGAGGGTTTACATTAGAGCGGATTTCCAGCGCATTGCACGGACTGGCCAAAAACTCATCGCACACCCTACGGGTAGTCGTAAGTTCTGGCAATTGGCGAAAGCCGTGCAGACCAATCACTGCCAATCCTCGCTACCACCGCTGAAGTATCCCGACGGATCGCTCGCCCGTCAGCCGCAAGAGAAAGCAAATCTGCTAGCCAGCCAATTACCGACCTATAGCCATCACTTCCATTATCTGCAAGGTGTTCGAACGTGTCATTAATAAGCAACTAGTCCGTCACCTGGAGGTTCACTCGTTGTTAAATGATCAGCAATACGGCTTCAGACCAAACCAATCCACGGGTGGCGTGGCATGGGGAGTCCTTGGCTAACAGCCTCGATATGGCCAAGGCTTTCGATATTGTCCGGCACCGTTCACACCTCTCCAAACTTCCGTCATTCGGCCGCATCCCCCCCAAACTCTACAGCTGGGTGGTCACATTTTTGCACGAGCGCCGCATTAGAGTCCTCTGCGACGGTGCCACCTCCAATTTTCAGCAGGTTAATGTTGGTGTACCTCAAGGTTCCGTCCTGTCACCCACACTGTTTCTTCTGCATATCAATGACATGTTGACCCTTGGCAATATACATTGCTCTGCAGACGACAGCACAGTGCACGGACGTTACTATGGTGGTTATTTCAATGTGAAGAAAACACAGGCGTGCGCGCTCTCTGCCAAAAAGGTTCCATCCCTCCCCGACTCCCCACTTTTCAGAACACTCAACTGCTACTGCAGGACAATCTCAATATCCTGGGTATGAATATTGACCGGGATCTCAATCTGCGAGAATATATTGAAAACGTTACTAAGGCAGCGTCGCGGAAGCTGAGTATACTGAACAGAGTGAGACGATTCTTAGCGCCTGAGCATCTATATCTTCTTTATAAGACCCAGATACGCTCCTGCATGGAGTACTGTTCTCATCTTTACGATGGATCCGCGCAGTAGATATTTGCTGGATACTTTGGATCGGTTATAGCGACGAGCAGTCTGGATTTTCAATAACCCGAAAGTAACTGAATCCCTTGATTCTCTGCAGTTGTGAAGAGATATCGCCTCTACGGCAGTCCTCTATTGCCTTTATCATGAAGAATGTTCCGACGAACTCTTCCAACTGATACCATCCTCTCCATCCCTCTACAGGACAATTCGTGCTGGCCTTGGAAGTGACCGTTTCAGAATGGTAGACATACGCTCCCGAACTAAACGGTTTGGCTCTTCCTTCCTGTGCAAATCAGTTAAAGCCTGGAATTCATTACCAGCGCACGTGTTTCCCTCCCACTACTATCTCGGGTCCGTTAAGCGGGGCGTGAAAAAGCATCTCACTAGGCCGCCATAGCGTGGGTCGCCATACTGCATTGTCTGCAGTGAGTACGGCGACCACCGCTCTTGGATTCTATTCATGCTTTTCATCAGGCAGAATAGAGTCATTTTGGTAGGTTTCTATTTAAAAAAAAAAACATCGTTCCCAAGAACTCCCATAACATGTTTGCGCGGCATGTTAGATACAAATGCAATCGGTTAAAAGGCCAATCCCCTACCTAGTGTTTATCCACTAGTCGCTTAATTAAATAAAAAGTTAAGTTAGGAAAGGAAAGGAAATCTTTAATTACTTAATTTATTAATTTACGTATTTCATGATTTTAACATTTACTAGTATTTTTTCTACTAGGTTCGATCAACATTTCATTTAATAATTTGAGCTCAAAAGGAATATGTGACAGAATTAAGGGTGCAAAATATTTAAATAATTTTATGTAATTTTACATCTGCTTCCATTCTTTTTGTTTTTTTTAAGATTTAAAGCTTTGACGACGGTAAAAAAATTAAACCAACCCATTTTATTGTTAGCCAATACGTATAGACACAACCAAATAAATGAAAGTGGATCTGGTCCACTTACATTTATTTATTTGATTTGAAATGATTCTCATTTCATTCAACAGAAGTAAAAAATGTATATCTGCGAGAAGATTCCAATTATTTTTTATATTTGTATAAATGTTGATTTAGTATGGTTGAACTCAAATACCTAATAGTTGACAGGTCAATAAAAGATACCATAAAAAATAATATAATCTCAAATGAATACGATTATTAGTGCCAGACTTTCACTATAGGATAGTGTTTGAATCAACTGGTATAATTTACAAAATGAGCTATGAAAATTGATATCGTTATACGTCGATTACTAATTTCTTGTCAAATATTTTTTGGTCAACGGGAGTATTAAAAGTTGTTGCCTGATGAATGCTTAAACCAGCTCTTTAAGTGCATACAATAGTTTTAAATACAATCGTAGCTTGTCTATCTGCACTTTCTTACTTTATTGATGGCTTATACCTTAATACTTTTACTTACGTATGTTATGTAATACATTATTATATTTAAAGCATCAAAAACCGTTATAGAACAAAAGGACTTTTGTCTTAAATTTATTAAATGGGTACACTGCAATTAGTAATCATAAATACACATATATCCAAACCTATTCTTTTAAAGAAATCTCAATTAATATTATGATTAAGGTTTATTCTAAACGTGATGATTTTCTTTTTGTAAGCTTGCAATGATTTTGATAGACTTCTGTACTAATTATAATATTTAAACATTTTTTTACCAATATACACAGTAGTAACCATTATGGAGTATATACCAAGAGGAGATGCCAAAATGAAATTTGCCTATGAAATATTGCGTGATATTTAGCGGGGCGAGGGGAGTGTTAAGTTCCACCTATTGCACTTGTTTTCATCTATCAAACAACAGTAAAACCACTTGTATCATTATATTAGCTATCTCTGTGTGTAAGAGGTAAGAAACGTACTCAAAATTTCTAGAAATAAAATTTAGCGCTGTCGTTCGGGATTACTTTGAATCCTTGCCTTCGCCAGATACTATATGGACGGATAATATAAGCGATAATACTAAGCTAAGATAATACCAAGCGAAAGAGAATTTAAAAAAATTTAGGTATTTGGTTTATGTCCGCGTAATGCTAATTATATCATCGCAATTTAGTTTTTTTATCACCCCTGCCGATTCAGATGGGCGTCATCAATCATAAGAAATAGTTATAAACGCGATGTTTTTTAATTGATCTTTTCTTTGATCATTTCACTTCTGTTTATCTCTAATTTTCACGTTTAAACTGCTGAACCGATTTAGATGATGATAGATGACACACAATAGTTTTATCTCAGAAATAACCCTTTTAGAGAACAAAAATGGGAACACACGTTTGTATAGGTATATATCCTTCCCTACACCGCAAACAATTTTTTAAATTTTAATACCTTCGTATGATAATTTTACTAACACTGAGCTGATCACTGGTTATGACACAAAGTTTTAATGAAAAATAAATTTAACAATATTTCATATATAATATAACAAATAAATTAAAAAATAGCATCAAACCGGACATCTAAGTAATTTTTACAAGATAAAATGTAACACTACATTCTTTTCTTCTTAATACCATGAAAATATACCGATGTATGTGATTTTCGACAAAAGTACACAGTACGAGTACGAGAGAAAAACTTTCAACCATACTCATTCTGATAACGTTAGGACACAGATTTTAGTCAGGGTGCACAGTTGCTTAGACCCTGTTCCCTTTATATATGTATGCTCTATGGTACTTGTGTACCGAGCATAAAATAACCTGTGTATTTCAAATAACAAAACAATTTTAAAAAACACTTTAATTTAATTATCCAACTTGTATAATTAGATTAATTAAAATTATGTAAGAAACCTTCACTTCATCCGCACTATCATCCGGCAAATTCTTATCACTAGATTTTATTTGTTGTTTTATATAATAGTTGAAAAATGAATGTTTGTTATTTAAAAACTAAACGTGTCTTGAAATTCCTTTCATATTTGATTACGTAATGAGACCTTCAAAGGCTACGCAATATTACGTGAATTTATAATAATATAATTCGACTGGATAGTAGATGAATTGTTTATGATTTTTATTCATGTATTCAATGTTATATTTTAACGCGAGCAACACAAATGGTATTATAGTATGTCAATCGTCACTTGTCATTTAAGCAGGCCGCGGTTGTATATCTAATTACGCTAATGAATTAAAAAAGAGATAAATCTTTCAATTATGATTTCATTTAATTTTCTTATGATAACAAACAATACTGAGTACTAATTTTTTATATTTTTAATATTTTTTATTTTTATTTATTTAATTTATGAATTAGGTATTTTATTAAATTAAAATTAATGTAGATAATTATTGCTAGTAACATATTATACTTCTCATTATTATTGTTCATATAAATTAACACATTACCAAAAATATATATTATAGGTACATATATTATATTCTTATCGTTTTGCAGAGTTGTAAACTTATTCTAAATGTTTTTTGCTGGTATGTAAATAACATAATTTCACGTATAATCATATGAAAGACAACCTGTTACACAGTGCCAACATTTTCATTTTTACAAGATAAATATAACTCTATGACATGAGTGGTCTGACTTGCTGAACTGGATACTTAATTAATAGAAAAGTGATCTGTTGGGAAACGTAAGATGTCTGTCTTTTGTGTTCGTCTTGTGTTCCGTGAATCTTAGTGTTAACGCAGCCATAGAACATTTACACATATAGAACACAGACATAGGCCACCATAAATACTTAAGTAAGACGGGTTGGAAACGGCCTGCATCGACAGACCTGATATCGACAACAATAATATTATTTAAAGACCTCCATATCGACCACGCGCAATTAATGTCCAGACAGTAAACACTTAACCTGCACCACAAATGGGCTTGGCAAAAACCGAGAGGATCGTCACAATTTGCACCTAACTTGCGCCATTTTTTTAGTAACCTCATTTCAATCGGACTGTGTGTGAAGATCAAAATCGGAGAACATCATTTATACATAGCAATATACTTTGATCAAGAACATCAACTTATATTTTTTGGATTTTTCTACGATGTAATAACAGATAACATATAACAAACAGTAATTGGGACACATTAATTATAAAATTGACTTCTAGTGCGTACTAGAAGTCAATTTCATTCCCTCTTCTTCAATGAAATGCACCCTTCTACTGAGTATGACCCAGTTATTGTAAATTTTAAACGGTAATTAAAATAGATTTATTGTTATGTAGATAAGTACTTTCAAGTTTCAATGAAAAAAATGAAGTGCCCTCGACTAACAAATTAAAAAGATCATAAAACCTAACTAACTATTACGTAAATACTTAAAAATGTACATTCCTACTGAGAATGTCTATGTCGCAGTGAGCAGGTACCGCCACGTCACGATCATAGTCTCGATGCTATCACACTTCACGAGCATCCACTACTTAGGACCTCACTCCTACGCCGACATAAATATAATCACCACGCAAGTAAAATAATCTCGACTCTACCACATCCTTAGCCGTGATTGTCTAGAAAGAGTTTAAAGACTATTATTGTGCATGTTTAATTGTTATTATGTACACAATCATTATATCTTTATATACTCCACTGGGAATTCCTTAACTTTACGGTAGTGGAACTTATCAAAACCCCATATTTTTACCCCACATTTATTGCTTACAATAACTGACATCTTGTTTTTATTATAAGCTTGTATTCTGCGCTACTCGAGATATAGTTCAAACCTTATAATTTTTGTTAACTACAGATCACTACGATGACTTTTCAATGAAAACTAGTAAATCTACTATAAGTATCATTGCACTTCATTACAAAAAAAAAACCTCTTTTATTACCCATAAATGTTTATGACTCATAGTTTAAATTATAATAGGTTCATATTACACTACCATTACATTAGGTATATTATTAAATCTCAATCTATAAAATCTTGATAACACAAAGAAAATTATTTACCATCATATTATATACATATTATTAAAGTTAATAAAATTATCATAACTATCTAAGTATAAAACAGTAACAAACAACAACTGTTATTTCTTAAAAAACACTCGAACATTATAGATGCATTTATGCATTTAAATTTTATAAATTTATTTTACTGATTGTTGTCGAGTATAGATACAGATGCGCTCTCCATGCAAGTAACGATACGTCCTGCTTACACATGCATATTCAGGCTACCTCAAACATTAGACTAAGTCTTAAGACCTAAAACCTCAGCTCCAAGTACCTGGGTCCTAAAGCTAATCAAAGGGCAGATCACCGCATGTCCACAATGTTCTAACAAGACAAAAACATTCTCTAATAACGATACAAACTTCCAAGCCCTCTTAGTACCAGGAGCGATGGCTGATACAGTGTACGGAACACGACTGTTGCCTTAATAACAATTGACGCCAACGCTATACTAAGAAACTAAGCTGAAGACACTCATATCTGCTACATTAAAGTTACATTAGAAATGTCTTTTTAAATATTGTTCTCGAGTTATTTAATTACTATAGCTGTATTTTTTTAACTAAAGTGACCAAAATAGAGAAAAATTACAATATTTATACAATATCTGTTCAGACTGCCTTCGGTATGTGTTAAAGTGTGTTGTTTTAGGTATATTTGATGATTACATCGATAATAAACATTCAATGGATGACTTTTTACCGATTTTGTGGGATGAGAATGGTAATAATTTACATGGCAATCAGTTTTTCAGAAACGATTAGGCATTAGTTTATAACTAGTTAAAATAAATATTGAATAACCTTAATATCTCCCATTTCCTATGTAAAAATATGTAATAGCCAGTGTAAATCTGTTCAAACTATAATAATCGATCTCCTTTAATAGAAGATTCGTCTTCTTAAGTTTATTCTTATAAGAGCATCTTATAACGAATGTGATGCATCAAATTGCACAGTTCAGCAAAATTATAACAAGAAAGGTGCTTACTGATTTAATTACCTAACTTCACTCATTTTATCACCATATTTATTTTGATTTCTTTAGGTCTAATTTTCATGCTACCCACATTTTTTTTTTTTAATTATTTTATAGCCTGCCAAAGTGACTCTACGGTGCCTGATGGAAAGCATGAATAGAATCCAAAAGTCGTAGTCACCATAGTCATTGCGAATGCTGACAATGTAGTATGGTGACCCACACAATGGCGGCCTATTAAGATGCTTTTTTACGCCTAACTTGGGGACGTAAAAGGCATGACAGTCATAGTAGCATTGTATTGCACACGCTTACTACGACAACTGTCACCCCTGCATCAATGGGCCTCCGGTCTCGCACTTACTAACGAAACACGACAGCATAGATGGCGCTTTAGGTTGATCTTCTGTGGGAGGATAGTACTGCCCCGGTCGAGCCGGCCCGTTCATGCTGAAATTAGCGTGGCTCTACCAGCTGTCAAAATTGAAACTTGGTCGGTTTTTTTCATTGTCACATTCAAAGAATTTATTTATTTTGTGCATTGTTTTTTTAAGTGCATACTGTTTTTTCCCGTTTTGTAACTTAAATGATTTCTAAATAGTGTCAAAAACGTATGAAAATTATCATGACAAACTCTTTTATATTTATGGCATCATTTATTTTGAAACTCAGCAAAGGAATTTGATGAACTAAGTTATATCAATAGTATTTTGTCCTTGTCATTGGAGAACAAGATAAAGTTTACATTAGTAATTTAAAAAATATCACCGTGGAAGTTTAGTAGTTTTCTAGAAAATCACTTGATAAGTGACAAGTGATTATAAAAGTAGTAGCGCAGAACTGTTATCTATATTATTTATAAGACTTTGGACTTAAAGAATTTAAAATTTGAGCACCGTCAGCAATAAATACTTTGAAATATTTTATCAAGACAGTTCTGCCATAGAAAAACGATATTGGGGCGAGTGGAATGAATGTATGCTTTTGGATTACTGTTAAATATTACAATGAAACATCCCTAAACAGAAATATAAAGAAAAATCGTGACACATAAGATAGAATATAAGAAGTAGTCACACTGATTTTAGCATGGACGGGCCAGCTCAACCAGGGCAGCACTATCCTCACACAAACGATCGACTTAAAGCGACGCGATCCGTGCTGTCATGTTTCGGTGGTAAGTGCGAGAATGAAGACCCATTGATGCAGGGATGGCAGTTATCATTGTAAGAGTGTGAGCCTTCCACTGCCACGATGACTGTCATGTGTTTTACGTCCTCAAGTGGGGCATGAAAAAGCATCTCAACAGACCGCCATAGTGTGTGGTCACCATACTGTATTGTGTGCATTTACAATGAATATGATAACCTCTTGGATTCTATTCATGCTTTTCCACAGGCAGAAGAATCACTTTGGCAAACGCTTAATATAAATAGATAAAAAAAATCTTATTTTATTTATTTTACCTTACCCTTGTCCTAAATATTTGGACAAAAGTTTGTAGGTTACGTGATAAAATTGTTTCTAAGTTGAGCAGGGTTATTGTCATACATTCAAACATACTTGTTACCTATTTACTTTACTAAATATATTTAATAATCGGAACTTAAATACCTTATTATCCTCGCAGTAAGTGACTGGTGAATTTGAAGTATAGAGATAACATCCTGTGACACAGCTATCAGTACACTGAAAAACATGTTATTATTAAAAACATAAAATTGTAACAAATATACTCGTAGACTTTCAAATCGCCACATAAAGTCTCTTACAGTAACCATATATTTCAGATTACGATTTACACCTAAAGTAGATAATATTACCTGTTTGTGATTCCAGATCACTGGATTATTGTCAAACAAAAGGGTTCTAACCAAAAAACAAAAAAGGTAAGGTAATTTATAAAGGTGACCTATTTAAATGATTCTACAGATTCTAACAGACAAGCAAAGTATATTGAGTGTTTAAAAAGGATTGTGAACTGACGTCACAATGTTTTTCTCAGTAGCAGCTTATATTCCAACAAGCCGACACAAGATACTTTCTGCGTCTTTTAAGATTAAAAAAAAATAGCATTATTAGTTCTCAGTGGTAACGTGATACCGTAACTTACAACGTTAATTCTAATTCGACCCATTGTGTCTACATTTACAGGAATGCTGTATATTAAATTGATTAAAATATTTTTCATGTAAATTACCTTTGCATCGCTAAATTTTGTAATTGCTTCTCTGTGTTCAGAAAATGCAGTTGCTGGTAAGGGTGTAGGCGGGGGTGGTGATGGAAAACTATTTAGTATCTTTTTTAGCTTATCGCTGGTCCTTATGCATCCACATTTTCGCCTCCAATGTTGTGTATCGGACTCACAAATGTTTTCGTTTCGGTGACAATTTGTCCCTATCTTGGAAGCCATGTGGTTATAAGCCTTTACAATCTGTTTGGGAAAAAACTCGCTAGATTTATCTGCAAATTCATTAAGTAGTGTTATACAATAAAGGTTGCAGGAGTTTCTAATAGGGAATAGCAGAACCTGTAGGAGTTTCTAATAGGGAATAGCAGAACCTGTAACTACATTCGACCTTCGTTCAGTCTTCGCGTAATCTACTATAATAAATATCTAATCAGAAACTTGATGGTCTTACTTAACATCTGAATAAAACTTCTGTCTTAGCGAACTCCTGCATTAATCAACAGCGTTATTATTATTTATCATTTTATTATCTACAGCTTTTAACAGTCAACTGTTCTCCTTGGAAAGGAGCTTTTACCCTTCAATACCACGTTGCTCAGACTAGTACGAGTATATATCATATTTCTATTTCATCTTACTGTATTTCTACTATCAAGTAGTTTCAAAAACTTCAATGCTTAATAGTGGCTATTGTCAAGTTAAAAGGTGCGCTCGGGTTATAACCCTTCCTCGTATGAGACTGTGTAATTTTACCAAAATTAAAAGTAAAGTAATTTACCTATAAGAGACGTATAAACATGCTCTTTAACTTAACACATAATATCTGTGTATATGTGTATATGTACAATGTACATACTGTGGAAAAGATTTGTACTGTGTTAAGTTTATAACATGAGGACAATTGTATTCCTTTGGAACTTAATGTAGCTAGCTATTTATTGATTGAAATGGTAACTTACTTTGTTTTAATGATTTATTGTTTTAGTTTATTTAGCAACAAACAAATTTTTAACTCCACTCCAATTCCATGTTCAAGATATTAAAATTAATGATAATATAACTCGGTCGTTACAAAAGAAGTATGAAATAACGTTTTGATCATTAATTACATCACAAACACGGTTAATTTGTGATCTTGTATCACAAAATAAAAACAACACAAGTTACAAATAACTTTGACAGGCCAATTGTCACTTGAATTTATTCATTTTAACTTATTTTTAATTCAAGTATATTGAGTTAGGTTAAGTTAAATCCTCCTTAATGTTAAAACTCGACATCGCTTGTGATGCTCTATGGTTGAAAGGAAAAAATTACAATCCGCGCCGTCTGATTTTATTAATCTGAGATTCAAGCAATCTACGAGGTAATGAAATGGTGAGATGGAAAGGGATACACAAAGAGTAATCATGGACCTATATGCCTTGTGTTGCGGGCGACCATAGATGGAGGTACTCACCTTTAATTTTTTTTTTAACGTGTGGAAACCCGCTCGGGCCGTCACCCACCGGGGTTTACGGCGGAGTGGTGTGTTGGAATCGGACCGACTAAAACCACACCACAAATAGGAAAGATCCGGGAACAGCTGTTATTATGACCTCCAGCGGGGGTACTCACCTGCCATGCTGTGACTTGTATGTTCATTTAATTTCGCCCCAATATTACCTATTAAAAACAGAATTAGGCCAATAACGTTTCCTAATTTTCAAACAGTCTAACATTTTATATATTTCATAATAGTTGATAACTCGAGAAAAATATATACTTATGTAAGAATATAATAGCACAGTAAATTCAAAAATGACCATAAACCACGTAGATACTTAGCAAAATAAATTGAATTAGCATAGTTTATTTACAATATCTTGGATTTAAATGTCTGAGTATTCGGTAGATGACCTGGTAACCTCATAAAGGTAAGTAATGCGCAGGTCACCTCGAAAACAGCATTCACTCTATTTTAAACTGAATGTACACCGAAATTGTTACTTTACTTTTAAAATTATTTACACCAAGTTCTACTTATACCTTTACAAATTTAGTGCAAATAGAAAAGTACGGCAACAAGCGTCTGATGAGCTCTACACTACTCTTCGGTACGTAAATAATATCTAACTTAATCAACCCAAACTAAGCTAGGTACTTACATATTTGTATACTTTTTGGAAATCAATTTTAGTAATATGTTTGATGAGTTCTATATTTCTACTTACTTGATACTATAAAATAGTATCATTTAAATTTAAAGAAAATTTTCAAATTGTTACAATTTTCAACAAGTGCTTTTTAACATATGTTAAGGTTTACGCTTAATTATTTTAGGTTAGGTTAAGGTTTAAATATATTAGGTAGTAGAGCCATGCTGATTTCAGCACGAGCGGGCCGGCTCGACCGGGGCAGTACTACCCTCCCACAGAAGACCAACCTAAAGCGCCAGCATCCATGCTGTCGTGTTTCGTTGGTGAGTGCGAGACCGGAAGCCCATTGATACAGGGGTGACAGTTATTGTGATAGCTGTGTGAGCCTTACACTGCCACGATGACTATCATGCCTTATACGTCCACAAGCGCGGCGTGAAAAAGCATCTCATTAGGCCGTCGTAGTGTAGGTCACCACACTGCATTGTCTGCATTTGCAATGAGTGTGGTGACTACAACTCTTTGGATACTATTCATGCTTTCCATCAGATAGAGTAGAATCACTTTGGCAGGCTCTTAATATAGAAAAAAAAGACATATTAAAGTAGTTCACGTTTTTCTTAAAAGTTAATTTCTTCAAACAGGAGCTTTTCAATAAACCATTATCGGGTTAAAATATTTTTCATCACATTTCTTTAAAAATTAAAGATGCCTGATTTATTAAATTTTTATGACGATTAAATAGCTTTAGGAATTATTTTTAATAACACTTCAGTTGAAATTTGGTTAAAAATAACCTTAACGTAGTAAGATGAACTTAATGTGTCTTTAAAAATTAAATATAAATTTTGTGTCTTAGCCGTACGCTAATATTGCTTTACCGATTACGGTAAAATACTTCATTTTTAACCACGAATACCATAACTTTTCTATTAAAAAACAATTATAAGATTTAGGTGAGCCTACAGTTATTTTACTTACTGCTGTCCCATTATTGTGGTTCACATGGGCCACATTCTACATATTAGTGAATTCATGGCCTCTGCCTTATACTCAAAGCTGACTAATGTCTTCAAATTATAGTTTTATTTGCTTCGAAGATAATCGTTATGTCAAATGGCCCTAATTTACTCCACTGTGTCATACCGTTCCGCTATTGTGCCAAGTTCTTACGGATCTCATATGATTCTTTTTTAAAGAGTGCGTTTTCATTGTACTATCTCGTGTCACATAGCTACCAAGAATTATTCTCAAAACCTTCTGTAAACATACTGTGTTTAACGTGAGTTTAGAAAAAAATTATGACTTACAACTATATAAGTAGAATTAAGGGACGCATCGACATTATATCACAGGTTGTGCATGTCTTGGGTGGATTAAAGGTATGTAGTAAAGATTTTATATAATGTTATTTATACATAAATACATACATATAAAATCCGAATATGTGACGGTTCCATGATGGCGCATAAAACTTTTGTAGATTTTGGTTATTAAAACACATTTTTAAGAAGGCACACAAATGAGAAAAGAAAATCATTGTGCCAAATTCGTCAATGATGTTCAACTGTTTACATTGAAAGAATATTTAATACTTTCTAAATTTAAAGTACCATTTTAGAAGTAAGTGAAGTAAGTGTTCCTACACATTCGTAGCGTGTCTGACAATGACCACATACCCTCGTGTTACGAGCCGATTATCGTTTGCACTGCGTGCGTGTTTTTGGCAGTGTGAACTCAACTAATTCATATTACCACGGTAGACAGTTACAAGAGGCATAACGGTGTACAATAACTCTATACAGTTCCCTCTATATGAATGCAAAGGGTAAATGCGACCGTGAGAAGGCCGAAAAGTCCTTACGTAAAACGTGTAATATCTACTTAACTACGTGAAAAAGATTATCTGTTGTGACATAACTGACATAACATAAAAATCGCGTGAAACATAACAAGTCATAGAAAAAACAAGTTTGTAAGTCATACTCTACTTTTATATATAAAAATAAAAGAGGAAACGTTGCACCTCATTTGTCACTTCCTATAGATGCTTCGGTATATACCGAAGATTTTCTATGATAACCGTTACTTCAGAAAAGGTGACTTACGTCCCCAAGCGGGGCGTGAAAAATTATTTCACCAAGCCGCCATAGCGTGGGTCACCATACTGCATTGTCTGCATTCGCAATGAACATAATGACCACAACTCTTGAATTCTATTCATCCTTTCCATCTGTCAGAGAAAGATGATTTTGGCATTCTCTTAAAAAAATGCGTGTGTACTTATGTATGCACATAAGAAATTATACTTCTTTGACATAAGATAAAAATCTTTCTAAAAAAGTTATCCTCCACATTATTCCATGTTTGTAGAAAAACGACATTAAAAATAGAAAAAAAGGTGTTTAATACATTGAAATAAAGTTTTATTACAAGGCATTGTCTACTTAAACAAAAAATGATTTAAATATTATAAAAGAAATATTTGTGTATTATTAATAATGTTGACTAGCTAATTCATTATGTTGACTTGTCGTGACGGCGTGCGGACGCATCATAGCAATTTAGTCTCATAATTTTTCCCTAACGCATTTAAAGAAGTATAACTTGAAAAAAAAAGCATCTATCTGGCAAATGCATAGAAATAAGAATGTTGGTCTAATGATGGTAAGTAACGCTGACTGCTAAACTGCAGATCGTGGGTTCGATTCCCAGGACAAATATAACGCGATGAACACGATCATGTTGTTTCTGGGTGCAATTTATCTATGACATGTTTTTTCTTATTATGGGCTTACCAAACTGACTACTCTACCTAATGGAAAGCATGAGTAGAATCCAAGAGTGGTGGCCTCATTGCGAATGCAGATAATGCAGCATGGTGGCTCACACTATTGTGGCGTATCTATGTATTTAGAAATATATAAGGATGTTTCTCAGTAGTCTAGTTTTCGTGGTACATGCTCTGTCTATGTAATTTGGGATCAGACGGCCGTATGTTATGTGTGTTTTTTTTTATAATGCGTACATATCGTACTCTGTAAACTCTTATAGCAGTAGATTCCTTACCAGAGACTTCTATTTACAAAGACTGCTATTTACAGTGGACCCCCGGTAATTCGACAAACGTTTTGCAGGGCAGTGTCGGACTATCGAATTTGTCGGATTATAGAGTACTGCCTAACACCGCCAATAACCCGGCTTTTTTTACAAAAGAGTACCTTGTAATCCGACAAATTACAGACAAATGATAAAATTCTATATGTTGTCTTCTAGGTTTGTGACGACGTTACTAGGTGTGTATACGTAATATATAATGAATAAACGCTAAGCTGCACCGCTATCACACGTAGTCAAATTCAAACTAAGCAATCGGAATTGAAACAATACCTACGCGTCGACCACAAGTTGTAACCTGTTCAATCATGCACGATCTACATTAACGAAAATTGTTTGATTGATGTCGGATTACGTGGGTCCGGATTAGCCAGGGGTCGAATTACCGAGGGTCCACTGTATTCAATTTGACAAAACTTACCTACCTATAGTTTCGGTAAATATCTATAGATACCAACACTAGTTCCTTTAACCCCTTCTAATTAAACTGTATTACAATAACAGTGTGACCGTGAAATTTTCGGTCTGCCTGCTGTTTGAGAAATAAGTATAAGTACAGTAGACGCTCAAATAGTTTCAAACAAAAACGTAAATTATCCACCGTGTGCCGTAATTTGTTCCAAGCTTTGTCTAAAATAAATTGCTTTCTGTGTAGACTTTGATTGAAAAATTGATGAATTGAATTTCCCGTGTTGATGACACTAAATGCTAAGTTCGAAGTTCACTCATGGTTTGCAGCCAAAGTAAACAATCCTTCGTTGATAATAAAACTTTAAGGTTCACCACACACAAGACACGAAGTTTATAGTTAGAAGGCAAAATAAAAGTTAGTCGATAGTAAACTCACAGAAAGACAAAAATTACTCATGTCAAATTTACACTAATCAATCATATAGTTGGAACATTTTAAGTATATTTTTATTCGCATTCTGTTACGTTAGGCCGCGAAAGTATTTATCGCGATAGTCAGTTGTAACTGTTATCAGGTGTCGAAGAAAAATTATTCTAGTTACGTTTACGCGTATTTTATAACTTGTGCTATGTGTAAAAAATATTTATAGAGAAATACTTTTATAAATATTATGGTAATGTCTGTTTGTTTGTGTGTCCAAATAATATTATATAATACAAATATATATTAAATAC
This sequence comes from Hypercompe scribonia, assembly GCA_949316085.1. Taxonomy (NCBI): domain Eukaryota; kingdom Metazoa; phylum Arthropoda; class Insecta; order Lepidoptera; family Erebidae; genus Hypercompe; species Hypercompe scribonia. The sequence continues at coordinate 9,492,385 of OX438981.1, read as the reverse complement.
ACGTATAAGCATTTTTATAGTGAATTCACAAAGTGCATGTATGTACGAGTATATCACCTGCAGGAAGTATAGTAAGTATAGGTATAAAAAAGTATATTGATCATGTTAAAGTTTACTGTTTGGCTTGATAAAATGTTATCACATTATCTGGAAGCAGGATAACTCGTCTTATTCTGACACATTATAGTGACATTTATCTTTATTTCCAAAATCGTAGGTGCGTAATTATTCCTTATCTATTCAGGTGTTCATGGTCTAGTGGTTAGAAACCCTGCCTGGAGGTCGTGGATTCGATTCTCTCCTCACCACACAATTATTTTGTGTAAAGAGCACGGTCATTTTTTCTGTGTCTGGGTGCAATTTATCCAAAACATGTATAAATTCTGAAAGATTTCAGTATGTCTTAAAGCAGTCCGGTTATCGGGGCAGGTGGGTGAGCTGACCAGTCAGTTTGCCAAGTGCAAGTGGATCTCCCTGAGCAGCAAGGCCCATCCTCGAGACAACCTGCCCCCCACTCTAGGTTCTAGTGACAGTTTCAGCACTGACTTTACTTTCTGTTGGTCGATGGGCGCATGTCGTACGTGACAGCGGTGTTTACTCCTACGGTTGCTATGAGGACACGACAAGCGGCCAAGGCAGCAAGCAAGACGGCTGCACTGCTCGCAGGACCTAAAACGGCGGTAAAGACTGAAACGGAATTACCTGAACTACCCATTCCATCACTTGCACTTGGTTCCTCTACATCTACCCCTGCAATGACGGTTGGCAGTTAGTCGGAGGACCTAAGTAGAAGTATCGAAATCAAGATAAAAAGGGTACCCAAAAAGTAACTTCTACTCCAAAGTCACCATCGGTGGCAACCACCACTGTTTAGAAGCCACGGCAACTACACCTGCTTAATACTGACCAACTTTAAGAGAGCCCGGGACAGTCTCGTACACGACTTCGAGACAGTAGGTGTTAGAATGCACCTTGCCCAGACGTGAGCACTAGTCCCTCGAGTTCCCTGAGGCTGAAGGTACGAAAACGGTGAACACATTTGCTAAGTAACGATGGAGAACCTTTGCAGCTTCGGACAGTGTGAAGACCACCAGGCCTGCCAAGTGCGTGGTGCTACGAATATGAACCTGGATGACACCGTAACAGCCGAGGATGTCCGCGTTGCAGTTACAGAGAAGAAGGGGTGCAATGCACGCTTGCTGTGAAACAAATAAATGACTATTTTGCTTGTATGGGTAAGCAACTGGCTGAGAACATAGCCCAAAATCAGAGCCCCGAACCTGCACCATATCTATCAGAAACACCATCTGCACTTAACTCCATACTTCTTCCTCCACCTGACGAAGCAGAAATAAAATCTCTGATTATTAATCTACGAAGTAACTGTGCCACCGGATGGGATTATATTTCCGTAAAATTCCTAAAATTAGCTGCGACAGTACTGGTACCACCACTTACAAAACTCATTGAAATCTGTTTTGAACAGGGGATTTTCCCTAGTGTTTTCAAAAAATCTATTATTACACCAGTTCACAAGAGTGGGAGTCAGGAAGACATGAAGAACTATAGACCTATCTCCGTTCTACCGGCCTTATCAAAAATACTGGAGAAGGCACTAAGCAATAGACTCACAAAATATTTGGAACGTAATGAGCTACTCTCAAAGGCACAATTTGGCTTTAGGTCGCGGAGGAGCACTGAAGATGCGGTTAATCAACTAGTGGCATATATTACGGGAAAAGTTGATACGAAACAAAAATGCCTGGGGGTTTTCCTAGATCTAGCGAAGGCTTTTGACACGGTCTGTATTCCCACTCTAGTGAGAAAGATGGAGCACATTGGGATTCGAGGGAAACCGCTTGACATCTTCACGGATTTTCTCATGAACCGAACACAGAGGGTCAAGATAGACGAAGCAGTCAGTCAAGAAACAGAAGTAACGTACGGCGTGCCGCAGGGCAGTTGCCTATCTCCGAGCCTCTTTCTGATCTATGTAAATGATCTGTGCGAGCAGTCTCTCCACATGGGTAAAATATTTAGCTACGCAGATGATACTGCTGTCATATTTCATGGGAGAACCTGGGAGGAGGTGACAATAAATGCTGAATTCGGACTCCAGAGAATACATTATTGGTTGTCAAAGAACTTGCTCACCCTTAACTTATCAAAGACCTCATACATGCAGTTCACTTTCGCCAACATTAAGCCTCCCGAAATAACACTCAGAGTACACACATGCAAGCCTCCATACAATTTTAACAGCTATTGCCCATGTCCTTCGCTAGCCGAAAAAGACACAGTTAGATATTTGGGAGTTGTACTAGACGCAAACTTGAACTGGCGATCACATATTGAACAAACCACGTCACGGGTTCGAAAGCTTATATGGGTATTTAGGAGACTCCGGCAGGTGGCGGACTTTGAACTGCTTCGATTGATATATGTTTCCTTAGCACAATCGATCATTAGTTACTGCATAACGATATGGGGGGGTGCCTGCAAAACTTACATGATCCATCTAGAAAAAGCCCAAAGATCGCTACTTAAGGTTATGACTTTTAAACCATACAGATTTCCAACAAAATCACTGTACAAAGAGTGCGAACTACTAACAGTAAGACAATTATATGTCCTTAATTTAACAATTGCACAGCATAAGATTACACCAATAAATTACGAAAACAGGAATAAGCGTACTATTACAAACGTTCGTCAACCTTTAAAATGTAGAACTGCACAAGCAAGACGACAACACTTACATCAAGCTACACGTATCTATAACAAAATAAACAAAACCTTGCTCATTAACTCATTGGTCACTTACGAAGTCAAAGTCAAAACAAAATTATGGTTACTTACACAAGATTACGCACAAACCGAAACCTTACTACAGTGAAAACACACACACACACACACACACATACACTCACACACACACACATACACACACATCCACACACATATACATACTCACACACGCACACACACACATTTGCATACTCCCACACACACTTTTAAATGTATTTTTATTGTATAGTTTGAAATAACAAAAGGGGTGAAGACACTGTCTCCTGTAACACAGGTTGTTACCTACCACAGGAAACAGAGTACCATTGTATCTCAATAATGCTTATACCAATAAAAGAAATTATTATTATTATTATTAATTATTATAATGCAGACAATATTAGAATGTAGGTATCAACTGTCCCGGCCCAGGAGGGTTCGGCGGTCCATCGTTTGTAGAGACGATCTACAAATAGACCAAGTCTCCAACCTCCTTCTCCAGGCGGATCTCAACCACTGGGCTACGGTGCAAGATCTCTTCTTACACACCATGACATAGTAGTCGATCAGTGTAGCCCTAGCCGCGAAGCCCTATTGCGTTCCGCCCCACTCAATCTGTTTAGGTGACTGGGGCAGCTCCGTGGCTGTCGTTGGTTCCACGGCGGCTGATTTTCCACCCTTTTTGCTAAAAGACAAGAGCATGTCCTTGTGCTGGGATACTTCAACACAAAATTCATTAGTTCAAGTTCCCCAGGACAGACGTAATTTAAGGGACGATGCCGTAGAAGAGTGGGCGGCTTCGGTAGGCCTTCGTCTATTAAACAAAGGCTCCATTAATACGTACGTGCGGCAGCAGGAGGTCGATAGTGGACATTTCAATTGCTACACCTGCCGTTGCCACACGAATAAAAGACTAGCGTGTCCTGAAAGTGGTTGAGACGCTCTCGGATCATCTGTATATCCAATTTGAGCACTCCCGGATCCAGAATCTCAGTAGGCGTCCCGTGACGCAGCTTTCTTCCCGCTTTCCGCGGTGGGCTGTTACCAATCTGAACAGGGACTTACAAGAGACAACCGTCATTCACTCTTAACTGCCTCTGTAGGCCCCAACCGAGGAGGTTGACATGGGGGCGGGTCGCTTTCGTGATGTGATTACGCAGATTTGCAATGTGTCCATGCCCCGCATCCGAGATATTCGGTCTACACAGCAGGAGGTTTACTGGTGGTCCCAGAAGCTGGCGCACCTCCACGCACACCTGTATTGCATGAAAAGCCATGCGAAACAAGTTAAGAGAAAGGAGATGCTGGAGGGGTTTATTTGAGACCCCTGAGATCGTCCTTATCGTGTGGTGAGCCAGGTGCTAAAAGGGGTCTGGATGTCGTAATAACAGTAGTGCCCGGGGTCCTCCTTTCTCAAGCTCAAAGTGGCACATCGTGTGGTTTCAGTCAGTGCGATTCCGACACAGGACCCCGCCTCAAACGTGGTAGGGTGACGGCCCGAGGGGGTTTGCGCTTGTTAATAAAAAAATTCTACTTAGTTTGAAATTCTATTATCTATATGTCTAAGATTAGTACGAAATGATATGTATTGTTACGTTGATATGTATGAAAGAAAATTTCAGTTCATCGTAATCAATCAAGTAATGAGGAAGTAAACACAAATAAGTACATAAACCGTCCGCTGAGGTAGTGCGATGCAGCGTGACTGCCGTGGCGTGAATTGCAAGATCGTTCACTCGTTTTATGATCGATGATATTACACCTGCCGCAGCCGTACAAGTCTTGGAATAAAAATGATCTATGTATATCTCTGATATAATAATGTCAATATATTACAAGTTTGTCCATACTAGGTTCCTACCACTTTAGGGCAGTTGTTTCTGTTGCTATCCCATAGGATCAAACCTACACTTTACAATTTTAATTATATAAGTACTGCGAACATTTACCTTTTAGCGGTTAGCGACCCTGATTACTAAACCACAGTTTTACCAGTTTGATTTCCACCCATGGATAGAGTTCTGCCTAGTTTCGGACCAAAGGGCCGTGTTTAATCTACAAATCTCTTTACCGTCTCCTTACCGTGTGGACTTTTGCATTTTATTGTATACAAACAAGAAATAAGTAAATTAATGAGTTAATTAGGTATCAATTTAATTTCGTATTCTCTCTTTTTCAAAAGATTAATAAACAGTCAGCTAGGTCATGTACCTACATTTATACAAATATGACGAGATAAAAAAATGCAATTACGTCTGTTAATCACCCCAAGGCGAAATTTTATGTTAAAACGAAAATCGAAGACGGCACTGAACAATAGGTTAAGCTCCGCCCAAGGTCGACAACACAATAGACTTGACTTGGTATTTTGGCAACGTGAAGGTCAGACGTATAGTGATCTTTGATAAGGTGTTCCCTCTTGTTATGAACTATAACCTATATCATAGTACCGTGAACGCGTATAACCCCATGTTTCACACTTGAAAAAAGAAACAATTGCTGGTAATAAATATCAAGGTTAAAGTAATACAATTTTCTTTAAATAGTACCTAATGGTACTATTTAATTTGTACACTAATGTGTACAAGTTAATTTTTTAACAAGACGCCTTCGTTTTTTCGACCTGTAGTTAAACAGAACTATTTTGAGAATAATTTTCCTTCTAAATCATCTTCCTATCCTTCATAAATCTCAAGATTATTTGGGGTCAGCTACTAGTTTAACTAGCTTTACCTGAATGTCGGTCTTTCTACGGAGCGACTGGCACTGGACTACCGTAACCCCGAGGGCGAACTGAATTCGAATGTCGAATAACGATTTCAAAACAATAAAAAATGTCTAAACATAGGCTGAAGAATACCGTCATAAAACAGAACATAATTATTGGAGATGGGACAACTTTCGATGTATAAAACTACATATAATAAGGAAAAGAGACTACAACCACGAACCTCTATTCAATAAAACTCTTTTCATGTTCACAATATTTTTAATAAATAAACACATGTTACATTTACGCCGCTGAAGCTAATCAGTGGGAACAGCCCTAGCATTCGGTGAATATTCTTCGAAAGCATATTACTATAACTAACTTAACACTAAGGACAGCAACAAGCATCGTGATCAATGATGTGGATCGGTTAAGATGTACTTAAAATGTATTGAGAACACAGTATTATTTAAGTAATGTGCCGGATATTTAAGTCATTAGGATAGAACACACTCTCCTGACCATATAATCACTGTACCACAGGTCCACGCTACCGTCATGTTGTAAGACACAAGAATAAAAAGAGCGCACTATCGCAGTTACAGTATGTATGTATACATATTATATATTTTGTATTAATATATAAAATATTTTCAACTTGAAAAAAAAGTTTCGACTACCTACAAATGGTCACTGTCTTCAATCTGTTTTGACCTTTAAAAAAAATAAAATCTTGCAATAATTCAATGGCAAGATAAGTTCACATATCAATCATTTGTCAAAGACTCTTATTTTGTAGTGTCGCACATGTGATGAACATTAATTGACATTTACATATATTTGTTCATTTGTTTTTTACTTTTAAACAATTCATATAACAAAATAATTCTGTTTTAATATTCTCTTTCACAGTGCCAAGAAATAAATATTACATGATACATGTTATATAAATAATATATTTATTCCATGACACTTATTACACAACCCATGTAGTGTAAAATTATGTCTTAGACAACAGAAAAATATCTAATTGTCGTAAAATCTGCAACAAACATAAGATATACAGACTAGCATTCATGGAACCAAACAAAATGGATTCGTGTTTTGAAATTAGAATGTCTTTATATGACAAATGCTTCTGGCAGGGATAGTACACTATGTATGTGTACGATACTGAGGAACTGTGCATTCGTGGTTAGAATTTCGTGGATACATTTACTACACAACACATAACAACACTAAATTGTGCTCGATAAGCTAAAAATACTCCACTTTCGACCCTAGGTCCTACATCCTAACATTTCATCTCCTAACTACTGTACATAAATCACTCACAAATCGTAACTAATATTAAAAATATAATTTCCATTTATAAAGGAATATACGCGTAAAAGACACCCATTTAAATATAACACACTTTGATATACAACTTGTACATGTATTAAGGAGATTTTGTAGGGAAATTCATACCAAGTAGTATGGTACATAATAAAATATGTATATTGAATAAGTTATTTCTGAGATTGCTTTTGATTATGCTTCACAAATACATAATATATATAATTCATTTATAAAGAAACTATCTCTCAAACGGTTACAATTTTGATATTTTTCAATATATTGAGGCTCTTATACTCTCCTAATAGCAGTTGCAACTATCAGCTCAAAATTGTGTACAAGTCATCAGTGACGACACGATTACAATGATGCAGATACGATGTTTGGATACATGCGTATGAGTGTTTAATATGTCAATATATGCAGTTACTTAATGTTCTAAAGTCTCATTACTTATTTCTAATTAAACAATGACAACACATCACAATAAACATCAAAGCTTTCCGCAGGACAACCACATAACTCGAATGACGCATATGCCAGTGCGTCACGGTACTGCAAGGAAGCAACCCTCCCGGTTTGAGCTGTATTTTAATATTATTCGTAAGAATATTGACGGTACATTGAATAAATGTATTGATGTTAAAACTACGAACAAAGAAAAAGTTAAATAAAAGAATATTGCATCTCAGAAGTTACGAAATTCTCCGATAGAGTATACTGTACAAATGAAAAAAAACACCGTAAAATAAATTATTTACAAATATACAGGATAACAAATTATTTAACACATCCCTCCAAAAAACCAAGTTACAAATAATTGAACAAAAATGACCGTGCATCACACACGATAATTAAAAATTAATTAATAACAAAAAAAATCCAGTCATAATAGTTTGTAGTAAATATATTAGTTATAAGAAAATAATTTCTATCCACATGGCTTTAATTAGTCATAGGTACAAGTGGAGTGGCTAGAATATTTTGTACGTTAGGCGAGTAATCCAATATTTTATAATTTGCATTTATCACATTTATTAAAAGCGCACAAGTACAGTTATCTAAATTTAGGTGATACATCGATTTAAAATACCAGACGTAGTACACATACCATCATGGCTTCAATATCTGCCCTTGCTGTAGTGATACCAAAATGTTGACAAGACTCAGCTTGTTTTAATTAATACTTTAATTGGCGATATTCTAATTCCTATAATAAGCTATCCTAGCAAACGACAGCCTTGTTTTTTGATCTTCAAACAACTAACACTGAAAACTCTGGACTACGTTATATCAAAGAAATTCGAATTTTATGAAGCTCTGAAATTAATTTGTGCAAATCCTATCATTTTGTACAATATTCCCATTTTTAAGACCTACTCTTAAGTATATCTGTGCATTTCTCAGACTCGTTCTTTTTCAGGGTAAAAAAGCAATACATTGTGACACTATATACAGTACAAATCTAACGATATCTTCGAAGCACAATAATCAAAATACAAATAAATGATTCGTTTGATTAATCTAAATTTATAAGTGAGCAATAAATATCTTCGGTATACCTAATGCGGGAAACGAAATAAAGGAACATGTCGCAAAAATATTTTGCAGTTATGATATAGAACGGCTAACGAATTTTACTTGGAAACTAAAAATATTTGGACAGCAATTGCAAAGCGACAAATCCATACATGTATTCACCCTATATATTAAAATGGAATGCAACTTGTTTCAACTACCGTAGCTACCTACTGTGGAATTATACATCAGTCTCAGTTTTACTGCTTGTGCGCCGACTCCTCCCTGCCGATCCTGGATTCACCCAGTGTGGTCCACTCAACAAAAATTTCTTAACATTGTACTCCATTCGTGCCAAGTCTTCAGGCGTAATTTCTTTATCAGCTTTAGCTCTAAGTTCTTCAGTGACAGAGATGAAATCCTCAGCATGTGTATTCTTTGAATTGTCGCTTACTTCAGTGACAGTCGCGTCACCGCATTCTACAGGAAATATGGTCTCTTTGACTACGTGGCTGGTAAGTTTCTGAAGAGGAAGGTTTTTATGGATTGCTTTCTCTTGATTTTGTAGCAATACATTGTGTACTAACGTATGTTCATCCCTAGCATATGATTTTGAAAATTTACTAACAGGATGAGGCATGTTAAGAGCTAGTTCATTTAAAGTTTCAGTGAGCCTTGATAGTTTACTGTCCCGTCGTAAAGCTTTGTTATTGAAACTGACATCTTCGTCGAGGGGATCATTATAACTGTTTTGTTGCTCGAGATTTTTTTCAACCCATTCAGCAACTCGAAGTAGCTGTTGTTTTTGCAGTAATGCTGCACTATCATCACTCGATAGCGAACTTGTACTTTGTTCATTTGTAAAAACTTTTGTGGTTTCATTCACTTTCAAATGAGTTTGCGTTAGATTTGGATAAACATTAACTATTGGAGGTAAAGAAGTCTTCGTTACTTCCGGTTTTTTCTCGACATTTAATGTATCACCTTGAGGCGGTAAATCTTTTGAAATCTTCGTATTTTCAATAGAATGTAGTTGTGACATATCTATTTTCCTAAGGGGCTTATTATATTGATGAGTTAATTTTTTCTGTTCGTAGCGATCAAAGTTGAATATTTTCATATCATGACTGTCGGTAGGGGTTACAACGGTAAGTTGTTTTGAATTGTCACTCTCGTCGACGTTGTCATTTGGTGTATTATTAATATCTGTATTGAAACCATGCAGTAAATTGTCAACCTCAGATGTATTCAGCTGACTTTCAATACTTTGAGATTTGTTGTTATTGTTTTCAGAGCTGTTGGAAAATGTGTGAGTTTTGAGTGGTTGTAATGGGGAAGATGAAACGTTTAACAGAACGGGATTAATAGGTTGGTTTTTAGTGATGACACTAGCATCTTTGACATTATTGTCAACGTGGACGTCAATCAGAGTGGTTTCTACAACAATGTTATCATTTTTAATATCTTCTTTAATAGTGTCATCATCAGTTTTATCTAAATCAATAAAATTATCAACATCTTCCGTGAGATCTTTAAATATAGAGTTTTCGTTGCACTTGCTTTGGCGCCTATATAGAACAGGCGGCACATCTGGTTCAGCATTATCAAGGAGAATATTTTTAGAGCCGGCCTGCATACGTAAATGGCAAAATCTAGGCCCCGGCCCAACTTGTGTATTAGATTTGTGTGTGCTTACCGTTGACTTCGCAATTGATGAAGTTCTACTGACTGCATCCATTGAGCTACGAGAATTATTTCTTATATTGAAGTTTTCTCCCATCTTTTCGAGTTTCGGTTGGGCTGCAGATTCTTTATTATTTAACAGATCTTTTGTGGGAGGCAAATCTTCATTTGCCGTGCTATGTATGCTACTTTTCTTACTAGAAATTGAGCTTTTAGTACGATCACAAAGCTTGTGGTGCACTGCAGGTTCCATATTCATGCTGTTCGTCTTTCTGAATTGTTTTATTTCTTCTTTTTTTGGAAGAGGATCTCTGTGTAGAACTATTGTATCCAGTGCAACTTTCTCGTTTATTTTAAGATTATCTACTGTTGCACCGTTATTTTTTGGTTTTTCAATGACATGGTGTTGTACCTCTTTTACAGGTTCAGTGTTCTGAGGTACAATATACAGAGGGCTTACTACTCCATGTATGATGGCTTTGTCGTTAATGAGCTTGACAGCATGCGGTGAGCTACTCCTTACACTAAGATTTGAATGTAAAGACTTCATGTCCGCATTACAAGTCAAACACAAAGAATTTTTCATTTCTCCTCCAAGAACAGTTTGTGTAGCCACAGAGTAATAACTCTCATTGTAACAGAATGGCTTATTTTGTGTTTTATTACAGGTACATGTATCACAGTGTTTAGTTACAGTATCTTGAATGCTGTCTTCTAAAATTTTAGACATCAGTGAAGCTGAGATGTTGAATTCATATTCACTAGCGTCGAAAGTGTCAATTTCATTACCATTTTTGGACTGCGCTGACGATCCCGATGGCTTTGACGTCTTGGACATGACGTACTGAGATACGCGGGCTTGAGTGTCTACTGGAAGCTGTGAAAAACAAATTGGTTAAACGACATAAATAAGAATGTTCAACAGGTTCTTTGATAGGAATATACATATATTATATTTATTTGATTCTCGTGAACTTTCAATAAGTGAAAACGTTCATTTTATCGCTGTTATTCTAGTACCTCGTTTTCTTTTAATTTGATTTTAAATTTTACTACTAAAGTTTGATAATATACTGCAATAAAATCAAATCAACAGAAAATATGGGCATTTTATATGTTGTGTACTTACATTGTCCAATTTTTGGGATACGAAATTATCTGGTTTGCATTGCAATAACTGAATTGCTAAATTCATGTCATTTTTATATCTTTCCTGTAAATGAAATGGAAAACATTTAAGCACAAGTCAGGGTCCACTATATTTTATATCACAAAGTATCATTATAAGCATCCGGGTCATGAAGAAACAAGAATATGGAGTATCATCACCACTTTTCATCTCATGGGTGTCGTAAGAGATGACTAAAGGAGCAAACCATGCAGGAAGAAAAGCTGAAACAAGCCTCATACTAACTTATTTGGTTAGCATAGTATTGTAGGTCAAAATCTCCTGTCTAAGGAGAATTTTATGTCTAGCAACGTGGATGTGATGATGATATGTGATATTATATCACCAAGTTGAGGTACTTACGTTTTCTTTTTGTAACATACTATACTCATGCTTGGACTCTGCTAGTCTCACAGATAAAGTCGCAATGTCCTTTGTCAATTGACTTTTTTCCCCTTTCATCTTGTCAACCATTTGAAGTAATTTATCTTCAAGAACTTGGTTTAATTTCTGTACCCTTTTGTGCGAATCGTATAATCTGAAAATATTTTATAATCAATTCTTAATCGGATTTAAAGATAAAAAATAATTGAAGAGTGATCAGAAGATAATGATTTGAATAATCCCCAACAATATCCTTTTTATATCAAGATATGTATATCATGTTGATTTATCGACCCTCGTAACTATCTAGATAGACTGAACAAGCATTACACAAATTTTTAATAGCACAATTTAAATGAGAGAGTGCACCTTAGCATTACAGGGTCTCGATTAATAATAATCTACAATTTATCATTAACACTGGTGGCGTAGGTGTGTGGATGTCGTAATAGCAGCTGTTTCCGGATCCCTACTATCTCAGTCGCAGAGTGATACACCGTGTGGTTTTAGACGGTCCAATTCCGACACATAACCCCACCGCAAACCAATGTTAGACGACTGACGACGACCACACGTTAAAAAAGTCATGGTCGAAGTACTTGCCAAATATTGTTAGTCTATTCAATGCTGCATATTTCAGAAACCCGTTTGGATATTAACTATCTTATGATGGTCGTAGATATAGATTGATAAACACAACAAACAAATATTGCAACATTTACATACTCTTCAAAGTACAATGAACAAAGAAATGTCAAGGTGGCCTTTCATTAAACCTGTGGCTATATGAAAGACTTGGAAATATAATTTTATATTTGTTATACGAGTATATATCATCATATACACAAATGTTGTGACTCAAACACATGAAAAATAACAAATCAGTGAAGTTTATAACAGAAATAAAGTAATATCATAATATTATATATTTTTTGTGGTCAAATTGAAATTGGTTGTATACATATCTTCGAATCTTCCAACTTAAAAGAAACGTAGGAGCCATGAGCATGTGGTACTTCGCCTAAAATCCACCCCGACACTCGGTCTCAGGCGTCCCACTTTACTCTGGGAGGTACCGGCACATGTTTCAGATCCTGAATTAAATATATACTTAGAAAAATAACTTACCTTTCATATTTCTCTCGCCAAGTGTTAAGTTGCTCTTCAAGGTTGTTAGCTCTAGAAGTGCATTTGATGAACTCCGCCTCAATAACAACTATATGTGAATCTCTCTCTGCTAGGTGCTGCCTCAGATGCTCCACCTCAGCATGGAGCTGTAGTTCCTCCACACCATCACACTCCTAATAAGTTTGTGCAACATCAAAAAAAACAAGCGAGTGTAATTCTACCATTCCAATTTGCAAAAATCTTAATTTAGAGGAACATAAATTATGATTTGGAGACCTATCTGTATTATGACGGATTAAGAATATGCCCACCCCAAGGCCAAGGAGGCCAACTATGGAAGGCAACAGCACTACAAAGAGAAGGGAAACATGAAACAAACCCTATATCAACCTGTCTGGCCAGCATGGTATAGTATAACAAGCCCTACTTTACGAAAAGAGGTCTATGTCGAGCAGTGGACCGTTATAGGATGTTGATGAACATGATCATCTTCCATTATGTGAAGGATGTGAGTTGGACTAGTTAGGTTCCAACTTCCAGAAATAAGAACTATACCTAATATCTTTAAGGATTACTTATGAAAATCTAGTTAACTAAAATGGGGAAATGTCCTATGGATACCATGAGTTAGAACAAATTAAATGAAATTATCAAACCTAATGATTTAAGAGATCTTACTGTACTCTTAAAGTTAAGTTATATGTGATTGTATAATTATAATTTTTATGTAAATATCTGTTATGTAAATAACTGTTACATAAAAACTATTACATTAGATACACTTAACTTTAAAAGGAAATAGACACATCTTTATAGATTTTTAAATAATAAATTGAAGTCCAGAAGAAGATCCACAGACACTGCTAATAGTAATTCTTTTACTCCAATACACCCGTCTAGTTTTTAATAAGTTATAGGTATATCCACTTTACAAAAAGAAGTTGATATAAAGCATAAAAATATGAAAAGTAAATTAACATATATATAACTTTACATCTAAACTAGCTGACCCGGCAAACATTGCTTTGCCATATAAATTATTTCTAAGTAATTTGAGCGGGATGAAAAATGATTAAATTACTAAAATGGCTATTAAAAAATAAGGGTTGATCGTAGAAGGGTCAAAATTGAGGATTGTATGTATTTTTGGATGTTGTATCATAAAAAAATGGAATTTTGTCTAAAAAATAAAATAAAAAAGTTTAGGGTTGTACTACCCCTTACATTTAGGGGGATAAAAAATAGATGTTGGCCGATTCTCATAGATACCGGATAAGCACAAAAAATTTCATCAAAATCGGGCAAGCCGTTTTGGAGGAGTATGGCAATGAAAACTGTGACACGAAAATTTTATATATTAGAAGAACATTTACTAGAATCCTGACTTTGCTTAAATTCTACAATAAGTTTAACATGTATATAGTAATATAATTAGCTATAGTTTACCATTATTACAGATCACTCGATATAAAAGTGCTTTTTCACACTTTAATCTTGCTGCAGAAAATTAACATACATAACAGGAGGTGAGTAAGAATAACAACATAATGGTCATATATACTCCTAGCCAGTTTAGACTGCTGCGTCCAGTTTCAACGGAGAGCGGCCAACTACACAGGAGATATGATAGTGCACAAGTGTATGCATAAACGCAGGTTCACTCTTTATTCTCTCATTAGCGATGCGATAGCTATCCGACATGACCAGAAAAGATCAGGCGCAGAGCCAACGGCTTTACGTACTCTAGACCCCAACGGGTCTTAGGTTCCATGAATCAAAGAATTTAAAACTCTGGGCTTTTATTCAGTATTTCTATAACCAAGAAACTCGATAACACTTTTTGAACCCAGGAATCCATTCCAAGATCTCTTGATTAGCAGTCGCACATTCTAACTACTACACCAATGAGGAAGTAGCATAATAGAAACTCTACAAAATAAATACTTTATAATGGTCATTTACTAAGATAAATAACGGGCAATATCTATGTTATTTAACATTAATCACATACTGGCCAACAAGGTACAATAGGTCAAAAATCTCCTTTCTAAGAAAAAGTTTGTCGATAATGTAATGATACAGTACATTTGAATGCCTTCAGAACAGAGTAAGTTATTGAATTTATGAATGGCTGCTTATGTTAAACTAAAAAATTAGTTTCACTTTTGTAAATGTATAGTTTCCTGCACATTTAATCAATGCATATGTAAAATTTCAAGGCCAATCGTTAGTGTTTCATGGCCAAAGTGTGATGAAAAAAACACTTTATATTAGGATTTCTGGTATTTGTAATTTTATATACAGGCTGACTGGTGAGATACCTTCAATACTTATGGAGAGTACTCGGTACTCGATTCTCGTTAACTTGATATAAAAAAAAATAGGTGCTTATTTTTTATCGAAATGTCTCTAAAAATAAGTGAAATTTGGATATCGCGAGCGGCGCGGCGACACCCACCTCCGCTCTCCATCCCGCTACATAGGCAACAGCTGTACAGTGTAGGTACCTATGTATTCTGTGTTGATAGACACGTGCGGCCGCGCGGTGTCCAAGTATTCCGCAGTTAAATACTGGACTCTCGGTGTACTGTGTACGAAGTTTACTAAGAAGTTATTTAATATTTCGTTTTTATGTTATTTTATTTCATGATATATGTTCGCATACTATCATGTCCTCAAATATTGAAGGTATCTCACCAGTCAGCCTGTATAAGGGCTCTAAAAAGTACTGGTCTTATAAAGAATCATAGACAGATAATAAACAATCGCAAAAGAGAAAAAGATAAGAGATAGAGTGGTAATATTTCAAGATATTGTTTTTGGGTAGTAATTTTAAAAGTAAATAACAATATTAACTAGTGACTTGATTATTTCTATCAAAATTCAAAGTTTTAGGTTGAAACTCATTAATTTAAAATTAAAGAGCTCTAAGACATTTTATTTTAGCATAAATATTCCTAACATTATAATAATTTAGATATATATTGTGTTTTAAACAATGATCAATTTTCTGAAGTATAAATGAATACAAATATATTACATAGATTGTAGTATCGGGAGCAGACTGTTCATAGGGATAACTCATTTATGTTCCTCTAAATACAAACACTGAATAAAACAGGGTATGAAATTTAAACTAAGAGTAAAAACTAATTATGTCACGTGAAAATATTTCAATGTAAATCAATAATTAGTGCAACAAATGCAAAGAAACAAAGAGAAGCCATGTGCATTATATTTTTATTACTTGGCAATTTTAATAACTTACTGTTTCATGGAAACATTGAAAAAAAATTAATAATACTGTTAAATTTAATTTATGCAGAATTTAGTAAATACTAGTAACACCTACTGTCATTCATAAGCTAAAATTAATTTTAAATTGAATACACTTATCCCCTTTGTTTTAATTCAAAACTATTCTTTTAATGTACAAGAGAAGAAAAACAAACTAAACAATTGGTATGTATTAATAGCATATCTAATTAAAGCAAAGAAACTAATACTTAAATATTCACAACAAAATAGTCTCCTTAGATCTGTCTACAATCAGAAGAGAATTAAAACAGAATAACATTGGTAAATTTTACCTTACAAGGGGAATTCTTAGTACTCTCATCCATCGCTTAACTAGCGTGAATTCTACTTCACATTTCAGATTATTGTATGTCCAATTTGTCGATGTAATTAAACGACGTCACGCACAAAGTGATTTTATTAGCTATTAATATCAATAAGCCACTGTTAAAATAAAATAAAATAAAATCAATCTTGACACAAAACGTGAAATATTTACTTATTATTGACTCTATTGCCCGCTGCCAATGTTTAGTGAGTCATTTTATGAAGTTAGTATCAACAGGAAAAATAATTATACTTGTAAATATGCTTCAAATTTGGTTTTTCCATAAAGACTATTCGTACAAGAATCTGAATTCCGATTATGTGGCTGATTACCAATTACCAAATCAACTGACGTTTGTCAAAAGATATTTTTTATTAATCTGTGAAAATTAAAGTTTGGGCTCTTGTAATTTAGCAAAATAATATACAAAAATTCGATGAGTATAAATGCAGTTTTTTTCTAAACCTTTGTTGACTATTTTTTTTTGTAGCAATTGTCACTAAATTCATCATAGATCACACACATGAACTTAGGTAAAACACTTAACACAAATAATTTTAATTGTTTTTTTAACGTGTGGAAACCCTCTCGGGCCGTCACTCCACCGGGGTTTACGGCAGGGTGGTGTGTCGGAATCGGACCGACTAAAACCACACGGTGTAAAACCCTGCGCCTGACATATGAGGGATCCGGGAACAGCTGCTATTACGACATCCAGATCCCTCCTTGCGCCTGCCCGCTGCCGCAGGCACTATCTGCGGGTTTATTCTCTATTTTAGGCGACGTACGGCACACCATGGACGTCGCCTCCTCGCGGCTGGCCATTGTAGCGGATGGAGGGGATAAACCGTCCCTCCCAATCGCGGCCACACTCAAGGCAGCTCCCGCTTTACCAGCGACGAATTAGTTCCGAATGGAGATCGTCATCCCGAGCCTTCTCCGCCGCCTCCTTCCGCGAAATTACGTCTTCGCAGAAGGTTGCGACCGCGGTAAAACAATTGTCGCTATCGACCATGGAGCGTATGACGACCGGTAGCGAGAGATCTCCTCCAATAACTGCAGTGAGCACCCCACGCTGCGCCGCCCAGATGGAACAAACCAACAGCGTGTGCTGAACCGAGTCCTCACTACAGTGGCAGTTGTGACAGGTGGGACTCATTTCCCTCCTGGCAACCGAGTGCAAATACTTCCCAGCAATTATCTATACTTAACACAAATTCTATACCAAGCATCTAACCAGTGTGATATTGTAGGCCAAAACATCTTTTCTGAGAAAACGTTTTATTCTGGCAGTGGCCTATTATAGGCTAAAAGTGGACTAGTAATTTATTGATGATTGTATGGTTTTGTATGCTTAAATAAAGTCAACTGATTGAACTGATGATGGATGGAAAAGAAATAAATTAAATTTACAGATTTACACCAATTTTTCCTTGACATCGATACGCCATAATGTGACAGATTGCACGGAATCATGTTTTGTAACTACTACACCACAGCGGATTCTTTTTTTTTTTTTTAGACAACGCCCGCACTTGGAATAAATCCTGTGTCGCGGGGGACTTTACAAACATACAAGAAACGGACACAAAGAACATTCAGACTCAGAACAACAATTTATGGATCACACAAAGTGTTGTCCCATGTAGGATTTGAACCCACAACACTCAGCGAAATGGAGAGCGGCATGGCGACCGCTTAAACCACTAGGCCAATCGTGCAATCAAAGTCAAGATAGTCAAGATATAAGATAGGCCAATAGTCAAGATTCGTGTGTTATTTAACATGTAATGAGGGTATCACTGCACGTCGAAGTCAGCATAATACTAAAACTATTGCTATGTGCAGGCTCGCTCATACAATGATGATGATATTGTCATTACGTGTGGCTTTTGTTTGTAGTCGAAAGATCGGATTATTCATCGTCTCATTTAGTGTCTAAGTTTAACACGGGTACTTTATTAACTTTTGTAACTTTTAAACTGTTCAACACATTTCAATAAGGTTAAAGTTTTAAACTATGTGATAGTACTCAACTAAGCTAAGGGTTCAAATCCTGCTACATAATTATACGACCCCAGCAGCCACTATCTCATAATCACAAAACCATCATCATTTTTGCGGAGCGACTCTTTATATTACTTTTGTCTGTTAATAAAATCTCTTTTAGAATAATCGTAACATAGATAAAAGTCGATATTGAATAAATTTGTAAGTAGCTAATGATATATTAAAATACTTTAACTGAACAAACTTTACATTTTCTTGTAGTGTTCATGTTCACATCTCTTTAGCGCCAACCTGATTTTTAAAAATTTAAATCTATTACTTGCTGATTTTTGTAGTCCCCACCTCTATATCTGATCTACTGTTTTTTCATATTTTTAAATAAGTATTTTTGTTCCCTCATTTATTTATTTAAAAATATAACTACTATACATTACATTTTTAAACACATATAAATATAATAAAGAAATTAAGAATAATGTTCATTAATTTCTCTCTTCACAAAACATATAAGTCACGTTACAGTTTCAGTTCAGACGGCGTTGTGTTGCGTGTGAACACAACATACGGTGACGATCAGTAGATAGTGCTTTACTTGGTCGGTCCAAAGTTGGTAAATGGCTTAAATGGCATATAAAACTAAAATACTCTCATACAAGGTTTGAAATAATGATTATTGACAGGCTGAAATTTTATTTACTTTTAAATTATTTCATGTTATTTCACGAAGTGCTGGAGGTCACCGAAACCCCAACCCCCTTCCTTCTGAATTATGAGTTGTAGGTGTCCAAGGGCTGACATCTCATTTGCCTCCCTGTATTATAACAAAATAAAGTCAATGGCCATGCTTAAAATATAATTTTTTGTCTTGAGCTAAAATCAAATTTACAAAACTGTTTACAGTGCTACTGACCCGTTTATGATGGCTGCGTTCTATCAATTCGAGTTAACACTTAACAGAAACGGTTATTATTTTTCCTTAAAATCAGGTGATTATATCTGGTAAACTTCGACCTCACGTTGAACATGATGATATGTCTTCAATAATTCCTTTAGAATGTTCTAGTAAACTCAAAGCGAGAACTTTCAGAATTTGCTTCTTTATTTATTTTGTCTTCACTAGATGGTCTCACAATATGTTTTTATTGATATTGAACTGAAAAATGGAGTATTTGTGGTAGATTTAAATTAGTTCATATAAGTAGTTAGTTCACATATTCTACCTTACAGGTATTTGTTAAATTTATATCTGCTGCAATCCCTATTGCAAATTGAATATTAACGTTTTACATATATGATGTACCGTTAAAGTTCTTCATAGTTTGTACTATTATGTTCTCTGTTCTCTATTTATATTTTTCATAGGTATCTTGAAATTCATACGCTATGCGTTTGCACAATTTCAAATTAAATTTACAAATAACATGTGCGGCCAAGGTCAATTTTCATGAAAGCGTGATATAATCATAGCGAACGTAGGCAGTAACGCATAAAGATGATAAAAATACGACATTAATAGAAGTTTACCGAAAAAAACCACTATGCATACGAACACGTAAAAAGCTCAAATTGTACTTGTGTGCGGCAAATGTCTGGAGCTGACGAGGTATCTATTTCGGGAAGCGATTGGTTCGTCGAACACACATACGTGTGAGTCCAATGAGCCAACAGTCCTTTGTTTGATTAAAATTGTAGCGGTCGTAGTCTATTCTAAGATACACATCTTTAATCTGTATTGGCGTGAATGAAAGTTCAGTTGTTTATAAAAGTATTCCAAAATGGGAAATGTACTCAGTAGTGCTTCGACAAGAGAGGGTAACGCTGAATCCGTCAATAGTGGAAGTGTAACAATGGATAGTAATGTTCCCAGTGATGTTGGAAAATGGGAAGAAGTCGAGAATGTAAATGAAAATGCAGCTAGAGCCCGCGCCAAAGAAGAAGAAATGAATGAGTTTAAAAAACAACTAAACCTGAAACGTGAACAAAGAAGAGAAATTCTTGCTCGTCATCGAGCTGAAAAAGAGGGATTGGAGAGATCGTTGCAAATAGAAAAGGCTGCTGTAATAGAATTATATGAAAGCAACAAAATACTCTGTGAATTGTTAACTACAAACAATATTGAAATACCAAAAAACCTACAAACTGATAAAGGAGAGTCTGCAATTGCGGAGACATTACTAAAAATGAGAGAAGAGTTTATTTTAATAAAATCCAATAATACTCAACTGAGAAAAGATCTAGCTGAAACAAACAGTGCCTTACAAAGTGCTTATTCTGATATAGCAGATCTTAATGTTCAAAACATTGAATCTATGAAACAGATTCAAGCATTAAAAGAAGTTGTTTCGGTTAGTAAGACCATGATTAACCTTCGAGAACAACAATTAAATGAGGTAAGTGAGTTATTCACTTTATTAGTGAATTAAAAAAGACACTAAGGTTGTGATTTCTTCTTACCTTCCCAAAATTATAAGTTCAATTAACTATATTTATTTATTCAATAATTTTAAAAACTGTGGCACTTTTTTACGAAAAAAAAAACCTTAAAAAATATCCGTATTAATAATAAGATTGGCAGTAACACGGGTATTAAAAGATTTCATGTCCTTGTGCAATCTTGTTCTGTAATTGTTTTATATTCGATTCCTAGTTAAAAATACATGAAGATGTCGATGACCACTTATCCGCGGTCAGGTCAGAGACCGCCGACGTAAGTTCAACACACAAATGCATCATTATACCTACTTGGCTTCACATGTACTTATTGTCAAAATGCCAAAAATGTACCTAAAAACTTTCCAAATTTTCATGATAAATAATGTCGCAATTTGTTATTCTAAAATGTAGATTATCCTATTGATATTTTTTTAAAACTGTTGATTGGAAGGCTATTTTTTTTAACTAGTGCATACGTATTTTAAGACCTCTTTCTTTTTCAAGAATAAGGTGTTGCTTTATTTATTATAAAGACCAGATCATTTTGAAGAGTTTACATACATAAAAGTAGTTATCACTTGCAGAAGTTCGTGTCACTAATTTTACGATTCATTCACAACTTTTTGAGACAAGCAGGTTTCACTACGAAGTGGTTATGTTACTTGGCTTTGGTCGCTTCAAAGACCGTAAATATAAAGAATAAGATTTTAGCACAATTTTAAGAGATTTTTAATCAATTACTCAATTTTTATCCATAATCTTTACTTCTAAGAAGAGAGTGTCATTGTTACAGCTAAAGGATAAGCTAAATGAAATAGAACGAACCGTGGCCGATAGAGAAACAAATCTTCTATCTGCTGACCTACGCCAAGAATATGAGCGACAATTGCAGAATATCAGAACACTACGAGGCCTGTATGAAGAGAGGGCACGACTAGCCGAGGTAACAAGACAAAGCCTGGCTCGGGAACTGGATGAACACAAAGTGTTACATCAGGTGGAAGTTAAGAAGTAAGTTTAAAATGTTAATTTAATCAACTAATATACATGTACTCTAGAGGGGTAGGCAGAGACAATTGATCTCCGCTTACTACAGTCCTGACATACCTCTTTTGTTTGTGCATGTGCATCAATCACTGCATGTATGCTCGTCAGTTCCTGGTACTATTCACATTGCCCTTCTTCAGAACATCACCAATTTGATCGGTAAATGTTCGCCGTGGACGACCTCTTCTGCCACTTCAATACACATTTGCTCTGTAAATTACTTTCGTGACTCTTATGTCATCCACCTTCTCTACGTTGCCAAACCATCGAAGCATGCCCTTTTCAATCTTTGCCTTTACATCTTTTAGTCCGCAACGTTCTCTTATCACTACATTCTTGACTCTATCACTAACATTCACACCACGCATATGCTTCTTAGGGAACGCATCTCTACAGTATTAATTCTACTTTCGTGCCTCTTCTGCCATATCCAAGGTTCGCTACTATACGAAAGGGTTGGGACCAACACGCCATTATGCACAGTTAAACGTGTCTTGTTAGACACGTTTTTGCTGGCAACAAAGAAGAGCAGAGCACTTTATTTTCCGCTTTTACTATTCTTTCTATATCTTCATCATGCACTACATTCCTTGTAAACATAAAATGTAAATAAACTCCCGCACCTGTTCTACTCTCTTGCATTGCCTTCATTCGTAATGTTTAAATCAGTCATGCTATTTTTCCTTTTAAAAATGATTAGGTACTGTTATTTTCAAAACGTTCATTTAAATCCTTTTTTGATTTGATTTTAAATCCCTCATTCAGAAGTTACCACATCTATACCATATACGATGCAAGTAGTACTTAGTCATCGGCATATAGAAGGCATATGAAGGGTTCAATCACTCTGTATTTCAATTTAGAATCTTTAAAATCCGTTAAAAAACTGTGCATGAATATGTTAAACAATAAGTAAAATCCTACTATCACTTAAGCATGAATTGATTAAAGGAACTCAAAATGATGGAGGACACAAAGTGAAATTTTGTAAAATCTCTTTTAAGCTGAGTGAAGATATTTAAAAAACTCACGTTAACTTAGATACTAATTTTTAGGATTATCTACTAAGTCTCTATTGTCTATTATCTCTATCGTCTAATAAGCAATACTTTCATGTATAACTGGTGTTTATGAAAACTAACCATCAACTAATAAGCATTACATAAAATATATTTCAAATTTTAAATATTTGAAAGCAATTGTTTTTATTAACACATATTCATTATCAATTACATTTACCAGATGTAAAGACCTCGTGGAAAAAGTTGAAGAATTGGAATCAAAAATAGACTCATTAATTGAAACCATAGAAACAAAAAATTCACAAATATCGTCATGTCAAGAAGAAACAAATGGATTGAGAGCAGAAATGGCAGTTGTAAATAAAGTAAGCATACAGTAATATTATATGTATTTTATACAGATCTGGAACTGACTATAAACCCGTAAAATTATTTTATTTCAGTTATTTTCTCAAGTATTACTTGGTTACAAAACAAAACAAGATTTGGATACGTTAGCACATAGGCTAGAAGAAAATCATGGTATTCTTACACAAATGGCCGAAAGAGAAAACGGGTCAGAAGTTTCGTCGGCTCTACCCAAACTACTATTAGAATTAGTAAGTCAAGTGGACGAACGCGAGCATTGTAGTGCAGAACCTTCAACAACGGATTATGAATCAGTAGACACGGAAATTGTGACAAAACAAGAGTCAGGTAAATTTTAATTAAAATCATAATTCTAAATAGTACAAAATCGATTAGCTTGTTTTTTCTTTTTTTCTACCTTAAGAGCCTGCCATGCCTGCATGAATAAAATCCATGAGTTGTGTTCACCATTCTCATTGCAAATGCTGACAACGCAGTATGTTGACCCACACTCTGGTGGCCTTGTGAGATGCTTTTTCACACCCCGATTGGGGACGTAAAAGGCATGACAGTCAATGTGACAGTGTAAGACTTACACAGTAATTGTCACCCCTAAATCATGGGCCTCCGGTCTCACACTCACCAACGAATCACGACAACACGGATGCTGGTGCTTTAGGTTGGTCTTCTGTGAGAGAAAAGTACTGCCCAGGTCGAGCCGGCCCGCTCGTGCTGAAATCAGCGTGGCTCTACTACGTAGAACCCTTACTACTGAAATGCTTATTACGTTATTCGGGATGTAGAAGCCTTCTCCTTCTAAAAAACTGTTAAGGGCTTGTAATTTAGCAGTTAGTGATCCTAACTAATGAGTAAAATCGCCATCCAGGACAAATAATTGCGTGAGCACAATCAATCTTTCTGTGTCTATGTATATTATTTTTATTATATGTATGTATTTAGATAATTTATGTGTCTCTAGTTATGGACTAGTTCCGAAGCCAAACTGTGCCCTTTATCAAGCGACTAAGTGATTTTTTGCGTGATCCTGTAACCTGTAAGAAGTTATTTTGGCATTTTTTCAGAATCTCTAAAAGCCACTACAGCTGTCGAAGATATTGTTGAAAAGCTTCCAAAAGTTTGGAAAGTTCTTATAGAACTTTTGAGTCACCAAAATGCATCTGATTCGGACTCCTCGGCAAAGGTTACAACATGTTATAAATCCGTTAATACAGCGTCAGGACCTGTTCTAGTGCCAAGTGTTAGTCAGACATACATCAGGCTAAAGGTAAGCGATGAACTCATTGCATTTATTGTTCTTAATTCTTCATCAAAATTATGCGTCAGTAATAACAGAGACAACATATATAAATAAAACTGTTTCATGAACAATATTTTGCAGCAACAAAAAATGTATAAGATTCTTGAATTTTGGTACTGAGCCAATCTCTCTCGTTGTTTTCGTGAAAACAAAATTGTTATTAAAGTAGTTATTACAATTGTGCTTGTTTTTGTTCTTAATCTCACGTCATTATTTTCTATAATTTCAGGATCTAATAATAGAAAAATTGGGTCTCATTAAAGAAGTCAATCGTATGAAACAACTTAATACTCACCTGGAAACGCGTTTAGAAGAACAAGAGCGCAGACTCTGCCTTGTTACGAGTGAGTTAAGTAAAACGTGGCATGTCGTGGGACGATTACGAAGGCATCATCATCAGCTACACACACATGAAAAAATACTTAAATACGAATTACAACAGAAAAGAAAGTTATTGAATGAACTTAAAGAGGAGCTGGAATATTGTCGAGAAAAGTGGGAACAAGCACGAGAGAAGAATACACAATCAGAAAAAGACTGGAGAAAGCTTAGAGCCGAGTTCTCAAGCAGAAAAAATAAATTGGGATCTCCATCCTTCAATAATTCTGGAGAAAGTGGATACAGTGACGAACGACCATCGGACGAATCATCTGAATCAAACGATGAAAGCGAATATGTCGCTGAACCGCTAATAAGATGCAAGAAGAAAGTTAGGAAATCTTTTGAAACTATTATAGACTCAAGTACTGATATCAACTTAGCTGCGGAAAGGGAAGATCCTACAAGTGACATGCTTGATGTAGCCGATTTACCTTTGGATACCCAAGAAAGTGAGGAAACTCACGCGTCATTATCGGAGCCCAGTAAGAGTGAAATATTTTCTAAGCAGGAAAAAATATGTGAAGAGACTGAAGATGAAATGGCTGATATTACTCATGATGACTCTGGCCCTGAAGAAGGAGATTCTGAAAATGCATTCATTGGGCAAACACATACTCTTCCTGATACTGTTGAAGAAAATAAATTAATTCCAGAATGTAGTACAACTATTCTAAAAGAAATTGATACAATAGTTAATGTGGAAGGGGAATTCACTACCATGCTGGATAATCACATCACTCATCTTAGTAGTGACTCAAACAATAATGAAAGCGAAAATACATCTACTGATATAGAGTCTGAGCTAAACAATACATGTTTAGAGCAGACTAAATCAAATGTCTTGGAACTTGAGGAAAGTATGACATTAGAACAAGTTGATAACGAAAAAGCTCAAAACCAACGAGTCTCCAGCAACTCTCAACAAACTACTAGAGAAATATCAACTCCAGATTTCAAGGCTATTCTTGAAAATGTAAGTAAACAAAATGAAAGACTTGCAAAAAAAGATAAAAGATTGAAACAATTGGAGGAAGACTGTTCTGTTGTAGTAAAAGATATATCAAGCACGTTAAATTCAGGAGACAGAATAATTGAAAAGTTAGACAGCCTGCACAATAAGCAAAAAATTTACACTGCAGAAGAAGAACAATCAAAAGAAGGTAGCCCTATTTTGGAAAGAGATGAATCGAGCCCCTCAACATCAAATGAGATAGACCATGAAGCTCGATTTGCAGCGCGTGATCTTCGATTGAAAAGATTAGAAGAACAGACGAAATCACTTGTGAATAAAGTGAACAAAACTACATCCAAAGGCATTAAGATTAACTACAAATTAGAAGAGTTACATAACATTTACGGTTCAGAAAATTCTAGAGCTGGCACACCATCTGGAGAAAATGAAGAAAAGAACAACGATTATGAGTCAACAGACGAGGATTGAAATAATTATTAATCGATGTTTTGATTTATGTATTTATAATTATTAAGAAAAACTACAATCGATGTACATGTTTATTTTAATTTATATCACAATAAAAAATATTTATATACCGCTTCAGGTACATTTTCTTTCACGACGTGCAACACAACAATATGTAATATTTTTCATAACATAGCTCACAACACCAAACTAATGGTCAAATTACACGTAGTTATTACACATAAAATCGTAATGTAATCGGAGTGCTCAAATCCATTTATATAAGTCAAAGTTACCTTAGTTAACTAAGTTATGGTTTACGTTAAAGCAATAAAGAAAACGTTAACCATTTTCAATCATCGATGTTCACATTATTATTAAAGGTTTTGTTATCAATGCCTTCTTTCACGGTCTTCACTTCAATAGTCCGTAACTGGTCATCAGGTGTAGATACTGATTTTACAGTTGCAATGTTTTTCAAGACTTTCTCTGGTGGCACACTATACAAACGCCATGCCCAAATTGATATTAAACACATCTCCACCAACATGATGCAATTTTGTATAACTGTAAATAAACAAATTAGTCATTTTAGATTCCTGTTACACACAATACTTTCGTGGCTAAAACACTATATAGTCATTTTATATAAAATTTGAATTGATTTCCCGAAACAACAGTTTCACCTCAAAAAACCATCAGGTTTGAGGCACCAAAACAATTGATGTGTGCGTAAGTCAGAAATATTTACGCTCACTAGTGTGCAATCAATGTTACTATTAATATCAGAGTTACCCCAAAAATAGGCAAATTGAATCGACTTCTTTCTTAAATCATTAAAACTTTATCCACCCAGAAAAAATATTTCTTGTTTTAATTTTCTGAACGGTAATTTAAAATAAGTTATAGATACACAACGAAACATTAAAAAAGTCAAACAGTAGAGATCTTTTAAAATTATTATACTCGTAGTATTGTTATAATATAAGGATTACATTTTTTACATATTTTCACCATATGTTCAATTAAATTTATTATAAAACTCAATGATACAGTGGTAGCATATTATTGCTAGGAAGAAACCTCGTTTCGATTTGGAAAACCTTTTTAATCATATTTTTTTTAATACCAGTAGGTATTACAAAATTTTTGTTTGAATGTAAGGTCCTTATAAAGTTAGGTATTATAAACTTATACACTTAGGACCTAGTAAACTATTATTCAAAGTACAACAATGGACAACGATGTAATTATGTTTATCATGCATTCAATTATGCATTAACCAGCCAATTTCAGCCACTGCGACCAGTCTCAGCGAAGGCCAATCAACTACGCATAAGATATTTTAGTGTACAAGTGTGTGTGTAAATACAGATGCACTCTCTGTTCCCTCACTCTGACAATTCGACAGGATGGTTATCCGACACGACCGGAGAGAAATCAGGCGCAGGACCGAGGGCTTCACGTGATTGCCGCGGCAACACTTTTTGACCTGACCGTGGAATCGAACCCAAGACCTCTCGAAAGGTGGTCGCATAGGCTAACGTTAATGATATCTTCGTTTTAATTATTTAGGTTGAAGCGAACTGAATAAAAGAAAGTCTACATAGAATAAATAAATAGTAAAATACCTTTCGTAATTAAGAAACAAATTTGATCTCATTTCCTTCAAGATACAAACTTACAGACTATCTATGTATAAAAAATAAATACTTACGACTGACAAAGACAACTGGATGTAAGTTCAGTAAACAAGGCCCGTGGATTAAATCTGCAAGAGACTTCGATATTCCAACTTGTACCTTCACAATAATCAGTACTAGTTGAATGCTTAAGAATCTCGCTTTTGAGTTAATGCCCAGTAAGGAGGCAGTACGAACGCACATTATAACACCCCACATCCCTGGGAGTACGGATGCAGCAACGAACGGTTGAAAGTATAAATAGTTGCGATTGTACAAATTCTGGAAATGAAAAGAGATTTAGAAGATGAAAGAAATAATGTGATTATTCGATAAAATGTACATTCCTAGTAGTAGATCAATGCTCATAGCAAATTTCGTTAAATATTCAGTTTCGATCCACAAATGTATATTCCCGTACTAATAAAGTTTTACAGTATTAGAAAGACTAGCAGACTGCAGATTCAACTTTCAGTCTAATTCTAGTATTTTAATGATTTTGATTGTTTTTTTTTATTTTAGAATTTGTCAAAGTAGCTGCCAATTTAGAGCCTGTCAAACTCTACTCCGCCTGATGGAAAGCATAAATAGAATCCAATAGTTGTGTTCACTATACTCATTATAAACAGTAGGGGTATTTACACTTTCTGATACAAACACTTTGTGCTGACTTCAAACAAATACAACGGTTTTCACTGTAGTGATAGTGAATTCATTTATGGTTGATAGATGGTAAGGTTAAACATTTCTTTGTTTACCAACTAGAGTTTCCCTCTAGTGTGATCGTAACTTAAAGAAATTTATTTATTGTACTAGGGAGGCATTCGTGGTAACTAAGCATATAATTCACCTAACAGCAGACGTATATTGATACCTATAAACAACTTGACCACACATTTATTGCATAAAGTTATCATCTATTACCATATAACTGTTAGACATTTTTACTAAACCCCATAGAGGGCTTTTGTTAATGAGTTTTATGCATTTGTTTACCTGTAAGACAGAGTAGGTCGGCGTCTACCAAAACAAATCTTTTAAGTCTCTCTAATCAATAACTACATAAACGAAATCTTTTGTTTCTCAGTATTATTTATAAAAACTCATATTTTTTTTCTATTTATAGCTATTAAATTAGATAGTAAAAATACTTACAAAATCTTCAGCCCATATTGCGAGAATAATTACATAAAGAAAAGCTTGAATGATAGGCATCTGCAGTACTAAGTAATGCAACCCCATCAGGCTTTTTCTGAAAGAGATAAACAATGGTTATAGAACTACAATGTAATATATATCTATTATATATATTTACAAAAAAAATATCATAGTGTAGGTCCTATTATTTTTCACTGGCTGACACGACAACATATTGTCTGTTCTGTAATTACGAACGTGTTTTTTTTATTACGGCTGACTCTACTCTGTCCGATAGAAAGCATGAATAGAATCCAAGAATGGTATAGTCTTCATACTCATTGCGAATGTAGACAATGCGATATGGCGACTCATACTGTGGCGGCCTTTAAATTTTGTGTAAATTCGATTGATTGATTTTACTGGAATGATAAATAGAGTCAACGGATAAAGGTATCTGTAAATGATTTACTTGCAAAAATAAATATCATTTATCATAGAACTTATAAGGGGTATTTTCCGTCCCACCCTTGTTGAGTCTATTATCAAATTATAGACTTTATTCCATTTAAATATAAATTACTAGATCAGTATCGGATAGTTACAATAGTGTTAATTATGACTATAAAATTAGTGTCTCTGGTATTAATTACAATAAAAGCTTTGGGTAGTAATACTTTTTCAATTATCCCCACACACCCCAGTAGTTTTCTACTAAAATAATTGTGGTAATCATACCTAATATAGTTTTAATAACGACAACGTTTCATACATAATATGATGTACTTCTAGCCGATTTCGGCTACAGCGTCGAGTCTTAACTGAGACCAGCCACATACCTACGTAGGAGATATTATAGTGTGTAAGCGGGTGCAAAAACATAGGTGCACTCTCTGTTCTCTCACTCTCACAATTCGATGGGATGGTTCGATCGGAGAGATCAGGCGTAGGACCGATGTCTTTACGTACTCAAAGAGGTACGTGGGTTAAGACCGCAAGTTCCAAACTCCGGTCTGTTATGAAATAACCAGAAAACCAGAAAAACTCAATAACACTTTTTGACCCGACCCGGAAATCAAACCCAAGACCTCTTGATCGGCAGTCGCATACACTAACCTTGTATAGTTATCGGGTAATCGATTTACAATGTCGTACTATAAGGTACGATAATTACGACTTTTTATATTGCCGCGCTGCATTATGGAGAATATTTTTAGTCTTATTGACGATGCAGTGACTTGTAAATCACGTGCATATGCCAAAAGACAATATAAAAAAACGCTTTTTCTTTTTTTAACGTGTGGAAACCCTCTCGGGCCGTCACCCCACCGGGGTTTACAGCGTAGTGGTGTGTCAGAATCGGACCGACTAAAACCACACGGTGTGCCACTCTGCGCCTGAGATAGGAGGGATCCGGGAACCGCTGCTATTATGACATCCAGATCCCTCCTAGCACCTGCCCGCCAAAGCGGGCACCATCTGGTGCCCACCACCACCACCATACACACGCGCACGTCACCTCCTCGCGGCTGGCCACTATAGCGGATGGAGGGGAAAACCCGTCCCGTCCACCCGCGGCCACACTCAAGGCGGCATGAAGCGCTGGTATGCGCGCCTCCGCCGCCCGGCTCGCCGGCGGCGAATTGGGTCCGAGTGGATATCGTCCTCCCGGGCCTTCTCCGCCGCCTCCTTCCGCGAAATTACGTCTTCACAGAAGGTTGCGACCGCGGTAAAACAACTGTCGCTACCGGCCATGGAGCGTATGACGGCCGGTAGCGAGAGATCTCCTCCAATAACTGCAGTGAGGACCCCACGCTGCGCCGCCCAGGCGGAACAAACCGCTAGCGTGTGCTGAGCCGAGTCCTCACTGCAGTCGCAGTGGTGACAGGCGGAACTCAATTCCCTCCTGGCGACCGAGTGCAGATACTTCCCGAAGCAACCGTGCCCGGAAAGGACCTGCGTCAGTCGGAAGGAAAGGGTCCCGTGCTGCCGCCCTGCCCACTCGGCGATGACCGGCTGGAGAGCCTCCACGGCGGCAAAGCTAGCACGTGGAGCCTCCAGCCGGGACGACCAACGAGCCATTGTGGCTCGACGAGCGGCCTCTCGCCACTCGCGTTTCTCTTCGGGCGGCGGCCGTATGCCGCTACCCGCCCGGAAGTCAACCGTCCGCCGATAAACTTCGGCGAGCACTTCCGCCTCCAAATCCCACGGGGGAGTTCCGGCCAAGGCGCACGCCGCCTACGTCGATATGGTGCGGTAACCGCGTATGGCTCTAACCGCCAATATCCTCTGAGGGCGCCAGAGGCGAGCCCTATTCTGGGCGGTCAGAGCCGCCGCCCACGCTGGTGCACCATACAGCGCCATTGACCGGACAACCCCCGTGTATAGCCGTCTCGTCGCGACGCTAGCTCCACCCAGATTGGGCAAAAGTCGCCCAAGGGCAGAAGCAGCGCCGACCAGCTTTGGAGAAAGCTGTCGGAAGTGCTCGTCGAAGAGCCACCTGCCGTCGAGGATTAGGCCCAGATACTTCATCCGGGCCTGAACCGGTACGAGGACCGAATTGACCAAGATGGAGGCACCGGAGGGTGGACCACGACGGGGCCCATGGAACAAAAGGGCCTCCGTCTTGTCCAGGGCCACCCGCAAACCCAGCGCCTCAATTCGCCCGACCACCAGAGAGACACCCGTGGTGGCCAGGCGCGCCGCCTCTTGAAAGTTCATCCCCCGGGCCGTGACCAATGTGTCATCTGCCCAGTCGTATCCCATGTTCCACAGGAGTGGTCCGAGGACAGACCCCTGTGGAACACCGCACGACATGAGCCGCCGCCTCAGAACACCGTCTCGGTCCTCGTACATGACGGTACGCTCCTCAAGATAGTCTGCCACAAGCCGCCTCAGGTACTTTGGCACCCCATGGTAGTGGAGTGCTTCCCTGATGCAGCTAAATGGCAGACTATTAAATGCGTTGGCGATGTCCAACGACACCGCCAACAGCACGCCGCCACAGCTCACCGCCTCTTCGGTAACGGCCCTCAGGCGCAACACGGCATCGACCGTCGAACGCCCCGCCCGAAAGCCAAATTGGGCTTCCGACAGATCGGGGCCCACCTCGCAGAGGTGCCGGACGATGCGGGCAGAGAGTATCCTCTCAAACAGTTTACCCGCCTCGTCCAGCAACACGATGGGCCTATAGGCCGCTACCGATTCGGCTGGCCGTCCCGGCTTCCTCAATAGGACCAGCTTCCCGCTTTTCCAGCACTCAGGGAAGCGTCCGGACGCCAAGCTAGCGTCCAGGACCTCCCTGAGGCGGTCCGACATATGTTCGAGGGCTCGAGCCAGCACTCGGGCAGGTATCCCGTCCGGCCCGGGGGCGGTGCTCTTAGAGCGGATCCGTAGAACAACCGCCCCTACCTCCGATTCCCTGACGGGCGGAACATCGTCCTCGTTCCCCCCGTCGTCTCCGACCATGAAGGCCATCGACGGGGGTGTGTGCTCCACCCGCTGCGGGAAAAGGCCCTCGACCACTACCCGCAGGAAGCTGGGCTGGAGTGTCTCTGTAAGGGGGGGGCCCGACGTGCGGAGCTTTTGCCGCGCCGCACGATAAGGGCGACCCCAGGGGTCACGATCGAGACCCTCCAGCATCTCCTTTCTCTTAATTTCTTTGGCGCGGCTTATGGCCAGCTTCAGAGTTTGCCGCGCCTCTCGGTACTCTTCATGAAGCTGGACCTCCTCGCCTTCTTCGCGGTGTCGCCGCCGATTACGGGTGTAGGACCTCCGGGCACGAGTACAGGCCGCGCGGAGGTCCGCCAACTCCTGGGACCACCAGTAAACCTCCTTCCGTGGAGGCCGACAACCTCGGATGCGAGGCATGGCCGCATCGCAGATTTGCGTAATTACATCGCGAAAGCGACCAGCCCCCATATCGACCTCCTCGGTCGGAGCCTGCGGAGACAGCCAAGAATGAATGATGGCTGCCTCCTCTAGTAGGTCCCTGTTCAATTTAGCTACAGCCCACCGCGGAAAGCGAGAAGGACGCCGCGCCATGTGACCCCTTCTGGGGTCCTGGGACCGGGAGAGCTCAAATCGGATATAGAGATGGTCCGAGAGCGTCTCAACCTCTTCCAGGACACGCCAGTTCCTTACTCGTGCGGCGAGGGCAGGGGTAGCGAACGAAAGGTCCACTATCGACCCTCCCTGCTGTCGCACGCACGTGTTGGTGGAGCCCCTGTTTAGTAAACAGAGGCCCACCGAGGCCGCCCACTCCTCTACGGCTTCGCCCCTAGCGTCCGTCCTGGGGGAACCCCACGCAATGGACTTTGCGTTGAAGTCCCCCAGCACTAAGACGTGCCCAGACGTTAGACGCCGCATCGAGGTTTCCAAGTTGTTAAGGAAAACCTCGAAGTCGCTCAAACTCCGGTTGGGGGAGAAGTAAACACCATATACGGTGATTCCCCCCCACTCGGCAGCAACATATCCAGTGCCCTTGTCTCTTAGCGACAAGGGCGGGGAATGAGCCGCCGAGGAGCCGACGACTGCCACGGAACCGTCCCGGTCACCCAACCAGTTTGGACGGGGAGGAACGTAATAGGGTTCCGCGGCTACGGCAACCCCGATCGACCACTGCGCCATGGTTTGCAGGAAAAGGTCCTGCGCCGCGGCACAGTGGTTCAGGTTCGTCTAGACCAAGAGGTTGAAAACTTGGGCCATTACTCGACCGTCTCTACATCCTCCTCCATGGGCGACGATGCCGGCGTGCGGACGACATCGGGGGCAGCCTGGGCCGACTGGCTAGTCCCCGACGCTTGTCGAGAATTGCGGGGAGGTTTGCAACCCCCCTGCCCAATCTGGTGATTGGCGGGTTTATTACCCGCCGCACACGCGGGGCAGTGAGGGGCGGCAGAACAATCTGCCGCCTTGTGCCCCGGTCGACCGCAACGGAAACATAGTCCGCTGCAATCAATGTAACTTACACACTTGGCGCGTGTGTGCCCCGATGCCAGACATTTGTAACATCTCATCGGTCTCGCCGCCAGGATTGTGATCCTAGCGCTCACGAAACCGACGAGAAGTCTGCCAGCGTCGCCCAAAATTTTGGCCGACGCTACGGGACAGCTCACCCACACTGCGCCAAGTCCTCCTGGACCGGGGCGGATGGTGCCGACTCTAATGTTGTCCGCGTTGCATCCCGTCTTCTCTCTTATTGCAACGTGGACATCTTCGGCCGTTATCGAGTCGTCCAGGCCCGAAACGCGCAGCTCCGCGCACTTGGTAGGCCTGGCGATCTTTACACCATCCGTGGCCTCAAATATACCCCGCAGCTTATCGGCAAACGTGTCCGCACTCTTTGCGCCTTCGGCACCAGGGAACTCGAGGACTCGAGCTCCTGTCTGGGCGAGGCGCATTCTGACTCCTACTGTCCCAAAAGTATTCATGGCGAGACTGTCCCGGGCCCTCTTGAAAACAGCAGCATAGGACAGCCCCCCATTAGCCGCCTCCGGCGATACTGTAATTACTACAGCCGCAGATTTTGGCGGCTGTAGTTTCCGTGGCTTCGTCTTCTTAACCACTACCACCAGTGGCGACTGCGGAGTCGATGCTGCGTCCTTGGCAGCCCTCCTATCGCGCTTTCGGGACTTTTTAGTCCCCCCGACTACCTTCCATCCATCGGTGGACGGGGCAGACGTGGAGGGGTCAGATGCAGGTGTCGGAGTGGGAAGCGGCGGGAACTCTGCCCTCGTTTTTGCGGCGATCTTAGGGCGGGTTTCAGATGCAGATATTTTTGCTACAGCCTTCTTTGTTGCCGCTTTTGTTGCTCGACCTGATTTCGAGGTGGACGCAAGTGTTGCCGCCGCATATGACACTCGACCATCTGGAACGGGAAGTGGAGCCGGCTGCGACTTAGTCTTCGCCCTATCCGCTGCTAGTGATGGGCGAACTACGGGGGCCGGAGGCAGCCTCGCCTCCAGTCCCGCGAGACGTCCGTCCAACATATGTCCCACTGCGTCAAGTATTTGGCGCAGGTGGACATCAGATACGTCATCAGGACCGTGATTAGGCGCCAACCGTTCTGAAACTGGGCCCCGCCGCTCAGGGTGTTCCGTTTGTGCTCTAAAATGAGCAAACTGACTGCTGAGCTCAGCCACCTGTCCCGTCAGGCGGTCGTTAGCCGCCTGAAGGCGAGCCACATCACCAATAAGGGTTGTGACAACCTCTGCGATAGCGGAGGAGGAGTCCTTAAGGGCCCTAACGAATGGGCCCTTAAGGTTTGTAGATTTTGTGGCCGCTTTGTTGATAATGGCCACAGCTACGTTCGCCCTCTCCTGCAGGGACACCGGGCCCTGGGCTTCAGAACCCTCCACCGTTGGTTCCCGAATTTTTTGGAGCAGATCTGCGATCTCCTCCTCCACTACACATTCACCCTCCACCCTGACTCTCCTATAGGCTGCCGCCTTAGAGAAAAGGGAGCCTGAGGGAACTGAGACTGGAGTGCGTGACCTTCCTCTGCGGCTAGTAGCCACTTTGGTCGGCAACCACTCCTGAGAATTTTCACCTTCTTCGTCTGTGGAGCGTCCGCGTTTCCGATTATCGCGGATTTCTACCTCCATTAGCTCCAATGCTTTAGGTGTTGCACTGGAGTCACCTCTGTCTGTCGGAACGGCGGATTTCGAACGTAACCGATTCGATCTCCGCAGGCTCCCGGAAGCAAGACTAACTTCAGTGAGCCCCAATGAGATCGGCGTCTCACGCTCTTTTGCCGTTTCGTTCCCCTTCTTATTCTTCTCCTTTTTCTTCTCTATTTCCTTCTTTTCTTCGTTTCTTTTATTGTTAGTTGTAAATATATCCATAATTGTTCCCACGCGTGGGGGAGAACTAAAGGTCGACCCGGGCAGAGATCCCCCAATACCCGGGCAAGCGTAAATTTGTGCGCAACCGAGGGGTCCGCAGGTGCCTCGGCTGGGGGTGCGCTTGCGACTGAACTACCCATCAGCCATGCATCCCCTGGTCACGCACCAGAACACGGGATTCGGGGTAATTTTTTATAGAGGTTTTCTTCCTCGCAGTCCGGGCGGCTAAGCCAAGACCCTCGTCCCCGATCGGAGTCGCGAGGCATAACCACGACACTCCTTTCGGGACTACGATATGCCGACGGCGGCAGGGAGACAGCGTCTCCTGATGCCTGCTCGGTGGTAGTGTGAGTACACACCGAGCCCGTCCTTCTTTTCCACCGCTGAAAGCGGAGGAACTCCGACCCTAGAAAGGGTCCCACCATCGTGATTTTTTACCGAGGTTTTCCTTCTCATTGCTCCGAAGAGCGAAGAACCAACAGAGGATCCGACAGAAAACGGCCGCTCTGTTGGACCAAGTTTCGGCCGAATTGCCGAAGAAAATGGCTTCCTCTTCGTGCTAGAATATTAGCCGTTGGCAGTGATAAACACCACCACCGCTAACGTTTCCAGGGTGCACCACGTGGAGGTTTTCTAGCCCAGCACCCCACGCTAGACCAGCCTTACTGAACCTACAACATTTTTCTTTTTTTAAAAAAAAGACAACGCCCGCGCTAGGAATAAACCGTGTGTCGCGGGGGACTTTACAAACATTCAAGAAACGGACACAAAGAAAACCCAGACTCAGAACAACAATTCGCAGTCACGCAAAGTGTTGTCCCACGTGAGGTTCGAACCCATATATCACTCAGCGTAGTAGAGAGCGGTGTGTAGTAGTTTGGCAGCAGTAGTGGCGACCGCTTAAACCACTAGGCCTACCGTGCAGTCGGTGCAACATTGAACTCCGTAGTAGGTTCAGTAAGGCTGGTCTAGTATTTTTTTTTGTATATAAATTTATAATATTAAAATATTTTACAAATTTACACACACAGGACAATTCCTGTAAATTAGTTTGTTGTTGTTCACTCATGATTGCATGAGTATATTTAATTCGAAGAATGGAATTTTCTGATATATTTTTTTTATATTGTCTTTTGGCATAGAAGGATACAATCAATCAAAAAACTCTTGAACTAAATATATCAAACTTTTGTTATTTCGAAGAGTAGAGTCGAGATAATAATATCAATACGATACCATTAAGACTTTATTCTTGTGTTTTTAATCAATATATGACTCAAGCGCAGGTGTTGATTAATTGAAGTTCATGCCTACATTAAAATACCTACACTTAAGTACAACATTCCTTGTTGCAAATAACTCCATTCGTACACAATTTTAAATAGTTCTCGTAATAAATATGAATCAATCAGCATCATCATCATCAACAGCCCACTGCTGGACATAGGCCTCTCTTAAAGTGAATATACGAGGGGGCGTTTTTAAGTTCGCGGAATGGAGGGTATTGAGTAATAATAAAAACACAAAATTATTTTTCTTTTTCTATATATTCCCCTGCAACACGAATACATTTTTCAGATCTTTCAATTAGTTTTTTTATTCCCTCTTAAAAAAAAGTTTTATATTTGTCTGAAAAATACGCCGAAACCGCCTCCTTAACCTCCTCATCAGTTGAAAATTTCTTACCACGTAATTCTTTTTTCATTTTTGGAAAGAGATAATAATCACTCGGAGCCAAATCTGGACTGTAGGGTGGGTGATTCAAAATATCGAAGCCCACCTTATGCAGGGCAGCCAGTGCGACTCGGCTCTTGTGAACGGGAGCATTGTCATGCAATAGCAGGACACCTTTCGTTAATTTTCCCCGTCTTTTTTCTTTGATGGCTTCTTTTAACTGTTCTAAGATTGAAGCGTAGTATTCCCCCGTTATAGAAATGCCTTTATCTTTATAATCTATCAATAATATTCCTTCTGAGTCCCAAAAAATCGTTGCCATGAGTTTCCCAGCCGACTGTGAAACCTTAAATTTCTTGGGTGGTGCTGTGCCCTTTTTGTGCCACTGCATGGAGTCTTGTTTAGACTCGGGTTCATAATGATGAACCCAAGTTTCATCCCCAGTAACAATTTGATTCAATACGCCATCCTTGTCTTCATTGCAGAGGTCCAAAAACGCACGTGAACATTCCACGCGCTGTTGTTTTTGCAATGGCGTGAGCATTCTCGGCACCCACCGTGCGCTAACCTTAGTCATGCCAAGATGATCGTGTAAAATTTTAAAAATTGTTGTATCCGATACTCCAACCATTTCTGCGAGTTGTTTCTTTTTTAGTCGAGCATCTTCCAATACATTTTTTTCTACTTTTGCAATAACTTCTGGCGTAGTCACCTCAACGGAGCGCCCCGGCATCGGGTCGTCTTCAAGTGATTCCCTGCCTTGTTTAAATAAACTATGCCACTTGTAGACCATTGTTTTTCCTGGGCAAGAATCCCCGTAAACCGATGACATCTCATTGAGTATGGTTTGAACAGACTTTCCTTGCTTAGTAAGGAACTTTATCACCGCACGGAATTCAATTTTCTCCATTTTTTTCACTTCGTTCCCGATTAAAATACTTGGTCAACGATAGTTTAATAACTAATGATCCAATCACAACAAATTTTACTTTGCAGACTAATTATGAGTCACTGAATACGGTAGGCATCAAAAGAGCGCGTTTACCCGCCTTTTTCACTGTCATTCCGCGAACTTAAAAACTTACCCTCGTATGTTTATTATTGTTCGAACTTGAAATGACAACATTTGACAGACACAATTGCTTTCTTACACTTACACGTGAACACACTCATAGTTGAAATCTAGAAAGTCAGGGATTATCGTCTGCCCTTCTTATAAGAGAAGTCAAACATATAGTGGGATAGGTTGATATAATAAAAGTTAAAATTCGCATATATGTTGTTAGTTTAAAATTTCTAGATACAAACAAAACGTATTTATTTTCACTCATTTATTTACAGTTTATGCACTTTGTATATCAGCGGACTTAAACCTTTGGGTGGTGTAGAAATGTTGTAAGAGAGGTGCACTGAGGTTGCACTATCAACGAAAATATAAACTTACTTTGATATCTTCGGTCTTGGGAGAACACAACATGGCCAGCAACAGCATGGTAGCACCCGCGTCTCTAAGTTTGAGTCACCAATTCGTCTGTAAATAATTCAATAATCTCGTTATTTTGGTACAGTTAGGGTCAATTTCACTTGCGGATATAGTCCCTGATAGACTGTTTTAAACTTATCTGGCGGATATCTACAGATTTCAGTTTCACAAGTCTAGGATAGACACAAATATGTCAGATGACCGTCAACTTTTATCTGTTAAATACTGTTATATGGCAGATAGCTATCTGAAGCTTTATCAAAATCATATCAGCTTGTGATATAATGAAACATGATCTGCTTTATACTTTGGAAGGATTCGAAGTCATTTTTTCTTTACCAACAATCATCCTGATTATGTTAAAAACATTTATTCGGCACCGATAATAAGCGAGAATTGCCGACTGGTAAACCAGAAGTTGTGGTTTCGACTCCCATCACCATTTTTTTAAGAGCCTGCTTAAATGACTACTCTGCTTGGTGGTAATCATGAAAGAATTCAAGTTTTCGTCATTATACTCATTGCGAATACAATAATGCAGTTCAGTAACCCACACTATAGTGGCCTAGTGAGGTGCTATTTCACGCCCCGCTTGGGAACGTAAAAGGCATGACAGTCACCGTGGCCGTGTTATCAGGCTCACACACTTGAAATCCGGCATTTCAATGAATTGC
Organism: Hypercompe scribonia; assembly: GCA_949316085.1. Classification (NCBI taxonomy): domain Eukaryota; kingdom Metazoa; phylum Arthropoda; class Insecta; order Lepidoptera; family Erebidae; genus Hypercompe; species Hypercompe scribonia. The sequence continues at coordinate 9,452,570 of OX438981.1, read as the reverse complement.
AATCCGGCATTGCAATGAAATAAGGTTTATTATAAAACTTATATTAAGTATTAATACCTTAATGAGTTTAATTTACCACTATTGGGTTAGTGCTATAACTGATTTCACAAAAAACAGCCTTAAGAATCAGCTTTACGTTCTTTATCGACAAATGTATGTTTGTCGTCTTTGGTGAGATTTTTTTTATTACATTATTAATTGTTTTATCATCAACATGTTTTCCTTTACGTGTAAGCTGTTGCCGTCTACCACATATACATATTACTAAGCTTTATTGTGATACTGTAACACAACATAATTTTCAAATAAATCAACTCAATAATACTTAGACCATCCCAAAAGATAAAACCAGTTTCAAGAATAGGCTTCACAAAAGGAAAGGAAAATAGACTTCAATATTCAAAGTTCATTGAATTGATTTCAATTGTTATAAGTTTCAAATGACCGTTATAAATCACCTAAGACGACAAGGGTGACCCTTACGTCGTTACATCGATGCTGATAAACTGACTACCTATACCTGAATAAAAAAATCGTGAACAAGAAATATTTCTTCACGGTGCGAGAGATGCTGTATCCTCTCATATAAAAGAAGGAATTTATTAACAACATTTCATTGGTTAAAACTAGGAATATGTGCGTCTTTAATATATATTAGATATTAAAGACGCACATATTCCTAGTTTTAACCGATAACTAGTTCACTCTTCGAACTCAATTCGCTCTTAGTTTTTTTAGTTTTTTAGTTTTACATAGGTCCGATACCAGTCATTCTGTGGCAAAGCTGATATTTAATTAAAACAGGTTAAACTAGTAGCTAACTCCTGAACTAAATGGTTCTTTCTTCTTTCCTGTGCAAATCAGTTAAAGCCTAGAACTCACTACCAGCGCATGCGTTTCCCTCCCACTATGACCCCGAGTCCTTTAAGAGAGGCGTGAAAAAGCATCTCACTAGGCCGCCATAGTGTGGGTCGGCATACTGAATTGTCTGTATCCACAATTAGTATGACGATCACTACTCTTAGATTTTATTCATGCTTTCCATTAAACAGAATAGTCACTTTGGTAGGCTATTATAATAAATTTAAAAAAAAACTTGGGATTGATAAAGGTTAGGAAGATGAAGATGATTTGCGTCTTTAATAAATAGAAAGAGTTAATTAAAATAACAAATATAAATTGTTCTACATATTTTTAATGCAAATCGAGTTCATGTGAATTGTATGCATGATAAGAATAACTACCTCGTAAACCTTTATGCGAAGTACGACAATAGACAACTATTGTCGATTTTGAATAAAAATTTATGAGTTCTTAAACATATAAGTCAATATTATATTCCCTATATTTACAATCCTTAGGATCCTTTACATAGAATAGCTTACAATTCAATTATTTAGATGGACCTGATGGTCTAATGCTTTGTAGGCCTAACGGCTAAACAGAATGTTGTGGGTTTGATCCCACTCAGTACAAATATATTTGCATATTTGCGGTAAGTATACTTATTTATTGTCTCTGTGTAAGTTAGTTATCTTTAATATGTATGTATTAAGAAATATTTAAGTATGTTTGTCAGCAGTCTGTTTAATGTCTGCCTAATTTGAAACCAGACAGCCGTATGTGAGAAGTGTAAGGTAAAAAATTAAAAATACATGGTAACAATAAAAAAATATAGTTTTTATTTATTTCATTTGCAACTGTATTTTTTTTTTCTTAGCGCACTTGGACTGACCTTACACTTTATTCTCGTGTTCGTGATAAATTTTGCGTGAATTGTGAAAAAAAATGCAGACAACTTATAAATAATAGTAAATAAATATTTCGGCTATTTAACACACAACGCCATCTAGTTTCAAACTAAGCAGAGTTTGTACTATAATAACTAGACTGACTGATATATTAGTTATTTACTTATTTTTTTGTAAATACACACATATTATACATAGTGAACACCAAAATTCCGAAATAAGTATTTGCAGATCATAGAAACATTTGGTCCAACCCGGGAATCGAACCCGAGACCTTGAGGTCTGAGGAAAGCGACTGCTGTGCTCAAGCACTACCACAAGCGCTACCACTATGCTATCAAGGCTGTCACATAGATTGTGACAGCCTTGTGCTGCATAAGTTTCTTCTTCAATTATCTTTGATCATTCAGCTTTCTCTTTTACGCACTCCTTCACTTCATTTTAAAATGGTTTTGGCTTCTTTTGGAACATAACATGCAACGAAAAACATTTGGAAAGTTTTGCAACTCTTTTTCTGCAGGGTACTTCACCTTCCGCCGTCTCTTTCTGCGAGCAGGTTATGCTTGCGACGGCGATGGCGGAGCAGTACCGGGAGCGGTTCAGAACTTTCCCGGTCCGCCAGGTCCGGGAACGGGTTAGGTACCACAGAAGAGTCAGGCGCCGGAGATCATTAGACGATCTCCGTCCTCCATAAGTGCAAGCTTGGGGGTGACAGATGAGGTCATCTATCACCTTATCAGAAGCAAGCCGAGTTGGCAATGCGAGCGCTACGGACTGCGCGCACCGTGTTGAGGGTGGCAGTAAAGAAACCATGAAGTTTCCACACAGGTCACTTACAACCGTAGGTGACGCGAGGTACGTCGAGGTTCCAGGGATTTCCTTACTAGGGTTCACCTGGTCCCCTGGCTACTAGTACCTGTAACGGCGTGCGGTTTCTGATCGGTTTGAGTCCGATATAACTGCCCTTCGGTGGTATCCGTGAGGATTTCCACATAGTGAAAAAAAAAGGCGTATTCCACCTTAATCACATTAATATTCCCTTTTCCTTACATATAGGTTTAAGCCAGACATTTAAAAAAAACATCTCCCAAATATAGTCATATTTTTGCCACAATATTTTGGAATTTTTTCACATGAATTAGATAAAAAGTGTTGAAGTTTCTTTTTAAATTAAAAAAATAAATCAGTATAACTTATATTGTAACAAAAAACTGCAATTTTGTTATTGTACAAGAAATTTTATTATCTATAGTACACCTATCATGAAATTTTAAAGCATAGAATCTTTATGTCATTATGAAATTATATTTACATGAGCTTTACACCCTTCAGATAGTGTAATTTTATGTTCTAACGCGATCAATTAAGTTTAATAAAACATGAAAAAGGGTGATTACGTCAATTGCATTTATTAGCGTGTTAACATAACATGAGGACATAAATTTTGCGTGTGGTGAGCCCTTTGGCCTTGAGTTTGCGTGTACATAATAATTTGGTAACTGCCATGTTCCAAATAAATGTTCTTACCTGAATTATGTGACATCAGATAAGAACGTACTGGCTAAATCGTTTTCTGATTATTTACTTTTAAAATGAGCGTAAACATTTAATAAATGTAGGTCTTCGAAGCGTTACAAACAAACCCTAACAAAAATAAACTAACTCTTGTGTTTATCATAATACTCAGGATAATCAAAAATAAAACATAATAAACATTTCGCAAAGCTAACCTTCTACAGTCACTTGTTTGTGAGGCTTAACTCAAATCAGTGTATAAACCTATGTACATTATATTGATGTTAATGGCATATTTTGTATCATGATAGTATCTCTTACACATATTACAACAAAATGTTTTAATCGTGAAGTCTTGTAAATTCAATATTTATAGTATACGAATCCAATTATTTGCATTGAAACTACAGTCAGTATAACACAGACAGAGAGATCTATTTCCATCATCCAAGATTTCCAAGATCAGACGTACGTTGCACGATTCCGTGGTTTCATTCCCCTTTGTTATAATAATTGCCAATTTTGTACACCACCAAAAAATAATACCTCAATATATCCACACGCGGAAGTGTGTTTTAAGTTTCTATACAAATTGATTATAATGATTGATACATTAAATTGTTTTTATGACGTATAATAGTCCAAATACGACTGAAACGATATTCAATTTGTAAGAAAATAATTAACTTCCTTATACATCGACGACTTATGTACATAAATGTCATGATATTTTAGCAACTTTGGTTCCCGTAACACTATAGCTGGTAACATTATAATTATAGGATGGGCCAAGAATTCATTATCATTTGAATCTAACATCCCGCGCAAACATGTTACGCGAGTTCTTGGGACCGATGCTACGGGAATTTGCTGGCTACAACCGTAACACATGGTTTCAACAAGATGGAGCCACTTGTCATACATCCAATGAGTCCCTGCCGGTAGTCAACGACATGTTTCCGGAAAAGGTGATTGCCAGACGAGGCGACATTCCACGGCCATTTCTTTTATGGGGTTATTTAAATAATTGTGTCTAGATTAATAAACCAACTACTCTACGTAAACTAAAAGAAAAATCAGCGAAGAGATGTCGGTCATTTCGCGGTCTCTTTGCTGACGAGTATTCGAATATTTCGGTGCTCGCTTGATCACACAAGTGTTGTTCACAAGAGTTCACAAGAGTGCAAACATGAAAAAGGGGGTTATTTACACGATGTAATTTTTAAAAAATAAATACCAACTAATTAGCTTTCTTGTAAATAAACAATTTTTATAATATATCAAATGGTTTTTATACAATTTTTTATGGTTATCTAATATTGGCTAGCAAGGCTAAACGTTGATCCCAGAGATTTCACAGTGATTTCTTTATAATTGACGGTTCCGATTGGTCATTGATCGGAAGATTTCTCACAACTGAGTGATTAACCTAATTAAATGCAATAACTATACGTAACTTACTGTGATTTTGAAATGCATAGCTAAATCGAAACTTCGTCAAATTGATATTGAGAGATTTAATGACAAGAGAAAAGGTACTGAATACAGTTAATAAGGCGATTGTACTATTGTAATACTTTAATATTATTAGGTCCCGTATGCTATTAGGTACCTTATTTATATGTTAAATACTAGATTTCGGCAAATCAAAGGGCAAATTTTTCTTTAATTTGCCTTTGATTTGAAAAGTTGACTTTGGTTTGATCCTATATTAAATAATATAGCAATTCTTTACACACTTTGCTAGGTAGTAGAGCCACTCTGATTTCAGCACGAGCGGGTCGGCTCGACCGGGGCAGTACTACCCTCCCACAGAAGACCAACCTAAAGCGCCAGCATCCGTGTTGTCGTGTTTCGTTTGTGAGTATGAGATCGGAGACCCATTGATGCAGAGGTGACAGTTATCGTGGTAACTGTGTAAGCGTCATACTGTCACGATGACTGTCATGCCTTTTACGTTCCCAAGCGGGGTGTGAAAAAATATCTCACAAGGTTGCCATGGTGTGGGTCACCATACTGCATTGTCTGCATTTGCAATGAGTTAAGTTTGCAAAATTACTATGAGACGCTTCTGAACGACACGTCTGAACCTAACTACCTACTAATTTAATTAAAATATTATTAGAATATGTGCTTGGTACCTAAAATCTGTTTGAAGTCAGTGCCAAGCTCAATAAAAAAGTATTTGATAAGTTGCGTACGTCCGCCCCCGCCACACAGATTACATATTATCATAATTAATTAACTTATTCAAGCTATTTTTGGGAGAACTACATTTCTTTATTTAATTTTGTATGAGCTGAAATTCAAAAAAAATCTAAATCGTTGTTATTTAGTCAGCCGTACCGTATATAACATTCGTCACCAGTTCAAAGGTTACCGTTGGCTATAGGATATTTTTTTTAATTAATAGAAACTGCTACATAGGTTTTTCTGCAACTTATTCTTTTATTATATTAAATAAATAAAAGAAAGAAAAAGTATTTGTGTATCTCACATACATTAGTATACAAAACTATATACAGAATTATGTATAATATCAAGATAGTGGCTCACTGTGACGAAGTTCTGTGATTCGCCACAACAAAGGACCATAAAAACAAATCTTTGTACATTATATTTATCATAATAAATTGCACATGCAGACCAATATACCAAATAACTAAATGCGAGTACAAAGGTGCTTTTACACGGATCGCTATCAATAGATAAGTTGGTGAATTATAAAGATCAAAGAACTTTGTTTATTAAACCATAATTTATAATCGATTAGCATGGATTACTAAATATTTTATTTATTAGGTAACGATTTTTCAACCAATATTAGTAATTCAAAAAAAACTTGAATCAATAACAATTATTAGAAAGCAAGACGGATTGAAGGATATCATAATTTCAGGTCAATTCAATAGTTTTTTAGGCACAAAATTCTTTGAAACAAATATTGTTTATATAGATATTTTTGGGTTCTTGAAAGTAAAAAATAAACAAAGATTTTAATTTAGTTGTTAGAATCAGCAAAGGTCAACGAAAGCAGAGGTCTTCTCTAAATTAACCTATTAATTCATTTCATTTAATAAGTAGGCAATACTGACCTGACAATTTGGTCCATTCCACCACATTCTGCGATGAGTAGACGGAAGAAGTTAAACAACGCCACTGTCACAATCTGCTGCGATATGGCTTCAGCCGGGATCCGAAACCGTGGCAACACTATTGTGATGAAAGCTCCTGTTGCAACAATCTAAACAAACATTTGTAATATATATTCTCCATATAAAAAATTTAAGTTCATTTGTGTACGTTCAAAAACATGACAAAAATCTGCACCGATTGCGCTCACATTTTGACTAGATAAATAATATTCATTTCGCTTCAATGCAACGACAGTATGCCACAGTGAAACTTGGCAGGGTACAAGTAATACATTTCTCCTGAATTTGTATGAGTGGATGTAATAATGGTTTAAATTTGCAATTAAACCCTGGGTGCACCTTTTAAGATCTATTATTTTTATCGAGAACACTATACACGCACAAATTATTGACATACTAACGTTGCACCGCAAGATGCATTAGGTTCCCGATTTTAAGGTGCCAAGGTGCATTACTAAGGTGAGATGGGAAGATAATTCTATGGATATTTATTTGTAGCCCATTTATAAAAATTGGCACACGGAAGCGTATTATATGGAATACCTTGGGGCTGTCTCCAAGAACGAGAGAATCGCATCGATTAATCTTCACGAACGAGTGATTACCTACTCTTACAGCGCATCGAAACTAGTGCGCCGTGTTGAAACGTGTGCAACAGAGCGGAATAAGTAATGTCATAATATGAATACGTGTCTCGATAATAAACAAAATAATCATTTATTATGGATTGTATGGTGTTTCTAGAATAACGCACTATACATACCCCATACAGTATTAAACAATATGTAGTAGAGTGAGTATGTAAATAAAGCACATAAAACAATAATCATCCAACCTGAAGTGAAGTGTTATGGTATAACAGTCTATAAATTGATGATAATTCAAGTTATATTACTACCCATTCGCGTTAAGGAAATAGCGATTTATACATAGATTAACTATGACCCATCAGGGTCCAAGAAATTATCGTTTTATTAAAAGCTGGGAACCTAATTAGTCAGAGTGTGGGGCTTGATCGATGGGGTACTATTTTCTACGAATAACTATAGTCCATAAAATAAAACAAGTCACAAATGCTCAACAAATCGTTAAGCATTTTAAAATAGCAATTTTTATTAAGATAACAAGCCATTTTTTATTATAAGTGATAAATATCATATAAAAATAAGTATCACAATAAATACGATAAAAACATAACATCTTTAACACTGTAGATTAAATTTTCCCATTTTCAAGTGGACTGAGTTACGGAGAAAACAACGTGGCTGACCAAAATAAACACTCGAGATATTTGCATTTTTTTATCGAAAAATTGAATTTGATATCATACTTTTGTTTATTGACTTATTTGTTCATTTTTTTTAAACGTAGATATGAACTAGTAAATAAATTTGTAGATGATTCTTACATAAATTACTTTTGTCTTCAAAACTAGTAATGTAAAAGCCGGCCACATAAAATAGCTATTTCTAGTAAAAGTCAAACACGACAATTAATTCTATAAAACAGCCGAAAAAACTATTGCCATGACATTAAACAATGTTTTTTTTTTCATTATAGCAAGATTAATTAGCGAAATAATTATTTTTTAATACGTAAATTTGAAGACAAAAATTGCTTAAATAAAATAGGTAAAACTTTTAAATGCAAGGCTACCAAGTCTTAAAAACAATATTTAAATTATATTTTAAAGTGACTATGATAAGCCATGAAATTTACATATGCCCCTTATGCTTGAAATACCGGCTGATATCTCTAATGGTAGTCGTTAGGTAAAGTTAAAAATTCTCAATATAATCTCTGATAACTTTATCTCTATCATCGCTCGAGGTAAGCATCACGATAAAATGAAGATTGTAAACTTGATGTAAAAAATCATATTTAAAAAATAAAAGATATGCTACCTACACAAAATTGAATCTCTGAAAACAGCAAAATTGATGCACACATGTATTAAAGTTCAATTATCACAAGTGAATAAGTCTTTACCTATGAAATTGGCGTTCTGCAATACTGGCCACATCAAATCAGAATATTTTTTGTTGAGCTAAGAATTCAAATTTCAAATTAAATTTACTTTAAAAACATGGAATTGTTTATCAAAATTAATCTCGTCAGCAACGCAGCAGAAGCAGCACACAACATCAACGACATTTACAGAGCCAGCATTATAAATGAACGCTCCTTTTATCGGTTTGTCCGCTTCCGTTCTGGAAATTTCCGGAAACCGTGGTCGTCCGAAAACTTTGGTCGACAATGACTAATTAAAAGCGATTGATTGAAACTCGATCTATGACTGAACTAGCATCATGTTGGTTCATTTGCGTCAAATTGTCAAGGTAAAAACGCTTGATAATTAGGTGTTTTATAAACTCAATGATCTCCATAGCGAAATTCGCGTCGAGACGTTAAAAATTTAAGCCTTGCACTGCTTAACAGTCAAAAATTTAAACGTTCACATGGCTGCCTTTAAAGATTTGTATCTCGCAAAATAATAGAGATATCGATCAGTGTCTATAACTCAAAAAGCGTTTTCTGCATAACTCGATCCAAGTTTATCTGTATAAGTTTAGTTCTAAGGAAAAACGCTTTATTTGATTCTAAATTATTAAATAATTAAAAGATTTTTTTTTAATATCGTTGTACTTTAAAAGGAGTTCAAACATACTGTTATTTACAACTTAAATATTAGACAAGTAGCATCCTCCAGATTTAGGTGATTAGTCTTTCGGTTACATCACTCTATCGGTGAATAGCGACGAAATAGTTACTTAACAGTAAGCACTAAGTACAGTCGAGCTGCTCCACAAATGGCTTTTTTAAATAAATTAAAATACAATTTCATTAAACTTTTTTTCATTTAAATACCTCGGTGGCGCAGCAGTAGTGAATGCGACTGCTGTGCTTGAGGTCTCGGGTTTGATTCCTGGGTCAGACCAAATGTTTGTATGATCTGCAAATATTTGTTTCGAAGTTTGGCTGTTTTCTATGTATAATATGTATGTATTTACAAAAAAAAGTATATAAATATTCTATCAGTCACTCTAGTTATCATAACACAAGCTCTGCTTAGTTTGATATTAGATGACGTTGTGTATCAAATGTCCGAAATATTTATTATTCATTATTATTGATTTATTACTTAATTTTTTACCATTTTGGATAGATTGTTCTCATTATTAAAATGAAATCAAACGGGAAGTATATCCACTCAAATAAAAAATAATTCCTTAAATCGGTTCATAAATATTAGAATTCAGAGATAACATAAAAAAAATACAAACTGATGAGAATTGCCACCTATTTAATAATCAGTTTTTAATTCGTCATAAGCCGTGTACCTACAATTTTTTTTATAAACGGACGTTGTTTTTGTTACTAGTAGCTAAGAGCCTCACGTCACCAATATTAGAATTATTAATGCTTTTACACTATCTTATCTCCTTTTGTAGACGAAATACCTAAAAGTGATGGTAGGTATACATATTTTCAATCAATAATGTTTGATGCAACTAATGTCTTCTCAAAGTATGGATCATATTTCTCAAAGATGTGTGTTCTGTAAAAAATTCTGGCACAACTTTTAATTCAACATTATTCTTGTAATGTTAAAGTGCCCAAAAACAACTTTGTAACACACTACTTATCTATATTTTGTAATATTTTAATAAATTAAAAAATATTCAACCGAATCAAATTACAAATTTACAACATTAACATTTACATTCACAAAAATATTACAAATTATTTTTACTTTGTATAACTTCATTACTAATGAAATTATATGTGAAATAAAGTCAAATATTATAGCAATCATACTAAGTACTAGTGCGTAAGAGTATGTGTCACGAAGACGTAAGCCGTTAAAGTAGCGTTTGAGTTTTTTTCTCATTGTTAACACCGTTACCTACGATTATAACAGAGTCAAGTACAAACTATAAAGTTGTATTAATTGACTAATTACTATTTAGAACCATTGTTGTGTTGTGAACTTGTGACAATGGTTGTTAATATAAATGAAGAAGTTTTTACGTGATTGTATGCATTAATAAGATTTGTACAAGGTACATCATAAAGGCATCTTTCGTAGATTTTTCTTAGTATTATCATTATCATTAAAAATGTACTCGCAGTACTGTATACTATGGTGATTTGACTTGGGTGGAAAAGATACAGAAACTCTACAGAAGGGATAATTCAAGTCCGCCTATCAACACTACCATTTCTTTACTTTCCTACAAACTAATTTCATATAACTACCTCTTTTATCTATTTCAAATTGTTATCTCTTTTCTCTATCTACCACTCCTCAAACTTTTCTTCCTAAAATGCCAGTTTAAAAGGTCAACGAAATTCTATAGGATCCTTCACATTGACCTAGAAACATTTGCTGTCAAGAGAAAGAAAACCAGTTTTATTTCTCGCACTGTTTTATGTGTTTGTCTTCAAACTTTGAGCTGATTCTAATAATCCAATATTTAATCTAAGTTTTTTTTTTAACTTTCTTTCTGATTACTTTTATTCATATTAATATAATTTAAGGATTTCTAATCCCGACGATTCGCAGAAAACGTTGGTTTAAAACTAATTATTAATGCGGTCAACTCTTTGGTGGTATAACAATCGTAACGCTGACACCAATATGGATTGCATCATAATATTATTTACCAAGGTAACGGTTATCTTACTCAATATGAGTCTTATATTGAGATTAACAAATTCAAATTTGGAGAATGTCAGTCGGAGAGGAAACTGAGATTTATTTTAACAGTATATCACATTTGTTGTTTGTTATACTATTAAGTTGGTAAACAAAGAGCATTTCATTGATTTAATTTCACTGATCAGAGACCTTGTATTTTATAACTACACAAGACAACAAGGTTCTAATTACATTTATCAGAGATCATTTATCTTATTCCAGCAAAATAATTTATCGATTTCTCTTACTCGTCATTCATCCTTTCCAAAACTTTCGCCATTCGAATGTTATGACAAAGACTAAGAAACTACCTAAAGGGCCTTAGTTGTACTTAAATCGTTTTCATTTAACAACTTTTATATTTATTTACTTAGCTTTTAACTCCTACGGCATTAATGCGTCATTCAGGTATTCGTCGCCAGACCATGTTACGCAACGTTGTGTTTGTGAAATAATAATGACGCGCCGGAGACAGGCATGTAGACGTTTCTAATTTTATCTTGTGTTATATTAGAATAAACGATTACAACCATTATTGTTTAGATTTATTTAAGATTAATATTTGTATGATATGGCCAGATAGAGAATACGGAGTATCCCCACCAATTTTCATGCTATAGATGTGGTAAGAACTAAGGCAACAAACTACACAGAACAACAGCACCTCAAAAAGAAGTAAAAATTTCAAACTCAAAATTCAGATAAAACTAACGATTTATTGCACAGTTGGAGTCATCAACATTTTTATAACAAAATGATATCAATCAACAATAATAGCTTAGAAAAAGAAATTCGGTATATGTAATTATTTTTATATATTTTAGATCAGATGAGAAATACTTCGGTATGCAATAGTAGGCCAAAACCTCCTTGCTAAGGAGAGGCTTGATGATACTTCGGTATACACAGGACGGGTCGACCGAAATAGTGGTATTATTTCGGTCGACCCATCCTATGTATACCTCGAAAAAAAAACAAGTGTAGTTTTTTCATTGTATTTTACCGAATGAGTAAGGGTACTTATAAATAAAATTAAGATAAACTTAAATTGAAATGAAGAATTATAATAAAATAATTCTGGTGAAAGTTTTTACTTATGACTGTTGCTTTAAATGTTGCCTATATTACTATTTTTTAACTAAATTGGCCAGCTACACAATTCAGCAGATTTAAAAACTTTCGTCTATTGATTCATTAAAATAGATTTTATAAATCATTTTTATCTATATAACGAAATTTATGAAGGTTTGTTCCTAGAATAATTTTGGTGATAATGACTTCCACATAAAATGTAGATATATGCTGTCGCGGATTTTTATTTAAAATTATTCAAGACAAACAATCCTACGGTACATCATCTTTCTGTAACTCCAATGGTTTAGACAGCGTACGCCAAGATAGCTCTCAGAAGCCAGGTTTTTTTGCCGACTTAATTGACATGTATCGTCATATTACGACCAAAATAACATAAAATCATTACAAATTGTAGCCTATATATTATTCTGGTGTATAACCTATATTACTGTAGAGTTTCATCCAAATCCGTCCAGTAGTTTTTTCATGAAAGAGTAACAAACATACATCTATACTCACAAACTTTCGCATTTATAATATTAGTAGGATATGTGTAGATTTAAAAATATATAAGTTTGTTTATTTGGGAATATATATGCCCAGTTGATGAAAAAATTAAAACCAATAAAACGTGGGTATTAAATATACGAGAGTTTGCTGTGTGTGTTTACATGGCTAATGTATTAAGGCCATATCTGTATTAATATAAAATTTATTCAGTTTAAAGTGTGCTAAATTATGTATATGTAAGTGTACACAACAATATTTGTTGCTAATTAAGATCATGGCGTGATTAGTTCTGCAAGTCATGATTGCATGAGTAGCTACCCAAAGCGGTTGCAAGCACGCAATAGCTTTTGTCATGTGAATTCATCTAAGGTGAGACACACTATTGAGAACAGAATTTTGTTGAAAAAAACTGCATTGTTACGTTTAAACTTTTCTAAAAAAGTTCACATTCATATGGATTAGACATCCTGAGGAAGACTTAAAAATACAAGCTTCTGAAGTAATCTAAACTTAAGTTATTATTTTTACAATTATGATTTTCATATTTTTCCGTACAACTCCATATGTATATTGCAAAAAAATATAAAAAAGGAGAAGAAAATAATATAGAGCAAATCAACGATTTTTGAATTGTTTCTTTTCATATATCTGTTATTGCTCTACATACATAAGTGCATAAGTTACTGAACGGATTTATGACACTTATATAGTCTTCACAGGTGGACGGGATATAATAGGGAGCCAAGTATTTGTCTTTTCAATTAAATTCGAAAACCGGTTTTGTGAGACATGTGGTTTTTTTTAAACTTTGATTAAGCTCATAACGTAAGTTATTCACATGTTTAAGTGATGTCCAATTCATTAAATTTGAATGACATTACAAGCTTCATTTCTAAACCAAAAGGTTTTAACTAGTTTCAAGAATTTGTATTTCTATAATAAACGAACAAAATAACAACAAACCACGTCAATCCTATTTGCCAAGAATATTTGCCTAGTAAAAAATTCCCCAATTTAGAACTTCGTTACAGTTGACTAGTTTTAAATTAAACGCCACGATTTCATTATCATTTTTGACTCAATTTTAATCGAATTCTGACTTAGTCACTCACTCATTGTACTCACTTTAAAAACGAACTTGATTTGCCTATTTAGTTATGTATAGCACTGGACGTTTGTTTTAACAGAGAATAAATAAATACAGTGAAATGACATTACGTTACAACTTAAATTTCCAGTTATTTAGAAATTTTATAACATTCTTTATATAATGTTTTGTCTATACGAGACTGGTAATATAAGCAAACATTGACAATTAAACAATTTTTATTTAGTATGCTATATCGTCAAATACGACATCACAAATACATAAAAAGTGTGTAAAACTTAATAACACTTTAATACGTAGCGACATTGTTTTTACTTACAGGATAAACACTGAGAATGACAGCTATGTAACTGACAAAGTCCCGCCAATGACGCATCGCCGAACGCAAGGAAACGATGTAGAGCACCCATATTGCGATTAAAACAGGCAAACCACAACACCATAGCACCCAGACGTATAGATGGAGACCTGAAAAGAAGAAAGAACTGTGAGATTCACAATGATGCATATTAAATAAGAGCAGTTGTACTGTTGACTCGACAATACTATTTTACTAATAGATAATTTACTTTTAAATATTGCTACGTGAATAGGATTATTTTTACCCCTTTTTAAGAAGTATGAAATGGCTTGGCATCTATCTACATTAGCAAGCGTAATTTTTTTGTCTGTTTTACCGCGTCAATCTTAGGAACTACTGGTTCGAATTGAAATATTGATTAGCCTGTTATTGTTGGATAGCCCATGTATCGAGGAAAGCTTAACACTATATAACATCATGCGGCAATTAATAGGAACCGAGCACAATGAAAAATGTTGCAAAAATAATGCAAGTTTGTTTCTTTTAAATTAATTAAAAATACTAGTTGCGTCTTACAAGACTTCTAAATTAAATGATTTAGTAAAACTTCGACTATCTAAATTTATATTAAAATAACCATTTTATTATGTTATTTTCTGCTCAAAGGTGAGACCCTGAATCGATAATAAGGTATATAGAAACTTCACAACATTCTATGTGTCGGTCCAATTTATCGTCGTAATTACTAAGAAGTAAAATATTTATCTACCTCAAGTTATTGATATTTCGTAATAAATTAAAAGTAAATTGTTCCGCAGGCTCGACATAAAGTAACCGGTAATTACATACACTGTCGTAATAAGTACTCTAATGCATAACTCTCGAGATATCTACAAAAACAGATCAGCCCCTAGCCAAGCCGACATTTCACAAACTGAAACGTTATGAGAAAACTAAGTAAAAATTATGGGAAAGATGACTCAATATGCCAATATATATTAATATAGTAATAATACAAGAGAATAGAAGCGTTAGCGATTAAAAAGGGCAGAGGGCAGTTTATTCAGTCAACGCTTAGTTGTTAACACTACTTACTACGATTTTAAAACATCTACCTACTGCGTTTTAAAACCCACACTAGGTGGCAATGTGCTCCAGAAAAAACGCCTTAATGTAGCCACTTGCAAGACAAAAGTTATTTATAGCAAAACTTGCTGTTAAAACTTTAAACGATTAAAAAATACTAAAGGCCACATTGCAATTCACCGTATGGCATGTAAAATTACATAGCCTACTGAGTTTTATTTTCTGTACTTTGCTTTTTTACGGCACAATTTTTTTGACCAAATGCTCATGTAGGTTTGTTACAAAGTGTTTCATTTATTCGTATAAGTATGGCTACATATTGAGTCAAATTTTTTTGGTCGTTTGTAACTTTGTGACTGCACCTGACATACAAAAAGGAGAGAGAGCTTTGACAAGCCTTGTTCTATGCGCTTTATGGAAGACAACGTACTCCAATAGTCATGGCAGTGAGCGGTTTCTACGGCTCTACGGTTTATTTTTAAAACAAGACCACAAAAACGGAAACAACACCTAATTGTGTTTTATATCGTTTTTGTCTCGAAGCGAAGTGTTTATTGATTCTCCAAAATTGTTAAAGAGTTTAACAACTTTTTAGACTCAAGTTTTGTTTCCAAAAAAGTGAAAACTAATCAGTCGATTTAAATAATTTGACATAGAAGCAGTGATCACATTTCTTAATATACGTGTATATCAAAGTTTATTAAGTAACCTCTTGTTAAACTTTTGACATAAATGTGTATATATTTCCTAATAAAGCAATAGATAATAGTTATGTAATTTCTAACATGCATGTTAAGTTTGAAAAGTCAGAGGTGGCCGCATATCAAACCACTATTTGGTTATTTGAACATGCAACTGAATCCTAAAGCTATGATGATGATGATATAATCCTAGTCGATTTCGATTACGGTGGCCATTCTCAACGAAAACCAGCCAACAACACAAGAGATATTACAGTGCAGACGTGTTTGCGAAAACACAGGTGCACTCTCTGTTCCCTCACTCTCACAATCCGATGGGACGGCTATCCGACACGACCAGGGAGGTATCAGGCGCAGGATCGACGGCTTTAAGTGCTCTCTCCGAGGCACGGGGGTTTTTTAGAAGTTAAGTTTAAAAGTTTTTTCACAATCTACAAACGTCAAATACAGTGGAAGGTAAGACTTCAGATTTTTGTATAACCCGCCGCAGCATATGTATGTCATTTATGGTATCGTAGCCTTTTCAGAAACGGACTTATTCGAGATTTTTTAAAACTTATATATTTATTATATTCATTGTTTTATAGGCGAGTTTATAGCTTATTATTTCTCATTCGGAGATGAAACGCTTGAAACTTCTGGTCAGTCAGTCAATCAATCAAACAAATATGCAGAAAGGCAAAAAAACTTGGCATAGACAAACAAAGTATAAGCAACTAAAAGTAGTAGTAGTTAGTACATCTGAACTTAATTAAATTTTATAAACATTTATGTATATACTTATAATAGTAATATTTATAATGCTAATAGTAGTGATTACTAATTTTGAAAAGATACGTAGACTACGTACACATACACTCCTCTGAAAATATATCATTACCATTAATAAACGGTGTCGGTCAATTAATGTTTATTATTTCAATTTAGTGCAGACACAGTTGACATCACTAACAACTGACGAAGGTTAGGCAATCAGCAAGACCTCTTCTTTTATTTTTAGTTAATCTGCTGCTTCTAAGTAACGGCGCATAGAGTCAAGAGAAGCTGTAATTTTTCTTAACCTTAAGATAAATAGGTCAATGGGTTCACCATTGTCCAAACATATTCTTTTGTAAACAGTTTTTATGTTAAAAAGAAAACTCACGCACTAAGAACATTTCTGTATCACGAAGGAGTTTACACATATTCATGGAATGGACGCAAATAACATCCAGACTCAGAAAAACAATTTTGTGGATCAAACAAAGTGTAGTCCCATATAGTGTTTGAACCTACAACACTCAGTGCAGCAGGAAGCGAGAAGTGACCTCTTAAGTCACTATGATATCCTTTCCAGTATACTACACCCGTGCCAAAGACACTAGTGGTGGTATGCAAGATAAATACTACAGTTTCTTTAGTATCTTTGAGTTAATTTTTAGGCAGTATCTGACATAGGTAGCGCTAACTAGCAAGTAAGAGAACTATTGACTCTTCAGACTACAATAAAAAAAAAGTCAGTTAAGATTTATACAAGTCGAAGTCAGTTTTAATTTTTAACTATTTATTGTTATGTAAGAGCCTGCTAAAGTGACTTTACTCTGCGAATACTCACCATACTCATTGCGAATGCAGACAATGCAA
Organism: Hypercompe scribonia; assembly: GCA_949316085.1. Lineage (NCBI taxonomy): Eukaryota > Metazoa > Arthropoda > Insecta > Lepidoptera > Erebidae > Hypercompe > Hypercompe scribonia. The sequence goes on along the minus strand of OX438981.1, from coordinate 9,435,044 downwards.
TATGGTGACTAACACCACGACGGCATAGTAAAAAGCTTTTTCACGTCCTGTTTTGACGTAAAAGACATGACAGTCATCGTGGCAGTGTACGGCTCACACACTCATCACGATAACTGTCACCTGAGCATGAATGGACCTCCGATCTCGCACTCACACCTGCGGCAACGCAGGTTTACCCAAACGTATGAAAGAGAGTACATCTTCTACACAATTGAACGCCTTTCACGCTCTAATTTTAAAAATAAGACTGATATAAATTATATTTTATTGAAGGGCATTAAATTGATGAACAGTATTTAAAAACGAATCGATAAGCAAATAAATAGTAACCCGATTATCAATTAACACCGAGTAATCCATCAAGCAAAATATTTATTAAACGTTTTAACTAATTATATTTGTTTTGCATTAAGTAATTAAATTAATATCACTTAGAAGGACACTTACATTTTTCCATCAAATATTATGTAAGCTAGGTTAACAATAACAAAATTAAAAAAGAAACTGGACAATTCCATGCTTACCTACTAAAATAACAAAACCTATTTTCGAAGACCTATGTCCAGCAGTAGACTATTAAAGGCAGTTGATGTGATTTGATAGTGAATAAATGATAACATTTTAAAGACAAAGCAGCATGGTATCTAAATTTTTCATTTTGTTTTTAATTAAAATATAAAAGTTCAGGTTCCATATTACATCAGCTGTACAGTAATTACAATAGTTTGGACTTTACTTTGTTTATTTTATCAATAACGCATAGTCTATTGTTGTTAAATATATCCAGATAGAAGACAAAGTCTCTCAGAATTAGGAAACCTTTTTTTCAGAAGTTTCTTTGTTTCAGAACTAAAATAAATTATATCTAGGTATATGGATATCTAGTACATTATTGTTATCTGTGACGTTTTATGAAAGAGTAATAACACTTAATAATGATATAAATACGTATTTCAAGCTTATCTACTAAGAGATTTAGGTTAATACTAATATTTTTGTTTACTTCAATATAAAAACCAGAAATATTTTAAGGACTGTGGGCATGGTCGAACAGTCTCGTAATCAAACATAAATCTGATAAATGACGGTCATAAATTGTACTTAGTTCTTTATTTCTAAGAAAATCTTTCTAAAACTTCTGCTGAAAATGGTGTTGTCAACCAAGAAAAGCAAGGGCTTAACGTCAAAGACGAGGCCTGTGTCGTTTTAAATATTTCGACTCTACCATACCAAGTTGATATTTGTCAATTTGAAGTTTATTCAGGCAGTTACAAAAACAACCTACTTATATTTGATAAAAAATATATTAACACAATAATCATCCTGTGGATTTTAAACCAACAAACTATTTGGTTAAATAAAAGACTGATATTACACTAAATTAAATAGGTATGATGTTTCCATGAAGTACTACACTAGATTAGTAGCCTATATGGTAGTAACATTTTGTTATTTAATTTATACAAATAAAAGAGTAGACACCTTAATTTATATGCTAATAATATTGCACGTGTTGTAATGAAATCATATGAATAAAGTATTGAAACAATAACCCAACGCATATCTGTAAATACTTCATACAATGGTGTCAAATACACACAATCTTTTTTTTTGGCATACAAATCGTAATATAGAAATGAATTGAGCTCCTTGTGATAAAGTAAAACTTGTATCGTAGGCAAGGCGATGTTGGAGCAATGGTCTCGTAAACTGGTCTGTCATTTTAACTCGTTATAAGTAATAACAAGGCATAGCCTTTGATGTCAGCATGTGCATTGTGCATGGCATGCGATGATTTCAGAGTTGTGGAGATGTGAAGCACCGCCATTATAAACTTTTCTATTTGACAATTTAAGCTCGTTGTAACTAACTAGACTGTATGTAGGGGCAATAACCCTTGGTTTCTACGAATTCTTTTAACATTTATTCATCTTCGTCAAAATAAAAGTTAAAGTTTAATAATTTGCGTCCTTTTTGAAACTTATTTGTCAAATTGTATTTTCCATGTGGTTTTCAAGTACCCAGACTTTAATTGGCTTTCCTATAAACCATAACTTACATTAATTTTTCTAATTTATATATAATAATTTATTTAAATCTAACATTAAACTATATTTAGCAGTCGTAGAGTAGCTAAATACATTTTAAGAGTGCAATTAATATAAAAACCAAGCTTATTCTATGTTAAATTTCACGATTTTAATCTGGCCACGCCACACTCTGCACAGATTTCATACACATTGCTGTAACAAATGTGAATGACATCTGTGACAAATTATAAATCAGTCTTAAAGTGGCCCCAAATATACAACAGCTTGTATTATATTTATATTATTACTTGGTAATATATTATCTACCGATATATAAGTTTTCATATGACACAAAACAAAAAAATATTATTATTTGAAGTCTTTCTACAGAATTTCGATATCACCGAGTACCTACTTGGGTTGGGGATGTCTGATGTTAGTCACATCCGGGTAAACACCAAAGTTGAACCGTAACATTAGTACACTTAAAGTCGACCCCAATCTTATTTCAGAAAAAAAACAGAAATTATTCTTAGATAAGAATCTATAGCATGCCCATAATAACTAACGATATTTTAAATGCAAACTAATACAAGTTTCAGTGAGATAAATGTATTTGCCTCGTGGAATAAAATTACGATTTTAATCCAATGTTAACTACATTCATTAAAATATGCAACTCGTATTATAATTTCAGTTCGCAGAACCCCTTGTCTTGTTCTTGATTAGATACGCAAAATGTATTAAATTTTTTTCAAAGCTTTTATGGATCGAGCAGCCTGAATGTATGCTCAAGGTCGCAAACACTAAAAAATTAAGTAAAATACGAGCGGCGTGACTTAACTTTTGCTTTTACTTAAAAATATATACGTTCTTTAGTCCAGTTTAGTAGTTACACTATTAATAGCAACGATGACAACGCACTATTGTTATCAATACTTAAAGACAAGTTATTATTTTAATATTTTCTGTTTAAACACTAACATCACACATCTTACACACAATGGTCTGATCACTCTGATCCTAAACCAGGTAGAGCATGTGCTACGGTAACCAGACTACTAATAAAACATATGTATTTAAATATTTCTAAATACATATTATAGAAAAATAACAGCCAGACACAATAAATTATGATTGTGCTCATTACATAATTATTTTCCTCTGATTTAAATCGAACTTGCGACATCTAGCTCAGTAGTCAGGGTTACTAACCAATAGACATTGTAAATAATGAATGTTCTCAAATATTTCGATGTAAAAACTTACAAAATAGTAGATTACAATGTGATACAATATTTAAACGTACATATGTATGTTATAATGAGTAGATACAATGTTAATTGTAGCTGCAGATTCTTTAAATTGAATTTTCTCATATATTGAGGCTTAGAAAGAACAATTCATATAACCACTGCTACGAGGGTAAGTTTTTAAGTTCGCGGAATGACAGTGAAAAAGGCGGGTAAACGCGCTCTTTTGATGCCTACCGTATTCAGTGACTCATAATTAGTCTGCATAGTAAAATTTGTTGTGATTGGATCATTAGTTATTAAACTATCGTTGACCAAGTATTTTAATCGGGAACGAAGTGAAAAAAATGGAGAAAATTGAATTCCGTGCGGTGATAAAGTTCCTTACTAAGCAAGGAAAGTCTGTTCAAACCATACTCAATGAGATGTCATCGGTTTACGGGGATTCTTGCCCAGGAAAAACAATGGTCTACAAGTGGCATAGTTTATTTAAACAAGGCAGGGAATCACTTGAAGACGACCCGAGGCCGGGGCGCTCCGTTGAGGTGACTACGCCAGAAGTTATTGCAAAAGTAGAAAAAATTGTATTGGAAGATGCTCGACTAAAAAAGAAACAACTCGCAGAAATGGTTGGAGTATCGGATACAACAATTTTTAAAATTTTACACGATCATCTTGGCATGACTAAGGTTAGCGCACGGTGGGTGCCGAGAATGCTCACGCCATTGCAAAAACAACAGCGCGTGGAATGTTCACGTGCGTTTTTGGACCTCTGCAATGAAGACAAGGATGGCGTATTGAATCAAATTGTTACTGGGGATGAAACTTGGGTTCATCATTATGAACCCGAGTCCAAACAAGACTCCATGCAGTGGCACAAAAAGGGCACAGCACCACCCAAGAAATTTAAGGTTTCACAGTCGGCTGGGAAACTCATGGCAACGATTTTTTGGGACTCAGAAGGAATATTATTGATAGATTATAAAGATAAAGGCATTTCTATAACGGGGGAATACTACGCTTCAATCTTAGAACAGTTAAAAGAAGCCATCAAAGAAAAAAGACGGGGAAAATTAACGAAAGGTGTCCTGCTATTGCATGACAATGCTCCCGTTCACAAGAGCCGAGTCGCACTGGCTGCCCTGCATAAGGTGGGCTTCGATATTTTGAATCACCCACCCTACAGTCCAGATTTGGCTCCGAGTGATTATTATCTCTTTCCAAAAATGAAAAAAGAATTACGTGGTAAGAAATTTTCAACTGATGAGGAGGTTAAGGAGGCGGTTTCGGCGTATTTTTCAGACAAAGATAAAACTTTTTTTTACGAGGGAATAAAAAAACTAATTGAAAGATCTGAAAAATGTATTCGTGTTGCAGGGGAATATATAGAAAAAGGAAAATAATTTTGTGTTTTTATTATTACTCAATACCCTCCATTCCGCGAACTTAAAAACGCCCCCTCGTATATAAGAAAAGAAAATTGTTCGCGAAAGAATATATAAAAGTGTTAAAGGAAATAAAAAGAATTAAAAGTGACGTAGAAATTCATGACGATTTTCTGACCTAATGCGATAGGTTGACGATGATGATAATAAATAATTCAAGCGTTTACTATAAACAACGAATATTGACGAATTTTATTCTATTATTCTCGTACAAAATCTATCGAATATACTACTAAAAAAAATAAAGTTGGTATTTTCTTTTGGTCCTTGAACTTTTTTAAAATAATTGAATTCCGTTTTACAAAACTTCAACACTTAACTACACAACTACCATTCATTGTACTCGAGGGAAATGCTGCTATGTTCCTGAGAAAGAGGCAGATTTGCGGCCGGTTACTAAGTGCGGCGGATCATATTTACGATAATGATGGCGAAGGTTTTTTGAAGAATACCTTTTGTATTTCAATTTGAATACAACATCCTGCTGATCATATCATTCATATGGCATTATCGAATATATAAGTCATTTTACAGACGTATCTAACTTATCGCAATTCTACCTATAAGCCTTTTCACCTTTTCACCTTCATTTTTATTTTTAGTAACTGTCAAAATAGTTGGGTACATTTTTTTATAAAATACCTAGGCGTGACGTTACACCTTACTTGACAAATCTTCACTTTTTATGTTAATTTGAGAATTATAAATTTAAATCGACAGACAAGAACTGGTCGCAAATTTATTCATTCATTTTAAGTTATTTTAGATCCGGACTAGAAGAAATACTTTTTGTTTGAGCATAGGCCTCTCTAAATTAAATTGTAATGTAAATATTTTAACTGTACATACAAATAGTTACAAATATGAACTACAATATGTTAACTAGATACTGTTCATGTGATCTTAATTTCAAAGGTAATAAAAGAGCTAAATGAAATTAAATTGTAGATGATCTGTCATGGGCGTCGCCAGTATTATTTTCAAGGGGGAGCATCTACATTTACACATACTATTTACCAATATAAAGTGTAGAAAAATACTACACTGATTAAATCGACTTTTTTACATATTTATAATCTATTTCATAGATTATAAATATGTATTTCTTTATGTATTTCCTTTTCTTTCAGAGGGGTTGCAGCCTCCTCCCTCCTGGTGCTTATGTCCTATATGTCTTTACTTCCAGTAATAAAAAACATATAAATAATCTGACACACTATTTATAAACTTGAAAGTCGGAAGTTTCAACGTGAATGCCCTTGAACTTTCAACCGTACCCTTAATTATTGAGGACACATATTAACAATCATTTTAAAAGATACTCAATTACTTATATAGAATGTTGTAAATCGTCGACTACCATACAAAATTGTAGAAGTACTATACTGTATTAATTGTAAAAAAAATGATTTTATAAATAAAACCAAAGTTTAAACTGACTGCACGGATGGTGTAGAAGCTTACGCGGTCGCCACGCCGTTCACATGGGACTACACTTTGCGTGATCCACAAATTGTTGTTCTAAGTTTAGGTATTCTTTGTGTCCGCTTCTTGTATGTTTGCAAAGTCCCCCCTGACACAGGATAATATGTTTCTAATACAGGCGTTGGGTTTTTTAAGAAAAAAAAAAACAAAATCCGGCTATGTCAAAAAAGGGGTCTAAAAAGGATGAAACAAGAAAATTATTCAGATAGATTCACTAGCCATGCAATATATCGATATCTTCGCATTCTAAGAAAGATAAAGACTGCGTCACTAATACCACCCAATGAATACAAGTAGGAACTGGCTTATTATTCATTATTATCACCCACTGTATACCTACCATGTCTGTTCAACGCAGGTGTTTCTGGCACTTACATAATCATAGTAGATATTCAAGTACGCCAAAACCTCCTTTTTGAGGAGAGGCCTATGTCCAGCAGTGGACTGTTGATGAAAGTATAGGAAATGTTGTATAAAGTAGTATAGCTGTAGTCCACATTTGAACAACTAACCTGTCGTAGAAACTCTTCGTCAGTCATTATTGTAATGGATTCTGTAACTTCTTCACCCACATCTATTTAGTGAAAGTTTATACATTTAAAGATCCGTACAGTGCCATTTATTAAACGAATAAATAATAAAAATGTTTCGAAGTTAGAATTTGAGGTATAAATACCGACATATAAAATTTTGAATAAAAGATATAGCCTATGTCACCCAGGGCATTATTAAAAATCAATTCAATCCTCATTCATTAAAATCCGTCCAGTAGTTTAGGCGCTACGGGGAACAAATAAACGTATGTACACTGCCAAAATCATTACAATTTCTTTTGGCTTGACCGTAGTTGGGTAAAAAACTTTAAACGGTTCATAACCTTTTCAATGTATTTTTGTAAGCTGCCAGCAATTGTGACTACATCATATAAGGCATATTATTGAATAAAAAATTCTTATCTTGATAAGATTGGACGTACGTTAAGTCGAACTTTTAAAGATTTTCTACTTATTTAGGTCTAGAGCCAAGCAAAGCCATTTTTTGAGAAAGTTCAAAAATAATAATTTGAATTAAACCAAAATAAAACCTATTGGAAAACATTGGTTTTTGTTGCTATTAAGATTAATCTAGACAAACCATAAGTACGAAGCATAAAAACAAAAAGAAGCTTGTAAAATCTATATTAATTTCAACTTAACCAAAATGTAATTAAAGTTAATGGAAATCGCAAAAAAATATTTTATTATTACAAACACAGTTTTGTCTGTATCTTGATCTTAAATCAAACTAGGAAGTAAACTTTATATAAAGGTGATCGTCAATTAAATCATTAAACTTCGTACGAATGGGAACCATTATAATTCCAAGTAAAACTACAAGAAATCGAGTCACGAATCTCTTGTCAGTAAACAATTAACAACCAAGACAACGCGACCATTACAATAGATGTCTAAATAAATGTTAAGTTGTGCATTCTGCACAAGTATCTAATGCTTGTGTAATTTTATCTACCCTTGAGCCCGGAGCGCGTTCACCAACGGGTCTAGACAACACCACGACAAAACCGACGCAAGTATCTTTAATTTTATAAATAAGAATAATTATTGGTAGAAATCAAATAGATACTGATGCCATTTTTTTTTGTTGCTTTACTAAATTAAAATTTCTCTAAATCTATCTTCTAGTTCAGATATTCATAGCAAAGCCATTGCCAAAATACTATTTTTGTATGTATGTACATATATATGTATCCAGTAACTTTTAGTTTTAGTGTGACATATCTTATTTTAATGAATCTTTGATATATAGAACATCGTTCGACAGGCCAAAACTCATATTTAGTCATTTTTAGAGAGTTTTCGAATAGCAGAATTATTAGCCCTTATATTTAGATATAGAAAAGGAAAAAAAAATATTTTAATTATAGTATAGGGAGTTAAACGAATAAACAGGTCACCTGATGGTAAGTGGCTACCGCCATCCATTGCCACCTGCAACCCAAGAGTTACAGGTGCGTTGCCACCCCTCAAGTCCTCCTGAGAATCAGGGTGAGGTGGAGAGGGTGTTAATCTCCCTAGGTAAAAAGCAATAGAGAATTCCTTAACACAGGTTTTCTGTGAGGCCGTAGGTTCGATGTACTTACACGGTCGAGCTGGCACATTCATTCTGAAGCACATAAGCTCTCTCACGATAAAAGTTGATTGGACAGATTAAGTTAAGCGATGTCATAAATATATATTTACCTATGTAAATTACTCATTTTTTTTACTTATCAAGTTTGCAGTCATCCATATTTTTAACTTATTAACACTTGCCAAACTGATATCCCTATTTATTCATTTACTAATAACTGGATGAGCTATGAGAGAATACCAGCTTAGGGAGTATGCACTTACACTTCTGTGATCTTTAACCACTGTCTCAACGAACAAATTGAAATTGAGCTTCTTTAGTGAAGTTCTCTTGTATCTTAGGCATACCTTGTTATATATCTATCGTTTAAGTACTCGCATTATATGAAAAGATAAAGAGTTGTTAACTACAATCCGATTGTTGTCACCCATAATCGGTCATAGGCACGATATCATAAAGTTTGTAAACTGGTTATAATATTTCAGACAATAGGAACAATTTGGTACGAAAAATAAATATAACTTAAAAAATTGCAAATGTTTCATGAGCATTCTAATGTGAAAGACCTTTTATTTAACTGTCCTAAATCTGAATATTTCCTTGACGTAGTTGCAAGATGGGACGAAATGAAACAGAGCTTTAGTCAAGACATATTTACCAGTACACAGATTTTCTTAATACCATATTTGGAAGGCTAAGACAACATTGAAGACTTTAATAATAGGCCGTATCCTGGGCTGCCAAAATATGCTTATGCTGACACGCAATGTTTGCCATCGAACGCTAAGAAAAGCAACGTATGCGTATGAAGAGATTTAGTTGAAGATTAAGTTTAAGGATAATAATGTACTATGACGATGTGTGCTATTACGACCTGAATGGAGGTCTCCATTATAACCAGACCGACTTTTCAACAACTACATTCGATACATTTTAATCTTCTAAAGTATGACCATGAGTCTGCTTTACGTTCCCAATTAAAATGGTTACCTATTCGTCAACACTGCAATCAGTGAGCATATACTGCCCTACTTTCATGTCGCAAATCATCATTTTTCTACATACATACCTCGCTCCGTACCTCCGTTATCTGTCCTCAAATCACGACAGAAACCTTCGCTCGGAAGATAATCTGTTTCTCTTATGTACCTCCCATAACTCTGAGTTCGTGAACTCTTCACTCTTTGTTCTAGCAGCACTACTCTAGAATGCGCTCCCGCTTGAAATCAGGATATCAAACCGTGTTACATTAAAAAAGAAGGTACACAACCTCCTTCTAAACTAGATTGCAAAATTATCTTATCGATAGTTGGTACAACTTATATTCAAATTGTCACAGTGTACGAATATAATCTAAATATGTGTGTGTGTGTATTTAAATGTTTACACTTATCATATACATATACATGTGTTTAGGTATGAAGAAGTTTGCCTATGTAATGTAACCTCTGTAGATCTCCCTTACAATATTTATACTCGACCCTAAAGTCAACTGGATGAAAATGGCCATTAAGTCCGCCGATGTACAAATTGCATAAAATCAATTTAAGTAAATAAATGTATCAAAGACTGTTAAAATGTAAGATTAAATGCTTACTGGTTTACTCAGGATTAGAATCCCAGAATCCACTGAATATCAACAGCCTTAGCAGTGAAAAACATAAAAAAGGGCGATATTTGCAAAAAAACTTGGTAAAAAAACAGAACTTGGACTCTAGTGTATAAACTGTGCAAGGGGATGACACAATCCCCGTTGAGGTACCAGTAATTTCATTTCTAGGTTATGCCCAGTATGTTACCAGATATAGCATGTAGTTTTAGTCGGTTCGAGCTCGATATAGCTATCCCACTAGCCGTCCGGTGGTAGTCATCCAAGAGTATTGTCACACGGAAAAAAGGAGATATAATATTTTCTTTTATGTTGACAGAACCATAGGAATGTTGACCACATTCCACATGGTGAAATTTCCATAGCGAAATATGATCGAAAATTAGTGAAATAGAGAAGTTTAAAATTGTGTGCCGGGGTTGATAACGAAGATTGTATTATGTATCAATCAAATGAGAAATAAAGGATGCGTTTCATGTTATAATAAAAACATAAACAATAAGAAGAAAATAGCCACTGTTACATGCAATAACGCATTCAACATTTGCTTATTAATTTCTTAGGCTGCAAATCGTGGTATAATTTGTATACCAATAATTATGAATTAATTAATAACATTACAAAACATTTATAAATGATAAAACAAGTTGGCGACACAATTATTTTTTTAATATGTAGACACAAAAATTACCTGAGTAATAAGATGCTATTCCTGGATTATTATCGTATTTATGGCACAATAGCGTCGAGTTAATAGCATAGTTAGTTTCTGGCAGAACCTTTTCAGCACTTATGTGGCGAAGGGACAGACTTCGCATGCCGCTACTTGCTTCACTGTGTAAATCCATTTTTTATAGTAACCACAAAAGCTTGTTCAAAAAGTTTCATATAAACTTTAATAACTTTTTAAAAACCGCCTATCATTCATTACAAATACGTTGCGTAAATCGCATTTCTTTTAATTTTCGCGCGTCAACCGCCTTCGTTGCGATGCGGGTTTCAAAGCGAAGGCATCAGCGCATACTGCCGACTTGCCACCACCGCGCGGTCTGTTGGCGCGTATTGCGTTCACTTTCTTTCGACATTTTAGTGACTTGTCTGCGCAACAAGACATTACTATTAGTGATGTACCTACTAAAAGTGTTCTTAAAAGTAAAACTAAATACGACTTATACAATATAACACTATACAATATGGGCAAATCGTTGAATGCTATCAGTAAATATCTAATCCATATGTTACGCACGCAGCTGTGGTATCATAACAAAAGTGTGATAAGATTACACTTGTACTGTGGTTATTTAGTGGTTACTTAGCACATTTTCTGAAACTACAGCTGCAACTTATTACAATTCAGCTTTTCTTTCCTATGTATCAGTAAAAATTTGGAACTCACTACCAGTGCTCATAGTTTTCTCTCATTATGATCCCGAATCTTTAAAGTGGGGCGTGATAAAATATCTCGCTGGGCTTCCATTATTCGCGACGAGTATGGTGTATTGAATCTACACATAATTTCTATCAGACAGAGTAGAGTCACGTTGGTATATTTTTGATTTAAAAAAAAATAAAAATAATGAATAATTGTATAACACTAAAAAAAATAAAACAGTTAATTGAGACCAACTCCCTTATTAACATTTTATAGTCACAGAATTTATAGTGAAAGCGATAATTGCTTCTACAATATGAGTGTAAACTAAATTAATTTTAAGTGTCGGTTATGGTTTTGTGGCTAAACTAATTCTTCAGTTCAATTTACAAATCGAAAAAATACCTATATTTTATTCTATTTTTCTTCGATACTTTCACCGTGGAACGTCGATAAAATTCTATAATAGACTCACATCACTATGCATCGATGAGGTAATACCTTGGTAACAGTTGTACCTCGCGTTATAAGTCTTCATGGTTTAGTGCTTATTACAAACATTACCACTAAATAACATTGCATCTAATATTTGTTTAAAACATAAGTGTATGTAAATCTTCTTCCAAGCCTTAATAAATCCCAAGAATATGTGGGTTCGGCTACTACTTCAACCGGTTTTACTTATACATATGTCAGTTTTTATACAGAGCGACTGGCATCGGACTTCCGACCCTGAGGGTGAACTAAAGTCGAAAGTTGAACTAGTTATCAGTATACTTCCTAATAACGATTGCCATTGATGTTCATGACAACTAGGACCGACGGTTTAATATGCTCTCCGAGACACGAGTGTGAATCACCGCAGTCGCACAAGCTAACTGCTAGACCAACGAAGCATTTACATAACATAAGTATTAGAGTGTCCCTTATATAGGAGAAAAATTTTTTTTCAAATTTTGAAATGCATACTCCCTATTTATTTTTAAAGTACCTTGACCTACTTAAATATGTATAAAATTTGATCTTCCTACGTCAACACCAGCCGACAGAGCTCTGAAGATTTTGAAAATGAAGTTTATAGCCCTTTCCGTTATGTATAATAGTTACATCATTATAAATATTTTTTTTATATCGTATTATGAAATAATAATCAAAAAATAATAGGGTAATATTTATTTAATGAAAATAAGAACACAAATTATGCAGGATGTTTTCTTTTGAGGGTCTCCTTCTTACAATCTGGACAGAGATTTCTGTCCTCTTGCACACAGCGCAGCAAAAATTGGTTTTTGCAGTTATCAAACCATGGAAATCTTGCACAAGTTTTACAGTTCTTTCAGCTGTATCATTAACTGCCCTCAAAGAAAGAACTCGTCTTTTTGCCTCCATTAAGGCAGCGTCTTCGTCCCACGTAGAAACCGCTCTCTGGAGGAAGTTGTTATCCATCTTTAATCGTGCAAATAAGTATGTGCTCTTAACAGACACAAAATGACTTAATGACTTACCTGCAACAATAAATAAGGCAATTTTATTATAAGTTTAGTGAAAACAGTAGAAGAAATAGGTATTAGGATATGTTTAACGAAACAACTTTTACGGATTATTTCGTGATTTTATTAATTTATTACATTTGATTTACGACGTGATCAAGACTGTTGAAAAGCGGTTAAAACGTCGTGTTTGTGTAAACCTTCGTTAACAATATAATAGGATATTTACTGTATTCACTTACCAGAAAAATAATCAGACAAGTCGTCTTTGGATGGAATGTATCTCTTCGTAAAATCCATCCAAACTCTCTCTTTTTAAGTTCGCTATTACATGTATTACCCTTGATCCGTTCAACTTCATCATTAAAGAGCGATAAAATAGCGATTTGTTCTGTTAAGTACCAAAGATGTCGACTAAACTTGCACAGGGCTGCTTTGGCGATGCCTTTGTCAACAGTTTCATAATCTTTAGGCCTCTTTAAAAAGGATAAATCTTGATTAGTTGCTTTCACTGCCAGATTACATTCAAGCCATGGTTTTACAAACGAGTATATTACTGCAATTAATAAACAAACTCCTTGAAGTACTCGTTTATCCTTGGCACTAATTTTGAACTAGCCTAGCAACAAACATATTTTTAGAGAGTAAATAGCTCTAGCCATTCACCTTGCTTGATGCATCGCTCCAGATGGTTTATTTTAATATTGTTTCCATTATGTCTGTCTAAGAAAATAATGGATAGTTCAATCAGCTCTCGGTGATCGTCACGTACATTGTTTTTTGAAGTTCCTTTTTATAGAATGTCAACAATTCTTCTATTGTCGTATTATAAAAATGTTGTGTAACAAAATCTACCAATTTTGTGATGTGATGTGATATGATTCAATAGTAGCAAGATTAATAATTTTCCAGTTATCTCTAATTTTTTTAAATATTGGGATGTCAGGGCTATTTGTAACTTGGGGGATTTTTGTTTCGAACACACATTTTAAAACCAGTTCATAAACATGATGACGGCAAGCAAAAAATAGTAATTCCCTCTGTAGTTTCGGCTCCACAAGTATGCAAGTCCCTTTTAATCTCTTTGTATTAGATGCAGTTATGTTGCAGCACATTATTTGTACTTTTTCATCAAGGTTCCAATCATAACGTGCGTTTAAAACAGCTTGAGCTTGATGTTGACCGGAAGAGCTCTCTAGTTTAGGAACAGCTAGAAATTGTTCTTTCTCTCCAAATGAAATTAGAATTGGTAGGCATTCTTCTTTAGAACTTCTCACGTCTAGTCCAGGTAATAATTTTCTAACCCAATGAACAGTCACCATTTCAGATTTATGATTCTGAAAACCTGATTTTATAGATGCCGCTCTATCTTTTCTAATCTGTGTGCGAATGCGTTGAATGGAAGATTTGTGTATGGAGAAATCAACACAGCTTTGATTTAGTGCTTCTACTACAGCTTGAATTATATAGACAGAATCCCTTACGCTTAATTGACATCTATCTTAAACTGCAACCAATTTAGGTGTAATAAAATCTTTCCTCTCTCTTTTTATAATTGTTCCTGAACTTACTGCTTGTGAGGTTCATGGTAAGGGGCCTAAGGGTTTGCTCAGGGCTAGTAGGTTTATCTTCATCTTCTTGCGTTTGTATAAAATCTTGTGTAGTAAGAGATGATCTTGAACTCGCGAAACACATTTGCTTTTGACTTTTTTTATATTATTTTAATTTTCTCTGTCTACGCCCGTTAAACATCCTGGACACCCTGGTCCTCTCTGTTCTTGTAAAAATAATTTATTTTCTTCTATTTTCAACTTTTCCAAAGCATCAGAATGTGCTATGTCGAATAAATTATCCAAATTCTTTTGAAATTCCTACTCGCGCCGGTTGTATGCATCTTGTACTTTTTGAGAATTTTTTTGCAAGCCTCCAAGCGTGGTGTAAATTCACAAGATTTTTTACACAGTTAGGCACAGCCTTAGTAGGGATTCTAGCTTTTTTCCCAAAATATAATACACTCTCGAATGACGAGATTTGCGCTTTCACTAATAGTTAATTTAACTTCACGAATGTAAAAAAAAGTATTGCAAGAAGTTGACAGTTAGACGGTAACTTTACACCTGTTATCTGATAATTTACGTCAACAACAAGAAATATACTTTTTTTATTGCTTCTTAATTCGAGTGCCATTTTCAAAAAGTAAAACAATATACGTTAATCACAGAAAAACAACGGACAAATGATAAATACCGCGAATACGTGCCGCTCCGCTCTATGCAACTTGTATGAACATGTTTCGTTGCAAGTCAGCACGGGTTAAGCTACTCCAAATAAGGTGAAAATTTATTTTTGAGTGTTTTAGGTGCAATTGAACAAAACTAAGACCTATGCGTTAGAAAATACAACAATAAACTTCGAAAAATAAGGGACACTCTAATAAGTATCTGTATATAAGCCAATAAAACTCTATTCTGTTCTGTTCTTTACGTTTCGTAAAGATATTTTACTGGCATTCCTGTACTAGAAGTTATAATCTAAATTGAATTTAAGTAAGTAAAATTAAACGAGTTCTAGAGTGGAGACCGCGTCTCGGCAAACGTTGTGTAAGGCGCCCACAGGGCAGGCGGAATGACTATTTGAGCCAGATGGCTGACAGGAGTTAAATGCGACTAGCCTAAAATCGGTCATTATGGTGTGCAATGGTAAAAGCATATGCTCAGCAGTGTACTGCTATAGACAGATGATGATGATGATGCTGAAGTAAAGTTCAATACTTCCTTTCTAAGGAGAAGCCATTGCCTAACAGTGGACTATTAAAGGTTGTTGGTGTGATAAATAGAATTCTTAGATAAATTGAGTTTGAATTGAATACTTATTTTAAAAGACAATCATACTACATTATGTTTGAGTAAACAAACTGTTACTGGTAGGATTTTCTACTAAAATAAATACTAAACTTTAACTAAATTTATCATCGTGACGTGACGGAAATTGTTACCTTGACCTCAGAGAATTAGTATATACTTACATTTTAGTTTTGTTACTAAAGACTTTTGAATATCAGACTTAAGAATTACATTAAAATCAACGAGACAGAACTCAAAAACAATAATAACAATAGTAGAAAAATAATACTATTTAGATGAATCCGTTGTTTGTTAGAGTTTGTTGCACAACTTTTGTATTATAGAAATTAGAAAGTTACAGGAAGCCTGCTTCGTCGTGGTTGTCGATCACCCGCTATCTGTAGGCAGGTTTACAAGTAGAGGGTTCTAGATTGTTCTACAACGATATCGTCGCACAAAGACGGGTATGTATGTCACCAGTGCCCAGATATGGTTTTTTTATAAATGTTCAAGCGACCTGCTTGATGGTTAGTAACTACCGTCTTTCACCTGTGACTTATGAGTCTCAGGTGCGTTGCTATCCTTTGAGTCTAACCCCCCAGAATCAGGGGAAATTTGTACTTCAGTTACTTCATTCGGTGAAAAGCAACATAAGACTTTCTTAACACCAGTTTACAGTAAGGCCGTGGTATTACTGTTGTTGAAACGATCTTTGCTGTATCATGACCCTTCCACAGTTGCTATTTTTGACTCTCTGGTCTGTGCACTCGTGTCTTTTGTCAATTAAGTTTTTTAAGATCACTGACTTAACAGTTGTTTTGACTGACCGCTAGACCAATAGGCTTATTTATTTATACTTTCTGCAAATAACTTACATTGCATAAGGTAGACTTAATGCCGTAGGCATTTTCTTCCAGTCGACCTTTGGGTGATGCAGAGATGCGTGTAGCAGGTGTAACATTAGATCTAGTAGTGTTGATTTTTAATTTGCGTATAAATATTTTATATAAAACATAATGATATAAATACATATATACACACATATATATACAAATACGTACATATTCATATAATGATGAATAGGCAAGTAATTATTCTGATGATTCTGATATTCTGCTTATCGAACAGTTAATGCGATATCTTTATACCGTTTAATTGGTGTTATTTTTATTTGATCTATAGTTGTAATATTTTCTAAAATAAGGTTTATTGTCATCAGTCAATCTCAAATAATAAGATTCTTTTTGAACTTAGTATTATACGTTGACAACCCTACCAAAGTTCTTGGAAGCTTTAGTTCTGTTGGGATTTTTGTGTTGGATGTGTTTGCCACCGTGTTGGTTTGTAATGCGTCAAAAACACTAAATTAGGGATTTATAGGCATACAGTATTTGATTAATTTACCGATCAACAATTATACAGAAAACACAGTTACCTAAACATTTATCTAAACAGTTATCTAAATCACACGATGACTCTTTTCTTTCACGTGAAAACTGAACAGTCCGTATGCTTCATATTCACATCTGACAAGTATGGTCACAATAAATAAAGAATAATATTTAAAGTATTGTACTAATAGTTTTAATATAGATATATGGTACTAAAATCATGTATATAAGTATATATATATATATATATATATATATTAGGTACATTGTGATTACTGTTTGGTGACTTCCACATGCACCGCAACAAACTTATTCTACAGCGCCATCTATCGAAAACACATCGAACTAAGCAATAAAGTTAATCCTATATACATACTTATATACATAATTTTATATATATATTATATATATACTTATATACATGATTTTAGTACCATATATCTATATTAAAACTATTATATATATATATATATATATATATATATATATATATATATATATATATATATATATATATATATATATATACACATCTAATTCTATATTACGACATAGGATTCGATAGTTTGTTGCGGTGTATGTGGAAGTCACTAAACAGTAATCACAATGTTAATCTTACTTATTTAATAGAACTATAATCTTATCTGTCATAAAAACTAAAATAAAGGACAACTTAACAAGTTAAGCAAGTGACAATGTAGTTTAATAGCAGTCACTCTCAGAACCCTTCTAGTTATGACACCGGCTCGTATAGTTTTTATTCACATACTAAGCACTTCACCGAAAAGCCCGCGGCTTGTGCGCTATGTTTATTGATTCCAGTACCCAACGTATCCCAATCTATTTTTTTTAATGTTATGTAATGTTATTTTATAGAAACCTAAATACAATTTTTTTTTTAATTCATTTTTATAACGATTCGTTTCTTGACCATTGACAATATTTTAAATATTTAAGGTATCGTACTTCCATAAGTTTTGTAAAATTTTTTCAGTAATTATAATATAAAAATATATATTTAGGTAAAGCGAAGCTTTAGGTAATGTGCAAAGAACCCTTTTCAACAGATTTTTAAAACATGATTTTAACTAGCTACTTACGTCATCTAGCGACTGGTTATTGATACGAATGTTTTGTTTAATGCCTCTACTGAGCACTAGATGCCGCTACTTTGCAACAACAAGTGTTTAGTAAACAAGATGATGAAAAATTATGATTGGTTACGTTGACTCAAAATAATTTTATATAACTTACGCGTTTGGTTGACAAATTGTTATGTATAATACCTACAAAAAGTAATGAATCAAGTGCCACATATGCTTTTAATTCTTTAAGAAATAAAAAAACTTGTGGTCTGCTAAAAGCAATAATTAAACTAGTGAAGCTTATTTGTTTCGTGTTTTTGTCGACTATAAACAAGTGACGCTACAGTTCAGAAGGACTACCATGAATGTAATATTTCAGTTTAAAACAGACATATGTAGTTTGAAAATCATATCAAATTGTAATCATTTCACTTGGCGTACAGTGTAAACTAACATGAAGGATAAAGTCTAGTTAACTATTTTCTTATTATTAATTTATGATATCTTATTTTAATGCGCGTATGATATGTCAAAATCGGCAAAGCGAAAGTCTTAAGGTTAGGTAATATAAAGCTCACCTATTATTCAATATTACAAGATATTGACTGCCTACTAATTATAATAATTTTAATAGTATGTTACGTATGAAATATTTATATAACTATAAAAAGTGGTGATACCATAATGGCTCATTTGTAATGTTTATAGGGTGGTTGTGAGCTCACCATCGGGAGGGGCCACCTACAGCCGTAGGTGACCCGAGGTAAGCCGGGGTTCCAGGGATTTCCTTACTAGGGTGCACCTGGTCCCCAGACTAGCACCTGAAACGGCGTGCGGTTTTTGGTCGGTTGGAGTTCGACATAACCACACTTCGGTGGAATCCGTGGGCATTTCTAAACAGTACAAAAAAAAAGTGATAGTGTGTTCGAACAACGCTCAAGTACACTACCAATATGAGTCCGACTAAGTTTTCTGTGCATATAGAAACTCTCTGGAGTTCGAGTTCTCAGGTTTCTCGTACTGCGCTTAATTAAAGTAAGATAAATCCAGAAACAGCTTACGTGAACTTACTCCTAAATAGTCTAGCCCTTTTTTACTTTAAAATTAGTAATTTGCCTTAAAACAGAAAATTATCATGTTTTATCAGTAAAATTTTAAAAATATGATAATTACATGAAAATAGAATAATTCACTTTATAAACGGTATTAATCTGATAATATAACCATCCATTATATATTACTAGCGGTCAGGGTTCTGCCATTCCCTTTTACTAATTGGCTTTATTGCTATATCAAACACCCTTCCTCAATCAAAATAATTCATGATTCTGTACAACTTTTGCAAAACTTTTGTAATTTATTCTCTGTTTAAATATTTGGTAAACATAACTGCAAGCTCTCTTAACTGTATCTTTAATGAAATGATATTTTAATTCTACATGTTTCAGTTTCTTACGCTGCCTTGGATTTTAGATACATATAAGTATAGCAGACTTATTATCAACATAAATAAAAAATGTTACAATTTATCTGTATTTCTTTTAATAATCTCTAATCCAACATGCTACTGTTATTCCCTTACATAATGCTATATATTCTGATACTTTTGATGATAGCACAATAAAGTGTTTTGAACTGCACCATGATACTGCACACCCATAAACTTTTATTAAATAACCTATTGTAGATTTTCTATTAATTTTATCTCCCGCCCAATCCGGGAGTTTTGGATCGACTTATTGAATGAACTAATTAATACTGCTTTGATGCTTTCCACAACTGTAAACTTGCATATACTTGAAACCTACTTACGCTGACTGCCGATTAAATAGGAATTATAAGTTACTTACCAAATTTTTAGGAAGAAAACATCGTTTTTTGATAAGTCTGATTCTTAAACCGGTTTTATGCCACGTTGATTTATTTATTTAAATAAATTAGTCTATCACAGGTCAATGGAAGAATAGTTTTAGAACACAAAAAAAAAACATTAGAAAATGTTTGTTCTATTATTAATAAAAGCATTTTATATGTTTTTTTTAAATGTGTTTTAACTATTTGGGCCCTTGAATGAAAGGCATAGATGAATAAAATAAGCCTCTTTATTGTATTATTTCATACTTTTTCACTTGGTTTGCATTTGGTTTATTATTATATGTCTTTTATTATTAATATTTATGTTATCACTATTTTTGTTACATTGTAAAAAAGATTTAGATCATTTAATGTATTAATAAATAAGAACTTATAAAAACCTTTTTATTGCCATTTTTTTCATTCTTACATTTTTGTCAAATTAAATACTGTCGTTTTTTTTCTCAAAAACTAAGAGATATTTTAAATCCGATTTACTCTTAATTTTTAAAATGATAGATGTGCCCTTTTTGATATCGTGTGATTGCTAAGTATTAATTATAAAAAAAATACGAGACAATCCGATTTATCGTATAATATAGGTACCCCAAGATAATTTACTAAGTATTGTTAAATATACTACCGTAAAGTTATATTCATACCATTGTTGTAGTTGTACCATTAACATTATTTTATTTTCCTCTTTTAAAACTTTATTTCGTTTTAACATCTTGACGCAAATTATTTTGCAAATATTACATATAAACTTGTAGAGCCGTAACAGCAAGAATCGAACATAAATTCAATTGTTTCACCACAAACACGACTTTTGATATACGTTAAATAAATATACATTTAATTTTTAACATATTCCAGTTATGTTTTTTAACCTACAACAACAATAAGAAGGAAACAAAGCTGTACTTTTAATATTTATATTTGTTTCATGTTTAAATAAATTAAAAAACCACTTAACTGATTTTCAAAAATATTTTACATCTTTAAAACCTTCATTACCAGTATTATCGATTAGATTGTGCTTTATTTATTAAAATAATAAAGATGAAAGAAAATGGCAACAATATAGCTTAGACCTGAAAACGTCATTATTTGCCTATGCTAAGAAAACCATTGATAATACGAATAATATCAACAAACAACATGTTTATAGTACTTATTATTAACGTCAAAAGAATTCGAAATGCTGAATTATTGCTTGTTAATAGTACCTACCTAGTTCTAAAAAATGATTATCTAATCAGTAGTTAAGAATTACTCCTCGATAAATATAATTACTCATCTTATTATTTATTAACCATTAGTTAATTATAACTATTAGTTAAATATCAGTAAAATACTTATTAGTAATGGTTGTTTATTCAGTAGCGTTCATCACAACACGGGTAAAATCGTAATATGATAACTCTTATTATACATCGTAATGTTAATCTTTTTTCAACTAAATAGTTTTAAATTTATGTTTGATTATATATTTTATATAAATAATTATTTAAACTATGCGAATCTGATGTCTCATTCAGAAGTGAATTGCGATAGACTTAAAAATCATGAAAGTAAGAAAAATGCTGACGGCTACACCGAATTCTTAGTGACCTATAAAATACAACATATATTATTCAAATGCTTTGATTGTTGAATTGTTAAGACTAACTTGTACTTCATGATAAAATAACAGTTTGAAACTGCACTCGTATAAATACTCGAGAGGGTTACTTAGGTATAATATGATAGGACATATCCTTTCATATCGTTCAACAAACAGTTTAAACTTCCTCGTTTCATAGATAATAGATAGGTAGGTCCAATATTCGGTAACATGTTGCTACACCTCTTTTTTCAACAAAAACAAGTATTAGTACAAACCGCGGTACAAACACTGATCCAGGTTAGGTTAGTATGTCAGAACATATTTTTTCACATAAATGTCTATAAATAAAACATAAAATAATAATTAGGTATTGCTTTACTACTTTTTAATTCATAAATCGGTGTAACATGCATGATTGTCCAACTTAGGATGACGAAATTTTTGGATATTGAGTAATAAGCGCTTGTTCTTGGAAAGTGAGTCATGTCCTTCACAATTTAATAGGTTTATATAATATTATTATTATTTTCTTTATTACATTTAAATATACATATTGATTACATTTTTAAATATATAAAAAATTTATTATTACTAAGCTGTTTTTGTATTCAAAACTGTAAAAAAATACCCAAAGAGATACGTTAGAAAAAAGTAATCGGGTTCTTATTTTTTTTAAGGTTAGTAAAAGATCTGTCTCGGTATTCAACCATTTCTATGTTTGTGTATAATAAGACAAATAATAACTATTTACCTACCTCCTTAGACTTCGAGACAATTTACGTAATAAGTATTGCTCTGTAGTATTAAACTTAATATTGAACAAATTCTGCTACCTACTGGATTTCATGTAACACGTGATTATAAAATAAAATTAAACGTAGAACTGTGGCCTGTTTTATCATTATTCGAAGGTCAAAGTAAAGGAAATCGTCGTTTAATACATTATTATTCTACGCAGAGCAATATATTTCAGCCGGTAACATATTACATCACGTTAAAGAAGCAATTTACTTTCAAAATAATTCGTTTTATTTATACAGATTAGTTTTTTTAAGTGATATTTACATACACTGATGAACGGAATGCAGAATGAACACGTGTTCATAACATAATAATAATCTCGCCACACGGCCACACCATTATCAAAATATCGTAACTATTAATAGATAAAAGACGAGATAGACAAATTACTTTATAAATGTACCTAATTCTAAAATCTTTAAGATGGCTAAATGTTGTCCTTTACCTCTCTAATAAAACTTTCATAACTAAATAGTGTTGTTCGGTAACAAAAAATGAACAGGTGTGGTAAAAAACGTGCTTGCACAAAGCAACGGTCGAACTATTTAAGAGTCAATGACATTTTCTGGTAGCTGTAATAGGTTACTTTTTAATTATTTTGTGGTAATTAAATACCTAGTTTCGTATTTACTTTAAAACATTCAAATAGTTTCAAAAAATTCAGTGCCATATAAACAGGCAGTTTTAAATAGGTAAATTCGATATGAATACAAACAAGTATTATAAACACATGTCTTTATGAAGGTGATAATAATATTATTAAGTGTATAACGTAGAGAACTAATGACAATAACAAAACAGTCAACGCAACGTGATCACCGTCTGGAAAAAACAGAGGGCATTGCCCGTTCTTAGTTTGGTTTCAACGAAACGTATTTACGAAATGTGTCCGTAAAAATTTACATCGCTTGGAACTGCTTTACTTGCGGCCAATAGTAAAACTATGATTAATTTGTAAGTTCAGAACATAAGAGTGTAGGGCACAAAATAATATACATAAGTTATACAACAAACGTGTTTTGTTGATTTCCTCATTTGACTCGTACAGCGAGGAAATTAACAAAATAACATTTTTGTGATAAAGACAATGTTATTTTTCCTTTTCAGGAAAACATTATCTCTTAGTAAGTTACTCATGATGTTTATATTACTCACATAATCTCTACCTATTCAAACGAAAATAAGTTACGTACCTGTTTCTCTCTATAAACGTAGCATCATCGAGCGGTTTGTCTACTTGTATTTTGTATTTCTATTCATTAAAACATGGCATTGTTCAATAAGCTGGCTGGCCGATCGGCCAAACAAGCTAACACATAGATAACACCGTTAGCTGTAAGGCATATCGAGTCTGCCTTGTGTTTATTTACGTCCGTCGTATTGTTTGTATACAGCCCGGCGCGACTGCGCATCTGTCTACGTCATTATCCCCCCCCACACTTGATCCCCCGCTGAGCCCTGTCTTTCTTACGTCGGGTCGGTGTGGCTTGCTCGCTCGCTCGTTGCTCATTCAGTCGGCATTCGGCACTCGCAAACGTCGCATCACGCAGCCCGCAATACCGGTGCGATCTCTAGTCCCTTGCTAAATCAGTTTTAAGTTTCTGTTCGTGGTATTTCTTCAAAATGTTGAAAGAAAAGTCAAAATTGGACAATCGTCCTTCCTCTGAAGAAGATGGCCGTCGGCTAGCATCTAACAGATTACCAGCAATTGAGGAACTCACCCTAGGCCTGAAACAAAAGCTTCATCTGCAGGCTCGAGCTCGTGCTGCACCTTACTATATTAGAAAACAAGAACCTGTCGATCTTGTGGAAAGATTGTTGGAACAGCGTGCCCTTGTCGCCGAAGCTGTTCGGAGATTACAAGAAAAGAAACAAACGTGTCATAAAATCTCTGTAGATTCATAATTTATAAACAAAACATTTTAGTTGTGAAAGTGTCGGACGGACGTGTTGTGAAATCGCTGTGTGTAAGAAACGTGTCGGGTTACAATGGTGCTATATGCGGAGAGTGTGCGTGAAAGAGATAGCCAACAATGACGTGTCCCGCACGATACGAGTCACGAGAACAAACCAAAATGGCCGCGCGTACTCTACAATCATAATATTTATTCTTCGTTTTTATAGTGACCTTAACTGATCATGATCAAAGTACTGAATGACGTAACTAGTCTTTAGTATTGTTATACATTATGAAGTACTTATTCCTATAACTTTGTGACTGAGTAACGCGATGAAACATATTCCATCTATTTAAATAAACTAGTATGAAATATATCTAATACAATGAGCTTTAACTATTGTTTATGTAATAATTTAAATTATTTTATAGTAAATGTTCGTCTTCATTCATACATATAAAGCTTCTCTGTAACATTCTGTATGAGTTTTATAAATTGTCCATTTGTAATCATTAAATCAATATTTCATTTCAAAAGTTAAGCCTCTAGTATAGCCTGTCTAAACGCTCACAATCAATTGGGTCATTGTTAGTGTATAAAAACTTTCAAAAAGTGATTGTAGAGATAACAGTACATTTTTACATTATAACAAGTACAGTTACTGGTTACCTCCTCGCATGCAGCAGTTTAGAAACAGTCCACTTTAAATGTCGCACAATGCGATTTCAGAAAGTAGACGTCTATCTACTTCGATGGACAACACGTAACCTAGACAATTTTTGTAGAATTAGTAATGTAAAATTCCTATTTAGTTAATACTTTTAATACTTTATTTTATCTTTGTAGTAACTATGTACAATTGTACCAAATCACGGTATTTGGTATAAAAATCATAATGTTACATGTGTGCATGTTTTAGTGCATTTTGTGATTTTTAGGTAGTTTAATTTATCGTCGATCTTGTGATTTAGATAATATTTAATTAAGTACTAAAAGGAATGAATTTCAGGATATACTTTTTTGAATTACATTCTTGAATTTAGCTGTACTAAATGTAAAAAAATAGAAATCTACGCAACTTTCAGTGTTAGATCTATTTTTCGTCGAATAAATATTTGATGATTTTAACAATATCTTTTATTTTTTATAATCTCTTTTTAGACAACCACAAAAGAGTAACCTACTGCTCTTTCCTTCTTAAAATCTACTGTATTTTGATTAACATTTAAGTATAGTCGTAATACTACACCTCGTAATGTTTTTACATACACCTGACGATGAAATGTGTTACCTACATTCACCCACGTGGTTAATTTATCATCGTTAACAAGTAATCATTAAATCAAAAAGTTTCTTAATGAATATTGTCATGCAACTCAGCAGTTCTTAATTTGTTATACAAATAATATAATTATAGTTTTGTTCATATTCATAATTTTTATCATAACATCGTTTTTAACATAAACGAATTCAAAAGCTCCCATGAATCTAGACAGTACGTATAGTGTTGTAAAATAGTCCCAACTTGCAATAATGTTAGTCTGCCTATAATTGCTTACAGGAAAAACGTGACATGTAGTATAACAATTATTTTGTTGATATCTAACATAAAAACAACACTTGATAGTAATTTCGAATTAATTAATTAATGTTTACAAGCATAGAATGTAAATTGTTAAATAAATGCTATATTTAAAAAAAAATAAGAAAAGGGTCACAAAACTACAAATTTTTAAACAAAACATTTAAAGTGTATTCAAAATTCTCTTAACATAATATCTTTTAAAACAGTAAACGTTAACAGCGTTGGACAAATTACCTTAATGTTTATTTATCTCATCAGCTGGGGTTCTGTAGCGATAGTAAATAGAATATAAATATTGTAACTCAGCCCCCTACTGGTACGACCGATAGAAGTTAAATGTATGATCATGGCACCGAATTAGTTAAAAAAATACAAATCTATGATTAAAATCATCTTAGCAAAACTTTAAAATGAATTATATACGATCGAATTCAATACATTGGCCATCATACTGAAATATGGTAAGGCTTGATAGTTTACTCCAAATACCTCTCTTTAAGTTTGCGGGGTTTTTAAAGTACATAATTTTAGTTTGTGAAGATTTTAATCTTTACTTCTTTTAAAATGAAATTTACATTTTTCAAAGAACCAAATATTAGTTTTGATAAACTATGCAATTCAAAAAAAAAGTGTACAACAGATAAATAACAAAAACAGGTAATAAAAATGAAAACGGACTCTTGCAAATCCTATTGTGATTGAACAATGTCCTAAAAAGCATTTTTTTTAAATGTTTCTATTTTCTCGTGCATTATCTTCTGTTTTATTTTGTCGTGCATTAAATTTATACTGTTTCAAAGACACCGAACCAGATTGTAGGATAATTCTTATTGGGACATGGTAGGCAGGTAGACAGTTCCGGGAAGGACGATTCTACCTGCAACCAAGTGATATTAACAAAAAACCATTAAATCGCTTCTTAACAACTACTATGCACTCCTATCGAGGTACTTCATTCATTACAATACATAAATTTAGTCCACGTTGTTACAACAGTCCCTATGGTGATGGATTAAGAATTCGGCGTGTCACTACCCTTATTTATCCCGTATGTGTCTTAAGAGATGACAAAGCGAGCTTACTACAAGACAACATCATTCCAAAGAGAAAGGAAAACTTGAAACAAACCTCTCTGGCCAGTGTGGTATAGTAAGCAAAAACCTTTCTAAGGAGAGGCTTATTTCCAGCAGTGGATTGATAAAAGCTGTTGATGATGATAACATAACGTTGGTTTTTACTATAAGCAAACCTATTATTGTAACATAAATTAGTGCTAGTTCCGATAATTACTTTCTGTCAGTAATCCTAAGTAACTCACGAACAGGAAAAAAGCGCCGTTATTATGTTGGTTATCATCAACAGCCTTTCATAATCCCCTACTATATGTTGGTTGTGTATAAAAACAATAGCACATAGGCACATCATACATATTTTGAATTTCTAAAATTCATACCTGCGTAGAAGTATAGAAAGACAAACATTAAAATAATATGCTACAATTTTAAATTAATGTAAAAATCGCTTCAAAAATCTATTAATTTAATAATGTAATATTTTCACCTGGCATGGTACAGAAGTTCAAGTAGATTATCTACTTGTAGTTGTCAAGGATATAAAAAACCAAAACATTCAAAATTGAACAATTCAAACTATGGTCAGAATTTACCTACCATGTAGTCTTGTAAATGTAAATAAAGTATAAGCAAATACGTATGTTATATGTTTATCCTATCAGCTGACGCTGACGTACGATACTTAACTAGTATATTACCGCCATCTAATGGTGAATAGCAAGATTGATCTAAGAATACAAAAATATCTCCGCTACTGAGGGAAAATCTGTCTATAGTTAAAATTATTTTAACTTTTCATATGAAATCGGTTCACTTTACAGTTGGAAGCTTACAGGACTCGATGGGATATATTAATCCACAGTTTTGTTGGGTAATGTAAAGTTGCTAAGATTAAAAATAAATTAACTGCTTAGACTGTAAATAAATTAAAAAAGAAAACCAAGTAAAATAATAAACAGTGGAAAATAAGAGAGGTATTTACTCACATTGGACTTTTACTTGAATGGCAAGGGAATCAACTTCGAAAGCAGTTCTATTTAAATTAAATCATTTCTGAATAGTAGTAAATTTTACTGTGGGCAATTGAATATTAACAATTGGTAAGTATATCCGGTTATTGATCAATACAAAATCCTATTGCAGATATTATGTTTGTATTTTAGTACACTGAAAAAGATAGACACAGAAAGATAAACATTAAAACAACATGTCATAATTTTAAAATTTTAGAAAAGATGTATTAGTTACAATAATATTAAACCAATAAAACAGGTAATAAAAAATAAAAGTACATTCCAGCACATTTTATTACGAGTCTGAGGATGTCCAAAACCGCATTCTTTTGTAAATATTTTCTTAAGAAGGGTAAGTGTGCATTGTTGGCAAATAAAAAATAGATAGCAGAATTGTTTTATTTTTGTCATCTTAATAATTTATTTTTGTTAAAGAGATAAAGTCGGATTTCTTTGTGAGAATAAAGTATAATTAATGTTGACAATAGTTATAATCTACAGTCAACATCTATTGTACTATGCTCTTATAATTTTTTGTCATCCGAAATATTGTTCTGGTGTACAAATTTTCGGTCGAAAGCTACAGCAAATTTAACATAATATAACATCTCTGTAACAATATAGTGTGCAATACAATATTGAGTATTGAGTTGGTTTAAGAGTCGACTTCATCAGACGATCCTATTGTTTTAATGTAGAAATTCAGGGTACCTCTCACAAGTCGGTGATCACTTCCTGTGTTAAACCTGTTGATCACAAAGACATCCCTAAATATTTGACGTTAGTGATGATTAAGTTGATCTCGTTCTTTATAGCGCTATTGGGACTTAACCAGGTCTACTTTCTTTGCTAATTCTTCTGAAAGAAGAATTTTATCAAATAGAGACCCTGGGCTTCGAGGAAGTTTACCAGCATTTGCCCCGATGATTTTGCGTCTATAGTTGTCACAACAAACTATTCTAAAAAAAATCTGCTGTTTCCTTTACTCATGTCCTCGGAATGCTATTTACGCGAATATGATTTGAGTTACCTACTTACCTTCCTTTACGTCGTAGTTGTTAATATGAAAATCGTTAAATTTAATAGTTTCTTAATTACTTTGCTCATGCTGTCTTTCAGAATATTTTTTATTTGCTATTGCTAATATCTAATGTCAAGTACAGTAAATAATATAAATAAATTATAATAATAAACACTCCAAGATCTTTTTGTTAAACATTCTCTATATTATCTGTATTACTTTATACCAATGTTTAAGTTTTCACTCACTATATTGAATTCCTTGTTTACAATTTATGTTTAGGCGAAGTGTAGAAACTTTAAACAGAAGTAACAGAAGTAACAGAACTTTAAACAGAAAAGTAACAA
Organism: Hypercompe scribonia; assembly: GCA_949316085.1. NCBI lineage: Eukaryota > Metazoa > Arthropoda > Insecta > Lepidoptera > Erebidae > Hypercompe > Hypercompe scribonia. Next base: position 9,405,710 of record OX438981.1, on the reverse strand, counting down.
GCAAAAAAATGTTTTGTTTAACAATTTAAAAAAAAATGTGAAAACGTTTACAAAAATTTATAAGTTTATAAATGTTGACATGGCATGGAAGAAATTTACATTAATATTTTAATTTATAGCAGTTGAAGTTATTCTTATATATCCAAATAGGTTATTCAAATTTCAGCTGGAAGTCGACCTCAACCTACAGGATTTTTTGTAACTAAACTATACTCCCTACCACGAAAGAAGTTCTATATTAATAAATGAAACTAATGATAAGTCTGTCATCTTTCTTCTCGTCAAATATTATTATTTTTGTTGCTATTGCATTTTTTTTAACATTTGCCGTATGTAGTTAAACTGATGTTTATGATGCCTTAAGCTGTAAAAAAAGTAGGTGGAAAATTAATATTATATTATAATATCTTCAGCAAGTGACAGTGAAACAGAGTCAGATGACGATACTACACTCACCGGCACAGAATCTTGACCAAGCTCATAACATGCGATAACATTTTTTGAAGGGTGTCTAACTTTGTTCTTATCGTGTAAGTGGGTAGAAAAAATGTTTATGTTCATCTCAAGAGGGTAATGCACTAATTTGAAATGCATTTTGGTCTGCGTTTTAAAGTTTAGTTAAATCGTGTCATTAATCCGACGAAGTCGAAGTTTGTAATTGTGCTCTAAAAATTTTAAGTTTTAATTTGACAAAGACTTTTGTTGTTATTGTGGTTAATAAACACCTAAAGGCCCCTTAGGATCCATAAAAATGCCTTTGTCATCAAGTCAGATAGCACAGGCAGTGGCATTAGTCGAACAAGGTTTGACCCATCGTGAAGTGGCTATTGTCCTAAACGTGCCGCGTTCTTCTATGCAATATGCACTAAAACGGTATCAAGAGACTGGCCGCTACACCCGAAGACCAGGTAGTGGCGGTGTAAGATGCACATCAGCTCGTGACGACCGCTTTATTGTGTTAGAGATTTTAAGAAATCGCTTCCTGACCGCTGTTGAGATCCGTCAGCGGCTTCAAATCTCCAGAGGTGTGAGTGTTAGCGAGCGCCATGGTGAGAAGACGTATGGAGAAAGTTAATTTGAGAGCAAGAAGAGCAGCCCGTGGTCCACAGCTCCTCCCACAGCACAGAGTAGCTCAAATTCACTTCGCCCGCGAACACGCTAACTGGACTTTTGAGCAATGGGCAAGGGTTTTGTTTACAGACGAGTGCAGGATCGCTTTAAATGCACCTGATGGTCGACAACGTGTCTGGAGAAGGAAAGGGGAACGCTATTTGGCGATGACAACCACACCGACGGTCAGTTTTGGCGGAGGCTCTATAACGGTATGGGGTGGCGTGAGTTCTGATACTCGTACGGAATTAGTCATCGTCAATAAAGCCTTAAATGCAACTCGATACGTCGAAGAAATTCTTCAAGATCATGTTGTGCCCTTCGGAGGGTTTATTGGTTATGACCAATTCATTTTAATGCATGATAATGCCCGTCCACATGTCGCTCACATCGTGAATGATTACCTTCAAGAGGTTGGTGTTCAAAAATTGCAGCTCGCAGCCCAGACTTAAATCTGATAGAACACGTATGGGACAAACTGAAACGAGCAATAAAGTTATCATCGAACCCACCACAAACCCTTAACCAGCTTCGAGATGCTGCACTTACTGCCTGGCGCGACTTATCACAAGTCAACATCAAGAACGTCATCCAAAGCATGCCAGACCGAATGCAGGTGGTCATTAGGGCTAGAGGAGGTAACACACGCTATTAAAAAGGACAGAAAGCGACAAATAATATGGATGACCATCATTCAGGCTGACAAAATTAAATGATTAAGTCATACAATGAAAACGTTTTAAATTAAATAATAAATACTTTAGAAAGGTACTATATACAAGTTTGTCAAATACAACTTTTTTAACTGAAATGGTTTGGCCAACTTGAGTGAAACTTTTTGAAAATGTATACGATAAGTATGTCTATATACGCACGAGATATTTTTGTTCATAAAATCCAATATAGAAATAATCACACTAAATTATTTACTATTGAATTCTCTTGTAGCCGAATGCAGCATAATATTTATTTATCAAAGAAGCACCTGTTAATTTGAAAATATTTCATAGCATTAAATATGTCTTGCTTTAGTATTTTCATCGATTTAAGCGTATTAATTCACTTTTGCAATAATAATAAACTTTTGTTTGATTTGATTTCTTTCACCTTAGAATTTGGTAGTTATTATATAACTACATAAGAACGAAGTGTTCAATTTATATTAGGGGAATATACCCGCTTGCTAGGAGTTTTGAAAGATACAAAAGTAAGGGCTGGCAATATTCCGTTCCATCCCGTTAACATCTTTTCACACTGTTTATTCATCAGCTGACGTTAATGCAGACAATATTAATCTAAATAGATTTTAATACTGCCATCTACTGGTGAAGAGCAGGATCGTTTAAAGCTTTAATGTACGTCACTGCCACCAAGTTACTGGCAATGTAGTAACTACACAATATTGTCCATATACAAAAAAATGCTTTAAGCTTTAAAATTCAATCGCAAACAATCTAAGGCAAATACTTCGACCGTTTACGATTAAATTATGTGTAAGAATAAAATATTTTATTAAGGATTTTGGTTATGGTGATTGCTTAATAACCAGACCGTTGATGATAACAGCAGCAAGATGTAATACTTAGATTAATAACTTAAATGGAATTTAATAATCAACATATAATCTTTTGTTTCTGTGAGCTATAAAATCTTATAAATGTCAAATCTATGTTTGTGACTAAAAACTGTGTATCTATGGTCAGAATAAAAATACAGTGACATGTAAATATTTTTATTATGAAAATAATTTTAGTTTTTATAAATGTTAGGAATAAGGTGTACAATAAATATAATCAGTAACCGATTCAGGCCTGTTAAGTTTCGTCATAGCAAAACTGCCTATAATATCGTGGAGCGTAATCTATTTCCAACATATACTTGCTTATCATATCAAAGTGTTGCATTGTGCAAGTTGACTACAAACTCTACAAAGTTCAGTATCGGTTTGTCATCGAAGATGGCAGCTACGTGGTCGATGGGTCCTGGAACTTACGAAGTGCCACTTTCGTTGTTCGCAAAGAATAGAGCTCGCCTTGCAAGTAAACTAAAAAGTGGACAAGTTGTAGTTCTACAGGGCGGTGAGGATGTAAACCATTACGATACTGATGTTCAATATGTGTTTCGACAGGTATTTATGACATTATTAATATGTACGTGCTATATATATTTAACTGTATTATAACAAATGCTACTTGAAGTAATCAAACAGTTACTAAATAAATATCTTCTTTTATAAATTCTATTCCTTTATACCAATTTTATTTCTCCTTGCTGCATAGGAAGCCTATTTCACCTGGGTGTGTGGTGTTCGTGAACCTAGCTGCTACTTTGCCCTAGATGTAACTACGAACAAGTCCATTTTATTTGTACCACACCTGCCTGAGGAGTATGAGGTCTGGATGGGGAAGCTGTTATCGTGTGATGACTTTAAAAAAATCTATGGAGTTGATGAAGTGTATTTCGTGGATGAGGTATAACAAATAACATAGTACTACTACCAAATTATATGTTTAGTAATTATTATCTTAACATGATTCTGATATGTATGTTAGCCTTTTAAAACTTAAACCACAAATAAATACTTTTATTTGTTTTGTTGTGCTGCAGATGATGTTATTCTTAACATATATGTTTAGTATATATTCATTTACCTTAATATATTTCTCCATGTAGTGATGGATAAAGAATATAGAGTGTCACCACCCATATTGCTCCCGTGGGTGTTGTAAGAGGCAATTAAGGGAACAAAATATGCAAGACAACATCACTGCAAAGCGAAGGACCTGTTTGGCCAGTGTGGTATAGTAGGCCAAAACAATCTTGCCAGAGTGTAATGTTATAAACTAAACATATACATAAGTATTAATAAAACATTTGTTTTAATGTAACACAATCCAATATTATGTAGATGATAAGAGCAATGAAGATGGCAACAACATGCCAATGAAAGTAGTGATTAGGGCATTATAATCAAGGTTAGGTTAGCTTCATCTGTATGTTTGATGTAACTGACTTTTGTTAAGTGTATCTTTAGTTTCTTTCAATTATGTTTATTAGATTTAATACAACTGCCTTGTTGGTCTAGAGGTTTGCATATGCAACTGTCAATCAAGAGGTCTTGGGTTCAATTTCCAGGTTGGACTATAAAGTTTTTCTCAATATACAAGTGTTTAATAGCAGCCTGGGGATTGGAAGTTGGAATGTTAACCCCAGTGCCTCAAAGAGCACGTAAAGACCGTGAAGCATATAAAGCTAGCCTGGTGGTGTCAGATGGCCGACCCATCGGATTGTGAGAGTCAAGGAACAGAGAGTGCACCTGTGGTTGTGTACATTTGTACATTATATGATCTCCTGTATACTTGGCTTGTCAACATTGAAACTGGTCATCACGACCAGTATTGGTTAGGAGAATGTCATTTATTTATGGTATAAAGGGACAAACCAATAAGTAATTAATTATTATATTGTGTTTGTTATCACTTATACACACATAACTACATTATGACATATTACTGTTTGTCAGTCTATGACTCAATTGACTCGCATAACAAGGCATAATAGATATGTCCTTGAGTTTTGTTTTTTCTTCTATCATTTCAGATTGTAGAAGTACTCAAAAAGCTAAATCCAGAGAAACTACTGACATTGGTAAGTTGTATTTCTCGTATTTCTCTTTGCACAGAATTCTCACTACAAATATTAAATTGAATCTTCCAGTCTTATACCCGTAGTCATGAAATTTTTGAAACGTTAATAACATTAAACATTATTATAAAGATATTTTTCTGAAGTTCTAATAGTACATACGATAACTTAGATTCAGACAAAGTATGCTATTTGTTAGTGTTTTAAACTGATCATAATAAATCATCTAGTTTTTGTAGATTTTACTTCATACAGTAAATATTATATTTCTTTTGCTTCTATAGAGTGGCATCAATACAGATAGTGGTCTGACTGCTAAGGAGGCTGTGTTTGAAGGAATTGATGAGTAAGTATGTGATAAAGCTAGAGTGCATATTGCTTGTTAGAAACTTGCTTTTTTTTTGAAAAAGTTCATCTTTATGTAGGCTTCCTAGCTTACACACAACACTTAAACATCAAAATCTATTGTAATACAAAATTTGATCTACATCGTAGTAATCTTTTGCGAACTACATTAAACATATTAATATAAAATGTTATCAAGATTAAAATCATTATTTATTTTAAGTGTTTTCATAGATTTTACAAGGCTGGGAGATATTTCGATTTATTGAGTCTGAACCTATAAGCTTACTACTTTATATAATCGACGTAACCGTACATTACCTTGATGAATTTAACATTGAAATAGAAAACAATGAGCAGTAAACTAAATAATAATACTGACGAGAGTGTTCCGTTGATAACTTTAACTTCAGAGTTTTATTTTCTAGATTGCGCGTCATGCCTTTTTAGTTAAAAAACTAACAGATATGTCAATAATGACTCTTTAACGTCTTATCAATACGCTGTTTTTAGGAGCATTACTTTACCATCATTATCATAAAAAACATTTAATAGTCCACTACTGGACATAAGCTCTGCTTAGAAAGAAGGTTTTGGCCTACTAAACTAGGCTGGCCAGACGAGTTGGTATAGAGTTTATTTCGAGTTTTTCCTTCTCTTTGTAATTATGTTGTTCTGCATAACTGTTCAGATATATCTATCCGCTTGGGCATAAGACGCACTACTGTGTCACTATAATTTGACAGGCCTAGTGATTAGTAACACTGACTGTTTAAGCCAGAGGTTCGTGAATTTAATTCTCATCCAGTACAAATAATTGTATGGTGAGCAATTATACTCCGCTCTTTTTGTTTGTGGTGTGCTGACACAGCCTTCCTTGATAACTGGACTATCTAACACTGAAAGAATATTTCAAATCGGGCCAGTAGTACCTGAGATTAGCGCATTCAACCATACAAACTCTTCAGTTTTATAACATTAGTATAGATATTTATGTATTTAGAAAGAAGTATATTTAGCTTCTGGTTCTGCTTAGTTTGGGATCAGTCGGTGTGTGAAATTTGTGAGGTCGTAGTGGTTACTTTTTAAAGTTTTTATATTGATTTTTTTTATATATTTCAGATTCAAAGTTGACAATGAAACATTATTCCCTATTATCGCCGAGCTGTGAGTATATCATTCAAGTTATCTGATTAAATAGATATTAATGATCTTCTACATGTTGCTTAAGTAAATATAATATTTTAATACCCTTAATATTTTATTGGTACTATTTGTTACATCATTATCGCTTTAATCCCTGTTATAATTTTGTTATCTTGTATTTTTATTGCATATTTGTTGCTAGCGATAGCCCTAAGACAAGTTTAGTATTACGAAAAGGGTTATTCAACCTTTTAGTATGGGCCCGTGGCATCTTTTTTTCTTTTGGCAGTAACGAAACTGAGATCATAATTAGAGGTTTTTTACTGTGTTGTTTTAATCAGGAGTTCATTTTTATAGAAATACATACAAAATTGACTTATTTTAGTAGATATCGACATTACTTTGTTTATGTTCACAAGATCTTGTCCCTAAGCAACACTCGAACAGGTTAATTTTTTTGGTTAAGCTACGCCTGATACTGTTGATTATACGATGGGTGACCAAAACCGTCCCTTATACAGACTGACTGGTGGGATACCTTCAATATTTGAGGACGTGATAGAATGCGAACATATATCATGAAATAAAATAACATAAAAACGAAATATTAAATAACTTCTTAGTAAACTTCGTACACAGTACACCGAGAGCCCAGTATTTAACTGCGGAATACTTGGACACCGCGCGGACTTATTTTTTAGAGACATTTCGATAAAACATAAGCACCTATTTTTTTTTATATCAAGTTAACGAGAATCGAGTACCGAGTACTCTCCATAAGTATTGAAGGTATCTCACCAGTCACAGTGTATATCCAAACTCTTTCGTGTCATCGTGTCGTTAACAGTCGTTACTGTTTAGAATATTTATGATAGACAGTATTTTGTAACAATATCTACGCTATCAGCTCGTGCAGTCGACTCACTGCTATGTTTACCAAATAAGACGTACAAATGTTGGTTTTGGGATTTTGATAATAAAAAGGCCATATTATGTAAAAAGTATTTGTTCATAAATCATTACAAAACAATATTATTAAATGTTACTGTAATCAGTTTCATTTTAGACTTCATTTCTTACTGGAGGAATCAAGTTTTGTATCTCCTCCACCTCAAATCCTACAATATTGACATCACACAGTACACGGCCAAATGTCCTTGTGCCGATTAAACACATACTGTACTGTTCTTTTATGCCTTATGATTTTATTTGCACCATACTTTTTAATATGTAAACAAAGTACATTTGTCGCCTCCTGAATTGAGATAACCAAGGGTAGCGCAAGAAAAATTATTGTAAAATATTTTTTTAAGAACAAATATTATAAAGGATAGTTGGATGTATCATCAATCAACTTTAAAACGGTAGTTAACTTATATCATAAAACAATATCAATATTCACTTCATTAAAACAAATATGTATCGCAAAACATTTAGGAAATACAATTATTTAAATTTTTATTAGCCAAACTGTTGGAATCGCTCTTTAGCGTTGAGCTTAGCGACACATTTCAGCATTCATTTTTATTTATATAACTAGATTACGACGATCAATAGGCCTTAAAGGACATAGTGTTTAGCTAAAAGTTTTAATTGCCTACATAAAAAATAACACGAAGTGTTTAGATTTTCGGCCTAGGAAAAAAATAATATAAATAAACTCACGTGTATAATGGATTTAAATATTTTTTTATCAGAGGTCATAAATTTCTAAACTTTACATAGCGTAAATGATATGTTAATCAATGTACGTTTTATTACAGGCGCGTTATCAAGACCCAAGAGGAAATCGAAGTCATGCGATACGTGTGTAAAGTGTCGTCAGATGCACATAAACAGGTTGCATATTTTTTTCTTGTTATTATTATTAGCTGTCTTGAAAAAAAAGTGGAGTTTAGAAAAGAACGAACTCTTACTTCAAAGGTTGAGACTTGAGCACATCACAACTAACAGATACCTTTTGGGGCTTGTTAAGTTGTCAAGGTTTCAAGATCAAGGTTGAAATGATATGAAGTTGTAGACGTTCACAGGCGGCAGTAGTCGCTTTTCACCTGCCTGCCCATTTGGCCCTATGTTATAAACAAAATTATGTTTGGCAATTGTTTTTAAATTATTTAGTTGTGACGTCATACTCCGAATTACCTTTATGATGCTAGTCGAATCAAGTCCCTTGATTCTAACCATAGTTCAATAAGGCTAAAGCTAGTTTTTGCCTTATGTTTTCATATCTTGGCTACTCAACTGCCACAGTTAAAAGTTCAACCAGTTAAAAATACTAATAAATTATATAAAAATATTTATTAAACGGCATTTAACGTAACTGTTATCGCAGTGTATTATAATTAGAAATCATCAATTAGTTAATTTATGCACTTTATGCATGCATTATTAACATGATAAGAAAATGTATAGTTAAACTAATTTACTAATTACACCTTCATGTAAATTTAATTGCACTGTGCGATTATTTTTTACTCAGATTAATATTTAAAAATAATTACAATTGTTTGTAATAATTACTGCCGATAATTTTACAAACATTTTATTTGATTGGATATTTTATTGATGGATACCAAATATTTATTTACTACACGAAGTTTCAATGAACTTTTAATTCTATGTCTTTTGTTAACGTAATACCTTTTGAAACATTATTCGTTAATGAAGTTATTGCATTTCAAATGTATAAAAAAAATTAAGTTGATCAGATACGGACAGTTACCTGAAAGTCTGTAATCAATTCCTGTAGAAGTTTCTACTATGTCTGATGGAAAGTATGAATAGGATCTAAGAGCTGTGGTCACATTACTCGTTGTATTGTCTTCAACAATGCAGTACGGTGACTCACATTATGGTGGCCTTGTGAGATGCTTTTTCACAACCCTCTTGGAGATGTAAAAGCATTACACTCGTCATGGTCCGTGGTGGAAGTACTGGCCTGTTAGTGCTTAAATCGGCGTGGCTCTACTACTTTTTAAACTACTGAGGAATTAGCAAAATATGAATTTATTTGAAGGAAAACAAATATTAATTTTCTATATTTTACTTCGATAATCCGTGTGAATTAGTGAAAATAAATAATATTAAAACAAATTGTTAAAAAGTAAATGAAAGTGGAATTTTACTAGTACATTTGAACTTGTAGCCCAATATTTTCTGCTTTATTCTCTAGACTCCACCTCATAGTTTAACGCAAATTATTTATTCTAAGGTTTTTACTTTATATTATGTATATATTTCTAGTTTATATTTTTTTTACATTGTAAAGACACGAGAATACATACATTCTACATTTAGTGTCAAATTATGTAGAGGTTGTGCTAAATATTTACAAATTACACAAACATTTGTCCCGACCCAGGAATGTAATCCGAGACGCGGGACAGTAGATACGTACACTAACACTACATCACTGAGGCATGCACTTATGGTTCTTTAATTCTATGAATGCTTCATTATCAGGTGATGCTCTACGTCAAGCCTGGCTTAAAAGAGTATCAATGTGAATCGGTGTTCTTGGACCACTGTTACCGCGTGGGCGGGTGTCGACACGTTTCGTACACTTGTATCTGCGGCTCGGGAGATAACGGGGCCACGCTACACTATGGACACGCCGGTGCACCCAACACTAAGTCGATTGAAAATGGGGATATGTGGTATGATTAGTTTGAATATCATCATAAAATTATAGAATTATTAATAATACTAAATGTATCATGACATCCTTTAATAGTAATGCTGGCAAAACGCTTTATCTTAGAAAGGAGGTTTTTTGTTTACTATACCACACTAAACCAGTTGGCTTGGTATTGCCGTACGTCGCCTAAAATAGAGAGTTTACCCATAGAAGGTGCCTGCATTAGCGGGTAGGCGCTAGGAGGGATCTGGATGTCGTAATAGCAGCGGTTCCCGGATCCCTCCTATCTCAGGCGCAGAGTGGCATACGGTGTGGTTTTAGTCGGTCCTATTCCGACACACCACCCCGCTGTAAACCCCGGTGGGGTGACGTCCCGAGGGGGTTTCCACACGATAAAAAAAAAACGGTTTGTTTCAAGTGTTCCTTCTGTTTGCAATGATGTTACGCACGACATGAATAAGAATGGTGACACTTCATATCATTAATCTTTCATGACACAGAGACACAGGAAATACATTGACTATTTGTTATGTTATAGTTTGTTTGATATGGGCGGCAACTACGCCGGGTATGCCGCTGACATAACGTGCTCGTTCCCCGCGAACGGCAAGTTTACAGAAGATCAGAAACTCATCTATGAGGCTGTGCTGGCTGCAAGAGATGCTGTTCTAAGGTAAGGATTTTATTTAAAACTAAATAAAACCTTTTTGAAAAAAAAAATGAACTGATTTTAAACGTAATTTATAAAGAGCACTAATAATTAAAAAATAATTCAAAATCCAATTGAAAAACTAAAACAAGTGCAACTTTTCCCAAATGGTTTAAAAATGAAAGAGTTTAATGTTTCACCTAACATGGCGGGAGGGGCAGGTGTTTGGCAAAAAAGTACAATCAATGATTCAAAAATCAAATATTTACAGAATATATTTTTTTGTATTTGCAGAGAAGCTAAACCCGGTGTTATGTGGCAGGAAATGCACCTGACCGCTAACAGAGCGATGCTCGATCATTTGAAGAAAGGCAATCTCCTGAAAGGTGATGTGGAAGACATGATAAAGGTATTATATTTATATATATACATAACACAATAATATAGTATGTTATCATATCCCTATATGATAACACAGAGACTTGATCAAATCACGGAAGATGTTAAAGTATCACAACAGTCTTATCATTTTAAAAAACAAACTTAGTGATTTAATCAATTACCAGAAATAGTGCCTTACTCTTGATTTTAATTCTGACCAAATAGTAGATTTATTTTTGGACATGACAAAATCGTGTTGTTGTTTTAACATCTTTTGTGAGTTAATCAAACCACTTAGGGAATAATTAAATCTTTATTTTTATCATGTCCCTGCGACTTATTGAAGTAAACACTTAAGTATCTGGATGTAGCGAAATTGAATCTGCCTATAGGTACCTCCTTATGTCGAAATTAAAAAAATATTTTGGATTTTAAAGCGAATTCTATTATTAACGGTTAATGAACAAGTGATATACAAGATGAAAAAAAAAAAATTTTGGAACGCTTGTGAAAAGAAACAGTCGATAGATAGCGTTTTCTTATAACTTATCATCAAAGGTATATATCGTTAGTGATACCTTTCGACAGCACGGTTGGCCTAGTGGTTTAAGCGGTCGCCACGTCGCTCTCTACTGTGCTGTGTATTATGGGTCCAAAGTCCACATGGGGCAACACCTTGTGTGATCCATAAATTGTTGTCTTCAATCAATCAAATCCAAATAATAATATAAATCAGGGCTGTCCAAACCATGGCCGGTTTGGATTATTGCGGCCCGTAGAATCTTTTTTATCTTCTTTGTTTAAATACATTAATGTGCAAATTATTTTTATCACGACGAAATTCAAATGTTTTGGGTATGTTTGATCACGTCGCACACATCGCTATTCACTCCAGACTTCGGGGAATTCCTCGGAACGCAAAATAAGTACCGATGCGCGGTATCGTTCATTGGGCTTTGTTAGTCACTTGTCATTCAGAGCGACGAAAGTTTTGATTACGCAAGGTTACTCTCAAGTTATTAAAGACTTTTACGTTATTTTAAAGTTTGTTATTACGTTGTTCGGTTTGTGTTTAAGTATATATATTATATTGAACTTTCAATCTCATTATGTCTGCAAAGAAGAGGAAGTTAAGTGAAGAAAACCGTACATTCAATGCGAAATAGGAGTTAGACTACTTTATCTCCAACAATAACATTAAAATTCAGTGTTTGATTTGTATACAAGTTTTATCTGTAAGTAAAGAATATAATGTTAAACGACACTATACTTCTTTACATAAAGAAAAGTATAAAAAACATGTCGGTAAAGCAAGAAAAGTTATGGTGGCTGAGTACAAAAAAAAACTAATACAGCAAACAAGTATCTTTAAATACGTTTCGACGGTGTACTGAGAATGTAAAAAGAGTAAAAAAGTAAGTACTGAGAATGAACAAAGCTTGGTTGCCTCATATGAAGTTTCATTACAATTAACCAAAGCTAAAAAACCATTTAGTGGTGAAGTTTTAATAAAAAAATGCGCAGTTGAAATGGCTAAACGCTTCATGCTGCCGAAATTAGCGGAAAAGTTTGAATCTGTGGCTTTATCTCCTCAAACGATGGCGCGACGAATAGAGGACATGGGTAATTATATTTCGAAAAGTTTATGTGATTGCTTTGTAGATTGCGAGTACTATTCAATATGTTTGGATGAAAGTACCGACCAGACTAATGTCAGTCAATTAATAATCTTCATACGTTGCATTTCGAAAGATTTTACAATCACGGAAGAAATGCTGAATTTAATACCATTTCATGGAACAACTAAAAGCAGTGATATATTTGAAGCAGTTAACTAAACTGTAGTAGAATATGGAGGATTTCGTAAGTGTTGCAATAAAGTAAATAAATCATGCAAAAGCTATGACCCAGACAGTGACAGGATTCGCGGGACTTCTAATACAAAATGACATTGATTGCCCGTTGTTGCATTGTACCATACATCAAGAAGCCTTGTGTGGAAAATCTTTGCGTCAAATGAATGCTATGAAAGTTGTTATAAGGATAATCAATTTGATAAGAGGTGGAAACAGGGCATTAACACATAGAAAATTTAGAGACTTTTTAAGTGAAATCGATGTAACCTATGGAGATTTACTATTGCATTCAGAAATCAGATGGCTAAGTGCTGGACAGTGCTTGTAACGCTTTTTCGCCTTACGAAAACAAATAACTTTATTTTCTAAAAAATGAAATATCATCTGATACTGCCGAACTACAAGATAAAATGCAAGATCCATAGTTTCTGGCTAATCTTGCGTTTTTAACTGATATGACGCAACACTTGAATGAATTAAATTTAAAATTGCAGGACAAAAACCACAATATAGCCAACATGTACGGTAATGTGAATGGATTCAGAAGTAAACTGAAATTGTTCAAAACGTCTCTACAACAAAATGATTTTTCTTTTTTTCCAAGTTGTAAAGAACATTATTTAGAGATGAAAAATTTTGAAGCATGTAATTTTTTGGACCACCTCAAAGACATGGACGAAATAATCGTCGAATTTGAGCGGCGTTTTGCAGATTTAAAAAAAAATGAGAGTGATATAGCACTCTTCACTCATCCATTAACGATCGCAGTTGAGAGTGTGAAGATTGATTATCAACTGGAACTGTGTGATCTGCAATCAGACCCCTTTTGCAAGGGCAGAACAGAAATAGGAATTGATTCTTTTAAGCTTCTCGCTGAACGTTTCCCGAAACTGACGAATTTCGGACAAAAAATGGGCTCGATGATGGGCCGTATCTACCTTATTAAATCGAAATATAGGTCTTCATTGACAGATACTTCACTAAAACATGCACTGCGCCTTGCTACTACTAATATTGCGGTTGATGTAGACAGAATTGTAAAAGACAAATTAATGAAAAAGTAGATAATAAAATAACGATATTATTATTACCAGTATTTTATTTTTATAAATATTTTGCGACCCACCAATGTATTTAGTCATTTTATTGGCACTGGGTGCCATCTGGTTTGGGCACCCCTGATACAAATAATACATTTTTTGTGTCCGTTTCTTACATATTTGTAAACTCCCCCGCGACATAGGATTTATTCCTAATGCCGCCCGCATGTCTTTAAAAGAAAAAAAAAAAAAACAATATTGACGTTGACTGTACAATAAATCAAATTTTATAAATTATTTGTACTTACAAAATAGGTTCCTCGTGTAACAAAAATTGGATATTTTCAGTACTCAATTCAGTGTTCAATAAGACTACTTTACCTATTTAACAGTAAATCTACTATTTTTTTTTATTCTATATACTTACCATACCTAAAGCTCTGCTCGGTTTGAAGCTAGTTGGCGTCGCGTGTATTATATTGTATCGGTAACGACGAGCGTTGGTGTTCGGCAGCACGGCGTGCACGGCGTGCTACAGCCGCACGGGCTGGGCCACCTGCTGGGTCTGGACGTGCACGACGTGGGCGGCTACCTGGCGCACTGCCCCGCGCGGCCGGCCGGCGCGCTCGCCAGGCTGCGTACGGCGCGCAGTCTCCAAGCGGGCATGCTGCTCACCGTCGAACCGGGCTGCTACTTTATACCGAGGGTGAGTGCCCCAGCTCTGCTAATTACCACCTTGTTTTTTTTTTTCTGACTTTAGCTGTTGGCCTCGGATGCCTCTACAACCTTACCCGGATTTTTCGGTGAGCGCTGAGGGCTCTCAACCGGTTATTTATTAAGTAACATCGCCCAAGGGCACCCTCTGTGGGGCACGTGCCTCAGCTTGGGGCGTTACTGCTAAGTTGGGGCGACCTACTCCCACGTTTAGATGGTTTACGCGCCCAGCGGGGACGAAAACGCGGACGGTTCGTGATGGCTTCCCTAGCTACGTTCGCTCTACGTTGAGCGAGCGTAATGTCGTCGTCTTCTTCCCCTAACGCGTGTTTGGATCGACGTATGTTCGAGATCCTACTGGGTGTGTACTTTACGGCCGCAACCGCTAGAGGGTTGGAGTGAGTCGGAGCAGACATTACCACATTGAATAACTTTTTTCTTTAAATACGAAAAGCTCAAAATCGATCAGAGCGGCGTGCAATAGTAGAGGCCTTTTTTGTACTGTGCTGAAATGAAACACGGATGCCTCCGAAGAGTAGTTATGTCGGACTCGAACCGATCAAAAACCGCACGCCGTCGTAGGTACTAGTAGCTGGGAAACCAGGTGCAGGGTGCAGTAAGGAAATCTCTGGAGCCCCGACGTACCTCGGGCCACCTAGGGCTGTGCGTGTGTGGCCTCCTCCTGTGTGGAAACCTAATGGTTTCTTTACTGCCCCCCGAAAAGGTGCGCGAAGTCCGTAGCGCTCGCATTGCCACCCCGGCAATAGTAGAGGCCCATGTGCAGCCGTGGAATGCAATATTCTGATAATGATGAAATATGGTTGCCCTTAATTTTTTCAGCAAAGCTACCGACTTACGCCCGCGGCTTCAGTAGCTATTGATTCCATATTTCAAGGATACAAATAGATTTATATATATTCGTCCTAGATTACTATCCGTCTCTTTAGTCTTTTTTTCAAATTACTTTGGGTTCTTCTTTTAAGTACATATAGGTACTATAATATGACTGTATGTCGATTTTTTTTAACCGGAACAACTTCTAGCTGACCTCCACAAATCAAGTACGCTGTTGTCGTATGATTCATAATCTTTGACATACGAAATATGGCAAAAATTTGTATAAATCCTGATCAAGTAAAATTGCTTGCTTTGTGAACATGTCAAAAGCGTGAATCTATAGCTGTCTATCAAATGAGAATCTTAAACCTATTAAAACATTACTCGCTGAGTTGGTAATTGAATCAAATAATACTCGAATGTGGTATAAATAATAGTGTCCGACCGAAAGTTCTGTTTCGGTTTCGGTTTCGGCCGAGTTTCGGCCAAAAATCAAGTTTCGGCGGCAGTTTCGGTTTCGGCCAAAATTGGCCGAAACTTTTGCCGAAACCGAAACTAATTTTGAAAGTTGTCGTGCACGCTCGCCTAACTTCGTTTCTCGTGGCAACGCTCTGGCGGACGCTAGCGGCCCTGTTCGGAAATAGTCGTGCGCCCGTGTACTTAAATAATTTATAAAGTCAAATATTGAGTCAGTGACTTTGTTTTGTTGTTATTAACAAATCAAGTCCCACATAAAAAGACAATCTCTGTCTATCGCACATACGCTCCAGCTTGTCATAAAACAGGCGCTATTTTCAGAAGACGAAATAAAAGACCTCTTAAAATGATGTAGAAAAATCGTCAACCATTTCCATCACAGTGAGCCAGCAACCAGGAAATTGACGGAATGTCAAAAACAATGCGGATTGCTAGAACATGCCTTGGTGCAAGACATTGATGTGAGATGGAACAGCACGTATTTGATACTGCAAAGATTTTTGGCAGAAAAAAATGCAGTAAACTTATACTGTGTTGAACATGGTAAGGTTGGTTCTCTTCAATCTTATGAATGGGTCATTGTAAAGAACATCACATCCGTGTTGATATTTTTTTATGAAGCCATCCTTGAGTTATCATTTGATAACGCATGCATTTCGATTGTCATACCTTTGATATCGTTATTAAACCGGAAATGGTCAACGAAATGATGACCAACATGAAACATTCACTATACGAGTCCAAGAACATCAGATTTTCTTCATTGAAAAAACTCCCATCGCTGATGGTAGCTACAATATTGGACCCAAGGTTTAAGTCTAAATACTTCAATTCCAATGAAGTGGACATTGCGGTTACAGAGCTAATATCAGCATGCAATCATCCCGTAGCACTGATAACGCCAATGTTTCTTCGGCTTCAACTACATGCGTCTCGCGAGCTCACCACATATAGCAAGAAAAAGAGGGTTTATGGGATGAGCATAATAATACGTCTAGTCAAACAGAGACCACAGAATCAGAAGACATAAAACACTTTCTGAAAGAAAAGATTTAGTCATACCTGTCGGAGCCATTACTACAACGTAATGCTGACATATACAATTATTGGAACAGCAGTCTATATCCTATACTGAGAAGTGCAGTTTTAAAATACCTTTCAGCTCCACCTACCAGTGTCCCGAGTGAGCAGCTATTCAGTGCTGCTGGCCAAATTTACTCGGATCGTCGCAATAATTTACGTGGCGTAAACGTAGACAAACTGCTTTTCTTGGCGTATAATATACGACTATTTAATTATGAATATTAATAATACGAAAAACCAAAAAGTAACCCTAAATATAAGATATTTAGAATTTTTTTTTTTTTCATTTTATAACTGTTTTCAATTTAAATGTTTACTGTAGTTTAGTAGTGAGTTACTTAATTCTAAATGTAAGTATGACTATCCTATTAATTGTGATCTAGGTATCTTTGTTAATTCTAAATGTGTGATTTGATTATCTTTATTGAGACTGGAACTAAGAGTGTAATAGTAATTTTAATAATTATTATTTTTATATAAGAGGTACATAAAAGAGACTGATAATTCTTCTTAGTACAAATATAAACCAAAGTATTAATTAATAAGATTTCAAAATACCAATACCTAGTATTTAATGAAACAGTAACAATTAGTGATTTGATTATTAATAACTGATAAACATTTTGCTATGAGAACCTAATTTGAAAAAATAATAAAAATATTATTAATATTTTTTATATTATATTAAATAAATGATTACAACAAAATTAATATACTGTGTTTCCATTTCATGTCCTAATTAATGCAGAATAATGACTAAAATGTATCATATTTCAGTATTTTAAGGAATTTTCTACTTGACCACGTGAGTTTCGGTTTCGGTTTCGGTTTCAGCCGAAACTGAAGCCACGGCCGGATATTCGGTTTCGGTTTCGGTTTCGGCCGGAAACCAGTTTCGGTCGGACTCTAATAAATAATCATTTCGATCGACCAGGATAAAATATCTATAAACAATTATATCGAGTTTGCTGCTTGTCCCTCAATTTTATGCTTATAAAATCCTCTGCGACAATTTACGACTACAGAACGCTGTCTTATTACTAATTTATTGGAGCGCCTGGGTGTTTTCACCTCGGATTAGAGTTATAGTGAATGAATTAATATGATCGATGTGGGATATTGTTTTTTAAACTATAAATTGCAATGTTTACCCAAAATTTTTTTGTGCACTCCATTTTTTCATTGTTTAAACAAATTATTATATAAAATTAATGTTTGACCATATATTTTCACTTTGAACAGTATTTTTTTTATTTATATGTTAAATCTTACCTGAGTAGACATATAGGAACAGTTTTCAAAGATATTTGTGTATAAAAATAGCAGTAGGGATCACGAACAGGTAGAAAAACGTGGAGGAGAGAGCGGAGTGACAGCTGCTATTATATGTACAATAGAATTTCTCGGCTAGTTTAGTTGCAAGTAACAAGTGTTCTATGAATATTGTGCTTCTATAACAGTAAAAATTTGGTTTTTTAGTGAGAAATTCTTGTATATTTTTGTACTGGAAGGTGTATTGAACACGACGTTTTTATATTGAACTATTACAAATTATTTTGTATTACTTAATTTGGTAAGTGATTAGATTGAAAACTACAGTTCATTAATGAATTAATTAAATAATAAATAAATGGAAAATTAAAGATCAATTTCAATAAAAAAATATATGATAATAATAAATTAAACGCAATTAATTAATTATTAATTGTTTTTTATTAGATTTCGAACAATGGATAAACCAACGGCTAGTAGCATGGCTGATGAAAATTGCATTCATAATATGTAGGTATACACCTGGGTTCATCCATCCCAAAGCAAAGTTCAACAGAAGATATTTTCATCGAAATGTTTAGAAAAATCATTACCAAAATGTAAAGAATATATTCTTTTTTTACATGTCTTTACGGGTTGTGATACTACATCTGCGTTTCTCAATAAAGGAAAAATTAAGTTTGCTAAAAATTTTGAAAAACGGATTGATTTACACGACTCAGTAAAAGTATTTAAAAATATCAATAAAGACCCCAATAATATATTGCAAGCAGGTGTAGCATGTATTTTGAGTTTATATGGCGCTCCGTCTAAAACTCATGATTTAAATACATTAAGGTTCAATTCTTTCATAAAAGCAACAGCCAAAAATACGAGTGTTCTTTTGTCATTACTGCCTCCAACAACTGATGCAGCGTTTGAGCACCTTAAAAGAGTGTACCTATAAATTCAGATATGGCTAGGAAATGACGTAGTTATTGAAAATTGGGGATGGAAGTATTCCAATAACATGTACATCCCAATAACAATGAATCAATTACCTGTTCCGGATAATTTATTGCAAATGTTATTTTGTAATTGCAAAAAGGGATGTGAAGCTGCGTGTGGATGCAGAAAAAAATGGTTTATACTGCAGTGTAACATGTTTACAGAGCAGCGGAAATAGTTGTGCCAATACTTCACCTATTATACAGATAGATGAAGTAGAAGAAAATATTTGATGTAGACAACAATGTAATATATTTAAATAAACAGATTTTGTACTAATATTTTTTCTTTTCATTAGTCGTAATTAATTACCTTATTTTTTTAAATGTACACAATAGAGTACGTTTCGAAATTACGTTACGTAAATGTTTTCCTGTATGTCTACTCAGGTAAGATTTAACATAAATAAAAAAAAATTGCTGTTCAAAGTGAAAATATATGGTCAAACATTATTATTTTTATAATAATTTGTTTAAACAATGAAAAAATGGAGTGCACAAAAAATTTTGGGTAAACATTGCGATTTATAGTTTAAAAAACAATACCCCACATCGATCATATTAATTCATTCACTATAACTCTAATCCGAGGTTTTACGGTTTTGAATGCTCCAGGCACTCCACTAATTGGACGGTTCTGAGTTTTTGTACCACCAGTTAATTATAATTGTATTACTATCGTAATTTAACAGATATATGATCCATACTATAGAGAAGTGGCAACTGTGTGAGCCTGGCACGTTGACTGTTACGCTTTTTACGTCCCCAAGCGGGGCGTGAAATAGCATCTCACTAGGTCGCTATAGTGTGGGTCGCCATACTGCATTGTCTACATTTGCAATGAGTATGGTCTACAACTCTTGGATTCTATTCATGCTTTCCATCAGGCAGAGTAGTCTCTTTGGCAGGCTCTTAACATAAGAATATAGTTACTCGCCATTATTGAAATCAAAGAGAAATAACTAAATTGTAATCTTAGTTCCATTCATTTCTGTTTCATAGCTTTTGATCGGTGCTCAAAACAATCCAGCTCAATCGGTGTTCTTCAACTGGGAGAAAATGCAGAAGTTTAAGAACTTCGGTGGTGTACGTATCGAAGATGATGTACTTATTACTGAGGAAGGAGTCGAGAACTTAACTTTCGTGCCTAGAACGTAAGTAACCATACAATTTGTCTTTTCTTTACTAAGCACAATTACTTAAAATAATGCCATTATATCTTGCCGGTGACAAGTCTATACCAGCATAGTATAGACTATAAAGACTATAGACTATAGACAAGGCTATACTAGCACAGTATAGACTTGCATGTGTGTGACAGCGTGTTGACAGACATCAGACATCGTAGAAGATACACACAAACAATAAAGATAAAATATGCATAAAAAACCTTTTTGGCTCTGACTGGCCGATCATCATTCATTGGTAAAAATACAATGTTTAACGTAAATAAAATGTAATGGGTTTTGTAAGTTACAAGAACCATTCCAAAATTTTGATTACTAGGTTTTGGTAATGTATCCTCTTATGACCTCAAAGGTCCTCACCGTAAGTAACGGTTCTTGCTTAAATTAATACTAGATGATTTTACTACTCCAGTATTCTTAAAATCCATTTATTATTGCTTTTCATTATTTTTTCTTTTCCAGCGTTGCCGAAATTGAAAAGCACATGGCTGATGGAGCTAACTTTAGAAAATAATAATATTCAGACCTTAAACTAACCAGAGATAACGTATAAATATTAATATATTCAACATGTAAATTATATCAATATGTACATATATATATATATATAAGTACAAAGACGTTTTTATGAATAATTTGTTATTTTTATTTTATCTTAAAGTGCCTTTAACAAGCCAGGTATCTTATACAGGTGATGTTAATATTTATAAAATAATATAACATTAATATCAAGTTTTAAATATCCACTCGCTAACCACTCATTAGCTAATATATCTCAAATAGTTCTTAATCACAGCTGGTAGAGGTAATGCATTAATTGCTCTTATAAATGTTGAGGTGGTAAATTCTATCGGTGAACCCTCTTCGTTTGTCATTTTTCTGAAATGCTTACGAATTGCATATCTACTGAGGTGTTTTAAAGTTGGCACAAAAAACTCAAGTGCTTCAGGGTGCGTTAAATTCTCGTCCACCATTGTCAAAAGTGCCTTTTGTACCTGAAAATATAGGTGGCACACATAAAATGAGTTTAGAAAAAATAGTACATAAACATTGAATTGGGAAAAGATCCGTGTTTCGTCTAGGTTTTCCACCCGGGTGAAGCATGAGAAGTATCTCGTTCCGTTATCCAACTGAAGATTAGTACAGTCAAGAAATAAAGTTAGATGATTTCTTTTGAAGTAATAAGTAGAATTTATATTTATATCGTGATAACTATGTAAGCCTTACACTGCCACGTTGACTGTCATGCCTTTTACGTTCCCAAACGTGGTATGAAAAAGCATCTCACTAGGTCGCCACGGTCACACTGCATTGTCTGCATTTGCAATGAGTATGGGGACTACAACTCTTTGGATTCTATTCATGCTTTCCATCAGACAGAGTACAGTCACTTTGGAAGGTTCTTCATATAGAAAAAAATTTATAGAAAACGCATTTTCCCAAATAATGGCCCAAATAAATTTCATAATTCTTTGTTGCGATCTAAAATAAAATCGTCTTTTTCAGTGTCTCGCGATCTTTAGTTACGGAAATATCAGTGTTAACAATTTAACAATATATCCACATGACCTATATGTTTCCTTTTTAATTTATATGGTATTTGGAATGATGGTATTTATACGATGCGTCACGTTAGAAAAAAAAATAATAAAAATAGTAATAAAAAATTATATTAATTCTATCCTATTAAATAATTTTCTAGATCTTTTGAACAATATAAATAAGAGAAAAAAATCTGTACAATAACTGTACGATTCTCCGTGCTTCGCACAGATAGAGCACCTAGGTGAAACGGGTCTGTCTCTTTTGTTGTTTTGTTTACTGGCAGAAATGCCCACGGATACCACTGAAGTGGTTATGTCGGAGTCGAACCGTCCAAAAACCGGACGCCGTCTCAGGTACTAGTAGCCGGGGAACCAGGAAATCACTGGGACCCCGACGTACCTCGGGCCACCTACAGCTGTAGGTGGCCCCCTCAAACGTGTTTGTTCCTATTAAATTATCGAATAATCAGTTAAATGTTCTACTTTAATAACAGACACAATTGTAATAAATTGTTGATGAATGAAATACATGAAGTATAATCAGTATCGCATGGTTTGCAGGACCCGGCGCGGGTGATGCACTCGGTTGTAAAGTGATAGAGCACACTTGAGCTTTTTACCCCCCCCCCCCAAAAAACTTTTAAAAAAGACTCATTGTAGAGGCGGA
Organism: Hypercompe scribonia; assembly: GCA_949316085.1. Taxonomy (NCBI): domain Eukaryota; kingdom Metazoa; phylum Arthropoda; class Insecta; order Lepidoptera; family Erebidae; genus Hypercompe; species Hypercompe scribonia. The sequence continues at coordinate 9,383,134 of OX438981.1, read as the reverse complement.
CTCATTAAATAGACCCTATGGTTATTAAAGAAAAACATGGTAAATTATCATTGCGTGCGTTAATAACGCGATAACGTACTCATCGATCGACGGTTGCACTCAAGGCAAACCAGAGAGAACTTTGATACATTTGACCACCAACCTTATTCCCTGGCGTTTGCCCGTTTTTTAGGAGAACCCTAAAAACCAATCGGCCAATACTTTTCTTAGGTATTTATGATTTTTATTTGCTTTCCTAATTAGCTAACGTAAGTGAAATTCTATCAGAGCCCGTTGTGTGTTAAAAAAAATCATTTCCTGTAACGAAACTGGTTACGAAAACTGCGATGGTAAACGAAGATCGATATTCCTCTGGCGTTTATGTCTCGTGAAACAGATTAATTGTACACAGTGTCCACGCCTATTTATCCCGCGAGTATATCGTAAGTGGCGACTAAGGAAAACTTAAAACGAACGCTATACAAATCTGTCTGGCTAGCATTGTATAGTAAGCCAAAACCCCCTTTACGGAGAGGCCGTGTTCAGCAGTTGACTGTTAAAGGCTGTTGATAATGATTTATATGTCTACACTGAAACTCACTCATACGTCTCACGACTGTAAAACTCGCATACAAAACATTTAAGTTTCAGTTTCGCGGTACAGAGAAGGTTATTTATCTTGCTCCTTACCCTTGAATAAAAGTTTATAGAACCTACAAAAGAACTATGTAGGTTTATACTGTCATTACTTTTTTAACAACCTAAGCTTAGCTTAGCTAGCTACTTTCATTTATAAACAGCCTCTTATTTAATATACGCATTAGGCCAGTACACTTTAGAAATACAAAAGAAATTGACTTACTTCCATTGGCACCCAAAACATTCTATCAGTGACTATTGCAAACTGCAAATAATCCTGAGGTTCATTATATAGACTGTAAGGTGTCATTATGGGTGCAGACACAGGGTAAATATCCAGTGATGTGAGGAATGCATCAGGAATGTTAACATCTTGGTATCTGAATTTTCCATGGCTGCTAAAATCTACATCACAACCGATTTGTATGAGTATTTCGAAGACCTAAAATACAAATATATTTAAGGTAATTAATTGTTATAGTTGTAAATTGCATAATTATTTGCTTATAAAACTGAATTTAAAAATGTTATAAATATTAAAAAACATCAACGATCCTGTTAAAATCTGTTTTTTATATTATTTACTCCATATGTAAAATAACAATAATTCTATTTCTTTTGTATACTCTGCAAAACAAAGTAAAAGGTAAACTCTCTCTCTTGAAAAAACTTATTTTGTGTATCTGGACAGATAGCTACTATCTCATTCTAATTCAGCAATCTGGTAATATTAAAACTTTATAGCATCAATGTTTATCTAACATTAAGCAGAAAGTATGTGGTAATTTAAGGAGAATATTGAGCCACATCTACAATTTTTTTTAAATATATGTTTCATAGTTATAGTTACGATATATTGAAAGGGATTTTTACTAATAATGGCATTCTCTTATGCTTTAAACACAAATTTGTTGGACACAAATATTCACTGTTTAAAGCTATCATATTCACCTCATAAAAATGTTGAAGTTGTTGCGGACCAGTATATAAAACAAATTGTGCATACACAAGTGGAGGACACTCCAACTTATCTACAATATTGACATTGGCACCTCGCATGAAGAATAAATAAAAAAATTCTCTAAATTTCTCAGGTGATTTCTCATATACATATGCAGATATAGTCAAATAGTGATTTATTGGTGAAAGAGTTGCATATTCTGTGTTATTAAGATAACCGCGTTTGAACAATGTGTTAAATGGTGTTAGTAGATTATAAAAATTTGGTTCCAAGTCACTGTATAATAAAGTTTCTAATATTTCAAATTTAAATTTGTGCGGTAAACAAGCATCAATAATAATACTTTCACGTAAGTTTTCTCTTTTAGTAACAGAAAAAAGTTTTTGGAAAACCTCTACATCAGACTTATCTGCATCAATAGGCAGCTCTTCGTCATTATTTAATATATTAGGATCAGCTCCATGGTCTAATAAAAAGTTCACTACGTTAATACCAGCTCCTCCACGTACTGCATAGTGTAAGGCAGTATCTCCTGTACTTGTCTCTTCATTAATATCATATACAAAAGGATATAAACTCTCAACATTTGGGTAGTAGCTCTTACAGCATGCTAAGTGAAATGGTGTAAAACCATTTGGAGTATTTTTTATTTCAGGATCTGCACCTGCATAAAGCAAGGTAATTAAAGCTTCATGCTGCCCTGCTAATGCAGCTTCATGTAAAGGTGTATCACCATCAAAATCCTGCACATTAATGATTGCACCATATTCTAATAACAACTCTATTAATGGAACATTTCCCTGGGCACTAGCAATATGTAACGGTGTTACCCCTTCAGTACTACCATAATTAGCTATATTCTTTGCCGAGTCTAGTAAAGCCTTTATAGTTTTGAGTGAGCAATTATTTTTGCAGGCTAAATAGAGTGCTGTATGACCTTCGTGAGTTTCTGCCCGTACTCTGCTTTGGGGTGCCTTAAGTATTAACATTAAGCTTTCATAGCTATCGTGGTAAGCAGCTTCATGTAGACAAGTCCACCCCCGGTTATCTACACAGTTTGGATTTAAAGTCTGTAACAACCGCTCTACATTATTTACGTCATTTTTTCTAGATGCAAGATTTAGTGGATTTGAAGTAGCAGGGTTTTGAGCACTGAAATCCATCTTTCGAGCATATGACTACCGTTTATAATAACAGTTCGATAATGAATAAATCCATTATACCACTGCCTTTAAATTGATAGCTTAGTCAAACTATAAACACGTACGTATAATGGAATTAACGATCTGTATTATGCTATTTAACCACACCAAATCAAAATATTTTAGCGATACATTATACGCCGACACTATTAAAATAGTATTTAGGCATGAAGGTAAACATTGAACGTGATGACATTAATGACATTGACCACTATAAAAGCTGTAATTGAGTTGTGCACTGGCAACTCGAGAAGCAATATGGTGTTTTTTTTTTTAAATCGACCCGACATGATGTCTTGTAAATCCAACGAAAATTAAAATTATTACGATTGTTTAGTTTTAATGTGTTATATTTAGGATGTTTACCCTACAATCTATAATCTATTAAGCTTGTAATATTTTTCTCTCAAAGTTCTATTTAACAAAAAATCCATATTTACTTATTTGTATGACACAAAAGAGATAATATTGAATGAGGGGTGCCACTCAAGGGACGAACGAGGATCCTCCTCACATATGAGAAATAATAAAGTTATTATAGAAAAATAAACTAGACAGAAAACCGTAAACCTGGTGAAAATGATAAAAGAGAGAAGGATTATTTTTTTTAACTTTCATCAACAGAACGTTCCTTTCGAAATAGTTACGTCGTTAATTACTCCACACGTCCACTGCGGGACGATATGAGTATGACACAGTGAAACCGTTGAGTCGCCGCCGGGGTCCGCCAGGCATAATCACCTCGCCTGATCGGATCTGCCCTTTGCGTTAGAGGGACATGAACCTTGTTCGTCCATAGCTACAATATTGATTGCGTCGTACTATAATTCATAGATCACAAGTTCTGCCGCCGTCGTTAGTCAACAAAATATTTAGTCGTACTAGCATAGGTATGTCGAATGAATTTGGTGTCGCACCACTGATGTTCGAAATACAGTGCTGTCGTCTTACCGTTTGACGTGTAGATGTTTGTCGTATCTATGATATAGAGCCTTTGTATGTATTTATTACAAAAATATAGATAATTGAAATTGAGTAGTATATTTCATCACAATCGTAGGAATACGGTGAATTTGATTATTGGACGATTTTCGTTTTTCATATAAAGTTACTTTAAACTTTTGTACTTTATCATAAAACAAAATATATTTTTCAATATCATTTTAAATAACTAAGATACAGAGTTGAAAACTGACGATTTTGATTATTTAATGTTAAAAACAACGACTTAAACATTGCGTCGGTTTACATTGAAAATTGCTGCCCCCCACGTGTTAACCACCCGTGACATATCGTCGTTTTCGTCAATTTTCTGGAAAAAGGTCAAGCAGGTACGGCTCAAAATTCAGGACTGTGCTAACCATGCGCTATCGGAGCCGTTCTGTCGAACTTCGAAGCGTGGGCAGAGAGGACCGACTGTGCCACCTATCGATTAATTCAGGCAATGATCACGAGTGGTGCTGGCGACTGGTGAGGGACTCCTTAATTACCTCTTAATGTGTAGAACAGTGATGATAGCGTCCTGCCCCGAGGATACATCCCGGGGGTGACTTTAGTCATTTTAGGATGTATCTACATCGTCTGTACGTAATGAGGTACGTCAGGGAGGACTCCAGAAGTTGATGCGTTCTCGGAACTCCTCTTGGCTGCCGAGTTAGGTTGCCGTGGGGTTTAGTGGGTAGACCGGTTCTCCGGGAGTCTCATACACGCCCTTCGTCCCTCTATGGCGAGTATGGTGCGAATAACATTCTCTGCGTAAAAAAAAAGAAAAGGTCAAGCCATCGCGAGGTAACTGTTTACACTTGTTCCTTTGTAATTAATTATGTTATTTGATTTTATAAAATAAAATATTAAGTGTATGTTACTGATAAAATAGAAAGATCAAAACCAAAATCTTTATTGCTAGCTTTAGAACAACTTTTGTTACAAAAATATTTGTTGTTTATGAATTGTAATAACATTTTTATGTTAAGTTTCATAACAGAATCTAAAATTTTGTTTGTTTCTTGGATAACAACGAGTATCCACAAAGTCCGTCATTATTTTCTTGTTCTGAAGTGTAGATTTATTTTGTGCTCTATTCTTTATATTTATTTTCAACAGAATAATAATATTAGATAAATTATAAACATTAATTAAAGTTCGCCAACTTAAGTTTCACTTTTGTGAGGTTAATTAAACTCGTCTCTATGCTATAGCCCTACAGCAGGCGCATTTGAAAAGCCGTCACTTCTAGGGATGGAAGGTATACGAATAGACACAATCGTTACTTTACGATATATGTATTCTAAAATACGTCTTTATTTTCTTTGACTACTAAGAGATTGCACAAAAACTTGTCAAAACTAAATTGGATTTATTGTAAATTAATGTTTTGATCGCTTTATTTCAAAGAGTTCAATATCATTTAATTTGTTTGCTTTATTCCCACAGAATAATTTTTAAGTTATAGCTGCTAGCTGTAATGCATAGAACAGTGTATTCTCCTCTAACCGTACCGTAAGGACAGTCAAGAAACGATTCCTTGATCTTTTACGAGTATAATTCACACAAGTACCTAAATTAAAGTAGCACTTTTCTCAACTTCCGAAGTATTGAAACCATTCTACTCACAACTATTCAACTCACTAAACAAACTTGGGCTAATTCGTTTAAAAATTACTCGGCAAGAAAACGTCCCGACGAAATAAGAAAATGTTTACTAACCACCTTTTGAATCTTACAATATTTTTATTAATTAGCAAATAATCAAACGATTTAACTAATTTATATCAAAATAGTAACTACATGTCAGTATTATAAACCATTAGTAACAAGTATATTATACCTGTGTATTAGAGTGCAGGACATTTTTATTTAAAATATTGTATTTTTAGAGGTAGACTCGTAAAACTCGTGACTTACATAATTGGATTCCCAGGTATACAATCTCTGTCGGCCGATCGATCGGCTTAAACTATTATGGTCAGGTCCCTTAAGTAACTCAAACATGGATTGTCCTCCGGAGCCTAGATCTGATGTATCATCTGTTTCACTTATAAAGTATTAAGTGAAGCCTGAAGGGGTCCGCATGGTTTAATAACAGCATTTCTCAAATCACACACTTTTAAGACGCAGAGTGGCGCACCATGTGGTTTTAGCCGGTCCGATTCCGACGCACCACCCTTTCGCGAAACCCGGTGGGGTGATGGCCCACGGAGTAACTTTCTGGTGGCGTTGAGTGTTATCATCTACGATTTATCCAAATACCTTACTGACAGTAGTGCCGCACTTTGGTTCGTTAATCTTGACTAATACGGCACATATATATACTTGTATTACACACCTGGCTAAAGCCACATACATAGTAAATTAAAATGTAGCCCTTCAAACATTGAGGAAATTTGTCAACACCCACTCTCTTCTTTGAAAAAATGATAATTGTACACTGTCCATCTCATGGATTGTTTACCACGACCTCTATACAACCATGAACATGTCGTACTCTCTAAAACTGCCCATAAGTACGGGTTATAATATCTTTTATTTCAAACAAAACATGCTAAAATATAGCCTTTCGACTCAATTAGGGGTTAGGGTGTGGTTTGAAGTCAAACAGATGTCGAGAAAGTGTAAATAAAACGAAAATATGTACATTTCAATGAAGTTTATTAAGTATATAAAATTATCACACATGATACAATAAGTCTACTGTGTACATTATATTCATTTTTACATTCTTCTACATTGTAATCTGTGACTTCATCATTTTGTACTATCTCTTGATCTTCTAGATTTATTTCCGTTTTATTTTTCATCTCTGCAGGATCTAAAAAAAACACTTGTTCTTCATAATGTTGTGATCCCACAATCCCTCGACGTTAAGAACGGCTTGTTTGATCTTTTGGTCATGATTTGTTCTATTGCCATTGGTTCGTTTATTTTCCTTATTTCTATTGTTTTTTGATGTCTTCATGTCTATAGGACTTCTACTTCTGTCTCTTATAGACCTTTTATTTCCTCGGTCAAGTTTCCGATTCTTGTTTTCGTATATTTTTTTATTGTTGTAAGAATATCTGTCACACTCACGATTTTCAGTAGCAACAGCCAGAGGTATAGCTTCCTGTTCTCTAATCATTTCTTGTATATGAACTGCAGTTTTACCCAGAGTTTTATCAACTTTTTCAAATGGAGATTTTTTTTCAAATGTTCTGTACTACGAGTAGGTGAAAGTGATCTTGGAGGTGGCTTTAGAAATACGGGCTCGTCGAATGGATCTCTTAGAACTATAGTTTTTAGTATTCTCACATCACAGAGAGGGCGATACCTTTCATCGACTATAACACTATTTAGTTTACATAAAACTTCATAGCCTGTTATTAATTCACCAAAAACACAAAATCCCTCATCCAAGAACTCTAACTCTGAAGCCAAAGTAAAACAGAACCGCGAGCCAATCATCATGTCTCCTTTGTATATTTTACCGATCATTGAAACTAGACCCATAGCATTATGACTAATTTTGGGTACTTTCTCAGAGGAGAAGAGTTACCATTCAGGCCCCTTTCGCAACCCAAATAAGGATTGTCCTACCGTGTTTTCACCAGATGGATCACTAGTTTCAGCTATAAAGCCACTTCGAACATAATTAAATAAATTGAAGTCGTAGTAGTTCATTTTGCACAGTTTCAAAAAGTTAAGACATGTTAAAGGTCGCTCTTTTAAGTACAAACCCACTATGACGCTTCCAAGATTGGTTTCAATAACAACGGCCATTGTACAGGGAGTTTTGAGTCTTTACGTTTAATTAACACTTGTAAAGTCCAAACTTTAAAGTATTCAATAAACTAGTTTTGTTGTGACGTACTTTGAAATAAGAAAATGTTTACTAACCACCTTTTGAATCTTACAATATTTTTATTAATTAGCAAATAATCAAACGATTTAACTCATTTATATCAAAATAGTACCTACATGTCAGTATTATAAACCATTAGTAAGTATATTATACCTGTGTATTAGAGTGCAGGACATTTTTATTTAAAACTAGCTGACCCGGTAGACTTCGTACTGCCTTATCGATAAATAAAAGACCTAATCTTTTGTATAAAATGATTTTAAAACAAACAAATCGAATCCGTATCCGCACTTTAGTTCGTTAATCTTGACTAATACGACACATATATATACTCGTATTACACACCTGGCTAAAGCCACATACATAGTAAATTAAAATGTAGCCCTTCAAACGTTGAGGAAATTTGTCAACATCCACTCTCTTCTTTGAAAAATGATAATTGTACACTGTCCATCTCATGGATTGTTTACCACGACCTCTATACTACCGTGAACATGTCGTACTCTATAAAACTGCCCATAAGTTATAACCCGGCGGATTAACAGCGTAGCTATAATATACGGGTTATAATATCTTTTATTTCAAACAAAACATGCTAAAATATACTCGTACCTTTTCGACACAATTAGGGGTTAGGGTGTGGTTTGAAGTCAAACAAATGTCGAGAAAGTGTAAATAAAACGAAAATATGTACATTTCAATGAAGTTTATTAAGTATATAAAATTATCACACATGATACAATAAGTCTACTGTGTACATTATTTTCAGGTTATATAACTTAAAATCGCACAAGGTTAACATTTTCAAACAACAGATAAACATCTTGCAATCGATCCCTCAAATATTACAGCTACCATATCATATCTTGGCATCACTAAATTTAGTTACATTTTTCAAAATAGGATATACTATATGTATGTATTTGTTATGTAAGTACCCGTCTCACTTAATGCTTAATACTAAGTATGACACGAGAAACAAACTAAATAATTTTTCTAACTGTACAAGTACTGTACAACTTTACAAGATATTAATGAGATTTTATTTGCTAGAACACCATCATCACGAATGTTAACATATACAAACCAAACAAGGAAATCTTCTATGACTGCAATTGAAACATAAAATATAACAATACTGCTTAAAGTTAATGTTAAATTTGTAAAGAGAATAACAAACTTTTGATTCAATTCATAGGTAAAACACTTGAGAAGTTATCACTGATTAACGTCATTCATACGTTTTAAGGTAATTAAAATATTAACTAAATAAAAAATATTTTGGTTGTCACGAAGATCTTTCAACGTTCTGTCCAGTGCCTCCAGTGACCTCTTATGGGCCATTGTGCATTCATCCCAAACAATCAATTTGCATACCTGTAGGATCTTGGCCATTGCGCTATTTTTGGCGATGTTGCAAATTGGTGTTTCGGTGATTTGCATGTTTAGAGGTAATTTCAAGGCAGAATGTGCAGTTCGCCCGCCTTCTAGCAGAGTTGCAGCTATTCCAGATGAAGCCAACGCTAGAGCAACATCATTTCACGATCTGATCCTCGCCAAAAGCAATGAAATTAAAAATGTTTTTCCGGTTCCTCCGGGAGCATCAAGGAAATAAATTCCACCAGATTCACTGTTCACAGCTTCTATCAAAGTGTCGTACGCAATTCTTTGTTATTGATTTAATTGTGGAACATTTGTACGAACTGTTTCGGCCAATGCTTCAATGTCGTACTGATGTTCTCTTTGCAACTCGTGGTTTAATGCATCGTGCATATGACGATTGGGTGCTGTCATTCCCAAACACGACAATACTTTATTTGCCATCAATAAACACGTATCTTCTATCATGATCAACGTGTCATTGTAAATTTCTTCAGTCATTTGTAGTGTAGGATTCAAAGTTTGAGGGCGCACACGATGCAAAACATCCTCAGACATGTCATCTCTATACTTAACCCACAAATCTTTTGGATTCGAGGGGAAACATGTCGATATGATAATCGCAAACAATGTACGAATTTGATGCGGCGACGAAGATATTACGGAATCCTTGAGCGTATCATCCCAGTGCGAATCGTTCTCAAGTAAATTTAATAGTTGACATGCCTCACGGTAAACCGCATACAGCTGTTCATTAACTGTTTTCAGTTGTTTAAACGATGTCGGACCACGAACATTCACCAACAACAACCGCAAATAATAACATTCATCGTTATTTGGATGTACTGTGTAGATGCGACCCAGAGCATCTGAAGCAAATACATTTGGATGTCCTTCAACTGGTGTTCCTTGTTTTCGACGCTGAAACGATTTCGATGATGACTTCCATGTGTAATAGCGTGGCATGTCAGCTTACAGCAAAGTGCGAGCAAAATCATCAGTTTGACAGACTGTAAAGAAACTTGTTAATGTTGTCGACGGTGGATGTGCCGCCCTGTCTGCCGCGTTAGATTCATTAAAATAAACTCGTTGACCATTTTCTAAATGGACTGCCAAATGGACTACTGTAGGGTGTCTTTCATGGATCGCAAATGAAAAGATACGCCAAATAGCTTCGTTGCTACTTACATAGCGACCCATCTGGTACTGTGATATTTCATCATTTGCATTGGTTACACCGAAGACAGCCATATCACTACCTTTATTAACATATTTACATATGTACTTTATCGACTTCACAGAATTACAATATTCCACATTGATGTGAGTCTCATAAGCTTTGGACAATATTGGCGAGTATGGCACAATCCAACGATTGTCTACATCAACATTTTGTCCTCTTACCTTCACAATTACCGATCGCCCACTGTCCGCAACTGATCGCCGACGATACAATGGGTATCCATTATTTCCCGTTATGGTTTCAGCAAGCAGGTCTCTTGGGTATCGCTTGGAACACCTACCGTCGACCATACAGGGTGAGTTGTAGTTGAAATGTCCGCAAGGTCCATGTATCATGTGTTTGGTAACTACTGCATGCAATTTTGGGTCAACTGTTTCATCTGGAATTTCAGCTGAAATTATGGAATCAATCTCATCGGGCCTTATTTTGTCCACTAACCATACTAAAATGTGCGCATGTGGCAATCCACGCTTTTGCCATTCTACAGAGTACATCCAACAACGGACTCGGCCCTACACACAATGCTTTATTAAGAAATTCATGAGAGATTTTAATTTTTGTTTAAAAACTCTGGCAGTTATGTCATGTCTATCAACTGGTGTTTGGCTATGTAGTAATTTCTTCTCGATTTCGGACCATTTTGGGTTACATGTGAATATAACAAATAAGTCTGGGCGGCCATAATGCCTAACATATGACATAGCATCCTGAGCATATTCATGCATGTGGCGTGGGCTTCCTATATAAGTAGCTGGCAAAATTGTCATTCTTCCTACATTATTCACATTGCCATCAGCATTTATAGCAGCGCGGAGATGGATGTATTCCTCTGACCGTAGCCGTCGTTGGTTCAAACGGATGTATGTCAATCGTTCAGTCTCAATTTTGACATACATGTCAACTGCAAACTGATGAAAAAGTCGTCTACACATCAAAATATGATTTACTTCACCTTGACGGATCATGAGTCTGTATGAATAGAAATTCATAGCACTAACTTTTTTGTTGGTTTCAGCACCTGCAATCAAAAATGATAGATGTTTAAATTGTTACTTAGATGAATTGAATTTAAAAATATTATTTAATCTTGTTCAATTCATTTACCTGTTACTCGATTTACCATTTTGATATTAAAATGGTATACATCTTCCCCCTTCCAGAAGATCAAAGGATATTGTAGTGCATCATAACTCCTGTGTGTTTCAGATACACGTTTTAAATCACTATTCCGACGATGAAGCACAATATCTCTAGATTGTAAATTTTCTCCCACAATGACAACAGCCACTTCATCAATGGTAGGTGAATTGAACCTCCTTGTGTGTTCATCGGCAGGTGTTTTGTCAGCTCGAATAATAATATTATGGCTATCAGATGGCATCCGATCCAATGCTATTTTGAACATGTTTACTAAATTGTTATACTGATGAAGAAACATTTGTAATTGTTGGACAATGGTTCTCTTCACTGTTGGATTGAGAGCACAACGATTATTAATTTCTGCATCTGAATTTCCCATAAAATAAATTTGTAAAAATTGATGATCTGCATCAGGTAGTGGTAACAGAGTTCCCAGTAAGTGATAAATTTGTCCTTGAATCTGTAATTTTTTAAAATTTGTCCATTAATTATTTCCGATATAGTACAAACTTGAATAATATAAAAAAATATTCTTATATAATACCTTGAAAGTGGGCATGAAATTGTCTTGTATAATATGTGTAGCACCAAATGATGTCATCTGGAAACAGTTGTTATATTTCTAAATGTTGGTCAAGAAGTGCTTAGAATCATTTCCAATCCCAGAAACTAAAGAGCGTAAAGGATCTGGTGGTGGGACCAATTGTGGCAATTTTACTTTGCCTTCAGCACAACATAATCCAGTAGATTCACCAGTGTATTTTAACGCCTTACAATATTTACAAATTGTTTTCATTTCCCCAATTGTTACCGATTTGTCGGCACAATAATCAATTGCCGGATCATAGTGGAATGCAGCTCGTTCAAGAATCACAGGAGCACTGCGTCTGCGGATTCGCTCAATTTCATTATATCTAGCTTGCTGTTGTTGTGTTTGATGTGCACGAACTCGTTGCATTCTAAGCCTATCTCCTACATTGTCACTCACTAATGAACGTAATTCTGACATAGCAATACGACTATTTTCTTGATCTGTCTGTCTCTGGTCATCAGTGCGGTTAGCACGTGAGGTAGCTCTTCGCACATTTGATTGACTACGACGACCTAAGTCAGGTCGTCTTCTCCTCGGCATCGTAAATTGTAATTAATCAAAGTGAGAAAATTTCCCGCTCATTTAGCAGTAAAAGAGCACATTACTTGGAATGTCACTATCACAAAGGATCACCAAAGTAAAGAAAGTTCTCGCGCAGGTAGCCACAAAGATAGATATAATATCGTAATACTTTTTTCCGTGCTCTGAAATGCGACAGGATGGATTGACATATTAGTTGGTTGTCAAATCTAATGTCAAATATTATGATTGCGTTCAGAAATTTAACTTAAGATTTATAATTTAATTTATGACAAAACTTAAGATTTATCTTTCGATTTCTATATAGTCTTATTAAAAAAATAATCAGACAGTTTAACAACTGAAGTTAGTTAAAATTGAGTTTCTCGAAGCCGACCACTATTTATGTACTATGTATTTTGAGACTATGCAATTTTGTCATGTTCGCGATTCACTTTCACTTTTGTCGAGTTTCAGAACGCGATATTAGATCCTCCAACGCGCACGCGAATTTGAACTTTATGCAGGGGTAATAAATTAGAAATTGACTCTCCATTTTATTTAGAAAACGTTTGTATGGGAAATAGAAATATGCTGTTTTGAGTATTTTCCCGGCAAGTATTCGAATTTTTCTCACCTTTTAAACCTTCCCTAGACCTCCACGAATAATTCAAGACCAAGATAAGCTAAATCCGTTCAGCCGTTCTCGAGTTTTAGCGAGACTAACGAACAGCAATTCATTTTTATATATATAGATGTTCTGTACTACGAGTAGGTGAAAGTGATCTTGGAGGTGGCTTTAAAAACACGGGCTCGTCGAATGGATCTCTTAGAACTATAGTTTTTATTATTCTCACATCACAGAGAGGGCGATACCTTTCATCGACTATAACACTATTTAGTTTACATAAAACTTCATAGCCTGTTATTAATTCACCAAAAACACAAAATCCCTCATCCAAGAACTCTAACTCTGAAGCCAAAGTAAAACAGAACCGCGAGCCAATCATCATGTCTCCTTTGTATATTTTACCGATCATTGAAACTAAACCCATAGCATTATGACTAATTTTGGGTACTTTCTCAGAGGAGAAGAGTTGCCATTCAGGCCCCTTTAGCAACCCAAACAAGGATTGTCCTACCGTGTTTTCACCAGATGGATCACTAGTTTCAGCTATAAAGCCACTTCGAACATAATTAAATAAATTGAAGTCGTAGTAGTTCATTTTGCACAGTTTCAAAAAGTTAAAACATGTTACAGGTCGCTCTTTTAAGTACAAACTCACTATGACGCTTCCAAGATTGGTTTCAATAACAACGGCCATTGTACAGGAAGTTTTGAGTCTTTACGTTTAATTAACACTTGTAAAGTCCAAACTTTAAAGTATTCAGTAAACTAGTTTTGTTGTGACGTACTTTGACTTGTTTTCACGGATCACACAGACCGACTGTTTAGGGAATGGGCTTGAGCTACTTTTTATAGTTTTATGGCCAATACTTTAACATGATCGACTGATAATTACCTGTCCTAATTACCTTTAACCGCATAATACAAATATAGATAAGGCCAAGATTTTTTTACCTTAACATTCGAACAAGGCACGTTCAATTTCGAATGTATTGTCTTGATCTATTGTGTGTCCAACACAATAGAATAAGGCCAATCGACTGAAAACAATTGCATACCTGGAAATCTTAGTAAGTCAAAAGTCCTAACTACCTCTTAATACGCGATACTTTAAATCAAAATGTCCTACACTGTAACACATATATTGCTCAAATAATTATATCACTAAAATGTAACGGCTTCTTATATTGAATCGTTTTGGTTTTGATATAAATGTGTTAGACCGTTTGCGATAAACATAAACATAACTTGTGTAATTGTTTGTTGATTAATAAAAATATAGTTAAAAAATCTTATACCCACCAGAATTTCAACGGACGATTAGTAAACATATTCTCATTCAGCCGGGATATTTTTTTCTAAGTAGAATGTTTTCTACTTGGAAAAAAACGGATTTGTCATATTTTTTTTAGTTTTGAAAGTGTAACTTTTTGAGAAAATGATTCAACACTTAAAAATTTTGACAAATACTCTAATTTTTAAGTATTTTTTAATATAATAATGTAATATGATAATAATCGTTCTTTTGATCTCTTTATAAAGATTTCAGTCTCAATTTCGTTTCTGCAAAAATGTCCTAGAAATGTTAGAGTTCGAAATGAGCACGTGTTTGTTTTTTGGCTTGCAATAAGGGACGGTTAGAGGACAATATAACGGTTTAATCGTTACAGCTGGCTGTTATAAAGTTCAAAATATCTTGTTCCAGCAACTCCAACTGGTTGAAGACCGAAAAATGTCCACTACAAGTACCAAACGTCAACGTGTTGATGAAGATGAACTACGTAATTTTGAGCAGCTACCTAGGCTTTTAGTTTTGAGTCCCGGTCAATTAGAGTAATCATTTATCCGAATCTATAACATAAAATAATTAATATTACTTAAAACCACGTATGGAACTATGAACATACCTATTAGTTAATGTACCACGCAATTTGTAGTTCAATACGGTCGTTAAATAATGTCAATATTAATTAAGCAACGGTAAAAAAACGAGCCAATTCGTAATCATTTTTAATTACATCCTTATCAATACGTGTCGGACGGAGGAAAGGGACTCTTTGATGAAACGATACATTTCATGCGACAAATATTTTACGAATAGTTTATTATAAGACTTCAGTTAGTAGAAACTTTTTTAGAACGTTAAATCGACATTTTTAACTCTGCTACTCCTGTTAGCTACTACAATCGAAAACTTTTGTAAGAAAAAAGTTGAGTGTATCGTCAAAACGAAGCTATTTATACAAAATTAACTTGATAGTAACCAAATGCCAAAATGTTCCCGGGAATCCTAGACTGTTATAGCATTTGGAGATCAAAAAAAATCACAGCAGCAGCAGCAGCAGCATAGTAATGAATTTAAAAGGAAAACTGTAACAGTTAAATGGGTTTTAGGCGAAAAGACAACTTGTCGAAAATATATTGGATTCGTTGTAAGTTAATGTTTTAATCGTTTTATTTAAAAAAATTTAATATCATTTGTTTTTGTTGGATTTATTTTCACGCAATGAGGATTTCTACGTTATAGCTGCTAGCTGTAATGCATAGAACAGTATATTCTCCTCTAACCGTATCGTAAGGACAGTCAAGAAACGATTCCTTGATCTTTTACGAGTATAATTCACGCAAGTCCAATCCACTCACAACCATTCAACTCACTAAACAAACTTGGGCTAATTCGTTTAAAAATTACTTGGCAAGAAAACGTCCCGACGAAATAAGAAAATGTTTACTAACCACCTTTTGAATCTTACAATATTTTTATTAATTAGCAAATAATCAAACGATTTAACTCATTTATATCAAAATAATACCTACATGTCAGTATTATAAACCATTAGTAGTAAGTATATTATACCTGTGTATTAGAGTGCAGGACATTTTTATTTAAAATATTGTATTTTTAGAGGTAGACTCGTAAAACTCGTGACTTACATAATTAGATTTCCAGGTATACAATCTCTGTCGGCCGATCGGCTTAAAGTATTATGTTGGACATACAATACCTAAAGATAATACATTTAAAATTGCTTATCCCTCATTCTTACGAGGGTCTCTTACTAGCTTTCTCAAGTTAGAAACAAGAATTCTTAAATTCATTTAAGTTTGTATTATACAGCGTTTACAGATAATTTTGTTTATTTTCGCCACGCTTGAGAAGAGTTGCCATTCAGGTCCCTTAAGTAACCCAAACATGGATTGTCCTCCGGAGCCTAGATCTGATGTATCATCTGTTTCACTTATAAAGTATTAAGTGAAGCCTGAAGGGGTCCGCATGGTTTAATAACAGCATTTCTCAAATCACCCCCTTTTCAGACGCGGAGTGGCGCACCATGTGGTTTTAGTCGGTCCGATTCCGACACACCACCCTTTCGCGAAACCCGGTGGGGTGATGGCCCACGGAGTAACTTTCTGGTGGCGTTGAGTGTTATTATCTACCATTTACCCAAATACCTTACTGATGGTAGTGCCGCACTTTGGTTCGTTAATCTTGACTAATACGACACATATATATACTCGTATTACACACCTGGCTAAAGCCACACACATAGTAAATTAAAATGTAGCCCTTCAAACGTTGAGGAAATTTGTCAACATCCACTCTCTTCTTTGAAAAATGATAATTGTACACTGTCCATCTCATGGATTGTTTACCACGACCTCTATACTGCCGTGAACATGTCGTACTCTATAAAACTGCCCATAAGTTATAACCCGGCGGATTAACAGCGTAGCTATAATATACGGGTTATAATATCTTTTATTTCAAACAAAACATGCTAAAATATACCTTTTCGACACAATTAGGGGTTAGGGTGTGGTTTGAAGTCAAACAAATGTCGAGAAAGTGTAAATAAAACGAAACGAAGATATGTACATTTCAATGAAGTTTATTAAGTATATAAAATTATCACACATGATACAATAAGTCTACTGTGTACATTATTTTCAGGTTATATAACTTAAAATCGCACAAGATTAACATTTTCAAACAACAGATAAACATCTTGCAATCGATCCCTCAAATATTACAGCTACCATATCATACCTTGGAATCATTAAATTTAGTTACATTTTTCATAATAGGATATACTATATGTATGTATTTGTTATGTAAGTACCCGTCTCACTTAATGCTTAATACTAAGTATGACACGAGAAACAAACTGAATAATTTTTCTAACTATACATGTACTGTACAACTTCACAAGATATTAATGAGATTTTATTTGCTAGAACACCATCATCACGAATGTTAACATATACAAACCAAACAAGGAAATCTTCTATGACTGCAATTGAAACATAAAATATAACAATACTGCTTAAAGTTAATGTTAAATTTGTAAAGAGAATAACAAACATTTGATTCAAATCATAGGAAAAACACTTGAGAAGTTATCACTGATTAACATCATTCATACGTTTTAAGGTAATTAAAATATTAACCCCGTACTGAATACGACGTCGACTGTTGAGTACTTCTTCTTCTTTCTGCGGTGGGGTTTCCTTTTATTTATGTTTTGTAACTTGTAACAGGGCGGGCGAACGAACTGATAGATCACCTGGTGGAAAGTTACTGCCGCCGCGCATGAACATCTTTCTGTTTTTCTTTGGGAGGAATACTGTGTTTTAAACACAATACTTTCTGAAGATTGTTTGGAACATTTGCTTTTATATATATCATTTACGTCTTTTGCGCACGTTTTTATTATTTTATTCGTTTTTAATAGTATTTTTCTATCTCTTCTGTTTCCTTCCCAGATATGTTTTTATTTACTTCATGATCTCTTTTATTATTATATTTGTCTTCTTTCTAAAATTTTGATCTATCAGCACTAAAAATACTTTTCTTTCTTTGCTTATTATTGCTATAATGGTTAACTATACCTTCTCTTCTATAGTTCTACCTGTCTTTCCATTTACTTCTTCTATCATATTTTATCTATATCGTCAAAATCAAGAGTTCTCTATAATGTTGTGAGGAGCTCTGGGTACGTTTTCATTTTTACATTCTTCTACATTGTAATCTGTGACTTCATCGTTTTGTACTATCTCTTGATCTTCTAGATTTATTTCCGTTATATTTTTCATCTCTGCAGGATCCAAAAAGAACCACTTGCTCTCCACACTGTTGTGATCCCACAATTCCTCGACGTTAAGGACCGCTTGTTTGATCTTTTGGTCATTGGATTTGTTCTATTGCCATTAGTTCATTTATTTTCCTTATTTCTATTGTTTTTTGATTTCTTCGTGTCTATAAGACTTATAGGATTTCTACTTCTGTCTCTTATAGACCTTTTATTTCCTCGGTCAAGTTGCCGATTCTTGTTTTCGTATATTTTTTTATTGTTGTAAGAATATCTGTCACACTCACGATTTTCAGTAGCAGTAGCCAGAGGTACAGCTTCCTGTTCTTTAATCAATTCTTGTATATGAACTGCAGTTTTACCCATAGTTTTATCAACTTTTTCAACTGGAGATTTTTGTTTAAAATGTTCTGTACTACGAGTAGGTGAAAGTGATCTTGGAGGTGGCTTTAAAAACACGGGCTCGTCGAATGGATCTCTTAGAACTATAGTTTTTATTATTCTCACATCACAGAGAGGGCGATACCTTTCATCGACTATAACACTATTTAGTTTACATAAAACTTCATAGCCTGTTATTAATTCACCAAAAACACAAAATCCCTCATCCAAGAACTCTAACTCTGAAGCCAAAGTAAAACAGAACCGCGAGCCAATCATCATGTCTCCTTTGTATATTTTACCGATCATTGAAACTAAACCCATAGCATTATGACTAATTTTGGGTACTTTCTCACAGGAGAAGAGTTGCCATTCAGGCCCCTTTAGCAACCCAAACAAGGATTGTCCTACCGTGTTTTCACCAGATGGATCACTAGTTTCAGCTATAAAGCCACTTCGAACATAATTAAATAAATTGAAGTCGTAGTAGTTCATTTTGCACAGTTTCAAAAAGTTAAAACATGTTACAGGTCGCTCTTTTAAGTACAAACTCACTATGACGCTTCCAAGATTGGTTTCAATAACAACGGCCATTGTACAGGGAGTTTTGAGTCTTTACGTTTAATTAACACTTGTAAAGTCCAAACTTTAAAGTATTCAGTAAACTAGTTTTATTGTGACGTACTTTGACTTGTTTTCACGGATCACACAGACCGACTGTTTAGGGAATGGGCTTGAGCTACTTTTTATAGTTTTATGGCCAATACTTTAACATGATCGACTGATAATTACCTGTCCTAATTACCTTTAACCGCATAATACAAATATAGATAAGGCCAAGATTTTTTTACCTTAACATTCGAACAAGGCACGTTCAATTTTGAATGTATTGTCTTGATCTATTGTGTGTCCAACACAATAGAATAAGGCCAATCGACTGAAAACAATTGCATACCTGGAAATCTTAGTAAGTCAAAAGTCCTAACTACCTCTTAATACGCGATACTTTAAATCAAAATGTCCTACACTGTAACACATATATTGCTCAAATAATTATATCACTAAAATGTAACGGCTTCTTATATTGAATCGTTTTGGTTTTGATATAAATGTGTTAGACCGTTTGCGATAAACATAAACATAACTTGTGTAATTGTTTGTTGATTAATAAAAATATAGTTAAAAAATCTTATACCTACCAGAATTTCAACGGACGATTAGTAAACATATTCTCATTCAGCCGGGATATTTTTTTCTAAGTAGAATGTTTTCTACTTGGAAAAAAACGGATTTGTCATATTTTTTTTAGTTTTGAAAGTGTAACTTTTTGAGAAAATGATTCAACACTTAAAAATTTTGACAAATACTCTAATTTTTAAGTATTTTTTAATATAATAATGTAATATGATAATAATCGTTCTTTTGATCTCTTTATAAAGATTTCAGTCTCAATTTCGTTTCTGCAAAAATGTCCTAGAAATGTTAGTTCGTTTCTGCAAAAATGTCCTAGAAATGTTAGAGTTCGAAATGAGCACGTGTTTGTTTTTTGGCTTGCAATAAGGGACGGTTAGAGGACAATATAACGGTTTAATCGTTACAGCTGGCTGTTATAAAGTTCAAAATATCTTGTTCCAGCAACTCCAACTGGTTGAAGACCGAAAAATGTCCACTACAAGTACCCAACGTCAACGTGTTGATGAAGATGAACTACGTAATTTTGAGCAGCTACCTAGGCTTTTAGTTTTGAGTCCCGGTCAATTAGAGTAATCATTTATCCGAATCTATAACATAAAATAATTAATATTACTTAAAACCACGTATGGAACTATGAACATACCTTTTAGTTAATGTACCACGCAATTTGTAGTTCAATACGGTCGTTAAATAATGTCAATATTAATTAAGCAACGGTAAAAAAACGAGCCAATTCGTAATCATTTTTAATTACATCCTTATCAATACGTGTCGGACGGAGGAAAGGGACTCTTTGATGAAACGATACATTTCATGCGACAAATATTTTACGAATAGTTTATTATAAGACTTCAGTTAGTAGAAACTTTTTTAGAACGTTAAATCGACATTTTTAACTCTGCTACTCCTGTTAGCTACTACAATCGAAAACTTTTGTAAGAAAAAGTTGAGTGTATCGTCAAAACGAAGCTATTTATACAAAATTAACTTGATAGTAACCAAATGCCAAAATGTTCCCGGGAATCCTAGACTGTTATAGCATTTGGAGATCAAAAAAAATCACAGCAGCAGCGGCAGCAGCATAGTAATAAATTTAAAAGGAAAACTGTAACAGTTAAATGGGTTTTAGGCGAAAAGACAACTTGTCGAAAATATGTTGGATTCGTTGTAAGTTAATGTTTTAATCGTTTTATTTAAAAAAATTTAATATCATTTGTTTTTGTTGGATTTATTTTCACGCAATGAGGATTTCTACGTTATAGCTGCTAGCTGTAATGCATAGAACAGTATATTCTCCTCTAACCGTACCGTAAGGACAGTCAAGAAACGATTCCTTGATCTGTTACGAGTATAATTCACGCAAGTCCAATCCACTCACAACCATTCAACTCACTAAACAAACTTGGGCTAATTCGTTTAAAAATTACTGGGCAAGAAAACGTCCCGACGAAATAAGAAAATGTTTACTAACCACCTTTTGAATCTTACAATATTTTTATTAATTAGCAAATAATCAAACGATTTAACTCATTTATATCAAAATAGTACCTACATGTCAGTATTATAAACCATTAGTAGTAAGTATATTATACCTGTGTATTAGAGTGCAGGACATTTTTATTTAAAATATTGTATTTTTAGAGGTAGATTCGTAAAACTCGTGACTTACATAATTAGATTTCCAGATATACAATCTCTGTCGGCCGATCGGCTTAAAGTATTATGTTGGACATACAATACCTAAAGATAATACATTTAAAATTGCTCATCCCTCATTCTTACGAGGGTCTCTTACTAGCTTTCTCAAGTTAGAAACAAGAATTCTTAAATTCATTTAAGTTTGTATTATACAGCGTTTACAGGTAATTTTATTTATTTTCGCCACGCTTGAGAAGAGTTGCCATTCAGGTCCCTTAAGTAACCCAAACATGGATTGTCCTCCGGAGCCTAGATCTGATGTCTCATCTGTTTCACTTATAAAGTATTAAGTGAAGCCTGAAAGGGTCCGCATGGTTTAATAACAGCATTTCTCAAATCACACCCTTTTCAGACGCGGTGTGGCGCACCATGTGGTTTTAGTCGGTCCGATTCCGACGCACCACCCTTTCGCGAAACCCGGTGGGGTGATGGCCTACGGAGTAACTTTCAGGTGGCGTTGAGTGTCATCATCTACATTTTACCCAAATACCTTACTGATGGTAGTGCCGCACTTTGGTTCGTTAATCTTGACTAATACGACACATATATATACTCGTATTACACACCTGGCTAAAGCCACATACATAGTAAATTAAAATGTAGCCCTTCAAACGTTGAGGAAATTTGTCAACATCCACTCTCTTCTTTGAAAAATGATAATTGTACACTGTCCATCTCATGGATTGTTTACCACGACCTCTATACTACCGTGAACATGTCGTACTCTATAAAACTGCCCATAAGTTATAACCCGGCGGATTAACAGCGTAGCTATAATATACGGGTTATAATATCTTTTATTTCAAATAAAACATGCTAAAATATACCTTTTCGACACAATTAGGGGTTAGGGTGTGGTTTGAAGTCAAACAAATGTCGAGAAAGTGTAAATAAAACGAAAATATGTACATTTCAATGAAGTTTATTAAGTATATAAAATTATCACACATGATACAATAAGTCTACTGTGTACATTATTTTCAGGTTATATAACTTAAAATCGCAAAAGATTAACGTTTTCAAACAACAGATAAACATCTTGCAATCGATCCCTCAAATATTACAGCTACCATATCATATCTTGGAATCATTAAATTTAGTTACATTTTTCATAATAGGATATACTATATGTATGTATTTGTTATGTAAGTACCCGTCTCACTTAATGCTTAATACTAAGTATGACACGAGAAACAAACTGAATAATTTTTCTAACTATACATGTACTGTACAACTTCACAAGATATTAATGAGATTTTATTTGCTAGAACACCATCATCACGAATGTTAACATATACAAACCAAACAAGGAAATCTTCTATGACTGCAATTGAAACATAAAATATAATAATACTGATTAAAGTTAATGTTAAATTTGTAAAGAGAATAACAAACATTTGATTCAATTCATAGGAAAAACACTTGAGAAGTTATCACTGATTAACATCATTCATACGTTTTAAGGTAATTAAAGTATTAACCCTGTACTGAATACGACGTCGACTGTTGAGTACTTCTTCTTCTTTCTGCGGTGGGGTTTCCTTTTATTTATGTTTTGTAACTTGTAACAGGGCGGGCGAACGAACTGATAGATCACCTGGTGGAAAGTTACTGCCGCCGCGCATGAACATCTTTCTGTTTTTCTTTGGGAGGAGTACTGTGTTTTAAACACAATACTTTCTGAAGATTGTTTGGAACATTGGCTTTTATATATATCATTTACGTCTTTTGCGCACGTTTTTATTATTTTATTCGTTTTTAATAGTATTTTTCTATCTCTTCTGTTTCCTTCCCAGATATGTTTTTATTTACTTCATGATCTCTTTTATTATTATATTTGTCCATTTTCTAAAATTTTGATCTATCAGCACTAAAAATACTTTTCTTTCTTTGCTTATTATTGCTATAATGGTTAACTATACCTTCTCTTCTATGCTTCTACCTGTCTTTCCATTTACTTCTTCTATCATATTTTATCTATATCGTCAAAATCAAGAGTTCTCTATAATGTTGTGAGGAGCTCTGGGTGCGTTTTCATTTTTACATTCTTCTACATTGTAATCTGTGACTTCATCGTTTTGTACTATCTCTTGATCTTCTAGATTTATTTCCGTTATATTTTTCATCTCTGCAGGATCCAAAAAGAACCACTTGCTCTCCACACTGTTGTGATCCCACAATTCCTCGACGTTAAGGACCGCTTGTTTGATCTTTTGGTCATTGGATTTGTTCTATTGCCATTAGTTCATTTATTTTCCTTATTTCTATTGTTTTTTGATTTCTTCGTGTCTATAAGACTTATAGGACTTCTACTTCTGTCTCTTATAGACCTTTTATTTCCTCGGTCAAGTTGCCGATTCTTGTTTTCGTATATTTTTTTATTGTTGTAAGAATATCTGTCACACTCACGATTTTCAGTAGCAGTAGCCAGAGGTACAGCTTCCTGTTCTTTAATCAATTCTTGTATATGAACTGCAGTTTTACCCATAGTTTTATCAACTTTTTCAACTGGAGATTTTTGTTTAAAATGTTCTGTACTACGAGTAGGTGAAAGTGATCTTGGAGGTGGCTTTAAAAACACGGGCTCGTCGAATGGATCTCTTAGAACTATAGTTTTTATTATTCTCACATCACAGAGAGGGCGATACCTTTCATCGACTATAACACTATTTAGTTTACATAAAACTTCATAGCCTGTTATTAATTCACCAAAAACACAAAATCCCTCATCTAAAAACTCTAATTCTGAAGCCAAAGTAAAACAGAACCGCGAGCCAATCATCATGTCTCCTTTGTATATTTTACCGATCATTGAAACTAAACCCATAGCATTATGACTAATTTTGGGTACTTTCTCACAGGAGAAGAGTTGCCATTCAGGCCCCTTTAGCAACCCAAACAAGGATTGTCCTACCGTGTTTTCACCAGATGAATCACTAGTTTCAGCTATAAAGCCACTTCGAACATAATTAAATAAATTGAAGTCGTAGTAGTTCATTTTGCACAGTTTCAAAAAGTTAAAACATGTTAAAGGTCGCTCTTTTAAGTACAAACCCACTATGACGCTTCCAAGATTGGTTTCAATAACAACGGCCATTGTACAGGGAGTTTTGAGTCTTTACGTTTAATTAACACTTGTAAAGTTCAAACTTTAAAGTATTCAATAAACTAGTTTTGTTGTGACGTACTTTGACTTGTTTTCACGGATCACACAGACCGACTGTTTAGGGAATGGGCTTGAGCTACTTTTTATAGTTTTATGGCCAATAGTTTAACACGATCGACTGATAATTACCTGTCCTAATTACCTTTAACCGTATAATGCAAATATAGATAAGGGAAAGATTTTTTTACCTTAACATTCGAACAAGGCACGTTCAATTTTGAATGTATTGTCTTGATCTATTGTGTGTCCAACACAATAGAATAAGGCCAATCGACTGAAAACAATTGCATACCTGGAAATCTTAGTAAGTCAAAAGTCCTAACTACCTCTTAATACGCGATACTTTAAATCAAAATGTCCTACACTGTAACACATATATTGCTCAAATAATTATATCACTAAAATGTAACGGCTTCTTATATTGAATCGTTTTGGTTTTGATATAAATGTGTTAGACCGTTTGCGATAAACATAAACATAACTTGTGTAATTGTTTGTTGATTAATAAAAATATAGTTAAAAAATCTTATACCTACCAGAATTTCAACGGACGATTAGTAAATATATTCTCATTCAGTCGGGATATTTTTTTCTAAGTAGAATGTTTTCTACTTGGAAAAAAACGGATTTGTCATATTTTTTTTAGTTTTGAAAGTGTAACTTTTTGAGAAAATGATTCAACACTTAAAAATTTTGACAAATACTCCAATTTTTAAGTATTTTGTAATATAATAATGTAATATGATAATAATCGTTCCTTTGATCTCTTTATAAAGATTTCAGTCTCAATTTCGTTTCTGCAAAAATGTCCTAGAAATGTTAGAGTTCGAAATGAGCACGTGTTTGTTTTTTGGCTTGCAATAAGGGACGGTTAGAGGACAATATAACGGTTTAATCGTTACAGCTGGCTGTTATAAAGTTCAAAATATCTTGTTCCAGCAACTCCAACTGGTTGAAGACCGAAAAATGTCCACTACAAGTACCCAACGTCAACGTGTTGATGAAGATGAACTACGTAATTTTGAGCAGCTACCTAGGCTTTTAGTTTTGAGTCCCGGTCAATTAGAGTAATCATTTATCCGAATCTATAACATAAAATAATTAATATTACTTAAAACCACGTATGGAACTATGAACATACCTTTTAGTTAATGTACCACGCAATTTGTAGTTCAATACGGTCGTTAAATAATGTCAATATTAATTAAGCAACGGTAAAAAAACGAGCCAATTCGTAATCATTTTTAATTACATCCTTATCAATACGTGTCGGACGGAGGAAAGGGACTCTTTGATGAAACGATACATTTCATGCGACAAATATTTTACGAATAGTTTATTATAAGACTTCAGTTAGTAGAAACTTTTTTAGAACGTTAAATCGACATTTTTAACTCTGCTACTCCTGTTAGCTACTACAATCGAAAACTTTTGTAAGAAAAAGTTGAGTGTATCGTCAAAACGAAGCTATTTATACAAAATTAACTTGATAGTAACCAAATGCCAAAATGTTCCCGGGAATCCTAGACTGTTATAGCATTTGGAGATCAAAAAAAATCACAGCAGCAGCGGCAGCAGCATAGTAATAAATTTAAAAGGAAAACTGTAACAGTTAAATGGGTTTTAGGCGAAAAGACAACTTGTCGAAAATATGTTGGATTCGTTGTAAGTTAATGTTTTAATCGTTTTATTTAAAAAAATTTAATATCATTTGTTTTTGTTGGATTTATTTTCACGCAATGAGGATTTCTACGTTATAGCTGCTAGCTGTAATGCATAGAACAGTATATTCTCCTCTAACCGTACCGTAAGGACAGTCAAGAAACGATTCCTTGATCTGTTACGAGTATAATTCACGCAAGTCCAATCCACTCACAACCATTCAACTCACTAAACAAACTTGGGCTAATTCGTTTAAAAATTACTTGGCAAGAAAACGTCCCGACGAAATAAGAAAATGTTTACTAACCACCTTTTGAATCTTACAATATTTTTATTAATTAGCAAATAATCAAACGATTTAACTCATTTATATCAAAATAGTACCTACATGTCAGTATTATAAACCATTAGTAGTAAGTATATTATACCTGTGTATTAGAGTGCAGGACATTTTTATTTAAAATATTGTATTTTTAGAGGTAGATTCGTAAAACTCGTGACTTACATAATTAGATTTCCAGATATACAATCTCTGTCGGCCGATCGGCTTAAAGTATTATGTTGGACATACAATACCTAAAGATAATACATTTAAAATTGCTCATCCCTCATTCTTACGAGGGTCTCTTACTAGCTTTCTCAAGTTAGAAACAAGAATTCTTAAATACATTTAAGTTTGTATTATACAGCGTTTACAGGTAATTTTATTTATTTTCGCCACGCTTGAGAAGAGTTGCCATTCAGGTCCCTTAAGTAACCCAAACATGGATTGTCCTCCGGAGCCTAGATCTGATGTCTCATCTGTTTCACTTATAAAGTATTAAGTGAAGCCTGAAGGGGTCCGCATGGTTTAATAACAGCATTTCTCAAATCACACCCTTTTCAGACGCGGAGTGGCGCACCATGTGGTTTTAGTCGGTCCGATTCCGACGCACCACCCTTTCGCGAAACCCGGTGGGGTGATGGCCTACGGAGTAACTTCCAGGTGGCGTTGAGTGTCATCATCTACATTTTACCCAAATACCTTACTGATGGTAGTGCCGCACTTTGGTTCGTTAATCTTGACTAATACGACACATATATATACTCGTATTACACACCTGGCTAAAGCCACATACATAGTAAATTAAAATGTAGCCCTTCAAACGTTGAGGAAATTTGTCAACATCCACTCTCTTCTTTGAAAAATGATAATTGTACACTGTCCATCTCATGGATTGTTTACCACGACCTCTATACTGCCGTGAACATGTCGTACTCTATAAAACTGCCCATAAGTTATAACCCGGCGGATTAACAGCGTAGCTATAATATACGGGTTATAATATCTTTTATTTCAAATAAAACATGCTAAAATATACCTTTTCGACACAATTAGGGGTTAGGGTGTGGTTTGAAGTCAAACAAATGTCGAGAAAGTGTAAATAAAACGAAAATATGTACATTTCAATGAAGTTTATTAAGTATATAAAATTATCACACATGATACAATAAGTCTACTGTGTACATTATTTTCAGGTTATATAACTTAAAATCGCAAAAGATTAACGTTTTCAAACAACAGATAAACATCTTGCAATCGATCCCTCAAATATTACAGCTACCATATCATATCTTGGAATCATTAAATTTAGTTACATTTTTCATAATAGGATATACTATATGTATGTATTTGTTATGTAAGTACCCGTCTCACTTAATGCTTAATACTAAGTATGACACGAGAAACAAACTGAATAATTTTTCTAACTATACATGTACTGTACAACTTCACAAGATATTAATGAGATTTTATTTGCTAGAACACCATCATCACGAATGTTAACATATACAAACCAAACAAGGAAATCTTCTATGACTGCAATTGAAACATAAAATATAATAATACTGATTAAAGTTAATGTTAAATTTGTAAAGAGAATAACAAACATTTGATTCAATTCATAGGAAAAACACTTGAGAAGTTATCACTGATTAACATCATTCATACGTTTTAAGGTAATTAAAGTATTAACCCTGTACTGAATACGACGTCGACTGTTGAGTACTTCTTCTTCTTTCTGCGGTGGGGTTTCCTTTTATTTATGTTTTGTAACTTGTAACAGGGCGGGCGAACGAACTGATAGATCACCTGGTGGAAAGTTACTGCCGCCGCGCATGAACATCTTTCTGTTTTTCTTTGGGAGGAGTACTGTGTTTTAAACACAATACTTTCTGAAGATTATTTGGAACATTGGCTTTTATATATATCATTTACGTCTTTTGCGCACGTTTTTATTATTTTATTCGTTTTTAATAGTACTTTTCTATCTCTTCTGTTTCCTTCCCAGATATGTTTTTATTTACTTCATTATCTCTTTTATTATTATATTTGTCTTCTTTCTACAATTTTGATCTATCAGCACTAAAAATACTTTTCTTTCTTTGCTTATTATTGCTATAATGGTTAACTATACCTTCTCTTCTATGCTTCTACCTGTCTTTCCATTTACTTTTTCTATCATATTTTATCTATATCGTCAAAATCAAGAGTTCTCTATAATGTTGTGAGGAGCTCTGGGTGCGTTTTCATTTTTACATTCTTCTACATTGTAATCTGTGACTTCATCGTTTTGTACTATCTCTTGATCTTCTAGATTTATTTCCGTTATATTTTTCATCTCTGCAGGATCCAAAAAGAACCACTTGCTCTCCACACTGTTGTGATCCCACAATTCCTCGACGTTAAGGACCGCTTGTTTGATCTTTTGGTCATTGGATTTGTTCTATTGCCATTAGTTCATTTATTTTCCTTATTTCTATTGTTTTTTGATTTCTTCGTGTCTATAAGACTTATAGGACTTCTACTTCTGTCTCTTATAGACCTTTTATTTCCTCGGTCAAGTTGCCGATTCTTGTTTTCGTATATTTTTTTATTGTTGTAAGAATATCTGTCACACTCACGATTTTCAGTAGCAGTAGCCAGAGGTACAGCTTCCTGTTCTTTAATCAATTCTTGTATATGAACTGCAGTTTTACCCATAGTTTTATCAACTTTTTCAACTGGAGATTTTTGTTTAAAATGTTCTGTACTACGAGTAGGTGAAAGTGATCTTGGAGGTGGCTTTAAAAACACGGGCTCGTCGAATGGATCTCTTAGAACTATAGTTTTTATTATTCTCACATCACAGAGAGGGCGATACCTTTCATCGACTATAACACTATTTAGTTTACATAAAACTTCATAGCCTGTTATTAATTCACCAAAAACACAAAATCCCTCATCTAAAAACTCTAATTCTGAAGCCAAAGTAAAACAGAACCGCGAGCCAATCATCATGTCTCCTTTGTATATTTTACCGATCATTGAAACTAAACCCATAGCATTATGACTAATTTTGGGTACTTTCTCACAGGAGAAGAGTTGCCATTCAGGCCCCTTTAGCAACCCAAACAAGGATTGTCCTACCGTGTTTTCACCAGATGGATCACTAGTTTCAGCTATAAAGCCACTTCGAACATAATTAAATAAATTGAAGTCGTAGTAGTTCATTTTGCACAGTTTCAAAAAGTTAAAACATGTTAAAGGTCGCTCTTTTAAGTACAAACCCACTATGACGCTTCCAAGATTGGTTTCAATAACAACGGCCATTGTACAGGGAGTTTTGAGTCTTTACGTTTAATTAACACTTGTAAAGTTCAAACTTTAAAGTATTCAATAAACTAGTTTTGTTGTGACGTACTTTGACTTGTTTTCACGGATCACACAGACCGACTGTTTAGGGAATGGGCTTGAGCTACTTTTTATAGTTTTATGGCCAATAGTTTAACACGATCGACTGATAATTACCTGTCCTAATTACCTTTAACCGTATAATGCAAATATAGATAAGGGAAAGATTTTTTTACCTTAACATTCGAACAAGGCACGTTCAATTTTGAATGTATTGTCTTGATCTATTGTGTGTCCAACACAATAGAATAAGGCCAATCGACTGAAAACAATTGCATACCTGGAAATCTTAGTAAGTCAAAAGTCCTAACTACCTCTTAATACGCGATACTTTAAATCAAAATGTCCTACACTGTAACACATATATTGCTCAAATAATTATATCACTAAAATGTAACGGCTTCTTATATTGAATCGTTTTGGTTTTGATATAAATGTGTTAGACCGTTTGCGATAAACATAAACATAACTTGTGTAATTGTTTGTTGATTAATAAAAATATAGTTAAAAAATCTTATACCTACCAGAATTTCAACGGACGATTAGTAAACATATTCTCATTCAGTCGGGATATTTTTTTCTAAGTAGAATGTTTTCTACTTGGAAAAAAACGGATTTGTCATATTTTTTTTAGTTTTGAAAGTGTAACTTTTTGAGAAAATGATTCAACACTTAAAAATTTTGACAAATACTCCAATTTTTAAGTATTTTGTAATATAATAATGTAATATGATAATAATCGTTCCTTTGATCTCTTTATAAAGATTTCAGTCTCAATTTCGTTTCTGCAAAAATGTCCTAGAAATGTTAGAGTTCGAAATGAGCACGTGTTTGTTTTTTGGCTTGCAATAAGGGACGGTTAGAGGACAATATAACGGTTTAATCGTTACAGCTGGCTGTTATAAAGTTCAAAATATCTTGTTCCAGCAACTCCAACCGGTTGAAGACCGAAAAATGTCCACTACAAGTACCAAACGTCAACGTGTTGATGAAGATGAACTACGTAATTTTGAGCAGCTACCTAGGCTTTTAGTTTTGAGTCCCGGTCAATTAGAGTAATCATTTATCCGAATCTATAACATAAAATAATTAATATTACTTAAAACCACGTATGGAACTATGAACATACCTATTAGTTAATGTACCACGCAATTTGTAGTTCAATACGGTCGTTAAATAATGTCAATATTAATTAAGCAACGGTAAAAAAACGAGCCAATTCGTAATCATTTTTAATTTCATCCTTATCAATACGTGTCGGACGGAGGAAAGGGACTCTTTGATGAAACGATACATTTCATGCGACAAATATTTTACGAATAGTTTATTATAAGACTTCAGTTAGTAGAAACTTTTTTAGAACGTTAAATCGACATTTTTAACTCTGCTACTCCTGTTAGCTACTACAATCGAAAACTTTTGTAAGAAAAAAGTTGAGTGTATCGTCAAAACGAAACTATTTATACAAAATTAACTTGATAGTAACCAAATGCCAAAATGTTCCCGGGAATCCTAGACTGTTATAGCATTTGGAGATCAAAAAAAATCACAGCAGCAGCGGCAGCAGCATAGTAATGAATTTAAAAGGAAAACTGTAACAGTTAAATGGGTTTTAGGCGAAAAGACAACTTGTCGAAAATATATTGGATTCGTTGTAAGTTAATGTTTTAATCGTTTTATTTAAAAAAAATTAATATCATTTGTTTTTGTTGGATTTATTTTCACGCAATGAGGATTTCCACGTTATAGCTGCTAGCTGTAATGCATAGAACAGTATATTCTCCTCTAACCGTACCGTAAGGACAGTCAAGAAACGATTCCTTGATCTTTTACGAGTATAATTCACGCAAGTCCAATCCACTCACAACCATTCAACTCACTAAACAAACTTGGGCTAATTCGTTTAAAAATTACTTGGCAAGAAAACGTCCCGACGAAATATGAAAATGTTTACTAACCACCTTTTGAATCTTACAATATTTTTATTAATTAGCAAATAATCAAACGATTTAACTCATTTATATCAAAATAGTACCTACATGTCAGTATTATAAACCATTAGTAGTAAGTATATTATACCTGTGTATTAGAGTGCAGGACATTATTATTTAAAATATTGTCTTTTTAGAGGTAGACTCGTAAAACTCGTGACTTACATAATTAGATTTCCAGGTATACAATCTCTGTCGGCCGATCGGCTTAAAGTATTATGTTGGACATACAATACCTAAAGATAATACATTTAAAATTGCTCATCCCTCATTCTTACGAGGGTCTCTTACTAGCTTTCTCAAGTTAGAAACAAGAATTCTTAAATTCATTTAAGTTTGTATTATACAGCGTTTACAGGTAATTTTGTTTATTTTCGCCACGCTTGAGAAGAGTTGCCATTCAGGTCCCTTAAGTAACCCAAACATGGATTGTCCTCCGGAGCCTAGATCTGATGTATCATCTGTTTCACTTATAAAGTATTAAGTGAAGCCTGAAGGGGTCCGCATGGTTTAATAACAGCATTTCTCAAATCACACCCTTTTCAGACGCGGAGTGGCGCACCATGTAGTTTTAGTCGGTCCGATTCCGACGCACCACCCTTTCGCGAAACCCGGTGGGGTGATAGCCCACGGAGTAACTTTCTGGTGGCGTTGAGTGTTATCATCTACCATTTACCCAAATACCTTACTGATGGTAGTGCCGCACTTTGGTTCGTTAATCTTGACTAATACGACACATATATATACTCGTATTACACACCTGGCTAAAGCCACATACATAGTAAATTAAAATGTAGCCCTTCAAACGTTGAGGAAATTTGTCAACATCCACTCTCTTCTTTGAAAAATGATAATTGTACACTGTGCATCTCATGGATTGTTTACCACGACCTCTATACTACCGTGAACATGTCGTACTCTATAAAACTGCCCATAAGTTATAACCCGGCGGATTAACAGCGTAGCTATAATATACGGGTTATAATATCTTTTATTTCAAACAAAACATGCTAAAATATACCTTTTCGACACAATTAGGGGTTAGGGTGTGGTTTGAAGTCAAACAAATGTCGAGAAAGTGTAAATAAAACGAAAATATGTACATTTCAATGAAGTTTGTTAAGTATATAAAATTATCACACATGATACAATAAGTCTACTGTGTACATTATTTTCAGGTTATATAACTTAAAATCGCACAAGATTAACATTTTCAAACAACAGATAAACATCTTGCAATCGATCCCTCAAATATTACAGCTACCATATCATATCTTGGAATCATTAAATTTAGTTACATTTTTCATAATAGGATATACTATATGTATGTATTTGTTATGTAAGTACCCGTCTCACTTAATGCTTAATACTAAGTATGACACGAGAAACAAACTGAATAATTTTTCTAACTATACATGTACTGTACAACTTCACAAGATATTAATGAGATTTTATTTGCTAGAACACCATCATCACGAATGTTAACATATACAAACCAAACAAGGAAATCTTCTATGACTGCAATTGAAACATAAAATATAATAATACTGATTAAAGTTAATGTTAAATTTGTAAAGAGAATAACAAACATTTGATTCAATTCATAGGAAAAACACTTGAGAAGTTATCACTGATTAACATCATTCATACGTTTTAAGGTAATTAAAGTATTAACCCTGTACTGAATACGACGTCGACTGTTGAGTACTTCTTCTTCTTTCTGCGGTGGGGTTTCCTTTTATTTATGTTTTGTAACTTGTAACAGGGCGGGCGAACGAACTGATAGATCACCTGGTGGAAAGTTACTGCCGCCGCGCATGAACATCTTTCTGTTTTTCTTTGGGAGGAGTACTGTGTTTTAAACACAATACTTTCTGAAGATTGTTTGGAACATTGGCTTTTATATATATCATTTACGTCTTTTGCGCACGTTTTTATTATTTTATTCGTTTTTAATAGTACTTTTCTATCTCTTCTGTTTCCTTCCCAGATATGTTTTTATTTACTTCATTATCTCTTTTATTATTATATTTGTCTTCTTTCTAAAATTTTGATCTATCAGCACTAAAAATACTTTTCTTTCTTTGCTTATTATTGCTATAATGGTTAACTATACCTTCTCTTCTATGCTTCTACCTGTCTTTCCATTTACTTTTTCTATCATATTTTATCTATATCGTCAAAATCAAGAGTTCTCTATAATGTTGTGAGGAGCTCTGGGTGCGTTTTCATTTTTACATTCTTCTACATTGTAATCTGTGACTTCATCGTTTTGTACTATCTCTTGATCTTCTAGATTTATTTCCGTTATATTTTTCATCTCTGCAGGATCCAAAAAGAACCACTTGCTCTCCACACTGTTGTGATCCCACAATTCCTCGACGTTAAGGACCGCTTGTTTGATCTTTTGGTCATTGGATTTGTTCTATTGCCATTAGTTCATTTATTTTCCTTATTTCTATTGTTTTTTGATTTCTTCGTGTCTATAAGACTTATAGGACTTCTACTTCTGTCTCTTATAGACCTTTTATTTCCTCGGTCAAGTTGCCGATTCTTGTTTTCGTATATTTTTTTATTGTTGTAAGAATATCTGTCACACTCACGATTTTCAGTAGCAGTAGCCAGAGGTACAGCTTCCTGTTCTTTAATCAATTCTTGTATATGAACTGCAGTTTTACCCATAGTTTTATCAACTTTTTCAACTGGAGATTTTTGTTTAAAATGTTCTGTACTACGAGTAGGTGAAAGTGATCTTGGAGGTGGCTTTAAAAACACGGGCTCGTCGAATGGATCTCTTAGAACTATAGTTTTTATTATTCTCACATCACAGAGAGGGCGTTACCTTTCATCGACTATAACACTATTTAGTTTACATAAAACTTCATAGCCTGTTATTAATTCACCAAAAACACAAAATCCCTCATCCAAAAACTCTAATTCTGAAGCCAAAGTAAAACAGAACCGCGAGCCAATCATCATGTCTCCTTTGTATATTTTACCGATCATTGAAACTAAACCCATAGCATTATGACTAATTTTGGGTACTTTCTCACAGGAGAAGAGTTGCCATTCAGGCCCCTTTAGCAACCCAAACAAGGATTGTCCTACCGTGTTTTCACCAGATGGATCACTAGTTTCAGCTATAAAGCCACTTCGAACATAATTAAATAAATTGAAGTCGTAGTAGTTCATTTTGCACAGTTTCAAAAAGTTAAAACATGTTAAAGGTCGCTCTTTTAAGTACAAACCCACTATGATGCTTTCAAGATTGGTTTCAATAACAACGGCCATTGTACAGGGAGTTTTGAGTCTTTACGTTTAATTAACACTTGTAAAGTCCAAACTTTAAAGTATTCAATAAACTAGTTTTGTTGTGACGTACTTTGACTTGTTTTCACGGATCACACAGACCGACTGTTTAGGGAATGGGCTTGAGCTACTTTTTATAGTTTTATGGCCAATAGTTCAACACGATCGACTGATAATTACCTGTCCTATTTACCTTTAAGCGCATAATGCAAATATAGATAAGGGAAAGATTTTTTTACCTTAACATTCGAACAAGGCACGTTCAATTTTGAATGTATTGTCTTGATCTATTGTGTGTCCAACACAATAGGATAAGGCCAATCGACTGAAAACAATTGCATACCTGGAAATCTTAGTAAGTCAAAAGTCCTAACTACCTCTTAATACGCGATACTTTAAATCAAAATGTCCTACACTGTAACACATATATTGCTCAAATAATTATATCACTAAAATGTAACGGCTTCTTATATTGAATCGTTTTGGTTTTGATATAAATGTGTTAGACCGTTTGCGATAAACATAAATATAACTTGTGTAATTGTTTGTTGATTAATAAAAATATAGTTAAAAAATCTTATACCTACCAGAATTTCAACGGACGATTAGTAAACATATTCTCATTCAGTCGGGATATTTTTTTCTAAGTAGAATGTTTTCTACTTGGAAAAAAACGGATTTGTCATATTTTTTTTAGTTTTGAAAGTGTAACTTTTTGAGAAAATGATTCAACACTTAAAAATTTTGACAAATACTCCAATTTTTAAGTATTTTGTAATATAATAATGTAATATGATAATAATCGTTCCTTTGATCTCTTTATAAAGATTTCAGTCTCAATTTCGTTTCTGCAAAAATGTCCTAGAAATGTTAGAGTTCGAAATGAGCACGTGTTTGTTTTTTGGCTTGCAATAAGGGACGGTTAGAGGACAATATAACGGTTTAATCGTTACAGCTGGCTGTTATAAAGTTCAAAATATCTTGTTCCAGCAACTCCAACTGGTTGAAGACCGAAAAATGTCCACTACAAGTACCAAACGTCAACGTGTTGATGAAGATGAACTACGTAATTTTGAGCAGCTACCTAGGCTTTTAGTTTTGAGTCCCGGTCAATTAGAGTAATCATTTATCCGAATCTATAACATAAAATAATTAATATTATTTAAAACCACGTATGGAACTATGAACATACCTATTAGTTAATGTACCACGCAATTTGTAGTTCAATACGGTCGTTAAATAATGTCAATATTAATTAAGCAACGCTAAAAAAACGAGCCAATTCGTAATCATTTTTAATTACATCCTTATCAATACGTGTCGGACGGAGGAAAGGGACTCTTTGATGAAACGATACATTTCATGCGACAAATATTCTACGAATAGTTTATTATAAGACTTCAGTTAGTAGAAACTTTTTTAGAACGTTAAATCGACATTTTTAACTCTGCTACTCCTGTTAGCTACTACAATCGAGAACTTTTGTAAGAAAAAAGTTGAGTGTATCGTCAAAACGAAGCTATTTATACAAAATTAACTTGATAGTAACCAAATGCCAAAATGTTCCCGGGAATCCTAGACTGTTTTAGCATTTGGAGATCAAAAAAAATCACAGCAGCAGCGGCAGCAGCATAGTAATAAATTTAAAAGGAAAACTGTAACAGTTAAATGGGTTTTAGGCGAAAAGACAACTTGTCGAAAATATATTGGATTCGTTGTAAGTTAATGTTTTAATCGTTTTATTTAAAAAAAATTAATATCATTTGTTTTTGTTGGATTTATTTTCACGCAATGAGGATTTCTACGTTATAGCTGCTAGCTGTAATGCATAGAACAGTATATTCTCCTCTAACCGTACCGTAAGGACAGTCAAGAAACGATTCCTTGATCTGTTACGAGTATAGTTCACGCAAGTCCAATCCACTCACAACCATTCAACTCACTAAACAAACTTGGGCTAATTCGTTTAAAAATTACTTGGCAAGAAAACGTCCCGACGAAATAAGAAAATGTTTACTAACCACCTTTTGAATCTTACAATATTTTTATTAATTAGCAAATAATCAAACGATTTAACTCATTTATATCAAAATAGTACCTACATGTCAGTATTATAAACCATTAGTAGTAAGTATATTATACCTGTGTATTAGAGTGCAGGACATTTTTATTTAAAATATTGTATTTTTAGAGGTAGACTCGTAAAACTCGTGACTTACATAATTAGATTTCCAGGTATACAATCTCTGTCGGCCGATCGGCTTAAAGTATTATGTTGGACATACAATACCTAAAGATAATACATTTAAAATTGCTCATCCCTCATTCTTACGAGGGTCTCTTACTAGCTTTCTCAAGTTAGAAACAAGAATTCTTAAATTCATTTAAGTTTGTATTATACAGCGTTTACAGGTAATTTTGTTTATTTTCGCCACGCTTGAGAAGAGTTGCCATTCAGGTCCCTTAAGTAACCCAAACATGGATTGTCCTCCGGAGCCTAGATCTGATGTATCATCTGTTTCACTTATAAAGTATTAAGTGAAGCCTGAAGGGGTCCGCATGGTTTAATAACAGCATTTCTCAAATCACACCCTTTTCAGACGCGGAGTGGCGCACCATGTAGTTTTAGTCGGTCCGATTCCGACGCACCACCCTTTCGCGAAACCCGGTGGGGTGATAGCCCACGGAGTAACTTTCTGGTGGCGTTGAGTGTTATCATCTACCATTTACCCAAATACCTTACTGATGGTAGTGCCGCACATTGGTTCGTTAATCATGACTAATACGACACATATATATACTCGTATTACACACCTGGCTAAAGCCACATACATAGTAAATTAAAATGTAGCCCTTCAAACGTTGAGGAAATTTGTCAACATCCACTCTCTTCTTTGAAAAATGATAATTGTACACTGTGCATCTCATGGATTGTTTACCACGACCTCTATACTACCGTGAACATGTCGTACTCTATAAAACTGCCCATAAGTTATAACCCGGCGGATTAACAGCGTAGCTATAATATACGGGTTATAATATCTTTTATTTCAAACAAAACATGCTAAAATATACCTTTTCGACACAATTAGGGGTTAGGGTGTGGTTTGAAGTCAAACAAATGTCGAGAAAGTGTAAATAAAACGAAAATATGTACATTTCAATGAAGTTTGTTAAGTATATAAAATTATCACACATGATACAATAAGTCTACTGTGTACATTATTTTCAGGTTAGATAACTTAAAATCGCACAAGATTAACATTTTCAAACAACAGATAAACATCTTGCAATCGATCCCTCAAATATTACAGCTACCATATCATATCTTGGAATCATTAAATTTAGTTACATTTTTCATAATAGGATATACTATATGTATGTATTTGTTATGTAAGTACCCGTCTCACTTAATGCTTAATACTAAGTATGACACGAGAAACAAACTGAATAATTTTTCTAACTATACATGTACTGTACAACTTCACAAGATATTAATGAGATTTTATTTGCTAGAACACCATCATCACGAATGTTAACATATACAAACCAAACAAGGAAATCTTCTATGACTGCAATTGAAACATAAAATATAATAATACTGATTAAAGTTAATGTTAAATTTGTAAAGAGAATAACAAACATTTGATTCAATTCATAGGAAAAACACTTGAGAAGTTATCACTGATTAACATCATTCATACGTTTTAAGGTAATTAAAGTATTAACCCTGTACTGAATACGACGTCGACTGTTGAGTACTTCTTCTTCTTTCTGCGGTGGGGTTTTCTTTTATTTATGTTTTGTAACTTGTAACAGGGCGGGCGAACGAACTGATAGATCACCTGGTGGAAAGTTACTGCCGCCGCGCATGAACATCTTTCTGTTTTTCTTTGGGAGGAGTACTGTGTTTTAAACACAATACTTTCTGAAGATTGTTTGGAACATTGGCTTTTATATATATCATTTACGTCTTTTGCGCACGTTTTTATTATTTTATTCGTTTTTAATAGTACTTTTCTATCTCTTCTGTTTCCTTCCCAGATATGTTTTTATTTACTTCATTATCTCTTTTATTATTATATTTGTCTTCTTTCTAAAATTTTGATCTATCAGCACTAAAAATACTTTTCTTTCTTTGCTTATTATTGCTATAATGGTTAACTATACCTTCTCTTCTATGCTTCTACCTGTCTTTCCATTTACTTTTTCTATCATATTTTATCTATATCGTCAAAATCAAGAGTTCTCTATAATGTTGTGAGGAGCTCTGGGTGCGTTTTCATTTTTACATTCTTCTACATTGTAATCTGTGACTTCATCGTTTTGTACTATCTCTTGATCTTCTAGATTTATTTCCGTTATATTTTTCATCTCTGCAGGATCCAAAAAGAACCACTTGCTCTCCACACTGTTGTGATCCCACAATTCCTCGACGTTAAGGACCGCTTGTTTGATCTTTTGGTCATTGGATTTGTTCTACTGCCATTAGTTCATTTATTTTCCTTATTTCTATTGTTTTTTGATTTCTTCGTGTCTATAAGACTTATAGGACTTCTACTTCTGTCTCTTATAGACCTTTTATTTCCTCGGTCAAGTTGCCGATTCTTGTTTTCGTATATTTTTTTATTGTTGTAAGAATATCTGTCACACTCACGATTTTCAGTAGCAGTAGCCAGAGGTACAGCTTCCTGTTCTTTAATCAATTCTTGTATATGAACTGCAGTTTTACCCATAGTTTTATCAACTTTTTCAACTGGAGATTTTTGTTTAAAATGTTCTGTACTACGAGTAGGTGAAAGTGATCTTGGAGGTGGCTTTAAAAACACGGGCTCGTCGAATGGATCTCTTAGAACTATAGTTTTTATTATTCTCACATCACAGAGAGGGCGATACCTTTCATCGACTATAACACTATTTAGTTTACATAAAACTTCATAGCCTGTTATTAATTCACCAAAAACACAAAATCCCTCATCTAAAAACTCTAATTCTGAAGCCAAAGTAAAACAGAACCGCGAGCCAATCATCATGTCTCCTTTGTATATTTTACCGATCATTGAAACTAAACCCATAGCATTATGACTAATTTTGGGTACTTTCTCACAGGAGAAGAGTTGCCATTCAGGCCCCTTTAGCAACCCAAACAAGGATTGTCCTACCGTGTTTTCACCAGATGGATCACTAGTTTCAGCTATAAAGCCACTTCGAACATAATTAAATAAATTGAAGTCGTAGTAGTTCATTTTGCACAGTTTCAAAAAGTTAAAACATGTTAAAGGTCGCTCTTTTAAGTACAAACCCACTATGACGCTTCCAAGATTGGTTTCAATAACAACGGCCATTGTACAGGGAGTTTTGAGTCTTTACGTTTAATTAACACTTGTAAAGTTCAAACTTTAAAGTATTCAATAAACTAGTTTTGTTGTGACGTACTTTGACTTGTTTTCACGGATCACACAGACCGACTGTTTAGGGAATGGGCTTGAGCTACTTTTTATAGTTTTATGGCCAATAGTTTAACACGATCGACTGATAATTACCTGTCCTAATTACCTTTAACCGTATAATGCAAATATAGATAAGGGAAAGATTTTTTTACCTTAACATTCGAACAAGGCACGTTCAATTTTGAATGTATTGTCTTGATCTATTGTGTGTCCAACACAATAGAATAAGGCCAATCGACTGAAAATAATTGCATACCTGGAAATCTTAGTAAGTCAAAAGTCCTAACTACCTCTTAATACGCGATACTTTAAATCAAAATGTCCTACACTGTAACACATATATTGCTCAAATAATTATATCACTAAAATGTAACGGCTTCTTATATTGAATCGTTTTGGTTTTGATATAAATGTGTTAGACCGTTTGCGATAAACATAAACATAACTTGTGTAATTGTTTGTTGATTAATAAAAATATAGTTAAAAAATCTTATACCTACCAGAATTTCAACGGACGATTAGTAAACATATTCTCATTCAGTCGGGATATTTTTTTCTAAGTAGAATGTTTTCTACTTGGAAAAAAACGGATTTGTCATATTTTTTTTAGTTTTGAAAGTGTAACTTTTTGAGAAAATGATTCAACACTTAAAAATTTTGACAAATACTCCAATTTTTAAGTATTTTGTAATATAATAATGTAATATGATAATAATCGTTCCTTTAATCTCTTTATAAAGATTTCAGTCTCAATTTCGTTTCTGCAAAAATGTCCTAGAAATGTTAGAGTTCGAAATGAGCACGTGTTTGTTTTTTGGCTTGCAATAAGGGACGGTTAGAGGACAATATAACGGTTTAATCGTTACAGCTGGCTGTTATAAAGTTCAAAATATCTTGTTCCAGCAACTCCAACCGGTTGAAGACCGAAAAATGTCCACTACAAGTACCAAACGTCAACGTGTTGATGAAGATGAACTACGTAATTTTGAGCAGCTACCTAGGCTTTTAGTTTTGAGTCCCGGTCAATTAGAGTAATCATTTATCCGAATCTATAACATAAAATAATTAATATTACTTAAAACCACGTATGGAACTATGAACATACCTATTAGTTAATGTACCACGCAATTTGTAGTTCAATACGGTCGTTAAATAATGTCAATATTAATTAAGCAACGGTAAAAAAACGAGCCAATTCGTAATCATTTTTAATTACATCCTTATCAATACGTGTCGGACGGAGGAAAGGGACTCTTTGATGAAACGATACATTTCATGCGACAAATATTTTACGAATAGTTTATTATAAGACTTCAGTTAGTAGAAACTTTTTTAGAACGTTAAATCGACATTTTTAACTCTGCTACTCCTGTTAGCTACTACAATCGAAAACTTTTGTAAGAAAAAAGTTGAGTGTATAGTCAAAACGAAGCTATTTATACAAAATTAACTTGATAGTAACCAAATGCCAAAATGTTCCCGGGAATCCTAG
Organism: Hypercompe scribonia; assembly: GCA_949316085.1. Lineage (NCBI taxonomy): Eukaryota > Metazoa > Arthropoda > Insecta > Lepidoptera > Erebidae > Hypercompe > Hypercompe scribonia. Next base: position 9,340,869 of record OX438981.1, on the reverse strand, counting down.
ACTGTTATAGCATTTGGAGATCAAAAAAAATCACAGCAGCAGCGGCAGCAGCATAGTAATGAATTTAAAAGGAAAACTGTAACAGTTAAATGGGTTTTAGGCGAAAAGACAACTTGTCGAAAATATATTGGATTCGTTGTAAGTTAATGTTTTAATCGTTTTATTTAAAAAAATTTAATATCATTTGTTTTTGTTGGATTTATTTTCACGCAATGAGGATTTCTACGTTATAGCTGCTAGCTGTAATGCATAGAACAGTATATTCTCCTCTAACCGTACCGTAAGGACAGTCAAGAAACGATTCCTTGATCTTTTACGAGTATAATTCACGCAAGTCCAATCCACTCACAACCATTCAACTCACTAAACAAACTTGGGCTAATTCGTTTAAAAATTACTTGGCAAGAAAACGTCCCGACGAAATAAGAAAATGTTTACTAACCACCTTTTGAATCTTACAATATTTTTATTAATTAGCAAATAATCAAACGATTTAACTCATTTATATCAAAATAGTACCTACATGTCAGTATTATAAACCATTAGTAGTAAGTATATTATACCTGTGTATTAGAGTGCAGGACATTATTATTTAAAATATTGTCTTTTTAGAGGTAGACTCGTAAAACTCGTGACTTACATAATTAGATTTCCAGGTATACAATCTCTGTCGGCCGATCGGCTTAAAGTATTATGTTGGACATACAATACCTAAAGATAATACATTTAAAATTGCTCATCCCTCATTCTTACGAGGGTCTCTTACTAGCTTTCTCAAGTTAGAAACAAGAATTCTTAAATTCATTTAAGTTTGTATTATACAGCGTTTACAGATAATTTTGTTTATTTTCGCCACGCTTGAGAAGAGTTGCCATTCAGGTCCCTTAAGTAACCCAAACATGGATTGTCCTCCGGAGCCTAGATCTGATGTCTCATCTGTTTCACTTATAAAGTATTAAGTGAAGCCTGAAGGGGTCCACATGGTTTAATAACAGCATTTCTCAAATCACACCCTTTTCAGACGCGGAGTGGCGCACCATGTGGTTTTAGTCGGTCCGATTCCGACGCACCACCCTTTCGCGAAACCCGGTGGGGTGATGGCCTACGGAGTAACTTTCAGGTGGCGTTGAGTGTCATCATCTACATTTTACCCAAATACCTTACTGATGGTAGTGCCGCACTTTGGTTCGTTAATCTTGACTAATACGACACATATATATACTCGTATTACACACCTGGCTAAAGCCACATACATAGTAAATTAAAATGTAGCCCTTCAAACGTTGAGGAAATTTGTCAACATCCACTCTCTTCTTTGAAAAATGATAATTGTACACTGTGCATCTCATGGATTGTTTACCACGACCTCTATACTACCGTGAACATGTCGTACTCTATAAAACTGCCCATAAGTTATAACCCGGCGGATTAACAGCGTAGCTATAATGTACGGGTTATAATATCTTTTATTTCAAACAAAACATGCTAAAATATACCTTTTCGACACAATTAGGGGTTAGGGTGTGGTTTGAAGTCAAACAAATGTCGAGAAAGTGTAAATAAAACGAAACGAAGATATGTACATTTCAATGAAGTTTATTAAGTATATAAAATTATCACACATGATACAATAAGTCTACTGTGTACATTATTTTCAGGTTATATAACTTAAAATCGCACAAGATTAACATTTTCAAACAACAGATAAACATCTTGCAATCGATCCCTCAAATATTACAGCTACCATATCATACCTTGGAATCATTAAATTTAGTTACATTTTTCATAATAGGATATACTATATGTATGTATTTGTTATGTAAGTACCCGTCTCACTTAATGCTTAATACTAAGTATGACACGAGAAACAAACTGAATAATTTTTCTAACTATACATGTACTGTACAACTTCACAAGATATTAATGAGATTTTATTTGCTAGAACACCATCATCACGAATGTTAACATATACAAACCAAACAAGGAAATCTTCTATGACTGCAATTGAAACATAAAATATAACAATACTGCTTAAAGTTAATGTTAAATTTGTAAAGAGAATAACAAACATTTGATTCAATTCATAGGAAAAACACTTGAGAAGTTATCACTGATTAACATCATTCATACGTTTTAAGGTAATAAAAATATTAGCCCCGTACTGAATACGACGTCGACTGTTGAGTACTTCTTCTTCTTTCTGCGGTGGGGTTTTCTTTTATTTATGTTTTGTAACTTGTAACAGGGCGAGCGAACGAACTGATAGATCACCTGGTGGAAAGTTACTGCCGCCGCGCATGAACATCTTTCTGTTTTTCTTTGGGAGGAGTACTGTGTTTTAAACACAATACTTTCTGAAGATTGTTTGGAACATTGGCTTTTATATATATCATTTACGTCTTTTGCGCACGTTTTTATTATTTTATTCGTTTTTAATAGTATTTTTCTATCTCTTCTGTTTCCTTCCCAGATATGTTTTTATTTACTTCATGATCTCTTTTATTATTATATTTGTCTTCTTTCTAAAATTTTGATCTATCAGCACTAAAAATACTTTTCTTTCTTTGCTTATTATTGCTATAATGGTTAACTATACCTTCTCTTCTATACTTCTACCTGTCTTTCCATTTACTTCTTCTATCATATTTTATCTATATCGTCAAAATCAAGAGTTCTCTATAATGTTGTGAGGAGCTCTGGGTACGTTTTCATTTTTACATTCTTCTACATTGTAATCTGTGACTTCATCGTTTTGTACTATCTCTTGATCTTCTAGATTTATTTCCGTTATATCTTTCATCTCTGCAGGATCCAAAAAGAACCACTTGCTCTTCACACTGTTGTGATCCCACAATTCCTCGACGTTAAGGACCGCTTGTTTGATCTTTTGGTCATTGGATTTGTTCTATTGCCATTAGTTCATTTATTTTCCTTATTTCTATTGTTTTTTGATTTCTTCGTGTCTATAAGACTTATAGGACTTCTACTTCTGTCTCTTATAGACCTTTTATTTCCTCGGTCAAGTTGCCGATTCTTGTTTTCGTATATTTTTTTATTGTTGTAAGAATATCTGTCACACTCACGATTTTCAGTAGCAGTAGCCAGAGGTACAGCTTCCTGTTCTTTAATCAATTCTTGTATATGAACTGCAGTTTTACCCATAGTTTTATCAACTTTTTCAACTGGAGATTTTTGTTTAAAATGTTCTGTACTACGAGTAGGTGAAAGTGATCTTGGAGGTGGCTTTAAAAACACGGGCTCGTCGAATGGATCTCTTAGAACTATAGTTTTTATTATTCTCACATCACAGAGAGGGCGATACCTTTCATCGACTATAACACTATTTAGTTTACATAAAACTTCATAGCCTGTTATTAATTCACCAAAAACACAAAATCCCTCATCTAAAAACTCTAATTCTGAAGCCAAAGTAAAACAGAACCGCGAGCCAATCATCATGTCTCCTTTGTATATTTTACCGATCATTGAAACTAAACCCATAGCATTATGACTAATTTTGGGTACTTTCTCACAGGAGAAGAGTTGCCATTCAGGCCCCTTTAGCAACCCAAACAAGGATTGTCCTACCGTGTTTTCACCAGATGGATCACTAGTTTCAGCTATAAAGCCACTTCGAACATAATTAAATAAATTGAAGTCGTAGTAGTTCATTTTGCACAGTTTCAAAAAGTTAAAACATGTTAAAGGTCGCTCTTTTAAGTACAAACCCACTATGACGCTTCCAAGATTGGTTTCAATAACAACGGCCATTGTACAGGGAGTTTTGAGTCTTTACGTTTAATTAACACTTGTAAAGTCCAAACTTTAAAGTATTCAATAAACTAGTTTTGTTGTGACGTACTTTGACTTGTTTTCACGGATCACACAGACCGACTGTTTAGGGAATGGGCTTGAGCTACTTTTTATAGTTTTATGGCCAACAGTTTAACACGATCGACTGATAATTACCTGTCCTAATTACCTTTAACCGTATAATGCAAATATAGATAAGGGAAAGATTTTTTTACCTTAACATTCGAACAAGGCACGTTCAATTTTGAATGTATTGTCTTGATCTATTGTGTGTCGAACACAATAGAATAAGGCCAATCGACTGAAAACAATTGCATACCTGGAAATCTTAGTAAGTCAAAAGTCCTAACTACCTCTTAATACGCGATAATTTAAATCAAAATGTCCTATACTGTAACACATATATTGCTCAAATAATTATATCACTAAAATGTAACGGCTTCTTATATTGAATCGTTTTGGTTTTGATATAAATGTGTTAGACCGTTTGCGATAAACATAAACATAACTTGTGTAATTGTTTGTTGATTAATAAAAATATAGTTAAAAAATCTTATACCTACCAGAATTTCAACGGACGATTAGTAAACATATTCTCATTCAGTCGGGATATTTTTTTCTAAGTAGAATGTTTTCTACTTGGAAAGAAACGGATTTGTCATATTTTTTTTAGTTTTGAAAGTGTAACTTTTTGAGAAAATGATTCAACACTTAAAAATTTTGACAAATACTCCAATTTTTAAGTATTTTGTAATATAATAATGTAATATGATAATAATCGTTCCTTTGATCTCTTTATAAAGATTTCAGTCTCAATTTCGTTTCTGCAAAAATGTCCTAGAAATGTTAGAGTTCGAAATGAGCACGTGTTTGTTTTTTGGCTTGCAATAAGGGACGGTTAGAGGACAATATAACGGTTTAATCGTTACAGCTGGCTGTTATAAAGTTCAAAATATCTTGTTCCAGCAACTCCAACTGGTTGAAGACCGAAAAATGTCCACTACAAGTACCCAACGTCAACGTGTTGATGAAGATGAACTACGTAATTTTGAGCAGCTACCTAGGCTTTTAGTTTTGAGTCCCGGTCAATTAGAGTAATCATTTATCCGAATCTATAACATAAAATAATTAATATTACTTAAAACCACGTATGGAACTATGAACATACCTTTTAGTTAATGTACCACGCAATTTGTAGTTCAATACGGTCGTTAAATAATGTCAATATTAATTAAGCAACGGTAAAAAAACGAGCCAATTCGTAATCATTTTTAATTACATCCTTATCAATACGTGTCGGACGGAGGAAAGGGACTCTTTGATGAAACGATACATTTCATGCGACAAATATTTTACGAATAGTTTATTATAAGACTTCAGTTAGTAGAAACTTTTTTAGAACGTTAAATCGACATTTTTAACTCTGCTACTCCTGTTAGCTACTACAATCGAAAACTTTTGTAAGAAAAAGTTGAGTGTATCGTCAAAACGAAGCTATTTATACAAAATTAACTTGATAGTAACCAAATGCCAAAATGTTCCCGGGAATCCTAGACTGTTATAGCATTTGGAGATCAAAAAAAATCACAGCAGCAGCGGCAGCAGCATAGTAATAAATTTAAAAGGAAAACTGTAACAGTTAAATGGGTTTTAGGCGAAAAGACAACTTGTCGAAAATATGTTGGATTCGTTGTAAGTTAATGTTTTAATCGTTTTATTTAAAAAAATTTAATATCATTTGTTTTTGTTGGATTTATTTTCACGCAATGAGGATTTCTACGTTATAGCTGCTAGCTGTAATGCATAGAACAGTATATTCTCCTCTAACCGTACCGTAAGGACAGTCAAGAAACGATTCCTTGATCTGTTACGAGTATAATTCACGCAAGTCCAATCCACTCACAACCATTCAACTCACTAAACAAACTTGGGCTAATTCGTTTAAAAATTACTTGGCAAGAAAACGTCCCGACGAAATAAGAAAATGTTTACTAACCACCTTTTGAATCTTACAATATTTTTATTAATTAGCAAATAATCAAACGATTTAACTCATTTATATCAAAATAGTACCTACATGTCAGTATTATAAACCATTAGTAGTAAGTATATTATACCTGTGTATTAGAGTGCAGGACATTTTTATTTAAAATATTGTATTTTTAGAGGTAGATTCGTAAAACTCGTGACTTACATAATTAGATTTCCAGATATACAATCTCTGTCGGCCGATCGGCTTAAAGTATTATGTTGGACATACAATACCTAAAGATAATACATTTAAAATTGCTCATCCCTCATTCTTACGAAGGTCTCTTACTAGCTTTCTCAAGTTAGAAACAAGAATTCTTAAATTCATTTAAGTTTGTATTATACAGCGTTTACAGGTAATTTTATTTATTTTCGCCACGCTTGAGAAGAGTTGCCATTCAGGTCCCTTAAGTAACCCAAACATGGATTGTCCTCCGGAGCCTAGATCTGATGTCTCATCTGTTTCACTTATAAAGTATTAAGTGAAGCCTGAAGGGGTCCGCATGGTTTAATAACAGCATTTCTCAAATCACACCCTTTTCAGACGCGGTGTGGCGCACCATGTGGTTTTAGTCGGTCCGATTCCGACGCACCACCCTTTCGCGAAACCCGGTGGGGTGATGGCCTACGGAGTAACTTTCAGGTGGCGTTGAGTGTCATCATCTACATTTTACCCAAATACCTTACTGATGGTAGTGCCGCACTTTGGTTCGTTAATCTTGACTAATACGACACATATATATACTCGTATTACACACCTGGCTAAAGCCACATACATAGTAAATTAAAATGTAGCCCTTCAAACGTTGAGGAAATTTGTCAACATCCACTCTCTTCTTTGAAAAATGATAATTGTACACTGTCCATCTCATGGATTGTTTACCACGACCTCTATACTGCCGTGAACATGTCGTACTCTATAAAACTGCCCATAAGTTATAACCCGGCGGATTAACAGCGTAGCTATAATATACGGGTTATAATATCTTTTATTTCAAATAAAACATGCTAAAATATACCTTTTCGACACAATTAGGGGTTAGGGTGTGGTTTGAAGTCAAACAAATGTCGAGAAAGTGTAAATAAAACGAAAATATGTACATTTCAATGAAGTTTATTAAGTATATAAAATTATCACACATGATACAATAAGTCTACTGTGTACATTATTTTCAGGTTATATAACTTAAAATCGCAAAAGATTAACGTTTTCAAACAACAGATAAACATCTTGCAATCGATCCCTCAAATATTACAGCTACCATATCATATCTTGGAATCATTAAATTTAGTTACATTTTTCATAATAGGATATACTATATGTATGTATTTGTTATGTAAGTACCCGTCTCACTTAATGCTTAATACTAAGTATGACACGAGAAACAAACTGAATAATTTTTCTAACTATACATGTACTGTACAACTTCACAAGATATTAATGAGATTTTATTTGCTAGAACACCATCATCACGAATGTTAACATATACAAACCAAACAAGGAAATCTTCTATGACTGCAATTGAAACATAAAATATAATAATACTGATTAAAGTTAATGTTAAATTTGTAAAGAGAATAACAAACATTTGATTCAATTCATAGGAAAAACACTTGAGAAGTTATCACTGATTAACATCATTCATACGTTTTAAGGTAATTAAAGTATTAACCCTGTACTGAATACGACGTCGACTGTTGAGTACTTCTTCTTCTTTCTGCGGTGGGGTTTCCTTTTATTTATGTTTTGTAACTTGTAACAGGGCGGGCGAACGAACTGATAGATCACCTGGTGGAAAGTTACTGCCGCCGCGCATGAACATCTTTCTGTTTTTCTTTGGGAGGAGTACTGTGTTTTAAACACAATACTTTCTGAAGATTGTTTGGAACATTGGCTTTTATATATATCATTTACGTCTTTTGCGCACGTTTTTATTATTTTATTCGTTTTTAATAGTACTTTTCTATCTCTTCTGTTTCCTTCCCAGATATGTTTTTATTTACTTCATTATCTCTTTTATTATTATATTTGTCTTCTTTCTACAATTTTGATCTATCAGCACTAAAAATACTTTTCTTTCTTTGCTTATTATTGCTATAATGGTTAACTATACCTTCTCTTCTATGCTTCTACCTGTCTTTCCATTTACTTTTTCTATCATATTTTATCTATATCGTCAAAATCAAGAGTTCTCTATAATGTTGTGAGGAGCTCTGGGTGCGTTTTCATTTTTACATTCTTCTACATTGTAATCTGTGACTTCATCGTTTTGTACTATCTCTTGATCTTCTAGATTTATTTCCGTTATATTTTTCATCTCTGCAGGATCCAAAAAGAACCACTTGCTCTCCACACTGTTGTGATCCCACAATTCCTCGACGTTAAGGACCGCTTGTTTGATCTTTTGGTCATTGGATTTGTTCTATTGCCATTAGTTCATTTATTTTCCTTATTTCTATTGTTTTTTGATTTCTTCGTGTCTATAAGACTTATAGGACTTCTACTTCTGTCTCTTATAGACCTTTTATTTCCTCGGTCAAGTTGCCGATTCTTGTTTTCGTATATTTTTTTATTGTTGTAAGAATATCTGTCACACTCACGATTTTCAGTAGCAGTAGCCAGAGGTACAGCTTCCTGTTCTTTAATCAATTCTTGTATATGAACTGCAGTTTTACCCATAGTTTTATCAACTTTTTCAACTGGAGATTTTTGTTTAAAATGTTCTGTACTACGAGTAGGTGAAAGTGATCTTGGAGGTGGCTTTAAAAACACGGGCTCGTCGAATGGATCTCTTAGAACTATAGTTTTTATTATTCTCACATCACAGAGAGGGCGATACCTTTCATCGACTATAACACTATTTAGTTTACATAAAACTTCATAGCCTGTTATTAATTCACCAAAAACACAAAATCCCTCATCTAAAAACTCTAATTCTGAAGCCAAAGTAAAACAGAACCGCGAGCCAATCATCATGTCTCCTTTGTATATTTTACCGATCATTGAAACTAAACCCATAGCATTATGACTAATTTTGGGTACTTTCTCACAGGAGAAGAGTTGCCATTCAGGCCCCTTTAGCAACCCAAACAAGGATTGTCCTACCGTGTTTTCACCAGATGGATCACTAGTTTCAGCTATAAAGCCACTTCGAACATAATTAAATAAATTGAAGTCGTAGTAGTTCATTTTGCACAGTTTCAAAAAGTTAAAACATGTTAAAGGTCGCTCTTTTAAGTACAAACCCACTATGACGCTTCCAAGATTGGTTTCAATAACAACGGCCATTGTACAGGGAGTTTTGAGTCTTTACGTTTAATTAACACTTGTAAAGTTCAAACTTTAAAGTATTCAATAAACTAGTTTTGTTGTGACGTACTTTGACTTGTTTTCACGGATCACACAGACCGACTGTTTAGGGAATGGGCTTGAGCTACTTTTTATAGTTTTATGGCCAATAGTTTAACACGATCGACTGATAATTACCTGTCCTAATTACCTTTAACCGTATAATGCAAATATAGATAAGGGAAAGATTTTTTTACCTTAACATTCGAACAAGGCACGTTCAATTTTGAATGTATTGTCTTGATCTATTGTGTGTCCAACACAATAGAATAAGGCCAATCGACTGAAAACAATTGCATACCTGGAAATCTTAGTAAGTCAAAAGTCCTAACTACCTCTTAATACGCGATACTTTAAATCAAAATGTCCTACACTGTAACACATATATTGCTCAAATAATTATATCACTAAAATGTAACGGCTTCTTATATTGAATCGTTTTGGTTTTGATATAAATGTGTTAGACCGTTTGCGATAAACATAAACATAACTTGTGTAATTGTTTGTTGATTAATAAAAATATAGTTAAAAAATCTTATACCTACCAGAATTTCAACGGACGATTAGTAAATATATTCTCATTCAGTCGGGATATTTTTTTCTAAGTAGAATGTTTTCTACTTGGAAAAAAACGGATTTGTCATATTTTTTTTAGTTTTGAAAGTGTAACTTTTTGAGAAAATGATTCAACACTTAAAAATTTTGACAAATACTCCAATTTTTAAGTATTTTGTAATATAATAATGTAATATGATAATAATCGTTCCTTTGATCTCTTTATAAAGATTTCAGTCTCAATTTCGTTTCTGCAAAAATGTCCTAGAAATGTTAGAGTTCGAAATGAGCACGTGTTTGTTTTTTGGCTTGCAATAAGGGACGGTTAGAGGACAATATAACGGTTTAATCGTTACAGCTGGCTGTTATAAAGTTCAAAATATCTTGTTCCAGCAACTCCAACTGGTTGAAGACCGAAAAATGTCCACTACAAGTACCCAACGTCAACGTGTTGATGAAGATGAACTACGTAATTTTGAGCAGCTACCTAGGCTTTTAGTTTTGAGTCCCGGTCAATTAGAGTAATCATTTATCCGAATCTATAACATAAAATAATTAATATTACTTAAAACCACGTATGGAACTATGAACATACCTTTTAGTTAATGTACCACGCAATTTGTAGTTCAATACGGTCGTTAAATAATGTCAATATTAATTAAGCAACGGTAAAAAAACGAGCCAATTCGTAATCATTTTTAATTACATCCTTATCAATACGTGTCGGACGGAGGAAAGGGACTCTTTGATGAAACGATACATTTCATGCGACAAATATTTTACGAATAGTTTATTATAAGACTTCAGTTAGTAGAAACTTTTTTAGAACGTTAAATCGACATTTTTAACTCTGCTACTCCTGTTAGCTACTACAATCGAAAACTTTTGTAAGAAAAAGTTGAGTGTATCGTCAAAACGAAGCTATTTATACAAAATTAACTTGATAGTAACCAAATGCCAAAATGTTCCCGGGAATCCTAGACTGTTATAGCATTTGGAGATCAAAAAAAATCACAGCAGCAGCGGCAGCAGCATAGTAATAAATTTAAAAGGAAAACTGTAACAGTTAAATGGGTTTTAGGCGAAAAGACAACTTGTCGAAAATATGTTGGATTCGTTGTAAGTTAATGTTTTAATCGTTTTATTTAAAAAAATTTAATATCATTTGTTTTTGTTGGATTTATTTTCACGCAATGAGGATTTCTACGTTATAGCTGCTAGCTGTAATGCATAGAACAGTATATTCTCCTCTAACCGTACCGTAAGGACAGTCAAGAAACGATTCCTTGATCTGTTACGAGTATAATTCACGCAAGTCCAATCCACTCACAACCATTCAACTCACTAAACAAACTTGGGCTAATTCGTTTAAAAATTACTTGGCAAGTAAACGTCCCGACGAAATAAGAAAATGTTTACTAACCACCTTTTGAATCTTACAATATTTTTATTAATTAGCAAATAATCAAACGATTTAACTCATTTATATCAAAATAGTACCTACATGTCAGTATTATAAACCATTAGTAGTAAGTATATTATACCTGTGTATTAGAGTGCAGGACATTTTTATTTAAAATATTGTATTTTTAGAGGTAGATTCGTAAAACTCGTGACTTACATAATTAGATTTCCAGATATACAATCTCTGTCGGCCGATCGGCTTAAAGTATTATGTTGGACATACAATACCTAAAGATAATACATTTAAAATTGCTCATCCCTCATTCTTACGAGGGTCTCTTACTAGCTTTCTCAAGTTAGAAACAAGAATTCTTAAATTCATTTAAGTTTGTATTATACAGCGTTTACAGGTAATTTTATTTATTTTCGCCACGCTTGAGAAGAGTTGCCATTCAGGTCCCTTAAGTAACCCAAACATGGATTGTCCTCCGGAGCCTAGATCTGATGTCTCATCTGTTTCACTTATAAAGTATTAAGTGAAGCCTGAAGGGGTCCGCATGGTTTAATAACAGCATTTCTCAAATCACACCCTTTTCAGACGCGGTGTGGCGCACCATGTGGTTTTAGTCGGTCCGATTCCGACGCACCACCCTTTCGCGAAACCCGGTGGGGTGATGGCCTACGGAGTAACTTTCAGGTGGCGTTGAGTGTCATCATCTACATTTTACCCAAATACCTTACTGATGGTAGTGCCGCACTTTGGTTCGTTAATCTTGACTAATACGACACATATATATACTCGTATTACACACCTGGCTAAAGCCACATACATAGTAAATTAAAATGTAGCCCTTCAAACGTTGAGGAAATTTGTCAACATCCACTCTCTTCTTTGAAAAATGATAATTGTACACTGTCCATCTCATGGATTGTTTACCACGACCTCTATACTGCCGTGAACATGTTGTACTCTATAAAACTGCCCATAAGTTATAACCCGGCGGATTAACAGCGTAGCTATAATATACGGGTTATAATATCTTTTATTTCAAATAAAACATGCTAAAATATACCTTTTCGACACAATTAGGGGTTAGGGTGTGGTTTGAAGTCAAACAAATGTCGAGAAAGTGTAAATAAAACGAAAATATGTACATTTCAATGAAGTTTATTAAGTATATAAAATTATCACACATGATACAATAAGTCTACTGTGTACATTATTTTCAGGTTATATAACTTAAAATCGCAAAAGATTAACGTTTTCAAACAACAGATAAACATCTTGCAATCGATCCCTCAAATATTACAGCTACCATATCATATCTTGGAATCATTAAATTTAGTTACATTTTTCATAATAGGATATACTATATGTATGTATTTGTTATGTAAGTACCCGTCTCACTTAATGCTTAATACTAAGTATGACACGAGAAACAAACTGAATAATTTTTCTAACTATACATGTACTGTACAACTTCACAAGATATTAATGAGATTTTATTTGCTAGAACACCATCATCACGAATGTTAACATATACAAACCAAACAAGGAAATCTTCTATGACTGCAATTGAAACATAAAATATAATAATACTGATTAAAGTTAATGTTAAATTTGTAAAGAGAATAACAAACATTTGATTCAATTCATAGGAAAAACACTTGAGAAGTTATCACTGATTAACATCATTCATACGTTTTAAGGTAATTAAAGTATTAACCCTGTACTGAATACGACGTCGACTGTTGAGTACTTCTTCTTCTTTCTGCGGTGGGGTTTCCTTTTATTTATGTTTTGTAACTTGTAACAGGGCGGGCGAACGAACTGATAGATCACCTGGTGGAAAGTTACTGCCGCCGCGCATGAACATCTTTCTGTTTTTCTTTGGGAGGAGTACTGTGTTTTAAACACAATACTTTCTGAAGATTGTTTGGAACATTGGCTTTTATATATATCATTTACGTCTTTTGCGCACGTTTTTATTATTTTATTCGTTTTTAATAGTACTTTTCTATCTCTTCTGTTTCCTTCCCAGATATGTTTTTATTTACTTCATTATCTCTTTTATTATTATATTTGTCTTCTTTCTACAATTTTGATCTATCAGCACTAAAAATACTTTTCTTTCTTTGCTTATTATTGCTATAATGGTTAACTATACCTTCTCTTCTATGCTTCTACCTGTCTTTCCATTTACTTTTTCTATCATATTTTATCTATATCGTCAAAATCAAGAGTTCTCTATAATGTTGTGAGGAGCTCTGGGTGCGTTTTCATTTTTACATTCTTCTACATTGTAATCTGTGACTTCATCGTTTTGTACTATCTCTTGATCTTCTAGATTTATTTCCGTTATATTTTTCATCTCTGCAGGATCCAAAAAGAACCACTTGCTCTCCACACTGTTGTGATCCCACAATTCCTCGACGTTAAGGACCGCTTGTTTGATCTTTTGGTCATTGGATTTGTTCTATTGCCATTAGTTCATTTATTTTCCTTATTTCTATTGTTTTTTGATTTCTTCGTGTCTATAAGACTTATAGGACTTCTACTTCTGTCTCTTATAGACCTTTTATTTCCTCGGTCAAGTTGCCGATTCTTGTTTTCGTATATTTTTTTATTGTTGTAAGAATATCTGTCACACTCACGATTTTCAGTAGCAGTAGCCAGAGGTACAGCTTCCTGTTCTTTAATCAATTCTTGTATATGAACTGCAGTTTTACCCATAGTTTTATCAACTTTTTCAACTGGAGATTTTTGTTTAAAATGTTCTGTACTACGAGTAGGTGAAAGTGATCTTGGAGGTGGCTTTAAAAACACGGGCTCGTCGAATGGATCTCTTAGAACTATAGTTTTTATTATTCTCACATCACAGAGAGGGCGATACCTTTCATCGACTATAACACTATTTAGTTTACATAAAACTTCATAGCCTGTTATTAATTCACCAAAAACACAAAATCCCTCATCTAAAAACTCTAATTCTGAAGCCAAAGTAAAACAGAACCGCGAGCCAATCATCATGTCTCCTTTGTATATTTTACCGATCATTGAAACTAAACCCATAGCATTATGACTAATTTTGGGTACTTTCTCACAGGAGAAGAGTTGCCATTCAGGCCCCTTTAGCAACCCAAACAAGGATTGTCCTACCGTGTTTTCACCAGATGGATCACTAGTTTCAGCTATAAAGCCACTTCGAACATAATTAAATAAATTGAAGTCGTAGTAGTTCATTTTGCACAGTTTCAAAAAGTTAAAACATGTTAAAGGTCGCTCTTTTAAGTACAAACCCACTATGACGCTTCCAAGATTGGTTTCAATAACAACGGCCATTGTACAGGGAGTTTTGAGTCTTTACGTTTAATTAACACTTGTAAAGTTCAAACTTTAAAGTATTCAATAAACTAGTTTTGTTGTGACGTACTTTGACTTGTTTTCACGGATCACACAGACCGACTGTTTAGGGAATGGGCTTGAGCTACTTTTTATAGTTTTATGGCCAATAGTTTAACACGATCGACTGATAATTACCTGTCCTAATTACCTTTAACCGTATAATGCAAATATAGATAAGGGAAAGATTTTTTTACCTTAACATTCGAACAAGGCACGTTCAATTTTGAATGTATTGTCTTGATCTATTGTGTGTCCAACACAATAGAATAAGGCCAATCGACTGAAAACAATTGCATACCTGGAAATCTTAGTAAGTCAAAAGTCCTAACTACCTCTTAATACGCGATACTTTAAATCAAAATGTCCTACACTGTAACACATATATTGCTCAAATAATTATATCACTAAAATGTAACGGCTTCTTATATTGAATCGTTTTGGTTTTGATATAAATGTGTTAGACCGTTTGCGATAAACATAAACATAACTTGTGTAATTGTTTGTTGATTAATAAAAATATAGTTAAAAAATCTTATACCTACCAGAATTTCAACGGACGATTAGTAAACATATTCTCATTCAGTCGGGATATTTTTTTCTAAGTAGAATGTTTTCTACTTGGAAAAAAACGGATTTGTCATATTTTTTTTAGTTTTGAAAGTGTAACTTTTTGAGAAAATGATTCAACACTTAAAAATTTTGACAAATACTCCAATTTTTAAGTATTTTGTAATATAATAATGTAATATGATAATAATCGTTCCTTTAATCTCTTTATAAAGATTTCAGTCTCAATTTCGTTTCTGCAAAAATGTCCTAGAAATGTTAGAGTTCGAAATGAGCACGTGTTTGTTTTTTGGCTTGCAATAAGGGACGGTTAGAGGACAATATAACGGTTTAATCGTTACAGCTGGCTGTTATAAAGTTCAAAATATCTTGTTCCAGCAACTCCAACCGGTTGAAGACCGAAAAATGTCCACTACAAGTACCAAACGTCAACGTGTTGATGAAGATGAACTACGTAATTTTGAGCAGCTACCTAGGCTTTTAGTTTTGAGTCCCGGTCAATTAGAGTAATCATTTATCCGAATCTATAACATAAAATAATTAATATTACTTAAAACCACGTATGGAACTATGAACATACCTATTAGTTAATGTACCACGCAATTTGTAGTTCAATACGGTCGTTAAATAATGTCAATATTAATTAAGCAACGGTAAAAAAACGAGCCAATTCGTAATCATTTTTAATTACATCCTTATCAATACGTGTCGGACGGAGGAAAGGGACTCTTTGATGAAACGATACATTTCATGCGACAAATATTTTACGAATAGTTTATTATAAGACTTCAGTTAGTAGAAACTTTTTTAGAACGTTAAATCGACATTTTTAACTCTGCTACTCCTGTTAGCTACTACAATCGAAAACTTTTGTAAGAAAAAAGTTGAGTGTATAGTCAAAACGAAGCTATTTATACAAAATTAACTTGATAGTAACCAAATGCCAAAATGTTCCCGGGAATCCTAGACTGTTATAGCATTTGGAGATCAAAAAAAATCACAGCAGCAGCGGCAGCAGCATAGTAATGAATTTAAAAGGAAAACTGTAACAGTTAAATGGATTTTAGGCGAAAAGACAACTTGTCGAAAATATATTGGATTCGTTGTAAGTTAATGTTTCAATCGTTTTATTTAAAAAAATTCAATATCATTTGTTTTTGTTGGATTTATTTTCACGCAATGAGGATTTCTACGTTATAGCTGCTAGCTGTAATGCATAGAACAGTATATTCTCCTCTAACCGTACCGTAAGGACAGTCAAGAAACGATTCCTTGATCTTTTACGAGTATAATTCACGCAAGTCCAATCCACTCACAACCATTCAACTCACTAAACAAACTTGGGCTAATTCGTTTAAAAATTACTTGGCAAGAAAACGTCCCGATGAAATAAGAAAATGTTTACTAACCACCTTTTGAATCTTACAATATTTTTATTAATTAGCAAATAATCAAACGATTTAACTCATTTATATCAAAATAGTACCTACATGTCAGTATTATAAACCATTAGTAGTAAGTATATTATACCTGTGTATTAGAGTGCAGGACATTATTATTTAAAATATTGTCTTTTTAGAGGTAGACTCGTAAAACTCGTGACTTACATAATTAGATTTCCAGGTATACAATCTCTGTCGGCCGATCGGCTTAAAGTATTATGTTGGACATACAATACCTAAAGATAATACATTTAAAATTGCTCATCCCTCATTCTTACGAGGGTCTCTTACTAGCTTTCTCAAGTTAGAAACAAGAATTCTTAAATTCATTTAAGTTTGTATTATACAGCGTTTACAGATAATTTTGTTTATTTTCGCCACGCTTGAGAAGAGTTGCCATTCAGGTCCCTTAAGTAACCCAAACATGGATTGTCCTCCGGAGCCTAGATCTGATGTCTCATCTGTTTCACTTATAAAGTATTAAGTGAAGCCTGAAGGGGTCCGCATGGTTTAATAACAGCATTTCTCAAATCACACCCTTTTCAGACGCGGTGTGGCGCACCATGTGGTTTTAGTCGGTCCGATTCCGACGCACCACCCTTTCGCGAAACCCGGTGGGGTGATGGCCTACGGAGTAACTTTCAGGTGGCGTTGAGTGTCATCATCTACATTTTACCCAAATACCTTACTGATGGTAGTGCCGCACTTTGGTTCGTTAATCTTGACTAATACGACACATATATATACTCGTATTACACACCTGGCTAAAGCCACATACATAGTAAATTAAAATGTAGCCCTTCAAACGTTGAGGAAATTTGTCAACATCCACTCTCTTCTTTGAAAAATGATAATTGTACACTGTGCATCTCATGGATTGTTTACCACGACCTCTATACTGCCGTGAACATGTCGTACTCTATAAAACTGCCCATAAGTTATAACCCGGCAGATTAACAGCGTAGCTATAATATACGGGTTATAATATCTTTTATTTCAAATAAAACATGCTAAAATATACCTTTTCGACACAATTAGGGGTTAGGGTGTGGTTTGAAGTCATACAAATGTCGAGAAAGTGTAAATAAAACGAAAATATGTACATTTCAATGAAGTTTATTAAGTATATAAAATTATCACACATGATACAATAAGTCTACTGTGTACATTATTTTCAGGTTATATAACTTAAAATCACAAAAGATTAACGTTTTCAAACAACAGATAAACATCTTGCAATCGATCCCTCAAATATTACAGCTACCATATCATATCTTGGAATCATTAAATTTAGTTACATTTTTCATAATAGGATATACTATATGTATGTATTTGTTATGTAAGTACCCGTCTCACTTAATGCTTAATACTAAGTATGACACGAGAAACAAACTGAATAATTTTTCTAACTATACATGTACTGTACAACTTCACAAGATATTAATGAGATTTTATTTGCTAGAACACCATCATCACGAATGTTAACATATACAAACCAAACAAGGAAATCTTCTATGACTGCAATTGAAACATAAAATATAATAATACTGATTAAAGTTAATGTTAAATTTGTAAAGAGAATAACAAACATTTGATTCAATTCATAGGAAAAACACTTGAGAAGTTATCACTGATTAACATCATTCATACGTTTTAAGGTAATTAAAGTATTAACCCTGTACTGAATACGACGTCGACTGTTGAGTACTTCTTCTTCTTTCTGCGGTGGGGTTTCCTTTTATTTATGTTTTGTAACTTGTAACAGGGCGGGCGAACGAACTGATAGATCACCTGGTGGAAAGTTACTGCCGCCGCGCATGAACATCTTTCTGTTTTTCTTTGGGAGGAGTACTGTGTTTTAAACACAATACTTTCTGAAGATTGTTTGGAACATTGGCTTTTATATATATCATTTACGTCTTTTGCGCACGTTTTTATTATTTTATTCGTTTTTAATAGTACTTTTCTATCTCTTCTGTTTCCTTCCCAGATATGTTTTTATTTACTTCATTATCTCTTTTATTATTATATTTGTCTTCTTTCTAAAATTTTGATCTATCAGCACTAAAAATACTTTTCTTTCTTTGCTTATTATTGCTATAATGGTTAACTATACCTTCTCTTCTATGCTTCTACCTGTCTTTCCATTTACTTTTTCTATCATATTTTATCTATATCGTCAAAATCAAGAGTTCTCTATAATGTTGTGAGGAGCTCTGGGTACGTTTTCATTTTTACATTCTTCTACATTGTAATCTGTGACTTCATCGTTTTGTACTATCTCTTGATCTTCTAGATTTATTTCCGTTATATTTTTCATCTCTGCAGGATCCAAAGAGAACCACTTGCTCTCCACACTGTTGTGATCCCACAATTCCTCGACGTTAAGGACCGCTTGTTTGATCTTTTGGTCATTGGATTTGTTCTATTGCCATTAGTTCATTTATTTTCCTTATTTCTATTGTTTTTTGATTTCTTCGTGTCTATCAGACTTATAGGACTTCTACTTCTGTCTCTTATAGACCTTTTATTTCCTCGGTCAAGTTGCCGATTCTTGTTTTCGTATATTTTTTTATTGTTGTAAGAATATCTGTCACACTCACGATTTTCAGTAGCAGTAGCCAGAGGTACAGCTTCCTGTTCTTTAATCAATTCTTGTATATGAACTGCAGTTTTACCCATAGTTTTATCAACTTTTTCAACTGGAGATTTTTGTTTAAAATGTTCTGTACTACGAGTAGGTGAAAGTGATCTTGGAGGTGGCTTTAAAAACACGGGCTCGTCGAATGGATCTCTTAGAACTATAGTTTTTATTATTCTCACATCACAGAGAGGGCGATACCTTTCATCGACTATAACACTATTTAGTTTACATAAAACTTCATAGCCTGTTATTAATTCACCAAAAACACAAAATCCCTCATCTAAAAACTCTAATTCTGAAGCCAAAGTAAAACAGAACCGCGAGCCAATCATCATGTCTCCTTTGTATATTTTACCGATCATTGAAACTAAACCCATAGCATTATGACTAATTTTGGGTACTTTCTCACAGGAGAAGAGTTGCCATTCAGGCCCCTTTAGCAACCCAAACAAGGATTGTCCTACCGTGTTTTCACCAGATGGATCACTAGTTTCAGCTATAAAGCCACTTCGAACATAATTAAATAAATTGAAGTCGTAGTAGTTCATTTTGCACAGTTTCAAAAAGTTAAAACATGTTAAAGGTCGCTCTTTTAAGTACAAACCCACTATGACGCTTCCAAGATTGGTTTCAATAACAACGGCCATTGTACAGGGAGTTTTGAGTCTTTACGTTTAATTAACACTTGTAAAGTTCAAACTTTAAAGTATTCAATAAACTAGTTTTGTTGTGACGTACTTTGACTTGTTTTCACGGATCACACAGACCGACTGTTTAGGGAATGGGCTTGAGCTACTTTTTATAGTTTTATGGCCAATAGTTTAACACGATCGACTGATAATTACCTGTCCTAATTACCTTTAACCGTATAATGCAAATATAGATAAGGGAAAGATTTTTTTACCTTAACATTCGAACAAGGCACGTTCAATTTTGAATGTATTGTCTTGATCTATTGTGTGTCCAACACAATAGAATAAGGCCAATCGACTGAAAACAATTGCATACCTGGAAATCTTAGTAAGTCAAAAGTCCTAACTACCTCTTAATACGCGATACTTTAAATCAAAATGTCCTACACTGTAACACATATATTGCTCAAATAATTATATCACTAAAATGTAACGGCTTCTTATATTGAATCGTTTTGGTTTTGATATAAATGTGTTAGACCGTTTGCGATAAACATAAACATAACTTGTGTAATTGTTTGTTGATTAATAAAAATATAGTTAAAAAATCTTATACCTACCAGAATTTCAACGGACGATTAGTAAACATATTCTCATTCAGTCGGGATATTTTTTTCTAAGTAGAATGTTTTCTACTTGGAAAAAAACGGATTTGTCATATTTTTTTTAGTTTTGAAAGTGTAACTTTTTGAGAAAATGATTCAACACTTAAAAATTTTGACAAATACTCCAATTTTTAAGTATTTTGTAATATAATAATGTAATATGATAATAATCGTTCCTTTGATCTCTTTATAAAGATTTCAGTCTCAATTTCGTTTCTGCAAAAATGTCCTAGAAATGTTAGAGTTCGAAATGAGCACGTGTTTGTTTTTTGGCTTGCAATAAGGGACGGTTAGAGGACAATATAACGGTTTAATCGTTACAGCTGGCTGTTATAAAGTTCAAAATATCTTGTTCCAGCAACTCCAACTGGTTGAAGACCGAAAAATGTCCACTACAAGTACCAAACGTCAACGTGTTGATGAAGATGAACTACGTAATTTTGAGCAGCTACCTAGGCTTTTAGTTTTGAGTCCCGGTCAATTAGAGTAATCATTTATCCGAATCTATAACATAAAATAATTAATATTACTTAAAACCACGTATGGAACTATGAACATACCTATTAGTTAATGTACCACGCAATTTGTAGTTCAATACGGTCGTTAAATGATGTCAATATTAATTAAGCAACGGTAAAAAAACGAGCCAATTCGTAATCATTTTTAATTACATCCTTATCAATACGTGTCGGACGGAGGAAAGGGACTCTTTGATGAAACGATACATTTCATGCGACAAATATTTTACGAATAGTTTATTATAAGACTTCAGTTAGTAGAAACTTTTTTAGAACGTTAAATCGACATTTTTAACTCTGCTACTCCTGTTAGCTACTACAATCGAAAACTTTTGTAAGAAAAAGTTGAGTGTATCGTCAAAACGAAGCTATTTATACAAAATTAACTTGATAGTAACCAAATGCCAAAATGTTCCCGGGAATCCTAGACTGTTATAGCATTTGGAGATCAAAAAAAATCACAGCAGCAGCGGCAGCAGCATAGTAATAAATTTAAAAGGAAAACTGTAACAGTTAAATGGGTTTTAGGCGAAAAGACAACTTGTCGAAAATATGTTCGATTCGTTGTAAGTTAATGTTTTAATCGTTTTATTTAAAAAAATTTAATATCATTTGTTTTTGTTGGATTTATTTTCACGCAATGAGGATTTCTACGTTATAGCTGCTAGCTGTAATGCATAGAACAGTATATTCTCCTCTAACCGTACCGTAAGGACAGTCAAGAAACGATTCCTTGATCTGTTACGAGTATAATTCACGCAAGTCCAATCCACTCACAACCATTCAACTCACTAAACAAACTTGGGCTAATTCGTTTAAAAATTACTTGGCAAGAAAACGTCCCGACGAAATAAGAAAATGTTTACTAACCACCTTTTGAATCTTACAATATTTTTATTAATTAGCAAATAATCAAACGATTTAACTCATTTATATCAAAATAGTACCTACATGTCAGTATTATAAACCATTAGTAGTAAGTATATTATACCTGTGTATTAGAGTGCAGGACATTTTTATTTAAAATATTGTATTTTTAGAGGTAGATTCGTAAAACTCGTGACTTACATAATTAGATTTCCAGATATACAATCTCTGTCGGCCGATCGGCTT
This sequence comes from Hypercompe scribonia, assembly GCA_949316085.1. Taxonomy (NCBI): domain Eukaryota; kingdom Metazoa; phylum Arthropoda; class Insecta; order Lepidoptera; family Erebidae; genus Hypercompe; species Hypercompe scribonia. Next base: position 9,318,730 of record OX438981.1, on the reverse strand, counting down.
AAAGTATTATGTTGGACATACAATACCTAAAGATAATACATTTAAAATTGCTCATCCCTCATTCTTACGAAGGTCTCTTACTAGCTTTCTCAAGTTAGAAACAAGAATTCTTAAATTCATTTAAGTTTGTATTATACAGCGTTTACAGGTAATTTTATTTATTTTCGCCACGCTTGAGAAGAGTTGCCATTCAGGTCCCTTAAGTAACCCAAACATGGATTGTCCTCCGGAGCCTAGATCTGATGTCTCATCTGTTTCACTTATAAAGTATTAAGTGAAGCCTGAAGGGGTCCGCATGGTTTAATAACAGCATTTCTCAAATCACACCCTTTTCAGACGCGGTGTGGCGCACCATGTGGTTTTAGTCGGTCCGATTCCGACGCACCACCCTTTCGCGAAACCCGGTGGGGTGATGGCCTACGGAGTAACTTTCAGGTGGCGTTGAGTGTCATCATCTACATTTTACCCAAATACCTTACTGATGGTAGTGCCGCACTTTGGTTCGTTAATCTTGACTAATACGACACATATATATACTCGTATTACACACCTGGCTAAAGCCACATACATAGTAAATTAAAATGTAGCCCTTCAAACGTTGAGGAAATTTGTCAACATCCACTCTCTTCTTTGAAAAATGATAATTGTACACTGTCCATCTCATGGATTGTTTACCACGACCTCTATACTGCCGTGAACATGTCGTACTCTATAAAACTGCCCATAAGTTATAACCCGGCGGATTAACAGCGTAGCTATAATATACGGGTTATAATATCTTTTATTTCAAATAAAACATGCTAAAATATACCTTTTCGACACAATTAGGGGTTAGGGTGTGGTTTGAAGTCAAACAAATGTCGAGAAAGTGTAAATAAAACGAAAATATGTACATTTCAATGAAGTTTATTAAGTATATAAAATTATCACACATGATACAATAAGTCTACTGTGTACATTATTTTCAGGTTATATAACTTAAAATCGCAAAAGATTAACGTTTTCAAACAACAGATAAACATCTTGCAATCGATCCCTCAAATATTACAGCTACCATATCATATCTTGGAATCATTAAATTTAGTTACATTTTTCATAATAGGATATACTATATGTATGTATTTGTTATGTAAGTACCCGTCTCACTTAATGCTTAATACTAAGTATGACACGAGAAACAAACTGAATAATTTTTCTAACTATACATGTACTGTACAACTTCACAAGATATTAATGAGATTTTATTTGCTAGAACACCATCATCACGAATGTTAACATATACAAACCAAACAAGGAAATCTTCTATGACTGCAATTGAAACATAAAATATAATAATACTGATTAAAGTTAATGTTAAATTTGTAAAGAGAATAACAAACATTTGATTCAATTCATAGGAAAAACACTTGAGAAGTTATCACTGATTAACATCATTCATACGTTTTAAGGTAATTAAAGTATTAACCCTGTACTGAATACGACGTCGACTGTTGAGTACTTCTTCTTCTTTCTGCGGTGGGGTTTCCTTTTATTTATGTTTTGTAACTTGTAACAGGGCGGGCGAACGAACTGATAGATCACCTGGTGGAAAGTTACTGCCGCCGCGCATGAACATCTTTCTGTTTTTCTTTGGGAGGAGTACTGTGTTTTAAACACAATACTTTCTGAAGATTGTTTGGAACATTGGCTTTTATATATATCATTTACGTCTTTTGCGCACGTTTTTATTATTTTATTCGTTTTTAATAGTACTTTTCTATCTCTTCTGTTTCCTTCCCAGATATGTTTTTATTTACTTCATTATCTCTTTTATTATTATATTTGTCTTCTTTCTACAATTTTGATCTATCAGCACTAAAAATACTTTTCTTTCTTTGCTTATTATTGCTATAATGGTTAACTATACCTTCTCTTCTATGCTTCTACCTGTCTTTCCATTTACTTTTTCTATCATATTTTATCTATATCGTCAAAATCAAGAGTTCTCTATAATGTTGTGAGGAGCTCTGGGTGCGTTTTCATTTTTACATTCTTCTACATTGTAATCTGTGACTTCATCGTTTTGTACTATCTCTTGATCTTCTAGATTTATTTCCGTTATATTTTTCATCTCTGCAGGATCCAAAAAGAACCACTTGCTCTCCACACTGTTGTGATCCCACAATTCCTCGACGTTAAGGACCGCTTGTTTGATCTTTTGGTCATTGGATTTGTTCTATTGCCATTAGTTCATTTATTTTCCTTATTTCTATTGTTTTTTGATTTCTTCGTGTCTATAAGACTTATAGGACTTCTACTTCTGTCTCTTATAGACCTTTTATTTCCTCGGTCAAGTTGCCGATTCTTGTTTTCGTATATTTTTTTATTGTTGTAAGAATATCTGTCACACTCACGATTTTCAGTAGCAGTAGCCAGAGGTACAGCTTCCTGTTCTTTAATCAATTCTTGTATATGAACTGCAGTTTTACCCATAGTTTTATCAACTTTTTCAACTGGAGATTTTTGTTTAAAATGTTCTGTACTACGAGTAGGTGAAAGTGATCTTGGAGGTGGCTTTAAAAACACGGGCTCGTCGAATGGATCTCTTAGAACTATAGTTTTTATTATTCTCACATCACAGAGAGGGCGATACCTTTCATCGACTATAACACTATTTAGTTTACATAAAACTTCATAGCCTGTTATTAATTCACCAAAAACACAAAATCCCTCATCTAAAAACTCTAATTCTGAAGCCAAAGTAAAACAGAACCGCGAGCCAATCATCATGTCTCCTTTGTATATTTTACCGATCATTGAAACTAAACCCATAGCATTATGACTAATTTTGGGTACTTTCTCACAGGAGAAGAGTTGCCATTCAGGCCCCTTTAGCAACCCAAACAAGGATTGTCCTACCGTGTTTTCACCAGATGGATCACTAGTTTCAGCTATAAAGCCACTTCGAACATAATTAAATAAATTGAAGTCGTAGTAGTTCATTTTGCACAGTTTCAAAAAGTTAAAACATGTTAAAGGTCGCTCTTTTAAGTACAAACCCACTATGACGCTTCCAAGATTGGTTTCAATAACAACGGCCATTGTACAGGGAGTTTTGAGTCTTTACGTTTAATTAACACTTGTAAAGTTCAAACTTTAAAGTATTCAATAAACTAGTTTTGTTGTGACGTACTTTGACTTGTTTTCACGGATCACACAGACCGACTGTTTAGGGAATGGGCTTGAGCTACTTTTTATAGTTTTATGGCCAATAGTTTAACACGATCGACTGATAATTACCTGTCCTAATTACCTTTAACCGTATAATGCAAATATAGATAAGGGAAAGATTTTTTTACCTTAACATTCGAACAAGGCACGTTCAATTTTGAATGTATTGTCTTGATCTATTGTGTGTCCAACACAATAGAATAAGGCCAATCGACTGAAAACAATTGCATACCTGGAAATCTTAGTAAGTCAAAAGTCCTAACTACCTCTTAATACGCGATACTTTAAATCAAAATGTCCTACACTGTAACACATATATTGCTCAAATAATTATATCACTAAAATGTAACGGCTTCTTATATTGAATCGTTTTGGTTTTGATATAAATGTGTTAGACCGTTTGCGATAAACATAAACATAACTTGTGTAATTGTTTGTTGATTAATAAAAATATAGTTAAAAAATCTTATACCTACCAGAATTTCAACGGACGATTAGTAAATATATTCTCATTCAGTCGGGATATTTTTTTCTAAGTAGAATGTTTTCTACTTGGAAAAAAACGGATTTGTCATATTTTTTTTAGTTTTGAAAGTGTAACTTTTTGAGAAAATGATTCAACACTTAAAAATTTTGACAAATACTCCAATTTTTAAGTATTTTGTAATATAATAATGTAATATGATAATAATCGTTCCTTTGATCTCTTTATAAAGATTTCAGTCTCAATTTCGTTTCTGCAAAAATGTCCTAGAAATGTTAGAGTTCGAAATGAGCACGTGTTTGTTTTTTGGCTTGCAATAAGGGACGGTTAGAGGACAATATAACGGTTTAATCGTTACAGCTGGCTGTTATAAAGTTCAAAATATCTTGTTCCAGCAACTCCAACTGGTTGAAGACCGAAAAATGTCCACTACAAGTACCCAACGTCAACGTGTTGATGAAGATGAACTACGTAATTTTGAGCAGCTACCTAGGCTTTTAGTTTTGAGTCCCGGTCAATTAGAGTAATCATTTATCCGAATCTATAACATAAAATAATTAATATTACTTAAAACCACGTATGGAACTATGAACATACCTTTTAGTTAATGTACCACGCAATTTGTAGTTCAATACGGTCGTTAAATAATGTCAATATTAATTAAGCAACGGTAAAAAAACGAGCCAATTCGTAATCATTTTTAATTACATCCTTATCAATACGTGTCGGACGGAGGAAAGGGACTCTTTGATGAAACGATACATTTCATGCGACAAATATTTTACGAATAGTTTATTATAAGACTTCAGTTAGTAGAAACTTTTTTAGAACGTTAAATCGACATTTTTAACTCTGCTACTCCTGTTAGCTACTACAATCGAAAACTTTTGTAAGAAAAAGTTGAGTGTATCGTCAAAACGAAGCTATTTATACAAAATTAACTTGATAGTAACCAAATGCCAAAATGTTCCCGGGAATCCTAGACTGTTATAGCATTTGGAGATCAAAAAAAATCACAGCAGCAGCGGCAGCAGCATAGTAATAAATTTAAAAGGAAAACTGTAACAGTTAAATGGGTTTTAGGCGAAAAGACAACTTGTCGAAAATATGTTGGATTCGTTGTAAGTTAATGTTTTAATCGTTTTATTTAAAAAAATTTAATATCATTTGTTTTTGTTGGATTTATTTTCACGCAATGAGGATTTCTACGTTATAGCTGCTAGCTGTAATGCATAGAACAGTATATTCTCCTCTAACCGTACCGTAAGGACAGTCAAGAAACGATTCCTTGATCTGTTACGAGTATAATTCACGCAAGTCCAATCCACTCACAACCATTCAACTCACTAAACAAACTTGGGCTAATTCGTTTAAAAATTACTTGGCAAGTAAACGTCCCGACGAAATAAGAAAATGTTTACTAACCACCTTTTGAATCTTACAATATTTTTATTAATTAGCAAATAATCAAACGATTTAACTCATTTATATCAAAATAGTACCTACATGTCAGTATTATAAACCATTAGTAGTAAGTATATTATACCTGTGTATTAGAGTGCAGGACATTTTTATTTAAAATATTGTATTTTTAGAGGTAGATTCGTAAAACTCGTGACTTACATAATTAGATTTCCAGATATACAATCTCTGTCGGCCGATCGGCTTAAAGTATTATGTTGGACATACAATACCTAAAGATAATACATTTAAAATTGCTCATCCCTCATTCTTACGAGGGTCTCTTACTAGCTTTCTCAAGTTAGAAACAAGAATTCTTAAATTCATTTAAGTTTGTATTATACAGCGTTTACAGGTAATTTTATTTATTTTCGCCACGCTTGAGAAGAGTTGCCATTCAGGTCCCTTAAGTAACCCAAACATGGATTGTCCTCCGGAGCCTAGATCTGATGTCTCATCTGTTTCACTTATAAAGTATTAAGTGAAGCCTGAAGGGGTCCGCATGGTTTAATAACAGCATTTCTCAAATCACACCCTTTTCAGACGCGGTGTGGCGCACCATGTGGTTTTAGTCGGTCCGATTCCGACGCACCACCCTTTCGCGAAACCCGGTGGGGTGATGGCCTACGGAGTAACTTTCAGGTGGCGTTGAGTGTCATCATCTACATTTTACCCAAATACCTTACTGATGGTAGTGCCGCACTTTGGTTCGTTAATCTTGACTAATACGACACATATATATACTCGTATTACACACCTGGCTAAAGCCACATACATAGTAAATTAAAATGTAGCCCTTCAAACGTTGAGGAAATTTGTCAACATCCACTCTCTTCTTTGAAAAATGATAATTGTACACTGTCCATCTCATGGATTGTTTACCACGACCTCTATACTGCCGTGAACATGTCGTACTCTATAAAACTGCCCATAAGTTATAACCCGGCGGATTAACAGCGTAGCTATAATATACGGGTTATAATATCTTTTATTTCAAATAAAACATGCTAAAATATACCTTTTCGACACAATTAGGGGTTAGGGTGTGGTTTGAAGTCAAACAAATGTCGAGAAAGTGTAAATAAAACGAAAATATGTACATTTCAATGAAGTTTATTAAGTATATAAAATTATCACACATGATACAATAAGTCTACTGTGTACATTATTTTCAGGTTATATAACTTAAAATCGCAAAAGATTAACGTTTTCAAACAACAGATAAACATCTTGCAATCGATCCCTCAAATATTACAGCTACCATATCATATCTTGGAATCATTAAATTTAGTTACATTTTTCATAATAGGATATACTATATGTATGTATTTGTTATGTAAGTACCCGTCTCACTTAATGCTTAATACTAAGTATGACACGAGAAACAAACTGAATAATTTTTCTAACTATACATGTACTGTACAACTTCACAAGATATTAATGAGATTTTATTTGCTAGAACACCATCATCACGAATGTTAACATATACAAACCAAACAAGGAAATCTTCTATGACTGCAATTGAAACATAAAATATAATAATACTGATTAAAGTTAATGTTAAATTTGTAAAGAGAATAACAAACATTTGATTCAATTCATAGGAAAAACACTTGAGAAGTTATCACTGATTAACATCATTCATACGTTTTAAGGTAATTAAAGTATTAACCCTGTACTGAATACGACGTCGACTGTTGAGTACTTCTTCTTCTTTCTGCGGTGGGGTTTCCTTTTATTTATGTTTTGTAACTTGTAACAGGGCGGGCGAACGAACTGATAGATCACCTGGTGGAAAGTTACTGCCGCCGCGCATGAACATCTTTCTGTTTTTCTTTGGGAGGAGTACTGTGTTTTAAACACAATACTTTCTGAAGATTGTTTGGAACATTGGCTTTTATATATATCATTTACGTCTTTTGCGCACGTTTTTATTATTTTATTCGTTTTTAATAGTACTTTTCTATCTCTTCTGTTTCCTTCCCAGATATGTTTTTATTTACTTCATTATCTCTTTTATTATTATATTTGTCTTCTTTCTACAATTTTGATCTATCAGCACTAAAAATACTTTTCTTTCTTTGCTTATTATTGCTATAATGGTTAACTATACCTTCTCTTCTATGCTTCTACCTGTCTTTCCATTTACTTTTTCTATCATATTTTATCTATATCGTCAAAATCAAGAGTTCTCTATAATGTTGTGAGGAGCTCTGGGTGCGTTTTCATTTTTACATTCTTCTACATTGTAATCTGTGACTTCATCGTTTTGTACTATCTCTTGATCTTCTAGATTTATTTCCGTTATATTTTTCATCTCTGCAGGATCCAAAAAGAACCACTTGCTCTCCACACTGTTGTGATCCCACAATTCCTCGACGTTAAGGACCGCTTGTTTGATCTTTTGGTCATTGGATTTGTTCTATTGCCATTAGTTCATTTATTTTCCTTATTTCTATTGTTTTTTGATTTCTTCGTGTCTATAAGACTTATAGGACTTCTACTTCTGTCTCTTATAGACCTTTTATTTCCTCGGTCAAGTTGCCGATTCTTGTTTTCGTATATTTTTTTATTGTTGTAAGAATATCTGTCACACTCACGATTTTCAGTAGCAGTAGCCAGAGGTACAGCTTCCTGTTCTTTAATCAATTCTTGTATATGAACTGCAGTTTTACCCATAGTTTTATCAACTTTTTCAACTGGAGATTTTTGTTTAAAATGTTCTGTACTACGAGTAGGTGAAAGTGATCTTGGAGGTGGCTTTAAAAACACGGGCTCGTCGAATGGATCTCTTAGAACTATAGTTTTTATTATTCTCACATCACAGAGAGGGCGATACCTTTCATCGACTATAACACTATTTAGTTTACATAAAACTTCATAGCCTGTTATTAATTCACCAAAAACACAAAATCCCTCATCTAAAAACTCTAATTCTGAAGCCAAAGTAAAACAGAACCGCGAGCCAATCATCATGTCTCCTTTGTATATTTTACCGATCATTGAAACTAAACCCATAGCATTATGACTAATTTTGGGTACTTTCTCACAGGAGAAGAGTTGCCATTCAGGCCCCTTTAGCAACCCAAACAAGGATTGTCCTACCGTGTTTTCACCAGATGGATCACTAGTTTCAGCTATAAAGCCACTTCGAACATAATTAAATAAATTGAAGTCGTAGTAGTTCATTTTGCACAGTTTCAAAAAGTTAAAACATGTTAAAGGTCGCTCTTTTAAGTACAAACCCACTATGACGCTTCCAAGATTGGTTTCAATAACAACGGCCATTGTACAGGGAGTTTTGAGTCTTTACGTTTAATTAACACTTGTAAAGTTCAAACTTTAAAGTATTCAATAAACTAGTTTTGTTGTGACGTACTTTGACTTGTTTTCACGGATCACACAGACCGACTGTTTAGGGAATGGGCTTGAGCTACTTTTTATAGTTTTATGGCCAATAGTTTAACACGATCGACTGATAATTACCTGTCCTAATTACCTTTAACCGTATAATGCAAATATAGATAAGGGAAAGATTTTTTTACCTTAACATTCGAACAAGGCACGTTCAATTTTGAATGTATTGTCTTGATCTATTGTGTGTCCAACACAATAGAATAAGGCCAATCGACTGAAAACAATTGCATACCTGGAAATCTTAGTAAGTCAAAAGTCCTAACTACCTCTTAATACGCGATACTTTAAATCAAAATGTCCTACACTGTAACACATATATTGCTCAAATAATTATATCACTAAAATGTAACGGCTTCTTATATTGAATCGTTTTGGTTTTGATATAAATGTGTTAGACCGTTTGCGATAAACATAAACATAACTTGTGTAATTGTTTGTTGATTAATAAAAATATAGTTAAAAAATCTTATACCTACCAGAATTTCAACGGACGATTAGTAAACATATTCTCATTCAGTCGGGATATTTTTTTCTAAGTAGAATGTTTTCTACTTGGAAAAAAACGGATTTGTCATATTTTTTTTAGTTTTGAAAGTGTAACTTTTTGAGAAAATGATTCAACACTTAAAAATTTTGACAAATACTCCAATTTTTAAGTATTTTGTAATATAATAATGTAATATGATAATAATCGTTCCTTTAATCTCTTTATAAAGATTTCAGTCTCAATTTCGTTTCTGCAAAAATGTCCTAGAAATGTTAGAGTTCGAAATGAGCACGTGTTTGTTTTTTGGCTTGCAATAAGGGACGGTTAGAGGACAATATAACGGTTTAATCGTTACAGCTGGCTGTTATAAAGTTCAAAATATCTTGTTCCAGCAACTCCAACCGGTTGAAGACCGAAAAATGTCCACTACAAGTACCAAACGTCAACGTGTTGATGAAGATGAACTACGTAATTTTGAGCAGCTACCTAGGCTTTTAGTTTTGAGTCCCGGTCAATTAGAGTAATCATTTATCCGAATCTATAACATAAAATAATTAATATTACTTAAAACCACGTATGGAACTATGAACATACCTATTAGTTAATGTACCACGCAATTTGTAGTTCAATACGGTCGTTAAATAATGTCAATATTAATTAAGCAACGGTAAAAAAACGAGCCAATTCGTAATCATTTTTAATTACATCCTTATCAATACGTGTCGGACGGAGGAAAGGGACTCTTTGATGAAACGATACATTTCATGCGACAAATATTTTACGAATAGTTTATTATAAGACTTCAGTTAGTAGAAACTTTTTTAGAACGTTAAATCGACATTTTTAACTCTGCTACTCCTGTTAGCTACTACAATCGAAAACTTTTGTAAGAAAAAAGTTGAGTGTATAGTCAAAACGAAGCTATTTATACAAAATTAACTTGATAGTAACCAAATGCCAAAATGTTCCCGGGAATCCTAGACTGTTATAGCATTTGGAGATCAAAAAAAATCACAGCAGCAGCGGCAGCAGCATAGTAATGAATTTAAAAGGAAAACTGTAACAGTTAAATGGATTTTAGGCGAAAAGACAACTTGTCGAAAATATATTGGATTCGTTGTAAGTTAATGTTTCAATCGTTTTATTTAAAAAAATTCAATATCATTTGTTTTTGTTGGATTTATTTTCACGCAATGAGGATTTCTACGTTATAGCTGCTAGCTGTAATGCATAGAACAGTATATTCTCCTCTAACCGTACCGTAAGGACAGTCAAGAAACGATTCCTTGATCTTTTACGAGTATAATTCACGCAAGTCCAATCCACTCACAACCATTCAACTCACTAAACAAACTTGGGCTAATTCGTTTAAAAATTACTTGGCAAGAAAACGTCCCGATGAAATAAGAAAATGTTTACTAACCACCTTTTGAATCTTACAATATTTTTATTAATTAGCAAATAATCAAACGATTTAACTCATTTATATCAAAATAGTACCTACATGTCAGTATTATAAACCATTAGTAGTAAGTATATTATACCTGTGTATTAGAGTGCAGGACATTATTATTTAAAATATTGTCTTTTTAGAGGTAGACTCGTAAAACTCGTGACTTACATAATTAGATTTCCAGGTATACAATCTCTGTCGGCCGATCGGCTTAAAGTATTATGTTGGACATACAATACCTAAAGATAATACATTTAAAATTGCTCATCCCTCATTCTTACGAGGGTCTCTTACTAGCTTTCTCAAGTTAGAAACAAGAATTCTTAAATTCATTTAAGTTTGTATTATACAGCGTTTACAGATAATTTTGTTTATTTTCGCCACGCTTGAGAAGAGTTGCCATTCAGGTCCCTTAAGTAACCCAAACATGGATTGTCCTCCGGAGCCTAGATCTGATGTCTCATCTGTTTCACTTATAAAGTATTAAGTGAAGCCTGAAGGGGTCCGCATGGTTTAATAACAGCATTTCTCAAATCACACCCTTTTCAGACGCGGTGTGGCGCACCATGTGGTTTTAGTCGGTCCGATTCCGACGCACCACCCTTTCGCGAAACCCGGTGGGGTGATGGCCTACGGAGTAACTTTCAGGTGGCGTTGAGTGTCATCATCTACATTTTACCCAAATACCTTACTGATGGTAGTGCCGCACTTTGGTTCGTTAATCTTGACTAATACGACACATATATATACTCGTATTACACACCTGGCTAAAGCCACATACATAGTAAATTAAAATGTAGCCCTTCAAACGTTGAGGAAATTTGTCAACATCCACTCTCTTCTTTGAAAAATGATAATTGTACACTGTGCATCTCATGGATTGTTTACCACGACCTCTATACTGCCGTGAACATGTCGTACTCTATAAAACTGCCCATAAGTTATAACCCGGCAGATTAACAGCGTAGCTATAATATACGGGTTATAATATCTTTTATTTCAAATAAAACATGCTAAAATATACCTTTTCGACACAATTAGGGGTTAGGGTGTGGTTTGAAGTCATACAAATGTCGAGAAAGTGTAAATAAAACGAAAATATGTACATTTCAATGAAGTTTATTAAGTATATAAAATTATCACACATGATACAATAAGTCTACTGTGTACATTATTTTCAGGTTATATAACTTAAAATCACAAAAGATTAACGTTTTCAAACAACAGATAAACATCTTGCAATCGATCCCTCAAATATTACAGCTACCATATCATATCTTGGAATCATTAAATTTAGTTACATTTTTCATAATAGGATATACTATATGTATGTATTTGTTATGTAAGTACCCGTCTCACTTAATGCTTAATACTAAGTATGACACGAGAAACAAACTGAATAATTTTTCTAACTATACATGTACTGTACAACTTCACAAGATATTAATGAGATTTTATTTGCTAGAACACCATCATCACGAATGTTAACATATACAAACCAAACAAGGAAATCTTCTATGACTGCAATTGAAACATAAAATATAATAATACTGATTAAAGTTAATGTTAAATTTGTAAAGAGAATAACAAACATTTGATTCAATTCATAGGAAAAACACTTGAGAAGTTATCACTGATTAACATCATTCATACGTTTTAAGGTAATTAAAGTATTAACCCTGTACTGAATACGACGTCGACTGTTGAGTACTTCTTCTTCTTTCTGCGGTGGGGTTTCCTTTTATTTATGTTTTGTAACTTGTAACAGGGCGGGCGAACGAACTGATAGATCACCTGGTGGAAAGTTACTGCCGCCGCGCATGAACATCTTTCTGTTTTTCTTTGGGAGGAGTACTGTGTTTTAAACACAATACTTTCTGAAGATTGTTTGGAACATTGGCTTTTATATATATCATTTACGTCTTTTGCGCACGTTTTTATTATTTTATTCGTTTTTAATAGTACTTTTCTATCTCTTCTGTTTCCTTCCCAGATATGTTTTTATTTACTTCATTATCTCTTTTATTATTATATTTGTCTTCTTTCTAAAATTTTGATCTATCAGCACTAAAAATACTTTTCTTTCTTTGCTTATTATTGCTATAATGGTTAACTATACCTTCTCTTCTATGCTTCTACCTGTCTTTCCATTTACTTTTTCTATCATATTTTATCTATATCGTCAAAATCAAGAGTTCTCTATAATGTTGTGAGGAGCTCTGGGTACGTTTTCATTTTTACATTCTTCTACATTGTAATCTGTGACTTCATCGTTTTGTACTATCTCTTGATCTTCTAGATTTATTTCCGTTATATTTTTCATCTCTGCAGGATCCAAAGAGAACCACTTGCTCTCCACACTGTTGTGATCCCACAATTCCTCGACGTTAAGGACCGCTTGTTTGATCTTTTGGTCATTGGATTTGTTCTATTGCCATTAGTTCATTTATTTTCCTTATTTCTATTGTTTTTTGATTTCTTCGTGTCTATCAGACTTATAGGACTTCTACTTCTGTCTCTTATAGACCTTTTATTTCCTCGGTCAAGTTGCCGATTCTTGTTTTCGTATATTTTTTTATTGTTGTAAGAATATCTGTCACACTCACGATTTTCAGTAGCAGTAGCCAGAGGTACAGCTTCCTGTTCTTTAATCAATTCTTGTATATGAACTGCAGTTTTACCCATAGTTTTATCAACTTTTTCAACTGGAGATTTTTGTTTAAAATGTTCTGTACTACGAGTAGGTGAAAGTGATCTTGGAGGTGGCTTTAAAAACACGGGCTCGTCGAATGGATCTCTTAGAACTATAGTTTTTATTATTCTCACATCACAGAGAGGGCGATACCTTTCATCGACTATAACACTATTTAGTTTACATAAAACTTCATAGCCTGTTATTAATTCACCAAAAACACAAAATCCCTCATCTAAAAACTCTAATTCTGAAGCCAAAGTAAAACAGAACCGCGAGCCAATCATCATGTCTCCTTTGTATATTTTACCGATCATTGAAACTAAACCCATAGCATTATGACTAATTTTGGGTACTTTCTCACAGGAGAAGAGTTGCCATTCAGGCCCCTTTAGCAACCCAAACAAGGATTGTCCTACCGTGTTTTCACCAGATGGATCACTAGTTTCAGCTATAAAGCCACTTCGAACATAATTAAATAAATTGAAGTCGTAGTAGTTCATTTTGCACAGTTTCAAAAAGTTAAAACATGTTAAAGGTCGCTCTTTTAAGTACAAACCCACTATGACGCTTCCAAGATTGGTTTCAATAACAACGGCCATTGTACAGGGAGTTTTGAGTCTTTACGTTTAATTAACACTTGTAAAGTTCAAACTTTAAAGTATTCAATAAACTAGTTTTGTTGTGACGTACTTTGACTTGTTTTCACGGATCACACAGACCGACTGTTTAGGGAATGGGCTTGAGCTACTTTTTATAGTTTTATGGCCAATAGTTTAACACGATCGACTGATAATTACCTGTCCTAATTACCTTTAACCGTATAATGCAAATATAGATAAGGGAAAGATTTTTTTACCTTAACATTCGAACAAGGCACGTTCAATTTTGAATGTATTGTCTTGATCTATTGTGTGTCCAACACAATAGAATAAGGCCAATCGACTGAAAACAATTGCATACCTGGAAATCTTAGTAAGTCAAAAGTCCTAACTACCTCTTAATACGCGATACTTTAAATCAAAATGTCCTACACTGTAACACATATATTGCTCAAATAATTATATCACTAAAATGTAACGGCTTCTTATATTGAATCGTTTTGGTTTTGATATAAATGTGTTAGACCGTTTGCGATAAACATAAACATAACTTGTGTAATTGTTTGTTGATTAATAAAAATATAGTTAAAAAATCTTATACCTACCAGAATTTCAACGGACGATTAGTAAACATATTCTCATTCAGTCGGGATATTTTTTTCTAAGTAGAATGTTTTCTACTTGGAAAAAAACGGATTTGTCATATTTTTTTTAGTTTTGAAAGTGTAACTTTTTGAGAAAATGATTCAACACTTAAAAATTTTGACAAATACTCCAATTTTTAAGTATTTTGTAATATAATAATGTAATATGATAATAATCGTTCCTTTGATCTCTTTATAAAGATTTCAGTCTCAATTTCGTTTCTGCAAAAATGTCCTAGAAATGTTAGAGTTCGAAATGAGCACGTGTTTGTTTTTTGGCTTGCAATAAGGGACGGTTAGAGGACAATATAACGGTTTAATCGTTACAGCTGGCTGTTATAAAGTTCAAAATATCTTGTTCCAGCAACTCCAACTGGTTGAAGACCGAAAAATGTCCACTACAAGTACCAAACGTCAACGTGTTGATGAAGATGAACTACGTAATTTTGAGCAGCTACCTAGGCTTTTAGTTTTGAGTCCCGGTCAATTAGAGTAATCATTTATCCGAATCTATAACATAAAATAATTAATATTACTTAAAACCACGTATGGAACTATGAACATACCTATTAGTTAATGTACCACGCAATTTGTAGTTCAATACGGTCGTTAAATGATGTCAATATTAATTAAGCAACGGTAAAAAAACGAGCCAATTCGTAATCATTTTTAATTACATCCTTATCAATACGTGTCGGACGGAGGAAAGGGACTCTTTGATGAAACGATACATTTCATGCGACAAATATTTTACGAATAGTTTATTATAAGACTTCAGTTAGTAGAAACTTTTTTAGAACGTTAAATCGACATTTTTAACTCTGCTACTCCTGTTAGCTACTACAATCGAAAACTTTTGTAAGAAAAAAGTTGAGTGTATCGTCAAAACGAAGCTATTTATACAAAATTAACTTGATAGTAACCAAATGCCAAAATGTTCCCGGGAATCCTAGACTGTTATAGCATTTGGAGATCAAAAAAAATCACAGCAGCAGCGGCAGCAGCATAGTAATGAATTTAAAAGGAAAACTGTAACAGTTAAATGGGTTTTAGGCGAAAAGACAACTTGTCGAAAATATATTGGATTCGTTGTAAGTTAATGTTTTAATCGTTTTATTTAAAAAAATTCAATATCATTTGTTTTTGTTGGATTTATTTTCACGCAATGAGGATTTCTACGTTATAGCTGCTAGCTGTAATGCATAGAACAGTATATTCTCCTCTAACCGTACCGTAAGGACAGTCAAGAAACGATTCCTTGATCTGTTACGAGTATAATTCACGCAAGTCCAATCCACTCACAACCATTCAACTCACTAAACAAACTTGGGCTAATTCGTTTAAAAATTACTTGGCAAGAAAACGTCCCGACGAAATAAGAAAATGTTTACTAACCACCTTTTGAATCTTACAATATTTTTATTAATTAGCAAATAATCAAACGATTTAACTCATTTATATCAAAATAGTACCTACATGTCAGTATTATAAACCATTAGTAGTAAGTATATTATACCTGTGTATTAGAGTGCAGGACATTATTATTTAAAATATTGTCTTTTTAGAGGTAGACTCGTAAAACTCGTGACTTACATAATTAGATTTCCAGGTATACAATCTCTGTCGGCCGATCGGCTTAAAGTATTATGTTGGACATACAATACCTAAAGATAATACATTTAAAATTGCTCATCCCTCATTCTTACGAGGGTCTCTTACTAGCTTTCTCAAGTTAGAAACAAGAATTCTTAAATTCATTTAAGTTTGTATTATACAGCGTTTACAGGTAATTTTGTTTATTTTCGCCACGCTTGAGAAGAGTTGCCATTCAGGTCCCTTAAGTAACCCAAACATGGATTGTCCTCCGGAGCCTAGATCTGATGTATCATCTGTTTCACTTATAAAGTATTAAGTGAAGCCTGAAGGGGTCCGCATGGTTTAATAACAGCATTTCTCAAATCACACCCTTTTCAGACGCGGAGTGGCGCACCATATAGTTTTAGTCGGTCCGATTCCGACGCACCACCCTTTCGCGAAACCCGGTGGGGTGATAGCCCACGGAGTAACTTTCTGGTGGCGTTGAGTGTTATCATCTACCATTTACCCAAATACCTTACTGATGGTAGTGCCGCACTTTGGTTCGTTAATCTTGACTAATACGACACATATATATACTCGTATTACACACCTGGCTAAAGCCACATACATAGTAAATTAAAATGTAGCCCTTCAAACGTTGAGGAAATTTGTCAACATCCACTCTCTTCTTTGAAAAATGATAATTGTACACTGTGCATCTCATGGATTGTTTACCACGACCTCTATACTACCGTGAACATGTCGTACTCTATAAAGCTGCCCATAAGTTATAACCCGGCGGATTAACAGCGTAGCTATAATATACGGGTTATAATATCTTTTATTTCAAACAAAACATGCTAAAATATACCTTTTCGACACAATTAGGGGTTAGGGTGTGGTTTGAAGTCAAACAAATGTCGAGAAAGTGTAAATAAAACGAAAATATGTACATTTCAATGAAGTTTGTTAAGTATATAAAATTATCACACATGATACAATAAGTCTACTGTGTACATTATTTTCAGGTTATATAACTTAAAATCGCAAAAGATTAACGTTTTCAAACAACAGATAAACATCTTGCAATCGATCCCTCAAATATTACAGCTACCATATCATATCTTGGAATCATTAAATTTAGTTACATTTTTCATAATAGGATATACTATATGTATGTATTTGTTATGTAAGTACCCGTCTCACTTAATGCTTAATACTAAGTATGACACGAGAAACAAACTGAATAATTTTTCTAACTATACATGTACTGTACAACTTCACAAGATATTAATGAGATTTTATTTGCTAGAACACCATCATCACGAATGTTAACATATACAAACCAAACAAGGAAATCTTCTATGACTGCAATTGAAACATAAAATATAATAATACTGATTAAAGTTAATGTTAAATTTGTAAAGAGAATAACAAACATTTGATTCAATTCATAGGAAAAACACTTGAGAAGTTATCACTGATTAACATCATTCATACGTTTTAAGGTAATTAAAGTATTAACCCTGTACTGAATACGACGTCGACTGTTGAGTACTTCTTCTTCTTTCTGCGGTGGGGTTTCCTTTTATTTATGTTTTGTAACTTGTAACAGGGCGGGCGAACGAACTGATAGATCACCTGGTGGAAAGTTACTGCCGCCGCGCATGAACATCTTTCTGTTTTTCTTTGGGAGGAGTACTGTGTTTTAAACACAATACTTTCTGAAGATTGTTTGGAACATTGGCTTTTATATATATCATTTACGTCTTTTGCGCACGTTTTTATTATTTTATTCGTTTTTAATAGTACTTTTCTATCTCTTCTGTTTCCTTCCCAGATATGTTTTTATTTACTTCATTATCTCTTTTATTATTATATTTGTCTTCTTTCTAAAATTTTGATCTATCAGCACTAAAAATACTTTTCTTTCTTTGCTTATTATTGCTATAATGGTTAACTATACCTTCTCTTCTATGCTTCTACCTGTCTTTCCATTTACTTTTTCTATCATATTTTATCTATATCGTCAAAATCAAGAGTTCTCTATAATGTTGTGAGGAGCTCTGGGTGTGTTTTCATTTTTACATTCTTCTACATTGTAATCTGTGACTTCATCGTTTTGTACTATCTCTTGATCTTCTAGATTTATTTCCGTTATATTTTTCATCTCTGCAGGATCCAAAAAGAACCACTTGCTCTCCACACTGTTGTGATCCCACAATTCCTCGACGTTAAGGACCGCTTGTTTGATCTTTTGGTCATTGGATTTGTTCTATTGCCATTAGTTCATTTATTTTCCTTATTTCTATTGTTTTTTGATTTCTTCGTGTCTATAAGACTTATAGGACTTCTACTTCTGTCTCTTATAGACCTTTTATTTCCTCGGTCAAGTTGCCGATTCTTGTTTTCGTATATTTTTTTATTGTTGTAAGAATATCTGTCACACTCACGATTTTCAGTAGCAGTAGCCAGAGGTACAGCTTCCTGTTCTTTAATCAATTCTTGTATATGAACTGCAGTTTTACCCATAGTTTTATCAACTTTTTCAACTGGAGATTTTTGTTTAAAATGTTCTGTACTACGAGTAGGTGAAAGTGATCTTGGAGGTGGCTTTAAAAACACGGGCTCGTCGAATGGATCTCTTAGAACTATAGTTTTTATTATTCTCACATCACAGAGAGGGCGATACCTTTCATCGACTATAACACTATTTAGTTTACATAAAACTTCATAGCCTGTTATTAATTCACCAAAAACACAAAATCCCTCATCTAAAAACTCTAATTCTGAAGCCAAAGTAAAACAGAACCGCGAGCCAATCATCATGTCTCCTTTGTATATTTTACCGATCATTGAAACTAAACCCATAGCATTATGACTAATTTTAGGTACTTTCTCACAGGAGAAGAGTTGCCATTCAGGCCCCTTTAGCAACCCAAACAAGGATTGTCCTACCGTGTTTTCACCAGATGGATCACTAGTTTCAGCTATAAAGCCACTTCGAACATAATTAAATAAATTGAAGTCGTAGTAGTTCATTTTGCACAGTTTCAAAAAGTTAAAACATGTTAAAGGTCGCTCTTTTAAGTACAAACCCACTATGACGCTTCCAAGATTGGTTTCAATAACAACGGCCATTGTACAGGGAGTTTTGAGTCTTTACGTTTAATTAACACTTGTAAAGTTCAAACTTTAAAGTATTCAATAAACTAGTTTTGTTGTGACGTACTTTGACTTGTTTTCACGGATCACACAGACCGACTGTTTAGGGAATGGGCTTGAGCTACTTTTTATAGTTTTATGGCCAATAGTTTAACACGATCGACTGATAATTACCTGTCCTAATTACCTTTAACCGTATAATGCAAATATAGATAAGGGAAAGATTTTTTTACCTTAACATTCGAACAAGGCACGTTCAATTTTGAATGTATTGTCTTGATCTATTGTGTATCCAACATAATAGAATAAGGCCAATCGACTGAAAACAATTGCATACCTGGAAATCTTAGTAAGTCAAAAGTCCTAACTACCTCTTAATACGCGATACTTTAAATCAAAATGTCCTACACTGTAACACATATATTGCTCAAATAATTATATCACTAAAATGTAACGGCTTCTTATATTGAATCGTTTTGGTTTTGATATAAATGTGTTAGACCGTTTGCGATAAACATAAACATAACTTGTGTAATTGTTTGTTGATTAATAAAAATATAGTTAAAAAATCTTATACCTACCAGAATTTCAACGGACGATTAGTAAACATATTCTCATTCAGTCGGGATATTTTTTTCTAAGTAGAATGTTTTCTACTTGGAAAAAAACGGATTTGTCATATTTTTTTTAGTTTTGAAAGTGTAACTTTTTGAGAAAATGATTCAACACTTAAAAATTTTGACAAATACTCTAATTTTTAAGTATTTTGTAATATAATAATGTAATATGATAATAATCGTTCCTTTGATCTCTTTATAAAGATTTCAGTCTCAATTTCGTTTCTGCAAAAATGTCCTAGAAATGTTAGAGTTCGAAATGAGCACGTGTTTGTTTTTTGGCTTGCAATAAGGGACGGTTAGAGGACAATATAACGGTTTAATCGTTACAGCTGGCTGTTATAAAGTTCAAAATATCTTGTTCCAGCAACTCCAACCGGTTGAAGACCGAAAAATGTCCACTACAAGTACCAAACGTCAACGTGTTGATGAAGATGAACTACGTAATTTTGAGCAGCTACCTAGGCTTTTAGTTTTGAGTCCCGGTCAATTAGAGTAATCATTTATCCGAATCTATAACATAAAATAATTAATATTACTTAAAACCACGTATGGAACTATGAACATACCTATTAGTTAATGTACCACGCAATTTGTAGTTCTATACGGTCGTTAAATAATGTCAATATTAATTAAGCAACGGTAAAAAAACGAGCCAATTCGTAATCATTTTTAATTACATCCTTATCAATACGTGTCGGACGGAGGAAAGGGACTCTTTGATGAAACGATACATTTCATGCGACAAATATTTTACGAATAGTTTATTATAAGACTTCAGTTAGTAGAAACTTTTTTAGAACGTTAAATCGACATTTTTAACTCTGCTACTACTGTTAGCTACTACAATCGAAAACTTTTGTAAGAAAAAGTTGAGTGTATCGTCAAAACGAAGCTATTTATACAAAATTAACTTGATAGTAACCAAATGCCAAAATGTTCCCGGGAATCCTAGACTGTTATAGCATTTGGAGATCAAAAAAAATCACAGCAGCAGCGGCAGCAGCATAGTAATGAATTTAAAAGGAAAACTGTAACAGTTAAATGGGTTTTAGGCGAAAAGACAACGTGTCGAAAATATATTGGATTCGTTGTAAGTTAATGTTTCAATCGTTTTATTTAAAAAAATTCAATATCATTTGTTTTTGTTGGATTTATTTTCACGCAATGAGGATTTCTACGTTATAGCTGCTAGCTGTAATGCATAGAACAGTATATTCTCCTCTAACCGTACCGTAAGGACAGTCAAGAAACGATTCCTTGATCTGTTACGAGTATAATTCACGCAAGTCCAATCCACTCACAACCATTCAACTCACTAAACAAACTTGGGCTAATTCGTTTAAAAATTACTTGGCAAGAAAACGTCCCGACGAAATAAGAAAATGTTTACTAACCACCTTTTGAATCTTACAATATTTTTATTAATTAGCAAATAATCAAACGATTTAACTCATTTATATCAAAATAGTACCTACATGTCAGTATTATAAACCATTAGTAGTAAGTATATTATACCTGTGTATTAGAGTGCAGGACATTATTATTTAAAATATTGTCTTTTTAGAGGTAGACTCGTAAAACTCGTGACTTACATAATTAGATTTCCAGGTATACAATCTCTGTCGGCCGATCGGCTTAAAGTATTATGTTGGACATACAATACCTAAAGATAATAAATTTAAAATTGCTCATCCCTCATTCTTACGAGGGTCTCTTACTAGCTTTCTCAAGTTAGAAACAAGAATTCTTAAATTCATTTAAGTTTGTATTATACAGCGTTTACAGATAATTTTGTTTATTTTCGCCACGCTTGAGAAGAGTTACCATTCAGGTCCCTTAAGTAACCCAAACATGGATTGTCCTCCGGAGCCTAGATCTGATGTCTCATCTGTTTCACTTATAAAGTATTAAGTGAAGCCTGAAGGGGTCCGCATGGTTTAATAACAGCATTTCTCAAATCACACCCTTTTCAGACGCGGTGTGGCGCACCATGTGGTTTTAGTCGGTCCGATTCCGACGCACCACCCTTTCGCGAAACCCGGTGGGGTGATGGCCTACGGAGTAACTTTCAGGTGGCGTTGAGTGTCATCATCTACATTTTACCCAAATACCTTACTGATGGTAGTGCCGCACTTTGGTTCGTTAATCTTGACTAATACGACACATATATATACTCGTATTACACACCTGGCTAAAGCCACATACATAGTAAATTAAAATGTAGCCCTTCAAACGTTGAGGAAATTTGTCAACATCCACTCTCTTCTTTGAAAAATGATAATTGTACACTGTCCATCTCATGGATTGTTTACCACGACCTCTATACTGCCGTGAACATGTCGTACTCTATAAAACTGCCCATAAGTTATAACCCGGCGGATTAACAGCGTAGCTATAATATACGGGTTATAATATCTTTTATTTCAAATAAAACATGCTAAAATATACCTTTTCGACACAATTAGGGGTTAGGGTGTGGTTTGAAGTCAAACAAATGTCGAGAAAGTGTAAATAAAACGAAAATATGTACATTTCAATGAAGTTTATTAAGTATATAAAATTATCACACATGATACAATAAGTCTACTGTGTACATTATTTTCAGGTTATATAACTTAAAATCGCAAAAGATTAACGTTTTCAAACAACAGATAAACATCTTGCAATCGATCCCTCAAATATTACAGCTACCATATCATATCTTGGAATCATTAAATTTAGTTACATTTTTCATAATAGGATATACTATATGTATGTATTTGTTATGTAAGTACCCGTCTCACTTAATGCTTAATACTAAGTATGACACGAGAAACAAACTGAATAATTTTTCTAACTATACATGTACTGTACAACTTCACAAGATATTAATGAGATTTTATTTGCTAGAACACCATCATCACGAATGTTAACATATACAAACCAAACAAGGAAATCTTCTATGACTGCAATTGAAACATAAAATATAATAATACTGATTAAAGTTAATGTTAAATTTGTAAAGAGAATAACAAACATTTGATTCAATTCATAGGAAAAACACTTGAGAAGTTATCACTGATTAACATCATTCATACGTTTTAAGGTAATTAAAGTATTAACCCTGTACTGAATACGACGTCGACTGTTGAGTACTTCTTCTTCTTTCTGCGGTGGGGTTTCCTTTTATTTATGTTTTGTAACTTGTAACAGGGCGGGCGAACGAACTGATAGATCACCTGGTGGAAAGTTACTGCCGCCGCGCATGAACATCTTTCTGTTTTTCTTTGGGAGGAGTACTGTGTTTTAAACACAATACTTTCTGAAGATTGTTTGGAACATTGGCTTTTATATATATCATTTACGTCTTTTGCGCACGTTTTTATTATTTTATTCGTTTTTAATAGTACTTTTCTATCTCTTCTGTTTCCTTCCCAGATATGTTTTTATTTACTTCATTATCTCTTTTATTATTATATTTGTCTTCTTTCTAAAATTTTGATCTAGCAGCACTAAAAATACTTTTCTTTCTTTGCTTATTATTGCTATAATGGTTAACTATACCTTCTCTTCTATGCTTCTACCTGTCTTTCCATTCACTTCTTCTATCATATTTTATCTATATCGTCAAAATCAAGAGTTCTCTATAATGTTGTGAGGAGCTCTGGGTGCGTTTTCATTTTTACATTCTTCTACATTGTAATCTGTGACTTCATCGTTTTGTACTATCTCTTGATCTTCTAGATTTATTTCCGTTATATTTTTCATCTCTGCAGGATCCAAAAAGAACCACTTGCTCTCCACACTGTTGTGATCCCACAATTCCTCGACGTTAAGGACCGCTTGTTTGATCTTTTGGTCATTGGATTTGTTCTATTGCCATTAGTTCATTTATTTTCCTTATTTCTATTGTTTTTTGATTTCTTCGTGTCTATAAGACTTATAGGACTTCTACTTCTGTCTCTTATAGACCTTTTATTTCCTCGGTCAAGTTGCCGATTCTTGTTTTCGTATATTTTTTTATTGTTGTAAGAATATCTGTCACACTCACGATTTTCAGTAGCAGTAGCCAGAGGTACAGCTTCCTGTTCTTTAATCAATTCTTGTATATGAACTGCAGTTTTACCCATAGTTTTATCAACTTTTTCAACTGGAGATTTTTGTTTAAAATGTTCTGTACTACGAGTAGGTGAAAGTGATCTTGGAGGTGGCTTTAAAAACACGGGCTCGTCGAATGGATCTCTTAGAACTATAGTTTTTATTATTCTCACATCACAGAGAGGGCGATACCTTTCATCGACTATAACACTATTTAGTTTACATAAAACTTCATAGCCTGTTATTAATTCACCAAAAACACAAAATCCCTCATCTAAAAACTCTAATTCTGAAGCCAAAGTAAAACAGAACCGCGAGCCAATCATCATGTCTCCTTTGTATATTTTACCGATCATTGAAACTAAACCCATAGCATTATGACTAATTTTGGGTACTTTCTCACAGGAGAAGAGTTGCCATTCAGGCCCCTTTAGCAACCCAAACAAGGATTGTCCTACCGTGTTTTCACCAGATGGATCACTAGTTTCAGCTATAAAGCCACTTCGAACATAATTAAATAAATTGAAGTCGTAGTAGTTCATTTTGCACAGTTTCAAAAAGTTAAAACATGTTAAAGGTCGCTCTTTTAAGTACAAACCCACTATGACGCTTCCAAGATTGGTTTCAATAACAACGGCCATTGTACAGGGAGTTTTGAGTCTTTACGTTTAATTAACACTTGTAAAGTCCAAACTTTAAAGTATTCAATAAACTAGTTTTGTTGTGACGTACTTTGACTTGTTTTCACGGATCACACAGACCGACTGTTTAGGGAATGGGCTTGAGCTACTTTTTATAGTTTTATGGCCAATAGTTTAACACGATCGACTGATAATTACCTGTCCTAATTACCTTTAACCGTATAATGCAAATATAGATAAGGGAAAGATTTTTTTACCTTAACATTCGAACAAGGCACGTTCAATTTTGAATGTATTGTCTTGATCTATTGTGTGTCCAACACAATAGAATAAGGCCAATCGACTGAAAACAATTGCATACCTGGAAATCTTAGTAAGTCAAAAGTCCTAACTACCTCTTAATACGCGATACTTTAAATCAAAATGTCCTACACTGTAACACATATATTGCTCAAATAATTATATCACTAAAATGTAACGGCTTCTTATATTGAATCGTTTTGGTTTTGATATAAATGTGTTAGACCGTTTGCGATAAACATAAACATAACTTGTGTAATTGTTTGTTGATTAATAAAAATATAGTTAAAAAATCTTATACCTACCAGAATTTCAACGGACGATTAGTAAACATATTCTCATTCAGTCGGGATATTTTTTTCTAAGTAGAATGTTTTCTACTTGGAAAAAAACGGATTTGTCATATTTTTTTTAGTTTTGAAAGTGTAACTTTTTGAGAAAATGATTCAACACTTAAAAATTTTGACAAATACTCCAATTTTTAAGTATTTTGTAATATAATAATGTAATATGATAATAATCGTTCCTTTAATCTCTTTATAAAGATTTCAGTCTCAATTTCGTTTCTGCAAAAATGTCCTAGAAATGTTAGAGTTCGAAATGAGCACGTGTTTGTTTTTTGGCTTGCAATAAGGGACGGTTAGAGGACAATATAACGGTTTAATCGTTACAGCTGGCTGTTATAAAGTTCAAAATATCTTGTTCCAGCAACTCCAACCGGTTGAAGACCGAAAAATGTCCACTACAAGTACCAAACGTCAACGTGTTGATGAAGATGAACTACGTAATTTTGAGCAGCTACCTAGGCTTTTAGTTTTGAGTCCCGGTCAATTAGAGTAATCATTTATCCGAATCTATAACATAAAATAATTAATATTACTTAAAACCACGTATGGAACTATGAACATACCTATTAGTTAATGTACCACGCAATTTGTAGTTCAATACGGTCGTTAAATAATGTCAATATTAATTAAGCAACGGTAAAAAAACGAGCCAATTCGTAATCATTTTTAATTACATCCTTATCAATACGTGTCGGACGGAGGAAAGGGACTCTTTGATGAAACGATACATTTCATGCGACAAATATTTTACGAATAGTTTATTATAAGACTTCAGTTAGTAGAAACTTTTTTAGAACGTTAAATCGACATTTTTAACTCTGCTACTCCTTTTAGCTACTACAATCGAAAACTTTTGTAAGAAAAAAGTTGAGTGTATAGTCAAAACGAAGCTATTTATACAAAATTAACTTGATAGTAACCAAATGCCAAAATGTTCCCGGGAATCCTAGACTGTTATAGCATTTGGAGATCAAAAAAAATCACAGCAGCAGCGGCAGCAGCATAGTAATGAATTTAAAAGGAAAACTGTAACAGTTAAATGGGTTTTAGGCGAAAAGACAACTTGTCGAAAATATATTGGATTCGTTGTAAGTTAATGTTTCAATCGTTTTATTTAAAAAAATTCAATATCATTTGTTTTTGTTGGATTTATTTTCACGCAATGAGGATTTCTACGTTATAGCTGCTAGCTGTAATGCATAGAACAGTATATTCTCCTCTAACCGTACCGTAAGGACAGTCAAGAAACGATTCCTTGATCTTTTACGAGTATAATTCACGCAAGTCCAATCCACTCACAACCATTCAACTCACTAAACAAACTTGGGCTAATTCGTTTAAAAATTACTTGGCAAGAAAACGTCCCGATGAAATAAGAAAATGTTTACTAACCACCTTTTGAATCTTACAATATTTTTATTAATTAGCAAATAATCAAACGATTTAACTCATTTATATCAAAATAGTACCTACATGTCAGTATTATAAACCATTAGTAGTAAGTATATTATACCTGTGTATTAGAGTGCAGGACATTATTATTTAAAATATTGTCTTTTTAGAGGTAGACTCGTAAAACTCGTGACTTACATAATTAGATTTCCAGGTATACAATCTCTGTCGGCCGATCGGCTTAAATTATTATGTTGGACATACAATACCTAAAGATAATAAATTTAAAATTGCTCATCCCTCATTCTTACGAGGGTCTCTTACTAGCTTTCTCAAGTTAGAAACAAGAATTCTTAAATTCATTTAAGTTTGTATTATACAGCGTTTACAGATAATTTTGTTTATTTTCGCCACGCTTGAGAAGAGTTGCCATTCAGGTCCCTTAAGTAACCCAAACATGGATTGTCCTCCGGAGCCTAGATCTGATGTATCATCTGTTTCACTTATAAAGTATTAAGTGAAGCCTGAAGGGGTCCGCATGGTTTAATAACAGCATTTCTCAAATCACACCCTTTTCAGACGCGGAGTGGCGCACCATGTAGTTTTAGTCGGTCCGATTCCGACGAACCACCCTTTCGCGAAACCCGGTGGGGTGATAGCCCACGGAGTAACTTTCTGGTGGCGTTGAGTGTTATCATCTACCATTTACCCAAATACCTTACTGATGGTAGTGCCGCACTTTGGTTCGTTAATCTTGACTAATACGACACATATATATACTCGTATTACACACCTGGCTAAAGCCACATACATAGTAAATTAAAATGTAGCCCTTCAAACGTTGAGGAAATTTGTCAACATCCACTCTCTTCTTTGAAAAATGATAATTGTACACTGTCCATCTCATGGATTGTTTACCACGACCTCTATACTGCCGTGAACATGTCGTACTCTATAAAACTGCCCATAAGTTATAACCCGGCGGATTAACAGCGTAGCTATAATATACGGGTTATAATATCTTTTATTTCAAACAAAACATGCTAAAATATACCTTTTCGACACAATTAGGGGTTAGGGTGTGGTTTGAAGTCAAACAAATGTCGAGAAAGTGTAAATAAAACGAAACGAAGATATGTACATTTCAATGAAGTTTATTAAGTATATAAAATTATCACACATGATACAATAAGTCTACTGTGTACATTATTTTCAGGTTATATAACTTAAAATCGCACAAGATTAACATTTTCAAACAACAGATAAACATCTTGCAATCGATCCCTCAAATATTACAGCTACCATATCATACCTTGGAATCATTAAATTTAGTTACATTTTTCATAATAGGATATACTATATGTATGTATTTGTTATGTAAGTACCCGTCTCACTTAATGCTTAATACTAAGTATGACACGAGAAACAAACTGAATAATTTTTCTAACTATACATGTACTGTACAACTTCACAAGATATTAATGAGATTTTATTTGCTAGAACACCATCATCACGAATGTTAACATATACAAACCAAACAAGGAAATCTTCTATGACTGCAATTGAAACATAAAATATAACAATACTGCTTAAAGTTAATGTTAAATTTGTAAAGAGAATAACAAACATTTGATTCAATTCATAGGAAAAACACTTGAGAAGTTATCACTGATTAACATCATTCATACGTTTTAAGGTAATAAAAATATTAACCCCGTACTGAATACGACGTCGACTGTTGAGTACTTCTTCTTCTTTCTGCGGTGGGGTTTTCTTTTATTTATGTTTTGTAACTTGTAACAGGGCGAGCGAACGAACTGATAGATCACCTGGTGGAAAGTTACTGCCGCCGCGCATGAACATCTTTCTGTTTTTCTTTGGGAGGAGTACTGTGTTTTAAACACAATACTTTCTGAAGATTGTTTGGAACATTGGCTTTTATATATATCATTTACGTCTTTTGCGCACGTTTTTATTATTTTATTCGTTTTTAATAGTATTTTTCTATCTCTTCTGTTTCCTTCCCAGATATGTTTTTATTTACTTCATGATCTCTTTTATTATTATATTTGTCTTCTTTCTAAAATTTTGATCTATCAGCACTAAAAATACTTTTCTTTCTTTGCTTATTATTGCTATAATGGTTAACTATACCTTCTCTTCTATACTTCTACCTGTCTTTCCATTTACTTTTTCTATCATATTTTATCTATATCGTCAAAATCAAGAGTTCTCTATAATGTTGTGAGGAGCTCTGGGTACGTTTTCATTTTTACATTCTTCTACATTGTAATCTGTGACTTCATCGTTTTGTACTATCTCTTGATCTTCTAGATTTATTTCCGTTATATTTTTCATCTCTGCAGGATCCAAAAAGAACCACTTGCTCTCCACACTGTTGTGATCCCACAATTCCTCGACGTTAAGGACCGCTTGTTTGATCTTTTGGTCATTGGATTTGTTCTATTGCCATTAGTTCATTTATTTTCCTTATTTCTATTGTTTTTTGATTTCTTCGTGTCTATAAGACTTATAGGACTTCTACTTCTGTCTCTTATAGACCTTTTATTTCCTCGGTCAAGTTGCCGATTCTTGTTTTCGTATATTTTTTTATTGTTGTAAGAATATCTGTCACACTCACGATTTTCAGTAGCAGTAGCCAGAGGTACAGCTTCCTGTTCTTTAATCAATTCTTGTATATGAACTGCAGTTTTACCCATAGTTTTATCAACTTTTTCAACTGGAGATTTTTGTTTAAAATGTTCTGTACTACGAGTAGGTGAAAGTGATCTTGGAGGTGGCTTTAAAAACACGGGCTCGTCGAATGGATCTCTTAGAACTATAGTTTTTATTATTCTCACATCACAGAGAGGGCGATACCTTTCATCGACTATAACACTATTTAGTTTACATAAAACTTCATAGCCTGTTATTAATTCACCAAAAACACAAAATCCCTCATCTAAAAACTCTAATTCTGAAGCCAAAGTAAAACAGAACCGCGAGCCAATCATCATGTCTCCTTTGTATATTTTACCGATCATTGAAACTAAACCCATAGCATTATGACTAATTTTGGGTACTTTCTCACAGGAGAAGAGTTGCCATTCAGGCCCCTTTAGCAACCCAAACAAGGATTGTCCTACCGCGTTTTCACCAGATGGATCACTAGTTTCAGCTATAAAGCCACTTCGAACATAATTAAATAAATTGAAGTCGTAGTAGTTCATTTTGCACAGTTTCAAAAAGTTAAAACATGTTAAAGGTCGCTCTTTTAAGTACAAACCCACTATGACGCTTCCAAGATTGGTTTCAATAACAACGGCCATTGTACAGGGAGTTTTGAGTCTTTACGTTTAATTAACACTTGTAAAGTTCAAACTTTAAAGTATTCAATAAACTAGTTTTGTTGTGACGTACTTTGACTTGTTTTCACGGATCACACAGACCGACTGTTTAGGGAATGGGCTTGAGCTACTTTTTATAGTTTTATGGCCAATAGTTTAACACGATCGACTGATAATTACCTGTCCTAATTACCTTTAACCGTATAATGCAAATATAGATAAGGGAAAGATTTTTTTACCTTAACATTCGAACAAGGCACGTTCAATTTTGAATGTATTGTCTTGATCTATTGTGTGTCCAACACAATAGAATAAGGCCAATCGACTGAAAACAATTGCATACCTGGAAATCTTAGTAAGTCAAAAGTCCTAACTACCTCTTAATACGCGATACTTTAAATCAAAATGTCCTAGACTGTAACACATATATTGCTCAAATAATTATATCACTAAAATGTAACGGCTTCTTATATTGAATCGTTTTGGTTTTGATATAAATGTGTTAGACCGTTTGCGATAAACATAAACATAACTTGTGTAATTGTTTGTTGATTAATAAAAATATAGTTAAAAAATCTTATACCTACCAGAATTTCAACGGACGATTAGTAAACATATTCTCATTCAGTCGGGATATTTTTTTCTAAGTAGAATGTTTTCTACTTGGAAAGAAACGGATTTGTCATATTTTTTTTAGTTTTGAAAGTGTAACTTTTTGAGAAAATGATTCAACACTTAAAAATTTTGACAAATACTCCAATTTTTAAGTATTTTGTAATATAATAATGTAATATGATAATAATCGTTCCTTTGATCTCTTTATAAAGATTTCAGTCTCAATTTCGTTTCTGCAAAAATGTCCTAGAAATGTTAGAGTTCGAAATGAGCACGTGTTTGTTTTTTGGCTTGCAATAAGGGACGGTTAGAGGACAATATAACGGTTTAATCGTTACAGCTGGCTATTATAAAGTTCAAAATATCTTGTTCCAGCAACTCCAACCGGTTGAAGACCGAAAAATGTCCACTACAAGTACTAAACGTCAACGTGTTGATGAAGATGAACTACGTAATTTTGAGCAGCTACCTAGGCTTTTAGTTTTGAGTCCCGGTCAATTAGAGTAATCATTTATCCGAATCTATAACATAAAATAATTAATATTACTTAAAACCACGTATGGAACTATGAACATACCTATTAGTTAATGTACCACGCAATTTGTAGTTCAATACGGTCGTTAAATAATGTCAATATTAATTAAGCAACGGTAAAAAAACGAGCCAATTCGTAATCATTTTTAATTACATCCTTATCAATACGTGTCGGACGGAGGAAAGGGACTCTTTGATGAAACGATACATTTCATGCGACAAATATTTTACGAATAGTTTATTATAAGACTTCAGTTAGTAGAAACTTTTTTAGAACGTTAAATCGACATTTTTAACTCTGCTACTACTGTTAGCTACTACAATCGAAAACTTTTGTAAGA
This sequence comes from Hypercompe scribonia, assembly GCA_949316085.1. Taxonomy (NCBI): domain Eukaryota; kingdom Metazoa; phylum Arthropoda; class Insecta; order Lepidoptera; family Erebidae; genus Hypercompe; species Hypercompe scribonia. The sequence goes on along the minus strand of OX438981.1, from coordinate 9,287,323 downwards.
AAAAGTTGAGTGTATCGTCAAAACGAAGCTATTTATACAAAATTAACTTGATAGTAACCAAATGCCAAAATGTTCCCGGGAATCCTAGACTGTTATAGCATTTGGAGATCAAAAAAAATCACAGCAGCAGCGGCAGCAGCATAGTAATGAATTTAAAAGGAAAACTGTAACAGTTAAATGGGTTTTAGGCGAAAAGACAACTTGTCGAAAATATATTGGATTCGTTGTAAGTTAATGTTTCAATCGTTTTATTTAAAAAAATTCAATATCATTTGTTTTTGTTGGATTTATTTTCACGCAATGAGGATTTCTACGTTATAGCTGCTAGCTGTAATGCATAGAACAGTATATTCTCCTCTAACCGTACCGTAAGGACAGTCAAGAAACGATTCCTTGATCTTTTACGAGTATAATTCACGCAAGTCCAATCCACTCACAACCATTCAACTCACTAAACAAACTTGGGCTAATTCGTTTAAAAATTACTTGGCAAGAAAACGTCCCGATGAAATAAGAAAATGTTTACTAACCACCTTTTGAATCTTACAATATTTTTATTAATTAGCAAATAATCAAACGATTTAACTCATTTATATCAAAATAGTACCTACATGTCAGTATTATAAACCATTAGTAGTAAGTATATTATACCTGTGTATTAGAGTGCAGGACATTATTATTTAAAATATTGTCTTTTTAGAGGTAGACTCGTAAAACTCGTGACTTACATAATTAGATTTCCAGGTATACAATCTCTGTCGGCCGATCGGCTTAAAGTATTATGTTGGACATACAATACCTAAAGATAATAAATTTAAAATTGCTCATCCCTCATTCTTACGAGGGTCTCTTACTAGCTTTCTCAAGTTAGAAACAAGAATTCTTAAATTCATTTAAGTTTGTATTATACAGCGTTTACAGATAATTTTGTTTATTTTCGCCACGCTTGAGAAGAGTTGCCATTCAGGTCCCTTAAGTAACCCAAACATGGATTGTCCTCCGGAGCCTAGATCTGATGTATCATCTGTTTCACTTATAAAGTATTAAGTGAAGCCTGAAGGGGTCCGCATGGTTTAATAACAGCATTTCTCAAATCACACCCTTTTCAGACGCGGAGTGGCGCACCATGTAGTTTTAGTCGGTCCGATTCCGACGAACCACCCTTTCGCGAAACCCGGTGGGGTGATAGCCCACGGAGTAACTTTCTGGTGGCGTTGAGTGTTATCATCTACCATTTACCCAAATACCTTACTGATGGTAGTGCCGCACTTTGGTTCGTTAATCTTGACTAATACGACACATATATATACTCGTATTACACACCTGGCTAAAGCCACATACATAGTAAATTAAAATGTAGCCCTTCAAACGTTGAGGAAATTTGTCAACATCCACTCTCTTCTTTGAAAAATGATAATTGTACACTGTCCATCTCATGGATTGTTTACCACGACCTCTATACTGCCGTGAACATGTCGTACTCTATAAAACTGCCCATAAGTTATAACCCGGCGGATTAACAGCGTAGCTATAATATACGGGTTATAATATCTTTTATTTCAAACAAAACATGCTAAAATATACCTTTTCGACACAATTAGGGGTTAGGGTGTGGTTTGAAGTCAAACAAATGTCGAGAAAGTGTAAATAAAACGAAACGAAGATATGTACATTTCAATGAAGTTTATTAAGTATATAAAATTATCACACATGATACAATAAGTCTACTGTGTACATTATTTTCAGGTTATATAACTTAAAATCGCACAAGATTAACATTTTCAAACAACAGATAAACATCTTGCAATCGATCCCTCAAATATTACAGCTACCATATCATACCTTGGAATCATTAAATTTAGTTACATTTTTCATAATAGGATATACTATATGTATGTATTTGTTATGTAAGTACCCGTCTCACTTAATGCTTAATACTAAGTATGACACGAGAAACAAACTGAATAATTTTTCTAACTATACATGTACTGTACAACTTCACAAGATATTAATGAGATTTTATTTGCTAGAACACCATCATCACGAATGTTAACATATACAAACCAAACAAGGAAATCTTCTATGACTGCAATTGAAACATAAAATATAACAATACTGCTTAAAGTTAATGTTAAATTTGTAAAGAGAATAACAAACATTTGATTCAATTCATAGGAAAAACACTTGAGAAGTTATCACTGATTAACATCATTCATACGTTTTAAGGTAATAAAAATATTAACCCCGTACTGAATACGACGTCGACTGTTGAGTACTTCTTCTTCTTTCTGCGGTGGGGTTTTCTTTTATTTATGTTTTGTAACTTGTAACAGGGCGAGCGAACGAACTGATAGATCACCTGGTGGAAAGTTACTGCCGCCGCGCATGAACATCTTTCTGTTTTTCTTTGGGAGGAGTACTGTGTTTTAAACACAATACTTTCTGAAGATTGTTTGGAACATTGGCTTTTATATATATCATTTACGTCTTTTGCGCACGTTTTTATTATTTTATTCGTTTTTAATAGTATTTTTCTATCTCTTCTGTTTCCTTCCCAGATATGTTTTTATTTACTTCATGATCTCTTTTATTATTATATTTGTCTTCTTTCTAAAATTTTGATCTATCAGCACTAAAAATACTTTTCTTTCTTTGCTTATTATTGCTATAATGGTTAACTATACCTTCTCTTCTATACTTCTACCTGTCTTTCCATTTACTTTTTCTATCATATTTTATCTATATCGTCAAAATCAAGAGTTCTCTATAATGTTGTGAGGAGCTCTGGGTACGTTTTCATTTTTACATTCTTCTACATTGTAATCTGTGACTTCATCGTTTTGTACTATCTCTTGATCTTCTAGATTTATTTCCGTTATATTTTTCATCTCTGCAGGATCCAAAAAGAACCACTTGCTCTCCACACTGTTGTGATCCCACAATTCCTCGACGTTAAGGACCGCTTGTTTGATCTTTTGGTCATTGGATTTGTTCTATTGCCATTAGTTCATTTATTTTCCTTATTTCTATTGTTTTTTGATTTCTTCGTGTCTATAAGACTTATAGGACTTCTACTTCTGTCTCTTATAGACCTTTTATTTCCTCGGTCAAGTTGCCGATTCTTGTTTTCGTATATTTTTTTATTGTTGTAAGAATATCTGTCACACTCACGATTTTCAGTAGCAGTAGCCAGAGGTACAGCTTCCTGTTCTTTAATCAATTCTTGTATATGAACTGCAGTTTTACCCATAGTTTTATCAACTTTTTCAACTGGAGATTTTTGTTTAAAATGTTCTGTACTACGAGTAGGTGAAAGTGATCTTGGAGGTGGCTTTAAAAACACGGGCTCGTCGAATGGATCTCTTAGAACTATAGTTTTTATTATTCTCACATCACAGAGAGGGCGATACCTTTCATCGACTATAACACTATTTAGTTTACATAAAACTTCATAGCCTGTTATTAATTCACCAAAAACACAAAATCCCTCATCCAAAAACTCTAATTCTGAAGCCAAAGTAAAACAGAACCGCGAGCCAATCATCATGTCTCCTTTGTATATTTTACCGATCATTGAAACTAAACCCATAGCATTATGACTAATTTTGGGTACTTTCTCACAGGAGAAGAGTTGCCATTCAGGCCCCTTTAGCAACCCAAACAAGGATTGTCCTACCGTGTTTTCACCAGATGGATCACTAGTTTCAGCTATAAAGCCACTTCGAACATAATTAAATAAATTGAAGTCGTAGTAGTTCATTTTGCACAGTTTCAAAAAGTTAAAACATGTTAAAGGTCGCTCTTTTAAGTACAAACCCACTATGACGCTTCCAAGATTGGTTTCAATAACAACGGCCATTGTACAGGGAGTTTTGAGTCTTTACGTTTAATTAACACTTGTAAAGTTCAAACTTTAAAGTATTCAATAAACTAGTTTTGTTGTGACGTACTTTGACTTGTTTTCACGGATCACACAGACCGACTGTTTAGGGAATGGGCTTGAGCTACTTTTTATAGTTTTATGGCCAATAGTTTAACACGATCGACTGATAATTACCTGTCCTAATTACCTTTAACCGTATAATGCAAATATAGATAAGGGAAAGATTTTTTTACCTTAACATTCGAACAAGGCACGTTCAATTTTGAATGTATTGTCTTGATCTATTGTGTGTCCAACACAATAGAATAAGGCCAATCGACTGAAAACAATTGCATACCTGGAAATCTTAGTAAGTCAAAAGTCCTAACTACCTCTTAATACGCGATACTTTAAATCAAAATGTCCTATACTGTAACACATATATTGCTCAAATAATTATATCACTAAAATGTAACGGCTTCTTATATTGAATCGTTTTGGTTTTGATATAAATGTGTTAGACCGTTTGCGATAAACATAAACATAACTTGTGTAATTGTTTGTTGATTAATAAAAATATAGTTAAAAAATCTTATACCTACCAGAATTTCAACGGACGATTAGTAAACATATTCTCATTCAGTCGGGATATTTTTTTCTAAGTAGAATGTTTTCTACTTGGAAAAAAACGGATTTGTCATATTTTTTTTAGTTTTGAAAGTGTAACTTTTTGAGAAAATGATTCAACACTTAAAAATTTTGACAAATACTCCAATTTTTAAGTATTTTGTAATATAATAATGTAATATGATAATAATCGTTCCTTTGATCTCTTTATAAAGATTTCAGTCTCAATTTCGTTTCTGCAAAAATGTCCTAGAAATGTTAGAGTTCGAAATGAGCACGTGTTTGTTTTTTGGCTTGCAATAAGGGACGGTTAGAGGACAATATAACGGTTTAATCGTTACAGCTGGCTATTATAAAGTTCAAAATATCTTGTTCCAGCAACTCCAACCGGTTGAAGACCGAAAAATGTCCACTACAAGTACTAAACGTCAACGTGTTGATGAAGATGAACTACGTAATTTTGAGCAGCTACCTAGGCTTTTAGTTTTGAGTCCCGGTCAATTAGAGTAATCATTTATCCGAATCTATAACATAAAATAATTAATATTACTTAAAACCACGTATGGAACTATGAACATACCTATTAGTTAATGTACCACGCAATTTGTAGTTCAATACGGTCGTTAAATAATGTCAATATTAATTAAGCAACGGTAAAAAAACGAGCCAATTCGTAATCATTTTTAATTACATCCTTATCAATACGTGTCGGACGGAGGAAAGGGACTCTTTGATGAAACGATACATTTCATGCGACAAATATTTTACGAATAGTTTATTATAAGACTTCAGTTAGTAGAAACTTTTTTAGAACGTTAAATCGACATTTTTAACTCTGCTACTACTGTTAGCTACTACAATCGAAAACTTTTGTAAGAAAAAGTTGAGTGTATCGTCAAAACGAAGCTATTTATACAAAATTAACTTGATAGTAACCAAATGCCAAAATGTTCCCGGGAATCCTAGACTGTTATAGCATTTGGAGATCAAAAAAAATCACAGCAGCAGCGGCAGCAGCATAGTAATGAATTTAAAAGGAAAACTGTAACAGTTAAATGGGTTTTAGGCGAAAAGACAACTTGTCGAAAATATATTGGATTCGTTGTAAGTTAATGTTTCAATCGTTTTATTTAAAAAAATTCAATATCATTTGTTTTTGTTGGATTTATTTTCACGCAATGAGGATTTCTACGTTATAGCTGCTAGCTGTAATGCATAGAACAGTATATTCTCCTCTAACCGTACCGTAAGGACAGTCAAGAAACGATTCCTTGATCTTTTACGAGTATAATTCACGCAAGTCCAATCCACTCACAACCATTCAACTCACTAAACAAACTTGGGCTAATTCGTTTAAAAATTACTTGGCAAGAAAACGTCCCGATGAAATAAGAAAATGTTTACTAACCACCTTTTGAATCTTACAATATTTTTATTAATTAGCAAATAATCAAACGATTTAACTCATTTATATCAAAATAGTACCTACATGTCAGTATTATAAACCATTAGTAGTAAGTATATTATACCTGTGTATTAGAGTGCAGGACATTATTATTTAAAATATTGTCTTTTTAGAGGTAGACTCGTAAAACTCGTGACTTACATAATTAGATTTCCAGGTATACAATCTCTGTCGGCCGATCGGCTTAAAGTATTATGTTGGACATACAATACCTAAAGATAATAAATTTAAAATTGCTCATCCCTCATTCTTACGAGGGTCTCTTACTAGCTTTCTCAAGTTAGAAACAAGAATTCTTAAATTCATTTAAGTTTGTATTATACAGCGTTTACAGATAATTTTGTTTATTTTCGCCACGCTTGAGAAGAGTTGCCATTCAGGTCCCTTAAGTAACCCAAACATGGATTGTCCTCCGGAGCCTAGATCTGATGTATCATCTGTTTCACTTATAAAGTATTAAGTGAAGCCTGAAGGGGTCCGCATGGTTTAATAACAGCATTTCTCAAATCACACCCTTTTCAGACGCGGAGTGGCGCACCATGTAGTTTTAGTCGGTCCGATTCCGACGAACCACCCTTTCGCGAAACCCGGTGGGGTGATAGCCCACGGAGTAACTTTCTGGTGGCGTTGAGTGTTATCATCTACCATTTACCCAAATACCTTACTGATGGTAGTGCCGCACTTTGGTTCGTTAATCTTGACTAATACGACACATATATATACTCGTATTACACACCTGGCTAAAGCCACATACATAGTAAATTAAAATGTAGCCCTTCAAACGTTGAGGAAATTTGTCAACATCCACTCTCTTCTTTGAAAAATGATAATTGTACACTGTCCATCTCATGGATTGTTTACCACGACCTCTATACTGCCGTGAACATGTCGTACTCTATAAAACTGCCCATAAGTTATAACCCGGCGGATTAACAGCGTAGCTATAATATACGGGTTATAATATCTTTTATTTCAAACAAAACATGCTAAAATATACCTTTTCGACACAATTAGGGGTTAGGGTGTGGTTTGAAGTCAAACAAATGTCGAGAAAGTGTAAATAAAACGAAACGAAGATATGTACATTTCAATGAAGTTTATTAAGTATATAAAATTATCACACATGATACAATAAGTCTACTGTGTACATTATTTTCAGGTTATATAACTTAAAATCGCACAAGATTAACATTTTCAAACAACAGATAAACATCTTGCAATCGATCCCTCAAATATTACAGCTACCATATCATACCTTGGAATCATTAAATTTAGTTACATTTTTCATAATAGGATATACTATATGTATGTATTTGTTATGTAAGTACCCGTCTCACTTAATGCTTAATACTAAGTATGACACGAGAAACAAACTGAATAATTTTTCTAACTATACATGTACTGTACAACTTCACAAGATATTAATGAGATTTTATTTGCTAGAACACCATCATCACGAATGTTAACATATACAAACCAAACAAGGAAATCTTCTATGACTGCAATTGAAACATAAAATATAACAATACTGCTTAAAGTTAATGTTAAATTTGTAAAGAGAATAACAAACATTTGATTCAATTCATAGGAAAAACACTTGAGAAGTTATCACTGATTAACATCATTCATACGTTTTAAGGTAATAAAAATATTAACCCCGTACTGAATACGACGTCGACTGTTGAGTACTTCTTCTTCTTTCTGCGGTGGGGTTTTCTTTTATTTATGTTTTGTAACTTGTAACAGGGCGAGCGAACGAACTGATAGATCACCTGGTGGAAAGTTACTGCCGCCGCGCATGAACATCTTTCTGTTTTTCTTTGGGAGGAGTACTGTGTTTTAAACACAATACTTTCTGAAGATTGTTTGGAACATTGGCTTTTATATATATCATTTACGTCTTTTGCGCACGTTTTTATTATTTTATTCGTTTTTAATAGTATTTTTCTATCTCTTCTGTTTCCTTCCCAGATATGTTTTTATTTACTTCATGATCTCTTTTATTATTATATTTGTCTTCTTTCTAAAATTTTGATCTATCAGCACTAAAAATACTTTTCTTTCTTTGCTTATTATTGCTATAATGGTTAACTATACCTTCTCTTCTATACTTCTACCTGTCTTTCCATTTACTTTTTCTATCATATTTTATCTATATCGTCAAAATCAAGAGTTCTCTATAATGTTGTGAGGAGCTCTGGGTACGTTTTCATTTTTACATTCTTCTACATTGTAATCTGTGACTTCATCGTTTTGTACTATCTCTTGATCTTCTAGATTTATTTCCGTTATATTTTTCATCTCTGCAGGATCCAAAAAGAACCACTTGCTCTCCACACTGTTGTGATCCCACAATTCCTCGACGTTAAGGACCGCTTGTTTGATCTTTTGGTCATTGGATTTGTTCTATTGCCATTAGTTCATTTATTTTCCTTATTTCTATTGTTTTTTGATTTCTTCGTGTCTATAAGACTTATAGGACTTCTACTTCTGTCTCTTATAGACCTTTTATTTCCTCGGTCAAGTTGCCGATTCTTGTTTTCGTATATTTTTTTATTGTTGTAAGAATATCTGTCACACTCACGATTTTCAGTAGCAGTAGCCAGAGGTACAGCTTCCTGTTCTTTAATCAATTCTTGTATATGAACTGCAGTTTTACCCATAGTTTTATCAACTTTTTCAACTGGAGATTTTTGTTTAAAATGTTCTGTACTACGAGTAGGTGAAAACGATCTTGGAGGTGGCTTTAAAAACACGGGCTCGTCGAATGGATCTCTTAGAACTATAGTTTTTATTATTCTCACATCACAGAGAGGGCGATACCTTTCATCGACTATAACACTATTTAGTTTACATAAAACTTCATAGCCTGTTATTAATTCACCAAAAACACAAAATCCCTCATCTAAAAACTCTAATTCTGAAGCCAAAGTAAAACAGAACCGCGAGCCAATCATCATGTCTCCTTTGTATATTTTACCGATCATTGAAACTAAACCCATAGCATTATGACTAATTTTGGGTACTTTCTCACAGGAGAAGAGTTGCCATTCAGGCCCCTTTAGCAACCCAAACAAGGATTGTCCTACCGTGTTTTCACCAGATGGATCACTAGTTTCAGCTATAAAGCCACTTCGAACATAATTAAATAAATTGAAGTCGTAGTAGTTCATTTTGCACAGTTTCAAAAAGTTAAAACATGTTAAAGGTCGCTCTTTTAAGTACAAACCCACTATGACGCTTCCAAGATTGGTTTCAATAACAACGGCCATTGTACAGGGAGTTTTGAGTCTTTACGTTTAATTAACACTTGTAAAGTTCAAACTTTAAAGTATTCAATAAACTAGTTTTGTTGTGACGTACTTTGACTTGTTTTCACGGATCACACAGACCGACTGTTTAGGGAATGGGCTTGAGCTACTTTTTATAGTTTTATGGCCAATAGTTTAACACGATCGACTGATAATTACCTGTCCTAATTACCTTTAACCGTATAATGCAAATATAGATAAGGGAAAGATTTTTTTACCTTAACATTCGAACAAGGCACGTTCAATTTTGAATGTATTGTCTTGATCTATTGTGTGTCCAACACAATAGAATAAGGCCAATCGACTGAAAACAATTGCATACCTGGAAATCTTAGTAAGTCAAAAGTCCTAACTACCTCTTAATACGCGATACTTTAAATCAAAATGTCCTACACTGTAACACATATATTGCTCAAATAATTATATCACTAAAATGTAACGGCTTCTTATATTGAATCGTTTTGGTTTTGATATAAATGTGTTAGACCGTTTGCGATAAACATAAACATAACTTGTGTAATTGTTTGTTGATTAATAAAAATATAGTTAAAAAATCTTATACGTACCAGAATTTCAACGGACGATTAGTAAACATATTCTCATTCAGTCGGGATATTTTTTTCTAAGTAGAATGTTTTCTACTTGGAAAAAAACGGATTTGTCATATTTTTTTTAGTTTTGAAAGTGTAACTTTTTGAGAAAATGATTCAACACTTAAAAATTTTGACAAATACTCCAATTTTTAAGTATTTTGTAATATAATAATGTAATATGATAATAATCGTTCCTTTGATCTCTTTATAAAGATTTCAGTCTCAATTTCGTTTCTGCAAAAATGTCCTAGAAATGTTAGAGTTCGAAATGAGCACGTGTTTGTTTTTTGGCTTGCAATAAGGGACGGTTAGAGGACAATATAACGGTTTAATCGTTACAGCTGGCTATTATAAAGTTCAAAATATCTTGTTCCAGCAACTCCAACCGGTTGAAGACCGAAAAATGTCCACTACAAGTACTAAACGTCAACGTGTTGATGAAGATGAACTACGTAATTTTGAGCAGCTACCTAGGCTTTTAGTTTTGAGTCCCGGTCAATTAGAGTAATCATTTATCCGAATCTATAACATAAAATAATTAATATTACTTAAAACCACGTATGGAACTATGAACATACCTATTAGTTAATGTACCACGCAATTTGTAGTTCAATACGGTCGTTAAATAATGTCAATATTAATTAAGCAACGGTAAAAAAACGAGCCAATTCGTAATCATTTTTAATTACATCCTTATCAATACGTGTCGGACGGAGGAAAGGGACTCTTTGATGAAACGATACATTTCATGCGACAAATATTTTACGAATAGTTTATTATAAGACTTCAGTTAGTAGAAACTTTTTTAGAACGTTAAATCGACATTTTTAACTCTGCTACTACTGTTAGCTACTACAATCGAAAACTTTTGTAAGAAAAAGTTGAGTGTATCGTCAAAACGAAGCTATTTATACAAAATTAACTTGATAGTAACCAAATGCCAAAATGTTCCCGGGAATCCTAGACTGTTATAGCATTTGGAGATCAAAAAAAATCACAGCAGCAGCGGCAGCAGCATAGTAATGAATTTAAAAGGAAAACTGTAACAGTTAAATGGGTTTTAGGCGAAAAGACAACTTGTCGAAAATATATTGGATTCGTTGTAAGTTAATGTTTCAATCGTTTTATTTAAAAAAATTCAATATCATTTGTTTTTGTTGGATTTATTTTCACGCAATGAGGATTTCTACGTTATAGCTGCTAGCTGTAATGCATAGAACAGTATATTCTCCTCTAACCGTACCGTAAGGACAGTCAAGAAACGATTCCTTGATCTTTTACGAGTATAATTCACGCAAGTCCAATCCACTCACAACCATTCAACTCACTAAACAAACTTGGGCTAATTCGTTTAAAAATTACTTGGCAAGAAAACGTCCCGATGAAATAAGAAAATGTTTACTAACCACCTTTTGAATCTTACAATATTTTTATTAATTAGCAAATAATCAAACGATTTAACTCATTTATATCAAAATAGTACCTACATGTCAGTATTATAAACCATTAGTAGTAAGTATATTATACCTGTGTATTAGAGTGCAGGACATTATTATTTAAAATATTGTCTTTTTAGAGGTAGACTCGTAAAACTCGTGACTTACATAATTAGATTTCCAGGTATACAATCTCTGTCGGCCGATCGGCTTAAAGTATTATGTTGGACATACAATACCTAAAGATAATAAATTTAAAATTGCTCATCCCTCATTCTTACGAGGGTCTCTTACTAGCTTTCTCAAGTTAGAAACAAGAATTCTTAAATTCATTTAAGTTTGTATTATACAGCGTTTACAGATAATTTTGTTTATTTTCGCCACGCTTGAGAAGAGTTGCCATTCAGGTCCCTTAAGTAACCCAAACATGGATTGTCCTCCGGAGCCTAGATCTGATGTATCATCTGTTTCACTTATAAAGTATTAAGTGAAGCCTGAAGGGGTCCGCATGGTTTAATAACAGCATTTCTCAAATCACACCCTTTTCAGACGCGGAGTGGCGCACCATGTAGTTTTAGTCGGTCCGATTCCGACGAACCACCCTTTCGCGAAACCCGGTGGGGTGATAGCCCACGGAGTAACTTTCTGGTGGCGTTGAGTGTTATCATCTACCATTTACCCAAATACCTTACTGATGGTAGTGCCGCACTTTGGTTCGTTAATCTTGACTAATACGACACATATATATACTCGTATTACACACCTGGCTAAAGCCACATACATAGTAAATTAAAATGTAGCCCTTCAAACGTTGAGGAAATTTGTCAACATCCACTCTCTTCTTTGAAAAATGATAATTGTACACTGTCCATCTCATGGATTGTTTACCACGACCTCTATACTGCCGTGAACATGTCGTACTCTATAAAACTGCCCATAAGTTATAACCCGGCGGATTAACAGCGTAGCTATAATATACGGGTTATAATATCTTTTATTTCAAACAAAACATGCTAAAATATACCTTTTCGACACAATTAGGGGTTAGGGTGTGGTTTGAAGTCAAACAAATGTCGAGAAAGTGTAAATAAAACGAAACGAAGATATGTACATTTCAATGAAGTTTATTAAGTATATAAAATTATCACACATGATACAATAAGTCTACTGTGTACATTATTTTCAGGTTATATAACTTAAAATCGCACAAGATTAACATTTTCAAACAACAGATAAACATCTTGCAATCGATCCCTCAAATATTACAGCTACCATATCATACCTTGGAATCATTAAATTTAGTTACATTTTTCATAATAGGATATACTATATGTATGTATTTGTTATGTAAGTACCCGTCTCACTTAATGCTTAATACTAAGTATGACACGAGAAACAAACTGAATAATTTTTCTAACTATACATGTACTGTACAACTTCACAAGATATTAATGAGATTTTATTTGCTAGAACACCATCATCACGAATGTTAACATATACAAACCAAACAAGGAAATCTTCTATGACTGCAATTGAAACATAAAATATAACAATACTGCTTAAAGTTAATGTTAAATTTGTAAAGAGAATAACAAACATTTGATTCAATTCATAGGAAAAACACTTGAGAAGTTATCACTGATTAACATCATTCATACGTTTTAAGGTAATAAAAATATTAACCCCGTACTGAATACGACGTCGACTGTTGAGTACTTCTTCTTCTTTCTGCGGTGGGGTTTTCTTTTATTTATGTTTTGTAACTTGTAACAGGGCGAGCGAACGAACTGATAGATCACCTGGTGGAAAGTTACTGCCGCCGCGCATGAACATCTTTCTGTTTTTCTTTGGGAGGAGTACTGTGTTTTAAACACAATACTTTCTGAAGATTGTTTGGAACATTGGCTTTTATATATATCATTTACGTCTTTTGCGCACGTTTTTATTATTTTATTCGTTTTTAATAGTATTTTTCTATCTCTTCTGTTTCCTTCCCAGATATGTTTTTATTTACTTCATGATCTCTTTTATTATTATATTTGTCTTCTTTCTAAAATTTTGATCTATCAGCACTAAAAATACTTTTCTTTCTTTGCTTATTATTGCTATAATGGTTAACTATACCTTCTCTTCTATACTTCTACCTGTCTTTCCATTTACTTTTTCTATCATATTTTATCTATATCGTCAAAATCAAGAGTTCTCTATAATGTTGTGAGGAGCTCTGGGTACGTTTTCATTTTTACATTCTTCTACATTGTAATCTGTGACTTCATCGTTTTGTACTATCTCTTGATCTTCTAGATTTATTTCCGTTATATTTTTCATCTCTGCAGGATCCAAAAAGAACCACTTGCTCTCCACACTGTTGTGATCCCACAATTCCTCGACGTTAAGGACCGCTTGTTTGATCTTTTGGTCATTGGATTTGTTCTATTGCCATTAGTTCATTTATTTTCCTTATTTCTATTGTTTTTTGATTTCTTCGTGTCTATAAGACTTATAGGACTTCTACTTCTGTCTCTTATAGACCTTTTATTTCCTCGGTCAAGTTGCCGATTCTTGTTTTCGTATATTTTTTTATTGTTGTAAGAATATCTGTCACACTCACGATTTTCAGTAGCAGTAGCCAGAGGTACAGCTTCCTGTTCTTTAATCAATTCTTGTATATGAACTGCAGTTTTACCCATAGTTTTATCAACTTTTTCAACTGGAGATTTTTGTTTAAAATGTTCTGTACTACGAGTAGGTGAAAGTGATCTTGGAGGTGGCTTTAAAAACACGGGCTCGTCGAATGGATCTCTTAGAACTATAGTTTTTATTATTCTCACATCACAGAGAGGGCGATACCTTTCATCGACTATAACACTATTTAGTTTACATAAAACTTCATAGCCTGTTATTAATTCACCAAAAACACAAAATCCCTCATCTAAAAACTCTAATTCTGAAGCCAAAGTAAAACAGAACCGCGAGCCAATCATCATGTCTCCTTTGTATATTTTACCGATCATTGAAACTAAACCCATAGCATTATGACTAATTTTGGGTACTTTCTCACAGGAGAAGAGTTGCCATTCAGGCCCCTTTAGCAACCCAAACAAGGATTGTCCTACCGTGTTTTCACCAGATGGATCACTAGTTTCAGCTATAAAGCCACTTCGAACATAATTAAATAAATTGAAGTCGTAGTAGTTCATTTTGCACAGTTTCAAAAAGTTAAAACATGTTAAAGGTCGCTCTTTTAAGTACAAACCCACTATGACGCTTCCAAGATTGGTTTCAATAACAACGGCCATTGTACAGGGAGTTTTGAGTCTTTACGTTTAATTAACACTTGTAAAGTTCAAACTTTAAAGTATTCAATAAACTAGTTTTGTTGTGACGTACTTTGACTTGTTTTCACGGATCACACAGACCGACTGTTTAGGGAATGGGCTTGAGCTACTTTTTATAGTTTTATGGCCAATAGTTTAACACGATCGACTGATAATTACCTGTCCTAATTACCTTTAACCGTATAATGCAAATATAGATAAGGGAAAGATTTTTTTACCTTAACATTCGAACAAGGCACGTTCAATTTTGAATGTATTGTCTTGATCTATTGTGTGTCCAACACAATAGAATAAGGCCAATCGACTGAAAACAATTGCATACCTGGAAATCTTAGTAAGTCAAAAGTCCTAACTACCTCTTAATACGCGATACTTTAAATCAAAATGTCCTATACTGTAACACATATATTGCTCAAATAATTATATCACTAAAATGTAACGGCTTCTTATATTGAATCGTTTTGGTTTTGATATAAATGTGTTAGACCGTTTGCGATAAACATAAACATAACTTGTGTAATTGTTTGTTGATTAATAAAAATATAGTTAAAAAATCTTATACCTACCAGAATTTCAACGGACGATTAGTAAACATATTCTCATTCAGTCGGGATATTTTTTTCTAAGTAGAATGTTTTCTACTTGGAAAAAAACGGATTTGTCATATTTTTTTTAGTTTTGAAAGTGTAACTTTTTGAGAAAATGATTCAACACTTAAAAATTTTGACAAATACTCCAATTTTTAAGTATTTTGTAATATAATAATGTAATATGATAATAATCGTTCCTTTGATCTCTTTATAAAGATTTCAGTCTCAATTTCGTTTCTGCAAAAATGTCCTAGAAATGTTAGAGTTCGAAATGAGCACGTGTTTGTTTTTTGGCTTGCAATAAGGGACGGTTAGAGGACAATATAACGGTTTAATCGTTACAGCTGGCTATTATAAAGTTCAAAATATCTTGTTCCAGCAACTCCAACCGGTTGAAGACCGAAAAATGTCCACTACAAGTACTAAACGTCAACGTGTTGATGAAGATGAACTACGTAATTTTGAGCAGCTACCTAGGCTTTTAGTTTTGAGTCCCGGTCAATTAGAGTAATCATTTATCCGAATCTATAACATAAAATAATTAATATTACTTAAAACCACGTATGGAACTATGAACATACCTATTAGTTAATGTACCACGCAATTTGTAGTTCAATACGGTCGTTAAATAATGTCAATATTAATTAAGCAACGGTAAAAAAACGAGCCAATTCGTAATCATTTTTAATTACATCCTTATCAATACGTGTCGGACGGAGGAAAGGGACTCTTTGATGAAACGATACATTTCATGCGACAAATATTTTACGAATAGTTTATTATAAGACTTCAGTTAGTAGAAACTTTTTTAGAACGTTAAATCGACATTTTTAACTCTGCTACTACTGTTAGCTACTACAATCGAAAACTTTTGTAAGAAAAAGTTGAGTGTATCGTCAAAACGAAGCTATTTATACAAAATTAACTTGATAGTAACCAAATGCCAAAATGTTCCCGGGAATCCTAGACTGTTATAGCATTTGGAGATCAAAAAAAATCACAGCAGCAGCGGCAGCAGCATAGTAATGAATTTAAAAGGAAAACTGTAACAGTTAAATGGGTTTTAGGCGAAAAGACAACTTGTCGAAAATATATTGGATTCGTTGTAAGTTAATGTTTCAATCGTTTTATTTAAAAAAATTCAATATCATTTGTTTTTGTTGGATTTATTTTCACGCAATGAGGATTTCTACGTTATAGCTGCTAGCTGTAATGCATAGAACAGTATATTCTCCTCTAACCGTACCGTAAGGACAGTCAAGAAACGATTCCTTGATCTTTTACGAGTATAATTCACGCAAGTCCAATCCACTCACAACCATTCAACTCACTAAACAAACTTGGGCTAATTCGTTTAAAAATTACTTGGCAAGAAAACGTCCCGATGAAATAAGAAAATGTTTACTAACCACCTTTTGAATCTTACAATATTTTTATTAATTAGCAAATAATCAAACGATTTAACTCATTTATATCAAAATAGTACCTACATGTCAGTATTATAAACCATTAGTAGTAAGTATATTATACCTGTGTATTAGAGTGCAGGACATTATTATTTAAAATATTGTCTTTTTAGAGGTAGACTCGTAAAACTCGTGACTTACATAATTAGATTTCCAGGTATACAATCTCTGTCGGCCGATCGGCTTAAAGTATTATGTTGGACATACAATACCTAAAGATAATAAATTTAAAATTGCTCATCCCTCATTCTTACGAGGGTCTCTTACTAGCTTTCTCAAGTTAGAAACAAGAATTCTTAAATTCATTTAAGTTTGTATTATACAGCGTTTACAGATAATTTTGTTTATTTTCGCCACGCTTGAGAAGAGTTGCCATTCAGGTCCCTTAAGTAACCCAAACATGGATTGTCCTCCGGAGCCTAGATCTGATGTATCATCTGTTTCACTTATAAAGTATTAAGTGAAGCCTGAAGGGGTCCGCATGGTTTAATAACAGCATTTCTCAAATCACACCCTTTTCAGACGCGGAGTGGCGCACCATGTAGTTTTAGTCGGTCCGATTCCGACGAACCACCCTTTCGCGAAACCCGGTGGGGTGATAGCCCACGGAGTAACTTTCTGGTGGCGTTGAGTGTTATCATCTACCATTTACCCAAATACCTTACTGATGGTAGTGCCGCACTTTGGTTCGTTAATCTTGACTAATACGACACATATATATACTCGTATTACACACCTGGCTAAAGCCACATACATAGTAAATTAAAATGTAGCCCTTCAAACGTTGAGGAAATTTGTCAACATCCACTCTCTTCTTTGAAAAATGATAATTGTACACTGTCCATCTCATGGATTGTTTACCACGACCTCTATACTGCCGTGAACATGTCGTACTCTATAAAACTGCCCATAAGTTATAACCCGGCGGATTAACAGCGTAGCTATAATATACGGGTTATAATATCTTTTATTTCAAACAAAACATGCTAAAATATACCTTTTCGACACAATTAGGGGTTAGGGTGTGGTTTGAAGTCAAACAAATGTCGAGAAAGTGTAAATAAAACGAAACGAAGATATGTACATTTCAATGAAGTTTATTAAGTATATAAAATTATCACACATGATACAATAAGTCTACTGTGTACATTATTTTCAGGTTATATAACTTAAAATCGCACAAGATTAACATTTTCAAACAACAGATAAACATCTTGCAATCGATCCCTCAAATATTACAGCTACCATATCATACCTTGGAATCATTAAATTTAGTTACATTTTTCATAATAGGATATACTATATGTATGTATTTGTTATGTAAGTACCCGTCTCACTTAATGCTTAATACTAAGTATGACACGAGAAACAAACTGAATAATTTTTCTAACTATACATGTACTGTACAACTTCACAAGATATTAATGAGATTTTATTTGCTAGAACACCATCATCACGAATGTTAACATATACAAACCAAACAAGGAAATCTTCTATGACTGCAATTGAAACATAAAATATAACAATACTGCTTAAAGTTAATGTTAAATTTGTAAAGAGAATAACAAACATTTGATTCAATTCATAGGAAAAACACTTGAGAAGTTATCACTGATTAACATCATTCATACGTTTTAAGGTAATAAAAATATTAACCCCGTACTGAATACGACGTCGACTGTTGAGTACTTCTTCTTCTTTCTGCGGTGGGGTTTTCTTTTATTTATGTTTTGTAACTTGTAACAGGGCGAGCGAACGAACTGATAGATCACCTGGTGGAAAGTTACTGCCGCCGCGCATGAACATCTTTCTGTTTTTCTTTGGGAGGAGTACTGTGTTTTAAACACAATACTTTCTGAAGATTGTTTGGAACATTGGCTTTTATATATATCATTTACGTCTTTTGCGCACGTTTTTATTATTTTATTCGTTTTTAATAGTATTTTTCTATCTCTTCTGTTTCCTTCCCAGATATGTTTTTATTTACTTCATGATCTCTTTTATTATTATATTTGTCTTCTTTCTAAAATTTTGATCTATCAGCACTAAAAATACTTTTCTTTCTTTGCTTATTATTGCTATAATGGTTAACTATACCTTCTCTTCTATACTTCTACCTGTCTTTCCATTTACTTTTTCTATCATATTTTATCTATATCGTCAAAATCAAGAGTTCTCTATAATGTTGTGAGGAGCTCTGGGTACGTTTTCATTTTTACATTCTTCTACATTGTAATCTGTGACTTCATCGTTTTGTACTATCTCTTGATCTTCTAGATTTATTTCCGTTATATTTTTCATCTCTGCAGGATCCAAAAAGAACCACTTGCTCTCCACACTGTTGTGATCCCACAATTCCTCGACGTTAAGGACCGCTTGTTTGATCTTTTGGTCATTGGATTTGTTCTATTGCCATTAGTTCATTTATTTTCCTTATTTCTATTGTTTTTTGATTTCTTCGTGTCTATAAGACTTATAGGACTTCTACTTCTGTCTCTTATAGACCTTTTATTTCCTCGGTCAAGTTGCCGATTCTTGTTTTCGTATATTTTTTTATTGTTGTAAGAATATCTGTCACACTCACGATTTTCAGTAGCAGTAGCCAGAGGTACAGCTTCCTGTTCTTTAATCAATTCTTGTATATGAACTGCAGTTTTACCCATAGTTTTATCAACTTTTTCAACTGGAGATTTTTGTTTAAAATGTTCTGTACTACGAGTAGGTGAAAGTGATCTTGGAGGTGGCTTTAAAAACACGGGCTCGTCGAATGGATCTCTTAGAACTATAGTTTTTATTATTCTCACATCACAGAGAGGGCGATACCTTTCATCGACTATAACACTATTTAGTTTACATAAAACTTCATAGCCTGTTATTAATTCACCAAAAACACAAAATCCCTCATCTAAAAACTCTAATTCTGAAGCCAAAGTAAAACAGAACCGCGAGCCAATCATCATGTCTCCTTTGTATATTTTACCGATCATTGAAACTAAACCCATAGCATTATGACTAATTTTGGGTACTTTCTCACAGGAGAAGAGTTGCCATTCAGGCCCCTTTAGCAACCCAAACAAGGATTGTCCTACCGTGTTTTCACCAGATGGATCACTAGTTTCAGCTATAAAGCCACTTCGAACATAATTAAATAAATTGAAGTCGTAGTAGTTCATTTTGCACAGTTTCAAAAAGTTAAAACATGTTAAAGGTCGCTCTTTTAAGTACAAACCCACTATGACGCTTCCAAGATTGGTTTCAATAACAACGGCCATTGTACAGGGAGTTTTGAGTCTTTACGTTTAATTAACACTTGTAAAGTTCAAACTTTAAAGTATTCAATAAACTAGTTTTGTTGTGACGTACTTTGACTTGTTTTCACGGATCACACAGACCGACTGTTTAGGGAATGGGCTTGAGCTACTTTTTATAGTTTTATGGCCAATAGTTTAACACGATCGACTGATAATTACCTGTCCTAATTACCTTTAACCGTATAATGCAAATATAGATAAGGGAAAGATTTTTTTACCTTAACATTCGAACAAGGCACGTTCAATTTTGAATGTATTGTCTTGATCTATTGTGTGTCCAACACAATAGAATAAGGCCAATCGACTGAAAACAATTGCATACCTGGAAATCTTAGTAAGTCAAAAGTCCTAACTACCTCTTAATACGCGATACTTTAAATCAAAATGTCCTATACTGTAACACATATATTGCTCAAATAATTATATCACTAAAATGTAACGGCTTCTTATATTGAATCGTTTTGGTTTTGATATAAATGTGTTAGACCGTTTGCGATAAACATAAACATAACTTGTGTAATTGTTTGTTGATTAATAAAAATATAGTTAAAAAATCTTATACCTACCAGAATTTCAACGGACGATTAGTAAACATATTCTCATTCAGTCGGGATATTTTTTTCTAAGTAGAATGTTTTCTACTTGGAAAAAAACGGATTTGTCATATTTTTTTTAGTTTTGAAAGTGTAACTTTTTGAGAAAATGATTCAACACTTAAAAATTTTGACAAATACTCCAATTTTTAAGTATTTTGTAATATAATAATGTAATATGATAATAATCGTTCCTTTGATCTCTTTATAAAGATTTCAGTCTCAATTTCGTTTCTGCAAAAATGTCCTAGAAATGTTAGAGTTCGAAATGAGCACGTGTTTGTTTTTTGGCTTGCAATAAGGGACGGTTAGAGGACAATATAACGGTTTAATCGTTACAGCTGGCTATTATAAAGTTCAAAATATCTTGTTCCAGCAACTCCAACCGGTTGAAGACCGAAAAATGTCCACTACAAGTACTAAACGTCAACGTGTTGATGAAGATGAACTACGTAATTTTGAGCAGCTACCTAGGCTTTTAGTTTTGAGTCCCGGTCAATTAGAGTAATCATTTATCCGAATCTATAACATAAAATAATTAATATTACTTAAAACCACGTATGGAACTATGAACATACCTATTAGTTAATGTACCACGCAATTTGTAGTTCAATACGGTCGTTAAATAATGTCAATATTAATTAAGCAACGGTAAAAAAACGAGCCAATTCGTAATCATTTTTAATTACATCCTTATCAATACGTGTCGGACGGAGGAAAGGGACTCTTTGATGAAACGATACATTTCATGCGACAAATATTTTACGAATAGTTTATTATAAGACTTCAGTTAGTAGAAACTTTTTTAGAACGTTAAATCGACATTTTTAACTCTGCTACTACTGTTAGCTACTACAATCGAAAACTTTTGTAAGAAAAAGTTGAGTGTATCGTCAAAACGAAGCTATTTATACAAAATTAACTTGATAGTAACCAAATGCCAAAATGTTCCCGGGAGTCCTAGACTGTTATAGCATTTGGAGATCAAAAAAAATCACAGCAGCAGCGGCAGCAGCATAGTAATGAATTTAAAAGGAAAACTGTAACAGTTAAATGGGTTTTAGGCGAAAAGACAACTTGTCGAAAATATATTGGATTCGTTGTAAGTTAATGTTTCAATCGTTTTATTTAAAAAAATTCAATATCATTTGTTTTTGTTGGATTTATTTTCACGCAATGAGGATTTCTACGTTATAGCTGCTAGCTGTAATGCATAGAACAGTATATTCTCCTCTAACCGTACCGTAAGGACAGTCAAGAAACGATTCCTTGATCTTTTACGAGTATAATTCACGCAAGTCCAATCCACTCACAACCATTCAACTCACTAAACAAACTTGGGCTAATTCGTTTAAAAATTACTTGGCAAGAAAACGTCCCGATGAAATAAGAAAATGTTTACTAACCACCTTTTGAATCTTACAATATTTTTATTAATTAGCAAATAATCAAACGATTTAACTCATTTATATCAAAATAGTACCTACATGTCAGTATTATAAACCATTAGTAGTAAGTATATTATACCTGTGTATTAGAGTGCAGGACATTATTATTTAAAATATTGTCTTTTTAGAGGTAGACTCGTAAAACTCGTGACTTACATAATTAGATTTCCAGGTATACAATCTCTGTCGGCCGATCGGCTTAAAGTATTATGTTGGACATACAATACCTAAAGATAATAAATTTAAAATTGCTCATCCCTCATTCTTACGAGGGTCTCTTACTAGCTTTCTCAAGTTAGAAACAAGAATTCTTAAATTCATTTAAGTTTGTATTATACAGCGTTTACAGATAATTTTGTTTATTTTCGCCACGCTTGAGAAGAGTTGCCATTCAGGTCCCTTAAGTAACCCAAACATGGATTGTCCTCCGGAGCCTAGATCTGATGTATCATCTGTTTCACTTATAAAGTATTAAGTGAAGCCTGAAGGGGTCCGCATGGTTTAATAACAGCATTTCTCAAATCACACCCTTTTCAGACGCGGAGTGGCGCACCATGTAGTTTTAGTCGGTCCGATTCCGACGAACCACCCTTTCGCGAAACCCGGTGGGGTGATAGCCCACGGAGTAACTTTCTGGTGGCGTTGAGTGTTATCATCTACCATTTACCCAAATACCTTACTGATGGTAGTGCCGCACTTTGGTTCGTTAATCTTGACTAATACGACACATATATATACTCGTATTACACACCTGGCTAAAGCCACATACATAGTAAATTAAAATGTAGCCCTTCAAACGTTGAGGAAATTTGTCAACATCCACTCTCTTCTTTGAAAAATGATAATTGTACACTGTCCATCTCATGGATTGTTTACCACGACCTCTATACTGCCGTGAACATGTCGTACTCTATAAAACTGCCCATAAGTTATAACCCGGCGGATTAACAGCGTAGCTATAATATACGGGTTATAATATCTTTTATTTCAAACAAAACATGCTAAAATATACCTTTTCGACACAATTAGGGGTTAGGGTGTGGTTTGAAGTCAAACAAATGTCGAGAAAGTGTAAATAAAACGAAACGAAGATATGTACATTTCAATGAAGTTTATTAAGTATATAAAATTATCACACATGATACAATAAGTCTACTGTGTACATTATTTTCAGGTTATATAACTTAAAATCGCACAAGATTAACATTTTCAAACAACAGATAAACATCTTGCAATCGATCCCTCAAATATTACAGCTACCATATCATACCTTGGAATCATTAAATTTAGTTACATTTTTCATAATAGGATATACTATATGTATGTATTTGTTATGTAAGTACCCGTCTCACTTAATGCTTAATACTAAGTATGACACGAGAAACAAACTGAATAATTTTTCTAACTATACATGTACTGTACAACTTCACAAGATATTAATGAGATTTTATTTGCTAGAACACCATCATCACGAATGTTAACATATACAAACCAAACAAGGAAATCTTCTATGACTGCAATTGAAACATAAAATATAACAATACTGCTTAAAGTTAATGTTAAATTTGTAAAGAGAATAACAAACATTTGATTCAATTCATAGGAAAAACACTTGAGAAGTTATCACTGATTAACATCATTCATACGTTTTAAGGTAATAAAAATATTAACCCCGTACTGAATACGACGTCGACTGTTGAGTACTTCTTCTTCTTTCTGCGGTGGGGTTTTCTTTTATTTATGTTTTGTAACTTGTAACAGGGCGAGCGAACGAACTGATAGATCACCTGGTGGAAAGTTACTGCCGCCGCGCATGAACATCTTTCTGTTTTTCTTTGGGAGGAGTACTGTGTTTTAAACACAATACTTTCTGAAGATTGTTTGGAACATTGGCTTTTATATATATCATTTACGTCTTTTGCGCACGTTTTTATTATTTTATTCGTTTTTAATAGTATTTTTCTATCTCTTCTGTTTCCTTCCCAGATATGTTTTTATTTACTTCATGATCTCTTTTATTATTATATTTGTCTTCTTTCTAAAATTTTGATCTATCAGCACTAAAAATACTTTTCTTTCTTTGCTTATTATTGCTATAATGGTTAACTATACCTTCTCTTCTATACTTCTACCTGTCTTTCCATTTACTTTTCTATCATATTTTATCTATATCGTCAAAATCAAGAGTTCTCTATAATGTTGTGAGGAGCTCTGGGTACGTTTTCATTTTTACATTCTTCTACATTGTAATCTGTGACTTCATCGTTTTGTACTATCTCTTGATCTTCTAGATTTATTTCCGTTATATTTTTCATCTCTGCAGGATCCAAAAAGAACCACTTGCTCTCCACACTGTTGTGATCCCACAATTCCTCGACGTTAAGGACCGCTTGTTTGATCTTTTGGTCATTGGATTTGTTCTATTGCCATTAGTTCATTTATTTTCCTTATTTCTATTGTTTTTTGATTTCTTCGTGTCTATAAGACTTATAGGACTTCTACTTCTGTCTCTTATAGACCTTTTATTTCCTCGGTCAAGTTGCCGATTCTTGTTTTCGTATATTTTTTTATTGTTGTAAGAATATCTGTCACACTCACGATTTTCAGTAGCAGTAGCCAGAGGTACAGCTTCCTGTTCTTTAATCAATTCTTGTATATGAACTGCAGTTTTACCCATAGTTTTATCAACTTTTTCAACTGGAGATTTTTGTTTAAAATGTTCTGTACTACGAGTAGGTGAAAGTGATCTTGGAGGTGGCTTTAAAAACACGGGCTCGTCGAATGGATCTCTTAGAACTATAGTTTTTATTATTCTCACATCACAGAGAGGGCGATACCTTTCATCGACTATAACACTATTTAGTTTACATAAAACTTCATAGCCTGTTATTAATTCACCAAAAACACAAAATCCCTCATCTAAAAACTCTAATTCTGAAGCCAAAGTAAAACAGAACCGCGAGCCAATCATCATGTCTCCTTTGTATATTTTACCGATCATTGAAACTAAACCCATAGCATTATGACTAATTTTGGGTACTTTCTCACAGGAGAAGAGTTGCCATTCAGGCCCCTTTAGCAACCCAAACAAGGATTGTCCTACCGTGTTTTCACCAGATGGATCACTAGTTTCAGCTATAAAGCCACTTCGAACATAATTAAATAAATTGAAGTCGTAGTAGTTCATTTTGCACAGTTTCAAAAAGTTAAAACATGTTAAAGGTCGCTCTTTTAAGTACAAACCCACTATGACGCTTCCAAGATTGGTTTCAATAACAACGGCCATTGTACAGGGAGTTTTGAGTCTTTACGTTTAATTAACACTTGTAAAGTTCAAACTTTAAAGTATTCAATAAACTAGTTTTGTTGTGACGTACTTTGACTTGTTTTCACGGATCACACAGACCGACTGTTTAGGGAATGGGCTTGAGCTACTTTTTATAGTTTTATGGCCAATAGTTTAACACGATCGACTGATAATTACCTGTCCTAATTACCTTTAACCGTATAATGCAAATATAGATAAGGGAAAGATTTTTTTACCTTAACATTCGAACAAGGCACGTTCAATTTTGAATGTATTGTCTTGATCTATTGTGTGTCCAACACAATAGAATAAGGCCAATCGACTGAAAACAATTGCATACCTGGAAATCTTAGTAAGTCAAAAGTCCTAACTACCTCTTAATACGCGATACTTTAAATCAAAATGTCCTATACTGTAACACATATATTGCTCAAATAATTATATCACTAAAATGTAACGGCTTCTTATATTGAATCGTTTTGGTTTTGATATAAATGTGTTAGACCGTTTGCGATAAACATAAACATAACTTGTGTAATTGTTTGTTGATTAATAAAAATATAGTTAAAAAATCTTATACCTACCAGAATTTCAACGGACGATTAGTAAACATATTCTCATTCAGTCGGGATATTTTTTTCTAAGTAGAATGTTTTCTACTTGGAAAAAAACGGATTTGTCATATTTTTTTTAGTTTTGAAAGTGTAACTTTTTGAGAAAATGATTCAACACTTAAAAATTTTGACAAATACTCCAATTTTTAAGTATTTTGTAATATAATAATGTAATATGATAATAATCGTTCCTTTGATCTCTTTATAAAGATTTCAGTCTCAATTTCGTTTCTGCAAAAATGTCCTAGAAATGTTAGAGTTCGAAATGAGCACGTGTTTGTTTTTTGGCTTGCAATAAGGGACGGTTAGAGGACAATATAACGGTTTAATCGTTACAGCTGGCTATTATAAAGTTCAAAATATCTTGTTCCAGCAACTCCAACCGGTTGAAGACCGAAAAATGTCCACTACAAGTACTAAACGTCAACGTGTTGATGAAGATGAACTACGTAATTTTGAGCAGCTACCTAGGCTTTTAGTTTTGAGTCCCGGTCAATTAGAGTAATCATTTATCCGAATCTATAACATAAAATAATTAATATTACTTAAAACCACGTATGGAACTATGAACATACCTATTAGTTAATGTACCACGCAATTTGTAGTTCAATACGGTCGTTAAATAATGTCAATATTAATTAAGCAACGGTAAAAAAACGAGCCAATTCGTAATCATTTTTAATTACATCCTTATCAATACGTGTCGGACGGAGGAAAGGGACTCTTTGATGAAACGATACATTTCATGCGACAAATATTTTACGAATAGTTTATTATAAGACTTCAGTTAGTAGAAACTTTTTTAGAACGTTAAATCGACATTTTTAACTCTGCTACTACTGTTAGCTACTACAATCGAAAACTTTTGTAAGAAAAAGTTGAGTGTATCGTCAAAACGAAGCTATTTATACAAAATTAACTTGATAGTAACCAAATGCCAAAATGTTCCCGGGAATCCTAGACTGTTATAGCATTTGGAGATCAAAAAAAATCACAGCAGCAGCGGCAGCAGCATAGTAATGAATTTAAAAGGAAAACTGTAACAGTTAAATGGGTTTTAGGCGAAAAGACAACTTGTCGAAAATATATTGGATTCGTTGTAAGTTAATGTTTCAATCGTTTTATTTAAAAAAATTCAATATCATTTGTTTTTGTTGGATTTATTTTCACGCAATGAGGATTTCTACGTTATAGCTGCTAGCTGTAATGCATAGAACAGTATATTCTCCTCTAACCGTACCGTAAGGACAGTCAAGAAACGATTCCTTGATCTTTTACGAGTATAATTCACGCAAGTCCAATCCACTCACAACCATTCAACTCACTAAACAAACTTGGGCTAATTCGTTTAAAAATTACTTGGCAAGAAAACGTCCCGATGAAATAAGAAAATGTTTACTAACCACCTTTTGAATCTTACAATATTTTTATTAATTAGCAAATAATCAAACGATTTAACTCATTTATATCAAAATAGTACCTACATGTCAGTATTATAAACCATTAGTAGTAAGTATATTATACCTGTGTATTAGAGTGCAGGACATTATTATTTAAAATATTGTCTTTTTAGAGGTAGACTCGTAAAACTCGTGACTTACATAATTAGATTTCCAGGTATACAATCTCTGTCGGCCGATCGGCTTAAAGTATTATGTTGGACATACAATACCTAAAGATAATAAATTTAAAATTGCTCATCCCTCATTCTTACGAGGGTCTCTTACTAGCTTTCTCAAGTTAGAAACAAGAATTCTTAAATTCATTTAAGTTTGTATTATACAGCGTTTACAGATAATTTTGTTTATTTTCGCCACGCTTGAGAAGAGTTGCCATTCAGGTCCCTTAAGTAACCCAAACATGGATTGTCCTCCGGAGCCTAGATCTGATGTATCATCTGTTTCACTTATAAAGTATTAAGTGAAGCCTGAAGGGGTCCGCATGGTTTAATAACAGCATTTCTCAAATCACACCCTTTTCAGACGCGGAGTGGCGCACCATGTAGTTTTAGTCGGTCCGATTCCGACGAACCACCCTTTCGCGAAACCCGGTGGGGTGATAGCCCACGGAGTAACTTTCTGGTGGCGTTGAGTGTTATCATCTACCATTTACCCAAATACCTTACTGATGGTAGTGCCGCACTTTGGTTCGTTAATCTTGACTAATACGACACATATATATACTCGTATTACACACCTGGCTAAAGCCACATACATAGTAAATTAAAATGTAGCCCTTCAAACGTTGAGGAAATTTGTCAACATCCACTCTCTTCTTTGAAAAATGATAATTGTACACTGTCCATCTCATGGATTGTTTACCACGACCTCTATACTGCCGTGAACATGTCGTACTCTATAAAACTGCCCATAAGTTATAACCCGGCGGATTAACAGCGTAGCTATAATATACGGGTTATAATATCTTTTATTTCAAACAAAACATGCTAAAATATACCTTTTCGACACAATTAGGGGTTAGGGTGTGGTTTGAAGTCAAACAAATGTCGAGAAAGTGTAAATAAAACGAAACGAAGATATGTACATTTCAATGAAGTTTATTAAGTATATAAAATTATCACACATGATACAATAAGTCTACTGTGTACATTATTTTCAGGTTATATAACTTAAAATCGCACAAGATTAACATTTTCAAACAACAGATAAACATCTTGCAATCGATCCCTCAAATATTACAGCTACCATATCATACCTTGGAATCATTAAATTTAGTTACATTTTTCATAATAGGATATACTATATGTATGTATTTGTTATGTAAGTACCCGTCTCACTTAATGCTTAATACTAAGTATGACACGAGAAACAAACTGAATAATTTTTCTAACTATACATGTACTGTACAACTTCACAAGATATTAATGAGATTTTATTTGCTAGAACACCATCATCACGAATGTTAACATATACAAACCAAACAAGGAAATCTTCTATGACTGCAATTGAAACATAAAATATAACAATACTGCTTAAAGTTAATGTTAAATTTGTAAAGAGAATAACAAACATTTGATTCAATTCATAGGAAAAACACTTGAGAAGTTATCACTGATTAACATCATTCATACGTTTTAAGGTAATAAAAATATTAACCCCGTACTGAATACGACGTCGACTGTTGAGTACTTCTTCTTCTTTCTGCGGTGGGGTTTTCTTTTATTTATGTTTTGTAACTTGTAACAGGGCGAGCGAACGAACTGATAGATCACCTGGTGGAAAGTTACTGCCGCCGCGCATGAACATCTTTCTGTTTTTCTTTGGGAGGAGTACTGTGTTTTAAACACAATACTTTCTGAAGATTGTTTGGAACATTGGCTTTTATATATATCATTTACGTCTTTTGCGCACGTTTTTATTATTTTATTCGTTTTTAATAGTATTTTTCTATCTCTTCTGTTTCCTTCCCAGATATGTTTTTATTTACTTCATGATCTCTTTTATTATTATATTTGTCTTCTTTCTAAAATTTTGATCTATCAGCACTAAAAATACTTTTCTTTCTTTGCTTATTATTGCTATAATGGTTAACTATACCTTCTCTTCTATACTTCTACCTGTCTTTCCATTTACTTTTTCTATCATATTTTATCTATATCGTCAAAATCAAGAGTTCTCTATAATGTTGTGAGGAGCTCTGGGTACGTTTTCATTTTTACATTCTTCTACATTGTAATCTGTGACTTCATCGTTTTGTACTATCTCTTGATCTTCTAGATTTATTTCCGTTATATTTTTCATCTCTGCAGGATCCAAAAAGAACCACTTGCTCTCCACACTGTTGTGATCCCACAATTCCTCGACGTTAAGGACCGCTTGTTTGATCTTTTGGTCATTGGATTTGTTCTATTGCCATTAGTTCATTTATTTTCCTTATTTCTATTGTTTTTTGATTTCTTCGTGTCTATAAGACTTATAGGACTTCTACTTCTGTCTCTTATAGACCTTTTATTTCCTCGGTCAAGTTGCCGATTCTTGTTTTCGTATATTTTTTTATTGTTGTAAGAATATCTGTCACACTCACGATTTTCAGTAGCAGTAGCCAGAGGTACAGCTTCCTGTTCTTTAATCAATTCTTGTATATGAACTGCAGTTTTACCCATAGTTTTATCAACTTTTTCAACTGGAGATTTTTGTTTAAAATGTTCTGTACTACGAGTAGGTGAAAACGATCTTGGAGGTGGCTTTAAAAACACGGGCTCGTCGAATGGATCTCTTAGAACTATAGTTTTTATTATTCTCACATCACAGAGAGGGCGATACCTTTCATCGACTATAACACTATTTAGTTTACATAAAACTTCATAGCCTGTTATTAATTCACCAAAAACACAAAATCCCTCATCTAAAAACTCTAATTCTGAAGCCAAAGTAAAACAGAACCGCGAGCCAATCATCATGTCTCCTTTGTATATTTTACCGATCATTGAAACTAAACCCATAGCATTATGACTAATTTTGGGTACTTTCTCACAGGAGAAGAGTTGCCATTCAGGCCCCTTTAGCAACCCAAACAAGGATTGTCCTACCGTGTTTTCACCAGATGGATCACTAGTTTCAGCTATAAAGCCACTTCGAACATAATTAAATAAATTGAAGTCGTAGTAGTTCATTTTGCACAGTTTCAAAAAGTTAAAACATGTTAAAGGTCGCTCTTTTAAGTACAAACCCACTATGACGCTTCCAAGATTGGTTTCAATAACAACGGCCATTGTACAGGGAGTTTTGAGTCTTTACGTTTAATTAACACTTGTAAAGTTCAAACTTTAAAGTATTCAATAAACTAGTTTTGTTGTGACGTACTTTGACTTGTTTTCACGGATCACACAGACCGACTGTTTAGGGAATGGGCTTGAGCTACTTTTTATAGTTTTATGGCCAATAGTTTAACACGATCGACTGATAATTACCTGTCCTAATTACCTTTAACCGTATAATGCAAATATAGATAAGGGAAAGATTTTTTTACCTTAACATTCGAACAAGGCACGTTCAATTTTGAATGTATTGTCTTGATCTATTGTGTGTCCAACACAATAGAATAAGGCCAATCGACTGAAAACAATTGCATACCTGGAAATCTTAGTAAGTCAAAAGTCCTAACTACCTCTTAATACGCGATACTTTAAATCAAAATGTCCTATACTGTAACACATATATTGCTCAAATAATTATATCACTAAAATGTAACGGCTTCTTATATTGAATCGTTTTGGTTTTGATATAAATGTGTTAGACCGTTTGCGATAAACATAAACATAACTTGTGTAATTGTTTGTTGATTAATAAAAATATAGTTAAAAAATCTTATACCTACCAGAATTTCAACGGACGATTAGTAAACATATTCTCATTCAGTCGGGATATTTTTTTCTAAGTAGAATGTTTTCTACTTGGAAAAAAACGGATTTGTCATATTTTTTTTAGTTTTGAAAGTGTAACTTTTTGAGAAAATGATTCAACACTTAAAAATTTTGACAAATACTCCAATTTTTAAGTATTTTGTAATATAATAATGTAATATGATAATAATCGTTCCTTTGATCTCTTTATAAAGATTTCAGTCTCAATTTCGTTTCTGCAAAAATGTCCTAGAAATGTTAGAGTTCGAAATGAGCACGTGTTTGTTTTTTGGCTTGCAATAAGGGACGGTTAGAGGACAATATAACGGTTTAATCGTTACAGCTGGCTATTATAAAGTTCAAAATATCTTGTTCCAGCAACTCCAACCGGTTGAAGACCGAAAAATGTCCACTACAAGTACTAAACGTCAACGTGTTGATGAAGATGAACTACGTAATTTTGAGCAGCTACCTAGGCTTTTAGTTTTGAGTCCCGGTCAATTAGAGTAATCATTTATCCGAATCTATAACATAAAATAATTAATATTACTTAAAACCACGTATGGAACTATGAACATACCTATTAGTTAATGTACCACGCAATTTGTAGTTCAATACGGTCGTTAAATAATGTCAATATTAATTAAGCAACGGTAAAAAAACGAGCCAATTCGTAATCATTTTTAATTACATCCTTATCAATACGTGTCGGACGGAGGAAAGGGACTCTTTGATGAAACGATACATTTCATGCGACAAATATTTTACGAATAGTTTATTATAAGACTTCAGTTAGTAGAAACTTTTTTAGAACGTTAAATCGACATTTTTAACTCTGCTACTACTGTTAGCTACTACAATCGAAAACTTTTGTAAGAAAAAGTTGAGTGTATCGTCAAAACGAAGCTATTTATACAAAATTAACTTGATAGTAACCAAATGCCAAAATGTTCCCGGGAATCCTAGACTGTTATAGCATTTGGAGATCAAAAAAAATCACAGCAGCAGCGGCAGCAGCATAGTAATGAATTTAAAAGGAAAACTGTAACAGTTAAATGGGTTTTAGGCGAAAAGACAACTTGTCGAAAATATATTGGATTCGTTGTAAGTTAATGTTTCAATCGTTTTATTTAAAAAAATTCAATATCATTTGTTTTTGTTGGATTTATTTTCACGCAATGAGGATTTCTACGTTAAAGCTGCTAGCTGTAATGCATAGAACAGTATATTCTCCTCTAACCGTACCGTAAGGACAGTCAAGAAACGATTCCTTGATCTTTTACGAGTATAATTCACGCAAGTCCAATCCACTCACAACCATTCAACTCACTAAACAAACTTGGGCTAATTCGTTTAAAAATTACTTGGCAAGAAAACGTCCCGATGAAATAAGAAAATGTTTACTAACCACCTTTTGAATCTTACAATATTTTTATTAATTAGCAAATAATCAAACGATTTAACTCATTTATATCAAAATAGTACCTACATGTCAGTATTATAAACCATTAGTAGTAAGTATATTATACCTGTGTATTAGAGTGCAGGACATTATTATTTAAAATATTGTCTTTTTAGAGGTAGACTCGTAAAACTCGTGACTTACATAATTAGATTTCCAGGTATACAATCTCTGTCGGCCGATCGGCTTAAAGTATTATGTTGGACATACAATACCTAAAGATAATAAATTTAAAATTGCTCATCCCTCATTCTTACGAGGGTCTCTTACTAGCTTTCTCAAGTTAGAAACAAGAATTCTTAAATTCATTTAAGTTTGTATTATACAGCGTTTACAGATAATTTTGTTTATTTTCGCCACGCTTGAGAAGAGTTGCCATTCAGGTCCCTTAAGTAACCCAAACATGGATTGTCCTCCGGAGCCTAGATCTGATGTATCATCTGTTTCACTTATAAAGTATTAAGTGAAGCCTGAAGGGGTCCGCATGGTTTAATAACAGCATTTCTCAAATCACACCCTTTTCAGACGCGGAGTGGCGCACCATGTAGTTTTAGTCGGTCCGATTCCGACGAACCACCCTTTCGCGAAACCCGGTGGGGTGATAGCCCACGGAGTAACTTTCTGGTGGCGTTGAGTGTTATCATCTACCATTTACCCAAATACCTTACTGATGGTAGTGCCGCACTTTGGTTCGTTAATCTTGACTAATACGACACATATATATACTCGTATTACACACCTGGCTAAAGCCACATACATAGTAAATTAAAATGTAGCCCTTCAAACGTTGAGGAAATTTGTCAACATCCACTCTCTTCTTTGAAAAATGATAATTGTACACTGTCCATCTCATGGATTGTTTACCACGACCTCTATACTGCCGTGAACATGTCGTACTCTATAAAACTGCCCATAAGTTATAACCCGGCGGATTAACAGCGTAGCTATAATATACGGGTTATAATATCTTTTATTTCAAACAAAACATGCTAAAATATACCTTTTCGACACAATTAGGGGTTAGGGTGTGGTTTGAAGTCAAACAAATGTCGAGAAAGTGTAAATAAAACGAAACGAAGATATGTACATTTCAATGAAGTTTATTAAGTATATAAAATTATCACACATGATACAATAAGTCTACTGTGTACATTATTTTCAGGTTATATAACTTAAAATCGCACAAGATTAACATTTTCAAACAACAGATAAACATCTTGCAATCGATCCCTCAAATATTACAGCTACCATATCATACCTTGGAATCATTAAATTTAGTTACATTTTTCATAATAGGATATACTATATGTATGTATTTGTTATGTAAGTACCCGTCTCACTTAATGCTTAATACTAAGTATGACACGAGAAACAAACTGAATAATTTTTCTAACTATACATGTACTGTACAACTTCACAAGATATTAATGAGATTTTATTTGCTAGAACACCATCATCACGAATGTTAACATATACAAACCAAACAAGGAAATCTTCTATGACTGCAATTGAAACATAAAATATAACAATACTGCTTAAAGTTAATGTTAAATTTGTAAAGAGAATAACAAACATTTGATTCAATTCATAGGAAAAACACTTGAGAAGTTATCACTGATTAACATCATTCATACGTTTTAAGGTAATAAAAATATTAACCCCGTACTGAATACGACGTCGACTGTTGAGTACTTCTTCTTCTTTCTGCGGTGGGGTTTTCTTTTATTTATGTTTTGTAACTTGTAACAGGGCGAGCGAACGAACTGATAGATCACCTGGTGGAAAGTTACTGCCGCCGCGCATGAACATCTTTCTGTTTTTCTTTGGGAGGAGTACTGTGTTTTAAACACAATACTTTCTGAAGATTGTTTGGAACATTGGCTTTTATATATATCATTTACGTCTTTTGCGCACGTTTTTATTATTTTATTCGTTTTTAATAGTATTTTTCTATCTCTTCTGTTTCCTTCCCAGATATGTTTTTATTTACTTCATGATCTCTTTTATTATTATATTTGTCTTCTTTCTAAAATTTTGATCTATCAGCACTAAAAATACTTTTCTTTCTTTGCTTATTATTGCTATAATGGTTAACTATACCTTCTCTTCTATACTTCTACCTGTCTTTCCATTTACTTTTCTATCATATTTTATCTATATCGTCAAAATCAAGAGTTCTCTATAATGTTGTGAGGAGCTCTGGGTACGTTTTCATTTTTACATTCTTCTACATTGTAATCTGTGACTTCATCGTTTTGTACTATCTCTTGATCTTCTAGATTTATTTCCGTTATATTTTTCATCTCTGCAGGATCCAAAAAGAACCACTTGCTCTCCACACTGTTGTGATCCCACAATTCCTCGACGTTAAGGACCGCTTGTTTGATCTTTTGGTCATTGGATTTGTTCTATTGCCATTAGTTCATTTATTTTCCTTATTTCTATTGTTTTTTGATTTCTTCGTGTCTATAAGACTTATAGGACTTCTACTTCTGTCTCTTATAGACCTTTTATTTCCTCGGTCAAGTTGCCGATTCTTGTTTTCGTATATTTTTTTATTGTTGTAAGAATATCTGTCACACTCACGATTTTCAGTAGCAGTAGCCAGAGGTACAGCTTCCTGTTCTTTAATCAATTCTTGTATATGAACTGCAGTTTTACCCATAGTTTTATCAACTTTTTCAACTGGAGATTTTTGTTTAAAATGTTCTGTACTACGAGTAGGTGAAAGTGATCTTGGAGGTGGCTTTAAAAACACGGGCTCGTCGAATGGATCTCTTAGAACTATAGTTTTTATTATTCTCACATCACAGAGAGGGCGATACCTTTCATCGACTATAACACTATTTAGTTTACATAAAACTTCATAGCCTGTTATTAATTCACCAAAAACACAAAATCCCTCATCTAAAAACTCTAATTCTGAAGCCAAAGTAAAACAGAACCGCGAGCCAATCATCATGTCTCCTTTGTATATTTTACCGATCATTGAAACTAAACCCATAGCATTATGACTAATTTTGGGTACTTTCTCACAGGAGAAGAGTTGCCATTCAGGCCCCTTTAGCAACCCAAACAAGGATTGTCCTACCGTGTTTTCACCAGATGGATCACTAGTTTCAGCTATAAAGCCACTTCGAACATAATTAAATAAATTGAAGTCGTAGTAGTTCATTTTGCACAGTTTCAAAAAGTTAAAACATGTTAAAGGTCGCTCTTTTAAGTACAAACCCACTATGACGCTTCCAAGATTGGTTTCAATAACAACGGCCATTGTACAGGGAGTTTTGAGTCTTTACGTTTAATTAACACTTGTAAAGTTCAAACTTTAAAGTATTCAATAAACTAGTTTTGTTGTGACGTACTTTGACTTGTTTTCACGGATCACACAGACCGACTGTTTAGGGAATGGGCTTGAGCTACTTTTTATAGTTTTATGGCCAATAGTTTAACACGATCGACTGATAATTACCTGTCCTAATTACCTTTAACCGTATAATGCAAATATAGATAAGGGAAAGATTTTTTTACCTTAACATTCGAACAAGGCACGTTCAATTTTGAATGTATTGTCTTGATCTATTGTGTGTCCAACACAATAGAATAAGGCCAATCGACTGAAAACAATTGCATACCTGGAAATCTTAGTAAGTCAAAAGTCCTAACTACCTCTTAATACGCGATACTTTAAATCAAAATGTCCTATACTGTAACACATATATTGCTCAAATAATTATATCACTAAAATGTAACGGCTTCTTATATTGAATCGTTTTGGTTTTGATATAAATGTGTTAGACCGTTTGCGATAAACATAAACATAACTTGTGTAATTGTTTGTTGATTAATAAAAATATAGTTAAAAAATCTTATACCTACCAGAATTTCAACGGACGATTAGTAAACATATTCTCATTCAGTCGGGATATTTTTTTCTAAGTAGAATGTTTTCTACTTGGAAAAAAACGGATTTGTCATATTTTTTTTAGTTTTGAAAGTGTAACTTTTTGAGAAAATGATTCAACACTTAAAAATTTTGACAAATACTCCAATTTTTAAGTATTTTGTAATATAATAATGTAATATGATAATAATCGTTCCTTTGATCTCTTTATAAAGATTTCAGTCTCAATTTCGTTTCTGCAAAAATGTCCTAGAAATGTTAGAGTTCGAAATGAGCACGTGTTTGTTTTTTGGCTTGCAATAAGGGACGGTTAGAGGACAATATAACGGTTTAATCGTTACAGCTGGCTATTATAAAGTTCAAAATATCTTGTTCCAGCAACTCCAACCGGTTGAAGACCGAAAAATGTCCACTACAAGTACTAAACGTCAACGTGTTGATGAAGATGAACTACGTAATTTTGAGCAGCTACCTAGGCTTTTAGTTTTGAGTCCCGGTCAATTAGAGTAATCATTTATCCGAATCTATAACATAAAATAATTAATATTACTTAAAACCACGTATGGAACTATGAACATACCTATTAGTTAATGTACCACGCAATTTGTAGTTCAATACGGTCGTTAAATAATGTCAATATTAATTAAGCAACGGTAAAAAAACGAGCCAATTCGTAATCATTTTTAATTACATCCTTATCAATACGTGTCGGACGGAGAAAAGGGACTCTTTGATGAAACGATACATTTCATGCGACAAATATTTTACGAATAGTTTATTATAAGACTTCAGTTAGTAGAAACTTTTTTAGAACGTTAAATCGACATTTTTAACTCTGCTACTACTGTTAGCTACTACAATCGAAAACTTTTGTAAGAAAAAGTTGAGTGTATCGTCAAAACGAAGCTATTTATACAAAATTAACTTGATAGTAACCAAATGCCAAAATGTTCCCGGGAATCCTAGACTGTTATAGCATTTGGAGATCAAAAAAAATCACAGCAGCAGCGGCAGCAGCATAGTAATGAATTTAAAAGGAAAACTGTAACAGTTAAATGGGTTTTAGGCGAAAAGACAACTTGTCGAAAATATATTGGATTCGTTGTAAGTTAATGTTTCAATCGTTTTATTTAAAAAAATTCAATATCATTTGTTTTTGTTGGATTTATTTTCACGCAATGAGGATTTCTACGTTATAGCTGCTAGCTGTAATGCATAGAACAGTATATTCTCCTCTAACCGTACCGTAAGGACAGTCAAGAAACGATTCCTTGATCTTTTACGAGTATAATTCACGCAAGTCCAATCCACTCACAACCATTCAACTCACTAAACAAACTTGGGCTAATTCGTTTAAAAATTACTTGGCAAGAAAACGTCCCGATGAAATAAGAAAATGTTTACTAACCACCTTTTGAATCTTACAATATTTTTATTAATTAGCAAATAATCAAACGATTTAACTCATTTATATCAAAATAGTACCTACATGTCAGTATTATAAACCATTAGTAGTAAGTATATTATACCTGTGTATTAGAGTGCAGGACATTATTATTTAAAATATTGTCTTTTTAGAGGTAGACTCGTAAAACTCGTGACTTACATAATTAGATTTCCAGGTATACAATCTCTGTCGGCCGATCGGCTTAAAGTATTATGTTGGACATACAATACCTAAAGATAATAAATTTAAAATTGCTCATCCCTCATTCTTACGAGGGTCTCTTACTAGCTTTCTCAAGTTAGAAACAAGAATTCTTAAA
Source organism: Hypercompe scribonia (assembly GCA_949316085.1). Taxonomy (NCBI): domain Eukaryota; kingdom Metazoa; phylum Arthropoda; class Insecta; order Lepidoptera; family Erebidae; genus Hypercompe; species Hypercompe scribonia. Next base: position 9,248,868 of record OX438981.1, on the reverse strand, counting down.
TTCATTTAAGTTTGTATTATACAGCGTTTACAGATAATTTTGTTTATTTTCGCCACGCTTGAGAAGAGTTGCCATTCAGGTCCCTTAAGTAACCCAAACATGGATTGTCCTCCGGAGCCTAGATCTGATGTATCATCTGTTTCACTTATAAAGTATTAAGTGAAGCCTGAAGGGGTCCGCATGGTTTAATAACAGCATTTCTCAAATCACACCCTTTTCAGACGCGGAGTGGCGCACCATGTAGTTTTAGTCGGTCCGATTCCGACGAACCACCCTTTCGCGAAACCCGGTGGGGTGATAGCCCACGGAGTAACTTTCTGGTGGCGTTGAGTGTTATCATCTACCATTTACCCAAATACCTTACTGATGGTAGTGCCGCACTTTGGTTCGTTAATCTTGACTAATACGACACATATATATACTCGTATTACACACCTGGCTAAAGCCACATACATAGTAAATTAAAATGTAGCCCTTCAAACGTTGAGGAAATTTGTCAACATCCACTCTCTTCTTTGAAAAATGATAATTGTACACTGTCCATCTCATGGATTGTTTACCACGACCTCTATACTGCCGTGAACATGTCGTACTCTATAAAACTGCCCATAAGTTATAACCCGGCGGATTAACAGCGTAGCTATAATATACGGGTTATAATATCTTTTATTTCAAACAAAACATGCTAAAATATACCTTTTCGACACAATTAGGGGTTAGGGTGTGGTTTGAAGTCAAACAAATGTCGAGAAAGTGTAAATAAAACGAAACGAAGATATGTACATTTCAATGAAGTTTATTAAGTATATAAAATTATCACACATGATACAATAAGTCTACTGTGTACATTATTTTCAGGTTATATAACTTAAAATCGCACAAGATTAACATTTTCAAACAACAGATAAACATCTTGCAATCGATCCCTCAAATATTACAGCTACCATATCATACCTTGGAATCATTAAATTTAGTTACATTTTTCATAATAGGATATACTATATGTATGTATTTGTTATGTAAGTACCCGTCTCACTTAATGCTTAATACTAAGTATGACACGAGAAACAAACTGAATAATTTTTCTAACTATATATGTACTGTACAACTTCACAAGATATTAATGAGATTTTATTTGCTAGAACACCATCATCACGAATGTTAACATATACAAACCAAACAAGGAAATCTTCTATGACTGCAATTGAAACATAAAATATAACAATACTGCTTAAAGTTAATGTTAAATTTGTAAAGAGAATAACAAACATTTGATTCAATTCATAGGAAAAACACTTGAGAAGTTATCACTGATTAACATCATTCATACGTTTTAAGGTAATAAAAATATTAACCCCGTACTGAATACGACGTCGACTGTTGAGTACTTCTTCTTCTTTCTGCGGTGGGGTTTTCTTTTATTTATGTTTTGTAACTTGTAACAGGGCGAGCGAACGAACTGATAGATCACCTGGTGGAAAGTTACTGCCGCCGCGCATGAACATCTTTCTGTTTTTCTTTGGGAGGAGTACTGTGTTTTAAACACAATACTTTCTGAAGATTGTTTGGAACATTGGCTTTTATATATATCATTTACGTCTTTTGCGCACGTTTTTATTATTTTATTCGTTTTTAATAGTATTTTTCTATCTCTTCTGTTTCCTTCCCAGATATGTTTTTATTTACTTCATGATCTCTTTTATTATTATATTTGTCTTCTTTCTAAAATTTTGATCTATCAGCACTAAAAATACTTTTCTTTCTTTGCTTATTATTGCTATAATGGTTAACTATACCTTCTCTTCTATACTTCTACCTGTCTTTCCATTTACTTTTTCTATCATATTTTATCTATATCGTCAAAATCAAGAGTTCTCTATAATGTTGTGAGGAGCTCTGGGTACGTTTTCATTTTTATCATAAAATACATACATACATTGTAATCTGTGACTTCATCGTTTTGTACTATCTCTTGATCTTCTAGATTTATTTCCGTTATATTTTTCATCTCTGCAGGATCCAAAAAGAACCACTTGCTCTCCACACTGTTGTGATCCCACAATTCCTCGACGTTAAGGACCGCTTGTTTGATCTTTTGGTCATTGGATTTGTTCTATTGCCATTAGTTCATTTATTTTCCTTATTTCTATTGTTTTTTGATTTCTTCGTGTCTATAAGACTTATAGGACTTCTACTTCTGTCTCTTATAGACCTTTTATTTCCTCGGTCAAGTTGCCGATTCTTGTTTTCGTATATTTTTTTATTGTTGTAAGAATATCTGTCACACTCACGATTTTCAGTAGCAGTAGCCAGAGGTACAGCTTCCTGTTCTTTAATCAATTCTTGTATATGAACTGCAGTTTTACCCATAGTTTTATCAACTTTTTCAACTGGAGATTTTTGTTTAAAATGTTCTGTACTACGAGTAGGTGAAAGTGATCTTGGAGGTGGCTTTAAAAACACGGGCTCGTCGAATGGATCTCTTAGAACTATAGTTTTTATTATTCTCACATCACAGAGAGGGCGATACCTTTCATCGACTATAACACTATTTAGTTTACATAAAACTTCATAGCCTGTTATTAATTCACCAAAAACACAAAATCCCTCATCTAAAAACTCTAATTCTGAAGCCAAAGTAAAACAGAACCGCGAGCCAATCATCATGTCTCCTTTGTATATTTTACCGATCATTGAAACTAAACCCATAGCATTATGACTAATTTTGGGTACTTTCTCACAGGAGAAGAGTTGCCATTCAGGCCCCTTTAGCAACCCAAACAAGGATTGTCCTACCGTGTTTTCACCAGATGGATCACTAGTTTCAGCTATAAAGCCACTTCGAACATAATTAAATAAATTGAAGTCGTAGTAGTTCATTTTGCACAGTTTCAAAAAGTTAAAACATGTTAAAGGTCGCTCTTTTAAGTACAAACCCACTATGACGCTTCCAAGATTGGTTTCAATAACAACGGCCATTGTACAGGGAGTTTTGAGTCTTTACGTTTAATTAACACTTGTAAAGTTCAAACTTTAAAGTATTCAATAAACTAGTTTTGTTGTGACGTACTTTGACTTGTTTTCACGGATCACACAGACCGACTGTTTAGGGAATGGGCTTGAGCTACTTTTTATAGTTTTATGGCCAATAGTTTAACACGATCGACTGATAATTACCTGTCCTAATTACCTTTAACCGTATAATGCAAATATAGATAAGGGAAAGATTTTTTTACCTTAACATTCGAACAAGGCACGTTCAATTTTGAATGTATTGTCTTGATCTATTGTGTGTCCAACACAATAGAATAAGGCCAATCGACTGAAAACAATTGCATACCTGGAAATCTTAGTAAGTCAAAAGTCCTAACTACCTCTTAATACGCGATACTTTAAATCAAAATGTCCTATACTGTAACACATATATTGCTCAAATAATTATATCACTAAAATGTAACGGCTTCTTATATTGAATCGTTTTGGTTTTGATATAAATGTGTTAGACCGTTTGCGATAAACATAAACATAACTTGTGTAATTGTTTGTTGATTAATAAAAATATAGTTAAAAAATCTTATACCTACCAGAATTTCAACGGACGATTAGTAAACATATTCTCATTCAGTCGGGATATTTTTTTCTAAGTAGAATGTTTTCTACTTGGAAAAAAACGGATTTGTCATATTTTTTTTAGTTTTGAAAGTGTAACTTTTTGAGAAAATGATTCAACACTTAAAAATTTTGACAAATACTCCAATTTTTAAGTATTTTGTAATATAATAATGTAATATGATAATAATCGTTCCTTTGATCTCTTTATAAAGATTTCAGTCTCAATTTCGTTTCTGCAAAAATGTCCTAGAAATGTTAGAGTTCGAAATGAGCACGTGTTTGTTTTTTGGCTTGCAATAAGGGACGGTTAGAGGACAATATAACGGTTTAATCGTTACAGCTGGCTATTATAAAGTTCAAAATATCTTGTTCCAGCAACTCCAACCGGTTGAAGACCGAAAAATGTCCACTACAAGTACTAAACGTCAACGTGTTGATGAAGATGAACTACGTAATTTTGAGCAGCTACCTAGGCTTTTAGTTTTGAGTCCCGGTCAATTAGAGTAATCATTTATCCGAATCTATAACATAAAATAATTAATATTACTTAAAACCACGTATGGAACTATGAACATACCTATTAGTTAATGTACCACGCAATTTGTAGTTCAATACGGTCGTTAAATAATGTCAATATTAATTAAGCAACGGTAAAAAAACGAGCCAATTCGTAATCATTTTTAATTACATCCTTATCAATACGTGTCGGACGGAGGAAAGGGACTCTTTGATGAAACGATACATTTCATGCGACAAATATTTTACGAATAGTTTATTATAAGACTTCAGTTAGTAGAAACTTTTTTAGAACGTTAAATCGACATTTTTAACTCTGCTACTACTGTTAGCTACTACAATCGAAAACTTTTGTAAGAAAAAGTTGAGTGTATCGTCAAAACGAAGCTATTTATACAAAATTAACTTGATAGTAACCAAATGCCAAAATGTTCCCGGGAATCCTAGACTGTTATAGCATTTGGAGATCAAAAAAAATCACAGCAGCAGCGGCAGCAGCATAGTAATGAATTTAAAAGGAAAACTGTAACAGTTAAATGGGTTTTAGGCGAAAAGACAACTTGTCGAAAATATATTGGATTCGTTGTAAGTTAATGTTTCAATCGTTTTATTTAAAAAAATTCAATATCATTTGTTTTTGTTGGATTTATTTTCACGCAATGAGGATTTCTACGTTATAGCTGCTAGCTGTAATGCATAGAACAGTATATTCTCCTCTAACCGTACCGTAAGGACAGTCAAGAAACGATTCCTTGATCTTTTACGAGTATAATTCACGCAAGTCCAATCCACTCACAACCATTCAACTCACTAAACAAACTTGGGCTAATTCGTTTAAAAATTACTTGGCAAGAAAACGTCCCGATGAAATAAGAAAATGTTTACTAACCACCTTTTGAATCTTACAATATTTTTATTAATTAGCAAATAATCAAACGATTTAACTCATTTATATCAAAATAGTACCTACATGTCAGTATTATAAACCATTAGTAGTAAGTATATTATACCTGTGTATTAGAGTGCAGGACATTATTATTTAAAATATTGTCTTTTTAGAGGTAGACTCGTAAAACTCGTGACTTACATAATTAGATTTCCAGGTATACAATCTCTGTCGGCCGATCGGCTTAAAGTATTATGTTGGACATACAATACCTAAAGATAATACATTTAAAATTGCTCATCCCTCATTCTTACGAGGGTCTCTTACTAGCTTTCTCAAGTTAGAAACAAGAATTCTTAAATTCATTTAAGTTTGTATTATACAGCGTTTACAGATAATTTTGTTTATTTTCGCCACGCTTGAGAAGAGTTGCCATTCAGGTCCCTTAAGTAACCCAAACATGGATTGTCCTCCGGAGCCTAGATCTGATGTCTCATCTGTTTCACTTATAAAGTATTAAGTGAAGCCTGAAGGGGTCCGCATGGTTTAATAACAGCATTTCTCAAATCACACCCTTTTCAGACGCGGAGTGGCGCACCATGTGGTTTTAGTCGGTCCGATTCCGACGCACCACCCTTTCGCGAAACCCGGTGGGGTGATGGCCTACGGAGTAACTTTCAGGTGGCGTTGAGTGTCATCATCTACATTTTACCCAAATACCTTACTGATGGTAGTGCCGCACTTTGGTTCGTTAATCTTGACTAATACGACACATATATATACTCGTATTACACACCTGGCTAAAGCCACATACATAGTAAATTAAAATGTAGCCCTTCAAACGTTGAGGAAATTTGTCAACATCCACTCTCTTCTTTGAAAAATGATAATTGTACACTGTCCATCTCATGGATTGTTTACCACGACCTCTATACTGCCGTGAACATGTCGTACTCTATAAAACTGCCCATAAGTTATAACCCGGCGGATTAACAGCGTAGCTATAATATACGGGTTATAATATCTTTTATTTCAAACAAAACATGCTAAAATATACCTTTTCGACACAATTAGGGGTTAGGGTGTGGTTTGAAGTCAAACAAATGTCGAGAAAGTGTAAATAAAACGAAACGAAGATATGTACATTTCAATGAAGTTTATTAAGTATATAAAATTATCACACATGATACAATAAGTCTACTGTGTACATTATTTTCAGGTTATATAACTTAAAATCGCACAAGATTAACATTTTCAAACAACAGATAAACATCTTGCAATCGATCCCTCAAATATTACAGCTACCATATCATACCTTGGAATCATTAAATTTAGTTACATTTTTCATAATAGGATATACTATATGTATGTATTTGTTATGTAAGTACCCGTCTCACTTAATGCTTAATACTAAGTATGACACGAGAAACAAACTGAATAATTTTTCTAACTATACATGTACTGTACAACTTCACAAGATATTAATGAGATTTTATTTGCTAGAACACCATCATCACGAATGTTAACATATACAAACCAAACAAGGAAATCTTCTATGACTGCAATTGAAACATAAAATATAACAATACTGCTTAAAGTTAATGTTAAATTTGTAAAGAGAATAACAAACATTTGATTCAATTCATAGGAAAAACACTTGAGAAGTTATCACTGATTAACATCATTCATACGTTTTAAGGTAATAAAAATATTAACCCCGTACTGAATACGACGTCGACTGTTGAGTACTTCTTCTTCTTTCTGCGGTGGGGTTTTCTTTTATTTATGTTTTGTAACTTGTAACAGGGCGAGCGAACGAACTGATAGATCACCTGGTGGAAAGTTACTGCCGCCGCGCATGAACATCTTTCTGTTTTTCTTTGGGAGGAGTACTGTGTTTTAAACACAATACTTTCTGAAGATTGTTTGGAACATTGGCTTTTATATATATCATTTACGTCTTTTGCGCACGTTTTTATTATTTTATTCGTTTTTAATAGTATTTTTCTATCTCTTCTGTTTCCTTCCCAGATATGTTTTTATTTACTTCATGATCTCTTTTATTATTATATTTGTCTTCTTTCTAAAATTTTGATCTATCAGCACTAAAAATACTTTTCTTTCTTTGCTTATTATTGCTATAATGGTTAACTATACCTTCTCTTCTATACTTCTACCTGTCTTTCCATTTACTTTTTCTATCATATTTTATCTATATCGTCAAAATCAAGAGTTCTCTATAATGTTGTGAGGAGCTCTGGGTACGTTTTCATTTTTACATTCTTCTACATTGTAATCTGTGACTTCATCGTTTTGTACTATCTCTTGATCTTCTAGATTTATTTCCGTTATATTTTTCATCTCTGCAGGATCCAAAAAGAACCACTTGCTCTCCACACTGTTGTGATCCCACAATTCCTCGACGTTAAGGACCGCTTGTTTGATCTTTTGGTCATTGGATTTGTTCTATTGCCATTAGTTCATTTATTTTCCTTATTTCTATTGTTTTTTGATTTCTTCGTGTCTATAAGACTTATAGGACTTCTACTTCTGTCTCTTATAGACCTTTTATTTCCTCGGTCAAGTTGCCGATTCTTGTTTTCGTATATTTTTTTATTGTTGTAAGAATATCTGTCACACTCACGATTTTCAGTAGCAGTAGCCAGAGGTACAGCTTCCTGTTCTTTAATCAATTCTTGTATATGAACTGCAGTTTTACCCATAGTTTTATCAACTTTTTCAACTGGAGATTTTTGTTTAAAATGTTCTGTACTACGAGTAGGTGAAAGTGATCTTGGAGGTGGCTTTAAAAACACGGGCTCGTCGAATGGATCTCTTAGAACTATAGTTTTTATTATTCTCACATCACAGAGAGGGCGATACCTTTCATCGACTATAACACTATTTAGTTTACATAAAACTTCATAGCCTGTTATTAATTCACCAAAAACACAAAATCCCTCATCTAAAAACTCTAATTCTGAAGCCAAAGTAAAACAGAACCGCGAGCCAATCATCATGTCTCCTTTGTATATTTTACCGATCATTGAAACTAAACCCATAGCATTATGACTAATTTTGGGTACTTTCTCACAGGAGAAGAGTTGCCATTCAGGCCCCTTTAGCAACCCAAACAAGGATTGTCCTACCGTGTTTTCACCAGATGGATCACTAGTTTCAGCTATAAAGCCACTTCGAACATAATTAAATAAATTGAAGTCGTAGTAGTTCATTTTGCACAGTTTCAAAAAGTTAAAACATGTTAAAGGTCGCTCTTTTAAGTACAAACCCACTATGACGCTTCCAAGATTGGTTTCAATAACAACGGCCATTGTACAGGGAGTTTTGAGTCTTTACGTTTAATTAACACTTGTAAAGTTCAAACTTTAAAGTATTCAATAAACTAGTTTTGTTGTGACGTACTTTGACTTGTTTTCACGGATCACACAGACCGACTGTTTAGGGAATGGGCTTGAGCTACTTTTTATAGTTTTATGGCCAATAGTTTAACACGATCGACTGATAATTACCTGTCCTAATTACCTTTAACCGTATAATGCAAATATAGATAAGGGAAAGATTTTTTTACCTTAACATTCGAACAAGGCACGTTCAATTTTGAATGTATTGTCTTGATCTATTGTGTGTCCAACACAATAGAATAAGGCCAATCGACTGAAAACAATTGCATACCTGGAAATCTTAGTAAGTCAAAAGTCCTAACTACCTCTTAATACGCGATACTTTAAATCAAAATGTCCTATACTGTAACACATATATTGCTCAAATAATTATATCACTAAAATGTAACGGCTTCTTATATTGAATCGTTTTGGTTTTGATATAAATGTGTTAGACCGTTTGCGATAAACATAAACATAACTTGTGTAATTGTTTGTTGATTAATAAAAATATAGTTAAAAAATCTTATACCTACCAGAATTTCAACGGACGATTAGTAAACATATTCTCATTCAGTCGGGATATTTTTTTCTAAGTAGAATGTTTTCTACTTGGAAAAAAACGGATTTGTCATATTTTTTTTAGTTTTGAAAGTGTAACTTTTTGAGAAAATGATTCAACACTTAAAAATTTTGACAAATACTCCAATTTTTAAGTATTTTGTAATATAATAATGTAATATGATAATAATCGTTCCTTTGATCTCTTTATAAAGATTTCAGTCTCAATTTCGTTTCTGCAAAAATGTCCTAGAAATGTTAGAGTTCGAAATGAGCACGTGTTTGTTTTTTGGCTTGCAATAAGGGACGGTTAGAGGACAATATAACGGTTTAATCGTTACAGCTGGCTATTATAAAGTTCAAAATATCTTGTTCCAGCAACTCCAACCGGTTGAAGACCGAAAAATGTCCACTACAAGTACTAAACGTCAACGTGTTGATGAAGATGAACTACGTAATTTTGAGCAGCTACCTAGGCTTTTAGTTTTGAGTCCCGGTCAATTAGAGTAATCATTTATCCGAATCTATAACATAAAATAATTAATATTACTTAAAACCACGTATGGAACTATGAACATACCTATTAGTTAATGTACCACGCAATTTGTAGTTCAATACGGTCGTTAAATAATGTCAATATTAATTAAGCAACGGTAAAAAAACGAGCCAATTCGTAATCATTTTTAATTACATCCTTATCAATACGTGTCGGACGGAGGAAAGGGACTCTTTGATGAAACGATACATTTCATGCGACAAATATTTTACGAATAGTTTATTATAAGACTTCAGTTAGTAGAAACTTTTTTAGAACGTTAAATCGACATTTTTAACTCTGCTACTACTGTTAGCTACTACAATCGAAAACTTTTGTAAGAAAAAGTTGAGTGTATCGTCAAAACGAAGCTATTTATACAAAATTAACTTGATAGTAACCAAATGCCAAAATGTTCCCGGGAATCCTAGACTGTTATAGCATTTGGAGATCAAAAAAAATCACAGCAGCAGCGGCAGCAGCATAGTAATGAATTTAAAAGGAAAACTGTAACAGTTAAATGGGTTTTAGGCGAAAAGACAACTTGTCGAAAATATATTGGATTCGTTGTAAGTTAATGTTTCAATCGTTTTATTTAAAAAAATTCAATATCATTTGTTTTTGTTGGATTTATTTTCACGCAATGAGGATTTCTACGTTATAGCTGCTAGCTGTAATGCATAGAACAGTATATTCTCCTCTAACCGTACCGTAAGGACAGTCAAGAAACGATTCCTTGATCTTTTACGAGTATAATTCACGCAAGTCCAATCCACTCACAACCATTCAACTCACTAAACAAACTTGGGCTAATTCGTTTAAAAATTACTTGGCAAGAAAACGTCCCGATGAAATAAGAAAATGTTTACTAACCACCTTTTGAATCTTACAATATTTTTATTAATTAGCAAATAATCAAACGATTTAACTCATTTATATCAAAATAGTACCTACATGTCAGTATTATAAACCATTAGTAGTAAGTATATTATACCTGTGTATTAGAGTGCAGGACATTATTATTTAAAATATTGTCTTTTTAGAGGTAGACTCGTAAAACTCGTGACTTACATAATTAGATTTCCAGGTATACAATCTCTGTCGGCCGATCGGCTTAAAGTATTATGTTGGACATACAATACCTAAAGATAATAAATTTAAAATTGCTCATCCCTCATTCTTACGAGGGTCTCTTACTAGCTTTCTCAAGTTAGAAACAAGAATTCTTAAATTCATTTAAGTTTGTATTATACAGCGTTTACAGATAATTTTGTTTATTTTCGCCACGCTTGAGAAGAGTTGCCATTCAGGTCCCTTAAGTAACCCAAACATGGATTGTCCTCCGGAGCCTAGATCTGATGTATCATCTGTTTCACTTATAAAGTATTAAGTGAAGCCTGAAGGGGTCCGCATGGTTTAATAACAGCATTTCTCAAATCACACCCTTTTCAGACGCGGAGTGGCGCACCATGTAGTTTTAGTCAGTCCGATTCCGACGAACCACCCTTTCGCGAAACCCGGTGGGGTGATAGCCCACGGAGTAACTTTCTGGTGGCGTTGAGTGTTATCATCTACCATTTACCCAAATACCTTACTGATGGTAGTGCCGCACTTTGGTTCGTTAATCTTGACTAATACGACACATATATATACTCGTATTACACACCTGGCTAAAGCCACATACATAGTAAATTAAAATGTAGCCCTTCAAACGTTGAGGAAATTTGTCAACATCCACTCTCTTCTTTGAAAAATGATAATTGTACACTGTCCATCTCATGGATTGTTTACCACGACCTCTATACTGCCGTGAACATGTCGTACTCTATAAAACTGCCCATAAGTTATAACCCGGCGGATTAACAGCGTAGCTATAATATACGGGTTATAATATCTTTTATTTCAAACAAAACATGCTAAAATATACCTTTTCGACACAATTAGGGGTTAGGGTGTGGTTTGAAGTCAAACAAATGTCGAGAAAGTGTAAATAAAACGAAACGAAGATATGTACATTTCAATGAAGTTTATTAAGTATATAAAATTATCACACATGATACAATAAGTCTACTGTGTACATTATTTTCAGGTTATATAACTTAAAATCGCACAAGATTAACATTTTCAAACAACAGATAAACATCTTGCAATCGATCCCTCAAATATTACAGCTACCATATCATACCTTGGAATCATTAAATTTAGTTACATTTTTCATAATAGGATATACTATATGTATGTATTTGTTATGTAAGTACCCGTCTCACTTAATGCTTAATACTAAGTATGACACGAGAAACAAACTGAATAATTTTTCTAACTATACATGTACTGTACAACTTCACAAGATATTAATGAGATTTTATTTGCTAGAACACCATCATCACGAATGTTAACATATACAAACCAAACAAGGAAATCTTCTATGACTGCAATTGAAACATAAAATATAACAATACTGCTTAAAGTTAATGTTAAATTTGTAAAGAGAATAACAAACATTTGATTCAATTCATAGGAAAAACACTTGAGAAGTTATCACTGATTAACATCATTCATACGTTTTAAGGTAATAAAAATATTAACCCCGTACTGAATACGACGTCGACTGTTGAGTACTTCTTCTTCTTTCTGCGGTGGGGTTTTCTTTTATTTATGTTTTGTAACTTGTAACAGGGCGAGCGAACGAACTGATAGATCACCTGGTGGAAAGTTACTGCCGCCGCGCATGAACATCTTTCTGTTTTTCTTTGGGAGGAGTACTGTGTTTTAAACACAATACTTTCTGAAGATTGTTTGGAACATTGGCTTTTATATATATCATTTACGTCTTTTGCGCACGTTTTTATTATTTTATTCGTTTTTAATAGTATTTTTCTATCTCTTCTGTTTCCTTCCCAGATATGTTTTTATTTACTTCATGATCTCTTTTATTATTATATTTGTCTTCTTTCTAAAATTTTGATCTATCAGCACTAAAAATACTTTTCTTTCTTTGCTTATTATTGCTATAATGGTTAACTATACCTTCTCTTCTATACTTCTACCTGTCTTTCCATTTACTTTTCTATCATATTTTATCTATATCGTCAAAATCAAGAGTTCTCTATAATGTTGTGAGGAGCTCTGGGTACGTTTTCATTTTTACATTCTTCTACATTGTAATCTGTGACTTCATCGTTTTGTACTATCTCTTGATCTTCTAGATTTATTTCCGTTATATTTTTCATCTCTGCAGGATCCAAAAAGAACCACTTGCTCTCCACACTGTTGTGATCCCACAATTCCTCGACGTTAAGGACCGCTTGTTTGATCTTTTGGTCATTGGATTTGTTCTATTGCCATTAGTTCATTTATTTTCCTTATTTCTATTGTTTTTTGATTTCTTCGTGTCTATAAGACTTATAGGACTTCTACTTCTGTCTCTTATAGACCTTTTATTTCCTCGGTCAAGTTGCCGATTCTTGTTTTCGTATATTTTTTTATTGTTGTAAGAATATCTGTCACACTCACGATTTTCAGTAGCAGTAGCCAGAGGTACAGCTTCCTGTTCTTTAATCAATTCTTGTATATGAACTGCAGTTTTACCCATAGTTTTATCAACTTTTTCAACTGGAGATTTTTGTTTAAAATGTTCTGTACTACGAGTAGGTGAAAGTGATCTTGGAGGTGGCTTTAAAAACACGGGCTCGTCGAATGGATCTCTTAGAACTATAGTTTTTATTATTCTCACATCACAGAGAGGGCGATACCTTTCATCGACTATAACACTATTTAGTTTACATAAAACTTCATAGCCTGTTATTAATTCACCAAAAACACAAAATCCCTCATCTAAAAACTCTAATTCTGAAGCCAAAGTAAAACAGAACCGCGAGCCAATCATCATGTCTCCTTTGTATATTTTACCGATCATTGAAACTAAACCCATAGCATTATGACTAATTTTGGGTACTTTCTCACAGGAGAAGAGTTGCCATTCAGGCCCCTTTAGCAACCCAAACAAGGATTGTCCTACCGTGTTTTCACCAGATGGATCACTAGTTTCAGCTATAAAGCCACTTCGAACATAATTAAATAAATTGAAGTCGTAGTAGTTCATTTTGCACAGTTTCAAAAAGTTAAAACATGTTAAAGGTCGCTCTTTTAAGTACAAACCCACTATGACGCTTCCAAGATTGGTTTCAATAACAACGGCCATTGTACAGGGAGTTTTGAGTCTTTACGTTTAATTAACACTTGTAAAGTTCAAACTTTAAAGTATTCAATAAACTAGTTTTGTTGTGACGTACTTTGACTTGTTTTCACGGATCACACAGACCGACTGTTTAGGGAATGGGCTTGAGCTACTTTTTATAGTTTTATGGCCAATAGTTTAACACGATCGACTGATAATTACCTGTCCTAATTACCTTTAACCGTATAATGCAAATATAGATAAGGGAAAGATTTTTTTACCTTAACATTCGAACAAGGCACGTTCAATTTTGAATGTATTGTCTTGATCTATTGTGTGTCCAACACAATAGAATAAGGCCAATCGACTGAAAACAATTGCATACCTGGAAATCTTAGTAAGTCAAAAGTCCTAACTACCTCTTAATACGCGATACTTTAAATCAAAATGTCCTATACTGTAACACATATATTGCTCAAATAATTATATCACTAAAATGTAACGGCTTCTTATATTGAATCGTTTTGGTTTTGATATAAATGTGTTAGACCGTTTGCGATAAACATAAACATAACTTGTGTAATTGTTTGTTGATTAATAAAAATATAGTTAAAAAATCTTATACCTACCAGAATTTCAACGGACGATTAGTAAACATATTCTCATTCAGTCGGGATATTTTTTTCTAAGTAGAATGTTTTCTACTTGGAAAAAAACGGATTTGTCATATTTTTTTTAGTTTTGAAAGTGTAACTTTTTGAGAAAATGATTCAACACTTAAAAATTTTGACAAATACTCCAATTTTTAAGTATTTTGTAATATAATAATGTAATATGATAATAATCGTTCCTTTGATCTCTTTATAAAGATTTCAGTCTCAATTTCGTTTCTGCAAAAATGTCCTAGAAATGTTAGAGTTCGAAATGAGCACGTGTTTGTTTTTTGGCTTGCAATAAGGGACGGTTAGAGGACAATATAACGGTTTAATCGTTACAGCTGGCTATTATAAAGTTCAAAATATCTTGTTCCAGCAACTCCAACCGGTTGAAGACCGAAAAATGTCCACTACAAGTACTAAACGTCAACGTGTTGATGAAGATGAACTACGTAATTTTGAGCAGCTACCTAGGCTTTTAGTTTTGAGTCCCGGTCAATTAGAGTAATCATTTATCCGAATCTATAACATAAAATAATTAATATTACTTAAAACCACGTATGGAACTATGAACATACCTATTAGTTAATGTACCACGCAATTTGTAGTTCAATACGGTCGTTAAATAATGTCAATATTAATTAAGCAACGGTAAAAAAACGAGCCAATTCGTAATCATTTTTAATTACATCCTTATCAATACGTGTCGGACGGAGGAAAGGGACTCTTTGATGAAACGATACATTTCATGCGACAAATATTTTACGAATAGTTTATTATAAGACTTCAGTTAGTAGAAACTTTTTTAGAACGTTAAATCGACATTTTTAACTCTGCTACTACTGTTAGCTACTACAATCGAAAACTTTTGTAAGAAAAAGTTGAGTGTATCGTCAAAACGAAGCTATTTATACAAAATTAACTTGATAGTAACCAAATGCCAAAATGTTCCCGGGAATCCTAGACTGTTATAGCATTTGGAGATCAAAAAAAATCACAGCAGCAGCGGCAGCAGCATAGTAATGAATTTAAAAGGAAAACTGTAACAGTTAAATGGGTTTTAGGCGAAAAGACAACTTGTCGAAAATATATTGGATTCGTTGTAAGTTAATGTTTCAATCGTTTTATTTAAAAAAATTCAATATCATTTGTTTTTGTTGGATTTATTTTCACGCAATGAGGATTTCTACGTTATAGCTGCTAGCTGTAATGCATAGAACAGTATATTCTCCTCTAACCGTACCGTAAGGACAGTCAAGAAACGATTCCTTGATCTTTTACGAGTATAATTCACGCAAGTCCAATCCACTCACAACCATTCAACTCACTAAACATACTTGGGCTAATTCGTTTAAAAATTACTTGGCAAGAAAACGTCCCGATGAAATAAGAAAATGTTTACTAACCACCTTTTGAATCTTACAATATTTTTATTAATTAGCAAATAATCAAACGATTTAACTCATTTATATCAAAATAGTACCTACATGTCAGTATTATAAACCATTAGTAGTAAGTATATTATACCTGTGTATTAGAGTGCAGGACATTATTATTTAAAATATTGTCTTTTTAGAGGTAGACTCGTAAAACTCGTGACTTACATAATTAGATTTCCAGGTATACAATCTCTGTCGGCCGATCGGCTTAAAGTATTATGTTGGACATACAATACCTAAAGATAATAAATTTAAAATTGCTCATCCCTCATTCTTACGAGGGTCTCTTACTAGCTTTCTCAAGTTAGAAACAAGAATTCTTAAATTCATTTAAGTTTGTATTATACAGCGTTTACAGATAATTTTGTTTATTTTCGCCACGCTTGAGAAGAGTTGCCATTCAGGTCCCTTAAGTAACCCAAACATGGATTGTCCTCCGGAGCCTAGATCTGATGTATCATCTGTTTCACTTATAAAGTATTAAGTGAAGCCTGAAGGGGTCCGCATGGTTTAATAACAGCATTTCTCAAATCACACCCTTTTCAGACGCGGAGTGGCGCACCATGTAGTTTTAGTCGGTCCGATTCCGACGAACCACCCTTTCGCGAAACCCGGTGGGGTGATAGCCCACGGAGTAACTTTCTGGTGGCGTTGAGTGTTATCATCTACCATTTACCCAAATACCTTACTGATGGTAGTGCCGCACTTTGGTTCGTTAATCTTGACTAATACGACACATATATATACTCGTATTACACACCTGGCTAAAGCCACATACATAGTAAATTAAAATGTAGCCCTTCAAACGTTGAGGAAATTTGTCAACATCCACTCTCTTCTTTGAAAAATGATAATTGTACACTGTCCATCTCATGGATTGTTTACCACGACCTCTATACTGCCGTGAACATGTCGTACTCTATAAAACTGCCCATAAGTTATAACCCGGCGGATTAACAGCGTAGCTATAATATACGGGTTATAATATCTTTTATTTCAAACAAAACATGCTAAAATATACCTTTTCGACACAATTAGGGGTTAGGGTGTGGTTTGAAGTCAAACAAATGTCGAGAAAGTGTAAATAAAACGAAACGAAGATATGTACATTTCAATGAAGTTTATTAAGTATATAAAATTATCACACATGATACAATAAGTCTACTGTGTACATTATTTTCAGGTTATATAACTTAAAATCGCACAAGATTAACATTTTCAAACAACAGATAAACATCTTGCAATCGATCCCTCAAATATTACAGCTACCATATCATACCTTGGAATCATTAAATTTAGTTACATTTTTCATAATAGGATATACTATATGTATGTATTTGTTATGTAAGTACCCGTCTCACTTAATGCTTAATACTAAGTATGACACGAGAAACAAACTGAATAATTTTTCTAACTATACATGTACTGTACAACTTCACAAGATATTAATGAGATTTTATTTGCTAGAACACCATCATCACGAATGTTAACATATACAAACCAAACAAGGAAATCTTCTATGACTGCAATTGAAACATAAAATATAACAATACTGCTTAAAGTTAATGTTAAATTTGTAAAGAGAATAACAAACATTTGATTCAATTCATAGGAAAAACACTTGAGAAGTTATCACTGATTAACATCATTCATACGTTTTAAGGTAATAAAAATATTAACCCCGTACTGAATACGACGTCGACTGTTGAGTACTTCTTCTTCTTTCTGCGGTGGGGTTTTCTTTTATTTATGTTTTGTAACTTGTAACAGGGCGAGCGAACGAACTGATAGATCACCTGGTGGAAAGTTACTGCCGCCGCGCATGAACATCTTTCTGTTTTTCTTTGGGAGGAGTACTGTGTTTTAAACACAATACTTTCTGAAGATTGTTTGGAACATTGGCTTTTATATATATCATTTACGTCTTTTGCGCACGTTTTTATTATTTTATTCGTTTTTAATAGTATTTTTCTATCTCTTCTGTTTCCTTCCCAGATATGTTTTTATTTACTTCATGATCTCTTTTATTATTATATTTGTCTTCTTTCTAAAATTTTGATCTATCAGCACTAAAAATACTTTTCTTTCTTTGCTTATTATTGCTATAATGGTTAACTATACCTTCTCTTCTATACTTCTACCTGTCTTTCCATTTACTTTTTCTATCATATTTTATCTATATCGTCAAAATCAAGAGTTCTCTATAATGTTGTGAGGAGCTCTGGGTACGTTTTCATTTTTACATTCTTCTACATTGTAATCTGTGACTTCATCGTTTTGTACTATCTCTTGATCTTCTAGATTTATTTCCGTTATATTTTTCATCTCTGCAGGATCCAAAAAGAACCACTTGCTCTCCACACTGTTGTGATCCCACAATTCCTCGACGTTAAGGACCGCTTGTTTGATCTTTTGGTCATTGGATTTGTTCTATTGCCATTAGTTCATTTATTTTCCTTATTTCTATTGTTTTTTGATTTCTTCGTGTCTATAAGACTTATAGGACTTCTACTTCTGTCTCTTATAGACCTTTTATTTCCTCGGTCAAGTTGCCGATTCTTGTTTTCGTATATTTTTTTATTGTTGTAAGAATATCTGTCACACTCACGATTTTCAGTAGCAGTAGCCAGAGGTACAGCTTCCTGTTCTTTAATCAATTCTTGTATATGAACTGCAGTTTTACCCATAGTTTTATCAACTTTTTCAACTGGAGATTTTTGTTTAAAATGTTCTGTACTACGAGTAGGTGAAAACGATCTTGGAGGTGGCTTTAAAAACACGGGCTCGTCGAATGGATCTCTTAGAACTATAGTTTTTATTATTCTCACATCACAGAGAGGGCGATACCTTTCATCGACTATAACACTATTTAGTTTACATAAAACTTCATAGCCTGTTATTAATTCACCAAAAACACAAAATCCCTCATCTAAAAACTCTAATTCTGAAGCCAAAGTAAAACAGAACCGCGAGCCAATCATCATGTCTCCTTTGTATATTTTACCGATCATTGAAACTAAACCCATAGCATTATGACTAATTTTGGGTACTTTCTCACAGGAGAAGAGTTGCCATTCAGGCCCCTTTAGCAACCCAAACAAGGATTGTCCTACCGTGTTTTCACCAGATGGATCACTAGTTTCAGCTATAAAGCCACTTCGAACATAATTAAATAAATTGAAGTCGTAGTAGTTCATTTTGCACAGTTTCAAAAAGTTAAAACATGTTAAAGGTCGCTCTTTTAAGTACAAACCCACTATGACGCTTCCAAGATTGGTTTCAATAACAACGGCCATTGTACAGGGAGTTTTGAGTCTTTACGTTTAATTAACACTTGTAAAGTTCAAACTTTAAAGTATTCAATAAACTAGTTTTGTTGTGACGTACTTTGACTTGTTTTCACGGATCACACAGACCGACTGTTTAGGGAATGGGCTTGAGCTACTTTTTATAGTTTTATGGCCAATAGTTTAACACGATCGACTGATAATTACCTGTCCTAATTACCTTTAACCGTATAATGCAAATATAGATAAGGGAAAGATTTTTTTACCTTAACATTCGAACAAGGCACGTTCAATTTTGAATGTATTGTCTTGATCTATTGTGTGTCCAACACAATAGAATAAGGCCAATCGACTGAAAACAATTGCATACCTGGAAATCTTAGTAAGTCAAAAGTCCTAACTACCTCTTAATACGCGATACTTTAAATCAAAATGTCCTATACTGTAACACATATATTGCTCAAATAATTATATCACTAAAATGTAACGGCTTCTTATATTGAATCGTTTTGGTTTTGATATAAATGTGTTAGACCGTTTGCGATAAACATAAACATAACTTGTGTAATTGTTTGTTGATTAATAAAAATATAGTTAAAAAATCTTATACCTACCAGAATTTCAACGGACGATTAGTAAACATATTCTCATTCAGTCGGGATATTTTTTTCTAAGTAGAATGTTTTCTACTTGGAAAAAAACGGATTTGTCATATTTTTTTTAGTTTTGAAAGTGTAACTTTTTGAGAAAATGATTCAACACTTAAAAATTTTGACAAATACTCCAATTTTTAAGTATTTTGTAATATAATAATGTAATATGATAATAATCGTTCCTTTGATCTCTTTATAAAGATTTCAGTCTCAATTTCGTTTCTGCAAAAATGTCCTAGAAATGTTAGAGTTCGAAATGAGCACGTGTTTGTTTTTTGGCTTGCAATAAGGGACGGTTAGAGGACAATATAACGGTTTAATCGTTACAGCTGGCTATTATAAAGTTCAAAATATCTTGTTCCAGCAACTCCAACCGGTTGAAGACCGAAAAATGTCCACTACAAGTACTAAACGTCAACGTGTTGATGAAGATGAACTACGTAATTTTGAGCAGCTACCTAGGCTTTTAGTTTTGAGTCCCGGTCAATTAGAGTAATCATTTATCCGAATCTATAACATAAAATAATTAATATTACTTAAAACCACGTATGGAACTATGAACATACCTATTAGTTAATGTACCACGCAATTTGTAGTTCAATACGGTCGTTAAATAATGTCAATATTAATTAAGCAACGGTAAAAAAACGAGCCAATTCGTAATCATTTTTAATTACATCCTTATCAATACGTGTCGGACGGAGGAAAGGGACTCTTTGATGAAACGATACATTTCATGCGACAAATATTTTACGAATAGTTTATTATAAGACTTCAGTTAGTAGAAACTTTTTTAGAACGTTAAATCGACATTTTTAACTCTGCTACTACTGTTAGCTACTACAATCGAAAACTTTTGTAAGAAAAAGTTGAGTGTATCGTCAAAACGAAGCTATTTATACAAAATTAACTTGATAGTAACCAAATGCCAAAATGTTCCCGGGAATCCTAGACTGTTATAGCATTTGGAGATCAAAAAAAATCACAGCAGCAGCGGCAGCAGCATAGTAATGAATTTAAAAGGAAAACTGTAACAGTTAAATGGGTTTTAGGCGAAAAGACAACTTGTCGAAAATATATTGGATTCGTTGTAAGTTAATGTTTCAATCGTTTTATTTAAAAAAATTCAATATCATTTGTTTTTGTTGGATTTATTTTCACGCAATGAGGATTTCTACGTTATAGCTGCTAGCTGTAATGCATAGAACAGTATATTCTCCTCTAACCGTACCGTAAGGACAGTCAAGAAACGATTCCTTGATCTTTTACGAGTATAATTCACGCAAGTCCAATCCACTCACAACCATTCAACTCACTAAACAAACTTGGGCTAATTCGTTTAAAAATTACTTGGCAAGAAAACGTCCCGATGAAATAAGAAAATGTTTACTAACCACCTTTTGAATCTTACAATATTTTTATTAATTAGCAAATAATCAAACGATTTAACTCATTTATATCAAAATAGTACCTACATGTCAGTATTATAAACCATTAGTAGTAAGTATATTATACCTGTGTATTAGAGTGCAGGACATTATTATTTAAAATATTGTCTTTTTAGAGGTAGACTCGTAAAACTCGTGACTTACATAATTAGATTTCCAGGTATACAATCTCTGTCGGCCGATCGGCTTAAAGTATTATGTTGGACATACAATACCTAAAGATAATAAATTTAAAATTGCTCATCCCTCATTCTTACGAGGGTCTCTTACTAGCTTTCTCAAGTTAGAAACAAGAATTCTTAAATTCATTTAAGTTTGTATTATACAGCGTTTACAGATAATTTTGTTTATTTTCGCCACGCTTGAGAAGAGTTGCCATTCAGGTCCCTTAAGTAACCCAAACATGGATTGTCCTCCGGAGCCTAGATCTGATGTATCATCTGTTTCACTTATAAAGTATTAAGTGAAGCCTGAAGGGGTCCGCATGGTTTAATAACAGCATTTCTCAAATCACACCCTTTTCAGACGCGGAGTGGCGCACCATGTAGTTTTAGTCAGTCCGATTCCGACGAACCACCCTTTCGCGAAACCCGGTGGGGTGATAGCCCACGGAGTAACTTTCTGGTGGCGTTGAGTGTTATCATCTACCATTTACCCAAATACCTTACTGATGGTAGTGCCGCACTTTGGTTCGTTAATCTTGACTAATACGACACATATATATACTCGTATTACACACCTGGCTAAAGCCACATACATAGTAAATTAAAATGTAGCCCTTCAAACGTTGAGGAAATTTGTCAACATCCACTCTCTTCTTTGAAAAATGATAATTGTACACTGTCCATCTCATGGATTGTTTACCACGACCTCTATACTGCCGTGAACATGTCGTACTCTATAAAACTGCCCATAAGTTATAACCCGGCGGATTAACAGCGTAGCTATAATATACGGGTTATAATATCTTTTATTTCAAACAAAACATGCTAAAATATACCTTTTCGACACAATTAGGGGTTAGGGTGTGGTTTGAAGTCAAACAAATGTCGAGAAAGTGTAAATAAAACGAAACGAAGATATGTACATTTCAATGAAGTTTATTAAGTATATAAAATTATCACACATGATACAATAAGTCTACTGTGTACATTATTTTCAGGTTATATAACTTAAAATCGCACAAGATTAACATTTTCAAACAACAGATAAACATCTTGCAATCGATCCCTCAAATATTACAGCTACCATATCATACCTTGGAATCATTAAATTTAGTTACATTTTTCATAATAGGATATACTATATGTATGTATTTGTTATGTAAGTACCCGTCTCACTTAATGCTTAATACTAAGTATGACACGAGAAACAAACTGAATAATTTTTCTAACTATACATGTACTGTACAACTTCACAAGATATTAATGAGATTTTATTTGCTAGAACACCATCATCACGAATGTTAACATATACAAACCAAACAAGGAAATCTTCTATGACTGCAATTGAAACATAAAATATAACAATACTGCTTAAAGTTAATGTTAAATTTGTAAAGAGAATAACAAACATTTGATTCAATTCATAGGAAAAACACTTGAGAAGTTATCACTGATTAACATCATTCATACGTTTTAAGGTAATAAAAATATTAACCCCGTACTGAATACGACGTCGACTGTTGAGTACTTCTTCTTCTTTCTGCGGTGGGGTTTTCTTTTATTTATGTTTTGTAACTTGTAACAGGGCGAGCGAACGAACTGATAGATCACCTGGTGGAAAGTTACTGCCGCCGCGCATGAACATCTTTCTGTTTTTCTTTGGGAGGAGTACTGTGTTTTAAACACAATACTTTCTGAAGATTGTTTGGAACATTGGCTTTTATATATATCATTTACGTCTTTTGCGCACGTTTTTATTATTTTATTCGTTTTTAATAGTATTTTTCTATCTCTTCTGTTTCCTTCCCAGATATGTTTTTATTTACTTCATGATCTCTTTTATTATTATATTTGTCTTCTTTCTAAAATTTTGATCTATCAGCACTAAAAATACTTTTCTTTCTTTGCTTATTATTGCTATAATGGTTAACTATACCTTCTCTTCTATACTTCTACCTGTCTTTCCATTTACTTTTCTATCATATTTTATCTATATCGTCAAAATCAAGAGTTCTCTATAATGTTGTGAGGAGCTCTGGGTACGTTTTCATTTTTACATTCTTCTACATTGTAATCTGTGACTTCATCGTTTTGTACTATCTCTTGATCTTCTAGATTTATTTCCGTTATATTTTTCATCTCTGCAGGATCCAAAAAGAACCACTTGCTCTCCACACTGTTGTGATCCCACAATTCCTCGACGTTAAGGACCGCTTGTTTGATCTTTTGGTCATTGGATTTGTTCTATTGCCATTAGTTCATTTATTTTCCTTATTTCTATTGTTTTTTGATTTCTTCGTGTCTATAAGACTTATAGGACTTCTACTTCTGTCTCTTATAGACCTTTTATTTCCTCGGTCAAGTTGCCGATTCTTGTTTTCGTATATTTTTTTATTGTTGTAAGAATATCTGTCACACTCACGATTTTCAGTAGCAGTAGCCAGAGGTACAGCTTCCTGTTCTTTAATCAATTCTTGTATATGAACTGCAGTTTTACCCATAGTTTTATCAACTTTTTCAACTGGAGATTTTTGTTTAAAATGTTCTGTACTACGAGTAGGTGAAAGTGATCTTGGAGGTGGCTTTAAAAACACGGGCTCGTCGAATGGATCTCTTAGAACTATAGTTTTTATTATTCTCACATCACAGAGAGGGCGATACCTTTCATCGACTATAACACTATTTAGTTTACATAAAACTTCATAGCCTGTTATTAATTCACCAAAAACACAAAATCCCTCATCTAAAAACTCTAATTCTGAAGCCAAAGTAAAACAGAACCGCGAGCCAATCATCATGTCTCCTTTGTATATTTTACCGATCATTGAAACTAAACCCATAGCATTATGACTAATTTTGGGTACTTTCTCACAGGAGAAGAGTTGCCATTCAGGCCCCTTTAGCAACCCAAACAAGGATTGTCCTACCGTGTTTTCACCAGATGGATCACTAGTTTCAGCTATAAAGCCACTTCGAACATAATTAAATAAATTGAAGTCGTAGTAGTTCATTTTGCACAGTTTCAAAAAGTTAAAACATGTTAAAGGTCGCTCTTTTAAGTACAAACCCACTATGACGCTTCCAAGATTGGTTTCAATAACAACGGCCATTGTACAGGGAGTTTTGAGTCTTTACGTTTAATTAACACTTGTAAAGTTCAAACTTTAAAGTATTCAATAAACTAGTTTTGTTGTGACGTACTTTGACTTGTTTTCACGGATCACACAGACCGACTGTTTAGGGAATGGGCTTGAGCTACTTTTTATAGTTTTATGGCCAATAGTTTAACACGATCGACTGATAATTACCTGTCCTAATTACCTTTAACCGTATAATGCAAATATAGATAAGGGAAAGATTTTTTTACCTTAACATTCGAACAAGGCACGTTCAATTTTGAATGTATTGTCTTGATCTATTGTGTGTCCAACACAATAGAATAAGGCCAATCGACTGAAAACAATTGCATACCTGGAAATCTTAGTAAGTCAAAAGTCCTAACTACCTCTTAATACGCGATACTTTAAATCAAAATGTCCTATACTGTAACACATATATTGCTCAAATAATTATATCACTAAAATGTAACGGCTTCTTATATTGAATCGTTTTGGTTTTGATATAAATGTGTTAGACCGTTTGCGATAAACATAAACATAACTTGTGTAATTGTTTGTTGATTAATAAAAATATAGTTAAAAAATCTTATACCTACCAGAATTTCAACGGACGATTAGTAAACATATTCTCATTCAGTCGGGATATTTTTTTCTAAGTAGAATGTTTTCTACTTGGAAAAAAACGGATTTGTCATATTTTTTTTAGTTTTGAAAGTGTAACTTTTTGAGAAAATGATTCAACACTTAAAAATTTTGACAAATACTCCAATTTTTAAGTATTTTGTAATATAATAATGTAATATGATAATAATCGTTCCTTTGATCTCTTTATAAAGATTTCAGTCTCAATTTCGTTTCTGCAAAAATGTCCTAGAAATGTTAGAGTTCGAAATGAGCACGTGTTTGTTTTTTGGCTTGCAATAAGGGACGGTTAGAGGACAATATAACGGTTTAATCGTTACAGCTGGCTATTATAAAGTTCAAAATATCTTGTTCCAGCAACTCCAACCGGTTGAAGACCGAAAAATGTCCACTACAAGTACTAAACGTCAACGTGTTGATGAAGATGAACTACGTAATTTTGAGCAGCTACCTAGGCTTTTAGTTTTGAGTCCCGGTCAATTAGAGTAATCATTTATCCGAATCTATAACATAAAATAATTAATATTACTTAAAACCACGTATGGAACTATGAACATACCTATTAGTTAATGTACCACGCAATTTGTAGTTCAATACGGTCGTTAAATAATGTCAATATTAATTAAGCAACGGTAAAAAAACGAGCCAATTCGTAATCATTTTTAATTACATCCTTATCAATACGTGTCGGACGGAGGAAAGGGACTCTTTGATGAAACGATACATTTCATGCGACAAATATTTTACGAATAGTTTATTATAAGACTTCAGTTAGTAGAAACTTTTTTAGAACGTTAAATCGACATTTTTAACTCTGCTACTACTGTTAGCTACTACAATCGAAAACTTTTGTAAGAAAAAGTTGAGTGTATCGTCAAAACGAAGCTATTTATACAAAATTAACTTGATAGTAACCAAATGCCAAAATGTTCCCGGGAATCCTAGACTGTTATAGCATTTGGAGATCAAAAAAAATCACAGCAGCAGCGGCAGCAGCATAGTAATGAATTTAAAAGGAAAACTGTAACAGTTAAATGGGTTTTAGGCGAAAAGACAACTTGTCGAAAATATATTGGATTCGTTGTAAGTTAATGTTTCAATCGTTTTATTTAAAAAAATTCAATATCATTTGTTTTTGTTGGATTTATTTTCACGCAATGAGGATTTCTACGTTATAGCTGCTAGCTGTAATGCATAGAACAGTATATTCTCCTCTAACCGTACCGTAAGGACAGTCAAGAAACGATTCCTTGATCTTTTACGAGTATAATTCACGCAAGTCCAATCCACTCACAACCATTCAACTCACTAAACAAACTTGGGCTAATTCGTTTAAAAATTACTTGGCAAGAAAACGTCCCGATGAAATAAGAAAATGTTTACTAACCACCTTTTGAATCTTACAATATTTTTATTAATTAGCAAATAATCAAACGATTTAACTCATTTATATCAAAATAGTACCTACATGTCAGTATTATAAACCATTAGTAGTAAGTATATTATACCTGTGTATTAGAGTGCAGGACATTATTATTTAAAATATTGTCTTTTTAGAGGTAGACTCGTAAAACTCGTGACTTACATAATTAGATTTCCAGGTATACAATCTCTGTCGGCCGATCGGCTTAAAGTATTATGTTGGACATACAATACCTAAAGATAATAAATTTAAAATTGCTCATCCCTCATTCTTACGAGGGTCTCTTACTAGCTTTCTCAAGTTAGAAACAAGAATTCTTAAATTCATTTAAGTTTGTATTATACAGCGTTTACAGATAATTTTGTTTATTTTCGCCACGCTTGAGAAGAGTTGCCATTCAGGTCCCTTAAGTAACCCAAACATGGATTGTCCTCCGGAGCCTAGATCTGATGTATCATCTGTTTCACTTATAAAGTATTAAGTGAAGCCTGAAGGGGTCCGCATGGTTTAATAACAGCATTTCTCAAATCACACCCTTTTCAGACGCGGAGTGGCGCACCATGTAGTTTTAGTCGGTCCGATTCCGACGAACCACCCTTTCGCGAAACCCGGTGGGGTGATAGCCCACGGAGTAACTTTCTGGTGGCGTTGAGTGTTATCATCTACCATTTACCCAAATACCTTACTGATGGTAGTGCCGCACTTTGGTTCGTTAATCTTGACTAATACGACACATATATATACTCGTATTACACACCTGGCTAAAGCCACATACATAGTAAATTAAAATGTAGCCCTTCAAACGTTGAGGAAATTTGTCAACATCCACTCTCTTCTTTGAAAAATGATAATTGTACACTGTCCATCTCATGGATTGTTTACCACGACCTCTATACTGCCGTGAACATGTCGTACTCTATAAAACTGCCCATAAGTTATAACCCGGCGGATTAACAGCGTAGCTATAATATACGGGTTATAATATCTTTTATTTCAAACAAAACATGCTAAAATATACCTTTTCGACACAATTAGGGGTTAGGGTGTGGTTTGAAGTCAAACAAATGTCGAGAAAGTGTAAATAAAACGAAACGAAGATATGTACATTTCAATGAAGTTTATTAAGTATATAAAATTATCACACATGATACAATAAGTCTACTGTGTACATTATTTTCAGGTTATATAACTTAAAATCGCACAAGATTAACATTTTCAAACAACAGATAAACATCTTGCAATCGATCCCTCAAATATTACAGCTACCATATCATACCTTGGAATCATTAAATTTAGTTACATTTTTCATAATAGGATATACTATATGTATGTATTTGTTATGTAAGTACCCGTCTCACTTAATGCTTAATACTAAGTATGACACGAGAAACAAACTGAATAATTTTTCTAACTATATATGTACTGTACAACTTCACAAGATATTAATGAGATTTTATTTGCTAGAACACCATCATCACGAATGTTAACATATACAAACCAAACAAGGAAATCTTCTATGACTGCAATTGAAACATAAAATATAACAATACTGCTTAAAGTTAATGTTAAATTTGTAAAGAGAATAACAAACATTTGATTCAATTCATAGGAAAAACACTTGAGAAGTTATCACTGATTAACATCATTCATACGTTTTAAGGTAATAAAAATATTAACCCCGTACTGAATACGACGTCGACTGTTGAGTACTTCTTCTTCTTTCTGCGGTGGGGTTTTCTTTTATTTATGTTTTGTAACTTGTAACAGGGCGAGCGAACGAACTGATAGATCACCTGGTGGAAAGTTACTGCCGCCGCGCATGAACATCTTTCTGTTTTTCTTTGGGAGGAGTACTGTGTTTTAAACACAATACTTTCTGAAGATTGTTTGGAACATTGGCTTTTATATATATCATTTACGTCTTTTGCGCACGTTTTTATTATTTTATTCGTTTTTAATAGTATTTTTCTATCTCTTCTGTTTCCTTCCCAGATATGTTTTTATTTACTTCATGATCTCTTTTATTATTATATTTGTCTTCTTTCTAAAATTTTGATCTATCAGCACTAAAAATACTTTTCTTTCTTTGCTTATTATTGCTATAATGGTTAACTATACCTTCTCTTCTATACTTCTACCTGTCTTTCCATTTACTTTTTCTATCATATTTTATCTATATCGTCAAAATCAAGAGTTCTCTATAATGTTGTGAGGAGCTCTGGGTACGTTTTCATTTTTACATTCTTCTACATTGTAATCTGTGACTTCATCGTTTTGTACTATCTCTTGATCTTCTAGATTTATTTCCGTTATATTTTTCATCTCTGCAGGATCCAAAAAGAACCACTTGCTCTCCACACTGTTGTGATCCCACAATTCCTCGACGTTAAGGACCGCTTGTTTGATCTTTTGGTCATTGGATTTGTTCTATTGCCATTAGTTCATTTATTTTCCTTATTTCTATTGTTTTTTGATTTCTTCGTGTCTATAAGACTTATAGGACTTCTACTTCTGTCTCTTATAGACCTTTTATTTCCTCGGTCAAGTTGCCGATTCTTGTTTTCGTATATTTTTTTATTGTTGTAAGAATATCTGTCACACTCACGATTTTCAGTAGCAGTAGCCAGAGGTACAGCTTCCTGTTCTTTAATCAATTCTTGTATATGAACTGCAGTTTTACCCATAGTTTTATCAACTTTTTCAACTGGAGATTTTTGTTTAAAATGTTCTGTACTACGAGTAGGTGAAAGTGATCTTGGAGGTGGCTTTAAAAACACGGGCTCGTCGAATGGATCTCTTAGAACTATAGTTTTTATTATTCTCACATCACAGAGAGGGCGATACCTTTCATCGACTATAACACTATTTAGTTTACATAAAACTTCATAGCCTGTTATTAATTCACCAAAAACACAAAATCCCTCATCTAAAAACTCTAATTCTGAAGCCAAAGTAAAACAGAACCGCGAGCCAATCATCATGTCTCCTTTGTATATTTTACCGATCATTGAAACTAAACCCATAGCATTATGACTAATTTTGGGTACTTTCTCACAGGAGAAGAGTTGCCATTCAGGCCCCTTTAGCAACCCAAACAAGGATTGTCCTACCGTGTTTTCACCAGATGGATCACTAGTTTCAGCTATAAAGCCACTTCGAACATAATTAAATAAATTGAAGTCGTAGTAGTTCATTTTGCACAGTTTCAAAAAGTTAAAACATGTTAAAGGTCGCTCTTTTAAGTACAAACCCACTATGACGCTTCCAAGATTGGTTTCAATAACAACGGCCATTGTACAGGGAGTTTTGAGTCTTTACGTTTAATTAACACTTGTAAAGTTCAAACTTTAAAGTATTCAATAAACTAGTTTTGTTGTGACGTACTTTGACTTGTTTTCACGGATCACACAGACCGACTGTTTAGGGAATGGGCTTGAGCTACTTTTTATAGTTTTATGGCCAATAGTTTAACACGATCGACTGATAATTACCTGTCCTAATTACCTTTAACCGTATAATGCAAATATAGATAAGGGAAAGATTTTTTTACCTTAACATTCGAACAAGGCACGTTCAATTTTGAATGTATTGTCTTGATCTATTGTGTGTCCAACACAATAGAATAAGGCCAATCGACTGAAAACAATTGCATACCTGGAAATCTTAGTAAGTCAAAAGTCCTAACTACCTCTTAATACGCGATACTTTAAATCAAAATGTCCTACACTGTAACACATATATTGCTCAAATAATTATATCACTAAAATGTAACGGCTTCTTATATTGAATCGTTTTGGTTTTGATATAAATGTGTTAGACCGTTTGCGATAAACATAAACATAACTTGTGTAATTGTTTGTTGATTAATAAAAATATAGTTAAAAAATCTTATACGTACCAGAATTTCAACGGACGATTAGTAAACATATTCTCATTCAGTCGGGATATTTTTTTCTAAGTAGAATGTTTTCTACTTGGAAAAAAACGGATTTGTCATATTTTTTTTAGTTTTGAAAGTGTAACTTTTTGAGAAAATGATTCAACACTTAAAAATTTTGACAAATACTCCAATTTTTAAGTATTTTGTAATATAATAATGTAATATGATAATAATCGTTCCTTTGATCTCTTTATAAAGATTTCAGTCTCAATTTCGTTTCTGCAAAAATGTCCTAGAAATGTTAGAGTTCGAAATGAGCACGTGTTTGTTTTTTGGCTTGCAATAAGGGACGGTTAGAGGACAATATAACGGTTTAATCGTTACAGCTGGCTATTATAAAGTTCAAAATATCTTGTTCCAGCAACTCCAACCGGTTGAAGACCGAAAAATGTCCACTACAAGTACTAAACGTCAACGTGTTGATGAAGATGAACTACGTAATTTTGAGCAGCTACCTAGGCTTTTAGTTTTGAGTCCCGGTCAATTAGAGTAATCATTTATCCGAATCTATAACATAAAATAATTAATATTACTTAAAACCACGTATGGAACTATGAACATACCTATTAGTTAATGTACCACGCAATTTGTAGTTCAATACGGTCGTTAAATAATGTCAATATTAATTAAGCAACGGTAAAAAAACGAGCCAATTCGTAATCATTTTTAATTACATCCTTATCAATACGTGTCGGACGGAGGAAAGGGACTCTTTGATGAAACGATACATTTCATGCGACAAATATTTTACGAATAGTTTATTATAAGACTTCAGTTAGTAGAAACTTTTTTAGAACGTTAAATCGACATTTTTAACTCTGCTACTACTGTTAGCTACTACAATCGAAAACTTTTGTAAGAAAAAGTTGAGTGTATCGTCAAAACGAAGCTATTTATACAAAATTAACTTGATAGTAACCAAATGCCAAAATGTTCCCGGGAATCCTAGACTGTTATAGCATTTGGAGATCAAAAAAAATCACAGCAGCAGCGGCAGCAGCATAGTAATGAATTTAAAAGGAAAACTGTAACAGTTAAATGGGTTTTAGGCGAAAAGACAACTTGTCGAAAATATATTGGATTCGTTGTAAGTTAATGTTTCAATCGTTTTATTTAAAAAAATTCAATATCATTTGTTTTTGTTGGATTTATTTTCACGCAATGAGGATTTCTACGTTATAGCTGCTAGCTGTAATGCATAGAACAGTATATTCTCCTCTAACCGTACCGTAAGGACAGTCAAGAAACGATTCCTTGATCTTTTACGAGTATAATTCACGCAAGTCCAATCCACTCACAACCATTCAACTCACTAAACAAACTTGGGCTAATTCGTTTAAAAATTACTTGGCAAGAAAACGTCCCGATGAAATAAGAAAATGTTTACTAACCACCTTTTGAATCTTACAATATTTTTATTAATTAGCAAATAATCAAACGATTTAACTCATTTATATCAAAATAGTACCTACATGTCAGTATTATAAACCATTAGTAGTAAGTATATTATACCTGTGTATTAGAGTGCAGGACATTATTATTTAAAATATTGTCTTTTTAGAGGTAGACTCGTAAAACTCGTGACTTACATAATTAGATTTCCAGGTATACAATCTCTGTCGGCCGATCGGCTTAAAGTATTATGTTGGACATACAATACCTAAAGATAATAAATTTAAAATTGCTCATCCCTCATTCTTACGAGGGTCTCTTACTAGCTTTCTCAAGTTAGAAACAAGAATTCTTAAATTCATTTAAGTTTGTATTATACAGCGTTTACAGATAATTTTGTTTATTTTCGCCACGCTTGAGAAGAGTTGCCATTCAGGTCCCTTAAGTAACCCAAACATGGATTGTCCTCCGGAGCCTAGATCTGATGTATCATCTGTTTCACTTATAAAGTATTAAGTGAAGCCTGAAGGGGTCCGCATGGTTTAATAACAGCATTTCTCAAATCACACCCTTTTCAGACGCGGAGTGGCGCACCATGTAGTTTTAGTCGGTCCGATTCCGACGAACCACCCTTTCGCGAAACCCGGTGGGGTGATAGCCCACGGAGTAACTTTCTGGTGGCGTTGAGTGTTATCATCTACCATTTACCCAAATACCTTACTGATGGTAGTGCCGCACTTTGGTTCGTTAATCTTGACTAATACGACACATATATATACTCGTATTACACACCTGGCTAAAGCCACATACATAGTAAATTAAAATGTAGCCCTTCAAACGTTGAGGAAATTTGTCAACATCCACTCTCTTCTTTGAAAAATGATAATTGTACACTGTCCATCTCATGGATTGTTTACCACGACCTCTATACTGCCGTGAACATGTCGTACTCTATAAAACTGCCCATAAGTTATAACCCGGCGGATTAACAGCGTAGCTATAATATACGGGTTATAATATCTTTTATTTCAAACAAAACATGCTAAAATATACCTTTTCGACACAATTAGGGGTTAGGGTGTGGTTTGAAGTCAAACAAATGTCGAGAAAGTGTAAATAAAACGAAACGAAGATATGTACATTTCAATGAAGTTTATTAAGTATATAAAATTATCACACATGATACAATAAGTCTACTGTGTACATTATTTTCAGGTTATATAACTTAAAATCGCACAAGATTAACATTTTCAAACAACAGATAAACATCTTGCAATCGATCCCTCAAATATTACAGCTACCATATCATACCTTGGAATCATTAAATTTAGTTACATTTTTCATAATAGGATATACTATATGTATGTATTTGTTATGTAAGTACCCGTCTCACTTAATGCTTAATACTAAGTATGACACGAGAAACAAACTGAATAATTTTTCTAACTATACATGTACTGTACAACTTCACAAGATATTAATGAGATTTTATTTGCTAGAACACCATCATCACGAATGTTAACATATACAAACCAAACAAGGAAATCTTCTATGACTGCAATTGAAACATAAAATATAACAATACTGCTTAAAGTTAATGTTAAATTTGTAAAGAGAATAACAAACATTTGATTCAATTCATAGGAAAAACACTTGAGAAGTTATCACTGATTAACATCATTCATACGTTTTAAGGTAATAAAAATATTAACCCCGTACTGAATACGACGTCGACTGTTGAGTACTTCTTCTTCTTTCTGCGGTGGGGTTTTCTTTTATTTATGTTTTGTAACTTGTAACAGGGCGAGCGAACGAACTGATAGATCACCTGGTGGAAAGTTACTGCCGCCGCGCATGAACATCTTTCTGTTTTTCTTTGGGAGGAGTACTGTGTTTTAAACACAATACTTTCTGAAGATTGTTTGGAACATTGGCTTTTATATATATCATTTACGTCTTTTGCGCACGTTTTTATTATTTTATTCGTTTTTAATAGTATTTTTCTATCTCTTCTGTTTCCTTCCCAGATATGTTTTTATTTACTTCATGATCTCTTTTATTATTATATTTGTCTTCTTTCTAAAATTTTGATCTATCAGCACTAAAAATACTTTTCTTTCTTTGCTTATTATTGCTATAATGGTTAACTATACCTTCTCTTCTATACTTCTACCTGTCTTTCCATTTACTTTTTCTATCATATTTTATCTATATCGTCAAAATCAAGAGTTCTCTATAATGTTGTGAGGAGCTCTGGGTACGTTTTCATTTTTACATTCTTCTACATTGTAATCTGTGACTTCATCGTTTTGTACTATCTCTTGATCTTCTAGATTTATTTCCGTTATATTTTTCATCTCTGCAGGATCCAAAAAGAACCACTTGCTCTCCACACTGTTGTGATCCCACAATTCCTCGACGTTAAGGACCGCTTGTTTGATCTTTTGGTCATTGGATTTGTTCTATTGCCATTAGTTCATTTATTTTCCTTATTTCTATTGTTTTTTGATTTCTTCGTGTCTATAAGACTTATAGGACTTCTACTTCTGTCTCTTATAGACCTTTTATTTCCTCGGTCAAGTTGCCGATTCTTGTTTTCGTATATTTTTTTATTGTTGTAAGAATATCTGTCACACTCACGATTTTCAGTAGCAGTAGCCAGAGGTACAGCTTCCTGTTCTTTAATCAATTCTTGTATATGAACTGCAGTTTTACCCATAGTTTTATCAACTTTTTCAACTGGAGATTTTTGTTTAAAATGTTCTGTACTACGAGTAGGTGAAAGTGATCTTGGAGGTGGCTTTAAAAACACGGGCTCGTCGAATGGATCTCTTAGAACTATAGTTTTTATTATTCTCACATCACAGAGAGGGCGATACCTTTCATCGACTATAACACTATTTAGTTTACATAAAACTTCATAGCCTGTTATTAATTCACCAAAAACACAAAATCCCTCATCTAAAAACTCTAATTCTGAAGCCAAAGTAAAACAGAACCGCGAGCCAATCATCATGTCTCCTTTGTATATTTTACCGATCATTGAAACTAAACCCATAGCATTATGACTAATTTTGGGTACTTTCTCACAGGAGAAGAGTTGCCATTCAGGCCCCTTTAGCAACCCAAACAAGGATTGTCCTACCGTGTTTTCACCAGATGGATCACTAGTTTCAGCTATAAAGCCACTTCGAACATAATTAAATAAATTGAAGTCGTAGTAGTTCATTTTGCACAGTTTCAAAAAGTTAAAACATGTTAAAGGTCGCTCTTTTAAGTACAAACCCACTATGACGCTTCCAAGATTGGTTTCAATAACAACGGCCATTGTACAGGGAGTTTTGAGTCTTTACGTTTAATTAACACTTGTAAAGTTCAAACTTTAAAGTATTCAATAAACTAGTTTTGTTGTGACGTACTTTGACTTGTTTTCACGGATCACACAGACCGACTGTTTAGGGAATGGGCTTGAGCTACTTTTTATAGTTTTATGGCCAATAGTTTAACACGATCGACTGATAATTACCTGTCCTAATTACCTTTAACCGTATAATGCAAATATAGATAAGGGAAAGATTTTTTTACCTTAACATTCGAACAAGGCACGTTCAATTTTGAATGTATTGTCTTGATCTATTGTGTGTCCAACACAATAGAATAAGGCCAATCGACTGAAAACAATTGCATACCTGGAAATCTTAGTAAGTCAAAAGTCCTAACTACCTCTTAATACGCGATACTTTAAATCAAAATGTCCTATACTGTAACACATATATTGCTCAAATAATTATATCACTAAAATGTAACGGCTTCTTATATTGAATCGTTTTGGTTTTGATATAAATGTGTTAGACCGTTTGCGATAAACATAAACATAACTTGTGTAATTGTTTGTTGATTAATAAAAATATAGTTAAAAAATCTTATACCTACCAGAATTTCAACGGACGATTAGTAAACATATTCTCATTCAGTCGGGATATTTTTTTCTAAGTAGAATGTTTTCTACTTGGAAAAAAACGGATTTGTCATATTTTTTTTAGTTTTGAAAGTGTAACTTTTTGAGAAAATGATTCAACACTTAAAAATTTTGACAAATACTCCAATTTTTAAGTATTTTGTAATATAATAATGTAATATGATAATAATCGTTCCTTTGATCTCTTTATAAAGATTTCAGTCTCAATTTCGTTTCTGCAAAAATGTCCTAGAAATGTTAGAGTTCGAAATGAGCACGTGTTTGTTTTTTGGCTTGCAATAAGGGACGGTTAGAGGACAATATAACGGTTTAATCGTTACAGCTGGCTATTATAAAGTTCAAAATATCTTGTTCCAGCAACTCCAACCGGTTGAAGACCGAAAAATGTCCACTACAAGTACTAAACGTCAACGTGTTGATGAAGATGAACTACGTAATTTTGAGCAGCTACCTAGGCTTTTAGTTTTGAGTCCCGGTCAATTAGAGTAATCATTTATCCGAATCTATAACATAAAATAATTAATATTACTTAAAACCACGTATGGAACTATGAACATACCTATTAGTTAATGTACCACGCAATTTGTAGTTCAATACGGTCGTTAAATAATGTCAATATTAATTAAGCAACGGTAAAAAAACGAGCCAATTCGTAATCATTTTTAATTACATCCTTATCAATACGTGTCGGACGGAGGAAAGGGACTCTTTGATGAAACGATACATTTCATGCGACAAATATTTTACGAATAGTTTATTATAAGACTTCAGTTAGTAGAAACTTTTTTAGAACGTTAAATCGACATTTTTAACTCTGCTACTACTGTTAGCTACTACAATCGAAAACTTTTGTAAGAAAAAGTTGAGTGTATCGTCAAAACGAAGCTATTTATACAAAATTAACTTGATAGTAACCAAATGCCAAAATGTTCCCGGGAATCCTAGACTGTTATAGCATTTGGAGATCAAAAAAAATCACAGCAGCAGCGGCAGCAGCATAGTAATGAATTTAAAAGGAAAACTGTAACAGTTAAATGGGTTTTAGGCGAAAAGACAACTTGTCGAAAATATATTGGATTCGTTGTAAGTTAATGTTTCAATCGTTTTATTTAAAAAAATTCAATATCATTTGTTTTTGTTGGATTTATTTTCACGCAATGAGGATTTCTACGTTATAGCTGCTAGCTGTAATGCATAGAACAGTATATTCTCCTCTAACCGTACCGTAAGGACAGTCAAGAAACGATTCCTTGATCTTTTACGAGTATAATTCACGCAAGTCCAATCCACTCACAACCATTCAACTCACTAAACAAACTTGGGCTAATTCGTTTAAAAATTACTTGGCAAGAAAACGTCCCGATGAAATAAGAAAATGTTTACTAACCACCTTTTGAATCTTACAATATTTTTATTAATTAACAAATAATCAAACGATTTAACTCATTTATATCAAAATAGTACCTACATGTCAGTATTATAAACCATTAGTAGTAAGTATATTATACCTGTGTATTAGAGTGCAGGACATTATTATTTAAAATATTGTCTTTTTAGAGGTAGACTCGTAAAACTCGTGACTTACATAATTAGATTTCCAGGTATACAATCTCTGTCGGCCGATCGGCTTAAAGTATTATGTTGGACATACAATACCTAAAGATAATAAATTTAAAATTGCTCATCCCTCATTCTTACGAGGGTCTCTTACTAGCTTTCTCAAGTTAGAAACAAGAATTCTTAAATTCATTTAAGTTTGTATTATACAGCGTTTACAGATAATTTTGTTTATTTTCGCCACGCTTGAGAAGAGTTGCCATTCAGGTCCCTTAAGTAACCCAAACATGGATTGTCCTCCGGAGCCTAGATCTGATGTATCATCTGTTTCACTTATAAAGTATTAAGTGAAGCCTGAAGGGGTCCGCATGGTTTAATAACAGCATTTCTCAAATCACACCCTTTTCAGACGCGGAGTGGCGCACCATGTAGTTTTAGTCGGTCCGATTCCGACGAACCACCCTTTCGCGAAACCCGGTGGGGTGATAGCCCACGGAGTAACTTTCTGGTGGCGTTGAGTGTTATCATCTACCATTTACCCAAATACCTTACTGATGGTAGTGCCGCACTTTGGTTCGTTAATCTTGACTAATACGACACATATATATACTCGTATTACACACCTGGCTAAAGCCACATACATAGTAAATTAAAATGTAGCCCTTCAAACGTTGAGGAAATTTGTCAACATCCACTCTCTTCTTTGAAAAATGATAATTGTACACTGTCCATCTCATGGATTGTTTACCACGACCTCTATACTGCCGTGAACATGTCGTACTCTATAAAACTGCCCATAAGTTATAACCCGGCGGATTAACAGCGTAGCTATAATATACGGGTTATAATATCTTTTATTTCAAACAAAACATGCTAAAATATACCTTTTCGACACAATTAGGGGTTAGGGTGTGGTTTGAAGTCAAACAAATGTCGAGAAAGTGTAAATAAAACGAAACGAAGATATGTACATTTCAATGAAGTTTATTAAGTATATAAAATTATCACACATGATACAATAAGTCTACTGTGTACATTATTTTCAGGTTATATAACTTAAAATCGCACAAGATTAACATTTTCAAACAACAGATAAACATCTTGCAATCGATCCCTCAAATATTACAGCTACCATATCATACCTTGGAATCATTAAATTTAGTTACATTTTTCATAATAGGATATACTATATGTATGTATTTGTTATGTAAGTACCCGTCTCACTTAATGCTTAATACTAAGTATGACACGAGAAACAAACTGAATAATTTTTCTAACTATATATGTACTGTACAACTTCACAAGATATTAATGAGATTTTATTTGCTAGAACACCATCATCACGAATGTTAACATATACAAACCAAACAAGGAAATCTTCTATGACTGCAATTGAAACATAAAATATAACAATACTGCTTAAAGTTAATGTTAAATTTGTAAAGAGAATAACAAACATTTGATTCAATTCATAGGAAAAACACTTGAGAAGTTATCACTGATTAACATCATTCATACGTTTTAAGGTAATAAAAATATTAACCCCGTACTGAATACGACGTCGACTGTTGAGTACTTCTTCTTCTTTCTGCGGTGGGGTTTTCTTTTATTTATGTTTTGTAACTTGTAACAGGGCGAGCGAACGAACTGATAGATCACCTGGTGGAAAGTTACTGCCGCCGCGCATGAACATCTTTCTGTTTTTCTTTGGGAGGAGTACTGTGTTTTAAACACAATACTTTCTGAAGATTGTTTGGAACATTGGCTTTTATATATATCATTTACGTCTTTTGCGCACGTTTTTATTATTTTATTCGTTTTTAATAGTACTTTTCTATCTCTTCTGTTTCCTTCCCAGATATGTTTTTATTTACTTCATGATCTCTTTTATTATTATATTTGTCTTCTTTCTAAAATTTTGATCTATCAGCACTAAAAATACTTTTCTTTCTTTGCTTATTATTGCTATAATGGTTAACTATACCTTCTCTTCTATACTTCTACCTGTCTTTCCATTTACTTTTTCTATCATATTTTATCTATATCGTCAAAATCAAGAGTTCTCTATAATGTTGTGAGGAGCTCTGGGTACGTTTTCATTTTTACATTCTTCTACATTGTAATCTGTGACTTCATCGTTTTGTACTATCTCTTGATCTTCTAGATTTATTTCCGTTATATTTTTCATCTCTGCAGGATCCAAAAAGAACCACTTGCTCTCCACACTGTTGTGATCCCACAATTCCTCGACGTTAAGGACCGCTTGTTTGATCTTTTGGTCATTGGATTTGTTCTATTGCCATTAGTTCATTTATTTTCCTTATTTCTATTGTTTTTTGATTTCTTCGTGTCTATAAGACTTATAGGACTTCTACTTCTGTCTCTTATAGACCTTTTATTTCCTCGGTCAAGTTGCCGATTCTTGTTTTCGTATATTTTTTTATTGTTGTAAGAATATCTGTCACACTCACGATTTTCAGTAGCAGTAGCCAGAGGTACAGCTTCCTGTTCTTTAATCAATTCTTGTATATGAACTGCAGTTTTACCCATAGTTTTATCAACTTTTTCAACTGGAGATTTTTGTTTAAAATGTTCTGTACTACGAGTAGGTGAAAGTGATCTTGGAGGTGGCTTTAAAAACACGGGCTCGTCGAATGGATCTCTTAGAACTATAGTTTTTATTATTCTCACATCACAGAGAGGGCGATACCTTTCATCGACTATAACACTATTTAGTTTACATAAAACTTCATAGCTTGTTATTAATTCACCAAAAACACAAAATCCCTCATCTAAAAACTCTAATTCTGAAGCCAAAGTAAAACAGAACCGCGAGCCAATCATCATGTCTCCTTTGTATATTTTACCGATCATTGAAACTAAACCCATAGCATTATGACTAATTTTGGGTACTTTCTCACAGGAGAAGAGTTGCCATTCAGGCCCCTTTAGCAACCCAAACAAGGATTGTCCTACCGTGTTTTCACCAGATGGATCACTAGTTTCAGCTATAAAGCCACTTCGAACATAATTAAATAAATTGAAGTCGTAGTAGTTCATTTTGCACAGTTTCAAAAAGTTAAAACATGTTAAAGGTCGCTCTTTTAAGTACAAACCCACTATGACGCTTCCAAGATTGGTTTCAATAACAACGGCCATTGTACAGGGAGTTTTGAGTCTTTACGTTTAATTAACACTTGTAAAGTTCAAACTTTAAAGTATTCAATAAACTAGTTTTGTTGTGACGTACTTTGACTTGTTTTCACGGATCACACAGACCGACTGTTTAGGGAATGGGCTTGAG
Organism: Hypercompe scribonia; assembly: GCA_949316085.1. NCBI lineage: Eukaryota > Metazoa > Arthropoda > Insecta > Lepidoptera > Erebidae > Hypercompe > Hypercompe scribonia. Next base: position 9,208,177 of record OX438981.1, on the reverse strand, counting down.
CTACTTTTTATAGTTTTATGGCCAATAGTTTAACACGATCGACTGATAATTACCTGTCCTAATTACCTTTAACCGTATAATGCAAATATAGATAAGGGAAAGATTTTTTTACCTTAACATTCGAACAAGGCACGTTCAATTTTGAATGTATTGTCTTGATCTATTGTGTGTCCAACACAATAGAATAAGGCCAATCGACTGAAAACAATTGCATACCTGGAAATCTTAGTAAGTCAAAAGTCCTAACTACCTCTTAATACGCGATACTTTAAATCAAAATGTCCTATACTGTAACACATATATTGCTCAAATAATTATATCACTAAAATGTAACGGCTTCTTATATTGAATCGTTTTGGTTTTGATATAAATGTGTTAGACCGTTTGCGATAAACATAAACATAACTTGTGTAATTGTTTGTTGATTAATAAAAATATAGTTAAAAAATCTTATACCTACCAGAATTTCAACGGACGATTAGTAAACATATTCTCATTCAGTCGGGATATTTTTTTCTAAGTAGAATGTTTTCTACTTGGAAAAAAACGGATTTGTCATATTTTTTTTAGTTTTGAAAGTGTAACTTTTTGAGAAAATGATTCAACACTTAAAAATTTTGACAAATACTCCAATTTTTAAGTATTTTGTAATATAATAATGTAATATGATAATAATCGTTCCTTTGATCTCTTTATAAAGATTTCAGTCTCAATTTCGTTTCTGCAAAAATGTCCTAGAAATGTTAGAGTTCGAAATGAGCACGTGTTTGTTTTTTGGCTTGCAATAAGGGACGGTTAGAGGACAATATAACGGTTTAATCGTTACAGCTGGCTATTATAAAGTTCAAAATATCTTGTTCCAGCAACTCCAACCGGTTGAAGACCGAAAAATGTCCACTACAAGTACTAAACGTCAACGTGTTGATGAAGATGAACTACGTAATTTTGAGCAGCTACCTAGGCTTTTAGTTTTGAGTCCCGGTCAATTAGAGTAATCATTTATCCGAATCTATAACATAAAATAATTAATATTACTTAAAACCACGTATGGAACTATGAACATACCTATTAGTTAATGTACCACGCAATTTGTAGTTCAATACGGTCGTTAAATAATGTCAATATTAATTAAGCAACGGTAAAAAAACGAGCCAATTCGTAATCATTTTTAATTACATCCTTATCAATACGTGTCGGACGGAGGAAAGGGACTCTTTGATGAAACGATACATTTCATGCGACAAATATTTTACGAATAGTTTATTAAAGACTTCAGTTAGTAGAAACTTTTTTAGAACGTTAAATCGACATTTTTAACTCTGCTACTCCTGTTAGCTACTACAATCGAAAACTTTTGTAAGAAAAAAGTTGAGTGTATCGTCAAAACGAAGCTATTTATACAAAATTAACTTGATAGTAACCAAATGCTAAAATGTTCCCGGGAATCCTAGACTGTTATAGCATTTGGAGATCAAAAAAAATCACAGCAGCAGCAGCAGCAGCATAGTAATGAATTTAAAAGGAAAACTGTAACAGTTAAATGGGTTTTAGGCGAAAAGACAACTTGTCGAAAATATATTGGATTCGTTGTAAGTTAATGTTTTAATCGTTTTATTTAAAAAAATTTAATATCATTTGTTTTTGTTGGATTTATTTTCACGCAATGAGGATTTCTACGTTATAGCTGCTAGCTGTAATGCATAGAACAGTATATTCTCCTCTAACCGTACCGTAAGGACAGTCAAGAAACGATTCCTTGATCTTTTACGAGTATAATTCACGCAAGTCCAATCCACTCACAACCATTCAACTCACTAAACAAACTTGGGCTAATTCGTTTAAAAATTACTTGGCAAGAAAACGTCCCGACGAAATAAGAAAATGTTTACTAACCACCTTTTGAATCTTACAATATTTTTATTAATTAGCAAATAATCAAACGATTTAACTCATTTATATCAAAATAGTACCTACATGTCAGTATTATAAACCATTAGTAGTAAGTATATTATACCTGTGTATTAGAGTGCAGGACATTTTTATTTAAAATATTGTATTTTTAGAGGTAGACTCGTAAAACTCGTGACTTACATAATTAGATTTCCAGGTATACAATCTCTGTCGGCCGATCGGCTTAAACTATTATGTTGGACATACAATACCTAAAGATAATACATTTAAAATTGCTCATCCCTCATTCTTACGAGGGTCTCTTACTAGCTTTCTCAAGTTAGAAACAAGAATTCTTAAATTCATTTAAGTTTGTATTATACAGCGTTTACAGGTAATTTTGTTTATTTTCGCCACGCTTGAGAAGAGTTGCCATTCAGGTCCCTTAAGTAACCCAAACATGGATTGTCCTCCGGAGCCTAGATCTGATGTATCATCTGTTTCACTTATAAAGTATTAAGTGAAGCCTGAAGGGGTCCGCATGGTTTAATAACAGCATTTCTCAAATCACACCCTTTTCAGACGCGGAGTGGCGCACCATGTGGTTTTAGTCGGTCCGATTCCGACGCACCACCCTTTCGCGAAACCCGGTGGGGTGATGGCCCACGGAGTAACTTTCTGGTGGCGTTGAGTGTTATCATCTACCATTTACCCAAATACCTTACTGATGGTAGTGCCGCACTTTGGTTCGTTAATCTTGACTAATACGACACATATATATACTCGTATTACACACCTGGCTAAAGCCACATACATAGTAAATTAAAATGTAGGACTTCAAACGTTGAGGAAATTTGTCAACATCCACTCTCTTCTTTGAAAAATGATAATTGTACACTGTGCATCTCATGGATTGTTTACCACGACCTCTATACTACCGTGAACATGTCGTACTCTATAAAACTGGCCATAAGTTATAACCCGGCGGATTAACAGCGTAGCTATAATATACGGGTTATAATATCTTTTATTTCAAACAAAACATGCTAAAATATACCTTTTCGACACAATTAGGGGTTAGGGTGTGGTTTGAAGTCAAACAAATGTCGAGAAAGTGTAAATAAAACGAAACGAAGATATGTACATTTCAATGAAGTTTATTAAGTATATAAAATTATCACACATGATACAATAAGTCTACTGTGTACATTATTTTCAGGTTATATAACTTAAAATCGCACAAGATTAACATTTTCAAACAACAGATAAACATCTTGCAATCGATCCCTCAAATATTACAGCTACCATATCATACCTTGGAATCATTAAATTTAGTTACATTTTTCATAATAGGATATACTATATGTATGTATTTGTTATGTAAGTACCCGTCTCACTTAATGCTTAATACTAAGTATGACACGAGAAACAAACTGAATAATTTTTCTAACTATACATGTACTGTACAACTTCACAAGATATTAATGAGATTTTATTTGCTAGAACACCATCATCACGAATGTTAACATATACAAACCAAACAAGGAAATCTTCTATGACTGCAATTGAAACATAAAATATAACAATACTGCTTAAAGTTAATGTTAAATTTGTAAAGAGAATAACAAACATTTGATTCAATTCATAGGAAAAACACTTGAGAAGTTATCACTGATTAACATCATTCATACGTTTTAAGGTAATTAAAATATTAACCCCGTACTGAATACGACGTCGACTGTTGAGTACTTCTTCTTCTTTCTGCGGTGGGGTTTCCTTTTATTTATGTTTTGTAACTTGTAACAGGGCGAGCGAACGAACTGATAGATCACCTGGTGGAAAGTTACTGCCGCCGCGCATGAACATCTTTCTGTTTTTCTTTGGGAGGAATACTGTGTTTTAAACACAATACTTTCTGAAGATTGTTTGGAACATTGGCTTTTATATATATCATTTACGTCTTTTGCGCACGTTTTTATTATTTTATTCGTTTTTAATAGTATTTTTCTATCTCTTCTGTTTCCTTCCCAGATATGTTTTTATTTACTTCATGATCTCTTTTATTATTATATTTGTCTTCTTTCTAAAATTTTGATCTATCAGCACTAAAAATACTTTTCTTTCTTTGCTTATTATTGCTATAATGGTTAACTATACCTTCTCTTCTATACTTCTACCTGTCTTTCCATTTACTTCTTCTATCATATTTTATCTATATCGTCAAACTCAAGAGTTCTCTATAATGTTGTGAGGAGCTCTGGGTACGTTTTCATTTTTACATTCTTCTACATTGTAATCTGTGACTTCATCGTTTTGTACTATCTCTTGATCTTCTAGATTTATTTCCGTTATATTTTTCATCTCTGCAGGATCCAAAAAGAACCACTTGCTCTCCACACTGTTGTGATCCCACAATTCCTCGACGTTAAGGACCGCTTGTTTGATCTTTTGGTCATTGGATTTGTTCTATTGCCATTAGTTCATTTATTTTCCTTATTTCTATTGTGTTTTGATGTCTTCGTGTCTATAAGACTTATAGGACTTCTACTTCTGTCTCTTATAGACCTTTTATTTCCTCGGTCAAGTTTCCGATTCTTGTTTTCGTATATTTTTTTATTGTTGTAAGAATATCTGTCACACTCACGATTTTCAGTAGCAGTAGCCAGAGGTACAGCTTCCTGTTCTTTAATCAATTCTTGTATATGAACTGCAGTTTTACCCATAGTTTTATCAACTTTTTCAACTGGAGATTTTTGTTTAAAATGTTCTGTACTACGAGTAGGTGAAAGTGATCTTGGAGGTGGCTTTAAAAACACGGGCTCGTCGAATGGATCTCTTAGAACTATAGTTTTTATTATTCTCACATCACAGAGAGGGCGATACCTTTCATCGACTATAACACTATTTAGTTTACATAAAACTTCATAGCCTGTTATTAATTCACCAAAAACACAAAATCCCTCATCCAAAAACTCTAATTCTGAAGCCAAAGTAAAACAGAACCGCGAGCCAATCATCATGTCTCCTTTGTATATTTTACCGATCATTGAAACTAAACCCATAGCATTATGACTAATTTTGGGTACTTTCTCACAGGAGAAGAGTTGCCATTCAGGCCCCTTTAGCAACCCAAACAAGGATTGTCCTACCGTGGTTTCACCATATGGATCACTAGTTTCAGCTATAAAGCCACTTCGAACATAATTAAATAAATTGAAGTCGTAGTAGTTCATTTTGCACAGTTTCAAAAAGTTAAAACATGTTAAAGGTCGCTCTTTTAAGTACAAACCCACTATGACGCTTCCAAGATTGGTTTCAATAACAACGGCCATTGTACAGGGAGTTTTGAGTCTTTACGTTTAATTAACACTTGTAAAGTCCAAACTTTAAAGTATTCAATAAACTAGTTTTGTTGTGACGTACTTTGACTTGTTTTCACGGATCACACAGACCGACTGTTTAGGGAATGGGCTTGAGCTACTTTTTATAGTTTTATGGCCAATAGTTTAACACGATCGACTGATAATTACCTGTCCTATTTACCTTTAACCGTATAATGCAAATATAGATAAGGGAAAGATTTTTTTACCTTAACATTCGAACAAGGCACGTTCAATTTTGAATGTATTATCTTGATCTATTGTGTGTCCAACAGAATAGAATAAGACCAATCGACTGAAAACAATTGCATACCTGGAAATCTTAGTAAGTCAAAAGTCCTAACTACCTCTTAATACGCGATACTTTAAATCAAAATGTCCTACACTGTAACACATATATTGCTCAAATAATTATATCACTAAAATGTAACGGCTTCTTATATTGAATCGTTTTGGTTTTGATATAAATGTGTTAGACCGTTTGCGATAAACATAAACATAACTTGTGTAATTGTTTGTTGATTAATAAAAATATAGTTAAAAAATCTTATACCTACCAGAATTTCAACGGACGATTAGTAAACATATTCTCATTCAGTCGGGATATTTTTTTCTAAGTAGAATGTTTTCTACTTGGAAAAAAACGGATTTGTCATATTTTTTTTAGTTTTGAAAGTGTAACTTTTTGAGAAAATGATTCAACACTTAAAAATTTTGACAAATACTCCAATTTTTAAGTATTTTGTAATATAATAATGTAATATGATAATAATCGTTCCTTTGATCTCTTTATAAAGATTTCAGTCTCAATTTCGTTTCTGGAAAAAATGTCCTAGAAATGTTAGAGATCGAAATGAGCACGTGTTTGTTTTTTGGCTTGCAATAAGGGACGGTTAGAGGACAATATAACGGTTTAATCGTTACAGCTGGCTGTTATAAAGTTCAAAATATCTTGTTCCAGCAACTCCAACTGGTTGAAGACCGAAAAATGTCCACTACAAGTACCAAACGTCAACGTGTTGATGAAGATGAACTACGTAATTTTGAGCAGCTACCTAGGCTTTTAGTTTTGAGTCCCGGTCAATTAGAGTAATCATTTATCCGAATCTATAACATAAAATAATTAATATTACTTAAAACCACGTATGGAACTATGAACATACCTATTAGTTAATGTACCACGCAATTTGTAGTTCAATACGGTCGTTAAATAATGTCAATATTAATTAAGCAACGGTAAAAAAACGAGCCAGTTCGTAATCATTTTTAATTACATCCTTATCAATACGTGTCGGACGGAGGAAAGGGACTCTTTGATGAAACGATACATTTCATGCGACAAATATTTTACGAATAGTTTATTATAAGACTTCAGTTAGTAGAAACTTTTTTAGAACGTTAAATCGACATTTTTAACTCTGCTACTCCTGTTAGCTACTACAATCGAAAACTTTTGTAAGAAAAAAGTTGAGTGTATCGTCAAAACGAAGCTATTTATACAAAATTAACTTGATAGTAACCAAATGCCAAAATGTTCCCGGGAATCCTAGACTGTTATAGCATTTGGAGATCAAAAAAAATCACAGCAGCAGCAGCAGCAGCATAGTAATGAATTTAAAAGGAAAACTGTAACAGTTAAATGGGTTTTAGGCGAAAAGACAACTTGTCGAAAATATATTGGATTCGTTGTAAGTTAATGTTTTAATCGTTTTATTTAAAAAAAATTAATATCATTTGTTTTTGTTGGATTTATTTTCACGCAATGAGGATTTCTACGTTATAGCTGCTAGCTGTAATGCATAGAACAGTATATTCTCCTCTAACCGTACCGTAAGGACAGTCAAGAAACGATTCCTTGATCTTTTACGAGTATAATTCACGCAAGTCCAATCCACTCACAACCATTCAACTCACTAAACAAACTTGGGCTAATTCGTTTAAAAATTACTTGGCCAGAAAACGTCCCGACGAAATAAGAAAATGTTTACTAACCACCTTTTGAATCTTACAATATTTTTATTAATTAGCAAATAATCAAACGATTTAACTCATTTATATCAAAATAGTACCTACATGTCAGTATTATAAACCATTAGTAGTAAGTATATTATACCTGTGTATTAGAGTGCAGGACATTTTTATTTAAAATATTGTATTTTTAGAGGTAGACTCGTAAAACTCGTGACTTACATAATTAGATTTCCAGGTATACAATCTCTGTCGGCCGATCGGCTTAAACTATTATGTTGGACATACAATACCTAAAGATAATACATTTAAAATTGCTCATCCCTCATTCTTACGAGGGTCTCTTACTAGCTTTCTCAAGTTAGAAACAAGAATTCTTAAATTCATTTAAGTTTGTATTATACAGCGTTTACAGGTAATTTTGTTTATTTTCGCCACGCTTGAGAAGAGTTGCCATTCAGGTCCCTTAAGTAACCCAAACATGGATTGTCCTCCGGAGCCTAGATCTGATGTATCATCTGTTTCACTTATAAAGTATTAAGTGAAGCCTGAAGGGGTCCGCATGGTTTAATAACAGCATTTCTCAAATCACACCCTTTTCAGACGCGGAGTGGCGCACCATGTGGTTTTAGTCGATCCGATTCCGACGCACCACCCTTTCGCGAAACCCGGTGGGGTGATGGCCCACGGAGTAACTTTCTGGTGGCGTTGAGTGTTATCATCTACCATTTACCCAAATACCTTACTGATGGTAGTGCCGCACTTTGGTTCGTTAATCTTGACTAATACGACACATATATATACTCGTATTACACACCTGGCTAAAGCCACATACATAGTAAATTAAAATGTAGGACTTCAAACGTTGAGGAAATTTGTCAACATCCACTCTCTTCTTTGAAAAATGATAATTGTACACTGTGCATCTCATGGATTGTTTACCACGACCTCTATACTACCGTGAACATGTCGTACTCTATAAAACTGGCCATAAGTTATAACCCGGCGGATTAACAGCGTAGCTATAATATACGGGTTATAATATCTTTTATTTCAAACAAAACATGCTAAAATATACCTTTTCGACACAATTAGGGGTTAGGGTGTGGTTTGAAGTCAAACAAATGTCGAGAAAGTGTAAATAAAACGAAACGAAGATATGTACATTTCAATGAAGTTTATTAAGTATATAAAATTATCACACATGATACAATAAGTCTACTGTGTACATTATTTTCAGGTTATATAACTTAAAATCGCACAAGATTAACATTTTCAAACAACAGATAAACATCTTGCAATCGATCCCTCAAATATTACAGCTACCATATCATACCTTGGAATCATTAAATTTAGTTACATTTTTCATAATAGGATATACTATATGTATGTATTTGTTATGTAAGTACCCGTCTCACTTAATGCTTAATACTAAGTATGACACGAGAAACAAACTGAATAATTTTTCTAACTATACATGTACTGTACAACTTCACAAGATATTAATGAGATTTTATTTGCTAGAACACCATCATCACGAATGTTAACATATACAAACCAAACAAGGAAATCTTCTATGACTGCAATTGAAACATAAAATATAACAATACTGCTTAAAGTTAATGTTAAATTTGTAAAGAGAATAACAAACATTTGATTCAATTCATAGGAAAAACACTTGAGAAGTTATCACTGATTAACATCATTCATACGTTTTAAGGTAATTAAAATATTAACCCCGTACTGAATACGACGTCGACTGTTGAGTACTTCTTCTTCTTTCTGCGGTGGGGTTTCCTTTTATTTATGTTTTGTAACTTGTAACAGGGCGAGCGAACGAACTGATAGATCACCTGGTGGAAAGTTACTGCCGCCGCGCATGAACATCTTTCTGTTTTTCTTTGGGAGGAATACTGTGTTTTAAACACAATACTTTCTGAAGATTGTTTGGAACATTTGCTTTTATATATATCATTTACGTCTTTTGCGCACGTTTTTATTATTTTATTCGTTTTTAATAGTATTTTTCTATCTCTTCTGTTTCCTTCCCAGATATGTTTTTATTTACTTCATGATCTCTTTTATTATTATATTTGTCTTCTTTCTAAAATTTTGATCTATCAGCACTAAATTACTTTTCTTTCTTTGCTTATTATTGCTATAATGGTTAACTATACCTTCTCTTCTATACTTCTACCTGTCTTTCCATTTACTTCTTCTATCATATTTTATCTATATCGTCAAAATCAAGAGTTCTCTATAATGTTGTGAGGAGCTCTGGGTACGTTTTCATTTTTACATTCTTCTACATTGTAATCTGTGACTTCATCGTTTTGTACTATCTCTTGATCTTCTAGATTTATTTCCGTTATATTTTTCATCTCTGCAGGATCCAAAAAGAACCACTTGCTCTCCACACTGTTGTGATCCCACAATTCCTCGACGTTAAGGACCGCTTGTTTGATCTTTTGGTCATTGGATTTGTTCTATTGCCATTAGTTCATTTATTTTCCTTATTTCTATTGTGTTTTGATGTCTTCGTGTCTATAAGACTTATAGGACTTCTACTTCTGTCTCTTATAGACCTTTTATTTCCTCGGTCAAGTTTCCGATTCTTGTTTTCGTATATTTTTTTATTGTTGTAAGAATATCTGTCACACTCACGATTTTCAGTAGCAGTAGCCAGAGGTACAGCTTCCTGTTCTTTAATCAATTCTTGTATATGAACTGCAGTTTTACCCATAGTTTTATCAACTTTTTCAACTGGAGATTTTTGTTTAAAATGTTCTGTACTACGAGTAGGTGAAAGTGATCTTGGAGGTGGCTTTAAAAACACGGGCTCGTCGAATGGATCTCTTAGAACTATAGTTTTTATTATTCTCACATCACAGAGAGGGCGATACCTTTCATCGACTATAACACTATTTAGTTTACATAAAACTTCATAGCCTGTTATTAATTCACCAAAAACACAAAATCCCTCATCCAAAAACTCTAATTCTGAAGCCAAAGTAAAACAGAACCGCGAGCCAATCATCATGTCTCCTTTGTATATTTTACCGATCATTGAAACTAAACCCATAGCATTATGACTAATTTTGGGTACTTTCTCACAGGAGAAGAGTTGCCATTCAGGCCCCTTTAGCAACCCAAACAAGGATTGTCCTACCGTGGTTTCACCATATGGATCACTAGTTTCAGCTATAAAGCCACTTCGAACATAATTAAATAAATTGAAGTCGTAGTAGTTCATTTTGCACAGTTTCAAAAAGTTAAAACATGTTAAAGGTCGCTCTTTTAAGTACAAACCCACTATGACGCTTCCAAGATTGGTTTCAATAACAACGGCCATTGTACAGGGAGTTTTGAGTCTTTACGTTTAATTAACACTTGTAAAGTCCAAACTTTAAAGTATTCAATAAACTAGTTTTGTTGTGACGTACTTTGACTTGTTTTCACGGATCACACAGACCGACTGTTTAGGGAATGGGCTTGAGCTACTTTTTATAGTTTTATGGCCAATAGTTTAACACGATCGACTGATAATTACCTGTCCTATTTACCTTTAACCGTATAATGCAAATATAGATAAGGGAAAGATTTTTTTACCTTAACATTCGAACAAGGCACGTTCAATTTTGAATGTATTATCTTGATCTATTGTGTGTCCAACAGAATAGAATAAGACCAATCGACTGAAAACAATTGCATACCTGGAAATCTTAGTAAGTCAAAAGTCCTAACTACCTCTTAATACGCGATACTTTAAATCAAAATGTCCTACACTGTAACACATATATTGCTCAAATAATTATATCACTAAAATGTAACGGCTTCTTATATTGAATCGTTTTGGTTTTGATATAAATGTGTTAGACCGTTTGCGATAAACATAAACATAACTTGTGTAATTGTTTGTTGATTAATAAAAATATAGTTAAAAAATCTTATACCTACCAGAATTTCAACGGACGATTAGTAAACATATTCTCATTCAGTCGGGATATTTTTTTCTAAGTAGAATGTTTTCTACTTGGAAAAAAAACGGATTTGTCATATTTTTTAGTTTTGAAAGTGTAACTTTTTGAGAAAATGATTCAACACTTAAAAATTTTGACAAATACTCCAATTTTTAAGTATTTTGTAATATAATAATGTAATATGATAATAATCGTTCCTTTGATCTCTTTATAAAGATTTCAGTCTCAATTTCGTTTCTGGAAAAAATGTCCTAGAAATGTTAGAGTTCGAAATGAGCACGTGTTTGTTTGTTTTTTGGCTTGCAATAAGGGACGGTTAGAGGACAATATAACGGTTTAATCGTTACAGCTGGCTGTTATAAAGTTCAAAATATCTTGTTCCAGCAACTCCAACTGGTTGAAGACCGAAAAATGTCCACTACAAGTACCAAACGTCAACGTGTTGATGAAGATGAACTACGTAATTTTGAGCAGCTACCTAGGCTTTTAGTTTTGAGTCCCGGTCAATTAGAGTAATCATTTATCCGAATCTATAACATAAAATAATTAATATTACTTAAAACCACGTATGGAACTATGAACATACTTATTAGTTAATGTACCACGCAATTTGTAGTTCAATACGGTCGTTAAATAATGTCAATATTAATTAAGCAACGGTAAAAAAACGAGCCAGTTCGTAATCATTTTTAATTACATCCTTATCAATACGTGTCGGACGGAGGAAAGGGACTCTTTGATGAAACGATACATTTCATGCGACAAATATTTTACGAATAGTTTATTATAAGACTTCAGTTAGTAGAAACTTTTTTAGAACGTTAAATCGACATTTTTAACTCTGCTACTCCTGTTAGCTACTACAATCGAAAACTTTTGTAAGAAAAAAGTTGAGTGTATCGTCAAAACGAAGCTATTTATACAAAATTAACTTGATAGTAACCAAATGCCAAAATGTTCCCGGGAATCCTAGACTGTTATAGCATTTGGAGATCAAAAAAAATCACAGCAGCAGCAGCAGCAGCATAGTAATGAATTTAAAAGGAAAACTGTAACAGTTAAATGGGTTTTAGGCGAAAAGACAACTTGTCGAAAATATATTGGATTCGTTGTAAGTTAATGTTTTAATCGTTTTATTTAAAAAAATTTAATATCATTTGTTTTTGTTGGATTTATTTTCACGCAATGAGGATTTCTACGTTATAGCTGCTAGCTGTAATGCATAGAACAGTATATTCTCCTCTAACCGTACCGTAAGGACAGTCAAGAAACGATTCCTTGATCTTTTACGAGTATAATTCACGCAAGTCCAATCCACTCACAACCATTCAACTCACTAAACAAACTTGGGCTAATTCGTTTAAAAATTACTTGGCCAGAAAACGTCCCGACGAAATAAGAAAATGTTTACTAACCACCTTTTGAATCTTACAATATTTTTATTAATTAGCAAATAATCAAACGATTTAACTCATTTATATCAAAATAGTACCTACATGTCAGTATTATAAACCATTAGTAGTAAGTATATTATACCTGTGTATTAGAGTGCAGGACATTTTTATTTAAAATATTGTATTTTTAGAGGTAGACTCGTAAAACTCGTGACTTACATAATTAGATTTCCAGGTATACAATCTCTGTCGGCCGATCGGCTTAAAGTATTATGTTGGACATACAATACCTAAAGATAATACATTTAAAATTGCTCATCCCTCATTCTTACGAGGGTCTCTTACTAGCTTTCTCAAGTTAGAAACAAGAATTCTTAAATTCATTTAAGTTTGTATTACACAGCGTTTACAGGTAATTTTGTTTATTTTCACCACGCTTGAGAAGAGTTGCCATTCAGGTCCCTTAAGTAACCCAAACATGGATTGTCCTCCGGAGCCTAGATCTGATGTATCATCTGTTTCACTTATAAAGTATTAAGTGAAGCCTGAAGGGGTCCGCATGGTTTAATAACAGCATTTCTCAAATCACACCCTTTTCAGACGCGGAGTGGCGCACCATGTGGTTTTAGTCGGTCCGATTCCGACGCACCACCCTTTCGCGAAACCCGGTGGGTTGATGGCCCACGGAGTAACTTTCTGGTGGCGTTGAGTGTTATCATCTACCATTTACCCAAATACCTTACTTATGGTAGTGCCGCACTTTGGTTCGTTAATCTTGACTAATACGACACATATATATACTCGTATTACACACCTGGCTAAAGCCACATACATAGTAAATTAAAATGTAGCCCTTCAAACGTTGAGGAAATTTGTCAACATCCACTCTCTTCTTTGAAAAATGATAATTGTACACTGTCCATCTCATGGATTGTTTACCACGACCTCTATACTACCGTGAACATGTCGTACTCTATAAAACTGCCCATAAGTTATAACCCGGCGGATTAACAGCGTAGCTATAATATACGGGTTATAATATCTTTTATTTCAAACAAAACATGCTAAAATATACCTTTTCGACACAATTAGGGGTTAGGGTGTGGTTTGAAGTCAAACAAATGTCGAGAAAGTGTAAATAAAACGAAACGAAGATATGTACATTTCAATGAAGTTTATTAAGTATATAAAATTATCACACATGATACAATAAGTCTACTGTGTACATTATTTTCAGGTTATATAACTTAAAATCGCACAAGATTAACATTTTCAAACAACAGATAAACATCTTGCAATCGATCCCTCAAATATTACAGCTACCATATCATACCTTGGAATCATTAAATTTAGTTACATTTTTCATAATAGGATATACTATATGTATGTATTTGTTATGTAAGTACCCGTCTCACTTAATGCTTAATACTAAGTATGACACGAGAAACAAACTGAATAATTTTTCTAACTATACATGTACTGTACAACTTCACAAGATATTAATGAGATTTTATTTGCTAGAACACCATCATCACGAATGTTAACATATACAAACCAAACAAGGAAATCTTCTATGACTGCAATTGAAACATAAAATATAACAATACTGCTTAAAGTTAATGTTAAATTTGTAAAGAGAATAACAAACATTTGATTCAATTCATAGGAAAAACACTTGAGAAGTTATCACTGATTAACATCATTCATACGTTTTAAGGTAATTAAAATATTAACCCCGTACTGAATACGACGTCGACTGTTGAGTACTTCTTCTTCTTTCTGCGGTGGGGTTTCCTTTTATTTATGTTTTGTAACTTGTAACAGGGCGAGCGAACGAACTGATAGATCACCTGGTGGAAAGTTACTGCCGCCGCGCATGAACATCTTTCTGTTTTTCTTTGGGAGGAATACTGTGTTTTAAACACAATACTTTCTGAAGATTGTTTGGAACATTTGCTTTTATATATATCATTTACGTCTTTTGCGCACGTTTTTATTATTTTATTCGTTTTTAATAGTATTTTTCTATCTCTTCTGTTTCCTTCCCAGATATGTTTTTATTTACTTCATGATCTCTTTTATTATTATATTTGTCTTCTTTCTAAAATTTTGATCTATCAGCACTAAATTACTTTTCTTTCTTTGCTTATTATTGCTATAATGGTTAACTATACCTTCTCTTCTATACTTCTACCTGTCTTTCCATTTACTTCTTCTATCATATTTTATCTATATCGTCAAAATCAAGAGTTCTCTATAATGTTGTGAGGAGCTCTGGGTACGTTTTCATTTTTACATTCTTCTACATTGTAATCTGTGACTTCATCGTTTTGTACTATCTCTTGATCTTCTAGATTTATTTCCGTTATATTTTTCATCTCTGCAGGATCCAAAAAGAACCACTTGCTCTCCACACTGTTGTGATCCCACAATTCCTCGACGTTAAGGACCGCTTGTTTGATCTTTTGGTCATTGGATTTGTTCTATTGCCATTAGTTCATTTATTTTCCTTATTTCTATTGTGTTTTGATGTCTTCGTGTCTATAAGACTTATAGGACTTCTACTTCTGTCTCTTATAGACCTTTTATTTCCTCGGTCAAGTTTCCGATTCTTGTTTTCGTATATTTTTTTATTGTTGTAAGAATATCTGTCACACTCACGATTTTCAGTAGCAGTAGCCAGAGGTACAGCTTCCTGTTCTTTAATCAATTCTTGTATATGAACTGCAGTTTTACCCATAGTTTTATCAACTTTTTCAACTGGAGATTTTTGTTTAAAATGTTCTGTACTACGAGTAGGTGAAAGTGATCTTGGAGGTGGCTTTAAAAACACGGGCTCGTCGAATGGATCTCTTAGAACTATAGTTTTTATTATTCTCACATCACAGAGAGGGCGATACCTTTCATCGACTATAACACTATTTAGTTTACATAAAACTTCATAGCCTGTTATTAATTCACCAAAAACACAAAATCCCTCATCCAAAAACTCTAATTCTGAAGCCAAAGTAAAACAGAACCGCGAGCCAATCATCATGTCTCCTTTGTATATTTTACCGATCATTGAAACTAAACCCATAGCATTATGACTAATTTTGGGTACTTTCTCACAGGAGAAGAGTTGCCATTCAGGCCCCTTTAGCAACCCAAACAAGGATTGTCCTACCGTGGTTTCACCATATGGATCACTAGTTTCAGCTATAAAGCCACTTCGAACATAATTAAATAAATTGAAGTCGTAGTAGTTCATTTTGCACAGTTTCAAAAAGTTAAAACATGTTAAAGGTCGCTCTTTTAAGTACAAACCCACTATGACGCTTCCAAGATTGGTTTCAATAACAACGGCCATTGTACAGGGAGTTTTGAGTCTTTACGTTTAATTAACACTTGTAAAGTCCAAACTTTAAAGTATTCAATAAACTAGTTTTGTTGTGACGTACTTTGACTTGTTTTCACGGATCACACAGACCGACTGTTTAGGGAATGGGCTTGAGCTACTTTTTATAGTTTTATGGCCAATAGTTTAACACGATCGACTGATAATTACCTGTCCTATTTACCTTTAACCGTATAATGCAAATATAGATAAGGGAAAGATTTTTTTACCTTAACATTCGAACAAGGCACGTTCAATTTTGAATGTATTATCTTGATCTATTGTGTGTCCAACAGAATAGAATAAGACCAATCGACTGAAAACAATTGCATACCTGGAAATCTTAGTAAGTCAAAAGTCCTAACTACCTCTTAATACGCGATACTTTAAATCAAAATGTCCTACACTGTAACACATATATTGCTCAAATAATTATATCACTAAAATATAACGGCTTCTTATATTGAATCGTTTTGGTTTTGATATAAATGTGTTAGACCGTTTGCGATAAACATAAACATAACTTGTGTAATTGTTTGTTGATTAATAAAAATATAGTTAAAAAATCTTATACCTACCAGAATTTCAACGGACGATTAGTAAACATATTCTCATTCAGTCGGGATATTTTTTTCTAAGTAGAATGTTTTCTACTTGGAAAAAAACGGATTTGTCATATTTTTTTAGTTTTGAAAGTGTAACTTTTTGAGAAAATGATTCAACACTTAAAAATTTTGACAAATACTCCAATTTTTAAGTATTTTGTAATATAATAATGTAATATGATAATAATCGTTCCTTTGATCTCTTTATAAAGATTTCAGTCTCAATTTCGTTTCTGGAAAAAATGTCCTAGAAATGTTAGAGATCGAAATGAGCACGTGTTTGTTTTTTAGCTTGCAATAAGGGACGGTTAGAGGACAATATAACGGTTTAATCGTTACAGCTGGCTGTTATAAAGTTCAAAATATCTTGTTCCAGCAACTCCAACTGGTTGAAGACCGAAAAATGTCCACTACAAGTACCAAACGTCAACGTGTTGATGAAGATGAACTACGTAATTTTGAGCAGCTACCTAGGCTTTTAGTTTTGAGTCCCGGTCAATTAGAGTAATCATTTATCCGAATCTATAACATAAAATAATTAATATTACTTAAAACCACGTATGGAACTATGAACATACCTATTAGTTAATGTACCACGCAATTTGTAGTTCAATACGGTCGTTAAATAATGTCAATATTAATTAAGCAACGGTAAAAAAACGAGCCAGTTCGTAATCATTTTTAATTACATCCTTATCAATACGTGTCGGACGGAGGAAAGGGACTCTTTGATGAAACGATACATTTCATGCGACAAATATTTTACGAATAGTTTATTATAAGACTTCAGTTAGTAGAAACTTTTTTAGAACGTTAAATCGACATTTTTAACTCTGCTACTCCTGTTAGCTACTACAATCGAAAACTTTTGTAAGAAAAAAGTTGAGTGTATCGTCAAAACGAAGCTATTTATACAAAATTAACTTGATAGTAACCAAATGCCAAAATGTTCCCGGGAATCCTAGACTGTTATAGCATTTGGAGATCAAAAAAAATCACAGCAGCAGCAGCAGCAGCATAGTAATGAATTTAAAAGGAAAACTGTAACAGTTAAATGGGTTTTAGGCGAAAAGACAACTTGTCGAAAATATATTGGATTCGTTGTAAGTTAATGTTTTAATCGTTTTATTTAAAAAAATTTAATATCATTTGTTTTTGTTGGATTTATTTTCACGCAATGAGGATTTCTACGTTATAGCTGCTAGCTGTAATGCATAGAACAGTATATTCTCCTCTAACCGTACCGTAAGGACAGTCAAGAAACGATTCCTTGATCTTTTACGAGTATAATTCACGCAAGTCCAATCCACTCACAACCATTCAACTCACTAAACAAACTTGGGCTAATTCGTTTAAAAATTACTTGGCCAGAAAACGTCCCGACGAAATAAGAAAATGTTTACTAACCACCTTTTGAATCTTACAATATTTTTATTAATTAGCAAATAATCAAACGATTTAACTCATTTATATCAAAATAGTACCTACATGTCAGTATTATAAACCATTAGTAGTAAGTATATTATACCTGTGTATTAGAGTGCAGGACATTTTTATTTAAAATATTGTATTTTTAGAGGTAGACTCGTAAAACTCGTGACTTACATAATTAGATTTCCAGGTATACAATCTCTGTCGGCCGATCGGCTTAAAGTATTATGTTGGACATACAATACCTAAAGATAATACATTTAAAATTGCTCATCCCTCATTCTTACGAGGGTCTCTTACTAGCTTTCTCAAGTTAGAAACAAGAATTCTTAAATTCATTTAAGTTTGTATTACACAGCGTTTACAGGTAATTTTGTTTATTTTCACCACGCTTGAGAAGAGTTGCCATTCAGGTCCCTTAAGTAACCCAAACATGGATTGTCCTCCGGAGCCTAGATCTGATGTATCATCTGTTTCACTTATAAAGTATTAAGTGAAGCCTGAAGGGGTCCGCATGGTTTAATAACAGCATTTCTCAAATCACACCCTTTTCAGACGCGGAGTGGCGCACCATGTGGTTTTAGTCGGTCCGATTCCGACGCACCACCCTTTCGCGAAACCCGGTGGGTTGATGGCCCACGGAGTAACTTTCTGGTGGCGTTGAGTGTTATCATCTACCATTTACCCAAATACCTTACTTATGGTAGTGCCGCACTTTGGTTCGTTAATCTTGACTAATACGACACATATATATACTCGTATTACACACCTGGCTAAAGCCACATACATAGTAAATTAAAATGTAGCCCTTCAAACGTTGAGGAAATTTGTCAACATCCACTCTCTTCTTTGAAAAATGATAATTGTACACTGTCCATCTCATGGATTGTTTACCACGACCTCTATACTACCGTGAACATGTCGTACTCTATAAAACTGCCCATAAGTTATAACCCGGCGGATTAACAGTGTAGCTATAATATACGGGTTATAATATCTTTTATTTCAAACAAAACATGCTAAAATATACCTTTTCGACACAATTAGGGGTTAGGGTGTGGTTTGAAGTCAAACAAATGTCGAGAAAGTGTAAATAAAACGAAACGAAGATATGTACATTTCAATGAAGTTTATTAAGTATATAAAATTATCACACATGATACAATAAGTCTACTGTGTACATTATTTTCAGGTTATATAACTTAAAATCGCACAAGATTAACATTTTCAAACAACAGATAAACATCTTGCAATCGATCCCTCAAATATTACAGCTACCATATCATACCTTGGAATCATTAAATTTAGTTACATTTTTCATAATAGGATATACTATATGTATGTATTTGTTGTGTAAGTACCCGTCTCACTTAATGCTTAATACTAAGTATGACACGAGAAACAAACTGAATAATTTTTCTAACTATACATGTACTGTACAACTTCACAAGATATTAATGAGATTTTATTTGCTAGAACACCATCATCACGAATGTTAACATATACAAACCAAACAAGGAAATCTTCTATGACTGCAATTGAAACATAAAATATAACAATACTGCTTAAAGTTAATGTTAAATTTGTAAAGAGAATAACAAACATTTGATTCAATTCATAGGAAAAACACTTGAGAAGTTATCACTGATTAACATCATTCATACGTTTTAAGGTAATTAAAATATTAACCCCGTACTGAATACGACGTCGACTGTTGAGTACTTCTTCTTCTTTCTGCGGTGGGGTTTCCTTTTATTTATGTTTTGTAACTTGTAACAGGGCGGGCGAACGAACTGATAGATCACCTGGTGGAAAGTTACTGCCGCCGCGCATGAACATCTTTCTGTTTTTCTTTGGGAGGAATACTGTGTTTTAAACACAATACTTTCTGAAGATTGTTTGGAACATTTGCTTTTATATATATCATTTACGTCTTTTGCGCACGTTTTTATTATTTTATTTGTTTTTAATAGTATTTTTCTATCTCTTCTGTTTCCTTCCCAGATATTTTTTTATTTACTTCATGATCTCTTTTATTATTATATTTGTCTTCTTTCTAAAATTTTGATCTATCAGCACTAAAAATACTTTTCTTTCTTTGCTTATTATTGCTATAATGGTTAACTATACCTTCTCTTCTATACTTCTACCTGTCTTTCCATTTACTTCTTCTATCATATTTTATCTATATCGTCAAACTCAAGAGTTCTCTATAATGTTGTGAGGAGCTCTGGGTACGTTTTCATTTTTACATTCTTCTACATTGTAATCTGTGACTTCATCGTTTTGTACTATCTCTTGATCTTCTAGATTTATTTCCGTTATATTTTTCATCTCTGCAGGATCCAAAAAGAACCACTTGCTCTCCACACTGTTGTGATCCCACAATTCCTCGACGTTAAGGACCGCTTGTTTGATCTTTTGGTCATTGGATTTGTTCTATTGCCATTAGTTCATTTATTTTCCTTATTTCTATTGTGTTTTGATTTCTTCGTGTCTATAAGACTTATAGGACTTCTACTTCTGTCTCTTATAGACCTTTTATTTCCTCGGTCAAGTTTCCGATTCTTGTTTTCGTATATTTTTTTATTGTTGTAAGAATATCTGTCACACTCACGATTTTCAGTAGCAGTAGCCAGAGGTACAGCTTCCTGTTCTTTAATCAATTCTTGTATATGAACTGCAGTTTTACCCATAGTTTTATCAACTTTTTCAACTGGAGATTTTTGTTTAAAATGTTCTGTACTACGAGTAGGTGAAAGTGATCTTGGAGGTGGCTTTAAAAACACGGGCTCGTCGAATGGATCTCTTAAAACTATAGTTTTTATTATTCTCACATCACAGAGAGGGCGATACCTTTCATCGACTATAACACTATTTAGTTTACATAAAACTTCATAGCCTGTTATTAATTCACCAAAAACACAAAATCCCTCATCCAAAAACTCTAATTCTGAAGCCAAAGTAAAACAGAACCGCGAGCCAATCATCATGTCTCCTTTGTATATTTTACCGATCATTGAAACTAAACCCATAACATTATGACTAATTTTGGGTACTTTCTCACAGGAGAAGAGTTGCCATTCAGGCCCCTTTAGCAACCCAAACAAGGATTGTCCTACCGTGGTTTCACCATATGGATCACTAGTTTCAGCTATAAAGCCACTTCGAACATAATTAAATAAATTGAAGTCGTAGTAGTTCATTTTGCACAGTTTCAAAAAGTTAAAACATGTTAAAGGTCGCTCTTTTATGTACAAACCCACTATGACGCTTCCAAGATTGGTTTCAATAACAACGGCCATTGTACAGGGAGTTTTGAGTCTTTACGTTTAATTAACACTTGTAAAGTCCAAACTTTAAAGTATTCAATAAACTAGTTTTGTTGTGACGTACTTTGACTTGTTTTCACGGATCACACAGACCGACTGTTTAGGGATTTTTTTTTTTTTTTTTTTTTTTTTTTTTTTGATATTGACCTAGCTGTTGGCCTGGGATGGCCTCTACAACTTTACGCGGGCATTACGGTGAGCGCTGAGGGCTCTCAACCGGTCATTTGTTAAGCAACATAGCCCAAGGGCACCCCCTGTGGGATACGAACCTCGGCTTGGGGTGTTGCTGCTACGTTGGGGCGACCTACTCCCATGATTTGTATATGATTTACGCGGCGCGTATTCCGCCCCCGACGACGTGGACGAAAACGCGGACGGTTCCTATTCCTAGATTGCCTAGCTGTGTCCGCTCTACGTTGAGCGAGCGTGATCTCGTCATCTGGTTCCTCTAACGCGTGCCTGGGTCGTCGTATCTTCGAAATCCTACTTGGTGTGTATTCTACGGCCGCAACCACTAGAGGGTTGGGGTGAGTCGGAGCAGAGTCAAAGTAGCTACGGGAGCACTGTTTTATGAATTGCTTGATGGTCGGCAATCTGAGGTCGATGTGGAGATCGACGTTGCGTACATACCACGGTGCTCCCGTAGCTTTGCGCATGAATCTATTCTGTAGTGTTTGAAGCCTATGGATCCTGTGTGGCCTAACGTGTGCGAATACTACGCTACCGTACGTCATTATAGGACGTACGCATGACGTGTATAACCTAACTTTATTTTTTAGATCTAATTTCGAACGCGCGTTTAATAGATTGTGAAGACGTCCTAGCACGAAGGCAGCCCGGTTGCGGACTGCCTTGATGTGGGGGCCGAAGGTTAGACGGTCGTCGAGGGTTATGCCTAGGTATTTGGCCTGCCTAGCCCAAGGGATAGACTTGCCGAACATCCTGATCTGAGGGGTCTTCTCCAAAGGATACAAGCTTAGCTGTCTTCTGTGAAACAGCACCGCCTGGCTTTTCTCGGGGTTGACCTCTATCCTCCATTTCCGGAACCAAACGCCCAGTGCGTTGGCTGCGGTCTGGAGTTTTTTGGCTACTGTCGAGGGGTTCACCCCCGAGCAGTAGATAGCCGTGTCGTCTGCGAATAGTGCCGTCTGCACATACCGATGCTTCGGAATGTCGCTGGTATACAGCGTGAAGAGTAGGGGGGAGAGCACGGACCCTTGTGGGACACCGGCTTGTATGGGGTGAGTGGAGGACAGTGACCCTTCTACTCGGTAGCGGAAGCTTCGATTCGACAAGTAGTCTCGTATGATGAGCACGAGTCCGTGTGGCACTCCCATGGTGAATAGCTTAAATAATAAGCCGTTGTGCCACACTTTGTCGAAAGCTTTCGCTACGTCGAAGAAGAGGATTCCTGTGAACAGGTTGCGTTGAAGCCGATCGCTGGTGTATTCAACGATGCGGTGAACTTGGTGGACGCACGAGTGTTCGGTTCGGAAACCGAATTGCTCGTGGGGGACGAGAAGATTAGCATCGGCATACGCTTTCAGCCTATTGTAGATTAGACGCTCGTATAGCTTGCCTAATCCGTTAAGCAGACTGATCGGTCTATAACTGGTCGGTTCGGACTTTGGTTTGCCAGGTTTGGGTATCCCAATAACAACGGCTTCTTTCCATTGTTGTGGAAAGATGTTGTTTTTGAGTGCTGCGTTGAAAATGAACGTCAGCAGGACCAGTAGCCTCTCCGGAAAGAGTTTTAACACCCTGTTTGTGATACCGTCCGAACCGGGCGCCTTGCGAGCGTGTAGGCCCTTGACGATCGTTTCGACTTCTTCGGGGGTGACCGTGTCTAGGTCTGGTTGTGTATCTGTCATCCCTGTCGGCGTTGATGTTGATGTAGGAAGTGAGGTTATTAGGCGCTCTACTTCCGAATCAACTTCGGCTATTTGGTCCGAGTCGCAGTGTATTACGCTGGGCGTGCACTGATTCTCTAGACTCTCGGCCAGGCACTCTGCCTTTTCGATATCGTCGAATGCCGGTGGAAGGTTAGGTCTGCTTAGAGGAGGCATACAGGTGACGGTGTCTCTCTTAAGCGAGCGGGATAGCTGCCAGAAGGCAAGGTGGGTAGGTTCGAGGTCTTGTAGTGTCCTATCCCACCTGTCTTGGCGCATTTGATCGATGCGCGACTTGACCGCTCTTTCTAAGCGTCGTAACCTGATCCTGTTGGCTTCGCATGGATATCTGTCGTAGGCTCGTACGGCGGCGTTCTTCTGCCTCAGCAGCTCACGTACGTCATCGGGTAGGTCCCAGCGGCGATCGTTCGTCGCCGGTGCCTCCCGAGTGCATTCGTTAATTAACGATTGCACGTGAGCTGTGAGGGAGTCGATCGCCATCGTGGTGTCCTCTTGGCTAATTATATGGTCGGGTATCCTATCTAGATGCACGGACGAGGTTGCCTCGAGTTTTGTCCCGAGGCGCCTCCAGTCCGTGATTCGTCTAGTCGGGGTACGATGACCTGTGTCGATGGGACCCAGTCTGGGTGCGAACTCCATAACCACAGGTCTGTGGTCTGAAGTTAACTCGTGAAGCACCTCTACTGAACACAAACGTAGGTTTATGTTCTTTAGGAGTGCCACGTCCAGAATGTCGGGTCGGTGAGACACGTTGTGCGGATAGTGGGTCGGTTCGAGCGGGGCGATGATGTCGAACGCTAGTCTATTCGAGAGCGACTCCAGGGCTCTGCCTTTGGCGTTGGACTGGTGACAGTTCCAAAGGGTGTTTTTGGCGTTAAGGTCGCCGCCGATTATCACGGCGTCGCTCAGTTCTAGCAGCGCTCGGAGGTCGCTCTCGAGTAGTTGCCGATTGGGCGACAGATAGGCTGAAACTAGCGTGATCGATTGGTGTCCGGTCATGCCTATTCGACAGACCGAAGCCTCGATGCTAGTCAGCGCAGGCGGATCCATAGGTACGCAGTGAAGGGACCTTTTGTAATATATGAGAGTTCCCCCTAGCGCAGAGTCAATCCTATCGTTGCGGACCACAGAGTAGTTCGCAACGTTTGGGTTTCTCTGCGAGGGTTTCAAAAAGGTCTCTTGCACTAGCAATATGTCGAGTTGGTGTGCCCTAAGAAATTCGCCAACTTCATCTCGTTGCCTACTGATGCCGTTGGCGTTGAAGTACCCTAGCTTGAGTGATCGTGGTTTGACTCTGCTTGTCGGTGTCCTATCCATATTATGGGTTGCATTTGAATGCGCCTAACTTCTCGAGTACGCTCGAGTATCTGATACTGACGTTGAGGAGGGCCAACGGATTGCCCTCGTTCTGACGTATTAAATTAGCGAGCTGGCGTAGCTCGCTAAAATCGATCGCACTCGCGAACCTTGCCACTAGGGATAGGTCCGGGTCGATCGTTTGCGGTAGTTGGCTCCTGTAGTCGACGGCGAGCGGGTTGGGCCCTCCCTGGAGAGGTTTAGTGGGCGTGGGCACGCCGGAGGCTGCCTTTGCGGGTACTGGGGCAGGTATGGGGACCTGCATCGTCTTCCGCACGGGCAGAGGTGGGAAGGTCTCCCCCGTCTTCCTGGGAGTGGCCCAGGCGTTCGTCTTCGGCAAAGGAGCAGCTGTAAACCTCCCCCCGGTCCCTGCAGTGGCAGCAGCAGCAGCAGGGACGACTGGGCGGGGACGCTGAGGTCCTTTCGCCTTGGGGGTTTTAGGCGCCTTCGGGCAACCTCTGTAGTTGGCGGGGTGGCCTTCTTCGCCACACAGCACGCACGCGACTGGGGCAGTGCAATTGGCCCTGTCTTTGGGCCTTTTGCACTCCTCCGTCGCGTGGTCTTCCAGGCACTTGACGCACCTTGGGCGGGCGAAGCA
Source organism: Hypercompe scribonia (assembly GCA_949316085.1). Taxonomy (NCBI): domain Eukaryota; kingdom Metazoa; phylum Arthropoda; class Insecta; order Lepidoptera; family Erebidae; genus Hypercompe; species Hypercompe scribonia. The sequence continues at coordinate 9,182,957 of OX438981.1, read as the reverse complement.
ATTTCGGGCCGAGTGCCCGTAGAGCTGGCAGCGGTGGCATTGTGAGATGCCCCTTCTTCGGTGAGGTGGCTCCACGGTTATCCCCGACAGCCCACAGACGGATAACATCTTGAAGATGTCCTTGCCCGCGGGGCTGTCGTCGAGGGAGACCATCACCATATCAAAGATGGTATTGGTGCTGCCTCTCACCATCCGGTGTACCTCGTGCACCGGGTAGTCTTTTGACAGGGATTCCTTGATCTCCTCGGGGGAGATCTCCCTGGGCACATTCCGGATGACCACACGGAGCTTCTTGTCCTCCGGCAGAGTGTACGTGTGGTAAGGCACGTTTCTCTCCCGAAGGAGCTTCGAAAGCGCCCTGTGGTCGCTCGCGGTGGCTAGGGCGATTTTGATGCCCTGTTGGGTGCTACGAGCCGAGTGGTAGGTGATCCGGCGCTCGTTGCACCAGGTGGAGATAGCCGTCCATTTGGACTTCTCCTGGACGTAGATCGGTGGAGGGGCGCGGGTCTTCGGCGCGGCCGCCGAGGCGTCGGCGATAGCGGGCGAGGACCTCCCTGAGGGGGAGTTGCTGCCCTTAGGCCTTGAAGAGGCGCGAACGGGGGCGGGTGCTGCCGAGGTATCCTTACCCTCTGACAGCTTTGGGGCCTTGTTTGGGCCTCCTTTGGCCTTCCTGCTGCGTTTCCGTGAGGAAACTACGGAGAAACCTTCTTCGTCTTCGTCCTCTCTTGAAGAGGACTCTTCCTCGCTGCTCTCGGAGGGGGAGGAGGGGGACTCTGGCTGTCCCTTTTCGCGTTCGCGTTCGTGGTCTTCACCCGAACTCGCAGCGGGCTCTGGAGACGCTTCTGTCTCCATCTTTTGATGCGCCTTCCGCGCGACCATGTTCCCGTACCTCTCCTGGAGTACGGCGAAGACGACTGGGTCTGCGAGGAGGTCCTTCATTGATAACTTTTCCATGTCGGCGGTTTGGGTGCTGTGCGTATCGCGTGGCACGCGACAGCAACAACAACAACACTACCACTATCAACAACTATGACTTTGGATGTACGCGCCCTGTTCACAAAAACACTAACCGCAGTGAGCGCAGTATGCCGCAAACGGGCGACCGTTACGACACACCGACACACAACGGTGACGTAGGCGGCGCGATGGCGCGAAGCGACAGGTGCGGCGTGGCGCGGGCGCGATGTCGCAGCGGGAGCACTCGAGCACTTTGTCAGACACGTCCACTCGGGACGCGCGTCGGAAGCGGAATGAGGTGCGTTTAGGGAATGGGCTTGAGCTACTTTTTATAGTTTTATGGCCAATAGTTTAACACGATCGACTGATAATTACCTGTCCTAATTACCTTTAACCGTATAATGCAAATATAGATAAGGGAAAGATTTTTTTACCTTAACATTCGAACAAGGCACGTTCAATTTTGAATGTATTGTCTTGATCTATTGTGTGTCCAACACAATAGAATAAGGCCAATCGACTGAAAACAATTGCATACCTGGAAATCTTAGTAAGTCAAAAGTCCTAACTACCTCTTAATACGCGATACTTTAAATCAAAATGTCCTACACTGTAACACATATATTGCTCAAATAATTATATCACTAAAATGTAACGGCTTCTTATATTGAATCGTTTTGGTTTTGATATAAATGTGTTAGACCGTTTGCGATAAACATAAACATAACTTGTGTAATTGTTTGTTGATTAATAAAAATATAGTTAAAAAATCTTATACCTACCAGAATTTCAACGGACGATTAGTAAACATATTCTCATTCAGTCGGGATATTTTTTTCTAAGTAGAATGTTTTCTACTTGGAAAAAAAACGGATTTGTCATATTTTTTAGTTTTGAAAGTGTAACTTTTTGAGAAAATGATTCAACACTTAAAAATTTTGACAAATACTCCAATTTTTAAGTATTTTGTAATATAATAATGTAATATGATAATAATCGTTCCTTTGATCTCTTTATAAAGATTTCAGTCTCAATTTCGTTTCTGGAAAAAATGTCCTAGAAATGTTAGAGTTCGAAATGAGCACGTGTTTGTTTGTTTTTTGGCTTGCAATAAGGGACGGTTAGAGGACAATATAACGGTTTAATCGTTACAGCTGGCTGTTATAAAGTTCAAAATATCTTGTTCCAGCAACTCCAACTGGTTGAAGACCGAAAAATGTCCACTACAAGTACCAAACGTCAACGTGTTGATGAAGATGAACTACGTAATTTTGAGCAGCTACCTAGGCTTTTAGTTTTGAGTCCCGGTCAATTAGAGTAATCATTTATCCGAATCTATAACATAAAATAATTAATATTACTTAAAACCACCTATGGAACTATGAACATACCTATTAGTTAATGTACCACGCAATTTGTAGTTCAATACGGTCGTTAAATAATGTCAATATTAATTAAGCAACGGTAAAAAAACGAGCCAGTTCGTAATCATTTTTAATTACATCCTTATCAATACGTGTCGGACGGAGGAAAGGGACTCTTTGATGAAACGATACATTTCATGCGACAAATATTTTACGAATAGTTTATTATAAGACTTCAGTTAGTAGAAACTTTTTTAGAACGTTAAATCGACATTTTTAACTCTGCTACTCCTGTTAGCTACTACAATCGAAAACTTTTGTAAGAAAAAAGTTGAGTGTATCGTCAAAACGAAGCTATTTATACAAAATTAACTTGATAGTAACCAAATGCCAAAATGTTCCCGGGAATCCTAGACTGTTATAGCATTTGGAGATCAAAAAAAATCACAGCAGCAGCAGCAGCAGCATAGTAATGAATTTAAAAGGAAAACTGTAACAGTTAAATGGGTTTTAGGCGAAAAGACAACTTGTCGAAAATATATTGGATTCGTTGTAAGTTAATGTTTTAATCGTTTTATTTAAAAAAAATTAATATCATTTGTTTTTGTTGGATTTATTTTCACGCAATGAGGATTTCTACGTTATAGCTGCTAGCTGTAATGCATAGAACAGTATATTCTCCTCTAACCGTACCGTAAGGACAGTCAAGAAACGATTCCTTGATCTTTTACGAGTATAATTCACGCAAGTCCAATCCACTCACAACCATTCAACTCACTAAACAAACTTGGGCTAATTCGTTTAAAAATTACTTGGCAAGAAAACGTCCCGACGAAATAAGAAAATGTTTACTAACCACCTTTTGAATCTTACAATATTTTTATTAATTAGCAAATAATCAAACGATTTAACTCATTTATATCAAAATAGTACCTACATGTCAGTATTATATACCATTAGTAGTAAGTATATTATACCTGTGTATTAGACTGCAGGACATTTTTATTTAAAATATTGTATTTTTAGAGGTAGACTCGTAAAACTCGTGACTTACATAATTAGATTTCCAGGTATACAATCTCTGTCGGCCGATCGGCTTAAACTATTATGTTGGACATACAATACCTAAAGATAATACATTTAAAATTGCTCATCCGTCATTCTTACGAGGGTCTCTTACTAGCTTTCTCAAGTTAGAAACAAGAATTCTTAAATTCATTTAAGTTTGTATTATACAGCGTTTACAGGTAATTTTGTTTATTTTCGCCACGCTTGAGAAGAGTTGCCATTCAGGTCCCTTAAGTAACCCAAACATGGATTGTCCTCCAGAGCCTAGATCTGATGTATCATCTGTTTCACTTGTAAAGTATTAAGTGAAGCCTGAAGGGGTCCGCATGGTTTAATAACAGCATTTCTCAAATCCGGTCCGATTCCGACGCACCACCCTTTCGCGAAACCCGGTGGGTTGATGGCCCACGGAGTAACTTTCTGGTGGCGTTGAGTGTTATCATCTACCATTTACCCAAATACCTTACTGATGGTAGTGCCGCACTTTGGTTCGTTAATCTTGACTAATACGACACATATATATACTCGTATTACACACCTGGCTAAAGCCACATACATAGTAAATTAAAATGTAGCCCTTCAAACGTTGAGGAAATTTGTCAACATCCACTCTCTTCTTTGAAAAATGATAATTGTACACTGTCCATCTCATGGATTGTTTACCACGACCTCTATACTACCGTGAACATGTCGTACTCTATAAAACTGCCCATAAGTTATAACCCGGCGGATTAACAGCGTAGCTATAATATACGGGTTATAATATCTTTTATTTCAAACAAAACATGCTAAAATATACCTTTTCGACACAATTAGGGGTTAGGGTGTGGTTTGAAGTCAAACAAATGTCGAGAAAGTGTAAATAAAACGAAACGAAGATATGTACATTTCAATGAAGTTTATTAAGTATATAAAATTATCACACATGATACAATAAGTCTACTGTGTACATTATTTTCAGGTTATATAACTTAAAATCGCACAAGATTAACATTTTCAAACAACAGATAAACATCTTGCAATCGATCCCTCAAATATTACAGCTACCATATCATACCTTGGAATCATTAAATTTAGTTACATTTTTCATAATAGGATATACTATATGTATGTATTTGTTGTGTAAGTACCCGTCTCACTTAATGCTTAATACTAAGTATGACACGAGAAACAAACTGAATAATTTTTCTAACTATACATGTACTGTACAACTTCACAAGATATTAATGAGATTTTATTTGCTAGAACACCATCATCACGAATGTTAACATATACAAACCAAACAAGGAAATCTTCTATGACTGCAATTGAAACATAAAATATAACAATACTGCTTAAAGTTAATGTTAAATTTGTAAAGAGAATAACAAACATTTGATTCAATTCATAGGAAAAACACTTGAGAAGTTATCACTGATTAACATCATTCATACGTTTTAAGGTAATTAAAATATTAACCCCGTACTGAATACGACGTCGACTGTTGAGTACTTCTTCTTCTTTCTGCGGTGGGGTTTCCTTTTATTTATGTTTTGTAACTTGTAACAGGGCGGGCGAACGAACTGATAGATCACCTGGTGGAAAGTTACTGCCGCCGCGCATGAACATCTTTCTGTTTTTCTTTGGGAGGAATACTGTGTTTTAAACACAATACTTTCTGAAGATTGTTTGGAACATTTGCTTTTATATATATCATTTACGTCTTTTGCGCACGTTTTTATTATTTTATTTGTTTTTAATAGTATTTTTCTATCTCTTCTGTTTCCTTCCCAGATATTTTTTTATTTACTTCATGATCTCTTTTATTATTATATTTGTCTTCTTTCTAAAATTTTGATCTATCAGCACTAAAAATACTTTTCTTTCTTTGCTTATTATTGCTATAATGGTTAACTATACCTTCTCTTCTATACTTCTACCTGTCTTTCCATTTACTTCTTCTATCATATTTTATCTATATCGTCAAACTCAAGAGTTCTCTATAATGTTGTGAGGAGCTCTGGGTACGTTTTCATTTTTACATTCTTCTACATTGTAATCTGTGACTTCATCGTTTTGTACTATCTCTTGATCTTCTAGATTTATTTCCGTTATATTTTTCATCTCTGCAGGATCCAAAAAGAACCACTTGCTCTCCACACTGTTGTGATCCCACAATTCCTCGACGTTAAGGACCGCTTGTTTGATCTTTTGGTCATTGGATTTGTTCTATTGCCATTAGTTCATTTATTTTCCTTATTTCTATTGTGTTTTGATTTCTTCGTGTCTATAAGACTTATAGGACTTCTACTTCTGTCTCTTATAGACCTTTTATTTCCTCGGTCAAGTTTCCGATTCTTGTTTTCGTATATTTTTTTATTGTTGTAAGAATATCTGTCACACTCACGATTTTCAGTAGCAGTAGCCAGAGGTACAGCTTCCTGTTCTTTAATCAATTCTTGTATATGAACTGCAGTTTTACCCATAGTTTTATCAACTTTTTCAACTGGAGATTTTTGTTTAAAATGTTCTGTACTACGAGTAGGTGAAAGTGATCTTGGAGGTGGCTTTAAAAACACGGGCTCGTCGAATGGATCTCTTAAAACTATAGTTTTTATTATTCTCACATCACAGAGAGGGCGATACCTTTCATCGACTATAACACTATTTAGTTTACATAAAACTTCATAGCCTGTTATTAATTCACCAAAAACACAAAATCCCTCATCCAAAAACTCTAATTCTGAAGCCAAAGTAAAACAGAACCGCGAGCCAATCATCATGTCTCCTTTGTATATTTTACCGATCATTGAAACTAAACCCATAACATTATGACTAATTTTGGGTACTTTCTCACAGGAGAAGAGTTGCCATTCAGGCCCCTTTAGCAACCCAAACAAGGATTGTCCTACCGTGGTTTCACCATATGGATCACTAGTTTCAGCTATAAAGCCACTTCGAACATAATTAAATAAATTGAAGTCGTAGTAGTTCATTTTGCACAGTTTCAAAAAGTTAAAACATGTTAAAGGTCGCTCTTTTATGTACAAACCCACTATGACGCTTCCAAGATTGGTTTCAATAACAACGGCCATTGTACAGGGAGTTTTGAGTCTTTACGTTTAATTAACACTTGTAAAGTCCAAACTTTAAAGTATTCAATAAACTAGTTTTGTTGTGACGTACTTTGACTTGTTTTCACGGATCACACAGACCGACTGTTTAGGGATTTTTTTTTTTTTTTTTTTTTTTTTTTTTTTGATATTGACCTAGCTGTTGGCCTGGGATGGCCTCTACAACTTTACGCGGGCATTACGGTGAGCGCTGAGGGCTCTCAACCGGTCATTTGTTAAGCAACATAGCCCAAGGGCACCCCCTGTGGGATACGAACCTCGGCTTGGGGTGTTGCTGCTACGTTGGGGCGACCTACTCCCATGATTTGTATATGATTTACGCGGCGCGTATTCCGCCCCCGACGACGTGGACGAAAACGCGGACGGTTCCTATTCCTAGATTGCCTAGCTGTGTCCGCTCTACGTTGAGCGAGCGTGATCTCGTCATCTGGTTCCTCTAACGCGTGCCTGGGTCGTCGTATCTTCGAAATCCTACTTGGTGTGTATTCTACGGCCGCAACCACTAGAGGGTTGGGGTGAGTCGGAGCAGAGTCAAAGTAGCTACGGGAGCACTGTTTTATGAATTGCTTGATGGTCGGCAATCTGAGGTCGATGTGGAGATCGACGTTGCGTACATACCACGGTGCTCCCGTAGCTTTGCGCATGAATCTATTCTGTAGTGTTTGAAGCCTATGGATCCTGTGTGGCCTAACGTGTGCGAATACTACGCTACCGTACGTCATTATAGGACGTACGCATGACGTGTATAACCTAACTTTATTTTTTAGATCTAATTTCGAACGCGCGTTTAATAGATTGTGAAGACGTCCTAGCACGAAGGCAGCCCGGTTGCGGACTGCCTTGATGTGGGGGCCGAAGGTTAGACGGTCGTCGAGGGTTATGCCTAGGTATTTGGCCTGCCTAGCCCAAGGGATAGACTTGCCGAACATCCTGATCTGAGGGGTCTTCTCCAAAGGATACAAGCTTAGCTGTCTTCTGTGAAACAGCACCGCCTGGCTTTTCTCGGGGTTGACCTCTATCCTCCATTTCCGGAACCAAACGCCCAGTGCGTTGGCTGCGGTCTGGAGTTTTTTGGCTACTGTCGAGGGGTTCACCCCCGAGCAGTAGATAGCCGTGTCGTCTGCGAATAGTGCCGTCTGCACATACCGATGCTTCGGAATGTCGCTGGTATACAGCGTGAAGAGTAGGGGGGAGAGCACGGACCCTTGTGGGACACCGGCTTGTATGGGGTGAGTGGAGGACAGTGACCCTTCTACTCGGTAGCGGAAGCTTCGATTCGACAAGTAGTCTCGTATGATGAGCACGAGTCCGTGTGGCACTCCCATGGTGAATAGCTTAAATAATAAGCCGTTGTGCCACACTTTGTCGAAAGCTTTCGCTACGTCGAAGAAGAGGATTCCTGTGAACAGGTTGCGTTGAAGCCGATCGCTGGTGTATTCAACGATGCGGTGAACTTGGTGGACGCACGAGTGTTCGGTTCGGAAACCGAATTGCTCGTGGGGGACGAGAAGATTAGCATCGGCATACGCTTTCAGCCTATTGTAGATTAGACGCTCGTATAGCTTGCCTAATCCGTTAAGCAGACTGATCGGTCTATAACTGGTCGGTTCGGACTTTGGTTTGCCAGGTTTGGGTATCCCAATAACAACGGCTTCTTTCCATTGTTGTGGAAAGATGTTGTTTTTGAGTGCTGCGTTGAAAATGAACGTCAGCAGGACCAGTAGCCTCTCCGGAAAGAGTTTTAACACCCTGTTTGTGATACCGTCCGAACCGGGCGCCTTGCGAGCGTGTAGGCCCTTGACGATCGTTTCGACTTCTTCGGGGGTGACCGTGTCTAGGTCTGGTTGTGTATCTGTCATCCCTGTCGGCGTTGATGTTGATGTAGGAAGTGAGGTTATTAGGCGCTCTACTTCCGAATCAACTTCGGCTATTTGGTCCGAGTCGCAGTGTATTACGCTGGGCGTGCACTGATTCTCTAGACTCTCGGCCAGGCACTCTGCCTTTTCGATATCGTCGAATGCCGGTGGAAGGTTAGGTCTGCTTAGAGGAGGCATACAGGTGACGGTGTCTCTCTTAAGCGAGCGGGATAGCTGCCAGAAGGCAAGGTGGGTAGGTTCGAGGTCTTGTAGTGTCCTATCCCACCTGTCTTGGCGCATTTGATCGATGCGCGACTTGACCGCTCTTTCTAAGCGTCGTAACCTGATCCTGTTGGCTTCGCATGGATATCTGTCGTAGGCTCGTACGGCGGCGTTCTTCTGCCTCAGCAGCTCACGTACGTCATCGGGTAGGTCCCAGCGGCGATCGTTCGTCGCCGGTGCCTCCCGAGTGCATTCGTTAATTAACGATTGCACGTGAGCTGTGAGGGAGTCGATCGCCATCGTGGTGTCCTCTTGGCTAATTATATGGTCGGGTATCCTATCTAGATGCACGGACGAGGTTGCCTCGAGTTTTGTCCCGAGGCGCCTCCAGTCCGTGATTCGTCTAGTCGGGGTACGATGACCTGTGTCGATGGGACCCAGTCTGGGTGCGAACTCCATAACCACAGGTCTGTGGTCTGAAGTTAACTCGTGAAGCACCTCTACTGAACACAAACGTAGGTTTATGTTCTTTAGGAGTGCCACGTCCAGAATGTCGGGTCGGTGAGACACGTTGTGCGGATAGTGGGTCGGTTCGAGCGGGGCGATGATGTCGAACGCTAGTCTATTCGAGAGCGACTCCAGGGCTCTGCCTTTGGCGTTGGACTGGTGACAGTTCCAAAGGGTGTTTTTGGCGTTAAGGTCGCCGCCGATTATCACGGCGTCGCTCAGTTCTAGCAGCGCTCGGAGGTCGCTCTCGAGTAGTTGCCGATTGGGCGACAGATAGGCTGAAACTAGCGTGATCGATTGGTGTCCGGTCATGCCTATTCGACAGACCGAAGCCTCGATGCTAGTCAGCGCAGGCGGATCCATAGGTACGCAGTGAAGGGACCTTTTGTAATATATGAGAGTTCCCCCTAGCGCAGAGTCAATCCTATCGTTGCGGACCACAGAGTAGTTCGCAACGTTTGGGTTTCTCTGCGAGGGTTTCAAAAAGGTCTCTTGCACTAGCAATATGTCGAGTTGGTGTGCCCTAAGAAATTCGCCAACTTCATCTCGTTGCCTACTGATGCCGTTGGCGTTGAAGTACCCTAGCTTGAGTGATCGTGGTTTGACTCTGCTTGTCGGTGTCCTATCCATATTATGGGTTGCATTTGAATGCGCCTAACTTCTCGAGTACGCTCGAGTATCTGATACTGACGTTGAGGAGGGCCAACGGATTGCCCTCGTTCTGACGTATTAAATTAGCGAGCTGGCGTAGCTCGCTAAAATCGATCGCACTCGCGAACCTTGCCACTAGGGATAGGTCTGGGTCGATCGTTTGCGGTAGTTGGCTCCTGTAGTCGACGGCGAGCGGCTTGGGCCCTCCCTGGAGAGGTTTAGTGGGCGTGGGCACGCCGGAGGCTGCCTTTGCGGGTACTGGGGCAGGTATGGGGACCTGCATCGTCTTCCGCACGGGCAGAGGTGGGAAGGTCTCCCCCGTCTTCCTGGGAGTGGCCCAGGCGTTCGTCTTCGGCAAAGGAGCAGCTGTAAAGCTCCCCCCGGTCCCTGCAGTGGCAGCAGCAGCAGCAGGGACGACTGGGCGGGGACGCTGAGGTCCTTTCGCCTTGGGGGTTTTAGGCGCCTTCGGGCAACCTCTGTAGTTGGCGGGGTGGCCTTCTTCGCCACACAGCACGCACGCGACTGGGGCAGTGCAATTGGCCCTGTCTTTGGGCCTTTTGCACTCCTCCGTCGCGTGGTCTTCCAGGCACTTGACGCACCTTGGGCGGGCGAAGCAATTTCGGGCCGAGTGCCCGTAGAGCTGGCAGCGGTGGCATTGTGAGATGCCCCTTCTTCGGTGAGGTGGCTCCACGGTTATCCCCGACAGCCCACAGACGGATAACATCTTGAAGATGTCCTTGCCCGCGGGGCTGTCGTCGAGGGAGACCATCACCATATCAAAGATGGTATTGGTGCTGCCTCTCACCATCCGGTGTACCTCGTGCACCGGGTAGTCTTTTGACAGGGATTCCTTGATCTCCTCGGGGGAGATCTCCCTGGGCACATTCCGGATGACCACACGGAGCTTCTTGTCCTCCGGCAGAGTGTACGTGTGGTAAGGCACGTTTCTCTCCCGAAGGAGCTTCGAAAGCGCCCTGTGGTCGCTCGCGGTGGCTAGGGCGATTTTGATGCCCTGTTGGGTGCTACGAGCCGAGTGGTAGGTGATCCGGCGCTCGTTGCACCAGGTGGAGATAGCCGTCCATTTGGACTTCTCCTGGACGTAGATCGGTGGAGGGGCGCGGGTCTTCGGCGCGGCCGCCGAGGCGTCGGCGATAGCGGGCGAGGACCTCCCTGAGGGGGAGTTGCTGCCCTTAGGCCTTGAAGAGGCGCGAACGGGGGCGGGTGCTGCCGAGGTATCCTTACCCTCTGACAGCTTTGGGGCCTTGTTTGGGCCTCCTTTGGCCTTCCTGCTGCGTTTCCGTGAGGAAACTACGGAGAAACCTTCTTCGTCTTCGTCCTCTCTTGAAGAGGACTCTTCCTCGCTGCTCTCGGAGGGGGAGGAGGGGGACTCTGGCTGTCCCTTTTCGCGTTCGCGTTCGTGGTCTTCACCCGAACTCGCAGCGGGCTCTGGAGACGCTTCTGTCTCCATCTTTTGATGCGCCTTCCGCGCGACCATGTTCCCGTACCTCTCCTGGAGTACGGCGAAGACGACTGGGTCTGCGAGGAGGTCCTTCATTGATAACTTTTCCATGTCGGCGGTTTGGGTGCTGTGCGTATCGCGTGGCACGCGACAGCAACAACAACAACACTACCACTATCAACAACTATGACTTTGGATGTACGCGCCCTGTTCACAAAAACACTAACCGCAGTGAGCGCAGTATGCCGCAAACGGGCGACCGTTACGACACACCGACACACAACGGTGACGTAGGCGGCGCGATGGCGCGAAGCGACAGGTGCGGCGTGGCGCGGGCGCGATGTCGCAGCGGGAGCACTCGAGCACTTTGTCAGACACGTCCACTCGGGACGCGCGTCGGAAGCGGAATGAGGTGCGTTTAGGGAATGGGCTTGAGCTACTTTTTATAGTTTTATGGCCAATAGTTTAACACGATCGACTGATAATTACCTGTCCTAATTACCTTTAACCGTATAATGCAAATATAGATAAGGGAAAGATTTTTTTACCTTAACATTCGAACAAGGCACGTTCAATTTTGAATGTATTGTCTTGATCTATTGTGTGTCCAACACAATAGAATAAGGCCAATCGACTGAAAACAATTGCATACCTGGAAATCTTAGTAAGTCAAAAGTCCTAACTACCTCTTAATACGCGATACTTTAAATCAAAATGTCCTACACTGTAACACATATATTGCTCAAATAATTATATCACTAAAATGTAACGGCTTCTTATATTGAATCGTTTTGGTTTTGATATAAATGTGTTAGACCGTTTGCGATAAACATAAACATAACTTGTGTAATTGTTTGTTGATTAATAAAAATATAGTTAAAAAATCTTATACCTACCAGAATTTCAACGGACGATTAGTAAACATATTCTCATTCAGTCGGGATATTTTTTTCTAAGTAGAATGTTTTCTACTTGGAAAAAAAACGGATTTGTCATATTTTTTAGTTTTGAAAGTGTAACTTTTTGAGAAAATGATTCAACACTTAAAAATTTTGACAAATACTCCAATTTTTAAGTATTTTGTAATATAATAATGTAATATGATAATAATCGTTCCTTTGATCTCTTTATAAAGATTTCAGTCTCAATTTCGTTTCTGGAAAAAATGTCCTAGAAATGTTAGAGTTCGAAATGAGCACGTGTTTGTTTGTTTTTTGGCTTGCAATAAGGGACGGTTAGAGGACAATATAACGGTTTAATCGTTACAGCTGGCTGTTATAAAGTTCAAAATATCTTGTTCCAGCAACTCCAACTGGTTGAAGACCGAAAAATGTCCACTACAAGTACCAAACGTCAACGTGTTGATGAAGATGAACTACGTAATTTTGAGCAGCTACCTAGGCTTTTAGTTTTGAGTCCCGGTCAATTAGAGTAATCATTTATCCGAATCTATAACATAAAATAATTAATATTACTTAAAACCACCTATGGAACTATGAACATACCTATTAGTTAATGTACCACGCAATTTGTAGTTCAATACGGTCGTTAAATAATGTCAATATTAATTAAGCAACGGTAAAAAAACGAGCCAGTTCGTAATCATTTTTAATTACATCCTTATCAATACGTGTCGGACGGAGGAAAGGGACTCTTTGATGAAACGATACATTTCATGCGACAAATATTTTACGAATAGTTTATTATAAGACTTCAGTTAGTAGAAACTTTTTTAGAACGTTAAATCGACATTTTTAACTCTGCTACTCCTGTTAGCTACTACAATCGAAAACTTTTGTAAGAAAAAAGTTGAGTGTATCGTCAAAACGAAGCTATTTATACAAAATTAACTTGATAGTAACCAAATGCCAAAATGTTCCCGGGAATCCTAGACTGTTATAGCATTTGGAGATCAAAAAAAATCACAGCAGCAGCAGCAGCAGCATAGTAATGAATTTAAAAGGAAAACTGTAACAGTTAAATGGGTTTTAGGCGAAAAGACAACTTGTCGAAAATATATTGGATTCGTTGTAAGTTAATGTTTTAATCGTTTTATTTAAAAAAATTTAATATCATTTGTTTTTGTTGGATTTATTTTCACGCAATGAGGATTTCTACGTTATAGCTGCTAGCTGTAATGCATAGAACAGTATATTCTCCTCTAACCGTACCGTAAGGACAGTCAAGAAACGATTCCTTGATCTTTTACGAGTATAATTCACGCAAGTCCAATCCACTCACAACCATTCAACTCACTAAACAAACTTGGGCTAATTCGTTTAAAAATTACTTGGCAAGAAAACGTCCCGACGAAATAAGAAAATGTTTACTAACCACCTTTTGAATCTTACAATATTTTTATTAATTAGCAAATAATCAAACGATTTAACTCATTTATATCAAAATAGTACCTACATGTCAGTATTATATACCATTAGTAGTAAGTATATTATACCTGTGTATTAGACTGCAGGACATTTTTATTTAAAATATTGTATTTTTAGAGGTAGACTCGTAAAACTCGTGACTTACATAATTAGATTTCCAGGTATACAATCTCTGTCGGCCGATCGGCTTAAACTATTATGTTGGACATACAATACCTAAAGATAATACATTTAAAATTGCTCATCCGTCATTCTTACGAGGGTCTCTTACTAGCTTTCTCAAGTTAGAAACAAGAATTCTTAAATTCATTTAAGTTTGTATTATACAGCGTTTACAGGTAATTTTGTTTATTTTCGCCACGCTTGAGAAGAGTTGCCATTCAGGTCCCTTAAGTAACCCAAACATGGATTGTCCTCCAGAGCCTAGATCTGATGTATCATCTGTTTCACTTGTAAAGTATTAAGTGAAGCCTGAAGGGGTCCGCATGGTTTAATAACAGCATTTCTCAAATCCGGTCCGATTCCGACGCACCACCCTTTCGCGAAACCCGGTGGGTTGATGGCCCACGGAGTAACTTTCTGGTGGCGTTGAGTGTTATCATCTACCATTTACCCAAATACCTTACTGATGGTAGTGCCGCACTTTGGTTCGTTAATCTTGACTAATACGACACATATATATACTCGTATTACACACCTGGCTAAAGCCACATACATAGTAAATTAAAATGTAGCCCTTCAAACGTTGAGGAAATTTGTCAACATCCACTCTCTTCTTTGAAAAATGATAATTGTACACTGTCCATCTCATGGATTGTTTACCACGACCTCTATACTACCGTGAACATGTCGTACTCTATAAAACTGCCCATAAGTTATAACCCGGCAGATTAACAGCGTAGCTATAATATACGGGTTATAATATCTTTTATTTTAAACAAAACATGCTAAAATATACCTTTTCGACACAATTAGGGGTTAGGGTGTGGTTTGAAGTCAAACAAATGTCGAGAAAGTGTAAATAAAACGAAACGAAGATATGTACATTTCAATGAAGTTTATTAAGTATATAAAATTATCACACATGATACAATAAGTCTACTGTGTACATTATTTTCAGGTTATATAACTTAAAATCGCACAAGATTAACATTTTCAAACAACAGATAAACATCTTGCAATCGATCCCTCAAATATTACAGCTACCATATCATATCTTGGAATCATTAAATTTAGTTACATTTTTCATAATAGGATATACTATATGTATGTATTTGTTATGTAAGTACCCGTCTCACTTAATGCTTAATACTAAGTATGACACGAGAAACAAACTGAATAATTTTTCTAACTATACATGTACTGTACAACTTCACAAGATATTAATGAGATTTTATTTGCTAGAACACCATCATCACGAATGTTAACATATACAAACCAAACAAGGAAATCTTCTATGACTGCAATTGAAACATAAAATATAACAATACTGCTTAAAGTTAATGTTAAATTTGTAAAGAGAATAACAAACATTTGATTCAATTCATAGGAAAAACACTTGAGAAGTTATCACTGATTAACATCATTCATACGTTTTAAGGTAATTAAAATATTAACCCCGTACTGAATACGACGTCGACTGTTGAGTACTTCTTCTTCTTTCTGCGGTGGGGTTTCCTTTTATTTATGTTTTGTAACTTGTAACAGGGCGGGCGAACGAACTGATAGATCACCTGGTGGAAAGTTACTGCCGCCGCGCATGAACATCTTTCTGTTTTTCTTTGGGAGGAATACTGTGTTTTAAACACAATACTTTCTGAAGATTGTTTGGAACATTTGCTTTTATATATATCATTTACGTCTTTTGCGCACGTTTTTATTATTTTATTCGTTTTTAATAGTATTTTTCTATCTCTTCTGTTTCCTTCCCAGATATGTTTTTATTTACTTCATGATCTCTTTTATTATTATATTTGTCTTCTTTCTAAAATTTTGATCTATCAGCACTAAAAATACTTTTCTTTCTTTGCTTATTATTGCTATAATGGTTAACTATACCTTCTCTTCTATACTTCTACCTGTCTTTCCATTTACTTCTTCTATCATATTTTATCTATATCGTCAAACTCAAGAGTTCTCTATAATGTTGTGAGGAGCTCTGGGTACGTTTTCATTTTTACATTCTTCTACATTGTAATCTGTGACTTCATCGTTTTGTACTATCTCTTGATCTTCTAGATTTATTTCCGTTATATTTTTCATCTCTGCAGGATCCAAAAAGAACCACTTGCTCTCCACACTGTTGTGATCCCACAATTCCTCGACGTTAAGGACCGCTTGTTTGATCTTTTGGTCATTGGATTTGTTCTATTGCCATTAGTTCATTTATTTTCCTTATTTCTATTGTGTTTTGATTTCTTCGTGTCTATAAGACTTATAGGACTTCTACTTCTGTCTCTTATAGACCTTTTATTTCCTCGGTCAAGTTTCCGATTCTTGTTTTCGTATATTTTTTTATTGTTGTAAGAATATCTGTCACACTCACGATTTTCAGTAGCAGTAGCCAGAGGTACAGCTTCCTGTTCTTTAATCAATTCTTGTATATGAACTGCAGTTTTACCCATAGTTTTATCAACTTTTTCAACTGGAGATTTTTGTTTAAAATGTTCTGTACTACGAGTAGGTGAAAGTGATCTTGGAGGTGGCTTTAAAAACACGGGCTCGTCGAATGGATCTCTTAAAACTATAGTTTTTATTATTCTCACATCACAGAGAGGGCGATACCTTTCATCGACTATAACACTATTTAGTTTACATAAAACTTCATAGCCTGTTATTAATTCACCAAAAACACAAAATCCCTCATCCAAAAACTCTAATTCTGAAGCCAAAGTAAAACAGAACCGCGAGCCAATCATCATGTCTCCTTTGTATATTTTACCGATCATTGAAACTAAACCCATAGCATTATGACTAATTTTGGGTACTTTCTCACAGGAGAAGAGTTGCCATTCAGGCCCCTTTAGCAACCCAAACAAGGATTGTCCTACCGTGTTTTCACCAGATGGATCACTAGTTTCAGCTATAAAGCCACTTCGAACATAATTAAATAAATTGAAGTCGTAGTAGTTCATTTTGCACAGTTTCAAAAAGTTAAAACATGTTAAAGGTCGCTCTTTTAAGTACAAACCCACTATGACGCTTCCAAGATTGGTTTCAATAACAACGGCCATTGTACAGGGAGTTTTGAGTCTTTACGTTTAATTAACACTTGTAAAGTCCAAACTTTAAAGTATTCAATAAACTAGTTTTGTTGTGACGTACTTTGACTTGTTTTCACGGATCACACAGACCGACTGTTTAGGGAATGGGCTTGAGCTACTTTTTATAGTTTTATGGCCAATAGTTTAACACGATCGACTGATAATTACCTGTCCTAATTACCTTTAACCGTATAATGCAAATATAGATAAGGGAAAGATTTTTTTACCTTAACATTCGAACAAGGCACGTTCAATTTTGAATGTATTGTCTTGATCTATTGTGTGTCCAACACAATAGAATAAGGCCAATCGACTGAAAACAATTGCATACCTGGAAATCTTAGTAAGTCAAAAGTCCTAACTACCTCTTAATACGCGATACTTTAAATCAAAATGTCCTACACTGTAACACATATATTGCTCAAATAATTATATCACTAAAATGTAACGGCTTCTTATATTGAATCGTTTTGGTTTTGATATAAATGTGTTAGACCGTTTGCGATAAACATAAACATAACTTGTGTAATTGTTTGTTGATTAATAAAAATATAGTTAAAAAATCTTATACCTACCAGAATTTCAACGGACGATTAGTAAACATATTCTCATTCAGTCGGGATATTTTTTTCTAAGTAGAATGTTTTCTACTTGGAAAAAAACGGATTTGTCATATTTTTTTAGTTTTGAAAGTGTAACTTTTTGAGAAAATGATTCAACACTTAAAAATTTTGACAAATACTCCAATTTTTAAGTATTTTGTAATATAATAATGTAATATGATAATAATCGTTCCTTTGATCTCTTTATAAAGATTTCAGTCTCAATTTCGTTTCTGGAAAAAATGTCCTAGAAATGTTAGAGATCGAAATGAGCACGTGTTTGTTTTTTAGCTTGCAATAAGGGACGGTTAGAGGACAATATAACGGTTTAATCGTTACAGCTGGCTGTTATAAAGTTCAAAATATCTTGTTCCAGCAACTCCAACTGGTTGAAGACCGAAAAATGTCCACTACAAGTACCAAACGTCAACGTGTTGATGAAGATGAACTACGTAATTTTGAGCAGCTACCTAGGCTTTTAGTTTTGAGTCCCGGTCAATTAGAGTAATCATTTATCCGAATCTATAACATAAAATAATTAATATTACTTAAAACCACGTATGGAACTATGAACATACCTATTAGTTAATGTACCACGCAATTTGTAGTTCAATACGGTCGTTAAATAATGTCAATATTAATTAAGCAACGGTAAAAAAACGAGCCAGTTCGTAATCATTTTTAATTACATCCTTATCAATACGTGTCGGACGGAGGAAAGGGACTCTTTGATGAAACGATACATTTCATGCGACAAATATTTTACGAATAGTTTATTATAAGACTTCAGTTAGTAGAAACTTTTTTAGAACGTTAAATCGACATTTTTAACTCTGCTACTCCTGTTAGCTACTACAATCGAAAACTTTTGTAAGAAAAAAGTTGAGTGTATCGTCAAAACGAAGCTATTTATACAAAATTAACTTGATAGTAACCAAATGCCAAAATGTTCCCGGGAATCCTAGACTGTTATAGCATTTGGAGATCAAAAAAAATCACAGCAGCAGCAGCAGCAGCATAGTAATGAATTTAAAAGGAAAACTGTAACAGTTAAATGGGTTTTAGGCGAAAAGACAACTTGTCGAAAATATATTGGATTCGTTGTAAGTTAATGTTTTAATCGTTTTATTTAAAAAAATTTAATATCATTTGTTTTTGTTGGATTTATTTTCACGCAATGAGGATTTCTACGTTATAGCTGCTAGCTGTAATGCATAGAACAGTATATTCTCCTCTAACCGTACCGTAAGGACAGTCAAGAAACGATTCCTTGATCTTTTACGAGTATAATTCACGCAAGTCCAATCCACTCACAACCATTCAACTCACTAAACAAACTTGGGCTAATTCGTTTAAAAATTACTTGGCCAGAAAACGTCCCGACGAAATAAGAAAATGTTTACTAACCACCTTTTGAATCTTACAATATTTTTATTAATTAGCAAATAATCAAACGATTTAACTCATTTATATCAAAATAGTACCTACATGTCAGTATTATAAACCATTAGTAGTAAGTATATTATACCTGTGTATTAGAGTGCAGGACATTTTTATTTAAAATATTGTATTTTTAGAGGTAGACTCGTAAAACTCGTGACTTACATAATTAGATTTCCAGGTATACAATCTCTGTCGGCCGATCGGCTTAAAGTATTATGTTGGACATACAATACCTAAAGATAATACATTTAAAATTGCTCATCCCTCATTCTTACGAGGGTCTCTTACTAGCTTTCTCAAGTTAGAAACAAGAATTCTTAAATTCATTTAAGTTTGTATTACACAGCGTTTACAGGTAATTTTGTTTATTTTCACCACGCTTGAGAAGAGTTGCCATTCAGGTCCCTTAAGTAACCCAAACATGGATTGTCCTCCGGAGCCTAGATCTGATGTATCATCTGTTTCACTTATAAAGTATTAAGTGAAGCCTGAAGGGGTCCGCATGGTTTAATAACAGCATTTCTCAAATCACACCCTTTTCAGACGCGGAGTGGCGCACCATGTGGTTTTAGTCGGTCCGATTCCGACGCACCACCCTTTCGCGAAACCCGGTGGGTTGATGGCCCACGGAGTAACTTTCTGGTGGCGTTGAGTGTTATCATCTACCATTTACCCAAATACCTTACTTATGGTAGTGCCGCACTTTGGTTCGTTAATCTTGACTAATACGACACATATATATACTCGTATTACACACCTGGCTAAAGCCACATACATAGTAAATTAAAATGTAGCCCTTCAAACGTTGAGGAAATTTGTCAACATCCACTCTCTTCTTTGAAAAATGATAATTGTACACTGTCCATCTCATGGATTGTTTACCACGACCTCTATACTACCGTGAACATGTCGTACTCTATAAAACTGCCCATAAGTTATAACCCGGCGGATTAACAGCGTAGCTATAATATACGGGTTATAATATCTTTTATTTCAAACAAAACATGCTAAAATATACCTTTTCGACACAATTAGGGGTTAGGGTGTGGTTTGAAGTCAAACAAATGTCGAGAAAGTGTAAATAAAACGAAACGAAGATATGTACATTTCAATGAAGTTTATTAAGTATATAAAATTATCACACATGATACAATAAGTCTACTGTGTACATTATTTTCAGGTTATATAACTTAAAATCGCACAAGATTAACATTTTCAAACAACAGATAAACATCTTGCAATCGATCCCTCAAATATTACAGCTACCATATCATACCTTGGAATCATTAAATTTAGTTACATTTTTCATAATAGGATATACTATATGTATGTATTTGTTGTGTAAGTACCCGTCTCACTTAATGCTTAATACTAAGTATGACACGAGAAACAAACTGAATAAT
Organism: Hypercompe scribonia; assembly: GCA_949316085.1. NCBI lineage: Eukaryota > Metazoa > Arthropoda > Insecta > Lepidoptera > Erebidae > Hypercompe > Hypercompe scribonia. Next base: position 9,162,662 of record OX438981.1, on the reverse strand, counting down.
TTTTCTAACTATACATGTACTGTACAACTTCACAAGATATTAATGAGATTTTATTTGCTAGAACACCATCATCACGAATGTTAACATATACAAACCAAACAAGGAAATCTTCTATGACTGCAATTGAAACATAAAATATAACAATACTGCTTAAAGTTAATGTTAAATTTGTAAAGAGAATAACAAACATTTGATTCAATTCATAGGAAAAACACTTGAGAAGTTATCACTGATTAACATCATTCATACGTTTTAAGGTAATTAAAATATTAACCCCGTACTGAATACGACGTCGACTGTTGAGTACTTCTTCTTCTTTCTGCGGTGGGGTTTCCTTTTATTTATGTTTTGTAACTTGTAACAGGGCGGGCGAACGAACTGATAGATCACCTGGTGGAAAGTTACTGCCGCCGCGCATGAACATCTTTCTGTTTTTCTTTGGGAGGAATACTGTGTTTTAAACACAATACTTTCTGAAGATTGTTTGGAACATTTGCTTTTATATATATCATTTACGTCTTTTGCGCACGTTTTTATTATTTTATTTGTTTTTAATAGTATTTTTCTATCTCTTCTGTTTCCTTCCCAGATATTTTTTTATTTACTTCATGATCTCTTTTATTATTATATTTGTCTTCTTTCTAAAATTTTGATCTATCAGCACTAAAAATACTTTTCTTTCTTTGCTTATTATTGCTATAATGGTTAACTATACCTTCTCTTCTATACTTCTACCTGTCTTTCCATTTACTTCTTCTATCATATTTTATCTATATCGTCAAACTCAAGAGTTCTCTATAATGTTGTGAGGAGCTCTGGGTACGTTTTCATTTTTACATTCTTCTACATTGTAATCTGTGACTTCATCGTTTTGTACTATCTCTTGATCTTCTAGATTTATTTCCGTTATATTTTTCATCTCTGCAGGATCCAAAAAGAACCACTTGCTCTCCACACTGTTGTGATCCCACAATTCCTCGACGTTAAGGACCGCTTGTTTGATCTTTTGGTCATTGGATTTGTTCTATTGCCATTAGTTCATTTATTTTCCTTATTTCTATTGTGTTTTGATTTCTTCGTGTCTATAAGACTTATAGGACTTCTACTTCTGTCTCTTATAGACCTTTTATTTCCTCGGTCAAGTTTCCGATTCTTGTTTTCGTATATTTTTTTATTGTTGTAAGAATATCTGTCACACTCACGATTTTCAGTAGCAGTAGCCAGAGGTACAGCTTCCTGTTCTTTAATCAATTCTTGTATATGAACTGCAGTTTTACCCATAGTTTTATCAACTTTTTCAACTGGAGATTTTTGTTTAAAATGTTCTGTACTACGAGTAGGTGAAAGTGATCTTGGAGGTGGCTTTAAAAACACGGGCTCGTCGAATGGATCTCTTAAAACTATAGTTTTTATTATTCTCACATCACAGAGAGGGCGATACCTTTCATCGACTATAACACTATTTAGTTTACATAAAACTTCATAGCCTGTTATTAATTCACCAAAAACACAAAATCCCTCATCCAAAAACTCTAATTCTGAAGCCAAAGTAAAACAGAACCGCGAGCCAATCATCATGTCTCCTTTGTATATTTTACCGATCATTGAAACTAAACCCATAACATTATGACTAATTTTGGGTACTTTCTCACAGGAGAAGAGTTGCCATTCAGGCCCCTTTAGCAACCCAAACAAGGATTGTCCTACCGTGGTTTCACCATATGGATCACTAGTTTCAGCTATAAAGCCACTTCGAACATAATTAAATAAATTGAAGTCGTAGTAGTTCATTTTGCACAGTTTCAAAAAGTTAAAACATGTTAAAGGTCGCTCTTTTATGTACAAACCCACTATGACGCTTCCAAGATTGGTTTCAATAACAACGGCCATTGTACAGGGAGTTTTGAGTCTTTACGTTTAATTAACACTTGTAAAGTCCAAACTTTAAAGTATTCAATAAACTAGTTTTGTTGTGACGTACTTTGACTTGTTTTCACGGATCACACAGACCGACTGTTTAGGGAATGGGCTTGAGCTACTTTTTATAGTTTTATGGCCAATAGTTTAACACGATCGACTGATAATTACCTGTCCTAATTACCTTTAACCGTATAATGCAAATATAGATAAGGGAAAGATTTTTTTACCTTAACATTCGAACAAGGCACGTTCAATTTTGAATGTATTGTCTTGATCTATTGTGTGTCCAACACAATAGAATAAGGCCAATCGACTGAAAACAATTGCATACCTGGAAATCTTAGTAAGTCAAAAGTCCTAACTACCTCTTAATACGCGATACTTTAAATCAAAATGTCCTACACTGTAACACATATATTGCTCAAATAATTATATCACTAAAATGTAACGGCTTCTTATATTGAATCGTTTTGGTTTTGATATAAATGTGTTAGACCGTTTGCGATAAACATAAACATAACTTGTGTAATTGTTTGTTGATTAATAAAAATATAGTTAAAAAATCTTATACCTACCAGAATTTCAACGGACGATTAGTAAACATATTCTCATTCAGTCGGGATATTTTTTTCTAAGTAGAATGTTTTCTACTTGGAAAAAAACGGATTTGTCATATTTTTTTAGTTTTGAAAGTGTAACTTTTTGAGAAAATGATTCAACACTTAAAAATTTTGACAAATACTCCAATTTTTAAGTATTTTGTAATATAATAATGTAATATGATAATAATCGTTCCTTTGATCTCTTTATAAAGATTTCAGTCTCAATTTCGTTTCTGGAAAAAATGTCCTAGAAATGTTAGAGATCGAAATGAGCACGTGTTTGTTTTTTAGCTTGCAATAAGGGACGGTTAGAGGACAATATAACGGTTTAATCGTTACAGCTGGCTGTTATAAAGTTCAAAATATCTTGTTCCAGCAACTCCAACTGGTTGAAGACCGAAAAATGTCCACTACAAGTACCAAACGTCAACGTGTTGATGAAGATGAACTACGTAATTTTGAGCAGCTACCTAGGCTTTTAGTTTTGAGTCCCGGTCAATTAGAGTAATCATTTATCCGAATCTATAACATAAAATAATTAATATTACTTAAAACCACGTATGGAACTATGAACATACCTATTAGTTAATGTACCACGCAATTTGTAGTTCAATACGGTCGTTAAATAATGTCAATATTAATTAAGCAACGGTAAAAAAACGAGCCAGTTCGTAATCATTTTTAATTACATCCTTATCAATACGTGTCGGACGGAGGAAAGGGACTCTTTGATGAAACGATACATTTCATGCGACAAATATTTTACGAATAGTTTATTATAAGACTTCAGTTAGTAGAAACTTTTTTAGAACGTTAAATCGACATTTTTAACTCTGCTACTCCTGTTAGCTACTACAATCGAAAACTTTTGTAAGAAAAAAGTTGAGTGTATCGTCAAAACGAAGCTATTTATACAAAATTAACTTGATAGTAACCAAATGCCAAAATGTTCCCGGGAATCCTAGACTGTTATAGCATTTGGAGATCAAAAAAAATCACAGCAGCAGCAGCAGCAGCATAGTAATGAATTTAAAAGGAAAACTGTAACAGTTAAATGGGTTTTAGGCGAAAAGACAACTTGTCGAAAATATATTGGATTCGTTGTAAGTTAATGTTTTAATCGTTTTATTTAAAAAAATTTAATATCATTTGTTTTTGTTGGATTTATTTTCACGCAATGAGGATTTCTACGTTATAGCTGCTAGCTGTAATGCATAGAACAGTATATTCTCCTCTAACCGTACCGTAAGGACAGTCAAGAAACGATTCCTTGATCTTTTACGAGTATAATTCACGCAAGTCCAATCCACTCACAACCATTCAACTCACTAAACAAACTTGGGCTAATTCGTTTAAAAATTACTTGGCCAGAAAACGTCCCGACGAAATAAGAAAATGTTTACTAACCACCTTTTGAATCTTACAATATTTTTATTAATTAGCAAATAATCAAACGATTTAACTCATTTATATCAAAATAGTACCTACATGTCAGTATTATAAACCATTAGTAGTAAGTATATTATACCTGTGTATTAGAGTGCAGGACATTTTTATTTAAAATATTGTATTTTTAGAGGTAGACTCGTAAAACTCGTGACTTACATAATTAGATTTCCAGGTATACAATCTCTGTCGGCCGATCGGCTTAAAGTATTATGTTGGACATACAATACCTAAAGATAATACATTTAAAATTGCTCATCCCTCATTCTTACGAGGGTCTCTTACTAGCTTTCTCAAGTTAGAAACAAGAATTCTTAAATTCATTTAAGTTTGTATTACACAGCGTTTACAGGTAATTTTGTTTATTTTCACCACGCTTGAGAAGAGTTGCCATTCAGGTCCCTTAAGTAACCCAAACATGGATTGTCCTCCGGAGCCTAGATCTGATGTATCATCTGTTTCACTTATAAAGTATTAAGTGAAGCCTGAAGGGGTCCGCATGGTTTAATAACAGCATTTCTCAAATCACACCCTTTTCAGACGCGGAGTGGCGCACCATGTGGTTTTAGTCGGTCCGATTCCGACGCACCACCCTTTCGCGAAACCCGGTGGGTTGATGGCCCACGGAGTAACTTTCTGGTGGCGTTGAGTGTTATCATCTACCATTTACCCAAATACCTTACTTATGGTAGTGCCGCACTTTGGTTCGTTAATCTTGACTAATACGACACATATATATACTCGTATTACACACCTGGCTAAAGCCACATACATAGTAAATTAAAATGTAGCCCTTCAAACGTTGAGGAAATTTGTCAACATCCACTCTCTTCTTTGAAAAATGATAATTGTACACTGTCCATCTCATGGATTGTTTACCACGACCTCTATACTACCGTGAACATGTCGTACTCTATAAAACTGCCCATAAGTTATAACCCGGCGGATTAACAGCGTAGCTATAATATACGGGTTATAATATCTTTTATTTCAAACAAAACATGCTAAAATATACCTTTTCGACACAATTAGGGGTTAGGGTGTGGTTTGAAGTCAAACAAATGTCGAGAAAGTGTAAATAAAACGAAACGAAGATATGTACATTTCAATGAAGTTTATTAAGTATATAAAATTATCACACATGATACAATAAGTCTACTGTGTACATTATTTTCAGGTTATATAACTTAAAATCGCACAAGATTAACATTTTCAAACAACAGATAAACATCTTGCAATCGATCCCTCAAATATTACAGCTACCATATCATACCTTGGAATCATTAAATTTAGTTACATTTTTCATAATAGGATATACTATATGTATGTATTTGTTGTGTAAGTACCCGTCTCACTTAATGCTTAATACTAAGTATGACACGAGAAACAAACTGAATAATTTTTCTAACTATACATGTACTGTACAACTTCACAAGATATTAATGAGATTTTATTTGCTAGAACACCATCATCACGAATGTTAACATATACAAACCAAACAAGGAAATCTTCTATGACTGCAATTGAAACATAAAATATAACAATACTGCTTAAAGTTAATGTTAAATTTGTAAAGAGAATAACAAACATTTGATTCAATTCATAGGAAAAACACTTGAGAAGTTATCACTGATTAACATCATTCATACGTTTTAAGGTAATTAAAATATTAACCCCGTACTGAATACGACGTCGACTGTTGAGTACTTCTTCTTCTTTCTGCGGTGGGGTTTCCTTTTATTTATGTTTTGTAACTTGTAACAGGGCGGGCGAACGAACTGATAGATCACCTGGTGGAAAGTTACTGCCGCCGCGCATGAACATCTTTCTGTTTTTCTTTGGGAGGAATACTGTGTTTTAAACACAATACTTTCTGAAGATTGTTTGGAACATTTGCTTTTATATATATCATTTACGTCTTTTGCGCACGTTTTTATTATTTTATTTGTTTTTAATAGTATTTTTCTATCTCTTCTGTTTCCTTCCCAGATATTTTTTTATTTACTTCATGATCTCTTTTATTATTATATTTGTCTTCTTTCTAAAATTTTGATCTATCAGCACTAAAAATACTTTTCTTTCTTTGCTTATTATTGCTATAATGGTTAACTATACCTTCTCTTCTATACTTCTACCTGTCTTTCCATTTACTTCTTCTATCATATTTTATCTATATCGTCAAACTCAAGAGTTCTCTATAATGTTGTGAGGAGCTCTGGGTACGTTTTCATTTTTACATTCTTCTACATTGTAATCTGTGACTTCATCGTTTTGTACTATCTCTTGATCTTCTAGATTTATTTCCGTTATATTTTTCATCTCTGCAGGATCCAAAAAGAACCACTTGCTCTCCACACTGTTGTGATCCCACAATTCCTCGACGTTAAGGACCGCTTGTTTGATCTTTTGGTCATTGGATTTGTTCTATTGCCATTAGTTCATTTATTTTCCTTATTTCTATTGTGTTTTGATTTCTTCGTGTCTATAAGACTTATAGGACTTCTACTTCTGTCTCTTATAGACCTTTTATTTCCTCGGTCAAGTTTCCGATTCTTGTTTTCGTATATTTTTTTATTGTTGTAAGAATATCTGTCACACTCACGATTTTCAGTAGCAGTAGCCAGAGGTACAGCTTCCTGTTCTTTAATCAATTCTTGTATATGAACTGCAGTTTTACCCATAGTTTTATCAACTTTTTCAACTGGAGATTTTTGTTTAAAATGTTCTGTACTACGAGTAGGTGAAAGTGATCTTGGAGGTGGCTTTAAAAACACGGGCTCGTCGAATGGATCTCTTAAAACTATAGTTTTTATTATTCTCACATCACAGAGAGGGCGATACCTTTCATCGACTATAACACTATTTAGTTTACATAAAACTTCATAGCCTGTTATTAATTCACCAAAAACACAAAATCCCTCATCCAAAAACTCTAATTCTGAAGCCAAAGTAAAACAGAACCGCGAGCCAATCATCATGTCTCCTTTGTATATTTTACCGATCATTGAAACTAAACCCATAACATTATGACTAATTTTGGGTACTTTCTCACAGGAGAAGAGTTGCCATTCAGGCCCCTTTAGCAACCCAAACAAGGATTGTCCTACCGTGGTTTCACCATATGGATCACTAGTTTCAGCTATAAAGCCACTTCGAACATAATTAAATAAATTGAAGTCGTAGTAGTTCATTTTGCACAGTTTCAAAAAGTTAAAACATGTTAAAGGTCGCTCTTTTATGTACAAACCCACTATGACGCTTCCAAGATTGGTTTCAATAACAACGGCCATTGTACAGGGAGTTTTGAGTCTTTACGTTTAATTAACACTTGTAAAGTCCAAACTTTAAAGTATTCAATAAACTAGTTTTGTTGTGACGTACTTTGACTTGTTTTCACGGATCACACAGACCGACTGTTTAGGGATTTTTTTTTTTTTTTTTTTTTTTTTTTTTTTGATATTGACCTAGCTGTTGGCCTGGGATGGCCTCTACAACTTTACGCGGGCATTACGGTGAGCGCTGAGGGCTCTCAACCGGTCATTTGTTAAGCAACATAGCCCAAGGGCACCCCCTGTGGGATACGAACCTCGGCTTGGGGTGTTGCTGCTACGTTGGGGCGACCTACTCCCATGATTTGTATATGATTTACGCGGCGCGTATTCCGCCCCCGACGACGTGGACGAAAACGCGGACGGTTCCTATTCCTAGATTGCCTAGCTGTGTCCGCTCTACGTTGAGCGAGCGTGATCTCGTCATCTGGTTCCTCTAACGCGTGCCTGGGTCGTCGTATCTTCGAAATCCTACTTGGTGTGTATTCTACGGCCGCAACCACTAGAGGGTTGGGGTGAGTCGGAGCAGAGTCAAAGTAGCTACGGGAGCACTGTTTTATGAATTGCTTGATGGTCGGCAATCTGAGGTCGATGTGGAGATCGACGTTGCGTACATACCACGGTGCTCCCGTAGCTTTGCGCATGAATCTATTCTGTAGTGTTTGAAGCCTATGGATCCTGTGTGGCCTAACGTGTGCGAATACTACGCTACCGTACGTCATTATAGGACGTACGCATGACGTGTATAACCTAACTTTATTTTTTAGATCTAATTTCGAACGCGCGTTTAATAGATTGTGAAGACGTCCTAGCACGAAGGCAGCCCGGTTGCGGACTGCCTTGATGTGGGGGCCGAAGGTTAGACGGTCGTCGAGGGTTATGCCTAGGTATTTGGCCTGCCTAGCCCAAGGGATAGACTTGCCGAACATCCTGATCTGAGGGGTCTTCTCCAAAGGATACAAGCTTAGCTGTCTTCTGTGAAACAGCACCGCCTGGCTTTTCTCGGGGTTGACCTCTATCCTCCATTTCCGGAACCAAACGCCCAGTGCGTTGGCTGCGGTCTGGAGTTTTTTGGCTACTGTCGAGGGGTTCACCCCCGAGCAGTAGATAGCCGTGTCGTCTGCGAATAGTGCCGTCTGCACATACCGATGCTTCGGAATGTCGCTGGTATACAGCGTGAAGAGTAGGGGGGAGAGCACGGACCCTTGTGGGACACCGGCTTGTATGGGGTGAGTGGAGGACAGTGACCCTTCTACTCGGTAGCGGAAGCTTCGATTCGACAAGTAGTCTCGTATGATGAGCACGAGTCCGTGTGGCACTCCCATGGTGAATAGCTTAAATAATAAGCCGTTGTGCCACACTTTGTCGAAAGCTTTCGCTACGTCGAAGAAGAGGATTCCTGTGAACAGGTTGCGTTGAAGCCGATCGCTGGTGTATTCAACGATGCGGTGAACTTGGTGGACGCACGAGTGTTCGGTTCGGAAACCGAATTGCTCGTGGGGGACGAGAAGATTAGCATCGGCATACGCTTTCAGCCTATTGTAGATTAGACGCTCGTATAGCTTGCCTAATCCGTTAAGCAGACTGATCGGTCTATAACTGGTCGGTTCGGACTTTGGTTTGCCAGGTTTGGGTATCCCAATAACAACGGCTTCTTTCCATTGTTGTGGAAAGATGTTGTTTTTGAGTGCTGCGTTGAAAATGAACGTCAGCAGGACCAGTAGCCTCTCCGGAAAGAGTTTTAACACCCTGTTTGTGATACCGTCCGAACCGGGCGCCTTGCGAGCGTGTAGGCCCTTGACGATCGTTTCGACTTCTTCGGGGGTGACCGTGTCTAGGTCTGGTTGTGTATCTGTCATCCCTGTCGGCGTTGATGTTGATGTAGGAAGTGAGGTTATTAGGCGCTCTACTTCCGAATCAACTTCGGCTATTTGGTCCGAGTCGCAGTGTATTACGCTGGGCGTGCACTGATTCTCTAGACTCTCGGCCAGGCACTCTGCCTTTTCGATATCGTCGAATGCCGGTGGAAGGTTAGGTCTGCTTAGAGGAGGCATACAGGTGACGGTGTCTCTCTTAAGCGAGCGGGATAGCTGCCAGAAGGCAAGGTGGGTAGGTTCGAGGTCTTGTAGTGTCCTATCCCACCTGTCTTGGCGCATTTGATCGATGCGCGACTTGACCGCTCTTTCTAAGCGTCGTAACCTGATCCTGTTGGCTTCGCATGGATATCTGTCGTAGGCTCGTACGGCGGCGTTCTTCTGCCTCAGCAGCTCACGTACGTCATCGGGTAGGTCCCAGCGGCGATCGTTCGTCGCCGGTGCCTCCCGAGTGCATTCGTTAATTAACGATTGCACGTGAGCTGTGAGGGAGTCGATCGCCATCGTGGTGTCCTCTTGGCTAATTATATGGTCGGGTATCCTATCTAGATGCACGGACGAGGTTGCCTCGAGTTTTGTCCCGAGGCGCCTCCAGTCCGTGATTCGTCTAGTCGGGGTACGATGACCTGTGTCGATGGGACCCAGTCTGGGTGCGAACTCCATAACCACAGGTCTGTGGTCTGAAGTTAACTCGTGAAGCACCTCTACTGAACACAAACGTAGGTTTATGTTCTTTAGGAGTGCCACGTCCAGAATGTCGGGTCGGTGAGACACGTTGTGCGGATAGTGGGTCGGTTCGAGCGGGGCGATGATGTCGAACGCTAGTCTATTCGAGAGCGACTCCAGGGCTCTGCCTTTGGCGTTGGACTGGTGACAGTTCCAAAGGGTGTTTTTGGCGTTAAGGTCGCCGCCGATTATCACGGCGTCGCTCAGTTCTAGCAGCGCTCGGAGGTCGCTCTCGAGTAGTTGCCGATTGGGCGACAGATAGGCTGAAACTAGCGTGATCGATTGGTGTCCGGTCATGCCTATTCGACAGACCGAAGCCTCGATGCTAGTCAGCGCAGGCGGATCCATAGGTACGCAGTGAAGGGACCTTTTGTAATATATGAGAGTTCCCCCTAGCGCAGAGTCAATCCTATCGTTGCGGACCACAGAGTAGTTCGCAACGTTTGGGTTTCTCTGCGAGGGTTTCAAAAAGGTCTCTTGCACTAGCAATATGTCGAGTTGGTGTGCCCTAAGAAATTCGCCAACTTCATCTCGTTGCCTACTGATGCCGTTGGCGTTGAAGTACCCTAGCTTGAGTGATCGTGGTTTGACTCTGCTTGTCGGTGTCCTATCCATATTATGGGTTGCATTTGAATGCGCCTAACTTCTCGAGTACGCTCGAGTATCTGATACTGACGTTGAGGAGGGCCAACGGATTGCCCTCGTTCTGACGTATTAAATTAGCGAGCTGGCGTAGCTCGCTAAAATCGATCGCACTCGCGAACCTTGCCACTAGGGATAGGTCCGGGTCGATCGTTTGCGGTAGTTGGCTCCTGTAGTCGACGGCGAGCGGGTTGGGCCCTCCCTGGAGAGGTTTAGTGGGCGTGGGCACGCCGGAGGCTGCCTTTGCGGGTACTGGGGCAGGTATGGGGACCTGCATCGTCTTCCGCACGGGCAGAGGTGGGAAGGTCTCCCCCGTCTTCCTGGGAGTGGCCCAGGCGTTCGTCTTCGGCAAAGGAGCAGCTGTAAACCTCCCCCCGGTCCCTGCAGTGGCAGCAGCAGCAGCAGGGACGACTGGGCGGGGACGCTGAGGTCCTTTCGCCTTGGGGGTTTTAGGCGCCTTCGGGCAACCTCTGTAGTTGGCGGGGTGGCCTTCTTCGCCACACAGCACGCACGCGACTGGGGCAGTGCAATTGGCCCTGTCTTTGGGCCTTTTGCACTCCTCCGTCGCGTGGTCTTCCAGGCACTTGACGCACCTTGGGCGGGCGAAGCAATTTCGGGCCGAGTGCCCGTAGAGCTGGCAGCGGTGGCATTGTGAGATGCCCCTTCTTCGGTGAGGTGGCTCCACGGTTATCCCCGACAGCCCACAGACGGATAACATCTTGAAGATGTCCTTGCCCGCGGGGCTGTCGTCGAGGGAGACCATCACCATATCAAAGATGGTATTGGTGCTGCCTCTCACCATCCGGTGTACCTCGTGCACCGGGTAGTCTTTTGACAGGGATTCCTTGATCTCCTCGGGGGAGATCTCCCTGGGCACATTCCGGATGACCACACGGAGCTTCTTGTCCTCCGGCAGAGTGTACGTGTGGTAAGGCACGTTTCTCTCCCGAAGGAGCTTCGAAAGCGCCCTGTGGTCGCTCGCGGTGGCTAGGGCGATTTTGATGCCCTGTTGGGTGCTACGAGCCGAGTGGTAGGTGATCCGGCGCTCGTTGCACCAGGTGGAGATAGCCGTCCATTTGGACTTCTCCTGGACGTAGATCGGTGGAGGGGCGCGGGTCTTCGGCGCGGCCGCCGAGGCGTCGGCGATAGCGGGCGAGGACCTCCCTGAGGGGGAGTTGCTGCCCTTAGGCCTTGAAGAGGCGCGAACGGGGGCGGGTGCTGCCGAGGTATCCTTACCCTCTGACAGCTTTGGGGCCTTGTTTGGGCCTCCTTTGGCCTTCCTGCTGCGTTTCCGTGAGGAAACTACGGAGAAACCTTCTTCGTCTTCGTCCTCTCTTGAAGAGGACTCTTCCTCGCTGCTCTCGGAGGGGGAGGAGGGGGACTCTGGCTGTCCCTTTTCGCGTTCGCGTTCGTGGTCTTCACCCGAACTCGCAGCGGGCTCTGGAGACGCTTCTGTCTCCATCTTTTGATGCGCCTTCCGCGCGACCATGTTCCCGTACCTCTCCTGGAGTACGGCGAAGACGACTGGGTCTGCGAGGAGGTCCTTCATTGATAACTTTTCCATGTCGGCGGTTTGGGTGCTGTGCGTATCGCGTGGCACGCGACAGCAACAACAACAACACTACCACTATCAACAACTATGACTTTGGATGTACGCGCCCTGTTCACAAAAACACTAACCGCAGTGAGCGCAGTATGCCGCAAACGGGCGACCGTTACGACACACCGACACACAACGGTGACGTAGGCGGCGCGATGGCGCGAAGCGACAGGTGCGGCGTGGCGCGGGCGCGATGTCGCAGCGGGAGCACTCGAGCACTTTGTCAGACACGTCCACTCGGGACGCGCGTCGGAAGCGGAATGAGGTGCGTTTAGGGAATGGGCTTGAGCTACTTTTTATAGTTTTATGGCCAATAGTTTAACACGATCGACTGATAATTACCTGTCCTAATTACCTTTAACCGTATAATGCAAATATAGATAAGGGAAAGATTTTTTTACCTTAACATTCGAACAAGGCACGTTCAATTTTGAATGTATTGTCTTGATCTATTGTGTGTCCAACACAATAGAATAAGGCCAATCGACTGAAAACAATTGCATACCTGGAAATCTTAGTAAGTCAAAAGTCCTAACTACCTCTTAATACGCGATACTTTAAATCAAAATGTCCTACACTGTAACACATATATTGCTCAAATAATTATATCACTAAAATGTAACGGCTTCTTATATTGAATCGTTTTGGTTTTGATATAAATGTGTTAGACCGTTTGCGATAAACATAAACATAACTTGTGTAATTGTTTGTTGATTAATAAAAATATAGTTAAAAAATCTTATACCTACCAGAATTTCAACGGACGATTAGTAAACATATTCTCATTCAGTCGGGATATTTTTTTCTAAGTAGAATGTTTTCTACTTGGAAAAAAAACGGATTTGTCATATTTTTTAGTTTTGAAAGTGTAACTTTTTGAGAAAATGATTCAACACTTAAAAATTTTGACAAATACTCCAATTTTTAAGTATTTTGTAATATAATAATGTAATATGATAATAATCGTTCCTTTGATCTCTTTATAAAGATTTCAGTCTCAATTTCGTTTCTGGAAAAAATGTCCTAGAAATGTTAGAGTTCGAAATGAGCACGTGTTTGTTTGTTTTTTGGCTTGCAATAAGGGACGGTTAGAGGACAATATAACGGTTTAATCGTTACAGCTGGCTGTTATAAAGTTCAAAATATCTTGTTCCAGCAACTCCAACTGGTTGAAGACCGAAAAATGTCCACTACAAGTACCAAACGTCAACGTGTTGATGAAGATGAACTACGTAATTTTGAGCAGCTACCTAGGCTTTTAGTTTTGAGTCCCGGTCAATTAGAGTAATCATTTATCCGAATCTATAACATAAAATAATTAATATTACTTAAAACCACCTATGGAACTATGAACATACCTATTAGTTAATGTACCACGCAATTTGTAGTTCAATACGGTCGTTAAATAATGTCAATATTAATTAAGCAACGGTAAAAAAACGAGCCAGTTCGTAATCATTTTTAATTACATCCTTATCAATACGTGTCGGACGGAGGAAAGGGACTCTTTGATGAAACGATACATTTCATGCGACAAATATTTTACGAATAGTTTATTATAAGACTTCAGTTAGTAGAAACTTTTTTAGAACGTTAAATCGACATTTTTAACTCTGCTACTCCTGTTAGCTACTACAATCGAAAACTTTTGTAAGAAAAAAGTTGAGTGTATCGTCAAAACGAAGCTATTTATACAAAATTAACTTGATAGTAACCAAATGCCAAAATGTTCCCGGGAATCCTAGACTGTTATAGCATTTGGAGATCAAAAAAAATCACAGCAGCAGCAGCAGCAGCATAGTAATGAATTTAAAAGGAAAACTGTAACAGTTAAATGGGTTTTAGGCGAAAAGACAACTTGTCGAAAATATATTGGATTCGTTGTAAGTTAATGTTTTAATCGTTTTATTTAAAAAAAATTAATATCATTTGTTTTTGTTGGATTTATTTTCACGCAATGAGGATTTCTACGTTATAGCTGCTAGCTGTAATGCATAGAACAGTATATTCTCCTCTAACCGTACCGTAAGGACAGTCAAGAAACGATTCCTTGATCTTTTACGAGTATAATTCACGCAAGTCCAATCCACTCACAACCATTCAACTCACTAAACAAACTTGGGCTAATTCGTTTAAAAATTACTTGGCAAGAAAACGTCCCGACGAAATAAGAAAATGTTTACTAACCACCTTTTGAATCTTACAATATTTTTATTAATTAGCAAATAATCAAACGATTTAACTCATTTATATCAAAATAGTACCTACATGTCAGTATTATATACCATTAGTAGTAAGTATATTATACCTGTGTATTAGACTGCAGGACATTTTTATTTAAAATATTGTATTTTTAGAGGTAGACTCGTAAAACTCGTGACTTACATAATTAGATTTCCAGGTATACAATCTCTGTCGGCCGATCGGCTTAAACTATTATGTTGGACATACAATACCTAAAGATAATACATTTAAAATTGCTCATCCGTCATTCTTACGAGGGTCTCTTACTAGCTTTCTCAAGTTAGAAACAAGAATTCTTAAATTCATTTAAGTTTGTATTATACAGCGTTTACAGGTAATTTTGTTTATTTTCGCCACGCTTGAGAAGAGTTGCCATTCAGGTCCCTTAAGTAACCCAAACATGGATTGTCCTCCAGAGCCTAGATCTGATGTATCATCTGTTTCACTTGTAAAGTATTAAGTGAAGCCTGAAGGGGTCCGCATGGTTTAATAACAGCATTTCTCAAATCCGGTCCGATTCCGACGCACCACCCTTTCGCGAAACCCGGTGGGTTGATGGCCCACGGAGTAACTTTCTGGTGGCGTTGAGTGTTATCATCTACCATTTACCCAAATACCTTACTGATGGTAGTGCCGCACTTTGGTTCGTTAATCTTGACTAATACGACACATATATATACTCGTATTACACACCTGGCTAAAGCCACATACATAGTAAATTAAAATGTAGCCCTTCAAACGTTGAGGAAATTTGTCAACATCCACTCTCTTCTTTGAAAAATGATAATTGTACACTGTCCATCTCATGGATTGTTTACCACGACCTCTATACTACCGTGAACATGTCGTACTCTATAAAACTGCCCATAAGTTATAACCCGGCGGATTAACAGCGTAGCTATAATATACGGGTTATAATATCTTTTATTTCAAACAAAACATGCTAAAATATACCTTTTCGACACAATTAGGGGTTAGGGTGTGGTTTGAAGTCAAACAAATGTCGAGAAAGTGTAAATAAAACGAAACGAAGATATGTACATTTCAATGAAGTTTATTAAGTATATAAAATTATCACACATGATACAATAAGTCTACTGTGTACATTATTTTCAGGTTATATAACTTAAAATCGCACAAGATTAACATTTTCAAACAACAGATAAACATCTTGCAATCGATCCCTCAAATATTACAGCTACCATATCATATCTTGGAATCATTAAATTTAGTTACATTTTTCATAATAGGATATACTATATGTATGTATTTGTTATGTAAGTACCCGTCTCACTTAATGCTTAATACTAAGTATGACACGAGAAACAAACTGAATAATTTTTCTAACTATACATGTAGTGTACAACTTCACAAGATATTAATGAGATTTTATTTGCTAGAACACCATCATCACGAATGTTAACATATACAAACCAAACAAGGAAATCTTCTATGACTGCAATTGAAACATAAAATATAACAATACTGCTTAAAGTTAATGTTAAATTTGTAAAGAGAATAACAAACATTTGATTCAATTCATAGGAAAAACACTTGAGAAGTTATCACTGATTAACATCATTCATACGTTTTAAGGTAATTAAAATATTAACCCCGTACTGAATACGACGTCGACTGTTGAGTACTTCTTCTTCTTTCTGCGGTGGGGTTTCCTTTTATTTATGTTTTGTAACTTGTAACAGGGCGGGCGAACGAACTGATAGATCACCTGGTGGAAAGTTACTGCCGCCGCGCATGAACATCTTTCTGTTTTTCTTTGGGAGGAATACTGTGTTTTAAACACAATACTTTCTGAAGATTGTTTGGAACATTTGCTTTTATATATATCATTTACGTCTTTTGCGCACGTTTTTATTATTTTATTCGTTTTTAATAGTATTTTTCTATCTCTTCTGTTTCCTTCCCAGATATGTTTTTATTTACTTCATGATCTCTTTTATTATTATATTTGTCTTCTTTCTAAAATTTTGATCTATCAGCACTAAAAATACTTTTCTTTCTTTGCTTATTATTGCTATAATGGTTAACTATACCTTCTCTTCTATACTTCTACCTGTCTTTCCATTTACTTCTTCTATCATATTTTATCTATATCGTCAAACTCAAGAGTTCTCTATAATGTTGTGAGGAGCTCTGGGTACGTTTTCATTTTTACATTCTTCTACATTGTAATCTGTGACTTCATCGTTTTGTACTATCTCTTGATCTTCTAGATTTATTTCCGTTATATTTTTCATCTCTGCAGGATCCAAAAAGAACCACTTGCTCTCCACACTGTTGTGATCCCACAATTCCTCGACGTTAAGGACCGCTTGTTTGATCTTTTGGTCATTGGATTTGTTCTATTGCCATTAGTTCATTTATTTTCCTTATTTCTATTGTGTTTTGATTTCTTCGTGTCTATAAGACTTATAGGACTTCTACTTCTGTCTCTTATAGACCTTTTATTTCCTCGGTCAAGTTTCCGATTCTTGTTTTCGTATATTTTTTTATTGTTGTAAGAATATCTGTCACACTCACGATTTTCAGTAGCAGTAGCCAGAGGTACAGCTTCCTGTTCTTTAATCAATTCTTGTATATGAACTGCAGTTTTACCCATAGTTTTATCAACTTTTTCAACTGGAGATTTTTGTTTAAAATGTTCTGTACTACGAGTAGGTGAAAGTGATCTTGGAGGTGGCTTTAAAAACACGGGCTCGTCGAATGGATCTCTTAAAACTATAGTTTTTATTATTCTCACATCACAGAGAGGGCGATACCTTTCATCGACTATAACACTATTTAGTTTACATAAAACTTCATAGCCTGTTATTAATTCACCAAAAACACAAAATCCCTCATCCAAAAACTCTAATTCTGAAGCCAAAGTAAAACAGAACCGCGAGCCAATCATCATGTCTCCTTTGTATATTTTACCGATCATTGAAACTAAACCCATAGCATTATGACTAATTTTGGGTACTTTCTCACAGGAGAAGAGTTGCCATTCAGGCCCCTTTAGCAACCCAAACAAGGATTGTCCTACCGTGTTTTCACCAGATGGATCACTAGTTTCAGCTATAAAGCCACTTCGAACATAATTAAATAAATTGAAGTCGTAGTAGTTCATTTTGCACAGTTTCAAAAAGTTAAAACATGTTAAAGGTCGCTCTTTTAAGTACAAACCCACTATGACGCTTCCAAGATTGGTTTCAATAACAACGGCCATTGTACAGGGAGTTTTGAGTCTTTACGTTTAATTAACACTTGTAAAGTCCAAACTTTAAAGTATTCAATAAACTAGTTTTGTTGTGACGTACTTTGACTTGTTTTCACGGATCACACAGACCGACTGTTTAGGGAATGGGCTTGAGCTACTTTTTATAGTTTTATGGCCAATAGTTTAACACGATCGACTGATAATTACCTGTCCTAATTACCTTTAACCGTATAATGCAAATATAGATAAGGGAAAGATTTTTTTACCTTAACATTCGAACAAGGCACGTTCAATTTTGAATGTATTGTCTTGATCTATTGTGTGTCCAACACAATAGAATAAGGCCAATCGACTGAAAACAATTGCATACCTGGAAATCTTAGTAAGTCAAAAGTCCTAACTACCTCTTAATACGCGATACTTTAAATCAAAATGTCCTACACTGTAACACATATATTGCTCAAATAATTATATCACTAAAATGTAACGGCTTCTTATATTGAATCGTTTTGGTTTTGATATAAATGTGTTAGACCGTTTGCGATAAACATAAACATAACTTGTGTAATTGTTTGTTGATTAATAAAAATATAGTTAAAAAATCTTATACCTACCAGAATTTCAACGGACGATTAGTAAACATATTCTCATTCAGTCGGGATATTTTTTTCTAAGTAGAATGTTTTCTACTTGGAAAAAAACGGATTTGTCATATTTTTTTAGTTTTGAAAGTGTAACTTTTTGAGAAAATGATTCAACACTTAAAAATTTTGACAAATACTCCAATTTTTAAGTATTTTGTAATATAATAATGTAATATGATAATAATCGTTCCTTTGATCTCTTTATAAAGATTTCAGTCTCAATTTCGTTTCTGGAAAAAATGTCCTAGAAATGTTAGAGTTCGAAATGAGCACGTGTTTGTTTGTTTTTTGGCTTGCAATAAGGGACGGTTAGAGGACAATATAACGGTTTAATCGTTACAGCTGGCTGTTATAAAGTTCAAAATATCTTGTTCCAGCAACTCCAACTGGTTGAAGACCGAAAAATGTCCACTACAAGTACCAAACGTCAACGTGTTGATGAAGATGAACTACGTAATTTTGAGCAGCTACCTAGGCTTTTAGTTTTGAGTCCCGGTCAATTAGAGTAATCATTTATCCGAATCTATAACATAAAATAATTAATATTACTTAAAACCACGTATGGAACTATGAACATACTTATTAGTTAATGTACCACGCAATTTGTAGTTCAATACGGTCGTTAAATAATGTCAATATTAATTAAGCAACGGTAAAAAAACGAGCCAGTTCGTAATCATTTTTAATTACATCCTTATCAATACGTGTCGGACGGAGGAAAGGGACTCTTTGATGAAACGATACATTTCATGCGACAAATATTTTACGAATAGTTTATTATAAGACTTCAGTTAGTAGAAACTTTTTTAGAACGTTAAATCGACATTTTTAACTCTGCTACTCCTGTTAGCTACTACAATCGAAAACTTTTGTAAGAAAAAAGTTGAGTGTATCGTCAAAACGAAGCTATTTATACAAAATTAACTTGATAGTAACCAAATGCCAAAATGTTCCCGGGAATCCTAGACTGTTATAGCATTTGGAGATCAAAAAAAATCACAGCAGCAGCAGCAGCAGCATAGTAATGAATTTAAAAGGAAAACTGTAACAGTTAAATGGGTTTTAGGCGAAAAGACAACTTGTCGAAAATATATTGGATTCTTTGTAAGTTAATGTTTTAATCGTTTTATTTAAAAAAAATTAATATCATTTGTTTTTGTTGGATTTATTTTCACGCAATGAGGATTTCTACGTTATAGCTGCTAGCTGTAATGCATAGAACAGTATATTCTCCTCTAACCGTACCGTAAGGACAGTCAAGAAACGATTCCTTGATCTTTTACGAGTATAATTCACGCAAGTCCAATCCACTCACAACCATTCAACTCACTAAACAAACTTGGGCTAATTCGTTTAAAAATTACTTGGCAAGAAAACGTCCCGACGAAATAAGAAAATGTTTACTAACCACCTTTTGAATCTTACAATATTTTTATTAATTAGCAAATAATCAAACGATTTAACTCATTTATATCAAAATAGTACCTACATGTCAGTATTATAAACCATTAGTAGTAAGTATATTATACCTGTGTATTAGAGTGCAGGACATTTTTATTTAAAATATTGTATTTTTAGAGGTAGACTCGTAAAACTCGTGACTTACATAATTAGATTTCCAGGTATACAATCTCTGTCGGCCGATCGGCTTAAAGTATTATGTTGGACATACAATACCTAAAGATAATACATTTAAAATTGCTCATCCCTCATTCTTACGAGGGTCTCTTACTAGCTTTCTCAAGTTAGAAACAAGAATTCTTAAATTCATTTAAGTTTGTATTATACAGCGTTTACAGGTAATTTTGTTTATTTTCACCACGCTTGAGAAGAGTTGCCATTCAGGTCCCTTAAGTAACCCAAACATGGATTGTCCTCCGGAGCCTAGATCTGATGTATCATCTGTTTCACTTATAAAGTATTAAGTGAAGCCTGAAGGGGTCCGCATGGTTTAATAACAGCATTTCTCAAATCACACCCTTTTCAGACGCGGAGTGGCGCACCATGTGGTTTTAGTCGGTCCGATTCCGACGCACCACCCTTTCGCGAAACCCGGTGGGGTGATGGCCCACGGAGTAACTTTCTGGTGGCGTTGAGTGTTATCATCTACCATTTACCCAAATACCTTACTGATGGTAGTGCCGCACTTTGGTTCGTTAATCTTGACTAATACGACACATATATATACTCGTATTACACACCTGGCTAAAGCCACATACATAGTAAATTAAAATGTAGCCCTTCAAACGTTGAGGAAATTTGTCAACATCCACTCTCTTCTTTGAAAAATGATAATTGTACACTGTCCATCTCATGGATTGTTTACCACGACCACTATACTACCGTGAACATGTCGTACTCTATAAAACTGCCCATAAGTTATAACCCGGCGGATTAACAGCGTAGCTATAATATACGGGTTATAATATCTTTTATTTCAAACAAAACATGCTAAAATATACCTTTTCGACACAATTAGGGGTTAGGGTGTGGTTTGAAGTCAAACAAATGTCGAGAAAGTGTAAATAAAACGAAACGAAGATATGTACATTTCAATGAAGTTTATTAAGTATATAAAATTATCACACATGATACAATAAGTCTACTGTGTACATTATTTTCAGGTTATATAACTTAAAATCGCACAAGATTAACATTTTCAAACAACAGATAAACATCTTGCAATCGATCCCTCAAATATTACAGCTACCATATCATACCTTGGAATCATTAAATTTAGTTACATTTTTCATAATAGGATATACTATATGTATGTATTTGTTATGTAAGTACCCGTCTCACTTAATGCTTAATACTAAGTATGACACGAGAAACAAACTGAATAATTTTTCTAACTATACATGTACTGTACAACTTCACAAGATATTAATGAGATTTTATTTGCTAGAACACCATCATCACGAATGTTAACATATACAAACCAAACAAGGAAATCTTCTATGACTGCAATTGAAACATAAAATATAACAATACTGCTTAAAGTTAATGTTAAATTTGTAAAGAGAATAACAAACATTTGATTCAATTCATAGGAAAAACACTTGAGAAGTTATCACTGATTAACATCATTCATACGTTTTAAGGTAATTAAAATATTAACCCCGTACTGAATACGACGTCGACTGTTGAGTACTTCTTCTTCTTTCTGCGGTGGGGTTTCCTTTTATTTATGTTTTGTAACTTGTAACAGGGCGGGCGAACGAACTGATAGATCACCTGGTGGAAAGTTACTGCCGCCGCGCATGAACATCTTTCTGTTTTTCTTTGGGAGGAATACTGTGTTTTAAACACAATACTTTCTGAAGATTGTTTGGAACATTTGCTTTTATATATATCATTTACGTCTTTTGCGCACGTTTTTATTATTTTATTTGTTTTTAATAGTATTTTTCTATCTCTTCTGTTTCCTTCCCAGATATTTTTTTATTTACTTCATGATCTCTTTTATTATTATATTTGTCTTCTTTCTAAAATTTTGATCTATCAGCACTAAAAATACTTTTCTTTCTTTGCTTATTATTGCTATAATGGTTAACTATACCTTCTCTTCTATACTTCTACCTGTCTTTCCATTTACTTCTTCTATCATATTTTATCTATATCGTCAAACTCAAGAGTTCTCTATAATGTTGTGAGGAGCTCTGGGTACGTTTTCATTTTTACATTCTTCTACATTGTAATCTGTGACTTCATCGTTTTGTACTATCTCTTGATCTTCTAGATTTATTTCCGTTATATTTTTCATCTCTGCAGGATCCAAAAAGAACCACTTGCTCTCCACACTGTTGTGATCCCACAATTCCTCGACGTTAAGGACCGCTTGTTTGATCTTTTGGTCATTGGATTTGTTCTATTGCCATTAGTTCATTTATTTTCCTTATTTCTATTGTGTTTTGATTTCTTCGTGTCTATAAGACTTATAGGACTTCTACTTCTGTCTCTTATAGACCTTTTATTTCCTCGGTCAAGTTTCCGATTCTTGTTTTCGTATATTTTTTTATTGTTGTAAGAATATCTGTCACACTCACGATTTTCAGTAGCAGTAGCCAGAGGTACAGCTTCCTGTTCTTTAATCAATTCTTGTATATGAACTGCAGTTTTACCCATAGTTTTATCAACTTTTTCAACTGGAGATTTTTGTTTAAAATGTTCTGTACTACGAGTAGGTGAAAGTGATCTTGGAGGTGGCTTTAAAAACACGGGCTCGTCGAATGGATCTCTTAAAACTATAGTTTTTATTATTCTCACATCACAGAGAGGGCGATACCTTTCATCGACTATAACACTATTTAGTTTACATAAAACTTCATAGCCTGTTATTAATTCACCAAAAACACAAAATCCCTCATCCAAAAACTCTAATTCTGAAGCCAAAGTAAAACAGAACCGCGAGCCAATCATCATGTCTCCTTTGTATATTTTACCGATCATTGAAACTAAACCCATAACATTATGACTAATTTTGGGTACTTTCTCACAGGAGAAGAGTTGCCATTCAGGCCCCTTTAGCAACCCAAACAAGGATTGTCCTACCGTGGTTTCACCATATGGATCACTAGTTTCAGCTATAAAGCCACTTCGAACATAATTAAATAAATTGAAGTCGTAGTAGTTCATTTTGCACAGTTTCAAAAAGTTAAAACATGTTAAAGGTCGCTCTTTTATGTACAAACCCACTATGACGCTTCCAAGATTGGTTTCAATAACAACGGCCATTGTACAGGGAGTTTTGAGTCTTTACGTTTAATTAACACTTGTAAAGTCCAAACTTTAAAGTATTCAATAAACTAGTTTTGTTGTGACGTACTTTGACTTGTTTTCACGGATCACACAGACCGACTGTTTAGGGATTTTTTTTTTTTTTTTTTTTTTTTTTTTTTTGATATTGACCTAGCTGTTGGCCTGGGATGGCCTCTACAACTTTACGCGGGCATTACGGTGAGCGCTGAGGGCTCTCAACCGGTCATTTGTTAAGCAACATAGCCCAAGGGCACCCCCTGTGGGATACGAACCTCGGCTTGGGGTGTTGCTGCTACGTTGGGGCGACCTACTCCCATGATTTGTATATGATTTACGCGGCGCGTATTCCGCCCCCGACGACGTGGACGAAAACGCGGACGGTTCCTATTCCTAGATTGCCTAGCTGTGTCCGCTCTACGTTGAGCGAGCGTGATCTCGTCATCTGGTTCCTCTAACGCGTGCCTGGGTCGTCGTATCTTCGAAATCCTACTTGGTGTGTATTCTACGGCCGCAACCACTAGAGGGTTGGGGTGAGTCGGAGCAGAGTCAAAGTAGCTACGGGAGCACTGTTTTATGAATTGCTTGATGGTCGGCAATCTGAGGTCGATGTGGAGATCGACGTTGCGTACATACCACGGTGCTCCCGTAGCTTTGCGCATGAATCTATTCTGTAGTGTTTGAAGCCTATGGATCCTGTGTGGCCTAACGTGTGCGAATACTACGCTACCGTACGTCATTATAGGACGTACGCATGACGTGTATAACCTAACTTTATTTTTTAGATCTAATTTCGAACGCGCGTTTAATAGATTGTGAAGACGTCCTAGCACGAAGGCAGCCCGGTTGCGGACTGCCTTGATGTGGGGGCCGAAGGTTAGACGGTCGTCGAGGGTTATGCCTAGGTATTTGGCCTGCCTAGCCCAAGGGATAGACTTGCCGAACATCCTGATCTGAGGGGTCTTCTCCAAAGGATACAAGCTTAGCTGTCTTCTGTGAAACAGCACCGCCTGGCTTTTCTCGGGGTTGACCTCTATCCTCCATTTCCGGAACCAAACGCCCAGTGCGTTGGCTGCGGTCTGGAGTTTTTTGGCTACTGTCGAGGGGTTCACCCCCGAGCAGTAGATAGCCGTGTCGTCTGCGAATAGTGCCGTCTGCACATACCGATGCTTCGGAATGTCGCTGGTATACAGCGTGAAGAGTAGGGGGGAGAGCACGGACCCTTGTGGGACACCGGCTTGTATGGGGTGAGTGGAGGACAGTGACCCTTCTACTCGGTAGCGGAAGCTTCGATTCGACAAGTAGTCTCGTATGATGAGCACGAGTCCGTGTGGCACTCCCATGGTGAATAGCTTAAATAATAAGCCGTTGTGCCACACTTTGTCGAAAGCTTTCGCTACGTCGAAGAAGAGGATTCCTGTGAACAGGTTGCGTTGAAGCCGATCGCTGGTGTATTCAACGATGCGGTGAACTTGGTGGACGCACGAGTGTTCGGTTCGGAAACCGAATTGCTCGTGGGGGACGAGAAGATTAGCATCGGCATACGCTTTCAGCCTATTGTAGATTAGACGCTCGTATAGCTTGCCTAATCCGTTAAGCAGACTGATCGGTCTATAACTGGTCGGTTCGGACTTTGGTTTGCCAGG
The DNA here is from genome assembly GCA_949316085.1 of Hypercompe scribonia. Taxonomy (NCBI): domain Eukaryota; kingdom Metazoa; phylum Arthropoda; class Insecta; order Lepidoptera; family Erebidae; genus Hypercompe; species Hypercompe scribonia. The sequence goes on along the minus strand of OX438981.1, from coordinate 9,138,011 downwards.
TTTGGGTATCCCAATAACAACGGCTTCTTTCCATTGTTGTGGAAAGATGTTGTTTTTGAGTGCTGCGTTGAAAATGAACGTCAGCAGGACCAGTAGCCTCTCCGGAAAGAGTTTTAACACCCTGTTTGTGATACCGTCCGAACCGGGCGCCTTGCGAGCGTGTAGGCCCTTGACGATCGTTTCGACTTCTTCGGGGGTGACCGTGTCTAGGTCTGGTTGTGTATCTGTCATCCCTGTCGGCGTTGATGTTGATGTAGGAAGTGAGGTTATTAGGCGCTCTACTTCCGAATCAACTTCGGCTATTTGGTCCGAGTCGCAGTGTATTACGCTGGGCGTGCACTGATTCTCTAGACTCTCGGCCAGGCACTCTGCCTTTTCGATATCGTCGAATGCCGGTGGAAGGTTAGGTCTGCTTAGAGGAGGCATACAGGTGACGGTGTCTCTCTTAAGCGAGCGGGATAGCTGCCAGAAGGCAAGGTGGGTAGGTTCGAGGTCTTGTAGTGTCCTATCCCACCTGTCTTGGCGCATTTGATCGATGCGCGACTTGACCGCTCTTTCTAAGCGTCGTAACCTGATCCTGTTGGCTTCGCATGGATATCTGTCGTAGGCTCGTACGGCGGCGTTCTTCTGCCTCAGCAGCTCACGTACGTCATCGGGTAGGTCCCAGCGGCGATCGTTCGTCGCCGGTGCCTCCCGAGTGCATTCGTTAATTAACGATTGCACGTGAGCTGTGAGGGAGTCGATCGCCATCGTGGTGTCCTCTTGGCTAATTATATGGTCGGGTATCCTATCTAGATGCACGGACGAGGTTGCCTCGAGTTTTGTCCCGAGGCGCCTCCAGTCCGTGATTCGTCTAGTCGGGGTACGATGACCTGTGTCGATGGGACCCAGTCTGGGTGCGAACTCCATAACCACAGGTCTGTGGTCTGAAGTTAACTCGTGAAGCACCTCTACTGAACACAAACGTAGGTTTATGTTCTTTAGGAGTGCCACGTCCAGAATGTCGGGTCGGTGAGACACGTTGTGCGGATAGTGGGTCGGTTCGAGCGGGGCGATGATGTCGAACGCTAGTCTATTCGAGAGCGACTCCAGGGCTCTGCCTTTGGCGTTGGACTGGTGACAGTTCCAAAGGGTGTTTTTGGCGTTAAGGTCGCCGCCGATTATCACGGCGTCGCTCAGTTCTAGCAGCGCTCGGAGGTCGCTCTCGAGTAGTTGCCGATTGGGCGACAGATAGGCTGAAACTAGCGTGATCGATTGGTGTCCGGTCATGCCTATTCGACAGACCGAAGCCTCGATGCTAGTCAGCGCAGGCGGATCCATAGGTACGCAGTGAAGGGACCTTTTGTAATATATGAGAGTTCCCCCTAGCGCAGAGTCAATCCTATCGTTGCGGACCACAGAGTAGTTCGCAACGTTTGGGTTTCTCTGCGAGGGTTTCAAAAAGGTCTCTTGCACTAGCAATATGTCGAGTTGGTGTGCCCTAAGAAATTCGCCAACTTCATCTCGTTGCCTACTGATGCCGTTGGCGTTGAAGTACCCTAGCTTGAGTGATCGTGGTTTGACTCTGCTTGTCGGTGTCCTATCCATATTATGGGTTGCATTTGAATGCGCCTAACTTCTCGAGTACGCTCGAGTATCTGATACTGACGTTGAGGAGGGCCAACGGATTGCCCTCGTTCTGACGTATTAAATTAGCGAGCTGGCGTAGCTCGCTAAAATCGATCGCACTCGCGAACCTTGCCACTAGGGATAGGTCCGGGTCGATCGTTTGCGGTAGTTGGCTCCTGTAGTCGACGGCGAGCGGGTTGGGCCCTCCCTGGAGAGGTTTAGTGGGCGTGGGCACGCCGGAGGCTGCCTTTGCGGGTACTGGGGCAGGTATGGGGACCTGCATCGTCTTCCGCACGGGCAGAGGTGGGAAGGTCTCCCCCGTCTTCCTGGGAGTGGCCCAGGCGTTCGTCTTCGGCAAAGGAGCAGCTGTAAACCTCCCCCCGGTCCCTGCAGTGGCAGCAGCAGCAGCAGGGACGACTGGGCGGGGACGCTGAGGTCCTTTCGCCTTGGGGGTTTTAGGCGCCTTCGGGCAACCTCTGTAGTTGGCGGGGTGGCCTTCTTCGCCACACAGCACGCACGCGACTGGGGCAGTGCAATTGGCCCTGTCTTTGGGCCTTTTGCACTCCTCCGTCGCGTGGTCTTCCAGGCACTTGACGCACCTTGGGCGGGCGAAGCAATTTCGGGCCGAGTGCCCGTAGAGCTGGCAGCGGTGGCATTGTGAGATGCCCCTTCTTCGGTGAGGTGGCTCCACGGTTATCCCCGACAGCCCACAGACGGATAACATCTTGAAGATGTCCTTGCCCGCGGGGCTGTCGTCGAGGGAGACCATCACCATATCAAAGATGGTATTGGTGCTGCCTCTCACCATCCGGTGTACCTCGTGCACCGGGTAGTCTTTTGACAGGGATTCCTTGATCTCCTCGGGGGAGATCTCCCTGGGCACATTCCGGATGACCACACGGAGCTTCTTGTCCTCCGGCAGAGTGTACGTGTGGTAAGGCACGTTTCTCTCCCGAAGGAGCTTCGAAAGCGCCCTGTGGTCGCTCGCGGTGGCTAGGGCGATTTTGATGCCCTGTTGGGTGCTACGAGCCGAGTGGTAGGTGATCCGGCGCTCGTTGCACCAGGTGGAGATAGCCGTCCATTTGGACTTCTCCTGGACGTAGATCGGTGGAGGGGCGCGGGTCTTCGGCGCGGCCGCCGAGGCGTCGGCGATAGCGGGCGAGGACCTCCCTGAGGGGGAGTTGCTGCCCTTAGGCCTTGAAGAGGCGCGAACGGGGGCGGGTGCTGCCGAGGTATCCTTACCCTCTGACAGCTTTGGGGCCTTGTTTGGGCCTCCTTTGGCCTTCCTGCTGCGTTTCCGTGAGGAAACTACGGAGAAACCTTCTTCGTCTTCGTCCTCTCTTGAAGAGGACTCTTCCTCGCTGCTCTCGGAGGGGGAGGAGGGGGACTCTGGCTGTCCCTTTTCGCGTTCGCGTTCGTGGTCTTCACCCGAACTCGCAGCGGGCTCTGGAGACGCTTCTGTCTCCATCTTTTGATGCGCCTTCCGCGCGACCATGTTCCCGTACCTCTCCTGGAGTACGGCGAAGACGACTGGGTCTGCGAGGAGGTCCTTCATTGATAACTTTTCCATGTCGGCGGTTTGGGTGCTGTGCGTATCGCGTGGCACGCGACAGCAACAACAACAACACTACCACTATCAACAACTATGACTTTGGATGTACGCGCCCTGTTCACAAAAACACTAACCGCAGTGAGCGCAGTATGCCGCAAACGGGCGACCGTTACGACACACCGACACACAACGGTGACGTAGGCGGCGCGATGGCGCGAAGCGACAGGTGCGGCGTGGCGCGGGCGCGATGTCGCAGCGGGAGCACTCGAGCACTTTGTCAGACACGTCCACTCGGGACGCGCGTCGGAAGCGGAATGAGGTGCGTTTAGGGAATGGGCTTGAGCTACTTTTTATAGTTTTATGGCCAATAGTTTAACACGATCGACTGATAATTACCTGTCCTAATTACCTTTAACCGTATAATGCAAATATAGATAAGGGAAAGATTTTTTTACCTTAACATTCGAACAAGGCACGTTCAATTTTGAATGTATTGTCTTGATCTATTGTGTGTCCAACACAATAGAATAAGGCCAATCGACTGAAAACAATTGCATACCTGGAAATCTTAGTAAGTCAAAAGTCCTAACTACCTCTTAATACGCGATACTTTAAATCAAAATGTCCTACACTGTAACACATATATTGCTCAAATAATTATATCACTAAAATGTAACGGCTTCTTATATTGAATCGTTTTGGTTTTGATATAAATGTGTTAGACCGTTTGCGATAAACATAAACATAACTTGTGTAATTGTTTGTTGATTAATAAAAATATAGTTAAAAAATCTTATACCTACCAGAATTTCAACGGACGATTAGTAAACATATTCTCATTCAGTCGGGATATTTTTTTCTAAGTAGAATGTTTTCTACTTGGAAAAAAAACGGATTTGTCATATTTTTTAGTTTTGAAAGTGTAACTTTTTGAGAAAATGATTCAACACTTAAAAATTTTGACAAATACTCCAATTTTTAAGTATTTTGTAATATAATAATGTAATATGATAATAATCGTTCCTTTGATCTCTTTATAAAGATTTCAGTCTCAATTTCGTTTCTGGAAAAAATGTCCTAGAAATGTTAGAGTTCGAAATGAGCACGTGTTTGTTTGTTTTTTGGCTTGCAATAAGGGACGGTTAGAGGACAATATAACGGTTTAATCGTTACAGCTGGCTGTTATAAAGTTCAAAATATCTTGTTCCAGCAACTCCAACTGGTTGAAGACCGAAAAATGTCCACTACAAGTACCAAACGTCAACGTGTTGATGAAGATGAACTACGTAATTTTGAGCAGCTACCTAGGCTTTTAGTTTTGAGTCCCGGTCAATTAGAGTAATCATTTATCCGAATCTATAACATAAAATAATTAATATTACTTAAAACCACCTATGGAACTATGAACATACCTATTAGTTAATGTACCACGCAATTTGTAGTTCAATACGGTCGTTAAATAATGTCAATATTAATTAAGCAACGGTAAAAAAACGAGCCAGTTCGTAATCATTTTTAATTACATCCTTATCAATACGTGTCGGACGGAGGAAAGGGACTCTTTGATGAAACGATACATTTCATGCGACAAATATTTTACGAATAGTTTATTATAAGACTTCAGTTAGTAGAAACTTTTTTAGAACGTTAAATCGACATTTTTAACTCTGCTACTCCTGTTAGCTACTACAATCGAAAACTTTTGTAAGAAAAAAGTTGAGTGTATCGTCAAAACGAAGCTATTTATACAAAATTAACTTGATAGTAACCAAATGCCAAAATGTTCCCGGGAATCCTAGACTGTTATAGCATTTGGAGATCAAAAAAAATCACAGCAGCAGCAGCAGCAGCATAGTAATGAATTTAAAAGGAAAACTGTAACAGTTAAATGGGTTTTAGGCGAAAAGACAACTTGTCGAAAATATATTGGATTCGTTGTAAGTTAATGTTTTAATCGTTTTATTTAAAAAAAATTAATATCATTTGTTTTTGTTGGATTTATTTTCACGCAATGAGGATTTCTACGTTATAGCTGCTAGCTGTAATGCATAGAACAGTATATTCTCCTCTAACCGTACCGTAAGGACAGTCAAGAAACGATTCCTTGATCTTTTACGAGTATAATTCACGCAAGTCCAATCCACTCACAACCATTCAACTCACTAAACAAACTTGGGCTAATTCGTTTAAAAATTACTTGGCAAGAAAACGTCCCGACGAAATAAGAAAATGTTTACTAACCACCTTTTGAATCTTACAATATTTTTATTAATTAGCAAATAATCAAACGATTTAACTCATTTATATCAAAATAGTACCTACATGTCAGTATTATATACCATTAGTAGTAAGTATATTATACCTGTGTATTAGACTGCAGGACATTTTTATTTAAAATATTGTATTTTTAGAGGTAGACTCGTAAAACTCGTGACTTACATAATTAGATTTCCAGGTATACAATCTCTGTCGGCCGATCGGCTTAAACTATTATGTTGGACATACAATACCTAAAGATAATACATTTAAAATTGCTCATCCGTCATTCTTACGAGGGTCTCTTACTAGCTTTCTCAAGTTAGAAACAAGAATTCTTAAATTCATTTAAGTTTGTATTATACAGCGTTTACAGGTAATTTTGTTTATTTTCGCCACGCTTGAGAAGAGTTGCCATTCAGGTCCCTTAAGTAACCCAAACATGGATTGTCCTCCAGAGCCTAGATCTGATGTATCATCTGTTTCACTTGTAAAGTATTAAGTGAAGCCTGAAGGGGTCCGCATGGTTTAATAACAGCATTTCTCAAATCCGGTCCGATTCCGACGCACCACCCTTTCGCGAAACCCGGTGGGTTGATGGCCCACGGAGTAACTTTCTGGTGGCGTTGAGTGTTATCATCTACCATTTACCCAAATACCTTACTGATGGTAGTGCCGCACTTTGGTTCGTTAATCTTGACTAATACGACACATATATATACTCGTATTACACACCTGGCTAAAGCCACATACATAGTAAATTAAAATGTAGCCCTTCAAACGTTGAGGAAATTTGTCAACATCCACTCTCTTCTTTGAAAAATGATAATTGTACACTGTCCATCTCATGGATTGTTTACCACGACCTCTATACTACCGTGAACATGTCGTACTCTATAAAACTGCCCATAAGTTATAACCCGGCAGATTAACAGCGTAGCTATAATATACGGGTTATAATATCTTTTATTTTAAACAAAACATGCTAAAATATACCTTTTCGACACAATTAGGGGTTAGGGTGTGGTTTGAAGTCAAACAAATGTCGAGAAAGTGTAAATAAAACGAAACGAAGATATGTACATTTCAATGAAGTTTATTAAGTATATAAAATTATCACACATGATACAATAAGTCTACTGTGTACATTATTTTCAGGTTATATAACTTAAAATCGCACAAGATTAACATTTTCAAACAACAGATAAACATCTTGCAATCGATCCCTCAAATATTACAGCTACCATATCATATCTTGGAATCATTAAATTTAGTTACATTTTTCATAATAGGATATACTATATGTATGTATTTGTTATGTAAGTACCCGTCTCACTTAATGCTTAATACTAAGTATGACACGAGAAACAAACTGAATAATTTTTCTAACTATACATGTAGTGTACAACTTCACAAGATATTAATGAGATTTTATTTGCTAGAACACCATCATCACGAATGTTAACATATACAAACCAAACAAGGAAATCTTCTATGACTGCAATTGAAACATAAAATATAACAATACTGCTTAAAGTTAATGTTAAATTTGTAAAGAGAATAACAAACATTTGATTCAATTCATAGGAAAAACACTTGAGAAGTTATCACTGATTAACATCATTCATACGTTTTAAGGTAATTAAAATATTAACCCCGTACTGAATACGACGTCGACTGTTGAGTACTTCTTCTTCTTTCTGCGGTGGGGTTTCCTTTTATTTATGTTTTGTAACTTGTAACAGGGCGGGCGAACGAACTGATAGATCACCTGGTGGAAAGTTACTGCCGCCGCGCATGAACATCTTTCTGTTTTTCTTTGGGAGGAATACTGTGTTTTAAACACAATACTTTCTGAAGATTGTTTGGAACATTTGCTTTTATATATATCATTTACGTCTTTTGCGCACGTTTTTATTATTTTATTCGTTTTTAATAGTATTTTTCTATCTCTTCTGTTTCCTTCCCAGATATGTTTTTATTTACTTCATGATCTCTTTTATTATTATATTTGTCTTCTTTCTAAAATTTTGATCTATCAGCACTAAAAATACTTTTCTTTCTTTGCTTATTATTGCTATAATGGTTAACTATACCTTCTCTTCTATACTTCTACCTGTCTTTCCATTTACTTCTTCTATCATATTTTATCTATATCGTCAAACTCAAGAGTTCTCTATAATGTTGTGAGGAGCTCTGGGTACGTTTTCATTTTTACATTCTTCTACATTGTAATCTGTGACTTCATCGTTTTGTACTATCTCTTGATCTTCTAGATTTATTTCCGTTATATTTTTCATCTCTGCAGGATCCAAAAAGAACCACTTGCTCTCCACACTGTTGTGATCCCACAATTCCTCGACGTTAAGGACCGCTTGTTTGATCTTTTGGTCATTGGATTTGTTCTATTGCCATTAGTTCATTTATTTTCCTTATTTCTATTGTGTTTTGATTTCTTCGTGTCTATAAGACTTATAGGACTTCTACTTCTGTCTCTTATAGACCTTTTATTTCCTCGGTCAAGTTTCCGATTCTTGTTTTCGTATATTTTTTTATTGTTGTAAGAATATCTGTCACACTCACGATTTTCAGTAGCAGTAGCCAGAGGTACAGCTTCCTGTTCTTTAATCAATTCTTGTATATGAACTGCAGTTTTACCCATAGTTTTATCAACTTTTTCAACTGGAGATTTTTGTTTAAAATGTTCTGTACTACGAGTAGGTGAAAGTGATCTTGGAGGTGGCTTTAAAAACACGGGCTCGTCGAATGGATCTCTTAAAACTATAGTTTTTATTATTCTCACATCACAGAGAGGGCGATACCTTTCATCGACTATAACACTATTTAGTTTACATAAAACTTCATAGCCTGTTATTAATTCACCAAAAACACAAAATCCCTCATCCAAAAACTCTAATTCTGAAGCCAAAGTAAAACAGAACCGCGAGCCAATCATCATGTCTCCTTTGTATATTTTACCGATCATTGAAACTAAACCCATAGCATTATGACTAATTTTGGGTACTTTCTCACAGGAGAAGAGTTGCCATTCAGGCCCCTTTAGCAACCCAAACAAGGATTGTCCTACCGTGTTTTCACCAGATGGATCACTAGTTTCAGCTATAAAGCCACTTCGAACATAATTAAATAAATTGAAGTCGTAGTAGTTCATTTTGCACAGTTTCAAAAAGTTAAAACATGTTAAAGGTCGCTCTTTTAAGTACAAACCCACTATGACGCTTCCAAGATTGGTTTCAATAACAACGGCCATTGTACAGGGAGTTTTGAGTCTTTACGTTTAATTAACACTTGTAAAGTCCAAACTTTAAAGTATTCAATAAACTAGTTTTGTTGTGACGTACTTTGACTTGTTTTCACGGATCACACAGACCGACTGTTTAGGGAATGGGCTTGAGCTACTTTTTATAGTTTTATGGCCAATAGTTTAACACGATCGACTGATAATTACCTGTCCTAATTACCTTTAACCGTATAATGCAAATATAGATAAGGGAAAGATTTTTTTACCTTAACATTCGAACAAGGCACGTTCAATTTTGAATGTATTGTCTTGATCTATTGTGTGTCCAACACAATAGAATAAGGCCAATCGACTGAAAACAATTGCATACCTGGAAATCTTAGTAAGTCAAAAGTCCTAACTACCTCTTAATACGCGATACTTTAAATCAAAATGTCCTACACTGTAACACATATATTGCTCAAATAATTATATCACTAAAATGTAACGGCTTCTTATATTGAATCGTTTTGGTTTTGATATAAATGTGTTAGACCGTTTGCGATAAACATAAACATAACTTGTGTAATTGTTTGTTGATTAATAAAAATATAGTTAAAAAATCTTATACCTACCAGAATTTCAACGGACGATTAGTAAACATATTCTCATTCAGTCGGGATATTTTTTTCTAAGTAGAATGTTTTCTACTTGGAAAAAAACGGATTTGTCATATTTTTTTAGTTTTGAAAGTGTAACTTTTTGAGAAAATGATTCAACACTTAAAAATTTTGACAAATACTCCAATTTTTAAGTATTTTGTAATATAATAATGTAATATGATAATAATCGTTCCTTTGATCTCTTTATAAAGATTTCAGTCTCAATTTCGTTTCTGGAAAAAATGTCCTAGAAATGTTAGAGATCGAAATGAGCACGTGTTTGTTTTTTAGCTTGCAATAAGGGACGGTTAGAGGACAATATAACGGTTTAATCGTTACAGCTGGCTGTTATAAAGTTCAAAATATCTTGTTCCAGCAACTCCAACTGGTTGAAGACCGAAAAATGTCCACTACAAGTACCAAACGTCAACGTGTTGATGAAGATGAACTACGTAATTTTGAGCAGCTACCTAGGCTTTTAGTTTTGAGTCCCGGTCAATTAGAGTAATCATTTATCCGAATCTATAACATAAAATAATTAATATTACTTAAAACCACGTATGGAACTATGAACATACCTATTAGTTAATGTACCACGCAATTTGTAGTTCAATACGGTCGTTAAATAATGTCAATATTAATTAAGCAACGGTAAAAAAACGAGCCAGTTCGTAATCATTTTTAATTACATCCTTATCAATACGTGTCGGACGGAGGAAAGGGACTCTTTGATGAAACGATACATTTCATGCGACAAATATTTTACGAATAGTTTATTATAAGACTTCAGTTAGTAGAAACTTTTTTAGAACGTTAAATCGACATTTTTAACTCTGCTACTCCTGTTAGCTACTACAATCGAAAACTTTTGTAAGAAAAAAGTTGAGTGTATCGTCAAAACGAAGCTATTTATACAAAATTAACTTGATAGTAACCAAATGCCAAAATGTTCCCGGGAATCCTAGACTGTTATAGCATTTGGAGATCAAAAAAAATCACAGCAGCAGCAGCAGCAGCATAGTAATGAATTTAAAAGGAAAACTGTAACAGTTAAATGGGTTTTAGGCGAAAAGACAACTTGTCGAAAATATATTGGATTCGTTGTAAGTTAATGTTTTAATCGTTTTATTTAAAAAAATTTAATATCATTTGTTTTTGTTGGATTTATTTTCACGCAATGAGGATTTCTACGTTATAGCTGCTAGCTGTAATGCATAGAACAGTATATTCTCCTCTAACCGTACCGTAAGGACAGTCAAGAAACGATTCCTTGATCTTTTACGAGTATAATTCACGCAAGTCCAATCCACTCACAACCATTCAACTCACTAAACAAACTTGGGCTAATTCGTTTAAAAATTACTTGGCCAGAAAACGTCCCGACGAAATAAGAAAATGTTTACTAACCACCTTTTGAATCTTACAATATTTTTATTAATTAGCAAATAATCAAACGATTTAACTCATTTATATCAAAATAGTACCTACATGTCAGTATTATAAACCATTAGTAGTAAGTATATTATACCTGTGTATTAGAGTGCAGGACATTTTTATTTAAAATATTGTATTTTTAGAGGTAGACTCGTAAAACTCGTGACTTACATAATTAGATTTCCAGGTATACAATCTCTGTCGGCCGATCGGCTTAAAGTATTATGTTGGACATACAATACCTAAAGATAATACATTTAAAATTGCTCATCCCTCATTCTTACGAGGGTCTCTTACTAGCTTTCTCAAGTTAGAAACAAGAATTCTTAAATTCATTTAAGTTTGTATTACACAGCGTTTACAGGTAATTTTGTTTATTTTCACCACGCTTGAGAAGAGTTGCCATTCAGGTCCCTTAAGTAACCCAAACATGGATTGTCCTCCGGAGCCTAGATCTGATGTATCATCTGTTTCACTTATAAAGTATTAAGTGAAGCCTGAAGGGGTCCGCATGGTTTAATAACAGCATTTCTCAAATCACACCCTTTTCAGACGCGGAGTGGCGCACCATGTGGTTTTAGTCGGTCCGATTCCGACGCACCACCCTTTCGTGAAACCCGGTGGGTTGATGGCCCACGGAGTAACTTTCTGGTGGCGTTGAGTGTTATCATCTACCATTTACCCAAATACCTTACTTATGGTAGTGCCGCACTTTGGTTCGTTAATCTTGACTAATACGACACATATATATACTCGTATTACACACCTGGCTAAAGCCACATACATAGTAAATTAAAATGTAGCCCTTCAAACGTTGAGGAAATTTGTCAACATCCACTCTCTTCTTTGAAAAATGATAATTGTACACTGTCCATCTCATGGATTGTTTACCACGACCTCTATACTACCGTGAACATGTCGTACTCTATAAAACTGCCCATAAGTTATAACCCGGCGGATTAACAGCGTAGCTATAATATACGGGTTATAATATCTTTTATTTCAAACAAAACATGCTAAAATATACCTTTTCGACACAATTAGGGGTTAGGGTGTGGTTTGAAGTCAAACAAATGTCGAGAAAGTGTAAATAAAACGAAACGAAGATATGTACATTTCAATGAAGTTTATTAAGTATATAAAATTATCACACATGATACAATAAGTCTACTGTGTACATTATTTTCAGGTTATATAACTTAAAATCGCACAAGATTAACATTTTCAAACAACAGATAAACATCTTGCAATCGATCCCTCAAATATTACAGCTACCATATCATACCTTGGAATCATTAAATTTAGTTACATTTTTCATAATAGGATATACTATATGTATGTATTTGTTGTGTAAGTACCCGTCTCACTTAATGCTTAATACTAAGTATGACACGAGAAACAAACTGAATAATTTTTCTAACTATACATGTACTGTACAACTTCACAAGATATTAATGAGATTTTATTTGCTAGAACACCATCATCACGAATGTTAACATATACAAACCAAACAAGGAAATCTTCTATGACTGCAATTGAAACATAAAATATAACAATACTGCTTAAAGTTAATGTTAAATTTGTAAAGAGAATAACAAACATTTGATTCAATTCATAGGAAAAACACTTGAGAAGTTATCACTGATTAACATCATTCATACGTTTTAAGGTAATTAAAATATTAACCCCGTACTGAATACGACGTCGACTGTTGAGTACTTCTTCTTCTTTCTGCGGTGGGGTTTCCTTTTATTTATGTTTTGTAACTTGTAACAGGGCGGGCGAACGAACTGATAGATCACCTGGTGGAAAGTTACTGCCGCCGCGCATGAACATCTTTCTGTTTTTCTTTGGGAGGAATACTGTGTTTTAAACACAATACTTTCTGAAGATTGTTTGGAACATTTGCTTTTATATATATCATTTACGTCTTTTGCGCACGTTTTTATTATTTTATTTGTTTTTAATAGTATTTTTCTATCTCTTCTGTTTCCTTCCCAGATATTTTTTTATTTACTTCATGATCTCTTTTATTATTATATTTGTCTTCTTTCTAAAATTTTGATCTATCAGCACTAAAAATACTTTTCTTTCTTTGCTTATTATTGCTATAATGGTTAACTATACCTTCTCTTCTATACTTCTACCTGTCTTTCCATTTACTTCTTCTATCATATTTTATCTATATCGTCAAACTCAAGAGTTCTCTATAATGTTGTGAGGAGCTCTGGGTACGTTTTCATTTTTACATTCTTCTACATTGTAATCTGTGACTTCATCGTTTTGTACTATCTCTTGATCTTCTAGATTTATTTCCGTTATATTTTTCATCTCTGCAGGATCCAAAAAGAACCACTTGCTCTCCACACTGTTGTGATCCCACAATTCCTCGACGTTAAGGACCGCTTGTTTGATCTTTTGGTCATTGGATTTGTTCTATTGCCATTAGTTCATTTATTTTCCTTATTTCTATTGTGTTTTGATTTCTTCGTGTCTATAAGACTTATAGGACTTCTACTTCTGTCTCTTATAGACCTTTTATTTCCTCGGTCAAGTTTCCGATTCTTGTTTTCGTATATTTTTTTATTGTTGTAAGAATATCTGTCACACTCACGATTTTCAGTAGCAGTAGCCAGAGGTACAGCTTCCTGTTCTTTAATCAATTCTTGTATATGAACTGCAGTTTTACCCATAGTTTTATCAACTTTTTCAACTGGAGATTTTTGTTTAAAATGTTCTGTACTACGAGTAGGTGAAAGTGATCTTGGAGGTGGCTTTAAAAACACGGGCTCGTCGAATGGATCTCTTAAAACTATAGTTTTTATTATTCTCACATCACAGAGAGGGCGATACCTTTCATCGACTATAACACTATTTAGTTTACATAAAACTTCATAGCCTGTTATTAATTCACCAAAAACACAAAATCCCTCATCCAAAAACTCTAATTCTGAAGCCAAAGTAAAACAGAACCGCGAGCCAATCATCATGTCTCCTTTGTATATTTTACCGATCATTGAAACTAAACCCATAACATTATGACTAATTTTGGGTACTTTCTCACAGGAGAAGAGTTGCCATTCAGGCCCCTTTAGCAACCCAAACAAGGATTGTCCTACCGTGGTTTCACCATATGGATCACTAGTTTCAGCTATAAAGCCACTTCGAACATAATTAAATAAATTGAAGTCGTAGTAGTTCATTTTGCACAGTTTCAAAAAGTTAAAACATGTTAAAGGTCGCTCTTTTATGTACAAACCCACTATGACGCTTCCAAGATTGGTTTCAATAACAACGGCCATTGTACAGGGAGTTTTGAGTCTTTACGTTTAATTAACACTTGTAAAGTCCAAACTTTAAAGTATTCAATAAACTAGTTTTGTTGTGACGTACTTTGACTTGTTTTCACGGATCACACAGACCGACTGTTTAGGGATTTTTTTTTTTTTTTTTTTTTTTTTTTTTTGATATTGACCTAGCTGTTGGCCTGGGATGGCCTCTACAACTTTACGCGGGCATTACGGTGAGCGCTGAGGGCTCTCAACCGGTCATTTGTTAAGCAACATAGCCCAAGGGCACCCCCTGTGGGATACGAACCTCGGCTTGGGGTGTTGCTGCTACGTTGGGGCGACCTACTCCCATGATTTGTATATGATTTACGCGGCGCGTATTCCGCCCCCGACGACGTGGACGAAAACGCGGACGGTTCCTATTCCTAGATTGCCTAGCTGTGTCCGCTCTACGTTGAGCGAGCGTGATCTCGTCATCTGGTTCCTCTAACGCGTGCCTGGGTCGTCGTATCTTCGAAATCCTACTTGGTGTGTATTCTACGGCCGCAACCACTAGAGGGTTGGGGTGAGTCGGAGCAGAGTCAAAGTAGCTACGGGAGCACTGTTTTATGAATTGCTTGATGGTCGGCAATCTGAGGTCGATGTGGAGATCGACGTTGCGTACATACCACGGTGCTCCCGTAGCTTTGCGCATGAATCTATTCTGTAGTGTTTGAAGCCTATGGATCCTGTGTGGCCTAACGTGTGCGAATACTACGCTACCGTACGTCATTATAGGACGTACGCATGACGTGTATAACCTAACTTTATTTTTTAGATCTAATTTCGAACGCGCGTTTAATAGATTGTGAAGACGTCCTAGCACGAAGGCAGCCCGGTTGCGGACTGCCTTGATGTGGGGGCCGAAGGTTAGACGGTCGTCGAGGGTTATGCCTAGGTATTTGGCCTGCCTAGCCCAAGGGATAGACTTGCCGAACATCCTGATCTGAGGGGTCTTCTCCAAAGGATACAAGCTTAGCTGTCTTCTGTGAAACAGCACCGCCTGGCTTTTCTCGGGGTTGACCTCTATCCTCCATTTCCGGAACCAAACGCCCAGTGCGTTGGCTGCGGTCTGGAGTTTTTTGGCTACTGTCGAGGGGTTCACCCCCGAGCAGTAGATAGCCGTGTCGTCTGCGAATAGTGCCGTCTGCACATACCGATGCTTCGGAATGTCGCTGGTATACAGCGTGAAGAGTAGGGGGGAGAGCACGGACCCTTGTGGGACACCGGCTTGTATGGGGTGAGTGGAGGACAGTGACCCTTCTACTCGGTAGCGGAAGCTTCGATTCGACAAGTAGTCTCGTATGATGAGCACGAGTCCGTGTGGCACTCCCATGGTGAATAGCTTAAATAATAAGCCGTTGTGCCACACTTTGTCGAAAGCTTTCGCTACGTCGAAGAAGAGGATTCCTGTGAACAGGTTGCGTTGAAGCCGATCGCTGGTGTATTCAACGATGCGGTGAACTTGGTGGACGCACGAGTGTTCGGTTCGGAAACCGAATTGCTCGTGGGGGACGAGAAGATTAGCATCGGCATACGCTTTCAGCCTATTGTAGATTAGACGCTCGTATAGCTTGCCTAATCCGTTAAGCAGACTGATCGGTCTATAACTGGTCGGTTCGGACTTTGGTTTGCCAGGTTTGGGTATCCCAATAACAACGGCTTCTTTCCATTGTTGTGGAAAGATGTTGTTTTTGAGTGCTGCGTTGAAAATGAACGTCAGCAGGACCAGTAGCCTCTCCGGAAAGAGTTTTAACACCCTGTTTGTGATACCGTCCGAACCGGGCGCCTTGCGAGCGTGTAGGCCCTTGACGATCGTTTCGACTTCTTCGGGGGTGACCGTGTCTAGGTCTGGTTGTGTATCTGTCATCCCTGTCGGCGTTGATGTTGATGTAGGAAGTGAGGTTATTAGGCGCTCTACTTCCGAATCAACTTCGGCTATTTGGTCCGAGTCGCAGTGTATTACGCTGGGCGTGCACTGATTCTCTAGACTCTCGGCCAGGCACTCTGCCTTTTCGATATCGTCGAATGCCGGTGGAAGGTTAGGTCTGCTTAGAGGAGGCATACAGGTGACGGTGTCTCTCTTAAGCGAGCGGGATAGCTGCCAGAAGGCAAGGTGGGTAGGTTCGAGGTCTTGTAGTGTCCTATCCCACCTGTCTTGGCGCATTTGATCGATGCGCGACTTGACCGCTCTTTCTAAGCGTCGTAACCTGATCCTGTTGGCTTCGCATGGATATCTGTCGTAGGCTCGTACGGCGGCGTTCTTCTGCCTCAGCAGCTCACGTACGTCATCGGGTAGGTCCCAGCGGCGATCGTTCGTCGCCGGTGCCTCCCGAGTGCATTCGTTAATTAACGATTGCACGTGAGCTGTGAGGGAGTCGATCGCCATCGTGGTGTCCTCTTGGCTAATTATATGGTCGGGTATCCTATCTAGATGCACGGACGAGGTTGCCTCGAGTTTTGTCCCGAGGCGCCTCCAGTCCGTGATTCGTCTAGTCGGGGTACGATGACCTGTGTCGATGGGACCCAGTCTGGGTGCGAACTCCATAACCACAGGTCTGTGGTCTGAAGTTAACTCGTGAAGCACCTCTACTGAACACAAACGTAGGTTTATGTTCTTTAGGAGTGCCACGTCCAGAATGTCGGGTCGGTGAGACACGTTGTGCGGATAGTGGGTCGGTTCGAGCGGGGCGATGATGTCGAACGCTAGTCTATTCGAGAGCGACTCCAGGGCTCTGCCTTTGGCGTTGGACTGGTGACAGTTCCAAAGGGTGTTTTTGGCGTTAAGGTCGCCGCCGATTATCACGGCGTCGCTCAGTTCTAGCAGCGCTCGGAGGTCGCTCTCGAGTAGTTGCCGATTGGGCGACAGATAGGCTGAAACTAGCGTGATCGATTGGTGTCCGGTCATGCCTATTCGACAGACCGAAGCCTCGATGCTAGTCAGCGCAGGCGGATCCATAGGTACGCAGTGAAGGGACCTTTTGTAATATATGAGAGTTCCCCCTAGCGCAGAGTCAATCCTATCGTTGCGGACCACAGAGTAGTTCGCAACGTTTGGGTTTCTCTGCGAGGGTTTCAAAAAGGTCTCTTGCACTAGCAATATGTCGAGTTGGTGTGCCCTAAGAAATTCGCCAACTTCATCTCGTTGCCTACTGATGCCGTTGGCGTTGAAGTACCCTAGCTTGAGTGATCGTGGTTTGACTCTGCTTGTCGGTGTCCTATCCATATTATGGGTTGCATTTGAATGCGCCTAACTTCTCGAGTACGCTCGAGTATCTGATACTGACGTTGAGGAGGGCCAACGGATTGCCCTCGTTCTGACGTATTAAATTAGCGAGCTGGCGTAGCTCGCTAAAATCGATCGCACTCGCGAACCTTGCCACTAGGGATAGGTCCGGGTCGATCGTTTGCGGTAGTTGGCTCCTGTAGTCGACGGCGAGCGGGTTGGGCCCTCCCTGGAGAGGTTTAGTGGGCGTGGGCACGCCGGAGGCTGCCTTTGCGGGTACTGGGGCAGGTATGGGGACCTGCATCGTCTTCCGCACGGGCAGAGGTGGGAAGGTCTCCCCCGTCTTCCTGGGAGTGGCCCAGGCGTTCGTCTTCGGCAAAGGAGCAGCTGTAAACCTCCCCCCGGTCCCTGCAGTGGCAGCAGCAGCAGCAGGGACGACTGGGCGGGGACGCTGAGGTCCTTTCGCCTTGGGGGTTTTAGGCGCCTTCGGGCAACCTCTGTAGTTGGCGGGGTGGCCTTCTTCGCCACACAGCACGCACGCGACTGGGGCAGTGCAATTGGCCCTGTCTTTGGGCCTTTTGCACTCCTCCGTCGCGTGGTCTTCCAGGCACTTGACGCACCTTGGGCGGGCGAAGCAATTTCGGGCCGAGTGCCCGTAGAGCTGGCAGCGGTGGCATTGTGAGATGCCCCTTCTTCGGTGAGGTGGCTCCACGGTTATCCCCGACAGCCCACAGACGGATAACATCTTGAAGATGTCCTTGCCCGCGGGGCTGTCGTCGAGGGAGACCATCACCATATCAAAGATGGTATTGGTGCTGCCTCTCACCATCCGGTGTACCTCGTGCACCGGGTAGTCTTTTGACAGGGATTCCTTGATCTCCTCGGGGGAGATCTCCCTGGGCACATTCCGGATGACCACACGGAGCTTCTTGTCCTCCGGCAGAGTGTACGTGTGGTAAGGCACGTTTCTCTCCCGAAGGAGCTTCGAAAGCGCCCTGTGGTCGCTCGCGGTGGCTAGGGCGATTTTGATGCCCTGTTGGGTGCTACGAGCCGAGTGGTAGGTGATCCGGCGCTCGTTGCACCAGGTGGAGATAGCCGTCCATTTGGACTTCTCCTGGACGTAGATCGGTGGAGGGGCGCGGGTCTTCGGCGCGGCCGCCGAGGCGTCGGCGATAGCGGGCGAGGACCTCCCTGAGGGGGAGTTGCTGCCCTTAGGCCTTGAAGAGGCGCGAACGGGGGCGGGTGCTGCCGAGGTATCCTTACCCTCTGACAGCTTTGGGGCCTTGTTTGGGCCTCCTTTGGCCTTCCTGCTGCGTTTCTGTGAGGAAACTACGGAGAAACCTTCTTCGTCTTCGTCCTCTCTTGAAGAGGACTCTTCCTCGCTGCTCTCGGAGGGGGAGGAGGGGGACTCTGGCTGTCCCTTTTCGCGTTCGCGTTCGTGGTCTTCACCCGAACTCGCAGCGGGCTCTGGAGACGCTTCTGTCTCCATCTTTTGATGCGCCTTCCGCGCGACCATGTTCCCGTACCTCTCCTGGAGTACGGCGAAGACGACTGGGTCTGCGAGGAGGTCCTTCATTGATAACTTCTCCATGTCGGCGGTTTGGGTGCTGTGCGTATCGCGTGGCACGCGACAGCAACAACAACAACACTACCACTATCAACAACTATGACTTTGGATGTACGCGCCCTGTTCACAAAAACACTAACCGCAGTGAGCGCAGTATGCCGCAAACGGGCGACCGTTACGACACACCGACACACAACGGTGACGTAGGCGGCGCGATGGCGCGAAGCGACAGGTGCGGCGTGGCGCAGGCGCGATGTCGCAGCGGGAGCACTCGAGCACTTTGTCAGACACGTCCACTCGGGACGCGCGTCGGAAGCGGAATGAGGTGCGTTTAGGGAATGGGCTTGAGCTACTTTTTATAGTTTTATGGCCAATAGTTTAACACGATCGACTGATAATTACCTGTCCTAATTACCTTTAACCGTATAATGCAAATATAGATAAGGGAAAGATTTTTTTACCTTAACATTCGAACAAGGCACGTTCAATTTTGAATGTATTGTCTTGATCTATTGTGTGTCCAACACAATAGAATAAGGCCAATCGACTGAAAACAATTGCATACCTGGAAATCTTAGTAAGTCAAAAGTCCTAACTACCTCTTAATACGCGATACTTTAAATCAAAATGTCCTACACTGTAACACATATATTGCTCAAATAATTATATCACTAAAATGTAACGGCTTCTTATATTGAATCGTTTTGGTTTTGATATAAATGTGTTAGACCGTTTGCGATAAACATAAACATAACTTGTGTAATTGTTTGTTGATTAATAAAAATATAGTTAAAAAATCTTATACCTACCAGAATTTCAACGGACGATTAGTAAACATATTCTCATTCAGTCGGGATATTTTTTTCTAAGTAGAATGTTTTCTACTTGGAAAAAAACGGATTTGTCATATTTTTTAGTTTTGAAAGTGTAACTTTTTGAGAAAATGATTCAACACTTAAAAATTTTGACAAATACTCCAATTTTTAAGTATTTTGTAATATAATAATGTAATATGATAATAATCGTTCCTTTGATCTCTTTATAAAGATTTCAGTCTCAATTTCGTTTCTGGAAAAAATGTCCTAGAAATGTTAGAGTTCGAAATGAGCACGTGTTTGTTTGTTTTTTGGCTTGCAATAAGGGACGGTTAGAGGACAATATAACGGTTTAATCGTTACAGCTGGCTGTTATAAAGTTCAAAATATCTTGTTCCAGCAACTCCAACTGGTTGAAGACCGAAAAATGTCCACTACAAGTACCAAACGTCAACGTGTTGATGAAGATGAACTACGTAATTTTGAGCAGCTACCTAGGCTTTTAGTTTTGAGTCCCGGTCAATTAGAGTAATCATTTATCCGAATCTATAACATAAAATAATTAATATTACTTAAAACCACGTATGGAACTATGAACATACCTATTAGTTAATGTACCACGCAATTTGTAGTTCAATACGGTCGTTAAATAATGTCAATATTAATTAAGCAACGGTAAAAAAACGAGCCAGTTCGTAATCATTTTTAATTACATCCTTATCAATACGTGTCGGACGGAGGAAAGGGACTCTTTGATGAAACGATACATTTCATGCGACAAATATTTTACGAATAGTTTATTATAAGACTTCAGTTAGTAGAAACTTTTTTAGAACGTTAAATCGACATTTTTAACTCTGCTACTCCTGTTAGCTACTACAATCGAAAACTTTTGTAAGAAAAAAGTTGAGTGTGTCGTCAAAACGAAGCTATTTATACAAAATTAACTTGATAGTAACCAAATGCCAAAATGTTCCCGGGAATCCTAGACTGTTATAGCATTTGGAGATCAAAAAAAATCACAGCAGCAGCAGCAGCAGCATAGTAATGAATTTAAAAGGAAAACTGTAACAGTTAAATGGGTTTTAGGCGAAAAGACAACTTGTCGAAAATATATTGGATTCTTTGTAAGTTAATGTTTTAATCGTTTTATTTAAAAAAAATTAATATCATTTGTTTTTGTTGGATTTATTTTCACGCAATGAGGATTTCTACGTTATAGCTGCTAGCTGTAATGCATAGAACAGTATATTCTCCTCTAACCGTACCGTAAGGACAGTCAAGAAACGATTCCTTGATCTTTTACGAGTATACTTCACGCAAGTCCAATCCACTCACAACCATTCAACTCACTAAACAAACTTGGGCTAATTCGTTTAAAAATTACTTGGCAAGAAAACGTCCCGACGAAATAAGAAAATGTTTACTAACCACCTTTTGAATCTTACAATATTTTTATTAATTAGCAAATAATCAAACGATTTAACTCATTTATATCAAAATAGTACCTACATGTCAGTATTATAAACCATTAGTAGTAAGTATATTATACCTGTGTATTAGAGTGCAGGACATTTTTATTTAAAATATTGTATTTTTAGAGGTAGACTCGTAAAACTCGTGACTTACATAATTAGATTTCCAGGTATACAATCTCTGTCGGCCGATCGGCTTAAAGTATTATGTTGGACATACAATACCTAAAGATAATACATTTAAAATTGCTCATCCCTCATTCTTACGAGGGTCTCTTACTAGCTTTCTCAAGTTAGAAACAAGAATTCTTAAATTCATTTAAGTTTGTATTACACAGCGTTTACAGGTAATTTTGTTTATTTTCACCACGCTTGAGAAGAGTTGCCATTCAGGTCCCTTAAGTAACCCAAACATGGATTGTCCTCCGGAGCCTAGATCTGATGTATCATCTGTTTCACTTATAAAGTATTAAGTGAAGCCTGAAGGGGTCCGCATGGTTTAATAACAGCATTTCTCAAATCACACCCTTTTCAGACGCGGAGTGGCGCACCATGTGGTTTTAGTCGGTCCGATTCCGACGCACCACCCTTTCGCGAAACCCGGTGGGGTGATGGCCCACGGAGTAACTTTCTGGTGGCGTTGAGTGTTATCATCTACCATTTACCCAAATACCTTACTGATGGTAGTGCCGCACTTTGGTTCGTTAATCTTGACTAATACGACACATATATATACTCGTATTACACACCTGGCTAAAGCCACATACATAGTAAATTAAAATGTAGGCCTTCAAACGTTGAGGAAATTTGTCAACATCCACTCTCTTCTTTGAAAAATGATAATTGTACACTGTCCATCTCATGGATTGTTTACCACGACCACTATACTACCGTGAACATGTCGTACTCTATAAAACTGCCCATAAGTTATAACCCGGCGGATTAACAGCGTAGCTATAATATACGGGTTATAATATCTTTTATTTCAAACAAAACATGCTAAAATATACCTTTTCGACACAATTAGGGGTTAGGGTGTGGTTTGAAGTCAAACAAATGTCGAGAAAGTGTAAATAAAACGAAAATATGTACATTTCAATGAAGTTTATTAAGTATATAAAATTATCACACATGATACAATAAGTCTACTGTGTACATTATTTTCAGGTTATATAACTTAAAATCGCACAAGATTAACATTTTCAAACAACAGATAAACATCTTGCAATCGATCCCTCAAATATTACAGCTACCATATCATATCTTGGAATCATTAAATTTAGTTACATTTTTCATAATAGGATATACTATATGTATGTATTTGTTGTGTAAGTACCCGTCTCACTTAATGCTTAATACTAAGTATGACACGAGAAACAAACTGAATAATTTTTCTAACTATACATGTACTGTACAACTTCACAAGATATTAATGAGATTTTATTTGCTAGAACACCATCATCACGAATGTTAACATATACAAACCAAACAAGGAAATCTTCTATGACTGCAATTGAAACATAAAATATAACAATACTGCTTAAAGTTAATGTTAAATTTGTAAAGAGAATAACAAACATTTGATTCAATTCATAGGAAAAACACTTGAGAAGTTATCACTGATTAACATCATTCATACGTTTTAAGGGAATTAAAATATTAACCCCGTACTGAATACGACGTCGACTGTTGAGTACTTCTTCTTCTTTCTGCGGTGGGGTTTCCTTTTATTTATGTTTTGTAACTTGTAACAGGGCGGGCGAACGAGTGGAGGCTCTCCAGCCGGTCATCGCCGAGTGGGCAGGGCGGCAGCACGGGACCCTTTCCTTCCGACTCACGCAGGTTCTTTCCGGGCACGGTTGCTTCGGGAAGTATCTGCACTCGGTCGCCAGGAGGGAATTGAGTCCCGCCTGTCACCACTGCGACTGCAGTGAGGACTCGGCTCAGCACACGCTAGCGGTTTGTTCCGCCTGGGCGGCGCAGCGTGGGGTCCTCACTGCAGTTATTGGAGGAGATCTCTCGCTACCGGCCGTAATACGCTCCATGGTCGGTAGCGACAGTTGTTTTACCGCGGTCGCAACCTTCTGCGAAGACGTAATTTCGCGGAAGGAGGCGGCGGAGAAGGCCCGGGAGGACGATATCCACTCGGACCCAATTCGCCGCCGGCGAGCCGGGCGGCGGAGGCGCGCATACCAGCGCCTCATGCCGCCTTGAGTGTGGCCACGGGTGGACGGGACGGGTTTTCCCCTCCATCCGCTACAATGGCCGGCCGCGAGGAGGCGACGTCCGCGTGTGCCGTACGTCGCCTAAAATAGAGAGTTTACCCATAGATGGTGCCCGCATTAGCGGGCAGGCGCTGGGAGGGATCTGGATGTCGTAATAGCAGCGGTTCCCGGATCCCTCCCATCTCAGGCGCAGAGTGGCACACCGTGTGGTTTTAGTCGGTCCGATTCCGACACACCACCCCGCCGTATCCCCGCGAGCCAATCATCATGTCTCCTTTGTATATTTTACCGATCATTGAAACTAAACCCATAACATTATGACTAATTTTGGGTACTTTCTCACAGGAGAAGAGTTGCCATTCAGGCCCCTTTAGCAACCCAAACAAGGATTGTCCTACCGTGTTTTCACCAGATGGATCACTAGTTTCAGCTATAAAGCCACTTCGAACATAATTAAATAAATTGAAGTCGTAGTAGTTCATTTTGCACAGTTTCAAAAAGTTAAAACATGTTAAAGGTCGCTCTTTTAAGTACAAACCCACTATGACGCTTCCGAGATTGGTTTCAATAACAACGGCCATTGTACAGGGAGTTTTGAGTCTTTACGTTTAATTAACACTTGTAAAGTCCAAACTTTAAAGTATTCAATAAACTAGTTTTGTTGTGACGTACTTTGACTTGTTTTCACGGATCACACAGACCGACTGTTTAGGGAATGGGCTTGAGCTACTTTTTATAGTTTTATGGCCAATAGTTTAACACGATCGACTGATAATTACCTGTCCTAATTACCTTTAACCGTATAATGCAAATATAGATAAGGGAAAGATTTTTTTACCTTAACATTCGAACAAGGCACATTCAATTTTGAATGTATTGTCTTGATCTATTGTGTGTCCAACACAATAGAATAAGGCCAATCGACTGAAAACAATTGCATACCTGGAAATCTTAGTAAGTCAAAAGTCCTAACTACCTCTTAATACGCGATACTTTAAATCAAAATGTCCTACACTGTAACACATATATTGCTCAAATAATTATATCACTAAAATGTAACGGCTTCTTATATTGAATCGTTTTGGTTTTGATATAAATGTGTTAGACCGTTTGCGATAAACATAAACATAACTTGTGTAATTGTTTGTTGATTAATAAAAATATAGTTAAAAATCTTATACCTACCAGAATTTCAACGGACGATTAGTAAACATATTCTCATTCAGTCGGGATATTTTTTTCTAAGTAGAATGTTTTCTACTTGGAAAAAAACGGATTTGTCATATTTTTTTTAGTTTTGAAAGTGTAACTTTTTGAGAAAATGATTCAACACTTAAAAATTTTGACAAATACTCCAATTTTAAGTATTTTGTAATATAATAATGTAATATGATAATAATCGTTCCTTTGATCTCTTTATAAAGATTTCAGTCTCAATTTCGTTTCTGCAAAAATGTCCTAGAAATGTTAGAGTTCGAAATGAGCACGTGTTTGTTTTTTGGCTTGCAATAAGGGACGGTTAGAGGACAATATAACGGTTTAATCGTTACAGCTGGCTGTTATAAAGTTCAAAATATCTTGTTCCAGCAACTCCAACTGGTTGAAGACCGAAAAATGTCCACTACAAGTACCAAACGTCAACGTGTTGATGAAGATGAACTACGTAATTTTGAGCAGCTACCTAGGCTTTTAGTTTTGAGTCCCGGTCAATTAGAGTAATCATTTATCCGAATCTATAACATAAAATAATTAATATTACTTAAAACCACGTATGGAACTATGAACATACCTATTAGTTAATGTACCACGCAATTTGTAGTTCAATACGGTCGTTAAATAATGTCAATATTAATTAAGCAACGGTAAAAAAACGAGCCAATTCGTAATCATTTTTAATTACATCCTTATCAATACGTGTCGGACGGAGGAAAGGGACTCTTTGATGAAACGATACATTTCATGCGACAAATATTTTACGAATAGTTTATTATAAGACTTCAGTTAGTAGAAACTTTTTTAGAACGTTAAATCGACATTTTTAACTCTGCTACTCCTGTTAGCTACTACAATCGAAAACTTTTGTAAGAAAAAAGTTGAGTGTATCGTCAAAACGAAGCTATTTATACAAAATTAACTTGATAGTAACCAAATGCCAAAATGTTCCCGGGAATCCTAGACTGTTATAGCATTTGGAGATCAAAAAAAATCACAGCAGCAGCAGCAGCAGCATAGTAATGAATTTAAAAGGAAAACTGTAACAGTTAAATGGGTTTTAGGCGAAAAGACAACTTGTCGAAAATATATTGGATTCGTTGTAAGTTAATGTTTTAATCGTTTTATTTAAAAAAAATTAATATCATTTGTTTTTGTTGGATTTATTTTCACGCAATGAGGATTTCTACGTTATAGCTGCTAGCTGTAATGCATAGAACAGTATATTCTCCTCTAACCGTACCGTAAGGACAGTCAAGAAACGATTCCTTGATCTTTTACGAGTATAATTCACGCAAGTCCAATCCACTCACAACCATTCAACTCACTAAACAAACTTGGGCTAATTCGTTTAAAAATTACTTGGCAAGAAAACGTCCCGACGAAATAAGAAAATGTTTACTAACCACCTTTTGAATCTTACAATATTTTTATTAATTAGCAAATAATCAAACGATTTAACTCATTTATATCAAAATAGTACCTACATGTCAGTATTATAAACCATTAGTAGTAAGTATATTATACCTGTGTATTAGAGTGCAGGACATTTTTATTTAAAATATTGTATTTTTAGAGGTAGACTCGTAAAACTCGTGACTTACATAATTAGATTTCCAGGTATACAATCTCTGTCGGCCGATCGGCTTAAAGTATTATGTTGGACATACAATACCTAAAGATAATACATTTAAAATTGCTCATCCCTCATTCTTACGAGGGTCTCTTACTAGCTTTCTCAAGTTAGAAACAAGAATTCTTAAATTCATTTAAGTTTGTATTACACAGCGTTTACAGGTAATTTTGTTTATTTTCACCACGCTTGAGAAGAGTTGCCATTCAGGTCCCTTAAGTAACCCAAACATGGATTGTCCTCCGGAGCCTAGATCTGATGTATCATCTGTTTCACTTATAAAGTATTAAGTGAAGCCTGAAGGGGTCCGCATGGTTTAATAACAGCATTTCTCAAATCACACCCTTTTCAGACGCGGAGTGGCGCACCATGTGGTTTTAGTCGGTCCGATTCCGACGCACCACCCTTTCGCGAAACCCGGTGGGTTGATGGCCCACGGAGTAACTTTCTGGTGGCGTTGAGTGTTATCATCTACCATTTACCCAAATACCTTACTGATGGTAGTGCCGCACTTTGGTTCGTTAATCTTGACTAATACGACACATATATATACTCGTATTACACACCTGGCTAAAGCCACATACATAGTAAATTAAAATGTAGCCCTTCAAACGTTGAGGAAATTTGTCAACATCCACTCTCTTCTTTGAAAAATGATAATTGTACACTGTGCATCTCATGGATTGTTTACCACGACCTCTATACTACCGTGAACATGTCGTACTCTATAAAACTGGCCATAAGTTATAACCCGGCGGATTAACAGCGTAGCTATAATATACGGGTTATAATATCTTTTATTTCAAACAAAACATGCTAAAATATACCTTTTCGACACAATTAGGGGTTAGGGTGTGGTTTGAAGTCAAACAAATGTCGAGAAAGTGTAAATAAAACGAAACGAAGATATGTACATTTCAATGAAGTTTATTAAGTATATAAAATTATCACACATGATACAATAAGTCTACTGTGTACATTATTTTCAGGTTATATAACTTAAAATCGCACAAGATTAACATTTTCAAACAACAGATAAACATCTTGCAATCGATCCCTCAAATATTACAGCTACCATATCATACCTTGGAATCATTAAATTTAGTTACATTTTTCATAATAGGATATACTATATGTATGTATTTGTTATGTAAGTACCCGTCTCACTTAATGCTTAATACTAAGTATGACACGAGAAACAAACTGAATAATTTTTCTAACTATACATGTACTGTACAACTTCACAAGATATTAATGAGATTTTATTTGCTAGAACACCATCATCACGAATGTTAACATATACAAACCAAACAAGGAAATCTTCTATGACTGCAATTGAAACATAAAATATAACAATACTGCTTAAAGTTAATGTTAAATTTGTAAAGAGAATAACAAACATTTGATTCAATTCATAGGAAAAACACTTGAGAAGTTATCACTGATTAACATCATTCATACGTTTTAAGGTAATTAAAATATTAACCCCGTACTGAATACGACGTCGACTGTTGAGTACTTCTTCTTCTTTCTGCGGTGGGGTTTCCTTTTATTTATGTTTTGTAACTTGTAACAGGGCGAGCGAACGAACTGATAGATCACCTGGTGGAAAGTTACTGCCGCCGCGCATGAACATCTTTCTGTTTTTCTTTGGGAGGAATACTGTGTTTTAAACACAATACTTTCTGAAGATTGTTTGGAACATTGGCTTTTATATATATCATTTACGTCTTTTGCGCACGTTTTTATTATTTTATTCGTTTTTAATAGTATTTTTCTATCTCTTCTGTTTCCTTCCCAGATATGTTTTTATTTACTTCATGATCTCTTTTATTATTATATTTGTCTTCTTTCTAAAATTTTGATCTATCAGCACTAAAAATACTTTTCTTTCTTTGCTTATTATTGCTATAATGGTTAACTATACCTTCTCTTCTATACTTCTACCTGTCTTTCCATTTACTTCTTCTATCATATTTTATCTATATCGTCAAACTCAAGAGTTCTCTATAATGTTGTGAGGAGCTCTGGGTACGTTTTCATTTTTACATTCTTCTACATTGTAATCTGTGACTTCATCGTTTTGTACTATCTCTTGATCTTCTAGATTTATTTCCGTTATATTTTTCATCTCTGCAGGATCCAAAAAGAACCACTTGCTCTCCACACTGTTGTGATCCCACAATTCCTCGACGTTAAGGACCGCTTGTTTGATCTTTTGGTCATTGGATTTGTTCTATTGCCATTAGTTCATTTATTTTCCTTATTTCTATTGTGTTTTGATTTCTTCGTGTCTATAAGACTTATAGGACTTCTACTTCTGTCTCTTATAGACCTTTTATTTCCTCGGTCAAGTTTCCGATTCTTGGTTTCGTATATTTTTTTATTGTTGTAAGAATATCTGTCACACTCACGATTTTCAGTAGCAGTAGCCAGAGGTACAGCTTCCTGTTTAATCAATTCTTGTATATGAACTGCAGTTTTACCCATAGTTTTATCAACTTTTTCAACTGGAGATTTTTGTTTAAAATGTTCTGTACTACGAGTAGGTGAAAGTGATCTTGGAGGTGGCTTTAAAAACACGGGCTCGTCGAATGGATCTCTTAAAACTATAGTTTTTATTATTCTCACATCACAGAGAGGGCGATACCTTTCATCGACTATAACACTATTTAGTTTACATAAAACTTCATAGCCTGTTATTAATTCACCAAAAACACAAAATCCCTCATCCAAAAACTCTAATTCTGAAGCCAAAGTAAAACAGAACCGCGAGCCAATCATCATGTCTCCTTTGTATATTTTACCGATCATTGAAACTAAACCCATAACATTATGACTAATTTTGGGTACTTTCTCACAGGAGAAGAGTTGCCATTCAGGCCCCTTTAGCAACCCAAACAAGGATTGTCCTACCGTGTTTTCACCAGATGGATCACTAGTTTCAGCTATAAAGCCACTTCGAACATAATTAAATAAATTGAAGTCGTAGTAGTTCATTTTGCACAGTTTCAAAAAGTTAAAACATGTTAAAGGTCGCTCTTTTAAGTACAAACCCACTATGACGCTTCCGAGATTGGTTTCAATAACAACGGCCATTGTACAGGGAGTTTTGAGTCTTTACGTTTAATTAACACTTGTAAAGTCCAAACTTTAAAGTATTCAATAAACTAGTTTTGTTGTGACGTACTTTGACTTGTTTTCACGGATCACACAGACCGACTGTTTAGGGAATGGGCTTGAGCTACTTTTTATAGTTTTATGGCCAATAGTTTAACACGATCGACTGATAATTACCTGTCCTAATTACCTTTAACCGTATAATGCAAATATAGATAAGGGAAAGATTTTTTTACCTTAACATTCGAACAAGGCACATTCAATTTTGAATGTATTGTCTTGATCTATTGTGTGTCCAACACAATAGAATAAGGCCAATCGACTGAAAACAATTGCATACCTGGAAATCTTAGTAAGTCAAAAGTCCTAACTACCTCTTAATACGCGATACTTTAAATCAAAATGTCCTACACTGTAACACATATATTGCTCAAATAATTATATCACTAAAATGTAACGGCTTAAGTAAGTAAGTAAGTAAGTAAGTATTTTGTCTTTAAACGTGATCTAAGCGCTGCAATTGAATAATCGTTCCTTTGACTTCTTTAAAAAAATTTCAATCTCAATTTCGTTTCTGCAAAAATGTCATAGAAATGCTAGAGTTCGAAATGAGCACGTGTTTGTTATTTGGCTTGCAATAAGGGACGGTTAGAAGACAATATAACGGTTTAATCATTACAGCTGGCTGTTATAAAATTCAAAACATCTTGTTCCAGCAACTCCCACTGGTTGAAGACTGAAAATTGTCCACTACAAGTACCAAACGTCAACGTGTTGATGAAGTTGAACTACATAAGTTTGAGCAGCTACCTAGGCTTTTAGATTTGAGTCCCGGTCAATTAGAGTAATCATTTATCCAAATCTTTAATGTAAAATAATTAATATTACTTAAAAGCACGTATGGAACTATGAACATACCTATTAGTTAATGTACCACGCAATTTGTAGTTCAATACGGTCGTTAAATAATGTCAATATTAATTCTGAGAGTAGCCAGAGTAGTCCCGGTATCCTGGACTATTATAGTATTTGGAAATCTAAAAAAAATCACAGGAGCGACATAATAATGAATTTAAAAGGAAAACTGTTACAGTTAAATATACTTTATTATTGTACCAATAATAATCGATCTAGTAACTCGATGTTGTAAGTCACTGAAGCTGTTAATATTAGAAGTTTATGATATGAAGTAACTAATCACCTTTGCTTTGGTACACCCTTGGTGGGACATGGATCGATATGCACTTGGCCGGTTTGTTTTACTAACATCTAAGTACCTACAAACAGTGATTACAAAGAAAGCCCACTAATTAAACATATTAGTGTAACTCGATCTGCCGATAACGATCATGAACTCTAATTGACTTTTGCAGGTAAGTCGGAATCATAATTGCCTTTAATACAATTTTATACAAATTTAATATATATCTTTTAATATATATATAACTTTCAAACAAAGGATGTGCAAAGTTGGTAAATGGTAATACAACAGGTAGTTTGTGTTAATGGGTTAATAACCTTTGCACACCTGGAAATTATACTAATATCAGGATTCTAATCTCTAACTCAGTCTAAATATGTTATATAAATACTGATACATAAATTGTTAAAATTCAAAATCGTGCGACGTAAATGCTTTGTTGTAAATGATTGAAAATGCTTTGTAACCTTTGATTAACTTAAAAATCGAAATTATTATGTAAGAAGCTAGAGAAATATTTGCATGTTTACAAATATTTGAAATAAATAGTTTATTGTACGCACTAACGGCTAGGGTTCCCACCAAAAACTTTCGTAATTGGAAACTGCGTTTACAATATTGATAATAAAATAATAATAAAATAAGTAATAAATTCGAAATGCTTTGCCTATAAATTTAATCAAAAGTTGTTTATTTTCCTAACACATGTAACATTGACTTTAAGCAACATTTTTTACCTATTTTTTGTTAATACTTTGTTTTATTTTTCAATTACAATAATAGAATTATTATAATATTATTTTACGTTTTATCAAAAACAAATGTTTCAGCTATAATTTTAGTCAAACGTTTTTTATTTTCTTTACATATATAACATTAAAGCAACATTCAGTAACCCAATTTTTAATGATATTTTGTTTTATTTTTCGTTTTACCTAAAACGGACACGCATCCGGTATTCCATGTTTCTACTAAGGCTCTTTTAGTTTTCATATTTATAAATGTCAATGTCGTAAAAATGGTGTGCCAGCAATCAAAATCTCAAAAATAATTTGTTAAATACCTGTTTGTAGAGTTACAAAAACATATATTTTAGTTGTTTCTTATTGATATTAATTACATATTTGCGAATAGGATACTTAGTATTAAGCATTGAGTAGTACGGGAACTTATGTACATACGTAACAAATAATACTGTAACAAAATATGGCAGTTGTAATACTATAACGGACTGAATGGAAAATGTTGTGTATCTTCAACTATGCGTTTTTGAACCATGCAACTTGAAAATAATGTACACAGTGGATTTATTGTATAGGGTGGCCCACGAATTAGTTAATATTTCAAAAAATCATATAAAAAAACAATTTAGTATATTGGAAAAATTGTTTATGTACAAGAAAGCTAATTAGTTGTCATTTATTTTTTAAAAATTGGATCGTGTAAATGACCACCGTTACGTCGTTTGCCAGCAAGTTTCAGTAGCATCGGTCCCAAGAACTCCCGTAACATGTTTGCGTAGGATTTTAATCGTAGATTCAAATGTTAACGAATTCTTGGCCCGCCCTATATAATATGTGACTATTTTTATATACTTAATAAACTACACTGAAACGGTACACATTTACGTTTTATTTACATATTCTCGAAATTCGTTTGACTTCAAACGACACCCTGAACTAGCACTTTTTTTCAAGTAAAAAAGATATTTTAATCCGTCTAGCTGTCATCAAGTCCCGATGGTAATCCGTCGGATAATAGTTTATATAGAATCATTACCCAAAACTTTGTGGCATAAAAGACATATTGAACACATATTATTGGTCAGTCGTTTGTCTATCTTTAATGGAAGAAAAACAAATTTTAAATTATCACCACTCTACTGTTGACATTTCTTCTTAGATTCAGTCATGGTTCGTATCAGTTACCTATTTGTAAATAAATAAAATTTTGTCTTAGTTATCATAAGGCGGTCTTATATAACAGGGTATGGCTATTTTAACAGAATGGCATTCATTAACTATTGCTACGAAAGAAACAAGGTTTCAGTGACAAACTGATTCTAATTATTAAAAGTAAAAAATCGGTAAGACCCGTAATAGAAACTATCGAACTTCGAAGATCGTCTAAGAAACTTGAAATATTTTCAACTATTGAAGGAAAAGTATAAAAAGAGACCCACCGATAATGGCTTGAGGGCATCTTTCAATATTTTATTGTTTATATTTATATTAGAAAGCAGTTAAGTTAACCCGCTATTGAAGAGGTTTTAAAACTGTTTTGCACAAAGATGCACAGTGTGTTAAGAACCCTGTTTTTGTGTCATCGTGTTTTTATTGAATTAATCGATAGAGTCTACAATCCCAACGATTAGAGTAAAACTCCGGGCACGCTAAGACTTGTACTTTTTTTTTTAAAAATGTCAAAGTTTCGCAATATTCGACTCTTGAAAACTGAAAAAACAAAAAATATAATTTAATAGAAGTACCTATTACAGAATTTATTTATTCTATCGAAAGAAGGACTAATAGCCGACCGTCCTACCAATTCCTGTTGCTTTAGTATGAATGGGTCGAGAGTAATGATTTATTTTATGATTTTTCGTTTTTATTTTTTTATTCATCAAAACCGCCGTAGTAGGTGATTATTCCTACATTAAAAAATAGCTTAAGCTTTCTATTATGTGTGGTATTAATTCCAAAACCTAATTCATTGGTTTCCAGGAGTTATAGTAAATTCAAAATTTTCCTTAGGGTTGTCACTTTCATGTATCCGAAAACTAAACTAACAAGAATATATTTTATTTGAAAAAATAAGAAAATGTTTTAAATACTTTTTTTTATAACTAATATGGAGTTGGCTATTCTAAAGGAAAATGTATATGAATTTGTAAAATTTTATGTGGACCTAACTAAAATTCATCTTCATTGTTGGTTACAATCATTTCAACATGGGAATAATCATCGATAGATTGATTTTGTTCATGAACAGATCTTAACAAAGACAATGCGGCCGGTGGCAATGGCATTATTTTAGCTTTCTTTTTTCTCTCCAGGAGGTTGTAATCAGAGATAATTGGATCCGATGAGAGCCAAACATAGTTGCTTCACGAGATTTCTTTCTGGTATGGTGCTCTCTGTCAAACCTCTAAAATTTGTTGCGTGACTCAGCCGCTTGTTCAGAAAGCATGCCGATTGGTAAATTTGTTTTTTCTATAATTTTCCACCCATGTACAAAAATTTTGTGAAGCGTGACAGTCATAGGATGCCATCCATACTTCGCAACATATTTGTATGCCAACTCTTTGCAAAACATTGCGAATTTTTCAGGATCAATTGGGAGGTTACTAGACAAAACTGTTAAAATAACATATAATCCATCTAATAGCCACTGTTCAATGTTTAGAATGTTTGCAAAAGTTTCTCGGTTTCTATCAGAAAGAGCAGTGCGTGCAGTGTTTCCGTCGTTAGTGGTCCCTGAAGTTGAACGGACAACATCTACCAAAAGTCCTATTTCTTCTCTGATTTTAGCCTGGATTACTTTTTTACGCTCCTCGACTAATCGGCTCTCTTCTGACCTTTGAGGGATCCTCCATTTTTTAACCTCTACCTTATATCCCAGGTTTAATAAAAATTCTAAGGCCCTTATCCAAGAATGAAGTGGACTTATGCCATGCACCAAACGTTCTTCTATTACTGGTTTGGAGAATGCAACCTCTAAATCGTTGAATTGGGATGAGGTCAAATTACAGTATGGGCAACGTAACTAAGATGGTGTACAAAGAATTGCATTCAAGACTTTCCTATCAATAGCTGCACAGTATAATTCATATTCAACAACTTTTATTGTTTGCCCTCACGATGTTTCAGTTGCAATGGGTGTAAGATTTTGTATTTGATCCTGAATAGACTGTTTCTCCGAAATAATTAATTCTTTCGTTTCTTTTTTATACTGCAAGGGTAACGGTCTACAGTAACGAAAAGATGACGGTGCAGGATTTACCCAAATAACATAATTGCTGTCTTTAGTAACAACCTGTAATAGCGTAAATGTCGTCGCAAAAAGACTATTTTCGTCACCTTCTGCGTCTGAGAATGATTGTTTATACAATGATTGCCCAGTGCTACCATCAAAGCCCCAGTTACCCCTTAAAATGCAATCTACTGCTTGGATGCTTTTCTTGGTACAATAGTTGATGAGGACTTCGTCACTTAATTTAATCACCTGAGTAAAAGTGTGGTGGACTAAACATTGAAGAGGCACAGATGCTTCTCTTTCAGACACTTGAACCTGGTCAGGATAACAAGATTTTTTTGCCTCTTGAATTTTATAATACGGTGGGTATGCATCAAATCCACGTCTTTTGAGATCTAATCGAATTGCATTGTATGTTTCGACAGACATATTTCTATCAGTTTTTATAGCCAGAACTTCGACAGGTGTGCATGGTTCTAGAGAAGTCTGAACTTTTTAAGGATTTCTGTTGGAGCAGTCTCAGATTCTAGACATAGAAATAATAGTGTCTCTAAATCTTTAGCAGATGACTGTGGCAGATTTTGTCCTCCGATTTTAATAGATCGTACAAAAGCTTGTATTTTTTGGACATTTGATTCGTTGTCCAAGGCTTCCAAAAGTTTTCGCTTAGATCTATATTGTTGGCTTCTGCTTAAAGCCATACAGTTAATAGATTTCGGAGAAAAGAGAGGTTCGTTATTAACCGTTTCTGATGAAATTTCATCATTATCAGGGACTGATATCAAATGACCACTTACTAGAGTACCACTAAGCCAATCTCTTTTCTTTCTAATAAAATAGGACTCATTAAACTTACAATGCTTAAAGTAATCTTGACTCTTTGATAAAAACCCTGAAAGTGTTTGTTTCAACTCCTCGTCAGTTTGTGAAAGTTGATATTCAGAGCTAAAATAATTGACAACCATACTCACTCGTTCGGAAAGCGGCAGCTGCTTTACTTTTCCTTTAAATAGTTTAAAAGCTTCCAGTCGAGTTAGTATTTTTGTACCAGAAGAATGTCCTTCACGGTCATCTGTCTGTTGACACGCATTGTTCTGTTGGTTAGTTGACAACATCTCGCTGTCTGAATCGGTTTCCATTGGTAATGCTATAGTCTTCTGTGTTGAAATTCCAGGTTTATTTGTTAGTTTTTGATTAGTTTCCATTGTTGTTCCCACGAGTAAGGTCGATAGAAGGTCCACCCCCGGGTAACGCCCATTCCGAGGGTAAGGCTACATACTACGGAGGTCGCCAGGTATCCGAAGGGTTTAAACGACTTCGCTGTCGGGTTTTATAGAGATTTCCTTCTCGCGGGCCGGCCAGTTAAGGCAAGCCCCCCGGCTGTAGTTCTGCACGACGTACCTCAGTCACGCCTTACTGAGGTTGTTGAAGTGCAGAGTACAGTTACGGTATACAGGTTGACTGTCGCTCAGTCCCCTGAAATTGTGTGAAAACTTCAGATGAAACAACCATTGATTTTGCTTTATAGCCAAAACTATACTTTAATAAATATAGTTACATACATATATAAATATAATATGTATCAAATACAATAGATATAAAACAAAATGATAATTGATTCAAAATAATAAGGTATGTATATAATTAATGTAAACAAAAAAATAAAATATAAATTATATAATGAATTGTTATAAATCAAAAAGTATATTAAAATTGATTAAAAAAAATGTAAAATATAAACTAAAATGTGTATGCCAAAATTGATTTAAAATAAGTTGTAAAAAAGTGCCTCTTCAAGTGGCAGCCCTAAGTGCGGATATTTCGGATATTACTAAAATTCCCAATAACTCCTGGAAACCAATGAATTAGGTTTTGGAATTAATACCACACATAATAGAAAGCTTAAGCTATTTTTTAATGTAGGAATGATCACCTACTACGGCGGTTTTGATGAATAAAAAAATAAAAACGAAAAATCATAAAATAAATCATTACTCTCGACCCATTCATACTAAAGCAACAGGAATTGGTAGGACGGTCGGCTATTAGTCCTTCTTTCGATAGAATAAATAATTTCTGTAATAGGTACTTCCATTAAATTATATTTTTTGTTTTTTCGGTTTTCAAGAGTCGAATATTGCGAAACTTTGACATTTTTTTTAAAAAAAAGTACAAGTCTTAGCGTGCCCGGAGTTTTACTCTAATCGTTGGGATTGTAGACTCTATCGATTAATTCAATAAAAACACGATGACACAAAAACAGGGTTCTTAACACACTGTGCGTTGCCAAAATTTTGTCGTAAGAAATTTGAGTGTCGTTTCTAACCTTTTAACAAAAAAAATGAAGCAGACTGAATATGTTGGAACGGAGGGATATCAATTAGTCCTAACAAAACAAAGGCCAAATATTGGTAATTTGCTATCAATACATCAAGTACATCCCTCCCATTAAAATTATGACTATTTTGTGCTTGTCATTGTGGAAGTTTATTTTATGTCGTCGTCACTTTTGTCGGATTTTGGGAATATTACAGAAATATAGCTGCGAGGGGGTCCACTGGAACCAGTTAAATTTTGAAAGTGATCTATGAGAAAAAAATGTCTAGGAATCTCTGCTCTAGATAAACAAAAACCTGATTGTAAGGTAAAAATTTTTAGTTTGTGTGCTTTGTTAATTCAGGAAGGTTTAAGTCCAGTTACCAGAACTGACAACCAAATATAAAAAGATTTGATGCAGACAAGTGAAGAGACCCAATCCCACATAAAGGGACTAAAAAAGGAAGAAGACGTTTAGATTTACTGGTAAAAACTAGTTAACTGAAATCTGCGGTAAAAAAGATTTTGGTTATATTCTTTGAGCGAATAATTCCACTACTTAAATTTAATAAATCATATTTTAAACAGTAAATATTGTTCTAGCAGTAAAGAAACTGAAATTATTGTTTAAATTTACTTCGGACTGTTACACGTTCTTATAAATTAAGAATTATCTATAGAATTTGACACCTATTTATATCTTAATTGTTTTATAGGTAAAATTGACAACCATACCATCATGTACATGGTAAAATTGAACTTGGCACACATTTTCATGTTTATGTTTTTGGTGGATCATAACCTTTGTAAATAAATTGATATTATTAATATCATTTACAACTGATTAACTCATAAAACTATCATCATCATCATCTCAGCCAAAAGATGTCCACACCTAGACATAGGCCGCCCCCAAGGTTCTCCACAACAACCAATCCCGTGCCAACCGCATCCAGTAGCTTACCGCAAACCTTACCAGGTCGTCGGACCACCTTGTGAAGGACCTACCAACGCTGCGTTTCTAATTACGCGGTCGCCACTCCATAACTTTATGACCCCGTCGGCTATCGTTTCTGCGTGTATTGTGCCCCGTCCACTGCTACTTAAGTTTAACAATTTTACTGCCAATATCGGTGACCTTGGTTCGTCTGCGGATCTCCTCATTTCTGATTCGATCAGGAAAGGAACTCTAAGCATTGCCCTCTCCATTGCTCTTTGGGTGACTTTGAGCCTTCTTATCAAGACCATAGTGAGCGACCACGTCTCTATGCCGTAGGTCATTACTGGCAACAAACACTGGTTAAAGACTTTTATCTTGAGACACTGTGGTATTTGTGACGAGAAAACGCTATTCAGCTTCCCGAATGCTGCCCAACCTAGCTGGATTCGACGATTGACCTCTTTTTCTATGTTGGACCTACCTAACTGGATAGTTTATACTAGATACACGTAGTCGTGGCTCGTTGGTGGTCCCGGCTACAGGCTCCACGTGCTGGCTTTGCTGCCGTGGAGGCTCTCCAGCCGGTCATCGCTGAGTGGGCAGGGCGACAGCACGGGACCCTTTCCTTCCGACTGACGCAGATCCTTTCCGAGCACGGTTGCTTCGGGAAGTATCTGCACTCGGCCGCCAGGAGGGAATTGAGTCCCGCCTGTCACTACTGCAACTGCAGTGAGGACTCGGCTCAGCACACGCTAGCGGTTTGTTCCGCTTGGGCGGCGCAGCGTGGAGTCCTCACTGCAGTTATAGGAGGAGATCTCTCGC
Organism: Hypercompe scribonia; assembly: GCA_949316085.1. NCBI lineage: Eukaryota > Metazoa > Arthropoda > Insecta > Lepidoptera > Erebidae > Hypercompe > Hypercompe scribonia. The sequence continues at coordinate 9,099,402 of OX438981.1, read as the reverse complement.
TACCGGACGTCATACGCTCCATGGTCGGTAGCGACAGTAGTTTTACCGCGGTCGCAACCTTCTGCGAAGACGTAATTTTGCGGAAGGAGGCAGCGAAAAAGGCCCAGGAGGGTGACCTCCACTCGGACCCAATTCGCCACCGACGAACCGGGCGGCGGAGGTGCGCGTACCAGCACCTCATGCTCGGTAGCCCTGGTGCCCGCCGCAGCGGGCAGGCGCTAGGAGGGATCTGGATGTCGTAATAACAACTGTTCCCGGATCCCTCCTATATCAGGCTCAGAGTGGCACACCGTGTGGTTTTAATCGGTCCGATTCCGGCACACCACCCCGCCGTAAACCCCGGTGGGATGACGGCTCGAGGGAGTTTCCGTAAGTTAAAAAAAAAAATACACGTAGTCGTCAACCACTTCGAGGGTAGATTCTCCAATTTTTACTGGAGTGGGTGTGACATGGGCATTAAACATAATTTTTGTTTTATCCATATAAAACTGTACTATATATATCTTTTTCCTGTACTAATACTTCAAAAAGAAATTATTGCTCTTCTAATTTTAATAGGCACTTAATGTTCCTTAACGGAATCAATTGATTAGAAAAATAATGTATTAAAAACTCGCTGCTTTTTTCTTTAAAACACACCATTACTTCGATGGATAGTAAATTTGAAGTTCTAGATCATCTGAAAGGGATTTAGGTTTGTTAAGAATTAAAAAACCCGCTATTTTTACGTCAAAATCTGTACAACCATATGACTTAACTATGCTTATGAAATTAAGGGTGGATACTAATTTATCCCGGGAATCTCAATATATAAACCAAACTTAATGAGTTTGTGAATAGATTGTTATGAAAATGTCAAATGTGGCTTCACGGTGCTACATACCAGTACACGCTACCACATATCTAGAAACGTAGGTAGGTTGTTCAAAATTTGTCCGAGTATATGTCTATAACTACTTCCCTGTAAATACCATGATAAATTTTATAGACTCACATTTATCTGTAAACTCAGTTTCAAATTCATATCATAGATAGGGTAGCACGCGAATTCCTTATAAGACCTGTCTCAATCACTTCTAGTTTTTACACCTGTCGGTGTGGCTGTCTTATTCAAAGAAATAATCTAACAAACATGCTGGTTTAATATTTAACCTAAAAATAATTCAGATTATTTATCGCAATATTAGTTTTAATATCAATATGATTCATACAATCTTGTACATACATACAATTATAAATACATATGCAAGTCATGTTGTGAAAACTTGTCATAATTTAGAAATTAAGTAAATGCATTTCAAATAAATTACGATTCTATATATACATAAAAAACCAATACAACATCTTTGTCATTATACGTATATAAAAGTTAACCAAACCTGTCAATTAAAAAAGCATTCTCAATATGTCAAATCAATGAAACATGTTTAAATGTGTTGAATGTTGCACATTGCAGAGAGAATCTTGTTCCATGGCAAAAATATTTATCTAAATCGATGCGGAATGCGCCTGCGATTCCAATGGATAAACCGCAAACTCAAAATTATTCACAAGAAAGACTAAAAATCCTAAAAACAGCTATAAACATAGCTGTACTATTCATCCTTAAATAACATACGCGGGTATAATATTTTCAAGTAGAATAAGTTCTATACGTCACATCTCTAATACCATTATTGTAAATGTTGTCACGCGCACAGGTACTTAGGATCCAGATATTAATACTTACAAGCACCTATTTGATTATGATTAAAATATGCGTCACATTTGTGGTATTTACCCTAATAATCTACATATTACAGTTAGTCTATGTTAAATAGTTCTAAGCCGTTTTTCTCATTTCTAAGTCATTAAATTATCATTAGTTGGCACAGCTCCGTTTGGAAATTTTAGAGGCGACATAGCTTGTGATCGGGGCAGAGAACTAGCACGAGGAGATCTAGGAGAAATAGGAGACTGAGAACATCGTCCTGCAGGGTATGGCCGTGAACGTACTCGTAGTTCCTCTGCGCTGCGAAACGTATTTCGAGCTACTCGTCGCCTGTACAAAGATGTCACTGTTGTTTCTTGTAGGAGACATCTAAAAACACAATGACAAATGATAACAAAACTATCAACTGTGAGTATTCAACTGTAAAGTGTAGAAATATAATACTGATGAGGTTAAGTCCCATCTTTGAGAACCAATTGGAAATGATAATGGAAGGAAAACTTGAAACAAACCGTATACCAATCTGTTTGGTCAACGTTGTATTACTACACTACGCTGGTCAAACGGGTTTTAGAAGGTTTTAAAATCTTTTTCCTAAGGAGAGGCCTCAGTGGAATATTAAGAACCATTGTATGTTTCTTTTATAGAATGAGTGGTAAACGATTAGACTGTTCACGTGCAAAGAAAAACTGCGTCTGCAGTGACGTGAAAAAAACACGCACGAATAGCAGCATGAGTCCTAAAAGTGAAACACTTACTTTTCCAGTTCACTGAGTTGCTGCTTCGGTGTCGATGAGGCTACCGGCCGTGCACGACCCAATTTAGCACGTGTAGACTGTAACATTTGTTGAGTTACAAGAGGTTGTTGGCTGTCTTTAGTCGCAGGTTTCGAGCGTACCGGATTGTCCTAGAAAGAAAAAAAAGAGAAGATTAAAAAATCTTACTTTACCTTTTCCAAACATACTTTAAAGTGTAATGAACTGTAAGTATGATAATTTTAGTTATCATCAACTTTAATACATTCCATTACCTTAAAAATTTGCACAGAAGTTGGTACATCAACGGCGGATATTAAGGTATTAACTCATTGTCTACCTAAGCATATAAATTTGATAATAAAACTAAGCAGTACCATTTTTTTATATTGTAAAAAACGTACTTCTTAGCAAATTTATATTATTTTCCATTTCATACTTTTTGTAAATCCTAAGTTGCCAAAGACTATAATAGTTATCTCAATAAATCTGAATTCATACGTCTTTGAATGACTTCTTCTACATACTATTATAATAAAAGTATGATATTTTCTTTGAATCATATTAAATTTGCAATCAATGTGTCGCACGTCGTTACCTATAGTGTCTAAATGTAAGAATCACTTCTTATTTAACGAACAGGGAAAACTATGGTACAGAGAAAGTACAAGAATAAAACATCTATCATTGGTTCATATTACAAGTACGAGTACGTATTAAAATCAGCTACTTTATGCCACTGTAACGTCACAATCCACAACACGAATCTAATTCATAAATGATATTAGAAAGTTGATAGTGATTGAAAAATTTTCAATTATGCTTCACGGTAGTCGCATTAACACTCACTATGGCTGTGTAGGTATTACACACTACAAATGGGTGTGTAATGTTGCTGTTCATGTCAGTAATACATTCAATAATTTAAGATTGTTACAAAATACTTATGTTATATTACTTACATCGTTGCATTTTAAATATTTTATTGTAAGTTATAACACTAACACTTTCACTGCAAAGTTCGTTGATATGGATGCATTTTGTGTAAATCTACAAATATATCTAAATTGAATTCGGTGCTATCTGTTCTATGCTACAATTCTTTTAGGAAAATAAATTATTTTTATTAAATATCGATTACAAAGATAATCTACAATTATACACAATGATTAAACCCGATCTGCCGATTACGACCACATACATACATATGTACCTGGAACTCTAATTGACTATTGTTGGTAAGGCAAACTTATAATTGTCTTTAAACATATAACACAAACATAGATAAATAAATTTAAGGAATTTAACTTATTTTAACACATACAAGGGACGTGCAATTTTGACATGATACAATAGCTTACGCTGATTAGCTGATGACGATTGCATACCTGGCAATCTAATTGGCTATTGTCGAGAAGTCAGTCTTAATTGCCCCAAAATACGTAATTTACGGGAATTACACGGCAAGTTTTCTAAGTGTGTAAGCATACCCATTCTAGTAAACCATATTTTTTTGTTAGTAATTTATTTTATTTATCTGACAATATGTTTGTTTGCCAAACCACAAGTCCCCTCTAACCCCAACTTTCTAGAGTAGGTATCAGTTTCTCAGAAAAATCGCTTTAGAATATAATGTTAATAATTATGACTTTAAATTAACTATGTAAAGTAAATAAATAATTTTTATTCTTATCATTTGTTTCTCATAAAAAGTGATATTGTGAACTAAATATCAAGTAGGTATACAACGTTCTATATAAAGTGTAGTGAGATATAGGGGTGTTTCTGAGAATGAAGCGAGACTGGATCAGTTTCTGAATGCGTTTAAGATGTCAAACCAGTTATTTAAAATGCACTTCATATTATGTAGACTACAGTTGCTTTCCGTACTTTATAGTCTGAAAGCTGTTTCGAAATAGTAGTATGGTGATTATAACAGTTTAAGATTCACCTGTTTTCAAATTACCTGTAGTAATATTAATTCTGTTTAGTAGTTGTAAATAAGGATAAATAATTTGAAGTGCAATTGTAGGAGAATACATTGTGTTTCGCCAGAGGTAACGGAATGTCAAGGTGCGAAATCTAGATCTAAATGAATAAATAGTTACATAACAAATTTATTGTTTTGTCTATATTTTAAACAAAATAGTTTGCATACAACGCCTTAATCTTCGTTTTATGCTGTATTAGTTTATATGTATGTACATATATTTTCTGAACCATACGATATGTGGTATTATTAATGTGTATATGTAGAAGAAGAGCAGAAAGTTTTTATGTAAACTAATTAAGTTCAAAATTATATAAAAATGGCTACATGTAGGGGCTACTCAGGACTATAGGGGTCAAGTACATATTTGAAATGTCTTCTGTAGCTTTAAGCAAATAGTCACGATGTAGACATTTTTACCGTATAAACAGCTACATAATGACTGTCCAAGTTAAAGTCAGTATGGTCGCCAGTTATTCTCTAGTGTACTTAATTCTGTGGCTCTTGAATCTATCGTCTTAACTTGCTTGAATATTCACATAGGACTTCAAGACAATATACGGTCTATTCAGTAGGGATTTGACATTTGTCACAGGTCTGACACCATTGTGAAGCGATAAATCGAGTAGTTTATTCATTGTGTCTGAAATATTGTTATTAGCATTTGCATGTATCTTAACTTAACATATTTTATTGTATAGACTAGCTGCTGCCCGCAACGTCGTCTGCGTGAAGGCTCTACAGCACCAAACATATCTAAGATGCCAGTGTCGCTATAGCATTATAATTAAACAACTTTTAAGAGTGACATTTAAGTTAACTTTGAAGAGAGTTATATAGGAATCCTGCGGCATTCAGTCATAAGATGTGACTGAGGGAAATAGAGAAAATAGCGCAAGAATATATTACAGGACACAAAAGAGTAAAAATACGTACAAAGGTATAATATACCTTACAAAAGATGCGACGTTAGATTACACGCTGTCACAGTATGCATAAAAAAAATAAAGATTCCCAACTCCTCTCCCGTAGGTGATAGCGTAATAATATGTAGCCTATATATTGACCCGAGTTGTTAGCAATATTCATGCAAAATTTGAAGTAAATCCATGCAGTACTTTTTGAGTTTAGCACGGACAGACAAACAGACAAAAATTCTAACAACTATATTTTTGGCTCCGATATCGATTGTAGATCACGCCTCAAGTATTCTTTTAAAAAGATATTCAATATACAGTTTTCACTTTCCAAGATTTTATTATATGTATGTAAAGATATTTAATTCTTAAGTATTACTTTATTAAAACATCTTTAGTATAAAGATTCTCAACTAGAAGGTATTCTCGTAACTGTAAATTAAACCCTATTGTAATGCCAAGGGGTTTTTTTTGGTAATTTAACGGTAACGTTTATCGCTGGTCGGCTTCGAAACAAAATTGTTGAATAAAATATTTATTCATTGAGTAAGGTTGACTAAGTAACATTATGATAGGATCCCGAGGCACGGACGATAAACGCAAATGAAAATGAGGAGACGGCGAATAATAAACAAATTTGCGTATGTTAATAGTTTGAAATATATTTGGTAAATCCAGTAAGTAGGTACACGGTATAAGTTTATTGAACTCAGTGATCACATTGTAGATTACATTAGTTCTAGTGATTATCGTACGGAAAAAATTACTAATTCAATGGTTTTTTCGTACAAAACCTATATGACATGTACACTTCATGGTTATTCGTTTTTGAATGTCACAGTTTTATGTATTATCGTGAAAAAATAATGCATTATTATAAAAATTGCAATATTATAAAGATTTTAAACTACTTGTGTGACATGATCAGCGAAGATAAATTTGTAAACGTGCACTCTTAGGCCCGTATTTTAAGAGGTGTCACAAGTATCCGTTGAACTCTGATTACCTAAAATTGTCTTAAGTAGAATGCGTTTTAAGTGCTACTCAGCTGAAACTCGTCTCATTAATTGATTTTAACTTACAGCCTGTTCTCAATTACGTTTTCGACTTACTGATATTATTATTCCATATCACGCAGCAAATTTTATTAATATAAAATAAAATGTATATTTTTGAAACATTATTTCCATGAATTTACATATAATACACTCTTGGCTAGTGTCACAATTTAAACACATTAATAAGAACTAGATTCCCCAAATTTAAATATAATAAAATTAAATATGTCATTAAAACAAAAATGACTAGCTATTAGCTGTAATGGCACATTCAAATTGTCATAAAAACTTGTCATGTTGAATTAACAAGTTATGTTTTTGTTTTTATATTAAGTGATAATGTTACAGTTCTGTCATAAACTAAAAGGTTGTGGTGATTTTTCAACAAATACTTGAACGTTCAGATCAGTTATAGGTAAAAAGCTGCCACAAATGGTGATTTGTTAGTAAAATATTATTAAATTTATTAAAGAACAATACTAATAGTAACTAGTACTAGGACTACCTACTTTAAGTAAGAATATTAAGAAATAAGTTTCATGCACTTTTGAGTACAGAGAAGTAAAGGAAAATGGAGTATGAGTACTAACATAAGCATAATTAATGTTATTGCTGGAATTAAATGCTCATCCTAATTACTTACACGTTACCAAACAGCTATTGCCTTTGTCATTGTATGAATGTGGTTGGGATTAAAACTTGTAAAAAAAAATTACAATAAATGAAGTTAAAGTTGAAGGAAGGTGCTACATCTACAAGTAGATGTACTATGCTTAATTTCATTAATACGATTATTATACCAATCGGTTACATTTCCATGTTCGTTTAAAGCGAGTTCATCCAGATGACCGTGGTGAAATTAGGATCTAACGGTTTGTCTTTATTTCAAACAAGAGAAACAGTCACAAATGTATTATCTAGGTATATCTATAGAAATATTTGAGTTTTATTTTTTCGCTCATGTACAATACAAGCAATTTCTCTATATTGGATTACGAGCATACCTATTAGTGAGAATCTATTATTAGGATTGTCGTCATTGCTATCAGAATATTCATGTTTCCTTATTAATATAATTTCTCACGTGATGTAAAAAAAATTACAACAGTTATTGTTATAATTTAGTAAACTAGTTGTAACTTAAAAAATATTTGTTTAAGTAGATAAACAAAGAAACAAAAAAATATTTAAGGAAAATATAAATTAATAGTTTTAGGTTTATTTAAATATGTATATAAAAACAGAATATATTTAAAACATGATAACTACTGTCCGACTGAAACTGTTTTTTCAGCTGATATCGAAACCGAACTTTCGACAAACGAACACATAAACAGTTTTAAAAATAATAAATTTAAAAATTGTTGGTGATTTTTTCATCGGTGTTAAACTTTCATGTTCATGGCGTACATCAAGCCCCGTAACTAATGAAAACATTTTCATAACTAGCAATTCAAAGGTATCGTGGGCTAACTCAACAAAAAGGTACAATAAAGTGGTTGTTATATTCGCCGAACTACTATTAGCTAATTGCTCGATAGCTAATAGCTTCTAAAGTAATAAATACAATTTCTTTATCAAAGTTTAAATTTTAATGTCGTGTAACGTGTTATAAATGCTTATGTAATTTTAATTGTATGATGATTAATCGACCTTAACGATCTGATGTCTATTAGGTTATGATGATTAAGGTTGCATAGCGGCAAAACTGAACATTAGTACAATGGTGGCAGGAAATATGTTTGAGCATGAGCTCAAAAATATTTTCTATATGGTTCCACCGCTTATAATAAATTGCCAAAGGTAGTAGTACTCTACTACATGCTAAATTCAGCACGAACTGGTTTTCTCGACCGGAACAGTGATCACATGGTAACCACAACTCTTGGATTCTAATCGTGCTTTCCATCAGGCGCAGTAGAAACATTTTGGCAGGTTTAAAAAAACACTGGACGTTAAACTGGAAAGCAATGGGGGAAACTTACAACAAAAGAAGTTTTATATACTAGTCGTATGACTTGTAAGTACTTAAATTTTTTAACCTTTTACGTAAATTTTATGGAACGAACAGTAAATTCAAAAAGCCAGATTAATTTGAAACCAGTTACTATGATTAATTGTGCAGAAATAAAACCATTAACATGTATAAGTGTTATGTGGTGTAAGTATTCATAAATGATTAATATCTAATTATTCTTGATCGTACACGTTAATTAATCAACTTGGCAATCGCACACGGCTGCATAGGTATTTGTGTAGGCATAGAGCTCTGCGGTAAAGTAGAACTTTTGAAAATAGTACTATAATATTCAAAGACTATTATGTTGCTATCTAATGGTTGCGATTTATTTATTAAAGAAATAAAAATCTTTAAAGTTAATACAGTCACCATAAAAATAAATCACAAAATTAAATAGCAAATCAAAAAAAGTTAAGTTTTTAAAAACATTTAACTGTTAATAAATTTTGCGCCAAATTTTATAGCCCGGTTATCTGTATTTATAGCCAAAGTATCTTATTTTTAATCTTTAAGTGTAATTGACACTTGAATAAATAAATAGTCAGATATTATTCACTCCATTAATGTAGTCTTCCGTGAGAAAATACAAGGTATTGTGTCTCGTGGATGTACTGTAGCAACAGTTTTTTTTTTAAATTATGTTAAAGTTTTTTTAATACGGTAAAAACCATAAATTGAATAAATATAGGTCAACATCCCCTGAGCATCTGCGAAAAGATGTCGCTTCTATGGCAGTCCTCTATAACTTTTATCATGAAGAGCATTCTTACAAGCTGTTGCCACTAGTCCCACCTTCTCCGTTTTAGAATGGCAGAATTACGTGCCCGAATTAAACGGTTCGGCTCTTCTGTTCTGTGCAAATCGGTTAGAACCTGGAACTGACTACCAGCTTACATGTTTCCCTCCCACTATTATCCTGGGTCCTTTAAGCGCAGTGTGAAAAAGCATCTTACTAGGCAGCTAAAGTGCGGGTCACCCTACTGTGACTACTACTCGTGAATTCTATTTATGCTTTCCATCAGGCAGAGCAGTCTCTCTGGTCGATCACGAATAAAAGAAAAAAGAATTAAAATAAACGTTAAGTAAGGCTTTATCATTTTGTCTTCACCGGGACCCACTGTGAAGATTGTGCGTTGAAATTGAACCGACAAAAACCACATGATGTTCTGTCACATGTAAGTCTATTGCCAGGGATATCCTGGAATAAAATTATAAAAAAAACGTCAAAATAGCATTTTCGTGATACTTGAATAATTGTAATTTTATTTTTAATATGCCATAAAAAGCAAGAAATTTTATTCAATAATTCAAAATATGAGATCTTAATTCTTCGAAATCTATCTACACTATTTCTTTCTATTTTTATTAATCGTATCACTCGTAATCTTCAGTGTGCATACCGATGACTTATAACTTTAGTACCATGCGACTGTAGATAACATAACAGAGGTTATTGTAATAATTACGAACCATTTACTTTACTTTATTTACGAAAGAATTACTTAACATAGATATTTTGATTCACTTTAATTAATCTTAAATATATGTTTAAGTGTTTGTTTAAAACTCAACACAACCTTTTGGTTTATGACAAAACTATAAAATTATCACTTAATATAAAAACAAAAACGTAGTTTAAGAATTCAACAAAATAAGTTTTGATAACAATTTGAACGTTCCGTTACAGCTAATAGCTAGTAACTTTTATTTTAATGGCATATTTAATTTTACTATATTTAAATTTGGGCAATCTGGTTCTTATTAATGTGTTTAAATTACGACACGAGCCAAAAAGTGTATTATATGTAAATTCATGGCAATAATGTTTAAAAAATATATATTATATTTTATATTAATAAAATTTGCTGCGTGATATGGAATAATAATGTCAGTAAGACGAAAATGTAATTTAGAACAGGCTGTAAGTTAAATTAATTACTGAGACGAATTTCAGCTAAATGACACTTAAACAACTTAAAACTAATTTCAAGTAATCAGAGTTAAACGGATACTTGAAACACCTTTTGAAATACGGGCCCAATAAAGGTGTATTACTGGTAATAGACAGTCGCTACCAGTACCGAACACAGTACATCTTATTTTGTGCGTACCAATCCATGTTTTTCTTTTTACTAATCTTTCATTAATCTATTTAATTTCAAAGAACATTACGATTATCGTGGCCAAATAGATTTTTGACTGGTTTGTATACTATACATTTGAAATGGAGAAAATAATTGTCTATACAAATTATCTGATAAAAAAGGGGTTTTAGTACCTAAGTAGAGAAGAGAGTAAGAGTTTTTTTTATAATCTAAAACTTTATATCATGTATAAAAAAAAATAAAAAAAAGCAATAACACAGACAAAAGTAAAAGTGAACTGGACATTGAGATACAAAATTTTAGTAATAGCGCCATAATTAACAGTTAATTATTTAATAAAAGGCGCGTCTAGTGCATCGAAATTTAAACCTTGTAATTGAGTAATTAATATTTTTCATTTCATCTATCTAATTATTTTTTCTAGTCAGAAATATGTATCTATCTAGAAATAGATAGTTTCACATATGTGTCCAAATACATATTTATGCATAGAAATAAATATGCTGATTGCATCATTAGTTTAGTGTTTAGCTTATGCGACTGCCGATCGAAAGGTCTCTCTCAAAAATTGATTGGGTTTTATACAAGAAATCCTTAATTACCCCTGTGCTGAGTGTTGAGGATTCAAACCTCACAAGGGACAACACTTTTGGGTAATCTACGAGTTGTTCGTCTGAGTCTCTGTGTTCTTTGTGTCCGTTTCATGTACGTTTGTAAAGTCCCCCGCGAAACAGGATTTATTCCTTTTTATTATTTATTTAATTCTATCACGAGCTTGATATTTCTAGTTTCAACGTTGGTAATATGTTTAATTGAATAGTTGGTTAAATATAGATTCGTATGTGTTGATTAAATATATATATATATATATGTGCTAATTGTGTCGATAATTTATTCAGGCTAGAAATCGCTTGCCCTGCGATGGAATTTCTACCATTATTCGTTAAGTTCTGTTTTTTGGGTTTTATTTTATTGTTCTCATTGTATAGGTCCCATGTTCTAAACGAGTAATGTTTGAGCGAATTTATACTACAATTCTACAAATTATTTATGCCACAAATATTTTTACACTCCGATTGGCGAAGTGCTGGATCACCTTAAATGTGTATTCGTGGATACACGGACACAAATAAGGATCATTAGTGTCTAAGAATATGGATAGGAAACCCAAGTTTTCCATTTAGTTAGCACAAATATAAAACATGACCTTGAACCAATATTTGAAGTTAAGATTTAAATAACATAACATTATTCACCTTACGCTGTGTGATTTTTCAAAAAAAATACTTTAATTCTTAGGTGACAAAAATAACAAGTCAAACAGCAATATTAGCAACTCAATTATACATGTTTTTAAATACTTAAATTTGATAAAAACAAACCATTTAAGATCTGTTCAAGATCCACCTAACAAAAAATTATACGAGCAGCATCTTATATTGCCCGTGGTTTTAAAAGGAAAAATCAGCGAAGAGATGTCGGCGATCTCGCGGTCGCTTTGCCGACGAGTATTCAATTTCGGTGCTCGTTTAAAAGAGTGCAAACGTCGAAACGGTGGTCATATAAATGATGTGTTTTTTTAAAAATAAATGCCAAATAATTAGCATTCTTGTACATAAATAAACAATTTAAAATCATTTTTATACGATTTTATCAATAAGTATATCTTTCCATTTCGGTATCTGTATAAAAAATACTTAAGGAATTACGGCGAAAATTCAATCTTATGAAATATTCTGTTTTTAACGTTCAGTTTGGATAAGTTATTTCATAAATATAAAAAAATGATTTCAAATAATATCTATTTATCAATGAGACTTCTTAACAGATTTGATATAATTTTATAAAAAAAAACATCAAGAACAATATAAATAAGAATATATATATATACTCGTATATATATAAGATAATATTTCTATAAGAAACACTAAATTTGTACGAGTATAATCTTTGTGTGACAGGGACACCTAGTACGGATATCAGTCTCCCACAACGGAGATGAAAAGCAAATATACTTTTTAAGTTTAAATGTTAAGGAACCTTTAAAGAAGAAAAATAAATATTTATTATAAAAAAATACAAATGGACTCGAGTTTAAGGGTGCATCGTCTTTGTATTTAAAGAACGTTTGAAAAAATATATAAATATTCTTTTTTGAAATCATTACGAAATCTATGCTGGTGTTTGTGTGGCATTTTACAATGTATTTCTTAATATTATCGTTGTCATAATCCGATTATATACGTAGTTCCGCATGGAGAATAAATACAACAAATAAGTTCAATGTTGTACTTGGCCAGATGGGACTAATAGTTTTGACATAAAACTTTTTAACTTTATTATATGAGTATAGGTTTATTACAGTAATATATTATTGGCTTATGAATAATAATAGATAAAAGAAGTACATTCTTAATAGATGAACGTAATGTGATGAATGTGAAAAAGTTTGGACCATCCGTATGTCAGAATCGTGGCAAATCTGTCAGTAACGTGAAACCGTATCAGTCAGTAATATATATACATATACCAGTTGAATTGTATAACTACGAAAACATTTATATAATATACTAGCTGACCCGGCAAACGTTGTTTTGCCATATAAAAATGACGATTGATCAGTTTTCGACCGGAGAGGAAAAATGATTAAATTACTAAAATGGCTATTAAAAAATAAAGGTTGATCGTAGAAGGGTGAAAATTGAGGATTGTATGTATTTTTGTATGTTGTATCATAAAAAAATAGAAATTAAAAATTTTGTCTAAAAAATAAAAAAAAATTTAGGGTTGTACTACCCCTAACATTTAGGGGGATGAAACTAGATGTTGGCCGATTCTCATAGATACCGGATAAGCACAAAAAATTTCATCAAAATCGGTCAAGCCGTTTCGGAGGAGTATGGCAACGAAAACTGTGACACGAGAATTTTATATATTAGATTTATATAGTACAGTTCTTAACTCAAGAGTAAATGTCTTAAAAAATGTGATCCCTTGTAACATATACATGGATAATCATTATTTTTGTTTGTTCAATAAAGTATAAAGTATAATATAATTGTAAATGAAATGGAAACGTCTTTTTTGATATAATGAATAGCTTACGAAACGTGCATTTTGAAAAAAATAAATAGCACCCGACTTAATAAATTTTTGAAGAAGACAAAACGTTAAGGCTAAGCGAGTAGTTTCTATGGGATAGACATCATTCTAAAAGTTCAGATTTATTAAAATTAGAATAATATTAAAATTTGAGTAATAAGAATGTAAAGATTTATTTTTGTTATAACTTTTTTAATTTATTCTTTGGCTCTAAATATGTTCATCGTATTTTGTTTTAGTGAAGACGCTCGCGTTAGTGTCAATTTATTGATAAGAAATTTGTAAGTTGGTAGAGTCACGCCAATTTCAGCACGAACGGGTCAGCTCGACCGGGGGGGTCGTGCTGTCACGTTATGTTGGTGAGTGCAAAACTGGGCCCAACAATGCAGAGATGACAGTTATCGCATTATGTGTGTGAGCAGTGGAATGCTCGTGGAGACATTGTGGGGGTGGTGTGGATCGAACCGTCGGCCAGGGAGACCCATAAAAACAGTGGTGCCATTGGCCGCGAGCGGTATAGAGAAGGCCCAACCACGCCTAACCACCCTAGGAGACTGCCCCGTCAGGTAGCACAAAATCAAGGAGTGCCTCGTCGTGCCCAATAAATACGATGATACGAATGAAACAGTAGAACGGTGATCACATCACACACAAATTTACATACAAATTATATCGCGTACAAATTTCTTATCATAACGGTTTAGGATTCACCTGCGTCTTTAGTTACAACATTGTGCTTCAACAGTATTTGGTTTAATACATGATGTATTAGAAAACATTTCTAGCAGAAATGATGATCGATGGGGTCATACAAATAGGGGGGAAAAGTTAGTGGTGACTGCGTAGCGGACGATGCAACATAATTCGTCCCTTATAAGTTAATTCCATGACTTACTGTCGTGAGAGGCCGTTAAGTAATAATAGCACAGGGCCGTTGTTGTGACGAACTTTGGGTGAAGCTGATTTTTCTTCGAGATTTCATAATATTTAAAAAATATATATAAACATTAAACATCATAAAAGTAACACTTTGAACTATAAAGTAGTCACAGATGTGAATGGAGTGATGTAGGTAAGTACCTACCTTAACTAAAAACCTTGTGTCAAATACAAATCAAGTGTTTTGTACGAGTGATTTACAGGCATTTGTATTTTTGATCCTGAATCACAATGACTATATAGATCGGGCACTTCATTAATATCTTGGTTATCGAATTTCTAATACATAAAATCAGGTTCTTGCATTGCATGCAAAAATTAAGCAAGGAGGTGGTAAAGCAAAGTATGATGATTTTGGATGATGTTGCCTATGTTTAATCTCTATGTAAAATTGTATAATCTGTAGATTAATGCTTTGTTGTAAGTTCTTATGATTTTTTTAATAAAGGTTTAGCGTTCATTATAGTTTTAGGCGTAACATTTTTTTTTCAGATTGTGATGGATTTGGAATACGCTCGTAAGTTCTTTATTCATAAAAATCTTTATGTTTTCGTTTACTCATAATTAAAAATTTTTTTTTTATATATATACGTGGTCTCCTAATTTCTTTTTCTTGTTAAATCACCTTAATTTTTCTTTTTAAAGGCAACGCTCACATTAGAAATAGAATAGGACTTTATAAACACACATTAAACGGAGACAAAGGAAATCCAGATTCAGAACAACAATTTGTGTGTGTCACGCAAAATCTTGTCCCATGTGGGGTATAAATTCACAACATTCGGCGCAGTAGAAAACGGCGTGGCGGCCGTGATCCATGCAATCAGGATTATGACTATTAATGTGTACTTAGTAACTTAAGCTTTCCACCTTGCTGTCTATCAGTTAGCTATTACTAGGATAGAATAATAATTAATTTGTTTAATATTACATTGATGTGGATTATCTGTGAAAATATTTTATAAATAACAAGATGCACCCTGCCGTGCTTTGCTGTAGAACGTTATGGTTGCAAAACATCAATAAAAACCATCCTTAGAGCGCGTTGTATAATCTGTCAAAATTTGAGCTGTCTGTGCAGATTTTTTTTAGTTTTGAAGAGTACACAAACAAACTTAACATTTATATACACATGTATACATACTTAAGAAAAAAACTTGTCACCAAGAGGATAGGAAGAAGGAAGAAAGGAAAGAATATAGCTTCACAATCCTTCATGATTTTTCCTCCTCCGAAATACAAATAAGTTACTCATTTGTAGGTGTTGTAGAAACACCTAATTTGCAATATTTTCCTCGTTTAAATACCTAGTATGAGATTTATTAAAAGTTATTAGTAATACAGCAGTAAAACCTCAGTAAGTTTCTATTTTAGTTCTCTGACAAACAACAATTGTATTCATTGACAATCAATTGCATGTAATGTACCTATGTTGTAAGTAGGTAAGTAAGTAGTACCATCAGTGCGCCAGTTAGCGACCAGTCAGCTACGTTACCCACTTCAGACGAGTGAAAGAAAATGTTATCTATTCACAATATAGTATGTGCTTGTGAAAACATGCATACAATCGTGTGCGAGTCCGTGTGGTGACGGATTAAGAACACGAAATATCACCACCCCTATTCATCCCATGGACGTCGTAAGGGGCGACTAAGGGATCAAACTACGCAGAGCAATATCACTGTAAAAAGAAATATATCTTGAAACAAGGCCTATACAAGCCGTCTGGCTGGCGTAATATAGTAACCTAAAACCTCCTTGCCAGCTTGTCCAGCAGTGGACTGTTAGAGGCTGTTGATGGTAATATCTTGATCTATAAATTAATAAATGCTGATCTTTTTTTATTTACTACCATTAAATGCTGAAAAGTGAAAATGTAACCCGAACATTGATATACATATGACCACTTTCATCAGTTTATGACTACCAATGAATTAGTTTGTGACGCTTTTTTGAAACGATACAATTGGAATAACATACTTATCCCAATTATGTTGGTTAAAGACCACCTTTTACCTCATGTGTGTAAATAAATTAAATAAAGTTTATTTAAAACTTCGTGGTCCTTTACCTTAATCGTATCTTTAAACTTTTACAATGCTACATCCTAAATTTTAAAAGAACTTTGTGAACTATTACGGTGATACTAAACAAAAAAAATACTATTCTCGTCGGATTCCGCTTTTGATAAATTGACACTTCAGTTATCAACTACCGAGTTTTATCATAATATAATGCATAAAATTAACGAAATGTGACTAAATTATTAGGAAAACTATAAATACCAAAACTTGTCATTGAACGCCGCGCGCAGTGTTATTATTTTTTTAAATCATCAATATACTACAGTTAAGTACTGCTAAGTCCTCTCGCATAGTGTCAATTTTTATTCAGTTCTACGATAAATCATTTATTCCAAATCATGTAAAATATTAACTGATAATTATTTAAAAAAGACTGATTTTTCGTTTATGGTACTTCTACAAATGTTATATCTTGCCTGTCAACAGTGGTCACGAAAGCAACACACCTACCATACACTTATATTCAAAATAAAAACAGCAATGATTCTATATAAACTCTGTAGCTTAACATAAATATACGTATACATTCATCATACGGTTTAATTTAATGATCTCGCTTGTACAAGAATTGGTATAGTAGAGGCTCTCTTAAAATCCACTTTTGTATTGAGTGCAATGACACAAGCGGAACTGGTATTCTTTCAGTGGATACATTGCAACAGCTAAAACAATGAAATAAATTAAAAGAAATAAATCTCAGAACAAACAACACTATTGCGAAAAATATCACCTGCTCAGACTCTCTGTGTGACCTAATGCATTGTAATGTCTGAATTCTGGGGGTCAGAAGTATACAACAGGTGTTTAAAAAACCTAAAATAGTCTAATATTGCTTAACGCAGCCGTGCTTGTCCCGGAAGTCAATTTAATACGAGTGTCTATTTCAGTGTATATATTACCCGAATAAATAGAAATATCAAAACAATACTGATATATGAAAGTTGTAAACAACAAAACAATGGGAAAAGCTATAAATCGACTCGTGTTAAATGAGAGATAACGTCATTTAACTAATTTCCTCTATATAAATACTAAACACTGATAAAAACAAGAGAATGTGTACGCGCAGAGAAGCAGGCGCAGCATCGAGCGACAACAACTGTCAAGTCAGTTTGCAACCGCAACTCGCCCGGAGCGCTACATAGGCACAGTTTAGCCTTCTACTATAAAACATCTCGTAAATGACAATATATATAAAAATTAAGTGAATAAAGTACAATAAAGAATAATGGAAATGCAAGAACAAAACGGTAAGATAATTTATTTAAAGTGAAAGTGAGTGTACCGAGTTGTTCGTGTGTTGACCCCGATATTCAAAGCCCTACCAAGTTAGCATTGACACTGAACATTGCGAATTCTTAAATAAGTGATTGTCAGCTTGTTTGTAGGTTTAACTATTGTTTTGTGTACCATTTGTATATTATGGTAAACTTCTTAAATAAGTACAATTTTCACCCATTATAAAGATAATAACTGTGTGCATGCAATGCAATTTCATGGAGCGTTTACAACAAATATGTGCAGCTTGTGCAATCTTTGTAACCGTTTCTAAAGATCAATCCATTGTAAATAATAGCTCATACCGTCTCGTGATGCTATATACACACACATTACTTTTTGTATTCAAGAGAAGGAAAAAATAAAGTTCACGATGAATATTAAGACCCAAAATTGCGACAGATGTGGTTAACGAGAATACAAGTAGTTCAGATTCGCTGGAATAAAACTATATAACAGCGAAATTTCTGTTGATTAATTATTGCATGTCTCTAAATAGAGAGTATTAAAGTGCGTAAATTACAATTATATTGATAATCGAAAGGTTTTCTAAATCTTCAGGGACTTGGAAATATAATTTAATTTAATTAATAATAATTCGTTGTGTTTGATTGTTATCCTATAGCCTATGTTTATATAAAAATAAAAATATCCACTAGAAGACCAGCCATAGTCCTCAAGCCACTAATCAATAAATTAGGTAATAAATAATATAAATATTGCTAATTAGAAAGTATCCGTAACAGCATTGTCGTGCATACATAAAAAAAATTGCATGTAATTCAACCATAAGTCAACTAATCGCATATGAAAATTGTTTAAGGTCAGATTTTGTCCTTCCGTTTTTCGTGCCATTTTACTACACAATGGCACCTACTGACTATCGTCAAATACAGCATACACCTTCCGTCTGTGAACTATATAACACTGATTGTACAATACTGACGAAAAGGATTCATAATACTTTAAATCCTTACATACGGTCTTTGTTTTAAAATAATTTACATATACCTTTAGAACAGTACCCAGATGTAGTAACCTGATGTATTCAAGACATATTTTACACTCTTTATATCCAGTGCGTTAATACATTAAGCTTATAATTTCAAACTGTGTTGTTTCTGGTTAATAAGCAAAAGAGCACACAGATTACATAGATCGAGCACGCACCTTCACTCCAAGCGGTTTTGTCGTCGTACACTTTCAAATTGTAAAATACACAAGTTGAACCGAGATCTCAAGTTTCTTGCACTACACCATCGACAATATATCTATAAAATTGATAACAATATATCCTAGATTATGTGTGAGACAATTATATTCATAGATGTAATATCGCTTAAAAATATCGGACCTTATGCCCTATTCTTAGATACGAGTATATGTTGTAATTTGAAATAGCCCATGTTTGCGTGGTAAGGGACTTTCTACTTAAATCACTTTAACACAAGTCACAAAACGACATGTTACAAGATATTTTAAGTGTCAAAGACCAGTGTTATTTAAAACTATTTAATTGAATTGAAAATTCATTTTCGTTAAGATTTACAAAGACATTTAAAACTCAGCGTCGCGACTTACTGTAGAGAAAGTGCCCCAGCGATCTAGGTGTTAGGTGTCAAAGGACGTTAAAATCCCAAACGGGGATGTAAGGCTACTACTAATTATCTGTTAAGACGAATAAATTACTACATCTGTACAACAATGTACATGTAAAGTTTACACCGGCGCATCTGGACTGCGTTTCAAACCGCAAATGTAGACCGGGTTTGGACTGTGGATCAAACTGTCGCGTCGTGGTAAATATGGACCACGGTTTGGAGTGCCGACGAATCTCAAATATTATCTAAAACGGTCTGAACTCGACGTGTAAATTTGTTTTCAAGAATTCTAACTGCAATTTAGACTGCCGCGTGTATAGTAAAACAAATGGATATTCGTTTGGTGACCACGTTAGCTGGATTTGTTAATATGTTAGCTGAAACAACAGGAAAAAGACGGCGTTTGTGGATAAAGGAGTACAGACCGAGATTCAGATATTAAGTGAGCTACGAAAGTAAAACTATTTATATTATTATTTAGGTTACAAGACTGTCTATTTCATTATGTTTCAACAGGGTACGTCGCTCATGCTCATGGGTATACTGGTGTGAGTTTAGCGACGCTTTCATGACGCATAAGATGTGACTACCTTTACTTGACCGTGTTGATTGTTTTTGCTGTCGGTACTTCTTTACACTACACTCACAATGTTTTCTTTCTTATAGCGGTGATTGCACCCCTTAACGACGGGATTTCATGATGTAGATTGTCGATTCCGTCTGCCCGGTTGAAATTTTTACATTTTTCAATTTCAACAGCTTCACGTCCAAAAGTAGTTACGACCTGTGGGGTGTACCCGCGGGTCATGGAGTTCGATTTACGATTTTTTACAGCTACGATATGATGCACAATACATTGTACGATATTGTACGTTTTGTCTGACCGATGTAGGAACCACCAATATTGCAATTTATCTTGTAGACACCTGACATCTGTAGCGGTATAACATCCTTAGGTGTTCTTAAGCACTTAACTCCTCGTACCTTGGAGTATGGACTATACGAGTATATCGCCTTATGGTGTACTTTTTGAAACTGTTCCAGCTTTGTCTGTCACTCCATTTATAAATGGTAGAAAGACTGGTACTCAGTCTACCCTAGGCTGCGCCATCCTCACCCTAGGGTGGCTTGAGGGGCATCGATATCCGTTTCATCCTAGTACCTCCTGAACATGAGCGACCTCAGTCACTAAATGTTCAGGGTCATAGAGGTAATGGCCTCGTTTATTCAATGATGACACCCAAACTGCAGATTGAATGGATAGTGGTGTGAATTGGTGTGTAAGTACCTGTCTGTGTGCGTAGGTTTTCGGTAATCAGTGTGTCCGAACATTCCATTGTCGTCCACTAATAATTTTACATACAATGCAACGATCTGTCTATCTTCATTTCATAAGTAAAGCAGATATTCTGGTGTACGAAGTTCAACGTATCGCTATCATAGGTTCACCTGGGATGTTTGTGAACTTATTAATTAATGAAAATATTATATCCAGATGTTGGTCATGTATTGAACAGATAAATCATTGTCTTTTATACACCATTCGGTTACGGCGAGGCAGTTTTTAATTGAAACGTTGGTGTATAACGATCCAACATCGAAACTCACCATTTTTTCATCTGGTTCCAATTGTATGTTTTCGGTGATGCTGACAAAGCGGCGAGGATCTACCCAGCTCCCGCCAAGGGTTTCAATATCTTTGACATGTGTTTGGCCAACTCATAAGTAGTAGAATCAATTTGTCTTACGATTGGACGGAATGGCACGTCTGCTTTGTTTATCTTAGGCAGGTCGTATAACATAGGAGGCTGCATTACCTACTCTGGGCCGGTGAAGACGCTCGAATACCTCCTTCTGTGAACGGGTGTCTGTGGTCCGCTGTCAGTGTACGTACATACACGTTTACTCTCTCTGGAGGTAGAGTTGTAAGACACCGGCTTGTAAATGGTCATGTCACTCATCTTCACAAATCGTGATTGTCTAGAAACAGTTAGTTATGAGAGTGTAACTCAAAAGATTTATATAATATCTTTTAAACTACTTTAGTCTGCTATAACTGAAATATAACCATTTATTACAAAGAAACTTTGATTTTAGGCAGTTATTATTTTCAAGTTTGTTATTTTCCTTTGTTAATCATAACAATTTACTGTTGTTATATTTGTTTCTACAGACCATATCTATTAAGTGATTTATTTATTGGACTTGGAAATTAAACGACTTCCTTAATGTAGTGTGGGCGACGAATTAGTTAACATTTGAAAAAATCATTTAAAAAATCATTTCATACATTATACAAATTGTTTTATTTGCAAGAAAGCTAATTAGTTTGAATTTATTTTTAAAATGACATATGACCACCGTTTTGACGTTTACACTCTTCTAAGCGAGCACCGAAATTTTCGATTACTCGTCGATAACGAGGTCGCGCGATCACCAACATCTCTTCGCTGATTTTTTCTTTTAATTGACGTAGTGTATGTTGTTTATTGATGTAGACACAATTCTTCAAAGAACCCCATAAACAGAAGCCTGCTGGGGATAGATCTCGACTTCTGAGTGGCCATGGAATATCACCTCGTCTGGAAATCAGCTTTTCCGGAAACATGTCTTTGACCACCGGTAGGAACTCATTGAATGTGTGACAAGCAGCTCCATCTTATTGAAACATCAGTCCCAAAACTCCAGTAACATGTTTGTTCAAGTGTTAACGAATTCTTAGCTCACCCTCACACCTCCTCAAGAAGGTTACAATCACCTTCGTTGTGAAATGATACTCAGTTAAAACACACTATTAGGTGTAGAATGTCAATCACAACATTCTCAAACTGCAAAAGTTTGCAGTTCGTGATAAAACTATATTCTGCATATGCTGTAAGAGCCAATCGTTTTTGGATTGTTTTCTTAATTGGAATTGTAAAACTTTCCTTTTCGTGAAATTTTATGATTCTAGTTGAAAGTAAAACATAACAGGTTTGTATCATAAGACATATCATGAGTCTAATTTGGTTTTTATTTCACAAAAAAAATCATATACCATTTGTTATATTCTTCTCCTTAGAGCGTCTCCGCAATGCAGGCCCTCAATCTCCTCTTTAACGAAAGTGAAGTGAAGATGTTTACCCACTTTTTATATCTGTCAATGCATATATATTGCACAGACATGATTTCTTTTTGCTCAACCTAATCGATATATGGAGCCTAAATATATAATAATTTAATCGTATTTGATATCCTATAAAAGCCTATTTTTTTGACATACAGATAATAATAATGATAATGTTTATTTTGCAAAACTTACATCTTTCCTTAAAACTTAAATAATAAAATGACGATATATGTACTTATATCTCGAATATATTTTAGTAATATTTAATATGAATAATTTAAACTTTTAACATCAAAACGACAAGCAGTAAGATTGATAAACAAAGAGACAAAATATGTATTATTATATCCCTTGTTATAAGGTTTAATAGCTTTTGTTTACACAATTGCTGTTACATGTTTACAATGTAAACTTCAAGAGCACCATAGCACATGTTTTAGTTTTACTTTAAATCTTCAAGCTGATTGCTAAAATAAAGTCTGATTTGTCCCAATTGTAAATTTTCGAGGCCACCCTAAAACTACCAACGACGAAATTATAATAATTGAACGAGGTACATTTTGCCTTCGGCATATTACACAACTGCGAGTATTTTTAAACTGACGATGCCATATGTAAACGACAAAATCATAGAAATTGTCTACGACATCAACATTTCTAGGCACGGTGTAGTAAGAAAATATTGATTCGCATCACCAAAACGCTCAAACAAACCTGAATATTACTTTTCTTTAATATTATCTGTTACACGGACCGCGCGTCCTTGCTTCACAGTTACATCGGTGACTTTGATCATAATTACAATTATAATCGTTAAGTTGAACGGTAGATCAAGGCTTTTATAATAATGTAAGTGTACTAAATATTTTAAATAACAATATAGTTATCAAATTAGTACCCGTAGTCATGTATTAACGTGTAACTTAACTTTTGAACGTACGCGCACAGCGTGTAAGGTGTAAATAAGCCAGACAAATTTAGGTACCTGTCACTACGCGTAATGCGTATGTGAGTTGATTTACAATACGCTAATACTGAAGAAACGAGGAAGTATATTACATCGTTATTATTGTTTATTTACTTTATTAACTTCTGATTTCAGTATACGATTACTATACCATTAGCATTTACAGCTAAGGTGTAAGAGTATTTTTCATTTGACCTGATGTTCTTTAAAGGTAATGTAGTTACAAAAAAAAAGTGATAAACATCATAAAAAAGGCATTTTGTGATGAAGACTATTAATGTTTTAGATTCAACAAGGCTAGTAGACTGCAGAGATTCACTTTCACTCTATTTTTATTCGTTTGTCTAAAAAATTAACCTAACAACAGGTTTTTGCCAAGAAATAGTGGAAGAGGATCAACAGGTATCCTAGCATACTTTATTAGTCAAAGCATAAATGGATTGAAGACTTGTAAATATTTCTTTGCTGTGAGCGAGGTTTAGAGTCATACTAAGAAACTTGACGTACAAGTATGTCCGGAAAAAGTTCGAAATGATGGGCAACCTCAGAATCTGAGACCGCAAGATAAACAGACAAGGATTAGTTTATGCATTGGCCACTTTCTATGTCAGTTTCGAAATGTTTTCAGTAAGAAGTAGCCTTGGTACAGTTTGTTACATCTAGTAAGGTCTTTAAGGCCATCCTATCTTATCGTTACGCCGAACAAAGTAAAACTACATCACAAACTAATATGTATAGCATGCTCAATGCTCATGGCATTGGTACTGAGACATATATAAACGTCAGGAAAAAGTAACAAAGACATCGAATATCATCTATTGAGGTTGTTTACTCCAGTGAGTAAATACTACCGTAACTACTATGCTATTATTAGATCGGTTAAATAGAGTGATAAAAAAAATGTAAATCGATAATTGATTCAAGGATTATACTATTGATTAGTAGTTTTATGAAATAAATTTTTCGACAGCAAATAGGGCAACTCTGGGACTGATACTGCATTGCGTATAGTCAAGTTAAAGTCTGAAGAAACAAAAATATTCTGCTAAGTTGTCTGAATACATCTATTTGTCGTGTAGCTACATAGCTATAGGTATATGTTTTTTATTAATATTGCAATTGTGTCGTTTAAATTACACGTGATAATTTTAAATTGATCATCTATACTAATATTATAAAACTGATGAGTTTGTTTGGTTGTAGACGCTAACCTAAGGAACTGCTAGTCTGATTTCAAAATTTATCGAGCCCAGTTATCGATGCTATATATCATCATACTAAAACCAGAAGAAACGGAGTATCAATGAAAAATGTTGCAAAAACGGTGGAAAATGATTCCTTTTGAGATCTTCCATTGCGTGCGCTTCGTAAACGGTTAAGATTTCTCAAAAATAATATATGAAAAAATTGTGTCCCTTTAAAATTAAAAAAAAACCGTGAGAGCATATGTATAACTTTAAGGTTGGCTTACTATTTCTTATATCTTTTTTATGATAGACAAAATCTGTTCTTGATGTATAACATCACGCTACGGACAATAGGAAATACAGACGACGTTGCGTGAGTCAGCTATTTTATAATATAATTAATCTCTTTTTATATCTCTATATTGACCCCCAGTCTATTCCTGTAGCTATTTGCCCCCATTCTATCTAGTAGTCATCATAATCATCATCATCAAAAGCCTTTTGCAGTCCACTGGTAGACATACGCCTCTCCTTAGCAAGGAGGTTCTGGCCTACTATACCACGCTGGCCAGACGGGTTGGAATAGGGTTTGTTTCAAGTTTTCCTTCTCTTTGTAGTGATGTTGTTGTGCATACTTTTATGGAGGGACGAGGTGTCATGTCCCTCCGACACAAAGGAAGGATCCTTCGACCAGGTGAGGTGTTCATGCCTGGCCATATCTCTATTTGTTATTACATTAAAACTCCTAACGTTGAACCAAGGATGCATGTGGGCTTACATATCTTTTCGAGATAAGTTTTCTTTGACAAGGTGAAACGTGAATTGAGATAAATAAAAAGTACAGACTATAATATTGATAAAACGATAAGTTGAAATAACGTGCTCACTAATAATCTAATTCTCATCTTATCATAGATACTTTAATCTCTTATCGACCCCCAGACAGACGCCTATAAGTGCTACAAACTGGTTCCCAATATCATCAGCGAGATTTACAATTTGCAGACGGTTTCTTAAGCTGATTCTGATTTCATATTCGATTTTTCATGGATAATGTAACTCACATTTTTATTTGAAATATTACAAAAAGCCTGACAATGATAATTAAACTCGTATTTCATTTGTATGTTAACTTTAATTAACAAATATATCACCAACAGCCTTTCACAGTCCACTGTTGGATATAAACTTTTCCTTAGAAAGGACGTTTTAGCCTACTGTACTGCGTTGGCCAGATGTGTTGGTATAGGATTTCTTTCAAGTTTTCTTTCTCATTACAGTGATGTTGTCCTGAGTAGTTTGCCCACTAAGTGGCCCCTTACGGCACCCCCAGGGAAGGAGAGGGGTAGTGACACTCTGTATTCTTAATCAGTCATCAAGTGACAAAACAAAATTATATTTGTTTTGCGTTATACACTGCCAAAGAAAATAGTGGAGAAAAATCACATTTGAGTTATAAAGGATTCTAGAGCTGTCATAAAATAAAGAGCGTTTTAAATTCATTTAAGGAACTAATTAGATTGATATAAAATATGAATAAATTAAAATATATAAAAAAAAATTATACGGTCTACACCAATAAAAAAAAACTTAGTGGCATGATCATAATTTTATAATAAAGTTTTTTTTCATATTGTTTCAGGCAAACCCGTCACGGAAGTGAACAGAGACTTGATTGAAAAAGTTACAGGATCTTTCGGCAAATATCACTTGGGGTTATGTCTGTTAATCTTTTTAACAAAGTTTCCGGTTGCATTTCATCAGATGGCCATTTTGTTTTTGGCACCACCTGTCACGTACGTTTGCAGCGATTCCGGCAACAGTACATGTCCTTGTGCAGAGCCTATATATGATATGTCTACCTTCACAAGAACGATTACAATGGAATGGGATTTGATATGTGACAGAAAATGGCTCCAAAGTTTTACTCAGACGTTATTTCAGTTGGGCACGCTAATAGGAAGTGTCGTTTTTGGAATTGCTTCCGACAGGTGATGTAGCCTTTTGACTAAATATTTTACTAATGCCGTGATCGATGAACAAATAATAGTATTGATTATGATTTTAGATTTGGAAGAAAGAATCCTCTTCTAGTAGCTGTCGTAATGCAATTAGCAGCTGGTGTTGCGGCAGCATACGTGCCAGAATTCTGGACATTTACATTCTTACGGTTTTTGGTTGGAGTATCTGTTGGAGGCACGATGGTCACTGGATTTGTGATTGTTATGGAATTTGTTGGAACGCGGTACCGAGATGTCATTTCAGTAGTTTATCAGATACCATTTAACTTGGGCCATATGTTGCTACCGGTATTTGGTTATTTTTATAGAGATTATTCCGACTTCCAGCTAGCCATATCCGTGCCCGTAGCTATTTTGTTAATATATTTCTTCTTGGTACCTGAAACGCCAAGATGGCTAATAGCTATGAAGCGAACAGATGAGGCAATCAAATCATTGGAGCGAGTGGCTAAAGTGTAAGTGTTTACTAATTTCAATGATTTATAATACTAAAATGGACCAAAGTGTGATTTTAGTCACCATCCAAGATAATATATATCTTTAAACGTATGTTTAGGTATGTACTTATTTGATGAGTAGAAGGTCACGTCAATTTACATTGGCATTGCACAGGCTTAAATTGTTAAAAGGATTTCTGACATATGTAAAAAGATATATATAAGAACACGTCATCTACTAGTAATGTGTTGTTTAGTACAGTCACGTGTTACAAAATTCAGCGAACTTTAACAAAATATATACTATTATAATAGGAAAACCTCCAACTCTTAAGCCGGAGTATTATTTGCCGTCTAGATACCATGCTTTTACCTAGTTTAGTTTATTAGGTAACAAATGTCTATCTATTTTTATATACTCACTATTATTAATATTTTACAGAAACAAACGTCCGACGGAAAATATTAAAGCTGACGTCGAAGCCTACCAAGCATCTATAGAAAAACATCAACTGAAAAAGGGCACTTTATTTGATCTTTTCCGTACGCCCAATTTAAGAAGAAATATTATAGCCATGGCATTCAACTGGCTAGCATGCAGCTATTGTTTCTATGGAGTATCACAGTACGTAGGGCAACTAAGTGGTAACGTTTTTATCAACGTCGCATCTAGCGCCAGTGTCACATTATTAGGAACTATTCTAGCAATCGGTATTGTAAAAATTATAGGGAGAAAAACTATTGTTATAGTATTTCACTTGATTTGTGCCCTCTGTTTGTTCATATTAGCCGTCATACCTGAAGGAGTCGGCTCAGTAGTGTTAGCGAGTATTGGTGTTGTAGCTAGTTTTATAGTCTTTGTAGTTGTTTATTTATATTGCACGGAATTATTCCCTACAGTTGTACGAAATGCTGCGATAGGCATTTCCTCAATGTCAGCCCGTATGGGCTCTATGATAGCCCCGTTCGTGATTGAAATGAGAGATATTGCGCTGTGGATGCCTCCAGTTGCTTTTGCTATATTACCTCTTATTGCTGCTTTTGTAACATTCCTTTTACCCGAAACTAAAGGCTGTGAATTAACCACTACAATAGAAGAGGCTGAGCAGTTCAAGACAAAAACACAATCTCAAACTAAGAAATAATGTTTGAATAGAAATTATTTTTAGGAAATATATAAGCAATAGTTAGGTGAACTTTGTATTTGTATCTGATAAATATGCATTGTCCATAAAGTGAGAAATAGTTACTTTGTTGATTCATTTAGGTTAGTATTGGCACCACCAAATTCAATGATTATTCAAAGTGAATAATATCTAAACCGTAACGTCTACATATAATTTACTCCTCAGAGCTACGCAGCTAAACACAGAGATATTTTTTTAAAGATAAAGTTAAGTACCTGTTAAAGAAAAACAACTTTAAATCCAGAATTATCTTTACAAAACCACTTTAAATATTTGTTCCACTTTCTTAGACTTTAAACATTTCCACTACGTACGTTTTAGGCATATAAGAATATAAAAAATGTTGTAAGATTACACAATTTGAAAAGTATAAAATATTATTGTTGAATACACATTTTTAGTGAGTCTCACACGTCTCTATTTTTGACGATTATAAATTCACACGTAACGATAAAAAAAAGATCGCTTCTTAGGTATATTCTTTGTAACTTTTTGATACACTATTATAACATAACGATGATTACGATTGGGTACCAGACTTTTCATCTATTTCTATTGTTGCACATGTAGAGCATGGAGTAAAAAGAGACTTATTAAAAAAGATAATAGAGACCGCATATTAGGCCTTGATTACTTGTCATTGTTGACTGCACGGACGGCGTATTTAAGCGATCACCTTGCTGCGTTCTGCGCTGAGAGTTTTAGGTTGAAATCCCACAGGGGACTTTGTGTGATTCGCAATTTATTGTTCTGAGTCTGGGTGTTCTTTGTGTCCATTTCAAGTATGTTTGTATAGTCCCCCACACCACAGGAATATGTCTACTTTGAGAGGTGTCTTAAAGAAATGAAAAGTGATTGTGTTTTAAACACTTAGATTACTTTGTTCTGATCATATTCGCTATTAATCTTAAAAATTGTATAATACATTCACATTTATATTAATCTGTCATTCATTAAGTACCAATGCATCTATATTGTAGAATTCTAGATTATAATTCATTTTTACGATTAGTACTCATGACATTCTTTAAAATAAGGAGTATTTGTGTAAAGGACAATGGCAGGACTGTATGGGACTTTTCGACCGCCTTATGATGGAGAGATATGACAGCTGGTTGTAACAAATGAGTTATCATTGTGTTCAACAAGATGGCGTACTTTCATATTTTTGAGATCGAAATGATTCATTTACGACTTTCTTGATCCGTCAATAAAATGTTGCTCTGCTGCTAAATACACTAGTAAACCCATTCCTACCTATCGATTTATTATCTTATAGTTATTTATGTTACTTATACTTTTATTATAATATAAAATATTTTCAGACACGCATATCTTAAGCACGACAAGTTTGGAAAACGTAGGGATGCGTTTTGTTATTGCAGTTGTGATAAGTTTTTGAGGAGAATTCAAATTATTCTAGTTAAGTTCTTAAATATGATAATTACATAAAAATAGGATGATTTAAAATTTCATAAACATCCATAACGTATTGCTAACGTTACAGGATCTGCCATTCTCTTTTGAATAAGATGATGTAAATATTTAGGTTTACCGACAATTCTGTACAATATTCTAACATAATGAGAGCCTCTCACCTTAAGGGCGGACAAGGCAATTGTCGAATTACAGGTGTCCACTTTCCATCAGGTTTAAAATAGAGGGCATAGAATGGAGGCATTCTGTGGGATAGCCACGCTTGATTTTCATTTTTAACACTCATGTCCTTAGTTCAAACGTTTGAAAACGGCTCTGACGTCACAATGACCTCGATTCGATGTCAATCTATTTCCTTTCTCCTCCTCATTTTTGTTGTAAATCACAGAGGTCATATACCTAACATTTAGTGTATAGCATTCTTAGCGTCTGACATTTTCAGTTAACTATGTATGTGACCCGGCTCATTACTTTAATACTTTATTGAACAACAAAAAACAATGATAATACATGTATATGTTACAATGCATGACATTCTTTAAGACATTTACTATATCTTGGGTTAAGAACTGTACTCCTAGATAGGTAACTAAGTTACCTGTGGTAAGGAAACGGTAATGATGTAAATATGAATAAAATGTTTAGATATATTATTATGGTATTTTTTATATGTACAGGTACAAGGCTATTTTACTTTGTATTATTTGAGGAAATAAAATATATTATTATATTTATCTCTATGGTAATAAAAAAAATGTAGATACTATATTATTTTATTACAAGACCGAAATTACCAAAACGATTTTCATTCATAGTGTACTTTAATGTTTTAAATGTCCCATTAACAACAATCATATATACACACACTTGCTACAAAACAATAGCTACCGAATGGATTTGATTTAACTTTAAACCAAAGTAATGTAATAAGAAATTTATATATAAAGTAGGTAGTGAAATCAGCGTGGCTCTACACTAATTTCAGCACGAACGGGCCGGCTCGACAGGGCCAGTACTACCCTCACACAAAAGACCAACGTAAATCTACAGCATCCATGCTGTCGTATTTCCTTGTTGAGCGTAAGACCGGAGGCCCATTTATGCAGGAGTGACAGTCATCGTGGTAATTGTGTGAGCCTTACACTGCCGCGACGACTGTCATGCCTTTCACGTCCCCAAACAGGGCGTAAAAAAGTAAAATCAAAATCTTAAGGTAAATCTTAAAAATAGAAATACAAATATTACAACATCTATTTATATTCTACTGACTACATAAGCTTGGTAAATTCTGTTGTTACTTATATAGTATTATAATATAATGTAATATATACATAGTTTTATTTTAATATATAACTAAGCATATCCATGTTGCTAAAGTAAACAAAGAAACAAACCCAAATCCTCTTTTTTAAACTTGCCACTGCCACAATTCTAATGAATTCATTGATATCTCATATGCATAAAACCCTCCAGTCATTTGAAATACTCGAAAAACATTACCCTCCTTATAAAGCAGTCGAACAAAAAGAAATATAAACTGTACTTCTGATTACAGATTTAAAAGCGGTGTATAATCCTAATATATTTCTATTATCTACGCCGAAGAAGTAGTTAATGTATTAACATTATGTCGTATTAACGACACTAGCGTATAAATAGTTAGAAAATTTATGAAAAGTTTTTATCTGTTTACAGAAATAATTAGGAAAAAATATAATTAAATATTGAAGCTGATGTTGTTTACTTCTACGAAAATATGCTTAAGCTCCAGAAAGCTTAATTCTCTGAATGACCAATTCTCTAAAAGCCTAATTCTCAGAATGGTACATTTTCTGTAAAATTTTCATAGTTATAATCACAAGGTGATTTTTAAGAAACTTGTATTTGTATTTTGTCTGTGATGTCTTATGCGTTTAACAAACATGCTACGTTCGCTTGACTACCTTTGATTGTGGTTATTTGTAATATGTACAAGAGAAGTCATCTTTTATTATATAACTAGCTGTACCCTGCGCATGCAACACGCCACCACCAACTAAAATATATTTGAAGGAAAGACGTAAAAAAAAATATTCATACCGACTCAGAAACCTTCGCGGGCTGAGGCACAACAACTTTGTTCAAGATAATCACGAGTTCAAATGCATAGTTTACGATTCTATAAAGGATCTATAGAGAGACAGACACACAAACATTCATTTATATATACATAGATAATATTTGCAGTTAAGTGAAAAAAAAACGTTCTAATGGCGAAGAAAATTTAAAAGTTAAAAATAAAAGAGTTTTAAAATCATCGATGATGATGTTGTAGGTTAAAATGAACTTCCAAGATCTGTTTATACAGTTACTTTACCATTGAGGCAAACATAAAAACACGACACGTATTTAGATATTGTATAAATATTCAATTAACGGACACAAGTTGACAATGCCCGGACATTCACCCCAAAACAATTGTTACGTACAAATACAAGTGAAGATCGAAAACAACACGTAGTAACCACTTAAATCCACCATTATAACCTTATATTTAAATACTAATTTATATGTATGTATGCTATTATTTAATACTGTAACTAAGCACTACTAACACACTTAAATGTGATGTTATATATTATAATTTTATTTGCAAGTTGTTAAGTCATTCATTAGCATAAAATTACTTGGACGCTAATTATCTACTGAAACTGCTTACTGATTTTTTACTGCAAAAATGGCGTAGTGGTTAACGATCACCTCGCCTTTTTCTACTGCGCTGAGTGTTGTGGGTTCAATTCTCACATGAGATAACACTTTGTGAGCTCTACAATTTATTATTTTCAGAGTCTGTGTGTTTTTTATGTCTGTTTAAATTTTTAAGTTTAAATGTACAATCAAAAATGCTTACACTAGCTGTGCCCGTTGCTTAGTACGCATGTAATTTAGTATTTAATATTATTAGGTACTAATTGTGTTCATGATAAGCAAGTTTTTTTAAGTTTTTTTTTTGCGTTTTCACCCCTTTTAAACTTTCCCTGTACTCTTGTACATAAATTATAATTTATTTTGTTTCTAAACAACATTAGCCAAGTCCCTGTTTATTATATAGAAGACTAGCTTTTGCCCGCGGCTTCGCTCGTATGGAATTTGGTCTGTTACATTAAGTTCCGTAACAGATCATTTCAATTAAATAGTTTTTAATAAAAAATATCCTATATTACTTCTAATACCTCCAAGAACATTTGTACAAAATTTCATGATGATCGGTTGAGTAGTTTTTGCGGGCAACCGTAACAAACTAACCTACATACATTCGCATTTATAATATTAGCAGGGATAAATATACCCAAAGATATTTTTTTCATAAAAAATGTTCTTAATATTCAGTGATCTTAATATCATTTAATCAGTTCTGTACGGAAGAGCCACGCTTCAGCACATAAAACTCAACTCGAGCAGAATCATAGTACGATATTACGGGAAAGCGATGTCAAGCACTACTTTCGTTACTCTTAAAAAATGAATGAAATCAACGGAGAATCATAATCATCATTAACCATAAAAAAACCTTAAAGAGTCCACAGCTGAATGTAAGCCTCTACAGAAAGAAGGTTTCAGCCTGCTTTACCACATTGTCCTGACGGGTTGCTATGGAGTTTTTGTTTTGTCATGTTTTCTTTCTCTGTGCATTGCTGTTGTCTTGTATAGTCAATTCTCTTAATCGGTTCATACGACACTCTTACGTACTCTTAAGCCGTCTCAACAAAGGCCAAACGTATCGTCGACAAGTGCGTTACATGCCTTTGAAGTACGCAAGTATCTACCGCAAGCAATTTTACAGGTAAACAGTTATTTTTGTTATTTTTTTACACGTCACAGCACTTATACATATCATATGTTTAAGTGCAATGACTTGACGACAACTTCGCCGTACGTTTTGATTATCAGAGACGAATTATCTCTGGTCTGGTCTCGTCTCAACTAAATAATTTCATATCTAATCTCTGTTGAAACACTGTTGGTAGTTATTTATTTTATTAATGTGATTAACATACATTGTTTTTTCAAGGTGTAGGTATACGTACGATTGTAAAAATAATACTAGTGTAATTCATTTAATTACAGTTTTTATATTTGTTTAGAGGTTGGAATTAGTCAAAACTATGTATATCTATATAGCTACTATGCACCACAATGCAAACCAGCTGCCAATAAACAAGATAAAAAAGGTCAATAAATCGATAAGAAACAGAAAGCGTAATAACGCACTGGTGCTATATTTTACAATCCTTCAATACGCATGTGTCATTGAGTATTTACTGCACATATTAAATGCAAGGTATAATTTTATATTTGTTATCAATGCAAAAAAATACTTTGAAAATAGTACTAAACTGTTACTGTTAATTCGTGAAATGTTACTTTTTTTAAATATACAGCTCGACACTTTCGTTATTTTTTATCATTTAACCTTTAAAAAACAGACGGGTTCTGATAAATCACTTACACTCATCACAACAAAACCGGACACCACTTTGAAGGGAGATTATTGGGGATAATTTTTTTAAGAATTTTTCAATCTCGAATTTATTCTGTCTCTTTCTCATAATTAAATTTTTGCATAACATAAAGTATCGCACTATCACAAAGTATAACTTTATAACAGGTAATGTTGAAACATTTGAGTTTTCTACACTCCTCTGTATACCACTACATATCTAAACAGTACGTAGGTATTTCAAACATGTTTCTGTGCGTTTTATTTGTTTCAAAAGGTGTAGAAAGTATTTTTGCATGGATTAAAACATACCAACCCAAATAGTAAGCGCAGAGTGGTAGCATAAGCCAAAACTTCCTTTCTAAGGAGCAATCTACGAGTATATCTAGCAATGGACTACTATAAGCTGTTAATGTTGTGATCAATAAATAGATGATATGGTTGAATTTTGGTCAGGTAACAAATCATGACATTAATTTCACAAATACTAAAGGACCGGCTTGTGTAAAAGCACCAATTTTTAAATGGAGTAAAATATTACCCACCTTGGTTTTTCTTAACTTGACATTAGCTATGTCCTGAGGAGTGATTGTCAATCTTGGCCCAACTATCCTCGGAGGCGCTGATCCACACCTGGGTATTGTGTGAGCTCGAACTGGTAGTTTTGACTGAGGCGGAGGAGGTGGCGGTGGCGGAGGCGGCGGAGGTGGTGGCGGAGGTGGTGGCGGTGGCGGTGCAGGAGGCGGAGATACAGAGTCTGTTTCCTGCTTGACGTGGCTCCTGTCAAAGTGAAAGATTTGTATTCCTATCTGACTGCACGATTGACGTAGTGGTTTCAAAAGTCGCCTCGCTGCTTCCTACTGCATCGAAGTTTTGTGTATTCGATCACCACATAGGAAACACTTTGTGTGACTCACAAAGTGTTTTTCTGAGTCTGGTTCGTTGTGTCCGTTTCATGTATGTCTGTAAAGTCCCCCGCGACACAAGATTTATTCTTAATGGGGTAGTGGTCTTTCAAAAAAAAAATTAAATATATTTCTAATTTTACTTTTTTTTTGTATTACATTAGCTTTACCCTCGGCTTCGTTTGGTTAAATGGAACATTTTATAGGGATTGTGTAATAAGCAATATACTTTCGCTTTTTTTAGCAGAAAGAGTGAGGTTCCTGAACGTGAAGCTCCACCTAGAAGGTGAATCACCAGAAGGCAAACCCTTCTCAAATTATCAGGTGAGTCGTCTGTTCATCTCTCCCTTATGTCAAAAAATAAAATTCAACCTTAATTTTGCATATTATACACATTATTTTCACGTTTACGTCTGTTTCGATTTTGCATAAACATCTAAATTAATTTACAGTTTTAATCGTCATATGTTAAAACAGTTTAATAGCAAAGTTTTACCTGAGCTTACCCTCGAGGCTTTCAATTAGATTCATCATCTTCTTCATTCCTTCTTTCATACTCTCATTTTCCGCAGCAAGACGCGCTTGTCTTCTGTCCACTTCTACTAAAAGCTTCTTAAGTTCTTCTAACTCGTCAGAGTTCTTATTTTGATTAAGTTCAACCAATGGTGGCCGCAGCACGTCTGTGTATAGGTTAGTGAATGATTGATATCCCTGCAGGAGTAAAGATAACTATATTATTTGTTAGGTTAGACTTTAGAAATCGTAAGTTATGCAAAGGCCTGTGGAGAGAACGAGTGTGTCATGTCCCTCCGACACATAAGGAGGACCCTCTGACCAGGCGAGGCGAACATGCCCGGCGGGCCTCGGCCCAACGGTTAATGTTGGGATTGTATATATGCTAATTGCAACGTGAATCTCTATTTTGCGATACAGGATTAATAGTTGCTGCGTAGTTCAATATTATAATTCGTAGTTCGATTTATCTTCGTTTTTCATAGTTCGATGTATCTTCGCTAGATGACGCTGTTGTATATGTTTGTTTGTATGTGGAAGTCGCCACAGACTAATAAATGTGGTTCAATAGTGGAACTAGGCAAACAGGTCCATGTGGTGATAAATATCTCTAAGTATCTAGTCTCACTAACCGGTGTCAGTTGTGCTGTGAGAAGTTTCAACTGACTTTTTTGAAGCAAATGTGTTATTTCCATTTGTGAATAATAAATTAAATATATGAAATATAATATGTTTGAAGTACGCAGCCATGAAAACTTAAACACTAAGAGGGAAATGCCCGTAGGCTGCCATCGACACCGGTGGTTCGTAACTAGTTGTTAAGAGAAAAAAATATGTTTGTACGAAACCAGTTTCGAATCACATTTCTTTTGTTTTTTTTTCTTTTGGTTACGAAGAAATATCGATGTAAGGGAGGAAATACTATTCCATATAACTGAAACTTGAAATATAAACACATGATTTATAAAACAGTGACCAGCTGTAACTAATTATTTGTCAATGTCTAATAATATCTAATAGTAATAATATATACATATATTTACATACATTTATATACAAATACATTTTTTTTTTGACATAACAAAGAAGAATGCGTACTACATCTACATGATAGGTTTTTTATTAAACTCCTGTCTTAATATGAAACCAATGGCTTCGATAATGGTCAAAGAATCCTTCATCGAAACGATGGAAATAAATACCTTGTATGTAACCGGAATTTTGTTGAAAGAAAAAAGAATCCTGGTTCGAAATTGGTTTCGTATAAAGATCATTTTTTCTACTTTCGCAATTGATTATGAACTATTAGTTCTATCGGAGGCTTAAGGACTCGTTCTCGATTGATCTCACGAAGATCAAATGAGAATCTTTGAGAACTGTCAGATCGTAAAATAATGTTCGAGAAAGGGGCAGTGCCTGACGTAATCGACAATAACTAATAATAATCAAGACATTGAACTCAAATACACCCATCTTATCTGACAATATTTCCAAGAACTGTAGTCATAGGACAATTAAAAATAAATCATATTTAAGTAACTAAATCTTGCTGGGCCGCCTAAATATTAACATGTAGTGACAAACCGTTGGCAGGTTTATCTTGGCCGTATAGCAGCAACGCGTAGTACAGGGTTTTCTGTAGTTTCACGAGTGCCTTCAATGTGGAAACTAGTTGAATTATATAGGTAGTTACTTAGACAGATAAGCTAAAACTTCAGTAGTAACAATGTAAGTTTAAGAAAACTTGATTACAAGAAGTGCTCTAAGTTTGTTTCTGATACTTTTATATGGATCAAACAAAAAAGTAGGCACTTCTTAATTTACTATCTGAAGATACTTTGCTTTTGGTGCTAGTGGATTAGTAGTATAGTATAATGCTATGTGTTTTTTGGTAGCCCTAAACAAGCAACATTTGTGCATAGATTTTTGTGAAAGTTAATATAAGTATCTCATATTTGCTTTAAACAAAAGTATACAAAGACATCAAAACTCTTTAAACTTTGAAAATTTTCTACCAATAACTAAATAAAGCCGCAAAATAAGTTAAGTGCGATTTACGCATTATATTGACCAAATTATTGGGAAAGGCCATACTTGTACATATGTAAAACACTAAAACAATAAAAATAAATATATATATTCAAAAATGTCAACTTAGTTCTAGTAAGATAAAAAAATTCAAAAGCTCTAAGTCGACTGAGCTCAAATTTTGTGGCGACGTATAAACCACATCGAAGATTCTATTTATTTATTTCCAGTATCAATTTATTCCTCATTTCTCATTAATGCAACCACAATTTGCCATAGCAAAGTGTTCTAGAGTACAGTTAGTATTATGTACATTTTAAATCTTTTTACTTCCAAATGTATTAGTTGTTATCAATTGCAAAAAAAGTCATGATACTAACTACCTTTCTCCCTATCCACGCGCACAGGTCCACGATTCTCCATGGTTTGGATTTGCTACCACGCCTGTGACTCTTCTCTTTCCGTGGTGTTTCACCTGCTAACAAAAACCACTCCATTTCATTCAACTGTCCAGAATCTAAGTCACACTCGATCTCCAACTCCACTTTAATACTATTATCTCTTACAGCACTCATTTCGAAACAACTAATACAAACACTTTTTAAAAATTTAAGCGACGACTAGTCGTTTCAATCATTGATTTAAAACTCGAATGTCCAGGTACTTCGATGATGTCACCACAATATCTATTTTGAAACTGGCCCGAATTCATGTTTGAAGTAAAAAAAGTTATCAAAATAACAAGTTCAACATGTCAACTATATCTTTGGTTCAACGATATTTTTCTATTATCTTAAGGTCACTGCAAAACTTTACTCATAAGTAGATCTAATTAACAATAAATATTGTGGATGACACAATAGATGCAAGGCCAATGACTTCATCATCTACGTTCTACTTGGCCAGTAATAGACTACCAATTTTTAAAAAATATTCACTTCCTGAGTTAGTTAACTCGGATTAAATAAAAATGTTATATTTAATTTTACATCTTCTAACATGGTCACTCATACGTATTTATGTATGTATATCATAACAAGGATAGTTAATCAACGCTCTAATCATGATCAACATATTCCAATATTTTCATTTTCAAATTTAAGGGCATTTTAGTGTTAATCTAAGCATAGTGATTGAGTAGGATTTTATTTCTTACCCGATAAGAGATTTTCAGAATGGAGCACAGAGAAAGTCGTTCTGCGAGATCTTTGAAGAGCATCCTTAAATAAATTCGATTCAGATTTCAAACGTCTCTTTCGGATTTTGTATGAATGATTGCTATTAATGGACTTAAATGATGCTTCAGAATTACTAGATAACAGAGAAGAGGAGATTGAAGGTCCAAGTTTATACTTAGAGTCTGTCAAATCAGATGTGCTTGATGAACACGAATCATTACAGTTGGCCTTTTTCTTTGGCCGTGCTTCCTTGTATTTAACATCACTTGAATCACGTCTATTACGTTTGCATCTTAAAGATTGCTCTGAATTGTCATTAGACACGGAGTTGTATGAATTGAAATCCTTGTTAAAAGAAAGACTCACGTCAACATAACTGGAGTTAACTGGTAGACTTACAAACGGTTCCGTTTGAGTTGAACTGTTTGTTATATTCCCAAGTTCATGACAAGGGTGGTCAGTATCATCAGTTATCATTACACTAACAAAAGGCGGTGTCTTATTGTAGACTTTTTCTTTAATGTCATGAATTGTATACAAATTAGGATCCCATGATGTATTTAGCAAGTTTGGTACAGCGCTTTTCCTTATAATTTCTGGGGAAATAATGCAAGATTTTAGGTCTTCAGACGTATCACTGTCAATAAACATTACTTTTTCTTCACTTTCAAACGACATTTTTGTATTACAATCAATATGCCAGCCATAAAAACTTCTTTGTTCATTGACTGATTTTTTGGACTCACAAATATATGAAGGTACTATGTAAGGTATACCAAAAAATTTATATCAACTACCCTCGTTTAATAAAATGATTAGAATGTTATAAGGAGTGAACGTAGATGTCGTGAATCACTTTTTTTTAACTAAACGTCTTTAGGTTATTTGTGTACTGTACTCTGTACATATTTTTGGGTACGTATTTAAACTGTATTTTGTTGTTATTCATTACTTTGTTCATTTGAACTGAGTACTTTATGAAATTAAATTAGGAAGAAAAATATTTAATCTAAAAAGAAAAATGCATTAACTGTCGAATAATACTAGTACATAGATTACTTATTTAAGGCAGATAGAGCATACCCAGGGCAATTAAGTCCGGCGATATATAAAACGATCCGCTGTAACCTGTGATTCATTGTTATCTTCTCTCCTCTAAAGCGGTATTTATGATTTGATTGTAGAAACTTAAAAAGTTCTTACTTCCTAATAATATCGAGAAAAATTATAGAAAGACTATTGAGAAAGTGAGTTTTTATTATTTTATACCAGCTTTCCGCCCGCGGCTTCGCCCGCGTGGAATTCGGTTGTACCTATCATGCGACATAGTAAGGAGTAGCCTATAGTCTTTCCCAAGGTCTAGATTATTTGTCAAAAATGGACAACAAAAAGAAAACATCGTGATTTTATGTTTGACAATAAGGAACTTCCGCACAAACTTTCGTCCCATATTTCAACCCCTTCTACCCTTATTTTAGCGATAAAAAGTATCTTATGTCCTTTCCCAAATTCAGTTCTATCTTCATACCAAATTTCATCAAAATTGGTTCAGTGGTTTAGGCGTGAAAGCGTAACAGACAAACAGACAACCAGAGTTACTTTCGCATTTATAATATTAGTAGGGACTAGTAGGAATTGCATATATAAAATTTTTAGTCGGTTTGTGTACGCTTAAAAAACCCAAATAACCCATCAGCAGAACGCTGATGTATAATAATTAGTACTTATTTACTATTACTGAATGTAAACTAAAAATTTATATTTTAAATCTAAAAAACTTTTCTTTTCCTGCACAAGATTATGTGGAAATTGCAATGTAAAATTCCGAACGTAAAATCAGCTGACGGCGTTATTGTCAAATCTGTCAATTAAAAAGCCGAAAAAGCGTCCGGCGTTAATCAATATAGCGTAATTTTTTATATAATTTTTTTAGCCATTATAGCTCACAAAATAATATATGACACACTGTGTGGTACATACTGTTAGAATATTATAATTGCCTAAACAAATAACTGGTTCACGTGAATGTAAAAAATGCGGCATTCGTTTAAAAAGAAAATTTTATTTTGCGGTGTTATTGTTACAACATTGATGATACTACTAATCCATCCTGAAACGAAACCTCCAAGAAAGTACGAATATATAGCAAAAAGCAATATTCTGAGCAACCTATTGGAAGAAGTTTCTGAGAATTTTTCAAGTGCGGCTTTAATTGACTGTGATTATCGTGGTGTTATATACGATAGAACTACTCTGTCCGTTAGTCTAATGGATGGAGATTTGATAGAAGGTCATAAAATAAAAGAAGGTGGAGAATACGCTCCCTCTGACTGTAAGCCTAAGTATAGTACGGCTATTATTGTACCATATCGGTAAGTTATATGAAATAAACTTTGTAAACTTTTTATTTATTTAGATAATAGATAAGCATAACAGTTACAATAATAAGTAAAAATAATAAATATGCAATAAATAAAAATCATGTAATTGCAGACTACATAAAAAAAAATTTAGATTGAACTCAAAATCTCAATCACAAGTCACATTTCTTACCACTTTGCTACTGAGGTAATAAAATGTAGAATAGGAAATTAGCATATTTTTCTGTATTTTTATATTACCTAAATGGCACCTACAAGGTATTAAAGTGAATTATGAACCCTTGAATAAGATATTTGAAAGGTATTGCTTAACTGTAAATAAGGATTTATACAATGGAGAGAGTCCATTAAAGCTGTATGTAAAACCTTCATTATCAACCTTTTAAAGTCAACTGCGAGACATAGGCTTCTTCTCTTAAGTACCATTGTCTATGCTAGTTGGCTCCCTTAGTTTCTCACGACACTCATGTCATGAATAGAGATAATGACAGTCCATATTATATACATCATGTGGATAAAACATATGAAATATTTACATGGAAAATAACATTTTGAGTTTTAAATGATGGTTGTGTCATATTCTGTTTTAGTGATAAAGCTGAGGAGTTACGTGGATTTTTAGTATACATGCACACATTTTTTCATCGTCAACATATCCATTATCGCATCTATGTGATAGAACAAGTGGACACGCAGCCTTTCAACCGAGCTAAACTCATGAACATTGGGGCTGTTGCTGCAATGAAAGCTGGATATCCTTGTTTGATACTCCATGATGTTGATTTATTGCCATTGAGACCAGCAAATTTATATGCGTGCACAAAACAACCTAGACATATGTCATCTACTATTGATAAGTATAGGTATGTATATGTCACATTTTTCTCATGTTGCCTTTAGAAGTTGGATCCCCTAACCTTTATCTCAAAGTCGATTATACAAAGGCTGCAATTAGTTGACCAATTAATTGGTTTTTATGTTCCCCAAGCTGGGTGTGAAGAAGCATCTCACTAGGTCACCATACTGCATTGTTTGCATTCACACCTCAACTCATGGATTCTATTCATGTTTTCCATCAGGCATACTAAAGTCACTTTGTGAGGCTCCTTAAAAAGTTTGACTAAAACATATTTGATAACACTAAATATAAATGTAGTGTCAAATTCTGCACCAATTGAGCTCAAATTTTGATATGATATACAAATGACATGGTATTTATTTATTTTTCACATCAGTTTTATTCCTTATTTTTCATTAATACAATCACAATGTGCCACTGCAAAATATGGCTAGTTACCGCTAGTTTATAATGAATAAGTATACTTGATTGTACTTAGAACCAATATTGGGAAAAGGCAATCTAACTACAGATTACTAACTACGACTTCATACATCATCATTAACAATCTTCAACAGTCCACTTCTCAACATAGACCTCTCCTTAGCAAGGAGGTTTTTGCCTACTATACCACGCGGGCCAGATGCGTTGGAATAGGGTTTGTTTCAAGTTTTCCTTCTCCATGCAGTGATGTTATCTTGCATATTTTGAAAACTTAATCGCTTCTTACGACACCCATGGGAAGTATAGTAGTGGTGACACTCTGTATTCTTAATCCGCCAGCACATGGAGGACGACGACTTCATATAGTAGTTAGTAATCTTAATTGCCAACTACATAAAATAATCGTAAAAAGTAATTAAACATTTTGATTACTAACTAGATATTTAATTTAGTTGCATTCATGATTACAAGATATACTTTTATAACTATACACTTAAAATAATGATGTGTATTAAAAACAACAAACACGCGCGCGAATCATTCATGTACCGATTTGTCGCTTGCCAGGTAAGTACTTAAAGTGTACCAATTCCAAAAATGTTTAGCCCCAAAGTGAGAGCAGATCTGATAGTTGCCTGTTATTTATCAGATATAGAATGAGAACTTAGGCTTCATAGATATCTACAAATGAAATAGTATTTATAATATACAATACACCTTCATCTTCCTCGACTCAAGTAGAAAGACTGTTTTCACACGCAATTATGATAATCGAATCCAAATCCCATAAGCTGTCGAATGAAATTTTTGAAAAACGTGTAGTAACAAAACTTAATTTAAATAGGTAATTAGCCCAATCAAAGCTTTTTTTGTCTTTATTTGATTCGTAAATAATTGAAATTAAGTAGCTGTTTGCTGAGTAAAGTAGATTTGTAATTATATATCAGTTAACGCAACAGTAATTAGCATCTAATAAATATAGGTAGATTATGTAGATGTGTACCGACATCAAACCTTGTTTTCAAATATTCATGAAAGTAAACATACATGAAATAAAAGTTCTTTTTTTATAAAGGGTTTAGCCGGATACGTATGACGAGTCGGCCCCCAAATGGG
Source organism: Hypercompe scribonia (assembly GCA_949316085.1). Classification (NCBI taxonomy): domain Eukaryota; kingdom Metazoa; phylum Arthropoda; class Insecta; order Lepidoptera; family Erebidae; genus Hypercompe; species Hypercompe scribonia. The sequence goes on along the minus strand of OX438981.1, from coordinate 9,055,614 downwards.
AATCGATATCGAAACTTATGTTTTAATATCGACTTGATGTTCAAACACGATTTATGTACTTTTCGCGACTGACTTCCGCTTTGACCTTGAGATAGAGAGCAAAATATCCGTATGCTTGAATATTACTGAATGTGATATATCTCTGAAGCTAATTAAGATAAAGAAGTGAAACTAACGCGAGGTGTTAGGTGACATTACAGAGTATATCACATATACCTTTTTATAATTTTTAGAATAAAAAATTACATTAAAGAAAAAATAAAAAAGTCATGTTTTTTTTTCTGAGATCTCTGTGACTTACAATCACGAAATTAATATATGTTATGCTCCTTTGTGTACTCTATTACCCATAAAAATTGCGTCAAAAAAAAGTTGGTGCAACACAACGAAAAAAAATTATATGTGATTCGCGCCTTGTAGTGTGAGTGTATAAACAAACAAGTTCGAACTTGTTGTCGCTGATGTTTACTGCATCGTTTGTTTAGCTAAAGTCGCAGTCATTTGTATTACACAAGAAGGCAGTCATTTGTATTACACAAGAAGGCAGTTTGTGACTCAAATTCCGTCATAGGTATTTTGTATCAGCATTTTGAAATTATTAACTATCGAACCAAATCATTATTAAGTAATAATGTCGAGAAAGTGTAAAAATTGTAACAAGTACCTGTGTAAGATTCCTGGTTATAAAAAAATTATAAAGAATGAAGAAGAAGCTAAAGTGTTTAGTGACTGTTTGAATAAAATCGTAATAGTTAATGATATTTTTTGTAAGAAGTGTGGATTTATCCCATATGTTAACAAAAAAGCTTCTACTTCTAAATGTGCAGCATTTAACGAGCTATCTTTAAGCATAAAAGAGCCTAGTGAAGAATTAGCGACTAGAGAAGTGCCGGAAGAAACTTACGTTTATTCTGAAGATTCTGATAACAGTAGTGATAGTGATTTTACATATAAATACCATCTGAGTGATGATTATATTGAAGTTCCATTTCAACGTGTTGCATCTACTCACAAGTATTGCATTATATGTCAAATAGTAAATGGAAAAGTAATGGCAAAAGTGGAATGGAAATAGAAAATACTTTAAGTCAAGAAGTACAAAGTCAGCGTTGGAACGGAAAAAAAACTACACTGAAATGTTTAACGGCATCTGAACTACTTGATTTTCCACATTTGACTGAAGATCAGCTCAAGATTTTATTCACAGGCTCATATCAATTTTCACAAGCTATATCTTACTTGGCCGAAATAAAGGACTATCAAAATAATCTCTCAGTACAATATGTGAAATCAGCACCTAATATCATCAAAGCAGAAGTAAAATCAAGACATTTAATAAAAAAATCTATCGAATTTACATTCACTATATTTCCGAAGGTAATGACTACAATAGTATTCTTCGTTATTGCTGTGATTGCCCCAATGGCGAACGTACAGTGGGATGCTGTTCTCATGTAGCAGCTATTATTTATTATCTATCATATGGACCATATTTGTCCAAAATCGTACGTCCTGCTGAGGTCCTAAATAAGTTATTTGCGACTCAAAGTGTTCCGATTGTAATTAATTTCAACAGTGACGATGATTAATATTTTGTTTCTTGTATTTTGATTGACACGAAAAAGTAATAATAATAAGTATTGAACACTGGCTGTTTTTTTTTCATTTCTTTTTTAACTATTATCCCATCTCTTAAGACTATTTACTTATGTTTTAAAACAAGCTGATGTGAAATTTCGAAAAAAAAAACAATAATGTAATGTGCACCTTATAATACAGGGGTATACCATACCATAAGACAGCAATCACATATAACTTTTTTTCGTTGTGTTGCACCAACTTTTTTTTGACGCAATTTTTATGGGTAATAGAGTACACAAAGGAGCATAACATATATTAATTTCGTGATTGTAAGTCACAGAGATCTAGGAAAAAAAAACATGACTTTTTTACTTTTTATTTTTTTAATGTAATTTTTTATTCTAAAAATTATAAAAAAATATATGTGATATACTCTGTAATGTAACCTAACACCTCGCGTTAGTTTCACTTCTTTATCTTAATTAGCTTCAGGGATATATCACATTCAGTAATAGTCAAGCATACGGATATTTTGCTCTCTATCTCAAGGTCAAAGCGGAAGTCGGTCGCGAAAAGTACATAAATCGTGTTTGAACATCAAGTCGATATTAAAACATAAGTTTCGATATCTATTCCCATTTGGGGGCCGACTCGTCATACGTATCCGGCTAAACCCTTTGTTTTATAAAAAAAAAAGTTTTGAAAAATCAATAATATATTATAACTACAACATATTACAGATTTATTATATTGCAAAATATAAGTTTTAAAACCTAATAATTAGTAATAATAGCAACTATATTACAGCTATCCATTTTAACAACTACTCTGTGTGGTTTGATTACATACACTGTGACTGGTGAGATACCTTCAATAGTTATGGAGAGTACTCGGTACACGATTCTCGTTAACTTGATATAAAAAAAATAGGTGCTTATTTTTTATCGAAATGTCTCTAAAAAATAAGTCCGCGCGGTGTCCAAGTATTCCGCAGTTAAATACTGGGCTCTCGGTGTACTGTGTACGAAGTTTACTAAGAAGTTATTTAATATTTCGTTTTTATGTTATTTTATTTCATGATATATGTTCGCATACTATCACGTCCTCAAATATTGAAGGTATCTCACCAGTCAGTCTGTATAAACATAGCTACTACTACATATGTAGTTAAGTTGCACGTAATCATATCTACATATATAGTTAAATTACATGTAATCATAACTACACGTAGTTAACTGCTTTTAATCATGCCTTATTACAAAATAGTAGTTAAGTACGCTCTACACTACTTACAGCATTTGAATATATTTTTTAAACCACGCCACCACACCTATTTAATAGCAAATAATATAAGAGAACCACATAATTGTTTGTTAATTAAAAAACATTTGACTTCAGGTTTGCCCTATCATATATAAAACTCTATGGCGGTGTAACGGCAGTACCTTCAAAACAATACAAGGAAGTAAATGGAATGGGCAATGATTACTATGAAACGGGAGCGGAAGACGATGATTTATACTGCCGCTTAGAGGATCACAAATTGAAAATGTGCCAATTTGAACCAGAAATAAGTCAATATCATATGTGGGAACATCAGAAAGCATTAGATTCGTAAGTAAAATAATGTGGTACTAACCAAAGACTTAGCATTACATTAGAAAAACCTAAAATCCAGAGAAATAGCAATCTTTCTATGTAGTAAAACTGATCTGGAACTACTAAGTCATGCTTATCCTTCCAGTGTCGCTACTGCCAGTTAGTGTATATTGATATTTCGGAGGAAACATTTTTCCCCTCCAAAAAGATCCGCTTCAAAACTAATCAACAATGAGCAACAATATGACATATGACGTATGGCATTGCATTAAGATGTCGATTCATTACCTGCTGGCCTAAAGAAAACTATAGATTATGGCTCACTCGTTTGTCTCTTGTTAGCATTTTTGAGTAGAAATAATTTAGTTTAAAAGTTGAACTCGAAAAAATTTCTTTCTCTCTCTAAAATAACTTTGAACTAAAATAATATTTTGTACTGAGATTCTTGTGTTTCCAGTAAACAGGGAAAACATGCGAAGTTCTCCAAGGAAAAAATGTTAAGAGACGGATTAAATTCATTGAAGTATACAGAGGTAGCAACAGTCCTTCATCCACTTTTTACTCATATCATGGTTGACTTGTAACATATCATAAGTTTGATATTACCCTCATATCACTTGATCAATTTTGCTTTAATAATATTACTTTAGGACCCACTGTGAGTAAAAAGTAGTGAGCTAGATTTATAGGTTTTATCTTAAGATACAAATTTAGAAATACATCATAGCTTTACTTTCGATTTTAAGGCTGAAATAGCGTCCTATTATACATTGATATCTTGAACATGATTAAGGCAAAGTTTGCCAATACGCTATCCAGCATCACTACATTTTTTTAAACTTTGTCAGCTATTGATCTACAAAATTCTATATACTGCTATTCACAATGTTAAAGATGGTGCACAGCGAAAGATGTTTGTAGAGAAACTGAGAATCTCTTCGCCCTAAACTGCTGTTAACTAAATGAATAAGCTTTATAGTGTGTTTACTTCTTTTGCGCGATTTAGAATTAATCGATTTTAGTAGTTTAACGTTATCCTTCATAGATAGTGCCCATTTTTACTTACCGTGTGAACTTTTACTAGAGGTAAAATAGAAGTATATTGACATAAATTACATCAATGTAATTTACTATTAGATACTTTTTTATACAAACATCGAATGTTGTATTTTGACACGTAATAATATCATTGCAAAGGGGCATTTTAGTGTCAGTATTATTTAATTTAATATTTCATGAAATTAAATTAAATACATTATATTCTTTTGATATAATCAAACCGAATAGTAGTCTTTTTACAATTATTTAGTATGTATCTAATATAGTAATTAGAGTTTTAACATTTTTAAGTAGTACAGTAAAATTAAACTTAAGTATAAGTAGGTACAATTAACTACATATTATACGAATCTCAAAATAAAAACGTAAAATTTGAATAAAATTAAGGAATCAGTTTCACGTGCTGCTAATTTTCATATCGTCAGTCATAAATCTAGTCCTAACTTCATTATATATTGTAATGATTAAAGTGACGTACAGCTTCGACCACCTCGGTGGCGTGATGGTAGCGTATACGACTGCTGTGCATGAAGTCTCGATTTCGATTCCTGGGTTAAATTAAATCTTTGTATGATCTGCAAATATTTTTTTCTAAGTTTGGGTGTTTTCCATTTATAACATGTATGTATTTACAAAAAAAAAAGTATTCAAGTATTCTATCAGTCAATCTAACATCGCAGTACAAGCTCTGCTTAGGTTGAAGCTAGATGGCATTTGTGACAGACGTCCGATAATAAAATAGAAAAAAAAAATCAATAGGTTATACAATTTCAAACTTTCAATTAAATATGTACATTTAACATATAAAGTCTTTATTCTAAAAAATATCAAACGCTGCTGCTCATTTGCTTGGTACCAGGGCACTAAACCTTTTGTAACATGATGGTGACTTAATATCCATCCGTGAATATTACGGACGTAAATCTACTTCTCGAATAAGCGTCCTCCTCCTTTTTGAACAATCTAGTTGTCCAAACAGGAGTCCAATATTATTAGAAATCATGGACTCCCGTTACTTATCTTATTTTTTTTTAAATTTGTTTATGGAAAACGGTAAACGGAAATAAATTTCATTTTTGTTTTTATATTAGCGCAACACAGTAATGAATTGTAACTGATATATTTCGAACAGAGAGAAATGACGAGTAATATTATTTTATTTTAACGTTCCTATTGAATTTTCAAAGCAATAAAATAACAATAATTAATTGTGATATTCTAGTTTAGATATTGAATCGATTTCTGTCCATATTTTTAGTAATTAACGTAGTGCACATATGTTATGTAGGTAATAAGTTATTTTATGAGAGTTAGTTGTTTTAAATTATTATTAGTAGTCTTTAGTTTACTAGTGTGTGTTATTTTGTATTGTACATTTCCCCTTTTCTGTGCTCTATATATGACAAAGATTGACAGCAAAGCAACGATCTCGATAGATTTATTTATATTTTTTAATATTTAATTAGAGAACTGTTTAAGGTAGATAGACATAAGTATTTGTGTTTTATTTTACAATGTAAAAATGTTTTATTTATTTGTGTTAATGTTTCTATATTCTGTTTTTATACTTACTGTGGAATTGTATAGTAATGTGTAAACCGTTTATTTGTTTTACTGTGATAATATAATAGTTGCTCTTTTAGATATTGCTTTCGAGCTTTCTTTATTTTGTTAATATTGATTTTTCTTTTGTGGTTGTGAAATTATCTTAGATAATTTTTCGTTAGTAAGAAAGCAAAAAAATATATGCATTCATTTTGTCATTTCCATAGATATATAGAATACAATGTGTGTATTTTTCTTTGTTAAACAGTGATAGACAACCTGTAGATATAGCAAATCGAAAGTTAGTTGCAAAAACTCGTAGATAAATTAAATAAGTAGTATTCGAATGTATAATTATTTTACTGCCAGTTCAAATTTTAGGATTACCTAAGAAATCTCCAACGTATCTTGGGAGGCGGGAGACTTTACTTTGTAGATCATTTGTGAATCCATTTATTTATTTGGCTGTGATAATATCAGTTGTTGTTCTAGTACTTTAATTTTGCATAACTGACATTGAACTACCTAGGCATATATTAAGTAACTTAAGATTAATTAGTTTTAGAAATCATATCATTGGAAGTTACTTGAATATGCTTGCTACTCTTGTAAAATTCTCTTATAGAATTGATTAATGTAACTGTTAATACGAAAAGGACTATCCGCTACACAAGATGCTTGAAATTTAAATAGTAGTAGAGATAGTAGCTTTTAGAATGCAATAACAATAATTATACAAGCTACCTTTGTTTAAAAAATACAAAAAAATAAAGAAGCTACAAGAAACGTGAATTGTTAGTTGCAACGACTTTGTTTGATCAATTTAGTTGTGTAAACTGAACAAGTTGTTTGTAATAGGGAATATAGTGCTAAGATCAGTCGTCGTTGCCTTCGGCGGTAACCTCGCTTGGAAGCATAGAACTTTGCCTAGATTTGTAATGTCAAGAGTAACAAAAATTGGGGAATTTATTTACCGACATAGTCCATCAAACAATAATACAAAGCGAAGCTTCTCGGTAGACAAGGTATAGTCATTTTTAAGTGTTTGTAGATAGTTATTATTAGATTCAGTCAATAATGACAGTAGAATGCAATATTTCCAATACTAACTGCGCACAGAAAACGCCACACTGGACAAGGGCTCGTAGATTATTTTTTTGACTTTGCATTCCTTCTCTTTTTACTATTAGCTAATAAACTCTGAAAACCGCTAATAACAACCGCTACGACCGCGTAGTCTAACTGATCGGACGGCGTGGATTTTTTTTGCTGTTGGTCCGAGTGACCGGTAGACGCAAAGTTTTCTTTCATGTTGGTTCGATTGATCGGAAGACGCTGGTATTTTTTTCTATTGGTTTGACTAATGTGATAGAAAAACCAGTCCGCGCTAAGTATTCTATCCACGCGGTAACAGGGATAGCTAGGTAGGAAAACGGAAGCACGCAAACTAAGTTACTGTTATGTACGAAATCTTTATAGAAAATACATTTCTAAAAACATATTTTTCAGTTTCATTTAGGTACCCTAATCGTTTCTCCAAACAATCTACATACTCGTAAACCTAAGTCACTCGTATACTAATATTCAAGAATTCTTTTCGAATAAAGAATATTATTTATACGTTCGTCTAGATTTGCGCAATGGTGAGTCGGCCTTAATAATTAACTGAGGCGTTGAGGTTTCGATTTCAGGGGTGGTCAATTTGAATTATGTCTGTGTGTACTCATTCGACTAAAGTCACTTCGGATTCTAATCTTGGTTATAAAATATAAATATAAAATAAGGTGAAAATAATTGTGATATTTTAAGCTATGGTACTGTAACAAAAAGTAGAAGAGTATATATTCTATTTTTGACTATTTAGTTTAATATTATTTTCGACTATTTTATTTTTTACTTGGAAATACCTTGCAATTGAGAAGATGTTAGTTGTACTGTCTATGTACTCCCTCTTTTTTGTGTAGGTAACCTTACAATAAGTAGAGATATCGAAATCTATTAATACATGAAGTTTCATATAACGCTTAAATCCACCCTAATTTACAGTTTGGCCACAAACGACCTCAGTTTACTATGCAGCACAAATAGACTGAATCCAAAACTTTAATTTAACTTAGATTATATTGGTCTATTCAAACTAAATTAAGTATTACTAAATAAATATAATATATTAAAAATACTAGAAACATGGGACATAAGTTACTAGATAAAGACAACTGACTTACATCTAGACAGAACAGCCATTTGAAAAGTTTGAGGCCACACACGGTAAGTACTAGTCAATAATAGATCACTGACCTTTAACTAGCTACCTTACAAACAATAACTAATTGAAAACATGAAATAATAAGTTAAAAACAAACAAAACTGTCGAAGCATTTTTTATCTGTTCAAAACTCTCCCCGGATACTACCTACTGGTGGTTACGTCGGACTCGAACCTACCAAAAACCGCACGCCGTCTTAGATACTACTAGTCACGGCAGATGAGCCCAAAGCCCTGTCACCAAAAGGAGAGCGCACATTCCGTAGCGCGTCGCACTGCCACCCCAACCTGCTTCTGCTAGGATGATAGATGGCCTCACTGTCAATCACTCTGTAACCCCCCGCGCCTAAGTCGTTTACGGTACCGGGCCCGATCCCGCTCCACCATCTCCTATGCAAGTATAACTTGATCGCAGAAAGAAAGGTCAGAGTTCCAAACGCTCTCGCTGCGTGCCATGGGCGCAATGATGTTACCAAGCGATAGAATTTCCAATCCAAGTGTCGCCACGAGGTCACGGTTCTACTTCGCCCACGCCGGGTATTCTGCCAGCATGTAAAGCGCCGTGTCCACGGTCCGACCATCGCAATGCTGGCCTACATTAGCTCCCGTGATTCCTCTCGAACCACTCCTTCATAGCGAGTCTTACAACCGCCATAACGGCGTGTCCGAGGAAGTGCCATCGCTAACATTTAACATTAACTGATTTAAGTAAAACGATATGTTATTGATTTGTAGATATATTTGGCATAATTCATTTTCACAGCAGGTGGTCCCAAATCAGAAGGGAATCTATTAAAAATATAACTATATGTATAAGTTTTAATCATATTTACAATATCTCAAATAACTCCTGTGCATTCTTTTACATGTAAGTGCAAAGTCTGTACATTATAACCGGTGAAATTATAAGGCCTTCGATAGCAAATCAAGATTATTACTTCATATTTTAATTTATTCCTTTCCTAGGGCAGAGGGATCCAGCTTTTATTCCCGTTATTTATTTTTTTAGTAGTCAGTACTCACGATAAACCTTGATTTGATTACCTACTTGAATTTGTATAAACTAAATCCAGTGTAAAAAGGATTAAGGACCCGAGACTCCCACTACTGGGTCCTCCTCATGGGTCTCACTTCGATCCCCTAACCTCATCTTCTCCCACCCTTAGCAATTTTTATGCTATTTCTAAAACCCCTTCGCAAGTCAGGGCAAAATGTAGGTGTAGTCGCAAGTTTTTTATCTAATTAGATTTTAACACCCAGATTTTTCTATGTGGGTATCAACTGTTTTACATAGTTCTAATTTTATGTAGTATGGCAGGACGAATAAAACTGACGTTGCACGAAGCAATAAAAACTATTTTTGTTGAATGAGGTTAAGCTTCAAAAGTCCGCTTCGTCCATACTTAGTACAGTTTTTAACACGAGATACCCAAGAGAAAAAATAGTTGCTTAAAGCCATTTACACGTGTTTGTTTTATTGTGATGTCTTAAATGAATGTACATACATTTACCATTAATTTTAAAATCTTAATTATGTATACAATTCAAGAAATTGTTACTAACGAAGAATATTCAAATACTATGTACATAAGAAACTAGCATGCCTACCCATTTTATATTACAGCTGTCAATTTTCAATATTGCATGTATTTTAAAATAATAAATACCATATGAAAGTACAGCAAAACCTATACAATTTCACTTCACATCAACTTTATTTTAATATTAGTCATGTTTAAAAGTTCATCAAGTTTTAATTTAAAACTAAAACACCACAATATGATCAATTAACTCATTACTTCCCAACCATCGAAAAATTTAGAATTTTCTGTTCAAATTACAAAATAATTTAATTAATACAGTAACAAAAATAAATGTGAAGCAAAAAATTAAACTTATTTATTCTGGGGTCTGAATCAGCCTGTTCTATATGTATGACCTTGGGATTATATGATAAGAAAAATATATTATTACGATTTTAATGGTTATTTCACGTTTAGTAAAGGTCGCCCAACAATTTTAGGTAATTTGAAATAATACTTTTATTTATATAGCAATAATTAGCTATATAAAACAAACAACAATGCACTCTTAACGAGTACAAGATATATAAACTTTGTTATTATATATCTAAATAATGTCACTGTATTTTTTTATCAAAATATTTTTTAAAAGAAAAATAGTCATAAATGTTTGTTATTTACAAAAAAAAAGCTTAAAAAATTAACACCAGTTTAAGATAAAAATTGATAATCTGGTGTCCTAAAAATATGACAGTGGGAAATAATGAGTTAAAAACATTAGCACTAATAAAAATTTAAAACACAATTTTTTTCGGCACCATATACCTATCACAAATTTATGAGTAAAATCGAGTTCCCGATAAGAGTTTGTATTTGCCAAAATCTTGGCTCACACAAAAAATGGCTTAGTTTAAATCACTTCTTTTTTGCTTCCTTTACAAAAACCATGCCAATTTTCAATTCGCATTGTTAAAACTCGCACTAGAATAATAATATTGGTAACCTTCTTTTAACAAGTCGGTTTAGGACGCATTTACGAACACTTTCTAATTTTTCTGTGTTTATACATTTCTTTTGTAAGAACTAAAATCTATCTAAACATGTAATGCCAAAACTTGACCTTATAACACGGGCCAATCTCTAATATAGTTCGGTTTGTTCTTATCCATAAAAATTCTAACTAATAATATAAATGCACATGTGAGTTAGTTTATCACCTTTCACACTACATCCAAGAAAATACTGTTCGGCAGTTACTAAATTGATGGACTAATGGAGTAAGCGAAACTGTGGACGAAACTAGATTTTAGTTCTACAATAATGTCACATTTATTTCTGGATGTAATTTGAGTTTAGGTAAGAGTCCCGTGAATGCGTTTTTACAAAAATGTCATGTTACATTAAAATATTACAAACTACAGACATTATATATAAACCATGGAAAAATAACACATAAGTAACTATAAAGATCATGTAGATCTTATAGCCTGAAAAATAAAAACCCAAATAAACGTTTTGTAAGAACTTAAAAATCTAGCAATCTACGAATTTATGAGTTAGAATCAACATAATAGATTCGTTATAATCAATGAAATAGATTTGCTATGATATATGATAATTAACTTGTGAAATATCACAAAACAAAAAAAATTGTAGCGATTACGTTATCTACACAAATTAGTGAAAATTGTTTAAAAAAAATATTAAAAAAGTACCTGTCTTGTGCGCTACCTTATTTTTAATTGCTAATAATCAAATACAAATCACTTGTTTAAAGATTCATCATCATAATTAAAATTTAGTGCATAATATACAAACAAGTCATCATAATATAATATAATATGTATAACAATAATCACATGAGACATATTATTTTTGAAATTTCATTAATTAATGAATACACCTACGATAGCTGGTCTATCACAATACTAACTGACATCACTATTTTTAGTTAAATAAATTTTAATCAATTTTTTTTCACCACTTTCATTCTATTAATAATAACCAATCAAACTTAGTCCTGAATGTTAATTTTCCGTATAGAATGTTTCGGATAGAATAGCCGTGTACATTTATTTCTACATAGCAACCTGACATGTAGGTAGGAAGAAGTAAATCAATATAGGTAACTATACCAAACTAACCAATCGAAATTAGTATAAAATAAAGATTATTGAATAACAAATATAACAACATACGGATCACTATGAAAAAGAAAAGATAATAAAATTAATTTTATTAAATATATATCATGCCAGCTTTGCAATATTCAAACTTTCATAAGTATGTTCATTCCTTAATGAAATTAAAAAAAAATGTCTGATCCGGTTATCAAATGGGTGTAAATAGATCTTCACTGGCTCTTAGACCATATGGAGAGAAGATAAGCAATACCAACTACAACATTAAGAAGTGTCCGACAACACTTTTCATGTTCGGTTTAATGACAAATATTCAAATACTAAAAGAATTTATACATAATGTATAATGACTATTTCCTTTTTTATGTTACTGGATAGTCAAGATAAGTTCTCAAATGTAACTAGAGACCATTATCAGTATAGCGAGTGAAGCTAAGTAATACCATGGTTGTGTAGATGAAGGTTTGACATTTTAAATATTGAGATGTATTAAGTCAGTATTGCATGCAATTTACTCCTATATTTAATCACATCATATTTGTACATAGGGTCTCTCTTTAAAAAGGAGATTTTAACCTATTATACCACGCCGGCCAGAAGAGTTGGTATAGGGTTAATATCAAAATTTTCTTGTTTTTTTTCTTAGGAGTTTTTTTTTTCTGTCTACATTTAATATTTATGTTTTATTTTAAATTCCTAGTTTACAATTTTTTTATTACCCCGTAGCCCTTGGTTAACATGCTACAACTACGTGTAATGCTAATAGCTGCCCTCAACAATATATATAATAAAAAATTATAAGATTCAATTCAGATTTTATGTGATTTATTATTTTGAGTGATGGTACTAGTTCTGTTGTTGCGTCACTTATCTAAATTCTATTTTAGGGTAGTGATTTCCAAAATGTTTTTATGTATCTATTTAGATTTATATATTTTTAGTCTGACATATATATCGAAGTTTTTCGTACAACAGAATTGGCACCAATAAACGTTGACCACTTGATTACAAATAGCAGACTTATAAAAGAAAAAAATTAAACTACCCTATTCCACATTAATGATGACGTACACGATACTTTAGAATAGCTTTCGTAAAAAAATAAAGGTAACGAATAAATCAAAGTTTACTATCGTGAATTTTTATTGCTATTGTTTTGAATAGAAAGTTAATTAAATATGAATGAGCAAAACAACACAATGAAAATTATTATTCATGGACATCACAATATATTTTTATTAGGAACTGTATCTAATAAAATACTGTAACAAACTTTATACATCAGATTCCATTCGAACTAAGAAATCTGAACCATATGCAAACACTCAAGTGATTGTTGGTAATGAGTTGCTATGTGTAATGAGGTCGCATAACTCACTCAATTATTTTACAAATTGAACAATTAATTTTTAATTTTTCTCTTTGTGATTAAATAAAATAGGCATATATTCTACGCCAATTGCATCGACACTTCGTTGTAATTATATTAAAATAAACCCTATCTAGAAGAAAATACAAACTACAATGACTTTTTCCAATCAAATTACACCACTTTACAAAAATTCAGATAAAAATATAACCCGTAGAACCCAGGTATTATACCCTAATATTATCGTGATTAATTATCTAATTCATAAGTAGCATATTACACTGAATACCAGAAATACGTACATTGTATTCATACCTAATACAAAGATATAAACTTAAGTATTAATATCGTCACAAATCCAACTTAATTTTAAGAACTTTTAGGGCATCCCTTCCAGAGTTTACTTTCTATCACAATAACAATAAAAGTTCATAACTAACACTTATTAATTGTTATACATTTATGGTCGTAACACAAGCATACAAACAAGTCCAAGAACGAAAGAGAATACCAGCTTAAGGTTTGATCCAATGTGAAGCCAGTCTGGCCACTGTGATTTGATGACCTCCTCAGGTTGCGTAGGCAGTATGAGTGCTGCTATACAACATATACTTACTGCAATTGCGACTACATTTACTGGTTGTTGTTCTCTGAAACAGACACAAAGAAATATCAAAACAGAGGTATAGTATAGTTTTTGTGTGACTAATTTCTGTCAAGTGTTGATTCTAAATTTATTCTAGGACACACATACACATTTACGTAACAAAAACAAATTTCCTGAATCGAAACTGCTTATGTATATAATGTGTGTTCCAATTGTGTACACCTGCATACATACTTTATTATTTGTAATATAAATAAAATGTTAAATGAATGTATGTCTGAATTCATAAAATTATGTACAGAATATGAAATTGCTAATATAATTATATTGTAATCCAATGTGGCTTTTACAAGGCAAAAAAATTACTGTTGTCAAATTTAATTACTAATGTCCTTTCTGTGCATTGGTCTTCACAGGGCCTACAATTACGATTTTGAATATTTCATTGATATTGCACACTGCCAAGCAAAGGCTTTGCTCCACAACTACCGATTTTGGAGCCGATTTACTGAATTTTGGAGAGTAATTTTCAATATCGGCTTTGCTTGTTGTGGTGCACAAAGGAGACAATCTTCAATTGCACCTAGTTGCCACAAATGAAGATTAAATTCTCTGTCACAGCTAGTTGCAAAACGATACAAGCTATGTTCTCAAAATAGGCATTTTTTACTTGTTGATTTAAATAGGGCCTTCACAGGCATGTGAGGACAAGCACATAATAGATTAAAAGTACTGTGTACCCCTGAACAAACCAAGTTACTGGACTGGTAGATCAGACTAGACAGTAGAAGTACAATGACTAGGCACAGCAACATAGAGTGAATTTTAGTGCATGTTGATTGTTTAAAGCACTGTGTGTGGTGGTTTTTGTGGCCAGTTTTCTGCAGATATTTCCTTTATAATTCAGGGATTTGTTCTCTGCTGACAAAAATCCCTTGTCTGAGTAGACCCTTATAGTACTTCATATTTTAAACAACTACTTAAAATAACCAACGGTTTGTTAACATCTTTCACACAAAAAGATTTATATCAATGGGTAACTGCTAAGGCTTAACCGACATGAGACAACACCTTAAGAAGTTTTAGTAGATACCTGTGGTATATAGGGCGCTGACTTGCGGAGTTGATATTTTCTTCAATAGGCCTCATGGGAGGTATTCGTGTCACTATAGGGTGAAAACTATCACCTATATTTTCAAGGTTTACATTTGAAGGTTCACCTTCAATGAGTTTTGTTAATATATCTCGTTTCCCCAATGCCTGTGTGTGAAAATAAATTAATATTAGTTTATTTGGTTACTTTCATGAAAGTTTGTATGGTTGAAAACTTAAGTAATAAGTCAATCTAAAGACCTCTTGGATGGTAATAATTGAAAAATTTAAGTATGCTGTGCTGTGCTGTGCTGTGTAAAGTCTACAGTCTAAATAAAGAACAATGTCAATGGTCATTTTTGGAGTATGCAGGTCAGATGATGTTCATTGATTATCTTGTAATTCGAGTGATACAAATATGGTGATAAAGTGGCAACAGGATTATGTTATGGAGCAATTTTCAATTATAGTCTCTAAATGAAAAAAAAATATATGAAAACTAGGACACGGTATTGAGGTAATTAATTTATGACACGTACCTGCTGGGTGTTTTTATCATACATTGTTATCCTGAATTTTTCTATGGTGTCGCAGTGGGTGACAGACGGCTGTGTGTAACGAACTACAATATCTATACAGCTTTGTGGGGAGATCACACCCTCGGGATCGATCACTGTGAACTTGTTCGGGGAAGTGCATAATACTGTAAAAAAACATGCGTAGTGAGTATAAAAAAAAACATGATTATTACGACACGTTTTACAATCGCATACAGACCTTTAAAATTAACTGAGAAATCATAAGGATTATACACAGTCAATAGCTGTTTGTGAGTGTGCCGAGCATTTAAATAAAATTCTAAGGACACTGGAAACACGAACACGGGGAAGTTTTTCATTTTTAATTTAGTTTGTGCAAACAACACAATAGAAAACAATAACAATTTCGTGATCACACTGACACTGACGTTTAGTGTTGCCAACAGTCGGACTATTTCTCCTTAGCAGATTCGACACCTTAAACTACCAGAAAATACTACAAAAATTGATTATTCTGTTCGCAAAATCTTCCACTAAATGCTTTTATAGTTCTTACGAAAGGCACACTGCCTTGTCATTAGATGTGCCGGTGATTTAGGCATAGTCTAGCGCGTGGTCCACTGACACCTCCTACATCATGTGAAATGACGTAGACATCGGATTTTTTTGTGCAGGGTTTTATCGTTGGAGTCGATTGGCCTACGATATTTTATATTGTAGGTAATTTATACCTAGACGCAGAAAAAGTAATTTTGCTTATCACGCAACTATTTGGTCCGGACGAGAATCAAACTCACTGGCAACAATTACATAACAGTGAGACTAATATTACATTTATACTTCTAATAAATTGTCCACATCACCGTGGAAATAATTTCTTTGGGTATCTTCAAAATAATTCCAGTATGTGGTACTCCTTTAATATATTTAACATTGGTAGAAAACAACAGACCGAATTTCTAACGACTATTGGTTTGAAAGGAATCATTCTTCAATTCTCTTCTACTTAACTGGTTCATCAAACCAAGTGTCTGAATTATATCATTACTCTACTTAGATTTAATATTGTCAATTTTGATGCCACTTGTACCATCAAAAAGATCATCCTATCTGGTCGTTCTAACGCAATGGATTGTGATAACTTTAGCCCTAGGGTGATAATTATCACCTTGGATTACACACGTTATTGACTCCTCTCTCGACTCTGGAACATTTTTTTCACTTTTGCACAAAGCCTATTTCATGGTATTGCCTAAAATTAATAATCTGTCTCTTTCTAAATACTTCCGTCAAATTTCCACCCTTCCTTATCGAAGATTCTTGAGATTCGTTACCATTGCGTATTTAATCGTATGTTTTTTCTAGTTATTTACGATACCTTAAGTTGTAAAAAATACTAGTCGAGAAATAATATTGAAGGTGAAATAGTTCTGTAAATCACGCGGTTTCGCTCGTGTAGAATTTAGTCTGCCACATTAAGTTTCGTAACAGATCAGTTCAATTAAATATTTTTTTAATAAAAAGTATCCTGTTACTTCTGATACCTCCAGGAGCATGTGTACAATATTTCATGATGATCGGTTAAGTAGCTTTCGCATGAAACTGTAACAAACAAACTTACAATCGCATTTATAATATTAGTAGAGATGTTCATAAGAAAGTAGTTGCCATGGCAGGTACGTATTTAGAGATATCAGTTATGTGATTTTAACCATTTTAAATCGAACTTTTTTACGTTTTTGTTCCTATCCAGATAAAACTATTTTATTGATTATTATATTATTTTATAAATTCTGAAGTGCCTACTTTATTTAAAAACTGAAATGAAAACAAGAAAAAGGTATTTATTTAAAGCGAACTAGTCATAAGTGATATTGTTTGAACTAATAGAACAAAATAAAGACCTAAAAACAATTTTAAAGTGGACCAAAAAGCGTTTGCAAGCGATACCTTAGAAACGACTTGCTGGTGGTCGAGGCAATGGACTGCATAACAATATCATCAGCCAGTGATAGTGAAACAGTCTGGTGACGATAGTAATATGGATGACTGTGATTCAGGCAATTACAATAGTATGTCTTTAATTAACCCAATTGATAAACACTATCATGTTAATAATATACAAAACTAAAAAAAATAAGAACAACTGTTTAATTTAATGTACTTTAATATCTGTAACTACGGGTTGTTTGAAATCCAATAGTAAAAGCAAAGGTAGCAATCCGTCTCATGACTGCAGCGCCACGTTTGAGGGACTTCTTTTCGTGAGACGGACTATAATGGTAGTGGCAGACTAGAGATGACGTGATCTAATAAAATTTTACTATGAACTACGACAAATAGTGGACCATTAAAGACTTGATTTGATGAGATGAACTACATATAAATACCGAGTATGTCGGTCGCATTATGCATTGAATATGTATAAGAATTTCACAATTTAAAAACTAAATGAATGAAATAATATTTCAATTTAGCGATTACGGAGGGGCTCGTCGCTCAATAGTAATCGCGTATTGCAAAGTTAAGCAATCTTAGCCATATCAGACTATTAAGGGTAACTTTTCTTGGCATATTGAGACCCCTCCGTATCTTAGACAACGGTCTTTCTACAGAATGATTTAATATCGTATCTTTTAACTGGGTCTTTTTTCCAACTTAAGTTGAGGTCGGATTTAAGTCTGCTATGATACGACTGCACTTCGATTCCTTTTATGCAGAATTCGACCAACACAATTTAAGTAGTTACAAGGCGATATAGAAATTCTGTAGACAGACTATAATCGGACTTTTATTGGGCTCCAACCCAATCCCTAAAGAATTCAGCGTCAAATAGGATTTTTCATAATAAATACAAAAATTGGTGTCATGTATTCACATATTTTAATGGTATAAAATAGCAGAACGTCTGTAATATGTGTACGCTATTAATAAGAAATTGAAGACAAAGCAATTTTGTACGACTTTATCAGTAAGTAAATTAAATAAAGTATGTAAATTCCAAATATTACTTAAGCGAAGACTATCGAATTTAGTCAACTGAAGGCGAAGTTATGGGTATAGAATTAACTAAGATTAAATCAGCGCCATTGTTTATACTAAAAACTGCTACTGATTATTTTTATGGCGTTACATTTAAACAGTGTCCTTCACAATCTCTATGTACATTTACTAAAAGCTAAATTTAAATAGTCTAAAAGTTATTTAAATAATTTACCTACATAATTTCTACACATAATTTAGGAACAGCCAACCACGTACTTTTGAGAGACATTTCGTCCAAAAGTTTTTTACCATAAGATACAGGGATCCCAAAAACGTAAGTTTTTTTTATTATTTTTCTGGCAACACACGTACGAATATTAACTTGGCCTTGACTTTTGGAACCACTGTATTACATGCAAAGCTTTTCACAAATGAAGGATAATGCATTTAAAATAATACCATTAGTATTTTCCCATTGGACTATAAATAGTGCAGTGTCTACATATAATATGGTATATGGGTACCTTTTTGGTGGCACATGATCACCTTTCTACAGAATTTAAAAAGGTTTTATGAAGGTTAGAACCGTGAGCAAGACTGGGTCAATATTCTCCTCCATATATCTATATCCACATAATACTACAATAAAATAAATATATTTCGATTTTATTGTATAAATATTTGAAGGAGCTGCACAGGTCACACATAGTCATACATATCACTTTTCACTCTAAATAGTCCAAAGCTATTTCAGTAATGTACACAAGGTACTGAAAAACTACAACACACAATTTAAATAACAGTATTATACAGTTTAAGGGTGAATAAATTACTGGTAATGTTTGTCAACATGTTTTGTTATATTTTATTCTTTATAGCAAGTAAAGTGGTTGATGTAAATCATATATCATTTGATTTATAAAAGAACGTTACTACCGTCGCCACAATATATCTATTCACCCTCTTTACTGTACAAGCAGTTAGGTTAATAAATTAGTTTTTACTATTCTAAACATCTTAAGACTTTAAATATAATAACGTAAGGTTTAAAAAAACTAGCCTTAAACTTAGAATTTTGAAAGGCACTCTGACACATTTATTAATTTAAATTGAGAAAAACTAATAAATCAGCTTAGGAGTGGTAGAGTAGAAGGATTCAAAATTGGTACACTGGTATTAAAAACAAAAAGTCTGGAAGGTTTGTTACGCCAGAAACGTCTCAACAGAAAAGTTGCCACAAGTACATGTCCCAAATAGTTAATTTAAGCACAAAAGTAGAATCTTAATTTTGGAAATATCTTACGTATTTTTTTTTGTGATTTACAGACCGATTAATGATAAAAAAATAAAAATACAGTGATGCCTCTGCTCTAACATCCATTAAGTGCTATTATTATTAGTAAATAAATATTACTATAATAGTTTTAAGGTACGATTTAAAAGATATATTAGAAGCACACTACACTAATTATTAATAATAAACTCGTTATAGAAACTGGTACCTCCTCACTGAGATTTAGTATTAAAAAGTAGTAAGTATGTATACAATTAAAACTTACCAACAGTCGTTTGCTTTTAATGTATAATATACGTACATTTATTTTTACCACACGTTGCAAAAATGAAACACTGTAACTTTAAGCCTAGAAAATACTATACGTACTTTTAAGACAATAAAAATACAGTATTTTAAAAATAGTATGCAATATTAACCTTTAAAGTGTGTTACTTTTCGCCACGGTCTCGGGCTAAATTTTTGCACGTAGTAACTATTAACTCTATCACCAGATCATTTTGTCATAATATTCAGGACTTGCATAACTCAAAGTAGGATCTACAGAAAACGAGTCATAAGTAGGAAATTCACCAACTTAAACTACGTTGCAAATTATTTAAAAGAACTTATTACTCAAAGAACAATTTTTGAATTGAATAGACGAACCCATAAAAGTTAAAAGCTTATTACAATGCACTAATTACTACAGATAATTGTTTACTGTATAACCTAAAACTTGAGTTTGTAGTCCAGTCGCTAATAATATTGAACGAGGAAGACTTTTATTTTATTTAAATATCTTCGTGTCTACCTATAATTAAAACCTAGAACTGAAGCAGTTAGTAAAGTTTTTAAGCGTCCAAGTACAAGAGATCAAATAGTTCATTATTGGTAAGGGTATAACATGGCCACGGCTGGATCTTCCGTCTCGAAAGTGATGAGTACGTCTTTAAACTTGTCTAGTAGCTGCATTAGTTGCGATCTGCTCACATTCTCCATAAACATTATTTCTTCTAAATGCTGTTCGCCACGGAAGTAGCCTGAAAGCAAATATGTAATATTTAGGTTACGAGAAAGTTACGGTTATGTTATCGTATTAGATTTTGAATTAATTCCATATGATTCCACTGTGGATTTCTTAAAGTTAGGTGGATATTTAGCACCTAAAGTAAATATATATGCATCTTTGACAGTCTTATATTATAATTTCAGCCAAATTCACTTACTAAAGTTAAAAAAAATTTAGGGTTTCAAAAGCAAAACGGATATTATTCAGTTTTTAAAATAGTGTTAATATTAGGTAAATTCAATGTCTTCTGACGTAAGCATAACGTATTTGTTATTATGTGTTTATTAAACTTTCTTAAGTTTTTACGCTGCAATTAGTGTAACAGAACGAATCTTTAGTATGTCGATCCTGAGCCCAAAAATATACAGAAAAGCATAAATCGATCGAAACTGAAAATCTGTGTCTTGTTCTGTTCTTGTGATCCTTTTCAGATAGACTAAAAACGACGCGCAGGCAAAAATATTTTGTTTCAGATCACGAATTTAAAGAATAAAAGATAGGAGAATACAGCAAATTATATTGCACAACAAAAACGTCTTTTAAATATAAATTTTAGTATAGTAACATAAGGATTCTTTAAAATCAAGAGATATTCCAATTTAGAACTCATTTCGGTTTATGTCATGAGATATGTAAGTGCTTGAGATAAATTTGTGTTACTCAACAATTTTATAATGTCAAAACTAAAAACAAGTTTCTCGAATTTTTTAGAATAGGAAATATGCACATGACACCAAAATTATATACAACAAAATATAGACGACAAAATATTTTATTTGTAAGCTTTATTGCTAAAGAAACTTATTTATACAGTTATTTTTGAAATTTATCTTAATTTAACAGTGAAATTTAATAATCAAAAAGCGACTTTTTTAAATTTCATACAATCAACAAGGTGAGACAAAACGTGACGTCAATTCACAATCGACATAATCTGGCAGTAAGTTGATTTGTATGGTTTCTGGTGATTATCTGGTGAATTATTTATTTTCTATTAAGTTAAGTGTTTCATTCCTAGGTTATCTGTAGATGGATAAATACGACGACTTGAAGGTGACTGGCAGCGGATGGATGTGAATTGCCCAAGACCGGGATCGGTGGCGTCCTTGGGGAGACCTTCGTTAAGCAGTGGACGACGATAGGTTGATTGATGAAATCAAACACTTCAAGACTGACTGAGAGTAATCTGACGTCATAGAATAAACGCGCCAAGATGGCCGCATTTAAATCACCCCAAAATGGTAGTGATTTTAATATTTATTTTTTAGCTTAATGGTTTGTATTTCAGACGTGTTACTTTTAATTTTAGTGTAGTAAATAGTATTATCAAAATTTTAAAAACAAAAATACATACATATTCCCTATTTCGACTGGTTAATCAGCTGTTAAAATCGGGCTCGATTGCAATATACTTTCTTATTAGCGTTTCAAGTGAAACACCAATCATGGATCAGATACTATTTTTCTAAAGGAAACATTAACGTAATTAAAAATTATCTTTTCGTAAGTTATATTTAGGTGCTCTATCAAATCGCAGATTCTATAAGTTAACTTTTGTTATGTTAAATAAAACAAGTGCAATTAATAATAACAATTTCACACTAAACAGTCTGATCTCAAATTAGGCAGGGTCTGTATTGTGGTAACAAGCCTCTTAATTAATATACATTTAGGGTGTCCCTTAAATTTCAAGTTCGATATTTTTTTACGCATACCTTCTTAAAAGTTTCGTAATAACCCTATATTGTCTAGAAAAAAATATTAGTTAGATATATAAACGATAACCCGTGCCGACTTGCTATTTAAACTTGTCGATACAAGTTGCTTAAGTACTGCCCAGTGACCTGTTACGACATGTTTTATTTGCCATTTCGTACGTGATTTTTGAGACTATTAATGTGCTTCATTGTTTAGTGCGTAAACATGTCGGTGGAATTACGGAGTGATAAACAAAATATTTTTCTTATCGGATTGACTAACTACCAAATAAATGGTGCAAAATTACCATCTAATCGACAAGTTCTCTCAGTCCTATTTTACAATATTCGTGAGGTTAAATTGACTGTTAGTGAAAGTGCAAATCTTGTGATTAGGGAGTGCATCATATATTGGGAAAAAGCAAGAATTCCAACAAGGGCATTTCCTAACTGCGTGAAGAAACTTATTGATTTATATCATGTTTGGAGAGAGTTGCAAAAAAATTGTAAGAAAACTCAGATTACGTTTAAGAGTCGTGAGAACAATTTTATAATTAATCTTGATAATTTGTTTGATATTGCACATGCTGATGCTTTTGAGAGAATGAAAATAGAGGAAGATAAATTATTTTTAATGAAACAGAGAGAGCCAGGTCGACCGGGATGCTTAGGTGGTGTAGATAAAAAATTGGCGGAAAAAGAACAAAGATCTAGACAACGACGATTGGAAGAAGAGGAAAGGATTGTAAGACAAAGAGAATCACTAGCTGTTGCATCTACTTCCACCACAAATAACTTAGACAGTGTAGAAGATTCAGACGAAGAACAGATCTTGAATTCTGAACTCAGCTTGCCGGACGTTCCCTGCCATGAACAAAGTTCAAAAAGAGGTAGAAAGAATCTTATAACACCTAAACTAGTTGCAGCTTTAGATCGATGCCAGTTAAGCATTAGAGATACCGTTTACATTCTTAATGCGGTGGTAGAAGGGCTTGGTCTGAGCAGCGATGATTTCTGTATTAACAAATCCTCGATTCAGCGAATTCGTACTGAAACTAGAAAATCAAGGGCAGAAGCAATAAAATCTAACTTCCAAAACAATGTACCCGACATAGTCACAGTCCATTGGGATGGAAAACTATTACCGGGGTTGGATGTACGGAGTTCAAAAGAATAACGCTTGCCAGTTATAGCTTCATTTGACGATAGAGAGCAGCTTCTTGCAGTGCCGAAACTAGAAAGTTCTTCTGGAAAACATCAAGCGAAGGCTGTATCAGCAGCTCTCTTTGACTGGAACCTTTATGATAAAGTGTGTAATGTGCTGCGACACAACAGCTTCCAATATGGGCCGTTTCAATGGAGCTTGTGCTATTTTGGAGCAAACTTTAGGAAGAGAACTGTTGCTTTTCGCCTGTCGTCATCATGTTTATGAATTGGTCCTAAAAGCTGTCTTTGAAACCAAGATTAAGCAAATTACTAGTAGCCCAGATATTCCGATGTTCAAAAAGTTCCAAGAAAATTGGAAAAACATTGATTGTACTAAAATTGAACCATCTCTTAATTTCGTAAAAGCACGGGTTGCCGAGACAGACATTCAAGCGTTGTTACTATTTTATAAGGCAGAATTAGATAAAGGTTTTGTAAGAGATGATTACCGCGAATTGGTCGAACTGTGCGTAATATTTTTAGGAGGAGACACAGAGGAAAAATTAAAACTAAGGCCCCCCGGAGCTATACATCAGGCACGCTGGATGGCGAGAGCGATCTATTCTTTAAAAATATGTTTACTTCAGTCACAATGCAGAGTAACTGTGAAGGACAAAAAGGCTCTACAAGATGTTTGCTTATTTCTCGTAATATTGTATGTTAAACCTTGGCTCGAATGTACAGTGGCGACCAAAGCACCTAATCAAGATTTGCGCTTCTTGA
Source organism: Hypercompe scribonia (assembly GCA_949316085.1). Lineage (NCBI taxonomy): Eukaryota > Metazoa > Arthropoda > Insecta > Lepidoptera > Erebidae > Hypercompe > Hypercompe scribonia. The sequence goes on along the minus strand of OX438981.1, from coordinate 9,031,338 downwards.
AGATGTTAAAAGAGTATGAAAAAGTTGACGCAACAATTTCTAAAGCTTCTATAAGCAAGTTCAGCCATCACTTGTGGTATTTATGTGAAGAGACAGTCATTCTATCACTATTTGATGATGAAGTTGACAACCAAACTAAGAAGAAGATGATTGCCAACTTCAACAGGGACAAAATCTCGGATTTTAGCAAACGCTATGACCCGTCGAAGGAAGAACTGACTCAAAAGTTGTTTGGTAAGTTAAATTGACTTTTTGTTGGATTTCAATTTCTATGTCCAATACTTATTTATTTATTTTCAAAATTGTTGTTGATTTTTATTTGTTATTTAACTTATTTTTCTTTTTTTTTAGACAAAGCACTGGATGATTTCGTATCGGAAAAGAGCAAACAATTTTTATCACGACTGCAGATCGACGACAGTTTTCTAAAGGAAGATGTATCTTCTTGGAATAACAATGCTGCTTTTCTGGAGGCTAAAAGAAGAATAAGTTATTTGAGAGTTGTAAATGATACTGCTGAAAGGGCTGTTAAATTAATGCAAGATTTTAACGGACTTATCACGGCTGAAGAAGAACAAAAACAGTTCTTGCTGCGCTGTGTCCAGGAACATCTAAAATTGTATCCAGACTGTAAAAAAACTACTCTAAAAAGAAGTTACCCTGAATGATTCTTATTTCTTTATGTTTTTAATTAAAGATTAATGTTCATCTAATTTATTATTTAATTTTATTCACTTAATTCATTGCATTTATAGTGAAATTATAGCAGACTGAAATTTTAGGACAAAACACGTTTTTTACTAAACTTTGAAGCTCGGTCGGCACTGGTTGCAATTATGCTAGATTGATAAAATTTTATATTTAAGTATCTTATAGCATTAGTAAAAATTATAGAGGGTATGCATTTCGAAATTCGAAAAAAAATTTTTATTTGTCATATAAGGGACACCCTAATATACATATATGTTTTTAAATACATTCACTCTATAGATAAATTACAACCAAAGGCAATAAATAATTAGTTGTCTACCTTTTTTGTGCAGTTGAGCTAACAGCAACAGATCGTCAGTATTATTCGAAGCGGGTATATTGGCGAGTGCACTACGTTCCTCTGGAGTGAATGTGTCCAATAATGATTCAGTGGTTGGCGGCTCGTTCGAAATTCTACACGCGTCTACTATGTCACAACTCGCTGGCACGTTCCATACAGTTGGCTGTTGGAAACTGGAATAAATTATGTACATATATATTTTACCATTATGTGTCTTTTGAAGAATTGTAACATAAAATTTATCTCTGTATAATCAAGTCTTTGTAGTCCACTGTTGGGCATAAGCCTCTCTTTAAAAAGGAGGTTTCGTTTTTTTAAGATTTATAATACAATTTTTATTTTAACGTATATTATAATCATCCGCCTAGCTTTTCTCTAACTAGATTGGAGTTAGTTTTCAGTCTACTACGAACGAAATGTCTGAACTTTGATTTCCTTACTTGAAGAGACTGCTATCAGACCAGTTTGAGATTTACGGATTTGACGCCGGTGGGATATAAAATTTTTTGCCGCCCCTACTAACTCAAGCATTTCAATACATCGAGTCAGTCACTACTTACAGAAATTTTTATTTTTTATGATTACAAAAAGTAAAATAGCCAAGAATTTCTACAAAATAATAATAAATAGCCTCACACATCTCACACGTGGCTGTCTGATTAAAAATTAGGCAGAGCCTGCGCCATGGTAACCAGACTGCTGTTAAATATACTTAAATACATAGATATTATACATAAATTACATCCAGACGCAAAACAAATAATCGTCCTGATCACACAAATGTTTGTCCTGGGTGGGAATCAAACCCACCCACCTTACGGCTTTGCAGTCAAAATGATTAAAGACAATGTTCTATAAGAATACGTGTTCATTACTAATATTAGCTACTTCAAAAAGGCTTACCTCATCTCACTCTGAAATTTCAAATTTAAGGACACACCATTCTTCTTTTCATTTCCAGTATGCATAGTTTTTATACGTGGTGATATATCTTGATCACTTTCGAACTTATCATCATCACTACTGATATCTTTATTCCCACTGTTCACTGTACCTTCGCTATCTTTCAAGGAAAGATCTGACAGCCTAGACGAAAGCTCCTTCTTTTCCGTTTCTAATTTATCTACATCGACTTTGGTAATATCTGTTTGGTCTTTCTCAACAATATCTCTGTTTGTATCGTCATTATTACTCTTACTCAAGTTATTTGATATACCACTGTCAACTGAATTTCCTTGTATTTTCTTCTGTGTTACATCTTTATTCGTATCACAACCACTTTTCTTGGACAGTTTTATTCCATCGACCGCATCGACTCCATCGTCGAATGAATGATTAGCAGAATCAGTCTCTTGAAATTTATCGTGCTTTGTATGTTCAGATTCGATGACTATAGGTTTAGTGTGTGAAAAATCTGTTTGATTTAGGTTATTTTCTGTGGGGTAGTCTTCATCGGAGTCAGGGAATATGCCGCTATTTTCTCTGGGTTCTACTGGTTCAGGCACGTTAAGTTGCACTTGGTTGAGAGAAGAGAATGAAACGCTGCAAGACTGGTTGTAGACATCATGTTTCTCGCAAAAGTATTCCTTCCCATCTGTAAAACGTAATAGCTTCATTAAAAAAAATGTATTGATGCTATATATTATCAAAGTAGGCAATGAGAGCTGCGTCTTTTTGCAAGCGATAGTGATGTTATATTTTTTTACAGAACAGTTCAGTGTTTATCATCATGATATATCGCAGTTTACTGCTGGACATCATTGTCTCTCTAATTGCACGTCACTTGCTTTGATCCTTGGCTTTTGCATGCAGCTCCTACTAGTTTTTGCGCAAATCGTCACTCTTAATAGGCTGTTGGCACTCTGCATCGTGGTCGCGGTCAGTGTTATAGTTTGAAAATCATCATTTTTATAACAGATCATCATTGTGTAAAACAAATATCACAAGTATAATTTCTCACCCGGGTCACGTCCCCAGTGAGGAGAGTTGAACTGCACGTAGGTATGTAACTGCAGTAGCAATCTCCTCCTAAGCAACCAAGCGACACACCTTGCCAGTCTCGCGCCGCTACCGCCTCCTCCGCAACCATTACGGGACACATACCACAAAGGAGCAGGAAGGGAGAATTCACTTAGCATCTGTGGGACAAACGTTCGGTTAATTAGACGCTGTAAGTAAATTGTATATCCAATTCTAAAAACAACAATTTTTCTATCATTAGCAAATAAAACTGACTTAAATCTTTTATATTTAATGTTGCGATGTTTGGTTTTTAAACAAAGTTGTGATTCAAATGGTATTATGACTCTTTTGAAATTTTTAATAGTTCCCAACATGTTTTAATTGATCACAATACGTTCTATTTACACACTACGTTTCCGGCTCTCGGGAACATTTTTGCTGTATACCTTGCAACGTATGCACAATTTCATATTGATCGGAGCACGTGAGCTAACAGAAAACCAAAACTGAAATTTGAATAATATATTATACATTTTTTATAAGACTATATTACCCACCTGTAGCAAACATAGCCCCGGAAACTCCTTAGCAAAGTCTTCAACCAACGGTGAATGTATATGGACATTAGCACCAGGTGCGACGACATACACGTTGCTCTCACACAATGGGTAGATTACAGTGGCTTTCGCCCAATACACCAAATGACCTGTGAGCTGCGAAACCTGAAATTACGACAATATACTCAATTACAGTTTCATACTTAAAGAGATTCATCAACAGACTTCAACAGCTCAACGCTGAACATAGGCCTCTCCTTAGCAAAGAGGTGTTAGCCTACTATACTCGTATATACATACCATCTTTTTTTTTTTTTTTTTTTTTTTTTTTTTTTATTAAAAAAAGACAACGCCCGCATTAGGAATAAATCCTGTGTCGCAGGGGACTTTACAAACATACAAGAAACGGACACAAAGAACACCCAAACTCAGAACAACAATTTGTGGATCACACAAAGTGTTGTCCCATGTAGGATTTGAACCCACAACACTCAGCGAAGTGGAGAGCGGCGTGGCGACCGATTAAACCACTAGGCCAAACCATGCTGGCCAGACGAGTTGGTATAGGGTTTGTTTTAAGTTTTCTTCCTTAGAGATTAGTATGGCTCATTTCTTTTGTGCCATTGCACCTGAAGAACATTTATTGTGTAAATCAAGTTCTTGTCTTGTATTCTGTTTTCATTTCTGAATTTTTTTATTTTACATTCAATGTTTTTATAATTTTTAATTTTTTGTTTTATATTCAGTTTTCTTGGTCACTTAAAAGTACATTTCTTTTTCCTGTTTGATTTTTCGGTAATTACTACAAATGGTAAAATAATAAATATTTAAAAATACAATAAATAAAAACTCTGCTTTACCTGTTTCAATGATAAGTCAGCTTCTATAGCGAGCGTTTGCAAGCTCTTCAGCGGACTATAAAGCTTAATCAGTCTTAGAAGCGCCGAACTACAATCCAGCGGTATCGAGGCTAACAAATCATTTGGATTTACCTGAAAAATGAAAAGTAAATAAGTATAGTTAAAATAGGGTCAACAAAGTTCTGCTTACGGGTTACTGAGTTAATCGGAAATCATTTCATATGTTTTCGATTTCTTTCGATCTTTTCTTGATATGTAAGCAACTGGGTACGATGTTTATTTTTTTTTAACGTATCAATAACGACGTCTAGACCTACATCATGTAGAACTGTAATCTTCAATCTTTAAATTTTAATCTTACAGGTGCTATTTTGTATTCAAAAAATGGGACCAAACGGTAAATACAACACGTAAGATTAAAAAAAAATACAAATCAGTTTTTAAATGGTGGAGTTTTGAACAACAATAAAAATACTATATTTGAAAATTTCTGAACACTATAAACACTAACCTTATAACTACAGTGCATTTAATTTAAGAGGTACCATTTGACGTTTCATAAAATCATGGAATTTCAAAGCTACTTCTAATTTTATCACATTTACAATTCTTTATAACTAAGCTTAAATCTTTAAAACAAAGCAAATATATTAATATTTATCCAACTGATGTTTTCTCTTCAGACGTCATTTCAAAGTCAAGTAGTTATATAGGTCCTTTATCATATTATTTTGACTTTCAAAATTCACTTTTTCACTTCCACAATTCATAATTGTTAAATTGTACAAATAATCAAACTTTTAACAACTTACCGTTCGCAATTTAAATGTTTTTTAGTATTTCATATTTAAATTTCAACTAACATCCAACTCACTGATAACGCATAATTAAAATAAGTTTTTAGTAGTGGTTTTAATCGAGAGGGCATTCACTTTACTTTAACAATATGTAACATTTCTATTTCAGGACGCTCTACATGTCTAGTACGTAAATGCGTCAAATTTAAATCGATTTGTAAATATAAGCAAATGATACTGATAATCGGATATTGTAAGAATCGATTTTTTTGGTAAACTCTTTTCTTCAATCTGTCAGAACTGTCACACGGTACGTTTTATATTCGATGGGCTTTAACATACAGTCTTTTTAACAAGAACGTGACCGGCATTATTCAGAAAAAATAAATCAGGTTTTTTTTTACGAAATATTTTATTGAAGTACATAATGTTAGCTTTTCCACAGTCACTCAATAATTTGTCCAATCGTCGTCATTATTTACTATAGCTTCACCTTTTTTTTTCAAACTTTTGACAAGATTTTTCGCGTACTCCGATGATAAAGACCGCCATATCTTCCTAATTTGATAACACAGTTGCTTCTCCGTGAATGCTGGCCTTCCTCTTAATTGCATTTTAATGTAGGACCACACATTTTCTATTGGATTCGCATCTGGAGATATTGCCGGCCACACCAAGGTAGTGATATTATTTAGCCGTTTCCACTCACTGCACAATTTACTGCGATGTTTTGGATCATTGTCTTCTTGAAGTACCCCGGTTGTTGAGTCTGACCCAAAAAACTTTTTTGCAGATCTCATTAGGCATTTTTGATAAATTTTGCACATTCTTTCAGCGTTTAAAATACAGTGGACCCCCGGTAATTCCACAAACGTTTTGCAGGGCAGTGTCGGACTATCGAATTAGTCGGATTATAGAGTACTGCGTAAGACCCCCCTATAGACCGGATTTTTTTAGAAAAGAGTACCTTGTTATCCGACAAATTACAGACAAATGATAAAATTCTACATGTTGTCTTCTGGGTTTGGGGCGACATTACTAGGTATGTATAGGTAATGCACAATGAATAAACGCTAAGTACACTAGTGAAAATTGTTTGATTGATGTCGGATTACAAGGTGGTCCGGATTAGACAGGGGCCGGATTACCGCGGGTCCACTGTACTGGTAAACAAAAAAAGACAACCAAATCCACTTTGGCAGAAGCATCCCCACACATGCACTTTTACAGGGCGTTTTACGGTTTGTTGAAGTAACCTATTATGCTTACTTGTCCAAGCTTTCGACAGAGAAGATCATGGCTAGAAAGAAGATTCGTCTATGAAAATAACATTGCTTCAATCTCAATCTAAATTTTCTTCTGACCAATTGAGTCGTTTTTCAACGTGTTTTTCAGATAACAAAGGTTTTCTTAAAGTAGACTGAAAAGATATATCACTTTCACGCATGCAACTGCGGATTGTATTTAAAGATATATTTATTCCCTTGTTACAGTTTCAATAGAGCAGTACGCAGTGAAAGACCTGGAGTATCTTGCAAGAGTCGAATTGCATTGTCAAATTGCTTGCATAATCGCTCTATCCTCCTGTTCAGTTGTTATGCGGCCTGATCCCCTCTTCGGCAACTCGTTCACGTTCCCAACCTCTAAAAATCGGCTTACCCATTTCATAACGAAACTTCCTTTCGTAAAGAAATGGGTAAACCGCGATTTTTTATATATTTAGCTTCGGTCCTTTAGAGTGGTGAACAAGAAATATTGCTTCGTATCGTTTAAAATATTTTCCACTCATTGTAAAAATAAACAAAACACTTTGATCAACAATGTTGAATACCACTAGAAGTTATACTGTACATTAGGGAATGAGTCAAAGATTACGACAAAAAAAAAAGATGGCGCTGTGGCGCATTTTTTTTGAAAAATGGCTGTCACATTCTTGTTAAAAAGACTGTAACACTATTTACTTTAAACATGCTTACCAAAAGTAACATTCCATGATAAGGCCTAAGTTTCTGTAAACACTTGTCTATCGTTTCTGGTTCGATGATTAAGCCTCTATTATGTATCTGATGCGCTTTATGTGGTAAGCAAAATGAGAGCAAAACCCATTTGTTAATGCGAACTTGGACGATACCTGAAAAAATTGTTAAGTATACATTATAGGTAGTAATGGTCTTAATCAGTCTTAGAAGAAACTTCTTAACTCCTAATGTTGATGTACTCTTAGCCGACTACGCAAATATGTGATAGAGATACATAAAAGTGAGTGCGTAAACACAGTTGCATTCTCTGTTCCCTCACTCTCATAATCCCATGGGACGGCGATCGGACACAACCGAGAAGAAATTAAGCGCAGGATCATCTGGTTTATGTGCTCTCCTAGACACGAGGGTTAAGACCCAACACTTCCAAATGCTGTGCTATTATCGAGTATTATATTCTACATCCACAATAAACTTAACCGCTAACATCATATAATAATATACCTAAGTTAATCAAAATAAAATTGGGGCAATTATTACCAATCAATGCACCACTGTAATGTTGCAGAATAAATAAATGTCTAAATAGGTAAAGCCCTTTACGGGACAAACACGAGATAGATATTAGGAGCATTAACAAATAAATAATTATAACAGATCATTCTTTTATGAATCATGAGTGTGTATTCCGAGGTCCAATAATATACAACATGTCCTCCCTGGCATTTGTACTACTTCGTAACCAAGAGGTTTCGTAAAAAGAAAAAAATCTAAACAGGTATTGTACAACGACAAGATGAATGCAAGGAGACGGAAGCCTTGAAACAAACTCTATATCAATCCGTCTGGACGTAGACCAAAACCTCCTTGTTAAGAAGAGACCTGTGTCCAGCAGTGGGCTATTAAAGACTGTTGAAGATGATGAGTTTGGGCATTAAAGACTTTTTAGTTAAAAATTATCTATCGATCGAACAATGAATCTTCGGGTTCTTTTCTCTTTTATTAAGTACAAACTTTAATATTTCTTTTATTCTTTATTTAACACTAACCAGTACTGCTAAGCTCCTCAAATACTGCTTTCATCGACCTAGCCAACGAACTGCGCTGCAGTATAAGATGGAAGGCACATTTCGGTGCAGATTCAGTCCCATTGTCACTGCTATATGTTGTCGAACTGACGGAATGGCGGAGATTGTCTTCTTCTTCCTCGCCTTCACCATTAGCTTCGCTGTCCAAAGTTGACACTTCATCATGAGTCGCCAGCTAAAAGTAATTTTTTATCAATTTATATATGTTTAAGTGGAGTATCGTCATGATATTATGCATTCAAATGATGTTGAATTATGTAGTTACTAGTAATTAAAATGTAATTATAGAGGAATGTGCAAAGTTTTGTATATGAATGAATATATACATAAAGTAAGCAAATTAAATGTTATATGACATTCTTCTCGCATTCTAAAACTCACTTTATGCTTATTTATGAATATTTTAATTTACATCCCAAGTTTATAGTAAGTTTGATTGCACTATAACTTTTTATAAAACTTAAGCTTAAGTAAATAAAGAACGCTTTCTGTAAAGCTGTAACGTCCTAGAAAGAGACCGCTGGACGGGATCGGGCAAGGGCCGATTCCGAGCGTACAGGACGTCGGCGGCGATATCAGCCGTGGACGAGGCCGCAAATTGGCCAGAGTGGTGACCTCTGGTAACAGATTAATAGCTGCCAGGATGACGGCCTGGTTAGAAAAATGTGATCAGGCGCCAACATATAATGAGTGAACCGATAGACAGGGGGAAACCTCTACGGTTTCAGTATAAGGCCTGGGCGCGGCGTCGATCCTGGAGGAACCTGAAATAACATCGTGCGGGTCCTCTTCAGAGCAGTGTGCCTGAGACCGGCCGTCTGGGTGGTTTTTAATAGAAATACTACATACACCTGGCTCTTGAGTCCCCGAGGAGCCACAGTTCAGCAAGTAATCATTTACCCCATCAAAAAAAAGGTAAATAATAAGCGACCAAGAATTATTTGGAATTACTCACCATTATTTTCATTTCTTCAGTTAAATATGAACACCTTTTTTCTTCATGTCTTAGCGCTTTTCCCAACCTTTTACTAAGATCGTAGTAGCATTTTACTAAAAAAAAACATTGATCCTGAATTTCTCAGCGAGACTGAGTATTGTTGATAAGTTAGCCTATCTTGCATTTGAGGAGACAAATGAGTAGTGGGCACAAATTTTCTGTCTGAAATTCCCCAATCTATCTAAGCATGCAACATATCTTACATAGAGAATCGATATTAAGCCATTATTTGCTTTTCATAGCAGAATAAAATATCCCATCCCTTGCTTCTTAATACAGTCTTGCGTCTCGAATTGTGGGTGTACGAGATATGTGTCTATGGGCATCCACCTGCTTGTTTATTGCTTATAACAAGAAAAAAAACGGTTTGACGAAAAAAACTGTGTATTTTGTTCCTTTGGTCATCTCTGACGGCACCCATGAAATGAGTAGGGGCTGTGACACTGTATTCTTAACCCGTCAGTGACCACACGGATAAGCTGTTTACATTTAGTTAAATGTGTTAGTTTATCCTTACTAATACTATAAATGCGAAACCACCACAATCTCATTTCAAACTAAGCAAGGAATCCTACACAAATCGAGAGTAACTTGAAAACTTAGCAAGTTAATCAAGAAATGCTGTATATCTATTGGTCTAGTTTTTTTTTATTCTTGACCTACCAAAATTACTCTACTCAGCCTGATGGAAAGCATGAATAGAATCCAAGAGTGGTGGTCGTCGCTCTGGTTATTGCTACCTCTAAACTACTCGTCGGCACCGACCTTAAAGGTCCCGGGGTCATAGTGGGAGGGAAACACGTGCGCTGGTAGCGAGTTTCAAGTTTTAACTAATTTGCACAGGAAGGAAGAGCCGAATCGTTTAATTCAGGACCGTAAATACATACATCTACCATTCTAAAACGGTGACTTCCAAGGCCAGCATGTGTTGTCCTATAAAGGAAGGGAGAAAGTGGGACCAGTTGGAAGACTTTGCTATAACACTCGATCATAAAGACGATAGAGGATTGCTATAGGGGCGACATCTCTTCACAACTACAGAGACTCAAGGGATTAAGTGACTTCGGGATTGTTGGTAGTATTTAGAGCGTCCAGCAAATATTGTGCGGATCCATCGCAAAGATGAGAACAATATTCAACGCAGGAGTGAACTTGAGTCTTATTAAGAAGACACGGATGCTCAGATGAGAAGAATCGTCTCACCATGTTCAGTGTAGCTTTCGCGAAGCCATCTTAAGGACGCTTTCAATATACTCTCGCGGGTTGAGATTCCGGCAAATATCTGTACCGAGGGATACTAAGCTTAGCCTGTAATGACAACTGAGTCTTCTGAAAAGTAGGGAGGGGAAGAAGTGCAGACTTTTTGATAAATTTTTGTTTTCTTGGCGTTGAACGCGACCAGATTCTTATGACCCCTCAACGTCTGCTTACTTGGCTATAGGGTGTCCAAGCTAACGTCCAGATTTCGACATTACTAGTTTAATTGTTTGCATTCAAATATCGTATGGTGATGGATTAAGAATACAAAGTATCACCACCCTCATTCTTTAGGAGGGTTACGTAAGAGCCGACTAAGGGAGTAAACTATGCAGGACAAAAGCACTGTAAAGAGGAGAACGAAAACTTGGTACAAACACTACACTATCCCATCTATAGTGGTATATGTAGGCCAAAGCCTCCTTTGCAAAGAGAGTCTTATATCCAGCAGTGTAATATTAAAAGGCTGGTGATGTGATGATGTATTAAAATAACTCCTTACCAACAGAATGACTTGCTGACGCCTGCAGTGCAAATACAATATTAATAAGAATCATGGTAGCTGTGTCATCTTTGTTAGTTCTGTAAGGCAGAAGGGTCGGGTGCCCAACAAATCTGACATCGTTGACTTTGAGTTCAAATTTCCTGTTGCATAGCTCCGCCTTTACAGCAAAAAGAGTAGATAGCATTTCATCAGTAAAGCCACTTAGTTGACCTGTAAGAATTAAGAAATTCAGGTAATTATTTTTTGTTGCAGTATGGCTACAGGATGACGGATCTGTCGATAGGGAATTATTAAATCGCAGGTCAAATTTGACAATATGAAAAAAACTCACAAATAAACTCGGGCCATATTTTGTTCAGCAGTGGACAGTGATAGGTTGATGACAAGGAATATTTAGATTAATGAGTAATGTTATGTTAGTTAACCAATTGTATGTTGTGAAACAGCCAATGAACGTAAGGTTGATAAATATTAGAATTCTTTTTTCTTCACATTTCATATAGACAATTATAATTAATATTAATGACACTCTCAATCTCATAGTACCTTATTCTAGGCAACCACCATATCAATGATTATGGCAAATAACATATAATACATAGTATAACAATGGATAACAATGGTTTGTTGATTTTCAAATTTGATTCTACAAATAGCGACTATCACAGAGACATGATCTCAGACAATTTCAGAAACGAATTTAAAAAGCCTCTTTACTCTCTTCCAAACTATTAATATAATAACATTAATCAACAAGGCTGTATTAGTGTGTTACTAATTAAAAAGTAATATTTTAAATTTACTTAAAATCACAAAAACATAACACAATAAATTAAATTTTAAACTACTTTAGTTTGCGATACCTGCTGACCAATTCATATTATGTGTAGCAGCGTGTATAAGATCAGGTGCGTGTATAACACCCACACGGACGATGGGAATATCAGAGAGGAATTGCCAGGCTATAGTGATCTAGTGTCTTTCTATTTATGTTAAAAATAACAATTTTTTTTTTCAATTAGTTTTAATTTACTTTTAAAATATTTAAAGCAAATTTCAGCTTAAATACTAAAGTCAACAAAATACCAAAAAATCTTGGTTGATTTTGATTTTAATAGTATTAGTTTAAACCTAAATTTCAGTATTTTATCACAAGTTTCTTTCATTTTATGTAAGATTGCATTTTGGCCGGCTCCACCAGAGTGATACTACAGCCTCAAAACACCAGTGCTAAGCAATCTGCCATTGTTTTTCACAGAGTGACTGAAGTTACCGAAAGCTTAACCAAGTACACTCCTCCACCCAAGTGTGGGCACTGAAAGGCCGGAGATGCAGTTCAGTCTCTTGAGTTGCAGAAGTCGATGGATGTCGATTGTCACTTACCATCAGGTGACCCATCTGCTTGTTCGTCGCCAATTCCATAAACAAACAAAAAGGAAACAATGAATGACAGGGAAGACGGAAGAGAAGTGAAATGAGAGAATTCAATTAAAAAATATTAAAATTTTTGTCGGTATATTTCATCATTTGTAGATATAAATTATTTTATCATTCAAAAACATAAATGCAATCTTTTTATACTGAAAAATGAGTTTTAATATTGATTTAAAAACATGCAGTAGAAATTTTATCATTTTATTTTTAGCAACAATGTATTCATTTTAATATCTGATTAATGGTCTAACAGTTAATCTAGCTAGTATGACCACCAAGTTTGGATAGTGGGTTTGATGATAAGAATAAAACCCATGACAAATAATGGTCGAGCAAGCACAATAATTTCTTCCACATTGAGTTTTTTATGTATAACATGTAGGTATTAAGAAATATTTAAATATTTTTATCAGCAGTGAAGTTATAAATGGCTTTGTCTAATTTTTATTTAAATGGCTGTGAATGTGATGCATCTATTAATTATTATTATCATTTAGATTACATGTATTTAGAAAATGACAGATGGAAATGTTGAAACAGTGGCAAATGCATATTTTTATTCAGGTAAGTACATAGATAATACATCATCTTTTTCATCATCAGCAGCCTTAAATAGTCTTTTGCTGGACATAGGCTTCTCCTTAGAAGGATTTAAAATATACTTGATTATATTTTTATCTTTAATTACAATACAAAAAGTTTAAGATAAGTTTCAACTGTGAATGGGCATTAATAACATAAACAGTTATCAATGGTTTAACAAATCAATTTCAGATTACCAGATATTTTTGTGGTAGTTTTTTATCTTCTAGTTTACATATAAAGATGCCGTAGTACTTTGAATTCTTTAGTCTAAAGGCTAAGAAACGATTAGAGTAATAGAAATAATGATATCACTTCACCTTTACAAATGTTGGAAGTCTGCGACTGGGTATTTTGTAGTAAGTCTTCAGCAGCATTTACGGCGTAAGCATTGTGACGACCATACTTTTTATGTTTACTTTCCGCTTTGTTGTCTGTCGTGTACGGATACCTAAACAACAACCTATCACCCTTGCTGTCAGATTTAACAAAGAATATATTCAAAGGATTCACTTCCATCGTCACAGAACTATGTTTTAAAAGCTAAAGAAAGAATAATGTGTATCATACAAGGTGGTCAAAAAATGGTTTTGCAACAAAGTAATCAAACTAGTCTTGTTACAAGCTTTTACACACATTTTTCAACTAAACTTTGACACCGTGAAACTTTGCTTGCAAATTTTAATATAGCTTATAATCGCTTGCAATTATTTATTTTAACTTCTTAACGATTGACGAAACGAAAACGAAAACATGTATTCTGTATTTTTGTGACGTTTGAACAGGGCTGCCAGTGACGCTGTTTTATTTTGCGTTGGGTATCTTAATTTATACGACATCTACTACTATTTAGTTTAAATTATTGGATCACTTGATTATTTATCCCAAATAAATTTACTTCTACTATGCTCATTATGCCATTTTATATTTCATTAAAACTTAGAACCAAAAAGGAAATCTTGTAATCTTTTAAGCTTATCATGGACGCCGGGAGAGGGTGCAAGGGGATGCACTTGCACCCGTCCGTTACAAAGATAATTCATAAAAAAAAATACTCGACTAAACCAACGGGTGTGTAATATTATCCAAGAGGCAGCATAAAATGCCTTTGGATAATATGTTGCATCTCATCCAGCTGATTTTTTGATAAATGAAGGATATCTATAAACTATCACTATGTTAACAAAGATACATAGATTGTATGGGTGATAACTTTAAATAATAGATATAAAAATAAAGAAAAAAGTACGTTAACTTACATACTTCATTACAAACGTCAATTTCATAATATAATTCAATATTTTATACTTCTACCCCAGTAAAAATTACAATTATATGCATAGATAGATATTTTATACAAATTCAGATTATAGAATACAATTAGAAAGTTAATTTATAAATAATATATTTTTACATTTATGTCTGGTTGGTTGGCAGTGCTCCTATATTTACATTTCAAGGACGGAACGTTGTTTTTTGAGAGAATTCAATAAATATTTTACTGGTTCATAGTATTCCACTGCTAATTCTAAATAGAGAACTTTTACTTAATATAATTTACATTGTTTATTTATAATTGTTGTAGTTCGATTCTCATTCAGAATAAATATTGTGTGATGAGTATATTCATTAATTACAACTTTGAGTGTTATAATTCAAATGTATTTAGCAGTATTAGCAGCAGTCTGTTTAGTAATACTCTGATTACTATAGTACAGGCTTTGCTTACTTTGTAATGTGAGATGAGTGAGATGTGTAAAATTATTATATTTTAATTAAATAAAAGTGCATGAGTAATTATTTAATGATTTAAAAAGAAGAACAAACAAAGAATGATATTTATTTATTTAATATCACAATACACCATCAGTTTCAAACGCAACTTCGACTGTCTACTTTCAGTCATTAGATCTACTCATTGTTGTTGAAAGAAGAGCATGATGTTGCGATCAGTATTTTTGACTTTTAAATAAAAATAAACACATGCTAACAATATGTCTTTTAACAAAGAATTAAAACGAAAACTAATTTAAGATTATCAAAATCAAATCAGAATTTAAATTAAAATCATAATCAAAGGGAAGATTAAGATTAAGAATAAAAGTAGAACCCAAATCAGAAACAAAATTAAAATTATATTATAAAATTAATATTGAAGACTATAAAATATAAATATACACATATTCAAAGCATTACATACATATGTACAACAATAACTAGCATTCCAGTTCAAACTATTGAATATTATTGACTAGAGAAAAAAGTCATTCATTTGTTAGAACACTCACAGAGATATATTTGTTTAACGCCTCCTTTATACTACTCGCGAAGTTGGTAGTAAGTAAGTAAGTAACACACAATAGTGTAGAGAGGCACTAGGCTCGCGCGCGGCTATATTTTTTAAATACTTTTTATTTTTAAAGTATTTTAGTAGCTTTTAGGATTCTGACTTTTTCTCTCAAAACTCAAGTAGAATGTTATAAAGTACGTGGTCACACTGCCAAAGACAAATTGTACGTCAAAACTCGAATAGAATAAAATTGGAAAATTCGGGCTGCGAAAATTTGTGAAAAATAGACATAGAATATGGCTAGCAAGGTTGAAAATAATTATAAAGTGAATCCCGAGAAAGTACGACTAGAAACAGATCAAGGTATTGTAGAGAGTGAAGAAAGAAAATGGGGAATGCCTTTGAAAGATGTGTACAAACATGGACTTTCTTTTTATAAAGGTATTTAACTGATATTATTGATAAAACAATTTGAGAAATTTAAACCTCTCTTACATTATACAGAGCCAATATTAAATTTTGTGATACATATAGTTTTTTATTTTTCTATTTTTGACAACATGATAATACACAGTTTTCGTATTCAATAGTTTAACAGATTACTGAAGCCCAGAGTATGGGAGTAGGCGGCGTTTCACGCCGTGCCTCGCAGAACACATTAAGCATTCGGTCCCGGTTGCATGGACGTTTATCACAAACTAAAGACAATTAATTTAATCTTCTAATTCAATTCGCCCTCAGAGTTGAGAAGGTCCAATGCCAGTTAGTCTGTAAAAACTGATATTCTAGTAAAACTGGCTGAACTAGTAGTAGACCTCAAATAATATTAAGAATAATAAAAGTTTGAAAGAAGATAGATGTAAAACTATGTGCTTAATTTTGTTTAATGTACCTTTGTTACTTTTGTTGTTGTAAACAGATAAAGAAGGTAAAGCCCTCCACCTAAGCTATGAAGATAGGCTTAAGCTGGTGGCTTATACTCAACAAACGGCTCATGGACCATTAGATCCGAATTCTGCATCTCCTCTAGGAGTGTTGGATGTTATTGGACGAGACAGACGAGCTGCATGGCAAGCTTTAGGGCAGATGTCACAAATTCAAGCCATGGTGGGTTTTGTCCACACTTTAGACAGGTACAGCTTTATTTCTTTATTTGTACATTCAACTATAATAAGATTTTTTTTAGAGGTACCTTTTTTCACCTCTGTAACCTTTTAATATTGCAGATTATGCCCTTTGTTCAAACCATATTTAGAAGCAATACAGAAGGACGCAGAAGATAAAAAGCAAAGAGAGTAAGTTTTTCATATGATATAGTAGTTAATATCCCATAGTTGTATTTAGTAGTAGTATATTGTTGTTCTGCATCACTAACCAGGTTTAAGAAGAAAGAAGAGGAGAGGGCACAATTAGAGCTTCAGAATAGATTGGCACTAGAGAAACAAAAACAACAATCTAAAAAGCTGACAGAGGAACAGCAAGTGTAAGTAAATAATATGAAAAATTTTATGCATGTTCTGTACTGACCATTAAAGGAAATATTTTTTCATCTAATAACTTTAAAGAAGCAATTCTTGTATATAGATAATCTGAATCGGAAATGGTTCTAACACTTTTCATAAAATTTAGGATGCAAAAGTTTCCAGGGGTGGTAAATCAATCCCTCTCGGTTTCATTTTTGGAAAACATTCTTTTAAGAATTTTAAATTTTTCAATTTTAAAGAGATTTTAAATTCTTTTATATGTCGATGTGGGAATGATCTTTTAAAAAAATATCTCAACTATGAACCCTTTTTTATGTTTTATTTTTATTAATATATTTGGTATGGTATTTAATTTCATTCAATTTAGAAGAAAAATACCAGCTTTGTTACCTAGGTAATTAGTAGCTAAGAGGTAGAAATCCAAGGAATGAAGAGTACAGTGTATCATGATTATATAAAGCCACATTAAAGCAGTTATTATATTATTTTTAAGAAGTAAGTTATCCAAATTAATGAACTTCAATTTACAGTTAAAGTAACAGTACTTCTTAATAAAAAAAATCAAGATAATAAAAAAAAATTCTTTGATAACAAGTATAACAGATTTATTATATTTAAATAATTCCACTTTATTATTTACTTCATAATGATATTAATAGTTAAATGCCAGGACCACTGAGTATAGGATAAATAATCAATATAATATGTTTATTGCTTTGATATCTGACAATAGCTAGGTATGATATCACTTCTATTTGATTGTTGTAATACATTAAAAGATTAATCAAATAAGTTATGATTTGTAATAAAAAATTTTTCTTTTGATGTTTTTTCAAATTTTCAATTTTTCAACTACACTAAGCTGAATCTGTCCTAGTGTAACCACACTGTTGATAAATACACTTATATGCTATATATGTTATGTTGATATTGTAGATAAATTAAAATATATTTATCCAGAGTTTGAACCAAAGACAATTTTTAGCATAGCAGCCATTCTCACTTACCACTAAACATATGGGTCCATCAAGTAGTTTAATTTAATATGTGTATGTTTAACATAATTTTGTGAAGCATTTCAAGCTAAGCCAAAAGGGTATAATAGTTTTGGCAGTCAATGTATATATGGTTGTATACTCCATCATAGCGCATAAACTACTGAACTGACTTTAAAGAATTAGGTGTCAATCGATTTGTAAAACCTGGGTGACCATAGGCTTAATATCTTTCATCAAAAGTCTTCACATAGATATAGTATTTTTAACTTTTTTTGTTGTATTATATGCTTATGACTTAATGTGTTAAAAACTATTGTTGGTTCAAGATATTTTAAGCTTATTTTAAACACAACTTATCTACATTAAGATTTGTAATTGCAATTATATATTTAGAAACTGATTGCATGTACGCCATAATGGTCTAAGCGGTCACCTCCCCAAACCCCACATAGGGCCACACTTAGTATGATCCTCAAATTGTTATTCCAAGTCCTGGTGTTCTTTGTGTTGGCTACATGAAAATTTGTGAAGTGTCCCACAGACAAAAATATTCCCAGTGCTAATAAAAAAGAAAATAAGCACATCTAATGAAATGTAAAACTATTAAAGAAATTGAGGAGAAATAGTGTTGTGTTATCAGATCTGATAAACTTCAACATGCTAGCTAAATAGATTGGGAATGTATAACATTGTTTTTGCTTATCAGAAACATAATCTCACCATTTTGTATTATATTTTCCTGTAAGTAATTTTTTTATTTATCAGAATTAGTTTAATATTTACACAAATAGATTTCCTCTCAAGTATATACTTGAATTTGGCGGATTAGTGTCATACAGCAAACATTCTACCATTTCTGTCAGTAGGTGAATTATGAGGGATTTAAGATCAAATTGATGAGTATCTATACTAATATTATAAAGCTGAAGAGTTTGTTTGTTTTGTTTGTTTGAACGCGCTAATCTCAGGAACTACAGGTCGGTTTTGAATTTTTTTTTTGTGTTGGATAGCCTATTTATCGAGGAAGGCTATAGGCTATATATTATCACGGTAAGATCAATAGGAACGGAGCACCAATGAAGAATTTTTCAAAATCAGGAGACTTTGTTCCTAATGACAGCTTCCTCTGTTTGCGCTGCGAAAACGGTTAAAGTTTCGCATAAATCATGTATTACAGAATTGTTCCCTTACTCACCTATATAAACGAAGTCGTAGGTTAAAGTAAGCGTCAGCCCAAAGTAACTATTCCACGCGGACGAAGTCGCGGGCGGAAGCTAGTTAACTATAAACCCTTTGCAACTTGTTTCTACACATGTTAACTTAAACATCTATATACAGTGGCTATAGTTGTTAAATATACACTAAGTATGCAAATTAACTTTTTAATGATTTTGTTTATCTAATTTGTTAATTTACGAGCTTATGCGTTTGAGAAATAAAAATGATACATTAGATATTAATCAGCGTACATTCTGCTTTTCCTGGTACTATTTAGGAACAATTTTTCTAAACCCACTCTAAACTTTGTAATTTCATCAGCAAGTACATTTTTCTCCCCATTTTCTTTTCAGTATTTTTGATAAAAATTGATCGTTTTAAAATTCCAGGCAAAGAATAAAAGATGCACTCAATGCCCAAACATATGAGCAATTCCTGCAGTACGCACAACAACAATATCCAGGCAATTTCGACCAACAGGCGGTCCTCATTCGTCAACTGCAAGACAAGCACTACCAACAGTACATTCAACAGCTTGCAGTTGACCAACGACTCGCTAACTCCAACATAAAGGACACCACAGAGGATAAGGCAAATGAGAATAATACTAATAGTGAAGTTGTTAATGAAGAGACAGCCCCTGTCTCTGATTATAATTTGAATGAAACTGAAATTACCATCGTTGATAAGAAGTGAGTATTTAAAATTTTTGAAAATATTTTAACATTCTATGGACAAAATATAATAATTACGATAGTGTAATGTGGAAAACTTTACCTTATTGTGTTCTTTTTCTTTATTGTACTACAAATAAAACAGTATGATTGAAATGAATCGCAGTCGTCCAGTCTCCTCAGATCGTCGCATCGTCAGTATCTTTCATACTATTGTTTATTTAGTTACTTTTAACACCAAAACTTACAATGATTTTCAAAAATTATATAATTAATTGATTCTCTGGTAGGCCTAGAATATCTTGTTTGAAACAATTTATTGAACAATAATTTTACATAGAGTTAATTAAGCTTTGTTATGTAGCTTACTTTTACTATTCTGCCTGCAGGAAGTGGTCTACTTCCTTACTTCACTTCTTTAACAAGCCACAGAAGATATTGGCTTCCTACTCTAATATGCGCTACAACTCTTTATTTAATGAAACAATGGATGTTGATAACCTGTTAGTTTACTTGAGATTTATGAGTATATGAAACAATACCATAAGATTTATGTGAAAATTTGTTGTTTAATTTACCAACATGATAATGTTTGATGGTGACAAAAGTTGTTAATATTGAAATTAAGATCATACAATGTGAATAATAATAACACTACTTAACTTAACTTAACTACTCTTCATTCTTTTGAAAAATTCCTATTGATTAATAAAACAGGTAATAATAATAGTATAAATTCACCCGAGGCAATCTCTATGGCATCACATTTTATAATAGATAGTTAGAACTTGATCTACTAATACAATTTATTTAATACGAACGTATAAAATAGGTGCATAATCTTTTTGTTAGTCATCATCACATCATCAGCATCTAATAGTGTACTGTTGGACATATATATATACATATATATCGTATGATTTAATAAAATTGTGAATTTTGTTTGTTGTAGAGAATCTACAGAGAAATCAGAAATTAAAGAGTATATTGATGAATCCAGAGAAGAACAGAATTCAGATGATGATGGTAAATTACCCTCATTTATTACAAGTAATAGTTTCTATATGATAAAGGACGAATTCACTGAAATATTGTTACGTGTTAGGGCATATTATTAGCCGCAGGTCGCTGGTTTACTCCCGAGAGTTCCAATTGTTTACAGAACATTCGGGCACGCCCGCTTCCGAAAAACGCTTTCTAACGTAAACAAGCCAACCGCGTCACAATCTATTTATTTTAAACTTTATGTATATTCCAGTAAAGTTCATTGTTCTGTGCTACAATACATTATCATTAGAAGTTATTAATAATTACCCGTTTTTAATCTAAACGTTTTTTTTAAATTTCATGATATACAAATTGCACCTGATATTCAACTGGCAATGAAAAACACATAAGGAAAATAAGTTTTTCTTTCATGAACCTTGTTTTAACCGTAGAAGTTATTATCAAGAAGAAATTCGAAGATTATTTTAACATGTAAAATCTATCTACTCTAGTATGTCCTTCATGTTCTAGTACATAAATCTGTACAACTGAAATCGACTTGTAAATATAAGGAAATTATATCCAGTATCGAGTATTGCAGTGATCAATTTCTTTGACACCCTCCCTGTTTTGCAATCTGTTCGAACTGTCATACGGTACCTTTTAGATTAGATGAACATCAGAACATTTGAGCTCATACTGGCTTTTTGTGATCTGACGACCTAGTGCGAATTTATTTCACTACAGTTCGCCGAAGATTGCAGTGCAGACCAATCGCAAAATTGCTGGACGCGATCACCGTGACGATGGAGTAGATGTGTAATAAACTCACACTAGGCGTTGTGATAATTAATTCGAAACCAATGTTGCATTACAGAACTTGACTCTGAATTCATTGTTCTGTTTTATTTTTCCTTTTTTTGTGGTTCTGTCGAACTGGAACCGATAAAAAATCGCACACCTCTGATACTAGAAACCGGGGAACTAGGTGTATCCTGGAAAAGAAATTTCTGAAACCCCACCGTACCTTAGGTCATCTACCTACGACTTGCAGATGATTCCCTCCTGAGTGAGAACCCCGATGTTCTTTTTTCTACTTCACCTCACACTTAAACCGCACGAAAATGATAGTGATTTAATATATATTTTTTAGCGTAATGGTTTGTATTTTGGACGTGTTATATTTAATTTTGATGACGTAATAACTAGCAGAAATTTTGGCAAAAATATTTATTATTTTTATTGTTTCTACTAAAATTATTTATGTAGAAATAGAATGTTACTAAGTGAGTATCCTATTGTCAGATGGATTCCCGGTCGTTGAAGAAGCTCGTATGTGGACTCGGACCGACATTACACAGTTCAAAGAGTCTGCGCGTGCGGGCGGTGGGCGTTTGACTGTCGGTCACGGCGAAATTGTGACTGTCAGGGTGCCCACACATCCACGTGCTAGATGCCTCTGTTGGGAGTTTGCTACTGATAACTACGACATAGGTATTCCTCCTTTTTATATAACTACGTCACAGATTACAGATACAGAGTGTCACTACTTCTATTCATTCCATAGGTGTAGCAAGAAGACAATATCACTGCAAATAGAAAGGACAACATTGAAACAAATCCTATACCAACTGATTTGGACAGCGAGATATAGGAGGCCATAACCTCCTTTCGAAAGAGGGACCTATGACCTATGTCAACTATTAAAAGCTGTTGATGATATAACTAGAGTGTGTTACCAACAAAAAAAAACTTTTTTTTTTGTTCGGGTTATATCATCATTGATGCTTTTAAGTTACTCTCTTTTTCCTTCTTTACATCTTTTCCTTCTCTTTTTATACATAACAAGGTTTTTCTATTCAGGTTTTGGATTACACTTTGAATGGAGTAAATCACCGACCACTGAAGTTACCATACACGTATCGGAAAGTGATGATGATGAAATCGATGATCCTGATGCTCCAGACTACACTGATGACGGTAAATATTTCGCTGATTATAAAATTTTATTTCTAACATATAGCATTGATGATTTCTAAGTGTTAAGTAGATAGGTATGTGGGCTTTTCTGCAAACTACGAAAGTGTTGTATAGTCTAGAAATATGTTAGAAAACTGTGTATAAGTTTTGATTATAAGTACACATAGATTTAAGTAGGATTTTTTAAAGAAACCTAATTGTATACATTTTATGTTGTAAAGGATAATGGCAAGTAAGTATGCGTAGGACTTTTGTACCGTTTTTCATTTGCATTTGATTGGTAATATCATCAACAATAACAGTTTTAATAGATTAGAACTTTTATGTTAAAAACTTATTTCAGTTTTTAGTTTACAATGTAATACGTAGGTTATACAAAAGTCGACAGACATGACAGCAGGCTGTCACAAATGAGTTGTCATTGCTGTCAAAAAGATTGCGTAGTACCATTCTTTTTGAATCAATATCATTCATTTACGAGTTTCTTGATCCGTCAGTAAAATGTTGCTGTGTTAAATTACTTCAATTACTTTTAATGAATAAGTATATATGTATATATGTATAATTTTCACCATGATAAAAAAATAACTAGTTAAATTAAAAAATATCTGTAGAAAAGATTGAATATAACATTTATTATATACCGTAAAACGATAGTCACAAGGTGAACTGTTATTTAGGTGACACTATTCACGAGTATACGGTCCACGGCACACGCACGGACCTGGAGCTGGGCGGTGAGAGGCGTGCGTTGACTCTGGGCGAAGCTCCCGCCGCCCCTCACGTGCCCGCCCCTCGTCCGCCCGTCAGTCTCGTCGTGCCAGTTTACCGCAGGGACTGTCACACTGAGGTAACGCTCATTCAAGTACACTTACAGTCGTACACAACGTCATCTAGTTTCAAACTAAGCAGCTCTTGTACTGAAAGGTAGACCGACTAACAGAATACTTATATACTTTCTTTTTGTTAATACATACCTGCTGTACGTAGAAACTACCCAAACTCCGAAACAAATATTAGCAGATCATACAAACATTTATCCATATTCTTAATCTAGTACATAATTTTAATGGATCAATTTATCATATTGCATCTCATTACTTTTTTATAATTTTACAGGTCTATGCTGGATCACACACATATCCGGGTGAAGGAGTTTATTTACTTAAATTCGACAACACCTATAGTCTATGGCGATCCAAAACTCTCTATTACAAAGTATACTATACGCAGTAAAATTATATTTTCAAATTATAGTAAATTCATGACAAAGAATTATATAAAGAATATATGTTAAATTATTAATTTAATATTGTAATGTTAATTATAATTTAAAGTTATCGGAAATATTCTTAAATCACGCTGATGATACCACCATGACGGAGAAACGAGGCTCATAACGAAATATATCTGTATTGTTTTAGCATAATACAAGGCTCGGCTCTAAAATTGTTTTTATTACAAACTAGCTGACCCGGCGAACTTCGTACCGCCTTAGCGTAGCAATGATGCACGATTATAAAAATGATTGATGATGATTATAAATATATTTTTCTCCGTAAGAACCTTCTAATAATAACAAATACAACAAAAAAAGAATTAGTGAAATCGGTCCAGCCATTCACGCGTGATGCCGTGACCAAGAAAAACGGGTTTCATTTATATATATATATATATATAGATGAATAAATATACAGCCCAGCTCTTTATGGCCACACTTATGTTAAGATGTTGTCAAATAATTTACGCGTTATACGTACATGTCTACTTCTACATCTGCATTCCCTGAAGCTTAAGCTGAAGCTTATTAAAACCTTACATTTTTTTTACTATAATTTTATAATATTAAATAAAACATTTAAAAATAGAAACGCATAATTATACTAAAATTAAACTATTCACATCAGGTTGTGTATAACCCGCCCCGCATCGTTCCCGGTGCCATAGTACCTGTGATACTGGCAGCGTTGCCTCTCTAAATTGCAATGGACATCCTTTGCACCAGAAATGAGGTAGAGCGGGAGTCGACACATTTATTCCTAACTCAAAATCAACTGCCCAAAGTTTCCATCGCAATAGGCACAAAACAATAATGTGTCTCCATTGCAGCGTACTTAAATCTCTTCCTACTAGCGGCATCTTAAGCTGCCGCCAGAGCGTGGACGGTGCAACTCGGATGCGAGGCAGCGACTGTGCTAATGCAAGTAGCGTCCCACATCCGCAGAGCACTGGACGTGCCTCCACGGCGCTTAAGTCGAACCGTCTGACCGCTCCTCTCAGATCTACTGAGACTCATTGACTCCAGCATTCAGGGTACATAGGTAGATATTAGAGCCCTTGGCACAATGTCATTAAGGACATGATCGCAAAAATCTACCTGTACAGCGACGACAACTCAGTGTGTGATGGCCATCGGTCCCTACCATAGAGCCACAGGTGCATGGATGCGTTTCCCACATCCTGAAGCACAGGTGAAGAGTCACCACCATGCAGAAAGAGTCATCCTTTAGCAAAGTGCCCAGGTGAGGTGACAGGAGTGCTTGAAACCAGCCAAAAAAATAGTAATACAATAATAACAAAACAATAACACTATTTCAAAAAATCTGCACTAAATTGAATGTATTAATGACTAACCCTACACTATTTAAAATGTAAGCTTACTAATTGAATTGTTTTGTATGATATACAAACAATAACAAAATAACATGAAAATGGACTGGACCAAATGAATTTTGTTAGGTATATATATTGAATATATATATTATTATTTGTATATATTTGAAATGTAATACAAAATTTTGTAATTGCCCTCTTATCATCGACATTGAGGCGTTCATTTAAGAATAATCTACAAGCCTCGTAATTCTGTCATTGAACTTCATTAAAGAGATTTCCGATGACTTACAAATATTGTACTGCCAGTATACATATAATTTTGTCTGCTATAGCTCTCGACACAGAAGTTTATTTCAGTTCAATACAAGCATTCTTAACTATTTAAGGCAATTTATTATACTAAGCACTGATTAACGAGAATGGAAGTTGTTTTAATTTTAGGTGGAATTAGAAAATAAATATTTTACGTTATATTATAACTATGTTTATGAAGTATCTTGTCATATTTATTAATAAGAAGCGAGGCCTCCTATTATGTTTCTTGTATTATTATTTGCACAACGCAAGATTATGTTTATATTTTTCAGATATACATATATTATTTCGCTGGTCATTTAATTATAGACAATTTAGGTACTTATTACTAATACTGTGTCGATGTAGATTTCTAATGGCCATTAAAAATAATAAATTACATCCTGAATGACCAATATTAACACAAAAAAGTGTCCAAGGAAGGGAAATTGACCAAAAAATCTACGTTGAAAACTTTGTGCCATTAGAATGGTTTAGAATAGTAGGTACTTAAACTGATAAGTATGTGTTAATTGTATTTATTGTTTGTGATATGAGTTCCTTTTTGTTATGATAGGAAGCGCGATTTTATTTATTGGAAAAAAATTGAGAATAAACTACTAGGTTGCTGGCTGCTACCTTATATATTGTTCTATGTACACTGTTGTGTACATAAGTGTATATTAAGTTCTTTGTAATTCTAGGTTGCAGATTCTTAATTTATCATCTGACCTTCTGCTAGGGTTGCTTTTATAATTTCGTGTCAATTTATGTTTAACTATCGTGATTTTACAGGGGATTTTATGTAATAGTAAAGTCATATGCATCTCTGGCAGTCAAAATATTCAAAAAGTTATACCGCAGAGCAGTGCAAAGGGCATAACCGTAGCGTACTGTCTCACGCATATTATAAAAACGTCCAGTGGAGATGAAATACGACTTCAAACTCGTTTATTTTTGCCCTTCAATTTTTAATTAAATATAAGCGTTACAGTTTACACTATATCGCTTATAACTATACTAATTAAAATATTAAAAAACAAACTACATACTATTAAAATAACAAAAGTCAGAATTTCGGTAAGAAATAAAATTTGTTAATAAAAAAATCGTTTGATTGTATCGTTGGTCTCGTTTATACCATGATCCCTGTTTTTAATTTTTAAAAATAGAATTTAATACAATAACATTCATGCAGTTATTCCATTATACAATGTTATTACGGAACAGTGTGCCTACCATCTTTTTTTTTATTGACCGTTATGACATTTGATTCGGTTCTGGTATCATTTAATATCGTTTTAGTATCATTATACTTTTAACTTAAAAACAAAATGATTTATAGATGTAAATCAGCGTTATCCCAATATCCCAAATATAGAATTGTCTTATTGAATTACAATTGATTTTTAGAATTTTGTAACCTTAATTTTTGTTCGCAATTTAAAATTATAGAATAAATATAGAAAAAAGGAAATTAACTGCAAGTATACCCAAATTAAATAAAGGAATTCCTCATTTTGCTGTTGAGGCAACGTACAATGTTATACCTTATGTTAGAACTGTTCAAACTACCGTAAGGTCAATTCACACCGAAGTTGTAGTACTTGGCGTTGCAGCGATCAGCATTTTCGCTATCGTACTGTTAAGTTTTATTCCTATGTGACATAACATATTTGTAGATAAATCAGTCTGGTTCTAATCGGTTTACTATCTGTGATGAATATGATAAAACAAAATGAAAATAAATGTTATTAATTTAACAAAATCTTATTATAACTAATGCTTTTCCCTTTGGATCTATTTTCAAAAAACTTTTCGTCTCAATGTGGCATTCATTTTGACATTAACTACTTATTTTTCCTAGAAAATCGGCGAATTGCCACGTGTTTTTTTATATGCGAAAACACCAATTAAAATGTTAATGTGTATCACATTTTTAATAGGACTTTAATAAAGTAGCAACACTAATGTCAAATGCATAATGGCAGTTGGAAACTAGGTGACGAAACGTTTCAATGGCTTATTTAGTAGGATTTGATACAAAATAGTAAATACAAATGAAAAATTATTTTGTTTGTTATTTTAGTTCAACCTTCGCAACTTTTGAACTATCACACAATTTACAACTTTAAGCAATACAATTTTGCAATGCAAATCGACCTTGTTTAGTAACAGCAACAACATAGTTGCTATACAGTGAAGGACTTGGACACAATTTTTTCGATTCTCACGGCTTTGACAGTCTAGACATGTTAATGACCGAAAGTTTTAACATTGAAGTTGCCTACTGCTTAGCCGCTGACTGCTGCCACATTGACATGGATTTACCCTTGACCAGACCACAACTCCAAGAATTATAGAAATATCCCTAGTCATCCGTCACGGCTTCGCACGGGTTTAACATTTTTATTTGCTTAACTTTCAACTGTTCAAAACATTTTATTAAAGCTGTTATCGCCGCACTCCTCATTTCCACATCCCGCCGTCTATTCTATGACATCGGCAATAATTTTACCAGCATATTGTTTTTATTTTCAATCCCCATTACCCTTAGTGGTGGAATTAAAAAAAAACCGTCTTAATGCTTCTAGACTCAGCGGTTGCAGCTGTGCGTTGATCCATCAGCCAGTGAATCAGTCTGTTTTTTCTTTTAGCCATAAATGTCATTCATTACGACTTTCAATTGGTCATGCTTAGTGTTAAAAAATCATTGCAAGATTAGTATTATACAGCATTTAAAATGTCGATTAATATTAATTTGTAAAGTTACTTGTTATTAAGGTATTATGTTATTCTATTATGTGGCAAATAATGTCTACTTATTCTGTTTATTTATTTTAGTTAGTAGAATGCTAGAGGCAATCATGTGTAGTTTTAAAGCATATACGTTGGTTGCATAAATTTGGAGTATATATTGTATTGTGGGTAAAATGTCAAGTGTATAATAAAATTAAATTATAATTTTTTGTTTTCAACGTACTAACTGTATTGATTTTTTTTTAATTTGTTTAATTTGTTCCATAATATACACAACATATTAATGAAAAATTATAATGCAAAACATTATTACTTATAATTAATAATGTTATTTACGTTCTGTCCGAGGGTTGTTTTATAAGCCGCAAGAGCTTAGCACGCGGGTGAGCGATGATAATTACAAGATCATAGAAATTAATGTTGAAAATTGGCAGACTCAATGAGTTCAGCTATGAGAGTTTCTTAAATTATTAAAAAAACCGTACTAACTGCCAGTGAATAAAACTAATCTTTTGTTTCATGATCTTATATTCATTAATTTGTGTTCACAATAATTCATGTACCTGAGTAAAAGATAGACTGTTGCTATCTGTCTTATGAGTTGGTTTTTATTAATTTAACATGTACCTATTATTGTAGTGATGACCACTATTTAGAACAACATTTCCAAATGTTATCCAGTAATGTCTATGTAAACTTCAGTTTCACAATGTTTGTACAATACTGGATATAAATAAAAAATATAAACAAAAACTTGAGATTTTATTTTATTACAACCAATATTAGCTTCCTGTTGCGTATAGTTTTTTAACAGATATTGGGCTTGAGGTAAGCAACTTATAATTATTATCAATAATAAAGACATCGCACCTCTCATACATGATCGTCTAATTCCAAAACTAGAATGTACTATAGTACAGAATGCTGATACACATACTTATATATTTCCAAATACATGCATATGATGAATATATTACACCCAATCGTAAAACAATGATCGTTCTCATCATACAATTACTTGTTCGGGGTGTAATCGCATATGAGAAACAAACTTACGAACTCTGGTTTAGTAGTAAGAGTTGTTAACCACTTGAGTAACAGGTCGGCCCTATTCTGTTTTACATGGACTTCACTTTAATCATCATCGTATTTTCATATAATTAGCGAAAGTAATAATTCAAAACTAACATTTAGAAACTCATGCTTACAGTTTAGAAGTACTTACGCCGCTACTGTACGTACTGTGATGCCTTGGTAAAAACTACCGTACCGTTTTTAAGGAATGTTATATGACAACATCGAAATAATGACAAGGAAGGAAGGAAATCCCCTTATTTTTTCATCCGTTTATTCTCAAAAAACTTCTACTTAAGAAGTAATATTCATCAATTGTTTTCCAAAAACACACACATAATGTAGACTTAACAATAACAGTTATGAATTTTGTTTCCAGAAAATTGGTTAGGATCAACATCTGTATATGTTGTCGGTCTCATCTCAACTTATAAAGTATTGTTTTAAAATATTAAATATTTCATTACTAGCTGTATCTATTTAATTTTTGTTCAATACTTCATTAATTATTATCATTGCATTTAAATTCAAAGCTAGTTGTACTGTTCGAATTATACTTGTTAGGTTTATATTTAATTCGAGTAAAAAATTTACAGCTTGAATAAAAACAGGAAGTAAGCTGAAAAGTAAGTTATGGCAACTCATTCAGATCTGACTTTGACAATATTTGACAGTAGATTTTGGCAGTTGACGGTTTAATATGTTTACGAAAGGATTTGTTTTTTCAGCTTTACAAAAACGCTAAAATAAATTTAAAATGTTACAACGTCTAATAACTAGCAAATTTCAAATCAAAATATCAAATACACATACAAATTTATTATTTAGTTCTCCGACCAAAAGTAACTTGTGTCATCAGTGTAGTGTCAGGTTATACTCTCGTCGTAAGGTGTCAGTCTTACAGAACTATTACGAAAGGCACTTTTGTTACAGAAATGATTTATTTAGTTATAAACTTCGATATTATACTAGCCAAGTTGATGCTCAGAAAAAAAATGATCAGCTCCAAAATGTTAACGATAAGACTCATTTAGAACAAGCGAATAAAATCAATGTCAAATTAAAGACATCAGAATTAAAAAGACTATTCGGTTTGGCTGAACCAGAAAAATGGACTCTGGCCGGTAAGTACCTTCGTACCTTTATTTCTGAAGATAAAGTTCAAACTGTTTATCTTTTTCTTATTTTAGGTGCTATTGGTTTCCTGATAATATCCTCAAGTGTCAGTATGGCCATACCATTTTCTCTGGGAAAGGTACTAGATATTATATACAGCAGCACAAGTGACTTGGCTGGTGCTAGAGAAAAACTGGACACTCTTTGCATTATGTTATGTGGAGTATTTCTAATTGGAGGCCTTTGTAACTTTGGCAGGGTATATCTGATGTCCATTTCTGGTAAATATAATTGAGTATATTTGATCGGTATGAGTATCATTTGAAACCTCCTTTCCTAGGAGAGGCTTATGTCCAGCTGTGCACTATTAATGGCTGTTGATGATGATGATCTGGGTGAAATTAACAAAAAAGTATTTATGTAAGTAGCATGTACAAATACTTAATATACACTACTGGAAAAAATTAAAGGATCAAAAAAAAATTCCAAATTTTTGGGCAGTTTTCAACAGGCCGTAACTTCGAGAGAAATAGTCTTACAGAAAATAAAAAAAAATAAAATTGTAGCTCCAAGTGTCTAGTTTTTGGATTTGAATTTTAAAATTTTATAGCCTCCGCGGTTTTTGAATAATCGTAGAAAAACCAGCAACAAAAAATTTTTTTAAATTTTTTAGTTTTTTTTTTTGGTCTACGGATGTGGAAAAAATTTTTTTAGCTTAACCACTATAAAAATCGGATAGCTTGTTTACTTAGCTTTAATTTGTTTTCTTATACACTCTGATACGCCCACTTCTCGCCCAGATATCGGTTTTCAAATGGAAAAAGATCCTTTTGTCTTTGATTATCGATATCTCAGCAACCAATGATTGCACAGAAATTTAAAGGTAGGTTTCAGGAACATGAATAAATGTTGCTTAACAACTGGCCATTGTTTTTTGGAAAAAAATTTTTTTCTTTTTGTCACATGAATTTGAAAATGCAACAAAAAAAGGGCTTTTGGTGGTTTTTTGGAAAATCAAGCGCTGGATCGAAAATATTGGTGGTTTTTTGGAAAATCAAGCGCTGGATCGAAAATATTGAGGAAACCACTAATGTTAAGTGTGCCTTTTACAGTTCAATATATCCACAAAAACCCCACAAAAAACCAAATTAATCTAGCTAGCTGTGTTTTTGTTTCACTCGATCGAATTTTTGAAAAAATGAAAGGATCACGTTTTTTGCTCTGAATGCTCATAATTTTTAAAATGAGACAAAAAAACTTGTTTTTCCGAGCTTTCCCCACATTTTTGTTCCAGAAAG
Source organism: Hypercompe scribonia (assembly GCA_949316085.1). Taxonomy (NCBI): domain Eukaryota; kingdom Metazoa; phylum Arthropoda; class Insecta; order Lepidoptera; family Erebidae; genus Hypercompe; species Hypercompe scribonia. Next base: position 8,999,480 of record OX438981.1, on the reverse strand, counting down.
TGCTTAAATTGAAAAAAAAGGAAATTCAAATAAAAAAAAAATTCTTTTGAGAAGTTTAATAAAATTATTATAATTATCGCCGGTATTAGCGCTATCCAAAACGTACCACGTGGAGGTAGCGCGGTCGAAGAATTTACGCTTCTGTGTGTGTGTGTGTGTGTGTGTGTGTGTGTGTGTGTGTGTGTGTGTGTGTGTGTGTGTGTGTGTGTGTGTGTGTGTGTGTGTGTGTGTGTGTGTGTGTGTGTGTGTGTGTGTGTGTGTGTGTGTGTGTGTGTGTGTGTGTGTGTGTGTGTGTGTGTGTGTGTGTGTGTGTGTGTGTGTGTGTGTGTGTGTGTGTGTGTGTGTGTGTGTGTGTGTGTGTGTGTGTGTGTGTGTGTGTGTGTGTGTGTGTGTGTGTGTGTGTGTGTGTGTGTGTGTGTGTGTGTGTGTGTGTGTGTGTGTGTGTGTGTGTGTGTGTGTGTGTGTGTGTGTGTGTGTGTGTGTGTGTGTGTGTGTGTGTGTGTGTGTGTGTGTGTGTGTGTGTGTGTGTGTGTGTGTGTGTGTGTGTGTGTGTGTGTGTGTGTGTGTGTGTGTGTGTGTGTGTGTGTGTGTGTGTGTGTGTGTGTGTGTGTGTGTGTGTGTGTGTGTGTGTGTGTGTGTGTGTGTGTGTGTGTGTGTGTGTGTGTGTGTGTGTGTGTGTGTGTGTGTGTGTGTGTGTGTGTGTGTGTGTGTGTGTGTGTGTGTGTGTGTGTGTGTGTGTGTGTGTGTGTGTGTGTGTGTGTGTGTGTGTGTGTGTGTGTGTGTGTGTGTGTGTGTGTGTGTGTGTGTGTGTGTGTGTGTGTGTGTGTGTGTGTGTGTGTGTGTGTGTGTGTGTGTGTGTGTGTGTGTGTGTGTGTGTGTGTGTGTGTGTGTGTGTGTGTGTGTGTGTGTGTGTGTGTGTGTGTGTGTGTGTGTGTGTGTGTGTGTGTGTGTGTGTGTGTGTGTGTGTGTGTGTGTGTGTGTGTGTGTGTGTGTGTGTGTGTGTGTGTGTGTGTGTGTGTGTGTGTGTGTGTGTGTGTGTGTGTGTGTGTGTGTGTGTGTGTGTGTGTGTGTGTGTGTGTGTGTGTGTGTGTGTGTGTGTGTGTGTGTGTGTGTGTGTGTGTGTGTGTGTGTGTGTGTGTGTGTGTGTGTGTGTGTGTGTGTGTGTGTGTGTGTGTGTGTGTGTGTGTGTGTGTGTGTGTGTGTGTGTGTGTGTGTGTGTGTGTGTGTGTGTGTGTGTGTGTGTGTGTGTGTGTGTGTGTGTGTGTGTGTGTGTGTGTGTGTGTGTGTGTGTGTGTGTGTGTGTGTGTGTGTGTGTGTGTGTGTGTGTGTGTGTGTGTGTGTGTGTGTGTGTGTGTGTGTGTGTGTGTGTGTGTGTGTGTGTGTGTGTGTGTGTGTGTGTGTGTGTGTGTGTGTGTGTGTGTGTGTGTGTGTGTGTGTGTGTGTGTGTGTGTGTGTGTGTGTGTGTGTGTGTGTGTGTGTGTGTGTGTGTGTGTGTGTGTGTGTGTGTGTGTGTGTGTGTGTGTGTGTGTGTGTGTGTGTGTGTGTGTGTGTGTGTGTGTGTGTGTGTGTGTGTGTGTGTGTGTGTGTGTGTGTGTGTGTGTGTGTGTGTGTGTGTGTGTGTGTGTGTGTGTGTGTGTGTGTGTGTGTGTGTGTGTGTGTGTGTGTGTGTGTGTGTGTGTGTGTGTGTGTGTGTGTGTGTGTGTGTGTGTGTGTGTGTGTGTGTGTGTGTGTGTGTGTGTGTGTGTGTGTGTGTGTGTGTGTGTGTGTGTGTGTGTGTGTGTGTGTGTGTGTGTGTGTGTGTGTGTGTGTGTGTGTGTGTGTGTGTGTGTGTGTGTGTGTGTGTGTGTGTGTGTGTGTGTGTGTGTGTGTGTGTGTGTGTGTGTGTGTGTGTGTGTGTGTGTGTGTGTGTGTGTGTGTGTGTGTGTGTGTGTGTGTGTGTGTGTGTGTGTGTGTGTGTGTGTGTGTGTGTGTGTGTGTGTGTGTGTGTGTGTGTGTGTGTGTGTGGTATTTCAGGAGAATTGAGAACCGGTGGCTCGTCAGTTCCACCGTATTTAATGACTCCAAACTCATGTTCCGAAGATTTTTGTTTATTTAATACGGGATGTTACCACCTCTGTTTTCAATAACGGCTTTCAAACGTTCAGCCATGTTAATGCAGACGGAATTGAATTGAATTTCCTTTTTTTTTCAATTTAAGCACTTTCTGGAACAAAAATGTGGGGAAAGCTCGAAAAAACAAGTTTTTTTCTCTCATTTTAAAAATTATGAGCATTCAGAGCAAAAAACGTGATCCTTTCATTTTTTCAAAAATTCAATCGAGTGAAACAAAAACACAGCTAGCTAGATTAATTTGGTTTTTTGTAGGGTTTTTGTGGACATATTGAACTGTAAAAGGCACACTTAACATTAGTGGTTTCCTCAGTATTTTCGATCCAGCGCTTGATTTTCCAAAAAACCACCAAAAGCCCTTTTTTTGTTGCATTTTCAAATTCATGTGACAAAAAGAAAAAATTTTTTTTCAAAAAAACAATGGCCAGTTGTTAAGCAACATTTATTCATGTTCCTGAAACCTACCTTTAAATTTCTGTGCAATCATTGGTTGCTGAGATATCGATAATCAAAGACAAAAGGATCTTTTTCCATTTGAAAACCGATATCTGGGCGAGAAGTGGGCGTATCAGAGTGTATAAAAAAACAAATTAAAGCTAAGTAAACAAGGTATCCGATCTTTATAGTGGTTAAGCTACAAAAATTTTTTCCACGTCAGTAGACCAAAAAAAAAAACTAAAAAAATTTAAAAAATATTTTTGTTGCTGGTTTTTCTACGATTATTCAAAAACCGCGGAGGCTATAAAATTTTAAAATTCAAATCCAAAAACTAGACACTTGGAGCTACAATTTTCTTTTTTTTATTTTCTGTAAGACTATTTCTCTCGAAGTTACGGCCTGTTGAAAACTGCCCAAAAATTTGGAATTTTTTTTTGATCCTTTAATTTTTTCCAGTAGTGTAGTATAATCAGCAAATTTATTAAAAAGTTGACTTTTTCTAATTTTTATCAGGTTTTAAGTATCCAATAAAAATATATAAATATGTTACCATTCTTTAATAGTTAATAGATGCAGTGTACCACATCAGAATCATATAAGAACACTAGAGAAGAAATTTTTAAACCCTTTGACCGCCACTAGTCTATACAAGAAATTACTATGTAAATCTATTTGCTAATGAATGCATATTTTATGAAAAACAATTTTATCAATTGACATTATACATAAAATTTCTGGTTTCTATACCAAATTACCAAATTATTACCAAAAAAAAAAAAAAGTTTTTTGCATAATTATTAATTTTATAACAAGAAACTCACAATACCAAATAACACTTTTATAGAGAAAAGGTAATTTTTGCTATATATCCATGACAGAAATAGTGGTGTTATATACTGTTCCAGTGTTTTTATTTAAATATGATTGCATGGTTTGTTATTAAAGAATACAGTAAAACAATACTCATATCATCTTCCTAGTCTTAATACTCCCAAGATTATTTGGGGTCGGCTACTAGTTTTACTGGCACAAGGCATCGTAGCAGTAATGATATATACACTGTATAAATTTTATTGAGGATCCTCCATCAACAAAAATGCAATATGTCATCCATTGGTCCATAACATTTTTAGCCTGCATTGCATCAAGCCTTCGTTATTGGCATTCAGGAAGAAGTTCTAAGTGATCAGTTTTTGATATGTTTCGTACATAATTAGATGGTTTCACTGTTTGTTTTCTACATATAGTTCGGCAGTGACTACAGTTACCATTGTACAGTGACTAACCAATGTCAAACATGTTTATTTGGTAGTTAAAAATGTGAAAAATATTGATGTTTTAAGGCGTCTTTGGTAGTCAAAGAATTAAAGGGGAATAAAGTTTATTTCAAGTATAAGGCTGTTAAACAAAGTTGCTGTTGAAAATTTAATTTAAAAGCAAGCATTATCACCAGCAGTAGAAAATTACTTGGATCTATTATAACACAATGGATGACAAGTAAATAACAAAGTAAAACTGATTTGCATATGTAATGTTTCTATGTAGTATGATAGTTTTGTAAAATATATAAAAGTGTGTGAGTGTATAGATATTAAATTATCGTAGGACAAATAATAGCATGACAAGCATGGTGATTTATTACATCTGAGTTTAATTCATCTATAATAAGTATATATTTAGATGTAATTAAGTATGTTTATCAGCTCTATGGTAACCATAGTCTCTGTCTAGTTTGGTTTGATTTCATTTATAAAACAGAAATGAGTTATATGAATTGCTTTAGGCCAGAGAATGACTCAAGCTCTTCGAAAAAAAGTTTTTGGTGCTATATTGAGCCAAGAAGCTGCTTGGTTTGGTAAAACATCAACTGGAGAGTTAGTTAACAGACTTTCGGCTGATACACAACTGGTTGGTCGAAACCTTAGCCAAAATGTAAGTGATGGTCTTCGGTCCCTGTTCATGGTGGGTGCTGGTACTAGTATGATGGTAAGACTTATTTTAAATTGTTAATACAAATATATTTTAATACATTTAATTACAATGAATACTACAAAACCTACAAAGCAGTTACTAATTTGAAAGAATAAGGAGATTGTTTTTAATGTAGAAATATATAATATAGCAAAAATATTGCTTTTTACTATTTTTCTACAGTTTACCAGAAGAATATAATCGAAAAATTTGAAATTGTTTTTTTTTTTTCAAATGTATCCACAAAGTATTATTTTAAGCATGCATACGATTTGAAATCTCATATAAACATGTATAATAGCAGAATAACTTTTAAAATGTTAAAAAAATACCTATGGAAAAATTTCATTTTCTTAAGAATGTAAAATCTGACATGGACAAAGAGTAGAATGAATATACCTCTTATTGTTATTATATTTATTTGTTATAGTTCTATATGTCTCCATCTTTGGCGCTGATCGGTCTGTGTGTAGTACCACCTGTTTCCGTGTTGGCAGTAATATACGGACGATTCGTACGGGCTATAACGAGGCAATTGCAAGATTCACTAGCTGAAACTACTGAAGTATGCAATTTTACCTTTGTTACACATATTACATAGCATACAACATCATCAAACATAGTAGTCATCTGCTGGACATGTACCATAGGGAGTTTTACCATGCAGGCCAGACAGGTTGGAATAAGCATTGTTTCAAGTTTTCCATCTCTTTGCAGTTATGATCTGTATTGTTAATCCGTCACCCCCTACAAGCATACAAGTCCTTATCATCTTTTTTTTACAGTTTTTACTCTATCACCATTTCAGTTTTCATTTTTACCTACTAAATAGTTTCGTACTAACTGCCCGAGGGCTGTAAAGAAAAACGCAATTCATGCAGAAATTATCTGTAGCACTTGAAACTGAGTCATATGATTGGATGCAATCTTAAAATTGCTGATGCAAGAAGTGTAAAAAATACCCAATACACATTTTGTCAATCACCTCGAGAGTGTCATATGAATGAGAGAGTGAATACTTGGCCTGACCGACTCATTAACACAGACCATAAGTCGCTGGGGATGCAAATTTGTAATGCAGCTGATGCTTTTCGCCCATATGAGTGGCCAAAATAAAAGTTACATAAAAATTTATCATTTTCAAACTGAGAAACACGAAATTAGAAATACTCGGTCGACCAGACAGCGAGCAATACATATTTAATATGTTATATAAGTTAGAATACTTCAGATAATGGTGGTAAAACACGCAATATAATTGATGGGGCAGCAACTCCCTCCTGGTGAAGTGAGTTTGTTCGTTTGTTACATTTATGGTTTGACTAATGAATTGATCATTCATAAAATATTGCAACACATGACTGGGAGAACAGAAAAGGTCATACGCCATAAGGACTCAGGGCAGACGATCGAATGCTAGTAACTTTTTTCAGTCCTTATACATATTTTTGTCGTAAGAGGCGACCAAGGGAACAAACTATTCAGGAAAATATCATTACAAAGAGAAGGAAAACTTGTAACAAACCCTATTTCAACCCATTTAGTCAGTGTGGTATAGTAACCGAAAACCTCCTTGCCAAGGAGAGGCCTATGTCTAGCAGTAGACTGTAAAAGGCTTTTGATATGATATATTTTAGATTATAATTAATTCTCTTTACAGTTAGCTGAAGAGAAAATCTCTAACATAAAGACTGTTAAAGCATTTAGTAAGGAGAGTGAAGAATGTCAGCAATATAGCCAAAGGATAGAAAGTCTATTGAAACTAGCATACAAAGAATCTTTAGCTGTAGGAAGTTTCTACGGAATGGTAAGTGTTATCATCGTAGCCTTCCACAACTACTTATCGATAATTGCAACGGTCGATTTCTTAACATTATTACAACATATTGTGTTTTTTTTTCTCATTACTATGCATACTGATCGAGAAGTATCGTAAATGAGTTTTTATGTAAAAGAATAATTAGGTTTTACATAGCGTGCAATCATTTACAACAAAAATAATTATAATCTCACATATCTTGCACAAGGCTGTCAAATTCCAAAGCAGACTGCTGATGAACACATAGACATAAAAGTCACTCCTATTTCTCAGAGGTGTGGACGGAGACAACTTGTCTTTTTCTTTTTGCTTCGACCACATACCCAACGTGCATGCATGCAGTGATTGATGAATGTGGGCATAGTGATGAAGACACAATTTCTGGTGCTTTTATAAATAAACATAAATTTTGATAAACATACGACTACATCCGACTTAGCAGTAAGGGTCACTAGCTACTAGACCTATAAGCCCATCAACAGACAGAACTATCAATATACATATAACAAAAAGGACTGAAATCTAGGAATTTTGTAAAAAGCGTCATATGCCAAAATAAATTCTTGAGTTATTACAACACCGAATAGCATCAAATTCTTCCACATATTTCTCAAATTCATTAAAGAAATGTTCTTAAAAAATTTTGTTGCGAACAACATTACCAAGAGAAAAAAACTATTTTGTTTTTTTCTGAACACTTGTACTTGCTATCTCATAAGCTTTTTCTATAAGAAGATTAAAGATTGTGTCAAAATAATTCAACCTTTATCTACAGACTGGGCTAGCAGGGAACACCATAATAATACTCGTGCTATATTATGGCGGGGGCATGGTTGCCACAGAGCAACTATCAGTTGGCAATCTAACCTCTTTTTTACTGTATGCCGCATACGTGGGCATCAGTATAGGAGGTTTGAGCAGCTTCTACACGGAGCTAAATAAAGGAGTGGGGGCCGCTTCGAGGTTATGGGAGATAATTGATAGGGAACCCACTATCAAAGTTTCAGGTCAGTTAAAGGTTATCTATATCTCATAGTGATGTTACGATAGCGGCAGATAGTGGCGTCATACTATCGATATCTTATCAGTTGTGCTATCAGTAGTCGTTTCTGCGCTATCGATTTCAATAATAGTGTTTAGAGAATCATTAGTTTGATACTAGATATAGTTAATATACTAAATATTCAGAATAATAATTATAAAAACTTTTAATTGTCAATATTTTGTTATCTTAATGTGAAATATATGATCCTGACACTATTTATAGTCGCATTCTTCTGCACTTATTTTGAGCTAAGAGATTACTACTAAAACTGCCTATACTTATATATATATATATATCTTATACTACAACAGTGTATATCGTATCGATAGTGTTATCAATTTTTCAGTTTTAAAACTTCGACTGTCTAATATCGTTTTTAGTAAAGATACCGATATTTCCACTAACAATATCGATAGTGTTATTAGTTTTCAACTTTTTAATGCCAACTTGTCACTTTTTAATATTAAAACTATCGATAAATCAACAACACGCAATGCGGAGCGTAGCTTATAACGTAGTGGTTTCGCGCGAGTTTATTTCGCATCAACTCGTTCTCGACGCGTTAGGCGTTGCAATTGGCCAGCGCTAGACTCTTCAGCCATTGCTATGCCGAACGCAGTTGAAGTTGAGAGCGAGTTGGTGTGAAATACACTCGCACCGGACCTACCTATGTAATACCTATGTAATATATTCATGCATTCTCGGCAACTGGTTTGAATTCGAAAAGTAATATCGTAATTTTTATGTTTAAAAAACAGGCATTTTAAAACTTTACGCATATATGTAGTTAATTTACAACGAGAATTATCAATGTTTTCTATTTTATACAATTTACAGTGGTTCGACACTTCACGTTATGTTAGTCGTACCGTTATGATTTATGTCCGTTTTCTAAAAAAAAAACTTAAAAAAGGTTAACGAGAATATCGGCTCCCACCAGATAGAGTGACTTTGGTTGTGTTAAAATGTGAGCAATGGAAATACATTTTACTATAAGGTTGACGGCCTTATAAGAGTTTGTCTATTGCTAATATAAAAAATGTTGTTCTCTTGTTTGCTTGTTCGCTCGACAAATAAAGAGGATAAATAAAACCCAGTTTATTTATTAAATCACAAGTTGTAAATATTAATTTCTCATAAAGGTCTGGGGATTAGAAGTACAGATGGCTCCTTGTGCCAGGCAAAATGATACTTACAGATTTAATGATAGCAGGACGAATAATATAATTATGAAAAAGAAAATTCTTTTACGAGTTATCGTGGTCTATTTAGACGTTATGAAAAAAAAAACATATAATTCAAACTATTTTTAATTACAAGTCCACCTGTTGAAGCATAAATCAAAGCGGCAGTAATATAATAATCTCACAAGCTTCCTAAAAATTATTAGATTCATCTCATTTCGATAAATTAATCTTTAAAAAATAAAAAAACACACTTATTCATTTATTTCGTAATAAGTCTGTTCTCATTTAATAAAATAATGACTTTTCAGGAGGTAAACGGCCAGTTACAAGACCGAGAGGCGAAATAGTACTTGAGAATATTCATTACGCATATACGAAGTCACCATTAATAAAGGGTTTGAACCTGCATTTATTACCGGGGAAGTCCATTGCTCTAGTCGGACGTTCGGGCTGTGGCAAGAGTACTGTCGCCGCGTTGATCATGAGGCTATACGAACCAACTAAGGGCAAGATACTGTTAGACGGAGTTGACATACGGGAGCTGGATCCTGTGTGGTTGAGGAACCATATAGGTTATGTTAGTCAGGTATGTTACATTCTTAATTTACACCATTCTCTCGCCTAGAATAGAAACTCACTTCTGTTGATCCTGGTATACATAAGTAGTATACCGGAAGCACGATATCCTCCCTCTCCCACTTTTGTGGAGGTGTACACAAAGAATCTCTAAATAGTCGATTATTGATTATGTAATCGATAGCCTACCAATTGCAAGAATATTTAGCTGGTTAGATAGCTCAGAACGAGACAACACTATCGATCGGTTATCTATATTGGTGATAGTATCGTTGCTCGCGGAGCATAAATAACTAACCTTACACATCTTATGCATGGTTGTCTGATTCCAAATTAGGCCGAGGGTGTGCTGTGGTAACTAGATTGCTGATAAACATACATAAATATTTCTAAATTTATACATATTATAGATGAATTATACCCAAACACAGAACAAATAATCGTGCTCATCACATAAATATTTGTAATGGCTGGGAATCGAACCCACAACCTCTAGTTTAGCAATCAGGGCCGCTAACCTCCAGGCTAATAGGCACGTCAACTCACTTCACAACATAAACCGTCGATACTATCGATAGTATTGCTGGCTGTATATTAAAAAAAACCATCGATGTTGTCGATAGTTTACAAATTAATGATTAACTAGCTAATACATACTATACAAACACGAACTAATTTTACTAAGCTTAGATTATATTATAGAGTAATAATTAATTAATTACTCCTAAAACATAAGATACGCATATTTACTGACCTAATATGTTTATTATATAGTCAATTCAGTACTTACAACGTTTGTTGTAATTTAGCTGCTTTATTTATACTGTAATGTAGTCATTAACACCCATTTAATTTAAATAATGGTATAAATGAGACACCTCACAGAAAACCTCTATTAACAGTGTTAAATCATTCAGAGTAACACTGAGTGAGTGAAGTTACAGAGTCTCAAACCCCTTCTCCCAACTCTAGGGGAAAGGGGAGATCAGAGGACCATGGGCAGTAGCCCGCTTAGCATAATAGGATTCGTCTGCTGGTTTGTTTCTTACTTATTACGTAAACAAAAATTTTTCGTTCGTAAATTTGTACTTTTTTACTCCAGGAACCTGTGCTATTTAGTGGGTCAATAAAAGAAAATATACTGTATGGTGCTGTTAATGACATTGAAGGCCAACTGCACATTGAAGATGGAACAGTAAGATATAATTAATATATTAAGGTTTTAATTATTTACAAGCATGGGCATATTATTTTCTGGGGGTTGCATCTACATCTACACATACTATCAACCGATATATGATTATACTAGGTCGTTACCAATAGGTGGGGAAGCCTCCGTAACCTCCCCAGGATAGGACCTGACTAGGTGCAGCGTTGATTCTGGAAGGAACCTGAAATGGTCCGGGTCCCCTTCAGAGAAGGACGCCCGAGACCAGCCGCCGAGGTGATTTTTAGTGGAAACACCCCATACTCCTGGCTTTTGAGGAGCCGGAGATCCGAAGGGGTTTTCCACCCCGTCAACAAAACAAAAAAAGGTCGTTACTAACGAAACTGCCTTTTTTTATACAATAAGTAGACTTATTTTTTTTCTATGTTACAAATCTAATAATTAAAGTAATCACCCAGACAATTGATACATTTATGCCAACACAGTGGCAGTTTATTGTTACGCATCTCCAAGAAATGAGCTAGACGAAATGCAAGAGATTCTTCAAGTACATTTTGTACTGCCTCTCAGGTATCATTATTCAGCCACTGGTATTGTCGAGTCAAAAATATGTGTTTTTCTTTATATTTTTTACTTTAGTCCATGTAAACAATCTGTTCTCCATTTATTGTATTGTTAGATTTTAAATGCGTTCATTTATTTGGCAAAATATGCCGTTAAAAGTACATTTATAAATGTTAAAATAGTTAATTATTGGCAATAAATATCAATGCAATAAAATTTAACATTTATCTTAAATAAGTAAATAAGGAAGCCAGTAACGAACAAAGTTGAACCTTAAATACACACACATGTGTAATATTTCGGCGATAAGGTCACAGTGATAAGGATATCTGTAGTTTTATTTGTTAATAACTATCCTAATATCGTTCTAATTACTTACGTTTAATGTTTAAACAAGTGTCTATTAAGTAGACATGCTTATGTAAATACTTGGAGGGCTTGGCGAGTTCGTTAATAGGTCGTTTGAAACGTATCTAATTATTATTTAAAACTTGTCTAATGCAATACGAACATTTCAGCCGTAACCAATCGTTATATCGTCGCCCTAAAGACTCCGACTTTCTACAGAACTTCTATTTTACCTAGTGCTTAGGTTATGGAGGTCTGATGGCAGTCGCTTCATGTACAAAATCGAAATTCAGCCTTATCGTAGTAGTTTTAAAAGTGACCTCAACCTAGTTTGTAAAAAATGCTCGGAAGAAGTTTAAATGTACAGCATCGGTAACAATGATAATAATATGAATATTACTCATATTGCAGCTTTTAATCTTTCATCGTTTTAACACACACATGGCTGATTTGATACAAGTTATCAGACCAAAATTGCATCAGCACTATGTGCATATTGCATACTGATAACCATATGTCGAATTCCCTTCCTCCCTGCGGTACTTTAGTAAAACCACATACCACCCGAAAGATAGTATTTTACACAATAAGTGTGTTGATAATCGCAGCGTTCTATAAGGGGGTGTACTTCAAAAGTTAATTAGTTTTGATCATTAATTTAAAACAAGCGTTAATCTGCTGTCTGACTTTTTAAATGTTCTAACCACGGTGTAGACACTATCTTCAGTCATCGTGGGATTCGTATTTGAACCTACACCCTATATTTTATTGAATCTGGGATCTCGGCAATAGCTAGACTGTAGCTAATACCAGCGGCAAATAATTTTAGAACGTAGGGTCGTAATTAAACAAAACTGCAAGCATGGTATTGTATATTTGACTGTTTATAGACAGTCACCGTGACTTTTGGCAGTACAAAAAAATGTGGGTTAAGTAAAAAAAAAGTATGTACACGTGTTTTGAAACAGGCAACCAACTTTTTACCTGACTAGGGGAACATTTATAAATAGATCAGGCCGTGTCCAGGCCGAGCCGAGGTTGGGTATATTAGTAGATGATTCCAGAAATTCTTTCATACAAAATGTATGTAACGTTTTCAATCTGTGCCCCGTCCAGGCCACGTACGCTACGCGACACAGTAGTAAATGTTTCCTATGTTAAAAATACACGGCCGTAACTCCTTAACCAATCATTGTGAAATTTTACATACTTATACGAAGTCATGGATACGAAAAATACATACAACAATAAAAAAGAAATACACACAAATTGCAGTACCTGAATAAAGGAAAAAAAAATCAGTAGCAAAGCCGAAACGTGTTTGTATACCTGCGTTTATATTTTCGTGTATAGTAAATGGGAATTAAAGTTAGCAAAATTAGTAGTATATTGAAAGGGCAACTGGCTTTAGTTTATGTCTTCAGCTATATTGGAAATAGTAGATACCAAAACATTAAGCTAATTATCAATGTTGTCCATTAGGAAAAAGAACCAGCATGGATGACAGCGGCGCGCACAGCGCATTTAACGGAGTTAGTAGCGACTAATAGCCATGGCTGGAACAGACAAGTGGGAGCCAGGGGAGGTCAACTTAGTGGCGGACAAAAACAGCGAGTTGCAATAGCCAGGGCAATCGTTAAGGTAAGACAATACATTATACATAACGAACAACACATGATAAAGTCATTGGGTAGTCGATCCACGCTGATTTCAGCATAAACGGGTCGGTTCTAGTGAGTGCGAGACCGGAGGCCCATTGATGCAGGGGTGACAGTTATCGTGGTAATTGTGTGAGCCTTATACTGCCACGATGATTGTCATGCCTTTTATGTCCCCAAGCAGGGCGTGAAAAAACGTTAACTAGGCCGCCATAGCGTGGGTCACCATATTGCATCGTCTGCATTAGCAATGAGTATGTGGACCACAACTCTTGGATTCTAGTCATACCTCCCATCAGGCAGAGTGTACTCACTTTAGCAGGCTTTTGAAAGGAAACATGAAAAAATAAGACAGCATTAAGGGCAGCATTTGCAATAAATAAATCTGATTAGAGACCATTAAGACTTCGTAAGTTTCTGACGCTTCGAAAGTGGAAAATAATTTAATAAGTGTTTTTTTGTTTCAGAACCCGAGAATTCTAATACTAGACGAAGCTACATCAGCATTAGACACATATTCTGAATATTTAGTAGACAAAGCTTTAAAAGAAATAAGCAAAGACCGAACGGTTCTTACTATAGCTCATAGACTAAGCACCATACAATCAGCTGACGAAGTTGCGGTCATGGAAAATGGCATTATAATTGAAAAAGGTCCTTACACAGATCTCATGGCAAAACAAGACGGTTTCTTCCGCGAACTCATTACACACCAAACTTTTACAAAGAAAACAGTAAAAGAAGACGTGCATAAAACTTAAAACATTCATACTGTAGCTAAATAATATCTATGAAGATGTTAAATTTATTAAGAGTTATTTATTTGGAACTTGTACTATTTTTTCTTTTGGTTGATAGGCTTCCTTTTTCAGGTATATATTTATGACAAAATGGTTGTGGGTTGGTCAAGTCAAATGTCTTTTTTAAGCACTATAACATGTATTAAGTAACAAATACTTACGTACTGAAATACATACTTGTCTATTTAGTCATGGACGTATAAAAAGTCGGACGGCACGCACACTTAAACAAAACCGAGGTAAAGAAATTGGCGGCGGCTCGTTAAGTGTGAGTGAATTTAGGATGGCCAACTTGCTAATAATTACACTATAAAACATATTAAAAAAATCAATATTAATTTACAATTTTATTTTTATATTTATAATATATAATATTATAATATATCTACTGTTTAACATCCTAAATACTAAGCTTTTTTTAATATCTTCTCTGAGAGATTCTTAAAATTACCTCTAATTGCGAGATGTCGTGAAAATGAAACGTTAACAATACTTTTTGATTCTTAGTTTAGAATTTTTATGAAAATATATTTATGTTGCCTTTCGTCGTATCGTAAAATGTGATGTTCTAATAATCTTTAGTATAACCGTTTTGAAAATGTAATAAATATTGAATATATATTTCGATGGAAACTATAACTCTCCTCTCGTTTTTAAATACATCGGTTTCATCATTGCAATTTCAAATTATTTTTCTATTAAATACTAATCCAACCATTATAAATTGATTTAAATAATTAACTATACATTTACTAAATTTTGGGAAAATGTACCACGTGACTACTGGCAACACGGGCCTGATAAAAAATTCTTTTGTTCTAGCGAATGCAGTTTGGTTTTAATGTGTAAAATCTGGAAATAGTGAATGAATTATTCATTTATCTAAGGAACGTGATTCCTAGATCATTTATCTTTTGATCACAACCATTTTTACACCATTTCACCATGTATGACAATTTCTGTATTGATTATTGCGCGCGTAATGGCCGACTGTTGTGTGTCAACGTGCACGTGGACCTGTACGTACAGCAAGATGGCCGACTTTGAGCATCACACTTTTTTAATGAGTTATATTATATACGCGAGACTATGTCCGATTTTTTGTACGCTTTCAGTTTGATAAAGTACCCAAGGAAAAAGAAAAAAAAGGGAAAATATAATAAACACAACCGTTTTTTAACCAATTTTCGTTGGTCTGTTAAATAATTTATTTCAAATAAAGAAGAGCGATAGTTTTTATCTTAGCAATATTTGTTGGAATACCAGCCATTTGATAGGCAGTATATATATTTATTATTGTTAGATAATACATAGCTTTATATCATTTTAAAAATAATTTCCATCGATTCCAATATTGTTTTCTGTCCTATTAATAGTGAACAGATATTAGACGATAAAATATATTTTGTAAATAAATGTACCTATCTATAAAATTTCCCTTATATTTTGTGATAAAAATAGGTGATAGTTTACATAATTATATTATTTAATTTATAATAGCATTGAACAAAATATAGTTATGGACTTGTATGAGTATGTGTTCAAAATGTACAAATACATAATTTGTTACATAGCTTATTATGTTATAACTGTAAGATTTAAATCATCAAGTGATAAACGGGTAAAGGAATGTTTTGTCCGACACAAATAAAATGGTTGTTGTTATTTTAAACTGTATTTTATTTATCCTGGGTTGAAATAGTCGAGTGATGACCTTTATGCCGGACTTAGTAGACTTAACTGAAATATCATACATTTATTACTTTTAGACAAATAAAAATTCTCAACAAAGAGATAGGGCAGAAATATATTGTGTAGAAACAACTACCTGATCAGAGAGGTTATATCACTCCTTTGTGCGAGACTGGTGTAAATAAACAAACATTGACAAGGATTATTCTGCTATTTGTAAAAATACTATGTTAATAGGTTAAGATGCAACGTGGTTAACCCATTAGTTTAAGATACAACGTAGCTAACCACGTTGAATCTACTCGTTACCCGGTCTTACCACGTGTGGACACTGAAGTATAAGAGGGTGCTAGTATAGTGACATCTTCAACCAAGCAGTACCAAATAATTTAGATACATTATAGAATACAGTTAGAACAACATTGTGTTGTGCTTTTCTCGCCGAAACCCATTACATTTTTTTTAATCGTGGATTGATTCCCAGATCTTATCCTTGTCCTTTTTCTCAATATATAAAATATATAGTTTTAGAAAGAGACGCAGATCGTTAGCACTGCTGGATTAAGAGAAGACAGCTCCTCTGTTGCTCCATTTCTACCATTTTTGGGTACAGGCGAACCTGATAACAAAAGCAATTTCATGAAAAAAGCTCAGTTTTGTAAACATTGCAATCTAAGTATATATACCTACATTGACTATAAACAAAAATTTTACTAAATTATCTCGAGACCGCCTGTACTATAAACCCAATTATAAAAAAAACAGATATTTCATGTATCAGTCATTATCGTGTCTCATTCATTACTACAATGATAACAAGACTGCTTTCGTAACACGTAATTCACTGTTTATTATGAGATTTTCACTACAGCCACAACAAACAGGTTAAATAAAGTAAATGGACCTTGCCCTCAGCGGGTGCGGAGATCGGGCCAAAACGCTGCAAGTGAAGCAGCTAGTAACATTTACACGCCAGCGCTGCGCGGGAAAACATTGTCAGAGGAAACATGTCTCATTTGAAAGTTTTGCGCGGGAATATTTCGCGGAAAATATTAAACTCGTTATCAAGTGTTAAGGAATGCAAGAAATCTAAAATAAATAGTGTTTTATATAGTGGTCTAGCGAGTAGAAGTTTAGCTACTCGCACAGCAACAGCTGTAGATTACAAACATTTAGATTCACCATGGGGTGAGATACAGGTTGGGAATGAAAATTTGACTGAATTTGTGTTTTCGGACGTCGAATCGTGGTTAGATGCCCCTTCAGTGGTAAGTACATACATGTTATATATAAAATAAACAAAAAATCGCATCCATTATGATAAAAAGTAATTTATTGTCAAATTGGATCAATAAATTTAAAAAAAAAAAATGATTAAAACTGTTTTCAAGAACGGAAAACTATTATAAAAAGTAAAGTATAAATAAATAAAACAGTAAATTTTTATCCTATATCAAAAAAGTTTAAATCTGTAGTAACTGATGTGTTTGGTTATATTGCAACTCATTAAATATGTGTGCAATGCATTGTCGTATTATTCCTAGTACAAAGTTCGCTTTTCTATACGGATGTTAGAGGAGTGATAGAGACTTATAAATAGTCCGGTCTTTATTTGAAGGTTAGGGCTAAATGTCTGCGGTGTGCCAAACATGCATCGCAACAAATTTGGAAAACAAATATTGATAGGTTGATAAGTACGTACCAACATAACTTACATTTTGTGGATTTATCTTTTTGATTGGGTTTTGTTTCGTCACCCGCCTAAGACCGAATAATCGTTTTTTTATTAACAATGATTTACGATTTTTAAACAATTACGCGACCATGAAGGCCTATGATAAATGACAAATAATTATGGATATTTCATGACTTGTCACATGTATGCATTATTGTATCATTTGTATTCGATGAAGATTTTTATCGATATTCTGTGCCTGGCCTGATTAAATTTTTTACCTATTTCGGACAAATGAATGTTTACTTTAACATAAGGTAATGTAAAACTTATTTATAGAACAATACCTAAACAGCTATTTAGATAGGTTACGCAATTTTTATACGTGGTTGTCGAAGACTTCTCGAGTCCTTAATCATAGACTCACATTTGATTTAATACCGTATAGCAGGGGCTGCCTTTGGGGGTGGCGAGCAGAGCAACAGTCCAGGGCGTCCGGGGCCTCGCGCACTCGTACAACAAACCAAGTAGAAATATACATTCATTAAACATTACCATGCGTCTCGTCATTATAAAATTTACGACACGGCACTTACGGTGGATATAGGTTCGGTAATTCTACAAGTTTCGTTTCATCTGTCAACTGTAATCGGTTTAAGTTTATACTTTGACCACCAATAGATATTGTGTTACATTTTTTGTCTCAAGTATCATTACTAAAACTCATTTTATGAAGGCCTTTGCTTTACTCTCAATGATCTACTTATCCGAGGCCTGACAATGGTCTACCTGCCCGGGTTCGCGCATTAATCTATCAGTCAGGGACCTCGTCAGGATCTACCTGCCAGGGGCCTCGCTCTGATCTACCTGCCCGGGCCTGTGGAATAATTTACCTGCATGCGTCCACACAATAATCTACAAGTCAGGGTCCTCGCCAGGATCTAACTGCCAGGGGCCACGCTATGATCTACTCGCCCGGGGCTGTGCAACAATCTACTTGCACGGGGTCTTGCAATGATCTACCTGCCTTTTGGTTATGATCGGTTCGATTGCGAAGTACCTTGTACTACTGATGAAATGGTACGGTGGTACCTGTGGGTTGCTATTTCAGAATTGTGTCTACGTTTTAAATAATATAAAAAATTACGGTCTGAATCTCTGTCCACCGTTTAAGTACGTCCAAGATGTTGCTGAAAATGCTACTGCAGGGTTCCTTTTCAGTACATACTAATAGCGATATAATGACTTACTCGTGTTATCGTATGCTAGTTAACAATGTATGTTTGAGGATGCTACTTCATTACACTATAATATTGGGACGATGCTTCTCCTTATCAAATCTAGTCAAATTATTGTGCACTTAGTTACTTGTTTTATTTACTACAGTATTTAACATAACAGTAACTTCGATTTGCACTGTAATTATAAGTTTATGATAAAAACTTCTTTTTATTTTAGATAAGTAGTCATTATTTAGGTAA
Source organism: Hypercompe scribonia (assembly GCA_949316085.1). Taxonomy (NCBI): domain Eukaryota; kingdom Metazoa; phylum Arthropoda; class Insecta; order Lepidoptera; family Erebidae; genus Hypercompe; species Hypercompe scribonia. The sequence continues at coordinate 8,980,949 of OX438981.1, read as the reverse complement.
TCGTTTTGTTAGCTTACAATGTTATTATATTTAAAGGTATAGCAGTGACGGTGCCCACTCTTACAAAGTAATTGTTTTTTTAATTTTATGAAATTGATTTGCACATTCATTACCTCTGCTTGCATTTAAAATATGTGTATGGGTATTATGTTGTTTTTTAATGCAGTCAGGTAGGTAATAAATGACCTTAATATTGGCTGAAGACATTATTTGATAACTGACGGAAAATTTCACATAATTATAAATATCGCGGATATTCCACATGTGTTGCATGTTGTGTGAAAATTTTGTGTTTTATGATAATAAATAAGTTTTTCAATAACGCAGTGCATTACAACAAGATTTAGCGTGAACTGTGTCATTAAAAACTAGTTTGTCGCTCAAAGAATCGATTTCATATATTCGATTCGTTTCATTGAACTTAGTAACTTTTAGGCTATAAATGATTTGTTGCTGGTCTTCAGTGATGTCACAGCAGTAAAGTACGTGGATTGTTCAATAAGTATCCACGTTAAGACGCAATATTGCCAAGACTTTTAGGCTTTTCCAAAGTTTTTCCGACTTCTTTAACCTCTTCAAAAATAAACAGTATAAACTCTGCACAGTAGACTTGTGTTTATGCGATAACCACTTCATTTGATATGATTCCTTTTCCACCTAGCCAGGTTTTCATGTTGGAGTCATAGAGTGTTAAGTCGGGCGAATAAAGTGGGTTCGTGGTGGGTTCGTAGCGCAAGTCAAAGATGAATGCGCTAGTGTATACAGTATAGTCATAGTGAAACAACATCTTTTACTTGGACAAATGCCGTGTCTCCCTCAATTTCTTATCGAATCTATAAAATAGTTCACTATAGTACTGTCCTGTAATCATTCCTCCTTTCTGTAGATAGTCGATCAGGATTATGCTTTTAGAATCGCAAAATGTGGTGATCATAACATTTTCGGCTGAGGGTCTTTGTATTCTTCGGAGCAGACTCACCCGGAAAAATTCATTATTTAGTTTGTCTTTTGGTCTCTGGTGTATTTTTTATGTATCTAGATTTGTTTAAAACGATCTAAGCAATGCTTCAACATTCTTACTCGTAGCCATTGGTTGTCCAATGTTAGCAATCGCGGCACCCATTGCGCCTATACCTTTCTCACATCTATTTTACCATTTAAAATTTTGATTGCACTTTCATACGAAACGCCTATGGCCTCAGTTACTTCGCACACGTTTATTCGGCGATCAATGAGAATGATATTATACGCCTTTTGGACGAGTTTCTCGGTAACCACGTCTGATGGGCGTCCTAGTCACTCCTCGTCAGAAATAGTTGTGCGACCACACTTAAACTCGTTGAATTAATATCCAACGGGTGTCGTGGATTAAGCATCCCCTTGAACAGCTTCAAACTTATATTCCTGGTATGTTTTGCCAAATTATGGGTTGGTATTGCTCTTTTTATATTAACATAAAACACCAGACACGAAAGATAGAAACAGCTCTCAAAAAATAACAAGTCAACAAAATAATTTCAAAATAAGCACATTAAAAGGACTATACTACTATGTACCTTTATGTTTATTTACAATGGTAATGTCAAATTCACAAATTAACACCACTTGTTATCAAAAACGGGTCTCGCCAAAAAAACACCACTTGGGGAAACAAAATATAATATGCTCCCACTAATACATGAATGCGTGCCAAGTATTCTGTCTTGTGCGTTTATATTTCAATAACAAATGCTGGACTTTGAGCAGTTTTCTTTAATAAGTGTTACATAACATGCGTATCTATAAATACAGAGTAAAGGCCATTGACCTAAATTACTTAAATATTAGACGTTCGCCCTGGACTAGGTAGATAAAATTTGTATTTACGTATTAATTTGTTTGGTTATCCGGTTGATAACCCAAACCAAATAAGAATCAGACGTTAAATCAGACGTTGTTATGCTAGTAACCACTGATATAGCAAAACCCACAATCCTCAAAATTTGACAGCAGTTCACAATAAAGTTTCGTCAAAGGTAGAAAAAATGTTTCAAATATTTTAATTTGGATATCATTGATTTTTCATATACGTGAATGTCATGTATAAACGACATTAAATTTCTGGAACAATTTCAATTTCTTCTTAATATTAACCACACATTTACTGTGTGCGGCAACTTTGGTGGTTGGCAGTTTCCTGCTCGACGGATAGATTGGCATAATTATTTAACCTTTACATCTTTGTCCAATTACATTGTATTATTAGGTATGATAAGCTCCGAAAATATACACGTTGCCTAGAAATATTTGACGCGACTGTTTCGAGCACGACGACTGCCAAAAATAATTGATTGAGTTATTGAAAAATCCAAACTAATTTAATAAAATTTAAGATTTTTCCTTATGCTATAATCGATGGAACTGTTTATTTACTGTTTATCTATTTATCTATAGACTGTACTGCTAAGAGTTATGAGTCATATAATTATAATCTATCACATATGATTAGTATGATTAGTATAGAACTGTATAAAGAAATTTATAATTCGATTATAATAATTATATTCAGTTTAAACTAGTTCCACACAGTTTAAAATCTAATTGACATTAAAGACATTTCAACAATGTTTGTTGGTCGAATAGTTCGCTGAGATCAGGAATATTAATCACTAATAATACATAGTCATAGCTTAATGGCAAGGATGTGCGACTAGTGGTCACCGATTGCAAATAAGTTAAGGGTCTGCATGACTATCATCACTTAGTGGATTCATCATCAACAGCCTTTAATAGTCCATTAAAGGTTGTTAATGATGAGTCCACTACTGGACATAGGCTTTTTTTTTTCTTTTGAGCCTACCAAAATCAGTCTACTCGGCCTGATGAAAAGCGTGGTTAGAATCTAAGAGTGGTGGAAATCATACTTATTGCAAATGCAGACAATGCACTATGGTGACTCATACCATGGCAGTCTAGAAACACATATAGCTAACGTAACTATAAACTGTTTATATATAAACTATAACTACCGTACTTAGTAGTGGCAATAAATAATTATTATAATTATTATTCAGCATCGACCTTCCCTGCCTTCTTGTCTATAGTCTCCTTGCAGCCCAAGAGTCTTTGCCCTTTTTTAAATAATAACCTTTATTCAATGCACAAATTTTGTTATTCAGACTTGCGGTGCCTCCGGTCGCGGGTACGAGTATGCTATGATGAATATGATGATCGGCAGATGCGCTGGTGCCTTGGCTGGGCACTTACGGTTAGCTCCTGGGGAGAGATTGGGTCTCATCCTGCCTAATATCCCCGAGTTTGTGGTTCTCATACATGGAGCTATGAAGGCTGGACTTGTTGTGACTTTTGCCAATCCCTTGTACACGGCAGGTATGGATTAACTAATATTTAATTAAAAGTAATAAAATAGTTATTACAATAGGTCATATATGTATTCATAAAAGTTTTTGCTTGATCATGTATACCTTCATTACTTATTTGCGACAAACACACGTTCTGATTCTCTTATTTCTCTACTGAGGTAACGTTGACCCTTGACTAGGGTTTAGGAACTACAGAAGAATCATCGGCCTCCATGAACGCTGACCTAGGGTTAACGGTGAGGCTTCCCGTTATTCTACTTATAATTAACTCTCCTATCGAACTATCCTAATTATGAGAATTGTGAATTGGTTACTAACGGTTCATTCCTCTTATCTTGATTAATGAAGGTCATGTACTTTGCTCTCAACAAACAATATGGTTATCGTACTATTTTGAAGTTGTGTGATAAAGGTATGTTCATTGGGATCAAACTGTACAGGGCATGGCTCAAGCTGTGACTGATTGAAGTTTTGTTAATTTTCTTGCTGTCCAAGTCTACTTTCCCCGTACCACATTTTTTTATGACATATGGAAAATGAGTTAATGAGTTCAAAACACGAGTTCGATAATAATCACCGTCAAAGCACACCTGCAACTCAGAAGTAATACGTGAGTTGCCTTCTTTTGAGGTGGCAATACACTCTTTTGAAAACTTTGAGGTCGTATCGGTCCGGAAATACAGAATGCCACTATTTATTCCGCCTATTAGTTGCACGAGCCAAGAAGTTTGTTAGCGGCATAGTCACGAAGTGCCAAGTATTCAAGTGAAGGATGTTTTGCCACGTGAACATTAGGAATGCGTTGACCTTCCTTCTATTCACACCGACCGTCCATGACTCTGACGTAAACAACCCTCAAGGACAAAGATCCGATACCGATATAACTTTCAAACCTTCACAAGACGTTCACGCTGGTTCGTCCACTGTGCCCTACAAAAAATGCAAGGCATTGAGAAGACCAAAATTTATCATGACCATCAACAGACTTCAATAGTCAGCTGCTGAACATAGACTTCTCTTTAACAAGGAGGTTTTGGATTACTATACCACGCTGGCTAGATGAGTTGGTATAGGGTTTGTTTCAAGTTTTCCTCCTATTTGTCCCTTAGTAACCTCTTACGGAATCCATGGGATAAGTAGCTTTAGTGACTCTCCATATTCTTAATCCGTTACCACATGGACTTTATATCATGCCAAAGTTTATACCAGTTGTATTTGAGTAGTGTTCCATTCCGCAAGATTTTGACTGTTTAAATCTATCGTCGTATCTCCTTCTAGCGTTCACCATGGTCGCTCATAATCGTGCCTACATAAATATCTATGATAAATTTTAGATCTGATAAAAGTATGCTACACGGGATTTGAAATCTCTATACTCTCACAATAGACTTGCCTTTATGTTTTAGACCTAGTGGAGACGCTTTCATGCACCACTATTATTAATAGTTGATTTCTGATCCCATAAAATAACGCGCGTGAAAAATTGAGCGAATAGAGGCGGAACGGGACCTCGACGTCTGCTCTAACAGTAAAGCGCGTCATAAAGAACACTCATTTTGTTCAAGCCGTCTACGTAACGCGTGTTTTTATTCGACGCATGTTTGACGCGGCGCCAACGCCTACTACGTTAACACGCTTTGAGGTTGACATGATAATTTAAAGTTATTTTTCACATTTTATTTCTACACCTATATTAAACTGAAGAATTGTGCATTTGTTCAACCCTAGCGAAATGGTTGCCTGCTGCACATAGAACACTGTACACCAGTCAAGTTAAGAGTCCTAGCATCTAAACGACTTGAACAAAATGCATGTACCTATTACGCTTCAACGCAAGTTACCTGAACATGGCTCGCCTTAGACACCATAATGTGGTACTATCATTGTGTATACTAACACTCTGCAAGCGTCAGATAATGATAATTGCTGATAACATGGTAAAAGTTGTTTACTAGATTGTCTGAACAAATTACTTATATAATTCTATTGCCTTTATTGTTGCTTCGTTGGTCTAGCGGTTATCATATGCGCCTGCCGTTAAAGGGGTCTCAGGTTCGATGTCCGCGTCGTGTCAAAAAAGTGTTACAGTTTTGCCGAGTATAGAAATTCTTGACTACAGTCCAAAGTTTTGAAATTAGGATCTTCACCTCAGTGTCTCGGAGAGCTCGTAAAGCCTGTGAAACACGTAAAGCTCCCTGGTGGTGTCGGATGGCTGACCCATCGGATTGTGAGAGTGAGGGAACAAAGAGTGTCCCTGTATTTGGGAACACACTTGTAAAATCGGTTAGAAGTACATCATAATTTCAAAGCTTCATTCAATGTCTTAGCATATTTGCTGTGGCTTAGAAGGAGTCTTGATAGCATAAAAACAATAATTTAATTTCCTTATTTGATCAAAGGATAATATCCATAAATCGTTCAGCTATGCTTGAAAATATTTTGCAGTAAGGAATAAAAAATAGAGGCAACACGTGCGTTGCAATTAACGATGGTTAATGATAACTCAATACAACACAACATAACAAGGCCTAAGAAATCAAACAGATACCTAAACGATCCACGTGCTTCATCATATCAGCTTTATTGCAATATTTGTATAATTATAAGCAGTCTAAAGAGCAGCATGTTTGTTATGACGAACTAGACAACCCGTCCATTATTAGTTACAACAAATTATTGGCACATGGTTATTGTAAAACAATGGTGTAAGTTAACTTTAAATTACCTTTTCCACAAACAAACAAACCTTCCTTCCGCTCTAAACTTTCTCGGTTCCAGTTTTTTAAAGGAAACGTGTGTTTACGCTCCTACATGTCAGGTGTCTTACGTTGTTTTTCGTTGACTTAAAAATAGAAAACACCTTTTTAAACCATATTAGCTTACTTTGTTTATTGATCAGCAATCTTTTGAACCTGAAGAGCAAGCTTGCCGAAAAATTGAAGTTTGGGCACTAATTGAATTAGCTATTAAATTCGAAACTAATTGAGTTTTACTTTTACTGTGATCGTCAACTTTAAGAGATTTGTCGGTTCTGATACAATTTTCAGCTTTGCTAACATCTGGCTCTTGGGCATAATTTACTCTAGTAAATTATTTCTCATATGTATCCTAGTGGGTAGATGTAAACGTTAGTCTGTTTAGAATCTCTGTCTGTAGAAATAATGAAACGACATTGTATTATACATGTTGTTAGCTGTATGTTTTATCCTTAATAATAGATCATTAGTCACGTACACATCTAATAAAAATTACCACTGCACCTGTTAGTATCGTACTCGACACCCGAATCTAAAATTACAAGCTCAAAGTCACGATGATTTTTCTTTTATATTTTACATGAATTTAGTTATTATTGACTTGTTGAATCTGATTTTATTTGTTATTTGCAGAGGAAATCAGACGTCAGTTTGTAGATTGCAATGTGAAGGCGATCGCTACGATCGAACTGTTCATGCCTGTCGCTCAAGAAGTTTGCAAGGCGCTTAAGGACTACAAAGGAACTATTTGGGTTGGAGGAGAAGATGACAAAGCAAATGGTAACTCCTTTATTTATATAATATCACATTTTACCCACGACTCCCCCTGCGTGTATGTCGATTATCGCCATAAAAAGTAGTCTATGTCTTTCCGCAAGAATAAAAGTATCTCCATGTCAAGTTTCATTAAAACCGGTTAAGTGGTTTTGAAAGCATAACAGATAAACAAGAGTTGCAATCGCTTTTATAATATTAGTAAGTATTTATACTTAAAAAATATGCTAAACTACTACTTTTATTGTGTATCAGGAGATTAAAAATACCCGTAGATCAGTATTTGGGTCAATAAATCATTGTGTAAATATTTGTAGGTAATTTATACCACGCGCTCACAACGTAAGTAAACTGGCGGTATCTTGTGCGTTTGTGTTGTGCAATACTTGTCTAGAAGGCTTATGTCGGAACACCTTACGAGTCCATGTTACGAACAAACGCTCACAACTTATAAAAGTATGTGCATTCGTTTTCCGGGAATGTAGTTGGGTTGGGAATTGATGATGTTATTTCTAAATACTAAGTAATAAGTACTAAGAAATATTCAAAACTAGATGTGTTCCTAATCAGTTTTCTTTCCGTTTTTGTGATAACATATTAGTAATTATACTAGTAAATATAATTTCCTAATAACTGGCAGGCTCATTGTTCCATTGCCTATAGAAAGTAACGATACTGTAATTAGTTAGGTACATGTATGACAAAACATATCAAATATCGTTACGTATATTAGAATGATACAAATGTTCGTGTATTATACTGTAAATAATGTCCGCGTGACAAGTTTAAATACATATTTTGATAATAGGCTTAGTTTCGTAAACGATGGCTCACCTTCAGTCATTGTCTTTGAAGTCGAAAGAATCGCGTTCACCTAATCATACTTAATTTTTCTTTAACATAGAAAATATGATAATGTACGCACAATTAAGGAAATGAATTAAAGTCTGTTAAATTAAATTTTTGAAAAAAGAGGAAATTATTATATCAATGTGAACAGTCAATGAACTACTTATTTAACAAGGTATTCTTTTTCCCTTAGTGGCCTTTCAAGTATTAAACTCTTAAGTATTAACAACTTAACTTCTTTTTTCCAAGCTCTTTTTTCATACTGGCTTGGGATCGGCTTTAAGTCTACTACGATACGGTTGAATTTTGATTTTTACGTGGTGAGACTGCCATCAGACCCACAACCTATAACTAAGCAATTTCGAAGGTCTGTAGAAAGGCTGTTGACGGACTTTTTAGTACACCAACTGCAACAATTCCGAAAGATGTTTGTATAGTTAGTAACCGAGACGGACGTAGAATCGACAGGAGTAACTTACTCTTTGAGGCATGGAAGGGTCTTAATGTGTTAAGAATGATCACCGATTCCTTTATTAATCTGGCTAGGATTTCTTTACTCTAACATGTATTAACTTACTCGGCTACTATTTAACCATGATCCTCTCCATTGTTGAATCTATGATACCTATTTTCAGGGGTATACGGTCTACGATCTCTGTTAATGGCTGATCACAAAGCGGATCTTCCAAAAGTGAACGCTGACGAAGTTTGCCTAATTCCCTACTCCAGCGGCACTACAGGAATGCCTAAAGGTGTTATGTTGACTCATAAGAACTTGGTGTCGAATTTAAAGCAGGTGTTGCATAAAAAATTTATGAAATATGAAGGTGAGAAAGGTAAGTTTAAAATCTGATTAAATATTTAGCATGAACGTACTGAATATTTAGTAACTAAATTTCTTTTAATGAGATACAGGAGACCATACAAAATTATCTTTGTATACTATATAAATGATTTTTCTTTGTAAATAACTTTGTAGATATTTATGAGTAGATCTTATAAATATTACATAATATTCTTAATTTAAAAATATTGTTTTAGCACTCGTATTGCGGCAACGCGTTAGTATTTCTTTACTAGTTGTTCCTAAGTTTTTACCAACTCATAGTGGTAGTTACTTATGACAAGGTGATGCATCTACCTTCTCCAAATTAAAATCTTCTTCCTAGGCTTTATTATTCCCATATATTATTTGAGGTTGGCTACTTGTTCAACCCGATTCACCTGAATATCAGTTTTTCCACGAAGCGACTGGCATCCGACCTCCACAACTCTGAGAGCGAACTGAAGTTGAAGGTGGAAGTTATCAGTATATTTGTGAACTGAATCTGACTTTCTAATAACGATTGCCATAGATGTTGATTTATAAACGGGACCGATTTAGCATGGTTTCCGAGGCACGGGCGTGAAACCACTACCTGTGTATTCCGAGCTTTTATTAGGAGTTTATTATAAGCAAAACTTAATAACACTTTTTAGCTCGATCTGGGAATCGAACCCAAGACCTTTTGGAGTTACTATGTTTGAGTTACTAGACAATATATTTTTATTTGATGCATCTACCACTTGAATGGTCAAATTAAACACAGTACATATTCAACATGGATTTACTGTTCAGGTACCCTAATATTTACAGTATTTGTCTCCAAGAGCTTGAATTACACTTTTGTTAATCGGAGCGTCCATTTAACATTTTTGTGTACACAAAGTCTCTGTATAAAAAGTGGCGTCGTCAAAAACAGTGTTGCCACATGAACGCTACAGTCTCTTGATTGGCAGTCACATACATTAACCACTAGACCAGTGAGGCAACCAATCAAAATTAAAATATGTGTTCCTTAATCTCTTTAGTTCTTTATAAATAAAAAAACAGATTCTTGGCATAAGTTGCTTTGGTATTTTGTTGTTTCTTCTTATAGTGAAACAAGTAAACATTATCATAATTGACTAATATTATATTATTTTTTAGGTAAAGCGGAAGTAGTATTGACGGTGCCGCCATTCTTCCACATCTACGGTTTCAATGCAATTCTCAATTACAATCTAACAATAGGATCTCATCTAGTTACAATGCCAAGGTAATCACAGTGTAATTTATTTACGAAGCCAAAAATCGCTGGCATGGAATGACATGGCTATATACGGATCATTTGGTATAACACCTATTTTTACAACAGTTTGCATCCCATTAAATCTACGTCACTGCTTATTTGTTTAGTCATTTATCGCTGATCATGATGAACCAGCTTGTCAACCCTGCCTTATTTCTCCACTATAGTAAGCAGTTAATTAGCAAATCTCTCTCTCGCTGAACATCCTTGGGCAGAAACGTCAAACAATAAACAATAAAATGACAATACTTCTTTGACAATAATGTCATTATACTGAAGGATTCCTTAACTTCGTTGAACTAGTTGACCGTAATACAACATTACGATTTTATATGTATTTTGATCTCTCTCTCATCTTCGGATTCTGTGATGAAAGAGAAAAGTAAATAACTTTATTTTTTAGCAGCACTTGTTGATCCTTCAGAGATACAACGTTGATAATAATAACTATACGAGTACACATATCATACACGGCAATCTGATTTCAAACTAGGGATTTGGATTATGGAAATCGAACTGCCGATAACTGCTTTTTATCGATAAAACAGACTAGACACAAAACTAGACACAAAAGCAATTAAAATGTCCAACACACAACGATTTGTCCTCGTTTCCTTCCCAGAACAAATAGCGGTTCAGCAGTAAGGATCTCTAACTACTAAACAGACAAAAATAGTTAAAAAGATAGTCCAACATCATCGAAAATGACGCTTAGAATAAATACGTCCAAATTTCAGATTCACGCCGGATGACTACATCAAATGTTTGGACGAGTACGAACCAACTACGTTATTCGTGGTGCCATCTTTGTTGGCATTCCTAGCGACACACCCGAATGTTACGAAGGAACATTTGCAGTCGGTAGAGACTATCATGGTAGGAGCGGCCCCTACTACGGACAGTATGCTCGAGAAGTTCCTCTTGAAGTGCGAGAAGACCAAGGATGAGATTAGGCTATTACAAGGTAATTTTTAAAAATTAAGGATATTCGAAATTCGGCGATTCTATTAATTATGAACCGATCTAGGATTTTTTTTGTACTTGAAAGGACTGCACGGTTGGCCAAGAGGTTTAAGTGGTCACCACGCCGCTCTGTACTTTGCTGAGTGTTGTGGGTTCAATCCCACGTGGTACAACACTATGTCATCCACAAATCGTTGTTCCAAGTCTAGATGTTCTTTGTGTCTGTTTCATGTATATTTGTAAAGTCCCCTAAATTTTTACCAATACCAATACCAAAATAAATCCTGTATCGCGATACAGGATTTATTCCCAATGCGGGCGTTGTCTTTTTAAAAAGAAAGTAAAGATATGTTGGGTCTATGTGGGTCACTCATATTTAAAGAACAAAATCCTGTCTCTGGGGAAACGGTTGCAAACAATTTAATTGTTTCCAAATTTCGATGAGGATTTATTATTTTGTATTCGATGTACTCGATTAGTTAAGTGGTAATAGATCGATTTTTGATCATCCCTATTTAGAAATTAATAAGAAAATTATGAAAACTAAGAATAAGGACTGGATTCTAGGACAAAGTATGTACTTACTTAGACCTTTTTTTTTTGTTCGGAAATCCCCCTTGATACCACCTACTGGTGGTTATGTCGGACTCGAACCGACCAAAAACCGCATGCCGTCTCAGGTACCAGTAGTCGGGGAAAGGAAATACCTGAAACCTCGAGGTACCTTTTCTGCCCCAAAAGAGCGTGTGCTCCGTAGCACGTCCCGCTGCCATCCTGGCCTGCTTCTGCTAGGGTGACGGATGGCCTGTTAATTAGTAATGTTTGTTTTTGGGTGTCTTAAGTGTCAAAGACACACAAACAGAACATCATTCAGCTACATTATAATTTATTTGTGTCTGCAAGATAAAATACATTCAAACATTTTTATACCGGAAATTATTAAGATTATCAAAAAAAAAATCTAATTTTCAGGTTACGGTATGACGGAGAGCTCTCCCGTCACATTGCTCACACCATACACTTACCCATATAGTAAAGTGGGCTCAGTAGGACAATTAATACCCAGTACACAAGCAAAGGTCATATCTCTAACGACTGGTGAAATGTTGGGACCACACAAATCTGGTGAATTGTGGTTGAAAGGACCCCAAGTAAGTACCTACTATAGATTCTCGACATGGTGAAATTAAGAATATAGCACGACTGTTGTAAGAGCCGATTAAGGGAAAAAATTGTGCAGGACATCACTCATCACGTGCAAAGAGAAGGAAAATTTGAAACAAACCCTTTTTTTTAACCTTTTTTTTTTTTTTATTTTTTTTTATTTTTTTTTTTTTTTTTTTTTTTTTAACGTGTGGAAACCCCCTCGGGCCGTCACCCCACCGGGGTTTACGGCGGGGCGGTGTGTCGGAATCGGACCGACTAAAACCACACGGTGTGCCACTCTGCGCCTGACATAGGAGGGACCGGGAACAGCTGTTATTACGACATCCAGATCCCTCCCAGCGCCTGCCCGCTAATGCAGGCACCATCTATGGGTAAACTCTCTATTTTAGGCGACGTACGGCACACGCGGACGTCGCCTCCTCGCGGCTGGCCATTGTAGCGGATGGAGGGGAAAACCCGTCCCGTCCACCCGCGGCCACACTCAAGGCGGCATGAGGCGCTGGTATGCGCGCCTCCGCCGCCCGGCTCGCCGGCGGCGAATTGGGTCCGAGTGGATATTGTCCTCCCGGGCCTTCTCCGCCGCCTCCTTCCGCGAAATTACGTCTTCGCAGAAGGTTGCGACCGCGGTAAAACAACTGTCGCTACCGACCATGGAGCGTATTACGGCCGGTAGCGAGAGATCTCCTCCAATAACTGCAGTGAGGACCCCACGCTGCGCTGCCCAGGCGGAACAAACCGCCAGCGTGTGCTGAGCCGAGTCCTCACTGCAGTCGCAGTGGTGACAGGCGGGACTCAATTCCCTCCTGGCGACCGAGTGCAGATACTTCCCGAAGCAACCGTGCCCGGAAAGAATCTGCATCAGTCGGAAGGAAAGGGTCCCGTGCTGCCGCCCTGCCCACTCGGCGATGACCGGCTGGAGAGCCTCCACGGCGGCAAAGCCAGCACGTGGAGCCTCCAGCCGGGACGACCAACGAGCCATCGTGGCTCGACGAGCGGCCTCTCGCCACTCGCGTATCTCTTCGGGCGGAGGCCGAATGTCCCTACCCACCCGAAAGTCTGCCGTTCGCCGATAAACTTCGGCGAGCACCTCCGCCTCCAAATCCCACGGGGGAGTTCCGGCCAACGCGCATGCCGCCTCCGTCGATACGGTGCGGTAACCGCGTATGGCTCTAACCGCCAATATCCTCTGAGGGCGCCAGAGGCGAGCCCTATTCTGGGCGGTCAGAGCCGCCGCCCACACCGGTGCACCATACAGTGCCATTGACCGAACAACCCCCGTGTATAGCCGTCTCGTCGCGACGCTGGCTCCACCCAAATTGGGCAAAAGTCGCCCAAGAGCAGAAGCAGCGCCGACCAGCTTTGGAGTAAGCTGTCGGAAGTGCTCGTCGAAGAGCCATCTGCCGTCGAGGATCAGGCCCAGATACTTCATCTGGGCCTTAATCGGTACGAGGACCGAATTGACTACGATAGAGGCACCGGGGGGTGGACCACGACGGGGCCCATGAAACAAAAGGGCTTCCGTCTTATCTAGGGCCACCCGTAAACCCAGCGCCTCAATGCGCCCGACCACCAAAGAGACTCCCACGGTGGCCAGGCGCGCCGCCTCCTGAAAGTTCGCCCCCCGGGCCGTGACCAATGTGTCATCGGCGTAACAAATTACGCCCAGCCCGGGGGGAAGACGACCTCGAAGGGCCCAGTCGTATCCCATATTCCACAGGAGTGGTCCGAGGACGGACCCCTGTGGAACACCGCACGACATGGGCCGCCGCCTCAGAATACCATCTCGGTCCTCGTACACGACGGTACGCTCCTCAAGATAGTCTGCCACAAGTCGCCTCAGGTACTCTGGCACCCCGTGGTAGTGGAGTGCTTCCCTGATGCAACTAAATGGCAGACTATTAAATGCGTTGGCGATGTCCAACGACACCGCCAACAGCACGCCGCCACAGCTCACTGCCTCTTCGGTAACGGCCCTCAGGCGCAGCACAGCATCGACCGTCGAACGCCCCGCCCGAAAACCAAATTGGGCGTCCGACAGATCGGGGCCCACCTCGCAGAGGTGCCGGACGATGCGGGCAGAGAGTATCCTCTCAAACAGTTTACCCGCCTCGTCCAGCAGCACAATGGGCCTATAGGCCGCCACCGAATCGGCAGACCGTCCCGGCTTCCTTAATAGGACCAGCTTCCCGCTTTTCCAGCACTCAGGGAAGCGTCCGGACGACAAGCTAGCGTCCAAGATCTCCCTGAGGCGGTCCGACATGTGTTCGAGGGCACGGGCCAGCACACGGGCAGGTATCCCGTCTGGCCCAGGGGCGGTGTTCTTAGAGCGAATCCGTAGAACGACCGCCCCTATCTCCGATTCCCTGACGGGCGGAACATTATCCTCGTTCCGTCCCCCGTCGTCTTCGACCATGAAGGCCATCGACGGGGGTGTGTGCTCCGCCCGCTGCGGGAAAAGACCCTCGACCACTTCCCGCAGGAAGCTGGGCTGGAGTGTCTCTGTAAGGGGGGGGCCCGACGTGCGGAGCTTTTGTCGTACCGCACGATAAGGGCGACCCCAGGGGTCACGATCGAGACCCTCCAGCATCTCCTTCCTCTTCACTTCTTTGGCGCGGCTAATGGCCAGCTTCAGAGTTTTCCGCGCCTCTCGGTACTCCTCATGAAGCTGATCCTCCTCGCCGTCTACGCGGTGTCGCCGCCGACTACGGGTGTAGGACCTCCGGGCACGAGTACAGGCCGCGCGGAGGTCCGCCAACTCCTGGGACCACCAGTAAACCTCCTTCCGTGGAGGCCGACAACCTCGGATGCGGGGCATGGCCGCATCGCAAATCTGCGTAATCGCATCGCGGAAACGACCAGCCCCCAGGTCGACCTCCTCGGTCGGAGCCTGCGGAGACAGCCAGGAGTAAATAATGGCTGCCTCCTCTAGTAGGTCCCTATTCAGTTTGGCTACAGCCCACCGCGGCAAGCGAGAAGAACGCCGCGCCGCGTGACCCCTACTGGGGTCCTGGGTCCGGGAGAGCTCGAATCGAATGTAGAGGTGATCCGAGAGCGTCTCAACCTCTTCCAGGACACACCAGTTCCTTACTCGTGCGGCGAGGGCAGGGGTAGCGAACGAAAGGTCCACTATCGACCCTCCCTGCTGTCGCACGCACGTGTTGGTGGAGCCCCTGTTCAGTAAACAGAGGCCCACCGAGGCCGCCCACTCCTCTACGGCCTCGCCCCTGGCGTCCGTCCTGGGGGAACCCCACGCAATGGACTTTGCGTTGAAGTCCCCCAGCACTAAGACGTGCCCAGACGTTAGACGCCGCATCGAGGTTTCCAAGTTGTTAAGGAAAACCTCGAAGTCGTTCAAACTCCGGTTGGGGGAGAAGTATACACCATATACAGTGATCCCCCCCCACTCGGCAGCAACATATCCAGTGCCCTTGTCTCTTAGCGACAAGGGCGGGGAATGAGCCGCCGTAGAGCCGACGACTGCCACGGAACCGTCCCGGTCACCCAACCAGTTTGGACGGGGAGGAACATAATAGGGCTCCGCGGCTACGGCAACACCGATCGACCACTGTGCCATAGTTTGCAGGAAAAGGTCCTGCGCCGCAGCACAGTGGTTCAGGTTCGTCTGGACCAGGAGGCTGGAGACTTGGTCCATTACTGGACTGTCTCTACAGCCTCCTCCATGGGCGACGATGTCGACGTGCGAACGGCATCGGAGGCAGCCTGGGCCGACTGGCTAGCCCCCAACGTTCGCCGAGAATCGCGAGGAGGTTTGCAGCCCCCCCGCCCAATCTGATGATTAGCGGGCTTGTTACCCGCCGCACAAGCTGGGCAGTGAGGGGCGGCAGAGCACTCTGCCGCCTTGTGCCCCGGTCGACCGCAGCGGAAGCATAGTCCACTGCAGTCAAAACAACTCACGCACTTGGCGCGTGTGTGTCCGGATGCTAGGCATTTGAAGCACCTCATCGGTCTTGCCGCCAGAACAGTGACTCTGGCATTCACAAAACCGACGAGGATCCTGCCTGCGTCGCCCAAAACTTTAGCCGACGCTACCGGACAGCTGATCCACACTGCGCCAAGCCCTCCAGGACCGGGGCGGATGGTGCCGACCCTGATGTTGTCCGCGTTGCAGCCCGTCTTCTCGCTAATTGCAACGCGGACATCCTCGGTCGTTACGGAGTCATCCAGGCCCGAAATGCGCAACTCTGCGCACTTGACAGGCCTGGCGATCTTCACACCATCCGTGGCTGCAAAAATTCCTCTCAGTTTCTCGGCGAACCTGTCCGCCGTCTTTGCACCTTCAGCCCCGGGGAACTCGAGGACTCGAGCTCCCGTCTGGGCAAGGCGCAATCTGACCCCTTCAGTCCCGAAATCAGTGGCGAGACTATCCCGGGCCTTCTTAAATAAGGCCGCATAGGACAGTCCGCCACTAGCCGCCTCCGGTGTTACGGTGACCACCACAGCCGCGCTTTTAGGCACCTGCAGCTTGCGCGGCTTTTTCGCGGTAGCCACCGCAACCAACGGCGACTGCGGGGTAGAGGCTGCTTTTTGAGCTGCTTTTTTACCCCGCTTTCGGGACTTAACCCCGCCGACTACCTGCCAACCATCTTTGGATGGGGCAGATGTGGAGGGGGCAGATGTAGTGGTGCCAGGTACACTCGTTGGAGTGGGGAGCGGAGGATATTCCGCTCCAGCCTTTACCACTTTTTTGGGCCCAGACTTCGGTGCAGCCGTCTTGGTTATTACCTTGGCCGCCTGTCGTGCCCTCGGAGTGGCCACAGGAGTAGTCGACACTGACGCCGCCGCCGCATAGGACACACGACCGCCCACAACGGGCAGAGATGTTGGTGCTGATGTGACCTTTGGCCTATGGGCCCCAAGCGGCGGCCGGACAATAGGGGCAGGAGGCAGTCTTGCCTCTAGGCCAGCGAGACGGCCGTCCATCATGCGCCACACAGCGTCTGTGATTTGGCGCATTTGGGCGTCAGCGATGGTACCAACATTGGGAGACGGAGTAGGCTGAGACGGGGACGAGGCCGGATCCTCTGCCGGACGATGCGCCCGGAATTGGGCGAACTGAGCGCTAAGCTCAGCCACTTGCCCCGTCAGGTGGTCGTTGGCTGCCTGGAGACGAGCCACGTCTCCGATGAGGGTCTCCACGACCCCCGCAATTGCGGAAGAGGAGTCCTTGAGGGCTCTCACAAAGGAGCCCTTAAGGTTACTCGACTTGGTGGCCACTTTGTGAATAATGGCCACCGCCGCGTTTGCTATCTCCTGCATGGAGGATGGTGTCTGGGGAACTGAGTCCCCCACCATCGGCTCCCTGACTTTCAGCAGGAGACCAGCAATCTCCTCCTCCGCTAGTGCTTCACCGTCCGCCCTAACTCGCCTATAGGCTTCCGCCTTACAAAAGACGGAGCCTGACGGGATCGAGATCGGGGTTCGTGATCTCCCTCTACGGCTGCTGGTGATTTTGGGAGGCAACATCTCCTGGGACGTGTCACTCTCCTCGTCCCTGGAGCGTCCGCGTTTCCTGCTGTCACACAGCTCCGTCTCCATTATGTCCAGTGCATCTGTCCTTGTACTGGAGTTACTGCCCGCGGTGGATTTGGAACGCAACCGTTCCGATGTTCTTCGGCTCCCAGCAGCCATTATGACTTCTGGGAGCCCCACCGAGATAGGCGCTCCAACCAATACTTCCTCCTCGTTGGAAGAGAAGCCGTCCGCTCTCGTACTTTTTCCCTTCCTGTTTTTCTTCTCCTTCTTTTCTATATAGTGATTGTTTGTGTTTGTTAATTTTTCCATTTTTAAACCCACGAGATGGGGAGAACTAAATGTCGACCCGGGCAGAGATCCCCAATACCCGGGCAAGCGTAAATTTGTGCCCAACCGAGGGGTCCGCAGGTGCCCCGGCTGGGAGTGCGCTTGCGACTGAACTACCCATCAGCCATGCATCCCCTGGTCACGCACCAGAACACGGGATTCGGGGTAATTTTTTAAAGAGGTTTTCTTCCTCGCAGTCCGGGCGGCTAAGCCAAGACCCTCGCCCCCGATTGGAGTCGCGAGACTCCAACTCGGGACTACGATATGTCGACGGCGGCAGGGAGACTATGTCTCCTGATGCCTGCACGGTGGCAGTGTAAGTGCACACCGAGCCCGTCCTACCTTTTCCACCGCTGAGCGGAGGAACTCCGACCCTAGAAAGGGTCCCACCATCGTGATTTTTTACCGAGGTTTTCCTCCTCATTGCTCCGAAGAGCGAAGAACCAACAGAGGATTCGACAGACACGCCCGCTCTGTTGGACCAAGTCTCAGCTGAATTGCCGGAGAAAATGGCTTCCTCTTCGTGCTAGAATATTAGCCGTTGGCAGTGATGAACACTATCGCCAACGTTACCAGGGTGCACCACGTGGAGGTTTTCTAGCCAAGCACCCCCCTTTTTTTTTAACCTGTGGCAACCCCCTCGGGCCATCACCCCACCGGGGTTTACGGCGTTGTGGTGTGTCGGAATTGGCCCGACTAAAACCACACCGTGTGCCACTCTGCACCTGATATAAGAGGGATTCGGGAACACATGTTATTACGATATTCAGATCCAAACAAACTCTAAACCAACTCGTTAAGCTAAAGTGGTATAGTAGGGTAAAACCTCCTTTCTAAGGAGATATTTATATCCAGCAGTGGACTGTTAAAGGCTATTGATGATGATGAAGATAGTTAAGTGTTAAGGATTATTCCTATCGAACGGCTCGCATCGCGGCTTAAAATGTTATTAAATCTTGTGACACGTGTTTAAAGTCTAAATTCCTATGTGCTTCGGAAGACGCTCATACACAATCGAGCCATGCGATAAAACTCATTCTTTATCTTTCCTACAATTGCAAAAGAAACTTTAATTCTGTATTTTGGTGCCCAAAACAATTCTCTATTTAGCGTTATTTTTAAGAAACGAAGTGCACAAGCGATAAATATCTTGAAATATCTGTATCTCCAGGCATCCATGATTGATTTAGGATTTTTTTTATTTTTGGTTCCCGAGGCGGGCAAATCAGTATACTATAGCAAGAGTGTATTAAGATTTCATGAGCAAGAGTTCATCTCTATAGAATACGTAACATATGTAGATATATACAGTGAATTGTAAATTAAAGTAACCTTTACAAATATTTGTTTACTTACCCACTGTGTTTTCTTTTGTTGGCAATTACATTTAGTTTTAGTTTTACAGCAGTAATTATAAAAAATTTAAGTAACCTTATAAGTATTAAAAGATTTACAAAAGGTAACTAGTTGTATAGTATCTAAAATTCATCACAAAAAATATATCCTTTTAAAAAATAGAGAGGTGCCATGGAAAGTACGTTAAGCCGTCCGTCCCGGTTCCCTTACGAACACCTGTGGCAATCGTCACGGTTAGTTTGAATAAGGAGTTCGACATAGGTTCTTTGTAGAATTTCAATATCACCAAGTACTTGGGTTGTGGCAGTTCTTTGGCAATCGCTCCGCGTAAACAATCACAGATCAACTGTATCATAGTAGTCTTTGGATGAACCCCTTAAAGTTTGGGTAAAGGCTTGGGCGAAAAAAAATCTCTTATATCTTGCTTTATGTTGACCGATGTGTATTTTTATAGGGCTTCGTCGGTCTAGTGGTTAGTGTTTGCGACTGCCGTCCAATGTCTCGGGTTCGATTCTTGGCTTGGGCCAAAAAGCTATTGAGTTTGTCTCGTTGTAGAAATGCTTAATAACTGTCAGGAGTTTGGAAGTTAGGGCTTTGACTCCCGTGCTTCGGAGAGCACGCAAAGCCGTCGGACCTGCGCTCAATTCCTCCCTGGCCTTGTCGGATAGAAATCCATCATCCATTGAATTGTGAGAGTGAGAGTACAGAAAGTGCACCTGCATTTACGCACACACTTGTACACTATAATATCTTCTGCATAGTTTGCCGCGCGTGGTTGGTCCCCGTGACTAAAATCGACTAGGAGAAGAAATATATTTGTAAATAATTTATCAGAACAAAAGCTAAAAGACTTTATCAATTTCCAGGTGATGAAAGGCTACTGGAATAATGAAAAGGCTACTAAAGAGACAGTGGACAGTGATGGCTGGTTACATACAGGCGACGTGGCGTACTACGACGAAGAACATTACTTCTACATCGTCGACCGAACCAAAGAACTCATTAAGGTTAAAGGCAATCAGGTACGCATACACACTTGTTGCTATGAATATAATTGTAGGTCATCATTATCAGCGGTTTTTAACAGTCCACTGCTGGACATAGGACTCTTCTCAGAAGGGGGGTTTTGATCTAATAAATCACGCTGATCGGACAGGTTGGTTGGGTTTGTTTTATGTTTTCCTTCTTTTGCATATTGTTCTACATATTTTGTATATTTGTAGGTATTTTCAAACACTAACTGACCGTCTTCAGCCAGACATGCTAATTATGATAGTTACCCACAAAAAACTACTTTTACTAACTTTTTTTTTTTATTAACTCACTTCTCTTCTTTCTTTTTTTCATTAATAAAGTATAAATACCTACCCCAAAAATTTCTCTACTTAGGGTGGACTTAGCATGATGGATTCAAGCTGAGCGAACGAATCCTTCAACAAATTCATTGTACACTTTAAGATAGTTTTATTCCCAATGATTTTTTAAGGAAACTGTGAAAAATAATTAACATAGTAACTGATAACTGATTTGACTGAAATAATGCTTAGGTACAGGTATATATGATAAATAGCTTTTGACCGTGGCTCAGCCCGTGTGTATGTCGATTATCGCTGTCAATAGTAGCTTAAGTGTTATTCTAATGTATAAACTATATTGCTATAAAGTTTCATCTGAATCTGTTGAGTAATTTTTGAGGTTTAGAGAGAAACAAACATCCATTAATCCATCCTCACAAATTGTCACATTGATAATATTAGTAGAATATTTTTGTAAGTTCGTTGTTTTCATTCATTGCCTATATTACAAAACTAACTGACGGCCTCTTAATTGACAGGTGTCACCGACAGAAATAGAGAGCGTCATCATGGAACGTCCGGAAGTAGCGGACGTAGCAGTTGTCGGCGTCCCTCACTCGTTGGCAGGTGAAGTGCCCAAAGCGTTCGTCGTCCTCAAACCCAAACATAAACTCACGGAGAAAGACGTTTATGATTTAGTCGCTCAGAAACTAACGAAATACAAACACCTTGAGGGAGGTGTGTTATTTTTGGACACGATACCGAGGAACGCGGCCGGCAAAATCATGCGGAACGAACTCAAAGTGCTCGGAGCTAAGAAACATTAGTCGATTTGTGCATATATAAAATTAGGAGTATTATTTTAGTATTTTGTAATATATGACCATTGTGAGATTAGTGTAGATTATTGGAATTATGTTGTTATTTTGTAACTTAGATTAAGTTTTATTCCATGTAAATAGTTACTCGTTGTGATCATACAATAAAATATTTATTTTTATTTATTTGATTTTTTTATCTCTGATTGGGACTTGAAAATCGTGTAGTTTTTGGAGTAATTCGGTATATTTTAGTACCGGTTTCAATTAATTATTTTTACACCAGTACGAACGTTTAAAAATTATTAGATACACGCTTCGTTTCCAGGTGAAAATCAAACAGTGTTTTTTTTTTGTCATCTTAGTTATTGATTGGAATGGAATGATTCATTGTTCGTATTGTTGGAATTATAGTACGAAATCCCTTTATACACTATCGCATGCTTCTGAAAAATAGAAAAACTTAAACTTTTTGAATATTGAAACATTCATGAAGTTTTTCAGAAGCATGCGATTGTGTATCAAGGAATTTCGCGAAGGAAACTTTCTCATACGTGATTACAAAAGTGATGCAAGAATATGCTTATAAATTTAGAACTAATTGAACGTTTATTTGATGATCTCAGATACGAAAACAGTAGTAAAAAAATAATAAGATTTTAAACTTTTTGCGATTCGAGTTTGAAGTCGTATCGTTATTCAGGTAAGAATTACGTGGTAGTTGTTCTTTACGAAACATTTACTATTTTTAAAACTGATAGAAAATAGTAAAAGCACGTACTCACTTTACTTAATTAGTAAAACTTGTAGATGGTAAAATAAAAAACGCAAAGGTTTTGTATTTCCTCGAACGGCTACAAATTTGGAATAGTCATATTTGTAAAGTAGAATGAGTGGATCCTTTCTGCTATGTAAAATTAATTTCCTTGTGTTATGACTTTTTATTTCCTTCATTCATTGATAGTTCCCTTACTAAATTTATCTTCCTTTCCCTTTCTTCTTAGCGTAGACCGTTGTAAGCTGTTAAAAAAACTGTGTGAAATGTATAGGTATTTATGTATAGATATATTTAGATACTGGTATTACTCCGAGTACAGTCATATCAGAAAAAAGATTTCGACCTTAGCATGAGAGTTAATAAACTGTAAACTCGTCTACACCTTCATTTTAATATTTTAAAAGTTGTCTCAGTTCTCATAAAATCTAAGTATTAAAGTAATAGGACGTCAACACGTTATTTATAATGTAGTATGTTTTGGATTGCGACGACAAATTTAAACTTTGAGCAGTAAGCAGTCTATATTGTGTATCCCGCTTTACCCGATATTCAAACAAATACTTCCTGAGGCTGACAGGCTTGAGTTCAACCAAACCCGGCACGTGTCTATGAATCGGTACAAGCACATCGTATATTTTCTAGAATTTCAAGCTGAAATCAAGCTAGACTGATGGGCTATCTAAAAGCCTGAAAAGGCCGCAGATTCGCTCTTAGCAATCCAACCAACATGTCTGTTGGACAAGACAGCAAAACTCTCAAAAAAAAAATTATCGTATCCATCAATATTTATCGCGGCTAGCCCCAATTTATTAGACGGGACGCTCCATCCTGGATGCATTCAAACGCATCGCTCGCTGTAGAAATAAAAATAATATTTATTGGAGAAGTTGGGTTGGCCACCTGTCTGTCTTGACATAATCAATGCTTTGAATTCCATCCCGTGGTCAGCGATTGGGTAGGGACCTGTGTATCACCAGTTACTCTGTGTCCCTAAATGTCAATTTTAAGTCTTTGTGTGGAATACCACGCATGATACCACCCTAAGGACTACTCTGCTACGTGGACGAGTCTCTTGTGCTGACTATGGAGCATGGTTTCCTTAGGTCCATCTTAACTATAGATGACATGGGAGAGTCATTCTTCGGCACAGATAAACCGGCTCGATCGGAGGGATACCATGGCCTCACAGACACCAATTATTAGCAACTAACTTTTGCTCGTGTGTATGTTGGTTATCACCGTAAAAATTCGCTTATGCGTTGTTCTGATGTATAAGCTCTATGACGGTGAAGTCTCATTTAAATCAATAAAGTAATTTTTGCGTGAAAGAGTAACAAAAATTCATACATTCATTCATTCTTACAAACTTACACATTCATAATATTGAAAGTGAAAAATAAAATAAAAAGTTTATCGATATAAAGTCTTATTAATATAGAGCTATCTATCAGAAACCGCGGTTATTTTTATGAAGTTTAATGATAAAGACTTTGTACCGTGTGTAATCGGGCAAAAAACCTATATCACTCTCCAGCCCCCTAGCTATTTCTATATCCAAAAGTCATGCTATAAGATCACTTTGTTGCGACGGGAACAAAAGATAAACATTGATTTTAGTAAGGATTGTATAAGGAGCATTTTGAGCTAATGATACCTCAAGCTTGTGGAATGGCGTGCTCCATACAGAGACTGCTGCTTTATTTAGGGGATTCGCGCCACACTAAGCTTAATCAATAATAATCGGAGCAAACGAAGACACTGCACCATCTCGTGGGTGTAGCGACAGTACTGGTACGTTTCTCACCTTATGGTATCCTGACGTAAGTATAAGGACCTGAGATCTAAGACCAGATTCGATTCAAGTGAAAGCAGGGATTTTCAGGACGTTCTAAAATATGGTGATCATCCACTAATAGGCCGCACGCGGGTGGACCAGCCGCAGAACTGCACTGATACACTACCGACTGGGCGTCCTCCAAGTCCGCCAGCTCATAGGCCGTGGTCGATCTAATCGGGCGAGACTTGTCCCCGTAAAATCGTAAATCGTATCAAATACTCTTTTCTTGAAAGTTTGAAAGCCGTATCGTAATATGTTCTAAAGAAAGGTTCTGCGAGACCAACTGTCTTTGAAGGTATACCATGGTACAGTACTAGTTATCCAAGTGATGGGCATACGGGTACTGGCAACCGGTATTAGTCCAAATAATTCTTCGGAATAGTCTTCATGATGCATACGAAAGTGAATGTAGCGATAGGAAAGAGCTACATCTCTGCGTAACGCCAAAGAGTCGAGGAGGTCGGAGATCTTTGGACTATCGATGATGTAAGCCATTTTCCATTGGATACGGTCCGGAGAGTGAAGTAGAAGAGGGAGGCATAATGGAATTTTTTCGTTACTTTTCATCGAATGAATGAGGTTACTGGAGCTTAAGATCCCTTCCCCCTACAGACTTTAGTGGGTAGGACTCAAGAAAGTGCATGTGACTCTTGAGTGCTTCTCTCTTATACTATAAAAAAATAGTCAACATAAAAGGTCCCTAGGTGGTATTCGCCCAGGGCCCCTCAATTATACGGTCCGCCCCATCGGAAAAATTCCTGCCACTTGAGAACTAACTTAACTTGACCATTAACCATGGGCGTCGCCAGTATTATTTTCAGGGTGATGCATCTACATTCACACACACTATTAACCTAATTGTGTTTTTTAGTTAATATGTATTTCTATGTTTTTTTTTTTTGCTAGGAGGACGCAAGTGCACCTCCCTCCCGGCGCCCATATGCCCAACCTAAACCGTGAGCGTTACACGGTAATAATATACCGTAGGATTATTTGTCTTAAATAGTTCGAAACAAGAGTCCGCTTCGGCATATGTATCTTTTATGTGGAAGTCAGTATATTCTAAATAGGCAGCCTTAAACACAATTAAATTGGATACTTTTAATAAAGTTATTTATTTGTCGCTTTCAGTATTTAATCCAAATGAACTTTGTCTTCTACACTTACTGATTTGGGCGAATAGTTCAAAAGTTATCTCGATAAGATTGACCTGATTGAAGAGAAGCGCCCACTAACAGGGAGTGCGGTGCGGTCGTGAAGGGGGCGGTCCATGCAATGTTTATAATATTAGTACGGATGCAAAAGTAACTCTGTCTTCTGTTACGTTTTCATGGCTAAACTACTGTACCGATAATAGAGTTTGGCTTGGAGATATTTAGATTTTTGAGGAAGGACATCTCGATAACCGACTACACACACGGGCGGGGCCGCGGGTAAAAGCTAGAGGTTCCTAATTTGAGTAATTGAAAAGTCATTAGATGAAATACTTATGTATCTATATCTTTAATTTATATTAATTTATTAAGAGTAAATTTTACGTAGAAATGAACCGTGTAACATGTTGTAATTTTATCCTTATTCCTTAGCTATATATTACTTAAAATTAAAATATAATTAAAAATTTGAAGAACAAAATATTAATGGCCTTATCTTCCGGGCATGGGAAAATGTCTGTTTCATTGTCATTATCTTCGTTGCTGCCAGAGCTACCAGAATTGCAGGGTCAAATGCAGACTTTTCCTTAGTTGTTTTGTAATAAAAAAAGAATTGACGCTAGCTTGTCCATTACACTAGCCACAAGCTAAAGTGCATTGCAGCCCTGATTTTCTGCACCCATAGCGTAACCGACACCTATTCTTACAATTACAAAATGGTGTATTAAATAATTCCTCAGGTTCTTCAAGCTGGTGGTAATGTTGTTGACACTAGCTCCCGGTGATCATTTTGCAGCACCAAACCCCATCGTTGGGGTTCTTATGTATGCCTTAACCATTTTGAATCTGATAATAAACAAGATTTATTTGCTAATGAGTTGCTGCACTTGTCGGTAGAAGATTGGACAACTGAATAGGTTCACGAAGTTCTGTGGACTTTTTAAATAAAAATATAAGTTATATGCAAAATTCTATTAATAAAAATTAAATGTTAATAACATTACATTAATTTAAAAACTATACAAGGCATTTAGAAGGGTTTGCAGTTGTAGTTAATTGCACTACAGTGAGTATGGTTGAGCGCTACAGGTGCTACGCGCCTTTATCTCAAAAAGGGTTTGGCGTATGAAAACCATTTTGTGACAAAACTTGTTGCAAATTGTATGCTCTACAATTTTATGATAAATGTTAACATCATTGGAGCTATAGAAGCCGAGATAATCGGGAAAATTGATTTTTTGACCTTTGATCTTGAATAACTTACAGGGCAGACATGATATTGTATGAGGCTTTAGAGACAACTTTTAGAACACCAAAATGACGGTGTATACCAGTTTACAGTTTATTAACTCTCATTCCCAGATGAAACTCCTAATTTGACTGAACTATGACATAATTAAGACGAATCTAACAGCTAATTGGGACTACAGAGCACATGTCAAGAAATTTACTTACATATACTCAAAAACAAAACCCTTCTGTTACACAGTCGGGTATTTTAATTTTCATAGACAAGCACTCACAAAAAGAGATCATTGATCAAGGATTGACAAAAGACCTTTTCAAAACATTACTAAAACAACAATTTATAAATTCATTAATTTATTTATTCTTCACATTTTACATTAATGACATATAATAATACTTAGTCATAATCATACATTTACAACCTTAATTACTGTTGAGACTTCAACCGTAAACCACTTGTTTTATAGTTACAATGTAGTAGTTCGACATAGTCATTTACAAAGAAAAAAAATCATGGTTATGATGTCTACTACAAAAGTTTTACAGAGAAATACAGAAAGGGACTAAAAAAATACGACTTTTTGGACTTACATACAATCATATAGTGTTCATAGTGCAAGTATGCAATCATGGGCGCCGCCAGAATTATTTTCAAATCGACACATACTGTTACCCAATATAATATATAGAATTATACTAACTCTTCAACTGTATAATTGACATCTTTTAGGAAATAAATTAAAAATTTTTTTTCAGTATGTTTTATACATATTAAATAAAGTTTTATTTAAAATATCCATTTAATTTTTTCAGCATTGTCAACACAGTAGCAGCTTATTGATACTTTTCTTGAAGAATCAGCTGGATGAGAGTTCCTCTCAGGTAACATTATGCCAGTGTAGTCAAGTAAAAATATGGATTTTTTCTATATTTGTGTGTTATTTATCTTGAGTATCTTTTCTGACAGGGAAATGCAAGTGCACCTTCTTGCACCCCCTCCCAGAGGCGCCCATGTGTGTAATCGGTTTACTTTATTACTATTAAATAACAGTCACAAAACGAAATATTATAGCTATTAGAACAACTTGTTTAGGACTCAGGTTTACTAGGTTCTACTTCAGAAGTAACATTTTCAGATTTGCCCTCTTCATGTTTTTCTAGTTTCTCATTTTTCTCATCTTCATCTTTTTCAGGATTCTTAGGCCCATCTGCAGGTGGTTGAGGTAATTCTGACTTTACATCAGATATTGAGTAGTTATCTGATTCTATTGTCATTTTAGGGGAATCTTCAGGTATTTTTTTAGGTGCTTCTTCTAATGCTGGTTCTGGTTCTTTGACATTATTGTCTTCAGAAGCACTCTCAGAAGGTGTATCTGATTGATTAGACTCCTCTTGGATATCAATATGCCTTTCATCTACTTTAGGAGAGTTACTATTTCCATCTGTATTGTCACTGGATGAGGAGCTTTCTTCACTTGATGTGGATACTTCTGAAATATGTTTAGTCTCAATATCTTCTTTAATTGTAGAATCTGAGCTACTTTCATCTATAGCAACAGATTGGGTCTCTATTACTGTCTTAGTTTCTTGTTCAACTGGTTCTTTTTCACTAGTTTCCTTTGTCTCTTTAACTTTATCAGTACTTGCTTGTTCACTGAGTCTTTGTTCAGTCATTTCAACATCATCCACTTTTATTTCTGGAATGATTAATGCAGGGTTGCTTGTTTCTAGTTTCATTTCTATGTCAACTTTAACTTCTGTTGCTATATCTTTTGAACTCTGGGCTTCCACAGTCTTTTCTTTCTCTGTTGAAACCTGTGGCTGTGGATTAATATCAGCATTTGTTTTATTTTCTGTTGGTTGTTCGTCAGTAGCTATGTTTGGTTCTGGGGGTGTAACTGATTCATATTGAGTAGTACATTTATCTTGAGTATCCATTGGTGTTTCTCGTTTCGCCTTTAATCGTGCTTCTATGTCATCGACGGTAATGTGAGAATCAGATGATCCTGGTTGTGGTTCAGACGTCTGCGGTTGTACAGCATTCTCCTTCCATGACATATCTTCCATTTCAACATCAACATTGTATTCGGAATTATTATCAGAACCATTCACAATAGGCTCTACTGGATCACCATTCTCCGGTTCCGAGTGACGCGGTATACCAGGCTCCCTGGTGCTAACAACTAAAATATTCTTTTCAACGGCTCTCATAAATTTATCAACACGATTATACTGTTTACGTGGATAAGTAAGTAATTCACAAATTCTTTGTACAGTAAATGGAGCTGAGGCAAATGAATCGAGACGTTCCAACAGAGCATTCTTCATACTATCGTAATTGAATGGGTCAACGTTAGGATAAGGTGGAATTTCGATACCTGGGGATGTTTCATAGAAGTCTGTTATTACAGCAACAAGCTTTTCTTTGAATAAAGGTCTAACTAAAGACCATTGATAAACAGGATCACCGGTACGGGCTACGTACGCTAAGTATTCGTTAAGTTCTTGTGGAATAGTCTTGGGTTTGCGTTTGGAGAAATCTTCCAAAAAGTTGAATATCTCTTCAGCATTTTCCATTTTAGCGCAGTGTCTAACAAAATTCCTATTAATATATTACAATTTTGAGAAATTTATGTACACCACACTATTGTTCAGGTATACAATCACAACCACAAACAAAACTGACACTGTACTTTTTTACAGGTTAAATTGTAGCAGCACAGAAAAAGAAAATCAGGGATGCCAGTACACTCATAGACAACTCATTTTTGATCATTCATTCATCATTGAGTCTCAGAACAAAATTATTGTTGATACATGTTATCCCATCAACGTTTAAATAATAGGTCTTATAATTACAAAACAAGGGTTTTAGTTTTCTTCGGCTTACTTAGACGTTTTTATGCATTTTTTGTAATATATTCAAATTCAGTTCAAGTAAAATTTCTGAAAAAGGACTAACTCTGTTATAACATAAAGTATTCATAATCAAAAAATATTAAAAACGATGATTACACGCAAGAAATATTCATATACATATAATATGTGACAATCATAAAAGCTTAAAAAAAATTTCATTTCTACTTTAGTTTTTTTTCTATCTTTTTATTTACTTTTTTACCCTAGAGTTATAATTGCTGGATTTATTGAATAACTAGCTTATCCCGCGAACTCGGTTCCGCCTTAGAGGCAAAAATAAGTAGTTTTTTTTTTTACTGAAACCCGTTCTAACGAGATAAAAAGTATCCTATGTCCGTCTTCTGGTTCTAAGCTACCTCCCCACCAATTTTCAGCTAAATCCGTTCATCCGTTCTTGACTTATAAGTGGTGTAACTAACACCACTTTCTTTTATATATATAGAAGATATAGATTATTTATACATATTTGAAGACAGAAGCTATTGGTTTCAGTATTTTTTTTTGTATCAGCACTTTGGATTAAATAACATTATATTCTGTGTATGTCGTATTTACCAAAAACTTTTAAAATATTCGGTGTGTGTGACTGACAGTGACAGTTGAAGTTTTACGGATTTACTATTTCTGCAGCTATTTGTTACAAAACGCATTATTGGCTTAAAGTAAATGTATTAGCAACTCCAAGTAAACATGAATAACTTGTTGCGTAGAACTATTTTTCCATCTTATAACAACACTTTAAAATTATGCAGATCCTTTGCCAATGTTGGGGCTACAAAAGAAAAAATTGATACTTTGATTAAAAATAATAAAGTTGTAGTATTTATGAAAGGTGTTCCAGACGCTCCAAGATGTGGATTTAGTAATGCAGTAGTTCAAATAATGAGGATGCATGCGGTTCCCTATGATAGTCACGACGTACTCTCCGATGAAGATCTAAGGCAAGGTTAGTTTTAGGATGTAGATTTCAAAAATATGCATAATTGAGTCCCGGTGTAGTTTAGATGTAATTACGGTATTCTTAGGTACGAAATATTAGTATATACAGTTGTAACACATGTGAAAATAATGCCAAATGACAATTGATTAAATGCCATGCAATGTAGAAGTAGTACTGGTTGCAATAGTAGATGTTGTGATAGACTTTTTATTTGATCAATCAATCAATCAACCTATCGCCGTCCACTGCTGAATGAAGGCCTCCCCCCAAGAAATGCCAACCATCTCGGTCTTGGGCAATTCGCATCCATTTGCTACCAGCCACCTTCTTCAAGTCGTCGGTCCATCGCGCCGCAGGGCACCCTACACTATGTTTGCCCAATCGTGGTATCCACTCTAGTACATTCAGCTCCAGCGACCATCGGTTGTTATTTGATCAATCGCCAAAAACTTTGAACATTACAATGTTGTTTTTTTTTATGTCACAATTCTAAAAGCATTTGAATTCCTGTTGTTTTAAATCTACTTGAGTGTATGGTAAAAGTTCTGGAGACTACTAAGAGGTACTTATACTTACATAGACTACACAAGAAGTAGTAAAGCCTTCTATTGACAATCCCCCGTCAACTTGGGTTTCCCGAGGGTTTGTGGGATGCGGAGTGAGTAGTATTTTACTCAATTGGCTAGTGCATTGCTGTCCGCTGGCAGTAATTGATGAAAAAATCTCAGCGGTGCATGTTTTTTTTTATCATTTTTAAATAAAAATCGGCATAAATTATGTTGTGAAATATAGTCTTTCTAATCAAAAGGTGTGACAGTTCTAACTAATCAACAGCCTTTTACAGTCTGCTGCTGGACATAGGCCTCTCCTTAGCAAGGAGGTTTTTGCCTACTATACCACACTAGCCAGATGGGTTGGAATAGGTTTTGTTTCAAGTTTTCCTTCTCTTTGTAATGATGTTGTCTTGCATACTTTGTTCCCTTAGTCGCCTTTTACGACACCCATGAGATGAATAGGGGTGGTAACACTAATCCATCACCACAAGGACAAATCCAAGGGTTAGAATGTTAATTTATTTTACAAGACAAGTAATATACAGAATGTTAATAAGCACAAGCTTGGTTTTTATTCTGAAAATAAATATTTTCAATAAATCAATGTGACCAGTGCTAATTTCCTTTAATTTAATAGTTGGATCATAAAGTACTTGATTATTGAATGAAATCTTAACCTTATGCTATAAATGTTGAATTTGGTTATAAAGAATATCTTGTGATTAAATCAAAATAGTTTCATAATTCCAAGGTTTTACAGAATAGGTTATTGAGATTATGTGAGTTATGGTTATAAAAAGTTGTTTTGTGATGAAAAGTAAGAAATGTAAATGACACCTTTTAAGATTACATTTTTAGATGTTTATGTTGATTATTGGATGCATTATAAGCTGTGCCACTAGACAGAATAATAATTTCATATTCATCATTGTTTTAAAATACATACTTTTATTTTTTTAAAGATTTGGTAATGTAGTTTGTATACATATTATTATAATAATATGTGTTAATATTATTCATTGTTACGTTGTATCTGAATATATTAAATTGAGACAAGATAATTTTATTAAAATTATTATACACTGAAATTATAATCAATGGAAATAAATTCTATTTTTGTTACATTGTGTATAAATTAAAAGTCAAACAAAAATCAGATGTTTAGTTCGTACATCGTGTTGTGTGTACCTCACCGCAGCATCCGTCCCGCATAGACTATAGATTTGTACTATAACCCAATTAATATCTCTATCGAACTAAACAGTTTGACAACTCGTTTTTGGTGAGGGTCGCCAAGATTTGGAACTACCTGCCTGGGGTCTATTTTTCCTGATAAGTTGAACTCTGGAACCTTTAAGAGTAGAGTGAACAGGTTTCTTTTGGATGGGCGTGTATCACCTTCGTTCGAAGACAAACGCCTATTCCATTACATATATAAAAAAGAAAAGAAAAAAAGATAGCTCTATTGGGCTATTCTAGAAAGTTAAATTTTGATGTTTATTTTTTTTTTAGGTATTAAAGATTACTCTAATTGGCCAACAATTCCACAAGTTTTCATTAATGGAGAGTTTGTAGGAGGTTGTGACATAATGCTGCAAATGCATCAATCTGGTGAGCTTATTGAGGAACTCAAGAAAGTTGGTATAAAGAGTGCTTTATTAACAGCTGCTGAACAGTCTAAGGAAGAAAAGAAATGAACCTCATTTTTATTTTTTAGGCTTATTTTCCTTAATAGTTGTTCATAGTTTAAATAACAATGTAATTTATGGTAGTCTATTTTGTTGATCTACGGTAGTATGTGTTGTTTGCATAAATTACATAACTGTTATCATATTTGTGTTAAATATACCTTTATATATGTAACTATTAAGATGTTTACAATTATCTCCAATTGCATGCTTATATATTTATTGTTGACATTGTTCTTGAATAAATTTGTTTTTATTACTAGGACTTCTATTAGTTGTTAGGTAGATGTGCAAATAAAAAAGTACTTTTGTTTAAGAGCTTTTTATTAAATTAGCTGTACATTCGAGTTAGTATACTTTTGGGCACATAAGTCATTCTTATTCTACATTCCGTTGCTGTCTCGCGTAACATAATTGGTTGGATTACAACGCAGTCATTATTAAAAGACAAATATATGGCAGATCATTTATTCAGAGTACTTTTTCCTATACTCCCCAAACGATAAATATGAGAAATAAATAGATGCAGGCAAGCTATGGCAATCTATGATATAAATAATTTGTGTGACACTTCCCTGCAACATTTATAGTAAATTTAGAAAACTTAAAAATTATTGTGCCTACCATCATACTATATTTACTAATGGCAGTAAATAAAAATCGAACTTGTATAAATAATGTTTGCTTATAAATAAAAAAATATAACAAAAACATTCTCACAATGCGAATGAGTCTTATTTTGGTGTCACACATTAGTCAAGCCTAACATTAGCACCATTTTTATCTTACAAATATTTTTTTGTGACTTCTCTGAGAATTTCTTATAAAAGTTAAAAATACCTAATGCTAATGTATAAATAGTGTTGTAAACATATAATAATTTCTCTGATTTGAGCCAAAAGGTTACTAAACATTAGGAAACAGTTTTTATGGTATGAAAGTTAATGGCATTTTTGGTTTGAACATTGCACATAATATTTAATAAAGAACTGTTTTATAGACTAAAATACATCACAAAAATTGTTTGCTCCACATTAATCCCGGTTTAGGGCGATTTCTGAGAGTTGGATTAATGTAAGAGAAATAATCTTTGCGTGCCTACGTCGCCGCTGGAGTTCCGGCTGAGTTGTTAATGAGCTGCACGCCGTCTGGATTCCGTATACTCCTTGATCGTCGACGTGGATGACAATGTCCTACATAGGATATCCGCGACCCTGCGTCTGATTAAAAAAAAAAATTAGTTTTCACGTATATACAAAATAAAACGGAAGAATCACTAAGCCAATTAGAATCTGGCAGTGCTGAAAGTAAAAATCCTTTTATATTTTCTGCTGCCGTTCAAGTCCGTCAAGTACATGTCAAGATCACTGCTACCTAAAGGTCGGTCTCGCCGTAGAGCGCGGTGGAGAAGGCCATGTAGTCCAGCGCGCCGGGCGGGGCTCCGGAGCCGCGGTAGGGCGGCATGCGCGCTACGCAGTACTCCGCCTGGTCCGGCGGCAGCTCGCGGCGCAGCTCGTCCGCGGTGATGTAGGGCTACGAATGTAACGATCATTAGCATCATAAATTACTGATCACGAGAAATCACACGGTTTTAGAATGTATTGGTTACCTTGTCGCCGGCTAAGATCCTAAAGCTGTCGATAACTTGTTCAGCGGTGTCAGTATCTGTAGATTCCCTTGTCATGAAGTCCAGGAACGCATCGAACGAAACGTAGCCTGCGAGTGAGCAAGTAAACATGAGCAGTTTTAATGTTATTGAGCTTTACGTCGGTGAGGAAAACACGAGTATTATTATTGCTTACCAGTGTTGTTGGGGTCGACTACGGCAAGTATGCGCTGGAAGTCTAGTTCTCCTTGTCTGTCCTTGCCGATACTATAGCCCAGGGACACCAAGCAAGATTTGTATTCCTCGGGTGCTAGGCGGCCTGAAAATTACAAATTTTTTTTTATAAATTCAGTGTTGCATGGTATTTTTATGAATGGGTTTAATCATATAGGAGGTAAAAAAGCGTTTACCAGTGCGGTTTTTGTCGAAGTGGTTGAATGAAGCGCGGAACTCAGTCAATTGTTCCTGAGTAATGCCCTTAGAATCACGAGTCAAGATCTGGTTCTCGACTTCATTGATAGTGCGGTTGATAGAAGTGAGAAGTTGTTCCCATCCAACGCGCAGAGTTTCCATTGTGTATTGCGAGTACCTGTAACATAAAGTTGTTAGAG
Organism: Hypercompe scribonia; assembly: GCA_949316085.1. NCBI lineage: Eukaryota > Metazoa > Arthropoda > Insecta > Lepidoptera > Erebidae > Hypercompe > Hypercompe scribonia. Next base: position 8,946,343 of record OX438981.1, on the reverse strand, counting down.
TCATTCATGATTTGTTATATAAAAGCTTTTAATTTAAAAACATAGGGTAAATACTCGCCTATTCTCGAAGATCATTCCCTCTTGTACAGCCTGGTGGATGCGCTCGAGTTCCTCAATGTGAGGTTTGTAAGCATAGACTCCAGTCTCGTATTCCTTGAGTCTGCGCAGTTGGTCTTCCAGAGAGCCCTGAGATATCAATGTGACGAATTACTTAGACGTTCATTTCTATTCATGTTAAAGAAACAATAAATTATATTGAAGTGAAAAGTAATACTTTACTATTATTACAAGGATTTAGGTATGTTTAATAAAATTTGTTGAACGTTTTTCTTCTGATTTGTTACACAATAAATTTCTTTACCTGCAGACCCATGCCGATGGCAGTGACTGCATCCATTTGCCTTTCTATCCAGGGACCGACGGCGTTAGCCTTTTCGGCGAACTGGCGTCTGAGGGTCTCATTGTTTTGTTGCTTACGCAACTCTGCGTTGAGCGTGCCGTCCCGCTGGGGCACCAACTGCCTCACGTCGGACCACTTGCGGTTCAGCTCGTGAGCGGTGAGAGTGGTGTAGGGATTCTCCAAACCACCAGGGATCTGGTGTTGTTTCACGATAGCCTCAACCTGGTGTACCAGGTTGACTATCGCCTGAAAAGTGATTATGTGATTATATTATAATACTACAATTCCTATTTCATAAGAAGCCCAAATCATTTAAAATAAATCTTACCTGATATTCCTTGTCCGCTTCTCCGAGAGTAGCCTTAAAGCGAGCGTGCGCATCCATGAGACCAGAGATTTCTTCAATGGTATGCACGATGAACATATCTACGAGGTCCTCTCGGGTTCCGTCCAACCTGATGATAGAAGAATACAGTCTTTATCGTTGACAATTTTTTTTTAACTATCTATGAGATTTAATTTTTACAAACAATTATAAGACTGCATTTTTAAAATCGGTTCCAAACCGTGGATTTAGATAGACGACACCGAGAACAAAACGAAAATGGGCTAAATTGTCTTTTCGCGTGGATAGTAAGATCCAAGGTCGTCAAGCAAAGCGAGTACATACCAGTTGTTGAAGGGCGCAGCGCGCTTGGCGAACTCGAGGTGCAGCAGGTCGATCTGCTCGAGCACGCGCTCGGCGTCGTCCAGCGCGTGGCGGCGGCGCTGCGTGAGCGCGCCCAGGCGGTCCCACTGCGAGCAGATGCGCTGGCAGCGCGCGTTCACCGATGCCACGTCGTGGTACTCCAGTGTGCTGACAAGTATTTGTGCTTCAAATTAAAACCCACTCGATGTCATTCACCTACTATTACGCGCCTATCTCATCGTCGTCATCGTCTCGGCCGAAAGACGAACGCCGCCGGTCGTAGGTCTCCCTCGAGACACTTCCGCGACCGGTCCTGTGCTGCCCTCGTCCGATGGATTCTCGCAATCTTTGCCAGGTCGTACCTACATCCCTATACCGGCAATATATACTAGCCTTTAACCTATTTTGACCATAAATCATTTTTGAACATACACCACTTGTATCTTCTCATTTATTGTACACCATTTGGTAACATCTATTGTATGTACGGGTATGTGTCTTGTTTCTGTTCTGTTTTGTTTCTATTATAAACACTAACAACTCACGTTATCTTTTGAAATAGCTTATAGACTTGCCAAGGTTTTATTATAAATGTGACAGTCTACTTAGCACTTTGAGCGAAAAATACAAATATCTAATTTATTTTTTATTTATAAAAGTCTACTAATGAAAAATAAAATTAATATAGACTAACAAAATTATTTTTGTCTGAAATGTTTAAAAAGTCGAGTTTTGTTTTGCAAAGGTATCAATTAGCTCACTCAAGTGTTTAATTGATACCTATAAATTAAGTATTGAATGTCCATTTAAATCAGAGATCTTAAGAAATTAATGTACAAAATAAAGTTTGTGATTTTTTGACAAAATTATGTTATAAAACCTTACTTGAGCTCCTGTGCAATAGCTGCAATCTGTTCAACACGATCTTGGTGCGCAGCGAGGTCTGATTCGAAAGCTTCGTGTTTCTTTTTCAGAGCCTTGATATCATTTAGCTTGCACTGACGGAAGTCCTGAGACTGGAGCATCTCCTCTTTACCTAGTAAATTTGTTTTCATTTTATAAATAGGAACTGATCAAGGTTTACTATACTACTCAATTTATGTCAAGTTTAGTTTGGAGATATCTGAAAAAGTTCGTTATGTAATAATAATACCTCTGGTCCAGTCCTCGTGGATGTCGGCTTTGTGCTTGAACTTCTGGGCCAGGTAGTCAAGACGCTCAAGACGCATCATCTCACTAAGAAGCCATTCTTCGAACGCTTTCTCAGCAACCTCCAGTCCCTTCCAGGCACCGGCGATGTCCTTAAATATATAGTCAGATAGTCATAATTCTGTGAATTAAGGCAGATTATGTAACGTGATAAACAGTATGAAAATACACCTCAAGTTGAAGACTGACTTAAAATAATATATTAAACGGGTTTTACTGTATGTCTTTGGTCTGTTATAGTTTTGAACCACGTTTACTTACAGAAACCATCTTGCCCTCAGTTGGCATGTAGGCGGGGCGGTTACTAAGACGGAGTTTAGTTTGGAGAGTGTTGAAGTTTGTTTCCAGCTTGGCTTTCTGCTCTACACGTGGCGGCTTGTGTTTACGCCTGAAATATTGCAAATAATAAACTTTTGAGTCTGTGCTTTAAAAAACTTCAGAAATGAGTACAGCCCTTAAGGTCAGTATTATATTTCGAGTATTTCTGTTTAAAATATTACCTGTAAGTACGGTAATCTTCCAGCTTTTTCTGGCAACCGGCAAGAGAGTTGTCGGTTTGGCGGCTGTTAAGCCACGGCATAGTACGCCTTATCCAGTCCAACAGCTATGCAAACAATAAGTGTCTAATGAGTAATTGATCCTAATATCATAATGTTTAAACTTAGTATTTATTTCATATTTGTTTCTACTTACATCGCTGGCAAGACGTTCGTACTCTTCCATTAGGCGTTCATTCTCCTGGTTGACTTTGAGAACTTTGCAGATGCGGTTCGCGGCCGTCTCAGCCTGTAAAAATATTTTATAGTCTATATAATATTTTTTTTTAACGTGTGTGGTTTGTTTCAAAATGTATTGCAATAAATACATGAAATAATAATAATTAAGAAAGTGCTTATTTTCAAACTGCAAATTCGACTATTTTTTTTTAAATTGTGTTATCTTGGTTGCAATACTGACATTATGGCTACATTTTCTATTGGATTAGTTAGTGTATTTAGTGAAAACGAACCTTTTGAGCGCCAGAGAAGCAATGGTAGTATGAAGAGACGTATGTCATGACAGCACGCTCGTCCGGCATCGCAGTGTTCTGCAGATCTGACAAGCGGTACGCAAGCGACACGGTGTTAGTTCTCATGCGATGTACCATGAATTATTTTTTACAAGAATGCTTGTGTTTTGCATTGAATACAAAAAATAACCATCATTACGATAATACTGTGAACATTAAATGCCCGCATTGTCTTATCAGAGTTAAAAATAGTAACTGAAACAGGAAAATGAAATACTTTGTTATACATATTTATTTAACTGCAAATAAACTAAAAGATGCTTTATATCAATTAATTAGGTACAGCGCGTTTAATGAAAGCAATTTACTAGAACACAAGCATACTTAATTTTATATCAATATAACATATACGGTAATGGTAGTTAACAACATGAAGCTTGTAGTTGTTGATGTTTCAATTGAATATCATGTTTATATTATAATAAACAAGGATTTTGGTTCTGCCTTTGAATATAAGAGGAATGTATAAACGTAATAAATCATTATTTATAATGCAGAATCCAATGAAATCCGGACGATAAAGCTAAAATTTATTTAAACTTAAAGATTAGTATATCACTGAAGGCACTTAAAGCATACAAGAGACTGGAATTAGTAATAAATGCCAGTATGGTGGCTGCAAAATCCACTAGTTCTGTTACGACTTTAATGAAACAGTTATTTGGATTGTCGTCCGCATTCATCAATCTGCTTAACATAAAGCAAAGGGCACTCATCATGCTATAAGTTACACACAAAGGCCTGGCGTTAAGGGCTCGGGTATCAAACACGGAAGTTGGCAGTAACGCGTGGCGGCCATTTTATTTGTATTGTACCTGTTGCGCGCCTTGGAAGGCGTGGTAGTAACACGACACATAGGTCATAATGGCGCGCTCGTCCGGCTTTGGTGTGTTTATTAAGTCTGTAATATTCACATTACATTTTTATCATATTGAATTTTTTTTCATTTCAACATAATTCTTTGTAGTATCAACCGATGATAAATTAACATTACTATTGAGTATGCATTTTCCTTAAGAAATACGTCGTCAAAAATATATTTTTTTATATTTTTCGATAAAGATCCAATGCAATAACTTCAGAAGTTTATCTGAAACCATAAAGAATGACACCTTACCATCAGGGTCCAACATGCGGGGGATGTCAAGGTACTTTTCGGCCACATCGAAGGCCGTGTTCAAGTTCTCCAAAGGATTGTCCTTGGACAATTTGCTATAATCGATGAGGTCTGGCCTGTGCCTGTGGATGAGGGCGCAGAAGGCTAAACCGTCCTTGAATGACAGGTGGAAGTTCTGGACGTTAACGTTCTTGTATGGAGCTGTCTTGCGCTGACACCAGAGCAGCAGACCTTCCTGATATCACAGATACAAGAAAGTTTTAATCGAGGAAAATTATTTATATCGTAAATAAAATAAATTTAATAAGGTAACTTAAAATTTATGTCAAAAAAATCGATTATACCTAGTACGTAATAAGATTATTGTATTTTTATTGGTAACTACTTAATGCAGTTTTATGCGTAAAAAAGTACATGTGATTAGTGAGTATACCTTGGCGGTCATTTCTTCCACTGAGATGTCCTGGATGGCGAATCGCAGGATGATGGTCCAGATCATACCAAGGGTCATCTTCAGGTTGCCGTCGACGATTTCTTCGGCACCGATCGACACCAGTTTTACTCCTGAAAATAAATTAAATTAACTTTAAATTTCATTTAAATGTGAATGCAACAATTTTTCGATTTTTTTAAATAAAGCATAACCTATGGGCGTCATACTAATAATTTATTCGGATGTAGAAATGTTTAGGTACTTTCATTAACCTACTGTCACATACTGTATTGCGATGATTAGTCATGCGCGCGCACCGAAATATTTCTTGAATATTTTACGTGAAACCGGACGGCGTCGAATGCCATTAAATGTAATAGAGAATTAGAAGATTCTACTTACTCGTACTTCTTAGTACACACTGAACAACAACATATATGGATTTTTTTTAAAGTACACTTTAATTCTGTTGGTCTTTTTGGGATGTCGTATTCCTCGCACTGATAGGACCCAAAAATTTCAATAAACACATGTTGCAAAATTGCAAATTAATGTTCTAAAGAGCCTCTTTTATTCAATATCTTTGAAAAACATTTCGACCGCTGCTTAGGAAACTACGTACGTCTAAACCGATTTATAAAACACTTTGTCAAATCCCATTCAATTACTTCCTTCAAAGCTTGCTCAAACGAATAAAGCGTATATTTCAGTAAAGAATAGTATTTATTTATTATTTCAGGAGAAGTTCTAAATTCAATTCCAAATTTCGTCCAATTTAAATGCACATTTTTTTTTCGTGTGAAACGGAGAAACACGATTTTTTTTTAAAGTAATGTTCGTAAGTAGTGTAATTTCCCGTAGATAGTCTTTGTTTTTAAAAAAGTATAATCTGCCAGTCCTTCTTATATATTTTTGTGTGCTAAGCAACATTTTCTAAATAAGTACCTTTGTAGAAACACAGTCGATTTGAGATGTATACATAACAACATGTTGTGCTAGGAAGCCTAGTTTTAGATGTAGAATAAAGCTGATAGTACTGTTGTGTTTTATAACGACAACTTCACAGTTAACTACCGGCTATAACTGGTTGTAATCATTACAGACTTCCAAGTTCGAATGAAAGAGAAATATTTTACTATCGTCGATATTTTCTTTAGCTTCTCTTAATAGTTCTCTTAGTAGCTTCAGTTATTTCTCAGAAGTTCTGCTCTATGCAAGCCATAAAATAAAGAAAGGATAAAGAAAATATTCTACGCAAGTTGTACGTTGTTGTCAATAACAAAAATTTAGAATTTATAATATATTAACATTCCTTTTCATTTTCTTTCATTTACTGAGCTGGTTGTATAAGAAAATCAGCTACTTATTCTTATTTTTCTCATAATATGGTTAAGAAAGATTTATGACTTAAATAGGAGCTGTTGAAAATAAATACTTCTACAAATGTGACCAATTATACGTTGCAAAACCCGAGTTTTCTTTGTTAGACGATTGCCTTCTTTGACTATCTATTGAGAAAAAATTTGGAAATTAATTTTTTGCCATACGATGTCCAGAGAGAAATATTCATAGATGTATATTTTTGGTGGTAATTTCATGTTATCTTGCTTTTAACTATCTGCATAACCTTCTATCGTCACAAGTATAGGAAATGTTTAACAGTGATTATTTATATATTTACCTTTGGATGCAATGAAGTCCAAGGCTTTGTTGACGTTAGCGATCTTGTGAAAACGCATTTTGCCACGATCGGGCTTTGGGAGGGTTTCGCCGGAGATCACCTCCAGCAACAACATAAGTTTCAACCCATTGCGGAAATCTTCGTCGATGTTTTCGATACCGGTGCCAGCTTTTCTCAAGTGGCTATTACACCATGCGGTAAAGGTCTGAAATTAAAAAAAGTCACGCTTTAAATGGGTTTGTTTTTTTTGCAGCAAATAATTGTAATACACGTGTATATAAGTTCTGATTTTTAATCAATCAGTGTTTTAAAGTTAATCATACGCATACGTAAGATGTGAGGAATTTTACTTTCGATTTCATAATCGAAGTTATCGGTCAAACCACGAAACCATCAAATTTATTCTGTCGAAATTGTTTGGCGAAAATTTGAACATTCTGTTACGCACATAACAACGTTGGTTAACTTTTCTCTTGATTCCAAATTGCTTTTGAGGTTTAGGTCATTACATATACATATAACTCATTCATAACATCTCTATCCTAATATTCAAACGTGACTACATTCAACCACACAAATTCGTTACGCTGTTTTATTTGCTCCTTAAAATAACGTTCAAAATACAATTTTGAACGTATCCGAGTAATGTTAATCAATACTGCAGTTGCACCGAGTTGGGGATCGGTCGAGGGGTCCGACCCTCATGGTGCCAAATTTGCAAACGGCTATTAGGCAGTCCCCGCTTTCTGTTTGCAATTTTATGTTCCATAGTAATGACAGTGACTCTAGATTTGGTTGAATTAGTTCTCTTTTACGTATTTTAAACTGTATTTTCGTTGAATATTATGTTAAGGTTGATTACTATTCTGTTGCGTCCTTTGTACCTCCGCTTGTAGAATAATAACCACAAACTGCGTCGGGTTAGATTTTCAACAGCGTCTTTTGAGTGGATACAATTTAAACACATAAAATACTTAAATATTCGTGTCGCCCAACAAAACTTAGACGAATATAACCAATATAATAGATCACGAAGTCATTACCGTTACATAGATTATATCATTAGCGGACTATTGAAAACTTGTCTAATAATCCATTGTGTTGCCGTTGAATAAGATCCGTAAAGCAATAATAGTTCAGAAATGGTGTTCGTATGAAAACTCACAAACACGATTGGTTCCGGAGGCAGCGTCAAGGTCGGAACTGATAAATGTATTCAATACATTCAACAGACTGCGCAATCATAAGCCACGGCTAAACTGATGGTGACAATGCAAAGAACATTGGCGGTTCATTTCAAGTACGCATTTTCAATTTCTTTTTAACTACTTTGATACGGTAGGTATCGAAATGATAGAAGGTAATCGTGGATATAAATATTATATTAATAAGCCATTCAACGGTAAGGTTTCGATGTAAATAAAGGTGTGTAAGGAATAAGCAAAAAATGCTACCTGTAACCGCATTAGAACTCAAGGTTCGTGTTACAGGAATATGATTCTTTCGCCGTCTGGGTTAAAAGTATTTTGCGATAAAGATCAAGTGACATAGATATAAATATACCCATAGGTTGAATGCGAGGTTAGCAAAGATGCCATCACAACGGAACATTAAAAGTGACCGAACTGCATTCTGAGATCGTAATGTAACATTATGAATCATCTTTGGAACTCGTATCTTGGCACAGAACAAAAAGTAATAATACTCTACCTTCCACTACAACATGACCTACAGGCATGCGGGTGAAGGTATAAACTACCTAGCTATCTCTACATTTTTACACACCTACCTAGGTAATTAAAACATACGTTGTATTAAAACATACACACAGCAGTCGCAAGTGGGTACACGGCATAAAAATAATAAATTTAAAGTAGTCTATAATATTATGTTCTAAAGAAAGTCTTAAATGTTGTACATTATCGATAATTTATGGACGAAAACGAAACGATTGTAACGAAAACGTCGATACATGGGTGGGGCATAAGAATTTAAGAATTTTTAGTAGTAATTATCTGCGAATTGTAAGCTATGGATGTGTGTACATATATGTATTTAAATGTACGTTGCACCTAAACCTCTCTTACCTTGAAAATGGAATTTTAGTTATTTACAATATTGTCACACATGCCAACCCGCCTTGTGGAAACGGGAATATCAACGTCCCTGAGACAAAACACACATCGTGACCCAGAATATGAAAATAATCTAGCGTCACCTTGCGGTTACCATCACGGCCAGCGTTGATCTAAAATAAGGCACGCAGGTGTAGACAGTGGATTGTCTAAGATGCGTATGAGGGCTAGATACAACATCACTGAAGTGTTTAAATAATATCGTTTAAGTTAACGAGGAATTTTAAGAGCGATGTGTTAAATCTCGATGACAGTATTGGTTAGAAGAATTCTTGATTGACAAATAAACAAAAACAATATAATGTTCGGTTAGTTCTTAGATATGATACCTATGTAAGATTCAAAGCTGATATAAATGCTTGATAAATGATATTCACCATAAACGCAATAGCGTCTATTAGTGTAGCAAATAACCAATGTCTTATAATTACACGAGGTCTAACATTACGCACAACAAAGGAAGTAATTGAGCTCATTGGGATTGTTTCCAACAATAGTTCTGTTGACATTGCTCTAAAAGGTCGTTTAAACGATAGTGTCAAATTTTATTGATTGACACATTTAGGTGCAAATTTATTACATTATGTGGGGAGTACAAGATCAACTCAACTGTTCTGTTTATACGGCGATTTCTTTTGACAAATAAATACCTTTTTTATTAACTCGACAAGCAGGAATGCAGGTGCATTTACAAGTTAGTGTGTCATGCCATTTCTAGAGGCCGTAATCCAATAACGGGTGTGCCTCATATTACGACGCCTGTTGTTTTTACTCGTCCTCTATTTGTCTTTGGTAAATAACCAATCTGTCATCTGGTTATGATTTATTCAAAAATCATATGCGGTGCCAAAGTGCTGGTATATGAGCTGTTAGGTGCCAGGTAAAGAAAATGTGGCGTGATTTAGTGTTTGGACTGTAAGTCGTTCATTCATCATTTTACCTCGTTTGCCGCTTGAGTGCCATTGGCGGTTTTATTTATAAATTATTCCAATGTCAGTAATTAGTGTTATTAATGCAGTTTTAATTTATGTTTAATTATTTTTTATTGTAAACAAAATTCAGTTTGTAAGTTGTCTTACATAGTCAGAAAAGATAGTAATAGGAAACGGCTAGGTCTGTATGTATGGTATGTGTATTACCATAAGTTACATAATGTTAAATATGAAAGTGAGTATTTCAATAATTTTACTGAGTCTGGAAAGGCGCTGGTTTCTCTCGTTTCAAACAATCGATTATAATATTATGAACATTGAATTTACAAAAACAACATGCTATGATATTAAAAGTTGATCGAATTATTTTATCACCTGCTACTTACTTGTAAGTCTATTTTTTATTTGTTTGACAGTACGTTAAATAATTAATTTAATCAAATGTATTACTTTATAAAACTTGGTACAGGTCGTATATTACGAGTTTATCTCTTAGTTCTGAAATATTGATTGAGATGAGCTCAGACGATGCTGGAAACATTGAAAACTTTTATCAATTACTGTACTATTAGTTTTTTAGTATATACAATATTTATGTAATTACTAAAATCGCCACCTTAATTAGCGTTATGAGCAATCGAAATTTTCAGATACCTAACGACCCTGAAAATTTTGACAACACTCCCTGAACTTAATGACAGTAAATATAGTTATTTGTCACTTTATGGCATGGTCATAACATTTACATAAAGAAAAAAGAAATGAAACTTTAATCAAGAACAGAAAAAATCTCTTTAAAATTTTTAGTCTCCAGCATCGTTTTAGCTCGCAGTGATCTTCATTCTCTATTGTTGAATATATTATGCTCAGATTTTAGTTTCACTTGATATGCGGAGGACGAGTGTCATGTCCCTCCGACACAATGGGGAAATCTTCCAACCAGGATAGGTGAACATGTCTGGCGGGCCACGGTCCGATGGTTTATGTCGGGAAGTTATATGTTAATCGGCGCTAGAACTTGTATATCGCGGTACAGGATTAGTAAATACTAGGTAGTTGTTTGTGTTACGCCGTAGTTCAGTTTTTCTTCTGTAGATGGCGCTGTAGTTTATTTTTCATAGCACTGTATGTGGAAGCTGCCATTGATACCAATAACATGTTTAAATTACTATATTGTTATTGTTCCTTAAATAAGTAGGTATTGTGCAAAATGTCAATTGCAAAATAACTATTAGATAATGTGTTGTGTGGTGATAAGTGATTTAAATTTTCACAAATTATATAATAAGTACTTAATTTATTACGTATAGTAATGAAGTACTTAACTTACAATTCGTAAGTTAGTGGGTAATACGAGTAGTTTTTGCAGTTGGGCAATAAGAACGAATTTAATGATCTGTTTTACAATACTATCTTTATTACAAATACCTATGCAATGTTACTATTTCAAATATATTACAACAACGAAGAGTATTGTACTCTTTTAGGTTCATTTTTCGTTCCACTTACATACAGAGCTATTTTAGTATAACGAAATACAAACTTGTGTAAATTGTATGACTCGCATATAAAATTGCGTAAGTTATCCTTGTATAAATCTTAAATTAATTTAGAACTATTTTTGTTGTAAAAGTTCCTAATTCTCGTGTTGTAATAAAAAGAAACAAGTCAAACTTGTTAGGTCGAATATTAGTACCAAAGATCGTCTAAGAATTTCTAATTTATAATTTGTTCATCAACATTCAATATTATTTTTAAAATGTTGATCAGTATAACTTGTATTGGCATTTGCATTATCTGTACCTACTATGCAAAGTCAGAATGTATATTAATGAATCCATATTATTTGGTAAATTAATTTTAACACTCATTTGCTTTTTAAATTAACAAATAACTCAATGTATAGGTATTAAATCAAAAACGTGTACATGGCCTAATTAATTATTATAATATTTCATATTCCTCCGTCCGTCAAACATGTTAAAAGAGGTATACAAACAATTGCCTTTAAGTGTTAAAATATGTATAAGACTTAGGATAACTGTCTCGTATATATGCGACTACCGATCAAGAGATCTATGGTTCGATTTTCAGGTTGGCTAAAAAAGTTTTATTGAGTTTTTATGGTTACAGAAGTAGTTAAAAAAATCCAGGAGTTTAAAAGTTGGGATCTTTAGCCGTTCGTATTTTAAAGTTGTCGGTTCTGCACCTGATCTCTCGGTCGTGTTGCATAACCGTTCTATCGGATCATGAGAGTGAGGCAACAGAGAGTACACCTGTGTTTGCATACACACTTGTACACTACAATATCTGCTGCGTAGAGTTAGTCTCCGTTAAAAACTGGCCCCAGAGTACCTACATCATATGTATAGATAAGTCTCAATATATGCAAAAGGAGTCGCAATCGTCGGCTAGTAAATGTTTCACAAGCTTCTCTACAGGCCAGCATTAAGTATAGACTTTCTCTATACAAAACACAAATACGGTTCAAGGTGCAACTTGGCTCGTGTAGTTGTGACTGCACTATTAGCTTAGCTAGCTAGCTTAGATTATTCCGGTAATACTTACTTGGTGATAATCATGTCAAACGGTATTAAGGTCTTTAAGGTTTACTTTAAATTTTTATAAATAAATTGATTTGTGAATTGGGCTGTACTTAGCACCTTTTATAATAGTAACCATGTTCTTAGCATAGTTTTATGTCTTACGTGTCTTAAGCATGAAGGAAAACATTTATAAAATATTGTATAAGTAAAGGAGATGATGCATAAACGGAAATTGAAGAAAACATCAGTCAATAGGAAGTCCGTGTATGAAATATGTGTATTGAAAGAAATTATCGTTTTTAATAAGGCCTTATGAGGATATTTCATTGTTCAATATCAAGTTTAAGATCATTTTGTCATATTAAGTTTTGGGAATTGTTATGACTACTTTAGTGACGATAAAAGTTAAAAATAGAAGGTTGAGTAAGTTGAAGGTTAAATGAGTCGACTCGAAAAATGACTGTTTGATCCATCATCACTCATCTCATCGCTGATTTAACATGATTTGGGGTGTGGATCGGGTAATCTCAACGTGCGTTTTCGCATGTACCTCAGTCGTGGATATGTTAGGGAGGACTCCAGAAGCCGCCGATACGTTCTTGGAGTTCCTCTCGACTGTCGAAGTAGTCTCCAGCGATTTAGTAGGTAGACCGGTCCTTCTAGTGTCTCACACACATTTCTCGTCTCCCCACGGGTATTGTTTAAAAAGTGTTCCCCGAGTTAAAAAAATACAAAGTGTAACACGATTAAATTAGTAAGATAAGACCTACTTATTTCTAAACAAAAAAAATGGATTTAGAAATATCCAGATCTATTCCAAATTGGAAAGCATATGTCCATTATAAAAACAGTATCGCGTGTAGTAGAAATAAAATCAGTTAACCTTATTCATTGGTCCTATAAGCAGTTAAAGTTTCACAAATCAAATTTCTATTTAGATGAGATCCGTCTTTAATTTTAACATATTCACACGGTAACGGCAGTGAAAGTGTTAAAACTATTTTTAAAATTTATATAATCAATTATGTAGTGATCTTGGCTTCCAATTAATCGTCAAATAAGTATGCAAACAGAGGCAATAAATTTGCCAATGATTAATACGTACATTAATTTAACTTCAGAAGATTCGGCTTCTTATTTACAAATTATGATTGAATAACAATACCGAATTTCTTTAAACATTATTGAGTTCATAATTTTGTGATGGTGTTCTAAACAAAAACAGTTATACAGCATGTATCAGCAGTAAAACAATTGGTGATTATTTTGATTGACGATGACAGCTACCACCGCAGTGGGCGATGATCGATCCTAACGGTGTGTTGATACGATTAACACAAATTACTGATTCAATTATTTATTTATGCAGCTGAATCAGGATTTGTACATAGTTTACAGTAGCTACAAATGACATAAAATAGAAGATACACCTTTTAAAACTATAGTTTAGGTTAACACTTTATTGACATTAGTAACATATGTACCTTTTAAATTAAAAATGTTGAGAATTAAATAAAAAGTTCTACATACCTACATCCAAACTACATTGAAGTTCTCGCTAGCTTATATAGAATTTCCAGATGTGCGTGGCAAGGATGACGTTGTTAATTATGATTCGAATGGAAAAAAATTATTCATTGGCTATAACAGATTACATTCCCATTTTTTTATTGTTTTTAAACAGTTATGTCAATATTTAAGGACAGTCTTCCTGAAGTTAACTGCCATTTGAAGGATCTATAACAAAACTTAAATCGAGACACAACCAGCTACTTAAAGGCGCTGTGGCCTTGTCTCTTTAGTAGTGGTCAAAATAAATCATTTTGCAAATAAAGTATACACAGAGAAAAATATTAGTCATTGTATAATAATCACCTAAATGTAGGGTTAATAATTACAACGCTTGTTTTCATATTTTCTGTATTTTCTATTGTATATATATCTTTTTATTATTTCTGTATTTCTCTGTCTTATTTTTTAATCTAATGTACCGAGATAAAAAGGATAGTTAGAGTATAAAGGACAAGAATGACAAAAATAAAGGTTACATACCTTGCTTAAAGATAGATCTCATTTAGAACTCATATAAAACGTACAGGAACAAAACAAGTCAAATTATTTTAAATGCGAAAGTTTGTTATCTTTGTACTTGATCAGACCTTACCCACTCAACATATTTGGCATGCTAATTGTCCTGGATAAAAATGGGTAAAAAGGAACCGAAATAAATTAAAAGTTGAACTTTGGTTATTCGTGCGTACAATACTATTGGCCTCGTTACCTCAATATTATATTGTCGATTTCGATAGAATACACATATCCACAACAACTTTCTTATTTAAACTGATGTGTAAGTTATACTGATTTATGTATGTTTAATACAAGAAATTGTTTCCTTACAATTATACATTCCTATCAACTGTTGTTATTTTTATTGGTTTGGAATTTTCAATCTTCACATCAGACAGCTGTCATAAAAACCAATAAAGAAAGTATTTTTACTCGTGGAGGACTATGAACCATCTCTACTTACATAATTTTGTAAATGTTCGGTAGATGCAACGAACAACAGAGGTTAACACTGAAGGCTATTTAATTGGATATTGTCTGTGTTTCAAAATCGATGCAAAATTCCTTTCTATATTATTAAAATAAACAAATTCAACTCAGACTTACGTAATGAGCCCAATTTTCGAATCACACCTACAAACGAATGTCAATATAGAAAAGCCTTCGATATTTTACACAAATGACGAATGTTTGTTCAATTTGAGGAGCGATGAGGACATTTAAGTAGGTATTCATATAGTTTGTGTGATATTGAAATACGAATAGATAAAATGACACACCTGTGAAGGTGGTTCAATCGGGCCCAGTGCCAACTCGCCCACAATAATTTCGATAAACAATAACGTGACCGTTAGACAGCATACAATTCATTTTGTATTCTGTAAACACATACATATTGTGCATAGCATATTTAGAATCAACGCATTACTACTGTCTATAGGACTCTAGAATCACGTTCGCAGATCTTAGCAGTTTGCTATCGAAAGTTTATATTTTGTCTTTCACAGTTGAGCGAGTAATTTAAACGACGGTGCTGACTTGCAAATGTATTTATGATAAAATATGTCACATGTGTCTATATTGTGGACATATGACAAACACAAGTTACATTTTGGCACTCGGTAATTGAGAAATCGAATAAGAATTTTGAAATAAGTTTTTATTATTGAACAGTTCCGATTTTCATTTGTGATGTTCAGCACCATTTTCATCTAAATGCCCAGCTATCATTAAAATGTCCAAATCCCTAAGGGTGTTATTTCAATATTTGTAAAGTTCTGTGATTTCTCAAGAATTTTACTGTCCAATTCTGACCTGATAAAACTAATTGTCATCTCTAACTGATAAGTACATGTTTTTTCAACTAGAAACCTTCGTTGCTAGCCATCTTTTAACAATTGAAGAACATCTATCAAAATATATTCAGACGAACAGATCCTCCGTCTTTGAAGATTTATATAATATTTTTAGTGCAATTTATAAATCACAAGCATCTAGAAGTGTTGAAAGCATTAGAATTTAAAGGTTATAAATGACGAAAATAGCCTGTGCTCTTTTAACAAATAACTATGGGCGCTTTAGAAAAAAAATACATTTTTTCATTTGTTATGGGAACAGATGGTAGATAGTATAATAGACAAGCAGTTTTCTGCGTGGGTGAGTGAATCTGGGGCCTCGGATATTTTCATACAGCGGAGGCTATTCGTTAAAGAGAACTACTTCAGTATGTTGGTGCGAGAATGCGAAAAGAATGGGTGAAACATTCAAAACATAATTCAGTTTAGCGGCTATATAATTATTTGTTGCATGGAAAGGACTCGTTTAATCGCTATTTATTTCTTTGCATACAACAACTGATTCATGTTCGAATCATGCAGGTTCTGTATTCGTGGGTGTTGTGTCCAAGTCATAATTTAGCATACAACTGCGATTGATGCCTGAAGGTAAACTTTATAATTAAGGAAAAAGAAGTAATGCGGAGGTTGTCTTTTGCAGTTTTTTATTAAGAAATCGGTCTATTCTTCATTAGTCGCTAGCATAAAATAATATGGGTTATGGTGGGATATTCTATTGCCAAACATTTATTATGTTAGAAAATATAATTAAAATAATTAAGGACTAAGATATAATTTGTATCACTAAAAGAAAAATAATCTAACATGTCATCCGTTAGGGCGGTTCTAGAATAATCCAGGGAGGTAATTTCATACATCTAACATCTTTGAAATTAAATGAAACATTATTATACAGCATACTTATTTCATCGCAAGTAAATACAGAACTTAATCCTCTTGATTTGTCGCAAAGTCATTATTAAACAGTGGTCATACTCATGTTCTACGTTTCACAAGCGCAGTGTGCCGTCGCACAATCGTCTCGAGAATGTACAACAAATTGTGACTCATCTATTGATTCCTGACATCAACAATATGTTAAAGAAACAAATTGCACAAGCATATTTGGGTGCAGTAACAAAACCTCATAACTAACTAACTGTAACGTAACATGAACTCGTGAGACTGTGCCATAATCTTACCACAATTGGTGTTTAAAGATACGTGAGCCATAAACCTACTTACTCAACCATGAGTTTGCTATAAATAAAGATTTAGTAAAATATGTTTCGCAAGCTCACATTCTTGTCTGAAAACTTCCTTATGTAAATAAATGCTATAGCTGCGTCGGTCATACCATAAATTATACAGTTTTGTTAATGCTCAATCTGCCGGTAATTCTGGCATAACACTGATAAATTTAGCATGCCCTGTAACAGTCTGCATATGTGTTTCCGTTACTAAGAGACTTTTGACTACTCCAAATCTCTATTTTAAATAATGCTGGATGTTTGTGAACAGTATTTTTCTAAGTGAGCGGTGGCAACAAGTTTTATTAAAGTGTAGGTTATTATGAACGGAAAAGAAGAGTATTAATGGTATGCGGCCAACATAATTTGACTTAAAAACAAAAATAATAAAGAAAATGTAAACTAAATGTATTAAAATGTTATTATTGAGTCTGATATTGAAATTAATATTTAAGTAACCGCTATTCTAGTATTTATCAGTATTTTTCAGTTGCAAGGATTGCTACATATACTTGAAACTGCAACCTGCCGAAGTATAAAGTTGCATTAATTCTATCGTATAAGTAATTTAATTTCATCATACTTTAATTGCTTTTAATCAGTTTTACAATTAGTTATAAGTTTGCAATATTGCCTTGGGAGTTTTTCTGTAAGAATATTATAAATACATATATAAATAAGTCTGTATGTACGTTTTATTAATTTAGCAACCGTTTTTTACCTGTCACACTGTCTGTAAAATAGTTATTCAATCTGCTAAATAGTTTAACGTTGATCTGGATCAAACCAGCAGTACATCACTAAGAGATTACAATACTCACTAACTGACCCAGTTGTTTTAAGCTGTAAACTGTCAGTTTAAATATAGATCGCTAGAGTGACAGCAACTGATTCTGCCACAATATTTGGATAGTCCCAAATTATTAGGGACTAGTTGATGATACCGTAATTGTGTAATATAGCAATTCATGACAGAAATAATGAGAAGGTTCACAATGGATTTACAACAATATTTATTTTCATTAGATCCATCACGGATATGAGCAATGAATGTTCCTTTAAATCAGGATCTAATGAGAAAAAAATTCCGATATAACCAATGGATCTCTTGTGACTGGACGTCAATCACATATAATAAAATTACGTAGCTCACAATTTGTATTGTGTATAAGTGTATTGTATTTAGTTTTAATATGTCAATTGTTAAGTGTATTTATGTGCAATAATTACAAGTGAAACTGTGTCATAAGACTAATTATAAAAGTGTAGACCTTATTTGCAGTTATTTAATCGAGTGTAAAACATCATTGTGTTTTTGGTTGTTATATTAAACCGTGTGCAGAAGTTGAAAGTTCGTAATATCGTATTTTATTTAAAACATCTCGATTTACTCTGTCTATTAATTATTGATACTTTTGAAACTGTTGCAGTATGTTTTAACCTAAATCTGTCGAGTTCAGGTTACTCTTTCGTACACCTGTTTTATTTCTTATACCTATAATGTACAAATATTAAACACTATTTAAATTTTTATTCTCTAACTTATTCCTATGTACAGATGACTTTGCACTTAACGTTCTCTGTTATCCTCTATTCACTCCCAGGATTTGTTGAAAGGAAACCAAATTTGGATTAATCCATCTTTATCCAAAATACTTTTTTGTTACTTGAATCTCCGTTTTTTTGTGTTTAATAAAGAACACATGAACAAAAAGACATTCCATATCATAAACGGCGTATAAGAGTCATCGATTGGCAGTTCTGGTAGCAGAAATATGTCAGTTATCGATTCCGTATCTAAGATTTTTTTCGTATCAATAAGCTTGTTAATGAAGAGACATGACAATGGACCGTTCCGCACGATGGATAACAATAACAATTCACTATTAATGCGTGTTCCGGCTCCATGGCACGTATCTCAACGTTCTCTTATTTCAAATATTAGCAATCTTAAATAAAAATAAGTTTATTAGCACTGTTGAGACCACACCTTATACACATTTCTGTTCAAAGATATCGAGCGTGAGAATTTATGTGTTCTTTATTCTGCTATGTCGCTTTAAACAATTACTTCACACGCGTTGTAAGATTTAAAACTTCATGCGCAGTTATTTCATTACTTATGAATATCGATATTGTGAGATTGAGAGTAGCTAATGTTTAAAGGTTAAGTCTATTGTGAATTGTACCTGATGGCCAATAGCGATATTCAATTGAATGGTAAATTACGTTAATATTTGTATTCGATTTTTAAGACTTGTGAAATTAATTTCTTAAGTCTTCTGTATACATTCTGACATTCATTTATGCTTTTTGTCGTAAAGGTAACACCGGAGCAGAGTAGTCGCGGCTCAGACTGAATCTATCGATCTGTCTCTGTACGTTTCTAGGCAACCAGACATCATTTGGTTTTTTCTTACAACGCTAGTGTAAATTTCATAAGCCACGTAGGTATTTTATTCAACAGGACGTATATAATTCATTCTTTTTCGTGATAAATATCTCGCGCCTTTAACAAATAAGGCTTGTCGTAATTATGGTATACATTTAAAGAAAATATACTAGTCTATATCTGGACAGGTCGTGGTTAGTATTACCTTTTGTAGACAATGTATTATTTTGAATAAGCGAAACAAAAGAGACCAGTCAGCTATTCACGTCGCGACAACAATGAAGTTAGTTGTGACGCTAGCATGCTTCGTCATTCAATGTAATATTAGGACCTAATTTATTACTAACTTGATTACTGAAAGTCTACAAAAAAAAAAAATTAAAGCTTAGCTCTGAATGAAAAATTAAACGATCACTCGTTTTAGAATACTCTTATTCTTTAATATTATTGATTACTGTTACTACAGTTTTCATTAAGTACATTCTATCTGAGTTTTTTGAAAACGAATAGTTATTTACGTTGTGAATACCTTATCTTAAGACGAAAATCTATTTAGTCATCCTACACAAGGTTTAGGAATATACAAAAAAAATACTTTAGACAATTGGTGTGCAATGGGCAAGGCCTATGTCCAGCAGTAGACTAGACTGATAGGCCGATCATGTCGATAATGATACTTTGTAATTTTCAATATTGTAATAAAATAATTGTCACTGCCAAAATCTAATTAAAAGTTCTAGACCGATCAATCTTATTCTAAATTGAGCTTTTTGGCGTTGACTACATTTATTTCTGACGCACTGTTAAACATCACGGGTTCAGTATAAAATGAACAGCAAACTTTAGTCAGTATTAACATTAGACACAAACCTTCCTAAGCGTGTATAATGGTATATCTGCATTACTTGTCACAACGTTGGTTTTTCTAACGAAGTATTTCTTTTGAGGTTTAGGAATTTCAAGTAATGATTAGATTTTTACTGTTAACTTTTCTTGTCACTACCATTTAATGAAAAACGATATCCAGGACGCATTTGTTGTCAATAATTCCTACTTCATTACACGCAGTGACGACTACTCGTATTGTTGTGTTTCAATCGCATGCATAGTATCTTCATAGCGTCTTCGTTTGAGCCATCGATTGTGTCATATCAATGGGCTGTTGCATAGTATTGGAATATAGCGAAAGAAGCTGTGATATGTCTTATTTACCACCGGCACAAGATCTTCAAACGATCACGTCGTCATTAACTGCTACTAATAGTTCGAATCGATTATGGTACGACAGCTCTTGATTATTTAAATTTCTTAGCTAATAAATGGTAGCGTAATGATAATGACTATTCTAAATACCTGTGACCATAATTTGATTTTTTATAACGTTTTATTGGATATAAAGAAGTAATGAGAAAAAGCATATTAGCTGTAAACAAAGCGATGTCAATTGGAGTTAATACTAAAGCGTAAAATTTGCGTGGTAGTACGTCTGTGTGCTTTAATAACACCTACAGAAATAATGCAAATGTGTATCCATTTGTACGCAAAATGTATTAGGTTTCGACCGAAATTCCAGTTGAACGAACTCGTAGGTGTCCTAGTTTACTAAATTTGTTTGCTAGGTATGTAAAATATTTTCTGATAACAGAATTTTTGAATATACAAAGTTAAATATATTTTGATTAAACGCTATCACGCGAATCAATGTTTATATTGTTAAAGATTAATGATATGACGGCATAGATAGTAACTGGCTTATCACTTGCACTTAATGTCCGATGTATTCGAGACGTTGTCATTTGCACTAGGAATTGGAAGCGAATACAAAGAAGTTACAGTGGAACAGATTAGTAGTGAAGATATTCTATGAGTGAAGCGTGATTAATTAATAAAAACAGATTCTTAGCTTGATCCATATTTGAAACATAATATGTTTCATGCAATATTAATTCTTGTCTCTAAGTGGTCTATTGCTACTACTTTTGGTGTGGAAATCTGAGACTGCCCTGTTTTAGAACGACTTGTATGTTTCTCGGAACAGTTTGGATCTATACAAAAATGTATACGTCTACATGTGTGAGAGAATTGGTACTTTTATTGCATCGTTATCTGTAATCGTTTAACGCTTAGGCAACATAGATGCTATTTGTTAATTGATTTCAAAATATTATAAGTATAGTTTTTTTTAAACCTTGTTCGGGCAAACATTCGCAAATATGTTTATGACATAGATAAGGCTTGTCACGTTTTGCATGGGTATACATAACAAACCGTTTCATAATTACTAATTTGACTAATTACATCATCGTTACTGACGCAACCAATGGTATTATTAATTGAAATATATTTGGTTTAAATTTTATTGATGCTCTATACTGGCGGAAGCGTCCTACGCATAGTTATCTGTTTATTAACAATGTTTGGAATCTGACACTGGACTCGAGAATGCGTTGACGTTCATCAATGCAATCGTAATGATGAACATTTGAAATCCTTATACAAACATATTTTTGGGTTAGCCATTTTGTTTCGGATGATTACGTTTTCTGATTACGAATATTGCGGAACTAAATGTTGCATCTGCGTTTGAAAGTTGAGGCCATTTACAAATCGCTATTCGAATTTTGTGAACAGCTGTTGTAATCTATTCAGGTGTTTTTTTTGTGCTTATATTTACCCTCAGATTATTCTATTGTGAACGAGAGAGGGTCCAAGTGAATAGCAACTAAACTCAGTTCCCCTTCACTCGCAGAGACGACCGACGACGGTTTATCTAAATAGATAATCATCGAAGATAGCCTAGTATAGCAACACGTGGTTATATCTGTGTAACAAGGAACAATACTGTTTTGAATGACATGTATTGTCCGAAGATATCACATCAGTTCTTCAAAAAAATGTTCCTTTTTATGTGTTTAATTTGAAAATTTAACGCCTGTGTACACTTCTTAGTTTTTATAGAATATTACTTTTACTATCTTTAAATTAATTTCAAAAGAAACATACGGTAAGTCACTAGATTAAAGAAATCCTTACAGAGAAGCAAATACCATGATTGAAAAAAATAGTTCAAAGAGATTTAAGCTTTCAGGATGAAAAACCATAGTTCTTAATATAGTAGGATGTAAGATTTTAGTGTAAGAAGTAAAATATGTAAGTTAACAAATGTTCAAGGGCATCAAAAATAATATATGAGACCAAAGTTCTCTAACCTAATCACTATTCAAATAAGGTTTGGAGGATGTTACAGAAAGAGAACGGAACAGCAATACCATTCCACAGTTAAGGAAGGTCGCCAATCCTTATGGATGTTTTTTATTTTGCTGTCTAAATCTGTAGCTGGTCTGCTGATGCTCCTGTGCAGAATACTTCTTATGGTGTCAATCATACTTATAAACAAGCAAGATTACCGCCGCATTGAAAAATTGCTTCGCCCATTATAAAATGTTTATTTTTATTACGAGCGAAATTCACAAGGGATCAATGGAAAATGATTTAAATGTAGATAAATCATGGAATTTGAAGAAAAAATCTTTAGCGTATTTTTGATGTATGACAAAACAAAGTATGCTGTTAAATTTTTTGATACTTTATTTATAGTCAATTATTTTAGTCTTAAAATAATCAATTGATCAGTTTATCAATTCCTCATTATATTTGTAGATATAATAAGATTATTAAATTTTAAGAATCTTATCAAAGATAACACACTGTCGATATGTATACATGATCAGTAACAACCTTGTCAACTTCTGTTATGTGGGGCATGGATGGCAACATTCTTTGAATCCAACTGATGAACGTTTAAAGTAAAAACTCTATCCAAAAGTTTAATTCAAATCATTTTTGGATACGATTGTTTCTGTTGTAATGGCGCAAAGTTATTTGTCACCATTTGAAGAATTATGCCAATTACGTCACTGACTTAACAAATGCACTTTTTTCAATTCCTCTTTCCATTGATTGTTTTTATTATCATTTGAACGTTAGTGCAACTTTTATTTTCTATTAGGTATTTTATAGATCAAAACAGTATACTCTTAAGTTAGTTAGTATAATGTAATTAATCCACGGTTTAAGGGTCAGGTCCTGGGAAAATCAAGGGTATTCCTTGAATGTATTATTTATGTATATTCAAACTTACAGTAGATTAGGTATTATTCTATAATAACTCATGCATTTGCTGTCGGAAGTGCCACTTGGTGAGTCAAACTGATAAAAACCATGGATACATAATATGTAAATGTATGTAGTTGATATTAGGCACACCAACTTATACGAAGTCTATGTATAACTGTGAAAAATATAGATATTAAGAATGGAGTTTATTAAAATTTATCAGAAGTTGGACACATCAAAGTCGAACACTTTTGAAGATTTAAAATGATCGTAAAATGTCGAAAATATCTAAGAAGAGATTAGTTAAATAAAGGGTCGAAAAATGTGAATATGATTATATAAGCATTATATTGAAATTACATATCAACAATAAGAAATTAAAACTATAACCAGTATGTTGCTAGCAACTTCTGGGTTTCATACTCTAAAATCGTGTAAAAAGGCAGTTTATTCGTATGTCGGTCAATTGGCTATTCCAATTAACAAAAAGTAACCTAAATTTAGCTTCTGGTTAAAATATATATTGTACATACATAAATTTCGCTCACAGAAATATACTAAATAAATATGCTTCTATATACTGCATTTATTTATGATTTATGTATGTTTATGTGCTTTAACATATAATATGTATGATCTAACAATGTTAGGCATTCTGCACATTGGAAATAGTTTTAGTTCTTACGATTTTCTAATTATAATGGCACATGAGTGTAAGCATGCCGCGTGGGCGATCGGATGGAGGTAAAAATAGATGATGTTGGCATCGGCTGATTTGCAAGTTGTCGGGACCATACGATCTTATCTGTCAGTCTTGATGAAGTTGTTTTTCGCAGGAAAAATATTTTGTGTCACGTCAGTTTGACTTGCGGTTTACCAGTCTTTTATCCTTAGCAAGAAACTTTGACTCGTTAATGTGTTATTCAAACTCTATAAACAACTATTGGTAGACGTGCTAAAACACATACCTTACTAATAGCTGTTCGTAGAATTTCAATATCAACCAACAATTGAAAGCGTATTACCAAAGCATAAATTGGTCTCAATTAAAATACGAAATCGTGACCCGCCCTGTCGGTAACTTAAAAATGACCAGGCTGAAAAGCTGCAAAATAAAGCGCTAACCTAAATATTATGATATTACAGTAGAAGGTATCAACACAATTGTGTAACGATAAGACAAGGTTGACAGTGCACAGTACGAGCGCAGGTCGGAACGCACCTGGGTGCAGTGAGTGGGCGGACAAAGCGACGCCTACTTATCTACTCTCCGCGTTTTGAAACACACGACGCCTGAGGAATAATGAGACACGACTTGATAACGAAGCCACACGACCACGGTGCAACCATCCACTAACTTTAACTGTGCTATGTTTGTACAGCAAGCTTAAATGTTTTTATCCGAAACTTCAAGCACAACACTCCTGAACACGACATACAAAATATATTACTTATACGTAATCTTCAAAAGTTAATAAAATATTAACTTAAAAAGTTCCAACAAGTAGTTTTGAAACTCAAATATAATGTTATATAATTAAGTAATACGTAGGGTCTATAATTTAATGTGTCTACGTGCTTAGCAAGATTGCCGCGAGAGAACCGGTTCACCTAAAATTATATTATTGACGTGATCCAGAGACCAAACAACATCGACGTACTCATGCGGCGCGGTTTTTACTAGAAATCCAATGAGCAACTTTATTATTTTCGTTGTGTGGTTCACTTTCACTACACGATTCAGGTTGTAAACTATTATTTTATGATATTCGTGATTATGGTTGAAGGTAAACAAGCTTATGACAATACTAGTCATGAATATTACTTCCTGTTTTTAAATTTATAATAGTTGGTTACTTATCTAAGTTACTAAATATTAAATGCCGACATTATTTATTTTTTTAAATAAGCGTTTCCTTATCGCATCCTACTAATTTACACACCGTAGGAATCTGTGTTCAGTGCTCATGGATATAAAAAAAGCTTCTGCAGAATATCGAGACCGCTGATCTGTAGTCCATTGTCACATTAAAAATATCGCAGTCCGATATCTGAGGATGATAGTATGTTGACATCGCAGACATCATTCACATAGTGTGGTAGAAGAAGAGAAGACTAAGGGGTGAATGCTATGACCCACCGAATTCTAAATTTCAATTTTAACTAGCGGTACAGTCTATATAATCAGTGTAACAGTGCGACCTATAATCGCCTACAGAGCATTTGCTAGTAAAGAAACAGCAGGTAAACAAAATATGTAGCATATAAATCCAAATGAAAATGAAACCTAGACGGCTAGCGTCACAGCGTTTGATATAGGACTCAGTATCTATATTCCAGACATCTTCAGCTTAAGGTCTGGAGAAAATCACCGAGTCACGCCTGTGTTGATATGGTTTCGACAGATGACAGGTGATAAGACAGCGCTGGAACTTGAAACGGGATTAAAGAATCGTGGCAGTCTACAAGTGATTTGGTGACATGTAATGAAGTAAAATCTAGCCAGTAACTTAGCTAACCTAGAAAAAAAACTTGCAAGACGATTTGTTGAGCCAGTTCTATTTGAAATGGAAAAAGGACGGAATAGAAAGAAGATGTTGTGTTTCGTTTTCATATGTGTTTTTTTTAACGTATGTGTGCAACGATGTGATTGTGTGGTTATTCTTTTCTCAGTGTTGGTCTAGTCTTTTGTATTCTCTCTTATTTATTCGGCTAATTTATTTATCTTCTTTCCGTGTGGTGACAAAGTAAGAATACAGAGTATCACCGCCCCTACTCTTCTCAAGGGTGTCGTAAGAGACGACTAAGGGAACAAAATATGCAAGACAATATCACTGTAAAGAGAAGGAAAACTTGAAACTAGCCTTATACCAACCCGTCTGGTCATATAGTGGGCCTAAACCTCTCCTTTAGGGCTCTCCTCTTAGTAGCCTTTAGCAGCCTCTTAAAGGCTGCCGATGATAATGATGACTTATTTTCATTACAATTTTGCATTTCTACGACATGTGTCAATCGGTGTAAAAATAGGTATCATTTTTTTAAATCTTTCGTAGCATGATAAACTCTTAGAAAGCTTAATTTCACCATTTTAATTTATGATAATTTTGTAAGTTCATCGAAAGTTAAGTTTAGTATCGATTTGATGTTTTGCATAGGAATAAAATTAATTTGTAAAAGAGAAAAAAAGCAGTATTTCCTTTATGTTAAGATTTATACTTGCCAGAAGATTTTTATTATTTTACATAAGATTACAGTTTTCTCTTCATCAATAAATAAAATTAGGCCCTGAAATTATCGTACTATTTCGTTTTTGCAGTTATTTCAACTTACTGTTATAATTACAGCACCAGTTAAATTTTGTATAACTTTTATTGCAGTACCTCTTTCTAGTTCATTTAAAAAATAATCACCTTTGAAGACATTAAAATCAACATTATTAAGGCGTTTGTCATTTGATAACTCTTTACTTTGTCCCCATTCAATGTTGAATTTTAATTGGATCCTAGAAACGAATGACTGTACCAAGAAACACAAACGCACATCGCACATTGTGCAGAGGAAGTACCACTTCCAACCCGTGTGTAGGCGGACGTAGATACCTTAATATACATTTGACACCACGGATGTGGTTTTTGAACATAATAAGACCCTTTAAAGCAACGCCAAAGTCACTCTTTGTACTTGATTGATAATTTTTAAGGTTTATGTCTACATAGTAAAGAGTTGCGAGGTGATAGCGAGTTCCTCGATTTTTGACGGCGTGCCAAAAACGAGCTAACAGCGACAAGGAAAAAATAGACATGTCAAATGTTATGTAACTGATATTATATGTCTACGTCAACATATTTCGAATCAACTTTTAAACAATTTCTAGTTTAAATGTGTTTTGGGTGTATAAATAAATTGGATTGTGTTGCTTTGTATATAAAATGCAAAGAGAGAATGCTCCAAGCAGTAAATTTTGTACAAAGTAGCCTAATGCCACTGCAATCAATTTTAAAAGCGATAGATTTTTAAAAATAACGTCTAGCTATAAAGGGACAAGTCCTTATAATTTAAAGAATTACTGTGTAGTAGAGCTGTCGATGACCTCGCTTTCAAAAGGTATGCCAAGGTGATAATTATTTAACTGCTGACAAAGTGTACATTTAGATATACCAGCTGTGAGACCAAATTATAACGAAATGAACAATTTAAATTCAAGTTTGACTTGTTGTTCGCTATTGATTTACCATAATGTTATAAAATATTTATTATATTTGCAAAATGGTTTGTAACATTTTGAACATCTTTCATGTTCTGTTAATGGGATAAAAAAAATGTGGTGAATTATTTATTCAAAATACGGACTCTGGCAGCTTATGTAAATCACAAACTTTATAACCAGTTCCAACAGAGCTCGTCCTCACCACTTTCACGCCTGATTTCTAACGTAACCGTCGATGTTATTTTTGACATATTAATGTAAATTTACAACAATTTATAAAACTTTCTTCCAAATTTGTTTATTTCTATAATGACGTAAGATTTATTTTTATTAATGATATTATTGATTACTGATTTATACTTTTCGAAAGTCATGGATTGCCAGTATGGAACCGCACGTCGCCGCTTCCTGTATCACATGTTCCAACCTTTTGTTGTGGAAAACATGTTTGCCATGAGTGCGCTACTGACCTCCTTGCGGAAGACACGATTCCAGCCGTTGGGAGTGCGAGTGCGACTTGTCGGGTGACTTTTCCACGCAGGCGCATCTCAAGTTGTTCGACCGCGACATTGACCCGCCATACATGATCGGGCAATGCACCTTGTGTCGCAGGCTCTTTGTTTATATCCTGCGTGGCCTCGAGCCTTGGTCGTTCATTGTCCTTCTCCGATGTTATAGCTATAACATTAGTCAACATAACGCATACCTGCACACGCTTTCACGTGACATGTTGAGTGATTGTTTTTAAAAATGGTTTTGAGTGTTAATGAGTAGCGTTTAAGATTACACATAACCTTGACGTATCGCCAACCAGCACTGTTTTCCCTACTGACATATTTTTGTTTATAGACTTAATTACTGCTATATATTTTGGTAAATTCATATCTGGTTCACCCTCATACGAGTATATAATATAAAATGAATTCCATTTATGATCCAAAAATCGCCAATAAAGAGAAATTGATAGACAAAATAGATACTTAGCACATAAAACTTATTTATATTATATCTATATATTGTTTATTTTTAGGCAGCAAATCGGAATGAATGAAAGGATTAAATAAAATTTAATTGAAGAAGAGGAGTGGGCAACGTATTGAAAGTCATTAATGACATTCTACAGGTTGCGCTACAGAGGTGCGTCACAGCAGAATGCTCGTCATGGACCACTAGGTTATCGAGTTAACGCAAACGCTTAAATTGCAGTTTACGCAGACAGTAGCCATACCAATTTCCTGAAATATGGGTTTCATAGTGACGTAAAGTCAGACGCCCGCGCTTTCAGCGGCGCCTGCGCTGGACCCATTTTAGGACATGACTAACGGAAATTCGACTCCTCTCTCTCTGGCCCGTTCACTCCCGTAGGAAGCCGTGTGCATTTGTCTCGCTCGCACGAAAAGCTTCAAGAAATCTTTTAATAGTGTCCACGGCCGCGATCTACTTTCAACTAGTGGTGGGAAATGTATTAGACAAAAAATATTGAAAATTTTGGAAAAACGCGCGTATTCTTAAAAACTATAAATAATCAAGTTTATTATATTTTTATTCAATTTATATCAATATCAGTTGTATTTTGTCTATTGGATGTCTATTGCGGATAATCATATTTCGCTAAAAATAGATTTCTAATCAGATAAATTGTGTCAGTCTTATTAATTTATAGATCAGGTTTGAGACCAGATGTAACAGACGAGTAGAAGTATAAAGACAGTATGTACGGTTTTATCGATTTACGATAAAATAAGTATTATTTTTTGTAAATATACAAACATGACTCACGGATGAGATAAGGGTTTCCTTACATTCGTATAGCGAGCCCTGCGTACGTGTTTAAAAATTATTCCTAGTTTACCTATACCTACCCTACGATACTGTGTAAACATTGTGTTGTGTCTAAAACTGACCTTTTTCTGTTGTTTTTCCCAAGCCGGGTCTAGCAGACCCTCGCGTTCCCACTCCTCTTCCTGTTCCATATATCCATCCGCGTACAACCCCCCATCATAATTGTTTGTCATCACCCCGTTCTCCATCATCATGGTCACCGCACTGACCGTCGATTTCGATGTTCGTTCGAGCCTATGACCGCGAACTCGCGTGTGTTAGTTCGTACCGCGCACTGCAACAAGCAGCCGGCCGCGCGCCCGCTGCAAGAAGACTGGCGCACAAGCGCTACTTGCGGCGGCGTGACGAACTTTTGAATAACGTTTCGTTACACTAACGCAACTGTCAAACTTATTCGCGGAGAGAAACGAAACGCGCTCTAGAATATATCACCTCGAAATAAATGTATTCAAAGCGCGTGGAAGAATAATCTATGCTTACCCCCTTTATTTTTACCCCACTTCTCATTTGCAACTGAGTGTTACGTACAGAGAATCTATAAATAAGTTTTTGGTTTTAAAATGCGTGGGTAAGGCTGTTATTATTTAGTACTACTTTTAACTCGTGTCTATTAGAGCTCCCGTTTAAATTGAAGCATTTGACTGCTCTTAGATGTTTAAATAAGTATTATTATTGATTTAATTAACTCGTCATGCGAATAAGTTCAACTTTCTTTTTATCCGATTTCAAAAAAGAAGATAGTTCGTGTTTTGTTTTTATATTTGTTTATGTTTCTTACTATCGAACGCCGTCATTTATGAATTGATTTAAAAAATCATCTTTACTTGAAAGGAAAATGGAAATGCTACTCTAAAAGTTGAAAATTCGAAAATAAATAATAGGTACAGTTTCTTACAATTCATCATAATGTAGGCTTATTGAAGTAAATTTTTACATATATATTTATTCATGTATATTATACATATATATGCATGTATACCATTTACATAGCTAATGGCCACTACAGGTGTGGACGTTTATTTTTCCTTTTCCCATCTCTTCCTGGATATGTGCTAGGTACGAGTGTGTGTGTATTAAGTCTCCTAATATATATACATATTGTACAATATAACCCTTTCTATGAAAAATTCAAATATGTATATATCATATATTGGGTTCAATTTCCATCCAGGATAAATCTTTGTGTGATGAAAACGATCATTTACTCTGTTCCTTATCTATTTATACGAGTATAATATGTACGTATTTACAAGTTTAAGAGTATGTTTATTAGCAGTCTGGTTACTATAGTACAAGCTTTACCGAGTTTGGGATCAGGCGGTCGTGTGTGAGATGTGTGAGGATATTGTTATTGTTATTATATTGTGTTATTATTTACTTCGGTCTTTCTGTTCGAATTATTCCAATCAAAGTTACAGTCTATACTTAATATCGCTTTAATACTGTCCACTATACAGTAATTTAAAATCCCACAATATACTAGTGTAATAGGGAAAACACACTTTCAAACCAACCTTTCTAAAAATTTTACTTTGCCTGAACCAATTTCCGTATGACTCGTCATTGGTAGCGGCCATTCATAGAATCAGAGTAATAAAGGATGATTTCCACCGGATGCCTTGCATCGAAAATAATTTTATAATCTTTAAACGATATTAAATCGTGAAAACGTTATTTAAAGGTTCGATATTATTAAGTGCGGTGAGGATCGCGCGTCGCGGCGGACGACCAAATTATTCTTTAGGCCTGGTGGTAAAAATCTCCGACAGAGATTCGTCTACCGACCTTGACCCCTGCTAGACAGTTTTGGGCTTGACGTAACGATCGTGGAACTGAAAGAAACGTTTTGTAAATTTAGCGCTGATATAATTAGATTATCTGATGGTCGAAGAGAAGGTATGAATTCGATAATATTAAGTTCTAAAAAATTGCTTTTCGTTGAAAAGGTTGAGAATAGTCTCTTTCAGCAGTTTATAACGAATATAAAGCCTTTCTAAAAGCAGCCTAGGAATCGAAAAAAGGAATTATCTCACAAAAAATGAAATGGAAAGAAAAGTAATTTGAAAATTAATAAAATATATGACAAAGTATTAATTTAAATTAACCGATATTATTATGTTGTAGAGAAAAATATTCCACTTTCTTTCTCATTTTATTCAATATAAGTGAAACTACGAATAAAATACACAAAAAAATTTATTCACCACATAAACTTTCATTGGATAATAATCTTGCTTTGCGCTTGCAAAATAACAGTTATAATTTTTATTTTCTTATGAAGAACCCACATATTAACATACTTATAGCAACATTCACGATCACAGGAAGGTTAAAATTTTGGAATAGAAAACTTATTTACCATCGAAGAACTTGACACTTAATTTGGTGTTCCTACAAATTAAACCTATAGATACACACATGAGTATTATATATGTAAACTCATAAGATATTGGGTATGCATGCATTACATATTAATATAACATCCACTGAATATTACACATCATGTAACAGACAAGTTGGACCATATTTTAAATCTAAAGTATTGTATTACAAAACAGGATCGTTAACATCTAATTTTATTTTGATGAAACTTGGACATTGGATAAAAAGAAAAAAATAACAAACTTTAATATCGGTTGTATTTAGGTTATGGATGTTCGATGTATCAATAAATCGAAAATATTTGTCTGTTTTAAATATTGAAAATTTATTCGAAACATTGATATTAGTAGACATTGATGTTTCGTATGCAAACTAAATCCAATACATATATTAATTTATGTTTTATTAATTATTCAAAGAAGCAAAAAATTAAGCACCAAAGTATTTTTGGTATAGTAGTCTATAAATAAAAGTAAATAAGATAATAGTTGCTTCTGCTGACCGGCTTTCGAATGTAACCTAAGCTTTTAAAACATTCAATTAATACTACTTTCAATGTTGTCAATTTGACTATAAAAATATGAAAATAAAAGGATTTGAGTCCATAGGTAAACTAATATCTCGCTGTTCAATTAAAGGTTGATAATTCTTTACATTGTACAGTCATATTTCTATATACCTTAATAACATCAATTTAGCCATGGTACATTGCAAATTCATGTTTATTTCATTAATGTTGTGGTAATCTTAGCACCTTAAAGTATACCAAAATAATTAAAAAAATGTAGCAATGTTTGCACCGATGTTTGCCTATCCGCTAAACATCGAATTTTTATTGAATAACCGATCGATCCATAACCAATAAATATTTTAAATTTTTTTTTTAAATTATTACATGTCAACATGGAACTTTTAAATATGGTCACATCTTTCTGTGACACACACACATTATATGTCGGCATATCCATAGAAGCTTTGAGCAAAGTTAGAACTAAACCATGTAAATTATTGACAATAAAAGACTTTTATCATCATGTATAATTTTCATTAGTATAAAAATTTTACTGACAATTCAACTTGAAAGTCATTCGCCAGAACGTTTCAATTTAGGCTACATTTATTTATTATATTAACACCTAAGTTGTAAGAAGATTCATTAAGTATCAGAAGATCCATTTCATATATAGATATATATTAATATACAAGTACTTATATTATTTAGAATGTAGACAGCAAGTGCTTATACAAAAGGCGCTTGGTATTCAGGCTAGTACTCTTATGAGGAGCATGTAACATGTTCAAAAATTGTGATTTTCTAAAGTAAAATTAGAAAAAGACTCGATTTTGATATCTTTAAAGAGCACATTTAATGTTTTTTGAGAATTAGCAGAAATATTTTAATTTATTTTCGACAACAAAACGATAACGTAAGTTAACAAAATAAGGACAAAGTATACTTTCTTGATGCAATTAACTATGTTTGTTCTTATTGAAATCATTAAACAACGTTTTGCAATTTTGTGTAAGCCACATTACAAAGAACTTGATATTAAACACGCGTTCAGTATCAATATACCTATGTTCATAATAGTATTTGTCAGAAAATTCAATTTTTTTTTAAATTTGGAATAATATTGTATGAATCTTGGTAGGCAAATATTTTTGTTACCGAACCACCTACAGGAGATGTTACTTCTTCAACAAATTTTTACTTATTCCTCGTAAATTGTGTAGATTTTAAGATTGTAACGCATTACTCGTGTATTATATTGAAATATGGAATAGCTTTCAATACATGTTTACATTACAAATAAATTTTTACTGTTTACAATAACAAAATAGACATGAATACACCTTTTTATGTCATCTAATAACATTTTCAAAGTTGCCAGTAAAACAAATATATTTACACAGTTTCTTAGATAAATCAATGATTTGGTAATCATCACCGACATAGGAAATACAACTGTTAATTAGAAACCGAGAACTATAATATAGTATAAGGAATCCATATAAACATCTGTCAAACGGTAAAGCGTACCATATGAGAGAATATCTTATTGATTCATATTTTCTGTTTTTTTTTCTGTATATCAAGACAGAACGCAACGAAATGGGTCTAACATTTTCACTGCGGCACGAAAAAATATACGTAGATATAAAAAAGTTCTTACCACTGGGTTCTGAAGTTAAGTTTAACAATAATTTCAAATATTCCTGAGAACATTTGTAGTGATAACTAACAAGACTGCATCGATATAACGTTTTCGTTCTTAAGTTTTAAATTAAAAGAGCGCCTCTTACAGATACCAGGTTTCAACTTCATAAATAATTAAATATAATATAAATGAAATAAATAAAAAAATATTGGTATTCAAAAGCAAAATTGAAATGTATTTTAAACCGGCAGATAGTCGATAAAATGTGTGCGTTAAAAGGCGCCTTCGTCTACTTCTTTGGGACAAAAAGATTTGTGTGTGTGTGCATGTATACATTTATGTACTGTTGATTTTTAAAAATAGTATTAGTTTCATATAAATATATTTCTACTGTAACACACTTTTGGAGTTGTTTGTGGCACGCGTCAGTAAAGCCGTCAACGTATTTCAGACGAAATAATAATTGTACAGTTCGTCACGTTTTCTTGATCAGTGGCCAGAACTGTTTAAAAAATACTTAAAAAAATTGTTGTATAACACTGTTAGACAAACTATTTCACGAACAATTTATCTGCTACAAGACGGAGACAGCATTAAACAACATTCTTGGGATCATACAACACTTTGGCATTTCGACATTACGATTATTTTATTCATCTACATTAAGGTCCAGTTTTGGGCAAACATAAGTGAACATCGACAAATTTTGGGGTACAACAACAACACGGCTAATACGTAATAACAATAATATAACGGTAAATTTTTTAAGCATATGTGACCTACTTTATAAAATAGCCCCGTTGATTCCACTGCATAGATAACTCAGTTTTTAATGTTTTATAGACGGTACTTAATTAATTAAGACTTACTGAATCATATATGATGGTGTACTTAGTATTGCTAATATAAATAATAATAATTTAGAGAAAGTAGTTTCTATTATACGTTTAACAGCATAAAAAAGTCTCACAATCATAAGGTTCAAATAATAGGAAGAGTGATATCTCGATAGCATTGTTATAAGTAGTTTAAGGATTTGTAAATTGTCTCCTGTATTACTGGACATATAAGTCAGGTCCATTCTAGATCAACATATTGCAGACTTACTGCAACTAAATGTTAAAGTAGATCAACGGCAAGCAAAGGAATAAAATTATTCAGAAACCGCTTTTGACCTAAACAATAAGATCACAAAAATATTAGTTATTATATCACTGGTCACTCTAATTATGGTACATTTAATACGATAGATTTCTCAGTTTATATAACATGCATATTAAACTCTTGCATAGATTCCTCTGTTTTGTATTCAGAGCTTAAATTAGTGACGAGTTAAAGCTTTGGTGACGATAAAAATTGTGCGAAAGATGCATTTTGCCACCAATTTCCTTGGAAAGACATAAAACAAGATATACTCAATGTGGTTACCCCTGATGAATACACGTTTTATATGATAATAACTCTTATCGATATCAATAGGGAAAATTGGTGACAACTTTTTGCTTATCTCGAAATACAACAATGTTATATAGGTATGGTTCTAACATAATATTTCACACATTTCACAAGGCAATTGGAGTAGTTAATGTTGGAGGAATTTCATGAATGAACCATAAATAACATTTTCTAAATATACACAGTATTTCAATCTAGTCACAGTCAAAAAAAGAACAAACCATTGACGTAATTAGTTTCGTGGAAGTATCTGCATGAACTGCGAAATTGTATTAGATTTTAAATCAATTTCAGTTCTCACTGAAACAGAATCTTTCAACATTCTTTTCAATGCCTTTTTACCTTTTGATAATCATTGTCAGTTATCCTCCAAAACTAAATAATACTTAGTTACGCCAATGGTATATTAATGTTATGCACATATCTTGCATAATAGTTGCTAAGAATACAACTCTGCGTATAATTTTTGTAACAGAACACATGTAGTCTACAACACATTATATTAGCACTAAAAGTTAAATGTTTACACTCACGGCATTGTATATCAATAATTTTAGAGTTAATGGATCCCTAAGGGTAAAGATTAATTTGTGCTAGGTATAACATCTGTATAAACAATTCAATGCGCTAAATCTTTTATTGCCGACTCTGAACATTTTTGTTATCCGCAATTTTGGTACCAAAAATAGAGATGATTATGTTGAACACATCTAGCTAGATGTAAAAAATATAGGTATCAATGAACAACAACAAGGAGTAGGTTTCCGAGAAGTGTACAAATATTTCTCGCACCTCTACAGTACTCGAGTACATCTATAACAATAATACTTTTAGAAGGCGTCAACATACCACAATATAAGAAGGACCCAGCCCAGTCACTCGTCATATCTATCTAATACACTGATATATGTCACAGCTCCATGTTTTATATACCGTAGTCGAAACTTTCGAACTCTGAAAACCTCGAATCCTGCTTCTGCAGCCGCTGTTGGCAGGCCTCTATGTAACTGTCCTGAATTCTGTACATTCCCGAATTGGCTTGGTACATTAACGTCTCGAGAATACGCTCGTTCTTTATAGCCTTAGACGGGAGCACCACTTTTATCAATTCCTGCGGTGAGATCCTGTACAGTTTCAGGTCTCTAGCTAATCTCTCCATAGTGCATTTAAATTCATTTTTGGCATCAGTCTTATTGGCGGACTTGGATTTAATTTTGTTCCGGGCCCAGCTGAGCATCGCTTCAAATTTCCTCACTTCAGGAACCTCAAGGTTTCGACACATAATCATTTGGACCATTGACTCGGAGAGGTTAAGAAACTCAGGTGTTTGAAATAACGCGTAAGCTCTTTGCTCAATGAAGGCCAGGATCATATTAACCAATTCCGAGGCTGACGTATATCGCCAGTAGTAGTTTTCTAATGATATGAGCATCGTGCATACCTAAAAAAAAGACGGATTCTATAGTATATAAATTAGTTAAAAATAACAGTCAAGGACACGTAAACATGTGTAAATTCATGTGTGACTCATTCAAATATGATTAAAACGTACGTATTTTTAATCGTTACAACAAACGTCTTTACTCTTTTCAGTCCAAATGTTTGATATTTACAAGGTGAACATTCTAATGAATTAACCTTTAATTGGTATTTCGAAACACTCGATAATTGCTTACCACTTCTATTCTAAGAAATTGTTTAGCATGATGAAAACATGCTTGCAGTAATTCGGGTAAGTCGTAATGTTCCGCTGCACAAATGAGGCCTGGTATTGAGGCGCAAGTCAGCGGACAGCTGCCGGTATGCAAATAATCCAAGAGAATTCGGAAAGTTTCTGGGTCGAATTCTATTATTGAGAACTGGAATCAAAAAAAAAAAACGAAGAACATTATAGTTCAGCTGTGATTTATTTTCAGTTGGGAATGTTGCAATATGAAATTGTACTTTGTTTACCTCAGTTTGTGCCAGTTTGGCACGATCAACTTTTTGTGCATCTGCGCAAACGGAAAGCCTGGGTACTGCTAATGCCGCATTCTTATCTTTTTCTTTATCTTTTCCTTCTTTGTCTGAAATGAAATCCGTTCATGATACATTTTATTAATTATTATTATTATTTTTTAATTTTTTAAATACAACACTAAATTGGGAAAATATGTCACGGGGCACTTTATAAAAATACAAGTAACGGATGTCTTGTCCCGTGTGGGGTTTGAACCCACAACACTCAGTGCAGTAGAGAGCCGTGTGACGATCGGTTAAACCATTACGCCACCCGTGCAGTTAAGTTGTAATTGTGCAAAACATTGTGTAAAACAAATAACAAACAAAAATGCATAGTATGTTGCTTCACTGTTGAGAATGATGTACCTACTACTATTATATAGCGAAGCGGTGAACATTATACAGAACAATTTATTTTTTAATAATTTAATATATGGACATATATATTTAATTTCGCAAATTACTGCGGTTTCTGAGATTATCACCTGTTTAATAATAATTACACAAGAATGTAGTAATACTGCGGGCTCAGAAATATTCATTAGGCGTTATGTCGGCAAAAAAGAATTTTGTGCTGATAAAGTTTATACGTGAAAACGGTCATAATTATATTTATTTCATAATTTCTGTCATTTTTACATTTAAGAATTTCAGGTGTTTGAAACTGCAGTTATATATATGTCTTTAATAATATGTAGTATGGCTTATAAAACGTTTTTAACTGAATTTTTTAAAGGCTTTGCGATTCTTTGAAGTTCAAATTATTTCTTCTTAAGAAATAAACTGAAATGACTTACTTGAACAGTCCTGAGAGCTGGCCCATTTCTTTTTATCTTCTGCATTGAGTTGCGAATGTTGTTTACGAATGGATCGACCCCAACCAGCTGTGATGGTCCCTAGGCGAGAGAACGCGCGCTTCACCATTGGTGAACTGGGAACACTTTTCGGCCTGAAAATTCAAAATCCACTTTTAAGCATTAATATAATAAATTAAAAAACTGGTTAAATATTTCAAATTGCTTTAGAGAATGCACTTGATTAGTATTGTTGTAAACCTAATAAAAATAACGGAAATATATAGTAACAAAATAATTATATCTTCCAAGATAGAGAGTACATAAGTGTTTCAATATTATTGTTAAATCGTTTCGTGTCTTACGATTCAACAAAGTATTCTGACCTTTATCCTACTTCGATAGAACTTTCTTTTTATTTATTTTACTTGTTCTCTTGATGGTGATTTCATATTTTTCTTACATCAATCGCCAATTTAAGAAATGAAATATAAGATATAAAAAAATAGAAACGACAATATAAGAATTTGTCTGCACGGATGGAGTAGTGGCTAAAACGATCACCTCGCCGTTTTCTTTCTAATGCGCTGAGTGTTGAGGGTTCAAACCCCGCATGGGACAGCATTTTGTGTGATCCACAAATTGTTGTTCTGAGTCTGGGTGTTATTTGTATCCTTTTCATGTATTTTTCTTAAAAAAAGACGAATCCCGCACTAGGAAGAAATCCTGTGTAGCGGGAGACTTTACTAATGTGCAACAAACGGACAGACAAAGTGGATTACAGTTTGTGGATCAGACAGAGTGTTGTGCCATGTGGGTCTTGAACCCTCAATACTCAGCGCAGTAGAGAGCGGCGTGGCGACCGTTTAAAACACTAGGCAAACTGTGCAGTCAATGTATGTATGTATGTAAAGTTCCCCGCGACACAGGATTTATTCCTAGTGCGGGCGTTGTCTTTTTATATAAGTATAAATAAATAACAGAGCGAAAGTTATGATAAAAATACGAGTAATTTTTTTGCGTCTATGTAGAAATTTTGTGAAGGAAAATCTACGTCTCTTACCTTGGCGATTCAATATCAGGAACTTGCAAGAAGTTGCTACTCTTTTGCCGAGCTGGAGTCGGAGAAAGCAATGTTGGTGCAGGTCGAGCTAGAAGTTCTGCAACTGGAACTTGAGGAGATCCAAATCCTGTTTGTATACCATACAACATTTCCTGGAACACTCTGGAACATAAAGTATTCTTTGTCACTAACTAGAGTGATGATAAAATACCTTTTTCTAATAAATATTTAAAATATAAAAAATAGTAGACTTAGGGTAATAGTAGGCGTTAGGGTAGAGTGACCAAGAAATTAGTGGTTAGAACTAGGGATACGGGCCGCCTTCTGGGTTCCATCATTGATCCAGTCTTCTTTTTTTATTATTAAGAAGAAATGCTTTTTTTGTAGTCGGATTTTCATATATTTACTTTATAGAATACACACCTATGACACTGTATCAATAAATTTCAATAGATAACCGTACTGTGCTTCTTCATATCTTTATTCTTATAGTCACATGTTTGTCATTTTATATGTCAAAAATAGATAATGTTATTAATTTATATAAGTAGTAATAATTAAAGATAGTAAAAAGAAACCATTTCGCCTAATTTCGATTTAATGTATTTTTTCATCCGTGTAATATTTGATTTTGACTACATTATTATTATTAAGACTGCAAAATGTTACAGATGTCCTAGATAAGTTTATATACTTACAGTGCTTCACACGAATCTTATGTAACATTATATCGATATTGTAGTTTACAATAAAGTATTTATAACATTACAACTCAATTACCTGCTCCTGACACCAAGGATAGCTCTAACACCAATAAATTTGGTTTTCTGCTTCGACTGCCCCACAAGAAAGACTACGTCAAACAGCTGGGCATTCTGCGCTACGTTCAGTTCACTGTTCAGGAAGACTCTCGTAAAGTCCTTGGCGAGTTGATCGTAGTCTTCAAACTGGTCACGTACTGAGTCTAAGAGAGGCGAGGAAGGTCGCATGTGGCCAATCGGACGCCAGGAACCTAAAATCAGATTCAAATATTCGTTTTTATTTGTAACCTTTGCAAGGATTGTATTAAATTGGAATTTGATTTCGTGTGAATGCTTCGGCTCGACTTTTGTTACTTCCCATTTCTTTTTGTTACATAAATAAATTTAAACAAAATACTAAATTTGTTAAACTAATTTTAATACTGTACGGTGAAGTTTATGAATAGAATGTGCTAAACTCTCATCTATAGCTAAAATGATACGATTTTTACCAACGGAACGAGTGAATAATTCGTAAAATTATTAATTTGTATTATAATTCGTAAACATCAGTATTCTGTTGTTCTAAATTATTTTTCAGTTTTATTTTAAACAAAATTACCTCTGCGATAAGGTTTAGGTATTTGTCCAGTTTCAGCGTGGTTTTGTAAATTGGCAACAATATCTTCCAACATTTGACTGCGCGTTCTCTCCTGCATCCTAGCAAATTTCGGCGCCGAGTATGACGCCCTCTCACCATTGACAATCTTTGTTAGTAACCATTCCCTGGAAGGAAAAAGTTTTAAAATTTATTTTCTTGTAAAACTTCCATTATGTACTGCTTATTATTAGCCTGGAGATTCGTCATACAGGTCCGGAACCTAGTGCAAACTCTAGTTCTCTCATTGGTTTCAAATTACGTTGCTATTGCTATGTACTCTCGTAAGATTATGTACCTTTTTGAGAAAAATAAATACGATTTGATTTAATTATTTCTGAAAAGGCGGAGGCGGAGTTCTGGTTTTGTCTCTATACGTTAGTCTATGACTTTCATAGCCAGTAAGCATTTAATTTTGAAATTGAAGTAAATTGTTACAAAATATTTAAATATAGGATAATAGACGAAAGCTCAATTATATGAAAGCAAACAAAAACCATATCAGTCAATATCTGCAGTGCGAGATACGACCACAGTAAGCAACTATCAAGTCTACATTTTTTCAACCCGCAAATTGATGTTATGTGTCACTGTCAAGTATTCATGTGATACATTGTGCTCGATAAATAAATGATCCTTATTGATTCTTAAGTGTTATATGTGATGTATTCTTTGAGTTTGTTCATATCCTAATTGTAAATTAATTACAAAAAGTAACCTCTTATTGACGTTTTGTCGTGTTAATAATTTATCCACCACTTTTATTCTAGTTATATATAGCTTGATGTTTTTTATGTACTATATTAGTTAGCAAATAATAAAAATATTTAACAACATTTAATGTTTATAAAATTAATTCTTTATTGTTTAATAAAGAGCTGGCACAAAAAAAATACAGGTTAACATCATTATTATCATTATTACTAACATACTAATAAGTCATAGTCATATATTTTACAAAAATACCGAGTATGTTTAACTTGCTACCAATATGATTCAAAGACCTTGTTAGCTACAAGACGATCAAACCTAACCTAAAACTTCAAAGAGAACTAATTGCAATCTAGAGAGACTTTGAACTTTGATATACTTCTAAAAGCTTAAAGTTTGTAAACGAGAACGGTATATGAGTAAAGCTTACCTGAACATAGGTCCTTTATCAAAGACACTTTGCTCCCAAAGATAGGGTTTGTAAGCACCTACTTCATCCCGGGTAACTACAGACACCTCGTATCTAGTTGGACGACGTTTGATTTTAGCCGATACCCGCACTGTGGAGCAATTAGATAATTGGTTTTAAAAATTGATTACATTCATAATGTAATTGTAAATTTACAACATATCATTGGAGTTCCAAGTTTACGTATCCGTATTACTCAAAGTTACGTAAAGTTAAGGGACAAGACTTTCTTAGAAATTAGAAGATTCTGTTCAATAAAAAAGTAGCTAAAACTTTCAGGGCAAAGTTAAGTTAGGAAACTTCTAATATAGGATGTTCATTTACCTAAGATAAAAGTGTGCA
Organism: Hypercompe scribonia; assembly: GCA_949316085.1. Taxonomy (NCBI): domain Eukaryota; kingdom Metazoa; phylum Arthropoda; class Insecta; order Lepidoptera; family Erebidae; genus Hypercompe; species Hypercompe scribonia. Next base: position 8,904,148 of record OX438981.1, on the reverse strand, counting down.
AAAAGTGACTCTTGATACAGGCCGGGGAGAAAGCCGTGTTGTCCGCTTCTAAGAACACGACACAAACTATGTCGTTGCCTATATGTCGTTTTCTTTGTAGTTTTTGAGGGTCGTGTCGCTCGTAGGGCAGCAGAGTTGACACGTGAAACATAATTTCTATGCCTCGCCAGTTAGTATATACGGAATACAGGCCGGTGAGATCATGAACTGTATCTAAGCCGCCTTTATACTTGTCGAAGCCTGTGAAAAAGACGAAATATAACATATGGATTACAATTGAACTTCTAGTGATCCCGTTAACTTAAGACTATAAAACACCGTCTGTTTTCTTAAAAGAGAATACGAGTATATTTCAAAACCCACAAACAATAAAATTAAAGCCTTAATTTTATGGTTGTTTTATTAAGGAACCGAAACGCTGTTTCTTTTTAATGACTCCTGCAGTAATGAATCCGCTTAAACGCTTATGCTTAAGTTGTTGTCGATCTAGAAGTTTATTTCAAATAGGTTTGATGCTCAATTTTACGCTTCATATGCGAATGTTACTTACCCTTAAGTCTGACTTTCTCCCCTAAAACTTGCAAGAACTCTTCGAACATTGGAGAATTTTCATTATTGTCCAGAATTTCTTCCTCTGTGTACTGGTTTTCCTTCACATATATGACGCCTACTTTCAGCTCGGACTTTATGAACACCTGTAAATTAAATATTTGTTTTTATTATTTACGATTTGGGGTAAGCTTGGCAAGTACTCACATTATACAAAACATGATACTACGAATGCTAGTGGCTTCCACAAGTCTTTACTGATTATCCAAGTTTTAGAACTAAAAAGTTGCGTAATAATTTGAGAAGGAAAAAGGTGATGATGTGAATTACTTTTTGAATTAAATCAGTTGCACTCATTTAATTCTTTAATAAGAGTAATTTAAGGAATGGCGAATACAGTTTATTATAATGTACTCAGGCATATTTTTTTTTAAAGGACAACGCTCGCTCCACGAACGAATCCTGTACCACGGGGGACTTTACAAACATACAAGAAACAGACACAAAGAACACCCAGACTCAGAACAATGATTTATATATCAAGTGAGGTTTGAACCCACAACACACACCGCAGTAGAAAGTGGCATGATGACCGCTTAAACCACTAGACCAACCATGCAGTCGATTGGTATACAGTGTGTCAACTATATATTTTGTTCTAGGAATTATAAATAGAAGTATGTTGAAGAAGCAGGTGTAAATTCTACATGTATTGTATGTAACTACCGACTAGGTATTTTATTTGTCATGTTATTTTTCAACTGTGTATTATATTTGTAATATATTTGGCTAGAAGAAATAACACGGAGACTATCGTTTAAGTCCAACAAACTGCGACACCCTTAGTAAACGTCACTCCAAAAGCTGCGTTATTGCGAGAAGAGAAGAAAAAAGAAAGTAATTTGTTGAATGGAGTCTTTCATCGGTAAGTCAGTGCTTTGATTGCAATGGGCCTTGGGGACTTCACTGATTATCTTTCCTATCTTAGTCTTTATATAACAATCCCTTATCTACGGGTTTATTAATAGCAATACCATATGTGTGCGTCATCTAACCTCACATTTAACTTACAGCAGTACAAGAATTGTTTTCCTTTTATATTCTCTGTAACTATTAGTTGGTAACACTTTGAATTTTTCCGAAGTATAATTGAATTTTATTATGACGATCTCTATAGCGTGACAGTAGCGCATTCCACTATAACGTCTGGGGGTTGTGAATTTACAAAATATTTGTATATATGAAATATTTCAATTATTTTGAATAGAAAAACTATTATTCTCCATTGTATATTTAATAACGCGAGTTATTTATTATTAATACGGGTCTATACCCGTAAATTAATTGTAACAACTATTTGTCAGACTTAATTTTATTTTCGAAGTACCTTCACATTAACTGGTCACATTTTCATTGGTCATTCGAGCTTATTAAATGATCTTAGGTTAACAAGTTACCAAACTCTTATTAGGTTTCAAATTTATCTAAAACGATAGATTATAACAATATCTGATATTTACCATATCTTAACATTTTATACGCAGACCACAATATCTACAAACTCGGAGTTAATAAAATGCTGATACAACACTTGACTGAAATATTGCGATTCGCCTTTTTGCTTACAGTTGGTTACTACCTGAGAGGTTTAATTTACGTTTGGGCTGAGTATGCATACTAAACGGTCGTGCCCTTACTTTTTTGTTATTTGTTTTACTTTAATATTTGTGAGAGCGGGTGCTTTATAAAATTATTTATTTATATAAATCTTACACATAAAAATGAATTGTTGTTTGTTCGTTCGTTTGTAAATAAAAGAATAACAGATGACGTTAACTGTTATTTGAACTTGAACCTCTTTTAGCAATAATATGATATTTGATTGAGGTCGGTATATTAATAAAATTATTTAACTAACATAAAAAATATATCAAAATGTTCAAAGTTGCTTTCTGCTTAAGTGTTAGTGTTTTGACAATCGGTAACGTATTCAAATCCCTGTATATCGGATATGTCAAAACGTTTTTCGTTGCCCACTGACTTTAAGTTAGACCTCTGTCGCGTATATGAGATGTCCACGTGTGGTCAGCAGATTACCGCTTGCACGTGTGACCCAGATAATGTCAGTTATGTGTCAGTACAATATCCCTTTGTGCTGTGCCATATTCCACATCTCAATCTAATTAAATATTCTTATATATAATTATAATCTCTTATAATAATTGAAGTGAGTGTTCTACTGCAAATTATTTAGTGTATTCTCGGCTTGAACTAAGCGTAGCTTGTTCTAGGTTCAAAAAGATTTTTGAGCTCGTGCTACATACATACATTGCCTTGCTGGCAGCGTATGCGATTGTTGATAACGAGGTCTTGGGTTCGATTCGAGACGGGCAAAAAAATTGTTATTGAGTTTTATTTAATTACAGAAACGTTTAATAACAGCCCGGAGTTTGGAAGTTGGGGTCTTAACCCTAGAGCACGTAAAGCCGTCGGAGAGCACGTAAAGCCGTTGGTCCTGTGTCGTATCTCTCTCCGGTCCTGTCGGATAACCATCCCACCGGATTGTGAGAGTGAGAGAACAGAGAGTGCATCTGTGTTGCGCACACACTTGTGCACTAAAACATCCATTATACTGGTCTCCGTCGAGGTTGGCCGTCGTGGCCGCAATCGTCTAAGAATAATACACTCGTACTATTACTTAATAAATACGTAAATATTATACATAAAAACAATCAAACCAAGTAAATAATAATAGCCTTGATGATAATGATCAAACAAAGATTACATTTATAAAAGAGAATATTCATAATCTTAATTTTCATCCCTTGATTTTCTTCCACTATGTAATATTTTAATATATTACGTTTTTATATATTTACGTTGTGTAATTTTACTTGATTAAAATTTATATCCTACCAAAAAAAAGTAAGTATTTTTCGAATCGGTTCATTAATGACGAAGTTCTGAGTTCCAAAGTATAAAAATCGAATCGAATGGTGAACCTTCTACATTTATGTCTTTCAAACACGCATCAGTATGATCTCGATGTTATAAAGGACGTAATATTCACGTAACGATTCTGAACCTCGGAGCCATGGAATAGCTGCAGTTAAACACTAGGCGTTGCATCTCTTAGATACGAGTCATAAGAAAATTAAAACCCCCAGTACTTTTTCCAGCAGCCATTTATTATTGTTAGCAACAGTAGCAGATTGAATAAATTAATATGAAGGAGTTACACCAAACCCAGCATAGTGGGTAGTTATAACATATGTATAAAATATATCGTGAAATCTATTCTTATTACTGTATTATTTGTAGTTGTTCCAAGTTTAAAAGTTACATACATAAAAACGATTTTACAAATAAACAATCTACAAGCTTATACTTTGATTTGATCATAGTACGGTAGGTATACTTTGATGTCTAAAGTTTGCTAGTCGTTAAAATTTAAAAAAAAATTAATGAAGTGCATTTTTATTAAAAATCACCAGGATTTACGCATCGAAATACTAATTTAACGCAGTTGGTATCGTTGATAAATTCATAAAATCTATTCTACAAACGGTACAGGTAAACTTATTTACCTGAAGAGCTACTTCTTTCCTGTATAGAGCTTCAGTTATATTCCACGTTAGCTACAAACAGACTAGGCACACATTCAATTTGACGAGAATACATTTTACGGCTGTTCTACTGCCTAATAAAGAAGACATAAAAGTACTGTACATTGCGCGTACCCACTATTCGTAGGAATGCTCATTGTGACTCACGAATATTTTATCTTCACTTTACCTTTTGTTACTGCGAGGAAAAAGTAAAAATAAAATCGAGGTAACTGGTAGAGTATTACAGACAGGACTATGATATCAGGTTTTACAGTGTTCTGTCACATTTAGAATTTCAAGACCGATTGATCTTTTTTTATTAATAATAATAATATGCATTTATTTCATTTAAGGCTACAAAATTATTACACTGACACACAGGCGCAGTCTGTATCGAGGCCATCAAAGAATGGCATTTATATAAACTATTATAAAACAAAACAAATATTTAATTATACGTTGCATATGAAAGTGTGAGTGTGTATGCATGTATGCGTGTGTATATGCATGTAAGGCTTGAGTACTAGTATAAATAAATAATTTTGAATAAAAATTTTCGAACAGAAAAAGCTGGCGAATATTTAAAATATTCGAATTTTAAAAGTCATAGCTAATCTATCACTTTTACACAAAATATGATACGACGATGTTAATTTCAAAAATTCTTATTATAAAACCGCTACTTATCTTTTTAAAGACCAAAGACTGACGGTGCACAACGAAAGCGTTGTACGGCCGAAAGAAATACACTTTATGACGCTGTTAACGTTCACGGGAAACTGTCAGATAAGGTGTGCGAGAAGTCAGACGATGTTAATGTTTCCTCTAAAAGTCAATTCTCAATGTTTAATTGCATTTTATGTTTAGTGCCTACCTAAGGTGTATATATCTGTGATTGTTTTTATTAAGAACTTTTTGGTGATGAATATTTTGTTTCGAATGACCATTGAGTTTGTGACAAATGTCCGTGTGGTGACGGATTAAGAATACATAGTGTTACCACCCCTATACATCCCGTGGGTGTCGTAAAAGGTGATTGAGGTGACAAAGTATGCAAGACAACATCATTACAAAGAGAAGGAAAACTTGAAACAAACCCTTTTTTTTTAACGTGTGGAAACCCCCTCGCGCTGTCACCCCACCGGAGTTTACGGCGAGGTGGTGTGTCGGAATCGGATCGACTAAAACCACACGGTGTGCCACTCTACACCTGACATAGGAGGGATCCGGGAACAGCTGCTATTGCGACATCCAGATCTGAAACAAACCCTATTCCAACCCGTCTGGCCAGCGTGGTATAGTAGGCAAAAACCTCCTTGTTAAGGAGAGGCCTATGTCCAGCAGTGGACTGTAAAAGGTTGTTGTTGATGATGATGATGATGATGATGATGATGAAGTAGAGTTTAATAAAACGTAATGGAATAGAAGATTGAAACAACCTTCTTTTATAACAGATACTGATAATGGTATTGGATACTTTACTCTTCTAGGCTACCTCTAAATCAAAAGAAACATTATCTAATTATCTTAGTGCTCCTAAAGTTTTCTGAGTATTTAGTCACGCAATCAATAGGTAATATGTGGGTGTTTGTAAGAAAAGCACTCACTTTATTACTAATGGTTGGTTTGCAAAATTTTTCTATAAACAATTTCATTTTAATATTTATACAGATATTTCAAGCTTTCGTCATTGTATTTCATTTTCATTTAAAAATGTTTCTTATGTTTATTTTTGAATAAAATGAAGATATGCGTGTGTAACCAACACTGTTAAACGTAGGTACTAGGGTTGTAAAAAAAATTGTCGAAACAATTTGTCGAATATTTATACTGTAATATTTTGCGAGTTCAATTATATCGGGATTATGGACGTAATAATAACAGATTTTTGAACGCTGGCCCAGACGTGTTTAATTTTCTTGTTTGTATGAATTGTTCGTTAAAGTAATTTTATTTTCATAATAAAGTGTTATTTTGTGGCGTTAATTGGGTAAATTCACGTGAGGAGCGCGAATCACGCCATGAAAGCCGACATTCATAGCGAATACGATATCCAATAAACGGACAGCAGCTTTTCAAACTATAAAGTTCCGACTTATAAACGTACTTTTGACATACCTAATGAAAATTGGCAGTTGAGTAGATCAAACAAACTTACTCCCGAACTACACATTGCAAATTGAATCTTGTGCGTCAGATCTTTAAGTGACTTATATTCAATTGTGCTTCAAGGACTCACGTTAACTGTATCGACATTTAAAAATACTTTTAAATGAAGATGGATTTTTATCAGATTTCTCTTTAAGAAACGTATATTGGCTTGGGAATCATTTCCGAATTGTATTTAATATTTTATGAGATTGGCTATAGATGTTATATATTATAGTAAATATATATTAAATGAGAAATATCTTATGAACAGAACAGGTCTGACTCACTTTGGATGTAGCACACTTACTAACACCAATTTGCGTTTGACAGCTCACTCAGAGAAAACTCGCGAGTCCAGCAAACGTGCTTTGTTTCGGTCTTTGAAAGCCTACGAGTATTTTACAACAACAGAACATCGTAAGAACTATCGAGCGAGGTCAATCAAGTAACGAGTTACATATTGAATTTTTAATATTCAAGTGGTGTTTTGGCTTGCGATCAATATTAAACATTATTAATTTGTAGAGGAATGGCTATTCAATTAATTATTTGGTTGATACACCAATTAGTCAAAAAAGATATATTGATTTTTTATAAGTAAATAGATTGAATACCCTACAAACAGTCTTGCAAAGACAAAAGGGTTTCAAACTCTTTTGATTTTAAGTTCAAAAGTTAAATCATATAGAGATTACAGATATAACAGACTAAATCAAAGATATACTTTAGTCAAATTTTCGAAAGCTTAGGTTTAAATTAACTCGAAGTAATTAGTTGATTCATGCTTGCTATTAAAGTCGCATTTCAAAATCAAAGTTACAGAGTAATATTTTAATGCATCACATCATACATTTCATGTGAGCATCAAGTTTGTTCATGAGACTGAGAGAAGTAGTTGGGTGTCTAACTCGTCATTACTCCATTACCGTGATTAGTCGGAGTCGTGGGGAGGGGATTCCCCCGGGGGTGTGAGTGCGTCGAAGACGTCTCCCTACCTTGGTATAAGCTTGCGACTAACGGGCCTCATCAATGTTTCACGGCTGTAAGCAGCGGCATCGTTTATTCGTAATTGGGAACTGAAAAAACAATCGCAGCGACGGAGGAAAGGTTTTACTGCTAATTTACTTGCGATCGTGAGTTTGCGCTGTGTAGAATACTAAATGAGATAAAAGGATCGAATTGCGGAGATCACTTTGGTACACGGTTCTAATGTTTGTTTTATTTTGTCAGAGTGAATTCACCCATGAGTTGGTTGAATGGAAATGAATATTATAACACGTGTAAATTGTACTTAAATAACGTTCATGTAAATTATAGAGATAATATCTTTCTTTGTGGAATATATATTCTTCCCTAGTGTATTTAGATCGTTTTCTACAATTGCTACTGAACACTTTCTGTTTAAAAAATTGTCGGTTATATGCAGGTGAAATTAATAAAAGCGTGTTAAAAAAAGTGAAATTTCTTATTGTCTTCTGTAACTCTGTTTGTCACGGATAAATGTTGCATAGTAGGTATCTATTAAATGTTTTCTTCTCTAACGACCTTTACTTTAACTTTTTCAGAATTCTTTCTCTTCCAAATTTTTCTTTACCAAATCGGTCCATCTGTTTAGGAGCTATCACAGACCAACACACAGACAAACAGTGGCCTCAGTATTTATTTACTGGTGATTAAAAAAATTGAAGTACTTAAAAACATGGCAACTCAAAGGTCCATTACGCTGTTCGCCTTCCAATTCTATGTGAGTTGGGTAATGTTGTAAAGGGATTTTTTTTAAAGAGATACGTAATTGCAACCTCCTTGGGTATATTTTTAGAAGGAGCAAAGGCAGGAGATAAATTGGGATAAAGAATACGTATAGGGCCAGTGAAATAAGAGAGATGGAAAAATATGGCCGAGACTGTAGTCATTTGAAGAGGTCGGAGTCTCGTGCCCGAATGTCTGACCTGTGATTGGAGAGGCCACATTAGATAGGAACGTAAGTCAACCACAAGCTCAAAATTATGTTTCAATGAAAGTCGAGCTCCGGTAATTCCGGCAATAATCAATAAGTAAGTAAGTAACCTAGTAGGTTAGTTTCTTGGGTTGTGAAGGTCTCATGGCAATAAATTCCCGTAAAAATCGAAGTTCAAATGTACCGCAGTAAATTTAAAGCTGATCCCTATTTAGTTTGGAAAAAAGGCTTGGAAGAATAGAATTTTCCCTTTGAAATGTGAAGTCAAATGTGAAGAAAAGGTACTATTTCTAATGGTGAGAAATTAAGTAATGTGGAAAAGCAATTAATTTTCAGCTTCAATTTTAATATCCTACTAGCCTATCTTTATAAAGTAATAGAGTTATTACTTATATTTAATATGATCTAACATGATACAGTTTGTTAATAGCCATTACATTACGTAGTAATTTAAATATCATATCTACACATTACAAACATATGTTTTACTTAAAAAAAATTGAACCGACTTCAATCAGTCTAAAAAAATAAAAAAAGTATAAATAAATTTAAAAGAAATATAAAATAAATACGACCCTCAATATAACAAGTAACATTATTACAGCAATAGTTACCTCCTAGTCTGTTTGACTGTTGTTATTGTTGTTGGCCAGTTGTTGCCCAATGTTGTTGGTGCCTAACCCATTGCATTAAAAGTACAATAATATTGGGGATTTATGTCAACTTCATATCAGTTTAATAAAGACTTAAAAATTTAGTATAACAACAATGAAAATTGTACATTTTGTTAACTAATAAAGACCAAGTAGTTTTATTATCATTCATTACCTATATAAACGTACCAACTACTAAATAAAGCATTCAAAATAATAATATCATTTGAGACGAACCTAAACCAATTTGGTTTGTTTAGTATGTAGTACACTGCTTGAAAACCCTCACAGTGTCGCGGCACCTTGTACCTAGCCTATCCAGTATCTATTGAGTTTTGCACCAACTTCAAATAGACTAGGAGGTATCTATTGCTGTAATAATATTCTCTATTATATTGAGAGTCATATTTATTTTAGTTTTAGTTAGATTAATAATATTTTTTTAATTTTTATCTCTCTTTGATGTCGGTCCAATTTTATTTAAAAGAGATTTTAGTATTTACCTGATCAAGCTTTAGTAGTTCCTCCGGTGTGTCAGGAAGCTGTCCCAGCATCAGTGGTGGATTGATGTTTACTTCCTTGCCAAGTGACCGCACAACCTCTTCTCTGTTATACCGATCAGCGAACACACACGATGCTGGGATCAGACCGTGGACGGTGTAGCTTATTGCTCGCACTAAGATTCTGAAAAACATAATTTTAATTCAGTTCCATGTGGTACCGGATTAAGAATATGATATATTACCACCCTTATTCATCTTATAGACGACAAAAAAAATGATCACGTAGGACAATAGTTGTACTGCAAAATTAACGAAAACTTAAAACAAATTCTATAAGTACCCGTTTGGCAAGCGTGGTATAATAGGCCAATCCCTTCTTTCTAAAGAGAGGTTTGTGTTCAGTAGTGAATTATTAAAAACATTGATGATTGGTGATGAATTTAATTTTATTGCCAGAGAAAACAGATTATATATTTTTATACACGGCCATTGTAAGATTTTAGAAACGATTCCATTCAATAACATTAGTCTAGTTTTGCATATAGTTTAGTATTGCTACTGCATTACCGCTTAAGCGTCTGTGTAAGAGTTACTATCTGTTTATAATGTGGACAAAGCGCTTGAATGTGTTCTGGATTCAAAAAGACTTTGGGTCTGTGGATAGTTTTGCTTTTATTAGAGAATAAGTCGAATTTAGTTCAGCTACAGTTTAAAATTTCAGCTACATTATACACATAACGACGATGATGCTTTGTGCCTATTTCGTGTACGTTACGTAAATGGTAAATGATGATAAATGATATTTATTTCTGCAAATAGATCCTTCACAGATATTTTTCCATTACTGTTACGTATGGACTACGTCTATATGTTGACATAACTTTTGTTAACATACATGTTCTTTTTGTTATTTGTTTATAACTGCGTACAAATTTGCCTGCTTTGGTGGAGCAGTGGTAGCGTGTACGGCTGCTGTGTTTGAGGTCTCGGATACTATTCACGGGTCGGACCAAATGTTTATATGATTTGAAAATATTTGTTTCGAATTTCGGATATTTTCTATGTATAATATGTGTATATTACCGAAAGAAAAAGTATTATGTGTTTGTGTGTGTATTGAAGTGAATGTGATAGAATATTATAGGTATAACACTATATGTAATATTATACGTTGATTATATTCATGTTATAATGAAAACGTACCGGTTTACAAATTGAATTCAATAATCCATGTACAATTTGAGATTAAAAAAAGCTTTTATTCAGAAAGCGTACTATTATTGTATACCGGCTCTGGAATACTGGACAACTAAATTATGATAAAACTTAATACTTTATTTCGCGAAACAGGTGTAGAATTCATAAATAGAGAACCTGAGTATTTTTCTGAAGTACTATTGGATACAATTTATTTTTTGTTCTGCTAACAAGTTCCATTTTCATTAAAAATCATACCAGCGATATTTTCTATTGTATATAGAGTATATTTACATCGGTTATAAAATCGAAGTGCACCTACTTTAAAAGATTTCTACATGACCCTAACGTTGACTGGAAGAAAATATCTTAGGCATTCAGTACGTCGATTTATAATACTGCATAAAGTTTAAAATAATATTCAATTAGTGATATGAGCAGCAATCGTATCCACAAACAAATTAAATGATTTTTTTTAAAAAAATATGGCCTGTGAAAATAATGGTAGCAGACACTTAGCGCGTTATAAATTTTTATTTGGTGAAAACAAACACATACGAAAAATTTACATGAGACACAACATAAACTCCTTAGTGTTTAATAATGCATCATAAATATATATGTTAGCGTGTACATTTAACTAAAAGCTTGTAACATTTCACATAACAGATTAAAGACGTCAGTTCTAAATTGAGCGTTTTGCAAAAGAGGAACTGTTTTGAGTAGATAATTACTACCAGTTCAGTGGTTTTAACTGTTAGCTTGAGATAATAGACTATGTGAAATCCATGTAAGCAAGGTTATTTCTTAGTTTATCTATTATTTTTATAGTTTTGTATGTGTAATGACTGAATAAATATTTAGGCGAGAACTTTAGATAGTTTGTATTTTTGCATTTTATGTTAAGTTTTATAGCAAGTTCTTTATCCAGCAGTGGACTCATAAAGGCTGTTGATGATGATGAACCTTAAATTATTTAAAGGAAAATTAACTTTATTCTATATAACGGAGGCATCACTTTCAAATGACTTTCAGAATAACGTTGTCAAATAGAATTTGGTTGGCAGGGTCGCATTAAAAGTGTTGTTGGGTTTTTCTTGCGAGAAAATATCTAGTTGTGTATATACCAAAAAGAACTCTATTTGTCAATGTTATTCTAATCTTAAAAACTAGATCATCATACTTATAATTTAAGTTCAGAATCTTAGACTGATTACTGCTGTATAGACGCCTCTGACAGAGATAATCAAGATAGCATAAGAGGCTTAATAACGTAGTTTATGCATGCTTCGGTTAGTTTGGTGTAACTTGTTCGTATCTAATACTGGATAACATTGCAGAACATCTAATAGATAGTAATACTCTGATTAATGAGTGACTAATTAAATGTAGCAATGTTATCGAGGTTAATGGCTCCGTGTCCCCAATGTAAAGAACAAGCAATTAGTTACAATATCCGGTTCGTCATATAAACTTTTTTAAACTCATAATGCTAAAATACGCAAAAAATATTCGAATTAGTTGTGCTCTTTATTTGTAAAAAGTATTAGAATAATTTTTAATAGAAGTTGGATGTTTTTCTAATAGGTTGCGCTCATAAAGAATATTCTTTCAACGGGGAATATATAAAAATAAGTAACATAAATACGTTTCTTTAAGGGCAATTTTCGAGCAAATTTATTATCACACGTTGCCGAATACACAGCACGATTTTGTTTCTAAGTGAAGCACCAATTTTTCTATTACAGAATGGCGCAAGTTCAGTCACACAGTGATAAACTGTTCTCATCTCTTAGCAACACCCTAGTACTATCAAAAGAAAACAATTCTGTTTTGGAAATTGCATTTAAATCATTAGTTTCATATAGTCGAGAGGCTTCTCCCTTTAAACACTTCAAAAGTGATTAAAATAATCAAAAGTAATTGACGATTACCAGAATATTTCAGAATCGGTTAGTCCCTTTAGGGCTGTGTAGAGTTGTAGCTACACATTGCATTCTCTATTACTTATATAATATATACTTTTAAGCTGAAGTAAATTTCCATCCTCGCTTAGATACTAGACAAATTTCGTCAGTAGTATTTTTCGACCGATAGGACCCTTAAATATTCAAGCAACTTACGATTCTTGAGTTCTACTAAGTACAGTACAGAGTAGACACTTTCTACTAAGTACAACAAAATGCGTATTCTATACATTTCCATTCTATTATAAGTTATTTAAGTATGATAGGTATATTTTTAAAATTAAGTCACAGCTGGTCAAACTATCTATCCGAGTACGCTCAAATGTATTGTAAGTTTTCTGCATTTTTCACAAAGCTCAAATATAAATATTGAACACTATTAATATTCGTGTGGAAGTTAAAATTCGCTAATGAATAAGTCTGTGTCATAGAAATGAGTCATGGCATGAATTATTTATGTTTCAGCTGGTGATCTGGCATTCTTGAATTTTGTTATTATTAGAATGGATCAACATTGAACTCACATATTTGTTAATATTCTTTGTGAAGTATATAAAAGTGCTAATATTTAAGTTTCACATATTGCAGTAATTTATAATACCTTCCAATATTATACGTATATGAATATCATTAACTTACGTAATATTGTAAATTATTTTAGTGTACGTGAAGAAAATCATAAAATGTGGTAACTCAGATGTTGAAATATTACGAATTACAGATTTTAAGTGTTGATATTTTACTCGTTTTAAGTAAGTTTACGTTACGCTTAGTAATAGTGAACAAGTTGGAAAATGATTGGAATTAGTAGAAATTCATATAAACATTCATATTTAAATAAAATGACAAGTAATTTCGAGCAGCAATGAAAAAACCTACATTAGAATTCCACTAAACCACTCAACAAAATTTGAACATTCAACATTTTTAATTAAATTCTCCCGTTGTCTCACCACGTTTCAGTTTTCCTATGACAGCGAATAATGAAAACGCCGGAATTTACGGTGAGCATCCGAGGAATCTACCTGCGAGCAATTCCTATGTAAAAAGGAGACATTTTTGTGGCGTGTCTTGATTTTATATGATGTACTGTTTTGATCATTTGACTCTTTTGGAATGTTTTTGGCTTTCGGTAAATCTATAAGTCATTTTATTTTAAGGAAAATACTGACACAAAACGTTATTAAACGATAATAAGGTTTCTTAAATACATTTCTGAAGTTACGATCTTTCTATTTATGGCGTATATCAGACAATTAATATTGTTTTTCATTTTTATATAGCTTTTATTAGAAACTAAATTCCTGACGTCACAGTTGCATGAATGAAAGGGTTAATGCATAAATTACAGATTAAAATACCTGGATTTGTGTCTTATAGCTCAAAATATTGCCGTCCTCAGCATAGAGAATTGCTCTGTGGTCTATTACATTACACTACTATCTGAATTTTGATTTCAAAGTACTTATTTCGTTTCCAAATATAGCGACTAATTTATTCTTTAATGTTCTTAATTTCATTTTTCACTTAGACTAAAATCATCATCATCAACAGTTTTTACTAGTCCACTGCTGAACATAAGTCACTTCTGGACATAAGCCGGAGTGGCTTATGTCCAGAAATGACTTGTGTTTGAAAGAAGGTCTACTATACCACGCTGTCCAGACGGATTGGCGTAGGATTTGTTTCAAGTTTTCCTTCTCTTTCCAGCCATGTAGTCCGGCATAGTTTATGCCCTTAGTCGCTTCTTATAACACCTATGGGATGAATAAAGTTGGTGACACTCTGTATTTGTAATCTGTCACCACAGGGATAGTAAATAGTATAGAAAACAAAAAATATATATGCTTTATACTATATTTTCTAAAAGAAAATTCAACTCAAATACAGTTTTGATTGTATGTAAAATAATTGTGAAATGATATCACATATCCATAATTCACTATGTTTCACAATAACAATGTAGATGACTATTAGAGATAATGGTAGGCGAAAATATTTATTAATTAATAAACGACCAATAAAAGACTCTGAATATTTTTATATGACCTCTGAACGTTTTAGTACAGTGGCAAATATGACTCTTACTATTGCTGGATGAAAACAGTTAAAAATTCGATGGAACGATTACGTCAGCGTTTCTACCGCCAGACCAATGCCTACATTATCAACCTTTTGAGTGGTAGCCGTTATTTAAACCAATGTTTATTTCGATGGCACAGTTGACCTTTTACCACTAGACTAAACAGCAAGAATAACAATGCCTTTCTGCTGATTTATTTTTCTAGATACTATTTAATTTCATTATTTTTATATTTATCTCGCCACATCTTAAAAATCATTTATCATCAATCTATTTCACTCAATTAACGCGTGACTGTGAGGTGATAGTAATGCAGAATCTATTTTTTATTCACAAAATCAGTTTTAGAAACGTAATATTTTATGTTTATTTAGAAGTCAAATCAATCGTGTCTAAACAATACGCTTGAACGTGATTTTGTCGTTGTAATTTGGTGAACTTTTATTGTAGGTACTTACGGACTTTCTTATGTTTCATAACTTGAAAATCAATAAAGAAGGTCAATCAATCTTAATGCTTAGTCAGTCAATCAGTAGTACAGTCAAATCTTTAGTCATTACCGTTTATTGTTATAGAATTCTGATCGACTACGGGGTTCATAGCTTAGATAAATAAACTCATAACCCAAATCGACAAATAGAAAGTGCATGTTGTGTTCATACATGGTGGTAATACTTTGTTTTTTAGCTCCTTTGGTATGGCTATTCATATCAAAATCGAAGAAGAAAATCAGTATGCAGCGAATTAAAAACGCGTTTAGTTTTTCATTTATTTTTCACGTGCTTCTTCATTGTTTAAAAAGTTATTAACAAAGCATAAAAAAATAAGTTAAAAGGCTAAAATGATTTCGAATAGTATTTTTTTCTGACACCTTTGGTGATTTTCTTACATAATTCGTGCACGTTAATAAGACAGCATACTTGTAAAAGCACAAGTTGTGTATACAGAAAATTTCCAAGTATTTAAATAAGGCCACAAAATTACATAAGCTCAAAATGAAACAAAGTCGATAACAGGATCTTGTAAAACAATTGGCCTTCGTCGGTGACCATGCGAGGGTTAACGGCGACTGGACACGCAAAAGTCTCATTGAAGACGTATTGCCAATCCAGAAATCGACTTGATCAACTTAGGTTAACCCCTATCAGATTTAAGTTATATATTTCGTTTCTATTACGATACAAAGGGATATTAACAGGTATAGTTTATAGGTACACTTACGAGCATACACTACTACTAACCTACTAGATATCGCGGTAAATAGTAGTTTATGTGCTTCCTTAAGAATCCAAAAAAGTCTCAAAATTTTGATTCTTGCAATCCTTATTTCTAAAATCCTGAAATTTACAATCGAATACTTGTAAATTTCTTTTAATTCGGCTTAGCCGTTTAGTGGTGAAAGCGTAACTAACAAACAGAGTTACTTTCGCATCCCTAGTAACAAAATATTATTAGTAAATTAAATATTGTAAAGATTGTCCCTCCATCCCCTTCTTGGGCGGCGCTTCATTCAGGTCAATCTTATCGTGATAGTACTTAAACTATTCGGCCAAATCACTTAGTGTACAAGAAAAAGTTCATCTAAATACCTTAAGCGACAAATGTATCAGTTTTGATATTAATTGGATAAATACTTGAAAATATGCATTGTAAAAAGTATTCAATTTAATTGTGTTTATGGCTTACTATTTAGAATATACTGGATTACACATAAAAGATAGACATCCTGTCGTAAACTTGTATTTAGAACTATTTAAACAAGCGATCCCACCATATATTATTGTCGTGTAACTCCAACGGTTTAGGCAGCATACGTCAAGATAGTTCCAAAACGGTAAGAATTTTGCCGGTTTACTTGTTACTTATCTTTATATTATAGCCAAATTAAAAAATAATAATAATGAATTGTTTCTTATGTATGTATTATTCAGATATATAAGCTTTAACATTAGTAGATTTACAAAATTATAAATATTATAAATTGTTATAAGTAAATTATAAATGATAATTATTATAATGTTATAGTACAATTAGGATTCATAGGGTAGAAAAGAAAGAAGGGTAGGCACATCGGCAATTATATCTGCTTCATGAATAATGCCAACAATACCTTACTGCATAAACGTAGATCAAAAATCGGATGGTTCATAGGCATCCTAATAAAGTAATAACTTCCTACAGCAAAAATATGTGACGATATTAGATCTCAAATAGTGTGATACCCTTTGAAGTGCCAAAATCTGTGTCTTTTACTAATTCTGTGTTTCTGTCACCATTGGAATTGATTTCTTGGTAATGTGCATAGCTAAATAGCGATAAGTGCATAACTGGATTCCTGTATTACTATTAACTAATTTTTATCTCCGTGTTAGGTTGTATGAACTTGGTACAGTATTTTTAATGCTAGCTCCAGAGACTTAGTTCTGAGATATGTGGCATGCCGAAAAGTTAAGTGATCCTTAAAATAAATTAGTACATAATAAAGAGAAGAAGAAATATGAATACCCCATTAAAATTGAAATAGAAGCCACTTGAGCGGCGTAGTTTAGAAAAAAAGTAATTGTTATTGAAAGTTTCGTGGACATTTCAGAGTGCGGAGGAGCCAAAAGTCATGAGCCATCGTAAAAAATGTAAACAATTTGAATCGCTTCGACGGCAATACGTCGACAGTTAAATAAAGGTTTCCATCAAAGAGTCTCAACCATTCTTGTTTTAAGCAAACTGCATTCATCCCCTGCCAGCCATTTTACTCAAGTTGTCGATAACTCTTACAAAAATATTTATGAATAGTTTTATGATTAATTCATTTATTTAAAAGTAATAATAATATGATTATTAGTTGTATGCGTTGAATGTGTCAAATCGAAACCAAAAAAAGTTTCTGAATTCTACAAAGTCAAGAATTAATCGTGTAACTCACGAAAATTGATAATGCTAGAAAAGTTCCGAAGAACATTATTATTGCTGACAAAAACTATTGTTCCTATACTGTCTGTTCAACGACAGTTAAAATGAAACAAATAGAAACAAAGACAAAGAGAGTGATGTCAATACCTGTATAATGAGTATTTCAAACAATTTGTCGGTGGAATCATTTTCAAAGGCTCGTAATAAAATGCCCAATTTTATGAAATGAACCTCGTATAACGAGGGTAACGTATCACGATGAAATTGAATTTTATTTCTAAGAAAGCACTATTGTAAAATAAGTTTAACCATAGGGATGTATGTAATAGTGGTAATGTAAACTGTAAGCTAATGAAATAGAGACTACTTCTCATAAGTGAAAGTACTACTCTTACGTTCGGTCGAATAGCAATTAAGGATTTTAAACACTTAATTCTTATAATAATTAGTTCTTAATATGACATATAACTGTAAAAAAAAACAACAGTAGCGGTAGTGGTTAAATATCTATATATTCATATAATTAGGTATAATTTAGGAAATGGTTCCATAGTAAGCCGAGCTTGCAGAGTATATTAAAAGTAAAAACACCTACACTCCGAAATAATTATTTGCAGATCATAAAAACATTTGGTTCTATCCGGACATCGAACCCGAAACCTGAAGCACAGCAGTCACGTATTCTATCACTGCCACTGACAGTATCTACACGTAATGCGAGTATATATAACGCGACTTGTCTTAATATTTAACTGTTTTATGGTACATTTAGTTTCAGTAACAAGTTATTTAAAAATATCTTTAATAAGCACACATATAGGGTATAAAGTGGAGTAATTGCGTTACATACCTTAGCAAGAGACACCCACGTCACACAGTTCCATATTTAGGGTACACAAGTGTTATTTAGTATTTGAAGTTTGATCGAATTGAGTGTTACAAAACACGACAAATAGATTGAAGATCACCCATAGTATGGCTAGTCTAGCCGTGACCACGAACGGTACAATCCATTCGAAAAAGGCAATATGTACATGTGTGTGCAGACTATACATATTCGTATGTATTGTATTATTTATTTGTAAAAATGCTTGTTTAATATTGAATTCTGTCAATAAATGTACTGCATTACCAGAAACAAGATTTGTTTTAATGAAATACCTAAAGGTATAATTAAAATTCGTTATCATTTACACCTTTATGATAATAAAGCAACAATAAAGTGCCTTTCCCGCACTTTATTATTGCGATTCGCTTTTACAATAATGGTGGCGCATAAAAGATGGTTTGAGTCATATTTTATTTTTTAAGATCAAAAGACACTTTGGCCATGAGGCGAATTGTCTTTGCCCCGACGGTATGTAATAAAACCCTAATGGATTTACTTTAATCAAACAACATATTATAGCTACCTCAGTTTATACTGATAGAAAAATATTGAAAATATTCATAGAGATTCTCAAACCAAGTGTATTCACTACACAATATTAAATGCCCATCGCGATAAACACCAAAGTTCAGCTACATTATGCTAATTGAATTCTTGGTTTACGAGAGTGTCGTGGAGGTAAACCCCTGTGAGGTCATCGTCTTTACTAGCCAGTTAATTATGATCCCAACAAACATTTTACAAAGACTCGTTCTGTTTCACAATAGCTTGTGATTTTTAATTAAAATGCACCCCGAGTAAGAAGGTACTACATTTTTTCTATGTAGAAAGTGAATGCGCGAAAGGTTATTTATTTTACGTGTGAATTTAAAGGAAAATTAATAAATTATTTGCTTAAATTTTGAAAAGGGTTTTCTTTAATGAAAAAAACTCTTATTTGGAATAAAGAAGGTAGAGAATTTGGTTTGTGCAGAATTTTAGGTGAAAGTATAGATTTAGTTAAGTCTTTTTACCATTTCATACAAATATAGTTTTGGCAATATACTTAGTACACTTCCTAATCCAATTACTTTTGTTATACTTTAGTATATTTCTGCCACTAGGGTTGCCTTGAGGTTGGATTTCTTGCGTAATTTATGATGTGATTGGTAAAAAATATCGCGTTTAAGATGCCAAACCAACTAACCTTGTAAAAAATCGGTTGTGAGTCACAAATTTCTTTTCTGATTTAAGCATTATTGACCGTTTTTATTGATCATTATTTAGCTAAACTACGTTTATTTAGTGTGCGTATAATGGTGGATTAAGAATATGGATTGTCACATCACTGCAAAAGAAGGAAAACTTGAAACAATCCCAGTGGTTTATGTCCAGAAGTGGACTATTGAAAGCTATTGATGATCTATTTCACGCTGTTATACATTTGTTGATGAAGAGGTTGCTCGAATGTTAAAACTAAAGACAATAGTCCAATCGATTTTAGAAGATATTTAGTATCTAGCTAGCTAAAGTTTTTTAGTAACTAAAATGTGTGTTGCCTGCATGATGAGAAATGTTTGTCATGAGTTGTAATATTTGGGTTGTAAATGTCCGATCGTGTAATACTTAGGGCCTTTAATGTGAATAATAGCGGCAATAATTTCCAATATGATCCTCCAGACCTGTTACCTCGCTAGGTATTACATATTTCGCTAACCACTCATTGGCTGCTATCGGTAGAGTAACGGTACAACATTATTATTTTAAACTAAATTCCATTACTCGTATTTCTGGGAAGATATTTAGACTTGAAACATTTCAAATATTTCTCTAGCTATTTAAATGGTTTAAAATCACATTAGGTTGATATATATTTGAAGATCAACATTTGAACCTTTGTATTATTAGTATTGTAGTTTAAATAACTAGCTAGGCAGCTGATAGACACTTCTAGTGAATTCAATTGTTAGACATTTGTATGCAAATATTGTAAATATGTTCACATATTATATCATCTCATCATCATCATCATCTCATTATCTGAGCCAAGAAACGTTCACTGCTGGACATAGGGCACCGCTAAGATTTGTGGTAACCCGATATTACCTGGGTGTGCCGTGTGGTGCCTGTTAAGAATAGCAACACCCCATCTCCTCCCTTGGGTGTTGTAAAAGTTGACTAAGGGATAGTACACCAGAGGATGGGCAGTAGCGTCCTACTGAGTACACCACTACACTGTGATCCCCAATTATGGCAAGCACAAGGAAAAAAACGGCCCCTAACCCGCGGCGGCCCTGCTATTCTTGGCTAGAAAATAGCAGGGCAGGGGGTCTGGAGAATCCCATATCATATTACTTATACGTAATTCATTTAAAAAAGCTTTTTAATAATTGTGTATATTAGTGAATACCAAAACAGAAAATTTTATGAAAATTATCCCATTGATAAATTCAGACAGAAATTAAGCAGAATAAATGTTTGAAAAATATAATCAGAATATCTTTATAAATATATGTAGTTCGACTACCTCAATGGCGCAGTGGTAGCGTATGCGACTGTTGTGTTTGAGGTCTCGTGTTTGATTCCTGGTCCAACGAAATCTATGTATGATCTGCAAATATTTGTTTTGGACTTTGTTGACGGTATTTTCTATTTATAATATGTATGTATTTACAAAATACATATATATGTCTTTATACATCAGTTGTCTAGTAACTATCGTACAAGCTCTGCTTAGTTTCAGATTAGATGGCGTTGTGTACCATTGTCCGAAATATTATTATATTATAGTTAACATTAGAAAGTTATAGTACCTGATATAAAAAATAACTTACCTGAACTGATCTCTTGCATTAAGGGTCTCCTGTTTTATGGATAAGATAACAGGTCCGAGATCTTCATCATTGGTAAAGTAGTTCCAATGCTCTGTTCCGTAAAAATATTTCTCGTAAGTTTCTTGTTCGACAGATGTGAGTTCAAATCCACCGGATCTCTCCCATTGCTCCTCAATCGCCGTTTTCTTTTTGGGCGTGCTACCACCATTGTCACTGCTGTCTTCCGCTGCCTCATCAAGAGACCCTGATCTTCTGTGGCGATCTGTTAAAAACAAAGATGTGATAAATATTCATGTTACCTTGAGAATGACAAAGAATTTATATGATTGAATGGCAACCAGCAAACCATGTAGGATGTAGAAATGTTAATTGTTTTAGAGGAAAGGACTTTGATAAAGGTAATGGTTTCGATATATATGTATCTCTCCTGTCGACTCCGGCTATGCTGATTACTTCTGATTAATAGCAGAGAAGCTAAGAAGATCAGCTCTTATATCGCTCACGTTTAGCACCGGGTTATGCTAGAGTGTACAAGGAGTACGCTCTTGCATTTGGTTTTGCAAGAGCGTTCTCCTTCTTTAAAAGACAGAAACAAGCACGTGAGCTGTCCTGAGTTGCAGGTGTTCATGGGCAGCGATAATCACTTTCCATCCGGTAATTCGTCTACTCCTTAACCATTAAAAAGCCCTAAAAGAATACACTTGAATATATAGACACTTAGGTCGGTCTTAAGGTTGTTTGAGATTAATGATATTGATAAAACCCTGTCGTCACGCTTCTTTAAATCACGGGCTATTCCTTTATGGCCATTTTGATCACGCCATATCTACAAAAAATACAATCCAATAAAAATACAAAGAAATGTAACATTTTGTTAAACGATAAATATCGTCAGAAACACTGTTTATCAGTTTATTAGAATAATAAATAAAAAAATTAATTTATAATAAAAATAGCACTGTCTTTGAGTAAAATAGTATGATTTATTCCCGAAAAATAGTTGTATTAAATGCAGGCAAAATTTTAACTTCTTCTTTCTAGGGAGAAGCTTATGTCCAGTAGTGGACTACTGAATGTTGATGATGAAATGTAGGCAATGATAATAGAAATGATAAATTAGGTTTTAATTTCTTAAAATATTAAAAAATATTAGAAGACAGAAAGAAAAGTATAATTAATAGATGATTTTTATGTATAAGGGGACTAAAGTAACTTTTGCATCAGACATATATTATATTTCATTAAGGTTTAGAATTTAGTTTTTCCAAGATTTTCTTTTCGGATGATTTTCTTTTCAAATATTTTTATGAAATTCTAAACGAAGTATTCAGTAAGAAATAAGTTTAAAGAGTAAACAGCTTCGTGTATCTTTGAAAAAAAAAAGATAATGCATTGATTATTCTATTTACTTAAATTTGACTTTACGTGACATTCTCAAATACAAATGAAAAACAATAGAAATAAATATAAAAAGTTTAATAAAAAAAATTGTAATAATTTTAATAATTTTTCAGTTATATACTCGTATTAATGCTTCGCAAGCATTATTATGTAAGTGTTACTTGCTCATAGTAAGGAGTGGATGTTACCAGCTAACACCAGACATCTAGACGTGCCGACTGCATGTCTACTGTATGTTAAAACCCAGCTTACAATGTCATTTGTGCTTCAGTTCACATGTTTGCACGATCTAAATTAAATTTCGCAGTAAATATTTTGATATCTGTGAATTTTCTCCTGAATAGGACCCTGATTGCGTCTGCTACGATGTACATATCATTTACATCATAAGACAATTTAATTAAGTTTATACTCAGTAACAATATTTGTTTATAGAAATTCGTTGTGTGTATATTTTATACTTTTAGAGTTTTAAATGTTAATTACTTTGGTCGATGTAGATTTACTGATCGTGTTCTAATAATTTGTGATTTTCATAACTATTTCAAACGCCTTGTGAAATATTTTATCACGAGTATATTATCATTTGCATTTAACCTTTTTTGATTTTTTTTTATAAGTAATACTCTCATTCAAATATTTCAAATAATACTTAAAATAAAGTAATCAATACAAAGCCAAACCACTATCTTTATTTATAGCGTTTTATTTTAGCATTAAACTTTAGAATTATCTGAAAGTTTAACGTTAGTTATTTTCTAACACGAAATTAGAAAGCTATAAATAAATAAAATTAGTTACTAAAATAAACTACCTGTGTCCCGTGTTCAACACCCCTATTCGTAAGGCCCGTCTGTTTATTTTAGTATAGCTTCGTTTTCAGACCGCAATTTGCTGTGAAATACAATCCCATGCAAACATTCTACGGTTTGATGGAAGTTCCGTGTGTTCGTTTATTTATTACCCTACCTTCTCTATTAGCAATATGAACACCATAATATGTGAGTGGTATGATCGAACTATATATACTACTATACATTGAGGGTATCGGCATTCACGAATAGTTTGATATCGGGATATTTATTTCTATTTCTAGTGTAAATACGGACTCTGTAGGACATAATTTATTAAATTGACTGTTGTGACACTGTTTTTGTATTTAGTTTAGTTTCTGGACTCGTAATTGTTATTAATAGCATGAAAGTTATTGCGTGTTTATAAATTAATTAAACTGAGTGTTCAGGGGGCATACTCTACTCTAGTGAAATGTAGGTAATTTCATAGCATCGGTGAAATTAGTAAAAAACGAGTCAATACACATGACATATATATCATGAATAAATTATTAAACTGAAAACGCCTTTCTATCGTGTTTAGTTATCGGTTGTTATTTATTTACGAATGTATCATTCTCATTTACTTGCTGCTTCATACTCCAAAAAGGGTCGAACCATACGACGAAGTACCGCATAGCTAGAATCGTTTAAATTCCGAAAGGGCTATTTCACCGCTATTCATTTTTAGGTATTTGTGTTCGTATAGAACTTGTATGAATGTATTACGAGACCAATGAAGACCGGCTATTGATGATTATTGAAACTTGTAACTTAGGACGCATTATTGAGCTTTCGTCAATATGTTTGTATATACTTTTAACATTTATCTATGACGATTTCTAATAAGGGTTACCTTCCTTGACATTTAAAAGCTTCTATGTATACTGGAAAACAAAATACTAAACTCGAATAAGGACTGTTTTCACTGTTTCTTCACTTATCAGTCTAATCCTTATATGTAAAATTATCCTCAGTGTTGAATTGATACAACAGCATAATCCCTTAAGCTGCCTTTTGCACCTGCTTAAAGTGAAAATGTTTGACGCGAATATAAATTATAGAAACCAAAATCAGTTTTTATTTTGTTAGATTTGTTCATTTCACTTATTTGCTAATTAAAACTCTGATTTCAATTTTTTATTGACGCAAATCCAATGAAAGTAGCGAAATAAAATAATGGTTGCACGCTTTAAATAAGAAAAGAAAGGGCGTAATAACAAAACATATGTAAACACACATGTTTGTTACGGTTTTAAATTAAATATAATAAGAAGATAAACTCAATAATTTATGGGTAAAATCGACCGCCAAGCAAGAACATAACGTTTTCTGCATGGTAACAGTACTCAATTAATCACTTAATTATTGTTTGACTGATATATTCTAAAAGTATTGTAAATTCTCATTTTCGGAGAAATAAGAAATATAATAACCCCGTTTACAAATTAATTTATTGCAATTACAAAATTAAAGTTACAAATAAAAAACTGGCAATCTAAATACATAATTGTTTAACGAGAATAAATCTTGAATTGTGTAAAATTTGCCGCTATTAGCCAAATACGTAGCCTCGCGTGGGAATCCTGGTTATTTTATTGGAACTTGAAATACAAAATAAAATTTTAATGGTAAGCTTAGTAAAATCTGCATTAAGTTGCTACGTTCAGGTGTAAACGACTTTTAGCCTCAAATTTCGCGCTTTAGAAGGAGCTGAGTGTTACATTTATTTTTAGCGTTACTTTCTTTATTTGTAACCATTCAATCCTTGTTATTTGGTGTGAGGTTGATCCGTGCATTGAAACGATTTGAAAATTTATTATTATGCGTATTGCACATTCTTTTCCTTTATGCACGGATATCGCAAGTGAAATTATCAAACGATAATATTGTAATACCGGCAAAAGTTTTAGATCTGAATAGTAGTTACTATTAAGATACAGGTGATAAAAATTAATATGTGAATAAATGCCTTGATTTACTCGTTGGGGTTCATTAATCCAGAGGCTGTGGTAGTCATTTGCCACCAGGTGACTAGCCTGCTTTTTTAGTCCCATGTTATAAAAATATGTTTATTTATTTAGCAAAAAATCAATATTTAAAAACATATATTTCAATAACTGATTATTCTAGTACAAAAGTAACACGATTAAGATGAAACAATAACAAGTCAATGTTATAATATATAAATTATCTCAAAGTGATAGATACTCAACTAATTCATTATCCAAAAGTATGTTGGTACCAAGAAAGCATGCAGTGATTGATGAGATCCCGAGGGTAGTATCAAAAAAAAAGAAAACAAAATGATAAGTAAGACAAAGAAATCAATTTGACAGCCATCTAATTTGGAAACGGGATCGCCGATGGAAGGTAGCAGAGCCTTTTATTGATTTTAACGTTTAGTTTCCTTTTGTTTTGTCTGAAGTTTTAGTTCATTGTGTTATTTTGTTAAAGTCTGCTACAGACGCTTAGTGAGCGAAGCGAGCGATTGTTTAACGTATATAGGTAATTGAAGATATATTGTATATTTATAAAGACAAAGATGATAATATGTAGTACGTAACGCACTGATACATATGTATTAAACATGGCAGTCATTAAAAACGTTAAGGAAAAGCGAATTGTGATAAGAATAATAACTTGTTATCGAATAGAATTTATTTGCAGTAAAAACTATGAGAGCATCTAGCTTAGGATTGTTAAATATTGATCAATTTATTTAAGCACCCGTTTTTTGGCATGAAGATCACAAATATTGAGTTCTTAGTTACTAATAAGCATTACTGTAATTCTAATTAATCAACAGCCTGCAGGTTTTGGCCTACTATACCACGCTGGCCAGAATACGCGGCATTCTAATTGAAAGATAACAATTTTTGGTTGAATATTAAGTAACTAAATTAACTTAAGAGAAGCGAGGCATAATTTGATTTACAGACCGATCGAAGAGGTACCGAAAAAAAAACTTTGAAGCAGTTATTTGCATAGTATCCTATACTTTTAGTTGAGTGAGGTTGCTAGGGTTTTTTGAGGAAGGTTTTCGTGAGAAACACCTTTGGTATTGAATTTATATAAGCAACGATTTACCAAAGGTGGACCGTGTGCTTATTTAACACTTCCGTAAATTTATTTATACTCTAAGTTTTTTTTTGTAGTCGCTCTCTTTCGTCGATACATTTAGTGTGATATAATATTTAGATATATAAATTTTGTAAATCAATTTATTATAGGTAGCATTCAAATGATCCAATTTTTATAAGTTTATTTTTAATTTTTATAACGTTCATGTAAATTTGATGATGGATTCATCATCATCATCATCTCAGCCAAAAGATGTCCACTGCTTGACATAGGCCTCCCCCAAGATTCGCCACAATAGCTGATCCCGTGCCGCCCGCATCCAGCAGCTTCCCGCGGCCTTCACCAAGTCGTCGAACCACTTTGTGGGGGCTTACCAACGCTGCGTTTCCCAGCATGTGAAAAAAATTATTACTATTTAGGATGGATTCTTACCACCTAACTCATCACCTCGAATGTTGTGTTGT
The DNA here is from genome assembly GCA_949316085.1 of Hypercompe scribonia. Taxonomy (NCBI): domain Eukaryota; kingdom Metazoa; phylum Arthropoda; class Insecta; order Lepidoptera; family Erebidae; genus Hypercompe; species Hypercompe scribonia. The sequence continues at coordinate 8,877,089 of OX438981.1, read as the reverse complement.
ACAAGTTTGCAAGGAGCATTATTCAAATATGATAGTGCTGTTACCTAACTAAACAAATATGATCCCTTAGTCATCACTTTTGAGTTTATAACTATCAAGGGGTGAGATAGGAGTTTAGTTTATGTATTAATAAAATGTATTATGGATGTGTAAAATAATATGGAGTGGTTTAATGGTTGAGTTGGATATTTTAATTCTCATCGCAACATTATTATGTCTACGTAAAAATATAGTTATTTCACGATAAACATTGCAAATGTAATAGATTACAATGTTTTTTTATAAAGTGTCCGTCAAAGTGACTCTACTCTGTCTAATGGGAAGCACGAATCCAAGAGTTGTGGTCACTATACTCGTTGCGAATGCAGACAATTGATATAGTAATCAATACTATGGGGGCCTAGTAAGATGCTTTTTCACGTCCCTCTTGAGGACATAAAAGGCATGACGGTCATCGTGGCCGTGTAACGTACACACAATACTACTTATCCTGCATCGATGGACCTGTGGTCTCGTTCTCACCAACGGCACACGACAGTGCGGATGCTATCGCTTTAGGTTTGTCTTCTGTGGGAGGGTATTACTGCCCCGGTCGAGCTGACCCGTTCATGCTGAAGTCAGCGTGACTCTACTCTTGTTTTAAGCTGTGATGTTTACGTGACTTTATTTAGTCCAGCCTGTGATTACCGATTGCTCTTTTCCTACATTAAATGACGTTGTACTGTGTTTTAGTGGTTTCAAAGATCACCTTCATGTTTTTACAGAATTGAAAAGAAGATCCATCATTTTCTAGATGTTTGGGAAATGTCCTAGTTTGCTTTAATTTGCTCTTACTAATATTAACTAAATAGTACTTACACGCTCTGAACAAATAGTACTTACACGCTCTGAAGTGACGTTCATGTTAGTAAAACTCAACTGTTAGAGCTACACAAAAAGATGAATATTTCTATTTATAATATTACTAAAGAAAAGAGATACTCTATAGATACGATATATAAGAGTCTCTTAATGACACAGAAGGTCAATACTACACGACTTAACTAAATTCAGTGTGCTATTTTAGCTTGCATAATATATCTCTTTAAATTCAAAACCTTATTTAAAAAGATTTTTTTTATTTAATTTTGTATCGTAAATAACAAAGCTAATTGGTTTAATTACTAGCTATTGCCTGTGGCTCAACTCGCGTGTATACCGGCTGTTGTCGTAAAAAATACTCTATGCCATGCTACATAAACCTTATTAAAATCGGTTAAGGGGTTAGAGTCTTGAATTTCCTAGGAATAACATAAAAATCAAAGACATACTTCTTCTTATCCGGTCCAGTCCTAAAATACTTTCTTAGACAGACTATCTACCGCTACTATCTTCCTCATTTTTGCTTTATTATTATACAAAAGAATTTCTTAATATGACCCTGCCGTAAAAATAATTAAAAGTATTCCGGTCTTTTTAATTTTTTGTGGTGTCTCAATTTACGTTTAGCAAGACTAGTTCTGTAATAAAAACTGAATAATACCATTTGCTAAATTTCTCTACGTTTTATATACTGTACTCACGTTCTATATTAATATTATTTGCATGTACATATCAATCGGCTTATTTCACTAAATACTTCCATGTAAAAACCATGCCAACGTTTAGGTGAAACAATATCTTACATAACAGCGTTAAGGTTTCTCAAAGAAATTCTTAATTAATTTGTTATGGAGTAAAATATCAAGTATAAGTAGAATTTTCAGTATTTTCCTTACTTATGAAAAATAGGTTGTTAATTCTAGAGATATTATAACACTACTAAGATTTCTTTTCTGGAAAATAAATAAAATTGAAGTAACTCTTTATAATTTCAAATTAGGAGATTGTCAGTAAATGCATGAGAAAGTATAAAAATGAGAACACGTTTGTCTCTCTTGAGTTGCACGTATTCTCTTATTTTACTACTAATGATTGTCTAGGTAAGTCTGTAACGAAATGGTACACTCACGTATCATCATAACTATAGGAGGTTTTTGAAAAATACAGGAGACCTCAATTTTTATTTATTGACCACTTTGTAGATGTGGACAATTTATTATTGAAATAACAATATTATTTTTCAGTTTCTTATACCAAATGGAAAAAGTAATTTTATAAAGTATAGTATCAAGTCAATTATATAAAAAAATATGTTGAAACAGAAAAGTAAACACAAAGTCAGTACAGTACGAGCGAGCCCACACAAAGTGACTTGACAGGTGACGCAGGCAGGAAACATCGGTTGACATTAGTCAAGTGTTGCGCAGGTAGGAAAAAAAATACCTTACACGAGTAATTATTTTATTTTATTTTGTGATTGCTCCATTGTTTTATGTGTCTTAGGTAATCTTTTTTTGACTGTGTTTTTCTCTCTTGAGGGGGAAACCCGATATTCACTTACTGTTCCCTAAAGGACACGTGCGTTTCGTAGCGCTTGTACCGCAATCCGGGCGTGTTTCTGTTAGAGTGTCAGATGGTCTCACTTGTCACTCTCAGGGTTGTGCTTATGGAGAACGGAGATCCTTTAAAGATTTCTATCGCCCGCGTCGTCTACGGTACTTGGTTCATTCTTGGGTCTGGTAGATCGGGAGAGTTCTAATCCCCTCCCAGTCCCGTTGCGCCATCTCTTTTGGAAGCATAACTTGCTTGTAGAAAGAGACGATGAAGTTCCTCGTGCTCGCACTTCGTATCATGATGGTAATCATGTTACTAAGCGAGAGTATCTCTAGTTCGATGGCCGCCATGAGATCTCGTCTTTGCTCCACGCACATCAGACATTCTGCCAGCATATGGAATGCCGTATCCATGGTCCTACCAATGCAATGGTAGCACTCAGGTGTTGGTTCCTTGCAGATGCAGCACAGGTGATGTTTGAAGCAAGCTTTTTCAGTGATCACCTATGTCAGACAGTATGATGCCTCTCAAACCAAACCTCAATAACGGAACTACAGCAATAACAGGCACGCCGGAATAAAGGATACCCTACTAAAAATATTAAAACATAAAGTAACTCAACCTATCCAATTTATTAAAATACAGCTCATCTATCAAAGAATGTTTAGACAGGTCACAGATTTTAAAATGAGAAAAGATATTAAGTTTGCTCAAACAAGAACGCGAGATGTTTACTTTGATGTGCTTTAATGTACCTCACGAAACAAACTTTATGAAGGGCTGTGTTAAAAGCCCCTCTTCGTAGCGCAACATCACTGACCAACAATATTAAATTTATTGTTAGACTAGGGGTCATGCCTATCTGTCTTTTATATAGAAATATCGTCTTTATTGATTGTTGTTAATTTTTTGTTGAAACTTTGTGAAGCTGTTAACATTTTCGTTCTTCGTCTGCGGCAAATAGTTGCTGTATGTCACTCTGCCTGTTATAATAACTTGACATGATTCATCTTCTGAGTCTCTGAGTTCTCAAATCTAGGTTAAGATCGCCTTTCAGTCTATTAAGATACGGCTGAACTTCGATTTTTTACGCAGAGCGACTGGCATGATCGCCCCGATTCTGGTGCTAGACAATATTAAAGTTTAGTAGAAAGACTGTTTTCGCACATATTAGGATTCCAATAACCAGTAATGATTGTTACAAGGCACGGAGAGATCTCAATGTATTAAGGGTGGTCACTCATTTATAGATTGACCTGGCTAGGATTGTTTAACTTTACAATTTATTATCTTACTTTGTGACCACTCAGAAACGACATCTCTAATATTAATACAAGTGATTAATCTTGTAATCCACAAACACAAAACCTGTATTTGTGTCTGGTGCCTTTGTAGAAATGTATTTATCTTGAGTTTTTCACTGTTGTGGATGTGTACATTTTCTTTTGGATGAAGATTATTAAACTACTGTATTTCTCTCTTTACATTTAGTCTATGTCTGCTGTTTGTGTCCTTATTATTTTTATTTAGTGAATATGAGATATGATGAGCCCTTGTTTGCTGTTGGAATAATTTAATAAAAAAATTAAATCTAGTTCAGAAAAGAGCCTAAAATTTTAGATTTTAATTTTTTGATTGACATTCGATGAAATTTTATTTAAATTGTTGACAATTATTAAAACTAATGGTAGTGCTAGTATTAGTGACAAACTTAAATATAATAAAAAAATATTTACTTTGTGAGATTAGGTTGTGAACAAACTGTGAATTAAAAAGATTGTCTTGTAACTGTAAACTGTATCAATATAAGACGCTTTATTTCTTAACTAAATAACTGTATTAAGTAATATGGGATTATGGAAAAGATATCTTGGATGACATCAAGAAAAAGATGTAATGGAATGTGTCCTTGTGTTTTATTACTTAACTTGTCAAAGGCATTGTCATGCCCACATATGTTACTTTAATGTGTATGAACATTCTCATACACATACATACACAGACTCACCTTAAACGTATCATCTACTTAGTTACACAACTTTCTAACATAACTGTGATAATTTAAAAAGGTGGTAGTTTTATTTGAAAGTATTTTTAATAAAAAATATAAATGATAGCGTAAAACAAAAGTAGTCTTTCAACCCTGCTTTTTAATGCTTTTCTAATTCTCTGAAAGTGTCAAATACGACCTTGTTGGGAATATAAGAAACGTTGCTATTCATCATCAGCTTATCGCAGTTCACTACTGAACATATGCCACGTCAATAACACACCACTTTGATCAATTTTCGGTTTCTTGCAACTTGTTTCAGTAAGCCATCTTGTGTAAATTGTCACTCCACCCAACCTGTGGTTGTTCTACCACGGTCGAAACACGGTCTCTTACCTCTGCAGTTATCGGTTTTACTGCTTCTTTAGCTGGCTACTTTTGATACAATCCCTAAGAGAAACGCCGAGCATAGGCCCTTTTCATAGCATATCACTGCTATTACATAAAAGTTATAAAAGTTACGGTAGTCTCTTTGAAATAAATTTGAGTTTTTAGTATTATTAGTAAATCTCTTACCAATCTTGACTGACGATTAGTCTACTGATTTAAGCGGTCGTCACGCCGCTGTCCACTTCGCTGAGTAATGTGGGTTCAAATCCTACATGGGACAACACTTTGTGTGATCCACAAATTGTTGTTCTGAGTCGAAGTGTTCTTTGTGTCCGTTTCTTGTATGTTTGTAAAGTCCCCCGCGACACAGGATTTATCCCTAATGCAGTACTATCTTTTATTAAAAAAAACAAATCTCTAAAATATATAATAAAATATATATGCCCAAACTGGTGACCGCTTACTACACGGGCTTGAAGTTCCGAAATATCTACTCGATCGTCTATTTATTACATGACGTCGAATCTATTACTAGCCGAATTAATATTTCATGTAGGTAGCTATTACGTCTGAGATGAAATTAAGGATCCATATAGATAGGTTATTATCTTTAAGATGTTATAACGTATTATGATCTAGTGATCCCGGTTTCGTTCAATTTATTGAGTTATCGTCCACTGGTCACAAACGTACGACAGTATATTTATGAATAAGTCAATTTTATATTGACGTAAACTTCCACTGATATTGTATCTTTTAAGTTTTGTTGTTCATTCTTATATTTCGGTTATGTTTTTTTTTGCATGAGGATAACTGTAACGGAGCCACGCTGATTTCAGTACGAACGGGCCGGTTCGATTCGGACAGTATTACCCTCTCACAGAAGACCAACCTAAAGCGACAGCATCCGTGCTGTGGTGTTTCGTTGGTGAGTGTGAGACTGGAGGCTCATTGATGCAGGGGTGACAGTTATCTTGATAAGTGTGTGAGGTTTACGCTGCCATGATGACTGTTCTACCTCTAATGTCCTCAAGCGTGGCATGAAAAAGTATCTCACTAGGCTACCATAATGTAGGTCACCATACTGTACTGTGTTATCTGCATTCGCAATGAGTATGGTAACCACAACTCTTGTATTCTAGTCATGCTTCCCATTAGGCAGAGTAGAGTCACTTTGGCAGGCTCTTAAAATATAGAAAAGGGTCTAGAACATGAGAAAACAGTGCTGGTACTAGGTGGCTCCCTAGATTACACCTGGTCCCCCGGTTACTACTCCTTGAGACCGAGTACGGAGTGCATATTTTTATAAATTCGAAGTGTTTCATTAAAATAAATTTAATGACATATACGTAAACAAAGTAAATAAGAAAGTTTCGTTGTGTTAATTTATCATTGTACCATTTTAATTGGGCCATATTTAAACTTTTTTTATTCATATTGATTAAAACGTGTTTCAAAGTATTATGTAATCGCTTCAATAGCTTTCAGAGTGGTAATTAATAATTCTCATTGATTTATTAACAAGAATTTTATAATTAATAAATGTATTATGTTATATAAAATAAGTCTTTCTCCTTTCTAAAAAGGTATGGTCGGTACTGAATTTCAACTAGTTCTTTTGTCAAGAACCAAGCTATGTAGTTCTGCTATCTCTATAAGAGTTTAGACAACAATATCTTTAAGTCGTTATATCTAATTCATCATCACTATCTCAGCCGAAAGATGTCCACTGCTAGACATAGGCGGTTCCCAAGTCTCTCTAAAGCAACAGTCTTGTACTGCCCTCATCCGATGACTTCCCATGTATATGTTTAGGTCTATTTAAATAGATTGTTAATAACGCTGCCAGAATTTACCTACAAGAAAATAAGGCCATTTCTATAAGATGTTAGCAAATAGTGGACACTGTTACACCCACTGCTCATTGTAATGACAAGCACATATATGTGGGCATCGGAACAACAGGGTCAGTGTGCCATTAAAGTTCCGTGGTACACTTACACATGACGTGACTTTTGAATAGCGTCGACGATAAGGGAGGAGACGCGACGGCGGGCGCCCCTGGATTCTCGCATCTTCAACCCCGCTCTATCGCAGACAACAGAGGGACCGCCGATAAATTGAAAACGTGTGTCGAATGAGACATCGAGAATGGACAAGGGCGTTTATACAAACTGTCTGGGTTTCCGGGCACACATTTTTACTAGAATAAAAGATAAACAACTTATGTGTTATCTGTCCCCTGTTGTCCTAGTTTCTTTTTGTCAGAGGTCATATTGGAAATCAGGGCCGTTGGAAGTGTTACTAGTGTTACGAATATGATAAAATTGAAAAGGTTTCGAGGTTTGTTAAAACAAATATGCGTTTATCACGAAAAATTACGTTCAGTCTATAGCTATTTATACCAATCAGTGAGTATATCAAATATATACCTATATTCTAAGCCTCAATTAAATTAAATGAATTGCATTCAAACAGTAGGTACTTAAGTATCTCATGAAAAGTATTTTTGAAAATATTTTTAAAAGTACATCGAAGAATGGAAATACGCCAAATTTTCAAGTAAAAAATTCAAGTAAAGAAGAAATTAAAAAAGTATTTCACATCAAAGTTTTATGTAAAAAAGGTATATTTCTTTAAAATGCAAACATATGTAAATGATAAGGACATTCAAGTTAAAATAACCAACGAAATAAAAAAATAACCTAATGAATTCTATTCAAAATACGTCCATCAAGTGGTCTATTATCGTACATCAGACATAATTTACTATTATTTTTAGTACCAAAGGCCTATCATTTAGGTGAAGAAGCAAAGTTTTATGTACAGAATTTAAAAATAAAACTCTGGAAGTATTACTTTGCCTTTGATGTATTTACCGCAATATTTTCGGTTCGTTCGTGAATTTTAGTAATAGCCTTTCATGAGATTTGTTTCTTTGTCGGCGCACTAGCGCGAGGTTCTTCGTAGTTCGCAAGCTACGTCGTCGTGTACTCTAAATAATCCGCTTTGCATAGCCAATGATACATAAAATATAAGATTGCACAGACAGCGTAGGGGTGTAAGCGGTCGTCACGCCATTTTCTACTGCATTGAGTGTTGTGGGCTCAAATCGCACACGGGACAACACTTTGTGTGATCTACAAATTGTTGTTCTGAGTCTGGGTGAGCTTTATGTCCGTTCCATGTATGTTTTTAAAGTCACCTGCGATACAGAATTGATTCCAAATGGGAGAGTTGTCTTTTTGAAAGTAAATAAATAAATATATTTTTCGAAATTCATCGTTTCCAGGCTTCTTTTTTACTGGTCGTTTATATATGTTTTTGTCTTGACCGTATAAAAAGTGTTCCAATTTACAGCGGGAATTTTCAAAGTATTTTTTTTTTTGGAAACGTTTTGTGGATTTACTCAATCGTGCATTTCAGAAATTCATGACTAGTTCTAGGGCCTACAAGAGTTCCGCACCAAAGGATGAAGGGATCCTTTTCGTTTGCAACTGACGCAAACGAAATGAAACAACTTAACAAACCTTAATTATGTAAGTACAGTCTCGTTTTGGTAATTATTTACCAATCACAAAATATTTTTGTTTATAGTTTTTGTAACCAAAAAACTCGTTTACAAAAGTCGGTTAGAAACACCTTAGTAAAACTAATTAAAGTGTGTTAAAGATTATTCTCTGTCCTTTTTCGGGACTCGAATTATCTCTATAAAAAAATCGTACAAATCCGTTCAGCGGTTTAAAATTGAAGAGGTAGCAGACAGAAAGACTGACACTTTCCCGTTTGTAATAAAAGGTTTCTAAATTTATTTTTATATAGAGAAACAGCACTGCATTATCAATAGGGCGTGATGTGCGACTCTGACATGCGTGCGTTCGCCACAAATAACTGAGTGCTGTATGTGAAGAGTAACAAATACACAGACAGGCGCAAACTTCACATTTATGACATAATTATTTACAAACAAATGGCATATCATTTATCTGATTACTCTTTAAAGTTTTCTTGTCATTATATTTATAATTAGGCCTTTTTTATTTAGTGAATATCGAAGCACAACGAGCGTCGCTTTCATCATAAAATTTTCTTCTTTGACTTCTTTTCAAAGTTTGACTACCCACTCATCCCGATAATTTGTTTATTTCTTTTACATATCACTTTATTATTATACGAATGAGAAATATTTTACACTGGAATATTTACAAAAGACAAACAATTTAATTAACTCGTAATAATCTGAAGGTTGTGCATTCATTTCAAATTTGAGCTGGATAAATGAAAATTCTCATGATTTCATTGAACTGCACAATGTTATTCATTTTGTAATATGAACAGAGGTATGTAGGCAATAAATATACCACAAATGACGTATATTTATAAAAAAACGTAAACAACTCCAGAACGTTGAGATTTTATGTTTTTCCATTCGATCTTATTATTTTGTGAGACGCCTCGCACTGATTGGATTGATGCTTTTGTCCGATCTTGAGTATAATAAGAACTATTTGGTTCTGAAAGTATGTTATTAAAATGGTTTGATGTCTATATATATCTTTGTTCTTATACTGACTCTTCAGTAATTTGGAGCTGAATGTCAGCCGTCCCCAAGGGTGGGGCGAGTCATTGGCTAGAATCTTGCTGCTAAGGTTAGCGTCACACTGTCGGTATACCGGCAATCTTTGTCTTTTCGTGTCGTTATAGTGGTTCGCGTCGTAATAACGGTAAATTTCTTCGTATCATATCTCCTAATATGAAAAATTGCTGTTTGGTTGGTTGATGTAAATTGAACACACAAAGAAATCAATTGAGCCGTCAATCAGCCACAGTCTTTAGCAGTCCTATACTGGACATAGGTTTCTTCTTAGAAAGGATCATTGAAATGAAGAATGCCAATTAACTGTCCAAAATTATCTGTTCGTACATAAATACATACAAGAAATTATTCCTATTTCCCAGAAAAGTAGGCAGAGATGATTGATCTCTACTTACTACGGTCCTGATAGACCTCTTTTGCTTCCTCTATATTCATCAATCGTTGTATGCATGCACATTGGTTCCTGGCGCTTATCACACGGCCCTTCTTCAGAACGTCCCCAATTTGATCGGTAAATATTCGCGGTGGACCTCTTCCAGCACTTCCACACACATTCTCTCTATAAACTACTTTCGTGAGTCTTCTATCGTCCATTTTTTCATAAATTTCTTTTTTAGCTCTTGTCACTGTATCTACTTTCAGACGTCAATGTTCCTTTAACACTTCATTTCTGACTATCACTAAAATTCATACTACACATATGTATGTACTTCTAATGGAACATATTTCTGTAGCATCAATTCTACTTTCGTGCCTCATCAGCCATACCCAAGATTCGCTAATATACAAAAAGTTTGGGTTTGAGTGTTTTTTATTCACGTTTTTGTTGGCAACAAACGACTACCGGCACTATTCACCTTAGTTTCCTTTTTAACTCCTTTCCTTGTAAACATACAAACTACCACACTTGTTCTACCCTCTTATTTTCTTAAATTAAAATAAATTAAATTTAAATCACCCATGCTATTTTCCCTTTCAAAGATCATTATTTTCGTTTTCATAACATTCATTTTTCTCCTTTTCATTTTAAATACTTCATTTATAAGTGTTACTATTTCCTGTAATTTCTCCACCGACGACACAAGTAACATAGTACTTGGTCATTGGCATAGAGAAGATATATGATTGGTAACTCACCAAACTCAGAATCTTCTAAATTTATTCCTACATACTGCTACAAATCCTTGTCTCACCTCACGAGACGTCAAAGCAATCTGTGCAGGCCTCATTTTCACGGAAACATGCTCTAACGTTCTAACACAGAGAACATGAGGAGATCTCATATGCAGATTATGTTGATCACAAATCATCCCTCACCACTCGATCATAAGCTTTCTCAGGACCGACCAACGTGTTGAAAACTTTCTGACTGAAGCGAGAAAGCCTGATCTGTACATTACATAGCCTTTGTACGCTCACTCTGCACATCCCATATTTTTTCAATAATTTCTTCCATCACCCTTTCAATCAACTCCATTGCATACAATTTGCTAACAATACTGTGAAAACTGATTCCTCTATAACTTGAGCATTCCTGCCGTGATCCCTTCCCCTTATACAGTGAAATGACAGCCTTACATCAGTCTTCTGATACTCGACCGCACAGCAGGTTTGCTCGGTCGGTATAGCAGGTTTGCCACCGAGGCACCTCCCCTTCTTACCTTCATTACTCTTAATATTTCATACATACTAATATCGTTAGCACCCATATTTTCTCTCACATGAGGTAGTATTGCGATCTCAGTATTCATGTTCCTACTACGGAAAAAAAAGGTTGTGAACCATATTGTAATAAAAATATTTTTTCTGAAAATATAATAAATCTATTATTTATATAATTAAGCATTAATACTTAAATTTTTGCTTGATTTAATTTTATTTATTCTAATAAATTGGATCGTTAATGCACAATATGGTTCAATTTCTTTTCTGGTAAATAGATTAGGGTTATTTAAAAAAATAAAATGTAATTCCTACACAAGATAGAGTTAAAGATAATTTTCAGAAAAATTCTCAAGAATACATTATGCTAGCGTTGTGATCCATACTTTTTTTCGACGGCTGGGCGCGTTGAAACCTCGAATTCATCATTTTGTTTGACGGTATCAATATAATCTATTAAACAAATATTAATAAGATATATACATAGGTCAACACGTTAATCTATTATTTATGTTTAGAGAAACACACAAAATCATTTAGTTTTGAAGTTCCAAGATAACATTAAATAGTCAACATTATTATTATTATTAAGTAGGTGCTGAGAATTAACAGTTTCGTAGTTCTAGTAAAAATATATGTTTATCATACTGAGTTTAGACATAAAACTAATATAATAAAGTTTCATTGGCAATTCGTACAAACATACAACAGTTGTTTAATCGAGGAGTCCTATCAAAGCTGAAAAAAAATGTAAACTCTGTGTGATTGAAGCACATAAATTGAATTGAACAATTAGGTAAACTGAAAAATTTGGACACAGATTTCAAACTCGAGGACACTATTTCACTTACGGACATTATTTCGCGAAGATATTCATATAAATAATAAATATATAATATTCTTACTGCAACAGTACTGCCGCAATCTTTTACATTCTTCAAACTAAGCACCTACGTGTATTATTCAAAACAAAAGTGGGCACTTCTTCATAAAAATGCCGTTAAGAACAAAATTTAACTGCGAATGTTTACGTCGAGATTTGTAAAGCTCGTTGCATATTGTATGAGATTTTCTCGAATCGATGCGTCAGAAAAAAGGGATGCAAATTTAATTTTCGTTTCGGCTCGCAGTTTGTAGCTAATGTGACATAGGAAGAATTATCTTCTCCAACTCTTATATTCAGTATTATTCAAGAGAACACTAACTTTGTTTCAGCGTGACATCGCGTTTCACATTCGTTTATTTTTTATAACCTTTTACGTTTACGTAAAAGGGACTTTTGTATTTTTGGGTAGGTTCTTGTGTTTTGTGCACGTCAGCTAGGTAATTGATGACTGCCTGAGTTTGTATTGCAATGGCAACTGATTTTCCAAGCGTTTAAAGTTCAAATTTTGAGTTTTGCTATAAAAAGTTTTACTTCACACATTTTAATTCAAGGAAAAAATTGTACTACTCCTAATTATATTAGTGAACTAACAGTGAGACTTACATAAAACAATTCATGTGTTCTGGACAATAATCGAAACATGTAACAACTACGGCATGTTGTTGGTCTAAATATAAAGTCTTCTAGAAAATTTTATCAGCTTCTAGAGGATTAAATAAATTATTATGTTAAGCTTTTTGATATGGCTTGTGGCAGTTGACGAAATAAATCTCATCATGATGAAAATATCAACCCAGGCATTGATTACAACTTGTTAATGAGGTCTTCATAGTTACTATTACTGAAGTATTAATAAATGCTTTTTTCTGGTCATAAAGAATTCATATTTGGTTGGCCGTCTAATCCAAACCTGTATGATGGTAATCAGATTGCAGGTAAATATGTTTATACATTTTTAAACGCACGTATATCAACTAATTAACTAACTAATTGGCACATTGGTAGCGTGTGCGACTGCTGTGCTTAAAGTCTCGGGTTCGATTCCCGGATCTAAATAAATGTTTGCATGGTCTGCAAATATCTGTTTCGGCGTTTGGGTGTTTTCTATATTATTATATAAGACGTATGTGTTTATAAAAAAAAGGTATATATGTATTTATATCAGTTGTCTAATACCCGTAGAACAAGCACGTTTGGGATTAGATGGCATTGTGTATCAAGTGTTCGAAAACTTATTTATTTTTAATTTATACATACGAGTGGGCACAGAATAAAGGACGGTATGCATCACATGATCATTTGTGCTGGTTTTTATAGATGGGATTAAACCCAACGATTACTGGCTTAGTAGTTAGAACTACTAATCGCTATGTCAACAAGCCAGTTTTAGTAAACAAAGCCAATAAACTAAATACATTAAGTTTTACTTGTCTACGACGGAGACAAGTGAAGAAATCTAGTGAACGCAGCTCACTAAGAAATGTATATAATTTTATTCAAATGACGAGTTCAACCGGTATAACCGAGTGAAGGTGTTGAGGAAAGTATAAAATTTCATTTTCCTCTCAGAGCTAATATGACAGGGGAGGGATCACCGGTAATGCGACCCCTTCCTTAATAAAGTCTGAACGCTTTTTCCATGTTTAGCTATATAATATTCCATTCTTAGAAAATGCAAGTGAGGAGATTGCAAACAACGTGCTAATTTATGACGTTAATTAAATTTCAATTATGATTTTTTTTTGGTTTATTCTATTGTCTATTTTAGCTGTCATTGTACAGTCATAAACATAAATATATACATATGAGCACATGGGTAATTATATCTTTTCTAGGAATGATTTCAGTAATATCTGTCTGCATAGATGCAGCGCAAATATATGATAGCTCATAGACAACATGTCAAATAAGATCATTCCAAAGTAAAAAATTGTGACGATATTAATTTCAAATATTGTGGTACCTGTTGAAATGTAAAAATATGTACTATTTACTAATTCTGTTTCATGTCAGAATTTGCATTGATTGCTCAGTAACTTTCATAAACATGGTAGAAGGCGAAAATATACTATTGGACTCGTTTCTGGTACACATATAATGGCCCATGTGCCCATTCAAATGTATCGTGAATGTACAGTCGTTCCATACAGAGTTACTGTACAGAGGGTGTTCGAGAACAATAATAATTTAGTGTCATCAAAGTCATATCTTTTCATTCCCTAGGTGGAGCTGTTACAAAACTTAGATCACGCTATCGTTGTTTTACACACGCTAGTATATAGGGCCTACAATCATTTTACATGATAGAACAAGATTGGAGTTTAGTTTGAGACGTCTGCCAATTAAACAGCGTACGCACTCACAGAACACTGCACAGTGGTTTCATTTAAATCCCTGCCAGTGTCACAAACTCAGTGCAATCATATATCACGCTTGGTATTGTCCCGTATGGAATTGGCCAATGAGGTGGCCAATTAAACCATTATGCCATCAATGTAGTTTAAACCAAAAATTATTCCATTAGTAACGTTAGTGAGTTAAGTCATAAGAGCGTAACATAAAGATACTCGTATATCTTGAGTAAGATTACTTTTGTACCTATTTGTTAACATCAGTATTTTATTAATTATAGAATATTATAGTCTCATAGCCGTTTGTCCACTTTATTATCATGAATATAACATGTCAACTACAAGTTGCCGTAAATTGACTGCACGGTTGGCATAGTGGTTTCAGCGGTCGCCACGCCGCCCTCTACTGGCCTGAATGTTATGTGATCCATAAATTGTTGTTCTGAGTCTGGGCGTTCTTTGTGTCCGTTTCCTGTGTTTGTAAAGTCCCCCACGACACAGGATTTATTCCTAATGTAGGCGTTGTCTTTAATTAAAAAAGTAAAAGACAAATGAAAATTGCCACAATTGGCTAAAGCCGTGCAGTCTAATAACTGCCAGTCCTCGTCACCGCTGCTGCAATGTTCCAACGCATCTACCAGCCGCATGAGAAAGTGAAACTGCTCTTGTTGAGCTTTCAACAGCCAACTCCCAAATCCAGGACTGCAGCGTGCACTCACACACCGTTCCGACCTGCAACTCTGCAATACGGGATATTCGTTGTTACAAATATCCTGTTAGCAGTGATGTCCGTGTGGAGTTGCACTCATTCGACGTCCAGAAAGCCAGTGGATCGGACGATATTCTAGCGTTGGTTCTTAAGAAATGCACACCGGATTTGTCTTATGTACTGACGAGTTTATAGCGCCTGTCATATTCCTCAGTAATTGTTCCCGAGACCTAGAGAGAGACGAATCTTCAACTCACCTTCAAAAAAGGAGACGACTTCAACCGGGCCTATCACCGACCTAAAGTCATCACTTCTGTTCTCTGCAAGGTGTTTGAACGTATTATCAATTAACAATTAGTCCGTTATCTGGAGGATCACTCCATGATGAGTGATCAACAATATGGTTTCAGACCTTTCTAGCGTGCTTCACAAATCTTTGGGGGCAATGTTATCGATAAACATACGGAGGTCATCAGTCTCGATTTGGCCAAGGTCTTCGGTAAGGTCAGGCACTATTCGCTTCTTTCCAACTTCCAGCATTCGGCCTGTGCCCTAAATTCTGCTACTGAGTTGCTGCGGTCTTGTACAGGCACCGCATTTGGGTCTAGGTAGTGGTATCTTCTTTCGCCAGACCCAGGTTTGCACCTGCGTGGAGTACTATTCTCATCTTTAGAATTGACCCATGCAGTATTCGCTGGATGCTCTCGACCAGTTGCAGCAGTAAGCATTATCAATAGTCTAGAAACCATAGAACCGTTGAGCCTCTGAAGTTGCACAGAGATGTCTCACCTACTCCCTTCCTCTACAGGACAACAGACGCTAGTCTTGAAAGTCAACGTTTCAGAATAGTAGACATACGCTCCCGAACTAAACGGTTCGGCTCTTCCTGCTGGTGTAAATCAGTCCTGGGTCTGTTAAGCAGAGCATGAAAAAGCATCGCACTGGGTCGGCATAGTGTGGGTCACCATACTGCATTGTCTGTATGCTCAATGAGTATGGTGATAAATACGCTTGAATTCAATTTATGCTTGCCATCAGTCGGAGTGTAGACTTTGGTAGGTACAAATTTAAAAAAAGATTATTATTAATATGCGCCTTATCATTAATATCATTTTTATAAAATAGTAGATTAATAAATTACACTTATATCATCAAATAAATTTATAAATTTATGTTTACGCAATGAGTTTAACGTTTATGATTACAGTTATGCTTTAGTTTCAGTAAGGCAAAGAACTAATGTTGAGGCGGAGTGCGGTCGAAATGCTTGCGGGTCTATTTGTTTCAGAGGAACCATTAAGTCCTTTGTGGTTAACTGCTATTTGAGTTTCTATAATAAGCTTATTTAATACTCTAAAAGGCAAAGTGACATATTTTTTATTATTTTGGTATCGATTTGATAGTTATCGTAGAACTTTGGCGGTATATTAATCTTAAAAGCAATACTTTTGCTATGATTACGTTCTGTTTGCAATTTTTAACAATTTTATTATTACAAAAATTATATTATTCGTAGATAATTCATTAAGTTTCTGTAAAAAAAGGACATCACTGAAGACTTAATGTTGCCCCAGAACCAACAAGCATATATTTGCACCGTCATTATTAATATATTTAACTCTCTCTGTTTCACTATCAAACAAACCAGGCTTCTGGGGTTACGATTGCAAACGCTTTTCTTTATTTTATTTTATTAACGTAAAATATTTGTATTAATAAATCCCCAAATATGTACCTGTCATGGCGGCTATTCTCTTACAAACATTGTTTATTGGTATCAACATACCCTGAATCTGATGTTCTACTTCACAAAAATCCTTCTCTTTCAATATTATTTCATGACCAGACCTTTTTGCAACTATAACGGATGTAACAACAACAAATATGGCCGACCGATTTTCGTGGGATTTTTTTGTGAGACGGAGTAATCTGTGTTGCCACGTTTATAATTTGATTTTAGCAAATGACCGATAAGATTTTGTTTTCATAACATTTAATATTTGATGAGCACAATAAGTACATAATCAACATTCCGTTTTATTTTAGTTGATGCAAAATAAAGAACACTGGCAATTGCAACAATTTTTTTTATGTATTATGATTCACTTTATTTTAATGTGAGTAAATACATTAGTATTAAAATCAATTTTATCTGGGCGATTTAATGGATTTATTTTCTTTTTACCTTACAACACTAAACGTCAAACATAGAACAATAATAAACACACTTTCGCTTAACTGTTATGATACTGTGAATGCTGTTTCTGACATTTTTGCAAATGCAGAAAACTCATAATTATGTTAATATTTTGAAAATTTAATTCTACATACTACATTCACATCCTGTACATTAATTTTGAAAAAGAAACACATGAATGTAATATAAAAGGATTTACAGAGAATATGAAAAATATAAACCATTACTGTTTACTAATTTGAAAGAGCATTAATCATTGCGTTATTTCATTACGTGCACCAGGTTGATATTCACCCAGGTGAATAAAGGTAACATTTTTATTCATCTTATGTAATTTTATCTCTCAAATAAGGTACGATAATGAACTTACAAAGTTACAGACGACTAAATATTTAAAATTCATTAGACATACAGAAAGGAAGAACATACCACGTAAAAGTTATTTCTACTATTGACTGACTAACGAGTTTGTTAACTTGGATATTATAGAAATTTTATATTTGGCAACATTTATGACATAACATGAAAAATATTTGAGAGTACTACAAAGTTATTTTTAAAATCTGAGTTGTATAATTGGTTGCTTATCCTGCTTATGAGTTTATTGACTCATCCTTTGTTATTGAGTCCGTTTTTCTTTGGAATGAGTTTCACGTTGAAATCAACAAAATGGCCACGAACATTTTTATTTTTAAGACAAAAGCAAAGTAGTATCATAAAAAAACTGTCGTTGCCTGTTTCTGTATGCTAAGACCTTAGCAAATATAACGAGTTAACATATCTGATACTGGACTTTTGCAAGTCTTTTTTGATGTGGAAAAACACTCATTTTAATCAATACCTATTATTTTTATTTTGAATGCTGCTCTTCAACTGAAGTTATTTTTAAAGCATCAAGTAAATGTATAATATTGACCCTACAATGACATACAATATGATAATGATTAATTATATGGGGCAGAGCAGCCGTTGAGACGGACGTCTATCCCAGGTGACAGTGATCGGCAGGTGCGGAGCGTGCCTACAAATTTGTACGAATATTACACAGCTGACGATTTAGTTTTGTTAAATGCATTATTCTCAGTAACTATTGGTCAGAATTGAAAAATTATTACACCACGCTACGAACAAAGCGAGTCAAGCATTAAGGAAAAACGTTATAAAAATGGGTAAATTTATATATTTTGAAGGATGCGAACGAAGTTACAGGCGTCAGCTAGTATTATTACCTCTGTGTTTTGTTACAAAATATCAATTAATCCACCGAATCATTAATACCAACCTACAGTTAAAATAATATATTTTAATAAAATTCATACTGACAGTGATTTATAATGACGACAATTTCTACAAATTGTGTAATGAACACTAAACTTATTTAAATATAAAGTTGTCTGTCAAGAAAATTTTCATTATCGTATCTTATGTGAATAATGAAAGAATACTAGAGAATTAAAAAAATCTAATTAATTCACCAGGGTGAATCAATTTCAAGGTGAATAAAGGTCACCGTTTAAGTCGAGTTATTTCACCTGGACGATATCATCTAGGTGAAATGCTTCCAAGGTGAAATGAGGCAACCTAAAAGTCTATTTTTTTTACCCAAGTGACATTACCCAGGTGAAAAAAGTAGAATAAACCTTCAGTACCAACAGGTACTGAGATATATATATATATTTCTATCTCATATATATATAGTTTTTTTATATAGTTGTAATGGAATAGGCGTTTGTCTTCCATTTCACCTGATGGAAAGTGTAGATGAAGACGAAGGTGATACACGCCCATCCAAAAGAAACCTGTTCACTATACTCTTATAGGCTCCAGAGTTCAACTTATCAGAAAAATAGACCCAGGCAGGTTGTTCCAAATCTTGGCGACTCTCACGAAAAACGAGCTAATACATAAACATAATATAGTTAATTAATAATAACAAGTGTTTAATTTAGACATAATGTTCGTATTATTTAACATACGATCTGTTTATGTGTATTAATCTAGGAAACTATATTTCATATTTAAAATATTTAGGTGCATTTCTTAGATCGTATCTGTCATCTATGCTGGGAGCGAGCTGACAGGGCATCAGTTCAGAATGCAAAACCTGCAAATGTAGCGATTGTTATGCAAATAGCCTACTAATCAGTTTACAACAAGCACCTGACACGCAAGCTAATTTTTTTCTCAAGATTTTGAGCCACCCACACGGTTCAATGTACCAGTACGACTAAGGCTGAAGATTTTGATTGGTTTGAATTATTACATTTCAAAAAAGTACCTGTTATGCAGTGTTCAACAGCAAAATTTTAATTATAGGTGAAATATTTCAAACCCTGTCTACACTGTGAAACACAATACACAGAAAGACTTTTGAACACTCGTCAAAGAAAGAAATCACTTCGTTGACCAATTTGTCTTTGGGTTAAAACAAATGCATTTCAGTTAATAACTGTTTCTTTTATTTTATATAACTACTTTTTTATGTGAGTTAATGCCATCATTATATACAGTAGCGCTTAAAAGTATTTTGACAACTTAATTTTATTCCATATCACAAAAAATGATAACAAAATTGTTTCCAATCAAAGATTGTATTTGAAGTAATGATACGTTTCACAAATTAAGACGCTTAAATATAATGTATTTCTACACAAAAAGAAAACATAAAGAAAAATTATTTACGACACGGCTCAAAAGTATTTTGAGAAGGAAAGTTTTTTATTTTATAAAATAAAAAAAATATTATTTTTGATATTAACTATTAGTATTTTGTTGCATATCCATTAGCCTTCAAGACCGCTTCACAATGCGCCGGCATCGAGTCAACTAGTTTCTGCAAACGATCAATGGGTATTCGGCTCCATTCGTTACTTAGTGCTTCATATAAAGCATCTTTATTTGAATAGTTTCGACATCTTACGCGGCGATTCAGTTCTTCCCAAAGATGCTCTATTGGGTTTAAATCGGCACTTTGACTTGGCCAGTCGAGAATTTTGATTTTAGCGAGTTTCATGAAGTCGTTGACATGTTTCGATTTGTGCTTTGAGTCATTGTCTTGTTGAAAATACCAACCAGGTGCCAAATTTGCTTTAGCATAGGGTAGCATTTGTTGCTTTAATATATCTGCGTACATAAAGCGATCCATAGTAGCTTCTATCCTACCTAAGGGTCCGAGAAAAGCATACCCAGACCATAATATTGCCACCTCCATGCTTTACTGTGGGTATTTGGTATCGAACGTCAAATCTTTTGTTTACAGGACGTCGCACGTACCGTATACCATCAGATGACACTAAATTAAATTTGTTTTCGTCACTGCATAACACCTTGGACCATTCTGAACTCGTCCATAATCTGAACCGTTTCGCAAACGCAAGGCGCTACTTCCTATTCCTTGCAGAAATTAGAAGTTTCTTAGTTGGACGTCGTCCATGTAATCCGAAGTCCTTTAGTCTACGCTTTACAGTTGAAACGTGTAAATTCACGTCGTAATTTTCCTGTAACTCTTTTTTTATTTGCACAGTCATTTTTCGGACATCACTTGTCGATAATCTTTTTATCAAATGGTCTTCCTTAGCGGATGTTTTTTTCGGACGGCCACTTCGAGGCTTATGTTCAATAGTTTTACGTTTATTATAAGCTTTGTTCCACGAACTAACAAGTTGTCGTGACACTTTAAAACTTCGAGCAACTTCTGCTTGCGTCATTCCACTTTGTAGGGCAGTTATCACGGCATTTTTAATATCATTTGAATATTCTTTAGTCTAAGGCATGTTGATAAATGCGGAGTAATTATACCTTATAGACAAAAATATATGCAGTGTGAGTAGAACCGCTACCAGCAAGGAACTGAATGGTTGTCAAAATACTTTTGAGCGCATGTGTAGACTAGTATTTTGTTTTTAACAAAGAAAGAAAACAAACAAGTACCAACTTGTAACTCACAGAGGATGAAATACATCATAAATAATAATATAAAAAACACTAAAATTATTTTGAAGTACTCAGTAAAAAGATAACTGCAAAAGTAGTCTTGTCAAAATACTTTTGAGCGCTACTGTATCTCTATTAATTGCACAGAAAAGAAAACACCAATATTATAATTTTTTACTCTTTATTATTTTTATTCGGTCAACATGCTAGATATGGTTCATATTGGTATTTTACTTCAACAATATTAAAATAATTAAAGTCTGTTATGTATAAAAAAAAAATAGTCATTTGTTAACATAATCGCTGTCCATATATAGCCTAAACCCATACAAAGTGAGTAAAACACGAATCAAAGAGATAGAGACGCATCTCTATTTGTCGATTATAATTGTTCAAATACAAAAGTGTCAGTTGAGCACAACTCAATTGTAGTTTGTTATTAAATATTCTAACAAGATCGATCTTAAAATAAAAATGTTACTATTATTTGCTTATAAAATGCTAATATATTTATTAATGTATTAAAATAAATAAATTTTTATGTTTTCATTTCAGATTTTAAAAGAAAGTAAGCATTTTAGATTTTTTAATAGTATCGAAAAAAATATTTTTATGTCTAAATCTAAAAAAAAATAAAATACTTTCATATGAATTGGTAAAAAAACAAAAAGTGATTACATAAATACGTATTTGTCATGGCGACTATTCTCTTACTAAGATTACTTATTAATATTAAAACACCTCGATTATACTTTCCTGCTCACAAAACTATTTCACCTTCAATATTATTCTTCGACCATCCATTTTGCAACTTACGATATTGTGAATCAGTCTAACTACGGTGAATGATTAAAAACGCAATGGTAACGAACATAACAACATTTGACAACAACAAACATGGCCGACCTGTCATATTAGTTCCATTTTTCATTGTGGGACTTCTTTTGTGAGGCGGAGTATACTACGGGTTTCCAACAGATAATTAAAAAAATATTTGGTAGGTAATCACTTCGAGCAGAGAAACGAGTTCAATGTTTCGCTTTTTTATTTTGATACGTTTATCTTCCCCTTCGTACATGTAAGGTATATCATATACATCGTAATATGTAAAAGGATGGATCCCTAAAATGTTTTCAATATGCAAAACAAAACCTTTTTCCCAAAATCGAAACTGACATGTCAAAGAAAAGGGTGACATGTATTTGTCTTTCTTTTAGGGACTTTGTGGTATATACTTAATCCCATTTATACTAAAATCTTCAAGAAAAGTGGAAAATAGATAGAATATTTATAGAAATTTACGTGTAAAGCTATATACAATCCAGGTTCAAAAATTACGTTTCAAAAATACAAGTAAGTTTCTAATATTGATGAGAAGAGAGCACACTTCCTACAGACTAGCTGTTGAGAGATCATATTTATGAATAACGGTATTTTATACCTACTTTTTTAATGATATATGAAAGATTAAACATGTAACTGGGGTTTTAAAATGTAAACCTCGAGTTTCACGTTTATTGATGATCGATGATCAATTGATGCACGTCTAATCTCGTCATTTCTTTTGTTTGGTGTAAATATACATATCAAAGTATCTGCAGTATTTTAGTAATGAAGGTTTAAGATACGAAGACTCGTATTCTGGGTTACGAGACTTCAGGCAGACCTAACATGCATAATTTTAGAGAAATCAACTAAAACGGCTTTCAGGCAGAAACAAGAATACGGATAATTTATCATTGATCTCATTTTTCTATAAAAAGTTTTATACTACACCTTATATATTTTAAAGTATATATTTTCAAATAAAGAATCCAAACATAATAATTTATTTGTAAATATTTTATGTAATTAAAATATGTCTAAACTTTTCCAAGTGAAAAAAACTTTTTTGTTGTGTGTATGTATAAGGCGAAAGGAAAGTTGAAAGATTCTGAGACTTCGACATTTCGTATGTTAAAACAGTTAAAACTATTCACTTAACGATGTTAATGACAAATTAAAGTACGTTTGTCAATACTGAATATAAAGTACATTCGTCTGTAATTAGCTGTAGTATATTATAGGTTACACTTACCGTTATCAGCATTGTCTCTGTCCGGTCCGCTGTCATGTTCGGATTCTGACTCGTCCCATATGGTATCAGTGGCGATTTTCTGTCGCGAACACTCAATCCAGTAGCCAGGAGTTGGGATTAGGCTGTGTGGGTACTCTTCGCAGAATTCATCTGAAATAGAGATTCTTGTTAGATATATTCCCACTGAATGTTGAAGACTATGGGGCGAATAAATTGTTTATACCGTATGGTCATGCAAAACACTCTGAAAATTTTTACATCCAGAAAATGTACATATTGCAAGTTAGGCAAAATATAACTGTAGAGACATAGTTTTGTCTCAATACATTTGTCACTAGTATAATATTATAAATATGAGGTTTCAGCTTTCCAGATCTTTATTTAATAATATTCTACAATCGTACGAAAATAAAAACTTATCTTAAATTAAAATATACAATTAAAATATAAACAAAATCAAAAGTAAAAGTGCTATTTAGAATACGGCATTTTATTTTGCTAATAATTTGGACTGATTTTTCCGTAGAATAAATTTCATTATTATTGTGAGCAGACTCCCCATCCGAGCCCTTTTTATGTCTATTAATTTATTTAGCTTCGTTAAGTGCGCATTTGAGCGGAAATCAAGACTGAGTTTTTATAATTACAGAAGATAGTCTCGTGTACAAATTTGCCTTTAAAAGAACCAATATTTTTTATAAAATATTGAAAAATAACGTGGTTCAATTTGACCTAGTTTAGATAAAAAACCAACACTTTATTGAATATCTTTGTTCAAATAACTGGTTTGCCAATAACGTAATTCTTCTGGAACAAGTGAAACCATTTTCACTAGTAGTTATTTTTATTTTATTTTTATTTAAAGAGCCTGCCATAGTGACTTTATTCTGCCTGTTCCTCTGCCTGTGATACAGGGCACGAATAAACATCAAGAGTTGTGGTCACCATACTCTTTGCGAATGCAGGCAATACAGTAGACCCACACTATGGCGGCCTGTGAGTGAGATGCTTTTTCACGCTCCGCTTGTGAACGTAAAAGGCATGATAGTCATCGTGGTGGTGTAAGGTTCATACTCTTACCATGGTAACTGTCACCCCTGCCTCAATGGGCCTCCGGTCTCACAGTTACAGACAGCATGGATGCTGTCGCTTTAGACCAACTAAAGCTTCTTCTGTGAGAGAATTTATTTATATTAGCTATTTCTAACTACTATATATTAACTAACTAATTGGAACTAATTTGAATTATTAATTTGAACTGGAAATATTTCAAACACGATCTTTTTGAAATTCTTCTTTAAACATAAATGTGTGTAATATCTAATGAAAAATATTTTAAAATAAAGAACGAAAACAACAATACTTGTCTTTTGTTTTTTATATTTTTGTTGCGTTACAAATTGTTATGCAATATCTTATAAGTTATATATAGGTATAGGCACGGCAAATATGAAAGATAGCGAGAGAAGTCTGCAAGAATAGCCATAATTTTTCGCCATTTGTCAATGAATAAGTAATCAACAAACTTGCTGATAACAATAATATCATCGTCTGAAGCGAAATATGTCCGCTGCTGGACATAGGTTCTCCACAACAGCCGGTCTCATGACGCTCACATCCAACTGTTTGCCGTGACTTTGACCAGGTCATCGAACCACCTTGTAGTTAGCCTACCAACGCCCCGTCCTTCGGTACGCGGTCGCTTCTCCAGAACTTTTTGGCCCCAACGGCCATCTTGTCTGCGATCAACGTGCCCCGCCCACTGCTACTTAAGTTTTACAATTCTCCGGGCGACTTTGGTTCTTCTTTTTCAATTTGGATATAAAATCCAAATTATAATTTACAACGTAATAGTATTTCTATAATAAAAGACGATCTTAATCTATAACACACTGTACTTGCCTTTGTTTTTGAAGCTCGTAGATTAATTTTTAATAATTTTAATGGACATAACAAATGGACAGTCTGAATTTTGTAACGGGGCTCTAAGAAAATTACAACTTACGGCGAAAATCAAATATGTTTGGCATTATTTCATAACAATATGTTTAATTTATCATGCAGTTAAAAATTAAATCACAAAATTAACAGGAAGAAAAATGAGGTTGCATAGATAACTGAATTAATTTCCTAATTTGTAATATATTTCAAAATACTCAGTAATGTATGTAACATGAATATCGAGTAAACAAGTGGGCACTGCCATTTATATTAATATTTATGGATTTATCTTTACGAGGGAAATCTGAGGGTATAACCGGGGCCTGCCTTTTAGATATAATATTTACATGAGGAAACGAGCCACAGTCCGCGAACCACAGTCGGTTAAGCTGTTTCGACTTAACCAATAGAAATAAATATTGCCCGCTGTACGGACCGTTTTATTAAATATTTAGTGCAACGGTGAAAAATTGAAAAGTTGCGGTACGTTGTTTTTTTGCTATCAAAATATTTGCTATTTTAAAAACTCCCTAAGTGTGGTCCCTGTTAATTTTTGTCAAAGAACTCACTCGTAAACCAACAAGGTATTGACGTAGGGTAATTAAATTAACAGGTACATTTATTTACATAATAGCTGTACCTTGCCACCTTTTGCTGTGGCACTTTGTAGTTGATGAAATGAGAAAAAAAACTGACTCAAAAATGTGGTGAAAACAATCCCTAAATTGATTCGTAGATCGCGATAAAATTTAAACTCAATCAGGGCTGAAGTTTTTGAGTTTTTGAAGTGAATTAATCAACTTAACATATTTATATAATATATATAAATTAAACAGTATATAATTTTCTAAAGGGTAAACTAACGTTAGTTCTTTCATACCTCTCATATAGGAGTTCCCGTGCACGATGATCTGATGATAGAGGCGATGTTCAATTGGCACTCAGTTCACTGTAAGGTAGAACACCAAACTCTATTCAATATGCTTGGCGTTCATACTTAGAGTGTACCGAGATAACCAAAAACTTCTCCGAAGTCTGCAGACGAAGTAAATCTTCAGGTCTTGAAGTTTCTAAATAATACTACACGTTGTTACGTGTAGTATAATGCCGAAGTTTCAAATTTAAGACTTAGAATTTGTATACATAATATGTTGGATGATATACTAGTACATTGTTCTATTGTTATTATTAGTTATTGTTTCAAGATATGTCAAAGTTTATTTACACACAGTTATATTCTCTTCGAAGTGCTTAATAAAACAGTCGTTGTAACATTTGTATTCTAAGTTTACAGGTATTTGACATAGATTTAAGAGAATCAAAGGTTTATTTAAAGTATTTTTGTCTACAATTCGGTATGTAGCAATAAGAATTAATGTCATATTGAACTAAAGAAAGAATCCAATTTCATTTTTAAAGAAGCATGCAAGCTTTGTCCAGTCTATATCTGAACTGAACGAATTAAAATAGGTAAAATCTAAAATTAAATGCGAACGTCTCTCAAGTAAAATTGAAAACCTAGGAGGAAATTAATTCATATGAAACAATAAATGCATTAGAGAAAATGAAATAAGTTACTAAATTTAATGTCATACAATTTGTACAAAGAAATAGAACTGACTACATACATAAAATGCGGACACGCTCAACCTTTTGCTCAATTCAACTGTCAATTTCGCTTAAGATCTCCTAAGTGAAATCGACTGTTGAAGGTAAAATTTATTGATATTGTCTAAGAACTATGTTGGAATGCTTTTCGGTTAATTATCGATTTATTGATATATTTATATGAAAAGTAGAATTTATTTACGGTGAGAGGTTTATGAATCGGGCAATTCGTGCTAAAGCCTGGCTCGACTGAAGTATTAAGTACCACGAAATAACAAAGTCAGCGTGTAGCAAATTTTTCGTTGTTTTACAGTGAGTTTCAGGAGTTCAGATTTCTCTTCCTTCTAATTTTGAGAGGTGAGGAAATCCAAAGGCAGTCAACGCAATCTGTGGCTTCAATTCATCAGAAATTTTAAAACTATTAAACTATTCGTACATTGAATATTAAAAAGTACTAATAGCATAGACACATTAGAGCTTAAGTGACAGCATAATTATTAACAGTAGCTAATATTATAATGCGGAAAGAAAGTTTGAGAGACGGACAAAATCTACATAATAAATGCAAAAGTTTGTTTTACTTTTAGCCTTTTGCTCTACCCGTAACTTTATATTACCAAATCTAGTATTAAGCACAGTGGTTACGATCAATGAATCATTATTATTATTAGCAAGAAATGTTACTTACACTTTTTCAAATGCTACAATTCTGCAACTGTACACAAACATATCCACCTTATCATACTCATGTCAATCAAACAGGTTTAGAAAACTAATTTTTGTAAATATAAGTCGTAAACTATTTTTTTTTAAATAAGACGTTTACCGTACTACTGTCTACTGCTTTATATTTATTATAATTACGTATCTCGCATACAAAAATTTGTAATTGACCATTTTATGTCGTACTTGTTTGTAATCTATATTTATCTTGAAACAGTAGAATAAAATAATATAAATTAGACATAAAATATATTTCCACGGATATCTATAATTATATAGTAACATTTAATAAAATTTCCCATTGATAAGGGCTTTTATTTTCACTTGACATCAAGCGCTTAATAGCTGTAATTTATAAGTAGGCATTTTGCTTAAGTAACTTTAATTAATTCGTTGAGGCTAAAATCACAAACATATACACAGTTAAATCTATTACAGTTTTGTGTTTAGTGATACTTTTTTCACATAATAAGTAATCAACAAACACAAACCCGATAAGAATTCTATTTAAACTTTATAAATACAAATTAAAGTATAAGGTGATTAACAAGATTCTTAAGTTTCTAGTATATCATTTAGGCTAATGTCTATTATTTCTACACTTTATCATTATTTAGGCCAATTGAAGTCGATAAATTAGAATCGTTTTTCATAGCACGTGTTTATTGCAAAAAATTAGTCAATTTTTGATTAACTTTTAATCTCTTCAACCTACAAAGTTAAAATAATATCCTTCGTTATAGTTACATCGTTGTAGATAGATTGTCTCATCGAAATAATCCGATAAGACCATCCAACCAAGTTCAAGGAAGTACTTATTTGAAATTGGTTTTATCGGATTATTTTGATGAGACTATCTATCTACAACTATATGTTATAGGTAACAGAGGATTATACGGGTATGTTTTAAAAATGGCTTATATTTTTAAAACTATTAATAGTCTAAATTGTTCTACTAATTTTTAATCTTGACATTGATGATGATTGATATTAGATTATGTACGTGTCCTAAATGTTGCACAATTTTGGAAAAAAAATTAGGAAACAAATAACGCGCTTATTGGTCTAGTCTAAAAACTTTGTGACTCTAATTGAAAAACTACAGATTCTGAGTTGTATTCCTGTCCACAACATTTTTTTTGTAATAAACGTGACCTTTGTTATGTGTCTGGGTGTAATTAATCTATACTATATATGTGTGTGTATTAGCAGTGTAGCACAGGCTCTGTTTAGTTTCGGATCAGACTAACGTGTGTGAGATGTGAGAAGTTATTATTCATGATATTTTTACTCTTTGCTCTTTGATTTGCTCAACCGTATTTGGGATCAGGGCTTTTTCTTTCTTCATTATCACTTGTCAGTTTACTGCTTTCTTTGGTTGTTATCTACTCTTATATCCACTAAGTATCAAACTTGAAACCTATTCATTATATTTTATTTGTCTCTATGCATTATAAAAGTCAAAGTTCATTATGCACAGTTATTTTCCACATCACTATTAAAAAACAAAGACTAAACCTACATCGAAATGAATATTTTTATAAAACAGAAACTGATATAACCCTTTATGGCTTGAAATACGAGTATATAGGCTATTTAGATGCTTTATATAAAATTCTGCATCTGTTGAAATAGACAACAAAGGAAAAAAAATTTGATTTTGTTTTATTTGCTCGTACAATAGTTTTGTTCAAGGGATAATATTGAGTTACATTTTCTTACTGGTTTTCCTATAATAAGTTTATCAATAGCCTATAACACTGCATTGCCCGTCTATATAGGAAGCTTCTCCTTTAAATGGAAGTTTTAGCCTATTGTAGTGCCTCTTAGCTGTGCTGTAGTCCTGTGTAGTTTGTTCCCGTTGTAGGCTCTTACGGCACCCACGGGGTGAACAGGAGTGCTGACACTCCGTATTCTTAGTCACCATATTAAATTATACGTAAACTTGATGTCTCTCTACCGAGATATGTGGATTTAATGAGTAATAGTTTCTCTGCAAGTTTCTTTATTGAGTTCAATATACATACGTTAAATTCACGTGACATGCAATATCTTTTTTACCTTTATACGGTACGATAAACAGTAGTAGATTTTCAGTTAATTTTAAACGAATATCATATTTACACGTTGTATTTTCTGTCGATATTATGACAAATGAACGTTTATTTTGTTCTGTATTTCTTTTCATTTACGTTAACTTCAACAGAATCGTTCGTTATCGACTAATTGTTCTTGTAACAAATAACATTTCGAAGAGTAACTTTCTAATCCCCACAGAATAATCTTATAGTTTTAAGGGCAAAGTAATCAATCGTAAACTGCTAATGTTTTGCCCAACTTTAACTCTTTAATTAGCTGTGAAATTCCAAATCTTAACATTGAATTCTTTGTTTGAATCCGAAGTCCACAAATATAGATGTAAATATAACCTTTAATTGACATGAATGATCGGTCTATACCCGAATGAAAACGATAATATCACTAATGGAAATGAAAACTAATGAGAAAGTCGCGTTATATACACGTACATAGAAGTATAATATTAGTTGTAGGTACTTTTACATAATAATGTCCCACATTTTGAGAAAGGTTGGATTACTTTGGGTTAGCCAACTTTCCAAGCTTTTGATAAATTTTGTACACCTCCTAGGTACGGTATCAGTAATGTATGTATGTATAAAAATGTATAAGAGTGGCATTAGGAATTGCTTTTGTTTCCCGGATCGGGTGGCATTAAGTGTTTTTGTTTTAGGGTAAGATATATATGGCTCGGCATCGTGCTCGTAATGGAATAGTCGATAACATAATATTTTTAAACAGGGTAACTCAACTAGGTTTTGATAAACCATGAGAGAGACATTTTACCTTACATATATAGTAATAGTATAGGCTGTAACAACATAATAAACGTATTTTAAAAAAAAAAGACAACGCCCGCACTACAGGGGACTTTACACACATACAAGAAACGGACACAAACAACACCCAGACTCAGAACAACAATTTGTAGATCACACAAAGTGTTGCCCATGTGGGGTTTGAACTCACAACACTCAGCGCAATAGAGAGCGGCGTGGTGACCGTTAAAACCACTAGGCCAACCGTGCAGTCAATAATGATAAAATGTTGATGTTGTGATTTAATACAAACAACCTTTTAAAGATGGGCTTTATGTTATAAGTACATTTAGTATTTACTTATAATTCGCAACTAATATAGTTTTTTACTAGCTAGCTATTGCCTGCGGCTCGAGTAATCATTTCTTATTTCGTGTTTCTAACTTCGAAAATGACGAAAGTTCACGTAACTGTTCATCACTTATTTTATGTTCTTAAGGGTGAAATTTTCTAAAACCCATTCTAAGTGGGTGCTTAGAACCTAAAAATATCAGATTTTTAGCCTAAACAGATTAGGCTCTGAGTTAATAGTGTTAGCAGTCAATCAGGGCTACTAATATTATTTGCAAAGATAACCAACATAATAGAGTAAAAGCATTTGCAATGGATACTTTATAAACAAACGGTACGAAAATGTGTGCATAAATTATAACAAGAGCCAGTGACATTCACAAACTACATTATATTCCTTCGCCAGGGGACCGGGGATGACACTTTCAGAATATTCATCTTCACCTTGTTCTCGTTTGACGAAAGAAGCTTGTTCAAAAGAAAAAAAAGCTTTTCAGAAACTTGGAGAAACACAATGTTGGAGTGACACCTAGATCTTTATTTTTTAAATTATTTTAAAATTGGATTTAATCTGGTAATAAAAAAGTTGTATTTTTGAAAGAATTAATTTTAAATTACATATATAATTCCATACTGGATAGTAATAATAATAACGATCATTGCAAACTAGTGTGAAAAGATTGATTTTTTACTAAAATTTTCAAGACTTGCTACTGACACCTAAAATCTCCATGCGCACTCTCTTGGGCTCCATTATTTTTAAAAATCCCATGGTTGGTATTTACTCATACAAAATACAAAATCAATATTTTTGCTAGTAATTAAACAGTTCTATAAGGTGCGTGCGTTATCATCACATCGCGTAAACCACAGTATAAACGCAGAAATTATTGCTCCGCATTAGCTTTTGCTACTGCAAATGAGAGGTGGCCTTTTTACGAATTCCAATTTGCTATTGTTTGAATTTTAAGTTGCCATTGCACGATATTGAAAATTGTTTGCCCATTTAATGGATCGATAGCCATTTGGAATGTTTGCTAAATATCTTTTAATTAATTTCGATATCTAATGTCGAGTTTCATAATTAAATAAAGGTTTTAAATTGAAAAATCTTGAGAACATTATCCAAGCGTTTTATCGTTAACTTTTACGGTTTATTTATTCGATTACGCCAAAAGGAGGGTTATGTTTCTCAAATGTATGTATGTAATGTATATTACATTTTTAGAGCGCTCAGTAGTCTGAACGATTTTGTGAATTCTTGTTTAGGAGTCGGAGTCGTTAGATATGCTTTATGTATTAGGGTGACACTGGCTATTGGAAAATTACAAGACAAAAATTCGTGTGTTTAAGTATTTTGAGTACATTTTTAAGTAGTCGGGATTTGTGTTTCTTTGTAATTAACTTGTTTACACTTTCGTTTAACTTAAAGAAAATATCTATCGTTATACCAAGCAGCTTAAGCAAATAATTTAAGAATTAAACCTGTTAATTATAATAATAAGTTTTACAATACTTTATGCAGTAGTGGTCTCCTACAGATATGTTGAAAAACCATTAACGTAGAAAAGGTTTTGTACTTGTTACACGTACTTTACCTTTAAATCACTCCGCATTGAACACAAAACTACACCTCAACACTATTTTTTTTACATTACCGTATCTGGGTTAAGCCGTTTCGGGTATATGTGAAAAATTGGGGAAAACCGAAGGGGTGGAAGTTTGCAAACATATTAAGTCCACAGAATGAGCCGGCAACAAACATAATTTGGGCCTGTCGCACCTACCTTTAAAAGGTACGAGAAACCTGCGTCCTTATTACAAGGGGCAATATTTTACGAAAAGGTTTTAAATTAATTAATTGATACCTTTATTTACGTTTTAATTTCAAGAAGAATATTGTAGTCCGAAAATTTCTTAAGGTTTATGTGTTTCTATGAAAAAAAAATTGTCTATAATTTAAGCGTGAGAAACATGTGCTGTGTCTCGATGCTTAGGGGATAGAGTACTCAAAAGGCAACAAAGTCATCCCTCCTTAATTGCAGGTGTCCATGATGTGCGGTAATCATTCATCGTAAAGTGGCTCGATTACCATAAAACTTTAGGAACACGCTTTGAAAAATATTTTCAAGATATGAAAAGAATATCATTGCATATTTAATAAATAGTACGTAAACAAGTGTTTTCTATTAAAGTTGAAATTGTCACATCAACAACTTTCATAGCCCATTGTTGGATATGGGGTTCTCCTTGAAAAGGAGATTTTGGTTTACTATATTACTATAATATTACTATAAACGTCGCGTATTGATAATATATTACGCCAGTTGGAGCTGGACTTGGTCAACAGTTCCTTAAGAATATAATAAAGTCACATAAACAAAAACCATTCAAATTCGAAGATTAAAATTGAATGAAGTTATTAAAGGTGGAAATGTTTGTTGAAGTTTGCCCACTAACTGATTAAAAGGCTTTTCCGCTTTATGTCAGAGAACGGTTCTATTAGAGTTGTTAGGTGCCTAACATCAATTTTTTTCAGGACAAAAATATTTAATAATATGTTCATTGGAATTGCTTCACTTTCGGCTAGTACTTTCGTACTAGACTCGATTCTCGGGTCGGGTCAACACGTATTATTGAGCTTTTCTGCTTATAGAAATTGTAATAACAGCCTGGAGTTTGGAAGTTAGGGTGGAACCCCTGTGCCTCAGACCTACGTGTGATCTCTCACCGGTTTCGTCAGA
Organism: Hypercompe scribonia; assembly: GCA_949316085.1. Taxonomy (NCBI): domain Eukaryota; kingdom Metazoa; phylum Arthropoda; class Insecta; order Lepidoptera; family Erebidae; genus Hypercompe; species Hypercompe scribonia. Next base: position 8,843,678 of record OX438981.1, on the reverse strand, counting down.
TAACCGTCCGTTGGATTGTTAGAATGAGGGAACAGAGAGTGCACCTGTATTTGTGCACCCACTTGTGCGCTATAATATCTCTTGTGTAGTTGGCTGGTCTCCGTAAATACAGGCTGCAGTGGCTGAAATCGGCTACGGGTACATTAGTAAGTACAATAAAGATAACCGTGACCATGATAATGATAGTAAATAATTTCAAAATAAATTAAGTATTTAATAAATTAAAAACCATTACGAAAGTGTATCAAATTAAGTTATTATTATATAATAAACATTTCTATTCAAGGACATACTTGGATCATCACAAAGGTATTAAATTCGAAGCAATGGTAGTCAAATATCACATAGCAAATCTACCTCAAAGAAGCCTATAGTGCAAACTTATGCTTAGAAATGGTGACGTGGTCATACTAATGTAAATCCTGAGTATATTCCACCTTGCAATTATTATTTAACCTGCCTTCTTACTAAGCGGCATGCCAAAAAGTGTTGACATTGCATTAAGGCTAGATCAGGCACATATAGCGGAGGCTACGTTCAAAAATCAACATAACGAGGCCTAAATATTTTATAGGTGAACATTTGTTTTGCGAACTTCGTGTGGAGGGAGTCCCGACCGGTCGGTTTATTATTAGAAAAGTTTTTACCTTCAGCGGTTGGGTTTTGGCATGCTTGAAAGTGTATGAGGAGACGGAAATTAAGCTTCCTTACATTTCATTTTTATTTCAGCCAGAGTGGGGTTCTTTTGTTAGTTGTGAGACAGGCCTTTTGGACGGCGATGACGGACGTCTTGAATCGATTTTAAATATCTAACGGTTTGTGCGGGTTAGGAAAAGTATTAGACTTTGTTGAGTTATTGTGGCTTTTATAATGCACGTTGCAAATTGAAGTATAAAAACAATAGTATTATTCAAACATTACTCTTAATTGACTATCAATTTGTTTAAAGAAAAGATTTAACAAAGTTATGAGTTTTACTAATTTAAAACTTGCTGAATTCTGAAATGAATTTCAGAATATCGCTCTATTATTCTCTAGACTAAAACCTCCTTTCGAAGAAGGGGCTTATGTCCAGCAGTAGACTGTTTACAGCTGTTAATGTAATGTAATGTGCTGTTTAATCAATTTTCGTCAAATTTAAAGTATTAAAAAACCTCAACTAAGATAAAATTTATAATTCTAGATATTAAGAACCATCACGAAAGAAGACAGTATGAAATTAAGTTACATCTTAAGAAATGTAAAAGTTAGGCAGCTTTCAATGCTCGATAACAAATTAGTGCATCATCACCTTTTAAAAAAGTAAAATAACCAAATCAGTAGAATAATAGAACTAAATAGATTCGTAATAACTCCATTATTTTTATTTGTATACTAAAATACACCTTAGTTTGAAAAGTTATAATTTATTTGATACTTTTACCACGATACGAAGTCCCGTAAGACGTCACCCTTTTCGTGTATAACTCTAGCCGTATCGTTTAACAAAGTTTTTTTAATAAAGATTAGTAGAATTGTTCACACATGCTACTTAAGACGATAAAAAACTAAATACTAATCTTTTTAAAAACAAACATAATAAATCGAAGTCTTTCCTCAAATATATTCTCCCCTAGTTGCAATCAATCTCAGAAGGGTTGTAAGTATACATAAGTGCACGATATACAAACGGTTACACTTTATTACGAAGGCAAATGTGTATACCATCGTCAGGTAACATGTATTTTCCATTTCCAATTGACAGATATCGACCGTCCACTCGTTTTCCGGCGTTTTCCGATCCGCCTGTCGGCCCACTTTTGTATTATATACATTCCCGTTTCTAATAAATCTTGGCTCCTGCAGTCTGGAATTGATACTATAATGTCCACTGATTGGTTTAGCTAATTTATCGCTATAACATGGCTCTGAATAATTGGTGTATCGGGTTTACAAACAACATTGTTAATATTATATTGTGCTTTGATGTATTATAATTGGATGCTCAATTGATTTTGAATTTAGTGCGGTCCATGAAGTAGTTCATAGATTTTTGATTCTAACTTTGCGTTACGAGTGTTACGAAAATTACTGAGCTGCATCATAATTTTTTTAATAAAATTTAATAAAAAGTATTTTTATAAAACAATCAGAATTAAAATCACCCATTGTTAAACAAAGATTTGGAATGTACGCCTGTTCTATTTAGTAATTAGAATAGTTTTATTAAAAATATGAACTTATTTGAAAATAATTTAAGATTTTTTGAACTTAAATTCATTTTAAACAAGTACTTAATTTTAAATTTAAAATTATTTGTTTTTATTCTCGTTTTAGAGTCCATGGGACATGCTAGCTTTGCTTGGATTGTATGGTGCCAGAATGATAAAATGATTTTATTTGAGTATAGTTTAAAATTTAAGTAACGATAATTGTTTTTGTAGAATACATTAAGAAGCGGCAATGCTTTTTTTACTTCAGTTTTATTTTACACATGAATGTAAGTTTATGTAAGTGTGTTTTACACCAGATTGATGTAAAATATACTCCTTTCGAATCCAGGAGCATAAGTTATAATATATACAAAAGAATAAAAGGAGTAAGTGTTACATTCCGAATGCTTTTGTATATATTGACGGAATATACTTTATCGCAATTAACTTCATTGTATCGTGTATCATGGCATCTGGAGCGCGATAAGTGAGCAATCACGTTTTTCGTATTTCGTGTTTATTTGTATTAGAATATACATATTTTATGCTCGAATGTGTGATTTTGACTCAAACAGTACCGTTACAAAATAATTATATTTATATCTTGTGGAACTCTGCTATCGTTTGGAACTCACTCCTAGATGTTTCCAATTCTAGAAATGGAAAGTATATCTATAATGTTAATTTTCAAAGAGAAAGCTTAAAGTGTACTCTCACGAAAAATGATTGACGTAAATGTGATTGCCGCGCGATGATTTCCCAGAAAGCTTTTACATTAGCGGGATAAGGAGCATTGTGTGGCTATTAAAAATTGAACAAGACTACAGATAGACAAACTAATCTGAAACAATCTTCATGTTTATAAATCAGAAAAAGTAAAGAAAACATTGGACTTGCTTAATATTTTCAATTTTTTGTAAATTTAAGAGACTTCGAATACTGTCATGCGATAATGTATACATATTGGTAATATTCAAGGTTTATGGGTTTTGTTGAGTTAATTACAGATTGCTCAAATTATACAGTCATTAACATATAATTATTTGAGTATCGATAATTTCATTGCATTAAAGGAATAACTGCACGAATGGCGTAGTGGTTTAAGCGGTCACCTCGCCGTTTTCTACTGCGCTGAGTGTTGAGGGTTCAAACTCCGCATCCGGACTCCGGACAACACTATGTGTGATCCACAAATTGTTGTTCTGAGCTTGAGTGTTCTTTATGTCCGTTTCATGTACGTATGTATGTCAAGTCCCCCGCAAAATGGGATTTATTTCTAGTGTGGGAATAGTCTTTTAAAAAAAAATATTTCCACATTTTGCATATTCTAACAAGCTAATGATACTGCTAGAACAGACATTTATGTAACTGGAACTTTTACATATTACTTGCTTTTAGACCTTGAACCTTGTTAAATTTCAAATTACACGTGTTTCTACCATGTAATAGAGAATACATTTACATTTATTGAATCTTAGTTTCTAAATCAAGAAAACTTTATGAATAGTTATGTAGAAATCTTTTACGCTTTTATTGTGATATAATTATTGCTCAAGCATTTTTTCAGTAATTATTCTAGTGTAACTCAAAAAAATGCGTAAAAGTTGAAGAAAAACAACTTCTGCATATAGTTTAAGATCTATCTATGTATAGGATAACATAAATTGAGTGTTGAGTCACTTATGTTTATATGATAAGCCAATCTTGTGTAAAATAGAGGAGCATGAAGTACAAGACTTACATGAATACGAAACAGTTCGTAGTTAAAGAAAGATGTGGGGAGTTTTAATTTCACAGAGAAACGATGTGTTTTCTTTTGATATAGGTTGGAAGCGCTAGTGGAAACGTACAGATGAAGTGAAAGATATAAAATATTTTGCAAGAACTAAAGTAACATAGAGATTTATATTTAACTAATAAACGATACGAACACTCACGTACAAAATGATAAAATAAAACACAAAATATTCTGTTTTGAGTAAATCAATTACAGAACTTTTTAAACAGTTATTATCATTACAATAAATTTAGTCTAATTTAATTGTTCTATTTTCTTTTCTAGTAATAAGAGAAGAGAGTTTCCATTGAGAGAATTACAGGTATTCCTAAAACTCTCATAAACATTTTCTGTATGCTCAAGTAAAATGATGTGTTCATTGTTAACTTTTGAGGAAAAATTATAATAGAAAAACGTTTCTGAACGCCGTCAATAATTATTATCTTCAAATTATTGTTTAGGATTCCTTAGCCAAAATGGTAAAATGGGAACCTTTATAGTACGTCATGTTCGATCCATACTATGTATTTCACAGACTATTTGTTTTAGAACTTGTAATTTAAATGAACATACATGTTTATCGCGCTGATAAAGTGCAAAAATAAAAACTTGAAAAATATATTTTTAGGGTACCTCTAGTACTTTTAGAGTTGGGATGTTATTTTTTAGATGCATCTACTCCAATAATGAGGGGTATCACTAAATAGATCTTTTCAAAATGATAGGATTTTGAAAAGACAATATTTTAATTAAGGTATTTATCCATTAGTGAGATATTAAGCCTTAGGTTGCTATTATTTTGTCGGTTTTTTGTTATTCTTTAAACCGAGGCTTCCTGAGGCTTTAAAATTCCGTCCCTACAAGTGGAGTAAGAATACCTCTTGATTCCACTTTAGTTATTCAGATATTTATCTTCTTTACAACCGGAGTGTTGTCGAAGGCTTAAGGATAAAAGCTTTACTCAGCTTATGATAATGATCAGATGGGGCTAGGTATTTAATTACAAAATTATTTCACGAACAGTGTTAACCTCATAATGACTCGAGTTTAATTCGCCATGAAAGAAGTTACAAAAAAGCTAATTAATTATTCTTTGGTATGAAAAGAAAACAAAACGAGCACTTAAAAGTCTGTGATGAAACTCTTAACAATGTATTTCAGTAAATTGTAAACATTCTATTTGTTCAATGTTTTACACAGTAAATGTTTTTTGAAACTTTTTTATTTAACAAAGTTTGCAAAAACAGATGGGCGTTCACCTGGTGGTTAGCGATTATCGAAACCTCACAAATTCACAGTTATCAGTTTGTGTTTGTTTTTTACAAAAAAAAAATACATTTCTCAATAGAGAAGGTCTTAAACAATTAAAACTTAAAATTATTAAAAATATTCAAAGATGTTTTAAAATTATTTTCAATTACATTATCATCTGTAATGGTAAAAAATATTAACATGTCTTATTGTGTAATGTGATATTTATGAATCTAGACAACATTAAATTTATCAACGTAACGAAAGAGAGCAGTACATAAATCATACCTGAACAGGCTTGCGGCGGCAAAGGAAATATAAGGGTGGTAGAAGACTTGCGCCTGGCGACAGCACAGCCCAGTGACTGGGGTTTGAAGCTGCGCAGCTGCTGCATGAAGTCGCTGCACTCCATGAGCGCAACGTCCGCGAAGTGCAGGTCGCACAGAATCTGATTTTTGAAGCGACGTGCGCGTTTCTGTATAAAAAACATATAGTTAAGTCTCAATTTTAGATTTACATATTCACTCATATTTTCATGGTACTCAGTGTTACCTTTATTGAATAAAAAAATAAACTAAAAGATGGACTACTTAATAGAATTTATTATTTAGTATTTACATATACATTTTACTGATTGTAATATAAGTAGATAGTTGGTAGACATCTTTTTGTAAATTAGACCAACATAATTGCCAATTGATGTGACGAAAACCTTTTTCTTTTATCTATTGTTAGAATTCGTAATTGTACATTGACTGTTATTAAGTCCTTCCGTATACTCTTTTTAATTTAACTAGGGGGCAGTAAGCAAAATATGTAAACGTTATACTAGCATATATATGTATACCTATATATTTAATTCTTAGTGTTAATGATATTACACTTTACGTATTTTTAATTTTGTATATGATCCTTTTAATCTGAACCGTAATTATGTAAATTCTTCTTATAACATCCAGTTTCCGTAGTCTGCCTTCCATAACAAAGATTTGACAACAAAGAGCCTGCGAGCTGAGCTCGTCTCAGCATTCGTCTTAGCATACAGCCATTGATTAAAAATCTACCCTCAGCCATGCTTATATCACTTGTTATACAGAATTTGATATTAGTAACCTTAAATAGGGCTAGACGTGATACAGCATGCGTTTGATTGGAAGAGATGTCGTATCTCTAACAGCGCTCTATTCCAATTAGTTAAGATGTCTCTCAAGAAGCGTTATTAGAAATTCATTGTCGCTGTCTTAGCATTAAGTGAAAGTTTGGGTAGCTTATACTGAAGGTGTCAATGCAAGAACTTAAAAGGTAAGTATATAGTTTAGACAACACTACGAGGCAGTCACTTGCATGCTCCATTTCAACCATTAAACCAGTAACCTTACTGCTAAGCCAGAATTCTTGTACTCCATTACCATTTATAATTTCACTACTAATTGTATGATCAGAACGATCATGTGTCTTGTGTCTGAGTGAAAAGATTATCTATAATGTGTATATAATTAAAAATCTATAAGTACATTTATCAGTCGTCTGGTGAAAATAATACAGGCACTGCCTAGTTTGGGTTCAGAAGGTCGTGTGTGAGATGTGTGAGGTTAATATAGAATCGCATTGAACCATTAATTAACATCATCTGATGGTTATCTAGCCATTAAAAATTCCTTCAATAATCCTTTGTATAAAAAATATTTCTATTAATATTGTCAAACAGTCGTTTGCGATGCTATTATACTTGAAAAATATACATGAAATTGCCAATCATGACTGCTAATACGTAGTGCTTTGTTCTTTCTTTGCTTGTTATGCTTGAATTTTTTTTTTATTTATCTGCCTGCTAAAGTGATTCCACTTTGCCTGATGAAAAGCATGAATAGAATCTAAGATTTATGCCCACAATACTCATTTTTGTAAATTCTTTTAAATTATGGATTTTCAACACAATGATAATCATGTATTAGGTAATCTTTTAAGTTGGTAATAATCATATCAATATAAATTGTGAATAGTCACTTTCGGTCATAACGTTCTAAGGAATTATTGCGCAACAAACTTGAATCAAATGCGAAAATTATATATCCAATTATTTATATACTCAAAAGTGTAAATGATATACAACAGTAATAAAGAAAATAATTATAATAACATCATTTATTTCGGACTTCGTCAATGTTTGATAGTGACAATCATCTTAGCATAGCGTTAGTAAAATTAAGATAAAGGTTTTTAAAAATGTAGCGTTACATGTAGGCTTATTCAATATGCCACGTGTACAGAGTCCGATCGGTCTGCATATGCGGTCAGGGTAGTGCTGGGGCTGCCTCGTACTCATGTCATCAATGGTGGACAGCGCTTACGCAATATTGCATGGCGCAAGCGTCTACGTGAACCTTCACAAGCATACTGCTCGTGCTACAGTGTCGCGGTAACCCCATCAGTATTCTGAACGTGCTGTTGAACTGGATCCGCAGATCGTCGTATGTGACCCGTGTGTAGTTCGACCACAAGTTGTTAATTTCTAATCTTAATTTATTTTTCAAATGTTATTTCAGAATATTATCCTGATGACTTTTTATTTTGAATAAGTATTGGTAAAAATAAAGTCAAGTCAAATTTGTCTGGGGTGAAAATAAACTCAATGTCCAATTCCATTAAATAAACCAATTTAATTACTTCAGACATCTGATCTGCTTAGTGTACCGTGTTGATATTAAAATGGACGGAGAGCTTTGTCTGTCAAGGATAATATCCATTATATCGCACAGATTTGTAAGTTCTTGCGTATACCGCGAAGGTTTAATTTACTTTGCTTGGAATAATAACAATAATATTAATATCGGGGTATTATTAGAAACCGGTATCTAGACTCAGATAGAGGTTGTATCATGGGTTTTGGAATACAAATAAACACACATTTACCCAGGTATTTGTACAATGGTAATTTTCATACCAAGAAATTTTCCACAGAGAGGAATAAAACTGCCTAGAAAGAAATACTTTTTTACATTGTAAGCTTGTAAGTAGCACACAGTACAGTACGAGTATTATTAGCCCCAGTATATATAGATTAAAGAATGTTTATTGTGTAATTAAAAAGCAATAAAATAGTGCCTCTTCACTCTCTCAATAATTGAAGTAAATATTCTCATTTTAACTATTTTCATCCTTAAATACTTGCATTCGAGTCACTCTAAAGTTTACTTTATTATTAGGTAATATTTCTTTTGTACTCTCTTATTAAGTTCTGAAATTGCTATCCTCGTTTTCAAAAGCAGACGCTTTGCTGTGAGTTGTTTATTAGCACCATTGCTGTCGTTAAATTTTAAATCTGTGATATTCTTAAGAGAGTCTTTGTTTATTTTCAGCCAAATTTCTCTCTTTTGTTGTTAAGACTATGGTGTAAAAGAACACCTTTGTTTGATTTACGGGTTAGTTCATATTTATTTATGAGATTGAAAATAGGAGGTTACTAATCATTTAAAGTTAAAGTTACAGGACGAGATCAGAGGCCCATTGATGCAGGGATGACAGTTATTGTGATAAGTGTGTGAGCCTTTCACTATTACGATGACTGTCATGCTTCTCACGTCCCAAAGTGAGGCGTGAAAAAGCATTTCACTAAGCCACCATAGTGTGGGTCGCAACACTGCATTGCCTGTAATTGCAATGAGTATTGTGACCACAACTCTTGGACTCTATTCATACTTTCCATTAGCATAGTAGAGTCACCTTGGCAGGTTCTTGAAATAAAAAAAGCTTTACTAGTTTTATTACAAATAAAAGAAAAAAGATGTAACTAAGGCAATAAAATTAAAAGAAATATTTATTTGTTCTTATATTCCATCATATTGTTTCGATTCTTCTACATTTTTTACAATTATTTCTGTGGGAATCACAAAAACATGTTACTATCATTTTCTAGGCTATTCGCATTTATTGCTAAATATGGATTAACTATTGTTAAAAGATAAAAATAGTAATCATATTTAGCGTATACTATACATCTACGAGTATATTCAACATAAAATTTGCCTGTTGTCAGGTCTTTTCTATAAAATCCTGACTGATAAATTTATCTTTTATCAAGAATCGGGTGATTGTGTCTGGAAAAAACAATTTCCTAACAGTATAATGAGAATAAGAATCACCGTGATATTTAGATTGGTTGTGTCCTTATAATATGATAATATAAAGTTCCACTTTATAGTTAAATACATTTATGGTCTTATAAGAAAATGTAAGTTTTCCTTGTAAGAAATAGATGATGTAAATTTTGACAATCGAAAATTTCATTCAATTTAAGATTATTACTATGTTATTATAACAAGTATGTAGTTAGCAAATATTACTATGTTTATGGGACATTTAGTTACCATATTACAGATTCAGTTTGAAATTCTATGACCATTTGTGAGTTGTATCAAGTTTTCATCAAATAATTTGTCTGTTAAAGAACCATAGCAAAATAATTTTCTTGGCAAAAATAATTCAAAAGATTTTTTGTTCATATTTCATTTATTCTTTTATTCTATTGAACCTTCAATTTATCGAGCAGTTTAACCTTCTATAGAATTAGAAAAGGTGAAATAAAATCACGAAATAACAGCCCTTTCACATACTGTGGGACAAATATACAGCTACGTCACGGTAAGATAGTATCGCGTGCCAAGATGTCGGCACGCAATACTAACCTGACAATTTATGCTGTAAGCGATGGCGATCTTTCGTCAATTAATATACCAACTACACTATTTCAGTAATAATAAAAATATAAGGTAGGACAAAACAAGCTTTATTGTACAGCGGTTTAAAGTTCAAAGTTAAATTAAAGTTTAAGAATTGTATTCAGTTTACGTTAAAGAGAATTTACATTTAACGACTATGCACAAACGCCGGTCTCATCCTTAAAAAGTTCTTCACGTCAACTTTTGAATGGACAAATCGACTGTAGAATGACAAAGTCATGGGTATTTTGAGAGTAAAAAATAATGTAAAAGAATTCATTTGATTCAAATAATAGTAAATAAAAAAAGAATTATTAGTTTTATTACACATTAACACATATAAATATGTAAATATACACATACATAAATACACAACATTTGCAATTTCATAACAAAGGGATTTAACCAGTAAAATAAGTTGTAGGTGAATAATAAATTAAGATGACAGGTAATGTTTTGGACCATTTTATTAAATGTAGGCCAAAGTTTTGCACAATTCATAGACATCGGCAAAGCATCCCATAGTCGTACAGCCTGTACAGTATACGACTTTTACTTTCGTAGAGTATGATACAGTAAGTTGGTACTACTAGTTCCAAAGATTCAGATAACCTCAAGGATCTTGAATATGTGTCACTGAGGAAAACAAAGCATCCCTTTAAATAAAGTGGAGTATACGGATGAAATTGAACACCATAAAGCATGGAATAAATATGAGCATTTGGTCGAAGGCATATTGAAAGCTACTTTCACAGGTTACAATATTCAGATACATGATATGATCTCTTGAATAGTGTATATTTCCATAATACAAATATAAATCTAATACAAAAGTTTTGAAGGTGCTCTAAGTACACAATGACGAAAAGTAGTAAGTCAAATAAATAGAGTCTCGGATAATATCATTAGACTGAAATGAATGCAGCTAATTTATAGTTATTGTGATAATTCATTACTACGCCATCTTTTACCTAAACATGACCTTAAATATTTATAGAACAGGTAAATAGAATTGTTAAACGGTAGCTCCTATTGCTGACGGTATCAATAAGCAAAAAGTTTTCTATAAATTTAACGGGCATTTTAGTTTCATTAAAGATATAAATGAAAAGAAGTTAAAAAGAAATTTTAAGATATTTGTTGATTTATATGAAATTATTTACTAAGGTTGTTAGTGATTACCGCTCGTCATTTGTTACTAGGCTTAAAAACGAGGAAGTAATAATTTCGTGGTCCTTGGTCAAAAGAAGTGAAATATTATTGAGCCAAGCGAAAAAAATGATATGAACCAGGACGATCCAGGCCCATTTCTACTTCAAACTTTTTATTTCAAGAAACATTTCATAACAAGTGATGCTTCATAGGTAGGTAACATCAATGTATTATGACATAACACTGACGGATCTTTTTTCAGATATTCTTGATCAGAAAAAAGCCGAAAATAATTTTACATAACGTCATCAGATTTCGACATTTTCTGTCGACATGACCTAATTGATACAGCAGTTCAACGAGGACAAGGTCTTAGGTAGCTTAGTCTTACTCTTGGGTTAAAAAAATCATCTTGGCAAGGCTTATGTGAAATTACATTATTAGGTATAAACTTATAACAAAATATTTTTAAATATCGATTTAATAAACAGATTTTTTAAAGGAATTCTCAACAAGATTCTTTTGACACCCATCCCTTCGACATTTAATAAGTAAAAGAAGCGTGGCGATGAGACTTCCAGACTTCTATGGGAGTGTTAAGAAAAGTAGCGAGTGGGGTCCAGGTCCACTCGCACGGGTTAAAAGGACGGTGTGGTGTTGAGTTGAGACGTTAACGGGGCTTAGGCTTTTGGGATTGGACGGAGAGGGAACGTTCGTGCAGACTGAACGTGTTCAATTGAGTGAATTTTCGTTTGACTGAGTAAATTAAAATGTATTACGTTGAAGATAGCAAAGCCTTTTATATATATTTTATAATCATTTATATGTATTTGTATACCGGTCTGAATATGATAAAAATTGTTGAGTAATTAGATGTAATCTCCTTATTATTTTTCCAAGCTTCTATTGAATATTGGTACCTTTAAAAGTGATAGTATTTGTCGTAACTCTTTGTAAGTCTCTGCAATGTGAGAATCGATTCATGACCGAGTGGGCTGTCTGAATGATCACCGGTAATGGTCCTGCTACACGATTATATCTTAGTGTTCAGCCATTTTGGGGTATTATATCGCAGTGCAGTGTGTATGAGTGTATGCCGTGTGCTTATGTGAAGAGGGTTTTAATGGGCTGGTCAGTTAGCAGGTCATCGCTTATTGCTGTTGAGTGCACGTGTAGACCTTGGGTTGGAATCCCGTGTTGAAGCGGTCTTTCTTTTAGGGAAAATACTAGTTAAAGAACTGAGTAATTGCGTTACTCAGACTAGAGTTAAATGGGTACCATCACATTTAGCAACTCATGTAGACATATATGTATAGATGATTGATGAGCCCTATTGCATATGTATTACGAGATACTTCTTGTAGATCTTATAGATCGATATAGATTCTTGTAGATCTTAGATCTTAGTGTTCTGCCATTTTGGGGTATTATATCGTAGTGCAGTGTATATGAGTGTATGCCGTGTGCTTATGTGAAGAGGGTTTTAATGGGCTGGTCAGTTAGCAGGTCATCGCTTATTGCTGTTGAGTGCACGTGTAGACCTTGGGTTGGAATCCCGTGTTGAAGCGGTCTTCGGTGTTATAGGATAGTAATACACTCGTGGTAAAGTGTTATAAGCGTATGACCCAGTGCTCCTGACCCTCTAGAGTTGAAGTTGATTGATTCACTCTAAGCTTAAGTGCACAACGTGGAGGCAAGAGTGATAAGCACCACCAATAGGAATGTTCTAAATTATTTCACAGTTTGTGACTTTGATTCCTTCTTATCTAAAATAGTGAGAGACCCACTATTTAGCCAGGTGTCGAGTGTAATAGTGTAACACGGAATCTGGTTTGACGTCAGACTTCCCCTTGCATTGAAGAGCGCTGGCTTTTAGGGAAAATACTAGTTAAAGAACTGAGTAATTGCGTTACTCAGACTAGAGTTAAATGGGTACCATCACATTTAGCAACTCATGTAGATATATATGTATAGATGATTGATGAACCCTATTGCATATGTATTACGAGATACTTATTTACTCGTTAAACGACATTAATGTGAGTGATGATTAAAAAACTTTGTTTTACGGCCTACACATCTCGTTCTGAGTAAATGAAGGAGTGAGAATTCATTGGTATTTATGAGGCAAGTAACGCCCAGAGCTGTAAACACAAGTGAAGGGTGGCTTTCAATTTAGCTTTCGAAGTATTTACAGTTAAATACATAATCGTAAAATAAAATCTTTGGAGAGATACCTCTGAAGGAACTTAGTTCTAATAATATCGGCTTATGCTTTACTTAAACAGCTTTTGTATTAGTCTAGATGGTCTTTGTATTTATGAGATAAGACATAATCTACGGAAAATCAGATAATTTTAAAATAGAAGCCAATTCACTTAAATTAGCTTTCTCTCTACGTTGATGCTTTGTAGATTTAAGTAGACACACAGTTTTTCTTAGTTTATAGATTACTAAGTATTTGTATGTTTTTTTAATTTAATTATTTCAAATGTACATTTCAATTCCAAAGTTATTAAATTCTTTTATTGATATTGTTTTATAGTCGAAGAAAATTCAAACGAAGTAAATTATATTAAGTTTAGTTATTTGAATGTAATTTAATTCAGCTATTAATATACAATATAAACAAAGAGATGTTACATGAGTAAAATATATGTTCGCTAGTCTATTTCTACTTATAAAAACCCGTTTTAAATTTAAATCTACTGTCTTGAAGCTGCCTTCGGTCTTAAATTACGTCCAACAATAAAGCAATTTGTCTTTATTCAGAAAACAAACGGATTTTCTTGACGATTTTGGATTGCTGTACGGGTTACGCATGAATTGGTTTCGCCACAGGCCGTTAAATTGTTTCTTATTTTGTACATTGTCATGATTTTTAAACCTTACTATTAGTATAGCAAATACATTTTTTAATGGAGTTGAAGTAAAGAACTTAGACTTTATTATACTCATACTTCATCATCATCATCTTAGCCGAAAGACGTCCACTGCTGGACATAGACCTTATACGTAGAAGTATAAATATTAAAATATTCTTGAAGCTTGACTCTAAAATAAGCATCAGTAAATTTGCCAATTTGACTGCCCCAGGATTTTAATTCGTTTTACATCCCTATACAACATCAAGTCGGATTATTGTCCGTTTAATATTGTTGTTGGAAATGTGCTCTATTAAGCATTATCTGAAAATTTTACTCACAATTCGTATTGAATAAGTAAACGTATGCGGAGTATACCAATAAGTTATTGAATCAACGTCGCATGACATGACTTCAGGTTTCATGTAATTTTTCAATTAAATTACAATACGTTTTCATAATAAGTTATGCTAGTTAACTGAAGCATAACAAGTAGAACAACACGTTTCCCTTACAAGTATGCGTATAGTATTTGAGAACTTGTGAAGAATAAGCGTTACTTACTAATAGGTGCAAAATAGTCTTTAGATAAAATCGATCTATGACCAACCTGGTTTTACCTATTTACTCAAACACCAGATATATTACGATCTTTTTTTTTGTTATTCTTATAAGTGACGATGCATTCATTAAATAATTAATATTAAAAAAAAGTTGTTAAAACCTTTTCTTTAATCACCAGAATGTTGACATTTGCCTGGCACTATAGACAAGTACGAACAAGTACAAGATGAAAAGTACGCTGTCATATTTACACCGATACACCTGTATATAAAGAATCTGATATTTTAAGTAAAAGTAAGTTTATCTAAAATCTAATTTTGTATAAAAGATATAGAGTATAAAGTAAGTCTGTAACCTCTTTTGTTTGCACGTGGCGGGAATTTAATGCAGGCTTTTGAACCCTGTCACCGCGTTTCAAATATTTTTTTCAGCGTGTATTTACAGCGTTGATACACAGTTTATACAACATACATGTAATTGGAATCTTGCGAGCTACTATGCATTTTTGTTATGTAATTGTATTGTGTTGCGTACGATTCATGAATTGTCTTCCTTAAATAATATTGTCTTCATCACGTAATCTGCCGCAGTGTTTAGGTCTGAATATTTTACTATCAGAGCTAACAAATTCTATGAAGGGAAATCTATATTAACATTCAGAGTGGGTATTTATTTTGAAATGTTAATCTATTATACTGTTTATTAATTATATTCCTATTCGAGCTTATAACTTTAACTATTTTCTAAGTGTGCACATATAAAAATCTAAGTCTAGATTCTGAATAGTTTATTGAACTTTTGTATAAATCTTATCAATTTAAGAACATCTAGTTAAAAAATATTTAGACTATTTATTTCGTTAAACATTTCCGCTTTAGATAAAAAAATTAACTGACAGTAAAACTTAAAAATTGTTCGATTTTTATATAAGACTAACCATTTTTAAACGTATATGTAGAAAAACTTCTCTGATCTTTTTTGAGAGAAAAGAGACAGAGAAATCAACTCTTTCGAAAGTTCTACAATTTTGACGTGACTTCGTCACTGTGTACGAACATTTAAGTTGTATATACGTCGGTAATATTATTTGTGTTATTAAAATCCTGATTTACGAATCGAAACTTACTGATATTTAATTTATAATTAGCATCATGTGCCAAATTAAGTTAATATTAATTTACCTAAAATTGTAACAATTATGTATTAAAAACCTTAGCAGTAATTATGAATTCCAATCTTAATAATTAATTAAAGTTAGCTAACTGTCAGGCTATGTACACAGCATAGATTTACAGATCTTAAGCCTGCCAAGCTTTCGAAACAAGTTCAATCAAAGATGTCAGATATTGCGAACTTGGATGTTTATTTTGATCGTTCATAATTTCAAGTCAACTAATTTTCTTTCAAGTTTTGGTAATCAATTTCTATAAATTTTAAAATTGCAAAATTCTACTCTTAAAAGATTTTCACGTTAGGATCTACTCTAGAAATGGAAGAGGCAGTAGTACTATTCCTAGTGTTAAGTAAATTAATATTGTTGCGTGAACCGTTAACCAAAGCAATACGTACATTTTTCTATAATATAATAATACAATTTCTGACGAGTAAAATACATATTGTTCCACCGAGGCCTTTGGAAGCAAAGAAGGGGTTGCAAAGAATAAAAGCTTTCTAAAGAATCATACACTTGTCTGGGTTGTGACGGGAAGGGTCGCTCCTCAGTCTGTCACGGTATCAGCGGACCGCTTAATACTTAAGGCAAAGATTTCATGTCAGACTGCATATATATCAGGGACGTTTATATATAACGTGAAAATAAAATCCAATAACTAGTTTTTGTGAAAGAATAGCATTTATTGTACCCGAACTTTGAATAAAGCAAGTGTAATTTTCTTTCAATATTTTTCTTCTACTAGTAAATCCATAAAAGTTTTTTAATTTTATGAGTAAATATATTATGCGGTAGATGGTGTATTGGTGCAAAAACCTTGTTATTTATCGAGAGACAACATTTGGACGACATATGCTTCTGAATGAAAATTCCAATTGATTTTGCCCGATAGTATGTATGTAAATAAATATTGATATTATTCAGTACGACACATACAAAATATGAAACAGTTTCAGAAATATATTGCAGGCATGATATATTGATAACCGATTATAGTCATCAAAGAGAACATTGACTTAAATACGTTATGAATATATGTAAATATTAATTTTCATTTTCTTCGTGTATCATGGTACCACAACGTACTGCTTATATTAAAGGTTTTCATTTTTTACTAACCGTTAACATAAGCGGTATACTGCCATTTTAATACATTGAATAACTCTTCAATGAATACTTAACATTCATTTTCATTAGCTATTTGAATACTGTACTGGTAAAGGTCTATTTTTTTAATATTCCCAGCATTTCATTCGGTTCCAATGAAGTAAAAGGGGACGGAATGTTTACAGTTGGCGACTTCTCAAATATTTGCTTACAACATCCCTGGAGAAAAGTTGTAGACAGCTAAAATAATATACAGAGAAAAAGGGCAACTTTCATCGTACACGTAAGCTATAACAGGCTAGGGACACAGAATACTTCACTATAGGTCTGAAAAGCAATGTCAAGCGAGTACAATATTGGCCAGCGGCAGAAGGATTATTAAAGACAATTGAATGGAACCTCTGTACATCTGTTAAAAGGGAGGAAGATGTTACCGGATAACTAATCCAATCTCATATTGGGCAGTGTTTGCAAATAACTGTAGTTATAATTGTTAGGTGACACTTGATTAATCGTGCAACAGTCTTGTGAATAAGTTGGCTCTGTGTCTAGATTTTTCGAAAGGTTTTTATACACTGTTATACCTACATGTTGATAGAGTTCTTATTAACTCGACTTGTTCGTTAAAACTGGAATCTGGATGGGAATGCTTTGTGGAAAAATTTAGAGAATAATGTTTTTCTCACTACAAAATTGTGCTTTAAATTTTGTTCTTACAATATACCTTAATGTACTTAACTAGGTGGGCGATAGATTAGCTAAAAGGTTGGTATTTAGGTAATAGGAACATTAGTGGCGAACTAAGCTGAAATTACTATCCATAGTAAAATGAACGTTGTTGTTTGGAATTTTGTTTGCTAATTATTATCATTAAAATACATGAATATGTTGTAGCTACTTAAGCTTAGGAATCATTTTATCAGCAATTTATTCATTGTGGACCTTACGTATGGCGCAGTGGCTTATTGAGCTGATTGTTGTGGGGTCGATCCTCACATGAAGCCACACTTTATATGATCCACAATTTTTTTCTGAATCTGTTCTTTGAATTCGTTTCGTGTATGTTTATAAAGCCTCCCGTAACACTAAAGAAACAAATTGATTTTTTAAAACAATTTCTCGCAGCTAATTTCTTGGTGTACACTAAGTCTATCTTAGTAAGTATGACTATGAGTACTTTGCTTAGCTTAGCCAAATTGAGTTTTGAAAGCACAATGAATAGCGTCTCAAGACACAGCAAGGCTTGTTTTGATGTTCATTCAAATAAAATTGAATTGCTGTGTTTATTTAGTTATATGGATTAGTATGTTATGCGTGTTGCCATGTAAACCTTGGAGTTATGAAATTTTGAAATTTGAATACATACTGAATTTCTCTTGCTCATAAACTGTTTAGGATGCACGTTTTAGTATTATGACAATCCAAAAGTGTTGAATAATTGTCTGAAGTATTTCTATTATATTCCTTATCGTTATAAGACCTCACACATCTCATGCTACGACCATTTCTATTTTCTCTCTCGTTTCGGTTTAGATTAAACAGGAAAGCGTTAGCTATGATTTTCTTCCTTATTTTTTACGATTAATCAGCTTTAATTTTTCTTCCGTAAGTAATAATTTAACCTGTAGTTAAAACTAGTAAGAATCAAAGTATAAATATAGTGCGAAATCGTTTCGAATATCATATTTTATTATTTTTATTTTGTATAAATAACTTACGAGTATCTAGTGACAGATCCTAAAAATTTAAAAGTTTAACAATGCCATATAACTAAAATACTTAAGATCCTCTTTAACATCAATATTACATATGAATGTGGACATGTATTTGCCAATTAGTCATTCTCAAAGTAGTAAAACGAAAAAAACAAAAGTATAAAACAGTTATTCTCAAAATTCTTTAATTGATACATGTAAGTATTTTGCAAATTCTCATTACATCATCAATTTTTAATCAATAAATCTAATTGCTCCACACAATTTAGAAGGAGGATTTTATACCTGACTTACTAATAACATACTATTTTATATGATAGGAAAAAATCACAGTTACCTAAACAATCTTTGATGTGTTCGTATACAAATGCTCGGCCGTATTTCAAAAACTCAGGATATTAAATATTTCATTCAACGTCAATATTGTTTTATTTCCGGACTATTCGACATAAAAGAAATGCTAAATAACTTTAAGCAGACGTAACATTCACAATGAATTTAGATAGCGGTAGTGAAAAGTAAAGACGTTGTAATAATATCTGTTGTGAATCTAAAACCTTTTATTTTGTATAAAAATACTAAGAGTTTTTTGTAAATCAGATCTAACTATAAATGACGATCAACATTCCGTCAACCATTGTAAGATTTTTAAAGAAAATAGAGACAAAAAGTATCGAAGTATAGTAAGTGTGATCCATAATTTATAGTTTCTTAGACCTGAAAGTCATCGTGATTCTTTAGAAAAGTGAGCATTATACCTGCTGATAACTTGCGGCTTGTAATCTCTTTATACTCAAGCACCTTATGAAACATTGCATCAGTAAACACTTTACGAAATGTATGCAAACCTTCTTCAGGAATGATTAATTTTTTATATTTCAACATTGTTCATATAATTGAGTTCAAGGTTTGTTGTTATTCTCCTAAGAAAACTTTGTCTGTTATGACACTTTCATCCAGAGTACTTTTATAGTTCTGAGTCAGATCATAAGAAAATGCTAGAATTATGGTAGTGAGTTTAATACTGGTCATATAAAACATTGTACGTGTATAAGAAATCGTAACTAGCACAAAAGCACTTTCACAACCTTTTTTATGATATAGGGTGGTAAACGAGTAGGCGGTTCTTCTGACCGCAAATGACCACCTACCACCGCACATGGACATCTTCAGATAAAATGAGTTGCACACGAACAAGTGCATTGCCCTCATAGTCCCTCCTCCGCAGAACCAGGGTGAGGATTTGGATTCTGGTAACCTTACTCACTCGGTAAAAAGCAATGAAAGAATATCGGTTTTGTGTGAGGTTGTTGTATCTATATATTCGGTCATGCCTGGCCCATTCCTGTCGAAGCATGGCTCTCTTACAACAGCTCTCTCTATAGTTTTAAGCCTATATAATACCTATATTATTGGACACTTGGCAGTTTACTAGAAGCGTGTATAAGTAAAATCTGAACAGGTGTTTAGGTTTCCATGTATCTCCTTTTTTTTATATTTTCAACACGAATAGGATTTGCAAATATCGCTTTTTAACAAATAAACTCCAAATTCATAATATGTTATAGTTACCTAGAATAATAATTGCATTGTTAGAATCAACTGAAGTGATTAACTTAGTTAAGAAATCTCATTTTACATTCAAAAATTAAAGGCTATGTTTACAGAATTTATTAACTAAATCATTTTCTTTTTAACTTATTAGTTAAATCACGGTTAAGGTATATTTCACATTAAGCTGTTGGTTTGCTTACTAATTGTATAATTTAAGTATGGAGACAACGTTCCAAGTTAACTGCTACTATAATTGTTAAGTGGATAACACTTTTTGGCAAACGAGACAGATTTACACAGCTATAACAACAAATTTCGTTCTTAGTGCTAAATAACTCTCAGGCATATGATAGATAGTTATTGGCTGTGTCAGCTGAAGGTTGCCAATAATTCTGTTGAATTTAGAATATAGATACATACAAATAATGATTGTTAGACAAATGATTAAATGATTATATTATTTGCCAAATGAAATCCTTTAAGTGGGTGTGAAAAAGCATCTTACTAGACCGCCATAGCGTGGATTGTCATACTGCATTGCCTGCATTCATAATGAATATAGCGATCACCACTCGGATAATGTTCACGCTTTCCATCGGGCAGATCCCCCTTTGGTAGGCTTTTATAAAAAATAAGTAATTAAAGTATCAACATACCATATTTGCAATTCACTGGCAGGAACATAGATACAAAATCTACTTGCTATTGTTCAATTACTGTTTCTACCGTTCATTAATATGTCGAAAAGAGATAGAAAGGAGGGTTTTTGTCCCGCCCCTGATTGAATTGACTTCACGTCGCCAGTAATAAGTCATTGTTAGGCTTCTCTAATTCGTCTTTCATTAATTTTGATCAAAGGCATCGTGTCATTGTCATATAAGTATGCTTATTTACTTACTACTATTATATACTAGTAGTGGTTAAACTAATTACGAAAAAGGTACTCATGCTGTTAGCTGTTATGGAAAATGCAAAGAGAACTTAGGCACAATATTATTAACAATCTATTTTATTTATAATCTTCAAACATTATGTGAACATGTACACGTAAATATAAATTATTAATATTTATTTTTCTCCAAATTTATGTAAGAAGTATTGTGTAGGTAGTGTATTTTTTATTTGATAATCTATATAGGTCTAACTCAGACGATTTCGCCACCACTCAAATGTTGACTAAAAGACAATGCCCTGGATATTCCTTAGAAAGTATGCTGATGTACAAAACTACATAAAGTTACGTAAATAATAATAAAAAATAACTTCATTCTAGTTAAACTGTCATAATCTAAAAGAAACAAAATCTTTAAAAAAATACTGAATTTAGTACAGAGCCGTGTCTAATACAATTTCATTAAGTTTCGGATAGACCATTTAAGTAGAAGTAGTCATATTCCATGTCCTTCAAGTGTCATAAGCCCGCATTAATTTTATATTAGACAGACGATCAAAAATTCTACACTCGATAGATTGGAAGTAGTCCAAAATCCAGTCGGAGTAATAATTATTTCATCAGTTCGTAGCAAACCCTACTCAATGTTTCAATACAAAAGAGAAACAGTTTATTTGATTGACAGGTCGATAAAGTGCGCCACATTTGCCACATTCTGGGTTCTGCGTTGTCCGCGGTGAATCGTGAAATGATTGATGATTATGGTATTTGCGAAAGTAAATAGCTTCACATTTTCTACCTGTATGTAAAACGAATAAATGGCAAGCGTTTTAACTGAAATTATTTTCAGATAGTTTTACCTTATGGCTTTTTACTTTATGCTTCTCATACTTTAAGCGTGAAGTTTTGTAATTAGGTTATAAAGCAGTAGTAGATCTAAATTTAGAATAAATTAATAACCGTTAATTTTAGAATTCGGAAACATTAATCAACAGTAATTCAGAAGTTTCAACTTAAACTAATTAGATTTGGTTTCTGTAGAATTAATATGAAATGAAAATATGTTTGCGGAATAAAAGAAAAAATTTATTAACGTTGAATATATATCACCAGTTTATCAAAAGGGATGACCAAAGTGGAATGGTATTGATAGAGTATGTGGTTTAATAAAGTTACATTAATAATTCATTAATCATAAATTTATGGGCATCGATGACAGAACCCTAGTGGTAACCACTTTATAATATCATCAAACTAATGGATTATTACAGTAAGTTAGGCAGTTCACTTTCCAAATTACGAAGTAAACTGTTCAAAACTAGGTGACTGCCCAAAGAAGTACTTTTTAATCAAGGTATATCTTGTAATTATTTTGTATTATTTCACAATAGTATCACGCAGCTCTAATGCCATGTAGGATGGTTATCGTGGCAAAGTTTATGTAAATCACTGATAACGAAGTTTTTTACTGGTGAAAGAATGTTATAAATCCGTTTAGTTTCTAATATGTAAAAGTGTGACAAACAAACAATCAAGCAAAGAAACTCACATTCGAATTCATCAATCAACAACATCTTTTTGTGTGGTGACGGATTATGAGTAAAGAGTGTCCCAACTTCCTTTCATCCCGTGGGTGTAGTAAGAGGCGACTAAGACAGTAGGCTACATAGGACAACATCACTGCAAAACGGAAGTAACTTGATAAAACTCCTAAAAAAGTCTGAACATCTGGCAAACGTGATATTATAGGCCAAAATCTCCTTTCAAAGGCTGTTGATGTGATGTGAATCATCAACAGCTTTTAATAGATCAATGCTGAATATAGATCTCTCCCTAGCATAGAGGTTTTGGCCTTTTAAACCACGATGGCCAGACGGGTTAGTAAAGAGTTTGTTTCAAGTTTTCCTTTTCTTTTGCAGTACTGTTGTCCTGAATAGTTTGCTTCCTTAGTCATGTGTCGTGACTCCTATGGGATGTGCAGGGGTAGTGACACTCCACATTTTAAATTCGTCACTCTTGCGATGCCCAGCCTGTGGATTCCGTGTTCCATGTACTGGCAGAATGCTTAGGGTAAGCGGAGCAGAGGCGTGACCTCATAGTGGCCATCAGAGTGGAAATGTTCTCGCTTGGTAACAAGATTACTTAGAGAAAGCTTGAAACGCCTGTGTCTTCTTCTACGAGCAAGTCATGCTTGCTAAGAAGATGGTAGAGTGGAACTAGGAGGGGTTTGGGATTGCAAATTGCAACTGCAAACCAGGCCTGGAACAGGCCCTTTTCACAGACGACTCAGAGAACGATCTCCGTCCTCCATAAGTGGCAGCTCGGGGGTGACACGTAAGGCTATTTGTCACCCCAGCAGAAGCAGGCCAGTGTGGTAGCGCGAAGCGCTACGGTAAACACATGTCTTTTGGGGGGGGGTAAAAAAAAACATCGTGGTTCCCATTTGGAAGGGGGTCATTTGCAAACCGTAGGTGGATGGCCTTAAGTACGTCAGGGTTACTCGGCTACTACTACTTGAGTTGATGTGCGATTTTTGATCGGTTCAAGTCAAACGTAACCACAAAAAGGCGATATCCGGGAGTTCTAAAAAAAAATTAATTTGTCATTTAATCCACGAAATAAATGATCATGAAATAGTTTATGAATCTTCAATATTATTTATTGGAAATTTATGTTATTATTGTTGTTAAATCAATAAATATTAATATACAATAAGTTAAAAAAAAGACGAATACTTAAGAAAAGAGACTATTCAAACAGTTCTTTTTATAAATTAAGCTTTTAAAAAGTACAACAACTTCAAAATATAGAAAACTATTAGCAGATTAGTTACAAGGATGTCGGACACACCCTAATATTTGTTATCGACGGATAATGGTTGGGTTTCACCGACATCATTATCCAAACACATTTATTTCGATTGCGACTAAAAGGGAAAACATTGGGAAATGTTCTATACGAAATAGAAAAGGTATTTGAAGAAACATTTGAGTTTAAATGAAAACATCGCTGATCACAATAACACCCCTTACACAGACATGTCACACTGAATAAAAGGTGATCTATGACGGTGAAAGTCTTCAAAATTACTTGTAAAACATTTCCACAAGAAAGAAAGAACGGTTCTTTTTAAAGAATTTATAAAAATTAAAAAAATAATAAAGTTAAACAAAACATAATGTATGAAAAAATATATATAAGTACGTGATCAAACTCTGTTTTAAGTTTTTAGATGAAACATTTGGAAAGCCAAATTTAAATGTAGTGTAATATCGAAAACTAAATTTTTTTATTAAAATTGAGACATGTTATGAGACAAAGTTACACGAAACAACTGCAAGAAACTTCTGAAAATCTTTGTTGATCTATTACAAGATATTTTATACAATGACAGCTTAAATTACACTGTTTAATGATTTAAAACAATGTATTTTAGATATTTTCACTTGTACTACGAAAATATTACGTCTCTTACCTCCATAAAAAGCTCAAGTGCCTTAAAAAATGTTCCTCGCTGGAGTACTCACATCCTTAGTTTTCTTTACAATATATTATTTAAAAGTAAGGTCCATTGTTATATTACAGAACATTCCAAATTTTTTCATGATACGCATGAAAAACGTCTAAGGTCATCTGAAGATTTCAAACTGAAAATGTCACCAAGTCCTACAACGTTATATGGTTGATATTTTCTGTTGAAGTTTTGCTTGTGGAATGTATTGCCAAGTCAGATTTACAGATGAGCGAATTAATTACTATTTCTCTTTTCTACTCAGTTTAATCATTTTCACATCAGAATAAATATTTTTAATGTAATAATTATTGATGGTCCACTTCTATTTATGAGTATAACTTTTATGTGAATAATTTGTATCCGCGTGTATTATCTGCTACCATCCGCGATGAATAATAAGACCAATTGGTGCTTTATTTTATTGCCTATATAAATATAAATATATATATATATATATATATATATATATATAATAAATAATACATTTTACAAAGTTATTCTACGACTTATTTCTCTTGATACTGACGGCGGGAAGGCAGATTTAAAAAAAAAATTGAACTATATGCTAGTTTAGGAAGATGAAGCTCTTTCGCCAACTTTGCTCCTTGATCCATCTAATACTTTCAATCACAAATATAATCTTTGGATTTCTTGCTTCAAATCACACCTAAAATCTACGATTTGTTATATCCTAACGTAGTTTACTTAACTTCTCGTGTTCTTGAGTATACATATCGACAAGTTCACTGACCACCATATCATCATGTCGTTAATTCTGTGTTAGGTGTAGTTTGAGACAACTTTATATTATATATAATATGTTAGTGTACGCATCTTAAGTAATCATTATTCATATTATATATGCTTTAAAACATACAAACCATATCAAGGGAAAAAGCTTAAGTTTTTATATATATGTAGTATGTATTTTTTAAACTTGTGGTGGGTGCTATTTGATTTTTCTTTGTAAAAGTTAGAGGTTGACTGGCAGATAAGGTCTACAGCATTAAATTCGCCTTTAGACTATTCACTTTGTACTATACATTTTAATAATTATACATATTTTTTATTTTCTTATTTACTATGATTTTTTATATTGACTTTTAGTTGAACTGAAGACCTTAAGTTATTTATATTACTTAAAAATACAAAGTAGATTGTAACTAACCTGGTTGGGCCCGGTGAGGTTCAGCCCGCAGGAGTTGCAGCGCAGACATTCCTCGTGGTAGTGATTGTTGTCATAGAGCGGTGATGGTTCTGTAAACATTGTATCGTATTAGTAAGGGTTATTTTTATAAGTTCTAATTTTAAAACTGATTTTGCATCGCTCTCAGTACTTTTTTGGAAAATCTGTGACGAGCTCTTATCGCTTACAACGTAAATGTAAACTTGTATTAGTTGATCTCTAGGCCGCCATAGCGTGGATTGCTATACTGCATTGTCTACATTCGTAATGAGTATGGCAATTCTTGGATTCTATTCCTGCTTTTCATTAGGGAGAGTAGAGTCACTCAGTTAGGCTTCTATTTAAAAAAAAGTTGAGATAAAAAGAAAAATAAGCAAAGTTTCGTATTTATAATAACGTTAGGAAGAAGCGCGACGATTAATCGTTTGTTTACACTTGATTTTCGGTTGAGATTGGCTCAAATCTCTACCCCCCTCATTACCCGTCAAAAAATTATTTCTATAGCCAAAATTTTGAGAAGTTACGTCAAAATAAAAGTTACATTTTTTAACTTACTTTGTTTGAAGAAACTATTACCTTCAAAGAAAGGTTAAAATATTACATTTAATATCATTATTTCATTAGAAATAACATATAACATAAACAGCATTGATAGTTGTTTGTTACTGTGGATTTATATCACTATAATAAGACATCAGGTAGTTAGCTCGTTGTCAATGTATCGTAATAGAGAAGTTGCATTTATGTCTTTGTCACGATTTGTGGAAGCTGTAGTATGGAATTCGGGATTTGAGAATTACCTTTTAACAGTAAACATCATCACATCAAGCGGAAGCTTAACGCTGTGTTCGATACGTTTAACATCTAATAGCTTTAACTTTTTTTCGCATATACTACATAAAAGTTCAACTTTTACGTAATTGCTTCGTCATTCCCTTGAGGGCATAATGCCCTGATTTTTTCAAAAGAATGCGATGATACTGTGGTAGTGAAAAAATTACAGGTATAATGCCCATTTTTCGGTCACGTGTTCTTTACTCGTTTTATTTTAATAGTATAAAAGGTATATTTGTGCAGTTAAATAAGTATAAGTAAATTAGTTTAGTAAAAACCAACGTGTGATGTACACAAGCTGTAGATTAAAGTCTTGTGTACGTCACGCACGTCGGTACACACCTACTTATATATTATTTATTAATGTCTGATTATTTTCAAAGTTGAAGAAAAAGTTTATAAGAATGAATACAAGTTCTTATTATCCACAGAGAATAATCTTCTTATAAGATGTAGAAAGATCGATGGTAATCAGAGTTATGAAGTGTAAGCGATTCTTAAACTAAGGAACTTCGCCTATAAAAGTTCTGGCTGAAACCCGCACGAGAATTGATATGGAAGTTAACTTGTAAACATGATATTTATATGTACAGGTATTTATGTATAAATTACATTCACATCCATACACTTTTCTGTTTCTGTGCCTTAAAGAGGTGATAACAAAATAACAAATTAATTCAATTTTACTAATAACTTGAAGTAGGTTAATATTTAAATAAGAATTAGAATCTGTAATACCAGTAATGTGCAAATATTAAAAAAAAGAAAACTTTCCTTCTTCCTATACCAGAACCCACAATTCAATGTCCAAAAATAATAAGAGTTGAAACACTTCCTTTACCACTTATAAAAATGACTCTTAAGAAAACAGATGGATCTTTTTGAGCCGAACCTTTGTCTTATAATTGAGTAATAAAAATTTCGTGAACTGCCTAAAATGGTCAGAGGAGAAAAATTAATTTGAATGTATAACAAGTTGAATCACAGCAGCGATAGGCTTTATTTAAAAGCTGAGGCTCGAAGCATGATATTGTTTTAAAAATATACCTTTACGGTCAACTTTAAATCAGTATTTCTTTATTTATTACTTTCTTACATGTAATCAACCAAATTAGCGGACGTTGAGGAAAAGCGACAAAAGCTTGTCACTGAGCTCGACTGGGTCCTGGGCCGCATTTCTCAATGGGGTCATGAGAATCTGGTCGAGTTCAACGCCAAGAAAACTCAGGCGTGCTCTGCCAAAAAGTCTCCATTCCTTCCCCTTCCTACTTTTTGGAACACTCAACTGCCATTGCAGGACAATCTCAGTATCCTGGGTATGGGTATGTTAGCCGGGACCTCAATCTGCGAGAATATATTGAAAGCGTTACTAAGGCGGCCTCGCGGAAGCTGAGTATACTGAACAGAGTGAAACGGTTCTTTGCGCCTGAGCATCTGTGTCTTCTCTATAAGACCTAGGTACGCTCCTGCGTGGAGTACTGTTCTCATCATTACGATGGATCCGCGCAGTATTTGTTGGACACTTTGGATCGGTTACAGAGGCGAGCAGTCCGGATTATCAACAACCCGAAAGTCAGTGAATCCCTTAAGTCTCTGCGGTTGCAAAGAGATGTCGCCGCTATGGTAGTCCTCTATTGTCTTTATCATGGAGAGTGTTCTGATGAGCTCTGCCAACTGATCCCATCCTCTCCGTTCCTCTATAGGACAACTCGTGCTGGCTTTCGAAGTCCCCGTTTCAGAATGGTAGACATACGCTCCCGAACTAAACGGTTCGGTTCTTCCTTCCTGTGCAGATCAGTTAAAGCCTGGAATTCATTACCAGCGCACGTTTTTCCCTCCCACTACGATCCCGGGTCCTTTAAGCGGGGCGTGAAAAAGCATCTCATTAGGGCGCCATAGCATGGGTCGCCATATTACACTGCCGTCATTTGCGGTGAGTATGGCGACCACCGCTCTTGGATTTTATTCATGCTTTCCATCAGGCAGAAAAAAAAAATCTTCAATAGGCTGAAGCAACTAAGCAAGATACTCTTTAAGGGCTGCTCTGCAACTACTGATATTTTCTAAAGACACCTGGTTGTGGTCTAAAAATCCTAGTACAGAAACGTTGCGTAAGTTAAGGGCCTTTGGAAAAGAGATTACCATACAGTATGCATGTTATATGGTTTTAAAAAGAGAGGAGGAGTAGGTGAGCAGTTTGACCAGAAAATATGAATGTGCAATAAAAGCGAAAGGAAAATTCTCTTTTGGCATCAAGCCTAAAGGCATCGTGATGTGGTTTGGCAATTTGCCAAGAATTCAGACTCCACATTCTAAGTTTAAGTTTTTGACGAGTCCCGTTAAAAAAATTGACAGTTAGTTATTCTTAACATATTTCAGACACTCTCCAAATACGTTACTGATCAACGTAGATATAAAAAGATATACTTGACAGTTCTTGAATTCAGAATTTTACCATGTTATTCACAAGAAAACAATTTTGTTACATAAGTGTTGGTGTTTGATTTGTTAAGTTATTTAACATTTTACTGCCAATCGAGAGGCTATGTTATAAATAGTTATCTTTTAAGTGTATTTAAAAGCACAAATTTGATGATTAGAGTACATTAAATGATTATTAATTTTGTATTAGGTAGTTCTAACACATCTGAGTCTCTTTTTTCACATACATTTTAAATTTAACAAACTAATAAATGCCAAATACGTAAAAAGAACGACATCAGAAGTATTATAATCAATTTACAAGTCAATAAATTGTGGAAGTTATTAAAGGGTTATTTACCAATATTACCAATAGTAATAAAACAAAGTTGTTACAGTTTCGAAATTGAAATATTAAACGGTCGACATAGAAACAAACCATAATTAATATGATCACAGTAGATGCTATAAAGTCGGTGCTAAATAAGTATTTTCATGTTTTTATTGCAAACGAAGTATATGGCTGCGATAATATTGACATTACGAGTTGCCATAATAATGTTGTTTCAATATTCTATGAGTTTATCGTTTTCGTCAGTTATAGCTATAAGATGTTGTTATTAAACGGACACTAAGCGTGTCAATATTAAATTTGGTGTTTTGCTTTCATATAAAAATATTTTGACTGAGTTACAAAACAAGAATATAACTGTATTGATGTAATAGAGGCCTCATCGAGGCGTCATCAACAACCTTTGATAGTAGGCCAGTCAGGTGGTATAGAGTTTGTTTCAAGATTTTCTTTACTTTTCTGTCAGAATACAGTATACTACACAGTAAATTTTATTATAATTATTAATTAGTTTTAGAACTTTATGTGTTAATTGTATGACCACATTTTAAAGCTGAACAACAACCAAGGAATTACAGGGAAAGCCTTTATTTGCGTCTAAATTTAATTACATGGACAGCTGATAGTTCAAATATTCCTGAAATTGTGAGGCTACAGAAACGCTTATGTGTACAAAACTACATTTTATGTTACGGTACGCTGGCTGCATTTATTTTAAATTGCTACCTCTATTAAGTGTCCGAATATTTTGATGGCAAATCAGAAATGGAAATTTTCTTACGGTGAAGTAATAGTAACTTTGTTACGAGTTTTATTACTGTAATATCATACTTTTTTATTTCTATGCCGTCTGTATATTTTTTGGGGGTTTGTTGTCATTGCAAAGCGGTCGAGTATTGTAAAAAAAATTTTAAAGTAAGCCGTTTTTTACGTTTAAATACGTTTCACAAAATAAATAAATAGTTTTGGACACCTGACACACAACGCCATCTAACCTCAAATTAAGTAATAAGCTTATAATAAGAAAGCTCAATTGACGCATCAAATACTTATATACTTTTTTGATACATATTATACATGCTATACACAGAAAACACCCAAAGTTCGAAACAAATATTTGCAGATCGCACAAACAATTGATTTGATCCGGGTATCGAACCCGAGACTTCAGCATAGCAGTCGCATTCGCTATCGCTGCGCCATCGAGGCAATAAATGGTTCAATTATCCTTTATAAATATTTTTGTCGCTCTTAAAAAGTTCACAACATTCACATGTACAAATATCTAATTTAATAATTAAATTATTCGAATATAATCAAGAATATCTACGTAACAATAAAAATGTGAAAGTGAGTGTCCAGTGTATGGGTAAAAGGTACTTATTTAGTAAAAGTGAAAAAGGTGCCCGATTGACTGAACAATTCTACTAAGGAAGAAGACATATGTATAAACTCTTTTTTTAATTAAAAGTTAAATCTCATAAACATCATTTAAAAACGTATTCCTTAACTAAAAAGTGACATGAAAAACATTATACGTAAATAAATAAATATTTATTACGTATATTAATTACGACTCCGTTAAAGACAAAAATGCTACCAGAATAAGTCAAATAATAAAAAAATTCCTTTATACAATTAACACATACACTAGTGACCCCATAACTCGTTCTATGGGTTGATTTATAGTCAACAATAATTTAATTAGAACACTACGCAGTCCCTTAGTGAGTATTTCATATTTGGATCAACGTTTATGTGGCCCCTTATTTTCAATTTACATGCAAACTAAATTGGTTTATTTTTATAGTAAAATCATAAATAGGTCAAATATATAGATACTGTCTGAATGTTAAACTTTATCAGGATATATCATCATATAATACGAGATTTTCATTCTTATTAAATGTTTATAAAGAGCTTCATCGAAGTTTAGGCTAATGATAATAATAATACTCAGTTATATTTAATTTAACATTGATTCATTCATGCTTCGAGTTTTATTTATCATCTGTTACACTAATACATATCTGGAGAATGTAGTAGACAAAACTGTTACAAATTAAAATGATCAAAATATATTACACACATTATATCTCAACATTTTTAAAACAACAGTAACTCGTTAACCATTTGATAAACAAAAAACCAATAACCACACACATCTTCTTCCAAAATCGAGTAAAAACTATCGCGAAGAAACTGACAACCTTTAACACAGTTTTCTCGTGCTATAAAAGTGAATTTTAGATTACAATTGTTGTAAAGGAGATTTGAAGACCATAGAAAAGTTTACAAACAAACAACACGGAACGGGAATTGTGGAGTTTCCATAACCATTGAAATAACGTTAGCTCGCTTGTAGGAGCACCTCAGAGCTTTATAATATCTATGAACCCGTCTCGACTATCAAAGGGCTTTCATCTCTTTGTAGTATTTCAGTAGGGCGAACAATTATATCAAAGGGACTTTATTCTGAACCTGATTGCTAAAAGAAAGTAGGCGATGGGGACAGGTACTCCCTGAATTTATTTGTATTTAATTCAATTCCTTTTAAGGTCTTAGTGATTGGCATAGATTTCATGAAAATTATATAAAAATGTTCGTCAATATATTTTTCTGGAAATTTGGGTCTACTTTATAAATTATATTGTTAATGTTTACAGAATATATCTTATATGTAGAGTCATCGGAGTTAACATAAACTTCTAAAATAGGTCATTTTCGATACGTTATTCGATACATAATTTAAGTAAGATATTTAATAAACATCTATATAATCTATGTGTGTAATGTATTTAACGTCAGTACTCACCATGTTATTATTTCGATCAATCGCGTATGTTACAAAATTTAATTGTCTCTACGTCTATTAAGATAATATATTATTTTTACACTAACATTTATTTACGATACAATAACTACTTGGTGTTTTGTTTTTTACAGCACACTTTCTACAGGTTATATTTGGTCTCTTGTAAATATTGTTATTCAACAATATCACACTCTACTATCCTTTTACCTGCTTTTCACATAGCTATGTTCACATCACGGACATAAATTTATCATTAAAATATATTATTCTCTCAACTGTACAAACTGAGTTTTGATAAAAAGTTAACAACACAAAATGAGATTCTTCAAACAACTATTTAAATATTTTATATGAAAATGAGTTTCGTTGTCACGTCTACTTTGAAAATATACCGAAAAATATTTTATCGCAATTCTAGGCTGTCAATGTTTCAATATTTGAGGTTATTCGTTGTGTACGGCACGTCACTTTCGTACTAGTAAACATGGCAGCATTCGCAACAGATGACAGGGCGCGGGCGGGCGAGCCTGCGCCGGGGGCTCGCGTTCATCTCATCTCGATCAGGTCCGCGCGATCGCGCTGCCAGTTTAAAGTGGCCGGCCTATACCGTTCACAACCGGTAGTGGCGCCACTAGACTCGCTCCACTCCCATGATAAAGAGGGATTTTCAACCGTCAACTCTCTCCTTCTTGTCGGTAAAACAGGGTTGTGGGACAGAGACAAACGAGCAAGGTGTGAATCGATTGGCTGATGAAAAGGGGCGGGGGTTGAGCACGTGGCAATGACTATTGTCAGTGAGTAGTGCTCGTATAGCGATTGAGTTTACTGTTGTAATGCGTTTCACGTCCCGCAAAAGCCCTTTAGCGCGTGTTAGCTGAAAGTTGTACATCGCCGGCTGGTGATAACTTTAATCAACTTTGTACCAATTTTGCTTTACCTTATTTTGTAAACAAATTAGATTTTCACAGGACGTTATTTTTCATTTTACTTTCGATTTGTTTGCATTATTAATTGGTAGGATTGGTTAGTATAAATGTAAATTATATTAAAAGTAGCTATTAAATGAAAGTAGGTATTAAAAAAACTTACCAGTTTGAGTACTAGAATCGAAGAACGTGCTGGTGGTCTCAACGGTCATAGTGCCGATGGTCCCGTCGAGTATTTGCGTAGACGAATCGCGGCGACCCCTAGCTCGCATGCAGGCATCATCACTTTGTGAACTTTGTCTTCGAAAATTCCTACATCTAATCATTTCCTCAGTTGTTGACTGCCGCCGGAACCCACGGGCTATAAGGATTTCTTCTGTCGTAGATTGTCTACGTATCATTGTCCTCTCAGGTGGTCGTGCACAAGGACTAGGATCACGGCTTGAGCATGAACTAGATTCGGGACTTCGTGCTCGACCCATGCGGGCACATGAAGCTTGTCTTCTTAAACGACTTCGGCGCCGTGCTGCTGACGGACTTAATTCACCGCCACCAGCACGATCGGGGCTTAGCTGTGAGCGCTCTCTACGTGGTCTTGCTGCCGAATCAGGGCTTAATGAGTCTCTGCGGGCCCTTCCTTCGTCATCAGGTCCTAAGGATGGTCCTGAATCTCTTCGTCTCGTGCCTGGGGGGCCCACTGGATCATCGAAAGCAGTAGCTTGCCTTTGAAGTCGACCTAGTCGTCTTTCAGGACTTGCTGCAGCTCGAGAATCTCTTCTAGTCCTACCACACTGAGTGGTCGAGTCTCGACGACCGCCTAAGTTAGGGGGAGTGCGGCCGCCAGGTGTGACTTGAGTTGCTTGAGCTGATTGTGTTGTTTGTGAAGTTTGGGCAGTTTGCGTAGCGTTACTAGGTGTCGTAGGTGAAGTAGGTGAGGGAGTCACAGCAGATGTTATAATCGTAGGCATAGTCATAATTGGTTGACATTCTCCGTCAGAACGACTTGGTTCATGAATGGCTACTATTGTTACTGATGGCATTTGAGTTGATGGTCCAGGATCAGAAGACACATCTACAAATGACGGTGGTGCTGGTGTAGGAGGCGAAGCACGTCTTTTTCTATGTGTAGCGACAATTCTTGGTGGTTGTGCTACAACAGAGTCCCTGCGATGACGGTACCCGTCTACAGAATCTCGACGTTCTTTATTTTCTTCACCAGACCCACGTCTTTTGATACGTCTTTCTCTGGTGGGCATGACTGTGGTTGAATCTTTTCTGTCAAAGTTATACGTTGGAAACTCTGAGCGAAAATCTTGTGGAGCTGCTTTTGAGTCACGCCGTTTGGAGGCCATGGATTTAATACCAGAGTCAGCAGATGAGTCACGTCTGCGACGTGGAGGTGGCTCGTGACGTGCCCAGGGCAAGGAGCGAGCGAGATCTGCCAAGGTTTCTCGTCGAGAAAGTGGTGCACGCTGACGACGGGGTGCACTACCTCCTCCACCCCACTCGCGCAGAATATCAGTTAATTGTGCCAAGGATGAACGACGGCGCCGAGGTCCACCTGCCAAGAAATGGTTTTAATTTAACACATATTTCTGCAAAATTTTTATCGTTCGCTGTTTCGTTTTACTTTTTTGAAAAATTAAATTGGTGAGCTGGTGTAAGCATATGTAAAATTGAGTTTGAATATACCTCTGGGTTGATTTTCGACGTCTGGTTCTGGTGGCGATAGACAGGAAACTTGAGCAGCGGAGTCTCTCCGACTGCCAAGTCTCTGTCTTAACGTTGACTCTTCTAAAGTGGACCTGGTGAGCTCGTCCCACCCGTTGCCTCCAGCCCACACAAGTCCAACTTGATGTGAGAGTATCGGTAGGTTGCAAACGAAACATATTGCTGTCATGGTCCTGTCAAAAGTAAAAACAAAATCAAAATCACTTCATAAAAATGTTTTTGAATGTGCCTATTAAAGAAAACTTCTATCAGCACTCACGACTTGTTGTTACTAAAATTTATAGCACGATACATGACTGAAGCTCGTCTGATCGGAAGTCGGTGTGAATAAGCGTGAAGCGATATATCGTGCCCTTGTGTTCGCATCACCGGGCTGATAACCGAACTACCGATATTAAGTAATAACCACTCCCTTTGCTGTTTACGCGAATAACATTATCAATAAACAATTGATGCGATACTATAATATTCTCGTTGGATTATAATTGTATTGATTATCAGCGACAAAGAATTACAGTTGTGTATTACATATTTTGCCTACACCACGTTTACTCGTGTGAGAAAAGCTTAGGTATTTTGTAGCTTCTGAGATTGTAATTGTAATAATACGGGTATTATTCGACGCATGATATTTCGATAATACCTATCTACCGGCTATTCGGATGAATGCATTTTACTTGGTGTGACTAAGAAATGAGCAAAGCGGTGTTAATGTTATTGAAGTGGAAACGGGGAATGTGTTCACTCAGTTTGAAATCTCCCTACAATGAGATCCAATTTACCCGTAAACCCAAAGTATTTTGTTGTACACAAGTCTGTACATGAGATACAACGGTCAATAGACCGAAATTCCAATCATATATATACATAGTTAGATTTCAACGAATTACTTAAAATACACGGAGAAATTGTACCTTTGCTATATAACATATTTGGTTTTATTGACAATTTATTGACGGCACCATTTAATAAATAATTCAATCAATAGATTTTCTCCTGAAAATAACTAATTTGATAAAAATATAAACATTAAATTTATATTTTCTAATTATGAAAATGAGAATGTCTGTGAGAATTTCTGTAAGTATGTGTATATTAATTTTATATACCTAATTTAGTTATCAATAAAAAATTTTGACTTGAAAATATAGAATTTGTAAATGAGAAGAAAAGCAAATTCTTACATATTTATTAAACGGTACCAAATTTATAATGTAAATTTATATATTAGCTTCATGTCTACCTACTTTGTTAAAAACTTTAACTAGAGTAGTTTATAATATTGTATATGTGTAGACACAAGTCAATTGTTGGTGTGCTACACACCAAGAAAAAAACAAAGAAATAGGCTCTTTAATCTTCTATTTTAAACGAAAAGTCTAGTGAAAGTTTTTAAGTTACCAATTTAGTTCCAATTTAAATAATAATTAATTTTACTTATATGTGATTATGGTGCTATTATTTACGTGCTAATTCATGTAAACTATATTTCAAAAATTATTAATATAATTTTGGTGGTCTATTTACTCTACTAGAGTTCAAAATTAAACCTTATTTCTATATCTAAGATTACAGTGCTTTTAAAGTTTTGATATTATTGTTAACTGTGATTATTTGTTTAAGCTGAATGTGCTATAATTCTGTGTATTTGTTACGTAATCGATGGTGCAAGTGAATGATTATATTCTAACTTTTCAATATAACTTAGAAGTAGTAGTTTTTCTGACTCAGCCAACTGAGCCTTTTCTCAAACTAGGTTGGGATCGGCTTTAAGTCTATTATGAAACGGCTGAACTTCGATTATTTACGTGAAGTGAGTGCCATCCTACCTCCACAACCCAACTATTAGGCGATATCAAAGTTTTGTAGATATACTGTTGTCGGACTTTTAGAACTCCAACTTAATATATCAGATGTTTTTTTTTGAGCTGCAAGAAAATTTATTTTTTTCACTAGAAGTGTCGAAGGTTGTGTTCGATAGTTCCATAAGTCACTCTTGTTGAAACTTGAATACTAGAATTTCAACAATATGAGGGTGAGTGGTAAGCACGAATATATGTAATAGGGGGGCACTAGAAGAAATTTCGGGATTTACTCGAGCACAGCAGATTAATATAAGGAGTAGTACCTTTCTGTTGAATATCTCTAACATATTTGAACTTTACATTTAAAACATAACAGCTACGGCAGCCCATAAAATTATCAAACAAAAAATCATTAGCTCAAAATACTCGAGCGTGTAAGATTAAGGCAAGTTAGGTTAATTACATGTCGAAAAGTGTGTATTTTAATAATCTGACGATTTGATCGTGACTAAAAGTGGGCGTATCCCAAAGTTTCAAAAAAAAAACAATCATAACCTTATCATTCACGAACGTGGACATTTTTTTTTACTTTGAAGAGTTTGAAGAAAACAACACAAGAAACATTTTTTAAACGTCTACGTGCCTTTGTCATATTTTGTAATGAAATAAAGAAACCAGAGAATAAAATATTTCAAACAGTTAGATTAAAAATACCCCGCAAAATGATCGTCAAATGTTTGGCTAGTGTGACAAGAACATCAAGCTAAATCGTCTGCGTAAAAATCTGACACGCTCTAGTTTTGGAAATGGAAATTATTGCTAGGTACATTTTCTAAAAATCGTTACAAGGTTTTACAACTTTCAAATCAACAGACTTTTGAATAAAGGCATTTATAGCATCAAATTAATATATTCTCTAAGTATTTTATGCAATCGAATATTTTTATTTTTGGTTTTCTCCTTATACATTTTTGAAAGCATGTAGACACTTTTCTAGAAACAATATACAAAATTAAATCACTCTATAACTTCATCATCATCATGATGCTCGAGTAAATCCACATTTAGCATCAAACGCTCCTCGACTATAAGACATAATATTAATAAAATACTTAATTAAAAAGTGCTATTCAGCATTCTAAATTTGTTTTTCTTTGAAATGAAATTTTCTAAATTTTACAAGTACTTAAAACGATCGGGGATTTTTTTAGTTTTTGAGGACTATTTACCTTCTGTGACTTAAGAGGGACGAAAAAAACAAAATCAACTGGCTATGAATTCAATGGAAATAATAGAATCGAATGACTACTAATGTAATAATCATCACTTCAGACACAGAGCGTTTGTCTTGCTCAACATTTGCTTGATCTATGGACTTCCCAGAAGATTAGCTGAAGGAGTGGAATGATTACTTATTGTTAATAGTTTTTATAAAGACTATCTACCAAAGGAATATACCACTAAGACGAACAGAAAGCTATTTCTCTTGGTGGCAGAAAAAAAATACATTTGTGTTTAGTTTCCATTATTTGTTGTTGTTTGCTTGTTTTTTATTTCAAGTAATATATTGCTATTTTATCGTATTTTGTTTAATGGCAGGCAAAAATATGGTTGTTTATATATTTAAAAATTTACTAGATTCCTTATTATTCGGATATTTATCAACATAATAAGAAGCTTAGAACTAATGCTCAACTCATGCATTACCCTGATCATAGTTTACCCTTGCAGTCAAAAGCATATTGCCCTTGGATACATACGTGCGAACATACCATAGGTAACATCCATGCTGGGATTTTATTTATTCTACGTGTAATTAAATTCAGGTTTCAAAATTTCATGCTTGTTAGTAACTTTCATGCTTGGATGAATTTAACTCATGCTTCTTTTCCAAGGACCTGTAATGGCGTAGACGAGGTGAGGGGGACTGAGGCATGTCGAAAGCCGGGTCATTTGGGGACAAGGCGCTAACTGAGGGTAATTCCCACATAGATTATCACATCAAACACTTTGTACATCTGAAACAATAGGTAAAAATATGTTAGTCGCAGAATAGAGGTATTTTTGCACAGTTAGAATTACATTTAATAGAAATAAAATTAGCAAAAAAAGTGCTAAAGTAGTTGAATCAACAACAGTAAAAATTAGCGTAGGAAATAATACAGTTTTGCAAGTTATCAAATATGCAAAACACCAGATTCGCAAATTATAAAATACTAAAGTCAATATTGTTAAAACGAACCGATAATTTCTCTACTGGTAATCCCATTAATATCGTTAAGAATATGAGTATGTATGTGCCTACCGATTGAAAATTTAAAATAATTTTGATTTTGAACTTGTTATTATGTGTCATTTTATTAAGAGTATATTTGTATTTAGTTTGATCGCAACGTTATTCTGTATTGTCAAACTAAATAATATATAACTAAACTTTGTTATTAAATTGTCATTATCCATCTCAACGTCAACGGTTCTAAATGTGACATGTTTGCTTTTCCTTTCTACTTAATAATGCACGGTGTAAATGGAAAAGCTGTGTTCTTTGTCTTAAAGTACCGAATTAGATTCGTACATTCAAATGTCAACTTGCGAAGTGGCTTTAGACGTATGATAATTTATAAGTCTTACTTTGGTCACTTCAGAATAACATAGCGACAAACTGGAACAACTTTTAGTACTTATGATTTTCAAGAAACCTTCCGCTGAGTTCTCTCACGAAGTTTTCTTACCAATTCATAGATGGCGGCACGGCTACTACCATTACTGATTGTTTAACTTACTATCGCTGTAAATAGGTGGCGCTTAAATTAAGTTACTGGTAAAATACAGTTTATAATTAAATTTGTTCTTTGTGGTGTATTGAGTATTTCAATAAATTAAATGTTATGAGTATTACATGAACTCTGTACTTAGTGCAATATCCCTTTTCTTTTATTAAATCGAATATGGAGAGTTTTATGAAGCTCAGTTTAAAAAGTATTTTAACCTAAAGCTACATAATTTAATATTAACTCCTAAAAGTAGATGGTAATTACTGGAAACGAAGTTGGGTCACCGTCGAGTATTGAACGAAGGTTAAGGGTTTACAGTTACTTTACACTTTAAATATATTTAATTACCTACTCAAAATAGTTTTTTTCATGTACCAATCCATACCGACATAACCGTCATAATAGTTAAGCCAAAGGCAAAACAGGGTGTTGATCAAACTAATTTAAAGGTTGTGCTACATACATAATATTTTATGATATGTTGACTGATTTCACAATAACCAATTAATTAGTCTATTTGCACCGTCCTTTTCTCTTATAACATTTTAGGAATTTTAACGTCCCTCTCTAGACATTAACTAAGAGTACCCTGTATTATTATTGTGTTATATTTACAAATATGCTTAGGTATTATTTTCGTTAGTTAACAAAACATACAATAATAGTTTCTTAAAGAAAGAGGTTTGTGTTGTGTTTAACATGATAAAAATATAAGACAAACGACTCTCGTCATTACTTATCTTTTTTTGTGCATGAGAAGTTGATAAATTAAAACTTTACAAAAAAAAATGTTATAATTAAATTTATTTAACTTAGAAACACGGCCATGGCCCTCAGGGTGTCAGTTTGGATTAATTAAAATTTATGAATTTTGCGTAATTCGATTACCATAGGGTAAGAATTACTCAAAATATACTAATGTGTATATGAATAGGAACTAATGTAATTTGAAATATTTTTAATTCTTCGATAAACCCGTCTCAGATATCAGAGATTTAACATTAAATAAATGCAAACACTAATATAAACAGCAATGAGATTACAGTGTACATTGATATTGTGTATAGAAGCAAATTATATTGCGATTTAACATAGCAAAAGCCGAGCTCCATTCCACTCCTGAGAACTAAATAACTTGAAACGGGAAACATAATTGCTAGTAAAGAGTGGCTCAGACTTCATACAGCGTAACCAATTAGACATTTTACAAGTCGTATTCAATGTGCTTCTCAGGTATTTTCTCAATTAATTTTCATGTAAACCTGTACTCTTTGTACGAAGCCCGCAGCACTCATAAAGGTGGGCTTTATTTGCTTCACCGTAATTTCAGAATAATAGCATTTAGTGTACAAAATTATTTTCTCAAGTGGTTGCTTTTAAGTCGTTAATATTTTAGAGAATATTACTTGAACAAACGGGAATGTTGTTCAATTTAGATTGGTTTTTGATTGATGAGGACGGGTAAAGTTTTAAATGAATTTTGTTGCGTACGTCCCGTTTGCCCCGCGGCTGCTAGGCGTATCCCGCGGCCCTTTCATTCAATTAGGCTCCTGCAAATAATTCTCTTTTTGTAACGACATATTTCAGAATGACGAATCCATTACGGTGTAATGATATTTAGTGGCAGATTTCATAACGATGGACGGTGATTTTTCTGCAAAAATATAGGATACATCTACGGAATTTACATTGGACAATGAGTAGTTACTTTATTCTACTCATTAGCGGTCCGCCCCAGTTTCACACGGGTGAGGATGTTAATTTTTAACCATTTTGGAATAAAGATATGCCGGACAAAAATAATTTTTGTTTTCAGATTACTATTTACTATTTTATTTACAACATTTTATTTTATTATCCATAAAACTATTTTTGTTTGTACTCAAGTATTTCATTTTTAAAATGTTTCTATTATTGTTTAATAATGTATATATACATATATATTTCATTTTGTTGTAGTTCGATTATCAAACTAAAATAATAATTGTAAGCGTAAAACTTACATACATTTTTCGAACACTTTGAGATAAATAAAATGGTTACTTGCAAACACACTATAAAACTTTCGTTATTCAATTTGCTCAAATATTTAAAATAAAAAACGAAGTCTTGAACTCAAAATGGCAAAGTCTTTGTCAATTTGTATTGTTTACAACGTTTTACATGTATAAATACTCGTAGAGACCAATTTTCATTCTCTTTTGTTTTTTTTTATCTGTGCGTAAATATCCCTGGACACCACTTGTTTACCATTATGTCGGTCTCAAATCGACCAAAAATCGCACGCCATCTCGGGTACTATTAGTTTGGGAACCAGGTGTACCCCATTC
This sequence comes from Hypercompe scribonia, assembly GCA_949316085.1. Classification (NCBI taxonomy): domain Eukaryota; kingdom Metazoa; phylum Arthropoda; class Insecta; order Lepidoptera; family Erebidae; genus Hypercompe; species Hypercompe scribonia. The sequence goes on along the minus strand of OX438981.1, from coordinate 8,802,033 downwards.
CTGTGTGGGAGGTGCGCACGCTCCGTGGAGCGCACCCCAGCCATGGCCCTCTGGGTTGCCTCACGGTGCAACTTGCCACACGCCATCATAAGCGTGTCGTCCGCATAGCACTTGACGCTGACACCATCTAAGAAGGCACCGTGAAGCACCTAATCACAGCCAATTCCGCAGGAGTGGCCGTAAGACCGACCCCTGCGGAATACCGCACGACATTTTATGTCGACCGAGTTCCCTAAGTTTCTTTTAATATTTTATATTATATTTTATTTATAAATTGTTCGTTGCTTTATGTATTTACTTTTCTAAGGGTTTAATTTTTGTCCTTTTATCATTTTTTACGTAGCTTACGTTATTTAAGACTTTGTATTATTTTTTTGGAGCTGCTAGATCAAGTACCTCGTTGGTATAGCAGTTAACGGTTAGCGTATGTAATTACCGACCAAGAGGTCTCGAGTACGATTTTCGGGTCGGGTGAGAAAATTGTTTTACTGATTATAGAAATGATTAACAGAAGTCTGAGGCTTGAAAGTTGGGAATTTAACTCCTGTGCCTCGCAGCGCACGTAAAACCCCGACGGCTTTACGTGCGCTGCGTAATGTCTGTTCGGTCGTATCGGATAGCCGTCCTATTGGATTATGAGAGTAAGACAGAACAGAGAATGTCATTATCCTTGCGCACATACTTGTACACTATAATATCTCTTGTGTAGTTGATTGGCCTCCCTTGACACTAGCTGCCGGGGCCGAAATTGGCTATGAGTACGTCATATTAATTATAGTATAGAGGTATATGTATTTAATCTATTAAAATTCAACTTTTACTCATTGTTTGTATAGCGATGGAACAAGAATATGAATTATACCTTCCTCAATTAGAGGAAAAGAACTCGTCTAAAATTACTGAGCCATTGTTTTGAAGTGTTCTTCACAATGAACGAAATTGCCTGCTTTTAGTAATATTGATTGAATTATTTCCACTCTTCCGTACCTGGAAAACTGTTCACTTTAACTGTGGTCATTTCAGAACCTCGCCTGCCATCGACAAGGTATAATAGATTACATTACATATACTTGAGAAATGATGTCACTAAAGAACTTTACAGGTTACCAGAACATAATGATAGGTATATTCAAGAATACTGTTACAGTAGTTGATGTAGCTTTCCAAGTAGCCTCTAATATCACAGAGTAAGTAGATAAGGCATCTTAGGTAATTCGAGCTACTACTATCTCTATCTAGATTCACTATTAGAGAATGCGGTATCCACAATAATTTTTTCTTCCTATCCGTTTAATTTACTTTCTTTTTTTTAATTGTCTGAGAGTGCTTATATATTGAAGGTGAGTTAGGGCTGCTTTGTAACATTAAATAGCGACGATTCAAAAAAAATAGAGGAAAAAGATGCAAACTATATATTATTTATTGAACCACTTGAGAGGCAAGCTTCATCATCGTCAGATAATTTTACTCGTCTGATCTTCTCTCCCCAAAAATTTTTTTTTTACTTTCATAGGTTGATGGGGATAGAAATTTGAGCAAATTTGTTTGGTTGCAGCGGGTTGGTTGCTTGTATTTCATTATAACTGGACAAAGTTGTGACAACTCATGACTTCGAGTTTTTACTTTCGCAGATTGTAGAGTATCAAGTTACGTAAAGCAAACTGACTCACTTGTTTGTGTTGTCATTTATATGAAAGTCTCTGTGACCAGCAGCGGCCACTAGCTGAGGTACCTAACGATTTTACTTTTATTTATTTAAAGAAGCTTTCATCTCTAGCAATCCATTTACACTATTAATTGGTAGAGATTGCGCAACGGTTTAAGCGATCTCCTCGTCGCTTCCTACTGCATTGAGTCTTGTGAGTTAGTATCACCACGTGGAACAAGACTTTATGTGATCCACAAATTGCTGTTCTGAGTCTGAATGTTTTTTGTGTCCGTTTCATGTATGTCTATAAAGGCTCAGTGACAAAAGATACTATTATTCCAAGTTGTCTAAAATAAAATTTGTTTAAGAAAAAAACGAAAATTGAAATTGATCTTACCAGTACACTTTTATGTATAACATAATCATTTTGTAAGGAATATATTCTATTTTATTTACTTTTTTGGATTATGTAATACTTTACTAATGAGCTATAATCCCCCGAGGAAGCTCCAGCTTGAGTGAAAAGAGGGCACCAGCTTAATTGGAAATCCGATTGCACGAAAGCAAATTAATTTATTACAACAATTTTTGTGTACGTGTATCAATTAATCATTCCCCAGAAAATTAAATGTATGCACAAAGGCTGGTGTTATATTCCCCATGTATATATTTTACTTTTGTACGAACGGACACAGATATGCTTTGTTATCGAGGTACTATTGTTGTACGATATTGAACAGCAGATACACCTGATAATTAATATTGGAAGATTTGAAATTGTATACGTGAAGCATAACAAAATATAATTAATATATGTTAACCTCACTTTATTATATCTTCTTGTTTACTTGATTCGTGATATAATGAAGTGGATGAAATATTGCCCGAGGGGGAGAGAGATATTACGTTTATATAATAAAAAATATCTTGAACTGTTTCAATTTTTGCGACTTTCAATCTAGTTTTAATATATAGGCCCAGTAAATAAGCGCATTCAATGTAAACACATTTAATTTCGGATCACAGTGAATAGTTTCTACTGACTTGTGACAATATGGTCTCATTGTTGGATGGAAGTATCGCAGACTGAGTAAAATAGAGAAATCGCAAAAGGCCTTCTTCTTATTGTGTGAATAAGAACGTAAAAGTCTCAGGGACTATCGAAGTGAATTGCATGTGATGGTGTTGTAGTGCTAATTCTTGCTCAATCTTCTGGTAAACTTCAATAGGTTTTTAATTTAGTATATACGATGAATAAGTTTTTATGTGAGCATTGTTTAAGTTTCAATGTGATTGTGCTCAAACTCAAAAATAGTAAATACTTTTTAATGTTGATAAATGATGCTTTAGTCTGGGCGGTGACTAATAAAGAATATGGAGTGTCACCACGTGTATTTATCTCCTAGGTCTCGTAATGCGACTAAAGTAGCAAACCACACAGGACTATAGCACTGCAAAGAGAAGGAAAACCTAATACACACATTATGTCAACCCGTTTGACCAGCAGTGTACAGTGGACCAAAACTCCATTCTAGAAGGAGGTTATCTAGCAATAAACTGTTTAAAGGTTCAATAGTATATCGAGACGAAATAACGACATATATATTTTTAGAAGTCAAGTTTGTTTTGTTCTTATTTCATCAGCTTTAACTTCAGACACGAAAATGAATAATTACTAGCCCAATGTTTTGTTCAATTTCGCAAGTCACGGTAAAAAGAAATTTTGCTTTCAGTATGAATGTGAAGGGTTGGCAATGACAGAGCTTTTTTTTACTTCTTTTTAGGGTTTTGGTAAATAACTGCCTATTTTTGTATTCCAATTACGATGTTTAGTCTATTTCTACGGGTCATTTGTAATAAGCCTGATAGGCATGACTAAACGGATCTTCCAAATAGAAGTTGTGACTCTAATATATTGATGTAACATTAAATACATGTCGTATCGTACTATTGACCAAATTATCACAATTTTAACTTTTGAAATAAGATGATTAACATCCTGTAAAAGGGATAATAATTAAAATTTATAGCTTTTACGTACGAAATTTACATTAACATAAACATTATTTCTTCCTGTTTAATATCGTTCTATAAAATCATTTGAAACTTGCCACAGTTTTGTAACATCAAATATTGTTTTTATGCTGGTATTTGTTATTTACTCTACACATGTTCAGATACTGTTTGATTCTAAAGCTCTTGTTAAAACTGAGTGCAAGATATTTCTACATTTTGATTATATCGGTATTCGACAAATTCTGTCCTAAACCGCACATTCCTAGTGTCATGCCGGGAACGTCGGCAGTTAAGTGTTTTGCGGTGACCAGTGGTCTCGGTAATGATTCGAGAATCACGAATATTGATGTTAAATTATTACTATGCAAATTGAAAAGGACGGCTGTCAGCTAAGTTTATTTCGAAAATAGCTTTAATATTGAAAATTGTGTTACTTAATAACAAAATATTTTGGCAAGATTCGTGTTCTATTTTGATCAGGGTAAGACAAGACTAATTTATTGTGCGATTCGAGAAAAGCGAAATTAATACTTCATCATCATCAGCCTATCGCAGTCCTTTGCTGGACATAGGTCAATGGATCGTTAAATACTTAATGGCTACATATTATAGTAACATCAGGATCAGAGAAGCGGCTTAAGATATAGACAATACAAGGCAAATAAAACTAAATTTTGTTGGGTATTTAAGTTTTGGAGCGAGAATTATGTTTAAGAATGGAGTTTTAGAAGAGTTTTATGAGGCAAACGAGTGGATGAGAAATCTAGTGGAAGGTGATTACCGTCGCCCAAGGACACCTACAACTTGAAAATTAGAAGGATATTTCCACCTTTTGAGTTCCCATTTATTGAGACCTTACACTGATTTTTTGTGAGATAGTCGAGTCTTCCAGTTTTTGTTGGTGAACTGACATTGGCGATGTGTTAAATAATATGATATTGTTTTTATCTGTACTAGATATTGCTACTTAACGTCTCTGTCCTTTTCCCTCGAAAGTGTATAGACACGTGCACCTAAGCTGGTTTTATTTAAAACTAAAACCTTTTTTAGGTTAATAAATTAATTTAAATTGTGCGAAATGATGTACAGTGATTATTTAAGGGAAATGAGGCTGAGCTAGTAACCATAACTCGTTGGTGCTATTCGAATATCAGTTGTCACTATACCGTGCCGTTGTCGTTCAGTCATCAGTTATCACACAGCAGTCAACTGTTATCATAAGCACCTGTCATCTGGCCGGCCTATGAGCCGGTAAAAAGTGACACTGTACAGTTCTCAAAGTAAGTGAAATTTAGTAAAAAAAACATTTGATCGTAACCCCATGATGGTGCTAGCGCGTTATTTTATAATAATAATATTTTTGTCATCACATAGATCATAATATATGATACATAATGTCATCTAGTCCCTAACTAAGTAGATAGTGATATAAAAGTATTTAAGTTATTTTGCAAGAATACTTCACATTCAACTACTAATCTAAACTATAAAGAAATAGTCTCGCTACTTTGGCTCAGTATGCATTTTTGTCGATCTCTTCTACCTCTGGCGTCTGCGTTTGGATCCATTTACATGTACCAAATATGGACAATCAAAAATTTCACCAAAACATGTCAAGTAGTGACAAATTAAATATCGGCCACCTGAACATGCCCGGACCTGTCAAACCTTTATTTATATCCGAGGTTTTACCCCCTAGTGACTGGAAACTTCTCTATGTAGCTAGACTGTTTGCAAAAAAATATAGTTATAATACTGCTGGATTGTCTAAGGCGTGATATAACTGCGTAAAGCTGAAGATGAGCCATAATCTCGAATTGAATCCAAACTAAACTTTAAGGTTCTGGACAAAAATGATTAACCTACACAGGTTTCTACAATTTAGTTGTTTACAGTTTTATAAGACATTGTTTAAAGTTTAGATGTAATAATATAATAATTGATAGTCTTAGTTTTTTAGAACTCACTGGTATTTAATATTTAAGTAGCCAAGTTGTCAGTTTAATGACTAGTGATTATTATTTAAATTTACGGTGTGTTCTTATTCATATTACTTTGCTAAATGAGTTGTTGTTAACTACTGTTGTTTTGTTTGCAAATTAAGGTCAAAAATCTTACCTATTGCACAATAAGCAATATTCTTGTATTATATGCAAAAATAAAACTTTACTCTTTGGATGCAGTTTGTGAAAGCATAGCTCTCTCAGTGTTGATTCAGCAAAGTTACTAACATACCAGAGCTACCTGACTTTATAAGAGCTAGGTGTGTAGGTAGGACCAGATAACAGTTGCGCAAAGTTAGGGAAGTATATAAATGCAGTTTTTTTATATAGGCTTTTGTTGTCCACTTGTTTAAATAGCTGCGTAGACCATATTTAATTAAACGCAAATAAATCTTACACCAAATAAACTTTTGTATGTTTGATTTGAGAGTCTTACTTTGCTGATCATGATTCTATCCTATTTTGTATGGAACAAAATCCCCTTCATGCTATAAAACCAAAAAGTATGGTTTTATAATATGCGTCGTAAGTTATCTGGAGAAAACAGATTTCAAATGTTTTAACTGAGTACTAATCCCAATCATAGTGCTGAACTGCTTATTACTAATATATCAAGCGCAACACTAAGGTTTTTTTTTCAGAGGAAGCAGATTAGTAAGCCATGGGTATCATCGAGTTTTTTAAGATAGGTACGAAATCACAAATACCTTCACAGAAAAGCAAAATAAAATATTGATAACTCTTTTGCCAAATAAATATACACCAAATACCAAAATTACTGCAATAACTGATTAGAGAAAATTAAAAGTGTTTTTGACAAAAAAAAATGCACCTAAATGCTATAGGTAACCCTTATGAAAAATGGGATTTGATAAAGACTATAGTTTATATAGCTATACTTACAAGTTTACCTGTAAGTAAATCAGATTAACTTCTTAACATCTGCAACGATTTGAATTCTTCTGTGAATACCTTAACATTAATATTTTGCAACTGTTGGACTTAATCTCACGCGACAGGTTGCACAAAGATTGCATGTTAATCGTTCCAATTTGGAATTCAACTGCTTAATTAATCCCCCAGGTAACTCATTCGTGTTACTTGAAACTAATTACTCGGAAATTGTAGAACCTAAATATAACTCTGCAGTCGGCTATGATAGTATTTCGGCTTTTCTTAATAAATCTACTAAGCAAATTCTTGTTCCAGCAATCACACAGGTCTATCAATTTATGTACATATATATCAGAAACGGTATCTTTCCAAACTCTTTCAAGAAAGCTTTTTCACTTGTTTTCATAGGCAGGTATGAAAATCGTGTTGACAACTATAAGCCATTATCAGTGCTCACTACGCAAAAAATTATGGAGAAAATTGGGAATAAAAGATTACTTGACTTTCTTGATCATAATAACATTGTTCACCGAAATCAGTATGGTTTTGACCAAAATTTTTTACATAATTTCTATCCTCTTCCTTCTTCGTGGCTAAGTAAACTCAGGTATAAGAGATATCACTCTGAATTTATTCCGTGATCATCTCACGAGCTAAATTAACAATTTTTCAACGAGTTAAATTCGACAACCACATCAGTGACGAGGTGAATCTTATTCATGGCGTACTACAGTGTAGTGTACTGGGCCTCACCGTCCTACTTTTCTTTGTGCCAAGTGTCAATAGCAGACTGTAAGATCTTCGTCTCTATATAAGTTTCATCCATCGCGCAGTTTAACAAGCTCTTGGCATAATCATGAACTGAGGCTCGCCTAAATTGCTCACCCTTAATTTATCTATGTAACTCACTCTGTCAGTATCTCAGTAAAAAGTGTCAAACAGCCTGATGATATCTGACGTTAAAATCCATATTCACCATCTAACAAACATCAATTGCTGTTGTCCTTCTATGCATGGAAGCTTTTACTTTAAATATTTAGGTGTATACATTGGTCACACACTGGGTTGGCATAATCATACCGATGTGACTATGTCAAGTTTGTTAAATAATGTTACCCATGAAGAAATTAAGACAGATAGCTGATGGGGCACTATTAAAAACGGTTTACTTTTTCTTAGCTGAGTCGTTCCTATTGCATATCTGCTTAGGGGTGGTACACTCAAAACCTATCTACTTCACCTTGCGAGGGCACAAACCTTACCAACAACTCAGCTATTTAAATATATATGCTGTGCATCACTCCTACGTACAATCGTGGCTTAATCGTGGCTTTGAGGTAGCCTACGCGGTTACCACAAGACAACGAGTCCCTATGCATCACATTTGTATCTAATAATCAGTTGTAATAAAATTATTTATAAAACCACGTTTACATCAGACAAACCGATTAAGTATAAAACAATACGTAATACATAAACGAACATATACAAAACGCTACTGTCGTAACAACATGAACCTGGGTTTAAACCAACCATTTCGTTTTATGATGTGATCCTAATAACCATGTTGGTAGTAGCCAGGTATAAACGAATTTAGATAAATGTGTTGATATCTCATGCTGGTTCATGATTCAATTTGAAATAATTTTATAATTTCACCGTAGGGTATATAGATTTTAGGGCCAAATTTAAAACTTTTCTAAAAATAGGTGGAAACGTGACCCTAATTCTGTATTTTTTCTATATTAAGAACCTGCCAAAGTGACTACTCTGCCTGATGGAAAGCATGAATAGAATCCAAGAGTTGTGGCCACCATACTAACTGTAAATGCAGACAATACAGTGTAGTGACACACACTATGGCGGCCTATTCAGATGCTTTTACGCGCCCCGCTCAACAGTCATCGTGGAAGTAACATTTCATTGCCTAACCTTAATTATTCCAAGATTATTTGAGGTCAGCAACTAGTTTAACTGGATTTAAATGAGTTCTAGTTTTTCACGGAGCAACTAGCATCGAACCACTGTAAAGCTGAGGGCAAACTAAATTTGAAGGTTGAACTATTTATTAGTTTATTTGAGTGCACTGACTTTTCAGTATCGTCATCTTCGATACTACGGGCTGTCATTAAGAATTTTTTGAATTCCTGATCCGGGAATTGAACCCAAAGCCTATTAATCGGCAGTCGCATACGCTAACCACTAGACTAATGAGGTAGTAAACATAAGAACGTAACCCTATATAATTAACATAAGTTTTATGTTCATCAGTGGACGAAGTAAACGTATCGCAATTAACGGTGCCAGAAAAATAGTAATGAAATATACCAGCAATTGCAAATTATAAAACTAGGGAAAGACTAGTAAACTAGTAGAGTAATGTTGGCTCTATATTGGCTTGGAAATGTAATTGAATCAAACCTTCTAATTAAAGTAACAGAATCGGTAATCTTATTGATTCAATCGAGGGCCATATTATTACCATCGATTTTTAAATCGATACTATTTGAATATAATAAAATAATTTCAATCAATAATCCCAATTACTTATGTCTATTTGTTAAATGACCAAAACGCACTGAAAGGAGTTTGAACTTTTCAGTAATTGCCAAGTTCACTCAGAGCTTACTTAGACTCACCATTTAATCTGTGTAAGCTAAATTCTCTATTTATTCATTGCTCTTAATTTAGGAATTTATTGAAATAATCTTCAACTTACGTCTAATCTTTTTGAATAGGCTCGAAATAGGCTTGCTTCGCATTTGAGTGGGGATTAAATTGAATTAGTTTTAGATATTATATTGTTATTTACTCACACAAAGAAACAAGTACAAGTGTGTTATATAGGTATAAATTTTAAATGTGTAGTGGGTAAAGAGCAAAAACTTGTGCTAGATTTTTAGAACGTCTATTGGGGTAATAATATTATAACTATGTTAATAATTCATATTCATTGTTATTCGTTTCATTTTCAAGCACTGAGCAGCACAAGAGCGGTTGCTATGGAGAGCCTCGAGGGAGGCTTGTGTCCAGTCGTGGATGTCTTTTGGTTGATGATGATTTTTACTTTTATTTTTTATTAAGAGCCCTCTCAAAGTGACTCTACTCTGCCTGATGGAAAGCATGAATAGAATCCAAGAGTTGAGGGCACCATACTCATTGCAAATGCAGAAAATGCAGTATGGTGATCCACAATATGGCGGCCTTGTGAGATGCTTTTTCACACCCCACTTGGGGACGTAAAAGGCATGACAGTCATCATTACAGTGTAAGGCTTACACAGTTACCAAGATAACTGTCACCCCTGCATCAGTGGGCCTCCGGTCTCACACTCACCAACGAAACACGAGAACACGGATGCTGGCGCTTTAGGTTGGTCTCCTGTGGGAGGATAGTACTGCCCCGGTCGAGCCGGCCCACTCGTGCTGAAATCAGCATGACTCTACTATCAATTAAATTACTACTAGTAACTAACCTTCTATGTCTGTTTTTAATAGAAAATGTTATTTACAGTTAGATCGTTTAGTGAAATTTAACTTCTGTTGTAAATAATATTATTGGATTTCGTAGTTTCACGAAATGTTTGTAAGTAGAAGTGATCGAACAGTAAATAAATAGTGGCATTTTGTTTTGATTTTAAGTCGTGTTTTCATTCTCTGAAATAGAAAAGGTATTTCTCTGTAAAGTGAATTAAAGTTGTGTATAGGTTAATCCTCTCAGTCAGGATTCTCGAATGACAAGAGAAAATGTTTAATTCAGACTTCGAGATCCTGTTATGGGGCGTATTGACGGCTTTTGGGTACATATAATCTCGAAGTCTTAATAAAATCGAATTAAATTCGAGTTCAGTGGTCAGTCAACAATAAAAGGTTATTAATGATAATGACATTCGAGTTCGTACATTAGAGTTTGATTCGTGTTTGAGTACGAGTAGAAACTATTAACATCGTATATAAATGATTGTTTGGTAATTAGAGGTAACTAGTTACTTCAGCACTTCGGCAGTCCAACATGTTTAGCAATGACCTATTAAATACTGTTGATATAAATGATGATCGAGTTAGTGTTAGTAAAAACCTTTTCTTTACTTTTCCACCATATCATTAAATTTGGTTAAAGAAAAGAAAATAAACTTTTATAAATATGCTTAAATATTCTCTACCTAGCCACTATTAATTCTGCATTGTATGTACAAGAATTTTGTGCCAAAAAATATATTTCAAATTTTTAAATAAGCATTAAAGGCGTTCAAATAAGTTTCTCTACAAATTCAATATTGTCATAGCATTATCCATATAGACATTATGCCAAGCCTAAGTTTTTGCTGTTCTTTTGTACATATAATTTTCTGTATCAGAGAGAAATAAAATTATTATATATATAGGGTGGGCCAAGAATTCGTTAACATTTTAATCTAACATCCCACGCAAACATGTTACGGGAGTTTTTGGGATTAATGCTACTGAAAGTTGGTTGCAATCGTAACACATGGTTTCAACAAGATGGAGTCACTTGTGAGTCTCTGCCGGTGGTCAAAGACATGTTTCAAGAAAAGCTGATTTTCAGACGAGGCGACATTCAATTTCTACCGAGAAGTCCAGAGCTGTCTAGGGGTTATTTGAAGAACATGTGTCTACATCAATAACCAAAATACGCTACGTCAACTAAAAGAAAAAATCAGCGAAGAACTGTTGGCCATCTTGTCTTTTTGCCGACGAGTATTCGAAAATTAAGTCCAAACGGTGGTCATTTAAACAATGTAATTTTTAAAAAATAAATTTTGACTAACTAGCTTTCTTGTAAGTAAATAATTTTAATAATATACCAAATGGTTTTTATACGATTTTTTCAAATGTTAACTAATTCGTGGCCCACCTATAGCTTACATCATTCGTATTTAGTAAATATCAGTAATACATGCGAAATGTTATTAGAAGAGTAGTGTATTTATCAGAATCTTTTCAATTACGTGCTAACTTCTGAGCTTAGACATATTTTTTCAATGCTGATATATATTTGAATGTATATATATAGACAAATATATACTCGTGCCGAATACATTCTGAAATTCAATTTGTAGTATAAGCTACGTAGTAACTGTTCCATTAGCGTAATGGAAAACTTTGCTGCCTATAAACCTTTTTATATACCAAAACATTTTGTGTTGTAAATACTGAAAATTTCGAAACTACAAATAGTCTTGTATTACACATACACAGACGTATTTATTTCTAAAGAGACAGGGGCTTATTTTAGACTTATATTAGTCCCAAGTTTTAGTCCCAATTATATAATAGGTTGTTAGACTACTTAATTGGGTACCTTAGAGAACATATAGGAAATTGTAGGTTCAATATGAAAAGATAAGTGGTTAAGAAAAGAACGAACAAAGACGCACAGTACATCCAGACTCAGAACAATAATTTACCGATTACAGAAAGTGATTTTTCATGTAAGGATCGAACCCACAACACGCAATACACCATCGGTGCAGATAAAATTATGTATGTTAGAATTCTGAGAAACTTTTCATTTCACATATCTCCTGTTCTTCAATCAGTACACAATAATAATCGTAGTTTCTCTAATTGAATTATATCAGTTTAATAAAAAAAAATAGACACCTCTCTTACTACATTTTGATAGGTAACAAGTTACTGTTTATTTGAGTACTTACGAGGGGGCGTTTTTAAGTTCGCGGAATGGAGGGTATTGAGTAATAATAAAAACACAAAATTATTTTTCTTTTTCTATATATTCCCCTGCAACACGAATACATTTTTCAGATCTTTCAATTAGTTTTTTTATTCCCTCGTAAAAAAAAGTTTTATCTTTGTCTGAAAAATACGCCGAAACCTCCTCATCAGTTGAAAATTTCTTACCACGTAATTCTTTTTTCATTTTTGGAAAGAGATAATAATCACTCGGAGCCAAATCTGGACTGTAGGGTGGGTGATTCAAAATATCGAAGCCCACCTTATGCAGGGCAGCCAGTGCGACTCGGCTCTTGTGAACGGGAGCATTGTCATGCAATAGCAGGACACCTTTCGTTAATTTTCCCCGTCTTTTTTCTTTGATAGCTTCTTTTAACTGTTCTAAGATTGAAGCGTAGTATTCCCCCGTTATAGAAATGCCTTTATCTTTATAATCTATCAATAATATTCCTTCTGAGTCCCAAAAAATCGTTGCCATGAGTTTCCCAGCCGACTGTGAAACCTTAAATTTCTTGGGTGGTGCTGTGCCCTTTTTGTGCCACTGCATGGAGTCTTGTTTGGACTCGGGTTCATAATGATGAACCCAAGTTTCATCCTCAGTAACAATTTGATTCAATACGCCATCCTTGTCTTCATTGCAGAGGTCCAAAAACGCACGTGAACATTCCACGCGCTGTTGTTTTTGCAATGGCGTGAGCATTCTCGGCACCCACCGTGCGCTAACCTTAGTCATGCCAAGATGATCGTGTAAAATTTTAAAAATTGTTGTATCCGATACTCCAACCATTTCTGCGAGTTGTTTCTTTTTTAGTCGAGCATCTTCCAATACAATTTTTTCTACTTTTGCAATAACTTCTGGCGTAGTCACCTCAACGGAGCGCCCCGGCCTCGGGTCGTCTTCAAGTGATTCCCTGCCTTGTTTAAATAAACTATGCCACTTGTAGACCATTGTTTTTCCTGGGCAAGAATCCCCGTAAACCGATGACATCTCATTGAGTATGGTTTGAACAGACTTTCCTTGCTTAGTAAGGAACTTTATCACCGCACGGAATTCAATTTTCTCCATTTTTTTCACTTCGTTCCCGATTAAAATACTTGGTCAACGATAGTTTAATAACTAATGATCCAATCACAACAAATTTTACTATGCAGACTAATTATGAGTCACTGAATACGGTAAGCATCAAAAGAGCGCGTTTACCCGCCTTTTTCACTGTCATTCCGCGAACTTAAAAACTTACCCTCGTAGATAGATAACGTTGATTGTTAAAACTTTAACAGAAACTACCGGAAGTCATCAGTTCAGAATTTGATAGTTATAGGTATAGGTATACAGAATATACATTAAGTGGCTGTAGAGTTTGTTATTATTTTTCAGATGTACTTAAAATAAAAAAACTTTATCGAACTATTAATTATAAACTTTTAACAATTAAATAAAATAGAAAATATTTTAATAGAGTCACCACCGCATCGGTTTCAAGAGCGGCACTCGTTTTTGAGTTGAACATATAATCTTCTTAGAACGATGTACTAAATCCAATCGATACTGCAATAAACTGCAATAAGTATCTCTTTGCCCGTAAAATGTTGTTTTCGAGGTTTGCGGCTTCAAAAGAACTTGATGTGATCTTAAGTTACATTGTTTTAACACTTTAATTGTCTTTTATTCAAAACTACTACTATTAATTTACTACTATCAATATTTATCAAATAATGTGTATGTTATACATATATATACACACACACTCGTATATATGTGTAACATTTATAATTAAATCCTTACACAGAAGAAATTATTGTGCCCATCACAGAACTATTTACATGATAGGTGCAATAACTGGGATTAGAACCCACGACCTGCCCCCCTTATGTCCTGTTAAAATATATTTAGAATGAAATATATATTTAAAAGTCTGGAACCGATGCTTTACAACAGCATGCAATGCAATCGAAAAAATAGAAAGAAAAATCTGCTTTTGAATTAGTGTTTCTCAGTTATAGTTGACACTGGCTATACAAATCTATATCGCAATGATGAATTATAAAAAGAACATTGTGTTGAAACTTTTATAAATTTGTATTCTGTAACAGAAACGTCACGTCACATCCTTTCAGCATAGCCACATGTGTGCGCTTATATTGAAATTAATGATTTCGTCCTATTCTGAGGCAAACAGTACCCAACCCTTTTCGTTTTTATGACTCAAGTAAGGGAACTGACACGTATTTTTGTATATTTCTGTAGAGGCTTGACAACTCTAAAACTAAGTTATGCAAAATGATTAATGATCAATTCGATTGAAAACATGTAAGAAAATATATGACAAGGGTAAAAAATATATGTTGTTTTAATACTAGTAAAAATTATCGACTTTCTGATCGATACCTCCTTTTTAAGGAGAGGTTTGTTTCCAGCATTAAACTATAAGATTGTTGATGATGATGATAATATATCTATAAAATAACACACAATGACAATGAATAGTGTATTGTAGAGATCTCTATTATAAATATACGTAGGTCTCGTATAGTAAAATTATGCTTCAATTTGTTTTAAGATTTTGAATGTATCTTTGAAAATATAGTAAAACATGTACACTTTAAGTTATTAATCTATGCAAGAGTTTTGATATTCATCTGATAATAGCAGTATTACAAGGAATATGTTAGAGTTAGATTGTCCTCTTTTGCGCTTTTAAAGTGGACCCTCGTTTGTGCTCCCAAATCTACTTAGGCTTACTTCTCTAAACATTTCAACTAAGTCACTATGTATATCTATTAACAATCATTTTAACCCTTTAATAGTTTAACCCTTAACCCGTTAGTAACTTTACTAGTTTGCTTTGCCTTTGTCACTAATTAGCACTCGATGTCTTTCCTTTTCCTCGTTAAAATTTGAAATTCAAAACGTTTGCAGTAATGATTAAAGTCATTAAGGACTAGAAACAATTGTTAATGTAGTATTTTCTTTAAGATTCTATCCTTATTGACTCTAGATTGTTGCTCAATGTATTCAATTAAAATAAAAAGAGCTTCACTAGATAAGTCTTTTCAAGTTTCTTGTTATTTAATAAATGTACTCTCAAAAAGAGACGACATAAAAATAAAACTTACTGTAAAGGAAGATTTTCTCCGCTTTATACTGAAAATGTTTATCAAGCTAAAAGGTAAGCAGGTAGTTTAATATCAAAGAGAACCATTGGTATTCAAACTCTTACTACTCTTTACTTTTTATTAAATGTATTCCTTTCTTTCCTTCCCATACATCTTGTTTGATTATAAAGAAAAAAAATAATATCATAGATCAATATTTTGTTTCTGGTACATTATATGACGTTAATCTGATACTTGATTACTGTGTGGAGGGAACGAGTGTCTTGTCCCTTTGACACAAAGGGAGAATCCTCCGACCAGGCGAGGTAATCATGCCTGGCGGGCCACGGCCCTACGATTGATGTTGGGATGTTATATGCTAATTGCCACTCAAATCTCTATTTCGTGATACAGGATTAGTAGTTGCTCCGTAGTTCATTATACTACGTAGTTCGATGTGTTTTCGCTAGATGGCGCTGTAGTATGTTTTTCTATTTGCGCTATATGTGGAAGTCGCCACAACTGCGTTAAGGAAGAAATAGTATTAATAATAAAAATAAATATTTCAGACTTTTAAGACACAAATCCCTTTTAGTTTCAAATTAAGCCGAACTTGTACAACGTTAACTACCCTGACCGATAGAATACCTTTATGCTTTTTTTTAATACATACATATTTTACATAGAAAACACCTAAACTCTGAAACAAATATTTGTAGATCATAGAAACATTTGATCCAACCCGCGAATCGAACCCAAGACCTCAAGTTCAACAGTCACATTGGCTACCACTGTGCCACCGAGTCAGTAAATTATAATGTATTTAATATCATAATTATTGTGTTATTTATCAATAAAGACCATATATGTCATTCATTAAAATGAATTACTTATAAATGAACCTATATTCATCCTTCCCTACCGTTGGTATCATTTCGTTTTAGTTTAATTTACTATAAGTTTCTCAGAATTCCACTGTTTCTTTATTTACAACTTCTAACTTAAGTATGAAACTTTGATAAAATTGTAAACCACTTAATTATGTAACTAAATAGAGGTGTAACTAGTTGAGGTGTACTGTTTGTTTGTATAATAAGAGCGTTTGAATGCGGTATGAACTTTGTTAAGCGATTTTGCACTAAGTACTGAGTTAATGAAATTTTATGTTAATTTGTTTTTGGTAATGACTGCTATGTAGGAATAATAATAAGATGCTTTGGATTAAACCTTTTGTCTTTAAAAGAAATTTCCTATAATAATCATAATTTGTATGAGATTTTTTTTAAATAAGTACTTTGTGTTTTTGATTTATTTCCATCATACGTCTGTGCCTAGTTTGACTTTTTATAAAGGAATCGTAAAGAAATAATAAAATTTATATGTGATATTTACTTTTCATACTTTAAATAAGTCATGTTTAAATTAGCAATTGTATAGTTTTAAAATATGTGCGACAGCATAGACAAAAATAAAAGAATATTGAAATTAAAACACCAAAACAAATAAACTACCTACACCAAATTAAAAATATCTGAGTATTATATTTTTCTCTAGACATGCTGCTACCGGTTTTTTAATTTTTTTGCTAATTAAATATGTTTCGCACATACGAATTAAAAGGCTATTAAAAATATTGTTCATTAATTTAATAAAAATTGTTGAACTACAGTAATTTCTGTATGTGATCTTTTGTAGAACGAGTATTTCGACCGAATTGATACTATTTGCTGTTGCTGTGCCAACCGCAATGATATCGGTCCTTAGTAAATGAAAACGATGTTAATTGAACGGCATATTAATTTGCGTAAATGATTGTTGCGGTCGTGAGTTGAAAGTAAACACTAATATTAACACGATTTCGTATATATACTTACATTTTGCTTAAAATATATCACTGAACTCCTGCTCCTCTGTATTGTCAGCATCTGTAATAATAAAAAAAAGTACTGTAGAAATACGAAGACCAATGTGTACTATGATATACAGAAATAAAAGCAGCTATGAAGACTAAGGAAGTTAATAATAATCAGTAAATATAATGAAGAGTATAATAACTTGTAATTAAGTTTCTTGACTCTTGGCCTGTCTATATTGTTTTTGTGAGCAGACCATCATTCACTAACGAACTAAAGGCTGTAAATCACAGTATACAACCACTTTCATTCAATGTCCGAACACAATATATAATGAGGTTGAAACGCCTGAAGGGCTTTCCATCATTCATTGTTTATACTATTAAGTTATTGTTTAATTAATTATTTGATATAATGGAGATTGTTTACGTTAAATTACAATGAACTTGAATTACAAAAAGGCAATAATTCTGAACAGTATATCTACGAAATTACTAATGCAAGTTTTTGACTAAAAATGTCCTAACATTTATACCGTGGGAGAGTAAAATTTAAATTTATACCAATTAAACTCCGGAATGATTATTTTTCGTTGCACTAAAAATCTGACCCTTTTCCTGTATTTTAATTGATTGATACTAATATATTTTCAGTAAAATTTGGCATTCAGTTTAATTCTATAATGACAAACTTTATAAAAAGAAACTTTGAACTAAGAATGCTTTATTAAAACTTTACTAGAAACGTCCTTGAAAAATAGCAATCTGAGACCCAAATACTTAAATTCCGTAATTAACTTGTGAACGAAAAAGTATATAAGGTTACTTTGTAAACTGATTTCGAGTTTGGCAGTCGGGACAAGTTGAGAGGTGTGGCAGAAAGGATCTGTCGGTAGGTCGGTATTCAAAGTAAGTGTTGACTAACAAAGTAGATCGAAGTTCGCTAATTGTAGTACCGCCTCAGGCATGATTAAAAGTCCTTAAGAACACGTCATTGCCTTTTCGAATTTCCCCCTGATATTTCCAACAAAAAGAAATTATATGCAATATTTTTTATGCTTAATTGGTTTGTTAGAAGTTATTACCGAGTTTCTGAATGAAGTCCCGTCTCGTGTAAACTTTTTTCTTCATTTTTACTCTCGGTGATAAATTGTAATTACGATTTCAAGTTTGAAATGAATTGGGATGCCGTATAGCTAATGTAACATTTTTTACTCTAAATTGCGACTCATTTGAAAAGGTCTATTTCATAGAAAAGTTGATAAATGAAATATAATTTTCATTTGTAGTTAATTTAACATCATCTGCCTAGCGTTTATTATTTTCAAGATTATTTGGAATTTGTTACTAGTAAATAATGAGAACCATGCCAACCAAGAGACTATTATTTATGAGTGCAGATAGCACTAGTAGAAGATAGTGGACATATATAGGGAATCAAAGCTCACAACATCCTCTTGTTATTACGGTACACTAGCCTCAAGTAACGATATCTCACAAATTGCTACATATGTACGTACCTTTTACAAGTCTGAACAATGTACATAAAGTGTAAATTACGGGTTAAAGGCTTAAGATAATTGATGATAGTTGTAGCTTTAGAAATCTGTGTTCAGTTATCGGATCAGAAGAAAGTTAAATATTTAATGATAAATGTAATTCACGTAAATGAAAACAAACAAAAAGATAACGAATATCGATAACTTCAAGTTCTTTGTCAATTCGTATTTGATTATTTGAATTCATTATCATAATTTATTTTTTTTGCCAAAGAATAAACGAGGAATAAATTTTAGATATCTACATAGAAAAGATATGTTTGATTGTGATCTTAAGGCGAGGTTGACTTTTATTTATATTAAAAAGTTGTTCAAACAACCAGTAAGATAAACTGTGTAGATCCTGTGTAATGGTAATTGGTTGTCTGTGTTTTTAGGCACTGGTGATCCTAGTGTAATGTAACAAATAAATTTTCACCTTTTATAAAACTCTGACGGATTTACATATCGTGAAAAACAAAGAAACATGCAAGCACAGTTGTTGTTTTTCATGAATTATTGAACTTCTGTATCAAGATGGAGACCTTCGCTCTAAAAATAGTCTCCTTCTGTCATTTTCCTCCCACACTTTTGCCTGTGTTTATTCTTCCACCGTCAGAGAAGTATAGATTGATCTGTCTTTCTCTGGAATGCTTTTCCCCAGGAAATCAGAATGGAAATAATTAGTAAATCCTTGAGGGTCAAGGAACGAGCTCTCCTTATCTAAAATATAATATAATATTCACAAATTCGATACTTTATTTACAAGTATGTAGGTAAGTATATGTGTACGGCATCGGGAGAGGGCCGATCTCGAGCGAAGAAGACGTCAGCGGCATTATGAACCGTCGACGGGACCACGAACCTCCAGAGAGTGTGGACCTCTGGTGGGCAATTAGTTGCTGCGGTCAGCGATAAGATAACAGCCTGGTCGCAAAAATGCGATCGGGCCGCACTAAATTTCACAACCGTACCGATAGGTCGGTAAGCCTTTGTGACCTCCCCAGGAAAGGGCTAGTCTAGGTGCGGCGTTGATTCTGGTGGTGACCAGAAATAGTATGGTCCGGGTCCAAAAATGGTAGAGATCAGTTGCTGAAGTGGTTTTTAGTGGAAACACCACATACTCCTGGCTCCTGCGTCCCTGAGGAGCCGGAGATCTGAAGGGATTTTCCACTCTGACAACAAAAAAAGGTATATATATGTGTATGTATATATATACATATGTAACATTTAGTTCAGTTTGGATTAATTTAAAAATCCGAAAGAAAATGTAGTGCACCTACTCACTCATATCTACATCGCCTACTGGTAGACTGGTAGAGGATGCCTTTGGCCATTAAATGCGCCATTGTCCATTTTGTGCATAAAGGTATTAAATAAATTAATAAATTATAACATACCACAGTTTAGCTTATTTATTTTTAAATACTATTATTTTTATATTGCCACCTTCCCATTAAAAACATGCTAAACTATGATAAATATTCTTCAGAATCACTACAGGGTCATGAATAAAGTATTAAAGTTAAATGTTTAAAAGTAACTCATTTTCTCTTATGTGTACGTTCTTGCCTTATCTGATATATTCTACATCCGCGTCGGCTATTTTATGACATCGTTTCATTTTGTCTTACCGACCTATCTTGTAAAACCGTAAACACTTGATCTCCGACCGGACGAACGATTTAATAGCTTAACGGATAGCTCCTTTAATCATTTATAGCGGCAATATAAACATCAGTATCACTTACGACAACATGTACAATGTATTTTTATTTTTTTATTCGGACTAAAGTCTTTATTGAGATGTATTTTAATACATCTACTACGTCTATTCTCATTGCCAGGTCTATTAATGACCTTATTGAGGGTACCTGCGTTGCTAATCTTTTAGATTAATTAAATAAGATTACAATCATAATTATAGTGATACAAGCATTTAATTTAGCTTACTGTGTCATGACAACACGATTTTTTCAATGCCGTAACTTTTTTAGCATTTAGAGTTCTTGTAATAGGAGTTTGTATTATCAGTACTTTATAAAAGCAGGTCTATTATTGAACATTTGTAAAATCAGTTCATCAGTCTATCTATACTGAAATAAGAACACAGTTTCCGGGATTTATGACGTTACTATACTACAGAACGATTGAAATAGGCTTTTCAATTTCCCGTAAATTCCTGTTTGCGGAAATAGAACCTTTTTAAACGTTATTTTTAGTTCTGAGCGTGGTTGTATAGAGAAGTTTAAAGGTTTTCTTTCAATAAATGTCTTGCATGATAACAGGCAAAGATTTTATGATACTGTGTTTGTATGTAAATTTCGAGTCTAAGCTTCATATAAGATTTTTTTCTCTATTACATGGTCTTGTCTACCCAAATTGTTATAACCCGAACCCACATCATCTTGAATATTCCAAATAGTATTAATAAAACTATTTTGTATATTATTTTTTCCTTTAAGTATATCTAATCTTAATATCGGTGGTATTTTCAGGGTGATTTCGAGCAAAATATCTAAATTCACTTGTTTCTTTTTTTTTTCTTACCTGATAATAAAAGAAAGTACTATCTTATTCATAAAATATTGTTGTAATTAAAATAGAGTAAGTAGTGGAGCTAAGTGGATTTCAGTACGAAAGGGCTGTCTCGACCGTGGTACTACCCTATCGCATTAGACCAACCTAAAGTAATCAATCATCTTTCGTTGGTGACTACAAGACCGGAGGCCCAATGATGCAGGACTGACAATTGTCGTAGCTTGTGTGTGATAGTGAAATGCACGTGGTGTAATTTTGAGGGTGACATGAATTGAACTGTTGGCCAGGGAGACCCGTAGAAACGATGACGCCGCTAGCCATCCGCAGGATAGAAAGGAGCCCAACCACGGATAACAATCCAATCCACGGAGTAGTTCGTCGTGACGGATGGTGACTGGACGGAGTGCCACTATCCAGTCACCATCCGGCACCACCACTTTTTGGAGGGTTGAGGTGCACTTTCGTCCGACGGTTCAGTTACTGCCCTGCTGCACCGTAGCATCACGACATAGTATTCTGAGAGTCTGGTTTTTACATTTCCATTTGCCTTTCTTTCTTTTTCATGATGGTAGCACAATGCAAAAATCACACGATTCGCTCATTACGCTCACGTGGACTTCATGTAAATCTCAGCGCCATCCACCAGCTCCTTGAGACGGTACGGCGGACCATGCTTTTTTAACGGAGCCACAAATACGCCGCTCCACCGACACGGCATATTTCAACTATCTCGGTTACCTGCTTGAAGAGTGCTTACTCGCGAAGACTGGGATATGTCTTTGCGTTGTTGTGGATGTTTGATGTCATAGTCTATTCTGCCTGAAAGACTTGTCTTTTTCTTTGCATAGATTTTGGATCTAAGAGGCAAATCTCGATCGACAGCAACCAAGATGACGATTATAGCACTACTCCTCATCAAACTGAGAAAAAATGTGGAATTATTTGCATCCATCTCGTATTCCAGCGATAGTTCTGAAGAACTGTGCACTGAAGTTATTGCTTGTATTAACGCGCTTGTTTTGCCTGTCATATTCTCTAGAATTTTGCCGCTGAACAACTTGGAAAGAAATGAATGTTCAACCCATCCCGTGAAAAAGTGACCGCTTCAATCTGACTAATTACTGACGTACAGTCGCCTCTACCATTCTCTGCAAGGTACTCGAACGTACTCGTATTATCAACGTACAATTAATCTGCTACCGCAAGAATCAATCTTTATTAAATGATCGGCAATATAGTGTAGCCCACATACTTTTGAGATAAGGTTATAGATAGGCATACAGACTCTGCAAGTCAAATCCTACAAATGGGTGACCACCTTCCTGTACGAGCGCCACATTGGGGTCTGGTAGATAAACGCTAGCAGACCTCAGGCTATAGGCAGGACCTTTTTCCGAACTCTATACGATAACACGTGTTAGCCTCTAAATTCATCGTTTAAGAGAGGTAGGCATACGCTATCAAACTAAACGATTCGACTCTTCCTTCCTGTGCCAATCAGTCAAAACCTGGAACTTACTACTATTGCTATACTGGAACTCGGATTGGTATTGGACAATAATAGTGACTTTTCAGTTCTACTTGAAAAAAGTTCTGTAGAAGTAATTTGATGATAACCGTTTACCCAGCTTTCATACGGAACACTTAAATTCTGTTTTCCTCAATCAAATCAAAGTTGACCCTAAGCCATTCTGAGCAGTAAGTTACAGAATCCGTGATTGCTTCGCAGTTTGTTCAACAAAAATAATTGCGTTTCAACTTGTCCTTACCACAAGACCTTGTAAGTTTTTATGTTTTCCGGACAATCTGCGCGCTTTGAGACATGTTACTGTATACAATTGATGACTAACATAAATTTTATTTATTCACTGTGTGTTTGGATTACTTAAAAATATGATACAATTAAATTCAAGGATTAATAAAAAGTAATAATATCTTTAGAGATTAAATACCTCTTTTTTTAGACAACACCTTCACTAAGAATGTATGTTGTGCCGCCGAGGATTAACATATATGACACGGACACAAAGGACACTTGGACTCAGAACAACAATTTACAGGTCACACAGAGTCAAATCTCATGTGGATTATGGAGATTGCATTCAAAACACTCACCAAAGTGTTAAGCGGGGAGGTGACCACTTAAACCGCCATGTCATCCGTGCATTCAATTACATATATGACTTTTCGTTTTGATTTGATTTGTATTTGCTTTTAATTTAAATTGCTTTTACAGTGTTTTGGTGTATCTGTTTTGAGCCTGCCAAAATGACTACTCTACCTAATGGAAAGCATGAATAGAACCCAAGAGTTGTTGATCACCATTTTAATTGTGAATGCAGACAATGTAGTATGGTGACCTACACTGTGGCGGCCTAATAACAAGCTTTTTTACGCTTCGCTTTGGGACGTAAAAGGAATGATAGTCATCGTTTCATTATATTGCACACACCACGAATACTATTACTCCTGCATCAATGGACCTCCGGGCTTGCACTCACCAACCAAACACGACAGCACGCACTGTGACTTTAGGTTGATCTTCTGTGAGAGAGTAGTACTGCTCCGATCGAACCGAGCCCGTTCGTGCTGAAATCAGCGTGGCTCTACTACCTATATATAATTATTATAATTGGTGTAGCAGCTTTAATGAAAGTAAAATAAAAATTAAAAATTATACAAAAATGTGATATCATTTCTTATTCTATTTTTGACATATACGTACTTTATAATCCAGACCATACAAGTATATATATATATAGATATATATTTTAAACATAAGTGTACCAAATAATATGTAGTTTTATAAAATACCCTAATGCTAATAGAAGTTATAGAATTATAATAAAACTGGACTGTCTGTGTTTATAATTGTGGAGTAAATTTATAAGTGGAGTCTCTCTAAATGATATTATACATGACTATTAATTTAGTTATAGATTTATAAATGTACGAGAATACTACTCAACCATTACTAATTCTATATAAAATTAAGAAATCACAAATGACAAAAACTATTTCTTATCGGCGTCAAAAACCAATACAAAAAGTTTAGATATACTATAAAAGTTTAGGTATATGGCGAGTAATTCTAGTGATCACGTTATATTTGAAAAATCTGCCTTACACTTTTTTAATTAATCAAACACCCTACTATTAATCTTGATTGGTAAATAGTCAACGGTGGCAACATATACTATTAGCATTCCTCCAATAAAAAGGAGATTATATTTGCAACGCATGTCACTCAAACATTGTTAATTTTTTTAATATAAAGCTAAATAAGATATCGTTTTAGTATATGGTTACTACGACTTTTTAATGACTGTTACTTAAATTATGTGAGACATACATTGTTAGTATTTTTATTAAGAAATATTTGTTACCTTTAGACATTTTAACCTTGTTGAATGATTAAGAATAATTTATGTTATTTAATAAAAATTGTGTGTGTCAGCTCCGACGCACGACTGGAGTTTACTCCTTAAGCACGATTGTCAAAACAGACGCTAACGACAAAAAAAGCTAATTTAACTAAAATTAACTGCAAAAAGATTGATACCGTATGAAAGGGTAAATTAACAAATTAAGGAAAATAACATATAGATATAGTCGCTTTGCAGCATACTCCATACACGTCTTAATACACTCACAACCAGTGCAGGCGCACCAAAACCAGTGCAGCCGCACCACAAACGTAACGAGGTCATTCGTTCAGTAGATTTTACTCCTCACATTTTTTTCATACCGGCGGCTTCTATAAAAAACCGATTCCTAAGGAGTAAACTCCAAAAAATGTTCTTTACTTACATTTTGTACATGCAATAGATGCATTAGAATGCAATTAAACTGGAGAATATATATTAATTATATCCTACTACTTAATATTATAAACGTGAAAGTTTGTGAGTATGGTTGTTTGTTACTCTTTTACAAAAAAACTACTGGACGGATTTGGATGAAACTTTACAGTAATATAGATTATACATCGGAATAACGTATAGCTTATAATTTGTAATGATTTAATGTAATTTTGTCGTAAGATAACGATACATGTCAATTAAGTCGAAAAAAACTGGACTCTGAAAGTTATCTTGGTGTACGCTGCCTAAACAATTGAAGTTACACAAAAATAATGTACCGTAGGATTGTTTGTATGTTAAAAAAAATATTTAAAATGATTTGTTATGAGACTTGATGTGGCAGACCAGATTCCACGCGAGCGAAGCCGCAGGCAAAATATAGTATTATATAAAATAGTTATAAATTAATGTTATGTGAATATCTAAAAAAACACTCTTCGGTTAGTTTAATTTCCAATAACGTTAATTGAACTCAGTTTACTTTATTTTTCTTAAATCAATTGTAAACGGAAGCGAGGGTGTAAACAATCTTACCAGTAGAAAAAAGTTTTCCTTGTCGTCATGAGCAGAGGTCAGAAAGTAAGGAAGATAAGCGATAACATTGCAATTAGTGTAGCTAACAGTTGGGGAAAATCTTGGTCGTTAGTTACTATCGTCGAAGTTAACAGGCCGTAAATATTTGTTGATATACATGTACACCAATTTTTGCAATTGTGTTGGTAAATATGAGAAAAAAAAATGTTACTAATGATTCTTACTTTTATGAGCACTGGGAGGGTAGTAGTAATTAAGAAGTAATAAATAAAATTCTTGATTGCGTTTCATTTCGCTTCTATTTTAAGAACATAAATGTGACTGTAAGTACAAATGGGTCTTTTTCATTAAAACAACAGTATTTATGTAGCGAATAATGCACCCGTTCAATGTGTTGATAACATTTTTATTATATAATTGAGTACTAATATAATAATACTAATAATAATACAGGGCACGTTATGAAAAGGAAGGTGACCCGAGGTACGTCGGGGTCCAGAGATTTCTTTACTAGGGTGCACCTGGTCCTCCGACTACTGGTACCTGAGACGGTGTGCGGTTTTTTGTCGGTTCGAGTCCGTTATAACCAACTATGTGGTATCCGTGGGGATTTCGGCACAGGAAAAAGGGCATAATATATACATATATATATATATATACATATATAATAAAGTATATAATAGAGTAGTAATGTTTTCAACAGATCAGTATAATTTTTTTATTCAAGAACCTTATAGTGTTTCGTTTTTTCATTAAATGTGACAGTTTTCTTTAAACTTAGCTTTACATCAATCACATCGTAAAGATAATGAATTATGTAAAATATTTTTGTCATAAAATAATGATATATATTAATGAAAACTGTCATTGATTGATCATGGATCAGACTTATCTATGATGGCGCCATTAATAACACCATTACTCTTCTCAAAGTAGACGTACACTATTTTTAAATTATGGAAACAGTGGAAATAATATTTTACTTATTTTTCTAGCAATTTCAACTGCTATTTACTCGTTGAATTTTATTATTAGCTGTAGTACCTACATTTAAAACAGTTGTTGGCATCAATCATGTATGAGATCTGTTAGGTTGTTATTTACTTATGCCTCTTCATGTATAATGTTAAAAAGTTAAGGTCCACAAAATGCAAGTTTCAAGTACCTTAATTCAGAATAAATATTTCTATGACGAGCAGATTTATAACTAACTTTTAAATAAATGTATTACATAAAATGTAACTAATGACGTAAATCATTAGTTTGCTATAGGTATTTGCAAGTATTAGGCTGTTTGAGATACAAATTAGTAATTGTGCCAGTCGTAATCACAGTCTTTCTACTAAGAAACGTCAGACCGTTCAGGAATATCCGCTTAATACCCATAATAATATGGAGCTTTTGTGATCTATATGTGATGTGTATACGCATATATACGCATAGTCAACATTTAACTTTATGTGCCTCTCATTATCATAGTACAGGCTCTGTTTAGTTAGGGATCAGGTGAACGTATATAAGATCTTTCAAGTAATGTATTTGCAGTCGGTTTGCTGAGTTAGAGTTCTGACGCATGTTTGATTTGAGATTGCAAGTTTATGTTCTGTGAAACTTAATCAAATAGCATGAAATAGGATACCCATTATTGTAAAGTTTAAAATTGTTTATTATAACTTGGTTTTGTTATTGACTGTACAGACATATTCCTGTTCTCATTGTTGGGCTGACGTGTATGATATACTGCACGTGCTATGATTGTATGGATGGCGTAGTCGTTTAAGTCATCACCACGTTACTTTTTATTGCGTTGAGAATTGTCAGTTCAAGCCCAACATGGGACAACATTTTATGTAATCTATCTATATATATATATCATTTTTGTTTTGAGTCTGTATTTTCTTTGTGTCCAGTACACGCATGTTTGTAAAATTTGCCACGATACAGGAAGTATTCCTAGTGAGAAATCTGCCCTTTTTCTTGAATTATTAAGTAAAAATATTAGTTCTACTGTATCGAAAGGTCGAGATTATAGTATATATTTATTCAGTGATTGTCCATGAAAGTTATGGCGTCACTTTGCTGTGTACGTGAATTCGACAACCTACGTAAAATGAATATTAACATCCGTTAATTTTCATTATTCAATTCGTATTGTGCAAATTTCCACTATCGAGTTACCATCGTCGGTTTTCGTGATTTATAAAACTTATTGTTGTATATTAAATACATTTGATAAAATTGATATCCAATTGGTACAATGTGAAATATACAGAAATATGTTACTATAAAACTTTCATTAAGATAACCTTCTGAAGGAGATAAAAGCGTGCGCTGTTAAATTTGATGCGAGACATGATGTAGATAGTTAAACCCTTTACATTATTGTGTGTGAGATATTGACTACTGGCTCTCTATGTATCTATGATATTTCATTTTTGTTATGAAATAAATCCGTTTTTTGTCTGACAGTGACCAAACCTTCAGTTCAGTTCAGTTCAAATTTACATGTTTAATAAAAAACTTAATATTTAACTGATCAATCTTTTTTTCATTTTATTTCTATCCGTAAAGTGTAGTGGCCATCATTAACACACACAGGAAAAGAAAGGTGACTGTACATTCTGATACAAACCGACCAGAAATCCTGATTAATAGAGGACAGTAAAAGCAATAATTCCACCCTACGTACAAATACAGAAAAGTAAGACGGCAAGTTTCTTGTAATCATTTATCTGACTATCAGGTCCAGGGGTTGCTTTAGTGTTTGTAGATAAATCGACAACCGATAATATTTACTGTTATATTTTAGTACTACTTTTAAAAGCTGATTAACTAATATGATTTTATCATTAAGCTTAAATAATTCCTGACGAAACACGATTATAATGATAGTTAATCCTTATGAAATCATTTCCTTTAAATATTGGCATCATTTTCCGACTTGTATGAGGTTATTTATGTTTAGAATAGTCTTGCGACAGATCTTATGAAATTTATTACTAAGTGGAGTTTAAATGTTGAAATTCAATTTCTAAATGCGAGTTTCTAGTTGAAAGATAAAATTCTGATGTGGAAGGTATGTTTTTAAATTGATTGAAAGCCAAATTATCTACTATTTAATTTCGAGTGCTCCTTACAAAAATTATCAACTGTGTTTATGTTTAACCTGCATGTGTAATATAGATTAATCTGACTGATGAATTTGTGAAGGTAATAAAATTAGAATATGTTTGGTCTTAACAATATCTAATATCTAAAAAATGCAAGTGTTTCACGTCGATACGCCTTCTACAACCAGCAGCACCTCTATTCTCTTGTATTATGTTATAAAACTTTCTTTAAACCACATGACTTAACGTTGAAAGGTGTCATTTCCATACATTTGTTAGTTTATTAATAACGTTTTCGCTTGTAGAATATCAATTTGGCTTGGAACTCAATCCTAGTTAGTGCAAGAGTTGAACAGCAAAGAATAAAACAGAGTTTCCTTTAATAGTTAAGGACGAAAATGATTTTGTTTTGCATAATACCTAGAACAGTATAAAGATCTAAGTAAAAACACTCCAAGATTAACAGATAAGTACCCTTAATGCTTTAAAGTTCTCTTAACATTTAATTTAATGTTTCTTGAAAAGTTCGCAGAATATAATGGAGAGGCAAATTTTAATGTCTTAGGTTTCTGACAACGGACTTAGATAACCATTGACATGACTAGATTAGGGATTAGCTGTAAAAATGTATAAATATTCACATCACTATCAGGCCAACATTTTTTAAGTATTATTCTTAGGTTTCCTTTCGTAGTTCGTCAACAATGTTCTCTGGAGAAATTATTTACTTGTCCCAGCAACATTACAAAAAAAATTCGAACAAAATAAACCTACTAAATAAAGGATTTAAAACTTCTTGAACGTGAATAGCTATTGACTGTACTCTGTCAAATCAAAAATTTAATCCCATTGGAAGAAATTGTACTTTACGAGGCTTCGAAGTAAGGCTATTGTTGTATTATGTTTAAACAAGGAACTTTTTGTGATATTTGTGGTGGAGGTCATCGTTAAAGTTGAACAATTTTATTTATTCGCCTTCTGCTCTCTTCCCTCTATACCCGTGTTTTATTTATCCATTTTCCTCGTGGTAAATCAACAAATAAACATTAGAGAACTTTCTATCTCAGTTAAATAAGAAGTCAAAGCACGTTTACGAAATACCTGAAAAGAAATGTTTTGTATTAAGTCTGTTTATGTAAAAGTGTGCACAATGACAAAGTAATTATTTTAAACAACGTTGTTTAATAGTCTAGTTAGGTAGACGGTAGATATTTTAAAACTAATAAAACGATGTATTTGTTATAACAAATTAGTAAAGAATGCGTCTTTATTAGAGTTTTATCTCTGTATGTAAACAGAAGAAATTTTGATCACTCTTTGTGAGCTCAAGCCTTTGTTCGTGATAACAAAAAGCTTAACGACAATGCTGTTTAAGCTGAATGGAGTTTATTTTTTGTATGGAAATAACTTTGAAGTGTTTATGTAGGTTTTTTGTAGAAAAATATATTTTCTATGTAATAGTGAATTTAAATGAGTATTTTTAAATTTAGCAAGTATGCTGCTGGTACAAAGTACTTTATTTTTATTAAAAAATTACACTATTTAGTAATGTATATTATAACATACAAAATTAAATTTACTAGAATTGGTTATAGTAACTTTATTTAAATAAAACTAAAACTACAGCATTATAATTAAATCGAAATATTATATTCAACTTTAAAATATTTGTGAGTAACTGTCAGTAAGATGTTGCACTACACGAAGCAATCTATGAAATTTAATGTTGTGACAAAAATATCCAGGGTTTTTATCATCAATACATGTGAAAACATATCATTTCACTTTTACTGTAAAATTTTTTACTGTTGCTGTTTACTTATTGTCATTGACTTGTCGCAAAATATGATTCAATCTAATATTAAAACTAAGAAATTTTTATTAAGAACACTAGCAACATGTGGATAAGACGTTGTTTATTTTCTGCAGTTACATTATAGACAAATCACATTCAGATACGGAAAAAACACCTGTAGTCAGGCATTAAGAATACCGAGTGTAACATTGTGTATTTTCGTATGCTAGTCGGCGCCTGGAACAGGAGGTATCCGGCCACTACTGTTATTAAGCCATCCGTACTCCTCCCAGTGCCCGGACGCGTCGATGCTGGATCTATCTACGGATAAACTTTCTATTTAGATGACATACGGAATACGCAGACATCGTCTTAGTGCGGCTGGCCACTGCACTTCCGGGAGTGAAAAACCCGTCCCGTTCATCTGCGGTCACAGTCAGGGCGGCATGAGGCGCTAGTTAACGCGCCTCCACTGCTTGGTTCACCAGCGGTGTGTGTGGAGTGTGCTGAGTGTAGAGCGTCCTCCCGGGCCTGCCCTGCTGCCTCCTGCTGAGAAATAATGTGTGCCCAGAAAGCTGTGTCGGCAGTAAAACAGTTGTCGCTACCGGCCATGATACGTATGAAGACTGGCCGTGGGAGATCCAATAACTACCGTGCGGACCCCACGCTGTGCCACCTAGACAGAACAAACTGCCAGTGCGTGCGAAACCGAATCCTCACTGCTGTCGTAGTGGTGACAGGCGGGAAGCAATTTTCTCTTAGCGACCGAGTGCAGATACTTCCCGAAGCAACCGTACCGGAAAGGACCTGCGTCAGTCGAAAGGAAAGGGTCCCGTACTGCCATCCTGTCCGCTCGACGGCCTGCTGAAGAGCCTTGACGAACAGCTTCACACCACTTGCATACTTCTTCGGGCGGGGACCGAATGCCACTACCCGTCCGAAACTCAGCTTTCGTGTCGATAAATATCGGCGAGTACTTCCGCCTCCAGATCCCATGGGGAGTCCAACTACGGCGCACATCGTCTTCGTCGACACGGTGCGATAACCGTGTATGGCGGGTGGTCAAAGCTACTGTCCACACCGGTGCACCATACAGTAGTCCAAGGAGAGACTAATCTTAAGTCTGTGACAGAACGGTGTGTGGTGAAAAACGAAACCAGGGCCATTGTTGTATGAAACCAGGGCCATTCAACAGTTTCATGTAAGTACACGTACTAGTATAACTAATAAACCTAGTAAAATGTTGATTACTCACAGATTCGTTTTACTACTAAATTTACTCTGTATAATTTGAGCGCTGTTTATTGTTTAAGATAAGTATTTGCCGCTTTTAGCTTCACGTGGAGATTTTGCAAATAAAACTCAAACAACATTCTGGTATTTCATTTAAATGAAGATCAAATATAGTAAAATGCACGCTTTCACATTAAAGGGTTAATGCAAAAGCAATTTCAACAGGAATACAAATAAAAAGTTATATCGAAATGCTAACGTCAGATGGTTTTGCCAAGTTCATTTATTACAGGCAAAAGCGGATTCCGTTAAAGTTAAATTATGTCTACAAAGTTCCGGTAAATGCGTTAACACAGTTATTTCTTATCAGGGAAGATAAATTATCGACAATGAAAATTTTGCATTTGTTTCTTTTTCATTGCCGTTTACAAAAATGTTTTTTTGTTTTATAATTTACATTAACAGCCTTTAATAGGCTACTGCTTGACATAGGCCTATGCGTAGGAAGGAGATTTTAGTCTACTATATCACTTTTCCCTATATTTGCATTGCATCTGTGTAGTTTGCTCCCTTAGTTACGTCTTACAATACCTACTACAACAATGAATAGAGGTGGTGATATAAAAACATACACACACATAAATATTCTCCTTAAAAGAATTAATGGTTTGATTTGATATCATTTCATTCATTTCATTCATTCATTAATTAAAACTGTGTTGACTTTTTTAAATCTTTTACAGATTTGAAGTTACTTACACTTACACGTTGAACTTTACAACTAGATAGCGCCGGCATTTCCTAAAAAACTGTCTAGGGTTTTAGGCAATGCCACAGGCATCCTTTCTTATTTAAAATAACTAAGCGAGTACAACACAGGGACTTTTTTTTTTTTTTTTTTTTTTTTATCGTGTGGAAACCCCCTCGAGCCGTCACCCCACCGGGGTTTACGGCGGGGTGGTGTGTCGGAATCGGACCGACTAAAACCACACGGTGTGCCACTCTGCACCTGACATAGGAGGGATCCGGGAACAGCTGCTATTACGTCATCCAAATCCTTCCTAGCGTCTGCCCGCTGCCGCGGGCACCTTCTACGGATAACCTCTCCATTTAGGCGACGTACGGCACACGCGGACGTCGCCCCCTCGCGGCTGGCCACTATAGCGGATGGAGGGGAAAACCCGTCCCGTCCACCCGCGGCCACACTCAAGGCGGCATAAGCCGCTGGTATGCACGCCTCCGCCGCCCGGCTCGCCGGCGGCGAATTGGGTCCGAGTGGATATCGTCCTCCCGGGCCTTCTCCGCCGCCTCCTTCCGCGAAATTACGTCTTCGCAGAAGGTTGCGACCGCGGTAAAACAATTGTCGCTACCGACCATGGAGCGTATGACGGCCGGTAGCGAGAGATCTCCTCCAATAACTGCAGTGAGGACCCCACGCTGCGCCGCCCATGCAGAACAAACCGCCAGCGTGTGCTGAGCCGAGTCCTCACTGCAGTCGCAGTGATGACAGGCGGGACTCAATTCCCTCCTGGCAACCGAGTGCAGATACTTCCCGAAGCAACCGTGCCCGGAAAGGATCTGCGTCAGTCGGAAGGAAAGGGTCCCGTGCTGTCGCCCTGCCCACTCGGCGATGACCGTTCGGAGAGCCTCCACGGTGGCAAAGCCAGCACGTGGAGTCTCCAGCCAGGACGACCAACGAGCCATCGTGGCTCGACGAGCGGCCTCTCGCCACTCGCGTATCTCTTCGGGCGGGGGACGTATGCCGCTACCCGCCCGGAAATCAGCCGTTCGCCGATAAACTTCGGCGAGCACTTCCGCCTCCAAATCCCACGGGGGACTTCCAGCCAAGGCGCACGCCGCCTCCGTTGATATGGTGCGGTAACCGCGTATGGCTTTAACCGCCAATATCCTCTGAGGGCGCCAGAGACGAGCCCTATTCTGGGCGGTCAGAGCCGCCGCCCACACCGGTGCACCATACAGTGCCATTGACCGGACAACTCCCGTGTATAGCTGTCTCGTCGCGATGCTGGCTCCACCCAAATTGGGCAAAAGTCGCCCCAGGGCAGAAGCAGCGCCGACCAGCTTTGGAGAAAGTTGCCGGAAGTGCTCGTCGAAGAGCCACCTGCCGTCGAAGATCAGACCCAGATATTTCATCTGGGCCCGAATCGGTACGAGGACCGAATTGACTACGATGGAGGCGCCAGAGGATGGACCACGACGGGGCCCATGGAACAAAAGGGCCTCCGTCTTGTCCAGGGCCACCCGCAAACCCAGCGCCTCAATACGCGCGACCACTAGAGAGACACCCGTGGTGGCCAGGCGTGCCGCCTCTTGGAAGTTCATCCCCCGGGCTGTGACCAATGTGTCATCTGCGTAACAAATTACGCCGAGCCCGGGGGGAAGACGGCCTCGAAGGGCCCAGTCGTATCCCATATTCCACAGGAGTGGTCCGAGGACAGACCCCTGTGGAACACCGCACGACATGAGCCGCTGCCTCAGAACACCGTCTCGGTCCTCGTACATGACGGTACGCTCTTCTAAATAGTCTGCCACAATCCGCCTCAGGTACTCTGGCACCCCATGGTAGTGGAGTGCTTCCCTGATGCAGCTAAATGGCAGACTATTAAATGCGTTGGCGATGTCTAACGACACCGCCAACAGCACGCCGCCACAGCTCACCGCCTCTTCGGTGACGGCCCTCAGGCGCATCACGGCATCGACTGTCGAACGCCCCGCCCGAAATCCAAATTGGGCGTCCGACAGATTGGGGCCCACTTCGCAGAGGTGCCGGACGATGCGGGCAGAGAGTATCCTCTCAAACAGTTTACCCGCCTCGTCCAGCAACACGATGGGCCTATAGGCCGCTACCGATTCGGCTGGTCGTCCCGGCTTCCTCAATAGGACCAGCTTCCCGCTTTTCCAGCACTCAGGGAAGCATCCGGACGCCAAGCTAGCGTCCAGGACCTCCCTGAGGCGGTCCGACATGTGTTCGAGGGCTCGGGCCAGCACACGGGCAGATATACCGTCCGGCCCGGGGGCGGTGTTCTTAGAGCGGATCCGTAGAACAACCGCCCCTACCTCTGATTCCCTGACGAGCGGAACATTCCCCTCGTTCCCCTCGTCGTCTTCGACCATGAAGGCCATCGACGGGGATGTGTGTTCCGCCCGCTGCGGGAAAAGGCCCTCGAACAATACAGGGACTGGGTTAATCTTTTGAAAAAATGGAAGTATGGAAGTTTTCGTTTCGGTTGTCATGAACATCTATATCAATAGTTATAGAGAAGTCAATGTCCATAAATATTCTGACAAGTTGTTTTTTAACGCGTGGAAACCCCCACAGGCCCTCACCTCATCAAGTTTCGTGCGGCGGGTAGTGTGTTGAAATCGGAACCAAACCAAACGGTTTTGCACCCTGCGCCTAGAATGAGAGGGATCCGGGAAATGCTTTTGAACCCGTGCTAATGAATCCGTAGATGACGCCCACGCTTACGCGAACACCATCTAAAAATGGGCGAGCGCGATAAAACAGCTGTGACTACCTACATGGAGCGTATGACGGCTGGTAGCGAAAGATCTCTGCCAATAACTGCAGTGAGAATCCTATGTTGCACCACCCAGGCGGCACAAACTGCGAGTGTTGAACCGAGTTTTTACTGCAGTCGCAGTGGCGATAGGTGGGACTTACTTCCCTCCTAGCCACAGACAGCAGATACTTACCGACGCAACGATGTTCAGAAACGGCCGCACGCCGCCTCCTCTTGATGTTGTTCGTCCTTCGGACTGTGGCCAGTGTATCATCGGCGTAACAAATTACACCCAGCCCTGAAGGGGAGGAGACGACCCTGAAGGACCCAGTGGTGTTCCTTCTTCTACAGGAGTGGTCCGAGTGAAGACTCCTGTGTAACATCGCACTACGTGAGTCGCCGTCTTAGAACACCATCTCGGACTTCACTTCGTTTGGGTTTACGACGGAGTGGTGTGTCGGAATCAGACTGACTAAAACCATACTAAGATAAGAGGGATCCGGGAACAGCTGTTATTACGACATCCAGAGGACGTTCCGACAACTAGTTCAATCTTCGAATTCAATTCACCCTTAGGTTTTCTGGCGGTCCGATACCAGTCACTTCATGAAAAAACTGACATTCAGTTAAAAATAGTGGAACTATTAGCTGGTCCCAAATTATCTTTGAATTAAAAAAGGCTAGGAAGAAGAATAAAGTATATGTAGATCGTCTACGACCCACGAAACATTACTCGTAAAGTACCGACCTTGTCGTAGTACTTTTGTAAAAAATTATTGATGTCAGGATGAATTAAAAAAAATATAGCCCAATTAAATTTAAAAGACTTCTTGTGCAATCTCAAGGGCTCATGTTCTGTCCAAATAAAGAATGGGAATAATTATTCGTTATAAATTAAAAGCACTCCGCGAAAACGTTTGACTTAAATTTTATTTTCCTTTTGTTGAAATAGGCATCGCTCTGAACTTATAAAAGCATTTGCATTGACATTTAAAGGCTAAACGTTCTATTAGACAAATAGCTAAGTTTAAGTAACTTATTGTAACTTGAAGCTAACAAATAGTTAAACTTCAAAGGGTGTTAAATTGGATTTAGTAAATGTAGAAACTTTTTATCAAAATAATTTGTTACGCGTTAAATGACAAGATGTTTTTATATTAAGAAGAGAGTAAATTAATTGTCAAAAGTCTGATTAGATTATTTTTAATCTAGTAGATATTATTTAATCACAATTTTAGTGCATATTTAATAGGTATATTTTAGACCTATATATATCCCTACAAAAATACTATGAATGTTTTATTCTATTACTGAATTTTTGTTCAAGAATGACATTTTTAATGATTTAGTCAAAAAATATTTTTATTTTGCTATAAGTTTATTTTGACAATTTTTTTCAGTATTATATGTTATTGCAGTGATTCTTAAAACATGTTTCATTATTTTTATCACTATAACCAGCGAATAAACTTTCCTTGTAATTATAGGCCTTCGTTGCGAATTATTTTACTTTATTTTTGTAGTATTGTATAACCATACGTTGAAATTCAAGTCCATAGTATATAAGGCTATATAAGTTAAAATATTATTTTCTTAAATAGAAGCATATAATTTAATTCGTCTTTTATCAACATGAAATGTTCATAATCCAAAACCATAAATCAACACACACGAAATGGCAACAATCTGTATTGTCAAACATTTAGTAAAATTAATCCAATACATATATATAAGTCACAATCTCAATAATTCTACTAATATTGCGTAAAGTCGAGAGTAGGAGATCAAAGCTTACTATCCTGGGTATTAATTCAAGGAAATATGAGCTTAAATCTATGTATACACTTAATCAAAACCAATATTACAAAGTGAACAGTTTGTTTAAACGCGCTAATATCAAGATCTACTAGTTTTAAGTGAAAAAAAACTATTAACACCGGACACCTCATTATCGAATAAGACTAAGCATTAATTCATCGTCTCTTATCTAGACTTTAAAGTCGTAGATTAATATACCGAATAGCATTAATGTATTATGTATTGTTAAGTATTTAGCAAAAGAAAGAGACTAAGTTTTGCGGTGCCTCTAGTTTAGGTTTTTATGTAAAGATAATTTTACTGGTATAAATA
The DNA here is from genome assembly GCA_949316085.1 of Hypercompe scribonia. Taxonomy (NCBI): domain Eukaryota; kingdom Metazoa; phylum Arthropoda; class Insecta; order Lepidoptera; family Erebidae; genus Hypercompe; species Hypercompe scribonia. The sequence continues at coordinate 8,764,542 of OX438981.1, read as the reverse complement.
AAGACCTAATTAAACATACTCAAAGTAACCATAATTACATTAAAATACCTACCATGTTTAAATTATTCTTACCATTGTTTTAAACTTCGATATTAAATAATAAAGCTAGATATTTAATTCTTATTGTATTCTAAAGCTTTTCATTAAATTCTTCATCTTTTGATCATTCATCACAGAGATAGTAGTAATTCTACTATTACCTCAATTATTTTTGGAGTTCGTTTTGCACGTTAGTGAGAAATGAAGAGTAAGTTTTTTATTATTAATTATGCACAAATACTTATGTTATGATATTTAAATAAGATTTATTTAACTTTATGATGTGTTATAATAAAACTTTCTTTTAATATACTAAATACTTTTTTCTATTTTTAGTTTCATTTTCGCTTCAAATATAAGATAACGTAAAGGATAAATTTCTAGAAGATTTTTATCTTGTTACGCCAAAAAAGTATAACTTCTTACGTGTGCAGATAAGTACACGCACGTTTTTTTTGCGTGCGGTAATTTCCCGGTTACCACTCGCTGATAGTTATGTCGGACTCGAACCAGCCAGAAATTGCACGCTGCCTCATGAACTAGGTAAACCCTAGAAAGAAAACCCTAGAACCCCGGTCACTTACGGCTTGTAGATGGCCTCGTCCTATGTGGGAACCACAAAGTTTCTTTTCTGTTTCTTTGTTAAAAGGATGCGAACTATCGTACGAACCTATCACCCCGACCTAATAGATGGCCTCATCTGTCATCTTTAGTCTTGCACTTATAGAGGACGGAGATCGTTTTGTGATCTTTGACGCCCGAGTCTTCTGCGGTACCTGGCCCGTTCTCGGGTCTAGTCACAGAAAGAGATGGCTCAGTTCCACTCGCTCTTGCTCCGTATTTATTTATTTATTTATTTATTTATACATCATGCACTTTATGTACATAGGCGGACTTAATGCCTAAGGCATTCTCTACCAGTCAACCTTTGGGTGATGCAGAGAAAATAGGAAGTAGGTGCGTTTCAGGTGTTGAAAAGAAGAAGTAGACATAACAAACTTTCATATACTAAAATTAATACAAATACATAAATACATACATATACATACTTAAGTTGATGTAAGTCTATATACATACATACACAAATAAATATCATAACAAGTATAAGATGATAATCATGTATTGGTTGATTCTACCAGCTGTTTCAGTAAATACTGCTTCACTTTTTTCTTAAAAGTAAAAGCGTTGCTAGCCATCCTGACTTCGAGGGGAAGCTCATTCCAGAGAAGAACGGACTGCACAAAGAAAGATGAGCCAACAAACTCAGATGTATGGGAGGGGCAACGAAGGAGAAGATTCTTAGAAGACCGAAGCTTTCTGTCGTGATTGCTACATAAGAGTTGGAAATAAGAGTTTAAATATGTTGGCGAAGATGGGTTATTAAGTAAAGAGAATAGAACAGTGAGCGCGCGTAATTTTCGGCGTAGACGAATTGGTAGCCAATTGAGCTGCGAACGGAAAGAGGATACATGGTCATATTTACGGAGATTATAAACAAATCGAATGCAGTTATTAAGAAGACGGTCTAATTTATCGAGAAGATCTGCATTCAGGTCGTAGCAGCACACATCACCATAGTCGATTAAGGGGAAGATAAGAGTTTGCACAAGCATAGTCTTGGTTTTTACGGGCAGGAAATTTCTCAGACGATTTAGAGCCCGAAGTGTCCCAGTAACCCTCCGGCACTGTTTTGCAACTTGTTCACGCCAGGTTAGTGTGCAATCGAGGTGTAAACCTAAATCTTTCACCGATCCACTCACAGGTATGATAGTCCCATTAAAAGTAATAGCCGGGAGAGTTTTAGTGTCTACTCTGTTCATCGACCGGTGACTTCCCACTACGATAGCTTGACATTTTGTGGGGTTCACAAATAAACCAAACCTTTGAGACCACGTGTTGATTGTTTCCAGATCGTGGTTGATCATTTGTATTGCACTCGAGATATCTTCCACTTTACTCTGTGAATAGAGCTGTAGGTCGTCGGCATACAGATGATACGCACAACGAAGTTCCAGGGACAGGAGGTTAATATACACAGAAAATAATATAGGAGAAAGAATGCCGCCTTGAGGAACACCAGAATCAAGATCACACCAGCTCGAGGAAGATCCATCGACATGAACAGATTGCTGGCGGCCCCGAAGATATGATGAGAACCAATCCAGTGCTTCAGGTGAGACCACAAGATAGGAAAGGATAGACAGGAGTATATTGTGATTGACTGTGTTGAAGGCATTAGAGAAGTCAATTAGTACCAAAACAGTAACTTCAGTGTCTTGCATACCTGCCTTGATATCACCAACCACTTTAAGAAGAGCAGAAGTAGTGCTATGGCCAGGCCTGAAACCCGATTGAAACGGGCTCAATAGGTTGTTTTTGTAGACAAATTCAGAAAACTGTTTGTGCACACAGGATTCTAGGACCTTTGAGAGGAAAGGGAGGACGGATATTGGTCTGAAATGGTTGGGGTGTGTGGGATTTGGATTTTTAGGTAAAGGGATGACACAAGCTTTGCGCCACAGTGATGGGAAAATTCCAGAATATAATGAGTAGTTTATGATATGGGCGATTATAGGTAAAATGTGGTCAATAATTGTTACGATCATACGTCGGCTGATTTTATCACAACCAACAGCGTTGGATTTGATAGAGAATATGATCTTTTTGATCTCACCCGACGAAACCGGAGAAAATCGGAAGGGATTTATGTTAGGGCTATTTAAGCTTGTCAGGTAGTCAAGAGTGCGATACTCGGTTTGGGAATCCAAATGAGCAGATAGAGAAAAATAGTGGTTCAAATCCTCCAAACCAACCGTCCCCTGCAGACCACCCGACCGCTGCTTACCAATACCCAGAGTTCCAAGGAACCTCCAAATATTGGCGGGAGAAGAATGGGAGATGTTGTCAAAAATGTGTCGGCGTTTGGCGTTGCGTATCATCTGGTTGCAGCGATTCCTCGCGATTTTGTATAAAGTGCGCTTTGCCTCGGTACGGTCCCTTCTGAATTTGATAAAAGCTCTATCTCTTCGTCGCATAGCCAAAAGTACCTCTTTCGTCATCCAGGGAGCAGGTTGCCTCTTTACTTTAATACTTTTGATGGGTGCGTGGTTATCATATAGAGCGAGAAGTATGTGATTAAAGTTATGAAGCTTCTCATCTATGCTTATAACTGACGTTACTGCATCCCAATTCAGACAGGCAGCATCCCTAAGTAGCTTGTCCAGATCCATACGAGCAAAACAACGCATGCGCAAAACTCTTGGTTGGGGTTTAGGTGGTTTAAGGGCATAGGAGAGGAAGATTAGATCGTGATTGGAGAATGCCGGCGCATCAAGTTGACCATGGTTACGGACAAGCGTAGGGGCCGACACCAGTATTATATCTAACCAAGTGTCCACCCCCAGGCTGTTATGATGAGTTGGCTGTAGAGGTAAAACATGCATACCGGTCGACTCAACAATCTGAAGGAGTTTGCAGGCACGTGAGGTAGGGCGGGTTAGGTCTGTATTGAAATCTCCCATGATGATGTGATGAGTGTATACAGACCCCAAGGATTCCAGCACTGTTTCCAGACTGGAGAAGTAATCTATCGAGGGAGGAGAATACACTGCCCCCAGGACCACCTTAATTCCTCTCACAAGGACCTCAAGAAATAAATATTCTACGGCAGCCGAAGAAGAAGAAGAGGGAGAAGAAGCCAGAATTTTAAAAGGAAGAGAACTGTGTATGTAAATAGCAACTCCACCTCCCCTCCTGGTGACTCGATCATTTCGAACAAGGATATAGCCAGTGAGAGGATAGAAAGCAGAAAGAAGATTAGGTTTGAGCCAACTCTCCGATATCAGGATGGCATGAACGTTGGTGCTACTAAAAGCCTCAGTCAAATCAGTATAATGACTGGGTATGCTCTGTGCATTAAGGTGACATACATTAAGCAGGTGCTCTGACTGACGGTTGAATGTAAATTGTAAGCGTTCACCTAATGTCTCAGTTATAGAGGCAGAACTAACATCTACAGAGGATAAAGTAGACTCGTGAGCAGTATTGTCAGAATCATAATCATCAGTTATCATACGTATTAAATATAAGCAATAAAAATATACTACAAAATAGTAAATAAATATAAATGTAAAAAAATAAAAAAAAAAAAAAAAATTGGAATTATTTATACGATATCTCAAAATATGCAATACCTTACTATGTTGGCACGAAATTACTCCTCTGCACCACCCACCAGCTAACACAACACAAAATTTGATAATAACAACTAAAAAGAAAAATAAAAATACAAGTGAAATAAAACGTATCAAATAGTGATAGTGTAAACAGAAACATTAACAGGTTACGTTGTCCATTAACGCATTTCCGAACGCAACCCGTCATGCATATGTCACTTTACGGATGTCAAATATGATAAGTTAAATATGTTGTTGATGTTAAATAAACAATTAGACAAGGCCAAGTAGACACAAATAAAGTAAGACTATATTGTTTACCTGCCAGTTAGCCGACGAGCTACGTTCAGAAAAACGTACGTTAATGTGAATAAGTCCGATGTATTATATTTTGACTGGACTTTTCTTGTGCGGGCCAGACGACTTATTCTCTTTGCCACTTCTACCATGGTGCCCCACTGCATGAAGAGCTTTTGGGTGCTTTGAAATCAGGTCCGACAGCTCCTCAACGGTAGTGATCTTACACCGGATGCCGGCAGCGACCATAACAACAATTGTGCCGTCATTAGTCCAACATGCACGAGTGCCGAAGTGATTCCGGGCCTTGGCAAATACTGTCTGTCTTGTTTTGGTGAGAAATTCACGAACAGAAACGGCGGAACCTTTAAGTGCAGATTTAGCCCTCCAGGCCGCCGACCGGAGTTGCAAGCTACGAAATCTCACCAAAATGGGCCGGTGATGATCTGTATCCGGTGTCCCTAACCTGTGACAGACAGTGAAGGACTCCGCAGTGCACGTTTTCAGTTGCAGCTTGTTATTGACTATGTCAAGTGCCACTCTGCCACAGTCTTCACCATCAGACTCCACAACCCCCATGAGTAGAAGTGCTTTACGACGATGCCTTGTCTCTATGGCATCAACAGCTTGAGTGCATTCTTTAATCTGCTTCCGTAACAGTCCCAACATGCTGTATATTAGTTCCCGAAAGGTTCGGAACTCCTCAGCAACTTTTGCAACCGTGTCCTTTGAGGTACTTGTACCTTGAAGCTGTGACTCCAGTTCCGCCATTCTTCTAGTGAAGGACTCCTCCAGAGATTTTTGAGCGGCTTCAATGTTCACCAACTGTGACATATTGTTGTGTAGTGTAGTGCTGGTAGGTGGTGGCTACAAATTGGTTAAGATCCACACATAAACTCCTACAAACAAGTGCAGTCCAATATTATGGTGTATTAAGCAAGAACTTGTAATAATTTTTAGGAAATGTAGATATTTTAAATTAAATACAATTAAGAGCAAATAATTTTCTGTGTGCACTTTTTGACACCTACCCTCAAAAAAAACCGTATCACGGCCGCAATCTGCACTGTTTCGCAATCTCGATATTACTAAACGAGAAAATGCCCACTTAATCACAAAAACGTTAATCTAAATGTGTCAGTGATGTAAGACACGCCAGCGAGGGGTATGTGAACGAAACGTCCATTATAGAACTGCCCCTTGCCATTTTGAACGTGGTCATAACCCCCCGACTTAGAACTTTCCGCTGAATCTTTCGGCCCATTTCTCTAGTGCCCCTCTACTGGTAAAGGTTACGTCTGGAAAGGTTTATATTTTTTATAAATTATTTCTATTTCATTTGATATTATTTTATTTTAAAACATGTCAACTACATTATTCTTACTTCAACGGACGTACAATAAAGTGCTTTAATTTTCTTCTACATTAAAATTAATAAATTCTCACATGGGATATTATTGATGGTAACAGTTTTTACATAGTTTTTAAAATTATGTAAAGATACTGTAAATATTCTTTTTTTTAAATGTTCCATTGAAGGTGTTATGATGACCTCTATCAGATTTTAGGTGTGTCGTTAACCAACGCCTTCTAACGCCCTCTGTTATTGTATTCCTCACGAACATTATTAAGATATTTCATATCACCTTATTTTTTTTGTATGTGCTACTTTTGCATAGGTTTGTATACATAATAAGATCTTCAGTTAACCTCGACTTATACCAAACTTAAAGCTAATATTTGTGAAAAGAATGCAATAAGTATTGTTTAAACTTTTTACAGGTACTTTCAAGTTTAAATGATAAGAGTAGATAGAGTGGTGTATTTTAATACGAATTATTTGCATTTCAACTTCTAAATAAGAATAAATAATGTAATTAACATAATATCTGTTGGTTTTTGTACTTTGATTAAAGGATCTAGCTACTGAGCTATACCCATTTGTATGTCCCCTTCGGCGATTATAAGATACTAAAAATAAAATAATTTTTCATAATTTACTTTGTTTCCATTAAGGGAAAATGCTTTGCTTTGTTTGGATGCCGTGTAGAATGGAGCGTGGTTTATTACTTACGAATGGCTACTCAAATTTCAAACTAACTAATAACATTTTGTTTCACGTATAAACATCGGCAGTACTAATCCAGGTTTGACCTTTCCGTTCTACAAACTGAAAATGTTCTGTATATTAAAACTTTTACCTCTATATAATTGAAACTACCACAAAAGATACCTTTTCTCTTTATGAAAACCGAAAGGGTAGCTTATACATTTATTAAAATGGGTTGCGGGACTTGCGGTCCATTGAAATAAAAGTTGCTTTTACTGTATTTATAGTGTGGTTTAGTTAAATGATGTCCACCAGTCGAACTGACCTTTTAGTTTTGAATATTTTATGAAAATGTATTTTATAGTCGGTACATAGGTATTAAATTACAAATTGAAGTTTTCAGGCCCAAGATTGTGCTTTTAAAGATTTTTCAAAGAGATTCAAATTCTTCTAGAAGTCGTAGTCAGTTTTCAGAATGTGAAGAAAAAGGTTTTTTGTTTCTGGCAATCTTTGAGGTCCAGCTTTACTTTCGTAGAAGTAACTATCAACTGAAATTATACGTAAAAGTTGAATTTCACTACAAAATTATGCATGAGAAAAATAATATTTGACGTGATGATATAAATAATTATTTCAGAGAAACTACAAATTGTAAGAATAATATATATTTTTGCAAAATAAATTTGAAAACAGTACCATTCTCAGAAAGTTTTAACACTACATTATTTTTTATGCGATCAGCTGGTACTTTACCGCAACTTGATGCAGGGTTGACAGTTATCATGTTACGTACGCTGCCACGATGACTGTCATGCTTTTCAGGTCCCTAAGCGGGGCTTGAAAAAGCATCTCACTAGTTAAGATCACCATGCTGCATTGTCATCATTCACAATGAATATGGCGAACACAATTCCTGGATTCTATTTATGCTTTCTATCAGGCACAATAAAGTCACTTCAGCAGGTTCTTAACAAAAATAAAAAAAACTAATTCAGATAGATATTATTATGCAATTCATTTGCAACTCAACTTCAACGAGATGTCTTGACAGATAGACTTATCAAAATTCAGCTCGTTCACGTAACAAGCAGTACTTGAAAAGATGAAAGGCGTGAAAGCTCATCTTGATTCAACTTGTTGCTACTTGTCCGTGATAGTCAGTTTCAGTTTTGTACGGTTATAATTTGAATAATTTTCTATCGTTAACTGAGTATTTATTTTTAAGGAATTTGTCATAGACTAATGCTCATCGGGAAAACTTTTTATTTGTGTTAAAAAACATAATACAACTTAAAACTAATTTACTATCATCATCTTTCATGATTAGCGTGCTCATTCCATGATTAAAAAGTTAGACGACCAAATCTAAATTAATGACTTTGCACAGAATACTTTCTTTGATAGCCATGTTGTAAACTCCGAAAGATGGAATACTAAGGAGAAATTCTCAGATGGCCAATTATTTACGAAGTCTCAAACCATCAAACTGTAATTATTTCAATTTTTGCATTCCATGACATTTAATTATTCATTGAAAATTTAATGTAATCAATAAAATATTACACTATTTGTAGGAATTAACGTACTCCCAATAAGTATTAAGTACATCCATAAAAATAATCTGACATTTTGACCAGACCAGTAGATGGTGGCCACAGGCTGACCGAAGTTAAACAAGAATCTAAACTATATTTTAAAGAAAGCTTTTCTAACTTTTCAACTATAGATAGTAAGTTAAATATACGAATATTTAAAGGTAAGTCGATTCTTTTTTTTTGTTAAAGCTTATAAATACCGTTAAATATCTGCATGTTACTAAAATAAGATGGAACAGATTCCTAAAACTATTTGTATGAAAAAGGCCGAAAATCAAAAAACATAAATTATCAAGGATGAAATCTAATCGAGATAAATTAAATATATTCAGGACGAATATATTTTGTGAGAGTCCTTGAGCAGTTTTCGTTGAAACATTTTTGCTTATCGCACAGCAAATATTCGGTCGCAAACTTTTTGCTCAGCGAGACAAAGCCTTAACTTGTGCGTGGGTGATAAACTGGCATATAAATCAAGTAGAAGACGACAATAATTTTGATGTACTGTAGCAATATCCAGGCCGGCTCATTGCGGGACCAATTTAGGGAGGCACACCTGTGACTTGCGATTAGGACCAGAAGAGCTTACTACAAATAATAATCTTATAATACTTTGGGTTTATGTAAAAGGGATCAAAGAAGAGTCCTTTTGTTGTTATGTTTATGAGTCATCTTAGTTGTTAGTCTGTACATTTAAATAATATTGATGATGGATTGACATTGGTGATAAAAATTTCATTTAAATATTTAAACTAATAAAAAATTTCTGAACATTAGATGCCTGACCATGACGTCATAGCTCCTCGATTTTTTTTTTATAAGCGTAATACGTGTAATAATTTTGAAATCTTTTGTTTTGCTTATTTCATTTTAAGGTTAAATTATAAATATCGTATGTAACTGTTATTATATAATATTATAAATTGTATTACAATATATAGTTGTATAATATTATCTCCGTGTGGTGATGGATTAAGAATACAGATTGTCGCTACCCCTACGCTTTCCATGGGTATTGTAAGAGGTGACTAAGGGAACAAAATATTTAAGACAACATCACTGCAAAGAGATGGCAAACTTGAAACAAACTCTATACCTACCTGTCTCACTAGTGTGGCATCTTAGGCCAAAACCTTCTTGCTAAGGAGAGGCCTATGTTTAGCACTGGACTTTTAAAGACTGTTGATGATGGTGATCATGATGATGATGATAATGATGATGATGATGATAATATTACAATTAGTAGGTAGTAGTAGTAGTAATACTACTACTTACTATAAGTTACTATTACAATTAAAACAAAAATCTAAATTTCACATGATTTTGAATTCAGAGAATTTAACAATCTGAGCAACTTGACACTAATTGTCTTATGTTAAAAGACGTAGTCTGATGTTTTAAAAACTTTTTATAAACTATTAAAGACGTGACTTTCGAAAACTATAACAAGGTGGTGTGGACTAAGACAGAAAATTTCTTCTGTACTAATTAATTTGTCACTTGAGAACTTTTCGCAAGTAAATTGAAATTTCTGAGGTCATACGTCAAATAGTTTAATTAATTTACAAAAACTTGTACTTAATCTACATATTTTACATAAATAAAGTCATTAAACTTTACTTAGGTTTAAAGAACTGCAGTTCTTTCAACTTAGTCACATCTGAGGTACTTGACCTCCCTTTGAGGATTACTCGAGTGCATTATACATCAAAGTAACGAACATTTCAACAAAGCTGCTGTATTTTATAAACATGATGCTGAAACTATCTCATTTCAATATCACTCTCAAAGTCAACTAGTTAAAATATATTTATTTTTATAAATGTATCTAGTAAATATCTTGTGTAAACTACCTTTCTAAAGAGAGGTCTATGAGCAGTGGACTGTTGAAGGTTGTTGATGATGATGAAATATTTTTTTTTTCTATTTTAAAAGCTTACCAAAGTAACTCTATTCTGCCTAATGGAAAGACTGAAAAGTATCCAAGAGTTGTGCTTACCATACTCATTACGAACGCAGACAATAAAGTATGGTTACACACACTATGGCAGCCAAGTAAGATGCTTCTTCATGCCCCGCTTGCAGATGTAGAAGGCATAGCAGTCGTCGTGGCTGTGTAATGCTCACACACTTATCACGAAAACTGTCACCCCTGCATCAATGGGGCGCCGGTCTCATACTCACTAACGAAACACGACATTGAAGAGTAGTAATAATAATATTACAATATTTTAATACAAAACTGTTTGCAATACATCACATTACACTATTAGTAGAGCATTTATATGTTTGTTACTTCTTTACACTTAAAAGGCAAGATTAATTTTGATAGAATTTGGTATAGAGGTAGGTAATACCCTGGATTAACATAGGGTAATTCTTATCCCGAAAATATGTATTGTTAATGAGCAATGATATATGGTTAAGCTACTGGCTAAGCTACTATTGAACATCGGTATGTAATAAGTATGTCATCTAATTTAGTCCATATGTAAGAATTACTAATGATACCAATTGACTTTACGGTTCCAGCCAAGTTGACATTCTATAAAATTAAACGTCATTAGAAAACTAACTAATGTATATGAATGACGTTTCAAGTTACGAAACCAAAACAAAATATTAGCGTATAATATAGGGTGGGTCAAGAATTCGTTAACATTTGAATCTAACATCCTGTGCAAATATGTTAAGAGAGTTTTTGTGACCGATGCTACTGAATTTTATTGGCTATAATCCGTCAATCAACTTGTCACACATCAAATGAGTCCCTGCCGGTGGTCAAAAACATGTTTCCGGAAAAGCTGATTTCCAGACGAGGTGACATTGCATGGCAACCCAGAAGTCCAGGTCTATCCCCAGCAGACTTCTATTTATGAGATTATTTGAGGAATAGTGTTAACATCAAGAAATCAAATACACTACGTCATTTAAAAGAAAAATCAGCGAAGAGATGTCGGTGATCTCGCGGTCTCTTTGCCGATATGTCGTCGAAAATTTTGGTGCTCGCTCAGAAGAGTGCAAACGTTGAAACCATGGTCATCTAGACGAGGTAATTTTTAAAAAATAAATTCTAACTAATTAAGTTTCTTGTAAATAAACATTTTTAAAATAGACCAAATGGTTCTTTTTATACGATTTTTTCAAATGTTAGTTAATTCGTGGCCCATCCTATACAAGTGAATAGTGGTTTTAGCGAATGTAGAAAGAGAATCGATACGAAACACTTGTATCTTGAATAAAAAGGCAGAACGTGAATCAATTTTCGTGAAATTTTATTGGACGATTGATCTAGTGCAAGACGACAATTTATTTCGGTACAAGAGGATTGCAACTTCCGTTGCTGATTTGTGAATTATATGTATAAAGATAATATTGTATTTAAAGCTTACAGAAATTTTGGTAAGCAAAATTTTCATAAGTTTTATAAGTCTGTTTAGACTTTTAAGTAAAATGTATTCTTAATATTTTATTCATTACGATCCTTGCAGGAATTCACACAAGTCAGGACTCATAAGAATTAAATGGTAAGGTTCTGTTCAAGGTAAGGTACCGATTTGACCCGACTGACTTATATTGTCAAACCAAGCACGACTCTCACATAAACTCGTCTAAAAAAGTATCGGGTCTTGAAAACACAGCTGTCATTTTCATTAATTACGAAAATTTCTAAAAAGTCTTGACATAATTATAAACATTTCTTACAATTAAGCCGGTTCTCTCGGGTGATTCTTGAGAGGTCCATGAAAACAGAGAGCCTTGCATCTGTTAAGAGTCACTTTAAAACGCTGCCGCCGCGTTCCTGAACTTTTTTAGTTAAGTACAACAATTAACAATTTTTACAAAATAAAATAATAAAACACCGTAAATTAAAATTAACGTATATGACTTAGGATGTTTCGTAGTCTAAAAAAAACAAAACATATAGATTTCATATATGTATTTGCAAGGTGTAGATTAAAATCGGTATCAAAAATAAACTGTATGAAGTAAAATGTTGTTAAGTAAACCTTTTCTCTCAGCCAGAATTACAGTTAAAATACCTTTGTGTCAAATCTATGATGATAAAGATAACAGCAAGACAACGTAATATATTGACGAATTGTTTTATCTTAATAGCTATTAAACTATTTATGATTGAGAAAGAAATAGTTGGTTCTTAGTTGAAAAGACAACGCCCGCACTAGGAATAAATCCTGAGCCGCGGCGGACTTTACAAATATACAAGAAACGGACACAAAGAAAAGCCAGACTCAGTAAAAAAATTATAGATCATACAAAGTGTTGTCCCATATGGGATTTGAACTCACAACACTTAGCGTAGTAGAGAGCGGCGTGGCGACCACTTAAACCACTAGGCCAACCGTACAATCAAGTTTGTCGCAAGAGTAATATCAGCATAATTGTCTAATTTTATATAAGTTTTGAAATGAAATAATATAAAAAGCTTGAATGTGAAAATGTGGAATAAACTTAAAAGTGAAATGAAAGACTTTGTTATTCTACCTTACTAATTTGTATTAAAAACTCACTAACTTGTATTAAAAACTGACATTATGCATCAAAGATAAATATATGAAAACACAAAAGGCCAAGCCATCTACAAGCTGCACTTTCTTCGAATAACATTAATAAAACCGTCATCGAAGTAAATCTATATTAACATGCAATACACCGCAATACATTGAATAGGGCTCTCAAATGAATAGCCATTAGCTTTGTGATGCGGCTTTGAATTGCTTCTATGGCGGTTCACTCCGACTAATTAGTTACCAGTTCGACTGAATGCACTAGCCGATCATGATCAACTTTACTAATTATAAGTAACAAGTTTGTTATATGCCAACTGCCCAACTTACGAAATCTATACGGATTTAATTAGGTATAACCTGAAATAGACTTACAGTGAGTGCAGAAGGGTATTTTTAATAAAGAATGGATTGATAAGGTGCTTACAAAACAATGGAGAAACGAAAGATAATAAGATGAAAAGGATTGTCTGTATGAATTTGATCGTTTTACTGCTCCCATTTCGTAATAAAAGGTTGGAAGGCAAACAGGAATCTCATTTCACTCATAACTAATGTGAGTACCTAGATTTCCTTGTAGGCAAGGTAAAAAAGGAACAATACGTATTTAGAAAAAATCATTAGGTGAAAAAAAGTACAAATTTGTCACAATGTCGTGTGAAAACGTTCGAATTTCGAAATATGTCTAAATGTACTATTAGATTCATAACATCGCTAACAAAAAAATAACTACGCAAACTTAACTACATTTCATTAAATATTTCATAGTACACTTCGACTAATTAGCAACCAGTTAAATGCCAAAATATCATTTGGAGAATTTTTTTTGGTTTTCAATACAAAAGTATTAAACATAAAGGTTTATTTTTGGTTAAGTGGTTATATTTTTATAAATTGTAATTTTAATAGTTATTTAAAAATAATTATTCAAATAATTGTCAACGAAGCACAATATTCTGCTATAAAACCTATTCGTCCATAAGGTCCATATTGTCCAATTAATTTGAAAAGCATGCAATGTCGGCAATTAACTTTGTTAATTTTCTTGTTCTCAGATGTCACGGAGTTCACTCGTTGGCGATCTGGATATTAATTACATATTATATACTTTGAAGATTAGGAGAAAATTTATAGACGTGTTTGCGTTGGATATCTGAAGTAGATAATCTCGTCTTTATAAATGTCAACAGCTATATAAACCTGACCTTTATGAGTGAACCTTTATGTAAATCGAATTGTTGTAAGTATCGTCTGGATTGTACTCGAATGGAAATAGTCGGTCAAGTTTTATATTTTATCATTTTTAGGTTACAAAATAAATCTCTAGGACTTCGGTCATCTGTATATCTTAGATATCTTTTTCCTTTATCAACAGCATTAGTAGTTTATTGTTGGAAATAGGCCTCTCTGTGGCGAACAGATTTCGGTTTACTATACCACACTGCCAGATGGATTGATATAGGGCTCGTCTCTGACGCCCACAAAGGATATTGGCGGTTAGAGCCATACGTGGTTACAACACCGTGTCGACGGAGGCGGCGTGCGCCTTGGTCAGAATTCTTCCGTGGGATTTGGAGGCGGAAGTGCTCGCTAAAGTTTATCGGCGGTAGGCTAACCGGGCGGGTAGTGGCATAAGGCCCCCGCCCGAAGAGTGGCGCGAAGGTGCGCGAATGGCGAGAGGTCTCTCTTCGAGCTACGATAGCTCGTTGGTCATCCCGGTTGGAGGCTCCACGTGCTAGTTTTGCCACCGTGGAGGCTCTCCAGCCGGTCATTACCGAGAGGGCAGGGCGACAGCACGAGACCCTTTCCTTCCGCCTGACGCAGATCCTTTTCGGGCACGGTTACTTCGGGAAGTATCTGCACTCGGTCGCCAGGAGGGAATTGAGTCCCGCCTGTCAACACTACGACTGCAGTGAGGACTCGGCTCAACACACGGCGGCACACTGGCGGTTGGTTCCGCCTGGGCGACGCAGCGTGGGGTCCTCACTGCAGTTATTGGAGGAGATCTCTCGCTAGTTGTCGTTATACACTCCATGGTCGGTAGCGACAGTTGTTTTACGAAGACGTAATTTCGCGGAAGGAGGCGGCGGAGAAGGCCCGAGAGGACGATCTCCACTCGGACCCAATTTGCCGACGGCGAACCGGGCGGTGGCGACACGCATACCAGCGCCTCATGCCGCCTTGAGTGTTGCCGCGGGTGGACGGGACGGGTTTTCCCCTCCATCCGTTACAGCGGACAGCTGCAAAGAGGTGACGTGAGCGTGTGCCGTACGTCGCCTAAATAGAGAATTTATCCGCAGATAGTGCTTGCGGTAGCGGGCAGGCGCTAGGAGGGATCTGGATGTCGTAATAACAGCTGTTCCCGGATCCCTCCTATGTCAGGCGCAGAGTGGCACACCGTGTGATTTTAGTCGGTCCGATTCCGACACACCACCCTGCCGTAAACCCTGGTGGGGTGACGGCTCGAGGGGCTTTAAAAAAAAAGGATTTGTGCCAAGTTTTCCTGCTCGTCAGTGATGTCGTCGTTATTCTGTAGTTTGTCCTTTACTCACCTTTTACGACATCTATAGGGTAGTGACTCTTCGTGCTTTGAATTCGTCAGCATACAGATAGTTCTTCTTTTCCACTCCTTAATTCAGGAGTTAGAAGCGGCAGCCAATCATTATGAGTCAATACGCTTTCAAAGATATCAAATAGAATTTTGTTCAATACCATATTTATACAGTATTCAATTAAAATTGAATTAAAACAAAGTAAAAGTGAAAAGAAACGATAACAATTAATGATATTAAGAAATAGTTATCTCCAAACAAAACTGACTTAAAAGGTAAGTCTCAAAGTCTAAACGATGCATGTGGTCCTTCCTAACAATGGAGGTTATCTTTGTACAACAAACCGGTATAAAACATAAAAGCTTTATCTCGTCTGTCTAAAGATAATACGGGTGATAGTAAACAGACAAATCCAAAATAAACACTAAAAGTACCAACGGCACTTAAATTCAAAATGTTTAATCTAAAATAACAGTAAAGGTTTCTGTAACTTTACAGGATTAATTGTCTTAAAAAGATAATCCCTTTTACTCTGTCCTTCTCACTCTTCTGGGTTTACCGGTTCTTCATTCTTCGTACTGGCTATCCTTTCCTGGAATGCATTTCCTCTCGAAGTCAGGATGGATAGAAGTCGTCACTCCTTTAAAATTAAAGTGAAAGAGCGTTTCTGGGTGATTTGGCGACGTCTTAGTTCTGGTATTATTATATCTTATTGTGGAAATATGTATGCATGGATATGCATGTGTTATATGTATGTATGCGTTTTGTATAATGTACGTACATTTGCTTATTTATGGTCAAACTAGTCTGACACAGAATAATTGAGAGGATTGAGCATATATATGCTGAACTCTCTTAATTATTACTTATCCTTAAATGTACCCACGTTATCTTTTCTCTACTTTACCCAATCGGTTGATCGGCAGAAAATGCCTTAGGCATTAAGTGTGCCAATGCATGTATTTGTGCATAAAGTTGTAAATAAATAAATAAATTATAAAAATCTATACAAAAAGCCTTAAATACTAGTTCCCTAATGGTTTTTTATAACTCCAAAAGTCTTGCCGTATAATTCTTTGTTTTACTTTGGCCGCTAAGCTTTCAACTTGCTGTCAACTTTATTCGTTAAAGTAGAAAGACTAATATTGATTTTCTTATCTCCACTTGTGCAGTGTTCGCATAAGTTTCCTCAAGTTTATGTTTCACATATGAGTAGGAGAATACATTAACTATTCCTGAAACCTAAATAAATTTGAACCAAGTACTTTATTCAATAAAAAAAAACATAATAAATCACTACAAAACCAAAATATATTGTACAACAAACAATAAAATATCTATGGAATAGTAAAGTCTATCCCTGGAGATGTATTTGCATAATAAAGAATGGTTTTACGAAGGGTTGGGATACAAATACCTGCGCATAATCGAGTATTCGTCTGGTCAGGTAAATTGAATTGTAGTTTACTTGTGGTGACAATAAATCAAGGTGACCTTAGAATAATATATAAATATTTAGAGATAGGTATATGTGAAAAATTAATCTAGCTAGTGTCGGTAGTGCAGTGGCAGCTAATGCGACTGCTGTGCTGAAGTCTCAGGTTCAATTCCCGGGTCGGACCAATTGTGTAAGTGATCTACAATTCTTTGTTTTGGACTTAAAGTTAAAGCACCTACTTTCATGGTACAAGCCCTACTTAGTTTGAAACTAGATGACGATATGTATCAGATTTCTGATTTTTTTTGTCAATGAGTGTTACACCAAAGAGTTACTGATAAATGGTATCATACTTGCTTAGGTAGATTTTAAGTTTAATTTTTATTTAGAAAATAATCTTTTTCAAGAAAAGTGGACGTTTCGTTAAATAATAAATTAAAAATAATTGTTTGAAAGCAAATTATTATCAAGAAAATTTTAATAAGTTTGTCTCTGACAAAATCGAGTAAGCAAGTAATTATAGTTGCAAGTTCCTAGTTGGCAACCGTTTCTAAGACCAACTTCTACACAACATACTATTAAAACTTGTGAATGCTGGCACAAGTTTCCTGACATTCAATCATGCTCATATTAATGTTTACGAAGTAAAAATATTTATTAACTTCACTACAACGAGAGTCAATAAATCCGAAACAATATTTCTGATATAGTATGAGAAGAAAAATCGAGGTTTATTAATGGATTTTCTTAATGATCAAGAGGTTATGGGTTCAATTCTCGGGTTATACCAAAAGTATCGTTGGATTTTTCTTACGAGAAATTCTTAGTAATAGTTAATATAGAAGTTTGGCGGTGTTTCAGGTTCGTGTCTCGGAAAGCACGTTAAGCCGTCGGCCCCGGTTGTCATGGAGATCTATGGCAATGATTATTGTGAAGTCAGTGCCCTCAAATATACTGACAAATAGTTCGAACTTCGAATCCAGTTGCGGTGTTCCGGTACTGGTTACTCTGTTAAAGAACTGGTATTCAGGTAAAACCGGTTGAATTAATAGCCGACCCAGAATAATAATGGAAATAATAAAGATTAATAAAATGAATAACAATATCATAAATCTAATAAAATTAGATATTCAATGAAAGGAGTCAGTGAAAGTGACCAAGATTTGCCAATCTCTTATCTAAAAATATAACATAATAACTAAGTTCAAACAAAGCGAAAAGTAATTTTATTAATATTCATTAATATTATATTTCAAACAATCACCTGAATTTCATTAAACGTAAAAATATCTAGAACACATACAAGGTAGCAGTACCTACGTAGCATAATGAACGCACCACGCGCACTGACCTGTCCTGCGATTTCACGCAACAACAACGTCCGAGTAAGTAAAGTAACTGTACACGTCACATCAAAGGGAGGCGACGTATTACACTTCAGTATTCAGTACACAGAACCCGACTACAGTAGCTACGGGGATTCGCATTTCCTTCTCTTCTAGTAATTAGAATAAACATCTTTTGCTTTCTATTTAGAATCGTAATTGAAAAACGGGAATAGCTGTAGTTATTCTGTTCTGAATTAAATGTGCCGTGTATTCCAACTAATATTATGAATACGAGGGAAAGTCTATTTGCTTGTTACGTGTTCACACCTAAACCACTAAACCGATTTTATACATTCTTCCACCAATGGAGAGCTACATTAACAGCTAGTAACAAAGAAAACAAAAACAATAGCCGACAAATCTAGAATTGCATAATATAAATACTTTAGGTACGTATCTATATCTATTCATTTATTTATAGATATGTATATACTATATATAGTAGGCAGAGACATAATATACTCACATTTAAGAAGATAGATATTCGTGTAAGTTATTTGCGGTGAACTTAGTTTAGTTATTAACAGGTCAATTTTTTCTAATTCTTTTGATTCTATTAAAATTTTCTACAGCAAACTAAATTTAATTAAGATGTACAGTATCTAAACTGAGAACTAGGTACCAGAAACCTCTATACAGTATCTCATCTGTATATGCCGCTGTATATACATATCCGCTATGAAAATTTGCCACTTCATATCACTCGATTTTGTTGCCTTACCACGTTGATAGTCATTTAGTCAAAATGATAATGATTATTTGTGACACTTGTCTTGATGGTATTTGGGTTTGGTTTTTTAAATAAATTAGAGTTTTTTATCAACGCAAAACGTATTGTAACACTATATGGTATTGTTGTCGTTAAAACTTAAATACTGCGATCTATTTTTCTTTTTCTATTTTAAGAACCTGACAAGGTGACTCTACTCTGCTTGATAGAAACATGAATAGAATTCAAGAGTTGTGATTACCCTACTCATTGCAAACGCAGACATTGTAGTATAGTGATCCATTCTATGGCGGCCTAGTGAGATGCTTTTTCACGCCCTGTTCGGGGACGTGAAAGGCATGACAATCATTGTGGCAGTGTAAGGCTCACAGATTGTGATCAGAGAATATTTATAAAAAAAACTTATAAGAGTGGTTTATATGTGATTAAACTTACTGATTAAACCTTAAACTTAACCATTAAATTTAATATTCTAAGACCAACACACAATAATGGAACTTTAGTTGTGATCGAAAATGAAATTATTGGAAAATATTGTCACATTAGTTTCGAATTTCTTACTCGATGTTTGCTTAGGCGACTGCCTCTAAATAAAGGGTCACAAAGTCTGTCCACAAAGTGATGTGTAACTGTCCTAACTCTTATGTATTTAATTAAAATAGTTTTGAAATTGAATCCTAAGATTATCTTAAAATTGATATAGATGTAGATAGACCTTTCTGTTTTCGTCAGTCAAATTGACGTCTTAATCCCTGAAAGTGTATTAAACGCCATCATTACACCAACTTTAATTTAAGCTCCAATTAATGCAGTTTATAAGTATAATAACTACATGAAAAATTGGAAAATCTACATGCTAGAAGGAAAAAACTCAATAAAAGAGATATTGATTATGCGTACGAATTGAGATATATCAGTAATAGTTTAGGTATACTTGTAACTAGATACAAGAATACTTTTTTAATTAAACGATTCACCAATTTTAAAATGATAGTTAAAACGCTTGCTAAATCAATTCCACAAGTGAAGGTGAAGCGAGTGTTATCTTGGTTTGAATGTGATTAAAGAAGTTTGTTGCCAATCTAAGAGGTTGTTACTTTTTAACCACAGATCAAAGAGCGTTTGCTATGTATTCACGGACCAAACTACGTTTTGTACAGCGTATTTCTCATGTTAGTTGTCTCTGCAAATTGGGAATATAAACCATTACAAAGAAAATAATTCAAATAGAATTCAGAAATGCGTTGTTACTAAAATGTTCTAGGTAGAGTCGAGCGTGCATCTACTGTATACTTATCATGTCTGTTTAAAGGAGGCGTTCCTAGGACTCATATAAACATGGCAGGTGCGACCATGGCTCTACTTTGACAATTATTGTACCTTTGTATTGCGGGATTTCTATCACTGTGTAGTGTAGTTAATTATAAGACACTGGTGTCACCTAAGTACACACACAGATTTTTACACAGTCCGATTTCTTTCTCTCTCGAAAACATCAGCCGTTGGACCGTGGCCCGCCATGATCACCTCGCCTGGTCAAAATTTACTTTAATAAATAAACGACTATACCACACTAACTGTACGACCATATTTTAAATATATGTTTACACTTAAACAGTATGGAATATATATTATTTGCAGTATACTCACCAAGGCTTTTCTTTTGATGTCGAATACGTGATGATTGTTTCTGTTTAATTTTTTTCGAGGTTAAAATCTGACGTTTAAATTCTGTTACCTAAAATTTTGAAAAAAACTATATAGGGTACGTCACCTGGACCTTTATTACAAATTTATTGATAACTCGTTAGCTAAAATTAGTTCAATAGTTTAGACGCTGCGGTGGAATATACAAACATATGTAAAGAGACTACCAAAATGTTACCCTGTCTTTTGGCTTGCTGCAAAAATGAGTCGGGCAAAAATATGGATGTTTTTGTTTAGCGTATTATATTATTTTTATAAGAACAGAAATGGAAAAGTGGCTAATATCGACATTGGAGACATATAAAGCTACAAAAAAAATGTGATCATCCTTTCAAAAATTCTGGTACTGAGTAGATCTGGTATTGTCCACCGATTAATATTTTACTCTGTAAAAATTATCTGTAAATAGTTAGTATAAAGCAAGCAACGTGTGCAGGAGCAGATTTATATGGCCTTAACTGGCTTTAAAAATTGGCTCAAAGCTTAATTACAGGTATGTGTAATATTAGTTTTTAAATAAAATACCTTTAGTACCTTCTAAATTTTAGGACAAAGCGTTCGGATCTGGCAAAAACATTTTGTATTAGTCTGGAATTTAATTTTACAAAATATACAGCGTTAATAGCTATGAAACGTTAACGTGAACGTAAAGCTCATATCTGCATAGTTGTCTGCAAGTGCGACAGTTTCAGAATCAACAATTTATTTTTTTTATTTTTTTCAACATACTTTATTTATTTTTTTGCACAACAAAAGTATATTTATTGTATGACATTTATATAACAAAAGCATTATTTCTGTTTGATAAATATACATATATAATATTTCTGAGTAAACTGCGACACAAACGTGGGGCACGTTGGGCAGGCGTGTGTTGACAACTGTAAAATTTAATGTTTTTTTTAATCTCTTTTTTAGTTTAATAACGTGCCAAAATGATTCTACTCTGCTAGATGGAAAGTATAAACAGAATCCAAGAATTGTAGTCAGCGTAGTCATTGCGAATGCTGGCAATGCAGTATGGTGACTTACACTATGGTGGCCTAATGAGATGTTTTTTCTCGCTACACTTGATGACGTCAACGCCATGGCATAGTAAAGCTCACACACTTATCACGATAATTGTTACCTATGCATCAATGGGCCCCCGTTCTCACACTTACCAAAGAAAGACGACAGCACGTATACTGTTGCTTTAGGTTTGTCTTTTGTAGAGTAGTACTGTCCTTTCGAGTCGATTCATTCATGCAGAAATCAGCTTGTCTCTACTATCTAAAGTAAGTAAAAATTGATATATTAAGAAGTATTATATTATAAGCATCAGGTGTTTTGACATACCGGTCGGCGCGTCCGAACGCATATGTACGGAGACATCGGATGTATTAAATAATTGTCACGTTGTTTTTCACCGAATGTGTGAAATTACCACAGCCTTAACCCCTTCGCTTTATCCAGTGGAGGAGGGGGAGATGACATTCAAAGAGTAGATGCATACTTATGTTTTTGAGTTGCAGGTGTCCATGAACGGCACTAGCCTCTGACTTTAGGTGACCCGTTCTTATTCCATAAAAAGTCATTAATTTTCATATTAAAACTCCATCAGATAATAGTATACTATCATCATTTCAACCGAAAGACATTCATAAATGTATCACATCAATATATTAAACTGCAAACTTGACCACACTTATTACAAAATATGTATTATGTATAACAATCCCATCCTTCCTTATCATATTACCCACGTGTAAGAGGGTACAATAAGGCCGACTCAACAATACCCTTCTGAATAGTTCATGTGCCATGGACTTATAATTCACAAAAGTAGGCTGTTGATTACTGTTGAGTATAAGCACGTATACTGACCTGGTTTGCAGTATTTTTGCTCTATTTAATGAAAATGTTGAATATAATGACAAACACTGCAGCATAAAGTTTTGTTCAATATAAAATTATAAGTATAATATCTTGTTCTGTTCTGTTTTTTTTAAGTAAACTGTTAGTGGATGTCTTAGGAGATCTCTCATTCAGAAGATGGTTTAGAAATAGTCTTGTCAATATCAGGTAGATTTTGGTCATATAATACATTTCATCGTAGCCAACTTATACCGTTCGTAATACTGTCAGTCGATCCAGTCTGATCTCAACTGTGAGTAAATTTGATGAATCTCTAATTACAATTAAATATGCTATTTAACCTTCAAGGTTGAATTTCGAACTACATTCATAACTTGCAAATAAAATATTTTCTGAGTTAAAAAAAGAACACATCAAAACTTCGAAAAAGTCCAAAAATGTTTCTTTAAACCTCTCAAAGCTAAAAATTCCAGAATTCCATAGCGAAAGAAATTCCTTTCGAACATTCTCGTAAAATATCTGCTTGTAATGATGAAGTTCCGAGACCGTCAGGCTTGTCCAGTAAAACACTTCACTACTTAAATATTAAATGTTATGAAATTCTCATTATATTTACTTTAAGTATTTTTTTTTCATGTTTTAAATTTTAGTGAATTAGAACATCCGTGAAATAATATCTCTTACTAATAAAATAATTTGGAAACTTGTTTTTTAAGTTGAGTTCTACGTTATTTTTTCTGTTGCAATATGAATTATTTACTTATTCATTTTTAAGTATGTTTATGTACTAATTACTCAATAGTAGGAGTTCCTCGACAATGCAACGAAAGTATTTGACAATATAATCTTTAAATTATGGATGAGTATGGTTTCGTTCTTTTTTGTTTCTTTTAAAAAGATAACTTCTACGTTAGGAATGAATCCTTTGTCTCAGTAAACTTTATAAACATACATGAAATAGACACAAAGAACACCTAGAACAACAATTTGTGAATGACACAAAATGTTGTCCCATGCGGAGTTTGAGCTCACAACACTCAATACAGCAGAAAATGGTATGGCAACCGCTCAAACTTCTACAATATCTTTGTACATTGCCTTTTAAAGAAAAAAAAACAAAAACCTCTACACCATCCGTGCAGTCACTAGTGATTATTATTGGGCTTCTTATGATACTTACAAAATTCTTTAAGATAGTAGCTATATTATATTCGTTGTTTTTATAAAAGAAAACAATATCTCCTCATAATGTTCACAAATTAATAAAATGCAATCATTATTATTGTCTACCTATTCTTATTTTTAATTTTATTTAAGGTGTAGTAGTCTTTGATGCTTCTAAGTTAAATGGATATGAAATAAGAATGGGTCTAGTCCTGTTTGTGTTGTGATTGTTGAGACCATTGAGACAGGGACATTAAATGGATAAAACTGTACACAAGTCAAAAGCATGGGCTTAAAAGATCTAAATCTCCATTTTTGAGTACTAGAATAGTCTTAGGTAAAAAATTTACAGCAGAAAATAGTCAATAAAGCCTAAAGATTACGGATACATTCGATTTTTATCAATAATGTCATTTATATCATTATTTTTTAAATCTCATCTTATAAAAACTATAACATGTCCAAGCAAAATGTTTTCCAAAACATAATTTACCTAAACCTAAAATATAACAGACGAAGAGAAAATTATTATAGTTAGAATAAACTATAGTAGAGGAGCGACCAAACCAACATAATTTTGTAATCCTTTAAACCAGGGCTTATAACGTAATAGCTCTGAATAAATTTGTACGATTCAGATGGTAAAAGGTTTAACTCAATATTGATTTTATAGTGTGATTCCCGAGGTAGTTCAATTGAATAAATTCGCTTGGTTAAGTTTAAAATACTGAATAAATACATTAACTACGTCCTTAACGTTTAAAATAATCTCAAATTATCTTTAAGAAAGTCCATCTAGTCGTTAAAATTTAGCTTACCCTCTGTGGCATTCGTCACTAATATAATTTTAGGCTTACGACGTACATTTTAGGCTTGTACTTTTATATTTATAATGAATTTAACTGCATTTGTTCTTCAATCTGGCACCTAAAGAAATAAAAATACAGGTGATATAAAATTAAATCACTGGTTCAAAGTTTGTCATTTTGGTAGCCATGTGTCCCAGGAGATGTAATTATATGTTAAGAACTGTAGATTAAATTGTTAAACTTAATAATTCTCGTATACTGCTTAATGTATAAAAAAATTAATATCATTCATTCTTGAAATGTGGTCATCGAGTCAGTACGTATGCACTTTTAATTCTCTTCGTTGTCATTTAAGACTTTCGAAATCTTCTGAATAACAAAAAACAATTTAAATGTACACATAAGTATGTATTACACAAACAGACATCATTCTTAGATCATTCTAGATCTTCAATAGAGTTCATTGAATATTGCAGAGGGAATCGATGCTCAGATACTTACTTCCAAACATGTGAACACAGATGAGCCAACGATTGTAACTTATGGAAAATGTTACCACGTGTATTGTTTATTACATAAAACATCAGTAAATAATAACCATTTGTAAGTTAACTTAAACTGTTCTCAGTGTAATGTAAAATGCGTTTGCCA
The DNA here is from genome assembly GCA_949316085.1 of Hypercompe scribonia. NCBI lineage: Eukaryota > Metazoa > Arthropoda > Insecta > Lepidoptera > Erebidae > Hypercompe > Hypercompe scribonia. Next base: position 8,739,561 of record OX438981.1, on the reverse strand, counting down.
GACGAAACATTAATATCAAGAAAACTGCAAAACAAGAATATAATTCAATGAAAACTGGTAACTAATCGTCAATAATACTTCCTGTATTATAGTTTAAAGTTAACAAGTTCGCCCATATGTCTAATATATCAATGTTGTAACACGGTGTAAGTTTGTTTACCTTCAATTGAGGTTGGGTGATAAATTTATGACTTCATATTGAGAAATAATTGATAAATTATGATAGCTAAATTATATGGAAATTAATTCATTTGATTGATTTATGTATGCATTCATTATGTATATAATCGAATTATGCTTATTTTTTTTTTATTTACAACTGTCAAATTGTTGCGAACAGATGTTTGCGCGGGATGTTAGATTCAAATGTTAACGAATTCTGTGTAAACGAAATCTCTGCTAGAATCTATTTACATTTATGTGGCCAGCTTTTAGCTCGCCTAATATGATTCCTGGCCTAACAGTCTAATCAGAAACTGATTAGACTAGACTATGGTTAATAAGTTCATATGACAAAGGAGTTATATGATCTCTAAAATCCAATTAGTGGGAATGTCCATGGAATTAAATAACATTGTTACAAACTATTAATAACTGAGAAAGGAATAAGAGCTGGATAATGAATGTTTGATTTTGTATATTTAATTAGATTTATTTGGTGGATTCACTATAGCTTAACATTGACTGATAATTACCATAGTTTAGAACTTTAAATATTATGTGGTATTGCTCTTTTTGCTCCAAGTTATATATATATAACATAATTTAATTATAACGTGTGAATATTGAGAGTAGGTATAAAAAATTGTTGCTACCCAGCTGTATAAACCATTATCATCAACAACTTTTAACAGTCCACTCCTGAAGGTAGGCCAAGGAAGTTTTGGCGTACTATGGCGGCTCTTTCTTCCTGTGTAAATCAGTTAAAGCCTTGAACTCATTACTAGCGCACGTGTTTCCCTCCCACTACGATCTCAGATCCTTTAAGCGGGGCGTGAAAAAGCATCTCACTAAGCCGCCATAGCATGGGGCGTCATACTGCACTGTCTTCATTCGCAGTGAGTATGGCGATCACCGTTCTTGGATTCTATTCATGCTTTCCATCAGATAGAATAGAGTCACTTTGGTAGGTTAATATAAAAAAAAAACTATATCACGCTGAGCAGAAGAGTTGCTATAGGGTTTCTTTTGAGGTTTTCTCTTCGCAGTAATGTTGTTTTGCGTATTTTTCTCCCTTAGTCGTGTCTTACGACACCCATAGAACGAATAAGAGTGGTGACACTCCGTATTCTTCACCACACGGACTGTATGCATGAGTAACAACTGTACAAATGTTTTTTAAAAGTGTTATAATCCTTTTTTTAGGTTAAATAAGTTTTATCAATAGGTATTTTTTGTTTTGTAATAGACAAGAGACCAACCACATAAATTGGGTATTTTAAATTTAAATCCAAGTTAGTATGTATTCGTAGATATGTATGCCTAGATATGTTATAAAATGATACTTAATATATATGAATTGTAATGTGCACCACAAACTACATAATACTATATAATATATAATATATAATATAGGGTGGGCTACGAATTAGTTAACATTTAAAAAAGTCATATAAAAAAATCCATTTGGTATATAGTAAAAATGTTAATGTTATAAGAAAGTTAATTAGAATTTATTTTTAAAAATTACATCGTTTAGATAACCATGGCTTCGACGTTTGCACTCTTCTGAGCGAGCACCGAAATTTTTGAATACTCGTCGGCAAAGGGACTGTGAGATCGCTGACATCTCTTCGCTGATTTTTTTTTTAGTTGACGTAATGTATTTGGTTTATTGATGTACACACGATTCAAAGAACCCTATAAAGAAAGTCTTCTGGGGATAGATCTGGACTTCTGAGTGGTTATGGAATGTCGTCTCGTCTGCAAATGAGCTTTGCTGGAAACATGTCCTTGCCTACCGGCAGGAAGTCATTGGATGTGTGACGAGTAGCTCCATTTTATTGAAACTGTGTTACGATTGTAGCCAGCAAAAATCCAGTAGTTTATGTTCCAAGTACTCCCATAACATGTTTGCACGCGATGCTAGATTCAAATGTTAACGAATTCTTGGCCCCCTTATATGTGTATACCCTATCTATTGTATGGTCCATTTAAAGGTTGCCTGAAAGAGATCGCAGACTGCGATAAGTCCGCTCATTATACCACTGTTTTTTTGTATTCAATATTGAATGTTTCCAAGTTGTGGTGTGCAATAAAGAGTAACTATCTATCTAGCTATAAATCTAAAGTGCTTTTGGATATTCTGAAAATATTTATGTTTTACATTTATTCCAAATGAAATTAAAGTTTGTACCATTTAATACATAAAGTTCATACCATACACATTTTATGATAACCTTTAACATAATACACGCTTCAAATAAATTTTACTAAAGATCACTAAAACTGTCTCGTAGATATGGTATGGTCTGATGCGTAATTTGTTTGATCGGAATCCGACGACGATCCAATCTGATGGCAATTGAGGATTGGCCACCTGTGAAAACATACTTGAAATAGGCTGTTGTGTTTTCGTGAAGGGATGGCTTGGCCCTTATTAGTTTCCATCTCAGGAACAATCTAGTATTATTGGTAAATACTTGTAATATACGTGTTTTCGATAGATTTTGGTGACTGCTGTATCTCACATTATTAATAAATATATAAAGAAGAAATCATTTCAATATTGTTGTAGTTTGAAACAGATATATGTATATCAAAAACAAAGAACATTAATTTCATGAAAATTTATTTTAAGTAGGAACCATCGAAGCCATTTTCTTTTCTTCTTTAAAGAAAACTCTCACACTAGGAATAAATCCTGTGTCGCGGGGGACTTTACAAACATACATGATACGAATACAAAGTACACCAAGACTCAGAACTACAATTTGTAAGTCACATAAAGTGTTGTCCCATGTGAGGTTTAAACCCACAACACTCAGCGTGTAAGAGAGTGGCGTCGCGGCCGCTTATACCACTAGGCTAATTAAAGTATACTTACAACTATCTTACGTGCAGTATTCGACGACACGTATGGTAATCAATCAATATTAATTACATACCATGGAAATCGAGAGTTTTAAGAAATACTGTCGTTCCACTGAATATAAATCAAAATGGATAAATTAATAATAGTCGAATGTATACCCGAGTACGTGTTTGTGACACACGTAACATACGAAAGCAATTGTTTTAATAACTAACTCGGCTAGTAGACGGGGTTTTACTTGTTATTATGAGATACAATATATGAAAGTATTTTCAATGTTATTCTTTGTCTTACACAATACATACATCCACATAAAAAAAAATTGTATGTACAAAGCACTTTACTCACAGCAAAATTTGAGAGTGGTGTAAGACAAGACATTGAGACGAGGTTATAGATAACTAAGGAATAAAGTCATTATACAAATATTACAAAACTTAAGAATTTGTTTAGTTTAATGTGCTAATTTCAAGAACTACTTAGTTAGATGCCCAGTTATGAGGGCGACTATAGACTACATATCAACACCTTACATCCAAAAATAAACAAAATAGTAATGAAAACAGTTTTAAAAAAACGAGAAAACATTACTCTTCTTGAGAGATTATAAGTGTGATTAGGTTAAAGTTTCGCAAAAATGATATATGAAATAATTATTGTCCTTCTTAAGCTAAGTTTTAAATTAACATTTTTATGGTAAACGATTTTATTCACACTAAATAACAGCATGCTACGGGCATTTGGGAGCATATAGGAGACGCAGACAAGGTTGCACGAGTCACCGTCCGTCATCACACGAATATAATAGTATATATAGTAAGTAGTCATTAGAAATAGTTCACAAGAAATAATCATAATACATCAAACATCAGAAATAGTTCGACGAAATTAAGTTTAAGAACGTAGCTTGAGTTACGATGTCATGTACTCAACAGAATTAAGACATTATAACTCAATCATCAATGAAATTAACATTTTAAATGTATGTTATAATTGTTATGATTTTATTTAGAACTAAGCTTAAGTCTATAAAATAGTATAAAAATTGAGTCAATGATCAGACGTTGTGTAAATTCAATGAAACCACTAACAGTACGCCAAATGGTCTTGTATTATGCTCAGTCAATAAAGGTACAGCACAAGGGTGAGTGGAGAATACTTGACCCAAATTAGAGGAACAAATTACTTTCCATCTTTTATTCATACGTCTACTTGTAATGAATGCCTTCGCAGAGTCGTTATTATACGTAAAATTACTGTGTTTATGTATAAACTTTTATACGATTCTATCATCATTATTACGTAAATTATTTATAAGCTAAAATAACAATAGACAGAGTTTTATACAATCCATACTTCTTGTAGTATTATTTGTCTAGATATGTGCGATAATACCTAGTCTTGCCATAAATATTGTAATAAAGAAAAAAGAAAATTGTTAACTGCAAATAACATTTATTACTTTTACAGTGTGTCAGTTTAATACATAAATATAAAACAATTAAAAATATAAAAAGCTTATTCGAAGTGGTCTCCATTGGCTGCAATACAGTCCTTTAAACGATGAGGCCAGTTATCAATAGAAGCACGCACTCTTTCCATGGGAAAATTCTTCACTGCCAATCGTATAGATTGTTTTAGGGACTCCAAATTATCATGGCGTTTAGAGCAAGCTGTACTCTCTAAAACTGACCACAAATCATAATCCAGCGGATTAAGATCGGGACTAGACGACGGCCAGTCTTCAGCTCTGATGAAGTCCGAAACGTTCGATTCCAACCAAGACTGCGTGGACCGAGCTTTATGACCCGGCGCCGAGTCTTGCTGGAAGGACCATACTTGGTTATTGAACATGGTGATGTTAAGGGGCTTAACTACCTTCTCAAGAATGGTATCTTGATACACTTGTGCCGATGTTTTGATACCTTTTTCACAAAAATATGGCTCAGTCACTCCTTCATAGCTAACACCCCACCAAACCATCACTGAAGTCGGATAATGTCCACGTTGCACTCTGTCGACTAATTGGGAAGCTTCCTTAGAGCTTTGAGCATAAATACGGTCATTTTGTTTGTTAAAATGTTGCTCAATTGTAAAAATTTTCTCATCCGTAAACAAAATTTTTCTGTGACCTCCCTTTGCGTACCGCTTCAGTAGTTGTTTCGATTTTACCACCCTATTCTTCTTTAAATTATCAGTTAAGAAATGGCCAGTGCGTCTCTTATAGGCTGCAAGTCCTAAGTCATCTTTTAAAATACGCGACATGGTTCTAGGTGCTATCTTCATTTCCCGAGATAAAATCTTTTGCTTTCGGACAGGATTTCTTCGAATTCTTTCCCTTACTGCTTTGACCACCTTTTTCGTACGAACACTACGTGGACGGCCAGATCTTTTTCTGTCACAAACAGAGGAGGTCTCATTGTACCTATTAATAGCCCGGTACACAAACATTTTACTAATACCAAGTGTATGGAGAGTTTTAAAAATTGCATTTGGCTCCATACCTACTTTGTGTAATGCTATCACAGCGATTCGGTTCTCTTTATCACCCCACACCATTTTAATATCGCAAAATATTTTACAATGTATTGGCGCCAAAATGAGAAAACACAATGAACAATCGTATAAAAATGACAGATTCGAAATTCAAATGTAATATTTTTTTATAATTAAGTGTAACAGTATTTATGGCCAGACTAAGTATTCAGTGGGTTCAAAGGCTGGGTAATACAACTTAATTAATATGTTAAAACAATATTTGAATTAACAGCCTCATCTACAATTCAACATTTGTTGAATTTCACAATGTAATTGTGATTTTTGAATCAATTTGATATTCTAAATAAATCACTTTTTATAAATAATAAGAATACTGATGCTATAAAGTAGGCAAATCTTTTATTCTACTTTCACTAGTATTATAAAAAAAGGAAAACAATAGTGGAACAGTATTGTAAGCTTTCACTGATTAAATTTGTACAATATCTTGAGATATATATTTTATATTCTTCTGTGGCATAAGTTATGTACGTATAGACAAGCCATCTGATAGTTATTGACACTTGCAACTAAAGAGTTTCAATTGTATTGGTTTGCCACCCCTCCAAGAAACTGTGATAACCACATTCACTCGATAAAAAGTAACTGAAGAATTGAATTTAAAATTGATTTCAGTGAATTTAAATTTCAGATTGACCTAAACGGATTTGTTTAGTTGCCGTAAGGTCATGTAAATAATAATAATTAAAGAAGTCTATTATTACTTTGAATACAACTGTTATGAAAGTGCAGAACTAGGTGTGTACGCTAGGCGTATAACTGTTAGCAACAGCTAACTGCTAGCTGTTGCTAACAATTATACACGTAGCGCTCTGCACGTTCACAACAATGTCTTAATGTTTTCCTTATAAATATTTTTTGTAGCTTGAATAATAATACAGAGTGATAAAAAAGTACGGCGTGCTAAATTAGTTAGCTGGTATGAATAATAAGTAAGCACATTATTTAAAATTTAAATATATACACAAAAAATATTACCTAAGGCTCAAGTATGCGTTAAACTTCACATTAAAAAAAGTTTTACTTAGACTTGAGTCGAATTTAGACTTCAACTTCATATTATTTAAATTTTTAATTGGGAAAACACAGGCGTAACAGAATGAATTTAAATATAAATTTACATTACATTGATTTTATACACATTTGATAAAGAAGAATCTATTTAAAAAACAATACTTGACTATTAACATATTGGTACCAGCAGTACCGAGCTACATAAATTACCAGTAGCAACGCAGTCCCTTTTTCATAAACGCTACAAACACTGTAAAAGATGTTATAAAAGAAGAGTTAAAAAACAATTTGGCCCTGTCCACGCATTAGGTACATAGCAACATTGCGACCCCTCAATTTGTATGTAAATGTGTTCTAAATACTCCTTGGAATATATAGCAACAGTGACAAAGCAATAAAATCACTTTCGGCCTAGAAAAGTAAGAACCTTTATCAATAAATCCGGTTTTAGCTTTTTGGTTGCGATCAGAATGTAGGCAGCAATTTTATAATGCCTTCAATAATACGTTAACTATTTCATTGTTATAAGAACAGTTATTTCTACAACAACAAATAATCCAGTAAGTCAAAAATAATTCACATATTTTTGTTAAACTGTTTTACGATAACAATATACTTTAGCTGTAATTTGATTTCTGAATTTGTTAAAAAATATTTGAAGTCAGTGTTCTTAAAATTATAAACATACTAAAAGAGAAGACTGAAGGATTAAGTAGCAAAATATGTAATGAGTTAACATTAGAAGTACCTACAAAAGCTCCAGTTAATATTTCATCATCCTCATTAAAAAGTTTTCATAGTCCGCTATTGGCCATATGTAAGCCACTTCTTAGAAAGGTTTTAGCTTACTATTCCACACTGGCCAGATGGGTTGGTATAGAGTTTGTTTCAAGCTTTCCTTCTCTTCACAATTGTTTTCGTCTCTTTATTCTCAATATTGAATTTCTTATAAATAAGAAATAATGAAAAACAGAAGCGAATCCATGATTATTTTAAAATATCTAATTCTAGGCAAGCAATTTATTGTTGCCTAACAAATCATATCCAATGAAAAATTCATCTATTTTTGCTCGTTATGAAACCCTATAATCAATACTGAAGCCAAAATGAGATTTTTTTCCAAAAGTATTGAAGTCCCCAACTCACCAAGTGGGAGTCTGGTCACACATACTGTTTTGTTTCGTTAGTGTGGTCATATATCATGGGGTTTTTAAGATGGTAAAATAAGTTAAAGATAATATTGTATTATACCTATAGAAACATTTTGTCACAATTATAAAAAATCATCATTAATCCATATTTAACTAAGATTTCTCGAAAACAAATAACTTTTTTTGTAAATTTCTAATAAAGCAAAACCTTCCGTGTCTTAAATTAAGTAAGCTTTCACTTGCCTTATTAATTGGCAAACTAACTCAGAGAGATGATGTTTTAGTTAAAATTTCTTAAGAACCAATGTTTGGATAAACAAACGACTGTACAGTATCAACGATTATTTTATTAGTTTATAAAGTTATAACTAAAACAATCTTGGTTTTATTCCTTTAATTGATTGTATAGTTCCGTTAGCTTTCCTTCAGTATATCGCACCGAGCGAGCATAACCTTTGGTGCTAACGCAAAAATTATACCAGTCAGTACATTTAAAAATATATTTATGTTAGTAGATTTTATTTATGTTAAGTAGGTTTAGGTATACATATAATGTATTACTATATAAATTAAAAAGTTTAGCCTGCGGCTCAGCCTACGTGAATATCGGTTATTGTGATATTTTTTTCCTTATGTTACTGAGAATGTAGCTTTCCAATGGTGAAAGATTGCTTAAAATTAGCTTATTAGTTTTGGTGTGGAGAATTTGTTGGTGTGGTGTTTTGGTGTGGTTGTGTGGTTAATGGAAATTACAAACAAACTCATACTACGCATTAGGATGTTCATCTATAAGTAAATAATAAAAAATGTTAACCAAAGTAAGATTAGCATTTTTTCATAGCCTTGAGTTCTTCGAGTAATGCAATTTCTAATTCTTCAATGATTCCAAATCTCCATACTTTGATAAATTTCTACTGTTTTGAAAATAGTAAAGTAACCTGTGAATATTATGACTGACTGCCTCGTTGGCTTAACCGTTAGCCTACGCAACTGCTAATCAACTGGTCTTGGATTTGATGTCCAGGTCAGGTCAAAAAGTGTTATAGAGATTTTCTAAATTATATAAATGCTTACCAATAGCTCGGAGTTTATAATTTGGGGTCCCAGCCCCCTTGCTTCGGAGAGTACGTAAAGCCGTCAGTCCTGCACCTGATCTCTCCACGGTCTTGTCAGACAGTCATCCCATCGGATTGTGAGAGTGATGGAACAGAGAGTGCACTTGTGTTTGCGCTTGGTGCATATCTTCTGCGTAGTTGGTTGGTTTTAGTTGAGACTGGCTGCCGCTGCCGAAATCTGCTACGAGTACATCATTATAGCGGCTGAGGCACGATCATGCTATTCTTTCCACCCAAAAATCTTGCTTTCTTCTAATCAAAATAAGTACTTTGAGAATGAGCCTCATTACTCACAGACCTTTCATGCGCATGACATTTGAAAACATTGCATGACGCAAACCAACTGACATGACGTCATTTGCTTTTTTGTAATGGTAATATGACTAACATTATATTTTCAGTATCTTCATTTCATTTCTTTTTTATTAATTGTTGACATGCTGGGATGTCGATAATTTATAGTTGAAATACTAACACAATTTGAAACTTAAATTTTAACTGCGAGAGTTGAAACTATTTCAAAATGCACAAATGTAGAAATTTTACTGTAGTTAAAATAGTTTCAATCAAAGTTTTATGTATATGGGATTTTACTTTTAGTATTGTATATAATGAAAATTATTTACAGGGGTATTGTTAAAACGTGTTTCATCTATAAATTGCTAAGGGTTATTGAGAGTATACCTGAATACAGCATGCAAATAAAGAGAAAAACATAGAAAGTAGTTTAACAGCCAAATAGATATTGTTGGTACGTAATAATTATTTTTTCAGATTAAACATTGGTTCCCACAGTTTACTGTGACATTAGCTTCTATACCTACAATACCTATTACACAGTATCACTGTAGCTTGATATTTTAGAATTATATGTTAGTATGCATGGAAAATCTAAATTACTAGAAAAGTTACCACTTCAAATAATTTTCTATAATTAGTTACTAGAGTGATCCAATTGATTTTCAAATACTATGTTCGTTTATTTATCAAAACAGGTTTTGATAGTTACGATACATTGCCTACAATTACCATCGAAGTATAAAAGGCTTAGGTCCAGTTGCATCACCTGCTGATAAAGTCCCTGATAGTTTAATGTCAACTTCACTAACAAATAACTATTAATTTCAATTTCATAAGTCTTAGATAGAGACAATAATTATATGTCAGATATGTATATGATTGTAATACCATTTGTATCCCTAAGCAGGACGTGAAAAGCATCTTACTAGGCCGTCATAGTGTGGGTTACCATACTGCATTGTCTACATTTGCAATAAGTATGGTGCCCACAACTTTTGGACTCTAGTCATGGTTTCCATGAGGCAGAGTCTCTCCCTTGAACCTGTCACAGGGACTCTCCCTTTGACAGGTTCTTAAAATAGATAAAGAAAAGTTCGTAAAACATTATCAGAAACTGGTGAAACTGGCCGTAAGAGTTAAGTGAGTCAAATGGAAGTAACTGTTTTTCAAGTTTCTTTCATATCAATAAAGACTGTGAACAGTGGGCACATCTGGCCTCAACTACAGCAACATATCTTTACATTTTGTATCGGTGATTCAATCAAAAACATAAATTAAAATATTTCATAAGAGACTTAAACGCGTGCACGTCCCTAATATTTTCTCCTTTGTTTTAACATTTTTTAAATTTTTTTGTTCATTAGTTACTGGGCATCTTTTCGAACATGAACTAATGAGCAAATACTAGTCACGATAAAACTTAATGTTTCTATAACTATCAATTAAAACAACAAATAAAAACATTTCTCTAAACATTAATTAGAGCTATTATTTTTCCCTTTATTTTGTAATTTTCACTTTCTAAGCAAGTATGAAACACGAGCTCCATTTCTGCTTAATAACTAGGAGTACTTACAAAAGTTGAATACGGCCAAAACACGAAAACAATGGTTTGCTTCGGGCTATGAATTATTACCCCGAATGTTGCTTTAACATTATGTTAAACGTAAGGACGGTCCTAAATAATTTGTTCGCACCATTCCAGAATTTTGACCCTTGTCATAGAAATTTCAGATACAGTCGTACATATAACACGTAAGGATAATATAACGAATGATAAAACACAACCGTTATATCAAGAGATAGTATTATAACCCGTGAAAAGATTACTTTAATCGAAGTTATGCTTCAATTTAAATATTAGGCTATATTATTTGTTATGTGTTTTTATTAACGCACTGCTACACAAACCACGTTCCTAAATAAGAAGATATGTCCAGAAGGAAATCATCTTTGAGTACTGTTTGTAAGTATAAACTAATTTACTTCAAAATATTTTAATAAAAATAAAGAGAATTATTTGAAGTGGACACTTTTTTCTAGGTTATAGGCAAATAAAACAAACTTCCTTACATTATTCTTAAAATTGAAATATAGTCAGAACCATAATCGTTTATAAAATCACACAAAAACCCCCAACACAAAATAATACTTCTAAAAAGTAAATAATAAATACATGGTAGCCCTTAAAATTTTTATCGAGGTATCCTTGTCGTGTGTGTGGGGGTTTTTTAAATTTTTAATTTAATTTTTATTTCACTCTTTTTAGACTGTATTAGATTATCTTTGCTGCAGCTGATGCTGCAGTATATACGATAGTAATACATAGATACCTATCAGGTATCTATGTATTACTATCGTGTTATATGATTTGCTATTGAGTTGAGAGCTTGCTGATTGAGTTGAAACTTGATACATAATCAAGTTTCAACTCAATCATTGCAGTAGATGTGTATTAAGAGTCTATTTAATGAATTGTTACCTCTCCTTCCTGTCGGAAAAGAGCGAATGATATTGAAATGGCTGCACAGATTTTTATTAAATATGGCTAAGAATACTCTCGATTAAGTCACCTTTCTAACAAAACAAGAATTATCTAAATCGATTCACCCGCTTGGGAGCCATGATGCCACAGACAGAATGACACACACACACACATACATGTCAAACTTAAGACACCTACCTTTTTGCGTCGGGGGTTAATAACAAAATGACGAGTAATAACCTCTTCCTGTCTTAATTAGGTTTTCGTTTTACCCTATTTAGAGTTATGCATATTCAACCTACACATTACTGACCTCTAAATTCACAGCAAACAGTACATGCACATCAGTGAATATGGTCAAGACAAACAATATACCTTCTATATATATTGCTTGATAACCAAACCCTCTGCGATTTGTGGTAACTATGAGGTTGCTTGTAGTCTTTCTGTAAATTGCTTAAGTAAATTATAGTCCTAGTGGAATAACATCTAGGATAAATATCATTTAAGTTCTTTATTTTTTTTAAGCATCATTTTTCTTTGTGAGTTCATCTATTTTATCGTGCATCTAAAACGGATAGATGTGTTAGAATACTTTTCCTTTCATTTATAAGGAAAAACTAATAGAATAGAATATTTCACTCTATATAAAATAAAAAAGATTAAAATAGCTTAGATAAAAAGAAGTTTGAGAATGTTACTTTTATTTCAAAGTCTTAAGTTTTAATTCCTTTTTTAACACCATTAAATAGCAGGCCTCATGTTATTGTACATCATACGGCTGTGTAAACTAAAGAGGTTGCTGTCAACTAATCACATTTATTTTACACAGACAACTAGATGATGAATTAGAAGAATTTATAAAATAATAAATATTTATTTAATAATAATATGCTTGTAAATAAAATACAATTTAATAAACATATGTACAAAATATAATTTTATATTCTTGCTCATGAGACATTCCTTGCAAAAGAATAGCAAAACTGAATACGAAACTACAAATTGAATCATTTTTCAGAATCTCTTTCATCAAATATAAGGGACGATCAAAGAAAAATAGTTTTATATACAGCTACTAAATCTGTCGTATAATAGTAAGTACGTAAATACCTCCCACCATATTATTGACGTTGCTATGAAGGGTCTTTCAGCCCACATCAGGTGCGGAAGTACTTGTCGGTTTCTTCGTCTTGACAAGGGTTGCCACTTAACTCTATACAATCCATGTTTTTTACATATTTCACTTCAATGAAATACCGCTCTGTGGAAGCATGAATGCGTATATTTCTTCGGTATTGTTATACGTACTACCGCCACGGCTTTGCATAAAATATCAAAGCGGTATTCAAAAAGAGACACGCGTAAGAGATACGGCAATATGTTTATCTGCATATTTGCATATATTTTTGAACATCAAAAGATTTCAATATACAGAGTTAAAACGTGAAAATGAGGTTAATCCGATAACTCTGGTAAGTAGGTCTGAATCATTTTTGAGATTTTTCTTCCATTCGTTAAAAACAGAATAATTATGACATATACTTTTAAATAGATAAATAAAGTTTGACGCTATTTTTTTTCTATAACAGTACGTAGTGGTCTATGTAGCTTACAAGAATTTGGTAGTGAAATAGTTTAAGAAGGTACTGTAACCGAATTATTACAAAAAAATTTCAACCGATTTAAATTAAATAAAGAGAGAGAGTAATTTTAAAAGAATTCCATTCAAACAAAAAAAGTAATCCCTTGCCAACTACAATTTTTTCCGCATAATTTGTTTGTCAAATAAAATCAAAATCAATCTTTTTCTGGACGGCGGGCCTATGTCAACCACCCTTCGGGTCCTCTGTCAATCTCATTTGTTATTTTCCAGTTATACTAGTAATATCGGTTGACCAACGAGTTGCTGCCTCACTACTCTTTACTGGGCAATTTAATTATTGTTAGATATATATTATATATTTCTATAATATTATAACAACCGTTTTGTATTAGTTCATTCGTTTGAGCGACTGAAATAAATATTATAAATCAATAAATCGCCAACATTTAGAATAATATTAGGCGATTCAGAATTTTAACCTTTTTAATAAAAATATGTATTACATGCAAGTGAAACTATATACCGTATAAGCATACCACATCAGTGTAGACAAAATTAAACAATAAAGTAGTAGTTTTTAATTATGATGTTTTGAAATAAATTGAAATGTTTGATAAGTTTTGTACATAAAACAAATGAAAACCATTCGAAATGTTATGCATATTTAGAGCGAAGTCCGGTAACCTGTGTTGACAGTCGAATTCGTAACTCACAAATGTGTGGCATGCCAGGAAATTGGCAGGAAAAGTGTGACAGTGTCTACGTTGACATGTTTGTGGAGACGAAATTATATTTAACTTTTTTTCTATTGACACAGATATTTTTTGGCTACAGATGGCCTGGTAGTCGAATTGCCTATTATTTGTTTAATTTAATTTGGTTTCTGACATATATTTAGAAGCATATAGATATATGAAAGTACAGGTTAAAAATCATTTGCAAAGAACAAAAACTTTTGAGAGACTCCTTTTGCATGTTTATAGAAAAAAAAAATTAATCAACAACCAAAATAAGCTTAATAAGGAAATTCATTTTTTAAGGAAAGGTATAGGGTATACGACTGATAAATATGTATTTATATTAAAAGTACATCATCAAAAATCGTATGTATATTTTAGTAGTTTGTTGAATCTCGGCCAAAGTTCACGAAATATTACGGATTATTTTGTTAAAGATTTTTTAAAAGGATTCTTCTGAGCTTAAAAAGCTTTCCGATAATTAAAAAATGTTTCCAATGGAGGTACTGCGAATTAATTAAAATATTTAGATGACCTTGTTTTCTTTATTTTCTTGGCTTCTATACTAAAAACGTATAAAGGTTGTGCCCCAAACGATTTGTTTAATGTTAAACGTATTTTTGATTTTCTTTTTACCAGTGAACGTTTCTAGTCTTATTCAAATTTCATTTCAAATAAATAATATTTAACTGAGGTTGGGTATTTCGGAAATGAGTGTTAAAAAAGTTAGATATTTTTGTATTAATCGTCAGATTTGGTAACATTTCTAATGTCGTGTGACCCGAGGAATTACTTTTTCTTAGCGTAGAAAATTATTTTCATTAAAAGCATTATAATGTTTGCCTTCTGGCAATTTTAGTAGTTGAAATTAGTAAGAAGTATTGTTTGATGGAAACCTAAACCATTTTTTTAACCTTTTCATATTTTTACATTTAAGTTTTATCCATTTAATATATTTGATAACACAAGTAAGTATTATTATAAATATTAAACAGTCAAAAAAGTTCATTTTGCGTAACAAATATTATATGAATTCATGGGCTCAAATTATATTATCATGTATGTTTTTTTTGTATGTGTAATTATCGCTGTGCAAATAACCTCATTTTCTGAATGATAAAATACAATTCAACATAATTACAAAACTTTTTTCTGTAAGTCCATAACATAATTTTAAATGTATATTGTTATATAATTAGGTATACTCGGATAAAATATAAAGTATTTAGTGCACAAAATGTATTAAAAAAATACAACTCGTTTTTTCATTTAACTCTTGGTATGTTTAAAATAAGTAAGATTGAAATTAAATTAAATATATCTAAGTATATACAAATAATAGTAGGTAATATTTAATTCAAAACATTCAATTTAGTACAGAAATCACATTGATATTGACAATGTCAGTCTATTGTCAATTATGAAAACAAGAACCTCAGCATTATTTACGTCCCAAATGAATACTCTTATCGAACATTTGGGTTCAATGAGCCGTATTCATTTGAATTAAGTTTGCTCTAGTGAGCTATTATTTATCTTTCGAAGTTGTCACGTTGAATAGGTTACTTATGGTTACCCTTCACAATATAATAGGGTTGTAGCATATACACAATATGTTGAAATCATTGAGAATTGAACCGAACATATATTTTATCGAAATAATTGATTCGCAAACAACTTTAGCATATTACTCGTTAATATTATCGAAAAACTAAAAGTAAGTAAAGATGTATGATCCATATATTAGTTCAAAAAATTTTTTACTTATCTCTGAAATGCGCTTCGCTTTCGAAATCACGACGTCGACTTACCGATTCATTTTCAAACTGATACGTCACACGTTCTATAGGGAGCTGTTGACGATATTGTTCATTTAATATTTTATGAATGTTTTAAGTACAAACAGATTTAAGTATCTGGTATATTTTGAAACAATATTTTATTTCAATTAATAGATAATTAGGTTTAGACAAAAATTCTCTCATTACAATTTTGTAAATAAATCGTAATACCTTATAAACAGAAATAGCATAATTGTCAAGTAAAATAATTTCATGCTATGTTTATACTCATTTAGAATTTTATTGAGAATAGCTAAATTATAGTTACTAAATAAACATTAGATTTTTGAAATCTTGCATTTATTAATAAATAAATAATTCAATTTATTTTTCGCTTTTTAGTGCTAGTGGGTAGGAGATTCTGATATTTTTTCATAATATGTTAAGTCAATTTGTTATGATTTTTTTTTTTTTTCGTTTTGAATATAAAATAAATGTCTTTAGTCAACCGTACAAATATATAGAACTTAATTAACATTCTTTAGTTATTCACATGGGTTGATACTGGAAGGTGAAAATTCTTAGAGGTTAGGGATTAGGGGATTGTTCTTTAAATGTCATATGCACGGACAGTTCCTTAGTTGTATTCATAAAAAGTTATTCAAGTAATCTGATAGGTTAGGAGATGATGGTCCAAAACTCCTAATAGTAGCTGTTCCTGGATCCCTCTATCTCTGGGGCAAAGTGACGTACTATGTGATGGTTTAGTTCTTCCAATTCCGACACACACATCCCACCACAAGCCGCAGTGGGTGACAAATCGGAAGGGATTCCCACACCAAAAAAAAGAGTTAGATAATACGGTAAGTTGCTGATGTAAATCAGTATTCTGTAGGAAAGTAAAAAACTAGCTTGTTTTACTATTTTAAAATTTTTATAATTATAGTGTTAATTATTTTTCTTCACGCAATACTTTTTCACCATGCGGTTCCTTAAGTAATTTGTTAAGCTTTGAGTGCGACTCAGCGCAGTGTAAACTCGGTGTTTCACGATTTTTTTAAAAAAAATGAATCACGGCTTTATTTGGGGTAGTGCTTGGAGGACCACTTCTAAGTTTATTCACGTCAAATCGTCATGGTGACCGTAGTTGGTGTTGACCGATGATCACGGCGAGCGCGTTCGACATTACGAGTAACAAAAAATTCAGAGTGGATCAATCGAAACGCCCAAAACTGTTACCGGTCGATCTAATAGACAAAATAAAGACTATTTGATCACGTACACGATCTTTATTGTCTTGTCGACCAAACCTTTAAGAATAGGGATCCCATCATCGGATCCTGATATGGTGATAATGGGACTACTTCAAAAGTATATCCTTTTGAAAACATAATTTCAAAGCCGGTTAACAATAAATGGAGTATAATAGAGGAGAAAAAAAACTACAGTGGATCATAGAATCTCTTTTTTGAAGTCAGTTAATTAAAGGGTTCATCATGAGGATTTCGAAATGGTCTATCATATTTTAATTTAAAAAAATGAGTCTGATGTCTCTCAGGGCTTGCTATCAGTGCTCTTCGTCCTAAAAATGTTAAATCATCCATACGATGAAATTTCGTTCAAAAATTTGTCTATTTATGTAATGTATAATAAATGTGACAAGAAAATGTGTAATTCTTCACTTTATCATAATCATACAATAACTTAAAAGTAAAAAAAAAATGTTGAAAAATAAAAATCTCGACTGTGGTAAAATAACTATTAATAACTAACTAATAACTTGGAATAAATGGTGAAAAGAAAAAACAAACAAGTACAAAGCAATTTAAGTACTGCAATGTTAAAATAATTTTATTTTTACGCATGCAATAAAATAAATAATAATTTCTGATACAAAACATATTGACGTAGCAGTCGGGACACATTAAATAGCCTAGGCTAAAATCTTTCTGTCCAAAATGAGTCCCGACTATTGTAGTCAATATTTTGGTTAATTGCTTTATTTTATGTGTGTTTTTGTAATAAAATTAATTTAATATCGTAATAATTAAATTGTTTTCTACATTTCAGCACTAAACTTGTTTTTTTTGCAGTTTTTATTTAAAGTTAGTTATTTTTTACAGTTATATTTTTGTGACTATATTTTTTTATGTGTATTTTATAAAAATATTTTCTTAATTGCTTGACTGCATGTAACCGAAGTTATTTCAAAAAATGCACAATATTACATTTTATTACAGTATTTTATGGTTACTTAACAAGAGTAATTGTATGTCTTTTGAATTCTTTTAGTGTCTTTAATGTAGTAAATTACGCAAAGAAGAAAATATAACAAAAACACAATTCTTGACCTTAAAGTTAAAAGGTTAACTTATTGATTTTGACACTTAACGCTTA
This sequence comes from Hypercompe scribonia, assembly GCA_949316085.1. NCBI lineage: Eukaryota > Metazoa > Arthropoda > Insecta > Lepidoptera > Erebidae > Hypercompe > Hypercompe scribonia. Next base: position 8,721,382 of record OX438981.1, on the reverse strand, counting down.
ATTCGCTCTTATAATATATTTAATTTCTTTTAGAGGGTCGATATATTTCGAGTGAAAACTGTCTATAAGTTTTAATTTTAGCAATTATTAGGCACAATACAAACATTATTCTGTAAACTGAAACTGTATATCTCCTTAATAATAAAAATTATATAACTGATTTATGAAGTTGCTAAGTTTCATATTTAAAATCGATTCATACACATGATACAATTTAAATTATTTTATTAGGAAAATCTTTAAGAATGTCGGGCATTGGTTTGAGCTTAAGTATTAAGTTTATATTGGTGAAAATATTAGTGATCGAATGTCTATTTAAAGTAGTCTTCAGTGTATAATCCTACTTTTTCGTATAGCGGAGGTGCCATCAACGCAATTTGTGTTATTCATTAGATTGTTGGATGACTTATTTTTTAACATTGTTAGTTAATAAAAAGTACTACTAATTATGTGTCATGAATTGAGTTGTCTAGCTGTGTTTTTTAACGATTAATGAATATAAATATTAATTTAATTGGATAATTGAATACTGTCCTTGCAAAACCACTGAGGATAAATTATTTTTCACTACATATCATTATTGTATAACACCACAATTGAATAACATTGTGTAACTTTAAAATAAAATGTAGATTAAACAACCATGTACTGTCTGTTTGAATGAGTGACAGACGTAATAAGACTCATTTCATTGTCTTTGTAGGCTCTGTAAACTGAAAGATGTAGTGTACCTTACAACTTATCAACATTGTAAAGTATATGTACTATGTAATCTAAATTTAAAATGCTTGTATGCGTTGCTCGCTCTTACGCCCACTTGTCGGGTTTTTTTCTAAAATATATAGGATATGCCAGTTTCGTAACCACTTGATGGATGGATGAAAAATATAAGCATTTCTAAAAAATGTTTGACTGTGATCGTTAGGTCGCAATCTAATAAACATAAAATACTAATATAATTTTATAAATGCGGAAGTGTGTCTGGCTTTATGTTTGCTAAGTACATTTAAATGCTAATATAATTTAAAAGAAATTTGGTGTAAAGATAGTTCGAGTCTCACATAAGATAATTTTAATTATTTATTTTCAGTAAACCACTTTTATTTTCAGTTAAATACTATTTGTGTATACATACATATTATGAACTGGACTAGATTCTTTTTTATATAATGTAATAAAATGTTCATTATAGAGCGTAAGCATTATATTTTTAAAAAAATCAAGACTTTATATGTGGAAAGCATGTCATATAACAGTTCTGAAGTATATCAAATTATATAACTCATTTACCATAATTAACTAAATGAAAAAAGAACTACCGAATTCGTCGTAAAATTGCCTAATATAAAAACAAAAGAATCAGTCAATCTGTTGATTCTTATTCTTTTTTTAGTTTTAATATGATACACAACATTAAAACGCTGAAACGACCGACTGCACGATCTGACAAAAACATGCCACGTTTTATAATTAAAGCGATCACCTGATGCGTTTAACATGCCTCGATTCAATTTTTGTGTTAGCTGCTTGGCTCATGACATAAAATTATTCATAACATTTGTGTACGTATTTTGTGTTTGTTCTTAGGTTGAAATCTTAAGTGTAACACATACTGCAACTTAACCAAAGACACAGCAATATTTTTTTACCTCTGTTTGTTGTCATGGTCAAACAGCCAAAAAAAAACCAACAGAAACACTAAAAGTAATAGCATAAAACTGCGCTAAATAATTGAATAAAATGACCGATGAAAACAGAAAAAGTGTGTGAGTGTGTACTTGGTCACACTCATGGTCCGTACCGTAGTGTCAACGGCGACCACCCTGCCACCACCTTTTACCATCCTATATTATACTAATGTGTGTGTGGCAACACGTTCGTGTAAATGAAGCAATATTGTTTTGATGCTAATGTTGAGATTGCTGCTAATTAGCGATATAAAATAAACTAGCCATAGATGAAATTTCATCAACTTCCCCTATTCCCCAGCTAAATAAGATTTTTTGATTGGATGTAGTCAGTATTGCAATACGACAATTTCACAGGTAAAACCTTACTTATTATTTAAAATAAACATCCACCAGTATAGAGTTCTAAAAACAAACACTTCTTCACTACAAACGCGTTATTTAGGAGTACTACCTTCTGTATTGAAATGTATTACAGTATTATTTCTTACTTTTCCCCTTGATTATATGCAATTTTACCTACACACCAAATTTCAGTCATTTCGAATTTCAGGGTTATATATTTTTAACATAAGTATATACACCCTGCAACAGTGGTTAGAGAAGAAACTAACATGCCAGATTTTAGTCTTTTAGGACTTCTGAAAGTATCCCAGAGCTCCTAGAGGATCCACATTATAAACGAGTGAGGCTTTCCTGTTCTTCATATTTTGTGAATGAGTGTCACTATGAAAAGGCTTTGTACTTATATTCCTAAATGAAAAAATTGAGAAATGTATGATGTCATGTCTTCATTTTATTTCCATGTCTTCAAAATGTCTAAGAACTCTATATTTACCCTTTCGTACAATTCCATGATACTTTTCTGAAATAATTTCTTTTTCAAAATCTATGTAGTAGATGTATAGTTGCTGTGTCTAATACGCTATCGAATTTCGAGTGTCATCTGAGTCGTGGAAAACTCGTGCTAGGAAAATAGCAGCGCGTTACGTGGTGCGGGGGTAACAATACCGAACAAGACTGGGCAGTAAGGTAGAAGCAAAATTTCATATCGAAAGAGGGTACTGAGGACTTTTAAACTCTCTTAGTCAAAGTTAAGAATGAACAATATAGGTACGTATGTAAATGCCTTAGATCGTTTCAGTAATTAATGCTATAACTCAGTACGCTGTATAGTTTTAAGCAATTCTTTCGATGAGTTTCTTACAGTACACGAGGCCTAACGAATTAGGGGAGAGGGACATACAAAGAGTTACAAAGTACTTGTAATTTTTTAAACACAGTTTTCCATGAGCTAGAGTAATCACTTCGCTTCAGATGACTCACTAAGTCTTTTGCCTTATTATTTAAAAAAATTGCTATACTTGAGTCCACATACAGTCCAAAAATAAATTGATTGCTAGTAACGTGCATATATAGTATGCACGTCTGTCGCGAACTGATAGTGAAAGGTGTGTAAAGCTTTAATCAAACCGCAGAACGCTCTTGACCCAATACAGAAACTTGCATTAGCTCCCGCTAACATGTTTAGGCCACCTGTATACCTTGACCTACTGCTCTTGTCCTAGATACGCGCAGGAAGATCGTTCGTTAGAGAGTTGTTCGCAACAGTAATTGAATTTCCTATCAAAATTGAATGAAAGTACGATTTATGGCGAAGCCACTCGCGGTTGTTTTAATAGCAAAATGTTTAAAGTTTATTAGTGCACAGAACAGATCATGGCTCGCCTAAATTCACTGAAGGTAAATATCCTGAAATAATTCTGGGGTTTTCGCTATTTTTTTCTTATAAGAAAATCCTAAAAAAATTAAAAATGAAGTATGTTACTCTATATATAATGAAAAGTCACACCGTACTCTGTGGAAATGAAAAAGATAATTGTTTGTATAAATGGACAAAATTTCAAATTTTTACACGTCTTAATTTTTGATTTTGATGTATTCACCGAGTAATATTTATTAAACATTTTGATGTTTTAACATTCACATAGAATAACATTACATGCTTTTAAATTAAATTAATTTGAAAATCGATCTAAGGGCATCATCATTAAAATGTTTAATAGGTGGACAGCTGGACAAAAGCGGGGTGGCTTTTGTTTAGGAAGGAGGAGGACATAAATTTATTAATTAAAATAATGTCTCGAATGTTTGCACTTCAGTGATTTAATAATATTAGTTGCATAAGATTAAAACAAAATTATTCTTTCTTATATTGCATGTTTCATCAAATAAATAAATATATGTATGTTATACATATGTATACATTAACATAATGTTCCTATACATCTCAATATATATTATATATTTAATATTCCATAATACATTATTAAACCATTCATAACAGTCGGATTAAACTTTTCTTATTTTCGTTTTCACGTTTAAAAATTTATGTAAGATAAGCAGGCAAAAGAAGACTAAGTCCTCCAGTGAGCAATAAACCATTCTGCGATAAATTGCACAATCGTGTACCTGCTCCCACATTCTGCTGAACACACGGGACGAAATGTCCTTGATATCTTAGAATAATAATATGAAAAAAGAAATATTTGATGTTAGGGTTGTTAGTTACGTAAGTGTGTCATATTGAAATATGAACACGCTGGTTTAGATATCATTATGGATATGAAATGATTTGATATTAACAAAGAATCTGTCGATAATTGGGTAAATTTAATACAGTGTTTTTCAATATATAGTTTATTTACACAAAAGAATAAGATTATCGAATTAGTAGATACGAGGGTAAGTTTTTAAGTTCGCGGAATGACAGTGAAAAAGGTGGGTAAACGCGCTCTTTTGATGCCTACCGTATTCAGTGACTCATAATTAGTCTGCATAGTAAAATTTGTTGTGATTGGATCATTAGTTATTAAACTATCGTTGACCAAGTATTTTAATCGGGAACGAAGTGAAAAAAATGGAGAAAATTGAATTCCGTGCGGTGATAAAGTTCCTTACTAAGCAAGGAAAGTCTGTACAAACCATACTCAATGAGATGTCATCGGTTTACGGGGATTCTTGCCCAGGAAAAACAATGGTCTACAAGTGGCATAGTTTATTTAAACAAGGCAGGGAATCACTTGAAGACGACCCGAGGCCGGGGCGCTCCGTTGAGGTGACTACGAAAGAAGTTATTGCAAAAGTAGAAAAAATTGTATTGGAAGATGCTCGACTAAAAAAAAAACAACTCGCAGAAATGGTTGGAGTATCGGATACAACAATTTTTAAAATTTTACACGATCATCTTGGCATGACTAAGGTTAGCGCACGGTGGGTGCCGAGAATGCTCACGCCATTGCAAAAACAACAGCGCGTGGAATGTTCACGTGCGTTTTTGGACCTCTGCAATGAAGACAAGGATGGCGTATTGAATCAAATTGTTACTGGGGATGAAACTTGGGTTCATCATTATGAACCCGAGTCCAAACAAGACTCCATGCAGTGGCACAAAAAGGGCACAACACCACCCAAGAAATTTAAGGTTTCACAGTCGGCTGGGAAACTCATGGCAACGATTTTTTGGGACTCAGAAGGAATATTATTGATAGATTATAAAGATAAAGGCATTTCTATAACGGGGGAATACTACGCTTCAATCTTAGAACAGTTAAAAGAAGCCATCAAAGAAAAAAGACGGGGAAAATTAACAAAAGGTGTCCTGCTATTGCATGACAATGCTCCCGTTCACAAGAGCCGAGTCGCACTGGCTGCCCTGCATAAGGTGGGCTTCGATATTTTGAATCACCCACCCTACAGTCCAGATTTGGCTCCGAGTGATTATTATCTCTTTCCAAAAATGAAAAAAGAATTACGTGGTAAGAAATTTTCAACTGATGAGGAGGTTAAGGAGGCGGTTTCGGCGTATTTTTCAGACAAAGATAAAACTTTTTTTTACGAGGGAATAAAAAAACTAATTGAAAGATCAGAAAATTGTATTCGTGTTGCAGGGGAATATATAGAAAAAGAAAATAATTTTGTGTTTTTATTATTACTCAATACCCTCCATTCCGCGAACTTAAAAACGCCCCCTCGTATATTATACGATGTATTGTGGGTCTAGTTTAGACTATACCACTGTTTGAAGCTATTGGTCAATTTTATACTAGGATTGATGCGGGTTTGTTTCTTTCATGAAATCGATATTTTCGTTTATGGTTACAAAGGCTTATCAAATTCATGTTCAATTTCTTTTCAACCCAATCGATCTCTTAAAAATTTTTTTTGTATTCATGTGTAATTTTATATACTCGTATTATGATATTTTTTCAAGAAACAACCACTAGCTTTACGTGAATGGCTGAGTTCATGATTTCTACATTCTGTTAATGTGATAGATTAACGCAAATGTTCACTCTCGCGTTTGAGACCTAAACGTAAGAAGAATTACTTTTACCTTCCTTTGTAAGAAAGCTTTGCAAGCTTAGAATTCATAATTATGAAGTCCTAAGTGTAATAGTAAAGGAATAAACTGCATAGTTGTGGTAAATAATTAAAGATGTTTTAATTATGATCCGAGTTTTATTCTATAAGAGTACAAAACCGAACATACTGCGTAATTAGACAGTGGCGCCACACGCGCCTAAAACCAAAACTAATATGGTTGCGTTCCTAATTACACTAACAAATAGTGTAGCAAGCTGAAAATTGTAAGAATATGTTTAATGAGTTTTAATAAAAACTGTTAATATTCAGTTAATATGATTGTTGTTGCCTGTTTTAAGTAGCATATAACAAGTAGCAAATACAACGAAACAGATTGGCTTCCACTTAAACTTTGATAATTGTAAATCTTTTGTAATATTTTAATTTCGTTGCGTAAGTTTTGTTTTTCTTATTAAGATATTTGTAATCACGAGAGCATTTTCAGATAACATGTTTAATTCAAGGCTAAAAAAACAATGTCGCAACCTATTGCTTTAAATACTTAACCACCGACACTTGATCTTTCTACTTAAAAAAAAGATAGATCGTAAACAAATGTTGTTTTTATTCCATCATAGAGCATAGTAACATGATCGATCTGTTAAAAGGTATTTGACACTTCGTGGTACTCACACATAATGGATTTCTTACCCTAGTAACAACACGATATTGAAACGAAAATATTTTCCGACTGACATATTTTCATTACTGCGACGACGAGGAGTCAAATTATTGTAAATATTTTTTTATTTATTACCACCGCAATAGCTCTAGGTGACTGTCTTAATAATTATTAATGTAAAGAAGACTGCTCCACTGTAAAATTTCGTTGTAAAATCGTCTATTTACCATTTTTAGGATACACTTTCATATCATTTTTTTAATAATAATTGCCAAAATGACTCTATTCTGATTGACGGAAAGCATGAGTAGAATTCAAGAGTGGTGGTCCATCATCCATCCTTATTATGAATGTGAACAATGCAGTAAGGTTAACTACACTATAGCGGCTTAGTCAGACATTTTTACACGCCTCGCTTAAAGGACCCGGGATCATAGTAGGAAGCAAAGGTATAAGGTATAAACAACACTTTGTGTGATCCACAAAATGTTGTTCTGAGTCTGGGTGTGTTGTGTCCGTTTTTTGTATGTTTGTAAAGTCCCCCGCGACACAGGATTTATTCCTAGAGCGAGTGTTGTCTTTTTAAAAAAATAAAAGGCAGAAAAACTTGCAGACTGCCCTAGTAACAACACGATATACCTAAGTCAGTTTCTACCACCACCCATGGCCTAGTGCCACTCAAGAGTCACAAGTGTATTACCGTCCTGGGAGTACTTTTATCTAGTATCAGACGAAGGGAGATTCGTGTTCAATACTAGAATACTAGATCCATATAGAGGTTCCATTCGTTCTGTTTCAAAAAATTACAAGTCGAACTAAGTACTTTAAAAGTTCCTTTTCGACGTTCAAACGTAGTATTCTGTGAATAAGTTTCTCTTCTTAGGCGTATACAATTTTTTTACTTTAGTGACACAACTATTTTGTAAAGCAAAAAATAAATGCCTTGAAAATTGGAAACTATTGCAGAAAGAACAGCAATGAAGATCACGGAAACTAGAACCTAGAAAACAAAACATTATATCTCTAATAAATATATAAATCAAGGGGCTCTCGTGAATCTGGTACGTCTCAAAACAAATAGTAGTTTATTACTAAATAGTGGATCCACAGGATTACAGCTACAGTAAATACAAATATTATATTGAATAGAATCGTGAGTACAATTTACTTTTACTAATACTACTACTTACTGTCAAAGTTATACACGTATTAACGTAAACAAAAGATTTAGTTTGGGAAAATGTAAATCTTAAAAACTTTTTCTTGTGGATTTAGAAACATAAACTTAAAAAACTGATATTCTAAAACAAAGTCCTCACATTACTGAATCCATCTAGTCAGCGTCGCATAGTGGACCAAAATTGCCTTAATGAGTAGGGTGACCAGCAATGGACTATTGCTAGCTGTTGATCTGATGTGGTGTTACACTACAAATAATATAACAACTATGATAAAATACATTGAACATACTAGAGAAAGAAGAATTAAGAATTTATTATAATAAGCGTACTAATGAGAGAAATATCTAGTCCTTCACAATAATTGCCGTTGCTTTCTCAGACATGTAATCGGTTTATATCTAAAATGTACAATTTTGTTAGTCCAAAGTACAGTATAATATGATAAAGAGATTCTAGAACATTTTATAGGCTTTGATTTCTTGGTAAGCAATCTGAAAAGTGCTTTATAACAAATTATTTGTAGTGTTTATTTATGGACTTGTAATTGAGTTTTCGTAAAGTTGCGTTTCATAAATAACAAGTTTAAGAGTGATATTACACTTTTAGTACAGTTAAACTTCGGCTTTACACAAAGATATTTAGGTATAACGAATAAATGAGAATTAACGATATTCACGATTTTCCTTCAATCTTAAAGTAACGACACTGACGTGGTACTTTAATTTAGAAGCATCATTACGTTGGCTCCTAGCTGGGTGCCACTATTACGTCTACACGTAAATATGTAAGAAAGTAAAACAGCTAGTTACGTGACGATTACAGTTTAAATTAGTGGTAGGAAAGTAGGTTTCCTACCCTAATTCACAAATATCCTAAGCCATTACCGACAAGGAATAAGAATAGTACGCTAACGCGGAAGTGGATATAACATCTATGGACGACGATACAGAGGGCAATATAGTGTTTACGCCTCCAACTTAATAAGAATAAGATTAAAACGCTGGAGTCAAGTGTGCCAATATAGGTGTACAATGAGCAATTTCCCAAATTTGCATCGCGACTACAGAAAGTCAATAAGAGTATAGTGGAAGGATTCATGAATTAAGAATACCAGAAACTTTTAGCTAAATATCAAAAAGTATCTGTACCGTAAAGTAAAGTTTAAGTAAATTAAATTTGATCGAATTTTATAAGTATGGTGATGAAAGTAACTGGCAAAGTGCTGTTAACATTTACAATGCTAATTACATTATAATACTTTAATTTGAAAACATTGTTACGTTGGCCCCACGTTGGGTGCAATAGCATTAAATTGACTACATTTATGAACTTACTAATGGCTTAATAATTTAACCCCTTTTCCAACTATGTTTAGGTCAAGCAGTGGACTATAAAAGGCTGTTGCTAATTACGGTCTATGTCATAAGCCTATAATTCAATAAACTCAAATTACCCGATCACAGAGTTTCACTTCACTTAGGATTTTTAGCAGGTATTTAGTAATGTCTAGTAGGGCAGTAGAGTTAACCACTAACCACAGAATTTTTTTAAAACAGGTTGTACATGTATTAGTTATAAGCTCACGGCAAAAGATGCAATTTCCCCTCGCTGCCATTGGACGTGCCGATTTACGTTAATTTTATCTCTATAAAGTCATTGTGTCTTGTTAAATTTATCTTTTTCTTATATAAATGTATATATTATTGTGATTTAGTTTGTTGGTAGTTTTTAAGCTTAGGCAAGAGATTAGTATCACAAATTTAGTTTTGGTATGAGTTTAATATAATAATTAAGGTTTTTTTTTTTTACGTCTTTAGTGGAATAGGCGTTTGTCCTCTATCTCACCTGATGGAAAGTGCAGATGAAGACGAAGGTGGTACACGCCCATCCAAAAGATACCTGTTCACTCTACTCTTAAAGGCTCCAGAGTTCATGTCATCAGGAAAAATAGACCCAGGCAGGTCGTTCCAAGTCTTGGCGACTCTCACCAAAAAAGAGCTGTCAAACCGTTTAGTTCGACTTTTGGGTATGTCAACAACGTGTAGATGAAATTTTTGCCTGTGCCTAGTAGTCCGATAAAGGAACGGAGATGGCTCAATTAGTTCGAAGAGAGCCTTCGAGCACTCTCCAAAGTGTATCCTATAAAAAACCGACAAGCTAGCAACACGACGACGATGCTCAAGGGTGTGCAGTCTGCTATTTGAGAGCTTTTCGTTATTAATTAGCCTACGGGCTCTTCGGTCAACTGAGTCCAAAGCTTCCAGGTGATATTTGGCTGCACCATCCAAGAGGTGGCTACAGTACTCCATGCAGGATCGAACTTGGGCTGTGTAAAGATTAAGCAGCTGTTCAGAGCTGAAGTACCGCCGAACCCTTGAAAGAATTGACAATTTCTTTGACGCCGCTTGTACCATAGACTCAATTTGTTGGCCAAAGTTGAGGTTAGAGGTGATGGTAATACCTAGAAGCCCTAGATGGTTAGTAATCGGTAAGGATACGCTTTCGAAAGTGGGTGTTAGATCGAAGGTACTCTTTTTCGCGGAGAAAAGACACGCCTGTGTTTTGGAAGGGTTGAACTGGACGAGATTGGCGTCACCCCAATCGGACACCCACTGTAATGTCACGTTCACCCGTTCAATCATGGACTCTCTCAAGGACCGTATTTCCTCTGGACTAGCTCGCGGGTTGGACATGTACCTCTCAATTACGGTGCTGTCATCGGCGTAGCTAATAATACCGGGTGTTAAAAGATCGTTTATGTGCAGCAGAAACAAGGTTGCAGAGAGAACAGATCCCTGAGGTACACCAGCATTGATTGCCATTAGATCGGAAGAGCAGCCATCCAAGACAACTCGAATCGATCGTTCCCTCAGGAAGTCACGTAACCAGTCGCAGAGCCCAGTAGGTATGCCATATGCTGGAAGCTTACTTAGTAGTGCCTCGTGCCAGACCCGGTCAAAGGCCTTTGAGATGTCTAATGAAATGGCTATTGCTTCACCGTGACCCTCCAAGGCCTCGCTCCAAAGGTGGGTGGCATATATTAGCATATCTCCGGTCGAGCGTCCCCTGCGAAAACCATATTGGTTATCGCTGAGGAGCTCGTTCGCTTCAAGATATGTCAGGAGACGATTATTTAAGATATGCTCCATAACCTTACAGATTGTAGAGGTGATCGCGATAGGTCTGTAATTGGCTGGGTCTGCACGGCTTCCTTTTTTGGGTATAGGCTGAACATTAGCAAGATTCCAGGATCTCGGCACTTTGCCAGTTTCCAAAGAGAGTTGGAACAGACGAGTCAGAACCGGAGACAACTCGGGTGCACAACACTTCAGTACCACTGCTGGAATGTTATCGGGACCGCTGGCCTTATTAACGTCCAGGTTCAGCAAACTTTTAGTACCTCTTTTTGGTGGATTTTAACGGTGCTCATTTTGGGGCCAAACGGAGGTAACTGAGGTGGACACCTGCCGTTGCTGTCTAGACGAGAATACTCTGCGAAGAGATTGGCAAATAAATTTGCCTTCTCCTCAGCGCTGTGAGCCAGGGATCCGTCAGGTTTGTGCAGAGGGGGCAGTGAAGAGCGACAGAAGTTTTTCTCGACAGATTTGGCGAGGCTCCAGAAAGCTTTACTTCCCGAGGGAAAGGAAGCTAACTTTTCACCTATACGGCCAATGTGATCAAAACGAGCTTTTCTTATCGCTTTTTTACAGTTTTTAGCAGCTGCGTTGTATATTTTCTTCTTAGCCTGGAGATCCAAGGTCCCGCTTTTACGAGCGTCAACCCAAGATAAGTAGGCTTCACGCTTACGCTTTTCAGCTAGGAGACATTCAGCATTAAGCCACGGGCGGGCTTTGGTCTCAAGGGATACTTCAGCAAAAGGAATAAAGTACTCCATAGCTTGATAGATCACACTCGAGACAGCATCCGCGCAGCACGATGGATCTCTAGAAGAAAAACAGACCTGCCTCCAAGGATAAGAGGCGAAAAAGTGACGCATCTCATCCCAATCCGCTGACTTGTATCGCCACACTCGCCTAGTGTCTCTAGGGCTGGTGTCCGGAGGCGAGTAGGCAGACACAGATTTCACCACACAATGATCCGATGTCCTGAGTGGTGGTGAAATGGAAACTGAATATCTGTCAGGATCGGTTGTCAGCAGAAGGTCCAGGCAATACGCAGTGTGGCCCACGACGTCAGGAATACGAGTGGGTTCGTGGACGAGCTGAGAGAGGCCACATGATAATGCAAATTTGTAGACCTCTCTTCCAGCGTGGTCAGTGTCACCATACGGGTACAGCCACTCTTCATGGTGTGCATTGAAGTCCCCAAGAAAGCTGCGCAGATGGAAAGCGTCGATGGACCGAATCTGTAGCTTCACTTAGATGATTCAATAGCCTTGTCGTCTCCTGGTCTCCGCTATGCGAACGGTAGACACTGGCGTAAATTATTTGATCAAGGCCAGTATTCACAAGAACCCACAAAACAGAAAGGTCTGGAACCTCCAAGTTACGAAGACGCTGACAGCAGATCACGTCCCTGATGTATACGCACACACCTGCGTGGGCACGGAATTGGGTCTCCAGTATATACCCTGGATAGTCCAGATATGTTGGATCGGACGGGTTACAGATCTGCGTCTCCGTTAGAAAGAGCAAGTGCGGTTTCTCAGTCTCAAGATGGTGATGGAAATCAATGAGATTTGAGTGCAATCCTCGGATATTAGAGAAATGCACTTTAAGGGAGAGGAAGTGCAACCGCTGGTTAATCTTACTTTTCTTTTTGGTTCTTTTCATAATTAGAGTGAATAGGGGAAGGGGAAAGAAGTTGGGAAAAGGTACCACACCAGGAGCCAAGCAGCCCGCAAGGAACGATACACCGAAGGGGAACTTGTATGGAGAGCGCGGGGACGCCCGAACCCCCCCGGAAGTCGCCATCGGTTCCTCTCCATCCGGTCGCCAACTGGCACGATGGAGCAACTCCGGGATTATGCGTGGCCGGCGGGGCAGCCTTTCACGTGAGGCTAGCACGCTAGTTGGGCCCCCTACAAACCACGGGCGGCTAGCGGAGCACCGTTTCTTCGGATCCCGCTGACCTCCAGAACAAGTGACCCAATGCACCGATAGCTTGCGAGCCCAAACGGCCGTCCAATATAGCACAAACACCCAGACCTATTCCCCTTCATGGGCATCCGGAACTCTCACTCACCTGACGAAACACAGCAGCATATGCTCCTGTTTCACGAAGGTATTCTGTGAGAGCGTGGTAATTACCCGGTTCGAGCCTAGCCCTTTTGAGCTACTGGTGTTGTTGTAGCTTGGCTCTACCACGTAGAAAAATTATTATAATTTTGAACCGTAGACCGTGTTAAATCTTACAGTATATTACAAATAAACGTATTAAAAACACACGATAACACAACTTTCTTGATGGTTTACTTGTCTAAAATCATCCAAAATTTTTAAAAATATCAAGATATCAAAATTTTTGTAAATAGTTAATAGACTTTACTTATTACTTAAATCAAGCAATAGGATGTAAGCCGGCATCCACTTTCAAAGGGTAGTTCTTAGTTTTTCGGCAAAGTATGTATCTTTTTGTGGTGATATGTGATAAAAAATTGCTAAATGTTAGTATTGTGACGTTCTATTATCACTCCAATCATCATGGCTGATAGAAATTTTATTAGTCTACAAATACAAGCAACAAATAGAAAGAAAACAATGACTATTTTCAAGATAAATTCAACAAGCTGTTTTGATTTCTTCGTGCAAACGTTCTAAATCATTTTGTGAAAACAAAATAAAACCATACAGAACCGTGGGAATGGTGTTAATATGATTTAAAATATAAATCATATTAACACCATTCGGTAACGATTTAATACCAACAATCAATTCTATTATTCAAAGATATTAAGGTCGCGTGTGTGTAAGAATATGAATGAAATTGGCTTTATTGGATAATTTGTTATTAAATGGTTTTAATGGGTGAGAATGGTTTTAACGAAGAATTTTAGTTTTATTTGCTTAATAATTCAAATTTCAAATCTTCCTACTTCAGTGCCTTAAAAATGCAATATTTAATGGTTATATTATAACATTTTTGACAAAATATAGCAACAACAATAAAAATAAAAACGTTATAAACCACAGTATCAACTATACTATTTAATTAATGGCACAGTATAATGATAACAGTCTGTCCAGCTTAGTATAGTAGACCTTCTTTCTATGGCGACACTTAGGTCCGGCAGTGGACTGTTAAAGGTTGTTAACGATATAATAAAAATAAAACACAATCAAATAAAGTGCTATTTTCATAATAGTACCTCAATGGTGTTTACATCGTAGTATAACTAAGACAACATACAATGAAAATAGTTTTTTGTATTTTTTCACTACAATCCGCGCAGAAAAAATAATACTAAAGTTAGTAAACATAGAATACTCAATTTATTAGATATGTAAATAAACACACTGTATGTTTTATTTTCCTGAAAACAAAAACTCTTTTTACCAGAGATGATGCATAACCAACTTGATAACAGTTTAAACGGTTATATCGAATGTATTTTAATGTGTACATAATGGTCGCATAATATTATGGCCTATAAGGTTGTAATAAACAAAACAGGCTATCGAACCTTTTCCAAGTAAAACGAAGCGTCCTCGTGGTTACATTAAATGAGTTTACAAAATCGATTTGCATCGAAGTTGCGCCGACTCTTGAATATTTATTAACGTTATTGAGTGAGTTATGGAAAATTTCATCAACGATGAAATGATAGTAATTTTGTAAATTAAATTTCCTTATGAAGTGAAAAGAAGGGATATTTCTGGCATGTTTTTACTTTACTTGATCTTGAATTAGCTGATCTATCTTTTCTGGTTTACCTATAGGGGAACGCGGATGATCTTAGTACTATTATAATTGAAAAAGTTGGAATGGATAGATGATTGCCTGGATGGCGTTGCGGTAATGAAAGCGGTTGCTATAGTTGGGGTCTCGGGTGCGATACCTGGGTCAGACCAAATATTTGTATGACCTGTAAATATTTGTTTCGGAGTTTGGGTGTATTCTATAATTTAATAAATAAGTAATAATTTAATTAATAATTAATAATAAGTAATATTGATTCATAATTAAAATGTTAACTTAGACTTTAATAACAAATTTAACACTTGGATTATGCTAGGATGATCTTAGTGATGTTTTCTATGTATAATATGTATGTATTTACAAAAGAAAAGTGTATAAGTATTCTATCAGTCAGCCTGGTTATCATATTACAAGCTATGCTTAGTTTGAAACTAGATGGCTTTGTGTGCTTAGTGTCCGAAATATTTCTTTATTATTTACCAATAAAACAACAGCAGAATGGAAACGATGCACATGAATTTTACACAGAGATAATTTAAAACCTAGATAAAGTGGAGTACTTGTGAAAGTTTGTTATTTAAATCAACGTAGAGTAGGTAATATAGTCATGATTAGTTAATTACAAAAGCGCATGAACAGCAAAATTGCTGGTAATTTAGTACTATTTAACGTTATAAATGCATCAACTTTGCTTAAAAGTGGATTTGGTCAGTTTTTTCATTAACTCAATAATCGCAATAACTTAAACTACTCTATTGTGTGTACTTTGTTATTGTATGTATTTTTTACGCAATTTTTTATATGTTTTTGTTTGTTAACAGATCTAATAAATTATATAAAACGAGTAAAATATTTGTTCGCGACTGCCTATCTTAATTAGGGTATGTACTGTATTATTTAATGCGTAAGTGCAAAATTTGTATGGTTGTTTTTGTTTCGTGTGTCACTCGTTCCTGATGCTAATGGCAAAAGAAGTGTATCTATACAAAGACATTAAAAATTACTTCCCTCCTAATGTCATCTCGACCTAAAAGCATCAAAGGCGTCACGTCTATGTTGAACGTGGTCCCATTTTACTTCGTGAACGTGAATATATTTTTGTCCATAGTAAGAAAACGTTAAAAGATAAACGAATATAATAATATATGTATAAAGACCCTGGAGAATCAGTGACATGGCGTATCACTGTGGGGTAAAATGAGTTAAAATGAGACCTTTCTTTATTGAAATGTTGGTGATGTTTGCTTTTTAATATGACGGAATGAGCACAAAAAATATTTGGAATGGTTTATGAAAGCAAAAAATGCTAATATAAACAACAGTTTATAATGATATATAGTCGCTGCTTTTAGCAACCTAAATAATGTTTTTTTATGAACATATAAAATTATATACAAAATATTATATATATAATTTAACCTGATACAAGAATGGGGGAAAATAGCTAATTAGCTGTACTCTGCCACGTTTCTTTGTGATACATTTTGGTTGTATTGATAAACAATAAGAAAGAAAACTAATGCTTAAAATAGATATCACAAATAATCTTAAAAGTAGTTTGTGTATAGCGTCAAAATTTTATGTCAAATGGTGTAGCATTTTTTGAGTTTTTAAAACATATACAAACCAACCAATGTATGGAAACCGTTGGATAGGGGCAGGACCGGTTGATGTGGAGACTCTTATAGGAGGCCTGTATTCAGAACTGGATGTTTTTTAGTTGAGATGATGATAATTTAAATATAAATAATAGTTATTTAAAATGTGGCCTTACAATTTTTCCAAGCGATAAATTGTATATCATTTTTTTTTAAAAAGACAACGCCTGCGCTAGGAATAAATTCTATCTCGAGGGACTTTACAGAAATACAAGAAACGGACACAAAAAACACGCAGACTCAGACAGAACAAATATTTACGGACGACACAAAGTGTTGTCCCATGTGGGATTTTGAACCCACAACCCTCAGCGCAGTAGAGAACGATGTGGTGACCGCTTAAACCGTTAGGCCAACCGAACAGTCTTGCAGATTGATTAAAAGATACCGTTAGAAAAGTTATAAATTAATTTTCTCCTAAATACAATACAGTACCTATATAAGTATAGTTTTATAAGACAAATGTTCTTATTTACTGAGCTTATACACGATAATATTAATAACTTTGAGGTTAATGATTTCCACGAAAAATATATTTGAAGTTTGAAATCTGGAATAAACTTATAATGAAGAAGTTAAAAGCAGCGAAACAAAATTTATAACGAAAAACATTATAAACTTTGATGATGACGAATAGATTTTAGAGTATAAATATTTTCTTCCAAAATTCAATTAATTGGTATGTTACTAGTAGTAATACTGCGGTTGGGTATTAAAACTTTCCTTTTTATGTTACAACTGGTTCTTAGGCCACTGGTATCCGAGACGACGTACGGGGTTTAGCCGCTTCAAGTCAATTTTTTTTATTTTTTTTTTAACTTGTGGCAACCCCCTCGGGCCGTCACCCCACCGGGGTTTACCGGGGGGTGGTGTGTCGGAATCGGACCGACTAAAATCACACGGTGTGCCACTCTGCATCTGAGACAGGAGGGATCCAGGAACAGCTGTTATTACGACATCCGGATCCGTCCTAGCGCCTGCCCGATACCACGGGTACCATCTTCGGCTAAAATTCTCTATTTACGGGACGTACGACACACTCAGACGTCACCTCTTCGCGGCTGGTCACTATAGCGAATGGAGAGGAAAACTCCTCCCGTCTACCCGCGGCCACACTCAAGGCGGCATGAGGCGCTGGTACGCGCGCCTCCGCCGCCCGGTTCGCCGGTGGCGAATTGGGCCCGAGTGGAGATCGTCCTCCCGGGCCCTTTCCGCCGCCTCCTTTCACGAAATAACATCTTCGCAGAAGGTTGCGACCGCGGTAAGACAACCGTCGCTACCAACCATGGAGCTTATAACGGCCGGGAGTGAGAGATCTTCTCTAATAACTTCAGTGAGGACCCTACGCTGCGCCGCCCAGGCGGAACAAACCGCTAGCGTGTGTTGAGCTGAGTCCTCACTACAGTTGCAGCGGCGACAGGCGGGACTTAATTCCCTCCTAGCGACCGAGTGCAGATACTTCCCGAAGCAACCATGCCCGTAAAGGACCTGCGTCAGCCGGAAGGAAAGGGTTACGTGCTGCCGCCCTGCCCACTCGACGATGACCGGTTGGAGAGTCTCCACGGTGGCAAAGCCAGCACGTGGAGCCTCCAGCCGCGACGACCAACGCGCCATCGTGGCTCGAAGAGCGGCCTCATTTCACTCGCGTATCTCTTCGGGCGAGGGCCTTATGCCGCTACCCACCCGGAAGTCTGCCGTCCGCCGATAAACTTCGGTGTGCACTTACGGGGGAGTACCGGCCAAGTCGCACGCCGCCTCCGTCGATACGGTGCGGTAACCACGTATGGCTCTAACCGCCAATATCTTCTGAGGCTCCAGAGGCGAACCCTATTCTGGGCCGAGTCAGAGCCGCCGCCCACACCGGTGCACCATACAGTGCCATTGACCGAACAACCCCCGTGTATAACCGTCTCGTCGCGATACTGGCTCCACCTAAATTGGGCAAAAGTTGCCCAAGGGCAGAAGCAGTGCCGACCAGCTTTGGAGAAAGCTGTCGGAAGTGCTCGTCGAAGAACCACCTGCCGTCGAGGATCAGGCCCAGATGAAGTATCTAACTAAGAACCGGTACGAGGACCGAATTGACTACAATGGAGGTGCCAGTCGTGGTCCACCCACCACGACGGGGCCCATTTAACAAAAGGGCCTCCGTCTTGTCAGGGGCCATCCGCAAACCCAGCTCCTCATTACGCCCGACCACCAGAGACACACCCGTGGTGGCCAGGCGTGCTGCCTCTTTAAAGTTCCTCCTCGGGGCTGTGACCAAAGTGTCATCTGTGTAACAAATTACGCTCAGCCCAGGACCGCTTCAAGTCTGATGTAACCAAGCCAACCAATCTGATTTCAGTGAAAAAAGAAAGGATTTTTGATGATTTAATGTTTTTGGTATTGATATGTCATATTTGTTGTTATTTCAAATTACCACTATTTAAGGTCATTTGTCACTTTTAAAGTCAAAGTCAAAGTCAAAGTCTAATTCATTTATTCATTTAGGTCACAAAAGACACTTATGAACGTCATAAAAAAAAAAAACAATAAAAGATGAAAGATGAACAATCTGTCGATTAAAATTATAGCTAGCTGGGTTCGCAGATTGTTCATGGTAGAGTGGTGAGAAAAGAACCCAGGAAAGAAACTCACCACCACTCTTTTAACTCAAAATCTTTTAAATATTAAAATAGCAGTTATATTCACAATCATAGGTCTTAAAAAAAGAGCAATTCATTTCCAAACATCTAAATCTGTGACATAGTCTGAAACTGAGTAATAAGCCTTTTTGGACAACCTCAGCTTAACAAATTTCTTAAATTTACTAATAGATAATAATACTATGTTGTTTGGTAATTTGTTATAAAATTGTATACATTGACCCACAAACGAATTCGATATTTTATGGAGCCTAGTAGTGTGCAAGGCAAGTTTATTTTTATTTCTTAAATTAAATTGATGGAGATCACTATTTTTCTTAAATTTACACAGATTTTTATGAACATACAAAAGATTCTCGTAAATGTATTGTGAGTGTAGTGTGAGAATGTTAATTTCTTTGAATCTGTTTCTTAGTGACTCACAAGGGCCCATCTTATAGATAGCCCTAATAGCTCGTTTCTGGAGCACAAAGATTGAATCAATATCAGAGGCACTGCCCCAAAGCAATAAACCATAGGACATAATGCTGTGAAAGTAACTGAAATAAACTAATCGCGCAGTATCAACATCCGTCAATTGACGAATCTTTCTCACAGCATAAGCTGCAGAACTAAGTCTACCAGATAACGTTTCTATATGTGGGCCCCATTGTAACCGTGAATCTAAAGTTATACCTAGGAAGACAGCCTTGTCTGTCAATTCCAGTTCCTCCCCGTTCATCAAAACACTAGTTTTTACTTGTTTAACATTCCTAGTATAAAATTTAACACATTTGGTTTTACTCCTGTTTAATAACAAGTTATTAGCGCAAAACCAAAGTACCATTTCAGAGAGAGCATTGTTTACATCGTCAATTACCGATTGCTGTCTGTTAACTTTAAATACTAAGGATGTGTCATCTGCAAACAACACTATCTCATGGTTATCCCTCACAAGATGAGGCAAGTCGTTGATGTACACAAGGAACAGAAATGGACCCAGAATAGACCCCTGGGGCACCCCCACCGCCACAGCTGATCCCTGGGATAATTTACCATTAACATCTACTCTTTGAATCCTATCACTCAAATAAGAAGTAAGAAGATCCAAAGCACTGCCTCTTATTCCATAGTGGTGTAATTTCCTGACAAGTGTTTCATGCTGCACACAATCAAATGCTTTAGATAAGTCACAAAACACCCCGTAGGCGTCACGTGACTCCTCCCAAGCCTCAAATATATACTCTAATAATTTAACCCCAGCATCACATGTTGCCGACCATGAGTGAAACCAAATTGTTTAGTATGCAGCAATTGATTTTCATTAAAATAATTAAGCAACTGAGTAAGTATCAGCTTTTCAAAAACTTTACTAAATGTTGGTAGGACCGAAATTGGTCTAAAATTTGTGGGGTCTAATGGACTACCTGATTTAAACAAAGGAGTTATCTTGCTATACTTCATCAGGTCAGGAAACACACCATAATCTATACATCTATTAAATATAATAACTAAGTCAGGTACAATAATGTCAATTATTGAGTGAACGACACTTACAGAAATTCCCCAAAGATCAGCTGTCTTTTTTATATTAATAGATTTGAAGGCAGCTGAAACATTAAGTTGATTTATATACTGAAAAGTAAAATTATTAAAAAATTCTGGTACATTTTCTCTGATCAATGATTCTGCAGTGGAGGTGGAAGAGCCTAAATTACCTGTAAGTGCGACTGGGAAAGTGGAAAAAAATTTTTCAAATGTGTTGGCCACTTCCATGTCATTCTTGGTAATGTGACCATCAAAATTTAATTTAAAATCAGACTCCTTTGTTCCACTTCTCCCAGTCTCAGCATTAATAACTTTCCAAGTTGCTTTAATTTTATTACTACTGTTTCTGATTTTAGACTTAATAAACAAAGATTTGGCTAATTTACAGACACTTTTAAAAATCTTTGAATAGCATTTTACATATTGTTTAAAGTCCTCACTAGTATTATATTGTCTTTCATGATACAGCCTATACAATGTTTCCCTACTCTTATAAATTCCTACTGTTGCCCAGTTACTAAATATAGGACAATCAGTAACAGTAACCGTCTTGGAGGTAAATATTGAATTAAATAGACTAAGGAACGAATTAAAAAAGGAACAATATAGTGCATTAGGGTCTAATTTGTTATTTAAGGAAGGTAAATTATTAATTAAGTTAATTCTCATACGTTCCAGGCGATCAACTGTTACTGGTACAAGAGTAATGTTTTTTTTAAGCACTGTTTTCTTTTTACTTACAAAACTAACTAACTGACCAGAGTGATCAGAATCTAACTTATTAATAATAGATTTATGTCTAGGAACAATATCTGTATAGATATTGTCCAGGCAAGTAGCTGTAGTAGCGGTTATTCTAGTAGGCTCCATAAACAAATTTAGCAAGTTGTGGGACTTAAAAAGACTAAGAACTTTAAGGGTGGAATTTGATTTATCAAGAATGTTAATATTAAAGTCACCACAGACTAGTACGCTCTTACCTGAGATGGCAAGTTTGCTTAGGGCTTCATCCATTATTTCTAAAAATAGTTTCAAATCCGCGGAGGGAGGTTTATATACACCTATAACAATGAATTGCTCTAATTGCACACATGCGAATTCTATAGAACATTCTATAGAGAGGGACACAATATCTTTCCGTTCCTTAAACTTAAGGTTTTTATGTAATAGAATAAGCGACCCACCATGTATTGTGTTGACTCTACAGAATGAACTTCCAACTTGGTGGTTGCTGAAATTAAACATGAGTTGATGCCCCTTTAACCAATGCTCAGTAATACACATAATATTAATATTCTCTGAATTCATGAATAATTCCAGCTCAAGTTGCTTGCCCTCCGTCAAGCAACAAATGTTTTGATGAACCAGATTAATTACATTACATTTATTTAAATTATTATTTTGTTGATATTTTGTGTAGCATGTGTTATAGTGTTCATTTGACTGTACTGCTAACTTAATTAAAGGTGAGTTTAAAAAATTGGAGCTAGAGGTTGCTACCTCTATTGTCTCAAAAAAATGCTTATTTTAACATAAAACTGTGGACTGTTAACCCAGTCCATAAATTTAACAGTTTCAAAAAGATTTAGCGCTCCAACCTCCACTCTTTTGTATTATAAAGAATGAAAATCTGATACTTGAATCGAGATTTTTCATGTAATACTGCTACGTGCTACGCCGTAGACATGAACGTAGCGTTCTGTTACGATGCTACACAATTCGTATTGTTGCAAAGAAATTATTACTTTGTGAATAAACTTATTCAATGTATTTTAAGGACCTATTGACCCATTTTATCGATTTAATTTAAAGCATATTGTAATAAATATTGTGATATATGAATTTTAGTGAAGCCAAGGGAATTATGATCGTACAAAATAAAAAAAATTAAGTAATATTTTATGTAAGATAGATAGAAATATCACAAGATCAAGTAAATAGTATTATAAGTATTCATCTAATTATATACTAATTTTAATCCGAAGACTGCTTACAAAGAAGATAAACTTTTATTTTGTAAACAATTTTAATATTAAAATTACGAGTACTACTGTAACCTACTCAATAACATATAGAATTAAACTAAATTTAAGCCTATAGAACATCATTTTAACTGTTTATTTATTTTTTATTCGCATGTTAAGATAATAGATGAGGATAATATTTATACTTCTCTAAATAGAAATGATGCTTGTAGACAACATGACAAAGGACGACGTGGATAAAATATCACGCCTAAGAGAAACCATCATATTACTGTCTTTACGAGTCTCGATTTTGAATATAATATTGATGCACATAACTCATTCTTCCATCGATTCTCTATGTACAATGCTAAGCAAGTCAGCAATGTTCGTCGATGTGATTTCCTGTTCATCGATCCAAAGTTGCTGTACAGAATTTCAAATAGTAAGGAGGGCGGTCTACTAAATCACCGAACACTCAAGAAACGATAAATAATTACCGAATAGTATTTCATACACTACTATCATATTGGCACCGAATTTTGAGGCTTTCTTATATCGGACAATATTTATGGGCTCGTTTGAATTTCTGAATCGTTTTGATTTCCACATGCTATTTAAACTATAATATTGGTTAAATGGGAGATAATCAATA
Organism: Hypercompe scribonia; assembly: GCA_949316085.1. Classification (NCBI taxonomy): domain Eukaryota; kingdom Metazoa; phylum Arthropoda; class Insecta; order Lepidoptera; family Erebidae; genus Hypercompe; species Hypercompe scribonia. The sequence goes on along the minus strand of OX438981.1, from coordinate 8,698,138 downwards.
TATCAGTAGCATAAAAAGTAATGACTGATAAAATTCGTAACGAGGTTATTCGACAGAGAACTAGAAAAACTGATATCGCACAGGGAATCAGTATGCTGAAGTAGAAATGGGCCATGTCTCCAGACGAACCGATGGTCACTGAAGCCGAAGTGTACTAGAGTGGATACCACGATTGGACAAACGTAGTGTGGGGCGCCCTGCGGCGCGATGGACCGATGACTTGCAGAAGGTGGTTGGCAGCGGATGGATGCGAATTGCCCAGGAACAGGATCGTTGGTGTTCCTTAGGGGAGACCTTCGTTCAGCAGTAGACGGCGATAGGTTGAATTGAAAAGGTACTTGGTTTCCAAAATATATATTGCGTTCCTGAGCGTAGCTACTCAAAGGAAGCTTAAACTGTAGTTGCCACTGAATGTTGCCGGTAAATGTATTCAAGAATCAAATATATCATTAAATATATGATATTAGCAGTTTTTTTAGTATTTGCATTATCACAATAACTTTATACAAAATTATGAGGATAGGAAAGTAAGAATTGATGTCTAAAGTACCTGCAAAACTCCAGTGTAAGTGGTAGGAAATCTTTTGTTAGGCACCTGCGATATGTTCCACGTGGAAATCCAAGAGAATAAAGGCGACCCTGGATTAAAAATAAGAAGGGATGGTTTGCACAAGTAATGCTCGGTAAAGTATTCGAGGCCGTATTGATGTTAATGTATTGTTATAATTTATCGAAATGTATCTTTTAAGCTATTAGCTGGAAAGCTAGAACGCATTGGCTTGTAAATTAAATTTTAGATATGTTATTATACTCGTTTTATTGAATTAGATTTAATACCATGTAGATATTCGAATTTATTTCTATTTCTTAATATGGATTTACATAGACTGGCATTACATTAAGATATGTTTACATAATGTTATGTTATAAACATGACTACATATTTTTCTTTAAAGTATATTCATATAAAAATAAATGTATTCGAAGAACAACTTTTATCATGTTTTATATTTTCAGTTTGTTAAAACGACAATCGATAAGGTACGCGTTGTTATAAAGTTTGTTACAAACATTTTTACGAGTTCATAGAAATACACTGTCTTACGTTGTTAAATTGAGGATTCTTCCCATAATTTAACGACCTTGCATTCTTTGAAAATACAACTTGACCTACTTACCAATTCATGTTCTTCTCATGACGATTAAACATCTGAAACAAATGTAAAAGTATTAAACTTTTATGATTGTGATTCAATTATATTAAATGGTCTTAAATGTAAATAAGGTTGTTTTCAATGAATTTTGTTTAATGAAACTTGATTTTAAAATTGCGATATGTTCCATTTTTATAAAACTCAATCAAGTTACGACGTTCAAAAACACTCATATCGGCTGCCCATCCTGACCCACGTCAAAACCATTGTTATGTGCTTTTCAAGAGAAAACTCAATATCCCTTTGCAAATCTCCATTGATCTTTTAGCGGTTACCTCTTTTGTTGTGAACTTGGAGTTCCTTTGTATTTATTTCAAAAGTACTACAATGGGAAGCTTGAAACTTTTTTAGTGATTTTTACTTTAATAGTATTTTCAACGTCTCGAATAAATAGTAAACATTTGTTAGGAGCAGTTATGAGTTTGTTGTATACAAAAAGAATGAAATTTTTGATTTGAAAATAGAGAATGAAAGTTTTGTAATAATTGTTATTTAACTCATGGTACATTCTTTATAAAGTAAATATTCTGAAATAAGCACAAAACAAGTTAAGTGAATATATAATACAATTCATTTATCATTATAAAAGAATCTATCAAAATGACTTTACTCTTTTGGAAGGGACAAGTAGAACCCATGAGTGGTGATTACTATTCTCGTTGTGAATGTAGGTAACACATGGTGTCCCACGCTATCAAGGCCTGGATAACCTTACTCAATTTATCAAACAGCCTATAAAGATTACGAGAGAAAAGGAGAAAACTGGTTGTCATATTTTTTATCTGCTTCTCTTGGATCTACTGTATACATACAAAATAAAAAAAATGCTATATAAATTGTAGTAGTAATAATTAGCTAGACACATTTCATATTTATCTATTGACTTAGATTAGGGATTGATTTTGTCCAATCTAATCTCAAATATGGCAGAACCTATACTACGACAACAAAAATTTTTTTACATATTTTTCAGTACATTTTAAAAATGCATGCATGTGATATTATCAAGATTAAAGTACAGCCAGACAACGCACAAAGTTTATGCATATCGTAAATTATTTGTCAGTTCAAGACTAGAATTATACGAATTAGTAATAATCTAGTTATTCAAGCTATCTTCTTAATTGATATTAGTGTTTATCCTAGCTATAATTTATTTGAAAATAGCTTCCACTGAAATGACTGATTGATGATTTGTCAAAACTAAAACTAATTTACTGAGTGGTAAGTGCTCGGCAACAAAATTCGTACAGTATTTAATTATTTTATTTGTTGTCCTGAAGTTAGTGGACAATAATAAAAGTAAGGAAAATTATCCTTGCAGTTACCGAAGAATCTGTAAAATTTACAGTATCATAACTTTTAAATATTGAAATATGTTCTTAAAATATTGTTTTAATTTTTAAATTGTACTCATACTTTCTTTAACTACAATATTCAAGTAGAGCAGTTACAGAATATTTAAAATACTGGTTTGTTTTTTGGGAATAAATAGAAGGAAAAACATAATAGCTTATTAAAAGTCTATTCAATTATTAGAAAAAATATTTATTTGCCACTAAAGTTATTAAAATTTAAAAATACAAGCATCCAAACAAAACATAAACCGAGAACTTCATAAGAATTTCTTTTACAAAAGGTATAATTAATACAATTGGCATACGGTTTTCAAAATTACATTTTTCTTTTATAATTATTTATTTACATTTATGCAATATTTACAAAATCCAAGGGAAATTATAAACTAAAAAGGTCACACAACATTTTAAATAATTACTGTGAAGATTTTAAGGTAATAAAAATAATAATAATTTTATCAAAAAAATTCAAAGAGGACGTGTCGTTCCCGTGTGGCTGGTAATAAAAAAAAGCAAAGATCACGACCTGTGTTTGGTACTCGTTGGCTCCGTGTGCCTCACAACGTTATGTTCACGGCAAAAAAAGACTGACCTTAACATGAGTTTAAATATCTAAGTATTCCAAGTTGTCTGCTTTATTTCAAATACTAATATGTTGCAATTTCCTATACTATTGTGCAAAATTTACTTTTAAATGTGTTTTTACTAAACCTAATACATACATAGAACTTACAAGGAAGTTAGATTAATAACTTGTTATCACATTTATGTCATGTTTATATTGTATTTAGAATATTTAGTACAGATTAATTACAATTAAGATCATTAGGAGTCTAGACAAAAAGATCTGTTGGCAATCATAGATTGCAAACTTGTTCAGTTAAAGAGATCCTACGATTAAATTCTGAGTACTTTATAGCACATGCATATAAAAGGAGTCAAGTTTGACTAACGATTTTTTGACACTAAGTTAATTAATTAACCACTGTCCCAATATCATCTAATAGTAAAAGGCTACCGCACCGACAAATCAAATTAAGCCCACTATAAAAGTAGTCGGATGTTTCTTTCTTTTCTTCCTGTCTTGATTTGTATCAATCAGAACTACTTCTTTCACTCATTAGCGACGTGGTTATTTTACAACTTGTAGTATTCGTGAGCAGAATTACTTTACAATTTCTGTATCTATGTAATATTACACTACCAACGCAAAACGTGATATAAAATATTAAAGTGAAACCCTAACAGATTCCAAGCACAACTCATTGTGCAACGCCTTTTCATACGCAAGAATTGTATAAGAGTATTCTCTTTCATTATCAAAAACCTTTTCCAAACTAAATTTTTAAAGTAGGTATGTAAATATCTCGAAATTGTTAAGTCGAAATTACACGGGCTCAAATTAAAATGTATATTAAGAAATTCTTGTACTAAATTATATGAAAATTTAATTAAGCTAATCCTAGAGGTGTGCACCATTGTGGGGAAGGCACAACTGAATTAGTTAGCCCCTGGGGATGAGGGCTCGGTGATTCTCTATAAGTTAAATTTAAAGGTTAAGAAATCGTGGTGACTTACGTTAAAATGGATTCCACAGAAATCTGTGGGTTATTGCTGAATTTTATTACTCTTAAGGTAATACCTTTTACTGCCTATAATATCATTAACAGCTATATTTATGCGTTGCGAATTTCCCAAAAATTGTCTCTTGTGAGCAGGTTATTTCTTAATTACGTTGTAATTTTTATCTTTTGCGATTTTTATGTTTTTATAAGTCAAAAAAATCTAACATGAGCAAGATAAAGTTTAATTTGTGATGTTCTTGTGGATTACAAATAATGAATTTGGATAGGTTGATTGTTTAAAGCATAATCATAATAAATAAAGATTTAATTTTAAAATTGTTTTGTTACCTTACTTTTTTTGATGTTTAAAGGAAAACAGACTAGAAGTAAAATTCATGTATTTTATGCTCTACTTTTTAATACTTTTTATGTTTTATCTAAAGTACTGTTAAATTAATGCTTAATGTACTCAATACCATACTATATTTCATATCATAATTTTTATAATAAACAGAAATATAAAGTTGTTACCTTTTGTTTCTTGATATGCTTTTTGACTGTAATTTTGAGGGTTAATGAATTGGAACTGGTAATATACACATTGGTAGAAAAATCGCAGATAGAAAGAGACCATGAAATAAGTATTTAACACTTTTTATTTTGACAAAGACTAAATAAATAATAAATAAAATAAATAAAAAATATTTTGGCCATTTGACATACAAACGCCATCTAGTCCATCTAGTAACTAAGCAGAGCTTGTATTGTGGATTCTAGACAACTAATATAAATACGCATATACTTTTTTTGTAAATATATTGTTGTTTTCCATGTATAATATGTATATAACATATTATACATAGAAAACATCCAAACTGCGAAACAAACATTTGTAGATGATGCAAACATTTAACCTGATCCGGGCATCGGACCCGAGACCTCAAGCACAGTAATCGCATATGCTATCGCTGCGCCACCGAGGCCGATAAGATTAAACACAGTCCCCTATTTACGTATAAGCGTTGTCTAAAATTGGATATCTTTACAGAACTTCTTATTACGGTAAATATATAATAAATATAAAATACTGATTGAATTTTAGTAAATTCTATTATTAGATATAAATATTGATTTGTTCGAAATTTATTTTTCCAGTTTGTACCATAGAGAGACTAGAAAGGGCCATTTAGTAAAGCGCACGTGCGTAAAACGCTATATAGACCTTCAACGTAAGTGTGTCAAATGTAAACAGGCTCTAAACACCTGAACTACCTGCTTTGATGTAACAGAACACCACAAACTGGGACACTCACCGCAACGTACAGTTTGCCTTATGAACAAGAATGTTTGTACTTTCCTTGTTTAAGAGGACACGTTCAAACAACCACTCACAGATAATATTTGTGTTAACGCAACTAATTCTCGACCTCGTTAAGGTGTCTACTTACCACGTACAGTAACTGTCTCATGGTAGTGCATAGTCGCTTGGAAATTCACTGGCAGTATTACTTTTGTTCTCTAGTTTAAAGACATTAAATATACACAATGTTATATTTTAAAGCCTCAAATTGCTACAGTATTACGATTTATGTCTCTTTTCTAGTTGTATCTCTAACTGTAAGACTGACTTGCCTCCTCATATGGCTCCATGTTTTTCTAAGTGACTACTGTATGTTTGTTTGTGTTGTTTTGTGTATGTTATTGTGTGTGTGGTCTGTTTACTGTAATCTACCAAAATCCTTTGCGTCAACTTTCTCTTACACCACCAGTCATCATCTAGTATTATAATAACTTCACTCAGCTTACATACGACAGTCTAATCCTAAATTAGGCAGAACTTGTATGTAGAACCAGACCGCTGATAAGTATATAGACAAATTCTTAATCAGGACTCATTTGTTTTGTATCTGCAAAACAAATGAGTCCTGATTAGGAATCGAACTCACGACCTTCGACTTAGTAGTCAGGGTCACTAACAACTAGGCCCACAGGTCAAATAGATATACTATTGGCAAATATATGTACAGATAAACGTTATATTTACCTTGTAAACTTGTACCGAGTCCCCATTTCACAAACAATTGAAGTTTATACCAAACAAATATACGAGTATGGTTGGTGGTATAGGTTGGTGCCCTAGTGTAAATGGTCTCTCGTTCTTCACTTAGTGTATAACCTTTAAATTAATTATAGTCTTGCGTAACCTGTAATTATCTAAGCTGGCAACTAAGGTTGTTAGTAATTAACGCCTCATTTGCTTTAATTCCCTCTGAGATGTTACACTCATTGAATTGTTCAAGTTGATCATGCTAATTATTCATTAGCAGAATATGATGACACGTGTGCTTTTTGTCATAAATTTACCTAAGAAAACTTCTTTGAAATTCTTTAAGGACGAAAAGAATGTTTGAGACGAACCTTTTGTGCCTGATCCATGATCTATATGCGGTGTATTTGAAATTAAGCTTATTAAACAAATAGCACACAGTATGATGTATTAAAAGTTTTAGTATTTGACAAAATACTTCTATCAATAATCTATACAAATAAATTGACTAATATTAATTAATAAAGGCACACTTTTCTTAAAAATATATATTATACATGTAGTTTACTGTTTCACAAGTTCACTGTTATATACCTCCACAAGAGCTTTGTCTTCAAATGTCTTTTATTTATGTTTAAAGAATAAATACATTCTATACATAAATGCACTAAAAGTAAATTGCGTATGGTGATGGATTAAGAATATAGAGTGTCACCACCTTTATTGATCCCATGGGTGTCGTAAGAGTTGCTGAACAGAAGAAACTGCATACATGAAACAAACCTAACACCAATGTGTCTGGCGTGGTGTAGTAGGTCGGAACCACCTTGCGGTGAGGCTGGCTGGTGCGGCTTGTGTACAGCATTGGTCATGACTTGTTGATGATGATAACAAATAAACGTACATGCATGTATGTATGCGTTACAGTACACAGCTACAGTACAGTGTAGAGTGCAGTATATACTCGTATATACATTTCAATATGCATTGAAACTTGGTTAATTAAGCTATATTAAAATATATATTACAAACTTTAAAGAACAAGAAAAATTTCAATTGTCAAGTTGATTTTTTTAATTGTAATCGAAAGTATATCGTCATCATCATCAACCTATCATAGCTCACTACTGGATATAGGCATTTCCAATTGCATACCACTTGGTTCGATTCTAATAAAATGTATCCTACTAATATTATAAATGCGAAAGTTTGTGAGTATGGATGTTTGTTACTCTTTCACGAAAAAAACTGCTGTACGGAGTTGGATGAAATTTTACAGTTATATAGGTTAGACATCGGAACTACATATAGGCTACAATTTATAATGACTTTATGTAATTTTGATCGTAATATAACAATTTAAAATGTTCTGTTATGAAATTAATGTGACAGACCAGATTTCACGCGTGCAAAGCTGTGGGCAAAAGCTAGTGTATCATATATTTGTTTATCAATGAATATTGATAATTATTTTTTAAAGACAAAAGTACTAAAATGAACAGTCAACTTATCGATAGGCTAACAGTAGCACCTCAGTGAGCTATACAGTGTACTCAGAATTCCTAGCGGGATGTGGTCTTATATTGATTTGTGGTTACACTACGCCTGCTGTTTGCGGAATCTAGATAAATAGTATTGACAAAATTACTCAACGTCAAACGCAAAAAAGTTTTTTGACTGCTATATTCTAATATGTAAGTGGTATTGTAGGTAAATTTATCGAATAACACTTATGTCATAGTCACATCCATTAAATTTTGAAAAAATATATATTTTAACAAGAAATTTGAGTTACATTAGACGCGTACAATATAAAAGTCAGTTCTCATCAGACATGTAGTAGGGTTTATATGACGTTGATATGGGCTAATGACCTAATCTTGTCAAAAATTCCCCGCTCTTAGTATATATTAACTTGAAGAATTCTCAAAACAAAAAAACATTGAGTAAAACACCGTAAAAAGGAACCAGATTTTTTTGTTTTATTACTTGTGTGGGTGCATATTCAACCATAGAAGTAATTAAGTAATAGGTCCGAAGTAAATAATTAAGAAATCAATATTAATTCATTCCGAAGCTTGAGAGCATCAAATAATTATTAAGTGTACTCCCCCAAATAAATGGATCGTCAAACCGATGGTTATTAAAGATATTTTGTTTGTGAACTGGTAGAAACTTTGGAAAGCGCCTGGGGGCTTTTGGTAGATAAGTATTAGAAATTATATTTATATTGTTCAAATAAATCTATGTAAATAAATTATATCATAATTAATTTAACAAAGCATTTTTTTGGCAACACTGACTACAGCCACTCGCACCATACCACCGTATGTGGGAGAGGGGTTGTGGAGCCCTAAATTCATTGTCGTTGGCAGTGTCTTTGGAGAACTCGTACTAGTCAAACGAATATTAAATACACTTTTAATTAAGTTACATACTGGCCGGTAAGTAATTATACTTAGTAACAAGAAATGCTAAGATAATTGGCAACCCAACAAAAAGTATCTAGTACTAGTACTAGTACTCGTATGCTAAGCTAACACTGAACAAGTGATATAAAAATGGTAAATAAATAATTGAGAGTCAGTTGTGAAGATTTCGCATACAAGTAATTTGTGTTGACTTATAGTGTAATATTCTACATCATTATTTGTTCAGTAAATGAAATAACTCATTACATCTTTAGCTTTAGAATGGAGATTTCAGACACGATGCCTTTTTATTTGATTTTATAAATAACAAATAGCGTATATCGCATGAAAGTCACGACACACCCAGCTTTTCCCAATTTTTGGTACGAGAAAATGTACCGTGTGTTAAAATAAGGTCATGAAAATGTCTGCCTATTGTTATTTTAATTTCATTTTGTGTAATTGTTATATTTTATAAATACTTATTACTATTTTTGGACTTTAACTTAATGATTCTTTTAGACAGTGAAGGTATAAGATACAAAAGGAGGGAAGGGTATTTTACAATATGTGACGTTGACGTGTTTACAGATTTGCAAATTCCCATATAATAAAGTGAATTTACAGAAAAGACATACAAGGACTTGACAAGTCCTGAAATAGCAACCGAAAAAAAATGTTTTCCTGCGAAATCGAAAATTGTTCGATTCAATTTATAGGCCCTCACATTATTAGGAAAATCAATTTCAACTTCAATTAGATGCATGTAATATATATAACATTTACAGCTGAAAGATTTTCAGCTCGGAGGCTGCAATATTATATTGTGTCAACGGTAAATTTTAAACGCATCTGCGTTAATTTTCCGACCCATTGAATGACATGCGTTAATCTCGTTTACGATCGTGAATAAATCTGCAGACATGTGTAAAGTGAGCTGTTGAGAAATGGTTTCGAGATAGTCAGCGGTGCGTCATATTTTAGTGTATGAATAAAGGGGTTTTATAACTATTATGATTTTTGTATATTTACATAATAATGTTGATTTATTACTCTAAGACAGTTTTAATACAGTCGGAATAGTAATCTAACGTCATCATGTTTTTTTTTAACACTTTAACCACGAAGTGTCAACGTTAGTGTGGTAATGAATTGAGAACCTAGAGTGTCATCACCCCTGTTCATTCCATCGGTGTTGTAAGAGCCAGATAAGAGAATAAACTACACAGGACAATAGTACTTTTTTTACATGTAGTAACCCCTTTCTGACGTCACCGCATCGAGATTTGAGGCAGTAATTTTACATAGCCCACAATAGTGAGACACACTTCTTTTCTAAAAGGGCTTATACTAGTAGGCCAAGAACAGTGGGCTATAAAAGCTGTTATGTGTTGAAACAAAAAGCACGTCAGATTGTGACCGACTTGAACGTCACTCGTGTATTTTTAACTAAACAGTCAATATCTGTCAACTGAACATACCTTAATATTATACCATCACATTAAAGCAAATAATACTTGGTAATTAAAATAATTGGGATTTTCATCTCTACTGATCGATTTAAACATTTATTTACTTCATTGTAATACTTTGGTTAATGATCCAATACCAATATATCACAGAAGCCTGTTTTTTTAATCTACGTCTAAAATAAGGTCATCGTCCTTATTGATGATATTGCTCTTTTAAAAAAAATACACTTGTAGATCTTAATAAGACAGATAACTTTGCGTTTTATTACTTTTTTTTTAATATAACTAAACCTTTACCATAAATAACAATATGAATTAACCATAAAGAAATTGATTACATAGAATACTACGATACTGATAAATACAAAGAAGTAATACAAAATATATACAATAAAAGTAGTACAACCGAAAATTAAGTGAGCAAACCTAGAGTAAAAAAAAGTTACTAGAGCGAAAGAATGTCTTTATATATATTTTCACATGTATTTAATGAAATTGGTTTGTTGAGACAATTGCCTTAGTTAAGTTCTTGTGAATTGAAGACTCAACTTAAGGCTCTTTTATTAGAGAAGATCCAGGCAGGTGTATGAAAAGGAAGATATATATTTAAAAATAGTGAGAGATATTAAATACGAGTAAATAAGAGCGCGTCTCGCCAGCCTGCTTAACGGTTTGGCGAACATTTAACTCATTGTTTTTAGTCGACCAAAGTGACTCGACTCTGCTTGATGGAAAGCATGAATAGAATACAAGAGTGGTGGTCGCCACAGTTATTGTTAATGCAATTATTTCAGTATGGCGACCCACTCCATGGCGGCCTAGCTATTGTACTTTGTGAAGTGTTGTTAAGTGAATAAATAAAAAGAAAACTAATTCATGCTATTTCCTGGAGCTTTTAAAAGTATTTACAGCCTGACAGCCGTACAATATAGCAAGAATGTCTAGACCCACAATGTTCAGAAAATTTTCAAAGTTTAGTGAAGGACAACAATGAGGTCGTCCCCATCCAACCGGTTGTATAAATTAACAATAACAACACAAAGCACTAAGAACAAATCGATATAAGCTCCCTCAAAACAGTAATATGATTTTCTTTCCGTGGAACAAGTAAGCTTTATGGAATGAGATTTTTTCCCTTGTTTACGCTTGTCATGGTGACTTTGCTGTAGTATAATGACGTCATTTAGATATTATATTCGTACTTTTTGGGTGAAATTTCTTTTTAATAATTTTGACGGCAATATCGACGGAGAAAAAGGTTTAAGCCTTATATTTCGTTTATTGAAATTGTCACAGGTTGCCGTGCCACGAAATGATCTTGCTTTTTATGAGTGCCTGAGAATTTGTATCTTTTATAACCTACTTCGTAAAGAATAAATGCTTTAAAGGTATTTTTAGTAATAATAGAACTTATTCGTTTTATCAATCGTAAACAATCTACTGCTGGACTTAGGCTTCTCCTTAAAAAGGAGATTTTAGTCTACTATACTAGGCTGGCCAGACGAGTTAGTATAAAGCACGTTTCAAGTTTTCCATCTCTGATGTTGCCCTGCGTAGTCTGTTCCCTCAGTCACCTCTTACGATACTTATAGGATGAGTAGGGGTGGTGACAATCCGTATTCATAATCCATCACCATACAGATACGGATTTATTCGTTTATGTACAGTAATTGACTAAATTTTTTTTGTTAAATATATGTATAGCATGTATATATTTAATTTTCGTTATTAATGTAACCTCTGTGCACAACCCTTACAATATTTCTATGCCACCCTAAGGTAGACTGGAAGGTTAGGCATTAAGTCCGCCGATGTACAAAGTGCATAAAGTGTAAATAACGATATATGTGTACTAACAATAATTATGATTAAATGGACCGTTTACTTTTTTTGTTTACTTTTTAACCTATTTTTATTAGTTCCATAAGTAACTTTGTTAAAAAATCTAAAAAACCAATCTTACCCTAGGTAGTAGTAGTAAATATCTGAATCTCGGAATCGGTTCCAATAGAATGCAGGGTGTTTCGGAGGCGATAAATCGGTCTAGTTCAGTTTCATTTTTAGAAAACGTTGTTTTATTCGAGTTTTCAATTTGTCTACTAGGGCTGTTTTGACGCTTGTCTATGCGATAAAATTAGGAATAAGAACTAAAGAAGTTGGTAAATTGCGAATGAGCTATCATACAATAATACCGAGTAAAGCTCGATTCCCGATATTATAATTTGATATCTTTGAGGTAATCTGGTGCAGTAACGAGTAGCAGACTTTTAAAACGTTACTAGTTTAGTTAGCAGTAAATTTATGACAGACATCAAAATATCAAATACAATTTCTAACACATGTTTCACAATGAAGCATGTTGTGTTAGGAAGTACTTTAAGCTAATGAAGTCGCTGGCGACAGCTGGTGTTATGTAGTTTCAAGCAAGGTACACCTAAAATATATTCATGCTTAAATTATCGTTTTAATTCATTTGCATGAGTGTATATATTGAATAAATTAACAGCTACTTTTTAAATTTCACATCTTAGATATAAGTAAAAAAAAGATTTTATTGCCATGTCCGACTTACAAGAATAAAGTTTATATATATAAAGTGGGCCACGAATTAGTAAAAATTTGAATAAATCGTATAAAAAAAAACCATTTGATATGTTATGAAAATTATTTGATTTAAAAAAAAGCTAATTAGTTGAAATACATGTTTTAAATATTACGTCATCTAAATGACCACCGTTTCGACGTTTGCACTCTTCTAAGCGAGCACCATAATTTTCGAATGCTCGCCGGCAAAGAGACCGCGAGATCGCCGCCATCTTTTCACAGATTTTGTCTTTTAGTTGACGTAGTTTATTTGATGTAGTGTGACCACCGGCAGGAACTCACTGGCTCCATCTTGTTGAAACCATGTGTTACAATTGTAGCCAGCAAATTCCGGTAGCATCGGTCCCAAGAACTCCCGTAACATGTTTGCGTAAGATATTAGATTCAAATATTAACGAATTCTTGGCCCATGCTATATTACCTGGCGATTTATTATTTGTATGTTGCATGGATGGTAATCTCTATTAAATTAAATAATGAAAACAAAATATCTTAGTGGCTTACTCTATCAGCAAAGTAAGTATTTGCCGCTTGTGGCATCATTGTAATAATGATTGATATATATAAATTTTAACAAAAATTATTACTTTACATTGGACAGCCAAGGCTGACTAAAATCATTTTTCATCCTTTCTGCGCACTGAAACTGTGATCTTCGTGATCATATTTCAAAACCAAGTCTGAAATAAAAATATATTTTGCGTAAGCCAGAGACAAGGCTTAGAGCATTGGAATGTTTCCATAACTTGGAGAATTATTTCTTATAGAAAAGGTTAAGACTGAATACAAGCTTACAAATGTGTTTTGTGTAGGAAAGTTGCAAAAGTATGTATGTATTGTTGTAATAAAGACAATAATATGAAACGAATTTCAGATTGGTTATTATGTAACTACCTCGGTGGCGCAGTGGCGGCATATGTGACCGCTGTGCTAGAGGTATATTGTTCGATTCCTGGCGCAGGTCAAATGTTTGTATGATTTACAAATATTTCTTTCTCAGTTAGAGTGTTTTTTATATATAATACGTATGTATTTACAAAAAAAATGTAAACGTTTTGTATCAGTCAATCTAGTTGTCTCAGTACAAGTTCTGCTTAGTTTGAAGCTAGATGGCGTTGTCTGTTAGTTAGATGTTAGATGTTCTATTTATAATTTTTTTATTATACTGTGAACCTTGTCTTTTGAAATTGAAAATCAAAGTAGAAAATATTCAAATATTTTGTTAAACTATGCTGATAAATAAGAAATTACATAAAATTAGTAGGTATAAAAGAAAATTTAGTACTTTAAGTTTCTTAATAATGATCATGAAATGATCCCTGAAAAAATATTTATGTTCGGTTCTCATATCTGGAGCCGCCCTATCAAAGGAAAAGCGTGGACGTGAAGATCAAGACAGATTGATTATTAAGATTGCCTTATTAAGTCTTATACATATTTTCTTGAGTCATTGATACATACTCGTATTTACATCTAGTTAGCTGTTGAGTAAATTGAGCAACTTCTTTTAAGAGTATCGTTAAGTTTTGTTGAAGATATTATAAGCTAAATTAGTAATATAAATTGAACTATGAGATTAGATGTTACTTGTTTAAATAATATTAAAATATTTTAAACGGTATTTTTACTAAAATTGTTTATTGAGTGATTTTCTAAAGGTTGTTTAATTGAACATTTTACTATTTAACTTCCCGATTTTAATCAAGACTTAGGTTTTATACACAAACTTCTTGGTATGAAACAGTTTATCATTTTATATTACAAATTTGATAAAAGTATGAGACACTTACCTTATTAACATAAAAGATTTTTAATCCTCCCTGTCTTGATTCAATGCTATGTAAGGCGCTTTATAGCTTCAGAATATTATATTATTCAACTATATAGATAAGATCACGCCTGTTTCCGTGAAGGAGTAGGCAGAAAATTATTAAACGCCTACTTTTCGCCAGTCTTTTGGTCCCCCGCAATTGGTGGCCAGCCTATTATCTCTAATCAAGATGTTTTGTTTGTCAGAACGCCGTCTTGCAGGTGAGGTTGACTTAATACCTTAAGTTCTTGATGGCAATCCTATGTCCCCTTACTATAATGTATTATATGATTATTTTTCAACAAATAATCACGTTACTTTAGGCTCCAGTTTCTACAAATTCTTGTATTTAAGATATTTATAGTTACAGGTCTTAAAATTTCTTCACATTTATCATCATTATTATTAACAGCCTTTAGTAATCCACTGTTAGACAAGGGTCATGATCCCAGACATGTTCAAATTACACAACTCAAATTTTACTTTTTTTATAAGACGATTTTATTTTTAGAATATTTGTTTTATTCAGACTCATTTTAGTTTTGCGATGAAGACGATGGTATAGAAAAATCCTTTTGGTGATTCTTTTGTTCTGGGATCTCTATTGTGGTCGGTCTTCACTTTTTAATTAGAGTTATTCATTCAAAAAGCATTAAAAAAAATATTAAAATAATACTAAAAACGTGAACAGTGTCACAAGACAGTTTAAAAATATTCGCACCTAGCTTATATGTACATAAATATCGTGACCTGATATACCTGATCTGCCGGCCTGTAATGGTTGGGGGATTAAATTGAGTCATTATACAATACTGAACACTCCAGGTTGTCATGTATAAAATTAATTTTCCCCTCAAGTTTTCTGTAATATGTATTTGTGAGGTGCGTTAGAGCCTTTTCATAGCATTACTGTTGAAAGATAATTATGTTTTGAGCAAAATTGATTATCATAAACAGAGCGAGGATATTAATAATATTATATCTTCAGTAAAGTACATGTTGCTATTCAAACTTCTAAAGCTTTGAAACCTAATATGAATTTAAATTGAAACCTATTTTAGCTTGTACACTGTCTATAATGTCACAGTAATTGTAGACATACATATCTTGATATTTATATATATGTTGTAGTATGTACCTATCTACTAGTCCTCGTAGGGGATAAAGACCATAACCCTCTAACAACAGAAAATTGTAAAAACAGTCGTAGAATATCAAAAACCTAATTTGCAGCCCATAACGTACTTACCACACAAGTGTTAGACTGGAGGAGGCCTTTACCAACTGGCAAACAGAGAGTAAAGAAGCACCACATATAGGAATAATTTCATTAATCTAAAATATGTATATACTCGTAATTTGCAGAGTGTAAGTATCATAATTATTATTATTACGTATCTACCTACAAAGGTAATTTAAAAAAACCCAATAGGAGTTTTTTGTTGGTAAACTTTTGGATGAAATGTAATGAAATATAAATTATAACACGTCTATAATAAGCGTTATAACTAATTGTATAATAAACTTAATAATAACTATAACTAACAAATATTTTTCAACTGCAAATATATGCTTTATTACTGAATCTTAACACTTAATAGTAAGTGTGAGCAAGATTATATATTACATCTTGTTTTCTTTTTTGAAAAAGAAAAAACAACGCTCGCACTAGGAATAAATCTTATCGTGGTAGACTTTACAAACGTACAAGAAATGAACACAAAGAACACCTAGATTCAAAACAACAATTTGTGGATCACACAAAGTGCTGTCTATGTGAACTCGCAACACTCAGCGCAGTAGAGAGCGGCGTGGCAACCGTTTAAAGCACTAGGCCAACCGTGCAGTCATTTACCTAAATGTACATTTGTTTATTAAACAAGTAACAGCTTGTTCGTTTTCTTATCACTTCTAAAATTTTAAGCAAGCAATAAATACTTCAATATTATCTACGCATATGGGTACAAGCAAATTCTTCAGAGCTTCAATCGATTCAAATTTCAAGAATGTTTTGAACGCTACTTTTGCGTCGGGTGAGCAAACTTTATTGCAAAGAAGCGATCCTTTCGCGGAGTTATCGACTTTTCTGAATATTTACGTACAGTAGCGTGAAATGATAATAATACGTATTCGCTTTCTATATTACACTATTTGTTTAAGCGAAAGAGTTGCCTTATTTCAAAACTCTGTTTCTATCAAGCTATCTTACTGTGTTCTACAACGTGAAACTCTGTTGAGTTTATCTGAGTGTTGAGTCTGAGAAAGTTGAGTCTAATATCCCGCGCAAACATGTTACAGGAGTTCTTGGGACCGATGCTACTGGAAATTGTTGGCTAAAATTGTAATACATACATGGTTTCAACAAGATGGAGTCACTTGTCACACATCCAATGAGTCCCTGCCGGTAGTCAAACGGTTGGTTCAAACGGGATTTCCAGACGAGGCGACATTCCATGGCCGCCCAGAAGTCCAGATCTATCTCCAGCAAACTTCTTTTTATGGAGTTCTTTGAAGAATCGTGTCTATATGAATAAATCAAATACACTACATCAACCAAAAGCAAAAATCAGCGAAGAGAGATCGATCTCATAGTCTCTTTGCCGACGAGCATTCGAAAATTCTTAGAAGAGTGCAAACGTCGAAACGGTGATCATTCAGGCGATGTAATTTTAAAAAAAATAAATTTCATCTAATCAGCTTTCTTGTAAATAAACAATTTTTATAATATTTTAAATGAATTTTTTAAAAATGTTAATTAATTCATAACCTACTTTATATTTCAATGGCTACAGCTTTTGATTTTGTTGGTTAATTTAGATTTTTCTACAGGTTCAAGAATTTACTTTTTGCCAAAATGTTGTAAATTTGAACTTTATACCATTTTTGAAAATAACTTGATAAGCACAAAGATAGAGAAAGAAATAACGAGGTGTTCCCATAAAGGTTTACTTTTCACTTTGGGGTATGGAAATCAAAACGATAAAATAGATGCCTTATATTTTCAGTATCATTTGTTACGTTTGGTAAACCTCTGAGCAAGGCAAGCTTATAAATCTTTTTATTTGACACATCGCAGCGTGTCACTGTGCACACATTGCAATGTTTGTGCTTAGAACCAACGTTTGACGTTTTCAATCTTCTGGAATTATATTTTTTTTTAAATAAATGCTACTACACGTTTTATCATCTCTTAACCCAAACATAACAAGAAAATGATATATGTACTATTTAAATACTACTTACTATTGCCATAAATAATTCTGTTTAGTGTCATTTATTATGTTTTCGAACTAATACTCAGAATGAAGTTAAGGTATAGATAGTTGAACTGTTTTGAATAAAAACATATTGATTTAACACACTGACTACAAGGGGTTAAAAAACCCTTCGTTGATGCACTTTTATGGCTGGATTAATACGAATTACAATTATTAATATAAAACTATGAACTAGTAATTAATTATGTTCTACTATTATATTAAAAGGAAATTTTCGGAAGGAGTAGGCCAAAATATTCTTGCAAAGAAGAGGCTTATACCCAGCAGTGAACTGTTAAAGGCAGTTGATGTGTCATGTGATCATTGTTTTGAAAGTGCATCTTCTAATTTTGATTTTTACCGTCATTATTTTAACCATGACAATATAATCTCTACACCGACACCACACAGTAGCAATAAATTGAAATGATATTAGTCACATGTATAGCTATTTATAGCAAATGGTTTTTAATGATTTTTTTTTAATTTAAAACGCAATAAACCAAAAGAGTTTGGTGTTTAAAAGTTCATTCGTTCGAACGTGTTTATCTCATATATCTGCAAGTAACACTCATTTCTGAACGCATCTAGAGGCTGTCTCGTTTCCCGTATTTTTGAGTACAGCAGTCATTGAGAGGCCTCCCAGTGTTGACACCTAATCTGATTATTGACTGGGTGCTCGGTCACAAAATCTTGTTTCATCTGCTTTCGTAACTATTAAATAAATAAACGAGGTGGTACGGGACTGGCAGTTATGGAGAACCTTGGGGGAGGCCTATGTCCAGCAGTGGATGTCTTTTGACTGAGATGATGATGATGGTGAAATAAATAAATTCTTAATTTGAAACTGATAACATAAATTACAATTTAAGATGTGTTCGATAATGTTCGATGTTATCCGATTGTTGAGATTATCCAGCTCTTTCTGGATATAAGTTATATAATTATGTGATACATATTAAGTTATATAAATTACATGCATGAAAACAAATGCAAAGGAAACGATCCGGGTCAAGTGGAATGGAGATCGCAACACTGCTTCTACTTTAAAAATATTTGACATGAAAATCTATAAATATTTTCAGTAATATTCGTAAAATAAAAACGTTACAAATAATGTTGTAAAGATGGTACTGAAATAGAAGCACCAATCCCCTACTACAAAATATCTATACCTTTTAAATTGACCTTTGACAGCATTCCTTACTATAGCTATGTAAATAAATTTAATAGGTCATCGTCAACGGCCTTTAACAGTCCACTGTGGGACATAAGCCTCTCCACTGCATACCACACTGGCCATATGGGTTGGTATAGAGTTTGTTCCAAGTTTTCTTTCTCATCGCTGTGATGTTGTGTTGAATATTTTGTTCTTTTAGTAATAGTACCTTATAATGTGTCTCATTGATGCAGGAGTGACGGTTGTCGTGGTAAGTGTGTGCAATGCAATGCCACGACGACTGTCATGCTTTTTACGTCCCCAAGCGAGGCGTGAAAAAGTATTTCACTAGGCCGCCACAATGTGGGTCACCATACTGTATTGTCAGCATTTACAATGAGTATGGTGACCACAATTCTAGGATTCCATTCGTGCTTTCCATCAGGCAGAGTAGGATCACTTTCACAAGTTTTGAGAACTGCGATAGGCAGATGATGATGTCGAAATGTTTATTATAAGTAATGTAAACGCAATTAAGTAAATATGACCTTATTCATTTTTACTTAAACTTTAAATTCGAAGTTTTGTAGATTGAGAATATTTCTGTGCACATTTTCATTTTATATATTCAATAAAATTTACAAAACTCGTTGATAAATTTTAAAATAAATAATACAATTTCAAGACACAACTTGATGTAGTAAAAGTAAAGCAGACTCAAATGTAACTAACATTTCTGATGTGCTAACGTCATGATATAATTAGCAATGAACTAAATAACGCTTACTAAGCGTATAATCTGAGGTGACCTCACAAAGTCTCCCGTAATTATAATTTCGCAAGAATAAAGCCATATTAAATTCTACAATGTTAAAATGATATTCGGAGGCGAAGGCATTTTGTTGTAAAAAGATTTTTAAATAATAAGTAGGCCTTTTTCTCACAAAGCGTCGAGACAGTGAGCCACTGGAAATTCTTTTTACTTTAATATGACCTTTTTTGTTGTATTTAAAACCAGATTGCTATACATGACATTGTTCAACAAAAAAAATATCTAAGGAGGTTTAGGATTCATATAATATTTTATTGATGTACAATGCGTAATGAATTTTGAAAATTCTATGGAACATCGATAACATGATATTTGAAGAACGCTTATTAAAATATAGCGATATGTTAAAATTAGAACGGCATGTTTCTTTTCTATTTATTTACGGCCAACGCCACATGTAACATTAAAGAGGGTTTTCCTAGTTTCCAGATCCTAAAGCATCACACAGGCAGACGGACACACCCAAAAAACGATTATATAATATTTTTTTAAGAAGACTATAATAGATAAATTGTGGAAAAGAAAATGGTTACCTCGAGGGACTTTTAGCATGTTTACTCTAGATCTTTTGTCTTTATCGGTATCTTCAGAGACGGGTACTACGTCCTCATAAATTCATCTCATGATTAGAGAAGTTACTAAACATGAACATCAAATGATGTACACGTAATTCAATCTATCTATACATATGTACATATAAATCAAATTGGAGTGTCTGTTTGTAACATTGAAATAACCACTTTTTAATACATGCATATGAATATACTTACGATACATACACCAAAATAACATTTTTTACAATTTTTCTCTGTCTGTCTGTCTGTTTGTTCTGATTTATCTCTGGAACTACTGGACCGATTTCGACGGACTTTTCACTGATAGATAGCTGATGTTATAGGGAAAAACTTAGGCTACTTACATTTTGGAATTTTGAAATTATAAAAAGAATCCACGCAGGCCAAGTCGCGGGTGCAGCTGGTTCAAAATAAAAAGGTTAATTATTATTGTAAATTGCCCAATTACTAAAAGAAATAGAGTCCAGGTTTTTTTGGGCTTCAAGAAGTTAAGTTTTTTTCTTTGAAAATGATTTCTCTGTCTGATGTACATGAGTAAAATTTAGGAGCAGTGCTCACCATTCTCATTACGAATGTGGACAATGCAGCATAATGACCCACGCTATGGTGGCCTCGTGAGATGCTTTTTCATACTCCGCTTTAAAGACCTGGGATCATAGTGGGAGGGAAATATGTACACTAGTGAGTTTCAGGTTTTGACTGGTCGGCAAAGATATTATATCTAAAGATGAGTCGAAGGGGAGAGTTTAGTTAGGAATCAAATGTCTACCACTCTAAAACGGTTACTGCTAAGGCTAGCACGTGTTGCCTTTGCCTTTGTCGTGTGTTGTCGTGTAGAGGGATGGGGTAGTTAGGACCACGTGGAAGAGTTCATCAGAACATTCTTCATGATAAAAGCGGTAGAGAACTGCTAGCTACTAGCGGATAGGTAGTCAAATAAAGTATTACTAAAATTCCACTGAAACCAACCATCAGTTTAAAATTTAAGGGTTCATGATGGTTAAAGAAAACTTTGATGGTTGTGATGTATTCTTGATGAATGAAAAATACTTTAACTTTTGCGCTGGTTTTTGATGTCGCAATAATAGTAGTTAATGTTCGAAATCCTGTTAATAAGTTGCGAATATACTTCAAAAAACCATTAAATGTTATGCAAAATGTAGTGAGTACATTATGTCTAAAGTATTTTCGTAGCGGAAATAGAGAGGAACGTACCCAGGAATTCATTTCTTAACACCGTGTCTCATTTTCCGGCCTCACCACGATTTCTATTGTTCCTGTACATAAGTATATAAACAATGATAAACGACAATCTGGCTATTATTAGCAATTGGTCTGATCGATTCTGTTTAACTGTGAACTCTGCAAATTGTCTATCATCTTGGGCAATCAGCGTATGACCAGCACTTGAAAAATGAAATTTAACATTACACTTAAAATATTTTTAAGAAAAGAAATTTATATAGTTATTCAAAATAACAAAAAAGGATTAAAAGTACTAACACATTTTTTGTTAATAAAAGATTCAGATGCTGGTAAATGTGGGTTGTAATAAATTATGAAATTATATAGTTTGTACTTATATACCTAAGAGGAGATCGGGGTTCAGTGGTAATCGAGTAGGTTAACACCTAACTTGGTTAATCTTTGGATTGGTGTTATTTTACGATTACATTTATTGTACTTAAGTTTATTTAATTTTATCTAATTCTTATTGTTTGTTCTTGCCTTTTTTTCTACTTTTGTATTAATGAACTTAATCTACATTTAAGGAGTATCTTAATTCATTCGTTATTTTTTCTTTTAACTTTTTTACTCGTAATATTGTATTGTTAGGTTATCTTTTATGATGAATGTTGTGTGTACCTTTAGTGAGCATGCCTGCCAGATATTACTATTTTAGAAATTTAGCTTAAGAGTGTGCTGTATGTGTGATGTTGGTGTGCCATAAATAGATAAATCATTCAGAACATATCGAAACTCCAAAATATCACAGAGAGCACGTCAAGTCGACAGTCCCGATTGTCACATAAAGATCTGTGCAAATTGTTGCCAGACTTTTGAGGGCTCTAACTACCTGTATAGTTGGAGCTCTCAAAAGTCTCACAACAATCTTTCCAAGTTACTTTGACTCCACCTAGTATTTGGATTGCAGCAGTCGCTTCACGTAAATAATTGTAGTTCAGTCGTATCGTAGTAGACTTAAGGCCCACCCCAACCCAGTCCAGGAAAAAGGCTCTGATGAAGGTAGAAGAAGATCTATATACCTAAGCTCTCTCAGAACCAGGTCTAGTTCAGTTTGAAATATTACATAATATTTTGCATTCTATAGAAAAATTCGCGTAGGGGAAATTGTCCGAGAAAATAACACTTGTATTTAGAAGTACTTGTACACTCAACATAACCTTCTAGACTTTCCTTAACAATATGAATAATAGAAGCTTTTAAAGTGAGGCGTACCAACAAAAGATGTAGGTCGCAAGATATCATTTAATTAATGATAAACAGAAGAAAGGTACCAAAGCACTTACGTACAATTTAAATATATAGTTGTCGCTGAGTGTTTTTTTGCAAAAAAGAATTATCGTTCAGAACTTACTGGTTTAATATTTATTTATTTAATGAACTATAAAAATGATTGCGTTTATTAAATAAGTGATTTCACGCGTTCTCGTGAACTCACAATAATTGTAAACATAAACAGTATGTAGTACTTGCGAACACTCCAAGCTAATCATTATTTTATTTTAATATTTAGAACACTTCAAACATAACTTTAACACTACTTTAACTTTACCTATTTGTTCAATAGTGATCGTGCGATACTTAAATTACACGATTTCATATCGAAACTAAGAGAACAAGTACACAACCAGATCGTAAGTGATTACACGAATTAGTTGTCCGTTGTCAACCACATAATTTAGTGTCCCTACTCTAGCGACGTGGCTCAAGGTTGTTCAGAACAAATGAACAATTAAACAAATGAACTTCAGCTTGAATGGATTGCTTCCTATTTACCTAAACGTATATATAAATGACCCGTGACATTACTTATATGAAAGGGGTCCTTCAGTTTCCACGGGCAAATGTTCACATGATCACATAATATCTAAACATTAAAAGAGATGGTATATGACGATATGTAACAAGTAACATCATCCATTACGTGGTATAGACAGTTTTTTCTCCTACTGTATTTGGACATTGTACACATTGATGTTGATTGATGAATGGAAAAGCTTGGTGAATCATTATATGTCTTTTGTAAATGAAATACACATATCGAGCATGCAATTACATTAAGTCCCGCCTTCGCAATTTATCTCTTTTATATACCTGAACAAAATGACATTTCTCGTAATGAAACGTATAATCGAAAAAATACACAGCGTATTTAATAGATATTATTATAAATTGAATATTACGAAACTAATGTCTAAAATCATATCGTTCGCAGTTTTATTTATGAAACTACTTTAAATTTAGAAAATGCTATTATTTTCTAAATTTTAAACGGTTTCAAAAATTCATGATACTTCTTGTAACGAAACGTATAATGGGAAAAAATCACAACCTACTTAAGATACTACTTTAGATATTAAATTGAATATTAAGAAACTAGTGCCTAAAATAATATTGTCTACATGTTTATTTATAAAACTGTTTTAAATTTAGAAAATAATACTCATTCAGTTGTATTTTTATTTAACTATAGGAATAGAATTGATCGAGTAAGAAAAGTTTATAAAGGATAAAAATGGTTCACAAAAGTAAAACACTTGTTTTTCATACTTATCCAAATGGGTGGTCAGTAGATGAGTAAATAAGATTAAAAAAAATACTCATCCATTGACTAATAATGAAATCTGGCATACTACTTGACTTATGATGATAAACATTTGAGATTACTTAGTTTAAAACAAAGAGAAGTTAACTAAGAATGAGATTTGTGATAGGGTTGGACTTAGGAATCTCAATTTTCGTTCCCCCTTTCAAGTCATTTGCTTTTTTATTAGAAGTCTAGAATTTGATTTTTGATTTAAAGGTAAAATATTATTATGTAAACTGAAAATGAATTTCACTATAGAACTGGTTTAAGAAGATCAAACCACTTTCGGAATAAATCGTCGCCTTCTTTTTTTCCTAGTATTTTTAAGCTGTTTAAGTATACAACAATTTACGAATAGTATTAAAAATTAATAGTTTTCTAATATAAAGTTACGATTGCCTTAAGTTTTAAATCAATATAATAATGAATGTATGTGTGTAGTATTATATATTTGTTTGAGAGCACTAATCTTAGTTTACGATACGTAAAGTCCAACGCAAAGCGCGTGGTGTGCTTGCTTGTTGAGGTTATTAAGTCGTGACCCAGAGGAAGGGACCGAGACATTAAGCCGTGTGTACTACAGGGAACAACCAATAAACAATAAACTTAACATTTAAAAAAATAATACATCAATTGCAGTTCAAAATTATGGAATTAGATTATTTTGTAAATTAATAAATAAAAAACATCACACATCTCACACACGGCTGTCTGATTCCAAATTAGGCAGAACCTGTGCTAAATCAGGTACCTAGACTGCTGATAAACATACTTCAATATTTCTTAATACATACATATAGATAAATTGCACTCAGACGCAGAATAAATAATCATGCTCATAACACCAATTTATCTTGGGTGGTAATAGAACCCATAACCTGCAGCTTAGCCGTCAGCGCTACTAACCACTGGAGAAATAGTAAAAAAAGTAAAGTAAAAAAAGGAATTACTTAAAGTAATAAATTACGATAAATATAATAATATTTTCTAACTTTAAATCGTAAATAGATTCGAACATAATTATCTATGTTTTATATATAGTTATACAATTATAGGTAATTTCTTAAATGTGTATTATTATTTCCTCTTACTAATATTGGATTCCAAAGAATACATTTGCATAAAGACTAGTTCAATACGAAGAAAAAGTTGAAAATAGCAGCGACGTTAACGTTATTAGTAGTTGTTTGTCTTTTAAAGATTCCATAGTAAATTCTATTACTAACGGAAAAGGAAGAAGAAATTCTGTTTAAGAATCTTATTGGATTGATTTTTTTTGAGATCTTCCGTAGAAATTAATATTAAATTACAGTTCAAAGATCAGTAGTATGAATGCGAGGTGAATTTCCAGTCAGACTGAAACAGTTTTTGTTTGAGCCTCGAGTTGTACTGAGATACATTTATGAACGTGAAAACGATCTTAAAAAAATATTTTTTTTTTAATAATGTTTAGCTTGTTAAGATCAATGTCCGTTAATTGGTCAAAATACAATCTAATAATAGTTTTCTGTGCTGTAAAATCCAAAATGTTGCGTTTCATTGATATACAGGTAACAATCTATAATTGGCACAAATTTAATGTGTGTCAAGTACTTTTACTTAGTACTACATACCATAAATTCATACATCATAAAAAACGAAGGCTCATTTTTTTAAATATAATTTCACGTAGGAATGTAGTAGTAGAGATCTATTTTTAGACTTTGTGTTATTCTATTTTGAAGAAGAGAAATTATTTTCCAATGACTATCTGCCACTTTGTCTTGTCAACAGTCTAAAGGTGAACTTAATGAGAGTGCCAGTGCTATACCGGGTATTTATCAAAGAGATTCGAAACGAAGATGTGTAACAACAACGAAACCGAAATAACTCTTGTCATTAGTGTGACAAAGTAATTGAGTTACTTGAGTTACATTTTATTTTACTGGTTTCTTCTTTTTATTTTAACTTAATGTATTTGAATCGATATTCCAGGTGATCAAACATTTAATGGTTGAATTTCTAAGTAGAATTATTATACATATTCGATTAGAGCGTCAGTAACCGTGACAATCATCCTCTCAATGCCAATATATAAATGTACGTCAATATTAGTTACAGTATTGTACTTTGAAGAAATAATCGAAGCATGTTAGTGCTCGTTACAAAACACTTAGTAGAAATAAACTTAGTCTGGATAGTGCTGTGCACTAAAAGTGTAAACAAAACAACCAAAACAATTACTTCTTGTCTTTTCCAATCATACAACTATTTGAGTAATTATCCTAATCCCACCTAAAGGACATCGAGCACTTTGCTCGGGTTTCTGGCCTAGACACAGATAATGTGAAATAATAATATTATTTTATAGTAGCCTCTTCCACATAGAAAATACGATTTTATTAAGTTTAGTATCAAATCAGTTATATAATGAAATTCGTCAAAACAGAAAAGCAAACATAAAGTCACATTCACAGTACGAGCGAGCACGTACAAAGTGAACGTCAAACGATGCAGGCAGGTATCACAGGTTAACATTAGTTAGTTAGTTAGTTAGTTAGTTAATTAAGTTTTGCTGGGATAGGAACAAAAAATTCCTTCACTTTTATTTTATTTTATTTTACAATCAGTACGTTTCTTTAGCCTTTTCTTAGGTGAAAATTCAAGCATTGTAAAGAAAAGTATGCCAATGAACTTTTGTAGTGTTTAAAAATATTTTCATGAGTTATTCCGTTTTTAATTTCTCAATAGTTTTTTTTACTGCATTTGATTATTTTTTTAAGTGACAGCACAAACGATTATTGTCATCATAAATCAAATAAACATCATATCAAAATCGATTGTAATAATATTAGTCTGATACTACTACATTTTGACCATAATTTACTGAACATTTAGAAAAAAATATTTATAATTTATATTATTAGCAAATAGGCTGTCTACATTTAGGTCAAGATTGTTCGGTGTCCTTTGAAGAAAATGTTTCATCTCATATGCTAAACAATTATGAAGAAGAAATTTATCAAACTTAGACACATTAAAATCTGTTATCACATTGTTATATTAAGATAGAGATATATTATAGACTTTTAAACAAATTATTATTCAAATCAATATTTAGAGCAATAATAATTAAATTTCTGTATATATATATATATATTCTCAAAGTTGTCTTTTCTGATTTCAACCAATGGATCTAGTATCTACATTTTGCTTTTTAAAAATAAAACTTCGTTATTTCATACGTATGGAATTACTTCACTTATCGTTATAGACTAGAATTTATGGTATCTGAGTCTCAACGATGCTGTTGAGCTAAGCTTACGCGCTCAACAATACGTTTATACCGCAATCAACCCTGCGCACCGGACGGTAAAAGCACTGAATATAATGTGACTTCCGAACAAACTGGTTTCCAATGAAATTGTAATTTTAAACCGATATTATTTAATCACAGCTTGTAATTATCTGAATGAAGATAAAACATTGTATAGCAACTTGATTTCAGTTTTAACAGAATTAGACGTTAGGGGTTTCGCAATACTGCTAAACGTATTCTAAGTTAAGATAAGATCGTCAAGATATCTTTTGTTGAATTACATAGATCTTACATGATTTTTAGATACTTAGTTTTATTAGTTTTGTTACTGACATTAATATCAGTAGTGAATTAATTGTTTTTTCAATACATTAATTCGTACATATTTCGTCTTTATTTTATAATGGTAAGAGTTCTAATATCGGTAAAAGTTTCTAATTTTGAGAGAAAAGTTACTTAATTAAAAGTTGTTCTTTACTATTAGTTTTTACCCAGCAGTTATATTTTGTTTTTAAGAACTTGTAAAAGTGATCCTACTCTGCCTGATGGATAGCATGAATATAATCCTAGAATTGTGGTCACTGTACTCATTGCAAATGCTCAGAATACAGTATGGTGACCCACATTACATTACATTGTGGCGGCGGCACATTACATTATAGTAAGATGCTTTTTTACGTCTCGCTTGGGGACTTAAAAAGTATTACAGTCATCGTGGTAGTGTAAAGCTCAAACTCTCTAAGATCTCTAAGATCTCCAACCTCGCACTCACTAACAAAGCACGACAGCACAGATGCTGTCACTTTAGGATGACCTTGCGTGAGAGGGTAGTACTGCCCCGGTCGAGGTGGCCTGTTCGTGATGAAATCAACGTGGTTCTACTACTTTACCAATATATAATAATCAATATTTTTGTGTCCTAAGATATGAGATGTTTATCCGTTCTAGTAAAATTAAGTTACTACTATATTAGTTACTCCATGAGATATATATCTGTATATCCTATACTGCAAATAACTTATGTAAATACATTTACAAATCGGAGAAAGCTGTACATATTTACCTTGATTTGCCTCGGTTAAATACAAATTGGTAGGGACCACATTTTAAATATCAAGAGACAAACATCAAAGGGAATTCCTATCGCGATCTCTTTCGTTACTGATTGCTGCATAGATTTGAAAGGCTTTGCGAATATAGATACCAGTTTAATATTCTACCGATCCTCAGGAAGGAAGATTTTTCAAAGATTGCAAAACATGGCATAAAAAAATAAAAGGAGACGCTGTTTATGTTGGATAAAATGAGTTGGAATATTATAAAATAGGTACTCCCACACTCTAACCCACGCAGATAAACACCATTATAAAGGAGCATAAATAGAAGCAGTCTCCAGGGACTTCTTTTAAAGATTAAATGTCTTTATTTAGAGATTATATCAACTTTTGTTAGCTATATCCTAAAACGACAACAATTTATTTGTATGCAAACTTCCATTTAAATACGTTTAAATCAAGAAAGAAGTATAAAGAAGGACAATAATTTAAAGTATTAAATTTAGAATACTAATTTTTGCCTGCAGTTCTGCCTGTATGTGTGTCGGTTATCATGACAAAAAGTCAGTCTATGTCTATGTATGTATCTGCAAGAAATTAATTTTTCCATGTTAAAGTACATTAAAATCCATTTAGTATTTTAGCCGCAAAAGCGTAACAGACAGACAGATAAACAATGCCCTTTAAATATTAGTAGTTATAAAAGTACAAAATTACCACACGAAAATTCTCTCAACTACTTCTAGCCTCTAAATACAGTAAAAAACATGTTTCACTTGGTAATTTTCACGCCACATGATGAGTGTTACACATTTTCACTGTTTATATAACACTTCGCAACTCTATTTATAACACTTGGCAACTCTTTTTATTAAAACAAATTGTTGTCTATTTTGTATATTTCTTATAAAGAAGCTCGAGAAGTAATGTTTGGTAGACTCTTAATTACTTAATTGTTATTGTGTAGTACGTAGTTTACTCATATAAAAAGCGTCTATAAGGTTTTAAGTCACAGTATTTTATTGATAATACTATCTGTGTAAGGTATCGTACAAGTTCTGTAGATGTTAATCTCTTTTTGTATTTTGATTACATTTTTATTATTAATTTAAGTGCTAGTTTAATATATACATATATAAACGTAAGATGAAAAATAAAATGAAGTTATTTGAATATAGTTATTTTTTTGAACGGTTTAACTCGAATAGATAAGTTATGTTTCATGAAAATCTATGTTCCTGTCAAAAAAATGTTTGGATATCTTCGTTATCTTATAAAATATATCCTATAACTAGTATAAGACATGAACTATTGATATAGTTTTTGAATGTTTAGTAGGTTTATATGTAATGCAAAATATGAACAAACATCTGATAGCCAAAGTTATATGATTAAAATTGTTATTGTAGGGATAATTTAAAAATCGATCTGTTTATGAGGGTTCCAAGTCATGAAGCCTGAACAACTTTTCTCATTTATATTTATTGAGACTATGTCAGGTAATAATATACCTACTTCAATCACATTAAGGATTTTATTCGCTTGTCTCTTGTTTCTTATTTCAGTTGAGACTTTTTTGAGACATCTTGTATAAAGTTCTTCGTAGTTTTTCAGAACACACATTAGCGTAGTCATAACATTCTTTTTTATTTTCCTTTTACCTAAATAGATTTTTACATGAACCAGTAGAGATGTTACTTACTTACATTTATTTATCGAAGAACGAAATACGTTACATATTGCGTCAAAGATAAAATTTGATCTAGGTCTTAAGATGTAAATCAGATTACGTTACTCTAAAAGCTCTTATTACTTTACTTAGATATTTTACTCTCTCTATTTAATCTAGAAAGTTTGTGTGTGATATCGTTATAACTAAAACAGATAGTGGTGTAGTAAAATTAATGGGGTATTCTATCTATGTTACACAATTTATACTCAATACAAAACAACAGGCATTACTCTTTGTAAAGAAATCGTTATATTGTAATATGTAACTTAGTAAAGATAAAAATTAATGATTTGACACGTTTCAATAAAGAGCCAATCGCGATAAAGTAAAATATTGTGGATCATTTCATTATTTATTTTTTAACTTTCATGTTACGTGATTGTGAATCAACATCATCATCATCATTATCATCTCAGCCAAAAGACGTCTACTGCTAGACATAGGCCTCCCCCTTGATTTTCACCAACAACCGGTCCCATGTTGCCCGCATTCAGCGGCTTCCTGCGATTTTCACTAGGTCGTCAGACCACCTTATGGAGGGCCAATCAACATACTTATGTGTTTAGTCTTGGAGACTATAATAAAGTTCTTCAGTTTTTGCCCAAGTTTACAATACTGTCACTCTCCAACTGGGCAAGTACCGAACAAAAAACATAGATTTTCAGTTACAGCAATGAAAAATGTTTCTATATAAAACTCTTTTCTTATATTTCCATTTTATTTTCTGCTTAGTGCATGTAGACATCAGCGTATTAAATTAAAGAGTACAATTCATTACAATTTATTATGAGAATTATGTTTATATAAAATTTCGGTTAACTAAACTTTAGTAATGTCTCTCTGACTTCTTTTCTTTTTTATTATTCACTTTAGTACTTTTTATATGTTTTTTGTTACGATGAAGTTTACGTAGGGCATTTTTACCTTTCACTCAATGAAAGGTATCCAATCATCTTTTTGCTTTATAAAATTGAACTGAAAAATAAAAGAATAATCTCTCTAGCTACATAAAGAATAGATTTTTTCAACATTTCCACCTTACCTACTACAGTAATTGCTTTGACATTTTTACAACTATAGCCAAGTTTACGCCCATAATCACTCTAAATAAGGTGAAAGATTTACGTGAACCGTAAAAAAGGTACTTAATCGCGAATCGATCCATCAAGTCCATACGTGACCTGTTTTACTGACCATTTTTAGCTCGATTTGGTTACTTTCTATGTGTTGGTATTCTACCAGCTTGTTTACTTGATTTTTATTAAGGCCTTCCATAACTCATAAAAACGGGTCCTAGGGTATATAATAGTTTTAACATACTCACACAAGATCTACATCAAATCGTTTTATCTTAACCTGTAGATTCAACTAACATACAAGACACCCAGTGAGAACCGAATCTTTCAATATAACTTAGAAATATTGAATTAACTCTACTGAATGTATAGATTCCTAAATATGTTATGCTGAGCCAAGCATGTGTTACGAGATGAAACGGGATTAGCGGGTCTGATATCAGTCTAGAAATTTCATCAATACTTCTGTGCTCTAAGTACCTCCAGTTTTATATGTTGTTTATGTGGATTTTGCCCAATGAAAGCCAGATGGAAAATCTGTATATTATTTACAAAGCTTAAAACTGTAAACATTAAACGTTTGCATGTTTACAGTTGGACATTTATCCAGTAGAATTAAGTATATAATTAAGTATTAAGCCAGATGAAAAATCAGTGTATTATTTACAAAGCTTACAACTGTAAATGTTAAGCGTTTGCGTGTTGACAGTTGGACATTTATCCAGTAGCCGGTCTATGAAATGTAAATAGATTGTCTACCTTTCGATTTTCATACCGTGACAAATATATACGGAACATTTCATAATTCATTTTGATGGTTATTCATTTGAATAACGTCATAAAATAGATATATTTTCTGACAAAGACTTTTTTACTTTTTATTTAAATTAAGCTATACAACTTAAGTTTAAATAAAGGCTCTGTAAGTCACCCCACTTTAATAGATTACATATTTTATAATATCCAATTAGTAGATTAAATAGAGGATAAGTTTTCATAACTCAATTTACTTAATTATTTACAAATTTTATCGTATGGGCAAACTGAGCAGTTACTTGAAATATGTAAATAAAATTTTACCCAACTATCTTAATGTATCATATTGACCCACTTTTTATTGATACCACTAGTTTTTTATGTAGGTGAATAAATTGTATATTATATTGTAGATTAAATAGCAGTGGGCTGGGCACATTGCACGCAGAAACGGTGATCGATGGGGCCATAAAATTTTGAAGTGGCGACCGCGTACTGGGAAAAATAGCGCTGGTAGGTCCTCCGACCTCCCACGAGGTGGTAGGACGATCTGCCTGGTGAAAGTCGCGGGAAACCATTGAATGCGGGTGGCACGGGATCTGCTGTTACGGAAAAACTTGGGTGAGGCCTATGTCTAGCAGTGGACGTCTTTTGGCTGAGATGATGATGATGATGATTCTAGATGTAGATTTATAATTATAAAATAATTTGTAAGAACTTTTTCGCCCGGCACTCACGTTTAATCTAGTTCTACTTCGATCAAACAACAAGTGTATTTAATATATAAGATTAAGAGCCATTTATTATAAAATATTCTATTTATTATCGAAATAAATATTATATATTATTATCTAAAGGCAGGTTTATATCGGAAGCGGATTCATGTCTGTACTGAGCGAAGACTGATCCCACAATTTCGATTTTAACGGAAGGAAAGCTCTTCAATTGTTAATTTCATCTTCAGTGAGTATCGTTGATTTAATAATTTTCAAAATTTTGCCGAATATTTCTTGTTTCGAGATATGTACTGAACCATTTGTTTATAATATTATTCAACCCGTCATATCAATATTTTTCCGTTTTTCTTTTTTGCAGTCGTTAAGAACTATGCCTATATTGTTTCCAAAGCACATCTTTTTTAAGACAACAAATTTATTAACCGCGCAAGAAATTTATCCTGTACTGTACAAAGATCACTAGTACAGTATTAGATTAGCAATTTGTTGATCACACAAAGTAATGGCCCATGTAGGAAACAAGCCCTCAGAGTACTAATAAACGGTTAGGTGGCTGCTTACATCACTGCCCCAATGGTGCAGTTTATTTCAGTAAATCATACGTGTTACAAACTAAAAACACATTTTTATCGTAAACATCGAAATGTAAAAGTTACACATAAAACATAAATTCAATCTTATTCTGAGTGTGACGTAGAAAATAAGTACAGTTACGAGCATAAATCTATTACAATAGACACATCGGCAATTACATCTGTCCTAGGAACGAGTTTAATAATATCTGTCTGCACGAACGCAGCACAAACATCTGGTCGTTCATAGCATCATATTAAAGTGTCAACCTCCCAAAGCAAAAATTTGTGACGATATTAGTATGTTATTACTATTGCCGATATACTCATAATAATGCATAAATATTTGTGACTGTACCTGTATTGTAATGAGTTCTGCGATCAATAGAATTTCTGTATCACATAGAACTGCCCGAGAACTGTATTACTTATATGTACTCGTATGTATCGAATGAATTGATAGCAATTTGCAGATGGTAGTAATGAATGCCTGTAGTCTGTGTATGTATGTATACATACATATATTCGTGAAGGGTTATCTGTTGCGTATTAAATCTTCATGTTGCGTATCAATTTTGTATCATTTAATCATTACGATATCCAGTTAGGTATAATATTGCATGATTGCAAGGAGATTGCTCATTAGTCGTACAGGTTTTTCTGATGCACGAATTTGAAAATAATTTTCTTAATATTTTAAGCCACTTTGCTATCAAAATGCTAGTTTTGATATGGAGTATTCTTTTTAAGCTAATAATTTGAAAGAAGAAATTATTTTTATATTATTGTAGTTTGCATGAAATAACTGTTCATAGTATTGGCATGACCATTATTAAAAATATGTTGGAACGGTATTTTTAATCGATTACAAATTGATCGAGTGAATCAAAGAAAGTGTAATCTAAAGAAAATGAACTAGCTACTGACTAGCTCTTAACATTAAATAACTGTTGTGGTTACCTTTGTTTTTTACAGGACCTAATATTATTTTATTATCACACACACTATTTAATATGATTTAATTTTGTTCTACTATGATAATATATTTGTTTAAGGAACCAGATATCAAAGAAAAAACCTAATACAATATGTACACTAATATATAACACACCTAATAATAATTTTATATTTTTATACATCGTGCTTTATTTCGTTTTGATTAAGATCTGAAACTTGTTACTTAATAACATACAAAAAAAAAATACTTGAATTTCATTTAAAAAGTGAAGTATTTTAATTAAAATATTCGTTTTTTAAACTAAAAGCCACGTTTTCCACATTGGTTACTCTTTTGCATTTGGCTTTATGTCAAAATGTCAATGGCGCGTCCACTTTTGATGTAGTCTGCTATTTGCATGTTGACCATTAATTAAAATACACCAATATTAACTTTGCCAAATACCAGGACGTTTTCTTTGTGTATATTTACGAGTAATGAGGATGTATAAAATATTTTATTATATTTATAGTGTAGTTTGTACTTTTTTGAAAAATTAATTGATCAAAAGCTTGACCACTCTACAGTATTCTTGTAGGTTCCACTTGTGGCCACTCCACATGAGGAATCTACAAGAATATTCGAGCGGCGGCACCTGTGTAGTAATTGTTCTTTTGCGATCCCAAGAAATCAAAGTAGATGCTCCGTAGAATAGGTGAATACTTCGATGATTAGTGCATTATAGTTCCTTCAGAGGTAACTACATTTTATGATATTCTAACACTTAAGAGATCAGCCTGTTTCTTGATTCCTCAGACAGTTTAATGATAGCAAGTAAAAAAAAACCTACGTCATACAATTCTTTGTTAAAGCGTAATTGTTGCCATATAAGTATCTTATAATCTTAAAAATAACACAGTTAACTTTTTCATGTTAAAACAACTTAAGGAAAGGAATCACTAAAAGATATTGCAACATGTAAAGAATAAAATCAATGTCATTAATTAACTAAGCTTAGCTTAACAGCAGTCTGCTCAGTACACACAAAAATATACATCTATATGCATTCTATTTTATTACTGCTTTGTCTGTTTTAATAAATATTACTCTTCCGACCATTTTATTTTCACACGACTTAATAGCATTTCAATTTCTTTTTTACAGCAGTCTGCAGACAATATAATTTGTTCTGAGTGCTTTGAGATAATTAGAAATTGGGTCGAAAAAGTGCTGCTAGCTTTTGGACATAAAAGAGTTTGTTTTTTTTTGTTTAAAGTCTTTTATATGAGCACACACAGTCTTCACATTTTATGAGTCTTTTTTGCGATGTGAAAAATCGTACATATAATCAATATTTATTATGAAGCAGAGATGTTACTGTGACAAATAAACTAAAAGTTATAGCAGGTTAGTGTTGCAGCTACCTTATTGGTCAGAGAACTGTTGGCTTCTGTGCTAGTGTCATAATGATGTTGTGGTTTCTAGATTATGTACGATACAATAATATCAATGCTCCAGCACCTTAGTCGGATGATTTTTTTTAAGAATAAAATTGTTAAAATAAATCTCTTTCTGTGTAGCACTTGATTGTTTGTAAGGCAATGACTGTTGACCTACATTAGTCCATCGCCGTCTCTTGCTTCTTCTTACTGGTTATTGTAAGTTCTCACATAACATACGCATAAGATTTTAGCACTAATAATCCTTAAGCAAATCTGTGTAGCACTTGATGGTTTGTAAGGCAATGATTGTTGACCTACATTAGCCCATCGCCGTCTCTTGCTTCTTCTTACTGGTTATTGTAAGTTCTCACATAACATACGCACAAGATTTTAGCACTAATAATCCTTAAGCAAATCTGTGTAACACTTGATTGTTTCTAAGGCAATGATTGTTGACCTACATTAGTCCATCGCCGTCTCTTGCTTCTTCTTACTGGTTATTGTAAGTTCTCACATAACATACGCATAAGATTTTAGCACTAATAATCCTTAAGCAAATCTGTGTAGCACTTGATGGTTTGTAAGGCAATGATTGTTGACCTACATTAGCCCATCGCCGTCTCTTGCTTCTTCTTACTGGTTATTGTAAGTTCTCACATAACATACGCACAAGATTTTAGCACTAATAATCCTTAAGCAAATCTGTGTAACACTTGATTGTTTCTAAGGCAATGATTGTTGACCTACATTAGTCCATCGCCGTCTCTTGCTTCTTCTTACTGGTTATTGTAAGTTCTCACATAACATACGCACAAGATTTTAGCACTAATAATCCTTAAGCAAATCTGTGTAGCACTCGATTGTTTGTAAGGCGATGATTGTTGACCTACATTAGTCCATCGCCGTCTCTTGCTTCTTCTTACTGGTTATTGTAAGTTCTCACATAACATACGCACAAGATTTTAGCACTAATAATCCTTAAGCAAATCTGTGTAGCACTCGATTGTTTGTAAGACGATGATTGTTGACCTACATTAGTCCATCGCCGTCTCTTGCTTCTTCTTACTGGTTATTGTAAGTTCTCACATAACATACGCACAAGATTTTAGCACTAATAATCCTTAAGCAAATCTGTGTAGCACTTGATTGTTTGCAAGGCAATGATTGTTGACCTACATTAGTCCATCGCCGTCTCTTGCTTCTTCTTACTGGTTATTGTAAGTTCTCACATAACATACGCACAAGATTTTAGCACTAATAATCCTTAAGCAAATCTGTGTAGCACTCGATTGTTTGTAAGGCGATGATTGTTGACCTACATTAGTCCATCGCCGTCTCTTGCTTCTTCTTACTGGTTATTGTAAGTTCTCACATAACATACGCACAAGATTTTAGCACTAATAATCCTTAAGCAAATCTGTGTAGCACTCGATTGTTTGTAAGGCGATGATTGTTGACCTACATTAGTCCATCGCCGTCTCTTGCTTCTTCTTACTGGTTATTGTAAGTTCTCACATAACATACGCACAAGATTTTAGCACTAATAATCCTTAAGCAAATCTGTGTAGCACTCGATTGTTTGTAAGGCGATGATTGTTGACCTACATTAGTCCATCGCCGTCTCTTGCTTCTTCTTACTGGTTATTGTAAGTTCTCACATAACATACGCACAAGATTTTAGCACTAATAATCCTTAAGCAAATCTGTGTAGCACTTGATTGTTTGTAAGGCAATGATTGTTGACCTACATTAGTCCATCGCCGTCTCTTGCTTCTTCTTACTGGTTATTGTAAGTTCTCACATAACATACGCACAAGATTTTAGCACTAATAATCCTTAAGCAAATCTGTGTAGCACTCGATTGTTTGTAAGGCGATGATTGTTGACCTACATTAGTCCATCGCCGTCTCTTGCTTCTTCTTACTGGTTATTGTAAGTTCTCACATAACATACGCACAAGATTTTAGCACTAATAATCCTTAAGCAAATCTGTGTAGCACTTGATTGTTTGTAAGGCAATGATTGTTGACCTACATTAGTCCATCGCCGTCTCTTGCTTCTTCTTACTGGTTATTGTAAGTTCTCACATAACATACGCACAAGATTTTAGCACTAATAATCTTTAAGCAAATGTTGTTTACAAGGACACTTTTCATTCTAAAATAAATCTGTTAAAACCTTATATTTTTTTTATTTTTTTCAAGTCCTTCCATTTAAATTTGGATTTCCAAAATCTACTTAGACAAATGATGATGACTTAACAAAAATAACTGGTAGGGTGCACAGATAAATGGAGACTGTCCAAAGACGGGATAGATAGCGCTGCTTGGAAGAGGTCTCCGTTCAGCAGTAGACAGCGAAATTCCGATGACTTATATAAGCACTAGATGAAATTAAAAATGTATTCCATTTCCATTTGATTTAGTTTTTGCACTTGTTTTTTTATGTTTTTTAACTTGTAGCGAGCTATGGGTTCGATCCTCATTCAAACTAAATAATTGTACGATAAGCACAATAATTTCAGTCCGCAAAGGAAGGTGGTGTTTTATTCAGTCCCATTACTATTGTTTATGATTATCTAAACATTGGTTTTTTTAAGGTTTTGTTACGCTTTGCAAAAAGAACGTAGATTTTATTAGAACTTTAAATGTCAATTTATTAGAACTATAAAACAACTGTCAAGTTCAAGCAGTACGGTACCGTGGTCCATATGTCCAAACACCTATAAAATTTTTTCAGCAATAGTTTTGACGTTGAATATTTTTTAAGATATATTTTGGCTAATTTTTAGTTGTAGTTAGTTGTTTAGTAAAATGAAGGTGTTTACAAAAAGATGGAAAAGCTATGACGCTGACGATTTTATATTGAGTTATTACTAATGCCAGTTTTTTGTGATTTTAAACATCGCAAAATGAACATCATAAATTTAACCACTTCCACTGGACCAAGAACTCTTACCTCAGACTTAGGAGAAGGTTGTTTGGTCAAATGTTCCCTTTTTTCCTCCTTGGTACAATCTAAATAAGAATCGCTTAATACCAGTTTGCTGTAGGGCCGTGAAACAATACTCTCGAACAGTTTTTAAACTTTTAATAATCATTCCGGTTTGAATTTTGTTATTCTTTGTGAAAAATTATATTCAGAGAAAAAAAAACATTTATTGCAATCAATTTTCTTTGGTTATTATATTACGAGGTTAAAATTATAGCAAGCGTAGATTCTGTCATTATTATTTCATAATAATTATATTCTACATATTAACTCTAGACTGTAAACTATTATAAAGATCAATTTATGCTCGTAACCATCTTTGTTTGACCGTACTTATGTCGTCCTATCACAAATTTATAGCTAATATTAAATCTGTTCATAAAATTTATGACTCCCACAGACAGGGATAAAGTAAATTGTGCCTTGTAATATAAGTGAGCAGTTGGTGTGTGAACAATCACATATGTAGACGGATATAGTAGTGAATGGACTCTTGAAATACCTGGCATTTCACTGTCTAAGGTTTAGTTGTGTACCATCTTTTGAGGTATAGGCAGTTGAGATTGCTAGTAATAGAGGTCTGTTAGATTGTAATAATATATAGAATCATATAACCGTTCACTAATTTTTTTTTTTTTACGACACTATTGTCGTAAAAAAAAAAAAAATATTAATTTTTAAAACTTGCTTTTTATTTTTCTTTATGTTATATCATAATTTATCATTTTTGAGATTGGAAGTAACGATGAGGCTGAGGCCCGTTGCCTGGGCAGAAGAAGGGTTAAGATAGTAGTGCGTTGTGTTCTGTGGGACTACCTATGATGACCAAGTCTGCGGTTATTTTGTTAATACTAATATACCACTTCACCGTGAACCCGGTTGACTTGAAAACTTTTTTTGTAGAATGATATAAAATGTATTTATGTAATAGTGTTTATCAATCTGTTTACATCCATGTTTTAGTGATATATGATGTGCTTACTTAACTATATGAGACAACTTAGCCGTTGTAAATATTTTTTTATTCATTTTATTATCTTAACTAAATAAACAAAATAGAATAGAATAAACTGTATTACGCACTAGTTAATGAAGTTTATAAGTTTATTTATAGAATGATTGTTTACAAATAATGGTTTTAAATATGCCAATATGGCATAAATTTCTTTCAGGAAATCTTTGGACAGTAAAATGGACTGAACAAAGACGAATTAGGGCGCAGCTTTGGTGTGTAAAATAAAATTGTAAAAAAATGATAAAGGTTCAGATAAAAGTAAATAACAAAATATTTTTTGATTATAGTACACATTAATAAAAACAAATAAATACATACATACGTAAATAGACAACATCAAAATTTTCATTATAACGAAATACAGTTCGAGTGTGTCTTAGTGAATATTTTTCAATCGTACCTTTTCAATATTCGTAAAACTATAACTAAATATATACATATATAGTAGGAAACAAGAATACATAAAATTTAATAACAGTAATGCCAGAACTAATGGAACGAGAACGTCTCTAAATCCACAGCAGTGGTGTTCGAATAACATACCAAATAACTGTCTCAATAACCAAGACTGGGAAGCAACAGATTGCGAGAACGGGAGACTGCATGAAATCAATATAACCGTGCAATAATCGGGACCGTAAATTCCCGGATCCTCTAGTTTACAGCTCAGCGTTCTTTGTTATACAACATACAAGACGATGATGGCTTAACTTTACGATCTGCTATTAAAGTGAAAGAATGATTTATTTCGTTGATGGGATTGGTAAAATATAGCGTAAGTTTTAATATGGACTTTACTACTGCTACTTGTTACTAAATTTATAATGTGAAATACATGAATGCATACTACTTATTTTTCTTTGCTTAAAATCATACTGTACCTGTAGCAAAAATCAATTAATTCTTGAGGAAAACATTCTAATCTTTGAGTTGCAGGTGTCCGCGTTTGGCAGTAATTATTTACCGCCAGTTTATTAACAAGCAAACGGTTGTTTCCTTCATATATCACAAAAATACTAAATAGCATAGAGAATATTAAAAACTATTCTGGTTAGTCATTGTGGTATTGATATTTTCTGTAAGCCAGCAACATAAAAAGAAAAGAATGTATCTTACTGTTACGACACCTAAAAGATTTAAGGTGGATTGTTATTTCTATTGATTTTTTATTTTGATACATTTATGTCTTTATTCTTTAAGTAATAAATGTAATAATATAAGTATATTATTATAAGTTAGCCTCTCTATCGCATTAGGTTTGCCTGTAATGATAGTAAAGGTGATGTGACACATAAATAAATAAATCTTCAAGTATGCCCAAGGCTGTGAAAAAGAAACTAGATAGATCATTTTGATAATACTTTCTCACTGATATTATATCAACATTAACATAGTTTAGCATTATTATATAGCAATAAAAAGAATAACTAATATTTTGGTTGAAAATCTCTAATCGGTTGGTTCACGCTTACAATAAGTTTGTTCAAATTATCCGATTAACGCCCCATTCGTATTTACAGGGCTTTTGTGAAATACAATAAAAGGTTTTGGTTGGTCAGTGAAGCGATTTAAATTACTTTAAACAGAATAACATATTTTGTATAATTTTTAACGGTCACAGGTGTAATATACTGGTTATAATTTGGAATAGAAATTTATAAATTCAGTAATATTTACACTATAGCACTCAGTTAGTTTCACCATTTTAAAGTCTCTCAAATTCTGAAAAATTCGTCTAGTCCCCGAATTCATGTAGACTAGCTGTGATTTTCAATATGTAATTATCTAAAATATAGAATACTCAACTCCATTATAGAGGTATTTTAAATATACCGTTCAAATATATTCTCAGGTATACTCTTTAATTTAAACTGACGTGGAGAGTCAAAACTGTTTTGTAACTACTAGCCCGGCCTCACATAATTATAAGTCACCCTCCGATTACCATATAAACACAAGACTTCAATTAAAATCGTTACGGTACTTTCGGGCATTGTATTCTGGCCTTGTCGGGTCAATGGATATGGACACACTTTTATTGTTCTAATAATTATGTACGGAGGTACCTAATGAACATGAATGCCTGAAAACATCAGCTGTAATAACAAAGTTCCAAGGTTAACAATTGTAATGACGTTTTTGTAGTAACAGACTTTGATAATAACATAATACGATTTCTAGGTTATCGTTGTAATAATAGTTCATTGTAATGGAAAAAGTTGTTCAGTAAACTACTTGATTTCATATATACTATATAATGTGAGAGGACCTTTTCTTCGAATTTGTTAAAGTTTGAAGTTGATATTTTAAAAAATTTTAAGATGCAAATAAATTTATGTAATAGAAATAAATGATTTTGCGCTGATGTAATGACTCTAAAATAAAAACGATTTTTGTATGTGTATTATGATTTAAAATCAAATGATTACAAGTAACAACAATCTGTTGTATAGAAAAAAGCTTTTAATAAAATTCCACATACTAATTAAAAATGCTATCAATGATTTCGTTGACTATTTCCTGTTTACAGTTCTATCTATAAAAGTACGAGATCTATCTATAAGATAAAATTCTCAAGCTACTTACGTTATAATATTTTAAGGACAATATTAAATGATGTGGGAGTTACATGCTTTTTTTATTCAGAACGTAGGTAAGCAGAGTAGAGTTACTTTGTTACCAAAGTGACTCTGTGTGCTTGATCAAAAGCATGAATAGAGTCCAAGAGCTCACCAAGAGGTCACCATGCTCATTTCGAATGGCATGAAACACTTTGGCGGCCTAAAGCCTGGTGCTCCAATACATATGGGCTGATTCGAACGCACTAATACAGCATCTCAGTGTAATAAATGGTTTTGTTGCATATCACCGAGTAACGTTAGGAGTGAGTAAGGTTTCTCAACAACAAAGAGGGCACTCAAGTACCAACGCATTAGTGACTTTTGAGTTACCTTTATCTATGGGTAGTTGTATTTACTTTTAGTATATGAAGGTTTCATGTCATAATGTTAGTCCCTTAAATAGTCTTCAGACAGAATTTTATTAATGCTTGTAGAGTACACATGTTTGTTTCGGATATCTGATACAACACTGTCAAATTTCAAACTAAGCAGAGCTTGCAGTATGGTATGATGATCTAGATTGACTGTTAGATTGCTTATATACTCTTTTTGAAACACATATGATATTTGAAAGACTAAAATTGCAGGATTGAAAAAACATTTGCAGGTCAGCAGTGCAGCAGTCGCACAC
The DNA here is from genome assembly GCA_949316085.1 of Hypercompe scribonia. Taxonomy (NCBI): domain Eukaryota; kingdom Metazoa; phylum Arthropoda; class Insecta; order Lepidoptera; family Erebidae; genus Hypercompe; species Hypercompe scribonia. The sequence goes on along the minus strand of OX438981.1, from coordinate 8,655,139 downwards.
GTTACCACTGCGCCACCGAGATAGTGATAACTGAACAAAAGTGGTGTAAATGTGACTATCTTTAAATATATGTGCGTTTTAAGTCATAAATATATTCGTATATTTTGTAAACAAACTTCCATTAATAACTGACATCAAAATTAATTTAAACAAAATTAATGAGAACATGTTACAGTGTTTGTATCAATATGAAACTACTCTACATTGAGTGACGGGTGAATACCACGTCAAACTTTTGTTCGGCTTAAATTTAAAATACTGAATTTGTTATTGAGTGTTATGTGTATAAAATCGAGTGGAAAAGAATTGAAGTTTACGTAATAAATTATAAGAAATGGATTGTTTAACGAAATCTTATGTATGACAGTAAGAAGAACATGCCAATTCAAAGAAAATGTAGGCAATTACAGAAAATACTGCGGTGAACACTATTTCATTAAATATTATAATATAACAGAAGTATAACAGAAGTTTTAAGACATCCTGTGAACAAGACGAAACTATTTTTGTTGTTAATGTTCACAAAAATATAAATAATATATTCTACGTCCGTATCTCGGCAAAACCCCAGCCGGGATTTGGATTAGACCCGGCTGGTTTGGGTTGAATGCTGAAAGCACCTTTGTACTTAGAAGTTTTTGTTAAAAATATATAATTTTTTTTGTGTATTTTTATTACATACAACACCAGCTAATTCCAAGCTAAGGAACTATAGATATTGGACACCTGATACAAATATGTACACATATATATTTTATTTTGAAATTACTAAAGTAATTCTACTCTGTTCCAAGTTTTAATTGATTGGCACAGAAAGGAAGAGCTGAACTATTTAGTTCGGGTACGTATGTCTACCATTCTAAAACGGTGACTTCCAAGTTCCTCTTGTTCTGTAAAGAAAGGAAGAAGATGGGACCAGTTGGAAGAGCTCGTCAGAAATTCTCCATGACAATAACAGCAGAGGACTGCCATAAAGGCGACATCTTTTCGCAACTGAAGAGACTCAAGGAATTGGCTTCGGGATTATTGATAACGCGAGTGTTCGCCGCTGCAACCGATCTAGAGTGTCAAGTAAATATTGTACAGATCCATCACGAGAATGAGAAATCCCCGCTGAAGCGAACTTGGCTTTTATAAAGAAGACACAGATGGTTAGATGAGAAGTATCGTCTCACCCTCTTCAATATACATAGCTTTTGCAGGGCTGCCTAAGTGAAGTTTTCAATGTACTATCGCAGACTGAGATCCCGGCAGATGTCCATACTCAGGATACTGAATTTTTTCAGCAGTGGCAGCTGAGTGTTCTGAAATTAGAGCGGGGAAGAAGTGGAGACTTTTTAGTAGAGAGCGCGCACTCCTGTGTTTTCATGGCGCTGAACTCGACCAGATTGGGACCTCGTAACCTCATTGAGGAAAACATCTTAGAATGAGTTCAGGTTCAGCGATAAGCTCCTGTTCTTTTTCTTCAACGTCTTCCTAGAGTGTCCAAAATATCGTCCCTGTACATATTTTTTTGTAAATACATACATATTATATATAGAAAACATCCTAACTCCGAAATAAATATTTTCAGATCACAACAACAACATTTTGTCCGATTCAGGAATCGAACCCTAGACCTCAAGTACAACCGTCGCATGTACTACCACTTCACCTCTGAGGTAGTCTAATGTAGTACTTAAGTAGTAGTAAGAGGTTTTTTTTTACTATACAAAATATTGTATAATAAACGTAGAATTATGTCTGCTTACAAGATGGTTACAAATTATTAAAGAAATGGAAACATGAGATACTCTGTAATATGTAAATATCACTTAAAAATGTTTTTATAAAACATTGTTAGTTAACAACATTGTAAACAAAATATTTTATAATTTAATAAAATAGTCTAGCATTAAACTGTTACGTAAAAATATTTTACAGCTTGACTATTTTGTTCTGTTAATCGCGTCTATTAATCTACGTGTAAAGACTTTCTACATGCTAAAAGTATAATTAAAGTAGCCCCATGTGACATGACACAATCACAATAATCTGATAAGTTTGTAACGAAAATTATAGATACAAAAATAATTTATATGTAGACACATTTAAGATATTAAACTGTTTGTAAATTCAAATATGTATGTATGTATAAATTTTCCGTAAGTCGATGTTAAACCCTAATCCCTTGTTCCCTGACTCTTTACAAACTTTTTACTAACAATATTTTAATATTCTTCGATTCCTTGGTAATCCTCTTATTGAGAGAAAATAAACTAAGAATACAAAGTAAAAAAGAGATCACTGATATTTATTTCTTTTTTTTTCAATATTCGCATAAATATAATCATCACGAAACTAAACTATTTTCTTCAAAACCAAAGTCATGAATACGTCATGCTACATCATCATCAAGATTTAAAACATTTAGAAATTATTTATACATTTTTTTTTATTAAAATAGATGTTATATGTCGATTTTAAAGTATGATGCGACTTGAGGAGCAAACTACACGGGCCTAATATCACTGCAAAAAGACAGAACACTTAAAAACAAACCTTAAACTTGGTATAGTAGGCCAAACCTTCCTTTTCAAGTACAGGCCTATGTGGATTGTTAAAGGTTGCTCAGAGCAAGGATTTTTAAGATAGTAAGTGAAGTTATTTACGACTAAAATGCAGTCCAAAATAAAAAAAAATGAACAATCAAATTAAATAACAAGCTTTATCCCAATGCGGAAGTACATTTGCATTATTCAGTAGTTACATTTTATTGAAAAAAATGCTATACAGATAAATTAAATTCCAGATAATAGCCGCTATGGGCCCCTCGCTGTAAATCAATTCAGTTAATGGACTCTTCTGTTTCATGTACTTTTGTTTTTTGTAGTATGCTCACCGTGTTTAAAAATAAATTTAAATAATTCAAGAAACATTTACAAAGAAATCTTTAACATCACACTTGTTGACTTAAACAAGTAATTTAACATATTTACACCTTTATTAGAATCTGCCTTCTCGATTCTCTAGAGTCACCTGTTATTTATTTAGAAAATAATAGGAAACCCACTTCCATTTCTAGTAAAAGCCGCCTACGAATACGTAATATATTTTTAGACGCTTGTTGCTTGGAAAATACATTTCGGCCTAGCGGCCCACGTGATAAGGGTAGAATAATTTGTATACTTAAATTTATAACTTCATTTTAAAAATCTGACAAGGTTATATCGGTTAAGAAGAGTTAAGTATGAAACTTTAGAACAATTCGCTGTACCTAAGTGATACGTCTATTATTGGTCAATGTTACGTAATCTTCATAACCCCAATCACACTGGCGTTTATTTAGGCAATATGGTTTTAATTAATGTTAGAAAAAAACATTATTTAAGAAAATTAAGATATTGTCTTCAAGTTGTTTCTTGTTCAATGGGACGTTTGGAAAGACAGTAAAATGGCCTGAATGAGTATTACCCTTTGAAAAATACTATAATAAGTGTTTCAAATAATATCTGATCGTCATTTCATATTATTATTATAGTTTTATAAAAACTAAAAGTGCGTAATCAAATGGTAGATCGATTTAAAAAGTAAATGAGTTTCACTTCACTTTTTGTTTCCACCTTGCCTTCATAACGAGGCTATCATTACCAAGTATGAGCAGCTGAATTTTTTTAAACAAATATTTAATTGTCATACGCGTTTCTACCGTTAGTTATCGATAATTATAATTTAGTTATTTATAGCGTTCAGAAATAATATGCCTTTCGTACGGTGAAAGAATTTTCAAAACCGGTTCAGCAGTACTCGAGATTATTCTCAACATACATAGTCACAGATATTATCTATTTATAATATTAGTACAGATAGATGTAATTATCCGTGTAATGATGTACTAAGAATACAGAGTGTCACCACTTCTATTTATCCCTTGGGTGTCGCAAAAGGCGACTAAAGGAACAAACTACACAGTACAACATCACTGCAAAAAGAAGGTATATTGGAACAAACTGTATCTATACTAACCCATCTGGTCAGCATGGTCCGTATAATAGGCCAAAACTTCCTTCTGAAGGAGAGGTTTATGTCCAGTAGTGGAGTGGTGAAAGTTAATAGATAAATAATTGCTGGCCTTAGATGTAAGCAATACAAAAATACAAAAAGAAATTTAATTAGTGTGTTTATTATTTTGGTTTAACTAAAAATACAAAAGCAGTGTCAATATTATTATGCCTCGCCGTATCCTACATTTTGTTAAAAACATGGACAGTCCTTCGGGATATTTGCGTAAGCATATGGGTCCAACACGCAAAGACCCTTTTTGAATTTTAAATTGACATGTGATAATCCACGGCAGCATAACATAAATAATGGATTACTCTGAACAGAGCCTGGACTATTGCGAAACACGTATACTGAAAATCTATCCACGGCTGGCAACAAAATACTATAAACCATAGGGAAATGTAAGGTTTTATTTAAAAAAATTGCAGATATTATGCATATTCCGTTATATTCGTTATATAAAGAGAGATAAGGTCCATAATAAGATTAGAACATACATATATACATAAAATAACCTCAGTTTGCCCTGAGGGATAGTCAGAAGCATATTAAACGCACACTTTTCGCAAGTGTTTTGGTCCCACGTAATAGGTGGCGAGCCCCATACCTCGCACGTCGATCAGCAGGTGCACCACTTGCAGGTGAAGTGGGCTTGGGGCACTGAGTTCCTGTAAATCATGTATTAAGCATGATTGTATTCACCCGTTCAATGTTAATTCTAGAATAATATTACATATATCTAATCAAAATTACGAAAAATGTCGTAAAAAATAGTGTCGTTAACTTATTTTATACATCAAGTATTGTTTTTTTAAGTTTAAGCGGGTTTTTCACAATTCTGTCTGCAATTATTACTTTAAAAATAATTTTTATTCGTGGGGTAGCATATTTATTCCGTCCACACCGCACAGACCGTGACGACTAACAGAAAAAATGATAAATATCTTTTGTATGCTAAGAAGTAGGAATAGGCAAGTTCTTGCTTCCATTTTCTGACATATTGAGAACAAAAGTTGTTTTTTTTCGGTTGCCTCTGTTTATTGAATACAATCAGGCAATACGATAAGGTGATGAACAATACGTAACTATAATTTGCAATGCTCGTGTATAATTAAAAATGATTAATCGACTGAATGTTTAACACGTTCACTGCGGCTGCAATATTTATAAAACTTACTTCCAGTGCTGTACAAGTCACATACTTCCCGTATCAAGACTGCCTGATATGGGTTACGATGTCTATTTTCCCGTACGTAGTCCTGACTTCAAACCTCCACAGAGACATGGAAAGTCCACAGCTGATATTTTTTGTTGTACTAATCAATAGGTTACATCCTTGTGTATACACAGCTGCAGTCGCACGGAATTCTAAGTAATATCTTAAAAGTTACAGGTATTTTTGGAAATGGTTGATTTTACGGGAAAATATTTGACTTGGCGCATACAACAGTCATATTGCTAGAGATGGGGTGTAACAAGTAAAATATTTTTTCGTTGCAGATTTACTATTGTTTATTCAGGAGGGACATAATCAATGAAACTATTTTTAACAAAAATAATGAGCAATTAACTATGTTAATGTTAACTTTTTAACAAAAACAGTAAATTCTTATTTTATATTATTATTTATTTGCCTTCAAAAACTAAATTACACAAAAAGTCCCTAATTTATTTATCACAATTATTTATTTTACTCGATAATTCAATCAACAGAAAAAAATAACTAAAAAAGTTACAGTACAGGAACCATACCATGAAACGACATAAGCTTTAAAATTCTTTATATAACATCTTGCATAATCACGACTAATAGGAACTTTGAGTATATATTGAGATCTAATTCAGTTATGAATAGAATTTTTCCTTAAAAAAATAATTAACAAATTAAAAATAAAAAAAATTAATAAAAAAATATTACGTTTCTTTTAATAAAATTAACTTATATAAAATTTTCTCCATCACAAAAGATATCGTAATTATTTATTTGACACAACAATCAATACAAAAATGTAACTAAAAAAAAAACAATACTGGTACTACCACTTTAGTGCGACGTATTAAACTGGAAACTCATTTTTTGGAAATTTACTTCAGGGTGTTGACAATAGTTTCAGACACCATTTCAGAATTAAGTGATGTTTCGAGCGCTGGTACTAGATTACTCACAGAAATGTTGTCTAGGGATAATGAATCAGGATCAGTCTTTTTATTCTTATCAATTATTACTTCTTCTAATATACGAAATTCACTTCCTGTTGATGGACTTGAAAAAATTGGACTGGGTTTTTGTGTACTAGATGGTTTGGGATTCGGTAAACTGGAACCAGTACTCTGCACAATCATGTTTCTAGCTTCTTTACCTTCTGTCTTTACACCTTTTGCCCATAATAAGTTTTTTACGTGAACATTTCACTGTTTATACGCAATTTACCTACTTAGACGTGACGGGTAAGATATTGCGTTCTGTAAAAACGTATTAATTGGGCACAGCACTACGACTAAATGAAGGTCCGCACGCGCGCACGTTCAGTGCGGTACGGGGTTTAGGATACGGCCAAATATTTCCCGTATCACACTATTGTAAAATAATTACCTTTCTGTACGTTACGAAAAAATAATACCCGTACGTTTTTATTCGTAAATTTTAATACACTTCAAGCAAGGATACCGGCAATATAAGTCTCTTTGCTACTTGTACGAATACTTGAAAAAATCACCCCCGCACGGAGTGCAACTAGCTGCCGCACAGAGTAGAACTCAATTACAACCAAATACTTCCCGTAACGCAGTGAATGTGTTAACTATAAAATAATGGACTTTTCAATTTTATCTACGAGGATTTTAATTTCACAAAATTGCCTAGCGATCTTTGCTTTTCTCACTTTTGCCAGGTACTATTTTAATATCATACATCCCACGTTAATCTTATTTCTATTAGAACTGTGCAACATAAAAGAAAAGAAATTAAATATTTAAGAACTAAACTATCTACACTAACTGACAACATTTAAAATAAGTACGCGAGTTGTTAATAATTTCGTTCATACATGTTATTTTATAATTATGGCTTTTTGTACAGCTTTTCTTTTTTATGGAGATAAAAAACTACTAGTATGCCTGAAAATATTTATGATAGAGCGTTTGAAATACTCGTAGTTTATAAAGTTTTGAAGCAGTATTTGGCAGAATTTCAAAGCGGGAAATTGCCATCTTACTTTAATATTTATAGTTAAGTAATTGCAGAAAACCAAACAGCAATGAGAAGTCGTAATTATCTTCAAATAATATAACTTTTTAATGTTACGTTTTCACGCGAAAACTGCTCAACTGATCATCATGAAATTTTGTACACATGTTCTTAGAGGTGTCAGAAGTAACATAAATTACTTTTTTTTTAAAAAATATTAATATATTTATTTAAAATAATCTGTTACGAAACTAAATGTGGCAGATCAAATTCCACTCGAGCGAAGTCACGGGTAAAAGCTAGTAATATAAATAACAAGTTTTACGTTTTCAAATTTACTTTTTATTTACATTAAACTTCATTTATGTATTATTATAAAATATTTTACTTTTAGTTATAATAAAAAGTAAATTTTTGTTTAGTAAATTATAAAGGTATCAAAACAAGTTGGGTTGCCAAATAAGCGAACTCATTTAATTTTATCTGTTTTGTTACCCACTGTAGCTTTGCGGCACGTATCTCTATCAAAGTAAGTATATCTACTATCATAAAAATATCTCTAGCACATACAACCACTCCACTTCTTTCGTTAACGTATAAATTTGTAAATTAAAATCAGTTCCTTAACTAAACTTAGAAATACTAACATAATCTTCCATTCAAGAATATTTTGAACAGTTTAAATCGAATTTCCAAATTCTAAAACAGTAAACTAAAATCAACAATCTGAAAATTAGGAGGAAAACACTTTTACGAAGTACGTGTAAAATCAATAGAAGCGGTGTTTCAAGTTCTGCCATCTTTATTGACTTACGTTTTAATGCAATAAGCTTTAGCGATCAACATCGAATGGCCGTGGTCGCGGTAACAGAATCACCGGTGCTCGTTTACATGTAAATTTCAACCGAAGGGGCGGATCAAAATCCCTCTTTGAATGTAATTACTTCGAGCTTTTAAAACACTGGATTATTTTCTACATTTCTATGAACCATCTTAAGCAAAGACTATACTAAAACAGACCTTAATTTAAACCTTTTAACTCTTAAATTTAAATGTATTTTATGGGTTGGAACGTTAGAAGAACACGTGTTGATTAATAATTAATTTGCTCTCTTATAGGTCACTTGAAAGCCTAAATGTGCTCCTTTTGCGTATCGATTTTTACATCACACTCACATGTAATCATAAAAATACATGACCATAAAACAAATATTTGTAAGCAATTCCTTATTTTCAAGAACCTTCCCACGCAATAATATTTTAGACGCCGCGGCGCTGTCACCTTAAGTAATGTAAGCATCGCCTGTCCTTTCAAACCTAGATCAGAATAAAAAGGTTAAGTTTTATTAAAAGAACTGACTTGATTGAAGAATGATTTAAATGTCACAATTAACGTCTGTCTCTTAAATATTCTTATGTCAATCTGAAAAGTAATTTTAAAAAGAATTAGCAAAAATTTGAGCTGTGTCTTTGAGTGTTTTTTTTTCGTTTGGACTGGACTTTTATTTTATGTAATCTACCTAAATGTACTTCTAAAGCCAGAACCATCCTCCATTAGAACTTAATTGTCTTATGACTTATATAAATATATTTTTTATTTCCATATGGCTCTATAAAATACTACATTGAATGGCTTTGCCGCAACGTGTTGACTTTTGTCGCGCTTACTAAAAGGGTACGTCAAAAACATTGGCAAAAAGTTGTGGAGAAAATATTTATGTGGCTTTTTGTACACTAGTTTCTTTGCGTTCCCTTTCTGCTTTGTATAACTGAGTCTCAAGCGGACAGTCCATTAATCAAATTGAGTTTGTGGAGCTTTATACGAATGCATGTTCTTGTTTAATATACTGTTAGAACTTTCCTCATACGTTGGTCTTTTAGATATCTTTGCGACCAATGAGAGCATGTAGTAGCTATTGCGAGCGGCTTCGCTTACGTATTATTTCTTATTTCGTAGCGGGTGCTTATGAAATAAAAATTATCAGCTGCTAAATTTTCAAGCTTGTAACCGCAGCGGCTTAATCTCTGAGGAAGTAATCAGTGAGAATAAATAATTTTATATGTATAGTTTGCATAAAATATATCATAATACACAAAATCTGTAACATTTACGTTATTTTAATCCTGAGGCATAAATATGAATAAATTGAACCGCACTTTTGACCCAATTTTAAACTATATTGAAACAAGAAAAAAAGGTAAGTACCATCCAACACAGATTCTCTACACACATGTTGATATACGTATGTGTGGGTATTTGAAGATGCACACATGGGGCGTATATACATTTATATCTCACTATCTCCACCCTGACTCCCACTCACCCAGCTTAAAATAATGCAAACAGCTGTATAGTTGATTACTATACAAATAACTGCACCACAAGCATACTTGTAACAGAGTTTGTGATTTATAACTTTGTCTGAAAATCAAACCAAATGTTTAATCTCAAACATATTGATCATGAAAACGTCGTGTGGAAACACGGAGAATATAATATGAAGATTCTTCACCTTGATAAATTTCTTAATAAAGTAAAAATACTACTTATCATGTTCTCACTGCACAAATGTGTGTGCAAACATAAGTGCACCCTTTGTTCCCTCAGTCTTATGTTCTGATGGAACGGTTACCCAACACAATCGGGGAGAGATAAGGCGCAAGACCGACGGCTTTACGTACACTCCGCGACGCGGGGGTTAAGACCTCAACTCTGTAACCAGAAAAGTTCAATAACACTTTTTAACCCGACCCTGGGAATCGAACCTGAAATCTCTTGATCGGTAGTCGTATACGGTAGCCGCTGGACCAACGAGGCGGATAGCTATTTACAACTGGTTTTTGATGCTGTTCGTGTATTTAGAATCATATTATATTATGATTTATTATTGGTAAAAATTCTAGCAGTAATATTTGCAGTTCAGCAGAGGCAGTCAGTATGCTTCATTGTTATATTTTCAAGTTTTTTCGTGAGAAGTATTCAAGCCATACGCTTTAAATTACTAGCGAATTTAATGTTACATACAGTTCTTAAACTGTAGCTTAATCTCTGTAACAGGTGGTTACAAAACCGACAAAGTAACTTTGAACAAACGATACTACTTTGTATCATCTGTATTTTCGTTCTTTATGAGCCAGTTTTATCACAAATGACGTGAAATACATTAAAAATGTAAAAAAATACTTCAAAAATATATCTCATTACTTTTAAAATTATACTAGTGACAACTGTCACAGAGATCAACTGTCAAATATATTTTAAGGACTATAATAATAAATTTAATTCGTCGAATTGTCTAGAAAAGAAAAAAAAAACACAGTTATACCTTCAACATTATAGTTCAACTTTATTATTTGTTATTTAAAAGCACTGAGAATAATCTATATAAAGTCTAACAATTTTTAAAAGAACTTATTTACTACCTACGCAATTAATAGAGCATCGTGCTGCAACAACAAACTAGTTTCTTTTAGAGAGCTGACATTGTCTTTACTAAATAATTAAAATAAAAGAGTACGTTAGAACTTTGTAAACTTACCATGTGTAATTAAACAAGATTAAAATGGTTATTTCTATTTTTGTTACGAATTATTATTATTAAGATAAGAATATTGACAAGCATTACAATGTGAAATAAATTAAAATAAAAGGGAGTGTTAGAACTAAATACATATATTGGACATATTTGACTGAACAATATCAATATGAATATTCTTTTTCTACCATTCACCGGCAAGACAGAGACAATTACGTAATAGCTGGGTAGTAAGAGGCGGTTTGAAAAAAAAAGACAACATATAATATTACCTTTCTTAGTTAAGAAAAAATTTAAAATAAATCTTTAGTGACCTACATAAATATAATTTAAAATTGGAACATCGAAATCATTTGTGCCTATTATATTATACTAAAGATTACCTTAGTCCATTAGGAAGACTGTTAAAAAATAATTTTAAACGGCAAATGAAATATATAGTTTTTAAACTTTACTGTTGAAGGTTATTGAAGGTTAGAATAAAGCTGTCAAGTACTTTATAGAAATTTAGAAACCTTATCACTAGAGATATATGTGTATCGAACTGTTCGGTATACATCGAAAAAAAGAAATAGAGGGGGTCAAATGGATACGTTGAAATAGTCTTTACCCTAAAGACTTAAGGTATCCTTTACCTTAGTAAGGTATCACAGTAGCTCAAAGTGGTCGGGGTCGCGTGTTCTAAGGTTGGAGAAGTACATAAATAGGACAAGTGTATCGACAAGCTATTAAAATATATTGAAAATTGATTTTGAACATACACCTATATTACGACTCCTGTTATAGGTTGAAGTTTAGTTCTACGTAATGTAGTTTATTTAAACGGCAATAAAACAAAACTAAACTCAACTACAAAAAGGTAAATATTTAAATCTATATACCACAGTCACATTTTCCCTCTCATCTTTTATGAAAAATATTTTACCCGAAAACCCGTCTGATAGGGTACATTGAGTGGATCAAAATTAGGTGAGTGATCAGCCGATGTTGCTCAGTAAATATGATTTAGGAAACCTCTAGCCTTGCATTAGAATATGCGCAATACGTATTGCTTTATGATTGCTTTAACGTATACGCTTCTGAACATAGATGGAGAATTAGGCTTCCTTTGTTTGCTGTTATAGTAGTATTTATGTAGTAGTATAAAATATGAGACAATCCATATTAAACACGGAAGTAGGTATAACTATACAAAGTTTCACAGAAATAGAAAGAGCTTTTTAGGACACAAACATCACAGTACGTGATGAGTGTATAACGGCGCATCACATTGTGCACGGCCTCTCGAACTTAAATCAATCGTCGTGAAGTCGTGTTTAAGATAGTTCATTGTACGTGTGAGTTTTCAGCATCCCGAAAGATAAACTTTAACATTCTCTGACCTTCGTATAATCATTTTTCTTTGCACACAGTAAACCGACGAGCATGTGCATTTCAATCAATGCATCGTAAGCTGTAAACAGATATATTTTGTCTACTTTAAAATCAATATATATGTTGCTCACTTATCAGACCTATCTTCATTCAAACTATGTCAGATTTATATTCGTAATACTGACGGTATGCTTACAAGTGAACTAGTGTTTACTTATCCTAACTGAATAAGCCCACATATCTCTCGTTTACTCCGCAACATCTAAAATATGTAAATAAATATTTATAAAATTATACGAGTACAGTATTGCCTAGATGGGTGATGGATAATGCATGTAATATGTTATATCATATATCAAAGAGTGTTAAATTTTCGATTTTATATTACATGAAAAGATGTTTAAGTGAACACGTTTTCATGAGGATCGATCAAATGGTGTCGTGTAGGAAGCTTATTGTAATATTTATTTATGAATATGGTGTGAAACAATAACCACCTTTCTAACAGTTATTATGAATGGGTTATACAGGGGTATAAAGGGGCGAACTACAATCTTTTGCTCCAAGCGAGCCTCACCTGCACGCGGTGCCTCCTGCTGAATGACTAATGAGGCTCTGGCGATCAACGATGGTGGGTTCAATACACTGTGTGAGTGATCACACAGTGTATTTAACCCACCATCGGACCCACCCCGAATCAGTTTGTCTAATGTACTTCCACGAGGGAGATCAACAATCGCAATCGCCATTTATTGTAGGGTTTCTGGTTAAAAAGTCTCATTCTAATAACTTTGTGGCAATGTCCTGTAAATCGAACAGGGAAGCGTACCTCATCCTCAAGATCACCGTGAGGCATAGCCTCAACGTTGTGCAAATGTATGCACTGGCCTCGGTATACTAGGATGACAAGGTAACGGATATGTTCGATGACATATCGAGGACCCTTCATTTAAGCACTGAGGCCCTCTATCATGTTGTTATGGGCGACTTAAAGTACAGAATTTCATCGAATCAGCAGTAGGATCCCATGGATTCGGTAGTAGGAATCATAAGGGGCAAATGCTAATCAACTTTCTTTAACGGGAGAGACTATTCTTCATGAATTCTTTTTTCAAGAAATAAAACTAAACGAGGTAGACGTGGTAAAGCTCCGAGGCTATGATCACAACAAACGTAAACCAGAACCTCGAAAATATGGTTCGGATTCTTAGGGAACAAGGTACAAGATTTTGTAAACTGCAGCATTAGGGCAGAAAGTCGAAGCTTACGGAAAGGAATTTAGGATTACTAGAAGAGTGGCGTGAAAACTCACCTATTAGTTCATCATCAAAGAAAATGCTGAACTAAAAGATTAGTAAGCTCGTACGACACAACCTTCGGAGATCTACAGTGGACACCCCGTCTCAGTAAACGTAGTTTAGGGCGCCCACAGGTCAGTGGGGTGACGTTTGGCTGACAAGATGACTGGTGGGAGCTTGATGTGAGAAACCTAAATCGATAACAATGGTTTGTAATGGGAGAGGCCTACGTTTAGCAGTGAACTGCAATAGGCCGTGGTTGATGATGATGAAACTTTATTAATTAGTGTTAAGTAAGAATATTGCAACACCATCGGTGCCAGTCCACTCGGTCAAACCTTGGCGATCCTGCTTACTTTTAGGAACAACACCAAGTATTAAAGTAATATCTTTAGCGAACTTTTTTAATATATTCTTCTAACTTCGTTAGTCTCATTTTCAGTTCTTGAATGGATCCTAGTCAATCACACTGGTGAGATGTCGTGGACATCAAACACTTCCTAAAATATCAAGCTTTCGCGAGCTTTTCTTTCCCACTACAATAAAGAAAAATAAGCGTAAAAGGTAAATTTATACAATAAGAGTAAGATGTAAATACCTTTAAAATAAATTTCTGATATGCATAACTTTATAAGAACAGTTTCAAGTCGAAGCAATGTCTGCCATTGAAGTCTGATAAAAAAATATTATTCTTGTTACTAGTATTTTTTTTGTAAGACAAGTCTCGCCCTTACAATATTTCTTGTGTCGCGGGAAATTATACAAACATAACCAACACATACTCGAAATGGCCACAAAGAACACCCAGGCTCAGAAAAACAATTTAGTAAATCACACAAAGTGTTGTCATGGGACTAGCCAGGTTCGAACCCACAACATTCTATGTCCACAATCTATATTTAGGTCTAGAATATATATTACCATGAAATATACTATTTTTATGATATTTCTTTCTATTTTGTTATAGGAAATTATATTATTCCAAACAAATATAGCAACATTATGATTCTCTACGCGATAATACGAGGGTAAGTTTTTAAGTTCGCGGAATGACAGTGAAAAAGGCGGGTAAACGCGCTCTTTTGATGCCTACCGTATTCAGTGACTCATAATTAGTCTGCATAGTAAAATTTGTTGTGATTGGATCATTAGTTATTAAACTATCGTTGACCAAGTATTTTAATCGGGAACGAAGTGAAAAAAATGGAGAAAATTGAATTCCGTGCGGTGATAAAGTTCCTTACTAAGCAAGGAAAGTCTGTTCAAACCATACTCAATGAGATGTCATCGGTTTACGGGGATTCTTGCCCAGGAAAAACAATGGTCTACAAGTGGCATAGTTTATTTAAACAAAGCAGGGAATCACTTGAAGACGACCCAAGGCCGGGGCGCTCCGTTGAGGTGACTACGCCAGAAGTTATTGCAAAAGTAGAAAAAATTGTATTGGAAGATGCTGGACTAAAAAATAAACAACTCGCAGAAATGGTTGGAGTATCGGATACAACAATTTTTAAAATTTTACACGATCATCTTGGCATGACTAAGGTTAGCGCACGGTGGGTGCCGAGAATGCTCACGCCATTGCAAAAACAACAGCGCGTGGAATGTTCACGTGCGTTTTTGGACCTCTGCAATGAAGACAAGGATGGCGTATTGAATCAAATTGTTACTGGGGATGAAACTTGGGTTCATCATTATGAACCCGAGTCCAAACAAGACTCCATGCAGTGGCACAAAAAGGTCACAGCACCACCCAAGAAATTTAAGGTTTCACAGTCGGCTGGGAAACTCATGGCAACGATTTTTTGGGACTCAGAAGGAATATTATTGATAGATTATAAAGATAAAGGCATTTCTATAACGGGGGAATACTACGCTTCAATCTTAGAACAGTTAAAAGAAGCCATCAAAGAAAAAAGACGGGGAAAATTAACGAAAGGTGTCCTGCTATTGCATGACAATGCTCCCGTTCACAAGAGCCGAGTCGCACTGGCTGCCCTGCATAAGGTGGGCTTCGATATTTTGAATCACCCACCCTACAGTCCAGATTTGGCTCCGAGTGATTATTATCTCTTTCCAAAAATGAAAAAGGAATTACGTGGGAAGAAATTTTCAACTGATGAGGAGGTTAAGGAGGCGGTTTCGGCGTATTTTTCAGACAAAAATAAAACTTTTTTTTACGAGGGAATAAAAAACTAATTGAAAGATCTGAAAAATGTATTCGTGTTGCAGGGGAATATATAGAAAAAGAAAAATAATTTTGTGTTTTTATTATTACTCAATATCCTCCATTCCGCGAACTTAAAAACGCCCCCTCGTATTAACCAACTTATGTACTTAAGAATCTTGGGCTAATGTTCTTTTGTTTCTTCTTTGGCTATTTCGTTAGATTATTTGTAACTTTTAGTTCTAATATGTTACTATATTATTAGTTGTAATGTGTTGTGTGTAATGTGAACATTTCGTTTGACCAACCGTAACAAAATAAGTTTTGATTTCTTGAAGCAAGTAAGCTACATGTGAAGTCGTTTTTTGTTAAGTTATGACAAAGAAATAGGAATAAAGTAATTTGTAGTATATGTTTTTATAAATATATAACTATTATTCAGCACAAACAATTTAAGACTCAGTTTAGGAGAGTCGGTTGTGTGTACATCGCTACTAGACGTAGATTAAGAAGAATAGAACACTATCGAAAAAAAATGTAAGAAATTTCAAGTATGAGACCATCATTTGAATAAAAACTATTTGCTGTTAGTTCCCCTTATTTATTCGTCTGTCTTAATAAGACTCAGAAATGGCTAGACCGATTACACTAGTTTTGAGCTTTTATGGCAGTTTAGGAAAGGTTTAAACGGTCCAAAAATTTGTATAAAAATTAATTTATCATGAATACACTTAGTTGCTAACGATACTAAAACTTAAATTTCACACGCAGATAGGTACTAACTGGTGGAAATAGCTAACATCAAATACACATGAAATGTGTGAACATCTTTAGCACAATTTTTAGTGGCTTCATCGAAGCACAGAAAATCATATACATATATTATATCATGTTAAGTTTTTCTTTTAAATATATCTCATCTTTAACATGACCTACTTTTAAAATATGATTTAATATTTACACTGTATGTCCAAACTGTAGGTACAGTGCATAATTGATGATCTGCATTAATTAAATACCTGTTACGAATTCGTTCAATATATTATGTCTATATTCTTGTTCTACAATACATACGTTACGCCCATATATACATACATACATACGCTCATATATACAGAGTATAACATACATCGTATGTTACATACGGACTCTGTAAATACTCTGTATATATGAACTAGAGTGCCGTTGATGTTCATTATTAGGGTGTTGTCCCGAAAAAATTCTTATCACTTAGTAGTATGTTTTTGAATATATCTGAGTACCTATTGACTTCTTTTCACGAATGTTTTACGATATATATGTAGGAATATTTATCAAATATGCGTTTCAATTTTAATTGACTGCACGGATGGCGTAGTAGTTTAAGTGGTCACCTCGACGCTTTCTACTGCGCTGAGTGTTGAGAGTTCAAACCCCACATGGAACAACACTTTGTGTGATCCACAAATTATTGTTCTGAGTCTGGGTGTTCTTTGTGTCCGTTTCATGTATGTTTGTAAAGTCCCTCACCACACAGGATTTATTCGAAGTGCAGGAGTTGTCTCTTAAAAAGAAAGAGAAAGAAAATTGTTTTTTTTTTTAACTCAATTAATCTAAGTGAACTGAACACTTAAAGTTTTTACTCATATATTATATGATCTAGTAGTAGAGCCACGCTGATTTCAGCATGAACGGGCCGGCTCGTCCGCGGCAGTACGACTCTCCGACAGAAGACCAACCTAAAGCGACAGCATCCGTACTGTCGTGTTTCGTTGGTGAGTGTGAAAACGAAAGCTCATTGATACCGGGGTGACAGTTGTCGTGGTAAATGTGTGCAATACAATGCTACGATGACTGTCATGTCTTTTATGTTCCCAAGTGAGGCGTAAAAAATCGAAATAGGCCGCCATAGTGTGGGTCACCATACTGCATTGTCAGCATTCGCAATGAGTATGGTGACTACAACTTTTGGATTCTATTCATGCTTTCCATCAAGCAGAGTAGATTCACTTTGGCAGGCTATTAAATAAAAAAAAAGTAAAGATCTAATGATCCAAAGAACTAGGTTTTTTGTTAACCGGGCCTCATAGCCTTCATAGCGAGATTATTGGTACTCATGTACCAATAATCTCGCTATCGAACCTCAATAAAAGGTCGGTTCACTCTGACAGTAAATCCAGGCTTAAATGAAAGGCATCGCTTGAAGAAAAAAACAATAATTTGAACTCAGAAAAGTAAAACCTTTTTACGATGATTATAGAATGACATTAATCTTATTTGTTTTAATGAGTACTAAAACTAGCTATCGTTTGTCTTATATCAGATTTTTCTGATCTCTTAAAAAATTCTAGAACTTAAAGTATTTTGGTATCTTACTTTACAAAAGCCTAATAAATATATACACGTTGAGTGGTCACTACTCACAAGCAAAGTATCAAAACACACAATTTCAAAACTTAAAGAAACAATGAAAATCTTTGAAAATCTTTTGGCTTTACTTATTTGTTTTTATTTCAAAGTAACAATTCCAGTAACTAATCGGATTACATTGGCCAAACAAACGATACAAAATGAATTTCTGTATTATTAAAAATTATCAAAAACTACTGAAAATCAACGAACGGTCGTGGAGGAGGGAGTACCTACCCCTGCGGATAATTTGTCTTTGAAGTTTAGCTTGACATTCGTTTTGGGACATCTCTCTACATATATTCAGAACAAATAAATAAATGTCACAAAATAAAAATTAGACCTGTCTCAATAATTAGGTTCTGGTGAATAATCTCGATATTAAGTTCAGTAAGGATTCATACTTATTCTTACGTGAGAATTGAATAAGTAATATCTGAAAAGATTTTTAAATCATTCGAGAAGTGTGGAATCAAATCTAGTCAAATTAAAATAGCTCTTAAGAAATTAATCTGTAATGAAATATTAATCTTTATCTTTTGCGTATAACCAACTGTCTCTCTTTCAGAATTTTAATACGTAATATTATAATAGAATCACATATTACCAAACCTACATGTATAATTCCCCGCTCTAACAAAGCCCTTTCATGAGAGCTCTGACGTAAAAACAGATATAGGTATGTAAAAACACAAATACACTACTATTGTTCAACTATATTCCTTGTTAAGTACACGAAAATTTTAATTTATCAAAATAAAGTCCCTATTAATATTATTATATCTATTCAAGTGTCTATTACTCAAGCATATGCCTAACAATCCTTACTATAATTGGGATCCTTAACTAATCCCATTATGTCTCGGAAGTCATTAGCGATCTAATTTCACTTGTTTTAATTTCACTGTCATTTTACTTGTATGTGACACTTGTTGATTTATTTACTTAAATCTAGACGACGCAATGGTTTTTATTTAGAAATGAGCTATTGGCTACGTTTCAAAATATACATTCCTAAATCTGATAAATACAACTCTATAACAATATATAGGTCTGCCTATATAATGGCAAATCACTTTTAAAATAAAAAAGTACGACAAAGTAGTGAATTGGGAATTGTATTGAAAGAAAAAACCCTCAATCTTGAAGTTCATGGTTTTTTAAGACGCAAAAGCCACGTCCACAATGTTGCCGACAAAACTTAGTTTATAATTTAATAATAATATAATAATACATAATA
This sequence comes from Hypercompe scribonia, assembly GCA_949316085.1. Classification (NCBI taxonomy): domain Eukaryota; kingdom Metazoa; phylum Arthropoda; class Insecta; order Lepidoptera; family Erebidae; genus Hypercompe; species Hypercompe scribonia. The sequence continues at coordinate 8,635,905 of OX438981.1, read as the reverse complement.
AAAAGTGCATTACAAACAAAATTTCAATATTTTCTATTCCAAGAAATATCTATACTGACAATGTGTAAAGTTTAATAAAAATATACTTTGGTAGGATGACACTAATTTTATTTATTAATGTTGAAGTTTTTAAAACAAAATTAAGACAGGTCGAAAAAACAAAAGCCGCAAAAATAAATATTATTTGTTGATAAAAGTGCAACAGAATTTTATAAATTCGAATTATATTTAGCGTTTTCGAGTATATATCGTACGTAAAGGCTGGCTGTACTAATACTGTAAGTATTTGCGTCCGTGATCTTAGTGCTAACGTATGTATCTAAGTCAAAGTACAAAGTATGGCTAGAATGTATATGTAACGATGACCTAAACGTAGGTGATTACGATATGTATAGTATTTTTCTATGATATTTAAAGTGTTTGCTTTATAGAGTAATAGAAACTCATTCAGAAATAATATGACTCCATATTTGGAACCGAATGTGTGTTCAAAGAACTCGTATAAAATATCTCTTTTTATAACTGCAAGGCATGAGAAGAGGTTTTGTTAAAAGAGAAAGTATAATTAATATTTAGTTTCATCTCCCTATGTAAACATGTTCAGAAAATTATGAGTTTTTGTTACATATACTTTTGATGTCGTATCTAATAATTTGAATAAACACAATTCACAGTGCACAGAAAAATGAAAGAATAAGTCGATGTGTTTAGTTAGTAGTTTATTTTATTAATTTTAAACTGATTTTTTTTTGCATAAAATGCTTACAATTTCTCATTTTGAAAAGTTTTTTCAGGATTCGGTACATCAGAAGAAAGAAAACTTTCATAGGATCAATTTTTGTGTCTCTCAGTCTGTTAGAATTTTCTTTCTAATGTTATCAAAATTTTAAAATTAATCTCAGTGAGTTTGACACGTTCTGTCCCACAAAACCAGCCAGTTATTATAGAATACGATATAAGTCGAATTATTGAGCTTACAATGAGTAGAAAATAAAACACATACATACTCTACGAAAGTAACTTCATTACTAAAACAAACTTCGATGACGTAGAAAACGATAAATAAAAATATGAGTTTATGCTGCAACCCAAGATCATACCCACTTGTGGTAGAAGTATTGTGTTTAAGTTCATTAGAGTTGGGTACTTATTAGAAAGCCACTACCGTAACCGTTGCATGTGCAGTTACCAAAGAAACATATTGTATACGTTGTTTGCGAACGTGTTGCGAGCGGTACGCGTGCTGCTGGTAACGACCCGAATATTAAAATATACTCATTTCCGTAAGTGCAATGTGGCATGTAACCGTAACTGTTGCTGATAGCAATAACATACACACACGTACACTCGTACGTGGTTCACGGGCCTGCAACTAGCGTTACACGAGCGGCTCAATCAAATGTCAATCGGAATCAAATGTCGCTCGCGATGCGCCCTTGGTCGGCAAGGGGGAAGGTTGTTATAGGCTACTGCTACGTATCAAATCTTTCTGCATCTGTTTGGTTACAGTTACAACTCATAAAATTAGCATACTCAGCAAAAGTGTTCGGGTGACGTGATGAACCTAACTTGCAACAAGTGTACACACTAGAACTTCGTTACTGTATCATGTATCTTATGGTTACGGCTCGCTAATGAGTACCCGACTTTAGGATAATTACAACTATAAGAAGTTTCGTTAATTTTCATTTTAACACTAACACATCAGTGCACTTGTCTTGAACTTAATCTTAATTTAATAAGCATACTTCGAACATCTGACACAGTGCTATCTAGTACCAAATTAAGCAGAGTTTGTAATCTGCCCACAAATTATTCTGATAATCTTTAATTACGGAATAGAATCAATAACTTTTACATTTTGTCTTTTAGTACTATTGTTCAAGTACACTTATTAATTTTAAGTATGTGATGTAAAAAACAAAAACAGTTTTAAAACAAACTTAGAATAGTGTGAGTGTAACGTCTGACATCACGTCTACCGCCAGTTTGATCATGGATCAAATCAAATATCACTTCCCTGGCTTCCATAACACTTACGTACATTGCAGAAAAGCGAGAATAACACATAATATAACACACATGTTATGTGTAGCATAAATAATGTAAAAGTGACACTAATCATGCAAGTGTAATATGTAAGGAAAAGCTTCAAGACATTTTCCTTAATGACGACTTTGTTTAACATTACTAGTTTATTATTAAGGTTCAAAACTTATACTGGGTGTTATTTATGTCCGTTCCTTATATGCTTGTAAAGTCTTCCGCGACACAGGAAATATTTCTAATGCGTGTGTTGTCTTCTAAAAAAAAATAAATAAAATATAAGATCCAACAGTATTTTAAATTTGAGAATTTTAAAGAAGGATTAGAACAATTTTATGTTTGGGAATTAAGGAGCTGATTTTTAAAAGATGTGTTGTAATTAAATTTCAATCGCGGTTCTTCTGTACAATATATGGTTAGAGTCCTCATTTTAACGGGTACCAACTGTGAAGATATGTCTATTAATAAAACCAAGTAAGAAAATATTGTAGTGATCTAAATTTAACTTTTTCCAATCTCGTTTATTCTCAATGATAGAGCTACATAACCAGCAGAGTTTTTGACTATTCATCATAATACCTGTATTCTCATAGTCATAAAAAATATCACTTAAAGAAACCAACAGATCCAGAATAAAGTACATAGAATATCAGTGTTTCAGCTATATTGTTTTCAGCATCATATCGCATGCTGGCATCCTCGCCCAGCAAGGAAAAGTGAATTACGATCTGCTCAATAGTACGTTTAAAAGATTTTTCTTGGTACTCTTTTCTGTGTCAGACAAAAACTAAATCAGTAATGCTGAAAAGCTGAACATTAAATCAATATGTGATTTTTATGTTAAATTGTATTAATACAATGCAAAAGAATATAATAGAAATATATTGCATCAGTTGTTATCTCAACAATAAATAAGAATTAGTCTTTGATATGTCATAATTATAAGAGAGATCTTATTATCTTATTGTCTTACTATTGAAGTTTTTATACAACAGAATAAATATAACATTAAATTATATAAATTAGCACAATAATGGCCTAATTTATCTCACAAATGTGTGACAACAGCTTTCAAAATGTAAAACCTTTAACACGATTGTTTTCGGCAATGACGATACGGTATGCTGGTAGCCTCACCCAGCAAAGGAAATTGAATAGCGATCTACTTAAATTCACCCTCAGGGTGTGTTCCGATCGCGATAGGGGTGTTCCGATATGCTACATCTGTAAATTCACTCATGTTACTGAAATTGAAATTTAAGTCTAATGCTCAGAATATTATTACGTGAGGGTGATTAACCACTCTTATAATGTGTTACTATGAATATCAATCATGCATACATGTATGTGTGAATATGTGTTCAAGGACGAATTCTAAAACGTTATGATCGCTTTGATAATAAGCTGTTGATTTATCACAAATTTTATATCTTTATTATTGTATACTTGTATTTCTTTTATTGGAAATAAACTGATTTGTTATTAGTGAAAACATGAGGGTAAAAGAATAATTACAAAGGTACACGGAACGGCAAAATTGTTCTTGGCTATAATAGTATAAAATTTAATGAAAAATGTTTTAACAGCTTATTCAAGTCATGGCTTCATTGAGATAAAATAAGTGATTGAACATAAGCTGTTATCTGCTTTAGTCGTGCATGCGTAATTCCTTCGTTGCATATCAATGAGTGAGCTAGGTTACCAGCTACTCAATTTTAAAAGGCACTCAAAGGGTATTAAGGCGGTAGCGTCAATCTATGTTTGTTAGTTTGTTGCCTTATCTCTCCATAAATGGTGCAGTCGTCGAATTCGATGTTAAAATATTTTATTACTGACACTAGTATAAAATGTACTGCTCCGTTGGCATAGTGGTACGAGTATGCGACTCCTGATCGAGAGGTCTTGGGTTCAATCCAGGGTCAGGCAAAAAAATATTATGAGTTCTTCTGGCTTAAAAAAATGCTTACTCGGTGTTTAGAAGTTAAGGTCTCAACTCCTGTGACTCAGAAAACACGTAAACCGTCAGTCCTGCACCTAAGCTCTTCGCGGTCGTGTTGGATAGACGTACTATTTCTGATTTTTTTTGAAGTGACCGTTGGTTTGACTTAGCTTGTCAAGTCAGAGAGTAACAATATCTATTTGAAAATCGCCCAAATCACTTATTGAAGTTGAAAAGACTAAATGATTTATCTTACAAATCTTGTTGAAATATTAGCTTTGGCTGCCGCTCCGCCCGTGTGTATGTGAGTTATCATGGTAAATAGTAGTATATACCATTAAATAACCGAAATATCTTCATAACAAATTTTATTTAAATCAGAGCAGTCGTTTGGCGATGAAAGCGCAACAGACAGATAAAATTATTTTCGCATCCATACTAACATTAAATGTTGCTTGGACTGCTCCTCCACTCCCGAGTGAGGTTTCTTCAAAGGAGACACTTAGTTGCGCTTCATTCAGTTCAAGCTTACCGTGTTAACTTTCAGACTATTCATCTAAATGGCTTAGTGTAACAGACAAAGTTCCTTTAAATTTAGTACCAAAAGCGATAAATGTGAAAACGCTCAGAAGAATTTGACAAATATTCTAAAATGTGCATCGTAGAAAAAGGATGCAGTTGAATTATGTTTATTCCTCACTATTTTCAATACACTGGCTTCCACATAAAGGTCAAACAAATAATTCCACCGTATATTATTCTCATGCAAGGGTTTGGGCAGCGCACGCCAAGTTAGTCTCAGATGGCAGGAATTTTTTCGTCTTACTTAATACTTATCGTTATATTATGACCAAATTACACAAAATCTAAGCAAATTATAGCTAATGTATTATTCTCATATATAAGCTATATCAGTGGTTTTTGCCAGAAAGAGTATCAAACATCCATATAATTACACATACATACATACGAGTACAACCATCATAACAAACTTTCGCTTGTATAATATTAGTAGGATAAGTCTGACCTATTGTGAGGATTACGTACACTTTTTAAAAGTAATATAGATAATGTAAAAACTTATGTAAAATAAATTACTTCATACAACTGACCAACTTATCAAAAATATATTGCAGCTATAGCGATAAATTAACTAATTAAATAAATAACCGCACACATTTCGCACACTGTTTTCCAATTTCAAATAAGGTAGAGCCTGTGCTATGGTAACTAGACTGTTTACAAATATACTTAAACATTTTTAAATATATAAATATATAAATATACATATATAATATATATACACGTATAAAAATTACACCCAGACTCAGAACAAATGATTGTCTTCATCACACAAAGATTTGTCCTAGGTAGTAATCCAACCCACGATCTCCGGCCTAGCGGTTGGGTGGCTAACCACTCGACCAAAAAGCCACTACTACTAGTACTAGTAATAACTACCTCATATATTTTTATAATACTGTCATTGTATTATGATTTTTGTTTATTAAGAAAGTATATATTAAGAGCAACGGGATTATCATTATCACTTCGTTTCCAGAATAATCACCCATTATCATAATTATACAAATAATAACCACAAGTGAGGGTTAAACCCACTAGGTGTCCGTTTGAGTGTCCAAAATATAACTAAATAAAGTACCGTGCTTTAAATATTTGTGGAGTAAATACGTTAATCTATACATTTCTTTGTATTGATATTCCCTGTTTTATATTCAAATATTATTGTAGTAAAAGGTATAATAAATAGCTGGTCCATTTGGTTTTAGCGCTGATGGATTCTTTACGACACGTACTTTGTTAAATGGCAAGCCGTAAGATTCTAGAACTGAGTATAACAAAAAGGACTATTACTTTCATACGGCAAGAGATGTTATGTAATATATTATTCGAAAGCTGGTTTAAGTGTAACCTTTACTTTGGATTATTATTTATTAGGTTACTTATACTATTTCATAATGAAGATATAAATTAAGCTATGAACGGTTGTTACCTCTGACCTTACTCTTTGCGGTCAAAGGATCTACGTAATTAAATTATGAGCGAAGGTATACTCTGTCGGACCTCAGGTGTTTTATTTTTAGTCGACATATAGTAGTTAGTTAAGTTATAGCATTGATAAATAAGTTTTTAACGTTCCTGAAACAAATATGGAGCATGTTGCACCATCCATAAAGGACCTGGACCAAACAACGCCCGTGTAGTCTCTTGTAGGTGTTATCGAGTTACTTCATGTCCAGCAGCAGCCGCACCAATACTCGCGCTGCTTCAATCAACTTGAGAACCAGACTGTGGAAGTGACATCTGAAGTCCCATCAGCCGATGAGTAGGAGCCCTAAATACTTCAGGGAGGACCCGGTGCCGTTGCGAGTGCATCCTACAATCAGGTTGCTTGCTCCGAGGCCCATGATAGAACAAGGCTTCGAGGACTGTAAAGCAAAGGTCAAGCCCTAACCATGGAATTCGCTCCATGAGTTGGGAAACCAGGGCTGTAGCCCTCAGTGTTGCTCTCGGTGTGTCTTGAGGACGGTTGCATCGTGTCAGGCGAGAGCCTTCGTAAATCTTTATCAGAGATGCAGAGACCTGTGGGAGTTGGGCTGGAGTCTTGAAACTCGAGAAACCAATCCGATAAATCCCAACTCGGCCAGACCCTTGCTGAGGCATAGGAGGAATGGCTTGGGCAATCAAGTGCTTGCCATGCCGTTAATGCGTTGATAAGACTTATTTTGAGAGATTGGTTCGAGAGGACACTGGTTAACAAAGGTTATCACTGATCATCTGGAAAGAATGCTTCTGAGATTACCTATGTCTGATCTGAAAGGAGTTTTCACCTGAGTGCCACCAGAGCGATGGCTGTATTGTTGTCACGGTATTCCAGACGCTGATAGAATACTCGCACCTCGTGGTGGCCTTCGGAGTGGCAATTTTCTTGCTCGGTAACATGTTTGCGGCCTTAGTAAGAAGAGAGAGTATGTGGATCTCTGCAGTCTCCTTCTACGAGCAAATTATAATTGTAAAGGACGTGGTGAAAGGGTACCTGGAGGAGAACAGAACTCTCTTTATACGCCACGCCCGAAAACGGGTCCGGTACCTCAGACGATTCAGGCGCCGGAAGTCGCAGCACGATCTTTATCCTCCATAGGCACCAGCCTGGGGTAACAAATGAGGCCATTTGACAGTTTACAAAAGCAAGTCGGGCCGACCAACCGACTAGCTACAGACTGCGCGCCTTTTTAAAGACTAAAAGGGAACCCCAGCTGCGTAAGCGGCCCGTGGTATGTCGGAGTTCCAAGGGATTTCCTTCTAGGGTACACGAGGTTCCTCGACTACTAGTACCTGAGACGGTAGATGGTTTCAGGTCGATCTCAACCTTCCAAAATGAAAGATTGAATATGCTTTCATTATCAACACTTCTTAAGTGCTGTTTAATATAAATAACATTATTCATATTATATTTCCATTTTACATTTTATTTCTTTTATGATTTAGTAAACTTAAGTATTTAATTTAAAAAAGTATCTAGTCTTCTGCCTAAAGTTCTAGTTAAGAACAAATTACAAAGCGTTGTTTAATATTTACATCTAGAAAATTAAAACTTTTTCGCTCTGGTAAAAATTAATAACATCAACTTTATAAACTACCAAATCATAAAAAGTTGTTGGAATTGAGAGTTTCTAATACCAACAACTATAAAAAAGGTCGAATAACTGCATCCTAAGTATTATTAATACAAACGTGAGTATTATGAATTTGTTTTTTACGCTTTGAACCCTAAACAACTAAATCGACTTAAAGAGCAACATAGCCTATTTTCTACTACGATAACTGTGGTAGGTTTTAATCAATAAAAACACGACAACGTTTTCCAAAGTAAAGAAAACAAACAACTTATTTACTGGTTGCACAACGTTGACCCTTATATCGTTTCTCTCACCAGTCCCTTAGGATATTGTTTGTTCAGCCTCAGCACTCTATCTCTAATGAGTACGAGTTTATCACAACTAATTGATCAGTTTATTGTTATTGTTCGATATAAAATATTTGTTTTCTATGCACATGTTTTGGCTTTCAACTTATTATGCTTATATTATTTTATGATTCTTTATTTAACGGGTTCTAATAAATCGTATGTGGATACCAGAACGGCACATTAAATTTTATACGTTGTGGGACTAATCATATGGCAGATTTTTTTTTAGATGAACTTTTTGTATTATTTTGACTAGCTTGAGATCAAACTAGTCAAACTAATACACTACAGAAGATACACGAACAATTGTCCTGATCCATGATTTTTCAAAAAGGCACGTGGCTGTTAAATGATTATGACAAAATAATGTCACATTGATTATGACAAAATTTAAACGAGGTTACTTATGATATAATGATTGCTCATTGAAATGCGCAACGTTTTAATTGAAGAACTTTTGTCAAGCTTCTTGCGAGGGTCAACCAAGTCAATTAATTACATACTTGTATGTATACGATAAAGTTTCGGTCGATTTAGGACAATTAACTTTTTTTTTACCTTTTTTTATTATTTTTTTTCGTTTTATGCCTCTATTTCGAATGATATCAAGAATTTTACCAATACGAATACAAAAGTTCATTTCATCTAACAGGTTTCCGAACACAGTCACAATTTTTTGCGTTATTCCTTTATATTTTGCTGTCGTTAAAACCCCCGCAGGCGAAACAACCGAGGGTAACAAAATTTGAGCCCCGAATATTCGAAATACATTTTTTCAGCCCAACTTAAGTTCGTCTATTTCTCTATTTTTTGGGTGGATGGTGGGAAACTAAATTTTTCGGAGAATATAATGACATTTATTTAATTTTTTCTTTTTAATATATTCCTTAAAGAGAAAAACAAGTACCAATATTTTGCTCTTAACCTTGTAATGCTTTAAAAAGTTCGTTATATTATTATTTATCCTTATCTTCTTTCTAAGGAGAGATCTATGTCAAGCAGTGGACTAGAAAGGGCTGTTGATGTGACGTAATGTAATTATATAGATAATATCGATTATTGTATAATATAACGAGCTAAAATTATAGAAAATATGATAATTAGATTTTATTTCTTTGTTCCTTTACCACCAAAGCAACATAAGCTAATAAGTAACATTATTAACACGCCATTTGCATCATTTGCAACTGAAATGCTCTTATACATAAATTGTATAAATTAGTGTACAATAAAGTTTATTCTATTCTATTCTGTTCTATTCTATTTCATTCTATTCTGTTCTATTCTATTATTGTAAACTATTCGCCCACCATTAACAGTTTCAATCAATGCTACGAACGACTGATGTAAGTCAACAATTCAGTGATAAGCCGTACACGTATTGACAGTTACTTCACTTCCCAAGTGAACTACATGAATGTGAGCATAACAATGCCACTTATACAACAATTAAAAACAAACGGCAATGACAACATAAAGGGCAGTTACAAAACTGAAGCACTACTAAAATAGACCCTCCAATTTGGCTCAGAGCTTAGTGGGTACGAACACGAAAAAGCACTTAAAACATTAAATATGGAGGTAGACCGCGGCTCCGTCAGTTCATATCAGCCGTGCCGTATCTCGGCAAAATATTAATGCTGACCGTCTACCCACCCCTCTTATTGTATCGAAACAAACAACCGGGACACAAATCCTGACTTGCAACTCTCATAGTATACAGAAAGATTTTATATTAGTTTCAAATGTATCCATAATTTAGTGTCATATTAACTGATATTTTGTTTGTTGTCAGTTGGCTTATATTTATCGCCGCAGGATATGAAAGAGGATATGAATATTTGTTTTCTGTTGCAAATGAATATGCAATAGTTAATTAATGTTTTCGATTCAAATATTTCAGTTCATAATAATGTAACGGTAGCTTTGTTTACTGATATTGAAATAGTAGTTTATTTACTGCAGTACATCCAGTTTACACAAATGTGTTTAAAGTACAAAATATATGTGTATATATTTTTAAGCTATGTATGTCATAACAGTGTGAGACATTATCTGAAAACCACGAGTATGAATATTGAAGTTGAACACTAAAGTAATCTAGTTTCGTTAATTCTTTCATTACTTAAATAAACTATCGTTAATAAGTATACAAAACTGTTAGATTTTATTCCACCTCTACGCAAGTGCAGTATGAAGTTTAATAAATAAATATGAGTTTTAGTGATCTGAAATCAAAATTATACTTTCGTGTTAAGCTCATCTGGTCATTTAATATACTGATAACCCTATAATGGAAATTAAAATACATTTATTTTGTGTTTCTTCATATTGTTTCATAAACTTACCTTTCTCTCACGTAGAGTTACTTTGACTCAACTTGCTGTGCGGTTCTGAAACAAAAAAAAACTTTAAATACAAAAATAAATGTAACTGCATATATTATGTATTTGGTGATGGATGTCGAACACGTATTAACATCCTCCTTATTCATCCAATGGGTGTCGTAAGAAAAAAAAAATGCAGAGGAGGCAATCTTGAAACAGACCCTTTTATTTTTTTTGTGTGAAAACCCCCTCAGGCCGTCACCCCACCGGAGTTTCCAGCGGGTTACATGTCGTCATCAAACCGACTAACATCACACGGCGTGCCATTTTGCGTCTGAGATAGGAGATATCTAGAACGGTTATTATAACGACGTCCAGACTCCTCCTAGCGCCTACCCGTTAGCGTGGGCACCACCTTTGGACTAACTTTCTGTTTAGGCGACATGCGGCACACGCGCCCTCCTCGTGGCTGGCCTCTATAGCGGATGGAGGGGGAAAGCCATCCTGTCTACCCACGGCCACATTTAGAGTGGTATGAAGCGCTAAGCACGCCTCCGCTGTCCGGTTCACCGACGGCAAATTGAGTCCAAGTGGAAGTCGTCCTCCCAGGCCTTTTTCGCCGCCTCCTTCTGTGAAAGCATCCTTTCGCAGAAAGAAGCGGTGAAAAACTAAGGTAAGGTATGCTTGTATATATCTTTATGCTTGTATGATCCTTTCCAAGGAGTGGTTCATGTCTGCAGTGGGTTATTAAAAGCTGTTGATGATGTAATACATGCCTAATGGTTTTTGTCCTTGATTCCGAATCTACAGTAAAGATTTGAAAAATATTTTCTAGTGACAATTATTTTGGATAAACTAATTGACTGAAATAGTACATGGCAAATACAGCAACCCCGTGATTTGTAAAGCTTGTAAGTGACAAATAGTTTTCATTAAACTATCACGTTTAATTAAAATATATCAAATTATGATTGGAGAGAGATTGTTGAAATCATAACTTATTTTTAAATTTAAAGACATTTTCACTGGTCATTTAGAATATAGAAAATTGTAAATTAAAAATTAACTTGACTGGCCTAGCAACAGAAAATTATCTCACCAAAAACTCACGGTGCTGTGAACTACAAATAAAAGGTTAAAATCCAACAGTGATTTTAATATTCTTTGACCCATAATTTACAGTAAAAACCCAAAAACTATTTAAAAGAATTACCTGATTATGATTTGATTGCTGATTTGCCAATTTGGTCATTAAATAAGCATTGTACTTTACAATGCTTATTTAATGACCAAATTGGCAAATCAGCTCGCTGAATGAGTATAAAATGTGTAAAATAATTAAAGCAACTTTGGTTAGAATATTTGATCACATGAGAAATAGCGATAAGGTACGATCAATCACGTGTTACTCTAAGTCTGTAATAAAAAATTTACAAAACATTACATAACATTCACTAGAGATAAGATTTCTCATAATAAACAATGAATACTCTAATTAACCATCAATCAAAAAAAAACAAAACTTTCAAAAAACTTTCTAATGTAACTTTCATTCGTTCATTGAATTAATCTACTCATTGAGCGATGATTAGGTCAAGATTTGTTGGATTATAACATTGAAAAAGCTGATAAAAGTTACACGTAGAGAAGAAGTTATAATGTATGAAATTTCCATCCAAACCTTGTACACAGATTACAAAGAAAGGCACTCACAATATTGAAATTTAAAGGCGAGCTTGTATCCATATTAGATTTTTTCTTACGAGCATTTTTGTTTCATACGAGGAAAACCCTTGAAATTTGATGGCAATTAACTTTAAATACAAATGGAAAAAAATGTAACTTAAAGTATTATGAAGAAATATATTAATTCATTGTATTCCAGTCGTTTGATTGAGGCTGTCGCGTTGATTGAGCAATAATTACTGCTATTAAGATTTGAATAAATAATTTAAGTGTCAATAGAATAATAATATCGCTTTACCTGATCCATTTGAATGACAAACAGTTGTGACCTCTTGAAATGTGGTTCATTATATTGATTATTACAGTGGCTGTATAAGATCAAATTTATGTAAATATATGGAAGGTGACTTGTCTCTCAAATGACATAAACAATGGCACGTTTTGTAACAAGATCTAGTGGGAATTATTTAGCTTCGTTAGTTTCCCTACGCTAGATATTAACGTATAAATTGCTGAGACATTAAATTTTATTTTTACAATCTCATGAATTTGAATTTCTTTGTCAGCAAACGACCTGAATGGTCGACGAATGGTGACAATAACAAGTCATTTTATTTTAAAAAGGTGATTTTTGATCAAGAACATAATTTGATTATATAGGCATTTATTTTAAAATTTCGTTATGCCCCTGCTAGCTTATATGTATATACGAGTAAATCTGCTTGCTTATATATCTACACATAGATAAAGGTGCCAACACTACTGCACAAATTCGTTAGCTCTTGAATCTAATAACTTGTGCAAACATGCTACGGGAGTTCTTAGGACCGGTGCTACTGGAATTTGTTGGCTACAATCGTAACGCATAGTTACAACAAGATGTAGCCACTTGTCACACATCCAATGAGTCCCTGCCGGTGGTCAAAGACAAGTTTTCGGAAAAGCTGATTTCCAGACGAGACGACATTCCATGGCCACCCAGAAGTACAGTTCTATCTGCAGCGGCGATCTCGCGGTCTCTTTGCCGACGAGTATTCGAAAATTTCGTTGCTCGGTTAGAATAGTGCAAACGTCGAAACGGTGCTCATTTAGACGATGTAATTTTTCAAAAATAAATACCAACTGATTAGTTTTCTTGTAAACAAACAATTTTTATAATATACCAAATAGTTTTTTTTATACGATTTTTGAAATGATAACTAATTCGTGGCCTACCCTATGTCTCTTTATCACTTTGCAACTACTGTATTATCATCTTTTGCCTTTATTATTCCCAAGATAATTTGGGGTCGGCCACTCCTTGAAACGATTTTACTTGTATATCAGTTTTTCGATCGAGTAACTAGCATCGGACCTCCACAATCCTGAAGGTCAACTGAATTCAAAAGTTGAATTAATTGTCAGTATATTTGAGTGCACTGACTACTTAATAACAATTGCTATTGGTGCTTGTGACAAACAGAACCGACGGCTTAAAGGGCTTTTCTAGGCACAGGTGTGAAATACCACTAAACTTAGACACTGTGGGCTGTTATTAAAAATTTCTTGTAAATAAAACCTAGCAACACTTTTGGCCCTATCCTGGACTCAAAACTTCTCGATCATAGCCGCTGTGAATATATTACATATACAAATTGTATATATTATAGTTGTATTTAGTCTTATACAAAATAGTTTATGAGAAGAGTTTTATGTAAAGTTTTAGACATTATCCCCCACCGGGTTCCGACTTCAGACCCACATCATTAAGTTTTATTAAGAGCGTTCTCAAATATTCAAAACTGATCTAGAAGCTTAATTTATGGCTGTCCAAAATCATTGTTGTCTGATGATAGTCTATCTACTTGTAATTTGCTCAATATTACTTTTTAATATTCGTATCACAAGAAAATTATTTTGATTTTTAGATACTGATTGCAATCTCTATGTGTCATAGTGAACCGTGATCGGACACAGATATAACGCTAGTTTTATTCAAATTTCAAACTCACTTAATAATGATAATCCAATTGTACCCTTTTAAATTAGATACAAATTTCGAGATATTTACTCTATAATTTGGTACCCATATATATTATATGGGATACCCATATGTATGAACCCATTTATAATAAAAAGTAAATAAATAATGGACTAAAACACTTTTTAGTTTATAAGAAGATCAAATTGGAAAGTATTCTGTAGCACTGTCACTTGCATTGCTCTGGAACTAATACTAGTTTGTGTTTCTTTTTCGTAAGATGACGTAACGTTTTTCCGAACATTTTTTTTCGTAGCTCAAGCTCGTTCACGAAGTTCTACACACACTACTACTACATAGTTAATATTAGTTCTAATATTTTAAGATAGAAATATATTTTTTGGCATGTTACAATATCACGTGATGTTATACTTACAAAGCATTTAGAAACTTAGCATAATATATAACATTTATTCTTGATTTGGATATAATAACAGCCAAGTTTGATGGGCCAAATGATTAAATAATCACCTTACCACTATTATACGTATAGAACTAAGAATTAGGTATAAGTGGCTACTAACGGAGATAGTTCTCGCTATACATTAACAATAGGGTCTCAAAGCTGTGCTTACAGACTTACAAACAATTGTACGTCAAGCTGAAAACCCATTCATCGAGGGATTTCCCAAGGGTTTCTAATGGCAACTCTATTATTCACAATATTTATTTGCAATGTTAACGAAACTACCTTTCATAGTTCATAGTTCCTTTGTTATAGATAATGTTAAAATAAGACTAACAATTTATGATTGATCATCATTGTGACTGCCTCGGTGGCGTGCTGGTAGCGAAAGTATCTGCTGTGCTTGAGGTTTCTTGTTCGATTTCCGGGTGAGATCAAATGTTTGTATGATCTGCAAGTATTTGTTTTGGAGTTTGGGTAATTTCTATGTATAATATGAATGTATTTACAAAAAAAAGTGTATAAGTATTCTATCAGTCAGTCTAATTATCATAGTACAAGCTCTGCTTAGTTTGAAACTAAGTGGCGTTGCGTATTAAATGTTCGAAATATTTATTTATTTATTTGTTATTATTTAGTAAGGTACGTACCTGGACCAACGTAAATAATTATTAAAAGATTACATTATAAGTTTTAGATTCATTTAGATATATTTCATCATTATAAACACGGATTTTAAACACTCTAGTATAATAATAATATATACCTAGTCTTGCCATAAATATTGTAATAAAGAAAAAAGAAAATTGTTAACTGCAAATAACATTTATTACTTTTACAGTGTGTCAGTTTAATACATAAATATAAAACAATTAAAAATATAAAAAGCTTATTCGAAGTGGTCTCCATTGGCTGCAATACAGTCCTTTAAACGATGAGGCCAGTTATCAATAGAAGCACGCACTCTTTCCATGGGAAAATTCTTCACTGCCAATCGTATAGATTGTTTTAGGGACTCCAAATTATCATGGCGTTTAGAGCAAGCTGTACTCTCTAAAACTGACCACAAATCATAATCCAGCGGATTAAGATCGGGACTAGACGACGGCCAGTCTTCAGCTCTGATGAAGTCCGAAACGTTCGATTCCAACCAAGACTGCGTGGACCGAGCTTTATGACCCGGCGCCGAGTCTTGCTGGAAGGACCATACTTGGTTATTGAACATGGTGATGTTAAGGGGCTTAACTACCTTCTCAAGAATGGTATCTTGATACACTTGTGCCGATGTTTTGATACCTTTTTCACAAAAATATGGCTCAGTCACTCCTTCATAGCTAACACCCCACCAAACCATCACTGAAGTCGGATAATGTCCACGTTGCACTCTGTCGACTAATTGGGAAGCTTCCTTAGAGCTTTGAGCATAAATACGGTCATTTTGTTTGTTAAAATGTTGCTCAATTGTAAAAATTTTCTCATCCGTAAACAAAATTTTTCTGTGACCTCCCTTTGCGTACCGCTTCAGTAGTTGTTTCGATTTTACCACCCTATTCTTCTTTAAATTATCAGTTAAGAAATGGCCAGTGCGTCTCTTATAGGCTGCAAGTCCTAAGTCATCTTTTAAAATACGCGACATGGTTCTAGGTGCTATCTTCATTTCCCGAGATAAAATCTTTTGCTTTCGGACAGGATTTCTTCGAATTCTTTCCCTTACTGCTTTGACCACCTTTTTCGTACGAACACTACGTGGACGGCCAGATCTTTTTCTGTCACAAACAGAGGAGGTCTCATTGTACCTATTAATAGCCCGGTACACAAACATTTTACTAATACCAAGTGTATGGAGAGTTTTAAAAATTGCATTTGGCTCCATACCTACTTTGTGTAATGCTATCACAGCGATTCGGTTCTCTTTATCACCCCACACCATTTTAATATCGCAAAATATTTTACAATGTATTGGCGCCAAAATGAGAAAACACAATGAACAATCGTATAAAAATGACAGATTCGAAATTCAAATGTAATATTTTTTTATAATTAAGTGTAACAGTATTTATGGCCAGACTAAGTACTTTTAATTAAAAATACTATCATAGCATAATAGTTTGTGTTTTAGTAACAAAGGTTAGTATTAACATACTATTACATACGTTACATAACGTAACACGAAAATATCGAATCAAAACTGTAACAATCCCAGCAAATAAATGACAACAATGGGTCGAATATTGAGAATTGTAATAAACAATAGTAATATGTACTTGGGTCATTGCTGTATGATATTCGAAACTTTTATATATCTAACATCAAATATAAATTTATTTACAAAAAAATGTGTTTATCAATTTGATTAATTGAAATTGACAGCACTAAGTGATCCATAAATATAGGAAGCGGCAGATTAAATTGAGAATGAAGAAATAGCATGTAAAAGGTATGCGAAACTTCGCTTATGTGTAGACGAAACTCTTGAGGTAGGACAAGAATAAGTAAAAGACTGTGTCTTTGCTAATCTCAAAAGGAGTAAGTGAGACAAAGTGAGTTTCTAACCGTGTATATATACAATACGCAAAGATAAAAATCCACACGATATGAATATATAATCGACTACAAAGAAGAAGGGTTCTCGACGTAGTTGTTTTTTGTGATCTTTGTAAATTCACAATAATCGTTATTAACTATTCTAATATCAGTTTTAAAATATAATAATTTATAAAAGCATTCATCTAAAAATGATGAAAGTCAATAGTGCATAATTGTTCCTTTTTCTTAAGGAGATTTGCAATACTCAAAAAAAGTAAGGCCTGTCTTTTCGTGTCATTTTTCATGTTGTCAAAGTTCCAACCTATTCGTTAACAAATTATTCCTTTAGAATGAATGGTTTTAGCCTTTAAATAGCCAGTTTCCCGTCGACGGTCCCAAATCAGTTTTACAATAAATTACGTGTCTCAACCGACGACGATCGATAGTAACCCCAAGGTTTTGGTAAGCTAGGCGGTACTTTGTAACTTCCAGATACGTTAAAGTTCAATAATCCGATGAATGTATATTTAGTTTCATAATGTATATAAAAAATCTCACGTGTAAGCCTTACACTGTCACGATGACTGTCATGCCTTTTACATCCCCAAGTGGGGTGTGAAAAAACATCCCACTAGGCCACCACAGTGTGGGTCACCATACTACATTGTCTGTATTTGCAATGGTGACCACAACTCTTAGATTCTATTCATGCTTTCCATCAGGCAGGGTCGAGTTACTTTGGCAGGCTCTTAATGTAAGAAATATGGCTCTTGTGATGATAAGTACGAATTGACTATTCTTTGCAAATATTACAAACGGAAGTCTGATCCCTGACATATTTTTGAAAAATGATAAAGAAAATTTGTTTAGTTATCTAGTTAAATTAGCAGATTAATAAAAATGGTTCCTCTTCTTCTTCAAAATAATTTAAAACGAAATATACCACTAAAAGCTACCCTACACGTTATAAAGAGATGACTGCAATATATGAATAAAAATTAAAAAATATTTGCGAAAACAAAAGTTATACGCTATTTTCTGTATTAAGTAGAATATTTGAATGCTTATGAAGCCAAAATGTACAATAAAATGAGTGCAATCATTCTAAAGAACCCTCTATAGCTAATTCATAGATAGATGTCAACATAGATGATGAACTATAATATTTGAATGCTTATGAAGCCAAAATGTACAATAAAATGAGTGCAATCATTCTAAAGAACCCTCTATAGCTAATTCATAGATAGATGTCAACATAGATGATGAACTATACAAAAAACACCTTAACTTTCTGCAACTCACAAATACTACATATTAGGTTTCAAAAATTGGGTTTATAATGGTTTTAACGCACATTATAAATTTAAAGCTATCATGATATCTTATTTAACAATGTTACGTTTCTTATTTTCACAAAATTACGCTACTGAAATTAAGGGTATGTTTCATTACTTCAATTCCTCCTTGAAAAACTCATAGAGAATTAAACATCAAAGTTCTCCGACATTTAATTCAATTTGCATACATTATAATGTGTACATTTTATTCTGTACGAGTTAAAAATAGGACTGTTTATTTTGAAATTTTCATTCTTTTTTTATTTACTTGGAAGAGAAAGGTTTGCTATACAGAGTTATACATGGTAACCGTAAATGATTTTGTAATGTATATACTGTAATAGATTAAATTATAAAAAATAATAAACTGACTCCAAGACACTATGTTATCGTTGTACAAGGCATCTGAAAGTAAATACAGCGAACTTAATAAATGTTTTTAATATGTTACGTAAAAACACAATCTTGTATATTTCATAGGTTATTTTATTTAAACTTACTTTCGGTAGAAGAGTATTAATCCATAACCTTAGTAATCTTACGCCAAAAACCGAATAGAAAAGAAAATAATGCTGAGGAGGCTATAGTTAGGAGATTAGTCCATAATGTTACTCATACCTAGTCAAAAACATTAACTATAATATTTTCCATGGCACCCTTGTCATAAAAATGGGCGAGGTTAAAGTAACTTAAGAAAGAAATCACGCCTACATTTCTGTCACTTATATGTGACAAATTAATTCAGGAAACGCTTTTTTTATACATTTTTCACACTTTCACCTTGAGACATATTGCCGTAGGCTCGTTTTGATATCGCTATTGTAGTAATGGATGTTATTTACGCAACTTACGTTTTTTTATCTTTAACGAATAGTCAAACCTAAGTCAAAATTTAAAAACAATCATTGAATCTTGATTTCTAAATACAAAAGTTATACGAAATCACAAAAAAGAAATATTCAACCTTATGAAAACAATACTTCATTTGATACATCATATGATACGTCACTTCAAGCATCTATACCTTATAGATGCTATATGCTATAAACTAAGAAAAATGTGACTATCGGTACCCACCGATAATAACATTTTTCTTAATTTAAAAAGAAAACTTTATTTTTAATGTAAAACAAAGAAATATTTAAGTACATACACAATGAGCTACTTAAAATTCCAATACTTTTGTAGCTTGGTAACCCCAACTTTATCAAAAACATTAAAATTTAAAGTGATCTAACATTACCGTCATAAGTGTTGCCCGCCCTACCTTTCTAAACTACATTTATAATAACGTGGCAATTTAGAACACAAAGCAGGATTACGTTTTCTTGTATATGTATAGTTGTTTAGCAGTAGGGTTGGTATTTTGTTGGCTTGGATATTGTCCTATTTTCAACTTAGGGATGTATGAAAGAAGATTCGACAATGTTACCCGACGTCATTTTCATTCATGTTCTAAATAAATTTAATGCACTTAGAGTTTAAAATAAATTATTTTGTTTCATTTTGGTAACTCTTAAGTAAAAAATATACATATGCACTTGTGCACCTCACAAAGGGACGAATTCGTTTTGATGCTTTCGCAAATATACGCAATATGCAACTGTAAACTTGTATTCACGTTGCTTGTCTTGTGAAGGATGTCTTTAGTTAAAGCATCTTTTTAAGTTTCGTGAAATAAAGTTAAATTTAAAAGTATAATGCATTCATTACATAAGATATTTTGGAAACCCGAATCAATATAAATACAATTTATATAAATAAAACTATTTATAATGTCTAATGAGTACCTACCCTGATTCAGTTGTCGCGTCATTGTTATGGCGATCACGCATTTGTCGTACGTCCCAAACGCTATTCTCGTAATGGCCACTGAATGTATGATTGAATCTTGGATATTGGATTTGCTGTGTCATTACCTGTGTTTTGTGTTAGGTTAGTTTTGGCTTCTTTTCCTATTGTTTTTATATCGTAAAGGATCATCTTAATTAACTATTTATAACAATACTTCTTATCTGCCTTTTTTACATTTATTTTCAACTTAATAAATGTCGACTGGCCTGTTGGTTTAGTGGTCAGCGATCGAGACTGCTAAGCCAGAATCTAGGCTTCGATGCCCACCCAGGAGAAATAATTTTGTGATGACCATATAATAAATTCAATCATAATCATATTTATATAATATAATTAAATATTATAAGATAATCAAATTCAATTTCTTTAGCTAACACAGACGATGAACGAACAATGATATCTTGTTGTTACTCTTCAGAACCAAATACGATATTTCGTTAGCCCTTAACGATTGTGTAAACATCGGAGGTCATTTCTGATACTGATCCTTTTCCCAATTAGTTCCTAAATATACTTATTCCTTTCGATTCTGTTGAATCGAGGGTTTCATTATGGTGTTTTTGTATCAAACAATCGATGTTTATCAAAGTATCTGGTGAACAGGACATTTCTTAGATTTAATTAAGCCTGTTATTGTTTACGTCATCAGGATTGGGGCGTTTGGCAATATACCAGTGTGTACTTCTATTATTGTTTTGATATTTGATATTTTGGACACTAGATACACAACGTCATCTGGCCTCAAACTTAGTATACTAAGTTGGAGGCTAGGCTTAGACTGTGAAAACTAGATGGACTGACAGAAAAATTATATTTTTTTTTTAAAACAAAATTTACCTGTTATAAATGGAATATTTAATAGTTTTGAACACCCTTTTCTCCAGTACTGCTAGTTCGATATGATAAACTCTTTTGGTTTTAGATATCGCATCGAGAAGACTATAGACCATATGAGATAACGCTACGCTTAATAGAAGCCGGGCATCGATAAGGTTTTAAAAATAGGGAAAATGTATTTCTTTTGAAAGACGCCGATGAAACTTCATCATTATCATGCGGGTTAGTTAGTTATGTTTACGAATGTAACTTTATCTGTCTGTGAGGTTTTCATGTTTTATTAGTTGACCCGATTATAAAATTAACAATTTTGCTACTCAAATTTAAAATATAATGTTTCGAACTAATTTAAGGCGCCTTTAATTTTCGTTGTAGGTCAGATAAATATACTTTGAGGGCGTATAAAATTTATTGATTCTGACTTTTAGGTCATGAACGCGATACGCTCTGGTGTGGTAAAGGTGATCAGTGATATAATCAATGAATCAACGTTATATATACTTATTTATTACGTATACTTACAAAATAATTGATAACACCCAATTCTGAATGATGGACCCACAGTAACGATCGTTGTGGAGAACCTTGAGGGGCCTCTATATCTATCGTGGTGGTGGTCTGATCGTGTGGATGATGGTGATGATGATGATGATGATCATGATGATGGTGATCTAATACTATAATTAATGAAAAAACTGCTGCTTTGGAATAGTGTTCTTCTAAAAGGAAAGTTTTAGTCCTAACACAGATTTAGAGCTATCCCTGGAGGCTTTAGCCTACGCTCATCACTTGTGTACTTTACAAACATACAAGAAACACGAAGAACACCCAGATTTTGCACAACAATTTAAGGAACACACAAAATGTTAAACTCAACATGGGATATGTGGAGTTTAACCCATTAACTTATAATACTCAGACGGCAGTATAGGGTCGCGTGGCGACTGTTTGAACCACTACATTTTCCGTGCAGTCTACGAAGTTGATACGTTCTGGCATATAGATTCATATTTGTCAAGGTTGTACCTGAAATCAAGCTTGGGACCTCTTTTGTTTTATTGTCAGTTTGAAAAGTCCCTTCGGATCGCCGGCTCCTCGGGGACGCAGGAGCTAGAACTATGTGGTGTTTCCACTAAAAACCAGGCGTCTCAGGCGTCCGTCTCTGAAGGGAACCCAGACCATCTTATATCAGGTCCTCTCCAGAATCAACGCCACGCCTATTCATACCCTATCCTGGGAGGCTACAACAGCTTCCCCACCTATCAATCTGGTTGTCATAATTTGCGGCCCAATCGTATTTGGGCAACCAGCATGCGCTGACATGAATGACAGTATGGGAAGACTTGTTTTATAGTAGAATATTGCTATCACATTATCAATGCCTATTAAAATTTTAATATAACTAGTGTAAGTACTGTAAACAAAATGAAATTTACCTTTGCTCACTATCCCTAATAGCACTGGAATATAGATTAGCTAGGCATCTGTTTTGATTTTACCATTGAATTATATAATTAATTACTTTTGAATGAAATAATTGCTTTATTACCTCAAGGATTTCATTCATTTCAGGAATAAATACTTTGTTGTTGAAATAATAGAGTAAAAGTATTTACTACGAGTATTTACTTTATCTACTCCATTTTACTGTTTGATACATCTACGAATAATTAAAATTAGGATAAAGTCTGGTTATACTCATTTGTGTCTAGTGAAGTTAAGTGTATTTGTATATACATACGTTATAGCTAAGTTAATGTTAGTTGATAGTTTATTTATCAATACTTATAGTAAAAACTTTCGTAAATATCTATGTTCATGTTTACAACAGATTTCAAAAAGAAAGTACGATTCTCAATTCGATTATATTATTTTTTTGCTTGTCACGTGATATAACTCCGTTGTTAATAAAGTGTTTTTTTCTGGGGAAGGGAAAGTAATGAAAATACGGTTTAGAAATTTGGATTCATAACAAAATAGATTAAATATGTGGAGACATATGAGGATAACAATTATAAGTACCAATTTTGTCTATTATCATCAACAGTCTTTAACAGTCTATTGCTGGCTATAGACCTCTGCTTAGCAAGGAGGTTTTAGTCTACTATACATCGGTGACCAGATGGATTAGTATAGTTTGTTTCAAAATTTTACTTCTCTTTCCAGTATTATTGTCTTGTATATTTTGTTTCCCCTTAGTCGCCCCTTACAACAGCCAAGGCGGGTGGTGATACTTTGTATTCTTAATCCGTCACTGCACGAAGATTTTGTCAATCGAGTTAATTGTTCCTAGATCATTTTTTAGAACTTAAAACAGGCCATAAAGTGGTTATTATTTAACAAAAATGTAAGTTATGGTACTGTTATGTACAAAAAAGCATCTGATTTCACCGCTATGTTTTAGGAAAGGAAATCAGAGTAATACTCGTATTCAGAGAGATGGATACCTGCTGTAAATCACACGTAATATTCCAACTTGAGGCTCAAGGATTAATAAGGCTTTATGAGCGCCATATTCCAGTGTTGTATTACGTATGAGCTCACGAATTAAAGGATTGCCTAACTTTCTAAATAATTGTACTTGTTTACTTTGATTAAGTAATTGTTATTAATCCTTACATATATTTTACGTGCTTTAAATGATTGTTTATGTTAACCAGAATATTCTAAAACGTAATTTCTTATATTATGTGAAATCTTTAGTAGACTTTGTGGACTCATATTAGTCCTTACAATATGTTGTCAAGTGTTCTAACTTATTTTTGGGAATAGTGTAGAAAATATTATTATACCTCCAGTTTCATATTAATATATTTTATATTTTTGAGTTTCCCCATCTCTGAACCAATTAAGACTTTGGTGCCATTCAAACTTGAAAAAAATGTAACCGATACCTGTGGATGACTAAGTAGTGTAGAATTTAGTCCAATGGTAATTTGTTTTAAATTTTATCATATTACATGTTGGAAAAGAATAAATAAACTGTTACATTCTCTCTCTAAAAACTAAAATTTTTATCTAGACCAAATTCAGATCAAAATACAGCATTATATACATCCATTTTTTCTACTCAGTCTCATTACGCGACATTCTATCTCCACATGTCACCAGGTATTACATTAAGTGCCAGTAAACGTCATGAATGTTATAATGCTCGCTTTGAAATATAATAGTAAGACGTGGTTAACAGTGAGTGACAGACCATAAGTCCACGGCTTAATCGATGCTGTGCTATGTAGTAAGTGACAGTGTATGCCTGTGCTGCTAGTGTGCGCTTTTATTGGTACAGTATAATGAAAAAAGGAGGCGGTCACGAGGACTGCGGGCAGTTGTGAAAATTTAAAAGTGTATTTGAAATTCCAAATTGATTGTAATATTAGAAATATAAATTGCCTAATTTTTTAATAGAGATTTTCTCACATATCGGCATTCCAAGCAACTAATATAAATATGTATGTATATATATATTGACTGCCTCGGTGGCATAGTGGTAGTGTATATCACTGCTGTGTATGAGGTCTTGGATTCGATTTTCCGGTGTTTGTATGACATGCAAAAATAAATAATATAATGTTTAACAAAAAAGATATATAAATATTCTGTCAGTCACTCTAGCTGTTATAATACAAGTTCTGCTTAGTCTGAAGTTAGATGCCGTCGAGTGTCAGAAGTCTGATTAAAAAACAAATTAGGTAAAGCATTTAATGGTTTCGTAAACCACGTACAAAATAAAAATAAGTATTGTATACGAGTATCTGTAGCTAAACTCATATTTATAGATTTATCTCAAATATATATATAAATATATATATATATAAATATTATCACGTTACTGACACAGACCCATAGAATTTTCCCCTACCAAAAATCGATTAACGCGGTCGTCGATTTGATTAATTAAGTTTTCACTTCAAAAATGTGAAAATTTTGTTGGTATATAGTTTTAATTTGCATACGCCCCTCGCAAACGAGGTAGACGGTCAATAAGTAACTGACACCACCCATGGCCACATGCAACTCAAGAGTCAGCTGATCTAACCAGAATCAAGCAGGCGGTAAAAGATTTGGGCACCAGTCACCTTATTCAATCGGTAAAAATTAATAAAATAACTCCTTAGTGTAATTCCATTAATCTAGGTACGATTCAGTGCTGAATACAAGATAAAGAAAAAAGATGATTGAAATATGAGTAGAAAAACTATTCTTATTAGACGAAGGCATCAGGTTCTTTGATTCAATTTACAGGTGCTTTTGTAACCTTTTCTTCGGTACTAGAAGATGTAAAAAGACGCTATTATTAAAATTGAGTTTTCAATTTAATAAGATATGCAATTAACTTGGTAATAGGTTGCTTGCTAAAAATATATGGTGATAAAGAATTTTTTGCGTGCGTTACCCATACGCCCAGTAAAGCAAATATAATACTTATCCGCCCTTTAGCTCATGTACGTACATAGTACGGTCAACAAAAAAAAGGTAAATTTTTCAATTATCAATTTAAAATTACGTTTGCCTTTTTTACAAAAATACTGCAATGAACAATAAATGCAACGCTTAGCATTTATTTATTTTGTAACTTAAATCTGACTACATGGCTGAAATAATGATAGATTATAAAAACTTTGCCTGTAGTATGTTTACTCATAACTTTGGTGTAGTTTTTCTTTATTTAAGCTATATCTGCTGCTGTGTTTCCAAAGCATATCTCAAGTGTATAGGAAATAAAACTACTTGATGGAAGTACATACCAACCAGCAGTAAGGCCAGTTTACCAAACTCTAAAATTGTATAATGTTGTGAAGAAAGCATAGATCAGAACTACTCAATACCGTAAGACGTGTGTGAAGTATAATGATACACGTAGGCATACCTAAAGAAACTTTTAAGATGTGCTTATGTATTCATTACATATATATATATATATACATACCTACGTATGTCTGTGTTTTCTTATGTCAAAAAGTTTTATATCAAATTTAAAGCTGTGTAACTTTTGAAGCAATATTGTGTATTATTAATTTTACTTTAATTTTATTTTATATGTCAGAATTTCTATGTCTAAACAAACATTCATTTAGTCAAATTGCAGTCAAAGTTACTAATTAAATTTTATAAGTTACTCCACACGTGAACCTGTCAAAACGATGCGTGACGAAGTAATCTAACACGAGTTAATAAACTTCTGTCAACATGTGTATGTATTTAAGCTTGTACTCGATTGTCTTTGTATACTCTGTAGTTAAACGTAGCTCATTCTAATTAGATCCATATTGTCATTAGTGTCATTGAAATTAATACCTGTCATTGTCTATCTCAAGATGACGTTAATTAGATGTAACGTAATTTTGAGCTCTACTTGAGTAATATAAAGTTTATAAAGTATAAAATGTTTCAGTAAATTTTGAGGGATATTTAAACAATATTAATTAGGAACGTGTTCTTCAAGTTGCTGGCATAAGAGATCAGAATTGATTACCGAATTAACTTTATAGTAATTATGATTACAGTTATAGCCCGTTCTTTAGAGCACATAACTGGAAATCGGGCTATAAATGTAGTTTAGTTGCTGCAAGTAATTTAAAAATGATTTGGATGAGGTGATATTCGAACCTGTTACGCAGCCCGCAATGATTGTGACAATCAAGATACTATCAAAGAAGGATATTGTCGACGAATAGTTAATCGATAAAGGTTCTGAAATTCTGCTATAGATACTTGTTTTAGTATTTCATTTGAGAAAACGTATTCTGAAATATTTTTATCAGTTCATACTTATATACATACTTATATATATTATGCCATTTAAAACGTACCACCAATATGAATAATGCCAAATCGGGCATTACAAGCCAAAGTTCTAGAAACATCATTATTTTTCTTTCTTATGAATATTGTTACAAAACTGTTGAACAATCTGAATAATTAGAGTATATTAAGCAGGCCGCTAGTATCGTGAATACAGAGATAGAAGAAATATATTTTTTATCTTTTAAACTAACTAAATAAATTTGAAAGTAATGAAGAGCTAGATGAGGTTTAAAATCATATACTGAAGAATTTATAACTAAACGTTACAGATTTTGTTTTGGCTGATTCTTGTTTTAATTGAATAAGTTGTTCTTATGGTAAGCCAATTTAAATTTGAAGGAAGGAATATTCCATTTCCAACAGTGGAAAATTAAGAGATGGAGAATATAGTTTAATATTATTTGTTTTTAGACACATTGAAGTAAGAGTATTTTGTTTCAAATTATCCTTACAATATTCTATCTCATCTTGTCCATATAATATGATCTATACATATATAGTATATTTATACTTTGAAACATTTTGTAAATAATGTGGTATTTCTTAAATACATACACCATAGACTTATTAAAACCAAAGTAGTCAGTACCCGTATAAAGTGTGTCTGAAAAAAGTGGTAATATACTTTCCTTCTAGGTGTCTAAGACACCTATTTGCTAAAGTACTACTAAGTAAGTATTTACTTCACATCAACAGTGATGTAAGTAAGCACAGGCTTACATCCTCCCATATAAATTAATTTTGACGTGTGGTGACGGATTAAGAATACATAGTGTTACCATCCCTATTCATCCTGTAGTTATCGTAAAAGGTGATTAAGGGAACAAAATATGTAAGACAACATCATTATCAAGAAAAGGAAAACTTGAAACAAACCCTATTCCAACCCGTCTGGCCAGCGTTGTATAGCAGGTCAAAACCTCTTTGCTAAGGAGACGCCTATGTCCAGTAGTGGACTGTGAAAGGCTGAAGATAATGAAATTGATGAAATTAATATTAAATGGTTGTGATATAATCTTAATTTTCATATTGGTAAGAATTGTTATCTTATATGCATAAATTAAATTTGTTTGAACCATTTCATATTTAACATTAAACTTCAGAATACAAATTGTTATAATATATTTAAAGAGCATAAATAGAGTTTGAAATATATCGTTACTGTATTACTGATTAAACTGAGAGCGAAGATTATTGAATGCCTACCATGGATCAACAACACTTGCAGATATCGTGTAGCCTTCTACTAAAAGGGGTACCACATAACTCTTTTTGTAATTCTTTACGAGAACTCTATATTCTATAATTTGAATGTTTTTTGTATTTACACAATATACAATAGTTATACAATAACGAAATGAAAACTTTTACGCACAGAGCCCTTTGAAAATCCATTCATAAGGGTAGCTGTAAAGTGAAATCCTAAGTGCACCTAAAACTTTGGTTAGCCGTAAAAACACTATCGATGCTATTGACGTAGCCACTTATTGGTTAAAGAAGCCATGCGTAGTTTTTCTAAAGCAATGTGAAAATCACATTGACTACTCTATAGTGACAATTATACAGTCGAAAATTATAGTAACTCTTGTAGCAGAGAGACCGGATGGCCTCAGAGTAGTAGAGGGTAACAGTGAGATAAAATAAAGATCATAGGCTAACTATGGAACACTTTGAAAAAGCTGACCAATAGCTAATGACTAAATTATGGGCAGTGTTAAATGAAAAAGAATGTATAGTTATATGTTCTGTTACAAAGATATGTTAAAAGTAAGTATATTGTTACTGTGAATTTTTTAAAATGATAGATATTGGATCATTATGAGATAAATTTGAACACAAAATCTGTACTGGTTAATCTTATTTAAATCTGGTAAGAACATCCCTTTGATGTTGATTACAAGTTATGTTTTATTTCTGTTGTCTCGTATCAAATAGAAGTAATTTTTCTTAAAGTCATTAATAATATTCATAAAGCCTTATTAAGGAATATTATAAAGCAAACGGATAATTATAAACCAGAGATGCTTTCTAATAATTTCTCTGCAAATAGGGAAATTCCAATGTTCATATCGAAAATACGTTTCGTTTAAGTTACGTTTGTGGGCTTGAAATGTTATGTTTGTGACTTGTGGTTAATTGAAAACAGTCATTACTAAAGTAAATTACTAGAGGTTGTGGTAACTGTAGGTAGTTTTATGTATTGCGGCATAAAAGAGCATTCATATCTAGCAAAGATAACTATGTTCATATTTTTTATTTGTTATAGTTAAACAGTTATATTAGGTAGTTCAGATGAGTAAGACAAAGGTCCTCAAACACGCGTTTTACCAACGTGCGTTATCACGGGTCTATAGAAACGCGTGTTTTGTTTAAGATCATCTATTTACCTTAAATTCATTTGCAAAATTGCAACTTTCTATGGATTTATTTGAAGAATCGTGTCTATGTGAATAAACCAAATACACTACGTCAACTAAAAGAAAAAAACAGCGAAGAGATGTCGGTGATCCCGTGTTTTCTTTGCCGATGAGTATTCGAAAATTTCGGTGCTCGCTTAGGAGAGTCCAAACGTCGAAAGGGTAGTCATTCAGACGGTTTAACTTAAAAAATATATGTAAAATAAATTCTAATTAATTAGCTTTCTTGTAAATGAACAATTTTTAAATTAAATCAAATAGTTTATTTAATACGATTTTTTCAAATGTTAACTAATTTGTGGCCCAACCTGTTCTATACCAATATTCCATAATATTAAAGTAATGATAATTAATATGTAAGAAACGAACCTCAATTTCTTTAAAAGCAATTTCTTTCTTTTGAACTGTTTTATTTTATTGTTACTGTGATCTGCATTTTCAATACAATAATGGATTTAGAGTGCTTACAGAGTTACTTAAATTTTTGTAGGATTTCGGCCATATTTGTGGAGTTAGCGTGGATAGGTTTGGTGTGGTCATAGAGAAGCAGTGCGCCTTAGCACTATCACGATTGCTCGATGGCGGCAACAGTGTCCTGTGTGTATTTTCAGATCGGTAGGACTCTCCTACAATCGCACGCTGGGCGCAAATGTACACAGTGCAATAGTTTATGTTTACCTACTTACTAGCAATAGATTTAAGTCAATTTGCATACTAACTAGTGAGGTTCTAAATACCAAAATAAAAATTATTGTTATTTCCTTTACTACAGTTATATACATACTTAAATACATAACAAATAAAAGCTAAAAAACATGTTTAAAAATGTAAAAAAAGAATAAAAAGAGAAAAGTTTTTAAAGATTTCATTTTTCTGGTTATTAATATCATTATTAAGTGGAATCCTCACTTTAACAAATTTTCCAGGTTTAGTTATATTGTCGTATAATATTGTGTAGACTTAAAAATATTATTCCCTCTACTATTATCTAATAGCAAAATTATCAAATACGAACAATGGAAACCCTGAATTTCAAAAGTTTCTCTACAAAATAAATGATAATATGATACTTCTCAATAAGACATTAAAATATCTACCATGAAGTCCAATAAGAAACAGAAATCGACGCGATATTCAAAACCTTTCTGTACATTCTATAATATTATTTATATGTATTGGTGTGTAGGCGTTCCCTTAGAATCCATTGTTGCAATTTCGTCCCACACACTTGTAAGCCACGATTCAATAAGGCTCAGGAGATTTGGGCCGTATATAGGTTAGTTTTGATTTAATACGGAACTTTGCCTTCCACTGTACTTGGTTATTCTTTGAAAACAATTTATTAATGCAAAAATAATGTATTACTAAGGAAGAAAATCACTGTAATTATTTTTGAACCACATATAAGTTTTTTTAAAAGGGAATTAAAAAAATATTAAAGAGAAAAATACTTTTGCAGCACCTAGAGCGCGATCTATCTGGCTTTTAAAATGAGGACAAAGAAACGGTAGTTATCGTGATTAAAACAACGGTTCCGACCACCTTAAGTAAACCCAGTATATATTTGTGCCGGGGCATTGTTCTCCCATTTTACATTTACGCATGATAATGTACTCTAAGCCAATTTCACCCAGTTTTAACGAAGGCCAACCAACTACTAGTGCAAAAGTGTGTGCGTAAACACAATAGCACTCTCCGGTTCCTCACTCTCATAATCCAATGGAACGGCTACACGACCGGGGAGAGATCACGCTCAGTACCGTCCAAGTCGCATATGCTAACCGCCGGAATAATAAGAGTCACACATAACTTTAGGTCAACAGTCCAACAAAAGGCTTTTATCCTTTTGTAGTTTTATATAAATAAAGCGAAATAATACTTTCTTCATAAAATCTACGAATACTTTCGTAAAATTACTGCTGAATACAATTTGTCAGCAACCAGTAGTTAAAAATATACTAAAAGAAATTATTTCTATTTATTTTTAAATGCCTATAATATAATATATACTGGTTAAAAATCACCTTCCTTTTGAATTAAAAAAAGAGATAATTTGTGATCAATAAAGTTCAATTTCATCTTTAAATAGTAGTGCGTATAAATTCCAGACGTGGAGTTCACTGAGATGACATCAATTACTTGCGATGAACATGGAAGATTCTCTCTCGAGTAGAACAATGAGCTTTATGTGAATAAGATTTATGGGTGAGATCATTACGAGCTGTGAGTACGTAAACAAGAACCTGTGGTACTATAATCCTCAGCTCATAAACCAGAATGTGTGTGTACATGACATAACACAACATATGCGGTAAATAGTATTATAATATTGTGGTTGTTTCATTAGACTTTTCAATTATTTGGTTGAGATTACAATTTATTTATATTTATAATAATTTTAATGCATGTAATAATAACTTGACCTGTATCATGTATCCACAAACCTATTTATAAAAAGATTGCTTTTAGTCTTGCAATGGAATTTAATCTACTAAGAGTAGTGATGAATTTAATTATTTCTAACTCTTTTAAATAATTTCTGATCAGCATTTTCATTAAATTTTAATATTCTAAGATATTAAATGTCATTTCCCCAATTACTGCCTCAACTCAACAGTTGAATAATAATGGCGATAAATAATAATCTCATCAAATAAAGTGATAACATTCAGGAAACATTACGTACCTAATGGAAGATGGTGTTAGGACCTTATACCAAAAAGAATGAGACGTTTGATTAAAAGATTTTTTTGTTATAATGATTAGTATGATTTTAATTTAGAGGGGTTTTTTCTTGCTTTGCTTATCTGACCTCAAAAAAACTTGAAATGGATAGTACAACAAAATAGTAAAACTAAATAAACTATCGCATTAACTATATAACATATAATTATGTTTAATATTTATCGTAAGAGCGTCAATTTTCGTAATTCTATAGCCCCTTTTACCTGGTATTTACAAGGACCCTGTATGAGACTTTTAGGAATAAGACGTGACCTTTCAAGAAATTCATACGTCTCCAGAGTATGAGGTCTCACCACAATAATTTGCTACCAAATATTTCAGAATCTGTATTGTGTTTATAATGGCATGTCGCACCGCAGAAATATAACAACAATAATAGCTTCACACATCTCGTCTCTCGAATATGATATCTTTTGTTCTAACATCATAAAAGTTTTTCTTTTTATATATTAAAAGCCTGCCAAAGTGAGTCTACTCTGCCTGATGGAAAGCATGAACAGAATTCAAGAGTTGTGGTCACCATACTCATTGCAAATGCAGACAATGCGGTATGGTGACTCACACTATGGCGGCCTAGTGAGATGCTTTTTCACGCCCTGCTCGGGGACGTAAAAGGTATGACAGTCATCGTGGCAGTGTAAGGCTCATACACCCACCACGGTAACTGTCACCCCCGTATTCTTTATGTGCTAATACAAACATTACATTTCTTTTATGTACTTTATTGACGGACCTGTTGGTCTACTGGTTAGTGATCCTGACTGCTAATATAGACGTCGTGGGTTCGATGCCTGCCCAAAAATAACTATCTGTGTTTGGTGTGTCTGAGTATAATTTATCCATGATATTTAGGTATTTCGAGATTTATAAGCATATTTATCAGCAGACTGGTTACAAGAGTATAGGCTTTGCCTAGTTTAGGAACAGATGACCGTATGGGAGATGTGGGACGATAAAAAAATATTGAACACGTACAAAAGAGTTTAATTGAAGAAAATGTGAGAAGAGAAAGAAAAGTGCAAAGAGTGGGTTAAATATATTTATATTGTGTATTATATACTTGTGTTCGTAAGTGTTTTTCACACATCCATGTCATGAAGGCACTATCAAGAACGGGTGTTCTTGAACATATGATCAACTATAACCTTGTTCCACTTTCAATAGCTGGAGTAGAAACAATTACGTAATTGGCAGAAAAAAGAGAAGTAACAGGGTACTATAGATAGACAGTACGAAAGGCAAGTGAAAACAAAGAAAATACTTATATCCTTATGATGAGGGATGTAAGCAATAATAGAAGATGCTACAGCAGTTTGCATATTTTTAACTTAACCTTGTCCTAGATCTCTAACTAATTATTTACCTGCTGATGTAGTTACTTAAATTTAACATTATTTTAGTATCACTGTACATGAGAGGCCTATGTTCAGCAGTGGACGTCTTCCGGCTGATTATGATGATGATGATGATGATGTACATTATAAAAAGTCAACAAGGCACAGTAATCTCTATAATGATATATCTAAATAATTTACTGTCAGTACAATTTTTATAGCTACGTGATTACTAAGTAGTTTGTATTTTAAGCTTACAGTAAAATAATATTAAAATATTTGGAATAGAATAAAGTACATAATCAATTTTGTAAAAGACGCATTTAGTCTAAATGAGTTTCTTACCTCTTTTTTTGGATCAAACGTGACTATTTCCAAAACAAAGATCAGATCTAATAAATTCTTATTTTAATAATACAAAATTCTCACACTTAATATAAAGAACGGAGAAGTGTGTTATAAACTAAAAACGGAAACTATTTCATAAATTGTTACCGGATCGCTCGGAAAATGTTCTGCTCTCTTGAGCTGAAGCGTGATATTGTATATCCTGAGAGTTTATCTCTAAAGTAAATACTAATTAAATCTCAGATTAGGGTCGTTTTCTCGCGCGTGATTATTTCTTATTTCATGTTGGTAACTTTGAAAATGACGAAATTTCATGTAACTGTTTGTCTCTTATTGTATCCCCTTAGGGGTGAGATTTCTAAAAATCCATTCTCAGTTAAAGATTAGTTGTTAAAAGTTAAATTGCACAAATAAGTTAATAAAATAGGTAACTGGATGAGATTAGTAATTTTATACGCACGTGTGTAGATGAACACGGATCTGAAAAGTTAGTTACCTAACAACCATTAAACTTGATCCCTGATTCATTATAATATATCAAAACACATACATCAGTATTCAATAACATTGTATTTACTACGGACTAGACTCTGTTTTCTTTTTCAGGCTCTGATATAAGAAGCCCCTATAGGTACGAACTGAAGTTTTTATAGACTTTATATCACTAGGTATTGGTCTCAGTGTTGCTCGTAAGTCTCAATTTAAGTATATCCACGTAAAGTAATATTAGGCCTTTCTAAGAGAAATCGCCAGAGTCATTCTAGGATATTTTAGTTGAATATTTTAGGTATCACACAATATGTCAAGTATCATCTTTTGTACATCATATTTTTACATGATCGTCCTCATTTTTGCTGAGTGTAATCTTCAAATTTAGTTATTACGTTTAAATTTCTCGAAATGAACGCTACATTAGGTAAACTTAAACTAAAGGGTAAATATATAACCCTAAAGTTAAGCACAAAGTCTTTAATAAATTATGGAAATTTAATTGTCAATTTATTTTGTAGAAGTTACTCTTGAAGATGGAATGCTAAAAAATAATATTCCTAGTTAAATTGTATTTTACTGAGATACAAAACAATTATCTAAGAATATTTTTATAAATTTGCATACCACTGTCAACCTATACGTACTCTCTAATTCAAAAACTATAAAAAAAAGTTTTCTCGCGCCTTCACTCACTTCACTAAATATTTTATATCTATAGTTTTTGATAATTCGAAACTTAAAATTGATAACAAAATTTAATTTGGAATTTTTGTATATTAGCCCTAAAATATACTTCAACCAGTCACTAACATAAAATAATATAAATATAAAAATAATATAAGTAACATAAACAAAAATACAATTCGTCTTGCCCAAAAAATTCGATGACTTCCAGCCCGTGGAGCAGGTTTGAAAAGGCTACAGTGCCGTGGACCACATACACACTCTAAGGTAAATAATCGAAAAGACAGAGGAATATAACCCAGCTCTCTATCTAGTGCCTTGCCTAGTGTAAAGCTTTCGATACCATCGAGAACTGGGTTGTCTTGGAATCCATGCAGAGATGCCTAGTCGACTGCCGATATGTCCAGGTGACGAGATGCCTCTATGAAGCTGCTACAATTACCGTGCAAGTACAAGAAAAGAACACAAGACCAATCCAATTGCATTGTGGGGTAAGACAGGGAGATGTTATATCTCCGAAACTATTTACCAATGCATTGGATGACTTCTCAAAACGCTCGATTGGAATGGACGGGGAATCAATGTCAATGGCCGATATCTCTTACATCTGCAGTTTGCAGACAACATAGTCATCCTGTCGGAGTCTCTGCATGATCTGGAAGAAATGCTGAATAGTCTGGATGATTCTTCAAAACGAGTGGGGTTGGGGATTAACATCGAAAAAACAAACATCATGCATAGTAGGCATGTACCCCCGAGTCCCGTAACAGCAAATAGTGCTGCTATCGGGGTTACGCAAGAATACATCTACCTTTGGCAAACTATTAAATTTGGCCGGCACAACTTCGATCGGAGGGCTGATAGGAAGATTCGTGTGCGCTGGGCAGCATACAGAGAGTTCTTCTTCAAGTCGCCGCTTCCATAATCATTAAAGACCAAAGTATTTGACTAATGCATCCTACCCGTAATGACATACGGGGCCGGGACGTGGACACTCACCATTGGATTGGTCCACAAGTTGTGGGCCGACCATGACTCCAGATGAACCTATGGTCGTTGGAGCCGAAGTGTACTAGAGTGAAGACCATGATTGGGCAAATGTAGTGTAGGGCGCTCTGTGGCGCGATGGACTGACGACTTGAAGAAGGTGGCTGGCAGCGGATGGATCCGAATTTCCCAAGACCGGGATGGTACCGCTCCTTGAGGTAGACCTTCGTTCAGCAATGGACGACGATAGATTGATTTGAAAGAAAAACATTAATTCAATGCAAAATTTTTACTAGTGTTTACTCAATAATATGGTGAAGTGATGACTTGCATAAGATGGCTGGCAGGAGCTGGAAGTGAAAAGCCGAGGATCCAAACAAGTGACTTGCAATTAGAAAGGCCTATATCCAACAGTGGACTGTGATAGGCTGACGATGAATCAAAAATATGTAATAAAGTAAGTCACGTATAATAATAGTGAGATTATTACCCAAAAAATATCTATGTTTAAACTGCTATTTGAACTTCCTGAAAAGAAAATTTAAATAATTACAACTCATGACGTAAGTATTAATAGAGTTGACTTACCTATAAAGATATAAATGCATATGACGTACATTATTGGTTAAAGTCGTAAGGTTTTTTTTTTTTATTGAGAGCCTGCCAAAGTGGTTCTATTATGCCTGATGAAAATTATAAATAGAAATTAAGAATTGTGGTCACCACATTCATTGTGAATGAAGACAATACAGTATGGTGACCAACATTATGTTGGCCTAGTGAGATGCTTTTTGACACCTCATTTAAGAGACCCGGAATCTTAGTGAGAGGAAAACACGAGCGCTGGTAGCGATTTCCAGGTTTTGACTGATTTGGACAAGAAGGAAGATTCGAACCGTTTTATTCGGGAGCATACTCGTGTCTCTTCCACTCCAAAATGGTGGCTTCCAAGGCCATCACGTGATGTCCTGTAGAGGAATGCTGCAGGTGGGACCTGTTGCAAGGGATATGCATACAGAGGTTTATGTTGTTATGGTATGGAAGTGAAAATGATCAAATGAGTTATCTGAAACACTGACTACTATCAACTATTTATGAGTGGATTGTTTAAAAACATTTAGATTCCTTGGTTTGGGCACCGGGAAATTCTCACATTCGATGCAAAAATAACGAAAATAATTGCTTAGCACCGATCAAATTTTTATGGAACTATGCTGTCATTCTTGTAATGCTCTATTTTTACAAAAAAAACCCAAACCTTAGAAAAAGTAAACAAAAAATTATTGATGTCATTTTTCTTTACTATTCATTCACTACTTTTTATCTAAGATTTTGTCAATTATGAAAAGTGTAGAATGATTTTATTCCTGTTTTATTCTAAACATGAAATTACAAGAAACAAATGCTCATATTTTTTTGTATGTCCTTTAGAATAGCTGTTATATAAAACCTTTATGTATCCA
This sequence comes from Hypercompe scribonia, assembly GCA_949316085.1. NCBI lineage: Eukaryota > Metazoa > Arthropoda > Insecta > Lepidoptera > Erebidae > Hypercompe > Hypercompe scribonia. The sequence continues at coordinate 8,598,658 of OX438981.1, read as the reverse complement.
GTGATAAAAATAATTACAAGTCGTTCGCTTAAAAATGGTTGCGACAGTAAACTAAATCATTGGCGTATTTCCATTTTTACCTTACACTTTTTCGGGCTCGTTATAGTTCAAGCGTAACAAAATTTACGACCACGCCTCAACAGAAATGTAGACAGAGGTTTACAAATTACGTGCCATTATTGAAGAGACATTACTTGAGGACTTATATAGCGCAATAGAGAATACTTTTTTCTATAAGATCTAGCTATTGATCAACTATCTCAGATTGACGCCATTAATAGTTAGAACCCTGCGAACCTGAATTATTTCACAACTTAATCATAATATATAAATATATAATGTTAAAACTTAAAGAGATTGCAATAGTTAGAGATAATACTCGTCATGAATTCTGATAGCGTAAACTGACCAGAGCTATAATAGCCAAAATTTTTTTAAAATCAAGGTATGTTCAGTAGTAAGTATATATATAAGTAAACAAAATTTGACATAAAACAACTGATGATGTATATCGGGAATCGAACCCAAGACCTACTAGAAAAACTTGCAAATTCATTACTAAATAACTCTTCTTGTTCACCAAGAATTAAGATAATATAAGGAACCAACTAATCAAGTACTAAGTTGTAACTAACCATTTGTAGCTTTTATTTATTTTCTGTTTTCTTTTGGCGTTTCTTTTACTTTTTTTATGAAATCTCAGCTTCAGTATATAGACATACCGTATCTGATATTATCTCACAGATCCCCAAAGGAGACAATAGATGTGTATGGTATTGGAGATAAAGTTCGTATTCTATCCATATTAGCTTTGTTTGTCTCATATATTAAACTTACGGATTGTTTGTGATAGTTTTGACATTCGTAATGTTCTATTCCAACATATTTATGCTTCTCACATATACACACTAATTTCTTAAGAGTAAACTTTATCATAAACTTATATCTGTCTGTATTATTAATAACATATATTCTTTGATCAATTTATAGTCTATAGCAGCTTAACCATATATTAAATACTTCAGATCTTTATAATAGTAAAATAGTAAATTATTATGATCATATATTATATTTACTTTGGAGAAGCCCGTGTTCAGCAGTGGACTATGATATACTGACAAAGATGATACTTGATACTCTTAGTATCCATAAACGCGTAGGTCATTACTATCTTCCAAATTCTGTGATGTGGTAGATCTTTACGACGAGGTTCACATACGGAAACCATTTTTCATCATGAGCAGTCAAAATCATTATTTTAATATTGTCCTTTGATCAAGAAGTATCTACATTACTGTGTCTTAATGTATCCTAAATATCACGTCTTGAAATCTCTAACGTTACCACGTGACTTCTCCAAGTAGCCACCTCAAACAGTATACATACTTCTTCTCTACCTTTTGTATCTTTTATAATATACAATAAATCAAATTTTGTTACCTTTATATTCGAGTTATTAAATTTCAAGTATTAGACCGTTTCAAATTAAATGTAATAGCGTTATACTTTGTACAGCTGCTTCTGATTTCGAAGAACAAAAGATTACAATGTCATAAAGTCAACCGTTGTAATATTATTTTAATTCCCACATAAAGCCAACGCCTTAAATCGAGAATTACTTGCGAATATTCTGAAAAGTGACTTCAATATTGAAGTAGCACTCCTTTTCATAACTTAGTTTCTGAGACACGGGTAGAATACAGAAATTTGCTTGCAAGTTTCGAACAACTTACATTTTTAATGGCTTTATTGATTGCGGTAACTTTGTTCGCTTTTTCTTAAAAACGAGCCTATAATTACTAACATTTTCTTATTTAAAGATAATATATTTGGTATTAAGTTTGTGTAAAGTTTTATAGAAGTTTTTTAATCTAATTTGCTATTCTTAGTGTATCTGTTTATAAATATACTATGTATTAATGGCGTATCTATGCATACTTAACTGTATATGTTTGTATGTTGGTGTATACAGTACCTATGTGTGAGTTACTGTGTATATTGTGTAGTAACCAAATCTAGTAATCTGTATTCTAAATTATGTATCAATTTTAACATTTAAATACATATCTCCTGGACCGGTTTTACGTAATTTCTATAACTCCAAAGTTGACTGGTATACCCGCAAATAAACATAAAGCATTTTATAAATCAAGGAGCATTTTCAAATTATCTAAATATATAATTTCATGATTTTATTCAAAGGATAAAACAAAGCATAAATTTGTCGTTGTGAAACTAATTACACAAAAGAAATAAATGTACTTGTATTAATTTTAATGATAATGAAGTGCTTTCACGCATCTTCAAATTTCATGTATGCTCATCATGAACACGATAAAAATAACAATACACCACGACATCCTACTCAAGCACGTCCCCCGCTTCTGTCGGAAAATGACACCGTTTATATCATCCATTTACCCAGAGCCATCAAGCAACTAAATATATCGCCCTGGTTTCTTAATGACGCTTGTAGACAAAACAGCTTTATTATTCTGCTTAAAATGACTTAGTCCTATGTTTTCATACATTACATTCTAAATAACGACATTCTAGCTCGGATAAAGCTGTAATTTATATTTAATATACGAGTACCTAGTTTTTTTTATCATCTTGACTAGGATACTAGTTCCAATAAAGTAATTGGTTTATAAAATACTGTACATCAGGTTAAGAAATATTTTTTTATTAATATGTTCAAATTTTCATGTTAGTACTGATTAAATAAAATAAGAAAAGTGGCCCTTTTGCACAACAGGTACAATAATTCAATATAAATTTTACGGGACATTATTATCACACAAAATATCTTATAAACTGTTATGAAATACTGCCATTTTTCTTTATCATGTTTACGTGTAGACAATATCCTTGGCTCTTTGTGCACACGTACGAGTACGTTGTAACTTTTTTATTCGTAATAAGCTCGTGTTTATCTCATTACGACGTGTTCTACGATGGTACTTACACTGGATACTTGGCTCAAAGATATTATTGATTTACGTGTTCTACAAAAGGTGAGTTGTAGTTTTGAAGGGAACACCATCCGAATAATACTTTTAGCCTAATATCACAAAATAAAATAAAGAAGTGTACGCATTGTATTCATATCCGACCTTATGAAATAAATTTTGGCAACATAAAATAGAACATCCAACTGTCCTTTTTTACGGCTTAATATTATGCACAATAATAGACAAATGTACTTATACGAACGTTCACGACACGGACAAATGCTATAATACAACCAAGTAATAATCCTAAAAGTACACCAACACGTCCTTTTAGATTGTAACTTTGACATTTTGGTATTTTGCACCGCCCTAAGACTATTAAATATTAATTTTGCGGCGTGCAAAGTTGTGTTAAATTTTATATGGATCAATAAAATGTGGTATGAAAGTTTAAGCATTGTTTTAAGATGAGAGATTATATCTCAAAGATAACGTGACATTGGAATATTGTATGTCTTATAAACTGTCGAAGTTTGATTTTGTCTTTTGTCAAGGAAACAAGTGCAGAAGAAAGTTTATTTGGCAAATGATTTTGACAATTCTCAGAAAAAAAATGTCTCGAGCTAGATGGTTTTAATACAATGAACGAATTATTCTGCAGAATTCCTATTACTTGTCTAGAGTGGTGCCACTACAAAAATCAATAGAAATAATCTGGCAGATTCTACTGTTTAATTTGAATCACGCGTTTTAATTGTATCATGTAACGGCATGTAATTAATTAAGAGAAATTCAATTTTCAAATTTAGAGTATACCATTATAATCATGATAGACCTTAGATAGTATATAGATGCTAGATTATGATATTTGAAGCAAGCGTTACAAATATCTGGCGTCCTTATTGGCAATAACGTAACATAGCTACTGCCATGCTGTCACATAGTCTATAACACGACCGTTTACATAGGCTTAGCGCTAGAAAGAAGATTTTGGTCTATTATACGATGCTGGCCATACGATTTGGTATAGAATTTGTCACAATTTTTCCTTTCCTTGGCAGTGCTGTTGCAAGTAAATCTTTTACAGGTATTTTTACGCATCGGACTTTACAACTCGAAGGCGCCGGCATTTTCTAAGACTCACTCTGGAAAGAAATGCCGGAACAAACCACAGAGATCTCCTTTTTTTAAGTCCATAAACATTGATTAAATAAAAATTGAAGCGACTACAGTGTAGAGTCTAGGCTCTTGAAAATAGAACCATAGTTATGAATCGGTCTGCCCATACAGATGATATACGAGTGATTGTCATCATGTTATCTAACTATTATTAGTCAAGATTAACGATTTAAAACGCTGTATTATATAACACTTTATTTAGTCGAAGGATAAAATATTTAAAAGCGATTTAGTTATGTCTTTTAGCCCTATAGTTACAGCCACAATTTAATTTGTGTAAGTAAATATATTACAAACAACGTTTTATCTTCTTTAACAAGCAACAACTTAGAAATATCTTCAAAATAAAGTAAGTCAAAATAGAGTTTTCCGGTCTCTGAAAACGTACTGAACCGTGAGAAGGTCAACAAGAATAACATATTTGAAATATAGACATTCCAAATGTATACACTTGAACGGTTGGGAACCAGAGAGCAGCAAAAAGAAACAATTGACCATTTTATTTATATTCGGACCTTCTTAGCTAAATAAAAGAATGATGTTCTCAATTTTTATGCTCCTATGTAAATAATGGCGTCGCTTTTTGGTACTAACATCATTTTTTGCTTGTACATAAGAATAGTGTTACTTAATAGTGGTACAGTATGCTGTGTATTACAATTTATTCTCATTGAAATGTATTGAATTATTAAAACTTCTTCAATTTCTATCAAAAACAATCACAAAAAGACATAATAATATACTCATCTTTATCTTCAAAGAGTCAAGTCTCCTTTAACTAATAGGGGGCAAGTTAAACTTACAGTTTGAAAGAAACCTATATATACATACCATGAACATTATAAAGAAAATGAACAATAATTTTAAGAAAATAGTCATATTGTAGAGAGACGGGTTTCATGTCCCTCCGACACAAAAGGAGGATCCTCCAACCAAGCGAGGTAATCATGCCTGGCGGGCCACGGCCCAACGGTTCATGTTGGAATGTTGTATATATGTCAATTGTCAAGAGAATCTCTATTTCGTGATACAGGATTAGTAGTTGCTTCGTAATTCAATATACTCCGTAATTCGATGTATCTTCGCTAGATGGAGCTGTTGTATATTTGTTGTTTATGCTGTATATGGAAGTCACAACAATATATTTTTACGTTAAACTATTTTGAATTTTGGTTGTATTTGTTAATTGTAAATGCATTTTCTAGCAGAAATACAATTATTTTATGTTTTATTGTATTTCCCACACAATTTTCAAACATGATTACAATCTTATTTTACTTATTAAATACGATTTAATCAAAGTCTAACAGAAAATAGTACATATATATTATATAGGAGTACTATGAAAGAACAGACTTATGATACAGTATCTACTGCAGAGTCACCTAAAAACTCAATCACCTGTCATTTATCTTAACAACTTGAGGTTTTTTAGCATAAAGGAAGAATACATTTTCTTTTTATTTGTTTATTTTGTTTCTTTAATCATATGTACATGAATCGCAAATATAAGCGACGTTCAGCAGTTTGCAGAAATGGAATCCACCAAGTTAATTTATATGAAAAAAACTCTTAAAGAGAAACCTGCATAAAGTAAAATGTAAATTTTAAATAAATTCATCGCGACTTTAATAGAAAAACTTTGTTTATTAAGCTTTTTCATACTGGTTTGAGTTAGCAGAGTGTACACTATAGAAAAGTACACAAATTCTGTGTTAGTGACATGTGAATATTATATGGTGTATTTATTATTTATTAATAACTCAACTGCAGAGTTGAATGAGTTGGTGTACTTTTGCTACATACGAGTATACTATGTTAAGAACCTGCCAAAGTGACTCTACTCTGCCTGATGGAAAGCATGAATAGATCCAATAGTTATAGTCGCCATACTCATTCCAAATGCAAACAATGCAGTATACCAACACTATGGCGGCCTAGTGAGATATTTTTTCACACCTTACTTGGGGACGTAAAAGGCATGACTGTCATCGTGGCAGTATAAGGCTCACAATGTTACCACGGTAACTGTCACCCCTGCACCAACGGGGCTCTGGTCTTGCACTCACAAACAAAACACCATAGCACGGATACCGTTACTCTCAATTGATCTTCTGTGAGAGGATAGTATTATCCCGGTTGAGCTCTCCTGTTTGACAACAAATGAATAGCTATTAAAATCAATTTACACCCACCTGGTTACCAGATGAAATATATTTTTTTACATTTTATTAATGAAGGAACATGTATGTATATAATAGCTTGAATATCGCAAAACTGTCATGACTTATTTTTAATAAAATTAATTTTAAGAACTTTTTTTGATTTTTTTACAGCTGAGTCTATACCATTATATTTAAATTATTTTTATTTTTACAATTATCTTTATTTCTACATTTTCGATTGGTTATGAGCTCAGTGTAGTCTATATTTATTTATCTGTCCCGACCTACTGACCAAGCACCTTTGCATATTCTCTGAACACAAAATGAACATTTGGGACTAAGTTTGGTTATCAATAGTGTGAAGATGATGAAAAAAAGTGACTGAAAGTAATTTAATGGAAAACAATTGTGACAGTTACGTGGTGGGCAAGCCATCATAGATATGTTCATCAATTAATAAAATGTTAAAAAACATGTTTCATCTTGTTATCAGATGGGTGTACGTCGATTCTCACCAGCTCTTGTACTATACTCAAAGGATGGACCACTGCAGTTTAAACTATGAGCAATACACCAAGCAAATGTGGCAGAGCTAACGTAGGTATTAAGTCTGCAGGCGTGCAAAATAACAAAAAATGAAAATAAATTAAATTAGGTGCTTCACCTCAGCAAATATTGACTACATTTTCAGCAACTCTAGCTGTCAGCAATATTCCCTAATAGATGTATTAAGGCCAATAACCAAAATATTATTTTATATATTTATAACAAAACTGATTTATTTCAACGTCATTCATTTTTTTGTATCCTGCAATGTGAACTACGTGAAGCACATGCATGCATTTTAAACATCCTGATAACTGTACCTTTAGGTACTAAATTACGTTGGATATCAATTCCCACCCCAAATCAATATTAAATATCAGCAGTGAGGAAACCATCTGTCAAAATTATTATAAATCACTCTTATATTTTTACATAGCTCGTATGCATTCCATACGCGATCGTAATAAAATTCCATAGCAAATGCCAACCAGAATAACATGAGCCCAGTGAGGGTAATTAAATTTTCACTGTGCTTGTTTAACATTTACAAAATGGTTCAAATTGTTGGACGCCTACTGAGACTATCAATTCTCATGATTTATCATAGCTTATTTGTCAAAAACTTACCTATAAATCAGTACATGACCTAACGCCTCTAGAATAACATCCAGGTATTCGTAAAATCAGGTTATTGTACATGAAAATATGTAGGAGTAGATTTACTTCACATAATCTTCTATACATTGCATGGTTAAGTAAACAAGTTTTCTACTATCGTATGCGAAATTATCCTACTGTACCTATTGAACCCTATTGAATCCAATGTGATATGACATTACTCTATGAAATATTTTTTCCATATGCGCTCCCGCTTGTCTACGCCGTAGCTGGGCGTAGCTTACGCTACAGCGTAGATTACATATATGTCACATCTTGTAACTTGCAACATAATAACCACACTCTGATCATTTTTTTATGACTATTAGCTATAACCAAATGTAACTCTAACTTTTTTCGTCTAATCAATAAAAAATTCGTCTTGAACAAAATCGATTATTTTTTAAATGACTAATTGATCATTTATTGACATTATAAAACGAATTAAGCTTTTTTGGTATATTAACACCAATATAGTACTACTATAAGATTCATAAATTATTTAAGCCGTATGACAATAAATTAATGGTCTTTGCTCATTTACTTAAGTAACTACCAATAAATTAGAGTGATGTAATTATCTTAAGCAGTAATGGAATTGACAAGCGATAATGGCTATGGTTGTATTTATCATAGAAGAAGTCAAGTACATGGTGGGTTATTAATTATGATTATAATTTACTGAATGGATTAATACAGTACTCCTTTTTAAAGTATATAAAATTTAATGAATTTTGAAAATTTTTAAACATTATTATGGTAAATTGAATACTTATTTTTGTGGTGACACCTGAAACTCTCTAGACACAGCCACATCTTTTAAATAATTCTGATTATTATCATTTAAGCGAAAAAAAAGATCATTGTTTGATATACATTTCCGCTAAAATTCTTCATAACAACTGATTAAAAATCTTATAAAGAAATCAATTTCTAATGCCTTAGAAACACATAATAAAGGAGAAAAAATAACCATAGCAACAAGAAAAAGAAGTTAAAATTATTTTTCACACACAGTTTTTTTTGCTCACACTTGTATTCTTGCCTGTTCCCCAACAGTGTATATAAAATTTCATGAGAGGAGAACCAATGAATTCTCATCACAATAAACAAAATTGTCTAGTTAAAATATTTATTAGAATAAAACAAAATATAACATAATACAAATTAATATAAGTTGTTATCATATTCACAAGTACAATGCCGTACATTTTTAATATAAATCATTGTATTTTGTCACTCACTATTACGAACTTAAGCCCTAAGTCCCCTGACTGTGGACCAGATATGAGCATATGATCAAACTAGGTGCTCCTTCGGGACAAACATTTAGAATTTATGTTGATAATATTAGACTAATTTTATATGACGGGAACGATTATATTCTCCAGACAATTAAGTTTTGTGCGCACAATGTTTGTTTCAATAAACTTTTAAAGCTTATGAATATTCAGTAGCTATATTATTGTGAGTGTGTTAGGGTAATGAATTGATAATAAATTAAATCTTTATAAATGATATAAAAAAATAATATTTTTAATTAGCGAGCTATCATTATCCACTATGCTTTGGCACAATGGAGAAAGGTAATCTTGGGACCAAGTATAGAAAAAATAAGACCAAATGTTACAGTTTGGTGGTAAAACATGTACATGAAGGAAACTTTGTATGTAACTTAATCTTGGCATTAGTAATAAATATCTACCGAGTGCTAGCAAATTTAGGAGTTATACCCCTTCTTGGAGGATATCAACAGTGTGGAAAATTCTAAAATATTTCACAAACGAAGCAAATGAGGTTTCATTTTCTATTTAACTTTTTATAGTGAATTGAATAATACGATACCCATACTATAGTATTAATATTTTGCGAGATTTTAGGGAGTTTTGTGGAAGCAAAAAAAAACGAAAAAACACGTTTACATTCTACAGTTTTGAATAATATTTTTTTATCCTCAGTACAGTGAAAGCGATGAAGTGGATGTAGGTAAATGATGAAAAATAAACAGTGATAGGGATGCAGTCAGGTCAGATTACTGTTTTATTATTGTGATAGAGCTATGCCAGGTAAGGAAACCATAGAAACAATAAATCAGTGAATTTTTATTTCTTCACATATGTGGCACTAAAATTATTAACGTCGCTTCTGAGTTGGAAGCTTTACTCTCTACTTCTGCAAGTGCAGTACAACGTTCTTTCAAAACATATCAGCAAGTGTAACAATGGCTGAGAAATAAATTGAATCCTGAACAGTGAGGTTGTACTCGATAAGATGTTGATATGTTTCCTAATCACACTAACATTTTTTTTAACCTTTGGAACCTTTGGACCGTCACCTCACCGGGGCTTGCAGCGGGGTGGTGTGTCGGAATCGGACCGATTAAAACCACACGGTGTGCCACTCTGTGCCTAAGATCTCGTAGCGATGCTGGCTCCACCCAAATTGGGCAAGAGTCGCCCAAGGGCAGCGCCGACCAGCTTTGGAGTAAGCTGTCGGAAGTGCTCGTCGAAGAGCTATCTGCCGTCGAACATCAGGCCCAGGTACTTCATATGGGCCTGAACCGGTACTAGGACCGAATTGACTACGATGGAGGCGTTAAATTTTATTGGCACGTATTATGGTTTTTGTATATTTACTAAAGTTATTACGTGTGCGTCTGATAGTCAGCATCTCATGATGAGGAGCCAATGGTAGAAGATACAATTTTGTAATAGTTAGGAGTTAGTGAATAATTCTTTGAATATTATATGTATATATATGTTACCTTTAGTTGTATTCTTTCAAGTTATTCAAGTTAACTGATGATAGCAAATACAACTCTTTAATGGTTAAGAGTTTCAGGATAATTCTTTCAATATTATATGGTATATTTATTGGCAGGAAAGGGTGAAACAAAGATTCGAGGTGTCTTTTTTTTAAGTCCATGAACAACGTTAAATAAAATATAAAACTATACCAGTACAGTGAACGTTCGAATTGGACTTTTGAAAAAAAGGAAATAATTTTGACTTGTACTGTCCATACAGAAGGCAAACAAACCCCAGTAATCGCGAACCCAAACCGTCATTAGTCAAGATTAATGAGCCGAAGCCCGACACTACCGACACCAGGACAGTTGGTTAGACCGTGGAAATACTTAAAACCACTCAGAAAGTTACTAAATATAACCTAAAATTGCAAGCCTATACTCATATTTACATACACAAAACTCACTATGCAATTCAACTTAAAATGAAAAAAAAAAAATACATTAAAAACAAATGAAATACTTCATACAATACATACAAAATACACTAAATAAAATGTCTATCACTTTCGAATACGAGTATAGCATCAATGATGTAACTAATGATAATCTGCAACTATACAAATAAGCCTTTTCACAAAGTTTTTATTTTATTAAGAGCTTAAATTTATTAAAACTTATTCTTGAAATTTACTTGGTATTCTTTTGTAGAATCACACATCCTGACATTGAAAAGACTTGCAAATTTTTTTTAGTCTACTCGTTAGTAACAGGAACTTATCTTTATTTCTAGTGGTGATATTATAAATATCACTAAATTTTGTGACTTTTTATTTTATCATTAAAAATTTATCTAGAATTTATAATCAGAATATTTTTCTTTCCATACACTGAATTTTCATATAAGTATTAAGATGCGACTGTCACGATACCAACCTCCTTAAACTTATACTTTAGTGAATGTTTATAGCCAACATTATAAATTATGCGAATAGTTTTCTTCTGCAACACAAAAATACTTGGAATTTCAGCAACATTGCTTTACATGAAAATACCATATGACATTTAACTACGAAAATAGCTGAGATGTGGTTAATTGATGAATTTTTTAAACCGTGTATGGTATTAAGCTGAGTCTATTAGGTAAGATTACCATTACGTGTAAAAAACTCCGGTAATATTCGTGGGGATTGCCGCCCAGTAAACAAAAAAATAAAAAAAGTTTTAATTTTTTTCTCATTTAAATGTAAATGATTAACATTGAACTAGTTCAGGACAGTAAAGTGATTGCCATCCACATTATCAGTAACTGAATGTTGTCACTAAGTTTAAATAAAAGAGAAGTGTCATCCATAAATAACACTATCTCCTGATTATCTTTTATCAGATTAGATAGGTCGTTTACATAAACGAGAAACAAAAAGGGGCCAAGAATTGAGCCCTGCAGAACTTCTCTGTTCCCCCAGAGTGACCGGAGATCCCAGGGACCTTTTTATTATTTCTTTGGTTAGTGCCACTACATCGACAAATATACTATCTAAACACATGGCAGAGATTGCAGTGATCCTAGTAGGTTCCAAAAAGATGTTAACAAGATTGTATGATCCAAATAGATTTTTAAGGCTTAAAATCAAGGATGTATCTTTCAATATATTTTGTTACATTGATCACACTCAATTGCGCTTTGATTTCATTTACATACTTTTGCAAAACTTCATTCTAATTTTTTTTAAAACTGATATTCTGGCTGAATACAAATAAGGCTTTTATTTGTTTTCTTTCAAGTTGTTCAAATGATCTGATAGATTCTGTAGATCTTTCTGCACCCGTCTAACTTCGTCCGCGTGGAATTTTTTATAATTCTAAAATGTAAATAGCCTAAGTTTTTTGCTATAACATCAGCTATCTGTCAGTAAAAATCCCATCGAAGTAGATTCAGCCGTTCTAGAGATTAACCAGAACAAACAGACGGACAAAAATTGTAAAAAATATTATTTTGGTATATATCATATGTATGTTTATATGCATGTAGTAAAACATGATTATTTCAATATTACAAATAGACACTCCAATTTTGTTTATATATATATATATATTTATTTATATATTATAATATGTGCTAGGTTCCTAAAATCTGTTTGAAGTTGGCACTAAGTCTAATAGGACATAAAAGTTTTTAACTTCGGTTTCATTGGAATTTGAATCCAAATAATTTTAAAAAATCAAATATCTGGTATTTAAGTAATCATTATACGTTTATTTTCTTGGAATTTCTGATCAGGTAATAGGTTAAAGAAATTATAGTCTGCTTACATAATGGCATAATTATTCTAAGATTGTTTAATAGTTGTTCTGTATCTTCAAGACACTGCAAAGGCTTTTATGATGTACATTGTACATATATCTTTATTATTATGTTTTTAAATTTAACCTACACCGTAAACTAGGGAGGAACTTATTGAAACAACTGACTTGTAGTTATATATTATAGAAAAAAAATTCATTTTAATGCTGTTTCAAATACTTGTTTACTTTTAATGCCAACAGTGTTGTCGATAGCAGAGTATACCTTCAGTTTTCGAAAACTTTGTCCGTTGTAAAAATGGTGAAACTTTCATATGAAAACAGTTTAATTATATTAAATAATCTTTTCATAATAAAAAAAATATATTAAATATTAAATATTATATATATTAATCACCACTTTCATTGATATGTTAGTTTCAAATTTATGAAAATACCTTCTTAATTTATGTTAAAATTATAACTTTACGATCTGTATAATATTTTCAAAATATGTGATGACAGCCTAAGGCAAGTCATCGCCGGAGATCACAGAATAATCTTCGTCTGCCATAAGCGTAAGCCTGGAGGTGAAAAGTGAGGCCACCTGTCACCTTAACAGAAGCAGACCAGGCCAGGTCGTCCTACGGAGCACGAGCGCTCTTTTGGGAGTAGAATAGGGGTCATTTGCAAGCCGTAGGTAAATAGCCCGAGGTACGTCGGGGTACCAAAGATTTCCTTTCTAGGGTACACCTGGTTCCCCGGCTACGGATACCTGAGACAGTGTGCAGTTTTTGGTCGCTTCGAGTCTGAGATGACCAAGAGTAGGTGGTATCCAGGGGGATTTCAGTACGGTAAAAAGCAAAAAAGGTTAACGCTATGTACATGTAATCTTTAAACTTTGATTAGTGTTCCTGTGAATATACTCATATGTTCTGTTCTATGAGACATAATAAAGTACTTAAATTTTATGAGAGTATTTTTGTTAACTTTTAATTTTTTTCATTGTTTTGACATCGTTTTTTGTCGATAAAAAATTGTTTGATCGAATATGTCTGCATCAATGAATCGGTAATTGGTATTCATGATATACAAACGGTGGCATTTCCTTTTGAGGGAAATATTTTTGCCAGGGTTGGCATTGAGTACGATTTAATAACCGTTTTTTTCTGTTTCATCGTACGTTCCAATAATGAACGTATGTTTGTAGCCAAAATGTAACTTTCATTTATTAACACTATGATTCTTTTAATTGAAGTATTGATATATCCATTTACTGTTCATAAATTTAAAATTAAGTAGGTATTTTTGAATGTTATCAGGTAAATATACGCAGTTATGGGAAAATGGTGTTATTAATAGTCGAATTAATTTAAAATTGCTGTTTTGTATTGTTGTGCTGTTGCTAGTGATTCCGGGAAATAGCAATGTGTGATTATATTTTATAGGTACATAATATTTTCTGTGCAAAAAGTTGTTTAATTATGTTCTTGGCTTAAAATAAATAATTATTCACTAAAATTTTTTGAATAATTGGCTATTTATCAATGATACGTGTTTTTTATTTATTTAAATTTAAATATGCTTAAATTTTTAAGCAAAAATGATGTTATATTAGGAACCTGTTCCGTGAAAACCAGGCCTTGTAATAAGTAATTTGTGAAAAAAAATCAAAAGTTACTTAAGTTTCTGTATAAGGAAATGTCAAGTAAAAGAATTAAAATATTCTTTATAATTACGAATTTCTCTAAGGTTTTACTTTTTACGGAAAGTCAACTCTAAGAGGTTGCTGTCAAATAAATACAGACTTAATTTAAAATTAGATCTTAAAAGTCCCCGTCGGACATTTATTTACTTAAGTATGAGGTGGGCCAAGAATTCATTATCATTTGAATCTAACATCACGCGCTATCATGTTACAAAAGTTCTTGGAGCCAATGCTACTGAAATTTGCTGGTTACAATCGTAACACGTGGTTTCAACAAGATGGAGTTATTTACATATCTAATGAGTCCCTGCCAGTGCTCAAAGACATATTTCCGGTAAAGCTAATTTTCAGACGAGGCGACATTCCATGGCCATCTAGAAGTCCAGATCTATCTCCAGTAAACTTCTTTTTATGAGATTATTTAAAAAAAACACTATGTCCACTAAAAGAAAATTACGGTGCTCGCTTAAGAGAGCGTCAACGTCAAAACGGTGGTCATTTAGACGATATAATTTTAAAAAAATAAATTTCAACTAATTGACTTTCTTGTAAATAAATAATTTTTATAATATGTCAAATGGTTATTAAGTGATTTTTATAGATTTTAACTAATTCGTGACCCACCCTATATTTTAAAAATTGGGATATCTTAGGCAATGAATGTTAGTATACTTGACAGTTCTAGATCTCACCACTTAAACATATAATTTCATTTTTGAAATCATGTACCTGACTGAGTGCTAAATAACCATCACGTAGTCGTTTCAAACCAGTCGAGTTTCATAGCTTTAAATATTAGCGTAGTTCTCCAAAAAATACCGGATCGATTACTCACGTTAACTGTTACATATTTCTTTGTTAATTCACTAACATTATAAATATTTTATTATACTAAATAAAACTATTCAAATAAACAACGAAATTCTAATTTCTGTATATATAATTAAAATGTACTGATCCATTGCAAAAAAATTGTGACACTCTGTGCAGATTAAATGTGCAAAATAGATGGAACACAGTAGATGTTCTGTTTATTATATCGTTGTATATTGTAATCACAGTGTTTCTACAAATAAACGGAGATAAAAAAGAGCGTGATAAACTTCTTGATAAAGTAATAAGAGTCTTTAGTGTTATCTGATGCGAGTCTTAGACCTTGATTAAATTTTGTCGTTGACGCATTATACTCCGTAATATGTTAACTGAAATACATCCATTTATTGAAGTAGGTATTCAATAAAGAGACTTTATGTTCGTTAATATTTTTAGTGTATCATGTAAAAATCTATTGAAGTAAAAAGGTATATAAAAAGGGCTGTTACGTCGAAGCTAATCATTACAAAATATCTCACAAAAAAGTCCAAATCAAAATAAGCGAAAAGCGACAAACGAATGAAATCCTTAATGTAATTGAGGTTGGTATATTATTACGTAGAGTAGTTGTAATAAACATAAAAAACTGCGGTTATTACCACAGTTATCGCAATCACAAGTATAGGTAGGCATAGACAATCGACTTTCTGTATGACCTTTTCACAACCTCTAATTTTTTTTTTCTAAATTGAGAGTCTGCCAAAGTGACTTTACTCAGCCTGATGGAAAGCATGAATAGAATCCAAAGAGTTGTGTTCACCATACTCATTGGAAATGCAGACTATGGCGGCCTAGTCAGATGCTTTTTCATGCCACGCTTGGAGACATAAAAGGCATGACAGTCATCTTGGTTCACATCACGATAACCGTCACCCCTGTATCTATAGGCCTCCGGTCTCGCACTCACCAATGAAACACGACAGCACGGATGCCCCGGTCGGCCGTTTAACCAATAACATCAGTTGTTTTGAATAATATTAAAACATAAAATATCAAATCAAAACATTTGAAATAAATATAAATTTAACACGGTTATTCAATGATAAATTTCCTCTGGACATGAAATTTCTCGCTTAAGTTACAAATAGTGGGTGCGGTAACGGGCTTTACCCTTTATAATATGATATACATGTGTACGAAATACCGTAATCAAAAAGTGCCTATATGTGACTATATAATAGTCCTCGACCCGTTGGGTAAATACACAGTCAACTAAATTAAATTTGAGCAACTGACTTGATTTGAATATTTACCTCAACTAATTTATTATGACGTAATTAAATAAAAGTTCTAAATGAATGCACCTATTACCCAAAATTTGTGATTTCTTTTACTGAAAAGCTGGCTAACAAATTTACATGAATTTAAAAAACATAAATATATAATGCATTTGCCTGCGGCGGTAAATATATACTAGCTTTCGATTTTCAAATTTAAATCATTTAGTAGTTTAGGCGTGAAAACCTAACAAACATAACTTCGTATTCACATTTATAATACCAGTTAGAATTTTTTGTAATACCAATTTTTTTTTATATATACATATTAGCTTATTTGGGTTAAATACCGTAGTGAATTAGTCTATTTATATATTGAGAGGTATGTGAAAGGTCTTGAAGAAATTGCCATTGTTCTACTCCGACACGTAAGCAATTACCTGCGAACACAGTTGGTTAATCTAATTCCGGGCGTGTAATATTTGTTTTGGATATTATAGACAAAGCTAAATTTGATCATGGCTTAAGACGCAAATATATTATTTTGAATGGTCATGCATTGTTTTTGTATTATAAAAGGAAGTAAGATTTAGGCATTTGTATTTTCTCTAAGAATATTATTCAATTAAATGATACTTTTGCCCGCAGCTGCACTCGTGTACATATTGATCGCGTATATGTCTCTAGTTGACATAACTTTTTGTTGATTAAAGAGTTTTAAACATCTTTTAAAAAAGTTTTGGCGTGAAAGTATTACGATGAAACTTGTACTCGCGTTTACACATAAGTTAGGTTTAAATAGATAATGTTAAGGTGAATATTTAAATTATTTAATATACGGCGACTACTAAAAATAAACGACCTGATATCAAAAACGTCCAACTTTGAAACTAGACTTCATTACGCTGCAACAGAGTCAGCCAACAACTTATTAAGATATACCTCTTAAACTTAGACAAGCTGTCTGCATCACAAACATATTTTAAGCGGTTTTAGTAAAGAAATTTTATATTGCGATTAAAACAAGTTATTTAATCGTGTATTTTTGTATGAAAGGGATAATGAATCTGAAAGATGCGTGAGTTACGTATATACAAGGACAATTACAAATGTCGTTCTATCATCTATCTACCCGGCCGGGCACAAGTGTGCAGAGGACGTAGCCCACGACCACTACCAGTACAGAATTAAAAAAAATATCTATAATATATACATGTACCAAATTACATAAAGCATTCAGCACTTTAACTTATTTATTACAAGTACAACTATTTATAGCTACATATATAGCTATAAAATGCTCTTAAATTTTCGCGTTTCATTTTGTCTAAAATGTACATAAATTAAAAAAAATCACCTGACGTTTTAGTAAAATACACTCACCGTTGTTGTAAGCTGACCAGTTCAGCTTTAGATTAAATTCTTGAAGTGTAAAATTTTTATACGTCCGTGATATTATGATAATATATTTAACTATTATATTATTACGGTGTCACTATCCTGTATATCAGGCAACATAAATATATCAAGTTGATTCCCGAGTTCATGAGCACATTTTTAAACAAAACACTCTCCATACAAGTTGATTAAAAAAACCTTTCATATAATTACTTATATTGTGATTGTGGGTACCTGGATTATTTGATAAGAAGTGTCTCTCACAAAATCACTCTAGCACATGACTTAACGCGGCAATGTATTTATGTTTTATTCCGGTTAAGTACAAGTCGGCACGTTACGATATAACGTGTGAAAATTTTGACTTAAGTACAGTGAAAGGTTATAACCACTTTTATTGTTACGTGCAAAGCACCATTACGGTCAAACGTGATCTGATGAGAGTTCAACAACACATTTTTTTCTATATTAAGAGCCTGCCAAAGTGATTCTACTCCGCCTGATGGAAAGCATGAATAGAATCCAAGAGTTGTGGTCACTGGTGTGGTCATATTCATTCCAAATGCAAACAATGCAGTATGGTGACCCACACTATTGTGGCCTTGTGAGATGTTTTCTACACCCCACTTGGGGACGTAAAAGGCATGACAGTCATCGTGACAGTGTAAGGCTTATACAGTTACCAAGATAATTGTCACCCCTGCATCAATGGGCCTCCGGTTATCAATCATTTCGATAACTACCCCCTCTTCATCTTCAGTTTATTTATGTTTTCAGTGTTTCGACATGCTATAACCTACTTCTAAAATGCAAAGGTTTACAATTTTAAAAAACATTTTGACTTTACAGTCATTATCTTATTTACCTACGCGATCAAATATCAATGCAAAAGTACACTGTGCAAAGAAGTATTGACAATACTATATCACTTAGATATACCTACTATTTCTATGTGGATTGCAATTCAGTAAAAGTGGGGGCGTTTAGTGAAGTCAGTTTAAAATAGAAATGAATTTACCCCAGCGTAGAAAGTTTAGGCGAAGAGCTTTTATATATAATTTATTGAGTTACGATAGTTCTTCTAACTTATACTATCACGATTTAACATTTAATAAACTGACAAATTAAATCACACATTCGGATATTCGATAAACAAAAACAAAAAGTGGACAATTTAATTGAATTCACAAACGTGATCGATAGTTGTTCACTTAATCGCTACGTAGATATACCTTACCTCACCAGTAATTAAGTAAACGAATTAATTAAAAGGTCAAATGAAACAAAGTACTTAACACTTTAGACTGAACTTTAGACTTGAAAAGCACAGAAAAAACAATTAAATGTTAAATCATCTCATAAACTTTAATCTAATTCACTTCTATAACCGAGAAACAGAACAGTTCATTGTAGTGTTTATCCGCTCAACTAATGTGGTCATAAATATCAATATCACTTTAAACAATTTCTCCTAGAAGCGTAGGTCGATCTTTTTGCAAATATTTATTCAATTAACTATGGATATCATTGAGAAAGAAACAATGCACAATTGTTTCTACATTTATTTCATTACGTTTTTTATTGCTTTGAGCGCTGATGTTAACCTACATGTAGTTCAGAGAAATAACACAAGTATACCAGATGGCTTTTTCAACACATTTGAAATTTGTTTTTAATCAATACTACGATTTATAATATATCATCAAAACTATTTACTTTTATATACATGTATGTACCTCAGTAATCACCGTTAAAATTGTTGTTGTTTATAATAAAAAGAATCTTACTTTTACATATTTGACTTTTAAAACAATGATTTACCTACGAGTATTTCTCTCAATTCCAGGATGAATTAGTTTCAATAGTGCTAGTAGAATATTCGTTAGAATATAGATTATAAACTAACCTTAAAATTTTAATATTTACACGAAATCAAGATACTGCCCAACAAAAACTGAATATGAATCATTTGTTCATTTTTCTTTCTTAAACTCAAATCATATCGATATCGTACGGTAGGCGAGAACACCTTGGAATTTGCGTTATGTTGATATGATCTGAAAATGATTTGATTAATCTCTATTCACGGAGAGCATATGGTGTTATTATACTCGTATTATCTGTTATCGAACATTCTTAGTTCGAATTGATTTTCATCTTGCAGTAAAGCATTACAAACAGATGAATGTTGCAAATGTACTACGTTATTTTTATTCGACAATAATGACCAAGTACTTAATGACAGTACGTTTTAATAGAAAACTTATATAAAGTAATTCTTTCTTTACTTTGATTCTTAGGGGAGGAACTCAGGGGCGGTAATGCACTTGTGCCTCTTGTATTGCAGGTGTCCATGAGTGGAGGTAGTTATTAGAGTAGAGTACTTATTGTAACCCCGTTCTTTTTCTTATTCTGCATGGTTTCATGATGAAGAAGTTGAAGAAGAAAAAGTTGAGAGGCTAAAAACAGACTTTTTGGTAGAGAACACGCACACCTGTGTTTTCTTGGCGTTCAAGTCGACCAGGTTCTTATAACCTCATTAAGAAATGCGGCTAAGAATTAAGTCAAGCTCAATGGTAAGCTTCTACCGTTTTTCCTCTACGTCTACTAGCTTGAGTGTCCAAAATATCGTTCATGAACTGTTTTATCGTCTGTATAGCAATTAATATTGCTTAAGGCTAAAATATCATTGATGTACAAGTACAAGCTCTGAGGTTGACAATTTGAGTATGTCATACGCAGCTAAACAGGTTAGTTTTTTAAAGTAGAGCTACTTTTCAACTCAGATTGTTTAAAAATATTATGTTTTCATTGATGTAACTTCATAATTTATTATTTATAATTTTTTTATTGCAGATCTGCTCACACAGTAGCAACAGTATTATCAAACCAGACATTATGGGAATATCTATTATATTTTATATAAAATATATTCCGTACCTCGTTGCTTGTAGTAAGCTGATTGATTCATGTTTTTGTTAAAAACATTGGAAGCTGATCAACGTTTCGAGAATTCTGATAGCGTTAAACCGTCGCCGTAAAATGTAAATTTTACCAGGTTTTATTAGGGTTAGCAAACTGTTTCATACTTTCTACATCTCGTAAAGACGAAAATCGTTTACTTTTTATTATTTAACCCGTTAGTAAAATATGTAAATGACCTTTCTAGCTTTATTGAGAACTATACCTTATTGAATTGATTTTAAACGCGTCACTTTATGGAGAATGTTTTTAACGCTACTGACTTGGCTAACTAACATTGAAATTTAGTAGACAGATGTGTACTAAATACATTTCAATATGTGCACACATATATATATACATATATAAATAATAACATCTAAAAATAAACGTCAAAATAACGTGTTCCGTTTTACTGCTCCGTCGTATAACACATTTCGAACAATATATCTGTTTCCCTGAATGTCATCATCAATGGCATAAACTTTTTTAAAGTTGATATTCAAACACAACTATTTGCAACCACATTAATTTTATTTGATATGCTTTTAGTGTAGCAGCCTTTCTCAATTTTCTTTTCTTTTACTCGACTAAACACAAGGCATTTATTACTTACTAGTTTTTAGTACGTCATAGTAATGATACTAAAATTACTGTCAACATCTATTTTTCAACAAAATTTTACCGTTAAAAGAAATAATAAAAAAATGGGGTGCAAAATTAAGAAGTGATAGGCAGAGAAAATATATTAGTTAATCCTAAAATAACTCGTTCTTTATCCTTTCAAAGTAAAATAATAGTAGGCGTATAATATACTTAATGTATAAAAAGACATTTCCATAAGTATCATATTAGTTATGATAATACCTAAATTTATTCACAATTTACGTCGTTTGTAATGTTCTTACTTTTATACAGTTTGTTAGATTATTTAATTTCCATTGTACTAATGCATAAAACAAAGACGAGTTTCCCCTTCGTAGGCGGTTCGCAAATAGGCACTTACCTGTTGAACGGTCGCGTTTCACGAGCCAATTTATTTTCATAAGAAAGACATCAAGACCTAAATCAAGTTGGTTCTGGATGTGGTGAAGTAACTAACAGGTCTTACTTTAAAATTTAAAGTAAAACTAGTAATTTATCTAGCGTTTAAATAAAGTTAGATGTTTCACCATGTCAGCAAAAATAAATTTACTCACCTTCAGTCGTACAGGCTCCATAGCATAACGAACAATTTAATTTTACAGCGACGTAATATATTTTATTTAAGTCAGAATCTTTTACAAATATTTATAGTAAGTAGTAGTCAACAGGTAACACAGATGCGAGTATTCAACAACAGTTCTAAATATCTCAAAAGTTACAACAAGTTAAACGCATGTAGGCAACATGTAGGAGGAGTTGTCCGTAACAATAGTAACACTGATGGGAAGACCAAACCAAGCGTACGTGGGACATGATAGAACAAGGCAGAAAGGAAGCGAAGAGTAGGCATCACAGGTGGTTCAAACTAAATTTTATTGAAATATATATTAAACTAAATAAAGAAATGAAAGGTAGAAAAAAACATGACACCGTAAAGAAGACTATCCACGCGCGACGTGACTCGAGCGAGTTCAGATATGGTGTGAAAGCTCTAAAGATTCAACAAGTGGTTTGTAAAGGCGGGCGGTGCGGGCCGAGCTCGCAGTACCTCGCGGCGGGAAAGCTCGCCCGCCAGTGCCCCGAGCTTCGGCACCCGCTGCTTCTGAGGGACGCGCGTGTGTGCGTCCCCGGCCCCTAGCGCTACAGCCTTCATTGTTAATTCTATTGGTGTGTGCGTCACGGCCTTGTGTATACGCGTCTGCGCGTCGTTGTCTGCGTTGCTTGTATGTGTGTGCATTATGACGCGCCTACGGGTCTGGCGCACAGGTGAGCCCGGGCCGACCTCCAGCCAGCTCGTCCCTGTACTATCTATACCGCTTTTACAATGAAATACCTCGGTGAGCACAAACTACCTGCGTGCTACATTAGCGGACGCATGTAGCTCCCTCAGCGCGGACGAGACCGCTTTTGTTCACAACATTGCACCTTTTTATGAAACGTGTTCGTAATATATTTATGTTAGAATTTGTTGAACTGAAAAGGTTGAAGTTTCTCTCACTTATAAAGTAGCTCAACAAAACTTTCATATGCCATATCAGACTTTAGTACATATTTGTTTAGTGTGCCTCTCGCATGAATATTGCGAATAGTTCACATTGCATTGTACTCGTAATATTTAATTTTACATATTTATATTTTTAGCCGACTCAAAGGGCAGAGTTAATTACGTTGTTATGTGCCCGTCAGTGCAAAGAAATGTAGCACTTTCAAATGTTTAGTTAAAATTATTTCAACTGTTTATGAAATAGTTTTGACCAATCTGTCAAAAAGGTTAAAGCATTAAATTATTTGTCAATCTAAGTCTAGAGCATGACGTTTTAATTTGTATTTTTTATTAAAATTGACTTTAACCTAATACTGAGTGCAGTCTGCAGCAATTGATTTAAAGTGTATTTAATAGTAGTTAGTAGGATATACTACTAAATAAATTATTTTTTCGGACATTTGACACATAACGTCATTTAGTTTCAAACTAAGCAGAGCTTGTGTTATGATAACTAGACCAACTGATAGAATACCTATATACTTTTTTTTGTAAATACATACATATTATACATAGAAAACACCGAAATTTCAAAATAAATATTTGCAGATCAGACAAATATTTGGGCCGACCCGGGAATTGAACTCGAGACCTCAAGTACAGCAGTCACATTTCCTACCACTGCGCCACCGAGGCAGTTATAGTTGCGATTCAGCCTGGTTAGATAGGGGTAATATCACGGTGTCATGATCCAAATCACTGTCTGGTGGTCTCAAGTCTCGAGTCAAGTTTGTCCTTTGAGTTGCAAGTTTCCTAAAGCGGCTGTGGTCATTTATGATAAGGTAACTCATGCTCGTTACACTATAAAAGTAATAATTATATATCATAATGATTTTCTAATAATTTTGTCATTCTAACACAATTAGGCCATCAAAGTCACTGGTCTATGTCTTCCTAGAGTGATTTTTAGTTAAATCACCACATATTCCTGGCTTCTGAATCGTCAAAAAAAGAGATATGAAGAGATTTTCCATCCTGACAACAAAATCAAAGAAAAAAGGCCGCCATACATGTGTATGTTGTAGTAATCATTTAACAGTACCCAAATGTATTTGACTGGCTCGGTGGCGCAGTTGTAACGTAAACGGCTGCTGCTTTTGAGGTCTCGGATTCATCAGACTAAATGTATGTATAATCTACAAATATATATTTCGGAGTTTGAGTGTTTTCTATGTATAATATGTATATATTTAGTTGTTTAGTACCTATAGTACAAGCTCTGTTTAATTTGGAACTAGATGGCGTTATGTAAACGAGGAAGAAAATTGTTATATTTTTATTATTTGTGATCTACTTCTAGACCTATGTCCTGTCTATACAAATCGATAACTATATTAAAAAAAGAAACAGTCTATGTAGAAAGAATGTAAATTTTTAAATATAAAAGAAACCTATTTCCAGATGAAAATGATATGTAACTTAATTAATTAATTAATTATAATTAAGTTCATTTAAGCACTACTGAAAGTCGTGGCTAATACATTAGAGACAGTGACATTCTAAAAGTAAGGAATGACTAATTCAAATAAACACTTGGTCTGAGCTGACACAGATCAGAAAAAATGGCGCATTCTATTGTAGCAAGTAAAGACACATTTCCTGAGCCAAAATAAATAAATTAATAAATATCACAAGTGTCATTTGAACTTTCAATGTTAATGAAACAGTAATAGAATAATTATCTACTAACTTAGTTAAACGTCTAATCAAATTTATTGTTTCATATTTAATAGAAAGTTGAGTTTCTGATAAATGAGAAAAATTATACTATTATTTGTTTAACAAGAAACCGGAAGTTAAATTTGTGTTTAAATGTAAAGTATAAAAAACGAATAAAAACCCTACACTGCCCAAAAAGTGCTAATTCTATTATTTAATCCCAAATTCACTGCAATAGACTCATTCGTAAGGGACATTACGTTTTTAATCGAGCCCTACATACCACTTTACTCTGAGTTCCAGTGAGTCAATGATGCGTTGGGGTTTCCACATGATAAAGATAACTTTAAAAAGTTTATGAAACATCTATACTAAATGGAATTTTATGTGCCAATTGGAATCTGTTCATAAGGTGTCTACTGATTAATACTAATTTATAAGACGTTTGATCATGATTTTTGATACGATGTAAATATACAGACGGATTTATGAATAGTATTTTTAAAATATAGGCTCGTATGTTAAAATGCATTGCTTGTGATGAAATCAGGTAAAATTTAAAAATTTAAAGATTTTTATATTACTATTACATCAGAAAGCAAGCAAAAAATTTTCTTTACGAGTTTAATAAGCATTTTTTTTTTATACCACGACGGTGGCAAACAAGCATACGGCCCGCCTGATGGTAAGCGGTTACCGCAGCCTATGAACACCTGCGGCACCAGGGGCATCACGTGCGCGTTGCCGACCCTTTAAAAACCTATTTACCCCCTTCTTGAAGAGCCCCATACTGTAGTTTCCAGGGAAAATCTCGGCAGGGAGCTCATTCCATAACGGGATTGTTCGTGGGAGAAAATTTCTCTGAAACCGCACTGTGCGCGACCATTTAGGTTCCAATGTATGTGGATGAGCTTCCTGACGATGGCGAGCGGTGCGATGGTAGAAAGTGGCTGTGGGCATCATATCAAGCAATTCTTCAGAACACAGCCCATTGTAGAGACGATAGAGTACACACAAGGAGGCAAAGTCTCTCCTAAGACTTAGTGGCTCGATACCGTCTGTGAGATCAGGATCGTCGACTATTCTCACAGCAATCTATGATGGTGAAAAACTAGCGATGTGTAACATTTTTAATTTCGTTATGAGGATGTGCTCTAAGTGAATTTTGGCCACGGCGGTCAGTCTCACCGGACATCAGCCAACTACTGAGCAGATATTATAGCGGACAAGTGTGTGCACAAACGCATGTGCACTCTCTGTTCTCTCACTCTCACAATTGATGGGATGGCTGTCCGACGCGACCTGAGAGGGGCATAAGCCCGATAGCTTTACGTTGTTCTCCGGTTCACGGTGGTTTTGACTCAATTTCGTAACCACGGACTGTTATGAAGCATTTCTATAACCAGAAAACTCTATAGAACTTTTTAGCCCGACCCCTGGTCGATTTGAATCGAATCGAATTGAACCCAAGATCAACAGTGGTATATAAATCTTCACATAACTGCTTGGTCAACAAACCGGTTATGTAAAGAAGATGACGTCTGTTTTATAAATTTTATGGCATAACGGGTAAAGAAGCAGTCAGGTCACCAAATGTTAAGTGCCTAACGCTGCGCATTATTCTATTATCATCACCAACAGCCTTTAGTAATTCACTGCTGGACATAGGGTTCTATTTAGCAACCTGGATACCTTTAACTCAAGACTGACAATTATGTTGCCGCCTTTTATGCAAGACAACGAAATAATTACTTAAGTAAAGTTGTTGCATCATTCCCACGGACCCAGTTTTATGCTCAAGTACTCTCTTATAGAAGAAAATAACATAAAAGTACATTAAAATCTGAGCAAAAGCTTTTTATTTTTCTTTATGACAATAATGATTTTACTATGTCTTTTTTTTATTTCTCGATATAGTCACTTTAGTAATGTCGATAAGTAATGGTACAACTCCAGACTATAGTTAATCACGCAAATCTCCGTTCGTTACTAAGAAACAAGTTTTTAAATAACTTCACGGTAGAAGACGTCATGTAAGTCCAATTTGAGCCACTTAATTCAAAAATGTATATTTATTTTAATTTTAAAAATAAACCATTAATAACTATAGACTATACAATTGAAAATTTACTAAAATTACAGCAATAAAAAAATACGTGTGGCACTTGGAGACTGCCGCGGTAAAGTTATTACATAGCATTTTTTATCAACTTATGCAATTATAACATTTCAGAGCAGCTCGTCTCGATCCGTGCGAACTTCGTACAGTCTATATGCATACGTCTAGTCGCACGCACATAAATACCGTACCGAAGTCTGCCGAACTGAAACGGCGTTAGACGATGGACGGCTTTCAACACCGCACCACTGTGCCGGCCGTAGTGTGGTGTGTTAGGTTTATTTTCGTTACGGAATCTCTTGATTCGGTCGCCGCACTCAAAGCTCACGATAAAAGCTACGTTATAGCTTAAAACTAAATTCATGAATAAATTATAAGTTAAAATATTAAACCAACGATATAAAAAGTTACTTTGTACAAATTAATACGATACATAATTTATAATTATAATCGAAAGCATTCTTTTTATCCTTTATTATATTATATCCTTCTTTCCTCATGTATTTGTAAAGCCCAGACATAGTCGTACTCTCTGCCAAATCCTTACAAATGAAATTGGTAGTTGGAAGTGGTATAGCTTATAAAATCAGTCTTATTGGCTTGAAACGGTTAAGACCGTTTAGTGGTAGAGAGAAAGCAGCTTTACCTACAACCTGTTGCGTATTCTCTTTAGTGGTCGTATTTCTAAGTCCATAGTATAAAAGTTTCTAGTTGAAGTGAATCGCAGGCATTTTACTATGTACAAGCTTGGTGTTTACACACATTAAAATGATGAAAGATTTTGATGAGTCTTTTTGTGTTTTGTGTGGTTCTTTGAGTTGTGTTGTGGTTTATGGGACTTTGAATTTGTGCCTGCAAGAATAATTTTGTTACACGGAGTGTTCCAGCGTGTGACGTCATTTGATCTAGGCGACGTAGCACGTGATCATCAAGTACATACAAATTTATTGTTATGTAGTTAAATTGTTTTTTACACGATGGCTGAATCTAAAAAAGAACTCTACAAATAATGCATTTGTTTCTATGTGTCAAAACACAGCAGTTAAAATCTCAATAAATCTTTTTTTCAGGTACCAAATACTATCACAACAAGAAAATATTACGATGTAGGTAACTACATATTCACAATAGCAGCCTATTTTTATTCATATTCCTATTGCGTCGTAAATAGGTTTGGAATAACTTTTTATTTGTTATTTTATTCAAATGTATATATATACATTAACCTTAGATAGCTAATCTTATTTTAACATGCCACTAAACCTAATCATCCGTCGGAACGACGTATATTTAAAAATCTATGTTTTTCATTAGTAGGAACGAAATAGTCACGATAATTTTTACCTATGTACTACCGACAAGGATTATAAATGAAAATTATGAATGTACAAAAATTTTTACCATACAAAATCAAGACAAAAAAAATATAATGTCATTATTTGCAATTTTTATAATTATATAAAACCAAAAAATAATAAAATAAGAAAAATGAACCTATTTATCTTTGGATTAAGTTAGGCAAAAGTCATCATCACCACATATTGGTTTATTACAATTGGCACAAACAGTTTTCGTCATACGTTTTTTAATAATGGTATTGACTGCACGTGTTCCTCTTGCGAGTTGCTGTTGACGTAGGTGAAGAAGTCTGTTTAGAGGCACCAGGATCTATTACCGTTGAGGTACTAGGCCGTCCAAAATCAATCCTGGGATGAGTTGAAGTTGAGGACCGTAGCAACTCAAGAACGCTTAGGATATTTTCTGTTATGTGTATGTCTAACCATTATTGTTATTTACAGCTTTAGTTTTAGCCATGGTTCTAAAAGTCATAAGAATAATCCTTTCAGGAAATCCCTACGAGGCAGAAATTATATTTCTCATGAGGTTCTTTCGGCAGTTTATCGCTTTAAGGTTGCGTAAATGTGCCGGTTTCTGTATCTGTCTGACACATGTCATTTGAAGAGGAAGGAATGGAAGGCAGAAGCTTATCTTCAGCTAGAAGGTCTTTGGAGTCTGGAAACTGATAGTTTTCATCTTCTTTCACATTATCTACCCCGACGCGAGCTTTCATTTCACTACCAGAATCGTCCTCGAAATAAGTTGAACTTAGCTCCTTGTTTAATATGGCTAATATGTCGTTTTCAGTTAGACATTATGAAAATCTACAAAAGAATATAATTATAAGGCAACATAAAATCTTACTTCAATTCAAAAAGTTGCGGCAGAGCTAACAATCCGTCATAAAGATGGATAAAGTTGATATTTCTCTGTAACAAAAATGCCTCGCTGAATGACGCGTGCGCCAGTATAAAGAGTAAGGCGGGCACTGAAATCATTTGAAGTGACAACTGGATTCCAAAAGATACATAAAAAAAAAGACAGCTATATACAGCGTGGTGTCAGTAGAATCGATGAAGGTTAGCTATCTAAGGTTAAAAACTTATTTACAAGTTGAAAATGACACAGAAAATTTAGTCAAGTTAGTGTATATATAGTTGAAGGAAACTTAAAATTATAAGAATGATGATCAAAACAACCAGTACTTAATTACAATCAGTAATGAAACGTTTTTTATTTAGAAATCATAGTTGTAAGTTAGACCATTTGGCTGAAGAAATAAATTTAAAGTATTTACTTACTTAAAAAGTTTACCTCCTTTTATTTGAGCACTAACATAAGGCGGATTTGTAGAAAATAAGTCAAATAATACCAGAAAAAGAACTTTTGGCCCACTAGTCTACCAATGTAAATATACTCAAAAACATAAATATGTGAGTGCTTGCGGCTTTATCATCTACATCAATAATTCAGTTCCATATTCTGTCTAATGGAGGTACTGTTTTGTATCTTACAATAACAACCACATCACACTAAATTTTTGGTAGATTTCTCATCGCGCCTCATCAATTTGTATCTAAGAATGTGTCTTATAACGTTACGAATATATATAAAAATAAATGGATTACTTGATATTCGTATTCTTCCTTATTTTATTTGTGGTGGAAAGGGATTAGGTAATCTAACGAAGCCAAAGGAATTATTCCAAAAGCTCAAGTCCAAATAAACCGTGTTCAAACAATTTCTGGTTCAGTAAATATCTCGATGTATTTATATTACTTAAGATAAGAGGGATATTCCCAAATTCTAATTAGGCAAATGATGTTACAAGATTTATTTAGATATTTTTTTTTTCAAAACTAATTTATACTAAATAATCGAGAAACTGCCGTTTTAGCACTGCTTTAAAAGAATTAAAGTTTTATCTTCAATTTCTTTAACGAAGAATAATTTTTTAATCTCTCAAGAGAAATATTTTTTTCTGAAAGAAAAATGTAAGAAAACATCTTTTTTTTTTACCCTTGAATCGTGTACGCTCACGATCGTTACTATATTTGTAATATGTTTTGACCAAGTTATATTGGTTGCGATCATAGACCCAGTGCGATGCAGACCTACACACACGGCACCGTGAAATATTTTTTTTTTTTTTTTATACCACGACGGTGGCAAACAAGCATACGGCCCGCCTGATGGTAAGCGGCTACCGCAGCCTATGGACGCCTGCGACACCAGGAGCATCACGTGCGCGTTGCCGACCCTTCAAAAACCTATTAACCCCCTTCTTGAAGAACCCCATGCTGTAGTTCCCAGGGAAAACCGTGGCAGGGAGCTCATTCCATAACGGGATTGTTCGCGGGAGAAAATTTCTCTGAAACCGCACTGTGCGCGACCATTTAGGTTCCAATGTATGTGGATGAGCTCCCTGACGATGGCGAGCGGTGCGATGGTAGAATGTGGCTGTGGGCATCATATCAAACAATTCTTCTGAACACAACCCATTGTAGAGACGGTAGAGTACACACAGGGAGGCAAAGTCTCTCCTAAGACTTAGTGGCTCGATACCGTCCGTGAGATCAGGATCGTCGACTATTCTCACAGCACGTCTCTGGACTGAATCGAAAGGCTCAAGCTGGTACTTCGGTGCTCCCGCCCAGAGATGACAGCAATACTCCATGTGAGGCCGAACTTGTGCTTTGTACAGTAGTAACCTTTGTGCCGGTGTGAAATATCGCTTCGCTCTATTCAGAACACCAAGTTTTTTTGATGCCAGCCTCACCTTTCCCTCCAAATGAGTCCGAAATTGGACGTCACTGGAGATGTCGACACCGAGGATCCCAATACTCTGTGAGATGGTAAGGGGTGTATTCTGGAATTGTGGAACTACAGTGAACGGGGTTTTTTTAGCAGTAAACGCACAAACTTGTGTCTTAGAGGGGTTAAATTGGACCAGGTTATCCCGACCCCAATCGGAGACTCTGTGTAAAGTGCTCTCGATTTGAGACACAAGTTGTTCGCGACTTTCTACTACAGCGGTACGAGGGATGTTAGCCCGGCCCGTGTAATACGCATCTCCAGTACTGTCATCCGCATAACAATGAATGCTATCTATGGTCAACATATCATTGATATGCAGCAAGAATAGTGTTGGAGATAGCACGGAGCCTTGCGGGACACCAGCGTTTATGTCCATGCTTTCGGAGCAGCTACCGTCGACGACGGCTTTTATGCGTCTGCCAGACAAAAAGCTAGCCACCCATTTGCACAAACCCTCGGGCAGGCCGTAGGACGGTAACTTCGATAGAAGGCCCCTGTGCCAGACCCGATCGAACGCCTTTGCTATATCCAGGCCAACTGTCAAGGCCTCACCTTGACTCTCAATGGCTGAAGCCCACCGGTGAGTGAGATACACTAGAAGATCACCAGTCGAGCGACCGCGGCGGAAACCGTACTGGCGGTCGCTGATCAAATCGTGCTCTTCCAGGTAACTGAGGAGCCGTGTGTTGATCACACGCTCCATCACCTTAGAGAGAAGGGAGGTTATAGCTATAGGCCTGTAATTCGATGGGTCCGATCTATCACCTTTTTTTGGCACTGGATGCACATGGGCAGTCTTCCACGAAGACGGCACTTGCCTTTTGCGGTAGGAAATCGCGAAAAGTCGTTTAGTACAGGGCACAACTCAGGGGCACACTTTTTGAGCACCACTGCAGGTATGCCGTCTGGCCCACTCGACTTATGAACGTCTAGACAGTTTAGTTCCCGCCGCACTTCTCTTTGCGAAATGTGTATTTCCGGCAAAGTGTGTTGGCACGGCGGGTTAATAGGCGGTACCGCACTTGCATCCTCGTTCATAGTCGAGTTCGCGGCAAAGAGTTGCCCAAGTAGGTCGGCTTTCTCTTTAGCACTATGGGCCAAGTTACCATCGGCATTTCGCAATGGTGGTAAAGACGACTGGCAAAAATTTCCCTCGGCAGCCTTAGCAAGAGACCAAAACGCACGACTCCCAGAGGGATAGCTCGTAAGTCGCTCACCAATCCTGCCGATGAAATCGAATTTGGCTCTGGCAATTGTCTTTTTGCTGGACCTCGAGGCAGCATTTAGTTTGCGTCTCACATCAGAGATGTTCGGATCCTTATTGGTACGGGCCGTGGTCCAAGCCCTATAGGCGGCCTGCTTGACTAGCCTGGCTTCCTTGCAAAGCCGGTTAAACCACGGTCGCTTTTTTTCCCCCGCAGCTACTGATGGGTTGGGAATAAAATACTCCATACCCACCAGGATCGTCTCAGTGACAGCGGCTGCGCAGGAGTCAGGATCTTCTGGCGTGAAGCAAAGCTGTCTCCACGGGTACGATGCGTAGAATTCACGCAATCCATCCCAGTCTGCTGATTTATATTGCCACATGTGGCGCAAATTGGCTGGGCGAGGTGGAATATGCCGAGGGCATGGGACTTCGGTCCGGACGAGGCAGTGGTCGGACGAGCCGAGAGGTGCGTCCACTGCAATAGTGTAGTCGTCCGGACGCGTCGTCAGCAGAAGGTCCAGCAAAGAGTGTGCATGGCTCTCAATATCAGGTATTCTTGTTGGAGAATGTACCAGTTGTGCGAGGCCATGGGCCAGAAATAGAAGTTTCTTCATCTTCCTGCAATTTTTTTCGATGTTATTGATGTTTTCTTTTCGTTATACACTGTCCTATATTAGATTCGCATTCAGTATCCAAGCTAACTGATACACCGGTATTCTGATGTTTACCATGATCGTATCTCAAATATACGTCGACTTAGCAGTCAGGCTGTTAACTAACTACTAGATCTACATGTCCGTCGACAGATCATCTGGTTGTAATAACAGAAATACCAAACTTATTATAAATGACTAAATTGAAACGAAAACATTTCAAATATCTATATGACTAAGCAAGTAATTCGTATGAATCAATGTTCTAAATCCCTGCAGCTTATGTGATGTTTATTTTTCATTTGAGTTTCATTTCATAGCTATTTTCTACAAATAACGATCATCCATCCAGTCGTTGGTGAGTGTGAGACAAAAGAATTTTTCATATTGAAAAATAAACAATATAAATTTAGGTGACACAACCGTTTGTAAATTGGAAATGAGTTTTTTAAATAATTTCAAACGTGTTTTTTGATTTGGAAAATTAGTATTTTATAACGGATGAACTTTAGTTTCTATTTTAGTAGATATTAGATAGGTTATAGTTTGGTATGGTATTCTTTGTCATTTGAATTTCTAATGCCTAAAACTATAAAAAACCCATATTGTGTTATGATAGTATTAAAGGTGGGGATACAAAACAAAATGGATATTTCCGGAAAGGGTTAGATACAAAATGGGCATTTCTAAAAAGCTTCATTTTAAGGCCTTTTTATATACGTTTTTAAATATATTTTAATTATCGGGGTTGAGTTCTTAAAATGAAAGGTATTTAACATTAAAAAAAAAATCATGTCATAATCTTTATCACTTTTCATTTGTAACGCCTATGCTTTATTTATTCTTGTGTCTCGGTGTAATTTATCTATAATTTGTATGTGTTTAGAAATATTTGAGTCTGTTATCAGTCTGGTTACCATAGCACAGGCTCTGCCTAATTTGGAATCAGACAACCGTGTGTGATTTATGTAATTTTATTTATCTCTCTTAACTATTAAACTATCGTAAAAAATATCTATGAGAGGAATCTATGTTAGAGCCATCTATTTTGTAGGAAAAAGAAGATCTTCAATCACTTTACATCAGTGCGCGTGTTGGTCATACATAAAATGTAGAGATGGCGCTAGCAATGCCACCTTTGAGTATACTAACACAATAAGAGTGTTCTTAAAAGTTTCTACAACAAGAATCAATTGTAATAGAAACTATCATTAATACTGCAATTTTTTTCTTCTTTAATTTTAAATCAACACTTCAGTAAAGATAATCCATAAAAACTTCCTATTGGCTGTTACTTCTTCTTTGCCTAGCTTTAATTACATATGTGAAAAAGAGACGAAACCTTTACTTATGCTACACAATCTGTTAAGTGAATTGGTACTGATCACGAAACTGTGACCGTAAGCGTCAAAATCGTCAGTCAAACTTATCTGTCATCATTCGTCAGATCTTCGATGACGATTTGGTCGTGTTTGTGAATTTGAAGTTTTAAAATTAGCGTGTATATTTAATGTAAACGGGACCGTGTGCAATAATGCATTACCAACTGTGACACGCACCTGAAGTTTCGTCCGTTAAACACTCAGCCAAAGTGTCTGACAATAAAATGTCTTTTGTGAGCATTAAAAAGCAATATTTAGCAATCGGAATGTTAATATTCGTTTTATTGTTTTTATTTAATAGTAGACCAGCTTTTCAATGTCAGTTCAATCCCGAAAGCAATACATATCTTCCTACAATTTATGGGATTACGCCGACGTATTCGAGACTGGCCCAGAAAGCAGATCTGACGAGGTAAGGATCGTGAGGTTCTTGCCCTTGGTTTGCAGCTTTATTACCTCACTTATTTGAATAAAGTATTTGGTAATAAATATTAGCTGAGCCGGCAATTATTTTAATTGATAAATTGATGAAGTTTGCACAATGTGTGTGTTTGCTTAATATTATATTTGTCTATGTTAACCAGGCTACAGATTCAGAATATATATTGGTTCGATTTATATCACGAAAATACAATATGTTTTACGTTAACTTTAAAAATATAACAGTATTTAGCTAAAGTATTCATCTAAACAATTCTAATTATTAGTTATTAAGTCCAGCTGTGGATTGTTATAGGCTGATAATGTAATGTAAAAAAATAATATTCAAGATAATATAAATAAAATATTTGCTTTCTGCAGATGTGTCATCATTATTTTATTACAATATAAAATCATTATTTCATTTTTAAAATATTTGTCAGATAGCATTTCTTTCTAATTTCAGGTCTTAATTTCTGTTTTTCATTTAACATATTATTTAAGGATTTAATAATAATTATATTGTTTAAATTCATCGCTGTAATTTTCGGTAATTAGGTATTAATTGTTTTTTGGTTTACAGGTTATCACAGACATTAATGCTTGTAAAGAATTTCCATTGGGTAGTTATTGAAGATGCTGATGAAAAAACAAAGTTAGTTGCAAACTTGCTTAAGGACTCAAACCTCAAATACACACACCTGAACATAAAAACGCACAAGTCAAAACATTCTACGGTATGTATTTAAAATGATGTTCATTATACTTTTAATACTCATGTTCTGAACATTTACAATGAATTATTGTTGTGATTTTTTGATAGTGGTAAATTAAGTTTTGAAAATTAAATACATCAATCAAACATAAAAAGCTTAGATATAAAATATTTTCCCTAAATAAAAAAAATGACAGTGATATTATTTACTTAACTTAATTAATTAAAATGTGAAATGAAAACTTTTTATTTGACTTTTTTAAAACACTCATTTTCTCACTTTATATCAGAAAAAATTCTTAACTCACTCAGTTGTTTAGTATAAAAGCTATTTAAATATAACTAATTAATTGTTTATCTTTAATAGATATCTTATAATATAATAGATCTTTATACGATTAGCAATCAGTGTAGTACTCAAAAAGAAAATAAATTATCATTTTAAGATAATATTGTATAAATGTGCAATGTTATTGAACAAAACAAATCACAATAATAAATACTTTTTAATAAAATTCACATATCTCAGGGCCTAGTGTGAGTTTATATCACATCAAATCAATTCCGATTATTTGTCTTTGGTCTACATGGAAATCTTACCTTAATTTTACAGAATATAATAACTGTTTGGGTATAATCTGAAAATATCCAGACAATTATTGTATTTTGTTTTATTTTGATTTTACTAAGTACTTTGTAATATTTCTAGCTGCTTAGTTATTAGCTGTATGCAAAATGATTTTTCTTCAAAGACGGCAGCAATTATTTTGGTATAAATTAAAATTCAAATATTTATAGTCCAAAATCAAAATCAGTTAAAATATTTTAATTAAATTATTTCTAAGTATTTAGGAAATGTCATGAGTAGAAATAATGTCATGTGTACGAATAAGCCACCCAGTCTGTTGCATAAGTTCTATGCAGAAAAACATGCAAAATTCCATAGATATTTTTACTAAATACTCATTACTAAATGTTCTAAAATTTAGTGGAAGTAGTAAGTAGTAGCATTAAACAGTGCCCTGCCTAGACTTGGTTTTAGTTTTTAATTTTTACTTTTTTTTAATACATTGCAGCTCTTGGACATCAATATCTGTGTATTTCACACAGCTTTGTACAACACATCTTGGTATTGTGTATGTTTGCCAATTGAGATAATTTTCAATGGAATTGAATAGCTTGCATTTTATTTAGTTATAGTTAGTAAAGTTAAATTAACAAAGCAAATTAAAAGTTAACCACCACGGAAAGTACGTGGATTTGTAATGCTGTGGTATATACTAAAAAGTACAATAATTTTATAGAAAAGGTATATAGAACATATAGTGTATAGGAGCATACTTGTCTCAGTATATCAACACGGCCATTTGCTTCCAAAATTAACGTTACCGGTTTAAAGTGTCCATTTGGGAGTTTTTTAAAATATCCTTTACTTTGGTGTGCCATAGAAAACATATCAACTGTCTACTCTGAGCTCTTTAAACTTCAAGTCTTGTTCAATATTGGCCCAGGATCAGTCAAATTTAGTTCTTCCAATCTTCTTGTTGTTTTTTTTAAATAAGCCAAATAATTGATTTAGCAACCCAATATTAGACAATATTAACATCTTCATAGAATATATTGTCTGCAATCTGTGCCAGTACATGCTAATATTCAATTGATTGATGTACTCCTTGATACCCGACACGACTGGGGAGAGATCAGGTGCAGGACCGACGGCTTTATGTGCTCTCTTAGGCAAGGCGTTAAAATCTCAAGGTCCACTCCGGGCTGGAAAAGCATGATAACACTTTATGGCCCTAACCGGCAATCGAACCTAAGACCTCTTGATCGACAGTCGCATATATTAACTACTAGACGAACCATGTAGTCAATTCGTAAAAACCTCAGTGTTTGTATAGGTGTGCGTAATACTAAACTCATTTATTAATGTTGTGTTCATGTATAACTTACAGTAAGTTTTATACCACAGAACAGAAAAATAAACAGTAGAAGTACGATCAATGGTAAATCCCGAGAGCTTCTTTATCGCCTAGACGC
The DNA here is from genome assembly GCA_949316085.1 of Hypercompe scribonia. Taxonomy (NCBI): domain Eukaryota; kingdom Metazoa; phylum Arthropoda; class Insecta; order Lepidoptera; family Erebidae; genus Hypercompe; species Hypercompe scribonia. Next base: position 8,561,433 of record OX438981.1, on the reverse strand, counting down.
ACACATAAACAATTAATAATGTAATACATATAACAAGGTCTTCTCATTTTTCCAAAGGATTTAATGAATATGAATCTTAAACGCCCTATGTTATTAAATAGAATCTTATTTTTTTGGAATAAAGTGGCATTTCATTTGCATATTTATGAGTAGGTAATGTGGTAGGTACAATACTTTACCAAATATTTTCGTGTCAAATACTGCAGGAAGTTCAATGCATTGCGTGCTCACGTAGTAACATTGTAGTTAATACTCAAATTTAATACGTAATGTAGATCATTTTTATAGATAAGGTCATAACGGTGCTAATACCATCGTTTTCAAAGATGTACAGAAGTACCGAAATTATTAGTAATAGCGCTCAAAGTGCGTCGAAAATACTGGCACGCCTGATACACCTACATTGCATTTCTACTTCTTTCTCTGTTCTGTGGTTGTAACCTATGCGAAATACTTCAGAAGATTTAAAAAACAATGATTATTAAAAGGTATTAATTAGAATAACAATAATTCATGAATTCGTAATTGTAGTTGGTAGATAAAGACGCCGTCCGCCCGGTGTTAGTTATATTTTGGACTTGGTGAGGCAAACAAATAGTCATAGTGTAAACCATGATGCCGTCACGGCAGGACGCTATACTCCTTGAGTAGTAGTACTTGTCGAGTCTAATGCCGATAAAGATTAAAAAGCAGTTTGATTCTTTTTCTTTTAATTATATGAATAAATATATAATTAATGTAATATTTAATGAATAATTATATAATTATGAATAAATAATATAATATAGGCTGTATTACTAATCATGAGATAGTAATGATTTGTAATTAATGTTAGATATTTACGAGAGTTTTTTTTTAATTTTATACGCACATAATCAATGTTTGTATAGAATCAGAAAAAAAAAACAATCTATTTAACTCTAAGGCAAAATATACTAACATTTTTTGTAAACTGGTTTCACAAAGCTTTAATAACCTATTGAATCTTTTAAAAAAATATGTCGACAATAATGTCAATACTCAATAATTAACAGAGTAAATTATTAATCTCACACAAATTTTAACATTAAAAAATTTCTAATTTCTACTATTCTAAGAAAAACGCCATGCGTTGTTTATGTATATTTAAGTAAAATAACATGTGTAAAGTAAAAGGACCTGATACGCTTTCTAAGCACTTGCTAAATGTTTGCGATACACAATTTATATTGAAATTATTTATAATAAAATATTACACATACAGGAGGGAAAACTTGAAACATACCATATATCAATTCATCTGGCTAGTAGGAGACTAAAACATATGATGTCCAGCAGTAGATTATTAAAGGCTGTGGATGATGAATTTGAATATTAATTAGAAGCAGCTGAGAACCTTTGTTGACAAGTTTAAGAACGAAAAGAACAATCTTTCAGCCATTTACGTATTTAAAAAGAATAAGATAGTATGTGTATTAAACTATACTATACACAAAGTGTACAGTACAATACTAAACAGACTTAAAAATACATAAGACGGAACATAAAATTTACTCATTTTTGATAACTGAAGTACCCAGTTATTGTATTCTGTGTCGTTTTCGTATCTCTCTTAAGAAATGTTTTCTCTGTTTTTCCTTAGAATATCAATCTAGATATTTTTTTGCAACTGGTTTTACAAAGTGAGTTTTAAAAAAAATAAGTGACACACTGATTTCAGAAAAATCATTGGTCATTTTGTGTGGTTTTTATGAGACACACATTGTTCAGCACAAATTTCGTGCACGTTCAAATTTCAACAGATTTTTTATTACTATAAAAATAATTTCTTTCAGATGTTAGTTGACCACCGTCGCCCCACGAAATTCTACTATGTTCCTAGGGTATGTTAGTCAAACAAAAATGATATTTACTAAGTGTCACTCCGTTGGAAGTAGTTAGCGTGTAAAATCTGTACTATAAAGTCATTGAATCTTTAATAACTGTATGTAGTAAAAAATAAGTGGGGTTATAAATTATAATAGAGCTTTCTTTGTAACTTAAATAGGTTTCGATACGTATTATTAGAATTAAAACGATAAAGTCGTTTCTTTATATTATGTTAGCGTAGACTATTAGTCTAGTTGTTACTCTATCCAACTAATATGTCTAAATAGATTTAATTCAAGTACTAAGGTACTAATTGCTTAATGCGAGTATACCTAATAATTGTATTTAACAAGATTTACGTTTGCAAATACCATACCTGTTACTGAAGATAATCTTAAGCAGACTTAAGGAACGGCTGTTACTTAGTTATAAATATCTTAAGATATTTGAAAAAAGAATCTGTACTTGACCTTCCTTTATCGAGTCCTATCAGTGTAAGGCAAAATTTATGTGACTCACGACTACTAACACTAATCTACAGGAATATTAGTAAAAAGTATAAAAAAGCAACCTCACGTAGAAACCGCAGCTTATGATTACCGGAGAAGCGTTATTAGTGTAGTTATTTAGGTTCTCACCTATGTTGAGGATACATTTTACCGAAACTAAATTTCTATTCACCGTTTTTCGTATATTAACTTTGGCATATCATGCGAAACAGAAACTAATTAATCTTAGTTATTAAAGCTCTATGTTAAACATATTTTTATATTAAGCATATCTAACTAAAATCCAGTCAAGGTTAAACCCTATCGGTCGTGTAGTGAAATACTTTATAACGTGCCATTCGTATCGTGTGCTGCTTATGTTAACTTTTAAAGTTTCACGTATTAGATTAATTTATTAATATCATTGACTGGTGTTTTGAACCCTAATGCGACGGGTTCTCGACCATGATCTCAGGAGGACTCCAGAGACCGTCTGGTTTTAATAGCTTTTATTCGCATTCATTCATGAATATCTTTTCAGAAAAAAATAAAATGCGTATCCTATATTTTACTCATATTCAAAATCACTTTTGCGTTGACTTTTTACAAAATCAAGTAATTTATTTGATTGAAACGAAAAATATATAAAAGATATGCTGTTAATCTGGTAAATCTTGTGTTTAAAATTGTTACTAATATTATAAGTACAAAGTTAAAACTCTGTTACACTTCACGGTCAAACCCCTAAACAGATTTTAATGAAATTTGGCATGAAGATACTTTTGGTGTCGCTGACAAAATGTAAGTGACAACTGTGACAGGTGACGTGGAAGATTAAATCCTTCTTTAATTAATAACTTCGACAGTGACGTTTGCAAATATTGCAAGTTTCTATTTTTTCATGTTTTATACCTCGCAAATTTTAAGCTAGTAATAGTAGTTTAACTATAACAATTTTAAGCAAAGCTAAAACAACGCCGGTTTATGGTACTATATACCTCTGTTGATTATATCACGTAATTTGCGACGCAGTGTTATGTTAATTCTTACTTACGTCCCGAAGATGTTTATAAATAGATCCAAATATATCCGCCAGCATTTTTACACAAGCGGCATTTATAATGTATACAATAATATGTATGTATACCGGACACGTATGTTCCAATATACCCTAAACAATGTTCACCATATCCTCCAAGGGAAATGTAGAAGGAGAATTGAATAATAGTCATTTTTAATAATTTTGAAAGTGAATAATATTTGAAAAAGTGATAAATCTTTTACCCTTAATAATTATTTGATACTAACTCTTTCGTATTGAAAATAGTTACTAAATAAACTGCAAGTTATTCTTATCGATGTTTACTTGCTTGGAACGTAATAGCATGTTAGTTTCCCTTGTTAGGAAAAAATCCTATTATATATGTACTATTAACAATCATCACACAGAAGTACACAATGTTATTTTATAAAACTACTTTTTGTTTCGTTACAAAAACGTTTGTTGTGCCTATTAAGTTTACTGTGAATAGTCGAATATGGACTGGCTTTATTTGTTATATTTCACGTCACAATAGTCTAATGACATTATCTGGACGTAGTTTTGTTATCTTTCTACAATCTTCTGTCAACTTACCGTTTTGTTGTCAAAAAGAGTGGACAATTGATAATAACTTGTGATGGTAACTGATAACGATGTCTGTCTTTACGATGATATAACCACTCGGTTTAACTTACTAGTTTAAAACATACCTCGTGATAAAAATACCTAACGTTATGTTGTAGATTTATCCTTTTGCTATGTTACATCTTATTAAGATTATGTGTTTATAATATAATTAAAAGTTCCTTTTCGGGTCTCGTTGGGCTACAACAACTACATCTTTCCTTGAAATTGATTTTACCTTTTTTATGTGGTATCTTTAAATGTTTCACATATTCTCATATTTATTGAATACTTTCTGCAAAAAACATTGGACAAAGCGGACTTACTGTCACAGGCATTTTCTTTCAGTCGAGTAAGATTTTTAATATCAGTTACAGAGCTATTTGAGGCGAATCAATGAATCGGAAACTATTTGAACGTTAGGCAACAAATGTAAATAAAAGTATAATTACTTTTCAAGTATAAACCTACAAGACCAAAAAAGTCCCTCAAAAACCTCTCGTTTTAAGGCAGTCGAACGGCTTTTGAAGACACGAGCGAGCGATCAAGACGAGCCACCCACCAAATCTTTTCTAATATCCCTTCCCTTTTAAGGCACGGGTTCTCGGTTAAAACATGTTTTTTTTCAGTCCCATTTTCTTTTTTATGCTATAAGGGCAAATAAATCAACTAGTCAACTGATGGTAAGTGACCACTGCCACCAAATAGTTGACGGACTGCTCTGCCTCATACATTAAATTAGGAAGACTAAATTCCTCAAAGTTACGACATCGACAAAAGGAAATACTTTAATAAAAATATTTCTAGTGTGTGTATAAAATGTGTTTCTTATTAAAACAAGTGTTACTAATTTCAGCAACGATTTCGTTAATGTTGTATTAAGTCTGTAACTAATTTCATTGAATTAAATACAGTTGTATTAACATATGTTATAAAAGTTATTGATACCCAATAGTAACAATGTAATGTATGTTTTACAGGCAAGTGGCGTTGAGCAAAGAAATAAGGCTTTAGATTGGCTAAGAGGACACTTGAAGATGGCGGAAGACAAAACAGGTGTTGTTTATTTTATGGATGACGACAACACATATTCTCTCAAAGTTTTTGATGAGGTAAGGTTTATTATTTCGCTTTGGTTTAAATATCCCTTTTAGTCTCGCTCGCCACATTGAAGTGCTCGCTGTTTCACCGGCATCTTAAACAGAAACTTGAGAACGATCAATCTTCAAGTGACGACGTATAAACTAAAATTAAATTGACACGAGGCAATGTTTACTTGTATTTGGCAAATATAATTTCTACTGCATTTTTGAAAATAATATTTTTTTATTGAAAGTAATTTATACCATACAATGGTTAAGTTAAATTGAGTTATGAATTGTTTAAGACAGACTTTAAATTGGTTTATCATTTTATTATTAAATATGTATAGTTTATGCCTTAAAAAAACTTTAGTTGCCAATAATAAAATTAAATTCATTTTAATCTTCGTAGTAACATTTTTCTTGTCTAGATAGCAACGTTCCCAGGTTTTAAAAATCGATACGGTTTCACAATGTAGAACAATTGGTGCCCGGTACCCGCCGATGTGCTGATATAATTTATAGTCGTTAAAATCTCTTCAGTCTACGATTTCACTTAAACTAAGGCCGAAATTCATAAATACATGTTGTGCTGTACATTTCATTCTCAACGGTCACTTTTTAGGTCAAGAGACTAATTGACATACTCTTGCGAAGCTGATTCAATGCTCTGCTTTTAAAGTTTCGCTTGCATCGGGGGTTCTTTGTTAGGGTATTTTACAGAATGTCAGTTTTATAACAGTTTAATTTGAATCTTTCATAGTTCAGAAATTATATTTGGGTAACCACAGAGCTTCGGTGCGCGTTTATTAATTAGTTTTTAGGAAAAATTCGTCCACATTTAGACGTAACAAATGAATCAATTTTTCTATGAAGTCAGTTCTGCTATGCAGATAAGATGCCCCATTATGCATATAAAAATTGTTCAAAATCGATACAGTCGTTTACGGTATACACGAATATATTTTAAATTTATAAAATCAATCAACCTATCACCGTCTACTGCTGAACGAAGGTCTTTTTTTTTTAACCTGTGGAAGCCCCCTCGGGCCGTCACCCTATCTGGGTTTACGGCGGAGTGGGGTGTCGGAAACGGACCGACTAAAACCACACGGTGTGCCACTCTGCGCCTGACATAGGGGATCCGGGAACAGCTATTATTACGACATCCAGATCCCTCCTAGCGCCTCCCCGCTGCCGCTGGCACCATCTGCGTATAAACTCTCTATTTAGGTGACGTACGGGACACGCGGAATTCAGCCCTTCGCCGATAAACTTCGGCGAGCACTTCCACCTCCAAATCCCACGGAGGAGTTCCGTCCAAGGCGCACGCCCCTCCGTCGACACTCGAAAATTTAAAAAAAATTGCTATTTTAAAAATTATGCTATTTTAAGCTCTGCCAAAAAATTCAACTGATAAAAGTTTTTTATCACTCACGTTTAAAATGTTGATGGTTATTTCCTCCTTTATTACACATTAAGAATTAATACGTTCATTAATATCACAGAGCAGAAAATAAAACATAATTAGTCTAATTTTCATTAAAAATGTAATATAATGTAAATAAAAAGTAGTAAACGCATTTACTATCAGAACGACGAAACAAACCGTATCGATACAAGGCGATAGCTCGCTGTAAAAAAAACTATTTCCGCTTCGATAAGAATAATCAGTTTATATTTAGTATAATAAAATATATATTATGTAGGTATTGTAATCTTTTTACACACTACGCGTCGACTAGAGCGTATTGCGGCTAACTTTATAGGGTTTCCATTATACAAATTATAATACGCTTTACAGATTATAACTCCATAGTGATTTATAATTTGTAAAACATCTTTGACAAGTAAAACAAAGGTAGTCCATGTTACTAAATAATCTTATTTATTCTGAAATACCGACTAGGAAAAAGCATTTATGAATATGAATTTCTGTGTTCCTAAATCTCTTCCTGATCGGCGTTATTATATGCGCAATTTAATTTAAAATTAGGTTGACAAGAATGCATAAGTGAGGAATAAACTTTAACTGTCATATTTTTGCTACTTCTTTTCGACTAATGATAGCAAAGTTCACACAAGCAATTTCAAAGTCACTATTGGTTAATGAACAATGATAGAAAGAAAGGCTAGCCGCTTTCACCGTTATACTCTCATAAATTTCTTGTTTCCGCTTCTTCGCTGTTTCGCAAATTATTTTGTTATCAGTCAACACTTATGGTTGCATCTTACAATGTTCTATCGTCATACCCTTGACCTTAATCACATTATGAAGAAATTTTATTAGCAAATACTATTATATTCTTAGTGATTTGTTGTGTAGTATGAGTTAGTGAGTGGTATGAAATTTGAATTTAGATAACACCACTAATTGAGTCTTTTTCGTGGTTTTTATCTTTGTAAGGGTTTCGATAGATTTCTTGTAAGTTTGAAGTCGTTTACCTCAGGTTCTAGTATAGTGATAAGTCAATAGAAGTTGCTTTTCAAAATTTAACTACTAACAATATTCGATAACCAAAATTATTTTATATTATACTCATAAACTTAATGTTGCCCACAGTTTTACCTGTCCTGACTGTTGTTCTAAAATCTATAAACTCAGGAAGTTTTTAGTCTATAAATTATTATAGAGTTCTATAAAATCGATAAAATATGAAAAAAGTTGTAGAAAAACAAGCTTCTCGCTTTAGTGCCTTTAGAGATCTAGAAAATAATTTAAAACTCTTTAAATTCAGAGCATTAAATATATTTATTTAACTTATTCTGTTTCGTGTCTTTTTTGCGACAGATTTGTTAATTGTAATATAAAATTTAGATTAAAAGTAACATCGTAGGCGTGGCTTAACTTGAATTATGTAAATAACATTTATTTTGACTTGACTTCGATTGATGAGCAGAGATACTTGATCACTTTTGCATAGACTCTTCCTATTTATTTTTGGCTTATACCTACGTAATCAACACGATTCTTATTTAAAAGAATACGACAACCTAACAACAATGTTTTACTTTATTGTTAGTATTATATTTTATAAATTTAATTAAACAATCGGTTCCTGTTACGTTATCTAGATTGAAATTAACTCTATCCGAAGCAATTCGGACCATTAATTAAAATAGTACAATCGTGTTGTATATTTAATCTAACATACATGTTCAGCGCAGCGGGCTAATATGTCACTATGATAAGACTTGGACATCTGAAAAAGGAATTAAATCTTTGCAAATTAATTTGAATAATAAATATGTCTAACCATTAAGTTTTCGTCCCCACTTGCTTATCTTTACATCGTCCTTTACAGATTTGAAATCTTTAGTTATACAGTAAAGAAAACATATTGAACCTTAATACTAGATATATTAAAGTTATCTGATCACGTAAAACTATTTCTTACCTTAACTGCCTGACTGATTCATTAGCGCAAAGCGTTAACCGCTGCGGCTGGAAGCTTGAATTTTTGTTAGTTGATACTTTTATGTTGCAAATACCCGCTGAGAAAGGGTTTTTGGAAATTTCACCCTTAACAAGCTAAATAAAGGATTGATAATTGTATAACAGTTCGTCATTTTCATAGAAATCACGTGAAATAAGAGGCAATTTCGCGAGTAAAACTGCGAGCAATTTAAAGTAGACATTCTCATTGATATATATATTATTTCACGTGACTTCATAAAGTTATATATATACGAGTATATATATATATATATATATATATATATATACGAGTATATATATATATATATATATATTGATAACATATCGCCTTAAAAATCTTTTTGCAATCTCGCCAGTAAGTAAATTGATTTTGTTACGGTTGTGATAGCCATTTGAACGAACCCTTCCGCTCTATTATCCCATAAATTAACAGATAGCTCTTGATAACCATAGGACAGTCGCGACTTTTGTGTTGTAGCACACCTAGAGATATATTACTATTCGTTATATATATCTTGATTGGTACACACCCAAAGGTTAACTGGTAGAGAGTGCCATGAATGAATGGCAGTGCATAAAGTTATATATCTAAATAAAAAAAATGGATTTAAAAGTAATCATCAATGAAATTGGTGAGCAGGTATATCATTTACTGAGTTCTGAGACTTAACGATTGCATAGACCTCGTGAGGACTATGCAAAATGCTTAATTATGTCAGTTTATATCGCATGTGTCAGTTACACATACTTATGTGCATGTAGATACACTGTACGTGGGGTGCAGCAATTGGTCTATACTTCGTATAACTAAACCGTCTGTGATATATCGTGCTGTGGTTTTTATACTACATTAGTAAGTAGAACAATAGCGTGCATCGTGCGAACAACTGTTACTTTTATCAAACTGGATTGAAATGAGACAAAAGCACATGGACAATCTGCTTTTATATCTCATTTAATATGGCAAACTTAGGTTTATTTAGTTTTATGATAGAGTGCAATGACATGGATCCTTGCGTGGAAAGATAACCTGTATCGGTAAATCTTTCTAACTTATATCTTTTGTATAGTCAACTTATCAAATTCTTTTTTTTTACAACAAAGAGGCCGAATACTACCGTACCTGATAGCAACTACCGATGTCTTGTAAATACTTGTAACATGAAAATGTTATTAAGTCGATGCAGATTTTTTTAGTTCTTGGAAGTATGATAACAATTCTTTCTTGACGGAAGCCGAATCAGTGTAGAGCAGTGCACATTTTAAGGCGTGAATTGACTGTTGTAAAGGAAAAAAATGTTATTAACTCGCTGCAGATTATTTTAGATCTTGGAAGTATGATAATAATTGTTTCTTGTTACTGACGGAATCTGAATCAGTGTAGAGCAGTGCATATTTTAAGGCGTGAATTAACTGTTGTAAAGAAAAATATCTTTGTAGTGTATTACTTTGCTATAATTCCTAACATGAAAATGTTATTAAGTCATGTCAGTTTATATCGCTCGATCGTTCATATTTATATAGATCGTTTATATTTATATTCCTCTCCTTCTCTGTCCACCTAATGTCATACACTCAAAGGCTCTATTGCCAGCAAGACAACATGTAATGTAGCTAATTCCAAATATAATTGTCTTTGTATACCCTTAATTGTTTGTTCATTTTCAGATGCGCAAAATTAAGAAAGTAGGAGTGTGGCCCGTAGGCATTGTAGGAGGAATGCGAGTTGAAATGCCGGTTGTTACAAATGGGAAAGTCAGCGATTTCAACGCATTTTGGAAACCGTTTAGGCCGTTCCCAATTGACATGGCTGGATTCGCCATAAACGCCACTCTGTTCCTTGAACGTCCTGATGCGAAATTCTCTAGAAAAGTTCAATCTGGATTCCAGGTTTGTAACATTGCACTGAGAAACAGATTTTGAAGTTGTAAGCAGAAATCTTAATTTGTATAAAAACACATCTCGGACAACATCGACAACGCGTAAAGTAAAACCTGCGGCTACACAACACGCGTCAGAGCGGGATGTAATGTGATAATTGCCTAGAAAGTCACGATAAAGCTGATACAGAAAACTTTATAAATGAGAAATGAGAGTATCTCCCATTTTTAAAAATATTATCCAATCTTTCAGTCTTTCACTAACTGCTACAAAAATGTCATCCATTAGAGTAAGAACTTGACAATAATGAATACAAATATTTTGTACTAATTTCAGGAAAGTGAGATACTGAAATATTTTACAACTAAGGATGAATTGGAACCGTTAGCCGAGAACTGTACTAAAGTATATGTATGGCATACACGTACACAGAAGCCTGCATTACTGAATCCGAAGAAACTAAAGTTGAAGCACCCACCTATACCAGACGGCCACATTGAAGTGTGATTTGAAACACAAAATAACATTGGTCTTCATATACCTTCGGGGAAAATGTTTTCTGACTGAACAAAACTGCAAAGTAATGGTCGAAGGTTAGATTATGTTTTATATATTAATCGTTTACGTAACTCTCTACATTAAGGTGTAATACTCAATTGGTGTTAACTCAGAACAAGTATCTCGCCATTTTTACGGCATTTTTTGAACTAAACTAAATTATTGTTTATATGTTAGGTGGAAATCCTTTTAAAACGTACCTTATTTGTATTGAATTTTTTTTTAAAATTACTAAGTATACTATCAATTTACAGATCAAGTTAAAAAGACAGGAAACCTGTTTTAGATTATATTGTATTAGACACGCAAATAAGCATTAAACAGTGTCGTCTTGACAAACAATATACTCTATATAAATTACGTTTTATTGCATGAAAGTATTCACGATAACACAGTGTAATCGTGCATTTAAGTTGTTTGTGAATTATAATCTACAATATTGTAAATGTAATATGGCGTATCATGATTCCAAAAAGAAAATTAAAATATATTCGGAGTAAAAATGATGTTGAATTCACATGAAAGTAGTTATGTAATACATTTAAAACATAATACTCATTTAATTGGAATAATGATATTTACTAATATATTCACTGATTTTTTTTAAATTTTTCAAAGTTATTACAATTTGCTTAAACTATCTAGCATAAGTCAAGATTATAAATTTATTTTTAAGTAGTCATTGACACAGTTGAAGCCAATTAAATAGTTGTATATGCTATCAGAAAAACAGTAAATATCTATCTTTTAATGAAAACTGTTGTTGTACATGGATAATAAAAAACCTGAGGAGTCTTCGTTGATGTCAGCAATTGAAGTTTGTAAGAGTGTTGGTATTCTTGTTGTCATAAAATCTCTTAATCTGCATTTAAGCATACAAACTTCGAATACATACTGCCGTGCTCATTTGGATAATAGCACACACAGAATTTCGGTGAACCAAAATCCAAAAGTTTTGTTCATATCTGTTTAGCTGGTTTTACGTGAATTGCACACTACAAACAGACAGACATGATTATCAATGAAAATTAAAACTTATTTTTACCACCTACGACTACTGCAGCAAAAAAAGAAATAAGAACTGTAAAATTAGTATAAAATGACGTAAATGTAATGGCAAAAAAATCGTATATTTTAAGGTTGCAAAAGTTCCACGTAGAACCTGTAGTTTTTACCTATTTTGCAATATTGTTCTCACGAAATGTAGAAATACTTCATAATGTTACTCATCTATAATGTTTTCGATGTTTATTTCTTTTAAAAATTTAACAGAAATCGAATTATTTTGATGATCTAGGACCGTTAATGAATTATTCCTTTCCGGTCCCAAAGTATGAAAAAAAGAGATATGAAGACTGTGTGCATGGTTTTCTATTCTGAATAAACTTTTAACACGAATCGAATACAATTATTGCTAAATTAAAAAAAAAAATTTTCTATATTAATCATAGACACCAGCATTCGAAAAGAAAATCTAAATTATTTAATATTTGTAGATACTATTCGGTAGATAAAAAGCTGTACTGTAGTTTTTTTTATTGATACAATTATTACCCAAAAATTATTAAAACATACTGTTGAAATCTGACGCACATCATTGTTGAGGCACGGCATTGTCTTTGTTTTGTGAAAAAAGAACAATAAATGGAATATATTAAACTTTATCCTGTTCTATAGTACATTTAAATCGAGAGTTTAGCACAATACAATGACCATCTGTGTATATAAACCGATTGATAAACTGATTCAACAACTCCTTTATAAAATACACGAATATTTATGTTTAGTATTATACATTTACAACTTCTAGTGTAACACTAGTCTCGATTTTTATATATTGTTTTATATATTTCGCAATAGTCAATTTTATACAGAGTAGTAATCTTTATACTATTTATTAATAATATCTTTATATTAAATCATTATTCATAAAATGTCATAATATTAGACTTTAGTAATTATTATTAAGATATGAAACGAAACCGTTGACCTAATGTAATACTTATTATTCTTTTATTTACTGCCATCTTGCGACACCGCTGCCATCTAGGTTTAGGTCTAGGCAAATTTAATTGTATAAATTTCAAACTACATTTCCAATCACGTTGTAACTTAATTATATAAAACTACAAAGATCCTCTAGGGTCTTAGGTAGAGTTATAGTTTTCGTTTATCTATTTTGATTACTACTTGAAATAGGCAAGCAAAAACGTGTAACGCGTAAACTCTTGTAACAAGCAACATTATGTTAAAAATTTAAAAAACCCCGACACTAAAAAGAAACTATAAAAAATAACAAAATGATTGGTTATATTTTCATATTGTCTGATCTGATCTTCATCATGTATGACTGAAAGCCATTGTTAGAAAACATTTTTCCAATTAAAAACCGCATTCAAATCAGTCCAGCGGTTTAGGCGCTTTGCCACAGACAGACAGCAGTCACACGTATAACATCTCTCCTTTTGGGTCGGAGGTTAAAAATACTAAATTTGTAATCTCTTAGTAACTCTTGGATTTATATTTAAACTATTCGTAATAGATAATTATAATTGTTTATTTATATACTCAGTATGTTTTCCATCATATTTTATTCTTAACAATTATGATAATTTATGCTATTCCACCTCCTTTCTGAAGAGAGGACTAAGACCAGCAGTGGACTATGAAAGGCTGTTGGTGATGATGGTGATGATCCTATTCCACTTTTTGTAAGAGGATATAAAATATATGTATGTATAATATATGTAATTTGTAAGAGTACTTACTAATAACCCATATATCAATCAACTCGACTGCACGATTGACCTAGTGGTTTAAGCGGTCGCCATGCCGCTCTCCACGTCGCTGCGTGTTGTTGGTTCAAGTAGATCATGGGACTACACTTGAGTTCTTTGTGTCCGTTTCTAAAGTCCCCCGCGACACAGGATTTATTCCTAATGCGGGCGTTGTCTTTTAAAAACAACAAAACTCAGCTAAATTATGCTTGTATTACGAGTGGGTTTGAATTTGAGGAGTGGGAACACAAGAAAGGGCCATTTGCGCAATTTCAAGTTGAAAAGTTACTTATAAAAAATGATGAGGGATTATCCATATTAAAATCTCTTAGCTGATCCCTTTCTTCAGAGCTAAACAATGGATAAACGTTGACCACTGTTTGACAGTAACAATTTTTATGAATGCCGTTGAGTTCTGACCCTTTAGCTAGTCTTAATAATTTCTCGTATGTTTTAAATACTAATTCCTAGTGTTAGATCTTATTAATATGCATAATATGTTAGTTATTTACAAACGTGCTCAATCCTAAGCATCGGTCTAGTAGTGTAGTAATATATTTTTATTATTATCGAATTACTTAGATTATTTTAACTTATTTTCTTGTCTTTAACTCGTAGAGACGAGTTTACACTGACTAAAGTAGATTTAAATAGGAATTAAGTAAAGTATGTTGCACTAATTAAATAAAAAACAAAACCATGACTAGATTTATATAAAAAAATATTGCAATGAAACTTTCGTTTAGGTAGTTTTTTCACATTCAACTTTACACCACTTAACATTTTAATCAATTCCGTAGCTATATTTTTCACGATGTTAACATTAAAATACATAATTAGTTACGTTAAAATCCATCCATTCTTTTATATTTATTGTAGATTTATTAATATAAGTATAGAATCTCGGTATTTTATGATGTGCCGTCACCTATAAGATTTATAAGAACACCTCACTAAAAAAAAACTTAATTATGTTATAACAATTGAGAGCAACAAGGAAATACAAATATCTCACGTCATATTATTTTTCCTATGTATTCCTTAGATGTCTTTATATGGCAGTATTAGGTATACCTTTAAAAACACCACATGTTTTATGAAGGTTTATTAGTTTTAAAAATTAGTCTATGGTCCCAGTGTTACAAACTACAGATTTCAAATTAGAAAAAAATAGTTCTATAAATCACTCTAAATTTTCTATCGACGTACCAGTTACTTTATCTAGCAACATAGTGTTATAAATTAATATAAAATGCCAATAATACAACAGTTGTCAACAAAGATTTTCTTGCAACACTAAAATTCTTGCAGCTTTCTTCATTGTCATCTGTCAATTAGAACCTTATTGTAAATATTGTGTTTAAACACTTTTCATCAATTTGTATGGGATAGTATGAAACAGGCAAAAAAATTCACTAAATTTACTTCTCCAAGTTTTTTAATCTAACATCAATATATAATAAATGAATTTACAAGAGTTAATTTTAATAGCCAATTTGTTCAAACAGCTCATGCCGGAAGCCATGTTGTTACGAATGTTTTTTTTTTGATTAAGCTACACCTAAGGAAGTAATTAATGATAAATTTGCCTGTTATGTTTGTAACGTTTCCAGAATAATGAAGCCAATTTAAACTGATACTGGCATTGATACTATGAACAACTGTTTTGTTCTAAATAAACACTTAAATATTCCTTCATGGAATGGAAATGCAAGGTACGAAGTTGTAACTAGCATAATGAAATTTGTAAACGAAGTATATTTGTAGTTTTCGAAACACCAAGTCCGTATACAGGATCTATGTTTTTAACATTCTTATATCACTTTGTAAGGTTTGTTTCATAATCCGTAACACGAATACTTGATTCATATATGTATTTTAAAGCATTATTATACTATACAACATTAGTTTTAGTACGTAATTGAAAGTAATTTTTTGAATTTGAAATATTATTTTTGACGTATTCGAACTGTCACTGGTTTGAACTGTGTGCAAAACCTTACGTTGTAAATCTTACTTACGATGGCAATAATCTAATTAAAATAAGTAGATTTAAATTAGTTAATATTATTTTTTAAGTGAATGTATTATTTCCGAACAAACGTATTCTAGTATTTTTAAGATTTGTAGTAGAAACTCTTATGTGATGAATTTTTAGTAATCTATTTTCTATGATTTTGTAAATACTTGACATTTTATTTTTAAGCATGAGAATAAAAAAAAATGCAACGAATATTGTTTTAAATTTGTTAAGATCAATCCCAACCACGTTTTTTCTAATTACTACCTAGTATTGGGTCCTATATTATTCTCAAATACATTTCAACTAAGTATAAAGGGTACCTTTGATATTTACTTCACACGCACATCAAGCTACCTTTTGTGAACAACCATGGGTTAGTTTCGTCTGTTCACAACGAGTTTAGGTCAAGTATACTCACGGTTGCATTAAAACTTTCATAAATTAGTCGGTAGCAGTGTTGTCGCGCCTCGAGCTCTCCACGAAATCATGGGAGGCTTGAGAGGTTTTAACAATTTATCTTGAGATACAAATAGTAACCGTCTACCCGTTTATGTGAAATATGTGGCACACAGCAGATGACGAGTTGAAAATATCGTCAAATATTGACTTTGTAAGTATTTCATTGTTCCACTTCCGAAGGCTTCAAGAAATAAAAAAAAAATGTTTGACAATTAACGTTCTAGAAATAAAGTAGATAATTCTTCATTTAAAATTAAATAGATATTTTCCCTTCTAATGACATTATTTTTTGAATTTTTATATCATTTTTAACTAAAATAGGAATAACGTTCAGATTTTGGAAGTGGAATTAGTTAGTACAATGAAATGTAAGCTTCGATAGGGGATCCATTCCTTCTTTCCAAAAATCTGAATTGTAGTTTCGGAACCGAAATATGAACTTGTTAAAGAGTCTTAATAGAACATAATATGTGAGTATGTAAACACTTAATCATTGCCTTAAAACCGATTAAAAAAGACTAGAGGACTACTTTGATTTAGACTCAACAAAAAAGGCAACCTGTTTTTCCTCTTACAGGTAGGGCCAGTACTCCGACGTTATCGTACTGCCTGTGATTGAAAAGTTTGAACAAAGAATGTAACTGAATTATCCAGGCATATTTTTTAAATTGAATCAACGAATCATAATTTAAGCGCGCATTGGTCATCTGTAAATATATGCTCCCATATATGGGTCGAATAGAATATGTACCGATAACATGCTGCATTTATAGCCCATTCCTTGCTGGTCCTAATGAGTAACAACAATTATATTACCTAAGTACATGAAAACAAGTTTTTATATAAATAATTGTTCTTACCTTTTTAGCAAAATCAGAGACTACGAACAATACGAAGATGATCCAATTGAGAAAGAGGTAGTAGACTCGACTTTGAATTTACTAAAAAACACGTCAGGAATCTTTTATTTAGTTCATGAAAGTAAGTGAAAGTACTTTTTGTTTTAAGCAAGAATGACTTGAGATTGATGGAAATGGTGTATTCAATACTAAATCTGAAGCACTAAGATCTAAAAATCTAAAAAAGACTTAAGAATATATGTATATACGTGGATGTTTTTGTATTAATCATTTATATAGTATAGTATAGATATATATATAGGACACATTGGCACAACCACCTTGGCAGGATCACTTTGGCCAGAGAGACTGTTTTCGCAGATTACTTTGAATAATTTTGTGCGTTATTTTAGTTTATTAAAAAAGTTGAATTGCCTATTACAGCAAACCATATCGTAATATCAATGCCACATAACCAAGATAAGCAGTAATTGCTGTACTTTCTGTAGCTGTTGTTCGTAACACATTTCGCCGACTGTAATGTAATTATATTCCCGGAAAACTGGTCTACCCACTAAACCCCGCGACGGCCTACCTCGGCAGTCGGGAGGAGCTCCAGGAACGCATTAGCGGCTTCTAGAGTCCTCCTTGCCATACCTCACAAGTGAGGTACATCCCGGGCACCTCATGCCCTAGGAGCAAGACGCTATCGCACCTCTCACCGCCCTGCGCAGTAAGAAGTAGAACAGCGCTCCGCCCCAGACGATACTCCCCGGCCGCACCAGAGTGTCACCTAACTCGGGTCGTTTGCAGCAGTCACATAGCTCCAAGATGTGACCGCAGCGACCCTTAGGCGGCGATTAGGGAGCTAGCGACCTCTGCCGCGTCCCCTTAGCCGCCTGCTTCGAGCAGGATCGGCCCTTTCCCGATCTCGCTCTGCGGTCTCCTTCCGGAGCATAACCTGCTCACAGAAGGAGATCGCGGTCTCCCATCCTTCACGACTCGCCAGCATTGCCGCGATCAATGCTGACGGTGAAAGGTGTCATCCGATCCGTCCGACCAGGACTCGACGCTCAGACTCCCAAGCAAGCAGGGCAGTCCTCCAGCGTGTGTTGGGCGGAGTCCCGTTCGGACTCGCAGTGGTGGCATTGTGCCGTAGCCTCCCGTCCTATTCGATTCAGATACTCACCGAAGCAGCCGTGCCCGGTGAGTATCTGGGTCAATCGATAGGTGACACAGTCGGTCCTCTCTATCCACGCTTCGAAGTTTGGCTGAACGGCTCCGACGGCGCGTTGGCTAGCACAGCTCTGACTTTCGAGCCGTGCCTGCCAAGCCACCAAAGCTTGCTTATGCGCGTTCTGCCGTAGCATTCCGCTGCTCATGATCTGGCGCGGCCTCTTCAGCACTCCGACCGACAGAACGAATTTGGTCGTAGACCATCGCGTCCATGTCGGCCAGAATATCGAAGGGTGGAGATCTCGCCAGGATCGTCGCCGCCTCATAGAAGATTGTGCGGTAGCCCCGCACGATCCGTATGGTCATCAACCGCTACAGGCTCCTGAGTAGGGCCCGGCAGCGGGAGGCACCTGCTAGATCATTAAACCAGACGGGTGCCCCATAGAGGACCATGGACCTAACAACCCCCATGTAGAGGGGGTGAACTTCTTCCCGTGGTCCCCCGAGATTGGGCAGCAAACGATGCAACGCATCTGCTACCCCTCGCACTCGGGGTACCAATCGCCCGAAATGCTCTTCGAAGCTCCACCGACTATCCAGGATGAGGCTTAGGTACTTCATGTACTGGCCTACCTGGACTACAGCGTCACCTACCCGGAGACATGAGCTAGGTGGCTCCTGGCGCTTACGCAGGCCATGGAACCATATCGCCTCAGTTTTCTGGGGCGCCACCCTCAGGCCCAGCTCACGTATCTTTTCCACGACACTAGCCACCCCCTGCTCGGCGAGCCAAAACACTTCCTCAAAGTGTAACCCTCTAGCCCGTAATAATGTATCGTCCGCATAGCAGACGACACTTAGGCCAGAGGGCAGACTGGTGCGAAGGACAGCATCGTATGCGAGGTTCCATAATAATGAGCCCAATACTGAGCCCTGGGGAACCCCACAACATACTTCCTTTCGATTCTCCACTCCGTTCCGACCGATAAACTTCACCGTCCTGTCGCGCAGATAGGCCTCAATAACGGTCCGCAGATAGAGCGGCAATTCGTGATATTCGAGGGCCGCCCTAATTGCCCGCCAAGGGAGGGTGCCGAAAGCGTTGACTATATCAAGGCTAACCGCCAAAGAACCGCCCCCCCCCCCCTCCCCCGATCGGACTGTCGACTCCGACAGGGATCGAACGCACCTAACAGCATCTACTGTCGAACGGCCCCGTTGGAATCCAAACTGACAGTCCGATAGGTCAGGGCCCACTCGCGACAGATGCCCGCTAATCCGGTCAGAGATTATCTTCTCAAAGAGTTTCCCTGACTCGTTCAGCAGGCATATCGGTCGGAACGCAAAGGGAGAATCTGCAGTCCTGTTGCAGCGACTGTTCTCAGCCGTGAGATCTCCGCGCTCCACCAGTACACCAAGCCCGTTTTGGCTGCCTTGACTCGGGGCATTGAGGCGTCACATATGGACGCCATAATGTTCCCAAACCAGTGCCTCTGGATCGGATGAAACTCTTTCTTCTGACCAATCCGCGACGTGGGATGCGGCTACGACCATATCGCGGTCGAGCCACTTAAGGGACCATCGTCGCGGGGCTTCTCTTTCCTGGTGTAGGCGTACAGGGTGACGAAGCGACACATCGAATAAGATGTGCCGGTGGTCAGAGAGGCTAACCACATCCACCGCCACCCGCCATCCCGATACCATGTGCACTGCAGAGGGAGTAGCCCATGACAGGTCGACAATTGACTCCCCCTGCCACCGCACACATGTGCTGACTGAACCCCGATTGAGAAGTCGGAGGTCCAGTCCAGCCACCCACTCCAGGATGGCCTCTCCCTTCGCGTCGTCTCGGGTATCGCCCCACTCTCTTGAGTGGCTGTTGAAGTCACCCAAGACGAATACCGGACGGGCAGTGTAGCTGCACATAGCTGCGTATGCAAATCTCTAACCCGTGCAGGTATGGCTACTCATACTGGGCTAGGCCGGGATTGGGAGACGTAACAGCCTACCACCACTGTCACTCCCCACTCCACTGCCACAAAACCTGCACCCTTCCTCAGGAGAGAGCAATATATGGCCCCTGAGCCATCGACCGCCCCGAACCACCGCGGATGGTCCGGGACTGTGTAGGGCTCTGCGGTTACTGCCAGGGCAACCGACTGCTCCGCAAGCGTCTGGATCAGAAGGTCCTGTGCTGCACGACAGTGATTGAGATTGCCCTGTACAATCCTTGTGTGGGGTGGGAATCCTAAGTTTCCATGGTCTCTCCCGTCGAGTTATAACTCGACACGGGTTGCCCCGTTTGAGCTAAACCCTGGACCTGTCCCCTCTTCTTTTTCTTTGGGGGGCAGCAACTTTTGCTGCCCAGCCGATGGTTGGCGGGCCGACCATGGCTGGTTCAAGACACACCGGACACTTTGAAGCATCTCCTGCACAAGCTCGGGCTTTAAGGCCCAATTCGTCACAGCGGAAGCAGCGACCACTTCTATCAGCGTAGCCCGAGCATTTCCCCCTGACGTGCCCCATTTCGAGGCACTGGTAACATTGTAAGGGCCGTGGTGCTAATGCTTCTGCACTGCCGTTAGTGGACCCCGGACCCAAACCGTTCCCAACCGGGCTGCAGACCCGCGTATTTTCCCAACCCTGACATCGTACGGAGAGCAGCCACCCGCTAAGGCTTTTGCGTCTGCAACCTCAGTGGGGGTGATGGATTCGTCTAAATCCATCACCCGCAATTCGGCCGTCTTGCACGGACGCATAAATCACGCGTCGGTATCGCTCAAGACCGCACGCAAGCGTTCGGCCAGAATGTCCGCTTTTGCAGCGCTGCCCGGCCCAAGGACCTCCAGTATTAAGTCCCCTGTGACTGCCTTTCGCTGGCGAACTCCACCGGTATTGCAGAGTTCCGCCAGCTTTATGCGGGACTTTGCGGCCTGCATTACCTCCGCCAGTGAGGTATTAGATGTTGGAGGAACCATTACCACAATGGCGGCATTGGTGGGTGGTCGCGGAAGCTGCGGCCTGCTCAGCTTCGGGGCGGGGGTTGCCATTGCATGCTGTCTCGAAGCATCAACCTTGGCTTTTCTCTCAATAACTTGGGCCCAGGTGCCCCCTTCCTGTCTTATTTTTGGTTCCGGCAAGATTTCTAGACCCGATGTCTGCCTTGTCAAAGGTGTTATAGGGGTCAGCCCTTGCACGGAGGGTCCTTTCACCTTCTTTTACTTTTTATTTTGCTTCCGCCTTCTCTGGGAAGTAGCGGGTATCGTGACTGCAGCAGCCGGCTGCTCAGTCATTGAAGTACGTCCCAGACCTAGAGGAGGTCTGGTACCCCTCTCTGGAAAAAATCTATCCAACAGCCCGGACTGGAATCGAGCAAACTCTCGGTTCATAACAACCTCAATTTGCTCCCAGTCCGGGTGGTCCACTGCCGGTCGGTCTATTGCTACTGGCACCGTCGGCCCACTTGTAAACCTTGGGATCTTTCCCGTCACTTTAGTAGGTGAAGAGGAATGCTCCGCGACTAGAGATGGCGCCACTGACTGTGTCCGAGTGAAGCATCTAATCTCCTGCTGAAGATCCCTCACCTGGCCAGTCAGTACCAATATTTGGTTCTGCATAGACGCCTCCTCCCGCTCGCGTGACACTGCCCGATTGCAGAGCTCCTTCACGCCGTCCTGCAAAGTCTGCAAAGCACGGCGAATGGAGCTCATTACTTCTGCCTTGGTACTGCGAGGTCTGTCCAATATCTCCTCGACATCAGACAGATTAAGCAGCATTTGAGCGCCAACCTCTGCTGAGCTCATCTGGCTTACGTCATCGTTTCGCATGAGCAGATCCTTCCACAGCATCATTGCCGCGTTTTCGAGACTGCCTGCGCGTTTCTCGTTCCGACCCTACCGAGGCTGAGCTATCGCTCTCTACGGCTCGCTCACTCCCATCTAAGGGAAGTGGAGTTATGGGTCTCGGAAAAGACGATCTCAGTGATTGCGACCGATGACGCAACCGTCTTTCCTCACCCTCTTTCACCTTCTTCTCTTCTATGTTCAAGAGTCCATTTTGTGTTAAGCCAGTTTCGTTAGTAGATCCATCCTTAGTTGATTTGTTTTTATATATATAAGATTCCATACCAAATCCCACGAGTATGGGGGAAACGAAGTCCATCCGGGCGGTGCCCCCTGCACCCGGATAAGCCTATATACTATGGAGGTCGGCCGGTATCCACAGGTTTTTACGACTTTGCTGTCGGGCGTTATAGACTATCCTTGTCATGGGCCGGCCAATCAAGGTAAGTCCTCCGGTCAACAGGTTCTCAGCGTACCCTTCTGGAGCCACCAGTCAGGGTGTTGTTGAGTCCCTGTTGATTACGGAACGCGAAAGGGTGGCTAATCCTCTCCAACCAGCGGTAGCACTAATGCTTGTCAACCTCTGCACGAAACAGAGGGTCGACCCGCTCCTGGGTTCCCTATGGATCCCACCTCAGCCCCTGCCGTCGCTCGTCGAGTCTCTTCTGATTGTACAGGAGAGTACCGAGAGCGTTTACCACCCCTGTCGAGTTATTCGCCGGCGGCCAATATTCACCCCACAAAGGAAGTCATTGACCGCCGCCCAGGGTGCACCGGTCCCCTGCTTCCGTTCCCCCGACCATAGTGGTCAGAAAGGACAAGAAACATGAGAACGCACGTGGAGGTTACCCGACCCGCACCCCATAGAGTAGCTACCTATTTATGTAATGCTATGTATTTTGAAACGTTCCGTAGAAGATTACTAAGTTCCTTAAATAAAACTACTATTTCTAAATTAAACTAGTCCTTATGCTTATTTTCTTGGCATATTTTTAAGCTTCAGTTGAAAAAAAAATACCCCATGTCATGCATTGAAGGATTCTCATAGGTAATCAAGTTCGGAAATCCGAAACTTTCTAAACTCAATTTGCCCAATAATCAAAAGAAGTTTGTAATGCAAAATATTTTCATCCTGCGTCTTGAAAGCATTGAGTGAGTTTTTCTTTCAGTGGCACCTACAGTCGAGGGGTGAATTTAAATTAACCAGAGATAATAATATAATTATGAATACGTTTATGTTTGTTCCATTACTTTTTAAATATCCAACATTCAAACAAACAAAGTTAATAGGTATTCTGAGCAATTGAAGTAAATTACTATAATTGGAAAACTTTATTATTTAATAGAGTACATAGAGTTCTCAATAAAACTGAGGTCCTCAAGCTATCCTTGTCCGCAAATGATGCACGTGCTGATAACAAGGCTCTGGCAAACAAAATATCCCGTTTAACGGCAATAGGCTCGCCACCAAGGCTTGGAACCAAAACGCTGGCGAAAAGTGGGCAATTAACATATTATACACTGGCAGGTAGGTAAAGGCGTACCTCTGCCTGTTGCTCTCGGGAAACAGGCGAGATTTTATGTATGTATGTTCGTTATTTAATTTAATACTTGTGATTTCTCATACATATTTTCAAAAGCCATGTTGACTTTCCGCAAAGACCAGCCTGTGTAGGTACATATTACAGCAGGCTTGTCTTACTCTCGTAGATTTTGTTTTCAATGGAAAAAGTTTGATTAGTAATGCATTGGTTAAGAAAAAAAATGACGATACCAAATAGTCATGACCAAAATACAGCATCGGCATTTTTTTTGTATATATTAAGAGCCTGCCAAAGTGACTCTACTCTGTCTGATGGAAAGCATAAATAGAATCCAAGAGTTGTGGTCACCATACTCATTGCAAATGTAGACAATGCAGTGTGGTGACCCACACTATGGCGGCCTTGTGAGATGCTTTTTCACACTCCATTTGGGGACGTAAAAGGCATGACAGTGTAAATCTTACACAGTTACCACGATAACTGTCACCCATGCATCAATAGGCCTCCGGTCTCACACTCACCAACGAAACACGACAACACGGATGCTGGCGCTTTAGGTTGGTCTTCTGTGGGAGGGTAGTACTGCCCCGGTCGAACCGCCCCGCTCGTGCTGAAATCAAAGTGGCTCTACTACCTAGTAAAGTATTTCATAAAGCCGAAATTTTCATTTTAGGAGAATCAACTTACACGCGAAAGGCATCATCAATATTAGGAATGTACTCGTATATACTATAATCTATATAGACAGGTACTAATAGGATTATTTATAAGCTTTAAACAACAATAGTTATGGCAATTAGACAAAGAATTTAAGTGTCTTAAAGTTACTACTAACCTATAAATTCACCACAATTATTACAAAGCTACTTTAAAACACGCTTTGTTCACCTTATTACTGAGAATGATATTTGAGATGTTTCTATTGAAAATTGAGATACTTTGAGAGAAATTGTAAGTATTTTACAAACAAAATGTTTATATAGGTCCTTAAAACTTAGGTAATAATATTGGAAGTGCCTCTCTCGAGTTCGCTGGACTATAAGTTGATTTGAAATTATTTTTGTTAGGGAGTTATTTATTTCTGTGTTAACCGTTAAGTGTATGTTAAAAGTAAATACAACGCTAAATATATATTGTCCATTTGTTTGTATACCTTATGTAGTATGTAGGCATACTTATAGATAGTAGAGCCACGCTGACTTGAGCTACGGTCCAGCTCGACCGGGGCAGTACTACCCTCCCACAATAAACCAAACCTAAAGCTTTCGTGCTGACGTGTTTCATTGGCGAGCGTGGCACCGGAGGCCCATTGATGCATGAGTGACAGTTGTTATGGCAAGCGTGTGAGCATTACAATGCCACGACGACTGTCATGCCTTTTACAACCGCTTGGGCTTGCTCAAGCGGGGCGTGAAGAAGCATCGCTCTGGGGCGCCATAATGTGTGTCGCCATATTGTATTTTTTGCATTTGTAATGAGTATGATGACCACAACTCTTAGATTCTATCCATGCTTTTCATCAGGCAGAGTAGAGTCAATTTGGCAGGCTCTTAAAAAATGTAAGTACCTTCCTACATAAGTCGCTGTAAACATCTTACCAGGTACTAAAGAGTCCTTTAAAGGAAAAAATAACCTTAGAACATTATATATAAAACTAGTATTTTGTAATATCGTAAAATGGCCTTAGTACATGGTGCCTGAAAAGAACTTAGAATTAACGACGTCAAAATGTAAAGGTTGCTATAATATTTACTTAAAGTTACGTAATTTTGTACTACAACAAATTAATAAGAAAGTTGCATAGTTAAAATACGCCACCTACCTCACCTTAAATTTCTAACATATTTTCTGTATAACCAACTCATTGTCGACGTAACAAGCTCTACGCTCAACATTTTAAAGACTTGTTACACTTGTTTTAAAGATTTCTCAGAAGCACCTAAAGAGCTGTGAACATTTTTCAGCCATTACGAATCGTGAAACGAGATAGCTACAAGCTGCAAGAAGATAATTAGTTTTTGTTTTACTGAACTTCCTCGGGCAATAGATAATCACAGACTAGCAACTTTATATTCCTAAAGGTAGTCTAGTGAGCTATTTAAACTTAACTTTATGATCACGTATAAATATAATATGATTAGTGTATGTATTTACGAAGCTAAAAATGTAGGCAATATCCTGTGATAACGATAGGTCTCTAAGTATTCTACACACCTACAATCATCTAGGTAGGACCTTAGGAATTTGTTATTAATTATTATAGCCATGATACTCTTTTTGATTTTTTTTATTTATTCACACAAGAATATTTTAAACATTTATCAGAACCTTAAACTGTTGCAAGTCCGATTCTCTTATTCGTTCACTGATCATCAAAATTTAAAGTTCAGATGGGGGTCTGCAAATTGAAGCTCGCAGATTATAAAAAATGAAGATAATATCTCTATTTTGTTTAAGTTTCTTGTCATACATATTACAGATACCATTTTTTCATTTTTTCATTCTGTTGGCTACCTAAATGTAGGTAAATACAGAATATAGGTAAGATTAGTACCATATTTGCCGAATATTTTCGTATTATTACCTAGAAATGAAGTTCCGTCAAAAATATTTTGGTGTAAATCAGAATGCAAAATATTTGATCTAAGTGTTGATTACTTTATTAAGTAAGCGTTCCAACAAAAACTGTGAGTAGAAATAATCATTTTACTATTTAGCAACAAAAAGTTGCTAATCTACAAAAACTTTAATACAAAGGTAGAAGATTACGCGCAGCTGGGATAGACCGGTTGATAGCATTCTCAGTGTCGTGTTACTCTTAGGATTGTATTAGATTTGAGATAGAACAATAGTCTATTAACAATATACTAACCGACAGAAGGCTATTCTTCTATTTGGTCTTTGTATCTGACAGATACGGAAGCAGCTTGTTATAAATGAGTTTATGATCAGCTTAGGTTTTTTGTGAAACAAAAACAATGGTAAAACTGACACATATATATAAGTCACGATGCAATCAGACCTCAAAGTTGTTAGATTTTTGTTTACATTTTTTTATATTTAATTAAAATTAAATAAATATAAAAAAAATGTAAAAGTACCACACTTTATTTTCAAATAACAGTAACATAACGAATTTATCTTATTTAATTGTATCATGTCTTTCACTGAAACAAAACACCGTTTAGTCACGCTAGAGAACGACAAAATTGAAAAATTGAAAAGTGTTCCATTCCAAGTTAAATTTTCAATGGAGTTGGGGTGTTTCCTATGTATAATAAGTATATATTTACAAAAACAAAAGTATATATATGTATTTATATCAGCTGTCTAGTACCCAAAGTATAACTTCAGCTTAATTTGGACTAAATAGCGTGGTGTGTCAGATGTCCGAATTATTCTTATTCTCTTTATTACATCAACATACATATCTATTAATTAAATATTACATATTATTCTTGCGATTTGTTGGTACGATTTTAACTACTTGGTTGTGCCTGTGCAAATATTTATCAGAAACAACCTGAAGTAACATGCCTAATAGATTCTCCAGGACGGTGCCATGCCCGACGGATGTCAACCGTACTCTTTCAGGATATATTCCTGGTAGTTATTCGTCATAATAACTATCGGAAATCTATCCTGAAAAACAATAACTTCGTCCTTAATCGCACAAACAAAACCTTCGATTTCTCCGATGAGATCACCATAGCGTTGCCAAGATGCAGATACTTTGAATTCTTTATCAGTGCCATTTGGAACCGATAAAACCGACCATCGAGTTCTTTGTCCTTCCATACTTTCCGGCGATCATTAGTACTATCTGCTACAGGTTTATGCTGATTCTCTTTAGCCAGAGCTAGCAGGGTAAAATCGGTATTTACTGCAACTACATTGCGATGCACTCTCACATCAGCCTTTTTTTATTTCTTTCTTGCCACATCACTGTGACTCTATTCTGCCTGATGGAAAGCATGAATAGAATCCAAATGGTGGTTACCACTCTCATTAGGAATGCAGATAATTCAGTATGCCGGCCCACACATGAAGCATGTAGAAAACATTCTCTGATATTGTGTATCTCTTATAGGTGGTGCATTCGGAATTCAGTCAGCATGACTCAACTATTACAGGGTCGCACCTTGTTAACCCTCGATAAAAGACTTTCGTACTATATAAGCGGCCAAAGAAGCACTCCTGCAAAATCTGTTTCATGCCAAATTCTGATATTCCCCAGGACTATTAAAATCCTAGATACATGTAAGTTTTGATGGCAGAGAAAGATCTGAGTTATGTTGAATCCATTCCTTTAAATTCTTCAATCACGCCCTTCTTTATATACATGACTGCACACTGGTCCACAGCAAATTCTATCTTGATAAAATTACTAGTTTTCAGTGACCTTTCGTAACGCTCACAATTGTTTTTCGGGCTTAGTAGTTTCAAACCATCCATATAAATATGTAAGATATAACTTGATCATCTCTCTGCCACCTTTTTTTTTTTTTTTTTTTTTTTAACTTGTGGAAACCCCCTCGGGCCGTCACCCCATCGGGGTTTACGGCGGGGTGGTGTGTCGGAATCGGACCGACTAAAACCACACGGTGTGCCACTCTGCGCCTGAGACAGGAGGGATCCGGGAACCGCTGCTATTACGACATCCAGATCCCTCCTAGCGCCTGCCCGCCAAAGCGGGCACTATCTGCGGATAAACTCTCTATATAGGCGACGTACGGCACACGCGGACGTCGCCTCCTCGCGGCTGGCCATTATAGCGGGTGGAGGGGAAAACCCGTCCCGTCCACCCGCGGCCACACTCAAAGCGGCATGAGGCGCTGGTATGCGCGCCTCCGCCGCCCGGCTCGCCGGCGGCGAATTGGGTCCGAGTGGATATCGTCCTCCCGGGCCTTCTCCGCCGCCTCCTTCCGCGAAATTACGTCTTCGCAGAAGGTTGCGACCGCGGTAAAACAACTGTCGCTACCGGCCATGGAGCGTATGACGGCCGGTAGCGAGAGATCTCCTCCAATAACTGCAGTGAGGACCCCACGCTGCGCCGCCCAGGCGGAACAAACCGCTAGCGTGTGCTGAGCCGAGTCCTCACTGCAGTCGCAGTGGTAACAGGCGGGACTCAATTCCCTCCTGGCGACCGAGTGCAGATACTTCCCGAAGCAACCATGCCCGGAAAGGACCTGCGTCAGTCGGAAGGAAAGGGTCCCGTGCTGCCGCCCTGCCCACTCGATGATGACCGGCTGGAGAGCCTCCACGAGGGCAAAGCCAGCACGTGGAGTCTCCAACCGGAACGACCAACGAGCCATCGTGGCTCGACGAGCGGCCTCACGCCACTCGCGCATCTCCTCGGGCGGGGGCCGTATGCCGCTACCCGCCCGGAAGTCAGCCGTCCGCCGATAAACTTCGGCGAGCACTTCCGCCTCCAAATCCCACGGGGGAGTTCCGGCCAGGGCGCACGCCGCCTCCGTCGATACGGTGCGGTAACCGCGTATGGCTCTAACCGCCAATATCCTCTGAGGGCGCCAGAGGCGAGCCCTATTCTGGGCGGTCAGAGCCGCCGCCCACACCGGTGCACCATACAGCGCCATTGACCGAACAACCCCCGTGTATAACCGTCTCGTCGCGACGCTGGCTCCACCCAAATTGGGCAAAGGTCGCCCAAGAGCAGAAGCAGCGCCGACCAGCTTTGGAGTAAGCTGTCGGAAGTGCTCGTCGAAGAGCCACCTGCCGTCGAGGATTAGGCCCAGATACTTCATCTGGGCCTTAATCGGTACGAGGACCGAATTGACAACGATGGGGTCACCGGGGGGTGGACCACGACGGGGCCCATGAAACAAAAGGGCTTCCGTCTTATCTAGGGTCACCCGTAAACCCAGCGCCTCAATGCGCCCGACCACCAAAGAGACTCCCACGGTGGCCAGACGCGCCGCCTCTTGAAAGTTCGCCCCCCGGGCCGTGACCAATGTGTCATCTGCGTAACAAATTACGCCCAGCCCGGGGGGAAGACGACCTCGAAGGGCCCAGTCGTATCCCATATTCCACAGGAGTGGTCCGAGGACGGACCCCTGTGGAACACCGCACGACATGGGCCGCCGCCTCAGAATACCATCTCGGTCCTCGTACACGACGGTACGCTCCTCAAGATAGTCTGCCACAAGCCGCCTCAGGTACTCGGGCACCCCGTGGTAGTGGAGTGCTTCCCTGATGCAGCTAAATGGCAGACTATTAAATGCGTTGGCGATG
Source organism: Hypercompe scribonia (assembly GCA_949316085.1). NCBI lineage: Eukaryota > Metazoa > Arthropoda > Insecta > Lepidoptera > Erebidae > Hypercompe > Hypercompe scribonia. Next base: position 8,531,559 of record OX438981.1, on the reverse strand, counting down.
TCCAACGACACCGCCAACAGCACGCCGCCACAGGTCACCGCCTCTTCGGTAACGGCCCTCAAGCGCAGCACAGCATCGACCGTCGAACGCCCCGCCCGAAAACCAAATTGGGCGTCCGACAGATCGGGGCCCACCTCGCAGAGGTGCCGGACGATGCGGGCAGAGAGTATCCTCTCAAACAGTTTACCCGCCTCGTCCAGCAACACAATGGGCCTATAGGCCGCCACCGAATCGGTAGGCCGTCCCGGCTTCCTTAATAGGACCAGCTTCCCGCTTTTCCAGCACTCAGGGAAGCGTCCGGACGACAAGCTAGCGTCCAAGACCTCCCTGAGGCGGTCCGACATGTGGTCGAGGGATCGTGCCAATACTCGGGCAGGTATCCCATCTGGCCCAGGGGCGGTGTTCTTAGAGCGAATCCGTAGAACAACCGCCCCCACCTCCGATTCCCTAACGGGCGGAACATTGTCCTCGTTCCCCCCGTCGTCTCTGGCCATGAAGACCATCGACGGGGGTGTGTGATCCACCCGCTGCGGGAAAAGGGCCTCGACCACATCCCGCAGGAAGCTGGGCTGGAGTGTCTCTGTAAGGGGGGGGCCCGACGTGCGAAGCTTTTGTCGCGCCGCACGATAAGGGCGACCCCAGGGGTCACGATCGAGACCCTCCAGCATCTCCTTACGCTTACTTTCCTTGGCGCGGCTGATGGCCAGCTTCAGAGTTTTCCGCGCCTCTCGGTACTCCTCATGAAGCTGGTCCTCCCCGCCTTCTTCGCGGTGTCGCCGCCGACCACGGGTGTAGGACCTCCGGGCACGAGTACAGGCCGCGCGGAGGTCCGCCAACTCCTGGGACCACCAGTAAACTTCCTTCCGTGGAGGCCGACAACCTCGGATGCGGGGCATGGCCGCATCGCAGATTTGCGTAATCGCATCGCGGAAACGACCAGCCCCCATGTCGACCTCCTCGATCGGAGCCTGCGGAGACAGCCAAGAGTGAATAATGGCTGCCTCCTCCAGTAGGTCCCTATTCAGTTTGGCTATAGCCCACCGCGGAAAGCGAGAAGAACGCCGCACCGCGTGACCCCTACTGGGGTCCTGGGAGCGGGAGAGCTCAAATCGGATATAGAGATGATCCGAGAGCGTCTCAACCTCTTCCAGGACACGCCAGTTCCTTACTCGTGCGGCGAGGGCAGGGGTAGCGAACGAAAGGTCCACTATCGACCCTCCCTGCTGTCGCACACACGTGTTGGTGGAGCCCCTGTTTAGTAAACAGAGGCCCACCGAGGCCGCCCACTCCTCTACGGCCTCGCCCCTAGCGTCCGTCCTGGGAGAACCCCACGCAATGGACTTTGCGTTGAAGTCCCCCAGCACTAAGACGTGCCCAGACGTTAGACGCCGCATCGAGGTTTCCAAGTTGTTAAGGAAAACCTCGAAGTCGTTCAAAAGCTCCGGTTGGGGGAGAAGTATACACCATATACAGTGATCCCCCCCCACTCGGCAGCAACATATCCAGTGCCCTTGTCTCTTAGTGACAAGGGCGGGGAATGAGCCGCCGTGGAGCCGACGACTGCCACGGAACCGTCCCGGTCACCCAACCAGTTTGGACGGGGAGGAACATAATAGGGTTCCGCGGCTACGGCAACACCGATCGACCACTGTGCCATGGTTTGCAGAAAAAGGTCCTGCGCCGCGGCACAGTGGTTCAGGTTACTCTGGACAAGGAGGTTGGAGACTTGGGCCATTACTCGACCGTCTCTACAGCCTCCTCCATGGGCGACGGTATAGACGCACGAACGACGTCAGAAGCAGCCTGGGCCGACTGGCTAGCCCCTGACGCCTGCCGAGAACTGCGGGGAGGTTTGCAACCCCCCTGCCGTTATGGAGTCGTCCAGGCCCGAAATGCGCAATTCTGCGCACTTGGTGGGCCTGGCGATCTTGACACCATCCGTAGCCGTAAACATACTTCGCAACTTCTCGGCAATTGTGTCCGCCGTCTTAGCACCTTCAGCCCCAGGGAACTCGAGGACTCGAGCTCCCGTTTGGGCGAGGCGCATTCTGACACCTACTGTCCCGAAATCGCGTGCAAGACTGTCTCGGGCCCTTTTGAAAATGGCCGCGTAGGACAGCCCGACGCTAGCTGCCTCCGGCGAAACGGTGACTACCACAGCCGCGCTTTTAGGCGCCTGTAGTTTGCGCGGCGTCTTTGTGGCAGCCACCGCAGCCGATGGCGCCTGCGGGGTAGAGGCTGCTTTTTGTGCAGACTTCTTACGCCGTTTTCGGGACTTTTTAGCCCCCCCGACTACCTGCCAACCATCCGTGGAAGGGGCAGATGTGGAAGGAGCACTTGTGGAGGTGCCAGATACAGCGGTTGGAGTGGGGAGCGGAGGGAACTCCGCCCCAGCCTTTGCCGCTGCTTTGGTCACTGACCTCAGTGCAGGCGTCCGGGCTGTTGCCCAGGCCGCCTGCCGTGCCCTCGTAGCAGTTGCAGGAGCAGCAGAGACCGCCGCCGCCGCCGCGTAGGACACGCGACCGGTCGCAACGGGAAGCGATGCTGATACCGATGCAACCTTCGCTTTATGGGCCGCGAGCGGCGGCCGGACAACAGGGGCTGGTGGCAGCCTTGCCTCCAGACCAGTCAGACGCCCGTCCATCATGCGCCATACTGCATCTGTTATTTGGCGCAGATGGACATCAGGAATGCCACCGAGGTTGGAAGAGGGGGCAGGTTGAGACGGGGACGTGACCGGATCCTCTGTCGGGCGATGCGCCCGGAATTGGGCGAACTGAGCGCTGAGCTCAGCCACTTGCCCCGTCAGACGATCGTTGGCGGCTTGGAGACGAGCCACGTCCCCGATGAGGGTATCCACGACTCCCGCGATAGCGGAAGAGGAGTCCTTAAGGGCTTTCACAAAAGAGCCCTTAAGGTTACTCGACTTGGTGGCCACTTTGTGAATAATGGCCACCGCCGCATTCGCTCTCTCCTGCATGAACGAAGGTGTTTGAGGAACTGAATCCCCCACCATCGGTTCCTTTATTTTTAGCAGGAGATCAGCGATCTCCTCCTCCGCTAAAACTTCGCCGTCCGACCTGACCCGTCTATAGGCTTCCGCCTTACAGAAGACGGAGCCTGACGGGGCCGAGATCGGGGTTCGCGACCTCCCTCTGCGGCTGCTTGCCGCACCTTGCTTTACCTTAGGAGGTAGCATCTCCTGGGATGTATCGCTCTCCTCATCCCTGGAGCGTCCGCGTTTTCGGCTGTCACTCGGCTCCGTCTCCGTGTAGTCCAGCATGTCCGTCCTCGCACTGGAGCTTCCGCCCGCGGTAGATCTGGAGCGTAATCGCTCCGATGTTCTTCGGCTCCCAGCAGTCATAATAACTTCTGGGAACCCCGCCGAGGTAGGCATCTCAACCAATGCTTCCTCGTCGTTGGAACAGAAGTCCGCCCTTGCACTTTTCTGCATCCCACCATCTATCTCCTTCTATCCTTCCTTAGTTTTAATATTTTTAATTTGAATTTCCATAATTGAACCCACGAGATGGGGAGAAGAAAGGTCGACCCTGGCAGAGATCCCCAATACCCGGGCAAGCGTAAATTTGTGCCCAACCGAGGGGTCCGCAGGTGCCCCGGCTGGGAGTGCGCTTACGACTGAACTACCCATCAGCCATGCATCCGCTGGTCACGCACCAGAACACGGGATTCGGGGTAATTTTTTAGAGAGGTTTTCTTCCTCGCAGTCCGGGCGGTTAAGCCAAGACCCTCGCCCCCGATTGGAGTCGCGAGACTCCAACTCGGGATTACGATATGCCGACGGCGACAGGGAGACTACGTCTCCTGATGCCTGCTCGGTGGCAGTGTAAGTGCACACCGAGCCCGTCCTACCTTTTCAACCGCTGAACTCCGACCCTAGAAAGGGTCCCACCATCGTGATTTTTTACCGAGGTTTTCCTCCTCAATGCTCCGAAGAGCGAAGAACCAACAGAGGATCCGACAGACACGCCCGCTCTGTTGGACCAAGTCTCGGCCGAATTGCCGAAGAAAATGGCTTCCTCTTCGTGCTAGAATATTAGCCGTTGGCAGTGATGAACAACACCATCGCCAACGTTTCCAGGGTGCACCACGTGGAGGTTTTCTAGCCCAGCACCCCATCTCTCTGCCACCTAACCTAACCTAACCTAACCTAACCCTGAACCCTCTATTAGAGTGCTGAAAGGGTTCAAAGCCAGACAAAACCACAAGGGACTCAGACTGTCACATTGAAATATACCTCACTCGATCTTTATTTATTATTATTATTAAATTGCGGCTCTATCCTTGTACCATTATGATTATCCTCAGATCTCCTATGACGCTGTTCTATATAAAATAATTTTAGTACTATAAATAATTTTGTTGGAGACATTTAGTAGGGTTTTTGTGCAAAACTCACATAGACACATTGGAACCTGGCTCTACCTTCATTAGACTTTTGTCAGAGTGAACTAGATCTCATTTCCCCTTGACTTCCATCACAATAAATTTCTACCCTCCTGTCTCTTTTCAAGTTACCGAACATTTTGCCTGTCTTCTAAACATTTAGCTTGTTCCAACCTCGACAGTGTCTCACAGAGGGGTGAACACCATTTATCTTAATAAGAGACATTGATTGTCACTGCGGTGTGTCCCGTCCATCTTACATAATGACCGACAAATAAAAAGGAATTCGAGACTTAGCGTGCAGATAAATAATTATTTGTTCCTTTGCTTCTATTAATTTGGTTATTTTAAATTGTTGGTTTAATCAGAGTGTTTCCTATCTCATTTTTTTACACGGCTTAATTAGTTGGACCGGTATCTATGTACATAACGTAAAATTTCAATAAAACGTCAACATATTCGCATAACTTTAAAATTTACACATTTCACAAGACTAAATAGTTATCTTTTGAAAAATTGTCAATGGTTTTACCGTTATAAATTGTTATAAACTGCATTCTTCCTTCTTTTACTTTAATTGCCAAAAGAAGCAGTTTTTTTCTTTTTCGTATTTAAATATAGTAATACTAATATAATAGTAATAATTTTATTCTATGCTCAACTTATAGCATTTCAAAGATGCTCAAGTGTCTGCAGAAGGGACACAATTGTGTAACTCATACAGGCACTTAAAATTTTTTATTTTTTTAAGCGTTGTATGTGTGTATGTGCGTGTGTGCATGGTAGTTGAGACTGAGTATTCGAAGTAGTCTATTTACCTAATTTTAAATTTTAACTAAAAAGTAGAAGTGCTGTTTTGTACTGGTTGTAGAGAATTTAAAGAAAAAGAAAGTTATAACTTTTCTTATTATACATTGGAGCGCGTATAACTTCTTGAGCATCAGTACTTTACACTCTCTATAGAGCCTCTTAGTGGCAATCTGTATGGCTAGCGAAACACGATTTTGAGCACAGCCCTTTATGCTTTTTCTAGCTTACAGAAGTAGGTTTTACAGGCTCCACACCAAACTGGCAAACAATATATGAGCAAAGACTGACAGACTGAGAAATATACCTCCATAAGAGTACTTTTATGGAGATTATTTTTTTGGGTTGAGTCTGGTTGCTTATCCAAAAATTCATGAGTTTAGTTTTTTCGGTGTTAGCGTTAACAAGTTATTGACTAACCAACTCATCATTACATCTAGTACCGATTGAGCGTAATGCTCTCTTTCTCACTACTCTGTCGTGTATTGATAAAGCTGTCACGAGGGTAGATTTAGACAGAACAATTTTCAAGTTAAAGTGAGCACAGGTCGTTTATACATATAAGAAAACGTGTTGGACCCAATATGTTGCCTTGTTGTCACTGATTATACCCGTTTCGTAAGTTTTAAGACATTGCCTCTTTATATGAATAGGCCCAGCTGCAGTTTTAATTAAATCAAGCACCGCATCTTCCGTAGCAATGCTGGATTGTTACGGAATGCATTATGTCTCGATTGTGGATACGTCACAGAAGACCAGGGGTACTCCAAGTTTTGATATTACGTTTCTTACTTGAAACTTTGTTGTAAAGTTTTTAATTTCGTCGGTGTAATATTGTAACCAAAATATCTGTTGCTTCATAAGTATTATGTGTGAACAAAAAAACAAGGAACAACAAAATCCTTACAAATAAACATAATTTTCCTATTTTGTTCGGCAATGATCAGAGGAATTCAACTGAATCCTTAGACGCGCGAACCAGAACTTTACTTGTTCTGTTCATTGAACTGTAATTTATTATATTCATATATCCGTATCTTGTAAGACGTAGATAGTTTACAGACCTAACGATGAAATACGTTAAATTTAATTACATAAGTTAGGGTTATGTATCACCAACATCACATCCCACATTTCCTTGCATGAATTTCTACTGAAGTAAAGACAAATTGTCAAACTAAATTCCAAATTCTGAGTTAAAATATTACCTTTGCATATGTTATGAAATATTCACACCATCTGCAATGTTGCTCCATATAAATTGCTACATGGAAAACATTCTAAGAATTTCCACCTACGAGTTAAGAAATATAAATTTCAAATGGCAAAATTTTGGATGATCTTACACTAAAACTTAACATGTCATACATATATAGTTAAAGCATACTCAGGTATATATATTTAATATATTTATACACTGAGTTCATACTCGAAACAACAATAAAGTTATCATTCACCAGTAACAGCGTCACAGAAAATCGTCAAAACAAAAGATTTATTTATTAATTAATTTATTTAGCTCACTAACAATTGTATACACTGTTTCATGGATAAAGGACATTTTACAAAAGTATGAAATACTTATAGATAAGCACCACGTGCACTATAAACAAAAAATTAGTGTATGTTTATTCTAAAAATACAATACCGTAATTAAAGTTTTTTTTTTTTTCAATTTTTATTTAAAGTTTCATTTGTTCTTGGGTTATTTATTTGGTTTAATGTGTTTAATACCAACAGCATAAAGACAAGAAAATTTGATAGAAATGTCACTTAACTAATCTTACATATGTCTTACTGCTATACAAAATTAGTTATTTCCGCTTAGTCTGTCTTTTGACGATGCGTATGTATTTGCCCAGACCTTCTCATTTCTACATGATCATGATATAGAAACTATGTTCACGTAGTGTAAATAGCGTATCAAGTAAATATAGGTATTTATTTAGAAAATCACATAAATACACTTCAGTCACATTGATACTGCTAGCTATTTGCAAGAACTGGGTCACTACGGTGAATTTTTCCGATGGGAACATATTTATAACACACTGGCTACTGAATTAGTATGTAAATGAATTGCCCATTATTCTGTATTTGTCCAGTGTGCTTCTACATACCTCGTTGGACTGTGTACATATTAAGTTAATAACATAATTAAGACTTTGTATAGTCTTAATTAATATTTTGAATATTGATTTTCTTAGTATACTTTTCTCAATTTATATTTTTTAGAATCGAGTCTAATATTAATATGATTAAAAAGTGTACAACAAGTACATATGGACATCTACTGCTTGTATGTCGGTTAACATTTTGATAGTGACTATGTTTGAGAATGTTTAATAACCACTCGGTGAAGTTAAAAAATAAAAATATGTATATATGTACACCAACACATTATTACCATTAGGTGTATCGACACGACCGACTGTTATACTGTGGTTATAACAATACTAATATGTCCTCATTCGCAGTGAGTACGGCGAACACCGCTCTTGGATTCTATTCATGCTTTCCATCAGGCAGAATAGAGTCACTTTAGTAGGGTTGCTGTAAAAAAAAGAAAAACTTGAAACGCAAATGCATCTGACGTCACAGGTCACAAGAGGATGCATGGCATATGTGTATTAGTTAATATATTTATAATAAAGGTTAGATTCTAGCCAACACTCAACAGAATAGTTATTTCTAAAGTTTGAACTTATCCTCATTTCTTTTTCATCATACACATTATCCTATTTGGGATTTGTGCACTAATTTTTCTTATTCCATTCTGCTCTGCTACTAAGCAGTGTTACTCATATCAACTAAAAATAAAAAATAATGATTACTATACTAAATTGTATAACGGTTTGGAGTTTTATCACTGAAAATCTATATCTGAACTAAATAAATGCAGTCAATGAAACCAGACTGTGCCGAAATAAAGCCACGTTGTTTTAATTAAAAATGGATAGATAAACTTGTTGAAACGTGGTAACATAGCTTTAAATTTAGAGCAGATTGGTTTAAATTTCACTTTTATCATGAGGTTCGCATTCAATTGATTTTATCGTAAAATCTTTTATCTTTCTATATTCATATTTAAACGTTTAATTAAAAGATATGGTGATTAAGATGCTGTTGTTTTGCTCCTTACACACTGTGATCATTATTTTGGAATGAGATTGATGTCCCTCTTACACATAACCAGAAGTGCGGCCATAATTTTAATGTAAAGAAGTTGTTTATAATATAAGCTGACCCGCGCAACCTTATCTGCATGTGCTATTGCCCATAGCGTGACATAATAAAGCGTAAACAAATTTGTTTAACATAAAAAGGTCATAGTGAAGCAACCTCAAAGGGTAGACACATGCTGTCATAGATTTTTTTTAAAACTTTTAAAGAAGAATAAAATAATGCTTTCATACATTATTTTCGCAAAACCTTAAGCGTTTACGCAGCGCAATACATAGCCTTCCTCTATAACTAGACTATTTAACACTGAAATATTTTTTCAAATCGGACCAGTAGTTTTTGAGGTTACCGCATTAAAAAAAAAACATTTTTATAATATTATACATTAGTATAAATACGTATCTTTTAGAATTTCCTTTTCGTGATGCAAGGATAGTAATTACTACGTAGGTTTATGGGGCTGCGTTAAATTGTATTGTTATCCCTTTCAGTTATACGCATACATATATCTGCCTCTGCCTTTTGTAATTAGATAATGACATCATACAAACGCAATTATTTAATAAAATAATTAATTAACAAACAAAACAATTTAAACTCAAACCGAATGCTCTATGCATAACATCTACTAACCCATTTGGAGTTAGAGTGGATCATTTTCTATGCAAAGCGCATTTCGTGGACATGCCTTCATAATGTATATTGATCAATCGAGGCTGGTCGCTCGTGCATTTAGCATGCAAGTCACATAGAATCTGCAATCAGATTGCTCGCGAACAACCCTAAATTATACCTCTTGTTCGCTTAGTAACACTACAATCTATTCGTTAGTATGTTTTAGCTGTTGATATTTATGAGCTGAAGGTGATGAAAGGAACACTATTAAATAAAACATCGGCTTAATCCTGAATCAGGTCACAAATCGACTTGTTAAAAATTGTACCCACAGTTGCTAACCAAGTACATTTAATTACATATGAAATATCGCTTTCGGTATAAAAATCAGCAGTTATATTGACTAAAAAACGGTAGTAAAATAAAATAATGAATTCATTAAAGTATAGGGTGGGCAACAAATTAGTTAACATTTAAAAAATCATATAAACAAACCATTTGATACATTATAAAAATTGATTATTTATAAGAAAGCTCGCTAGCTAGTTGTAATTTTCTTTCTAACAATTACATCGTCTAAATGACCACTGTTTCGACGTTTGCACTCTTTTAAACGAGCGCCGAAATTTTCGAATACTCGTCTGCAAAGAGACTGTGAGATTGCCGTCATCTCTTTTGTTGATTTTTTCTTTTAGTTGATGTAGTTTATTTGGTTTATTGATGTAGACACAATTCTTCAAGTAACCCCATAAAAAGAAGTCTGCTGGGGATAGAGTTGGACTTCTGAGTGGCCATGGAATATCGCCTCGTCTGGGAATCAGCTTTTTCGGAAAAATATCTTTAACCACCGGCACCGACTTATTGCATGTGTAACAAGTGGCGTTATCTTATTAAAATCATGCGTTACTATTGTATCCAGAAAATTCCAGTAGCATTAGTTCCAAGAGCTCACGTAACATGTTTGCACAGGAAGTTAGATTCAAATGTTAACGAATTCTTGGCCCACTTAATGTTTAATTCTTGTATTTTTTGTGTTGTCAAACTAAAGTGTCTTAATATTTAACTTTGCATAGTCAAATTTTATTCATGTCACGTCTTTAGCTAATGTAAAATTAAATTGGTTATGACACCAACTAACAAGGCAACTAAATGTTTTTACTTATACACTGTGTAAAATTACAAATATGCAAAAAAACTACACGAAAACATTTCCACGACTAAACACAGACGAGTATACAAAGTTCAATAAATATATTTAACTCAACTTTGCCTTAGTCTTCAAAACTCGTGTACAACAACTTTAAGAATTCTGTACTATAAGAAGTTTTATCCAAGGGCTTCTGTTTAATTCAATTTGACCGCGGGAGTGCCAACGCTTCAGGGTATCTAAGGGTATGTCCAGATAGTTTTCCAAGTAATCCATCACAGTGGGTCTTTTTGGTTCGGTGGATTAAATATTGATTGATTTTGTTTGTTGTGAAAAATATTTGCTAAAAAACACATGTGTTGAGTTGTTGCAGCAGCAGTTGAGTAGTTGACTGTATCAAAAACAATGTCCACCTTAATAAAACAAATATTACAAAACATGTCGGCAAAAATAAGTAACGAGTGTTTACGAATTGTAATGTAAATATGTAAATATATTTTTCAATTGAGTTGTCCAAAATATTGACTTCACAAGTTGCTATTTTTAGTGATTTTTACATGTCTTAAAATTAACTAATTTGGGTAAGGTGTCAACTAACCTATTATTACCTAGGTATGTAAAACTCATGTAAAACTTTCAAAGCTGGAATAGACTTTTTTAATGTATTTTGAATCTAGAGTTGAACAAAGTCCTGTAAAAAACAAATTTATACAGCTTATACACAGTACTATATTAGCGTGTTTGCATGAGTTGTGTACATTTCCGGATGATGTCAACTGTGAATAGATTAGGCTATTAATGATTCAGTAGTGCGGTTTGGGTTATCATTAACTATGCTGTTACAATTATTACTACACGCTATTCCTTGTATATATATAAAGAAACAGTAATTTATTGCTGTCTATTGTACAGTTTAAAGGCTGCTGTCAAATATAATTTGATTTAGTAGACAAGAAGAAGTCTTTGGTCCTTTATTCACGTTACGTTGTTACTAAGCGATTATTTAACGTGTTTGGAACAATTTATCACTTTTTAATTAAGTATAGCTTAAGCTGGACCACACAACTTTGTCTGTGTCTCCTATTGCTCGTATCGTGATTTTATATAGCGTGAACAAATTTGTTTACCATAAAACCTTTATACTTTTAAAGATAGACATACCTATGCTTTCAGACATACATTTTTTACGAAACTTAATTGTTTACGCAGCGTATGCAATGGAAACTCTCAAAAGAAATAATTTTTCCCATTTCTACAACTTTTTTCAATGATTCGCTTCTTTTATCGTAACGTGATGATAGTCTATATTATATATATTTATAGCCTAGATAAATAACCTTTCTCGATAACTGGGCTATCTAGCACTGAAAGAATTTTTCAAATAGGAGTCGTAGTTCTTGAGATTTGCACGTTCAACTAAACAAACAAATAAACAGACAAGTAAATAAATAAAATCTTCAGCTTTATATTAGTATAGATATTTGAACTAATGAGAAGACGAGTCTAAAAAATAAAAAGTGTTTAACAAATTGCTTTACAGATTTTGCACGACAGAAAGTTTTTTGAATAGCCACACTTTACAATATTTTATTACAAAACAATAAAATATTACGATAAAATGAATGTTCGTCAATCTGTAGATAAAAAAATTGTAGTCATCTTTACTGATTGATCGCTTACTTTTTGCATATCTCTTCTTTGCGGATATACCAAGATCAGATAGACAATAGAACTTTTACTTTATTTTTGAGGAAATCCTGGCACGGTAATGCTTTTCTCTTCATTAACATTTAAATTTACCATTTACCGATATTAAGAAAATATTCTGTTCAAAGTGAACGTAAGTTAAAATATGAAATACCCACAGTAATTCCTACAAAATCAACATAAAAGCCAATACACATAAGTCTCAAGAGATAAGTAAAAAGTGTACAAAAATGTTCACGTGCCGCTTACATCTTAATACAAGGCTACATATTTACCACATAAAATATTCAACTGTGTAAAGGGTATGAGCTCTGGGGGGCTGTAATTTAAATTAACATTATTTCGCCACATATTTTATGCGGCTCCAAGTCGCGAATATTTAAAATTAATGGGCTACGCTACATACATACGCAATATAACGTGTTACGGTAACACTGATTTAAGTAATAATAATAATTATTTTTTTACACATAGATAATGTTGCAATGTAATATTCTTAATATCATAAATATGTAAATTAGGACCTTTGTTCTTATAGGAAAGCCTTTTATTATAAATATTTAAACTAAGTCATAAGGGAAACTAAAATGAAGCTTAAACAATCTAGTAACTGCATAGATCTAAGACCAATATATACTGAATAATATGTATGTAAATATCTTTCAAATCTAAATTATGGCACCACTCAAAATGTACAGTTATAAATTTATGTTCTAGTAAGTAAATATTAATATACCTACTTATCTATAATCGTGCCTTTTAAATAGCCTCCGCGACTTTTGTTAAGAATTCAAATATTATAAATACAAACGTTGACATAACGACACAATTTCACTGTTTTTGGAGACACTTTTTTTACCTTACTACCTTTATGATACGAAGACAAAACAAAAACTATGTGCTACCAGAGAATAAACCTACTTATAGTACTTGCCGCATACCTAAAGCTTTTAATGTGATATTAGATTATTATCAACTCAGCCAAGCTTATAGTGTTTTCAAAAGAAAATACAAATGTGGCGCTACCTATGCTCAATTCAAGTTATAACTACAAAAATGTGCACTGTAAAGCGGCCAGCTCACGTATCAGACATTAGTTCTGAACCAACTCACTAATGGCTCCAAATGTACGTGCTTAATACATAAATACGACATCTATTACTATGTCTCAATTATCAGATATACAAGAAGTACAGAACAACCTGGAAGAGAGCTTTTCGAAAAGGATGGCTCAGCTTGAGGCACAACTGCATTCTGGTAGTAACAACAAAGAGACGGTTGCACGAGTGTCAGAGGAATTCAGAACATTCCGGGAACTGGTGTTTTCAATGTTGGGCCTTCTTCGCAAGCAAATTTCTGAGTGTGTGAAAGTGGTTGATGCCATGGAGACTCGTCATCGTCACAAATCACTCATCTTCTTAGGAGTACCCGAAGCTATCAAGGAAGACTGTGCTACAACTCTACTTGCAGTTATGAATGAGAAGATGGGACTACATGATGTATCACGGCACAACATAAGGCACTGTCAGCCCCCTCTAAGGAACATCGTCGCCCAATATTGGTGAGATTTGCTACCGCAGAGGTCAGATCTGACGTCTGGAAGTCCAAGACATCTCTTAAGGGTTCTGGTTACTCGGTGAGAGAGTTTCTAACCAAAATACGTCAGACTGCCTTCACCATGGCTCGACAACATTTCGGCATGTCGGCCTGTTGGACTCAGAACGGCAGCGTAGTAATCAAAGCGAGTGACAACAGCCGATATAAAATTACATCCACCGACGACCTGAAACCACTGCTAGTCAAATTTCCAAAGGTGTCATCCGGGAGCAAGAGTGATTCCACTAATGCGAGCTCAGATATTGGTAACAAAAGTTCGCGAAGACGCTAGTTGTATGTAACATCATTGTTAGTCATCTTGCAAATACAACGGTACTTTGATTTTGTTTACATGGTTTAGATAATCACTCTTGACGGTTGGTTTTATGTATTGTACCTTCAATAAATTACAAAATTAACTTTTCGTACTTTTCCAATGATGTTTACAATTGTGTTGTGACAGTTATCGCACCTGTCAAATCGAAATTTTGCTCTTTGCTCAGCGTTCATTATTTATAACGGATGCATTCCGTTTCTTACAATACTTCGTTGGAATACACAGCAGTGGAGTGATGTTTAGCATAACCATTTATACTCTTTAGATTTTTATTTTTTATTTCTTACTTTTTTTATATTTCACTTTGATTAGATTGTATAATTTATGGTCACGGGTACTTATTAGTATTTTGATAATTATGTTTTACCTTTCGTTTTGCAACAGTCTCATGTGTGTAAGCTGGCGGGTGGTGTAGAAATACTCACCGGTTTCGATCAAGGTAATTATAAATTAGACTTATAAATATATAATTATATCTATATAATATATTATTATTATTTATTTATTCGTGTAACATTTGTTACATTATATTGAAATTAAATATATATTATTTTATTGTGTACTCGTTTGTAAAGATGATGGATGATAACGATTTTTATTTTTCTGCAAATGACTCATCTGGAGACGAGAGCTTCAGTTCCCTACCTGACACCTTGGGTGAACAATTACGTCTGTCATTTAACAATCAATCTCGAGCGCTATTGAATGTGTGTCATATTAATGCTCAGAGTATCCCCAGCCACTTCAGTGAATTGGCTGAAACTTTCTCTGACAATAATGTGCATGCCATCCTGATTTCGGAAACTTGGTTAAAGCCGCATCTTGTTTCCACCGCTTATTCACTCACTGGTTTCGTACTCATTCGAAACGACCGGCTTGAGCCGAGGAGGGGCGGTGGGGTTGCCATCTACCTGCGTGAGTGTTTACCCTACAAAATCCTAGCCATTTCCTCTTCTGATCTTTCTTCTACTGCTGAATATCTTTTTCTTGAAGTCTGTGTCAAGGGATCTAACGTCTTACTAGGGGTCGTTTATTGTCCCCCCGCTGTTAACTACTTCTCCAGCCTGGAAACAGTTCTGGAATCTTTAGGGTCAGAATATTCACACCACATCATTATGGGCGATTTTAATACTGATCTCCTGGCATCTTGTTCGCTCCGTACTCGTAATTTGCTCCATATCATCCAATCCACTAGCCTTCATATCCTCCCCCTTCAACCAACTCACCACAATATTGAACACCAGGATACTTGGCTTGACCTAATGCTCACCTCTGCTCCATACCTAATCTATTCCCATGGTCAACATTCTGCTCCCGGATTTTCTCATCATGACTTGATTTTCCTCTCTTATATCCTGAAACCTCCTAAATCCCCTCCCAAAATTCTGCATATCCGTAGTTTCAGACAAATAGACGTCGAAAGACTGTGTACAGACGCTTCTGCTTTAGACTGGACCAACTTGGCAACAGCTACAGACATTAATGATAAGGTCAGTATTTTTAATGACACTGTTCTGAAACTATATGATAGCCACGCACCTGTGAGGAGAGTAAAATTGAAGCGCCCCCCTGCTCCATGGATGACGGCGGAAATTCGAACAGCTATGAGACGCAGGGACCGTTCTTACAACAGATATAGGAGGAACCGCTGTGTGGAGAATTGGGATCTTTTTAAGACCGCTAGGAATCGGTGTAATCAGGTGATACGTAACGCCAAACGCCGCCACATAATTCATAATTTAGAAACCTCTTCAATTTCCAATATGTGGAAATTCCTTGGAACGCTCGGCATTGGAAAGCAGCAATGTCCTGAGCTTAAGACGACAATTGGTTTAGATGATATCAACGTTCACTTTGCAACCACACCTCAGATGGATTATCAAATCAAAAGTCAAACCTTGAGCTACATATCCAGCTTAACGCATCCAGACATTAATTCCTTTGATTTTTCTCCAGTATCTCCTGAGGACATCAAAAAGATTATCCTGTCCATTCGTTCCAATGCTGTAGGATGTGATGGCGTTAGCCGTTACATGATCGTTACTATCCTGGACCACATCCTTCCAGCAATATCTCACATCATTAATTTTTCACTTGACTCTGCAACCTATCCCTCACTCTGGCGTAAGGCCTTCATTATCCCTCTACCTAAGAGAACTGACCCCTCGCTCCCAGAACACTTCCGACCCATTTCTATACTTCCCTTTCTCTCTAAAGTCCTTGAAGCCTGTGTTCATAAACAACTCTCACAGTTTGTATATGAACATAACCTCCTTAGTCCGCTACAATCTGGCTTTAGACCCGGTCATAGCACAACCACTGCTCTCCTCAAGGTGACTGGTGATATTAGGGAGGGTATGGAGGACACCAAAGTCACAGTGCTGGCTTTGGTAGATTTCTCAAATGCCTTCAATACCGTTTGCCATGAAGTCCTACTGGCCATCCTCTCCTATCTCATGATCTCCTCAGAAGCTCTGGAATGGTTCTCTTCCTATCTTCAGGGACGTCAACAGTGTGTCCACATTGATGACTTATCGTCGAGTTGGCGTGAACTTCTCACTGGTGTCCCTCAAGGCGGTATATTATCTCCCTTATTATTTTCAATTTTTATTAATCTCGTAACCCAACACCTTCAGTGTGCGTATCACCTGTACGCTGATGACCTACAAATTTATACATTGTCAAGAATTGAGAATATATCAGAAGCCGTAGAGAAAATCAACAAAGACTTAGAATCTATAAGGAGTTGGTCTACCAAATTTGGTCTGTCAGTAAATCCAACTAAGTGTCAAGTGATTGTCGTGGGGAGCAAACAAATGCTCAGTAGGTTGGACGTGGCAACTATCCCACCTGTTGTTTATGACAACCTGACTATACCTCTGAGTGCAGTAGTTAAAAACCTGGGCCTATATATGGACTCGTCACTTGATTGGCGTGCTCAAGTTACACACGTGAGCCAGAAAGTTACCTCGTGCCTCCGTGCGTTGTATCGTTTAAAAAATTTTCTCCCTATTAAAACTAAGGCTACGCTTATGCAGTCCCTAATTATTCCCTTAATCGATTATGGTGATGTGTGCTATTTTGACCTGAATGCAGACCTCCTCAACAAACTCGATCGCCTTCTCAATAACTGCATTCGATTCGTTTACAATCTTCGCAAGTATGATCATGTGTCTGCTTTACGTTCCCAGCTACAATGGCTCCCAATTCGACAGCGCCGTAGTTTGCGTGCACTCACTTTTCTTTTTTCGTTCCTCAACTCTCCATCGCTACCTGAATACCTTGTTCCCCACTTCCGTCTCTTATGTTCCACCCATGATCGAAACCTTCGGTCAAAAAACAACATGCTTCTTCTATTCCCCCCTCATACCTCCAACTTTATCAATTCCTCCTTCTTTGTGCAGTCAGTTCTTCTGTGGAATGCACTGCCCGCCGATGTCAGGATGTCCACAAATCGCCACACTTTTAAGGCGAAAGTACGTGATCTACTTAGAGATAATTTGGTGGAATCGTCTTAACGAGTACCCGAGTTAGTGTTTATATTTATATAGAATATTGTATTAATTTTATATACATGTATGTTTATGTATTGTTTATGTACTGTTTATGTAAAATAATATTTTATTAGTAATGTATGTCAACTTTATTATTTTGCCTTTGCACCTACCGCTCATGTTTCTACATCACCTAAAGGTTGACTGGGAGAGAATGCCCCATGGCATTAAGTCCGCCTTTGTACAACATGTGCATCAAGAATAAATAAATAAATAAATAAATAAATAAATAAATACATCATCATTACTTATTTTAACTATTGCATATAAGTTGTAGAAAGAAAGTACGTAGGTGTACTGAAATAGTTTCATTATTATGTTATTATAATATTATATTAATCTAAACGTATAGCTAAACATAGTTTAGGGTGCTCTGCGGCATGATGAACCGACTATTTGATTCTTCAACGTGTTCTGAAGTGGACGACATCGGATGGATGCGAGCTGCTTAACAACGGGATGGTTGGTACTCCTTATAGGAGACAGTAATATTTTCTATACTATATTGTGACTCGGGCCTCTTTTGTAAATAAGTATCTACCGCTGATAAAGCCGTACAGTGTACACTTTTATTGTTATATGATAACTTGAATTCAGTATAAGTAGTGCCACATCTGTATTTTCTTTTAAAAGTATAAGTTTAACTGCTAGTGTACTTGTACGTTTTTAGTATGTACCAAGTAATATAAGTAGACATATTGATACACGTCTATAAAAAACAATGTCAACACATAGATTTGGTTTTCGTATCATAAAAACGAGAAACTGATAGATGGCTTAATAAAACCCAGGAAATTCGGTGAGTTTCTTAGATTCGTTTACGCTTTGTATAGGGTAGGCCACGGATTAGTTAACACTAGAAAAATCATATAAAAACCATTTGATAAATTATTATATAAAAATTGTTCCTTTACAAAAAGTTAATCAGTTGAAATTTATTTTTTTTAAATTACATCGTCTAAATGACCACTCTTTTGACGTTTGCACTTTTCCAAGCGAGCACCGTCATTTTCGAATACTCGTCGGCAAAGACACCGGGAGTTTATTGGAGGGACATTTATTGATGTAGATACGATTCTCCAAATAACCACATAAAAAGAAGACTGCTGGGGATAGATCTGCACTTTTGATTGGCCATGGAATGTCGTCTCGTCTGGAAATCAGCTTTTCCGGCAACATATCTTTGATCACCGGCAGGAAGTCATTGGATGTGTTACAAGTGGTTCCATCTTGTTGAAATCATGTATTACTATTGTAACCAGCAAATTAAAGTAGCACCGATACCAAGAACTCTCGTAACATGTTTACGTGGGATGTTAGATTCAAATGTTAACGAATCCTAAGCCCACCCTTATATAACGTAACTCAATTTATTCCGAGAATTGAGTTCACGTTATGAAGCACAGCCATGAAAGCCATATGGCTTTGTTTTTTCTTTTTTAGAATGAAGTGCTGGCTCTATATCGAATTATAATTAAATAAGTATTATATTGGTATAACAGGTATCATATAGGCATTATATTATTATATTCGTGGTAGATCTTTACTTGTCAAAACTTTATTTACAGAATCATTTTGTTAATACATACATTCCGTCACGAATGCGCCACATTGAAGAATGGACAGAGTTATTTTTTTCTAAACACTCAGCGTGCGATTACTGAATATTTGGTTGAAATAAGTACAAGTACTTACTTAATATGTCAAAGAGCAATCATAGACTATACTGTGGTGATTTTGATTGCTTGAATTGTTCATTAACGCGACTAGAGATGATATATGTTCAATATCTTTATTAATGAACATTATTTATGAGGAACATTTTATTCATATAATTCGTTAAGGTTTTGTGGAAATTAGGCGCAAGAGCTATCTCATATATAAAATTCTCGTGTCACAATGTTAGTTACCCTATTCCTCCGAAACGGCTTTATCAATTTTTACCAAATTTTATATGCATATTCAGTACGTCTGAGAATCTACTATCTATTTTTCATACCCCTAAGTGATAAGGGTTGTTCTAGAAATAATTTATATGGCAAAACAACGTTTGCCGGGTCAGCTAGTAGTAACATAAAAAGCAGTATTTACACTGCTTTTAAGAGCTTTTAGACACTGTTTAAACAAAATTACACAGAAACATTGACACAATATAATACAATCAGCACTAGCACCTGAAATAGGCCGAGCCTATATCTCAGATGCTAGGTTTTGTTTTTAGATTATCGGGTCGAACCAAATGTTCACATGATCTGCAAGTATTTATTTCGGTGCTAAGGTGTTTTCTATGTACAATATGTTTGTATTTACAAAAAAAGTATATAAGTATTCAATTAATCAATCTATCTGCTTAATTTGAAACTAGATGATATTTTGAATTAGATAGGTTCCATTATTAGTTTTGATAGCTAAGAATTTATTAAATATTAACAAGCGTTATGACGTACAATCATGGTGTTACTGTTAAGAACCTGAAATAAAAAAAAAACATATGTACACTTAATATTCAACTGTTTCAATTGAGTTAGTAGCCTATATCGCAAACACACACAAGTAAACTTGACCGTTTAATTCTAAATATTAGGGATTCGGCAAGATAGATTTCCTAGGGTCTGTCCACGATATCAAGGATAGATACGGATCGAACAAAACCATGAGCGATTAATTATTCTAACTTATCGTAATCATTCTTAAAAAAACGGCATAACTGACCAGTGACCCATATCACGAAATTTAATTAGCCATTACCGGCAAAGTTTGAGGCAAACTTCTTGTAATATGTGTCATCTCTGCCTTAGAACGCAACGCGGACACAACATATCGGTGCTCTGTTGTCATTATTTATTGTGCCAAAATAATCTTCTTAAATCACAGTTTTTCAACTTGCGAAAGTGTCGGCGAGTCACAAGCAAGCAAGGATATTGGCATCTGCGAATGCATCGTTCATTAACATCAAAGCTTTTTTTGGCATCTTTGTAAGTATTGCAATAGTTATAATCACATTAGCCCCTACTTACTCGTTTTTTTTCTACACAAAGTATGTAAATGCATTAATAAAAATAATAGAACAAAAAGTTTAATTTCTTAATCCTACACATTTTAAAAATTAATTTATTTCACTAGACGGAATGAATGACACGTGTTTCAAGTTTTTTGGTATGGTGTTTTGCTGTGTGTGCTTTGCCTAGTTTTTAGACTTTGCAGATAAATTAAAAGTTTAAATTTTTGTCATTGAAAGGACTTACTTACCTACTTTTTTACTTTATCAATCAACATATTTATAAAAAACAAAGTGAGTCATTCATGATGGTACACTATAATATAAAGATATTGTAAAATAAATATTATATCATTAAAAGTACGTACAATAGGCACAACTATGATCGATTTATGAGGTAACTGATTTTAATTCAAATTTATCTGTAACTATACAAACTTTATCACTTAGGCTCAATCCTGTGAAAGTTCTCAAGGGGCTAACCAAGTGTGGGTCGCTTTACAACTATGTTCGTAGTTCCGTCCCTACTAAACTGTAACAGTTAACAATTAAACAATGTATCCCTTAAATACACTAGAATTAACACATTTAATCACTATTTTCAATGTTTTAAATTTAGTCAGGTTGCCTCCTAAATTGGTCATTTATTGAACAAAGCCATTACCATCCAGCTTTTAAAAGGGTGTAAAAATGATTTACGCCTATAAATATACAAATGAAAGAAATTAAAATAAAATACGAGTATTTTATTTTAATCAAATCGTGCTGGTCTTGGAAGTCACCGTTTTAGAATGGTAGATATACGCTCCCGGCGGTTCGATTCTTCCTTCCAGTGCAAAGCGGTTAGTCTGTAACTCGTTACCAGCGCGCGTGTTTCCTTTCCACTACGATCCTGGGTCCTTTAAGCGGGGCGTGAAGAAAGCAGGCTGAGTAGTCTACTTTGACTAAAGAGTCATTTGGTAGGCTTACATAAAAAAAAGAAAAAAAAACGATTATACGATTAGGTATTCATATACGCATTAATATATTTGGCAAATACCTTAAACTATAATGAAAACAAAAAACAAAAGACCAAGAATCATGTAGCCATTTTGTGAAAAATATAACTACATTATTAGTACATTAGATATCTACAGATTCACGTCTTTCTTACAAATAGACGTACAACACCTTTCCATTTACACGTAATAATATTATATAGAGAGAAAATCAGATTCACCTATCTAGATAATTAGCTCTAATTGTAATTCCGCCGACTGCCGACTACGAAATGCTATTAATGCTACCCTAAATGTCTTTAGGATGTATGTGTATATAGATAGAAGATTGCCTATTATTAGTGAAATCTTGTATGTGGAAATTTATTAGCGTATTCAAACTTTAGTTCTCACTAGTAACATTACTTAGTTGTATTTTAAATTACGAATGTGAGAAATATTTATTATGAGAAGTTGGTATTTCATAGGATGAATGGTGTCCTTTGATCGTGATAATACGTCTGTCTTCCTACTCTTGATAATTATTTAGACTACGGCCATCATTCAAGTACTTATCATCGTCGAAGGTTTTTCAGTTCAGCAACCTCTTATCTCTCCATCTTAACATTTTATTTCTACAGTACCCAGATATATATGGGCCAATTAAATTTCTAATAGTAAAGTTACATGTAATAAACTGCTCACGAATTTAGAAATTCAAAATGAGATAGAGATGAAAATTATTCTCGTAACTGAAGAGTTACTAAAGTTCTATTACTAATATATGTTTCTACTCTAGTAACTAATTGACCAATCGATGACCAACGTTAGAATCGATTTTTATATCTTGGTACAATTGTTCAAACGTAATAAGATGGCATGTGTTGGTAAACTCAATAAACCAGCATTCATATTCTCAACTCTATTGTACAAGAACTAGGCTTTATCCTCTATAACATTTAACAAAACGACATAAAAAACTTTTATTTTAAGTTATTTTAATATTAGTAAACATTATAAACTCAAGCGTTTTAAGGGAATCGAAAATTAATTTAATTAGCCGAGCTTAACGCTTGCATACGTGGTTGTTACTAACTAGAGTTGAGTAGACATCACCCTAATCTAATTCTAGAAAACAGTGAGTATCTAAAATTTAAGAATTTACAGGGTATTTGAACTGAAAGAAAAACAATAAAGCTTAAGATAATATTGTAGTTTGAATTCAGTAACAACTATTAATGTGCTTTAAATGTTCAGTATAAGTTATACATTGTTTTATATTACTACAAGACACATCTTACATATTCAAGGATTTTTGTAACTGTTTTTCATCCACTCCAACGCAAACGGAAGATATTCGAACCGAATAAGATCGTCATGCTATTACTGATATTTTTAATCGATTCAATTTTCAAATATCATGTCTTTCATTGTTAAACTTTTTACGCATTGATATGTGAAAATTTTGTAGCGGTAAAATTGAAACTCTGAAAGTAAATCTGGAATATTTGGAAGCGGAACGCTCCCATCGGATTCTTCCGGATATTGCGAGTCACTTGACACGGATATTGACTAGTAAAGCATGTTTTATGATTTTTTTCCCTAATAAATACATGGTTATAGTGTCATTTAATTCTTGGCATAGCTCAAAACGTAAAAGTATCTCTTAATTAATTTTTTTTGAGACAAAAACAATTTTGTCTTATTTCTACTGAATTTTAATAGAAGTTTTCGTTCAAAAAATCCTTTTCAAATTATTTCATATTAAAAAAATTAAAACATTTTAGAAACATAATCCTTAGTGATCTTTTACTTTAAAGGTAATATTTTTTTACTGAAATGATGTGTTCACAAGATTGTGTTAAATACGTGAAGATACTTTCTATTTCTCGGCGCGCCTTAACGCTGTCTTTGGTGTCGGGTACTATGTGCGAATTTAAATATTAATAGTTTAGTAAAATCTTAGTAAATTTTATGTAGGGGAGAGTAACCAATATTGAACCGTTGCAAAAATTGGACCGGTGATGTATCTCAGCTAACTGATTTTATTTTTTTATACTGGTAACACTAAAAGAGGCGTCTACAGCGCCACCAACCTGCCGCCATTTTGTATAGACGTCAAGCACGCATCACAGCCGGGATGCAAAATAATTGTTGTTGTGCTGTTCTGAAGTTATTTTTGTGCATATTGGCTAAGGCTACCTATTGTTTAACGTGAAGCTAAGTTACAATTTTGTAACGTATTTCATAAAGAAACATGTTTTTTACTGTTTCTAGGGCTTATAAACTAACACAAATCTGTAGAGGTTATTTTTTATTTTTTGTGACGAATTGAAAAATTACCATGGCCTGTATATTGGACCACCACCAAATTCCTTAATTGTACTGGTAAAATATATGTAACCGCTATTTTAAATTATTTAAATTAATTTTAATCTTTTTAGATAGCAGAGACTAACGACAAAAGTAAGAAGGAAAATGGAAATAATGGAAAAAAGAAGACTTAGAAAGAGCTTTATCTGCTTATAAAAAGGAAAAGAAATTGGGTATCAATGCCATCGCCAGAGAGTATCAAGTGCCAAAAGCAACTATTTTGCGCCACGCAAATCTGCAGAATAAGTTTGCTATTAACGAAGTAACACATAAAGGAAGACCGACAGTTTTGTCCATTGAACAAGAAAAGGAATTTGTCTTAAATCTTTTGCTTCTGGAAAATCACATATTTGAGTTAACGATTAGTGATGTACGGCGTCTAGCTCATCAAGCTGCAGAACCCAACAAGATCCCTCATTTCTTTAACCGAGAAAAAGAAATTACAAGTAAGTGATGGTTCTATGCTTTTAAAAGAAGACACCCAGAAATCAGCCTTCGTCAACCAGAGAGTACGTCATTGTATAGGGTAAAAGGATTTAATCGTGAAAATGTATCCAATTTCCAAGACTGTATGACTTAAAAATATTCATTAGTGAAGTAGTGATTATGTTTAAGGAATAAATATTGATAATAATGATCCATAATCGTTGAGTTATTTTATTAAATACTTAACTATCCTATTTTTCGGGCTTTGAGGGCAATTCAATTCGGGACCTGGTGGTACAATTTATGGTACTGGTCGCGTAATTTCGACCGAGTGACGACCTTTAGAAAATTCATTTATTTTGATGTTGGTATTATTCTCCACAGCTGCAACTAAGCTGAACTTGTACTATGGGTACTAGACGACTGAAATATTTATACTTTTTTTTTTGTAAATACCTACATTTTATACATAGAAAACATTCAAATTCTTAAGCAAATATTTGTAGTTTATACAAAACATTTGGTCCACAGCAGTCACATATGCTATTACTACGCCACCGAAGCTCATTGTCAGTTTCACGTTTTATTTTAGCATTCGTTTCACTTAGACATTTCCTTCGACTGTAGCCAAATAGTAACGAAACGAAATTCAATAAATTGTGATATAATATAATCTACACACGAGGCAATGAATATAGAATTTATTTCCATATATTGTAATGTCATTTTCATGTAATTTCCGTTTATTGTACATAATACATTTTTGTGATTAATTTTGAAATATTTATACTTTATTTTAAATATTAAATTTATTATTTTATATATATATATATATATATACTAGCTGACCCGGCAGACTTCGTACTGCCTCATCGATAAATAAAAGACCTAATCTTTTGTATAAAATGATTTTAAAACAAACAAATCGAATCTGTATTTAATAAAAAAGCATTTATTGAATAAATCATGAAGTTTTATTATTATTTTCGATACATCATGTTGCTTACTTAGAAAACAGAGTTTTCCTGAAATATTGGCTATTTATAAGGTTTAAATTTGATATTCACAGACACACACTGTTAAAATACAGTCTGTTAATTAATTTAAAGCTTTCTCATAAACTATATTTTTTGTTTTGTTTTGTGGTGCGTAAATAAACAAAGAAGACGGTTTTCCGACGCGCGAACACGCGACGTATAATTGTCCATGCGCGAAACAGGGAAACTCCAAGTTGATTCCACAAACTTCTAACGACTGTCCTTGCGATTTATTTATGGTCATCGCAAAGGCCAGACGTACTGGAAATTGTAAGCGTTTAAAATCGAATGGTAAGTCCGTTGGAATCATCGGTATCCGCGGGATCAAGACATCCTCTCCTTTGTATTTTCCTTTTATGATTGTCGCCTCAATGACGTTATTCATCAGTCTTTTCACAGCCAGTCTTGTTCCATTGCATAGTCGAGGTTGATTAATGTTACGCAGCATGATGACAACTGATCCTATTTTTAACTGCAAATTGTGAGGTGGTAATCCAGGCAATTCCAGTGAATTTAAGAACTCAGTGGGATAGTTGACTACGTTATCCTGGTTCATTACGGTGTCGACTGATTTGAAGGAAAGCAACTGTCCTGGAAGTAAATTCTGAATGGTCGCATTAAGATCCTCGACATCTTTATTTTTCGCTGCTAATATTGCTCGTTCACCCAGCCAATTATGGTTATTGAACTTTTGCGCTATATCTGGGAAAACTCGCTGAATAAGCTCCACTTTTGAGTCTGTGATGTGACAGAAATCTGTAGGTAATGTGATGAATCCGGTCGAGGTGTCCACTGCAACTTTATTATTTCCAATGTCTAACAACTGCTTCGCAAACACATTTGCAGTTTCATCTTGTTGCAAAAATACTCGCATGTTAGTTGTTAAGTGGAGTATCTTTACGTACTGCCACAAATTTGATGATTTTAGGCATGCATTTAGTTCGTCAGCAACAGTTGATCGGGGAATAACTGGAAGAGTCTGACGAAAATCACCTGACAACAGAATCATGGCCCCACCGAAAATATTTTGGTTGTCACGAAGATCTTTCAACGTTCTGTCCAGTGCCTCCAGTGACCTCTTATGGGCCATTGTGCATTCATCCCAAACAATCAATTTGCATACCTGTAGGATCTTGGCCATTGCGCTATTTTTGGCGATGTTGCAAATTGGTGTTTCGGTGATTTGCATGTTTAGTGGTAATTTCAAGGCAGAATGTGCAGTTCGCCCGCCTTCTAGCAGAGTTGCAGCTATTCCAGATGAAGCCAACGCTAGAGCAACATCATTTCGCGATCTGATCCTCGCCAAAAGCAATGAAATTAAAAACGTTTTTCCGGTTCCTCCGGGAGCATCAAGGAAATAAATTCCACCAGATCCACTGTTCACAGCTTCTATCAAAGTGTCGTACGCAATTCTTTGTTGTTGATTTAATTGTGGAACATTTGTACGAACTGTTTCGGCCAATGCTTCAATGTCGTACTGATGTTCTCTTTGCAACTCGTGGTTTAATGCATCGTTCATATGACGATTGGGTGCTGTCATTCCCAAACACGACAATACTTTGTTTGCCATCAATAAACACATATCTTCTATCATGATCAATGTGTCATTGTAAATTTCTTCAGTCATTTGTAGTGTAGGATTCAAAGTTTGACGGCGCACACGATGCAAAACATCCTCAGATATGTCATCTCTATACTTAACCCACAAATCTTTTGGATTCGAGGGGAAACATGTCGATATGATAATCGCAAACAATGTACGAATTTGATGCGGCGACGAAGATATTACGGAATCCTTGAGCGTATCATCCCAGTGCGAATCGTTCTCAAGTAAATTTAATAGTTGACATGCCTCACGGTAAGTCGCATACAGCTGTCCATTAACTGTTTTCAGTTGTTTAAACGATGTCGGACCACGAACATTCACCAACAACAACCGCAAATAATAACATTCATCGTTATTTGGATGTACTATGTAGATGCGACCCAGAGCATCTGAAGCAAATACATTTGGATGTCCTTCAACTGGTGTTCCTTGTTTTCGACGCTGAAACGATTTTGATGATGCGTTCCATGTGTAATAGCGTGGCATGTCAGCATACAGCAAAGTGTGAGCAAAATCATCAGTTTGACAGACTGTAAAGAAACTTGTTAATGTTGTCGACGGTGGATGTGCCGCCCTGTCTGCCGCGTTAGATTCATTAAAATAAACTCGTTGACCATTTTCTAAATGGACTGCCAAATGGACTACTGTAGGGTGTCTTTCATGGATCGCAAATGAAAAGATACGTCAAATAGCTTCGTTGCTACTTACATAGCGACCCATCTGGTACTGTGATATTTCATCATTTGCATTGGTTACACCGAAGACAGCCATATCACTACCTTTATTAACATATTTACATATGTACTTTATCGACTTCACAAAATTACAATATTCCACATTGATGTGAGTCTCAAAAGCTTTGGACAATATTGGCGAGTATGGCACAATCCAACGATTGTCTACATCAACATTTTGTCCTCTTACCTTCACAACTACCGATCGCCCACTGTCCGCAACTGATCGCCGACGATACAATGGGTATCCATCATTTCCCGTTATGGTTTCAGCAAGCAGGTCTCTTGGGTATCGCTTGGAACACCTACCGTCGACCATACAGGGTGAGTTGTAGTTGAAATGTCCGCAAGGTCCATGTATCATGTGTTTGGTAACTACTGCATGCAATTTTGGGTCAACTATTTCATCTGGAATTTCAGCTGAAATTATGGAATCAATCTCATCGGGCCTTATTTTGTCCACTAACCATACTAAAATGTGCGCATGTGGCACTCCACGCTTTTGCCATTCTACAGAGTACATCCAACAACGGACTCGGCCATACACACAATGCTTTATTAAGAAATTCATGAGAGATTTTAATTTTTGTTTAAAAACTCTGGCAGTTATGTCATGTCTATCAACTGGTGTTTGGCTATGTAGTAATTCCTTCTCGATTTCGGACCATTTTGGGTTACATGTGAATGTAACAAATAAGTCTGGGCGGCCATAATGCCTAACATATGACATAGCATCCTGAGCATATTCATGCATGTGGCGTGGGCTTCCTATATAAGTAGCTGGCAAAATTGTCATTCTTCCTACATTATTCACATTGCCATCAGTATTTATAGCATCGCGGAGATGGATGTATTCCTCTGACAGTAGCCGTCGTTGGTTCAAATGGATGTATGTCAATCGTTCAGTCTCAATTTTGACATACATGTCAACTGCAAACTGATGAAAAAGTCGTTGACACATCAAAATATAATTTACTTCACCTTGACGGATCATGAGTCTGTATGAATAAAAATTCATAGCACTAACTTTTTTGTTGGTTTCAGCACCTGCAATCAAAAATGATAAATGTTTAAATTGTTACTTAGATGAATTGAATTTAAAAATATTATTTAATCTTGTTCAATTCATTTACCTGTTACTTGATTTACCATTTTGATATTAAAATGGTATCCATCTTCCCCCTTCCAGAAGATCAAAGGATATTGTAGTGCATCATAACTCCTGTGTGTTTCAGATACACGTTTTAAATCACTATTCCGACGATGAAGCACAATATCTCCAGATTGTAAATTTTCCCCCACAATGACAACAGCCACTTCATCAATGGTAGGTGAATTGAACCTCCTTGTGTGTTCATCGGCAGGTGTTTTGTCAGCTCGAATAATAATATTATGGCTATCAGATGGCATCCGATCCAATGCTATTTTGAACATGTTTACTAAATTGTTATACTGATGAAGAAACATTTGTAATTGTTGGACAATGGTTCTCTTCACTGTTGGATTGTGAGCACAACGATTATTAATTTCCGCATCTGAATTTCCCATAAAATAAATTTGTAAAAATTGATGATCTGCATCAGGTAGTGGTAACAGAGTTCCCAGTAAGTGATAAATTTGTCCTTGAATCTGTAATTTTTTAAAATTTGTCCATTAATTATTGCCGATATAGTACAAACTTGAATAATATAAAAAAATATTCTTATATAATACCTTGAAAGTGGGCATGAAATTGTCTTGTATAATATGTGTAGCACCAAATGATGTCATCTGGAAACAGTTGTTATATTTCTGAATGTTGGTCAAGAAGTGCTTAGAATCATTTCCAATCCCAGAAACTAAAGAGCGTAAAGGATCTGGTGGTGGGACCAATTATGGCAATTTTACTTTGCCTTCAGCACAACATAATCCAGTAGATTCACCAGTGTATTTTAACGCCTTACAATATTTACAAATTGTTTTCATTTCCCCAATTGTTACCGATTTGTCGGCACAATAATCAATTGCCGGATCATAGTGGAATGCAGCTCGTTCAAGAATCACAGGAGCACTGCGTCTGCGGATTCGCTCAATTTCATTATATCTAGCTTGCTGTTGTTGTGTTTGATGTGTACGAACTCGTTGCATTCTAAGCCTATCTCCTACATTGTCACTCACTAAAGAACGCAATTCTGACATAGCAATACGACTATTTTCTTGATCTGTCTGTCTCTGGTCATCAGTGCGGTTAGCACGTGAGGTAGCTCTTCGCACATTTGATTGACTACGACGACCTAAGTCAGGTCGTCTTCTCGTCGGCATCGTAAATTGTAATTAATCAAAGTGAGAAAATTTCCCGCTCATTTAGCAGTAAAAGAGCACATTACTTGGAATGTCACTATCACAAAGGATCACCAAAGTAAAGAAAGTTCTCGCGCACGTAGCCACAAAGATAGATATAATATCGTAATACTTTTTTCCGTGCTCTGAAATGCGACAGGATGGACATATTAGTTGGTTGTCAAATCTAATGTCAAATATTATGATTGCGTTCAGAAATTTAACTTAAGATTTATAATTTAATTTGTGACAAAACTTAAGATTTATCTTTCGATTTCTATATAGTCTTATTAAATAATAATCAGACAGTTTAACAACTGAAGTTAGCTAAAATTGAGTTTCTCGAAGCCGACCACTATTTATGTACTATGTATTTTGAGACTATGCAATTTTGTCGCGTTCGCGATTCACTTTCACTTTTGTCGAGTTTCAGAACGCGATATTAGATCCTCCAACGCGCACGCGAATTTGAACTTTATGCAGGGGTAATAAATTAGAAATTGACTCTCCATTTTATTTAGAAAACGTTTGTATGGGAAATAGAAATATGCTGTTTTAAGTATTTTCCCGGCAAGTATTCGAATTTTTCTCACCTCTTAAACCTTCCCTAGACCTCCAGAAATAATTCAAGACCAAGATAAGATAAATCCTTTCAGCCGTTCTCGAGTTTTAGCGAGACTAACGAACAGCAATTCATTTTTATATACTTAGTCTGGCCATAAATACTGTTACACTTAATTATAAAAAAATATTACATTTGAATTTCGAATCTGTCATTTTTATACGATTGTTCATTGTGTTTTCTCATTTTGGCGCCAATACATTGTAAAATATTTTGCGATATTAAAATGGTGTGGGGTGATAAAGAGAACCGAATCGCTGTGATAGCATTACACAAAGTAGGTATGGAGCCAAATGCAATTTTTAAAACTCTCCATACACTTGGTATTAGTAAAATGTTTGTGTACCGGGCTATTAATAGGTACAATGAGACCTCCTCTGTTTGTGACAGAAAAAGATCTGGCCGTCCACGTAGTGTTCGTACGAAAAAGGTGGTCAAAGCAGTAAGGGAAAGAATTCGAAGAAATCCTGTCCGAAAGCAAAAGATTTTATCTCGGGAAATGAAGATAGCACCTAGAACCATGTCGCGTATTTTAAAAGATGACTTAGGACTTGCAGCCTATAAGAGACGCACTGGCCATTTCTTAACTGATAATTTAAAGAAGAATAGGGTGGTAAAATCGAAACAACTACTGAAGCGGTACGCAAAGGGAGGTCACAGAAAAATTTTGTTTACGGATGAGAAAATTTTTACAATTGAGCAACATTTTAACAAACAAAATGACCGTATTTATGCTCAAAGCTCTAAGGAAGCTTCCCAATTAGTCGACAGAGTGCAACGTGGACATTATCCGACTTCAGTGATGGTTTGGTGGGGTGTTAGCTATGAAGGAGTGACTGAGCCATATTTTTGTGAAAAAGGTATCAAAACATCGGCACAAGTGTATCAAGATACCATTCTTGAGAAGGTAGTTAAGCCCCTTAACATCACCATGTTCAATAACCAAGTATGGTCCTTCCAGCAAGACTCGGCGCCGGGTCATAAAGCTCGGTCCACGCAGTCTTGGTTGGAATCGAACGTTTCGGACTTCATCAGAGCTGAAGACTGGCCGTCGTCTAGTCCCGATCTTAATCCGCTGGATTATGATTTGTGGTCAGTTTTAGAGAGTACAGCTTGCTCTAAACGCCATGATAATTTGGAGTCCCTAAAACAATCTATACGATTGGCAGTGAAGAATTTTCCCATGGAAAGAGTGCGTGCTTCTATTGATAACTGGCCTCATCGTTTAAAGGACTGTATTGCAGCCAATGGAGACCACTTCGAATAAGCTTTTTATATTTTTAATTGTTTTATATTTATGTATTAAACTGACACACTGTAAAAGTAATAAATGTTATTTGCAGTTAACAATTTTCTTTTTTCTTTATTACAATATTTATGGCAAGACTAGGTATATAGATTATTTTAATATAATTTATTAAATTTATTTTAATTATTAAATACGTATTAATGGTCTTGATATGTCACCATACCTTTATCGTACATAATTATCATATTCAGATACAATTTAGTTATGAAGTCAAACAGTAAATATTCTTTACTAGAGCGTTATAACGTATTAATTTCTTTAAGTGTAACTACAAGGTCGCGGTTTACGGTACAACAGTAAAGAAAACTTAAATTAAAAAAAACAAAATAGAACTAAATTTTCTTCGCGTCTCTAATATTCTTCGTCTAAAGATTCCAATGTGTCTTCCGATATGTTTACAATAAACAGTCGATAAGTGTCTTGTTTTGTCAACAAAATTATCTCTTTGTGTATATTCACCTTCCTTTCTCTCGTAGTTACAGTCACATGGCCATTCAACAATTTGGTCCATTGAGTTTATGTGTAGGTAGAAAATATACGTGCCATTTTTATAATAATAATAAATTATTATTAAATTGTGCGTGTGGTGACGGATTAAGAATACATAGTGTTACCACCCCTATTCTTCCCGTGGGTGTCGTAAAAGGCGACTAAGGGAACAAAGTATACAAGACAACATCACTACAAAGAGAAGGAAAATTTGAAACAAACCCTATTCCAACCCGTCTGGCCAGCGTGATATAGTAGGCCAAAACCTCCTTGCTAAGAAGAGGCCTATGTCCAGCAGCGGATTGTAAAAGGCTGTTGATGATGAATTGTTAAATAATTAAATATATTCACAGATAGAACATTTTGTAATATACCTAAATTAATATAGTAGATGGATGTACCGTTACACCTGCAGCCCTGTAGCAGACACAATAATGGTTAATGTTTTACGGTTTGCACGTGAAAATGTTACCTTTAAAGCTATTATTGACACCTGCGGGGTTGCTGTTCAGTTAGAAAGCCTATAAATTCGCTAAATAGCCGCTTGTATATGGGAACTGGCAGTTGCATCAATACTCCCCATTGTAGGTTATGTTGTATCTACGGGTTTGAGAGTAGTCATGAAAATTATATACCGCTACAGTAACACGTGTAGGGTTGGTAACTAATGTGATTAAGTTCTATTATACACCAACGTTGATATGTAAATAAAATATTGAAATTTCTTGTTAACGTCGCATAGGCTACTTGTTATTTATCTTTTTAAAATCTTTAAGTGAATAATTGTTTCTGTAAGAATAAGGATTAGGTACGATCAAAGAAAAATAAACTACCTAAAAACTATTACATACTTTTGTTTAATGCAAAGTATGTTTAAAAAAAAATCACCATTTTTTTTACCATTTGCATTTTATGCATAAACATATATTATTTATATCTATACTCATACATAGATATATATTTTATCTGTAAAGGTTATTACTTTTTCATTATTTATGTTAATCTGTAATTATAATTTAGATTACTGTATAACAATAAAGTCTACATATAATTCTAATTAAATTACGTATCTTTAACAATAAATTAAAATTAACAAAGCACTTTTCCTAGAATGTAGAGCAAAGAGAGTAGGGAATTGTAGCCGGTCATATATAAGGGCTGGTACTTATATAAAACAAATACCGGAAATATTTCATTACTAAACTCGTCTGCTTTGCAGTCCAAACGTTTAATATCAGCGATGCAGGTGGCAATAAAGCTGTAAGTTACAAGTTAAAGCGAGTTTAGAGTATATATATATGTATATTGTTTTGTGTACATTTCACGAGAAAAATCTAACTTCGAACGTAAACTTGTAGAAATGATATTCTAAAATTTGGAATAGAGGCCTTTGTTGATGCCTGGCCGACTGAGATGGACAAATAAAAAAAAACTTTCTTAAATAGTCTTCTGTTTTAAAGACGAGACTTTAACACGTTTTTAATAATTTACAAATACTCAAAAAGACTTATGTAGAAAGGGTTTTAATTAATAAGTTCTCAACTATAAAATTGCCGTCCTGCAATACACATTTTAATTTTAATCACTCGTGCAATTGACGCATGACTAGTATCGATTACATGAGTGATTGTTTTGATCAATAAATATAAAATATATAGATAGTTTGAGCCACCTCAAGTTTGAAGTTAATCTCAATCTTAAAAGATATTAAATACAAAAAAAAAACAATAAAATTTTAGTTGTAAAAGTTGACTTTCTACTAAACAGCCGTATACTTATAACTTACAACATTTTATTACTGATTCCCTTCCTCTGAAGTATTAATTTTCAATAACAGATGCGCGTTGTAGCTTGAAATCGAATTCATTAAGTATTCAGAATGATTCACTGTCGAATCGAACCATAGATTGGCCCGCGAAATAAACGTTTACGTGAAATCTTTAGGAATTAAATTGACGTTTTAAGTAACATTCCAAAATATTTCAAAAAAACTATTTTCACTTTAACAAAAAGTCAAATAATTTAGTCTTATTATGTAGATGCTGTCGTCTAAACGTACAAAAATTAATGCAGAGTCACGCATAAGTATGGCGAGACCGACTCTGAAATTTTATAAAACCTGGAACGGAGTTTCTTAACGAAGAGAGGAAAAATAAAAGACAGTCACAATTTTATATAAACTTTAATTAAATTCAAAAATATAATAATAAATTTGTCAATATTGTGATTTAATCTTTGGTATGTGGTATATACGTTTTATATACATTTTTTAAATCTTAACATATTATACAACAGATCTTTCTCTTTCTCTATTATGTCTTTATTTTGGTTCTAACCATTAATCGTTTAGTAATTCTTTGTACCTTCTGATGCAAATACACTCAACAACAATGAACGGTTCAGATAGTTAATGCCGAAATTGGCAGCACATAGTCCGATCTTCAACTAGATCAAGCATATTTGGAACGAGATCGGATGGCGCGTGAGATGATGAAACTCTTCTTTGATAATGCTTTAAGAGTTCAATCTGTCAATATTCTACTAGTATAGTCTACTTGGTTAAGCTATTTCACTAGTAGCTGCCATTATTGTGGGTAGAATTAAAAAAAAAATTGAAAAACTTTTATCATTTTTAGTTAAGAATATTCATTGGGGACATTAAAATAAATTTTTGTCACCTAGATTACCCTTGAGTGTTAATATTTATAAACTATTGTAAATATAATAATTTTTCGAATTGGTGTAGTCTGATTTATTATTTAGTATGGATAATGATTTCTTTATTATGTAACTAATTACCTAAACAAGTTTATATTTATAATGAAAACTCTCTCGATAAAATTAGTTTAGCTAAAACATTTACTTAATGAATAATGTGTTATTAAGTAGTACATATACTCGTAGATATGATTGTGAGGATAGAATCCAGTAAAAAATGTACAACAGCTTATAAAAAAAATTAAGAATAAAAATAGAGCTATGGAACTTTCTAGTAGTTTTCTACTTGTGTAACCCATGTGTCTATGTCCTTAGGGTTTCAGTTACATATTTCGTCTATGTACATACAATCTAAATTATTGTAAAAATAAATATTATTGCAAATTAAGAGTTAGTATTTGTGTAACCTTAATCGTGGTGAAAAAAAAATACATTACAATTGTAATATAAAATTGTAGTCAAAGGTAATTTATATTTTATTATATCTATATTAAATTGGCATTAAAATAAATTAAAAAAAAAATAGCTGACGGTACCCATTTTTTATAAAGTAACAGTGTGACAATGCAAAAGTAACAATATTTTTGGTGGTCCAAAAGGTATGGTTAATTTTTTTACAAAAATATCTTATAATTACTACTTAAATTATCTGTATTAATATTATTACTTATCTAATAATATTTGAATTAAGGCAGCGTCTTAGTTAATCAAAGGCACTTTACAATTTTGTACTTTTTAAAGATCAGATTAATAATGTGATGTGTTTGTATATTACATTGAACGTTATTTGAAGACGAATTCGGTACATTTTGCTACGTTATGTATTGATTATTTTTACAGAAGAAATTTTATATTCACATTCGAAATACAAACCATTAAGCTAAATATTAATTGTAGATAAAATAAGTAAAGCAAAGTGTAACATTTTCCATATCTACAATATGTATATATGTAATAATAATTGAAGGCTAGGCTATCGTTAATGATTTTATCAATATAAATAATGAAAAAATACAATTTTACTTTTGTAGATTTCTAAACTAAATAGTTTTAAACTGTTAGTATGTATTGATAGGAATGAGTTAAGCAAGCTTACACGCCTAACTAGTTGAACTACTTAAAAAATGAAAAGTACAATTAAACCAGTGCAATACTAGCTACTAGTGTGGTATAGTAGGCCAAAACCTCCTTGTTAAGGAAAGGCCTTTAAAAAAAAAAATTCTCAGAAAAATAAAATATACATGGGTGGAGGTACTATGTACAGCTGTGGACGATTAAAAATTACTAACTTGATACTCGTATTTACCAGTTTTGTCATTTTCACTCTATCAAGAAAAGATTTTCAGATCTTAAATACCCGCAACAAATATTATTTATCGTGTCATCTCATCTTTGTTGTAGTGTTTACTACCGATGTTTGAAAGTGCACTGAAATAAACCTTATGCAATACTTAAACTTGAATTTGGAATACAGCTCCTGGTCTGATTGAACTTACAAATAATTTACTTTACAAATTTTCGATATCACTGCACTTACAAATTTGTAAACCTATTTTTTTATTTATTTTTAATTTCTGAAAGTCTATTTGTACGTATGTAATAAAGTACCTTTTCTTTACTTTCCTCGTAGAAAGGATTTCGAGCTAAACTGTTTCCATGAAGAAACATCTAAGGACAGTGACAAAAACATCACAAAACCTTGTCTTACAAACCAGTAATACCTAAGCCTTTGATATTCTCCATTTTACACTGAAGAATGCTTTCCAGTAATAATGCCGGTAGTCTTATTGTATTCATACTCTCTGTGCCCATTGTTGGGCTTCCTCAAAGTATCGTGTGTACTTTCCCTGTTATCTTTCAACAGACCTTTCTTGTCACTGAAAAATCAATAGGATTTGATACAGCGTGATCTTTTGTCTCAGTAAACTGACTTTTTTTAATTATTCTGTGACTTATAAAATTGTTTGTAAATTACGGTTTAATAATGGGCAGTGGCCCCGTTAAAATGTAGAAGTCCCATTTTTTTTTTTTGTTACAGTGGAAATAATTTAATTAATTAGTCCATTTTGAAGGATATTTTTTGTATACTTAAAGATTTAAATAGTGATACAGATAAATTTCTATTTGATTTCGACAATTAAATTTAACAAATAATTGGTGATTAAAAAATTCAATTAGTTTTAACCAACTTCAATAAGTAGAGCATCACGATATATTTAAAGGAGTGAATGTACTCAAAGTTCAAATATTTAAATAATTCAATAAAAATAATTGAAATGAGTGATTTTTTTTTAACTTAGTTATTTATTGCCAAATTTTAATGAATAAATAAATTAATTAAACTTCAATTCATTAAAATGAAGTAAGAGGAAGATTTATTAACTAATGGTAATGTAAACATTTACTGAACGAAACAGATATTCAAATGAATATTAAAAAATATGGTAAGCCCCAGTTGAAAAATATCCATCCAAACCGTTATTTTTTGTAAATACAGATATGTATATATATAGATATGAGATACGGTGATTATATATCATAACGCTAGTAACTTGTATAAAAATTTTAGCGAATACGTTACCACCAATGTACCACCTACATATAATTAGACACAAGTTTATCCCATCCTAGTGTTCGAAATTTGATTAGTTAAGCAAAGCTGAGAATGAATTACAATCTACAATGAAATTAGATAATTATATCTTACCGTGTATTTAAAGTATTTGGTTTCTGCTTACTCTTCTTGTAGCAGCAACTGGCGATAAGGCCTTGTCGCCTCCAGAATAGGAGCAGCAAATCCAATAGTATTAGGCATAGAAATATTAATACTATTGATATGCCTATAATGGCGCCCGTTGATAACAGTGGTTCAGCAACGAGCTTATCGGGAGCTAAAATAATGAACGTTATATTAGTTTTAAATATTACATAATATTTTTCAAAAAAAAATTAAATGCATATCTTCCTGAATAGCAGAGATCCGGTACAGCTGTTATTAAGACGTCCAAACCCCTCTTAGCGCCTGCCTGCAAATGCGCGGGCACCACCAAGTTTATTTATTGTACTCAAACTTTTCTGAATAATTTGTATTAAGTAGGTATTATAACTCTTTTAAATTATCTTAATCAGTCTATTGTTCCATAGATGTCGTAAAATGTGACTAAGGGGGCAAACTACACACGACAATATCACAGCAAAGAGAAGGAAAATTTGAAACAAATCCGTTTGACCACCGTGGCATAGTAGGCCACTACCTCCTTTCTAAGGAGAGCACTATGTCCAGCAGTGGACTGTCAAAGGCTGTTGATAATGATGATGATGATCAGTCTATATCCTGTTATATTAAAAGGTTGGGGATCAATAAGTTAACAAATAAACTTGTCTACGAAATTTTTGTATGAGTGAGAAACGGACGAAGAGAACGATACATAGTTTAGTAGTTGAAGTTTATTTTGAGAAATTTAAACAATGTTTACGTCATAAATAGTCTTTTATATTCATATTAAAAAAAATATAAAAAGATAAACATAGATTCACAAGGTCAAAATAACTAAATTTGAAGGATTTTTTTTAAATCCTATCTAAATATTTATGCCAGTCTATTCACATTTATGTTATCACTTTATCAAATTCTATTGTATTAAACTGACTTCAGCTAACTAAATTTTATACTATAGAACTTAATAAAGCAAAGATAACTAAGATATTAGTGGTAAAAACCTGAAGCTTTATTAAAAAGTCATCTTCAAAGAGATTATAACGAGTAATTAGGTTTCCCATTTCAAACTGCTAAAGTTACTTTAGATCTACCCAAATTTATTACTTTCATGATAAAAGAAGGTTTTTTGAATGTCGTGAAAGTAAATGCATTCTATTAAATACTGAAATAGTGATCTTGGTTTTAATTGTATCTGTACGTTTAGGTCAACTTGAAGTTTTACTACAAATAATTCCATTTAAAATAATTCCATTTGAAAAACGTTTTTAAATAATGATATTAAGATAAAAATGAAATTAACTTTGAAACCGTAAAGTAGAATAAAAAGTGTATCAGATGATAATACGTAGTTTAAATTATAACAGTTTGATACTTCGAAGTTCAATTTTCTCTTCGAGCAGCCTTAAATGCGTATTGAATTCTTGGTAAAGTTGTACTATATCAACGATTTTGTAAATAAAATAAAATGTAATTTAAAGTAGATATTTGTACACCTTGAAATCCGTCTATAAATATTAATTAAATGTTTAAAGAGTCCTGAGCTCGATATCAAATTTTGCCTATGTCTCGCCGCTTGGCGTACAGCCACGCTTACTACGCAACCGCAGCTCTTTCGCTCGCACAAGCTTACCACGCGGCAGATGTCGCACAAAGTACGATAGGGCTTAGGCACCGGTTATTATACATCTGTGTGTCAATACACAAGTATGAAAATAAAGTGATTTTAGAAAAGTATCAAGAAGCCATATTTTTGAGTAAATTCATCATACATCTTGCAGACATGAAAATAAAATGAAAAAAATTTACAGAAAAGTTACAATGCGATGCATGTAAATAGTTGTATTGTTTTTTGTGTAAACGGTAGAGATTGATTCACTCATTAATGATTATCCTAATTTTTACGATATTTTTTAAAATGTTATGTACAAAAATTTTTATGTGAAGGCTTCTTTTCGATACGGTACGCATACCAGTAACTTAGTCCCTATACCCGATAACAGTGGGATACTGTTTTTGTATTTTTAAACAACAGGTCTTATGAAATTGTCTTTCTGCAATACTGACAATATCAAATAAAAAAAAATGTTTGGCTAAAAATTCCAATTTCAATATTATTTTTTAAAAACATTGAATTCTTTTTACAAAGTTATTCATATGTTTATAGATTAGCTTAACATATTCCTCGTGACAAACGAAACAAACCAAATAATTAAGAAAACTTATTGTACAGCATGAAATGTATACTTAAACGTATTATTATTTTCAATTATCTATAAACCACACACCATTACCTTGTCTGGCAAATATCTTTTCAATGCTGTAATAAATTATTTGTTTTAAATTGTGTAAATAGTTATTTGACAACTACTTAAAAAAAACATAAATTTTGTATGTCGTTACTGTCACTTAAAGAAATGTTAAAAGCCCTTCAAGTAGACGTGAAACCAGCACACCTAGGGTAGGCATATTTTCTTAGATACATTTTTGACAGGTTGGCGTAAGAGCAAACGACCTCGTACCTGTTCCTTGTAAGAGCACTAGAGCGCGACTGACTTTTGCGGCTCACACGGGTCACTCGTTAGCTCGCACGAAATATTTCAGAATTTAATTTGTAACAACGAAAAATTTTAATTTTAGATTACATAGTACACGTTTTGTACTTTATTATATTTATGTGCAAAGTTTAAGTAGTGTCGGTAAAGCATTTATTGACTTCAGCGGTTTATTTCTAAAACTCAGAAGATTGTGTATTTTTTTATCGAATTTTTTAGGTAATCGTGTTTTCACATCATTTCATTATTTATTATTTTCATTTTTTTATTATCAACTATAATATTTATTTTTTCAATATGATTGATTTAATACTTTCACGGATTCACAGAATCATAATATGAGCGGTGGAGTAGTTTTGACGTAGTGTCAGCCCTTGATATCAAGAAGTTCGATCCTAGGATAAACTAAAAACAAATATTACTCTCCGAGCCTTTTCACAAACTAGATTATTAGCTTTCAAATTATTACGATACGGCTAAACTTCGACTTCTTACTTGAAGCGACTACCATTATACTTCCGAATTCCAAGTACAAGCGATATCAAAGTTCTGTGTATAGGCTGCTCGAATTTTTTAGAGTTGCAACTACCCGCAACAATTGCACAAAGATGTTCGTATGGTGACCAGATTCGACATTTTACCGTCCTCTCGGAGGTACGGTGTATCTCAATGCATTCATAGAATGAGCTCGCTATGATTTCTTTACTTTGCAATATGCTATCCTACTCAGATACCGTTATCACTTAGCCACAAATCCTTCAAAAAAAGGACAATGAAAAAAACCAATTTAAAAGATTCATCACTTTCATACTAAAATTACACTTTCAGTACATTAAAGTAAAAAATGAAGAGTACCTGGTACAATAAGTGTAATATTTGCGACGCTGGAATCCCCAACAGCATTGTGTGCAGTCAGTTCAAAGTAATAGGTGGTGTTGGATAGCAGACCGCTCAGCTCTTGTTCAGTTGCCTCTGCGATGCGTTTCTCTTTGCATAGTGACTCACCGTAATCGTTCCTTACCTAATTTAATGATTTTAGAATATATATATCAGTATATACTTTCAGTAATAAAAGTACATTAGTACATTACATTAGTAGTACAAGTACATTAGTACAAGTATTAGTACAAGTACAAGTACATTAGTACATTAGTACAAATAATAGTACATTAGCAATACTAATAGTATATTTTCAGTAGTAGATTGATTGTATTTATAAAAATGAGAGTTACTAAAACGCGTTTCTTAAATCCAGCTTAATGCCTGATAAACTTAGTTAAATATATGTATATGTCATACTATAGATGGCTTCAGCTAGAAAGCAGCTCACCAATGTGTTAGAGAAACTGAATTCCGCAACAGGCAGAAAATAATCTTTATAAAGAAATCAAACTATGTAACTTGACGTAATGAGCGTGCTTAGTGACATCACACTATGATTTGTCAAAATGTACGTACCGGACAGTACCGCAGCGTGTAATAGTCGATCGGTTCGCCGTTGTCTTCGGGCATTTTCCATTTGAGCACATTACTTGGTGGCAACTCGGCCGACTCCACTTCCCATATCGGAGGTTCTGGGGCCGACCTGCAAATATACAATAACTGTATTTACCATAGATAATGTACGTTACATTACGTTACGTTTTTTTTTGTAAAGATACTTATTAGAGTAGTGACAGATTAAGAATAAGGAGTGTCATCACTCCTGTGCAGACTGTAAGTGCAGTAAGAGCCGACTGAGAGAACGAACTAAGCAGTACAACAGCACTGCAATAAGAAGGAACACTTGACATAAACCCTGTACGTAGTACGGGTACGGTACTCGACCCAACGTATTATAGTAGACCAATACCTCTTTTCTGAGAAGTGGTCCAGCAGTGTATAACCAAAGGCTGTTGATTAAGAATCCTCAAAGCCTCCATTTCCGTCTTCACTTGTTACAAACACGACAATAATTCACATTATTATGACATCATATCATGTTACACAAGTAAGTGATTTAGTATCTACCTACATGGATATTCTTTATATCTGTCAAATGGATTAAACAATGATGGAATTTGTATGATAAATTAGAACCGAAATAATCACGTGACTACAAGTATAAAGCGTGATGTTTGGTTAAATTAGCTGTATGGATAAAGGACACCAGTACGAAATTGCTTGATTAAGAGAAATCTGATGCATTGTTTTGCAAAGCTGCATAGAACATCTCAAGTTGTCAAAAAAGTTCTTTAAGCTTTGTTCATTAAATCTGTTAAATATAAACAAATATAATACACACTTAAAACTACAAACACACAAAGTAATAAATGTCAATCATTATTATTTTTATATCACCAGCAATTCAATTATCATTGAAAAGGTCCCAATTTAAAAATACAAAGCTAAGTAGGTTCTAATGAATCCTCGTCTATATTTTTATAATAAGAATAAGGCTAAACATTTTTTTAATACCATATCAAATTGTATTTAACTTAATAAGAAACACGAATAAAAACCAACCAGTTTATACAAAAAACGAACAAATAAAACAAGTCAGCTCACAACGAGAATGAAATTTACATTAGTTAACTGTCGGCAAACATTAATGATGACTGTTCGGTAACTTTTTTTGTAGGTGACTTATTACAGTCTATTGAAATAGACAGTACTTTGGGCTACTCTATTAGTTTTTTTATATAACTAAACAGTAAAATAAGTAAACGACTCGATCACATTGTGTTGCTGTAATAGTAACAAATGGGTTCTATTCAATTTTGTTTTGTAGTATTCTCATCTCTATATAACCTATACTTTTTTAGCGGCTTCACTTGCCGCAGTGCTG
Source organism: Hypercompe scribonia (assembly GCA_949316085.1). Taxonomy (NCBI): domain Eukaryota; kingdom Metazoa; phylum Arthropoda; class Insecta; order Lepidoptera; family Erebidae; genus Hypercompe; species Hypercompe scribonia. Next base: position 8,488,500 of record OX438981.1, on the reverse strand, counting down.
ATTTCGTCAATCAATTTACCATATCCACACTTGTTATTTCAGAATATAATCTGTGTTTGTACCAAAATTTGTCCATGTTTTTCTGTTGTGATTAAGTTTCAAACAATTGTCAAAACTATTGCATATCCAACAGTTTTTTACAGTAGATGAGTTCCACCTTTCTAACCTGTTTTTTTTAACCGTGTGAAAACGCCTTGGGGACTTCAACAAACCGGGGATTGTTGCGAACTAGAGAGACTAAAACCATACGGTGTGCCATTTTGCACCTGAGATAGGAGAAATGCGGGAGCTTCTGTTATTACGAAATCCAGACCCCTCCTGGCGCCAGCAAGCTATGCAGGTACCGCTTTTGGATTAACTCTCTATTTAAACAACGTACGGCATATGCAGACGTCGTCACCTTGCGGCTGACCTTTGTAGCGGATGGAGGGAAAAACTCATTCCGTCCACCTGCGGCCATACTCAGGGCGGCATGAGGCACTGATAAGTGTGCCTCCACCATCTGGTTCACCGGTGGCAAATCGAGTCCAAGTGGAGATCGTACTTCCGGGCTTTTTCCGTCATCTCTTTGATCAGAGATTTTTAACAGCGTCCATCTTTCTGAAGTAACTTTTATTCAGCCTTTAATGGTCTACCACTCGACATCGCCCTGTCCTTAGAATAGAGGTTCTGACTTACTGTCCTACGCTGTCCAGACAGGTTGATATACGGTTTATTTGTGTTCCTTCTCTTTAGGGTGATGTTTTCCTGCGTTTTTGCGCCCTTAGTCGCATCTTAGGACGTGAGATGAATAGAAGCGGCGACACTCTGTATTTTTAACCTGACACCACAAGGATAGCTTTTATTGCAAGTATGGGTATGATATATATACTCACTTATCCAAAGTTATAAATTCTGTACTATTGCTCCACGGTCCAGCGCCAACTCTGTTAATAGCAGCAAATTTAACGTAATAAGTAGAATTGGGTTTGAGTTTTTCCAATTTAAAGGGCCTTCCAATAGCCCAAGTTCTGTTGCGATGAATATCAGTTATATTAAAATTTTCAGCGATATCGTATTCAGCTTTAATCCCTAATACTTCTGGTCCTTTGTATTCGAGAGGAGGTTCTATGGTGAATGTTGCTGATGTTGCTGTAACATTTTCTAGGTCAGCCTAAAACATAAAAAAATTGTTAAAAAAGAAAATTTTATAATTTTTACAGTGAATACAACATTCAATGAAAAATCAATTTTGAAGACCTTTTGGATGTGGTGTGTATAGATATATGGATAGGATAAATGAGTAGACAAATCACTTAATGGTAAGTCACTACCGCCTATTGGCACATATATCTCAAGTACGAGTGCCTTCCTCCCAGAATTGGAGAGCGGGGAATGTTATAGCCAAGTAAGTTTTAAAGTTCAACAACCCAAAAAGTGAACTTATGTAGTCATGATCGTGAATTATTCAATATTAAATGAACAATGAAATTTTACGTCTTCAAAGAACTAAATAAATAAAGTTGAAAAGATGTCTTCAAAAGACGTGAACTTGAATACAATGAAAGACTATATTTGTTATTCAAATTACATTTATATTTGTGTTATATACTTGGAATGGAATGCTTGACTTAAAGCCTGTATAGGCATAATCTCAAATTCTAAGGTCACAGACAAGTAGCAAATTGAACTTTAAAATCCTTGACTTTGTCAATATAAATTTAAACTTGTGAATATTTCAATAAGTTATTTAGATATTTATTTCATTCAATTTATTTTCTTTGTTTCAATAGTTACAATGTAATTTTTAACTTAAAATAACTTTTTTCAATACGAACAATAAGCGGATCTGACTGAATAGATTTTCCATATTTTAAAAAACAACATTCTTGGTTTATCCGTTAAGGAGTTACAATACCACAGAGGAATACAAAAAGAAACACATATATAAATTTAGTATGCAATACCTTTCTTTTTACGTTGTCATGTAAAATTATTTTAAAACCCCTTAAAACCAAAAAATTGTCAACATTAATAGGAAGTATGAAAAAAAACTTATAGTAATCGAACAACAACCTCCGTAAAATATTTGTTTTATATATCCTTCAAAAAAATATAACAAAAACAATTTTACTTACATAAATTACGACGGAAGGAACCGTTCCTTTTTGTAAATCAATAAGCTTATAACCATCGCCCAAATAATTAAATGATAAACATTCATAATCGCCATAAGGTGCAAAATCATTTGTTATGTTAAATGTAATTTTTTTCGAATTTTTTACTTCTATGCTATTTAACGCTTTAATCACTTCTATTGCATCAGCTATTGCATCTTCGTTTTTCTGATACCTGTTGGAATGGATTTTTACATATTAATGGATGTCAATGAGTTTTAATTGTCATTTGTTATTTAAGTTATAACATATTGTTATTTTAAAGACGCTTTAAGAAAAAAAAGGAATAACGTATGCAGTAGAAATTATAAATCATATTTCTCTAAAAATAATATTATAAGCAATATGAATTATCTTCGTATTAGTAAACATGAAATTATTACATACTTCCAAGTGAAATTCGCCGGTGGATTTGCCTCAACCTCACAGTTCAATTCTACAGTCTCTCCGACCCAACCCCATACCATTTCTTCTTCCGCATCAAAGTATGGCTTGTGCAAAACGGTCAGGTGCATTATTTCCATAACGGAGTCGACTGAAAGACAGTGTAGTTGATAGTAGCTACAATTTTAGCTAAATTTATGTTGAACTTCTTGAGAACACGTAAGAGCGGCCGTGTAGGATATATTTTGTACATAAAACACAAACCAGGTCTTTAAAGATTGAAGCTGCAACTAACATGTCAAAGAATACCTTGCCGCTTCAAACTTCAGATGCCAATGGAGTAAAATGATAATATCTCGATAGGCGTACAAACATTGCTACTATGAACGTCCGATTTGTGTACTGGAATCTGAACTGGTTCTTCTAAATTGATTAAAACATCTTACAGTTTAAAATTATGCGAGCAATACCATAACCAAACACAATTTCTTTAAAGGAATATTAATATATAATCGCAAAACGGGTGAAAATAGCTAACATTTTAAAACTTATAAAATCATTCCAAATAAATTAGACAACATCCCTTCTATAAGAAAATAAGTACGTGTGGTGACGGATTAAGAACACGGAATGACATGACCCTTAGTCATCCTATGGGGGTCATAAAAGACGACTAAGGGATCAAACTATGCAGGACAATGTCACTGTAAAGAAAAGGAAAACCAGAAAACAAACCCAATACCACCCTTTCTGGCTTACGTGAGGTAACGTCTTACTAAGGTGGACTGTTAGAGGCTGTTAGCGATTGATGAGAAAAATAAATCTTAAACTTCAGAAAACGCTTGTTTCTTTCCATCTTCAAGACTGCCATTATGAAATCTTTTTGTTTTTCTATATTAAGAATCTGCCAAAGTGACTCAACTGTGCCTGACGGAAAGCATGAATAGAATCCAAGAGTTATAGTCACCATACTCATTGCAAATGCAAACAATGCAGTATGGTGACAAGACTATAGAGGCCTAGTGAGATGTTTTTTTACACCAAGCTTGGGGACGTAAAAGGCATGACGGTCATCGTGGCAGTGTAAGCCTCACGAAGTGCCCACGATAACTGTCATCCCTGCATTAATGGGCCTCCGGTCTCGCAGTCACCAACGAAACAAGACAGCACGGATGCTGGCGCTTTTAGGGTGATCTAATGTGAGAGGGTAGTACTGGCCCGGGTGAGCCGGCCCGCTCGTGCTGAAATAAGCGTGGGTCTACTACCTCGTGCTAATCTATCTAAAGTATACTGTTTATGAATATACCAAGAAGATCTATACATAAAAGATAGAGATTATATCATTCACCAATTCAAATACATACCTGCATTGGTTGCGTTACAGATGTAAATACCTCCTTTGGTTCTGTCCACTTTGTGCAGAGCATAATTATCAATGTATTGATCCAATGTATTTCTAAAAGCAATTACACGAAAGACAAGATAAGGAGAATCAAACAATTACGAATATAATTATGAAATTCTCTGGTTTTTTGTACCATTTTCTTATGGTTGGTATTTGTCAAAGAAACATAAAAATAAGCAATATATTAATAGTAGAATATGACGTCACGTTGTTGTTTGTTGCAGTTCAGTGTAATTTTTTACTGAACCTAAATCGACGTTGAGAGAAATGAGATGGATAATATTAAAGTTTTTACAAATAACAATATCTTTTTATAAATATTGTCATGCAATAGTAAATTTGTATTTTCGTTTATAACCGTCTTTAAAAAAGTGAAGGGAGGTTTCCAATTTCGTTGTAATTTTTATTTAGTTACATATATTGAACCTCCGTCAGTGTCGACTTGATTCGAAATTTCAATAAAAATTAATCAGTTAAATCAAACGGTAAGTACAGTGACACACTGCAATAAGAAATTTATACATTTCTCTTGGTTTAATTTAAATATTAAAAAAAAATACTATCTCTTATAAGCGGAACATTAGCCACGATATACTTACTTTTCTTGATCAAAGCCAGCGAAGGTGATAGTAACATTTGGCACTGGGTTGCCAGTCACTGCACAGTATATAGATACATTCGTCCCTTCTTCTGCTGTTTTATTTTGGAATGATGTTATATTAGGTGGTACTAACACCTAAAAATTTAAACAGCTTCATCAAACGTACGATTTATTATTTTACTGAATTTACTAAGAATACAAGTTTTGAGGCAAAACTTTTTTGAACAATAACCAAAGACAAGATCTACTTGTATAACTGTTGGAGTATATCTGATAACAATGATAATAAATACTAAAATATTTTTCTTACACAGGGATAATACGATTCCAAACTAAGCTGGGCTTCAACTTTTTGGGCAACAACAACACTCTTACTCATCACACACTCCATTGTGCCTGTAAAAACTGATAAATAAAATATTTTAATAGAGCATTACCTTAATTTCAATGTAATCAGTAGTGTTCCCTGCATAATTGTTTGCATTGCACTGATACACCCCCGCATCTTCTGGTGTGACGCTATTGAAGTGAATTGTATCATTGTCTTGCTGCCATGTTGAATTTTTATTATCATCGATCACCTTCTAAAAATTGAGATAAATATTTTATACAATATTTAGTGATAAAAAAATCTGTCTGTCTGCCTTCATGACTCTGTATATTTTAATAAATAAACAATTAATAAGCTGTCCTTGGATAGAAATGTGTCCTCTCGACCGGAGTGATACCACAGTTTACAGAAAGATCTATGTTAAGCAATTCATTATTTTAGCAGCGAGTGAGTGACTGTACGTCGGCCAAGTGATTTGTGTTGCGGGTTCAAACCTCACATGAGACAACGTTCTTTGCGTCCATTTCATGTATGGTGGTAAACTCATTCGTGACGGTATTTATTACAAATGTGAGAGTAGATTTAAAATATATATATATATATATACCAATATATGATTTTGTGCCAATAACTAGTTAAATACACGAGTTAGTAATTATTATTGTAACCTACAAAAAATAAAAAAAATAAAAAGTTGGAAGATAAATATCTAATTTTTATTTGACTTTCATTGATTTATGTACAGTGTATCTAATATTGTTTTATATAGTTTGACCACAGCATTTTAACATTTGAAATTACTTACGTCATTTGTAACTTTGATCCACTTATATTTAGGTATTGGGAAGCCTTCAGCGATGCACTCTATAATAAGAGACTCTCCTTCTATCACCGTATCTTCTGGTGAAGCTAGAATTTTTTTAATGACTGGTGGTGTCATTATCTAAAAGGAAAAAAAAATGAAAACTTCCGTGTTCTAGTGTACATTTAAAATGAAAAATAATTAATTTCGTCTTTCTCGAGAATACTAATAATATTTTTTCTAATTGTGAACTTAAATGGGCACTACGATCACTACTCTCGGATTTTATTCATGCTTTTCATCAGAGAGGATAGAGTCAGTTTAGTAGGCCCAGAAAAAAAAGTATTGTATTCTTGATACCTTGCTCACTATCTTCTTAAACACTTCTATAATTTATCGACAACATATATTAGCATTACTTTTTGAAGTTACTAGGAATGCGAAACTCCACAGTCTACTTTTATTTAATTAGGTAAACCATTCTTTGCAGTTACCAATAGACTTATTATACATACACAGATACCGTAGATTACCTGTACTTCTATATCAAGTTCATTTTCTTCACCCGTCGATGGTATTGACGCCGTACACTTATAAATGCCAGCATCTTCATTTGTAACGTTTTTTACAATCAATCCGTCAGCCACAAATTCATATTTTACAGAATCGTCATATATCTGTAAAGAATGGTTATTAGTTATGTGCTTTGATTTGAGCTTATTGTTTCACCATTTAATTTAACATTAACGTCAACTTTCGTTTTAAGGTTCTAAACTTTCTTTGTACAGAGATGGATTACTTAAGTCGAATTAGTTTGTGAAAAAGTTTTTTTTTCATAATGTGTATTTTCCTATTTTAATCAGTTTTTACTAAACCTAAGTCTAATTCAGTCAGCACATTTTCAGGAATCTCTGCTAAGAATAAAATGATAGAATTAACTAAAATTTAAATTTTGTCATTAGTATTCTCCGTGTGGTGATTGATTATGAATACAGATTGTCACTATCTAATTTTTCCCAAGGGTTTTATAAGAAGCGACTAAGGAAATAAAATGTGCAAGACAATGTCACTGTAAACAGAAGGAAAACTTGAAACAACCCATCTGGCCAGTGTGGTACAGTAGACTAAAATTTTCTTGCTAAGGAAAGACCTCCGTCAATAGTAAAAATTACGGTTTTAATTATATTTCAAAGTCTGTTTAAACTTCATACCTCTTGTTCATCCTTATTCCGGCTCCATCGGTAGACAGGTGGAGCCGCACCTCTTGCTTTACAGTAGACTTTAGAGTCTATGTTCTGTACCAAATACTGACTTGGTAACTTGTCAAAGAAATATAAGGGATCTGAGAAATAACAAATTACTATCAAAACACGCGAGTAGTTCTAATTAACAATTGTTGTCATCTTTACATATCTAGGGTGTTATGATGTTTTATTGATCTTTTAAATTACCTATCTATGAACACGAGTTCATACAATTAAGCTGTCTTGTAATTAACATTAGACTCACAAACTAGGCTCTGAATTACTAATAGATTCTAGATTTTTTTTTATTTATTTATATTTTCACAAGAAGATTACTCCCGCCCTAGGAAAATGTAATGTGTTGCGGCAGATCTAAAAAACCTTACACGGACATATAAGCATCCGATCTCAAAACAACCATTTGTCTTATACACAAAGTGTTGTCCCATATGAGTATCGAACCTCTAGTACTAAGTGTAGTAGGAAAGTGTAAAGTAGCCACTTACACCACTATGCCATCCGTACAACGCTTTATATTTGATAGGGTATTTATAGAATGAGTAATATACTAGTAGTACTACACGCTACAACTGTTAGAAATAGAGTTAATGTTATAAAGCTGAAAAATTTGTTTGTTTGATTGAACGCATTAATCTCAGGATCTGTTGGTCCGATTTGCAAAATTCTTTCAGTGTTAGATAGCTTATTTATCATGGACAGCTAAATATCATTATGTTACGACCAATACGTGCGGAGTAATATTGAAAATGTTGCAAGAATGGACAAAATTATTCCTTTTGAGAACTTCCTTTGCGTACGTTCCGTAAACGCTTAAAATTATAAAAAAATAATGTATGAAAGAATTGTTCACCTTTAAAAGTTAAGAAAAAATTATATTGATATCTCTATATATTAAGATCAGCTCACGATAACCTTTCTTATATTAAACAAATATGTTCACGCCATATAACATCAGCCTACGGGCAATAGAAAAACCAACACAAGTTATGTGGGTCAAATTCTGTTTGGACTTATATGCATTAAGCTCGCCACCTGCTACATAAGACCAAAACACTGACAAAAATTAACTTTAAATATACCTCTGCCTACCCCTCCACGAGAAAAAATGTGATTTTATGCATGTATCTATAAAGAAAACATATCTTACCATATATATCTATATGATAGGTCTGAAAATACGAAATTCCTTTGTACTCTGTTACGCATCTATATGTGCCAGTTGCTGTTTTGCTTGCACTTGGAGTGATCAGTGAGATGCAGTTACGCTGTTCTATGTCTCCATCATGCTTTTCAATGTACACATTCGATGCTGTACCTGCTGGTCTTGTAAAAACAATTTTCTTATTAAGGACAGGACATCTAAGATTGTATTTGTTCAAGGATAACATGCACAGGTCAAATTATATTAAATACATTTAAAATAATAATACTTATATTGACTATGAAATCGCTTTTGTTTCAAATTGTTTTTTAAGTTTAGGTACCTCAAAATAGTTACTTTTTCATGCAAAAAATATAATTAAAATATATAATTATTTTTAAATAAGTTTAATAGTAAGATATTCTTCATAAAAATCTTGTTTAATGGGCTGGAGCACTACGCTAACACAATTGTATGAATTCTTTACAAAAAATGTAGAGAAATACTATCATGAGTACCAATTTTACATAACTATAGATCTCCTCTTGCCCTATTAACAATCAGAATTCACCAAGTATAACTTGAACTACCATTGTAGAACTTTCAAGACGTACCAGACAAACTAAATAGATGAATATAACGAATAATTTAAATACACGAATATTTTTTTAACATCAATTCGCCACTTAGTTCTAGACTATTTTGTTTTTGTTATTAATTTATTGTGAATGTAACATATTCTGAATAACGAACGACTAAATATTTAATCTAAATCTACGGTTCGTCGATGCCTATACATACATACCCTATTGTGTTATTATCGGGATCCAACCAACGCAAATTTTCAACAGTGTAACCATCTTCTGTACAACAACAGTCTTCATAAAATCCGTCGAATGTTCTGATGCTACTGTTACTTGTAGTGTTTTCTTTAAAGCAAGATTTACAATCTGTAACAAAATAAAATTATATCTTAAACACACGTTATATATTGACAATTACGTGCGTATTATGTCTAATATTACCAATTACACGACCTTCAGTGTTGTCTGCTCGGAGCTATCTACTCTGTGAAAGGTATACTAAATCTATAATTATTACATCGTGTTGAAACAACTAACAGCTTATGTTCAAGGTAGTAAATTGAGGGAGTTTTCTTATAGGGTAACTTATTTAACTTTGGCAAAAGTCAGTCGTCAGGAAAGATCGCAATCTCGGACTTTCCACGCGTAACGTAATATTAAACTTTTATATAAGCTCATTTATCGGATCAGTCGAGTCTTTCGGACGACGAAATTCGATCTGGGTTTAATATTTATAGCAAAAAAAAAACATACACGATTCTAAGTTTCTTAATATATTTTCTTCCTAAGTCATAACAGGAGGAAAATGTTTTTATGGTAATAAATTCTATCTCAGTAAGTTTGTTATGAACTAAATTAAGTCTTAGTATCGTTGGTCCTCGAAACTTTCGATATCACCTCATCTATTCGTATATGTATAAAATTCTATCCTAGGATGAAACAAGTAATAACTCTCATTTGAACTCACATTTGAAGTGGTTTTCAATTCGTCAACATAGACAGACAAGGGCATTAACTACTATTTATTCTTTACTTTTCTTTACAAGTTCTCCTGCCTACCTAACTACTTAATTTGAGTATCACAAATCACACAAAAAACTGTAGATTTTCTAACATTCTAGTTCTTCAATATCCCACTCACTGCTCTGATTTTCTATATTAAACCTTCTTGATACAATCAGTTCCATTATAAAAGGTCAGAATGGCAAAAACTCGACATAGTTTAAAATACCTATAGCTGCAACATATCCTGAACACACTATCAGATCCATCTTAATTTTATACTATTTCTTTCTACAATTTATATGTGTACATTCATGTACATTTAACTGCCGCGATGGCGCAGCTGTAGTGATGCGATTGCTGTGGTTGAGGTCTCAGGTTCGATTCCCGGGTCGGACCAAGTGTTTTTATGATCTGCAAATATTTGTTTCGAAGTTTGGGTGTTTTCAATATACAATATATACGTATTTATAAAAATAAGTATAAAGATATTCTATCAGTCTGAGTCTAGTTATCATAGGACAAGCTCTGCTTAGTTTGAATCTAAATGACGTTGTGTATCCGTCCGAAATATTTATTGATATATTCAAATCAGCCAATAAACTTTTTTTATAATTTAATTTTACATAAAATCTTATAAAAACTGAATGATAATATCTCAATAGAGACCAGCCGACTACGTAGGAGATATTACTATACATAAGTGTGTACACAAACAGTTGTGAGAACAGAGAGTGCCAGGTGCACTGTCACTCGACACGACCGAGGAGAGGTCAAGCGTAGGATCTACGCCTTTGCGTGGCTGCCGAAGCACGGGGTTGTGACTCCAACTTCCAAACGCCGCTTCCAAACTGTTATTAAAATTTCTATGATCAGAAAAACTCAATGACACTTTTCTGGTCCGACACGAGAATCGAACTCGAGATCTCCAGATCGCTAACCGCTAGACCAACAAGATATTTACAGGAGCTGAATATCATAAATGTAACTTTCCTTTTCACAACACCAGACACGTTTCATTATTTTTGTTACCATTATTATTACATTGAATCCCCACAGACAACTAATTAGATACAATTGACAGAGTGGCCGAAAATTGTGTCGGACCTGTGTCTCCGGCTGTAATCAATAGCGAAGGCTTTTAGGGGTGGACGTATTGAAAGAACATATTGAACACCGTTGACGATATTATTTCTGTTGTTATTATAGCTATTGAAAGGCTATGACGGTAGATATAAACCATATTTGCGGTAGATAAGTACCTTTATGCCGCTTTTTTTTATAATTAATGATTATTTGTTTTTAAAGAAGTTTCAAAACTTGAAATTTTACAGTTATATCTGTAGAGTATCGTTTCTTGAAAGAAAAACGAAACTATCGTGTCTATGTGTTTATCAATACCTTTTTGAATTTATAGTATTGATAAGACCATCAATTCTATGTAGAGTAACATGATTAAAAATTCGAATAACTCAATTATTGACATTCAGTATTTAACTACACAATCTTTGAATATGAGATCCAACGTTAATCTATACTGCCTCTATAAAACCACACAGTATTATTTTGCTCTCATATGTCAAAAACAACCCAAGTACCACTAAACTCTTTCGTCAAATCTCTTTTATGTTACCAAACGGTTAATAAACATGAGATTTTCAACTCATAATATCTAGTTTAAAACAACGCGAGTTAATTCTTAACGATCGTGACCTACAAAATGAGGCAAACAAAAAATATTTGATGAGCTGTGTGAGCACATAGTTATGAACGTATTTTTAAGTACTTATCTAACACATCACATAAAATTAAGTTCGTATCGTGAAAGTTCCATAGTTAATTAATGTTTTATAAACAACAGCTTTATTTTATGACGTAAACAAAGTTTGTTTGTAAAATTAATTTACTTTAATAACTAAACTTTAGTTTGAATATAGGTAATAAACATTTTTTATTTGCACAACAAATAGGCATTATATAGAAAATCTAGATACCCTGTAATTGATTTACTTTTCATGTCGTTTAAATTTAAGTATCAAATGCCTTTATTGATTAAAAAAATATATTTATTATTCTTGTTTATTGCTGATAGAAATTAAACTGATATTAAGTTTCATAAAACTGTAAAAACGAAAAGGTGGTGGTAATTTCATGTCTCGACAAGATCGGTATGATGAGAAATACTTACGCTCAATGTACTTATCTTTTATCATTCATAGGATTCATTTTTACCAATGAACATTTTTCAGCTCTTGATACTCAAAACTAGTAGTGAATCATCAAGTAGTTGGTACACTACTTTTTCAAGTAACAGTTTTCTTGAAATTGTAGGCGGTACTACTAAATCATAACCATGAATAGAAAGACCAATCAAAACGTACAACTTAGTGATATACATAGCTACATTAATAAGTGTCTACAGGTATAAGGTATTGATGTTGTGAATGCAACGTTTATACATTCTGCTGTTACATGCAGGGTTACCAATTTATTCGTTTAAATTCTCCTGTCGAAATTTTTTGGATGTGGCACTTTCATTTTAATGAACGTCATCTCATTATAATCTTTCGAGTTTTGTTATCTTCAATTTTATTTTCAAAACATCGTTTAATTAGAATGTATAGAATATCTATTTATTGCTTATTGCGAAGAAGCTGCAATCTACGCCCGAAATATTAGCGAGGATTCCCCTACTACACTTCGATTGCTAACGAACTCTGTCACCCCACTCAAAGTACTCTTACGGTGCCTATCTTTACATCTTTACACAACCCACTTGTATGTTTCAATTGAACGAATAATCTGAAAAAAAAAACATTGCACTCCAAGAGCATTCATTCAATTAATTCCAACAAGTAAGTTAAACCTACACATAATTAAATTACTACGTAAGATAATATGTCATGCAAATTGACGCAACAAAACATTGCAGGATTCAAGATGTTGTACGTTGTGCCATGTTAAAAACAAGGACGACGATTTCATGTTATGTAGAACTAAACGATGTAATGAATAATAACAGTAATGTTGGGAATTAGTCTATGAAGGAATGCAAGGTCGAATTCATTGTAAGCGTCACTAGTGGATTAGTGAACTAGTTTATTTATTAACACTAAATTTCTCTAAAAACTACACACCAACTGTACTCCATTCTATAAAATGGTTTAGTAGAACGATGACTTATTATATGAAACATTAGTTCATGCATCATGAAAAATATGTGGAATAGCTGACATGGGAATGCAAATAAAATCTGATGGTAATATGTATGTGAAAAGTGTGTCGATATCAATATTTCCAATATAAAACTTACAATATGACTTTTTTTTCATAAATGTTCTAATAATAACTTTTCCGTGCCTTGAGTTAAAGTAAAGAGCCGAATAATTTACAAATTTTACTAAATTGGTTATGTTTGTAAACGGATGTAGTTATGAACACTTTTCAAAGTTAGCGTCTTGTCTCACACAGTTGCTGTATTCATACAAAATCACAATTTCAGATTCTTTTAGTTCTAATTTTCGTATACTACGAAAACCTATACAAGGTTTTGAAACATTACTTTTTAAAACTTTATTTTTATATTCCATTTGCAAAATCAAAGGGTAACAGTGACGCACAGTCAATTGTGATACAAAATATTTAGTTTTTCTCAGAATTGTGAAACGGCATTTTATTGGTTATACATAAAATAGCCGATGCCGCGAAACCCCAATTCCCACTGAATTTATAGAGGCTCGCATATATTACGACCTAGAAAACAGGGAAAGAAAATCGTAAAAATAATGTAAATCCAAAGAAAAGTGCTTTCCCCCTAAATTATCGGTTCGTTAGTGCAAAAGCATTGGAAACGGCACTACGATTTAATGTTATTTCTCCCAAGTGTAGAAATTAGCACATGGTAAACATCGCAGGGGCGAGCTCCTCTTGGTATTTTATGGCAATAATGGAAAAAAACATATAAAACGAAAGTTGTATTAAAATGCGTTTCCTTGAAATGTGGTACTAGCAATCTACTACTTCGGTAATGGGTAAACCAAAAATGAGATAAATTTATATTGAAGCAAACACTTAGAAAATTACATTATTATTTATTGCTTTATGTATAGAATAGTATTTGGCTACACTTGTAATGATAGTTGTTGAAAAAATAACAACAAATAGTACAGCCTCAGATTAGGTGAAACAAAAACTCTATAGAAAATAGTTTGGCATTTCTAACTTACTAAATACTAATCGGTTAAGTTTGCATGTATGCAGTATTTATTGCAACACACAATTTAGTTGCAATAAATGTTACCTGTTTTTATGACATAATAGTTTACTGCAATAGAAACAAAGAACTTTAAAATGCGATACCACAGTCATTGACAACTTTAAGCATCAATTCAGAATTAAAAATGTCATAACTGATTGTTACTTAGTTTTTAATGATGACAGACTAAAGACACATTACCGCTAAGTTGTCACTTTCAAAGAGGCGTTCTTTGACATGATAACAATATCCTAAGTATAACTTTACTTGGATATAATCAACACTGGCTCAACGTCGTAACTCGTAATGTTGTCTGGATGGTATTATTAAAGTGACATAAACTACCGTGTCGTACTTTCAATTAAGCTCTATTATAACGCTATTGTTTGTTTGAACAACAATATATTGTTGTATATCGTATCGTTTTACAATTTTGCGTTGTTACTCGTATTACTAACTGTTTTAATTATCATGTATATAGTAGAATAACATAGGTTTTCTACTAGAAATTTTCTAACAATAACTTTTCTTTACCTTGAGTTAAAATTAAAAAACAAGTAATTTATATACTTTACTAGTTTAGTTATATTTGTAAATGGATGTGGGTACGAATACCCTTCAATATTGGAGCCTTGCCGTGCACAGATGCTGAATCTATACACCTTGTACGACGACTTGTGCTCCGAAGTTACTGTCCGCACTATTAATTTTATTATTTACATTTAAAAGATTGCTAAAATTGAAAACGAGAAAGCAGTACGTCTCAGGAGAGATCTTTTTTTACAACCAGTCCCGGCCATTGCAAGATGGACAAAAATGACGAAAGGTGACTGCTTAACAAGATTTAAACTTTTGATGAAGCAGCTTTTTGCACTTCAAAATAAATTTTTATAAGTCAATTTGTCTAAAGTAATGAAGAAGTTCAAAAGAACATTTCTGGACTTGAAACATTCTAAAACGACGAAACAGTATTAACTAGCTAGTCTTTTTTAAATTAAAATATGAAAAAAGATAAAAGGTGTTTGCCGTGTGCTAACGGATTAATAATATCGTATCATCATCTCTATTCATCCTATTGGTGACGTTAAAACCAACTAAGGAAGCAAACTTAGAAGAAAATCTGAAACAAACCCTATACCAACTCGTCTGGCCAACGTGCTATAGTAGGCAAAAACCTTTTTAAGGAGAGGCTTTTGTCTAATGGTGGACTGTTAAAGGCTGTTGATTATGGAATAAGGAGGATAAATATCTTACTAAAGAGTGTGAAATATGTAGTAAAACTGTTAATCGAGTTTGTAATAGTGTAAGACATTCTTAATCGCATCCACGATATAATTCGAGTGAAATTGGTTAAATAAACTCTTCGATCAAGAATCTAGTGTTTTTCGTCTAATTTCATGTAATTCTAAACGTAATTATGCACTTTGAGTGTGTCTGCTAATAGCAAAAGCTTTTATTCCTATGTTACGAAACCTTTTATTACTCACCTTGACAAATATAGCATTACTAAATAATGATTATGATATTTTGAAGATTTGTAAATTACAAACATAGGTTAAGGTCGAATGAAGCGAGTTTGAACGAAACTTTCATATTATTCTTTTGTTTGCAGCCGCACTCGAGTTTGTCAATTACTTATTTGCTAAGCTTAAGACATTAGTGACAAATATTTAGATTAAAAACTTGCAAAATCTTTTTTTAATTAGCTCTAAACATCCACATTACAAGTTTTATATACATTTAATTGTTTGGGCAACATGAAATGTTCTCTAACTGGAAATGCACTGTACAGTTTAAACAGTCTCATAACTGGAGCATGAGGTCTATTCTAAATAATTTTAATATTCAATGACCGTTTTGACATTGGACACAGATGGGTTTAATCACCGTCAATCTAAATAAAACAAAAATAGTAGACCCGTCACGGTTTGGCCACAAAATAATGTTACTAAATTAAGAGATGAAATAGTGAAATATGAATTGAATCAGTTATGGTATGTTGATGGTCTCACTATTAGAGATACTATTAAACAATTCAATAAAGTGCCAGTTGCACTTGTTTATTAATATTAAAATTGTGTTTTCATTAACTCATCATTAACGTAAATCGAGATAATCATGAAGTAATTAATGGTAAGTTATAAAAGCCATAAAGACTTCTGAATGTTTCTACTATTTTGATTCCTACATATCTCTGAGATCTTAACAGCTGAACTTGAAGTACTAGTGTATTAGTGTGTACTGCACGCCGCGAAAATTAACTATTGGATTATGTTTAAGACAATAACCGATTCATGAGGTATAAATACTATAACATTTCGGCTTTCGGATAATAATATTTCGGACATATGACACACAACGTCATCTAGTTCCGAACTAAGCAGAGTTTGTACTATGAGTACTAGACAACTGATATAATACCTATGTACTTTTCTTCTAAATAGTTACATATTATACTTAGAAAACACTCAAACTCCGAAATAAATATTTGCAGATCACACAAACGTTTGGTCTGAACCGAAAATCAAACCCGTGACCTCAAGCACAGCAGTCGAAAACATTACCAGTCTGCCACCGGTGCTGTCTAATAAAAAAATCAACTATGTACAACTACTAAATGATATACCTTGCGGTTAGAATAAACTTAGGTATAGGTACTTACTGTAAGTGCATTATATCATCAAGTTAATAAACACGCATACACTAAAATGAAGGTTATGTTTTAAAATAGATTTTGTTAAGTCGCAATTTCCTGCAATAAAACACAGTTATAGACAGATAACTCAACATTTATACAAACATTTATTCGAAATATAATGTTGAAAAAAGTGAACAGCAATCCCTACAGACAATCCTAGAATGAATCATGTTTCGTAGAGGTACTTGAATTTAAAATATACATTTGGAGAAAATACTAGGCATAATATATCTATACATATAGACATATATGTATAACCCATCAAGTGTCAAAAGAAATACACATCATATAATCATATTCTTTACGTGGTACAACACATATATTACCAATATAATATGAAAATATCTACATATTTCTTCATCCTTTTTGAACAGCTTCGTCAAATACTTGACGTGAGAAACGAATTGGATTCGAACGAGAAAAATTGTTATTTGCTTATACAACGGCAATTGTTACTTACATATTATATTTCTACTATAATATAAACATCCGGACATATAAAGATCTATTTCGTTTACATATTACATTTTAAAGCTGTTTCGGTGGATGTTCACGGAATCTTTGTGTTCCTAGAATAGACGCTACGACGCAGTACTAAGATAGAAATGATCATTAAAACTATAATAGGTCATGGACTATAACCAGACTATAAATATTGTGAACATCATCTGGTTTCAATTAGGACACGTTTGATTACGTTATAGGGAAACAATGAAGAACTTACAATAGAATATCGTTTATGAATTTATGAAATAGTTTTTAATGAACTAACAATAAATGTTTTTAGCGACTCGCATTGTCTGAATTCTTATTATCTGCGGTGTCAGAATTAATTTTACAGAAAAACTGTATTATATAGCTGCACGAAAATCTATTTTTACTCTAATGCAAGCTGACCTTGCCTTGAATACACATTATATTCATTTTACAGACTATATATTTTTGATATTACTATATGAATATCTCGTTGGTCTCGCGGTTAGCGTATGTGACTGTCGATCAAGAGGTCTTGGGTTTGTTTCTCAGGTTGGGCTTAAAGTGTTATTGTTTCTGACTTTAGAAGTGCTTAATAACGGCCTGAATTTTGGAAGTTTGGATTTTAACACCCTTGCCTCGGCAATCTGATCTCTTCCTGGTCGTGTGGGATTGTGAGACCAGAGAGTACACCCGCGCTTACGCATACCCTTGTGTACCTACTATAATATCTCCTATGTAGTTGACTCGTATCATTATGTATGTATTACTCTACAATCTTAACTAAATAGTTTTATTTTAAATATTTCTTTTTTAAAACCCATCACTAGGTCATGTTAGATCAAATTATACAAATCAATATTACATCAAAGTAATATGAATACGCATGTAAATAAATATTAACTTATTTATAGCCATTAAAAATCGTGTTCAACGATCAAAGAAATATTAAATCATAACGAACTTTAAAAATAACATACCAAAGTGTTATTAAATATTTAGCAATCTATAAAACTATTTAAAGAAAAACACAATATTCTCGAACTTATTTGACTTAGTCATATGCTTCTGAAATATATCCTTAAACATGAATACTCGTAAGCGTTCTCGTGATCATTAATTGCTCTAGCCGAAGTACCATTAAACATTATATCCACTAACCATGCACTCTGAAGTCTGAAAATATCTATATTAAAAGCGTATATCTTTAGGTACATTTACTTCGATTTCCATTACATCGGGTATCTCTTAACTAATGCGTAAAAAAACCTGACCTACGTTAATAGATAGATTTATACATATAGGATAAGCACGAATTAGTCAAGATTTGCAAAATGATATAAAAAAAACCATTTCATGTATCATGAAAATTCTTTGTTTACAGGAAAGCTAATTAGTTGGCACTTATTTTTTAAAACTTACTTCGTCTAAATGACCACTGTTTCGACGTTCACACTCTTCTAAGCGAGCACCGAACTTATCGAATACTCGTCGGCAAAGGGATAGCAAGATCACCAACATCTCTTCGCTGATTAGTAGTGTATTAGACTTATTAGCGTTGACACGATTCTTCAAATAATCCCGTAAAAAGAAGTCTGCTGGAGATTGATCTGGACTTCTGGGTGGCCATGGAATGTCACCTCGTCTCGAAATCAGCTTTTCGGGAAACACGTTTTTGTCCACCGGCAAGGAAATCTTGTTGAAACCATATGATACGATTGTAGCCGCAAATTTAAATAACATCGTTCCCAAGAACTCTATGCTCACCATATAGATAGAAAACTCTTTATTTGTACACCGTATTACAGAGTAACAAGAGAGTGTAAATGACAGCCTTATTGCTAAGAGCAATCTCTTCTAGGCAACCTTAGCATGGAATTATTCGGAGAGACAATAGCGGTGCAATGAGTTATTATTATTTTATTCTGTATTCTTTTGAATTTAGAACGTGTATTTGTATTTTTTTAAGTTAAAATAAGCTGTTATCAATATGTTTATTCCAGTGATTATGTTATATCCGTGTTAGAACCAAATAATCATACTAAGATTATCATTGAAACATGTTAATTACATGCCATCTCTCATAATTTAGTAAAGACAAAAGTTATGAATCTAGTTAGTAGTCCGAGAAAGATTAAAAGGGCATTATAAAGTTATTTCTGGATCAACTGCTTTATAACTTGGAAATAAAGTAGGTAGTTTAATTAAATCAAACCTAATTTTGATAACGAATTCCATTTCAAAATTAATTTGTAATATTAAAAAAAACACAATCCTGTTTTCCAGACGTATTACTTTTTATTAACGTGAATTTTTTTTTTGAGTTATGTAATAAAATACTAGTATTGTTATGATTATGCTATTATTTATATAACATATTATGATTTCTAACTATTTTAAGAGAAACTATCAAGTGAAAAATACTAGAGTCAATAAATTCTTAAAAAATGATTATCAGAGCATATAAAAGTGTAAGTGCACCAATATCTTTTTGGAAGTATATTTATTTAACAGGTTTATTCTTTCTTACTGTCATAAGACAGTCAAGAGCAGACTCCGTTATTATCCAATTGAATAAATTTAGTGAACAATATTAGTCTTGGAGCTTAATAAGGGCAAATCAGGAGTAAGTATTTGAGTTTCGGCGTTTACCGTCGATCGTAAAACTCAAATAAAGGAAGATACATCGCTCTAATATCGAGAGCTTTTTCAAAAAGTTTCTGTATAAATAAGAGTTTTCTAAGATTAAGTAATTTGTTTTATTTTTATTTACCTCTTCTTGTTTAGTTTTGCAAAAAAAAATCTAAGTCACTTCTAATAAATTTTTTTCCTGATAAAATCGTGGCTTTAGCAGATCAAAATAAACCATCAGCACGCGTCCCATTTAGCGACACCATGACACCAATAATGGGGCTCATAATTTCAGGAATTGATAACGTCACGTTTGCTTAACGAGCTCAACTAGTCGGTGACCGAACACATCAAATTGTCGTTTGTTGCAAGCTACTAGTATTACGCTTTTAAATGTTCTGTTACTGTAACTCACTTCGATAAGTATATTGCGTTTATAGACACCATAAAACGGAAATCAATGGCAGGTTTAAATAAGATCCTTTTGGTTTTATTTTTGAATAAATTACTTATTTTATTTAAGTACTTTAAAGTAACAAACGATAATCCAAGTGAAACAATGAGTAAAGTAAACCATACATACTTATCAGAGATAGTTTAGTTAAAGTAAAGTATAAATTGAACATAAAAACAAAAACATGAAAGTTTGTTGTAAAAGAATTTAAGAATGTAAAAATGTGATGACATAAAAAACAATAGATCAATAAAAACAAATGATTCATTTAAACTGTCCTCAATAATAATATTTTAGAAGACTGAAATGTGAGAGACGTTTCTTTCTTCTAAAATATTCTAACTCCATAATATAACGACGCTGCGCTTCCTAGCTGTACTTTTCTTACACAAATATGTATTATGAGTTCGAAATGCAAAACCTAACTTAAATAATCATTCAATATTGACAAACATTTTAAAATGTACTCTCAAATGAAACCTTTATATATTAATTTATACGTACGAGTACACCTCTTTTATTAAAAGCGTAACTTTTTCACATTCATAATTTATGCGAAGGACTAAACGATTGTCTGTTTGCAATATTAACTTGCTCGCTTTTAAAACAAACTTGTCTCAAAACCCGCTTGACTAGACTGAAATCATTAAAATTTAATTTAATCCTGTCTGAAGACGTTTCGAATTCTGAAAACTTAACCTATTTTAATATGTCTCAGCTATAAGTCGTAACTCAAATTAGTTTTAAATGTTTAAAATGGCTGAAATAGGAACCGTCAAATGAAAATTAACTTAGTAATGTCACAACGAAAATTAGAACTGTTTTAACAGATTTTAGCAAAAATAGGTGAACTTTGAAGATTTACTTGTAGAAATCAGTAAAATCTATAATTAATATGTTTATTCCGTTATGTTAGTTTATTACTATAGATCAATCAATACAGAGTACATAGGATTACTCTCATATCTAAATAGTAGTGTAGTTTGCCATGATGTAGTGTTCTATTTCGAGGAGCTACCATCGAACTCTTTCCATTACAAAACAAACATTTTGTTAATATTTTTATCTGCCTGTTTGTCTCAATTTGTATTACCAATTTTAAATAAATCACGTGAAGATCTTTTTAGGTGATAAGTTACTATTATATTTTTGCATGATATTTTTATATTTGACACCATAAGTTGGTCGTTTAAAACGGATAACATTAAATTATTTTTTATAATCAATTATAAATATATGCAACTTTACGTAAGTTCCATTCATTTATTTTTTGTTATTTAAATTACCTTTTTTCTAGAACGGGATAGTGAATCCTAAAAAATTGTAACGAATCGTGATTACACAATTCTTGTGAAGTTTACTTTTAATCTTTGTAAACTTTTGTAACTAATACATTAGCCGTACAAAACGGAACTTAACTGTAAAGTTTATTACGGTATACTTTTTAATCAATAAATGATCACTAATGCTAAATCCTGGTTATCACATCTAACACATTAATGTAAGTTATTAAAGTTAATAAACGCCTTCAATATTTTTTGTAGGCGTAAACATTACGCTTACCCAATCAAGGTTGCTCGTCAGATATGTGGATTGATGTAATATTTATATAAACTATAAAGAGCGCACAAACATTTTAGGATTCGGCTTTAGATTTAAATAAACATATCCAAATAGAATGAACAAAGGTTGCGTTACGAGGTGAGATGTGACAAGTAGCTAACATATTTTTCTATTAAGGAATGATCAAAGATAAATCTAAACTTAAGTTTATATTATTTTCTGTGCTTGTTATGAGAAAAAATAAGAGATGTGTGTATTGTAGTTTATGTCTAATTATTTAAAAGTCTAAATAGTACAGCTCTAAATTTTACCTATATAACAACAAACAATTATTATTATAATCTTAAACTTAAAATTATTAGAATTGCTGAAACATAGATTTAAAAAATTGACAGAGATTGGTAAAGTTATAACCAGAATTTCGAAAGTTCAAAACTTCATAAAGTCATAATCATGATGGTTTCATTTTTCAATTTACACATATACATATACGTACTAAAGTGGTAAAATCGTGCATCTTGGCCAAGAGAAGCTTCTATGTGCTTAATTATGTGTAAATCTTTGAGTTTATATGATCTCTTTCTTTTAGTGTCTTCTACATAGGATAATGATTTACAGTTTGAATGATTCATGCAATGAAATTTAATTATTTTTACTTTGTTATAGTCAAACATCAAATTCTCAACAAATCCGTTCAACTTTGGGCTAGAAATAATGTCAAATATTATTCCATTTACATTTTATTTCCTCGCGTCACTTTGCGATGGAGGCAGCAAGTTTGATAGACAGCACGAAAATTGAGTTGCACCAACTTTGTAACAGTAAACACTTGAACATTCATAGCTTGACAGCGATGTATTGAGTTTTACTCTGGTTTTGTTTAGACAGTAATAGTGAAAATTTAAGAAATAACTATATAAAAACTAGGGCAGTTCAGCGACCTTTCAATAACATGTAAATTATTGTAACAGGAAAATTGCTCTACACTGGGACGCAGCTCATTAACCTTATGTATTTTTAGTAAGAATATTTATTTTTTATTTTTAATTTTAAGAGCCCACTAAAGTGACTCTACTTTTCTACTCTACCTGATGGAAAGCACGAATAGAATCCAAAAGTTGTGGTCATTATATTCATTGAGAATGCAAACAATGCACTATGGGGATCCACACTATGGCTGCCTAGTGAGATGCTTTTTCACACCCCATTTTGAGGTGTAAAAGGCATGACAGTTATCGTGGCAGTGTAAAGCTCACACACTTACTACGATAAATGTTACCTCTGCATCAATGGACTTCCGGTCTTACACTCACCAATAAAATACGACAGCATGGATACTGTCACTTTAGGTTGGTCTTCTGTGAGAGGGACTGCCCCGGTCGAGCCAGCCCGGTCGTGGTAAAATCAATGTGGCCTACTACTTATTTTTAGGTTTTAGGTTATATACGGTAGTTTTGTTTACTAACTGCAAGTCTGACTTAAGGTGTATAGTATTTTTTTATATTATTTGTATATCAAAGCAATAAATTTTCTGGTTAAACACACCAGTTTATTTAAATAGACATTTCTAGTAGAATGTTGGATTCTTAAAGAATTCTACTGCATACACGATCTTAACATCTATGTTGTCATATTTTAAGAAAATTACGGAGATTACGGATATACATAGATTATATTTTAGATTACCAGATTATTTCTAATCGCTGTATCGGCAACATACATTTGTATTGAAATTA
The DNA here is from genome assembly GCA_949316085.1 of Hypercompe scribonia. Taxonomy (NCBI): domain Eukaryota; kingdom Metazoa; phylum Arthropoda; class Insecta; order Lepidoptera; family Erebidae; genus Hypercompe; species Hypercompe scribonia. Next base: position 8,465,018 of record OX438981.1, on the reverse strand, counting down.
AATTTGAGTATTGGGAATAGTCTTCTAATTTGAATATGCTAATATTTTAAAAATTTACATGTGTATTACTATTTTATTACTTTATTGCTTGTAACCATGTCGGATTATACGGTTATTGATATAAATTTATTAGAAATGTATCCCGTTTTTTCATGTTTATTGTTAATTGAAAAACAAGATGGAATCTTAAAAAATATTACAAAACATAAATCATATAAGCTAGTAGTCTTTACCATCAGTAAACACTTCTATCAAATATTCATAAATGAAGAATATGATTAAATTTCATATATTTTTTATACTAGAAGCCTGTCAAAGTGACTCTACTCTGTTTGGTAGAAAGAATGAATGGAATCCAAAAGTATTGTCACCATAAAAATCAGAAATCGCCTACAACAAATATTTTGATCACTTATCTACTGTATTAGATACACTCTCATTAGAGAGCAAGTAATCCTAATTGTTGTAGCTGGTCGAACTATGACATTATCAATCTATAAATAAATATTATATGGATTGAGTGAGGAGCTCTACTTGTCTACGAAATAGGTAACTGTGTTAAATTAGTAACTTGTATGTTTAAACATATTTATATCATTTGATCCCAGTACAGATGCCAGTTTGTCAGTCACATTTTCCAACTTCATTATTTTGATTTTGCTAACGTAATAAATTGCAATCAACCGAATACTTTACCCATGAAATAGTGAAATTGAGCGTCTATTAGAATGACGATAGAAAGAAAGGCGTACAATGTATACCACACCGGTAATTTAAACTGTCTGTTCTGTCATGAAGTACAAGTCAAAGTCAAAGTCAAAGTCAAATTCATTTATTCATTTAGGTCACAAAAGACACTTATGAACGTTATAAAAAAAAACAATAAAAGATGAAAGATGAACAATCTGTCGATTAAAATTACAGCTAGCTGGGTTCACAGATTGTTCATGGTAGAGTGGTGAGAAAAGAACCCAGGAAAGAAACTCACCACCACTCTTTTAACTCAAAATCTTTTAAATATTAAAATAGCAGTTATATTCACAATCATAGGTCTTAAAAAAAGAGCAATTCATTTCCAAACATCTAAATCTGTGACATAGTCTGAAACTGAGTAATAAGCCTTTTTGGACAACCTCAGCTTAACAAATTTCTTAAATTTACTAATAGATAATAATACTATGTTGTTTGGTAATTTGTTATAAAATTGTATACATTGACCCACAAACGAATTCGATATTTTATGGAGCCTAGTAGTGTGCAAGGCAAGTTTATTTTTATTTCTTAAATTAAATTGATGGAGATCACTATTTTTCTTAAATTTACACAGATTTTTATGAACATACAAAAGATTCTCGTAAATGTATTGTGAGTGTAGTGTGAGAATGTTAATTTCTTTGAAAAAAGTCTACAACGTCAAGTCTTCTAACAACGTTATAGATATTGGCAATAACCTCACTTCACTCACCCACATACTTATCTATGTGATAACTTCTACCTTTATTTTGAGGTACATAATTTTATGTAAGTGCATAATAATGCATACAATAAGAATACACCAACAAGTACCAACATAATTAAATATCAATTTGAAGATTGTATGGTAAATCACATGAAGCGATAAGGCTACCTACTTTTTAAAACTCTTAAGAGTCTAATACGATTACCAATCGAATAGAATTTGAGTGGTTCTTATTAACTGAATCATGCCTAAATGGCTTAATAGATCAGAATGAAAACTGACAAAGATATAGACAATTTGTATTATTAATTAGCACATAGGCTCTTATTATCCTGAAGAAAATCATTGTCAAAATCGAGATAAGCTTAAACGAAGCAGCTAATAATAAATTAACGCCATCGACTATTCAAATTTGATCTTTCAGTCCCTGGCATTGTTAGCAATGAGTGCGGTAAAATGAGACAAAACAAATATCAACCAAGATCATTGTCTACTGAGGCGAAGAATTGACCTGCATCATCGCAAAATTGTTTACACAGACAGTTTAACAGAATTAGTTAGGCCTTGACAGTCCCATTGGTGCATGCAACAATCACTAAATTTTTATTACAAATAATTTTAAGCCAGCTCTTGTGAGCGACTTCACTTGCTCATATGTAGATTTGACCTATCAAATTAGATCCGAAACGGTTTTTTTTTCTAAAAACAAAATATGTAACTCGTATGCCTTTTCTGATCTCTTTGGTAATAAATTTAAAATTTTAAAATAATTAATTTAATTATTTGATTGATAGTTAACGTGTGACTGTGTGTGTATCTAAGAATAAATATATGCACTCACACTCGCATTCTTATGTAATTTTATAGTTTGAATGAAAATATCTGTGTCAATCATCATTATTATTTAATAGTTATGTTAGATAAAAGTACCCTTGGTGGTCATAATATGCGTGTTTGTATTTAATTAGTTGTAAATACATGTGTGTGTACAATACAGTGTTTTTTTAATACTGTAATATCAATTTTTCTGTAGGGTATCAAGGCACGCCCGTTTAAAATATCACCACTCCACCTGCTTGTAAAATGGGTGTAACCAGTTTGATTCCCATCTAACAGTGGATCAGATAAATTCTTATTCAATTTATTCCAAAAGACATTAAATTAGCGTAAGATATTCAAAGGTCATCACAATTCGTAGATACTCAAGAACAATAATAAATATATATATAATATATATATACTCGTATACTACTTATACTTGAAAAAAAAATTGTTATTCATCAAAAATATGTATAAATAAACATACATATGCCCAGAATAGAAATTTTATTATAGTTAGCCAAATGTAGGTGTTTAGTGTGTATCTATCTACCTTTCTAGGGATAAAGACGTTATCATATGTCAAAAAGAAAAAAAATAATTCAGTAGCGGCATATTTTCATGTAAAAAAATACCTATAACTTATAACCTCAGGGGTTGAAATAAATATATGTATCAGTTTTAGCTAAGCAGTAATAGTATTAAATTATTGAAATAGGTACACCAAATTATAAATACAATAAAGTATGATAGAAACAAAACAATGCTTACCATCAAAAAACAGTACCAACAAAAAGAAGCAAATAACAAAATGCTTCATTTTCAAAATCATTTTCTTCTATGAAACAAAACACAAACAGTACAAAAACATAAAAGTTCAAGACTGACACATTCTACTTTCGCGCCTTTTTTATTCAAATTCAAAAACCTTCGAAAAGAGTTGTGTTCCAAATCTGGTAATTGTTTATGGCTCGTGTTGATGCGAACAAGGCTTGACACGACTGACGTTTGTGACTATTTTACTGACACTGCGAGCTCGGAAACGGGACGTAATATTGAAGTATAAACATCACGTTTATTTTTAGATTATTTGAACTTACATAATGGAATGTCATTACGTATATTTCAAGTAGGTAGTATACTTGGTAAAAGAACTTGGTTTTAGAAGTAGATTTATTTTTTGTTTTTTTTTTGATACAATATTGACGCCTACTTGAGCCTTATCCATTTAGTTGTTTTTCTTCCATCAATGGGATGATATTTTGTATTCTTATTTTTGGAGTATCATCCCCTTTTTAATATAGAGGGTCTTATTACTCAAAAAAATGAATAGGCTGTATGCTGTGTTCTCTTCTCGCATAAATAGCCTCTTATTACTGAAATGAACGGCATTACGATGAGGGAGAGCAATTTTTGGTATCTTAAGGGGTTATATAAAAGCATCAACTTTGCTTAATCATGTTTACAAAGTGTTCAAACAATCTGATCGTTAATAAGCTGATGTTTACAAAGAAAGTATAATAACAAAAAAAATCATGACATTGATCTATTAGACATAAAAATCACACCTGTTTCCCCAGAAGGATAGGCAGAGGCTTATTAAACGCACACTTTTCGCCAGTGTTTTTAACCCACGTAATCGGTGGCGAGTTTAATCATTTAATAAAAATGTAAATTAGTAATAAAGGTAATATTAAGTTGTGTAATGTAAAAGTAATACTTAAATTTAATCACTGAGACAATTATAATTTTGTTTCGCACTTTTCTACAATTTGCCTAATTACCTGAGTGCACAAAAATCCTAAAACTAAAGACAAACATTGACAACACCAATTCCGAACGAAAAGGGTCACCGATTGTTGCCGAACACATTGTCCAAACCTATTTGGAAATTCTATTTTCTTCCCTTTGAGTCCACTTTGGTTGGATCCACCCTAATTGTAGGTTCTCGAAAATGTTTACGTTAGAACTGTTGTATTAAGGCTTGTTATCTTATACATATGTCCTGATGGTTTCAGTATATTTGTAATTATGTAAAAGATTTTTTAGTTATAAATTGCGAAATAATGAAAATGTTTTTTTGATAATTAATGTTAACCTGTTGTGGACTCTAATCTAAGCCATTGTTAAATTAAGTTACGAGTATATAATGCATGTCCATTAACCTTAGTTTTCCTGCAACCCTCATGAATTTCTCAGCAGCCATATTGGTTTTAGTCTCATATCTAAATAAGTACATTTATTTTATAGCCAGCTTTGCTAAGTGAATTAGTTCTTCCGCTTTAAACGATTGTCAAATAAAAGGATTTTAGGAAATTGAATTGCGTATTAGAAATATTCTGACACTTAGCAATGGTAGCGATTGGAAGAATTAAATGTATAAAATATTTTGTTACGCTAACATTTTCCAAGAGTTATGTAAGTACAAAGAAGAATTTAGGTTTAGTAAGCTAGAATTAATTTAAATTATAGCTTTTTCGTCAAACTTTTTATGCTTATATTTAATAGTTTTTTTTTTGAGTTGTTATCATTATCTTTAGTCAGGCTTCTATGGAGAGGACTTCTCCGTAGAAAGGAGAAGCCTGTCTATTAGTTATGTGAGCTTATATATAAAAGAGGAGTAAATAGTTGTCTTACCATATCGATATTTACAAGGTGTTACACTATGTTCCAATGTATAATTTCAATAGTAGTCGCGTTATTTACTTATTTAACACACATAAAAAATAATAAAACATAATAGACTGCACAGAGTGCACAGGTACCTACGAATGCCTACCTAATAGTTTTTTAATGATTTAATTTAGACTAAGAATTTTGGCTTACAATGAATGATGCTTTATTATTCCAATTCACTGTAGTTCAGTTCTTGATTAAATTTTGAATTGTCTCTGGAACTCATTAAAATCTATAGTTTACATCTGTGCTCGGTGAGCGAATGTCATGACCGCATTTTGAAAGTCAGTAACTCTATTACTCTGAAAGTTTTAGTAGGGGAATCTCTGTGTATTATTAGATGGGTTGTTAAAATTTCAATTTAATGTAAATTGTACTGTGATGTTTTTTAAATTCAATATATATCTAGGTATATTTAGATAGAAGACCAAAAAAAGATAAAAGTACAGAAATATGACAGATTTATGTATGTCAATTTGTATTAGGTAGTTTCTGCTCAATACAATACATGCCAGACATGAATATATTGGTTTGCCCTAAACTTTTAATAATATTGATTTTATTTTATTTTTGCAGCTAGTATAAAAATGAATACTGATTATTTTTCTTAAGGTGAAGCTAGACATACGGACTTTAGAAAGTTACGACGTCATAATGTGACTGTGAATGCGGGTTCTAATCCAGTGCAATATCGACGTGTACCAACTCCGGATACAAGCATTTGGGTTAAGTAGAGGAATTGTCGAGAATAGTAATAAATGCGTGACTCGCGTTTACACTCGATAAACCCATAACTAATTGGTTTATTTCATTAAATGAAATTTATCATATCGTAACATCAATAACTAGTTTTGATCAATATTTGTAACTTTGTAATACTATTTTTTTTTGTTGCACAGTAAACTCTAAAAAATATCTTTATAATTTGGTGATGAAAGTAAAAAATGGAAAGGGCAAAACAAATTGATTGTCACAGGTAGTTTTTGAATCAGCTAAAATCACAATAAGTTAGCGAAATATAATCTGCACTATCTACTACTGAGAACTACATACAATACAACGCTAAAGTAATCGGCTTACACGAGAGTAGAGGTTAGATCACAGAGGTAGAGATTGTGTGATCCTGCTCATGAGTAGACCCTTTGATGTGGTACTTTGCAAACCTCTGGCTAAGACCCGTGAAACCAATAGAGCGAAACATCTACGATAACATTGGTACAAAGGTACAATAATGCTCTTCAATATTGATATCTTAGACATTTCATGTAAAGATATACATTAGTGTTACAATCTTGGGATACTTTACATAACACTATGTGAAACTAAACTAAACAGTACGAAACTTTGAGGGATCCACGTTTCGATATAAATTGGCTTGACTGCAGTGATACTAGAACCTTATAAAAAACTAGTGTTAAGCAATCTTTGTAATATTTTTCACTAAATAGGTGAGTACCATGGAGCCTCAACAAAAGCGGAGGGGGTTTCCCATAATTCTGTTTACGTTCACCTTCTTGCAGAGGTACAAACATCTTATCCCACATTAAGCACTAATGCCGAATTCACTAAGGAAAAGTTACCTATATTACTCGAAGCTATTAAGTGAACTACTATAGACAAGGAGTGTTTTGGACCAAACATTTTATTTCACTTATCTTGCAGCAGGTAAAGTAGAAAATTAAGTCACTAAGAAGCTGCAAATAGAAATGTAACAAATCAGAATTGAGATACGCACCACAATGTCTTTAATTAAAATAACATGCTGCTACCTGGCTAATCTTATTATACTAATTATGTTATAAACGTGAAAATTAATAAAGACAATGAAAAAAAGTAAAAAAATGTTTATTTGGTTCTAAAATTACAACATTATACATACATCGTTTACATGATTATGTTACTGTTTTTACTTAAACTTATACATTCTTAACATTTTTTTGTGGCCAAGCACCAGGACGGTGAAAGGGGTATAGATGAAATTCACGCTAAGACTAGATATAGATTGGCATTTTCAGCAAAGAAAAATTAATTGTTATAATTAGCATAAAGGCATACGAAGCCAAAAATAAAAGTTAATTACAAAACGAGTTATAAAAATAATTTATTTGCGTTTTCAGATGTAGTTTTGCAGTTTAGTATATTTAATCACTTTAACTACACATCAAAGTAATACGAAACAATTGTCCCAAACGAAAGTGTCAAAGAGAACATTCTCACTTTTTTGGTTTTATTAGGAAATTGACAAGATTCACCTTTAGACGTTACTCTTACTCAAAGTTTGAAATTGAATTACGTGCACAGAAGTTCTCATGTATTCGATTCTTTTGTTCAGAGAAAATTATTTGTAAAAAGCTGCAGGGTTAAATTGCAGGAACCGAATATTAAGTATATATTTATCAAAACTCTCGTGTCAAAAGTTATTGTTTTACCTCACAATGAAACAAATAGTTCGTAGACTTGCAATTTCCTTTTACTGAACTCAGTGAAACTGCTCGCCTAAGAAATTGTATTATGTACGTTGCGGCGCCACAATGCCAAGTTTATTTTGGTCTCGAGTCTTTCCTTTGTTTCCTAGCAGTTGTGAACGAAATAAAATATTGGTTCTGCATCACATTCTACACTACCTAGATCAGGATTTAAGATAATGTCGTTTCTTATTTGATACTATCAGTACTATTTGGCTAGTACACAAAATTCATACAGGAATATTTATATAATTTAAAAAAAAAATCTTTTCTTTACCATTTACCAATGGCTCGAAAAGGTAGTTTATTTACTGGAGGGTAAAATTCGATTCAATTTCTAAAATGTTATTTCCATTAGCAAGAAACGTCATGTTAATTAACATAATTTACCAATTCACTACATATTTAAAGAACGTTGAACGCCATATATATTTATCGCAAAAATATATTGGAGGAAATGTAGTAAATTTTCTATTTCGCGATAAAAATGAGATTTGGATACGAATTTAGCACGGGTTGGAGTTTGCGAGGATCAGTAACGGAATATTTAGTTTAAATATGTTTGAACCTCGAACAATTCATGTATATTACCCTAAGATTTTATACTACATTATTTGAATGATATATAAAGTATCGATGTATGTTTTTTTTTTAGTTTCGGTTTCGGCCTCTTTTGGCCAAAAAATGCAGGTTACACGTTAGTTTCGCTTTCGACCAAAAATAGCTAAACCTCGAATATTCATAAAAATCATGCACCGTTCATGGCTATGCCTGCTTTTACTAGATTCGAATCGGTTAAAATAGGTTGATTACTGCGTCACGTGGATGAAAGACAAACGTTTTTAACTGGTTCATCTAATCAGTCGGCTATATTTTTAACTGACCTTCATTGAACCGGGCTATTTCTTCTTTCTAATATAATTTTGTTGTAAGTATGGAAATTCTTTTACCATATAATATGATATATTTATGTTGTCTAAATAGTCACAACATAAAAAAATATACAAGGCCAAATGTTGGTTACGGCGTCCGCTAAAAATCCAGTTTCGGTCGGACACTACTTTGGAGTTTATAAATACCATGAAGCTTAAGTGTAGTTGTAAATTGAGACATAACGTTGACAAAGTATGTGACAATTTCATGTACAAGACTATATATTGCTCAAAGAAGTACCCTTCACCAAAGACATCTTTTAGTGTTGTAACTTCTGACTTTTTTCGGTAAACCAATACTTTTGTTGCATTCATAATAGTTTCGTCCCAATTCAAATAATTATCAAACCAATATTTTTTATTATATTTCTTAAAACAATTTTTTACCAATTACTACTAATATATTTTTTACTGAAATATTTAAATGCTTAACGCTTAACGGCTAACGCTAACGCTTAAATGAAATATTTATAATTATCGTACCCTTCTTTGTGATCCTACTGAGTCATTTGTAAGTATGAACAACGAATAATAAGAACAAATATGAACAGCACGACATCACGGCATCGCAAAACTTATAAAATGTGAACTTAAATAACTAAAAATTATAAACCATAAATTTCATTGGCATTGTAAGCAAGCTCATGGACGTAGTTAAAATAGTCTTAATATTTATATGCCAATATATATTTAAAACTTAAAAATATACATAATTTATGTAATGATGAAATTATATTTAAATTTATTACTAGTCCTCTGGTTCTGCACGGCTATTTTGGTCAAGTTCAAAACCTTTTGCAACCTCTTCAGGGTAATATTAATAATATTTATGGAGATTCACCATCTAGATAGTCCTTAATCTTTTATTGTAACCTCAAAAGGTCATCGATTGAATACTGATATAAATGAACTACGCATTGATACACATCTTACGAAAGTAAAGCTCTTACTAAATTATTTGAAAGACTCAATACTTTCAGAACCTGTAATTAAAAATTTAGCAAGAGTTTACGCATTTTTTTTCAAACTGCCGAATACAGGCAGTGTTATGCCTAAAAGAAAATTCTCCAATAATATTTTACGTGTATATTTTTTCATGACAGAACGTACAAATGAGAAGACGGGTCACCTGATAGCAAGTGACTACCACTACCCATGAACGAATGCAACTTCGGAGTCACAAGAGCATTCCCGGCCTTTGAGGAAGGAGCTCTTTTCTCGAAGGTATGAGAATCCTATAGGTCCGAAAATACCGCAGAGGATAATTCTCAAAATGTATCTTGAAAAATTCACGCTGGTCGAGCGCTCATTTTTAAAGGGATGGGATAAAAATTTTACTGCGTGGAACGATGGCAGAAAGTTACAGCAGACGTAGTACAGATAATTATGCACTCTCCATGAAATATACATGAGAGAATGCAGAATGATGCTACATCTCTATGTAAAGCCAAGGAATCCAGCAAACCCGTTCGAAGGTCTTTCGGTTATCGACGATGTGTTAGATGCAGTTCAGAGGAAGAAACTGGTACTAGAGTGTCCCTACATAGAGAGGAGAGAAATATTCCATGTACGGTCAAACTTAAGTTGGCAATGGTGGGGCGTAGTGAATAACTACTTCAATTTGTTCAGCACTCCGAGATTTTTCAAGGGTTATTTGGTCTGAGCCACTTTAAACTAGGTGGGTATCCACGTCTCGACTCCGTATGTCATTACGGGTAGGATGCACTAGTCAAATAGGAGCGTGCCATGATGGGTATTTCTCTGTCTGATAAAATTTGTAACAAGGTTATTCGACGGAGAACAGGCGTAACTGACATCGCACGGAGAATCAGTTCGCTGAAGTGAAAGTGAGCCGGTCATGTCCTCAGACGAACCGATGGTCGCTGGAATCGAAGTGTGCTAGAGATCACGATTGGGCAAATGTAATGTAGGGTGCCCTGCGGCGCGATGGATCGACGACTTGAAGAAGGTGGCTGGCGGTAGATGGGTACGAATTGCCCAAGACCGGATGTTTGGCGCTCCTTGGGGAAGACCTTCATTCAGCAGTGGACGGCGATAGGTTGATTTGATTAATTGAATTTGATCTTGCGCTCTCAGTTACCGCGAAACTAGACTTTGCTTAATATATCTGCTATGATTTTGATACTGGATGAGGCAAAACTCAGTAAGTGAATATTTTTTATACCTATTGATTTGTTAGATATGTATTATTTATTTAGGTGTAACTTTAGTGAAAGTTCATGGATAAAGGCTTCATATGTATGGATATAATATACCTAATATTTTTTTCATTTATTATGCTTTAGTTGACAGAAAAAGTGACTTTAAATACGTCCATTATAGATTACTTTTTTTTAAAAAATAAAGGATCAATTGATTGAATTTACAAAAAAACGTTACAAGGAAAACCAACACCAACCGAAACTAAATTCCCTAAAAACTTGAACACAGTTTTCGAACAAACACAGCCATTGTTTTCACGTTCAATGGATATGATTGATTAAAACATCAGTGAGAAATAATCAAAAATGGGTTATTTCCCCTGTGGTGTGACGGTCGACTTGTAACATGGAATAGGTTTTAGATTAAAAGCGCCAAAATAAATGAATCGCTTTTGAACACAGTAACCTGATGTATGCCTAGGGGATTACATGTCATTGTATTTAATCTATTGATTGTGAATTCGATATGTCATAAATGTACATCGCTTACAAGCAATATATCGGTAGAAATATGATTAATCTATCATAAAAAACTGTTACTGATTCGTTTTGTAATTTAACTCTTACATGAAATACATATACTTTAATTAAAATAATTTTAATAAAGAATACTCATTGATAGTCGTCACCTGTTCTGTTTGCTGTTCTAGGGATTTTCCCTCTACGCATCACAAACGTCAATTGTAGTTTTACCACCTCGCAGCCGTTATATATACGTACGAAGATCCAGTTTGTCTAATAGAAAATGCCAGACAGTTCAACAGGCTACTCTTCTGTAAATTTCTGGAACATCATATAAGTAATTGCGTACTTTCGTTATGTGTTTTCAAGTCATGACAAAAATCTTTACTCGGAAAAAAATTACAACTCCTGTTTTGTGAAATCTTCGTTCTTTATAAAAGCGGTATCATTCTGAAATATGTTTCTGCTCGAAATCCGGTCCTCCGGAAATCGTTATACATTCTAAAAGAAGGTACATGATGTTCTTCTTAGTGGAATTACAAAATTATGTAATCGATAATACACCTTAAATTCTGGCTGTCGAAGTGTCCGAATATAGTGTAAATATGTGTTTACTATTTACATATATATGTAAATATATGTGTATTTACGACGCATGTATTGTGTTGATGTATATGTTGTTATAATTTTTTGTATCAAATGTTTTCATTTATTACTTTATTTTGTAACCTCTATGCACTTACCTTACAAAAATTTCTAAACCAACCTTTATAATGTAAGACTGTTATACGAAATGTGATAAGTTTGACGAAATAGTAGTAATATACTAATAGTGTAAACTAATTTAAATATATCACACGTACACGTTGAGATATTTAATAAAATATTATGAGTATAATGTAATTGATAGATGGCATTCCCATACAAAATGTTGACCTGTTAATGCACATACGAGTAAATCTGTACTCTGATCTTTCAATGTGTACAACTCAAAGAAAGACGATTTCTGGTTAACTTTAACATGTCAATAAGCTGTTATTGACTTGAATATTTTAAGGGATTTGATTAGTAAAATAATAGTGAAGATAGCTATTGATAGATAGATAAGCCAATAAGGTTAAAAAAATGGTATTTTAATTTTTCTAATAACCACAATGATCCCCATAAATAAACTGAACTATCAACTGTTATTAACATAGTTAACAGTTTAAAGAGGGCAATATGTATTGGTGTCTTGTTTTCTAACGACACGTGTCAATTTATTTCTGTCCTTCCGCATTGTGTTCTCTATGATTTAAATTTTGATGACTCCTAAGCACCCGCTCCTTCTAAGACAATTTAAATATTAGAAGAGTTACTCAAAACTCAATCGAAACTGAAAGTTCAATTCAAATTCCATATTAAGTAATATTTTTAAAAGCTTCTTATCAATGTGATGAAATTGTAAATTATCACTACTGTTAATCTAAAAGTTAAATTTGCTAAAATGAACAAAAAAATATTCATGAACCATAATATAGAGTACAAATATACATAATAATACAATAAATTCAATAAATATTTCCTAATAATCTCCCAAAGGGGCAATAATGGTTACTTCGAATTTATACAAAGTTATTATTTGTGCTGAACAAACCGCTTGCGCCTTGTTCAAATATTGGCGCAACTCTGCTCCATGGGGGAACATGCCACAGATGGTCCACTAATATTAGCACCTTCTCGTGGGGAAGTTTAGCTGTAAATCGGTAATCAATATCTTTGTCTACCCTGCTAAGAATATTTGATGTTGCCTCCTATAAATATATACGAGTACATGTATCCTCTATTTCTGTATCAGTATAAAACGACCTAAAGTTACATGGTATATGTACGTAAATAATTATATTAATTGAAACTATTGATTTTTTTTAAATTGATCATGAAATGTTAGGAGGCACAGCTAAACAAATGTCAAATTTGACTTTTCCTATTAAACGAATATCTTCATTAATGTCAATTATGACAGCTATAATGTGCTATTCAATCTCAAATTGCTATGAAATAAATATTCAGTAGTATTTTAATTTTAATGTCAGAAATGTTTTATTATATAAAAATTGGTTGAAAATTAAAATCTCAATCTCCTTCTTATCAAGGGGCGTCCCTCGAGCGTAAACGATGTTGTTAGTTCAATATTGTCAAAAATGACAGTCGGACAATTTTAACGGATACGAGATTTCTTACTTGTTGAATGAATGAGATAGGTCTGCAAAGACGACAGCTCGTCTTCATTTATATGTATAAATAGAGACATATTGTTTGTTCCATGACTAAATCACTTAAAATCTTTTCACATATGAATGGACACCGATGAAATCTTTAGCCCAGATTTCAAGTAAAACTGAATTTTATTGCTGTTCATCTATATATGCAGCACTAATGCACTGTAAATGTAGCTACAATACTAGCTTTATCTACAGAGATAACCACTAATGAAACTTTGCCTAAATGCCCATATAACTATAAGAACATTTTTAATAAAGACATTAATAGTAAAATATATTTTCTTGCTCTTTATCAACTTTGTAGTAGTGTTATTTAAAAACATATTCAATTATGAAAGCACTAAACTACACTAGAAATTTTATGTCTGACAGCAAACTATTGCAAGCTCGCGGGGAAACATCTCAGTGAAGTTAATTTAATATCAATACTCCTACTTGGAGTTCGTACAGTAGAGAGTTCTCAGACAACAAATGACAGAAATTTGTTTTAAAAGCAAAAAGACAGTTATTGTTAAAAATGCGATAGTAATGATTTTGCTTTGCTATTCCTATACGTAACACCTCTTTTACTAATAAGTTACTGTAATTAACTCAGGAATTTTAAAACGGCACTAAAATTCGTTAATATGAACAAATATACTTCTATTCCGCCTAATGGTAATTTCTCAAAATATTCGGTATTTTATAGACTTTTAAACTGCATTATTCATATATATATATGTAAGGAAACCTGAAAATATAACATAAGAAAACCGTTTCACATAAACAAAAAAATTCATGTTAATATCAATATTCTCGGACATCATTTACAATCATTTGTATATTCGTATTGTACATATTCTTGTAGCAGGGCGTTTGCTCACATAATATATAGTACCTGGAAACCATTGCTGGGATTTTTTTGAAAACACGGATGAACCGACGTTTTTTAAATCCAGCTAGATCGATTTATCGTCTCCGAAACCCCCAGCATACTAAATTGAAAACCATTGGAGCCGTTGCCGAGATTCAGATGCGATTTTGTACTAAGCTGTTATGGGGTCATTAGTGAGAAAGTGGGGTCAGAAAATATAGTCTTTCAGTATTAAAAAAATAAGATTAACGCATGTATTATTTAAACTTTATCATCAGTCTATCGGATGAAGACCTACCCGAAGAAGCACCAGTTACCCCAATCCTTTGAAAACTCGAAGTCTATAATTTTTTTCTATGTAGGTATATATACGAGTATTACAAACTTATTTCGTCTTTCAAATGATATTGCAAATTCTGCACCACCTCGCCGATTTTGCATGTTTAAACAAATACAGATTTTTAAGATAATTCTATTTTTCTTTACTTTGCAGAAATAAATTAAACAGTAAAGATACATCGACAAATGACTTCTCAGAATTGTTAATTAGAATCTCTTGATAAGATCAGCCTGTACATTAACATTATTTTTCTTTTTGTAAATCAGAGAATAAAATACTTTTAGTTTTTGTTTTGTATCTTATTAATCTATTATTACGGGACTTTTTATCTCGTAGATTATACTTTAATAGATGATAACTTTCCAGTTAGAAAGATTATCTTACTACAATAAGACCTATTTTCTCATTAACTCACCACATAGTACTTTCTTTCACATAAAATTGTTGTGGTTATTTGAAACTTATTCTTCAAGGGCAGAAAGCAAATTGTCCGTCAATAATTTGTTTCTAACTTTTAGATATTGTATCCACTACTTTATGAAAGTTTCAAAAATTCTCAGCCTGGTAAAGTTATGTCTTACTTTTCAAAGTATTGTACTTATAAACATACTTATATACCTTAATCAAAACGACAGAAAAATAGTATATTTTTGTTTTTTTTTGAACGTAGAATACTTTTCCTACTATACCTTCGGTTGAGGACACATAGGGTACATGTGGGACTCCCAGAGAACTAATCTACCCACCAAACGCCGCAGCGATCCACCTCAGCAGTCGGAATATATACCTATATATAAAATAAAAAAATAGTACCAACATTCATCAATTCAATTCAAAATTTCAAATTAAATTTTTGTCATCTTTTTGCCTTTTTTTATGTATTTTCTACAATAGATACATACATTAAAATTACTTAGTTTAGTTGTATTTGAAAGATTTAATTTAGGAAAGTAGGTTCCGTCAGTCAAAATAGGTAGACTTTTTTAGAATCGTAGATTCAGATGATAACACTCTTAGTGATCTTTCTATCATTATATCAATATGAACTATTTATTTTTTGTTTATCCTACACAGCAAATCAACTGAAACTCTGTCGGGTAACTATTTATCACTACTTAACTAAACTTCTACCGATAAAAATAGTGAGGTGAAAAAAATTTCATCATCATCATCTCAGCCAAAAGACATTTACTGCTGAACATAGGCCTTTTCAACAGTTCTCTACAACAGCTGGTCCTATTCCGACCTTCAGTAGGTCGTCAGACCACCTCGTTTGGAGCATATCAACAATGCGTTGCTATCGGCCAGCATTTCTGCATGGAATGTGTCCCATCCACTGCCACTAAATAACTAAACGAAAAGGAATTTATTATTTTTTATTTGAAACAGTTTTGAAACTTAAATTAGACAACAAATTAAAGGCTATATTTAATTTTGTTATTGTTTAAACAAAGATCATGTTTTGAGTCCAATTTATCCAATTACTTCAACCTTATTTGTTGAAGTAATTGGGTAAGTTAGACTCAAATATTTTTTTAACGAGTATTTTGACATTGATTTAAAACAAAATGACATAGAAATTTAGTGTTATTAGGAAATGTAGTATTATTTATTATTAAATATAATATACAATATGTTTCAATATTTTCGCATCTAAGATTCTAAGACTAAACTAACAAATTCAATTGTTGGTAAGAATTATATATTTAGTAAATATGCAATTTAACACAATATTGTATCTCTCATACTTATAGTTTTTAATAAAATAAGACAAAATAAGAAATAAGAAACATACATTATATTTTACCTACACTCAGAGGAATCATAAACCCCCGACGGCACACAATGATCTTCAATAATTTATTACGTCTCCGTAGTCAACTTATGATTATTCTATCACAATAAATATAATATTCCCTCAATACATATCAGAGTACATATTTACACTACAACTATTAATCATTTCGGAACAAATTGAATATGAATAGAGCTGTCGTCGGCGTAACTAATGGGAAATTAATTGTCCATTTTTATTGCTAACGGACATTGCTTTTCTGAAAACTACCATCGCAAAGTAATTAATATAGTCATAAGTTTTAGTTATTACATATATTTCTTGCTGGTAATGAAATATTTCAAATTGTAGTCACTTAACCGCGATAATTATTAGAACTACACAATAATTTATTAGTGAAGGCTCATTCCTCATTGGACGTGGAAGTTATGATGATATGATGGACTCTAACCGACCAAAACCAGATAGTGTTACGTTATTATAACATGAAATACAAAGACATATGCCTCAATAAATATCAATCACAGAGAAATATCGATTCTGAAACCAAGTTTCTTTATAAAAAAACAAAGTGGCTAAGAAAAAAATCTTGTTTTTTGTAGAAATTATTTTTTTCTAATAACGTCGACCAACTCGTCGAAGTACTCCAGCTTCTTACCATCTTGAACTAATTTCTTTCTTTATTTAGTGTATTCTAATAATAGTCAAAGCCAAAGCCTCCTTTATGACGTGAGGCTTATGCCCAACAGTGGGCTGTTATAGGCTGTAGATGATGAATAATAGACAAATAATATTGCGATTACTGTATGTATGTAAGTACTTGTCATGCTACGAATACTATGAGAACAAAGTGGTGAATACTGTATAGGTTGGTTTTCAAGATTCATCATCAGGAATATATTCATCTACAAATAGACTCGATAACCGGCTATGCGGCCTTATCCTAGCGTGTACAATATTATTCAATTCCATTGAAATCATGATACATACACTACTACATGGATAATTGCCAGTTGGCACAAATTATTCACAACTACTGTGAATATTCATAGTTTGGTACTAAATACAAGCTTCAACTAAAATGCTATTGACGATGCCGTTACAATAATATATAATATTCTTACACTAAGTTAAAGAAATTATAACTTTCTGTCTACGATTTAGGCTCACTGAATGTTATATAATTTTGATAAACATTTTTGTTAGAGTATCAATCGTAATTTCATAATATAATCCTTGTTTTAAGGATAATGTATATTACTGCCGTTGTAATATTAAGACAAATGGTATTCTAAGTAATCTTTCGGTGAGCTCCGGTCATTTGTAAACAAGATCTACTACAAAAGTATATTTTGATGATTTTATATTTTCAAGTTCAACATTCACGAGATGATCATAAACCATAAAAACCCCAAAAGTCCATTTTAAGTTTTACATACAGTTAAGTTTCCAAGCATGTACCGTGTCCGGCAGCTGATAAGACTTGAAGATGCTCCTAAACATCTGCAAGCTGTTGTATAACTTCAGTCTAGTCAAAGACAAAGTTTTTTCTATCCATATGATGCTCTAAAAATAACAACAGGTCTTGCTCTTTTAGGATGAATTATGTGCCGATTTCTGATACTAATATACAAAAATGTTTGAAAGTGAGAATTTTCTTAGGTACGTTCAGTATTTTTTAAGTAAACAATAATCATGGAACTCGCGTGATCGTGTCCGAATGTCTTCCGTGAGCTATATGTATACTGTGTACATTAAACAAAGTACGGTATACATGGTGTTCTCGGTATGGACGCTTGGTTGATCCGTTTCTGTCTGTGGGGCAATGTATACGATGAGACACGTTAAGATCACGGAGGGATCAAAAATTTTGTAGCAGGCGAGGTAGCTATTGTTACGCATTCAAATACAATTTTAAGTTTTCAATTCTGTCAGCAGTCCTCGCGACTGCCTCCGATATTTTTTCTCTGTTATATCTAGAATTAATAATGTATCTAGAATTGATTTATTGAATTACCATTGAATTAACCAGCCTTGTCTTTTCACTATACGGTGTCGTTCAACTAATGGCCTGAATTATATGCGTCAGTACCGTCTATTAAATAATTAACTAATAAAAAATATTTATTTTATTATTTTAATTATCCATATTCAATTAACTGGCTGGTTGATGCTTATGATATTTATCCAATAAGGCGACTATGTGATACAAACTAAAAAGATAAAATATTTGATGCTAGATATTGTCTATTTCATTAAATTAAAACATAACTCAATAATACGAGAAATTCTGAGGTCAAATAGCGTAATCTAACAACAAAGTACACATGTAAGTAATTAAAAATATTATTTATTAACGCAAGTTAAACAAAGAACTTTGATTTTAAGTTAAATACGTTAAAACTGATTTACTCTCAATCAGTTTTAACGTATTTAACTTTTATGGCTTTTATGTTTGAAATTTAATCAAATCAAAATCTTTGCTGTTAACAAGTGTACATGTGGCCTTGCAATAAAGTTTGTTCCTGGCTACTGAAAAATGTAAGACTTGCCAAAGCTTCTTTCAAAGAAATAATATTTCCTAAAATTTTATCGTCATTCTTTCTATTTATTTACAGTATTTGTATCTGAGTTCTCTTGCTGTGAAAAGCAATTTTTAATGGTACTATTATTGGTTCTGAGCTTACAACCTCCATTTCTTATATATAGAAAGTGAAACTAGATTTAATTTAAATAAATAGTCTAGACAAACGGTCAAATGTATCAATCGATGCAGGGGTGACAGTTACCATGGTAACTGTGTGATCCTTACACTGTCACGATAACTGTCATGTCTTTTACGTCCCAAAGCGGGGTGTGAAAAAACATGTCACTAGGCCGCTATATTGTGGGTCACCATATTGTATTGTCTGCATTTGCAATGAGTATGGTGACTACAACTCTTGGATTCTATTCATGCTTTCCATCAGGCAGAGTAGAGTTACTTTGGCAGGCTTTTCATTTGGAAAAAAAAATTAAGTCATTTTATCTGTTGTAATTCTTTCAATTCGGTAGTTGAACGTAACTGTATAGTAAAAAGGCTAGGTTGTTTATTGAACGGTTAATTAAACTAGTTCACTGTGACATATTCATCTGAAAATTTCTAAATAATTCAACGCATGTCTTACTTTGGTAAAATGGGGCTTAATTTTAACATACATTAAGCATTCACAAAGTCTGACTTAATTAAGTCAAAGAGACTGTATGAAGCGAGCTGTATGAGTTGTTAATAATTTACAATATTTACAAGGACAATCAGATAAGCAGTTACCGTCACCATTAATATTTTCGAGATGTGTAAGTAGATAGGTCACTTGTTTGAAAGTTATTTTAAACTTCTAAATATGCTCTTTAAACGATATCTTCGTGGTATGTTGCGGAAGGGCTGAAGTTGTCTACGAGTTTCTCTTAATATCATTATTCAACATGAATTATAATTTACAAAAACTACTACTGTATTCTCATTTCAAGAAATTAACAGTGTGTCGTCACAGAGTTTGAAGGCTTCACTGCTTGCATATCAGATAATATAAGTGTTATAAATTGTCAATGTTAAAACTATGGGTTCAGTCTTTATACAATTGCAATGAGTTTCACTTGACTGGCAACATACATTTAAAGAGGTTATTTCTCTTCAAAACCCATTAAATAAAATACAAAAAATCATTAATTCAATATATATTTTGACTTTTGTATCAAATAAACAATTAATAACTACAAAACATTAATTGGTAATAGTTACAACCTGACTAATTAGTTTCCCGTCTAGTTCACGCGAATCGTTTGAGTGAACGTTTCGTAATTACAACCAAAAGTTTAATGCTACCTGTAAAATTAATATGTAGTTAATAGTAGTGTATATTCTTCTGTGAAAATAAATAAAACCTTAGAAGGATAACCGATTAAGTTGATAGGCCCCTCGGCTACGTTATAGTATGAAGTTATGAGGCCACGATGTGACGAATCATTTTTTGTTATACATTAGCATTAGCAATACCTTTAATTAAAAGTAATCATCATCATATCTTAGGGTATTTAAATTGCTTAATCAATCAATAAGTCAACAAGAGCAAACCTTTAAAAGGAAACGAACAACATTGTATTATATTGCTATTTTTATTTATCTAACATCTTTCAGAGATATGTACGTATTGTAAAGTATTGAGTGTCGACTTGAAAATACGAGCTGTAAACGTATTCAGCCGTTGGCGTATTATTCACATATCATTCCACCACACAATTCACCACAAAGTGAGCCCTACGGCATTACAATTACAATGGTTTAGACAGATACGTAGAAAGGCACAGCAGATTTCACTGATGATATTATGAATGAACCGATTACATTCAAGGATTTGTATATTACAAAATTGTGTCTTTACAAAGTTTTAAAACAAATAAAAGTTATTTATTTTTAACAGTAATGTTATTAAGTGTAATATTCATAACAAAAATAAGTCATTTCATTTTCAAAAACTTGACAAACACGGCACTATTAAGTTATATATTAGTTATTACTAATATATAACTTAATATATACATATTATACATAGAAAACACCCAAACTTCGAAAGAAATGTATACAGATCATACAAATAATTTGATTTAACCACTGAATCGAACCCGGACTTCATAAACATCAGCCCTATACGCTACCACTGCACCACCTAGGCAGATAAATGAATATTTTTTCGTTTTTGTTTACTTATTGATACACACTCAAAACTATTATTGCAGGTCATTAACCCAATGCAATAATGTTGCAAACAAACTTATTAACAATACACAATAAGAGCCTCAAGTGAATTCACTCAGTGAACAAGTCAATTGTATCCGCCATCAGACAAAGTGCCCGTAACGCGCATATGTGTGGCGCCTATTGCAGCAGGTTCTTGCACGCGTTTGGTACTAAAAACGACGGCGCCCGCCATTGTTATTACTAAAATAACGACAACAATACACAAGAAAATTCAGTTCTCTTCCGTATTTACAAATAAGCTGGCTACCAAGAGCATAATAAACGTTTACAACTGTTCTTCAACTAAGTTCGTAGTTGTACTATATGCAAACTAAAGGCATTATCAATGTCTAACGCTGTGCTACTTGGGCCACTTCTGTATCTGCAGGCGACTCCACTGTGTATGAGGACTACACGAAAATCTACTTGTCTTCTAAGATTGCATAAAGCGAGTTTTGTGAAGATTAGTTGCTTAAAGTTGTTTCAAGTGGCTCGTCTAGTATATTGTCCAATTAGTTTCCATATGGGATTGCAGGTAGGTCACTCTCAAATTGTTACAAGACTCTACAAAGGATTACGAGGCGGTAATTGCATATATTTTTATATTATGTCAGAAATATCCAGAGCTTCTTCGTCGTTTTTATGCTCAATAATACTCATTATCCTGAGAATCTTTTTCATTAATATTGTATATTATGGTATTAATTTTTAAATAAATAATTTTACACTATCGTTTTTAAAACAAATTATTATTTTTCCTACCTCAATTATTAAAAAAACGACAACAATTGTTTTAGAATAAGATGCTCGAACGTATCATCAATGAACAATTAGTCCGTTACCTGAAGGATCACTCGTTATTAAGTGATCAGCAATACGGCATCAGACCGAACCGACCACAGGTGGTCTTCTAGCATTCTTCACACACCTTTGGGGTGAGGCTGTGGATGATACTATGATCACCCTACAGCCAAGTTAGCGAATGTTGAGGAAAAACGACAAGAGCTTGTCACTGTGCTCGACCGGGTCCTAGGCCGCATTTCTCAATGGGGGCACGAGAATCTGATCAAGTTCAATGCCAAGAAAACACAGACGTGCGCACTCTCTACCAAAAAGTCTTCGTTTTTTCCCCTCCCACTTTTTAGAACACTCAACTACCAGTGCAGGACAATCTGAGTATCCTGGGTATGAATATTTGCCGGGATCTCAACCGGCGAGAGTATATTGAAAGTGTCATTAAGGCACTATACTGCATTGTGTTCATTCGCAGTGAGCATGGCGACCATCGCTCTCGGATTCTATTCATGCTTTCCTTCAGGCAGAATAGAGTCACCTTGGTAGGTTTCTATAAAAAAATAGAATAAAACATAATTCTTAAATAACATAATTAAAAACATTTTTGATTTATCAATAGTTGCAAAAAAATATGCTTTGGTGCCTGTTGTGTTGGCGTAAAATCCTTTAACGGTTCTTTTTATTTATTGTACTTGTTCAAAATTTTCTGTATTTTACTTACAGTTACCATATGTCTTAATTATTATGAATTGTACATGCTGCTTATGATGCTGATGCTGCATCATCCATTGGCATTTTACTATGAATTGTATTTATCAACGCTTTTTTTAATAGCTAGTGATGTATCAATGAATATTATTTCTGTATTGGGAGAACTTCTTAAAACAAAATACAGCTAAACTCGTAACAAGAGTTTTTGAATGAAACAAATAAACATTGAAATTCATAACGCGAAGTTATGCCATCTGTGATCGATGCAGTTTAGGAAAAGAAATTCTATATCCATAATATGATAATATAATAACAATCTACCATCTACTTTCACACAACTTTATTATTTCAATGACAACAAAAGTCAATTATAAAAAATATATAATATAAATCGGATCTTAAAACAATGAGCTATTAAATGTTATAAAAGCATCTCAACTGATGATATTAGATTACAATTAGGGTGCATTTCAAATTCATGTCAATGAACGCTTTTCATTTTTAAATTCACTCTTTGGTTTTCATATATATAATGCATATTTACATAACTTTTACCCGACTACGGTATGTTATTATTTCAGCCATTTTGATTTCTTGGGGAAGAGCATTCACCAAGAAATCAGTTTCTCCTCACTTAAAGTCTCAATAAACATGATACTTTGTGTGTTAAAATATATGCACGTTATATTTTCTGTCGAACTTAAAAGTCGTACCCAAAGTGTAGTGCAAGATTTCATTTACTTCCACACCACCCTGCGGTATACTGGTAGAGAATGTCCAAAGTATTAAGTCCATCTATTGTACTTTTGTGTATAAAATTATTAAATAGCTAAATAAATCAATATTACAGCACTATTACTAGCTACATACAGAATGATAATGTCGTTAAATTTGTTTTTGCTTGCACTGTTATCACAAGGTATTTTAAATTTATAAAATTGGAATATTTTTTTTCTTTAATTAGAAAGAATTTTAGAAAGATTTTTCTCGTGATTCTATTAAAATTTTAAATGACTTTGTAAAAGAAACATGCAATAAACATTTGTATTTTAAAATATCGTATCCATATCGTTTTGATTAAATAATAATTCTTTATTAAACAGCGTAAATAGATGTCTAATATAAATGATTTATATGTGTGTTGATATTTTATTTATAAAATTCTGAGTTCATATTAATTATGAAATGTTTTTAAAACTTTGCCTCATATTGCATCAATTATATTCAGGAAAATATATTCAAGTAACAATAATACAACATAACATGGGTGTCACTCATAGATTCATTGTGCTGATTTAAATGTTATATTAAATTACTTCATGAATTAACATCATCGATAAGTAATATTTACCTCGAAATCACCTGAACTGATCCTACCACCTAAATCTGTCGATCTGATCAGACCTGTCTGAGCCAGTCAATGTTACCACGGCTTCTGCATGGTGTACCGTGAGTACCTTTTTTTTTTGTTGACGAGGCGGAAAATTCCTTCGGATCTCCTGCTTCTTGGGGTGCAGGAGTAAGGAGTTTGTGATATTCCCACTAAAAAACAGGGACCATATGATTTCAGGTCCCCCCTCAAATTGATGCCATGCCTCATTAGGCCCTACCCCAGGGGAAAAATAATTCTCCCCACAGTTCTGACATAGCGGCGCCAACGTCTTCTTCTCTCGGGATCGGTCCTTGCGAGATCCCGTTTAGCCGTCTCTTTTTGGAGCATAACAACTTCGCAAAAAGAGACCACTGCGCCGCAGTCCTACTCACCCGCTAGCATGGCAGCCACGATTGCCGGTGGGGGTACATTACACCAAATCACACCTCTTTGTTGGTAGAGGCATATTAAATGTCCACTTTTCGCCAGTGCTTGTATCTACCATATTACAAGTACGAGTATATCAGTATATAAATATTTCAGGATTTAAAGCAATTTATAGGTATTATCCCTGTATTTATAAATAATAATAATAATATATATCTTTATTGTACATCAGATTAAATTTATAAGTGACTTAAGCTAAAAAAGTACAAGTGGCGGCCTTATCGCCTATTAGCAATCACTTACAGGCAATCATTTATCACGCTATTTCCCGTAGTTATTTATTGTATACTTGTACACGGAACGCGAAATTATAAAAGTCAGTAGGAATTAGATTTATTTAATTACATCTTTGTTTATTCAAACCAATTATTTTACAAACGTGTTGCCAGAGCGTGAAGATTGTGAAGAAAATTAATTCAGTATACCTACATATGTTATTTACTCATGATATAATCAAAATTTTTCAGCTTTCAGAAAAGATGATAAAAGAAATGTGCAATTCGAATTTAAAACTAAGTTCAAGTAGCAACAGTGTTCTTCCGTACTTAGTAATGACTGAGTACAGAAAATCTTGAATGTTTGATGACAGAAAGTTAATCAAATAGAGTTTAAAATAGTATAATTGTAGAACAACCAAAAGAAAAAAATCGTAATCTACATATCAGCTCTGGTCCCAGTAAAATGATTGAGGATAAGGATGAATATCCCGTATTTTAACCTTTTTGGTTACATTAGAAATTATTGGTTGAAATCAGGTTTCCAACTAAGAAAAAATATTATTTTTTGGCAACCAGCTTCCAAAACCGTATATTGGACCTTTTTTGAAACTCTTTCAATGTATCTTCAACTCCTTTATCACAAATAATTGCCTGGCAACTAACAAGTACCCGTAATACATATTTTTAATCAACACGTGATATATTACACAGTTGATAGAGATAATGTCTTGGCCTTGTACATAAGATACTTGTAAGTAGCTAGGAAAGTTTGTCTAATCAAGGAGCCTGTAGACATATTGAAAGAGTTTCAATAGAAGATGCAATATTCTCTGCTTGAAATCAGTTTCTTATTATTTTTTCTTTATTGGGAACCAGTTTCCCATCATTAGCTTTCAATGTGGCCGAAGGAGTTTTAATAAGGTTTGCATGTATTAACCTGCTAAGAAGCGATATTATTTTAATTCATAATGTCAAAATTCTTTTCGTAACAGTCAGATCCACCAAAGCTTCATGGAATAGAAAAACAATAACATATTTTTTGTAATGTTATTCGTAGAAACGTATTATAATATAAGAATAGATTACTATACAAATTTGTCCTTCAACAACAGTTTCCAAATGAGTCAGCCAAACCTCACAAACTCCACAATTTCAAATGACAAACCGAACAGTTACTGAAATATATATATAACAGGAGGTGTTAGATGAATCACGTGACGCGCCATGGCGACGCGCCGTCGCGACGCCTCTCGTGTAGCGTAGCAACCCTGCATGCGTCCCGTATTAATGACCTCTCGGGTTGGCTGCCCCCTTGGTACTTTGCACACAGATCACTACCAAGAAGCCTTAAGTTTCAATCTAAATTCCATCATGAATACTAAAATTTGAATCGTGGTAAAGCTTTCAGAAACCTGTTGTTAGGAAATTATTATAATTTTATTTTGAACTCTGTACTCAATTTGCTTGCTATTACACTGTAGTACCTATTTTAAGCCTTTTGCACGAAAACAAAGCAACTATCATTAGTTTAGTTACTTTAATAGTTTAGTTTAGTTAGTTACTTAGTAGTTCAGTATTAATAATTCCTTTAAAAGATATTTGGTATTTATAATCTGATTGACCTATATAACCGATGAACATTTGTTTGTTTGATGATGTAAATAGTCCTAGCGGACTAAATATTCTCTTCGACGGAACAATTACAAAAAATAAAATTGCACAAAAAGGTTTCACTAATATAAAATAACGTTATTCTAATCGACAATAAATTATTCATGAACTTAGATTTTCTATATAGTTATCATCCTAAAATGTGACTCACTCTGTTTGTGATGAAAATGTCTTTCCAATTCTAAGGATATGATTCATCATGGGATTAAACAACCCTTACTCTCGTTTAAAGTCTATACAAAAATTTAGACACCATTCTCCACAGAGATTTTATTGAGAGTGCTTAAAATATTCTTTGGTATAGATAACTTCATAAAAAATCTATAATATTATATTATTATAACATTATATTATCTTATTTAAGAATTCCTAACTAAAGTGTAAGTGCAACTTCTCATTCATTTTCACACCACCCGAGGGTATACTGGAAAAGAATGTCTATGGTATTAAATCTGCAATTATACACTCTGTGCGTTAAGTTGTTAAATAAACAATAAGATTAAATGTAACTACTTAGACTTAGACTTTTAATTGGTCATTTATTTCAGATGAAATTATTGTCATCGCTGAAATTGTACTTTATTTAAAGTATTAGAGTAACGTTACAGTTAATCAGTGAAAAATTGGAATTGTTTTTTAATAGAAACAAAAGTGCCTATGAGGAGAAGTGATTACATTAAAATTAAAGTTAGTTCAACTATTTGCGTATAAATGTTTATTTTGTGAACAATCTGCTACACGGAACGTTCCATAATTTACCACAAGTTTACTATAATTGGTAAAGTTCTTAGTATATAATAAGTATAAGAATAGGTTACTACGAGTAATTCTATTTCTTAGGATACTTATCGCAAGCAAAGAAATACGTCCTTTCAATACTATAATCATTCTATAGTATGCAAAAAAATTAAACTGAGACATTTTTTTTGTCTGTGCAGAGATCCCCCCGGATACCACCTGCTGGTAGTTATGTCGGACTTGAACCGACCAAAAACCGCACGCCGTCTCAGGTACCAGTAGTCGGGGAATCAGGTGTACCCTAGAAAGGAAATCCCTGGAACCCTGACGTAACTCGGGCCATCCATCTACGGCTTGCAGATGACCCCTTTTCTGCGACAAAAGAGCGTGTGCTCCGTAGCACTTCCCGCTGCCATCCTGGCCTGCTTCTGCTAGAGTGACGGATAGCCTTACCTGTCACCCCCAGATTTGCGCTTACGGAGGACGGAGATCGTTCTGCGATCTCCGGCGTCCGAGCCGTCTGTGATATCGGACCCGTTCCCAAGCCTGGCGGACCGAGAGGGTTCTAAACCTCTCTCTCTTTCAAACTGAGACACCTGCGTCAAAAAGTTCTTGGTTATCATGAATATAGTAGTTGAAAATTCAGCTGATGAAAGTTATAAAAATATCATGCTATTTTAAAAAAAGAAACTCAATCATTTAAATATGGTACTTATATTAAAGAATATTTAATAGAGGTTAAAACTTAAAATTTCACTATTTATGACTATAATTAATATAAACATTTATTACACAGTCGTCTGTAGCGAAATAAATACATAATCACAGTGATCTGAAAGTTAGGTATTACTTTATATTAAATGTGTCACGGAATCAAAGAACTAGACCGTTAAAGTACATTTACAAGTACATAAAAGAAAATAAAGCACTAATTTCACTTCATTTAAACTTTAATATCAACTAACACTACTCCATCAA
The DNA here is from genome assembly GCA_949316085.1 of Hypercompe scribonia. Lineage (NCBI taxonomy): Eukaryota > Metazoa > Arthropoda > Insecta > Lepidoptera > Erebidae > Hypercompe > Hypercompe scribonia. The sequence continues at coordinate 8,437,024 of OX438981.1, read as the reverse complement.
CACTGACGATTTTGTAACTGTCCGGTTGAGTAACAATATCAGCAGAATACTTCAATTTTTTCAACTCCTTAAAACTAGGGCAGTAACATATTAAGTTGCCCGGGGAACTGTCTCTAAAATTAATGACACAAACAGTCAAAATTATTAATTTTATCATATATCCAAAACGCGTAATACAACATCTTCGATTTTTGGTCGTTTCTTTAGCAAACATGTTTAAAGTATTAAAATCTTCTTTCAACTGAATTTCATGATAGAAATGAATAATATAAGTTAGTTATGCTAACGGCACGTATATTATCAAATAACGTTTCTGATGAAAGCGCTCATTGATTGGTCATAGATTAGATTGCATATATACACATACGTATAATACAATGCTTGGTTTACTTATTAGATAAACTGATTTCATTCAAAATGTTAATTTATGCATTCTAACTGTACTTAACATTTACGCTTCGCGTAGGCTGTTGTATGCTTTGTAGTGTTTATTTGCAGTGAAATTAGTTTCAGAGTGAATATGACAAGGTGAGAAATGAAAATAAAGACACTAGAGTTTGTTGATTGTGACGCTGACAAGTTAAACCAATTCAGTTGGGAACGTAAAGTAGACAGGTGGTCATTTGGTAATAAACCGAATGTAGTTATTAAAAAGCCAGTCCAACTTATTTAGGGGGTCTGCAGTCAAATTGAAGTATAATAATATATATCATATTGGTCGATTAATAGAATGGTCCAGGATTGCACAGTTGTAGTTTTGGCTGTAGGAGGCAAAATATTCTTGAGGCGATATAGTGGTCGCGGGTTTCCAATCACCTTCTGATTCACGAGAGTAATCTCAGCTCGCCAATCGAGAGTTGGGTCAATGTGTAGACCCAGGTCTTTGACTACAGGGCTTAGAGTTATCACTGACCCCTCAAATGCGATCAGCGAGATTGAGGCAGCGTACAATGTCCTCATCGTATATCTGTTGCATGTTATGACCGCCAGGCATTTGCAAACCCTACATTTGCAGACAATCTAAATTTCAACAGTCAGGAATTTATGGATTTTAGATCGTTATTAACTAAGTACCAACAATCGTTATTAATTAAGACCTGATGAGGTTGTCTGGCGGTCAAATTTTTTATCGTTTTGAATATTACACACAAATCATAAATTAATAAAAATTAATAAATAGGTACTGTCAAAAATTGTATGTAATTAGACTTAAAATTAATAGAATGAATGAAGTTATATAACATAGTTCTCATCATAAATTAAGTGCTTCATTATTAATTTTCACAATTTTCCCTACAAACTTCAGTAAAGTTATCAAAAACCATTTGTTCGAAACTGTTAGAAAATTAATTAGACTTTGTTTATTTCTGATATTATAAAATCACAGTAGGTTGCAAAGTTGGCAGTTAATCCCAAATAATCTTGATAATCCAGGGAACGTGTCTCCTCCCTAATGTGACAACAAAGCGGGCTATTAGGCCGACGAGGAATTACCTGGCCATCCCTTTGTTGCGTCCGCAGATTTCGGAGACGTGACACGTGATTTAATACAGAAAAAAGTTAGGAAACAAAAATGGATCGGTACAAGCTACTATTTTGTCTCGTTAGGGTGAAAATTGTCAAGGATTGCGTTTTCTTAATGAGTATGCCTCATCAAACATAACAGGGGATTAGTAGCTTCACTTGGTTTAAGGATTTTAACTATATTTACACTTTTTTACTTAAATTACCTCTAAAACCTAAATGACTCAATCAAAACCCAGTTTGTTATGGTTTAATGTAACAGAAATTTAATTTTAATAATCTTAATTTTAAATTTTAAAATGCAATGTAAATATAAAAGTGATCCACAAAAAAAATAGGTAAGAACAAAAAAGAAAAATATTTTGAATGATGTTGAAATGATGTTTTTGTACGATATTTTACTGATCTACAGGATAGGCCACAAATTAGTTAATATTGGAAAAAATCGTATAAAAAACCAATCGATATACTACAAAAAATATTTATTTACAAGAAAGCTATATATATATAAATATTTATTTATAAGAATTAGTTTTTAAAAAATTACATCGTCTAAGTGACCACCAAGTTTCGACGTTTGCACTCTTCTAAACGAGCACGAAAATTTTTGAATATTCGTCGGTAAAGAGACCGCGAGATCGCTGTCATCTCTTCGCTTATTTTTCTATTAGTTGACGTAGTGTATTTGATTTATTGATGTAGACACGATTCTTCAAATAACCCTAAAAGAAGAAGATAGATCTGGACTTCTGGGTGGCCATGGAATGTCACCTCGTCTGGAAATCAGCTTTTCCGGAAACATGTCTCTGACTACTGGCAGGGACTCATTGAATGTGTGGCAAGTGGTTCCATCTTGTTGAAATCATGTGTTACAATTATGTTCAGTAAAATCCAGTAGTATCAGTACTAACAACTCCCGTAATATTTTCACATATTCAGCGGAATTAGTAGTAACTGAACGGCCGCGAGAATCTTCAAAAAAGTAGGATCCCATGATTCCTTTTGCTGAAATTGCAGCCCATAAAGTACTCTGTCGCTTTAGGTTGATCTTCTATGTGCGGGTAGTACCAGCCTGATCGAGCCAGCCCGTTCCTACTGAGATCAGCTTGACTCTACTACCTATTTCAGTATACAAAAGTAAGTTTTATTTAATAAATAATGTTATGGCGCCATTCGTATACAATCAACCGTTCGGAGTTATGCTGACGCAAACAATTCGCAATTAGCGATCGTCAATCATTGCAACAGTAAATAATAATGATCTTTAGGATAATTTGACACTAAATGACATTTTATTGATGACTTATTTCATGTGTGCAGAGTGATTGTTTTAGGTTTAATATTTTATGTTTTGTTTAGGTTAGCTAATTGATTCGACGTTACATCGCTACAATTTAGGTTTATGGTATTAGTGAGGTTAGCAATGCCTCTTACAAATACTTTTAAAGTGTTTATTGTACTTAACTAAAACTGATGATCACTGTTAAAGTCGATTAATCAGTCGTAGTTTAGAGTGTCTAAACAGTAGATGGTTTGTTTTAATCCGTATAATATTTATTAGTTGCAAATTATTACTTAATACTTTATGGTACATTTCGGAATGTATACGCAATATACTTGTAAAAATACTGCATTGTGTTCAGTATAACCTGTTTTTTTATAAGGACAAATAAAAGTGTTAGATAGTACTACGCAGTACCGGGAAAAAATTAATTTAAATTTTTAGCGCGCATCATATTCGCTTTCGCACACATTTCCCTTTCCCTCATACAGATACTAGAGGTACTCAAAGATCAGTGTGAAGCAGATGTCCCTGAGCGGCAGTAATCACCTACTATCTGGTGGCACATACATATTAATTTCGATAAAGTATCTATTCAGTTACTATTTTTAGCTACGTAAATATTTATCACAACATCAAAAATTCTCATGAAACTATGCCAAGTGGATGAGTAATCTTATGATTTATAAAGTTATTTCTCTTTAAATCACAGTATCTAGACTTATGATTTACAAACTGACAAAAAAAATATACATATATAACAAATTTGGACGCCAGTAACCTTGCACACTTGATGAAAAGCAACAAACAACAACTTTCTTATATTTACAAAGGAGTACGGCTGTCCAAAAGTTTAAGTAAAAAATCTCTCTGGTTCTCGAAACAAAACATATAATGGTATGTTTAAGTCAAAGTACCGCTTTGATCCTTGGTTCAAAGGACGCGTTTAATCTACTTATACCGATTGAGCGGTCCTGAAAATACATACCACATAATAGGAAAACAATGTGGTTTATTTACCTATGACGAAGAACTTACGACAAGATTGAATTTCTCTTTTTCTTAATATTCTAGTATTTTTTAACCATTTTACAAAAGTTATTAAAATTTATAATAATAACAACACGTTTGGCGTGTGTAGTCTCGAGTTTGAATGGGTCGAACAGTGTTATAGAGATTTTAGTATTAAACAAATACGTGCCTCGGAGAGTACGTGAAGCTGTCGGTGCTGCGCTTGATCTCTCCCGGGTCGTGTCGGTCAGCTGTTTCAGCGGATTATGTGAGTGAGAGAAAAGAGAGTGTACCTGTGTTTGCACACATACTTGTGGACTATAAAACTTTGGAAAGTGCTCGAAGGCTTTTTTCGAACTGATTGAGTCATGTCCATTCCTGTATAGGACTACTAGGCGCAGGCAAAAGTTTCATCCACACGTTGTTGACATACCCAAAAGTCGAAAGAAACGATTTGACAGCTTGTTTTCGGTGAGAGTCACCAAGATTTGGAACGATCTGCCTGGGTCTATTTTTCTTGATAAGTTGAAATCTGGAGCCTTTAAGAGTAAAGTGAACAGATTTCTTTTGGATGGGTGTGTACCACTTTCGTCTTCATCTACACTTTCCAGCAGGTGAGATGAAAGTCAAACGCCTACTCCATTACAACTAAAAAAATAAAATATCTCTATCATAGGTGGCTGGTCTCCATCGAGACTGGCCACCGTGGCCAAAATCGGTTTGGAGCACATAAGTATCCTAGTTAACCAAAACTTGAGGAGTGCTATGTCCACTTGTGCACTAAAAGGCTATTAATATGATATGTGGTAGCATTGATAAGAAGAAAAGAGCAAAACTGGCATAGGCTTAGGAAACAAAATGGATAACATAATCTTTGAATGGTTACATATCGTATCAAAGTTTAAACTCGATCGGTGCAGAACTTTATAAGCGAATAAAATTAGCAGTTTTGTATATATTATAGATAAGTTATTTGGCTAAATTACGGTAAAAAAAGAAACATCTGTAGAACCTCAAAACTGTGGTAGCTCAAAAAAGAAACGGACAAGGCAACAAAATATTAGAATTATTCAAAGAATACATATACATATGTCTCTTTATGTGAAACATAACTGTACGGGTATATACTTGGTAAGTTTAAATTTGACAGTATATCAGTTGAACAAAATTGATAGCAACTTTTTGTTACTGTATCTGTTTCATGTATGTTTGTAAATCCTATCGATACAGGATTTATTCATATTGTATGTACATAGTCTACAAAAACCGTTTCATTTCCAATTTTACATCAACTTAACCGTTGCAATGAATTATTAGACATCGTAATTTATCATTATATCCGTGAAGTCAACTACTTAAAAGTCATGTCTTTTAAGTAATTGTGACTACTAAATGTAGCTTTTAAAGAGAATTCTAAGTGTTAATATGAATTTGATTTATTATGGTCGAAGGTGGACAAAATTAATTTTCAGTGATCATTCTTTAGTAAGTATTATCACGCTTACCTCCGGACTAAGACATTAAGGCGCGAGGCTTGTCTTTTAATACTTATTTAGTTAATTTTTTTTTTTGTATTTAGTTCAACCAGTTAAAAAAGGAATGCCGATTTTAAGTGAAATATGACTATTTTATATTTGAAAAGTTGAGTGATATGTTGTGCGTGGTTTTAATATTCTTGATTTTTATTCATTTTATTTCATTATAATTACTACTCTTTCTTTTTACAGAGGTTGCCATTATCACTGATTAGCAACAAATAATTTGTTCAGTGTCATAAATATTAAAAGTTGCCAGGTGAAAAGAGAAAATAGGCAAATAAGAATTTAGCCAATTCCTATTTGAATCAGTAGTTTATATTTTGTCCACGCGTATTAAACATAACACAGGTATGTAGATTTTTATAAAGATTGCTTGATTGCTTAAGACGTAACACCGTAACAAATAAACGAACATAATTCACATTAATATTTATTATATTCGTAAAGCTATTTGTGAGTATAATAATTTACTTCGGTATATTCAGTATAGATGGATTTATATGAATATACAACGAAACAAATGTAATATATTTAGTATTTCACAGGATAGCTTTCAACAAATTATTTCTATTAATGTATGTTTCTTTACTTAGAAATTCAATTCCATTTTTATTTCATTACTTTTCATGCATATCTATGTTACATGAAGAAAAAAATGTTGATACACTTAATTATATAGGGTGAGCTACGAATTAGTTTACATTTGAAAAATCATTTAAAAAACCATTACACATAACGCTAATAGTTGATTATTTTTAAATTACATCGTCTAAATGACCACGATTTCGATGTTTGCACCCTTCTAAGAGATCTCCGAAATTTTCGAATACTCATCGGTAAAGAGACAGTGAAATCGCTGGCATTTCTTCGGCAATTTTTTCTTTCAGTTGATGTAGTTGGTTCATTAATGTAGACACGATTCTTCAAATAATCAAGTAAAAAGAAGTCTGCTGGGAATAGATCTGGACTTCTAGGTGGCCATGGAATGTCGCCTCGTCTGGAAATCAACTTTTCCGTAAACATGTCTATGACCTCACTCATTGGATGTGTGACAAATGGCTCTATCTTGTTGAAACCATGTGTTATAATTGCATTCTATAGCAGCCAGTAAATTCTAGTAGCATGAGTCCCAAGAACAGGTATCATGTTTGCGTGGGATTCAAATGTTAACGAATTCTTGGCCCACCCCATTGTGTGGAGTTACAATGCCATAACAAACAACTCACATTCGCGAAACTCCAACACTTAAATTTCTATAACTTTTACTGTTAACCTTCACAGGGCTCCAATTTAATAAAGTTCAAATTATTCATGAGAGTCCATTTGCTTTTGGCGTAACTTCTAGTTGGGGATTTTTCGATTAGGATCGACAATTGCCAATAAAGCAAAAAATCAGTCTAATGTGCGTGTAGGATTTATATCCAGCCCATGATAAAATACATTTTGCAATTTTATTACGCGTGTAATTAATCTCCCTTGATTCATTTAAAATGAGGTCAAAAAGTACATGTATCGTATCGCATAAAACGCTGATTTATCAACATTTCCCGGGGCAGTTTTCTGCGTTAAAATGACGTCATCATTTACGACAATTTATGCGAGTGATATTTAAAATATAATTTTATTTAATAGTGAAATGTGTATTAAATTATTATTAACAGCAAATTATCACCATCAACCTTTAACAGTCCACTGCTGGATTTAGACTTCACCTTAGAAAAAAAGTTTTGGCCTACTAGACCACGCTGACCAGCCCAATTGGTATAGGATTTATATCAAATTTTCCATCTCATTGTAGTGCTAGGAGCCCTTGTTGTTTATTTCCTCACTCGGTTCTTTCAGGTGAATAAGTATCAAATAGTGTATATATATATGAATATAATAATAAATAGTACATATATATAAAAACTAATAAGAAATATGTAACTGTTAACATCGTTTCAAGAATAGACCTATTTATCATTCTAAACAGTAGTATAGTCATAATTTTTCACCCCTTAAATTAACAATAGTTACTCTTTCACTTTTCAGGAGTAAAATATATACACAAACATATATAAATTGCAACCGCGTTTGGTAACTGCAGTAGCCGTCCCATAACAGGCACTGATGAGGCCATAAACGTGTGGATGGCTGAAAAAATAAAAGCATTTCGTGATTGTCCGCCAGGGGGCGCACTCTCACCACCCGCTGATCTATGGCGTCTCTGGTCATTTAATTGCGGATATCCGAGCCCATTTACAATTTTAAAACAATTTTGCACTTTGTTGCTTTGTAATAGGATCGTCTGGGTATTCAGCTCGTTTGAAATGCTACGTGTATTTAGGTTGCCATGGTAGTGTGAAGTTGACATGATTTACAGATTAACCCTCGTCGAAGTGATTAATTAGTTTCTGGGAATTGCGATATCTGTACTTGTCAGTGTCTGAAGAATGGGTATATTAGTTTCAGATATACATTCCTTTCTCTTCATAATCGGTCTCCCATCACTTAGGATCGTGACTCCTTAAAAAAATCTGTTACGTTTCTCCGACAAATACGGTCCGTTACCTGATGGAGTATCCACGGTGCTGACCGATCTCCAGCTGTTACGACCATCTCTTTGTGCTTCAACCTTTCGTTTCTAATTATAAACAAATCTATCGTCTAACGTTTCCATTTTTTAATGTTATTTTCATTGTTAATGTTTTAGTCTACTATATCTAACATAAAATCTAAATTATTATTTATTCAACATTATAAAATCAAATTAATACTCTTCTAATGTCATAGAACTAATTACTGAACTCTTAAACTCTTAAAAATCATCACAGAAACACATTGTAGTAATAGTCCATTACGTGATAACTAAAACGTAAAAACGTGATATCAAAACGTATTTCAACTAGAACTCCTAGTTATAGATACTAGATATTACTTGAAAGATATTTGTATAATCATCATCATCACCATCATCATTTGTATAATCATCATCTTTTGAAAATAAAAGTGATGTTAAAATATTTTTTTTGTGTTTTGTGAAAAACGGTGGCAAATTGAATAGAATACATTTGTTAAGATTGACGTCTGTTTCATTAATTGTTTCAGTGAAATTCGAGCATTACTGTCTGAAAATTGTTATCTAATCTTCTTTTTTGATATGCAAATATATCATACTTAAATATTGTGATTAAGTTAGTATAAAGTCAGTGAAGATCAAGAAAATATATTTCATAAATCGTCATGATTTTCTCCAATTAAATATTTTGAAATGAAAATTGGACATGCCGCGTATACGACCACAAACAATATTTTTGTAAAAAATATAAAGGGTTTTTAACACAATATCTGACTTTTAAACATAAGTGATCAAGCCCAAAATAAATTTAAGTGCAATATCTAAGAGTCTGTCAGTGACATCTTCGTTCGATGTTAGTTATAATTTTTTTGACTAATGTTATTATATTAATGTTCCGCTTTAATATTACATATATTAACTGACTGCACGGTTGGCATAATGTTTTAAGCAATAACCACGTCGCTCTCTACTACACTGAGTGTTGGGGGTTCAAGCCGCACGTGGGACAACACTTTGTGTTATCCACGAATTGTTGTTCTGAGTCTGGGTGTTCTTTGTGTCTATTTGTTATATCTTTGTAAAGTCCCCCGCGACACAGGATTTCTATATATTCGAAGTGCGAGTGTTGTCTTTAAAAAAAATAAACAAAAATAAAAAGTAGCGGATGAATTGATGGTACGCGATTTTGTCTCAAAACGTTTGAAGTAGAAAGATAACATAAATAAACAAGCTTCTAAGTTAAGACAACAAACTTCTGTTTGAATAGAAGCTCAGTCGTATAGAAGACTGTTCAACTAGCACTAGATAGCATTTGAACCGACAATTTTCGAAAAATAAAAAATGAAACTCAGGCAATAAGAAAATTGCTGCAGTGTAGTGATTCAGCTGGGATGGTACATTAATTCTAGGACGCTGTATAATCCACTAGATAACACAGTGGGAGTTATTAGGAAAGATGTTCGCAGCGGAGTAATCCCAAGTTACGGACACTCTTAAATTATATCACGAAGATGTGAACTAACCAGGAAGGCAACTAAAGTTTAACTAGATGCGTACTAATTTTAAGGTGTCCGATGAAAAACGTGAGCATGGATCATGTCGTATATTTAATTTACATAAAGTGTATTTTTGTAGAAATTTCGTAACTATAAAACGAAACACTGTAGATCTAAGTATGTGGTTAAAAAAAAAAACTAGACAAAAGGTATCATCGTATAAAATTTTTGCAACCGTCAACTGCTCAAAAACACAAATTTTGTTGCAATCGCTGCTTTCCCATTCAAATTTTACTGAAAAAGCGCACAAAAGATAGAAATATATGTAAATTTTCAGCACAACGAAAAATTTGTTTCAATGAGATCTAAAGCCGCGGACGCAAGAATGGCTTTTCAGAATTGAGTGTTCTTTTAAAATACGATTTTATTTTAAGCCATTCAAGTCGTTCGGTATGCAAGTAGTGATTTAACAAACCAACATTCCGAACAAGCATTGTCTATTCAGGTCATGTCCGTACCAACCCTTTCTCCTTTCAGTTCATTTCTTCCCCGAAGTTGTGATTTTATCCCCCCTGTGTAAATGCAATAAAAGATCAATGAAATATCCTCTTAGGCGAATATGAAAAATGTTAAAACTTTTGTTATACATATATGTATAGTTCTTCTTACACGTTCGTGAACATAAAAATGGAATATGATTTGACGAAATGTTCTTGGTTATTGCTTTCTATAATCCTATATAATATGAGTTTGTTTGTTCCTTATACTTTCACACTTAAACTTCTCAAAAAATTTTAAGATACCGTAACCAATGGAAAGATAATTATTAGTGAGCAACTTAAGTTACTTCTTACTGTGATAACAGACACGCACGCGGGTGAAACCGTGGACGTTATCTAGTAATTACGCAAAGTAATACAAAAAAAAATAAAGTTTTTTAATTTAATTATAAAAAATAAAATTATGTATTAAGAACAAAATAGATGATCAAAAAGAGAAGAGAGTGAAAATTGAAAGAGATAGAAAGTTATATCAACACTTAATTAGTTTCCTCAATTTTCCTTTTCAAGTTCTCTTAAAAGTCTCAAAAACTTTGCATTGGGAATGGCATTTCTCTTTTAGAATACTAATTGTAGTCAGAATAATTTTAATTTTAAGCAGAATAATATTTAGCTTTCGTTAATTAATCCGTAGTACGTGAATGTAAATAACAGTTTAATGAAATTTTACGTCCCTGTAAACGCAAAATTCACACGCCACTTTACACATTAAGATTCAAAATTAAAATGTTTTACATATATATATTTTCTTTATCTTTAAAAATCCGAGGATTATTTGGGGTTTCTAGTTCAAATTTTTCAAACAGAGCGACTGACATTGGACTTATGCAATCCTCTTTTTTTAACGCGCTTTTATTAGCTTGGGTTGTTTCTATGTATGTAACGCAATCTTTGAGCTTAATTGTCACCGGTTTCTAAAAATCTGATCAACTTGAAACTTTGCACACGTCTCAAGGACCGATGACAATGCTATAATTTGATAATAGATTTATGAGTTTGTCACAGGCTAAAAAATGAAAAATAAATAAACTATTATTTTTAACGTGTAGTAACCCCATGGGGCTGTCTCTCCACTGGATTTTTCCGGTGGGGTGATGTGTTGGGATCAGACTGACCAAAACCACGTTATGTGGTACTCTGTACCTGGAACATGAGAAATCCGAGGAAAACTGTTATTAAGAGATCCAGACCCCTCTTAGCACCCACCTGCACTGAGGCAGGCACCGGAGGCGATATTTGGCACACGCGGACATCGCCACCTTGCGGTTGGCCACTGTAGTAGATGGAGAGGAAAATCCGTCCCGTCCATCAACACTCAGGGTGGATTACTGGCGGCAAATTGGGTCCGAGTATGATATTCCCCCGGACTTTCTCTGCTGTCTTCTTCTGTGAAATGATGACCAGCTGGAGAGCCTCCATGGTGGTAGAGCCAGCACGTGGAACCTCGTGCTGGGACGACCAACGAGCCATCGTCCCTCAGCGAGCTTCCTCACACTGCTGACGTATGTGTTCGGGTTTCTTCGCAACCCTGAGGACAAACTCAATTCGAAGGTTGAATTGACTGTCAGTATAACTGAGTGCGCTTACATTTCAATAACGATTACCGTCGGTGTTCATGACAATCGGGACCGACGGCTTAACTCCCAGACACGGGTGTGAAATTCCAGGGTATTTATGGTAGTTGAAATTCTTCTTAGCAACCCAGAATGTGGAAACCGGGTTGCTATAGAGAATTACTTGTAAAAAAATTCAATAACGCTTTTTAGCCCGACCCCGGATCGAACACTCTTGATCAGCATTCGCATACGCTAACCGTTAGACTGATTAGTCATCAGTCATCATCATCTATTACTATTACATGTATATATTAATTCTAGTAATACAAAGTAATAAAAACAAAAAACGTTGTATTGCACAAATAGTTTAATCACTAAACACACCTATATTTACTTATTAACATTTTCATAAGCTCTAAGAATTATAATAATCTTATACTTAAAGGAACATGTCGTAGCATACACAAAATAAATAAATATCCCCGAGAGTAGCCCTTTTCTAGTGGAACACTGCGGTCTGACAGAGATATATGAGTGCTCGGCAAAATATACTATACTTTTTTGAACTGAAAATAGAACTCGCACTAATATACGAATATCGCGTATATTCACGTACTTAATGTGCATCGGTTGAAATGAATTGTAGTAAAGTACAGAAAGTATTCTATAATATTTATTTAAAGTTATTGCACATATTGTACAAAGGTGGACTTAATGCCATGGGGTATTCTCTCTCCGTCTTACCTTTAGATGATGCAGACATATGATGCGGTAGTTGCAAAGGTAAAGTATAGAAGTTAGTACAGTAGATAAAATAAAAAATGTTTTAATTAAACGATGACATTAGATATATATATTTAAAGATAACATCCGCATTAGTAATTATTTCTGTGTTCAGAGGGACTTTACAAATATTCAAGAAACGGACGCAGAATACACCTAGACTTAGAACAAAAATTTGTGGATCACACAACATGTTGTCCCAAGTAGGTTTGAACACTCAGCGCAGTAGATAGCGGTGTGACGAGACCGCTTAAATCACTTTTTTTTTGTGTGGAAACCCCCTGTTTTTTTTTTTTTTTTTTTTAACGTGTGGAAACCCCCTCGGGCCGTCACCCCACCGGGGTTTACGGCAGGGTGGTGTGTCGGAATCGGACCGACTAAAACCACACGGTGTGCCACTCTGCGCCTGAGATGGGAGGGATCCGGGAACCGCTGCTATTACGACATCCAGATTCCTCCTAGCGCCTGCCCGCTACCTCGGGCACCATCTGCGGATAAACTCTCTATTTTAGGCGACGTACGGCACACGCGGACGTCGCCTCCTCGCGGCTGACCATTATAGCGGGTGGAGGGGAAAACCCGTCCCGTCCACCCGCGGCCACACTCAAGGCGGCATGAGGCGCTGGTATGCGCGCCTCCGCCGCCCGGCTCCGAGTGGATATCCGGCGGAGTCCGAGTGGATATCGTCCTCCCGGGCCTTCTCCGCCGCCTCCTTCCGCGAAATTACGTCTTCGCAGAAGGTTGCGACCGCGGTAAAACAACTGTCACTACCGGCCATGGAGCGTATGACGGCCGGTAGCGAGAGATCTCCTCCAATAACTGCAGTGAGGACCCCACGCTGCGCCGCCCAGGCGGAACAAACCGCTAGCGTGTGCTGAGCCGAGTCCTCACTGCAGTCGCAGTGGTAACAGGCGGGACTCAATTCCCTCCCGGCGACCGAGTGCAGATACTTCCCGAAGCAACCATGCCCGGAAAGGACCTGCGTCAGTCGGAAGGAAAGGGTCCCGTGCTGCCGCCCCGCCCACTCGGTGATGACCGGCTGGAGAGCCTCCACGAGGGCAAAGCCAGCACGTGGAGTCTCCAACCGGAACGACCAACGAGCCATCGTGGCTCGACGAGCGGCCTCACGCCACTCGCGTATCTCCTCGGGCGGGGGCCGTATGCCGCTACCCGCCCGGAAGTCAGCCGTCCGCCGATAAACTTCGGCGAGCACTTCCGCCTCAAAATCCCACGGGGGAGTTCCGGCCAGGGCGCACGCCGCCTCCGTCGATACGGTGCGGTAACCGCGTATGGCTCTAACCGCCAATATCCTCTGAGGGCGCCAGAGGCGAGCCCTATTCTGGGCGGTCAGAGCCGCCGCCCACACCGGTGCACCATACAGCGCCATTGACCGAACAACCCCCGTGTATAATCGTCTCGTTGCGACGCTGGCTCCACCCAAATTGGGCAAAAGTCGCCCAAGAGCAGAAGCAGCGCCGACCAGCTTTGGAGTAAGCTGTCGGAAGTGCTCGTCGAAGAGCCACCTGCCGTCGAGGATCAGGCCCAGATACTTCATCTGGGCCTTAATCGGTACGAGGACCGAATTGACAACGATAGAGGCACCGGGGCTGGACCACGACGGGGCCCATGAAACAAAAGGGCTTCCGTCTTATCTAGGGCCACCCGTAGACCCAGCGCCTCTATGCGCCCGACCACTAAAGAGACTCCCACGGTGGCCAGGCGCGCCGCCTCTTGAAAGTTCATCCCCCGGGCCGTGACCAATATGTCATCGGCGTAACAAATTACGCCCAGCCCGGGGGGAAGACGACCTCGAAGGGCCCAGTCGTATCCCATATTCCACAGGAGTGGTCCGAGGACGGACCCCTGTAGAACACCGCACGACATGGGCCGCCGCCTCAGAATACCATCTCGGTCCTCGTACACGACGGTACGCTCCTCAAGATAGTCTGCCACAAGCCGCCTCAGGTACTCGGGCACCCCGTGGTAGTGGAGTGCTTCCCTGATGCAGCTAAATGGCAGACTATTAAATGCGTTGGCGATGTCCAACGACACCGCCAACAGCACGCCGCCACAGCTCACCGCCTCTTCGGTAACGGCCCTCAGGCGCAGCACAGCATCGACCGTCGAACGCCCCGCCCGAAAACCAAATTGGGCGTCCGACAGATCGGGGCCCACCTCGCAGAGGTGCCGGACGATGCGGGCAGAGAGTATCCTCTCAAACAGTTTATCCGCCTCGTCCAGCAACACAATGGGCCTATAGGCCGCCACCGAATCGGTAGGCCGTCCCGGCTTCCTTAATAGGACCAGCTTCCCGCTTTTCCAGCACTCAGGGAAGCGTCCGGACGACAAGCTAGCGTCCAAGACCTCCCTGAGGCGGTCCGACATGTGGTCGAGGGTTCGTGCCAATACTCGGGCAGGTATCCCATCTAGCCCAGGGGCGGTGTTCTTAGAGCGAATCCGTAGAACAACCGCCCCCACCTCCGATTCCCTAACGGGCGGAACATTGTCCTCGTTCCCCCCGTCGTCTCCGGCCATGAAGACCATCGACGGGGGTGTGTGATCCACCCGCTGCGGGAAAAGGCCCTCGACCACATCCCGCAGGAAGCTGGGCTGGAGTGTCTCTGTAAGGGGGGGGCCCGACGTGCGGAGCTTTTGTCGCGCCGCACGATAAGGGCGACCCCAGGGGTCACGATCGAGACCCTCCAGCATCTCCTTACGCTTAATTTCCTTGGCGCGGCTGATGGCCAGCTTCAGAGTTTTCCGCGCCTCTCGGTACTCCTCATGAAGCTGGTCTTCCCCGCCTTCTTCGCGGTGTCGCCGCCGACCACGGGTGTAGGACCTCCGGGCACGAGTACAGGCCGCGCGAAGGTCCGCCAACTCCTGGGACCACCAGTAAACTTCCTTCCGTGGAGGCCGACAACCTCGGATGCGGGGCATGGCCGCATCGCAGATCTGCGTAATCGCGTCGCGGAAACGACCAGCCCCCATGTCGACCTCCTCGGTCGGAGCCTGCGGAGACAGCCAAGAGTGAATAATGGCTGCCTCCTCTAGTAGGTCCCTATTCAGTTTGGCTATAGCCCACCGCGGAAAGCTAGAAGAACGCCGCGCCACGTGACCCCTTCTGGGTTCCTGGGAGCGGGAGAGCTCAAATCGGATATAGAGATGATCCGAGAGCGTCTCAACCTCTTCCAGGACACGCCAGTTCCTTACTCGTGCGGCGAGGGCAGGGGTAGCGAACGAAAGGTCCACTATCGACCCTCCCTGCTGTCGCACGCACGTGTTGGTGGAGCCCCTGTTTAGTAAACAGAGGCCCACCGAGGCCGCCCACTCCTCTACGGCCTCGCCCCTAGCGTCCGTCCTGGGGGAACCCCACGCAATGGACTTTGCGTTGAAGTCCCCCAGCACTAAGACGTGCCCAGACGTTAGACGCCGCACCGAGGTTTCCAAGTTGTTAAGGAAAACCTCGAAGTCGTTCAAACTCCGGTTGGGGGAGAAGTATACACCATATACAGTGATCCCCCCCCACTCGGCAGCAACATATCCAGTGCCCTTGTCTCTTAGCGACAAGGGTGGGGAATGAGCCACCGTGGAGCCGACGACTGCCACGGAACCGTCCCGGTCACCCAACCAGTTTGGACGGGGAGGAACGTAGTAGGGTTCCGCGGCTATGGCAACACCGATCGACCACTGTGCCATGGTTTGCAGGAAAAGGTCCTGCGCCGCGGCACAGTGGTTCAGGTTAGTCTGGACAAGGAGGCTGGAGACCTGGGCCATTACTCAACCGTCTCTACAGCCTCCTCCATGGGCGACGGTATAGACGCACGAACGACGTCAGAAGCAGCCTGGGCCGACTGGCTAGCCCCTGACGCCTGCCGAGAACTGCGGGGAGGTTTGCAACCCCCCTGCCCAATCTGGTGATTGGCGGGTTTGTTACCCGCCGCACACGCGGGGCAGTGAGGGGCAGCAGAACAATCTGCCGCCTTGTGCCCCGGTCGACCGCAGCGGAAGCATAGTCCGCTGCAGTCAAAACAACTAACACACTTGGCGCGTGTGTGTCCCGACGCTAGACATTTATAACACCTCATCGGTCTCGGCGCCAGGACTGTGATCCTAGCGTTCACGAAACCGATGAGGAGCTTTCCGGCGTCGCCCAGGACTTTGCCCGATACTACAGGACATTTGACCCACACAGCGCCAAGCCCACCCGGACCCTGGCGGATGGTGCCGACCCGGATGCTATCCGCGCTGCATCCCGTCTTCTCTACAATTGCAGCATGGACATCCTCGAACGTCACCGAGTCGTCCAGGCCCGAAATACGCAGTTCTACGCACTTGGTAGGCCTGACGATCTTCACACCATCCGTGGCCTCGAATATGCCCCGCAGCTTCTCGGCAAACGTGTCTGCCGTCTTTGCGCCTTCAGCCCCAGGGAACTCGAGGACTCGAGCTCCCGTCTGGGCGAGGCGCATTCTGACTCCTGCTGTCCCAAAGTTATTTGTGGCGAGACTGTCCCGAGCCCTCTTGAAAACGGCCGCATAAGACAGCCCCCTATTTGCCGCCTCCGGTGATACTGTAATTACTACAGCCGCAGTTTTAGGCGGCTGTAGTTTCCGTGGCTTCGTCTTTTCGATCACTGCTGCCGGTGGCGACTGCAGAGTCGAGACTGCCTTCTTGGCAGCCCTCCTACCGCGCTTTTGGGATTTTTTACTTCCTCCGACTACCTGCCACTCACAATTCGAGGGAGCAATCGCAGAGGGAGTTGTTGCGGAAACGCCAGGGTTTGGAGTGGGGAGGCGAGGATATACCCTTGGCATGGTTTCCTTCGCTGTAGGCCCAGCCTTCGATGTTGCTGTATGGACCGCTCGTACAGACTTGCGAGTGATCACAGGTGCAGATACCGATACCGCCGCTGCATACGATCTGCGACCAGCCGCAATGGGAGACAGAGTCGGCGTTGATGCGGTCCGTGATCTATCCGCAGCGAGCGGCGGCCTAACAACGGGGGCTGGAGGCAGTCTCGCCTCAAGGCCCGCAAGACGCCGATCCAGCATACGTCCCACCGCCTCCAGAATTTGGCGAAGGTGGGCATCACTTGAGTCGACAGAGGGCGAAGGCCGCCGCGGAGCTGGGCCAGGTTCAGATCCATCCGCCTGCGCCCGAAACTGGGCGAACTGGGTACTCAGTTCAGCTACCTGTCCTGTTAGGCGTTCATTGGCAGCTTGGAGGCGAGCTACATCTCCAATCAGGGTCTCAACTACTCCAGCAATAGTGGAGGAGGAGTCCTTAAGGGCTTTTACGAATTGGCCCTTAAGGTTCGTAGATTTTGTAGCCACCTTGTTTATGATGGCTACAGCCACGTTCGCCCTCTCCTGCATAGACACTGGTGTTTGGCAGGCAGAGCTTTCCAGGTTCGGCTCCTGAAGTTTTAGCAGGAGATCGCCGATCTCCTCCTCCACTACATTTTCACCCTCAACCCTGATCCGTCTATAGGCTTCCGCCTTAGAAAAGACGGAGCCTGACGGAGTAGAGACTGGAGTACGCGACCCCCCTCTGCGGCTACTGGTCACTTTGGTAGGAATCCACTCCTGGGATACGTCGCTATCTTCGTCCATGAAGCGTCCGCGTTTACGACTATCGCGGAGCTCCATGTACATTTGCTCTAATGTGTCAGTCGTTGGACCGGTATTACCATCTGACGGTATGACAGACCTGGAACGCAAGCGTTCCGATCTCCTTACGCTCCCAGGAGTCATATTGACTTCTGGGGTATTTGCTTTTGTTTTATCCTCCTTCTTTTGTTCTTTCCTATTATTAATTTTGTTCATTTGAGTATTTGTTTCCATAATAAAACCCACGAGTGGGGGAGAATTAAAAGTCGACCCGGGCAGAGATCCCCCAATACCCGGGCAAGCGTAAATTTATGCCCAACCGAGGGGTCCGCAGGTGCCTTGGCTGGGAGAGCGCTTGCGACTGAACAACCCATCAGCCATGCATCCCCTGGCCACGCACCAGAACACGGGATTCGGGGTAATTTTTTATAGAGGTTTTCTTCCTCGCAGTCCGGGCGGCTAAGCCAAGACTCTCGCCCCCGATTGGAGTCGCGAGACTCCAACTCGGGACTACGATATGTCGACGGCGGCAGGGAGACTACGTCTCCTGATGCCTGCTCGGTGACAGTGTAAGTGCACACCGAGCCCGTCCTACCTTTTCCACCGCTGAGCGGAGTAACTCCAATCCTACAAAGGATCCCGTCATCGTGATTTTTTACTGAGGTTTTTCTCCTCATTGCCCCGAAGGGCGAAGAACCAACAGAGGATCCGACAGATACGCCCGCTCTGTTTGACCAAGTCTCGGCCGAATTGCCGAAGAAAATGGCTTCCTCTTCGTGCTAGAACATTAGCCGTTGGCAGTGATGAACACCATCGCCAACGTTACCAGGGTGCACCACGTGGAGGTTTTCTAGCCAAGCACCCCGTGTGGAAACCCCCTTGGACCAGGGTTTACGGCGGGGTGGTGTGTCGGAATCGGAATGACTAAAACCACACGGTGTGCCAATTTACACCTGACGTAGGAGGATTCCGGAAACAGCTGCTATTACGGCATCCAAATCACCGCTTAAATCACTAGGCCAACCGCGCAGTCGAATTATTATTATTAATTATGTTACTAAATAATATACAATAACTCGCTGCTAAATATTATGTTTATATAAGAGTCAAAATGCATAAAAAATACAGACACAATACATAAACATACATACGAATATATACAAACTTAATATAATATTATATATAATTACTCAGTCAAGTTCTGTCCTTGTGACGATTCTACCAATTCATTTCGAAGTAGATCGAGTACTTTAGTCTGAAGTGTGTGGTGGTTTGTAGATATCCTGATTTGCAGGAAGTACATTCCACATAACAACTAACATAAAGAAAGTGAAATTCACTTACCATATATGTACATACATACAACACACATAAAAATACATACAAAACTAAATAGTTTTAACGGACTACAGGCAATAAAATAATATATATTTAGTAAAAGTAAAACTTAAGACGACAGAAGCAAACAGCAGCTGTTGGAAAAAACTAAAAATCTTAAAAGATTAAAGAATGTTTTTGACAGGAATTTCTTGCTTTTACTTTTCTTTTAAGAAAACAAACATAGATAACTTGTTTGAATTTATCAGCTCTTAATCTGTATCTTTTTTAAGTGACTACTGATTATTCCTATTGCCTCGATGCTCCAGAGCTTCTCACGGAAATTTATGAATTAAAGCAGATAAGGTAGACTCAAAGGCTACAAATCCTAAAGTTAATTCATTGAATAAGATTAAATAGATAATTCTTTATTATATAAAAGATACAGTATAAGTTAAGTCAGTTATATAAGTCTTTTAATGTATCTAATGAAACGCTTGTTGGTTTTTCATTAGGTTATGGGCCCAGACCCGCATATTTTATAAAAAATCATTAGTTTTTTGTGCTGTGAAATGGTGAGTAGTTACATCGTAAATGTTCCCAAGCTCAAGGGACGTGAGAATTACGATGAATGGGCGTTCGCCGTAGAAAACTTCTTGATTTTGGAAGGCGTCGATATCAACAAGAAAGATGACGACAATGCAGCAACTAGCGTCGAAGATCAGAAGGCAAAAGCGAAGTTAGTAATGACCATCGATTCATCCTTGTACGTGCATATCAAGCGTTCATAAGTAACGACAAAGAAGTATTATAAAACTAGACATATTGCTAAAAAAAATATAAAATTGGCAGCCTTATCGTGATTTGCGATCTCTTTCAGGCAACCACTGTATGGAAAAGGAATTGGGGGTTCAAATTTAAAGTATGATGTGATTAAATAATACTAATTGTTTTATCAACTCATACACATAATGTTACAAGTTTTACACACTACACAAAATAGGAAACATTCAAAACACGGCAATAAGCCAATTTATATTTTGGTTAATTTATTAAACGTGTTTTATCATATCAAAATATCGAATCGAAAATTTACGGCTGGATGAAGAAATTTCCACTTCACGAATTCAATAGCAGAGGGGTGTATCACTGAACCACTCGCAGCTGGTGACTATAGTCAGCGCAATTCAGTTGAAACATTAGACAATTAAAATGGATATGTGTACGTTCAAATTACGCAAATGTTACATGCTCGCATAAAATCTAGAAAACATTACAGGTCACCGCTCTAGTCGTTTGCCCCCCGTTTCAGCCTATTGGCGTCCACTGCTGAACGAAGTCCTCCAACATAAAGCGCCAAGCCTCCCAATCTTGGGCAACACGCATCCATCCGCTGCCAGCCATTTTTTCAAGTCTTTGGTCCATCACGTCGCAGGGCTCTTTGCTCCTAATTCGGTAAAAAAGATTAAGAGTAAGTCAACTTAGATTATTAAAAATATTATATTAATAATGGTTTACTATAACAATCCTATCCTACTAATATTATAAATGTGAAAGGTTGTAGGGATGGATGTTTGGATGTTTGTCACTCTTTCACGCAGAAACTACTCAACAGATTTAAATGAAACTTAACAGTAATATAGCTTGATATAGGAATATGACATCAGAAAATCACATTGTCTACTATTTACCAAAACACCTGATATAAGCGCCTGCAGAGTTGCTAAAAAAACTAGTAATTCTATAATTAGAACTCCTCTTGAAAGCTTGCTTAATTTCATCAAAAGGAGTTGAGAATGTATAATGTATATAGAAGTTCTGGGATTCTATGAATATGGTAGCATGCAAAACTATAGAAAATTGCTGAATTATCGTAATATCGATCGGAAAATAAAGTTTCTCTTCAGACTACTCTTATATTCATCATTTTTATTGTAGAAACTATACAAAAAACGTATTTTAGAAAATTGTTACAGTTATATTGACTCGTAATTTTCAGACCAATCTATTAAATTGTCGATAAGTGCATGTCGTTTATACTTTACGAACTTCTCACATTAGTCACTTAAAAAAGTGGACATCAACTAGTTATAACTGAACAAACAGTTCAGTTCCTAATTTTTAAATTTACGTAAATACACTTGCCTTTATACAAATTTAAATCATAATTTCTAATCGTCAAGTTTTCGAAGTAGTTCAAAAGTTACTGTTTTTAAACTTAGAAAAGAGATTAAATTATTCATAAAATGTCTCAGTTAATGAACGAACACCAAACTTATGATGGTTTTGGAAAAAGTTCGTTTACTGCGAATAGTTAAAGCGAAAAACGTTTTCAAACTGAAGTTTTAACATGTCCAACCGCCTCAAACTAAATTGGACTGTCAAAAAATACAAAAGGGACTCAATCTCCTATTGAAATAACAGAGAACAATATTCGGTCAGCGGTGAAATGTCGCTTCAACCGCGTTTCCCGTTTGTTATGGCTGTGACCCGCTTCCCGATTAATTATGAAGGACTGTCGACAGTCACAGGGTTGGTTTAACCCTTGTGGCTAACGTCAGTTGCACCCGCGTCAAATGATGTTTTATTGCATGTAGAAGTTTTGATTAATATTAAAACTATTAAAACACATTGTTGGCTACTAAGGGCATGGTTTCTTACTTGGGTCTAATTCATTTTCCATTTATTATTTCCAAAATTATTTGAGGTCAGCTACTAGTCTCTCCGAGGCACAGGCGTGAAACACTGCCTAACTTCCATACTCTGGGCTGTTATTGAGAATATATTGTCCGAAAAATCACACTTATCCAGGCTTGGACATCGAACCTGAGACCTCTTGATTGGCAATCGCATACGCTAACCACTAGACCAACTAGGCAGTGAACTTTGGTCTAACTTCGAGTAGAACATACGTCAATTTTATTATTTCTGAACAGGCAGTTTTCACATGACCCTAAACTAAAATTATTTAGTTTAGTCTTCAAACTTAACTTTTACTATCACCAAATTTTATAACTGGCTCTCCTAGTATGTTAATTAATATAAATTGCTTATATTTTAAACTACCAAGTCTTGCAAACTTACCCCGGGCTTTGTAAACTTTTTAAAACATTACGAATACAGACGTAGGCAATTAACGTAGTCCACCTCTTTTGCAAAACAAGAAGTGATAATTAATGTTTTTTAGTGCACACTAACTTCTAAAATCACTGAACGTTACGGTACTGAACATTCAGTTATTTTAGGTGGTGATGGTGACCACCAAATTAGGATACTTTTAAATGAGGGTGCACTGAACTCCAAAACTATGAAATGAATTGTCCGAGTGCAATTAATTATATTTTTAGGAAATCTGGGTTTCGCCAAGTTTAAGTAGAGAGAAAAAGAATCCCATTTGTACTGTATTATAGTTAGCAACAATCTGTACTTATACCCTCTTCTTTTTCTTCTCCGTATTTTGTTGCTTACATACCCACTACAAACCGGTACAACGAAGCCACATTAATATAAGTACAAGTATCTTATATTGTACGTATTGCTTTTAATACTTTAAACCTTACTTTATTGTATACATTATAAAAGCCTTCAATATGGCAAATACCACGTTTAATTTAGTATTTAAACACTTGATAATAATAAATACCTCTTCAGTTAATAAAATTATAGAAGCATAAATATGAATCCTATTAACGCCCGTCACTTATCCAAATTCAATGCTATTGTCTCGTATAAAAACAATATTCGCGTTTAATAATAAACAAATTGTTCAGTCACGCTCGAAATGAGGCTGGATTTAATTTTTCCATGGTGCTGAATAAAGTATAAAAATTCTTATAAAAGTGACAGTAGGCCATAATGTATACTAAAATATACATATGCGAGATTGCCTTTGAGAAAATTCCCTAAATTAACATAAATGAAAATGTGCTCTCGTTTTCTTTATACGAGTATGCTATTTTAACATATTCGGTTTAGTTTCTGAACGTATTTATTTATTTAATCATTGATGTTCAATATGCTAACTGAACAAACATTTTGTAAAATCGGTCAAGAAGTAAAATGTTTTTCAGATGTTAATTAGTTGCAATTTTCAACGGGTGTTGAGTAAAATGTTTTGTTGAGTTTATACGCTTGTATTTTCGGTGTTATTTTAACGTGCATGCAATTAATTTAGGTAAGGTTAGTCTATTTTTAACGTTTATTTTGTTTGTAAGGTCGTTATGACATTTATTGGAAAATTTACGAGATCTAATATTGTTTATAAAGATATACAGCTGACACTTACAAACGAAATTATTCAAAGTATTTAACTATTATTTCTTATATTCTTATCCAGTGATAAATCACGAGATGACAGCATTACAAGGGGATAATTATTTTCTCTCCGATGAATACTGCACATACTATATGTACGAGTATAACTTGCTTTTGCCTGCGGTGCCGTCAGCGTATATAACGGTTATTGCGGTAAATTGTTACCTACGTCCTTTCTCAATAATCAAAGTATCTCCATGCCAAACTACATTACAATCGGTTTAGCAGTTTAGCAGTGAACGCGTAACAGACAGTTACTTTCGCATCCGTACAAATATTATAAACCACATGCAGCTACCAAGCAGGTGCTAATGATGGTACTTTATATAGGTCAATCTTATCGTGATAATTTTTAAACTATTCTTCCAAGTCGTATAGTGTAAAAGAAAAATTTCATCTACATTAAATACTGAAAGCGGTAAATGTATCAATTTGTACAAAACTTTAATAAATACTCTGAGATGTGTTTTGTGAAAAAAGTTTCGAATTAAATTGTGTTTATGGCTCACTATAGAATAAACTGCTTACACATAAAAGGTAGATATAGGCTGTTGGGGACTTCTATTTAGAACTATTTAAGACAAACATTCCCATGTTTAGGTAGCACGCGTCAAGTTAATTCTCAAATGAATACATGAATTTTGCCGACTTACTTGATACATATTGTTATATTATGGTCAAATTACACAAAAACTTAATAAGTTGTAGCTTCTGTGTTATTCTGATGCAGAAATCATATTACTGTAAAGTTTAATCAAGACACATTTTGTAGTTGTTGCGTGAAAGAGTAACTTTCCCTCTCACAAACTTTCGCATTTATAACATTAGTATAGTAACAAATTTTACACGTAAGCTGAGCATATACTTTGGTAACCAGATTGTTGATAAATACTCTTATATATTTCTATAAATTACAGACATAGCTATAAACTATGCTCATCATACAATATTTCGTCCTGAGTGGGAATCAAACCCACAACATCGAGCTTGGCCGTCAGAATCTCTAACCACCAACAGGAGTGAAGAGTTGTGAAATCAATGGATTGTTTATATAAACGCGCTGCTCTTTGGGACTGTCAGATAAATTTACATAAATAATTTAATTTAATATCCGCTAAGAAAGCTTTCGATTCCCGTTCTTTATTTCTAAGGACCGTAGTCTTAAGAAACCGATAAGTCCAGGTAAATACGGATAAAAGTGTAGTGTGAATTTAGCAAGTTAAATAAACAATGTAAATCCTGCAGTTTTGCGAAGCATATAGCGGCTACAAACATCACAAGAAGGCCTATACAGCGTAAGCCATTTTGCTTAAGAAAATACAACATGAGAATCAATAAAGCCACTATGAAACTTTAAAAAAGATTCTAGTGAAAATTGATTTCGCAATTAATAAATAGGACTTGAAACAGTGGATTGTTGAGATATAGCGCAAATATGAAGTGTGTGAATTTTTAACAAGCGCAAGGCACAAGTGAGCCGGGTCGACTTTGCAGGTAACTGATATGAAGGTTCTTGTCACTTATTATCGAGAAATTATGTTTTTTAACACCCCGGTGAGCCTGAAATGATGGCATCACAGTTGTAAATCTTGAGTTACAGATCGCCATGGGTGGGAGTAGTCATTAACCAGATGATTCATCAGTTTCTTTGCAACTCGATCTCATAAACAAAGTAAAAAAAGTAAATGTGTATTGATACGATACCCCTAGTGCAAACTCTGCTTAGTTAGGGACTAGACAGCGTTGGGTGTCTAATGTCCGAAATATTGATTTATTTATTTATTTATAAAAAAGAGTTGAGAGTCAGGATAAATTTGCTGTTTTATTAATTAATTTATATTTATTAATATCCCATTGATACAGGGGTGACAGTTATAGTGGTAACTGTGTAAGCCTTACAATGTCACGATGACTGTCATGCCTTTTACGTCCCCAAGCGAGGTGTGAAAAAGCATCTCGCAAGGCCGCCATAGTGTGGGTCACCACACTGCATTGTCTGCATTTGCAATGAGTATGATGATGCACTTCGTTTATTGATTTACATTCAGAAAATGTTATTGACTTTTTCTGATTATTGATATGTTTGATAACAGACTGGAGTGTAAGAGTTGGGGTTTTAACCCCGTGGTTAGGGAAGCACGTATAGTCGTCGTCCTGCACCTGTTTTCTTCCGAGTCGTGTCGAATAGCCATATCAACGGACTGTAAGAGTCAAGGAACATAGAGCACCTATGTTTGCACACACGCAAGCGTATGAGAGAGAGAGTATGACATGATGAATATGAGAGAGTATGAGAGACTGAGATATTTCTCAGCCTCCGTTAATACTGGCCGCTGTAGCCGAAATACTGGTTAGAAGTATTAGCGAGTTATTTGATATATTCTAAACTGAGTATGTCATTTATGATATTATTTGACATCCTAAATCCATATATATCTGGGAGACAGACACAACAGCTGTTGGAGGGTCGTAAGAAATACCATAAATCAATAAGTGAAGGAGAAATACTATTTGTAAAATCCAATAAATGTGAACAAAATTAAAATGATAAATGATTCACACAAGTAAGAACGCGATCAATTTTCTATTGTAATCGAGTTTTCAAGTGGTTCTCAGAGTTTTCAATAAAAGCGAAGAATATAATATAACGCGTGTCCTTTACTAAGCTCGCTCAGTAAAAAAAATCGTATGCGAACACATTTCTTGACTAGATGGTAGATTTTATTTCTTTATAAAAGACGATTTAAGTGAAATATTTTGTACGTCGGTGTGATTTGACTTTATTACATACATACCAGATTTATATGTAAGGCGTTATATCATCCAGTTAAAGCATAGTAGTGTTAATTACTTAAAGTAGTAAACAAGTTATCTTGTAAGTATTCTTAAGTAATATAAACATCGTTGATGTATTATAGTATACAATTTTGCGTGATCTAATCAGGAATGTGGAGATGCACAGAAGAACCAAGGTCACCGATATTGCCCGTAAAATCATCAAAATGAAGGGGCAGTGGGCGAGCAGGTTATACGCAGAAGGATGGCCGATGAGGCCATTAAGTTCTGGAGTGGTTGGTAGGCCTCTCACAAGGTGGTCCGACGACCTGTTGAGGATCGTGGGAAGCATTTTGATGCGAGCAGTATGCGACCGGCTAATGAAGAGGACCTTGGTGGAGGCCTATGTCCAGTAGTGGATGACACACATTTAAAATTTCCAAAAGCCTCCAAGACCATTTATAAAGCATTGATTTTACTGTCAAGTCCTGAATTTCCTTTTACCCTTATATACTTAGTCTGGCCATAAATACTGTTACACTTAATTATAAAAAAATATTACATTTGAATTTCGAATCTGTCATTTTTATACGATTGTTCATTGTGTTTTCTCATTTTGGCGCCAATACATTGTAAAATATTTTGCGATATTAAAATGGTGTGGGGTGATAAAGAGAACCGAATCGGTGTGATAGCATTACACAAAGTAGGTATGGAGCCAAATGCAATTTTTAAAACTCTCCATACACTTGGTATTAGTAAAATGTTTGTGTACCGGGCTATTAATAGGTACAATGAGACCTCCTCTGTTTGTGACAGAAAAAGATCTGGCCGTCCACGTAGTGTTCGTACGAAAAAGGTGGTCAAAGCAGTAAGGGAAAGAATTCGAAGAAATCCTGTCCGAAAGCAAAAGATTTTATCTCGGGAAATGAAGATAGCACCTAGAACCATGTCGCGTATTTTAAAAGATGACTTAGGACTTGCAGCCTATAAGAGACGCACTGGCCATTTCTTAACTGATAATTTAAAGAAGAATAGGGTGGTAAAATCGAAACAACTACTGAAGCGGTACGCAAAGGGAGGTCACAGAAAAATTTTGTTTACGGATGAGAAAATTTTTACAATTGAGCAACATTTTAACAAACAAAATGACCGTATTTATGCTCAAAGCTCTAAGGAAGCTTCCCAATTAGTCGACAGAGTGCAACGTGGACATTATCCGACTTCAGTGATGGTTTGGTGGGGTGTTAGCTATGAAGGAGTGACTGAGCCATATTTTTGTGAAAAAGGTATCAAAACATCGGCACAAGTGTATCAAGATACCATTCTTGAGAAGGTAGTTAAGCCCCTTAACATCACCATGTTCAATAACCAAGTATGGTCCTTCCAGCAAGACTCGGCGCCGGGTCATAAAGCTCGGTCCACGCAGTCTTGGTTGGAATCGAACGTTTCGGACTTCATCAGAGCTGAAGACTGGCCGTCGTCTAGTCCCGATCTTAATCCGCTGGATTATGATTTGTGGTCAGTTTTAGAGAGTACAGCTTGCTCTAAACGCCATGATAATTTGGAGTCCCTAAAACAATCTATACGATTGGCAGTGAAGAATTTTCCCATGGAAAGAGTGCGTGCTTCTATTGATAACTGGCCTCATCGTTTAAAGGACTGTATTGCAGCCAATGGAGACCACTTCGAATAAGCTTTTTATATTTTTAATTGTTTTATATTTATGTATTAAACTGACACACTGTAAAAGTAATAAATGTTATTTGCAGTTAACAATTTTCTTTTTTCTTTATTACAATATTTATGGCAAGACTAGGTATATATATATTTAAAGTTATAATGTATTGACTAGTATTTATAACAATACAATAGGTCATTGATAGTTAAACTGTGCTCATACTTTTCCTGGTAGCAATTCTTGATATAGTATTTAACATACTTCTAAAAAATAAAATACTAAAAATATTATTCATCGCGTGACTCGTAATTAACTATTGATACTTGGGATAGTAGACTAATTAATTAGCCAGACAGCGGATTAATCTGATTCATCGGATTTATCACGTCTATGGTTGTATTGAATTAATGCCGAATCAATAGTTAGAATGAAAATAAAACTGGTAATTGCGACTGCGCATATAGAAGCAGGAATATATATTAAATAAGTGCTACACTCGCATCAGTAGAATTAAAATAGTGACTGGCAAAATTTGGATATTTAATACTCTACCCATGTTGTACTTTTATACCTTATGGTGTTTGTTGGATTAAGCATATAGACTGTCACCACTACTACGCCTCGCATGGATGTCGTAAGCAGTGACTAACGGATTCAAAATATGCTAGAAAACATCACTGCAAAAAGAGAAGGAAGGACCTCTCTATTAAGGAAAGGCCTATGTCCAGCAGTGGACTATTCAAGGCTGTTGATGACGGCTACTCCTTCAGAGATTGAAACTTGAGATTGTAAAAATAAAAATTAAAAATGAAATTAAGACTAAAATAGCCTCCTTTGAGGACAACTAACTGAATTGTCGGTTTGAATTCTAGATTTGTCAGGCAGAAGAACTTTACTAAGTTATAAGGGAAAATTAATGTACCAGTATGGGGAGTGTTCTTCACTTTGTCTTTATCTTTTTGTAGAGACATATAACATTATTGACTAATATAACGTGATAACACACTATTTACAAATTATTTGTTACCTTCATCAACTACTAAACCTACGAGCTGTGAGGGTCACTATGAAAAGTAAAGTAAAACAAAGAGGGTAAATTAAATAAGAGCCATCTTTGCGTCGCAATGATTCATTGTTAGAGCCCTCAAATCTCGATAGCACACGCAGGGTTGGCTGACCCCTCGTAAACAGAGATTGGGTGAGATGACCAAATTTACTTAGAAGAGAGCACTACAAAAATTTCGCACCAATGTAATATCAAGTACAACGATGTTAATAATTTTCTAAGAATTAT
Organism: Hypercompe scribonia; assembly: GCA_949316085.1. Lineage (NCBI taxonomy): Eukaryota > Metazoa > Arthropoda > Insecta > Lepidoptera > Erebidae > Hypercompe > Hypercompe scribonia. The sequence continues at coordinate 8,407,727 of OX438981.1, read as the reverse complement.
ATGCAATGCATAATAGTACATTCAGTACACTAAAAGTTGCCTGAAAGATATTATTTTTAGGGATAACGCCGCCATTTGTGCATGGTCACTCAACTGATATATTCTCTGTAAAAAATTTGATGTACAATAAAGTTTATTCTATACTATAATCACACACTAGGTAAAAATGGAGACACGTATTTCGACGATAGACGATATATTACGTTTCCTATTATAATACAATAGTAGCTAATACACACACATTAATTGTTGATTATCACTTATAATATCCAACTAATTCATATTTTAAAAATTAAGTATCAAGTACCAGTACCATGTTTTAAAGTATTCGAGACATCCTTTAGAAAAAGACAACCAAAAGTTTTCCGCAGTTGCTTTTTTGTAGTCATGTCAAAATATTGATATTAATTTATTATTTTACATTTTATTATTCATCTTTACAAATACGATTTTTCTGGCATTTGTGTTCTACGAATTGTGTAGCGATGTTTTAAAAAAACAAGTTTGTCATGACAGCATACATAAAACAATAGTAGTTTTACGATATATTACTTGAGCACGCGAGCTTACCATAGTACCGTCATCTCCCATACAAGGGCTTCGACAAACATTGAAGATGAATCATAAAAACGCACAATAGTTTACGACTACAACCAATTTTATTACAAAGCATCCCCTTGCACTTGTTTATACGGTGCGTACGTGTAAGGTGGAAACGAACTTTTGTGCCCGAATATAAATGGATATATAGCACTGAAGTCTTAGTGTGAATTCTTTTAGTTTTCATTAGTAGTACTTATAAGAATATGTGTATATATAATATTTAAAAGATAATATGAATAGAGAATTCCACTAGCGCCTTGACAGACCAGCTGTGCTCAGCGTTAAGTAGGTTTTTGCATGCCTATGTTTAATATGTATGTACCCATGTAAGAACCTTTATCTAAATTGTAAAAACTTCTAATTTTTTATTGTGTTTTGGAAGTAGATGGTTTGATTTATAAAATAATCTAATTAAAAGTAATATTGCGTTTTTTCTGAAACTTATTTCTTCGACCCTTTTTAAAGAGACTTTAAGAAAACGATACAGGTGTTTAACGATACGGTAAAGATAGCTCGTTTACTCATTATATTATCTTCTTTCTCTCTTTAAGAAGTGCTTTTTTAATCTAAAATATGTTTTTACTGTGTCTCAAATATTTTGTTTACATTTTTTTAATTATAAAGAACGAACTTAGCTTAAAACTGGTGTTACATGCTTGTTTCATATTACTTAGTGAATTTGGCAACCAAAACATCTGTAATGCCCACATGTGAGAGTGTATAGCTTTGCTCATTTAAGATCTAGCTAGATCTTATTTAAACAAAATAGAGATCTAATGTTTTTAAGACTTAATAAATCAAACCAATGTAAAAAATATACATTTCACATCATTTTCATAAACCTTACATTGGCTTTCATTACTTAATAAAATTATTCTCACTGAATAAATATAATTTCGGATACAACGTTATAAGGATTAGAGGCACATAAATACGTAAAACGTTCCTATTTTACATTGTTACGGTTGGCGAACAACACCCTTTCGTAAGTGGTAATCCTTAGTAATGCCACCAAAACGGCGGTGGAAGTAAAGGGTTCCGTACAACTTAATTCCAATAAAACTGAAAACGTGCGACGAATTGGGATCACAAATGTTAGGCATGGATCTATTTTTTCAGTGAGACCAGACGACGGTCTGATATCCTTTGTCTTGCGGATAAGGGTTTCGAGATGAAGTTTCATTTTGACTGAGGTAGGAAATTAGAAAGTAATGGAAATAGACACTTTTTCTGTGCATAAACAGAGAATTTTATAGACATTTAGTGTTTACTATTATTTTAAACTTCATGTTATATAGATATATGTAAATATTGAAAATTTCTTTAACTCTAGGAAATCAACATAGTAACGAAGAACGTTTTCTTTGTGGTTTTAATAGTTATGATCGGAACTAAAATGTTCTTACGATACTTATCAACATATACGATACGATATTTATCAACTTTTTAGTTTAACAGTGCTGATGTGGTTCCGAATTTTGCAAATTTGTCAATTTGTTACACAATTTTCAAAAATATAGCGGATATTCCTCAGTTGAAACTACTTAACTTTCTTAAAAGAAATATATGTATATTTTGGATAGATCAATTTAATTTATCATTCATCAATATTTAATTTGTTTTCATTTAAGCAATCTACTAACTTATATTTTTTTGCAATGTTTTGAAAGGAAAAGTAATGCTTTATTAGACGGTGATGATGATTTAGAAGACCTACAATAATATCTTCCTATAGCTAACCTCAAAAAATATGTAAAAAAGTTACCTTATATGTTTAAAGTATACCTCATTACAATAGTTTAAATAAAAGGTATTTCATTCATTCAAATTGCTTAAGAGTAATTACTATACAAAAGTTTCGTTTATAATAAAGTTTGGAATACAAAAATAGAGTTAGAGAGAGAAGGTCGGGTTAAAAGCTTATTATCTGACGCAAAATGTAAAATACATAGTATTATTCTCACAACGTCTCACGGAAATGACAAACAAAAAATAAAAAGTGTAGAATATTTCTTTCAAAATATCACACTGATAGCTCTCTTCCAGCCTCGTAGGGATGCAGTAATGAAATGCCATCGAACGTGTGTCCCCCTCCAAAGATACGACGACAGAATACTGATACAAAAATGCTTTCGTTCAACGCATGCTACTCAGCTGTCAACAAAATAAAATGCTGTACATATATTTATAGGCAACATGATTCATGGGTTCCGTAACAGTATGATGATATTTTGCGTTGGCGTCATGAATTGACTCAATTTAAAACAATTAACTTCATAAAAGAGCATCACCGACTTCAAAGTACTTGAAACAAAATTAATTGTATGTAGTAATCTTTATTCTTCATATTAAAATGTGACTAGCCTAGATAGGAGCCTATTAAATATTTAAAAGACTTGAAATCAGTTTATATAATAATGCACAGAAATATGTACGACACATAGAAATAAAATGACAAACAGAAAATCATATTTAGCTAAATTGAAATTCTATTTAATAAATAAAATAAATACGATTTGAAAAAACTAAAAAAACACGCATCTTAAAAATACTTTCTTGCATTTGAAAAATATTCAATCTACATTTATTATTAGAGTTGAATTTCTAGTAATAAACATAATTAAGAGCGACCGTTGAGGCCAGTAAGCCTAATTTGTTTTTTTTTTGTCGAATGTATCCTGTCTTAATTTCTTCTGTACTACAAAAACCCATTTCCTACCTTTATGGACTATTTCTTATTAAATGCAATCTAATTAAAAGTTACCTTTTTTTAGTTAAAAAAAAAATATATTCATCGAGTAGAAAAATGAATTTTGTGCAAACATTTATTTTTATGAATGACTTTAAAAGGGCAAAAAAAAATAGTTGAAGAATATAACATTTCGTGTATTACTAGAACTACTTAACGAAATATATAGATACAATTCTAGCCTCGGTCCTGGGTCATTAGAAAATAGTTCTTAATCGTGTCTATGGCGTCCCATTTCATCAGAAAAAGAAGTTATTGAAATACATACATAAATACTCAGAGACTAAAGAACTAAGATAGTTATATTGAAGACCTTATTAATACCCTCATTGTCATTTTAATATTATGTAAAGCCTTATCCCTTGAAGTCATTCTAAAAATAGCATCGTATCTTGAAGAAAATATGAGGGTAGATTTTTTATTATGTTAAACCGTAACAAGTATTGTCGCCCAATATATGCATACATAGATTTACGTTTGCCTTATCTCCACTTTTACCTTTATAAGTATATACGTAAGAAGGTTTTAGAGCCCATCACACACAAGCCCCATTAACCCAGTGTACCCTAATAACTACTTAGGTAGGAAAAGAAAGTAACAAGCTCTATTTTTTATTCAATCCCTGCTTAGTGAAACTTTGTTCTCGGTAAACCTTAAATTAAAAGTGTTGAGCTTAAATGAACCTTAACAGATTTAAAAGTAAGGTTGAAGTTTCGTTTGTTTATCTTTTGAATCTAAAGGGCTAGGAATTGTTTAGTCAGGTAGCCCAGTTAAGTACTCAAATTTGTTTATTGAGGTATACTTACTGGATGGTTCGACAAGGTAATTGGTATTATAATATACATAATACAGCGCGTATCCTAGAAGAAGCAGGGATAATTTCGTCCGACTATCGTAGTGTGAAGTGTGCCTGTTGTTGTCAGGTTTTAAAAGCTAACTATGAGCAAATTAGAAGTAAGTATAAAAAGGAAATAGATTAAGAAAAATATGTGTTGTAAGGAATTATAATGATAATGGATTCGGGAATGTAATGAAAACAAATATAAAATTTTTACAAAACCTTAAACACATGAATAAATACTTTCGGTTTAAATATTATATATGTATGTGTGTATGATAGACAACTATTAAAGTGTCATAATTTCAAAAACTATCTAAAAGATCAATAGAAAACCATGAACAGCCATTATTGAATATATAATAACGTGATAACTGTGTGAGCCTTACACTGTCACGATGACTGTCATGCCTTTTACATTCCCAAGCGGGGCGTGAAAAAGCATCTCACTAGGCTGCCATAGTGTGTCACCACACTGCATTGTCTGTATTTGCAATGAGTATGGTGACCGCAACTCTTGGATTCTATTCATGCTTTCCATCAGGTACAGTAGAGTCACTTTGGCAGGCTCTTAATATAGAAATAAAATATAGTATGTGCACTAAGGTCTAGTAAAACATTCTGAGACTTTTTTGCCTATTTCGTCACTGAAACTATAGTAAGGTAATAAGAAAAATCAACGGTTTAAAAAAAATAATAGAAAAGTAAGCGAATACCATAAAAATATTATTTTATTTCTGTCATCAAATATGAAACTAATACACTGTAAATAAAGTGAACAAGGAACGCTAATCAAAGGACGCACGAACGGCGTTTGACAAAAAGAAAATGATGCAGGTCTAAACGACAGAATTGAAGGGACCTTACAACGAGTTCTGCAAATAAAAATCCCGAGTAGAATTTACACTTACGTCATAAACTGCGACTAGCTTCGAAAAAGCAGTGACACTATTTATTATACGAAAACACATGTAATTTTAGCGATTTTTTTTTATCAGTACGTCTTGGCCTAACTAGTTAATGTTTAAAAAAATTTAATTTCCAATTAATATAAGGTGCTTCTGAAGATTTCAAGTTTTGATCTTTAGTATTTACATGTTAGGATAAAGATAGATTTAGCTATAATATTTAATCAATTTTTGAACTTATTTACGGCATATACAGCACGAATATCTTATAAAACGTTAAAAGTATATTTGCAACACTCTTGAAATAAAAATATTTAAAAAAATGTCCCAGTGTATATTGGAAAAGTTTATTACATAAAAAATAATAATAACTCCAAATAAGACGTTCACTACTTTTTCAATTCAGAAGGTTCTAGTCAGTACGAGTACTCATATAAATTCAGGATAGAATAATGTAGTCCATCTTCTGATCTTATTTATTTTAACAGTTGTAAATTGTTCAATATGAGTCCTAGAGTTCTATAATACTGATAAGGTTAATTATACATTATTTCATACAACCTATTGTTCTCTATAGTTAATTTATTTCTAGAGAAATAATTTAATAATCGCAGCATAAATGTTCACATATTGTGATTCGTAACGAATTTTCAGTTGTAACCTTTTGTTAATACAACTTGTAATCCACCGGCAAGTATGTGTTTCTATTGAAAAATAAGCTTTAACATAGATTACAATTAAGTTTTGAACATTTGGTGAAAAAAATCAATAGTTTTAGTGCAACTAAGTGAAACTTTGCTTAGGAAGGTAACGAAATAAAAGTATTCGTTAATGATGATGACAAAATGAAAAAAAAATGACTGAATTGTTTTTTTATCTTTATTGATTACATAAAAATGTGCTCGTTTTTAATCAAACATGATTATGCCAGTCTCATTATATCTTATAAGAATTACTTACATGAGACAAGGTATTTTTTTAAATTTAAATTTTTGCTGTATGATATTTATAAGTAGGTAATGGTACACAATTATTTATTATTAAATAGTAAAATTGACAATGCAAGTACGTTAACCCCTTGTATATTATAGGTACCAAACAACTATACCTGGCTACGCTCGTGCCGTCTCCTCGTTGCGCCACGGGTACAATACACGAACGTATTCGCTCCCACTAGTCAGGCAGTCTGCTCAACTCTCTATTTGCTAGTATCCGAATGTCGAGATATTCTATACCAAATTCAATAGTTTTTCAATTTTCGTATACTCTTCCTAAGTGATAGGTTGTAATATGCGTATATATGTATGTATGTATATGTACATAAGTATTTATTATTATATCTATAACATTGTAACGTTGTCACGGTTCGCTGCGTAAATTGTAAGTGCAGTGACCTGTTGAATAAAATAAAAAATAAATAAAGTACAAAATTTTTGAAATAAATTGTTTCATCGAAAAATAAATACTGCGCATTTAATACACAGTATTTTGTTTTCGGGGATTAGTTCCGGCATTTCTTTAGTTAACCTATTGCAGTGGGCGTTTATCATCTGAAGGATATAAAGAGCTGTCATAATAAAATATCTCACTTACGAAGCTCCCACGTGATATGGGTTGACGTTATAATAACATACATCTTCTTGGGACTAACCAACCGGTGGGATATGAACACATACGTTAAAACTGACCCATTTTTTTTATTACATTTTCTTGTAGAAACAATATTTAGTTTGAATTGAATTAGATCAAGAATGCCGGTAATTTTGGAAATTTCGAAGGTATTTAATGTGTATTTTTAACTAAAAAGTGAGGTTAATTAGACAGTTTATGTATAGTTTGGTTTATTTGTATATTCTAAAGATTATAAATAAATTAGGCAATTGTAGAAAGCAACAGTTTTAAATTTATAACAGTATCTTGCTCCAAAATGACACAAAATATAGGTTAAAGTTCATATTTAAACATGATGCAGACAAGATGTTTCCTAAAATAATCTTAAAGTTCGATAATAAAAAAAATAAAAAAAACCTGAACACCTGAGAACTTTTCGAAATTAATATATATGTAAAATGTTCTTAATTGCAAATAAAATTACAAAAAAATTAAATTTAAAAAATAATCTAAAAGTTTGAACAAGTTCTACGGCTGAAAGAAAATTTATCTCCATATTAATACTTTAGTTCATATTCAACTTTAACATTTAACGACAAATACTTACTTACTACTTATATTATACTTATATACTTACATATATAGTATGTTAGTATATAATATATATATATATATATATATATATATATATTATAGTATATATAATATATATATATATATATATATTATATATATATATAGTATATAATATATATATATATATATATATATATATATATATTATATACTATACATAAACTGTCACACATACTTATATTGTATTCAGAATTTTAATATTGATTTTAAGACTGGCACGTTTTGATTACTGTGACACAAATAATGCCGTAAATATTTATTATACACCACTAAATTATATTTTTAGGACTGAAGTGACTAAAATCTATATGCCATAAATATATTCCCATAGATGTCACGAATCAATGTTACCACGCAATGGTACTTCATACATCTATCGTTTTCACTGTATGTCGGTTTTAAGTTTCATTTATAATCTTCAGCATATATAACTAAACCAAACCATATATGTCTAATTAATCTTACTTTTTAGTTAAAAATGTACTTAAAATATCTTCGGACATTTCGGAATTATAATATAATGGCAGAAATTCAATTCAAACTATTCTAATCAAGACGAAAAATATGAAAGGTTGTACGACGTCTACATCTGAGGATGTTATAGAAATTAATAAAGTAAGAGTCCCTTTATGATTGATCTAATGATCTTTGACAACTGTTTTTATTCTTCGTTTTTATTTTTATACATCAAGCCTACTTCACCTCAGGTGTGTATTAACCCTTAGTTGCTGGCGAGTTATTTAAAAATGATGATTTTTATCAACTGTTAAGAAATAAATGATTCAAGTAACAAGATTGTGAAGATAACAGCAGTGTTGCAGTAAAATTTTGCAGATCTATCAAGTGATCTGATATTTAATTTAAAGAAATATTCCACCATGTTCGCTAAAGTGATATCACCCTTGTAAATGAAATACCTATTTCAACTTAGTCAAAATGCCAGTATATAGCAATCTTATTCCTATTATATACTGGAAAAGATGTGGAATCCAATTAGTTACTTTTTTGCGTTAATTGGATACTCGGAAGCGTAAATGAGTACTAATCTAACCAATAAATCACTCAATGCCTCTTCGTAATAGAAACAACCACCCACGATTATATTATCTTGAAACGAGATGTGAATTGAATTTCGTCAATCGTTAAAGCAAATGTTAGAACTTCTCATCTACAAGTACTTACTGCACTGGCAATTCAGGCAGCATAAACTACCCAGATGTAATTTACATTGCTTTAAAAAATCTTGTAATATCCTGAAAAAAAAATCAATCAAAAAGGTTAATCAAAAAGAGGTTCTTACACTATTATTTCTATAGAACTCCCTCAGGTGAAGACACAGTACAACTTTTCATATTTTTCTTCCAGATTAGAATTATAACAAACATTTTATATAATGTTTACATAACTTTTGTTCAAAATCTTACTTCGAAATTACTGTGCTGATATTAAATTAGCCAATGAATTACGAACAAACTGAGTAACTCCAATTAAGCGTATTAGATAAGAGTAGAAATTAATTAGCGAAAACGAATCGGTCATAAATTTAGTTGAAGCGGATGTTAAATTCTCCACGAGTTCGAAATTTCTCGCTTTCGACCGACATTTGTAATTAATTTACAAGGGTTTGTTGTTTTCTTAGTATTAAGAATTGTAATCGGAATTATCGTAATTGAGTAAATAAACCACCGCCTACCTTCTGAATAAATAATTTATTGTAATTTAAGATGTTGAAAAAGTTTACACTTTTTATAATCAACGTAATGATACAAAATGTATTAACATAATTATGACACCGTAATCAATTAATCACCGACCTCAGCTGAACAAGGGTTTCTCTAAGTTATCTGTTTCAGTATTTATATATTTAAACCACAGATTTGTTAAAATATAGTTAGAATGAAGTTTCAAATGCAAAATTATTTAATTAGCATCATTCATTTTCTTTCATTTTCACTTTAGCTGTCATCTTACGTTTAGCCTTATTATTTTTTTTTTATTTTCTTCATTTGTGCTAAATACAAAAAAGAATGTTGAAAAACCTAAAAAAATTCAATACTTTTTTGATAAGGTCGCAACAGACAATAATTTAGAAGTAGTTAGCCTACTAGTACCCACTTAGCTAACAATTTACAAACTAGTACGTATCATGGTAATATCTGCCATTATCATTATTTAAATTTTATACCCAGGTTTCAGATGTCTTAAAATTATAAAGTTTTGTAAGACACAATTTGCCCGCAGACTGCCATTTTTATGTCTCATCTCTTTTTCAAGATGGCACTCTAGGTGCAATGTTATCAAAACTATGTAATATATTAAATATTTCTATAAATAAAGAACACGTGATTCTAATGTGATGAAACGTAGGTAATAACTACTCCGCTACTTGCAATTGTGTTTAATAAGATGACAGTACTACATTATTGTCTAGTAACGTGACTACATAATAAGACAATCCTTGACGTACTATTTATTAGTGCTCTCATAAAACTATAACGGCCAATTTCCCAATTATCTATGTAAATGTTACGTAGCCCCAATAAATATGAGTCAGAACCTGGCATTCCCGTCGATGACTTTATCTGTTGACTCATTCACTGATAAATCTTCTGAAGAAACACTCATAGATTTTATAAAACAGTAAAAGATTCAGGGTAAGTCTGATTTATTTCTTAATAAGGATTTCGTTTCAATTGTAGCTATGGCTCACATATAGCCTAAAATCATGTTTTGTGCTACATTGAGTATTGGTAAAAATATTTTCTTTACTGCAGCACCACAGCACGTGTTGAATTGATTTATGAATAATACATTTTCCATAAAATAAATGAGGATCGAGCTCGTGAACGTTTTTCGGCTGAGATCATGATGATGAATTGAGGGTGTTAGTGTACCTTTGTGTGGACAGTGACGACGAAAATAATAATAATAGCTTCATACATCTCACACATGGCAGTCTAATCCCAAACTAAGTAGAACCTGTACCATGGTAACTACCTGCTGATAAACATACTTATACATATATTTGTAAATACGAATCGAATCCACATCCTCCGGGTGAGCAGTCAGTCACTAACTGCCAGAGCAACCTGGCTTCGACAATTATGATTTAAGACATTATTACATTAAATACTTGCCCTCGGTTGATAATAATGGACATAATATACAACTAGCACGTACTTTAATAATTAAAAACATTTCTAAAACGATATGGAACTATAACGAAATTGAATACTTGAAAATATTACTTTGTTGTTATAATGATGTTTTGGTTACAAATTGCTAAAGTTCTTGAATACTATTATGTATCGACCAGTTTTGAAAACCATTTTATGCGTGTTTTACGGACCAAGTGATTAAAATAGCGTTATCAATAATGTACTAACTAAAAACCCAACATGAATTGTAATCGTCATCATTAAAAAGTATCAAAAAGACAAATTATTATCTGCATTATATTTATAGTGTTACTGAATCGTTGAGCAGAGTAATACTACCATGTTTTGTTTTATTAGAAATGATGGAACGTGTCTGACGCATTAAGAATTTGTCATGTGATGTCATCACCTCTATTCATGTTATGGTTGTCCTAAAAGCCGACAAGGGAGCAAATTCTGCAGGAAAACAGCACTTCAAAGATAAAAAAACTTAAAACGAATAATATACCAACCCGTCAAATACAGCCTGGTGTAGTAGACCTAAACCTCCTTTTTAAGCAGAGGTCCAGGTCCAGCTCTGGACTATTAAAGGCTGTTTACTGTTACAAATATGTGCATTATACCAAAACAAAACTGAATATTTAACTTTTTAACCTTAACTGCTCTATACTTTACGTTTAGTTTGTTTTTAAAATAATCATGTTTTAATTCTGAAATATTAAAAGCAGACTTTCTTAATTAACCATCTTAAACTATTTGACCTAACGCTATTTGAAGAAAATCGACAAGACACGATGTGGCTTGCACCATTTTATGCCTCTATGTCAAAAATATACTTTTAACACTTCTTACTACTCGTAAACAGATTTTCTAATCTGCATATAAGAGCTCTGTTAGCTGCTAAATTTGCTCATAATTCGAATGGACCATTCATTTTAAATTGCCTATTATCACTATGTTAATCTGTGTTTTTATTTAACGTATTTACGTAAAGTGCTGTGTATTTGTTTGCCCTCTAAAATACGTTAAGGGGATAACGCAATAAGTGGGTTAGTTAACAAGTGTCATACAGTGGATGTTGTTAATTTATCTGATGTATTGCTGTAGTCACCTCTTATATCACCACAGGACGACACAAAGAAACGAGAATGATTACAAAATAACTTGACACCAACCCGTAATTCAACCCATAGGTTTTATTATCACGCAAAGATTATCCTAACTAATACAACAAATGCGCATGTGAATTTATTTTTTTTGTTAGTTACACACCTAAACTATTAAGTCTATTTTGATAATTTTTTCACCACTGGAAAGCTGTGTATCAACGAGTATATCACAGAGTATTTTTTATCATGATTACCGACATACACGCGGGTAAAGCTGTGGGTAAAAGGTATTACACAAAAGTATCAGGAACAGTCATTTTGTATGTATCACTGCCAATTTTAACTGTTAAAAAATAATCATAATAACTTGGCACATCTTACAGAAAGCCGTCTGATTCCAAATTATAGTTATTCAGAGACTGTGCTATGGTAATCAAACTGCCCTGTGGATGTGGTCTTCTGGGAAGACGTAATTTCGCAGAAGGAGGTGGCGGAGAGGGCCTGGAAGGAGAAGACTTACACTCGTACCCAACTTGCTGTCCGTGAAACAGATGGCGGATGCACACTTACCAAGCGCCTAATACCGCCCTGAGTGTGGCCGCAGGTGAACGGGACGGGTTTTCCCCTTCATCTACTATAGTAGCCAGCCGCGAGGACGTCCGCGTGTACCGTATGTCGCCTGGAAGGGATATGGATTGGTTTATAACAGCAGCTTCCATATCGTTTGGTTTTAGTCGGTCTAATTCCGACACACCATCCCGCTGCCAACCTCGATGAGGCGGCGGCCCGTGGGGGATTCCCACAAAAGCTGCTAAAGATACAGAATAAATCATCATGCTCATCACACAATTATTTGACCTGGGTGGGTATTGAATCCACGACCTCCAGGTTAACAGTTACTAACCACTAGACCAAAAGACTTATCAAATAAAATAGACAAAGTATTTGACGATAGTCACTCATATTTGAATGTGATTGTACTTGGTATACGTTATAAATAGGTATTCATATTTTTCCTTGAATTAAGATTTTAGATGTTTTAAGTACTTACCATCCTTAGTTATTTAAATTACATATTAAACGGTAAACTATATGCTCTATATCTGAGGTAATGGAACAATATGTAGTCCAAAAACATGTGGTCCAGTGATTTGTTATTTGGATGAACGGACCAAATTACTGAAATATAATTCGATCAAAAGCTTGTTTAATGAACTGTTTACTAACAGTGCATACACTATCATTGTGATTAATTACTAATTTCTATCCACGATATAAAATCCTGGGCTCAAATTACACAAGTTTTTTATCTGTCAGGGGCTAGCAACTTCGATATGCACCCCATACAATAGTGCCTCATAAGATTTGTGAGTACAATAAAATGCATAAGGAATATTTTACTGTTTTGTCAGAATTTTTATAGTGACTATGATTTAGTGGTAAACGATTCAGGGGTTGAACGACATCCATTATTTTCGATTTAACGCTTGAATTCGTACAACTTCCTGACTTATTTCTTTTTACAGATATGTCTTATATTTAGTTCAATACCCACTAATATTATAAATGTGAAAGTAACTCTATCTATAACACTTTCTGTCTCTCATCTGAACCAATTTCAATGAAAGATTAGAAGTATCTACTTTGATTTTTGAGGCAGAACACAAGCTACTTTTTATGGTGATAACCTACATAAACGCGTGCTGAGCCACTGGTAAACGTAATCATTAGCACAAGGCAATACTGATAAAGATCCTAACGATTGTCAATCAATATTATCTTTATATTTTATCTTTTCTTCTGGATGGGCGTGTATCACCTTCGTCTTCATCTACACTTTCCATTAGGTGAGACGAAAGACAAATGCTTATTGCATTTCAAATATAAAAAAAAAATCAACCTATCGCCACTGCTGAACTGATCCCGGTCTTGGGTAATTCGCATCCATCCGCTACCAGTCACCTTCTTCAAGTCGTCGGTCCATCGCGCCGCACGTTTACTCAATCGTGGTACCACTCTAGTACACTTCGGCTCCAGCGATTGTCAGTAACGATTGTCAGTAACTTATTAATAACTAACTAAATCAAGATATAACTATTCACAGCGTCATCCTAACTATCTAATACTTGACTACCTTAATAAAATTTTGAAAGACCTAGATTTTAAATAAGGTTAATCTTAATAAAACATGTGTTCTACTTTATCCATTTTAAAATATTCACGAAAGTAATCTGCAAGATCTAGGGGTATAAACATTTGTGTCAGTGAATCTGTTTTGCTTGGTGTTATTCAAACACTACGAGGTATTCAAACTACAACATCCAAAGGTATACTTAAACATGAATTTAAAGAAAGCTTTTATTTATATCTTCTGGTTTTGCGACACAGCCTAGTCCTATCAAAGCGAACTTCAGGATATTTTTCTAGAAATTTTAGTTGTATACGAAATGTAGAAACGTATTTTGTTACGCTGCGGTCGGTGCTACCCAAGGACTGTTTTAGTGAATGTCATATTTATTGTATTTATATACATTTTTATTTCTTATTATCTTTTATGCTACCTTGTTTCAAGATTGCTTTTATCTTTTGATATTTATATGCCTCTTACGTTGTTTCTATGCATAATGTTACGAGATATACATATTATTTCTTAGAAAATATTATCTGGACCTAAAATCTAGAGAACTACTTGTAGTACAGTATATAAATACAACTCGTACTGCACAAGCTACGAAGAGTGTAGGTCTAGATAGTCTTAAAAGTAAATCCAAGACCTGTGAATGATAAAAATAAAGTTTAAAATTTGCACCAATTACACAAAAAATGTTAACTATAGTTTCAGAGAAGTTATACTAATTGTCTTTGTTACAAAAAAAATCTTCAACTGTCATCATCATCATCAACAACCTTTAACAGTCCATTACTGGACACATACAGAGGCCTAAATCCAAGGCTTAAACCTCCTTGCTAAAACTTTCATTAACAAGAAGGTTTTGGTCTACGATATCACACTGGTTTATCTATCTATATTCATTTATAACAAATGCAATGTGGAAAGACAATGTAAAATAATGTAGACATTTATTGCATTTTTCTACATTATTTTAAATTAAAGAAACTTTCATTACAAAGGAAAAAGTTAATATACTTCAGAGTAATTAACATATGTCATATTGTCTTTTCTCTCTAAGCGCCGACTAAAAATAAAATATGTTAGAATTACATTTTTTGCGTCCAATCACAAAGAGATGGAATGAGCGTGTTAATATAAAGTTGGTTTTTACAACGTTGTAATTCTTTGTACTTTTAAAAGAAGCTGCAAATATACAAGTAAAAATATCTGTGGCGGTCGTCCCACATTGCTATTCTTTTAAAGCCGCTATATTGCACGGCTTATATTTTTTACATGAAAGGTATTTTTACAGTAGCATGATTCTGCTCGTATTTTTTAAAAACATGTTAAGGAAATACTAGTTGCTTTGGAAGCAATGGATCTTGCAACATAACCGTAAATACTTTTATGAATACTATTTTTTTTTAAGAAATATCTCTCATACAAATTTAATATAATACTTAACAACGCCTTCACGACAGAACAAAGTGTGCCGCTATTGTAAGTGTAGTGTGTAGAAGTACCAACAATCAACGCGCCCAAGTGAGGGTAGTCACACCTTGCAGGTCACAAAGCCGTCACTAAGCTCACACCAGTCTACTCGTGACCACAAGTGATGTAACCCGTTTCAAACGTTTTGAAATAGAAGGTATCGTAACCATCTTAAATTTTATCGCAAAAAAATGTCGCTGTACAACAGAACAAAATCATTTTTTATATTTTTTTAGCATCTAGATGTAACTATAACCACATACTTTATTTTTATTTTTCATTAATTCATTATTCTAAACTCGGCAGCAAGTTAAAAGCAAATACAGAACTCGAAAAAATTAAATGTGAACGTGATACACATGTGTATATAAAAAGTACACTACACTCATATGACGATAAAAATTCACAAACAAGTATGTCTCTTACCTCAAAAATTCTCTTTGCTATGAATTCTTTATATTCGAAAAGCCAAGTTAGTAAAACGTGATGTAAGCCGCAGCTTACTGTTCCCTTGCAACCATTTTTGGGAGCTGGGGATCACCATAAAATAAAATTGAAGTATAATGCAAAATAACCCAGTGCATTACGCAACCTCTACTGTGGACTGATTTTAACACTGTTTTATTCAATCTCCTATTGCTTTTCTTTATTCATTAAGTTAATACAATGTAGATAATAAAATATTAGAAAAAATATCAAGCTATTCTCTTGGGCTTAGCTTAGCCAAGAAACGTCCACAGCTACTATTACAAAAATCTATTTAAAAAATTGAAATTAGTTTGCAAGGAAACGTTAATTGTTTTAGTAATTTAATCTGTGGTGCTTTATTTCAATCTTCGCTGTATATAACAGTTCCTTAGCAATATGTTTTAGTAACGTTAATGTTAATAATCTTTTTTTTTTAGCAAAAACAATTGGCTCTTGCGACACATACAGCTTTCGATGGATGTCTAATGCTGTCAAAGTGTCAACTGGTCATTTATCAATACGATATACTAACTGCAGAACATTGAATTTGTGTTTGTGTGTATTTTAAGCATTATTCTTAGATTATTAATATAGAGCAATGTATTTTTGCATTATAATTTTAGTGTACGTGACAGCTACGTATTACACTCGCCTTAGGTACATCGTTCTGATTTCTTAGTGTGTGTGCAATAATAACATCAGTTGTTGAAAAATTTGTTTAAAATAGCGAAAATTACAATAGTGTTCAATCTATTTTTAATCTAGAAAAATAGGTTCAAAGAAAAATCAGTATATTAATATGGATTGAAAATAATTAAATTTGCCGGAACGTCTCGCTCAACACGTGACATTAGTTTTTTTTCACACACGTTACAATTTGGCAAACTACGCAAAAATTGTGGTATGAAAGCTATATTGGTCAAATGAATACTTATACACGTATTTGCAAGCCGGTAGGTACATATTTGTTTTAGAAAATACATAATTGCCGAAATATTCGAAACACATATTTCTTGATTTAGATCAAGAAATCTATCTATCTAGAAGTTACTCGTTCGATGTTAGGTGACTTCTGGATTCTATTTAGCTTGTTCTTTATAATTTCTACACACTTTTATACCAAAAATCGACATAATAAACAACACAAAATATTAAGTATCCAGTGACAGTACCTACTTCTGTTACTAGACGTGGGCTAAGTAGTTAGCCGCCACAGTTATCAGTTCCTTTTTCCTTTGTTTTTACAGCTTTACCTGTCCACTTACCTAAATAATCTATATAAATAATCTAAGGTATTACTGATAGGCAAATATAGAGGGAAAATCATGACTTTATGCCATAAAGTGCTACAAATACGATTAGTAATGGAAGTTACTTTGATATTCATTTCTGGAGTACAAATTCAAGGGTTTGCAAAATGGATGGTAATATAACTCAATCAGTAAAAATGAAACATAAAGTAAATAATCTAATAGCGCTTTCGAATTATGTTTGTAAATAACGAAAAGTAGTCAAAAATGATTAGGTTTGAATATTTAAAAGTACATTATCATCATAATGTAGATTCTTCATTGGCTATTAATAGAATTATCTCTGCTTCAATACAAATTTTGAATTCAGAACAATAAACAAGACTTATTTTTGGATAATGTATCACAATATACAGGCAAAGTAATTCCTACAAACAAATAATTTAAGTTTCCCCCGTGAGTGAGAAATAAAAGTAACAACACAGTTTTGTTGTCAATAACATCAGCAGGTGTCCCGGGGGGGTCGTTGACCTGTAGAAGCAGCTTGGCCGTGCTTAGTACGTTATTAGATGGAACAACGGTTAAGGGGCAAACTTAAAGGGATGTTCCGGACAAGATGTAGATATACATAGAGCATCGCAGATAGACAGATATTTGGATTGCAGCTCAATTGTATCTAAAGAATTTATTCTGCAAGGATCAAGCTCAATCCCTCAGATGTGTCCACGATTAATTTATAATCACCATCTCAAGTTCGATTTCTGAATCTGATGCACTGATATCATGTTATTTATAGGTGACACATGCCATACTACTCACAGTAAATACACATTAACAAAATAAATATTTTCTTACCTATAAAACTCATAATAATTACAATTTTTTTTTTTTTAAAAAAGTCAACGCCCACGCCAGTAATAAATTCTATGTCGCGGGGGGACTTTACAAACATACAAGAAATGGATACAAAGAATACCCAGACTCAGAGCAACAATTTATGGATCACACAAAGTGTTGTCTCATATGGGGCTTGAACCCACAACAGCGCTCACACTCAGCGCAGTAGAGAGCGGCGTGGCGAGCGACCGCTTAAAACACTGGGCCAACCGTGCAGTCAATATTTTAAAATATTATTGCAAAACATGAAAGCTCCACATAATAAATATATCCAACTTAACACTTTGTATTTTAACAACAAATTACTTTGTATTTTAACAAGAAATTACTTTGTATTTTTAAAATTACTATTTTTCATCAAATTAAACCATAAAAACAAAACAAATGTTTGGTGATTTTAACCGAATACATTGGCATCAATTTTTTGTACCTATATAAGCACAAGATCATCCAACACCCTCACCTAATGACTTCTATTTAAAGGTGTATCATAAAACAAAGGTAAAACCGGACATTCGATGTCCCAACGGACAGGAGGACATCAGATCAGGGCCCCATCTGATGTTACCCTTAATAAATACTTTATACACACTGTAAGGGCACATTTGCTTTTTATACTTATTTAGAAACACGTAAAGTGAATAATGTTGTTTTTTTCTTTAACGTAAGGTTTTTTTGTAAGTATAATATTAATAAACCGTTGAATTACAAGGAATATTATGAGTTGAATGTGATGAAGTATCTCATCAGACTGTCATAGTGTGGGTCACCATGCTGCATTGTCCACATTCCCAATAAAAATGGTGATCACCATTCTTGGATTATACTTATGTTTTCCATCAGGCAGCATTTTAGTAGCTGTAACATAATATATATAGTTCAAACAAAAATTTTCACATTAGTCAAGCAAAAAAAGAGGTAGAAGACTAACAATTGCGGTAGATAGTATACACTGCAAACCGATTTTTGTAGTAAAACTAAAAAAGTTTTAAAATAAAACTCTTTTTTTTCGTGCAGATATCACCAAGGATACCACCGAAGGTGGTTGTGTTGGACACGAACCGACCAAAAACCGCATGCTGTCTCAGGCACCAGTAGCCGGGGAACTAGGTGCACCCTAGAAAGGAAATCCCTGGAATTAAGTAAAAATATCCCTAAAATGTTTGGTAAATTTCTACCAAATTCTTATGTCTTCTCCATAGTTCGGAATTGTACCTATTATAATTTTAAAGCACAATATTATAAGTATACTTACAAACAAAAACGATTATTCTTGAAGACATTATTAAAGCAGACTTCTTTAACATCTTTTGAAAAGTAACAATTTATAAGTAGAGTAATTAATACAAGTTTAGTTGACTGTTATTTGAAGTCTCAAGGACGGTAAATATTACATTCACCTAAGTATATAATGTCTGTGGGAATCAGGTAGGAAATTGCCATTCATCAGAGTCATACCTTAATAATGTACCTACGCTTTATCAAATTTGATTTCCAGCGTTAAAGGGTAACATGATTTCTTTTGGGAAGGTCTCTTTTTAAAAAGAAATTGAATTGTTTTATCGTGTCCTGACTCTGCTTAATTGACTTTTCCTTAAGGGCTCAGATTTTTTGATTTGTAGTGACATTGAGGCCTCAATTGCACCGTAACCCACGGGACTTTTTTTCTAAATATTTTGATCTTCACTTACATCTTTATGTAATTATCATTTATTTAGTAGGTACCTTAACTATATGTATAACATTTATGCAATATGTTTCATTGATGTCTGGTTCCTATCGGTCGTAGCGTGATGTTACGATAGATGAACTATCAAACACAAATTTTCTTAATTCATACCAATAATGCCTAAGAGTAGTGCATTAGTATAGATTATTTGTAATATGAGCAGTGTTTAATTTCTGTAAAATCAGTGAATGGCAATTGTAGTTTGGTGAAGAATAAATTCTGTGAAACAGAAGTCGTAAACCAAATTGCCTTCAGCACACACGCACGCATCTTGCACCTTTGCTCAATTCTTGATCAATTAAAGCATAGTTTATAGTAAGTATCTCAAACAATTAGTTTGATAACAGCATCTATCTACTATGTCTTTTAAGAAGTCGATGGAGTGATAAAAGTCAAGTACTCACGTAATTTTAAAGCTAATGATTGTAGATGGTGCCTTTTTGTATATACATAAAGACTATGCCCGAAACTGCACTGCACTAATTATCACTGAACAGTGCAATTACAACATCAGTATTTTTAATTGCCCATGTGGAGTCACGTATCTTTACACTTTAGTACTTTATTTTCCTTAAATGTTATGTATGTAATATAGAAAAATCAGATGTACTAACATTATCCTAAGACATGCTGCACTTATCAGTCCATATTACAAATTTCGCGTTTTTCATGAGAAAGAATGACTTTGGCAAATACAGGTCAGTTCGACCACAATACTAAGATAAAATAAAGACATACAGATTAATGCTGTTTAACAATTGTTTCATTACTGGTCAGGTTGCCGTTAGAACAAACTCTCTTTCCGGGGGGTTTTCCTGACAGGTGGGGATTCAAAGGACGGAAACGCACTTGTATATTTTATGTGTCTATTGGTAACAGTTCTTATTTATCATCAGACTGACCGTTTTCACGTGTAATATAAAAATGATTTAAAGATGTATTTTAAAATAAAATGTATTTATTTCAACGAGCAAACGTTTTAACGAGTTCCGTAAAAAAAAAGTTAAAAATGTATACATCGTAACATTTCCAATTACCGTTATGTTGGTGCACGCATATTCCTATAATGAATATGATCAAAGTCAATCATCAATTTCGTTAATGAAGTCAGGTTTTGCGTGGGTGAATACTGATGGTCTGTCGGACGTGGATAACTAATTAATTGACAATACCAAGGGGAAGGCTACCCTGCACTGCTAGAACCTGCAATAAAGTTAGTTTTGCATGGTCAATCGACACGTGACGCACTCAAAATATTAACTCGACCATTGGAGGGTTTGAATTTATGTATCGTGAACTAGGGTCAGTAAAAGATTTGCTTTATATTTTGGACTAATCTCAGGCATATTGACTATAATTGACAATGTTAATTGCGGGTTAAAATGAAATTACTCAGAATGTGTGCCCTTTGTCAGTTTTAGTGATACTATATTGTCATGTATATATTTTATTCATATATATGTAATTTTTGTTTTCATTATCGAGAAGAAGCAATGGTTGTTACGTTTAGTATTAATATACGAGTACATAAGTTTTAAGTAATATATGTCTATACTTTAGTAAGTATCACCATCATGCTCAATAGCCTTCAAAAGCCTTCAAAGACAAACGAGCCAGTACTTCTTATAGAAGAAATACCACAAAAATTCAAGAACTAACACACATACATAACACTTAAATGTACATACAAATGTTCTGAAAATTATCTGGAGAAATAGTATGTTATCTTTGAGGTCCTCAGTATCTTTTGATCTAAGAACACTTGCTGGAAGGAGCGCTGTTATTTCAACTAAAATATTAGCTTCAATTGACTATAAAGTTTTATAAGACCTTATTGCTCGATGTGGTCGTGACCCACATACCAGGAACGATGAAATCTTGACCAAAAATAGGCACATCTGCCACAGTAGTGGATATTTTTATACATAGACGTCACACGATAAAAAAGTTTGTTATAGGAGAGACAGGAAACTGCTTAATTGGTTTTTGTTGAAGGATGTTATTATAGAGATTAAAAAGTCAACTGTATATTATTAGAAAAGATGCAACTTACTATTGTAACTGATGATATTTCATTGATTTTCTTTTGTTTATATTTGTAAGTTTTACAGAAAGTCAAGTGTTGTTTTTTATTCTGGACCTACCAAAGTGACTGTACTCTGCCAGATGGAAAGCATGAATACAATCCAAGAGTGGTGGTCGCCATACTTATTGCGAATGCAGACAATTCAGTATGGCGACCCACACTATGGCAGCCTAGTGAAATGCTTTTTCACGCCCCACTGAAAGGACTTAGAGAGAAAACACGTGCGCTGGTAGTGAGTTTCAGGTTTTAACTAATTTGCACTGAAAGGAAGAGCCAAATCATTTAGTTTGGGAGCGTATGTCTACCATTCTAAAACGGTGACTTTCGAAGCCAGCAAGTGTCGTCCTGCAGAGGATGGGGGAAGAGGGACCAGTTGGAAGAACTCGTCAGAACACTCTCCATGATAAAGAGGATAGAAGACTGTTAACAGAGGCGACATCTCTTCGCAATTGCAGAGACTGAAGGGATTCAGTGGCTTCAGGAGTGTTGACGGACTGCTCATCGTCACAACCAATATAGAGCATCCAGCAAATACTGCGCGGATCCATTGGCAAGATGAAAACAGTGCTTCACGCGGAACGTTCTGGGTCTTATAAAGAAGACACAGATGCTCAGGCCAGGAAAACCGTCTTTACTTGTTCAATTTACTCAGATTTCGCGAGACCGCCTTAGTGACGCTTTCAATATTTGATGAGGAAAATTATTAGTTAGGTTGTCATATACATTAATGTTCTGAAACTGTAGTTTATAATTGACTGCACGGATGACGTAGTCATTTCCTGCTGCACTGAACTGCTGTGAGTGTATGTGGGACATCACTTTGTATAATTCAAACATAGTTGTTCTAACTCTGGGTGTTCTTTTTCTCCGTTTCGTGTTTATTTGTAAAGTCCTCCGCGACTTAGGATTTATTCCCAGTGAGGCAAATTTAGGGAGTTAGTGATTATTTATTTATTTTGGAATAATTTAAATTAAAGTTGCCAAAACATTTTTGTATATGTCTATTTTATTATACTAGAAATAATGATGAAAAGATTACTGCAGACAGATTTTCATTGGCTTATAAGACAAGGTACCTCTTTTTCAAAAGAAACCTTAATGAATCGATAATCCACAATGAAAGATAACAAAAAAGCATGAGTCTGCATATTTACTGTTTAGCAAAGCGATAAAATGACGCAACGCAAACTGTAGAATATAAAGAAAGAAACGAGTCTTCGCTTCAAAGTACATTGTGGCGAGGCGATTCCAGCAGAGAGTGAAGAACGAAGTCCTATTGCTGTATTACTACTATCTTGTAATGGTCACATATCGATGTTGTGTAGTCATAAACATTCATTTAACATTTCAATTGAGTATGAGTATGGTCTGTTCCTCTTATAGGTACTAATTTCCTAAGTATATTTTCTTGTGTCACAGCTGTAAATAAACCAATTGTTTATGTAGCCGATTTTGTTAGCGATTTTCAAACTTTCAGGTAAAAATGTCTGCTCTGTCAGTGAATAGTGATCATGATTGCTATGTCAGATGTCGTGGGTTTGATTCCCGTCACGAAAGATGCATTTAGTTATTATTTAAAACTAAAATAGTTTGAAGGATATGGTTTATTATTATTACCACTACTCGGTTGGTTCAGCGATAGTGTGTCATCGCCTTCGACGCAAGAGAACATTTGATCTTGCTGTCTATTTGATCTTTGGGTAACATTAATATCACCTTATTAATTCTACTTTTTCTAAGTGTATTTCTGAATCTCTCAATCAAGTAATTTGTAATCTTTTCAGAGCTATAATGCATAACCAATAGACATTTTGGTTTTGCAGTATTTAAAACTTTGAAATCAGAGTACTAAAAACATTTAATATATATCTAACAATCTTATAGGAAAAAGTAACACAAATATTTAAATCTGCAAATTTCATTCAAAACCTGAGGAAAACGAGTCAATAATAAATGTCACCAAGCGTTCCTCTTGGGAGCTCTAGAAGATAACACCATTAGCAACGAAGCGTAAACGTACAATACAGCTCTGCGTACATTCCACGAACCGCTCCAGGGAATACTGGATGTAGGTTTGTATACGGAAATCTGTAATCATTTTATTTTCCTGGCAATAAAGTGGTACAACTCATGAAAGAAATGCTATATATTTCTCGTACAAATATTTGTGGTCTTGTATGTATACATATGTTTTAGGTTATTAGAGATATTATGTCTTTCGTTACTTTTCACCGAAGTAGTAAGGTTACCAGAGCCCAAACTCTCCCTACTAGTCCTTCTAACTATAGAGTGAAGGTCTCAAAGAACGGGCAAGCACTCTCGGGTTGGAGATGTGCATGAGTGGTGGTAATTATATAAAATCAGGTGATTCGTCTACTCGTTTGCCACACTGTAGCATAAAAATTGTTTAAAAAGGTAAGTTATCTAAATAAACACAGGTATTTATAATTTTGTCTTTCTTTTTTTTACAATAGGACAAGTTTTACACTAGGAATATATCTTTTTCTAACGTAAATATGAAAAAGATTACTTGGAATAACGAACACCGAGTTACGTGTATAAAGGCGTGTAGGTACATAAAATCAGTCATGGGACAATGAGTATCATTTTAATATAAAAGCCTTTCATCAAAATTTAAAAAGAAACTTCTGAAGCATTAGAACAAATAATGCATACCTTAATTTACTAAATAAACGTAATAAAAAGATCACTTAAGATAATCGCAACCAAAAGGAAGAGCAATGAATTACCATCATAAAAGCACCGTGCTATACAAGAGGTATTATAAAAAGAATAATATTTTGCCTCGACATAGCCTGTAGATGAACATTTTTCTTAGATGGTATCTGTCGGAGTTACAAATCATACCATTGTCTAATGCACCCCTCTCATGGGGCGAGCTTTTTCCACACCATAAAATTAAATATTGCTTTCAAAATTGTATAACGTTGTTATGGTGTTTGTAATTTTTATGTTTGTAGTAAGACTACTTTTCCAAATTGACTTCATATAAGTGTTATTTTTGATGATGCAAACAGTTATATCTTAGAGCAGAAACATAAAGTTCTAATTAATTAAAATATTTTAGGTAGTAGGGCCACACTGATTTCAGCACTAATGACTCGATCAGGCAGACTTGCCTGGCGCTTTAGGTTGATCTTCTGCGGGAGGGTCCACAGAAGATCAACCTAAAGTACCAGCATCCGTGCTGTCGTATTTCATTGGTGAATGCGAGACCGAGGGCCCATTGATGCAGGGGTGATAGTTATGTTGGTAACTGTGTGAGGCTTACACTGTCACGATAACTGTCATGCCTTTTACATTCATTGTCTGCATTTGCAATGAATATGGTGACCACGACTCTTGGATGCTATTCATGCTTTCCACCAGGTAGAACAGAATCACTTTGGCAGGCTCTTAATATAGAAAAAATAATATATAATTTGTGCCCCTAATATTTTGATTAAATACTACAGAGCAAAACATTGAATCAAATAAAAAATGAATTCGAGTTTGTTGTGACTTAATCATGGAACCGCTTTCACTTAACATAATCTGCTATCTAACGAATTAAATTTAACTCAAGACAATTACTAGTAGAAACAAAAGACTTCTACTATACCCCTTACTCCGTGTGGTGACAGATTAAGATACAGAGTATCATCACACATTTTTCCCCATGGGTGTTGTAAGAGGTGATTAAGGGAACAAAATATACAAGACAACATCACTCGTAGAGATGGAATTTTTTAAACAAACCGTATACCAACCCGTGGCCGATGTGGTGCAGTAGTTCTAAATTTCCTTGTTAAGAAGAAGCCAATGGCCAGTAGTTGACTGTTAAAGGCTATTGATGATACTCCTAAGCCGATTGTTAGATCAGATTTAAGATGGTATGGACAAAATGATGGTATTATAATCAGAACTTCAAACTACTAACACACAAAGTTAGAATTTGGTACCACAGTAAACAGTTAGTTAAATTTAACTTCGTAGACTTGTTTACATACTTAGTTAGTTATGAGTTAAGTACGATTGTTAATTAATCACCTTGTTCTAAATAATCTTAATTGTTCAACAGTACGTTACGTACGTTCTAAATCAACGAAATAATCAACTAGTAGAACAATATTTAACAATGATATTATGTTTTCATATAATATCACACAATCTTCACTAAATACAGAAAGATTTCGCAAAAAGAAAGAACCATATTGTACATTGTTGTTACCCGGCGCCTATACATTTTCTATTAGCAATAACGCACACCTTTTGGACGCAGACGTTTCCCATTAGGCGTACACATTATAGACACTAGAAACTAGCGTCTTCTACTGCACCATAAGTGCTTACAATGCATTTCAGCGTTGGCCGGGTATTCAACTTCCAACACACCACATTTCGTGTTACGGTAAAATGGCTTGTTATTTAGCGAGCTTAGTGGCAAATGCAATGTGTACACACGCTGAGACTTACACAGTCGCTTGCTAAAAACATTTCGAAGAGCTTCGTCAGAGAAACTCAGTAGTTCAAAAATACATTGTGCAAGGTGGATTATGTGTGTAAAATAAAATCTTATTCTCACTAAAGAAATTGAGGTAAATACTTGTACACATAACACGTATGTATGTAATATGTACATTAGGGTGTCCCTTAAATTTCAAGTTCGATAGTTTTTTACGCATACCTTCTTAAAAGTTTCGTAATAACCCTATATTGTCTAGAAAAAAATATTAGTTCGATATATAAACGATAACCCGTGCCGACTTGCTATTTAAACTTGTCGATACAAGTTGCTTAAGTACTGCCCAGTGACCTGTTACGACATGTTTTATTTGCCATTTCGTACGTGATTTTTGAGACTATTAGTGCTTCATTGTTTAGTGCGTAAACATGTCGTTGGAATTACGGAGTGATAAACAAAAAATTTTTCTTATCGGATTGACTAGCTACCAAATAAATGGTGCAAAATTACCATCTAATCGACAAGTTCTCTCAGTCTTATTTTACAATATTCGTAAGGTTAAATTGACTGTTAGTGAAAGTGCAAATCTTGTGATTAGGGAGTGCATCATATATTGGGAAAAAGCAAGAATTCCAACAAGGGCATTTCCTAACTGCGTGAAGAAACTTATTGATTTATATCATGTTTGGAGAGAGTTGCAAAAAAATTGTAAGAAAACTCAGATTACGTTTAAGAGTCGTGAGAACAATTTTATAATTAATCTTGATAATTTGTTTGATATTGCACATGCTGATGCTTTTGAGAGAATGAAAATAGAGGAAGATAAATTATATTTAATGAAACAGAGAGAGCCAGGTCGACCGGGATGCTTAGGTGGTGTAGATAAAAAATTGGCGGAAAAAGAACAAAGATCTAGACAACGACGATTAGAAGAAGAGGAAAGGATTGTAAGACAAAGAGAATCACTAGCTGTTGCATGTACTTCCACCACAAATAACTTAGACAGTGTAGAAGATTCAGACGAAGAACAGATCTTGAATTCTGAACTCAGCTTGCCGGACGTTCCCTGCCATGAACAAAGTTCAAAAAGAGGTAGAAAGAATCTTATAACACCTAAACTAGTTGCAGCTTTAGATCGATGCCAGTTAAGCATTAGAGATACCGTTTACATTCTTAATGCGGTGGTAGAAGCGCTTGGTCTGAGCAGCGATGATTTCTGTATTAACAAATCCTCGATTCAGCGAATTCGTACTGAAACTAGAAAATCAAGGGCAGAAGCAATAAAATCTAACTTCCAAAACAATGTACCCGACATAGTCACAGTCCATTGGGATGGAAAACTATTACCGGGGTTGGATGTACGGAGTTCAAAAGAAGAACGCTTGCCAGTTATAGCTTCATTTGACGATAGAGAGCAGCTTCTTGCAGTGCCGAAACTAGAAAGTTCTTCTGGAAAACATCAAGCGAAGGCTGTATCAGCAGCTCTCTTTGACTGGAACCTTTATGATAAAGTGCAAATAATGTGCTGCGACACAACAGCTTCCAATATGGGCCGTTTCAATGGAGCTTGTGCTATTTTGGAGCAAACTTTAGGAAGAGAATTGTTGCTTTTCGCCTGTCGTCATCATGTTTATGAATTGGTCCTAAAAGCTGTCTTTGAAACCAAGATTAAGCAAATTACTAGTAGCCCAGATATTCCGATGTTCAAAAAGTTCCAAGAAAATTGGAAAAACATTGATTGTACTAAAATTGAACCATCTCTTAATTTCGTAAAAGCACGGGTTGCCGAGACAGACATTCAATCGTTGTTACTATTTTATAAGGCAGAATTAGATAAAGGTTTTGTAAGAGATGATTACCGCGAATTGGTCGAACTGTGCGTAATATTTTTAGGAGGAGACACAGAGAAAAAATTAAAACTAAGGCCCCCCAGAGCTATACATCAGGCACGCTGGATGGCGAGAGCGATCTATTCTTTAAAAATATGTTTACTTCAGTCACAATGCAGAGTAACTGCGAAGGACAAAAAGGCTCTACAAGATGTTTGCTTATTTCTCATAATATTGTATGTTAAACCTTGGCTCGAATGTACAGTGGCGACCAAAGCACCTAATCAAGATTTGCGCTTCTAGAAGATGTTAAAAGAGTATGAAAAAGTTGACGCAACAATTTCTAAAGCTTCTATAAGCAAGTTCAGCCATCACTTGTGGTATTTATGTGAAGAGACAGTCATTCTATCACTATTTGATGATGAAGTTGACAACCAAACTAAGAAGAAGATGATTGCCAACTTCAACAGGGACAAAATCTCGGATTTTAGCAAACGCTATGACCCGTCGAAGGAAGAACTGACTCAAAAGTTGTTTGGTAAGTTAAATTGACTTTTTGTTGGATTTCAATTTCAATGTCCAATACTTATTTATTTATTTTCAAAATTGTTGTTGATTTTTATTTGTTATTTAACTTATTTTTCTTTTTTTTTAGACAAAGCACTGGATGATTTCGTATCGGAAAAGAGCAAACAATTTTTATCACAACTGCAGATCGACGACAGTTTTCTAAAGGAAGATGTATCTTCTTGGAATAACAATGCTGCTTTTCTGGAGGCTAAAAGAAGAATAAGTTATTTGAGAGTTGTAAATGATACTGCTGAAAGGGCTGTTAAATTAATGCAAGATTTTAACGGACTTATCACGGCTGAAGAAGAACAAAAACAGTTCTTGCTGCGCTGTGTCCAGGAACATCTAAAATTGTATCCAGACTGTAAAAAAACTACTCTAAAAAGAAGTTACCCTGAATGATTCTTATTTCTTTATGTTTTTAATTAAAGATTAATGTTCATCTAATTTATTATTTAATTTTATTCACTTAATTCATTGCATTTATAGTGAAATTATAGCAGACTGAAATTTTAGGACAAAACACGTTTTTTACTAAACTTTGAAGCTCGGTCGGCACTGGTTGCAATTATGCTAGATTGATAAAATTTTATATTTAAGTATCTTATAGCATTAGTAAAAATTATAGAGGGTATGCATTTCGAAATTCGAAAAAAAAATTTTTTTTGTCATATAAGGGACACCCTAATGTACATCTATAAAAATTATAAAAATGTGATTAAAAACAACGTGAACCAGTTGCCCGCTCGAACAATAACTAAATTTGATTTTTGTATTTAATGTATATTTTTTTTATTTTGGAGCCTACTAAAGCGATTCTACTCTGCCTAAAGGAAAGGCTGGTCACTACGCTCATGTTTCACACTACACTTCATAGGAATAGAACTGATAGAATACAAGGGATAGGCAATAGAGCCACGCTGATTTCAGTATAATCTGACCAGGTCATGTCATTTCGGACCCTCTCCTAGAAGACCAACCTAAAATGAGAGCAACCGTGCTATCGTATTTCGTTGGTGAGTGGTATTTCGTTGGTCCGGAGACCCATTGATGCAGGGGTGACAGTTCTCGTGGTGTGTGAACCTTGTACTGCCACGATAACTGCCATAGCTTTTACGTACCCAAACGTCGCGTGAAAACATCTTACTAGGCCGCCATAGTGTGAGTCACCATACTGAATTGAATTGCATTGACCGCAACTCTTGGCTTCTATTCACACTTTCCAGAGTAGAATCACTTTAGCAGGCTCTTAGTGTAAAATAATAATAACAAGTCACAATCGTATATTTTATTTATAATATTTAAAAAAATCTTTCTTGTCTAATTTTCTGTTAACGAGAAGAACATAAAATTACATTAATTTACAGAACGAAATTTCTGTAAGTAGCCGCTATGGTGCCCAGTAAGCGGTAGTAGGTACATAAAGCATTCCTCCCTTCCGTGCCTCAGCTGTTTGACCGAAGTGAGAGTGAATGTAACCATTTGCGTACAGCCAAAACACTCCCACGGAATGTTTCTAACCTAAGTAAGTAATGTTTAGCGGGCTCACGTGTAGTGGTTTTATTGTCCTTGCTTAATGGATGCTTCAATGTTAATTCGAATGTAGAACGTGGGATAAATACTTCTATGTAAGTAAAGTGTGATAGTGGTTTAACCTAAAGTTCTACTAGTTGAACATTACTACATGAAAATCTAAATACATAAAAACAAAAACTCACGAACTTATTCAATTACTGATCGATCAACAAATAGCTAAAACCACTTGGTCTAGAAGCATGAAAGTTTACCCACCCCACCCAAACGTTTGTTAGAAGAGGTGGATGGGCAAAAAAAATACTTTTTTTTTTAAAGAGACAACACTCGCGCTTTGAACAAATCCTGTATCACGGGGGACTTTACAAACATACAAGAATCGGACACAAAGAACACCCAGACCTTGAACAACAATTTCATCACACAAAGTGTTGTCCCACGTGGCATTTGAACCCACAACATTTAGTGTACTAGAGCGCGGCATGGCGACCGCTTAAACCGCTAGGTCAACAGTGCAGGCAACTTTTGAATTCCACCCCAGTGACACAAAATAAAAGTTTGAAAAAAAATTTAGTCTATAAAGCAAGAAATGTTCATAGTAAAAGTATGCCAAGTTGCGCGTATTTCGAGTTTATTTATCGGTACCATATTTACGCAAAAAAAAATCATTTATGTTCAAATTGTCACAGCATTCACAAGGTAGTACTAAAAGTTACTGTTGTAAATAAATTATGTAAATTCAGGGAGTTACCGTGAATATTTCATGTTTCATAATGAATCCTTTCCACATAAACCCTACGTGCTCTTTAACTAAAGTGAGTAATAAAACACGGACCACATTTTTCGGGAGAAAAATGGAAATACAGAAGACCAAAGGAAAAGTGAACGAAGGACCCTCTGGGATGTAGTTTGATGGGATCACGTACAAAAACTTTTTCGGGTATTTAGTAAAAAGGCAGCATTTTGTACGTTTTTCTGAAATTGAATTATATGATGCAGAAGTGCTCGAAAGTAGATAGCTCTTGATAGGGACCGCGATGCTTTTACAAAAAAAATACAACAGGGGATATTTTACGTCTGTTGACTAATTTAATGGACGAACACCAATCGCGTTATGGACAATACTAAGTTCAAATCTCCCAAATGATTACGTCGAGATATTTTCGAAGTTATACTTTTCGTCTCAAATTAATATTATACATTGATATAAGTATGTTGTTCTAAAACGGCAGTTTTCTTACCGAATATTTTGTAAAAGATTTTCATAATAATTTAAATAAATGAATACATTTTTTTTTATTTCAGTTTATTACAATTTTGGACAGTTTTTGATAGTTTCTAGAGTGTACTAAGATGAATAAATAATAAAATAAATAATAAGCATTTCGGTTTTACGATGTACAACGCCGTTTATTCCTAAATTAAGCAGAACTTCTACTATGTGTACTAGAGAATTCATATAAATATACTTTTTAGTCCATATCTCTGAAACAAATATTTGCAGATCTTGCAAACATTTAGTTCGACCCGGGAATGGAACCCGAGACCTCAAGCACAGTAGATAACAATTGAATGTAAAAAATAGTTACAATCATGTTTTTGTCTGCAACATACAACAACTAGAAGAAACTAGTATTGCTTGCCTTATTAATCAAACAGTTAATCAAATAAAAAAATAAATTCCTATTTATCACCATAAATTCCTACCTACTAAATTCCTACACTACCAAAATACCTAGGTGAAAATATGTAGTTGTAGCAGTTATTGTCACTGATAACGGTTTTAATATTCTACTAGATACAAGATAAACATGATGTTACTTGTCATCGCAATTGCCGTTTTCTCATGTCACTTCAAACCACATCATTATATTATAATAATATTTGAAGTATTTTTCATAAATAAACATAGCTTCTTAAAAATTATAACTATCGTAATTTTGTAGTACTGTGCAAAACCTAAACAAATGGTGTTAAAAAACCCACCGCGACCCACATCACACGACTGTATTGTACCACTGTAACACCTGAGTAGTCTATACTGTCCGCTGTTAAATTTTTAACTAGACTTTCCCACAATAGAATTTAATTGCAACCGAACACCGAAATTAAATTCTGGACAGTTTATTTTTACAACACAACAATCTTACAACCAAGGTACAAAACGAAATGTAAAAGTTTATAACCCCTTTATTTTGCACGTAATAAAGTTTTACGATATGGCATTTACTTAACGCATAAGTTGACCCTACCATGAACCCCGGTTACGAAAGTTTATAATTTAATTACAACACCCTTAGGAGTCATTATGCAGAGTTCTCTGCATTTCAAACGTAGATTTAGACTCGTATCGAATGAAAGTACAATTATGTTTGCAACTTCCGAAAACATTGTGTAGGTCGGCCCTGTTATACAAAGCTTCTAATTTAGTTAATCAGAGTTAATTAAACTCGGTTTTCTTTTGTTTTTACTGAAATTAAATTGTGAATTTAAAATACTTTGCTAGAAATATGCAAGTGCTAATTGCTGCTTTAAATGTTAAAATTTAAGCATTATAATGTAAATGTAATTAATTTCTAACTACCATTACTAACAATTACTGCTGTAATTATTGAAAATTGCATCAGAAATCGGTTTTAACATCCATTGCATCCAATACGGTATTGGTCATAGTGATACACTGCGAATTAAATATTTGTCACTTTTTCTAATATATAATAATTTTGTGTGTGTTTGTCAACCATTTTTATTTTTATTAATAACTATTGACAGGTTATGTAACAGTTGTAGAAATGAATTATTTTTCTGTGATTTTTTGTTTTAAATGTGTATGATTTCACTATAGTGCACGAAATAAACATATAGAGTAAAAAGAAAAATAATGAAAACATACATATTGTTTTTTATAACTTTTCAATGTTTATGAGTTTCAATTACTGAGCCAAAGCTAGTTGGTACATATGTTTCCTTTGAAGAAAAGTTTGCTTTTGAAATGTTTACCAATCTCTACCTATAGTTTGTTACAGGTAAACGAATTTAAGATATTAAATAATATTTATAATTTTAAAATATGTTATGGAATAAAATAAGTCCTGCCATTCACTTCACTATCTGCCACCGCTACCTAGAAGAAACTTGATTTTGTCAAAAAAGAACTTCAGAAATATGCCAGCCTTCCTTAAAGATTCCCACTGTCCAACTCTTACATTACCCATCATCAGATAAGCGGGAGCCAAGTAATAAACCTATCATCTGAACTAATAAAAGCGTAATAAACAGAAACAAAGAACTTTATAAGCGTTTATAATTTATACGAAAAAAAGTAAAAAATGTCAGAATAATTAAGTAAAATAAAGAATTAACAATCGTCCAGAAATCTACTTACTGCTCTCTTTCAAGCCCCTTTAATAAAAATATCCGGCTCTTAAAACAAGCTATGCCTTTGAGACCTATAAATCTCTCCGTAGGTTAGAAATTCTCGTGAATAAATTAATCTTAAAAAGTTCTTTTCTTATTAGAATATTCTTTTTAAAAAAAATGTAAAAAATACTGTTCTACGTAAACTGAAAGCTGTTTGTTCCAATGTGAAGTGTAATCTAAATGAATTGTGAAAGAGTACATTTTATAAACTAGCTGTGGTGACGGAAAGATTAACATTTTGACTTATAAATATTTCGTACATTTGACACACGACGCCATCTAGTTTCAAACTAAGTAGAGCTTGTACTATGATAACTAGACTGACTGATAGAATATTTATTTATTTATTTTTTAGAAATACATACATATTAACAACACCCAAACTACGAAACAAATATTTCCAGATCACACAAACCCGAGACCTTGAGGCACAGCAGTCACATTCACTACCGCTGCGCCACCGAGGCAAATAAATAAACATATTTTTGAGTTATCAAAGCGTGCGGAAACCAACTTTACATTTTAATATATTTCTTAAGTAATAGTTTTATCTTCAAGAAACGATGACATATATGTCAACCGCAATTTGACTCTTCGTTCTATAATTCCTAGATAAGAGTCATTCCTTCTAACATTATATGACATATTGTTATCATCAAATAGAAATACTATTCAGCACCCCAATATGTTCAACCTAACCTTTTTTTATACCCTGTCAACGTACCTGACAATGGACTTAGCATTTTATCGTAAGAAATCGAATCCTTCATATACCGTACCTATCCCTTCAACCCTTTTGGGGCCAGACCCGCGTTACCGTTGTAAAAATTTTACTACGTGATAAATTTAAATTACATATCAATGAAAAGAAACCGCATGGGTGGTCATAAAATTAGAGGAGGGAAAAGGGTTATTGTTATGTACATATTAAAGTTCCTGATACACATTTTACAGTCTCTATCGAACTTTATATGCTACCTATATACGTGAACACATTTATTTTGATACACCCTCAAGAATACTCAATTCGAGCAATATCGAGATAGATTACGTAGTGATTTAAGTGGTCGCCTTACTATTTCCTATTGAAGTGAATATTGTAAGTATGATCCTCACATGGGACAATACTTTGTCTAATCCCCAAATTGTTGCCTGGATATTCTTTGTGTTCGTTTCATATATATCTGTATAGTGCCTCGGGACACAGAACTCGGGACACAGCATATATAGTCAGTGTTGAAGTCATCTTTTTAAAATAAAAGAAAATAATAAAGCAATCCACAGAGTTTAATTTGAAGTATTTTGTTTTAATTTCTAAATTATCTTAATAACTTTAAGACGTGTTTCTGTGATTAGGCCTATAACAGGTGTATTATACCTTTGTAACGCTTAAAGTTCAGCTAGATATTACTGATCGTGGTCTTTTATGGTTACAATCGCTTCACATTTACAAACTTTATCGTTTTTTTCATCAATCTTCATAGAGTAATCAGAATGAACATAGATCGGTAGTACAGGACTAATGTACGGTGACGTTTAATTGTATGATTGCCTTCTTTTAGTAAATATTCTAGCCTACTTCTTGATTTTCAAACTTAATAGTTGTATAAATTCTTGGATCTTATCAATTTATACCACAATATCTATATTAAATGCCTGCCAAAGTGACTCTACTCTGCCTGATGAAAAGCATAAATAGAATCCAAGAGTTATGGTCACTATACTCATTACAAATGCAGATAATGCAGTGTGGTGACCCACACTATGGCGGCCAAGTGAGATGCTTTTTCACACCCATCTTGGGGACTAAAAAGCATGACAGTATGACAGTCATCGTGGCAGTGTAAGACTCACACAGTTATCATGGTAACTGTCATCCCTGCATCAATGAGCCACCGGCCTCGCGCTCACCAACGAAACACGACAGCACGGATGCTGGCGCTTTAAGTTGATCTTTTGTGGGAGAGTAGTACTACCCCGGTCGAGCAGGCCCGTTCGTGCTGAAATCAGCGTGACTCTACTACCTAATACTCTATGTTGCAAATAAAAAAGTTTCATACAATATTTAGAAAAATACATACCTTACAATAAATTTTTCTACTTATTTATTTATCTAGTGCCTCACCTTTTAACCTTCATTACTAGTAAACCTAATGCGATAGAAAGATTATCTTAAACAGTATACATCATTACATCTGTTCAT
This sequence comes from Hypercompe scribonia, assembly GCA_949316085.1. NCBI lineage: Eukaryota > Metazoa > Arthropoda > Insecta > Lepidoptera > Erebidae > Hypercompe > Hypercompe scribonia. The sequence goes on along the minus strand of OX438981.1, from coordinate 8,372,061 downwards.
GTGCTATAAATGCACAAAGAAACGAGTGTCACGAAAAATATATAAATAAAAAAAAATATCTTTAATGCCTACCTTACTACCTTTAAATCTTGTTACTAGATGTATTTACTTTGCCAGTACATTCAATTGACAAGGAGAAATGTCAAGTTCTTGATAAACTTCATTAATAATATAAATAATTCGCGTGAGAGTTGCTTTCTCAAGCAAGCTAAAGATGTTTAATGTAGTCTACGATCTCTTACAGACCATCAAGCATTGACTTTATTGTTGCTCATCAGAATTAACAATATACATCGCTTTGTTAGACTATATGTCTTTAGAAACACCAAGTGTTTATTACTGTGTATAGAATTAGGTGTTAAGCTTTGTGCGAAAGAAAAACTTTAAAGAAATAACCTCTCGCGAACGTGAAATAACATTAAAAAAATTACAATGTTACCATGTATTAAATCTTTAGGCTATAAAATAGAAAACCATTGGGAAACCTACGCCCAACATTCTTCACGCTACGTTAGAATTTTACAAACAAATTAAAAACAGATTTACTCAACGTGATTTTATCGCTGCTTCCTAAATTGATGTATTCAATTGTGCCCTATATTGCACCAATGTTGGTGTGCTATTTATAGTTAGTGAATTAATGGTATGTAATAGCATTGTGTGTGGATTTAACCGCGTATCACAAGCCTTACAGAAGTATAATGCGAGTAACGATTAGATGCGGATTTGGAAATGTTACAACTGTTTAACATGACAGTCGACTGCAGCGTGTAATAGGAATATTTCTAAATTTATTGTAAAATTAATTCTGTCGGTTTTTATAGTACTAGTTAATAAGTATCGAATAATATTCAAAGATAATGATCTAACTCGTAGGAGGAGCAATTTAACTAAATATTATATGAAAATTTAGTTCATCCGTCGGTTAATTTATTTTTAAAGATAAGTGGAAGTGGGATAGTCGCTAGAACCGAAGTATGCTAGAAGGGAGGCCACGATTGGACAAACGAAATGTAGAACTTGAAGAAAGTGGCTGGGCAGCGGATGGATGCGGATTGCCCAAGACCAGGATGATTGGAGCTTCTTGGGGGAGACCTTCAGCAGTGAACGGTAATAACAACGGTTTAATTGATTTGAAAGAGATTGACATTGTTAAATATTTCAGCAATGGAAACCATCCTATCACAAAACTATTTATTACTTGCAACTATATTTCCATAAAATTTTCTTAACATGATTTTCTACCCCTTAACCTATAACGCATTTATAATAAAAAACATAAATGTGTTTCAGTCGCACCACACGCGATCATAAACATTTGTAGCATTAATTACTTAATTCACCGGCCTATACATCCTCCAAATCAACACACTTCCATAAAATATTTATCATACTTAACCAGTTGTACAAATTTACAAACAGCCGTAATACTTAACATCTGTCGACGGTAATATCGAGGTATTAGGTGTGATTTTGTTCACGAAACATATCTGGTCAATTGCTTGACCATCTGCGCTGTACCCGCGAGGGTGCGAATAGTATCGATATTGTAAATGCGTCGTCACGGTGACTATCTTACGTTATACACGCCAAGTACAATCGTTCGGACACCGATCGATTCGTAACGTGATTTATTTCATGAGTAATGTATGTTACCCTTCATAATATATATGTTTGAGGGATTGTCATTAATTACTTAGCGGACTACTGAATTTTTGATTTATTGCACAAATATTTTTACATAATTAATAATATTACTAATTTATTCACATTTTACAAATAAAGTATTTTACAAATTATAACAAACTCCCTGATCTCTGTGCTAGGTTCAAAGATCTGTGTTACTTAATTATATCTTCAAGTGTAAATAGTTTCAGTTCAGTTTACTTAATGTAGGTTTACACTAATGTGGCAACACTGATATGTTACAATAAAGCTTTTTTAACAAATGCAGCAATGGTGACTTTTTGTTTTGACAATTTTATTTTCTCGTTATGTAGTAAGTTCCTCTCTATAAATAACGTGCGTTTCACTTTACTAGAATACAAGTAATTGTCTATTCATTTATCTTGGACAAATTGATCAGAACTCAGTGGTGATATATAATAATACTCAGTCACAATAATATATAATATAATAATATATAAGTAATACTATAACAATAAATCTTTAAATAACACCAACATAGTGAAAGTGCATTATAATATTCTTAAGTGACTTTATATGTCTCTCTATCACTTATTCGTAAAATCAGGCTACAACATTCCTAAATACAGGCAGAACCATAGCCATGTTTTTTGTTTTAAAGACAACTCCCGCACTAAGTATAAATTCTATATCGTGGAAGATTTTACAAATATACTTGAAACGGGCACAAAGAACACCCAGATTTAGAACAACAATTTGTGGATCACACAAAGTGTTGTCCCATGTGGGATTTGAACCCTCAACACTCAGCGCAGTAGAAAGCGGCGAGGTCGCCGCTTGAATCACTACGCTATCCGTGCACTCCTCTTAAAAGCGGTGACCTCTTAAAGGTGACGAGACAACACAAATGATACGCGATAAGATGCGTTGCCCAATCCCTCGAGAAGTACTACCGTTTTTTTTTTCTGTGCGTAAATCCCCTCGGATACCACCTACTGGTGGTTATGTCGGACTCGAACCGACCAAAAACCGCAAGCCGTCTCAGTTACCAGTAGTCGGGGAACCAGGTGTACCCTAGAAAGGAAATCCCTGGAACCGAGAAGTACTACCCTATTATTTATTCTTTTACAATAGACGAATTATGTACCTGTAACCCTAACTTGGTCAACCTATTTATTTTAATTATATACCAAATCTGACGTGTCTATCTATAACATTATGTTGTATACATTATTATATATTTCATAATAAATCTAATACCTTCTAAACCATTTACAAAGGATTAACCGAAGTAAATTTTAATCAGAATGCATCATCACGCAACTGGGGGTGCGTTGTTTAGGTTTTGGGTCCAAATATCGGTGTCAATTAGAGTAACGTCATAATCCGGGGCCCTCTGTTTGTCCGGTGGGTTCGCCCAAGTAAACAAAGACTCGATTAAATTAATATGTGCATAAATACGTCCCACCTTTTCGATGTGTAAAAATTTATAGAATCCCATATTTGTAACAAAGTAAATTATTGGCATAAGGGTAAGAAAATGATTACTAGTTGTTAATTATTGAAGGATGATTTGCTAGCCTAAGTTTGACAAGGCATTAGTCAAAATATATTACTTATAGCCATACGTACCATACCGTTAATCAAATATTCCTGGAAAGCAAAAAAAATAAGAAAGAAACAATTCAAGTTCAAGGGTATCGTTAGACTAATATATCATTAAAAATAACTTAAAGATTTCTATAAAAATATAAATGCTTAACTTTAACAGATTAACAATGAAATGTGTAAGTAAATCGTAAAGAGAATCAAAGTCATCACACTTATCATTATTGTAGAATAGTTGATTGTAAACGTTTTTATTTCAAAATTAAAAAAAGTTATGCGCTAGAAATGACAGACAATAATTTATAAGACGTTATTCTGTAACTGTAAAAAAAGCGTGTAGTTACTACTACAGTGCTGCTTTCAGATTACTCTGTTTTCTCAATTACGTCAGTATCCAAAGAAACTATTTGTAACTTATCGGGACTTCCAGCACACGGAAAATTAATTGTACCTGAAGCTATCAGTAAATCCATACAGAAGATAAAGAAAAGCCTTATGTAACCCTAAACTCCTCAAACACTATAAAATAATTATCCCAAGGACCTACAGAATATAAATATGGAGAAATTCTTTAACAGCAACTTGAGAACTTGATGGTGTTAAAATGCTCAAAAAATAATATTTAACTTGGATTAAGTACAAAAATTTGCTTGCTAAGAATTCTATATTCGAAGGAAAGTATGAATAGAATCGAAGAGATGTGGTGAGCATACTCATTGTGAGTGCTGACAATGCACGTAAAAGGCATAACAGTCATCGTGGCCGTGGTCATACTTACCAAGATAACTGTCACCCCTGCATCAATGGGCCTCCAGTTTCACAATTACAAACGAAATATGATAGCATAATAGCTTTAGGTTGGTCTTCTGTCAGAGGGTTGTACTGACCTGGACCAGCCGGACCGTTCAAGCTGAAATCAGCGTAGCTTTACTACCTGATTCGCAAACAAAAACAATGAGACTATTTAGAATAATATATTTAACAGACATAGGAGGAGATTCCCATTTCGATTGCTGTTTTTACATTTCTTACTTTAGAATTCTTATATTTATGATTTTATTATTATTTTAGGCAAGAAACGTCCACAGTTGAACGTAGGCCACTCTCAAGGTTTTCCATCAAAATTCTCCAAAGCTTGCGACTTAAATTTTTATAATTAATTTTGGAAGATTATTCGATGATTTGGTCTTTTTCGATTTGACTTCATTCAAATTGGAATACACAATTCTCAATTCAATTATTAAGTGAACATGACTTATTATATCGTAACACTGTCATATTATTTAACAAAACAGGTTGCAAAACACAAATTTAATACTTAAATTAATTTCTTCTAAAAAGACCTTAACATTTAAGTTTTATGCCTATGGTAGTCAGTTTAAGTTTTATGAGTTGACAACACTTGTCTTTCGTGAGTAGACACAACGGTAAAAGAGATTTGATTTTCTGAGTAAATAGGATAGAGCCTGTATCACAAATCTCAGCTAGTCACACATAGACATTTCTTTCAGTAATTATCTAAGTGTATCAAAATACCAGTTTTTATGCAGTACTACCCATAACAATCGAAAAGTACCTATCAAATGTATTAACTTGTTAAGTTTTCACAAAACTTTATTTTTATTTCAACTTTCAAAACTTTTACAGGAAAATCGTTTATGGGATGGCACCAAAGTTTTGTTTGAACTTTTAATTTTTATTTTCAACATTTCTCTTTATTTTTAAATATACTTTCTTGTCTAGACAGGAGCTGGAAGCCCCTTCGAGCCACATATATACTCAATAACTCAACCACGTGGGAAAAGTTTAATCTCTTTAGAGTGATGAGCGCAACATGTCAGTGTGACGTATGTTTTAGAACAATATAAGATAATATGGTATAGAAATTTACTGGTGGAATTCAAACTCATTAGATTTTTCCAATTTCAAATTATGTTATAAATACGAGTACAGCTCCTAAAATCTCTCTCCTCATTAAATCCTCTTTAAACGATACTTTTTAGAATAAGAATTCTCTTTCTGAAAATATTTCTTTTCAGTCTTCTGCGAGTTAATTCCAATAGTCTCCGTACCTTTTAATAAAGGCTGGTATCAGATTGCGATGACCTGTTTTCTTCAGATCCATTGTTATTTTTAACCGACTTGAAATGGAGAAAGTTCTCAGTTCGGATATTTTTATGTACGAGTATCACGTTCACGCATAACTTTGTCATGTATAGACGAATTTATAATTGTTTTTGTTTATAAGGTATTTATTCTAAATGTGAATGGTACCATTTAAATTTCCTATAGATCTAGACGACGACTTCAGAGACAGACTACGTTACGTTTTGGCTCATTTAGCATAATTTTTACAGCACTCGCACTTGCTTGGATTTAGCACCGACTTGAACTGGTACCACCATTTAAATTTCCTATAGATCTAGACGACAACTTCGGAGACAGACTACGTTACTTTTTGGCTCATTTAACATAATTTTTACAGCACTCGCACTTGCTTGGATTTAGCACCGACTTGAACTGGTACCACCATTTAAATTTCCTATAGATCTAGACGACGACTTCGGAGACAGACTACGGAACTCTTAAAATAATGATAGCAAATCAACCACAATTGCTTCTATTGCATAAATTTACATTTTTTATGAAATCACACAACATTACATTACGGTCGTACTCGAGGATGATCCCGAAGTGGTCTTATTATAACCTTGTCAGGATTTGATGATGAGATCCCAGAGAAATCGAGGGAAACCCTCAAGTTTTGTTTTAGTTTCTCCAATTACTTACATGTACTGAAATTTGCGAATGGTAGTCCTTCAGAAGTTATTTAATTAAGCTGTTTTATTCGTTCAAGGTGTTTGTGTTGAGTTACAAAGATATGGGCACAAAAAAAAGAGATCAGAAAACATTTTACCAAAAAAAAAATGTTTCTTGCCCAATTATTTTCATGTATGTTACCTTGTAACTCTTTTATGTCTAAACCAATTTGGAATATTGTTTTTTTTTACAAAGGTATATTGCCACTTTGAGAAAGGTCGTACTCTGATGGTAACCGAGTAGGTTAACACATTGCTAAAATTAGGCAATTTTAGCTAGGCCAGTCTATGGATGGGTGACCATTTTCAACATACTGAGACCCCTCTGTGCATTAGGTACTCCCTAATGCACTTCTCCCTCCCTATTGATCCGACAATCCCGGTTGCTATGCAAACTCTGGCAATTGTTACGGTGATGTGAGCCCTAATAAATATTTAAGAAAAGATTTCAGTCCAAATTGTGAATCATATTTACATGTTACAAATTATCTTACAGTAAAAATTATACAATAAATTATTTTTGGAAAAAGTAATCCGACTTCAAACAATGTTAATAAAGAGTACTAAAAATTGTAGAATAATTACAAATTTACCTAAAAACTAATATTAATACGTTCCTCAATTTAATAATTCCATTATAATAGTAATAGATGTCTTCTAGTCCGTTTAAAGTTTGGACCAAATCCGATGCACAATATCTAATACTGTTGGTCTGCGTCAGCTTTCTATCAGCTTAATAAAAAATTAAGAATTAAACATAAATCAGACCAGTTCAATCACCTTCGCAAAGATATTCACTACTTAATAAAGTGTTTTGGCTCATTTAGTATAATTTTTACAGCACTCGCGCTTGCTAGAATTTAGCACCGACTTCAATCATACTAGAAGGTATCTGTTGTTATTATAATATTATCTATTAAATATCTTTAATTTGAGAGATTCTATCAAAATTCGAGACTATTTAATACTGTTAATTTTGATGATAATGAAATTATATAATTAAGAAAATCAATGTATTAATGAATATTTCAATTTCGTTTGAATAAAACTACAAGTATGAGAAAAGTCTATCATTTTAAATGCATAAGAAGCACACTATGCTGATTGAATTTCATAACATTCTTTTTATCCTATTTTTCAACTGGCATCATTTTCTTAGAAAAACTAAATTACTTGTGATATAAGAAACGCCATTGAATAAGAAATTTCAACATTGGCGACACAAAAAATATTAATATCAATCTTTGGAAAGTAACTCATAACTAGATATTTAAAAAAAGCAATTGCTAGTCTCTATGAGGTAATGAACCCAATAAGAAGCAATTAGCTCCTTCCCCTATCACACTGTAACATAATACTGTCGACGAACTGTATACCTCTTCCCTTTCAAGTCTATAGGGATCATTTAAATACTCTGCGTATCTATATTTATTTAAATGACTAATCTGGTCAATTAATGTATTTAAAATAAAGTAAATAAAGACGACTTACATAAATTTTTACATATGTCATTTTTGATTATCTTATTATATGAGTGCCTACACATATAATATTGTTTATGTGTGTGTGTGTGTGTGTGTGTGTATGTGTTATTTAACGGGCTTCCCCGTTAAATAACATAAAAAAAAAGGGAAAGTCTTACTTTCCCTTTTTTTTTTAACGTTTGGAAACCCCCTCGGGCCGTCACCCCACCGGGGTTTACGGCGGGATGGTGTGTCGGAATCGGACCGACTAAAACCACACGGTGTGCCACTCTGCGCCTGAGATAGGAGGGATCCGGAAACCGCTGCTGAACATCCAGGAGTCTTACTTTCCTATTCTAACCTAGCAAATTAACTAAAATGTAACACAACTTATCAGTTTTAGTAAACATTTACACCCAAATTAATTCTATTTTCTGACAAATTTATCAAATTTAATTTCAAATTATTTGTTTTAATAAATACAACAATATGCCTCTTATTTCTTTCACTCTTCTTAATATTTTTTTTATATAAAAAGCACCTAGGTATATTATATGATTCGTAGACTGGTAACAAGCCCATTAAACAATATTCCTACTTTTGAAACATCGCAATTAACAAGCTTGCGTTGACAGTACTTGCGATGCTATTGTGTGTTTTAAATATTATTTTATTTTGCTCTTAGTACCCTTTTGTTTTACATATTTTTTGGCTTTTCACATTTTATTGTATATGTTCAACGATACAGAAATCAACGTTAAAAATCTTAACATTACGATGAACCTCGGCGACTGCACAGATGGTATGGAAGTTCCATTCTCATACAGGATACAAATAAGACAGTCTCAGAATTAAAATTTGTGATAATCGTTATGATATGATAATCACAAAGACTAATGGTTTTTTAAAGTAGTCTACTAAATCATATCCATTAAAAAACGTGGACATAACAACACTCTATGTGATAACTTAATTCTTCTGCCATAAAATAGCATTTCTTTACGTTTACTTGAAATATTCACATATACATACATTACGTAATAGCAATACCTACTCAAATTTTATTATAGATTGTTTACTTTTTTCCCAATCTCAAGGGTACTTCCACAAGGTTGTTTTATCACCCTCGGCAGACACTGGGGTTGTTTGACACTGATGGATAACTCACGTTGTTCGTTGTCAATAACTGAACTAAATTGATTGAACACGTTCACTGCATTCAGCCATTAGATAAGTCTGTCTGTCAGAGTGCAGTCTGATCAGGAAACCTTACTTACGTAATTAGTGTCAGAAGTAAGCTAGCTATTTACTTTACAGTTACTTACTAAATGATCAGAGACCAAGCAGCAGTGTAATAAGAACAAACAAACATACAGACGTAATAATTCGTTACAATATTGTTATTTTAGAACATTTATTTAGTTTTTAGAAATGTGTTTCTTTGTGTGTATTCCCTTATGCAATCACAGTCCATAAGATGCAACCTACATGTAGATGATTGACTGGTAATAATAGTATAATAAAATAAGAGTCATCAAACCAAGTGATATGTACAAAAAAAGGTTGTAAAAACGTATTACCTACTTAACACACATACATCATGTAGTATTCTGTTTGTATCCTTTATTCCTCCATGGAGTTCTAAAATGAAAAAGTAAAAATAAATATGAATAAAAAATAGAAGCGAATCGTTAACGTAGGTACCTATTTTTCTTCATAGTTACTTGTAAGTTAGGTAAGTCCATTAACAGTTAAGTTTTAAATCTAATTACTTCACGAGACTAAATCAAAAAGAGAAGGCAGGATAACTAAATAAAAAGGAAATTAGTGTCACTTGACTTGTCGTTAAAATGACCCAGTTGTTTACGGAGCAACGGTCGCTTGAAAACACATTAAAGTTTTACATCTGGTCAAGTGTGACTGCGTACAATAAAGTCGTAACCTAACCCTATTAACTACCTTTACTGTTGTAACTTTCGAAGATTGTTTTTGAATTATTATTTCTAAATTCTCTATTCGGATATTTCTGAATAGAAGACTTAAAAATAATCGTCCTGCATATATCTATGCAAAAGGCAAACAGTCTACATCGTTTAGAATTTTGTTTATTCTCTTATGTCATTATTGAGACAGTGTTATCAAACTTAAAGTCACTGGCTTTTAGTTCCAATTCACCAAATAAATCTTCCTATTCGAAACTGTGTGTCTATACTTTTTTAAGATTGCTATAAATTTCTCTAAGATCTCATCATCAGATCAAATCGCACGAAGAAAAAATTAGGAAATGGAAACTATAGGTACATATTTCAAAATGTTAAATAATAGGCGTTGGCCATAATCGATTCTATGAAACGGATGGATTGGTGGTTTAAGTAGTCAACTCGCCAACTGTTGTCGTGTTGGGTGTTGCGGGTAAGATATAGGATGATTGCTTGTATCTGTCAATAGTGATCTATTTTGAGTCTTGGTGTAAGTAGACATTATTTTTCATTTCAACAATTATTATTTTTATACACATTTTTCTCCTTAGTTTTTTATTTGTACGCTTGTATTTAACGCTTCAGAGTTATACTAAACTGGTTCTAATTTATTTACAAATTACAATTCACACTTAATTTCGTTTCGTTACGAATCGCTTCGAAACAAACTTAAGACAAAAACTTAAGATTATCTAAATCTTAAGTTTTTGTCTTAAGTTTGTTTTGATTTTAAGTGAAATTGATTGGCCAAGCTTTTCATTACTGTGTCTAACCGACGGAACAATTTATTTATTACATTTCAAAATAAACTTGATATAAGTAATAATTACCAGAAAATGGAATTTAAGCGTTTCATTTGTCATCAAACTCAAGTATATGATCGAGTTTGAAACTGCTTTGATAAAGTTTGTTAAGTTATCATAACAATTACGGTAAATAGTTTAATTGTGGTCCTCGTGGAAACTACCAACTGTCACTACAACGTAACCTGAGTTGCCTAGAGAATAAATGTGAGAGTTTCTGACGGTTTCTGATCTTTTTACGGGTAAGAATAATAATATTTCTATTTATTTCCTGAACAGCTTACAATTGAGTGGTTAGTCTCCTGTTAAACAATGGAAAGCTTGTGTTAGGAGACTTCCTGTTTAATTTCCTGTAAGATAATAATAAGATGATAATTGCGAGGCATGTATTATACACACATGTCTCGTAATTATTCTTTAGTAAATAATTTTTTTTACAGGTATATTTTATTATATTCCCGTGAGTAGTATGATATATCACAAACTAAACGTTCGATACAAGCATTCAAAGGTAATAGCCACACCCCTCAGTTGCAAAACTAAAATCAAACATATCCCTTTTTAATATCAGTGACCCTTAATTAAAAGACATTGGTAGAGGGTATATTTTTTCGTAATGACAAGACTCATATCGGAAATGAGACGACCTGTATTGCTTTTTGTGTATAATATTAGGGTTGTGAAGTAATCCGTATCATCTGCTACTGGGGCTATTATTTGAAAGGGAAGTTGTACGAACCGCACGTAAGCTGGGCGCGTGGACGCCCTAATTGTTGCCCCTGATAACCAATATGGGCTTAGTAGGGTAGCCATGGATTTTGTAATATTGTTTACGCTATTAGTAGGGCCTTAGCTTGGAACATCGTAATTGTGGTTGCGTAAAGTTAGTAAGCTATCAATGATTTTAGCAGTGTCACTTGAAGAACTATCATTAAACGTCTTTCAAATATACACTTTACAACTGGCTAACAGATGGGTTCAGAGTTTTTTGGCTAATTTAAAAGTTGACGTATCAAAAATACTTTTCTTATAATAATATCTTAAATCTCTTTCGATGGACAATATAATGAATGTGTATTTTGAACGCCATACAGTTTTTTATATTACTCTCTCTATCATTCTCCATACTTCCAATATGCTAAATAAAGTTCTTGTTTATTAAAAGTTCATTTATTAAAGCTCTTATCTTTTTTTTTTTTTTTTTAAGGTATGGAAACCCCCTAGAACCGTCACCCCACCGGGGTTTACGGCTGGGTGGTGTGTCAAAATCGGACCGACTAAAACCACACGGTGTGCCACTCTGCGCCTGAGATGGGAGGGATCCGGGAACCGCTGCTATTACGACATCCAGATCCCTCCTAGCGCCTGCCCGCTACCTGGGGCACCATCTGTGGATAAACTCTCTATTTTAGACGACGTACGGCACACGCGGACGTCGCCTCCTCGCGGCTGGCCATTGTAGCGGATGGAGGGGAAAACCCGTCCCGTCCACCCGCGGCCACACTCAAGGCGGCATGAGGCGCTGGTATGCGCGTCCCGGCCGCCCGGCTCGCCGGCGGCGAATTGGGTTCGAGTGGATATCGTCCTCCCGGGTCTTCTCCGCCGCCTCCTTCAGCGAAATTACGTCTTCGCAGAAGGTTGCGACCGCGGTAAAACAACTGTCGCTACCGGCCATGGAGCGTATGACAGCCGGTAGCGAGAGATCTTCTCCAATAACTGCAGTGAGGACCCCACGCTGCGCCGCCCAGGCGGAACAAACCGCTAGCGTGTGCTGAGCCGAGTCCTCACTGCAATCGCAGTGATGACAGGCGGGACTCAATTCCCTCCTGGCGACCGAGTGCAGATACTTCCCGAAGCAACCGTGCCCGGAAAGGACCTGCGTCAGTTGGAAGGAAAGGGTCCCGTGCTGCCGCCCTGCCCACTCGGCGATGACCGGCTGGAGAGCCTCCACGAGGGCAAAGCCAGCACGAGGAGTCTCCAACCGAAACGACCAACGAGCCACCGTGGCTCGACGAGCGGCCTCACGCCACTCGCGTATCTCTTCGGGCGGGGGCCAGGTATGCCGCTATCCGCCCGGAAGTCAGCCGTCCGCCGATAAACTTCGGCGAGTACTTCCGTCTCCAAATCCCACGGTGGAGTTCCGGCCAAGGCGCACGCCGCCTCCGTCGATACGGTGCGGTAGCCGCGTATGGCTCTAACCGCCACTATCCTCTGGGGGCGCCAGAGGCGAGCCCTATTCTGGGCGGTCAGAGCCGCCGCCCACACCGGCGCACCGTACAGCGCCATTGACCGGACAACCCCCGTGTATAGCCGTCTCGTCGCGACGCTGGCTCCACCCAAATTCGGCAAAAGTCGCCCGAGGGCAGAGGCAGCGCCGACCAGCTTCGGAGAAAGCTGTCGGAAGTGCTCGTCGAAGAGCCACCTCCCGTCAAGGATCAGGCCCAGGTACTTCATCTGGGCCTGAACCGGTACGAGGACCGAATTGACAACGATAGAGGCGCCGGGTGTTCGGTGGGACCACGACGGGGCCCATGGAACAAAAGGGCCTCCGTCTTATCTAGGGCCACCCGTAAACCCAGCGCCTCAATACGCTCGACCACCAAAGAGACTCCCGTGGTGGCCAGGCGCGCTGCCTCTTGAAAGTTCGCTCCCCGGGCCGTGACCAATGTGTCATCTGCGTGACAAATTACGCCCAACCCGGGGAGAAGACGACCTCGAAGGGCCCAGTCGTATCCCATATTCCACAGGAGTGGTCCGAGGACAGACCCCTGTGGAACACCGCACGACATGAGTACCAACCCTTCAGGCCAGCGTGGTATAGTAGGCTAAAACCTCCATTATAAGGAGAGGCCTATGTCCAGTAGTTGACTGTTAAAGGCTGTTGATGATGAAAGCTCTCAAGTAATTACACTGGACAATGAAGTCAGAATATGTTTTACTACAATTCAAGTAATCGCGAGTTCATTCGTGTGGTGACAAACTAAGAATGCAGTGTCACCACCCCTATTTTCCCCATGGGTGTCATAAAAGATGACTGAGGAAGGAACTACATAGGACAACGTCACCATAAAGAGAAGAAAAATTTAAAACAAATCCTTTACCAATCCGTCCTCTTAGTATGATATAGTAGACCAGAACCTCCTTTCTAGGCACTCTATGCTTTCTACCTATATCCAGCAGTAGATTATTAAATGCTGCTGACGATGATTAATGGTGACGATAATGAATCATGAAATGACTAGAGCCGAGTTAATTTAAGTTAAATATATGTTAACTTCGAAATAAATTTTCGAAACAAACTTTCACTTGTAATATACGTAGATATCAGACGATGTTAAATCGCTGACATTTCTCATGTTTTTATTTTGTAATTAGATTATCCTCTGATCCGAAAGTCGGCAGTCAAGAAAAATGATTGATGAAGGCTTTGACGTTAAATAAATTCGTTAGATAATATCTGTTAACTAGAGTAAAAGAATCTCGAATAGGAATCTCATCACTGGGACCATTTTTTTTCACATACACATACTTAAAAACCATGTCTGTTTCCCCAGAGGAGTAGGCAGAGGCATATTAAACGGCCACTTTTCACCAGTGTTTTGATGCAACGTAATAGGTGGTGAGCCTATTTCCAGCAATCGAAATATTTTGTTTGCCAAAGCCTCGTCCGTCGGTCAGCAGGTGCACCACTTGCAGTTCAAGTTGGCTTGGGGCCCTATCCTGGGCCTCCTAGGGGAATCCTGTGTATTTTTTGATATTTCAGAGAATTACTTGCTTCTAATTTATAAAACAAAAACTTTAAAAATATGTGACATGACGATAAGATACATTTTCCCTCCCCGAATTTTTTATGATAATTCATAGGCGCGACAATAAATTTGTTTGGCAATTATACAACCATAAACAATAATATTAGTATTTCGTGAAAGACGACATTCACCAATTCTCATCACACTAAAAATCTTGAAAAACTTATTATTCTCTAAAATGTTTACCTCTGCTTTATATTTTTCCAATACCACGTTCCACTCGAGTCACCACTCTATCCGTCCAGATAAGGCACGTACGGTTCCCCTACTGTGAATGTCAGTGAATTATAAATTATAGTAGTGCAGGGCACGTCATTGTGTGTCCTTTCTCGGCGACTATAGACCGCAGCGATTGACTGCACCCCGTGGATCTACCGTGACGCATTGCTTTTGCCAAATAGTGCTGTTAACTGCGTCACGCTCGGTATAAAGTCGATGTTTTCAATATATCATGTTCTACTCCGTTGGAAGAATTTTTTTACATTTATAACATCGAATAAGGGACGTTGTTTCTTAAAAATGATTGAGGGACTATTGTTTTTCGTCCTTTTTTTGAAATATGAGCTGTTCGCTGGAAATAAAGATGACCAGGAAAAAACTGACGACTAAAAAGAATAAGTTTATCAAAACTTGGTTTAAATGACTTCATAAAACACATGGGAGGTAATATACGCTTAATACCGCAATGTTGCCAGCAGCCAAAATTAACCTAGAGTGACCGTAATTTATCAGGTGGGACGTGTAATTATTCGTCACGTAAATGCAATGAAAAGTTATAAGAATTTGAGACACCGTTCTTTACAAAAATATCAAGTCTATACATTTATAAAAATATGCATAAAAAAATATATTTAATAACATTTCCACCCCTTTCCTCATCGATCATACTGTACAAATTGATAGGCGCAACTAAACCCATCACTACGCTTAATACGTTCATAAGTGTTGTTGCCCAACATTTGCTCCATTATCCCCAGTCCCGTCTGCCCAGCCCCTATAAAAGATTACATTGTAATAAGAACATCGATTAAAAAGTGTACCAGTTTATATACAGCTAACGAGAATAAATTATCTCTTTTGTCGTCAATTTTGGTATTCGTGTATTATAATGACTCTATTTATAACGAAAATTAATATTGATGGTCTGTGTCATGTATTCAGTATTTGTTGACCATTGAACATCCAGTTCTGTGGTTTTATTCGCCGGGAATTTATTACACAAACTTATGAAGGTCACGGAAAACCGTTGCGTTCAAAGAACCGATTGTAGGGAAGGTCTATGCCCAGTGGTGGACGTCCTTCGGCTGAGATGGTGATGATGATATATTCATGTTTGTTGACGATTATGACAACTTCATCAATACAGATCATAGTTTAATTACGGCCCATAAACAATTGCGAGAATGATATACAGGGATAATTTAAGGTTTTCTAATGTAAAGAAAATAGTGAGTCGAACAGATATTCTTTGTATAGGTTTAAAATACACATTCTAACTCTATACAAAGATATATATATCGGCAAATAAAGTTTCTATATTTTTATAGATGTGTTTGTTAGTTTTTTATGCAACCTAAATTCTTTACATTCATTTTGTATATTTTTATTAGGAACACACTAAATATCAATCGAAAGTACTAAATTGGAATGTTTTTGTTTCAATGTGATATTTCATCATCATCGTCATCTTAGTCGAAATAAGTCCTCTGCTGGACATAGGTCTTTCTTAAAGTTTCAAAAACAGCCGGTCCCGTGCTGCCCACATCCAGCGACTTGCCGCGACTCTCACCAGGTCGTCGGCCCACCTTGAGTGGGTCTAGCAACACTGCGTTTCCAGTACACGGTTGGCACTCAGAACTTTATGGTCTCATAAATACATTATTATATATTTATGAGACCGTGGTTCGTCTGCGCATCTCCTCATTTCTGATTCGATAACGCAGTAACTTTTACCTATGTACTTCTATATAAAATATAGTACTTAAATAATTAGAGGAAAAGTAACACTCAAATATTTTCAATACATTTATTTTCATATAAAATGCGCTTCCCATTTTGTCACAGTCCGGCTACAAGCTGACATACAAATTTACACACGAATAACATTTAAGCTGGTACAGGAAGAAGCAAATATCGACAAGTTTTATTGCCTTTTAATTTGCAATTTATTCAATGAACCGCGTAATTCTATTGCCTGAAATTGCTTCAATTGAAAACTTTGGTGACTATTTGGCAGTCAAATTGAGCTCAATTATTTTATTGATTTAATTCGAAAGCTCAGATGGTCCTCAAAGTTGGCGACTAGTTCAGATTAAATATAGTAAGGGAAAAACATTTAGAAGTGAGTTCTCAATAGTTTCATAAATGTTATGGGTGCTGAGCTAACAATTGATCGAGAACCATCAAAAAAATTCTTAACACTTATTTAGCTGCCTACTATAACACTAAGAATAAATTCTGTCAAAGGCGCTGTATGAAAGTTTAATAACAAAAGTATGAAAGTTAAGGTACACGATGCATATAAATACTACAATAAAAATATCTTAGACACAATTAAGCGGTTATAAAAACATTTTCTCAGTTTTGCCGAAACAGCCACTAAATTGGTTAATGACGATATAAAACTTTTTTACGGCAACATTTAGCAATTTAACCGGCCGTTTCGGACAAACCCACATAGTACAAACACACAACAGTAGTTTGACCTCAGTTTTTCTTCAAATTATTTATCTAAATGTATAATTATAGTCAAGTGTAGATCATTAAAATGTGTTCTACTTTAGAGATTTAATTACTGTTCTTGGTTTATATTATTTTGAGATACCTAATGTCGTTAAAGTAAATAGGAATATCTTAATAATCTTACAAATACTAACAGGTATGCACTATCTACCTTACATTTTGTTTATAAAATTAAACGTGAAATTCGTAAAATAGCCAACACTTTTTAGAAGTGTGTTTGAATGTAGAAATTAGGTAAGTACTGAGTTTTATTTATTGTTTATGTACGTGTGAAACTTAAAGCAACATAATAGAGAATATTTACACTTAAAAATATTATTTACAAGTCTTATATTAAGCTTAACACTATAGTTCAGATTTTTTTTACTAAAACTAAAGGTAAATCTCCCAGAACTTAAAATATTGTGATAATAAAATTGTGATACCAAATTTTTACTAACATATTCATAAGATTTATGAAGAAAATTTTGTGATATAAAATTAATTATTGTAAAATATCCCTAATATAAATTGTATAATTAGTAAAGAAAAAATATAATTGTATTTTAAATTATAAATTGTTTTCATATTTAATATCATGGTTTCCGTTTTGAAACTGTATATAAAATTACTATTGTAACTTAAAAGAAAATACAGAAAAATATTGTGTTAATCCAAAAAAAAAGAAATAAACAAGAGGAATTGATAAAAGGTGTACATATAGAGTTAGGAATTAAAGAAAGAAAGAAAAGAAAGCACGTAAAAAATATTGAGGCAATTTATATCCTATGTACACTTATATAATATATAATACCCTCATTATGTAATACATAGACTAAAAGGCACATTTAGTACCTTTTAAAGCAACGGTATTCCAGAAATACATACAGTGCATTAAAATGTGATTTTTAAATACGACAAAACGTCTTTGCTATAGAAAATGGTATACTTTTATAGTTAGAGGTTATAAAAATAGATAAATACTACGTGATAATAAATAAATCTAGATAGACAGTAAAGCTGATTACTTAAGTAAACTTTTGGCAGTTTAAAATACTGGTCGCGCTCACAAACGTGTACACAAGCATATCATAGTACATTAAACATTCATAAACAAATCACCTTTAATCTCGTTACGTAATCCTTTAGACGGCGGAGTTCTTTCCAATGATAGGTCCTCCACTAGTAGCGTATACTCTGTGACCGTCGAATTCTACTGAAGAGTTCCTCTTCAGAGCATCATCGCCTGTATCTTTGAGTGGCTCCTTTTCATCCCTATGATATTAAATACAAGTTAGAATAATGTTTACTTTCTTTCTAGTAATTAGCATCTGTATTTACACTGCGTAAATTTTCTAAAGTTAAGTTTATCCAATAACTATGTTTCAATTCGTTCTTCATCAAATGGTAGAACTATAATGTTATTTTCTATAGATAAATACTTAACTTTAGAGCGAGTAAAACTTAAATTAAGCTTTAATGGAATTCAATGTGAAAAAAAAAATGATACACAGGTAGTGAAAGGTGAGAAATGAAAAAAAAAATGGTGAAAAAGCGAACACAACAATTGGCAAACGATTAAGGCAAATTATAATTCCACAAAAACTGCAAACACAAAACACAAGCCTGAAGGACGTAACGTATTATATAAAATATTTGTATGGTAATGAATATTTGATTTTCTTACACTGGCGTGGTCGGTACATAACTACACGAGGTTGATATGAGGCAGCATCGGGAAAGATAAATGTATTTGTTAGTGGATTGTGCAAATAGGAAAACAACTACAGTAATAGTGAAAACATGTGATAACATACAATTATGGTGCATTAGGAAAAGTTACACACAACCGGAAAAGGAGGGATCAGAAAGTAAAGAAAAAAATAACAAAAATGAAAAGTTTAAATCTATAGGCAAGGTGATGTCGAAAGAGATGTTCCATTTAAGTAGAACTCAGCGAAAAATCTGATTTTATTAAAGGGGATCTATCTTATAGTTAGATAAACTCACACAAATCTTTAGGTGTATCAAATTAGTTACTTGATAAAGCGTCACCACTGTACACTACTTCACATCTACACAATACTTTAGTACAAAGCATTACGGTTTCTATGATAATACTCCATTGCTATTTACAAAAGTCAAAACGCAAAGCTTTTCGTTGGATTATATACACACTGCTCAGCCCCAGCGAAAAGTCTCATACATACTTTTCCGCATTCTATTAAATACTATAACTGTCCTCTCAAGCCAAAATTTTTTTGTTTTGGCCAAGAAGTTTCTCCTCACGAGGGCCGAACCATTACATCCGCACAAACAAAGCATGCAGGCAGTCTCAAGTTTTCGTGTGGCTATTGTGTGGTGCCTTACGTAGGGGTCGGCACCAGCTTGACGGGTGGCGGCAGGGGCGCAGGGGAGGGCGGCGCGCGCGGCTTCGTGCTGCAATAAGGGAGCGGGAAGCGCCAACCGTACAGACTAGCGGGCAGAAACATCTCTCATCGACACTAACACTTAATATGGAACCGGGATAACAAAAGGGCAGGCTTCGATACGATTAACACAAGGAGAAATAGATAGATAGCAACAATTATAATCATATATATCTGAAGTGGGAATAGTTATGATGTCGATGAAGTGCTATCTGATGAATTGTTTTCTTAACAAATACTCGAAATTCATAAAAGAATAGTAACACATCAAAATGAAAATTGTTATTACCTTCCCAGTTTGGCTTCATCGTCGTTATGCTTTTTGCCACGCTTCCCACACATTGTAGCAATAACTCCTTGTCTTCTGAAGCACAATAGAAGAAGATCCATGATGAGGAGGCAGATGAATACTCCAGCGAGAGCCAATCCTATAATTGTTCCACTGGACAGCATTTGCGGTGGTGCAAAACCAGAACGTTCTACGCCTGTAAAATATGTTCCTTGTATGTCTTTTTGCCAATAAATTTAAGAGCAGTAGAAGCAGAATACCAGTAATATACGAGTAATAAAGCGGTGGTTGAACTGAAATTATAAGGTAATCTTATCTACTGCTCTTTTCTAGGTTAGTTTTTGCATCATATCACAGAAGCTGAATATGTTAGACGACATGTGAGTGATTGTAATAAATGAAATTCTAGCTCAGATATGTTTCGTATTATGTTAGCGTATTTTGTCGATGTGCATTTCGTATAGAGCGATATAGACATTCATTGCAATCAGTGATTCATGGACAAACAGGGAGTGCTTTCAGATAAAGAAACCGTGCACCCAATCACCGGTATCTATTCTAGTTTAATGACATAAATAAGTATTCTGATAGAAAGCTCTCCTATAGAATGAAATGGGGTTTGAATGGAAATGAAGTGATGAACAATGATGGAAACGAAATGCGATGATTCATAAGTCAAAGACCTTATAATTAATGATAACAATAATAAATATAATCATAAGAAAGAAAAGTTGTCAAGATGCAAAACATTCCAAATGATTTTGTTTACCGCAAAATAAATGTTCAAACCCCATGACAAATATCGATTCTAATTAAGCGTTACCTATGGTAAACAATTATACTTACAATTATAATAAGTAATAAAAACATGTAAAAAACCATATATTGGATGGATATTTACTGACCATCACCTTTGGATACATAAATTATCTTAATTAAGAGGGAAACATAAATAACTACTAGAAAAATGTTACACAAGATCAAGAGAATGTCAGTTAAACATTTTCCAAGCAGCATATTTTTAAATTAAGGAAACCTAAAACCTGATGAAACCGCCAATATTCGTGGAAATATGTGCTAGGAGTACAAAATATACGGTAAAGGGCTTAGCTTGGCAGTTTCATAGATTACACCATCCATGCTTAGAAAAATAAACCAAGTTTGACTAGGTTGGCTTTGAAAATTCAAAATTAAAATGTCTAACATCTTCGTCATCTAATATGACCACTAAAATATAATTTAAATGGTAAGGACAGATATGTGTGTGTAGGAATCAGTATGTTCAGTTTTGACAATGTTGGGACCATGCTTTCACGCTAGAACTTGGTGAGTCAAATCAGCGCTTGAAGGGTGTACATGAAGATCATGCAAATAGTAATTAGTACATTCCAAAGGAAACTATGCAGCAGGATTATTAACTATTAAAAATATCATATTAATGTAAAATTATATTTACCCAAAATTTCGGTCAGGGCGACACAAACACACTTGTGTAACGATCAACATTCATAAGGGTTAATGGACTTCTTGAGAAGCATCTTGACAGCTTTCTTTTCGATCGCTTTTTACAGTTAATTCGTTAGTTCAATGAGGTACATTAAAGGGATGAGGGTTATGTTAAAACTAAATTAAATGGATTTTGGTGATGGTAGTTTTAATAAAAAATGAATGAAATTGTCAAAATATTTGAAACAAAATTTGTCTGGTACACGTTATTTTTAGTAATATTCATTCATTTTCTTTTACTGTACACAAAACTGCAAATAATCAATTTGTTTCGAAAACATTTATTTATTTTCACATTGGTCATTTTTCACCTAAAACAGATCACAATTCTGAACTCCTTGCAAATATAATAGAACTTTTGGCTAACTACGTTATACTTTCAACCCTCACACATTCAAATTTCTTATTTCATTCATAACCTTAAAGATGGACGATTCTTTCTCATTCCCACTTTTATACTTATCAAAAAGACAAAATAGTCATCAAAAATTCGTACACAAAACTTATGAATCCTTATTCAACTCTATGTTAAAATGCAATGGATGCCTTAATTTTTGGCAATATTTCTTAATTAACACTATACGAGTATATTACGAGCTTATATTTTGGCAGTGTTAATTTATTAGCCATTAAATTACCTATGTAAGATTATTAATCGATTTAAAAATAACTATTGAATATACTTTTCGTATATTTTAAAATCATATTAGAATTATATTTCACTATAAATCCACACGATTGAAACTACTAAAGCTCCGAAATCATTTTATGATATTTTTAAACACAAGCAACATTTATACTTATTTACACATTAACAAATTGCTTTATCACAACAAGTATATTCCCTAAATAACAACAGTCATCTTTGGACTTGCTTAATTTAGAAGATTATTTGAATATTTAACTAGTATTTATACTAGAAAATATGTTATATATATTGTCGCTATGATTTCCATTCTATTCTGACCCCATCTGAAATGACTTGAACATCCATTTGGGTTACCTAGAAAATATTTTATAATGGTAAATACTTATAGGTTATAATGCAAAGAATTGATCTACTGTCTAAAAATCAAAAGGAAAAAAAAATACAGGCAATTTAAACTTACCACCAATAATAAATTAACACCAACATAATATAAATTCGTGATCTTGCAGTTTAAAACTATACAACTAATAAATTTCAATATTAAATTTAAAAATAAATTTTCATATAAAAATAAAAAAAAAATCATGCCAGAAAATGATTTAAATCAAATTCACATTCTACAGTCATTTAAAAAAAATCGTACATTTAAATGTAAACAATAATTTTATGTACTGGTTATTTTGTAAAGGCAAGATTGTACAACAAACTTAAGAGATTAATTTGATTTATAAATCAAACAGCAAAATGAAAGAAAAAAAACAAATAGGTTAACAAGCGGATATCTTACTGTTTTATATAACTAAAATTGTACTTAATAAACGACAGGAAAAATATAGTACCAATGAGGATATATTTAAATAAATTCGTTGTAAACGTAGTTCTCAGGAGCACATTAAAAATAAATATCTAAAGAAGCACAAAACACTAATAAGAGGTCACAGTTCACAAAACCAAACACAAAACCGAGATACATAGGCTGAAGAAGTAAGAAATGGTTGTCGCTTTTGAAGGCTTTGGTTCTGAGGC
This sequence comes from Hypercompe scribonia, assembly GCA_949316085.1. Taxonomy (NCBI): domain Eukaryota; kingdom Metazoa; phylum Arthropoda; class Insecta; order Lepidoptera; family Erebidae; genus Hypercompe; species Hypercompe scribonia. Next base: position 8,349,313 of record OX438981.1, on the reverse strand, counting down.
GGTATAAACATCGTAGAAACCAGCTTTTACTGGGACCTCGTTACTCTCCTGATTGTACTCACCGAGAGCGGTTTGGACGTAAAGTTGGGCTGGCAGGGAAAATCCAAGGACGTTGTGGGCTCGAACTTGTATTCTATACCGCGTGTCAGGGCGAAGACCACGTACTTCGTAACTGATCGCCTCTAGAGATTTAAGCTCTTCAACGACGCATTCAGATTCAGATGCAATGCGCCATTCACCAGTTACTTTTTGCACCTAAACAAATACGGCATAAATTCATAAAATTGTTTTTTTCTTCGAAATACAACATTTTTTGTATTACAAGCTGAATATACCTACGAAAACAGTAAATTTAATATCGGATTTCATCATATTATAAAAGTAAATAAATCATCCAGATAACAACTATACAGAACGTGTACAATGTGTAAAGCAATGAATAAGAAAACAATATACAACTCACAGGGCAGTAGGTGATCTCATACATATCGATAGGTTCACCATTATTGGCAGGCACTCTCCATCTCAGTTCAAATCTATCCGCGTATTTACCATGCACGAGAGATTCTGAGCTTTCATTATCCCACCATTTCGGTTGTTCCGGAGGTGACCTGAAAGAAATTATATCGCGTGTGACAATGGTTAAGACACGGTCAGAATATCTAACAGAAATTCCTGAATCACCTTATGAAAACCCATCGGTATCAAGTGTTTTTATAATTTTTTAAGTAATTCTATATTAGTACTGACTACTAGAACGACGCTAACGATACTTTTAAAGTAAAATTACCCAAGTCAACGTTACTGCTGAAAGTTAATTTCTTTAATATTTGAATAATTGGAAAAGGACTTTTTCAGTATAATTGTATAGATTTCAAAAATCTTTGTGTTTAGGAGTTTTACGATCTTATTTATTAAATAATAGAAATGTAATAATTTCAGCGTAACTAGGCAAATGTCAACAAAAGATTTAAGTTTGTCCTAAATATCTACTTACCTTCTAGGCATTATAACAGTAAGAGGAGCTCCCCAACCACCGGGCCCAACTTGATTGATGGCAGCGAAACGAAAATCGTAGGTGACCATTGGCCTCAAATTTTCAACAATGTACGGAGAATTGACAGACCAAGTCCTGTTCTGAGACAGATTCCAATCAAAATTATCATTCTCCTTGTATTGGGCTGTGAATGCTAATATTGGTGGTCCATCGTCTTCAGATGGGCCATTTATATTGAATGACACTGATGTCGCTGTTATTAAGTCTTGGCGTACCTGAGAAATCATTTATTAATTTAATATTGATACTTTAGTGCGAAACAAAATTATATAGTAGTTACAAAATTATGTAATAGTTAGTGCTACGTAAGTTAGTACATAACTGGAAAGAAAAAAAAATCTTTATGACATTTATGGACACACAAACTAAAAAAAGCTTTGACAAAGTTCTCTCTGACGTATTTATTTGACAAAGCTTTAGCGTGGCTCTTAGACGAAGTACGAGTATGCCTTACTTAGTTGATAAACTCATCTTGTTTTTCACTCTGAGAATTAATTTCTCATATTTATTTCAAACTTTTTTATAGCACTAACTATGCTAAAATACATCCAGGACAAGCTAAAAATTGACATTCCACGAAACAAAAATGAAAGAGTACCCAACATATCTAGTACAAATAGTAAAAATAAATATTGTGCTGATTGTATTGTTAACAACTTTTATCAATTTTAATCCATCTCCGTTTGGTTGCTTCTTGATATGTATTTACTATTTTACTGCTACAATACAGACTATACTTACTTGGGTAATCATATGGGGTGGAAACGCCTCGCGGAAGTCAATGGTGTGCTCATCTTCACCGAGTGTATTAGTGGCAATACATTTGTAGGGGCCGAACAGACCTCGATCGGTTGGAGTCACGATGACGTAACTTGATGGACCAGAGCCATAGATCTTTATTTGAGGAGATTCTACTAAGTCCAGCTCTCGGAACCTTAACGAGAATACATAACATTAAAAAACAAAAAAAAAAACACAAAAACAGTAAATATGATTTTGAAAAGTGTTAACTAATATTTAAATTAAAAATATTACTATTTATACATATTTTGCCATTAAATTACTCTCTTAATCAGGGGCAGAGCTTATATAGCATGGAAAAATATTTGTAACGTACATTTGATTTTTATATTAAAACTACTTCGCTTTTACAGAACATTTTAAACATATACGTTGCGGAGATTTTGAGTGGTGTTTGCCTAATTGAAATTTGTAATTCATTCTGCCCAGGAGTTGTGACTTTAATAACTTCAAACAACTTGAGAGTTCCTTTCTTGAAGTTATCAAGTATTTGTGTTCTGCGGGATGGGTGGTGCGGTAAACTTATTATATTTTTAAACTTTATTTCTGAAGTTAATTAATATATCCTAAACTAAATAGTATGAGGGTTATTGCTAAACTGAATAAAACAATTTAGATAAAACATAAAAAGCAAAACATCACAAAATAATGAGATAACACACACAAAATAATCTTTTGAATACGAGAAAATAAAGCGTCCTTCCTCTTTAGTATAACAACGTACCTCCATTTAATGGTGGCGTTCGGAATACTCTCCGCTGTACAACTTAAATTGGCAGGACGTTGGTTCCAGCTCCATATAGGAATCCTAGGCATGTTTTCAAATGTAGGTCTAAACTGAACTGTCAAATGACCATTCCTTCTTGCTTCACCACCTGAAAGAAAATAATAATTATAGCGACCTTATTCCCAAGAGTATTAGTTATAACTATATATTAGTATTAGTTGATTCTCATAAATCTGCTAATATTACTAATACATCTGAGACAACATAATAAAATTTCGTACCTCGAACAGCTACACTCTCCATTAGAATAGAATTGTAGGGCGAATAATTTCATCGTAAGTTTTATAGTTTATAAAAAAGATCAAAAAGACAAAAGACCAAGAAGAGCAAGAGTAGCATTACCATCGTTTTCAGCAACACACTCGTACAGGCCATCATCAGTTCTGTTGAGCTTAGTAATTGTTATCACTGCACTGGATTCCATTTGATCACCGCTTTGGCGACTGGTTGTATCAATCGTAATCCTAAAAGCAAAATTAGATGTAAATTAAATTAGGAAACCGAAGGCATTTTGTTATTTTCCTTTAATAAACAGTATGAAACATTTAGCAGGAGGGTTTTAAGAAAGCTATAAACTTGATTTAAGATATTGGGGTAACTGTAAACATTACGTACCACCTGGGGTCATTAAGAAGGTAGTAAAACAGCATTGTTACTAGCTTATATCTTACCTGCCGTCATCGTTAGGACCGTTCACGAAGCGGTCAGGACTGCTTAATTTACGGAACGTTATACGAGGTGCGGGTCGCCCTGTGGCTCTACAGTCTAGGGTAGCTTCTTGTTTCTCCGGTGCGGTCACATTATATAGTTCGAATATTCTAGGTCTCACTAAAACTTCTACTTCAATTTCAGTTTCGTTTTGGCCGGCTTGGTTTACTGCGCTGCATATATACTTTCCGTAGTCGCCGGCTTCGACACGATCGATTGTTAGGAGACCACTATTTTCTTGGACGCTGAATCGTGATGTGCTTGCCAAGTTCTAAGGACAAGATTAATATTTATAATAAAGCATCGAATTAATGTTTAAATTTAGAATTAAATAATAAATAAAAATTATTCACATACTTCTCGAGTTGAAGCTCTGATCCAAGAATACGTCGGGTTTGGCTTTCCTTTGGCTTTACAAGATATAGCTGCACTCTCACCTTCCCTGATTTCTACCCTAGGTTCACGTTCCTCCATTTCTGGTGCGGTATAAACCTACAAAAAATAATATATTATATAAATTACGAGTCCTGTTTCCTTTTATCTTTCTATGTATTAAATGTCGTGACCTACTTCGAGTTTGATGTTTCTTTCAGCTAATTCACCAGTTTGAATGACCACGGCTCGGCAAGTGTAAGTTCCGTCATCACTTTCTTCTACATTCCTAATCATCAATCCGTTCGTGTGAATAACATATCGTTCGCCAGTGACAATCTACAAAATAAATACATACATATTATATTAACAGAACAAAATATTGTTGAATTCCACTGCTTGAAAGAACTTACAAAAAAAGTTTCAAAAGTACGTTAGTAAGTTTACTTAGAGATAATTTACTTACTGGGTTTCCTTCTTTGAACCAATCGACTGAAGGTGAAGGCTCCGCAGTAACTTCGCACATGATTTTGAAGTCTTTCCCTTTCGTAGCAAACTGGTTTTCATTAGCGTTCGTCCATGTAATAGCAACTAAAAAGAAAACAAAACTAAACTGTTGACGAACTAATTTCGAACAGATTTTAGCCGAGAGTAATTAAAAAATGTTTAAAGAAAATTAAAGCGATCGTCATAACAGATTATCCGTCTATCTAGCTAAATATAGATTATACACTCAATTATTTTACCTTTTTTCTCTAATAGCTTAAAATTAGTAAATAATAACTAGCTGTAACTATACAATATAGAAAATAGCAGTAAATATTTATAGTTTTTTATATTCATAAGATGTAAGGTAGCAACTGGTTATCTAAATAAATAAATAGTAAAAATCTTAGTAAATAGTAGCTTTATTTACTTTACATTTAAATTAAAATTCAAGAGCATTGAGCATTACTTTGGACTCAATGCAGTTACTGGTATATTTTCCACTAAGATTAATCTATGTGCAAGTATATAAAAAAATACTAAATAACGCCTTTTAAAAATAACTTTTTTGTCACTTTTTTCTTAAATAACGGCTATGATAGCAGTACTCACCGTAAGTATCAATAATAACGCTGGCACTGAGGGGCATGTTAGTATAAGTGGCGATACAAGTGTAGTTCCCCGCCATGGATGGCGTGATTGAAGATATGTACAGCAGTTGCAGTTGTCTCATGGGCATCGGCTCCGTGTATATCTCAGGTCGTGTGCCGGTGCTACAATTTGGATATAATTTAACTGAATATTTTGGTAAAAAACAATAATAAGAACTCTAATTAAAACGTCATTCATTGACAATTTTTTGAAGGTACATGTTTTAGTCTATTTCTAAAGGATTCCATTTTTACATAACTCTGAAAATAATCCTAAATGTACTTTCATACATGGAAGAGGGTAGAAAGTATGTTAAAATATGCAAATATGGAAACCAACATCTTAGATTTTAATTTTGGTTCAAAACATTAATAAAAGATGATTAATTTAACTTATAAGCTTAATTTTGCATTTAGCAACATATTTTTTACTTAAGTATTCACTAAGAAAGGTGGTCATCTTTTTGCAGCAATACCGTATCGCAAGTGAATCGTGACTACATCGTGATTGTAGTGACACTACAGCAGAATTACAGACGTAGGCGACAGTGAATCTCACGCTACAGCATCTCGACTTTATCGTAATGATTTTGCGATTTAATCGTTTCAAAAGTTACCACATAACAGCAAAACACGCAAAGATTGTCACGCTACTTTAAATTAGTATCAATGTGAACGCGACAGTTGCTATATGGACAAACCAAAACAGTCTGCAGGGTGCTCAAAAAAGCCTTGCGTTTTTTTCAACACAGTTATGAGCGATGCTTTGCCGCGTTGAAAATGCGATGCAAAGTAAGAAAAAGAAAGTATCAATGCAGACGAATGGTAAAAAAAATGTATTCAGTTGTAGTAGATACTCTCCCTGAATACGTCTTACAATTATTCACAATATTTAAGTCGTAACGTTCCTTTTCCACCTGACATACATAAATAATATTTATTTTATTGGGTACTATTTAATGATGTTTCTACTACTAGTTAAGACGTTACGTACCCAGGTTCGTTGATGATAAATCCTTTAGGATCCTTCCATTGCGGTTGCGTGACGAGTTCTGGAGACGGTGCGTCTACCTGACAAGTCATAACCACAGACTTGCCTACAGCTACCGTCTGTTGCTTTTGTTGTGGGAATATCCTGAGGGTCTGGGCTGAACATCCTATAACAAAAGAGAGAAAATTATTCAAATATGTTCGAAACGTGATAAAAACAAAAACTCTATTTATTTATAATACAATAATAATAAATATAAATATAAACTTGGCAAAGCCTGTGTTATGGTAACCAGACTATTTATAAACATACTTACATGTCTAAATACATACATATTATAGGTACAACAACAATACAAATGCCTCGATGGTCTATCGGTAAGCGTGTGCGACTGCCCCGAGCCGAAAATAAATTCATATTTTACCCTCAAAATCTTCAATGAGGTTTTCGAGGGTCAGCTTGATTTTTTTTAGATTGGATTTAACATAGAAAGTAATCTCAGTTTTTACCTCAAAATCCTACTTACGGACGGTTTTACAACTTTGAGGGTAAAATCAGAACAATAGAATCAACATTTGACCCTCAAAAACCTCAAACCATATAAAAATTATCCTATACGGCTTTGAACCTCAAAAACCTCATATGATGTAACCTCCCATTAAATTTACCCCCACTCCTTTTATGTAGAGGAGTATTCCATACCAAATCGGATAGTTCAAAAATTTTTTATTTTTTATTTTTTCTCTTTTGACATTGCGATGTATGAGTGTTTTGAGGGTAAAGTTAAGATTTCAAATCTATGGGTAACCCATATTTAAACCTCATAGCCTTAAATGAGGGTTTTGAGTGTTAAAATAGAGTTACTTTTTGTGCGGCAAATAAAAGATTAAAGGAATTGAAGATTTTGAGGTCAAAAATGGAACTTTTTTTTTGACTCGGGTGCCAATCGGTTTCGATTCCCTGGTCGGGTCAGACTATTATTGAGTTTTCTGATTATAGAAATTCTTAATAACAGTTTGGAAGGTGGCGATCTTAGCCCCCGTGCCTCGAAGAGCTCGTAAAGCCGTCGGTCCGGTGCCTTATCTCTTCCTGGTCGTGTGGGATAGCCGTCCCATTGGATTGTAAGAGTGAGGAAACAGAGAGTGCACCTGTATTTGTGCACACACTTGTGCACTAAAACATTTCCTGCGTAGTTGACTAGTCTAAGTTAAGACTGGACGCCGTAACCATAGCCGACTAGGGGTGCATCATAAGTAAATTGCATCCACACAAAACAAATGATCGTGTTCGTGACACAAAGATTTATCCTGGTGGTAGGAACCGAACTCACAACCTTTGATTTAGCATTCAGGATCATTAACCACCAGACTAATAGACCCGTCGTTATATATTATTACAGGTATCATTATAATGACGTAGTGCATTACGTAATTCATTAGTCTTCAATTTGAATGAAACGAGCACAATATTGTAGCGTTGAGACCATACTTACGTCGATACGTAACGCTCTAGTTGAGCGTTACATATCGATACAAAAATACATTTTCTGTTCCCATGATAAAGATCCTTCTGAGTAATTACCTAGTATTTGCACTAATTACGGTTAGCCTATAGTACTTGCACTTTAAGTACAAGCAGCTTTACTTGTACTCAACTTCTTACGCGTACAAGTTTCAAGTTTTCTAAAGTGGATATTTTAACACATAGCAAGGATAGTTTTAATTATTAGCTCAAAGAACGCCACTGGTGATTATGAAGCTTAGCACCTATTCACAAGTTCTATATCTTCATTTCTGTGATTGTCTTTCTTAGTGACTCAGAAAGTTTCTTATATGACCCGGTCATTTGGCTTAATATCTTAAATTATAAAGTTAAAGATACCGTTACTACGAACGTTTTGTTATAAATATAGGTTGGACCACGAAATAGTTAACATTTGAAAAAACCGTAAAAGAAAAGGTTTCACATGTTATACTCATAAAAATTGTTCATTTACAAAAACGTTAATTAGTTGTGAATTTATGTTTTGAAAATTATAACGTCTACAGGTATGACCAATGTTTCGATGTTCGCACTCTTCTAATTGAGCACCGAAATTTTCGAATACTCGTCGGCAAAGAGACTGATTTTTTTCTTTTAGTTGACGTAGTGTATTTAGTTTATTTAGACACGATTATTCAAATAACCCCATAAAAAGAAGTCTGCTGGGGATAGATCTGCACTTCTGGGTGGCCATAGAATGTCTCGTCTGGAAATCAATTTTTCGGAAACATGTCTTTGACCACCGGTAGGGACTCATTAGATGTTTGACAAGTGGCTCCATCTTGTTGAAACTATCTATTACGATTGTAGCCAGCAAGTTCCAGTAGCATCGGTGCCATGAACTCCCGTTACATGTTTGCGTAGGATGTTAGATTCAAATGTTAACGAATTCTTGGTCCACCCTATATATTTAAATTTTATTTCAAAATTAATTAATTTAACGTAATATAAAATAACCATATAGTAACTATTTACTTGACAATATTGCCAACACATTTTAAAATTTAATTTGCATTTCATATATGTCCTGTTTCTTTGGGGTATTATATTGATTTTATGTTGTTTCATTGCTATTACTACTACATACGTCAAAACAAAATCCATAGAAAAATGTCTAATGAATTTACTAAATTTAAACAGGATAATAACGCTTTTTCCGTCTACTCCAAAATTAGCCACAATTCAGTATCAGATTAGCTTTCACTAGCTTTACTAGCAAACTTCTAACTTCGTTGTTCGTAATGACTAATGAGATGACCAGATTTAAGGAGAGATGGAAACATAACAGATTTTGTGTTTGAAGTTCAAAATTAGTCACATTTAAATGCAGAGTAAACAAAATAGCCGGCCGGATCCCTACTGCAGGCTAACTCTTTAATTAAGTTTACCGCAATTTATTCGTGGGCACGTGACGATGATACTTATTAGAGGTCTTTGTGTCCCCCTGCGACCTTATGGTTAGTTAATTACTAAGTGCATAGAATTCGTGCGTGTCCCAAAACACCCAAGTGAGATCTCAAGTTTTCTCATAGACATACCGTGTAATGAAGGACTTGAATATTTTAGAAGTATGGTTTATCATAATAAAAGACAATATTTATAGCGATATAACTGTTTTCGGTAATTACTATTTTTACCTCTACCTAAAAACAAGCATTAGCATACAATTATAAACCTAGAATAGGTTATAAAAAAAGAGCGTGGGCTTGGAGGACCACCACGGGACAATCATGATGCACTTCAGTTTTATTCATAGTCATTCATTACAATATCGATTAAATGAATAATTTGGGGATGTAAACTAATATTAAAACGCATTTTGCATAGTAATGAAACAGTTCCATTCAAAATTACTTCAGAAAGGAGATTTTGGCCTACTATATCACGCTGGCCAGGCAGGTTCGTATAGGAGTTTGTGTCAATGGTAGAAGACCATAGTGGGAGAGGACGGGGAGGACGAGAATAATGTTCCACCCGTCAAAGATTCGAAGGTAAAGGCGATTGTTCCACGAATCCGTTCCAAGACGCTGGACCTGACGGCATACCTACACCTGAGTACTGGGTCGAGTCTTCGATCACATGTCAGACTGTCTCAGGGAGGTATTTATCGTTAGTTTGGCGGTCGGGTGTTTCTCTGAGCGCTGGAAGAGCAGAAAGCTGGTCCTGCTAAGGATATTGGGACGGCCTGCAGATTCAATTGTAACCAATAGGCCTATCGAGGTGCCCCCCAAAAAAGGGAGTTTGCGTCAAGTTTTCTTTCCTTGCTTCCGTGGCTTTTACGACATGGAATGAATAGAGGTGATGACACTCCACACGAATACACAACACTATATTAATATTATTTATGCTTTTTAACACGTGCATTAGGGTGTCCCTTAAATTTCAAGTTCGATATTTTTTTACGCATACCTTCTTAAAAGTTTCGTAATAACCCTATATTGTCTAGAAAAAAATATTAGTTCGATATATAAACGATAACCCGTGCCGACTTGCTATTTAAACTTGTCGATACAAGTTGCTTAAGTACTGCCCAGTGACCTGTTACGACATGTTTTATTTGCCATTTTGTACGTGATTTTTGAGACTATTAGTGCTTCATTGTTTAGTGCGTAAACATGTCGGTGGAATTACGGAGTGATAAACAAAATATTTTTCTTATCGGATTGACTAGCTACCAAATAAATGGTGCAAAATTACCATCTAATCGACAAGTTCTCTCAGTCCTATTTTACAATATTCGTGAGGTTAAATTGACTGTTAGTGAAAGTGCAAATCTTGTGATTAGGGAGTGCATCATATATTGGGAAAAAGCAAGAATTCCAACAAGGGCATTTCCTAACTGCGTGAAGAAACTTATTGATTTATATCATGTTTGGAGAGAGTTGCAAAAAAAATGTAAGAAAACTCAGATTACGTTTAAGAGTCGTGAGAACAATTTTATAATTAATCTTGATAATTTGTTTGATATTGCACATGCTGATGCTTTTGAGAGAATGAAAACAGAGGAAGATAAATTATTTTTAATGAAACAGAGAGAGCCAGGTCGACCGGGATGCTTAGGTGGTGTAGATAAAAAATTGGCGGAAAAAGAACAAAGATCTAGACAACGACGATTGGAAGAAGAGGAAAGGATTGTAAGACAAAGAGAATCACTAGCTGTTGCATCTACTTCCACCACAAATAACTTAGACAGTGTAGAAGATTCAGACGAAGAACAGATCTTGAATTCTGAACTCAGCTTGCCGGACGTTCCCTGCCATGAACAAAGTTCAAAAAGAGGTAGAAAGAATCTTATAACACCTAAACTAGTTGCAGCTTTAGATCGATGCCAGTTAAGCATTAGAGATACCGTTTACATTCTTAATGCGGTGGTAGAAGCGCTTGGTCTGAGCAGCGATGATTTCTGTATTAACAAATCCTCGATTCAGCGAATTCGTACTGAAACTAGAAAATCAAGGGCAGAAGCAATAAAATCTAACTTCCAAAACAATGTACCCGACATAGTCACAGTCCATTGGGATGGAAAAGTATTACCGGGGTTGGATATACGGAGTTCAAAAGAAGAACGCTTGCCAGTTATAGCTTCATTTGACGATAGAGAGCAGCTTCTTGCAGTGCCGAAACTAGAAAGTTCTTCTGGAAAACATCAAGCGAAGGCTGTATCAGCAGCTCTCTTTGACTGGAACCTTTATGATAAAGTGCAAATAATGTGCTGCGACACAACAGCTTCCAATATGGGCCGTTTTAATGGAGCTTGTGCTATTTTGGAGCAAACTTTAGGAAGAGAATTGTTGCTTTTCGCCTGTCGTCATCATGTTTATGAATTGGTCCTAAAAGCTGTCTTTGAAACCAAGATTAAGCAAATTACTAGTAGCCTAGATATTCCGATGTTCAAAAAGTTCCAAGAAAATTGGAAAAACATTGATTGTACTAAAATTGAACCATCTCTTAATTTCGTAAAAGCACGAGTTGCCGAGACAGACATTCAAGCGTTGTTACTATTTTATAAGGCAGAATTAGATAAAGGTTTTGTAAGAGATGATTACTGCGAATTGGTCGAACTGTGCGTAATATTTTTAGGAGGAGACACAGAGGAAAAATTAAAACTAAGGCCCCCCGGAGTTATACATCAGGCACGCTGGATGGCGAGAGCGATCTATTCTTTAAAAATATGTTTACTTCAGTTACAATGCAGAGTAACTGCGAAGGACAAAAAGGCTCTACAAAATGTTTGCTTATTTCTCGTACTATTGTATGTTAAACCTTGGCTCGAATGTACAGTGGCGACCAAAGCACCTAATCAAGATTTGCGCTTCTTGAAGATGTTAAAAGAGTATGAAAAAGTTGACGCAACAATTTCTAAAGCTTCTATAAGCAAGTTCAGCCATCACTTGTGGTATTTATGTGAAGAGACAGTCATTCTATCACTATTTGATGATGAAGTTGACAACCAAACTAAGAAGAACATGATTGCCAACTTCAACAGGGACAAAATCTCGGATTTTAGCAAACGCTATGACCCGTCGAAGGAAGAACTGACTCAAAAGTTGTTTGGTAAGTTAAATTGACTTTTTGTTGGATTTCAATTTCAATGTCCAATACTTATTTATTTATTTTCAAAATTGTTGTTGATTTTTATTCGTTATTTAACTTATTTTTCTTTTTTTTTAGACAAAGCACTGGATGATTTCGTATCGGAAAAGAGCAAACAATTTTTATCACGACTGCAGATCGACGACAGTTTTCTAAAGGAAGATGTATCTTCTTGGAATAACAATGCTGCTTTTCTGGAGGCTAAAAGAAGAATAAGTTATTTGAGAGTTGTAAATGATACTGCTGAAAGGGCTGTTAAATTAATGCAAGATTTTAACGGACTTATCACGGCTGAAGAAGAACAAAAACAGTTCTTGCTGCGCTGTGTCCAGGAACATCTAAAATTGTATCCAGACTGTAAAAAAACTACTCTAAAAAGAAGTTACCCTGAATGATTCTTATTTCTTTATGTTTTTAATTAAAGATTAATGTTCATCTAAGTTATTATTTAATTTTATTCACTTAATTCATTGCATTTATAGTGAAATTATAGCAGACTGAAACTTTAGGACAAAACACGTTTTTTACTAAACTTTGAAGCTCGGTCGGCACTGGTTGCAATTATGCTAGATTGATAAAATTTTATATTTAAGTATCTTATAGCATTAGTAAAAATTATAGAGGGTATGCATTTCGAAATTCGAAAAAAAATTTTTTTTTATCATATAAGGGACACCCTAACGTGCACGTGCCATTTAAATCGAAATGATGGTTACTAATTGGCCTTAATGTTTCTAAAATCTACACATACGAATGTGTTAGTAGCAAACTAAATTTCTTGGTGCATTTAAGTTCGTTAGCACACTGTATAAAACTACTGTTGTATTTTTCCCATAGTATATAATAAAAATAAGGACCGAAAAACTTCTGGTTTTTTATTTGTAGGAACGAAAAATAAGATTATTTCATGGTAAGAGGTTCTTCAAGCTAATTATGGATGACCAAGTTTTAAATGTAGATATAATTAAGAAGATGAAGTTAGTTAAAGCTTTTGATAAACATATTATACGACCAAATGAATGTGTATTGAGTTTTCACGTTGTCAATAGGCAAACAAAACAGTATTCCTCTTTATTTCGTTCGTTACATATCTATTTGTGTAAGACATCGTTTCAAGTATTGTCATAAGAGCACGTCTCATTATTGTTGGGGTTCGGAACTTCTCTTCCCTTTCATGCTTCAAATTTATCTTGGGTTTGTTCAGAAAAAAGTGAATATGCCTTTTCGTAACTTTTTGAGTGGGGTTTCTGTAAAAAGTTTTGACAACTTTTTGGGATGTTGTTTGTTTATCGTTATTTAGTTATCTCGTTATTACGTGAATACAAAATACAAACGGTTAACTTTTTGTAGAGATGGAAACGTATATTAAATGACACCTGACGTTTTGATGGATTAAAGTATTGATGAAATAATGTTCACTTTAAAATATAAGTTGGATTCACATCTTACTATACATAAATTTTAAGCATTTCAAATTTCACTGCTCTATTAAATTTTTTTTTTAAATGTGTAGAGATAATACTCCTCTCATATTAATATATATATTTTTTTTATAATCAATCGTCCAATTTAAAATAGTTAAAGATTGCCTGATATAGTATAAAATTTATAAAACTAAAAAGGAGTTAGTATAAAGAATATCTTTTAGTATGCATTCATATGTACAACTGTCTCGGTGACGCAGTGGTAGCGTATACGACTGCTATGCTTGAGGTCTCAGGTTCGATGTCGATGCCGGGTCGGACCAAATGTTTGCATGATCTATAAATATTTGTTTCGGAGTTAGGGTGTTTCCTAAGTATAATATGTATGTATTAACAAAAAAAAAGTATATATGTATTTATATCGGTTGTCTAGTATCTATAGTACAAGCTCTTCTTAGTTTGGAACTACATATGCGCTATGTGTCAGATGTCCAAAATATATTATTATATATAAACATTTTCAGTATAGAAAAAGTTATCTAATAGCTAACAATTATACATGGAGTGGACACATTTTGCCAAAGTAGAATACAATCCGTGACCTAAGAGTACATTTCAATAGCAAATTGGTCTTTGACAATCATACTGACGCTACAGTTAGAAAAACTTCCCGCGCACTGTAAAGACGCTAAAAATCTTATACTATACAAAAGTTAGAAGCAACCTCGAATATGTCCTGCAAATTTGTAACCCACATTATCAACATATAAAACTTATAAAACTGATTTATAAAATACTTACATATGTTACCATCAAAATATCCCCTACCATTCTGACTGAATTATCTACAACAATGTAAAACATATCATATCTTATCACTCAGTAATCGTCGTGAAATAGCTGACTTCTTATTAATTTTAAAGCTACTATGTCATGACATAGACTGCTCTGAGCTTCTGTACAAAACGAATTTCAACACATTATTTAAATCAGCTTGAAAAAAAATTAATAAATTTTGTAAACAGTACGATATCGATTCCTTTGTAATTAATGTGGCAACGGTCAGAAGCAGCTTAAGCCAAGATTATTTCAAGCAACGTTAAAGGTGTGCGTTAAATTGTTAAATTTTGAGGCAGCTCGTTAATTTTTCACTTTTTGTCCGTGTTTGTTACTTTTTTTTTTTGTTTTAAATTGTAGTACTGTGATACGTGTGGTATCTGCAGGTTGAAGTATAATGATACAGTAATGATATTTCATTAATTACCATTTATTAAATTGTGTTCGATCACACTTACGTCGTAACTCTAATGTATTTCTATAAGTGATGACTTGTAATTGGCTTCCTACTGCCTGTGAAAGATAATATATTATCCTGTAAATAGCTGTCAGTCTTATCAGCACTGAATAAATAAATGAAAGGCCCCAGACTAGGGAAATATTTAACTATCGCACCTACTTAACATTAAATTAAACAATTAACGCCCACAATATAATCACATCGAAGAATAATCAGATTTTATAGATTTCACAAATAATTTGTTGTACTCCGACATACAGGCGAACATATGTGATTTGCTTTAGTAGTAAATAAATAAATAAATATTTCAGACATATGACACACAACATCATCTAGTTTAAACTAAGCAGAGATTGTGCTATGATAACTAGACTGACTGATAGAATACTTATATAATTTTTTGAAAACACTAAAATTTCGAAACAAATATTTGCAGATCATACCAACATTTGGTCCGATCCGGAAATCGAACCCGAGACATCAAGCACATTAGTCGAATTCACTACCGCTGCGCCACCTAGGCAGTAGTATGGGTTATATTATTTGAAGCAGTGACAAATGACCATTAAATTTACCTCATATCCATTAAATACCATCATACTTTACGATAAGTTTTAGAAATAAACTAGTGCAATACAGTTTATAATCGTTATTTGAGTTTAGAGCACAAAATGAAATTCTAAAATTTGACTTAAGCTCTGTTTAAAACAATAATATATATATATATACGTTGTAGGTACATTGATTACTTTGTTAACTAACACATAATTGTTAAATATAAGTAACAAATATTTCTCATAACAATTTTATCCCTTACTATGAAAACAACCATTGAAAATTTACGTAATTAATACCGATAGAACACAAATAAACAAATTTCATTCAACTATTAGCGAGCTTCGTGTTAAATTTGAAATTCATTAAAAGTTTATAAAATTGAATTAGCGTTGATGTAATTGTTACTGAGGTGAACCTGTTTATAATTAGTTTCATAATGATTCCACGGCGCTGGATTTAAATCTACACATATTTCGCTGCGTTCATAAATGGAGAACATTATCCTCAAGTATTATCGATTCATATTAATCATTACACTGGCGAAGATGAAGACTGGATTTCATAGTGTTTGTGACGTTTATTAAATATATATACATTATAATAAAATAAACAGGATTTTTATAAAAATAGATACCTCGAAGCTTATTTTAACTTTATTTTCGTTACACAATTATTTAATTAGAAATACTGAGTGTATTCATAAATAATCGTAAAACTAAACAAAAGTTGTGATGCTATTGTCATATCACCATTTAACATTTAAGTGTTAATCAGTATGAAAATTTGAAATTCCATATTATTTCATATTATTCAACGTAGATAAAACTTACAAACACAATAAGATCACATTAGTGCGAAACTTTTTTACCAGCCACACAGATGTTCCGAGTATTACATATTCCATATTAAATCTGTTCCGAGAAATATCTGCGATACTCGCTACGAAAAGCTTCATCTATATACAACATGTTCTGTATATGTATATACATATGTTGGTAGGCGGGAGACGCATAGAATTTTTTACAAACTCTTTAGCAATGCGGCTCGTGTACGGTGCCCTTCCTTTTATCCTCCAGTTTCGAAACTGCGTCGGCTGCATTTTATACTATACAGGAATATATACCGTATTTTCTTTTTTCTTTATTGATGGAATAAATTGCACAAGACACACTAGTATCGTAGTCACGTGTAAATTATCCTTAGGAAACTTTCCTTACTTAAATTACATTATGAATTAAGTGTGATCCCAGTAAACAAATTGTATCATAAAATCGAAACTCGACAAGTTTTGACATGTTAGCTAGGCTCACTCTTACAGAGTAGTTTCAAACTGTTATCCAAATCACGAAATTCGTAATTTAAAATGGAAAACATTTTGACCATACATTTCATTTTTATTATTTAGCTTTTTTCATGGCTAAAACATCCTACAAAATAAAGTAAAACCCAATAAATGAAAACATATACGCTACAACAGAATTGGCGATTTCATTTTTATTCAATTGCTTATTTCCAGGGTTAAAACACCCTAAAAAACAAAGTTAAACCCAATATTGTATCTAAAATGAAAACATAAACACCACAAACAGAGTTGACGAAAACATTACAAAGATACCCTTAAAGGATCCGGGTGGAGTTATCTAATAAAAAGTAGGTGACGTGACCTCATGCAGATTGGTTGAGGGTGTTTGTCTTTAGTCCCATACGGACCCACCGTGGGACATTATATACACAAATACTTAACCACGGTTACTTTAAAAATCCCTTCGCACACACACTTGTGTAGGAGAATGTTTAAATTCAATCATTTTGAACTGATTTGTGTAAACCTTGAAAATTAATATTTCAAACGAGTACGTTTCAGTTCTTCCTTCTCATAATTGGCGTATGTATATAATTTTAAGTTTTTCTCGGGACTTTATTATATTATTTATAAATTTAAAAATTTACATTTACGCTAATGCGTAAATGTAAATTTACCAATAATCAAATAAAAAAAATAACAAGCAACACTATTTTTCCGAACGTAAGGCAAGGTAACCTTTTCCGTGTCCATGAAAACGTGTATGCATAATTTCTTGATTATTTTATTAATTAAGGCGTGAAAGCGTTAATAAATAAACACAATATCATTATTATTTTGAGTGATTAATACTTTATTCCTGGAACTTCTTTTTTCTCCTGAAGTTCTATCGTTAATCTTGCAAGTCTTTTACAGAAAAGTGAATTTACTGACAAAAAAAATTAAATTTAAAAATTTCATTCATTTTCTCTAAAGTTTATTAATCGTAATAAATTTTACTCTTTATTCCATATTTTTATTACATTACATTTTTAATGAATTGGAATAAAGAATAGCATTGAGTAGAACAAATTTAATTTAAAAAAGTTTAACAAAAAATGATTAAAATATCGTGTAGTACTCGTACATGTAAAAACATACAAAGATCAACTGAATTGAAAACCTGATTCATTTTAAAATATGCTTATAACTTAATTATATATATTAGTGTAACGGAGATACACCCATAAACGGGACAATATTTCTTTTTCTTCGCAAAATTCAAATAAAAATATTACAAATAAAGTGCACGTAACGAATCCGCAGAATAAAATGCAAAGTGAAATGGTATATCATTGCATTAAAGTAATAAAGGCTACATTATTCTCTTGTCCCTTGTGTGCCATTTCATAAAACAACTACACCTGAATGGTTATAACGCAGAACACATCAAAAGCTTACCATGAATTTTACAGTTTGTACCTTTGAGGCATTGGTGAAATTTCATCAACAGTACAGAAGGGGACAAATACGACAACGAGGGGCCAAGTGAAATAAGCGAGCGGTGGATTAAAGGGTTTGTGGAAAATTTGTGCGCTTTATAACCGAGATGCTGTCCCCAAGCGGTTTTGTATTACCAATTATTTTCATTTAATTCATAACAAGCTGTTGGATGGATTTGTATGTGGCGTAAAACTCATTAATAATAAAGACTTAAGCGACTGACGCTTCATTATGCAGGCACTTTATTAAAATAAATATCGTGTATTTTGATATCATCAAGATTTTTGTATCTAAAAATACTCTTGTATTTTACTGTTACAAGTATATTTTAGTACCTATTCTAAGAGAAACATAGACGTTGCTTTGATTAAAAATATAAAAATAGGAGCAGAAGAGAATTGCAGAGTATTTATGTACTTATAGGCATTGTATAATATATATACAAACGAAGCTAGGTTTAATTTTGCATTTCACTGTAGTCAATATTTACTTAATATACAGTAAAATTCAAATAATAATAATTATATTATAAGTATAGATAAATTGTTGAATATTTAATTATTTAAAATTTTTTAAATAAGTCTCAAGAGTAATTATGACTCACATTATTTGAACGAAAGTTCTTTGACATTAAATTTAAAAAACCAAAACATTTTTAACTCGACAGTCGTCCTTCGATTTCACCTCTGACTTTAAGAATAATAGGGAAACAGCGAGCAACATACCCTAGTATGTGAAACGAACCGTCACAGTTTCAGCTCTGTTGAAAATGTCCCGTTCCCCTCCCTCTATTGGAAATAAGCTTCAAGAGAGATGGGTTTGCAATTTAGACTCACGATTTGGAAACAACAGACTGTCTATGTAGTCCGCACATCCGTAGGGGTATTGTGATTAATCGCTTAGGCATTATTTCCTAATTAAGCCCACCTTCCCCTTGCCACGAATGCGTCGCCCAAGGGAGTGTCTGCAAACTTGAAACAAATACAAATGGGCTGACTTCAACTGAGAAAATCGGAAAATCTGTTGAATTAACGCTGAACACAAATTAGAAGGGTGGGAGTTATTTTCTGTGCCAAGTAGTAAGAATGTCTGTTCAAATAACTTGGAATTGCAATCATACAAATTATCTGAACACAAACAAAGCCAAGAAAATTGGAAAACAACAGGTAAAACCTTCGTAATTGTTAATTTTGTTTTGATTCACCCTAGTGTTATCAATAAACACAAACAAATAAATATTCTATGTATAATTCGTCCGTTCTCACATAATGATCACATAAAATATGTATAAACAATTCGACAAGTGAATTCACCCCATTTGACATATGACTTCGACTTCACTAGAAAGCACCTAATTGAGGGAAATGAGATAAATTATTGTTACGGATTGTTTGGCCCTCGGAAAGGGGAGAAGGGGATAGCCTCCGGAACCTCCTTTGTGACTCATACAAGTTCGACGACAAATATGACGCATACCGAAAAGTTTTTCACGTTACCTTTAATATCTCAGACAGAAAGGAAGCGAAGAAAGCCGACGTTTTTTGTTTTTTTTATTTCATCGTTTTATGTTCAACTGTAGACATGCTGCTACGAAGAGTAATTTGTTACTAAGCGTATTTTCTACATCACTCAGCAGTAACGAAGACCCAGGTGTTTGAGAGTTCTTAGGATTACCATTAAAGATCCTATTAGGAGTAAAGAAAACCATTACAAACATTACAATAAATTTTCATCGTTAAGGCCTTGCTAAATTCCTGCTACGTTTCGATTCCCCTAAGCCTCCCGTCATTATCAGTTTAGCGTGAGGGCTCTTCTGGCATAAAAAACAAAGCTCGATCTCAAAAATTCACCAACCGGTAGGGGCTTAACGAAGTGTAACCTACTTAAAACAATAGCAAAATACGACGCGAGGGTCGAATGTACCACGTCTACGCTTTCCATATTTAAAACTGTTCGAGAACACTCAATATGTGCTGAATTCGTAGAATTTTTATGGGGAATATTCGGACTTCTTTATTGCGCTAGCAATTTATTGCATCCCACGAGGAAAATAAATTTGTGTTGAAATTGAAAATAACCATAATGCCATTTTACGTACATGTTTTTGAACATGTGTGCATAAGGACTATAAGTGTAAATCAAAGATTTTTATGATTTTCATTCATACTTAAAATCTTCCAATCCACGTTTAAATTGACTAAGCACACAACACGATTAGAAAGTGAATGGGTATAAGATTCCGTACCTAATCAATGTTTACTTGCCAATTCAACATTAGAATGCTTATATAGCAAATTGATCAAATTTCACCCTGTCCCCCTTTGTGGGGCTTTAATTACTGGTTTGTTCATGCTGCGCCCTAGACATTTCTCCTTATTTCGTAGCCCGCAAATAAACCGACATGATTTCACCCTGCGCTTGTTTATTGACTTTTGTAAACTTTTCATCTCATCCATAATTGACTCTATTTGAAAGCTCGAAATTTCTTTGATTTTTGAGAACTCGATAGCACGGTCAAACGAAATCTTTGAAGAGATTTCTTGAAATAAACAACCAAAATAATATACCTTTTATAAATAAACTATTTGAAGATCTTTTTTTCTATGTGAAGTTAATTTGAACCTTTCATGAATTCCTAAAAAAGTATTATAAACTAAATATTTTATTTAAACCGCGGTCGATTAACATCGCTGACGTAACTTTGTGATTTCCAACAGCAATAACTGACTAAGAGTCTCCTACATGCGTTATTACATTCAATTTACAACGTTTACTATCAGTTGAGACCAGTTCAAGTACCTTTTCGTAACTGACGCGATGTTCATAGCTATATATAACTAAAACGACTACAGTAACCGCTAAATCTTTCTATTGTAAAAAAACAATAGCATTACAATACCGATCTGATTGCCTAAAAAATCATTTTATAAAATAAATTGTACTGAAACAGAATATCAAGTATAAAGAGAGAGAATTCACAGGAGGTAAGATTTTACACAAAACCTTTTTTGTCCTGCCGTGGAAGTTACTGCCTTTCTAAGCTAAGCTATTTGACAATCGCTTGGTAATTTTATCCCATTTAAAAAAACAACGTAAATGTAAAACATTACTATAGGAACTCGTTTCGTGGATCTATTAATAGACCCTCGTAAATAAACTAAGTCCTAGACTTTATAATTTTATTTTTTTTAAAATGCAGAAAAGTCTGTTGAGAGCAATCAAACCATATTTTCATATAAAGTGAGTTTCGCCTATAGAGAATGAGCAGCCGGACTACAGAGCCTTCGCTCTATAAAGTTTATGAAAGGAAAATAAATGAATTTGTTTCTTTTAAATTTTATTCGAAGCGAAAGAGAGTCTAGATTATACATTATCAAGATATCATGTTTTAGCCTTTATATTAATAACGTAATATATTTTCTAACAATGATTTTAATTTCATTTCTAAAAGAATTTTAGTCACTTATAAATGATATTTATACCGTTCAAATTGTTCTAAATCTCAGATCCTTAACAGTTTAGCTTCGTAATTATATAAGTAGGAGTAGGTATGGTATATCGCTTGTGACAGTCATGCTTCGTTAATCCTTGAATTTTCGTAATTGAATGGTAATAAATCATCGGGATTACATACTTACAAAGTACATTAATACTTGTAAAACAAAATATTAAAGTATAAGTAAGGCTTTAACTTTCAAATAACGTGTTTATGTTGGACTAAAATGTTAATATTCATTTTTCACATTATTGACAAGTACTCAAGAAATCTATAGATTTCAGATAATACACCTACTAATATTATAAATGCGAATGTAAGTTTGTCTGTTACGGTTTCACCCGAAAACTACTCAACCGATCATCATGAAATTTTGTACACATGTTCTTGGAGGTAGTAGAAGTAACATAGGATACTTTTTATTTAAAAAATAAAATAAAATGATCTGTTATGAAACTTCATGTGGCAGACTAAATACCACGTGAGCGAAGCTGCGGGTAAAAGCTAGTATAAATTAAAATTAAAAATGATTTATGTCGTAAACGACAGCGTTTGCTACATTAACAATAAAATTGTGAAGTATTTTTGATGACACGAGAATAAAATCTTAGTTTTAATAAATATACAAACGCTGTTAATTCAAGAACCTAAATATAGCGTGGGCCACGAATTAGTTAACATTTGAAATGATCATATAAAAGAATCATTTGATATATTATAAAAAATGTTTATTTACAAGAAAGCTAATTAGTTGAATAGATTTTTTAAAAATTACATCTGAATGACCACCGTTACGACATTGCACTCTTGCAAGCGAGCACCGAAATTTTCGAATACTAGTCGGCAAAGAGATCTTGAGATCGACATTTATTTGCTGATTTTTTCTTTTAGTTGACGTAGTGAATTTAGTTTATTGATGTAGACACAATTCTTCAATTAACCCCATAAAAAGAAATCTGCTGAGGATAGATCTGGACTTCTGGGTGTCCATTGAATGTCACCTCGTCTGGAAATCAGCTTTTCCGGAAACAAGTCTTTGACCGCCCTCAGAGACTCATTGGACTTGTTCAAATCATGTGTTATGATTGTAGCTAGCAAATTCCAGTAGCATCAGTCCCAAGAACTGTAACTTTCTTGAGTGGGATGTTAGATTCAAATGTTAACGGCGCACCCATAAAATGTTAGTAAATTTGAAAGAGTAGTTACCCAATATTAAATTTAATATTTTGAAGTAATGCTATGCTTAGCACTTGGTCTAACCCTCTTATATTCAATATAAGAAACACGACCATTTGCACATAACACTTGTTCAAGATCATCATAAATTTCATTTAAAAGAATTAAATTTACTGACAAATTTATAACGAGTATGGCCATCAGTAGCACGTCGCGTCACCACCGATTTGTATTCCGCACCTCTCGCCCAACCATCCGTCTGGTCAGATTAATTATCTAACACCCCTCCCGTGTTTGTCGATAAGCCTACCTGCCCCCTCTTTTTACTATAAATCTTTGACATTACACAATTTGTTAAACCGTGATACGCCTATCTAATCAGGCAAAGGAAAACATGAAAATTCCTATTTCGAAGCCTCAGGGAGAGAGTAATTTAAACTTTGGTATAAAGGTGAAAATTCAACATGAAACTCTTCATTTCTGATCCCGAAACAATGTTTAGGGGTCACTTTTAAGGTTTACCGTTTTGATATTCAATTCAAACAACGAACATTACATAGTAGAAGGTATACAATTTTCAGTTAGAAAATAGGACGACGGATTACATTATCGAACTAAACCAATATTATTGGACAACACAAAACATTCGTATTACTGAACATTATAATCATAACTGGCGAGAGAATGATAGTACAACGGAATAAAGACATGCATCTGGCCTCTTGCATATCTCTGCATTTACTGATCTACATATGTATTTACGCTATGCGATGAGATGCACATTTGTTTTTAAAGTTTCTGAGCTAATCAAAAATGGCTAAGTACAAAAGCAAACTTCGCTGATAGAGCTAATGTTAGCTCAATTTGTTTGTCGATTTTGATAGTTAAAAGCACCAACGATATAGCAAACGCTACTTGAAATATTAATAGAGATAAACCAAGTTATATTCCTTCGTGTTATTTGCATGGGTAATAGAGATAAATTAGTGTTCCTAACAGATTCACACTATAACTACTGTTTTACACAAATTGAGATGGAGGCGAGAAACTCGAGCAGTAGTTCTAGATTTATTACGAAAGGCTGCTATACGACTCTAGTGGTTTGAAGAGTCTATCTTACTTCAGATGTAATCTAATTGTTTGATCTCTAAACAAGATTTGGTTAACCGTAACTTTTTGGTGCAAGCTACAATATCTACTATTACTATTATCCTGTGATCTACTACTACTATTATCCTGTTATCTGAGAAGTATCTAAATATTATAAAATTACGCGTAGTTATATCTGTTCATTTTCTTATTTTACGCAATCGATTTACTTATTATCATCAATAAAATATCAATTTATCAATCTTCGATGTATAATAATAATTTAATTTCGAAGCACTAAGACTTAACCACATTTATGATTTAGAAATGTTTCTTAGTGAGAAATGGTCCAATTCTTAACAGTTCATGTCTCAAAATAGAACGACGGAACCATCTGTGTGTAACAACTTTATTAGAAAATTCTCTGTGAAGTGCGACAATCCCACAAGGAGAAAATTGGAAATGGTGACGAGCCAAAAAATGGGAAACGTTGCACACTATTTAAATTGAGAATAAGTAGAAATTGCAGTTTCGACAAGCAATTATTCTTCGAAGCTGCAATTAAAGTATCAAGATTAAATTCAAAGATGCCTATTCACTCGCTTTTTTGGGTGTATAATGGGTATTTTTTACAGAATATTATTATAATTATTTACCCCAAATATTAGAAACAAAGTTTATTTAAAAAAAAACACTAAATGGTCTTATAACAACTATTTGCAAGCTATTTGCACAAGTATTCACATTGTTACTTAATCAGTCACAAAAAAGATATTTTTCGGTATTTGAAGAAGTAAACTTCGATTTTTGCATTGAATTAGTCTTAGAGTATAATTTAATGTAATACATAATATGTATATATTTATATGTATTACATATAAAAATATACTTACACTACTAATATACTAGTAAGACAAAACAGGACAGATCTGTATTGAGTAAGACTTAAGCTTAGTTTACTAGTCGATCAGTTTATACTAATTAGGAAATCTTCTCGTTTGAACTTGTATTATTTATTGTAATACCGAGTAGTATTAACACTGTTTGTTAATATAATATGAAATAAAGTACGTTACGTTGCGTATAAATTTGTGGTTAAAAGTTGTTAAACTCGAGTCTAGGTTCTTGGTTTGGATTAAATTATTTTTCCAATTTCAGTAAGCCAAGGGGCAGTAAGAAGTCATTGCCGCGGGACTGTGGCCCATAGGTGCACTAGCAGGGAAGTGGCGAACCATTATAATTTTCCAATTATATTTCCCGTCCAATTTTCCGTGGTGTCGCTCACGGCACTCGTCAAATGCAGCCCCACATTGAAGGATCACCCTCCTAGTAAGAGCCTATTTATTATACTGCAAAAGTCAGGTGAACACCAATTACCGCTTTTCGTTAAGTTTGAATGTTTATGTAAAGTTGTTGGTGTTATGTCACTAATATAGAGTTTACTAGTACATACATATTTAAATCATTTATCAATAACACTAAAAATGAAATATAGCCGAAATTCATCAAATTGTTATATAGTACCTGGAAACCGAGTTTTGCTTGCTATCATTGTGTGATAGTCGATTCGTAATTTACCAACTTCTTTTGTTACCATCCTTAATTTTATCACATAGATAAGTGTCAAAATGGTCCTATTAGACAAACACTTCATTGCTTGAAAACACGGACAAAACAACGTTTTCTAAAAATAAAACCTACAAAGACCGATTTATCGCTTCCGAAACCTCCTGCATACTAAATTTCATGAAAATCGTGGCAGCTGTTTCCGAGATTCTCAATCTCGAGATTATATATATATATACTTAGTCTGGCCATAAATACTGTTACACTTAATTATAAAAAAATATTACATTTGAATTTCGAATCTGTCATTTTTATACGATTGTTCATTGTGTTTTCTCATTTTGGCGCCAATACATTGTAAAATATTTTGCGATATTAAAATGGTGTGGGGTGATAAAGAGAACCGAATCGCTGTGATAGCATTACACAAAGTAGGTATGGAGCCAAATGCAATTTTTAAAACTCTCCATACACTTGGTATTAGTAAAATGTTTGTGTACCGGGCTATTAATAGGTACAATGAGACCTCCTCTGTTTGTGACAGAAAAAGATCTGGCCGTCCACGTAGTGTTCGTACGAAAAAGGTGGTCAAAGCAGTAAGGGAAAGAATTCGAAGAAATCCTGTCCGAAAGCAAAAGATTTTATCTCGGGAAATGAAGATAGCACCTAGAACCATGTCGCGTATTTTAAAAGATGACTTAGGACTTGCAGCCTATAAGAGACGCACTGGCCATTTCTTAACTGATAATTTAAAGAAGAATAGGGTGGTAAAATCGAAACAACTACTGAAGCGGTACGCAAAGGGAGGTCACAGAAAAATTTTGTTTACGGATGAGAAAATTTTTACAATTGAGCAACATTTTAACAAACAAAATGACCGTATTTATGCTCAAAGCTCTAAGGAAGCTTCCCAATTAGTCGACAGAGTGCAACGTGGACATTATCCGACTTCAGTGATGGTTTGGTGGGGTGTTAGCTATGAAGGAGTGACTGAGCCATATTTTTGTGAAAAAGGTATCAAAACATCGGCACAAGTGTATCAAGATACCATTCTTGAGAAGGTAGTTAAGCCCCTTAACATCACCATGTTCAATAACCAAGTATGGTCCTTCCAGCAAGACTCGGCGCCGGGTCATAAAGCTCGGTCCACGCAGTCTTGGTTGGAATCGAACGTTTCGGACTTCATCAGAGCTGAAGACTGGCCGTCGTCTAGTCCCGATCTTAATCCGCTGGATTATGATTTGTGGTCAGTTTTAGAGAGTACAGCTTGCTCTAAACGCCATGATAATTTGGAGTCCCTAAAACAATCTATACGATTGGCAGTGAAGAATTTTCCCATGGAAAGAGTGCGTGCTTCTATTGATAACTGGCCTCATCGTTTAAAGGACTGTATTGCAGCCAATGGAGACCACTTCGAATAAGCTTTTTATATTTTTAATTGTTTTATATTTATGTATTAAACTGACACACTGTAAAAGTAATAAATGTTATTTGCAGTTAACAATTTTCTTTTTTCTTTATTACAATATTTATGGCAAGACTAGGTATATACACTCCTATATATATATCTATGCATACAAGTAAATTAGTCGTGTAAAAGTATTAGATTTATTTTAATGCATTTTATATAAAATAAAAAATAAATAATATATTATGATAATTACACATTCATGTTTTTTATGTCACGAAACAAAAAGAATAATCAATTTAAAAATACTTTGTGTGAATCTAACCTAATAACACAATGTACGAAAAAAAATATATAATTAGTTACACATGTCAAGTAAGTCAATCAGCGAGGCGCAAACTGGTACAATGTAGGGGCTGTGAGACGAGCTAATTTCAGCAGGATCACAGTTTTGCAAATAGAGGGCATGTTTGTGAATATATTTCAACACCGAAGGGATAAATTCGAGTGGAAAGATTATTGAAGCCTGCCATGTTTGTTTAAGTTAGTGCGTAGACGAACCACATCTGCGCATTTTGACGGCTTAAGAAGCGCTCATTGCAATTTATTCAAACAAGTATAGCATCTCTCTGGTGATGTGATGTTAACTTTTGAATCAGCGTTTAAACATAAGCAAAGTATACTCTTGTGAGTTAAAACTATACGTAAATAAGTTAAGCTTAAAAGAATTCCATTTTAAAAATGCTCTACCGAAGTCTTCCCTTTACATCAGCCAAAGTTTCCGTTGAGAAACATTAGTTATGCAGACTCTATTAAGTTATTAAGAAACATAAGGCTACACCAAATCTAATTAATATTTATCACCAGATTCTCAACAGTTAAAACAATAGGTTTATGTTACTATTTTAACAAAATTCAAATTTAATTAGGTGGTTGCTTGCTTATAGATCATTATGGAAATTAAAATACGAAAACTCATTCTAAATAAAAGCAGAATAACGAGTCGAAAGTCGTTCGTGTGTACTTTACTCGAAACCCCAGCATAGTCCCTAGTTTTATCGTTTAAATTTATAAGTTAGTATGAATATTACTTTAGTAAATAATACTACCGCAACAACAATTCAACATGTTGTGAACTAAAATTTTAAACACCACATGACAATTTCGATCTGAGGAATTCCCGATCCAAAATTTGTTTTAAAGCTAACAAAATTTTTACCTTAAAAGGCATATGGTAATTTTTTAAAATACTGTGTAATGTAAGTAATGTGTTGATTTATTCGTGAGTTCAACTTTAATTAAATGAGTTCATCTCTTACTAGTTATTAAAGTTAGTTTATCTTTTAAGTTGCACTCATACCTTCACAAGTAAGAAACCAAAACATTATAAAATGTTGTTTCTACATAAACATGAAAAGTTTACATATTGGTAAAGTTTCACTAACAAAAATTTAAAAATATTTGGTACGAAAAAAGAAGTTAAATCCGTTAATGATAATAGAAATAAAAAAGATACAAGACAGAAACGGTATTTACTTTAAAAATAAGAAATTTTAAATTAAGAATCCTTAGACATAAATTAACTGTCAGGACGGTTTAAATATTTTTTAAATATTTCGGACATTTGACGCACAATGTCATCTAGTTATAAACTAAGCAGAGCTTGTGTTATGATAACTAGACTGACTGATAGAATACTTATACCCTTTTTTTTTATAAATACATACATATTCGAAGCGAAACAAAAATTTGCAGATCACACAAACATTTAGTCCGACCTGGCAATCGAACCCGCTAAGTGTTCAGGTGCTAATTTACCTGATATTCATTGCTGTTAAAATTACAGATTCATCTGAAGTATCGTTATAAGCCAAATACCGAAAGACAGTTCTTACATTATTCTACGCAGTTACGGGTAGAATTAAATCATAACATTAAAAACAATGTCTAAATTCGAATTAATACATATTGTTTTGAGTATGCAAACCCTCATGAATCCAAATGCATTGTCTTGGCAGATCCTTTTTTGCTCGGTTCTTTAGCATTAAGCAAACGGTGGCTGCAATAAAAACCGATTATAGGTTGCTCAATTATTTTATAGCACAATAAAAAAGGAAAATTAGTTCGCATATTTTTCGACTTATATCCATCTACAGCCTTAACAATGTTCCTATAACAAAAAATAAATATTTTGTTGACACGTTTAACTGCTGCACGAGACACTTAACTGTCGCGAGGAACCTGTATGGTATCCGTTCTTTCACACCTTATGTCGCAGTATAATAAATTTGAGTAAATTTATTATATTATATTATTTTATCAATATTTATTGATACATTTCCTTAATTGTGCATGTCAATATTATAAAGAACATCCGTTATTAAAAGTGTTTCGGAAGAAGAGCATCTCACTAATGAACTAACTTGTACGGTAAAATGAGGTTAGGTTCTCATAATAAAATGAACGTACCTCACGATTTAACTGCTTTATCAACACTTCCAAAGAAATGAGCGTATTGCTTCGTATGTAGTCGGTCCGACTGCGTAGGAAATGGACACTAATGTTTCACTGTATAATTGTAATTAATATGTTATATTGCAAATTGCTATCATCCGGCACTTCATCACATGTAATTTGTGTCGATCCAAATTAAAAGGTTCTATAGTATAGGTTTATATATTCATATTTACGTATGTTATGAAGTGGCAGTTGAATAATTTATGAGAATGTCGTACTCGTAAATTATTTTAGGATTAAGAGATTTTTAACAGACTAATATGTATTTATTTAACTTAGTAGCATTTAGAGAACATTCTGTACAGTTTTTTAATTGTGAGAAAATAATCAGGCAGCGTCCAGTCTACCACCAGTCAAGAGTGCATAGTCGCTTTTTGCACAAGAAACAGAGAGTTTGGCACCAGTGACCTTGCTCACCCGGCGACAAGCAACGAGAGGTTGCTTTACACTGATTTTCTGTAAAGCTGCGATAACCCTCCGATGAAGTCGATTCATGGCTCTCTCATAGCTTTAAATTTAAATTTATCTATATACTTTTAGCGTCATTTTCATCGCTTCCTGATAATGTCTCTGATTTTTATTTACTGCATTTTGTAATGTCATTGCATTTGTAACTTATCTACCAGATGACAATCAGTTTCAATTTAACAAGTCTCAGATAGAGACAAGTATGTCACATAACTTTATATATAGATATCAGTAACATAATTATATGGCAGGTAACTATCTGAAACTTTATCAGAAACTGGTGAAATTGGCCCTTAATATTTTAAATTTATCTGGTCATTAATAGAAAGAAATTCGTGAAGCGGAAAGTAATAAAAATTTACTGACTTCCCGTTTAAATAATAACGATTTTCCTATGATTTATTGTGATGATATTATATTTATTATTCCTAATTATGTAGACCTAAACATATTAAATAGATTTAAACAACATACATGTGACGGCATGATGAATATCTAATGCATTTTACCAGTTAGTTTCTTAATTATTTTACACTTTATTATTGTTAAATCTTCATGTGATGATGGATTAAGATTACAGAGGGTTACCACCCCTGTTCTTCAAATGGGTGTCGTAAGAGGCGACTGAGGAAACAAAATATGTAAGACAACATCACAACAAAGAGAAAAAGATTTGCAACAAATTCTATTTCAACCCGTCTGACCTGCGTGGTAGGTATAGCAGACCAAAACTTCCATGTTGAGGAGAGGCATATGTCCACCAGTGGACTATTAAAAGCTGTTGATGATGATTGATAATTAATAAATAAAACAAAGTTTTTGGCAATCGAACTAGAATATGGCAAAAACGCATACCACTTATTACAAATTGTTTTCTTCAAAATGTAGATAAATGTAACATTATAAATACTGAACAATCTAAAATCATAGTAGAGTTCCTTTTTTTATATTTTAAGAGCCTGCCAAAGTGACTACACTCTGCCTGATGGAAAACATGAATAGAATCCAAGAGTTATGGTCACCATACTCATTGCGAATGCAGACGACGACGACAAAGCCGATGTAGTATGATGACCCACACTACAGTATGGTGACAAAACAATCATCATAGCATTATATCACACACACCTACCGCGACAACTGTCACCACTGCATCAATGGGCCTCTGGTCTCGTACTCACCAACGAAACACGACACTTGTACGGTTGGACGGATGGACTTAAAAGTAACAACTTAATTTCATATGTTATCAGGAATTAGAAGCATATACGTATGTATGTAAAACTTTATCTAAACTAATTAAGTTGATGAAGGATATTGGTGGCCAGGATGTTATCAAAATTAATTAACCAATGCTTTGATTGAAAATCGTGTGGTCAGGAGATAAGTTATATTAGAAGATAATAGACAGGATATAATAACGGGTTAATAACTCTTCATTAAGTACAAGTTTTCCTTACTTTTTAATTAACCAATTACGGTAACATTTCTTTGATAAATCTACAATAAGCTAGTCGATAATTTTAGGATGATCCCGACCAACCTATTTGAATTTACTAGTCTGAGAAGTACTGACTTTAACCTGTCCAGTGGATAGGGTATTACACGATTTTGAAAAGGTTATATAATCTCAATAATTTTAGAACACAATCTCCATCGATATTTTAACACTTCGTAATTCGATCGGTAGTGCGTAATTTAGAAAATGTGATTTATGGCAAGAAAATTGCCCATCATAAAAGAGCTTATTCTGGGTGGATTTGCACATTCTGTCTTTACGAGAACTGCCACCGGAGGTAATATTTAGTTAGATCATGAATAAAACGAGTTTTTTTAGATTTATAATTTTATTAGTTTGTAATTCAAGGGAAGACTATATAATTGTGAAACATAAAACAAAATTGAATTGAATAAACCGAAAACACTATTAATTTACATAATCCGTTTACTGAGTTATAATAAAAGTATATGAAATGCTATACCACGTTATATTTATTAGATTTCGACAGTAATCTAAATTTAACACAATTGGAACTGTCGGTCTGCGTGTTCAATCACGTCGGGGTCACCACTTTGGAGTTACTATGAATGTGATACTCCACAGTCTATTTTTATTTAATCCACCTACCATTTGAATGGCCAAATTTGAACACAAAGAATACATTTACAATGAGTTTACTGTAAAGATGATACAAATATTCACTTTGTTTGCCCCAAGAACTTGAATTATATTTTTTGTCAAGCAGAATGGCCACTTAACATTTTTGTACCAAACTTTTGTGGGAAATAACATGGGCGTTGTCAAACAGTGTTTCCACATGAACGCTATATAGTACACAATTAAATAATATCTATCAGCTTGAAAGTTTATGTCTAAATTTCCTCAATAAACAAATAAACTAGTTAAAAGTTATATTAGCTAACGTTGATGTTAAAAATGTAATTCGTGAAAGGTTACAAAATATAACTGGTATTAAATTAAAATATGCTCGTACTCGACATGTAAATGAACTGCCAGTGCTTACATAATACCAAACTAAGCCTGGTCGTAATTCATCATACCAACGGGATTCATCTTACAATCCGTTTTTCAAAATTAATATTCTCGCTCGAGACCGAATATATTAGTTCGTTTATAAAAATTTTATCATAAAATGGGAACAGTGACATCAAGAACGTTTGTTGAATGGATATGATTTATTAAGAAAGTTTTAAGAATAACATTAAGTAAATAGGTTTCTTGTTAAAAAAATATTTAAAAGATAGAAAATTAGTGAGTGTAACACCTAATTAATCTAATAAATAGTCAAGTTCTATGTTATCTCTGATGTTTCTTTATTGAGAAATATAAGTCATGTTTATAATAATCCTAAACCCTCAGTTCACAGAAAATAAAGTTATATTAATTCTTAGATTATTAAAGAAAATTCTTGGATACCTAATACTACTTGCTTGGTGTAAAGACGAAGGATAAAACCAACTTAGTGTTTTATTTGCGACGGTTTAGTACTTAGCAAAATTTTGTTATTATTTTTTTGTGCACTGCCATATTATAAAGCAGAATATCCTTCAATTTTCCCAGAAACGGTACACATACTTTCTGTAATTTTGTTCCTTGCTTCTTTTACTTTTCTATGCAATATGTAAGTCAAGTAATGCGTCCAGGAAGAGATAAGAATACGTACTCTTTAACGAGCCGAAGGCAACTTCCTAGTAGACACCACAAAAAGAAAGTTAATCACAACGAAAACTTATAAAAACAATAATATTAGAAGAAAGTGAATATTTGTGCTTTAAAATGTTCAATCTTATCAATGAAAATGTGCAATTGTTGTTTTATTTAATTTGGAAATGCTTTTGTAAAGTATTTATTTTGAAAATCGTCCAAAATATTAAAAGTACAATTGTAAACTCCAGGCATTGTCTACCATTCTGCCGTAGGATGGTGTGAAAATGTATGAAATAATAATATATACACTCGTATATTATTTATTTTCAATTGAACAAGTTATTATTTTCGGATTTTATTATAATATGTATATTTCTAAGTAAACAGTGATATAAACTGGAGCTTCAATAAATAAATATAATGAGAAATATTTTACTTCCCAGAATTTTCCTTATTAGTTGTGACGTCCAAATGAATTATATATAACTTAAACCAGATAGATGATATTTGTAAGTTGGTTTATCTTTGTTAAAATATATATATTATCATTAATTTTATATTCAAAGAAAATTAGATACGTACATTAAGGTAACAAGGCAGTAGGAGAAGCGGCACCAATAAATGCTTGCGTAAACTATGTGAAGTTTATCTTGTTCGCAATTCACACATAAACCTGCGACATTATCAGTTATTTGTATAAAATACCATTTGCTGAACATATGCATTTGGAAGGTGTTTGAAAAAAAATCTTAGTATCTTGAGATTTAGTAATAACATTTATACATATTTTTTGCACAACAATTTAAACAAAGAAGGCAGACTATTGGCCTCTATGCTACTTGTTACATTCAATACAAATTGTACATGTCAACAAACGCTACGTACACTACGAACAGTCTCGTCACGTACAGGGCTATAACGAACCGACGCGACAGTAGCGTCCCCTATTCTCTACCCTGGCATTACTTGGGAAGGTTGCGTCGTATTTGTGCATTCAGTACATAAATAAAAACACAGTACTAGATATTTATGCTCATATCATCAAACTGTCAATGTTCAAATATAAAAAAAACACAGGATGATAATAATCTAACAGGTCCCAGGGACACTTATCAATCAATTAACAGCCCCTAGCAGACCACTGCTGGACATAACTTTCTTCTTAAAAAAGAAGTTCTAGCCTACTACATCACGCTGACCTGACGGATTAGTATAGGTTTGTATTCATTTTTTCTTCTCTTTGTAGTGCCTTGTCCTGCATAATTTGCTACCTGAAGTCGCTTCTACGACACCCATGGGATGAATAGGGGTAGTGACACTGTATTCTTAATCCGTCAGAGTCGGAAAGAGACACTTATAGATCACGTAAACCTGATCGCCTGGCCAACCTCAGTTAAAGTTATTTAAATTATGCAGAATTGAAAAATCTGCAAAGAAATCTAAGCCAATACTTAACGTGCTACTCTCTGATCACTTTTCTTGAAGTTTTATTTTAAATTTATATTATATTGTTTTAAATATGTGATCGGCACAAAGGAACTTTTCAGTAGTTTCGCAGATTAAATTCTCTGATCATTACCCCTTCATCTTGCCAAAGACAAAAGCCATAATCATAATCCATTTAGTCAGTACAGAAATTATTTATTTAATTTATTCTTTTTTTTGGTTCTTCAAGTCATATATGCTGCTCTGTATCAAAGCACACATAGACTTCGGTCTTAATATATCATACTAGAGGCGAATTACCTTGAGTAAGATGAAAGCAATTGCTTAAATTGGAATAAAAAGTAGGCATCTTTTGGAATATAGTTATCCAATTTGCTGACGTTATGTCTATTAAACATGTGGACCAAGGTTAGAATTGTTGCACCAATAAATATAGGTGAAAGTTCATCTGCTTTGACGTCTTTGATTTATTGATCTGTGTCCGTGTGAATACTCCTGTTTGTTTTATTAACTTCGAGCCTAATAGATGTCCTTTAAATATACACATAATAATATAACATTAATCACATGATTAAATAAAATGTTAAAAATGGAAATAAGCTCGTAAAAAAAAAAATTAAAGTAGCGTAATTCGTTTGTTGACAGTTTCTGTCTTCAATGAAGAAAATCTTTGGTCTCAAGAAAGAACTTCTTAATTAAAACAAGTTACATAGTATATGATGACATGTTAGTTAATTATAAAAATATTTATTATGTGTACACAGGAAAACAGTAATATCTATAAATGATTTTTTTATACTACATTTCTTGCATTCAGCTACAGTGTTCTTTTTTAAGTTTTAATAATTTACGACTAGAAATTGGGTAATAACAAAATACATAGCCTTTTATCATTCAGTAATGTAAAAATCGGTAGTATATTTTTGGGATCTTGCCAACATGTACAGTCGTATCGAACTACTTGAAGTGAAGTCGTCGAGTCTAAATTTTATAGTGCACTTAGAGACGGGTTGCTAAACCAATATTGCATGTAGTTTGTAAAAAGGAGCGATTACGAGAATTTACTTTAATTCATTTTTTATAGAGAAATTACTTATTTAAAAGTTGAATTTTAAAATTAAAAAAAAATTGATTCCATAATCTTTATTTTCACATTCAATGGCAATAAATTGTTATCTCGTATAGTTTCCCAAATCAGGACTTTTGAAGACGTTACTAATCATACAACATTATAAGTAAAATAAAACGAATTTATCATAAAACAAACGAAATATCTTGATACACCCAGTAAGTCAAATTAAAATAAAAAACTGAACACACAAACTGTATGAAAATAATGTCCTGTAATCGATTCGATATTGTCAACTTAACACTTTATTGTAATATATAAAAATATAAAACCCAATATTACACCGAAATAAATTCATTCTCTCACTTCAAGTTCTCCTTGTCAATAAGGCTCTCGTGCTGGCTAAAAGTAAATGATCTAAGAGCAAAACTTCGCAATATTAAATTCTATTGGTAGGTTCTCAACATTATAGTTCTCATATTGCGAGACAGGCGTTGAAAATTTTCCAATATGTCAGACTAACAAGAAATATCCTGACATTCTCTTATATGTAAGAAAGAATACGATGGAAATATATTCAATTTTCTAAGGAATATCTCTCGCGCTAAACAAACGCGGTTATATGCCAAATCCGTTCTGAACGGATTAAATGTTTCAATAAGGATTTCAGCTGGATGTAATTTATGGAAGAAAATATTACAGGAAATGTTTTTCTACAATCAAAATAAATCGCTCTGAGAAAAGATATTTTAGGCTTTTACTTTTAAACACAAAGCTTAAACTAAATGAAAAGTAGGAGGAAAAACTTTGCGCAACGGGATTCCGCCGATGATTACTATTTCAAGGCAAACCACAACAAACCTAAAAGAAAAAATATTTTTAGTTCGTGTTTTCACATTTTATTCATTTGTACTATAAAAAGGTATAAACAATAATCTGTCTAAGAATATTGTATACACATTTTGTGTTAGATTCTTTGCGTGGATTGCGTGTATTATACTACTTCATTTGAAAAGAATTGTGGGTTCTTATTAAGATACATAATATTTTTGCTACATAAGTGCTTATAAGGCGAAGCCATTTGGCATAGTAAGTAGCAGTAAATGAAACGTCTTAGTCAGTCAAGCGTGTTCACTTACAAAAGGAAGCTACTGTGTTAAATTTAATAAAGGTTTGTAGCAACATTCCCGACTATTTGTATGTTTTTAAAATTATCCCCGACATCAATGACTCGGACCGAAATTATTTTTACAAGCTATATTCTGCATTCCTTAACTCTCCCCTTAGAGTTCTAATATTTCTTAAAAACAGTCCCAATCTTGAGTGTGAGTACCTTAATTATAGACTATAGGTTTCGAAAAATCTCAACAATTTAAGAAAATAAATTAGAACAGTGAAATTGTTACTTTAAAAAAAGGTATTCAACCATATTGTACTATTTCATATATAAAGTTACATACAGTTGACGCAAACAAACGGACATTAAAATTCATTTTCCTAAATTCCTAACGTAAACATTTATGCATTAGCTAATATACACATGTAAGTTTAATCTTCAGTAATTAATTACCCAGGTTCAGTACACGGTAGACATGCAGTGACGGATAGTTACGTCACTTTCCTGAGCGACCCATATGTTTGTGAGACAGGTCTTGATACTAGTTTAGGTGTACGTAGTTTCGCTTAATTTATCAAGAGAGTTCACTTGCACACTAGGGATTGTTTACTAGTGTGTTTACTATATTTGAACGAGTGAGATAATAGGTTTAATCCAACAACAGAGAGAAAAGAACGATATTTTTGTCGAATAATGTTGATGTAATACAGTCTTATACCGTAGTATATGTACCTCAACAAAAATCAAGGTTTTTAAAAAAAATGTGATCAAATTTTAGTTTTACGTTAATTATAATAATTTACTACATGTTACCCTAAAAGTCCACCTTTCCTACAAATTATACATAAACAAATTTTGGTAATATTTATTTTAGGGGTAACAAAAATTCTCATCGGTATGTTGCGAACATTACTAAGATTTTGCAATTGTCATTTAATTATTCATATATTTCAGCCATGACTACCTTGGTGGCGCAGTGATAGCGTATGCGACTCCTGTGCTTGAGGTCTCGGGTTTAATTCCCGGTTCAAACTAAACGTTTGTATGATCTGAAAATATTTGTTTTGGAGTTTAGGTGTTTTCTAATTATATTATGTATGTATTTACAAAAAAAAGAGTATATAAGTATTATATTAGTCAATCTAGTTGTCAACACTAGCTCTTGTGTAGTACAAGTGCTTGTGTGTCAGATGACTTTACACTTTTCAGAATTACAGACTTTTCTTGCAATATAATGATTTCAAATAAAAGAAAGTATCTATTTTGTTTTACTCTGTAGTTTTGTTTTTAAAAGTGTATAATATCTCACAGAACCCAAACAACTTGTATAACAAAACAAAAAATCTCTCAGTTCCGTCTATTTCAACATCTGCGACTTGTCGATGGAACACCTGTTTCCTTTCTTCGCTCAAATGTGACATCGTTGACAGTTGGTTCACCATTTGTCAATTGTAGTTTAAAAGTCCGATACTTGACTTATTTGCTTGTTATCAAACTTTTTTTGAACTACGTGTAGTTTAAAGAAAGCTTGATAATAACACAATAGGACAGTAATATATAGTAAGGCATGACAGATCATGGTCTGTATTATAATTATTACAAATTATAAGGGTATTTGTTCTATTTGGGCTTGCCAACTGTGTATTCATTATACACTCATGATGCTAGAGATCATCTGAAAATTGGACCTCCAAAATCCCAACACATTCAACAAATTTTACAGATAAATCTTTTACTGTAGAAGCAGCACGCCTGTGGATTTTTTTACCGGAAGCCATAGACGGGCCAGGGCGGTGAGTGTTTTTAAAAAAGTTGTCAAGGATCACAATTTCTGTAATAACTATGTTCTGTATAAGTTGTACATTTGTTTGTGGGTATGTCTATTCATATTTATGTTAATATGTAAGTGTGTTTATGTAATTATGTAATGCAATATTCTATCTACGGGTCACGTATAAGAGATCACATACTGCGATAAGGCCACCCATTGTATCACTGGAATACTTTTTGTTTGTGTTCATTACTGTATGTTTTCTATGTTTTCAATAAAGGATATCTACTTATTTACTAAAATTCCTGTATTAAAAAAAAGAAAAAGGTACTTATTAAACAGTTAAAACAATAATTCTATAGTCAAAAGTTTTGGTTAGAGAGAGCTGGCAATATTTGACGTGTACCATTTATTTCAGTAGATTTTATTGCGTAGATTCTCATGTCCTTATTTTTATCTTACTTTATTTGGTACTAATATTTTTTTTTATTGGATCCCAATAAAAATAAGTATAAACAAAGCGGATGCAGTTTCCCATGTTCTATCCAAACACATTCATCTTCAAATGTACCTTGAAATAGTCACTAAAATATACGAATATTGTGACTTAAAATTTTACAAACGGGAATAGACCTCACAGATTACAATAATTTATATTTACATTGAAGATATAAGAGAAACAACACCGCAATCGCAATAGGTCCGTACTTTTTTTTTCTATATTAAGAGCCTGCCAAAGTGACTCTACTCTGCCTGATGGAAAGCATGCATACAATTCAAACGTTGTGGTCGCCATACTCATTACATATACAGATACTGCAATGTGGTGACACACACTATGGTGGCATAGTGAGATGCTTTTTCACGCCCCGCCTGTGAACGTAACAGGTATGACAGTCATCGTGGCAGTGTAAGGCTCACACAGTTATCACGATAACTGTCACCCCTGCATCAACATAGCTCAAAGTCAGATTTTTTTTTTGGGATATTTGACACACAACGTTAACTAGTTTCAAATTAAGCAGAGCTTGTGCTATGATAACTAGACTGACTGATAGAATACTTATACACTTTTTTTTGTAAATACATACATATTATACATAGAAAACACCCAAACTTCGAAACAAATATTTGCAGATCATACAAACATTTGGTCCGACCAGGGAATCGAACCCAAGACGTCAAGCACAGCAGTCGCATTCACTGCCGCTGCGCCACCGACGCAGTTGCGTCCAGATTAATGAGTTTAGGTAATCTTCGGTGCTAAAACCCGGCACTATGTTCAGTAATTTATTTACGTTTAATTAGTATTTCACCGAGGGTAGGGACAGTGTGGAAGAGATTGCCAAAGGTTGCAGGTAAGGAACCTGGAAAGGTCGGCGTTTTACCCCACAAATGTTCATTGTCTCACCTAATACGTCATGGGTGTAATTTAATTAAGTAAACTGTGTTTAACTTTTTTAAAATAGTTGCAATTTCATACATAATACAACTGCAGAAAATATATTTTCTTGTCTCTCTCAGTTCTAAGCTAGTTGACTTCAGTTTATAAATAAATATTTTATTTTTGTAATTTATGGAAACGATGCATAAAACTATCTAAAAAGATGACATAATAATTAAACTGTGACGCATTAAATAACTTGAATGTTATCCATCGCTATTAAA
Source organism: Hypercompe scribonia (assembly GCA_949316085.1). Classification (NCBI taxonomy): domain Eukaryota; kingdom Metazoa; phylum Arthropoda; class Insecta; order Lepidoptera; family Erebidae; genus Hypercompe; species Hypercompe scribonia. Next base: position 8,309,302 of record OX438981.1, on the reverse strand, counting down.
TGTCTTTACCGCGCTACCGATTCGAAATACATACGATTGAAATACGATTTATGTAGCAGTTTACGGTAGATAACAAGGTATAGTCACTCACTCACAGCAGTAAATAACTAGACTACAAAAAGTAAACCGCCATAGCGTGGGTCGTCATACTGCGTTGTCGGCATTCACAATGAGTATACCGAACACCACTCTTGGATTCTATTCATGCTTTCCATCAGGTAGAGTAGACACTTTGGTAGGATTCCATAAATGATGTATAAGAGAATATCCTTAACTAGATTCAACCATACAGATAATCTTAGCATATTAAAAGTTAGTACGTTTCATCAAACAAAACATTCCCTATGCATGCTACACGTATATATATATATCAGCATATTGTATCTTGCTTTTAAGTCTAAGAAATCTAAATACACTACCAGCTTTATGTATCACAAATCCGGCTTAAAACGACAAAGGGGTACTATCTGTTTACTTTAGCTTCCGAAATCTTACTTGATACGAGTAGGTGTATCTTGAAAGGGTGCCAATTTAAGTAACCATATTTACTCAAGAACATAAACCAAGTAATGTGCGAATAATCACCCATCTTCATTTTAAATCACGTACGATGAGTAAGTGACAACCAAACTGCCGTGCCTTCACTTTAATCTGTGACGTCACAGCCAACGCCATTATTACCTGAAAAAAAAAACATTTTATTTTTACTTTATCCTCATGACACAGATTAGAATCATCTGTTTATTATATCAACACAATAAATTCATTCTTTACTGTTAATCCATGTCTGAATTCGCTAATATGAAAGCACATAAAATGTAACGGTATGACAGTATATTTATTGTGTTACCAGTTATATGACAAAATTTGTTAGCTCATTAATAAATCTGCCATTTATAATGTTTGGTTTATACTTTTTGAAATTTTTATAATCATTCAACACGTTATTTCTGTATAACGTGCAAATAAGATACCAAGATATTCTATTTTGTGCACAAAAAGTGAAAATTGGCAGACTATTCTAGGAAGTTACAACCGAAAGTAATAAAATATCATGACAGTTTTCGGCCTCTTCCAGACAAAGTTAGAATGAAAAGATAGTAGGAATACCACGGGGAAATGCACGATTAATTGAAATATCTGGATTGAACAGAAATATAAAACTATCACCTCGAACTAATACAAAACACATGTTTCGATACATTCATTTACATAAAAGGATACAAATAAATACAGAACATTTTACACACATAAATTACAGGCTATCGAATCCTGATTTCTCAAAAACTCAAGATATTTTATTAATACTTTGAAATTGGGTAGTAGTTGATCTCATCTAGTGGAAATAGGTAATAACATAACCATCTCAATGCTATTATAAATATAGTAGTATAGTTCTGTAGAGATAATATTGACAGGAACACTGTAGATACAATGTTGTTTTTTTACCCGCAGAGTGTAGTTTTATAACAACCGTATTTACGTAACACAACAGTTAATACCTCCAAATAAAGAACACCACATGTATATAACAATAATTCAGATGATTAAATTGTAATTCTGTAAAAAGAGGTCCCCAAAGTCAGTAACATGAAATCCTTTTCTTTTCTCTTAGTCGAGACCGCACATGCTCAGAATGCAAAATGATGGTCAAATAATTCGGTTGTCAAGGGGAACAAACTTAGGAGGCGGCCACAGCACTGACTAATGGCGAACGTCGGAGGCTTCGCAAACAACGGTGCCTCTTACACGTCCATATTAAATCACTGGCTTTGTCTTAGACCTGAACTGATGGAGCGTGCGTGATCGTTTAAATAAAATACTAAAATACGCTGTCAGATTATATTGTTGAACACTGATGGAATAGTAGTAGATATTACGAGGAATTATATAGTGTTTTCATTTTACTTGTTCTTATAAAAAAATCGTTATGAGATCACAGAGAAATCTGGGTACTTTGTAGATTATATAGTTCTATCGTACAAACTTCCCTTTTCGAAGTTAATTATTGGTAGAACACACAAAAAATCTATTATTTTTAGACAGACAACACTGTAACTGTGACTAGTCACCTTATTGCGCTACTTAAGATGATTTATATTTTCTAAGAAAAAAAAAATATATAATAAATTCCAGGCTATGAATTATTTTTTTTTCATCTACCAAATTTATTTATTTTCCATTAAGTACCTAGTACTTTTTAAGAAATTTCAAGCAATTTCAAGAAATATCTAGAGTAACCCATGAGATTAATACAAACAATGTTTTAAGAAAAAATAAAGTTACAAAACATTAAAATGCATGTTTAAAAAAATATATCATTATTTACACAAATTACGATGAACAATTACGAATGTTAATTTACAAAAATTAAAATATTTCGTTTTCTACAACGGTCCACAAAACTTCATATCACTGACAAAAAATAATCAAATCGTTACCTGTCTATTACCCTTAAAAGTATAATATTCTCATTACCGTTGCGTGGGCAAAGGGGAAAATGTTTAAACAATCAAGAAAGCAATATGCGCGCGGAATCTACAAAGAGCCCCTTGCTCATTTTGTTATAAGTACCAACATTTAATTTTACTCACTCCTACTTCCGTCAATTTATATAAAAGCTATTTGCTTAATCCACTAATAGAAATATTTTAATGAGAAAAGTCGGAATACCTTGGTTATTAAGTATTTAATTCCAGTTTGAAATTTAGTTGTTTAAAAAGTTGTCTTACAGGAGTTAGATGAGAAGGCTGTAAAACTAAAAAGTTTTCAACTGTTCTACTCAAAAAAGGTTTTAAACAAGTAGTTACTAATTTCGGGGTCAAAATTTACACTTGTAATAATGCCTCTATACATTATTGAGATGTTTGTCCATAGTTGCATAAACTTTTTAATTCGTTTCTATTCAAACGATTGCAAGTATTAATTTAATATTTCTGATATTATTTACTACAAAAGATACAAAATAAATACTATTTATACTGTTACTAATAAATATAATAATCAAATAACAAACACTTGTTTTAATTATAAATTATACTATATCATTTTTATTATCAATGAACTGATCATTGTAGACTTAGTTCCTCAGCAATAGCTATAGTTATCCCAATTGTCGTCCTCAGTTCTCCAGTGAGCGTAAAACTCCAATTTACAACTGACGCCAAAGTCAGAATGGTATGACTTTGTTCTACCCGATCCATCACAGTTTATTTTCATCCAAAAGTACATGTAGCATAACAGTTCCTTTAATATTAGAAGGGTGTGTTTTTAGAACTATTAATAGATTGTTAAAGTGGGCCGGTTCATAATTCTCTGTGGTTTTATTTTAATGAAGGTGAACCTACATGCGTGACTACTACTAATGCACTTCTAACGGAAGCAATTGAGTTGAAACTCATATTTGAAAATGTACAATTTGTAAACGTAATTTTGAAACACTCTCTTTTCTGCATATAGATTATCGTCTTTTAGGTATATATGATGCGCAGATCATGTCTAAAACCTTTCTATAGATATTATATTTTAGTTTTACGATAGTAAACCGACAAATACAGGTGGTCGAACTCTGATCGAGTTTATAGGAATTTAGACAAAGAAGTGATGTGAGAGCAACACACGAACAATTCATATATCACCTTCTTTTTCATTTTATTTAAAATCGCTTTCTACTCATAAAAAGACGAGCTTGTCCAGCATAACTTATGCAGCTCTCATTAGTATAAAGTACTCGGATAATGTTGGCACGTCTCGCCAAATAAATTCTAATAAACTTAATTAAGCTGTACACCGGTATTATCTCTGTCAAAATTTACGTCCCCCAAAAATTAAAAGGCGAAAAAGTTGGTCCCCCAGTTTGAGCGGCAAAGGGAAATAAGATAAAGTTACGCTCTACGTGACTGAGCTGAACAAACGTGCTAATACGAAAGAAAAACAGCTAAGAAGATTCCTTTTCTACAAAATTTATTTTAATTAGTAGTTTGTTGGGTCAAAAGCCTTAATGTTTGTAAGGGTTACTTATCTAACTACTTATCAAAGGATTCAAACAGGGCGACTTGTCCTTGAGTGCATAATGCCAGTCATGGGTTTGGAGCAAAATGCTATAGCGGTTCTCGGTTCTCGACTATTTATTTAGTTATTTAATCAACTGCTCACTGCACTTACAGTTTGCTCAACACGTACAGCAAGTCATTATAATATTATAATGATACAATAGTAATAAATACTTATGTACATATAGATATATTAAAACTTTCCACTTAGGAAAACAATACCAAAATCTAAAAAAAATACTAATTCTGGTGTATAATATGTCGTCATCTGGATACTGAGCAATCAGAGAGTTGAGCATACTAGCTGCCTGACTAGTGGGAGCGTACAGTACCACACACGTTCGTGCCGATGACGCACCGAAGAGACAGCACGAGCATAGGTAAGTAATGGAAGTTAGTAATAGATTGGTAGTTTTTATTCGGTAAGTGTCTGACAAGACACTTTCATCCCGTTATAAATACACTCCTCATTCAATTTAATAACTTAATAAAATGGTAAAAGGAGATATACCCGCTTCACATTAGCTTGTTTATCAAATTTAAAAGAAAGGAAACATAAGTCGAAATTACTTTTAGGTTTTCAATGACAAGGACAACGATAACAATAAAAAAAAAGATACGAAAACAAGTTGTGAATAAAATAGTATGTTTTTATTTTTCAAGCATAATTTATTGAAAGTACTAGTACAATTAAAATAGTTTTGGTAGTTTACTCGTAATTTTAAGATGTTTGAAAATACGAGTAAGATTAACAAAGAAAAAGTAATATGATACATGTATAACTTCATTAAAACAATTGCTTTACATATCTGTCCGGCATACTTAGTAATCATAGCTAGTTGAAACCATGATTCACAAATAAACTTCATTTAGCAGCTAAGGAAATACTTAATTATAACTTTATTGAACACAATCCACCTAACCCTTGTGTTATGAAAGTAAAACAAAAAGTACTCAATACCCTTTACAACCGAAAGAGAAAGACGAAAGAAGTAACTCAACCTGTCTATTAATACGGCTTCTTTTACAAAAAAAACGAACCATATTTGTTCCTCATGATAATTTTGGCGGCGAATATTCGTGTGAAAAAGATGGATAGAAGATTTTTAAAAGAGTGAAAGAGAAGAAAGCAGCTACATAATCCTTAAGTAATGATAACCAGTGCACCTGCTTGATATTTGACTCGAAAATTATGGGCAATGTGGACGGAACGGGATGTTGTTTTTAATAAGGGTTTGATGTCGCGAAATGCAAAATACGGTGCCTGTATAAGCTTTTATGAAGTTCTTGTAAACATTTTGAGGAAAATAAATGTAATTTTCCAAGCTGACATTATTAAAATTATTTATAAAAATATGGTTTGTTACTAGTCAACGTAAGGTTACACATTCAAATTTCTTAATTAATCTTTGCCTTGAAAAACATAGACAAGTAGCAAGTTAATTTTAAGTTACAAGGGCATCTATTTCTTTTGAAATATTTCTTTTTCTATTTTTTAATCCTGAGTAGGCTCGCGTTTGTTCGCCATTTATTTTGCTATCTCTTAAGAACAGTAAGTGCTTTGTGTCTGAAAGGTCCAGTGTTCACAGTAGTTAATATAGAAAAAACACTTTTATCTGTATTAACTAGTAAAGTACGTGCTCGTGTCGCCGTCCCAGTCTGCTTTAATGAATATTAGTTGGGATAAGTATTAAAATAATAGATTTAGTACCTGATATTGTAAGGTTATGGTTACAACAAGCGTGTTTTATTGACATGAGTTAATAAGTACACAGATATTGTTCTAATAGTCCAATTCAACACTTAACAATTGTTTTAATACGCTTTGGGCACTCGCCATTGAAGCACTACAATATGTGTGTTCAAAATCTGAAATGTATGCAATGTGCGCTTGTCTTGTAAATATACTCTGATCGTAATATAATTAATTTTTAAACAATTATGTTTAGTAGTCTACTGGCTGGACGCACACGGATCTTCTTAGAAAGGAGGTCTTGCCCTTTTTTTAACTTTGAGATATTTATATTTGCATTTTGTATATTTACTACAATTATAAATTATGTTGTATTTACTCTGTGGGATGGATGAACGTTTGTTACTCTGTCACGTAAAACGGCTTACCGAATCTAGTTAAAATTTAGTACAGTGGTAGATTAAAGTCTGGCATAGTACATAGACTACTTTTTAGCAGGAAAAACATAGTATCTCCGTGGGATGACAACAACCACAGATAGGGTGTAACTATTAGCAAATAAAGTTAAATTTCGTTCCGTGACTGAGGCAATATCAGCCCCTTGCTGCTGAGATCAACTATTCGAATTACCAGAGAACCTTTCCTTTTTTGTGTGTGTAGTTTTCTACTTGTTCTTTTATTTCCTATTTCTAAAGGTATAAATAGTTTTATAGCACAGTATATATTCAATGATTAAAGGAAATCTTGTACATTGACACGCTTCAATAATATAATTGTCCACCATTTAATTAAGTATTATCGCTCTTGTGTCGATAAATTCATTATTCGATTATGAGAGGATAAATACAATCGATTCATTATGTTAGTTATGTTACACAGCTGTTACTGAACCTGACCTGATGGGTATTAAATTAAACCGCATTGATTTGTCTCGGTTTACAATTAACAGAGATATAGAAACAGAATACATTTGGCCTTTGGTATTGAAACGTGTAATAATTGTAGGTGTAATGTCGACAAATAAAACCACATATCGATTATCATGAATCAAGAAGTAATGAAATTAAAATACTTGCGAATAAAGAAAAATATACAATTTTATGATAAAACCATTCGTTACATTTCAAAAATATATATCCACATTTAGACAATACAATAGTACAAATTATATTAGTCCTCGAAATGGCCTTAAATCTTGTAGATATCTTAATAGTTTACATAGTAAATATACAAGATGTCAAAACATTTACAATCCTATCTAAACAATAACAGCAAATATTTGACGGAAGTTTTTCTTTCTTTCCTTGTGCCAAGTGCCTATAGTATTGGTCTTTATCTGATAAAATAATGGTTCCTGCATCCATTATGATAACTTATAGTAGTATATGTATACATACATTATAAATCTAATTCTCATTCAGGACACTTTTATATCAATTATTTTGGTTAACAAAAAATAATTACAAAAAAAAAAAAACAAAATAAATTCACACAAAAAAAAAAATTCTAGGAATGGACACTTGACTTAAATGACTAAAAAATAGCATAACATTACTCGTACCTAATCTTTCAAATGAATAGACATATTAACGATATCATTAACTTATAATTCTTCTCTACATAATAGATAAATATACCCACAACGCACTAAAATCAGTATATTTTACATCCATTGCTTGACTAATTAGAGTTCACGGCAATTAAATTTTGCCACATTTATACGGTACAATCTAAAATCATAATGATATATAAAGCGACATGATATGGTTGTGTATACGAGTATGTAATACACCGGTAGCTAGGTAAGATTGAATTATACATAATCATCTGCTTGTAAATTAAAGAGTAATTAAGAGGCTTCCTCTGTGAGACACTCACAGAATATTATACAAGGAAACAGAATTATTTATAAACTGTTAATTACCGACAACGTCGAGGTTTAATTTACTTTAAACTTTACTCTCTTAGAACTCTGAATGGACTGCAAAGCCCAGAATTTAAAGCGAGTGCCGCGAGCAAACATCACGAAACCGTGAGACTGTTAGAGAATGGTGTGAACACGTACAAAATGTTTACCTTTCCTTTGTGGAACTAGTTAGGTTAGTGGTACAATTTCAGGCGACTAGCGAATAAAGTAAGTAATACGTATACACTTTAATGAATGATAAATTTCAATTCGGAACAATACTTATGCCGCGATTAGACGAGACTGACCCGATACCCTCAGTAAGTTGATTCCTTTTACGTATAATGGAACCAATCAGCCTCCAAGTCATAAATAGCGTCTAGATCGTAGACGTATTTGTAGTTATTAAGTTTAACTACGATTATTGAGTACAGTTAATGCAAAATCTGTTTACTATGCTCTAGGCAAGTCGCTCTCAGTGTAAACACACATATTTGTTCGCTCAAACTCTACAAAGGATTTAGTGTAACTGTTAAGAAAGAACAACTGGAGATGTAAAGAACTTAAACAAGCCACCAGGTTTTCAACCGTAAAATTTTCAGCTTTTCACTTGGAACTTTACAAGACAAACGGGAAGACAGGCTCGTAGGTGGTGAACTTAAGGACTTTTACTGTTATTGTTATAATGTTTGCTATAGCAGACTACTGAATGCCAAAGAATATGGATTTTAAATGTATTTTCCTCTCTTTGATATTTACAAAAGATTTAAAAGTAATTCATACTTCACTGCAGCATTTTGTTTGTCTTTGTTATTTGAAAGTTTTTACATTTCTTGGGAAATGGTTTTATATACGTTAGTGTACTTCAAGAGTAACAATTTCTAGAAACGTTTACATATATACTAAAGAATATAACGTATAAATACATTAACTATCGTGTTTACCTTACATTTCATAATGTAAAAAAAATCTAATCTTCAAACAAAATTTCCTTTTAGCTTTTTCCAAGTTATTTTATATGATTTTGTATATTTTTGTGGATTGCTGATAGAATGTTACGTATATTAGGTAGATTACATGGTATAAGACATCAGACATTATTTTCATACAAACTAAACTATGTTGTACCACGACGGTCTAGTGGTTGGAGACTTCATTAAGCACTAGGAATATTAAAGCGAATTTCCAGTACGTGGGTGTTCTCAGTAAATTTTAGAACACCGACGCCGCTAACTTTAATCCTACTAATATTATAAATGCGAAAGTTTGTAATCATGGATGTTTGTTACTCTTTCACGAAGAAACTACTGAATGAATTTGGATAAAACTTTACAGTTATACCTTTACAGTATAACTTTACAGTTAACCTATATAACTGTACCTAACAGTTACATAGGTATAACTGTAAAGCTATACCTATATAACTGTAACATCGGAATAACATATACGCTACAATTTGTAATCATCATCATCATCATCATCATCAGCCGAAAGACGTCCACTGCTGATCATAGGCTTCCCCCCTAGAACGATACGCCGTACGACTGGACGCCAGTTGCATCAATCGGCTCCCCGCAACTCGGACTATGTCGTCGGTCCATCTAGTGGGGGGCCTACCTACGCTTCGTCTTCCGGTACGCGGTCACCACTCGAGAACCTTTCTTCCTCAACGGTTTTCGGTTCTACGAGCGATGTGGCCTACCCATTGCCACTTCAGCTTGCTTATTCGAAGAGTTATGTCGATAACCTTCCTTTTCTTGCGGATATCCTCGTTCCGGATCATATCACGCAAGGAAATGCCGAGCATAGCCCTTTCCATAGGTCGTTGAGCGCATATGTCATCACTGGCAATACACACTGGTTGAAGACTTTCCTCTTTAGGCTCTGGGGGATCTTGGATAAAAAGACATCTCGAAGCTTCCCGAACGCTGCCCATCCGAGTCGGATTCTTCGTGCGACCCCTTTGTCGAAGTTGGACCTACCTAGCTGAACTACTTGTCCTAGGTAGACATACTCGTCAATAACTTCGACTGCATCGTTCCTAATCGCAATTTGTAATAATTTTATGTGATTTTGGTCGTAATATAACGATACATGTCAATTAAGTCGGAAAAAAGTCTGACCTCTAAGAGATATCTTGGCGTACGCTGTCTAAATCATTGAAGTTACACTAAGATGATGGACCGTAACATTGTTTATATGTTAAAAAAAAAGAATCAAAATGCAGTGTTACGAAAGTTAATGTGGCAGACCAAATTCCACGCGAGCGAAACCGTTGGTAAATGCCAGTATTCATACAAACACATCTCAAATATGAGCTGGAAATCGAACTATCTTGGTATAGGACGAGTATGGTCATAATTCAAAAATATCAATAGTAGTAAAACATTCAACTTCAACCACAAGTAAGTCTAGATATTTTATGACTAACAGAATAACCTATCAGCTTAAAAACTTTCGCTTTCTATAATACATCAAACACATAATTATTACTATTTTTACGGGTATTATTACGATCACTAAATAGGTACTCATTACACTCACGATCAAGTTCAACGAGGTCGAAACGTTCCTAATATCCACCATATGACCGCATTAATTATAAGCGCGATTTGTATGATTTCTGATGCACGAAATTTAAACTCACTGTAGTTTTTATATGCGCGGTCAGGGTTAGCAAAAAGTTTTAAATATTATAAAGTCACGACTGACAAGACCAAGCAGCATATTGCTCTACAGTTACCAAGAAACCGTAAAGTTAGTGCTAACGGCTCATTAAATCGCCTACGTCACACTTGAAGTACCCACTACGTTATGTTAGTAATCGATGCTTCAGTGGAGTCGAATGAACTTTGAAGCTCTCCAATTTGTAAATTTCGAAGCTATTGAACCATTATTTTATTTATATTATACACGGAACACTTAATATCACTTTTAAGCAAAATATTTATTGTAACAAATTGAGGGAATAATTTAAACCTATAATTGATATCCAATTTGTTTTGTTTTGAAATACATACCGACAAGGAAAACAAAATAGTACTTTTGAAATGTGTTTAATAATGTATTTTACTCATCTATATTTCGTAACAGTGACTTGGGATGTTAACTTGGTATTTATTTACATGTTGAACGGTTTATTTCTGATAGTTTTTGTATCTAGTTATCTATTTTGTTTTCAAGCTTGAAGGATGTTAATTTAAGTTAAGTCCACCCGACTTGAAAAAATTAGTCAGCAAATGAATCCGCTTTACTTAATATCCTTCTTAACGCACTCATTTTACTCCAACCTAAACAAACAGACATTACACTGTCATTGTTTACATTTTTTTCACTCTGTAAAATATTTTTTTTATCTGAAAATAATATTTATCGCTAATTTTCACACTTAAACGAATTGTATGATTTCTTTTTATCTTAAAACTTGTAAGTTTAATATTTATGTTCTATGTTTGCACGAGATCACGAATCCTATTCAAAGAAAAATAAAATTATAAACAGTTTACAATCTTATATTTCATTCTCAGAATCACCCACATAAAGTAAGTAATCAAACTTAAAATTAGCTAACAACCGACTTGCAACTCTTACAAGCCATAAAGCAGTGACAGTTAGCGAATTCTCGCTCTAATCAAATGTAATCCAGTTAAAACTTTTCCAATAATGCTCCCCCACAGATGCATTCCTTCATCCATGTCGTAAAATGTTTGCAGAACGAATTACTCACGGATTAAAAGGTATCGCGTTGATATGATTAACTTTTAGAAAAGTGTCAAAGACCTCAATCACGATCCTTAAAATTCACGATTAATAAATAAGGTATACTGTTTATTCATTTTCAGAGGTTAAATATTTTATTTTTGGTTAGTATGAATGGATGGATTGGTTCAATATATATGACATAATGGACAACACTAATATTGTAAAAGTTTGAAAATGTTCGTGTATTTATATTTATCTCATACAGTTATTTACTTCAGAGATATGACTTTAATATGTCACTCTTAAATGTCATTTCAATGATCACAGTGGCCACTGTTAAATGTTATTGAAATGACATTTAACAGTGGCACATCAAAGTTATGGAGTCTAGGAGTACTAACAATCATCTCTCATGCTAATATAATAAATTTACTAACGTAATCCGTCTGGCCTCAGCCGAAACGATGCAACTTTTATTGATCCTGCCCCATCAGGCAAAGTGAACATGCCTGGCCGGTGTATCCTACATAAAGGTAAAAACTATAACATCTATTTCTCCACACGTATGCACATCATAACTGTCATTAGTTTTATGTATAAATTAGCTATCTGTATAAATAGGTGAATTTTCATAAACCGAATAAAATATTTCAAAGAATGACATCCATATCGTAATTCCTTTAAAATGAACTCGAGCTTTTGGAAGTGGTTTCTTATATAGCACTGTATGGTACACCAGTGTGGACATCGGCTCTAACAGCCCGGAATAGATACAGGCGGTTAGAACCATTCGCGGTTACCGCGGTTAAGGCAGCAGCATGGGACCTTTTCCTTCCGGCACGGCGCTTCGGAAAGCACCTGCACTCGGTAACCGGGAGGAAATCGAGTTTCACCTATCACCAATGGGATTGCAGTGAGGATTCGGCTCAGCACACGCTGGTCACTTATTCCACCTGGGTGACGTAGCATAGGGCCATCACTGCAGGCATCAGAGAGGATCTCTGGTTACCGGCTGGCATAGGCATCACGGCGACAGCGCAACCAAATCGGACGGAGGAGTAAGAAAAAGGCGGCGGAGAAGATTCAGGAGGACGACCTCCACTCGGATGGACGGTGGAAGCGCGTTTATCAGTGCCTCATGCCGCCCTGAGTGTGACCGCGGGTTGGACGGGACGATTTTCCCTCCATCCCTTAAGTTTGGCTAACCGCGTCGTTTCAATAGAGTATACACCGTAGATGATATCCGCATCATTGCTGGTAGACATTGGGAGCGGTCTGAAAATATGAATAACAGAAATTTCTGGATCCCTTCTATTTGAGGCGCAAAGTGCCACACCATGTGGTTCTAGTCAGTCTGATTCCGAGACACCATTCCGCCCCAAACACCAGTGCGGTGACGACCCAAGGAGGTTTTCACACGTTATAAGAAAAGAGGAGTAGTCTCTTATTCCAACTGTCGAAAACTTCGAGCATCGAAACTTAATTCGCCGCAACGTCTGGCCGTTGCCGACGCACCATTTAACTAATGAGATAAATCTACTCCGGGGTAGATTTTTACCCCAAGCAACTAAACGAGTAATCTTTCAATCTTTTAATGACATAAGTTTGGGTAGCCAACGATGATTGTCGGATTTTTCGGTACGATCAGGAAGCTTACAAAAAGTTAAGAACAATAAATTGAGCTCTTAAAGAAGTGTGGTTACTTGAAAAAGTTTTCAACGATTTATTTTATTGGTTGAATGATTTTAAGCTGGTGAGTGATAAAATATGAATTACCAATAAAGTATTTTTTCTTTTTCTTTTCTTTAAAAAAGACAACACCCACATCAGAAATACATCCAGTGTCGCGGGGGACTTTTCAAATTTATAGGAACGGACACAAAGGACACCCAGACTTAGAACAGCAATTTGTGGATCACATAAAGTGTTGTCTCATGTGGATTTTGAATCTTCAGCACTCAGTCACTACGTCTTCCGTGTAGTATATTTATTTGTTGTCTGCTTTGCTATAAAATTGTGTTTTTAATCTTTATGTAATTTTGTCTTATATATTAGAATTATGCTCAAAATAGAATTTGAAATTATAATTGTTAGAGAAAATAACTAATATCATATAGAAAAGTAGAAAACTTACCGTTAAATACATTTAACACGTCTGTTTTACATTACAAAGACAACCAGTAACATTGTGTTTATTTATGTATAAAAATTATAAATCTAGCAGTCGTAGCACAAGCTTTGCTTAGTTTGAAGCTAGATGGCGTTGAGTGTCAAATGTCCAACATATATAATTATTTATTAATGCGAGTATGATTTTCGAATGATCTATTGTTTAATGAAAACAATTTGCTTAGAACTGGCGGGTCAATTGATGTGATCCTATGCAGAAAGCCAATCACTCCTCGTTTGTATAATACATAGTCGATCGTGATTGGTGGCTATAAATTAGATTTATTTGAGCGTTAGAATAAAGCCTAACTTCATAAAACATACCGTCTTACGTGTATAATCTAAATTTTAAGTCGAAAGCACAATAGTCGTTAATAAAATAAAATGAAATGAAATCTATTTGTAGCAAATATAAATTTTAATCAGTGAAACAACTCGAACGGGTATCATCAGTCACATAACACCATCCCCCAACAATGTGTGTAATGGAATGGAAACGATCAAAAATGTAATTCATTTTCTTGTAGTGGATGGTTTATGCTATAATAACAAGTATCTCCAACATACTATCTATTTAATCTTTTATTTAAAATACATTTTCTTAAGGCATTAACAAAATTGATATAGTTTTTGAAGATCACCAAAAATAGCCTTTAATAGTTTATGGACTTATCCTTTGAAGTAAGGTTTTGGTCTACTATACCACACTGGCAAGGCGGATTGGTATGGGGTCTGTGTCAAGTTTTTCTTCTCTTTGGTGTGTTGTAATCCTGCATAGTTTTCAATACACGACGATTACGATACACTTGGTTGGTTGGTAACTTCTTACTCCGTCAACACGCACAGATATTTTATAAATGCCTCAAATTTCATTTCATTTATAAAGAAAGGAAAATAATCATGTACAAATGCTCTAATAGACTTTCACGACACACTATACGAGTCGTACATTGAATTTCTTCAAGTCGTCCCACGCCCTGTGTAACGGGGTGAGACGTGACTTCTGTTCACATCCTCAGAATATCTCATTTCAACAGTTCATGTCTTTATTATTAAAATAAAAATTGCGTTCACGTATTTCCTCTTATATAGGATTTCTCATCTTATATTTCTATTAGAGAATCAAGATAGCAAACAAGTCCACGAGTACATCTTCTCTCGTATCAAATGTAATTTTCTTCCAGGTAATTTTAGTTAGACAACATAAGAGTTTTTTATTTATAATAAAATATAAAACATTTCAATTTGCTTAATCCCTTGGAATTGAAAAGTCATTTCGTTAAGATAAAAGTTAAAGCAACAAATACAACAACAATACAAACAATACAATACAAACGGTTTATTTACTTTGAAGAACTCCGTTTTTCTAGCTTAAACCAGAATCAAAGTCGAATTGGTAACATAGTTTCAAAAAGGCACATTAAGTTGCTTGTAGTCGTGTCACTAACAACTTAACGTCCATGATATAAGGTGTGTTCATAAATAACTTGATGGCTTACCAAATTATTGATTGCGTATCGCATCTCGTATCTTCACTTCTTTCATTACAATCGTTTAATTCCAATTAAAAAGTTAAACGTAAAGTGAATCTTAAATGTATTATGCAATGAGGATAACTTTGTTTATTTATATTGAAAGTACTTTAAAACACATTGTCATCTACCTACACCTCCAGACATCCTCTTCCGGTTATTCAAAGTTTTAAACATAGTAATCGGCACTTATTACAAATCATCACTGTTTACACTGACGCTCATTATATTTTTACGCATAACTAACTACCGTGCTTGTAGTAATGGCAACTTTATTTGAAATAAATTAATAAGTAACTATACGGTGAGCTTTGTGAACTTGCAGCGTAAAAATAATTTATGTAAATGATTTAATTATTTATTAATTTATTAGTATTATTAAACAAAATCTAAAGTATAAAAATAAATAAATAAGTAATTAAATATTTCGGACATTTGACACACAACATCATCTAGTTTTAAACAGAGCTTGTGTTATGATAACTAGACTGACTGATAGAATACTTATATACTTTTTTTTTAAATACATATATATATAGAAACATACATAGGTACATAGAAAACACCTAAACTTCAAAACCCGAGAATGGCAATCAAACCCGAGACCACAAGCACAGCTGTCGCTTTCACTACCGCTGCGCCGCCGAGGCAGTATGTTATGTTTCTTAAAAATATCTGGACTGTGAAATTTGTGTTCCGAGGGTCGTCTTAAAACTGTGACTTCATCTTATCTTGCTTACTTATACCATTCTATCTTTATAGGATCAATAACTATTTACATTTAATAAAGGGGAGGGTACTACAGAATCATTTTAGGAAAAGCTTCTCCCGATGCTGTTTCGCTGTACCATTATTCAGAAGTAGGGGACGAAGCACTTAGCGACATTAGGCTTATTGTTATTTTTCGAACTCATTTGAATGTCACGCAAAATTGAAATGTGAAAAGAATTACAAAGTGTAAAATAGCAGCTAGTTGTGAATGAATACTTTGAAAGATGAATTTGACTTGTTAAATTGGGCGAATAAATACGGAAAAAATTTCTGACGATGTAATTAACTAAGTGATTTCTTACGCAAAATTTAACAAAAATGATTTGCTAAGAGCAGATTATAAGTAACTGTAACTGTATTGTTAATATAATCGAGTATTCAACACTAGTTACAATTGGGAAATATTTCATCTTTAAAAAATATGATATCTCAAATGATTTTAGTATAGATGGGTCATATGATAATCATATTTGTTTGCTATAGTATATACGACAGTAATTTTGGTAAAGGTCTTACTAATAGTTTATATAAAATTTTTGGGTATTATCTCACCAGCGATTCCGAATTGATGTCAGAATCAAACAACTTAATCTACCGTTTCGAAAAGTCTACCCTAGTGCACCAATGTGTATGAATAACTTAAAATTACTACTTATGTATTAGTGTGCTGTGCGTCACAAGCCATTCGTGCGGAAAATCTTAAGTCAAGTTCTTCCTGTTCCTTGTTAGGTGATAACAATCACATTTCTTAATCTATCACGGACGCCTGGCATCATGCATCATCTGTATTTATGCTTCGATGCCTAAACCACTTGGGAAACGTACAAAATCCTCTACCAGCACGATCCCTAAGTTATTCTGATCTATTTTCATCAACCATATCACAACATAGATCAAGTTCATGACCCAGATAATAACAAAGCGCCGGAAATATGTATAACTGCAAACAAAGAAAGACAGTAAATAAATTAATAATAATGATTTGAGCAGAAGGGCTTCAGCGACGTAATTGAAGCTTCCTGTGATACATCATGCTATATTCATTGTGACGTTTGGACGAACGTTAGTAACATATATTTGCGACATCTGTTCTAGAACATTAGTTTAAAAGAAAAAAAAAATAGAAAAAGTAATAAATAGGCAATATGAAGGTATTTATTGGTAGAATTACTGCTGATGCTAATTCAAGACATCCCATTTAGTAAAGTATTAAGCCTATTAAGATTATCTCTAATCTCACTAGCGTTTTGTGCCTCTAAGAATTCCAGAGTACAGTAAGTTTCTTTTGGAATGAGACGATCAGTATTGAAATTCTCTTAGTAAAAGCACGATGATATCGATCACCAAAATATTAAAATATGTACGTAATACGTAAGGTTTTTTTTTAAATAACTGACAAAATTACTCTTACTCTGCTGATGGACAGCATTAGTAGATGGTCATTGTGAATGTAGACAATGGTGATCTGACTGATGGCTAACTGAGATGCTTTTTCAAGACCCGTTTAAAGCACCCATGATCATACCAGAAATAGAACACATGCACTGATAATAACTTCCAGGTTTTGACTACTCAACACAAGAAAGAAGAACCGAACCAAATAGTTTGAAAGCTTATGTTCCTCATTCTAAAGAGGTAGGTTCGCAGGCCAGCACGTGTTGTCGTATGCCGGAAAGGAGTGGAACCAGTTAAAAGAGCTCTTTAGAACGCTCTCTATGACAAAAGCGGTATGACAAAAGCGGACTGCCATAGAGGCGACATCTTTTCGCACCTACAAAGCGTCAAGGGTCTCTGTACTTATAAAACTTATACACACAATACTTATCAAATAGTATAGTAGTCTATCGGCGCTAGGAACACCACTGGAGTATTATTGCTGTTGATATGTCGTTTTCTTAGTTTATTTGTAAAATGAAACGTTAATTCAATATAAAATAAATAGTTATTCTGTTTGTCTTTTGTCCATTTTTAATTTTTACCTTTATCTATAAACTACTCTAACTTTCGTATTTACACTGATTCATCCAGATTGTCTGCACTGATTGATTTAACGGATTGTAAACGAATCAGTGAGTCGATCAACCAATAAACAGAAAGCAACAAATTGATTGTTACAAGAAAGACCGATCTCACAAAGCAGGAAATATCTCTGTATTGTTTTATCATTAGTCAGACAAATAGAGCGAATATGCCTAGATATAAGAAATTATTAAGAGTCTTACTATATATCAATATTGTAAGAGAAATATATTAAAAAAAATCTTATTACAAATAAAGACGCTGTACATTTGCAAGTAGGTCACGTACCTATATCAGTACTAACGCTCTAATGTAGGTGTAAAATGGGACAAGGGTAATAAAAACGGTATCCAGATATTTTACACATACATACTCGTATGTTCGTGATTCGATCTCATTTTACAGTTTTGGTATAAAAGCAAGTTGAAAGAGTTAATACCAAAAAATATATAAACCATTTATACAAAATCTACAAAAATGTTGTGAAAGAAATGCATAAAATTTAACTTTAAATTGGTACAATTTCAACAATTTTACTCTAAGCGATGTGTTCCGCGTCCGCCTCACTAAACCGGAAGGGGACCGGTGTGGCGGCCAAGGACTGTCGGGGTTCTCAGGAACTTCCCTTCTAGGGCCCCTTGCTGCCTCACATATGATAGAATACCACGTGGTTTCAGACAATTTGATTACAATATACGACTTCACCATGAGTCCCAGTGCTGATCAGTTGATAATAGTCAACCGTCAATCGCCATATAAAGCTAATATTATGTACGTGAAATCTTAATTCTATTTAAAATAACATAATATGTTGTTATACTTCTACCTTAATCCAGAGCTGTATTAATTGGGATCTACTAGAGGAGGCGGCCATTATTCACTCTTGGCTGTCTCCGCAGGCCCCGACCGAGGAGGTCGACATGGGGGCTGGTCGCTTCTGCGATGCCATTGCGCAGATATGTGATGCGGCCATGCCCCGCATCCGAGGTTGCCGGCCTCCACGGAAGGAGGTTTACTGGTGGTCCCAAGAGTTGGCGGACCTCCGCGCGGCCTGTACTCGTGCCCGGAGGTCCTACACCCGTAGTCGGTGGCGACACCGTGTAGACGGCAAGGAGGACCAGCTTCATGAGGAGTACCGAGAGGCGCGGAAAACTCTGAAGCTGGCCATTAGCCGCGCCAAAGAAGTGAAGAGGAAGGAGATGCTGGAGGGTCTCGATCGTGACCCCTGGGGTCGCCGTTATCGTGCGGTGCGACAAAAGCTCCGCACATCGGGCCCCCCCCTTACAGAGACACTCCAGCCCAGCTTCCTGCGGGAAGTGGTCGAGGGTCTTTTCCCGCAGCGGGCGGAGCACACACCCCCGTCGATGGCCTTCATGGTCGAAGACGACGGGGGACGGAACGAAGATAATGTTCCGCCCGTCAGGGAATCGGAGATAGGGGCGGTCGTTCTACGGATTCGCTCTAAGAACACCGCCCCTGGGCCAGATGGGATACCTGCCCGAGTGTTGGCGCGAACCCTCGACCACATGTCGGATCACCTCGGGGAAGTCCTAAACGCCAGCTTGGCGTCCGGGCGCTTCCCTGAGGGCTGGAAGAGCGGGAAGCTGGTCCTACTACGGAAGCCGGGACGGCCGGCCGATTCAGTCGCGGCTTATAGGCCCATCGTGTTGCTGGACGAGGCGGGTAAATTGTTTGAGAGGATAATCTCTGCCCGCATCGTCCGGCACCTATGCGAGGTGGGCCCCGATCTGTCGGACGCCCAATACGGATTTCGAGCCGGGCGTTCGACGGTCGATGCTGTGTTGCGCCTTAGGGCCGTGACCGAAGAGGCGGTGAGCTGTGGCGGCGTGCTGCTGGCGGTGTCGTTGGACATCGCCAACGCATTTAATAGTCTGCCATTTAGCTGCATCAGGAAAGCACTCCACTACCACGGGGTGCCAGAGTACCTGAGGCGGCTTGTGGCAGACTATCTTGAGGAGCGTACCGTCATGTACGAGGACCGAGATGGTATTTTGAGGCGGCGGCCCATGTCGTGCGGTGTTCCACAGGGGTCTGTCCTCGGACCACTCCTGTGGAATATAGGATACGACTGGGCCCTTCGAGGTCGTCTTTCCCCCGGGCTGGGCGTAATTTGTTACGCCGATGACACATTGGTCACGGCCTGGGGGGCGAACTTTCAAGAGCCGGCGCGCCTGGCCACCGTGGGAGTCTCTTTGGTGGTCGGGCGCATTGAGGCGCTGGGTTTACGGGTGGCCCTAGATAAAACGGCAGCCCTTTTGTTTCGTGGGCCCCGTCGTGGTCCACCCCCCGGCGCCTCTATCGTTGTCAATTCGGTCCTCGTACCGATTAAGGCCCAGATGAAGTATCTGGGCCTGATCCTAGACGGCAGGTGGCTCTTCGACGAGCACTTCCGACAGCTTACTCCAAAGCTGGTCGGCGCTGCTTCTGCCCTTGGGCGACTTTTGCCCAATTTGGGTAGAGCCAGCGTCGCGACGAGACGGCTATACACGGGGGTTGTCCGGTCAATGGCGCTGTATGGTGCACCGGTGTGGGCGGCGGCTCTGACCGCCCAGAATAGGGCTCGCCTCTGGCGCCCTCAGAGGATATTGGCGGTTAGAGCCATACGCGGTTACCGCACCGTATCGACGGAGGCGGCGTGCGCCTTGGCCGGAACTCCCCCGTGGGATTTGGAGGCGGAAGTGCTCGCCGAAGTTTATCGGCGGACGGCTGACTTCCGGGCGAGTACCGGCATACGGCCCCCGCCCGAAGAGATACGCGAGTGGCGAGAGGCCGCTCGTCGAGCCACGATGGCTCGTTGGTCGTCCCGGCTGGAGGCTCCACGTGCTGGCTTTGCCGCCGTGGAGGCTCTCCAGCTGGTCATCGCCGAGTGGGCAGGGCGGCAGCACGGGACCCTTTCCTTCCGACTGACGCAGGTCCTTTCCGGGCACGGTTGCTTCGGGAAGTATCTGCACTCGGTCGTCAGGAGGGAATTGAGTCCCGCCTGTCACCACTGCGACTGCAGTGAGGACTCGGCTCAGCACACGCTAGCAGTTTGTTCCTCTTGGGCGGCGTAGCGTGGGGTCCTCACTGCAGTTATTGGAGGTGATCTCTCGCTACCGGCCGTCATACGCTCCATGGCCGGTAGCGACAGTTGTTTTATCGCGGTCGCAACCTTCTGCGAAGACGTAATTTCGCGGAAGGAGGCGGCGGAGAGGGCCCGGGAGGACGATCTCCACTCGGACCCAATTTGCCGCCGGCGAGCCGGGCGGCGGAGGCGCGCATACCAGCGCCTCATGCCGCCTTGAGTGTGGCCGCGGGTGGACTGGATGGGTTTTCCCCTCCATCCGCTATAGTGGCCAGCCGCGAGGAGGTGATGTGCACGTGTGCCGTACGTCACCTAAATAGAGAGTTTATCCGCAGATGGTGCCCGCTTTAGCGGGCAGGCGTTAGGAGGGAACTGGATGTCGTAACAGCAGCGGTTCCCGGATCCCTCCTATCTCAGGCGGAGAGTGGCACACCGTGTGGTTTTAGTCGGTCCGATTCCGACACACCACCCTGCCGTAAACCCCGGTGGGGTGACGGCTCGAGGGAGTTTCCACACGATAAAAAAAAAAAAAAAAAAAAAAAGAGCTGTATTCATTGTTGAGATAATATAGGGATAGCTTGTACACAAGTAATTAATATTCGTCCTAATCTAAATGTTTGGTACACATGTTTGCATAAAATTATTACGTCTGAGAGGTGAAGCATGAGTTATCTATTTCTTAATAGTCTACAGAATTGGGTAAAGTCTGAGCAAATCTAAAGTAAATTTGTGACTTGACTTGACAAGGGTGTAAAAGTCAAGCAAAAGTCAAGAATATCAAAATAAAATTAACTAAAAAAACTGTAAGGACTGTTTAGTAAATTAGGATATGCTTTTCAGCATCGAATAGAAAGTAACGGGATTTACATTTCCAGAATACATCTGGTTCCCTGGTTACTAGTATTGACGGCAAGTGGTTTTAGTTGGAAGAGGGCGAGATTTAAAAAAGCTGTAGTACAGTTGATCAGGTTAATCATTAAATGTATAAATTGACTCTTGAATTTAAAGTGTCATATTTCCATAACTGTTTTTAAGGATTTAGTTATAACAAAAAATACAACATAATTTTACGGTAATTGTTACCCATATAAAATCTGTATATGTTCAAATCTTGAATGAATATCTAATAGTTTGCAAGGAAAAATCATAATAACAGAACATTATTACGTCAATTAAAATAAGAAATTGCCATTTCAAATCGTTGCAATATACACTTCTCCGGTCTGATCCGACATTTGATTTAAACGAATAGTAAAAACAATCTCTACATTTGTTTTGTCTTTACTAAGAATTTTATCTACCAGCAAAGATTTAACGTCGACATGTACATGTTTCGGTAATCTAGGAGAATTGCATATCCACTGGGAATCACCTGAGTCAGAAAATTTGCTGCATTTGCTCAAATCAGACTGAGAGAACAGTACACCCACAGAGTATTTCGCCTGTAATCTATTGACACAAGAGGTAGGATATTCGAGTTTATTGGTAGCTATAAACACTAATAATACGGTATAGATTCTATTTTATACCTACCTAGTTGTACCCTGTCTGCTATTCTGTAGAAAGATAGTTGTGGGCTTTTTTAGGAGTTCAACTACCCGATTGACCCTGATAATTATATGGTAGCCGGAATAGACTGCTTAACGTACTCTCACTAAACACAAAGGGAGTCTTAATATATTAAGAATGGTCACCCATCTATAGATTGATCTGGTTAAGATTGTTTAACTTTGCAATATGTTGACCTACTTGGTTACTAAGTAGCGACGAGCCCCTCACAGTCATTTCACAAACAAGTAGAAAATTTATCAAACATTACTAAATCCAATATCGAATGGTAATTGACTTCTACACCGATGAAACCAGTACCCTAATAAACTGCAACCACACGTCAACATGTGTTTCGGACGAATACTGAGATTAAATATTGTCCCATAAGAGCGTGCAACTGACGTCAGATATTGTCATAGCGCACTGGGAATTGGAAACAAGTTATGTTAATGCATTTCGGTATAAATTTTACCTAGCAATATTATAGCTGATAAATATAGCATTTTATTTCAATTTTTGTACCTTTTAATTTTTGTTCTAAATATGAATAGGAAATTTATTGATAAAAGATTTAACTGTCCTTTAGTGAGTGTAAGGTATAAGAAAATCGATAGGCCATGACTTTTTTCTCTGCGTCTTTCGGTTACGCAACTTTTAGAATTATGTTTTTCACCGTACTATGTTATGGAACATGGTACCGGTTTGACTAATTTGTCTAAAATAGATTATTGTAACGTACAAAAAAAATAGATTGTATATTATTATTTCATTATTTGTGTGTGAATTTAATTATAATGTAACGAAATTGACTTATTCCGCTTCGATTTAAACATAATATTATATATCCACCTTATTAATTTACTACATAAAGTAACAAACACACAAAGCATTCATAATGTTTAAAACGAAATAGTGTTGTTTAGAAAATAGGACAACAAATAAAATGGTCATCAACTCAAAGATGGAAAAATAAACGCAGAAACAAATTTTACCGCTCTGTTACTAACTGTACCCATTCAATATAAATGCAGTACTCCATTAGTAACCTTTGATTTATCATCATTAATCCAAACTGGACAACGGACAGCCTAGACAGGTGAGCGACAAGACGTACAAGAAAGTTCCATGAATAATTTCTAAAGAAAGTATATGTGAAAATCTATATGGAAAAAGTGGTTAAGTTAAATTAAGCCATGCAAGTTTTTATAGACTTTTTACGCTATTGCACGTCACGTTTCGACACTTAACCATGAGTTTTTATTTCCGTGGTAAATGCTGCAACTCTTTTCGATTCGTGAGTGTCTAATTGACCACGGCTGTTGTTGCCGTAGATCATGACAGTATTTTCGTTTTTAAGGTGAATTGGTTAATAACAGTAAATGTTTTCGTTGTTGTTATATCGATCTTTATTAATATTTTAGTTTGGTATGGTTGGGCACTTTTTCTTCTGATTTATGAAATGTTTATTCGCTGCTGTGTTAGAGCCTTAACCTTCTGATATTTTGAGGAAAATAAAAAAAAAATGTAACTACACAGCCTAAATTTCTACTAAAACATAAAATATCTCAATCTTTGGTATCTACCTTCATATTTGTGACTGGAATTTCAACATAAATATGTGCAATTGCACCATGTAAAATAGTTTGAAGAGTCATTTTAGCAGGTCTTTTTAAGGGGTTTTTCATAGTCTTTTCTTTACAGCATCGTTTGTCGCTTACGGGTGCTAAAATCTTAAGATGAGTTTTCTTTAAAACATACTTATACTTTTTTTTATTATCTCTCTGCACAGACCCATGTGCCCATAGGAGTTTACAAAGTTTTTTGTACTTATCCTTCTTAATTCATTGTGTCAATACGCAAAAGAACAAACTAAATATATCATTGTATCTGTTAAAATAACTAGACCAATTGTTTAATAAACTAAATTCCATAACCTACAGCCGTACCTAACGGTTTTGACAAATCCAATGCTTGCCTAACAATTTATAGCGCACAGGCCGTCACGGGCCGTTAGTAATCAGCCACTCATCCGTCAAGCGAAGTCATCGATTGAACATTTTATATCCTCATAAAATGCTTTGACCTAATAAAGAACTTCAGACTTTGAAACTAAATAAAGTGTGTCAAAAGTATTGTAAACAAAGTGCTTTAAAAGTTTACACCATGTGTGAATGTAAACAGTGAATGTTTCTCTAAACATTAGGGTTATTCGCAACGTTCCAAACAAGTTTATTTTATTTGAAAACCCATTAGGCTTGCAACAAACACGTGTAGATCTTAAATTCCACGATAGTTAAATCTCTTAATCCATTGATTTTCGTAATATATAAACTTATCGTGAACTTCCTCAAATACGTTTAGAATAAGGTCAATTAACTTTGGCTCTCGTAAATTATAAGCTTGATGCTTAGTTATGCTATAGTTGTATTGTGGAAAGATGTATATGTATACTAGCTTATGCCAGTGGCACCGCCCGCGTGTATGTCGGTTATCGTGGTAAATAGTAGCCTATGTGTTGTTCTGATGTATATGCTATATTACTGTAACTTTTCGTGTAAATCCATTCAGTTGTTTTCGCGAGAAAGAGTAACAAACATACATACAAACTTTCGCATTCATAATATTAGTAGGATAAAGTCGTAAAATTTTCATGTGAGGCTCAATATGCGTAATATTATCAATGCATCAATCGGTAATAATAAGGGTACCACTCATTTCTTTATTAGTTCGATATGATACGTAAAAATATATTAAATATGATATTTAGGTAGATATTGAATTGTACATTGAAAAAAATTTAAATATAAACGTTATTACAGTAAAAAACTACCAAGAAGAGATTTAGATTTGTAGATAAAGGTGCGTATCAGTTAATCACAAAAGGCACTTAGAGAGAGCCTTAGACATACAGCCTTACACATACAAGGCAAAGTCAAATGTCACGCAGGTGATTAAACATAATACGAAGAAAGATTTATTTCGAAATATCATCTGCCTTGTTAAGTTTAAGCAGTGAAAGGATGTTGTTTCATCTCGTCTATTCATCTATTCACTGATCATAAAATCAAGAATACTACTTCACCTTTAAGATAATATTTGGTAGTAAGGTGGTTGAACGGTGAAACACGACAAGAATGAACATGTTTAGACTAGATTTTATGACAGGGTCGGATTGAGGCAGTCTGAGGACTTATACAAAACAAATTTACACAACAGACTTCAATTTTGTTTACTAATACAGATACCTGAATTTAACAGGGTGTTAGTTAACAGGTGGGATACGTCAGTTTAAAGCGGATTTTGTGAAAGGGATTTAGGGACCAGATTGTGGAAGTGTAAGGGCTTTTGCAACTCTATGTGAAAGTAAAGTTAGACTGTAATAGAGGCTTATACAATTATTCTGTAAAGTGATGAGTTGACATAGTGACCAGATTTTTATTTTGGCTTTATCAACAAAAAAATATATTTCATCTATAAAATGCGTTTAGTTCATATAACTATATCCTTTTGAATTTTTTTAATATATTTTTGCCGACCAATTAAATAAGTCTAATCATCTGCCCTATTAGGGTGGCTGTATGTTTGATTTCGACTGAGGATATTAGATTTTGTGATGAGCTCAAATATATAAATATTTGGTGCTGGTATATAATTTTTGCTTGGTCGGGATATTTAACTGCTATTATTCATAATATATATTGTATTTCATATAGTAATTTATATATACTTTTGACAGTAACATACAGATTCAGTACAAACCCTGCATAGTTCACTAAGAAACGTCTCTGTCTTGAGGCATTTCCTTGTTTGTTCAGTGCAGTCCTATTGAACGTTGCTATATTTTTATGAGTGTCCATTCACTTAGCGATATTCTTTAATAACACTGCAATTAAAAGTACGACTCAATACAACCCTTCAGTAAAGTCCTTGTGTTATATTGAAAACTTTAAAGTTCAAGGATAACACCACACTGGCTAAGCGTTGGAAATAGCGTCTGGGCAAAAATAGCTGAATGTTTCCCACAGCCAAACACCGTAGGCAATGTAAACAATTCTATTAAAATTGCAAGTTCATTGCCTTTTCTATTTACTAAACCTGTGTTAGTGAGAAAATAGAATGAAATTAAACTGTAATGTAGTATGTACAAATTTAAAGTAATTGCATGAATCTGATTATATATGTAATCACACGTGATCCATGGCTGATTGAAAAGACTCGGTCTGTTTTTTGTTGGATTCTCTGTTTAAAGTAAAAACAATTTTAGGTATAAAATTAGCAAAACGCAAATCGAATGCCACCACGGGCTGATAAAAAATATTTTGTTTTAAACAAAACTAAATGCAGTAAAACAGAACATCAGTAGTGTCTCTAATTTCGAAGATTACATTACCCACACACAAAATTTAAATAACTATTCATAATCGATTTTTTATAATCTTCATAAAAATAATACACATTTATTCTTGTGTTTAAAAGTGAAAATATTTAATTTACTCCATTCTTTATTAAGTAATTTTATTCTAAAAGTCCTCTCACGAAATACAGTGATATTATTTTTACGTGTCAACAATCTAAGTAATCAAACGATACAAAATGGATCATTAATTCGATGACAGCCATGAACAACAAAAACATTTCCACTGGCTCCGGACTGAATTTTAAGGCACGATAATCTAAATTTCAATGAATCATTAATAGGGTTGTCACTTGTCAATCGTATCAAAAGCTTAAAAATTAAAAAGAATTAAAGCTGTCGCACTGAAGCTTAGAGACGTTCATTTTGTAAATTTGAAAACGAAAAGACTGGTACTAGTATTTTATGTAGGGTGGATCAAGAATTCATTAAAATTTTAAACTAACATCCCACGCAAACATGTAACGGGAGTTCTTGGGACCGAAGCTACTGGAATTTGCTGGTTACAATCGTAATACATGGCTTCAACAAGATGGATCTACTTGTCACGCATCCAGGTGGCATTCTATGACCACTCAGAAGTACAGATCTATCCCCAGCAGACTTTTTTATGGTGTTATTTGAAGAATAGTATCTGCATTAATAAATCAAATACACTATGTCAACTACAAGAAAAAGTCAGCGAAGACATGTCGACGAACTCGCGGTTTCTTTGCCCACGAGTATTCGAAAATTTCGGTGCTCGCTTAGAAGAGTCCAAACGTCGAAACGGTGGTAATTTAGACGATGTATTTTTTAAAAAATAAATTCCAATTGTAAATAAACAATTTTTATAACATATCAAATGCTTTTTTATATGATTTTTCCAGATTTTAACTAATTCGTGGCCTACCCTATATATACCGACAGTGGAACAGTTAGAAGAGACTGAAATGCGATTATACGGAGTTCTTACAATATAAACGTTAAATCCACAACGGCAGACGTTTATCTGTCGAACAGTACCCATTATTTGCTTGTACGTTCGTTAAAACAGCTACTTGGAGTAAAAACAGTTCACTCTCTTGATATATCAATAATGATGACAAAAATACTACGAGCGTGGTCAGGCAGGACAAAACTTATGTGCTTTAACGATTTAATAGTATTCTATACATCAACATAAACAACCTTTAATAGTCCACAGCTGGACATAGACCTCTCCTTAGAAAAGATGTTTTGGCCTACACGTTGGCCAGATAGGTTGGTAGAGTTTTTTCTAGTTTTCCTATTCTTTGTTCTGATGTTGTCGTGCGTAATTAACTCCCTAAGTCGTTTCTTCCGACACCCATGAGATTAATAAGGGTGGTGACACTCTGTATTCTTATTCCATTACCACACGAAAAGTACTAAAATAAGTTATAGTTAAATATTTATAGAATTTTACACACTTGTATAACACGATCGTTGACGTAATTAGACCACAATGGCTATGTATGAATACAAAACATCAAAAAACGATACTATAGCATTCAACCCAAAACTTCACCCGGTGCTCCGTTATTTATTAGAAACAGTAGAAAAATCTAGTGAATTAAGGGCAAATCCAGTTCCTACTATAAATCTTATACTTGGCTTCAAGATTTTTCCCAAAGCCCGACGAACAAACTCTCTATTTCCAGCAAATAGTTTTTAATAAAAAACGAGTTTGTTCAACTTTCAATCGTTGCAATAAAATACTGGTAATAATGTAAAGAACTGTTGTAGATAAATATACCCCAAGTCTCTATAATAACTTTGTGATAGAGTAGTTACCGCATTTAAAGACTATTGGTAAAGGTAAAAACTTGGAAAGGTGATAATGACGCCTAAAAAAGGTAAGTTTACGGTCACCACTACCTACTTTTACTCACTTTTATTTTACTTTAGCCGCCACGTCTTTAGCTACTTCTGTTCTAATAGGTTGCCATTACAGTACATTATACTTTTTTAGAAATATCTTCTTTAAAGATCACCTATAACAGTTACTTCAACCTTGATGGGTTCGAGTAAAACGAGCAACGATAATTTCTAACCATTAAAGTAGACGTTCCCGATTATCTGTTCAAATTTAGAAGTACTGATTGAAAGTATGTGCAGTTAGTGAATTGTTAAAACTACTTGGGGAAAATATATATAAATGCAATTGACAATTTTGGTGTAAACTCGTTTGCGGGGTTTTAGTTTCATAATTGGAATTGTTCATTCCTTTATATAAGCCAGTAATAACATAAGTAATCCGTTATTTTTTTAATTTACGGAGAAACTCAGGACAGGTTAAACTTTTTACTTTATGGAACAGTATAACAAAATAGTCCAGTTCCACATCTTGTTTGAAATGGTGAAATTGTGAATCACTTTCAGGCAGTTTTTACACATGTATCCAAGTTGCCTTTCATGTTTTCTCTACAATATTTTATACAACTTAGTCTTAAAAAATTTAAACTAAATGGCAGAATATTACTTACTAGCTTTTGCCCACGGCTTTGCTCGCGTTGAATTTGGTCTGCCACATTAAGTTTTGTAACAGATTATTTTAAATAAATATATTTTCTTTAACATACAAATAATCCAACGGTACATCACGTTTGTGTAACTGCAATGGTTTAGGCAGCGAACGCCGAGATAACTCTCAGAGGCCAGACTATTTTCCGAGTTAATTGATTACGACCAAAATTACATGAAATCATTACAAATTGTAGCCTATATGTTATTTCGATATATAATCTATATAACTGTAAAGTTTCATCTAAATCTGTCCAGTAGTTTCTTTGTGAAAGAGTAACAAACATCCTCACAAACTTTCGCATTTATAATATTAGTTGGATGATTAAAGGGTAAAGTGCTGCTCGCTTTTATGAAATAAACAGGAGCAATTATAAAATTTATTTCATGTCATTCATTAAATATTTCAATATTTAAACAACATTGAATATTAATAAAATGATTTCATGACACATTTCATTTCTTCAGTTGATTTAATTTCATTTTATGACATCACTTTGTTCGTTAGCTAAGTAACATATTTGTCACAACTGTTTTGATATTTCTATAAGTAAACTTGTTTTATTATTTATGTTGGTAAGTATGAACACAATTTTCAAAGTCTTTAAAAATTAACAAACATTGTAATCATAATCATTTTTACAAGTAATTTAAAAAAATATATAGTATACGTTGCGTCAACCCTAATCTCGGCAATACTTGTTGCTTTTTGAATCAAGCGTTTGAAAATCGTTTCACATTTAGTTGTTTACCGTTCTTTAACTGAGATATTGTGTATATACTCCAATAAGCAAACAGACCGACTAAAATAGTACTTTATTTAGATTTCCATTTAATCACTCAAATTCACGAAATCATTCTACTTACTAACTGTTGCCCGCGGCTCCGCCTGCGTGTATATCAGTAGTAAATAGCAGCCTATGTGTTATTCTGATATCTGATAAGCAATTTGATTATCAAGTTTCAGTCATCCGTGCAGCAGTTTTTGCATGTTCCTTTCATACAAATTTTCGTATCTATAATATTTAAAGTTAAAACACTATTAAAAAGTTTATCAATAAAGGGTTTAGGTTCTTTTATTTAATATAACATTATCTATCAGAGACCGGAGTTATTTTTATAAAGTCTAATGACAAAGATTTTATATTCTGATTTGGATCGAATTCGGACCAGAATCGAGTGAAAAAATCTAGTAACGCCGTTTATAAAATTTAAAAAAATTGAAGTTGTTCAAATACACATTACAATGTATCTTCCTACGAGAATGAGATGTTTATGTTTGAAAAAAAATAACCTATATTACTCTCCAGCCTCCTTACTATTTCCAAACACAAAAATAACACTATAAAATCACTCCATTGTTATGTGAAAGTAAGACAAACATACAAACAAACCAACACACTTTCATATTTATTTATTATTTATATAATAAGTCAAAATATTTTGACAATATATTGTACTCGTAAATTATTATATATTTTTTTGTACTGTGCGGGAATCCCCACGGATACCACCGAAAGGTGGTTATGTCGGACTCGAACCGACCAAAAACCGCACGCCGTCTCAGGTACCAATAGCCAGGGGACCAGGTGCACCCTAGTAAGGAAATCCCTGGAACCCCAACGTACCTCGGGCCAACTACGGCTGCAGTGGCCCCCTCCTGTGTGGAAACCTCATGGTTTCTTTATTCACCCCAGGCCTGCGCTTATGAAGGACGGAGATCGTTTAGTGATCTCCGGCGCCTGAGTCTTGTGCGGTATCTAGCCCGTTCCCGGGCCTGGAGGACCGCGAGAGTTCTAAACCTCTCTCAGTCCCTCTCCGCCATCTCCTTCGCAATATATACGTCCTAAATAGCATAGTTATTACGAGAAACATAAATTTTAAGGCTCAAATTATTGTATTATTTGACTATAAAAAGGCTACGAAGCCAGAAAATGTGTATTTAAATAAAAAGAGCATGTAAGTAAGTATCAAATATTAAGCCCTCTATTTGACAGGCATTTTTGTAATAACTTTCATGTTCCGTCACTTTAACAAAATAAATAAACCGGAGTTATTTTTAGAATGCTGTTACTTATAAACCTTGTACTTGGATTATTTGTATTATTTGATTACTACAGTAAATGTACTTTTCGATTTTGAATGAAACGAAACACAGTTATTTCACATGAATATTTCATTGTAAATTCATTGTTATTGCGTCCATTCGTCGTCTTTGTTTTATTGTCTGCACACACGCCACGTGTCGAAACACTTGAGAACGTGCTTTTAAGGTTTAATACAGCCATTATGGACCGATAAGATCCGTTAAACCCAAGAGTACTCCTACAATTAAAAAGCCCAGGTACTCGGCACAAGAAAGGAAACCCATGCCATTAAGAGACAGTGAATGTAAATAAGAAATAGAATTGATTTAATTATATCGATTAAAAGTTATAAGTAGATTTTATTAGAGAAGGGTATGCTACAAGATCTTTACCGAGAGCCAAGTTCGATTTACGAAAGTAGGTATGTACGTCTAATGTGTATGTATATTTGTATTAGAATTTGCTAATTCTTTAAGTTTATAGAGTTACAATGAATTAAATATAATGTTAGAGTATACCTATAAAAATCCTAATGTCACTTTGAATTTGTTAAACTTATCGTCTTCTAAACAATGTACGTGTGGACAATACTATTACTTAGCTATTATAAAATTTTGCATATATACTGCATTCAGAACTGTGCCTATATTTACTTTCTAAGTAATCAATTTTCGATGCAAGTTTTTATATAATCTCGCATCATTCGGTTAAGAAATAAAACTTTCAAACTACGCCAAATCCGTCAACAAAAAGTCGTCTAAAATAGTAAAACAAATCAATAAGGGCTTGCAGTTAAGCTTGGCTCATTGTGTAAACGTTCACCAGCCATTCAATAACAAAAGCGAGTGACATCTTGCTTACAATGGTCGTTCGTACTAAATCGGTGACAATGGCCCTCGGAAGCCATCGATATCCGCCACTAATAAAAACCGGATACGCGGATACCGCAGAACCCACCGATAATTTTTTGCTATTGAAAATGAAAAGGAACCCCTAAAAATTTCGAGTGTACTCCAGAAAAAATTCAATACATTATTGATTTTAAAGAAATTTATTTGCGAGCAACGTATTATAGACTGTACTCGTATTGTTCTACTAATACAACGATAACTGAAGCTTTGGATCCAGTATCAATCGATGTTATTAATAAATAACAAGTAAGCATTACTGGTTTGCGTATTGTGGTTATTGATTGGTCTATAAATTATTGTAGACCATCATCATCTCAGCCGAAAGACGTCCACGGCTGGACTTAGACTATTTACTTAGATTATTTAATTAGACTATTTAATTAGACTTTTTACTAGGTCAAAAGAAAATAAAAAATGTAAAGAATATCTAAATTTATCTACACCTATCATAAAAATATTTTAAATAAAATAGCAACTTTTATTGAAAAATAGATTCAAGTTTTTCAGAATGCAACTTTCTTGCATTCAACATTGGCTAATAAAAATGTAACTCACGAATTTCGTCGGCAAACATCCCTACGGCAATCGCAAGAGAAAGTGTAGGATCCGCCTTTGGTCGTCCAAAACACACAATAGTAAGGCGATATGTCTCGAGGTTACCACACAAGCCACCCCAATAGAAAACAAATTGACATTTCAATGGAACCCGAGGACCGGCCTATTTGCAATTCAAAGAACTCTTCAATAACATGCCAACGTATGGAAATAAGCGTGTTCTGAAAAGGATCTGATTTCTGTAGATACGCCTTAGAGCAAATTTGTAAGGATATACCTATGAGTGTACTCCATCTTTCATGAAGTATTAGTTGTTTTCATATCGAAAATTTATATTTTCAAATTAGGAAAAACAAATCAGAACATGTCACCAACTCAATAAAACTTGATAAACCTCTTACGACTCTGGTTACAAAAGAAGGTTAAATTATAGTTTAGTTGTAACTGTCTGGTAGTAACATATTTTAATCATCTTTAATCATTCCATCATTTCCGTATACTGAATTTTGAATATAAGAAATTGTGTAATACTGTAAGTTAAAAAAGAGGCCAACTTAATTAATGAGATCTGTTATGAAAAGATCGAATCAACATCGAAGTGAAAGGCAAGAAAATATACATTTAGAAAAATAACGATGCCCCTTAAGTGCTTTTTAGCTCGAGCTCAGACGGAATTTATATTGTATGAAGTATTTATTTTGTGTTGTACATTTTTGTTTTGAGATCAAATAGACGGATCGTTCATTACTATAGAAATATACGTTATTAGATAAAGAATGATAATACATTTGTTGTGCAAGAAGATATCGTGAAGAACAATTGTACAATTCAATTTAGTTAACTGTCAATTCTATAATTAATGTTTAACTATTATCTGCGCAAAATCTTTATATTTAGTTGTATGTGCTGAAAAATATAAAAACAAACAATTATATTTCACCATTGATGATTTCACTAAGTTGTAACACGAGAGTGCAATATGTTTAAAAAAAAATTCCTTACATCAAACATATATCGATCTATATATAATATAAAATAATAATAAACTAAATATATAATCATATATCAAATTGTTAGGTAAATTATATTTTTTTAGATTCCACTAAACTTTGACCTTCTTTTTTGTCAGGAATACTGTAATATTACTACTTTTTCAAGCAGTTTAAACAATATTTTTTGAATTTTATATGACATAACTCACTTTCTCAAACTATAACTTGAATTCACTAAGGGATTAGTTTTATGATTTCTGACTCATGTGATCATAACTGCATTCTCTAACAACAACATCTCAATAAACTATTATTCCGCGTGAAATGTTCACAAATAAGCAAATAAACCAATGTGACGTAAAGTGCATTAACAAAGTTCTTCAACTCTGAATGAGTCAGACTCCCCAGGGAGACACGAGGCGCCCCCTGCCGGGTAGTTGTACCACATACTCCTATTGATACTCCTCTTAATATTGTTTCGAAGAAAAGAAGTGCAATTTATATAAGAAGCTTGTAAACCTATTCATTTGGAATTAAAGAGATTAAATAAAAACTTTTTACCTAAAGCTTACAGTTTTTTTTTTATAAAACCTTTGAAATATAAACGTCTGACTTTTTTATATTTCATAACATTGTGGTCCTTGTAATTTATATTTCTTTTTACACGTTTAACATTAGGCATTTTTTTAAATAGTGACTACTAAGCCTAAATTCTTTTCTCTTGTCTTATATAACAATTTAACATTCCAACCTATATTGTTATATATATTGACAATAATAAACTCTTTTACCGTTTCACCTCTTCGAAGTCTTTGTAAGATACACGAGTCAATTTCAATATTTACAAAATATCAATAAGACTGATACGACTAATATATTCCTATATCTGTTTTATTTCAAATATCGTGTACCAAACAATAGATCTACTAATAATATTGATCCACGTACATTTACTATTCAATAATAGAAGTATTTGAAAACTACAAAGGATTTTAGTATTACTGCTGTTACTATTAGGAGTAATTTGTACATTTACTACATATAAAGTAATAATTTTTATCAAACTCAAGGACCAGGAACCCTCACTGTTCGGATTCCATTATTCGATCGGTAGTTTTATATTGAACGTTATAAATAGTTTATTAGAAATATACGTTTTAGACTTAGAATATTACAATATTACTTCTACCGCAATCGTAAGGCAAAAGATACTAAAACAAAATTATCACTGTCAAATCACTGTTTACATAACAGTGTAAAATACTCTACTAACTTACTGAAGCGTCTCTGAGTAAACTGTTTATGTAATTTGATCGGAGCATCAGATTAAAAAAGAATTACTCGTAGTAATTATAAAGTCTCTTTTGATGTACAGTTCCTTAATTGTATCAAAAGAAATTATGACGTTCTCAAAACTTATGCAAAAGTATATTACTTTACTACCCCATACATAATATCTCGATTTGTGAAAACAGATAGTCAAATATGAAGAGTTACCATAAGTAATGTTTGAAAATACGTAGGTAAATCGCCTCATTTTCATCAGCTTTCACGTCTTCATATTCGATAATTTCGATGTACTCGCTATTTACTAAAGAAGATTTTATCAAAATTTATGAGATCTTTATTAAATTCATGGTTGAAATTCCCATGTAAATCATATAAGCCGAAATGGGTACTTTCATCCGGAGCAACGACGGAGTTTAATCATCTGGCACGCATTCACTCGTAAAAAGCCATCTTTCTTTCCAACCGCCGACGACAATGTGAAAGTATGGCGCTTAATATTAAAAGCATTACATCACACACTTTTTGTTGAGAGTTTTTGAAAAATAGACTCATTCTGGATTACTCATACTAAGTGTTGAAAACGATGAATCATTACGGCTGAGAGTCAATCTTTTAGGATTGGAATAACGAGATATTTTTTTACCTAATTTTGTCGGTGTTGCATGCAGTAAGTCTCAATGTTGTGAGACGTAATGAAAATAAAAATATTGAGAAAAATCTTATGTGTTTTTGTATCTTTAACATGTTTTATTTAAAGGTACATGAATAAATCTGTTGATTTAGAGATATGTGAGCACTGTTTAGGGCAAAAAGCATAAAGAGTTAAAATGTGGCCATTTTAATTACGCCTTCATCAACCCCTTTGGGTATATAGACATGAGTGTGTGTATAGAAATATAATGTTTGTAGGTAAAGAGTGTATTGTGTGTGCACTTACAAACCTCAAGTTCAAATTATTATTTTATTTATAAATTTATAAAAGCGTCAAAGCAAAGCCTGACATGAATTAGACCTACTCATTTAAATCATTTTTCTTACCCACAGTTGTGACAACGAAAATGATGAATTATTATATTGTAACAAGTAATAACAATCCTCAACACGTGTTCAGCCTGTAAGCTTGAGTACTTAATCCGATATTACGAAATCTTACATCTGCGAGTTACTTAAGTCCGCGTCATTCTACCTCTATATAACCATACATACATGTACATCTACATGTACATTATCTACGGTCGCTACACGTGTTAGCTACGCTCGTTATGAAAAACAATAAAATTGTTTTAATGACCGCTCATGTTTCGGGGATACCGAAATATACGACATTTTGTCGTTAACGATGTTATGTTTCATATATTTTATGAGTTTTCGAGTTTCTTGTAACTAATTTATGGAGAACCGAATATCGATTTTTATTTTAAATTGATAAAGAAAGCTTTGTTTCACAATATGCTACCAGGTCAAAACTTCGTGTCGTGTCAATACTGTAATGACGACAAACTACACCTACTATTGTTAAAAGTAATCCTATTTAGACACTTGAGATTCAAACTATAAAAAAAAACAAATGTTAGTGTTAAAGTAAATGTACACTTAAACTAAATTCATGAGATATTTATATCTCCTGATTACAAAATCTCTACATTAGCCACAAATGCGAGTCTTTGGTTTTTTACAGCGAGCCACTAAAAAAAATGACAATATAAAATTTATAGCATGTTATAAGAAAGTTGCAAAAGGTTAAATTTCTAGTACTTTTGTAATAAAATCTTTATTGCTATTAAAAGAAACCACATAAAAAAAGTTAAAATCTGGAACATCTCTAACAAGTTTAATGGTGAATCAATTACACATATTCTCCATACAATTCATGTCAAAGCATATCAGAAACCAATAGTAATTTACAATTGTATAAATCATTACTCCAAAAAAAGTGTAAGTGTAACGGAAACTCCGCAGGAAGTTCAAAATAGAGTTGTTTGTCTTTACAGTACCCATTATACTAATCAATTGACACTTTCATTTAAAATACTTTTAGAGAAATGAACAAACAATATTTCAATCATTGCCTTCATATATTTATGAGCCGTATCAACAGGGTTTTGTTTTGCTGTGACGTAATACCACCCAAAAATAGAAAATAGAACGGTATATTATTCTTTGTTTGAAACCTTTAACCACATTTCCTTTTTCGAACACATTCAAATATTTGTAATAATAGGTCATAGAGTACTTGTATTCTTAACTGTGTTGGTATATTCTGAGGAGTACAAATTAAATTTTACGACCAGTCAAACAAGTTCCTTTGTTTCAGATTCTTTTGTCAATTGTGGTACGTTGTAATAAAATTATAACGACTGGAATAGAATATTTTTAAGTATTCATTGTATTTTATCCACGTTGTGTAATTTGAGAGTATATTTTGCAATGTAAATAATTAGTATTAACAAATTTGACCCCTAACGTATTTTGTATGAAAGTTATATCTACATGTATCAAATTTTCAATGAAACTAAGAATACTAAACACAATCAGTTTCTTATGATTGTGTATCTTTGTATGAGATATTAAGGCACTTGGTAGTACAAGTTTTTAGTTGGTCTCTATTTATAGTACATTTGGTCGCAATGGGGAAAAAGACGAGAGTCGTTATCGTGAGCTTGCGGTTAACCTAAGAGTACGATATCACAAATCTGTGTGCAGAGTAAAACCTTATCTTAATTGTGTCCACTTGAGATTAGAAGAAAAAGCTGAGATGAATTATGAAGCTGACTTTTTACCACCAACCTCTCGAGCATAAGCTTGGCAGTGGTTCATACCTAAAACAAAAAAATATTGAATACATTAGAATTTATTTAATTAACCTCAAAAGAAAGGTAAGTTGTTATGGACACATTCGTCTTTATGAGTTACGACGAGATGAGACTAAAATAACTTGACTAAAAATGTAAATAAAAAAAAATTCATTAGCTCTATTATCTATTAAACTAATTTCGTTATTAACTCAACTTGTTCAGTCTCGTCAGCCACAGTTTATGTACACAATATTCTACTTCTTCCTGGAATAGGATAGTAAAGATACTATGACTTTTTTAGTATTTTGTTTTTGTAAACCAACTGATGTTGATAATTTGAAATGCTCAAAAGTGGTAAGAAACGCACAGTCATTACTTCAATATAATGACTATAAATCAGTAAGCGTAAATAGACGATCACATATGGGGAACGATTTGCAGAATTTTATTGCGATTGACGAGTGTCGATAAGTCCACCCATAGCCTACCCCAGCCAATTACTTACCGTACGCGCACTGCGTGAGGACGAGCCCTTATCTAAATTTCATCTAAAGAAGTCGCAGAATCAACCCGCTTGGCCTTTATGCGATTGTATCATGATAGAAACATAGCAATTCTATTTTATATCGACACGTATAGAGAGATAAGCGAAGCGACGAGCAGCAATCCTATCTATATACAGAATTGTGTGTTGACTTATAATGGAAACAGTGTCGTACTTTTGTTTGGCTGCAGTAGAAAACAAGTGTTGTGTACCCATTGTGTGGCCAGTAGCGTCTATGTATATATGCCTGTGTACAATTGTGAAATGCACTTAGAAAATACATTGATTCACGATTCTTTCTATTTTCTTTAAGCGATAAATTGTAAGGCTAGTGTTTTAGTATGAATTAACTCAGACGTGCAGTTTGTTACTTGAGAAAAGTTCTGTTTTGTGCCTGATTGAACAAAATTTTATTACTATTCTCAATATATCTTGATTTAGTTTAAATATTGAAAGTTAGTGCGGTAAACCAACCTCCTTAGCTCGGATACAAGCGTTGTATTGTATTATTGATTAATATTTTGTTTTGACCACGTGTTTCAACCTTGAGACGTCATTCCCATACGTTTGTTTGTTCTCTAATTACCTACGTTTACGCTTGTAAAATGTTAACTTGCGAGTAGCAGTACATTTTGTTACCATAAACCCAAATAAAAGACAATTGTTTAATTGCAGCTTTTTTATCTATAGACTTAAGAAATTTTAGAGACTTTAGAATAAACGAACTCTGGTAACAACTGAAGTAAAATTTCAATGTATTTTGGGCTACTTTTGATAAAGTAAATTCGAAATACAGCACACCGTATCATAATATAATAAGTATAACATCTTTAAGAGTTAAAAGTCAGCAGTGTTCGATTAAAAGTTCAAAATTAATTCCAAATTAATTACCTCGATTACCTCAGTAGCGAACTTACAAAATATAGGTATGAACCCACTAATAAATTACAAAAAGCATATTTTTGTCTGAATGATTTTGGGCAATTTTGAAATAAATTTTAATCAGGTGAGTGAATTTGATTAATCAAAGTTAACCTTAGTTCCGCAGAGTAATGGGGATGCCTGGATTTCAATTTTCCAGTTGATTTATTTGAGAATGGTTAGATAAGCTGTAGGTGAGGGGACCGTATGCGAAACTTTGCGCTTGGAATTGGAAACGCATATATTTGGTTCAGTGGTGCTTCTATTTTTGAGTCACTTGATTTTATATTGTTTCGCATCCGTATTTCAAAATACAATTACGATTATTTACCAAGTTCACAAATTGTGCATTTTTCCTTATAAACTCTTGGGAACGGAGTAAAATCACATAAATAATTATTCTATTAGGGATCCGTCGGATCAGAGGACACGGTCTAGTGTAATCTGAAATCAAAGAAACTGAATATTACTAAATTAAACATATTGTAGATAAGTGACACCTAGACAGAAAATCAATTATCATGTTCATCGAATAACTATATTTAACCCTGGGTGGTAACCGAATTTAAAACTTCTGGTTGCAGAACTAGAAGTTGTAGTCAGAACAAAAGACTGCAGACCCAAAATTCACAAAACCAAGAGACAATCAGTCAATTCTCGAGATCATTTCATATTTATGGTTGCCTGTAAGAGATTGTCCTTGAGCAGTGAGGTTGCCACTTGTACTCGTCTAACATTATATTATCTTTCAATTAACTAGTGTACAGTAGAGTTATTTATTATTATTATCAAATTAAATTAATTATTTTAAAGTTGTTATACTGTACGTAATTACTATTAAACCTGCAGCGGACAATATGCTTAAAAAACTCGATAAATTAAACTTATTTACCCTTATAGTAGAACTAAACGGAAGTTCATTTACTTCCTCGCAAAGAAAGTTCACCGTAACTTTTTAACAAACCTGTGTCTCGGCTATAGTTTATTAATTAAAATGTTCTTTCAATGGAAGCTGCTAACGTGGTACCCTTGTCTTTATTTTTGAAATTAGGGAGTTAAAACGAAAATTTCGATAAATTTTAAACCTTTTAGGTAGAATATAAATGTTAATAAGTGTATTTAATTAGACGCAAAGATGTTACCTTCAAAAAGCTAATAGATATTTTATGGTCTACAAGTTGGAGACTAAGAACATTCCACAACAATATTTTAGATATGTTTAGATACAATATTGTCATAATTTAATCGTGAGTTGGAAATTTCAGACTTATCTTAAAATCTTATACGCTCAGCAATCTATACGTAAACGATAAAAATGTTCTCTGTGTTTTATATCTACGAGTGTACCTTTTTCCTTTCATTATGTTAATCCACATTTGATTAAGGTGGATTACATCAATAAATTTTACCTGCCGAAGCAATCTGAAGAGAAAAAAAAAATATTCAAAGTACGTCACCAGAATTGATCGAATATTATAAGAAAATATTTTTAGACGTCCCTCATGCAATCAAAGCTGAAATATTTGGAATATTTAATCAGATAACGGTCTTATTAATCAAGGTGGCTTTCCATTCGGAATAAATAACAAGAGAAATGAGAATGGATAAATGGAATATGATTTTCGACCTACAAATGATTTCCTGCCAATTTTATTGGGAAATTAATGTAGAAAATGATTCACTGTAATAAATATAGATTTGTAGTTACTGGTAGATAGATTAATTTATTCTTTTATAATAAAAAAATTAGTGACTGGTAGCTTATTGAAGACATTTTTTACTCATGCATATACGGAATATCCGATTAATTTCGGACGGAAGTCGAAGTTTTTTAACGAATTTCTTGACATAGATTATTTTATTGAAATCAAGACAAAAAAATTAATGCTACAAAACCCCACTTAAAACCCACTAAGATTACACATATGCATGTGGACAGTTAAACATAGATGTATTTAAATATTCATCTTAGTTGTTAGGTTGAAATTTAGGTTTTGAATACATTTTAAAACTGGTACTAATTAAATTTGTTTAGTTAAAAAATGAAAAAGAACTGTAAATATTTTAATGTTTTGTTATGCAATTATCGACATTTGCATTAATCATCACTTGCATCAATGATCACTGTGCTCGAGCTACCTAAAACAATTATATAAAAAGAGAAGCTCTTAAAGTGCATTTTAATTGCTTTTGCCCTATTTAGAGACTGTAAACGCACGTTTTAAGTAATATCACAAGACAGCGGCACATTCCGGAAACTCAATAAAAGATGCCATTTGTATTTTCTTTCAACGTTCTCTTTCGGGACAATACGCCTAATGTAATGCCACAAATGAATAAGGAATTCCCGCAGGGGCGGAACCAGGGAGCATTTAAGGAATAGGGCACGTTTACGATTACACGACCAAATTATTGGGTAGCACAAATTCAAGAATTTTATTATTAGAACTGCATTCTATGTTTATGCAAGAGTATATGTACTATGCTAACAAATAAAACACATTTAGTTTTTAGATAGATATATCAAATGTTGAATAACATAGTTTTTATGTTTACATAACTACATATGCAAGCTGTAATATGATGTAGTAAAACCTTGCTACAAAAATTCTTAGCATAATAAACGTAGTTCTTCGGTTCCAAATTAACGCAAGAAGTATTAATGTGAATCAGCTCGAATCGGCCATGGGTGGATTATTTCATTAAGACGCTTTCATGCTGGTAAATAAAAATAGACAGTTACAGATAGGGTCGGTACATTCTTGTCCTCCTTCAATAATTTAGCTTTCCCTCGTTATTACTTTCGATTCTCATTCAATTTATAGTTCATTTTTAATATACACTTGACAATGGAAAAAAAAATCTATAAACTATGCTATTGTATTGTTTATACACATAACAATTTTAATCCAGTAGGCCAAAAATGTGATAACAGTCAGTGATTTGTGTTGCGTATCAAATCCGTATTGTACTCATATATTGAATTGAATTTAACTAATTACAACCCTATGTGGCCGTGCCTTTAATTAAATTCAGTATAGTTCCTGTGTTTCAATTAATATTCAAGCTGCAATGATTGTTGTGAGTTCTATTCAGACCAGGAAAAAATATTGAAAACTATATTGTCTTTTAATATTCTGGACCTTTTTACGTATATTTTCTTAATTAAAATGAAATCTTCAGTAAGTCTTTTATTTGATTGCACGGTTGGCTTAGTGGT
Organism: Hypercompe scribonia; assembly: GCA_949316085.1. Lineage (NCBI taxonomy): Eukaryota > Metazoa > Arthropoda > Insecta > Lepidoptera > Erebidae > Hypercompe > Hypercompe scribonia. Next base: position 8,266,570 of record OX438981.1, on the reverse strand, counting down.
TTAAGCGGTCGTCACGCCGCTCTTTACTGCGCTGAGTGTTGTATGTTCAAACCCCACATGGGACAACCCTTTGTGTGATCCACAAATTGATATTCTGAGTGTGGGTGCTCTTTTTATCCGTTTCTTGTATATTTGTAAAGTCCCCTGCGACACAGTATGTATTCCTATTGCGGATGTTGTCTTTTTAAATAAAAAAATATAAATTGAAAGTTTGGGAAATTGAGCTTCTTAATTGTTAAATCACATAAAAATGCTTCTGGTCCAGTTCTATTTCCAGAACGGCGTTATAATATAACTTTTATTAATTCGAAAAAAAGAACAGCGGCCAATTTACCTGTTATGGCGGGTTTCAACCCAGCAACTGTACATTATCGAAAAAGAATTTATATTTCATTTCGTATATTTCATTAAAATGTATTTTATTGCAACAAACACAAATACTAGTAATAATTTTAGTGATTTAAATCTTACGTTAATTAAATGAACAAAATAATTTTGCCGTATTATAATTTAATTTCAAATATAAATGGCAAAAACACAGGCTTATGTCCAGCAGTGGAAGGTTAAAAGCTGTATATTATTATACTACTATATACTATTCAAACGAAATACCTGATCACGTTTATATCCTCTATATTATACGTTTAAATAACATATTTCTTTACTCATATATTTGTAAATTATTATAATTTCTGCGTTATTAATTTTAATTACTTTAAAATTTGTTCATTTAAATCAGACTCCACATTACGGTACAAGTATACATCTGCTATGTGTATATTTATTTTTTGTTTTAGACATGGTTAAGAAAACGTACGTGCTAAGTGTCCATAAAATTTTATGTGTTGCTGTTTTGATATTGGAAAATTTATTGAAGTTACCTAGTGACTGTGATCACGACATTAAGATAGTCGTTAATAGCAGGATAACATTGTTAAGCAAATAAAACTAAAAACATTAAAAGGTATAAAAACTATAATATATATTTCTTATTCAAGCTGGATAGAGAGAGAAAGATATTAAAAGTAATTTCATGTTCACGATTTGTTACGTTTCGTCCAATTATCGTATACCAATACCATTATCATAATTTGGTATTGAAACAATATGAATGTTATATAATGGCTTAAGTTCTTCCTATTTTATTATCCCCTTTTATGTAAATATAACACATATTTTAATATAGCAATATGTATATTTGACTGCATGGTTGGTCTAGTGATTTAAGCGGTCGCCACGCCGCTTTCTACTACGCTAACTGTTGTGGGTTCAAACCTCACATGAAAAACAAAAAAAATTGTTGTTCTGAGTATGGGTGTTGTGTCCGTTTCTTGTATGTTTGTAAAGTCTCCCGTGACACAGGATCTATTCGTAGTGCGAGCGTTGTTTTTTTTTTTAAAAATAAAGAAATTATAAGTACCAACTGTCACGTTACACTTTATTTCCATGCTACTGAAGACCGCGGTTAGATGGATGCTTTATAGAAACAAGGATAGGGTTGATCGATAGTATTTCGTCTGTTTAAAGGCACTGTGGTTGATATCTATTAATAACTGTTCACTATTAAAGTATTAGTTTTAAAATTATTTAAGCCACAGACGACGTTTGAGACATAGACCAACTAAAAAAACACATTTGCATAATCGGAAGGTCGAGTTTGTATGAACCAAGCTGGTAAATACATAAATACAGTCTTGCGCGATGAGTTTCGCATTCTTAATGTACATATCTAGGCACAATTACTTTATAAAATCTACAATTAGTAATCATACTGAGTATTCATATCTTCTAGCTTCTAGCTATGAATAAGACGTAATAATTGTAAAAAATTATTAAAAATGTATTAAAACCCTACATATGTGAGCGTTTGTGCGTGTTTGTGTAAAATATGTGAATATTGTTACTTTAATTCTTTTTAATTTAATCCATTTTTATTACATAAGCGGTGTTTACCTATAAGTAGCTGTTGCATTGTTTTTTCTTTATGATATGAACATGTTTAGATTTAAGGAATTGATGTAAACAGTTGTTGGTGCACCTTAATAAATAAATACATCTTGATAAAAACAATAGGTTTGTAAATATCGCCGTTTTAGTATCGACTCTCTAAAGATTCTATTTCACTCTTAGAATTGTATATATCAAAATAAATGCAATATTATAAATGTTAACATCGTGTCTTAAACATAATAACCGATTATAGTAACTGTCAACTAAACGATTAATAATTTATAGATTTATTAAAATCAACAACATCCATAGAAAATATCTTCGTTCTTAATTATAACAAAAAATATAAGTAAGTAAACAATTCATGGTTTGTCGATAATTAATCACGTGGTTAAAATTAAATAACCAATTAGCATTTCTCAAAACAAAATAACAGCAGTACCTTTACTGTTAATTAATTAAGTGAACTGTGAAATAGGTACTAAATCCACTTTAACATAGAACACTTAATGTACATGTGAGGTATCAACCAATAAATTTATTTATTGATAAAGTGTAATAAAGCTTTTATTTGGTTTCAACATCGTCGGATACATTTACGTTATCTAATATAAAATTGAATTAAATTTAATTTCACACCAAATTTCGAATTTGATTACATTTTAGATAAATAGACAACTATGAGAGTTTACGTGGCAAAAAGAGTTTCTCTATCATAGGAGATGCTAATCCGACCTCCTATACTTAATAGAAACTATACTAGACTCTAAAATGCAACTGCTTCAATACAATAGTAGTAGTGTCCAAAAAGTTATTGCTATCAAAAAAGTTATTTGAGTAGTTATATTATGTGGAAATTAAGCACTAATTCGTCAAATACAGTCAAGTTTTGTGGAAGCATAGAGTTGCAAGAACCACTAGTCTAATAGAACTATTTTAACTTTCTTAGTGAACTATTTGAATACTAAAGTATCACAAATAAATCATAAATAAAGTCAGTCATAAATACCTAAAAGACAAGATTGCTTTTCATTATACACGATCTAGCTAATTATACGTGACTCTTATCATTGTCAACAACATGCGAAAAGAAGTTTACCATTCTAAAAAAAGACAATACTATAGAATTTGGAATGTAATGTATTTATTTATTTTAATATTGCTCATCTCAATACTGAATCAATCTAGGATCATTTGGTTCATTATTTTATCTGATCCTGAACAGTTTTACTACAATTTAACTACCTTTCCTCGTACGTTGAAAGAAAAAAGAAATAAAATAAAATGTAAACCACAATTTGGGTCCACCATCAATCAATTTAAACAAATTGGGACGGCCGAAGCAAAACATGTTTTTCATAAAGCCGCAGACGCCGCCGTTGTAAAACCAAACTCACACCGAGCCCTCAATAAAATTGATGGAGTATCGTTGGCTGTATTTTCGCGGCTTACTGTTCCCCGTCCGGAAAATATAATAAGCGGGATATAACATTTGCATATAGATCACCATGTCCGTAACCCTCACGTTACCTATATTGTTATTTACGCACATTTCTTACGGATGCCTGTAAATAACACCAAAAGCGCACATGCGTTCATATTTACATTGGATTTATTTTGCATATTTGTACGGAAAGTAATTAAAACTGATGAAGGTTTTAGTACATTGCATGATAAATGAGTACAAACGGCTTGGATGGTATATTAATTTATGCTAAATAAATTTCAAAATATAATACTCTGAAAGAAATATTATTTTATGGCGAAAATCTAATCATTAAACGTTAAGTGAAATGTCAAATGTCACACAAACGTATCTTGTACTAAATATAATGATCACAATACAACCAACACAGTACAACACAAAATAACATAATATGGCGGAAAAATAAATTGATTCTTGCATTCCAGCATCTCATATTTTAGTACGACTCAATCACCACTCGTATCTGAAATGTTTTAAACATTTAAAATACAGATAAAATCCCTAATACATTCATAGGGTTGGCACCCTTAATAAACAAAATATTTACAAATTTTAACTTCGAGTTGTTGACTTATTGTTCATTTGTCTGCGCCCATCAAAATTCTGCATGTGTCATCGCAGGAGACAGATGAGATAGGGGACTGGCAGGAAATACTACAAAATAAGGACAGGGGAATAGCAGGAAGACCTGTTATGGAAAAACAAGTTCGTTTTCGTTACTACCACCCAAGATGTAAGAGCATAGAGAAATACATTATGTTTTTGTTACAGTTTCATCTGCAGTGGTTTGATAATATAACAATCATCACCTAGCTAATGTGCGTTAAATTAAACTTTAATAAAGATGTCAAACAGAAACATAGGACGCGGTTGAAAGACCTTTGGGAATAAAAATAAAAATATGATAGCGATTTGATGCGCTGGGAGTATTCTTTGCCCGTAATTGATAAAATGATTATAAACTTTTACTTTTATTATTATTTACTGAGAGTAGCTGTGAAGTAATATTATAATTTTTTTCTTTCTTTTGCTACCTATCAAACTATTTCTTTTATAAGTAACCTGATGAAGATTTATCTTAATTCGAACTAGGTTAAAGAAACAATACATATTCTATCTGAGCACGGCGCTGTCTAAAACAGACCTTTCTCCGAAAGATCAATTAAGTTTGACAAACGATGTTACCCAATCGCTAGCCAATCTTAATTCGATTTTAGATTCCGGGCTACAGATGAAGCGTAAATAACCTTTTTCGTAGAAATGAGATTGCAAAGTTATTCGTGTATCCAATGAAATGAACTGGATAGTCCGTTGTGTTTAAACTCTACGTTGCATTAAAATAGGATTTGAGGGATGCAATTTCCTCAACTCTGGATTGCCAACCTAGCCATTGGGCTATGGTAATTTGATGTTATCGCTCGAATAACTTGGGACATTGTAATTTCAAACTACCAAATAAGAATCCAAATGTTTTTGCCGAATTGTTAAAAAATCAAGTAGACTTCTGTCTGGTGGTATTAAGAAATCTATGAGTTATTGTAATGTTCAAAATGGTAACCGTGATCTAATTGTTATTTTCTTAGTTACCTGTACTTGGTATTGATGTGATTGAATGAGGTGAGGCGCAGTACTGTCGGTTTTATGTGTTTGCCGAGATACGTGGGCTAAAACCCCAACTTCTCAACTCTGGGCTTTTATTAAGTATCATTAAGTAACCATAAAAATTCAATTACATATTTAAACCCGACTTGGCGCAAAACCAATGTGGCAGATCATTTAGTATTAATTTCCTGTTAAACTAAATCTGTTTTTACTACATTTGAACATTTTCATCAAATATCCGAAAGACTATTATAGAATCTACGATAATTGAATAAGTATCAAAACGTATTTTTAAGGAAAGAGATTAGAAAACAAAATTATTACCTTATAAGTACAGTAATTAAATAAATGAATTTTAAATTTATGACACTACCAGAAGTGTTATTTATGTGGCAAAATGTGTTCATGGTAAATGATTTTTATTATAAATTGGAGCATGTCAGATAGAAATTCACCACTAAAAAATTGTAACGATTAAGTTACTGATACTAAAACATCAAAAATTAAACACACAACGAACCGCCCCCGGACACTTACAAACAATTTCTATAATTCTCTTTCTTTCTACAGTGCTAGAGTACTATGTACATAAGCAACTCTCACACTTTGTATATCAGCAGAATTTTCTTAGATCTTGTGTGTGATCTGGTTTCAGCCTCGGACACAGCCATATTAGATGGGGCACAGAGAGCACCGAAGTCACACCGTTGGATTTGATGGAATTCACGAATATTTTTAATAATGTCTTTCGTGATGTCCTACTGGCCATTGCTTCCCATTTTATAACTTCTTCAAAAGGTCTGGAATGAATCTCCTCCTTGGTTCCAAGACGGCACCAGTGTATTCATATTGATGACCAGTCGTCAAGTTCGTGTAATCTTCTAATTGGCGTCCCTCAAGGCGGTATATTATCTAGCTTATTATTTCATTATTAATTAATTTTGCAGCGCAACACCTTCAGTTTACATATCACTTGTACGCTGACGACCTACACGTGTATACACGGTCAAGGATTGAAGACATATCATTCACCATCGACAAAATCAACAAAGACTTGGACTTTATAAAGAGCTGGTCGATGAAGTTTGGTACATCAAAAAAATCAACCAAATGACAAGTGATCGTCGTTGGAAGCAAACATATGTTAAGCACGTTGCATATGGCGGTCATTCCACCAATTGTCTATAACAACGAGACTATACCTCTGAGTATAGTGGTAAAGAACCTGAGGTTACATATCGACTCGACCCTTGATTGCTGAGCACAGGTATCACATATCAGCCAGAAAGTCACCTCATCTCTCCACGTGTTATACCACTTACAGAACGTTCTTACCACTTAAACTAACGCTACGCATATGCAGTTGCATTCCACCATCTCCTTCGCAAGCATAACCTACTCGCAGAAGGAAACGGCAGTGTTTCACGCGCTCTCGTAATGTTACTGTATTCGATTTGTTTTCAATCTTTGCAAATGTGATAATATATCTGCTTTACTTTGCCAATTGCAATGGATCCCAAGACATATATTTAAACTCCACAATTTGCGAGCACTGATCACTATTTTCTCATTCCTAAACTCTACTTCATAACCCGAGTACCTGGTACCACACTTCTGTTTCTTCTGTTCCAATCACGATCGAAACATTCGATCAACAATCAATTTGCTTCTCCTATGCCCCTCACACCTACTTTATTGATTCGTTATCCTATGTACTGTCAGTTCTACTCTAGAATGCACTTCCTGACGAAATCAGAATATCCACAAACCGCCATATATTCGCAAATTGATTTTTAAGAGAAAGTGTATTACTATCTTTAGTGAAAGGTGTTTGTGTTTATCTTCAATCTTCTGCAAATTTTGTTCCGAAAGATTTTTATCGCAATGTTTTGGTTTCGATAATAAGCAGGTACATCAATAAGCGCTACGTTAAAGCTTTCTTAAGGTATTAGAAATCTTATCCTTTCATTGTAGAAAGAAACTATTTTTAATATTTCAAAGGTTAGCTTTTAAACTAACTCTGTTCTTTATCTCAAACCAATTATAATAATTATTCAATAAGGTACGTAAAATAACAATTCTGAAAACGAAAACAGTTTTTGGTGAATGTTTAATTAAATCCTAAAATGTAAAATCCATATTTTTACAAAGAAAAATTAATTTATCCACCTATTAATGAGGACATTTAAATATTACAACCCATTTCACATGAGTGATAATAAAATCAAAACAAATTGTGTCCAAAACATAGTTATACAACGAGATTTATCTATAAATTTTTCACACAAGCTCGAATTCTGATTTACGAAATCACATTGTTTTAAATGAATTGAATAAAGCCGTATCGACATTGTGAAACCATAGTAAAGGTCAATCTCACAATACAGAAACTGGTGAGGCTTCGCTGAGCCACATTTTAATTTGTAATCATTGTACTTTGTTATTAAAACGGCATATCATTGTCGTGATGGATTTAACTGTGCAGGATTATACTTAAAAAAAACTTCACACAAGCCCTATACAGCGTCTGGTCATCGTGACATAGTAGAGCAATAACTTATTTCCAAGGAGAGCCCTATGCTCAGTAGTGGACTACTAAAGGCCGTTTTATTATAATTAAAAAAAAAATATTCCGAGATGGAGTGGTTTTTGGCAAGTATATTTCAATAGTTAATAGACTGACTACAACAAGAATGTAAAAAGACGATTAAGCTTTCTGTAGTTTGTTATTAAATTTTGTAAGTAAAATGGTAAAGGTTATATTCGAGCCCAGCCGAACCATCAAAATGCACATAAATCATAACTTTTGACAATCCACCCACAGTCGCGACTTAGAAGAAATGTCGCTCTCAATCTGTGCAAACAGTTACGGAGTTGTTTATTCTGTTTCTGGTTCGCTCTATCGACTGGGGAAAATTTTAATGTGTTTTCTTTGAATATGAGTAAACTTTAGATGTTGTCTACCTAACGACATAACTTATAGTTTGAAATTCTATCTGGCTAACTATGTACGTGTTTCTAATCACACTCCCCAAAAATTGATAATCGTCATTTTAATAGTAACAATATTTTTATCTTTATCACTACGATGACAAGCAATCTTTTGGCGCAATCCATCAAGTAGTAAGTCTATTATTTACATATAAAGATGTGTGATGATATGGCGTACGACCATCATAAATGCCGTCAAACTACTTTAATTTCAAGACAAAAGAACGTTTGCAGTGCAAGAAAAACCAAGACAAATAAAATAACTACTTGGTGGATATTCTATATAGTAGATTACTCATGAAACGAAAAAAAAAATTCTAAAAAAAAAATAAAATAATTTCAATAGTTACTCAAAACAGCTATTTGTTTTCTCTGTACAAATTTTTCTACACAGTGAGACGTCAAAGGGCGTATAAATTTTAAAACAGTATGTAAGACTAATAAACGAACAACGTGCAAGTGCTTGCACCGTAAAAACTTCAAGCGATATTAAAGTTCTTCGTGCCAAGAAAAAGCTAAAGGTCTTTGTTCTCACCAGCCAAAACAAACGTTGTTTGGGCATTTGTTACAATAACAAACATTGGGGAACAAGTATGCTCTACGTGGAATGGGCAAAAACGTGCCTAATCGAAGCGAATTGGAAATAAAAGCACCATGATTTGATGCCGACGTGTCAAGTTCTTTCAAATAAGGATTAACAACTTATTGTTAGTTAATTCGCGGAACTTACCTGTACTATAACTCAACTCCAACACAGTAAAAGTATGATTTACTATATAATTTACAGTATTTTACAACAATATACGCTCTTTTTCTATAACCCGGCAAATTAAACGTGTACGTGTAGTATTAAAATAAAACTTTCTGCCAATACTCCAACACATTAAAAGTATGATTTACTATGTAATTTACAGTATTTTACAACAATATACGCTCCTTTTCTATAACCCGGCAAAATAAACGTAACCGTATAGTACTAAAAAAAAACTTTCTGCCAATTAAAGCATGTTGCGTAAGCGTTATCAAGTTACTAATGGCCACATATTTAGAAACCCCTGGACGCAATTACCTGGATTTAACGCACGGTCTTCGTAAGAAAACAAATTGTAACAAAGGAAACTATAGTGATCTGTAGACGACAGGCGTGTTAATAGAATAACATTGATAAATACTTGCAAGAGGGGGAGGCTAATTGTGCAAGCAACCTACTATTTACGTGACTGTTTTTCAAGTGGTCAGCAAACTTAAGCTGAAGGTAGTAAGCTCATTTCGTAATAAGAACATCTAATTGTATGTAGATTACTACATATGTAATACAGTATATGCATCCAATAGGTATGATATGTTTACAAATCTTAAAAATATTATATTTAAAATTCAACAAAATATAAATCTTTTTGTGGTGTGGCACATCTTAGCCATGTGTTAAAAATGTAACGGACAAGTGGGCCACAAAATTGCTGCCACATGTTGTAAATACTTTAGCCAAAAAATTCAGCCTACAATCGCTAAAACTTGGCAAAAAAATATTCTGATAAACAATCCCGTTAAAATTTTTACCTTCGCTATGAAACAGAAGAACATTATTTTTAAAATAAAGAAAACAATTACTATATTGTTAAGGTGAACGAGAAATTTATATCATATTTGAATCGGTAAATAAGAGACATTTACCCGTTTGTAAAAGACTTCAAAATTACCCGGCATCAAGTCATAAATTAAAAATGAATGTACGTGTTCTAAGTGGCATAAAACGGCGAGTGCTGATGACAGACGACGGCACAGGGTGGTCTCATTCCCGACGGTAATGGCCAACGTATGGCATTTAAAGGCGACAAAATGTCCACATTACAAGCGAACAAGAAACGCTAAAATATTAACAAACTAACTGCGGTGCAAGCAATACCTTGTTGGTTGTTAAAGCAAGGAAATAGATTTACAATTTGTGTTAATAAATACGCTGTAATGAAAGTTGTTGACTGTTACTCATACTATTTATGGCAAGTTTTAGAAGTTTTACTTGTGAGATCACTGTTTTATATTTGTCTAACTTAATAATACAATATTTCATTTTTCATTTCACTTAATTTAGTATTTCGAGGAAGTAATTTTAACTGTATGAGTTTGTTTGTCGGGAAATATAAATCCAAAACTTAAAATAGTCGTAACTAAGAGTTCAGAGGTGGGAACTAGTAACTAGTGACGATAAATTACCAGCAAGTAGTTGCTTTCAGCGCTTGCCGCCCTCCACAAAATGTTGAAAGTTAACTTGTTAGAATTTCCCAACCGCAGCATACTAAATTTTAAGAAACAATTCTTTAAATTCGTACTTACTCCTTACTATTAACGTAGTGAATAGTAATTTGAGTAACTTTAACAAATTTAATAGTAACGCTTTTATTAGACTCACCTGCATGACTTCTTTTTCAAAAAAAAAATTAAAAAGCGTGGGTTGCTTCATAAACTATCTCTTGAAAATATTTGATCGGTACGTCGAAAAATGATACGAAACATATGGCACAAAGTAACTCACATTTTTTCACAATAATACAAATCTTTTTTTTATTATTTTATTCCAATACGAAGAATTGTTTTTTAATTTCTCGTTCGAAATATCACTTGAGCATGTTTTTATTTATTTTTTTAAGTATATTCATAGAATTATAATGTTTATTCCTTACGGAGTTACAATGTATCACTTAGTCACAGATGTTGCAGCTTTAAAATACGCGTGCGTGTTTTTAGGCATCAGTTGATTAGGGGATAAAACTTAAAACAATATTAATATAAAATTCCTAATAAATTCTATTAATGATGCAAAATGACTGCACAGTTGACCTAGTGGTTAAAGCGGTCGCCACGCCGCTCTCTACTGCGCTGAGTGTTGTGGGTTCAAACCCCACATGGGACAACACTTTGTGTTATCCACGAATTGTTGTTCTGAGTCTGGGTGATCTTTGTGTACGTTTCTTGTATGTTTGTAAAATCCCCCGTGACACAGGATTTAGTCCTAGTGCGGGTGTTGTTTTTTAAAGATAAAAAAGAAAAAATAAATTTGATCATATTTCAGGTTAAAGTACAACTTTTTTGTAGGTCTTTTGCATTGTCGACCGACAAAAACATATGAGCTTTTTCTAGAATTCCCAACGTGTATTATCAGGCATAACCGATTAAGCATTGTCCACATTCGTAATGAGGATATGGTGACCACCAATTACGGATTCTACTCACACTTTACATTAGTTAGAACAGAGTCATTTGTTTAGACTGAAAAAGATTTCTCGCATTCAAACTTTTTAATGTACTGTGAGGTCAGCGAATAAAAAGTTGATATTTTTAGTAAAAATAGTAAGTTTAAATTACTTTAGTAAAAATTGTAAATAAGCTATGAGATAACAAAAGAAGAGAAAAGAAAAATACTATAACGAAGTTAAAAACTACGAGGATTTAATAAAATTTCTGCTATCAAAAATACTTTGGTTCAAAGACATTTATTGAAATCATAATAAGTATCAAACATATGGTCCCCATATATAAACTAACTTTCACGTGTACGTTGGTTTGTATGTTGGTTTTCTTAGAGTAAAATAATCTGATATTAGTTGAACCCAAACTCAAATTCCTAGCTAAGAATTCGAATGAATTCTATTATTAGATTTGGGGCCTCTTGTGAGATTGGCCTCCTGGCTATGAAGTTTAAGCTTAGTATGAAACTTTTCTCTTCGTTTCTCGGTTGAAGTAATCTTCCAAAATTTCCCTAATTAACTTACAGTACTCTTGAGTAATTATAATTTACAAACATGCTCCTTAGCACAAAATTTACAGTTTCGGGACAAGTTGCCAGCCGCTAATAAATTAACATTAATTTAATCTAATTCTTCGAACATTTTGCTTAGATACTTACAAAACAGGTACAACATTTATTAAAAATTATAATATTAAAAATAAAAAACTTTATACAGTGGTTAAAACTTGATATAAATCTGAAGCTATGACAATATATGACTCCGAACGCTGGCTTGTTCACCAGTTCGAATTTATATTCATAACTTATACCAACGATACCTAGAACTTTTCCCCCCAACCGTCCGGATATGAATTGCAACCGAAACGGTATTGACTATTGTGTTGACAAATATTTGACGTGTGTTCACACGACTGAATAAAAACAAAATTTTCTATATCGACGCTAATGAATGAACTTCGTTCGCGTTTTCTATTTTATATAATTTGGAATGGAATAAGTTAAGCGGTTGTGCTATTTGTGCCGACAAATCGCCATACTCTTATTACATTGTCTCATGTGCAAACGTTAACAAGGCTATAGTGTTCATTAAAATGGAAAAAGAAGCAGATTTTAATTTATTCGCGCGGTACATATAGTTACTATGCAAGTAACAATTCAAAAGCTGTATTTTTCAGATTTTAGTTCTTAACTTGTACCAGGAGTCTTATATCTCGGTCGTTATCAAAACACTCAAGGCAATCTAAGGCAGACTTATTTTTTATAGAGCGTTATCACGACATGCCTCTTTAAAGTTAAGTGTACCAATATAGTATAGTTTGGTAAAAAGGTTTTTGTTTTTTTTGCTTCTGTACTCCTTGACTTTTAATGGTTACATTTGTATTTCAATTCATGACAATAGGTTAGTTTGTGTGTGGCATCAAATAAATTTGTATTATAGTTTGTAATAATAAACAGGACAGCGTAAGGGAAACGTATTTAACTCTTAATTAGATATTGAAGCCACAAACTTAAGTCAGATACGTAGGACTAGAAGCGTTGGTTCAGCGATAAATTAAAGTTAAATTACTAACTTCACTTTGCTAAACATGTGGCGAAGACTTGCTGACTTCGATACAACAATTAATAACTGTAGCTTAGCAGTTTGTAATGTGTAATTGGTATTGAAACAGACACGTTATTAGGAGTTGCAGCTTAATTATATTTGTAGTAACATATTTGTACCACAAAATTCAGAATAATAGTGTGAACGATGTGGGAGGGAAACACGCGCCTTAGTTATGAGCAAACACTCACAACTACTAGAGACTGTTGTAAATAATTTCATAGTTTCATATATATGTACTTTCGTGGGGAAAATATTTGGCTAATAAATCTATAATTACACTCGATTGTGTTTATAATTAATTAAGTCTCGGAAAAAGAAGTTACAAAACGAAGTAAAGTATAAACATCATTTCGTCAACAAGTCACAAAAACTTTAAAAGTTGAAATAATTACAAAATTCTATGATTTGTGTTATAAGATTCTCTTTCTTATTTTTTATGATTTGTAGTGTCAGTCGTACTTCAAGAAGTTATTTGCAAGAGATTGTAATTTGTTTCCGACCTTTCCAAATGTATGTTTCAGTACTTACCGTCAAATTTTTCATTCTCTCGCTCCCATAATAAAATAATAGTGAGCTGACGTCATTCTTGCAAAATGTTGTCACATTTAATAAGGTACATATTTGTATATTCATAAGTTTTTAATACATACAAAACAGTAGCATTTAACCTATTTCTTGAATTAAAATATAACTCAATATATTCAAATATTAGCTAGTACATTGACGTGTATTGTATACAGCTATGTATATTGATAAATGTATAAAGTATCTCATGTGCCAAACATTACATTGAGGAAACTGTAGACAAGCTGCCACTCATGCTCCGAAGCATACCCGTGAACAGGTAATGATTTATGAAGTGCGTACAAAGCGTAATACACAGAGGAGTCAGTTACATTAGACCGCATCAAAATAAGAAAAGGGACCGTATCAAAGGCAGTAAGGCGGTATCCCGAGGGGCACGAGTGTGGGGACCTTTATTTATGGCCCGCGCCTTTGTTACACCGCGAGAAATATAAATAGTTCCCGGCGAAATATCGAAGAAGATGCTTTTTGGGGGCGCTATATTGTAGAGAATTAATGATGTGGTCAGTATTTGAATTGGATTTAGGAAGATGGGTGTGAAACGCTAAAAGGCTTGGGCGTGTTTGTACGTCTTACCAAAACATAAAGCGGTAAAGTGAATGTTATTGATAGGGTGGAGTTTACCGATGGCGTTTATAAGGATCACACAATCTGTGTGTATATTGTGTGATAAATATGCAAAAGGATTTTGATGGTAATGTTAAGTTAATAAAATGTTACAGATATGAAATATTTTGTAGCTTTGCACGCCCGGATCTCTAAAACGTACTCGTAAAGGAATATTGTGATATACGAACCAATAACAAAATAAAATCAAATTTTATATTTATCTAGTTCCTTTCTATTACAATTGTTCGCTTCGTTCCGGGCAACTATTTTAGTAAATGACACGTACTACAGTAAGTTTTACAGCATTTCAAAATCTTTAGGTTTTATTAATAATTTTAAACTACCTATGTCTGTATAAAGTTTCCTTTACAAGTATACACAGCGGAGTGAAATTAATTTACAATTTTTATATATGATAGGAAATATCATTTACCAGAAAATCCACTTGGAATAAAGGGTATTGAATGAAAAGCGATACGAGCACAATTTGTCACTACGGATCTTAGAAATTCCAAGTCTCTATTCAGCACGATAGCCAGCGTCCCAAACCCACTTATGGGATTACATACAGCTTTTATTCAGTCTAGTTTTTGACTGATTCGTTTTTAAGCTCCTGCATAAATTTTTACTCACTCTACTTTACGGACGTCGCGATAACAATTTTAGGGGTTGATACTGCCAAAAAGTAAACATTTTTACTGGGAATATTTTAACCCATAAAGTGTCATGTAAAAAATTTCCGTTACCCGACAGTTTCATAAATAAAAATGTTACGCCATAGTACTGACACTAAACTAGAATAATATTCTATTCATAAAGTACAATGCGACGGAACCCGGTACATTCACGAGTTGCGTTGACTTTTATATTGTCATCTCATTCAGATAGGTTATCGACCTCGGTCACGAGACTATAACCGAGTTTTATTTCATTCAGTGCATAATTCATAACAAGTCTACTTCTCTTAAGAATATACATCGCTAATAAAAATTCTAGACACTTCGGCCGTTCAGCTTCAGAATAGAGTTTTAAGGATTTTTATTCATGAATCTCTAATAACAAAATCTCGATTATCTAAAAGGAATGTACATCCAATGCCTTGGCATCCAAGAAAATATTGGAATTGTGAACAGAAACCTGTTTTGCAAAAGACAGTATCCGATAGTTAACCTTCAACTTGGAATGTAGTTACTATAACTTATGTCGAGAAAAGATATAAATTACTGGCTTTAAGGGTCGTTTCACAGACATGTGGTAAGCCTATTATTTTATTTTTGAAAGAAATTTGCCATCTTACTACAATTTTTATATACTCGTATGTATACGTAATAAATATCCAACTACTAGTGTTCTTGAAATATAGCCATCAGTTATATGAAAATACCTTTAAAACCTAGTTGAGTGCCCTGTTTTAACTTGTTATAAATATCTGTTTGTAATCACTTAAAATGAAAATCTTAACTGTAGGTACAACAATATTTTTTAAGTTACCTCACCTAGATAATTTTGATGTACGAATACAATCCGAACTATCATGTTACAGTATTTCGGACATCTGACACAACGTTATCTATTCCCAAATAAGCAGAGCTTGCATTATGAGTTGACAATTCATACAAATAACTATATACATATTATACATGAAAATGTCCAAACTTAGAAATAAATATATACGAATCATGCAAATGTTTGATCGACCCGGAAATCAAACCCGAGACTTCAAGCACAGTAGTCGCATATGCTACCACTACGCTACCGAGGTAGTCAATTATGTCATGTATCATATATAATATACAAACTTTAAGTTATATCAAACACCTGAAGTTAATGCAGCCTTAAATCACGTCATTGTGTGTCGCATGAATTCCGTGTGGACCAACATTCGCGTCAGGTGATAATGTACTCGTATCTACCCAGAGACGAGCACAAATTTATTTGGTTTTATAAAATAAAAGATAGCTTGAATGCTCAAAAGTGAGGTTTTGTTCTAGTTGGTTTTAATATAACGAAAAGTTTTCTATACTTCAAAACACGTCTCCAACACGGCAATCTAATGTTAAAGTACACAAAACCTCTACTATGGTAACCAAGCTGATCCACTCCGATCAATATACATTACGTAATCCGTTCCATTAATCAGATCTTTTAAATGAAGTATAAAATATTATATTCATCACAGCTACCTCAAAATAGAGCTTAAATACACCCACGTAATTCTTTTGTATCCGATATCACTATCGTTAAAACAGATAACGAAGAAGAAAGATCCGATAACATAGTCTTCGCCTTTTGTTTTCAGTGACAGAGGTGAACCTCTTTGTACTGTATACCAGTTAAGAAAAAGTTTGTTATTATTATAAATGGTTTTTCAGCCACTATCATTAATTTTTTTTGCTTCCCTTACGTGCTCTATAAATGGATATAGATTTATATTCGATACTGAAATAGAATAGATCATTTTGATCAATACAATCAGTACAGAAGTACAAATTCCAGCGTTTGGTTGTTATAGACAGCATCTTGGGCAGCAACTACGGTTACTACCGAGGGCATTGCCTCACCTCAGTGAGTGACTCAACATAAAGCTAAAGGTATGTATTTTTTAACTAAGCCCGTTAATATAAGATGTATGCGTTATTTTCTTTTGATTCTTTCGTCTTAACCTTTCTTTTATAAAAAAGTTTAGAATTCATTGTAAGAAATATCTACTTTTGTCACTTATTGTACTAGGTATCATTTATGTGGATAAATAATCCAAAAGTGATGTTTCTTACGATTAACCTAACAAAAAACATAAATTATTAAATTAGAATGTTACTAATGAAAGTGACTGTCATTAAGAAAAACATTGGATTAGATAATAGAGTTTAGCGCCTTGACAATAGAACTAAACTCTTAAACTTCATTACATTAGTATAGATCACATCTTACTTCCAGAGAAAATTAAAACCACATAGAATTGTTTAAGAGATAATGTCATCTGCAATACATCCTGTGGCTCCAAAGTTGGATTTTGATCAAAGACATACAAAACACAATTTAAATTCCGTAGCTTAAGTCACACTACAACTACTCATACGAGAGCAATACAATTTTCATTACGTGAGTGACGTTAAAGTCTCGGATCAGTATTATTTGAAATGGTTTTGAAGCATCAACAATTTTATAATAATTGAATAAATGCAGTTTACACAAATTTAAAGAATTGACTGCACGATTGGCTTAGTGGTTTAAGTGGTCGTCACGCTGCTCTCTACTGCGCTGAGTGTTGTGGGTTTGACTCCACGTGCGATAATACTTTGTGTGATCCATAAATTTTTGTTCTGAGGCTTGGTGTTATCTGTCCGTTTTTTGTATCTTTGTAGAGGGTATAAGGCAGAAATAATATATAATTAATAGTCACAGTACGATGTGCGATTTCACTGAAGATCTCATGAAGATACTCTTTAGTAACGGGTCGTCATAAACGTTTAAACATTTTTAAACATTTACTAGGAGTGAAAATGTAACTTCAGGCAACTAGCTTAGCGGATCATAGAAACAAATGATCGATAATTTGTTATCTCTGAACTGGTATATTATAATAATAGTTAAATTGAGAGATCTAACTCTTTTCTTATTCCAAATTAAGCAGAATCTGTTACACATATCTACATAATATATTATAATCATATATTGACCACGTAGGTCTTCGATATTTAACGATTTCAATGACTTATAATTTCTTTTTACTTACGGAAATTTAAAATTTCATAATTTTACTCGACTTTTAGTATAAAATTGAAAATTACAAAGAGATAAGTAAAAGTGACAAAGTATCTGCATGTATTTTTAATTTATTTAAAGACTGACAACGTAACATAATTTAATGTATGAGTTACTGTTTGCTCTTCCGTGTCATATCACATATGAATAAAATACAACATATGTTTTTAATAAGATGCATCTTTTAATAAATGACGCCATACTGTCGTATGAGAAACAAATAGGGTACAAATAACATATCTATAAAGATTACGATCAAGGTTACTTATAGCTTAAGGACGAGAAAGTTGTAAAAGTGTAAGATTTTTATGTAAGCCATAATTTTTTTTTACCTTTTTTATTAAACGTATTAAAAATAAGAAACCATCACACTATTCCGTAAAAAAGACTGTCTTTTTTATTACGGAACCCTTTAGCAGTTTCAAAATAAATATCAAACTTAGCTCATTAAACTCCTAACCAAAAAGCTTAAAAAACTCGTCTATTTTATTCTTTTATTGTTCAGTATTTAGCAGTTTCACAATAAATATAAAACTTAGCTCATTAAAAGCTGAACAAATTAACTTTAATAAAATAACAGGTAACATCTAGGTAGCTATAAGATGTATCAAAGAAATATATAAGGAGTTAGTTAAACTTCATAAAAGAAAACTTGTTAACTTGTAACTAACTTTGTTTGTTTTTGTGTGAAATTACCAAAAGACTAAGTAAAGTTCATTGTGTTTCGTCAATAAGTCTAACGTTTTAATTATATTGAGTGTTAAGAAAAAATGTGTTTATTTTCTTTCGTAATTAAACGTTTGAGAGATAATGGAAGAGTGTATTGAAGTAAAGAAACAAGCAATATATCTGACACTTACGAAATACGTCATCATCATCATCATCAGCAGCCTTTAATAGTCCACTGCTGGGCATCAGCCTCTCCTTACAAAGGTTTTGGCGTACTATTCCATCATTGGCCAGACGGGTTGATATAGTGCTTATTTCAAGTTTTAAAGTGATGTTTTCTTGCGTATTTGCACCCTTAGTCGCCTCTTACGACACCCATGGGATTCATAGTGATAATGTCACTTCGTATTCTTCACCTACAACCACATGGAATAAAATAAAAATACATACTACATTGAAATACATAGTGATTTGCGAACCACCTCTTTTACTGAAGTTCAATTAAAAATAGCATCTAAAGATACAACTGCAGTCAAAAAATGCCGAGTAATGGTAACGTTACTCTATTAAAGATAAACTGGTTCTAAAATTTTATAAGCAATTGTAATTAACTTACCGCATAACGTTATTTGACAACCCGCATGCATGAATAATAAATTAAACAACAGAAGCAGCATAACAGTAAACAAAATTAAAAAAATAAATAAAGCCGAATGAAATAAATTAATATAAAAACGGTCCTTAAAATTAAGTACATTACCGTGAAACAGGGCTGGACTCAACATACCTGGGAACAAAATTAACATATGTAATTATTACGCTGGATGTAGGCACGTAATCATCTTAATTTGCATACATGCGAGGGTTATTTTTACTGATTTTTTGCGGCTTTATCTATTTAACCTGATCACGATTTTCTGTAGCTAAAATCAATGTATTCAAAAATCAAGACAATCAATCAAATTTTTTATAAACGCAAACATCTAAGACAGAGTTTTTTAATCAATGTTCAAAACAGATAATTTGCATGATTACGGTATTTAATCAGGTGAAATTTTAAACATTATATAGCATATTTCTTGAAAAACTGAATTAGATTGAGTTTTCAGCTCTATAAAGGCATAAGTAACAACAATTTATGACCAAGGGCAGTGTTAGCACGTGCAACATAAAATGTTGACTGTCCTTGCTTGACCTTTTATCAGCATCACGTAACATTCTAAGAAAAACTTCCTCGCTTATTACGCGTTTGAGCTGTTCATTTTCAAGAACTTTCCTTATACAGAAGAAAATGAAAAATTTATCACGATCAAAAATAAGCCCAGGTTTTTTATTTTCGATAAATTAAAACCATACAGAATAAACAATCACACAATTATTTGTCCTACACGCGAATTCAACCAATGATATCTTACTTGACAGCCAGGATCGCCTACCAGACCAACAGACTAGTAAAATCGGAAGAAAGCTACTTTAACCTACATCTTGTTGGTCCCGTAGGTATTTAGGAAATATACCATTGCTCAGTGACTATCCAAGACCGGGATGGGCCGGAACGGGATGAAGAAACGTTCGTTCAGCAGCGGACAGCACTATATCATCCATGAAATCGGTATTAGACCCCGTATCTTACTTCAGTTTGTTGTTGAATTAATTACTACCATAACGACTGATCTAAGTCAGCGTATCAAATTGCTATTATGTTGGTACTATACTAACTTTAATTAATCATTAAGCATAGGAAAGTATAATGAACTTTACGACACTACACGTTGAGGATGACGTCTACATAATTCTTTTCTGTAGCTGTTAATTGTATTAATTTACGACCACAATGGGTGGTTAGCCCTTACTACAATTGATTGTTAAGAGCTCTTTAAATAGATAGTTTAAATATAGATGTGCATCTTTGTGTATTTATCTGGTTAGACTATGTGTTTTATGATGAATCATTTAAGGGAATTACATCTTGTTAACTTGGTATTTCTCTCCTTAGATCTTCCTATTAATTCTGAATATAAGATGAAGTGAATTACAACAATGAACTGGCGTACTGGTTTAAGCAATCACCTCGTCGCTTACTACTGTGCTGAGTGTTGTGGATTCAAATCCGACATATTACAAAACTTTGTATGATCCAGAAATTGTTGTTCTTAGTCTGAATGTTCTTAGTGTGCACCCTCTGTTCTTTGGGTGGGTTTACAAATATTCATTCACACGGCAACAAAGAACATCCAGATTCAGAGCAATAATTTGTGGATAACGTCAAGCGTTGTCCCATGTGAGGACTAAACCCACTCAGTCATACAGCAATAGGAAGTGGCGACGTGACCGCTTAAACTACTAACGTTACATAGTAGACAGTTCTTTAAGGCAAACATACATATATAAAACAAACACTACATAGATATCTGCTGTTAGAAACGAAGTAATCAAAGTTAGTGTTACTTATTCATTGTAATCAGTTACATGAACATATAATGCTACTGAAACAAGTGTACAAGTAATAATAAACACAAGCGACACTACAAGCCATGTCTAACAAATATGCACAAACTTCACATTTCGCGATTGCTTTCAGTTAGTTCTCAACTCATCTCAAAGTTCAACACATTTGCAAACTGTAATTCAAATAGAATATTAATATTTATCCTCAAATATATGATAGCAAGACTTTCTTCTTTGTTCTTTACTTCATAACTTTATACTATGCTAATATTTTAAATATGTAAACTCATTGAAAAAATTACTGATTGTATCTCTATACGTATTAAGTTATTTTAAATCAAAATTAATAGTCATTTCATTCTTAACCTAAGTTATTAAGCCCATGCAATATATTTTAATGTAACTTATGTATAATATTCATAAAATAGATAGAACCATTCTGCTGAGAAACATTCCTTACTCTCCCCTAAATCAACAGTCGGTTGAAATTAAACGTTTTTTGCATGATGTTTGAGCCATCAATGTTTCGCGGAGCTTTACTCCATGGTTATTGAAATAAACCGACACCATAAATACTGATAAAACCAGGCTCTTAGAGTATCAAATTTAACACAAAATAACACATATTGAAAAAGTTTGTATTTATTATTTTATGAGACAAAAAGTTTTTTATCTTCAATGGGGTTAAGTTTGTATTTTATTTGATAACGAAGTACAAATATAAGGCCAGTACCTAATTTTTATGAGTCTTGAAAAGAAATCTGCGTTAACTTTACTTTTTTAGAGTTAATACATTTTACGTAATATAACATTAAAGATTATATGAAAGTAGGTTGACAATCAACTCACAGCATGATTTGTTGTGCTTAATGATGCCACAGACATACGATTATACGTAGATACACACGATTAAGGTTATGACATCTCACCCGCTTGCGTCAATTAGACTCGAGAGATTGCATGGTAAGTATTTCTAAAAATGTTTATGATATTGAGAACAGATTTACGACCATTATTTATTTATATTTCTTCAATGCGGACATCCACCAATGCTACTATTGGTAATACGTTTGAAGTCATTTCCGAGAATATTTCCTGTAAGGGTTATGAAAGCACTCCAAAGCACAATAGACATTCCATTTCCTGCAAAACTTTTAATAGGAAAATGTACATTTTGATAGTTTTTGTAAACCATTACAGTAATGACTGAAAACAAATCAACTTTGTCATGGTACCAGTAAGAAGACATAGACAATTAAACACGAAACTTAGAAGCGCTTTTTAAAGTGAACTTCATCTTAATAGACTGTAGCTTAGAGTATTTGAACAGGGATTTGTTTGGCACTTTCTTTAGTAACCCATAAATATATAAGTTTTACTAAAACACATAAAATTTTGCATGCTTAAGCATAATGGCGGTAACTTTCATTTTATTTTATGATTTACTGTGAAGGTTAAATCTTATTATAAATGTTCCGTTATAAGGAGCTTGTGAATTATATTACAAAATACAGTTCCTATTCTGAAAGGGAACGGACTTTGCAACGAAACAAAGTATTTTTTTTGGAATTTTTGGCATGATTAAATAAAAATATTTAAATAAATTTGTATATGATTCTATATTTAATTCGTATGTTAAAAACTACTTATATTTTTTTTTAAGAGACCTATAAGTATTTATAATAGTATATAATATAATAAATAAATAATTTGAGTGAAGATATAACTGAAAGACCATCGTTTTTATTAGACTGCATCGTAAATAACTGTAAAATCTTAATGTCTAGACCTAGTTATACTATCTTGAAATAAAACTAATTAATTTTTTTTTCTAATTCAGGAATCTTTTATTCTCAAAATTCTAAACAGAATATTTCAATTCAGGCTTGATGACGTGTTGTCCCTGGAGTTGGTGAAATACGTGAAGTCAGCGAAGGCACGTTCTCAAGAGAAATGTTTCTTAAATTTACGAGAGTTCAAGTTTTAAAGAAGTCTTAAAGCAGACACACAAAAAGTCCCGAAGCACTTGACCAGATCGCTCGTCTCCAATGTTGCGAAGGGGCGTCCTGAGGCCATAAAAAATAAAGCACTTTGGACCGCAGCCAGCCATCCCCCGTTTCTGATTCAACCTCATTGAAATGAAGCATTTAAAGCTAAAGTGAGAGCACTTGAATACATTTCACGGAAATGTTTAAATCTTCTCTTTTGTAAAACTCTCGGATTCACGTTCCAAAATAAAAGTTTAATTTTTATTATTAATGGTCCTATAAAAATGTATTCGTTATTATTTAAAGTAGCTGTCAGATGTTTTTGAGTTTTGTAAAACCTTTACTGTAACTGTAAAAAAAGGATTTCTTTTTATTTAATACGAATATATTCAATTCGAGTTTCACTATTATAAAGCGAAAATCTAAAACAAGTGAGAATTTGAAAATGTGAAAGAACAATAAAAAAGGTTCGACGAGGTTAATATTCGACGGTATGATTTCTAAAACTACCCAGTAGGGTATTACATGCAATAACCAATTTCTCGTATCTTTCATGTATTTGGTTCCGCATCGTATCCACATTGTTGTCTAGTTTTTAGGTCGAAACGGTCGTTGAACGACCCCCACGATCATGAATTCTATCACATGCGGCAAATCTCTCAACATTCTTATACTCGAATAGCGCGATTACAGACCGCTAAATTCGGAAACGAACCCAGTCAAGTGGCATTCCTTTTTTATACACAAGACTTTATATGTTGAAACATTAATTACACCAGGGAGAATTTTACTTATACAGTTTAAACTCAGTCATTGCAACATGATTTTTTATAATTGGTGAAATTTCAGTCATTTAAATTTGATTTAAACTTGTATACAATTGACATTAGCAAATTTTTTAATGAGACTTAAATTGGTTTAAACAATTGGTGGGTGAATTGAATAGTTTTATAATTCGTATTTCACACACTTGGAAAATTCGTTCTATCTGACTATTACGGCCGCGTTATGTCTTACGTTAGATTAAAATAAAACAGACGAGTACATAGATCACAAGCTAACCGTGTTAAGACTAATTAAGCAGTCTAATATCATACACAAGAAAAGATACAATCGGGCCTTTCTTTAACGGGTCTTCCAGTGAGACGATGCATCTCAATGCGATCTCCAATTACAAAATGATCCAGATCTCAAGATGCACTTGAAATTTGATCGCTTTTACCATCACGATATTCTTAGTTACAAGTACTTCTTACATAAAGTAGGGTATTTGAGAATAACGAACTTTAATGCTCAGCACTGCGAGTATCATTGATTATGGATTTATATTGAATACGAGGAAGCAAAACAAAGCCCATCAAAATCAATGCACATTATTCATGTTGTTATATTTTAGTACTAAGATATTTATTTATGATAGTCACGAATTCACGCAATATCCCGTGTACTTATTGTGTATGTACGCAGCTCGGTTTATGATCGAGTGCGCAACACAGGCTTGTAATAATTATAAATGCATTACAAATTACGTAACGGTGACAAGTCTCAACTTTTACCTTCTTAAATCCCGTGGTAGGTAAAGGAAAAAAATCAGGCGTGCTCAGAGGGTGTCGACACCGAAATTCGACATTCCCTGCAAAGTGTGATGGGGCCAAAACAATGGCCATCGCTCCTGAGACTCGCTATACGTCACGCACGCTATTGTTCCTGGTTTCTTTTGTTTTTTCATTGTTATGCAATTTGGTGGTCGGCGGAGGAAGCTGTGAGTAAAATAGGCGTGAAGCTGGTGCATATTTTAAGGATAGTAAATGACTTTATTCATGTTATTTATGAGCTTATGGTGAAATTGAGTCAGGGAATTCCATAGTGTTGATGTTTTCATAAGCTAATTGATACATTGCAGGTGTTGAAATATATTTTTCATATACAATCCCTATTAATATTAAATATAAATGTGAAAGTAACTTTATCTGACTGTTATACTATCACGGGTAAACTGCTAAAGCAATTTGAAATGACATTTGGCATGGAAATACTTTGATTGTTGAGCAAGTATCCGGGCTACTTTTTACCTTAATAACTAATACTATTTAAATGCAAATGTTAGTAATAAGTATGCAATACGATTGTGAAAAATTGAAATATTAAAAATCAGCTAGCTATATACGCGTATCCAAATTGAATAAGAAGCTGTCACAACAAGAAAATAACAATAGAAAATTATTACTTTCAATTGTATAGGGTATCTTCAATCAAAATGAGAGGGTACCCTCCCTAAACAGTTTACCGCAAGTCGCATCGACAAAAGGTTAAATAAATCGAAACAAGTACAAAACAAGTTTAGAAAAACTCCAGCACGTTTGCACTATTGCATAATAAAACACCTTTAGCAACATTAATGTTCCTGTTCTTGTTCCTTTACACATTTTGTAACCGAATATATTGTTGTTATATGTTCTGTATTAACAAAATATTTGAATCGGTAACCTAAATAATTTTATTTAAATGAAACAATGAACATGAAGTGTTGCAACACTAGATTAGGTTATTCATTTCTTCCAAGTATTTCAATTTTTTTATTTTTTGTGCCTAAGGATCGACGCTATCTTTTTGTATACTTCTAAATAACTATAAGGAACTTATAAATGTACTAAGATAGCTGAAGTGGTAGAGGATTAGCAATGAGAATATATAAAGTTAATATTAAAATAATGTTGCCAGAGATCGCATTTGTTTTTACTTTACAAATAATTTATTTAATGCATACAAACAGATATGTAATTTAAATGTTTATTATATAATTATTAATAAATAATATTTTGTTTATAATTATGCTCATGAAATACTCTCAAGTTGGCTTTTGAATTTGTAAATTTAAATAAATATTTTTTATAGATTTACATTTGAAAATTTCGGTGAAAGAAATGTTCTTAAAAAGTAAAAATGAACAGATTCATATTGAATTTACAGACAGGTAAGTATTGTATGTTTTCTTAGAGATTACTTAATATTTTTAAAAGGTGTTTTTAAAAAACAACTGCCTTGTTAATCCCAGTTCTTAAGAGACATATTAAATATGTGCGAATGCTACATATTTTTTGCTACTCTTACAGAATACTCAAGTCTAAGTAATTAAAATTATCTTTTCCTTATTCAGGAGAGTACGCTGAGCAAGAAAGATACGTGCAAATTTCATTTTATATCAGATTTTACATAATCAAATTGTTATTTCAGTAGCACAAATATATTAAGCTACGTGAATGTAAATGTGACTTTAGTAACAAATGCTGTTAGATCATGAATTTTACCTCTATTCCAGTAATTGAAATTAATAAAATTCAATTTGAAAAATTTATTTTTTATATGTGAATAAATGGCACTTTTGGAAGTTACTATTGTATTGTGAATACCTTCGTAACACACTACTGATTTACCACGTATGTTTTTTATCTTACAGCAAACCAATTTCATGCGAATAACAGAACGAAATAACATCTTATATATATTTTGTATTTATTCTCTACGGTATTGTAATGAATCTACTTTAAAATAGACGTTTACTTGAGCTAAGTATCTAATTAACAAAAATATTGGTAATGAATATCAAACGTTAATAATATTCATATAAAAATACCAACGAAACGCTCCAACAACTTTAGTTTTAGAAAAATTGTTTCCCAGAACGAAAACAATTTTTGGTCTGTTATCTCTAGCAGGAAGACCGTTATATATAATATAATTGCTGTGTTTCGCAAAGTTTTTGCTCAAAGAAACAGCTGGCGAGTGGTTAGTGTTGCCCTCTTTTCGATTATGTAAATGGTTACATATTCGGAAATGTAAAATTGAATTTTCATATGTGTGACGTATTTACTGTTAAACCACGGAATGAATTGGTGTTGGTGGACAAGACTATTTGTTGCTAGAGTCAAATTTAAAAGTTGTGAAAAGGAAATAAAAATTTGTTTAAGAGACTATAGTCGTGGCTTAGAACACAACAGGTGTTATATGTATTATAAATAAGCACGTTTTTTGTTAGTTACACTTTGAAGCCTTAACTGTTAAATCGATCATATCATCACATCTTAACTTTAATTACAAATGTAGAAAAGGACGTAAGCTACTTTTCATCACTATTAATGAAAAATAAGTTTAAAACGAGAGATGAATGTTTTGCATAAGCTTGAATTTGTTATCAATAATAACTAACTGTAACTTTTGAATATTCAAATAACTGCGCAGGGTGAATAACCCTATGTTTGGTGACGAACAAAAGATGTGCAGTAATAAATTTATGCTCTGTAAAACAAGTGACAATCTAACTTCGAGCCTGCAGTTTAGAATAATAAAACGGCATTTAGATTACAATAGCAAGCCACGGAATGTGGTCGTGTCGCATTCGTAATTGTCCCAATTAACGGAATGTCTCCGTTAATTTATATGCTGAGATGAACCAACAGAATGATGGATAGAAGAAATATTAGCTTTCGCTACAAAGTGATGAGATTTTCCAGCAAATTCCGCGACAATATCCACTGAAGCGCGCGAGTATTTACTTTGTTAATCGCGAATAACAAATCGTTTCTATTGTCATTCGTTATACATTAAACAAATTGATTATGTTAGTATAGATAATATAATTTATTAGTGAAATGAAAATGTAAGTAGAGAATAGACAAACAATTTATGTAAAAATAATATCATATAATTAAAATCTAGCTCAATGAATCCGTTGGCATAACAGTCGTTTTACTCGCTTTTCTTGTATTATTTTACCTAACTGGTAATATAAAACAGAAACTCTGCTCACCAGTATTACTAGAATTAGGTACTCAATTTGAATTAGGCTAATATACCGTTACACTTTTACTGTATCCTGAGCAAACTTAAATTTGTGTCATATCATAAAGTTGTTTTAACCATTAAGTCCAATACAATAACTAATTGAAGCTATGCAAAATACTGACACACATTACTCAGACTTATTGTTGACAGCACACAAGTGGGCTCATGTGCCCATTACTCAAATAATAATATAAAGGGGCAGCTGAATTTAACTAATGTACTTTAATCAACATTTCACTTCCTCCAGTGAAGTTTAAAACCCTAATTGTCCCCTTTGTTTATTCAGAAGTAATGTGATACGTCACGCGGCCCTGCCGGATGAGTTACGCGTTAACGTCAATAAATGTTACTGTTGCCCAAAACCAGACGACACTTATTAACTGATGACTCAGAGTTGTAGACACCAAACTGTAAGATTTTTTCGGAAAGCGTGATTACTTAAAATGATTCGGGTCTCCCGTATTATACAGAACATTTCGAACTTTTGAAATTAGCTTAATTTCTAAGGTCATATAAAAATCATATTGTTGAAATACACAATACAAAATTACTTAATTTCCTAAGTGTAAATACCTAAAGTAAAATGCAGTGACTCTCACGGCCTACTTTCTCGGACCAAGTAGTTTTGATTTAGAATCAAACCGAAATTTGAAACAAGTCCATAATCACCGAATCGTGATTCAACTATGGTATATTTTTTTTATTCAAGTAGTTAAGTACTTGAAGAAGGTAGCTGGCAGCGGAAGGATGCGAATTGCCCAAGACCGGAGTGGTTGGCGTTCCTTGGGGGAGACCTTCGTTCTCCTCGACGGCAGGTGGCTCTTCGACGAGCACTTCCGGCAGCTTACTCCAAAGCTGGTCGGCGCTGCTTCTGCCCTTGGGCGACTTTTGCCCAATTTGGGTGGAGCCAGCGTCGCGACGAGACGGCTATACACGGGGGTTGTCCGGTCAATGGCGCTGTATGGTGCACCGGTGTGGGTGGCGGCTCTGACCGCCCAGAATAGGGCTCGCCTCTGGCGCCCTCAGAGGATATTGGCGGTTAGAGCCATACGCGGTTACCGCACCGTATCGACGGAGGCGGCGTGCGCCTTGGCCGGAACTCCCCCGTGGGATTTGGAGGCGGAAGTGCTCGCCGAAGTTTATCGGCGGACGGCTGACTTCCGGGCGAGTACCGGCATACGGCCCCCGCCCGAAGAGATACGCGAGTGGCGAGAGGCCGCTCGTCGAGCCACGATGGCTCGTTGGTCGTCCCAGCTGGAGGCTCCACGTGCTGGCTTTGCCGCCGTGGAGGCTCTCCAGCCGGTCATCGCCGAGTGGGCAGGGCGGCAGCACGGGACCCTTTCCTTCCGACTGACGCAGGTCCTTTCCGGGCACGGTTGCTTCGGGAAGTATCTGCACTCGGTCGTCAGGAGGGAATTGAGTCCCGCCTGTCACCACTGCGACTGCAGTGAGGACTCGGCTCAGCACACGCTAGCAGTTTGTTCCGCTTGGGCGGCGCAGCGTGGGGTCCTCACTGCAGTTATTGGAGGTGATCTCTCGCTACCGGCC
Source organism: Hypercompe scribonia (assembly GCA_949316085.1). NCBI lineage: Eukaryota > Metazoa > Arthropoda > Insecta > Lepidoptera > Erebidae > Hypercompe > Hypercompe scribonia. The sequence continues at coordinate 8,237,234 of OX438981.1, read as the reverse complement.
GTCATACGCTCCATGGCCGGTAGCGACAGTTGTTTTACCGCGGTCGCAACCTTCTGCGAAGACGTAATTTCGCGGAAGGAGGCGGCGGAGAGGGCCCGGGAGGACGATCTCCACTCGGACCCAATTCGCCGCCGGCGAGCCGGGCGGCGGAGGCGCGCATACCAGCGCCTCATGCCGCCTTGAGTGTGGCCGCGGGTGGACGGGACGGGTTTTCCCCTCCATCCGCTATAGTGGCCAGCCGCGAGGAGGTGATGTGCACGTGTGCCGTACGTCACCTAAATAGAGAGTTTATCCGCAGATGGTGCCCGCTTTAGCGGGCAGGCGCTAGGAGGGAACTGGATGTCGTAACAGCAGCGGTTCCCGGATCCCTCCTATCTCAGGCGCAGAGTGGCACACCGTGTGGTTTTAGTCGGTCCGATTCCGACTCACCACCCCGCCGTAAACCCCGGTGGGGTGACGGCTCGAGGGGGTTTCCACACGTTAAAAAAAAAAAAAAGACCTTCGTTCAGCAGTGGACGGCTATAGGTTGATTGACTGAGTTAAGTAATAATAATGTCAAAATATTTATCATTCAAAAGTTTCCTAATCTTACGTGATCAAACAGATACGGTAGTTATAACTCATAAATTGTAAAACAAGATCTTAGTGATCTTGTAAGTAAAACTTTTAAATTGACTTCTGAAGTCAATTGCGAATCGGAAACTAATTTAAATCATTTTCAAGTGAAACCTCACTAATTGCTCTTCGTGTCATAGCCAGATCTGTAATAAAGGTCTAAAAAAACTTTTTGCGTTTCATACAAATTTCTAATAAAGTAATCTAAATAAACTAAGTCTAAATTATGTTTATTTTAACATACAAGACAGAAGTGCGGCTCACGATTCTATTTTTCTAATAACTAGTACTAAGTAAGGAGTTTAGAAAAATAAGAATAATATATAATTAAATTCCCTTAAAAAAAACAAGAATTGGCTAATATTAACATTCCATATATATAAACACAAAACAAACAGGTAAAACTTAAAAACTAAACAAAACGAGCCCTGACATTATCACGTCCAAACACATTTTTGGCAGTGCAAGTTAGACCAACTTTTCAACTCTATCTTGGTAACCCTACTCAAAAGCTAGCTTGACGTGTGAAAAGTCACGGGAATGTGATTGTGCCGAAGGCACCAAGAAGCCACATTCGGTGCCATCTTACTTTTACGGCTTGCCATATGGATATTTGTTTTCGTTCTGTCATACTTACATCAGTCAGTTGTACTTACATCAACTCAAATAAATCAGAACACACACTTTACATTCTTTATTTATGTTTAATTTTTTTTAAAAAGTAAGTGTGTTTCTTATCTATCACTGCAATCTAAACGGCATGACGGATTTTAGTTGAAATTCGATTTAATTGTGAAGACTAGTGTCTTACACCTACTACCTAGTGGTATATGAAAATTATAACAACTTTAGTAATTATATTATATATTTTCACTTGGCTAAGTTTTGATTTTTAGATGATTAGTTTAACAAATCACTTTTATCAATCTTTGCCGATCTACAATAATAATGATTCATAATTGAAGCACTTTGTTCGACTATATGTCGAATTTCTAAAATCATGCGATGACATTCCATGATAGATTAAAACATATGTGTAGATATATACTATTTTAAAAGTCTAACTCAGTACATATTGTCACTAAGCCGGAATAAGTCTTTCCAGTTTAATCTGTTATGGATTAGCCGCGCCACTGTTGTATTTAGAACACAATATATTTTCAATTTCGGATTAATACGTTTTTTCTATCTGTACTTTTTATGTATTGTAACAACTACAGTATTTCCTGACTTCATTGATGTCACATCCTGACAGTAAAATGGATTCGAAACTACACACCTTATGAAATAACACCATAACGTGAGGATAAGAATTTTATGAATACATGAAATTCTTTGGAGTGTTGATGTCAACATAACATAGGTAATGTATGTTTAATTAATGATCCATGATTTGTTTATACAGTACCTAAGATTTACAATACTGGTTTCATGACACGAATTTTTGCCAAATATATTTTCCTTTGCTACCCTGAAATTAAGCTCTTAAACCATAATATATTTTTTTTCTTTTCTCACTTCTATCGTAAAGAGTATCATTTATAATTCGATCTCCACATAAGATAAAAATAGTACAAAATTATGAGCCATATTATTACTTTTACCGCCATATCTGGGTTCAATACTTTTTTCTCGAAGGACATCCTTATTTGAGGCTTCTCGTTAAATAGTCGTAAACCATTAATTAATGACACATTAAACACATCTCAGTTTTATTAAAAACGTATAAAACTTTATGAGTTGTATTGCGGTAAATAAGCTTATAATCCCTTTGTCGTCGAGGAGAGTTAATAAAAACTATGAATATAAACTGACTATATGTTTCTCATCGACGCTAGTAATTATGAGACTATCAACATGTCAATATTAACACATCAAGATTCATCCATGATTATGCACGTGTTAGTATGCATCTGCACATGGCCCAACGTATTACTATAGAGTTTAACTGTACTCGCTAACTCGATTTAAACATACTTCTTAAGGGTTAAAATAGTTCCTTTATTGGTATGTATTTACTCATTTATAATAATAAATACTTTTATAAGTGATTTTCATGTTTAGTAAAGAAAAAAACAAATGGGTGAAACTATTCTGAAACTAGTTGAGCGTTCCCAAATCTACAGACGTAAATAGGACTGTTTACGAGTATATTTAACAAGTTTGTTTACTCAAATATACTAAACAATAAAATATCAATAAAAATACGGTAAAAAAAGAATTATAATCGAATTTTAAAATAGGTGTATTAATATCATACTTCTAAATTAAGTCTAAATAGCATTAAGTAAATGAGATTGATATCCATTCTTTTTTTTTAACTTGTCTGGTAATTTACTCAAGTCTTCCGCTACCCTTGGAGTACATTAGTTAAACTATCAAGCTATCCAAAGCTTATTAACTAGATAAATGCCTTTTATATTACTATACTACGATAACATTTTTGCATCTTAATAAATTGAAAATTAAAAACAATTATAATAAACTTTATTACTAGATACAACACAAATATCTCACGATGATTGCGGAAGAGAAAAAAAAAACAAACTTTTGCAACATCATTCGTATTGTAATCGGGGCAGAGAAGCGATGAAATTTCATTAAATTTACGCGAAAGAATTGCAATAATTACACAACGATCAAAGACGCCTGTTATTGCTAACCAAGTCAAGAACCAACAAAGCGGCGGTTATTGTTTGATCTTGCCGACATTTTTAACAAACTCTTATTTTTTTTATTGAGGGTTTTTTTAATAAACTTGATTCATTTTTAAATTATGTATTTGTTTATTATTACACTATTCCTATACATATTATAACAACAATACAAACCAAACATGTAATCAAAGTTTTTGTGTGTAATAATTGCTATTTATAAAAAACATAATGTTTCGTAAGTCCAATAGGACACAATTGAAAAGTGTTACTATATACTCGTATTCATAAAACATTACAAAGAAACTAGAAACTACTTTTCTTAACATTTCAATTTTAATCGTAAAAATGTCCCGAACGAATTGTTTTACGAGCAACTGAACACATTAATTTTAATACAAGACAAAGACAAGTGGCTTCCATTTATATTTATGAAGGCTGACAACCTCCTTATCGTGCTGTCTAACCTCTTTTGGCATAAGACTAATTACGAACACCTCTCAAAAACGTACTCTCTATCTTGAAACGAGAAAAAATAAAAATAACTTTATTTATCAAAATACACTCAATGTACCTTGTTTACAGATACTATTGGACAGTATTAGAAACAAATTAATTAAAATAATTAGTGCATATGTAAACAACATAAGTTTCTATAAAATATATATCGTCTCGTTTTGTTTACCTTTATTTTCTTTACATTACATTACTAATGTTGTAAACATAAATGTGATTAGAGATATTCATAAGAAGTATACCTTTTTATGTAAACAACACATCGTCGTCTTATATTTACTTCCAACACAAAGGGTTCACTTGTCTTAAGCATGACAAAGCCAGAGTTGATGCTAATCGAAAAATAGAAATAAAGCTTTCAAAGAACCAACATCAACTGTCATCAAATGACTCGATAAAGTTATAACCCTATCAATGTAACCTAGTCGCCACTTACAATCCGTTGTAAGTGGCGACTAGGTTACCAAGTCCGCTAGGGCATAAGTGCTTATGACCGCTCAACGAAAGTTCTCGAACATGCTGGAAACGTTAGGTCATTTACCCGGATATAAAGCACTGAGCTGAGCTGTGTCGAGTGCTTATCGGTTGGCAGGAGTCCAAAGCAACAATCTGTGACGTCACAATCGTAAAGGCACCAGTTTCACCAACGAGCAAGCACTGAAAATTCTAATAAAAATGATATAAACATTTATCCATTGTGATTAACTATTAAACCACACACGTCTGAACTAAGTTTATTAATACTCATAACTATTAAATCTTGACTGGATAGTGGATATAAATTAAAATTTGATCTAGTCGCCTTCGCCTTGAATATTTTTATTCACAAATATCCAATATAACAAGAAATATTAACTAAATTAAGTTCCTTAAACAGTTATACGAGGAACAAACAACGACCGCGGCAGTACTACCCGCCCACAGCAGACCAACCTAAAGCGACAGCATCCGTGATGTCGTGTTTCATTGGTGAGTGCGAGACCGGAGGCCCATTGATGCCAGGGTGACAGTTGTCGTGGTAACTGTGTGAACCTACACTGCCACGATGACTGTCATGCCTTTTACATTCCCAAGAGGGGCGTGAAAAAGCATCCCACTAGGCCGCCATAGTCACCATTCTGCATTGTCTGCATTTGCAATAAGTATGGTGACCACAACTTTTGGATTCTATTCATGCTTTCCATGAAACAGAGTAGAATCACTTTGGGAAGCTCTCAATATATATATATATATATATATATATATATATATATATAGAACAGAGTATAAAGAATTGTGTGAATACAAAAGTGAAAGAACACCATATCTTTCATCATATTCCATTACAAAGCTGATCAAAAAATAATCTTAAGCCAGAACATTTGCTTTTTACATAGGGCTTTATGAAGCAAGAAATGTTTTCACATTACACACGGTAGATATAACTCAAAGGTACGGTAAGGAGATCAGTGAACAGTAAACCGGTTCAAGGTCGGGCTTCGTTCTTTACACGATTTATTTACAACGCACTGTTTGTTAAATATTTTGTACGCCTTTTTTGGATAGTAACGAGCTAATGATAAGAAATAAAAGAGTTTTGTTCGTAAACGTAGCATTCAAACTGATGATTGAACTGATGAAATATTGACAACTCAATAAGACCCATATAACCGATAACACATAAAAAATATCGCAGAGTTAAAACCATTGTCTACATTTTGATGTTTAATTTTGAATTCTATCCGTACTAACTTGTCGGAGAGCATATTCAAACTTTTCAATAAACGTAAACACAAGCCATCAAGATCAAACCAGCCACTTATATCAAAGTATCAAAACCAAGCGTTTAATATCTCGCATTAAGACCGACCCTTCTTCCTGTATTAATGTTCTACCTATTGGCAGCCTTATCATTCCACTCATGATCCGAAATAGCCACATAAAGATAGTAATGAATCATTGCTATGTTATGAGAGATATAGTGAAAGTATTTGGATTGTTCATTGAGAGTGAATAGTTTATCGAAATGTATGTTTATTTCTTCCTTATTAATTCGTACGTTTGTGGTTACGAGTTTTAATAGTTTTATGACACATTGAAGATATTCAAATATGTGAATATTTAATTACAAAAAAGACTAAACCGAAAAATAATATCTATATATGCAAAAAATTGATAAGCTGTTTGCCGGGGTAAGTAAATAAAGTAAGTAAAGTTCCATTAAGTACAACAATTTATCTTGTTTATGGCACGGACATAAAACATGATGTTAAATGACATCCTTTGGGTATTAAGTTCATACAGTAGACTGGTTCTCCATATACTTAGGTTCTCGTAAATTTAATGTTCTGGTTAAATGTAGTAGGTAGTAGAAACACGCTGATTTCAGCATAACCAAGCCAACTCGACCGGGACAGTACTACCCTCTTACAGAAGATCAACCTACAGCGACAGCATCTATGCTGTCGTCTTTTTTTGATGAGTGCGAAACCGGAGGCCGGAGGATATTATCGTGGTATGTGAGCCTTACACTACCACGATGACTGGCCAGTCTTTTACGCCCCCAAGGTTGGTGTGAAAAAGCATCTTACTGCACAGCCGTCACCATACTGTGTTGTCCGCATTCGCAATGAGTATGATGACGACAACTCTTGGATTTTATTCATGACTTCAATCAGGCTGAGTTACAATAAGTGGCAGTGCCAATAAGGATCATGTATGAGATCAAATAGAATCGAGCAAGTAACCTGACTGCCCTTAAAAAATTTGATGACAAAAGCAAAAGTTATTGAGGGGTTAATTGTCATAGTGTCTATTTAAAGCAAAAGTCATTCAGGTGAGTGGTATTGATAATAGGGCTACCTCAAGATTTACTTTGAAATATTTAATATTCGAAAATTTGATTATAATTTTTTTACGATACCCATATTTACAGCTAGTAATCTAGTAACTTGGTGTGTCCTACCGAATTCGAAAGCGCCGAGGTGGCCAATTACCAAATTTGTCTTGCTGATTGCCAGTTACTATCGAATTACGAGAAACTGTTATAGATTTAGTGGCGCAACAGCTTGTAATAAAAGTTTGAAGGAAAGACTGATAGAAATCTGTTTTTTTTACTTAATCACTTCAAAAGTTTAGTTGACACTATTCATAACTAAATAACAAATTATATAATTATAATATCATAACATGACACTGTAAAGATCTTTTAAACTAATTTAACCATAAAACATACTCAGAAACTGTTGTATTCTAACAAAGACCTCTGTCTCCTTAAAATCAACTAAAAAAGGAACAGTGAACTAAACTAAAGGAACTAAAGAAAATAATTGTAGAAGTATTGCTTACTTTTGATAGGCCTGTAGATCTAGTGGTTAGTGGCCCTGGCACTGTTAAGCCGGAGATCGCAGGTCCGATGCCCACTCAAATATTTGTAATGAGTGATAATTTATCTATAAATGTATGTTTTTAGAAATATATAAGTGTGTTTATCACTAGTGTAGTTACTATAACACAGGCTCTACCTAATTTGAAACCAAATAGCCGTGTGTGAAATGTGTGAGATTATTTGTTTATTTATTAACTGAAAACCAAAAAGTTTAAGTACCTTTATATGAAACAGTTCAGGCTGAAGTAATACTTACTTTTTAGCATCATAGCTCTATGATATTTACAGAAAATACGGTACATTACATTTTATTACAGTATAAGATTTCTTCGTTCAAATTTACCGAAAAGACTATACATGAATAAGTAACGATCACTTTACGGTTAAAGAAGATTAGAATAGAGATCTTTTAGTCAAATATTTATGATTTGGGACTTAAGCATCGAGGTTTAGACCCGTCTTGAGATCTTATCAGTAATTGGAATTATAGCCTTGATGTCACTATGATGAAACTGTAATACTATATATAAATATGTTAACGTGGACTGTAGACGCAAACTACATGCGGGTCGGGACTGTGACGCTACATGCAAAAGTAAACGTGAGACAGTGTTAATACAAAAGATGACACCCAACACTGAGACACTCGTACGTTCACGTTTTAACAGCGTCACTGTTCTACCTGTTAACCTTGAAGTTTTTTGTCTATATGTATTATTGTGAATGGTTGCATTTAATCATACATAATTACTGCACTTATATCATAAAGCCTATAGGTATTCTACATATTGTACACCATATTCAGTAGAGGGAGCATTTTCTATTTGCTAACAGGTTTATAGTCTAGCATAAATTTGAAAAATTATGATTAATAATTAACCAGTTATATCTCCAATTTCTTTAAAAGTACTTTGAATAATATCACTATTTTTCACAATTTCGAACGAAGGTCATTTCTCAGAATCGAACATTGCTCATTGTGTATACATTGAAGTCAGACCTCGTACAAGAAACCTTTCTTGTACGAGGTCTGACTTCAATGTATATAATGCTACTTTTTCTTCTACTATTTGTTAACATGTATAACACACGAGAATCTTGTTAAAAAAAATAGGTACAAAAAGGTGGTTTTTTATTTATTTTGGCGTCTGAGTACAAAATAGAGTCAATAGGATACTTTGTATTCAGATAAAAAGCGACTGAAAGCCAGTTACAAGATAAAGAGAATTTGGTATGTTTTTTTTTTCTTTTTAACCCAGTGTAAGCTTTTTTCGAGATAACGAGATAAATTCAAGGTAGTACTCTGATTATTCAAATTTTGTTAGAAAATCCTATGTAAATGGCATTTATATTTTCAAACATTTAATTAACGAGGTGGACAGCTGTCTTTTAATAAGAGGCAAACAATGGTGAATAACTGACAACCTGATACAATACATTTACGTATATATATACTTATAGATTTTATTTAAATCAAGATACTGAGATCGGTAAATTCAAATACAATATTACACTCTGTCTATTCATTTCAAACTTTAAAACTCGTCACGTCAAAAATAAATGCTTAATTCATGCAAAATGCTTTGATAAATTAATATTGTTTCGCGACTTTTGTTAGAGAAGGTATATCTATGCTGAAATTGATCCAAAGATAAATTTCTATTTCTATTTTTAAATTAAATTAACATTATTCTTAAGTAAAACGTATTATTATTTTGAATCGCATCACAAACTACCATGCCATCACAAATTAACGACAAAAAGTCCAAATACTACACTCGTGAATATAATGATTCCTGGACTTCTTTTACTTACGTTTGATAAAGTAATACGTTACTATATTACGTTTAACCCAAGTATACATTACGGTTAACCATTTTAACAATTTTTAAAAACTATTACGTTTACTAAAATCTCCAATTGAAGTAAAAACGTAACAAATATCTTCTAAAAACTAGAGCGTTACATGCAATATTGGACCATCACGCAAGACTTTCGTTTTTAGCACCAGTAATACAACTTTATTCGCCGAAAGACAAAGTAATTAGCACGTATGGCCCTAACAAGGTGTGAAAAATTGAGTTGTTACCCTATACACATGTATACGGAAACATTCTCTTAACGTAAATGAAATTATAACGGGCAGTGTCTTCAAAGATCTGTGATAGATAGTGACGATCGCGTGGAATCATTAACACTGTACAATTATACGAAGTAACAATTGTGGGAAACAGTTACGAGAACGAATTGGTGCCTGTGTGTGGGAAATAAAATGCAAATTATTGTATTTCTCTTGTTCCTACGTAGCACCGCTGGGGTGCCCTTTTTAACCGTCTTTTTTACTCCCGTCTACTACCACACTGTTCAAGTTTTAACAGATGTTACGCATTTTCTGTTTTATAATAATGCATTCCTTTAATAACTTTTTAATAGAATAATTTTAGACAGGCGTGTTACTTATTTTTAAAGACCTCAATCGGTATATTCAAGTCTTGTGTGTTTCACAATAATAAAAACAAACGCTTCTTAAGATAATATGTTTTACAGTTAGGTAAATTCATCTTAATCTCGAAATAGCTACAGCAAATAAAGAATATACGATAAAATATATATATTAGGGTGATTAAAACCTATAGGGTGAGAAATTCGTTAACATTTGAATCTAATATCCCGCGCAAACATGTTACGGGAGTTCTTGGGACCGATGCTACTGGAATTTGCTAGCTACAATCGTAACACATGGTTTCAACAAGATGGAGCCACTTGTCTCACATTCAATGAGTCCCTACCAATGCCATGCACATGTCAATGGCCACCCAGAAGTCCAGATCTCTTCACAGTAGACTTTCTTTTATGGGGTTATTTAGACAATCACGTCTACAGCAATAATCCAAATGCACTACGTTAACAAATAGAAAAAATCAGCGAAGAGATCGTGGTCTCTTTGCCGACGAGTGTTCGCTTAGGAAAGTGCAAACGTCGAAACGGTGCTCATTTAAACGATGTAATTTTTAAAAAACAAATACCAACTAATTAGTTTTCTTTTAAATCAATACTTTTATAATATATCAAATGGTTTTTTATACGATTTTTCAAATGTTAACTTATTCGTGACCCACCCTATAGAAGACATTTAAGGTTTTAACCTATTTCAAACTAATGAGAACATTCGTCAAGGTTACATTTCAAAGAAACCGAAACATCATGGTAACAATTTCACGGATTAGATACATTGTTTATATTTATACTGTGAGCCTACGAGCATTGTTTAATCCGACTTTACATAAACCATTTGTCACTTGGGACTTGCGACAGTAACATATTTATATATTTCAGCTCTTATTTTGTAAACTTTAGGAGAGAAAACACAGTTCACATAATCAATACAGCTACCTAGATAGACGAATTCATTTTCTTTATATCTGAATTTGAATTGATTTTATTTAAATTTTTCTATAATACTTAAACGAATGTGTTCATGGAAATACAGCTCTTAAAGGCTATTAAATAGATTTGGTTAGGAGATAACATCAAAATTGACCGAGTAAAAATGGCAACCGAGGTTTGATAGTTGGGGTTATTGATAAAGTCATTTCTAATAATATATTTAATTTTAAATTTCTCGTGGTTATAGAAACTCATATTGACATCCAAATTCATATACTGTGATTCATTCACATTCATTGTGAACATAAAATTTAATACAAAAAGAAGTTACGGATTTAGCCTGGATTGTTTAGACATATGGAAATAATTGTAAATTTTTTTTATTACCTACGGATTGTTAGGTAGTTCTTATGATGTCTTTAATCTACTAACGCAGTTCGAGTCTGGTGAAAGTGGTAAAAAATAATTCAAAGAAAAAGTCAAAGTGCATCTTTATCAGCAAGGTAGGTGGCTAGTAAACAATAGACAACCCTTTCTGGGCTGTTATGTGCGGCCCAAGTGGCAAACGATCCGTCGAAATTGATTGTTGTCCCATGCGCCAGTGTCTCAGTTAGTGGGTACTTTATACGACCGCACTGTACACTGAACTTTGAGTAATTTAACCAAAACTACTATACATTATAATGATACCGGTAAGAATAATTTTATTTACAACAATTCACAAGTGTTTAGATGTATTTGTAAAGTTGCAAATTAGTTGAAAATGTATATATTTTTTTTTAAGTTGCTTTTATTTGAATTATACATTTCAAAGGATCTATAGTTGGCTTTCCGAGTTTTTCCGAGTGATGATATATGTTGTAACGCATATCAAACACTGTAACTTGATCAGTATTTTATAAATTGAGTGCAACCTTTTGTTGTGTGCTACAGGTGTTGGTGTAAGCTAAAAACTTTAAACGCGTTTTTTTAATACAATAAAAAATGACTGTTTTTTTTTTAGAGTCACCGGGAGGCTCTAACTGCAAGGTTTTAACTCGAGAATACCTCTTTAATATAAAGCAACACCAAGAGTTACAAACTTTTAAAGAGAAAGTCGATTATTTAAAAATTATATTTTATTGTTTAATAACTTCAATGAATACAAGTGTTTGAAACATAAAATCTCATCAAATCCTAAAAAACGATCAAGAAAAGGTGTCTGAAGGCACATAGAGTGCTACCTAAATTTGTTACTGCCAATGCTACGTGATTTTAAAGAACGTTCGAGCTACCTATCGTTTCTCTACAATAAAAACGTGTTTGTCGCTCATCAAAACCTTTTAATGAAAAAACAAGAATAAGCTAAATAAACCAATGAGCTACAGTCAACTGTTGATTAAGAAGTTTTAGTACAGGCAAACAAAACTAGTCAAGAGACATCTAGCCATAGAAATATACGATCATCAGAAACTTCAATATAAGCAATAACCTTTACTACAGTTTAATACAGAAAGAAAAGCTAAAGGGATATATACCAAAGTCTTCGTTTGCTGTTTTTTTTTACCAAAACAATTGCAAAAGTAAATTTGCATAACCTATTGGATCACACAGTTACTAGGTTGCTTACTTATTTAATCGAAAACTCAAGTCAGTTACCCGAAGAACTTAGTTCATTAGAGCTTATATACAAATAGGGTTGTCATAGCTCGTAGATTGCTTCTAAATTGCGTTTAAATTGGTAGTGCTCAATAAACGACCCTGTCCTCATAGATCTACTACAGATTTAGTTCCATTTGCTCATTAGAGACTTGCACTATAACTTTCTCTAGCTTCCTCACCCTAGCCGTTTACGTTACCAGTTTGCTTTTTTTTCGCTTGTTCCATCTAAAAGCGACTACATTCCCGAAGAGAGTTACAGTGGAAGACCACAAAAGTAACTAGCCAAAACCTCTGATAATATTACACATTTTGACAATCTCAAACAAAATTGGGAATAAGGCTGGAAAAGAGTGATGTTAAATGATAGAGTGAAGTACGTTTAACAAACAAATTTGCTATCATTTAGTATAGTTAGTGTATTATAGTTTTAGCATATTTCATATTCAAATGATTGACTGGTGTGTATACAAGGCATCTTATTTATAATTCTGGTAATAAACTATCAAATTAAAACCGGCTAGAACAAAGTTATTAACACAAAGTGATAAAAAAAATAATTCAAACTAACCTATCGCCATCGACTGCTGAACGGAGGCGTCCTGTAATAATGATGTATATCACCAATGCATAAGTTGGTAAATAAGTTAATTTAAAATTGCGTAGAGCGTGTTTTTAGTTTTTAATAATAAAAAGTCGTTGATAAGAAACTATAGTCGTCCAATTTGACGTTTGCACTCTTCTAAGCGAGCACCGAAATTTTCGAATAGTCGTCGGCAAAGAGACCGTGAGATCACTGGCATCTCATCATTGATTTTTTTAGTTAATTCTTCAAATAGCCCTAAAAAAAGAAGAATGCTGGGGGAATATCAGCTCGTCTGGAAATCTGCTTTTCCGGGACCATGTCTTTGACTACAAGCAGGGACTCTTTCGATGTGTGACAAGTTGCTCCATCTTATTGAAACCATGTCTTATAATTGTAGCCAGGAAATTCCAGTAGCTTTGGTCCCAAGTACTCCCGTAACATGTTTGCGCGAGACGTTAGATTCAAATGTTAACGAATTCTTGGCCCACCCTTTATAGTATTCGAACTTCATAGATATATTAATTCTCTACTCTTTAGTCCTTAAATGTGTTACTAGTATAAGTTTATTAAAACAGAATTCAGTGCTACAGTAAATAAACCTTAAATATTATTAGTTCACACCGACATCTTATCTTAGCATACAGTTACTTAAAAATCGTCAATACTTTATAAGCAGAACCAACTCTTGTGAATATAATATTTGTTATAACTTTAATATCATAATCATGTTTTATTGTCTTCATTTTTGTTTGCATTATTGATGAGTAATTGATGTTTCTTTATAATTTAATTAAATGACCTATATATACGTTTAAAAATTACGAAAAATAAAATATCAAAACTCTAAACAGTGAACAATTTTAAAGGCACGAAGAGAAAAACTTGTACAACACGCATCAAGTAAATATGCAACCCCGTCAAGGTCCACGAGCGGCGGTCGTCAGTCCGGTCTGGGCTGCTCCGGACACACCGACACACTCTGTTTGCTTCACATTGTATAGCCAGTAGCCACAAACCCGTTGGTTTTCTTTAAAGTTTTATACTGTGCCCGTTCTAGACTAGCGTTGAATAACAATGTGAGTAAAGATTTGCGAACATTAACACACTAACGTTTATAGTTTTGTGATTTGACTGCAGTCTTCACACACTCAATACAATTGTCCATTACTTACATGAAAAGATGTTAATGTCTTACTTGAAAGTGCTCAATTTGTATGTAGTCCAGAAGTAACACCGTTTATTAAATACAGTGAATATATTTTGTTTATGGCACACAATATGTTGCAGTTGTTTTCAAGGTATGTGTTCTAACTAAACTTCCACGATTTAAACCTTCTGATTGTGTTTACCAGAACATACCTTGCAGTTATAAATTCGGACAAGTGTTAGTACCGAGTACCAACGTCACTCGATGCAAATCATACCCTCAAACTGTTCAAGGAACATTTCTCTTTGGTCCAAATTGTACAATGTGAGTTTTATATCCATGAGCCCGTGCTGGCAATTCCAAACAATTTACGAAGTCATAACATTGCATGTGACATATTTATGATCATGGCATGATTCGTGGCCGAGCGCGCGTCTACACTGAATTGGTTAAGTAGTGGTGATAGCCCAATAGATATTGTTTCTATTCACTTTCAGTTTTCGTTATTCACAACATGTTCTGATAAATACGTTGTCTGCTATGCCCGAAACCATCTGTTGTATTATGATGTCTTATTAAAGCTAGCATTTCATCGTGCATAATACATATAATTATAAAAGTCCCAAACATTGCCGTCAATATCTTTTTTTAGGGATGTCTACTGCTAAATATGAAATAATTGGAACCTACTTACTTACGTATTAACTAGCTAGAAAAATATTCAAGACTTCTAAAGAGTGTTTTGGTGTTATAAAATCTTAAAATCAATTTAAAATAATACTATAAATATAATATCCGATTATGGATTGATTCATCAATTCGGTCTTGCTCATAGGTCAACATGTTTAATATAAGGTTGTAATCTGATATTGTGGAAATTGTGAATCAATTTTATTGAAGAAAGTATTAACTATTAGTATTTTAGTATATTGAGAAACTCGGCAAGTTTTGACCAACATAACTTTTATGGATGAAATCCAGTAGTATATATGTAAATGTTATTTATTCGAAACATAAAATCATTAACTATTAATATGATACATATAATGTTTGACTATTTTAAATTTAACCTAAAAGCTGAATTCTATTCGATTTTGGATTTTATACAAAGATCTTAAATCAACTATGTACTCAGTCTTCAGCAAATCGAGGTAAGACTTTGACGCCTGTGCTGATAATGTGACAGAAATAACAGCAGTCGAAACTCTGTCATTCATCTTACAACCTTGGTTGACAACGTATACCTTGTTTTTATAAACTTCTTACTATGTAATACACATCCTACTTTAATAGATACAGTTTTCAACTTATTACTTTTTCATGCCTGTAGTCAAGATTTGGATAAAAGCAGAAAAAGAAGACTTAATTTCATCATTTAGAAATAAAACTACAATAAAACTTGTACAGGTCAGGTAGGATAACGAGAGTGACAAATCTCTTCAACACAGTTATAGTGGAATGAATAACTCAATAGAAACATGATAAAAAACGTTCCTTATAAAAGTTTTAACTGATGATATAAAGTCTATTATTAACACGATAAACGTTTTCAAAAAGAAGTATCTCAATTTACTGCAGAAAATTGGTTGTTTCAAAGTTATTGTAGAAGCCTTTGTCGATAACAAGCTTTCATTGAAATTTTAAATAGTTAAAAAAAGCTAATGCTTTTTTAGACTTTCTTTAAACTACAATGCACGTGACTTTATCTTTTTTATGTATTTATAAACATGACCAATTAAATTAGATTGAGTAAACCTGAAAAGTTGTAAATAGATTTTATCTAGAAATGTCTAAACATTCCGTTAACTTTAAGATAGAAATACGTAGTACTCGCATAAAATACTGTATACCTATAAGAAAAAAATACTTTACAATTCGTTAACCTTGGCAACATTGTCATCTTTCTCTATGGCTCTTAGTAGCAGTAGTAGTTAAAATGTATGCATATATGACTAAGCAGTACCTTTACTTTTACAATTAAGGCTTTTGACGCCAACTTGTGTAGGCCAAGTGATGCAAGTATAACGTATTAGTAATGCTCTAAACCCCAGCAGAACTAATTGTTAACTCTTCGTAACTGTGAGTTTCTAACGGTACGTGGTTAACTTTTTGTTAAGTTGTCAAGTGTTAAGAGTACGATGATGGTCTCACTTTATTGTGGAAATTACCACTATCGCTGCCTTAAAATTATATGAAGAAATAACCTTCGCTTGTTGATTTCATACCTGTTCTAACGATACATTTTATGACATTAAAAACTTTTGAAATTAAATGTGAACCAAAAAAGAAAATCAAAACGACATTTATAAAGCTATTTAAGTAGATATTTTGATTTAGTATATCCATTTATTTATTTATTTACAACTTTATGTACAAATACATGCATCGCCGGACTTAATACCTAAGGTATTTTCTGCCAGTCAACCAATTTAGCGATGCAGAGAAAAGAAGAAGTAGGTGCACTTAAGGATAAGAAGTAATTGACAGAGGAATCAGTATACATAGACTAGTTTTACGATAAATAAGCAAAAACATAAACATATACATATATAATACACATACATATCCGTGCATACATATTACCACAATAAAATATAATCATACAAGGTGATGAATTAAGACGTCGCCATTTTACCCAGTAAAAGTTTCTTCACTTTAATTTTAAACGAGTAACGAATATCCCATAGAAGAAAATTGCCCAATTGTATTATTCAAGTCCAGTTTTGTTTTAAGATCTTTATATTTTTACTGATATTACCTTTTCCCAAGACCTTACAAAAAAAATCTGTAAGACATTCCTGTGTGTGCTACATACATTGTAAAAATTGTTAAACCCAACATTCCGTTCTTTGAACCGGTCTAGACTACTACTGGTTTTATTA
This sequence comes from Hypercompe scribonia, assembly GCA_949316085.1. Classification (NCBI taxonomy): domain Eukaryota; kingdom Metazoa; phylum Arthropoda; class Insecta; order Lepidoptera; family Erebidae; genus Hypercompe; species Hypercompe scribonia. Next base: position 8,220,442 of record OX438981.1, on the reverse strand, counting down.
GTGATTCAACGACCACATGAAAGCTATGTCGATAATGCTCGGGGAAACGGAAATGAATATCCTGGAAAATATATAGAGCCTAGGATATAGAAACCTGATACTATGCCACTTAAACTAGTAAAAGTGTGGATAACTTTTGTTTAATTTGTTGATTGTAGTTACTATTTTACGAATAATTTTCGAAAGTAAAATATTATATTTCAAGACTTTTAACGAAAACAAATACATTCTCTCAAGACAAACTTGCACAAAACACTAATATTAGTCCTTAACTTTTGGGAAGGCAAAAGTTTTGATGCGACATCCATATAAAATATGAACGTGAAAAGGTCCAGCAACTCATTTATCTGACTTAAGATTACTAAATGAATAATCTTTTAAAGTTTGAGTCGTTCAATGCCCAAATAAACAAACTATTCAGCTATCTTACACTCCAACTTATCCAACATACGAATTTTTTATAGCGGAGATCTTTTTAAATCAAGTATCCGATTCTGAATCGACAGCAATACGTATTTTTGTTAAACTTAAAGTATTTACTGTCTATATTTTATCATTGTACCGTAGAAAAGTCATGCTTGGGCACAAATGGGTTGCCTCGACCGGAGTGCTGCCATGGCCTTATTAAAAACCGGTGTTAACAATCCTTTTGTTGCTTTGCACTGAGTTAGTAAGTGGTTGCAGTTTGCAAATTTTCAGACTTTACTCCCTCAACCTTTCCATAAGTTAATTTTACGCATTAATTCAGATAATTATCAAAGTACAGTAGGTTACACCAAATTCACATAGCGATTGCTAATTTCAGAAATGTTAAGAACCTCAACAAAATCCTTACTGCTAGAATTGCTCGGATTGTCTGTCAATATCAAGATTGAATAGTGACGATTCAGTAACAACTCGGTAGAATTTAATTCGATGCCAATTTGCTGTCCCTTCCAATAGCTATTGAAAGTACTGCAGATGTAAGTATTTCGTCTAAGAAAGCATTTAGATTCATAAAGATAGCCGTACTCAAATTTCTTTGAGAAAACTAAAACTGATTTTGTAGTGTATTTCAGAAGCCTAATGCTCTTTGTTTAAATGATCATCTAAACAAAAGAGAAGAACAAATTCTAAACAATACAAAGTGTCAATATAAACATTATAGACAGCAAATCGTTTTGTATAGAATTGTTATCTGTACTCGTTTGCACCGAATAGGAATTTCTGATAGGATAGCACCTGTTCCAGATTAGATAATGCTTATCAATTGATGATAAAGCCGAGTAACGTAGTATAGTCTGTTAATAGCAGACGTGGTTTATAAAAACCGGTAACCTGTGAATTCGTAATAAGATCAGAAATGATTAATTTAAAATTATAAATAATTAGTTACTTGAATATTCAAATTTAAATACGCAGACACATAAACGACGCGAATCTACACAGAACATACAAATCCCAGTCACTATCCAATAAATTCTTAAATGAAAGGAGTAAATAATGCAACTTTATAACATAATCTGAAAGTGTTTCATTCCAATCTCAATACCAATATATAATAAACGGCAAAGTAATACAACAATTTGTTATATTCTGCAGGCTTAATACTGAGTTATCTTATATTCAAGTTTTCTCAGTATGATGTCACGTAGTATAAGGCAATTTAACGTGTTAGTTTCATATGTGAGTCATCAAGATGACCCTTATCACGTACATTTACAGTTATGTTCAACGCCAACTTCGTATAGCTTGTAAACATGAGTATGTAACTTGAAGGAGTTGTTTTAAACTTAATCTACATAATTTTTGTGTCCAGAAAACATTTTTGTGTTTAAACTTAGTTAAAATATTTTAATAATCATTTCAGTTTAAATAAGGAAGTTTTGTAAAATATTAATGGGAAAGTTTGTGCCGTTTTCAAAGAAACCCTTTCGATGAAAGAAATATTTAGACAGATTTTAGTTGATGAAAAAGACGAAACATTTATTGCCGCAGCAGCAAACCATCCACTCGAAGTTGTACATTGACAGAACTTTGGTATTAATGTGCATTTAACTAATGTTTCTGTTCCTTATGCCTTGTATAATCACAAACGGTCATGACCGAGGAAAGCGCCGTCAACATACCATTACAACGGTCTCGCTACGTTAACAGGCTTAAATGACTAAGGGTAATGACACGGCAGATGCTTTGAATTTGTGTGAATTATATTTCATGTGCAGATAAAGAGATAATACTTGACATAGTTAGAACTAATAGGGCACATAAACAAGCTCTATTGCTAACTTCGAGATAGTGGTACCATAATGCTTTTGAGTATGTTTCGTTGATACAGGAGCTATATTTGTAATAACATTTCAAAGGGGTTCTAGAAACTAAAACGTTCAAAAATTCTGTGCTAGGTTTGAGGATTACTATACCTTGGCATTGCAATCTCATCGTATTGCTCTATCAAAAATTCACACCGGAACGCCTTATTTCCTATTTCAAATTTATTATCAGTTTCCTTCGTTAAATTTCTTCCATATTAAAAAAATCCCATTTTCGATTAAAGATTGAATGCTGAATCATAACATTCTGAATCACGACATTATGAAACGGCAAACAATTTCGGCAAATTGGAGCGTAAATGAAATTTCGAAGACTTACGTTTTAGCCCATATTGCAGTTATTGAATCTGAGAATGTTTTGGAAAGATATGCCAAAACGTTTTGTTTGTTCCTGGAAAATGGACAGCCGTAGTGACCTGCCCCTGAATTGTAACGGACTTTCAACGGTTTTGCACAACTAGGCCTTGGTTGTTCATTTATTGCTTACACGTTTGACGATTCGCGTAAATTTCTAATTGTTTTCGCCTCGGATCTAGGTGAGTGCTTACTATTTCTTTCCCCATTAAATCGAGCATAAAACGGTTAATTATTGTAATTTGTTTTTGCTTTTTGTGATGAGATTTCTATTACAATTGTTTGTGATCGTTTTAACGCACTGGTTAGTTCAACCTAAATCAATTACGAATAATTTCTTTTTAGAAACTACTAATAATAAGGTCTTGTCATTTGTTAACGATTCAGACTACTAAGCCAAAAGTAGACAAGAATTGTATAATGAGTATGATCACTTATTCAGTGTCTAGGTCAAATTTGTTTTAAATAAGTAATTAGAATAAATAAATATGTATGTTTATCAGCAACATGCATACCATCACTGTCTAGTATAAGACAGTCGAGTGTGAGATATATTAATATACTTTTCATTATGTAAAATAGCGAAAATAATATTTTTTAAAACTTAGACACGAAAATACAAAGTAAAACTTTAAACAGGAAGATAAAAAAACTATTACTACAAAAGCAAAATAGAAGAAAAATAAAAATATATAGAAAATTACTAGGTAATATTGAAAATAAAAAAAAGGTTCCATCAAAACATAACCTCAAAAAAGAATGAATGAATCACACATGCAATCATCGCTGCCAACATTCAAGTTATAAAGTTGATCAACATTGATAAAAACGTTGGTTTACTAGAAATCAACTAAACCACTTTTTTTGCAGTTCGATACGCAAGTTTCTATAGTTTTAATACTCTATAAAACAATAAGAGAAAAACAAAAACATAAGTGTTTAAAAAGTTACCTGTTATAGTTGCCAACAAAACCGCCAAAGCCACCACACCTGTCGCTCTTGCCCGGTTAAAACTCATCTTGTCTCTTTTTAACATGCAGGTTTGCGTCCTCATAAACAATAAAAACAACAAAAAATTTATACTCCTTAACGGATTGTCTAAAACAATAACAATTTCACTCCCGTTTCTATTACACCTTTGTATACAGTTTCTTTCTATCAAGATAATTGAAGTTCACAAATTCCATAAGAAAAAATGAAATTAAGAAATTACATGGAGAAAAGTTATTTTTATGTGAACACATAAGTTCATTGTGATATATAAAGAATTTAGAGGTAAATTCCAAGCAGTCGAAATGTAAAACTTGTTTCGTGATGTCAAGTGGAGTACGGTTAGAGAGTAACGTACGTCCAACCTCGACAAGCGCACGGTCGTACTGAGGCGACGTAGGCGACACACCGCTGTGACGGGCGCGCTTGGAACTATTCTTGGCGTCCGCGTCACTCAACGTTCTATCTCACGGTGCATGTTACCGGCTGCTTAAACCGAAACACTTGTGTGGATGTAAACTAACAGGATCAGAAGGATACAAGGATCTATTTGCTTTATAGGTCACGCTATAATAATAATAAGTCAAATACAAGATATACCAATAAACTATGCAAACAAGTTTTCATACTAAAATTAAATAACATTGGCGCCCACATTCATTAAGTTATTTCCTGCAACCACGCTAATCTAACAAGTTTACATTATCTGTCTATTTAGAAAAAAATAATTAAGATAAATTTGATTCGGTCTCTTAAATAGTTGCAGGATGTTTGTACAAATATGGACGGATAAAATTTTTTTTTTCTTTTGGTGTCAATAAAATTGTTACAAATTTACAAGTAATTTAGTACAAAGATATGTACGTAGCGAAAGGTTAATTTTTTTCCTCTACATATTGAAATAAGTAAGTACCTAAGTAAGTAAAAATTTAGAGACAAAAATTGGTATGCAGCATAGTTGCGATACATCGGCACCTGTGACTGATTACATGTCGCGATATGAATAATGTATGTTCGCTGAAGCTGCTAATACCACAGAACGTACCGAATATAGTTACGATCTTGGTTTCGACTATTATAGAAAAAAATGATATCTTTATATCTGGAAAAATGTACTCGGATGATGACAGGTGTTTTGTATAGGAACACTTTATATGCAAATGAAGTAGACACATACCAAACAACATTTTCTACGGAAGAAGAAATAAGAGTATTGTTTGTTATAGTAATTATCATATTTCTCCTGTTTTGTCTGTCTGATCCTTACATCATACGTACAAGATTAGTAGAAACAAACTTATTCGTGTGATCTGAAGTCTAACTATCGTTGTCAGCTCTTTAGTATGACAAGTTTAAACATATATACTGGACATCCATTTTTACATTAATTTTAACTTCATAATACATAGGTATTGTTTTAAGATTTTACTTTACTGTACTTCGTCTACTTATAAACATTAGACGTTCGTGCGTTTTTCTTATGTGTTGCAACAGTTTAAAATATAAAATGTCTTCGTGTGCCAGTTTTATTTTAAATAGGATATTCTGGAGATATTATAGAACATTTATCATCTAACCTCCAACTGCTCACTATTCATGGCTAAGTTCTTCAATATTAGTAGGTTACATTGTTTCAATTGCTTGATTTTCGACGTGTTCCTTAGATGAAACGATAATAGGCAATTATTGGCAACAATTCTTTTATTGTCACAATCTACCATTAAATGTGAATGTGAATAAACAGATTATTTTGTGTAACGCACATGACTGTAGCGTATCATTATTTTTTCATATATCACAACAAAGTTTATTTTCTGATTGTGTATTACCATAAATCTTTTAGTCCGTGCTACACCAATTTCTAGAAAAGAAGGTCATAGACCAACAATAATAAGTTTATAAGAATACAGTTCGAATGAAAACCAATTCCTGAAACACTTATCATGAAATTACACCACTATGGAATAAGAGGCAGTGCTTTGGATCTTCTTACTTCTTATTTGAGTGATAGGATTCAAAGAGTAGATGTTAATGGTAAATTATCCCAGGGATCAGCTGTGGCGGTGGGAGTGCCCCAGGGGTCTATTCTGGGTCCATTTCTGTTCCTTGTGTACATCAACGACTTGCCTCATCTTGTGAGGGATAACCATGAGATAGTGTTGTTTGCAGATGACACATCCTTAGTATTTAAAGTTAACAGACAGCAATCGGTAATTGACGATGTAAAAAATGCTCTCTCTAAAATGGTACTTTGGTTTTGCGCTAATAACTTGTTATTAAACAGGAATAAAACCAAATGTGTTAAATTTTATACTAAGAATGTTAAACAAGTAAAAACTAGTGTATTGATGAACAAGGAGGAACTGGAATTGACAGACAAGGCTGTCTTCCTAGGTATAACTTTAGATTCACGGTTACAATGGGGCCCACATATAGAAACGTTATCTGGTAGACTTAGTTCTGCAGCTTATGCTGTGAGAAAGATTCGTCAATTGACGGATGTTGATACTGCGCGATTAGTTTATTTCAGTTACTTTCACAGCATTATGTACTATGGTTTATTGCTTTGGGGCAGTGCCTCTGATATTGATTCAATCTTTGTGCTCCAGAAACGAGCTATTAGAGCTATCTATAAGATGGGCCCTCGTGAGTCACTAAGAAACACATTCAAAGAAATTAACATTCTCACACTACACTCACAATACATTTACGAGAATCTTTTGTATGTTCATAACAAATCTGTCTAAATTTAAGAAAAATAGTGATCTCCATCAATTTAATTTAAGAAATAAAAATAAGCTTGCCTTGCACACTACTAGGCTCCATAAAATATCGAATTCGTTTGTGGGTCAATGTATACAATTTTATAACAAATTACCAAACAACATAGTATTATTATCTATTAGTAAATTTAAGAAATTTGTTAAACTGAGGTTGTCCAAAAAGGCTTATTACTCAGTTTCAGACTATGTCACAGATTTAGATGTTTGGAAATGAATTGCTCTTTTTTTAAGACCTATGATTGTTAATATAACTGCTGTTTTAATATTTGAAAGATTTTGAGTTAAAAGAGTGGTGGTGAGTTTCTTTCCTGGGTTCTTTTCTCACCACTCTACCATGAACAATCTGCGAACCCAGCTAGCTGTAATTTTAATCGACAGATTGTTCATCTTTTATTGTTTTTTTTTATGACGTTCATAAGTGTCTTTTTGTGACCTAAATGAATAAATGAATTTGACTTTGACTTTGACTTTGACTTTGAGAATATCAGTATATTTAAAAAACTATACTAAGAACTGAATGTAAATTGTACCGGAAAAGAGTAAGCGAAAGAGTATATATTGTTTAAAAAATCGAGTTGAAAACAAGTTGAAAGTAGTAAAAATTCGTGAAAACGAGACTACTCGGGAGTCGAAAGATTTCCTTTTAGGGTACACCTTGTTCCCGACTACTGCTACTCCAGACAGCATGTTTAATGGGTGCGTTTCCAAGGAGATTTTCACACAGAAAAAGAAGATGACTTAAGTTCCGTTAGGTCACAAATAAATCAATTGTATTGCAATTCCAAATTCGTGACGATATCGAAGTGAATTACTCACCGCATTCAAGTGTATAAAATTAATCTTGATGCTACTATTGATACAATCATAGTTATAAAATAATCAATTATTCGCACTTGCATTACTCGTAAAAAGTGATGAGAAAAATCAATATGAAGTGCTAATATAATCACTTTATAGTCAACATAAAACCTCTATATCGGGTTTTCAGAATAAGGATACTTAAAATAATCAGGTTTTAGATGATTGTAAACGTTAATCCTTCTTCTGTAACTTTAACTTCAACTTTTACGGATAAACTTGGGTTTTTTATGATAGAAAGTATTAATAAATACTTTATAACTATTAAGACTTAAGCGATATATACCAGTATAATACGATGTCAATATACTGTATAGAGGTGCCGAAATAATGCAGTGAAATGGGTCTCGTAAAAATTAAATTTATAAATATGAATGGTAAAAATATTTTTTCTCGAAACGCTGGCTTTTATTAACTTAGTACTTAACAAAAGTTAATATTAGCTTTCAATGTTATACATATAGAAGATCTGAACTGGAGTAATAAACATGGCGACCTCACCGATAACCGGGGTTACACAAATTTTTTTGTTATCTTTCACCGAGTCACCGAGGGTCTTTACCTCTATTTTTGGGAGAAAGGTCACTCAAAGGGCAACATCACACTTGAGGGTCAGAGTCGGGTGGTTTTCATGGGCGGCAATAGTGCCTTGACAGGTGACAAACCCAGGTTCATTTTTTTCTTCCATCTCCTTTCGTTAATCCATATACATTCTGAATTGTAAGAAAACTAATATTTTAGTGTATTATTAGCATTACATAGTAGTACGGTTTACTCTTAGCCAATTTCGGTAACGACAACCAGTGTCAACGGAGACCAGCAGTGTATGCGTTAACACAGGAACACTCTCTGTTGTCTCACTCTCACAATCTGATGGGACGGTTACCTGACACGACCGAGGAGAGAACAGGCGTAAAATCGACGATTCTTAAAGGGGTTTAAAACCCAACTTCCAAGCTCCGAACAGGTATTAAATATTAAATTTCTGTGAAAAAATCAATAACACTTTTTGACCTGCCCTGGGAAACGAACCTGAGACCTCTTGATCTGCAGTCGCATATGTTAACCACTAAAGCAACACGGCAGTTAATATACTCGTAGTATCTAATTCCATTATAGTATTATATATAACAATATGGAGTGTCAGTAACTCTATTCATCATGTGGATGTCATAAGAAGTGACTGTGGCAGCAAACTACGCAGGACCAGATGACTCCAAAGAGAAGAAAAACTTGAAGCAGTAAACTATTAAAGGCTAATTATGATGTAAAAACAGCACATTGTATAACGGAATTCATAACCAATATTGTGGGTATTATCAATAGTTGTCGCAATTCAAGAGAAATCAGTGAAAGTAGCACTACGTAACTGCAAAGCGCCTATTTATTCAATAAAAATTAGTGCACTTCACAGCGGATAATAAAAATAATATTTGGTGATCTGTATTTTTATTTCATTGGTGTTATAAGCCGATAAAGTAAATACCAAATTTCTTTTTATTTTTACTACAGATTGAAGATTTATTTTTTGATTAATTATTTAAGTAATTACATTTTATGCAACATATTATTGTCAGGTTTATGAATAGGCGAAACTAATGCTTTATCAGATTTATTTTTTAAAACAATCGAATTATAATTGCCGTTTCTTATCTTTAAATCTTACTTTCCTACCTTCTTAAAACTGATCACGTAGTATACAATGAATTACGAAAAGCATAATACGATTGTGATATATATGTGAAGTAAATACAATATCTTTAACGTAAAATGTTGATGTCATGATATAAATAGAGGCAGGCCTGTTATCCCCCCGTGACAAGCTGACCACTAGCATAGAAACTCCCCTATAAGTAAAAAGACATGCTTCAATAAGTGTATACAATAACTCAACTAATACGATAATTGAACACACACTTATGGAGTATAATTTTCTTTATATCCACTTAATTTCACATATTGATCATATTTTTTTGTTTCATATTAGTTTTGACGATGTTCATGTAAAAAATAGAGATGAATAAAATATGATAAATAATAATAATAATAATAAATAAATAGTTTATTTCTCACCAAAAACCGAAGTACAATAATTACAAAGGTTACGTAACAACATTTAAGAAACTTGATAAATTCGGTTTGTGGATCGCTGGTGCCTGAGATAGGTATAAAACCTGTGTTACTGGACACCAGGTACCCACTCGGATCACGATTTGTTATTTCACAATGTCATGTTTAGATTGTTAGAATAAACAAGAAAATACAGTAACTAACAGAAAACAGAACGGTAGCAGTAACCGTGAAAACTTTAAAATACAAAAAATAAAATAAAATACAGCTATATGTGTGTGTGTGTGTGTGTGTGTTAGTGCGTGTGTGTGTGTGGTTCTTTTTTTTTTTTTTTTTTTTTTTTTTTTTTTTTTTTTTTTATGTATCAGTTGTGTTGGGGAATTGCCGTTGTAAAGGCAAACATACTCCCCGACTTGCCATATGACACCCAGCATTTATCCTGGTAGGGTTGGGTGGGCTAACGTGTCACCGTAGGACCATGAGGAGATCCTCTGTCTCCTTGTAAGATTTCTTTGAGAGCCATTCCGAAACAATGGTTTTACATTGGTGTGTATTTAATCTAAACAGAGACAATATTTTGTGAAGTCTTTTATACAAATAGGGTCCCAAAAACATAAAAAATCTACGACCGAATGAAGTTTTAACTGGTAACGATACGACCACAAGATGACTACGACGTGTAATCTCAGGGATGTAGAAGGTTTGGGAGTGTTGTCTGAGCACAGTGGCTTTCACAAACAGTTGCCTTACAGTGAGGACTTGACACAATTCATAGAGTGCTTTAGTGGGGTACAGTCGAGGCCTGAAGTAGCAAACCTTTAGCACGGCTCTCTGGGCACGCTCAACTTGTAAGATGTGAGATTTAGCGGCACCACCCCATGTGGTAATGCAATAATTTAGGATGGATTGACATAGACCCATATAGACCATTTTTAGTACGTGGGCGTCGGCGGAGTGTCTGAGTTCTCTAAACATGTAGATAAGTTTACGTATTCTACCCGATATGTATCCAATATGATTTTTGAAAGTTAGGTTGTTATCAATAATGATACCTAGATACTTAATTGAGGTTACTTTTTCTATTGAATAGGATTTCTTACCAGGTAAACCAAAAGCTATTTGTAAGGAACTGTCCGACAGATATGAGGAACGGATAGAGATATCAAGCACTTTAGTTTTCGTTACATTTAATGTGAGTAGGTTATCTCTCAGCCAACCATTAACCTCATCGAAGCCCCTCTGAGCGAAACTGTAGGTCTCCTTCCAATCGTCCGATGAAAAAACCAATGCTGTATCATCAGCATAAGAGAAAATTGCTCCATGGTCGAGTTCAATGTTGCACAGATCATTCACATACACAAGAAATAGAGTTGGGCCCAAAATGCTTCCTTGGGGTACGCCGTAAGTAGTACAGATTTCAGCACTTGTGTAGGAACCGATTTTCACCGACTGTGATCTGCCCGTCAGAAAACTACGTAATAGAGAAAGTTGAGTACCTCTAATACCCATGGATTCCAGCTTTTTCACAAGTATTTTTGTCGAGACCGTATCGAAGGCTTTTGCAAGATCTAAGAATAATGCAACACATTTCCGACCATTGTCAAGTTTACTGACTATAGCGTCCACCAGATTGTGCACAGCATCTTCAGAGGAAAGATTTTTTCTAAAGCCAAATTGTTTAATAGATAATAATTTACGATTTTCAAGATAACTCATAAGCCTACAGTTAATAATTTTTTCTAAAATTTTTGACATTGCTGGTAGTATAGATATGGGTCTATAGTTTTCTACATAATTCTGATCGCCCGATTTGTGTATTGGATGAAGAAGTGCCCTCTTAAAGAGTGTAGGAAATTTCCCTGTTACAATGCTAAGGTTACAAATATATGTAAGTGGAGCTACAACAATAGTCTTATATCTCTTCAAAAATCCGGATGACACACCGTCACTCCCAACTGCGCAGTTACTTTTCAGAGACATAATGAGGCGCTCCACTTCACACTCATCAGTTTCAAGCAGGACAAAAGAATCCACAGAGTGGTTCAGTGGTGGATCAAGTGGATCCCTAGTAAAAGAATAGGGGGCAGCGCTGCATATGCTCTCAGCAAGTTGCTCACCTATGCCTGCGAAATACATGTTAATGCTGTCTATGGACTCCTGGCTATCCTTGTTAGACCCAAGCAGGTTCATCGCACTCGATTTGGGTATACTTCTACTCGTGACCGATTTAACTACTTGCCATATCTGCTTAGAGTTGCTGCCAGCTTTCTTAAGTTCTAACCTTTCATAATCTCTTTTAGCTTTTCTTAATATATTTGAGCAGTAATTGCGGTAACGTTTGTAACTAATGGACAATATTTCATTCGAGGGAAGTTTTTTGAGTTTTTTGTACAAGTTGTCCCTATGCCGGATGCACTTGAGAAGTCCCTGGGTAATCCACGGCTTAATAGGGCGCCGCCTACGAGCCAATTTAATAATTTTTGTATTTCTCGTTATCGCAGAGAGAATAGGCTCAATAAAATGTTTCACTGCTACGTCGGGATCTTTAGCTTTGTAGACTGCTATGAAGTCAATATTATGTAGACTATCGGAGAGATTGCTATCGTCAATTCTGGTGAGCGTAGAACATATTTCGCTTTTTGACATTTTCATAGACATGGTAAGCAATACCGCAAAGTGATCTGTAACTGTAGTTTCCAATACAAATATCTTACAGGGCAATGTTGTCTTCAAGTTCATATGGTCAAGGCACGTAGAACCATGTGTTGGTAGATCATGGCCCAGGAAAAGTCCATGTCGAGCAAGAGTATCCAAGTAATCAATTGTACAGGAAAGTACGCTACCCTGAGCAATGTCTATATTAATGTCTCCGACTAGAATAATGTTTCTACAAAACTTTAGACTATCAAGAAGACAGTCTAGGGATTGCAAAAATCGTGTCGGGTCATTAAAAGCGTATGGTCTATATACTGCAATTATAGCTAATTCTGAGCCCACAGTGACCAATAAACAGCTCGCGTCGGACAAACCTGGTTCACTTACCCTGATATTAGACAACCCTGTCCCAACAAAGACAATGACTCCATCGTTCTTGTTGTGTGTTAATGATGTTCTGTACGCGACGAATCCATCGAGCTGTGGAAGGTCGGGTGCGCATGACAGCCAGCACTCAGACAGTACCACAAAATCGACGGATCTGTCTAGTCCCGTTAATAACGTTAAGAGTTCCAGGTAATTTGCGTTTATACTACGTATATTTTGCGATAGTATATTAATACTTGAATGGAAGGTAGGTAATGAATTTCTGCAAGTATTCAGATCACATGCCAAAGAGTCGCAAAACGAAACACTGTCCAAATCAGACAGCAAATCATTTATAGCTGCGAAATTAAAAATCTAATTACCATTAGGGAGACAGGAACGTGTAAATAAAAGACTTGTACCATCACCTATAACAACCCGAAGACTAGTCGGTGATAAAAAGTACTCATTTCGATGACCAAAACAGTCGTTAACGAATTGTTCTACTAATGAATGTAGAATAAATAATATGATCCAGCCGTCACATTAATATTGCAGTCGAAAACACACTCGAAACCCGTCACCCATCAAGCTGAACGCGCCCCCATAGCAAAGCCGACGACATAGGCCACCCATACAAGCTTCATCAATATTTACATCTAACTTATAAAATGTTTTCCTTGTCTCGTGCAGAAGAAGTACGATTATAATAATTAAAGCCACTTGTGGGTAGGTAAACAAACAGTAACCTAAATAGATTAACACTCGCATTTGTGGTTGTATAGACAAAGAAAATAACTTGCAGAAATACATATAAGTCTTTCTGGTCATTTTTTGTAAGTGTAAAGTGGAAGTGTTTAATATTTTAGAGTAATCATACAGATACAACTTGTATATAAAAGTATCAGGGTAATATGTGGGTAAATATACGAAAGACAATACCGTGAAATAGATAAGAGATGTTACCGCTAGTAACAGTTTAAGGCGAGCGGTACACCTATTCCTACGGTAGTATAATAATGTAAGTAAATTGAACAGGAGTCATTTTTTCTTAAGTAAGGTTAAATCACTTTCCTTTCTAATCACTAATCGCGTGTCTCCGTCCTTCTTTCTCATATATACATTACCACCTTTATTCCAGCAATATTTATAGTCCATAATTTTAGCTGCTTCACGAGCCATGGCGTATAATTTTCTATTTTCATTTGTGAGACTCTCCACGATATAGATCGGTTTAGCGGGGCCTGGGAGTCTGATAGATAGTGACGATAATTTATTATTAGGGTGTGACTGGTTAAATTCCTTTACGCCATTCAATATCTTGTTCTTAATCATAACAGAGGTCAAATCAGTAATAACTATAGATGTGCCCAACTTTGTATTAAGCCTGAATATATCCTTTATCTCGGATGACTGGATTGGAGTGCCAATCGAATTACAAGTTTTTTGTACAAGTTCACAGAGGTCTTGTTGTGTCTCATCCTTTACTTGTGGCGGCAAATTACGGAACTCAATAACTGTAGACTTGATCTTTTTTTGCATGTCCTCTATTTTGTTTTCAAGTGTCACGATGTAAGATAAGTTTTCTTGGCGCTCGCGTTCCATTTCGAGAAGTTTACCTCTTATGTCTTCGTATTGTGAGGACATAAACTTAATGGACTTTTCTAGTTCATCACTAGTAGCTTGAATGTTACAATTTTGTTGTTTTAGTTCGGTCATGTCTGCACACAATTTACTCAGGGTGGCTTCCTGATCTTTTTTCCAGTTAGTCAGCAATGCAAGTAACTCCTCCTTGAAGGTAGAATCTTCGGACTTCTCTTTGTCCTCCTTTCTAGGTCTTTTTGGTCTTCGCCCAGCTAAGTTCAAAGTAGTTTCAGGATCGAGGTTCGGTATATCATTTTCAGATGATACTTGTTGTGGAAAGTTTTTTTTACCCGGAGGTGTTCTCAGTGCTGTCATGGTTGATATTTTTACTATTCAAATTGTTAGGTTCACAGTTACGGTGGCCACAATACACTTGATCTCCACAACAACAACAAACAAGTTTTTTCTATCACGTCGTCGTTCTATTCACTTTATACTTTACTTTATTCACTTTATACGTGCGGGTCAATACTACGCAAGGGTAACGAGTAAAAATAAAGAATATTAATAAACGTGCCTACGACTGATCGCTACCGCGGTCCGTGTGGGTATAATAAAACTGACGTGTCCTTTAATTACTCTCTAGTCAACGTCAACTGCATCTATCATAAGTGTCAAACGTTAAAAAATTAAAAGTTTTTCTACAGTACACAGAATACAACGAAAACATTGTAGTTTGTTCTGTGTATTCTCTACAAGAACAATAACGTAACATTAGGGACTAGCTAGAAACCAAAAGTAGTACAATTGTTGTCAAGTTTTGTGTTGACGTACGGCATCAATAATGGAAGTCCATATAATTCTTATAAACCTATCGGAAATCATAGGTCAACCGATTGTTAGGCTATGAATTATGTATGTCGACTATAAACTCCTGGGAAAGTTCGTCATCCATTAGTTTTTTATGCACATTAAACAATTTGCTACTGCAATGTAAATTTTATACAACGAAGCTACTCTCAAGAGGAAAAAAGGAGTGTTGAGTTTTTCTACCAGCACCCGTCTCATATAATCTGCCTCCAATCCACTCTCTTTTAATTAATTTAAAGTTAGTTCGCTGCTGACTTGCATTACAATAGAATAGAACCTTTGTTAGTGTGTCGATATTTCAGAGCTCGCAGACTGCTTTAACGGTATTGAAAGAACACAATAATGTTTTATAGAATCAAAAGATCACGTAGCATTTAGGCAATTTGTTTTTATAACTCTCAATATATAATATTTAGTATTATCTTGGAAACAGTAGAATTGGTTTATTTCTTTAGTTTATTAAACTAAGTCAAGAGAATTGAAAAATCGTGTAATATTTGAACCACTTGATATATTCTTTATTTGTAATGGGTATTGTCACCTTTCGATTAGTTTTAAATAATAGGAATAAGTCTTTACTTTGTAGTAAAATAGTTTTAAATAATAATTCTCATCAGAATTCAATTAGAAGTAGCTGAGCAATATGTACAAAAGTTAAAGATTATAACACAAAATTTAACATTTGCTGGAACTAGTTACAATGAAGTGTCATAAATAATGCAAAATTGTGTGAACCCACTCTCTTCAGATAAATAAGGGGTAAATAAAAAAGCAGCGAAGCGGTATCATAAGCGGTTGAGCGAATGCTTGTATAATCTACCACGCAAGTGCAACATAGTAATAATTTAGCAATTTGTACATATATTTAAAGATGAATAACTTTATAGACACTTCATTCCGTAAGTCCTCAAAGAATTTATATTAAATAGTACAAACATATTATTAAATATATCCAAAATGCTGTTGGTTATTTTAAATATTTATTTATTTAGAGACTTTCATTATAAAATAATATGTTAATATTATGTATAAACCATGACGGGGCTGTCATGGTTTATTCTAAAATACTTAGGAGAGAGAAAGTCGTTGTTGTGCAAATATCCCAAATAGGTCTACCGCCGCATTTGAAGTAGGATTACCTAAAATAGTAATGGAGAATCCTACATCGTACACGCTCAGATTACATTTGCACATCAACGAGATCCTTTGTTGCTGATATTGGACACAATCAACTAGTAAGTGTTGGATAAAAATCTTGTTTTATTTGAAGTTTAAAACCCTGTTGTATAAAATAATACGCGTACATTGTTTATACATTGTTCTTATAAACTGCGACGTGTCTCATAGATATTTCTTTGGACATAAAAGATCAGTAACTACCACCTGTGCCATAATAACAAAATGTTGAACAGTACCAAGCATGGTAATTACGTCAATTTCCTCCTTAGACCGCCCATTATGGAGGTTTTTAGGGGAAGCTGATGGTTTGTATTGTTGGCAAAAAATAGGGGTCATTTATTATGTAGCTAATTACAAATTCTTAATGACAACAACATTAGTTACAACTTATGTTTATGCCAGTAAATATTTATGAATATTTAATAACTTATATATTGCTATGATAAATGTATGTGGGTTACCATTCTTAACTGTCGTAATACATGCTGAATGCTGTAACAACATGCATTTAGATGCTGTTGTTGCCATTTTCATAATCTCATACCAGGAGTACGTGATAAAACTGTATCAATATGAGTAAATAATGGATCCACTATAGCTTTGAGGTATTAGACTTTAAACAAATAAATAATCTCAACGAATGTTAACTGTATCCCATTCTGAACTTTTTTTGTAACTTTCATGTTTAGAATGTACGTTACCGATCGTTATGAAAATGGTACTTATATTTACCATTTCAGTTCATAATCATCATCAGCAACAGCAACAGCCTTTAATAGTCCACTGCTGGACATAGGCCTCTCCTTAGAAAGGAGGTTTTTGGCCTACTATACCACACTGGTCAAACGGGTTGATACCTGGTCCTACGTAATTTGCTCCCTAAGTCACCTCTTACAACACTCTGTATTCTTAATTCGTCATTACACGGAAAGAATCATGTAAAAAAAATGGATAAAAAATTAGTTTATACAGAAAAAACACTTTATCCAAGAAATGGTCTGCCATACCTTACAACGCATCTGTACCTCGCTCATATCTGTAAATTCGTCACATTACCACAATAAATTTGCTTTTGACTTGAAATGAAAATAGAGTAAAAAGTAAGCCCCAGGCTATTCGGATAAATTAATTGAAAGGGGATCAGCAGACTGACCCCCTGTATGACTGCACAAATAGAATTAAAACACACCCCTTGATGTATTGAGCTCTATTAAACAGGGCAAATACATTTCATATCGATGATTGTTTTACAGTAGCACTTACCTATATTTGCTATTAACGTTTTTAGAACAGCGTTCGTTTGTTAGAAGTGAAACGTAGCCCCGTTTCATTTTTAATTAATATATTTAAGCTAAAGCGAGTCTTCATCAAATTTATACTGTTTGATGAATATGGTTTTAAAGCAGACTGGATCGTGGGAGTCTATAGTCAAATATTATTTAGTTATTAAATGTACTCGTATTATAAATGATTGAACTTACTACAAGTTATACAAAACTGGGACACTTAACTTCAATATTTTTAACGAGTACTAATACTGAAAACAGGTAAAGGAGCCATGAGGTTTCCACACAGGAGGGGGTCATCTGCAGCCGTGGGTGACCCGAGGTATATCGGGGTTCCAGGGATTTCCTTACTAGGGTGCACCCGGTTCCCCGGTTACTAATAAATGAGACAGTGTACGGTTTTTGGTCAGTTCGAGTCCAACATAACTATTTTTCGGTGGTATCCGTGGGCATTTCCGCAAAGTACCAAAAAAAAGTACTGAAAACAGGTACACGACATGTGTGATAATGATGATTTAACCTATTTTATTCTCCGTTTTTGACAAATTAAGAATATAGAGTGTCACCACCTCTTTTCTTTCCATTCGTGTTGTAAGAGACGAGTATAGCAACGAAATATGCAAGACAACATCACTGCAAAGAGAAGCAAAATATAAATTCTTTTTTAACGATTGGGTACCCCTCGGGCCTTCACCCACCGGAGTTTGCGGCAGGGTGGTGTGTCGGCCCAGAATAAGGCGCGCCCCTGGCGTCCATAGAGGATATTGGCGGTTACACGATGGTGTGTCGGAATCGGACCGACTAAAACCACACGGTGTGATCCGAGAACAGCTGTTATTATGACATCCAGACCCCCCCACCCCCCTAGCGCCTGCCTGCTAGCACGGACACCATCTGCCAGTTAATTCTCTATTTAGACGACGTACGGCACACACGGACTATGTTTTTTTTTTTTATACCACGACGGTGGCAAACAAGCATACGGCCCGCCTGATGGTAAGCGGCTACCGCAGCCTATGGACGCCTGCGACACCAGGGGCATCACGTGCGCGTTGCCGACCCTTCAAAAACCTATTAACCCCCTTCTTGAAGAACCCCATGCTGTAGTTCCCAGGGAAAACCGTGGCAGGGAGCTGTTCCGATGTTTCCTCGCGGCTGGACATTGTAGCGGATGAAGGGGAAAACCCGTCCCGTCCATCCGCAGCCACACTCAGGATGGCATGAGACGCTGGTAAGTGCACCTCCGCCGCCTAGCTCGCCGGCGGCGGGTTAAGTCCGAGTAGAGATCGTCCTTCTGGGTGGTCTTCATCCTTCTTCTACGAAATGACGACTTCGCAGAAGGTTATGACCGCGGTAAAACAACTATCGCTACCAGCCATTGAGCGTATGATGGCCGGTAGCTAGAGATCACTTCCAATAACTGTAGTGAGAGCCCCATGCTACGCCGCCGAAACGGAACAAAACGCTAGCGTGTGCTGAGCCGAGGTCTCACTGCAGTTGCAATGGTGACAGCGGGACTCAACTCCCTCCTAGCGATCGAATGCAGATACTTCCCGAAGCTACCGTGCCCGGAAAGGGCCTCCACAACGACAAAGCCAGCACGTGGAACTTCCAACTAGGACAACCAACGAGCCATCGTGGCTCGACGAGCGGCCTCACGCAACTTGCGTACCTCTTAGGGCGGCGGCCGTATGCCACTAACGGATGAAGGAAAAACCAAATCCTTTTTTTTTTTTTTTTTTTTAACGTGTGGAAACCCCCTCGGGCCGTCACCCCACCGGGGTTTACGGCGGGGTGGTGTGTCGGAATCGGACCGACTAAAACCACACGGTGTGCCACTCTGCGCCTGACATAGGAGGGATCCGGGAACAGCTGTTATTACGACATCCAGATCCCTCCTAGCGCCTGCCCACTACCTCGGGCACCATCTGCGGATAAACTCTCTATTTTAGGCGACGTACGGCACACGCGGACGTCGCCTCCTCGCGGCTGGCCATTGTAGCGGATGGAGGGGAAAACCCATCCCGTCCACCCGCGGCCACACTCAAGGCGGCATGAGGCGCTGGTATGCGCGCCTCCGCCGCCCGGCTCGCCGGCGGCGAATTGGGTCCGAGTGGATGTCGTCCTCCCGGGCCTTCTCCGCCGCCTCCTTCCGCGAAATTACGTCTTCGCAGAAGATTGCGACCGCGGTAAAACAACTGTCGCTACCGGCCATGGAGCGTATGACGGCCGGTAGCGAGAGATCTCCTCCAATAACTGCAGTGAGGACCCCACGCTGCGCAGCCCAGGCGGAACAAACCGCCAGCGTGTGCTGAGCCGAGCCCCCACTGCAGTCGCAGTGGTGACAGGCGGGACTCAATTCCCTCCCGGCGACCGAGTGCAGATACTTCCCGAAGCAACCGTGCCCGGAAAGGACCTGCGTCAGTCGGAAGGAAAGGGTCCCGTGCTGCCGCCCCGCCCACTCGGCGATGACCGGCTGGAGAGCCTCCACGGCGGCAAAGCCAGCACGTGGAGCCCCCAGCCGGGACGACCAACGAGCCATCGTGGCTCGACGAGCGGCCTCTCGCCACTCGCGTATCTCTTCGGGCGGGGGCCGCATGCCGCTACCCGCCCGGAAGTCAACCGTCCGCCGATAAACTTCGGCGAGCACTTACGCCTCCAAATCCCACGGGGGAGTTCCGGCCAAGGCGCACGCCGCCTCCGTCGATACGGTGCGGTAACCGCGTATGGCTCTAACCGCCAATATCCTCTGAGGGCGCCAGAGGCGAGCCCTATTCTGGGCGGTCAGAGCCGCCGCCCACACCGGCGCACCATACAGCGCCATTGACCGGACAACCCCCGTGTATAGCCGTCTCGTCGCGACGCTGGCTCCACCCAAATTCGGCAAAAGTCGCCCGAGGGCAGAGGCAGTGCCGACCAGCTTTGGAGAAAGCTGTCGGAAGTGCTCGTCGAAGAGCCACCTCCCGTCAAGGATCAGGCCCAGGTACTTCATCTGGGCCTGAACCGGTACGAGGACCGAATTGACTACGATAGAGGCGCCGGGTGGTGGACCACGACGGGGCCCATGGAACAAAAGGGCCTCCGTCTTATCTAGGGCCACCCGTAAACCCAGCGCCTCAATACGCCCGACCACCAAAGAGACTCCCGTGGTGGCCAAGCGCGCCGCCTCTTGAAAGTTCACTCCCCGGGCTGTGACCAATGTGTCATCTGCGTAACAAATTACGCCCAACCCGGGGGGAAGACGACCTCGGAGGGCCCAGTCGTATCCCATGTTCCACAGGAGTGGTCCGAGGACAGACCCCTGTGGAACACCGCACGACATGGGCCGCCGCCTCAGAACACCGTCACGGTCCTCGTACATGACGGTACGCTCCTCAAGATAGTCTGCCACAAGCCGCCTCAGGTACTCTGGCACCCCGTGGTAGTGGAGGGCTTCCCTGATGCAGCTAAATGGCAGACTATTAAAAGCGTTGGCGATGTCTAACGACACCGCCAACAGCACGCCACCACAGCTCACCGCCTCTTCGGTAACGGCCCTCAGGCGCAGCACAGCATCGACCGTCGAACGCCCCGCCCGAAAACCAAATTGGGCGTCCGACAGATCGGGGCCCACTTCGCAGAGGTGCCGGACGATGCGGGCAGAGAGTATCCGCTCAAACAGTTTACCCGCCTCGTCCAGCAACACGATGGGCCTATAGGCCGCCACCGATTCGGCTGGCCGTCCCGGCTTCCTCAATAGAACCAGCTTCCCGCTTTTCCAGCACTCAGGAAAGCGTCCAGACGCCAAGCTAGCGTCCAGGACCTCCCTGAGGCGGTCCGACATGTGTTCGAGGGCTCGGGCTAACACTCGGGCAGGTATCCCGTCCGACCCGGGGGCGGTGTTCTTAGAGCGGATCCGTAGAACAACCGCCCCTACCTCCGATTCCCTGACGGGCGGAACATTGACTTCGTTCACCCCGTCGTCTTCGACTATGAAGGCCATCGACGGGGGCGTGTGCTCCGCCCGCTGCTGGAAAAGGCCCTCGACCACTTCCCGCAGGAAGCTGGGCTGGAGTGTCTCTGTAAGGGGGGGGCCCGACGTGCGGAGCTTTTGTCGCGCCGCACGATAGGGGCGACCCCAGGGGTCACGATCGAGACCCTCCAGCATTTCCTTTCTCTTAATTTCTTTGGCGCGGCTGATGGCCAGCTTCAGAGTTTTCCGCGCCTCTCGGTACTCCTCATGAAGCTGGTCCTCCCCGCCTTCTTCGCGGTGTCGCCGCCGACTACGGGTGTAGGACCTCCGGGCACGAGTACAGGCTGCACGGAGGTCCGCCAACTCCTGGGACCACCAGTAAACCTCCTTCCGTGGAGGCCGGCAACCTCGGATGCGGGGCATGGCCGCATCACAGATTTGTGCAATCGCTTCGCAGAAGCGACCAGCCCCCACGTCGACCTCCTCGGTCGGGGCCCGCGGAGACAGCCAAGAGTGAATAATGGCCGCCTCCTCTAGTAGGTCCCTATTTAATTTGGCTACAGCCCACCGCGGAAAGCGAGAAGAACGCCGCGCCGCGTGACCCCTACTGGCGTCCTGGGACCGGGAGAGCTCAAATCGGATATAGAGATGGTCCGAGAGCGTCTCAACCTCTTCCAGGACACGCCAGTTCCTTACTCGTGCGGCGAGGGCAGGGGTAGCGAACGAAAGGTCCACTATCGACCCTCCCTGCTGTCGCACGCACGTGTTGGTGGAGCCCCTGTTTAGTAAACAGAGGCCCACCGAAGCCGCCCACTCCTCTACGGCCTCGCCCCTAGCGTCCGTCCTGGGGGAACCCCACGCAACGGACTTTGCGTTGAAGTCCCCCAGCACTAAGACGTGCCCAGACGTTAGACGCCGCATCGAGGTTTCCAAGTTGTTAAGGAAAACCTCGAAGTCGTTCAAACTCCGGTTGGGGGAGAAGTATACACCATATACAGTGATCCCCCCCCACTCGGCAGCAACATATCCAGTGCCCTTGTCTCTTAGCGACAAGGGCGGGGAATGAGCCGCCGTGGAGCCAACGACTGCCACGGAACCGTCCCGGTCACCCAACCAGTTTGGACGGGGAGGAACATAATAGGGTTCCGCGGCTACGGCAACACCGATCGACCACTGTGTCATGGTTTGCAGGAAAAGGTCCTGCGCCGCGGCACAGTGGTTCAGGTTCGTCTAGACTAGGAGGTTGGAGACTTGAGCCATTACTCGACCGTCTCTACAACCTCCTCCATGGGCGACGATATCGACGCACAAACGACGTCAGAAGCAGCCTGGGCCGACTGGCTAGCCTCTGACGCCTGCCGAGAATTGCGGGAAGGTTTACAGCCTCCCTGCCCAATCTGGTGATTGGCAGGCTTATTGTCCGCCGCACACACCGGGCAGTGAGGGGCGGCAGAGCACTCTGCCGCCTTGTGCCCCGGTCGACCGCAGCGGAAACATAACCCGCTGCAGTCGAAACAACTGACGCACTTGGCGCGTGTGTGCCCCGATGCTAGGCATTTGTAACACCTCATCGGTCTCGCCGCCAGGACTGTGATCCTAGCGCTCACGAAACCGATGAGCAGCCTGCCGGCGTCGCCCAACATTTTGGCCGACGCTACGGGACAGCTGACCCACACTGCGCCAAGCCCTCCTGGACCGGGGCGGATGGTGCCGACCCTAATGTTGTCCGCGTTGCAACCCGTCTTCTCTCTTACTGCAACGCGGACATCCTCGGTCGTTATGGAGTCGTCCAGGCCCGAAATGCGCAACTCTGCGCACTTAATAGGCCTGGCGATCTTAACACCATCCGTGGCCGCAAACATGCCCCGCAATTTCTCGGCAAACGTGTCTGCTGTCTTGGCACCTTCGGCTCCAGGGAACTCGAGAACTCGAGCTCCCGTCTGAGCTAGGCGCAGCCTGACACCTACCGTCCCGATGTCATTGGTGAGACCAGCCCGGGCCCTCTGAAAAATGGCAGCGTAAGACAGTCCGCCTTTAGCCGCCTCCGGTGAAACGGTGACCACCACCGCCGCAGTTTTGGGTACTTGAAGCTTGCGCGGCTTCTTCGTGGCGGTGACTACCACCGATGGCGACTGCGGGGCAGAGGCTGCCTTTTGAGCAGCCTTTTTACCCCGCTTTCGGGATTTCTTTGTCCCCTCGACTACCTGCCAACCATCCGTGGAAGGGGCAGATATGGAGGGAACAGACGTGGAGGTGCCAGGTACAGCGGCTGGAGTGGGGAGCGGAGGAAATTCCGCTCTAGACTTGGCCGCCGTTTTGGGCCCTGACCTCTGTGCATCCGTCTTAGCTACTACTTTAGCCGCCTGTAGTGTCCTCGACGCGGCCGCAGGAACAGCAGACACCGACGCCGCAGGAACAGCAGACACCGACACCGCAGGAACAGCAGACACCGACGCCGTCGCCGCATAGGACACACGACCGCCCACAACGGGAAGCGCCGATGTGGCCTTTGGTCTATGTGCCGCGAGCGGCGGTCGGACGACAGGGGCTGGAGGTAGTCTCGCCTCCAAGCCAGCGAGACGTCCGTCCATCATGCGCCACACTGCATCTGTGATTTGGCGCAGGTGGGCATCAGCGATGGTACCGGGATTGACAAGGGCAAGCGACTGAGACGGGCTTTCTCGCTCAGGGCGATCCGCCCGAAATTGGGCAAACTGCGCGCTCAGTTCAGCCACCTCCCGTGTGAGATGGTCGTTGGCCGCTTGGAGACGAGCCACGTCCCCAATAAGGGTCTCAACGACCCCCGCAACTGCAGAAGAGGAGTCCTTAAGGGCCTTTACAAAAGCACCCTTAAGGTTACTCGACTTAGTGGCTACCTTGTGGATGATAGTCACCGCTGCTTTCGCTCTCTCTTGCATGGACGATGGCGTTTGGGACACAGAATCCCCTGCCATCGGCTCCTTGATCTTAAGCAAGAGATCTGCGATCTCCTCCTCTGCAAGTGCTTCGCCGTCCGCCCTAACCCGCCTATAGGCTTCCGCCTTACAGAAGACGGAGCCTGACGGGATCGAGACCGAAGTTCGCGACCTTTCTTCTACGGCTGCTGGCGACTTTAGGAGGCAACATCTCCTGGGACGTGTCGCTCTCCTCGTCCCTGGAGCGCCCGCGTTTTCGGGAGTCGCACAGCTCCGCTTCCATCGGGTTACCTCCCGTGCCATCCGACGAACATGTCGATCTGGAACGCAATCGTTCCGATGTTCTGCGGCTCCCAGCAGTCATAATGACTTCTGGGAGCCTCATCGACATAGGCGTCCCAACCGATGCGTCCTTTAAATTGGACGAGAAGTCGTCCAATCTTATGCTTTTTTCCTTCTGCTCCTTTTTCTCCTTCTCTCCTTCTATATTTATTTTTTTGTTTTTATTTTGAGATTCCATGTTAGACCCACGAGTGGGGGAGAACTACAGGTCGACCCGGGCAGAGATCCCCCAATACCCGGGCAAGCGTACATTTATGCCCAACCGAGGGGTCCGCAGGTGCCCCGGCTGGGAGTGCGCTTACGACTGAACAACCCATCAGCCATGCATCCCCTGGTCACGCACCAGAACACGGGATTCGGGGTAATTTTTTATAGAGGTTTTCTTCCTCGCAGTCCGGGCGGCTAAGCCAAGACCCTCGCCCCCGCTTGGAGTCGCAAGACTCCAACTCGGGACTACGATATGTCGACGGCGGCAGGGAGACTACGTCTCCTGATGCCTACTCGGTGGCAGTGTGAGTGCACGCCGAGCCCGTCCTACTTTTTCCACCGCTGAGCGGAGGAACTCCGACCCTAGCAAGGGTCCCACCATCGTGATTTTTTACCGAGGTTTTCCTCCTCAATGCTCCGAAGAGCGAAGAACCAACAGAGGATCCGACAGACACGCCCGCTCTGTTGGACCATCTCTCGGCCGAATTGCCGAAGAAAATGGCTTCCTCTTCGTGCTAGAATATTAGCCGCTGGCACTGATGAACAACACCATCGCCAACGTTTCCAGGGTGCACCACGTGGAGGTTTTCTAGCCCAGCACCCCAAGGAAAAACCAAATCCTTTTTTTTTTTTTTTTTTTTTAACGTGTGGAAACCCCCTCGGGCCGTCACCCCACCGGGGTTTACGGCGGGGTGGTGTGTCGGAATCGGACCGACTAAAACCACACGGTGTGCCACTCTGCGCCTGACATAGGAGGGATCCGGGAACAGCTGTTATTACGACATCCAGATCCCTCCTAGCGCCTGCCCACTACCTCGGGCACCATCTGCGGATAAACTCTCTATTTTAGGCGACGTACGGCACACGCGGACGTCGCCTCCTCGCGGCTGGCCATTGTAGCGGATGGATGGGAAAACCCATCCCGTCCACCCGCGGCCACACTCAAGGCGGCATGAGGCGCTGGTATGCGCGCCTCCGCCGCCCGGCTCGCCGGCGGCGAATTGGGTCCGAGTAGATGTCGTCCTCCCGGGCCTTCTCCGCCGCCTCCTTCCGCGAAATTACGTCTTCGCAGAAGATTGCGACCGCGGTAAAACAACTGTCGCTACCGGCCATGGAGCGTATGACGGCCGGTAGCGAGAGATCTCCTCCAATAACTGCAGTGAGGACCCCACGCTGCGCAGCCCAGGCGGAACAAACCGCCAGCGTGTGCTGAGCCGAGCCCCCACTGCAGTCGCAGTGGTGACAGGCGGGACTCAATTCCCTCCCGGCGACCGAGTGCAGATACTTCCCGAAGCAACCGTGCCCGGAAAGGACCTGCGTCAGTCGGAAGGAAAGGGTCCCGTGCTGCCGCCCCGCCCACTCGGCGATGACCGGCTGGAGAGCCTCCACGGCGGCAAAGCCAGCACGTGGAGCCCCCAGCCGGGACGACCAACGAGCCATCGTGGCTCGACGAGCGGCCTCTCGCCACTCGCGTATCTCTTCGGGCGGGGGCCGCATGCCGCTACCCGCCCGGAAGTCAACCGTCCGCCGATAAACTTCGGCGAGCACTTACGCCTCCAAATCCCACGGGGGAGTTCCGGCCAAGGCGCACGCCGCCTCCGTCGATACGGTGCGGTAACCGCGTATGGCTCTAACCGCCAATATCCTCTGAGGGCGCCAGAGGCGAGCCCTATTTTGGGCGGTCAGAGCCGCCGCCCACACCGGCGCACCATACAGCGCCATTGACCGGACAACCCCCGTGTATAGCCGTCTCGTCGCGACGCTGGCTCCACCCAAATTCGGCAAAAGTCGCCCGAGGGCAGAGGCAGTGCCGACCAGCTTTGGAGAAAGCTGTCGGAAGTGCTCGTCGAAGAGCCACCTGCCGTCGAGGATTAGGCCCAGATACTTCATCTGGGCCTTAATCGGTACGAGGACCGAATTGACAACGATAGAGGCACCGGGGGGTGGACCACGACGGGGCCCATGATACAAAAGGGCTTCCGTCTTATCTAGGGCCACCCGTAAACCCAGCGCCTCAATGCGCCCGACCACCAAAGAGACTCCCACGGTGGCCAGACGCGCCGCCTCTTGAAAGTTCGCCCCCCGGGCCGTGACCAATGTGTCATCGGCGTAACAAATTACGCCCAGCCCGGGGGGAAGACGACCTCGAAGGGCCCAGTCGTATCCCATATTCCACAGGAGTGGTCCGAGGACGGAGCCCTGTGGAACACCGCACGACATGGGCCGCCGCCTCAGAAAGGAAAAACCAAATACTTTTTTTTTTTTTTTTTTAACGTGTGGAAACCCCCACGGGCCGTCACCCCACCGGGGTTTACGGCGGGGCGGTGTGTCGGAATCGGACCGACTAAAACCACACGGTGTGCCACTCTGCGCCTGAGACAGAAGGGATCCGGGAACCGCTGCTATTACGACATCCAGATCCCTCCTAGCGCCTGCCCGCCAAAGCGGGCACCATCTGCGGATAAACTCTCTACATAGGCGACGTACGGCACACGCGGACCTCGCCTCCTCGCGGCTGGCCATTATAGCGGGTGGAGGGGAAAACCCGTCCCGTCCACCCGCGGCCACACTCAAGGCGGCATGAGGCGCTGGTATGCGCGCCTCCGCCGCCCGGCTCGCCGGCGGCGAATTGGGTCCGAGTGGATATCGTCCTCCCGGGCCTTCTCCGCCGCCTCCTTTCGCGAAATTACGTCTTCGCAGAAGGTTGCGACCGCGGTAAAACAACTGTCGCTACCGGCCATGGAGCGTATGACGGCCGGTAGCGAGAGATCTCCTCCAATAACTGCAGTGAGGACCCCACGCTGCGCCGCCCAGGCGGAACAAACCGCTAGCGTGTGCTGAGCCGAGTCCTCACTGCAGTCGCAGTGGTAACAGGCGGGACTCAATTCCCTCCTGGCGACCGAGTGCAGATACTTCCCGAAGCAACCATGCCCGGAAAGGACCTGCGTCAGTCGGAAGGAAAGGGTCCCGTGCTGCCGTCCTGCCCACTCGGTGATGACCGGCTGGAGAGCCTCCACGAGGGCAAAGCCAGCACGTGGAGTCTCCAACCGGAATGACCAACGAGCCATCGTGGCTCGACGAGCGGCCTCACGCCACTCGCGTATTTCCTCGGGCGGGGGCCGTATGCCGCTACCCGCCCGGAAGTCAGCCGTCCGCCGATAAACTTCGGCGAGCACTTCCGCCTCCAAATCCCACGGGGGAGTTCCGGCCAGGGCGCACGCCGCCTCCGTCGATACGGTGCGGTAACCGCGTATGGCTCTAACCGCCAATATCCTCTGAGGGCGCCAGAGACGAGCCCTATTCTGGGCGGTCAGAGCCGCCGCCCACACCGGTGCACCATACAGCGCCATTGATCGAACAACCCCCGTGTATAACCGTCTCGTCGCGACGCTGGCTCCACCCAAATTGGGCAGAAGTCGCCCAAGAGCAGAAGCAGCGCCGTACAGCTTTGGAGTAAGCTGTCGGAAGTGCTCGTCGAAGAGCCACCTGCCGTCGAGGATTAGGCCCAGATACTTCATCTGGGCCTTAATCGGTACGAGGACCGAATTGACAACGATAGAGGCACCGGGGGGTGGACCACGACGGGGCCCATGAAACAAAAGGGCTTCCGTCTTATCTAGGGCCACCCGTAAACCCAGCGCCTCAATGCGCCCGACCACCAAAGAGACTCCCACGGTGGCCAGACGCGCCGCCTCTTGAAAGTTCGCCCCCCGGGCCGTGACCAATGTATCATCGGCGTAACAAATTACGCCCAGCCCGGGGGGAAGACGACCTCGAAGGGCCCAGTCGTATCCCATATTCCACAGGAGTGGTCCGAGGACAGACCCCTGTGGAACACCGCACGACATGGGCCGCCGCCTCAGAATACCATCTCGGTCCTCGTACACGACGGTACGCTCCTCAAGATAGTCTGCCACAAGCCGCCTCAGGTACTCGGGCACCCCGTGGTAGTGGAATGCTTCCCTGATGCAGCTAAATGGCAGACTATTAAATGCGTTGGCGATGTCCAACGACACCGCCAACAGCACGCCGCCACAGCTCACCGCCTCTTCGGTAATGGCCCTCAGGCGCAGCACAGCATCGACCGTCGAACGCCCCGCCCGAAAACCAAATTGGGCGTCCGACAGATCGGGGCCCACCTCGCAGAGGTGCCGGACGATGCGGGCAGAGAGTATCCTCTCAAACAGTTTACCCGCCTCGTCCAGCAACACAATGGGCCTATAGGCCGCCACCGAATCGGTAAGCCGTCCCGGCTTCCTTAATAGGACCAGCTTCCCGCTTTTCCAGCACTCAGGGAAGCGTCCGGACGACAAGCTAGCGTCCAAGACCTCCCTGAGGCGGTCCGACATGTGGTCGAGGGATCGTGCCAATACTCGGGCAGGTATCCCATCTGGCCCAGGGGCGGTGTTCTTAGAGCGAATCCGTAGAACAACTGCCCCCAGCTCCGATTCCCTAACGGGCGGAATATTGTCCTCGTTCCCCCCGTCGTCTCTGGCCATGAAGACCATCGACGGGGGTGTGTGATCCACCCGCTGCGGGAAAAGGCCCTCGACCACATCCCGCAGGAAGCTGGGCTGGAGTGTCTCTGTAAGGGGGGGGCCCGACGTGCGGAGCTTTTGTCGCGCCGCACGATAAGGGCGACCCCAGGGGTCACGATCGAGACCCTCCAGCATCTCCTTACGCTTAATTTCCTTGGCGCGGCTGATGGCCAGCTTCAGAGTTTTCCGCGCCTCTCGGTACTCCTCATGAAGCTGGTCTTCCCCGCCCTCTTCGCGGTGTCGCCGCCAACCACGAGTGTAGGACCTCCGGGCACGAGTACAGGCCGCGCGGAGGTCCGCCAACTCCTGGGACCACCAGTAAACTTCCCTCCGTGGAGGCCGACAACCTCGTATGCGGGGCATGGCCGCATCGCAGATTTGCGTAATCGCATCGCGGAAACGACCAGCCCCCATGTCGACCTCCTCGATGGGAGCCTGCGGAGACAGCCAAGAGTGAATAATGGTTGCCTCCTCCAGTAGGTCCCTATTCAGTTTGGCTATAGCCCACCGCGGAAAGCGAGAAGAACGCCGCGCCGCGTGACCCCTACTGGGGCCCTGGGAGCGGGAGAGCTCAAATCGGATATAGAGATGATCCGAGAGCGTCTCAACCTCTTCCAGGACACGCCAGTTCCTTACTCGTGCGGCGAGGGCAGGGGTAGCGAACGAAAGGTCCACTATCGACCCTCCCTGCTGTCGCACGCACGTGTTGGTGGAGCCCCTGTTTAGTAAACAGAGGCCCACCGAGGCCGCCCACTCCTCTACGGCCTCGCCCCTAGCGTCCGTCCTGGGAGAACCCCACGCAATGGACTTTGCGTTGAAGTCCCCCAGCACTAAGACGTGCCCAGACGTTAGACGCCGCATCGAGGTTTCCAAGTTGTTAAGGAAAACCTCGAAGTCGTTCAAACTCCGGTTGGGGGAGAAGTATACACCATATACAGTGATCCCCCCCCACTCGGCAGCAACATATCCAGTGCCCTTGTCTCTTAGCGACAAGGGCGGTGAATGAGCCGCCGTGGAGCCGACGACTGCCACGGAACCGTCCCGGTCACCCAACCAGTTTGGACGGGGAGGAACATAATAGGGTTCCGCGGCTACGGCAACACCGATCGACCACTGTGCCATGGTTTGCAGAAAAAGGTCCTGCGCCGCGGCATAGTGGTTCAGGTTAGTCTGGACAAGGAGGTTGGAGACTTGGGCCATTACTCGACCGTCTCTACAGCCTCCTCCATGGGCGACGGTATAGACGCACGAACGACGTCAGAAGCAGCCTGGGCCGACTGGCTAGCCCCTGACGCCTGCCGAGAACTGCGGGGAGGTTTGCAACCCCCCTGCCCAATCTGGTGATTGGCGGGTTTGTTACCCGCCGCACACGCGGGGCAGTGAGGGGCAGCAGAACAATCTGCCGCCTTGTGCCCCGGTCGACCGCAGCGGAAACATAATCCGCTGCAGTCGAAACAACTGACGCACTTGGCGCGTGTGTGCCCCGATGCCAGGCATTTGTAACACCTCATCGGTCTCGCCGCCAGGACTGTGATCCTAGCGCTCACGAAACCGATGAGCAGCCTGCCGGCGTCGCCCAACATTTTGGCCGACGCTACGGGACAGCTGACCCACACTGCGCCAAGTCCTCCTGGACCGGGGCGGATGGTGCCGACCCTAATGTTGTCCGTGTTGCAACCCGTCTTCTCTCTTACTGCAACACGGACATCCTCGGCCGTTATGGAGTCGTCCAGGCCCGAAATGCGCAATTCTGCGCACTTGGTGGGCCTGGCGATCTTGACACCATCAGTGGCTGTAAAAATTCCCCGCAGCTTCTCGGCGAAAGAGTCCGCCGTCTTAGCACCTTCAGCCCCAGGGAACTCGAGGACTCGAGCTCCCGTCTGGGCGAGGCGCATTCTAACTCCCACCGTCCCGAAGTCGTGTGCGAGACTGTCCCGGGCCTTTTTAAAGATAGCCGCATAGGACAGCCCACCATCAGCCGCCCCCGGTGACATGGTGACCACCACTGCCGCGGTTTTGGGCGCTTGCAGTTTGCGCGGCTTCTTTGCGGTGGCCACTGCCACCGATGGCGACTGCGGGGTAGAGGCTGCTATTTGTGCAGCCTTCTTACCCCGCTTTCGGGACTTCTTAGCCCCCCCGACTACCCGCCAACCATCCGTGGAAGGGGCAGATGTGGAGGGAGCACTTGTTGAGGTGCCAGATACAGCGGTTGGAGTGGGGAGCGGAGGGAACTCCGCCCCAGCCTTTGCCGCTGTTTTGGGCCCTGGCCTCGGTGCGGGCGTCCGGGCTGTTGCCTTGGCCGCCTGCCGTGCCCTCGGAGCAGTTGCAGGAGCAGCAGAAACTGCTGCCGCCGCCGCGTAGGACACGCGACCGGTCGCAACGGGAAGCGATGCTGACACCGATGCAACCTTCGCTTTATGGCCCGCAAGCGGCGGCCGGACAACAGGAGCTGGCGGTAGCCTTGCCTCCAGGCCAGCCAGACGCCCGTCCATCATGCGCCATACTGCATCGGTTATATGGCGCAGATGGGCATCAGGAATGCCACCGAGGCTGGAAGAGGGGGCAGGCTGAGACGGGGACGTGACCGGATCCTCTGTCGGGCGATGCGCCCGGAATTGGGCGAACTGAGCGCTGAGCTCAGCCACTTGCCCCGTCAGGCGATCGTTGGCCGCCTGGAGCCGAGCCACGTCCCCGATGAGGGTATCCACGACCCCCGCAATAGCGGAAGAGGAGTCCTTAAGGGCTTTCACAAAAGAGCCCTTAAGGTTACTCGACTTGGTGGCCACTTTGTGAATGATGGCCACCGCCGCATTCGCTCTCTCCTGCATAGACGATGGTGTTTGAGGAACTGAATCCCCCACCATCGGCTCCTTTATTTTTAGCAGGAAATCCGCAATCTCCTCCTCCGCCAAAATTTCGCCGTCTGCCCTGACCCGTCTATAGGCTTCCGCCTTGCAGAAGACGGAGCCTGACGGGGCCGAGATCGGGGTTCGTGACCTCCCTCTGCGGCTGCTTGCTACCTTAGGAGGTAGCATCTCCTGGGATGTATCGCTTTCGTCATCCCTGGAGCGTCCGCGTTTTCGGCTGTCACACAGCTCCGTCTCCATGAAGTCCAGCACGTCGGTCCTCGCACTGAAGCTTCCGCTCGTGGTAGATCTGGAGCGTAATCGCTCCGATGTTCTTCGGCTCCCAGCAGCTATAATGGCTTCTGGGAGCCCCACCGAGATAGGCGTTTCAACCATTACGTCTTCCTTATTAGACGAATGTTCGCCCGCCCTTGCATTTCCCTCCTTCGTACTCTCCTTCTTCTTCTGTCCTTCCTTTTTATTAATATTTATTTGTAAAGATTCCATGTTAGACCCACGAGAGGGGGAGAACTAAAGGTCGACCCGGGCAGAGATCCCCCAATACCCGGGCAAGCGTAGATTTATGCCCAACCGAGGGGTCCGCAGGTGCCTCGGCTGGGAGTGCGCTTACGACTGAACGACCCATCAGCCATGCATCCCCTGGTCACGCACCAGAACACGGGATTCGGGGTAATTTTTTATAGAGGTTTTCTTCCTCGCAGTCCGGGCGGCTAAGCCAAGACCCTCGCCCCCGATTGGAGTCGCGAGACTCCAACTCGGGACTACGATATGTCGACGGCGGCACGGAGACTACGTCTCCTGATGCCTGCTCGGTGGCAGTGTAAGTGCACACCGAGCCCGTCTTACTTTTCCACCGCTGAACGGAGGAACACCGACCCTTGAAAGGGTCCCACCATCATGATTTTTTACCGAGGTTTTCCTCCTCAATGCTCCGAAGAGCGAAGAACCAACAGAGGATCCGACAGACACGCCCGCTCTGTTGGACCAAGTCTCGGCCGAATTGCCGAAAATGGCTTCCTCTTCGTGCTAGAATATTAGCCGTTGGCAGTGATGAACAACACCATCGCCAACGTTTCCAGGGTGCACCACGTGGAGGTTTTCTAGCCCAGCACCCCAGGAAAAACCAAATCCTATGCCAACCCCTCTGGCCAGAGTAGTACTGTAGGCTAAAACATCCTTGCTAAGGGAAATCTATGTCCAGTAGTGGACTGTTAAAGGTTGTCGATGATGATTAATGTTTTTATTTTTACCTTTTTATTTTATTTTTATCTATTTTAGTTGTGTTTCTTTCCTTGTAGTCTTTTTTCTTGGGCATACCCGAGCCAGTCAGTTCGATGCCGACATAACACTTCACAATAATTAATAACAAAGATAGATTGAAATAGATATATTTGTGAGAATACACATAGTACAATAGATATTAATGTTAGGCTACCATACGTTTTAATTATAAAATGTATCATTTTAACATCAGAACAATTGTAAGAAATTCTTTTAATGTATTATGGTTTTCAAAAAAAGATAAATATAGTAAATTATTTACTTATCAGTCGGTTATAATTAGACTTTATCTTGTATCAAAATATTGCCAAACAGACAACCTTGTATCCTCATTGCGTGCTATCATATATGTACTTATTCCTATTAATGCTTTTTAAAATTAAGATTACGGGGTACCTTTATCAATATTTGTTTAAAACTGCAGAATGAGGGAATCAAACATACAGGTCACCTTTATTTTTATATCTGCGGGTATCAGCGAAGCGTAAAATAAATCAATCATTCATCAATTCATTTAATGACACAACTATGAATTACACAGCATTTAGAAATAGGCTTATTATATTTAAAATACAATATTGTTTTATCGATTTCCATTATAGAACTTCTAACTTACCATCCAAACGATGTGTCCCAAAGGATCCATTAGAAAGGCAATAATTCCAAGATGATTTTAGGCCAATAGAAAAAAATAAAAATAAAATATTGCTTATCCGCTAAGAAAAAATAAAAAAGTTAACAAATAACAAAATAATCAATTCCCTTTTATGTAACACATAATTGAAATGTTTTTAACGTAATAGCACACGCCGGGTATCCACTAGAGATAACTGCCACGTTGGTTTAACGGTGAGCGTACGTTACTGTCGATGAACAGATCTCGGATTCCATTCTCGGGTCCTGTCATAAAGAGTTTTTGTGGTAACAAAAATACTGAGTAACCACCCGAAGTTTGAAAATAAGAATCTTGACCCCCACGCCTCAGAGAGCAAGCAAAACCGTCGGTCCTGCGCCTAATCTTTCCCCAGTCGTGTTGGATAATCATTCCATCGGATTGTGATAATGAGAGAATAGAGAGTACATCTGTGTTTGCGTACACAATTGTGTACTATTTGAGAGTTGAGACTGGCTAGGATTACATTATCATCAAATATTTTTACACATTCTACAGCTAATAAGATTGGCATGCTTAGGATTGAAGTGCAGGACATACCTCACCGATACCGTTTCTATAAAAACTTAACCCTCTTCACTAATAGTAAGTGTTAATGAAACCGAAATCATAAAATAATCATACCTTTTCTAATGAAATAAAATCCAACGAATGCCAAAACGCTAGTATTTTATTTTACGCATGATGTTGTTTTTTTATTTTTGAAACATAAAAAAATAAAGCAATACTCGTTAAAATAACAACCGATAAAAATAATTCCCATCAATACTAACGAGAAACTGTATGGATGCACGTCTGCCGCGGTTACCATGACAGCTCACGACGACACAGCAACGAAGAGGGTAGCCAACAAACCCGCCCCACAACGTGTCCCGACCGATTACTTACACTTCAATGACTCTATCCCAATATCGCTGAGGTATATCAACATTATAACAAAATTCTAAATATACCAATATGGTACGCTGATCAAGCATGAAATTAAGGGATGATAGCGTTTACTTCATAGTGTAAATATGATAAATGATTATAAAATTTGATCCCGAGTCAAAAGTCTGAATGTGGGTCATGTGTACAATCATACGAAAAACTGTTTTGTGTAGTCTGTTTCTGGAATCCATTTGTCATTTTAATACAAATGTCACATATAGTGTAACTAAGATTGTTTTTATTATATTGTTTTATGGATAACTCAGTTATTCTCATTTATGTTATAAATAACGAAGGTTGTTAGAAATGGGTCGTGCGTGAGTTGCTACGATTTATAATACTGAGCACTGAAGCAACTGAAATTTCTTTTTACAAGCTGATAAAAAAGATGTTACATTTATCTAATTCGTATTAATATTATTCTTATTTTAAAATTTAGTTTTACTATTTTGATTATGTGAACTCTAATAATTAATAGTGATAGTAAAAAAATCTGGTCTCGGAATAAAATAAAAGAATCAAGTTTCTGTTAAATTAATATAACTAAGTCACTCTGAAAACCGATTGAGTTTGAGATTACTGTAACCTCAGGTTACTGAATAGATTAATGTCTGCTTATTGCAAAGTCAATAACCTAAAAAGAACTCGTGTAAGAACCATAGTTATGATTACTAACACTCACACAGCATAATGCGTATATTGTAAATTTTCTTTGCCACCTGAAATATCCAGCACCACATGTGTTTGTAACTCACTGTTCTTATTAAAGGCATAAAATGTTGTTTTTACTCATACGTACATATTTTCTACTTTCAAAAAGAGGTAGAATAAATACCTAGAAGCGGTCCTTAGCTTCAGTTTGATTTTATTACGATCATTATTTTTACGTCGATGGTGACTGGTTTTTATGCCTTTAGCCGTAAAATTATATCATAATGGACCGTATCATTTACATATGTACCGGAAAACTTCATAGTAAAAGGTTTTACCGTAACTTCTGAACCGTTTTCGGTCAGTCATTGGGCTTATGATTACCGTTTTCTAAACCAACTTTTGATAGGACTTAGACTCAAAGAATAAAAGATAAATTTAAATACTCATTTCAGTAAAGCAAATTCAGTAAAACTGTTCACGAATGGAACTAGTATGTACTTCATGCTAGCTATCTATGCTAAACCTAAAGTAGAATAAAGAAAAATTTGGTGTTTAAACAGTTTTGAACGCAATGCTACCGCTTTCTTTTTTAATAATGGAAAAGAATATATACCTTTAACTATTTGCTTATCTCTCTATCCTAGAGATAGAGTAATCGTCACACTTGCGAAACATTAGTTGCCTGATCTTGGAATCTTCATTCCCCATCTTTAGCGAACGAACGTCTAACGATAGCAACTTGAAATCTCAGAAGGTACTTAAAATTTACATAAAGTTTGGCCTCAATTTTGTGTTTATCATTACTACAATACAATATTACTTTTTTTTTATAATTTTGATCTTAAGGGTGGAATGTATTATTCAAAGAGGATTATAAACATTTCAGCTTTGGGTACACACATATAAAGTATATGGAAGGAATAATATACAATTTAAAGAATAAAATGGTTAAGTAATTAGTTTCAAAGACCGGAATGTTAAGTTTTACAAAAGTGTCAATTTTCACAAATACAATGTTTCTCATCCATCATTTTTATTAATCATCATATTACTTAAATCAATTTAGAACGCCTGTTAGCTTTTTGATGACAAACCTGCAAGTAAACAAACATAAACGAAGTCGATTTATGATTAGCCTGATCGCATTGAGTCGTATGACAGTAACAGATAGGGTCCTACTAGCTATTTTAATAAAATCAATGTTGCCACTTGAACATCATTAATTCCATGATTGAAATCAATTTTTTTCAATTTATTAAAAATAAAAATCTTCGTGGCATCCTTAGGTTCTGTACATCTTTTAAATTATATTTTTTTAGTTTATAATTTATATCTTTAATGTGTTTTTAACAACAGAAAAGAATGACACTTAAATTGTACAGTATGGATTTTATCATGATTTAAAGAATTAATGTATAACTATAGAAATATAGTAATATAATATTGACATAGAAAGTCAATTTAAAAATAAGAGGTAATTACTTTTCAATGAAATTAATTGGCAACACTTGTTATCTTCCTGGTACTTTTTCTTTCTGTTAAAATGCTGCAATCATATTTGGATAAATGAACTCTTGTCGCTATCAATAAAAATACAATGAGATGATTATTTTTTCAATAAAAGTAAATGGTTGCATTGCTAAATATGAAGTTCTGAGCTACTAAACAAAAAAATACGATCTAAAGGGTTCTTTCTTGAAGTGGGTTAAAATTATAATACATTTTCACATTTTGCTTCTCAAATAAGCTTATTTTTGCTGTCTATACAGAAACCCGTACACCAGAGCTTACATTGCAATATTCGAACTGAATTTCCATTCTGGGAATAGAAACATAGATTGCTGGTATTAGTAGCTTATCGTCGGACGCAGCAACCCAACCGAATAGAATCGGTTACTGCGAACATTGCTTCGACAGACAGAACTTGCGAATGTGTTACGTATAAATTCGATACGATATTGCCAAATAACCTAAATAATACAATATGAGCCGGGTGTTTGTTAGACACTTTAGGACACATTCCAAATCTATTGCAATATTGAAACTCCTTGTTGGTTCGATCTGAAATGAAATGTTTATTTTTTCAATGGTTTGTTTAAAAAAAATAAGTAAGGATTTTCTGTATATTTTGTAATTTTGTATTGTGTTGTTTAAGTTGAGGCAAAGATAAAGATGACCACCATTTTTACCAAACATAAATATTATTTTATAAATGTACTATAGTTCCATCCCAAAAACTATACTCTTGCGTTATCTTTACAAACGACATATCTTATAAAATTATTAAGACACATTCAAAAGATTTGGCACGTACGTACAAAAGTATAAAGTCGTTACATACTCGTATGTAGATAGTGCACTGTTTTCATATTATTGACTCATAATAAATAAAATGGCTACCTATTAATTAAATGTCAATCAGAATCAACTCTAGGTCATACTTATTTATTCTACGAGTATGTTCTACACTACAGAAACTCTTTTTTTACAAATTAGTGCCTATTTATAAATTAGAGCTACAATATATTCAAAAATATATAAATAAATATTTTACCTTCATTAGTTAATACATTTTACTGAAAACAGAAAATTGTAAAAAAGTTAACCTCCAATTATTTCCTCGGTCACCAATCATCTATCAATTAATCTGTTAATCGCCGAAAAGATAACATTTTACAGTCTTTGTAGGTAGAAATCATCTGTTATACGCTGAGTCACGGGGTCGTCGCCCTGTAGACAAAGAATAACAATTGTCTGAGGGAGTAGGCGATAAATCAACCGCGTCATAAATATAAGGGAGAGTTTCTCAGTAAGTGTCGCATTTTCCAACTCATAACGTGGGCCTAATGCAGTCTGAGGAACTCCCGCGTCTCTGTAAGGTATCTCCGATTGCCATACAAGTTTAGGGGATTTGTACCGTATTTTTAGGAGGACGGTTCGTGGTCGCTTTTAAAAGAGGTTTCATTTTATTGATTAATAGAATATAATATTGTAATATGGGGTTTTCTTAATAATTTAATCAATTAAGTTATAACATAAAGGTGTGAAGTTATCGGTAATCCTCAGAATGGTTTTCTTTTTTAAGAAACGTGGAAATAAAACCAAGCCAGCAGTGAAAATTCTATCTTGGTATAAATTTTCAATTACTACGGCCATGTTTCCGTTCACAAATTCCTTTTAGTTAAACTCTTAGCTATTACCTACAAGGCCACATTGTTTTTATTACAATTTACTGCTAATAATCAGTAATTCCATTACCATTTGGTTTACTCATGGTTTTTTGGTTCAAATCGGATTGAAAAAAAATTAGACATCGGTGTTTTCTTTTTAAACAGTTGGCAGAAAGGTATTCTACCTAAATTGATTGATGTATAATTATTATATTTGAAATTGAACTATATGAAAACATAATCTCAATAAACTGTATTTTATATTAAAGTTAACACTATCACAAAAGAGAAAACTCAAATGTAGCTTATGGGCTAAATTAATAAATAAAATAAAAATGTTAAATTAATTTGTCTTAATTTTAATGAAATTGTAAATACAGCAACCGTATTTTAATATAAAATTTACCTCCTGGAAGATCACCCAGTAGCTACCAAATGTGATGCACTCTCGAGAACAGCGATCTTAATAATTCTTGGTTCTCGTACATAGTTTACAAAACCATGATGTCTAGAGATGAGCATTTCCGATATTCTGGTGAAAGGAAGGTATATCGATATTTATATACATTTTATGGTACCTTGAACGATACACACATAAGTGTATTTCATTTACATAATGAATTTACTACATTTTTATATAATAGCTACATCTTATTTCACATATTAGTGGAGTAGAGTCTATTTTTATTAGCCGCATACTTAAAAGTACATCATTCTTTAACATTTTTCTGAAACAGTATACTAAGAGATGAGGTAATTGGCCAGATAGATTGGAGTGTCAATTATAGCTATTATTGTGCGTTCCAACTATAAAAATAATTAGATATTTTATGATTCATAGACAATAAAATAAATACGCAAGGCAAGCCATGACTACAACCAGACCATGGTTAACAAACAAGTTAGTCTAAACAATACTCGTATTTACTAGGTAGTAGAGCCACGCTGATTTCAGCACGAGTGGGCCGGCTCGACCGGGGCAGTACTACCCTCCCACAGAAGTTCAATCCTAAGCGCCAGCATCCGTGTTGTCGTGTTTCGTTGGAGAGTGTGAGACCGGAGCCCCATTGATGCAGGGGTGACAATTATCGTGGTAACTGTGTAAGTCTTACACTGTCACGATGACTGTCACACCTTTTACGTTTCCAAGCGGGGTGTGAAAAAGCATCTCGATTGGCCGCCATAGTGTGGGTCACCATACTGCATTGTCTGCATTTGCAATGAGTATGGTGACCACAACTCTTGGATTCTATTCATGCTTTCCATCAGGCAGAGTAGATTCACTTTGGCAGGCTCTACATATAGATATACTTGAAGTTGAACGCTAATTACGAGCAAACGAGCAGAGACATCGCTTGCAACATGAACAAAGTTATTTATTTCGGCAGTTACCTTGTTATGTGGTCGTGTATTACGGTTAAAACTCATAATAACGCAACAATTACTTCATCAACAGTATATAGTCCACTGCTGGACATAGACTACTCCTTAGAAAAGAGCTTTTAGCTTAAAATGCCACGTCATCGCTCCTGCGTATGTGTAGCAAATAGTCATAGAGTTCTTTTTATTTCAATAAGACCAAGCATCTATTTCCTTTTCAATAACATATATAAAAAATCGTCAGTTAATAAAACGTAATAGTATTAGGCCCAGAAAGTAAAAATGCATATTTATGTATAAAATTATTTAAACTTGCTGCAAACATATTGCACAAGGCGAACTTGCGTTTTCTTCCTGCCAAACTTTAGGGTGTTGCAAAGCTGTTTGCGGCAGGAATATTTTTATAAGTTTTCACTCATAGTGACTTTATCCTGAAAACATGGTACATTTCTTAATACTAATAGCTATTGCCAGCAGCGTCACTCGTACGATTCTTTCTTATTTGTGTTTCTTTGAAAATGATGAATTTCTTTACAACTTTTCGAGTCTTATTTAATCAGTGTTTACATTACTTTGAAAAACAATTATATGGAGGCAATAACAATCATAATATATATGTGTATAAACGGGGACTTATGTTGCCATAATTTTAACAACAGTTTAGCACAAACAACTGAAATAAATTAAAGCATTAATAAAATATACAAGTTTGTTACTTATGATCTATAGAAACGATTAGAACTTTGATTATTAAATTCAACTGAAATTATTAGTATTTCAATAGCTACTAACATTATAAATGCGAAAGTAGCTCTCTGTCTGACTGTTTCGCTATTACGGCTAACCCGTCAACTAATTTTATTTTATTTTTTTATTTTAAGTGCTTCCAGAAGTGACTTTACGCTGCTTGATGGAAAGCATGAATGTGAATGCAGACAATACGATATGGTGACTTACACTCCCCGTCTGGGGACGCAAAACGCATGACAGTTATCATGGCTGTGTAAGACGCGTACTATTACCTCGATAACTGTCATCCCTGCATCAATGGATCTCCAGTCTCGCACTCACCAACGAAACACGACAGCACAGATGCTGTCGCTTTAGGTCGGTCTTCTGTGAGAGGATATGGTAGTACTGCCACTCCAGTCGAGCCGGCCCGTTCGTCTTGAAATTAGCGTGACTCTACTATCTGGCATATTATATTTCGTACTTTATGCACACATCGGCGGACTAAATGCCTAATACATTCACTGCCAGCCTGCCAGATTGGTAAGTGAT
Organism: Hypercompe scribonia; assembly: GCA_949316085.1. Lineage (NCBI taxonomy): Eukaryota > Metazoa > Arthropoda > Insecta > Lepidoptera > Erebidae > Hypercompe > Hypercompe scribonia. The sequence goes on along the minus strand of OX438981.1, from coordinate 8,178,945 downwards.
AAATGATAGTGGTTTTATTGAATACATTTTATGTACTTTGACTTTAAGAGAGATAAATACTGTCATGCATAAATAAACATTCAAATTTACATCCATGTATATACCTTCATTTTAAATCTAGCTTAGGCATCCTAAGCTCGAGAGGAAATGCATTCCACAAGAGGAAAAAAACGAAAAACTGATTAAACAAGTGGTATATAAAGGTCAAAATAAGAGAAAATTGTTAACCATACAAAGGCTTTGATTATAATTGTTGCATTATATATAATAAGATTTAAAAATACGGTGTAAAATAAATAGAAAAGGATGGGCAATTGAGAATGGTATACAAGATTTTGTGTATACATTTTTCTATGTTAAAAAATTGGTAACCATTTTAGCTAGAACGATTTCAATGACTTTTAACACCGTAATAATTTGATTATTAAAGAACTACACAAGCTAGGACATAAACTTATAACAGCCCTTACTAACATCAGAACTGTAGGCAAAAGTTGCTAATTTTTAAATTGAATTGTTAAATACATACAGAGAAATATGCCTATAGGGTTTCAACGAAAGTACTAAATCGTGAACGTGGTTAAAATATTTTAATGAAAATATTATCAGTATTAAAAGTTAGCTATCGCCTAATCGGCTAAAATAAACTTTTCCTAATACAGTTAATAAATAGTTTTGGGCTAATAAAACCATATTTACATGTTTTATTGCCTCGCTTTAATTATATTGTAATATTCCGGCTCGGTATTACACTACTTACCTTTTAAATAAATACAGGCTGTTATTTCAGAATTATAACTCTTTTATTATAGTAATAAATATAAAGCAGTAGGTATTCTTGATAATGTGCTTGTAAAATAAGTAACTTTCACTGATATAATACAGGATAGAAAGTTTTTATGACTACGCACATTTTCTATTGTTTTACGAACATCTGACTGCTAAAATATTTTTATTACTTAAGTAACAAGTTTGTCTTATATCACTGCTTATCCTTGTGTTTATTTAATATTTTAAGCTCCTTCTTAAGAACCCGGAGAAGCAAATAAAAGCTTCAAGCTGTTTGCGCTTTTTATGCTTATATGGATATACTTCTCTGTTGCGAGCTTTTTGTTTTACCAAGATGTTACTATTTGTTACGTTTCTTAATGCTTACTTTCATTCTTTAGGTTTTAAGGTTATTAGGTTTCTTTTGGATAAATATATCTCTCACTCTATGGTATATACTGCCCCATGCTCTTTTCAACAACGGGGATTTATAGATTTTTTTTTTACCAGCTCGTTTAATATTCAATAAAGGAAAAATATGGAGGTATGGTAATAACATTTAAAAGCTTTTAAGGATGTTGAATACAAGAGTGCATACTACAACATAGACTCTAGTAATAACTACTACTGCTACTACTACTACTTAGATATGTTTATAAAACCAATTTCATATGTTTTTAGTATTATACAAAACTCGGAATAAACATATAGTAAATTATTTACATACTCAAACAAAAGAAATTAAAAGTAAGCAACGGGTAAGACAGTTAGAAGAAAAGCGAAAATAGTACTCCGTCAATGAGACAAAATAACAAAATACCAAAGCGGCACATGAAAACAACAGTTTCAAATTCAGCAAGCTGTGTTGGTTCGCGATTGCCAATTCCTACAACGTTTCACAGTCCATTATTCACATTTCATTTGTTCGTGACACGCAGTCAGGACGCCAGTCGACGTGATACACGTCATTCGCATCGCTATATGCCTTCTATGTAATCCAGTCATCTAAGTTTGCATACTAAGTAATAATATACATATGATTTCTAAGGTAAATCCAAAAGTAATCAGCTATGTAACACGTATAATTAAGAACAGCCATCTTTAGTAAATTAATGTATATATATGCATTAAAACATTATAGATCCCATATGTAATATACGATTCTTCAAAAAACCACATAAAAAGAAGTCTGCTGGGGATAGACCTGGACTTCTGGGTAGCCATGGAATGTCACCTTATCTGGAAATCAGCTTAGCAAATATTTATCTACAATCACAAATTTAATAGCTGTCAAGGAAGTAGTTTCAAGGTGGGTAAGAAGAAAGTAGAAAAGATTTGTTGTTATACGGTTCGATCAAGTCACGATCACAAATATGAATTATCTGAACGCAAGTGCTCTAAAAAATATTTAACTGGGATGTAGTACACAATAAGTTAAATATATTTCTAATAATGAGGCAGTGAGGCAGGAATACGACAGAGAAAAATGCGTGCAAGCGATAGTAATAAAGTTTATGAGAGGGGTGGCAGAAGTTGTCTTGATTGTCAAGGGTAATATATTACCCTTCCTAAAATAAAAATTTCTATCTATAGATAGAAATTTTTATTTTAGGAAGCTTTATGGAAATAACAATAAAGTTTTCTCAATGGTCTGACTTTAATCAGAACGGGATATTATTTTTATAGAAGATAAATAGTATTCAGGATAATTCATCGTTAATGTATTGTAAAATTTAATTAAATTTGACAATTTTTGCTTGTATTTGTCAGACTATATCAATGACGTATATAAACAGACAAATTTCAGCGAGTAGTTTGTATTAATATACATTAAAACTATTAAAACAGACAAACTTATTATCTAAATTTAATACTTCTAATATTCATGTAGTTGTTAGTCCCTGCTAAATTCACGGATGAGATGTAACTGAATGATACTTATAAATAAGGAACCTCCCCTTTGTCACTAAACCGATATCTCAGCTCATTATCTTATCTAGTACGATGTTTGGGTATATATGGCGGTTAGCTAGACCATTTACGACTAGTTAGGAGTTTTAATTACAACATTAGGCGGAAACAGGAAAGTAAATATCTATTTTCGTCTTTGATCAAATGATCTTCTGTTCTTTGCCTAAAAAAGCTGTGTAAGTTATAACATTTTTCCCAAAGAACCTGCAAAGATTAATCTTCAGAAACGACGTCATTAGGACATTAATGTAGTAGAAAAACTTAGTACGCGTTTACAAAGCTTCTATTGTGTTCCAAACACACAAGTTAAACATAATTGCCTCCGTCATAGATAAATTACAGCAGATGGCTTTTCCTAATAAGCTATCTGAAATGATGTTACAAGATTAACAGTTTGCAAGCTAATGCAGTAGCAATCTGCTAATATCAGATTAGTGCTAATAGCTTATATCGAGGCGTCTGATATACCCGTGATCGATATGAAGTGGAGTTTCAAAATATGATTTTAATCTGAAAATTTAGCAATCGCTTGCCAATGATAGTCATCGCTAAAGTTGATAGTTAACAATAAATTGTTTATAAAAGCGTATGGCTGACTCTAATGCGTCTAATTTTAATAAGTTGCATAATTCATTTTGTAGTTTTTCCACCTTTAAAGTTCAGTTCTCATCTCATCTCATTTCAGCTGATAGACATCCATTGCTGAACATAGACCTTAGAGTTCTCGCATTATAATAATATGACTTTTATTCTATATAATCAAACAGTTACTAGTTCCAATAAATATTTGATGTATTGAACAGTATTTAGTGAAATAGAAAGATATAATTGCCTTTCTTTTAGGTCTTGTTTTGACCTTTACTTTATTTGACTTTTCGTGAGTAAAAAGGATGATTTTAATAATTTGTATGTCTAATCTTCCCGTAATTTAAAAAAAAGGTTAATGTTTAATTTTGATATTAAGCATAACTTTTTGTAATATAGTTTTTGGCAAGAAAATGCTGTACAAAAGTAAAATATAAAAGACTGAATCAGTTAAGTTAAGAAGAACAGATCAAAAGCACCTGTTCTTAACTGATTCAGTTTTGCTAAGTATGAGTCAGAAGCCATCATTGTTTGTTTTCTTTGCAACTACTAATGGTCTTTAAGAGTACAAAGTGTAATATATCGTCGTGTAAGTGGAATAATAATCCAATCAAATATTTCGACAGCAAAGTCCTGATCAGCTTACCAAAGTTTTAGGTGTAAGCAACACTTGTAGAACTGAAATACACTAATTTACCTTTTAGTTACTTTCATTACTTCAGTTTTTTCAATATCATCAAAATCTAAATTAGCTTTCTATCTCTGTCTTCAAATCTAATTCAATTTTAACTTGTGTAAAAAAGATTTTCTCTAATGAATCATGTACTCGACATTATTACACCGACGTAAATCTATGATAAAGACAAAAGGCGACTAGGAGTCTAGACATTGAAACCACCCAAGCATAGTGATTAAATGCGACTGGAAAGATTAATAATGTAAAATCATAAGCTGCTTGTACCGGTAGTAAAATTTCATATTACTCATACGTGACTTGTTTATATAATAAGAAATATTTATATAGTTTTTATTTTTTAAATGTATACGTACATATACGTAAATGAATACAATATTTAGTGGCATGATGGAGTAGTATCAGTAGTACATTTACCGTCCACGTTGCTCGCTATCGTCCGAGAAACTTGGGATGTCGTGGACTTATACGTTGACAGCGTATTACTCCTGAGTTTCCAGACGGTAAAAAAATCTTAAAGTCATGATATTGACTACTGAATATCATATAATAACAGGTTTTACTAGCTGACCCACGCAACATCTTCTGTATTTTTTAATAGGAATAATTTTACCTTTCTTGCAACATTTGTCATTGATACTCTTTCCTTTACTCTTTCCTGATAAATAAGTTATCCAACTATAAAAGAATTTTTAAATTTTCAATATTTTTAATTAATTCTTGAGATACACTGATCTCAACTAAACCAACGAACTATTCAGTGTTATATTATTATGTAGTATGGGTTTATTTCTCAAATATTTTTTTATAACTATGAACGTAAGCAACGTTACCTCCAAAAGAAAATGATATGGAAACCACGTGAGTTTTTATTAGCAGTAATAGGGTCGTTGGCTTCAGAGGGATCTGAAGCCAGAAAAGTATTTGGTTTGTTAATAGTAACTATAACATAGAGAATACGAGGTTGAAATGCTTCGCTATCAATATATATGAAGCTGAGTGAAAGATTTGCGTGAGAGTTGCAGAAATCAGACTTTCATATGCGTGGAAACCTATATGATTTAATAAAACAGTTCCAACAAAAACAAACTAAGAAAATAAAAAAATATATCAAAATTAAGAATTATCTTAATATTGGTATTTTTCTGATTTTCGATATATTGGTATTTTTTATACTCAACAAATTAATATAGCCATTCGTTAAGTTAGCCATTACTATTTACATAACTCAATAATCTCCTACAAAAACAGTGTTAATTAAAATAATGCAGGAGTTATGAGATCCAGGAAGATGACTAAGACAGTATGCCGATAATGCCGATGAATCATAAAATACATATTTATACATAAAGGATTGTGCCGAATTTTGTACGGACACCGTCTCCACTCTCCAACAGACTTGAGATGCATATCAGTTTGTTTATTCCTACGTACGAAAAGGCAAAACAGCTGACTAACTTGTTAAATAAATCTGTGTTTATTTTTCCATACCAAAACTTCTTTTACAACTAGATTGTAATCTGCTAGCATTTACTATTACATATAGTCAGCTATTATAATAAAATCAACAATTTATGCTAGATTGTCCAATAGTTTCTGGAGCAGCTACTACATTGATATCATTTTTTTCTTTATTTATTTATATTCATTATCACATATCAATAGAAACAAACGAAAATGAGTTACAAATTATGTATATGTGGAGGGACGGGTATCATGTCCCTCCGACACAAAGGGAGGATCCTCCGACCAGGCGAGGTAATCATGCCTGGCGGGCCACGGCCCAACGGTTGATGTTGGGATGTTGTATATATGCTAATTGCCAGGCGAATCTCTATATCGCGATACAGGATTAGTTAGTTGCGTTGCAGTTCATTACATTCATGCGTTTCGTTCATACTTCGTAGTTCAATGTATCTTCGCTAGACGGCGCTGTTATATATTTTCGTTTGTGCTATAATGTGGAATCACCACATATACTTAGCAATCGACGGTCTTATCGCTCACGGTGATTTCTTACAGACAACCTTTATACAGATTTCAAGTATCAAATTTAGATAATTTGTGGCACACAAATACAAAATACACTCTTTAGTTAAAAGAGAAAAAAAAAAGAAAAAAAGAGTGAATAAATTAAAGAGAAATATATAAATCACAAAACTATAAACATATTACGAATATACATTCTTAAACATCTATTCGTCTTAAAAATATAAAATACGCATGCATATATTATACATATACAGACTATGTATATTGTATCGGGTATTTATAGTGGCAAATAGTAATCCTTCACTAGTTTTTTAAATACAGGCAAGGTTTTAGCTTGACGGATTGTATCAGGGAAGTTGTTCCATAGACGTACTGCTTGCACAGTAAAGGATTTGTCTCCACATCGTGTGGAATGTTTTGACATTTTTAGGTTTAAATTCTCTGATGTCTTTAGGTCCGTACAATGAATGTTATGTATGTAAGAACTAAAAGCGTTCTTTAGATAAAAGGGTGTGTGAGGAAAAGAGAGAATACTGTATAACAGAGAAAGAATATGAACATCATGTTGATATAGCATCATTTGCAATAATAGGTGTTTGCCAGCATCTGTGACATACAACCATGGTATTATTCAAAAGAACCTGAAATTAAAAAATATATTGATGTATACTTTTCCATAACTTATCGGTCGAGGTAGTAGCCTATATCGTAAAAACCATAGATAAACTTGAGCATTTAATTTTATACATTGTGATTTTGAATGATTGGTTCTCAGGGTTTGCGATATCAAAGAGTATGCGGATCGAGCGAAGTCATGAACGACTCATTATTGTAATTTATCGTAATCACTCTTATATAAAGCAAAAAAACAGGGTGAGTAGGTTGTGCTATCCCATGTTGTAAAATATAATTAGTCATTACCGGGAACAGTACGGGTCGACCGATTAGTATAGTCGTGTTTTTACAACGAACCAACACGAAAACAAAGTCCGCGGCTTCTAATAACCCAGACGAAATAGTCGGATCACACGGTTATAGCAGTTGTTTCTAGCGTGAGCTAGTGAGACTGTGAAGTCTTCAACTTAAACTTAAACTGAACGGAATACGTAATAAACTTCAGTTTGCACAACTACACCCTCAATTGCAAAACTTTTATAATACGTATTGCTACCATAATATCTACAGGCGTTATATTTGCAAGCGCTTAGTTCCACAACGATTTGTCCATATTTAGTCCAAGTTTGATGCTTTTGTTAATCACGTAAATACCATACACAGAGGGGTTTCAGTATGTTAAGAAATGGTTACCTATCCAGAGACTGACTTGACTTGATTGCTATAATTTCAATGTGTTAACTCGATTACCACTGAGTCACGAGCCCCTCTCCCATCTCCCTCATAGAATGTTTAACATTTAAATTATTTGCAGCCTATTTGATATATTGTCTTTTGCTGTATATATTAAATGTTGTATTTTTATTTCAATGGTTGATATAGATATAGACAAACTTTTCATTATGTATCTTCATACTTGTACCGTTTAGAAATTTATAATATTAAAATAAATTATTTAAGCACTATTTCTATAAACACTTCTTTGTAAAATTCATTTCAATTAGGTATTTTATGACCCTATAACGTTGCTTTACTCGATATAATTACGTATTTATCATACTTTACAATATTTATTTTACATTTTTTTCATAGGTAAAGTAACAGTTACAGTCGGAATATTGAGTATACTATAACCATTAGTAAAATACAAAACATTAATGACGAAATCGAACAAAAAAAATCGATCAACTTTGCCTATGCGATAAAAAATATGCAGTAACCCCTTGGTTGATGGTTATCCAATCGCCTCGAGGTTGCGTAAGTGGTCACGCAACGCTTATTCGTTTTGCTGACGACCTACCGCAAGTAATCGATTCGTAATTAGGTCATTGCCGACTTAATTGTTCGTATGTATATTTTTTCATATGGTTATTTATCTAATTAAGTTGATATATCTTACAAACGGCCGTCTGATCTAGGTACAAACTGTGCCATTGTAATCACTCATTTTGATACGTGCATATGTTTAGATACATTACACCTAGACACAGAACAACTAACCGTGACCATCACACAATTATTTGACTCGGTGAGAATAGGACCCTTAACTACTGGCAGTCAGATCACTAATGTGTAGTCTGTTAAGTTTTACTATAATAATGTACCACCATAGGCACAATAGGTACTATATTCATACTCGTTATATATGTAGTTTTACTTTACCAAGGACTTCCTTTGCTTCACAACTATATTTATACTATAGCCATAGTATATATATGAGTACAGCGATTAATAGAAATATAGAAAAGATAGGTCATTTATAATCTTGGTATACCTCATTAGGATGTTAGAACGATAAGTAATTCATTAAACACTACATAATGCGTAGCACTTTATCAAAACAGACAGTATATAGTATAAATTTACTTACAAATGTCTTGAAAACCCCCTATTTTAATAATCAAAAAAATATAACGTAAACACTCTAAAGACTTAAGTTGTCTGATGTCGACTACACGTTTAAAATAAAACCAAATTAGATTTTTTTTGAAGGAAAAGTTGCAACCAATATCATTCGCAAACCCTTACGTATGTATATAACGTATGTAACGTGTTTTGATTTTTATTTCAGTTACGTTTATACTACAGATAATAATATAACCCATTATTATTTCAATCTGTCATAATCATCATTTGACAACAAAATGCTTTTAATGTTATTTCATGTAATAGGGGTTACCCCATTACACTCGTGCGGTATATTACTCATTTCCGAGAGGATTGACATGACTAAGAACTCAGCAGTTTAATGATCAGTAAACAAAAATGACTAGAAAACTCGGTAAATTCTACGTTTGTTATCAAAGCATACATTTTTGATTTAAGAAAAATATGATAATGTCATGTATTGTTCTAATTAATTAGTAACGTTTAAAAGTTGAATTGAAATTTTTATTAAAGTTATCATTTATAAGAAGTGTACGTACTCTTTGCAATTGTGAAGCACTATCTATAGATTACATTTTATACCGCAAAAAGTTCATAGAGGATGGAAAATATACACCAATAAATAGTTTCTCAGTGACGGGACTTCAATGTGAGTTTAGCTATTGCGCTTTCTGAATTATCCAGGTCCCACTTAACCGAATTTCACTGTAAATAACGATACTATCTATGTAATGTCTCGATTTACGAAAGGATCTCTGGACTATGAATTACGGAAACAGTGTTCGTCGTCCGATCAGTCGGAATAACAGGTAAAAAGGGCCACGTCGTTTGCTCAGTCGGGCACAGAAATCGAATCATGCAGCCATTTTTTGCATTTCCTCTTCACACTAATGAAGACATACCATGTTATTTTATACAGAAATATATTTATATCAATTTTCGACCTCAACAGTAACACTACAGATTCATAACACCTACTTTTAACAAGTAAGAAAACTCACTTAATCAAACAATTCATCGTAAATAGTACGTAGCGAGGGACATCAAGTGAAATTTTTTTTTTTTTTTTTATTTATTTATTTATTTATATAAAAGAGTTACAATAGTTCTTACAGCATTGATACAATCATAATCTCATTCGAGATTTACCGTGCATCAAGGTCATCGAGTCATAATAAACAAATTACAAACCATATCCCACTACGGTAACATTATCTAAAAGTACAATGTGGGTAGTTGCCAACACATTTATGTCGATTGTATGGGTGCAGACAACGCCCGCTGTCCACACGAATCACTTATTCTAAAATATTACAATTCAGGCATGAATGAAAACAAAAATAGTGTGATACAGGCTGTTGCTCCGTTTTAACAAGTTTGTATTAACTGTTTTATAGTTTATTTTTTATTGTGTTTCATAAAAATAGACTGAGTTAGTTCAATACCGCATACATGAACGCATCGCTGGCTTCGTCTAGCTTTGTAATTAAATAGACCGCCCCTCTCTACTCCACTTTGCTACTGTTCTGAATAAACCAACACACAAGCGATAAAATTCGTATAGGCACGAGAATCACGTCTGATTAAATCGTAGATTATGTTTGCGTGAGCTCCTTCCGTTAATACTAAGCCTTTGAATCTTTGGCGAACGTAATTTAATTGTACATTTCATCCACTGGCTTAAATGACCATTAGCGACGACTTAACACAAATTATTATTAACACATACACTCATTTCAGGTGGTGAAATTGTTTTTATTCGAAATCTACTTTTCAAGCAAAGCTCAACTGACCTTTTTCAACTATTAATTTATTTTCACCAAGTACTAAGTATGTATTTATATACATTTGTTATATTTTTAACTTGCATAACAAATTACATGAATGAATCACTATAAGCTTTTGTATCACCATAATATCAGACATGTAAGCATATTTAATATTCTGACCTGACCCGTTTCCAACTTACTGACAATGGTTAAATATTCACAGTGAGTAGCAATCTTGAATAGCGAGGTCAGCACCTGCTTTGAGAATATTCTAAACTGAACAGTTTTTGAGATTAAAAAGATATCAAAGAAGGTGATTTTATATTCTTACGATTATTTAAATGACAAGAAACGTTAGCACAATTTGATGACATCACCACATTGAAAAAAATATAAATAATATTTCTACTCACAAGGTCAACATCACATTTGTATATAGAACTGGGTCAGGTATATCGATTTTTCTTAGACAGCATTTTCAAAATTAATTTACCACATGCAACTGCATGATTTTGAAAAACAAAGTACTATTCAAAATAAAAGTTAATTAAAAAAAAGAAATATTTTTTAACAGGGTGTTGTCTATTCAAGCGGGGACTCGCTATACTGCTGTTGTTCCTCATGCATACAAATCTAGACAATGCAATGTCGTTTCATCCCGCAGCTCCCTACTGTCGTTCACGTGCCATTCGTTGACAGCCGCTGACAGACGGCACGTGGTGTTGTCATATCGGCATTATTTTTATTAAAAAGTATACATGTTGCTTAACACTTATCAAATTAGCTACTAATGCTAAAAATCATTTAAAGAATTTTTGATGAAGAATATCTTTCAAATTGTGGTTCGAAAACGTACATATTTTAATGTGTTATTTCAATAGAGGCAATGCATGTAAAAAAACAAAAGCATCTTTAGTAAAGCCGGCGTCTGAAGCATATTTTTTGTATTCCGTTAAATTAATTTAGAAGAGTACTGTAGTAGTATTATATCACTATTATATGTCACTATTTCATCGCCCTTCGCTTTTATACAGAGTAGTTTTACAACAGCATTTCAAAAAGTCAACTTTACATTCGGTTTTCAAATATAATTTCCATTCTTCGTCTGGTAATTGTCCTAATGAAGTGAAATGCCTTAAGTATGCATATGTATTCATTATCTAGCTGTCAAATATTACGTAATTTAATTTACATAGTTTCCTAAAACTACAAAATATAGTGGTAGTAAGATACTTGCCTGTCACTGCGTATTGTAATATTAGTTAATGGGATCTATAGGATGCTAGTGCCCCTTACTTTACTTTTAAATGCTAACAATATCAACAGATCATTATCAGCTACAACCTACATCTACAACCTTTGATGCTCCACCTTAATACTTCTTCTTAGAAAGAACTTTTGGGCTACTCCACCCTTACCAGACTATTCTTCAGACGGGTTGGTATGGGATTTGTTTCGAATTTCCTGGATAAGACGGAGGCCCTATTGTTCCATGGATCCCGTCGTGGGCCACCCTTAGTGCTTCCATCATAGCCAATTCTAGTCTCGTACCGGTTCAAGCCCAGGTGAAGTATCCGGGCCTGATTCTCGACGGAAGGTGGTTCTTCGAAGAGAACTTCCAAAGCTGGTCAACACTGCTTCTGCCCTTGGGCGACTTTTGCTCAATTTGCATAGTTTACTAGTTTAGTTGCCTCTTATGCGACTTACGGGTTCAATAGGGGTTTCACGTTTCGTTTTTTGTAATCCATTACTACACAACAGGCGTGGTTGTGTAATAGAATAGAGACAATATTAATTAAAGCTCGTTTTAATTGCTCACGTATACCTAAATTTTGATAAGACAGGCTTTGCTCGTCATATATAATTCATTAATAAATTTATCTTTGTAATGGTATTATTTATTAAATATTACGTAATTAATTTTCCAGGTACTTTGTTCATGACACTTCATATTTCAATCTTCTAATGTATCCTCTATATTGTTGTAGGATTTTTAATTAATACATACATCGTTGATACAAGTACTCACTTATATAAACTATCTATTTAATGTTGATATTTAATAATAATAACTTTACATACCTTCAGCTGTCAAAATCGTTAACCACAAGACAAAATGGTCAGTTCATTTAATCTCGTCCTTTAGAAAAAGAATATTGACAGATCAACTGTCAATACGAGTCTCGATGCTTTTATCTCACTTATGTTCTTTTTTCAAACGACTCATGGAAAAACACAAATGAAAATAAAAACTAACCGAGTTCAACAAATGAAGTTGAAATGAAATTGAAAACCGTTTAAATGCATAAACGCTCGGAACTTATGTAGATACAACAAAAGATATTTTGACTCTATAAATAATAAACTATTTAGCAACGCTTTAATTCATGACATATTTTAACAATCTAACTTCCCCTCAACATATAACAATAGCATTTAAATCGCACGCTAAACACGTGTCGAATGTGACAACGCTTTTGACATATAAACTAGACAAGTATTATTTGATACAAAATCACAATAATAATAGAAGAGAGGGCTGACTACATTCAATACGAGATGTGGATTGCATGACGAATGGACACCCTGTATCATTTATTATGGTGGCCATAAATGTATTACGGACAAGGACATTAACGGCCATATTATATATGTATAATGAAGGTAAATTTGTATATCCTAAGGTGGTACTCGTTACCAGTAGCTACAAACATACAAAATATATAAGTTACGATATCCAATTTTAGCTTCGACTTTTATAATTTGACCCAGTTTCCATTCACTCCACGGAAGTCAATATTACAGATAGTACTAGTGATAGCGATACCAGCTATTCTATTTACTCTTTTTCCGCTGTCAATTCAGTTTTCTAAAAAAGTTGAATGTAAATTTATCTAATCTTTGTGTTTTATTTTAATAAGTATATCGAATATCAGGATGTCCACAAATGGTCACATATTTAAGACAAAAGTAAGCGATCTACTTCAAAATATTGGTAGAATCGTTACAACGATAGTACCCAAGTGAGTATTTATATAGGATATTATATAAATTTTATATACACATATGTATGTTTATATATTTTGACTTCTATATAAAAATAATATTTTATTACTAAAATCTAATGTCATCATGTACCTAAAAGATTTGTTCTTTTATGTATCATGTCAACTTCTACATTTTACTTTTGCACCTACCGCATCATATTTCTACGTCACCTAATGGTTGCCTGGGAGAGAATGTCCCATGGCATTAAATCCGCCTTTGTACAAAATGTGCATTAGCTTTAAATAAATAAATAAAATATACAACACGTTACTTTTAATTGCGTTATCCATAACTAACTTAAATAAGTTATCATAGTTTGTTCGAAATTTATTATCACTAATTATTAACATCTATCCTTAAAAATTCACAAAGCGTCTCACATCCTTAAAACATACTTACCCTACTATTTCTTTGCATTATGGGGTGGACTAGGATGTATCCGATAGCGTAAAAAATAGATTTAAGTCGCTGAACCGTAAAATATACGAATATCGTTAAATCCATGTCACCTCGAGTGATTGGCCCTTGCTTTGGCAACTGTAATAGGTTTCATCGGATTAAGTCTGCCAGTTATATCGTCAATTTCGTTCATCTATTTTTTGTATAGCTTTTAGTTTGTACTTTGCCTTTTGGCAGTGATTCAATTTATTTGGTACAGGAAAAGGTAGTTATAGTGTCTGTGGTCGAGCTAAAAGAGTCGCTAAACTTTATAAATTGAGTAACCGCAATTAACGGGTTCAGTTTATAGTTTTAAATAGAAATGTATTTTTTAAAAAAATAAACTTTTTACTCCATCGCTTCACACAAAAAAATGTTGAAACATCAAATGATTATCATCAATAAAACACAATGTTTAACATCATTATACTACCACTGTAGTCGAGAAGGCAGTACGTTAGAAATGACGATTTCGAGAAAAGAGCTTCAAAAGTTTTTTTACAATCTTAACTGCTCTTTATTTAACAATAAAATGCAATTCTAATTTACATAGACGTATGAAACCTAGATAGGAAAAATTCGTTGGACAGACATTTCAAATCAGTAAAAAAATATTTGTGTAAAACCAAAAGCGCCAGCATCCGTGCTGTCGTGTTTCGTTGGTGAATGCGAGACCGGAGGCCCATTGATACAGGGGTGACAGTTGTCGTGGTAAGTGTGTGCAATACAATGCCACGATGACTGCCGTGCCTTTTACGTACCCAAGCGTGGCGTGAAAAAGCATCTCACTAGGTCGCCATAGTGTGGGTCACCACACTGCATTGTCTGCATTTGCAATGATTATGGTGACTACAACTCGTAGATTCTATTCATGCTTTCCACCAGGCAGAGTAGTCACTTTGGCAGGCTCTTAATATAGAAAAAAAAATATGGAAATTCTCAAAGGCCGGCGATGTACTTGTAAGTCAGTTGCAGGCGTTCATAGGTATCGATAATCACTTTCCATCAGGTGACTCGTTGTTCGTTTGCCCACTCCGCCATAAAAAAACATAAACAGAACATATTACTGTTACCTTCTCTTGTTTTTTATTTATGAAAATGTTATAACTACACTTAGCGTTGAAGGTCATCCTTAAATCAATAAATAATACATTTTCAGTGTTATTTTCGATCACTTACAATATTGTTCATTAGATAGAAAAGTAAAATAATCATTTTAATAGATTATTCCATATCACATATGATTATGTATACCATATATGATTATTTCACTAAAGTATTTATCATTCGCCTTAAAATAGCATAACATTATACAACTCAAGAGTTTGCTTGTTTCATTATTAAGTTGAACGTGCTAATTTCAGGAACTATTGATTCCATTTGAACTATTCTTTCGATGGTAGATAGCCCTGTTACCAGGGAAGGCTATATATTATTACGCTACGGTCAAAAGGTTCTGAATATCAATGGAAAATGTTTCAAAAACGAAGGAAGAATACTCTTTTTGAGAGATTCTATTGCGTGTATAAACGGTTAATAATTTCGCAAAAATAATGTCTGAAACAATTGTTCTCAGGAGAGCCTCAAGAGAGTGAAGAGCAGCGTGGCGACCGTTTAAACCACTAGGCCAATCATGCAGTCTATCTTTAAATGTTGGATCACTATAACCTTTTTATGTTAAAATAAATTTGTTTAAGCTGTTTAACATCACACTACAGGCAGTAAACCAAAGCAGACGAGTTTGCACAGATCAACTAGTATATCAAATAAGATTTTATACAAAAATGAAATTTCTACCTATATTACTATTATTTTTAGAAATATGTATGAAGTGCAACACATTTTTTTGTAATTATCTATTTTAGTACAAAATAACATAAATTAATCTGAACAGTACAGTATTTTTTCCGAGTAATATACAACCTACAACTTTATCCAGACTAGGTTCAGCCGCATACGGTAAATTTTTCTAATTTCTTGATAGAGGTTATTCAACTGTCTGAATAGAATCGTTGATTGCTATGATCTATCTGATCAGCATGACCTCCTAATTTTGCGTTCGCTGTACATTTTTTACCATTCGTTTCAAGAGTAGTGATTTGAAGGATTGTTCGGACTTTTAACGACCATAGCTATCTGCCATTTTTTAAAATGACGAAAATTTTTACTCGCATCACCTGAATATTTAACACTCCACCATTGAGTGCTTTTCATGTTTTTACTACTTCGCTCTAACTAACCGGTGGACAAAAATAATTGCCTACGATATTTATGGCAGGGTACGACTCTCAAGCCTTTAAGAAAAAGGTACATTCTTGAATGCACGTGTCCATGGAACACAGTATCTACTTACCAGAAGATGATCCTTTTTTTTCTCTGCAGCCATATGTTGGCCTGGAGGGAAAGCTTCATTGCTCTCTCCTGAGGAAGGGTACAGGTTTGTGTGTAAGGGTGATGTTAAGCTGCTACTTCACCCTCAATCGCGTCCAGCCGAGCATGAGGCATACCTGCACAAGTTCGCATCTGCATCCGCAGCGACGCTTCCCGTCTGGTATTCGCCCTGGGTGATTTCAACATCATAAGATAACCTAGTCTTTTGCCCACTATGCTATAGAAAAGCATAGAATTTTTTCATAAAAACTTTATGAACAGCTCTGTTATCAGTAGATCAGCTAACTCTGTAATCTACATCATACCGTATCTAAGCAAATCATTTAAGTGCGATCATTGTCCCATCGATGCGTTTAATATAAGTTTGTCGAGCTTGTCTAGCCGCCCCTGCATATTTATGAGCCAACTCCGACTAGAAACTTGGCGTTTGACAAATTAGTTTACAGCTTACATTGCGTATAAATAAACATGCAAATGGATTTGGGAGTTAGACGTTTAAATATATTACGAACATTGATTTACGATTTTGACGTGGCAAGTAAAACTAAAAGGTCAACTAATACATATTTTAAAAAGATAAATGAAAATATTGTTTTACGTCAGAGTATAAAAAATTTAAATAAAATCTACTCGAAAACATGTCAGAAAATCTTACTACTTCAATGTTCATTTGTAATCATGGGTAACGTGAAGAGAGCACTCGTAGTAACATGAGGTAAGAATTATGAAATACAGACTAGGATGTCTGACATTTAAAGTAACTTAAACTAAGAAAATGGAGAAACATAATGAACTAGAGACTGTTAATAGAAAAATATCAAACTGTTGTGTATACATGGAAAACGACCACTTTGTATGGTCTTGTGGCATAAACATGGACAATTTATTACTAAAATAACAATATATTTTTTCAGTGGTCAATGCCCAATAGAAAACATAATTTTAACATATTATGTGTCAAGTTACTTATATAACAAAATAGGTTGTAACAGAAAAGCAAACACAAACTTACATACACAGTACGAGTGAGTGCAAAGCGAATTGACAGTTGACGCAGGCGGTAAATATAGGTTGACAGTAGTCAACTGTTGCTAGAATAGAAAATAAAATACCAGCGTAAGATATTTTATTTTCTATTCACGTAGTAATTTTATTTTATTTTAAAATCAGTTCATTATTTTTACATTTCTTAAGTAAAAATGAATGATTTTATAGAAAGTATATTAATGTACTTTTTGGAAAGATTTCTTCCAAATATTTATTTATGTGACAACACAAACGATTAGTACTACCGTAAATCAAACAAAGATCTTATGAAAATCATTTTAGTATATGTTATTGTCATATTATTGGATTGTGACTATAATTTAACAAACATTTAAACTACTTATAATTTATATTAGTAATAAATCGGCTGTCATAGTTCAAGCCAAGATCAGTATCTTTAGTCATTAAAACATTATTGAAATCTCTTAATTAAAACAATTGTAAAGGCAGTATAACGAAAACTTAGCTTAACATGATATAAACGTACTTACTTGTTTTATTGTTTTTATAGTCAGCGATATTCAGCCATCTTAATTGTAGCTCAAAATTAAATAAATATAAATAAAGGTAAATTACTTAATTTAAGGCTCAAGGAACTGCCCCAGAGCCTTTCTCAGTCAATAAAAGCACAGAATACACATATGCTACAAAGATAAAACATTCCTTGCATTTTAAAAGTTTTGTAACATTATATAGACAGTGTCATTTATACATAGTTAATTATATTTTTTCTTAAAGTTTTTAAGCGAAAGCAATATCACAACACGTTTTTAATATTGCTACTGCTAAAATTCTCATCCATTTTGCCACTTTTCAACCTTTTAAGTAACAATGACCTATTTCATCATCATCTTATCTGAAAGACGTCCACTATTGGACATAGGCTTCCCCCAAAGTTCTACACAAAATCCAGCCAGGGGCCCGCATCGAACACCTAATGCATCGAAATACATAAAATATGTATTCAGTCGCTCGAAATCATATTTTTAGCTGATCCCAAAATGTAGCACCTCAATTATCATTGTTTATGCAAATGTTTCTAAATCCGAAGCTTTTAGGGCACAATCAGAATTTCTTACTAGAAAGGTTAATGATTCGAAATAGAATCAGTGTAGTATAAAGGCAAAAGCGCAATATCTTGTGACATGATTATTTAATGCAGTTCTATTCAGATGCTGTGTGCATTCAAAATAAGCCTTTGGTTAAATTAAGTAAAGTTCAGTTTATTAAGGTACAAGTGATATCTACCACCGAATAAGATTTCGGATTGTTACTTTTTCATACAAGTTTTTATAAAACCTCTCGATGTCGTAATAACAGTTGTTCCGGGATCCCTCCTCTGTCAGGCGCAGAGTGGCACACCGTGTGGTTTTAGTCGGTCCGATTCCGACACACCACTCCATCGTAAACCCCAGTGGGGTGACGGCCCGAAGAGGTTTCCACCAAAAAAAAGAGGTTTTTATAAAACCTATCGAGGAGCAGAGTACTCTCACCACTGATAATACACACTGCCTGAATTGAATTCTGTATTATTTATTATGTACTACAATTTGTTTACGAAAAAAAAATGATAACTACAGGGTGGGCCAAGAATTTGTTAACATTTGAATCTAACGTCCCGCACAAACAAATGCAGCGCGGGAAGGGGTCTGACCACTAGCTCGTTTCTTGGATTTTTTTTATATAATTTTGTCAAATGTTATCTACTTCGTGGCCCACTCTGTATTTATTAACACTGTTATATCCTTGTTAGAAACATATTTATATATATAAATGATTATCTTACATGTAATTTGTTAAATATGGATTTAATCACGACTTTTAATTGCAATGAGTTAGAGGCATATATTTCAAAATAAATTATTTATAAGCTGTGTAATGAAAAAATCTTATTTTCTCCATTATTATAGGATAACTGCTAGTATACATAAAACGCTTCTCATTAATCTAAGCCATTGAAAGCTAATTTTTTTTTATTATTGTAGGATTTTAATCACACCCTTTCTTTTCAGTTTTGATATTTGTGAATTAAGTTTTCTCAAATTTCCTTAAAGTAAAGATCTTCTGTTAAGGTATATCGATATACTTTAACTCTGATTAATGTGATATAGGGAAACCATAATTTCACCATATTTGAAATCTCAACTATGTACATATATTTTAGGTGAATTAGGTAATGTATCTGGCAGTCTCAAAGGTGTGGTTTCTAAATATCAATACATTATAATAGATTTATAAATATATTTAAATTGAACTCGCTTTACATTACATACTGATGACGTCATCCGTCACTAATAGTGATACTGATGAATATTTTCAGCATCCAGTGATGATACTAATTTCATTCGAATATTTTCACTGATGTTCCCAGGAATTTCAATATCATTCATTCCTGCAAATAATTCCGGCATATTTCTCTGATTTGCTAGCGTCTTGCGACTGTACGAATGTTCACACCGTTATATCAGTGCCGTATTTCATGCCATGCCTACCCACAGTATAGTACTCGGTACAAGGTTTTCAGCTGGTAAGAAATGATAGCTTTTGTAAACGTGGTGGTAGTGTTACCCTGTATATTATATGCAAATTTGAATCCAGATCGACAAGCCGTTTTTATGTGAAAGAGTAACAAACATCCATACAATAACACGAACTTTCGCCTTTGTAATATGTATTAGCAAGATTTGTTAACTAACATTAAAACTTTTATTAAATTGGAGTACCTAAGTAGTTAGTTCAACATCACATTAGTAGAGTAAACCTCATTATATTCGTGCCGTTCGCGTGTTTAGCCGCATTTTCGTTTACACTCAGTGCACTTTTCAGAGTTTGCTACTTTCAAACTCTGTTACGATTAAATCTGAACAGAATTTCGAACTACCGACTGAAACACTAGGTTTTACGAAGAGTTCAGAAGCAGTTTAAATTATTTAAGTAGTAGGTAAAATGATTTAAATATTTTAAACATACATTTATTTATTAACGTAACGAACAAACTGAGTTTAAGGAATGATTTCAAAATAGGACGCATCCCGCTAGTTCAACTTGTCGAAACACAACATAATGCTGAAATACTTTTCAAATAACCAGTTATAAGGGCTTTCGGGAAGTAATATGCTGATTTTACGATTGTTGCACCAATTTGCTTTGCAGATTAAATGATTCAGTGTTAATCAATTCAAAGATTTTTTTTTAAAATTCTTTGTCATCTAATTCTCGGATAAAGTGTATGGTAAATATTGTGCTGATCGCTTGAGTAGAGTTCAAAATAAAACTTAACCAATTATGCAAAATAAAGAAATTTCTAAAAGTAAACCAAGGTGACTGTACAAGAAATAACACTATAAGTATGCGCCGTTATTACTAACGATGTCAATAGCATTTTCTTTCATTGCTATAGTTTTTCAAGTATGATCAGAGTGTTCGGTTTTAAAATACATTCAAAGAAGTACGAATCAAAACCCTGTATCTTTACTACAGTTACCCACATTGAGTCAGACAGCGTTTTGTTCTCGTGGTAGCTGAGTTGATTAGAATAGAAAAACATGACAGACAAAATTAGTTAACTTCTTAGTTCCTAAACATATTTGTATGTAAAGAGCAATATTAGGCACAGTTTGACTGCTCTTAAACTGATGGTATGTAGTGCTTTAGATGGTTACCTCGTCGCTTACTGCTGTGTTGAATGTTGTGTGTTCAAATCCCACACGGACAAACATTTTGTGTGATTCAAAATTGTTGTTCTGAGTCTGAGTGTTGTTTGTATCCGTTTCATGTTTGTTTGTAAAGTCCCGCGTGATACATGATTTGTTTCTAGTACGGGCCTGGTCTTTTAGGCAAAGAAAAAAAAAGAAAGTTTATTTGAAAAAAAAGACAAAAGGTAAAAAGGTGGTCTAATGCGCGTAAAAATTATGCTAAGTAAAAAAAATAGTGGGATAGTTCTATGTGAAACAGACGTTATTATTCCATAACATTGTATTCCACATCTCTTTATAACAACTACATTTGACCAGAGTGGTTCCAATCTTTAAAGATTAAACATCACCAAAAATATTTAGTTTACATGTATATAAAAATCTTTGAAGTCGACATAGCACGGACCTCGTCTGTGAATCCCTGGGATAGTGGAATTATTTATGAATGAGTCAAAGACATTCAGACTTTCAAGTAAATGTAACGACTTACAAACAGGAATCATGCCATTTTATTGAACTAAAAGGAAGTATGTTAAAGAAAAATAAGCCAAAGTATTATTTTAAACTATGTAGGTACTCCCCGTGCAATTAAACGAAACTATCTGTATATTTTACTATTTACTTTGTTAGCTGTTTTCGATACGTAGGTACGTACGTACGTACCTTACACAACAAACATTTGTTAGTTCTGATTATAACTGGAATGATACTGTGAATGTTAATTTGAAGAACTTTAAAAAGAATCGGACAAATGCCTCTAGTGGTTTAGTTAGTGTTAGTTTTTAAAAGCATTATTTTAAAATTTACAAAAGAAGATTTTTTTTTAATTTGATAACTAATTAAATTTAATTGACAAATTTTCAGGTAATTTACTTAAAAGAGAATGACAAATCCTGTACCGCTAGCAATATGCAATGGATGGTTATCTTATTTATACTGTTTATAAAGTGAATCATCTTAAATTTGTTTTATGTAATTATTGTACTTTTATAACTAGGCTAAAAGAATTTAATCTCTTCTCAAGAACTTGTTAAACTTGCTAGGTTTAAAATCTGCTTAGTTTAATAACTAGATGGCGTTGTGCGTCTGACGTCCTAAACTATTTTTATATTATTTTTAAATATTAATTAATACAAAATGAAAATAATTAAACCGACATTTATGAATGAGCTTAGCGTAAGGGAATGATTTTTATTTTAAAAATATGCTAAACTGCCGCCTTGCTAACAAAAATGATAACTTATATATGATAACGTAATTGTTGTAATAGTATATGTTACATTGTAAATTTCATTGCATTGTAAAGGGCAAACTGAAAGAATTTTTTGATGTTAAGTTATAAAAATCTGGAAATTTAAAATATTAGAGTCGATGATATTATAAGCCAAAATTAATGCAAAAAGAATGTCATTAATTGCTTCCGTTGCCGTTTGTAGACCTTTTAGGGAGCCGTGCTACCCAAACTCCAACTAATGATCAGTACAGTCAAGAAATGAATAAAAATACATTATGAAATATTTCATAAATGAGATTGATTATAACGCATTTTCCTACAAAATACTCCAAAGCTTTATAATTTATTTATTCGATTTGCAAAGCCAAAATAAAACGATCTGTGGTCTTTGCGACGTTTTAATTAATGATATCTAAGAGTACAGAAGCGGTATTTTGCAATGTAACAGTTTTAAATTCTTCGTTAAGTTCCAAATATCAAAGTACCGAGCATTTTATGACTCATAAAAACAAGTGAACATTAAACGAGGATGAGTACCAAAGCCCCAAGCTTTGAAGAGCTATCTATACTGGGCTGACATTCAAATTTGATACACTTAGTCGGGCAAAATGTTTAGTAATTTGTTTATTGACCGTTTAGTAGAAGTTTACTTGAAAAAAATATCTTTCTTTAGTATCTCTTTATGTTGATAATAAAAATACAATTTTAAAAAGCAATTGTTAACCTTAAGACATTGGACCTTTTAACTTTTTCGTGATACTTTAGTAAGACTCATTCAATAAGCACAAATGTTGCATTTTAAGTGTAAACGTAAGAAATACATATACGTAATTTAATTTACCGTACATTTAAGTAGCTGCCTCGGTGGTGCATTCATGGTGTACACGACTCCTGTGCTTGAGGTCTCGGGTTCGAATCCCAGATCGAACTAAATGATTGATGATCGACATATATTTGTATCAGAGTTTGGGTGTTTTCTGTGTATAATAAATACGTAATTATAAAAAAAAACAGTATTTATATCAGCTGGCTAGTATCCATAGTACAAGTTCTGCTTAGTTGGTGACTAAAAATTAAAGCAGTCGTTCTTGCGAAACGAACTAAAAAAGGTTTATACATAGGGCACATTTAACAATTGTCATATCATCACGCAAATCGAATAGTAAAATTCTGTCATATGGTGTCATTCACCCCCACGCTTATGGAGGGGTGCACAAAGATAGTTTTATTATAAATTCACCGCACTGCTTCACTGGATTCTTATGGATTTGTCCTTATTTTTTGTGAGTGCAAACTCGTTGAAGCGAGAATCATCGCAAAAAGTAGGAAAGAGTGTGTCAGAATTGCCGTATCAAAATTTAGATTGGTGTTTTGATTCACACAAATTCTGGCAAAGATTTTATTAATCATAGAATATAAAATATTTGTTATGAATCAATGAAATATCCATAAATTTAATTATTATTTTTTATACTGTTTTTTTCCTTCTTTCTGAATAAAATCATTTTGGTTTGCATTGCTTACTTCTAATCTGTAGAGTGCAACACAGTTGTGCAACAACTTTAAAGTATTATGCCAATGTCAGAGCGTCATTCATAATGTGTATATTCGTCATCTCGGAACTCGCTTACCGTCAGCCCGTTGCTTCTTTACCAACTTAGTCGTGAAAATGTTCCAAGCGAAGAATTGATATAAATTAATTCGAAACTTACATATAACACAATCAATTACAAATTACTTACAATTCTGTAATTCACGTATGTGGTAATCTACATTCCCAACTATAAAATAGTCGCAAATACTACGCTACACGAACTTTAAAGTGCTTTTAGCGACACTTACGACTGCACTGATTTTTATGACTGCCATTATTATTTCGTACACAATAGAACAATGTTACTCTGTTTCTCTATTACAACACCTCTACCGCACGTAGATTCGTAGTAAAGTTATTGAATCGTCTCCAAATCCACTTAGTTTTATGAGTTGGAAAATGCGATACGATGTTTTGCACAGCGGGGCGCACAGCAATGTATTACAACATTTTATTATACCTACATTACTATGGTGACTGGGTGTGTGAACTATTTCACATTATCCATAGCACCTTTTGACTTTAAGAAAAATAAAAATTCTGATCATAAGATTATACAATGCTTTTTGGAATTAAGAAGGTTGTAACGGCTTGCAGCAGTAACTAAAATTTTCATTTTGCACAAAGTAGCTGGCATGAGCTGGGTGCGAGAATCTTACAATTGTACGAATAGAAGTATCTAGCAGTCAACTGTGCTACATTAATTACAATGATGGTGACGTTTACTGTTAGTTAATATTATCCAAATAAAGGAAGAAATAAATTTGAAACTTCAAAATCCTTATGACATCTACCATCAGCCGACTGGTAGAGAATCCCGTAGGCATTAAGTCCGTCAGTGTATCAAATGTGTATGATGTACTAAATAAATAAATAAATATCATCATTTAAATTACACACACACATAAAATCACACCTGTTTCCCCGGAGGAGCAGGTTAAACGTCCACTTTTCGCCAGTGTTTTGGTCCCAAACCATCGTCATGTTCGTCGATCAACAGGCGCACCACTTGCAGTTGAAGTTGACTTGGAGCCCTAAGTTCTTGGTGGAAACTCTATGCAACTTCGTAAGCAGAGCACTTGCCTTTTTTAAATATATGATTTTGGCAGGAAACGAGGATAAGTTTTAACAGAGACGGAGCATAGTGTGGAAAATAATATGTTGTATTGGAAGAAAGAAAAGAGATATTTCTGGATTGAATTATAGGTCGAAGAGTTGACTATCGAAAGTCATTTTCATTTTAGCAGGTATTTAAACTAACCAAGTAATTCAAACCACGAAAAGAAGTCAATATTAAATAGTGAATCATGAAAAAAAATACTAAGAAAAATCACGAAAAGAATTAATTTTTGATGTGTTTTACACACCAAAAATTTAGAATGAAGCAGTTTCATTTCCAGGAAAAGACGCTCACCCACATTAGTTAGTGGTAGCTGAGGCGACAAATTAAAAACGGAGTAGGGAATATGAGAAATTATATAAATAGTTATACAACCGCCACCCACAGCTCGATCCTTCCAGAAAAGGTTAGATGCTGGTAAAGAGTATGCTGAAGAGGGTAAACAGGGCTTAGCCATGGTTCAGAGATAATAGGGTGTAAATTTATACAGTGAAAACATGCCCAGATATGAGAGAAATCACACTGAGCAAATGTGTACAAGATTGAGATTTTTGGAACGTCAGATAACTGATATGACATATGATATAATATGAGAGTTTAAGCGATTTTTGGGTCTCCATGGGAAACAATACTACTACATACAGCCAAAAGGTCATAGCTATCATTACTGCAGTAAAGCGAAAACATTTTAAGCCTTTGAGTCGATAGTTTTTAAATTGAAACTAAATGTATTTAAAAGGTAAAAGAAAAGGTGAGTATATAGAATAAATGTAACGAAATTTGTATAAATTGTAATAAATAAATATATAATATATATAAAAATATTTATACGATAAGTCAATCTGTCAGTCAAACAAATCAGTAATATCATTATTAATGATAAATTAAGAACAAACAACAAAAGAAAACAGCAAAAACAACAAAAAACAAACATTAAACAAAGAAAAAATAAATGAGATAGATATTAATTTTTATATACAATAATAATAATTATCATTCCAGGTACGTTTGATAGCAAATTACGATTTTAATTAGAAAATTAATAATTAATTTTAATTTGTCACGGACTGACAAAGTTCACATCTATTTGTAGAAGAAAATTGTTCATGAAATACACACTTCGGTTAATAGCATTACTTAATTAAATAGTAGTTAATGATTTATACGAATTTGATAACTTGTTCCTTAATCTAAAACAGCAGATTTTAATTCTCTTGTCTTACTTAAAACTCTGATAGATTTCTTAAATAGCTGACATTTATGCTCAAATATGTTTTAGAATGTGTTTACCAGTAGACTCCTTAGTAAGGACTTGGGGTCAATCCCAAAACAATCTCCCATACAAGATTAGACAGACAAACGTTTGACACACAACACCACATGATCTCAAAATAAACAGACTTTGTACTATGGGTACTAGACAACTGTACTTTTTTGTAAATACGTAGAAAACACCCAAACTCCGAAACAAATATTTGCAGATCATGCATACCACCCTGTAATCGAACCCGAGACCTAAAGCACAGCAGTCGTATACACTACCGTTGCGCCACTGACGCAGTCTAAGTATTATGAAACTATACCTCATATTATACTTCGGTTTAGCGATCTTTATTTCCCATTAAGACAATTGTCACTTACATGAGAACAATATTAAACAAATAACATAACATTAATATCTCGGTGCGGGTAGAACAAAAATAAAGTTGCTACCGCGTAAGGAGCGAGTTCTCTGCATTCCTGTGATAAGGTGGTGGTCCAAGTGAAAACATGTTGCTTAAAATGTTTCATTATTATATATCTGAATAAATAATTTATTTTTGAATGTTTTCAGAGAATTCGCTTCTTTTACATCCGCGGGAAGTTTGTTGTAAATCTGTGCTCCCCCAAACGTTAAGTTGCGTTTTCCATAGTTAGTTCTTATGTTAGGCAATACGAGGTGATTGGCGCGACGTGTGGCGTATTTATTGGCTTTACCTTTCATTATGAAACTAATTTGTGAATGTATGAGTTTATGATTTATTTTATAAATTAGTATACATGTGTTGTACATAAAAAGTTGTTTTATGTTTAGTAGTTTAGTGTCTCTGTAAATAGTTTTAGTTGGTGTAAGAAAGTCATAATTATGTAATACTTTGATAATTTTATTCTGTAAGACTTGAATTGGCCTTAAGTTTGTATCAGATGCATTTCCCCATAACTCTATGAGGTACAATAAATGAGGTTTAACAAGGGCATTGTAGATTAGAGGCCGAACTTTTTTGGGAATACATTTCACTATTCTGTGTAATGAGCCCACAAGTGAGGAAAGTTTATTTGTGATATGTTGTATATGGGCGTTCCATGTTAAGTTGCAATCCAGTATCAAGCCAAGATATTTTTCTTGTTTACTAATTCGCAACACTTCCCCGTTTATTCTAAGTTGAGGATAATCGGAGAGTTTTTTATTTTTGGCTTTAAATATTACGTATGATGTTTTAGAAGTATTGACTGTAAGAAGGTTGTGCTGAAACCATTTTTGTAGTATGTCAAGATCAGACTGAGCACGTTCAGCGATTTCAGTGATATTGCTTCCAAAATAAAACAAACATGTATCATCTGCATATAAAGTTAAATGTCCCTGTAGCCCTGCTTGGTGTATGTTGTTAATATACACTAGAAACAATAAAGGTCCTAGGACAGATCCCTGAGGTACCCCGCAGGTCAACCGTTCGCGACTACTTTGGTATTCTCCCACTTTAACCACCTGATATCGATCACTCAAGTAAGATTCAAGGATGTTGTAGGCGGAACCGGCAATACCAATTCTCAAAAGTTTTTTGAGTAGCAGAGAATGACTGACGGTATCAAACGCTTTCTTTAGATCAATGAACACCCCCAGTGCTATCTGTTTTTTGTCTATTTTGGTTTTGATATTGGTAATTAAATCAATAGTAGCACTGAGTGTGCTAGATTGAGGTCGAAAGCCGTATTGTTGATTGTATATAAATTTAATTTTAGTTAAATACTCATCCAGTCTTTTATATATAATCTTTTCTAATATTTTGGAAAGTACCGGCAACACTGAAACCGGTCTGTAATTGCCAGGATTTGATTTAACACCAGACTTGTAGATAGGAGTGACTCTAGCAATCTTTAACTTATCCGGAAAGGTCCCACTCTTCAGAAGCGAATTTAAGCAATATGTTAGGTTTTGAATGACAAGGTCTTTTATACATTTTAAAGCTTTCGTACTTACACCATCAATTCCTGTACTTGTATTGGGATCTAATCCATCAATAATATAGGACACTTCTTTGATAGTACATGGGTGAAAATAGGTTAGTTCATAGTGTAACAAATTTTGGCTAAGTTTAGGTAGTGTATATGTGTCAGCATTGCCGTTAGTGGTAGGTATCAAGTTTGCTAATTGTGTTCCTATGCCTGCAAAAAACCTATTGAAAATCTCACATACCTCAGTGGGTGTAGTAGCTATAGTGCCATTTTCAAGCCTCAAATTTGGGGGAGCACAAGTAGCAGGTGCCCTATTATTTGAAAGGTTACTGATTAATTTCCACATGTTCTTTGGCTTTCCTTCAGATTTTATAAATTCACCGTAAAAGTATTTTTCCTTTGTGTCCTTTATTTTTTGCGCTAAGAGATCTCTTTTGGTTTTGAATTGCATTTGTAAAGTACGGTTGTTAGGGTCCTGTTTTAATCTAGCCCACAGCGCATTCCTTTCGCTTATCCCTGCAATCACTTGTCGGTCAATCCATTCCTTTTGGGGTTCATTAATTATTTTATATTTTTTTATTTTGGCTTCAGTTATAACCTTTTTTATGTAGTCGTCCAATACATTATAATTATGTGTATTATTTTCACACTGTGTAGATTTCACAATTTTATACAGTTTTGAATACTCTATAGCCTCATACTGTATTTTCTGCTTCTGTGGTGGAATAACTCTTTTAAGTTCTAGATAGATGTTCTTGTGATCTGATAATGATGACTCAATTATAGCCATGTGGAAGCTGCTTTGTTTCATGTTAGTTGCCATATGATCTATTATCGTTTTTGTCGACGCTATTTCACGAGTGCAGTATTCTGGATCTTTCTTATTGATAAGTTTATAACCGGACTCAGTTAGCATTGTATTGTATCGTCTAGTTGATCTGTCATTATTAAGTAAATCAATGTTTGTGTCTCCAAAAATTAAGGTTTTTGTCTTATGTAGGAATTGTTTCTCATAGGTGGTTAGAAATTCATTCAAATTTGAGTATCCCGGCTTATAAACAACTCCAACATTTATTCCATACTTGTGCAAATGTACACATAAAAAGTTATTTCCGCCCGCAAAGATAGATGTTTTCAACTCTTGTGTTATACTATTGTGGACATATATTGATACACCACCACCAATGACTCCAGGTCTAAGGTTGTAATAATGAGTATAGTTTTTTATTTGAAACTGCCGAGCTTGATTGTCTGATTTTATCCATGTTTCCGCTAATAGTATGATATGGATACACTTTTTGAAGGAATGCAATATGCACATAAGTTCATCAAGCTTGCCTGTGCTGCATATACTTCTTACATTGGCGTAGAAAAAATTAAGACTTGATTTATTAGTAATTATATTTTGGTAATTATTGAGTACTTGATAGGTGTTTAAATTGTTAGTGTTATTATTGTTTACTATGGGACTTATAATTACTAGTTTTTTGGATTAATGATTGGCACTATTTTTGGGAATCCCTTCACATATCTTATAATTATATCCTTTTCACCATTAGCATTCCTCTGTTCTAACTCATTCCTTAAATCATTCATGTAGCTCTGTTGCACCGGTGTCTGGTCAGCGTAGATCTTTATGCCATCGTGTAGTTTATGTTTGTTACGAAATAGAAGTTTCACTGTAAGTGAAGAATCGAAACAAACTTTAATGTTGCGATCTTTGGAAGCATTGTATTTACCGAGGCGAAACATGTTACTGGGATTAGGACAATCTTCGATTAACGTTTTTAGGATAGTTGATACCTTATTATTATCGTAAGAATGACTCTCCTCGGTGTTCTTCGTTCGATATTCTGGTATACCTCTAATAATAATATTTTGTTCGCTCATGTATCTCATGTATAATATGCTCACTAAAGCGTGGCACAGAAGTACCAACACTTGGATTGCTTTTTATAGAAGTAATATCCGACTCAATGGAGCAAATTTTTTTATCGAGAGTACTTGTCGTAACATTTAGGTCAGTACTTCTATAATCATAATTACACTCGTTTAAAAAATTATTGAACGTGGACATAGATTTTATCTTAATTATTTCTTTTTGGAATCTCTTCATCCTTAAAATCATAGCATAGTGCTGTTACTGGTGATCCATGCTAACAGTGAAACTAACTAATCTACATATCTATTTGAAAATTTTAAGTTGTTTTTGTACATTTCAAAAGGGTAAAAGTTCTTAACTGAGTGAACTTAAATTTCGACAAAAGGTATAAAGCATTTTCTTTTTTTTTTAATAATAGTCAAAAATGTTTTTGCCCGTTTGTTTTTTTTGCCGATAATCCCGGCACTTAAATTAACTTCGGCATAAATTTTATATTAAAAGAAAAGAATTAACATCACAGTAAGACGATTTAATCCAAATTAGCGATTTTAAATATTAGAAAAGTTTCTACAGTCCCAGCTGAAAGCTGGAACGCAATAACGCTACAACGGCCAACCTTCAAAGTGAAACACCTAACAATGAAATTGAAATACTTCCTTTATCTCCCTTACCTTCAATGGTCCAAAAAACAATGTGTGGTTTGTAAAGGTAATTACCGACTTGCGTGATTTTGTGATACCGTTTAGTTTCAGTACTGGAATAGACTAGAATCGACATTTAATCTATTACGTTTTCTTTCATAAATGTAAACGAATAAAACTTGTTTGTCAATCCTATTCGGCTGGATGATCGACGTTTTACCGCAAGAGAAACAACGATTCTTAATGGAGATATATCTGTAACATATCATGAATGTTAAACACTTAGAACTGTAATAAGTACTAATCGTATTCGATGTGTCAATAGAGGGAAAGGGCCAGTTGTCACTCTGTGTGGAGATGCTTTATAAAATTCAAACCTTGAGGAGCGAAGAAAATCCAAACTACCTTCAAAACATGATGCTCTTAAAGCTAAATCACACACAACCATCTGTTAAAACTTTATCGGTGGTGTACTTACGTGCCG
Source organism: Hypercompe scribonia (assembly GCA_949316085.1). Lineage (NCBI taxonomy): Eukaryota > Metazoa > Arthropoda > Insecta > Lepidoptera > Erebidae > Hypercompe > Hypercompe scribonia. The sequence continues at coordinate 8,147,877 of OX438981.1, read as the reverse complement.
TCAATTAGATACTCAAAAGATTGTCGCTATCAGAGAGCACACGCAAGAACTGATCATTCTAATTGTTCAGCTGTTAATTCAGTCAGCGTAGCCGAAAACGGCTGAAAAGGATATTTTTGGTGTAGTGTGACAGTCAGTTACTACCCTAATAAAATCAATCACTACTATGTTAAATTTTATATGTACTATTTCTATGATAAATGTTAGTAGCTCATAAGTAATGTATGTGAGGATTGTGAGGCTCGGAGTTTAGAGAATTAGATTCCAGTTGCGACTATACATTTTAGTGGTGTTTAAAATTTATGACATCCGCCCGAAGTTTTGTCTCGTTGGATATTGCGCTGTAAAACGTAGTACTTTGTTTTAGTTTTAGTGTAACAGTTTTGAGTGTTATTAATTTTTGTTTCGAACTTTTCGAGCACGGAAAAGTTACCTTCGTTCTAAATTTAAAAGTAGTAAGTAGTAGTTATGTTAAAAACAAAGCCATAACAATGGTGTAAAGTTGTTCCATAACGGAATAAGAGTAATTATGACTAAAACTGAATCTTGAAGGTTATTAAGGATCAATTATCATCTGTTCTACTTGTCTTACATTACGACATTGATATGATAGAATATATTATTATTTAATTAAAAAAAATACAACAACTTACATAGCATTTCCTTCGCCCTTAATGAACGAACACGACCGGAAAGATATCACGGTCTCACGAGAAACCGGTATTAAACACTTTTTTCGTTGTTTTTACTGAGTATTTTTACTATGGACGGTGGTAGCCACTAGTAGGTAGGTACCAGGTGAACCTCTGTTAATCTCTAAAATACCTTGACCATCTAAATACAGTTTCTAAATCTGTAGTGATTAAGATGTACAAAGAAAATATCAGCATACACTAACTACATGAACATTGTTTCACAAGAAGGTTAATAATGTAGCACCTACATTTTCTGTATATAATGGTACGTGGTACAGTTACATTATCTACATTCAAAATGCTTTATAAACTTACACAGAGTTATCTTTAGTAAAATATAGTCCAAGGAAATTTCAGTCTGAATCTGAGTTTTAAATGTTTCGGTAACTCTTTGAAGCTAAGTATTGTATCAGTTTACGAAATGAAAATATACTAAAACAATTTCTTTTCTCCAGATAAATGTTTTAACCGGAATTTCGCTGTTCGTTCCAAAGAGCGAACTAATCCGCATCAGTCGTTCGTTAACTCAGCTCTGTAAATTGTAATTCATTCATTAAATAAAGTCTTTGTTAAGCTTTATATGAAAATCAGTATACCAGGCTTTACACGAAATTGTGTCGAGAATGAAACGTATATTTCTTTTTCTTGTCTATAACTCATAAATGACAATTGTGACTCTCGGGTAGAATTAATACAATATTTATAACTATCTTTCGCAAGTAACTCCACCCACATTTATGTATAGTTTACAATCTTTGTTGTTTTTTAGGAAACAAAATATCACCACGCCAAATTTCATCAAAATCGGTTCGGTGGTTTGGCCGTGCAAACGTAACAGACAGACAGAGTTAGTTTTACATTCATAATATTAGCAGGAATGAAACAACAACGAGAATTAACACGATAACGATACCTGCACACAGGTTTCCTTTAATCACGGTTAGTGCAACTTGGTCGCATCGCCTGGCAACTCAAAAAACGTTACCCACACCTATTTTAACGTAGCTTTCATTCTAATATTAGAAATTATATATAATTTTATTCATATAAATCGTGCCAGCAGTACTTGAGTTGTATTTCATAAGGAAACAATTTCGCACTGTCAATATTAATTAGGGTTAACAATGAATAACAAGGACATTTTCAAAGCGGCAAATTTTATTTCTTCGTTTCTATCTCTACCCTGATACACTGAAATATTATATCTCATCTACATACCAACAAACAAATCACCCAATTAAAAAAGGACGATCGGAGTTATGTCGTCATAGACGTGACGCCCTACGATAGCATCAGTCATGAACGACCACTTAGCTGATAAGCCACAGACGCCCTGGAAACAATAGAACAACTAGCCCCTTGTCTCCAACGCATAATCAGAATACTGTGTATTGTTTTATAAATAAAGTTAATCTTGGCATCCGTCATGAACCACCACTTAGATGATAAGCCGCAGACTAAACACTATAACAATTAGCTCTTTGTCTTCAATACATATCAATAAGAATACTGTTTGAACTTTAAGAAATGGTTTCATAAATAAAGTTAGTCTCAATCCACTCTTCAAGCCGAACACTTGTCTTATTAAAAACCCTCTCGCCCTCGCTCACAACCTAACTGGCGCAGTCGGTTCGTCGCGATACTGTCGGTTCCTGCTGCAGAGAATACCTTTGCTAAGCGTCCGCGTTCGCGAATAAAAGAATCTACAGTAAGCGTAGTGCAAAGCAGAGGCAGACAAGCTGACCAGCTGAAGAAACGAAGACTCACCTCCATCTCAGCCTACAAATCGGCAATGCTCGTGGGGTAAGTATAAAACTCTACTACTCCCGAGACTCCTTAAACAATTTCCTGGACATCCCCATAACATTTGGTGTATCCAGTATCGTAAAAAACCGTTATAGCATTATTTTTTTTTAATGCAATACGGTACTTAGAAAAGAATTTTCTTTCGTTGTTACCATTCGTATCACTGTAGTTAAAAATGACAAGTGAAAAGAAGGTACTAATTGAAAAATCTTTCATAGACGAAAAATCGGTAACCACCGATTTCTCCACGTTCTCCACCCAGTTACCCAGTTATGATGGGAACAGGAGGACCTTATATTTTTATATTGAAGGTGTACAAGATGCACTTAACTTAATTCACAATATGGACGATCCGTCTATCACTTGTTTAATTAAAAACAAACACAGAACACAAAATACAGATCAATTAGTCCACATCCCATTATTAGACCCAAACCTAGAGAACATAGACATTCGTGACCTATTAGACTTACCAAAGACACCTGATACATGCGAACGAAATCACCCAACATAGCCGTAATTATAACATTACGAAAATAAGACAGATATATTTAGATATATGTAGCAATTATAATACAATTAAATTAAAAGTAAATGCCACAGTAGATATATACCTAGCCTTTAACCCTAACATGGATAGTATCCATCTATGGGAAAAAGCAATCACTGTTAAAGCTTATAACACCAATCAAACCCTTAACTTCATGGACATACCAATTGTTACCGAACATCCTTACAACCTATTACACCTGTATTCTATCCCTAATAATAACAACACAGTACTTATACCTAACAACCCCATCCTAATCTTGGGAAATAATGAGTTTGCCTACCCTCACGAGCCATACACATACATCACCGGAGACAACGTCATCTGCAAACATTTAGAATGGCAACCCTTACTGTACTCTACGGACAGCATAGCTCAACTAATACAACACGAAGATCCGCCTAACTGCACCTACGCCACTGCAAGCACAACAACAATATGATACAACAAATCAAAGACAAAACTAGAAAACATAGAACTAGATAACCTGAAAAGTACGCTGCAACAAACAGAAGAATTAAAGAATACAAGCGAAAACTTAACCATGATTCCAAGCACCCCCAGCTGGTCATCAATTGCACTTTACTTCATAATAACAGCAACAGGAATAGAATTGCAGTCTACAAATTCTGGTGGAAAACTAGATCAACGAAAATCTCGGCTGCACAACCGGAAGCCGTTGAACTTCAGCCTTCGCAGCCTTCGTGCCGCCTCTGTCTTAAGGGGGGAGGAGTTATGTCGTCATAGACGTGACGCCCTACAATAGCATCAGTCATGAACGACCACTTAGCTGATAAGCCACAGACGCCCTGGAAACAATAGAACAACTAGCCCCTTGTCTCCAACGCATAATCAGAATACTGTGTATTGTTTTATAAATAAAGTTAATCTTGGCATCCGTCATGAACCACCACTTAGATGATAAGCCGCAGACTAAACACTATAACAATTAGCTCTTTGTCTTCAATACATATCAATAAGAATACTGTTTGAACTTTAAGAAATGGTTTCATAAATAAAGTTAGTCTCAATCCACTCTTCAAGCCGAACACTTGTCTTATTAAAAACCCTCTCGCCCTCGCTCACAACCTAACTTCGGTGAATCGGCGAAAGGCCGCTCGTAACATTAGTCAACGGAAAGAGCCTAATCAGACAGTCCTGTGGTTAAGCATGCGATGAAAGGCAAACATCGTGATTTTGGTTGAATGAGTTCACAAATATCATAATTGGTTAAAGAATTAAATATCCAATACTGAATGAACTCCATAAATATAATATGGACCGTATAGATTTTTTTATGGCATACTAGTTCTTTAGTTTAGTGTCACTATCACATTCCTATATTTGCATGAAACTAGAAGTTTGTGTCTTCTATAATGTATCCAATATTGGAATCAGATCATACTATGATTCATATGAACCGTGAAACGAACACGATGTTTCAGAAAATATTCTAATATCAACATTATTCACGCAGTTTTATGTTCTAAAAGCTAACTTGGCATTCTGTGTATAATACTGTGTTGTGGAATTCGTCTCAAATTATAACAAATGGCTCCATACATTACGTTGTCTGGCTAAGCCCCCCACAGGTGGATACCGCGAGGTAAACTGGCAATTTCACTTTACCCCCTTTATCGGCCATGTCAGGTCGGGGCCCTACCATTATTTATTGCTGTAAGTGTGAACTTTAATTTTAGGAGCAAAGTTTTTATCTACTCATGTACTAACATGAGATTTAAGGAACAATCGTATTATCTAATATTATCATTTACAATAAATATGTAAATTTGAAATAAGTGGAACAATTATAATTATTTAATTTTAGGTTTCTGTTTATACTCGTATGTTTCTTTACAAAGTTATTTAATTTTTTATCTCTAGAATTTCATTTATATTAAACTATATTAAGTTTCTTTAAATCTTTCAACCAATAAACTGAAGTAACAGTAAAATTATTACATTCAATAATATATACTTATATCCTTAAATTTTTTGTAATCTCTATTTCTAGAGATGCAACTCTAAACCCATGTTGCTCACCATTTGTACCAAGGCTATCTGATTATTTTCGTTTTGTTTAACAATTAATTCAGTTCTTTATGCGTCAAAAATTTAAATCTAACGAGGCAATTGAAAATATCTCTAATAAAAGCTTACTGATTTAATTCGCAGAATTTCCATCGAACAGCTAGTAATGAATTTTCCTTTCAAATAATAAAAGTGATTCTTCAATAACGTTGGACGTTATTGACGATTCCCTTTTGATTCTCCGATAAATAAAATGGAAATTTTTAATATTGATCACTATTTAAATTTTCACACGATATAGCTACGTATGATGCATTCATACACAGCTACGTCATAACATCGATAATTTATGTACTTGTCTATAGATGTATGTGTAACGTGTTATTTACACCTCTCTTTGCCTATACACACATACATAAAATCGTACCTGTAACCTCGAAAGGGTAGGCAGAGGCATGTTAGGTACTTTTCGTCAGTGTTTTGGTCCCACGTCAATAGGTGGTGAGGCTATTACCGCCAACAAGGATGTTTTGTTTGCCAGAGCCTCGTCCGTCGATCAGCGGTGCACCACTTGTAGGTGAGGTTGGCTTCGAACCTTAAGTTATTGGTGGGACCTCACGCACCATGTGTACCTTTGCCTATATACGAGAATTATTTTAATAATTTTGAGAAAAGGTCAATCCATCGGTCAATAGGAATGTATTAATGTCAATATAAAGTAATATCATAATAGCTATTACATGAAAATTATAAATATACAACACTACCTACACATTACTATATCGCATCGCAGTGTGTGATAAGCCGCCTATTGTACCACTATATTTTTTATTTGTTTATCACCATTGTAACCAGTGTGAAATAAAGAGTACCTAACAATCTATTTTTTATATAATACATGTGTAAACCGCTCTATTACAGCCGTATTTTTTTCAGTTTTATGGTCTATTGAATCTGTTGACTTAGTCTAAAGTCTGTTATGTATAGTTAATTAATCAAGTAATAATGGTGAACTAGTTTTTTGTTACATCGTTGAACGATAATACCTTTCCAATATTGACAGTGAACGCAACGATAACTTATCAGGATTATGATGTCTAATTTCATGCATCTTGAACTAACGCCGGCTCCTAGCCTATCTCGATACAATCTTATATCAATATAATCGCATGAGTTTACCGCTCCCAGATATTAATCTCGATAAACTTTTAGTTTGCCTATCGATGCTATTTTTGTATAACAAGGGGTAAATATTATTTTTATATCAGTACTAGAGCTTACGAGTGACAAATAAGCATTTATAAATTCTATCTATCTAATAATAGCAATTATATATTAATATTTTAACCACTCATTTCCTCTAAAACTACTTGAGAAAGTTAGGAGCTTAAAATAACATATTTTTAATAGTTTTCCAATAAATATTTCGGCAATTTAAAATGCATTGCCATCTAGTTTCAAACCAAGCAGAGCTTGTACTATGATAATTAGACTGACTTATAGAGTACTTATGTAGTTTTTCTTGTTATAAATATATATTATTATATTATATCTCTCTAATCCAAATTAAGATTTGATGTACAGGTAATAAATTTAATAATGTCAAATCGCTTTTTCTAATTGTCGTAAATTAATTAAAAATATGAATTAAATTTGTCGTCTACTAACTTTGTGTAATTTTTTAGCTGCTTGGATAGTAATATTCTTCCAGTCTATCATGCAAATGCTCACCAATCATAGTAATAAATAGACTTATTTTGGCATTGTTCTATCTGGGATGGACATGATACAAATTTTGTTCAGTATCGAAGCCAGTTATTCGACAACAAATTTAAATGCATATTGTTGCGCTTAGAAACCGGTCGTTAGGTACAGTCAGCCACAACTACAATGAAAACTCACTAACAATTGATTGAATGAATGATTTAAGATTTTAGACATCGTTATTCATCGTCATACATATCGACCTATCGTAGTCCACTGCTAGACGTAGGCCTCTCCCATTGCACATCACTTATACGTGTACTATTTTTTTACTACACTAAATTTTGTACAAAAATTTATGAATTCAACTTGCATATTAACTTAAAACGAATTAATATTAAAAGTAAGTTTCTAATAAATTATCAACTTGAAACAGAATATCACTGCCTTTATGCATTTCACTGACAGTTGAATCGTAATGAATTGTAATAAACTTTATTTTTCATTTCATAATTTTGCATAGAACCAAAGGGTTAGTATAACTTCCGAAAAACTATTTTCAAAATCGACTAAAATATATAATACAAGTCATGTCATTATTTTATCTTATTATCAAAAGTAATACTAATCTATCACCACTGTTTCCTATCAACGTAACAACAACGTCACGTAAAGTTAAACATAATTTCACGTATTATAACAAAATTCATGTTAAGATAAAAAGAAAATAGACATAAAATCCAAAGTAAAAAGAAATTCTTTACACGGAAAGGCTTTAAATGTATTCTATCCAATGAAAGAGATTTGAATTACGCACAAAATTCACAATTCAAATCCCATTCGTTCAAGTATATAATCATTATTCAGATACAAATTCAAGTACCGAGAACATACAATACGTAATATAAAATCAAATATGAGTAAAGGAACGCAGCAGTACTTGTTGAGAAGAAAAACACCCGTGAATGTCATACTTCCCCTGCTATTTACATTAGATATTGACGTAAAGTAATCGGGCAGGGACTTCCCTTATTGACAAAACGTGCTTTTTGCTCCAGGAAAATATTAAAAGTAATCCTCCCTTAGACCTTGCCTTGTCAAGATATTCAAAAGGCTTGAAAAAAAATACAAAATTTACTAGGAGGAAATTATTTTCCCGTTTGTTTGGTTTTCTTTTTCAATAACTTGAAATCTTGAGTGCATTGTTTTTAGATGACATTTACATTGCTGTCAAAAGACTGGCTTGATCATAAATATTTAAAGAACACAATGTTTCTTTAATATTAAATTCTTAAATTTTGACTGGACGTATAGCCTAATGGTTTAAGTGTTCGTCACACCGCTTTCTACTGCGCCAAGTGTTGTGGGTTCAAATCCCGAATGGGGCAAACACTGTTATGCACTGTTGTTCTGAGTCTGGGTGTTCTTTGTGTTCGTTTAACATATGTTTATAAAGTCCACCGCGACACAGGTTTTGTCCCTAGTGCAGGAGTTGTCTTTGATAAACCTTAATATACTAGGTTCAAACTAAGCAGAGCTTATACTGTGACAGCAAGATTGACTGATAGATCACTTACATATTTTTGTTAATACAGTATTATATAAAGTTAATACCTAAGCTCTGAATAAAAAAGGCAGATCATTTAAACATTTTACATTTATGGCTGATGGGGCCATAAAGTTCTGGAGTGGCGACTGCGTACTGGGAAACGCAGCGTTGGTAGGTCCCCACAAGGTGGTCCGACGACCTGGTTAAGGTCGTGGGAAGCTGCTGGATGCGGGTGGCACGGTACCGGCTGTTGTGGAGAACCTTGATTGACATGATTGACCCTTTGCTGCGATGATGATGATTTGACATATGGTCCGACCAAGAAATTGAACCTAAGACCTCAATCACATTAGTTACATTCACTAGCACTTTACCACCGAGACAATAAAACATTCAATCACACCATAAAGTAATAGCATACAATGTTAAAAATGCATTATATATTTATCGGTATTTGAAACTTAAATGTATTTCACTCAGCTTACGTAATAGTATAACAGCTAGTAAATAGGTATATTCTACTTACAGTTAAAGAAAATGAATCAGTACATGAACAGTATTCAATTATAAACAACTTTAGTTTTATACACTTATTTCCGAAGATGACTAAATTAAAATAGAACTCGAAGGCTATTGCTTTTGCAAAAGATTAAGAAAGTCAAAATAAACTAGTCGCGTCTTCTCAAACATTAAGTTAGGAGAGATTGAAGCAATGTTTTCACTCAAATTCAACACCTCATTAGCTCTACTAAGATATAGTGATATCTTGTGATGGGCCTACGGTGGTTGCACTCGACGACCGCCGGAGCGGCGCCACCATAATGATGAGAGATGCCACACCCCACAGTGGCCTATTTATTAACTTGTTTACCCTTAACAGGTGCGGTGAACACCGAAGTATAAGAATATACCTTGTTATGAACATAATAATATAGTACAGCAATAAAGAGTTACCTTGAATAGAATGTCTGTATTTTACATATTGATTTTACCACATAGAGGTTGTTGACCATGTCTATAGAAATAGGCAAGCCTAAAGGTTCAATGTACGAGTATTAATTAATAAGAGAATAATGTTAGACAGTATATTTTTGTTTTCATAACAGACTGAATATTTTGCTGTGTTTAATACCTATACTTGTTTTAATGAATGTCACGTTTTGTTTTTTATAAAAAAGATCGTAAACGAGTAAATGATCATAAATTATTTGCAATATCATGTAAAAGTATTGTACAAAAGCAAGATATACATATTACATGTACTTGTTTCTATCATAAAAAAATTAAAATATAAATTTAGCCCGAGGAATTCAATTTTTCAGCTAGAGTCGACCGAATTTCGGTGTAAACGGCATCCCCTTTTAATAGCCACTGCTGTGTCATTACTCTGGTAATAATCATGATCAACGTTGTTTATTGGTGATACACTATATTTTTGGCTCCATTAGACCCTTAATTACACTTATTAATACTCTCTGTTTTGACCTATATGCTTGTAATTGTACAGCTGATCTGAAAGAATACATAGGTTATATATATAGTATACATACGTTTCTTATAGTAAATTTGTAAATATTATATCTGAATGTAAAATATCTTTACAGGCAGTTACTAAACAGCAAGTTTCGAAAACATATAGTAATAATAATATATTGAACATTTGACACACAACGCCATTTAGTACCAAACTAAGCAGAGCTAGACTGTGAGCACTAGACAATGAATATAAACACATATTATACATAAAAAAAAACCAAACTACGATACAAATATTTGCAGATTATTGTATTATCTGCAAATATTTTTAATAAAATATTTGACCCGATCCAGGAATTGAACCCGAGACCGAAAGAACAGTAGTCGCATACGCTACCGTTGCGATACCGAGACAGTTAAAGTATAAAATTGAAATAGAATATGACCTAAATTTGATATTACTATTCGCAGCAATTCCAAAATTGAAAAATACGAAGCGAAATGTAATTGACAAGAAAAAGACACGGGAAGCTGACTTATGTAACGTAAAATATTATGTGGTTCAAGACTCAATGGTCTCACAGTACCGTCTTTTCATATTCTTTTATAAATAAGTTAAACAAAGTGTTATATTATTTACAATAGTGTTCTATTCTAAATTTACAAAACGTAATAATTACCTAATTTATTAAAGTGTGTATCATCGAGGACGTGTCAGAGTAATTTTGTTGATATTTTATGATAAACATCCTTGTAATATCATGTTTAGTTAACTTATTAATTAACTCAATTACTTCTTAATTTTGAACATCTTATTTACAAATATTATGGTATACTATGGTGGTATTAATGGAGATTAGTGACTGTTTAGAAATCAATAATCTTGAAAACTACCCATTTCATACGCTTCACACACTTTAGTAAAGATACTGGCAAATTATTTGTGACAAAGTGATCAATCATTATTCCTTACTTTTCCGAAAAATGACGACACATTACATACATGTGTCAAATTTTGTAAAAAACACGTATAAAAAGTTCCAATCTAAACGGCACTTACAAATGTATAACAGAGTAATTATATGGTTCACGGCTGGGTTCATTCTGTTTTGATATAAAAGGATATGAAAAATACTTTCCTTTTAATATACATTTTTATTTCACAAAACATGTTACGTAGATTTTTATATTTATTACAGGACACCTGATTTCCATTAACAACGTAGGTACGAATTTTCATATGTATCCATGTGTCAAGTTTCTTTGTTTACTTTTACAAGGACGTAACACATATCGTATTTTGTTATTCGCCCTTCAATTCTTGTGATTAGCTTTTAATTTTGAAGGCTATGATCGAGTTTTGTTTACGTGAAATAAAACAGTTATTTTTTACGGACCAACGTTTTTGTTATTTGTGACCCTGCTACCTTCCTTACAATGTCATTATAATAGCTGATAATGAACTAGGTATTTTGTTTATAGTTTATATTTTTTATTCCTTAATAAGAAAGGAAAAGTTTGAATAGTAACCTGTACCACACGTTTCAATGTATATTCTTATTTCACGCAATTGTTTTTCTAAAATTACAAAAACATTAGATAACTTTTTCTGAACAAAATATAGAATCATATATTACATTTTTTTCTTTATAGTACAGAAATACAACAATACAACGTGGTACATAGAGCTTTAATAAATTTCACGTATTTATTTCGTTCATATAGACAAAGTTAGCCTGAAACAATAAATTATGAACGTGCTACGAAACTACGCATCTACGCCGTAGAGCTACGCTTAGATTTATTTTGTAATATATTTTGTTGATAAACTACAATACATACATACGTAAAATCACACCTATTTCTCCGGAGGGGTAAGCTGAGGCATATTAAACACCCACTTTCGCTGGTGTTTTGCTCCCACGTAATAGGTGGCGAGCCTATTGCTGCTCATGGAGACATTTTGTTTGACAGAGCCTCATCGTTCGAGGTCAATATTCAGTTCACTTTTAATTAATACCCAAATACTTTATAATAACCTGACTTGTAATGTTAAGCTTGCTAAAATCAATAAATATAAAAATAATAAATACTGTACACGACCACATTTATACACCCTAGACCAAATTAAGTACCGAGTACTATACAAATATATAGATGGAAAACTTATAACTGAAGAATTACTTGTTAATGAATATAATTAGAAAAAGATATATATATTTATATACATAGCAATACAAACAACAAGCTTCAAAAAAATTATAATTTCTCGCAAATTGTTTTTTTTTATATTTTAGGCAGCCCTAATACTTGTATATTACTGTTTTTGTGTCTCTTCTTCACAGCACATACATATGTTCCTGTTCATAACATCCACGTTGTATTGTTTTACGAAAATAAATATATATTTATTACCGCACCTTCGTTACTGATGAAACCCATCACAATTAATGGGTAAAAATAATACCTTTCATCCGGCTATTATTGTTTTTAAAGGCCTTTTTGGGCTGACAATTAGAAAGTTACTACTATGTGACGGGCTTGTTTGTTCCTTAATTGCCAGTTTCGCTATATTTAGGTCATTAGACTATAAATAAAACAGAACAAACCAAAAAAAAGGCTTTCATCGGGCTTTAATCGGGATTTTTATTATTTATCATAGTAATTATTTACAAGTAGTATAATTTAAATATTTTATCACCAAAACCTACCACTATTGGTACATCTTTCAGATCAATCATATTAATATCGCAATAATCAATTGTGGTAGAAAAGGAAAAAAATGGCTTTTGTGATTCTTCTTGTTTTTGAAATAACTTATTTCAGTAGCACTATTAATATACTCAATAACAAAAAAAATTGAATTTGTCATTCTTCTAATATCTACTTGCATAATCATTGTTGAAATCACTTTGTATTTGTTCTTGTAATTAACTAGTATTTAAATATCAATAATAGTTTAAATCGAGACAATTTTTCTTCATATCCATCGTGGTGCAATTTCTGTGAACAGCGCAGAATAGATAATTCTGTATACTTCGACAATTTGGTGCAATCAGAACGATTTCATTCCTCTGGGTTCAATCAATCGAATGTCTCGGTTGAACTTTACCCCTGAGGGATTTATTCGTAATCACTCCAGACTTATGAACTTGAGTCAGTCCTGTTCACTCAGAACTAGACTTAATTCTTCACAAGCAGTCTTACTCATGGAAGGTCATAATGAATTTAGATATCTGAATTCTCAACTCTTGAGCAAACCTTTATTGCTTATAACGTCCCACTGATACAAAACTAGTAACAGAGACAGAAAAAGTGAAAACGAATCAGATATCAATCAGTACATGTACAGCCTTCGTACGTTTTTTTTTACTGATAAAATTACTGATAAAATATTATTAAAAGGCAATATCCGACGTAGGTCAAAAACGACCTCTATATTGTTGCAAAGCATTACATCGCTAAACTAATTGTTGAAGAGCGCTACCTCTATTAAGATTCGTTCGATTATTAGGGTTCGTTAAAACGATTCCCGGTATCCGGCCCACTGCCCATTATAGGGTGCAGACGGTGCAATGAGTGAACTCTTTCATAATACAATACCTAGTGAACTAACATGCTATGAGAATAGCTGAACTTTCGCAGCAGAAGCATTTAGCCTTCAATTTTATAAAAGCCTGTTCGATAACCTTAAAACTAATCTACTAAGTGTGTATAAACTGTGATGTACCCGTCATTGAAGCATTAAAAATATAATCGAGAGATAAGATTTCTACGAATAACGTTAATATTTTCTTAAGATGTCGCGTTCCGTAATTTCTTATAATTGTGTTTATATTTTATAGACTGACCAATCACACCGTGGCTATGGTGAGGTTAAAGGTTATCCATTCCTGGTATCAGGCTATTCAAAGATATTCTCAATTCCAGTTAACATAATTATATATTTTTCAAATGTTGGTAGTTACAGTTCAAATGACATTATTACTATAACATTATTAAATTATGAATTGACTACATATGTAAGTTACATTTAATAAAAGCAAAATAAAAACAAGCAAATAGGCTATAAGTCTGAGATATGAGAAGTCTTACTCTATGACATTTAATAACGGAAAATAAATACCTGTGTCAACACAGGCACAAGCTGAAGAACTGTAAGTGAAACTCTCTCGAGGAGAAAATATAGAAATTCGCGAAGACAATTCAGTGCACGTTCCCGTATGACAGCAATGTCTTATAAAATTCTATTCTTTCCTAGTGCAGCTACTTTAAAATCGTCTGTATATCTTAGCTTGAGAACAAGGATTGTATGTGAAAAAAAAACATTTAACGTTATCTAAGTACGACCAGACTGTTAATTACTTTAGTATGTAGTTTCGGACTGCAAAATAATATAGTACACTGTGTGTGTAAAAGTTGTGGTAAACTTAATATTCAAAACATTGATATGCTATATAACTCACTCAATCATCAAATATGTGTTTAAACATATTTGATGAAACTATATTTTGCAGCTATACACGATGGTAATCTAACGTATAATAATGAATTGCGATTCATTAGTCCTAATTAAACTTGGAAAACTCGTGGGTAAGCTTTTATAATGTTTTTGTAATAGTTGTCATGATAAATCAAAGTTAGAATCGAAGTAGACTTAAAGCTTTGTTTGAGGAAATGGCTCTGAGGTAGATTCACTATCATTTGCAGATCATGGGATACGACTGGTTCCTCCGAGGTCATCTACTCCCCGGGTTGGGTGTAATTTGTTACACCGATGACACACTAGTCACAGCCCGGGGAACAAATTATCAAGAGGTGGCGCGCCTGACCACCTCGGGAGTCTCCGTGATGGTCTGGCACATTGAGGCGCTTGGTTTACGGGTACACCTCGATAAGACGGAGGCCCTGCTGTTCCATGGGACCCGTCGTGATCCGCCCCTCGGTGCTTCCATCGTAGTCAATTCGGTCCTCGTAGTCCTCGTCCTTCGGTCAAATGCTTCATCAGGGCTTGAACCTGTATGAGGACCGAATTGACTGGAGGCGGAAGTGCTCGACGAAGTTTATCGCCGAACGGTTGACTTCCGCGCGTAGTCGTCCCGACTGGAGGCTCCATGTGCTTGCTTTGTTGCCGTGGAGGCTCTCCAGCCGGTCATCGTCAAGTGGGCAAAGTGGCAGTACGGGACCCTTTCTTTTCGACTGCTGCAGGTTCTTTCCGGCCACGGCTGCTTCGGGGAGTAGCTGCACTAGGAGAGAATTGAGTCTCGCCTGTAACCACTCCGACTACAATGAGGACTCGGCTAAGCACACGCTAGCGGTTTGTTTCGCCTGGGCGGCGCAGCGTGGGGCCCTCGTTGCAGTTATCGTAGGAGATCTCGTAGGACGGCTGATAGCGACAGCTGTTTTACCGCGGTCGCAACCTTCTACAAAGACGTGATTTCGCGCAAGGGGCGGTGGGGGCGCGCGTACCAGCGCCACTTGCCGCCTTGAGTGTGGCCTCGGGTGGACGGTACGAGTTTTCCCCTACATCCGCTACAGTGGCCAGCTGAGCCAGAGAGTTTACCCAAAGATGGTACCCGTATCAGCGGGCAGACGTTAAGAGGGGTCCGGATGTCGTAATAACAGCTGTTATGGATCCTCCCTGGGTCCCTCCTATCTCAGGCGCAGAGTGGCACACTGTATGGTCTTATTCGATCTGATGCCAACACACCACCCCGCCGTAAACCCCGGTGGGGTGATGGCCCGAGGGAGTTTCCACATGTTAAAAGAAAAAAAAGATTCGCTATCATTTAATGTTGAAATTAAACAATATCCCAACTTATCAAATTATATAAAAACTAAAACTATTCTGTAGTTGAAGCAACTATTAAACAAACAAACTGTGATCTATTTAAGACCGAGTTGTTCGTAAGTCGACCTAACTAAAATTAATCGAGTGGATAAAAATTATAGTACACTGAACATCGTCTATGTAACAGAGCTTTAAGAGCAACTGCATTGGAAAACAAACTTTAAGTGTGTTGAGCTGGAATGTATTATGTATATTGATACTGCAATAAGTTTTAAACAGACTAGAGTACGACAAAATGTAAGTTTATATAAGGACTAGAAACGACAGAAACTAATAAAGTCATAAAATAAAAACTGAGAATAAACAATAGCAATAAAGGTATTTATTTTCTTCCAAATTCATAGTATTTTCAGCATTATTGAACAGACAATGCATACACACTTTATCACACTTGATCAATCGGTGCCTGGTCGCAAAGATTTGGAACAATCTTTATGGGTAACCAGCCTTCCATTTCACAGACAAAAATAGTGAGACAGCAAAACATTTTACACATAGTAGAGAATAACAATTAATAAAAAAATATTTATGTAACATTAATAGGTATTTAAACAACGTTAATACTTACATTTAATGTAGTAGGATGCACGGGACTGTTTGTGTGTGTTCACGTCTGTTGTGTTGTGTAAATATGTGTGTGCATGAGTTTAAAACATGTAAGTTACTATTTCAGTGAATCATTACTGCGTTGCGTTGTCTGCGATGTGTGAAGCTATTATTATTCTTATATGTATATTAATTTTTCGTTTCATTTTAATCTAAATTAAATAAGACCGTAACTATGCTCTACGCTTTTGTATTGTAGTAGTAAAATTAATCTAACTGTAGAAATCCGATAATTACCGAAGCCTTTCAATGCATACTAATGTGTTATAAAAATAAAAATAAATAAGTAAATAATTAAGTCCACAGTAAGTGTAAGGAAGCATCCTTGCCTTATTAAAGATAAGGCTCATAATTGCCAGGACCCTAATAAGTATTAAGTCTGACGCACTTACCACCAAACTACACCACGTGCTGCTTATTAAGTAAATAATATTTTAATTAAGTAGATAGAGATAATGTCTTGAACTCTGGACTATGATTTTGAATTGTTATTAACTTAATGATCTCTTAGTGTTTCAGAGAAAACATATGAAATTTACAATGGGAATGGCTTTATCTCTTTGTTTATAAATAGAAAATTTTATTAATAGAATAAAAACTAAGGTGGGTATTAGGGTGTCCCTTATATGACAAAAAAAAATTTTTTTTCGAATTTCGAAATGCATACCCTCTATAATTTTTACTAATGCTATAAGATACTTAAATATAAAATTTTATCAATCTAGCATAATTGCAACCAGTGCCGACCGAGCTTCAAAGTTTAGTAAAAAATGTGTTTTGTCCTAAAATTTCAGTCTGCTATAATTTCACTATAAATGCAATGAATTAAGTGAATAAAATTAAATAATAAATTAGATGAACATTAATCTTTAATTAAAAACATAAAGAAATAAGAATCATTCAGGGTAACTTCTTTTTAGAGTAGTTTTTTTACAGTCTAGATACAATTTTAGATGTTCCTGGACACAGCGCAGCAAGAACTGTTTTTGTTCTTCTTCAGCCGTGATAAGTCCGTTAAAATCTTGCATTAATTTAACAGCCCTTTCAGCAGTATCATTTACAACTCTCAAATAACTTATTCTTCTTTTAGCCTCCAGAAAAGTAGCATTGTTATTCCAAGAAGATACATTTTCCTTTAGAAAACTGTCGTCGATCTGCAGTCGTGATAAAAATTGTTTGCTCTTTTCCGATACGAAATCATCCAGTGCTTTGTCAACAACAATTTTGAAAATAAATAAATAAGTATTGGACATTGAAATTGAAATCCAACAAAAAGTCAATTTAACTTACCAAACAACTTTTGAGTCAGTTCTTCCTTCGGCGGGTCATAGCGTTTGCTAAAATCCGAGATTTTGTCCCTGTTGAAGTTGGCAATCATCTTCTTCTTAGTTTGGTTGTCAACTTCATCATCAAATAGTGATAGAATGACTGTCTCTTCACATAAATACCACAAGTGATGGCTGAACTTGCTTATAGAAGCTTTAGAAATTGTTGCGTCAACTTTTTCATACTCTTTTAACATCTTCAAGAAGCGCAAATCTTGATTAGGTGCTTTGGTCGCCACTGTACATTCGAACCAAGGTTTAACATACAATATTACGAGAAATAAGCAAACATCTTGTAGAGCCTTTTTGTCCTTCGCAGTTACTCTGCATTGTGACTGAAGTAAACATATTTTTAAAGAATAGATCGCTCTCGCCATCCAGCGTGCCTGATGTATAGCTCCGGGGGGCCTTAGTTTTAATTTTTCCTCTGTGTCTCCTCCTAAAAATATTACACACAGTTCGACCAATTCGCGGTAATCATCTCTTACAAAACCTTTATCTAATTCTGCCTTATAAAATAGTAACAACGCTTGAATGTCTGTCTCGGCAACCCGTGCTTTTACGAAATTAAGAGATGGTTCAATTTTAGTACAATCAATGTTTTTCCAATTTTCTTGGAACTTTTTGAACATCGGAATATCTGGGCTTCTAGTAATTTGCTTAATCTTGGTTTCAAAGACAGCTTTTAGGACCAATTCATAAACATGATGACGACAGGCGAAAAGCAACAATTCTCTTCCTAAAGTTTGCTCCAAAATAGCACAAGCTCCATTGAAACGGCCCATATTGGAAGCTGTTATGTCACAGCACATTATTTGCACTTTATCATAAAGGTTCCAGTCAAAGAAAGCTGCTGATACAGCCTTCGCTTGATGTTTTCCAGAAGAACTTTTTAGTTTCGGCACTGCAAGAAGCTGCTCTCTATCGTCAAATGAAGCTATAACTGGCAAGCGTTCTTCTTTTGAACTCCGTACATCCAACCCCGGTAATAGTTTTCCATCCCAATGGACTGTGACTATGTCGGGTACATTGTTTTGGAAGTTAGATTTTATTGCTTCTGCCCTTGATTTTCTAGTTTCAGTACGAATTCGCTGAATCGAGGATTTGTTAATACAGAAATCATCGCTGCTCAGACCAAGCGCTTCTACCACCGCATTAAGAATGTAAACGGTATCTCTAATGCTTAACTGGCATCGATCTAAAGCTGCAACTAGTTTAGGTGTTATAAGATTCTTTCTACCTCTTTTTGAACTTTGTTCATGGCAGGGAACGTCCGGCAAGCTGAGTTCAGAATTCAAGATCTGTTCTTCGTCTGAATCTTCTACACTGTCTAAGTTATTTGTGGTGGAAGTAGATGCAACAGCTAGTGATTCTCTTTGTCTTACAATCCTTTCCTCTTCTTCCAATCGTCGTTGTCTAGATCTTTGTTCTTTTTCCGCCAATTTTTTATCTACACCACCTAAGCATCCCGGTCGACCTGGCTCTCTCTGTTTCATTAAAAATAATTTATCTTCCTCTATTTTCATTCTCTCAAAAGCATCAGCATGTGCAATATCAAACAAATTATCAAGATTAATTATAAAATTGTTCTCACGACTCTTAAACGTAATCTGAGTTTTCTTACAATTTTTTTGCAACTCTCTCCAAACATGGTATAAATCAATAAGTTTCTTCACGCAGTTAGGAAATGCCCTTGTTGGAATTCTTGCTTTTTCCCAATATATGATGCACTCCCTAATCACAAGATTTGCACTTTCACTAACAGTCAATTTAACCTCACGAATATTGTAAAATAGGACTGAGAGAACTTGTCGATTAGATGGTAATTTTGCACCATTTATTTGGTAGCTAGTCAATCCGATAAGAAAAATATTTTGTTTATCACTCCGTAATTCCACCGACATGTTTACGCACTAAACAATGAAGCACTAATAGTCTCAAAAATCACGTACGAAATGGCAAATAAAACATGTCGTAACAGGTCACTGGGCAGTACTTAAGCAACTTGTATCGACAAGTTTAAATAGCAAGTCGGCACGGGTTATCGTTTATATATCGAACTAATATTTTTTTCTAGACAATATAGGGTTATTACGAAACTTTTAAGAAGGTATGCGTAAAAAAATATCGAACTTGAAATTTAAGGGACACCCTAGTGGGTATTGTAATAGAATCATAAATCTGAATATATGGATAAGCTTGATAGCAGGGAGACGACGAATCTCACCGTAGATAGAGTGAGTGAAACTGTAAAGGGAACAGGTACCATGTCCCTCCAACATAAAGGGAGGATTCTTCGACGAGATGAGATGATTATACCTGGCGGGCCTCGTCCCAACGATTGGTCTTTGGACGTTGTGTATGTGCAAATCACCGCGAGAATTTCGATATCGCGATTCAAGCATTCGAATTAGTAGCTGCTCCGTCGTTTATTACTCCGTAGTTCAGTGTGTCGTCGCTAGATGGCAGTGCAGTATGTTTTTTTAATTTGTGCTGTGTGTGAACGTCACCATAAGACTAAGTTTTTTTTACTTTGGATAGTGGCCCAACAAGTTAAATGGCGGTGTGTTTATGGCTAGTACACTTATCACGTTACCACTAAAATATGACCTGTCTACTCAGTAACCCCTGGGATAAAAGAAAACCCATATATTCGGCAGAATAGTTTATACTATTTTTTTCTAAATAACATGTTGTAACAACCAGATGTTGAAATATGTAATAAACCTTGCACATTATTAAGTTCAAGGTACCTAAACAAATATTTATCTTACGACACTCGGCTTTCCTTCACTGATTTATTTTGATTGCCTTGGTGCCGCAACAGTGGCAAATACGACTGTTCTGCTTGAGGTCTTGGAGTCGATTCCCAGATCAGACCAAATGTTTGCATGATCCGCAAGTATTTGTTTCTAAATTTAATTATTTTCCATGTATGTATATTTTAACATTTTATGTATATTTTACAAAAAAAAGGTAAAAAATATTCTATCAATCAGTCTAGCTACTATGGCACAATCTCTTCTTAGTTTATAACTGGATAACTGGTTGTGTGTTAAATGTCCGGAATATTTATTTATTCATTCAAACTAACGTAAGTCAGTGGATCTTTCCTCTTCAATTACGCGGATCAATAGCCACATAATGCTCAATCCTGATTGTATGTAATAAATAATAATTAACTATAGGCTAATTGATTATGTAACCAAATTACGAAAGAATTATTTTTTATTGGGTCATCTTACTAGTACAGTTTAGACAAGAACATGATGTGACAGTTTAAACTGCCTCGGTGGCGCAGCTGCAGTGAATGCGACTGCTGTGCTTGAGGTCTCGGGCTCGATGCCCGGGTCGGACCAAATGTTTATATAATCTATAAATATTTGTTTTGATGTTTGGGTGTTTTCTATGTATATATATATATGTATGTATTTACAAAAAAAAAGTATATAAGTATTCTATCAGTCAGTCTAGTTATCATAGCATAAGCTCTGTTCAGTTTGAAAGTAGATGGCGGTGTCTGTCACATGTCCGAAATATTTATTTATTTATTTATAGTTTCACCAGTTTGAAACAAGTACCTATTAAACCTGTTCTTTCAGTCAACTTTGTTATATCAGACCCGACATGGTATAGAAGCATATAAAAGATATTTAAATATACTCGTATAGTGGACGACGATTTCCTAACCTAATTGATTTCTCGTTTTGTACCCGAAAACTCTTGTTTTTGTCTGTTATATTTACAAATAAGTGGCTTTTTTATTGATTAAAATTTTAATAGGAAAAAGTAACATCTTAGGTAGACACAAAGTGGGATTGTATCCCAAAAGACGAGCTTTAAGTAGTTGATTTTGTCAAAATATCGGTATTTTTGAAAACACACATAAACTTTAATCGCTTTAAGGACCTATAATAGAAAATTGTCACGTTTTTCTTATTTGTAAACTCAATATTGAAAAATAAATTTTGCAAATCATTTACAACGATGATCTGAAACGTTTATAAAAACAAGTAATTTAAACAAAAAAGTTTCTCTTTTCCATTCTCTTGCCCATTTAAAAAAAAATCCCCTTAAGTATAGTTACTGATTCACAGAGCTCTTAAAAAGTAGATTTATATATACGTGTACTATATTATCGTGTATAAACCAAACGTATTTAAGCTAGGGTTAACAACGTTTTAAAGAAATGATTTAATCCCCTGGCACACGGGTTACCTAAATCATCTTAAATGGCAACACTTCTTCAAATTGAATTTGCTTTCAAATAGGGTTTAGATCGAGTGAAACAAAAACACTGTTTATTTTTTATTTAGACACGATTTTGGTGAAAAAATATCTTCAGGTCTTATTATTTACCGCAGATTGCTTCTAGCTAAGGTTAAGTTTTATAACAAGAGATTATGCAATAAAGACTACTGTATACTGATGAATTTTGTAACTTTCAAGCAGACACATCGTCGAACATCAACTATGCCAGTTTCAGGCAGTCAGCATTCATTCGCTGCCAACCACTGTCTAACATTAAATATACGTGGTATACGTTCATTTAAATAAATAAAAAAAGTACAAATTTATATAACAACTAAACAGTAGACAACTGGTTTAACAGCCAATAGAACGAACTTACAAAACATGTAACATGAGAGAGTTAATCTCATTTGTGAACATTATTTCAGCACTGACATTGATTCCCTATATCCTTTCAAAAAATAAACCATCTCAAATTAAAATCTATTTAATAATGTCTTTGATTTTTTATGATATAGCTACGTAATGTGTATGCCTCTAATGTTATTTTAATATTCAAATCAAATCAATATGTTTATTGCTAACTAAATGTACATGTGATCTTATAAAATAGTTTGTCTCAACTTAGTAGCCTTTCACAAGCATTGCATATTT
This sequence comes from Hypercompe scribonia, assembly GCA_949316085.1. Lineage (NCBI taxonomy): Eukaryota > Metazoa > Arthropoda > Insecta > Lepidoptera > Erebidae > Hypercompe > Hypercompe scribonia. The sequence continues at coordinate 8,125,379 of OX438981.1, read as the reverse complement.
GAAAGAATATCTTATTTCTATGTGTTACATACATTTTTACACAATTTTTACGTGATAAATTATGAACATTAGAAGTTTTATGAAAGATAGGTATTAAGTATTGTAACTAAAATTTTAAAATGAAGCAGTTGAACAATTTTAATATCATGGAAAAATGAAAATTCATCATCAATCATTATATAATTTCCACGATCACATCGTTATTAGTTTTTTCATTTGGCTATTATTATTAAGTGTGTGTCTGTTTAGGTGTAGTATCTCTTATTTAGTTTATTGTAATATACTTATTGAGTCATCTATCATCACAGAAAACATAAATAGATTTACAAGTCTTAGAAAATAGAAACACAACTGTGCATAAAAATTGTATGACGTCGTCTGATGGTATCTTGCTTTAATTGCGTCTTAGCAAAGAACGGGAGAAGATAATGTGTTTTGTTCATGTTGTCGACACAAAAGATTTCACATCTTTCATGAGGTTTTAAAGTACAACCTCCTTTGTTCGAGTACTGTAAACAAACTTGCATCATAACGCTATAGTTTGTAACGTGCGGTATCGCAAGTTTATTTGTAACACATTGTTATATAACTTCATTAGTATTGGAACTTGTAGATATATTATTATTATGTTTTTACTTTCGTATTCCAAGAGAAATTAAACAAAACATAAAATTAAAATAGTGTGCAATAAGTAATAGTACAAAATATGACAGTGGAAATGCAAAAAATAAAAATTAAACCAAAAGTTATTATACAAAATTTAAATTGTATTGCTGTCGTGCATGAAGTGAGACAATCCATTCCTTAAACCTACAGAACACAGTCGACAAGTAAGAATTTTCTGCTTTTAAAAACGTCGAATAAAACATTGCAAAACTATGTACAACATAATCTGACACACATAATATTTACTGCTTGAAATATGTTTGCCTTAAAAAGGTAATAAATCAGATTCACTTAAGATAATAAAAATCTACCAAAAATGATACGTAACAAGCACGGTATGTATAAATAAATTACCACAGTCTATGTGCCAACGTTGGTCTCCTACACGACCATGATAAATGCGCTAACCGGCCAGTTGGGTCAAGAGACAACCATTTTTCTTATCGTATTATATTGGGTAACATTGAACACATTCGAAACTTGGGATTCTTCGCTATTTTAAGACAAAAACAACTGTTGTCAACAGTTGCCTCGTATGTACATATTTCACGATTCTATTTTTTTGTGTTTAAAGTAATAGACATAATATAATATATAGTAATTAGTCAATTTAACTTTGCAAGACAAATCTTTACTTCGCAGATGTGTAAATTAAAGATTATTTATAGAAGAGTTCTGTTGATGCGTAAGTAACTAAACATTGTATTTGATCTTTTCTGTGACAATCTTTTTGATGCTTCATACCTTCCTGGAACGTCAGAGTTATTAAATTTTAACAAAACCTAATAAACTATTGTAAAGAAGAATCAGGGCTCGAATAGACGTTTACTAAATGATGATTGCTCTTAGCATTTCCTCTAAACCTTTCGTTGCAAATTAGGTTAAAGTCAGTTTTAAGTGTACTACGATACTGCTGAACTTTCGATTTTTAACATGGATTGACTGTCATCGGACTTCTAGAAGCCTAGTATTAACCGATATCAAATTTCTGCAAAAAGACTTATCAGACTTTTAGTGCTCCAACTATCCGTAACGTAACGTGCTCTCCAAGGCACAGAGGGGTCTTAATGTGTTAAAATGGTTTTCGATTGACTAGCCTGTATAAAACCTATGCGGTTACCTCTGAGCTACGAGCTCCTGTAACAAAATGATGACTAATACATATATAACTATGAACTAGTTCCAGGTCACTAGTCCGGTTAAGCTTTAATAGCACCTATAATAATATCTCAAGATATAGAACCCTAATAATCGTCATTAAAGATTATTACTAACGCTAAAGCAAAATATTACCAGAGCTGAGATTGAAACGAGAAATGTATAGTATGTTCATGATCAGAGTTAAAGCATAGAATCCAGAAATCATTTCAGTCAAAAATAATGAAGCCTTAAACTAATGACTGTTAATGACACTTGATCACCTTTCCGGATGAACTCTCACAGCAATAACAAACCAATAATAATTTTTACTTATTAAAAAGAAGTAAATTCCTTGTGTCGAGTTTTCTTATTCCGAATACGAGTACATACAGAAATACATACACATACCTTTTCAACAAAGAATCATTGACGCAAAAAATAATTCAATAGTATTATAACAAACTGAAACCACACCGTGTTCCATGAAGTCACAGGTGTACTTAGGTGTAATTAAGGAACTCCCTGTGGACCCCGACAAACTGTCGCATTATGGAACTTCAGACTGTCCGCCCAAATTAGAGCACTATATACGGCTAAGTACCGCACTATTCTGTTGTATAGCTTGGTATAGCCTCAAGTTTGGACAACCACAAAAGCACTACCATCCCTTTAAAATCCTACCTAACTATATTATTATGGTTCATTGAAAAACAATAATTTATTTAGTCCTAAAAGCTATATGAGCTAGTGACTTATACCATCATGTCCCGAATTACGTGTCTACACATCATTGTATTTACCGCACAAATAGCTACAAAATATTTGACTCGACAAGTTCACACGATTAATTACATGACTTACTATAACTAGCAAAACTTTTGCATATATGTGTATAATTATCAAAATGAGTAAAACTCAATAGTTTTACACACAATAACTAACTTTATTAGACTTATACTTTAACATTACCTTTTATGTAGAATATTTTGTACCAATGTAACACTTTTGAATATTAAGAAGCAGTTGTTGAAACTAAAACACAGTTTTATTCAAAACTACTTGGGTCTATATCCGGAAACAGAAAAATGTTAAAAGAAAAAAGATATTAAGTTTTATATAGAATAAATGAGTTTCAAACTTTATTTGATGATCATTAAAGGAAAATATCTTAAGAGTTGAGGCGTCAAGCGATAGGAAGGTTGCGGCTTACAGACCTAACAAGTACGCTACCCTCATTTAGCCTAAACCTCTGCTAGCTGGTAAATCTTAGTGAGAGAAGTTACCAAGAATAATAGTGAAGTATGATCCATGAGATTTCGACCTTAAGATTATACACCTTAAATAGTTGTAACTGTAATAAGTCCAATAAACATAAATTATCTAACTTATTGACCTATCCTAGTTTTACTTATAAACGGTGTTAATAAAACAAAGTATAACTTGAACTGAAATCAAAGATAAATAATGCATAGTCACTTTCATTTTCATGACGTAGTTCTTGTTTTTTTTTTAATAGCCTACCAAAGTGACTCTACTCTGCTTGATGGAAAGCATGAATAGAATCCGAAAGTTGTAGCCACCATACTCATTGCGAATGCTGACAATGCAGTATGGTGACCCACACTACGGCGGCCTATTACGATTTTTTACGTCTCACTTGGAGACGTAGAAGACATGACAGTCATCGTAGCATTGTTTTTCACACACTTACCACGGCAACTGTCACCCTTGCATCAACGGGCCTCCGGTCTCGCACTCACCAACGAAACACGACTGCACGGATGCTGTCGCTTTAGGTTGGTCTTCTGTGGGAGGGTAGTACTGACCCGGCAGAGCTGGCTCGTTCATGCTGAAATCAGCGTGGCTCTACTACCTGGTGAATATTCTATTGTGTTGAATTTAGTTTAGCTAGTTAGTAACCCTACTTAATTAAGTCTATTGATATGCAGATTTCACGTTAAAATAATAGTTATTATTATTATATTATTAGATTTCTTACACTTTTTTGTTAGTACTATTTTAACTAATAGTAAATCTAATAGAATATTTCGTATTACGCATTATTTTAGTGATAACTTGATCACTCCATCCAACAACAAAATCAACTCCTTTTTTGTGGTAACACCAAATGACCCTCGAGGTTTTATATGTCTCTTAAATCCTACCTACGTTGGTCACCCCACCAGTGATTTATAGTCAGCATCTCGTACTTCCATTCATACTACAGTTTTTATTGAGTTATTATAGGCAGTAACGTCGAAAAATGTATTTTATGAACACAACGATGGTTTTATTCGTTCATCTATTTGACGAATGGCACAATATGTTTTATTGCGTTTAAACGCTGTTTACTCTGATACAAATCGTGTTCAGACATACAGTCATTAATTTGATTCAGTAGAATTAATATTGTACTAATTCAGAGGTAACAAGCGGCTTATGATTTTAACGTAAGTATTTATGTTCAAATTTTATTTACTTAATTTAATTTGAACTGACAAATAGAAAATTTTCTGTCATGACTACTGTCAATTGAAATAAAAATAACTATACCTCGTTTAAATTATCACTTCAGAGACAAAACGTCAAGTATTGATCATTTAAAACCGTACAAGACACCTCGTTATCGTCAAGCTTCATTATCAATATATTATAATAGATATATGTGGTCATATTCAATCGTAGACATCATCCCGTGATGTTTCCGAGACCTGCCGAGGTCACCCATTGCTCGGAATAATACGTTTATAAGTTAATTAGTTCAATGTTCATCTAGACTTGCAATTCTTGTGCGCGAGTCTCATCTAATATACCTAATCTTATTTAAAAGCAACTTGCCAACTCAATGTTTAAAGGGATTATGCTTTTCCGAATAAATAACTTGTACTATTACTTACTCTAATTGTCCTACTGTAACTACTTACCTATTGCGTGAAAATTAATTTAAATTAAAAAAAAAACACTAAATATCTAATCGATGCTTAAGAAATATAAATGTAATCGTTCCTGGACATTCGTTCAGGGACAATATTTTCAGCCTTAACATTTACTAGGTATAATTTTAGTCAGTTTTTTTACATTGTCGAAAGACACATCAATTTTTATAAAAAAATCTAATTATTTTAAGTGCCAATGAACAAACAATAGATTGGAGTTATCAGTGAATACGACCATGAAAGATAATTCTTAATAAAACTACAAATAAACAAAAGAAACAAGGCGAACACATCTACAAGATGTAGAGCAAAATCGAGCCCAGACAGCAATCAAGACGGAGATTTCTAGAAAATGCTCTCTACCCGTCCGAGGCGCATAGGACACATTTACTTGAGTCACATTTACTTTGAGTTCCATAATCTATGATATAGAATTTGAACATATTAATAACAGCGAGAACATCCGCAGTCATCAATATCAACCAATAAATACTTTCTTTTATAAGTTTAAAACGATCTAATACTTTTCAAAATACAACTTTATATGTTACCACTGATAATTTTTTATAGTATAGTTTAGTAGTATAAAAAATTATAAAACTTTAATCAATGCTACAAATACCTTCTCTATAAAATACGTCTTAACTGTGACATAAATTACAAATCTTTTCCGAAAATCACTAAGAGATAAGGGATGGGACTATCAGATGTAATTTCATCTCAATCGAAGGGTGACCAACCATAGAAGAAATTGAGTGGGGTCCTCCCCGCTGTGCTAAACATAGATTTATGTAACATTGCTGCATATATCACAGGACTTGCACTTATTGAAGTGTTTTACTTATCCCTAAAAGGAAAGTCTCTAACAAAGCTTTTATAAGTTTTATAACCATAATATTTGTGAGCAAAAAATACATACAAAAAATATAGGCACATTTTGCTACGAGGCAATTTCCTGAAACAATAAGCAATTTATTACGTATCTTGTAGTGATGTATAAATCGTATACTTCAAAATGTAAAATTCACATTCAATAGATTTGAATAGTAATGTAAATTAATATCGTAAATGTAAATTAACTTTATGGTATTTTTTCCATTTTATACAAGAGATTTCGTTCATATTTAAAGCAACCATTAATATTTAGATCTTTAGTGGTTAAACCTTAACCGTTAGTATTGGTATAAATTTAACCAGGCAAAGCCTTTTATGTGATTATGAACTATCGTTGCATATTTACACATACCTATATCACTCATTCATTTGTTATTATGATGAATTGACGTATACACTGGCCGTGTGTAGACTGAGGTTAAATTTTTAACGCCTATTTCACATCCTAATTTGCACGAAAATATCTTAACATGCAAAGAAAGATTTTTTTCTACAGTCTGTCTATATTTATCTATAATATATAGAGATTTATAAAACTTGACCAACCAACACATGGTTATTACTTATTATTTAATTCTATTAATTACCAAGATTAGCTATACACGTAAAGATAACTTCTAAAATCTCGTTTATAATTATCGTTCACTTACTACAATATATTAATTAAACGAAATTAATTAACCCTTATACAAACGAATTAATCTTTAAACAAACTTTTATTTTGTTTAACATCCAGGAGGACAAATTCACCCTTTATAGAAAGTAAAAAATCACCTAATTATTTCTACTTTTTGACTCGTGCAAAATAACATAGGCAATTGAGTAAACTGTAAAAAAATCGTCTAGTTTAAATAATATATACGTATATAATAATCATAAAGGTTAAAAGATATATGCTAATAAAGTATTATGCTGTAGCTTAGGAGAAGTAAAAATAACTCTAAAAATGTGTTATCTAAGTTTCTATTGCCTATTTGTTGCTAAAAAAACATTATGTATGCCCAACTATTTGTTATAAATTTAAAATTACTAACGTAAATAGCAAAAAATACTGAAGAATATGGAATTTTAAATCGGAATAGTCGTGCACACTTTTGTTTTTCTTGTTAACCGACATTTCGACTAAATTGCACCAACTGTTATCACGGCTGTTATTGCAATTTCTGTCCAATAATACATTTAATTCATAAAACTCAATACAAATTTAGCTCCTAAGTTTCGATAATTGACATTTAAGTCATAACTTCCGACCAAATCGCATGCAATCAACTTTGGTAAGCCCATCTCTGTTTGCATAATAGACCAACGTTATTAATAACGAATTATTGTGGTATATAGACAAGAATAGTTTCTGGTTGCCTTCTATAACCTCTATTTATTCCTAGGTAGTAGAGCCACGCTGGTTTCAGCACGAGCGGGCCGGCTCGTCCGGAGCAGTACTACACTCCTACAGAAGACCAACCTAAAGCGCCAGCATCCCTGTTGTCGTGTTTCGTTGGTAAGAGAGAGCGGAGGCCCATCGATGCAGGGGTGACAGTTATCGTGGTAACTATGTAATCCTTACACTGTCACAATAACTGTCATGCCTTTTACGACTCCAAGCGGGGTGTGAAAAAGTTTCTTACAAGGCCGCCATAGTGTAGGTTACCATACTGCAATGTCAGCATTTGCAATGAGTATGGTGACCACAACCCTTGGATTCTATTCATGCTTTCCATTAAGCAGAGTAGAGTCACTTTGGCAAGCTCTTAAGATAGAAAAAAAAATTTAGAACAGCAATATGTAGAAAAAAGTTAAACTGGAAACCAAATAACAAAGACCCGTGGCGATATTAAACAAAACCAGACGTACATCTCATTTCTCATTTATATTTAAAACTTCAAAGTTGGTGTTAAGTGTTGTATGTATTATTGGTTAAAAGTTGATATTTAGTGTTGTATGTGTATGTAATCCCATTTCCGTTCTATCTAGTAGTGAAGTCTTTTAAAGAAAGTTATAGCGATTTAAAGTTCAAAAATTTTAATAATACTCGTTGTCCCTGACCTTTTTTTTAACTCCATCGGAGTTTGCGATGGTGTGGTGTGTCGGAATCAAATTGACTGAGACCTGAAAATATGTTGTACAAACAAAAAGAATAAAGTAAAATTTGTAAATAAAATTAGTCTTTAACACGTAAATAAAAATAAATATGTCTTAAAATTACACAATGGAAGTCAAAAACTATGTCTGTATCTGGAGTACATTGAAGGAACTCATTGATAAGCGTAATTACTCTAGCAGTGGGGCAGTTGTCAGCCTCGGGTGAGCAAGACGTAGGCACATTATGAAAATAATACGTGACGTGGCTCCGATAGGTTTTGCTAAACTTGGTATACACTACCTTGTACCACCGTATCTGTATGGAGTGTGCACGATATGTTTACTCAAAACACTATTAAAAAACCCCTACGAGTCTCTACTACTACTATTGTTTAAGGAATTGCATGATCAGGAAACGTGACCACAAACTCCCATTGACCACTGTTAAAACAATGTTTGCCCAGTGGTTCTGTAATTACATGTAGCCTTATTTAGCAGGATTAATAATATGCGCCAGCTGTCAAAACTGTCGCTTCGTGAAGCAAAAATATCGTTACAAAAAATTCTGTTAGATGGTAATAATCTTCCATTTGTATTTGCATCCATTTTTGTTTTTTATTAATTTTATTGCTGTGTATGAATTGTAACGAATCGTTCTATATTGTATTAAGTACTTGCACGTTTATTAATATTTCAAATTGAGTTCAATTGTACCGTCACTGTAATATGTTAGGTAATTTCTTCATAATAATTTCTCACAAGACAAACAAGTCTAATACAGGAGATTTTTACAAAATCCGTTACTTGAAAAGTTTGTATTGATTTGTGTCGCAAGTAAAATATGTAAAGAACTATTAAAATTATTTAATGAGAATTTATCAATTGTTATTTTTAAATATGTACAAGGTAAGTGTGCAAATTTTAACTAAAATTTTAACATCAAAATAATATAATTAGTTCCACAAAAAAGTGAAAAAGAAATAAATAAATAAAAAAGCATGAAGGTAATATTTTCGTGAGCATGAAAAACTAATTTAATATCTTTTATACTAAGTACAAAAAATAGTCAGAACTGTTCAAGATTTTTCGCATGTTATGTGGTTAGAAGAATTTTTGAACTAAAATTTAAATAGAAATTCGCCTAGATACCTTTGGCAGCGAAAAAGCTCATTTTCATGATAGAAAAATCTTGATAGTCTTCTTTTATCATCGTTTACTGGTGCTACATGAAATAAAATTATTTATTTATTCCTCTTAAAAATATTTTACAACTGTAGAAGAAAAATATACTCTAATAGCACAGGATTGCCGCTTTAAGCTAACAATTTCAAAGCTAGAGCACTTTTTACTTGACATATACATGTTTAAAACCAAATAGTTTATGTGGTATTTTTCATCAATTGATAAAAATTGTCTCTTATTTTCGTAAAAAAAATATAATATCAAATCCATTTTTTACCACTTTAAAAGATAAATACAAAAACTCATAATGCAGTGGTTGTAATGGGTACATTTAAAAACAGAGTTTAATTTTAAAAGTGGGAAAAGATAACAGTGCTGTGTAATTTATGACGTCATTATGACGGAAATTAAATGAAAAACGCCCCCGACGCGACATTACGTCGACATGTATGGACATTTAATTTTAATAACACTATAAAACAAAACATTCAGGCCTTACTAGGACCTAGTCCTTAACGAAATTTTATTTATTGATTAATTATTAACGAGGGCTTTTAATTATAACTAATTTTCGGTAATAGCTTTTACTGAGAACTATAAGATAGAGAAAGCTTTACCAAGATAATCTCGTTTAACTCGTAAATAATAAAATAATATTGTAATATATATAATATTTTAAATTTATACTTCTTAAAAAATAATTCTATAGAATAGTCGGGATCACATCAAATTCGGTTACATGTTTATATACTAACTATATTTAAATATCTATTTTAAGAGAAAAACTGTAAAACTATCAAATTAAACTTCAAAATTGATCGCTTAAGTTAATATTTCGTAAAATGATTGAAATACAGGGTGGGCCAAGAATTCGTTAACATTTGAATCTAACATCCCGCGTAAACATGTTACGGGAGTTCTTGAGACTAACGCTACTAAAATTTGCTGGCTACAATCGTAACACATGGTTTCAATAAGATAGAGCCACTTGTCACACGTCTAATGAGTCCCTTCCGGTGGTCACATGAGTGTTTCCGAAAAAGCTGATATCCAGACGAGGCGATATTCCATGATCATCCAGAAGTTCAGATATATCCCCAGCAGATTTCTTTTTATGAGGTTAAGTTACATCAATAAACTAAATACTCTACGTCAACTAAAAGAAAAAATCAACGAAGAGATGTCGGCGGTCTCGCGGTCTCTTTGCCGACGAGTATTAGAAAAATTCGGTGCTCGCTTAGAAGAGTGCAAACGTCGAAACAGTGGACATTTAGACAATTTAATTTTAGGAAATAAATACCAACTAATTGACTTTCGTATAAATAAATATATATAAATAAATAATATTTCAAATGATTTTTTTTTTACGATTTTGAAAATATAAACTAATTGGCTCACCCTATACAAATATATATTTGTACTGGAAGAAGCAATTAGTCGATTTTTTTGCAATACCATGATTATTAACATATTTTTAAAGCGTTTACATAACAATACTTTACAACAACTATCAACGGATACTAAGTAGATCTAATATCGCAATAATTTTCACAGAATTAGTGGCCTTGTAATCCCATTGTTAATAATGTACGAGTAATACTTAACACAATAAGGTCTCCCTAAGGAGCAATTATAACGGCCAAGAGTAGGAAACAAAAAAGTCTTGTCAAACAAATTAACATCCAAAAAAATACATGTGGGAACTTAATATCTAGCTAGTATAAGATACCAGTAACCGTGAATGGTGTATCTACTGCTGCAATGAATGCACGGTTGGTCTAGTGGTTTAAGTGGTCGCCACGCCGCTTTCTACTTCGCTGAATGTTGTGGGTTCTAACCCCACATGGGACAACACTTTGTGTTATTCATTGTTGTTCTGAGTATAGGTGTTCTTTGTATTCGTTTCTTGTGTATGTTTATAAAGTCCCCCGCGACACAGGTATTATTTCTAGTGCGGGCGTTGCCTTTTTACTCCTTTACTAGAATTTTTATTTTCAATCTTAATGTGCTGAATGACACAAGAACAAGAATTTCTAAATGATAATGAGTTCTTCTTATTTAGACAAATTAACTTTTAGCCGTCTTAAATTACTTTCTGTTCTGGTATGTACTTATTTGTTTATTAAAATTGTGTTTTATAACCTAACCCTTCTACAGCAAGTTCAAATAATTTAATTTAGAAGTATGGAAGCCACAATTTTCAACTTATCTTACTTGACGGCAAGTGAAATCTCGAAATAATTTATTAATGTAAAAAGTTTTGTCCGTAAGGAAATATAAGGATTTATGAAATTAATTAATATTAATTGAACCAATTTTACATATTCGAAAACTGTGAAGTGAGGTAACTAAACTAACTAACCGTATAATTAGAGAATGATCTGAATTTAAAATTAGTACATAATTTTTGCTCTCAATCAAAAAGATTTATAAAGTGTATTGAAGCTATTGCTACACTTGAAACAAATATTAGATCTAACAGATATATCTCTTAGAACATCAAGTCACCTTTAATAAATTCGAAAGGCTAACAAAAACCAAAAAAAAAATAACGTAACACCATACAGTTAAAACAAAAAAGATAAAAAATTACTAGCGCCATTTCGGTTTTGAGTTGATACATTTTAGTTTTTAATATCCAGTTGATAAACCTACAAAATTACACCTATTATTTTTAAACAAACTATTTTTAGCTGACAGAGTGAAAAGAGCACGAGACACGTTATCATTTCTCTATCAACCCAATTCCACCAAATTTTAAACCAACGCATTCTATAGTATAATCTATGGATCAGTCAGTCAGTCAGTCATAGGGTCCTTTATTTATGTACTGATGTCGCATAAACCGAACTCATATCATAAATTGCACAGATTATCAATTTAGAAGCACATTCGCCCAATAAAGATAATAGTCATAGTATTTATTACATCTTAATTTGCGTGTTATATACAAACCAACAGTTACTCACATCCTGCTTACGGTTCGTTACCTATTAACCGGGCAACGAGTCAATGAACCGGTCCAAAGCCAATGCAGCTTCCACGATTAATTAATACGCCTAATAAACACACTCAATTACTATCGGTTTATAGATGAATTAATTTGTTCGTGATGAATTGAATATCCGATTATGCACTAGCTCTTGAAGTCCTAAATTTAGTTCAACACCCATAAGAACACACCGTACAACACCGACATTCTCTGAATCACTAGAGTCTGCAATTGGGACGTACTTAAAAATGTTTATATGTTATTAGAGGACACTTTTCATGTAAAATTCATAACGTTTAAATGTCATGAACAAAGCCACATGTACTAAATATTAAGGGCGCTTGTGATTGGATGGAAAGTAACGACGAAGTTTACGATATAATACTTCTATATAAAAAAGTTATTCACACTACTCTTGAACGTCTCAGTATTTATTTCATTCTAAACTCTAGTGAACCATAAAGCATCTATAGACAAATCCAGTAAACGAGTTCTAGAGTGAAGACCGGGTCTCGGCAACGTAGTTTAGGGTGTCCACAGGCCAGGTGGAGTGACGATTTGTATAAGAGGGCTGTCAGGAGTTGGAAGTGTCTAGTCCTAAAACTATAGGAGTGGCGTGAGAGAGCCCTATGTCCAACAGTGGACCGCGATAGGCTGATGATGATGATGATGATAAACTCCAAGGCGTAGATGGTCAGCGAACGAGACTTGATGGATGTAACCACTAGCGTTACTACAGTCGCATTCGTTTGTTTGTCTTCTATTGATAAAGAAAGTCGAGTGGAAATCTAGCCTAGGTCCTTCACTGGTTGTACACAATCCTTTATTTGCAGTAACTCATTATTAAGTTAAGATCTTATGCTAGTAAACTCTAGTACAAACATTAGATAGAATAGGTGTGCTGGCACTGTTACGTTATTGTGTCATGATGAACATCTGAACTGAGTTAACGATCTAATTATCGCTATACTAACAATATATTAAGTTTAGTAGACATTAGCATCCCTGGCGAACTATTCGCCGTTAGTGAAGTTTGAGGTGAGCCATAAATCTTGGTGACATGGGCTCCTCGCCTGTAAGCGGCCCTTGTTCTTAACTTACATTATCATCTCCTCGCAGTACCTCAAGAGGAACGACCTATGTGTAATTCTAGGATACATTTTAGGACTTTAATGGTCATAGTTTCGAAGACACTATTGTATTCAAAGTACGTAAGCAGGTTCATTAATGTTCGTCAAATATGATTTATGGGTTTTTGTTTTCTTAATGTTACGTGATATCCTTCCTATGTGAGAGATGAAAGCGACGCGACACAACACGAGACATTGTGACGCGCTGCTAGACGCATCAACAATGTGACAATTTTACTTAAAAGTTCATATTTTAAGCACAGATTTGAAAAAAATAGTTAAAACTCAGGAAAAAGACAAACATTATATTTTTATAGAGAAACATATTTGGCGAGTTCTACAATTTATATCCAAAATTAAAAAACCATTCTAAAATGTTCAAACGACATTGTGAAGTGTAACCCTCTACTTTCGTTTACATTATAGCCTGAATATATCATGAATAAGTCTGAATTTCAATTAAAAACAACCAACTTCAAAAATCAACGCTTCTGAGTCAACTATGATATTGCGTCTGGTGGCCTACAAAACAAGTACGCATTACATTGCGTCTTGCCGCAGATTCCCGCATTGGACACAAGTAAGTGAGTGAGTGCGCTCGCAACGTCGCATCGCGTCATAATCGTCGCTCACACAGGACACCTCGTTAGTTGATCTTACTAAATTTTACGAAATGGTGAAATATCGTGTATTATCAGGCCAATTTCTGTATTGTAATCATTCCTAGTCTATAACACTGTTCAACACTGTTTTCGTCACATGACCTTAGTGGTCATTTTTGTTTAGGTTAGAAATCCTTCATTAAAAAAATATAGTTTCGTTCCAGTCACATCCAGTTTTGTAGTGACAGCTATAAATACATTTCTAACCTTAAAATGCGTTTAAGTAAGAAAAACTTTATTTTGGCAACTCTATAACGGTATTTAACTAACCTACATTTTATTTATGTTAATTACATCGTAAACATGCCACGAAAGTGTTTAAACAACCCCGACAGTTCCACATATATGTTGTGTAACGTGTATGAGACTCTTATTACGATGGGTTAAACAAGAATCTAGACATTTGCCATTCGCTATACCAATGATTTGGATAGAACCAAAAGATCTTATAAGCGATTGTTATTTTTTTTAACTCAAACAAAAGGTATTACAACCAAGTCTAAACACACTATCCAGTATCCAAACTTATCGTCGGCCATCAGATCCGTCCCACACAGTGCTGAGTTGCCTATTCCAAAGCCTCCAAATCAACCCGAAAGTCAGGATTCTACTTCTAGTGCGGAATTTGTTCTCAGTCAACAGAGTAAGGCATCTCAACAAAGTTACTCAAGTTATGAATCGTTAACTTCAAAAGAGCCTCATTTATTGACACAAAATGATTTAAATGATTTAGTACGTGACTTGAATCTATAAAAAAACAGCCTGAAGTTTTAGAATCTAGATTAAATGACTGGAATTTATTTTCTTCTGATACAAAAATAACTTATTTTTGACATCGTGACGACGAAATTGAACCTTATTTTTCTAAAGCAAACGATTTAGTCTATTGTACTAATGTTTCTGTTTTTTTTTTTTTTTTTTATACCACGACGGTGGCAAACAAGCATACGGCCCGCCTGATGGTAAGCGGCTAACGCAGCCTATGGACGCCTGCGACACCAGGGGCATCACGTGCGCGTTGCCGACCCTTCAAAAACCTATTTACCCCCCTCTTGAAGAACCCCATGCTGTAGTTCCCAGGGAAAACCGTGGCAGCGAGCTCATTCCATAACGGGATTGTTCGCGGCAGAAAATTTCTCTGAAACCGCACTGTGCGTGACCATTTAGGTTCCAAAGTATGTGGATGAGCTCCCTGAGTATGTGATGAATTTATCAAATTTTGAATATGATCCAAGTCACTGACGATTGTTCAATGATTTTTCAAAATTAAGCTTGAAAGCAGTGTTGTTGCATAACGGGAATAAACTTCCTTCAGTACCAATTGCTCATGGTTGTGATATGAAAGAGACCTACAAAAATATGAAATTTCTTCTTGAAAAATTGAATACAGTGAACACGCTTGGAAAATTTGTATAGATTTTAAAGTCATTGCTCTTTTGCTTGGACTGCAACTAGGTTACACAAAATTTTGCTGTTTTCTTTGCGAATGGGACAGAAGAGACAGAAAGAGTCACTACATAAAGAAAGTGTGGACCACGCGTGAATCACTTACTCCAGGCCATAAAAATGTTAAAAGTGATGCTTTAGTAAACCCTGATGACATATTTTTACCACCGTTGCATATGAAACTCGGCTTAATGAAAAATTTTGTTAAGGCTATGCCTAAAGACAACAGTGGATTTTTATATCTAAAACAAAAATTTCCCAAATTCAGCGAGGCAAAAATTAAAGAGGGTATATTTGTAGGTCCACAAATACAGAAACTGATGAAGGATAACGATTTTGAAGCGAAGTTGAATGATCTAGAAAAAGTTGTCTGGAAAAGTTTCGTGAATATTATCCAAAATTTTTTAGGAAACTATAGAGCGGAAAATTACAAAGATTTAATAAATGAACTTCTAATGTCATATAAGGCTTTGGGATGTAACATGTCCTTCAAAATACACATGCTGCTCTCTCATTTGGATTTCTTTCCTGCAAACTTGGGAACTGTGAGTGATGAACAAGGCGAGAGGTTTCATCAGGATATTTCCTTAATGGAGAAGCGCTACCAAGGGAAATGGAGTCCACGAATGCTAGCAGATTATTGTTGGAATCTTAAAAGAGACCTACCAGAAGCTAAATATTCCCGAAAATGAACGAATGAACAATAACTTTTTTAAGTGTAGCAAATGTTTCTATTTATACAAAAATAATAAATATATTTTTCTATATCACAAGGATACCTGTCGTGTCATTTTTTTTCCTTGATATATTATTGCTTGTAGGCTCTAGTATATTCAAAATTTGACATAAGTTTTCGTGTGACAAAAAAAAAATAAAAATTTGTTGACCAATGTAATTTACACAATTTAGAGTAATTGCGATCACATAAACAGTTATAATTTATCGTTTGCTACAATTGTCAATCATAACAAAAATATTCACTTATGAAAACGTCCTATATTTTACTCACAATTTCATCAAATGCCTTTTATCAACGTTATGACTAATATTAATAGACCCACACTATCTCAAATGTGTATACACACTGCGAACAACACTACCTATGTTGTACACATATTTATCACATACATTATAATATAAGTAACTTTAATTTACCAACCACATACTAACAATCATAGTAACCTTCCTTCTATACATTAAGTCAAATCTACAAAGTTTCACAGTAATCATAATAAACCAATTTAATGTGAATACTTCACATACACTCATGCTATCCTTTGTATGATGCCATTGAGATTAGAACAGTAAGAATAGCTCATACAAACTTTGCTCATTAAACAACTATGATGTCTCGGGAAAGAGGCAAGTAGAATCCTACAGATGAAGACTTAACAAAGCCATGGATCACAGTCACAAAGTACTGAGAAGCGAAGCACTATAAATGTAGTATATTTAAAACAATTTAGATAAATTTACAGCTTTGAAAGCGTTAATGATGACGTGTGCTTTAAACATTTACCTCATTTCTGATTGCCCGGTTACAATCTCTCATTACATGGTTTATTAATCTATTGTTTGTGACATAATCAGGATTATAGTTAGTGATCATTGTTGTGTATTGTTACTAGACAATTGCAAGACTAAAACCTGGCTTTATTTAATATATAAATGGCAATAGTAACAGAACAATTTGGTTTAACTACGAATCAATGATTTTGCTCGGCATTGCTACGAATTAAAATATA
Organism: Hypercompe scribonia; assembly: GCA_949316085.1. Taxonomy (NCBI): domain Eukaryota; kingdom Metazoa; phylum Arthropoda; class Insecta; order Lepidoptera; family Erebidae; genus Hypercompe; species Hypercompe scribonia. The sequence goes on along the minus strand of OX438981.1, from coordinate 8,108,507 downwards.
TCTGTTTACGACAGAATTACCCACTGCTCAGACTTTAATATTTGTACAAGATCTTAAGCAACCTATAATTTTGTGTTTTTGCAATCTGACTTCTGAATTTTATATCCTAAGATAATATGTGACACCAAAAATTCTCGTCGTCTTTATTGTACTAGTATAGAATGTTACGCCCCGTATCATATCATGCTAATTAAAAAACAATTTCCTTTATAGAATATAAATTTATTTCAACAGTTATAAGCCATAGATCTGGACATTCACAAAGCATGAATGTTACATCCGTAGCGACACATGAATAGCTTTGTTCACGCATTACATTTGAATGCTACACCAAAACGGCATGACAATTTTACTCAATTCCGAACTGCCGATAAATCTGTGGTCCATCGGTCTATGATGTACGGTCTATCAGATATATGTAAAGAAAATAAATTCTCTATTTATTTTATTTTTTTTAATAGTTAGTACTTAGCCCTACATTTCAAACTAATAAATGATTTAAGTAATAACTTCACACACATTGCATTTTTAAGTAATAACTTCACGGTTTAAATGAGTAAATAACTCAAAATGAGAGTCTTCTAATAATACAGGGAGGGTAAAACATCCTAATGTTACAAACACGAATGTAAGTTTGTTTGATACGGCTTCACGCCAAAACTACTCAACCGATCGTCATAAAATTTTGTACACATATTCCTCGAGGTATTAGAAGTAACATAGGATACTTTTTATTAAAAAAAAATATAAATTTATATAAATGATCTGTTACCAAACTTAATGTGACAGACCAAATTACACGCGAGCAAAGCCACGGGCAAAAGCTAGTTTTAAAATAAAGATAGGTTTGAAGTGTCAAAACCAAGAGATCGAAAAATATACATATATTAAATTAAACGTATGAATCTTAAATTATTTCTATTAAAATGCTCAGGTTCATAAATTTCTTTGAACAGTGTAAATACAACCCTTGTTACGGCAAGCTTAGATTAATACTAAAGTAATGGTACAGGTAATTTAACAATTTTGCTAATGTCAGTTTTGTTTTACATAAAAACCATGCCTAACGTGACGTTTTGTTTCTATTTAATCCAGTGTAATAATTTTGTTCCTGAGTAGGAACTCTTATAGACTCACTTTTACTTGTGTCTGCCCGTTTGTTTGTGATGTTAATACCTATATTAATGGTCCTTGCATCTGTAATAAAATCGATCTTATAAATAAATGCAATATTAAATTTTAAATTTTGTAAGTAAACAATTTTCTTTTATTTACAACGTAAATTGATGTATGTTTTTAAAATAGCAGAACTCAGTTTATTAAGTAGAATGGGAAAAACCAAGTAATGTTTTCACAAACTGTCCTCCGAACGACCAATCTATATAAAATTGTGTATAAAGAATACCTCAACAATGTCAATTATAATATGGCTACTATTGAATCGACAATTTTCATTAGTAGATCCTATTCCCTCAGGCTTCGTATCTATTTTAAACTTGCACAATACATGTACCGAAGAAACAATACTCGCCACCGCCGAGTTTCTAGCCAAGCGTTAGTTGACAGTTCAATAGGCCGGTTATGCGACCCAATAAACACTTTATTTAAAGATGCAGTCACTATTAATAACTACACTAAAAATATCTTACAATTAACTTGCCTGTCAAATTTAGTATGTAAGGATATTTTCTTCCTTTTTTCCTTTCTTTATTTGAAACAAAAAACGGTTAAATACTAAAGTCTTAATTAAATAAAGTTAAATATTGAAGTAGTGAACATATAATCCACGCTATTGTTCACGGGTTAACAGAGATAAATTGAGAGGAAATATAAACTTGTAGAAGTATATAACTATGGAACAAAATACTCAAAATAATACAGAATGACCTATTGTGTTGGTAAAGTTGATAATAGTTTAATGGCATGATATTTGAATTGGTCATTGGATAAGGAAAACGTGATATTGTCATACGTAAAGAAGCAAATGATGAAATAAACTAATTAAGGACAGAAATTATGAAAGAATGAGTGTATAAAAGAAAAAATAAATAATGAACGAATGAATAAATTAATTTAGAAATAAATTAACTTTCCTAATGAAATAGTTTAGTATAGTACACAATCACACAATTTACTGTTAGGTTTCACTCCGCAATGCCAAACCATCTACTTTTGTTAATTTGTTTTTTGTCCAATTTGTACACAAGAAAATAGATACAACGACAGGAAGGTAAAAAGCTTAACCTAATAAGTTTCATCCGAAAACTCATCCAATTTGTGCATGAACCCTAAAATTTCCTCATCCGCATCAGATTGCTTGTAACGCCCGCTACAAGATCTAACGTAACAGTAATGACGTCATAAGGAAACGTCCAATCTGTGATGTCACCTACTTTTACTGTGGCCACAACTTAAAGGTTTTATTTACACTACAAATTACTTGCTAGAAAGAGACAAAAGACTTGCTAGTAATACTAGGATATTTTATATACCTAATCTTAGACATGATTACCTAAGATACTTACGATATTATTAGGAACCGTCATCAATTAGAGGTGATTTCGGCAGATCCTCAATTAATTTTCCAGCTAAAACTACCTTTAACCTTTCAGGAAGAGTTATTTGACGTTAAATTATTTTACATATTTATATGAAGAGATTTAAATTAAATTTTAAATGTTTGGTTTCGTAAATTATTTAACGGATTGATCTATACAACTACAGATAAGTGAGTAAAGTAATCATTTGATTTTATTAATTTCAGTGTATTTAAAGCTGAATCCCTTCAAACGTGTGGTCTGCTAAGTTCTTGTTTAAATTTTATATTATTTAATTACACTTCACTGTCACAAAGATATGAGAACAAGTCTCTCAAGTTGTTAATTTCTATTATTTCATACAGAACTTTAGTAAAAAACCAAACAGGTTATTAAACTCATTGCTTAAAGCCTTAAACAAACCTTTTCCGAGTAAAAATCAATTGCGACAATATCTTTTTTTCTAAGTAAATACACGGCCTGTAACGTCAGATGTGTACCAGCACTGTCTATAAAAGGATAATATCGTCAAAAATATCACTTACATATATTCATTCAACATATCTTATCATTCACCTAAAAAACATCGGTGTGCACTAACTTATACCAGGAAACAAAATTCATGTCATCTAACATTCACCACTGTTAAAGTTAGAACATGTCTTAAGCAATAATAAGTCGCATGCCGCGTGCTCCATGGCCCATCCTAATTACTTCGCGCTCGGGTGATGCATTGGATTGAGATAGAACGCGTCCTTGCCAAACACGCGTCTCTCAGGATTTCTCCACAGCGTTGATTACACTACGGGATTCTGCGTCGCAACTAATTCTACACGCAACTTACTTTACTCTACCAGAACACTGTGTGGTACTATATTTTAAGGCTAGGTTATAAGATAAATAAGAGGAATGTTTGTAGGAAAGTGGGAGGGTTGAACATTAAAACTTTAAAGTGAATAAATGAATAAATAAGTAACCTCACATATTTCATACACGGCTGTCTGATTCCAAATTAGGCAGAGCCTATAGCAACAAGACTGCTTATAACAATACTTAAATATTTCTAAATACATACATATTATAGATAAATTACACCCAGACACAGAACAAAGAATCGTGTCATCACATATATATTTGTTCTGTGTAGGAATCGAACCCTCGATCTTCAGCCTAGCAGTCAGGACCAATAACCAATAGTTAAACAAGCCCGCCAAGAAACAGTTATAAAAACTACGAATTTTAACCAACAAAAGAGTACCTTTTTTAAGATTAAAATATACAACTTGTTACAATTTGTCATGAATTAGGCGTGTTAAAGTTAGAAATAAGTATTTAAGAATTCATTCTCACAAGCATTAATACACACACACACAACTTAGGCACAGCCTTATCTGCACTATATGTAAATAGAAGTAAAATATGATTGCTTGTTCCTATTCTGAGCTAATAGTTACGGTACTATTTATTTACTCACCATTAAATTGCCATTCACGTTGCCATTACAATTTTCGCTCTCCTTTTTCCGTTGATACTTATTTTTTTTATAGACATCGTTTTTCTATATACCATTTATTTACTTTACCTACACGTAACCCGTTCAGTAAAGTTGAACTGAAATTTTAAAATATTTTAATAACTGTGGTCTTTCGGTCAGTGCGGTGACTACAAATTTTGTTAATTATACAGTTGCGAAGTAGCACGTACCTCGATAACTTCTCGACATTTGGCTGTAATCTTAGTCTGGAGCGTGTTTGGCAGCGCTTCACTGTCTTGCCTTTGCCAAACATGCAATTAGCTTTATTATCCATTATAATTTACTCCTATATCTGCTGTCCAAATGACTTGGGGTAAAAGTTAAAGTACTCTAGTAGTACATTTGGTACAACATACCTATAAGCAGGATCACTTTATAAACATAAACGACGGTATTATTAAGAACACAATAAAATACGTTAAACAAAGCTGTTAATGTTCTGTAACCTCTTTGACAAGAAATGTAGGTATCCTATGCACTTTAATCTTCTTCCTCTAAGCCTTTTTGCAAACTCGGTCGAGGAAGGGTCTCAATGTGTTAAGAATGGTCACCCATTCATATTCTAACCTGTCTTGTACTACTTAACTTTTACACTGTGTTAACCTACTCGGTTACCACTTAGCCACTAGCCACTCTAAGCACTTTAATATGGTATGAAATAAACATTATTTTTTAATCGCCTTCATGTAACTCAGTGATTTATTATAGTATTTGTTATAGTCATTTAATGTTTGTGATGCACGATTTAGTGTATTTCACAAGGATCATTTGAAACCACAACAAAAACTTCGAAACTCATTCAATCAACATGTCACTTATTTGTTCCAAACATTTTAAATTCTTTGCTGAAAAACTATGTTAATCTATATAAACTTAATGTATAAGGCACACCAAACAGCCCTCCTTTTTATAAAGGATAGACTATGCATCCTCCACAGATGCATTACTCATTAGGTGTTAAATCAAAGGATTTTCAATACATCAGAACTTTACGCAAATAAATAGCTTTAATTTTCTGACCTTTTGCAATCCATTAGTTCTTATTTTTCATTTCACTTAATATCTGTAATGTTCATAAATTTATCGATTTAGAAATTGATCAAAATGAATGAAAGCATATTATAAAAGAATAAAGCAAATTTAATTCCATAAGTGAAGATTAAACACCTCATTTGAAACTCTTTGCTGTTTTTAATTAAGAAACAATTTACTTTGCACGGAAGGTTTTGTATTGTTGGTATTGACTTCACTATTAAACGAATTATTTACCTTATCTCTGTAGATTCAATCAAGATATTCAATAACGTTTCAAATGTAATTGGATCATGTTTTTGTGGATTCTAAATTGGAATGTTAAATAATCAATTCTTATTTGTCTGAAAATAAGTCAACTGCCTGCCGTTGTTCCAATTTTATTTGAGGTCGCCGCAGTAAATACTACTCTCTTACTCTATCACTCGTCATGTCACTATTAATTCCCTGTCTAATCATATCTGCTTGCCCACAATCCATTCACCTTTTCTTTAGACTTCCTTTGCTCTTGTACCCTTCAATTCTTATACCTAACATTTTCCTCGTCACAATTTCTCTTCTCTCAGTTTAATGACCACTCTGTCGTAAACAAAAAACAGACGTATCGTGGGCGCATTAATTCCCGTAAACATAAATTATTATTAATTTTCTTGTAGAAAATTCATTATAAAAATTACAATTAATAGTTTTTCGAAATAATACTTACACAGTCGATTTCTTTTTAACGTCTTAATTCATTTCTTTTTAAAAGACAACGCCCGCGCTATGAATAAATCCTTTGTCGCGGATGATTTTACAAACATACAAGAAAAAACACAAAGAGTACCCAGACTCAGAACAAGAATTTGTGGATCATACAAAATGTTGTCTCATGTGGGGCTTAAACCCACAACACTCAGCGAAGTAGAGAGCCAAACGTGCAGCCAAACTATAACCATTATGGACATAGTTTGTTAATTTCTCACTTAATTATAATTTCCATAACCTTCACTGTACAGACTGGCTGCAATTTTTAAAATTAGAAACTATTGGATGAGGTTTTAAACAGAAAACATATTATAGATAAAATAAAGTGATAATGTAATTTATAGTAGACGACCTTTTTACTTTCGTAGATGTTACTATAACCTTGTTGTCTAAATTGTGTCAGTTAAATTATAGGTTAGGATGCTAAACATGATTTATTATTGCTTATGTAGTAAATAAATAAATATTAGGGTTTGTCTTTTAGTGTAATAAATGTGATTAATTTGTACTTAGGTAAAATAACATTGATAAAATGACTACAAAATGTTGGAAAATAGATAATTTATGCGGTTTCAGCCTTTCAAAAAGCGTCACTTATGCCGGCATTGTTACATTGGTATGTAATCTTATGTTAGCAATTTCTATAAGTTTTCTATAAATTGTATGTATTTAGAAATGTATAAGAATATTTATGAGCAACCTGGTGAATACAACACAAACTCTGCCTAGCTTATGATAAGACAGTTGCATGTGGGATGCGTTACGTTATTAATACCAAAAACCGGTCACTTATCGTCTTAAAACGACAGTCTCTTATGATGATTTGATGGATAGTTTAAGCTCATTCTTAAACCTTTTGTAATTTTATACCACATTACTGATCTTTCTTAGGAATTTTAATTGCTCCAGGTTAAGAATGTTTAATCACACTAGGGTTAAGCGCTGTCCACGCTGGAGTCCCACTGTGAGAGTTAAATAAATAAATAAATATTTCGGACATTTGACACACAGCGTCATCTAGTTTCAAACTAAGCAGAGCTAGTGGTATGATAACTAGACTAACGGATAGAATAATTATATACCTTTTTTTGTAAATACATACATAATATGCATAGAAAACACCCAAACTTCGAAACAAATACTTGCAGATTATACAAACATTTGGAACCCGGGCATCGAACCCGAGACCTCAAGCACAGCAGTCGCATTCACTACCGTTGCGCCACCTAAAATAGTTAGTTTAAAAAATTGTTCACAATAGTTCTACTACGCGACTAATGTTCGGAGCATAATGTTCCAGAGCCTTCTCAAAACCTAACTATATCAGTGTTTATAGTTTGTGTATTGATAAGTTAAAAATACAGAGTGCCACCAACCCTATTCTTCCCGTGAGTGTCATAAAAGCCGACTAAGGAAATAAATAACGTAAGACAACAGTAACTTGTAAGCCTTTTTTTTTATTTTAACTTGTGGAAACCCCCTCACCCCACCGGGGCTTACGGCGGTGTGGTGTGTCGGATTCGGCCCGACTAAAACAACACGGTGTGCCACTCGGCGCCTGACATAGAAGGGATCCGGAAACAACTGTTATTACGACATCCAAATCCCTCCTAGCGCCTGCCCACTACCGCGGACAACATCTGCGGATAAAATCTCCAATTAGGCGACGTACGGCACACGCGGACGTCGCCTCCTCGCGGCTGACCACTATAGCGGATGAAGGGGAAAACCCGCCCCATCCACCCGCGGCCACACACAAGGCGTTTCACCGGCGGCGAATTGGGTCCGAGTGGAGGTCCTCCTCCCCGGCCTTCTCCGCCGCCTCCTTTCGCGAAATTACGTCTTCGCAGAAGATTGCGACCGCGGTAAAACAACTGTCGCCACCGATCATTGAGCGTATAACGGCCGGTAGCGAGAGATCTCCTCCAATAACTGCAGTGAGGACCCCACGCTGCACCACCCAGGCGGAACAAACCCGTAGCGTGTGCTGAACCGAGTCCTCACTGCAGTCGCAGTGGTGACAGGCGGGACTCAATTCGCTCCTGGCGACCGTGTGCAGATACTTCCCGAAGCAACCGTGCCAGGAATGAATCTGCGTCAATCGGAAGGAAAGAGTCCCGTGCTGTCGCCTGCCCACTCGGCGATGACCGGCTGCAGAGCCTCCACGGCGGCAAAGCCAGCTCGTGGAACCTCCAGCGGCCACACACCACTCACTTATCTCTTCGGGCGGGGGCCGTATGCCACTTCCCGCCCGGAAGTCAGACGTTCGCCGATAAACTTCGGCGAGCACTTGTGCCTCCAAATCCCACGGGGGAGTTCCGGCCAAGGCAGACGCCGCCTCCGTCGATACGGTGCGGTAACCGCGTACGGCTCTAACCGCCAATATCCTCTGAGAGTAACTTGTAATCCTATTCCAACTCGTCTCACCAGTAAAACCTGTCTAAATAAAAATCTATGCCCAGTAGTGATAAAATATGAGAAATGTATTCTTTCAAATCAACAGGTTATCTCATTCGTGGCGATGGTGTGTGCGTATATCAGTGTAAAAGATATATCGCTGGATAATGAATATAACAACAGACCGGTGCAAGCGATCAATATGATCTTCTCCCTCTACTGCTTCAGCATATCAATTTACCAGATTGTTATTACTGTCATGCTATTATTGGTAAAGTAACTATGAGCTCTGTATTCCTCATTTAAGTTTTTAACGTGGTTATATTATACTCTATGTAAACAAATCTTGTGCCAACCTGTCTAGCCAGTGTGGTATAGTAGGCTAAAATCTCTTTTCTGAAGAGGAGCCTGTGTCCAGCAGTGAGATGTTATAGGCTGTTCGTGATAATAATAATATTTCAGACATCCGACATGCAATGCTACTTAGTTCCCGACCTAAGCAGAACTTGTACTATGAGTACTAGGCAACTGATATAAATATTTTTTTTAAATTTATATATACATACTATACATAGAAAACACCCAAACTCCGAAACAGATATTTACAGATAATACAAATATTTGGTTCAACCCAGGAATGTAATCCGAGACCTCAGGCACAGCAGTCGCATACACAACTACTGCGTCACCGAGGTAATAGTAATGACGATTATTATTGTAACTCTCCAATTAACTCTGTCTTCCACAGAAAAGAAGCCCGTTCCTGTGTTCCATATGGTTCGTATCGCACTTGTCAATCTTGACATTGTACTGTTTCATGTTTGCCACCAAGATCATTGTGAGTTACAACGCCAAGCAGTACTTAATTGTAACATTGACAGTTCTGTCGGCTGTCATTTATGAAGGTATATTATGCTTAACTTTTCTACTCATCCCTCTTTACGATAGACTGAGTGAAACACAAGTGAAACACGCATTTAGCTGATTTGGCTTGAATAATACCTACTTGTAGATCTAGTGATTAGTGACCCTACCTGCTGTGTCGGAGGCTCGTGGGTTCAATTTTTATATCTATATAATAATCTCTATACATTTCAATGTTGGTATAATATTGAAGTATATAAGTTTATTCGTCAGCAGATTGGTTGCCATATCGGAAACACCACCTTGTTTGAGAACAACTGGTGAAGTTATTAAAAATAAAAAAAACATAGTCACACTATTAACCTTATACGTATTTATTACCAAATATGAATACCATTTTCTATCATATCTTTAAATATTGTATTATACATTTCGGCTTTATGATTTGTTTCAGGTGTATTCATTTTCTTTATGTTTATCATCCATAGATATTTAATTAAGATGAGATGCGATACGATACAATAACCACTTTAATAAAGACACTACTGTGAAAGTCATTTTTATTTTTCTTTATCTAAGTTTAGCCAACTCAGTTCCCGCAAAAGGAATATATCTTGTGTCAATTGATCTCACTGTACTATTTTAAACTGTTGTGATCACGCACCAAAAATATCAATCAAAGTAATTAAATTACTTGGATATTGATATGACAGTTTGAGTATAATTTGAGTTTTGATTTATGGAATACCTTCTCTATTTTCGCTCATAGCAAATATGTGGTTGATGAGATCATATACTCGTAGTTGCCCTGAGTCTGACTATTTTATTTAGTATTTATTTATGCTTGTCAGTTATCTGGTACCCATAGCACAGACTTTCTACTTTAGGACTAGTTAACTAGCCATGTGTGACACAATTACTTCAAATTATGAGGTACATGCAAGAAAAACCGCTAATAATATATGTATATATGTATAAATTTGAAATGTGTTTATTAAGCCCTTCATTTGATACCCTACAAGGGGTAACAATAAAGGACGCCACATTCAATATAATGTGACACTATATAGCCTTTAACCAACGGACAATTAACAATACCTAATTTGTCTCAAATATGATAAGAAATTTAGGCGATGTTAGGGAAAAGATTTACATTAACATATGTAGACTGCTGCAAAACTATAATCCTTCTGCTTTGCCGTAATCGAGTAATAAGACAGCGGATGTATAAATGAAAAAAGACCTTTCCAAAAGGGATGCAATTTTTAATTCATTTTCCATTTCTGATTTCAATATGATCAGATTTACGCTTTTAAAATTAACAGGCAAATCCCTCGATATACTCCAAACATATTATTAGAGAACAATAAATAAAACAAAATTGAAAGAGAAATAAAAAAAGCCTCACTAAACTATCAATTGATTGAGTTGCATCGTTATCATCTCTAGCTACTCGCGCCCGGTAGATGAAAAGCAGTAATGAACACGCAAACTTTATACCATTTTTCACCTCCTGAATGATTCGCCTATTTTAACAAACTTTGATAGACGTTTAGAATAAAATATAACAAGATTTAAAAACGATTATAATTGATTCTATTGCTAACTCTAAACAAACTATCAAGGCTTCCCATTAAATAAGAATAACTTTGTATATTCCTTTACAAAATTATAGTTTTCTAGACCAAATAGTAACTTAAGCTGCGGACGAATTTTGTAAAACTATATGGGACCATTAAACTTAGCCAGCACGGCGTCGATCAGGGGGCCGTAGGAGCATTCGTTTGGGCTGGGCAGCATACGGGAAGCTGTGTCACATCTTCGAGTCACCGATTCCACAATCACTAAAGACCAAAGTATTTGGTCAAAGTATTTACCAGTGCATCCTACCCGTAATGACATGTGGAGCCGAGACGTGGACACTCACCATTGGACTGGTCCATAACTTTACAGTAGCTCAGCGTGCGATGGAGCGTGCGATACTAGGTGTCTCTCTGGCTGATAAAATTCGTAACGAGGTTATTCGACAGAGAATGGGAGTAACTGACAACGCACGTCGAATCAGTACGCTGAAGTGGAAGTAGGCCGGTCATATCTCCAGACGAACTGATGGTTGCTGGAGCCGAAGTGTGCTAGAGTGGAGACCACGATTCAGCAAACGTAGTTTAGTGTGCCATGCGGCGCGATGGACCGACAACTTGATAAGGTGGCTGGCAGAGGATGGATGTGAATTGCCCAAGACCGGGATGGTTGGCGCTCCTTGGAGAGACCCTCGTTCAGCAGTGGACGGCGATAGGTTGATTTAAATGATTGATAAGGGACCACGGCCTATCGTGAGTACCTATCGTGAACGCATTAATTCTCGTGATGGATGTGATAATTTAAAATTGAATTTTCGTAATGCCTAACATTTCTAGACTCAGTTTATCAAATCTCTATTTTCATGTCCTAATACGTAATAGTACATGACAAACATAAAATCACTTAAAATGCAAACAAAGAACAAAATTACGATGACTACCAAGATGAGTTCTTGCATATATCACCGCAAAACAAGGTAAGTACAGCTTGCGTCATATTTTCGCATAGGAAAATTGCTGTGAGTAAATAGCAGACTGAAAATCCTTACAAATAGTCTTGTAAGAGGAATCTACAACGAACTAAAACTTATAATGCGTATTCAATTGTTTGAATTCTTAATCTGTAACAACTATATATTTTATTAATTCTACTTACATAAATCCCATCCAAAAACGGTTACGAATAAATATTGTTAAATTTTATGATAAAATATCTTTTATATGCTATTTAATATTTCGACTGGCTTGTTAGTTTAGTGGTTAGTGAATCCGGCTACTGAATTACATAGGGTAGAGTACGATTCGATTCCTCTTCCCTTCCTAAGATATTGTCTGGTTGTAATTAATCTGCATGTATTTCATATTCTGGTTACTACACCACAACACACACACAAACGATCGTCTGCGGGACGCGTAAAAAATTTAATAGTGCTGAGCTAAAATATTTTTTTTTTCTGTTAAAATAACCTGAAATTAAAGAAGAAAAGTATGTGCAATAATAATGAAAGAAAGTTTTATAGCAACTCTTAAAATGTTAAATTCATGTCTCAGTACATATTCTCACAATTTTGCAAAGGCTAATACAAGTTTCATATTACGGTCAGCAATACTACGTTGGTTGGTCATAAATTTAAAAATAAAAAATATTATTGTCTATTCTTTCACTATGTCACGTAAGGTATAATTTGTATACACATACATATCACCTATTGCCCCGGAGAAGCAGGCAGAGACATACCAAAGACACTCATCGCCAGAGTTTTGGTCCCAAGTAATAGGTAGCGAGCCTATTGCCGCTGGGAGGGATGCTTTGTTTGCCAGAACGTCGTCTGTCGATTAGAAGGTGCACCACTTGCAGGTGAAGTTGACTTGAGGCCCTAAGTACTTAATGGGAACCCTATGCACTCAGGTATAATATATATAGAAATGTATTTACACTCATGCAAAATTACAATCGCAATATCAGTTGCATAAAATTTCTTACATGGTTGAATAAATAGCACGGTGATATTTAAGTTTATTTTGTTGTGAATTATTTCCAACGCCGCAAAGTTATATGAATCCATACAAAGCATAAAGTAAGTGGAATGAATTTACCAAATCAATTCGAATTCGAATATTAATTATGTACGAACAGCTACATTATAGTCAGCCATTTTTATCATGTTACACTTTACATTTGAAAATAATTAAAAAACAATATTCAACAATGCTTTTTTAAAATTGATATGCCGTGCACTTGTAAAAATAATAATTTATATATACATATATATTAACTAACTTTAAACAGTTCAATTAAGTATAATCCAAAAAATAAGTTTGTATTTATTTTATTATTACCACCACATTAGTAGTTTCAATAGGTGTAGCACTCCAAGAGTATTTTATTACTTTTACCAACTAAGTTGCGAAACTTTGCACAGAGTTAGGTTTGCAATCTGTGACAGACCTATTATACTCGGGTTGACAATGACAACTGGAAAGCGAACTGGTCACTATTGAGATAAATGGACGTAGTTGTAGGTTCTTCATTTTAAACTATATTGTCTAACTAGTGTGTAGGAAGCAACAAAAATGTGACTAGAGATTGAACAATTCTGTGTAGCATTTATTAAACCTATTTCCAAATTAAAAAAAAAACATAGTTCAAAATAATATTTGAAATGGCAAAAAATCGCTACAGTTTTATTTTGCACAATAAAATAATAAAGAAACTAAATTTATAACAATATTCGTCCGAACACTCGGAAGTATCTGGTAAAATTGCGCTCTTTACTTAAATGGTATAACTCAGCTCCTGAACTACCTCCTGCCAGTTTCGTCTCATGACTAATTGAAGCTAGAAATTTGGATCAGAAGTCATCTACTAGACTGTAAATAGTCAGCTTCTTTAATATATTTACATAGGGACATCAATTCATCGCTCTAAATGAGATAGTGGCTTTTATACACTATTTCAAGGACAGGAAAGTTAGTATACTTAATAATTAATCTTAAAGTAACTTTGCCTACAACAGTGATTTGACTAAATCAGAGATTAGCTCTTCTCAAAATCATATGTATAAAGGATACTACAAAAATGTTATTGCTTCACTTTTAAATAAATGTATAAATATAATTATATTCTTGTTGACAGGTGTATATAAAATACAATACAACACCCATTGCGTATGGTTAAATGATGGTTTAAAAAGCTGATGTTTTTAGTGGTCGCTGTATCGCTGTATGACGTATTTCAAAACTGTACTTATCTTTCTGTACGTCATTGCGGCGACGGAAGTTAACAGGTCGATGACACTACGACTTTCACGTACCACTCACTGGCATATAAGCAGTTTATTGAAATATTATTTTCCTGTTCAATTTATGTTTCATTTCAATAAAAAAAAATGTGATTCCTTTTAAAATTTTATATTTCTTAAGTATGGTGTGTAGGCACACCAAAAATAATAGTTCTTTTTTGTTTTACAGCAAATTTAGATGATCTTGAGCAGAAAATTGATTGGTATGATTGGATCATAAAATAAATATTATTTATTCTGCAGACTGCATGCATATATCTTCTAAAATGTGTTTATTTTTTATATTTGATCGTTTTACTGTACATAAAATTTTTACTCTTTGTTTTTCCTACCTACAAAGATAACATATGCAGATAAGTAGCATGCCTGCGTATACAATCAATCTGGGTTTTCATACGCAAGAAATAAATATTTTAACTTAAAATGTCAAAGACACAAATTGGGTCATTCTTCGGTTCTTGGGCGGTCCCCATAATTTAGTCTGAACATCTTGGGACACCGTAGGACTGTTCCGTGAGCATAAATAATGTTCCCGCGGGACATGTTAGGTGTGTTCCCTTAGACCCTTTTATAACCGCACATAATGGCCGCTCGTAATGGACAGCTACAGTATCTATATATTTATAGTCATTGTTAGTTTGTTACTTCTTGATTTGGTGTTGTGTGATTATTTTATTAATTGCTATATTTATTTACTATAATAAACTTCCACATACAGTGCAAGCACAAGATACTACATACTGAAGCACTATCTACCGAAGACACACTGAACTACGCAGTAACGAACTATGCAGTAACTACTAGTCCTGTATCGCGATATAGAATTTCTTGCACTGATTAACACCTCGCTTTGTCGAAGTTGTATTGTGTTAAAGGGGCCAACATAACACAACTTCGATAAAGCGAGTGTGTTGGAGAGGTTTAATAAAAAAAATGTCGATTGTGAAATGACACCTGACCTTTCACAAACGACATCTATGTTTTATTAAATAAATAAGTAATAAATCGACTGCCTCGATGGCGTAGTTGTAGCGAAAGCGACTGCTAAGCTTGAGGTCTTGAGTTCGATTCCCGGGTCGGACCAAATGTTTGTATGAGCTGCAAATGTTTGTTTCGGAGTTTCGGTGTTTTCTATGTATAATATGAATGTATTTACAAACATAAAAGTATATAAGTATTCTATCAGTCAGTCTAGTTATTATAGTACAAGCTCTGCTTAGTTTGAAACTAGATAGAGGTGTGTGTTAAATATCTGAAATATTTATTTATTATTATTATAAATAAGAATAAGTAATAAATATCGTAGAACTTCTTTCCCTCACTACAAATTCGACTTTACGCATATTTTCTTAACTATAGTAACTTGGGCAGGCTAAGAGGTAATCAACAAAGCTTACGCATAATTTTTAAAGAAATCTACAAGAAAGTTAGTTAGTTAACCGTTTTCATACTAAAAAGAGATCTGGATAGAGATTAAATAATAACTGACATTGAACTTGAGCACAGAGTGTATCGTACGCCATAAGGAGTGGCTTCATATTAAATACAATAGCAATTATCATGTATAAATAGATGTAATATATAATCAAGTCATATTTGCCTCCTAATGTTTATTTTTGCGCCATAATATTTATAACTAAAGATAATGATGATGGTACATAGATACTTAATTTCATAAGTATTTGAACGATGAATTTGAAAACAATAAATGAAACAGATTCTTGTAAAACGCGAAAAATGCATGGATTATTCACCTAAAAGAAAAAGATTTAACTGCTTCGGTAGCGCAGCAGTATTGAATGTGTCTGTTGTGCTTAAGGTCTCGGGTTCGATGCCCGGGTCGTTATCATAGGACAAACTGTGCTACGTTTGAAACTAGATGACGTTGTGTGTCAAATGTCCGAAATATTTTTTTATTATTTATTTATAGGTGGGTCACTGATAAAGATGGCAAGGGCTATATGGGCGTGTGATGAGGATACCTCATAAAACTTCGATCATAAGACAGATTAACAACAATATTTAGTTGGAGGTTTCTTCCTCTTTAAAGTGTTTAAACCGAAATTCGTGAAATATAAATTTCAAATCAAAATTTTATCTGAATAATGGCTTTGGTCATTAGTTAGATTCGGTAGTAATAGGCCTTAAGAGGAATGCTTTAACAAGTTGATGATATTAACTATAAAACAGTAGGCCTTGCCTGGTTCACTGTAGTTATTGGCGTAATATAATAACATTTTAATATGTCTTTACATCATTTAACAGCTCTAAAACTGTGCAAGTAAAGTCTTATGTACTTTCAATTTCCTTGTTCTAATTGCATCGCGAAGTTTTCCCCTCCCAAAAACTTCTCCACTTTTCGTTTTCTGTCTAGTCTTTACAAGAAATTGTTTTTATGGAAATTAAATGGGCACTCTTCTGTGACCCATGTGAAATTAACCTTCTTTAGAAATATATGTGGCACAGTTTATTATGAAAAAACTAGTCTTTCTAGAGACATCCTAGCTGAGTGAATAGTTCAAGTTTTTAGAAAACGAATATTGATTACCTATGTGTATCCTAATTATCATATATCATTTAGAGGTACACTCTGCATGATGTATATGAACGATGAATGAATGATAATAGTATATATTACATTACCATTATCATCAACAGCTTTTAAGAGTCCACTGCTGGACATAAGCTTCTCATGTCATGTCTCTGCAAGAAAATGCAGGTGAAGTCAAATTTGTAGTGAGGGAAGTAAGTTCTACGATAAATATTTGTTTGATGAATTAATAACACAGAGTGTTGCTACCTCTATTCATTCCATGGGTGTCGTAAGAAGCGACTAAGGAAACAAACTACGCAGGAAACATCACTGCTAAAAAAAGGAAAACTTGAAATAAACCCTATATTCCATACTAATTAATACACTCTCAAAGTTATTTGAATCAAAATATCGAAAAAAAAATCCAAATAAAGCTATGAAAGTGCCCTTTGTTCTGGAAATATTTTTAATATTTCACCACAAAAAGATACACAGAAGTCATGTGATTAGTTCACATTTACTATGAAACTTTATATTTTTTTAGGGACAAGTATTTGGCTCTTGTCTGTAAAAGATTTGTTATAGTAGTGTATGTTCACACGGTAATAACAATACGAAAACAGGATCATTGCGTAATGTATTGGTTTCAGGGATATTTTCCTTGTTTATATACATTTTAAATGCGCAATATGAATTCCGTTAAAAAAACTGAAATAATTTACATAAATTAGTCGATAGAACCCCTGCTTGTGTGTTCTATATAACTGTTTTTAAAGGGTAACTTTAAAATTTAAAAGACGTTGACCAAAACAAGAAAGCAAATTTAGTTATATTAATAATTACAATAAAATATATTTACCTACATGTACTGTACCTACATGTAATATACTCAATTATACAGGACTGCATGTTTTAATTAAGTCGTATGAATATTATCCTTTTATTATTAATCAATTAATTGTTAAAGTAAACATAATTATATATTTATGGATAGTTATTTGAGATTGAATAAGTTCTGTAAAGACATTATGAAATGAATAATACAACAATACGTTATTTAAATCGGCTTAAACATAGTCTATTAGTAATTAAAATTCCTTTTTTATTCATTTAACGCCTCCTCTACACTACTCGCGAAGTTGAACGAAGTTCCTCAGCGAAGTACTTTAGAAAGACGCCCGAGACAAGGTAAAGTTTGACGAAGTAAGCTGAAGTGCCTCTCTATACTACTTTGTATTTGTCTAACATCGCCCAACTTCGCGAGTAGTGTAGAGGAGGCATAAGATTATAATCTAACTATCTTGACGGATAGAATCTGGAGATGTTGGAAATCGCGTGAACAAAATTTAACATTTACATTTACTTTTTGGAAGAATTTCGTAATCAAATTGGAAGCGCATTAAGAGGTAGAGAAGGAAATATTTTTAAAAATAAATCGCATACATTACATTAGACTGTAAAATTCTTCTAACAGAAGTACTTTTTTGTATGGCTCAGTAGTAATATAACGTTAGAATTCTGGTAACAAATGTAACTTAATAGACAAAAGAATTGCTTTGTGTCGACGATGGTAATGATACAACAACCTTTCTAATATAAATCCACTTTTCAAGAGTCTAACTAAAGTAAAGATCGGATTTATTTCCACATTTACAACTTTCAGATAAGCTTCAATTGATTAGAGAACATACCTACAGATATACCCTAACGTGTATGGATCCTTATAACTTTTAGGTAGATAAAGAAACTGGCAAGGCACCTGGTGAGAAGTGACGTATATTACTCGTATAGTGTATCTAGAACATGCCTTCATAAGGTCTCAGCAGACTACGTAATGATATCCCAACAAGGTATTATCCGGATACTGGACATAAAACTCTATTCTGACAACTGTTGAACGTAAATCTGTACTGTAGAATATGTACTCGAATGTGAGTATTTCCTTATTTTTCTTAGTTATCGGATAAATAATTATACAAATATATATCTGTAATACCTATAATATTGCACAAGAAACCACTGTTCTGTAGTAGATAGAAAAATAAAGACATTGATTCCATGCTCCAACTCCTTATGATGACATTTAACAGATGGTTGAACATAATGCGTTGGTTACGTTCCGATCAGCGCAAGGTAGCACTTTCCTTACTTTATCGAGTTAAGAATCGAAGTTATTCTTATCATCGGGTTAGTCTATAGAATCGAGTTTGGCGGCTAGATTCTTTCCCGGGAAAAAAAAAAATAATTACTTCATAATAACTTGGAAGCTTCTTAAGGATAAGTAAACGGATTATCATTTAATTTGAATGTACAAGTGAAATACTTAAGTGTTTAAGTTAAATGAAATCTTGCTGTAGACAAATTATACTTTTTGTTTTACATTTTTATTCCTTTTAATTTTATAAAATTTATGAACAAAATTGCATAAGGAGATTTATTTATATTAAATTTGAAACAAAATAAACGTATATTTTGTTTTAAATTTATTAACACTACCATTTTAACCTTTTTATAAAGTCTCTTTTTTTTAAAATTAGGATTTTTTGAGGCAAATCTTATTTTACTGGTCTATTAAATAAAGAAATTAGGTATTACTGCTGTTATTTCAAAGATCTGACTTCAAATAAACTATGAGTAGTTAACAATTTAGATTGAGTGTTTTCACCTTTTTCTAAAAATATCTATGTGATAAATCAAAACAAAGTCGTTGACATGGATGATGACAGTGCATGTTTTAGAAATTTTAACAAAATCTAAACTTTCGAGAACATCGTTGCCAAATAAACAAAAATCAGACATTGTTTGAACCCAAAATAGTTTTTATAAATGTGGTAATAAAACTTTTAAAAGATAGGACCACACCTTTCTTTAAGATTGTGCACATTATATTTAAAGATTCTAAAAGATTATACACCACGGGCCTCGAGTCCCAGCGATAATTATTTCCGAAGAAAGTAGAAATTATCACAACCTAAAAGTAATAAAGTAAACTAAAAATGCCTAATTTATTCAGAACCTTATTAGTCATGAATACCTAATGAATGTTCCAGAATAAAATTTATGCTTCGGTCGCAGATATTTAAAATGCTCTCTCATCGTCCCTCGCGCTGTCTGAACGGGCTTTAGCCTCTCATTCAGGTCACGTTTGTCATTTTGCACCGATCCGTCGAGACATAGAATTTTCACAGTCTATAAATTTTCACCAATACGCGATAAGGAAATCCGAGGGATTTACTCTCAATGCCGAAACGGGATTTTGTTGAGGCGCATTAAATGACGCCTGTAAATGTATTTCCTATTTGATTTATTATTTTGTTACTACGTCTGTCTTAAATACTATAATTTTGTTTTTATGAAGTTCCTCACCTATGTAAAAATATATAACCTTTTTGAACAGATAAAAAAAGGATATTAAAATGTCAAATAATTTGATCATCTACATCTGTTCGAATATCTAAAATTGCTCAACAATTATTTGCGGACATTGATTATTTTTGATTCAAATATAGTTGAAAATAATATTCAATAATTTACCGTAATAAAATGTTAGTTTTACATTTATTTAACATCTCATCATTCGGAAAGGAAAACAAGCAAACAAAATCCCGACTTCTCTTTTAACGAACCAAACAAATTAACAATAATTAGTAAATTATGTTATGATATTGTTTAAGTGCACACTATTGTATTATTAATTTCGTAATTAATAACGTAATGTCGCACAAAATAATATAAACAACACACTGACATACTCGTACATTAAATTATGGTATTTTTTTATTAAGTACAAAGACTAGCTGAAAAAAAATTAGATGGAAGTATATTAGTTAAGTTTTTTTATTACTTCTTTAAAGACTGTAATATTCTTTAAATAAGATAATAACAGAAAAGAAATTACTCAATATTTCTAATTCTACAAAATCATATCATATCAATTTCATGCAGAGAATAAATCAAAATCAATTTTAGTACGGTTTATCCTACTAGCGATAGTTTGTGAGTATGGATGTTTGTTATTCTTTCACGAAAAAAGTACTGAACTGATTTGGAGGAAACTTTACAGTAATATAATTTATATATCAGAACAACATATAGGTTACAATTTGTAATGATTTTAGGTAATTTTGGTCGTACTATAACGACACATGTTAATCAAGTCGGCAAAAATCTGATCTCTGAGAATTATCTTGGTGTACGCTGCCTAAATCATTTAAGTTACACAAAGATGATGTACCGTAGGTTCATTTCTATGTTAAAAAATATATATATTTATTTAAAATGATCTGTTACGAAACTAAATGTCGCAGACCAAATTTCACACGAGCGAAGCCACGGGCAAAAGCTAGTATATCATAAAATGGGATACATTTGTACATTATAACAAGATATATTTATAATGAAAAATACAAAGACATTATAATGCTGTTAATTAGGATGTCTGTCTGGGACAATTGGCGCCACAGGCAGTAAGGACAACTTTATACTAGTGACGAAAATTAATCAAATTTGAATTTAACATTTAATTTAATAAATTGAATCATAATTTGTTTTGAGTCTATATATAATTTATTTATATCGTTATTGTAAACCTAAATAGTTTGTTTGTTTGAACACGTTTATTTGAGGAACCAATTTATCGAAATCTTTTATTATTATATATTAAATTATATTATTTTAGTAAAGAAAAAAAAATAAGAAGACGCAGACGAAGTTAATATAAATAATCGAATCGAACATCTGACACACAACGCTATCTAGCTTCAAACTAAGCCGAGTTTGTATAGCGTGTGTGTACGTGTGTGTACTAAACAAGCTCTGCTTAGTTAGACAGCTAGATGGACTGATAGAATACTTATATATTTTGTTTTTTAGCAATACATACATACTATACATTGAAAACACCCAAACTTCTAAACAAATATTTGCAACTTTGGCACAAATATTTGTAGATCATACAAACATTTGATCCGACCTGGGAATCGGAAACGAGACTTCATGCACAGCAGTCATATACGAGTACGCTACCGCTGCACCACAGATGCGGTCGGCTTTTCTAGATGGCTATAAATAAACATTTAGAAAAAACCATTTTGGAAAATTATACTTTGCGAAACAGAGTGTGTACCAACGTTTAGTTCCAATTTAATGTTCATATACAGGAGTACAAACCGCTCTATACTTAAGTCAGACTGGTACTCAACTAGAGAAAAATTGATTGGCTCAATATGAAGCTAGCTTCCAATTGACATAATATAAGCAGTATAGCTCTATAATAGAGGTGAGGGGGTAATCCTTATCTGCGCTCATATCTTAGTATCTACGTAAAACGTATCTTTAGTAGTGACATTGCCGTTAATTTCTTCTGGTATAAACTCTCTGTTAAAGTTTTTTTTCTTATTAAGTTTGAAGTTTAACATATTGAACTTTATATCTGTCAGTTTTTGGGTAAATAAAAGCTTTGGATAAGCAAAGACATGTAGGTGTTACAATTTTAATTTGAGGAAAATGCGTAAAAGATAAATGCTTAAGATTTTAAACATAATTATTAAAATATTCAATAAAGGTAATATTAAAAACACATTTTAAAATACCAAGTATCCGTACAGTTTTGAAGATGAATTTTAAATTAACAACAAACACAATATTGAATCATACAAATGGAACTCATTAAACCTTCGGTCGATGTCCACCTATGTTCGAAGAATATATTATTTGTTTTGACTTGTGCATAATACATGAATAATGTGATTACATTGAATAAGGTTTCAATTATAGACCTGAACAGATTCAACGGTCATAGTTGAGATATTTTAAATTAACAACAAATGATGTGACCTTCAATTTGTTACTAGATCTCTCAATTTTTCTAAGACAATCATAAAAGACTGGCTCCATGTCTATTGATATATGGGTTAACAATAGATAATTTTTCACAGTAAGTAATTGCGACCTAATACGCCCAAAGCTAAACGCATGATGAGATAAAGATTGTTTATAAAATAGGGTCGAATACAAAAACCTTCAGGAGAAATCTTAACAATTACAGCGCTCTCGTGATCCATGTGTCGGTCGAACACATCCGAGTGGACTTCCGAGCTTTGCAATCTGTTTTCTTTTTGCTCCGCAGATAAATCTATCACTACCTACCGCAAACCCATTAGGACTATGCAGTTTTTCTCTCTATATATTGTTTTGTTTCCAAGCTGTTGTCACGGGCTAAAATGTTTTATACCGCGCAGTGAAAAAGGCGCCTTAGAAGATTCAAATGCTTTGTTTGTGGCTTATGAAACTCTATTTTTATTTATAAAAACAATTTAATCATATAAGATTGTTCCAAAATTTAACAACAGTAAAGAAAGCCATCTCGTCTCAGACTGTGCAGAAACTACTTGCTATGATTACAGCAGATTATCAACAGCCTTTTACAGTTTACTGCTGGCTGTTTACATAAGCCTCTCCTTTGAAAGAAGATTTTAGCCTACTATAGTACGCTGGTGGATTGGAATAAAGTTTGTTACAAGTTTTCCTTCTCTTTATAGTGATGTTTTCCTGAATATTTTCTTCAGTCGCCTTTTACGACAACCATGGGATGAATAGGGGTGGTAACACTATGTATTCTTAATCCGTCACCACACCGACAATAAATATACTTATATATTACTCAACACATATATACAACATAGAACAAATGATCATTTTCATCATAGGTTATAACGTGCGTAGTTATTGTCGTACTTGCAGTTCATGTATAAAATCATGACGTAGAGATGAACAGATAATTGAATGATTAGGGAAAATGAAATATATATATATGGATATAAGATCATTGTTAATATAACTAATATGGTTTATATTCATTTACAATTCAGTTTCTATATAATAAAGACGAACTATTGGTTTAAAGTGTATTTATTATTATTTTACTTAGAATAAACAGTAATGGTTTATCTTAAGACAATAATAAGAAAATAGTAAAAACAAGTACTATTGAATACTAAGTTGTGTGTCTACATAGAAAATTCTAGTCACTTTCGGAGTTAAGTTCTAATTATATTCCAAAAATATAATCATGAATGGATCTGATACGCTACAAGTGGAACTCTTTAAAAGTTACCCAGAATGGTTACTTCAGTTTTCATTTACCTTCTGTGTGATATTAACGATCCTCGGCATTCCTGGAAATCTAATCACCATAATTGCATTGGGAAGTTCTCAAAAGGTGAGTTTTTGATAGTTTATATGATGTAAAGAGCAGTTGGTATAACTGACTACTGTTGCCCAACTGTCCGTTCCTACCACCAAAAGACAATGCAAGCAATAGAGAGTATTTATTTAGTATCGGAAGAATTACCAAACAATAATTATTCTTTACATATAATTAAGTAAGAAACTAGCCATTACTTCTAATACTGCTATTATCTACCCTTAAGGGGGTAAAACAAGAAAAGAACGGTTCTAAGCGAAAAGATGAAATAAGTTATAAGGACGCAAGGGAAGCCGTGAGCGACAGCCAACTTCTCTATAAAATAGACGCTAAAATGATGTTTACAAACTAAAAGTCTAAAAAATATTCTTCTGTTGGGGCAATACCTGATGATGACAAACTTGACTACTTTTTTTGTAATAAAAACCTGCCAAAGTGAATCTATTCTGCCTGAATAAAGGCATGAATAGAATCCAAGAGTTGTCGTCACCATACTCATTGTGAATGCAGAAAATGCAGTATCATGACTTGACTACAATATTAATTTAACCCCAAACTTGAACCTCCTTCATTATTCCGCACTTAAAAGACCTCTTGTCAATATTGTAAATTAAACAATTTTATTTTGTTGGAACTACTATAAAAAATTTCTTATGGGCTTAAATATGCGAAAGTTAAACTGTAACACTAAACAGTTTTCGTTCTAATTTCTGCATTATTTTTTATTTCAGTATCGAAATGCGACTGCAATTTTAATAATTAACCTTCACGTATGTAACCTGATATTTTGCTGTTTTGTACTTCCCTTGACGATTTCAAGCTATTTAACAAAACACTGGGCATTCGGCAACACAACATGCAAAATGTACGCGTTAATGAAATTCTCATTGATTGCAACCGCCCACTTTACTGTAATAGCCATTACTCTCAACAGATATATTATGGTGTGTCATCCTTTTAAATATCCCAGGTAAGCTCAACTCAATTCTCAGTTATAGATATACAACTCTAGAGTTTCAATTAGATTAGCTTCTTTTATACTTTTAAGGCTGAATTAATCTATTTTTGGACTAGAAAGATCAAAAAAGAACAAGAAATTTTTTAACTTTTATAATATAAAATTGACATACGTATATGCAGAAATATACTTACCTAATATTTACTTATTGTTCCGTAATGAACTCAATGTCTATATACATAATACTTACTTTGTCAATTAACGTGAGTATGTTTAAGAAAAAACTTTTCGTTTTATATTCTTAAATTAATTCTAAGTGTCGTTTTCAGCTTTAACAAGAAAACAGTTTTAACAATCTCTCTGGTTAGTACGTGGATTGCGGGATTTTGTTTTTTCCTACCATCTTTTTTCGAGATCTGGGGTAAATTTGACATGAATCCACAAGAAGGAATCTGCACCATGGTTCCAGATAAAAACAAAGTGTATCCCAAAAATTTCTTTGTTTGTTTTGCCTTTGTTGGTCCATACTTAATTATGTCAGTGTGCTACGGTCGCATTTGGTGGGTGCTAAGAAAAAAGAGGCAAAATCGTAATAAACAAAAAGCTGCAAATGTACGAATTACTATGAACTCTAGTGAATCTGATTGTCGACTTGTTCCTATTGGATATGCCTGTCAAACACCAACGGCGTCAGGAAGTTACTCTGAAGACTGTGAACTCAGTAAACCAAATGACCCCCCTGTCATTTCATCGTTCGAGGACCAAGAACAACCGAGTATTAAACCTTTGAAATATTTATTATCCACAGGCAGTAAAGAAAAAGGATCACAATTACCGACTAGGAAAGATAGAAAACTTGCTACGATGATTCTTGCCTTGCTAATATCTTTTACTCTGTGCCATTTACCACTAATGTTGTTAAGAGTCTTATATGGAGGTTACAAGTCAAACTCCGTTGCGTATGTCTCCGGCCATCTATTAGAGTATTCATCAGCTTGTATCTGTCCTGTAATTTATGTTTTTATGTCTAATGAATACCGACAAGCCTATAAAATTTTATATGATCGTCTTAAGACTAGTGTTATGAAATACTTTAGGTAATGTCTTATAGCAAAACGTTACTGACGTCTAGAAGATTCTTTAAATTTTGCTGATGTGGATTTTATTAGTTCTTTATAATATTTGATTGATTTGTGTATCATATTGATTCACTAATATAGCTAAGAGAGAAAACATAGCAGATACCATACTGTATATTTTACACCATGTCGCATAATTATTTTACTTCAATCTTAAATATTTTTAGTATTATAATACTTTAGTGTACAATGTTGACAAATATTCGATAGGTTTGATCCGATAAATTTGGATTAATCTATCGTCATATACAGAGAATTAATACAACTAGTTAATATCAATAAATTTTAGATCTTTGAAATTTATCGTGCCGCTATCTATGTTTACATGGTCAATACATTTTACGTTATCTTCACAGCGAGTGTACATTATATTTCCTAGCGCGACCACTACACCACAGGAAAGGGAATTCTGTGAAACAATAACTACGTACTTGTGAAATAAGGAAAAGAGATTAAATCTAACACAGTGTTGGTTACTACAGATATAATTTCAATTCTGTATGTATATTTAATTTGATAATATTTACTAAAAATACAAATCAGAAATATCCATCTGTAACTACGTAGAGTTTAGACAGGCGTATACAATTACAGCATGGTGTGGAATTCCAATGAACACGCTCTATACAATAAATAATATATTCTTCTTTATATACATAATAGTGCCTGCAAAACTCAGCACCCTGTTAAGCTAGCAGTTGAGGAAAGTGAGGGAAAAAAGGAAGTTGTTGGTTATTTAGTCAGCTAAGGTGGGTAGGTGTGTCACTAAAACCAAACAGTAAAAAAAATGTAAATTAATGCTTTAAATTGCATTAAAGGTCATTACTTGTAGCTGTTGTGTATTCCTCTAAAACAAATGTTATATTAATAAAATAAACTTCAGACAAATGCTTCCAGAGGGGAACGCCTTAAGAAAAACATTATTATTTATGTACTACGTGCAGACTACATTAAATTGTAACTAAACCACAACAATAGTCAGTGACGCATTAGGGAAATCTGGACCACTTTACATGTATATTAATAAACATGATTTTATTAAGTCATTTCGCATAACAATGTTTTATTCCTTCACACTTAAACCAGTTTTAGTAGAAGACGCTCCATTTAAAATTGAAATACTAATATGTAGTTATAATATCTAAAGTGATAGTGATGATCTCGAAGAGATATCTGGATTAAGAAATGTGATTCAAATGGGATTTCAAGACGTGTCTCTAGAAGACTTCAAAAACGTCCAATACATATTTTAACACAGAAATTGATTTAATTTAGAGCAAGTTGTTGTGTAGTATTTGAACCAGAGCTTCCAATATGGACGCCAACTACAGCATGGGACCTAATACAGAACTAGAGACTGTTGAGTTATTTCTAGGATATCCAGAGGCCCTCTTACAATTTGCCGTCGCATGTTGTATAATTTTCATACTGATTGGCATTCCTGGTAATTTAGTTACCATTGTTGCTCTCGGCTGTTGCAAAAAGGTTTGTTGGTTTTTAATTCATTTTCATTTTTAATCTAAAAAGAGTATAAAGTGAACGAATCGACATATCTTGGTACTTAAGATGTGGAGGTCGTTCCACGTAAAAATTCGAAATTCAGCAATATCGTTTCATTTCATATTTTTATTTTTAATCTAAAAAGAGTATAACGTGAACGAATCGACATATCTTGGTACTTAAGATGGTCGTTCCACGTAAAAATTCGAAATTTAGCAATATCGTAGTAAGCCTAAATCCAACCTCAGCTTAATTTGGGAAGAAGGTTAGCATGAAAAAAAGTATGAGTAAGATAATATTGATACTAGAAATGACTAGCTCAAACTCTTTTTAAAGGTATATTCAAGAAAAACACAATCAATTATGTGAGTTATAAAATGAAGACTAAATGTCCCGTTTAAATAAGTGCACAGAGGGATAAAAATTCTACACTGTTTTTATTTGTGGGAATAAATACTTCTCTACCAATTATTTGCAAAAGAACTCTTACATTAAATAATTGTTTTAATCTTTTTGGCTTTATTTTTCAGTTCCGCAATGCAACAGCAATGTTCATAATAAACCTACACGTCAATAACTTAATATTTTGCTGTATGATTCTACCTTTGACGTCTTTTAATTACTCATATAGACACTGGATATTCGGCAACACAATGTGCAGTGTGTATTCGTTGATGAAATATGCATTGAATGGGACGGCCCATTTTACTGTGGTAGCCATCACCATTAACCGGTACATTATGGTATGCCACCCGTTACTGTACCCAAGGTAATTTACTTACTTTTATGAAAACATTCTTTAGCATACATTTCTAAAAACATCACTAGATCATCATCTGAAAATTACTACTTATTAATTTTTACTTTACGTACCTAACATACCCTGCTGATATAGAAATGCCGTCTCATATTAAACTCTATGAGACTTCTTATTATACCAAAAAAAAACTCGGCATTGGTTACATAAATTAATACTAATGCAAAAAATTAACATGAACAGATTTTCAAACAAACATTATTTGCTTCCAGATTATACAAGAGAAGAAATCTGATAATATCATTACTGACTACTTGGTTAGCTGGATTTACACTTTTCTTACCATCTTTCTTGGGAGTTTGGGGTAAATTTGGCCTAGATCCGAAAGGAATAGACTGCACTATGATTCCAGACCAAAATCACGTCTCTCCCAAAATATTCTTTGTATGTCTTGCTTTCGCGGGTCCATATTTAATTATTTCTGTATGTTACGGCCGTATATGGTGGACTGTGAGAAAGAAAATGAAACAATGCCGCAATCAAAAAATTAGAACTATACTACCCGTTGCAAGCAGTAGTGGATCAGAGGCTTCAGTCGCGGAAAACGGTGAAATCTGCCAAGAAGCATCAGTACGTAAAGGTTCCATAGATCACGAAAAACTTAAACTCAGTTCTTCGATTAGTTTAACCCCTGATGGGACAGAGAATAAAGTGATGAAGTTTTTTAAGCCTTCATTCAGATTAAGAGAAAAAAAAGAAGATCGATTACATTTGCCAACTAGAAAAGATAAAAAACTTGCTACAATGATACTTGCTATATTAATATCCTTTGCCATATGCCATTTGCCCCTGATGTTGACCAGAGCTTTATATGGTGAA
The DNA here is from genome assembly GCA_949316085.1 of Hypercompe scribonia. Taxonomy (NCBI): domain Eukaryota; kingdom Metazoa; phylum Arthropoda; class Insecta; order Lepidoptera; family Erebidae; genus Hypercompe; species Hypercompe scribonia. The sequence goes on along the minus strand of OX438981.1, from coordinate 8,079,544 downwards.
TACAAGTCAAACCCTGCTGTCAATATTTTGGCACATCTACTGGAATATTGTACGTCTTTCATCAGTCCAATAATTTATGTCATTATGTCAAATGAATACCGTCAGGCTTATAAAAGTTTATTTGAAAATTTAAAGTCCAAAGGGAGGAAATGGTTCAAGTCTTGAATTACTAAAAGCTTTTTGCGTTATTTCAAGACTGATTAATACTAGAAGCATTGTAATAGCAGCATGAAGTGTCATTTTTTCATTGAAAGAGTCGTAAGCCATTTGTCGAGCGCATAACACAAATATAAACTAAACTATTAATAGGATAAAAAAATAATATAAGCGCCAATAGTGTCAGAAATTCTTAATCACTAAATCGAGATCGTTAACGAGGCTTATTTCAAATTAGCAGCTGATCATGATAATGGACGTTAATATTCCTACAAGATAAAGAGAGGATCGACTGTATGAATGGTGTAGTGCTTGAAGCTGTCAACTCACCGCTGTCTATAGGACAACACTTTGTGCGATCCGCTAATTATTGTTCTGTGTCTGAATGTTCTTTGTGTCCGTTTCATCTATGTTTGTAAAGGCCCCCACGACAAGAATTATTCTAGCGCAGGAGTTAGCTTTTTAATTAAATAAAAAGAAGCTTTCCGACCAGGCGAAGTGGTCATGCCTGGCTTGCCACAGCCAATCGTTTAAGGTTGAAAAGTTATATTATTGAACATGAAGAGAGGTTATGTTTGATTAATCGATGCAAATACATTTAACGCGAGATGAATGGTAAATAGTTATTCAGTAGTTCAATGCACCTTCGTTAGATGACGCTGAATTATGTTTCTGCTTCATTGTGCCTCGCATAAATAGATTTACATGAATGCAGCCCTTTTGTACGCTGTACCCTTTCGCAAAAACTGTGAGAATAATGACTTTATATGGTCCACAATATATTTAATTATGAGTGATGGAATATGATCTCTTTTGATGTACTCAAACTCTAGTAATATAAAATTTAACAGTAATTTGAAGAGTATTTAATCGTAAATATCAGTGTATATACAAATATTTTTCTAGTTTAGTACGTATTTGACACAATTTAAACTGTTTAAGCCATAGCCTATATAGGATAAGTGATACCTTTGTTTTTTATGTATTGCTATATCACCATTATAATAAGTATTGTCTTATTTATTTATTATACTTATTATTATGTAAGATTATTTATCATAAAACACTTCAATGTAAATATACTTTATAATTTGTTGAACTTGTTTAATTTTGATATCATTTTAAAATTTACTTATGCGTGACTAACGAGCACATTTTTATTCGATATTAGCTGTACCCGCGACTTTGTTGGCGCGTGCGTAGATTCAAGTTTAAATTTAATTTAAATGAAATTTTATTAGGAACAACAACTACAATATTAATGTTTTACAAAGTTTGAATGTATTATATTAGGTAAATATAATATTAAAGTACATATTTGAGACGATTAGTATTCGTGGAATAAAACCTGCGCTCCTGCACTACATTGAGTCAACATTTATACCTATATCACGTTCCGTTATAGTGACATAACTTTTAAATGTGTGCCGTCATACAATTTTAGTGAACTTAAGTTTCTCAGTAAAATTATAGACACTCCAATTTTCAATGCGATATGTGCCTAAAGGCCAAGTGCGGACAAAGAATTTTAAAACTCAAGTGGATACGTCGTAGCTTCAGCTTGGTCGACAACATTGTTAATGGAAAATATATATAACAGCGCCATCTAGCGAAAATACATCGAACTACGAAGTATGAATGAAACGTATGAATGTAATGAGCTACAATGCAACTACTGATCCTGTATCGCGATATAGAGATTCGCGTGGCAATTAGCATATATACAGCATCCCAACATAAGCCGTTGGGCCGTGGCCCGCCAGGCATGATCACCTCGCCTGGTCGGAGGATCCTGCCTTTGTGTCGGAGGGACATTACACCCGTTCCCTCCACAGTGGTCACCCCGACGTGATTGGAAGCAGCCTTCAAATCAAAAATCAGCAGCGTCACTCCCACAGCAATGAGTAATCAAGTGTCAGCCAGCCAGCAACCTTCCGCCTCAACAGGGATACCACACGCAGGAAGCGCCCGCTCCAGCCTGGTTACCCTACGGCCTCATCAGCGTCTAGGCACAGCACACTGCACCTACGGTCTATGTCGGCAGAGCAACTCTCTCCCGTCTACGCAGCAGCCAGCCACTACACAGCAACCGTCCCGACTCATTAGGGACTTCACCGCAGCACCGCGTACCGCATTCAATCCCGACTCACTGGGATCTGCGGACTTCAGCCCCGACTCACTGGAACTAGCGGTACACAATTTCGACTCACTAGAACTTCTCACTCCTGGCACTGGCACGCTCCAGAACAGAGCACAGACAACTGACTCATCAGTAGATCAACCTCCGGTCTTGGAGGGGAGTGATGTGGCGATTCCACATTTATAACACAAACGAAAATATATATAACAGCGCCATCTAGCGAAGATATATCGAACTACGAAGTATGAACGAAACGTATGAATGTAATGAGCTACAATGCAACTACTGATCCTGTATCGCGATATAGAGATTCGCGTGGCAATTAGTATATATACTGCATCCCAACATAAATTGTTGGGCCGTGGCCCGCCAGGCATGATCACCTCGCTGGTCGGAGGATCCTCCCTTTGCGTCGGAGGGACATTACACCCGTTTCCTCCACAGCAGTGTACTGAACTTGTGACTCTTCGACTTGCTAAATAAGAATATAGTTTATTTCTATAATTTCTTAGTTTCAAAGTGAAAAAATTGCTCGCTCACAAAGCCAAGAATCTGCCTGAGTTTTAATGTTAGTAAGATTTCCGTATACTGATAATATGAGTCGTTCAAGTGAAGTTACAACCTCGCATAAATCGTTTCGCAGTGTTGTCAGACCATCTTATTTATTTATTTATTTATTTATACTAAATGCGCATGTTGTACAAAGGCGGACTTAATGCCATGGGATATTCTCTCCCAGTCAACCTTTGGGTGATGTAGAAACATGATGCGGTAGGTGCAAAGGTAAAATAATGAAGTTGACATACATTACTAATAAAATATCATTTTATGTAAAGAGTACATACACAATACATAAACATACATGTATTTAAAATTAATGCCATATTCTGTATAAATACTCGCTCGGATACTCGTTAAGACGATTCTACCAAATTATCTCGAAGTAGATCACGTAGTTTCGCCTTAAATGTGTGGCGATTTGTGGACAATCTAATATCGGCGGGTAGTGCATTCCACAGAAGAACTGACTGCACAAAGAAGGAGGAATTGATAAAGTTGAAAGTGTGAGGGGGGCATAGAAGAAGCATGTTGTTTTTTGATCGAAAGTTTCGATCATGAGTGTAACATAAGAGGCAAAAGTGGGGATTAGGTATTCAGGTAGCGATAGAGAGTTGAGGAAGGAGAAAAGAGAAGTGAGTGCACGCAAACTACGGCACTGTCGAATTGGGAGCCATTGTAGCTGGCAACGTAAAGCAGACACATGATCATACTTGCCAAGATTGTAAACGAATTAAATGCAGTTATTGAGAAGGCGATCTAGTTTGTTGAGGAGGTCTGCATTCAGGTCAAAATAGCACACATCACCATAATCGATCAAGGAAATAATTAGGGACTGCATAAGCGTAGCCTGGGTATTAATAAGGAGAAAATTTTTAAACGATACAAAGTGCGGAGGCACGAGGTAACTTTTTGGCTTACGTGTGTAACATGTGCACGCCAATCAAGTGTCAAATCGATATATCCCATCTTCTTTGGGATATCTGCCGTCATCTATTTTTAAAAAGAAATTAGCAAATTCTTTAGAGTTTTCGTTTCGTCAACTGCGCACTCTCATAATAACCGTGAGATGTAGTTTTGTAACATGAGGCCAAAGGGTTGAACTCTTGAGACACAAGTAGAGGCTGCATAAAATCACCACAAAACAAAACAGTTATTCCATGCATGGCCTGATTACTTTGAAAAATGTTCCTCAACATCACATCAGATACAGCTTTATTCGATACGTTTTCTTCTTCAGAGGAAATCGACATTTTATTTAGTGAATAATGGATACAATTACGGAATAAGCCAGCTTCACGATGAGTTTTCATCTCTGATTGACGTAAATCATCAACTCGTTTCTCTTTTCATAGACAAAAAATCGTTACAATCTTGAATTATCTGTTGATATTGATCTCTTGCCAATTCTAACGTCTTAATTGTTCTTCTTCAATTTCAGTAGCCCTGTTTCTAGCATGTCGGCTTCGATCTTGTGTTTACCTTTCTTCCCGCCGTGTAATAGTCTCGGATGTATCGTATATGACGCTCACGATCGGAAGTAAAAATTGCTTCACACTGGTTTACTGTCTCTGAGGTGCGAAAAACAGTTATTCAGTTACCGCCAGCACCTAATGACTCATAATAGTGGTATATCGATGGTAATAGTAATTAAATTGTCCTTCCTATCAATCAGCATTACAGTAAAGCAAGGAACACGGATTTTTCACTTTGCACTTCAATCAAGTTGTACGAGGACATTAGTTGTAATTTGTCATTTTGCCGCTAGATGGAACTATAATTAATAAAAATGCGAAAATTGTTTCCTTCTTGAGAAAGAAAAATAAATTATTGTAAACCATTAAAATCACACAATTTTCGTCTTTTTACGCAATTAAGTAAGAATTTATAAACATAAAAGTATTTTTGAAAATAAGTTTGGTTTTCACTATATTGGATAAAAAGGTAAAAAAAAACTTATTCAGGTTGACACGACAGAAAGCTGCAAACAAATGTCAAACACAGTCGTTTTTTCAATAATGAAACTCAAAATTGTAATTATGTTTGTCGATTTATCTCGATTTAACAGATAACTTGGTTTATCTTTATGGTTGCCGATAATTCTATTTTTGATAAATCTTTTGTTTTTGCTCTTTTGATTGTTTTTCTCCGATGACTACTTGCTAATGAGCATGGGATACAAACTGAATCATTATTATATTATTATGGTAAAAGAAGAAAAATAAATGATTAAACAATTTGAAATTAGATTATTTTTATCTTGGAACAATAAAGCAGTAGTAGCATTAGCAGTCACAAAAAAAAAAAGTTTATTTCATACATATTCGAACTATACTTACCAAGTTATATATTCTCCGATCTTTTATAGATATATTATAATGTACTTTGACAGATAGCCAATAGATGGCGCTGGCTTTAAACTCTATGCAAGATATTCTATGGCAAGAAGACATTGATAAATACAACGATTGCGCCTGTCCAGTAGTTGTTGTGAGGAAACAAAACAACAGGTAGACATACAAAAATTTCAATCTAATATTCCGATCTTCAAAATAGATTAATTTGCCTATGCGTTGCCGGTCTTCAAAAATTTCAAAATAATTTTTTTTGGCTTGTGTTACTTGTATGAAAACCCCGCAGGGTATTTTTTTCAGTTTTTATTCAATGTACATAATTGAACTCTTCCATTGTTTTATTATATATATAAGATATTTATAGGTATTTATTCAGGGTATCCGTCACGTTACGCTGTTGTGAATTAAGAGTTATTTTTTCTGCATGAAAGTGAGAAAACTAATTGTCTTAAAAGGATTTTGAATTCACAAAACAACCAGACAACACTAAAATCACATTTCTTGATGATGGCATGTATCCTCGAGTCCCGTAACCGTAAATGGCACTGTTATCAGGACTGTGCAAAAATACGTCTACCTTAACTTCAATCGGGAGGTCGACAGAAGCATTTATCTGGGCTAGGCGGCATACAGGAAGCTGCGTCACATCTTTGACTCGCCAATTCCACAATCATTAAAGTGCACCCTACCCGTAATGACATACGGAGCCTAGATATGTACACTCAACATTAGACTAGTTCACAACTTTAAAATAGCTCAGCATGCAACGAAGTGTGCGATGCTGGCTGTTTCTCTGTCTGATAAAATTCATAATGAGGTTATTCAACAGAGAACTGGAGTACCTGATATCGCACGGAGAATCAGTACCCTGAGTACGGTACGGTACGGTAGTGGGCCGATCAAGTCACCAGGCAAACCGATGGTCGCTGGAGTCGAAGTATGCTAGAGTGAAGACCACGATTGGGCAAACGTAGTGTAGGTCACCCTGCGGTACAATGGACCGACAATTTGAAGAAAGTCAAAGCACCATTAGCCATCGTGGCTTGACGAGCGGCCTCACGCCAATCGCGTACCTCTTCAGGCAAGGGCCGTATTCCGCTAGTCACCACTCAGTCACTCACCGCCTCTTCGGTAACGACCCTCAGGCGCAACACAGCATCGACTGTCGTACGCCCCGCTCGAAAACCGAATTGGGCGTCCGACAGATCGGGGCCGGCCTCGCAGAGATGCCGGACGATGTGGGCAGAGAGTGTCCTCTCAAACAGTTTACCTGCCCCGTCCAGCAACACAATGGGCCTATAGGCCGCTACCGAATCGGCAGACCGTCCCGGCTTTCATAACAGGACCAGCTTCCCGCTTTTCCAGCACTCAGGGAAGCATCCGTACGCCAAGCTAGCTAGCTAGCGTCCAGGACCTCCCTAAGGCGATCCGACATGTGTTCGAGGGCTCGAGCCAGCACTCGGGCAGGTATATACCTGTCTGGCCCGGGGGCGGCGTCCTTAGAGTGGATCCGTAGAACAACCACCCCTACCTCCGATTCCCTGACGGGTGGAACATTGTCCTCGTTCCCCCCGTTGTCTCCGACCATGAAGGCCATTGACGGGGGTGTGTGCTCCACCCGCTGAGGGAAAAGGCCCTCGACCACTTCCTGCAGGAAGCTGGGCTGGAGTATCTCTGTGATCCGACGTGCGGAACTTTTGTCACGGGGTCACGTTCAAGACCCTCCGAAATTTCCTTTCGCTTAGTTTCTTTGGCGCGGCTGATGGCCAGCTTCAGAGTTTTCCGCGCATCTCGGTACTCCTCATGAAGCTGGTCCTCCTCGTCTTCTTCGCGGTGTCGCCGCCGACTACGGGTGTAGGACCTCCCGACAACCTCGGATGCGGGGTATGGCCGCATCGCAGATCTGCGTAATCACATCGCAGAAACGACCAGCCCCCATGTCGACCTCCTCGGTCGGAGCCTGCGGAGACAGCCAGAAGTGAATAATGACTGTCTACTCTAGTAGGTCCCTGTTCAGTTTGGTTATAGCCCACCGCGAAAAGCGAGAAGAACGCCGTGCCGCGTAATCCCTACTGGAAGGGCGGGGAATGAGCCACCGTGGAGCAGACGACTGCCACGAAACCATCCCGGTCACCCAACCAGTTTGGACGGGGAGGAACGTAATAGGGTTCCGTGGCTACGGCAACACCGATCGACCACTGTGCCATGGTTTGCAGGAAAAGGTCCTGCGCCGCGGCACAGTGGTTTAGGTTCGTCTGGACAAGGAGGTTGGAGACTTGGTCCATTACTGGACCGTCTCTACAACCTCTTCCATGGGCGACGATGTTGACGCATGAACGACGCCAGAGACAGCCTGGGTCGACTGGCTAGCCCTTGACGCTTGCCAAGAATTGCGGGAAGGCTTGCAGCCTACCTGCCCAATCTGGTGATTGGCGGGCTTATTACCCGCCGCACACGCCGGGCAGTGAGCAGCGGCAGAGTACTCTGCCGCCTTATGCCCCGGTTGACCGCAGCGGAAACATAGTCCGCTGCAGTCAAAACAACTAACACACTTGGCGCGTGTGTGTTTCGACACCAGATATTTATAACACCTCATCGGTCTCGGCGCCAAGACTAGCGATTTTAGAAGATCCTAGCGTTCACGAAACCGATGAGAACTTGAAACAAACTTTATACCAACTCGTCTGGTCGTCTGGCGTAGAATAGTAGACCAAAATCCATTTTGCAGAGAGAGTCCCACTTCTAGCCAGTAGATAATTAATCTGTTGATAATAAATAACACGCTGACTATAATTTAATTACCTAGAAACGTTATGGTCACTATGTTTTTGGAATAAATATTCCTCATTCCTCTGTCACTTTATCCGCCCTGTTATAAGGGATATTGTTTAAAGAGATCAATTTTATCATACCCGTGATTACGCAATTGCTGCCACATATGCCCTCGAATATCATTTTGTACATTTTATACATAGCAACAGTTAAATGCTTTGGAGTAAAAATCGATTCCAACAAAACACACACTTGGAACACGTGAAAATTAGGGATGGTTGGTAAGATTAGATTAGATGTACAATAAATATTTTGAAATTTTTAAAACATTACACAGATTTCAATAGCAGAACAGTGTAGTTAGCAATTTGTCAACCCTTACCAAGTTAGTGCATATCAGTGGTGCCATTAAAACAAAGCTTTTCGAAGTAAAACGTGGCAAATTACTTACCTACTCCCAAATCACAGGTAACCCTACTTTAGAAGGTAAGGTTCACCATTTTTTAGGCCTTAATAAACATGTTTGATACTTTCTATAGCCGGCAACAAATTATTTTTAAAGGTTTTATTGATTCACTATAGTATTAAACCGTTTAATATCACTATATGAAACAGACGACTTTTTTATAGAAGATCTAAGACATGGTCAATTTGACGACTGTTATTGGTTAAACTGGTCCTCTTACGAACAATACTTTTGCATATATTACTGTTGTACGCATTTTAATTAACATGAACTATATTTATAGTAACACCCTTCGTACGTGTATCAAATAATTTGCGAACGAAATGTGTCGAAAGATAGACCATTTTGAAGTCATCTAGCAGATAACTATAAATTTCGGTTTCACAAGTCTCATATAGAAAGAAATATGTCAAATAACCACATACATATTAGCATCTGTTAAATATATATATATAATATGTTAAATATTCTTATACACCAGATAACATCTGATACCTTATTAGGAACTGGTGAAACTGGCCCTAACTGAAGTAAAACTCACTTGAAACTTTTAAAAGTTTGTTTAAAACTCAGAAATCAAAGGCAGATAAGAGTCTAATTAAACAGTATTTGAAAATAATAAGTAATGCAATGATATAATAGCAATAGTCACTCCTTAGGGAAAATTAAAATTTATTTATACATGTTTATGATAGTAGCAATAATTTGTAATTCAGTCAAACATAAATCAGTTTTTGTAGAAGACGTATCATTAAATATTGAAATACCACAAACCACAATATATTTTATTTAAACTTTGAGAATAAAGGAATCGAAAACTGTTCACTATTTTGAAAATTATTCAATTCTTATTACCACGTTGAAATGAATTAACCTCAGAGTAGGAAAAATAAGTTCATTGCAAGTTGCTGTATCATATTCTTACTTGAATCTTCAAAATGTATTCCAGCTTTATCGTGGGAAATGGATCTGATGCAGAACTAGCAAATATTGAGCTCTTTCGAGACTATCCGGAGTCCCTCTTAAAATTTGCGTTTGCATGCTATGTGATTTTCATAATAATTGGCATTCCTGGAAACTTAATCACCATTCTTGCTCTCGGTTGCTGCAAAAAGGTTAGTTGATTTTTATTTTTTTCTTTTCTAAGTAAATCCAAAATTAATTAGCCTGTAGATAAATTAATTTTGATACTAGAAACACTTGGATAAGATACAAAAAGGATAATTTGTCAAATATTTTCTTAATTTTAATTTTTTTATAGTAATCACATAATTAATACAAGAGGTCATCTCACAATGTTATTTAATTTTATTCGGAGAGAGAACAAGAAGTTTTAAATACTTCTTCTTTCCTCCGAGAGTTTTGACCAAACTATATTAGGGCTTTCTTTAAGTCTACTATGACACAGTTGAACTTCAATTTTTTACATAGAGTGACGGCCATCAGGCCTCCGCAATCCAAGTGCTAAGGTGCTAAGCGATATCGAAGAAGAAAGAAAGAAGAAGAAAGGCTGTTGTCGAACTTTCTAGCACTCCAACTGCCCGGAGCCATTGCTGCACAGATATTCGTATACCGGTACCGATTCCTTAACGTGCTCTTCGAGGCACGGAGGGATTTTGATGTGCTAATAATGGTCACACATCTATAGACTGACCTAGTTAAGATTACTTATCTTCACAATGCGTTATCTCTTCTCGGTTACAGTGTAGCCAAGAGCTATTAAGCTATTTTAGATATCTATGTTTTACTTTTGTTTCAGTACCGCAATGCGACAGCATTTTTGATTATAAACTTACATATCAACAATTTATTATTTTGCTGTATGATCCTACCCGTAGCGTCCACTAATTACATAATTAGACACTGGTTACTTGGCAACACAATGTGCAATATTTATGGATTACTGAAATACGGATTGGTTGTAACTACACGCTTTTCTGTTGTAGCAATCACTATCAACAGATACATTTTGGTATGCCACCCGCTTGTGTACTCAAGGTAAGTTCCTCATCTTTGACTCCTTTGTATTTCTTACATAATTCTTAATACGGATGTTACTGGATAAGGGGTTTTTATTTTACCTAATGTATTATTTTTACAACAATTATTATTTTTATTTTATCACATTTGTTGTGTTCTGAAAAATCCCTATTTTGTGACAAAAAAACAGAATTTAATTTAAAATTCTGTTTAACTTAAGTTATAAAAAGAAAAATAAAAATAAAAAAATAAATTATACTTATGTAATTATACAGAACTACCATCAATATGAAAAGCTTAACATAAACAGATGTTTATAATAAAATCGTATTATTTTCAGATTCTGCAAGAGAAAATCTTTGATAGTGTCATTACTTAGTATTTGGGTAGCTGGTTTTGCACTATTTGTACCTTCTTTCTTTGGTGTGTGGGGAAACTTTGGTGTTGACTCGAGAGGAATAGCCTGTACATTGATTCCAGACAAAACTAAGATTTCTCCGAAAATGTTTGTAACGTGTTTTGTCTTTGTAGGTCCATTCTTAATTATTTCAGTATGTTATGGCTGTATATGGTGGACAGTGAAAAGGAAAATGAAACAATGCCGTAATCATAAGACCAATGCACTACGGCCCACCAAAAGTACCAATGAAACCAAGTTAGTGGCATCAGAAGCCAGTGACGTGAAAGAGAGTATATCAATGTCCATAAGCTCCTCAAATGATGATCATGAACATAATGCGTCAATGAAACTTACTCCTGATAGAACAAAAAGAATTACTAAAAACGAGAACCGATTACTTTTGCCAACTAGAAAAGACAAGAAACTTGCCACAATGATACTTGCTATACTAGCATCATTTACTATATGCCATTTGCCTTTGCTGTTGACTAGAGCTCTATATGGTGAACAATTATCAAAACCTACTCCCCATATTTTGGTGCATAAACTAGAATCTTGCACAGCTTTTATCAATCCTATTCTTTATGTCATTATGTCGAAGGAATACCGTCAGGCGTATAAAATGTTATTTGGAAATATGAAATCTAAGCTGCCTGAATGGTTCAAATCTTGAAGTACAAAAAGCTTTTACTATCAATATTGTTCAAGTACAAGACAGTCTCATAATGAATAATAATGTATAAATGTACGTATAATTTTAATATAAACCACAGAGTGAATTATTTCACGTGAATCGGTTATACTACAGGACTTCCTGTTAATTTGAAAAACTAAAGATTAGGTTGGTATTATGATTCAGTGCGGACACCTTTTAGTTTAGGTAACTTTGCTTATTTTCTACTTATGTTTATAAATTAAAAGACAACTTAATTTGGTATAGGTTGATATTCAAGGTTGTTCGGATCTGGTCAGTCCACCTAATTGGACTACATCCTCTTAATGTTTTGCTATCGATCTTTCCATAGACCGTGAGACCGTGACTCGAGGTTATTCTCTTCTTTTCTGGAGATGTCGCCAAAGAACTCTTCAAAGATAGATGAAAGAAAGTCGAGTGTTTACATTAAGTTTATGCAAAATAGACACATTTGTGCGGAAAGCCATCCCTGGGATCTGAAGCATTCTCCTCCAGCACCACATTTCAAAAGCATCGATGCTATCACGGCCAGCTTTCTTTAACATCTATTTCTCAGACGCGTAGCTTTTGCGGGAGATGCTTCAATCTCTCCATATTTCTTGTAGTTGGATCATCATATTTGTAGCCATCTCTACTAACCACAATTACAGACATTAACCAGTCAATAGGTCATACTTTGGTATGCCAGGTGTGCATATTTTGTGCAAAGTAATAATATATATCAGAGATAAAGTTGCTAGAGAGATCAATATCTCTCCAGCAAGTTTATCTGGTCCAGAAGTGCCTTAGCTTTTGAAAGCATCCAGTGTAGTCGTTACTTGTAATCATACTTTTGAGGGCTCATTATTCAGGTTATCCCATAAGATCTTGTTATGAGTGGACCCCTCGCCATTAAGCCTTCTATAAAGTTGTTCACAGTAACTTCACCAATTAGGTAGATAGATAGATAGATATTACTTTACTTATACAGCAGGAATAATAAACATTATACAGTAATAAAACTAATAATAATTGTGATGCTCAATGGGCCGCCTTATTGCTTATAACAATTTCTTCCAGGCAACCTTGTTAGCGTTAGCTAGCCGTTAGTTATTGCATCTAGATCTTATTCTATCCGCGTCTTTAATCTTCCAAGTTTTAGATTTTAATTATTTGCATAGGAGCTTTGCCTTTTTGAACAGGCTGAATTTTCAAAGCATAACATTCAATTTCTTGGCGAATAAAGCTAATAAAGTTGTTTTCATCTTGGTAACACTGCTGTTGAATGATTCTTGAAATCTCTGAATGTTTGTGACGACCTTCTTTTTTTGACAGACTGCTGGGTGGTTGGATAATTTTACAAATATTACAGGATAGCTCTATTTGTCGGATGGTAGACGATTGTTAGTGCTTTTCAGAATTGTCCTTTTTAGACTTTTCATTATTTTTCATTGATGTTAGAGCACAAAAGACCTTGCAGTTCTGCAATGGTGGTGCTCAAATAATTTTGTAATTCTCGATTCCCACTGGATTAAGTGTTCTTGGTCCAACGGTGTCCCTTTCCTTCACTGCTTTAAAGCGAAGATTTTGCTACAAACAGGCAGTAGTCGGAGCCACAGTCAGCGTCTGGGAACACCTTTGTGTTTATAACTGAGGTCTTCCCAAAAAAGTTAAATGTCCATTCCAGTTAATTACTGAACTATAGCTATCACTTCTGTTCTCTGCGAGGTGCTTGAACGAATCATAAACAAGCAACTAGTAAACTACCTGGAGGATCACTATAAAGTGATCGGCAATATGGTTTCCCTCCAAATATCCTCCGGCATTCGACCTGCCACCCAAAGTCTGCAACTGGGTCGCCTTCTTCCTACACCAGCACCGTATTAGGTTCCTTTATGACAATGTGGCCTCTGATTCTCAGTAGGTAAATGTTGGCGTACCTAAGGGCTCCTTGTCACTCACACTGTTCATTCTGCATATCAATACTTGTCAACATACATTGCTATGCAGACGATATACTCATCTACAACTTACACTCTTAACTGATCAAAGGCTTAAAACTTATGTGATTATGAGGTTAATATACGTACACTTGTAAATATTCTTCTATATTATTTCTTTTTGGACATAGTGTGTCGTAAAATTTTATCCTATTCTATAGTGTAAACATATCTCGTATATAAATAGATAAAGTATTATTTTTAGTTAAGTACAGTAGAAGTAGAGTAGTTCTTATATACATAAGTGGAATAATTTAAGGATCACATAAAATGTTGTCGCATGTGAGAATCAAACCCACGACACTCAGCGCGGTAAGAAACGTTGAGGTAGCCGCTTAAGCCATCATAAAGTCAAAAGTCATTATCATTGCGATATATGGATTATGGTAATGGCGCTTTTAGTATATAAATTGTTTGTCGTCTAACTGATGTAATATGTTCATTTGATTCCTAATTATACGCAATACTTGAAACTAAAATATGTTATTTTCATTTCATTTTAATTAAGTTAGTCATACAAAAGTGCCCATTGTAACTTTTCACTTATCTCAAGGAGTTATTTGACACACTAAAAGGTGTCTTTATTAGGCTACAGTTAAATGCAGAACTTAATTGTTAGATGATTCTTTAGCTTTTTCTCTGCAGTCTTTGCTCTTTTTTGTTATATTTTGGGAGAGCAACTTTTACTTCTACAAAGAAAAACTAAACCTATCTTCTATCCTTAAATTGTCAATAACTATTAACGTTGTTGACTACTAATTTGTTAACACGTGCAAGCGTTACGATGAAACAAGCAAAATCCTTATCACATTTATGTTATTAATCAGAAAGTTATTAAGTAAATGGTTAAGTATAATTTGTCGAGTTTTATAGTAGAGCGATATCAGTTCTAAATTATAATATTTTACTTAATATCTTTTTACTTATAAATTCCTATCTATATAGTTAGAAAGAAAATGCAACTTGACTCATCTTAAACAAGTGGAAGATTTTTGTAGGGTGGGCCAAGAATTCTTTAACATTTGAATCTAACATCCCACATAAACATGTTACGGTAGTTCTTGTGATCGATGCTACTGGAATTTATTGGCTACAATCGTAATGCATAGTTTCAACAAGATGGAGTCCCTGGTGGTGGTCAAAGACATATTTCCGGAAAAGCTGAGCTTTAGACGAGACAATATTCCATGGCCACCCAGGAGTCAAGATCTATGCCAGCAAACTTCTTTTATGGGGATTTTTGAAGAATTGTGTCTACATCAATTAACCAAATACACTACGTCAATTAAAAGAAAAAATCAGCGAAGAGATGTCGGCGATCTCGCGGTCTCTTTGCTCGCTCGCTTAAAAGAGCGCAAACGTCGAAATGATGGTCATTTAGACAATGCAATTTTTAAAAAAATAAATGCCTACTAATTAACTTTCTTGTAAATAAACGAATATTATAATATATCAAATGGATTTTTCACACGATTTTTTCAAATGTTAACTAATTCGTGGCCCACCCTGTATTATTTTTGTTATTTTCGACTTGGCACTGACTTCAAACAGATTATAAGTACCTAGCGCACAATTCAAATGTTACTCCTGCTAGTTGAAACTAAGCAGAGGCTCCTAAATTAAATTGAGATGCAGTATTTCTGTTACCAAGAGCGTGCTCAAAGCGGCATTGAGGATCGTGTCCAAGTTTAAATAACCAGCATGTTATTTTTGCTGCTTCTATTTGATCACAGCAAGGAGCGCCTTGCCATGATCATGTAGAAGCAAGCAAATATCTAAAAGCAAAAATCATTGCGGAGTTAGTTGTAATAGCGCCTTTCAGGCATCTTCAGGCCACGGGGATGTCGAATGAAGTGTGCTAGCGTTAATCTTCAGGTGGTGCATAAACTCCTGAAAGTCTAGTGTAACTTATCTATTCGATCGTAACGGTGACCGTGGTTGACTTTTAGATTATCCCGCACTGAAGCCTTTATCAATCGCAACGCTGATAACACTCGCAGTGACGATCAAGTTAATGTGTAACAAATTCACACAAGGTTCTCTAAATATTTCACAAATCGCAACGCCAAATGTCGTCACTGTAACAATCTGCCATGAATAAACTTAGACAAGGCCCTCAGGACGCTACTCTGAACAAAACTGTGATTAGTTTATAGAAAAAGAAATGCTGTACTGAGTCGTGTAAACACACTAAATGTTGTTGTTCTTTGTTCATGTGAAAGAATACAAATTAAGGTCTATACATACGAATGATATTGAAATATTCATCCTCTAACCTCTAACTGATAAGGAGCTTTACCTTTTATCATCAGATTACCTGAATAACTTAAAATTACACAACTAAAGATCTATGTATACGAGTACGTATGAAAATTAAAGAATCATCCTCCAACTCCTAACCGTAAAGGAGTTGTAGCTTCCATCGTTAGCTTTCATCATCAATTTACAAAATCAGCCCAAAATTGACGAAGTAATCGGTGCACTCGCACAGAAAAATATAGTGAAACAAAGAACCTCCTCCATTTGAAGTCGGTTAAAGATAATGCTTAGCTATGAAACAAAAAGGTGATTGCAAGTGCCGACTCAGTTCGTTAGTTGTTCATTAGTGTTCTGCCGAGACAATAGCCGATGTAAATGTTCATTTACCAACCACTGCGTCCTACACCACTTTGTTCACAATTCACCAGTTGTTTCTTAATGACGGGATCTGTTTTATTAGTGGGAATTTTATCAAGACCTTGTGTTTAATAATATCAACTCAACAACCTGTTGAAATTGGTTGAACGCCGGACTGATAAAGTATTGATACTTTCAAGAAAAAGAGCAATACCCACCTCCAAAGCATTCGTGACCTTAGGCTTGCAGGTGTCTTGTCCACAAATATTAGTTCAATACTAATGTGAGCAATAGACGCTGTATAAGTTAGTTCTTTATTTCAAAAACTTGAATATATGTACGAGTACATGCTAACTTGCACTTTATTTAAAAGAAAGAAAGTTTATTTTTCATTGGAATGACTTAACAATTACTTAATACTATTTAAAATACTGTCTAAATTAGTATAACTAGATGCCTATGCTATTAATCATCCAGTCTTAGTTCCGATTAATATCTAAGGTTTCTAAATGACCATATGGTGACTTAAAAAGTACTAGGCCGCCATTTATACCCAACAATAAATAGACGCTCCTCCTTTTTGTAGTTCGTTAATAAATGTTAAATTGGTTTGTGTACGCTTAAAAAATCAAAAAGTTCAGCACCGATTGAACTCATATTTTACATGATGTACAATATGCTTTGAAGACAGTTTTTATTTATTTTCACGTTAGTGTTGTTCCTCAATTTTCATCCATACAACTAGATTGTGTCACAGCAAAGTGTGGCAGGTTACACATACTAAATTAAAAAAGTCATAACAAGAGAAAATAACGAAAAAGGTTTCTAGAAATGGAAAGAAAAGGAAAAATTGAAGTAGAACGTATAAAGGACAGTATTTCACTGCAGTTGTGACTCCTAAAATTTTAAATTAAGATTCCCCAAGCACTGTTGCATACTACGGTTTAACGGAATATGCACAAACCACACATACCAAAATCTACCAAAGTCTAACGTGTATAAATATCACTTATACAGTTTAATTAGTGGCCAAAGTTTCCCGACAAGTAACGAGCGCATCCCCCACGTAATAATGTATTTCGCCATCATTGCTCCCTAGAGGAAGCTGAAGCACTACTGCGCGCTACAACCTCGTGCTATCATTGCCCAAACATTGCGTCTATAAACACAGTGGTGGAGTCAATAAAATTGGGAAACTCCTCACGATTTTGTGGATTTTGCGGTGTTGAAAAAAGATCGGTTTGTGTTGATAGTGAACTGGTACTATTTATGTTAAATATTTTTTTTACTTAGAATTTATCTAAACATGTATTATATTTGAAATTTGTTTCAATTGAAATTTTTACATATATTAGTTTTTCATCTAAACCAAATATATACAATAAACGAATGTGTTATAAATAAGCCCTCTTCTTCCCTCCTACTTCTTAAGTTACGTTGCTGCGTCCGGCAAGGTACACAATTGTTGCCATTTATATGTTTAACACTTGTATACATTGTGAAATACAATCAAGAATTGGGTACTGAAAATACCCAACCTATATTCTCGAATTAATAAAATTAGACATATCGCGAACAATGTGGTAAGACCACTTTACACAGCTACTATTGCATAAATTTCCTACTTTTAGGTTTACTTATAATTTATTAATTTCTAAACCTACCATCACGGGTCACCATAAAGTTTTATATGCAATATTAAAATATTTTGATCCATTTTCTTCGCAAATGTATCAGACAATTCAATTCTACTATATTCCAGGAGCAAAACGTAAACAGGTTACTTGACGTTTCATATCAAATTTTAGATATTTATGACGGTAGGACCTAGGTGTAAGCTACGTCATAAATACTCTCTTGTAGACATACATTAGTTATAACCTAGACTTGGGTAAATTATTACGTGTCATATAACATAAGATGTAAATGAAACTGTTCAGTAAACTAAACTGACGCTTATTTTTCTAAACATGAGATTGAATTAGATATAAGATTGTATTTCTTGATAAAAATTTTTATTATCTTTCAAATTTTTACAGAAGAGATGTCGTGTTCAATTATCGTATTTATTATATCTTATATATAATACTATATATATATAAAAAATCCTATATATAATACGAGAGTATCTACTAATATTAATCAGTTATTAATTAGTTTGAGTCTGGTTTGAAATAAAATAAATGTTATCTGTAAATCAATAAGGAAATCCATAACCATAACACATAACTGTAACCGTAAACATATTATTGAAAAATAAACTTGTCAATTATTCAAATCGTACATATCTTTGCACAAATTGCTCCCAGACACAAAAAAAAAGGATTCCATATATGACCTTTTTATTATGAAAGAGTCATGCCACAAATGACCTAAGTTCGACCAAAATAATACCACAGGCTCACAGAAAACTGGTATTAAATAATAAGTCTGTTGAGGTTCACCGAATTAGCCAGGAACCCGGAGCAAAAAACCTTCCCTCTCCTTGATTGTCGTGATGAACTCAAAGTGCGACAACGCAATTGTAACTATTGAGTTGCTGGTGTCTATTTGATGGTGGTAGTCACTTACCATAAGTTGACCCTTGTTTACCACTTTATACCATTAAAAACAACCTCTTTTTCGTCAGTCATGATCACTAACGCACAAATGACGCACAAAAATTTACAGTATCTACCTTACTCATCAAATGGGAATATCATATTTTATTTTATGTTTGCCCGTATTAAATCATATTATTGTACTAACTAATTCTGTGTATTAAAATCTATATTTATCACCTTCCTGTTAAATTCAATGAAATACAGAAAAACATTCTAGAGTATACTGAGTAAAATTGATTTATGTTAAGTAGCGTGTTACTAGCGCAGTAGAAACCCATGCTGTGGTTGTAACAACTTACTCATTTTTCCAATAAATTAGATAAAAATTTGTAATTATTTTATTCTAAAAGAAGTCACCTGTAACATTGTATTACCTATTTAGATATTTCGAATTCCATGTCAAATCAATAAACAATGTACAACTATACTGCCTTTTTGTCGACTTTTAAAGTCGAATTTCGTGATATCACGAAATTGTCTCACTAATCTGTTTAGATTATAATAATTATATTTTTTAATATAATACTTTTTGCTTTGTGGTACTTTGCTCGCTGTAGTATACTGTGATTGCAAACAAGATGTATGTATGCATGTGGTTGCAATAGATAAAACCTGTCTTTGTATCAAAATTTAAACTCAACGGATTCAGGACTATTTGAATTTTTGAAGTGCACCCAAACCAAATCAACCTTTTTCTATATAAAATGAAATTAATGTTTAACATTTTATTCTATTAAATATGCAACCAAATGTTACTACTAAATGTTACTACTAAATGGTACTACTGACTATACTCGTACATGCGTAACACGAAATGATTAGATGTTGTTTAATTGCGTTATTGATGTTATATTATAATAAGGCGTTCTGGCACTATATTAAATTAAATACTACATACCATTTATCGTCTTACAAATTTATATGCGAGTAAAATGAAATCTCTTTGGTGTTATAGAATAAGATGAACCTCCTTTAGTATACGAGGTACTTACGAACAATAAATTTATATTGTATTAGTTTTTATTTTATTTCAGTACTGCTTGTGTAATTTTATAAATAAGTTTTTAAAATATATATCACTCACCTTACTTCAGATGAGGTACATACATAAAAATTATTAAAGAATAACAAAAACTTCACTTGGGGTACTCAATATCTTTCCAAACCTTATTAAAAGTTGAATAATTTATGTAGGAAATCTAAAAACTTAAGGTTACTCAACATTTAAAACTTAATTTTACTGAATGTGCAGGTAACTTATTTACATTATACTCATTAAATTTATTTTAGTAGTTTATATAAAAATTATTGCATATTATTTAAAATTACATGTTAGTGTACATGCAATTATTATACATTTAGTTACCTATATTATTATCCTTTACGTGAAGGCAAAAATGCCATTCAATGCGGTAATATTCCCAGCTTTCTGGAAACACTATCAGTATACGTTGACGCATGCATGTAAATGGTTGTTATGCAGTAATATTATTTGACAACATTTTCAGTGAGCAAATCATGGCTTTCAAATACTTGAAAGTGGCCTAATATTCAAGTATCAAGATCAACGAAATAGAGCATAATCTTATTCATTCCTATTTACGTGTGCTTAAATGTAATGCCCGTAAAAAAATAGGCAAACTGCCTTATTCAAGATATCTCAATATAAAATATAGAGCAACACCATTATAAAGTTAGATTATAAAACCAAAAATTTCTAAGTTAACCTATTACAAACAAACACACATTCGATTTCATTGCCTCAGTATGATACCGTAAGTCATATAACTAATGACGTCATAAAACAGATCTCAGTCATTTATTGCATACAGATGATAAACATACTTTATAAAGTGAACTGTAGAAAACAAATAAATTAAAATTAAGAGCTACTCTCTCTCTCAACTATTAAAAACTAAAAAAAAGAAAGAAATAATCACGACAGAGCCAGCTACCTAACCTTTTCTAATTTCTAACTGCCATAAATTATTTAGAGTATAATAATTATCATATTTTATTCTACATATGATAAACATATCCAACAGTCACTTATATGCCAATTATAAATGAAAAGACATTATTAAAAATGTATATTTTCCAGCAGAAAGCGCGCAACCACATCACTGAATATTAAACAGAACAGTTCCTTTGCAGTTTCATAAGCTGCAGTAGGGCGAGGAAGGCAGCGGCTAGTCTGCCAAAAGCCTTGTCGGTGCCTTATTCAATAAATTAAAACTCATAAGATGGTTCAAGCTCACCAAATTGAATGAAACAAAAAATCATTCCGTTCTCTTTGGTACGCTAAGATGGAAGATAGTATAATAATTAGTAAGTTATTAATATATTGCGAGTATGTAGAAAACTCAAAATATTCTACGTGAGGCACCTAAAGCAATAGAAACATGCATTTTAGCATGTTATCAGTGGACATACAATGCCCTACGACTTATATGTCCAAAAAATAAATATTGTAAATTTCAATTATAATATTGTTTTAATTGTAAAAACATGATTATGCACGTATAGTTACAAATTACCTGTTTTTCATTATGCATTTTTAAATTCACTGTACTGTACTGTGCTGTACTAAATACGAAAAAGACACTTACAAACGTTTGCGACACAACTCTAATTGAAAATTATAATTCTTGTTGATTGTCACGAGTACCGTTTTACGCTTCAAAAATAGCAGATCAATTACTCAAACCCTTCCCAAGACTTCCCGCGTATATGCCAGAATAATACCTTTACATCGCTGTTTTCAAAGCCACGGTTTTACAACACTTCCGAAAGAGATTTACTGAAAGCCTCAACCAAAATTTATTTTTTTTCTAAAACAACCTTTATACTTTTAAGTTAAAGCTGAAATTCGTTTGAGGTTATTTTACTAAGCTGTGTAGAACTCGAGTCAAACCATGCACAAACATATTTTTATGTTTATTTCAGGGCTGGATTGCGCCTGCAGTGAATTTAAATAGTGCAGTTTGTGAAATATGCACGTGATATCACGTCCATATAGTTTTATTTACATCCAGCAGTTGAATATGAATATCCGGTTTTAAAGTTGTGAATAAGAAGTGTAATAAATTATGTTAAAAGACATGGTTAGTTCATTTATATTTTTACGTAGCATAAATTTATTCTGGTTTAATAATATATAAATCTATTAAGTATATTAATACACATACGTCAGAAGTAATAGAAGCATCTATGCATCTGGTATTGTCTGATCTTACCAATAGTGCCCATTCAAAAATATCATTATAGCTATCTGAATATTTAGTGATTTTCGCTACCTTCCTCATACTTCTCACAAACACTAAATTTAAAAGTACTAGCATTTAAAAAAAAAACTTCACTACGGTTATAAAATCTTGCTTACCAGCGTTTCATTTATAAAGCTATGCTGGATGTAGTCTGTAACTTATAAATAGACATTGCAATTATATACTGAACAGTCGTGGTGCTGCAAGAGATCCACCACAGCGATGAGCTATTATCAAGACCTCAACAAGAATACCACATGCCTACAATTAGGTATTTGTTCTTAGAAAATATTTACGTATAAACATTCTTCTACTTTTTATAAAAATGTATGAATTAATTTTACTCCACATGTAACTATTGTTCGCCTTTTCATAATACCCATAGAAAATGACCAAAAAAGAACTTTAATTACTCAATTTTGACAACGTATGGTTACTTTTAAGGTATATATTGTATATAGAGTAAGTAAAACAAAACAATATATATAACTAAAGTGTTACACTAGAATATTAGTCATAATAAATTAAAGTATCCCATAAATCTTCAGAGAATATTTTCACTACTCATAATCAATGCCAATACTCGTACATAGTATGTTCTTGTAACATGAAAAATAGTTGCCTCGGGCAATAAGAAACGTGACCTTGTAACCTAAGATATTGATCCCTAGATACTTGGACTGTCACTACAAATATTTCCTGCGAATCCCTTACGGTAGCGGCGGTTTTCAAAGAATAGTTGGCATATACATATTTACGTTCGCACGAGTCCTAACTATTCTTTGATAGTGGTATTTCATACATGTTGGTTAGTACAATAAATTATAATAATTTACTGTGTAAACAACACTGAAATAAAAAGTAAAAAATACTAATATTTTGGAGTTAAATAATTAAAAAACTCGAGCATTGCAAGTTGTTAAGCTCATTTTCTATCGAAACCTAACTTTTTAACCGTTAACCTTAGCCATACCTATAGCCTGGTGTGGAGATCCTACCTTTGTGTTAAAGAAACTTAGTACCAACCCGTAGTACAAAGTAGTACACATAGGTATTTTCTTGTTTTATTTCTGCGTGTTCTTTGTGTCCATTTCGTGTGTTTGTGAACTCCCTGGCGACACATAAATTTTCTCAGTGTGGGATTCGTTTTGTAAAAAAAAATTGAATTAACTGGAATATGAATTAGTCGTAAACCTTGTCTCCAATACTCTATATATCATATTGAGAGCCTGTTTTTGTTTTGAAATTTTCTGCTTACATTGCATTTAAATAAAAACCAAATTTGAGAACATATTCAAATATTGAAGTAGCCAGAGATGATTAGCTCAAACTAAAATACATCTCCCAAATGCTCACTAAGATAAATCAAATATATACAAACTCGATAAGTTTATCTTGTTTGATTAAAAAGTTTCTTTAGGCTTCCAGCTCCATCTTCAGAATAATTCCATGGTACATGATACATACATTATAGTATTGTCATTCAAGGTACATACAATATACATCAAATTTGAGCTCAAACCGACATTGGCTGTGAATTTAATTTACGTTTCAAAACGTGACATACAAACACTGCAAGCTAAATAAAAGCTTGTAAAAAAAACATTCCGTATTAAAAATACAGTTTTGTAAATTATACCTTTGACCCGTCACAGTTTCCCGGCCGGTTTCCATAAAGCATTCTTCGTTCCTACAGGAAGGCTTTTCCCCCCGGAATGTTCTCACGACGCCCGCACAAATCTCCCCGGACGACACAGCGACGGTCGAACGACGCTGTAATGTATTCGAGAATCTTTCGAGCCATTTGTTCCGTTTTGTAGATTTCATTCACAGTTTCGTAGACTTACCATAATTGGATGTAAAAAATTGTTTAAATAAAGCTTAATGCTGTTCCAAATCGTGGATTTTCAATTTGAGAAACTTACAGGAGCAGGATGCAACACTGTGTTGAGAAACGCATTTTATGAATTTGATTGTCGGAACCGCTTACTGCTTATTCTATTCATTAGTCTGTGTTTCAATATCTACATAATTAAGAAAGTGATAATCGTTTATATGGCATTAAGAGGTAAATAAGTAAATCGTAGTTATGGATGAATGAGAAAATATGCTCGTTTATTATACCTCTGTCCTACCTTTTCGGGAAATCAATATTGTTTCACATCAACTATATAAATGTAATCCATGATTTTCTTAATTGTAAACCTACCGTTTTTTGCTTATTGTTAAAAATTAACCGTCATTCACTTCATGCGGTCATGGATTAAGAGTGCATAGTGTTACCATATCTATTCAACTCATTTGTATCGCAAGAGGCGACTAACGCATCGAACTACGAAGGACAACTTCACTTCAAGGAGATGGCAAACTTGAAACAAGCTGTATACCAAGCCGTTTGGCAGCGTGGTAGAGAAGGCCAAAGCCGTACGACTCTCTAACTATATACAGCTGGACATAGGCAGAGGCCTCTGTTCAGCAGTGGATTGCTAGGGAGTGCCGTATAAAGGAGACTTTGATCACGCTGGCCAGACAGCCCAGACTTTTAATTACTGATGACGATTAAATCTGAAACTGTCCCTTTGATATAAAATAGAAGAATCCAGTCTCAGGATGTAGATAAAGGAGTAAGAAAAGCTGCTATAAGCAAATAACTCATTCCAAAATATTGAGTAGATTAAAACTGAATTGAAAAGTCAATACCACCTAATTTCATAATTTATCTACATTAAGGAAATAAAAACACTTAGGTGACTAAGTATACATATTGTTGGATTGTCTGATTTAAAAAGAACACTAAATATAAAAGAAATAGATTATAATAATTTAATCAAAAGGCATAGACAATAAACATCTGTAATATGATGAAACAGTGATCAAATCGCACATATGTTTTGTAAATAACTCTTTGAATTAAAAAATAAAACATTATGAGAACTTTCTTTGCGTAATACGCATTAGACATACAGTGTTTACGAGTTTTTGTTTACGCACTGTTTACTATATTTCAGCTGTTCAATACACGAAGTTTTGTTTTGTTTTGTGATTGTACATCGCATTAGCTCAATAAAAATTACACTATGAAATTCACACAGATTATTTATACCTTATCGCTTTTGCGCATAGCAAGCACACCACTTCTAGGCCTGAAGTCGTCATAATAAGCATTATCATAACTATTAGTTTTTAGACCATTTTCTTATTAAGATTAGATTTATCGCCAAACTGTTAAAGTTCACATTTCGGACAAACAGTTACACAGTAACAACTTAACATGACACACTCTGGTAGACAAAGGTTACTTAAAGGTCAACGAATACTTGATAACATAAAAAGGGGAATTCACGTTGTTTCAATCAATTCAATAATCACTCAGTTTTATCATTGTGCCTTAAATAAAGAGAACTTTTACAACCTTTTTTGTTTCAACTACAACTTATAAAAATGAAAATATTTCTATTTTCATTTGTGGGATGAAACAGTCACTCACGACATAAAAATGTCATATAAACTAAAGAATGCGGACTACCAGTCTGAATAAAGTTGTGGAAAAGTCGAGGACCTAAATGACACAAATCGCTGGTAGAGGTAAGTTTTTAAAACATACCGTAGTACACTGTGACCCCGTAACAGTAATACATACCCGTACTAAAGGATTATCAAAAAAATACTGTAGCTATTCAAACGATATTACTACAACATTCCTTTTGGTTTAAATAGAAAAAAAAATATAATTTTCAATACAGAAACTCATTCGGTGCAAGAAAACATCTGAAAATATCACCTGAAAATGCAATTTCACTTCTGACTTAAAAGGAAATTGAAAAAGCGAACAATACATTCTAATTGCTTACACAATGAGCAGAACAAACTTGCTGCTTTTATGTACATTACGATTCATATTTCGTTTTCTTTCCTCGAACAGTTTTCTTCGCTCTGTAATTCAAGCTTTGTTGTAAGTTTTTAATTTTTGTTAAGTAAGTGGATCTTAGTTAAAAATTCAATGACCATTAAATAAGCAATTTTTGAATATAGAATCATATACGGTGGAAATTAAATAGTGAAAATTACAACAGCATTAATTTTTAAATAATTAAAAGTATTTTCTTAAGTGCCATATTTAATTTCCAGAATAAAAAATTATTCCAGCCCATTCTCAACTGCCTCAGTGGTGCAGTGGTAATGAATGCGACTGCTATGCTTGAGGTCTCGGGTTCCTGGGTCCCAGTTCCCTGGTTTCCTGGGTCGGACCAAATGTCTGTATGATCTGCAAATATTTGTTTCGAAGTATGGGTGTTTTCTATATATAATATGTATGTATTTACAATAAAAAATATATGTATGTATTCTAACAGTCAGTCTAGTTATCATAGCACAAGCTCTGCTTAGTTTGAAACTAGACGATGTTGGTTTTAAATGTCCGAAATAAATATTCCCTCATAACACGTAAACAGATGTAACAGATAGAAAATAAAAAGAGAAAATTAAATATCAATGTAAAAAAAAATTATTTGATGACGACTTAACGAATTTTACGAGTGACATTTGCATGTAATCTTACAATTTTGCAAAAAGGAGATTGTAATTCATTTAAAAAAAATCACTTTAACATTAAACAAGCTGTAGGTACAAGTTAGTTTAATATATCATAATATATGAATCATTCCGTCGTCGGGCCGGCCGCTATCAAACAGAATATGTTACCTTGAGGTTTGTTCCCAATTGGAGTAGGATCACTATAATATGAACAAAACAGAATAATACCTACAGTGAATTACGCATATGAAACGCATATTCGTATACGTATCTAATAATTCATATATACTTTAGATATATAGGTACCTAGGGTATATTTAAATTCGCAAAAGTACAACAATTACTCAAAACATTGTTTCAAAGTCAATGGTTAGCACATTTTTGTTTTTGTCAATAATAATTATTATTTGTGAAATATAGACAAGTTGTATCGTGGTCAACCATTAAAATTTACTGAAAGCGATTGAATTTCGGCCTCTGGATAATTATCAGCTCAGTTTTATGTTTAAAGAGTAACAAGATGTTTATTTCATTCTTTCCTTGTTGTTATTAACCCACCTTTTCTTTTAGTCCTTTATTATGAAATACTTTAAGAGAATTATTATTTTATCAAAAATTAATCTTCTTATTTCTTACTCATTAATTGAACTCATTATTTTTCTAAATTTTTACTCGCCTTAAATTTTAAAAAATTCAGTAGATACTTTACTGCACAGTATAAACATTTTTATTTTATTATTTGTAATAATTGAGGTCAACATAACATTTGTAGGTCAACATACATACTAGTGTCATGGAAACAGATTATCTAAGTTCCCTTTATTTCCTTTTACTTGACGTTGGTAGGTACTTGTATAAAATATATCCATTTTTTTTCTATTACAGTATAAAACAGAATAACACCAACAGTTCTCGTGTGGTGACGGATTAAAAATACAAAGGGTCACCACCCTTATTTTTTTCATGGGTATTGTAAGAGACGACTAAGGGAACTAAATATGTGAGACAAGATCACCGCAAAGAGAAGAAAAACTTGAAATAAACCCTATACCGACTCGTCTGACTAGTGTGGTATAGTAGGCCAAAAACCTCCTTGTTAAAGAGAGGCCTACGTCCAGCGGTGGACTGTTAATGGCTGTTGATAATGACAGTTTAAAAATTAAAACGTAAACTCCTGCTAAGAGATTCTCTCAGAAAAACGTAAGTAAGATTAAAGACTATTCGCCTAAATGTCTGACATACCTACTAAATACAAATTTTAAAACTTGCTGGTTTGTAGATGCCGAATACATATATATGCTAAATTATTTTAAAACATAAATAAAAATTGTATCTATATCGTTCATATATGTTATTTCTATAGAATACTTTTCACTTATAAATTCTTGAACTATGTTCGCCGTTGAGTTGATATAAAAGTTGAAAATCATTTCCTGGTTATCAAATTAATCAGTTAAATTGTAGTTTCTTAAATACACTTGAAATTTCAGTATGAAATTTAAGCACTAAAACTCGTAAACATATAATAGCGTTGCGTTGTGTAAGATTAATTGATGTATTTTGATTTAAAAAATAACTAATAAAGTTAATATACAAACGAGCTTTTACTGCAAACGAGACTGCTTTACTGCTAAACGTAATAAAAGATAGAGCACAAAGTTAACCTTTTGTTAAATACCTAACAGTCCAACAAGAAAAACAAACTTACAGGCAAACATTTACTTCACCTACCGTCCTTACTAGATAACAACCAGTAACAGCTGCAAAAGTTTAATGAATACTAGAAAACAGACTGCTTTTAGTTCCTTATAAACTAAGTTATCAGTTGGCGGCTCAAAGTTTCTAGTTACGATCGAAATCAATTTGGAAAGTGCACAAAGTTTTTAGAGTTACTCTTAAAGGAAGTTTCAGCAAGATGCTTAGGAGACGCTCCAATCTAATTTGTCATCTTGTACATTACACAAGGAAAAATTGATTGACCGATAGCCTAGGATCATAGTTTCTGGACTTTGTGTTCTCTTAAGAAGTTCTATGTATATAAATAACTTGTAAAATCTTCTTCTTCCTTTATGTCTTAGCATCTTACGGCAGAATCAGAAAAAGTTTTTGACAGGTGAGCACCCACTTTGAGCTTGACTTAAATAATAATTGAATCTTTATTTACATGTGGACGGTCTATCGCATCGTTATATAACGATACCTATTATCATATACTTTTGTTTATCCGTTAATAAAATAAACAAAGATAACCTTTATTTATAAGCCCCGCAAGTTGATATTGCGATGGAACCTTGTCACAATAACAGCTGCGTGACGTCATCCGTCGCATAAAAGTACAGATAGCAAAAAACTTGTAATAAAAAGTAAATAAGTTAGGGTTATGGGTTTATTTGTAATAGCGAGACGGCTGTTTATGACCATAGGTATATTTCTAAGAAATTTCGGCACCTTAAAACATTAGTTTTGTATGCTGCTTATAAAAAAACAATGATTACATCCATAAGTACATAATAATTGTATTGTTGTATGTAAAAAAGAAAATATTTCTTAATTAATGTCTGGGTTATGTGGTAAACAATTATAAATAAAACCAGGTTGATATGTAAAAAAATTATGTTTATTTAAAATCTTAGCCTATTTCTTCAATATCACTCATATTGTCTTCCGAATCAGAACTACTCTCTGTATCAGTGGTTTCAGATTCACTGTCGTCTGCCGTATTTATGATAAATAACTCGTCAGTTATTCTATCTTTCTGCCAATATTCCTCTTCAAGCCTTTTCACGTGGTTCACTTCCTTTCGCTAGTCATCTGGAGTTACCGATGCCAACGCCTCCAACGTCAGAGATTCAATTCGATTCTCTAACTGCTCCACATTCTTTTCTGACACCCTCATTTTGATAAGGTTCCAGATGTACTCAATAGGGTTGAGGTCGCAGTTGTACGGTGGCAATCTAACGACCTCATGGCCATTGTCAGCTAATAACTTGTCGATTTTATAATTTTTCGGCGGTTTGTGCTGTTGAATTATTAAATATAGCTCTGGTTTTGTATTCTCGCTGGGAAGTTCGATGTTGTGAGCTTGTAGCCACTCAACCATCATCTGTTTTCTATTATTCATGTTTGGTGGCTTATTCTCTTCCTTACTGTGATAAGGGGCGTTGTCCATCACAATTATGGAGTTGCGGGGTATATTCGGTAGTAGTTTTTCTGTAAGCCACTTTGTAAAATTCTCCGCATTCATTTAGTCGTGATAATCACCCGTTTTGGTGTCCGCCTTAGACATTAAAAGGGCATTGTTAATAAAGCCAGTTTCGCTTCCCGCGTGAACTATTATCCATTTGCGGCCGGGGCTGTCGTTCCGTCTCACTCCTACATCGGTTGCAGTTTGCCAACATTTTTTTACTGTATAGTGCGCGTGTATTCGCGTTTCGTCGAGATAAATAACGGGTTTTTTGTTAGCACTAAGCGAGTCATTTTGTTTCATACGGCGTAAATATTTAGCCATCCAAGCTTGTATTTGGGGTCTTTTAATTAGAGCCAGTCTTTTTTGGTAACACCGTTTAAATTGGTAGCCTAAATCACTTTTTATTATTTTTCTTAATGTAGTTTCACTACCAGTATAATTAAGGTCTACTTTTGCAGCCGCCAAGATTTTGCGCATTGTAGGAATTTCTTTTCTCACCGTATACATTGAATGAATGATATTTCTTAATGCTGTTAGTGAAAATCCGTAGAAATATTCCTTCCTTTGCCTTTTTGCTAGGAGTTCTCATTTTGCTGCCACTTGCTGTTGCTGACTCATGCTCTCGTCGTAATTTCGTCACAGTATTTTTTGCAACGCCTGTGACACAAGTCACTCGTTCCGTGACTTAGGTAGAATTTTGCAAAATATTCAAAATGTCTATTACTAGTTGCTTCGATAAAATGTCCTCAGTAGTGTCCGAAGCACTTTTTAAGGCACGGTTTATATTTTGGATAAGTAATTTAGAGTCCTCTTTCTCTTTTACAAAATAATTGTCCTCTTTAATTATCATTTCACGTGCACGACTGTTAATTAATTTCTTACTCATTTTAACGGGTAACAGGTAACAAAACTAAACAACAAAAGCCAACAATAAGCGCGGGTTGACCGACCTTGCGAACGGTACTGACGGTGCGCGTCGACTACGTCACCAAAATGGCCGCCAATCGCAATATCAACTTGCGGGGCTTATACTACAACCGTTTAGACTGTACATAACAAAATGTAGTTATGTGGTGACTTCCACATACTCGTACAGCGCAAACAGAAATGTGGAGGAACGGGCGACCAGGCGAAGTGATCATGCCTGACGAGCCGCGACCTAACGGTTGATGTTGGGATGTTGTATATACGCTAATCGCCGCGAGAATTTCTATATCGCGATTCAGGCTTAGTAGTTGTTCTGTAGTTCATTATACTTCGTAGTTCAATGTGTCCTCGCTAGATGACGCTGTAATATGTATTTCTGTTTGCACTATATGTAGAAGTCGCCACAGTTATAACATTTTGTATGAATTCCGACTACATGTGATGGATTTGTGTAATTTAATAAACCATAATAAACATGTACCTACTACGTGTCTACTAGATTTATTTAAATTTAATATTGTATATACATACGAGGGGGCGTTTTTAAGTTCGCGGAATGGAGGGTATTGAGTAATAATAAAAACACAAAATTATTTTTCTTTTTCTATATATTCCCCTGCAACACGAATACATTTTTCAGATCTTTCAATTAGTTTTTTTATTCCCTCGTAAAAAAAAGTTTTATCTTTGTCTGAAAAATACGCCGAAACCGCCTCCTTAACCTCCTCATCAGTTGAAAATTTCTTACCACGTAATTCTTTTTTCATTTTTGGAAAGAGATAATAATCACTCGGAGCCAAATCTGGACTGTAGGGTGGGTGATTCAAAATATCGAAGCCCACCTTATGCAGGGCAGCCAGTGCGACTCGGCTCTTGTGAACGGGAGCATTGTCATGCAATAGCAGGACACCTTTCGTTAATTTTCCCCGTCTTTTTTCTTTGATGGCTTCTTTTAACTGTTCTAAGATTGAAGCGTAGTATTCCCCCGTTATAGAAATGCCTTTATCTTTATAATCTATCAATAATATTCCTTCTGAGTCCCAAAAAATCGTTGCCATGAGTTTCCCAGCCGACTGTGAAACCTTAAATTTCTTGAGTGGTGCTGTGCCCTTTTTGTGCCACTGCATGGAGTCTTGTTTGGACTCGGGTTCATAATGATGAACCCAAGTTTCATCCCCAGTAACAATTTGATTCAATACGCCATCCTTGTCTTCATTGCAGAGGTCCAAAAACGCACGTGAACATTCCACGCGCTGTTGTTTTTGCAATGGCGTGAGCATTCTCGGCACCCACCGTGCGCTAACCTTAGTCATGCCAAGATGATCGTGTAAAATTTTAAAAATTGTTGTATCCGATACTCCAACCATTTCTGCGAGTTGTTTCTTTTTTAGTCGAGCATCTTCCAATACAATTTTTTCTACTTTTGCAATAACTTCTGGCGTAGTCACCTCAACGGAGCGCCCCGGCCTCGGGTCGTCTTCAAGTGATTCCCTGCCTTGTTTAAATAAACTATGCCACTTGTAGACCATTGTTTTTCCTGGGCAAGAATCCCCGTAAACCGATGACATCTCATTGAGTATGGTTTGAACAGACTTTCCTTGCTTAGTAAGGAACTTTATCACCGCACGGAATTCAATTTTCTCCATTTTTTTCACTTCGTTCCCGATTAAAATACTTGGTCAACGATAGTTTAATAACTAATGATCCAATCACAACAAATTTTACTATGCAGACTAATTATGAGTCACTGAATACGGTAGGCATCAAAAGAGCGCGTTTACCCGCCTTTTTCACTGTCATTCCGCGAACTTAAAAACTTACCCTCGTATGTATAAATATTAATATATGATAGTATTATACAAGTCGCATCTATGATGTAGATAAACTATATTTAAAATCTTTTGCCCGAGCTTTTAAACAAACTTGTTATATGTCTCTACTATTAAATTTTCTCTTCTAGTTTCACATAATCCATTTATGACCATTTTATGGGCCTTACTTTAATCCTTCAAGTCTATTTTACATGCATACTGGCTATGGTTAAATGTCTACTGTTTTTTATTTTATGTTCAGTACTATCCTGTTTTTCATTGCTCTTGGTGAAGGCTTTTCGTTTCTGTAACACACTACTTAGGTGAGAAAATTTCTTTCAAATATATATTTATATTAATTAACATTATTTTATTTTTAGTATTATACATATTTCTATTTTTTGTAGGTCGTACTTATTGTAACAATGCCTGGTTTTATTTTTCAAAGTATTATCCAATTCTATTTATATTTCCAATTTCTCATTTCTGGTAAGGATTTTCATGTTATTATTTATTAGAATCAGGATTATAAAGAGGAAATGTATACCCTTTTCACTATTCTTCAGTCCCGAATAAGAAAACATTCTTCTTTCTAAGCACAAACAGTTTAGAGGAAAGGAGTGGAGGGAAGAGGAGTTTTATCATTTTCGCCATACATGTCTAGCGGTCGTCGACGGTTATGTGCGAACTCCTGCAGGTAACGGGCTTGCGAGCCGTAAACTTTGTGCATCACCAACAAGTTTGTGCTCAGGCGTCTCCCCGAAGTCCTCTAGGCTTTCCACATGCAGATCCTGGAGATCGTCCTCTTCTATGCAAGGTGAGGTAACTGTAAGCGTCTGCTGCACACGCAGCCGACGGCGATTCGTCTCAGAAACGAGCGCGATGTACTATATCTCGGAGCACCATAGGCAAGTAGAGTGCGATTGTAATGTAGCTTCTTGTTTTACTTCACACGGAGCTAAATTGGAACGATATTACAGGCCGTAGAAGGGAACGTTCGATACGAACCCAGGCTACGACATTGCTGACGAGAGATTTCATGGAGAGGGAGCGGTTGATGGTCACGCCCAGATATTTCACTACCACTCGATATTCTACCCCACGAGTTTCAGCCGTGGATATATCACAATCCCTATAGATATCACCGGAGTCTTCCCCACGTTGACCGTCAGTCTTTCCTTCTTCAGTCAGTCGTCAGTAACCGCAAGTAAATGGTCTAAATTACTTACT
Source organism: Hypercompe scribonia (assembly GCA_949316085.1). NCBI lineage: Eukaryota > Metazoa > Arthropoda > Insecta > Lepidoptera > Erebidae > Hypercompe > Hypercompe scribonia. The sequence goes on along the minus strand of OX438981.1, from coordinate 8,045,872 downwards.
GCGTGATTGCTCCAGATTTGACATAAATAGTCACTTATCAATATGTTAGCAGGAATTCCATTTGCTGACAAATAATGTTTCATCTTAAATATATGATTCATTTGCACTCAATAGTAGGCCACGGCCACATGATGTGAACACCAGGAATATAATAACGCTTATTAATTTTCTTAATTATAAATAGGAGCATATGTTTTAAACGTACCAAGTCGCACAGTCGCACTATGTAGGCACTCGGTTTGGAGTGACACTACCTAACACCTTTTTTTTTTTTTTAACGTGTGGAAACCCCCTCGGGCCGTCACCCCACCGGGGTTTACGGCGGGGTGGTGTGTCGGAATCGGACCGACTAAAACCACACGGTGTGCCACTTTGCACCTGAGATGGGAGGGAATCTAGGAACAGCTGTTATTACAACATCCAGATCCCTCCTAGCGCCTGCCCGCTAGCGTGGGCACCATCTTCGGATAAACTCTCCATTTAGGCGACGTACGGCACACGCGAACGTCGCCTCCTCGCGGCTGGCCATTATAGCGGATGGAGGGGAAAACCCGTCCCGTCCTCCCGCGGCCACACTCAAGGCGGCATGAGGCGCTGGTATGCGCGCCTCCGCCGCCCAGCTCGCCGGCGGCGAATTGAGTCCGAATGGACATCGTCCTCCCGGACCTTCTCCGCTGCCTCCTTCCGCCAGAGGCGAACCCTATTCTGGGCGGTCAGAGCCGACACTACCTAACACCTTACTACAACCACTATGTAATATTAAATTTGTAGAAGCATATGTTTGTATTTATTAAATAAACAAATACAAATAAATAATTTCCAATTTCAAATTAGACAGAGCCTGTGCTATGATAATCAAACTGTCAGGGAATTGAATCCCGCCTGTCACTACTGCGACTGCAGTGAGGACTCGGCTCAGCACACGCTAGCGGTTTGTTCCGCCTGGGCGGCGCAGCGTGGGGTCCTCATTGCAGTTATTGGAGGAGATCTCTCGGTGCCGGTCGACATACGCTCCATGGCCGGTAGCGACAGCTGTTTTACCGCGGTCGCAACCTTCTGCGAAGACGTAATTTCACGGAAGGAGGCGACGGAGAAGGCCCTGGAGGACGACCTCCACTCAGACCCAATTCGCCGCCGGCGAACCAATCGGCGGAGGCGCGCGTACCATGCGTCTCATGCCGCCTTGAGTGTGGCCGCGGGTTTACGGGACGGGTTTTCCCTTCCATCCGCTATAGTGGCCAGCCGCGAGGAGGCGACGTCCGCGTGTGCCGTACATCGCTTAAATGGAGAGTTTATCCTCACATGGTGCCCGCGTTAGCGGGCAGGCGCTAGATCCCTAGAACAATTGTTCCCGGATACCTCGTATGTCAGGCGCAAAGTGGCATACCGTGTGGTTTTAGTCGGTCCGATTTCGACACACCACCCCGCTGTAAACCCCGCTGTGGTGACGGCCCGAAGGGGTTAACACACGTTAAAAAAAAAGGGGTAACCAAACTCTTAAACATACTTTTATACAAGTACTTACATATCATAGATAAATTAATTGTATTGAGTAATGTGTCGTCAAGCATATGCGTCTACCCTTCTACAAAAAGTACAATAAGTTTAAGATAAATAAGTTATAATAAATAAACTTGTGGTCAGTTTCAAGTCTTCGTGTTCACATGAACAACATAAAATAAACGTTGATGCAGACACTCAAGCACCAGTAATGAAAATTATACTGTACTATTTTTAATAATTATGATATTATCAATAGATTGTTCCTCTTATTTGCTGGGAGTTCAACCCAGTTACAATGTCAGTAGTATAATTTGTGATCTGCTGCGACAGCGATTATTGGCGAATGTATATGAGTCATAGACAAAGACACCAAGCAGTGCCTCAATTATCAAGTAATAAGAAAACAAATGCATTGAATTTTCTTTTTAGCTCGTTCGTTAGTTTAGTTCCTTAGTTAAGTCGTAATCAGTTGTAGTTCTCGAAGATGTAAACAAATATTACAATAATTGACTAAAGGGGTTTTAAGTTGTTGTACTCCTTGTAGGAGAGTCCAGCAGGCACAATGAAAAAAGAAATAGCATAAAACAAGTCAACAAAATCACAAGTGATAAAGGCAGTTGAAAGATAAATTTAAATACTCTTCCCGTGTTACTACGTTCAAGGTCAGTTTCATAGGCATTTAAATGCGCTGCTGCCCGTACCGCCACCACCACCGTTCCGCTCCCGCTCGATTTGTGTACGCGACCTTATAGCTAATAAGTTCAAAATAACTAGCCTAACATTATCTATAGCCAGCAAAACTTGGATGCGGTTACGTAATTTCATCATGCCGCGTGCGTAATTACACTGTGTGCTAATTTCAAACTATTTATACAAAACAAAAGCCTGTCAATTCAGTGTTCGAAATCAAACAGCCTACACAGGACGTGCTACTGTGCAGGAACAGTGTACTACCTCAAAACACAATTGAAATTAAATAATAAAAGAGTGCATTAGATGAAAATCATTCTGTAACATTGCATCAGTCCAACATCCTGCACTTTGAAACGAGTGGCATAACAAATCGTACCTCGTCCGCGTAAAGATGTACTCAACATTTTTTACATTTTTTTTATTATTAAAACTTATTTATTCACAAGAAAATGGTGAATTTTGGTGGTTAAATGACAAATTTTCTCACTACATCGGAACACAGCTACCGCCTCCAATGTTTGAAAAGTTAAGTGAAACGGATAACGATGAAAATGCTAAAATTGTTTTTAGAGATAATAATTTTTTTGAAGGAAATATAGATAAAACTGGAGGTACTGATTTAAAAAAATATAATAGTGTAGAACACAAAGAAGTAAGTGCCCGTAATATCATCAAATGGCCAAACGAAAAAGAAAACCAAATTAATGCAACGCCTACAGTCGATCAGTTTGTTTTCCAATTTCCTGCAATAGACAAGGTACATAAATTTAACAGTCTAACTAATGCATCTACTCAATCTTCACTTACACCTGAAAGGGAAAATAGTAACTTAACCGATAACGCAACGAACAACATTGTGCTTTATCACGACAAGGTGACATTTGCTTTGTACTACAAAGAAAAACTTTCAGAAAATATTTGTACCTACATGAAAAAGAGTGACTGTTACCAAAAAAAAGGAGCTCTAAATGTTGACATGACGTAAGTATTTTAATTTTATTCCAGTAATTTGATTTTTATAACTTTCGTTATACAAGACAATTTATTTTAACAGAGATGAAAAGAAATATACACTCGATAGGCAGTTAATATGTTGCATCTTACCAATGGCAACCAATGAAAATATAGTCCAAAAAATATCTTTTCCCGAAGTCACAAAAAATTCAAGACGATTCAAGAGATCTAAAAGCACTGCTTTGGGTAAAGGAAATATTTTGTTATTTCACAACTATGCTCATAAAAAACAAAAGCAGACACCGCAAACTACCGATTATGACTACGATTACGAGGATCCTTACGTAAACATAAAAAATCATAAAAAATTACGCAACGACAAACAAGAATCAATCACAAAGCACGACAATTCTGATGAATATCATGATAATTACTCCGTTGAGATACCCGTACCGGGACTAACCGGACTATATTCTGACATGAACGAAAATAAAAACAACCCGTACAATGTGCAGCACATTGTAACACCTAATTACGAAGATGAAGATCGTACTGACTTCCTTGGTTATGCTACAGTCGATCCTCGAATTGGTAAATATGCATTTAATTAAAACAGTACACAAAATAAATTTTAATTTACCATGCGTTTATACCGTTGTCATGGCATAAAAACGTTATTCAATTTTAAATATCTTCAGAATTTTAAGTCCAGCAGCCTAAGAAACCCTATAAATATATCTGAAAATACAGATAAACAATATTGTTTTTTAATTGCAAGTTTTGCCAGACTTAAGGTTAATTTTAGGTTTATTATCATAATTTACTTCATCGTTATGGACTTTACAATCTAGAGCGATAAAGGTCTATTACGTTGGGCAGTAATTAATTCAAGTTAACTTTAGTTTATTATTTCAGTATATAATAAAAAGCGAAAGTCACCAAACATCAAGCCTTCAAAACTTACAACAGACTCAGATGAGATATATGATGCAGATAGTCAAACTGTCAGTTACCATTCCGAACCAAATTTTAATGTATTACAAGATTTCAAATTACCTAATTTAACAAGAAAGAAGGTAATCAAAACTACAAGGTCCACTACCACAGAAAGTTCTTTAAACGACGATAACGAGGATTTTAATAAAAATGAAGAATCTGATACTATTGCTGCTTTGACTGCCCACACTAATAACGAATGCGAATACCGAAAGATATTTAAAGACTGTGGTAAAACTTTTAATCCAATCACAATGCAAAGTAAGTGCCACAGCATTATGTATATCCGGATCCTTTATACCTTCGTATATAAATATTATTTTACATAATATTTTCAAGTCATCGAACTAACAAAACCTGTTATTGAAGTCTTGTCCTAGTTGTAGTAGTAATACTCTTGATACAAATTATAAAAATAGCTATTATTATATTTCCTCATTGCCAGTTGCACTAAACGTCGCAGAGCGTTCCCTAAAGCCCTGTTATTCCACCAATCAGCAGTTTCTTATAATTTACAAATTAAAACAATGATATTAAACTAATAAAATACTAATAATGTCCTAAAATATCTGATCCATGTCAGATCAGGTCGTCAGATTCATGGTAAGCAGATCTTGATAGACAGGTTTATATAAATATATCAATTCAATTCAATCAACCTATCACCGTCCACTGCTGAACGAAGGTCTCCCCCAAGGAACGCGAACTGTCCCAATCAATAATGTACATAAATATAAGTTATTGATTAATTTTACTTGGGTACAGAGCAAAGAATCGTGATTATCACACAATAATTTAGCCCATTGATGCAGTGGTGACAGTTGTCGTGGTAAGTGTGTACAATACAATGCCACGATGACTGCCATGCCTTTTACGTCCCAAAGCGTGGCGTGAAAAAGCATATCACTAGGCCGCCATAGTGTGGGTCACCACAGTGCATTGTCTGCATTTGCAATGAGTATGGTGAATACAACTCTTTGGATTTTATTCATGCTTTCCATCAGGCAGAGTAGAGTCGCTTTGGCAGGCTCTTCATATAGAAAAAAAATTAAAGCCATGACGATGCATAGCACTCAATATTGTTAACTACTTTCCCGACTGACCGTTCATAATAGTCTCTTTGGTTAAAAGATAACCAGTTCCATAAAAAGTATTAAAAAAAAATTATGGCTTTATATTCATCGGGTTTCACATTTTTCTCTCTTAAATAACGATCTAAATTCTAATAAAATTAAAATATACGTACCTAGAGAGAAAACTTTTATTGATTACGTCTCCTGATGCTGAAGACCAACAGGTCCTCTAATTATTAAAATAGAATTTACTAATACATAAAAACATACTGTTTAATTTGTGCCTGAAATACTCTGCCACTTATTTTGAGAAAAATTACAGTGCATGCTCTATGTTTCTATAATGATAGTAAATACTTTATTAACATAAAGCGTTAAAAGAAAACTACAGAACAATTTATTTACAGACAAGCAAATGGGAGATACAGAAAAAGCTTCGCACCCGTGGCTGGCAATATTAGTACCGACTCATGACGAGAATAAGTTAATATGTTATGCCTCCCTTATACATCCAAGAGCTGCAATTACAGCAGGTAATTGCGTCCACAGGTGAGTGAAACTCCCAATTAGTAATACTTAACCTTGTAGTAAAGAAATTCTTATTTCAAGCAGTAATGCCAAATTATCCGAACTTGTACTCTCGTTTAGTGTTTGTGCCGTGTAAGTGCCGTCCGTGTTTTGGTGTTTTCATTTATGAGCGTTGCCTACGTCTGAATTTGTGTTGAAAGTAGCAATTTAGGCTATGATACGTTTAACAGAGATTTTTATTCAAGCCCTGATTGATATGGTCTGACCGGAAAAGTATCGTTATTACAACTCAAAAAGGTAGAAGAAATGCAGTGTGTCTGTGCATAATAGGTATATTTAGGCGTGTCATGTCTGTGTTTAAAAAGTATAAACCTGACGGAATCATTCTTATAGTTTTACTATTGTTTACTATTTTTCTCGTATGTTATTATTTATGTCTTTTGTAATAACTATTACGACGTTGCAAGTGGTTCATAATAGGAATTGTCTCGGATGTTCGTCTCGTAATAGTAATAATACTTGTATATCAATAAAGTGGGCCACAGGACTGAAAGGACGATTTTCATTCAACTACTTTGTTCTAAAAATATTTTAACTCTTCATATTTTGTTTAATTATAGGACTGACCCTGGAGAAATCACTTTGATTGCCGCTCTCTGGAACCTCAGTGAAAGGTCGAGGTCAGGAAAACGAGTTGTAATCCCACTTTTACATCCTCGGTACAAAAGTGGTGATCTAAATAATAACTTGGCTTTAGTGGTGAGTGTAAATATAATAATGAATAGATTGCCAGCTATTTACATTCTTATTATAAATTATGTTTGTAACTTTTATTCAGCATTGGAAGAAACCATTAAAATTGGGCGCGAGCGTGATACCTATTTGCCTTGCAAATCCGAAATTAGATGATGACTGCATGTTTGTTGGTTGGGGAGGCTTCGACCAACGTATGTATGAAACGATTTATAATTTTCTAAGTAATATTCTTTAATTTTCTTCTACTGCTAGTATTTGTACTCGGAGCAACAAAAACCTCATAATATGATTAATTTTCTCTTCTTTAGCGATACGTACTCAATCTCGATGGCAACGAGCAACGGTCCACAACTGCAAAGATCACACTTCACTTGCTGGAATACCTGTCCCAATTAATGCATTTTGCGCATCCGTTGAGACACGAAGCACAGTTGTAAGTAATCAATTTTCAACAAATTACAACGATTATTGTGCAATTATAGTCCTCACCATGGATATAAAACTTGATAAGAGAGAATACAATAACCCTCGGTCTACATGGGATCTATAATTTTAAAGCTTAAATAGTAGATAAATTTTGCAATTGACCCTTGATACACAAGACTAGTGGTTTCAAATTTAAACCCTGACTTGATGGAGGCATTTTATTTAGGTAATATGTTTGGATCATATATCACCTATGGTGATATGTAGTGTACGTGCGGTGACGGATTGAGAATACGCAGTGTCACCACACATATTCATCATGGGTGTCGTAAGAGGCGAGTAAGGATGCAAATTAAATAGTACAACGTCACTGTGAATAGAAAGCAAAGAAACCCTATGCCAATCCGTCTTCCCAACGTAGTGTAGTAGACTAAAACCTTTTTAAGGAGCGTGACTGTTAAAGACAGTAGATGATAAGGATGAAGTATATAGTAAGTAAATATTAGTTGTGATATTATTATGTATATGTCAGTAACTCCATCCCGTGGATTCGCTCACATATAGTTATTTTTAAGGGTGTTTATTACATTAACATTAAAAAATTTACTCATCTCACACAGGGCCGTCTGATACCAAACCAGACAACTTGTAGTATGGTATGGTACTATGGTTACCAGACCACTGGTAAACATACTTTACCATACACACTCAGAAATAAATAAATATTAGATTAATTACACCGACTCAGACAAATAATCGAGCTCATCACACAATCATACCATACTCGTACGTACCATCTTAGAGTACTGCAGTCCAGTATGGAGACCGCATTATGCGACACATAAATTAAGGTTGGAGCGTATACAGAAGAGGTTCCTTTGGCACCTAGCATATACCTCTAAGATATCTAAAAGGATGAAACCGAACCGATTAATCGAAATTGACATATTTTAAACTGATCACACTAGAACAACGAAGGAATGTGACAGACTCCATATTTTTATTTAAGCTTCTGAGACACAAGACAGATTGTCCACAACTTTTAAGCAAAATAAAGTTCCATGCTCCAACTAGATATCCTCGTTCTCCTATCACCCCCCTGCATCCCCCGCTTCGCAGAAGTGTCCTCGGTGCTAACTCTACCATTCCACGACTTTGCAAGCTGCTTAATGGTTGCAGCTCCCTGGTCGATATACACACTGACTCACTTACCAAACTCCGCAATACCATACAAAATATTAAATAAAAAATACTTCATTTCCTTCTTATCTGTTCTCAACCAAATTTGTATTGTATTTTTAGCATAAGCATACACTAATTTTTTGTTTATAGTGCACGTGGTGCTTACATATAAGTAATTGTAACACTATGTCATCTCATACTTTTAAATGTCTTTTAACCATGAAACAGTGTATACAATTGTTAGTGAGCCAAATAAATAAAATAAATAAAAATAAATAAATAAATCATTTGCGATGGGTGTGAATCAAACCCACAAACTGGTTCAGCAGTGAGAATCCCTAACAACCAATGTGTTAAATAAAGTCCGTAAAAGTAACAAAGAAACCCACTTTATTAAAATAGGATACAGCACAAAAATAACAGAAATTTATCATTATCCTTAGACAGGTATTGGTGGCTCGCTAGTGTGCAGAATCGATGGTCATTTGTCAGCGGTTGGAGTGGCCGTATCAAGAGACAGCACGCTGATATTACTGCCTATCTACGACTGGTTAACTTCGCCACATATAGGTACTCTTATCGGCTTCCCAGAAAAGTGATATGTACGTAAGTATTATTGAAGTAGAAACTAACAATCCTCCAAGAGCTTGTAAACATGGTAACTTTAATAAAAAAAGTATGTACGTTAAGCATTTTACAAACGTGTATCTTCTAGTATAGAGGGGTTAGCTACAGCTTTAGGTAGAAAAATGAAAGTTCAGTGTGCACTTTTATAATTTATTTATCTCTTTATAGTTCACATTATACATGGGCGTACCAGCCCTATAACGATTACTTAATAATTTCATCAAAGGCTGGCCAAATAAGATGACGCGGCACTATGTGTTGTCGTTTAAAGGAACTTTACATAAAAAAACACTACACAAAACACTTTGGGAATGTCGAGATCTATGATAAGGCATACAACAGTTAATAGTTGATATTTGTAACTTTAAATCCCTCAGTATAAAATACTTGTTGTTGTACTTAAACTCTTTGGTGCCGAACTGTTTAAAATGAAGAGAAAATTGTTCATGACTATCTATAACGATTCATAAGACGGCAACTTAAACCTTATGTGTTTATAATAAACATATTTTAACAAGTCTTACGTTATACAGCCCTTCAGTCATTGCACGCACTTCACAACTTATACGTTGACACTAATTCGGCTAATTCAACAAGTCTAGTGAAGCGCATGCAAGCATTACAAACTAATATATTAACTCTGAATAACATAATAATACTTGGGGCGTTCGAAACGATCGATGTTACGCTTACAGCCGAAGTTGAATTCTAAACGAAACTCTGTGGTCGTCGATGACTAAATATATTTACTACTAATAATTTTGTACAACCACAACACGCAAACTAAAATTCCCTTTACCTATGGGTATTATGTAAAAATAAATACTATGACAAGATCACGATAACATCACAAGGTTGTTCGCAGGAGCGGGCGCAGTTCACGCGATTACCAGCGGCTCGTCGTCGGAGAACCCGTGGATCGGAGGCACGTCGTCGTCATCTGAAGCATACACGTTTCATGTAATCGCTCGTCTCTACTGTGTACTTGTCGTTTTCTATTATTTTTTAATTTTTTATTACTAAACAATAAATTTAGTCGTATAAATATTTCTGTAAAAGATTTTTGATGTTATGTTATTGATTTTTATAACTATTCATTAGAATGCTTTTATGTGTTTAATTTTTTTTTAAAGACATCAATAATTTTTATAGTCTTAATAGTAACAACCGACTTAATACTACTTTAGCCACACACTAACTAAACATAATATCAAAGGTAACTATCAAATTTGCACTTTTTTGAGTTGATAATGTCGTTTGTACTCGTAAGTACTCAACATAAATGTATTTGACAAGTAAACGGCCCCTAGTAGGGGTACGGATGGGGTTACGAACGAATATCGTCGTCAAGAAGTAAAGCGTCCCCAGTAGGGGTCCAGACGAGGAAGTTACTGACCGATGATGGCCTGTCCGCGGCGGCTGTCGTACCGCGGCGTGTGAGACGTGAAGTGCAGGAAGGAGCGCGCGAGGCGGCGGTGGCGCAGCGCCACGTGCAGCAGCGCGCCGCCCAGCGCCGCGCCCACCACCAGCGTCGCGCCCCAGCCCCACCACGCCGCCGCCGAGCGGGACACCGACACCTCCTCCGCCGCAAGGCCTGCATCGCAACAGTTAAACATTTAGTACTGGGCGGCCGTCCCTTTTATGACTAGCAATGCACTTGTGAAACGATATAACTTTAAAATTGACCCGCTGAACTAATATCTCGCAAGAGTAACTACTATACACAAGTAAAAAGATTATGGAGATCATTAACAGCATTCTAGAAAAATTAATACCTGTTTAGGCACTGTGAACGTCACTTTTCGCCACGAGACAAGAATCACTATCTCATTATTCACGTAATAAATGTAATCTTTGTAAACAACAAATTATCATCATATATTATTATTTTCTACCAATTTTGTTAACTGTGATTTTTATTTAAAATAATTATGTGACCTTATCAACTATGTAACGCTCGGTAACACGACTGCGGCCATGATACGGAGTGAGAGCGTGAGCGTGCGGAACGCCGCAGTCTCTTTCTGTAAGCTAGTTATGCTTGTCAAGGAGATGGTGAAACAGAACTGGGAGAAATTTTGAAGAGAAGAGAGAGACCATCTGTCACCTTAGCAGAAACAGGCTGAGGTGGTTACGCGAGCGCTACGGAATGAATGCGTGCGTCCTTTTGGAGCGGAAAAGGGGAATATCGAGGTTTCAACACAGGGGGAGGCTATCTACAAGCCCGAGGGGGCTCAAAGTACGTCGGGGTTCCAGGGATATCTTTATGCACTTGGTTCCCCAGCGACTTATACCCGAGACGGCGTGCTGTTTTTGGTTGATTCGAGTCCAACATAACGACCAGCTGGTTGTCTGGGCGGATTTACGCGCAAAAAAAGTGTATATTTACTATCGTGCACACTTTTCATCCAATAATCCGAATATATCAAAGATTTCCTTTGGTATTGCCAACGAACAGTTAATACACCACCACTGACTATTTCGAGTAACATAGCCCCTTTTGATCCAGTTTGACGAAAAGAGACATCTCGAAATCTCACCATTGATATTAATCAGGGGCAGTCGTAGGGCATTTTTACTATATTTTATATTTAACCTGCCCCGGCTCCGAACGGGTGCAATAGGCGTAAGCCACTACCCATACATTTTAATCCTCTAATATCTTCTAAGATATTAATTTTAATGATATGCTGTGAAAACAATTTAGGTCTACACAACACATCTAACGTATTTAATTGGATAAGGATTAATGTTATATTGGTTTAAATTACGTTGAAAGTGTAACCCACAAATAATAAAACGTTAAACATATAAATGGTTACTGTGGGTTATCCATACACACCACCCCGCCGCAAACCCCGGTGAAACGACGGGCCCGTGGGGGTTTCCACACAACATATTCTATCGCGGATTTTTTGTACATGTTTTTATGATATAGTAAAGTTTCGTCAATGTTAGCAATAAAGCGTTTAAAAATTCTGTAGTTTTACGAAACACTGACTTTTTTATTATGTTTATATAACCTTTCTTGAAACAACCTAAATTATGTTGAAAAACGCATTTAATTTCGTTAGGTACTTTGGAAGATTTAAACGCACAAGAGAAACATTGTTTTATACTATATAAAGACATACATCAAAAAAGCGCGGCAAAATCGAATTTCGAACGATTTGACTGTTTTGAGTTTCTAAACCAAGTAATTTTTTTTCCTAAAATCATGGGATAAAATAAAATAATATATTTATTTAACATAATACCATTGTAATATATAATTTTCTTTAAATAGACACTAACTAATGTTTTTTTGGTTGTACCGAATTTTATAAGCGTGTTTTTTACTTTTTTAAACTTTATACTTATTTATTAAAGTCATTGCTAGTTTATAACCGGCAACTGTAACGGAACGCAAAATTTTTAATAAAATAAATTAATTTTTGTTTGGCGGGGATTTGTCACTTGTTGAAGAGGTGTGTTATTGTTAACTATGTATTACTCTAAAAGATGTATAAAACTGTACTAACTAGTTTATACACATCTTTATATATACAAACATTTGTATAATTCGCGTTAATGTAGGTAATGTGGTATAGGGTATGGGCATTCTTCTTTCAGTCAAAAAATGCAGAAAAAGCTATTACAATACACACCTTCCATGTTCATGGTGTGCACTTCACTCAGGTCACTGTAGTACCCGTCTTTGGTGACCCTGCGCACACCCACATACAAAGGTCCTTTAACACCTTCGGGAGCCATCAACAATCGAGGTGACATGTCCGCTTTTATAGTCTTCATGTCTTCGGTAGGGTGTAACATGTTTTCGGGGATCTCTTTCTGTGAAACTACTACTTCATATTCAGACCTAAAAAAAAAACAATCTTCGTTACACATTTTATCATTATTATTATATAACTTATAAATAATAATATTTATTTTTCTTTATCATCAATAGCAAGTTTGTAACAATCTCTTATTATGTAAGTGCCACTAACATTGTAATCGGTAAAACGTAGATGCTTACTTTCGAGAACATTGGAGACTTCGCACAAAAATTTCATTCGTTTCATAAAAATGTTTTTCTTGTGACATTCTGATTGTACTATATAACTGACAGATTTACAGAACCATTGAAACTAGTTACTGGTTAGCCTTGCAATCGAGGATGGATATGAATATCAATACAAATATCATAAAGCAGAAGAGTTTGTTTGTTTCTTTGATTGTACGTGCTAATCTCAAAAACTATTGAACAGAATTTATAAATTATTTTAGTGTTGGATAGCCCATTTATCGAAGAATTTTCCTAACATAATCGAAAAAATGATGCATAAACGGTGAAAATGTATTCGACCAGCTAATGAAATATAGTACAGAAACAAGTATAGTTACGTGTGTAACGGTGAGTCGTCCCAGCTGACCATGATTTGTCCGTTGGGAGAAAGCCACGCCAGCACACCCGTGGGTGGCTGTAGCTTCGAGCCTTGTACCTGGATGCACTTCACCGCTGCGTCTTCTACATTCACCTGTACGATGTAGAAAGATGATGAAACGCATTAACCACCTTGAAATTAAGTAAGTATATTAAGGAATTAAAGTTATTTACTATTTCAAAATAATAAGTTCCCTTATATCTATAATTCAGATTGAGTGATCATTTGAAATACGAAATTATTTTATAGACCTTAGAGTTCTGTATTCGAACGGTGACTTTGGCATTCACTTACTGTTCGCTTGTTTCTTAGTAGCCTTTAACTAATATACCATAACATTTAGCAAAACCTCACATAATCTTACGTGGGCCGGACTACAGCGAAGCCAAAATGTAGGGTAACAGTTTTGGCAGTCTATATGTATGTTTTTGTATGTTCCACCGTAGCGCATAAATTACTGAACCGATTTTAACGATTGAAGTTTCAATAAAGTGGTTAAAATAAGCCCAAGTGACATAAATTATTTAAATATGGTAAAAAGATTTTATATAGTCGGGTTATAGTTTTTAAATTTTTCATTTTTATACTAGCTTAATTACGAAACTGCTTTGTTGACATGTATGTTTAATTCTCAAACACTTGTTAATCCTTAAAATTGCGGTAACTATCCTGTCGGTAATCAAATAATATCAAAACGGTTCATCTGTCTTCACAAGTGTGGAGACACTATATTAGCCTATTCAAAATTTTGAAAAAACACTTTAAGCAATTTGAATAGGTTCTAAACATAAAAATATATCATAAGAATAATAAATATTACTTACATGTACACAAATGTTGTATCTACCGCCCATTGGCACTTTGAGTAAGACATGGGAATAGGAATATGCCTTTGAAGGTTTCAGTTCGTAGTGGCTTTTTAAATCGTGAGTCATCTCCGTGATCTCCAGCTAAAAAGAGATAATTGGAAATATACTTAACTATTTATTACAAAATCCTTTACGTTACTTCATCGACGTTATTATGAACACATTATTGGTCTGCCCGAAAGTGGCGGACTATTACGCGTTTATAAAAATAGGCTTCGTATATAAGTTCACTAACGATCCCTCGATCGTAACACAAATAATGTCTCAGTTACTTTTATCTTTTAACACAATATTTTACAGCAACATCACACCCCAAAATGGCGGATTTACAAAATGGCGACATTACAACTTACATGTAGAACGATCTCTGTTGTCTAATAATGTGAAACTGTTGCAGAAAGTTTCAATTCTAACTTGAAATACTACGTGAACATACCGAATATGTAGCCGGATTCTTTAATGCGTTGCAATTAGCGTCCCATAGTATCTTCATCTCAGCTTTTTCCTCGTCATAATCAACCATCAAGTTTTTAACAGGTGCTCTGTTGAACAAAATATAATACCATGAGAATAGAGATATGCTTTAATAATATTCTATAACAGATCTGCATCGTTGGCCTAGCGGCTAATGTATGCGACTGCCGATCAAAAGATCTCGGATTCGATTCCAGGGTGGAGCTAAATAATATATGATAGTGGATTATGAGAATGAGGGAACAGTCAGTGCACCTGTTTTTGTGTACTGAGCTAGCAAGAACATCATAGCAGATATACTTAGTATATTTAAATATGAAGAGAGCGAAATTCTTTTTTAGCAAAATAACGAAGAAAGAAAGGTTCAAAAGGATAATGATAATAATAACCCCAAACACGGCCATCTGATCCCAAGCTAGGCCGAGCCTGTACTATGATAACCAGCCTACTGATAATTATTACATATTACCTCTTAATACATACATATTATGAGTAAACGGTAACCAGACAGAATAACTAAAACACACAACTATTTCTCCTAGTTGAGAATCAAACCCACTACCTCTGGCTTAGCAATCAGGATTTACTAACCATTAAACAAACACGATCCTCTAAAGATGATATTAGTAGATTCCTACTTATTATTGTCAAGCGTAGAGCGTTTGACGAAAATGATTTTTGAAAAATAACGCATCATAAGTTCGGATTCAATAAAACCTAAATTATTACACATGAGTTCACACTTTCAGGATAGTTCAGAAGGCGCATTTATTGCTAAAAATAAGTGTGAAAAGATGCATAGCAATACTAACATTATTAAAACTGGAACGCAACAATCAATTGGTTGTGTCGATAACCTCAAAACAAGTCAAAGATTATTCGTTGCTACAAGTTCAAATAGGTTGGCTATTAAATCAAAGTCACAGTATTTATGTCCAGTGAATTTAGTGCCATAGAAGCGATTGGTATGTGGATTCCGGTGCCAGTTGCCATCTAGTGGTAACGAAAATATGTTGTCGAAAACTTTTAATTAATTATAATAATTAATTTAATATAAAATAATTAATAATAATTAAAGCAGTCAGTGGCAAACTAGACAAACGTACGCGTTCTATGCTCTGGTGATTTGTATATTTTTTTGTGTTTAAATGAATAAGTCTTGTATATGTCTTAAAAAAAAGTGAAACTTTCCATATATTTCAAAGAATCTAAAGAACTAGTAGATAATCAGAAATCGGAAACGGTTGAGAGTTCTGTTCTGTAGAAATAGAGAATTACTTGAAGAATGACACAGTTCATCAGAAAAGTACCGCTTACTCGCCTAAACAAAATGGGCTGTGTGAGTGATATAAAAGACCAATAGATTAAAAAACGATATATCTTCTGTTTGATGCTCAGTTTGACAAACAGTTATAGGCAGAAGCTGTGAACACAGCAGTCTATTAAGAAAAATCACAAGTAGCCGATCTAAATGAAAATACTAAACCATATGAAATGTGGACGGGCAGTAAACTGAACCTGAGCCACTTTGAGTGTTAGTAGCCCTCTTATTATCTATGTCTCAAAACAAGAAGTGGGATAAGAAAGCTCAGAAGATATACTTGGCTGAATGCCTGTGAAAATGTAAAAAGTTTTCGTTTGTACAATTCAGAGAGCAGAACAGTAACTGGGTCCAGAGATGTAACCAGAGAGCACGATAAGTATTATAATAGCACAACAAATGTTATGATAGAAGAGTCACAGTCACTTAAAAGCATAGATAAAGAGGTATCAAATCATACAGACACAAGAGGTAAACGACTTCGCATATGTTGCGAGCGTATCGACCAGCGATTCCCAATGATGCGTTTTATGAACCCTTGAAAACGGTAAGGATGGATTTATATGAATATAGAGGTTGTTTCTCAGAATTATATTGTCATTCAACCAGAAAGACGTGTTCGTCGTAAGTCAGATCGTTACTTTTATGGTAACATGTGTGGTGAAGAGATGACCAGTGAACCGATTACAGTATGTGAAGCTCTCGACGGTACAGAAAAAGAGCAGTGCGCAAGAGTAATTAAAGAAGAATTAGAGTCTTTTAAAGACAATAATACTTGGGAGTTGATCGATAGACCCGGTGTCGGCACAAAAGTGAAAAATAAGTGTTTTTTTTAAGAAGATGTTTAAACATAGTGAACCAGTAAAGACCAGTGGTAAAGGGGTTTCCTCAAGTGAGATGATTGTGTGTTTATGTAGTTACCAAAAAATTCTATATGTAAGTCGAGTATGTATCCAATGCCAGTATACCAGTACGTATAACGGAATTAACAAAATATCTTTGTCCTAGACTAGTAAGCATTATAAAGTCTAGGTTTAAAGAAAAAGAGAACGAAAAGGCTAAAGACTTCAGAAATTTACATTTTTTCGGCTTTTTATTATTTTGTTATAGGAGGATATTCAAATTTATAATTTCATAAATTTATATCAAAATATTTTATCATTTTAGGTACCTATTGTTAATTGTATTAGTCGACTTGTAGAACGCAGTAATTGCAAGAACACGAACGAAATTAAGTATGTATTTTTGGATACTATTATTTTTATTATAGACTTATCAATAGTATCATTTTACAAATTACGCAACTTAAAATATTGTTCAATATACTTAATATGTAGGAAGATACATATTGTTGAAATAGTATTTTAATTAGTATTTTGTTCAATATATTTTTAAGAATAATAACTTTATTCTGCGTTCGTTAATATTTTGAATGATATTTTTAAGAAGGACCAACATTTTGCTTTGTAATAGTATTTTTAAAAATAGATTAGACTATATTCATTGTACTTTACCGAATAGAATTAGTAACCTGCCTAGGTATTATGAATTATATTTTAAGTACGAGTTTAAAGTAGGTCCGTACTTATTGTTAAAATATTTCTTTGTAGGTATACGACATTCATTATTTATATCAAACTATTTACATAAACAAAAAGGTTAATTTACATGTCACCCTAGAAAGGACAAAGTATAATTATAACTGGCCGTATGTTAAGTCAATTCCAGTAACATTTGGCCTTGTGATTTATTTATAGTCAATCTAAATGATAAGATGTCATTTTAAGTTTCAACTCACAACACAACGCTCGACAGTGTCATGGCGTCTGTCAACCACTATTCAACAGTAAACATTGAGGGTTATTACAATAATATAATAATGTAGAGCATTAATTATGAATTCTGAAGTCTATAAGTGGTGTGCGGTCCAACAGTGTGATAATACATCAAAAAGGACTAATTTGTTTTAAGTTCCACACAAGAAAACAATGTGAGAAAATGACTTAATCTAATCTTAATATTTCGAAACGATGTGAGCTTTTGTTTGAAGTCTCAAGTCTTAGTTATTCTTTTAAAGGTTAAGTTTATCTCATTCTTGAATGTCTACTACGGTTTATCTTAATTACTTTATTTTTATTGCAGTTGTAAAATGATGTGGAAAATTACATTAAGTATCATATGGAACTTATGGAACTTGCAGAGTCTTCATATGGAAGTTCAGGTACCGTTTTTTTAATCATACTAAAGTAGAAATTGACTAATTTTATTACCTTTGCTTATTAATACAAATATTGCTTATTAAAAATAATAAAAAATTAGTGTCTCTACGCAATTATAATTAAAATGGCATAGCCTCTGTTATCAGTATCACACTTAATATTTGCATACTAAAAGCGTTTATATTGATGGCAAATTTTATTGCAAGGCAATAATATAAATATTACATGTATACACACAGTACACATGTCAGTCTATTAGAATAAAAAACCGAAAAGTCCAGTATCAAAAGACTGGAGTTGTATCTAAATAATTGCAATCTAATAATTTGTTTTTAATTTGTTGTTTTTATGAGTATCTAATGTTTTTATTATAAATTTCAGTATTGTGTACAAACATAGAAAATGTTATACAAGAAGCAAATAAGACTGCAGATAAATCAATCCAAGTACGCATGACATTCGAGTTTAGGAGTAAAGCCGTTCAAACAGAATTTAAATTAGTAAATCAGATGTCATCACTGAAACCTAATCTTCGATCTGTTTCTACATCGCCATTTAAAGTTAAAAAAATGCCTTATAAGTAAACCTTACATAAACCCTCAAGGCAGTTTGCACTATTGAAGATAAATTTAATGATTTCGTCGACTCAGACTGTCATGATTTAATTGAAGATGATAAAAACAAGAAGCATAAAACATACTAGAACAGACAATACTTATAATTATGAAGAATCCACGTTGTTATATTGGTCTGCCTAAAAGCTGTTAGCATGTTTAAACGAAGAATATACAAATATTCCTACTAACCATATACTGATATGTCTAATATGTCAGTTGTAAGGACAGTTATGATTCTCGGTATGTTATCAACACAAAATTAGTAACTAAAAACTCTTAGAATGTAATTGGTCTCAAATGTTACTTATTAATTGCGCGCGTGTTAAATAGGAAATGTTTTACATTTACAGTGACAGTAAACTTATAGTGCATAAGTCCGCTAAATGTGACACGCAGCTGTTGCTTAAAAAAAAAATTGAATGATATGTAATTTAAGGAATGGAAAAATGAATCTGATAATAGTATAAAAAGTTTAGAATACATATAATATTTAAAGAAAGAAAAAGAAATGAAAAAGTGCAACGGTAATCCGAAAAAAATAAAATAAATGGATATATAGAAATAAAGCTAATATAGATGATATAATTAAGAGATATTTTGGTAATAAGTTGGTAATAAGTTTAATAAAAGTAGATTTATAAAGGAAATTTTAAACATACACGTTTGTGATATGAAGTTATTGGAAAGACATCATCATATGTCAATATGTAAAGCGCCGGGTTTGGACGGTATTAGAATTATTGACTTAAAAAATGTCAAACACTACATTGCATAACTTTTCGCACATTTTGTTAACTTATGTTTCGCAATAGCGGTATACCTTAACTTCCTTAAGAAAGCTTTAATTAGATCCATTCACAAACAAGGACTACACACTGATAACTCTAAGTACAGCTTGATTGTCAACTTATCAGTGATCGATAAAATTGACGAAAAGATGGCAATCGGGCAGATTTAATACCGAACCAATTACTATCAGCACAGCATGGGTTTAGGTGCAGTCAATGATTTTGTCACAATTGTGGAAGACGTTAATAGTAACCCTAACTAGGGTCAATTGGTCCTAGCCTAGTTTACTGACTACAAACATTTATTAGACAATTTATACCATATAGTCCAAGCCAAGTCAGAGTGTGGCATTAGGGGACCGAAGAACCGTTAGTTCAGAAACTACCTAACTGGCAGAACACTGCAGACTTGCATTGCGGCAATTTAAGAACGAGAAGGCTTAGTGAACTTAAGTGTGCCTACAGGTTCAGTCTATGGCGCTGTAGTAATCTACATGCATGCATCTGTTATGCATGTAAATAGTGTAAGTTATGTTCTAGATAAATTTCGTGTATATGTGTATACTGATGACATGTGTTGTTTTATAAAAATGTATGTACTACATTCTTATAAAAATATTCATTTAGCCAGAGCCGTGTTACAAGCAAATTTCGATAATATCATAAAGTGGACTCATGAAAATGGCTTTTTCTGAATATTAACAAAGCTAAAGTAAAGCACATATACTCGCCGCATAACTTAGTATCAAAAACCAAAAGAAACACAGATATAATTATTGTGGGTCTCTGTTATTCTTGTCTACATGCACATAAGCATAAATCTACCAATATGAACTGAAGAACTCATGTTCATGATGTTTGTGCGAGAGTCAGGTCAGTACAAAATAAATGCTATAATTGGGAAAAAAAGATAAGTAGGAAAACCTTGCGTGTAGTTTATTTTGGCCTCGCCGAGTTGCTGCTGAGCTGCGGACTGAGTACGTATGATTGTACATTTTAAACTTATTTGGGTAGAAAACCTTTGTAAATTCGTCTAATGCAGTACCTCCTGACAGAAAAAGTAAACATATTTGTAAAGATAATTATAATCAACTATTTCTCATATGTACGGTACTCCCAGTGCACGAGAAAGTAAGTACTTGGTAGTTCTAGAGCCGTTCTATAATGATTAGCATAAAATTGAAGAACGTGTATTGGTTCGATCAAAAGTAAAAAACTATTACGTGCTACGGCTGACTTGCCTAATAAATGGTCAGTAATTGTCATTAAACTACGTTTTGAGAAAAGTATCATTTGTTAATTTAAAGAACTTGTTATATTTAAACAAGCGCTAATCCTGCCAATATAGCCTTTTCCTTAGACCAATTTAGTTTGTTAGTGCACTGTTTCCCATTTAGTGGTACGCGTACCCCCAGGGGTACGTGAGATTGTATCAAGGGGTACGTGAGATTGTATCAAGGGGTACGCGGGACACATAGATCTTCATTTTTTTTCATGTATTTAGAGATGACGGCAAAATTACTAGCTGCTCAATATCATTTGTAGTGTGTTCATTAGAATGTAATGCGTAGTTTAAATTGACACAATATTCTACGTGCAGTTGTGTTTGATTATTGAGTATAAGAGCTAAACTTTCTGTTTCTATTTTAGCATATTGATCTAAAATATATCGATCTAATAATATACTCGTACCGTTCCTCAGTAAAGCATTGTAATTACTTTGATGTTAAAAATTTGTTTTTGTACTGAATCTCCGGTAGTAGGATTAGCTTGGTGAGTTCCAATTGTATATCCATCTTCACCTCTGCTAAACATCAAAGGATATTGAAGGCTGTCGTATTAACGATGCGTGATTTTGCGGCAATTTTTGGCGTGACTTCGGAGAACAGAATCTCTTTTGACAAATTGTTTAACAGCAATGATAACTGCTACTTCACTGGTCGATGATGCATTATATCATCCACGGTGAACACCGGTAGGCACCTTGCTGGTGTGAATATATATGTGAGTAGTCCGAGACATCGAAAAGAAAACTTTTCATCGTAGTTTTAAAAGATTGGATATACTTAATTTTGGAATGTAACATGTATTGCAATGATATAGAGTTGGTTAATTATTGAATCGGACTGCAACATTAGCGATTAAATATATCTGCAAAAACTTATGGTCATCAAGAACTCTCGGAAGCAGACTGTCTGCAAGATGATAAACTTATTCCTGGACCTTAATGTTAGCATGAAACTGTTTTCAGCCAGTCCTGACGTCATCTGGAATGTGTTACTTTGTCGCTGAATATTAAGCATAAATTCTGTATGCTTTTGATGACTTTCGTCAAGTCGAGAATTTAAAAGTTTTGGTGGCGCAATTATATCATTTAACTTAACCTTACCGTTGGAAAAACATAACCATTTTGACTCGATCTTTTTATTTTAGAGCTGAGTAGTGTTGATAAAAAATTGAAGGAAAACCTCTACAAACCCTTAGATCTTTTCAGTTATCACGATATGTATTGTAATTAGCTGCCTCTGCAGTAAATTACAATACTCTTTATTACTCTCTATTATTACGGCGTTTTCTTTTAGTTTCCCTCAGAGACGTTATCCGTTTTCATCATTTTCATTATTTCTGTTGTAATCACATCTAAATTATAAGTGCTGCCATCTATGTTTTGTTCAGTCACAATAAAAGATATTATGGCGAGTTGTCATCGCGCTTTACGAACGTGCTGTTGTTTTATTATAATTTCGACTCAAACGAACTCGTTTGGCATTGACTATACAAGATTATCTTAAGTATTATAAGTAGTTAAACATTTACAAAAATAGTTTTATGGAATTAAAATACAAAGTGGTTAAACATTTAATAAGTAAGTACTTAACTAAAAACTAAATTATGAATATTATAATCAAACTAATTTAATATTATTATACCTTAGTAGTTATGAATTATGAAGTATATCTAACTAAATTATCATCATATCTAAATAATTATGAATTAAAAATATTAACTATAACCAATTTAGCAATTACTTTGCTAAAGAGGTTAAAGATTCATTCAACCTATAGTATCTAGGCTTATTATTAACTATGAATTTTACTCGAGTTTATAGCACTTACTGTAAAAAATAACGCATATAATTTTGAGTGTTCAGCGACAGTCGAACTCGTTACCAAAGTCGGACTCTAATAATGCGCGCTTCAGCGGCCGGCTCATATAGCACTAGTAACCGTGGGGGGCGGAGATAATGTGGAAAGAACGCTGGCTCGTACGTATAATTTTAAATGTATATTATCTTCTAAAGTGTTTATTTGATTCATGGTCAAGCTAACGAACGAATTTATTCAGATAAGTATTAATTCTGAACAGAAGAAATAGCCTCGAAAATAATGTAAATTTTTTTTAAATTTTGCACGTAAGAGTAGTTATTGTGAGTTAATCAAAAGATAGAGACTATCACGGACTAACTATTATCGCGCGCGGTATGTAGTATTTTTGTAGATCTACAATTCTCTAGTACATTACTTTAGTGTATCTCTCACAGTTTAAACGACGTTCGCAAGTAAAGCTTCCAGCAAGCGAGATTTTTCATGACCGCGCAGTTTCTTCAATAGTAATCGTTATACTTCAGTCAATTTATACGAAACCGTAATGTACTATTTACCTAAACCTTTCTCAAGAATTGCACTATCTTTTAGTAAAAACAAAAATTAGCGCAGTAGTTTTTGAGAAAATCTATGACATACAGATAGATATCTTTCGTGGACTTTGTTTTATAATATGTATGTATTAGATGTAGTGACATTAGACGTGTAATTATAAACACAGTACAATGTTAAAAGGTTCTTATAAAGTAAGAGATTTACTTAGCATTCTCCCTGGTGATGATCTCCACTAACTGGGCGAGTGGACCGCCGAGAATTCCGACTGTGAACGCGTAACTTTCACACGGGTGCAAGTTTTCTATGAGAACGCTCGTGTTTTTCGTTATAATCCTTGTATCTGTGAAATGAAATTGGAATTCACAATCATGTTATACTTTCTTACAGTAGTCGTTTCACTATCATTATGTAATGAATAATGTGAAATGTAGAAATTATTCTTTGGTCAAAAATCAAGAAATAAATAGCTACTTATTGACGTCTGCAAAATAGGTATCCTCGGACGAGCATATACATACATAACTAAAGTATGAACCAATTTATTAAACATCAATTAATCATCTCAAATCATTATTTTGTTTCGTGGCAGAAACGAACACGTGTGAAATAAAAAAAAAAGAGATGTGAAGGTCCAAACTATTTTGTAGAAATGATAAGCATAAAATCATTTTTATATTCAGTGTAAGAGTCGCAAAGTCACTTGCGCATGGCGACGCATCTTCAAACCAGATTATGTGTTACTTGTAACGACTAACTAACTTCTGTACTACAACTACTACCACTAAGACAATAAACGCGTCGCCATGCCAACAACCTATTTGACATTAGATGTTTCTCAGCATAAGCTGTAATATACGTACCTATTTATTAAATATATGCACCAAAAAGTTTTATCACTCACCATTAGACATCTCTCCTGGGTTAGTTCTATGTATCATGTTCGTGTAATGAACTTCGTACTCCAACTCTTTGCCCTTATACCTGTCACTGGTAGGTGGCGACCAGATCATATTTATAGAGGTGCCGGTTTCCTTCAGCAGAATAGCCGTGAAGTTGAGAGTCTCGTCTTTAACGCCTCCGGTCCGGAGAGGGATGGTCAACGGGTCGCCGTAGATGTTAGACTTGTATGCTTGGAGGTCAATGAATACGAGTACACCGGGCGGCAGGTTTGTTACTAAAAGAATATAAGCATCGGTTAGCTACCCGGGTTTGAGATTTCTTTACCTAAGTTTGTGTACATTATTATCGAAAAATACAGAGTGTCACACGGATATTGTAAGAGTTGGCTAAGTGAGTAAATTACACGGGCCCACAAGTAGTACAGTGCACAAAGAAAAGAAAAACTTGAAGCAAACCCTATGCAAACCCGTCTGGTAAATGTGATATGATAAGCCAAAATCTACTTTCTAAGGAGAGGCCTATGTCCAGCGGTGGGCTATTAAATACCGTTGGCGTGATCTACACAATTTGGGATTTCTGTGTTCAATTTTGGATGCACTATCGATAATAAACGGACAAAGGAGTTTACACTTTTTACATAAATTCGTCTTAATTGTTGTTATATCTGTCTTAATTTGTAATTGAACTAGTTTTTGCCTGTATTTTTGTCATAAGCAATCAGTAAGAAAGGATTTCTCGAAAATTTACATCTAAGGGCCAATAATAACGTATAAAAATTCGTAACATCAAAGTTAGAGTGACGGGAGAGAGACAAAGTCTTAAAGTTTAAATACCGGTTGGTACTTATAGCACAGGTCTTTCTGTTTTAAGTACCAGCTAAAAAAAAACATTGTTTCAACCATTTAGTATACAAAACAAACTGCTCCACAAGTTGTAAACACTGTGTAACATATTAATAAATAAATAAATAATAAAAAAACTTACAAGTGATATTGTTGGCCTTAGTGGTGATGGGTTTGCGAGGCGCGTAGTAGGCGGGCAGGCGCAGCGTGACGAGGTAGCCGTCCGCGCCGCGGATGATGTGCCACTGCAGGCGCGCCGCCGTCGAGTTCAGGCTCGTCATGCTCGCGTTCACCAGCTCGTCCACGTCGCTGGTCGCGTCGAACGTTATGTTCCATACCTCTGAAGATTTTGAGGTGAAGGCGTTGTTCGTTGCCGTCATCTAAAGGGGAAAAAAAAATCTTAATACTCTAGTATACGTCCTTTAACTAATTTTAAAAATTATAAACGTTTTTTTTTAAAGATTAATACAAAGTTTTGATAGTAGTGAGTATTACTTCTGTAATTACTTAACATCATTATTATTACTATCATTAAAAAATAGTAATTGAAGGTATTCGTCTTTTTAAGCTTTTATCGCGAGATTCGAGCGCGGCGACCGAATCGAGCAATTCCGTAACGAAAATAAACCTAACACCCCCCACTCCGACCGGCATAGCGGTGCGGCTTTGAAAGCCGTGCATCGTCTAATGTCGTTTCAGTTCGGCAGACTTCTGCACGGTGTTTGTGTGCGTGCGACTAGACGTATGCGTGTAGACTGTACGAAGCTCGCACGGATCGAGACAAGGTGCTCCGAAATATTATAACTGCGTAAGTTGATAAAAATGCTATGCAATAGCTTTACCGCGACAGTCCCAGAGTGCCACACGTATTTTTAATAATAATACTTTTATTGTACTTTTTGAGATCAATACTTGAATGACTATATTGTGTTCTTTTTATAGCCATAGTGAGTTATTTTATACCTTAAGTACACAACTCATTACTATAATATTTTACTAAAAATAAACCACGAAAAACATTAATGTTGGGTTTCATTATTAAATATTATAATGTATGTATCTATATACACAAACATACAAATTAGCAATTTTCTTTTTGGTTTAATTTCAATATTAATTTGCAATATTTGATTAATGTTTTAACTAGAAAACATGTATGAATATCATAAAAGTGCAACTTACCCAGAAGGAATAATTAGTATTCGGTTCAAAGTAGCCTTCAACATCGAAGGATATCGTTTTATTATCGCCAGCCAAGATTGTCTTTTCGACGGGTGGTAGTGGAGGTGCGTAGTACAGTTTGTAGGAGCGAATGACTCCGTTGGGCTTCTCTGGCCGGTCCCACATCACATTCACGCGGCGCCCGATCAACTGTCTCACCCCCATACGGACCGGCGGCGAGGGAACTGATAATTGTAATAAATGGTTCAATATCTAATTTTATAGAGACACTTTTTAGTTCAAGGAACTGAATGAAGTCCTAAATATTATTAATTAAACTAAAAAAAGGGAAAACTTGAAACAAAACCCATGTCAACCCGTCTGATCAGCTTGGTATATTAGGTAAAAACCTCCTTTTCACGGCCTAAATCCAACAATGGACTATAAAAGGCTGTCAAAATGATGTGTATATGAAGTAAAACAATAATAATTCAAAATAAATTAGCAAGATTATGCAATTGGGTAGATGACTGTATCATAAATAAATACCAATGTCCACTTCATTAAAACTAATATTGCAAAAATCTCGGCAAATACAATTAACATAGCTTTTTATCATCATTACGAATTTTAATCAAATATATTGTTCAAATTAGTAGTTTAAAACAGTGACGTCACAATTTTGTATTGAGTACATTTTTCATACAAAATTGTCGTTTTGACAGATGATAAAAAGTAACTAATTTGACTCAGGTGTCATCTAGCCTATTATCAGGTTACTTTATATGTGTAAGAGTCGCAAATATTAATCTTCTTAAATTTTCTAATTTAAAGACTATTGCCGTGAATATATCTTGTGTCGCGTGGGAATAACAAAACGATACCCCCAACACTCAGCGCAGTATGCAATGGTGAGGTGAGCGCTTAAATTATTACGCTATTCGTGAAGTATTTTGTACGATGGCGACACAAAATTCAAAGTGTAGTAACTATAGTTTGAAAAAGGTAAGATCATTTTTTTACTTTATGTCGTATTTGTAACGAAACGATATTGAAAATTAACTGTTTCATATTTACTTACTTCCTTCCCCAGTGGTGGTATTCACATATTTCATAGACGGATATGACTTGTTTGATTTACTGTCCCGTATGTAGAAGGTCACGTTGTAGTTGGTATATGGCTCTAAATCTGTAAATCTGTAGACAAAACTGTCAGGTATATCAATAAACAAATATTAATACGAAAAAACAAATTGGAATAGCGACATAGTAAAACTTGAACAAAAAAAGAAAAGAAAACACTGAATATATCTCTCATTTCTCTCGGCGTGGCATTCTAGGGGGGAGTCCTATGTACAGCAGTGGACGTCTTCCGGCTCATGATGCTGATGATGATGATGATATCTCATTGAAAACAAAAAATAATAACACATACTTATAATATTATCCTTACCTGATCATCGTTTTATAATAACAAGAAAATAACTGTTAGTCACATCGAACAATTACCTTGGATATGTTATTAATAGTAAACTGCACATCAGTCAAGATCGCTTCATAGGTAAGTGAAGACCTGAGTGTGTGTGATTTGGATAAATTTGCATTATCTATTCTTTATTAAAAGGATAACTCTCGTAATAAGAAGATTCGTGCTTTACAAACATACATGAAACAAACATAATTAAAACTCAGACTCAGAACAACAATTTGTAGATCACAAAAAGTGTTGTCCTGTATGGGATTTGAACCCACAACAAACAGCGTAGTGAAAACGCCGAGGTTTCTGCTTAAACCCTGCGCCATCTGTGCAGTCAATTAAGTTGATATTCATGTATAAACCTTAAATATTGAAGCATGAAATTTTGGCCTATGTTTGACTTTCAACGCTCAAATATTTAGAGATTAACAATACAAAAAAAAATTCAACAATTTTACTTTTAATGATGTATATGTCTACCTGTAAATACTGTCGTTCGTCCAAGTCATGTTACGCCAGATACCATCGCTGACTTTGGCTATAGAAGGCAAAAAGCTGTACTGAACCATCTTCTGTTGAGCCATCCAGCACGAGATCAAAAAGCTGGTCGAGTTTATCGAAGACTGATCAACTCCTATACTCAGAAACTGAAACAATAGTAATTTAGTTACTTTTAAACTTTCTTAAGACATTTCAGGTCAAAAAACATTATGTTCATTGGTATTTATTGATATACCAATTCAATTAGAGAAAAACACAATTGATTAGCGACATGTGAATTTAAAAGATCTAATAATATCATTGATCATAAAAACATACTTGTACTGTAAGCTTTTTACGCTCAAACGGCTGGACGAATTACGATGAAATTTAAAATGGAGATAGCCGATACCCTGAACTAACAGATAAGAAGAGAATGAATTTAAACCAGTTCATACTAATCAATTAAATAACCACATACAAACATTATTCTTATTGCTAAAGGCAATTTCTTCTAGACAACCTTTAGATGGACAAATCGACGGTAGACACAACCTAATTTTTATCAAAAAAAAAATGTAGTGTTCTCGTGGGATGACCAAAAATTGATATCCATAATTTGGAATATTTAATAACCTGAAAATATAATAAGCTATATCTTACTTGATATACATGAATATTTGGATTAGCAGAACTAGAACAGTTGAGTTCATCGGTTCCGTCGTAACAGTCATGACGACCGTTGCACACGTAGCGTAGCGGCACGCAGTTAGTGCCATCGTCACACATCAGGTATCCTCTTTGACATTCTACTATGGGTTTGTGGACCTGTAATTTTTTATTAAAGATATAGACTTGTATGTAGATAAGAAACTTGTAGAAATCTTGTTGAGTGCCTCGAAATATAATACAATTAATATATGATGTTTAATAAATGTCTCAAAAACTTGAAGTAACAAAACTAAGATAAATGGAAAATTGAAGAAAAATGCCTATACGGGCTTTCTTTATTTAAGATTATCTTTTTTTATAGTTTATTCTTGGAAAAAAAATTACCACGAACTTTAACTGATACGAAAGTTACAAAAACACTCATGATAAAAATGCAACAATATTGTCTAGGTAATATTTTTGTAAGTAAGAAATAACAGTAAAATAACAGTAAAAGGTCAATTATAAATCTTAGTCATGAAAATTTAGCTTGGCTATACTCACCGAAGTAGTGGGACAGTGTGTCTCGTCACTCTTGTCGGCGCAATTGGCCACCCCATCGCAGATGTTCACGTTGAGCACGCACGCCGCGCCGTCCCCACACAACGTGGCATTTTCCCCGCAGCGGTTGAGCCCCGTGTCCGAACCGATCACTGTTGAAACAGTAGAGCAGTGACGCTCGTCGGATCCGTCCAAACAGTCTTCGGCGCCATCACAAGCCCATCGGAGAGGAATACATACACCTGACAGAGGAATACACATAATAATTAATACTTATCAATTTCAAAGTAACTAATACCCATGACCAGTTGCTCTATAAAGATAGTAAAGTAATATGCATAGTAATATAAACCGGAGCTTCTATGCAGCAAAACTTAGTATGATACTCGATTTACCAATAGATATAACTATCAATTACATAAACACATTATACGATGCAACCCTACTTACTTATTTCCACAGAACAGAGAAATAAACATAAAAAGTGCGATCAACAGTAAATTTCAAGAGATTCTTTGTCTGTCGTATAGTCGCATACATAAACGATTACTAATATTATACACAACGAAATCTATGCTAATTCGCCCAAAAGAGTTAATAAATATAAATCCTAAGTGCCATTTACGATGTTACTAAAAATGACCTTGTAACTTTGAGATAAGGTAGCGTTTCACTTACTTTCTACGGGTGGTATTGTACTTCACAGAATATTTCCGTGCAAAATATTTCGAAATATTCCCGCAGAATATACAGTTCATTGCGTGCTCTCGTAGTAACAATTTAGTTAGTACTCAAATTTAATACGCAATGTATGATTGTTTTTGTTATACATTAGATAATGTCGGTATGAGTACGATAGTTTATATAGATAGATATATATAGATTATTTTTATAAATTAGGTCAGACTGATTCAAGTACGATCGTTTTCAAAGATGTACAGAAATACTCTCAAAGTGCGTCAAAGATTC
Organism: Hypercompe scribonia; assembly: GCA_949316085.1. Lineage (NCBI taxonomy): Eukaryota > Metazoa > Arthropoda > Insecta > Lepidoptera > Erebidae > Hypercompe > Hypercompe scribonia. The sequence goes on along the minus strand of OX438981.1, from coordinate 8,015,719 downwards.
TGGCGCGCCTTACACGCTTATATTGCATTTCTACTTCATTATCTGTTGTCTATGTTTATTTTAGTTTTGAAGATCGTGTATGTATATTTTATAAGGTAGGTAGTCGATTATTTTTAGACATATGACGGCAACACTAAGTAGAGACTGTGCTATGAAAGTTAGAATGACTTCATCGATTTTTTAAATAACGAATAGATTTCGCAGTTTTCATCAGAGTGGTTTAATCTCCCAATCCATACCAGGAGGGGTAAGTCGTACCAGTAATCCGACAATATTCTGCTCACATTTAACAATATTCTGTTCAAACTTACCCGGTGCACAAGTAAAGTCGTTCTGGCCACACTTGCGCGGTAGCGGCGAATAATGATCCGAATGCTCGGGAGTCACTGGCTTTAATTCCGGCATGTCTACACCACAACCGATCTCATCAGAATTGTCTCCATCACCACAATCACTAATGCCGTCGCACCTCCACCAATCCGGTATGCAGTTTCCATTTTCACATTTGAACATCCATTCTAGACAAGTTCCATTGTTTGGGAAACGTGGTTTTTCTGTTCCAGGAATAGGTAGCAATTTCGAGTGGGGTGTATTTGCGCAATCTTTTTCGTCTGAATGGTTATCGTCGCCGCAGTCATTCTCACCATCGCAGACCTTTTGAAAAAATAGTTTAGAGCTTAAGTACGGTCCCAGTCATTAACTATAACGGGAATATAGCCTCCAATTATCTATTTTGCTATAAGCTATAGATATATACACACAACGAGGTCATGTCATATGATTCCAATACAAGTATACTTAACAGATCGAAATGGATATAAGATGAAAGAGCCAAATAAAATTTACACATTTATTTATCTATGTAACACTCAATTTCGAAAATGAAACGCATAACTTGCATAATACCCCTTTTTTGTGCAGAAATCCCCACGGATACCACCGCAAGGTGGTTATGTCGGACTTGAACCGACCAAAAACCGCACGCCGTCCTAGGTAACCAGTAGCCGAGGAACCAGATGCACACTAGTAAGGAAACCCCTTGAGCCCCGACGTACCTAGGGGGCCGCCTACGGCTTGTAGATGAGTGTGGGAACCTCCATATTCCATTTTCTTCTTGCCCCCAAAAGGACGAGCGCGGTTCATAGCGCTTGCATCGCCACCCCGGCCTGGCCCGCCGGCCGGTTACATAATACCCTTACTTTTAAAATCATATCTTATCATCACATTCAAATTATTGCTAGTGTTAGTGTATCACTTTGGCAGGTTTTTAATAAAATTATAAAAAAGTGTTGTTAAGTCACATAACCTTTACTTAGTGAAGAGATTAAAACAATTAATAGTCTGCAAATTCCTTGCACACTTTCATTTATTTCTTTATAATTTTTCAAGTGAAAAGGAAAGTAAATGTAACTGTTGACTTGCAAGCCCATGAAGGGCTGCTATGGTCATACTCTATTAGGTGGTGTCTGTTCGTTTGTACCATATCATCATATTGTAATCAAGGAAGAAATGTTTACATAAAATCCGTCGAATTTCTTTAACTCTGTACTTATATAATACCTCCACTCCAAAACCCGATATTTTATTCTTAGTAGAAATCCTAGTTCAATAGTATAAAAATAAGAAGTTATGAATCTTACCCATGACTTAAATATGCACTTTCCGCTTGGACATCTAAACATATATGCTGCACAAGTGGAATACAGGCAGCGTTGTTCGCGTTCATCTTCGCCATTGTCACAGTCCTTTTCACCGTCACATACCCAAGAGTTGGGGATACAAATGTGACTGTCGTTGGAGCAACGGAAGCCGTTTCCAACACAACTGTCGTCTACGTCGGGCCGTTTGTTTGGTATCTGTAAGAGTAAGAAATAAACACACATTTGAGTAACGGAAAACTAATTGGGCAATAAAAAGGTAAGATACTACTTGGCAATTAACCTTTTTAATTATTCTAAAAAGGAGATACCTGAACGTGTCGTGAAATATTTCAAATTTAGAAAAAGAAGTCTATAATGGAAGATAATGGTACTCATAAGGATTCAACAAATACTCATTTTCCTATAAATACATATTCGCCACTTTCTCCACAGTGACAATATACCCCACCAATATAATATGTAGACCGCTATTAAAATTTCAATTATATTTTTTGGTATACAATACCGTGGTATGGTGGATGGTGCAATATTTATCAATATTTATCTATTTAAGGTATAACGCAGCTAAATAATTTCACCAATTAATCTTAAAATAAAAACAAGTAATAGATATTAAAGTTATAACATTTAAATATATACTAACTGTGCAATTACGTTCATCAGACCGGTCCTTACAATCGTTGTCACCGTCACAGACCCATCGTTTCTCGATGCAATGCCCATTGTCGCACTGGAATTGGTTGGCCGAGCAGTTGCGACGGCCGCAGTCTGTGTATTTAAAAAAAACAATTGCATATTATAGATGTTTGATGATGAATAGTCAATAAAATTTGCAAAAAATCTGTGCTAAAGTGGAGAAAGACGCTGGTTAAAGTGCTCCAGCAATCGTCGGGGCGTCAGTCCTACTCGTCGTTTATATGAAAATTTACATATTGTGCAATTCTGGACCGACCGTACGCACCCGTGTACTGCTACGCTCTGCGTACGTGAACGTGAACCGTCGGTTGAGTGCGTGCGTATACGTATCGTCGGTCGGCCAACGTACTATGGAAACAAATGGACGGTGTACCGACCGTATGTCCGTGATGTCCGTACCGTCGTCGTTAAAAAATGATTTCGTACTAAACACGACATCAAATGCTTAATCACTTTCGCTTGTAATTTCGGTGATAGTAAAATTCAAACTAAATAGATGAAGTAATTAAAAAGATTTTTTCATCTTTCGCAATAAGGAATACATAGTGATGAATTCCCCTTGACATACTCTTGGGGTGACGATCGGCTGTATATGTTTATCTACGTCTTCTGTTCCATAGACGTCTACGAAGATAATAAGCAGCAATTAAAATATTCATAAACGCATCCCCGTAAACGTATTTCGTATACAAGTGTACCAATCCGGTCCGTTGTTGGTCAGAAGAACACTGAATGATATAAACGGACGATCGGTTAATGTGTATAGGACGGAACGTAAGCACTGACGGTCGGCCTGAAGCGTCTGTACTTCAGGCCTTTTCGTATCTTTAAGCCCAAGCACAATGTACGTATAACATATTATGATAAATCTAAAGTTTTAAGGTGTAAAAGTGGCACATTATAAAACATTTACAATACGTAGATACCTTTCGCACATATCACTAGTCTTATGCGATAAAAACGTAGCAATTGATAAATTAAAGGTTTATATTTCAAGATGTTACAACACAAATTTACTAGAATATTTGAACTCTTTTGTTTTTAGAATGGTTTTTAAATGTTCAAAATTTTAGATGAGCATTTTTTATCTGTGCTATATTCGTTAAAAGCTTAACCTACACTATCAAACATTATCACGGTAACAATAAAATGATCTAACCCTTTTTTTATTACAATTATGTAACTCATACGATATTATGAATATATTATATGAATACGTATAATGTGGTAAACATGGTAATTAGGTACGCGGTAATAAATGGACGACATTATATAAACTAAAAAGTACTTTAGCAATTTAAAGAAAAGAAACAAAACATCGACGGTTATATCACGTCATCGTAACCACAACGACGCACTACAAACAAGGACACAAATCAATTAATATGCATTAAATTATGTCTTACGTTTTCAAAATGTGTATATTTAATAATAGCTCCTACGTCTATATTTTTATGGCCCATTATTACATAAATAGTTCATTTCTTTAATACACGATAAAGTAACCAAACTCTACTATACAAATACACTCCAAAACCTAAGAAACAACCTACTTTAAAAGACTACACATTGAAAAAAGCAATCGGAAATAGTATACCGACCTTTTTCATCGCTCATATCAATACAATCGTAGTCATCGTCACACCTCCAGTGCGGCAAATAGCATCGGGTGCCGTCACACATAATCATGGGCGGTACGCATAGACAACCGATTTCATCGGATAAATCGCCACAATCATTACTGAAGTCGCAGCGAGCTGACGCGCTTATACATTTACCGTTTTTGCACATAAATTGATCCTGAAACGCAACACATTTGAATTAAAAATATTTGCTGTCTCACTATTTATTTATCGACGAAATGACTTTGGGACGGAAAACCAGTTTTAGGCCAACGTTTTAATGCTTGCCGTCAAGGGGATTCCCCCTATTGAGTTGTAGTTGTTAGTTAGTAGTCATTTATAACCAGGTGAGTCAACTACTTGTTTGCGTGTTATACCATAAAAATTATACTACAATACTTCACGAAACTGGTGGAGCATGTCACGAGCATGTCATGAGCACCCAAATGTCAACTAGTGCAGTGGAACAAAACGCATAATAGTAAATTTTAAATAATTTTACGTTTCGAGTTTCTGTAGTTTTAATATATAGCGATTCCAGCTCCAACACAATAAACGTAGTTCATACTTACAATATACCTATCTTTCTATTGTATTACAAATCATAACGCAAAACATAGCCATTTTTTATTATCACATTATTTTCGTTTGTTTGGTACGTGACATAACTATTGACTGTATGATTTCTCTACATAGAACAGATTGTATGGTATCACAACGCATACTAAGTGCAAAGGCTCGAGCAAAGTGCCGGGCTAAACAGTTCTGAATAAATTAAAAATATACTTACTGCACTGCACGCAGTATTATTGATCTGTGGACAAGTCATGTTGGCAAAAGGTGCCGTATTATTCGCACACATACATTTTCCGTTAACCATATTCAAGCCATCCGGACACAGGCAGCTGAAAGTATTCCTCGGTCCTCCAAGGCATATTCCATCACAACTTGTATTTTTAAACGAACACGCATTATGACCAAACTGAACAAAATGAGCAAAAACTTTCAAGTCCATCAAACCAGCAAACGATTCATTTATTGTCATAATGTTTTCTCCAGTATCTTTGTCAGCAACAAAAATAGACTTCGCCTTCCAATCGTCCCAATACATTTTATCTTTTAAAACAGCAACAGCGAAAGGGTGGGTAGCCCTACCATCGTTCCACAATATCCTCCTAAAATATTTGCCATTGAGATCAGAGCTGGCAATATAATCCTCCATTGCATCTACCCAATAAATTCTCTCAGACATTTGGTCGATCGTTATACCATTTGGCCACTGGACAAGTGGCTTGGTAAATAGTTTCACTACATCGGTACCGTCAAGTTTTGATCTAGATACTGATGGATTATTCCTATCCCAATCAGTCCAGAACAGGTAACCTGCTTTAGGGTGAACTGCTATACCTCGCGGTCTCGACAAAGTTTTCGAATCTAATATTGTTACCCTCATTCTACCGTTTAGCGTCATGTCGGTTCTTACAGCTTCGATCTTCTTCCTCATACCGTCAACAAAGAATAGAACATTTGATATATAATCGAATGACATTCCTTCAATGCTGACCAAGTCTCTGTCAATAATTACTTCCTGAGATGTAGCATTATTGAAACACTGCCGAGTGATTTTATCTAATTCTATGTCAGCCCAATAGATACAGTTGTTTTTGATGTCAAATTCGATAGCGACAATATTCCTTTCATTAACCACAGGATATATTGTGGTATTATCAGATAAGTCAATGTGAGCTATTTTATTGCCCAGAGCTACCAGCATAAATTCAGTTGGTTCTTCTATTGGACATGGGATCATATCGGGTACATAAGCTATATACCCTGATGTAATGCATACGTCTCCATCAATTTTTCTGTATCCCTTTGTTCTCTGATAAAAGTGACCTGGACGACAGTGAGATGGAATGGCGTAAGGGTTGTACTTAACTGACTTATTTTGAATACATTCGTTTCCAGAGAGCATGAATCCGAAATCACATTCAAAGTCGCGGCGACTGCACTCACAGACTTCTTTTCTGGAAGGCCTGTCATAGTCAATTCCGTTGTAACAGTTGGTATGAGCAAGCCTTCGTTGGAAGGTGTTCCTAGTGCCGAGCACACAAGATACCGATGAATTTGGAGGTGACGGCGACCAAAATTTGTAATCTTGTTCCGTACAGTTGCGTGGAAAAGTGTTCTTCAAATCAATAGTAATTATTATCCATTGATGCTGATCATTCGCTGAACCAAACATAGTGAATGTAGTTGTATTTTCACCCGGCTCTGTCATCAATCCATAAATGCGAAGGTCATCGGCGTTGAACCTACAAATTAACATTATTAATAATCAAATAATTTTAATTCATTGAATTAGTTTAATATAAATGACTTACTGATAAGAGTTCCATTCCATGCCTTCGTTTGTAGAATATAATATCTTTCTCGTTTCGCCGCGTGACTTGAAATATTTAACTGCTACCAATATACCGCCGTGATCACCGTAGTTAAAGAAGTAATAATCTTTAAGAATTCTCTTCCATGTTAGACCAGCATCTCTACTGAGATATACACCAGGAATTCCTTTCAAAGATTTCCCCATTACGCCGGTTGCCATTATAACACCAGGGGCAGACTTGGAACTCAGGATACTTGCAGATCTACAACAGATAAGTCAATATGATGTCTCTGACCATAAGTCTTAGTGATTCACCAGACAGACACTAATCAGTCTATTGTACTCGTATACGAATATACCAGATGTGTTACATTAAACAAAATAAAATTTTCATATAATTCGTTAACTGGTGAAATATTATATATATATTATACTTAGATACAAGGTGTTATCATTTTTACTGGGTTATAGGTTATTTACAAACAGAAAATTTGTTTAATGCAAATATAGACACTAAATACCAAATAGATTCATAAGACCAGTGTGATCACGTTGACGAAAAGACAGCCGTGGTGACAACACAAGTAAATACTAAACAAAGACATATCATGAACAAACATTTAACAAAACAAAAATGACATTAGTGACTATTCCTCACTAACACTTACAAAATCAATGTTTATAAAAATATTCTTAAAAAAATAATATTAAATGCGCAAAGTCTAACTTTTCTTACATACGAGGGGCCGTTTTTAAGTTCGCGGAATGGAGGGTATTGAGTAATAATAAAAACACAAAATTATTTTTCTTTTTCTATATATTCCCCTGCAACACGAATACATTTTTCAGATCTTTCAATTAGTTTTTTTATTCCCTCGTAAAAAAAAGTTTTATCTTTGTCTGAAAAATACGCCGAAACCGCCTCCTTAACCTCCTCATCAGTTGAAAATTTCTTACCACGTAATTCTTTTTTCATTTTTAGAAAGAGATAATAATCACTCGGAGCCAAATCTGGACTGTAGGGTGGGTGATTCAAAATATCGAAGCCCACCTTATGCAGGGCAGCCAGTGCGACTCGGCTCTTGTGAACGGGAGCATTGTCATGCAATAGCAGGACACCTTTCGTTAATTTTCCCCGTCTTTTTTCTTTGATGGCTTCTTTTAACTGTTCTAAGATTGAAGCGTAGTATTCCCCCGTTATAGAAATGCCTTTATCTTTATAATCTATCAATAATATTCCTTCTGAGTCCCAAAAAATCGTTGCCATGAGTTTCCCAGCCGACTGTGAAACCTTAAATTTCTTGGGTGGTGCTGTGCCCTTTTTGTGCCACTGCATGGAGTCTTGTTTGGACTCGGGTTCATAATGATGAACCCAAGTTTCATCCCCAGTAACAATTTGATTCAATACGCCATCCTTGTCTTCATTGCAGAGGTCCAAAAACGCACGTGAACATTCCACGCGCTGTTGTTTTTGCAATGGCGTGAGCATTCTCGGCACCCACCGTGCGCTAACCTTAGTCATGCCAAGATGATCGTGTAAAATTTTAAAAATTGTTGTATCCGATACTCCAACCATTTCTGCGAGTTGTTTCTTTTTTAGTCGAGCATCTTCCAATACAATTTTTTCTACTTTTGCAATAACTTCTGGCGTAGTCACCTCAACGGAGCGCCCCGGCCTCGGGTCGTCTTCAAGTGATTCCCTGCCTTGTTTAAATAAACTATGCCACTTGTAGACCATTGTTTTTCCTGGGCAAGAATCCCCGTAAACCGATGACATCTCATTGAGTATGGTTTGAACAGACTTTCCTTGCTTAGTAAGGCACTTTATCACCGCACGGAATTCAATTTTCTCCATTTTTTTCACTTCGTTCCCGATTAAAATACTTGGTCAACGATAGTTTAATAACTAATGATCCAATCACAACAAATTTTACTATGCAGACTAATTATGAGTCACTGAATACGGTAGGCATCAAAAGAGCGCGTTTACCCGCCTTTTTCACTGTCATTCCGCGAACTTAAAAACTTACCCTCGTACATAACATGTTATTGACAAATGAAATAAAAACTATTTAATATGTATTTACAATCTGCAAGCAAACAAAACAAAAGAATAACCGTGCAAAAAGAAACAAAGCATATTTTTAATGACAAAAGAAACTCTCCTATGTGTTATATGAGTTTACCTCAAACCGTTTTCAACAACATTTCCTGGTGGGCTGCAAACAATGTATTTTTATGAGTACAATAATACCATTTATACGATAAAATAACTCTAATCATTCGTATAATAATACAATATAATTAATTTGATAACGGTTTATTATTAATACTCTGAACGATATTGTAAAACCATTACAATGTAACGAATGACTAATTGGTAATTGCCCACCTCAGTTCATATTTTGAAGTTTACTTTAGACCTGTTTATAAAAAAATATTATTATCACAGTAATAAGGTCAAAGCCGTATTTCCTTGTTTTGGTTATGGTTTACAAGATTTTTTTATGGTTTTACATTTAAACATTCATATTCGGTTCTAATTTCGTGATAACTTTAATTTCTCTTGGGTGTCGTAAGACTTGAGAAAAAACTACACAGAACAACAGCATTGCAAAGAGGAGGGAAACTTGAAGGAACACTTTATTTTCCTTCTCCTCAAGCCGTCAGCCTACCAGTTTGTCGGAAACGGACCGACTAACACCACACTTTGTGCCAGTCTGGGCCTGAGATGCGGAAGATCCGGTAACAGCTGTTATTACGACATCCCGACTTAAAACAAACCTTTTACTAACATATCTGGTCAGCGTGGCCAAAACCTCTTTTCTAAGGAAAGACCTATGTTCAGCTGTGGACTACTAAAGGTTGTCGATGTTATAAGATGTGATGAATGTGGTATAATGAGTTACAGCTTATTTTACATACATATAATACCTCAGTTGAGTTTAAAAACGTATTTTTTTACTAATTATATGATAAGAAATGTACAAAGTTAAATGGCCACAGAATCAAATTTTGCTTTCACAAATAGATTTTTCTTAACACTTCTCGAGGTTATTACTATTTATAAGTAGTTGAACAGACCGCGATAGCAAATGAGATGATTTTTTTCCGTAATTACTTCCAAGAAATGCTACTATCAAGTTAGTTCCAGTGTTAATACACAAAATTATTCAGTATAGTTCGATTATATATTAGCCTCTTTGAAAGAACAGAATAATAAGCGATTGTAATATTATAAGCACTATAATCAGACTTTAAAAATTAACAAGGACTAAGAAATGACGAGTACATGACATTAGACGAAGGCAACGTATTGGCAGGGACATGATCATAAATAGTATAACTAAGGGTGGATTTATACTAGCGCAGAGTCGAAGCGCATCGAAGCGTCTATCCAAAACTTAACATAACAAATTCAACCTTAACTCCACAGCGTAACGCACACATTACTCTGGAGATTTTAAAAAGACGCGCGCAGACGCGCGCATTCATCGGAATTCGCGCGTCTGCGCGCGAACAAGGCTGATTTGTGCTTTTGGCTTTGATTATCGTGTATCCACGCGCCCACTAGCGAACCAACGCGTCATCAGTCGGAAATTGGCCTGCGTCGGTGTTAATCACAATGGACTCGGACGAATAATTAATTTACCTGGTGCAAAAATATGAATGCCTATTTAATCCAAAAGCAAAAAATTATAGTGACAAACATTCCAAAAATAATGCTTGGGAAAAAGTTGTTGATCCCAATACTACACGTGAGAGTGCGCGTGCGAATACGCGCGCATTCGTGCGAATACGCGCGCATTCGTGCGGCTTCGTTTTAGTTGTAAAAAATTTGACGCTTCGATGCACTTCGACTCTGCGCTAGTATAAATGGACCCTTAGTAGGAAATAGCAATAATGATTCTTTGTGAAAGTGATATAAATATTTATTTTTGTGACATCTTTTTTTTTAACGTGTGGAAAAAAAATCCCTCGGGCCGTCACCTCGCCGGGATTTACGGCAGGGTGGTGCATCGGACTCGGACCGATCAAAACCACACGGTGTGCCACTCTGCGCCAAACATAGGAGGGATCCGTGAACAGCTGCTATTACGGCATCCAGATCCCTCTTAGTGCCCGCCCGCTACCGCGGGCACCATCTGCGGGTAAATTCTATTTTAGGCGACGTATGGCACACGCGGACGTCGCCTCCTCGAGGCTGGCCATTGTAGCGGATGGAGGGGAAAACTCGTCCCGTCCACCTGCGGCCACACTCACGGCTCACTTGGCATGAGGCACTGTTACGCGCGCCTCCGCCACCTGGTTCGCCGGCGGCGAATTGGATCCGAGTGGAGATCGTTCTCCCGGGCCTTCTCCACCGCCTCCTTCCACGAAATTACATCTTCGCAGAAGGTTGTGACCGTGGTAAAACAACTGTCGCTACCGGCCATGGAGCGTATGAAGGCCGGTAGCAAAAGATCTCCTTCAATAACTGCAGTGAGGACCCCACGCTGCGCTGCCCAGGCGGGACAAACCGCTAGTGTGTGCTGAGCCGAGTCTTCACTGCAGTTGCAGTGGTGACAGGTGGGACTGGATGCCCTCCTGGCGACCGAGTGCAGATATTACCCGAATATATTTTTTAAGGCGGCAAAGCCAGAACGTGAAATCTCCAGCCCGGCTGACAAACGAGCCATCGTGGCTCGACGAGCAGCCTCACGCCACTCGCGTATCTCTTCGGGCAGGGACCGTATGCCGCTACCCACCCGGAAGTAAGCCGTCCGCCGATAAACTTCGGCGAGCACTTCCGCCTCCAAATCCCACGGGGGAGTTTCGGCCAAGCATTTTTGTGACACCTGATACAACGTCATCTAGCCTCAAGCAGAAGCTAGATTGATTGATGGAATATTTATATACAGCCACGGTAATATTATCAGTTTTCTGAGTCGGACACGTTATTTGTCCGTTGTGTAAAAATATCTGTTAAAGGTTTACTTATAAAAATAAACATCGTTTATCTGAAAATAAGAACCTATGGCCGCAGGGGGCGTACAGTATTTTAATTTTTATCTACCTACTACTTGACTTTTTTTCTAGTTGTAATTGTAAATATTATATTTCTAATTTAAAAAAATTAAAATCCGTGCTGAATAAATTTATGAAAATAAAATAGGAAGTGTTCAATTAATTTGCATGTTAATTTTTTTGAATAATGGATTTATTAAAAAAATATAACACCTTTGTAAATTTGATATTCAAAATTATTTGTACCTCGACTAAAACGTACGAAATTTATTGTTAATTTTTTTTTTATCTCTAGATGCGTCATTGAAGAAAACATACAAGCATAATTATAGTTTATAAACGCTCTTTGCCATTTTAAGTACCTAATCATTTGTACTTATTTCAATCAAATGTTTATAAATCGCTTACTGCTCAGAAAAACACTACACCGTCCATTCGTCACTGTGGCATATACGATATTATCATTAACGTGTTAGGACCATTACTCAAGATCTCACCTATAAACAGGTGGTGTCGTTTCCCCGTTCTTGTATCTTCCAAACTACGCAAGGGATTTTAATGTGGTTTTCATCAATAGGTGGAGTGATTCAAGAAATACACGGTAGAAGATTGATACAGAGCAAATACAAAGAGGAGATGTCCTAATAAGGTTGATGTATGGAACAATGCGTGACAATCAGTGAAGTAAGGGGGTGTTAGGCTTCGTCCACTTCACTCTTTTCTATCTACCAAAGAATAGGAACTAATCGCATCGTCATATGTCGATGTTGCTACGTATTTTAGCTATCCGACACTGAGTGTACGATGGAAGGGACATGCTCAGATTTTTTACCAAGGATTAGTATTCTCTAGGTCAACTTTGTAAACCATCTTGATACTTATATTGCAAAAATGTTATTATGAAAGTTTGTGTGGTCTTTCTTCCTCATAACCTTGGTAAAAACCTTGGTCAAAATTTGGTATATACAGAAAGTGTATATATTATAATCAAAGCAAAGCAACAGAGAGAACAAAAAATTAACCTAAATAGTGCACATTATTATATTAAGAATTATAAAAAAAAATAAAACATTTTATTTCTATTAGACATAACGCCTGTTTGAGACCGAATTCGGGATATATAATTAAAAAACCTGGTGGGATATATTATTTGACCTACATTGAATTGGGACCAAGAGACAGCACTAACGGTCTCTGTATCCACAAAATAACACAAAATGTTCCAATAACGCAGGAGATCATAGATCTCTTGAGAATTTTAACATTGAGTTATAACATTTGTACAACGACATCTATCGCAATATAACGTTCATAAATAAAATAACGGATTTCAACTTAATACTACTTGAACAACGTCAATCTGAAAAAAAGCAACTAATACAAAAACTGAATTAACTCGACTTTGATCATACTTATGTTGTCACTGATATTCGCATCTGTTCACTAGTAACCTTGACTAATGCGGGTTTAGTTGATAATATCCCCTATTACACATAACTACGTCGATACACATCATATCGATGGTATGTTGTATTGACTAGACAAAATATCGATTGATCGATCATCGATAGTTCTATTTCAGAAATACCCAAATATTTAAAATAGTTTAAGAAGTATATAAGCAAAAGTTTTTAGAGTTATAGTTTGAAAATCACAATTATATTATTACATTTTATAACTAACTTAGTTATTACCATATAGTGATTACTTTTTTGTACAGTGCGGAGATCCCCACGGATACCACTGAAAGATGGTTATATCAGTCTCGAACCGGCCTAATAGTTGAGGAGCCGTAGAAGGGATACCGGGATTTACTCGAGCGCGACAGATTAATATACAGGGGGATACCTTGTACTCTATTAAGTACTTACACCAAATATGAGACTTCTATATATGATCGCCCGTCAAGGATAAAGGAACAGATTAGTAAAAAAAATTGATCATCAAACATTTTCGAACGCGTCAGATTAAGATAAGATGAGGTAGTTACGTGCTAAAACGTGTAGATTTCACTAATCTGACAATTTGAATGAGACATAAAGAAGGGTGAGGGCTACAAAATTGTAAAAAAAAAACGTCACTTGGACATTCTCGAGCGTGGCTAAATATTTTTTTATTTTGAACGGAATAATTCAAGGATTACGAAAAATATACAGGGTGTCCAAGAACCTGGCGTCCAACTGGATTCCCACGATGCCCCAAGTTCTAACAGTACTCAGAAAAATATTTTAAAAAATCCACCCCATGTACTTACAGAATTATACTGATTTCAAAAAAAAAGGGGAAATGAGCACCCTGTGACATACTTTTGAATGCTGTGACTGCTAATGCTGATAATTTCGATATTTCTTGGAGGTTTTGTAATCTAGGGTATTGCTGTGTCTAAATAGAATGTAAAAATAAAGTACTTTTTGTACCATTTTAAAATAAAATATTATTTTAACTAAAGGTGATATGGAAAACTATTGAATTTCGCAACTTTGACCGACTGTAGTGTAAAAAAAATGTACCAAAATAGTATGGCAAGTGACGTCAAATTTTGACGCGTTTATTCCTCTTTTTAAAAAGGTATAATACTTACACATTAATTTGAAAAAAAAAATTTTGATAATATTTTTACTCAACAACCCAATTTTTACGATGTCTTACAGAATTCTTAGAAAGAAAAATTTACGACGAATTGAATCTAACCTCTAAAGAATTACTATTGTATGCTCATAAAAATAACAACAGGCCTCTCAAAAAACAGGTTAGACCGTAAGGGACGGTATGTGCATGCATCTCACCATAGTGATTCGTTATTACAACAGGAGGGAGCAAGACAGAAACTATCTTTGCGATTTGCTGGTTCTTCTTTATGGTACCCCATTATTCAGGTAAGAGTGAGGGAGAAAAAGGTTAGAGGTGCGAGTGAGATAGATAGTGACGCTATCTGGGATCGTGCTATTTAGGATAACAGTACGGTCAGTACACGTCACTGCCTCCTGCCGTTACTACGCACCTCTCTCTTATTGTTACCATTGATCACGTACTACGATTTAAAGCTTTGTTTATTGGACTCGATTACTCTTTGTGCTCTGGACTTTGAAACGAACTCTTTACGACGACCTTTGCCTGTGTTTGGACAGTTTGTGTTTTGTGTGTGCTACCATGGCGACCTACACTCCGCAAGAATACGCAAATATGCACTACATTTATGGAGAATGTAGAGGTAATGGACGAGCTGCAGCGAGACTTTACAGAGAAAGGTATCCGAGGGCTACGCGATATCCCGACCATCGAGTTTTCATTAATGTGCACAGATCACTATGTGACGGGCGGTTCCCCAATCAAGTAGCTGGTGAAGGACGACCCGTAAATGACTTCATACGCGATGAAGTTTTAGAGGCGGTGTCGGCAAATCCAAGCATCTCTGTGCGAGGAATAGAAGCTGATACGGGGATACCGAAGAGCACAGCACACAGTATTCTCCAAAAAGAAGAATATCATCCGTACCACGTACAGCGAGTGCAAAGTCTTTTACCTCGAGACTATCCGAGCCGAGTCGCGTTTTGTGAAACAATCCTGCAAAAACATCGAGAAGACGAAAACTTTATCGACAAAATTTTGTGGTCAGATGAATCAACATTTAAGAAAGATGGCTACATGAACCTACACAACTTGCACGAGTGGCATGTGGAAAATCCGCACTTGATGCGAGAAGATAGATCCCAGTACCGGTTCAAAGTGAACATGTGGACCGGTATTCTCTGTGGGAATATTATTGGTCCATTTGAGATGCCCGAGAATTTGACTGGCGAATCATATTTAAATTTTCTTCAAAATGATTTGCCAAACTTACTAGAAGAGACCCCACCAGATATGTGGTTCCAACACGACGGCTGTCCAGCACATTTTCGCGTATCCGTTAGAGAGTTTTTGGACGAGCAATACCCGAACAGGTGGATTGGGCGATCAGGAACAATCCCGTGGCCAGCCCGCTCACCTGACTTAAATCCGCTGGATTTTTTTTTCTGGGGAACTATGAAGGAGCTCGTTTATGCGAAGCCCATTAATGACATCGCTGACCTTCGTGAGAAGATAACACAAGCAGTGCAGGTGATACGTCACTCGCGAAACATAAAGCGGTCCTTTTTAAGGAGAGTGAGAGCTTGTATTGCCGCGGGTGGTCAACATTTTGAACATTTATTGTAATAAAATATCTTTAAACTAACATTCTTTGCTTTTATTCTACTGGGAACCCATCTACCTGTGTGTATTTCCTTCTTGCTCACTCTTGGAACCGAAGTAAATAATAGTAGTAACATAACAGTTTCTAAGATAAGAAAGGGTCCGACAGTTACCGTTAGTAGGTAGGCACTTCGTAAAAATTGGGTTGTTGAGTAAAAATATTATCAAAATTTTTTTTTTCAAATTAATGTGTAAGTATTATACCTTTTTAAAAAGAGGAATAAACGCGTCAAAATTTGACGTCACTTGCCATACTATTTTGGTACATTTTTTTTACACTACAGTCGGTCAAAGTTGCGAAATTCAATAGTTTTCCATATCACCTTTAGTTAAAATAATATTTTATTTTAAAATGGTACAAAAAGTACTTTATTTTTACATTCTATTTAGACACAGCAATACCCTAGATTACAAAACCTCCAAGAAATATCGAAATTATCAGCATTAGCAGTCACAGCATTCAAAAGTATGTCACAGGGTGCTCATTTCCCCTTTTTTTTTGAAATCAGTATAATTCTGTAAGTACATGGGGTGGATTTTTTAAAATATTTTTCTGAGTACTGTTAGAACTTGGGGCATCGTGGGAATCCAGTTGGACGCCAGGTTCTTGGACACCCTGTATAATCTGACAATTTCCGCAAAAATTCGACAAAAATTCATCGATAAAGTTTAATGCGTGCAGCTACGTGATGCCTATATTCCACTCTCCACGCTTCTAATCCTCTCTCACAATTTAATTTTTTATAATTATTTTCTCATAAATACAAATATTCTACTTTAAAAAAACATGTACTTTCTCATTTGCATGTTATTTTCTGAGCTTTTCAATTAATTAAGTTCAATAGTTTAAAAAAATACAAAAAATATTTTTTTAATTATCAGATTAGCGAAATCCCTCTAGATAATTGTCAGATTATGAGACAGCACGTCTAGTGCATCAAGATGAACCATATATATCTTAATCTGATGCGCTTGAGTATTTCAAAATGGCCAATTTTTTTTGCACATTCTAATAACGACCATTACTTTGCGTCACAGCCAAATCGTCAGATTATTATATGTATAAGAGCATTTTTTTAGGTTCACTTAATATCCCCTTCGAAAATCTGACGCGCTCGATAAAGTTTTTTTTTCATTTCTCACCCCCTACATCCGACCACCCCCATCACTAAAACAGATTAACATACGTACATTTTTAAAAATACGTAGGACATATATAATATCATTATCTGACACGCTCGAGTATGTCCATGGAACTGTTTTTTTTTACATTTTTGAAATTCTATAGACACTCCCCCCACTGATGAAATGGTATGTTTTATATGTCATTTTTCTTTTCATCATCTAAGCTTCACAACCGAATAGGTCTCTATGACGCTCGAGTAAATCCCGATTTAGCATCGTGGCCTCCCGTACTATTGTGTCTATCACAGACGTTAATAACGTACATAAAGTTTATTTTCACCTCGGAATAACTTTTGAAAGAGTCGACTTAGCAAAAAATCATATCAGACCTTTTTTGTACATCGTTAAATTTCCTGCAAGAATAAGTTTTCGTTTTTACTAGATAATTATTCGTTCAAACGCATTAAAAATCGAAAGAAAATAAAATAAATTCCCGTGTTATTTAAATGGGAAATTAAAAATTACGAATCGCTACCGGTTAATATCAACTCTACTGAATATTTTTATCGTCATTTTTAACAATACTATATTTTCACGGTATCTAAGAAAAAAAATTAAAAGTTTTTAAAACATATAGATACACATATAATACCAAGAAGACGCCTTTTGTACTAACGTCTGCCGAATGGAAAGCTAAGGAAAATGAAAAAATTAAAATTAAAGAAGAGAAAGCAGAAGGTGTTAAAAAGAGAAAAGAAGAAAGAGAACAAAAGAAATTGGAAAAAGAGAAGAAAATGGTAAAGAAAAACAAAAAACAAACTAAAGCCAAAGACAACGTGTCCAAAATTTTGTTTTCAGAAGATTTCTATAAACTTGACAATGGCACATTGGAAGTTGTACTTAAAAATGATAACAACGAAAACCAAAAAGCAAGTACTAGCAAAAATTACAGTGCTGCTGAGATAGAAAAAATGTTGACTGAGACTGATTCAGATGACTAACGTGACTTAAGAATTACTTATGATCTTAATCAATTAGAGCTGTGATTTAATTAAATATAATTAAGGCAATTAAATAGTCGTACGCTAAAGTTTTTCTATTTTTTTGTTCAAGCCTAGGTAGAAGGTCTTTTTGGTTTTGTTTTAATATTTTATAGAAAGTTTATTTAACTATAAGCGTTTCAACTGATATGGTATGTTCCTATACAAATAAATATTACTTATTTTAACAAAGGATTTTACTTTGTTTATTTCTATTACGAATTATCTTAAAATAGGTACATAGACGTTGTAGAATATATTTTAAAACCCCTACATAAGAGGTAGCAGCTATTTTTCAGTCTCGGGAGAACAGTGACAATAATAGGTAATAATTACTGCCAATATAAGGTTTGACTATGCCAGCAACTGGTATTTGAGGTATTTTTTTAAAAGGTACACTATACTGAAGAAAACGATATAATTTATTAATGATAAGTACTTTATAATATTCTGCAGAGATTAGAAGACCAATTTAAATGCTTTACTTTTTGTTAAAACATATTTTTACATGCAAATTTTACTGGTTTTGTGAAGTAGCTGCTTAAAGTGCCAATAATTGGGTGGTTTACCCTATATAGTATGTGTGTGTAATATAGAAACAGACTCATATCATCAAAGCTATGTACGTCTGTGTCTCACAGTGGTAAGATGAGTTATTTAATGAAAATAGGCATATTGATGTGTAAATATCAATTTTTGCGCATGCATCCTAATATTTTATTACCAGTAAACGAAACCCCAACACCGCAATATTATATATTAATAACATCATATAATACGAAGTATTATAATGAATCACTCGCTTGGTGTGCAAATTATGCATTAAGAGTTTAATTATTATGAATAAATCTATAACGAAATGATTGTTTTAAATAGAATAGTCGGCGATTTGCCTTCAAATGTTAATTTTAATGATTTAATTACAGTAAGAAGTAAATCATGTTTAATGTTTCTTTGTGTGCTGCATTTAAACGTATACTATTCAAAATAAAATAAGGGCCATCTGAATTTTGCTATTTTTTTTTAATATCAGTCTATTATTTTTTGTAATTGTGATTAAAACCATTTAAAATGGATACTTATAACACGAATCAGAAGTAGTAAAGTTAAATGTAACAAAAACAACATTATGAAGTACCTTCAAATTAAAATAAGACAAGTGCCCACTTGATGTCATTCTTGACTAGAAATATTGTCAACACTTCAAGGAACCCATAATTTAACAATTACAAATTGTCATAATCAGTAAACAAAAGTTATTAGTTAGTTTAACTAAATGGGTGGCTTTTATATTTCCAAGTAGTTTACACTCATATAATAATAACTGTAAGAGGTTTCCTTGATTTTTACATTTTATATACATTATTTTTGAAAAGACGTCATCCCAAGTCGAATATTTAAACCGTAAGATTAAGTACAAGAAAATTTCATAAAATTTCAGGTAAAACAATGATTACAGTTTGAAAATTCAAGTAAAAAATACATTTCGAAAATTAAAAAACTTTTGAATACAATAATTTTGAAAATATATTGTAAAATGAGCAGTAGAGATAAAATAATGAAAACAAAAATGTCATCGTACACGATTTCTAAAAAACAACAGGTGTTGATAAACCTTGTTCACCAACAAAGGACTTTCCATTTCCATTCAATACGGGTCAACAAACTGCATCCCCGATAAATGCTATCACAGCTCAGTAACCAACTATATCTATAGAGAAATTTATTGCGATTTGAACTTGATACGTCCATATTAGTGATATAAAGATATGTGCAGGTCTTCACTTATAATGTCTAATACTAAGTTGTTGATAAACAACAAGTACACACTTATAATTGAAGAAATAAGTTATATTGTATTTCCTGGTTCAGCAAGTTATTAAAGCAAAGGCAAGTTTTATGAGCATCTTGAGTACTCATAACGAATAGATTCATAGTAAGACATTTTGGAGGAACGGGGACACGTCTCTCCAAAACTAGGGGAGAGGATAACGATTGATGTTAGGAAGATGTATATACGCTGAACGGAGAAGAGAGAATTCTCTCAACAAAGTATTGAGAATAAACTTATATATTTAATATTGAACTTCAAAACGAAATGTGAAGGTTAATTTTTCATTGTCAAAATATTTGCTGTGGAGGAAAAGTGTAAATGTTCAATTTTATCTTACCTTGTGACTGGATAGAGTTGGCTGAACTTTTGACATATGTGCAGACTGCAAGAGTTCTCCAGATGGCAGTTTAAAGGTTTTCCTATAAAGAAAACATAGTTTGAGTTGGCGAAAAATACTGAAAAGATGTGGTCAAAGGACATTCCTGGTGTAGCCGCGTATGAGTATTCAATAAGACGCCAAAGATAATGAAAAACCATATCGTGAGTCGCCACTTTCACAGGTTTCATAATCGAGAGAATGAGGTCACTGGATCCCAAAGATCTCTTGACTGTCGGAGGAGATCGGGATCAAGGGGGTTCTTGTGAATCTTGTTTTCCAAGTGCCCATGGCGGGAGATAATCTAACATCGGGTGACCTGTTTGTTCCCAATCCAACAAAACATTATCATAAAACACTAAGCGGTCACGTATTGTGTGGTTAACAATGGTTCACCACTTTCATAAAACCAAACTTAACACATCAGTGCACTGGCCTTCATTATTGATAGCACTTAGATAAATAGCGGGTCTAGGACTTATAACATAAATTGTAATTCAGTTGGATATTATTGTTATCGTAACTCGGGTAATGTCTTAGTTTTATTCCATAACTGTATGTTAATAATAATTCCCGTCATAATACAACACCAGCTGACCCACACCATTTGACTGCGTCTTTTTAAAGGAATAAATATTTGCCGCTTTTGCATAACACAAACAGGAAAAAAAAAAGAAAAATAAACTGCGAGAGACAGTGAGAAGTACAAGTTAATGCCATAATTGTCTTTTTCATTCTCATTCAAAAAACATTCGATATTTTATTTTTATGCAGAAATTATATAGTAAAGAACAACAAGTCGAATCTGTGACGTCAGAAGTCATAAAAAGGTCGTTATAGTCTATCGAATCTAAGAGGTAAAGAATTAGTTCTGACGGATTAAAAAATAGAGAGGGTGTCAAGGAAATCGATTACTACAATATACAATATATTCTCGATAACATTTCACAGTACTTACAAATCGAGTTCAATTTCACAGATTTATGAACCCGATATGTAGAACATGCTAGAGTAGATAGATTTTACACATTGCGAAAACAAATAAAGCGAATTCGGCTAGTAAAGGAAAAAACTTATTTTCATTCTGCGTTTTTAATGACAATTCTATATAAACTGTGACTCATATATTATGTAATATATATAAGCTTGATAGACTAGTCTTTATTAAAGTCGATTATTCGTACATTTTAACGATTATAGATAAAAAAGTGCATTTGAAAAGTCACAACACTATGGTAAAGTATCGACGTAACTTTGAAATGACATCTAAAAAAAAACATCTATTGTATATTAGTATTTTTTGCTTTATTTTAAAGATTAACATTTAAATTTGCATATAAAGAGTCATAATCTTATTATAATATCAAAATAGCTTTATAATTCCATAGATTTACGGGAAAAAGATTGTGTTGTCTGCGCCTATACAAAGTTGTGTCATATGGAAAGGTATGAAACTTCAGATGGTACCTTTCAGACTAGAAGGACTTTTGTATAAAACTGAAAGTAAGTGAAAGTAACCTCTCAAAAACTTGTCATTTTTTTCAAATACGTAAGTATTGAGTTCTCGTTGTTGTTTTACCCCACGTCGATTATCAACTCATAAGCATTGTATACATAGTAGGTAGGGTTCCGAATAAAAAATGGCTAATCAAATAGATCAGGCAACTGATACGGTAAGGATGGATTCTCTTAGATTCGCGTATTTCTTATAACAGTTAAAAAAATTAAAACACTTTTACATCGTAACACAAACGCTAGTAACACTTAAACAGGCATACAGAAGTTTTTTGCAAGGAAGTCAGATTGTCCTTATATTTATTACTTTTAATAGTCAATTTAATTATATACTTAGTCTGGCCATAAATACTGTTACACTTAATTATAAAAAAATATTACATTTGAATTTCGAATCTGTCATTTTTATACGATTGTTCATTGTGTTTTCTCATTTTGGCGCCAATACATTGTAAAATATTTTGCGATATTAAAATGGTGTGGGGTGATAAAGAGAACCGAATCGCTGTGATAGCATTACACAAAGTAGGTATGGAGCCAAATGCAATTTTTAAAACTCTCCATACACTTGGTATTAGTAAAATGTTTGTGTACCGGGCTATTAATAGGTACAATGAGACCTCCTCTGTTTGTGACAGAAAAAGATCTGGCCGTCCACGTAGTGTTCGTACGAAAAAGGTGGTCAAAGCAGTAAGGGAAAGAATTCGAAGAAATCCTGTCCGAAAGCAAAAGATTTTATCTCGGGAAATGAAGATAGCACCTAGAACCATGTCGCGTATTTTAAAAGATGACTTAGGACTTGCAGCCTATAAGAGACGCACTGGCCATTTCTTAACTGATAATTTAAAGAAGAATAGGGTGGTAAAATCGAAACAACTACTGAAGCGGTACGCAAAGGGAGGTCACAGAAAAATTTTGTTTACGGATGAGAAAATTTTTACAATTGAGCAACATTTTAACAAACAAAATGACCGTATTTATGCTCAAAGCTCTAAGGAAGCTTCCCAATTAGTCGACAGAGTGCAACGTGGACATTATCCGACTTCAGTGATGGTTTGGTGGGGTGTTAGCTATGAAGGAGTGACTGAGCCATATTTTTGTGAAAAAGGTATCAAAACATCGGCACAAGTGTATCAAGATACCATTCTTGAGAAGGTAGTTAAGCCCCTTAACATCACCATGTTCAATAACCAAGTATGGTCCTTCCAGCAAGACTCGGCGCCGGGTCATAAAGCTCGGTCCACGCAGTCTTGGTTGGAATCGAACGTTTCGGACTTCATCAGAGCTGAAGACTGGCCGTCGTCTAGTCCCGATCTTAATCCGCTGGATTATGATTTGTGGTCAGTTTTAGAGAGTACAGCTTGCTCTAAACGCCATGATAATTTGGAGTCCCTAAAACAATCTATACGATTGGCAGTGAAGAATTTTCCCATGGAAAGAGTGCGTGCTTCTATTGATAACTGGCCTCATCGTTTAAAGGACTGTATTGCAGCCAATGGAGACCACTTCGAATAAGCTTTTTATATTTTTAATTGTTTTATATTTATGTATTAAACTGACACACTGTAAAAGTAATAAATGTTATTTGCAGTTAACAATTTTCTTTTTTCTTTATTACAATATTTATGGCAAGACTAGGTATACGTACAGTAATTAACGAAATGAATAGGTCACGTCGGTTTAATTACAGAATTGCGATGCTTTTAGTATGTGACGATGTATCGTCACACACTAGAAGTACTGCATAATGGATTAATTATATCGACAAAGGAATCAATTTACATGGTCCGGGCAGAGTTTTTGTTGAACTTATTTGAACAATGCTCAATAAATAATGTGTCGTTATAGTAGGTAGCCGAACCACAGTTTAGGCAGACAGCATTCAAAATATTTGATTCCGAATATTGTAGGTAACTACTCATTGACCGTTTACGTTCGTTATAAAAGTAAATATAAGTTTTATAGTATGACTGTTCATTAAAATTATATGAAATTAAAAGTGTGAAATGAACTTCTCTTTACGTGTGTGTTTTGAATATCTCATTGTAAATGGAATAATAACAAGTACTTTCAAGGTCTCTAGAACTCTTCGGCAAGTTAGACATATAGCAAAAAGTGTATAAAAAAACAATAAGTGTTACTTTTAACAAAAAACATAACATTTCAATGGTTTTATCAATAAAATTTGGCAGACCTAACATAATAAAAGTACCTAAGTCAAAATCTGAACATATTTTGCTAAGTGCGGTCTATACGTAGCATAGAGTACCTGTACCTTGAGCACGAAAAATTATAGTATTCGTATCATAAACGATTTGAGTCCTCAATGCGATTACGATAGACGGCAGCACGAAACACTAACGGCAGGGTGTCCAGACGACGATACGATTACGTTAGTGACGTCATCTTAACATAGGTATAGACGAGTCCTTGAGAACCAATTGAATACATATTTTGTTGAAGGAAATAGGTTCAAAAACTTAATGAAACAGTGTAATTTTTAGTATTTACGGTTAAACTATTTATTTGTTGGGCATTAAAACAAATGTAGTTAAATAAACACGGAAAAAATCCTAAATAAGGTATGGGATATT
Organism: Hypercompe scribonia; assembly: GCA_949316085.1. Lineage (NCBI taxonomy): Eukaryota > Metazoa > Arthropoda > Insecta > Lepidoptera > Erebidae > Hypercompe > Hypercompe scribonia. The sequence continues at coordinate 7,991,633 of OX438981.1, read as the reverse complement.
CTAAAATGCAATTTTTTGCAGACTTAAAATAATTATTGACAAGGTATCAAGTCTATAATCGACTTTTTGGTTTTAGCACATTACGATTCGACTTGACATAACGTCTTACATTATCAAGGTCGAGTTTGTTTCTATAATGTTTACAAACTTTTGTAACCTTAAGAAACATCATTAAGAAATATTAATTGTATTTCGTCTTGTTTTATTTTAGTGTCTTTAAACAAATCGTTTACAATACTTACAATACAATGAAACATGTGTGTTAATAAAATTTATTAGATATTTATTTTACCAACCAAAATATTTCAGAAATTTTTTTTTTTAATTATGACTGAATCCGTTACAATGCTAATGCTTATCATTTGAACATTCAGTGCGAAATGTTGTCTATAATCGGAAAAGTGTTCTAATACATGTGAACAAATTATATTTCGTAAGGTATGTTTTGTCTATGGACAAAGGTATATAAAGTTAATATTACGCTAAATATAAAATATTCATAATAGCTTATTTTAATTACTTTTATTCCTGTTCCCGGTATTTGGAAATTCATTATTATAGTTTAAAAAGAAAAATGTTGTTTATGTATAAATTTAGGCGAATAAACATTCGACAAAGTCGATAGAAAATTTATATTACGTATGCTAAAATTACGTTCGTGCTCTCAAATTTGTTTAGTGTTACATATCGAGTACTTGCAGATACGTTTGCGATTCGAAAGTTAATTCAAATCGTTCGTGCTGCCAAAATTAATTCCTTTTATGCACGACAGGGGCGCTGTACACATCTCATACAAATTTTGTCGATGACGATACGAAAATTTTTTCGAAAGTTGTTCGTGCTCAAGACTGTTCTAGCCATGGCTAGTTACGATGAAGATAGAAAACTGCAAGCAGTGAGGTAAGTTTTGCTAAAAATTTTACGTAACTAGCATACTGCATATAGAAACAAAAATATAAGAGACTTTTGAACTCCTGCGTATGACTCAGTTGTTTCTGAGTAATATTATGTAAATATAACAAATATTCCAATAGCAGTAATTAACATTGTTGTCATAATAAATCACTTATCAGTTTAAGTTGCTCATAAGCACTTCAATTTGTTTATATTTTAAATCAGATCGGAACATGTACATACATAAATTGAATTGTCCTTGGGCATCACTCGCAAATCAATTTAACCGGTAAAGAGAAAGTAACGTAGATGCGGTTGTAGTTCGTAAAGTTCGGATACATCTACTCATGCAGGATTTTTTAAATTATGTCATTTATCTAAATTTCAAATAGACGTCAAGTAAGAAGTAGAATTAGCAGATTGTCAAGCGCGCACGCTATGTAAGAGCAATTGTACCTATAAGCAGTTAGGTTTTAAGGACTTTTTAATTAATCCGAGCAATTTCAAAACAGTGCAATGCTATCTTATGTATATTTAAGAGAGGGTTAGAATATATGATTTTGTACTTAGTGTCGTGTGTAGTTCTTGCGTCTCATTATTGTTAGACGTTGACTTGAAGCACACAAAAGATTTCAGGAGTTAACTATTTGGGAGTTGTTAAATATTTGTTAAAAACTCACCTTAATTTATATTAATCTGCATTTAATTGTTTTTCGAAGTGCTATCAAAGAAGTCTAGAGCAAGTAAAGCCTTAACAGTTTACATGATTGATTTTAAAGTAGCTCTTACCATTTTCATCTTCGGTCGGTGGATTAATAGGAGACCAGGTGACTCCATGGTCGAAAGTTATAAGAGAGATGAGGTGTTCTGGTCCAATGTTATTGACGTGCGCTTTAGAGTCAACTCGTGACGCTATATAAATACCCTTCAGTCCTTCCACACGATAAAGGTCAGTGAACGAGTCTTCGGTGACATCTCTGAAAGTTGCATATATGCTTACACAAATGTGTATCAACACAGATTTCCTAATTTAGAGATCATGATTTTTATAAAGAGACAATTCGCTCGAACTAGAACATCAATGACATTGTGCGTAGCTGACATTCTAGTTCTAAAAATAAAATAGTTTTGCCAACCACAATTTTTTGTACTCTTTGAGAAGTGCAAAATCATTTTCCTTAAATACTTGCAACAAATGTATTTTACAGCAATCAAACGTCAGTGTTATACAATTTTTTACATGCCATCTTAATCGTTGTTTACTAGTGCGCAAATGGATTTCGCTATTTACAAGTTACATCAAATGGTCTCAGCAGCATGTGCGCAAAATTTAAAAATATAAAAAAAATCTTCTGTGAGTAGTAAAAAGCAGTGAATTATCCTCATATTGTATGCATTATACATGCATGAAATATTTGTCAAAGAGAACATACTACTTATACAGGTGTGGGAGCACTTAGCCACTGTAAGTGACATTACAATAAAAGAGTTAAAACTTGTACTCATACCTACCATTTGCAACAGTGTTATAAAATATCTTTTAAAAAAGGAATTCCAAAAATACTTACTCTAACCAGCTGTCCTTCCAATTGGAATCAGGGAAGTAACACAATATCTGTTCCATACTTATTACAAAGTTATATTGAGTATAATTGTTGCTTATCTCCGACACATATAGGTTAGCAAGAGACTCGGTGTGCATGACTGAGACAAATATACGTTGATCTGTGACATCTGCTATGTGGAACTTTCGGAGATCTAGCTCCGTCTGGAACTCTGCTTTGTAGAATGGACCGCGTTGGTGTGAGATGTATAGGTGAAGAGTGTTTTTCTGAAAGAATATTTTGTGATTAATGACTTTAATTACCATTTTTTTTCATTTTCTCGTTATTTCTAAGAAAGTCTTACAATGGAGCAATCGTTTGGACCTCTACCCACCGGCCAAGTACAGTTTCGGTTCAAGTTAATTAAATTATAAGACTTAAAAATAGTTTATTTTATTTTATTAGTTTATTAGGCCAGTCTTTATGTGACTGAGTGTTCTTTAACTGATATGGATTGCCGCCTCTATGACTCGTAATTATAAATATTCTGAATATTAATGTCTATACATTCATTTTTGGTGTTCAAGAAGTTTAATGTCTTTTAGAAATTTTTGTTAAACGGTAAATTATAACCCAAAATATTAATTTTAGGTATTAAATAACAATAATTTTATATATCATTAAGCCCATATTTCGGCGCCTGAAAAAAATACCTTAAAAATCTTTTATGAGGGGGTAAGAGGGGGCGAGCTTATAATGGTTGGTTCATGCCGATTCTGATGTTTTTTTTTTTTTGGTGTATTTAAATGGACTCAGATCGAATTAGGTGCCCTTGATAAGAGAGTCCATATGTTGCTAACTGAAATCCGAATGTACCACACACGGTTGTGAGATTGTATATCCCGCGAAAGTTAGGGGGTTATAGTCTACTAAATATTAAGATCCTACCCAATCGCGAGACAAACAGCCGAATACAATCTGAAAGAATATTTTTTACATACTGATCTGGGAGTACATCGCAATGTACTTGCAGTGGATACCGGTTTTACTCCGCTCGCTCTAGCTAAAGAGAATTGGTGCAAACCCGTAGTACTAAGTACTAATGATCGCAGGCAAGCATGGAAGGGCAAAGAACTTTATGGTCGCTTTTATCGCAACTTAAATGGATCTAACATAGACTATAAGGGATTTACATCTTGGTTACAGTACGCTGATTTATTCAGAGAGAGTGAAGGTTCTGTTTGTGTAATTATGGAGGAAGTTATCATGGCGAATAACTATCGAAAATATATCCTGAAAGGAATCCAGAGGAATCTGCCAGGTATGTTATTTGTTGTCATTAAATACCATCTTGTGAGTACAGAGGTGTCATACTACAGGCATGTGTCCGACTCAGTTCTCGAGAATGATCGTGCTACGTTGTATCGGGATCGTTCTATTACTACAGACAGGACTACAGTACAAAATATCATAGCTTTTGCCCGTGGCTTCACTCGCGTGGAATTTGGTATGCCACATTAAGTTTCTTAACTTTAAATAAATATATATTTTTTTCAAATACGGTACATAATCTTTATGTAATTTCAATGGTTTAGGCAGTGTACGCCAAGATAACTCTCAGAGGCTAGGTTTTTTCCAACTTAATTCACATGAATCAATGAAAATCATTACAGATTGTAGCTTATATGTTATTCCGTTGTATAACCTAAATTACTATAAAGTTTCATCCAAATCCGTCCAGTACTTTTTCGTGAAAGAGTAACAAACATCCTCACAAATTTTCGCATTTATTATATTAGTAGGATAGAAAACGCCCAAACTACGAAACAAATATTTACAGATCATACAAACAATTGGTCCGGCCCGGGAATCGAACCCGAGACCTCAAGTACAGCAGTCGCATACTCTACTGTGCCACCGAGGCAGTCTAATTAATTAGAACTTCATTTTTGAGTAAAATGAAAAGAGTTATCGAGATTCGATTGAAATAAGTGTTTACTTTGACGTATGACTCAAATATTAATCTGATTACATGACAACATTATACAGGTGTTGTTGCCTAGATATCTTATTAAAAACGTAAGGACTCTTATCAAGTAAGCGTACGTAATCAACAGTTGTTGGTTTCTGCGGTCATATCAACGGTCGTTTCGTTTCTGCATACACATGAACAACGATTTCTATGATTAAATCGGTTTATGTTTGAACAAATGTTACATATGTTTACAATGTATATATTTAATAAAATTGCAAAAGGTCGATGTCTGTACATTAAACACATAAAAAAACGAATGAAGGAGTATTTATTCAAGTAACAGAACTCAAAGTAATACTTTTAAGAATTTTTGTTTGTGCACGCTAATCTCAAAAGTGACTTAGCCGATTTAGAAACGGTTATCCTTATGTATTGTGGTTAACTTCACTTAACATTGAGCGTTTTACCTCAATCAGTTGATAAATAAAAAAGGTTATATCAATTTAGGGATAACGGGCATATACGAGGGCGGAACCTCAGGTAAATGTTAATAAACCACACCACGAAACGATGCGCCATCAACCTATCATCACCTCCCCCTTCTGAGCAATGTCTATAATTATAATTATGCCGAACATTATCGTAAAAAAACAGATATCATACTGTAATTGTCAATCACTCATTCATTCATTATCGTACAAAACACGCATCGCTTTGAAAAACCAGAAAAACGTACGTGTTAAAGCTATCAAATTAGTATTTTAACAGTCAACGTAAAATTGCAGAGCAAAGAAATACTTGAAGTCTATCAAATTTATTAGCTAAATCCCTAAAAATCAAAGAATTTTAGTTAACCGTGATTACTTTGTGTAAGGGTGAGGGTTAAGGCAGCAGTAGTACTTCGTTTCTTTTCTTTAGGTCAGACATTTGTGTACATCTTATATATATGGCATTTGTGCCAAAGACCAAAAAGTTTTATCAAGGTAGGTGGTTTGTTATCAAAGGTTAAGCCTCGTCATGAGTACTACATTGTGTACACTACTACATTATATATGCAGTTACCTTTTCTGAGAAATACAACAAGGGTACCACACAAAAAATATATACAGCTCATGGATATTTTATATCTGTAGTGCTGTACTTTTATGTAGAAGCTAACATCTGCTTTTGGCATGTCGTAATTTTTGTAACAATGCATAAAATGTGAGCAATATTTGTGACAATAATAACGTGGGTTATTGAGTCCTTTGTAATACACTTGGTAATTGTGCGATCACTTGATCAATGTACATATCTTCAACACAACAGACAACAAAATGATGTAAAATATGTATGAATCATTTTATTACTAATGAATCATAATAGCGTTAGTAACTTTTGTACCTACTGTTATAAGTACATATTACTGCAAGTCTATATATATAAAAGAAAGTGGTATTAGTTACACCACTTATAACTCAAGAACGGCTGAACGGATTTAGCTGAAAATTGGTGGGGAGGTAGCTTAGAACCAGGAGACGGACATAGGGTACTTTTTATCCCGTTCGACCGCGTTTCAGTCCAAAATAAAAAATCTGCTTATTTATTGCCTCTAAGGCGGAACAGAGTTCGCGGGGTAAGCTAGTCTCACATAAAATTTATATTATATTTTTGTAATTCTACGAGTACATCTCATAAGTTAGCTCCTCGAGATACCAATATCGGGTCTCATATTAACAATTTAAAAAATGTTAATTTACGCTGGTCCAAACCAATGCAAATCAAAAGAGACATTCATAGAATAGTAAATTACTTATAAGTAGATTGATTAATATATAATTATAGTTTTAATTATTTAAATATGTAAATTCATTATTTTTGATAATGACATAATTAAAGCTACTCAAAATATTCACAAAAATGTCTAGATACGTATCGAATCGTAGTTTAACATCAATAAATGAATTCCGAGTGATAAGAAAGATAAATACAATGTGTTGAAAATAAAATGATTTAATTATGATATAAATAGTTCCCTCTTGTCTGTTTAAAATATGAATTTAGGTGGTAATACACTACCGATACTACTGTCTACCGATGACACATACAACAAGTAATACGTAAACATAATATCGGATTCATACCCGAAATATTAGATATATGAAACCAATATTATTCTCCGGACACGGCATAATGTAACATGATAAAGTAGTGTGTGTGTATTTTATCATTAGGTTAAAAGATTGGTTGTTTACGTGTACTCTTCGAAAGTCGATTTGACAAACGAGTCTGACTCGATAAAACGCCATGAACTACGTGTGCTGTAAGAGAAAATTGTGATAAACATTTATGGATTATGCAAGATCCTTGTGTGGCCATTAAAGAATTTTTCAAAATATTTAAAGTTTTAAAAATAACAGCAACAGTCTATTATTAGCGGAATTTAGTGTTTTTTATCCTTGAAATTTTATCAAATAGCACTATTCGTTCCTTATACATTTCATTAACACATAATTTAGTAATATTTATTGTATTTGTTTTGTGCGGAATTTTGTATTTTAAATGTAGGTGTATTTTTATATTTTAAGTTTTTTGTATATGTACAATTATAACAATTTTATTAAAAAGCTAGAAGATAGTCCAAATAACATTGTTATTGTTGTTGAAATAGTTAAGTAGGTTCATAAACACACTTTGTTTGCTTGAGTGTATATAATGTTTTCCATATTTTAAAATACAAATTACCCTACAGGAAATATTTCTGTTTCGCGGAGAACTTTATTTAAGACTTTAGCTCTGAATAGCTACTAACGGTTTATACAAACGTTTGTATTAACCAAGAATTACTTCTACAGAAATCAGATCCATAACACTCGGCCCACGGTATTTGTGAGGCATGCGTTTTACAAAGGTAAATTACTGCATAGTGATTTTTAAGTTTTCAGCTGATATAAAACTAAAAAACACTACAATAGTCGGAGTATAAACTCTAATGCGGCAATGAAGAACTCGAAAGACTCTTAAACATAATTGAATACTGTGACATTATTTTAGAATGTAATCTCCCAAACTAAACGGTTCAGCTCTTCCTTCCTGTGCAAATCAGTTAAAATCTGAAACTCACTACCAGCGCACGTGTTTTCCTCCCACTATGATCCCGACGAGTCTATTAAGCGGGACGTGTAGAAGCATCTTACTAGGTCGCCATAGCATGGGTCACTATACTGCGTTGTTTGAATTCACAATGAGTATGGCAACCACCACTCTTGGATTCTATTCATGCTTTCCATCAGGCATAGTAGAGTTACTTTGGTATATACTGGTATATCCAAAAAAATACTTTCTTAAATGTCAAAAGACCCTTATCTTGCGCGAAAAGCTAGGTACTTAATAAACAAAGGCACTTATGTGATAAGTGAAATGAAAAAGCCCTCTTTGTTACTATATTGCGTCACAAAGGACTTGTTAACGTTTGAAATTTTGAACTACTTCTATCCTTACACTGATATTACTAAAATGTATTGTTTGTAATGCACAAAAAAACATACAGTAAGTGACATAAACAATGAAATCATTGGGTACAAATTTTATATTACGATGTATGATTTTGTGAATTGGTAGATAGTTTGAGAAATTTGGACTATCCGCCTGTTGACAGTTCAAATTACAGGTGTGCAACTCTGAGGTGCTCGACCGATTTGATAGTGCACTTAAAATCCATCTGAATACGCAATATTCTTGTTAAGTTGATTTCTGTATGCTATTAAAACTCAAAAACTATTGCATCAACTTTGACACGAAATACAGACACGCTTCTAAGATTGTTTTTAATTTTTTTTTGTGCCATATACATTGTAAGTGTAATATACATTGTAAGTGTTAAATACCCTTAAATAATACAATAAAAAATTATAACGTAAGATTGTAGAAGTGCTTTTCACAATAGGGAATTATTTTTGATGACTTAAGCTTATCGCATAAAAAATACGCTATTGTTGAATGAATAATTCATGAGTTGAGAATAATTTGCATATAGAGTAATATTTTGTATAAAACAAAATTATGTAAGAATAATCAAGCAAGTATTGTATTAACGTTCAAATGTATCAAATATCATGCGATTATGTTGAAGCGTTCTTGAACGCTCACATAAACTTGTAAAGACGAACTAAAAGCAATGACCCAGTTTGCAAATTCGTAATCATAAAAACTAACCGGTTAAAAACTAGCATGTTATGCTATAGTCATAATAATAATGGACTATGTAACACATAGAAAGTGAAGGGGTAAAATAGATTATTTAGTCCTATGTATGCTGCCAGCACCAGTTGGGCGGTGAGCACTTTGTAAATTAAATTGAGAAAACTTTAAAAAGTGAAGGTAGGTGTGAATGAAATGTATCACAATTTTGTTTAAAGAAATCGGTACGAGACTGTCGCTTATCATCATTTGCGTGCAGCCGAAGTCGTGTGAGCCTGTACTACGGTAACCAGACAGCTGATAAACATACACATATCTAAATACATACATACTATAAACAAAATACACCCAGACGCAAAACAAATGATCGTACTCTTCACACAAATCCACGAACACCGGTTTAATAGTCAGGGTCACTAACCACTAGAAAACGGACCCATCGTATACCAAAGAAAGAATAAATACATATATTCTTTCTTTTGTATACGGCGCTATAGATTTCGAAGTAGCAATGTAATCTTTCTTGTAATCTTGAGCATGAATTATCATATCAACGGAGGTGATTTGGGTAATTGTACGATCAGTCGAGACGTGAAGAAGCAAGGAGGACAATTTGCCACGTAGGTATTATTCGCTTGACAAGGCACTTCCTTTGTATACAACAATGCATATAGAAGGGTAGGGTAGCACGATGTCGCAATGTGTGGCACTTAGCGGTAACTCCATTAAACTGAATTTTTATGAATGGTTATTAGTGTCGGTAATTTATGTATAAAAATCTATGTAAACACTAAACAGTAACTGAGTTATTGAGGTCATCAGGAAAAACCTAAAGATAGAAAAGGTAGTTTTTCTTTAGTTACTTACATTCTATGTTAACCTTGATATAAAATAGGTCGTAAAGGATACTTCTTATTTCGAGGTTAATTCTAATATCCCTTTTTTTTCCTTTAAACTTCGTAAGCTTAGTGAAGCATGTATCTAGATAATGTGTGATAAGCAAAGGCCTCGTCAAGAGCTATATATAACACTATTTGCAAAAAAAAAACGTCTTATTAACTTAAGCTAAAAGTGACGACCGCTCCCCGTTTTTCCTAGAAACCAGAACATCTGTTTAGTGTAAAGCTAGTGAATCACTTGTATCGGACATGTATCTTACTACAAACAAGATATTGGAAGTCAATATTGAAAACAAATCTAGACAGGAACATAAATATGTTTCTGAATTATTAGCAGACAACAGATAAGCAATACGGAGTTGTTCGGTAGGTATATGTTAATTATAAACGTCACGAAGTTATTCGACTGATAACATAACGTTGAACTACCTACTCGATGTTAAATGGGAATAAACAAATTTTAGACAAAGTAAAACTTCAAGCGTTCTAGGTAGGCGTGCGTTTTAGGTACAAGATCGGCGGATTTTACGAACTGTAGAGAACAAAATCTTTATCTCGAAGGAAACACAGGGCTTTGATGGATCTAAATGTCAGAAACAGTAATGACAGTCTAATATTTTGGAGTCTGTGCTGTCAAAATGCAGAAAACGCACTTATTACTTTTGACTGTCATCGATCATCATGCCATCAACTTCGAGGTCATTGACCTATCTAAACTAGACAAGGTGAGTTTATATAACAATATCTAGTTTTTGTACACATCACCGTCGGCAACATTGCAGTCCGTGTTTTTGAGTCAAGTTAGAAAGAGATAGTATAATTCATTACGTTGTTTTTGTTTTCAGACTAATCTTGGCAACAACGACTATTGTTTGATAAGTAACGTATCGTATTAAATACAACATATTTTGTATGTTTCCTGTGGTCGACGATCGGTATGAAGAATATAACTTATAAAATGCATTTGAATGCATACTGGATTGACATTTATATGTGCTCACATTGTGTTAATCGCAATTAAGAAAATCAAAATTGTTACATTGAAAGGTACTTATTTTCAATAATAACAAATTTATCTACAGTTTAGAGATAGTAAACAGTACGTAATGTTCAGATAATTTAATCCCTAAGTATACCACTGTTAGATAAGTGTAATTTGTTTGTTTTTTATGGAACAGAGGGTAAATAAACATACATGTAAGTGGTTACCACTGTCGAACGCCTGCTATTTCAAAGGCATCGTCAATATTACGAGCCTATCAGTGCCCTCCTCCAAAATTAAAGGGAATCTCATTCAATGAAGTGTATCATTAATTGCGGCTATCGGTAAGGTCGTGGCATGACTACGCTCCCATGATTTAATGTTGATGTAATTGTTTATGAGTATATGCTGCTTAACAAGATACCTACTGTAGTACAGACTTTAGAACATTTTTATAAAGTTAATTACACTCTATGGTAATCTATGATCCTTATTGTTGGGTGATATATACAAATTTTCATTGGAATGGTTTTACATTTTCTTAACAAATCAACCTATCGTCTGCTGAACGAAGGTCTCCTAAAGAGCGCCAACGATTTAAAGTGGCTGGCAGCTAATGTATGCGATTTCCCGAGACAATATATTTTTTACTAAACAAACTATATTCTAAGTACATTATTTTAAAAAATTACTTAGCGATAATATTATCAGGTGATAATTGACGCACATGCTTTGTGTACGATGATACTCACACCAAATAATAAGAATTTTATTAGCTTACAGACATTTTCGTCTGGGATAAACATCATTTAATTGACCTCACAAAGGTAAGTGATTGATTGGTGAGCAACTACGGAATTGAGTGCATTGTACTCAAGATTTCTTTATCATTCTTTGTTACAGTGTTTGATGAAATAAATGTTTTGATAAAAGCTTTAAAATGATGAGATAACAAGAAGAAAGCAAAATAACAAGAACAAAACAATGTCGCTTTTCGATATCAATATTTTTGTATCTTTATCAAACTCTAGCTAACTCGTGCAATTTCATTTATGTCTTTCAAAAGGATTATATTTTGTGTGTTTTTTGTAACATTTTTCATTGGTGCTCGGCTCGTATTAGTCGTACCGTGATCTCATATGACCTTTAACCTTCCTCTCTTAATAGACTTTTCAATTCAATTTTTCAATTCGTTCCAGTCGCTGCTGAGATTAGCGTCAACCAAGTAAACAAACTCTTTAGTATTATAATATTAGTAGAAATTTTATAAGTGATAAAACTTACCTCTTTTGATTGTTTAGTAGCAAACATAAAGTCTCCTTTAATCTGAAAATCTTTGGCTTCTTCGAAGAGTATATTGGCGTTAACTAAATCTGTAGGATCACTTGCACTGAGCACTGTACTAGTGCCGTCTGGCTTCCAACGTTCCATGTAGAAAGTCTTAGGGAATCCTGGCGCCGATGACCAGAAGAACGTTTTTACATAGCTCTGGATCATTTTGAAAGTTTTGCCGCCGTCCAAGGTTAGATATAGCTAGAAATATGAAAAATATGTTAACAAATACATGTTAAAATGAGACAATTAGATTAGCTTTAATTAATGAGGTTTGTGTGCTTCATTTCTTAATTTTTGTATTCATAGTCAATCAAAGTGTCTCTACTCTGCCAAATTGAAAGCATGAAGACAATAATTACTAATATTGAGTTTATAATAAATTGTCGCTAAACCACACCAACAACAAAACCTACAAAACAATTGGTAACCGTGCTCAACATTCAGTGGAGCTGATTTATCGTCACGTTTTGAACAGTTGTAAGAAATTCTAGTAAAAATCAAATATTAAATCGTAAAAACATTTTTTCGCTTGTAAGTCAAAATGTTACATTACACAATTTGATTGTAGGTTTCACAACTTGAGCGCTCGGACGATAAACTAGCTTATATTCTCCTATTGGGAACAGACATCAAATCGCTAGAAACTTCTCGAACAAGTAGTGACCGACATGATTGTTTATATCCCTTCAGTTATATCTACGTCTTACTATTAACTCTTAGTAACATTTGTGCTGGAGCACGGCCTTGATTTTCTAACAACGAAACAAAGGGCATTATAAAACGAGGGGATTAATAATATAGAAATAAATCTTATTAGACATCAGTGTAACTTTGCGTAAAGTCGATACACAAAAGAAGATAGTGGCATTATGGTTAAAAATGATGTCTCAAAAGTAGCCTATAAAGTCATTTTTTATATGGTACTTTTTCGAATTTTTCATTGTGCCAACACAGTACAGACTGCAAGTCATTTCAACGTCAGGGTAAAGGCTTTTTTTTTCTTGACTAAATGGAAAACTGCAGGAACCGAGAGTATAAAACTATACACCACCTCGATAGTCGGTTTCAGGCATCCTACTCTGAAGAGGGCCCTGACCATATAATTTCAAGTCTCCTCGGCTGGTATCGTCGCCAATATTTTCTAGGTTATGGATCACTCCTCTCCCAGTTCAGTTCAGCGGTCTCTTTCTGGAGCATTACAACTACACAGAAAGAGACCACTGCGCCCCAGCCCTCTTCACCCGCCAGCATGGCAGCAATGGTTGCTGGCGAGGACAGCTCTTGTCCAATTCGGCCGACTAAGACTTCGAGTTCAGACGCCCACTGAGCGTGGGAAGAAGTTCGTCGCTCTAGTCAGTCAGATGGGCGATTGGGATAGATGGGGATCCGCGTGATGCATAAGGTACTAATATTGCTCATATATAGCCATACTTATCATTTCAAGTAATTAAATCTGTACTTATTATGAAAAACTTGTTTTTTTATACAAGACGAGGGTCTTCATAATTACGGTTTTAAATAGATTTCATATGTTATATAATTTTGTTGAAACTTGATTGAACTTGAAGAGGTAAGTTTGCCATTGAACAGCTGGAACGTATTAAGAGTATTTGTTCTCAGGTGATTTATATCCTTATTTAGCTGCAACAATTGGTTCACTTGCATAATACATAATGTTACTTACTTTTCTATCACTATCAATTTTGTCCAAAATCACGAATTTATCAGGGAATTCGTCGTCAAAAGCCAACTCACTAGGATGGAACGTCAGGTCGGATCTATGGATATTTCGGCCATGGTCGCTCGTGTAGAACAACTTCTTGTTTTCGGAGTCAACGAAAACGCACTGTGAAAAAAGAAACACTTCATTATGACGAAACACAAAATGCATTTAGAAAGCCTAGAATTGCGCTGTTACTTCGGCGATAGGGTTTTGCTATTAATCTACTTGAACACTTTGATTTTCCTAATTTACTTTCGATTTTGCTGTGGGTGCGATTGAAGCTGCGTAAAATGTGCACTCCGTGTTTTATTTCAATAATAATAGCGTCTCAATTCAATCCGAATAAGATCAATAACTAATAAAGAATTAAAATTAATCCTTAAAACAAATTCACAACTACGAGGAAATAATTAAAAATTAGGTACTATTTTGTATGTCATTTTTTTAAGTGTTTTTGACAAAGAGGAAGACTTCGTGCTATAAAAATTACTCATACCATTACCGTCCAGGAAACAATGACATCTCACTAATCGGATTTAAATTCCCATACGTTATAGTTCAACGGAAACGACTAATATGTATTTAGTTATTATGATAAACGGGAACTTATTTGGAAATGTATAAAGTTGCTTGCCCTTACACTACTACACTGATGGTAGATCGATGAGGCGTAGATATTTTTAGGAACACTAGAAAGTACTAACTACAAAGTTATATAAATCTGGATATTCTTAACTTAACTGTTAACCGATATTACGGTTCATTACCTTTTTTAATACATACTATATTATGTTCGTTCAGGACATATTTTAGGGCCCCAAAATAAAAGACAAGGCAAAGAGACATACTAAGCTATTTCGATATATGGTACACAGTATGAAAACAATTATAGAATGAATATTAGTGCTGGTTTAGTTAGGTCAAGCTAATGTAAGGCGTGGACAAAGTTCGATCAATATCGGCGCTATTTACAAACCACAAAATGAGTCTACGCTCACCGGTTATCTCTATAGACATACACAAATACATAAACTTAGGTGAATAAATGGGCGGCGATATGTTTAGATGGTGTGGCACAACAAATGTGTGGCAGTCACCTTGGGATTCACTTTCCAAAAAAAAAAAAAGTAAAATAAGCAAGCGAAAAATCGTTAAACTTAAGCAAAACACAAAAATGAACCTCTACATAGTGGTTCTCAATTTTATTTAGCATCTACCAAAGTTCAATGTACTTTCACCTCTTTGTCACAGACAAATAAACTTTGTCAGTGTTATGTACATATTGAGTCTACATCAACCGCTCGAATAAGCAGACATGTTTTTGTTTATCGACAAAATGTATAAGATAGATATATTTTTTTGACAAGTAATTAGATTTAAAATTAATAGAACATTAGATTTTAGTTCCAGGCTGCATTGTAGAATTAACTTCCAGCAGTTACCAACAGTTGTTTGTTACAGTTCGATTGTCAACATACGATCTTGGGGCCCTTATATTGGGGAAGTTAGCCGTTATTTGTCGCAGCGATGTTTCTGCGAAGGTCGCGAAAGTTCCTTTCAACAAATGCTAAAATTGCTCTTGCACAATGTCATCTATCCATCCTTGACAATAGCGACGTCAGCTACCTAGATCCCACCGAAGACCAACTAAATAAACTTGACGGCACCACAATCTCTGTGTTAGATTCATATTTGGATTACGCAAATATGATCCTATCTCAGAATATCATTCTAAACTCAAGTGGCTACCAATACGCTTTTGCTGGAATGTTCATATTCTTTCTCCGTTATACAGTATTCTCTTTTATCCTCACGCACCCTTTTATCTTAACGAATGCTTTCTTTTCTTATACGAGTATAATACTCATTATAAGGGCCTGAGGTCACCAGAGAATTTAAAACTAAAAATGCCAAAATATTCCTCAAAATACGGAAGTAAAGTAGCCTGTGTATATGTATGTGTATTTTTATGTTTAAGATGAATAGATATGTATGTATGTATGAATGTTATTTATACTAGTGTTATTTACAGTTTTGCGATTTATATTTTTTATTTAACTTTTTGTTTCTTCTTAAACAAAGAGTAGATTTTAGATTTGTGTGCCACAAACTATCCAAATTCGTAAATGCTTAATACCCGTGCAAAGGGTGTTTGTAAGAGATCGCTGTGAGCGATAAGGCTGCCGATTGCTACATTTACATAATTTGTAACTCATTTTTCTTTTGTTCCTATTGCTATATGGCATTGAAGATAAATTAAATAAATAAAAATAAATATTTCACTGCCAAAGTAGCTTCCGCTAAGTGTGTCATAAGCGAGAGTGATTCATGCATATTGTGTTTAATATGACCTAAAAAAAACTTTTGGCTTAACAATGTATCTGCGTTGTAAAAGAAATCTAACCCTGGATCAAGCACATTTATCCGTCCTCCACTACACCAACCCAACAGTATTAGGCGATTGTTGAAGAAGCCTCCGGCCCAGGAAGAAATATTTACCTAGCAAGGCAATAGTGACGCCGGATTAGATCCAGAAACGGATGTCTAGCTTTAATGCTTTTTTCACATCATGATACAGTATCTACAGGAAAACCAAGGCATAACGACCTCCCTCAATTCGAAGCCGTTCTTACAGAAAAACTAAAATCACAAAAATTAGCTCTTTGCCGATACATATATTAAGAATAGTACGAATAAGTTTGTTCGGTCGAACAATATAAGTACCCCAGTCATCTATCCCAGCGATAAGTCTCTATTCCAAAAAATAATTTTATCTGAAGAACAAAAACTTCATGTGAGTGACCTTAGGAAAGTGAGGATTGGGGGTGTTCTTATTAATACCAACACCAAAAGAGATATTGAAAAAATGAGGCAGGCAGGCCTCAAAGTTGAAGAACTTAACAAAAGTACTCTACGAATCGCTAGGTACACCCATGGTTCCGACTATAAATTAAGTGTTAGAATTTTTTTATGAACAAAACTTGGCAGACAAGTTTCCTAGCACTTTACTTGAGTCTTCATGGCTTAATTCCATGAAACTTATCCACAAATCAGATAAATAGAACCTTCTTACCTTTAAATATGTGTTTGAGGTTCTGACTCATATTAGATAAGCACCTAAAAAGCAAGGCAGAATTTACATAAACTGGACAGCTTGTCCTGACACGCTGGCGATCAGGTACTTTAACTATCAACAATTTGGGCATGTGCTAAAGCTCGAATACTCTGCTAAGGGATAAAATAACAAATCAAAATCACCCATTTATGCGACGTGCAAGAGGTTTAAACGGCAAAGTGATCACCAAACTAGTGATGCAACTCGCCCGGTATGGAAACATCGGGAGGACAATTAAATAAATTCTATGGACTATGAAGACGCCTAAGTACGTCAACAATTTGATAACTTAACCTGATATTTAATAATATGATTTGTTTTATATTGTACGTTAATTCTTAGTGACTAATCTGTTATTCTGTGACCCAGATAATTTTTCTGTGATTGAAGGTGGATATTGTGAAATCGGAGATTGTAGGCAATATATGCTGCAATTATTAACATTTTACTGATAAGAGTATAACTGAAGATATTTACAACAATTATTATTTAGTTAAATTTAATTATGCTGAAATAGAAAATGTATAAGAAATTTTACACGAGATTGAAATAACTGTTAAATATTATTGTTTTTAATTAGTTTTTCTACGCACACCATATAATATTATTATTTTTCGCCCGAGATTCAGGTTTGCCCTAGTTCAGACAGGCAGCGATTAAAATTTTTGAACTAAATTTTATTATATACTTTCATGTAACAAAGGAAAAATTCAAAGACATCTGAACAAATAAATATCCTTCCTTACCTTACGTTTCCTAGCGTTACCTAAAGATTAACGAACTTACTGCTTAAGATCTATTTTAAATAAAATGTACCTACACTGTATATTGGCAACCACATCAATTATTATTATTACTAAACAATCGCTGATTAACTATCGCCAGAGATATCTGGCGACTTCTGCTACTATGGTGAAAAGTATTGTTATGTAATGTTCTTAAAGAAAGATTGATTTTCCTTGTAAACGGTTACCATATCCTAAAAATGTTTGGCAAATCGTACTCCCGTTCTGATGACGACAGGAACTTTGAAAAATGTATCTACTGTGTAATTTTCTATTGAGACTACAGACTACCTACAACACTAAATCATGAGAACCCATACTAACAGTCTTGGGATAAATAAACAATGTTTGCAACATGTGCAGTGTAATGTTCTTATTTGGACCATGTGCACTTGTGTTATCGCCGGTTCCTATTTTCGACTAAATGTTCACAGAATGTTTTCAAATACGATTTAAATTTACACCTAGATCCTTTACATAACAGCAAAATAAAGAAGTTCAGAAATGTGAAATATTTAAATTGTTTAATCAAGTTTTTTTAAGAGTGACTGTACTGCCTGACGGAAGAGTAGTAGAGTTGTGGTCACCAAATTCGTTGCGAATACAGGCAATACAGCATGGTGACCTACATTATGGTGGCCTAGTGAGACGTTTTTTCACGCCCCGCTTGCGGACGTAAAAGGCATGACAATCGTCGTGGCGGTGTAAGACTCACACTCTTACTATAACTGTTACCCCTGCATCAATGGGCCTTCGGTTATTACTAATTTACTATAAAAATAGTAGAAACGCTACATATTACGGTTTCTAGTAGTGGACTCTGATGCTATGCTTAATCTAACATCTTCGTTTCCTGTAACCTACATCACACAACTTGAAGTAACAACGGATATTGGAGCAATGTAAGTTAGTATTTGTGTATTTTACACACGATAACGACTACGCACATTTAGATATTGGTTATAGTTTAAAATGTAAAGGAAACATAATTATATCTTTGTATGTTTTATAAATTATAAACATTTCGGACATTTAACACACACCGCCATCTAGTTTCAAACTAAGCAGCGCTTGTACTATGATAACTAGACTGACTGGTAGAATACTTTTATTTGTAAATACATATACAGGCTGACTGGTAAGATACCTTCAATATTTGAGGACGTGATAGTATGCGAACATATATCATGAAATAAAATAACATAAAAACGAAATATTAAATAACTTCTTAGTAAACTTCGTACACAGTACACCGAGAGTCCAGTATTTAACTGCGGAATACTTGGACACCGCGCGGCCGCACGTGTCGCGGAGCGCGCTATAAACACAAAATACATAGATACCTACACTGTACAGCTGTTGCCTACCTACATCGATACCGGCGGCGGCGAGCGGCGAGCTTAGGGAGTATAATATCCAAATTTCACTTATTTTTAGAGACATTTCGATAAAAAATAAGCACCTATTTTTTTTTATATCAAGTTAACGAGAATCGAGTACCGAGTACTCTCCATAAGTATTGAAGGTAACTCACCAGTCAGCCTTATGATCAATGTGTAACTGTGCTAAGCATTTGATGATATTGATCTCATATACGTCAATCGAAGAGTCATCGACTGGTGTATCAAATGCAATTTATTGAATCTAATTGCATTGTAATAAATGTGAAAGTATAGAGAGATGGATGGATGAATGTTTGTTACCCAATCGGAAATAAATAAAATTTAGTAGCCAAATAAATTGAGCTATTTTTTAATATTTGAGTACTACGGTCTACTTTTAACTATCGATATTTGATGTATTCACCATCAGTTGAACGAGTGTTTCTATTTGAGAAGTAAGTACTCGTTTTTCATTAAAAAACTTTTAACTCGAATCAAAAACTCGTTTACACTTATTCACTTTAAATACATTCACACAAAAAAAAACTTGTTTTATAACCGGTTCCGAAAAAAACCATTCATGAAATAGGGTGAGATTGTTAATGTGTGTGTAAAAGTTAAACACTGCTGCCCTTCATGTGATTACGAAAGAGATAACGACACCTTATAGGTTCTAATAAGGAGTCTGATTTATTTATTTTCCTGTTTTTTTATTCGTGGGCCGTTCGATTTGATGTCTAATCAGAAATCGAAAGACTCTGCATCTTTAATTTCGATTACTAACAAAATTGACCACTGATGCTAACAAAACCCTTTCTAATTTTTATCACTAGAGTAACGACTTTTTTTCTGATTCTAACTTGTTTAACTTATTTTCTGCAGCAACCAAGAACATCAACATTTTGGCCATTTTTATCTCAAAATAGATATCAATTTCACGATGGAGAAACAAAGAGGCGGAATCTCGAAGACGGAATTCTTCGGCAGACTACCTATGGTGCTTAGTCTTAGAGGTTTGAAGTAAAAAGAAACCTCTTTGTAATAAAATTATTGTAATACTACACTTTCCATTTTCTCTCGTTTATTTATTTGTAACTTGTAAGAATAAGTTAATTGGTTATCTTTAAAGTTAATAACAAGTTAATAATAAAAGGGTTATCGGAGTATAAAACAACACTACCAAATTTGATGTTCAATATTTGACAACAAACTTTGTTTAGAATTGTCATAAACTATTAATATCAATTAATATCTTTTCCTCTATTCATAAATGGTAATGTAATTAATTACTGAATAATTTAATTGATATCAGAACATTATTATGTATGAAAATATATGATAAGAGAAGAGTTGCAAATCTCTAATGCTGTTTTTCACAATTTAAAACAAATACCTACTAGTATGCAAACTGAATAGATTTTGGAGCTTAAATTATATACTTTTTTTTTGTAAATACATACATATTATACATAGAAAACACCCAAACTTCGAAACAAATCAATTAAAACTTAAACATACTTAAAGTTTATATCTAAACATTTTAAAATACAATATATGATTAGAATAGCATAAATAATTGATGTACTCACAAATTCTGGATACTTGCGGTGGTTAAAAAATTTATCCAAATGTGCATATCCACTGTTAGGATCATCACCCAGTCTGAAGCTCTCCGTCTTGTTGGTGAAATTCTTTCCATAGTCATAGGATATAAAGAGAGCTGAAGGTAAAGCAACTCCTTTATTTCTTGGTGAAGAATCTCTGGCTAGACAGATGATAATATTGGAACCTTCTCCTACCCAGTGCACCATCAGTTGCTGGTGGCTATCATTTAGGTGAGTTGTCTGTTGAAAAGTTTCTTTTTAATTGTTGTAAAATTGCTTTGAAAAAGTTTTTTAAATTGTTTAGCAGGAAATGTAAAAATGTTTACTATTTATTGTTTATAAGGCCATATAAGTGTCATAATATAATTTTGTAAACATTTAATTAAAATAATATCAATAATGTTAAAACAAATATCATATCAATATCAAATTTATGTTATGACCTTTACTTGGTAAGTTGTGAGTAACAAACAAACAGAAATTAACTTTTTGTGTGATACAATCCTATTAGATTCTTCTTTTTTTTAACAACAGCCACTTCAAAAATGTGTGTCGTGGTGCAGCTTATATATACACATGAAACGGATACAAAATACGCAGACTCAGAACATCAATTTGTGGACCACACAAACAGTTTTCCTGGGATTTGAACCCCCAACACTTAGTGCAGTAAAGAATTGTGTGGCGATCGTTTAAACCACTATGCCATCCATGTTTTAATTCTTGTTGTGTGTTCGAAAAATCCGTTTTATTGAATCATGTGGGTTTGAACATAAACAGAATTTCGATTGTTAATATTACCCTTTTCAAAAGTAGCCAAATCTATCGTCGGAATTAGATTTAAAATTAACAAAATGAAAATGCAGTCACAAAGTAAAATTGCGTCGAACTGTCAGCATCATAGTGCGTCCAAAATATAAATACAAACGACCTTCTTTTAAACTTCAAAATACGGAAAACGCTTTGTCATTGTTTGTCGTAATAAAAATAGTAGAAAGTAAATAACATCAACATGTATATCTTATATAAACATATCGACCGATGAAAAACGAGTTCGATGGGTTGAAGGGACCGTTTGTAAATAATAAGGAAATGAACTATTACCCATGTACTTAGGTTTCTTTCCACTGAGGGAGTTGTTAAGGTTGTCGCTTCGCGTTTTCTTCTTTCTAAATGAGAGCTATCTTCTTTTTCGACGTTCCTATTGATGATTTGTATTTTTTCACGATTTGTATGTGGGTCTTCAGCCACATACAATGTATTTCCAGATGTTCCATACTGACGCACCGAAAGTATACCCGATAATAAATACGACAAAATAATAAAACTGATACCACGTTTAAATCTTAACAACATTTTGTTAAAACTGCATTTCCAAACACGTCCACACAAATACGATTTTATAACGATACTAAAATTGCGTTTTTCTTTCCCACTACGCCACAAAACATGAAGTTAGCTACACTTTACGAGAATTTTGACAATCAGTTCATCGGTGCTGCCATATTGTTAAGGGATTAAACAGTGAAAGTCTTAATTTACTAAATAAAGGTTTTCTCGTATAGCGTCGTTATTATCAGCCAATGATAATGGAAACGTTTTGGCGATAATGTGTCCCAATGGACGCATAATTCTATTTCGTTTCCATGTTTTTGATAGACTTTTAGAACGCTCATAACTGTCGGTAAAACTAAATTTCTTTCTTGCCGTACTACTACCGTTAACAATCTCAGCTGTGTCTGTATTGTATGCGTTCCAATACAAATATACCACAGGACCGAGGAATGTAAGTGCCCTACTACTATTGTGTCGTTAGGGTCTAAAGTGAATCTCATACAAATCTTATGCCTTTTTTTACTATCGATTTATATTCAGGGTAAACTCTATCCATTGCCACACACTTTTTAATTTGTAGCGTCCATGTGGCAACACTGTTTTTGACGTCGCTACTTTTTATACACAGAGTTGGGTACACAAAAATATTAAGTGGACACTCTGATTAACAAAAGTGTGTAATTCTAGCTCAAAGAGACAAATACTGTGAATATTGGTACCACCTGAACAGTAAATCCATATTAAGTATATTCTGTGTTTAATTTGACCATTCAAGTGGTAGATGCATCAGATAAAAATATATTGTGGAGTAGCACAAACATAGCAACTCCAAAAATTTATATTTTTTTATTTCTACCAACTGAAATCGTAACAGATAGATACTTATCATAATTTTTTTAAGCTTATCTTCACAGAAGGTTTTAACGCTCACGTGTAAGACTACGTGGTGTACGCTGGTTTTGGGTGATTCGTTGCCGTCGCTAATTTTTGTAACGCAATATATTACTCTTTAAGTATTTTAAATGAGTAATTGTTACGTGAGGTACTTCATAAACATTTAGGATTAAAGGAAAATTAAAATAATTGTTAATGTGTCACACATGTATGATTATTTATATTATGTTTTAGAATAAGAGCTATTAGGAGATATATGTATTATATAGAATTAGGAATTTCAATCATTCGTACTAATTTTCTTTGTGAAGAGTGATCATCATGAAGTTAAATGCATAAAAATATTTTAGGACTACTACTACTGTTGATACTAGGACTTAAAAAATATTGTAAAAAAATTCGCACCCGCTTCGTTGTTATTGCAGTAATGTTTAACTTCATAGTCGTCTTAATACATAATATATTAAAAACAGATATCGTAATAACGGATTCAGTATATTCGACTGATGCGTCTATGTAGGAGAACCTTCCTTTCAGACTGTAAGACTGAGGGAACAGAGAGTGCACCTGTATTTGTGCACAAACTTTTGCACTATAATATCTCCTGTGTGGTTGGCTAGTCTTTATTGAAACTGGTCGCCTTGGCTAAAACCGGCTAGGAGTACATCTTTATCGTCATCATAGTCATTCTTACTACTATGGTCATCTGACTCTGTTTTATTATCATTTGCTGAAGATATTATAACGCAGTGTATTTCTTCATCCACCAGCTTGTTTTTTTTTCTATTTTAAAAACCTGTCTAAGTGACTCTACTCTACCTGATGGAAAGCATGAATAGAATCCAAGAGTCACGCTTCACTGAAATGATTTCTTCACGCCCCGCTTGGAGACGTTAAAGGCATAAAAGTTGTCGTAGCAATGTGTGGCTCACACATTTACCACGATTATTGTCATCCTTCAAAGTGCCTCCGGTCTCGCTTGTCACGCTTGCAATCGGTTTTCTGGTCACTTTAAATTTGTTTTCGAGTTTTTTATTATGTTATGTTATTTAGTTCAAAGAATATGCCTGACTTTTGTCCAGGTGGGTTTAACATTTGACAACAAGAAACATAGCCGACTTGTCACGTTAGTTCCATTTACCGCCGTGGGACTTCTTTTGTGAAACGGAGTATAGATAAGGTGGCTGTCAGTGTTCGGAACCGTACGATAATTATCGTACACTTACGATAATTTTGTGCCTGCGTACGATGTACGATAGCATTTTACTATCGTACACAGATAGTACGATAATTTCTATCATGATGCAAAATTTGAGAATTTATATTATTTCACTCATGCGCTGATAGTCTAAATTTTGCATTAGCATGATTTTATTTTGTCCAATAAAATCTCGGGAAAATACCAGGAAATACAAGTTCTCTATTCCTATTTATTCTTACGATCCGTTCTGCTAAGTTTCATCATTGCCGATACGGTAACTTTATCCAGCACCTGCTGTACACACTTTCTTATTGGTTAGTATAGCATCTACCAATGCGAACAAGGGAATATAAGTTCGATATTTCGATTATGGCCGTGGTCCGAATCACGCTCACAGCGCTCATAGCGTACCAACGTGCGGTCCAATTCGTACTTTTCACGCTCACTGTTAGCGATTTCTAAGTGATAACACAAATAATTAATCTTTATGAATACATTTCTTCTTAATATATATAAAATTTTGGCATGTTTCATACCCAACTTGAATGGGAACAATGAAATTTTGTCTGAGTGAATTTTAAACTTGGCGCATTTATTGAACTTCTCTTGAAGTGGAAAGGAAATCAGTTCAGGTCTGTACTACGTGTAGAACATTTGAGTTTCAGTGTTCTGTTGATTTGACAGCGGTGGTTTAAAAAAGATAAACTATGGAGTACTAGCATGCATATCAATATTACAATTTATATGATTTATTTATCTATAATAGACATTATCCTAAAAAATACGATAATTTCGATCCATGTACGATAATTTTACGCCCCCGGGTACGATAATCAGTCAACTTCAGGTTGCTAACACTGGTGGCTGTCAACATTGATCTATACCTATCAAATGAAATGTCAGTAAATTTTCTTTCTATTATATACATATTATATTTGTGATTTTTATTGTCATTTTTTATATGTATCTTTAAATATAATGCACATTGCAAGTTTACATGTATTATTGTACTTGTAAAAGTTAATTAATTACTAATTTTTCGCTTTCATTTTCCAAAACAATTTTTTAACCAGGGCACATCGTGCAGCGCGTTTAAGGTTTGCACGTGAACATCTCGAATGGACCATGGACAATTGGAGAACAGTGCTCTTTACAGATGAGTCTAAAGTTAAATTTTTCAGTGATGACAGACGGGTACGTGTCTGGAGAAAACCAGGGGAACATTTTGAGGATCCTTGTATTCGAGAAACTGACCGTTTTGATGGACCCAGTATTATGGTGTGGGGTGGAATCAGTCTACTGGGTAAAACTGAGCTGGTATTCTTGGATGAGGGCAACGTAAACGCCGCCAGCTACGTCCAACAGGTCATCCAACCTCATGTCATCCCATATTCACAGCGAGTTGGTCAGAATTTCATCTTGATGCAAGATAATGCACGTCCTCACACTGCCCGTCTGACTCAAAGTGCTCTTTCGGACGCGAATATTAACGTTTTGCCTTGGCCTGCAATGAGTCCCGACCTAAACCCGATTGAACATTTATGGGATCAACTCAAACAAAGCCTTAAAGAAACTTATACCTCTATCCACAGTCGACAGGAATTGGTGAATGCATTAAAACATTGTTGGGAACAGATTCCTGATGAAAACGTGGCTCACCTGATAGAGAGCGTCCCTAACCGACTCAGGGAATGTGTAAGGAGCAGAGGAGGTCCTACACGTTACTAAACACTAGAATTAATCAACATCCGGCACCTTATCATCACATTAAATTGAAGTACGTGTCGGGCAAATGATGGTTTAAAGTTTAGTGAATGTGAGTGAATTTATGAAAATTGTGATTTGCACATTTTTTTTGTGGTAACTGTAATAACTTGGACACATTTAGTTCTTATAGAACATGTAATTCATTTTTTTAAGTAAAAAATAACATAAGTTGTACGCATTTTTAATTAATTAATTTTTATTACCAAAAATGCAGGTGGGCCCTAAGTTGTTTTGAGTAGTTTATTTGCTTAAGAGAATATTATCTGTAATATGGTAACTTCTAATTTTGGTTATAGAATTTATATTCGCTTGTTTGGTAATTTATTTATTTAAAATTTCTTGCAATTTTTGTGCAAAGGCGGACTTAATGCCATGAGGCATTTTCTCCCAGTCGACCTTCAGGTGGTGTAGAAATAAGATGTGTTACGTGCAAGGTATTGAGTTTTTTCGTGAATGATTTGGTAATTAAGAGTTAAACCTACATTAAATCTGTTCTATATACATAAATACATAATAAATGCAAAATATATACATATTACGTATAAAGGGGTAGTGACTGTAGTACTGCCAGCTCGTTCTGAAGAAGTTCGCGTACTCTCAACTTGATCGATCTCAATTATTTGTTGAGAGAAGATTTTGGTCGTGATTGGAACAAGAAACACAAGTTTAACATAAGAAATTGGGTAACGATGGAGACTTGAGAAAATAAAAAGTTAGAGCTCGCAACGTGTGGCAGAATTGGGTACCGATGCAACTGGCAACGTAAAGCATAGAACTAGTAAATAGGTGTTCATGACAACCGTGACCAACGGCTTAACATGCTCTCCCAGACATCCCTTCCTTCCTGTATGAAACGTCGTAAAACTGCCATATTCTATATGCTGTTATTAAGAATTTGATGTAAGAAAATTCTAACACTTGGCCCGACCCGTGCATCGAACAAGAGCCATAATAGACATTTTAATCATGCTATATTGTAATAACATATTGAGAAAAACATAGAATACTTACACCCGGACAACTGTTTTAAAGTATCTCGCCAGCCTCAACTTTTTTGATAAAAAAGCAAATGATTTGAGAATGTCATAGATATAGATTTGTTTAATAATTGTTATCTTTGTCCAATTGTCTCATTGGCCTAGTGTTATACGCCTACCAATCAAGAGGTCTCGGGTTCGATGCCCGGGTCGAATCAGTTTTATCGAGTCTTTCTAATTATAGAAATACCTAATAACAGCTCCGAATTAGGAAGTTGAGGTTTCAGCCCCCGTGCCTTGGAAAGCCCTTAGTCCTGCGCCTGATCTCTCTCTAGTCGTGTTGGATAGTCGTCCCATCGGAACTGAGAGTGCACCTGTTTGCGCCGGACTTGTGCACTTTTATCTCTTGCGTAGTTGGCAATCTCGGTTGAGACTGGCCGCTGTGGCCAAAATCGGCTAGAAGCACATCACCATGTCATCTTTATTTAATTTTTTAAGTTTAAATCGTTAGCTAATATACTGCGCTTAAATGAATACATATTTGGAGTAATTTCTAAGTATAAGAGTAATCGCAGGTATAGAATTTATTAGTATTCATTTTTATACATTTTGAGATATTTTTCTCAGTTGTCGAACATGTGGTAATTTTTTTATGGAAGTAGCTACTTTTCCCATACAGAATATTTGCAGTACAGAGTGCTCATGTTACTTGTATTGTGCAATGAAACAAAAATATTTTTTTTAAAGTTTATTAGTCATAAAATTATAGAACGATGACTGCTTGTTTAGCCGCCTGTTTAGCCTTTAGGCGAACTTGTGCGGCGATTCTATCGATATCACGCCTTCCGTTGACGGTCAGAATACGACCACCATCTTGCACTTGTTCAACAAGCTTCATAGATTCAAGTTCCTGAAGACACTTACGAGCAATGCTGCCCGAGGATCTGTAAAGTAAAAAAAATAGCAGGTTTATAAAAGTACATGCACCTGGGTAAATTTTGGTTCTTTTTAATTGCCCTGTTGCACAAATAAAATTCACTACTAATAATTGTTCCAACTACATTTCCAAATTATCTAAATGAAACTAAATATATTTAGTTTCTTTTCAATGATTTTTATCCTTTTTTGAACATTGTCTTACAAACAATGATATAGAAGTAAATTGAGTGAACATTTACACAATGGTTTTGTCTTTTGTGTAGTATACTGATATAGACCTTACAGTGTAATTATGAGAGAGAATATCAAATAAACAAACCAAATAATGAGATTATTACAAATAATGTCGTTTTAATTACTGCAAACGGTTCTATTATTCATGGTGCTTTTTTTTTTTTCTCTGAGCTGTGTTACAGCAATAGAGCAAGCAGTTAAGACTAAATATTATTTTATGAAGAGATACAGACATTATTTCTATGTAATTAGTATTGAAAGGAGAATGGCAGATCCTGTACCTATTTTCATGTAATTATTTTAATTTTGAACTTTGCTATAAAAAATTAATTCTTCTCAAAAAGTGTCCAGAACAAGTGCAGTAACAAAATGCATTACTTTTTCTACTAAACGTTTTTCTAAACATCCCATACTTAAAATCTGCTTAGGTGAAAACTAGGTGGTGTTATGTGTCACAGTCCAGAAATATTTTCATATTATCCTAAAATATAAATTACATAAGAAGTGATAAAATATCTAAAGTATTAGCTTACTACTGTATTTAGTAGCAAAGCAACATTTCATTGATGGATCAAGAAAATCATAATGATTTATTTTGATTTTGAATATGTGGCACTACACTATCTTGTTCACAACAATGACAACTCATTTGTATGAGCTGTGATAGCCAGCTGTTAAGTTTATCAACTTATACAGCCGATGTATTAACTATTACATTATAAACTACAATCTGAAATAACTTTTTAAAGCAAAGTTCCAATAAATCATTTAAAATGCTATTATTGATAAATAATATTATAAAATAAATACAAAATTAATCCCTTCTATGAGATACACAAGGCAGTGCAAGGCCACACATGCCTGCCATTGTCCTTTATCAATTCCTTGTCTTCTTAATAATGACTATTTATTCATTTTATTATATATTATGGTATAAGGGCTATACAAGCTGATGGTGCACCCAACGGTAAATAACTCCTGTCGGTTCTCTACGTTAGATGGCTATGAAACCAACGAAGTAACTTTGAACAAGTGATTCATTTTATTTTTTATTACCTATATTTTCATTCCTTATGTTTCATGCAATATATTTTTATTTTTAACAGCATTTCTACTAGATGTTACAATACCAAAATAAATATAACACAGTCAAAATATAAACCAACAAGCTAAAAAAAAAATGAAAATCACTATAATTTTTGAATGATTTAAACGCGGCCATTTTGGCGCGCTCATTCCGTGATGACGGAATACAGTCATGTCAGCAAGGAAGTATTTGGTTCACAAATGCACAGTTATTTTTTTCTAATCAACTTCAAAATTAAATAATGTAATAGTTGTGAAGATAATTTTAACATAAGTAAGGATATCAAAAAAATGATGAAATACATAATAACAATATGTTTTACTTAGTTAACTGCACATACTGTTTTGTTTACAAAGTTCTATAAAAATATAGCATGCTTTACGAAAAGATCGCGTTACGTTTTAGAAATTTACGAAGGAATTTGATAAAACTATTTGATGATTAAATTTCACAAATAAATTTCAAAAATAATTACATAGGTATGTTTTTACAGTAGGAAAATTTGCAAATAAAAATATTTTGTCTATTTTGGAGTCTCGCGCATATACCCTATTCATGCATTCATGACAGCAGCGACAACTGTCACAGGGAGTAAGCTGTATATTAAAGACTATATACTGGTTAGCTCTGGTCTAGCTCTGGTGCATAATGGTGCGGTAGCACTTTTGACTGATGTTTTACTTAATCAGGTTTCCAAACCCCATCCATTAGTGTCTGTTTGCAGTTTGCCTTATTTTCATAATATTTTTGTTTCTGCTATTCTGTTATTTTTGTATTTGATATGAGTGTTGGTTATAGTTCAACTGACACAAAATAAACTTTAATGTTTAGTCTTATAACAGAAATGTAGCCATATTTCATAATTTTGAATGTCATAGATAATGTCAACGAATAAATAATTATGTATGCACAATGTGGTTTTAATGTTGTAATAGTATTGCAATAAAAGGATCTCCGAACGCCACCACCGCTTTTATTGTTTACCTCTAGTTAAATATCTAAACAAATGGAGTATAGAGGTGTTCATATTAGTCCTAGAGTAGATCTTTGTAAATTAATTATGGTCCAATTAATTTAATTACCTGCAGAAATGTGAGGGGGTTACACCATTACGCTTGCGACCACCAAAGATCTTGGTGACTGTCTTGACTCCTACTGGAGAGCGAATGTAAATGTGACGGAGGATAGCGGCACATCGCACAAAGAACCAGTCAGGATCGTAGGGTGCCAGCTCCTTGAAGCGACCAGTCTTCACTAGGTCCATGTGTTCGGGTACCTTTATTTTGCCTGATCTGGAAAATTAAAGTTAATTTAAAAAAATGAACAATATCTTGCTCGTAGTAATAGATATCCATAGTTTACTGGTCTGGTATTGCAAATAGCCTGTAGAAACTAGACGTTACTAATTCTGACTGTGAAGTCTAGAGTTGTACGGTTCTACTTGTATTCAGAACAAATAATTGTCTGACTGCAGCCATAAAATGTAGCCAGTTGAAGTATACATATACAATTACAGCGTAGTACATTGACATAGTCTTTATTTGAAGACCAAACATGTTATGGTAGCTTAACTCTTTATGATCATGCATTTGGATTAAACAAAATAATATTTACTTTTTAAGATGGGCAGCGACGGTCTTGACGACCTTGTCTTGTTCGACATCCTTCAACGTGACGGAACGCATCTGAAATCATATACAGAGATCGGTAATACATGTAATTTTTTAATTCGTCGATCCAAAAAGTTAGGTTATGTATGATTTGTAGAAGTCATGATAAGTACTAGTACTGTTGTAGTCCAAATGTTTATAAATTCCTAATAAAAAGAAAATTTCTATGCACTGTTACATTTTCGATTGTTACCATTTTAATAAAAAGCACCATGGCATAGGTACCTTCACTTCTAGCTTTACATGACATTTCATGTGCGTCCATTAGAGTAACAATTTTACACATTTTTCAACATAGATTGCACATTGTATGAAAAATTATTTTATAAACCTTACCTTGGACGATAAACAACAGTGATAGCACTAACTTAAATGTTTTTACTAATTCTTACACTTATAAACCATGTGGCGTATTCCGAAAACCCACCTTGCCTTGTGTTGGCAGCCGGAAGAAAGAAATTAGAAAAATCTTATGGTAATGCCACCCTTCAACTGCATTTTCTACCAATAAAAATAGTTTGCCAACTACACGTAAAAAAAGTCATCAAAGTTATCTTATAAACCAACAAGTTGTACTTGTTAATTTATTTCACAGATTAGATTACAAAATATTAATAATTAATGAAAGACAAATTTTAATTCTACCTTGACAAACTAGCAGTGGTCAGCTTGAAAATATCATAACATGTATTCTCGCAATAAGATGTTGCTAAGACAAGCAGAATACGATATTCAACTTAAGGTCACAATAATAATTATCAATACATAACTCTTTTTTATTCTGTAGACTAGAGAAGCTAATTATAAAGTTGACCAGTACTGCAATGAAAAGAGGAAAGATCGGTGATGATGATGCCAATCAGCGTTGGATGCTTAAGGACTCCTCCACACAGGTGTATTTTAATAAGTAGATAATTTTGTATGAGTTAGGTATTGTCCTATTTGTTTTCTGTGCTATACATTTTGAATTAGGACGGTTAAAAAATCACAAACTATAGCGATAATAACGCCGCAACACGCGTGAGTAATAGGATGCTTGTGTTCCACCATCGTACGTAAACTTGTCTGATATTATCGACCCATAATAACACGCCTGTGTGAAGAACCCTTAAACTTCACTATGATAACACCTTCTATGCCATTTAAGAGATTAAGAGTAAATCCATACTATTTTGGTTACTTACTCATGAAGATGTATGTCTTTTTGTCAGTGTGGATGTTTTTCGTCGCCGTCTACGCTGTCTTAACGAATCCTTCTTCATCTTGGCTTCAATGCAAATCTGAACTCATCTCTTTGATTATCTGAGTCAGACTGTCGATAGAGCGCAGGAAAAATTTCTAACTATCGAACTGGTGTTTCTGGTAGATCTTGAAACCCACCATGAGTACTGGTTGGGATCTTACAGAATTGAGAACCTCTGAGAAGTTCTCATGTATGAGAACGAAGGTTCACTCACCCAGCTGGTACTCTAGCTCACAAGAATACTAGTTGCTGAGCTCGTTTTCTGGACGCTCTAGATCGGTTGCAGCGAAGAACAGTCCGCATTATCAACAATCCCGAAGCGACTGAATCCCTTGAATCTCTGCAGTTAAGAAGAGATGTCGTCTCTATGGCGGACCTCTATCGTCTTTATCATGAAGAGTGTTCTGATGAACTCTTCCAACTGGTCTCACCTTCTCCCTTCCTCTAGAAGACAACACGTGCTAGTCCCGGCAGTCACCGTTTTAGAATGGTAGATACTCGAATATGCTCCTGAACTAAATGACATTCGCAATGAGTATGCCTACCAACAGTCTTGGATTCTATTCATGGTTTCTATCAGGCAGAGTCACTTTGGTGGGCCAAGAAAAAAAAAATGCCCGGCATACCTGGTCAGCCACCCTCCTTGCTAGACCTACTGTTGAAAAGTCACCAAACAGCTTGTACAACGTGTCACTTTTCAACCACATTATCAAGAAACAATTAGTCCTGTGGTGACTTCGACGTAAGGCAACAACCTGTATTTAAAATATTAATCCCGTATCCCAATGTAGAAATTACTACGTGGGTGGCTTAGTATATACTCCACCTCTATAGCAGTTCTCTATCACCTTTATCATGGAGAGTGTTCTGACGAACTCTTTTAATTGGTCCCATTTTCTACATTCCTCTACAGGACAACTTGTGCTGTCCTTGAAAGTTACTGTTTTAGAATGGTAGACATACGCTCCCGAACAAATCCTCCTGTGCAAATAAGTTAAAGTCAGGAGCTCATTACCAACGCACGTATTTCCCTCTCACTACAATCTTGGGTCCTTTAAGCTGGGCGTGAAGAAACATCTCACTAGGCCACCATAGCGTGGGTCACCAGACTGCATTGTCTTCAATCACAGTATGGCGACCACCACTCTTGGATTCTTTTTATGTTTTCCATCAGGCAGAGTAGTTACTTTGGTAGGCTTCTATAAGAAAAAGAAGAAAATGATTACCCAATCTGATTGGAGAATCCTCTCTTTGTGTTGGAGGGACTTTCCTTTCATAAATATATATCATCTTTACTGTTCTATTCCCTATTAAACTTATGTACCCGTGAAGTACCCATACCTTGTAAGGATAACATGGCAGTCTAATTCAGAAACTAAAAGATTTAACCTATGTTCATTAATTAAGTGCCACAACATTTATCAATTTATGACTCATTTCCAAAAAAGTGTAGTAGCGTGAGAACACCAAGGTAAATCTACCAAGTATTGTATTTTTTAAACATGCATTTTTTAACTTGGTTAGAATACAAGTATCGATATTCTCTATTGTCTATACCTAACGCTCTATGATATGAAACCAAATTGTCATTGTCAAAAATTGGAAAATGGCCGCGAAACAAAATCCCATTGTTCAAGATGGTAATTTCATTTGTTATATGCTCTAAATTAGTTTTTAATAGTTAAATTAGTGTTTATTGACCAGTTTATTGTTAGTTTTGAGTTTTTAACTATAGGAACCTTACTTTTCCTCTCGGTTTATGTGTAATATTTAGGTGTTGTTACAGAGCAAACAACATCAGATGATATTCCATTGACATCGTTAGAAGAAAGTCTGTTTAGCTCTGAGAAACTTGATCGTGCTTCTCCAGAATTATGGCCTGAACAAAGTAAGGATTTACTAACCTCCTAAAATTCCCCCTAAAATATTTTATTCATTATTAAATATATCAAAATTTTCAAAAATCGCGGGAAAGATGTTTGTTTTATAATGTTGTCATCCCGTTCTATATATCGTTATTTCATTTTGGTTTAGTGTTTCGGTTATAAACGACGAATTTAAAACTTTATTGGAGATGAGCAACGGTAATGTTAGTGTTACTCATTCTGATGAGGGTTCACAATGTTCCTCTTCCTCGTTTACAGTTCCGGGAGTGTCAGAATTTGCTCCTATGCCGAATAGTAACCAATCACCTCCAGCATGGAACCGAGGAGTAACTAAAGAGGATTGTAATTATATGCAACGTAAGTATTTAGTCTGGCTAATGTAATTATCATATCAAAGAGAACTTCGTTTCTGAGTTTATCACAGTGTATTTTTTTATGTTAAGATATTTTGTGTAAAATTTGTGATAATTCTAAGTTAATTTAGCTTGCTATTATATGGCTACTTCTTGCTACTACTCGACTTTTTGACTATGAAACTGCTAAGCATAATAAAAGAATCAATTTAAATGGTAGCTACACCGATCAAACTAGATTTAAAACATTAGTCTTGGTATGACTTGTACAGCTACAGAAAATCTACATAGCCAGCGACTATGAAATGATTATTTCATATTATTATTAGTTTAATTTTTTTACAGTCATTATGTATGTGATGAAGTTTCAAATTATTCTTCAGCGATATATTTTTTAAACATCCTAACTTACATTTTTAAAGTCACAAACAGTTGTTCCTTTTTGATACACTTTAAAGTAATTGTCATTAAGATTATCGTAGTATTTATAAAATGCATCATTGTCTTTTTGGCTACTCAGCCTTACGTCTCCCTTAAAAATTACCCGAAACACTGGATTATAGCAGAGGAGTGAGGAGAGAGTTAGCCTTTGGTTATAAAGGGCTGGTCCTTTTGGTCGTTTGCTACCTGCATTCAATGGCTCCCCTCGACCTTCACCATGTCATCTGATAACCTTTCAGAAAGCCTATTCACTCCCTTTAAAAAGTATGTGGTCACTACTCCAGAACTATTTGGCCCCATCTCCTATCTAACGATTTTCAGTGCAATGCCAGTAACCTTGGTTACTCTGTGAATCTTCACATTCCTGTTCTCATTTGCAAAAATTACAACAAGAAAAATATATTTCAGAAAGTTTTATGTTAAAGGATTGTTTTTTTTTTAAGAATTTTATACAAACACTTTTGTTTTTTGCTATCTAAAGGAATAAAAGAAAGGATTTCCAAAAAGTGTATCTGTGAGGAACAATTTGAAGTTTCAGTATTAGGAATACCAATGTTACAAATCATGAAACAAGTTATAGGAAATGAGAATTTGTAATACATTGCTTGTTAGACACTGGCTGATTTAGGACAATTTTAATCGACCACCATACATTTTAGGATTTGATTTTGTTCTGTTGATTTTAATCACCTTAAGTTTTTTATAACGTTGCAGTAGATCAATATGTAAAGTTGAGATAATCCAGATTATTTTTTTATTTCTAATTAAAAACTAAAATAACAAAGTTGCAAGGCATTATCTGTATGCTGATAGATTAAGATAATGGAGTGTCACCATGCCTGTTCATGGGTGTGGGAGGGTGTTGTAAAAAAACAAACCCCTCCAGCCAGAAATTCCATTACTTTTTGAAATATATTTTACTGATCAATTCTAACAGAAAGTTTTTTTTTTTTGATTACAATAACCATTTAAAAACATGCCTTACTTATTAGAAGATTTCCCATTGACGTTATTTTTAAACTTATTTTGTTTAGTGAGCATGGTGACATTTTTCTTCAAATATTTTTCCAGAGTTGGGTTCCTTGTCTACTAGTGGTTTAATCATGGAAGTTAAGAAACTTCACGATCTAGCATATCAACTGGGTCTAGAAGAAGCTAAGGAAATGACCAGAGGGAAATACTTGAATATATTTTCATCAAGGCGGCAGCGGTAAAATTAAGTAAATATAGTAGGATTGTTTGTTTTTGTGTTGTATAGTTAGGAATTAATATATTTGTATTGGAAACTCATAATATAATAAATAAAAGTTTTATTGTATAAAGGTTCCTATTATTAGTCTACATTGTAACTATTAAGCACTATTTAAACATTGCACTGCTGACTAAAGACCTTTAGACTAAGACTAGGCAACTTAGGCATTTTCATTTTGTTGTAATACAGTTAACATATTTAGGAACTATCTAGGGTCTGTCCACAAATCTTATTTTCAATGGTTTATTTGGTCTAGATATAAAATTTCTTGTAGATTGGATATCTCCATAGTGGTATTCCAATTTGTATTTTTGCACAATCTGAAATCAAAAATTCAAAGGTTAATAATATTTTCAAGTCTGAAAAACTTAGTAGATACTTTGTCATCTTGAAAAAAAACTGCCATAATTTTTTAAATAAGTTTTAAGCTAATGTATAGATTTAAATTATGTTACACTTAAAATTAAATTAAAAACCATAGGCTTATTAATTGTAATAGTATTTACTAATCCCGTGAGTTAAGTCAATTAGAATCAACCTTAGAATCCGAATTACCAAGATGAATCAAGATATATGTATATATAATATCAAAATTTCAAATTTTATTACTTATAAAATTTCGTACACCAGGTTTCAATCCAGATAGATTTGATTAACGCAGAATTTAAAAATTGATATCTAAGAATTTCCTAAATTTAGCTGCTATATGTTAGTGTAATTATAATAATCGAATTTACTCAACAAAAACGAATGTCCATACAAAAAGTGGATGTCTCCAAATAGTTCTTATTCAAGTCATAACTTAAATTTAAATACAATATACGATAAGATTAGCTTTACCTTGGTGGTAAGCAGTGATAGCATTGTTTCAGCTATATTTTGTCCTAAGCATTTTCGGACTCCAGAACCGAATGGTATAGAAGCGAATGCGTGATAGTCCTTAGCATCGTCCTTTAGCCATCTTTCTGGTGTGAAGACTGCAGCATCCTCATAATTACCTTCTTTCAATGACGCGTCTTGTGTTGACATGATGATTAATGTGCCACGAGGAATACTGTAATATGATTCATAGTATCAATAACACATCTAATTTCTTATTGTATTCATGTTTTCTTCTAAAATATACAAACGTGAATAACCCCCCTTAAAAGTGCCAAAGATTAAAGAAGAAAGAAGATAAGGTCACCATGCAATAAAACAAAGTAAATCGAATGTTTAAGCTTTTAGCTTCACAATTTACACACCTATTGCAGAGTGTGTTCTGTCAGGGCCTGTACTATATTCCCTACCTAAGTTATTCAATCGTTATACTCACTTGTATCTGTCTAAAGTAATATTTTTAGGTAGAACTCGTGTTAAAACTGGAATCGGCGGCACCAATCTGCAATGAAAAATTCTTAGTGATTTTTTTAAAAAAACACCAGCACATGCAATGTTCCTGTATCTAAAGAACATCCAGGTTAGACCACAATTTTTGTATCACAAAGTGTTGTCCTATGTGTGGTTGAAACACAACACAGCGCAGTAAAAAGCGGCGAGGCGACCGCTTAAACTAGTCCACCACCCATGCAGTCAGTCAAGTATCTTAAATGAGAAAACAATATATGGAAGCCATTCTAATCTTACTAAAATGCTAATACAGTAACAAAATTACATGCGTACAGCGCAACACCATAAATCAAGAAGCGACACGTATTGAGTATAGAATACTCAACTATACGGCTTATCAAGTTAATAAAAACATTCAAAAAGTATTTAAATTAAAGTATTTTAATCTTCGTTGAAAGCACTGCTTAAATGACAATTGAAGACTTGTCCAGACAGGTGTCTCCTTGTTTTCATCACAAACAGTTACTCAACAAATAGTATTCAACAATTTATTAAAAAGGGCTTACCGTAGCGTCTCTTTTATACAAGCCTGAAGGTATGGAGTTTGTTCAGTTAACTTTTTCATATCATTTACAGTAAAGTTTGAATTGAGCTCGCGTATTTCATTGTACAATATCTTTTGTACTCTTTGATATTTAGCCAAGTAATAGAGAATGAACGACATAGATGAAGTTACCTGAAGGGGAAGTAGAAGAATATTATATCTCAATAATTACTGCTAAAAAGATGTTTTCTTTTTTTTTATTAATGTGGTAAGAAAAATCATTAAGGCCTTTTGGTCTAGTTGTTAGTGACCTTGACTGCTAAACCGGAGATCGTGGGTTCGACTTCGGCCTAATAAAAATAATTGAATGTGTACTCAACATACGGTCATTTGTTCTATCATTATATGTACATATTTATAAATATTAGTTGTATATATATAGTACTGGTTAGGCTCAGTCTAGTTTGGGATTAGACGGTAATGTGTGAAACGTCTATCATCAACAACCTTTTACAGTCCACTGCTGGACATAGGTCTCTCCGTCTAACGTTATTATTATGTTAGAGTTCGGGATTTATTGCTATAACAAATCGATACACTTGAGTTTTTAACTAAGTTCAAACCGCCTCTAGGGATGGTTGAAGGAATGAGTTTGGTTTAAAATTCATCATGATGAATTTAGTGGGCGCATCAAGTCGTTGGCTTAATTATTAATTGAAGATATCGCTACAAAAGGATATTAAAAAATAAGTTATGTAAAGTAGACCGTAGGCAAGGGTAGAGAAAGTTACTTAAATGTTCAATCACGATGAAGATTTTCAAATACTCACAGTATTCACCCCAATCAAAAGCATATCCATAATTATCGTGGCGATGTCTTCGGCACCCATTTTCTCTTCACCCATTAACATTGCATGTATCAAAGATTTCTTTCCTGTTCAAGAAGAAAATATTATTACCAAGATATTTGTAGTTTTAGTTATTAAATTAAGAAGACTCCATAATAACTAGTACATTTTATCCGTTTTAGCAAGTTTTCATTGATGAACGGTTCCTATTGACCTGATTGAGCTTGGCTATTTAACGCTAAGAATTTTTACATTTGAACTAATATTTCCTAAGATTAGCACGCTCAAACAAACATACTTTTTAACTTTAGAATATTAATTCAGAGACTTTATGTACAAGGTTACAAATGTTTCGCAATCTAACTTACTTATTTCAGAAATTTCTTTTGTGAAAGAAATTGACTGTTCAGCCTCCATAACATGTTTACCGATCAAACTGAAAAATAAAAGGTATTGTATTTACGCGCCAAAATTTGATAAGAACCATATTATGCAGATAGCATAATAAGGTTCAACTAGATGTTTATTTAAATTCCCAGGAGTTGGCGGACCTCCGCGCGGCCTGTACTCGTGCCCGGAGGTCCTACACCCGTAGTCGGCGGCGACACCGCGTAGACGGCGAGGGAGACCAGCTTCATGAGGAGTACCGAGAGGCGCGGCAAACTCTGAAGCTGGCCATTAGCCGCGCCAAAGAAGTGAAGAGGAAGGAGATGCTGGAGGGTCTCGATCGTGACCCCTGGGGTCGCCCTTATCGTGCGGTGCGACAAAAGCTCTGCACGTCGGGCCCCCCCCTTACAGAGACACTCCAGCCCAGCTTCCTGCGGGAAGTGGTCGAGGGTCTTTTCCCGCAGCGGGCGGAGCACACACCCCCGTCGATGGCCTTCATGGTCGAAGACGACGGGGTACGGAACGAGGATAATGTTCCGCCCGTCAGGGAATCGGAGATAGGGGCGGTTGTTCTACGGATTCGCTCTAAGAACACCGCCCCTGGGCCAGATGGGGTACCTGCCCGAGTGCTGGCGCGCACCCTCGACCACATGTCGGATTGCCTCGGGGAAGTCCTAAACGCCAGCTTGGCGTCCGGGCGCTTTCCTGAGGGTTGGAAGAGCGGGAAGCTGGTCCTACTACGGAAGCCGGGACGGCCGGCCGATTCGGTCGCGGCCTATAGGCCCATCGTGTTGCTGGACGAGGCGGGTAAATTGTTTGAGAGGATACTCTCTGCCCGCATCGTCCGGCACCTCTGCGAGGTGGGCCCCGATCTGTCGGACGTCCAATACGGGTTTCGAGCCGGGCGTTCGACAGTCGATGCTGTGTTGCGCCTGAGGGCCGTGACTGAAGAGGCGGTGACCTGTGGCGGCGTGCTGTTGGCGGTGTCGTTGGACATCGCCAACGCATTTAATAGTCTGCCATTTAGCTGCATCAGGGAAGCACTCCACTACCACGGGGTGCCAGAGTACCTGAGGCGGCTTGTGGCAGACTATCTTGAGGAGCGTACCGTCATGTACGAGGACCGAGACGGCATTCTGAGGCGGCGGCCCATGTCGTGCGGTGTTCCACAGGGGTCTGTCCTCGGACCACTCCTGTGGAATATGGGATACGACTGGGCCCTTCGAGGTCGTCTTCCCGCCGGGCTGGGCGTAATTTGTTACGCCGATGACACATTGGTCACGGCCCGGGGGGCGAACTTTCAAGAGGCGGCGCGCCTGGCCACCGTGGGAGTCTCTTTGGTGGTCGGGCGCATTGAGGCGCTGGGTTTACGAGTGGCCCTAGATAAGACGGAGGCCCTTTTGTTCCATGGGCCTCGTCGTGGTCCACCACCCGGCGCCTCTATCGTAGTCAATTCGGTCCTCGTACCGGTTCAGGCCCAGATGAAATATCTGGGCCTGATCCTCGACGGCAGGTGGCTCTTCGACGAGCACTTCCGACAGCTTTCTCCAAAGCTGGTCGGCGCTGCTTCTGCCCTTGGGCGACTTTTGCCAAATTTGGGTGGAGCTAGCGTCGCGACGAGACGGCTATACACGGGGGTTGTCCGGTCAATGGCGCTGTATGGTGCACCGGTGTGGGCGGCGGCTCTGACCGCCCAGAATAGGGCTCGCCTCTGGCGCCCTCAGAGGATATTGGCGGTTAGAGCCATACGCGGTTACCGCACCGTATCGACGGAGGCGGCGTGTGCCTTGGCCGGAACTGCCCCGTGGGATTTGGAGGCGGAAGTGCTCGCCGAAGTTTATCGGCGGACGGCTGACTTCCGGGCGGGTAGCGGCATACGGCCCCCGCCCGAAGAGGTACGCGAGTGGCGTGAGGCCGCTCGTCGAGCCATTATGGCTCGTTGGTCGTCCCGGTTGGAGACTCCACGTGCTGGCGTTGCACTCGTGGAGGCTCTCCAGCCGGTCATCGCCGAGTGGGCGGGGCGGCAGCACGGGACCCTTTCCTTCCGACTGACGCAGGTCCTTTCCGGGCACGGTTGCTTCGGGAAGTATCTGCACTCGGTCGCCAGGAGGGAATTGAGTCCCGCCTGTCACCACTGCGACTGCAGTGAGGACTCGGCTCAGCACACGCTAGCGGTTTGTTCCGCCTGGGCGGCGCAGCGTGGGGTCCTCACTGCAGTTATTGGAGGAGATCTCTCGCTACCGGCCGTAATACGCTCCATGGTCGGTAGCGACAGTTGTTTTACCGCGGTCGCAACCTTCTGCGAAGACGTAATTTCGCGGAAGGAGGCGGCGGAGAAGGCCCGGGAGGACAATATCCACTCGGACCCAATTCGCCGCCGGCGAGCCGGGCGGCGGAGGCGCGCATACCAGCGCCTCATGCCGCCTTGAGTGTGGCCGCGGGTGGACGGGACGGGTTTTCCCCTCCATCCGCTATAGTGGCCAGCCGCGAGGGGGCGACGTCCGCGTGTGCCGTACGTCGCCTAAAAGGAGAGTTTATCCGCAGATGGTGCCCGCATGAGCGGGCAGGCGCTAGGAGGGATCTGGATGTCGTAATAACAGCTGTTCCCGGATCCCTCCTATGTCAGGCGCAGAGTGGCACACCGTGTGGTTTTAGTCGGTCCGATTCCGACACACCACCCCGCCGTAAACCCCGGTGGGGTGACGGCCCGAGGGGGTTTCCACACGTAAAAAAAAAAAAAAAAAAAAAAAAAAAAAAAAAAAAAAAAAGATGTTTATTTAAATGAAAATCCAAGAAACAGTTGCTCTCACAAGGTTTTACAAAACTTTTTGAAATTGTGATATTTTTGAGCCGAATACGTAAAAGTGTAGGCACCTACACGAAAAAATCACTGTTTAACAACTTGTAGAATTGACGAATGGCAGATTTAGCACCAAA
Organism: Hypercompe scribonia; assembly: GCA_949316085.1. Lineage (NCBI taxonomy): Eukaryota > Metazoa > Arthropoda > Insecta > Lepidoptera > Erebidae > Hypercompe > Hypercompe scribonia. The sequence goes on along the minus strand of OX438981.1, from coordinate 7,949,892 downwards.
TATGCGAAGAGGATAAAGAGTAACATAAGCTCTTGGATATTTCGTGGGCAGAATAGTTTTTGTTTATATTGCATAGCAATCAAATGGTTGAGGTTTGTAATATTTAATAATATTGAACAGCCAACATAAAAACTGAAATCTAACATACGAGGGGGCGTTTTTAAGTTCGCGGAATGGAGGGTATTGAGTAATAATAAAAACACAAAATTATTTTTCTTTTTCTATATATTCCCCTGCAACACGAATACATTTTTCAGATCTTTCAATTAGTTTTTTTATTCCCTCGTAAAAAAAAGTTTTATCTTTGTCTGAAAAATACGCCGAAACCGCCTCCTTAACCTCCTCATCAGTTGAAAATTTCTTACCACGTAATTCTTTTTTCATTTTTGGAAAGAGATAATAATCACTCGGAGCCAAATCTGGACTGTAGGGTGGGTGATTCAAAATATCGAAGCCCACCTTATGCAGGGCAGCCAGTGCGACTCGGCTCTTGTGAACGGGAGCATTGTCATGCAATAGCAGGACACCTTTCGTTAATTTTCCCCGTCTTTTTTCTTTGATGGCTTCTTTTAACTGTTCTAAGATTGAAGCGTAGTATTCCCCCGTTATAGAAATGCCTTTATCTTTATAATCTATCAATAATATTCCTTCTGAGTCCCAAAAAATCGTTGCCATGAGTTTCCCAGCCGACTGTGAAACCTTAAATTTCTTGGGTGGTGCTGTGCCCTTTTTGTGCCACTGCATGGAGTCTTGTTTGGACTCGGGTTCATAATGATGAACCCAAGTTTCATCCCCAGTAACAATTTGATTCAATACGCCATCCTTGTCTTCATTGCAGAGGTCCAAAAACGCACGTGAACATTCCACGCGCTGTTGTTTTTGCAATGGCGTGAGCATTCTCGGCACCCACCGTGCGCTAACCTTAGTCATGCCAAGATGATCGTGTAAAATTTTAAAAATTGTTGTATCCGATACTCCAACCATTTCTGCGAGTTGTTTCTTTTTTAGTCGAGCATCTTCCAATACAATTTTTTCTACTTTTGCAATAACTTCTGGCGTAGTCACCTCAACGGAGCGCCCCGGCCTCGGGTCGTCTTCAAGTGATTCCCTGCCTTGTTTAAATAAACTATGCCACTTGTAGACCATTGTTTTTCCTGGGCAAGAATCCCCGTAAACCGATGACATCTCATTGAGTATGGTTTGAACAGACTTTCCTTGCTTAGTAAGGAACTTTATCACCGCACGGAATTCAATTTTCTCCATTTTTTTCACTTCGTTCCCGATTAAAATACTTGGTCAACGATAGTTTAATAACTAATGATCCAATCACAACAAATTTTACTATGCAGACTAATTATGAGTCACTGAATACGGTAGGCATCAAAAGAGCGCGTTTACCCGCCTTTTTCACTGTCATTCCGCGAACTTAAAAACTTACCCTCGTAAGAACATTTAAGACTAAAGAGTTTCTCCTCACTTTACAATTGGCCGACAAATACCTTACAAATCAACCTATCGCCTTCGTTTAGCAGTGGACGTCCACTGCTAAACGAAAGTGTCCCCCAAGGAAAAATACCCTAACCAGTTCTAAATAAGTAGCTCTTTTGGAAGATCACTTTTGTGCATTTATACATACCTATCCAAATTGTCGCAGTATTTTACTAGCGATGACCACGCAGGTGTTGGGAATAATTTCCAGAATTGCAGTCCAGACTCGCACTTGATGATAGCTTCGGTAGCCTTCTCAAGGCTATGATACAACCATGACATATCACATTGACTGTATACGAGCTCAGTGTCCAACATAGTAAATCTCTTTGAGAAGAGTACCAGTCCTGAAATTATTTGCTCGTTTTGTCTTTAGTGCTGTCTAAGTTAAGTAATTTAGCAAGCACTTTGTCAGAAGAGTTATAAATATAAGAGGAATGCCTATACGTATGGAGATATCTACTTTTAGGGTAACTAGGGTTGCAATATAGTCTTCAATATCCTTTAGACTTATATACTGGCACAAATGGAAAGATTTGACTGAAGTGATACCAGGATCTCACAGAAAACCAGTTTAAGTAACTTATTAATCAAATTTTTCATTAAGGGAGTGGGGTTTTATGATCACCAACCTCTTTTTTTTACCTTCAGAATAGTTCAAAGTGGCCTGGATTTCAGTAATAAAGAAGATATCAAGAAAAAAGGCGCACCAAAGTTGTAGATGCTATGTGCGAGATATATTTATGGTACTATATAAATTACTGCTACTTATGTATGCTTACCCATACAATCGAAAGCCCATTTATGTAGTTCCTTATAAAGATCCTTAACCAACTGGTCCTGATAGTTCCTGGAGTTGTAAATTTTGCCAGTGAAACTATCGCAGACATCGTTGATGCCCATTAAATGATGTACAATCGAGTCGTTTAAAGGGTTGACAACTAACGATCTCTGGCGACACCAATCGTTACCTTGTCTGTAACATAGGAGTAGAAATTTTATATCCGTTTCATCGCGTTTATAGTAATTCTTTAATGATCCTGATGTATAAAAGTCGTACACGATGGTAAACAGCGCCAAAACCGTAGCAGTTATTGTACAAACGAAATTGAAAAGATTGTTACTTACTCAAAAAAATTACACTTAATAGGTATGCATCTACCTACTTAGCACCAGAAGTGAAAATTATCGTTTTTATAAAATCAAATGACGTGTTATGTAAGTAAATGGTAATACTAATAACTTACACTGTATACAATCCGTAGGTATGGTGTCTATGTTCTGATCTATACTTCTCCAAAGAGTCCAAAGTCGACCTTACAGGGTACTCGCCTTCCATGGTATAGACTTTCTGGATATGGTCCGGATGATTAATTAGTACTATATCTGAGCCCACTGGGCTGATAAAACGCACAACTGGGCCATATTCGTCAAATAATGAGGACAAATTTTTCAAGGGCTTTTTAGTATTTATATAAGTTCCTGAAAAGAAGTTCAGTAACAAGTTGAGTAAGCTACGAGTACAATATTTTGAGGTAAGATAGGGCTAGAATTTCCTATGCGTATTAGAGACGCCTTATCATCTTGCTAAAACTTAAAAATATACCATAGCTACACGTTATTCTAGAAATTTCCTTTCTAACGCGAAGCAGTCGTCAGAGTTCAATGGGTAAAGAATGATAGAATATACATCAAATGTATTCTGTGGGGTAATTGACAATATTTGCCATCATTATATTGTTCGTTAATGTTACCCTTATACACAACTTGTACCTTCTTCTTATTAATTTTATGGGTTTTGTAATTTCATTTTATTTTTTCATTACATATAAAATTGTATTTTGTAAAAGTAAATTACACAATTGTAGCGATATGTGAATCCGTCCCCTCTTAATATAGACATATTTTGCTTAAAGGAGGTTCAATTTTTAATATGTTGGAATGTATATTGGTTAACGCAAATAAACTATTGGACAGTGGAAACGTGAAAACTAGACACACAGTTCTACGTCAACTATCTGTAACTATCTTTCACTACTTGGATATTGCATCACAATCTTCAGGAATACTATTTGAGTTGATATTGATAGTGTGTAAATGTTAATTGTGAATAGGTAATGGGAATATACTAACCCACATTAAGGCCAACTGTTATGAAGCCAGCAGTGATTTGAGTGCCGACCTCTGAAAGATATTGACGAAATCTTGACAAATATTTTAAAGCTTTGGGGCCCGGCACGTCATCGAATGACAAAATAATGGGTTCTTTATTGGTCAATACCATTGGAACTACCCTAGCGGTGGGAAATATCTCGGTTGACATTATTGGCTCGTCTTTCTCAGCTATATTCACGGAAACCGGTCTAGGCTTCGTAGCGTGTTGTTGTTGCATAATAATTTCTTGGACTTTCACACCCTGTCTTATGGTCTTCTGAAAGTAACGTTTATGATAAGTGGTTAAACCCATCTTGATATTATTATACGGATGAAAATAGCGCAGCTGATTTAGTATCATTTTTATTATATTTCCGTCTCGTTTACGAAAATATTATTCTCATCAACAAGATATGTTGTTTCTCTAACAAACAAAAGAAGTTTAAATAATTCGAATTCTGCGCCTTTTACTTCTAGCCATTGATTTTACTCTATGATAATTTTTTCGTAAAGTTAGAAACGTAGTTTCTAGAGAAAGGTTTCAAAACTATTGTGACCCAATTTAACCTATTTTCAATATTTCATTAATTTAAAATTATTCTGTTAATGTTGATAATCAAAAATTGTACAGTGGTAAAAATGTAAGGTGGTTTATGGAAAGTATCGCATTTCCGAACGCAACGTAAATTACTGCCAGTAACAAAATTTACTAAAGTGTTTAGTACCAAATCATGAAACTTCTAAATATAGTTAACAGTCGAATTTAAATCATTTTATGTAGTACGGCCTAGCAAAAGAACGAAATCATACGTTATTATAAAGCTTTCTGAACCTGTAACCTTTAACAAAAACATTTATAACTCCTTTTGAGGTTTGCAAGCATACATGACGTATCAACTATAACTTCTTAAGTGGATTGAATCAATTTAAATTTAAATATTCATTATAGTTACATTTTGGCCACATTTAAATTTCATGGTTTCATGGTTGTAGTACGAATTCTTAAAATTTAATGGTAAGACATGTCTGTCAAATTTGCAAATTGTCGCTCAAGCGAAGAATAGCGGAGCGAGTGTGCGAGCGAGCGAGCTGAACTGGTAGATGGCGGGAGTGATCTCGTGTGATATAACTGTGTTAGATTAGTTTTTAAATTAGTAGTGTTTAATTTTTAGAATAGTTATTAAAATGACTAGGTAAGATTACAAATTATTTATTTACTAAACTGCCAATCTTTATGAAGTAACCTGTTTTGCGAATTACGATGCATAAATGAGGCGTAATGCTTGTTCAATATCATACAATATTACCTTTAAAATTACATATTTGCATTTTCAGAGCTAAAATAGAACTCGGCGACGTGACTCCACATAACATAAAACAGCTGAAGAAGCTTAACACAGTGGTTTTCCCAGTGTCTTACAATGATAAATTCTACAAGGATGTTTTGGAAGCTGGTGAACTGGCTAAGTTAGCATATTATAACGATATCGTCGTGGGAGCAGTATGCTGTAGAATAGACACGTCGGAAAACTCTCGAAGACTGTATATCATGACCTTGGGATGTCTATACCCTTACAGAAGACTTGGCATTGGTACTCTGATGGTAGAACATGTGCTTAAATATGTTGAACAGGATGGTAATTTCGACAGTATTTTCTTGTGAGTACATATTTAATATTATTATTTTTAATCCTGGAAATTGTGTTTGACACCTATCTTAAGATTTTTATTGTTATATTTATAGCCTGAAGGTTATGAATCTGTGTAGGTATAGTGTGAACCATTGCCACATTTTATATTCTATTTATCAATGTATAAACAACTAGTGCAAATAAACTATATTTTGGTTATCAGTAAATTGATTTGAATAAGATAATGAAATGACATATTTGGTATTTTTTATATGATTTTTTTAAAAAGACTTATGCCAAGTAAACCTTCTAAATCCTAATAACATGGTTGTATTGAAATGATTTTAGGCTGTATATTAAAACATGTATTTCACATACTGCTGTCTACTGCTGAACAAAAGGCCTTTGTGTTATAGTATGACCACCAAATATCTATAACCTTTATTTTTGTCTTTGATGATAATGGACTCACTATTTCAAGAATATTGGATAAAAAACTCTTTTTTTAAATGTACCCTGCACTTCACATGTGTACTCGTATTTATGATTGAAAATTTAGATTAATATCAAAATCACAATAAAAATATTACTCTACTAGCTTATGGCCGTCTGCATTTGCAAGACACACTAAACTACGATTGCCACCATAATGGTAAGCTTGGTGTGAAAAAGCATTTAACTAGGCTATAATAGTGTAAGTTACCAAAGACACAGAACACCCAGACTCGGAATGAACCTGTGAGGTGTTTTTTTTATGAATGTTTGTCAAGTCCCTAGGCTGCATTCAATGTTTACACCAGGTTATACATACTATTTTATATACTTAATACCTTTTGTAACCACATTTCATAAATCCAATGGGGATATATTGTAAAAATGGCTGTTTTTCGACTTTCACAACTTTTACACATACTTTTTGTTGTATAGCGGGACTTATTCACTCTAAAGTTATTTAAATGTAAGAAATAGACGGTATTGAAACTTATTGAATAATTTAAAGGCATGTGCTGTGTAAAAACTATGTACAGGAATGGGCTTAATGAATTACTAACTTTAATACCAATAAATTTTTTGCTATGCTCCCTAAGTCTGTAAGTACTGACAGGACAGATAAGACATCTACAACCAGACAGGCCCTGAGTTTGTAGAGTAGTATAATAAAGTAATCAATGTAACAAAGCATTAATTTGTTATCCATTCTCTAAATTCTATCAAATGACAAGAATTTGTATCTGCCCACAAAAGTACATAATAAAAACTAGAAATATTTTGATGATTGTGCTAATAAATTATTCACTAAATGAATATATTTGCAAAATTAACACTCAGAGTCTAAAAATTCTGTAAATTATTTAAATTGATAATGCAATAGATATGTGTAATAGTGTCTAAATCAACTCATTTGATAAACCATATGAATTTAGTTTCAGTGCACTCAAGGACAACATACCTTTCTAACACTGAAAGAATTTTCAAAATTTGATCAGTTGTACTGGAGATTACCCCAAACATACAAACTCGCAAAACTACCTCTTTATAATATTCGTTTAGATAATTAATTATTATTGTAATATTGTTACTTACTTTTAACTTGCAATAAACAATAGTGAATACACAGTAACTGTTTCATATACATTTGTTCAACTGGTGTATTTCCAAAATAGATTTGCAATGTAATAAGTATGGAAATTGTTCTCTGAATGACTCTAAGCATGACATGCTTGAAATAAAATACACAAAGTTCTTAAAGAATACATAGACAGGTGATGTCATAGATAAATAAAGTAAAAAAATGCTATAATGTATCCAGAAAATTATAAAAATTTGAATTTTATTATTGTTACGTAAAAAAACTAAAATAGCTATAGTTGTATGTGTGTCATGACACTAAACACAGAGCTATTGTTTAACTAAACAAAATTAAATCAAAATGCCAGTAAGTTATACAGCTTGTATAACATCATTTTATTGTTACCATAAAATTTTACATCATTTTAATGAATGAGCAGTTTTATCTTATTTGTATACAATTTTGGGATCCCATTGCGAAAGTTGTCTGTGTGGTGATGGATTAAGAATATGAAATATATTGTTGTCCTATTCTTTCTGAGTGTGATAAGAGCAATCTATGCAGGTCAATGATCATTGCAAAGAGAAGGAAAACTTGAAACCCTCATTTGGATGTGGTATATTAGGCCAAATCTCCTTTCCAAGGAGAGTCCTATGTCCAGCAGTGGATTATTGAAGGCTATTGTGAATTGTGATGATTGTCAAAATTTGCATTTAACTATTTGTTGTTATAAGACTGTTGCAAAAATGGATCTTTTCCCAAGACAGAAGAAATTACAAAAAAAATACATAGGCTCTTTTAAACTTGAAGATTGTGAGGGTCTCTTACTTTATCATGTCTAATGTTGGCTGTCAATATTAAAAAACTTCTAATGCTCTTTTTTAGCAGAATAGGTTGAAACTTCGTTAACTAATAAATTATCTTCGATTACCTGTCTGTCAAAAATCTTCTATTAGTGATAAAAATCATTTTTACCTTTTTAAAGCTTCTTTATAATCTTGAAAGTATTCAATATAGTATTCAATCAGTACCTGAGATAGATCTATTTACACTATAGAATAATGATTTGACTCGAATAATGAAATGGGCAAACACATTTTTGAAAACCGTGATCTACATAATGTGTTGAATATTCTGTCTGTTAATTAATTTTTCTGTTATTGTCTACTGAAATATAATTATATCCTTGGTGATACATTAGTGAACATTTTCCGTGTATTTTATTAGTTAGTTTAAGTTTTATGGAGGACATGAAGTAAGCACAAAGAATTATCCACAAACATAGGTCAATAATGTCCATAGGGTGCATAGTGTTCTCACAAAGAATTTTGGGCCGCAAGTCACCCTCACCTGTAATTTGTGCATCTGCTGATGGGCAATAGGTTTGCCACCTATTACGTGAGTCCAAAACACTGGCGAAAGTGGGTGTTTAATATGCTTTTATCTACACCTCTGGGGAAACAGGCGTGGTTTATGTGTGTAAGTAGGTTGTGGCAACTTCCACATACAGCGCAAATTGAAAAACATACTACAGCGCCATCTAGCGAAGATACATCGAACTAAGGAGCGACTACTAATCCTGTATTGCGAATACACGACATCAAAACATCAACCGGTGGGCCGCGGCCTGCTAGGCATGATCACCTCGGCCCGCTAGGCATGATCTCATGATCATGTGTGTCGGAGGGACATGACACCCGTTCCTCCACAAGTTCAATAACGTCGGCGGTTCTCTTTAAATTACTATTCATAAGATGAAAAAGAAATAATGAAGGAGGAAGAAGAAATAATCCACTTCTTCTTTTTATTCATGTCCATGGTCTATTATTATTACACAAAAGGTTCCATTGGATTTTATTGTCATCCAAGGATTGTATTGACAAATAAATAAAATTGTCTGTTTTGTAATTTCAAATTACTGCGTTTCACTAAATGTATATATTAGGTACTTACATCACAAAATCAAAATATAAACATTTCTCTGTATCTTTGTTCCAACTAATCTCTAAATTGGCTAGACCAATTTTGACAGGACTTTCACTGGTTGCACTTTTACTTGATGTTATATGAAGTAACTTATGCTACTTTTATTTTAGAAAAAGAAATAACAAAATTAAAACCAATGAAATCGTTTCGTCCGCTTGGAATTTCAATTTTACCGATTAAAATTCCAAGCGGACGAACTGTTCCAACTGACGAATTCTGTGTTATTAATAATAACACAGAACATTCAGACTAAGAGCAACAATTTGTGGATCACATTAAATGTTATCCCATGTGGGGTTTGAATCCACAATACACAGCAAAATCCTAAATCTAAAGATACATTGAATTAATATCTCTATTAAAGTTATACGTTTTTGTATGATTTTAGTTTCAAATAAGGCCTAATTATCCTGTATGAATAAAATAAAAATCACTTAGATTGTGCTTTGGTTAAAAATATTTTTTGTTTGTAACACTTAGTTAATTGGTTGTTTTAACTAATGTTGTTTGTATTTGAAATCATCTGTTTATATTTGTAAGTAAACCTAGTAAATTGTTATTTGCAGGCACGTCCAAGTAAACAATGAAGGCGCAATAGATTTTTATAAAAAGTTTGGTTTTGAAATCGTTGAGACTAAAGAGCATTACTACAAAAGGATAGAACCAGCAGATGCACACGTCTTACAGAAAACTATCAGAGCGCCACAACCTCCGATACCTTTACTCAACGGATCAGTACCACATGCAAAGACAAATGGACATGATTGAATTTAGAACAACACCCAAACCAACATATACTTGTAGAGCCTCAACTTGGCGGTTAATGTGAGTGATAACATATGTGTAAGAATCATAATAAAAACATTGAGTGCATACAGGATTGATATACATTAAGATATTTGTAATGGATGGGTTAATCAATAAGATGTGGTTGTGGACGCATGAGGCCATAAATTATATAGTACTAGAAATGACTGATATTCCATTCAGTACCATAAAAATATTGTACAGAATATGTTCATAATAATGCGTACATGTTGACTAAATGTATTGACTGCATTGCAATAAGTGTGATCTAGTACACTTAACGAGTTACTATGACTTAGGATAGCATTGAACTTCTAAATTTATTCTTCTCAATATTTCAATAGGTATAATGTAAAGTAACAAATAATACTTAGCTCTAGACATTCTTTTAACTATATACGGACATAAAAATTCTGTCATTTTTTTACTATACTTGTATATTGTGGTGTAATACATAGTCATAATGTTCCATGTTTTCTAATTAGTAGTGTTTCTTGGTCCAGATGGAAGTTCGGACATTCATCTCGCGATTAATGAGTAGTTATTTGGTATCAATTGCATTTGTTGTTCAAGCAATGAGGAAATGGCCAATTTTGATAAGCTGTACTGTGAACTAAACATTTTTTTTAACGATCGTTTTATTATTGCACTACGAAAATACAATTATTTAATTAATGTTGAGTTGTACTGAAATTTTTGTTTTGTTAAGATTTTACACTGTCTAATAGTTAAATAGATTTTTTTATTTTGTAAACGGCATCTGTAAAGTAGTGATTGTATCATATTGTTGTTACCAAAACGTCAATTGACCCTTGTCAACAATTCTGTAAACAATAACTGTTTGTAAACATCATGTTCACTGCAACCTTAGCATTATTACTATAATAAAAAAATTAACATTTTATCCTGTTTAATTTTATTTAATTATACGGCGAATCATCATTGCTAGGTCTTGTTGGTGTTCAAGATCTTACAGAATCATTTGAATATTTAAAACTCGACTGAATGATCTTCTGGATTGATGTGCCTTGTTATTCACAGATCCAACACTAGTCAAGGCCAATTACTTAGTGATTATACGAGGTGAAAATCTAATACGCAAGATCAAAGACATTAAACATTGCTGATTTTGCGAGAAAGTTACATTTATGTTCTTTGAGGTGGTTCCAGACATAAATTACTCATTTTCTAGAGAAAATAAATACAGCTTGACTTGAAATTATTATTCTTTCGGGACTTACTGTCTTCAACTTTTCTAACGCGATAGAGTTGCAATCGTTAATTTTCTTACTTCCAACTTCTAGTTCAAATTGTCTTAACGCGAGAGCACCCCTAAATTTGTCTATCCAAAATTTCGCCACAGCTACGGTGTTTTCCGTTGTGCTCTACAGTTTTTCTATAGTAGACTAAACTTGGCTTTTTTGGCAATTTGGCAAATTTGGCAGTTTGTAATGGAACAATTAGTTTAATATTAACAAACTATTAGTGGAGGAAGTAGCAAGTTTACTACTACTAGTAATTGGTCCGATAAAAATTTAGATTCCTTTGTAAAGTGTGACAGACGTAGAACGCGTGCCTAATAACAAACAGGAAAAATGGAGGTCGAAGATTGTTATATATATTTAATGTGAAGGTGTGTACCGTTGAGTCAGTCGGCTTTTAGCCACAACCCGACAGCAACCTACTTAATACATGGGCTAATGTTAATGCATGAGAAGGTTTAAAAATTTACTGCTTTCGTCTACGATCTCCTGATGTTTCTCTGCATCTTTGTCACTGAGAGAAACCATTCGCAGTCGAGAGACTTACTGTGGATAGTCTTTCAGAACGTTAACTTTTTCGCAATGTAAAACGATTGATAAGATAGATTCAAACAATATTTTGTAGTATTTTAAAATGTTGATATAATTAATAACATAATAATAACTTCTCAAATCTCACACAATCTAGTCTGATCTTAGACCAGGCTGCTGATAAATATACTTGTATATTTTTCTATATATAAACATACATAAATTCTATCCAGACAGAACAAACGATCGTGTCAATCAATTTTACATTAGTCATAGGTCAGGTTTGAAAGAGATAACAAATATTTGTTGCATTCATTTATTGAAATAACATAAGAAATTGTACAATATTGTCATTATTGACTAGTTGTTATTATATACTTTGGACAATGGACATTAAACAATTATTTCGATAGCAATTATATTTCATCAAATAATGTGATGTAATCCGTTTACATAAGGCCTATATCCAAGTATTCATCTAGTATACTGTTTACATTAATTTAGAAATATAGATTTATTTATATCATGTTAGTTTCAATACTTTAATATATGGATATTTTTATTCTATAAAAATATTCATAAGTACATTTTAAACAGATAATAAAATTTTACATGATGAATTACGATTTAGAATACTGTTGGTTACGCTTTTGGAAAGCTTCAATTCACTATCACAGACTTATTGTATGACATTTTATTGCATTTAAATTGTTCGCTATTTAACAAATGCCAATACAGTAAAAATGACTTAAAAAACAAAGAAAAATGTTGTAATTACAATTTCAATATAATTTTCAAGACCATTTTTGTTATTTGTTGTAGCATATTATAAATTTATTCGTGGAGGTCATGAACTAATCACAAAAGGCGGGCGGAACTCTCACTAAGGCAAAACTGAGACACCGTAATGGGGCGGTTCTTTACGTGTGAATTTAGGATGGCCAGGTAACAGTATACATAGTTTGTTTTATAGCAGGACTTATTTGCGATAAAATAATGTAGAAGGTTATCTACCTTATATTTCCCGACGTTTCGAACGGGTTATACCGTTCGTGGTCGCGACTAGACGAGTTTTAACTTAGCTATATGTGCGTAAAGTGGCGAAAGTTTAAAAACAGTTATAACACACAGTATTTTTCTTTCGACCACTATAGTTCTTACAGCATTAGCTAACGAGACTATATCCGACTATTTTTTATATGTCCATGGCGTGGGTACATAATTATTAATAATATTCACATACAATTTTATTTTAATTTATTCAATAGTATTTATAAGACAGAAACACATACATTTGGTCTTCGAATATTAACGTCTAACAGATAATATTTTTTTAAGAACACATTCAAAGCTAAGTATAATACATCTATATAATATAACCAGTTAATAAAATAAAACGTTTCATGCAGCGTCATAGTGTAATGAAATATTAGGCGTAATACATACAACTACGACCTAAGTCTACTTGCACTACAAAACCGTGACAAACAGAGCACATAAACAGCACATCTAGCAAGAAATGACAACTGTACTTTGAATACAACAGTGGAAAAATGCTCCTTTTTGAATTTAAAAACCTCTCAAACCTGTCACCATTTTGGTTGCGTTTACAAAATGGCCTCTTCAAATATATTACCTTGACTATTATAAACTTGACTTTTCAAATATGTTAACTTGAAATTCAAAGTTAGTATAAAATAGGTTTTTTCACAAAATAAATGTATCAAAAATATACAACAGAGAATTGAGCTTTCACTATTTTAACACAATGATATTGAATGATGGTCCATAATGTTTTATGAAGATTGATACTAATGTATTGAAAAACAATTCAGAAACCTTCTTGTAAAATATTAAACGAGTGAAAAATAAAATTCGTTACGGAAATATAAAATATAGATTTAAATGTATATAAATATTTGCGTTTAAAGCCGTCCGATCTGATAATTTATATTACGATATAAACTATGAACTGTTTACGATACAATATTAATATTTTAGACTCAGTAATACACTTACATAGTCAGTAATGATTTGAGTATAAGCCGGTATAGTTCATCATCAAATAATAATAGTGCTGCAGTAACGAAATTTAGTTTAAATAATTGATTACAAATTGTATTGGATACCTATAGTAAATGTATTTCGAGTCTAAATGAAACGTTACAGACACTCATATATAACAGATAAAGTTTTAATACAACACACAATTTGAATATAATTTACACCACTAGCGCAGGGAAATCTTCCATTTAAAAACATTAAAATTTTAATAATAGTTTAATCAAATGCATTTTCCGTGATACACATATCACGTTTGGCAATACTGTGTAAAAACTTGCCAGTTATTAAAAAAAATAATGTGATGATAAATTAATATAGGGTGTGTGATGTTTATCGGTCTATTAGTACCTACTTAATCAGAATATACTTTAAGATCATAAATCCATTTGAATTGGTTGTGTACTAGTACTAACAAATGACCTATTTATGGTACATATTGCTAGTTCGCATTAGACCAGTAATGGAGTTGGATAATTTACAGACTGTTTGTCTAAAGAACAATAGACAACAATATATTAATAAATACTTAATTCTATTAATTCCATTTTGTATCTGTCGGACGAAAAGCATCCCATTCAAGCTTCGCTGCTTACTGTTTCTCCTCAGTTCAAAGGACCAGAAATGGACTCAATTGTTTAAAGGACTTTAGTCTTCTGAACAATTGAGTCCATGATAAATAACTTTAAACATTGAAAGATTTTTTTGGAATCTTATAGTCGATCTCTTCAAAAGGAGTGTGTATCTTCCATTTTCATTTTTCTATTATTCGATTTTCTTATATGTATCTTAATTCCTTTATAATGCAAAGTTCTTTATCCACTGCCAAAGTAGCCGTTATCACCCTCTTCTATAAGTAATGGATCTGAACTAATAAAACTACTTAAATAGTTCTCACTCGGCTAAATTATTAGTTTAGAGGGAACGAGACTATACAATACTGAGCTTTAAATACATAAAAATAGCATAGTAATTTTTTACGGTTATATTTATATCATTTCAAACAGTGGGACATTACGATATATACTATTAAATATAGACTATTAAAATTAATGAGTGATTCAACGCAAAAATCTTGCATTTTTAAATTAACATACAAGTAGGTTTTACTATTATATCGTAGGTAGCTAAAGAGTTTGATCACATCTCATTTTCAAGCAGATACGATGCAAGCGGACCTTAACTGTGGCTTTTGTAGGCTTTTTAGGAGAGAACACAAAAATTATAGAGTAAGGAAAGACCTGTTGAAGAATTAAAAAAAATCTGTAAAAATTATTTCGAAAAATGATAAATTATTTTTAAAAATTAACATATTTTATATTTTTAAATTTATTATCATTTGTGATCTTTTCAGTTCGACGACGACTTATTTGTTACGCAATGCACTTATGTCCCACTACAGAGCAATTTGTAGGTATATAAAGTTTACCTTATATATTGACAATTGGTTTGGACAATTATTATCGATATTTTATTTTATTAGAGTATACGTTTCTCACTCTATAAGAATTCAGCCCTTATAAAAAAGACAACAAAATTACTTGTGTCAATTTAACGCGTGAAGAATTAACAACATTACCTATACATATTAATTAACAATATAATTTTAACACCATTTTATTTTATTTAAACGGATTAATTTAGTATGTGCGGAAAGGGGGACAAATACATCCTTTTCGCTCACGACTTTATGGAAAGTGTCGTTTTCGTTTGTGTATGGGAAATCGACTTGAGAAAAAGTATTCTTAGTAACATTTTAGTAGTCAAAAATTCTACTTCAAATATGAGTAGAATTTCAATTCTATGATTTCCCTGTACCTTTTAGGGGTTATGCTATTTACCTGTTCAGCAGAATTTTATTTAACATTGTCGTGTGTCGCATGCATGACAAAACACCAATGAATGAATCGATAAGTTTTATTTGTAGGAGTCAAATTATCCTTGTACATTTCTTATTTAAAGCCAATTAAGACATGTAATTCTTAAATTGCATAAAATTTGCGTTTCGCTTTTCACACTTTCCGAATTTTTAATTTCAATATTATAATAGATACAATGTATACGTATGTATAACTCATTTTGAGCATAATTGGTAATAAAAGTACATTAAAAGAACCACAGATAATTTCAAAGTGGAATAACAATGACATATGTAAATTAAAACAGGACTTTCAGAAGATCCCATTCATGTTCGGTTGCATGGGTTTGATTCGAAGATATACCACATCTCCACAAGCACCTTTAATATAATTAGTCATTATTTTCTTAATTACAGTGGACTACAGTCCCTAAAATATAGCTTGATCTCTGTGGCACATGGCTACGAAACCGACAAAGTAGCTTTGTACAAGCGATTTTATCTTGTACCTCTTATATATTCATTCTTTACATATCAATTTTATCACAAATGTAGTGCAATACATTATTAATATAACAATTTACTCCTAAAATTTACCTCGTAAGTTCTAAAGTGATACTAGTGACAAGTGTCACAAGGATCAAGCTATATATTGTGGACTATAGAGAGATATGCTCTTACCCACACACCATAGACAAACAGTACCATAGAGAGATTTATAGTACTTGCCTTTTTATAAATATAGCGAATAATCGCCTACTAAACCGCCAACTAAGGGCACACATTTATTATATTTCCAAGTGCAAATTTCTACAACAAATTTTTGGAAAATTCGACAAAATAACGTCTAATTTGTCGGTGTGAAACTTTATTGGAAATATTTTATTAATTAAAACCTTACTAATAATAATTTACATAAGTATAGCATTAACAATATATTGCTATAAATGATGACTTCGTCAAGGAGTTTCGATTTCGAATTGATGATATCACTTCGATAGATTTATTGAGATATTTAATTTTGAGTCGTCAACTCGATCTCTAAAAGAATAAATAAATTAAGAAAATACTAACAAAAGTTGCTTTGAAGTAGAAGAGCTCGAAAGCAATTTTCAAAATTTCTTCACAGTGTGTGATGGTAGCCGAGTACGCAGATGTTGTTGACACAAAAATGAATTGTTATTTTAATTAATTTTGATGTAACTAAACATCTTAATGCATTATTTAATTTAAATTTTATATAAAGCATATAATAAGTTAACAATTTTTAGAAATAACACCTGCGTATTTTATATTGACCAATAGAGAAGCGTTTGTCTTTCAAACCGTTCGACAGTAAGTGACAATAAATGCAATGATGGACTCATTTATCAAAAAACGAATTATTTAATCTCTATTCTCGAATGTTCCAGTTGATTCTAGACTTTAGCCACTTAATTCAAAGACATGTTGAACTGTTTAGCCGAAGTTTTTGATTTATAAAATCTGCAACTTTAACTTTAGTTAAATAATTTTAGTTCATAGCTGTTTATTTTTGTATCAACACACAATGAAAAGACAAACAATTAATGTAATTCCTAAGTGGACGTTTATAACGATATTCGAAACATATCTCATATAGATGTACTGTACACAGAGGAGTACAGATTAACAGCATTATATACACTGCTACGCTTAGACACACAACAGTAAATTTAGTCGATTTTGCCCGGCAGCAAATCTCTAATCAATAATCGACTTAACTGTTACATGTTTGCAGTTTTCGCTTCACATTTAAATTGACAAAAATCACAATAATATTTAGTTTTACTATTTTAACTGATGTTGTAGTGTCCTTTCGAGTGAGCTGAGAAAACAATTTTGCTATCGGTAGAGGCAACAATAATTTGGACATGCCATGATTGACAAAAGCAATCTAAATTTATCATGATTTTTGTCCATTACAAAATAAAAATTAACCACAATTATATAGTTCGCAACGTGTTTTGTAACGCGTTGCAAACCTATGTTGCACAATGTAACACAGAAGTCGCAGCTTTTTATATACATAAACACTCCGAACCAAAGTGTAACGATTATTACAGTTCAAGATACAATGGCTACAACTATATCTTCGACCATTTGCTAGGCACATATTAAAGCCTACGTTCTACGTCCGGCAGCAAAGGCCGCACATTCATAAATCATTGTTCTCTCTTGAAGTGGTGTTGTTACCTAAGTCGAGTAATTGTTTTATGCGTTCGATGCACAGTTTTGATCCTTCGTTCGCTTCTTTGGCCATCTGTGAGAAAAAAAGGAGTTGTGAAATGGTACAAGTTGCGATGATACTCGTTAGAATAAAATTGTGTAGTCTTCAATAGTTTATAGGAGTTACAAATTTTTTTTAATCACAATCAGAAATTAAATCTAATAATAGACAATTGGGTAGATGACTGTATCGTAAATAAATATCATTGCCTTATTAAAACTAATATCGCGAAACATCAGCAAATACAATTAACATAGCTTTTTATTATTATTACGAATTTTAATCAAATATATTGTTCAATTGAGTAGTGTGTAGTAGTTCACTAAAACAGTGACGTCACAATTTGGTAGTTCGTACATTTTTCATACAAAATTGTCGTTTTGACAGATGATAAAAAGTAACTAATTTGACTAAGGTGTCATCTAACCTATTGAAGTGCATTAGTAAAAGGGTCGCTATCGTCGCATACTCTGTTGCCATTATTTTTTATATAACAATTAATTTTGTTCCTTTACATGATTCATTCAGTTTAATATTATTCAGAAAGTTAGTTCAGGACTTCTTCTACGCTAACCTGACACAGGTAACGTAACGGTAACGTAATAGTGAAGTTCATAAAAGGTTTTAAGCCTATATTCACAGGTTAACAAAAGTACTTTTATAACTTTTGAATTCGTTGTTCACTATAATTTTAATTGTATTTAGTTTTTCGTATCAAGACAGGTCAAAATTTGAGACTCCGTAACTTATTGAATCCTTGAATACTTTGTATAATAGTTTAATAATTTTGTTTTAGATTTCTACTTTTCTGTATATAGTCTGCTAAATTACACAAATCCCACAATTTGTTTGGAAACTGATACAAAATAATTTCTTTATAACTGCAATATCGGTATACCTATCACGGACACATACACGTATAAATATTATTTGTAATTTATTTTTAGATTTAGGATTAGAAGAATAAACTATCTTTACGTATTTCAAATATAGATAAAAAATTACTTGATTACTTACGAGTGAGAAATTGAGGAAGCCATGAGGGAGGCCCTCCAACACCTCAATGCCGACAGTGTTGCCCAATTTCTTGAGTTTCTTCGCAAACATTACACAGTCGTCTAGGCAAGGGTCTAAGTGCACTGTCTGAAAATGTATTTAATTTGCAATTATTTTAATAGAAACTTTTACATAATTTTCGAAAGAACAAAACAAAACATCAAATATGATGAACATTTTTTTGAAAGATGTAAAGAAATAGTATAGAAGCCGATTAATGATTTGATGCTTATTACTGAGAATAAGTAGTAAGGCTTTTGGTTTACTAACCATTAGCCACGAGCCAATCTAATCGTATAGTCAGGTTCGTAGGTTTAAACAAACAATTGTGACATAAGCACACTCATTTGTGCCGCATCTTTGTGTAATTTACTATAATATGGATGTATTTAGTAATATATGTTTATGAAGAGGCACACACGCCTAAGAATCAGCTCTTGTATTTGTGCATTTTGTCGCTTCATTGTATGATGAAGCATTATATTTGACTAAATATTAGTACATTTTTAGTCAGATCAATCGACTATTGCTGGAGCTAATGCCTTAAATCTATCGAATGTGGTCGTTACAGATTGCGTGACAATTTTGAACTATTGCCGTCATTATCGAACTCCTTTTTAACACGCTTTTATTATAAATCTTTTGTTATGTTCCAAATGTTTATTATATTTATTTCATAGATGGAAAAAATTACCGAATTTCAAAGGTGTATATTTACATATAATGAGCAATGACGATTACTTCTAACACCAAAAATAGGTATAACGTATTGGCATGCTACAAATATTTCAGTGTAGGGATGGCTTAGTGGTTTAAACCGTCACCTCACTGCTTGCTGTTGCGCTAACGTTGTAGGTTCAAACCTCACATGGGACAACACTTTATGTGATTCACAAATTATTGTTCAGAGTCTGGGTGTCATTTATGTTCTTTTTGTAAAGTACCCCGTGTCATAGGAACATTAATAATGTTAGAGTTGTTATTAAAAGAGACAGAGAGAAAAGGAAAAATCAGACATACCAGTATTCTAACAGGCGGGAACCTTTTCAACAGTTCATCATCAGCCCAGTAGGGAGAGAGCAAGGGGTCCCGTGGCACAGAGAATATGAACTCGTCGGACGGAGAGCGCGCTATCAGAGCGTCTAGGTTCGTGCGTGCTGCTAGACTGAGGGATGTAATATTATATGTAGGTTACACATAGTAAGGTTCGACATGTTATTTCATCTATTAAATATATTTAGAAGACATCTCACTTATATTCTTTAGTGCTTAAATATTTTAAATAAATATATAAAAATTTGATCGGTACTAAAAATGGCAGCAACTGAACTGCTTAAATACAGCTATAAACCCAGTTAAGTTAGTTTTAAGTGTAGCTTATTATTATATGCATGAAACTAATGACATTCAGATGTTTGTGTGAGCTTTAAAGTTTTAGGGCACGTTCAATAATTCCCGGGGTTTCCTTACTAGAGTGTGGTTTTAGGTCGGTTCGAGTCCAAGATAATCACCTTTCAGTTGAATTCGTGGGGATTCCCGCACAGAAAAAAAAGCCAAAGTAACTCAAAAAGTACTGTTGCAAAACAATTACTGGATATACAAAATTGTCAAGTCTATTTTTTATTACTATGTGGACAATTACCGACACATTGCAGTTTTGGAATCAAATTGCAATATATTGATTAAATAACTGAGTGACACTTACTCGTCTTGCGGTGGTCTAGATATTGTGTTGGATCCGGTAATATACGCTAACTTCGACGACATTGCACCCATGAAACCGGATGCCGCTTCAGTAATCCTTCATAAAAATAAAAACGCATGATTTCACATCACCACACATCACAAAAACAGCCTTTTCAGTTATAGTCCACTGCTGGACATAGGCCTCTTCTCAGAAGTGTACTTACCTTGTTTTAATCTTCTTTTTATTTTCTTTACAAAATTCATCTTCTACTAAAGGCGGTTCACCTACTAATGTACTTGAGTTTTCAGATTCTGCTTCCCTAAAACGACATACTTTTGTTATTGTACGGAAAGCTGAAAATCACAGTAGATTTCTTATATTTGTATGTTTTTCGGCAAAAGCCATAGACCATATGTATGATCCAGTGAATAATAGCAGGTACAATTTACTCATAGATAAGCTGAAGGTAATTCTGTGAGCCGATAGTACGAGTAATGTGAATCAAATACAGGTGAGATCGTGAGATCTTCTATACAACATATGTATATCTATCAAACAATTCAAGTAGCTGACTAAATCGTAAATAATATATTGCACACCACTATTTAGACTCAAACTAAGCAAAGATTCACTACGAATTTTAGCATAGGATTAACATTCATAGACATAGATACTCTGTAAAAACGTATGTGGTAACTTTCAGATACAGCGCAAATAAACATTTACTGTAGCGCCATCTAACGAAGACACATCGAACTATGGAGTAACTAATTCTGTATCACGAAATAGAAATCCCCATGCCAATTATATATACAACTTTTGAATATCAAACGTTGGGCCGTGGCCCGCCAGGCATGTTCACCTCACTTGGTTAGACGATCTTTCCTGTTTAGAGGGACGTGACACTCGTACCTTCACACACACATTTGGACTGAGCAAGAATTGAACATGCGACTTGCCGTAACAGTAGGCTTTAATTTTTGTTACAATTTAACTTGTTAAAAGGATTCCATAATATCATCGGTACTAATATATTAATAATTATTCTAAAAAAAGGAAATACTAAATTTTCAGTGCCATCTACAGAATGATTTTCCTGTGACCCCATGTTAGCGTCAAAGACGTACGCTGGCGAAATGCTCCTTATTTCGCCAGCGCACGTCTATACATGTTAACACAGAAACCAAACTGTAAGCTGGATGAATTTCGAATGCGCTTGTTAAACCTTAAATTACCGAAATTCTTCGGACTAGTCAACGACAAACGTGATTCTGAAAGTAACTCTTACTTGTGAGATTCATCCTTTGGTTTGGCAGACTTGATGACGGGTATTCTGCGACCTTCCGAGTCCGTGTCGCTGTCTAGTACATAACGTTCAAGAAAGTCTGAAACATATTTTTGAGAATGGTCTTCCGGCGGTGTCACACCTAAAAATATTTTTATAACAAAATTAGTATTACAAAGGAGTGAATAAAAATAGTAAGTCTAAATCACGTGATTTTAATTAAATATTTATATTTGTATATTTCAGCTGCCCTACATAAAATCTATGGTAGATTTTTTACAAAAACAGTTTTGTTGCACAATGTATTTGTATATAACCTTGTAAGTCCTTATGTATGTCAGCATAAATACTTGATAAGTTTTCTATTCTCATCCTTGTGATCATATTTAAGGCATGGTTAAATATAAGTAAAGACTGAAATATTTGGTGGATTAAACAATCAATTAAGTTTTTTTAAACCGAATATTTACACTTTTCGAAGATTTACTTCGAAAGCGGAATGTCGATATGTGGCTTATTTCTTTTATTTTTTCATTTTAGGAGCTTACTAAAGTGACTACTCTGTCTGATGGAAAGCGTGAATAGAATCCAAGAGCCGTGGTCACCATGCTCATTGCAAATACAGACAATGTAATATTTTGACACACACTATGGCGCCCTAGTGAGATGCTTCTTCACGCGCCTTTTGGGGACGAAACAGGCATGAATGTCATCGTGGCATTGTAATGCTTACACACTTACCACGACAACTGTTTGGTTGCAGAATTTGTAATAGCTATTTTAATTATGTAGTTTTTAAATTTCATTCATATATTATTATTTAATAACCTGTAGCAGTGTGTTCGCTCTGAAGAGACGCTGCGCTGATGGTGGTATCAGAAGATTTACGTCGTTCGCTTCCAGACTTATGCGCTTGAAGTTCCGCTAAATCCGACGGTGAAACCTCTTCGAATGACGAGGGACCTTCACTTATACCTTCTGTAAATTATATTATTATTATTATTTGACATAGATCCCTAAGGAACAAAATATGTAAACTGTGTAGTTTTTTAAGGCTTTTTATAAATATTTGTAAATAGTTCTTAAATATGGGGTCATTAACGACTACACTAAAACGTACATCACAGTTTTGTGAATTTACAATTTTCTTGGTTATCCAGAGGTTTAAAAAATGGCAATGTCACGCCAGAACGTATTAAAAATGAGTAAAAAATAGGTGTATTAAAAAAACAAAAAAAAATTAGTCTATCTAAGGTAAAAATTAAGATATTCAAAAATCATCAAAAGTCTTTTCAATCAGGAACAGATCAGAATTTGATGTGAGGATAGTGCCATGCGCCATGCTACATTGTCTCTGCCTCCAACCTCCAGGTGAATTTAATTTCATTGTATCAACTACGTAATTAAACACCACTGTGTGAAAGGACCAAAAGACGGGCGCTTTAAAGTATTACATAATGCACAATTTAGGAAATTTTATAAGAAGAATAGTCAGTCTGTCTTCCTTTAATTATAACAAATCAAGACAAAAAATAAAATTCTCCTAATAGAATTATCAACTTGAAAATAAATGTCACAGCGTGCACTCTCGACCAAATTTTTTGTAGCACTGCTAGCTTCTGCTACGTACCGCCAGATGGTGGTTAAAATAATTTTTTAGTGACATTGTATCATCGTTTTGGTATGACTTCATTTTACCTCGTTACCTCGTTTCACCTAACCTTCCCCTACATATAGTACAAGGTGAAGAGAATTAATTAATTATATAGATAAAAAGTTGTAATATTGTCTCAAAATTGATATTAAAAGTTTACGCTTTAGTACGAGGATCAGATACACTTTACCTTGTGAAGGACTAACTCGAAGGAAGCCGTTGCTCTCATTGGGAGTGGTGGCGTTTGATGTAGTATTTAGATTGTTCTGATAATTTTTGTCTTCTTTGTTACCCTTGCCACCAGTGCTCGGACTCGCGTAGGCTGTAAATAAGATGTAGGTATAAATACTTATTTTCATTCTTTTAATTTATATATGACGGAGTGTAAGTGGTTCTCACTGATAAATCGGAGATTGTAGTTTCGATTCTCACCCAGGACAAATATTTGTGTAATGAACACGATTAAATGTTCTATGTCCACGTGTACTTTATTTATAACATGTATGTATATGTATAGAAATATTTAAGCATGTTTATCAGCAACCTGGTTACCATAGCTCAGGCTCTGTCTAATTTGAAATCGAGCAGCCGTGTGTGAGATGTGTGACGTTATTTATTTATTTATTATCATTATTTCTAATGTAAGAGAGTAACGCTTCGACACACCGAGACGACTTCGACGCTTAGAGAGCAACCGATCGGAATGATAACGGTATCACTCTGATTGAGTCAGTGGCTATGGGGTTTAACAGGAAATCTGGCAACTTTTTCATCGCTTTTCAGATGCAGCATACAAATATGTATGCTAGTGGATTGGAATGGGGGTGGCAACACATATTTAACTCTTGAGTTATGTATTAGTAGGTAGGTGTTCGTGTGCGGCGGTAATTATATTCACCTGTCTACTCGTTTACAACCCTGTACCCAATAAACATATTGAAGAACTCGTGAAATTATTTACATATTACTCTAGATCGAAACTTTGTAAGTTATTACGTAAAGCGAAAACCACAAACCTTTCAAACATCTCATCATAAAACCGAAAGGCAACACCGGATCCATGAGACACAACAGCCGCGCAGGACTAGGGACGAAGCTGATCATAAGAGGAGCATAAGCCAAGAACATTCCTTCCGGCTGTCTGAGACCCGCTGTTAATATCTTCAAAGTGCAAGCAGCTACCAGGTTTGCCCCTGCCGAATCGCCTGCGAATACTATACGTTTACCTGTGAAACACAAATAAATATAGATTAGAAAGCACAAATTGCAGAGTGGTTTTAGATAAGCATTGTGGGTTCAATCCCCAAATGGAACAACGTGGAGTGTTGCGTAGTGCAGGATTTTGCTAATAAAAAAAAAGTGTTACCAGCTTGTCTATTGTCTTTACTTTAAAAAAAATATAATATAAAGAAAGGAATATTTTAAAAACAAATTAAAGTAATAATACTTATAGACTAAATGATGATAACTATATAAACTAAAACACACGTATATAGACTAACTAAATTATAAGTAGAAAATAATTTCATTATTCATCACCTGGATACATCATCAGATAGCTATAAGCTCAAACTATGTGACTCGCCGGCATTAATAACACGAGGACAAACTCAAGAAGTTTATCAGTAGGTAGTTAGTTGGGTATTTATCAACGAAGCTGACAAAAAAGTGTAAAAGAAGGAAGTACATCCATACAACATTTACACTATTTAAAACACATAGGTAAATAAATCTAGTCATATCTAAAATTTTACATCAGAACATTTTATTTTCAAAATTTCAAAACATGTTAACATTATATGCAGTATGGTGACGGATTAAAAAAACAGTGTGATAAACTTGAAACAAGCTCTATTCTAAAAAATCTGGCCATCGTGGTATAACATGCCATATCCTCCTTCCTAAGGAGAGACCTATATTCAACTATTTAATATGGCTGATGTGATAATGGAGGAAAATTAAAAATACCCACCAGTAGTGCCAATTTCATCAAAATGCGTCAACATCCAGCAATAGGCGTAGAATACTTCCTCTAATGCTCTTGGGAAAGGTGCTTGTGGTGCTAAGCTGTAGTCTACAGATAGTATAGGGACGTTCAGTTTCGCGGCCCAGTCTCGGAGATAAGTTTCATGGGACTTGGAACTTTGGGCCACGAAACCTCCACCGTGGCAGTGGAATAAGACCCCATCGGATGGTGGTATTGAGATCGTACCTTCACCTGTCTGGTAGAAATATAACAAGTTTAAAGTGCATTTCTTTGAAATTATATTTTTTTTACCTATATTTGTGTAGTGGATTTGTACTCTCAACAGGTCATAGTAAAATTTTTATACACAAACATTTTTCTATCTGTCGCTTTTAGGATAACATACCGTATCTTCTTTTCCTTTAACCTTGGAAACCTGTATACAAATTACCGAAAGGGCGCGAAAGTGAAACAACAAACAAACTCACTTTCGCATTTGGTCATTCATCCTTCGTTCTTTTTTAAAAGGATTTTAATATTTTTAAGCTACTGTATATCTTTTATCGCTTAAGGCTTCGAGTGCGACGACCGAATCAAGAAATGTCGTAACGAAAATAAACCTAACACCCCCCACTCCGACCGCCACAGTGGTGCGACGTTAAAAGCCGTGCATCGTCTAACGTCGTTTCAGTTCGGTAGATTTCGGCACGGTGTTTGTGTGCGGGTGACTAGACGTATGCGTGTAGACTGTACGTAGCTCCCACGGATCGAGACGAGCTGCTCCGAAATATCATAATTGTATAAGTTGATAAAAATGCTATGCAATAGCTTTACCGCAGCAGTCCCCGAGTGTCACACGTACTTTTTTTTTTCATATTTACTTATTTCACACTGGAATTAGTTTATAGTTTAGTTTTAATAAACTTAAGTTTATAAGTTAATAATTATTGTTATTATATCACGCGTTTGATTCACATTATACGGTATTTTTAGCCATTTATCGGGGAATACTTTACTGTAGGAAAATAAGAATACAGGAAAATTTAATGTTAAAACTTTAACTTTCCTGTTCCACTAAGAACTTAAATGAGTAAATAGATGAACCGTTTAAAAATAAGAACGACCATCGCCTAATGAAATTAAGTATAAAATTAATTTAAGATCCCTTTGACTGCACCGTTGGTCTAGTGGTTTAAGCGGTCGCCAGGCCGCTGTCCATTACGATGAATGTCGTGGATTCAAACCCGCCATGGAACAACACATTATGTGATTCACAAATTGTTGTTCTGAGTCTGGGTGTTCTTTGTGTCCGTTTCTTGTATGTTTGCAAAGTATTCCGCGACACAGAATTTATTCCTAGTGCGGGCGTTGTCTTTTTTTTAAAAGACACAATCGTTCGATATCAAGTTAGGTAACGTCTTACGTTGGCTGGATTACTATACATACATAGGTATGTAACTATTAAACTTTTGGATTCCATTATACATAATCGATAACGTGGACTTCAGGTTCTTAAATGGTAAGCAGACCGCCTTATGGTTGTGAACGTGGTCAAAACGTCAGGCAATATAAAACACGGCATCACAGAAAGCCGTGTTAGGTGAAGCTGCTGTTGAACGTCCGATGTCTATAAAGATTCCATAGACGAAAGGCAACAACGATGGGATCAATCATTTAGGGGGCGCCACTTTTACCAGTTGTTTCGGTTCTGCTCGCAAACGTTTGCTGAGGATATGGTTTTGAGAGCAAACTCACTCATTTAAATAAGTCAAGTCACTATTGTGTCAATGTTCAACACCTGACTGAATTGTGAACCGTCTGTCTATTATATTCTCTGGGACTGTAGTCTTTGGAACAATGAACATATTATATTTCGTAATAAATTCTGAGTAGTTTACAAATAATATTTGGCGTGGTATATTATGGGGATCTTGTGTGATTTTGTCATTTATATTATAGAAATCAAATATAGCTTTGGACACAGTTTATTTTATGTCCGTAATGCTTAGGAGATAAGTCGATTTATTATATTTTTAAGTCCTCCAGTTTTATTCTGATTAATTTCGTTATGGTTTCCAAGACAGTTAAATTTTTTTTCGAACTGCCCGAGTGTTTTTTTCGAACTGCTCGGTGAGTTCGTGTATCAGTGCAGTAGATCCTGGTATACAGAAGCTACAGTGGTCTTCGTGTGACCGAGAAAAAGCACTTTAGTTGTTTTTGACCAAATGAGATTAACGGACACCCAACCCTCTGTCCGTCTAAGCCTCTTAAGGGTCTTAAAGACCAGCAGCATACTTGTGTCTTATGTGCTAAATGTATCGCCTTTACTATTCAAAATGTTGATTTAAATAAAGGGACAACTTAAGAAAAATACAATATCACTTACCATGCCAGTTCTCTTATTTACACTAATAAGTCTAACATTCAACCCTTGTAATCCAATGTGTACTGTCGGAGGCAACACTGTTGTTTCTTTACCATCTATCGTGGTCACAGTGACGGGTTCTGGAGGGATAGTGATCAGTTTGTTTACAGCAACTGTCGAAGACATTAGACTCGGTACTCTTTTCATTATTTCTGAAATAAAGTAACATGTTTTACTGGAGAAATTACGGAATGTTACTTCTAAGAAAGGAGAAATAATAAATTTCTAATTTGAAGTGAAAATTAATTTAACAAAAAAGTGTGTTCCCGTATATTTGTATGATTCATAAATATTTCTTTATGTGTCAACAAAAATATATGTGCACATCAATCTTCTGTTTTCATGATACAAACTCTTTTAAGGCTTGGATAGCGTTCTAAAACTTACATGAGAAAACGATTAATACTTTAATTCTTATTGTGTTTGGGCTGTTCTTGTCAACAGTTAATTATTGTTAATTTTCGATCGTTTATATATAACAAATAGGTATAACGAGATGGGTGCATAGCTCAATTTTTTTATAAATGTACAGCTGTTATTACATAATACTCTATAGTATGTTGGCGTATACCTTGTTGTCTGCTAAATATTCAAAGTGAGTTTACACGTATTTTTATTTTTAAATAATTGTGTATTATGAATATTATTACAATGAACCCGCATTTTCAATAGACTTTGTCCCGCTACCTTGACCTGACCGACACTAAATATGTCCCATGACGTCGTTTGTTTTCTAATTTCGACATATGTCAGAATCTGAGCGTTGACACTTACGACTTTTGTGACAGCTTTTGATTAATAAGGACGCGTGTGATTAATAAGGACCACTTAAAAATATGTTCTATTTTTAAATTTTCTACGAGTAGTGATTAAGCATGGTTATAATAATTCAGAGTTAGCAAACAGTGGTGTTTTTAAAGAGATTTTCTGCCTATCATACAAGGGCTTTTTTGTGCGATACTGTCCAAAAAGGTAGTCTGTTGTCTATGCCAAAATGTGGCAAGATCTTAAAGGGTACTTTCGACCTATTGTTAAGTAAATTGATGTCTTTCGTTAATTTAATTAATCACGTTTAGCGTTTAGCCTTTAGCATCACGGTTAGCCTTGGTATAAGATAACAATGATAATCTAAGGTTCTTACACATTTTTTTCAAAACATCTCAACATGTTTCGTAAACAAATTATATATTCATTCAGTTTGTTAACTGCAGATTGTCCTACAAAAAAGTTTACATTCGTATATACGTACATATAAAGTTAAATTATTATATAAATGTATGTGTCTATTCAAAAGATGCAAAATAAAGCAGTTTATGGTTATTCTTTTAATGTTAATATTGCTGTTATTAGATTCGTTATTCAAATATTGCTAAGGTCTCATGCAATGTGGGTAGCTTAGCATGTAGATTATTATAGATTTACCAAAGTAATCATACTTTCATCACCTGCAGTATCGAAGTTATCTATTTTTTTTTATTTTTATTCTACCACATTCACACAAAATCATCTACTCCCAAACTACGTAGAGCTTGTGCTTATTAGACAACTGTATACTTTTTTTTTGTAAATACCTACATATTGTACATAGAAAACACCCAAATTCCGAAACAAATATTTGCAGATCATACAAACATTTGGTGCGAGCGAGGAATCGAACCCGAGACCTCAAGAACAGCAGTGGCATACGCTACCAACAACAAGCCAGTTAATTTACTTTTAATTAAGATAAATGCAACAAATAACATACCACTCTCAGCTAAAAACCAGAATGCCTTGCAAAATTCAATGCTCGCCGACTGCGATATGTTTACAATACGCCTGGCCCTCATCTCTGGATCTATAAGGTACTGGCCCCCAGTCCACACAGAACTGATTAGGTTGCCGTGGCAGTAGTAGGCTTCGGAGAATCCAGCCATGCATATTGATATGCCTTTTAGTATTCCACGCATTGATGGTAAGAACTGTAAGGAACAAAATGTGTTAGATATTGACATCATTGCCACAAAGATGGGAGATTATACTCGTATTTTATATCTAGACGCAATAAGATAAAGATAAAGACTAGTTGACTGAAAATGAAAGAAATTTCGAATTTTTAGAACAAATTTTATACAGAGATCAAACTAAATTTAATAAGCTCAAAGGATTTGCTTAGTACAATATAGTTTAGACTAATTTTCTACCAAACGTCTAGGCCAAGTTTTACAAGTATTTTATAATCAGTTTCGTTTAATATAAATGATTAATTACTTTTGCATTCATTATCAGTATCATTAAAACCTGCTTTTAGAAATAAACAATTTACATTGCACTAAAAAAGCCTATGAAAACCAAAGCTGCGTAACTTATGTAATCGGATCAAAATAAATGCTTACCTGGAAACCGAGACATCGTCCGTAGAAACAATATTGGTTAATTGTGTCCGCTTGTGAAAACAATTCCTCAGGTGTGTGAGGTTCTATGGGAAATAGTTCTCCTGGAAGCGCCCAAGATAATAATGTGTGGAGATGATGAAGGCAAGTCCCGAGCGAAGCAAGGAGCTGGCCGCATGACTCAATTTCCCTAAAAATATGTTATAAAACAATTTATTAAGATAATGTACAAAAAATTTGAAACTTACTGTTTTTGAGATGCAAAGTACAAGGTGAGACTATGTAGGCAGAATTTTATTTTAAATACGCAATACAGCTTCTTATTAACATATGTCAGTTCAAATCATTCAAAGTCCATTATGTCCATCATCGTTAGCCACAATTACGAACCTATTAACATCGAACCCAATCAAATCATTATAATTAAGTTACGATGCAATATGTTTCCCTTAAAAAGAAGCAGCTACCTAAATGGAGAAATAGAAGAACTCAAAATGTAAGCAAAACAAGAAAATTTAAAGATCAGCAGATCACAAATGATAGTTAATTGTTTGAAAACAGGTAATCTTACTCGTACATGTAGCTGCACTGTAAACATTACTTTCAGAAGTTCTTTTTTTAACGAAGTACGCTTCGCTTTTGTTTCAAGTTCAGAATTTTACTTTTTAAAAATGTTAAGAGATTTGGTTGGGTGTTTCTTTTCAAAAGTAAAATTAAAAAATCATATTAAGAAGAAATATTCTCCAGTCGTCAGATCATTCACTTTGACACTTTTTTTTTCACCAAATGCTAATACTTATATTAGGAAACGTAGAGATATTAATTTGTGGAATGGCTGGTGAACAACTTACGAGTAAAACGGATAGATTTTGCTAGGGAAATACAATTTCTACTATCAATTTTTTTAATTTATAAATTTTTGTGAATAGACGAAAATTGCTGTGCCGCAGTTTAATTATTACAGCCTCCATTTGCTTTTATAAATCAAAAATACGTGCAATATGATCTTGTGGAAACGTATAACCTGATAAATACTAAAGTTTCGTTTCAATTTTTGTTACTCTAATAATAATATGTTGACCGTGCTTTTATTAATTTTCAATACTCTTTCCCATCATCAAGTTTAGATAATGGTTTTAAATGACTTCCCAACTTTACCAAAAAAACAAAAAAAAAAATTATTTTGGTTCATATTCTGTGAATTGAGATCGTCGAATTGATTGTTTAAATTTTTCAAAAAAGCTACATCATCGTCGCAAAATTCTAGATGATTTAACTGATAGCAAACATTATTACTCATCGCTTTGCAATGCAACATTAATGGAGTCGCTACACTTTCCCAACATTTTATTCCCAATTTTTTATTTGAAAAAAAAAATAGATCTTGCATATTATTTATTTTGACTAATTGACTAAATACTAGGCCGCTATAATGTAGGTCGCCATACTGCATTGTCTGCATCCGCAATGAGTATGGTGACTACCACTCTTGGATTCTATTCATGCTTTCCATCAGGCAGAGTAGAGTCACTCTGGTAGGCTATTCTAATAAGAAAAATGTGACATTTTACTTAGTTCTCGTTACAGTCTTTGAAATTACTACTAGATTTATTGTTTAATCATTTAGCAGGTGTTGTTTAAAAGCAACAACTGAATATTTTTGCTATATTAGCTATTTGTTATATTACATAGCTATATCAGCTAGGCAACCGTCAAATGTTCTTGCTGAGTGACGCCGTTATTAACAGTCAGCAGCAATGCTATTATCAATGCCTATGTTAAAATAGCCATAGACCTGTTTGCCATCCCACCCTAAGCTTTGATGAATACCCATTTCGTCGATAGCTAAACTGCAAAGAATGTAATGTTTACTGACTTCAACTTTGGCTCTAATCGCATTTAGTGCTTGTAGTGAACCCTGGTTCAGCATTGATTGGTGTCAGTTTTTAATGCTCCTACGTGAGATAAATATGACTTCAATTTTGTTCTAACAAATTTGTAAGCTTTTGGAGAGTGAAAATGCAAGCTCGGCGCAGAAATCTTTACATTTTCTTAAAAAATTGCACTAGCTCTTTCATATCCCGTGTGGCCATGTATTCTAAAGGCAAAGAGTGATCTTAAGTTATTACAGTTTTTGATTTTTTTTATATATCCTTCAATCATCAATATTTATATTTACAAAATAACCAGTTTTTTATACTAACTGAATACAAATTTACAACTATGATTTATTCAACTAAGGGTGAAATTGAATTGACTGTGAGTTATTTTTGTTCTTTCGAAGTTCAAAGTTGATAATTGTTGCAATGGTTTTTTATTTATTTGATGGTACACAAATTAATCATATGAGTGTTTTGAAAGTCATTAAATACTAATAACTTGAGGTGAATGACTAAATTTCTATTTGGACGAAGTGACTTATAAAATATAATTAAGGTTTTCGTATTAAAACTTCAAAAACTTTTGCATTAACATATATTTATTTATTCTTTATTCAGAAATAAAACGGTTTGATTTTATTTTAACCCAAGTTTTTACCAAGGTTATGAGGAAGAAAGAACACAAACTATCACTTTTATAATATTATTTATGTGTTATAATATTTTTGTAATTTATGTATTAAGGTGATTTAGTAATTGACCTTGCAAAACTACTGCCTGGTAAAAAAATCTGAGTAAGTCTCTTACATACGATATTCTGATAGTTACAGTCTGTTTGACAAGAACGTGACCGCCATTATCTAGAAAAAATAAATTAGATTTTCTTTTACGAAATATTTTATTGAAGTACATAGTGCTAGCTTTTGCGCAGTCACTCAATAATTTATTCAATCGCCGTCATTATTTATTATTATAGTTTTATACCTTTTTTCCATATTTTTGACGAGATTTTTCGCGTACTCCAATGATAAAGATCGCCACATCTTCCTGATTTGATAACACAGTTGCTTCTGCGAGAATACTGGCCTTCCTCTTAATTGTATTTTAATGTAGGACCACACATTTTCTATTGAATTCGCATCTGGAGACATTGCCGGCCACGCTATGGAGTGATGTTAGTTTGCCGTTTCCACTTACTGCAGAATTTACTGCGATGTTTTAGATCATTGTCTTCTTGAATTACCTACCCAGGTTGTTGTGCCTGACCCAAAAAACTTTTTTGCAGATCTCATTAGGCATTTTTGATAAATTTTGCACAATTTTTCAGCATTTAAAATACCAGTGAACACAAAAAGATAACCAAATTCACTTTGGCAGAAGCATCCCCACACATTTACAGGGTTTTTACGGTACTTTGAAATAACCTATTATGTTTTTTTGTCCAAGCTTTCGACAGAGAAGACCATGCCCAGAAAGAAGATTCATCTGTGAAAATAAATTGCTGCAATGTCGATCTAAATTTTCTTTTGCCCAATTGAGTCGTTTTCAACGTATTTTTCAGATAACAAAGGTTTTTTAAAGTAGAGAAAGATATATCATTTTCACGCATGCGACTGCAGATTGTATTTAAAGATATATCTATTCCCTTCTTAATCAGTTTCAATTGAGCAGTACGCAGTGAAAAACCTGGAGTATCTTGAAAAAGTCGAATGATCGCTCTATCCTCCTGTTCAGTTGTTATGCGGCCTGATTCCCTCTCCGGCAAATCGTTCACGTTCCCAACCTCTAAAAATCGTTTCACCCATTTCTTAACGAAACTTTCAACCTTTTTTATATATTTTGCAGCTGATTTATATGTTAGCTTCGGTCCTTTAGAGTGGTGAACAAAAAATACTGCTTCGTATCGTTTAAAACATTTTTCATTCATTGTAGAAATAAACAAAACACTACTATCAATAATGCTGAATAGTACTAGAAGTTATATTGCGCATTAGGGAATGAGTTAAACATTGGTGCACTTTTTTTGTATAATGGCGGTCTAAACGTTCTTGTTAAACAGACTGTAAATTACAGAGCAACATCAACATATAATGATGTGAGTAGTTTTGCTATTATTTGGTAGATAGAGGGGTAAAATAGGCAGAGCTTAACATCCCCACACACGCAAATTGTCACGCATTGTTCCATACAAAAATCTCATTAGGGCATCTCCTCTTTGTATTTGCTTCGTGGGCACAATAAACGATTCGTAAATTTAAACGCCGCACAAATATAAATAAATACAAATGTAATGTCGATAGGATTGACATCTTACCTGTTTTTCTGGGATATCTATCTGGTGTGTTTAGTCTAGGATAGATATAAAGTGTTATTTGTTTACGAGTTCCTAAAGGTTGGAAGAATATAAATGGATATGAGCTGATCCATTACTTCTAGACTATCAGCTATTCTTAAATACTGAAAACGCTTAATTATAATAATTAAGCGTTTTCAGTATCTTAATTGTAATGTATATTTGCTAATATAATATTTTTTAATCTACATAATAGGGCATTTTGTATCATAACGCCATAAATGCTGTGGGATATAGCGGTGACTAAGCCCAGACCTCGCGAGAGAAGTGTAAAAAGTGGTAGTATTACACACACAAGCAAAAATATAGATTAAATATGTATTCAAAACATTGAATTAATTACTACGATTTCTCACGACAAAAAAAATACTCACCTCAAAAATGTTTTACGCAAAGTTGAACCTATAAAATAAGTAGGTACAAATGACTCCCACGCATTTCTATCTTACCGCTGGGCATGACATCAGATCTCCTTAAAATGCGATTCTCTGTTATAAAGATTACCATTTAATTTTTAGAAACTCCTTGCCAATTAAAATTCTTTTTCTATTATAACAAAAAATCTATATGTACCATGTATCTACAACACACGTACGTGTATACAAACAACATAATCGTGCCATAGACAAGCAAAATATCTAAAGTGCTTTAAAAATATTTTTCTTTCATATTCATTTTCCCTAGTGGCCAACGTAATAATGAGAGTAAGTATGAAAATGAATAAAGTTCTGGTCGGAATCCGTAAAACTGGGTTAATATGAGCACATAATAATAGTCCGACCGGGAAAATAATAAACCTCGCCATTTTGCGGTAAACGAATGGAACTAATTTCTTTTAATAGCAAGCGCAACATTAAATCAAATTAATATGCCATGATTGTTTATAGTTGATTGATGATAAAGTTTAAAATATGGTCTATTGTTGGTTTTGTGACATTGTTGAGTATTAAAATACAAAAAATTTAGTCCTAGGTGTGAGAAATAGAGATTATTGTTTGTTACAGAGTGAGTTTGTTCCCCTTTTAACTCTTTAATGATTCACTGTAACCATTGTAAAATGTTGAATTATATATTTGCGAAACAGAAGCGAAAATATTTATTAACACAAAGTATCCTGACTGCAATAGAGTCGATGGTAAAAAAAGTTTATATACATATGTACAATACAAACATATATATTACAGAAAATATATAAAACACGGTTATAAAAACATGAAAATAGGTTTATTACTTTTAAAAAGTTTAATAGAATCTAAAACCTGTTTTAAAATAAGGTAAAAGGAAGTTACATACACTTTTTTAGATAGCACAGTTACACTTTCTTTTTACTAAACAAAGTGCAAATATCAAGACTACTCAGGCATTGTATAAATAAACAAACTCATTTGTTCAGTTCCACTTTTACGAGTTTGCCAGCTGCTATTCAAAATTGCCAAGATATCAAGATATATATATAGGACAATTACTTTTTAACAAGTTTCCTTGGTTACTATTGATTACTAAGACAACTATTTGTAAACTTAATGGATATAGGTCTTTTAAACGTTACTATTTACGTAATTTAGAAGAACTGTCTGCTTGTTTTAATGCTGGAAGAAATATTAATAGCTCTATGTGTTTAGAATGTTTATGGATTAATAAGCATAGTTTCTTTTTTAAATAATAAATGTCTATATATCTTCACAGAATCTATACCTCATACATCTACGTGTTTGTCTAATCCCAAACGAGACAGGCCTGTAGGTACTGTGATAAATACATATATACTATACTTCTGATAGACACACCTCTAGCCTAACAGCCAGGATCGTTTACTGCTATACGTTATATTTAAATAAAAAGTCATCATACTGTTTGGTGTGAACTTATTTTATATGGGTCTAGTGTGAATTTATTTTACATCATCTAGCTGTCGGCCTTCGGTGTCGCGATTAGTGAAGAGACCAGAGCGGGTCAATCATAATTGCATTATGTGTAGGTTTAAAAGTACTTGTCCTAACGATTTCCTCAATAACAGGATAGATATACGAGCCATAGCATATTCGAACTACTGCAGTGTCGGTTTCGGTTCTTATACATCGTTTTATTTTGCTAACTTATCCCTCTGTCTTTTCTAAAAACTATTCCCAAGTAATGCTCTAAAGGGGATGGTGCCGCACAGACGGCCGGCTATAAAAGGCAGTCAAAACCTTTTTTTGTTATTATAGAGATAATAATGACAAGTTAAGGTGTTTCTTTGGATCACCTTTTTTCAATAAAAACAAGAATATAAAAAAAATCTTCGAATAAGAGATTCCTTCCTCATGTCACGTATGTTCACCTTCACAAATTATTCTCATTTCTTCCAAAGCATGCATTTACTTAAAGTGCACTAAATGCAGTGGCATTTAACCACTGTATTTAGTGCACTTAAGTTCATATAAACTTGCAATGTCAACTTTCAAGGCCATTGTCTGTACAGCTTGTATCGATCTCACTTTAAAGTAAAAGTGGAAAACAATGTACTGCGCTATGCATTGTTTCGAATGGAATGTCTGCCTTCCATCTGACCTTTGGTATTAAAACTACATTGCGAGACCTATTCTATAAAGTCAATGGCGAAGGGAGGCAGTTGCAATTTTAAGTTTTAAATATTTTATCTAAATTGGTTGAACAACAACCGTGATAAACATTTGAGAAAGAATCAAGAATTTGACATTTTAAGCTAATTTTCGGTTAATATCGATGACATCGTAGTCTAGAAATCTTGTCAGTAAATAGTCATTTAACTTCATGTGGTAACGGATTAAGAATATATAGTGTTACCACCCCTATTCATCTCGTGGGTGTCGTAAGACGCAATTAAGGGAACAAACTATTCAGGAAACTATCATTACAAAGAGAAGGAAAACTTGAAACAAACCCTATTCCAACCCGTTTGGCCAGCGTGGTATAGTAGGCCAAAACCTCCTTGCCAAGGAGAGGCCTATGTCCAGCAGTGGACTATAAAAGACTTTTGATATATAGTCTTTAAAAACTTTCGCTCCGTTTAACAGCCTTTGCCACTACGCAATACAATAGTTAAAATCTCAGTTGGAAGTCACTGGTTGTCAAAACCCTCTCTCGGCATATTTAAATACAAAACGTTAGCCGCAAATTATTCGCCTATGCAGCTTGTTTATGAAGACTACATAATTTTCTTCCAACTGTCATTAAAGTTGAGTTTGTACTGTCAATTCTTCTACACATTCTCGACTATGCTGATGTCAGCTGTCTCGATCTAAATGAGGACCAATTTGATAAACAATTTCTGTATCAGATTCATTGATGGTTCACACAAATGTGATTATACTATATGTCTGAATTTCGTACAATACTTCAGTGTCAAGTAAAAGTTACCTTGAAGAGATCACAGACAGACAAGGCCGCCTATTGTAGTCTTTTTTTTGTATTCTATATTGAATGTTTTCTAGTTATAAATTATACCTATCTCTCTATCAATCTAAATAAGTAAGTATGTAACTAAATAAAAATTATTATTGAACAACAATATTATCACGTATGTATGAATATGCCAAAATAAATTAATAACCGTTGCTGTGACTATGTTTTGAAACACAATGTGTAAATTATACAGCTACTCGATTCAACGCCAGTTCTAAGTAATCATTAATCTTGTTTTATTCTCAATTGATTTTATGTTTCCTTGGAAAATACTTCTTATTGCCTTGGAACTGAGGCGCGTTTTCCTTGCAGAAACCCTGTTCATCAAAGTACGTGCCATTTAACGCCATGTAATGAATACAAGTTTGGTCTACGAAGACGTACTTATATGAAAATCGTGAATGTGTCTTAGTTGAGTGTTTAATTTTTGTAATCAGCTTAGCATTTACTAGTTGACAAGGTCGAATAGATACAGGTAGGGCTTACAAATTATGAAACATACATTACGTAAATACATAAATACATATCATTTCTATTCATATAGTAACACGTAAATACATATTAATATGTGAAAAGAATTATTTAAAAAAAGTAAACGCCGGAACGTAAGCTTTGCAATATCTATAATTGAAATGAATAGATTCGTGCAGAAAGCTAGAATGATTACAAATGTGTTACTAATTTAAAAAATACGTATAAATAACTACAGCAAATTTCACCTCTCTAGTGTAAATGTTAATCTGTTATTTTACGTAAATTTATACAAAGCCTCAGTTCTAATTATACTGGACACCAACATAAACCAATAAAATTAAAACGTTATTAATTATGGTCACCTAACTGAGATCAACGCCTAATAAATTTATGATAATTATAGACGACCTCGAACTTCGTTCAAAAGAATCTATATAAATGAAAAAAAATCGCTAAATGCGTCGCCTAGCGCTAAATTCGAGATCAATTTCGGCCATTTCCTTTACATATTTTAATTAAGGCACAAGGTAGGTTATAATTCAGAGAGAAAAATAGTATAAACCACATTTTTCTTTTGCCATACAAACTACAAAGTAAATTAAAGTACATATCCCTAGATGTCAAACAATTGTCAATTAAAACAGCACAGAGGCGCATCAGGATGCCTCTATAATTGTATCAGAACGGGTCAACTAGTATATAAACAGTTCCTTTCAAAGTTCTCGAAACGTATTACGAACTCATTCGTATAATTAAAAATTAATAAATATACGGAGAAACATCACTGACCGTGCATCTACCATTGATTCTTTCGAGTAAGGCACTGCATCCAAATGGCTCATAAATATACACTGTTATAATATAAGCAATAATTTAGCAAATGAAATTTTATGACCAGGTTCACTACATGGGACAACTGTGACGAAAGTCGTGGAATTAGTATATTTGTTGTGCACATCTTCAAGACAATACAAAAACAAAATAACTACTGCCAATACTCACTTAACAAAATGTCCTTTTCGAAACAGTAGCGCGTCTCTGCTGGAGTTCACCTGTCTGCTGAGCTTCAAGCCATGTAGAACACAAGAGTCCACTACTGAGACGAAACTTCGGTACCCATTACCTGGTGATTTGGCATCGAAATCGTACTGCGGGGCCACCTATAATAAAGACATTTATAATAACGTTTTCTTTCTAACTACTTATTTAAAAAAAAATATTTGTAGCAATCTCAAGTCATCTTCACCTGAGGTCCAATAATTTATTTTTGATTATTGTATTAAACTGAAACTTCGTACACAACTTTGAATACACAAAAACATTCATCTTGATTCAGAAAGTCGACAGCATTTAATGGCTACTTGTGATCCCTCGAGGTTGATTGGTAATGGTAGTTTAATAATAAAATCAATGCCGTACAGGATTTTGCAAACGAACACTTATTGAAGATACGAGGTAA
The DNA here is from genome assembly GCA_949316085.1 of Hypercompe scribonia. Lineage (NCBI taxonomy): Eukaryota > Metazoa > Arthropoda > Insecta > Lepidoptera > Erebidae > Hypercompe > Hypercompe scribonia. The sequence goes on along the minus strand of OX438981.1, from coordinate 7,910,262 downwards.
ATATGTTACGTTGCCCGCAGCGGGCGGAACACACACCCCCGTCGATGGTCTTCTTGGTCGGAGACGACGAGGGGATCGAAGGCAATGTTTCACCAGTCAGGGAATCGGAGGTAGAGGTGGTTGTTCTACGAGTCCGCTCCAAGAACACCGACCCCGGGCCAGCGAACACATGTCTCGTCTCAAGGAGGTCTTGGACACTAGCTTGGCGTCCGGACGCTTCCCTGAGTGCTGGAAAAACGTCAAGCTGGCCCTATTAAGGAAGCCGGGACGACCTGCCGATTCGCTAGCGACCTAGAGGCCCACCGTGTTGCTAGACGAGTCGGGTTAACTGTTTGACTGGATACTCTCTGCCCACATCGTCCGGCACCTCTGCGAGGTGGGTCCCGATCTGTCGGACGCCCAATTCTGTTTCCGAGCAGGGCGTTCGACAGTCGATGCTGTGTTGCCTCTGAGGGCCGTTACCGAAGAGGTGGCGAGCTGTGGTGGTGTGCTGTTGGCGGTGTCGTCGGACATCGCCAATGCATTTAACAGTTTGCCATTTAGCTGCTTCAGGGAAGCACTCCACTACCACGGGGTGCCAAAATATCTGAGGCGGTTTGTGGTAGACTAGATAGTCTACCTACTCTACAGGAGCGGACCGTCATGTATGAGGACCAAGACGGTGTTACGAGTCGGCGGCTCATGTCGTGCGGTGTTCCACAGGGGTCTGTCCTCGGACCACTCCTGTGGAACATGGGATAGGACTGGGCCCTTCGAGCTCGTCTTCCACCCGGGCTAGGCGTAATTTGTTACGCGGATTGCACATCCGGCATGAATTTTCAAGAGGCAGCGCACCTGGCCACCCGAGGAGTCTCTCTGGTGGTCGGGCGCATTAAGGTGCTGTGTTTGCGGGTGGCCCTGGATAAGACGGAGGACCTTTTGTTCCACGGGCCCCGTCGTGGGTAAACCACGATTCCGGCGCCTCCGTGTAGTCAATTCGGCCCGCGTACCGGTTTAGGCCCAGATGAAGTATCTGGGCCTAATCCTCGACGGCAGGTGAGTCTTCGACAAGTACTTCCGACAGCTTACTCCAAAGCGATGCTCAGGGCGGGTAGCGGCATACGACCAGCGCCTGAAGAGATACGCGAGTGGCGTGAGACCGCTCGTCGAGCCACGATGACTCTTTGGTCAACCCGGCTCTACGTGCTGGCTTTGCCGCCGTGGAGGCTTTCCGGCCGGTCATCGCCGAGTGACCAGAGTGACAGCACGGGACCCTTTCCTTCCGACTGACGCAGGTCCTATACGGGCACTGGTGCTTCGGGAAGTGTCTGCACTCGCATCTCTCCTATGTCAGGTGTAGAGTGGCATACCGTGCGGTTTTAGTCGGTCCGATACCGACACATCACCCCGCAGTAAGCGCCGGTGGGGTGACGGCCAGTGAGTGGCTTCCACACGTTAAAAAAAAAATGTTACGCTTCGCTCGCATAATAATCGAAATGAACAACTAAGGTTACCTCACCCCGGGAAACCATCGTGTGCCGACGATCCTAAATAATCTAATGGTATAGAGTTTTAGTTACTAGAGAAGCTACTTAAAACAAAAGTTAGCGCGCAACTTTATGACAGCGGGACTAGGGAGGTCTGTTACGTTCTCATAGATTACAAAATAATGCATGGACATGTGACATTTTGTATTATTCTGGCTACTTGATTTCAGTTTTATGAAGTAAAGGTTGTAGGCATACATTTGTAAAAATACATTGTAATTATATTTATTAAATAAAAGTTAGTAAACAATGTTTATTTACATAAATAACTATAAGCCTGATCAGGGATCAGTATCGTATTAGTTGTAATTGTAGTGTGTAAATACTTCTTACGTAAATATAAACTTCGTACTCATGTGTTATTAGCTATAATTAAATTAAAAAAATAACAACGTTTCAATTTAATATCTTTTTTCTTTCTTTTTTAAAAAGACAACGCCCGCACTAAGAATAAATCCTGTGTCGCGGGGGACTTAACAAACATACAAGAAACGGACACAAAGAACACTCAGACTCAGAACAACAATTTATGGATCACACCAGTATTTTCCCATGTGGGATTTGAACCCACAACACTCACCGTAGTAGAGAGCTGCGTGCCGACCGCTTATACCACTAGGCCAACCGTGCAATATAAACCTATTTTCCTATAAATAAAATTAATTTAGTCAGTTTAACCACTAGTAACTTTAGTTTCGTGGCGTAATCTGATAGTTAAATATTTATTTAATATTGGTTGAAATTATGGACATGGAAGGGAATAATTAATTTAGCACTATGTCCAATATCATATTCAGATTGATTAAAATAAAAATACCTATGCTTATTTATTTCATATATGTTTTGTGTTAATTTAACATATACAAAAACACTTACGCGATAGCGTTACGTCGCCACACCGATAATTACGTATCCATACAAAAATAGTTTACATAAAGATACAGAAATAATTTATTTACTGATAGTAAGTTTCACCACTATTTTTTGTTTGTAATGAATTATTTTTTATGTTTTTTGTCACTCAGGATGACATTTTTATTGTTAATGTTAGTCTCAATTTTGGCATTCCATCGCTACGAGCTTCGCAAAGCGACTAATTGCGTTGATGACTCGCCACATCAACGTTCGGCTCAAAACACTTTAGCGTGGTTTCTTTCCCATATGTAGTAATATTAGTTTATTGTTTAAAGGTCTTTAAATTACCTTAATAATACTATAAAGAGAGCACAACACTTTATAACGTTTTCTTAACTTGTCATTGTAATCCTAAATGTATAACAAGAATTAGTAGGTTTTACTATTTAATATTATTATTAGTATCATAACAAATATGTTAATTAAGTAAAGAACATCGACTGAATAGATCCGTATACGACTGGTTTGTCACTGTTTTACTCGTCAATCATATCGCTCAAAATGATATCACTCAGTAATAGTTACTCAAAGCAAAATTTTAAAGATACATTTTTACACACTTATGTATGTATCTGAGGAATTATAAATATTTTAAGACCTGGCAGAGATTCTTCGATTTGACCTATGATACTCTAAGAATTTAGTAATTTTTACAAATAACATATTTACGTATATATTTACATTTAAAGAGTTAAGTTTAATCAATTTCCTAACAAATGATTCCTTACCGCTTTTATCGCTATTGATACTCGAGTGTCTTTAAGAATGGCAATAGGATTTAGATAAATGTATTCTTTCAATCAACTTAGCATAAATCCACTTTTACATCTATAGTTATTGCGCACAATAGCAAAACACATAAATATGATTACTCCATTAATCTCTATATTTGCAAACCATACTAAAATTCATGGGATTACAAAACGGAATATTTTCGTAATTGCTTTGTCGTTCTCTGGTTCCTGTTGGGCAATTAATTCGCTGTAAAAATAATCCATATGTTAACTACAGAATGATACAAGATCTCATAACTTATTTATGTTCTCTTTTAAATTGCAAGAATGCACCAGTAGCGTGCAACAAACATAACATCGATTATATCTATCGACTGAGGAAGAAAGGAGTTCCTTAGAATTAAAACTTCTGGCAGTTTATTACTCATGGAAGACGCTAGTGTACTATTCAGGGCATAGTCAACACCCCTGGACATTACTAATACTTTACGTGAGCTATTTGTATGTACTTTTAAGCAATCGCGCACCGACAGGAATAGAATAATTTTAATCAATGTGTGCTTTACAGTTTAAAATTCTGAAATAAACTGCTATGGCATGTCCACTGTCAAATTTCACCGTCAGGTGATTTAGTTCCTTTTAAATACGTCATGATGTGACTGGTTTAGCATGAAATAGGTATGAATCTCATACAGCTGTATGATAAGCAGTAGATAGTGTGTGACCAAGTATTTACCCAGCATATATATATATGCCCATTATTAAGTAATCACGGAAACACAAGCACAGGCGACGAATTAATTACTATCGATAAGAAATTAGTCGTTGGTTTATGTTAGATCAAGTCTTAAGCACTATAGTCTAGATAATCTTATAACCCTGTTAGTACAACTTAAGATTATTTTTCTACAGCAACAGACGGTTTAGTACTAAATGTAACTAGTGAGTAAGAGTGAGACAGTATAAGAATAGGTCTCCTGAAATAGCAATTAAAAACATTTATCTACTACAAAAGGTCAAAACGTTAATGTATTCAAACGATCGTTTCTACATAGTCAGTTTTGTTAGATGAATATGTAATAGTTAAATTGGTCGTCATAAGACGTACGACTACGATTCTCATAAGAGAATTGTCATAAATTTTACTTAATTTATCACAAATAAAAACTCGTATCTTATCTGATTTTTCTTAAATTGGTTATCATATTATAAAATTTAAGGACCGAACTGTTGAAACGATGTACGTATACACAAATTATTATCTACACTGCCTGATAGAAAGCATAAATAGAATCCAAGAGTAGTGGTTTCCATACTCATTACGAATGCAGACAATGCAATGTGGCGACCTTCACTACGGCGGCCTAGTCATCATATTATTTAGGTAGGTATGGAACGCCACGAATGATGACTTTTAACTACGGATGCCATCCGTCCGGGCTTCCCCGGATTTGTTCTAGTTTAGAGACGGCGGGGTTTCATTTGTAATTCGGGTTTGAATTTTTTTATTTTTATTCGCTCAGTAAGATTTATAGTCTCTAATAATTACTTTCTTTTCTCTCTAAGATATCCAAAAGAGTATAATTTCTATTTTAAAAAGTAGATAAGGTGAGATTTAGTCTTTACAATTTAAAGAAGTTCCTTTTTTTGTTTCATTTCTAAAAAGACCGTATTAGGTCCTCATATCAAATTAAAATATTTATAACAATTTCAAATTTATTTCATTTTAAAAACACGAAGTGCTTTTATTCAGAATTAGTCATTTGTTTAGATTTGCGTATTGTTTTCATCGTATTTGAAAAAAGAAATCGTGGTCGTTCGAAAACTTTGGTCTAAAATAACGGACTAAAGGCGATTGTAGAAGTTGATGTAACTCAATCTACGTTTGAATTAACAACAGCTTTCGATGTTAGTATCAAAACAATGTTGGTTTATTTGCGTCAAATTGTCAAAGTAAAAAAGCTTGACAAATGAGTGCTCCACGAAATTGAAAATTTGCGTAGCGACGTGCTTTGCACTGCTCAAGAGACACACCACTTTCGATGAGATATGAATAAATTTAAACTATTTGTTTTATATTGATCAGATTAAGAAAAAAATAATGATGTATCCAAGTTCTTAACCTGAGATATTATATTTTTTGTCCGAGTTGCCAAATTTTTGAGATGGTAGCCCTACTTTTAAGTGTCCATTGTTATTGTTGAATTCAAACAACAATGCAATGAAAAAAAATTAAGTGAGACATGGTGTCTGCTGATGTGTTTTTATCCTCCGAAGTAAAATACGACGATATGGTAAGAGCGTTATACTTTTGAGCGTCGGTTAATTCTGAACCAAGTTGCACTGACTTGGTTCTTACTCTTCAGCAGAAATAAAACTCCATTCACAAACGCAGCAATATTATGAACATTTAGTGATAGTTAACAGACTCAATTTACATCAGTTATGCGATAATGAAACTAGTATTTGATATAACGATAGTAGTATTTGAATTATCAAATAGTAGGTATAGCTATATCTACATATGTGCCTCCTGTAGCTTGGTTTGAATGCGGCTTTAATCAATAATTTGCCTACCATTTTGGACTAGATTCGATTCAGTTTTAAACTTAGTAAAATTATATCAACATTAACATACTTTGCTTTGATTTTAACTCTCGACGCAGAGACGTGTCATAAATTTAGCGTGTCTGTCCGCATTTCTATGGCATCGTAGATCGAAACGAGTAGACAAACTTAAGGGCTCACGTGATTGAGATAGTTCTAAGCTTTCATTTATGTTAGAAGAGAAAATCGTCAGTTTATTTCCTACTTTACAAATGGGTTTCATTAACTATTACAGAATATGGTAGCTATAACACTTAGTGCACTATTACGTGAGCGGTTTCAAACGCGTGCTAACTTTAAACAATGGGCAGGATGTTCAATTCCTCAGAAAGTTACAGCTAATAATAGCGAGATTGGGCCTATAAAAATAGTCTCGATGGCAAGGTGTTAGATATAAGATGACCAAGGTCGCAGGGTTATTGATTTTTTTTTAAATTTTGTTGCTAATTAGACGATAGTTTATTATTGTCTGACGAGTTTCATTGACCTGTAGGTTAGTCTTGCGGAGATGTGTGTATTATGCTGGTTTGTAAGTAACAAATCACACCTGACATAACAAATTAAAAACAAAGTGACAAATCAGGCGAGTAGTTTAAGTAGAAAATGTCTTACTATACTGTCAGTTGTCCGTGAACACGTTCCTTACTAGAACCAATGACTGACTGTTTACTTGCGAAGACAAGTTTAATCACATAAGAATCAGATAGTTATTTTCAGCTTCGTACTAATTGTGTCATATTCACAGACATATTCATATTTAGATCACTTTACTCTATTTTTAGTTCTCTCAATTAATATTATTTTGTCAACTCCTCATTTCGTCATCTTCAGTCATAACAGAAACTTCCGCTCATCTCTCAATCCCCTTTGCTCTTAGAATAATTCTTTTTTTCTTCGTTCCGTTAAATCGTTTTTTATATAAAATTAGAATGACTATTAATAGTATCCTTTTAAAACTAAAGTACAAAAATTATATAAATCATTTGCGTTTTGCGCGACCTCATCTTGTTCGTAGTGCACTGCTAGTGAAGATCTAATGTTTCTATACAAATCAATAAAATCGATTTGTCTTTTTGTAATTTCAGATTAGGAGCCTTTCACTAAGTGCATATTAAAGTATATACAGTACCTATTATAAATATTTTTTCTTTTAAATTTCTGTCTGTCTGTTTGTTCCGTCTAATCTCTGTAACGGCTGGTCCGATTTTGACGTGATAGCTAATATTTTAAGAAGCAACTTAGGCTACTCTTATTTAAAAAAAAAAGGGGATTACGCGGCAACAAAATTAAAATCTACCAAATTGTGAACATTATCCGAGTCAAAAGCAACAAAAACCGCGGATAACACCGTGGGGCGCAGCTAGTTTTAAAGGTCTCTTTTATAGCTACATGAAAATCCTTTCTATAGTACCTATGGAGTTGATAACTACCTTTATTTTAATTCGATGGTCCTTGATAGTTAGCAAACGTGACAACGATACGATGCGAAATATTAAACAAAAGTGAAGCCACTAACTGACCTACATATGAAGTAGATCAGTTTCCAACTGTTGTTTGCGTCGTGTAAAAAGGATTGGAGCTTGAAGTAAATATATTTCTACTCTATATTTTGCTTTGTTAATTCTACTTATTATTCCAAGGTTAACTTACAGAAGTATGAAATAGTAAAATAAACAAATGCTATAGTCAATTCGCGTTAAAATATAGTGACGTATCGATCAAATCCGCACCTACACCCATTCTTAATAGTTCTAGGTAGTGTCTACTCCTAATGTAATAGCTTTTGAAGTGTATAACAATGAATAATTTCAGTTATAGGGGGACCAATGTTACGTTTTTATTAAAGGCTGCCCAAGTAGGCCCTCGCAAGTTATTGGTTGATTTATATTAGTAAATTCGAGTAAACATTTTCTTAAAGCAAAAGAGACTCTAGACAATCTAGAAAAAATCATACCATCAATAAATATCAACAGTATTTACAAAAGGGTAGGGTGTAATTGTCATTATGCAATGCAAGAACATGACCCGATTATTGATTGGTTGTGTATTAGACAGTATTAGTTCACATAATTTCTATCAACATCAAATGTTTCATATAACAGACTATTTGGATTTATGAGGGGCATGGTATTAGTATTTGGGCATTGAAAGTATTACATAAGTGCAAATTTGGTTTCTCTACTCCTCTCTTATTTTTTTTAGCAAAAATAAGAAATCTTCTAATACCAATCCACTGGTTAAGTTAATAATTAGGTGTAATCTTGAAAAGACCCAGGCCTATAATGAGAAATAACTTGTGGAGAGTTATTAAATTTACTAACGATTTAAGTTTAAATATTTGAGTAATTAAATTTCAAGAAAATTTTATATTATGAATTTTAAAGGATACTCTGACTTCCTCTCCTCTTTTGAGCCTAAAGAAGTTGAAGAACCATTTACATGTATGCTCATTTCTGAATCTGTTAAATATGAAATAAAAAATATTAATGAAACAATCGCCATTTACATAGGCATGGGGCCACTTATGCCATCAAAAATAAATACAGCAAAGACCAGGTGTGGTAAGAAATTCTTTACAAGATTTCATACTGGCAATTTGCTATGGTACCTGCCAGTACCTTACTCATTCTATGGATATTATTTCATCAAAAACTATGAATTATTTTAAATCTTTAATAAAAATTAAGCTTATATCAGGAGCTTTTGAATATTTGTCCTCAATAGTGAACTGTAGAATAAATACGAGTTTTACATACATATTTATATTAGTTAACAAAAATCTCCCCCACAAAAGTATTTTATATAATATCTTTATAATTAATTTAAATAATTCTCTGTTTTTAATACATAATAGCTAGTGACAAATATAAATCTGCTAGTGATAACTGTTTAGATCTATCAATATGTCACAAGTAAATTATTTCTCAAGTCAATATCAAGATCATTATGTAGATAAGTATAAGTACAGTAATTAATTTAATATTAGTTGTAATGACAATAAAATAAACCAGTTGTATATTGACTACAATGTATGACTTATGAATCATACTTGACTGGTTAAAGTTCAAATAAGTGTCTCATATCTATGATACTATGTGTATACAGTTTTGTGTATAAAATATGTGTGTATTCTTACCTCATCATATGATTTACATGTGGCTTCAAATATGAATAATTGACCTATTTTGTATGTTACAGTTTTATGTGATTTTTCTTTAGTAAAATTAAAAATAAACACTAAAGTATGCATTGCTACTTCTGTACACATTTGTGGGTATAATTTCATTACCTAAGATAATACTAAATAGTATTTTTGGCAACAGTACATGTATAGATTCTACCATACATACCTTCCTCACATGATCTACTAAAGGCCACACAGTGTCAACATGATCCATCAGACTCATGAAGCCTTGGTACAATCTCTGGCCATTTTCACTGTCGTCCGGTTGGAAATAGGTTGCGTTGTTTTGGCACGAGTCTTTCAATGCCTCGTACATAGCATACGTTGGCGGAGCACCTTCCTTCGTCTCCTCGCAGCACAACGCAGCCTTCGCTGGAGACTCCGTAAAAGCCATTTTCGAGAAACTATCTTTTGCGAAACGAAGTCCGCGTTTTAATAACTTATACCTCATCTGCAAAGATTTTAATATAAACATCTGACGCACTTTATTTGTTATGAATAGAGAAAAAAATCAGACCAATCGAAAATATAATTACAAAATAATTCGCGGGCAAATTTTGTTATCATTGTACTATAATTACGTTGCTATTTCATTCATTGGCCGATATCATCAACACAAAATTTTATGGTTGCAAAATTATCGTTGCGCTACGCTCAAGTATTGAATACCGTTTGACATGCAACTAATTATTTACTTCAGGTTTTATTGAATGACATGACAGCTGTTTTCGTTGCGTTTCCTTCTATCAACATAGCCGATCGATACTTTAAATGAAAGGTTATTTTTTATTTTTTAAATAACTTTCAATATTTTAAAATCACTTTATTATATTATAATTATTTCAGATTGGATCTCGTCTTTTATACTTTTCCACTGTTAATTAAATCAGGTTTAGCTTTTGAAATTTTCAATGCGTAATTGGAACGTAAATGTCTGAAGTTTGCCAATGTCATTAGTGTCAATGTTAATTTAGAACCTGTTAATGCAAGGGTTTTTATTTTCAAATGCATTAGAACTAAAAAATTCGAGTTAAATGGAAGAAATAACAATATCCACTGATGAAACCATCAGTGAAAAATGCGAACAGTTAAATACAAGCGAAAATTTAGCCGACATAATAGAAGACTCAAAAGTAGAAACAAACACTGAAGAATGTGTATATTCTTATCCCACATTATTTACAAGTAGAACTTTGTTAGAACTCTCAAACTCGTCATGGTCACGGTCAGTAAAAGCTCAAGACGATATTCAGCCATACTTGCGAGGTTGCAAATGGTCACCGGATGGTACATGTTGCTTGACAGTAGTTAATAATGATGGGGTTCACGTTACCGAACTACCGAGGGAGCTGTATTCGGGATCTGTAGCCCCTGATCGAATGATAGACGTCCTTGATTCCATAATTCATGTAAAGGAGGCTGGTTTAATTTATGATTTCTGTTGGTATCCTGGTATGAATAGTAGCGTACCTGAGACATGCTGGTGAGTATATAATAATTAAATTTTTTAAATTTATGTCGTGTTTCACTGATAAAAGCGTGTGAAGTCTTTGTTGTTGACCTTTTTACTGTTGTTTGAACTTATTCATGTCTTATCTATTCTTAATTAGTGCCACAGATAAATAATAATTACAGAAATACAAACTTATGTACTTGTAGTTAGAGGGAGAGCTTTCTTAATTTGTTATGTTATGTGTGTTGTAGTTGGCTGACAACCAGGCAAAATGCACCAGTTCAAATGTGGGACGCATTTGATGGTTCATTACGTTGTTCATACAGAGGATTTAATGCGGTGGATGAGATGGAACCAGCCATATCTGTCACATTCTCGTCTGATTCAACTAGAATAATTGCAGGATATAAAAAGGTGTTACGAACTTTTGATGTAGAGAGGTAAGTGCATGTTTGTTTACATTCATTAATTATTTTTTCTTATTATTAAAAGCAACATATTTTCTTATACAATACAATAATATATTTAATATTTTCCATTTTTTTTAAATCTATATACTTTTATCCACTAAATTAAGCTAATCAATAAATTAATTAATCAACCCTTCTGGTCATCAAGCTATATTAGACAAAAACCTCTTTGCCAAAGAGAGGCCTATGTCCAGCACTGGACTATGAGGGGCTATTATGTATGTTACTTAGTTAAACTAATTATGGTCATCTGCAGATGATATTGATGGTTTTTTTCTATTCTAAATTAATTGTGTTCTGTATAAACTAATTTATTTTAAAGATATTTTAATCCGAATTTTATAAAAATATTATTGCAGTAATAAGCATGAGACTTGCATCTTTGGCTTCTGTAATTCCCCCCATATATTTGTCATAAAGAATAATTATAATTTCTTAAAGACAAAGGTTTCATGTAATTTAAAAAATATTCACATATAACATAATTATTGCATGTAAAAAGTATAATTCATCATCATCGTCATCAGCCTATTCAGTCCACTGCTGTACATAGGCCTTTATAATTGAGAAATTATAATTGATTTATTTTAATACCATAATTAATATATTGAAATTTGCCTATTCCACAGACCAGGCCGAGAGTTTGCAGAACACAAAATCTCTAGTCCTGCATCATGTTTTGCTACAAGTGATAACTTATTAGCCATGGGCTCATGGAATACCACCATTCAATTGTATAGTGTAACTGAGATGGGCACTTATAAAAGCATAGGGAAAATGCATGGTCATGCAAGTAAGCATCAATTTGATTTAATTTCCAATGGATGTTATTTATGATAGTTAAGAGTATTATTGTAGTAAATATTTGAATAGACTATATGAGTGTGATACTCATTAGCTGATAAATAAATAGATTCTTTACGACAAAACAGTCAAACAAATAAATAACACTTTATTTGCGTGAAATGAAAGCATTAGCCTGTATCACACCACAGCAGTCTGTCAAGTCAGGGTCACTAGCTGCTACACTAGTAATCCAGTATAAAAATTTGCCTCATGAATTTTGACATTTTGAAAATTTTAAAACACATTATGTTGCAACACCTCAATGTGCTTGCAAGGTAACATTTTCAATGCATAATATACACTCCCTAACAATATTTTATTGTCTTTCTTTCCAGAAGGAGTCACCCACTTGAAATTTGCTCCAGATGGCCTCAGGCTAGTATCAGGCGCTAGAAAAGATCACAGGCTTCTAGTATGGGATATCAGATATTACCGTAGACCACTTAACATATTGACCAGAGTTGCGGACACAAACCAAAGGGTGTACTTTGATATATCACCTTGTGGCAAATATTTGGTTTCTGGAGGAACAGATGGTGTTGTTAAAGTTTGGGATAATAATCATGTGGATTGGAAGTCGAGTATTGATGTAACTGATGGAAGGAGTGACAATTCTACTTATAAGGTACAGTTATTTCAAAAAATTTAAATGTAATTTTGCAAACGCATTTCACGTACTTATTGACTGATGGCAATCTCAATATTAAACACAACCAATAAACCGAAATTTGCCACCATGCAATACGACATCGTGTAGAATCTGAGACATTGCAGTTTGTTATTGCTTTAAATTACTCAAAGTGTAGTCTGTAGATGCCGAGAACGAGAGACGAATGGAAATATCTAAACTAAGGTTGAAAAACTAAAATTTATGTTTAAACAGAACAGATATCTGTATCTACTCTGTATTAAAAGTATGCAACTGTTGTTACTACTGTTTAGGGTTAGATGATAATCCAAAAGTCCAGCCCTGTGAAGATTAGATATTAAAAATCTACAAGCACATTATATGCAATACTCTCAGTTATTCCAGTATCACAGCAAATTTTTCTTTTAGCTATATTACTATTACATTTTTTAATATAAATGTTATCTGCAAAAATTTACTCCAAACATTGTGAGTTGGGATAAAAGTAAATTAATCTGCTATTATTGCAAGATCACTTTGTTTTATAGCCCTGTACACAGAAATTTATTTTTTGCTTTTCTTATAGTAGGTACATCATTTATAGTAGATTCATAATTGTTTGTTCAGTCTATACATAAATGCATTTATTTACAATAAATAAACAACACACTCATATTTGCTAATCTATAATTAAAATGAAATGGAAAAAAACTTTCCATCAAATTGCTAATAAAAATAATAATAACTGGTACTAAAAGAGAATAAACGAACTTCAAAACTTTAATACATAAATAAATAAATAGAAAACTGAGAAATCACTAGTCGTTACTACTGCTTTTTTTTAAATGTTCTTGTAAATGTTTATAAAACATTTTACATTATATGTTACAGTTTCCACTACACAAAGATTGTTGTAACAGCGTGTCAATACATCCATGTCGGCCCATCCTTGCAACAGGATCTGGACAGTACCATTTCAAAGATCCCATCAAAACTATGGACATTAAATGTGAAGATTGTGATGAACAAAGCTGTGATTCAAACAGTGATCATAGACTTGATGACACTATAAACACTGGTGGTGATAAACAAGAGTCTTTTAGAAATAATGGTGATCTAAATAGTGATATAGATATGAAATATTCCACAATCAGTGAAAATTCCTTAGTGTTTTGGTGGGTTGGTGATATAAACTTAGAAGACAATAAGATGGACTGAATCGTATTACTTATTGTTTTATTAATACCTTCCTGTTAGTTTCCTAGTTTTGAAGTGAGATACACACCATTAAGACTTGTTAAATTAAAAAATCGGTTGTTTTAAGACCTCCAGTTCGAATCTCGCTTAGTGTTAGTGAGATGTAAGAGTTGATCTGTTCCAGAATATTTATTTCGTTGCTTTTAAATGTTTGTTAACTTAACCCATGACCTTAACTCTTTAGGATCAGCCGTTGGCGACTGTCCTCAGCCGCGTGTGTGATACAGACAGCTGTGCTGTATTTTGCTTTGATGCTGTAACAACATTACGCGGATTAAAAAATGAGTTCGCACAAGGGTAACAATTTAAGCTGATTATTGCCCCAATCAATTTTCATCTATCGATCGGTGTGAATGAGAAATTTTATTTTTTAAACTAGGTGCTCTATAAATTCATGTCTTGAGCAGCTAGATTTATCCAATACCTGTATGTGTCATTCATCGTTTGCTTCTAATGACAACTTTTAAAATTATATTTTGGTATGATTTATTTTAGAAATAATAAATAAATAAATAAAAATTTCGGACATTTGACACACAACGTCATCTAGTTTCTAACTAAGCAGAGCTTGTGCTATGATAACTAGACTGACTGATAGAATACTTATATACTTATATATATACTTTTTTTTGTAAATACGTACATACGTAGAAAACACCTACACTTCGAAACAAACATTTTGTCCGACACAGCACAGCAGTCACACTCACTATCGCTGCGCCACCGAGGTAGCTTTTCTATCTTAGATGACTTATTTTCCGTGTGGTGACGGATTAACGTAGTTTTACCACCCTGTTAATCCCGTGGATGTCGTAAGAGGCGACTAAGGGAGTAAACAACAGCAACAAGTAAAGGAAGGACAACAGCATTGTAATGAGGTGGTAAACTGAAAACAAACTATACCAACCCATCTGGCCAGTGTGCTACAGTAGGCCAAAACCTTGGTAAAGAGAAGTTTATGTCCAGCAGTGGACTGTTAAAGGCTGTTGATGATAATCAATGTTTATTTATTTTCATACTATTTCTATGTTACTGTATTAAATAATATGTGTTCCTTAATAGATATTTAGAAAGATTCGTCACAATTTATAGCACAAAGGTAAGTGTATATTTGATAGCCTTTTATTTTCAAAGTTTTGATGATTTCCTACTAAGAAGATTGTGTAACAGAAGTGACGAGGCAAAAGTATTAAGGGTGACGTTACGTTGTTTGAGAAGTGTGCCACTAAAACCAAATTGTTTCAATCGTTTTAGAGGAATAGTGCCACTTACTTTTTACGAAGAGTAAGGTTGTCTACGCAATGTTATTTTTCAGGAAAACTCGATTTGCAGTGGACAATTTTCTTTATTGTAATAGGGTAGGTTTATAGAGATAACAAGTGTTGGTTTTAGTGTTCCTATTTGCAGCTCTGCAATAGTTTTAAGGTTTCGTAAAAGGTATTGGAAGTAATTGCTGTGATCTTGTACGATTTTATTATTTTCTAGAGTGTTGCAATTACGTACTTTTGTTCACGTAATAATTTACGTTCAGAGGAGTTTATGGTCTCAGTTTTGATTAAAGTCTGTTGTTGAATATATTTTTATGGTTTAATAATCATACAAATATCAACTTCGATTGTTGATTATGTTTGTATGATTATTAAATAAAAAAAAAATTAACAGTCGAAATTTCTTTCATGTCTATTTAAAGACATGAAAGAAATTTCAAACCGCGAGGTACCTGCAGGAGCGAAGTATAGAGCTCATGCGATTATTGCTTAAATTATCTTGCGATTCTTTGGCACTGTTTTTAAGCGATCTATCTTTTAATACAGCACTTTCATTGGTGCTAACAATAAGGATGCAAATATTTGTAAACTACATTGCTAATAATTAAATATTGTCTCGAAAATCAGTAAAAAAAATCACTTGTTTTATAATTGATTTTATCTGCACGTGGGTTATGCGAGAGACTTGAGACTGTGAGATACTTCCGTGCCGTATATCACACACTATATCTAGAATTTATTTAGAAAAACCCTTAATAATTAAATTGCAACAAAATTCACTAGAAAATCAACAAAAAAAAAACGAAACTGTATAAAAGAATCAAGAGAGTGCTAATTTAGTTAAATTGCAAAGTATCATAAGATATCGGCAAAAAGTGTAGGCCGACCTGAATCACTCTCAAGGGATATTCTAAGAAAAAAATTCAGATTAACCTTTCCCTTAGAGTAAGTAAACACTTTAATTCCATTAGCTAAGTAAGCACTAATACTGTCGGATTTTTAATCAGGTAATGAAAACTTAGGCTACGTACATCTTATGTAAAGGGATGTACATAGCCTTAGTTCTCTTTATCTAAAGTATCTTCTAATAACTATTAAAACTAGAGTAGTTCGCAGCTGTTTTAGTCCGGTATCTACAATTTTTTCTCTTTGTTCTATCTACAAAGATTTAATTGCCATTTAGTTAAATCTACCTATATAAAAAGTAGATTAATTTTTTTCTTCGAAAGAGATGCTTTTTGTCAAACATTGATGAGGATTTTGTGTAGAAAACAGTTATTTCTGCCAAACCTAAATGATAAGCAAGCGTTATATTCAATACCTAGTTTTATTACTTGTACTACTTTAAGATTTTTTTTGTAAATATTAGCCATTTGTTGTTATTTATTAACAAGCTATTACAGAAAGGTTTATATTCCGAAAGAAAGGAACTCTGTTCGTCAGTGGTAGTGAACGTGAATGCTGGGTGGATGGTGTAAGGGGATGCAGTAGCGCTCCCTTGTCCAAAAAGAAAATACATAAAAAAACATTTTTTACTTGACTACATCAACGGGTTCGTAATATTACCCGGAAAGCAGTGCAAAATGCCTTTGCAAGATTTGTTACGTCTCGTCCAGCTGATTTCTTTAAGAAGGACATCAATAAACTGCTACTATATTGCAAAGATGGATAAATTGTATCGGTGATTACTTTATTAATAGATATACAAACATACAGAAAAAATACGTTAACCTATTTCATAAAAAACGTTGCTTTCATAGCTAAAGACCTAGATAGTATAATTCTATATTTTAGATTGGTTATTAGTATATGTAGATGCAACTCCCTGAAAATATAACTCTGACGGGGCCCATGGTGGTTTTCGATTTCGAAGTAAAACAACTCTAAGAATTTGAATTTGTAAACGAAAGCCAAAGGTAAACAATAAGATGCATACATAAGATTCTTAGGCTGTTCACAGTAACTTATAATACACTAACGCATTTACAGATTTCACAATCATGCAATGGCGTATTTACATGTTTGTCGCCAGTAGGCTATTAAATTGTTACCGCCCCTATTAACCCCTACCATTTAATGTACTTTTATACGGTGAATCTTCACCGTAATATCGATTGTGGTGCATGTGTACTTATCACCTTGGTCGCAAGGATTTACAAAAACTGCGCACTGGGCTCCCCTGTAGGGGCATCTTCAGCCCAGCTGCCTGTAAAAAGCGGGTGAAGGCCTTTTCCCATAATTTCTGTAATAGATGTCCTTTTATAATTTTCTTTTATTATTGTAAGACAAAAAAATATAAATTATATTATATTAAAACTATAGTTTAGATATAAGACAATTCGATGGTTTTCTGACGCAACCTCGTATCTCAGAAACTACCTACTACTTTCCAGGAAAGACAAAAAACGTTTTATAATGAAATTTTTAATTTCTTTTTAACAATTTTATTTTTTTACTTTTAAAAATATTCAATCTTTTGACAAATTTTTGAGTTAAGTATAGTATTAAAGAAATTTAATCATTATTTTTTCTTTTATTTTCTGATATACATGTTGGTTGCAGAGAAAAAAACGTAACATACGTGATTGCGTAATATCTTTTTCAAATAAGAGCATATGAATAAAAATTTTTTAATTATTTTATTTTAAGAACAGAACAACTTTTATAATTATTCTTTATCAAATAAAAATATTATTATTATTTTTTTAATAATGTTAGTTTTTAATTACTACAATATAGTACTTTTTTAACTTGAGATACACTTTTTGTCTTAATTCTAGTATTATAGTATTAGTATTACATAGTTTTAATAATACTTTTAAGCACTTTAATTAATTTTCTAATAGAATTATAAAATTACAAAATACTATCTTTCATCATTGCCAATAGATAATATTTAAAGGCGTAAAAAAATATAATTTTTATTTCTCATTAACGTATTTCAAATTTTCATAAAAAGAATGATAATCTTTCGGTAATAATGGTTTGAGAGATAGTAAGTCCCTGTATTTTTGACTAGTTAATGGAATTTCTTTGGAGTATAAGGCTTTAACTTCCGTTTCTACTGACTATTTCTTATCCAAACGTTGCGGAAGATCCTTCCATTCATCATCAAAAGATAATTTAAACATCAACTTGTCTTTACTATATTGCAATCCTCTCAGTTGTAATACAGTTGGTGAACCAGTTTTATTTCCAGTCCGAATCGATTTGAAAAATTTGAAATCTGAGTAACTTTTGAAAAACTTGTAATCAAGGTATTTGACTTTGTATGGTTTTTTGACTCTAGATTCTTGAATAATTTGCACAAAGTTACAAGGTGCATACAGCTCGCGATCTTTTTTACACCTTTCAATGGCCGCCTAAACGGAATCACATTCCATTTGAGTGTGACCCTTGACTAAATATTTTTGAAGAATGTCGACATTGTTTTTTGCAGTAAATTGGTACAAAGCGTTAGCTATAGTAACATTGCAGTTCTGGGCATTGCAACCGTCGCTGTAAAAGAAAATTGGCGTATCTAGTTGAACTTCAGTTTTTCAAAAATCAATAAGGCAAGACGCAAAAATGTTGCCGTCCATACCACCTTTACCTTCGTGCCATACGTAACACAATACATCTCCATTTGCCATATTATATACAGTAAATTGGTGACATTTGAATTTTTGTTTAAAATAAAGAGCACCTACCGGCAAATGTGGGATCATTTGCACGGCTTGGACATCTACAGTGAAAGCCTTGATCTCTCCAGCAATAGCCTTTGTTTTATCTTGGTCTTTTTCATCTCGAGCATAGTCTTTTTCTTTTACATGCTTATTGTACTCTTCTGTCGATATATTTTTGTTTTTAAATGCAAAACATGTGTCGCAGAAGTTTATTTCGTGGTTGAAAAATTTCAATATTCATCAATTGCATTTTTTTAACTAAAAATCCATAGCTAGATACTTCACTATCTGGGATATTTAGCTCTTTCATAGATTTTAAAAAATCACGGTAAACGTCTTTAGCAGACTTATTTAAATTTTCTAAATATAACTTGAATGTATCTTTTCGACAATAGTGAGACTCCATCTTGGGTAATTTATTTAAAAAATTCTCTACGTATGATAGCTTCCCCTTGATTAGCTTTGATTCTTTTCTAGTATTCTTTGATTTATTTTTTTTAACAAACCAAAATCACTACTTTTTTACCCAGTTTAGAACTTGAGACTCACCTAAGCTTAATGTACTTAAAAACATTTTTTTACATACTCATAACCTTTTATTATCAACCATAAGATGATACTGAAGAGTAAAACTTCGTCTAGATTTTTTTGAATTATCTTTTCGTGCAATTACTTCTTTGGTAACAAGAGATATTACGTAAGACTGCTTTTGGTCCCAATTCAAATCTTTCCAAAATGAATTGAAATTTTTTTTCTTGTTTTTCCGAAATTTCATTGCACTTTTTTACTTGACTAGCAGTTTATTTTTTGGATGTATATCCTTGTTTCATTTTTAGTTCCTTTCTTTCAATTAATGAACTGCTTTCATCTTTTTTTCTACTCCTACTACTAAGTTTTACCTTCTACGCGAGCTTTTTTACTTTGTTGCGTTCCCAACCTTTATTATCACCTTTTTTTAGATATAATTCCAGAATATTCACTTGAGAGTGGTTGCTGAAGGACGAGATGGACGTACGTTACTTGTTGCACTGTCAGTTTGATTCAAAACTATTGAATTTGATGAATTTAATAATCGATGTGATGACATTGATTGATCTGAATCTACTACAAATAAGCCCGTAGATTCATCTAAGTGCATATTTACAGATAAATTAGAATCAACATTCTCCTCTTCGTCTTCGTTCACTGGTGTACATTCGATAGAAATTAAAACTCCAGTAGTTTCATCAAGCACCATTATTACTACTTCGTGATTTTCACTTTCATTATTATTTCCATCTTTAACTGATATTATTTTTTCATTTGTTGAATTTGGCTCTTCGGATGACATATTATTTAACTCTAAAAAATAGTAAATTTTATTTTTTAATTTCATGCTAGAATTGTGTCAGTGATAGGTTAGAATTAATAATTGTTTAATTTATTTTACTTACTGTGATACTTTTTTTCACTATAATAAAAATGTGTTTACTAACTATTGTTTATTTAACTTTGAATAACAATTCAATTTACTGAAAGATAAATAATAAAGTTTTTATTAATAACATTGGTACAACAAATAACATTGCTGAAAGAGAACTTGTTTATAGATGCGCCATCTTATATTTTAAGATACGGGGTTGCGCTTGACACATTTTTTGAACTGAGATACGAGATTGTGTTTTTTTAAATAAAAAAAAATTGAATGAATATTTTTATTTATAAATTTACAGATCTATGCAGCTATATTCATTGATTAATTTTCCGATTAAATCTCAAAATCGTCAAAAATCGAGTTACTAGGTTGCGTCTGAAAGCCATCAATATGTACCTTTTTTATAAAAAGAGGCCGGTTAAGTATAAAGTGGGCCTGGAATTTTTCTTGGCGGTCTCGGACCAGCATTCGGGCAGGTATCCCATCTGGCCAGCGGGCGGTGTTCTTGGAGCGGATCCGTAAAACAACCGACCCTACCTGCGATTCCCTGACGGGTGAAACATTAACCTCGTTTCGCACGTCATCTTTGACCGAGAAGGTCATCGACAGGGGCATGTGTTCCTCCCACTGCGGGAAAAGGCCTTCGACCAATTCCTGCAGAAAGCTGGGCTCGCTAAGGGGGCCCGACGTGCGGAGCTTTTGCCGCGCCGCACGATAAGGGTGACCCCAAGGATCACGATCGAGACTTTCCAATATCTCCTTTCTCTTCATTTCCTTTGTGTGGCTAATGGCCAGCTTCAGAGTTTTCCGAGTCTCACGATAATCCTCATGTAGCTGATCCTCTTCACCGTCTTTGCAGTGACGTCACCGACTGCGTGTGTAGGACCTCCAACTCCTGAGACCACAAGTAAACCTCCTTCCGTGGAGGTCGACGACTTTGAATGTAGGGCATGGCCGCATCTCCGCATCGCAAATCATGGCCTCATCGCAAATCTGCGTAACTGCATCATGAAAGTGACCAGCCTCCATGTTGTCCTCCTCGGAACTTGAAACAAACCCTTTTTTGTTTGTAACGTATGGAAACCCTCTCAGGCCGTCACCCACCGGAGTTTACGGCGAGGTGGTGTATCGGAATCGGGGCGACTAAAACCACACAGTGTGCCACTCTGTGCCTGAAATAGGAGGGTACCGGGAACAGCTGCTATTACGACATCCAGATCCCTCCCAGCGCCTGCCCGCTACCGCGTGCACCATCTGCGGGTAAACTCTCTCTTTAGGCAACGTACGGCACACGCGGACGACGCCTCCTCGCGGCTGGCCACTGTAGAGAATGGAGGGGACAACTCGTCCCGTCCACCCGCGGCCACACTTAAGGCGCCATGAGGCACTGGTATGTGCACCTCCACCGCCCGTTTCGCTCGCGGTGAATTGAGTCCGAGTGGAGATCGTCCTCCCGGGCCTTCTCCGCTGCCTCCTGCCGCGAAATTATGACTTCGCAGAAGGTTGCGACCGCGGTAAAACAACTGTTGCCACCGGCCATGGAGCGTATGATGACCAGTAGCAAGAGATCTCCTCTAATAACTGCAGTGAAGATCCCACGCTGCGCCGCCCAGGCGGAACAAACCGCTAGCGTGTGCTGAGCCGATTCCTCACTGTAGTCGCAGTGGTGATAGGAGGCACTCAGTTCTCTCCTGGCGGCCGAGTGCAGACACTTCCCGAAGCAACCGGGGACGGCATGGACCTGCGTCAATCGGAAGGAAAGGGTCTCGTGCTGCCGCCCTGCGTACTCGGCGATGACCGGCTGGAAGGCCTTCACGGCGGCAAAGCCAGCACGTGGAGCCTCCAGACGGGACGACCAACGAGCCATCGTGGCTCGACGAGCGGCCACACCGGTGCACCATACAGCGCCATTGACTGGACAACCCCCGTGTACAGCCGTCTCGTCGTGTCGCTGGCTCCACCCAAATTGGGCAAGGCTCGTCTAAGGGCAGAAGCAGCGCCGACCAAGCTGTCGAAAGTGCTCGTCGAAGTGTCCAGATATTTTATTTGGACCTGAACCGGTACAAGGACCGAATTGATTACGATAGAAGTGCCGAAGGGTGGACCACGACGTTGCCCATAGAACAAAATGGCCTCCGTCTTGTCCAGGGTCACCCATGAATCCAGCGTCTCAGTGCGCCCGACCACCAGAGAGACTCCCGTGGTGACCAGGCGCGCCACCCTTTCTTGAAACAAACCCAATACCAACCCGTCTAGCATCTGATTGATGATGATGACTAACGAAACTTAACATTATTGTAGTACAATTATTATCTGCCCTTTTAATATATTATGAACAAATGTAACTACTATATTATCAACTGTATTCTTATCTTTCTGACTTGGTATAAAATTTAGAGAGACAGAGGAAGGGACTATTGCTATCTACAGGTGACATATACCTACAATCTTGGTTGAAGATCAGCGAAAAAGTAATGACAGAAAGTGGATATTGCTAATATGAATGGGTTGGAGAGTAGCTTGGCCACCTCGTTAGAATTCAGTGACAAGGTAGTATTCCTGAACGAACGGGCTAATATTTATATATATTATTACTTAATTCCCTTAAACAACTAATTATCAAACTATTGCTTAAAACTGAAACTTTTCTATTCTAAATCGACTTGCAGTAGATAATAAATAGTACAGTGAACGACAGTGATTAATAGTTCTTACAATCTCAGAGATCTTTAAGTATGTGGAACTTGACAAAACTTTGTAGGTTTCGTAAGACAAGTCATAGCACGTTGCTACGGAGAACCTACAAAAGCAATATATTCCGAGTTTTCTGCTGACTGATGTGTTGTTTGTCCAACCATACTATAATTTATTACAAACACACTGACATATCAGAAACAAAATAACTTTCTAATGTTGGTTAGCTGGATAGTTCGTGTATTTCAATTGTGACTAGTTTATCACTGGGTTTTTGCGCTTGGATTTATTTTCATTTACCCAGACTTTTTATCTAGGGAACTTGTGAAGTCTTAAACTCGTAAATACTCTTATTTTATCTCTACTTTATGTATACAGTCTTGTTTCTCCACTGCGATTTGGAAACCTACCGTAAAGTAATATTAGTGTTAAGAAATAAATAGGCTATAAGCATAAACAGCTTATTGTTACTGAGTAGATGCCTAGTAATTTTAGCTGATGTAAGTAACTTTACAGAAGTAAAAATTAGATCATTAAATAATACATCATCACATTATCTATGTTCGTACTTTTGTGGTTTACAGGGTGTATATTTAGGTTATATTCTGGTACGAAGGTGAGCTCTGGAGATGAATTGTTTAATTTCAATAAAATAATATAAAATTCATTTGCTTTCAAACTAAAACTACGAGTGATATTAATTAAAACTTTCTATAAGAGACATTCCAATTCCGAGTATATATAAATGGTACACGGTCAACGTCACAGTCAGAAGATTTATTACTATTACCAGCTGAGATTCCGTTACTTGTCGCAACATGTTCCGCGTCCCTTTTACAAATTTGTGAAGCATCTACGTTCTAAGATGTTATTAAGATTTCTATATATAGCCGCAAAGACATTAAGTATTCTCAAATTCTGTTTAAAATGTTAAATTTTGTACTATGCCTAAAACTTAATATAAGAATTATAAGGCTTTGTTAGCGGTTGGTTTGAGGCACCGCCTTCATTTATGAGTTTTAAGTATACTTGTGCTCATATTTTTGTTTCTAGGGGAAGCAGAGTTGTTATGCGTTACTCCACCGCATACCTCTAGCTTAAATTGAGTGCTGCCGGGCAACCCGGAGCCCTAACCCCACAGTAAGAAGGTACAGTTAAACAGCTAACTAAAGATACCAACTAATAGTGTTAATATTTAAATATTACTTTTAAGGTTATGTTAGCAAAACTGACATTCCTATTAATCATAATAATCTATCTATCTCTCTATGTCAAGCATTGTTCGGGTTAAGTTAAGATCAGTTTACCTCATTCAGTATAACGATTATTCGTTAAATTAATAGGAAATTAAAAAATGTAGTAATTTTACAAGCCACGTCAATTTACTAACTGAAAAGATTCGAAAAGAGAAATCTGTACATATATCGACTTCCTTACATAAATTCCCGATTTATGTGATTCTAGGTCGTATACCTGAGCCTTCTAGATAAAAAAGCAATAAACATAAAACTTATCACGTACTGTCTGTTGCACATAGAGGACGATAGTGGCGTACATTTGCCATCTATGACAGTTATAGGGTAGCCATTTTGAACGCCATTTTATTATCCTCCGGGAGCTATTCAACGAGTTTTATTGCTGTAGCAAACGAAAATGGGTAAATTATTCTAGTTAACACCAATGAATTGTTGTTTAGTAAGTTAGGACTTGATCTATGAAAAGTTAAATTA
This sequence comes from Hypercompe scribonia, assembly GCA_949316085.1. Lineage (NCBI taxonomy): Eukaryota > Metazoa > Arthropoda > Insecta > Lepidoptera > Erebidae > Hypercompe > Hypercompe scribonia. The sequence continues at coordinate 7,885,871 of OX438981.1, read as the reverse complement.
CCTATGTTGATTCGTTTATGTTTTAAAATGCAGCTTTATATTATAATGGCGATAATTAATTTGATTCATATAGTGGTGGATCATGAATTTGTGTGCCCTGGTCTTTTTCATTGATGGTTTTATTATAGTATAAGGAGGCCAACAAGCAGAGTAATCATCTGAGGGTAAAAAGACTACTCTTCAAAGGACACTTGTAACATAAGAGTTTCAAGTATTCTGCTACCCTTTAAGTTTGTCTTGTTTGAGCTCAGGGAAGAAGGGTGTTTAGATTCCTGTATATCTCACTTCAATCAAGCCAGCCTCTCAATGCCGAAGCATAATTCTTCAATGTGGAACATCTCTTCGGATGTTCAGCCCTTTAGAGACATAGGAGCTAGGACGTGTTCCACACATATACATACGTGTTCACGTTTCCTATTCTGGGAAAATCGACATAGATTAGATGGTCTACGAACAAATTCGTTCTGTCAATCGGAATTTTAACGAGGCCGCACCGGATCTGAAGATAACATTACCCACATACGCAAGCTTTGCAGGCTTGACAGTACAAGTTGTAATTCAAGGCTGTCATCATGAATCAAATTAGACATGAGGCAACTGTGTCACCGCTGCGGGTCCCCCAGTATACGTCGGAGGCCTACCCTGCGTGGGAGTCCGAGTGTCGAATCTTGGTTTGGCAGAACGGACGAAACCTGTCAAGGCTACTATTGATCGTGGCAATTCGGTTAGTAGTGAGACGTGGACTGCCGTGGTCTCCTGTGAGGACATTATGGTCCAGAAAGAGTACACAGAATGGGCCAATCCTCAAGGGGCGAAAACGGCAGAAGTTGTTAGCTTCACAGTTGCTGCCTAAGGGTCACTGTGGGCATATTTTGGGGCGATGCGGCCACTGTAACTGAGATAGGTGACACTCTGGTACGGCCGCTGGTATCGTCTAAGACGAGGCGCTGTTTACCTCTGTGTAGAGTAATGAGAACGATATCAATATATTAACTTAGATGGTGATAACTTCAAAAAAGCTTGGTGTTCTGAAGAGAGCGAAGCGATACTTCACACCGGCACAAAGGCTACTACTTTACAAAGCACAAGTTCGACCTCACATGGAGTATTGCTGTCATCTCTGGGCGGGAGCACCGAAGTACCAGCTTGAGCCTTTCGATTCAGTTCAGAGACGTGCTGTGAGAATAGTCGACGATCCTGATCTCACAGACGGTATCGAGCCACTAAGTCTTAAGAGAGACTTTGCCTTCTTGTGTGTGCTCTACCGTCTCTACAATGGGCTGTGTTCTGAAGAATTGTTTGATATGATGCTCACAGCCATTTTCTACTATCGCACCGCTCGCCATCGTCAGGGAGTTCATCCACATACATTGGAACCTAAATGGTCGCGCACAGTGCGGTTTCAGAGAAATTTTCTCTCGCGAACAATCCCGTTATGGAATGAGCTCCCTGCCGTTGGCATCCCTAAAAACTACAGTATGGGGTTCTTCAAGAAGAGGGTACATAGGTTTTTCAAGGGTCGGCAACGCGCACGTGGTGCCCCTGGTGCCGCAGGCGTCCATAGGCTGCGGTAACCGCTTACCATCAGGCGGGCCGTATGCTTGTTTGCCACTGTCGTGGTATATATATAAAAAAAATTAGCCTTGGAGTGATCACGGTTATTCACGGATGTATTTTAGTGATGGCCACGGTAGAGGGCCGCCAGAAGCCGTTGATACGTTCCTTCAGCTGCTCCTGATTCGAAATGGTACAATACACTACTAAGCAGCCGGTTGGGACTTCACCGAGCATACGCTGAAAGTCTGCGGTCCCACGGGGCATCTGAACGCGAAGTCCAAAATGGACAAAACCTGCCCCCGCCAGCAATCAGTGCTGTCATGCTGACAGATATGAAGCGCCAATCGGACTGTGGACCACCAGAGGGTGAAGACTTCTGGTAACAGATAAACAGCTGCTGTAGGGGATGGGATGGCTGCTTAATCATATAAAAGTACTGTCTGGCCCCAATGCTTGAAGTGAAGGGGAGAAGAATTTTTCCTCAGGATAGGGTCTGATAGGTCTCTTCTAGAAGAGGGTGTCAGAAGCCAACCGACGAGATGGTTTTAGTGAAAACATCACATACTCTCGATTCCTGTTTCCTAACGAGCAGAAGAACCGAAAGTATTTTCTAAAACGTCAATGAAAAAAGAGAAAAAGTGCGCCCACCGTGGCATTCCATTGAGTTAAAGGTATTAATTATGTCCAAACAGAGAGACAGTCAACGCTATTCCTAATTTCTTTCGATTTCAACATGGAAATGGGGACTGAACTGCTTGTCTGCTTGGGCCCACCCGTAAACTATGTCAATTGATACGGGCGATAATGACTCCTTCAAAGAGTTTCGTCATCTAATCCAAGAAACATGTTGATTAAGGTCAGGTTTATTGGATAAGTCTCAGTCAGGCTTAATTTCAGCTGGCAATTGAAAATATACGGTTTGTGTCGGATTTCAATAGAGTCAAACAACCCAGCTTTAAGAAGTATTAGAAAAACGGGTCTTAAAAGCATTATTCATAATGTAGTATGTTTACTAGAGATGGTAGGAATAGTGATTTGGCTGATTATCGAATAACGAATTTTCGTACCTTTCGCAAGTGACATGTCCTACATCAAACGGATGTGATGACGATGAGCCGTTGGAGCTTTTGTTTCATTTGTATTTCGTTTGTATCACAACACACTTTGTTTGTCAATTTTGCTAACATTTATTTAGAAGTAAAAAGAAATGGTCGAATGGCGAATAATTGCCGAATATTCAAGGCATCTCTATCATTTAAACTATTTACTGGTCGACGTTTTGATTGGCTGTCGCAACTCAAAACACTGCATTATGTGTTAACGTCCTGTTAATCTAATGCTTAGTAATAATGCAATGCAGAAATTACAAATCTTATGTCTTACAATCTAGGTCTGGAAATTATTTTATTTCTACATTTAATTGGCTGTTGTTTTCAATGAACATTCGGGACTTTTATTTCTGCGGGGCTCTGGTCTGTAGCCCATTCAACATAGGGTTAGATCCATCCTTGCATGTGGTGTGGAAATAATTATAAAATATCTAATTATCATTTTCACACGAAATAAATACATATGTTAGGAGAGCTCTATGTCCAGCAGTGGACTATTAAAGGTTGTCTAGCTAGTCTAGATAATTTTATGTATACGTAAAACTTATTTTAGTCTTTTATCATTCCATTTTTGGAGTACTATAGACAGTGGTACCATTCATTCATTGTTACACTACAACATTATTGAACGATCTGGTTTCTTCTGTTCGAGTTATATGTTTTAACTATAGTGTAAAATCTGGTGTTTATTTTTCCAGAACGTTTGACAGCAGACTGAAAATGTTATTTAATAAAATGTTCTTAATTTCAGTGGAAGGAAGGCAGCAGGAGGTCAACGCCTATATAATTGCACGATATCAAATATATTTGCTATTAACTATTTTAAGACTTTCGCGATTTTTACATATACACATAGTTTTGTTGTACACTGGGACTTATTCGCGATAAAATTAAAAAATAAAAGTTACGATAGCTTCTATTGCCCGACGTTTCGAACAGGGTACACAGCTCGTGGTCTCAGATATACTATATTTGTTGTTCTTGCTGGGAAATTAATAGTATAAAAGAATTGAAAATAAAGATTAGTGTAAACCCTATCTAGACTTGACTTGCGCGTGGAGGCGATAAATCTAATAATATATCAATTTCTGCGATCACAGCACTTTATCCAGTCGATTTGGAGACAATAAGGTGTCTTTAAAGCCATACACGACACACCTGATATTAAAAATATTCGGTGTATCTTGCTGGTCTCTTATAGAGATTTGTCGTTAGCTCTCGTCAGAGTATGTGACGAGTTTCAACCTCACTTTAAAAAAAGATAATAGTCGGTTTAGGAATGTTTCCTATGTTGCTGGAGATTTTACAAGCATACATGAAACAGAAAAAAAGGACTCAGTTTCAGAAGAACAATTTGTATCTCATATAAAGTGCTTTCCCTTGTAGGAATTAAACCCACAACGCTTAGCGCATTAGAAAACAGTGCGGTGACCGCTCAAACGACTACGCCATCCGTGCGTTACATTGAATTGTAGCTTATACAGCGTCCAACGGGCAACGAAAAATGTTTACATAAAATAGGTTGTTATAAATCCGAAATGGATGGAAATGTTTCCCCGGAGACATGCGCCTTTTTTAAGCCATCCACTCGTAAAAAGGTCAGAATATTATACGCTCTGTTGTCAAGACCTACATATTTCCTCCGTATTTCCATGGTAAACAATAAAAACTATTGTAAAAGGACCGTATAAGAATCACTCGTAAGTTTTTACACAAGTTGTTTACAAGCTTTTATCAATATTTATCCCAACTTTGATGCTCTATTTGACATAGTTTTTTATAGACTTTCATATTACATAATAGTTCCAGTCTCTTTTATCTTTGTGTAATAGACAAAAGGCTTGTTATTATTTCCTTTTTTTATTTTCGTTATAAATTGACTTACGCAATAGTAAATGTTATCTATCTGTCAGTTTTATTTCGACCCAAATACTTTTGTGTTAAAATAAAACTTGTAGAAGTCAAATAGAAGATCAATTGTTACCACTATGATGATGAAAGATCCAGTTCTATATATATAAATTTATATCAAAATATTTGCAAGAAATATGAAAGACGTAAGAAAGGTGAAAGACCGGAGGCCCATTGATGCAGGGGTGACAGTTATCGTGGTAAATGTGTGCAGTACAATGCTACTATGACTGTCATGTCTTTTACGTCCCCAATGGTACGGTCTCGTCAGCGCTAGGATCACAGTCCTGGCGGCGAGACCGATGAGGTGTTTTAAGTGTCTGGCATCGGGACACACACGCGCCAAGTGTGTTAGCTGTTTCGACTGTAGCGGACTATGTTTCCGCTGCGGTCGACCGGGGCACAAGGCGGCAGAGTGCTCTGCCGCCCCACACTGCCAAGCGTGTGCGGCGGGTAACAAGCCCGCCGATCATCAGATTGGGCAGGGGGGTTACAAACCACCACGCAAATCTTGGCAAGTGTTGGGGGCTAGCCAGCCGACCCAGGCTGCCTCTGACGTCGTTTCTGCGTCGATATCGTCGCCCATGGAGGAGGTTGTAGAGACGGTCAAGTAATGGACCAAGTCTCCAACCTCCTTGTCCAGACGAACCTGAACCACTGTGCCGCAGCGCAGGAACTTTTTCCTGCAAACCATGGCGCAGTGGTCCATCGGTGTTGCCGTAGCCGCGGAGCCCTATTACGTTCCACCCCATCCAAACTGGTTGGGTGACCGGGACGGTTCCATGGCAGTCGTCGGCTCCACGGCGGCTCATTCCCCACCCTTGTCGCTAAGAGACAGGGGCATTGGATATGTTGCTGCCGAGTGGGGGGGGATCACCGTATATGGTGTTTACTTCTCCTCCAACCGGAGTTTGAGCGACCTCGACGTTTTCCTTAACAACTTGGAAACCTCGATGCGGCGTCTAACGTCTGGGCACGTCTTAGTGCTGGGGGACTTCAACGCAAAGTCCATTGCGTGGGGTTCCCCCAGGACGGACGCTAGGGGCGAGGCCGTAGAGGAGTGGGCGGCCTCGGTGGGCCTCTATTTACTAAACAGGGGCTCCACCAACACGTGCGTGCGACAGCAGGGAGAGTCGATAGTGGACCTTTCGTTCGCTACCCCAGCCCTCGCCGCACGAGTAATGAACTGGCGCGTCCTAGAAGAGGTTGAGACGCTCTCGGATCACCTCTATATCCTATTTGAGCTCTCCCGGACCCAGGACCCCAGTAGGGGCCACGTGGCGCGGCGTTCTTCTCGCTTGCCGCGGTGGGCTTTAGCCAAATTAAATAGGGACCTACTAGAGGAGGCGGCCATCGTTCACTCTTGGCTGTCTTCGCAGGCCCCGACCGAGGAGGTCGACATGGGGGCTGGTCGCTTCCGCGATGCCATTGTGCAGATCTGTGATGCGGCCATGCCCCGCATCTGCGGTTGCCGGCCTCCACGGAAGGAGGTTTACTGGTGGTCCCAGGAGTTGGCGGACCTCCGCGCGGCCTGTACTCGTGCCCGGAGGTCCTACACCCGTAGTCGGCGGCGACACCGCGAAGAAGGCGAGGAGGACCAGCTTCATGAGGAGTACTGAGAGGTGCGGAAAACTCTGAAGCTGGCCATCAGCCGCGCCAAAGAAATTAAGAGAAAGGAGATGCTGGAGGGTCTCGATCGTGACCCCTGGGGTCGCCCTTATCGTGCGGCGCGACAAAAGCTCCGCACGTCGGGCTCCCCCCTTACAGAGACTCTGCAGCCCAGCTTCCTGCGGGAAGTGGTCGAGGGCCTTTTCCCGCAGCGGGTGAAACACACACCCCCGTCAATGGCCTTCATAGTCGGAGACGACGGGGGGAACGAGGACGATGTTCCACCCGTCAGGGAATCGGAGGTAGGGGCGGTTGTTCTACGGATACGCTCTAAGAACACCGCCCCCGGGCCGGACGGGATACCTGCCCGAGTGCTGGCTGGGCGTTCGACAGTCGATGCTGTGTTGCGCCTGAGGGCCGTTACCGAACAGGCGGTGGGCTGTGGCGGCGTGCTGTTGGCGGTGTCGTTGGACATCGCCAACGCATTTAATAGTCTGCCATTTAGCTGCATCAGGAAAGTACTCTACTACCACAGGGTGCCAGAGTACCTGAGGCGGCTTGTGGCGGACTATCTACAGGAGCATACTGTCGTGTACGAGGACCGAGACGGTGTTTGAAGGCGGCAGCTCATGTCGTGCGGGGTTCCACAGGGGTCTGTCCTCGGACCACTCCTGTGGAATATGGGATACGACTGGGCCCTTCGAGGTCGCCTTCCCCCCGGGCTGGACGTGGATTTGTTACGCCGATGACACATTGGTCACGGCCCGGGGGCCGTGACCAATGTGTCATTGGCAGTGTCATTGGGGGGCGAACTTTCAAGAGGTGGCGCGCCTAGCCACCACGGGAGTCTCTCTGGTGGTCGGGCGTATTGAGGCGCTGGGTTTACGGGTGGCCCTCGACAAGATGGAGGCCCTTTTGTTCCATGGGCCCCGTCGTGGTCCGCCCTCCGGCGCCTCCATCGTAGCCAATTCGGTCCTCGAACCGGTTCAAGGCCAGATGAAGTATCTGGGCTTGATCCTTGACGGCAGGTGGCTCTTCGACGAGCACTTCCGACAGCTTTCTCCAAAGCTGGTCGGCGCTGCTTCTGCCTTTGGGCGACTTTTGCCCAATTTGGGTGGAGCCAGCGTCGCGACGAGATGGCTATACGCGGGGGTTGTCCGGTCAATGGCGCTTTATGGTGCACCGGTGTGGGCGGCGGCTCTGACCGCCCAGAATAGGGTTCGCCTCTGGCGTCCTTAGAGGATATTGGCGGTTAGAGCCATACGCGGCTACCGCACTATATCGACGGAGGCGGCGTGCGCGTTAGCCGGAACTCCCCCGTGGGATTTGGAGGCGGAAGTGCTCGCTGAAGTTTATCGGCGAACGGCAGACTTTCGGGTGGGTAGCGGCATTCGGCCCCCGCCCGAAGAGATACGCGAGTGGCGAGAGGCCGCTCGTCGAGCCACGATGGCTCGATCGTCGTCTCGGCTGGAGGCTCCACGTGCTGGCTTTGCCGCCGTGGAGGCTCTCCAGCCGGTCATCGCCGAGTGGGCAGGGCGGCAGCACGGGACCCTTTCCTTCCGACTGACGCAGGTTCTTTCCGGGCACGGTTGCTTCGGGAAGTATCTGCACTCGGTCGCCAGGAGGGAATTGAGTCCCACCTGTCACCACTGCGACTGCAGTGAGGACTCGGCTCAGCACACGCTGGCGGTTTGTTCCGCCTGGGTGGCGCAGCGTGGGGTCCTCACTGCAGTTATTGGAGGAGATCTCTCGCTACCGGCCGTAATACGCTCCATGTTCGGTAGCGACAGTTGTTTTACCGCAGTCGCAGCCTTCTGCGAAGACGTAATTTCGCGGAAGGAGGCGGCGGAGAAGGCCCGGTAGGACGACCTCCACTCGGACCCAATTCGCCGACGTAAACCGCCGTAAACCCCGGTGGGGTGACGGCCCGAGGGGGTTTCCACACGCTAAAAAAAAAAAAAAGAATTTATTTCAAATTTTCCTCCTCTTTATAGTACTTTTGTTAAGCGTAGTTGCGTTGCTCCCTTAGTTAGCTCTTACGATACTCACGCCACTTTCTACTGCACTGAAGTTCAAACCCCACATGGGATTACATTTTGTGTGACCCACAAATTGTTGTTCTAAGTTTGAATGTTCTTTGTGTCTGTTTCCTGCATATTTGTAAATACTGCCACGACACAGTATATATTATGAAAAAATCCTTCAAAAAAGAAAAAAAAGATACGATTGAATACCTGGTTATGTGATTTGTGAATTGTAGAGTATCTTGTATAATATCCAATGTGGACCTATATTCATATTTGATCGGTGTTCCAAGAATACTGATGCTGTTAAAATAGTACGATGTTAGATATTCCTATCACGTATCTAACAGACTGACATTGAAAACATAGCCATTTGTATGAAAATTGTAAATGCTTTAGCGTATTTCACAATAACTTGACACAGTAATGGGAACACGAACCACGAACAAAACAGTATGTTTTTAAGTTAGACGGTACGCGTTACACAATTTATAAATATGAAACTGAAGACGATAATTGCAAACAAGTAATTTTTAATTTAAACAAATAACTGATTTCAAGTTTAATTAATAGCAGATAAAGACTTACTGAATTATATTTGTGGAGGGACGACGTGTCGTGTCCCTCCGACACGAAGGGAGGATCTTCCGACCAGGCGAAGCGATCATACCTGGCGGGCCGCGGCTCAAGAGTTGATGTTAGGATGTTGCGTATATGCTAATTGCCGCAAGAATGTTGATGTGGTGACTTCCACACATTTTATGAATACATATCATATGTTATAAAAAAAGAAAAGATTAAGGACAAAACGTACATGATCTCCCAAGCCCAGTCTTTGTCATTGGGCAGTCCATTACAAACAGTGGTGTTCCACAGGGGTCTGTCTCAGACCACTCCTGTGGAATATGGGATAACACTGGGCCCTTCGAGGTCATCTTAAGTCGTCACTCCCCCGCCCGAAGAGATAAGCGAGTGACGTGAGGCCGCTCGTCGAGTCACCATGGTTCGTTAGTCGTCCCGGCTCGACGCTCCACGTGTTGGCTTTGCCGCGGCGGAGGCTCTTCAGCCGGTCATCGCCGAATGGGCAGGATGACAGCACGGGATTCTTTCCTTCCGACTAACGCAGATTCTTTTCGGGCACAGTTGCTTCGAGGGCTATTTGCACTCGGTCGCCAGGAGGGAATTGAGTCCCACCTGTCACCATTGCAACTGCAGTGAGGACTCGGCTCAGCACACGCTAGTGGTTTGTTCCGCCTGGGCGGCGCAGCGTGTGGTCCTCACTGCAGTTATTGGAGGAGATCTCTCACTACCGGCCTTTATACGCCCCATGGTCGGTAGCGACAGTTGTTTTACCGCAGTCGCAAGCTTCTGCGAAGACGTAATTTCGCGGAAGGAGGCGGCGGAGAAGGCCCGGGAGGACTACCTTCACTCGAACCCAACCCGGGCGGCGGAGGCGCGCGCATCAGCGCGTCAGGCCGCTTTGAATGTGGCTGCGGGTGGACGGGACAGCTTTTATCCTCCATCCGCTATAGCGGCTAACCGCGAGAAGGTGACGTCCGCGCGTGCCGTACGTTGCGTAAATGGAGAGTTTAGTCGCAGATGGTGCCCGCGTTAGCGGGCAGGCGCTCGGAGGGATTTGGATGTCGTAATAAGAGCTGTTCCCGTATCTCTCCTATGTCAGGCGCAGAGTGACACACCGTGTGGTTTTAGTCGGTCTGATTCCGACACACTACTCCACCATAAACCCCGGTGGGGTGACGGCCCGAGGGGGTTTCTACACGTTAAAAAAAAAGTCCATTATAAACAACCAATGTATAAAATATTTAAAATAATCTTTCTAAATAAATAAGAAAATACCCTACATCTATTTTACATTACTTTAAGCTAATAAGAATTCCATGAATATTTAGCTGAGTTTCAGCGTTTCTAGTAAACAGTGGTATATTCAAATGTGTATTTAACCAGGAGATCTGTCTTCAACATTTCCAGTTATTTGTTTAAACTAAGTTCATAATATTTTCGGTATACCATCTTAGCTAATTTTACTAGGAAAGTATGCGCCTGATTAATTTGTACAAAACATCCGTAAACAATGACGGGTCAAATTTAGAATAGACTCGATAAAGTTCGTTTAAGCCAAATGTTTATGTAAATTAAACTGTCGCAGCTAATTTGTTTCTAAATAATTGTTTACAGTTTAATTTCAGCCTATTCATTACTTGGGATATTTTTAGTCCACTGAAATTAAACCTACAATGTAAGTAAAACCTCAAAATTCATCACCTTAAATACTGTTTACATTATTACTTACATGATTGGTTATGATTGATTCGATCGTTCGGTTTTCTGAATTATTGGGCATAAATAAATTTTATACGTGTAATACTCGTAAACATAAATAGATTTAACATAACTCGTAAACATAACATACGTAATATGCTTCATACATAGATAATGATTATTTACGGCTTTATTTTGACAATGGTTTACAATATATAATGTCGTTTTATACAACTACATTACACTATCGTAGCCTACTGCTGGACATAGGCTTTTCTAATTCACCACCACTGGATTCGATTCTCGGTTTCTCACATCTTGCGTAGCTTATCACTTCCCCTGGAATGTGGAAATCCTACACTACGTTTGTCGAGTCGCGGCCTTCACTTAAGAACTTGTTTGTGAGGACTATGTAGATAATCTTTGTTCTCTGCTGGATTACTTCGTTTCTCATACCATCCCTTAGAGCTGAGATGAGCGACTTTGAATTTGAAGATCAGCATATATGTCAAGACGATTTAATTATACCAAAATAGGTTTATAACAATAAACTCAACTGTTGTTACAAAGGATGTATTGAGTACTGGTACGAATGTCACAGAACTCACAAATTAAAAACGTAATGAAAATGTCTTCAACATGAGAAAACATCTCTCGTCTTTTTCCATTGATCTCAATCCAATCTCCGTTATCTATGTATATTATTTTCGACTATGTCAAACACATATCTGTTTGATCACATGCGTAATTTGATGGAAAGAAAAATGGGATGCGAGTCTATTGATTCCTTGTAAAAAAAATATGGGAAATGTACATATATTTACATATATACGTATTGCAAATCATAACTCGAAAAGTAGAGACAAATAGCCTTATCACAAAAACCTTTAGTGCCTCTATTGGTTATTCAAAATCGTGTTGTTCCTTATAACTAAAAACTTTTTAGTAAAAAGTAAAACTTTATTTTCTTACAAATTCTGACCAAAATCGTTGAAGCTAATTCCGAGATATGTGAAATAAAAAATCCGAAAATGAAATCCTTTGTAATGAACGACACCCATTCGTTTTTATTTACTGTATTTAAAAACAACTGAAACTTAAAAAATGAAAGTCACGAAAGGTAATATTTTAAATAATAAAACTCGTACATATTTCATTGAATAATTCACAAAGTGTTGAACTGCATTTTTTATAACCTTATACACTTACTCTGTTTATTAAAATACTTTTGTATTTCAAAGTATTGTTATGATATGATAATGTATTTTATTTCCTCTTGTATTTGTTTTCCCTCCTATGTGTGTATAATAATACAACAGATAGGTATTTTACATATAAATTTAGGGGTTCATAATAGTAACATTTTTATTGATCAAAAACTAAGCGAGCAGTAGTACTATATAAAGACTTTTTACAGAAACTAGTGGATACAATAAACAGCTCTCAATGTGATTTTGTCTTTAGTATTAGCTACAAAATATACTTATAAAATAATATTTAACTCATAGTAATATGGTGTCAAATGCGTAACTCAGTCTGATGATAAACCTACGCTATAATAAAACATGTGCATGAGTAACCCTGCAAGGGTTGTCCTTTAAATAAATAGGATTTACATACATACGAATTTTATGGAGCGTTTTAGCTGTAAATCTGATGGTTTCTAAAGCTTGGACATAAAACTTTTTTTCATATTACCAAGTTAATAAGTAAACACACCATTTTAGAATGTCGGATATTTCATACATTATTCATAAAACAGATAATCAACGTAGTAAATAAAGGAAATTAATAGAATATAAGCATTTAGAAGAGATAGTAGCCGTAATTCTATCACGAATGATTCGAATATAGCAATTCTTTAATAATAAAAAGGCTGTGTGCACATCAAATCTTATTATCTTACAGTATTACAATTGCACGTGTAAAAGTGACAGTTAATATGAATGTTTAACAAATATCTTTTTCATAAAACCACCGAATGTATTTGGCACCGAGATGGATTGTAGTCTGGAGTAGTACATACTACTTATATCGGCCAAACATGTAGTGTTCCTAGGAGATGAGCAGCGACAACTGCAACAAATTATTGTAAGTCAAGTAGATATTTTATAATGTTATGTTAAACTATTTAATTATTAGTGATCTACAATTAACTGCTGTAATACAGGTAGATAAGTAAGATTTGTGTGATTACTCTTTTTTTTTATTTAAGACCCTCTCAAAGTCACTCTACTCTGCCTGATGATAACATGAATAGAATCCAAGATTTGTGGTCACTCATTGTGAATGCAGACAATGTAGTATGACCACCCAGACAGTGGTGGCCTAGTGAAATACTTTATCGCGCCTCACCTGAGGACGTAAAAGGCATGACAGTCATCGTGGCAGTGTAAGTTTCATAGACTTACGATGAAAACTTTCACCCCTGCATCAGTGGGCTACCGGACTCATACTCACCAACGAAACACGAGAACACGGATGTTGTAGCTTTATTAAAATATATATTATTACGCTATATAAAGAATTTTTTTGTATATGTTTTTCTATCTATACTGTTTATTAATTTTAGTATAAAGACAAGGTAATATCGCTTTTAGTATTGTGTCTGCTTGTGTACGTTCAAGGAGAAGAAGGGTTAGGTGGTAAAGAGAAACTCTTCAAAGTCCGATGTAAGAGTGTAAGGGGTTGAAAATGTACAGAAATAGTCGAAATGCAGTTTGCAGTACATTTATTATCCGAAAATTGTGACTCATAACGACTACATAATCAACGCTTACTAAACTGTAAGCAATGTAAGAGATAAGAGAATTTAAAAGAATCGATACTAAAATTATGTTTTAAAATAATGAAGACCAGTTGTACCAGTTATAGAATTCTTTGTAACATATTCAGCCTCATTTAATTAACTTTTTTATTAATAATGTCACATTTACTCCACCGTCTACCATCTATTCTACCACTATTCCATCTATCTACCACATCTATTTTTTATACTATTTGCCGTACAGTATAGATGTATATAAATGTTTTAAACCCCAGCTTTTTTGTTATCAAAAAAACACGGGCTAACCGGTAAGTACTTTTTAATTAAAAGAGTTAAATATGAAAGTAAATCTATTGTGTGCTCATCTGAAACACAGATTTAATGTAGCGCAAAGGCACCTTTTCATGTTCTACTCCAAAATATAAACAGTAAAGATAATGATGATAATATACTCCTAACTGATTTTGGCAATGGCGGCCCATCTCAACGGAGTCCAACCAACTACGTATAGAGATAAGATATTATAGAGCACAAGTGTGAACGCAAACAGACATATTCTCTGTCTCGTTAGCTGGTTAGAGCAGCGTGAGAATTGATGCGGTTGTTGCCTAACATGAGGGGATCCGATGACAGGTCTGGGACTGGGCAAGAATGCTTCGAAGGTCACCTCTGTCTGATTCGGAAGTAACCAACGCCTGAGTGCCACTACTGCGATGACCGGACCGTTGATATAGCATTCTACGCGCTGGCAGAATGTGTGACGGTCATCGGAGTGGGAATTCTCTCGCTCGGTAACATGATTACGGACATGGTACGGAGTAAGAGAATGTGAAATGCCACCGTCAAGAAAATGGTGCAGCAGAATCGGGTGAGATTTAGAACACTTCGGTCCACAAGACCCAGCTACTTGTCCAGTACTGCAGATGACTCAGGCGCCGCAGGTCGCAAAACAATGTCTATCCTCCATAAGTGCAGGCTCGCAGGTGACAAGTGAGACCTTCTATACTCGTAGCAAAAGCATGCCAGGGTGACAGTGCGACGTGCTATCGGAGCGCGTGTGCCCTTTTGGGGGTAGAAAGGGAGCATCAGGGTTCCAACTCGGGAGGGGATCATCTGCAAGCCGTAGGTAATTGGCCCAAGGTACATCAGGATACCAGAGATTGCCTTTCTAGAGTACAACAGGTTCCCCAGCTACCATTTACTTAGACGGCGTACTGTTTTTGGTCGGTTTGAATCCGAAATAACCAGAAAGAGGTAGTATCCGGGGGGATTTGGGCACAGACAGGAAAAAGAGGTGCACTCTCTGTTCCCTCGGTTTTATAATCCGATGGGAGGGCTTTCTAGCTCGGCCAGGCAGAGATTAGGCGCAGGACCGATGGCTTTTCGTGCCCTTCGAGATACGGGGATTAAGACCCCATCTTCTAAACTCTGGGCTGTTATTAAGAGTTTCTATAATCTGAAAATTTCAATAACACTTTTTGGCATCGAAGTCCACAGTTTTTGATTGGCAGTCGCATACACTATCTGCTAGAGCAGTGGTTTTAAAGATAAGTACGTAGTAGCAAACCACTAAAACATTCATCGGAAACTTATATACTTTAGTGATGACCCTCAGTACGTTGAACCCTCTGTATCGCAAAAGTTTTGAGTTGTGTAATATTACACTCGTTACCGGAGTTACTCGTGAGTCACGACCAACCAGTAAACTCTTTGGTCGAATCCCTGAGGTACTGAATACGAGTGTATTTGTTTTTTAACTTTCTAGACTTCTATACATGTTAAATAAGTAAGGGACAAAAACGGTTTATAACCAATAATTTCGGATATTCTCAGATAACTTTATCTATGAAATAATTTTATTTCATTATTCGATTGTAAGGCCATTCACAATCGAAAATATTGCAGTTTAATTTTGATTTATAAACTATTTTATTACCTATGTAAGTAACATACAACTACAATACAGTAAACACAAAAGTTCGAAATTTACCAAATGAAACTGTATATAAGAGTAGACCACGTAATATAGGTTTAATCACATTAGTTTTTATAATAGGCAAAGCCCATGACGTCTTTTGTGATTTAACTTAATTGCAATAGTAAAACTGACACAAAGTACATATTTGAGTGGCAAATGAGGCACGGGTAGCACTTTGGCAGCTCTATTCGACAACCAAAATTTTAATATACTTTCGTACAAGATTTAAATTGAATTAATAAAACGGTCAAAAGCGACACTCACCAATGAAAATACAACCTTTTTCAACTAAATGAATTCTGAAAGTCGTTTCGTAAGCTTTCATTATGTATAAAGCGAAACAATTTTTTTGAAAATATACTTGAATATGAATTTGAACTTGGTAATATGAAATTTCAAGTTAGGAATTACGAAATCAATATTTTTTATATCATTTTACATGCACATAATGTTATAATCTATTGACAAGTGTATGTTATGTAAAATATGATAAATGATGAATATTTTACCTCTTAAAGCATATAACATTATGTTCTTCAACATGGCAGTTTATGCGACGTAATAAAAAAGGAACGATAAGAAGTTAATTCCTACAATTAGGAATTTGTAAATATCTAAAAAAGATATAGAGGCTTTAGTAAGAATAGAATAGTTGTTCTCCTGTGACTATCAAAGCTCAAAAAAATAAGTTAAAAAAGACAAACAAAACCTTTATAGATGCTCTTCATGGTTGATGTACCTTTCTGTCAAGACCTTTCTTGTGTATTCTTCAAGCAAGTAGTACTTATAGTTGAAATCATGAAATTTGACGACACGCAAGGTGTTACAGCAAATGTAAATAATATAAATAACGATTTTTTCTGATTACAAACTAGTATTATACCGCCCTATCGTCTGTCGTTGAAGGGTGAAGTTAATATAAGTTTAATAAAATGCAAGCAAGAATCCAGAAATTCTTGTTGCTCAAGTCTGACTTTTTCAGAAAAAGATTTCTCATAGATATTAATTGGCTAGGCGTAAGTAATAAGTCTTATCTTGTTTAGATAGAAGGTCTCTCTGAATTCAGTAGGGAATTGACTTAGGAAAGGTAACGGTCATTAGTTGCTGAATTAATGGGATGGCGGACAACCCGACAATCTATGTTTTTACTTGTTATGCTGTTTGTGGAACCTCGTGTTTATTTTATCTATTTTTGTGTTAAATAATTTTGATAACAAGAGTTGCTTACTTCACTAAAATTTATCAGTAAATATTGTTTTTGTAAATATGGTCTTAAACAACAAATAACATCAATGGTGTTGCCTATTAATGTACTTGTTTTAGAACTGAATATTAAGCGCATAACGGTTGGCAAGTTTACTGTCTTACTTTAGCTGCATTTTTGATTCTACTTCTAAACTGTTATTATTTGCCAGAGTTCCTATTGTGGTGATTTATTAGCTAGGCTATTATTTGAATAGATAATTGAGCATTGCGACAAAGTGAAACGAATTTAAGGCGTGTAATAAAACATTACATACTTCATCATTACTTTTAATTAACCGCTGCTCTAGAGGAATTTCTGTAGTAGACTTGGTTGGTACTCAAGATATTTCTGCTAGTACATTTTACAATGTTAATTACTTGTTAATATATGAACTTTAACCATGGCATAAATGGCTAAATATTACACAAATCCAATTTAGAGTTGGAAATTATCTTACACAAAAGGTATTATTATAGTAACGGATTTATTATTTCAACAAATAGGCTCTTTGTTCAAGATCATCACTTCTCTGTCACTAAACAAGTGGACTATAAATCTAATAAACTTCCCAAGCTACATACTTTCTATTAAGGTCTGAAATGTTTACGCAGTGTTAATAACTCTACGAAGATATCTTGATACTTGGTCTTCGTTCTAAGTGCCGACGAAAACAAAGTCAATAAACACCATAACGACGTAACTGGATCGAATAACAAGAACAATTACTGGGTAAAGTGGTCCGTAACAGATTTATGACTGGACAAATGTTCTAATTCCTGCGTCGGGCAAACTGCGAACGTAAAGAAAAGATAATGAGACGATAACGATTGTGCTATGTCAACTGCATCATCTAGATATTAACTAGATTTTTTTATGGTATTAGGGGGGTAGACGTCTTGTAACTCAAAGAGTGACACGTGTTGCCATCCTTTGAAAGTCCCTTCTTTTGTCTTTCTTTTGAAGTACTTTCTTTAGAATCGTGATTTGACGATTTGATGAAAATGCATCACGATAAAGTAACAATTTTATATTCTCGGTCTTCTCTTTGTGCAATGCTTCGTAGCGTTCCTACTACCGTCTACTAAGTATTGTCCAGTGAGATCGTGGGTATATCTATATTGTACTAAGCTTGCTCCTGGTCCGAGTGTTCTACGTGTATATTTTATGTAAAGCTACTTTTCAGAGGTTCCTTTTCTGCCGTGCGTGAATTGCACACACATTTTTTCTTTTTTTACCTTTTAATTTTTTAAATAACAACACCCATCTTAAGAATATATCATTTGTCGTGAAGGACTACCAACTCACATGAAAGGCTCACAAAGAACATTTAGACTCAAAACAAGAATCTGTAGATCACACATAATGTTGCCCCATGCAGGGTTTCAACTCATAACATTCAACACAGCTAAAAGTAGCATGGCGACTGCTTAAACTACTGATCCATTCGTGCAGACAAAACCCAAAAAGAGGTTATTTCGGAAGACCAACCTCCTTGAGTTTGAACGACTACTGTGCTTGAGGTCTCGGATTTGAGTTCCGGGTCGAAATATCATTACTATATTATTACTCCGGTCGAGATAGTCCATTCGTGGAGAAGTATGACCCATCCACGGCAAAGACAATATCTTTGGGTTGAAAGGCAATTATGTAGGAATTAAACATGAAATTGAATCATTAGGTAGTGTTCTATCCCCTCTTACTAACATTTGGTCTAATATGTAAGAGGCTAGATACAAACAGCTTACTATAACTTATAGTCACGAAGTTAGTGTATACAAGTAGCTTACAAGCAATAAATAAAATGTTTGAAAAGAATCTCTAAGAAATAAATCAAGTGGTGGTTAATGTCTTAATGATACGACAGTTTGTCGTCAATGGTTTCTAAAGAAACAGAAAACAGATATAGCTATAATTGACAACATCTAAGAAAGGCAATAAATTTTACCTTGAACAAAAAATATATCTCAGGTTCTTAAAAGGATCTCTTCTAACAGCATTTAAAAGCCCGTTCATTTTACCCAACTGCCAAGGTAGAGTTTTGTTCTTCGCACGCATTTTGAATTAATGTAAGAAATTTTGAATGTATGGAAGAAATAGTGTGAAATACTTAAAAAGAAGTCTGCTGGGGATAAATCTGAGTTTCTGGGTGGCCAGCGAAATGTCTCCTCGTCTGGAAATCAGCTTTACCGGAAATATATCTTCGGTCACGTGGCTCCATCTTATTGAAACCATGTGTTACGATTGTAGCCAGCAAATTCCAGTAGCATCGGTCTCAAGAATTTCCGAAATTTTTTTTATAGGGATGTTAGATTAAAATGTTAACGAGTTCCTGGTCTACTCTATATACATATATATATATGTCGTTGAATAAGTTTAAGATGTTAGTGCCCGCAATGATAGAATAAATGAAGTTAAAGTGGTACTTTTATTGAGATTCTTAATTGTGACAGATACATTAAGCATTACTTGAGATTGCCTTTCTAGAGTACAACAGGTTCCCCAGCTACCATTTACTTAGACGGCGTACTGTTTTTGGTCGGTTTGAATCCGAAATAACCAGAAAGAGGTAGTATCCGGGGGGATTTGGGCACAGACAGGAAAAAGAGGTGCACTCTCTGTTCCCTCGGTTTTATAATCCGATGGGAGGGCTTTCTAGCTCGGCCAGGCAGAGATTAGGCGCAGGACCGATGGCTTTTCGTGCCCTTCGAGATACGGGGATTAAGACCCCATCTTCTAAACTCTGGGCTGTTATTAAGAGTTTCTATAATCTGAAAATTTCAATAACACTTTTTGGCATCGAAGTCCACAGTTTTTGATTGGCAGTCGCATACACTATCTGCTAGAGCAGTGGTTTTAAAGATAAGTACGTAGTAGCAAACCACTAAAACATTCATCGGAAACTTATATACTTTAGTGATGACCCTCAGTACGTTGAACCCTCTGTATCGCAAAAGTTTTGAGTTGTGTAATATTACACTCGTTACCGGAGTTACTCGTGAGTCACGACCAACCAGTAAACTCTTTGGTCGAATCCCTGAGGTACTGAATACGAGTGTATTTGTTTTTTAACTTTCTAGACTTCTATACATGTTAAATAAGTAAGGGACAAAAACGGTTTATAACCAATAATTTCGGATATTCTCAGATAACTTTATCTATGAAATAATTTTATTTCATTATTCGATTGTAAGGCCATTCACAATCGAAAATATTGCAGTTTAATTTTGATTTATAAACTATTTTATTACCTATGTAAGTAACATACAACTACAATACAGTAAACACAAAAGTTCGAAATTTACCAAATGAAACTGTATATAAGAGTAGACCACGTAATATAGGTTTAATCACATTAGTTTTTATAATAGGCAAAGCCCATGACGTCTTTTGTGATTTAACTTAATTGCAATAGTAAAACTGACACAAAGTACATATTTGAGTGGCAAATGAGGCACGGGTAGCACTTTGGCAGCTCTATTCGACAACCAAAATTTTAATATACTTTCGTACAAGATTTAAATTGAATTAATAAAACGGTCAAAAGCGACACTCACCAATGAAAATACAACCTTTTTCAACTAAATGAATTCTGAAAGTCGTTTCGTAAGCTTTCATTATGTATAAAGCGAAACAATTTTTTTGAAAATATACTTGAATATGAATTTGAACTTGGTAATATGAAATTTCAAGTTAGGAATTACGAAATCAATATTTTTTATATCATTTTACATGCACATAATGTTATAATCTATTGACAAGTGTATGTTATGTAAAATATGATAAATGATGAATATTTTACCTCTTAAAGCATATAACATTATGTTCTTCAACATGGCAGTTTATGCGACGTAATAAAAAAGGAACGATAAGAAGTTAATTCCTACAATTAGGAATTTGTAAATATCTAAAAAAGATATAGAGGCTTTAGTAAGAATAGAATAGTTGTTCTCCTGTGACTATCAAAGCTCAAAAAAATAAGTTAAAAAAGACAAACAAAACCTTTATAGATGCTCTTCATGGTTGATGTACCTTTCTGTCAAGACCTTTCTTGTGTATTCTTCAAGCAAGTAGTACTTATAGTTGAAATCATGAAATTTGACGACACGCAAGGTGTTACAGCAAATGTAAATAATATAAATAACGATTTTTTCTGATTACAAACTAGTATTATACCGCCCTATCGTCTGTCGTTGAAGGGTGAAGTTAATATAAGTTTAATAAAATGCAAGCAAGAATCCAGAAATTCTTGTTGCTCAAGTCTGACTTTTTCAGAAAAAGATTTCTCATAGATATTAATTGGCTAGGCGTAAGTAATAAGTCTTATCTTGTTTAGATAGAAGGTCTCTCTGAATTCAGTAGGGAATTGACTTAGGAAAGGTAACGGTCATTAGTTGCTGAATTAATGGGATGGCGGACAACCCGACAATCTATGTTTTTACTTGTTATGCTGTTTGTGGAACCTCGTGTTTATTTTATCTATTTTTGTGTTAAATAATTTTGATAACAAGAGTTGCTTACTTCACTAAAATTTATCAGTAAATATTGTTTTTGTAAATATGGTCTTAAACAACAAATAACATCAATGGTGTTGCCTATTAATGTACTTGTTTTAGAACTGAATATTAAGCGCATAACGGTTGGCAAGTTTACTGTCTTACTTTAGCTGCATTTTTGATTCTACTTCTAAACTGTTATTATTTGCCAGAGTTCCTATTGTGGTGATTTATTAGCTAGGCTATTATTTGAATAGATAATTGAGCATTGCGACAAAGTGAAACGAATTTAAGGCGTGTAATAAAACATTACATACTTCATCATTACTTTTAATTAACCGCTGCTCTAGAGGAATTTCTGTAGTAGACTTGGTTGGTACTCAAGATATTTCTGCTAGTACATTTTACAATGTTAATTACTTGTTAATATATGAACTTTAACCATGGCATAAATGGCTAAATATTACACAAATCCAATTTAGAGTTGGAAATTATCTTACACAAAAGGTATTATTATAGTAACGGATTTATTATTTCAACAAATAGGCTCTTTGTTCAAGATCATCACTTCTCTGTCACTAAACAAGTGGACTATAAATCTAATAAACTTCCCAAGCTACATACTTTCTATTAAGGTCTGAAATGTTTACGCAGTGTTAATAACTCTACGAAGATATCTTGATACTTGGTCTTCGTTCTAAGTGCCGACGAAAACAAAGTCAATAAACACCATAACGACGTAACTGGATCGAATAACAAGAACAATTACTGGGTAAAGTGGTCCGTAACAGATTTATGACTGGACAAATGTTCTAATTCCTGCGTCGGGCAAACTGCGAACGTAAAGAAAAGATAATGAGACGATAACGATTGTGCTATGTCAACTGCATCATCTAGATATTAACTAGATTTTTTTATGGTATTAGGGGGGTAGACGTCTTGTAACTCAAAGAGTGACACGTGTTGCCATCCTTTGAAAGTCCCTTCTTTTGTCTTTCTTTTGAAGTACTTTCTTTAGAATCGTGATTTGACGATTTGATGAAAATGCATCACGATAAAGTAACAATTTTATATTCTCGGTCTTCTCTTTGTGCAATGCTTCGTAGCGTTCCTACTACCGTCTACTAAGTATTGTCCAGTGAGATCGTGGGTATATCTATATTGTACTAAGCTTGCTCCTGGTCCGAGTGTTCTACGTGTATATTTTATGTAAAGCTACTTTTCAGAGGTTCCTTTTCTGCCGTGCGTGAATTGCACACACATTTTTTCTTTTTTTACCTTTTAATTTTTTAAATAACAACACCCATCTTAAGAATATATCATTTGTCGTGAAGGACTACCAACTCACATGAAAGGCTCACAAAGAACATTTAGACTCAAAACAAGAATCTGTAGATCACACATAATGTTGCCCCATGCAGGGTTTCAACTCATAACATTCAACACAGCTAAAAGTAGCATGGCGACTGCTTAAACTACTGATCCATTCGTGCAGACAAAACCCAAAAAGAGGTTATTTCGGAAGACCAACCTCCTTGAGTTTGAACGACTACTGTGCTTGAGGTCTCGGATTTGAGTTCCGGGTCGAAATATCATTACTATATTATTACTCCGGTCGAGATAGTCCATTCGTGGAGAAGTATGACCCATCCACGGCAAAGACAATATCTTTGGGTTGAAAGGCAATTATGTAGGAATTAAACATGAAATTGAATCATTAGGTAGTGTTCTATCCCCTCTTACTAACATTTGGTCTAATATGTAAGAGGCTAGATACAAACAGCTTACTATAACTTATAGTCACGAAGTTAGTGTATACAAGTAGCTTACAAGCAATAAATAAAATGTTTGAAAAGAATCTCTAAGAAATAAATCAAGTGGTGGTTAATGTCTTAATGATACGACAGTTTGTCGTCAATGGTTTCTAAAGAAACAGAAAACAGATATAGCTATAATTGACAACATCTAAGAAAGGCAATAAATTTTACCTTGAACAAAAAATATATCTCAGGTTCTTAAAAGGATCTCTTCTAACAGCATTTAAAAGCCCGTTCATTTTACCCAACTGCCAAGGTAGAGTTTTGTTCTTCGCACGCATTTTGAATTAATGTAAGAAATTTTGAATGTATGGAAGAAATAGTGTGAAATACTTAAAAAGAAGTCTGCTGGGGATAAATCTGAGTTTCTGGGTGGCCAGCGAAATGTCTCCTCGTCTGGAAATCAGCTTTACCGGAAATATATCTTCGGTCACGTGGCTCCATCTTATTGAAACCATGTGTTACGATTGTAGCCAGCAAATTCCAGTAGCATCGGTCTCAAGAATTTCCGAAATTTTTTTTATAGGGATGTTAGATTAAAATGTTAACGAGTTCCTGGTCTACTCTATATACATATATATATATGTCGTTGAATAAGTTTAAGATGTTAGTGCCCGCAATGATAGAATAAATGAAGTTAAAGTGGTACTTTTATTGAGATTCTTAATTGTGACAGATACATTAAGCATTACTTTATAATTATTCATCTACAGTAATGAATAAAGCGGTTAAGCGGTTGCCACACCACTCTTTGCTACACCGACTGTTGTGGGTTCAAACCCCACACAGTGCTACGCTATATGTTATTCACAAATTGTTGTTCTGAGTATGAGTGTTCTTTGTGTCCGTTTCTTGTATGTTTGCAAAGGCCCCCGCGACACAGGATTTACTCCTAGTGCGGGTGTTGTCTTTTTTAAAAATTAAAAATTAAAAACCATGTGTATGCCAAAGTACTGTGTGATAGCTTCATTTTTATCGATTAGAATGGAGTGAGTTTCAACAAATTTAATATTAACATAAGAATTCGAACTTATTTATGTAAAAATAACTTGCTAAATTAAAGCATCGTAGTGTAGCTGTAAGCTTGAAGAAATCCTCGTAGCAATAACATACTTTGAAGTAATCATTTATTTATAAATCATGTGTCTACGTTTTTTAACCTCATTTGACCCAGAACCAGTCAGTCGTTTATAAAAAATGCTTTGTAATTAGATAAACATTCACTGCTAGACACGAGACAACAGATAAAATCACATTTCATCAGCCAATTGAGAACATATAACAAATAAAAAACCCATCGTGTACATCATAAAACCTAAGTTATACTCACTCCAATATTCTTTTAACCATTCGAGCCCCAGAAAAAGTTTAGATGGATCTGGAGAAAAATCACGAGCGTGATACGTAAAACATTTTCTTTCGGCGCCATCGGAATAATGCTTGTATTTTATATACCAAGACGTCTCTTGAGAGATTTTTGTCTCTGTTGCCGATGTAGAAATTATCATAAAGTATACCACACAAGTAATGTACTTGAAGAAAAATATTTTAACACTTCTTGTATCTCAATTTTGTTTGAGGTTCAATTTCTATTTGATTTAAAATAACATGTAAGGAATAAGTTAAATCTCTAATAGTGGAAAACGATTTGTACTATTTAAATTTAATTTAAATGCATTTTTAATAATAGATAGATGGGTTTTAAAAAGGTATCATCATTTTTCCTTGCATCAAGGCCAATCATTTTAAATAATTTTTTAATAGTTTTTAAGGTGTTTCAATAATTTTAAATTCATACATCTTTAAAGTCAATCACTCAAGAAATTTTCTAGTCAAATTTATTTTTATTTACAGTCAACCTGTTGCCAAACATTTACAAAAGTCTAATTATAAATAAGTTATAGTTATTAAAAGATACGTGTGACAAGGCCAATACTACGAAATCTAAACATTACGGCGAAAGTTATCTGTATTTATTGGCAGCTATTGTTTATATTTACGACAGAATAGAGTTGTATTTACGGATGACATAGGCTTATATTCGGCTGCCAAAAGCTGTACATATTACTGTGCAAGACCTATATTTATGGCCTACAGTATTTCTTACTTAGTTAGGGAAACTATACAGAGAAATAACGTTGTCGGATAGTTCAGTTTCATTGTCTCCATCAAAATTACGAGCTTGAATATACAATCATCGTTCTAGTGTAGCTTATATTATTGTATTAGATGTTTTGTTAACATAGAATTATTTAAAAATTATTGAAAGTATTTATTTGTTAAAATTAATATGTTTGAGCATCGAGCTTATATCTGAAGATAACATGTATAAAGTGGCCGTAATTTTTCGTAGGTACTTCG
The DNA here is from genome assembly GCA_949316085.1 of Hypercompe scribonia. Taxonomy (NCBI): domain Eukaryota; kingdom Metazoa; phylum Arthropoda; class Insecta; order Lepidoptera; family Erebidae; genus Hypercompe; species Hypercompe scribonia. Next base: position 7,860,720 of record OX438981.1, on the reverse strand, counting down.
ATATCAATAACGTTCCATAACCAATGCCGTGGAGTGTGATAATCTGTCAATTTCTCGCAGCTACGCAGATGACTTCTCATATGCCTACCTACATTAACGCTTTCTTCATTTTGAAATTTGTTCTCTGTGACGTGTTAAATACTTTTATATTCCTTACTTTCAATATTTCAGCAAAATTTTTAAATGTTTGATAGTAACACTGTTATTAATTTTAACTAGCATTGATATAATGTTATTTTTGGGTTGCTAATCAATTGACTTATGTAAACAAATTGTAACATTTTGAATCCAAAATTTTTGTATTAAGGCATCATGGATAATGTAACTAAATTTAAGAATGGAAATTCTTGATAAACACGAGAAATAATGCATATAAACATGTAACATTTATTAATCGCATAAATTTTGTACTTGCTAATTGTTTAATTGTTGTTAACACTTTAGGTACGTGTTTTAGGTGCAAAATTTCTTTCTAAGATTAATAACAGGTAGATAAAACATTCTTGCGAGTTCAACTAACTCTGGCAACTAGCTCTGGTCCTACACTTAGGTGAACTCGTTATAAGTAGTTTGGTGTAAATTGAAATTGAATAGGTATTAGTAGTGTGTATATTTATTAATTTGAACACTGTGATATCACTGTGTCTGTACTAAGTAAGGTAAATAGGTTTTATTAGGAATATTTTTAACTGACTTGAATAAACAAAGATGCCAAAAGTCAAATGGCTGAACTTAGGATCAGTTTTGGTATTAAATGATTTTTTTTTACAAAAAGACAAGTCCCGCACTAGGAGTAAATCCTGTGTTGGAGGTGACTTTACAAACATACAAGAAACGGACACAAAGAACACTCAGTGTGATCACTCAAAGTGTTGTCCCGTGCGGGGTTCGAACCCTCAACACTCAGTGCAGTAGAAAGCGGTGAGGTGACTGCTTAAACCACTAAACCATCCGTGCTGAATTTCTGTTAATGATAGTGTGGCTGGGTCTCTCAACACCATGCACTATTCTTTTGACTGTTTAATAGCAACAACTGCTTTATTTTACACCAGTTAATTACAAAAAGGACTTAGAATTAGGTATGTAGATACAAGTGGTGGGCTTATCACTCGAAGGCAAACTCTTACCGGTAATCATGGGCTGGATAGAAAACATAATTACGAAAATATAAAGGGTATTAAAAAGTAGATAAGAAGGAGAAATTAAAGTAATGTAATGAATTATACATATTTAATATTAGTTAGACATAGCGTAGATTATTAAATAAATACATGCAAAATATGAGTTACAAATACAAATATTATTTACACACTCTTTAGAGTACGTCTAGCAGTTTGTGTATACCACTACCGATCAAGAGGTCTCGAGTTCTAATCCCGAGTTGAGTCAAAAAGTAACTTTGAGTTGTTTTGATTATTAAAATGTTTAACAACAACGCAAAGTTTGAAAGTCGAGGTTTTAATCCTCATGCCTCGTAGAGTGCTGCGTCTGATTCCTCCGCGCCGTGTAGGATAACCGTTCCATTAGATTATGAGAGTGAGAGAACAGAGAGTGCACCTGTGTTTGCGAACACACTTGTACACTATAAAATTTTCTGCTTCGTTGGCTGGTCTTCGTTGAGACTGCCCGCCGTAGAAGAAATCAGCTAGGACTACATCATCATCAGTGTAGGTCCATGATAGATTTGCGGTTATAATCATTTCCCATTAGGTGACTGATTTACTCGATTGCCACATACCTAATCCATTTGAAGCTCTGTAATACGGTGTACAAATAAAGAGTTTTCTATTTATCTATCTATTTATATATGAATAATAAATCATCATATTCTGTAACTGGTAGATTAAAAGGTTATATATGTACTTAATAGCGCCTGTAGCTCTAATCCGTAGCGGACAAAATCTTGCTACGACGTTGACCATAGGCTACGGCTATGGCTACAAAATCTACTACATTTCTTATTTATAATGCCAATTTTAGTTTCTTAAACTAACTATAGGAAGCCGTAATTGAATTGTGATTTGCTTATTATCACAATATTAGAAATAAAAATATGAAAAAATAATTACAGCATATCTAAAAACTTGGTAACTACGTTTTACAAAGGATTTGCTAAGTTTATTAGTTGATTCACTTGGTTTCATAATTTGTCACTAACTTTTGTGTAGTGTATATTACTGCAAACTGATATGTCTATTATCTGGATAAAATCTATCGAATACCTTAGAATTGGTTACCAATTCGATAGCAAATCCCGCAAATACTCGTAAATTCCAGCCTACTAAATTCAACTGATTTTCTCAACAGCTCCAAAGGTAACCAACACATTCGCATTCCGAAGCCAACTTGTAAATGTTGCCCATTTACAAAACTATTCAACCTTCGAACAGTAAAGCCTTCAAACATATCTTTTGCGAGCATTGTACCATTAAATTGAAGTGAGAGGCGTAACACTTCATGAGCGTTTTATCAATACCGGTTTGTTTACATCAAGCTATTCATTAATATTGAATTACCAAAGTGCGAAATACTCTAGGAACATTGTTTATATATGAAAGATAGTGAAATTCGGCTATATATGTTGAGAAAACTGGGTCAACAAGTTATTAGTACTTAAGAAATTGTTTTGTTATATTACGACAAACATATTATGTTCTGCTCTGCCGTAGAGCCACCTAAACAATTTTCTCTATTACATTTAAGAATATCGTATCTTGCACATACATAACTTACATACGGACATTATCGCTGTACGTATAGTAGTTAAGTAATAATGAGCATCGATTGTGATTCTGCTGGGGAGTATACTCCCTGGCAGAACCACTTAAAACACGTACTGAGGACAGCTGAAAACTCCTGTTTTTTACTAAAACTGATGTACGAATACTCTTTATTACAAACATATTGTAAAATATTGTTATTAAGATGTGATTTTGATTATTTTCACTGAATTGTAATTTTCACAAAGAAGTCTTCGTATTTTGTCAGTATTTTTGTTAATTGTCTGATTTTTAATTTAATAAAAACACATTTAAGAGCCAAATATATTTACTGTATGTCAAAACCTTTGCTGCTTCCTTTAAACTTAAAATATTTTACCTTTTGCATTTTAATTTTAATCGAACAATTAAACAACCTATTTGAACCTTGCACACGAATTATAATTCATCAATTATAATAATTTATTTACTTTTTAATAAAAGCCAAATAGTACTGGTTTTATAAGAGAAATATAACCAAAACTATTGCGTGTATCTGCTCTACCGTACTAGATAGATTTGGTTCATTTATGTATGATGTATTGTAATTTGTATATTGTAATTTGTCAAATACGTTGTTATGTAATTCTTATGTAAGTATATTATGTACGAGTATGTTTAACGTTCATTATGTTAATATATAATTGAAAAGAGTTTATTACGATGGCGCGGCAGAGCATGACACGATATATTTTTCACCAATAATGGTACGGTAGCGTACTAGATAGATTTGGTTCATTTATGTATGATGTATTGTAATTTGTATAGACGGTTCAAATACGTTGTTATGTAATTCTTATGTAAGTATATTATGTACGAGTATGTTCAACGTTCATTATGTTAATATATAATTGAAAAGAGTTTATTACGATGGCGCGGCAGAGCATGACACGATATATTTTTCACCAATAATCAACAGCCTTCAACAGTTCACTGCTGGACTTAGGCCTCTCCTCAGCAAGAAAGTTTTGGCCTACTATACCACGCTGGATTTGTTCAAGTTTTTCTTTTTGCAGTGATGTTTTCTTGTATATTTTGTTTCTTTAGTCGTCTCGATGCCTGTTAGAAGAATACGAGTCAAGACACTCTGTATTCTTAATCCGTCGCCACGGAATTACAATATAATATTATTATATTATATTATTATTTACGAAGGACGCTCACGATGATGATTTAAGATTAGAATATCTAATCTCCATTTGTCTATCCGAATCTCCTAAATATATTGTACATCCCTTTTAAAACACAACTAAAGGATTACTTTGAGGATCGATTGTTTTTAACATCGGTTTGTTTATATCATAAAATTATAATAATTTATGATGTGTGATAACGAAATTAATAATATTAATATTTTGCACTCATTATAATTAGTATCATAGAAACGATGAAAGTAATAATGGTTTTTGCTAAACTTACTTGGGTTGAGGAGACTTGATGGCAGTCACTTTGTTTTAGAAAGTGAAGCTCAGCCGTATCGTAGTAGAATTAAAAATGACCCCAACCTAGTTTAGGGAAAAAACTTTCGGAAAAACTAGTATAGATAATTTATTTTATTATGAAAATTATTATATAAACAATAATATTTATGAACTCGTTGACGTGTGCAACCTCGTCAGCGTCTTTTATTACCTTAAACATATTTATTCACCCTGTATAATATCACCCATATGTTATACAGCGTGAACAAATTTGTTTACCATAAAATGGTTATAGTGATCCAAGCTTAAAAGTTAGACAAATGTAGTCGTAGAATTTTTTTAGGACATTTAAAGTGGAATAATTCTGTCATACATTAGTTTTGGGAAATTTTAACCTTTTACACAGCGTACATAATAGAAGCTCTAAAAAGGAATAATTTTTCGTGTTTTTGCAACATTGTTCATTGATATTTCGCTTCTTTTGGCTATAGCATGATGATATAACGTAAACTTTTCGGTAACTGGACAATTTCATATGAAAAAATATTCAAATCAGACTGCTAGTTTCTGAGATTAGCGCGTTTAACCAAACAAACTCTTTAGCTTTATAATATTAGTATAGATTTTAAATGAAATGGTTTCTACCACTAGCTCTTAGCACAAAAACAATTTCAAAAGTTAGGTAAAATTAAATGGCTGGCAACTGATGGATGCGGGCTGTCCAAAACCGGGATGATTTGTGCTCTTTGGGAGTTCGTTCAGCAGCGGACGGCAATAGGCTGAAGTAAAGTAAGGTAATATTAAGCAAATTGGAAATCATTTGCTTTTAAAATAATCATCTTATATAAATTTATGTAATAACAACAAACTCACAATATTCCAGTATTAATTACAGAATTGTCCTCAATTCTATTTTCAGAACTGTGAAGCCCCCGCAATGAATTCCTCAATAAACAGAGAGAAATTCGAGATTATCAGATAACATTACTTTATACGAATTCGGGCCTTCGTACGTTGAACTTTTAACTTTTAATTAGTTGAAGAAGTTGAAATTAATTGAATAAAAGTAGTTGATTGAGGTAACATTCCAACAAATAGGTGACTTTGTTATTTTTAATGACACTGTGTAATGCTATAACACTTTGGTAGGTACTCGAGACGTACTCGGCACTGCTTACATTTTAATAGACTTTGTTGATTACCCTTTTGTAAATGATTGCAAAATATTACGTTTTAAATCAAATCAAACCTCAGATGCAAAAAGGTTACAATATTTTTATATAATTTAAAGTAGGAATGTGATAAAAGTAAGAAATGTTTAATCTCCAGAACGGATTTTTGACTTTTAAAACTATAAACGTTTTAATGAAGTTTTTTCTATTTACCCACCCTTTTCATTTTTATATCTATCAAGATGGCATTCCAGACGCAATGATGCAACTTTATAACTTTATAAATTGTATTAAATGTTTATCTGAACAAAGTACACAAAGTTCTAACATTTTTAACGTGGCAAGAGAGCGTAACACACAATTCTAAAATTTCTAAACTAAAATATCTTGTAGGCTATCTAAAAACTATTCAATATGTATGTAATATTATGATCATCTAATGTAATAAGACAACTTTAATAAATTTTTTATTAAATAGCTATAGTGCTATTAATAGCAGGTTTGGAAGAGCTGCGCAAACACTTTAAAATGAATAACATCTCAAGTGACTCTTGTAGTTGTAAATTTTTTGTAGCTCTTTCACAAAGGACAAGGTTACTAGTTAATATTACACGAATGCGTGATAAAAATGTTATTGAAAGATAGTTAATAAATCGAAAGCCCGCTGACAAAAAGTTGAAGACAATCTCAATGCTTAAATGAAGATTCTTTTACGCATTGCGATCGATCTTAAGCTGTCCTCGTCAAACAGTTTCTTGCTACTGATCTAGATTGAAAAAATTGAAGATGGCACTAAATATTACAGTTCTACTTATTTAAAAAAAAATTGATTTCGATCTCAAGATATACTAATCTTGAGATCGAAATCAATTTTTTTAGCGAGCACCAATACTCTCATGCCTAGAAAATTCTATTTTATATATAAAAGCAAGGTTGAGTTTCTTTGTTTGTTTGAAACACTTTCATGCCACAACTATACAAACAATTCTTTAAATTTACCATTCACGTTGTTAGAGTAACGTAAAATAGAGTAACTTTTAATGAAAAAGGCCTAGTCGAATTCACTGACACAATCCGCGCCCAAAAGATTGTACGCAAACAATCTAAATACATTTTTTTCAATGACTTATAATCTTCATAATAATAAATACTTTATTTAAATATTAACGCAGCTCACAATATTTAGAGCTACACGTGTAAGTGATTTAATAAAATAACTCTGTATGTACATATAAACAAATTTCTACTTTCATTTAGTTATCACAAATTTCCAATACATTGGTTACTTGTATTTATTTGCACGCATATTTCTTTGATAGCACATTACACGGAAAAATCTTTCCTTAAAAAACATAACATCTAAGGTACTTAGTATTTTTTATCGGCAGGCTTGGGCTTGGAGAAGTTATTTATTTGACAATAATGTTTTGCTTCCACGAAATAAATCATGATAGAAAATAAAAATAGGATAATATCTTACCTATCCATCTATTTGAAACGTTTGGTAATTCATTTCTTATTTAAATCTCGGATATAGGTGTACTTGCGGTGCTGGTATTTTAAAATCAATAAAAAATAGGACTACTATTGAATAATCGAGTATGGAAGCAGTCTTTGTCCTATCGAATTATGGGTAAGTTCGGTGTAGAAGTTTCTTTTTAATGTATTGTTTGGGATCTGACGGCATTGTAATAAAAATTTTTCAGGCATGTTCTTGATAAGTGATATATTTGTGATTATTATCAGCCTACCTATAGGCTAATAATAAACTCTTCCACAACATAAACAACCAAATGCTTTGCTTACGTACCTTACGGGATATTTTAAATGCTTATTAAGCACATATTAAGCGGTGTTACTGTTAATGCAGTCATAACGTTAAAGTAATATTTTACTTAAGAACTTAATAGACGAGAAATTAGTAATACTTTACTTGGTCATTAAGCATTTTCATTAATCAAGAATTAAATCTGCAGCTACGGACCCTGATTCTCGGAGCCAACAGAAGGTCATCAATTGTGGTCCTAACCACAAAAGGGTTAATTAAAGTTACGGACACTAACTGTTTGAATTGACTAGCATACGCCATTGCCATTTCAGTGAAGCTGCTAGTTAGAAGCCGTATTTCAATATCTTTTTATTAATTGAAAGTGCCTGTAAATAAATAAGGTGGGCCACGAATTAGTTAAAATTTGAAAAAATCGTATAAAAAAACCATTTCATATATTATAAAATTATTTATTGATATAGACACGACTCTTCAAATAACTCCATAAAAAGAAGTCTACTGGGGATAGATCTGGACTTCGGACCATGGAATGTCGCCTTGTCTGGAAATCAGCTTTGAAACCATGAGTTACGAATAGAGGTAGCAAATTCCAGTAGCATCGGTCCCCAGAACTCCCGTAATATGTTTGCGCGGTATGTTAGATTCAAATGTTAACGAATTCTTGGCCTACCCTATATTATATAAGACGGATTTAAGGCCACAGGTGTTAACTTTCATTCAATTTTTTAGGAGAGTGCAAATCTATTAGGTACTAGTAAAATATAAGGCTCAATTAACGTATATTACAAAAGAAAAACCCTACTAGGTAAATAAATAACAAGATAATATCATTTAGGCAGTCGACATCGGATATTTAAGAACATGCTTTGTTTATCATTCTGTAGATCAGTCTTCTTCTTTGTATCGACGGTAACCAATATATTTTCAGTGTTAACGAGTTGTGGCTAAAACTCATTCAGTATGGTATACTACTTCGTGAGTAGTTTAATGTCGTAAGTATAACCTCTACGGTTTTATGGTTGTGGTTATTTTTGTGCCATCGACCAACACATTCGATAATACGAGCAATTAGGTGTAATGTATGGATGGAGGATCGTTTGAACTCGCTCGATGTTCATATTATTGACGGGAAAGGTTTCTTTCCAAGTAACCTGGTTTTGGTTGAGTACATTTTAACGATCGTTTAACCTACAGCTGGGAATTATCCTAATGTACTTTTTCAGGCCTAGGAATCCGGCGGTAGGTAATAAATTGCTATAAAATAAGGTTTGAATTGGTGGATCGAAAAGAACGATAAAAAACTAATTTGTCAGTGTAATTGTGTACCTTGTTTGAATTTTGATAAATGGTATAGATTTAGATCTCAATGGCTGGCTTAAGGAGCAGTTTGGTTCACGGGGGTTGTCCGGTCAATGGCACTGTATGGTGCACCGGTGTGGGCGGCGGCTCTGACCGCCCAGAATAGGGCTCGCCTCTGGCGCCCTCAGAGGATATTGGCGGTTAGAGCCATACGCGGTTACCGCACCGTATCGACGGAGGCGGCGTGCGCCTTGGCCGGAACTCCCCCGTGGGATTTGGAGGCGGAAGTGCTCGCCGAAGTTTATCGGCGGACGGTTGACTTCCGGGCGGGTAGCGGCATACGGCCCCCGCCCGAAGAGATACGCGAGTGGCGAGAGGCCGCTCGTCGAGCCACGATGGCTCGTTGGTCGTCCCGGCTGGAGGCTCCACGTGCTGGCTTTGCCGCCGTGGAGGCTCTCCAGCCGGTCATCGCCGAGTGGGCAGGGCGGCAGCACGGGACCCTTTCCTTCCGACTGACGCAGGTCCTTTCCGGGCACGGTTGCTTCGGGAAGTATCTGCACTCGGTCGCCAGGAGGGAATTGAGTCCCGCCTGTCACCACTGCGACTGCAGTGAGGACTCGGCTCAGCACACGCTAGCGGTTTGTTCCGCCTGGGCGGCGCAGCGTGGGGTCCTTACTGCAGTTATTGGAGGAGATCTCTCGCTACCGGCCGTAATATGCTCCATGGCCGGTAGCGACAGTTGTTTTACCGCGGTCGCAACCTTCTGCGAAGACGTAATTTCGCGGAAGGAGGCGGCGGAGAAGGCCCGGGAGGACGATATCCACTCGGACCCAATTCGCCGCCGGCGAGCCGGGCGGCGGAGGCGCGCATACCAGCGCCTCATGCCGCCTTGAGTGTGGCCGCGGGTGGACGGGACGGGTTTTCCCCTCCATCCGCTACAATGGCCAGCCGCGAGGAGGCGACGTCCGCGTGTGCCGTACGTCGCCTAAAATAGAGAGTTTATCCGTAGATGGTGCCCGAGGTAGTGGGCAGGCGCTAGGAGGGATCTGGATGTCGTAATAGCAGCGGTTCCCGGATCCTTCCTATCTCAGGCGCAGAGTGGCACACCGTGTGGTTTTAGTCGGTCCGATTCCGACACACCACCCCGCCGTAAACCCCGGTGGGGTGACGGCCCGTGGGGGTTTCCACACGTTAAAAAAAAAAAAAAAAAAAAAAAGGAGCAGTTTGGTTATGAATTAGTTAAAAAAAATAGCATTATTTAGATTTGTTGATATCTTCGGCGAAAAAGTAGCTAGTAGTGATCAGCATCTATCTATTAGTACTTATCACAAACGACTTAGATAGTTTTCTGAACGAATTGAAAAATAACTTTATATAAAACTACTGCGATGACTGTCATGCCTTTTATGTCTCCAAGCGGGGTGTGAAAAAGCATATCACTAGGCTGCCATAGTGTGAGGTCACCATACTGCATTATCTGCATTCATACCGAGCATAGACATCAAATTATGGGTTCTATTCATGCTTTTCATCAGGTAAAGTACAGTCAAATTGAGAGGCCCTCAAAAAAAAATGTAAGACTTCATCTCGGTGAATGATAGAGACTAACTCACTGACTGAAGATCATCAAAACCTCCAGAATACTTTCTGAAGCCTTAAAAGATTGAACATTGAAAATCTAACTACTCGTATAGAGGAGAGGTACATTCTGAAATTAGAAATGGCTGAAAGGACAATGGCAGGCATATACGGGCATTTTGAACCACCTTGCGTATCTCACGGTAGGTTTTATTGTTGTATTTATTTGATTAGTAATATCTTCCTCAGTAACAGTTTTAATTCCGTCACTTTTAGAAGTATACGTAAAAAGTTATTTCAGTTTGTAGTTTACATTAAGACTCTACCTACCACAGTCTCAGTACTACAGAAGTGTCATAGCTATCAATAAGATAGCATTCGATTTTCTAAATCTGTTGGTATAATTTTGCAATATAAAGTTATTTGAATTACTTTTATTACATAATGTTCTGTCTTTTTTTTTTATAGCAACCTACCACAGTGACTCTATTCTACCTGATGGAAAGCATGAATAGAATCCAAAAACGGTGGTCGCCACACTCAATGCGAATAAAGATAGTGCAGTATGGTGACCCAAGCTATGGTGGCCTAGTGAGATGCTTTTTCATGCATGCATTTCATCGTAGTGGGAGGGAAACACATGTAAAATGAATTCCAGGCTTTAATTGATTTGCACAGGAAGGAAGAGCCGAACCGTTTAGTTTGGGAGCGTATGTCTACCATTCTGAAACGGTGCCTTCCAAGGCCAGCATGAGTTGTCCTGTAGAGAAACGGAGAGGATGGGATCAGTTGGAAGAGTTCAACAGAACACTCTCCATGATAAACTCGATAGAAGACTGCCATAGAGGCGACATCTCTTTGCAACTGCAGAGACTCAAGGGATTCAGTGACTTTCGGGTTATTGATAATCCGGATTGCTCGCCGCTGTTACGGATCCAAAGCGCGCAAATACTACGCGGATCCATCGTAAAGATGAGAACAATACTCCGCGCAGGAGCGTACCTGGGTCTTATAAAGAAGACACAGATGCTTAGGCATAAAGAACCGTCTCTCTCTGTTCAGTTTAATCAGCTTCCGCGAGGCTGCCTTAGTGACGCTTTCAATATATTCTTGGGGATTGAGGTTCTGGCAAATATTCATACCCAGGATACTGAGATTGTCCTGCTGGGGGGCGGGGAAGGAATGGAGACTTTTTGGCAGAGAACGCGCACGCCTGTGTTTTCTTTGCATTGAACTAGACCAGATTCTCATGACCCCATTGAAAAATGCAGCTTAGGACCCGGTCGAGCTCAGTGACAAGCTTTTGTCGCTTTCCCTCAACGTCCGCTAATTTGGCTGTAGGGTGTAGGGTGTTCACAATTAATATAACTGTTGGAATAAAATTTAGCAGTTATATTTTTAAATTGATTTTAAATAATTCATTCCATTATTAGTTCGTGTAATCTGTACAGTCAATATTAAGAATAAATAAAAAAAGATTTATAATTGCTAAATGCAATTCAATTTAGATATTATATAATTTTTATGTCATTTATATGTTATCGTAATTTCATTATATTTCGAATGTCTGACAAACAACGCGATCTATGTAGGTTCAAAGTTAGCAGAGTTTAGGCATGGTAAATTTAGAAAACGTAAGAGTGTGTTTTATTGACAACACGAACTTTTAGTTAATGAATTAAAAAGAATTTTGTGAAGAATTAAACTATTACAATAACATGAAAATACTTAGAACGATTCACTTTTTAAATAGTACAAATCTTTAAAACATTCATCACATGTTGCTAGGGGTACAGGATCTGCCACTCACCTTTGGTGTGTAGGCTAAAAATTGCATGTAATCAAGGATAAAACTAGGAAATAATTCTACAATAATAAGGCACACATTATGCAGCAGATACAGAAGGCAGTCTTCTTCGATCGGTATCGGTAATCGGTAATATGATTGCGGTCAATCATATTGAGAAGGTGTCTGTCTCCAGAACACTAAGCACCGTTACTACGATAATAATTAGCTTACGTCTTTCCTCAAGAATCAAAATACTTCGATGCAAAATTTTACTAAATCATTTCAGCGGTTCAGTGGTTACTTTAGTATTTGTAATATTTCACAGCCCTATGCCTCTATGCTCTTCCCTATAACCCAAACAATTGCCATACCAAAGTTTATTTAAATTGGTTCAGGGCCATTAATTTACCGTAAAAACTCAAACCTCTTTTTTCACGCCGTTAATGGTTGTTGTTTCCATGATAAAAACTATCCTACGTCTTTTCCTTTCACTTGAAATATCTCTATATCAAATTGTATCTTTATTTTTCAGTTTTTAAACGTGAAGAACTTTACAAACTTTCGATTTTATAACAGATTTTCGATTTTAACAGAGTTTCCTTTGTTCTGAACATATCTAGTTTTCTCCTACATAACATTTATATTTAGTAGCATTACATTAAAAATATATATAAGAATGCTTACTAGTAACTACAGACCGCTTGGTGGGCGAATTTCGACCGTTTGGAATGTATGTAACAACAACTACTTTAACTTGAATCGTTATTGTATAGAGTTTAACACCGTTATAGATCCAAAGATAAACTGGGTGCCTATAGTTTTATGTAGTCGTTTTTGCAAAATCTTTAACTTTCTACATTTTATTTCAAAATTTTAGCTTTATGCAGTACTTCTAGATGTAAACATTAATTCATAAAAAATATTCCGAATATAGTATATTTCAATAATATGCTACATGTGTCTTAAAAGGGGTGATTTTTTTTCACGAATAATAATATACTCGTATATACTTGTAATACGCGTTTAAGTTCTACTACCTCAATATATGCTCATATATGATCCTGCATAGTAGTCCTGCAAAGTATCGAACGAATCATATTGAAAAAATGTTCTCGTATAGAGAAGTTGAAAATATATACGTATACAAGGGTCCTATGTCATGTGAAAAACGATTACGAAAAAATTCTCAATAAAAAAGAATATATATATTGCCACCTGAATTCAATAAAGATTTTACTTACAACATAGTGTATATGCGTGTACCATGTGATCTAAATACTTACGACGACGCCTACCTGTCAAAAATGTTACTAATAAAATATAGGGTAGATGCACCAGTTTCACGACCACTTCACAGACAAAGCTCCTTTAAGTCAAGATAATTTTCTATAAGTTCATAAACGAATGGTACATCTTATGCGTTTTTAAGTAGCTGTCAAATAACTTACACAGTTTGAAACAAATGATTTGTCCCAACACCGAAAAAAATATGTCAATATGCGAGACAGGTTAGTGGTGTGGTTTATTAATTATTAAAAAAATAATACGATTATTTTAGTGATATTTCATGCCGTTAAGACAAGTTTTGAGTTTCATTAGAGCAATAGTAAAGTTTTGTGTAAAAACATTATATTAATGGAAAATGTTCGATAGTCACAAACCGACGAATGCGGTATTATTTTGTTTTGGTTAGTATGATCATAAAAGCTCATACAGGACTTCTGTAATTTGAGGTGTAGTTAGGGACAAGATACAATTGTTTAGTAAGCGATTACTAACAATTTAATGAAATTATTAATTAAAGAAACATTAGTTTGCGGTCACCATATATTACTAAAGTCAACTAGATATGTTTAGAACAAAGTAATCATATTCTTTTTTCAAATTGGTATATGATGCGTGGATAATCTTAAGCCCCCAGTACACAATGGCCTGTGATGGGCCACGCTTTGCAATGCACAATTGTAGGCCACGATCACTTGGTGTTCACACAATGGCGTATGGCTCATTGCTGCCTGGCAAACCACTTGCGATGGACGTCGAAGTAATTACGGCTGCGGCTATTTATTTGTATACTGTTTACAAGTATTACAGAAGTGTGTACCGTCACAAAGTTGTTAAAAGGAAATGGCGAAAAAGGCGATGGTGGATGCTGACCATTCATCGAAACAGGACAAGGTACGTAGATTTTTTAATGTGGTACTTAGGATATAATATTAATATTTAGAATGTTAACGTAAACAACATGACTACTTAAGATTGTTTTTACCGTTTTCAGGCAATTCATGGACAATCTGTTAAGCGACCTTGTTGCAGAACCATCAGGGGAATTCGATAACTTTGTTCGTATATCATTTAGTGATTTCGAGTATATATTGCAAAAAATATCACCAATTATTGCAAAAAAGGATACATATTGGCGAGAAGCAATACCTCCAAAAATAAGATTGGCATTGACATTGCGATTTCTTGCGACTGGAGACAGTTATAGGAGCCTGCACTACCATTTTAAAATATCAAGTACACTCATATCCAGAATTATTCCTGAAGTATGTTTGGCTCTGAACCAAGTGCTAAAGGACATGATTAAGGTGAGTTAGTAAAACATTTATATATACTTCAAATTTTTTAATCAATAATTTGCCCCATTACATTTTTTTAACAATCATTTTAACAATCGTCATTCAAAGCTTTTGCATAAGCATCAGGCAAAATATTTTGGGACTGACTCTGTGTCTGAGAATATAATTCGTTAGAAATTATTTGCATGGATCCTTCAGGTATCTGGATTGTAGGGACAGGTGTATGGATTCTGTTGGGGGATTGATAAACTACTTCTTGTGTGTATGAGGCATTAGGGATTTCAGTAGGTGGAAGAGGGGATGGAGTTTGCGCAGGTGGAATAGGTGATGGGCTTTGTATAGGAGAAGTAATTATATAATGATTTGAAGACGATGATGAGGGGCGATTGATCCAAGATGACGACGGTGATGGACAAGAATAGCTGGTGGCTGAAGAATACGGACGTTTACTTATAATGATTTGAGAAGGTGAAGACACGTATTGAGGACTACAATTGCGACGCCGTTTTAATAGTAACCCATCAATTTCGTACATTATTTCTTGTCTCTCATTATCTGAGTATTTTCTGAGTTTGTTAGCAAGAAGCCTCCCATACAAGTCACAGTCGTCCTCTGTTTTATTTTGTTGGTCTTTATTGAGAATAGCCTGGTTTAACGCATTAAAAGCCTTTGACATTTCCTTATCTGCTTTTTCTAACTCAGGTGGCTTAACTGAACGTCTCCTCTGTACAGGTATCTTTATATTTATGTCCTTTGGTTCTGTGTTGCTTCTGGCATCACTTGTAGTTTCTGTTTCTTCTCCTGTCTGTTCTCCAATAACTGCCTGAAAAAATAATATTTATTTTTTCAGATTCCCACAAGTGCTGAAGAATGGCTGACCAAAACGGAAGGATTCAGCTTTCCCCATTGTCTTGGCGCGATAGATGGGAAGCATATTACCATATTAGCACCAGCTCATACCGGATCTGAATACTTTAATTACAAAGGAAGTTTCAGCATCGTTTTATTAGCCCTAGTAGATAGTGATTACTGTTTTTTGTTTGCTGACATAGGAAGCCAAGGGAGAATTAGTGATGGAGGTGTTTTAAATCAAAGCAATTTGTGGAAAAAAATATGTGATGGGACCCTTAATTTACCACCTTGTTGCCCACTTCTTGGAAGTAATACTAATATGCCTTATGTTTTTCTGGGTGATGGCGCTTTTGCTCTTAGTTCTCATATTATGAAGCCCTTTCCTGGACATCATCAGTTAGGTACCCCAGAAAGAATGTTCAATCAACAACTATCACGTTCTCGTGCGGTCGTAGAGAATACTTTCGGGATATTATCATCAGTTTTTAGAGTATTTAAAAGACCTATTCCATTAGATGTCGTTAAAACTTCTATTATAACCCACAGCTGTTTATTACTACACAATTTTTTAAGAAAGAGCAAATCATCTCGCAATATTTATACTCCACCAGGCAGTACTGACAGCTATGATAGGAATGGTGAATTAATCCATGTAGGTATGAGAGTAAACCATGAAGAAAATCTATTACCATTACAATCTGTACCTCGTCGGACTCCTATTAATGCTAGGCAAATAAGATCAAATTTTATGAATTACATCCATCAAAGAAGACTATGCAGTGGTAGGGCCTATGATGCATAATTTATTTAGTTTATAATTTGTGGTAATCAAGATGAGTAAATACTTAGTTACTTATCAATAAAAATATTGGAAAATAATTAATTGTTTTACTTACCCTTTGCTCATCTGTCGAAATTATACTTTTTACTGTGTATTTGCCTTTTAAAAATGCCTCCATAGCATCATAAAAAATCCAAATTGGCTTATAAATTTCTTCTTCTCCCATACTAGATCGTATCGAATCTTGTTTTTTCTTAAAATGCATCCGAAATGCTGACATCAATGTCTCTTTTTTCTTTTTAAGTTCCGAAACAGGAATTTGCATGGTGTCTGCAATGCGATTCCATGCATCATTCACCTGAAAACATCGTACTCACATTACAACATTTATTATTTTCAGACGAGGCTCTTTTATCGCCTATTTTCATCAAGGATAATGTAATTCTAATGCTACAAGAATTTTTCAAATTGGTACATTAGTTTCGGAGCTTATTCAATTCCCACAAACAATAAGTCCTTCCTAATATTAGTATAAAAGTATAGATATACTAGCTCTTCGCCCGCGGCTTCGCCCGCGCATAAATTTTCATACAA
Organism: Hypercompe scribonia; assembly: GCA_949316085.1. Taxonomy (NCBI): domain Eukaryota; kingdom Metazoa; phylum Arthropoda; class Insecta; order Lepidoptera; family Erebidae; genus Hypercompe; species Hypercompe scribonia. The sequence continues at coordinate 7,844,104 of OX438981.1, read as the reverse complement.
ATTTTAACCCCCCACTTTAACCATTTACGGCCACACGCATAGACACCAATTAAGGCTTAATTCCTATTTAAGTGTTTGTTCCTAAGCTCCATACAAATAAAGGCTATTATTGTATGACAAAAGCTGTCTTTACTGTAATTGACGTCTGTGCGTATGGCCGTTAGAGATTGATTTTTGAAAAACAAAGTAGCCTATGTCACTCTACAGCCCTTCAAGTATCCCTACACAAAAAATCACGCCAATCCGATGAACGAACAAATTAATAAACAACCAAAACAAAGACACTTTCACATTTATAATGTTAGTAAGTAAGTAGTTAAGTATGGATATACATAATTTCTATCAAAATAAAAATAGTATAAACATACCTTGTTCTTATCCTTGTGCAGTGCATTATTTGTGTCCCAAATTGCGGGCTCAGATTGATATAAATCAATAAACTTGAAAGTTTCTTCATTGCTCCACGCCATTGACATTTTGGACGATCGCACGCCACGGCAATATCACGCAACACAACTATCCCGGTCAGCGGCCGGTGACGAACTAAACAATGGCCGATTGTGTAAACACCACAGGCCACGTTACGCCACGATTCCTTTGAAGTGTGCCCAAAAAACCGACAACTCTCCGATTGTGCGCCACGATGGACAACTGTCCGCCATCATATACCATTACCCCCTGTACACAATGGCGATGGCCTGTAGTGGGCACGCATGGGCCATTGTGTACTGGGGGCTTTACCGATCGGTGACGTTGGTGGTCCGGATATTTGATAACACTGTGGCCAAAGCTTTTTATTTGAATGTTAAAAAATTTTACTGGACTAAGTAAAACGCGTAAGTGCAAAGCGTAGTTATAACCATTACTTAAACATTAAAGCCTTTTGCTAAGTACACGTAGACTATTTACTTTTTACTCCATTTTATTTATAAAAATATTTAGCAAATTAGGGGTTCTTTACTTTGCTGTAAACTGTACTTCAGTGAAAAAATAATGAAGGCATGTTAAATGAAATTAGTAAGTCTAGTAAGAGCTTTAAAAGCCTTTATTAATATTTTAACCCCAAGGGTTCTGTTATTAATTTTTTTTATTTCATTTAATACACGAAAATGTAAAAAGCTCACCACAATACTAGTTTTTAACTACGAGCTTGGTTATATCACATAAGCTAGTAGACGTCACACAGTCGACCTTTTTTAAGCTCTGTCCTCCGTAGTTTAATATTGATAACTGCACGAATGGCGCAGTGGTTTAAGGGGTCACCTTGCCGCGCTGAGTGTTTTTTTCTTCTATATTAAGAGCTTACCAAATGGACTCTACTTTGCCTGATGAAAAGCATGAATAGAATCCAAGAGGTGTGGTCACCATACTTATTGCAAATGCACACAATGCAGTATGGTGACTCACACTACAATGGTCTAGTGAGATTCTTTTTCATGCCCTGCTTGAGGATGTAAAAAGCATGACAGTCACCGTGACATTGTAAGGCTCATACAGTTATTACGATAACTGGCACCTTTGCATCAATGGGCCTCTGGTCTCGCACTCACCAACGAAACACAACCGCACCATTTTAAGTTACCAGGTAGATTGTAATATATCTTATGTAGAATGTACTCGTATTTGTACTGAAAGAAGACCTATTGTTCTTTTGAAATAAATATACCAGTACTGGTATACTGGCTGTATAATGTCCACATAGAGTACATTTGATATACCTATGCAGTTAGTATTGTTTAGTAAAAAAACATTGTTAAAAAGAAAAGTGTTAAAAAGTTTAAAATATTTATTATTAATTAATAAAATGTTAAAAAAAGAAAAAGTGATTAAATTTCATAAAACTATTTATTTGATTTTATTTTGCTTGTCATAATATGCCGATGCCTTATTAAGTAAATGTATGTTATGATAAGTAAAACAAAAGATAAATAAAATACAGAATTACTTGTTACTGCGACGCAGTGACTAGATTTATTGTGACGTTTGGAAATATTCGGTTCGTCAGAAATAACGTCGTCAAAAAGTCAAAATTGTGTAATCGAATCTTTTGTTAAATATCTATTATGTTGAGTTACTGAAAGCTTTATTTGGCACTTTCTGTAAATCATTGATTTGTTAACAATACTGTCAAATTTTTATTTCATATTCTTATGTTAAATAGGCTAGAAAATTCCAATCTAGCTCGTAAAGTCGGAAAGTTTTTTTGAACAACTTTTTAGAAATTCAGTCTGATTTGACATCGAGTTCACTTGACAGCTCCTGTACAATATTTTGATCTATCTTTGAGAAACCGTATTTGATTTCTAATTATTTTTTATCTGTTTCTGATCGATGTCATGCTTCTTGTCTCATATCGATACTACTATATGTGTCAAAGTGTATGAATCTATGTAATACAACAATACACGCAATTTTGTATTTTAAAGGAATATCGTGGTTATGAAGGAACTGATCTTAACGTATATCTTATTAAAGTACGTTTCAATCTTCTTATAAAAGCCGAATGGTGTTGATAGAAAATGAACTTAGGTACAATACTTAAGCTACCGCTAGATTTATTTTCTGAAGATTAATAAGATATGGTAAAAATACGTCATATATTTGGTGATAAATATTTATCCTTCGAAAAAAGTGAAGTGTACTATTTCTATCACAACCTAGCAGATAGCCCAACCAATAAGAAAATAAATAGGCCTTAAATATATAAGTTTATTGCATACATATAAAACATAACAAAAGATGAGTTCCAAAGTTGTAGACGTAACAATTGGCAGTCTTGTCACCGACGGTGATTTCTTCCAGATAATCTTAATGTGGATATTAGGTGTGTGTCGATTTCCATATAAAGCACAAACAAAATTATACAACCGAGCCATACAGCGAAGATACATCGAACTACGGAGTATAATGAACTATGAAGCAACTACTAATCCTGCATCGCGAAATAGGGATTCTCGCGTCGATTAGCATATGTAAAACATTTTTTTATTTTTTTTCATTTTTTTTACGTGTGGAAACCTCTTCGGACAGTCACTCCATCAGGGTTTACGACAGGGTGATGTCTCGGAATCGGACCGACTAAAACCACACGGTGTACCACTCTGCGCCTAAGATAGGTGGGAGCTGGGAACAGCTGTTATTACGACATCTAGATCCCTCCTAGCGCCTGCCCGCTACCGTGAACACCATCTGCGTATAAACTCTCTATTTAGGTGACGTACGACACACACCGACATCGCCTCCCCGCGGCGGGCCACTGTAGTGGAAGGAGTCTATCTGCGGCCACACTCAGGGCGGCACGAGACGCTGGTACGCGCGCCTCCGCTGCCCGGTTCGCCGGCGGCGAATTGGGTCCGAGTGGAGATTATCCTCCCGGGCCTTCTCCGCCACCTCCTTCCGCGAAATTACGTGTTCACCGCGTGCAGTACGTTCAGAAGCTTGCGACCGCGGTAAAACAACTGTCGCTACCGGCCTTGGAGCGTATGACGGCCGGTAGCGAGAGATCTCCTCCAATAACTACAGTGAGGACCCCACGCTGCGCCGCCCAGGCGGAACAAATCGCTAGAATGTGTCCTCACTGCAGTCGCAGTGGTGACAGGCGGATTTAATTCCCTCCTGGCGACCGAGTGCAGATACTTCCCGAAGCAACCGTGCCCGGAAAGGACCTGCGTCAGTCGGAAGGAAAGGGTCCCGTGCGACAGCCGGTAGCGAGAGATCTTCTCCAATAACTGCAGTGAGGACCCCACGCTGCACCGTCCAGGTGGAACATACCGCTAGCGTGTGCTAAGCCGAGTCCTCACTGCAGTCGTAGTGGTGACAGGCGGGACTCAATTCCCTCCTGGCGACCGAGTGCAGATACTTTCCGAATAGGACCTGCGTAAGTCGGAAGGAAAGGGTCCCGTGCTGTCGCCCTGCCCACTTGGTGATGACCTTCTAGATAACCTCCAAGGCGGCAAAGCCAGCAAATGGAGCCTCCAGCCAGGCTGACAAGCGAGACATCGGGGCTCGACGAACGTCCTCGCGCCACTCGCGTACCTCTTCGGGCGGGGCCCGTATGCCGCTACTCGCCCGTAAATAAGCTGTCCGTCGATAAACTTCGGCGAGCACTTCCGCCTCCAAATCCCACGGGGGAGTGCCAGCCAATGTACAATATCCCATTTTTTTTTTTTAACGTATGGAAACCCCCTCGGGCCGTCACCCCACCGGGGTTTACGGCGGGGTGGTGTGTCGGAATCGGACCGACTAAAACCACACGGTGTGCCACTCTGCGCCTGAGATAGAAGTGATCTGGGAACCGCTGCTATTACGACATCCAGATCCCTCCTAGCGCCTGCCCGCTACCTCAGGCACCATCTGCGGATAAACTCTCTATTTTAGGCGACGTACGGCACACACGGACGTCGCCTCCTCGCGGCTGGCCATTGTAGCGGATGGAGGGGAAAACCCGTCCCGTCCACCCGTGGCCACACTCAAGGCGGCATGAGGCGCTGGTATGCGCGCCTCCGCCGCCCGGCTCGCCGGCGGCGAATTGGGTCCGAGTGGATATTGTCCTCCCGGGCCTTCTCCGCCGCCTCCTTCTGCGAAATTACGTCTTCGCAGAAGGTTGCGACCGCGGTAAAACAACTGTCGCTACCGACCATGGAGCGTATTACGGCCGGTAGCGAGAGATCTCCTCCAATAACTGCAGTGAGGACCCCACGCTGCGCCGCCCAGGCAGAACAAACCGCCAGCGTGTGCTGAGCCGAGTCCTCACTGCAGTCGCAGTGGTGACAGGCGGGACTCAATTCCCTCCTGGCGACCGAGTGCAGATACTTCCCGAAGCAACCGTGCCCGGAAAGAATCTGCGTCAGTCGGAAGGAAAGGGTCCCGAGCTGCCGCCCTGCCCACTCGGCGATGACTGGTTGGAGAACCTCCACGGCGGCAAAGCCAGCACGTGGAGCCTCCAGCCGGGACGACCAACGAGCCATCGTGGCTCGACGAGCGGCCTCTCGCCAGTCGCGTATCTCCTCGGGCGGGGGCCGTATGCCGCTACCCGCCCGGAAGTCAGCCGTCCGCCGATAAACTTCGGCGAGCACTTCCGCCTCCAAATCCCACGGGGGAGCTCCGGCCAACGCGCACACCGCTTCCGTCGATACGGTGCGGTAACCGCGTATGGCTCTAACCGCCAATATCCTCTGAGGGCGCCACAGGCGAGCCCTATTCTGGGCGGTCAGAGCCGCCGCCCACACCAGTGCACCATACAGTGCCATTGACCGAACAACCCCCGTGTATAGCCGTCTCGTCGCGACGCTGGCTCCACCCAAATTGGGCAAAAGTCGCCCAAGAGCAGAAGCAGCGCCGTCCAGCTTTGGAGTAAGCTGTCGGAAGTGTTCGTCGAAGAGCCACCTGCCGTCGAGGATCAGGCCCAGATACTTCATCTGGGCCTTAATCGGTACGAGGACCGAATACGACTACGATAGAGGCACCGGGGGGTGGACCACGACGGGGCCCATGAAACAAAAGAGCTTCCGTCTTATCTAGGCCACCCGTAAACCCAGCGCCTCAATGCGCCCGACCACCAAAGAGACTCCCACGGTGGCCCGGCGCGCCGCCTCTTGAAAGTTCGCCCCCCGGGCTGTGACCAATGTGTCATCGGCGTAACAAATTACGCCCAGCCCGGGGGGAAGACGACCTCGAAGGGCCCAGTCGTATCCCATATTACACAGGAGTGGTCCGAGGACGGACCCCTGTGGAATACCGCACGACATGGGCCGCCGCCTCAGAATACCATCTCGGTCCTCGTACACGACGGTACGCTCCTCAAGATAGTCTGCCACAAGCCGCCTCAGGTACTCTGGCACCCCGTGGTAAATGTACAACATCCCAACACCAACCGTTGGGCTGTGGCCCGCCAGGCATGATCACCTCGCCTGGTCGGAGGATCCTCCCTTTGTGTCGGAGAGACATGACACCCGTCCCTCCACAGGCACTTAAGATTTTTTAAGTTATAGTTTATACACCAGTTACACCACCACGTAAATATTCAAAATAATTTAAAAAAAACACACATACATACACCTATAAATATACATATAGATATATAAATATATATACATTTAAAGAAATCAACAGTATTCATAATGATAATGCTTTTTAAAAACAGCAAGGTTTTAGCTTTTTGGATAGTCCCCAATAACTTGTTCCACAGTCTTACTGCTTGTGATAAATCTTTTACTGTGCAAGCAGCATAGTAAAAGATTTATCTGCAAACTGAATAGAGTATTTGGGCATTTTTAGTTTCAAATTCTCCAATAACGTCGGGTCCCTGTAATGTATGATGTATAAGAACTGAAAACGATCTCTGAGATAAGTGCGTTTGTAAGAATGAAACAGAACACTGTTTAAAAGAGAAAGTATATGATTCTGGCGAAAGCATATTGGTAGCCACTTTAGAACGACACTTTGAAATATGTCGATATTTGCGTAATCTTAATCTAGTGCAGAGGTTTTGGAGTTGTTCAAGTTTTTAGTATAAATCAATTTGAATCAATGATTTGTAGAAGTTACAGTTGGTATTGCAGCTAATATCTACATATGTTTGAACCGGAACATTGATTCTGTACTCGTACAACCCTAATGCGATTCGAATATAAAAGTGAAAATTTTGATGTAGCCACGGTATTGGTACAAACAACATTGGTATGTGATTGTTGTATGTAGTGCAAGGATCAAATATTTTTGTTCGTAAGTTTCGTTCGTAATTTGTGTGAGTGAATAAATAATCAGGAACGGTGAAGAGACTTTCAATGTAGGTGATTTTATCTTAGTATATGTTTTGTTTTATATTTTTATACCCTTGTCTTGAATTGGGTATTATATCCTTATCACGATATTCCAAAGAACGAGCAGATTATGAAATTATTTAATATGAATACCAACTTTGTAAATTGTAGTCGCAAGCGGTGTTAGACCTTATCTATCTAGAGATTTTACTTACAAGTGTTCCACTATGAGGAGCGTCATAATCAAACTATTTAAACACAAATTATGATATAATCACAACATTCTGTGTTCCCAGGTATGTTTTGAGAAATACTTCATTAAAGGTATGGTATGCAACACTCAAGATATAGTGGATTAAGGGGTCACCTCACCTCTTCTTACTGCGCTGTGTGTTGTGGATTTCATCCCCACATGGTACAACAGTTTGTGTGATTTATAAATTGTAGTTCTCAGTCTGGGTTTTCGTTGTGTATATATTATGAATGTTTATAAATTCTTGACGCACGCATGAGATTTTCACAAAAGTGGCCGATTACACTATACTCTGAGGAAAAATTATGTTTACATCATCCTGAGACTACATCAGCAATCAATTAATGCTTATCTGTGAGCAGTCCAAGCTAATAAAAATATTTTTCTCATAGTCATCTGCCTTAAGAATCTACCCGATAAACTCAAACGTGGCATTTATTTCATCTCCAATCTTTTCTGTAATGAAAGTCGGATAAACTAAATGATTTATGGCTTACTAAACAAATATCTCATTCAATCTAGACTGTATTCTTACGTTCATATTACCCTGTTAAGTTTCATAAGGGTTTTAGCCGAAGAGGCAAAGTAACACAAAACCTCGTGATCAAATCGGCGATAATTTTACGAAAGAAAATTGGTAGACTTTAGATAGTAACGTAAGTAAATCAACAATGTTTCTTTTTATTTTATGATAAATATTGATTGTACTTATTTTATTTAAATTGAGAATTTATTATTGCTTGTATAAAGGTTGTATATTTTTGATTAAAAAGGAAATATTTTGTGACATACTCGTAGTATAATTGGATAAAGGATCACTTTGCATGGGCTCTTGGCCTAGACATGGACAATTAATTATTGAAGTAACAATATTATTTTTCAGTGATCTAATCCCAATAGAAAATATAATTTCATGAAGTTTAGTATCAAGTCACTCATATCATAAAATAAGTAGAAAAGCAAACACAGTCACATTCACAGTACAAACGACCGCGCGCAAAACGAATGACAGATGACGTAGGAAGGAAACATAGGTTGACATTAGTCAAGTATTGCTAGGACAGGAAAAAAACTTTACACGAGTAGTTCACCAGTGCATTTTTTTTACATTAATTAAATAAAAAAATAAGAATTTTAAAGAAAAGTATTGTAGTTACTTGCCTTAACATTATGTGTCTACCTATATATTTATATATATAATATATTATTTATTTAAATTAAATGTTAAGTATACAAACTGTCTTTATTAGTAGATATTATTTTGTTGACAACGGCCGGCGTAGTTATGGTCTATTGTCCATCGACCGGCTACGTCACGCGAGCCGGATGCGTGTGGGCGAGACGGTGATATCTCACTGTTGCGCTTGCGCACACGCACCGCGCCAGCGCGAGATTTGAGGACGGACAGTGCCTTCCTGGTCCTACCGCCGATAACTCGCCGCGCGCTGATACGTTACTTCCTTATTAATTTTACGTTCTCTCGATCTGTCGTTTCTATCACTCCTTCTTTTCCAACTGAACTTGTGTAGTGTGTAATCCTTTTCAATAAACTTTCATTCTGTTTCTTGTGCACCTTGGACTATTTATTTCTTACTCCATCTTCATTCTTGCAACATCAACCCCACACAATACACTACATTGGTGACCCCGATAAGTTCACGAAGAACTTAGAAAATGACTGCACCGACTGAACAGCAAGACGACGCGAAAATTTTCGGCGAGTCATATCGTGTCGGCGTGCGGGTACCCCCATTCTATCCTGAAAAACCTGCACTGTGGTTTGCTCAGCTCGAGGGCCAGTTTGTACTCGCTAACATATCGAGCGACAGCACAAAGTTCTACCACACGATCGCCCAGCTAGAACCACAATACGCCGTCGAAGTCGAGGACGTCATCACCTCGCCGCCAACAAGTGGCAAGTATGACAAGCTCAAGGCTGAGCTGATAAAGCGTCTCTCAGCATCCCGAGAGAAGAAAGTGAAGCAGCTTCTCATCCACGAAGAGCTCGGAGACCGGAAGCCATCACAATTTGTCCGTCACCTACAAAACCGGGCAGGCCCTGGTGTGCCTGAGGACTTCCTACGGACCATTTGGACAAGCCGTCTACCTCAAGGCACACAAACCATTATCGCATCTCAACCGAAAGCTGCGTTAGAGGAATTAGCAGAGCTCGCAGATCGGGTACACGACGTCATAACACCCATCACATACGTCGCATCGACATGTAGGGACAATACTTCAATAACCTCAACCTCTAACAATGTTGTTGCGGCCATGGAACGCCAGATAGCTGCGCTCACGGAACAAGTCAAAGCGTTGTCTAACGAGGTCAGGCGATCTCGACCAGCGCAGAGACAACGATCAAGTAGCCGTCGACGCCACCGTTCGAAGTCTAGGTCGCAATCAAGTTACCGCGACCACCCACTATGCTGGTACTATCAGAATTTCGGGGAGCGGGCTAAGAAGTGCGTGAAGCCGTGCGACTACCCTCCGTCGGGAAATGTGCGGGGCAATCAGTGATGGCGACCCACGATTGTCCAAGTGCTGGTCGCTTATTTATCACCGACAAAAGGTCCAAAGTACAATTTTTGGTCGACACCGGGAGTGACCTCTGTGTCTACCCCCGATCAGCAATATCAAAGCGACTGGAAAAGTCTAACTACCAACTGTGTGCGGCTAACGGGACACCGATAACAACATATGGATTCATTAATATGTCGTTGAATCTAGGGTTGCGCCGTGACTTCGCTTGGCGATTTATTATTGCCGACGTTACAAGGGCGATAATAGGCGTGGCTTTTCTATCTGCTTATAATTTGGTTGTTGATTGCAGAAACCAACGCTTGATTGACAACTATACTACGCTGTCCACCCCGGCGTCGCCTGTCCGTCATTGTGATGGCGTCTCTTCAGTGAGGGTGAGTCTTGGTGATTCCGCGTATACACACATACTACGGGAATTTTCCGACATCACCCGTCCACACGGTATACACCGCACTATCACACACAATACTGTACATCATATACGTACTACACCAGGGCCACCAGTATCGTGTACACCACGCAGATTGGCTCCGGATAAATTAAAAATAGCCAAGGTCGAATTCGAGGCAATGTTGCAGTGTGGCACCTGTCGCTTGTCTGATTCACCTTGGTCTTCGCCTCTTCACCTCGCACCCAAGAAAGATGATGGTTGGCGTCCCTGTGGCGACTACAGGATGCTGAACGCACGAACCATCCCGGATCAGTATCCCATCCGGCATATTCAGGACTTCGCACATAGTTTGTCTGAATGTACCGTATTCTCTCAAATTGACCTGGTGAAGGCTTACAACCAGATCCCAGTACATCCTGATGATATTTCAAAGACAGCGATTACAACACCGTTCGGTCTTTTCGAATTTCCATTCATGACGTTTGGACTTCGGAACGCCGGGCAGACGTTTCAACGCTTTGTGGATGAAATGCTCAGGGGTCTAGACTTCACATACGCCTACTGCGACGATTTTCTGGTTTTCTCAAAAGACCAGAAAACTCATGAGCTCCACCTGCGTCAGCTTTTCACCAGGCTCAGAGACTACGGTATGGTCATCAACAGTTCCAAGTGCGTTTTTGGAGCATCAGAAGTTAATTTTTTGGGCTGTCATATATCAGCCAAAGGTACCAGGCCACTGCCTACCAAGGTCGAGGCAGTTCAAAATTTCCCAGTACCTAAGACAGTCAGAGAGCTGCGCAGATTTCTAGGTATGTTAAATTTTTACCGGCGATTCATTCCAGGCGCAGCTACCTACCAAGCACCTTTGAATGCTCTTCTCGTTGGCTCCGTTAAGGGTTCACACCCCATACATTTTTCACCTGAGGAGTACGAGGCATTCCAGAACTGCAAGAACAGTCTTTGCCAAGCAGCACTGTTGGCTCATCCTGATTGCAACGCTAAGTTGGCGTTGATCACGGATGCTTCTGACAAAGCCATTGGCGCAGTCTTGCAGCAGTTAAAAGCAGGAGCATGGGAACCTCTTGCCTTTTTCTCACGAAAGCTGAGTGAGGCACAGGTTAAGTACTCTCCTTACGACCGCGAGTTACTAGCTATTTACGAGAGTGTCAAATATTTTCGGCACATGGTTGAGGCTCGCGATTTTGTGATTTATACAGACCACAAGCCTCTCACTTTCGCATTCCACTCTCGTAAAGAGAATTGCTCCTCACGACAGTTCCATCATCTGGATTTAATAGCCCAGTTTACAACGGACATTCGCCATATATCTGGAAAAAACAATGTCGTGGCGGATACCCTTTCGCGCATTGAGGAGATTACTGTGTGAGATAACCTGTGCCCGCTGAAACAATCGCTGCAGCCCAACAGGAAGACCAAGAGCTAAAACAACTGCTTATCGGAGATACATCGCTGCGACTTCAACAGGTAAGTCTACCAGGTTCACAGAAGCAACTATACTGCGATGTCAGTACTCCTACGCCTAAACCATATGTACCCAAAGAGTTGCGCAGGTCAATTTTTCTTAGCCTACACTCTTTGAGTCACCCAGGTACCAAAGCGTCCGCGAGGTTGGTTGCTGACCGGTATGTATGGCCTGGTGTTAGAAAAGACTGCCGAGAGTGGGTTCGTTCATATTTGGCTTGCCAGCGCTCAAAGACCACAAGGCACGTTTCCGCACCAATACACTCATACAGCTTACCAAAATCAAGGTTCGCGTTCATCCACATAGACCTTGTAGGGCCGTTACCCTTTTGCCAAGGTTATCGTTATTGTCTTACCGCCATCGATCGCTTTACGCGATGGCCTGAGGCAATACCTTTAGCTGATATAACTGCAGAAACAGTGGCAAAGGCCTTACTAAGTGGATGGATCGCTCGTTTCGGCTGCCCATCGGATATCGTAACCGATAGAGGTAGGCAGTTCGAATCCGCACTGTTTAAATGTCTGTCGACCATGGCGGGTTTTCAACATCGCAGAACAACTGCTTACCATCCAGCCTGTAACGGACTGGTGGAGAGATTCCACCGGCAACTCAAGGCTGCTATCACCTGCCATGGTAACGATAGTTGGGTGGAGTCTCTTCCACTAGTCCTGTTAGGTGTTCGTAGCGCCTTCAAAGAGGACGCTCAGGCTACAACTGCCGAATTAGTATACGGACAGCCAATGCGACTCCCTGGCGAATTTTTCGACCCGCACAGCGACGAAAGACTTGACATTACCGACTACCTGTCAAGGCTTCGGTATATTGTCAAGAACTGGCAACCATCACCAGCAGCCAGACACAAAACTAATAACAAAATTTTTATTTTCAAAGATTTGGCTACTTCAACACATGTGTTTCTTAGAGACTGCGCTGCTGGTGGTAGTTTAAACCCAGCATACTCTGGTCCTCACTTTGTTATTGAAAGAGGTGATAAAGTTTTTAAATTGTTGGTAAATGGAAAGCGGGTTACAGTATCCATAGACCGCGTTAAGCCGGCCTTCATACTGCGTGACCCTGACAGCATATCACACTCACCACATACCATCAACAATCACCACAACACACCACAGTCACTACTCAAATCTAACACTCATCACTACACACCTAACGCGGATAATCAGGACCTACGTTCTGCTGACAATGACGTCATCAGAATGACGCGGTCAGGACGTCGCGTTAAATTCCCTGACTATTATCGCCCTTGATGGTCTCTGGAAGGGGGTGATGTAGTGACTTGCCTTAACATTATGTGTCTACCTATATATTTATATATATAATATATTATTTATTTAAATTAAATGTTAAGTATACAAACTGTCTTTATTAGTAGATAGTTATGCATTCCGACCTCATACTCAGAACTGTGTTAGTACACTAAGGGCGCATCACGCCACCAACGCTGTCGATTAGCAATTTGACACCTACACCGATTTAGTATAATCATCATAAAACTAATGTAGACCAAACACATTAAATTAATTACCATGTACCAAGAAGCTACCCGTGGGTCCCATCACACGGACAGCACACGCACACACTGTAATCCAGTATGTAAGCTAAGTTTAAGAATTAGATGATTCATTCTGGTCATTCTGTTCATTCTGTTAGTACCATCTTGCCAGTGACATACTGTCCTGCTAAAAACTTGTATTCTTAAATAAAGTATCTTTTTTGTGAACAACAAGTGTTCATATTTGACTGGCGCAGCCGGGTCGGATATTTAAAGTCGCGAAAAGTCTTCGTTTTCGTACACAAAAATCGGTCGTAACTTAGTACTTAACGCCTAGACGACATATCCGCAAGAACCTACCAAATAAATTCGTCAACGAGCACTCGACAAGAAGACAGAATCAGCATGGAACTGAGAAGCGTAATGTGAGTAAACCCTTACCCTACTCCTTTCTATGTCTTACCACCCATAATTATTTACGTTTAATTGGACTAAATCTCCTCAAATAAACGTTCTTGTAAAGTTGGTCAAAATCGCCGAATTACAAGATAATATTAAGCCGCGTATTCTAGACAAACATAGCTAGTTACGTATTAGTTATTTATTTGCCCTAAATTTTAATTATTGTGTAATTGTTAAATAATTCATTATGAATCAGATCCAGTTGATTCCTAAAGAGATCCAAAATATCATCCCGCGATTCGACGGAGATGAAAAATTACTTAATTTATTTTTTAATAAATGTGAATATGTTATAAATAGTTTTAGGGGGGACAATAATCCCGCTCAACTAACGTATCTATACCGTTGCATTACGAGTAGATTAATAGGTAAAGCCGCAATTTTAGTCAGCGAAAGAGAAAACGTCACAAGCTGGGAACAATTGAAAGAGTTGTTCGTCCAACATTTCGGTGATCCTAGATCCGAGGCTTGCATAGGCATAGAATTAGAAAATATTAAAATAAAAAACGGCGAATCTTACATTGACTTATGTCATAGGATACAGAATACAAGAAGTTCCTTAATTTCCAAGGTAAACCTTTTAACCGACGAGGGTATCAAAGCAGCTAAATATATAATCTATAATAATACCGCGTTAAATGTTTTCCTATACAATTTACCCGAAGAATTACTGCGTTTTGTAAGGCTCAATAAATGCACTAATTTAGAAGCAGCTTTGAGCGTCGTAACTGAGGTAGTAAACTTCCAAACACGATACAATTTAAAGAATTATAAACCTAAACAAATAACTCCCAATTCACAAGGAGGTATTAATAATAATTTTAAACCTAACGTCCCTTCAACACCATTTAAATTTAACATACCACAAAATAAACCGCAAATAACGCCACAGTTTAGGCCGAACTTTGTACCGAATAATAATAGGTTCACTACACCACAGCCTCAAGGCTATAGACCTAATTTTAATACTTTCAATAATAGGCAGATAGGTAGTAGTCAACCTCAGTTTCCGAGAGCGTTGAACAACTATAAACAGTCAGGATTTTTCCGACCAAACCCGAATCAGCAGTTTAAATTTGGCATTAATCGACCGCCACCTAAACACGATGCAGATGTCTCAATGAGAACCGTAAGAAATAATATGATCCACGATCAAAATGATTTATATATGCTAGAACAAGATGAACTAGATCATCATAATGTTTCCCCAAATTTTCACATAGAAGCCTCCGAGGAAAATCCACCGAAATAATTAATTTAAATTATAATAATTCCTTAAGACTACCTCATATTAAACTACCAGAGATAGACTCTATATTTCTTATTGATACAGGTAGCACTCGTTCGTTTATAAGCCCCGCGAAGGCAAATCAGTTTTTCTCTAAATATAAAATAAGTAAACTATTCGAAGTAATTAGTACTCATGGTCGTAGCAAGCATAATGAAGCGATACACATACCGTTAACTAAAACTTTTAATACTAATATTCAACATACCTTTTTTATTTACGACGTAGACTCAGTAAATGATGGTCTTATAGGTACTGATCTATTGAAAGAGTTAGAAGCTAGTGTTGACATGAAGAGTCAAGTGTTAAAAACTAAATATGTAGACATTCCTATATGGTATACTCCATTTTATCAAATAAAAATACCACGACGTTCAGAATCAAGAGTAAAAATCCCAACAATTTTAAAAAACGGTAGTGCTATTTTAAATAAAATCGAATTCTATCCAGGCGTACGCATGCCTGACGCTTTTGTAAATTGTGTAGACTCGTTTGCTTAAACAGTCATACAAAACACAACACAAAAATATATAACCATCACGTTTGATAGGCCTATGGATGCTATTAAATTAAAAAACGAATCTTGTTATATTAATTACACTAATAATACTGATAGTTTAGATTTAAATATAGAAGAAATATTACAAAGTAATCTATCTAAGTTAAGGTTAGATCATTTAAATAATGAAGAAAAATCCTACATAACAAATCTATGTGAGGAATATAAAGATATATTTCACTGTAAGGAGATCCCTCTTTCTTTTACAAATCAAGTTAAACATAAGATTAGGACTAAGAATGAAGATCCTATATATATCCGTCCATATAGACATCCTATAGCTCAAAACGAGGAAATTCAGAAACAAGTAAATAAATTATTAGAAAACAATGTTATTACAGAGTCTCACTCCCCATGGAGCGCCCCTGTACATCTTGTACCAAAAAAAATTGATGCCTCCGGCGAACGAAAGTTTCGTATGATCATTGACTACAGAAGGCTTAACGAAATAACGATAGACGATAAATACCCATTACCAAATATTTCAGATTTATTTGATAGATTAGGGAATGCTTCCTATTTTTCTACGATAGATTTAGCTAGTGGTTACCATCAGTTAGAAGTAGATAAAGCCGATCAACCTAAAACCGCGTTTACTACTCAATCAGGTCATTACGAGTTTACTCGAATGCCCTTTGGGTTAAAAACAGCCCCTGCTACATTTCAAAGGGCTATGGACAACGTACTCAGAGGATTGCAAGGAATACATTGCCTCGTGTACTTAGATGATATAATAGTATATTCAACTAGTTTACAAGACCACATTAATAAACTTAGAAAGATATTTGATAGATTAAGAGAAACTAATTTAAAAGTTGCGTTAGACAAATGCGAATTTTTAAGAAAAGAAGTCTTATACTTAGGCCATACAATATCCAAAGACGGATTAAAGCCAAATAATGATAAAATAAAGGCAGTATTAGATTTCCCATTACCGAAAACCCCTACGGAAATAAAAAGTTTCTTAGGACTAGTAGGTTATTATCGTAAGTTTATTAAAGATTTCTCTAAAATAACTCAACCACTTACGAATTGTTTAAAGAAAAAGAATAAAGTTAATCTAACTGAGGAATACATAAATTCATTCGAAAAGTGTAAAGAACTATTAACTAATGCCCCATTATTACAGTTTCCAGACTTTAGTAAACCATTCCTTCTAACCACTGACGCATCAAACTTTGCGATCGGTGCAGTACTATCGCAAGGCCCTATAGGTAGTGATAAACCTATTGCTTACGCGAGTAGAACTTTAAATGACGCCGAAACTCGTTATAGTACAATAGAAAAGGAACTTTTAGCCATAGTTTGGGCATGTAAACATTTTAGACCATATCTATATGGGATTAAATTTAAAATATTGAGCGATCATAAACCTCTTGCATGGATTCAATCTTTTAAGGAACCAGGTACTAGATTAACAAGATGGAGACTTAGATTAGCTGAATACGATTATGAGATAGAGTATAAACCAGGTAAAAAGAATAATAATGCAGATGCACTGTCGCGTATAAAGTTAAATGCATTGGATGATGATATATCAATGATAGTAAACACTGGAGAACAAAATGATCCAATTCTTATTTCTTCAGATGATGAAAATAGTTTAAGTCCGCCTAACTATAAATCTAATTATTCTATACCTTCCGTTAGTAGCGTAACGCTTACCGCATCGGAAAAGCCAAACTCATCGATAGGAACGGTACATTCAGAGGAAAATACGGATTCCTCAGGTATTCCTATATTGCACGAAGCAATTGATACCAAGCCAAATCAAATATTAGTGTATACTTGGAATAGAAACGAAACTATGGTTAAGAATCTTTCGAGAGATAAACAAAAAGTACTTGAAGTACACATGCCTATAAATAATACAACACTAATAAAGAATTTCCTTAAAGAATATATTCGCCCTAAAATAAAATATTTCATTTATTTCGAAGATGAACGCCATCGTAAATTATTTATAAACGTAATCATAGAAATATTTAAAAAGGATTCCATTCAAATATATGAATGTACAGAAAGAGTAGTATACGTGGAGGATGAAACTGAACAACGAGACATAGTTCTAAAGTATCATGTAGGGAAAACATGCCATCGTGGCATCAAGGAAACCGTGGCACATTTAAAACGTACATATTTCTGGAATAATTTAGAACAAACAGTAGCCAGCATTATAAATTCTTGCGAAACTTGTAAACGTATGAAATACGATAGAAAACCCTTAAAATCAGAATTACAGTTAACGCAAACGCAAACAAAACCTTTTCAAGAATTATTTATGGATACCTTCTCAATCGAAGGAAACTATTTTTTTTTTTTTTTAACAATTATCGATGCTTTTAGCAAATTGGGACAAGCATTTGAAATTAGTAATAGATCTACCCCAGAAATAATTAGAGCATTGCTAAAGTATTTTTCATTGTACGGAGTACCTACAAAAATCAGCACAGACCCAGGTTCTGAATTTAATAATAGCTTATTAAAAGAAATGTTAACCTTTTATAAAATAAATTTACATATAGGGACACCACATAATCCTAACTCTATGGGATTAGTGGAAAGATTCCATTCCACAATTCTAGAAATTTACCGACTTGCTAAATACGAAAGAAAAATTACTGACCCTGTTTCAGTAATGACATACTCTATTATGTCTTATAATCAGTCGATACATTCAACAACCGGTCTTACACCTTTCGAAGTTATATTTGGTCATACCGACTCCTCGAATATATTCGATGTAGACTTCGATAGAAATTACACCCAACAACTAGTGAGAGAACACGTTAAACGCACAAAATATTTGTATAATTATCTAACAGATAAAATATTACAATCTAAGGTTAAAACTAAACAAAAACATGGTGGAGAAACCAACTTCAATATTAAACCGGGTGATAAAGTATTTATCAAAGGCGTTAATACCCGCCGTAGTAAAGATAAACCGCGATACCAAAAGGCAGTAGTCACAGATGACGTAAACAGAAACACAGTAAAAGTGCAAACACAAAATAGAAATACTAAAGTACCCGTTAAAGATGTTAAACGTCCTTCACAGGTTCGTCCTGATGATAGCGACGCATACAACCCGCGCCCTTCAACTTCAAAAAATTGAAGAAAATCCAGGGGTTCTTCCCGTAAAAGAAGGTCAAGCATTTGTAAGCCTCTATAATTGGCACATATATAAAGTATTAGATCTAGAATTAGTTAGTAATAGTTTAAACTATAATATAGAAAAATATAATCAAATCATTAGCTATATAAAATATAAGTTAAACATATATATTTTAGACGATAATATAGTAGACGCTGAACTACAAACCCAATATTTAATGAACTTAACTATAGAAAGATATAATCAATTAGTTCCTAACGTTAGAATAAAGAGAGGTATCATTGATCCCCTTGGATCTATAATAAAAGCAATCACAGGCAACCTAGATAATAAAGATGCCTTGAGATATGACAATTTGATTAACAAAATAGAATCAAAACAAAGCGCAATTGTCAATAAGATTACTTTAATTTCCGAAATAGTTGATACTTTTGTTAACTTAACGAATTCCACAAGAAATAACTTTATTGTACTAGATAAAACTATCAGGGAAATAGAAGAAATTTTAAATAAGACCCAGTATCAAAGAAGCAAGGATCTTGTCTTGCAGACGTTTAATTTAATAATTCATAATTTTCAAATAATATTAACACGATTGGATGAAGTGGAAACTGCTGTAGCATTTAGTAGATTAAATGTATTACACCAATGTATATTGGACTCAGATGAACTGTTTAACATCCTTAAAGAAATCGAGGAAACCGACAGATTAGTTTTTCCTGTCACTAAGGACAACTTGATTAATATAGAAAATTGCATAAATATAAAAGCCTATGTAAAGGGCAAACAGATAACATTTATCATGTCAGTTCCAACAGTCCAATTAGATGTGTTTGGATATTATAGACTACACCCTTTCCCAATGTACAACTCTGGTCCAAACCGTACATTCCTAATTATCCCGAAACATCCCTATATCCTTACAAAAGGGTCGAAAACTTTACCACTTTCTCAGCCGTGCAAAGAAGTCGACGAAGGAAAATTCTTGTGCTATGAAAACCACATCTCGTTTGAAGACGAAAGTCAGTGCATCAAAGACTTAATGAAGTTTTCAACTAGGATAACATCATGTTCCCCGTTATCAGTCGAAGCAGAAGACATTAAGTTGAAATCCATACAGCCAGACTCGTGGATACTATTTACGGGTCGTCAAACTATTCTCACCGAGATCTGCGAGAACGACATGAGCCAACATGATATTATGGGTACATACATAGTAACCATAAATAATAAATGTGAAATCAAGATCGAAAAACTTACTCTACGCAAGCGTCGTGTACAAGCAGGCGAAATCATATATACAAGCACACCTAATATACATTGGCCTAAAATTGTCACTCCACTGGATGTCTTGAAGAAACCAATCAACTTAGATAACATCGACTTGGAAAATCTACAGTTCTTATCACACGTTTTAAGCAGGAAAAGTGAAGTGCTAGATACTGAAAGTCATTTTGTGAAAGTGCATAGTGTTAGTTTATGGACTCTAATTATTTACTTAATACTTACCTTTGTACTATTTGTAATTCTGTATAAATATAAAAATGTATTGTTATGCAAAGGACAAAATCAACAGCCTCATAAATCGGATGATGATTTTGAACTTACGGAGGGAGGAGTTATGCATTCCGACCCCATACTCAGAACTGTGTTAGTACACTAAGGGCGCATCACGCCACCAACGCTGTCGATTAGCAATTTGACACCTACACCGATTTAGTATAATCATCATAAAACTAATGTAGACCAAACACATTAAATTAATTACCATGTACCAAGAAGCTACCCGTGGGTCCCATCACACGGACAGCACACACACACACTGTAATCCAGTATGTAAGCTAAGTTTAAGAATTAGATGATTCATTCTGGTCATTCTGTTCATTCTGTTAGTACCATCTTGCCAGTGACATACTGTCCTGCTAAAAACTTGTATTCTTAAATAAAGTATCTTTTTTGTGAACAACAAGTCGCTCCTTGAATACAAAAGGGACACAAATCGAAATCCATAAATTTTACAGGACGGCCAAAACAAATTTTTGAAACTGTTTTTTTATAATATTTCATATATTTATTAATTAAAAATAAGATGTTAATATATCTTTAGATGCGTATTTTTTAGCTCTATCTATCTACAATATAAACTTTGTAATAGTTGTTACCTATTAGAAAAAAAAAGCATAAAAGTCCCTTTTGCATTCAAAATTTGAACCAATAGTATAAAAATTATCTCAAAAATTAAACACAGTTTCACAAATAAAAATGGTTTATTGTACCTTTTTGGTAAAAAACCGTATCAAAAAGTTTAATCTTATTACTAATTAGAAACATAAGTGAATGGACACTAGGAAAACATTTATAAAATCTAAACTAATAAATCTTAACTTATATTATGTATTAAGTAATATAATTGAGATCAACTTTGTACGTAACTATTATTCAATAAAATTAAATATCTCTCTAAAACAATTATATTTTTAAGAATAATAGAAAAAACAAGAAAAGCAAATCAAAATATACATAACATAACCATATTCATTAATAAATTCTCTAAAAAACTAAAAAAACCTGACCAACTGACGACACTAATTCACGAGATCAGTTCTAAAGGCACATAATTCAGTAGCAAAATATTATAGCTTATATGTAATATATATATATATATACTATTGCACAATAACAATCTAAGTAGTCTTACAAAATCACAGTTATAAACAATTTAAGGCACTTTTTACGTAAACTATTTTAAGTTACAATTTATAACTATTCTAAATATTACTACCCTATTTCGTTAGCACCACGAGCTCCTGCATCTTCATGCCAAACATAGCAGTTCGTATTATTTGAACCCAGTTCAGTAACAGTAAAATTCAGCATATTCAATTTTGAAATATAGTAAAAACTAGAGACTTCACCTTGCCGACAAGGCATCACAGCCTGTAAATCGTACACACATACTATAAATATTTTTTTATCATTTTCCTTTTGAGCTCTGGCTAAATTTTTTTCTTTCAAATGCAGATCATACTGTACTTGTAAAAGCATTTTATCTTCAACATTTGCGAAAGCTGTGCAGTCTTCACACTGGTCTTTTTTGGGTTTCCAAAAAGAAATATTAAAGTCATTAACGAAGATATTATAGTACAGTTTATAAGAAAGATAGCCTTTACCTTCAGCTTTACATTTATCGACATAATCACGATGTAAAGTAGCAATAGATCGGCTTCCTTCAATATACTCACGCTTAGAGCGAGCGCGACAATAGTGGCTCTCAATCCTGGGGATGGAATTAATGTGTTCTTTTGCCATATTCTTCAAAGCAGCATCCAATTTAAATTGATTGCCATGTTTTCTTCGGTTATCTTGCATTTGAATTCCAGTAATTGATCCAGAATTTTTCTTTACAACAGTCGTATGCTTTTATCTGATATAGCAAGTGTATTCATAAAGAATAACTTGCATACTCGAATGCGTTGATCGATTTTCGTGAAGTTATATGCGTGGTTTAAGTTTTGGCGGGTACTACCCACACGTATGTACCGATACTTTGGCTCAATGTTTGTCATATGGTTGTACATAAATTGCCTCTGAACGTTTAAATCACCAGTGTCCCAATAGGCATTAAATATGGCTAATCGTTTCTCAAATGAAAATACGTTTTGACATTTAAATTTACACTTATCTGAACAAAGTGGTCCCATATTTTTGGCAGTAATCATTTTTTTCGATTTAGACATAGTTGTGTGTGCCTTCCCGCTTTTAATCAGTCTTGGTTTTGTTTCTTTTCCATGATTCCGGATTAGCTTTTCTTTTACGACTAAGACGCTGAGGATCCACGCTAGCTGGTTCACTGCCAATGCTGGGTGACTGATTATGACTGATGGATGGCTGTGTTTCTATATTAGGCGATTGAGTATCCAAATTGACTGGCAGATTGGCAATTACTTTTGACTGTATATCCTACCTACTCCTTCGGAATCAGAAGAACTTTCATGACTAGGTAGAAAGTTGGGATCTTCAACACTGTCATTTGAAGAAAAATCTGCAATTGATGAGCTACTGGATGTTGATGATCGGCTGGAATTGGTATCAGAGTCGCTTGAACTGCTACTCGAGTCACTCTGTTCAACAACTATTTTTGGCCTATTTGTGTCTTTGGTATTCGTTACACAGCTTACTTCACTGTCTTCATCCTCTAATATTGATAGGTTAAGGTCAGGTTGACTATCTAATATTGAATTTGTATCTGAAGAATCAATGGGTAACGTAACGGGTAGACTGAGTGCAGCTGGAGTATTAAAGAAAGTTTTATATTGCACATTATTATTGTGGCCAGGTAATGCTTGAACTTTTTCCGATTCTTGAACGGAGGTTGCTATATTCAACATTTTTCGTGCTCTATTCATTTTGTCAATCTGTAAAAAAAAACATCTTTAACGTTTTATAGCTAAAAAACATAAAATACCCACAATACTATACATAATATATTATATTTCAATACTAATTTGCCAGGAATAACACCTTAATTATATTTAACAAATTGAAGCTACCACCTCATATTTAACATTCAAATTCACAGTCAAATTCACAGAAAATATGTGGCAATGCATCTTGATCACATATTTTTCAACATTTACGAATATCTACCCATATTATTATAGGTCCCTATAGACACTCACTGATATTATTTAAAAAACTTTAAATTAGTGACGAAAGCTACAGGGACAGAGCCTCAATTTAGTTTAAATTATTAATTTACAAACAAATAAATAGATTAAATTTGTATGATTTTTAACTTAAAAAAACATCAAAACGGTGATTTTTATTTTTAAAATTGTAACGAGAACTAAAATTGTTATCATGCAAAACGGCCATATTTCTGACCTTCCCATTCTAGCACGCTAAAAATAATTATTTATGCCACTATAATTTAATGCAAAAGGGACGTATTTCAAAATATGCTACTGTTGTATTATAAAATATAATTATACTTAACTAATATTGGATTACAAAAAGGACGCATTTCAAATATGGCAATTTTGTATTACAAAATATAATAACAAATACTAATGTTAGAATGCAAAACGGACGTTTTCCAAAATATGGCATTTTTGTATGTAAAATATAATCACACTTACCTGAAATTTTGAATCCAACACAGACGTATTTTGGATTGTGGCACTATTTCACGCAACCGACGTGCGTTTGCGTTAAATCTCCGGGCGCAACTAACAAAATGGCAGTTTTGCACTGACATTACCTGTCAAAGTGAGCTAATACAAAAATGGCGGTAAGTCAGTGCAGCCATAATATAAGTAAAATGATGGGAGTTTTTTTTTCACTATAAAATATAGTCGGTTCAGGTGTCATTTTTGCAATAAAACGATTTTCATTTTTTTTTTAATTGTGGCCCTTTTGTATTCAAGGAGCGAAGTGTTCATATTTGACCTAGATATTATTTTGTTGACAACGGTCGGCGTAGTTATGGTCTATTGTCCATCGACCGGCTACGTCACGCGAGCCGGATGCGTGTGGGCGAGACGGTGATATCTCACTGTGCGCACACGCACCGCGCCAGCGCGAGATTTGAGGACGAACAGTGCCTTCCTGGTCCTACCGCCGATGACTCGCCGCGCGCTGATACGTTACTTCCTTATTAATTTTACGTTCTCTCGATCTGTCGTTTCTATCACTCCTTCTTTTCCAACTGAACTTGTGTAGTGTGTAATCCTTTTCAATAAACTTTCATTCTGTTTCTTGTGCACCTTGGACTATTTATTTCTTACTCCATCTTCATTCTTGCAACATCAACCCCACACAATACACTACAGTATCTTAAAGTAGTTTTGCAGTTTATAGAAAAATTGTCATAAGTTGTTTCGTTTTTTGGCCTCCAATAGTTTTCCGTACTGCATTTGATTATTTATTTACGTGACAACACGATCGATTTGTACTACCGTGTCAGAATCATGAATGCTAGAAATCTTAATAAAATTTCATTTTAAACTATATCATTTTGATTTAATTGAATTGTGTCCAAAATTTATTAAATATTTAAAAACAACTATAGTATTCATAATTATATTATTTACAAATTGGATGTCCACGTTCAGGTCAAAATTGGTCGGTGTCCTTTATATACTTTCGTGTAATTTATTTTATGTATTGTTATATGACAATGAGATTCTTAAATTTCTTTCAGTGTTTCTTCTCAAGGTCAGTTATAGGAAATACTGTCCTGATCTATCTTAAAAAGTCACGACTGCAAGAGTATTTGTGAAAATATATTAACAGACATAAACGACTTTGACTTTGCAGAGGAACAACTGACTCTAAAAATGCTAACAAGTTATATAAAATCTAAGTAGCTCTTAATTCATACAAAAATTTTTGGTGTCAGTCCTTAGATGTAAGAAATATGGGTGAACGTAAACAAAAAAAATGGACTAGAACATTATTTTTGGGAGAGAAAACTGACATGAAGAAATAATGTAACACCTTTGTTTTCATAGTAGATGTTTACAACAGAGGAGGTATGTATGTTTACTGTACTGTACAGCCATTTTTTATTATTAATATATGCTAGGCTCTGTGTTATCGTGCAAGACTGTGTTGTCAGAAACATATCACAGTATTTTTTTCCATATTTGAAGTTTAAGTTAATTCAAGAAATATTTAACAACGGCAGTTATTTGTGGCGAAATATTTCTCAAACAAATTGTTCTGTAATTGGCTTGGTGTACATTTCTTTGTGGTGAAAGCAGGGATATTAGAAGTACATTGCCATGGACTATTCGATCATCCTCTGTCATGTAATTCGTCTCTTATATTGATAATCCTGTATTCCTAATTGATCAGCGGTATCCTTAAGATGTAGGTATTCAGCCGTCCGTAAATAACAGAGGAATCAGAGCGTATCGTAAAGAGATGCTGAGTTAAGGAAATAACATTCTGTATATCCACCCTATATATATATATATATATATATATATAGAATTAGTTAACATTTGAAAAAATCGTATAAAAACATTTGATATATTATAAAAACTGTTTATTTACAAGAAAGCTAACTAGATTTTTTTTTTAAAAAGCTACATCCTCTATATCACCACCACTTCAACGTTTGCACTCTCCTAAGCGAGCACCGAAGTTTTCGAATACTCATCGGCAAAGAGACCGTGATCTCTTCGCTAATTTTTTCTTTAGGTTGACGTAGTGCACTTGGTTCATTGATAAATAACCCCATAAAAAGAAGTCTGCTGGGGATAGACCTTGACTTCTGGATGACCATTGGCATGTGCATGTTATGGGCAAGGACTCATTAGATGTGTGACAAGTGGCTCCATCTTTTTGAAACCAAGTAAATTCCAGTAGCATCGGTCCCAAAAACTCCCGAAACATATTTGCGCGGTATGTTAGATTAAAATGTTAATGAATTCTTGGCCCACCATATACTTGCATTATGTAAACCTTCTATTATAATTGAAATTGTTATTATCTTTTATAAATTTAGCGATAGGTTAACACATAAAAGATACTATTTGCTTTGATGCTGTATATATTCCCCATTAAATAACATCTCACATTTTTCAATTTCAGTAATGCATGAGAAATAACAGTAAAAATTAATTTTATTTTTGAGGCAATTTATACAAAATAAAAATTTTAAGAGTTTGGATTTTTTTACCATAGTATTATCACGTCGGTATAGTGCTTAGCGATATACTCGTAAATAAGCCTGTCACATGTTTCATTAAAATATATTTTTTTGTTACCTTAGAATAAAATTAATGGACTGTAACTTCAGATTTCCGAGGTAAGAAAACTCTAATGTATCATGTTATATTTATCTCGTTACGCTTGGCTTATTGGTAATAATTTTAAGTATTTAGTACAGCCTTTTTATACGTATTATATTGATGGAAATTTTTAAAACACAAAAATAAGGTAAGGTTGAATGACTTCTGGCAGTTAATATCTGATTTCTAATTGGGGTAAGCTAGACGGTCCATTTATCCTAACTTAAATGAATATTTGAAGTCTGATTCATTTTTCTCAATATTCTAATGGCAGTTGTGTTACAGAAACAATAGAATTTAACACATGGCCTCAATATATCTCCATATAATTTACTAGCCGTATAAGCCAATACAACTCAGTCTATAAACTTCTCTAATAAATACATTGACGTGTGTCAAAACGAGGTCAGCCTAAAAAAACCTATTATTAACTTGTCTGTCGTGATAATAGAGTTCCAAAACTTTGATTGGTAACCATCTTGAACTATAATCGATTATTAACGAATTTTGCGATACACGCGTTATTGATAGCTAAGATATATACATCTAAGTATCTTCGTCTATATATATCTATATATAATGTAAATGTTGTATGAAGACTATTAGGACTTTTACATTTAATTTGGCAATAGCTGCGGGTTTCAGTCTAAAAATTAAAATTAAATTTCTGGAATGAATTAAATAAATTGATCAGAATGTTATTTTAATAAGTTAACTTATGATACGAGTGCTCTGCTCCAAAATTTCGAATTATAAAACTATGGTATATGAAATAAATTAACAGATTTATATTAGTTAGTTATTCCAGTAGCCTGTACTTAGGCTACTGGAAAATTGTCAATGATAATTGCCAGACAGGTATGGCCTGCTGCAGGACCTCGTCTCCGTAGCAATCCTTACCGGACTATCCTCAACACTCTATCTAGTGCTGGCTGACGGGCACCCCTCGCGGTCCCCGCCCTGGAACTCGACGTAGCTAAGCACAGGAGGGTACACAGAATGAGATCGGGGAGTAGCTAACAAGCTGGCAGTTCTGTGGAACCCATCGGCAAGGGCTTGACCTCGTTAGAGATGCCCCTCCCACCGGACTGGCACCCGGAAATACCATCAGGCCCACGGGCTCAACTACAGGTCAACGTAAAGTCACTACGAGATCCCTCCCCAAAGAG
This sequence comes from Hypercompe scribonia, assembly GCA_949316085.1. Taxonomy (NCBI): domain Eukaryota; kingdom Metazoa; phylum Arthropoda; class Insecta; order Lepidoptera; family Erebidae; genus Hypercompe; species Hypercompe scribonia. The sequence goes on along the minus strand of OX438981.1, from coordinate 7,816,767 downwards.
GTCTACGAGAAGAACCACAAGAGAAAAGCACTTATTAGTGAAAATAAAATTGACCAGTCTACCAAGACTAAGAACCTTTAGGGCCTAGAGCTTTTTTACTATTGCTCTGTATTTTCTAAATGTAAGTTGAACATTACTTATCTCCATAAAGAATTGTTGGGTAAAAGTTTAACGAAAATGTTGTTTCACAAATTATAGTAAATTATAAAAATTCGCCTACTACTAAATTACTTTAATGTATTGTCGGATAGATTCCTGTTAACACTGCTAACTAATATGCTGTCGTCTCGACTGTCATGAGAAATGGTCGGTGATTAATGTAAGGTTGCCGATCGAAATTGATCAGGTGGTCTGAGGTGACTTGATTCTGATTTCAATTGCCTTAATTCACGTAGGTATACTATAATACTTTTTAGTATCCATAATACACATCAAGAAATTTAATAACATTCTTTTTAATTGAATTATTTGTCGTCGTGAATTATTTGTCGTCGTGAATTATTTGTCGTCGTGAATTATTTGTCGTCGTGAATTATTTGTCGTGTTCGTAAGATTTTTAAAAACATATAGAGAAATAAAGAATCAAATACAGATTATTTTAAGTTTATTTTAATGATACTGAGATGATGAATATGTTGATATGAGACAAAGTAAGAACTGGCTTTCCCTTTCTTTAGGAGGCTCAATGATTCAACTTTTCCTGATGAAAAGCATGAATAGCATTCAGGAGTTGTGGTGGACTAATGGGATGCTTTTCACACCCCGTTTGGCGACGAAAAAACATGACAGTCATTGTGGCAATGTATTGCTTACACATCACTATAACTGTCACCTTTGCATCAATGGGCTTTCAGAAGTAACAAGATAAAAACTTTCACGCCTTGAAGCGGTATGCAACAGTATGTAATTATAATAATCCTTTATTTACTCTACAATAAAAGTAAACTTTTTAACAATTAGTGATGTTTCCTCGTGGAAACCTTGCAAAGCCTTTATAAATTTATTCTTTGAACATTGTGATTTATTAAAAGTTTTATTTATACATTTAAGTCTAATTGCTATGATATTTAAAAGTTAAAAAGTAAATAAAATATCATAGTAAATATTTGTAAATTTACCTGATTTCGAGAGTAAGAACATTTTCAAACTAATTTCAATATTTTATCAAAATATTTACAACATGTATAAAATAATAATGGTAGGTATGTGCCGCGCCGTGTTCAAATTACTTCTAAGTAAAATTAATAATTTTACTTCTTAAATATTCTTCAGTATACCATCATCATTACATTATAACAAAATTTAGTCCAAAGATATCCGAAGTCCAAAGTTTAGACCTAAAACGAAGTCAGCTCACATAAATATGCAAAATGAACACAAATAAAAACTAACACAACTCAGCCTAATTAATTCAATCTCCACTCCAAACCACCCACAGCACATTATATGGTAAAAGCTTCTGCGATGAGTTGGCTTATTTCTTTATAATTATAAGTAAATACTTATATCAACAAGTTTCCGCATCGTTGGACTAATACGCTGATGGAATGAAATAAAATTAGTTTGGCATACGATCCTCGATGATGTTCAAACATTTTGGTTTAAGTAAATATTTGGACCTAAACAACGTAAATTCCTAACGTAATTACGTTTTAATCTAAACGAAAAGAATTTACATTTAAATTTTGTAATCTTTGTCAAAGATTTTTTGACGCAGAAAGTAGACTAATTTTTTTTTGTAAGGTAAATAAATTTCTTTTCTTTTCTTTTACGCTACAGATCATTGACAGGTAACATATTAAATTTTAAATGATAACGATTGAAGACCACACAGTCATAATAGTTTCAAAGTAGAGGACTAAGTTCTTTTTGTTCTGTCTATTTTCAGTAGAAGAACTGATTACTGATGAACACTATCAACTATAAAAGTAGTAATTTAAACCTGACGACTTCGTATTGCTGTGAAACAGAATTTGTTACTAAAGATTCATATTTCTTTTATTTCTAGACATTGCCCTAAATCGCCATCTCTAATAATACACAACTTTTTTAATAAACACCTCAATATTTATATAAAAAGTAACAACAAAATTAGACCTCGTAAATTATGTGAAATTATACGAAACTGCCGAACAATGTGAAAGTGGGTCGTTCGGCTCATTTTTTAACCTATTTAAACTTTTCAAGTGGCATGTTTTGTAACATCAAAGTACGAGAAACTCAAGTTAAGTAACACAACAACACCACACCCACATCTCTATTAGGGTGAGTTAGATGCGAATTATAAGCGAAATGAGCATTATTTTCCTTAACACAGGCATTTTCCTTATTTCACTTAAAAAGCGGTGGTAGTCGGTAGGTGTAGTACGTGGTTCCAATTTCTCTTACTTTATTAAGGAATCAGTCTAACCTTTATACTATAGCATTTTATACGGCTTCTTGTGCCCCGAGGCCGGCTTAAGTAGGTCTCTTGCAGATTCATTGTGAAAATATTTTGTTTTTCCTTTATTTGTTTAACCTAAGAAGTGTTAGTGAAGATCAACGACCCGAAATGCGACACTACCGCCAGCAGGAAAGGACCTCAACCACTTTGTATGGTCTCCTGGCCTAGACATGGACAATTTATTATTCAAATAACAATATTATTTTTTAGTGGCCTACACCCAATAGAAAACATAATTAATTGAAGTTTAGTGTCAAGTCCGTTACATAATAAAATAAGTTGAAATGAAAAGCAAATACAAAGTTACATCTACAGTATAAGAGAGCGCGCGCGAAGCGAATTGACAGGTGACACAGGCAAGAAACATGATTTACATTAGTCAAGTGTTGCTAGGATTGGAAAAAGGTATTTTTTTCTCGTGTGCGTCATCGTTTTCTTTTATTTTACAATGAGAACATTTTTTTAAGTTTCTTAACTAAAAAAAATGAGAATTCCTATATGCGTGGAAAAAAAATTCCTATATGCGTTTTTATTTTGCTCTGGAATAGGTTACCCTACTGAATTTGACTTTTATCTATGTAACAACACGAATAATTAATTCTACCGTAAATCAAATAAAGATCTTATGCTTATCATTTTTATTTAATGTTATTTTGATGCTACTGGATTGTGAACATAATTTATTAAATAATTACAAACAAGTATTTGTTATTTATATTATTGATAAATCAGCTGTCTCCATATAGGCTAAGATTAGTCGGTGTCTTTTAGGTAGGCCATGGAAACACTCAAAACCACCAGCAAGATACTAAATATGAACTAACATTACGAGTCTAGACTATACTCACATTTACATATACAAAAAAATACTATACTTTCATGCAGAACGAAATAGACAAAAATAAATATACATACGTAAATAATCGTAAAACTGAAATTCAGAATACAACAATAAATGTCTATCACTTTTAAACACAATAAACACAAATTCGAGAGTGAGCAGCATCCATCTCCAGCTTTGCCATTTAAATAACCTAAAAATATGTGGTAAGCTTTTTTACACACTTTTTGTTTCATTAAGGACTTGAATTTATCAATTCTTAATTCTAAAAATTTGTATGGATTTTATTGTAGAATCGCACACCGAAAAGACTTACTGTCTTTTTGTGGTCCAGCCACTGCCAACACGGGTAAGTTTCTCTATTAAAAGATATAATTTTTAAAACGTACAACAACAGCACGCCGGTACCGATTTGAAATTAATTTAAGTTATATTATTTTAAAGTTCCGTTTAATATAATATAATAATAAGACAAAATTGAGCCTAAAATGTATTTTAAACTTAAGTTTTTAAAACAAAAGACGAAATTAAGATAATGTTGTAAAGGATTATTGTTACGCGAGAGAGAATAATAGCTGCTGACAAGACATTGTTAAATGGCTTGAAAGTGTGGTAGAGCGGGATGTCTTTAGAAATATGTGACGTTGATTTATCTCTGTAGTTGTATATTCGTTATTATCACAGGTCTTTCAGCTTGTATTTATATAAAATAAGATTTAACGAAAATCTCACTTCTTTTGAATCAATGAATAAATTTGATACGAAGAATTTGATTTGTTCGTAAGCTGATTGATTGATTTCATCGTCATCATCATCAGCCTATTGCTGTTCACAGCTGGATATAGGCCTCTCCCATTGCACACCACTTTGGTCGATTTTGGGCTTTCCTCGTTCATTTCTTGCCAGCCATCTTCCACAAATTATCACTGTTTTTATTATGGCCAAATTTATTTCAAACCCTATTAAAGCTACTCTTGTTTAATTATTATCTTTCAAATATATTTAAAAGACAGGTTTTAACTCACGAGATATTTGTAGATTTTTGAGTACAACCATTTTTAGTTTATTTTTGTATACATTTTTCTTTACAATGAATGTCCTTATTATGTACAAGCATTATTAATTTTAGAATTTCAGTAACATGCACAGAAACTTAAAAAACGCGAGACACAATCGACCTCAAATTGAAGTGGTCTGAAGTCCAATCCTAATTTATTTTCTCGATGGATAGGGTAACACAACAAATCCTAAATAATGTCCTGTATACGAAAATCTCCAAATAAATTCGTTCAAGTCCATTGGTTTGATCCATTGACCCTACTTTTTAGGGGGATAATACTGCTTATCATGTGACTGGTATGCTATCCGTAAGTATGAGATATTGTTGGATTTAGTGAAACGAGAATAAATACTTTTATTTCAACTTTACGAAATCTTAAAAAAGAAACCTTAAGTGCAATCTAACGCAGATATAAAACTACGGAATAACTAGGCATCAAAAGTGTCTGCGCCAATTACGGTATATACAAATTCCAACATCACTACATCTGTATATCTGTGATTTCGACGTTGGTGGACGTTTAAAGTGTTATAAAGCATATGGTTAATTTTAGAAGTTCATTGCCATCGGTTACTAAAGAAAAATAACTCAAAAGTGTATACGGAAAAAAAATAATGAAAACGATATAATAAAGGGAAATGCTCTCATAGCACTAAAACAACGGTTTTAAATGTTCCACTTGTAGTTTCAGAAGGTGACTTTGTATCCCAAAACAAAAAGAGTGAGTGAGTTTCTTAATCTAGTGCAATTTAATATTATATAATTCATACTTTACTTATTTCGAATTTGAATTAATTTAAATATTTAAATTTAAAAAAAATAATAATGCAAGTCTATTTAACTTATTTTTCTTACGACAGCATTAAATTTTAAGGATTTTTTGCCGAAACTAACTTGCTGTATGTGTATGGTACTATTTGTCTATTTAAACAAGTATTAGTTAGCGAGTATTTGGATTTAGTTGATTGAAGGGTAATAAGGGTGCTTACTGGTTGAAACGTGACCTTAATTGGTAGAGGCTCTGAGTCGTCTATTGTAGGAATCCGCAACTTGACAGCAGATTGATGACCTCAAAACTTTACCAAGCTGTTTTTAGCTAAGGACTACTTAGAAAGGTATTCGAATTGTTTAGAGAAGAAAATTGATTCCGATTGTTTTTTACACAATGTTTTGCGAAACCTGTTAAGTGAACTGGATATTTTGAGTAACCTGCTTTAATTTAGTTTTATTAGCGATGGAATAAACTTGGAAAAAGAAAAGTTGTAAAATGAGAATTGTATAAATTAAAGAAACCTTAAATATTTTTAATTTATGATCAGTAAAATAAGTAATAAGACCGTTAAGTAAAAACATAAAAAAAATCACTTAGTGATGAAGAACTTTGTTTAGATTGTACAAAAAGTATATAACTATAAAAGTGATGCTGGATAGACTGAACACTGATTGTTTTTTTATTGGAGGTTAAAGTGAATTTAAAAATTAGAAAACATTTAATACAGAAGTAAGTAATATCCAACTACCTAAGTAACATTTATTTAAGTCTTTGGTAATTTAACAATATGTATCATCACAATTTAACAGTCTACTGTTGGACGTAGGCATCTCCTTAGCAAGGAAATTTTTGCGTTCTACACCAAGCCATTATAGATTATTATAGACAGTATGTACAAAATGTGATAATCTAGATTTTCGAATAGCAAGATGAAGTGTCCAATTTTTTTCTAATGTTCTTACTCCCTATATATTGTAAACATATACTTCAACAAATGTCTCGTTAGTCTAGCGGTGAGCATATGCGATTGCCGATAAGGTCTCGGATGTGATTCCTGGGTTGGACCAATAAGTTTTATTATGTTTTTCTGAAAAGATTTTTTAACAACAGCCCAGATTGTGGAGGTTAATGTTTCACAACTGTGTATTAGAGAGCACGTTACTGGGAAATCGTTATTGGGAAGTCAGTGAAATCGAATAGATTGATAATTTTGCCTTTTTCACTTGGAATAACCCCCTTGGACTGTCACTCTACCGGGATTTGCGGTCGAGTGGTGTGTCGGAATCAGATCGATTTTTTAATCGATACACCATGTGATTTTTCACACGGTGTATCACTCTCAGGAACTGCTATTATTATCGCTACCTAGACGCTAGCAGAATTCCAAGAGGGAGTTCCGGCTAAGGCGCACGCCACCTCTGTCAGCACGATGCGGTAAACACGTATGGCTCTAATCGTCATATCCTCCGAGGGAGCCAGAAAGAGCCATATTTCTGGCAGTCAGAGCCGCCGCACATGTTGGTGCACACATACAGTGCCATTGACCAAACAACTCCCGTGTACAACTGTCTTGTCGCGACACTGGTTTCACCCTTATTGGGCAAAAGTTGCCCAAGGGCAGAAGCAACACCATCGAAGAGCCGCCTCCCAGCGAGTAAACCAGTACGAAGACCAAATTGACCATGATTTAGGCACCGGGGGGAAGACCACGACAGGGCACCTTTGGCAACTCGTAATCGTAGCGCCGTTTCTTGATAATTCACCTCCAGGCTGTGACCTGTAGAGTTCCATAGGGGCATCGTTTATGTTCCACAAGAACGGTCTGAGAACAGACACCTGTGGAACATCGCACGACATGAGCCATCGTCTCAAACAACTATCTCGGTCCTTCTATATGACGGTACGCTTTCCTAGGTAGTCTGCCACTAGTCAGCTCTTGTACTCTGTTGCTCCGTGCTATAGGAGTGCTTCCCTGATGCAACTAAATGATAATATAGATTATTGAATGTATTGGCGAAATCCAGTGACACCGCTAACAACACGCCCACATAACTCACCACCTCTTTTACCACGATACTCGGACACAATACAGCGTCGACCGTCGAACGCCATGCTTGAAAACCGAAATGGGTGTCCGATGAATCTTAGCCCACCCCGCTGAGATGGCAGACAATGCGGGCAGAGAATACCCTCTCAAACAATTTACCCGCCTCATCCAGCAGCACGATGGGTCTGTAGGACTTCCTTAACAGGATCAGCTTTCCGCTCTTCCAACACTCAGTGAAACGTTCACGTCCAAGATAGTGTCCAGTATTTCTCTGAAGGCCGTCTGCCTCAGAGAAGTACTATAATATATGGTCGATAGTTCAGGCCAGCATTCCGACCTGTATCTCCTCTCTTCCAGGGTGGTGCCAACGAAACGGAACTGTAGAACAGTCGCCCCTACCTTCAAATTCTTAACAGGTGGAACATCATTCTTGTCGAAAGTCTCCATAAGGTGGAGGGGAGTGGGCAAAGCGTGGAATCCTCAGAGGTTAGAATTGAGATCCTCCAGCACCTCCATCATCTTCTCGCACTTAATAGTATACTGACAACTATTTCAACCTTCGAATTCAATAAAATCTTCAGGGTTGCGAAGTTCTGATGTCAATCACTCTGTGGAAAAATTGATATTCTGGTAAAATAGGTTGAATTAGTAGCGGATCCCAAATAATCTTGAGACTAATAAAGGTTAGCAAGATAATATTTGTAAAAATAAGGTACTTTTTATAAAAACTTGGTTGGTCTTCATTGAGACTGGTCACTGTGGCCGAAGTCGGCTAGGAGGACATCATCATCATCAGTAAGCATCAGATCTGCTACTTTAAATCAATTTCAAAAAGGTAGAAGTTCTGTGTTCTACTGTATGTATTTTTTTTATATGTATATTCGTTACGTAACCTAAACTTGAAGATTATTTTTATTTATATTTCTTTAAATAAAAGTTATAATCGAAGACAAACAATTATTTTACGCGTTATACATAATAAATTTATTATTTAAATCAAAATACACCTATTATTATGTTTACAGCTTACATTACTTTTCTTCACATATACCATATAATAAATATTACGATATCTTTCTACTTAACCGCTTTGTAATACAATTTATTAAGCATAATAAAACGAGATTTGAATTATGAAAGTTATGCGAACGATTACGAAGGTTAACAACGAATAAGTTGCTGAAATATCCCGTAGGGCACCAAGTTTTTTGATTTACTATACTTGTTACATCAAGTGAAACGAATGTACCAATAATGTAACTAAATTGTGTTCAATAATTTGATAATTTATTTATGCGGATGATACAATTTTGTTGTATTTTATGCTTCCACAAAAAATATTCAAAAATCGATGACAAAATAATTAGAAAATGAAGAAAAATGAATAAATTACGAAAAATTTATGCGGGGTATTATTTTACGGGTGGATGGGGAAAGATAAAAATATTTTATAAGATCGCACACATAAACGTCAATTGCTGTTGACAGATAATGAAAAACGATAGATTACAGATAGCTAATTTTTCTTGTTTTCATCCCTTTAAATAGGTAGAGCTCAAAGATAAAACAAATTGTTTTTTGTGTATTATAATTTATCAGCCGTCGATCGTCCATCAGCCAGCACCAGGTCAGGTGTTCAGGATGGTCCGGTTGAGATTGCCATGGAGATGAGTTTTCGCGGCAGGCCATGTCTGTCTGGCGGCCGTCGACGATAGAGCACGACCTGCTGAAGATGGCGGACTTGGGAGCCTTCGGCACGCACGAACGTTTATGCTGAGGAGTCTGATGAGGTCATGTCATACAGTCTCTACACACGCAGATCTCTGGAGATCGTCCAATGTCATGAATGCTGTATAGTTTGAAATGTTGTCCAAAGTAGCCTGTGAACGTATAGTAACTACAATTATACTCACTTGACACATTGACACTTGTCCCTTTTGGTGGCGCAATTTAGTGAAATTTTAATTAGGATAGTAGTTAGTTTTACATTTACAACTAGAAACTTTAACACTGGAATAAAATAGACTCAGTCATATTTAAATTCTACGACGTCAATCGTAATTATGATCAAAACCAAGTTTCATTTAATATTTATTTTAAATTACACATTTCTGACATTAAAATAGCTCACGTGTCTAGCTTACCTTTAGTTTGATTGTATCGTTTATATTCCAAGCAACACGTATATATCATAAGTATTATGCGATAATCATATTTAAGGACTAACAGTAAAATAGAAATATATATCATTCGTGGGAGAAAATATTGTTTACTTCTGCTCGTACTAAATAAAAATGTGTTACATATTACGCTACTTTTTTGTTTACGTTATTGTGATATTGTAGCAAGAGTAATATCAATCAATAACATGAACTTTTGCTGTACATAGTCAATGGGCGCAATGGGTGTGTAATGGTTGTTGCCCATGTCTTGCAGTGGACTGCAATAGGTTATTGATATTTGAATATGATGATGTATATAGCAGTTGAAGTATTTTTCATCATAAGATTTCTAAGTCATTCAAGAGGAATTCTGTTATTTTTTTTAAGGTATCAGACGGATTTCTAAAAAGTAACTGCTGCTATCTATGAACGCCTGCAACTCAGGAGACACAAACGCGTTGCCAGCCTTTATTGAAAGTGTTCGCTCATTTCTTGAAGATTTGATAGTCGTATCGATCCGATAATATCATCAACAACATCAACAGTCTTTCATAATCTATTGTTGGGCATAGGCCTCTCCTTAGAAAGAAGGTTTTCGCGTACTATATCACGTTGGCTAGACAAGTGGGAATAGAGTTTGTATCAAGTTTTTTTTCTTTTCAGAGCACACTTGTCCCGCATAATATATGTCCTTGTTTGTAATATGTCCCTTTATTCGCCTTTTACGACACGTGTGGGGTGAATATGGGGGTTCACATTTTGTATTCGTAATCCCACACCACTTCACCACACGGAATATAATCGATAATACTGCAAACCATGACTTATTTAACAGATTGGTCGGTGATGTCTAAAAACACCCTGTCAGCTTTCTATGAAAGGCATTCTGATTGAAAGTATGTTGTGTATTGATCATATTATATTTTAAAATATACATATTACGTTAAAATATTAAGTAGTTTTCATTAAAAATATTAGTTAATTATATTTCGTTCATATTTTGTACTTAATATGCTGTGAAGTTAGCTACGGCCCACACAAGTATAATCTAATTATTTATTGTGCAAAACAATCAAAGAAACTTCCTATTTTCATTTCAGCAGAACTTCCGTAAATGTATAATATATAAATAATCTGGTTGCCACTATATTTTAGAACGACTATAATTAGAAACACAATTTAAACAAAAATAGATCTGTTCCAGTTGGAAGCCTTGTATTTGGGTAAGAGTTGTAATTAGAGATTGTAATCACGTCTAATGAAAGTTTTCTTAGGAAATGTTTACCTTAACTCACACTATCTTTTTGGGTTCAATATACGAATAACCTTTATCTATTTAAATTAATCTGTTCAGGTGGGTAGATAGAGTTTTAATTATATCCAGTGTATTTCATATTCGTTTTTCTTCGTAGTAGATGTGAATAAATTTTCTTTTGTTTTAGTCTGGGTCAAATGTCAACGATATTTACAAGATAATACTATTAATGACATTATCAATGATTCTAAATTTTGCGAACAAATAACTTATATGTATATGCAAACATCAGATGTTCCCCAGCGATAGACTATAAATAGTCATGTAGACTCATGGGAAGTTCCTTTTTTTGCGTTCATGCGTGTTACAAGTCACACGACTTGCAAAACATAAAACGAAAGAAAGGAACTTCCAATGTTCTAAGTACCGGTCAGGCGGATCATGATTATAATAGTACCCTTTACACATAAAATTTAGACCGTCACATCGAGACTGCGTTCCAAACCGTAGATTGATCTGTGCAATTTGGACTGTGGACCAAACTGTCATGGCAATTACGACAAAAATGTGACTAAGGTTTGGACTGCCGATGAATCTCAAATATTTAAGTAAAAGGTAATTGATTTTCAAGAGTTTTAACTACAGTTTGGACTGGCGCTTGGAGTTTTATAAATTTTAAAAGCTTTACCTTAGTGGTAAGATAAATGGTACTCGTTTAGTCATCGTGTGAGTTGGATTTGTTATTGCTGTTGGTTTAAACAACAAAATAGAACAGCAATATGGGTAAAGGAATACAAATGGATATTTAGACATTTGTCAATGCTAAGAGAGTTAAGAGAATATTACACAGAAGATTTGATAAATCTCTTAAGAATAGACAGTGTCAATTTTGCTTGCATGTCCCAATACTAGTCCCAATTAGTATGAACAAATAAACGAACAAACTGCGTGATAACTTCAACGCGCCCAACTGACATTTTTTAATTGGTGTCCACATGTGACAGACGTACGAAACCGTGATATTTGCAAGCGCGTCAACATGCCGGATCGTACTGTCAGCCACACGCTTATACATGTCCGTTTCGGAGTGAGGGATGAAAATGGCACATGCTGTTTCTCGAGTTCGGTACTGTACATATGGAAGGCGCCCATGGCAATCACGGCCTGTAACGTTACTATTCATTGTTCGTTCTCGTTCATTCATTCTTGGTAAGACTGTTTATTGTTCAATTTTAAAATTTCTACTACCTACGGTTCGCAGATGATCCACTACTGAGTGAGAAACTTGATATTCCCTTTCTACTCTCAAAATGAGTGCGTACGCTAAGCGTGTTGGTGTGCCACCCCGGCCTGCTTCTGCTAGGGTGACATATGGCTTCACCTGTCATCCTCAGGCTTGCGCGGAGATCGTTCAGGCACCTGTTTCGGTACCGGGCCCATTCCCAGGCCTGGTGGATCAATAAAGTTCTAAACCTCTCCTGGTTTCGCTCCGCTAACTCCTTTACAAGCATGACTTGTAAAAGGAGATGGCAGAGTTCCATAAAATCTCGCTCCGTGCCGTGGCCACTATCATACTACCGTACGAGAGAATTGTACTATCCCTATATTTGGAGTGTAATTTAACTCCAAAATTAGGTGAAGTAGTCTTTATCAATGAAATTTTCAAGATAAGTTATTTGAAAATTTACAAATTAATATAATTTGAAATGGAATGCCTTCAACATTTCACAAACATGAAATCCGTTAAACCAAACAGAGATAAATGCAGTTTCCTATTCATTTTCAATTCTACTGCAAGTAAAATAGGTACATTGCACTGGTTTTCTAAGAAAGCAATCTGACATAAATTTGCCTTAATATAGATTTTAAAAATACTTAAATATAGAAATCGCTGTCGTGTTTTACTAGTTGAATTGTGATACAGGTACATTAAATAATAAATTGTACATAGAAACACGTCCTTTTAGCTAGAAGTTTTTGTATGAACCATTAAGTTTCATTGAAAAATTCTTGTTGCAGACTAGTAATTTTGAACCGGTGGTTTTGCTCAATTGCATTCATGCGGCTGCAAATTATAAATAGTTAAGCTAATAGGAACTAAATGAGAAATGTCATGTGAGATTTCTGCAAGACAAAGAGAAATAAATCTTTTGAATAAGCTAGACAAACCTGAACTCATGTATTACCAATGAATTTACACTATCATTTCCAGTTGAATTCGTTACACTTCTTACTACCACTAAGTTTATCAATTAGTACTCGGGACTTGGCGACCTGAAATACAGGTGTCCTATAGTTCGTTGATTTCAATCCCTCATAAATATTATTTTTTGTTCTACTTAAGTTATATTAAGCTATAACAATGAATAATTTTAATTGTGTAAGAACACAGATCAGTGTTGTTGTTAGTTGTTTTGTAGGGCATTGTGTGCCATGATAGTTTTATACGTAAACCTAAAAACAATTAAAAAAAAACAAAAAATAGTGTATTGTTTTGGTGTATCGTAGCCAGTATTTAGTGATTTGGTAGTAATGTAACGTGATTGTATAAACAAGAAAGCTCGATTGTGACTTAAAGAAATGGTCCGAGTGACGCCAGTGGAGGATCAGAAATATTTAATTCCAATGAATACCCACATTTATTGCGGGGAAATTTGATCTTGGGTCCTTTACGTGAGATGAAATCGCATAAGGGTTGAGGTTAGGATTGGACTGGGTTATCAAGTTTATACGCGATATTTATGGGTTTCATGGTCGTATTACGAACAAAAAGTATTTTTTTTATTCACTGAAGTTGACATAGTCAGTGCTTCGTCAGTTTGGATTGAGATTTATGTACGTTCATACTGTTTATATATTTTTGAAGTCAATGTACATAACGTTACGTAGAATATTAACTTTCATTTTAATAGACGTTTACACCCATTACAATCATTAATGGTATGTACGACCAGGTAGTATTGGAATAAAGATAGAACTTAATATTCCAAAAGTTGGCAGATTATAACATATAACTAACTAGTCCTAGTAATGAACTGGCAATTTTCTAAGTTTTGTGAATTTCTTAATTTGTTGAATTTCTGAATTTAATACTACTACTCGTATCTGTATTATACATTCATTTGTTATATAAAGTTACGCACGTACATCGAACATATTAATTATTTTTCTAAATGAAAAAAAGGCATAGCAAAGACTGGAATGTTAAATCGTCTATTTTTAGGTAGTCAAATACGTGTAATAAAAATAAACAACGAGAGTAAGTTAGTGGATTTTAGTTATTGTGCCTTATATAAATCCATCTCTTCCGCTCCCTATGGAATTCTAACATCAAATAAGATTTGAAATACTTTTACGTTTCTATTTTTCAGCAGCTCTACTATTCTGTTAGTTTTCTTGTTTAGATCGGTACTTTGATGCACATGAGCCTGCTCGACTGAAAAAATACCATGGCTTCTCTAAAAATCACTATTAAGTAATTATTTAGTTGTTTTTTTTACATAATGAGTGCCGTGAGCGAGAACTGGAGATTAATTCTGGAGAGATGTGCACACTAACAGTGGCGATGCACTTGGAATTGTAGGTGTCCACGTGCGGTTAAACCATACCTACATACGTTATTAAAAATGTGTTTAAAATAAGCGTCAAATAACGAAATAAGGTTCTAAATTTTCCAAATGAGTCAGGTTTTATAGTTTTTGCCATATAAAGTACCTTGTAATGAATAACATCACAATGATATTTTAATGAATTGAAATGCTTTTTGTATTGAACGTATTTTCAAGCGATCGATTGCCTATTCTGTTGTTAAATATTCAGCGGTGCTAAGTGGTACATCATTATTTGAATTTCGTTTTCATTTGGCTTGCGTATTTTAGTAGATTACTTAGCAGATTTCTAACTGGCAACATTACTAGAAAGTCAATGCAAGGATGGCGTGTCGTAGTGGTTTAAGCTGCCTTCCTACCACTTTATACTGCATTGAGTATTGTGAGTTCAAACCCCACATGGAACAACTCTGTGTGTGGTCTACAAATTGTTGTGCTAAGTCCGGGTGCTAATAAAATAAACAAGGGTTTTAGCATTGTAAAGGCAAATATAGGATTGCTAAAATGCTTTTCAGAGCAGTGAGACAAATAGTTTGCACTATATTAAATATCTCAATACAAAATTAAATTGTCATTAATCAAATACGTAATCAAAGATTTCGCCGTCTTTATACCACTATATCTCTCTTTAAAATTTCTGGCAGCTAGAGATTATGACGTCTGGGTACGAAATAAGCTTGTGGAAAGTGTCCTCTGGCTTATGATGTCTGGTCAAAGAGAACGGTACTGAATGACCCTAATCCTGATAAATGTGATTCTCATGTTGTTGAGAGCGTGGGCGATCATATAATAAAATGGACGAAAATTTGAAATATAAACCCCAATTCCTCAGCGAGCTGTTAATGTTATTTGTAGCTTGGCTTGATATTATTTAATGGGATCGATCTTTTTAGTAATGAAATATGAAAAAATGATACTCATACGCTACCAGTACGTAGTTAGTTATCCGGTCTTTAATTTAGAACTGGTTTTAGTTTAACTGATATCTATCTAATTATAAGTAACCAGTTAATTATAACCAAATATATTTGTAACATTATTTTTTTAACTTATTGTTAGTATTGTTGTTGTATTATTGTAATTATTATTAATATTATTTGAAATTATTGTATAAATATTAAAATCGGGTCCACAGAGCTGCGAACACTATCATCAAACCACTAGGTTACCTAATCTCTTATTGGTTTACCGTGATCCTGCTAAGGTTTCGATTGTTTAAACACGAAATACTTCATAATGTATTTAGAAATATATAAGTACATTTTACATTTTTGTGGATACCATAGCTCTGTCTAGTTTCGGACGATATCATGTGTGAAATGTCTACGGTTATTGTTATTATCAATGTTGTTATTTCCCAAGTAAGTTTAAAGACAATAACCCACCAATAATTACATTATTCTAGGCATATAAACATGATAATGATGAATTACATCTGGTCTCAGTTTTAACTATTCTTTAGCTGTTTGTGGAAGTTCAGCTTTGTACACACTTTACAGAAATCTTATTAAACGTTTTTGTGACCCCATTAAAATGTTTTTTAGTATCGTAATTTTTTTGGTTTGTAAATTGCTTCTATCAATTTATTTTTGGACGAAACGATTTTAGATTGTCTTTAGTACCGTCGTGTTCGAATTTTTATTTGCAACGAATTGGAAGGTTTTAAATTGAAAACAACAATTTGCCAATATTTTTGATATTGAAGATCCCACCTAGCTAAAGTGATAGATTTGCGTCTTGTCGATTTAGTTAAATAATAGTTTTACGGCTTTTTTACATTAAATATATTTATAAATAAATTTATTTTGAAGTTTATAACAAATTTGGAAAAAACTAATTTAAGTTTTTAATTTAGTCTTCATTCAAAATAAAGTCATTTCTAAATACTTAAAAATTCCATCAATTTTTGTTTCGCTTTCAATATTATTAATTTTATGTCTGTGGAAGGCTTGTAGCAATATTTCTGCATGTCCGCACGGTTAGCCGCAGGTTTAAGCGGTCGCCACTCCGCTCTCTACTGCGCTGAGTGTTGTGAGTTCAAATCTCACATGGGAAAACACTTTATGTGATTCACAAATTGTTGTTGTGAGTCTGGGTGTTCTTTATGTCTGTTTCTGTGTTCTGTATATTTGTAAAGTCTCTACGACACAGGGTTTACTCTCAGTGCGGGTGTTGTCTTTAAAAAAAATTAATTAAGTCATATCTTTTTAATTTTAGACAATTTAATATGTTTTATAGTATTATTTTCTTTTTTACTTTCCTTTTAAGTGACTTGACAGTCTGTCTGTAGACTTTAAGATTAATAACTCTGATATTTACATTCGATATAATTTATGAGCCAGACAATGTAGATATTTATTTATGATTGTTTACATTGGAAGGGATTTTGTTTCAAACAGTCTGAATCATAAATTTACTTCACAGTTAAAATTTATTCACAGTAATAATGATTAAAGTTTGAGCACCTTGTCGTTCAATATACAAAGTAATTAATATTAAAATAGTGCTAAAATTAACCAATTTATGACAGTATAAAAGATACGTTATATTTCTAACTCAACTCAAATACTAGAATATTCATTCATTTTTAAACTTCTTGCACTTTTTGTAAAAAGGTCATGAGGCATTCTCTTTCAGGCGACCTTCAGATGGTGTAGAAATAACATGTCGTAGGTGCAAGGTATTGAGTTTTTTCGTAGTACATAATGATTTGATAAGTAAGAGTTAAAACTACATTAAATCTAATCATATTCTATATTCAAGTGGATATTTTATGATATGTAATATAATAGATGACCACTTCATACACATGTAAGGCTTAATAGCCCGGAATATATATGCATTATACCCATATAGAAACTAGTAAGTTTAGAAGCTTGATATTTATTTTATTTCAAACATTAGAATTTTTCTTCAACAACACATTGAAGAAAACATCTATATAATTCAGTAAATAGTTTCTATGATTTAACGTTTATATACAATATATTCTTTACATCTGTCCAGCAGTGGACTGTCAAAGGCTTACACTCTTTAAAATTTAATTTGATTTATAAAATGCTTTAAATAAATGGAGGATTTTAAATCTATGAAACCACTTTAATTAGATCTGAGGTTCTAAAAGTTATCACAGTAATATATTTTGACATATTTATTTTTAATTTATTTCTCTGCTAGCTTTTGCCCGCGGCTTCGCTCCCGTAGAATTTGGTCTGCCACATTAAGTTTCGTGACAGATCATTTTAAATAAAAATATTTTTTAATAAAAATATATGTAACTTCTAATGCCTCCAAGAACATGTGTACAAAATTTCACGTGAGTAGTTGAATAGTTTTCACGTGAAAGCGTAACAAATAAACTTACATTTGAATTTACAATTACAATATTAGAAGGGATTACCTTACTTTTTTCAGGTAGTAGAGCCACGCTGAGTTCAGTACAAACGGGCCGGCTCTGCTGCGGCAGTGCTACCCTCTCACAGAAGACTAACCTAAAGCGACAGCATCAATGCTGTCGTGTTTCGTGGATATGTACGAGACCGGAGGCCCATTAATGCGGGGGTTACAGTCATCGTGCTAACCGTGTGAGCATTACATTCCTTCTCTGGAAAATGTTAGTCTCAAAGGACGCTATTGAGAACACGATGTTCTCACGAAGTATACCAATAAAATCGTAACTTATATTCTAAAACTTACTATTTGTTGTTTTTACGGCTTTGTTTACTTCGAAATTTTCACATGGCTAGGGCATACAGATGTTTTCCTATCAGACGTTACGTACTTGGCTTACAAATACAATCTTAGTTCGAAATTATTGCATGAACAGATCTTCTCTACATAGTTATTCTATAGGTCTTTTTGAACATCAATGAAGAATAATTCTAACAAATGTTGTGGTCGACTTAGGAAAAATAATCAAGTAGAGACGAACAGAGTAGAGGCCTCTTTCTTAAGGTTCCGTTATCTTAGAGAGAAAGCTTTCGATTACGTATAGGCATGTTTCTAACTTAGCTTTCAAACAGTTAATACTAGAAAGAAGCAAGAGTATGACATTATAATTATTTGCTTTGTAGAACACGGAATGTTTTCATTATTTTTTTTTACCTGCCATATTTACTCTATTCTGTAATGTGACTACAAAATTTTAAAGTTGAAATTACTTTTTTTGGCTAGGGCCAAGTATCGACCTTACCTCTTAAGAACGTATATGAGATTAAAAAATCAGAACAAATACCATTTTGGTGTGTATGCAGTGAAAACTACTTAGATATAGTTGGTAGTTATTTAAAACAGATAGTAATGGCAATAACCTACGTACAATACATTTGTTACAACAGTCAAAATATTTTTTTTTAAAAAAAAACAATTAATAATATACCATACAATACACTTGTTACAACAGCCAAAATATTTTTTTTTAAGAAAAGCAATTAATAATGTGAAATAATAAATATTTCAGACACTTAATACACAACGTCATCTAGTTTCGAACTAAGCAGAGTTATAATAACTAGACTGACTGATAGAATACTTATATACTTTTTTTTGTAAATACATACACATTATACATAGAAAACACCCAAACTTTAAAATAAAAATATGTATAATAATACCCAATTTTATAAACTATGAGTATAATACTTACACATACCAGTTTTGAACAACAAGAGTACTTGGAACATTACAGATTTTTTCCCAAAAGGATTATTCCGTGGGATTAAATCACGAAAGCCGTTTAACTGAGTTTCTTTAAAAACTGTACTTGAGGAGAAAAAAAAATATAAAGTGGATGTACTACTCCCTTGTGCTGTGAGTCTTCATCGTCTTATTGCTGTGAAGTTTTAAAATATTCAAGTAAGTTTTACAAGATACATCATCGCATAAGAGCCTTAATGAAGTTACTGTCAATAATAAAAAACATTTATTTCTGAAGCGTGTAGGACTTTTTTTTATTGACTGTATCAAATTATTTATATTGTGAAGAAATACCTGTAGTGTCAAAGTGTGTTAATATTTGTAATTAAAGCAAATGAAATATTGAAATAATTACGACCAAGCGACAGGACTTAAAACTGTAGTAAAATATTATATGTTCAAATATTTTGTTCAATAATTTTCAAAATTGACCAGCTTAGTAAATATTTTCTATAGAACACAACCGCAAAATTAGCTTCAAGATAAGTTTAGAAAATCATAAATTAATAACATTTGTTGAAGCTTTTAGAATGGAAGGTAGTGAAGGACACAGCTCTCAGACATGTACTTGACTTTTCACTTAGTGTGTCGGGTTACCAGAATCCAACTTGCCAGTGCACTTGCACACTGCACGACTCCAGAGTTACAGATTCTGCGGTCGGCAGTTTTCGCTTACCATAAGGTGATACGTCTGTTATTTTGCTCCCTCCCTAAAAAAGAGCGCTCTTTCTTAGCTTCTGACCCTTTCTCTGTAATTCCTTCCATAAATTACAAGTTACAAGAAAAATGTAACATATCAATAATCCAACATCCATGTAGCCTATACATTACCTTGTATCAAAGTGCGATTCACCGAGATCTGTGAGTTATTGACTTTTGGATCTCTAACTATGTTTGAGTACCATTTCGAGCTTGTTGCATGTTTGAAGTTAGCCATCAATAGCAGTGATAAGAATACTTTATTATCCTCACTTTTCAATTTATATAAATGGCTACATCGTAATATGTTTTCAAACGAAAATTTTAAACTTAGAATTATAAAAGCCCTTTCAAGCATTTGAAATAATCCCTAAGAATATGTTCTGATTGCTGATTTGAATTTCTATTTCAAATCATAGTATTATATTCATCTGTCTGAAATAAGTACGTCTGGCAGTTTATTTTTACAAATCTTTTATCAATCTCTGTATTCACTAAGTCATCATTTCATTATTTAGATGGTTGCAGTATCTCTACATGAGTAGTAAAAAAATTGAATTTACATAATGTATACCTTTTTTTTAATCCCGTTTTTGGGTTTGATACTCTTAAATGTTAGGTGTAAAAATATTTGTGTGTATAAATGTTAAATAAGGAAATTTCAGTTCATCCTCGATGATTTTCATAGTTCCTATTCATAGATACGTGAGTGGGATACGTCCGGTTGTGTAATTTTTATAAATGAAAAGAGTACAGTCTACTTCTCTCGACTAGTGGAATATCTCTTATTACGATTCTCTGAAATTTATTCCCTATTTTTCCCTATCTTTAAAGCCATTTTTACAATAAAAAGAAGATTGTAATAAGCTTTTCAAAGCTTTTTTTTATCCATGTACCAAAATTTATCCAATACTGTAAGTTAAATATTATCCTATATTAACTTTGATAGTCTAGGCCGCAGTCCCTTTGAAGTTTATTTTCACAATACGAAGTCAAGTGCTTTCCCTGGTTGTATGAACACAAATTTTTATTTGAGTATACTGTGTTTTAAGTAAGTATGTTGTGCTGTGAAATATTGTTTTGTAATAAATAAACAGACAATAAATCAGGAAATAAAAAAAGGAACCAATTTTTGCTTCAGTCGATTATAGAGTAGTTTCTAAATATTAAAATATTTGCAACGTACAATATTGAACCTTTAATAAATTTATTATAAGTTTAAATTTTACACATATAGTTGACAACAATAGAGCATGATAATCTATTTTGCTTGTTATTTTGTGGTATAATTAAGCTGTGGCTGAGCAAGATAAATGGCGTGTTGCGTATGACGACCGACCAGTACGGGCGACGGGTCGGACATCTTCCACACAATAGCATCGTGCGTGACTTGCTAAGATTACAATACTGTAATGTTATTTTTATTTCTCATATATATCTTTTTAGAAACCTTTTTTTCTGTTATTTATTGCGATACATTATGTTCGTCGAAAATGGATTGAGATTATTGTTGTTATTTCTTTTAGGTCCCAGAGGTGGGATTACAGTTTAAAGGGAAAAATACAAGCTTATTGAAAATTGATAAATATAGCAGTAGGAATTATGGTGGATTTTCGTTCGTTTCGTTTAACACATATATGTATTTTGTAGAGCCATTTATTGGCTAAATCCTGTTACGCTTTTGTTGGTGATTCCCTTCGTGAACTTGCATGGATAGTAAAAGGCGTTTATTGCTTTTATTTTTGTATCGTGTATTGGAAAAAGCTTGCTGAAACAGAGCTACACACAAAGAAGGGAAGAAAGGGATCAAAAAGGTCAGAGATCCTCTAAAAAGGGTGAAAATTATCTGTTGACTAAGCATCGTCGCAAAGTTAAGAAACTCAGAGACATTGACCGAAGGGATATAAACCTACGTTATTTTAACCACCATATTGTGCATTTCATTCTTAGGTAAGTCATCCAGGCTGCCTAACTTAGACAAATGTATTTATAATATTGACAATTTCTTTAAGAGTATGCCTTTTTTTTTTTTTTTTTTTTATCGTGTGGAAACCCCCTCGAGCCGTCACCCCACCGGGGTTTACGGCAGGGTGGTGTGTCGGAATCGGACCGACTAAAACCACACGGTATGCCACTCTGCGCCTGACATAGGAGGGATCCGAGAACAGCTGCTATTACGTCATCCAAATCCCTCCTAGCGCCTGCCCGCTCCCGCGGGCACCTTCTACGGATAACCTCTCCATTTAGGCGACGTACGGCACACGTGGACGTCGCCTCCTCGCGGCTGGCCACTATAGCGGATGGAGGGGAAAACCCGTCCCGTCCACCCGCGGCCACACTCAAGGCGGCATGAGGCGCTGGTATACACGCCTCCGCCGCCCGGCTCGCCGGCGGCGAATTGGGTACGAGTGGATATCGTCCTCCCGGGCCTTCTCCGCCGCCTCCTTCCGCGAAATTACGTCTTCGCAGAAGGTTGCGACCGCGGTAAAACAACTGTCGCTACCGGCCATGGAGCATATGACGGCCGGTAGCGAGAGATCACCTCCAATAATTGCAGTGAGGACCCCACGCTGCGCCGCCCAAGCGGAACAAACTGCTAGCGTGTGCTGAGCCGAGTCCTCACTGCAGTCGCAGTGATGACAGGCGGGACTCAATTCCCTCCTGACGACCGAGTGCAGATACTTCCCGAAGCAACCGTGCCCGGAAAGGACCTGCGTCAGTCGGAAGGAAAGGGTCCCGTGCTGCCGCCCTGCCCACTCGGCGATGACCGGCTGGAGAGCCTCCACGGCGGCAAAACCAGCACATGGAGCCTCCAGCCGGGACGACCAACGAGCCATCGTGGCTCGACGAGCGGCCTCTCGCCACTCTCGTATCTCTTCGGGCGGGGGACGTATGCCGCTACCCGCCCGGAAATCAGCCGTTCGCCGATAAACTTCGGCGAGCACTTCCGCCTCCAAATCCCACGGGGGACTTCCAGCCAAGGCACACGCCGCCTCCGTTGATATGGTGCGGTAACCGCGTATGGCTCTAACCGCTAATATCCTCTGAGGGCGCCAGAGACGAGCCCTATTCTGGGCGGTCAGAGCCGCCGCCCACACCGGTGCACCATACAGTGCCATTGACCGGACAACCCCCGTGTATAGCCGTCTCGTCGCGATGCTGGCTCCACCCAAATTGGGCAAAATTCGCCCCAGGGCAGAAGCAGCGCCGACCAGCTTTGGAGAAAGTTGCCGGAAGTGCTCGTCGAAGAGCCACCTGCCGTCGAGGATCAGGCCCAGATATTTCATCTGGGCCCGAATCGGTACGAGGACCGAATTGACTACGATGGAGGCGCCGGAGGGTGGACCACGACGGGGCCCATGGAACAAAAGGGCCTCCGTCTTATCCAGGGCCACCCGCAAACCCAGCGCCTCAATACGCGCGACCACTAGAGAGACACCCATGGTGGCCAGGCGTGCCGCCTCTTGGAAGTTCATCCCCCGGGCTGTAACCAATGTGTCATCTGCGTAACAAATTACGCCCAATCCAGGGGGAAGACGGCCTCGAAGGGCCCAGTCGTATCCCATATTCCACAGAAGTGGTCCGAGGACAGACCCCTGTGGAACACCGCACGACATGGGCCGCCGCCTCAGAACACCGTCTCGGTCCTCGTACATGACGGTACGCTCCTCTAAATAGTCTGCCACAATCCGCCTCAGGTACTCTGGCACCCCATGGTAGTGGAGTGCTTCCCTGATGCAGCTAAATGGCAGACTATTAAATGCGTTGGCGATGTCTAATGACACCGCCAACAGCACGCCGCCACAACTCACCGCCTCTTCGGTGACGGCCCTCAGGCGCAGCACGGCATCGACTGTCGAACGCCCCGCCCGAAATCCAAATTGGGCGTCCGACAGATTGGGGCCCACTTCGCAGAGGTGCCGGACGATGCGGGCAGAGAGTATCCTCTCAAACAGTTTACCCGCCTCGTCCAGCAACACGATGGGCCTATAGGCCGCTACTGATTCGGCTGGTCGTCCCGGCTTCCTCAATAGGACCAGCTTCCCGCTTTTCCAGCACTCAGGGAAGCATCCGGACGCCAAGCTAGCGTCCAGGACCTCCCTGAGGCGGTCCGACATGTGTTCGAGGGCTCGGGCCAGCACACGGGGAGATATACCGTCCGGCCCGGGGGCGGTGTTCTTAGAGCGGATCCGTAGAACAACCGCCCCTACCTCTGATTCCCTGATGAGCGGAACATTCCGCTCGTTCACCTCGTCGTCTTCGACCATGAAGGCCATCGACGGGAATGTGTGTTCCGCCCGCTGCGGGAAAAGGCCCTCGACCACTTCCTGCAGGAAGCTGGGCTGGAGTGTCTCTGTAAGGGGGGGGCCCGACGTGCGGAGCTTTTGTCGCACCGCACGATAAGGGCGACCCCAGGGGTCACGATCGAGACCCTCCAGCATCTCCTTTCGTTTCACATCTTTGGCGCGGCTAATGGCCAGCTTCAGAGTTTTCCGCGCCTCTCGGTACTCCTCATGAAGCTGGTTCTCCCCGCTATCTTCGCGGTGACGTCGTCGACTGCGGGTGTAGGACCTCCGGGCACGAGTGCAGGCCGCACGGAGGTCCGCCAACTCTTGGGACCACCAGTAAACCTCCTTCCGTGGAGGCCGACGACCTCGGATACGGGGCATGGCCGCATCGCAGATCTGCGTAATCGCATCACGAAAGCGACCAGCCCCCATGTCGACCTCCTCGGTCGGGGCCTGCGGAGACAGCCAAGAATGAATTATGGCTGCCTCCTCTAGTAGGTCCCTATTCAGCTTCGAAAAAGCCCACCGCGGAAAGCGAGAAGAACGCCGCGCCGCGTGACCCCTACTGGGGTCCTGGGTTCGGGAGAGCTCAAATCGGATGTAGAGGTGATCCGAGAGCGTCTCAACCTCTTCCAGGACACGCCAGTTCCTTACTCGTGCGGCGAGGGCAGGGGTAGCGAACGAAAGGTCCACTATCGACCCCCCCTGCTGTCGCACGCACGTGTTGGTGGAGCCTCTGTTCAGCAAGCAGAGGCCCACTGAGGCCGCCCACTCCTCTACCGCTTCGCCTCTAGCGTCCGTCCTGGGGGAGCCCCACGCAATGGATTTTGCGTTGAAGTCCCCCAGCACTAGGATGTGCCCAGACGTTAGTCGCCGCATCGAGGTCTCTAAGCTGTTGAGGAAACCCTCGAAGTCGCTGAAACTCCGGTTGGGGGAGAAGTATACACCGTATACGGTGATCCCCCCCCACTCAGCAGCAACATATCCAGTGCCCTTGTCTCTTAGCAACAAGGGCGGGGAATGAGCCGCTGTGGAGCCGACGACTGCCACAGAGCCGTCCCGGTCACCCAACCAGTTTGGACGGGGAGGAACATAATAAGGCTCCGCGGCTACAGCAACGCCGATCGACCACTGTGCCATGGTTTGCAGGAAGAGGTCTTGCGCCGCGGCACAGTGGTTCAGGTTCGTCTGAACAAGGAGGTTGGAGACTTGGTCCATTATTGGACCGTCTCTACAACCCCCTCCATGGGCGACGCCTTCGACGCAGGAACGACGTCAGAGGTAGCCTGGGCCGATTGGCTACACCCCGACGTTAGCCGAGAATTGAGGGGAGGCTTGCAACCTCCCTGGCCCATTTGATGATTGGCGGGCTTGTTACCCGCCACACATACCGGGCAGTGAAGGGCGGCAGAACATTCTGCCGCTTTGTGCCCCGGTCGACCGCAACGGAAACATAATCCGCTACAGTCAAAATAACTGTTGCACTTGATGCGAGTGTGTCCCGTAGCCAGGCATTTGAAACACCTCATCGGTCTCGCCGCTAAAACCGTGACTCTAGCGTTCACGAAACCGATGAGGATCTTGCCAATTTCGCCCAGACTTTTGACTGACGCTACAGGACAGCTAACCCATACCGCACCAAGGCCTCCCAGACCGGGGCGAATGGTGCCGATCTTGATGTTGTCTGCGTTGCATCCGGTCTTCTCCCGAATCGCTTCGCGGACGTCCTCGGCCGTCACCGAATCGTCCAGGCCTGAAATGCGCAGCTCCGCGCATTTAGTAGGCCTGGTGATCTTGACACCATCCGTGGTTGCCAATATTCCGCGCAACTTCTCGGCAAATTTGTCTGCCGTCTCTGCCCCTTCAGTTCCAGGGAACTCAAGAATTCGAGCTCCCGTCTGGGCAAGACGCAATTTGACACCTACCGTTCCGAAATCTTTTGACAGACTATCCCGTGCCTTCTTAAAGACGGCTGCGTAGGACACTCCACCGTTAGCCGCTTCCGGTGACAAAGTTACAACCACAGCCGCTGTCTTAGGGGTCCGCAGTTTCCCAGAATTCTTCTTGGTGGACTCTGCAACCGCGGGCTGAAGTGTAGGTCTTACTCCCCTCGCAGATTTTTTAGCCGAAGAAAAGGGATGAGTATTAGGTGATGGAGTGGGCAGCGGAGGAAATTCCGCCCCTGTTTTTGCCAAGGTCTTAGGTGGCGGTCTAATCTTCTTTCCAGCGGCCTTGGTTGCTGGTGTCGCCTTCGGTGTAACTGCTGATTGGGACGTCACCGTGGCATACGTCACGCGGCCACCCGTAGCTGGGAGTGGAGTCGGCACTGCGGTTTTCTTCGGCTTATCTGCTGCGAGTGGTGGCCGAACTATGGGAGCAGGAGGTAGCCTCGCCTCCAGGCCAGCGAGACGCCCATCCATCATACGCCAGACTGCGTCAGTATTTTGGCGTAGCTGAGCATCGGGGACGCCACCGAGAGACGAAGTAGGGGCGGGTTGCCGTGGAGCAGAGTTCTGTCGCTCAGAACAGTCCGCCCGCTCCCTAAATTGAGCGAACTGAGCACTAAGTTCTGCAACCTGTCCTGTCAATCGTTTGTTAGCTGTCTGGAGGCGAGCCACGTCCCCAGTGATGGTCTCAACGACCCCAGCGATAGCCAAAGCAGAGTCCTTCAGAGCTCTTACAAAAGAGCTCTTCAGATTTCTGGATTTGGTAGCCACCTTCTCGATTATGGCCACCGCTAGCTTTGCTCTCTCCTGCAAAGAAGCCGGTGTTTGAGGGCTTGAAACTTTATCCATCGGCTCCCGGATCTTCTGCAGGAGATCCGCAATCTCTTCTTCTGCTGCACTTTCGCCCTCCACCCTGACCCGTCTATAGGCTTCTGCCTTCGAGAAGACAGAACCTGAAGGGGTAGAAATGGTCGTGCGTGACCTGCCTCTGCGGCTGCTTCCCACTTTAGGAGGTAGCATCTCTTGAGACGTGTCACTCTCCTCGTCCCTGGAGCGTCCGCGTTTTCTGCTCTCGCAGATCTCCACTTCTGTGGACTCCAGTACGTCCATAGTTGTGCTTGGGTTACCGTCATCCGACGGATGGGCGGACTTGGAACGCAATCGCTCCGATTTTCTTCTTTGGCTCCCAGCAGCCAAATTGACTTCTGGGAGCCCTACTGAAATAGGAGCCCCAAGTACGGGTTCCTCCTCGTTCGACGAGAAGTCAGTTCCTGGCTTCCCTTTCCTACTCCTCTCTTTTTTGTCGTCTTTGTTGTTTTTATTTAAAATGTTTTCCATAATTAGACCCACGAGTGGGGGAGAACTAAAAGTCGACCCGGGCAGAGATCCCCCAATACCCGGGCAAGCGTAAATTTGTGCCCAACTGAGGGGTCCGCAGGTGCCTCAGCTGAGAGTGTGCTTACGACTGAACTACCCATCAGCCATGCATCCCCTGGCCACACACCAGAACACGGGATTCGGGGTAATTTTTTAAAGAGGTTTTCTTCCTCGCAGTCCAGGCGGTTAAGCCAAGACCCTCGTCCTCGAGTAGAGTTGCGAGACATAACCACGACACTCTTCTCGAGATTGCGATATGACGACGGTGGCAGCAAGATAAGTCTCTTACTACCTGCTCGGTGGTAGTGTGAGTACACACCGAGCCCGTTCGCTTTTCTCCACCGCTGACAGTGGAGAAACTCCAACCCGTGAAAGGGCTCCCGCCTTCGTGATTTTTTACCGAGGTTTTCCTCCTCATTGCTCCGAAGAGCGAAGAGCCAACAGAGAGACCGGCAGATACACCCTCTCTGTTGAACCAAACCTCAACCAATGGCCGAAGATATAAGGCCTCCTCTTCGTGCTAGAATATTAGCCGTTGGCTGAGACGACCTCCTCCAAATAACAGAGGAAGAAACAACGTCATCGCCAACGTTTCCAGGGTGCACCACGTGGAGGTTTTCTAGCCCAGCACCCCTTTAAGAGTATGCCTAGGTTAAACGTTACAAATGTCACATCTCGCTCTACTGTATTATCTTAATAAATTCTATTGTGTCCTCTGAAACTGATAAAATACATTTTCATTTGTGGCGGTTACGTTGTTACTATGATATAAATTTTCATTTGCATTTATCTTTAATAGTATGACCTTTATGACAAGACAATACTGACCTTTATGTTAAATTTCAAAAGAAATTAATATCTGCTAAATTTCTATTTTTCTTGCCCATGCCAAACAAAATGCCCATACATAATATTGAATTGAAATTATGTTGAAAACAGTGTAGGCCACTTTGAAAATTTTGAAAATAAATATGATTGGATTGGACAATGTTTGGACACATTAACTTTTGAAGAAGAGTTAGCAATAAGAACGAATTTTATGGTTTGCCGTTATACGATATGTCATTGATATACGAAATCTCGTCTACTATTTTTTAAAACTTTCGAAGCTTAAAAATTGAACGAATTTCTTTAAAAAATTTTGACTGTATAAAATTTATAGAACTACTTACCCCTTTTTGCATTATTAATTGTTATGACTTTTCTTTGCGTACATGAGCTATTTGCGGCCACAGTTTGTTATCAATTATTTTTGTAATGTCCATGTTGTGGTCTTTTATAATTGAGGAAGCAAAAGGTGTCATTTTTTATTTACTATTAAAATAACATACAAGATGTTTTTTCTTAGCCTATTGAACATTCAAACAATTTGAAATAAAAGAAATAAAACATAATGTTACGAAATGTCAGGCTCCAGAGGAATTTACTGAGATTCTTTTGAGTTCTGAATTTTAACCCAACTTAATTATATTTTTTTCTTTACAAAAGACAACGCTCACTTAAGGAATATATCCTGTGTCGCGGGGGACTTTACAAACATACAAGAAACGGACACAAAGAACACTTAGACTCAGAACAATAATTTGTGAATCATACAAAGTGTGGACTACACTTTGTGTGGGGTTTGAACCCACAACACTCGGTGCAGTAGAGAGCGGTGTGGCCACCGTTTAAACCACTACGCCATCTTAGTGTACATATAATAGTATATTGAGTTGATAGAAATATGTCAAAGTCTTAAGCTTAATTATATAAGTTATTTTATCGTATTCAGAAATATTTCCTTTCTAAAATTGTTTTGTGTCTTAACATCTAAATATAAATAAATTCAATTACATTTAAAATCAAAATTGCCAGCAAACATAAATTGTTTCCTAACTTCTTAAATTAAAAGTCAATCATGTGAGTTTGTTCGCAGTGTTGTAAAATATTTGTGCGCCTGACATACATTGTGCTGTAGGACTTGAGAAAAGCTGTATGTGGCAAGATGCCTTCAAAATCATTTGTATAAACTTTGATGAAAATTTAATTGCTTTAAATGTTTTGGGTGCTCAGTATAATATATTGTATTTGTATTAAAACGTTCTAAAATTACTGGGCAAGTCTAGCGTCAGTTACTGTATTATTGCGTTGTCACACTGATATTTTATAGGTTAAAGTTGTATGTTTGCTACTTCTTCACGCTCAAATGATTTGAACAATTTTGACACAATTTAGTGTACGTAGGTGAATGACTTTTTATCCCTAGAAATGCAGCGTACCTGTGAAAGGAACAAGGTTTACCGGTAACCATACTTGCATAAAAATTAATTAGTCTATATCTCATTAAATGTCCTTGTCTCTAGATGAGAAATATTTTCAGATATTTAAGACATATTATTTAATGATTTAATTAAAAAAAGAGGACAATATTACCTTATTTTTTTATCTATTGTATATAAAAAGTTCTAAACGTTCTAGTGTATTCGTGTAGGTTGTTTTTGTACATATAATCATTGATCTTCGTAAATTCAATTCTCTTATCAGCTTCAGACTTGTCGTCTCTCAGAGTCGCGTCCCATTTACCATGTGATTGATTACACACTGAATATTATAAAGCATCTGCTCCATTGGACCGACACCGCATACCCTTTCTTCGGGTATGGAATTATAATTACAGGGCGGTATGTCGTCCAAATTGAACGCCTACACTTAGAACCCAGTTCTAATTTAAAGATTGAGCAAATTATCGTTTTAATATACGGATAAAAAGTGCATATTTTAATGTAAGTAGCATTAGAATAGATCATTATCGTCGTTTTATCAGCTGGTTTTGGACGAATGAAACTAGGAGTGAGACGAGACATGGACACCAACCACCTATATATCATATAGACGTAGTTTCATTTTTTTCTCACAATAAGATTTAAACTTTGGACATTTCTTACACCACTTAAAAAGTCCTGTGACATAACGCTACTACGTTTCTACAGAATTAAGGAATGCTAATCTGGTCGTAAATATAGTCCGAGACATTTTTATGTTAATGCTTCAGAAAATCAGTGGGAAAAAAGAGGGTACTAATGTTTGTATTTTTTATCTCTTAGTTGGCTGAAGAATAATTTTATTATATCTGGATTCTAGAGAAATTTGATTTGTGATTGCTTAAGTAACTAAAATGAATTCAAACGTTCAGAAATCTAATTACCGTTTTTGTGCTGAAAGACGTGCTATGAATTTAAAAACCTGATTCCATCATAATATTGAATGTGTTGTTTGATTTGTAGCGTATTCAATGTACGCACTCCTTTTTGTAAGCACTATGTTTGTTATACATATTATATGTATATTTGTTTACATTTTAAATGTTTTTGCAATGTGATTTTATATTGATTTACCTTTGTATAAGGCAGTTCGCAGTTCGTACGCTACGTCGGGTTCTTACCCGACGCTGCAACGCCCAGTCGAGGTAATTCGTCAGCGTCGGCTGAGCTGAGATTTCAGTGCAGTTGTAGTGGTGTCAAAATGGAATCGATTCTCTCCTACCGACCGTGTGCAGATGTTCCGCGAAGCAACTGTACCCGGAAAGTATCTGTTTCGTTTGTTAAAAGGAAAGGGCTGTGTAAAAAAACTTATCAAAACATCTTTATATGTACTAGTTATAATAACAAAGAATTCTTGAGGTAATTTTCATTAGATAAAGTGTCAATGAACTAACCTACAATATTATTCACGTTAAAAATTTACGAACTTTGGGCGTCTATAATAAAACAGGCATTAATTCTAAGGCCCATTGAGTTTACTGACAAGTTAATATCGCCAGCTTTATACAAATATTCTTTTACTTTTCTATTTGATATATTCCTTCCTAACAAATTCTAAGAAGTCAAACAATACCGAAATCAACTAAATAAGAGAAACAATAAGTAACCATCTTTAAGAAGAAAATATGTTCCAAAAAACTAACTTTTATATTTCTTTGGTAAATATTTGACGAAAAATATCTTTTATTCAAACCAATTTTTTCCGCTACATTGAAATCACAATAAGTAGGAGACGTAAATTACTAATAAAGTTTAGGAATTTCTTTTAGAATAGCATATTTTTTTCGCGTAGACATTAAATATTCTTTTTGGTACTTTTAAATGCAACTTTTTTTTGTAATTTGAATCTTTTATGCTTGGTATAAGTTTGATATTATTTTGCATTTACATTATAATTAGAAATTATAGCTTTGTAACAAGTTATCTTCAAAATTTAACATTGGTATTCGTAAGAAACTGACTGTTATTTTGGCAAAAAGTAAATGCCGATAGATATTTCTGTAGCAGAGTTTAAAAGTTAATTTTGAATACTTAATGTTACCCTGCTTAAGTGTGAGATCGTAAGTCTAAGAGATGGTAGAAAAAGAGGAGAAAACAGAAATTGTTTGGCTCTCTGCTATCAAAATTAGACTACGTATCATCTACTTCGGTAGAATGGTACATATTTCTTAGAATCTACGTGAAGCATATTAAAAATATAGGTGTTTTAGGTCAGCATTTACAACATTAGGACACAACTTACCTTATAATTTGCTCTCTAACTATAATTTTAACCGCGTTGACTTGAAAGATAATGTATTTTGGGAGGCAGTTTACATATTTCTTCTGTCAGTTTTCGAATATGGCTAAACTAGTCAGGTGCGTGACTGTTCGTAGGATTAGTAATCACAGGAGAGAATACAATAAAAACTTATAAAAGTATTTACTAAGTTTTGGTCGTAAATCATGTTATAATCTTCCTTCCTGTAATAAAACACAAATCAGATTACAAAGTCATAAAAAGATAAAACAAAAGGGGTAACTTTAAATACACTTCCATCTTTAGTACAAAAGGTAGATGAAATATTTATTAAATGACATCGATTCATTTGAATTTGAATCTGTTATATTAGGCGTGAGTAATATACATCTTCGGAAACAGAAAAAGTATTATGTATGTTGAATAATTGTTTACTATTTTACAGGAATTATACGATCGGTAGCTGTTATCTAACGACGTCTTAGTCTGTACTTAGTCGATGGCAGATAGCGACTTTCAGCCTTTCCTGATTAGTATCATTTAGTAAAAAACGAGAAAGCTTACAGATGCGTCTGGAAATTTCCGTGAGGGTTAAATGTGGCTCCTTCCATATTTCACAATGATAACATCTTAGATGTGCTCAAATTAATTGAGCAATTTACAAATCGTTGGGACGCGCCGTATCAGATTGCTGGTGTCTGTCTTATTGCCTACTCACTTCATGCCTGTTTTAAGCTGTTTTGCATCTTAATAGATGTTTGGGGTGAAGGTCTAATTATTTTTGGCTTTTTACTCCGCCCGTGTGTGTATCACTTATCACGGTAATTAGTAATCTATATATTATTTTGATATATAAGCTATATTATTATAAAGAGTAACAAACATTCATACATTCATTTCCAAAAACTTTCGCATCTATGATGTTTGTAGGATTAGTAGGATAGGATGAATCGGTGTACTTATTATTATTGAGTCCTATGTCCTATGTCTTTGTCTTATAAACTCTTTTAATACAAATTTTAATAGGATTTAATTACAAAAATTAAGTTAAATTTTCTCTTAAATGCCATAAATTTAAAGATCAAAATTAGCCAAATTGGTCGAGCCGTTCCCGAGTTTTGGTAAGATTAACGACCAGTGATTAATTTTTATATGTAAGACTTGCTGAGCTTGCCATTTTGTAAGCATTAATTATGGTATTATTTTGGACATTTTTTTTGTGAAATCAACTTTTTTTTTCTATTTATGCAGCATTTAAACTTTTTCTATGTTTTCACAAATGTTTTTAAATCAAATCAACTAAATGGATCTATCCATTTTCGAGTTTTAGTTAGATTAACCAACAGCAATTCATTTTTAACACGTTTTTTATTATTTTGGGTTGTATCTATGTATGTAACGGAATCTTTGAGCTTAATTTTCACCGGTTTCTAAAAATCTGATCAACTTGAAACTTTGCACACGTCTCAAGGATCGATGACAATGCGATAATTTGATAATAGATTTATGAGTTTTTCATAGACTAAAAAATGAAAAATAAATAATAGTTTAAAAAAACTAAAAGAACACGCTTTTATTGCTAATCGAACTAAAAACTAGAAAATAATCTTTAATGACAAAGAGTCTAATATTACAGCAGTAGAAGATCGAACAATCAATCATAGTGAATCGCCTCAAAATATAATTACAATAAAATTTAAGTTATTAACAGAATAATTCAATTCAGAGTAAAAAGCGTGGGGTGCATTTTACTGCGATTCATAACTATCCTCTCATAGATATTTGCCACTAGAATGATTGTAATATTTAAAATATCGAGCACCCCACGATTTTTACTTTGAATTGAATTATTCTGCTAATAACTTAAATTTTATTATAATTTTATTTTTAGGCGATTCACTATGATTGATTGTTCGATCTTCTACTGCTGTAATATTAGACTCCTTGTCGTTAAAGATTATTTTCTAGTTTTTAGTTCGATTAGCAATAAAAGCGAGTTTTTTTAGTTTTTTTAAACTATTATTTTTTATTTATAAGATATTTCATATGTTACACATGCACCATCTTCTGAATTCCGTAAGACGTAATCTTATACATATTCTCATTCGATATTTCTGTACCTAAACCTATCTGGTAATAGCTTTCAGGCTTGGGTCTGGGCAAAACTTTTTAAATAAATAATCAGCAAAGATAGGGTCACTAGTTACGACATCTGAAAATTAATTCAAATAATTCAAAGTTTATCTAAAGTACAAGTTAGATTAACATATAAATTTGAATACATTCTTAGGAGTCTATAATGTGGTCCTTATTTTATTTTCTTTATTTGTCCATTCGAATGAAAAAAAATCCGAAGTCACGCCATAGATTTTAGCATTCATACTTTCAGTTTCAAAGTTTATTGTTACATATTGTAATTTTTTCACACAATTCGAATTTGAACTGTACACGTATATACATCTTAACTGTCTCGATGGAACAGCCGTAGTGAATGCGACTGTTTTGCTTGAGGTGTCTCGGGCTCGATTCCCGGGTCAGACTAAATGTTTGTATGATCTGTAAATTTTTTTTTGAAGTTTGGGTGTTTTTTAAGTAAAACATGTATGAATTTGCAAAAAAAATCAAATAATTATTCTATCAGTCAGTCTGGTTATCATAGCAGAAGCTCTGCTTAGTTTGAAACTAGATGACGTTGTGTCAAATGTACGAAATATTTATTATTATTATTTATTACTAATACTCTCAATTAGATAATATTCTTCATATTTTAACTGATCTAGTGGTAGTACTATATAGACAGTAACTATGGATTTGATTCTCACCCAGAACAGATAATTGTGTGAGGAGCTCAAACATTTGTAACATTTATTTCGTGTCTGGGTGTAATTAAACTGCCTCTGCGCAGTGGTACCTTATTAAACTGCTGTGCTGAGGTCTTGTAATCAATTCCCGGGTCAGGGCAAAAGTTTGAATGATCCGATACTCTTTTCGGAGTTGGAGTGATTTCACTGTATATGGACATGTAAACAAAGTATGTGTGGAATCTATCAGTCAGGCCAGCTTTTATAGTACAGCTTTGCTTAGTTTGGAACTACATGGCGTTGTGTGTCAGATGTACGAAAGTATTAAAATTTATCTGTAATATATTTGCATTTAGAAATTTATAACTTCTATGTTTCAGTAGTCTGTTGCCCATAGTAAGTGCTCATTCTAATGTGGGACCAAAAGGTCGAGTTTAAGATGTGTTCAGTTATTTAGGAAATTATTATAGAAAAAGAGTGGATTATCATTAAATGTACTTGTCTTGAATCACATTAAAAAAATGTGTCACTTCAAATAAGTATTATATATATTATAAAAAAATAAAACAGTGATAAATGGTCAGTCCTTGACAGCTGTGAACTTTTCTCGGAATGTTTTGAGCAAAGTAAATCATTTAAAATTGAGCGTCTCAAATATGATTTAGAATTTATTTGAGATTGGATATGCATGAATCATATTTTAGTATTAGTTTGCATAAAATACTAAATCATATACTTTGAATGGATGACTGTATTTATACTTTTGGTCGGAACAATTTTGTTGATATTGGTATGCGTTATTATAGAATGGTATACTACTAAAATTATCATTTAATAATTAAAAATAATAATTAAGTTTAAAACTTAAGCTGTAAAAATGCAATCAGTGTCTGCAATGTGATTTTTGTAACGTAAGAAATGAGTTTGTCATAGCTTTAGCTGTCGTCAGACTGTTGACAGGTGCGCGTTGACTGTGTTGAAGTCATCTTGAACTAGCCGGATTTGCAGGAATCTGATGTTACTACCTTTACGTAACCTAAATAAATATTCCACTTATAAAATATTATTAATTTAGCGAATTACTTTGTATGAAATACAAAAAAGGTTGTAAAAAGTTTTCGTGGACTATTTTCCTTCATATGAAAAACATCGAATTCATCCAATCACCTTAAATGTAGATACTGTATATCGGTAAACATTACCACAATTCTTACTCCTCCTACTCATATACGATATAGAGGTAAAAGATATGCTGTTATTATGTATCTTTTCTTTTATACCATCTAGTAGAAAATTAGAAAGCCTACACAGTGGAAAAATAAACAAATTTTCTGCTGTGTGCACACAAAACAAGCATCATAAACTTTATTTGGAGTATCCTTTTGTCTTACCAGTTATTTTAAAACGAATCAAGATCATTAAATATGGTCCACTGATTACCAAGAATTTTTTATATAAATTGTTCATGTAATTTGAAATTGTTTCTTTTCTAAGACTGTAGTAGCATTTGTTTTTACGTCTTTCTTTCATAAAGAAAGTGTGTAAGATGAGACGTCACGATTCGTTTTATTTCCAGGTTAAGTTTGTAGCGACATGATGTTTCATTGAAGTCATGAAACTTCAACTAATAACAATTAGAAAACTTTTTAACATCTCTTAACCCTATGGTGCTAACGAAGCATTATCAACAATTTAACATAAAGAGGGCATCGCACGGGCCCATTTTATATTATACATACATACATATATAAAATCACACCTGTTTATCCAAAGAGGTAAGCAGAAATGTATTAAATGCCCACTTTTCAGCAGTATTTTGGTCCCACATAAGAGGGTAACACTACCCCAGTCGAGCTGCCCTGTTCGTACTGATATCAACCTGGCTCTACGACCTTGTGAATCTGTAGATCGAAAACTAATTTACTTGTGTAAAAAATGGGCAGACCTACTAAACATGCTCATATGAGATATAAATGAGACAAACGAAGAAAGGAAGCACCACTTATCTCAAAATAGAAAATTTACTTCTAGGACCATTTCACTAAGGACTTGTGAGGAGCGCAAAAGTAGGTTTTCGATAAAGTGAACTTGCTATAAAATATAGCTTGGATATAGGTTTTCTTCTAGAATTCTGGTGCCTGATCATTGTTAGATCAAGAGTAATTGTTTACTTTACTGAGTTACAGTTGCACAAAACCAATTACTGTAGCGAAGATCTCCGTCAGAACATCATGAAAAGAGAGATATTTAGGAATAAACTGTTCTAAAGAAATTATGCTTACAAAAAAATTTTTGTTTTCATTTATGACATATTTTCAATACGTATTTAATAATCCCTAAATCAATGTCTTAGTATAGAGTGGAACGTGATATACTGAACATATCTGTATAACACTTTAGAGGGCACAGGCGTGATGTTACATTGTGAGATTGTTTTAACAATTGTATAAATAATGTTGCAGCAACTACGACAGATTTGCTGTCATTTATTGAAGAGTATATGTCTCTGAAGAACTTCGTCACCAAAATGGAAAGAGTCTACTTTGGAATAGTACGGTGTTCTCCTAAACCATCAAATATAGTTTTTTTTTTGTTCATTTTTATATTGATAAATGTAAGAAAAATATTATTTATTAATAATAATAATAAATGGAGAACAACACTTCGCTATCCAGGATGTCGGCAGACTGCGATAAACGACATACTTATAAAGATCGAGTGAGATATATTTCAAGGTGACAGTCTGAGTCCCTTGTGGTTTTGTCTAGCTTTGAACCCTCTCAGCACTCTGTTAGAGGGTTCAGGGTTAGGCTATCGGTTGCAGAAAGATGATCAAGTTATATCTCACCTTCTTTATATGGATGATTTGAAATTACTGGCCTCCACAAAATTACAATTGACGGCGTTATTAAGGGTCACTGAAAACTTTAGTAATTCTATCAAAATGGAATTTGGTGTAGACAAGTGTGCAGTCATGTATGTAAAGAAGGGCGTGATTGTAGAATCTGAAGGAATAGAACTTTCAAATTCAACAAAACTCAGATCTCTGTCTGCCACCGAAACTTACAAGTATCTAGGTTTTTCACAGTCTTTGGGAATACCAGAACCTGGTGTGAAACAAATGTTACAGGAACGCTTCTTTGGCCGCCTAAAAAAAGTACTTAAAAGTCTTTTATCAGGCGGTAACAAGGTGCGAGCCTGTAACAGTTGGGTCATGCCGGTTCTGATGTATTCCTTTGGTGTACTTAGATGGACTCAGATCGAATTAGATGCCCTTGACAGGAGAGTCCGTACATTGCTGACTGCATTCCGTCATGCACCACCCACGTTCATCGGTTATGAGATTGTATATTCCGCGAAAGTTTGGAGGTCGTGGTCTATTAAATATCAAGACTCTACACAATCGCGAGATATACAATCTCAGAGAATATTTTCTACAGACTAATGTGGGAGTGCATCGCAATGTAGTTGCAGTAGATACTGGTTTTACCCCGCTCGCTCTGGCTAAAGAGAATTGGCGCAAACCTGTAGTACTTAGTACTACTGATCGCAAGGAAGTATGGAAGGGTAAAGAACTTCATGGTCGATTTTATCGGGCCCTACACGGGTCTGATATAGACTTTAAAGCGTCGACGTCTTGGCTACGGTTTGGTGACCTCTTCGGAGAAACTGAAGGTTTTGTTTGTGCAATTATGGACGAAGTTATCATGACGAATAACTACCGGAGATATATCCTGAAAGATAGTACGGCTGACATCTGTCGGGCATGCCACCGTCCTGGAGAATCTATTAGGCATATTATTTCTGGTTGTTCTCGTCTTGCTAACGGTGAGTATTTGCACAGGCACAACCAAGTAGCCAGGATCGTACACCAACAACTTGCCCTTAAATACCAACTTATCAATTTCGAAGTACCTTACTACAGGTATGTGCCCGACCCAGTTCTCGAGAACGGTCGTGCTACGTTATATTGGGATCGATCTATTATCACAGATAGGACTATTGTTGCCAATAAGCCTGATATTGTGGTAGTAGATCGATTAGAGCGCTGCGCAATGATTGTCGATATCGCCGTTCCTCATGACGAAAATCTCGTGAAAGTTGAAAAAGAAAAACAATTGAAGTATTTGGATCTGTCTCACGAGATTGCCGACATGTGGAATGTGGATTCGGTGATTATTGTTCCGATAATCATATCTGCTCATGGATTGATAGCGAAGAGCCTCGACCAACACCTTAAGGGGCTCACGTTAGAAGGTTGGATCAAGGGTCTGATGCAGAAGGCAGTCCTCCTTGACATGGCCCGTATTGTGAGGAGGTTCCTGTCTTTGGAGCCCTAACCACCGGTGTCTTGGTCCCTGTACCCGATGTCGGTGGTCTACTACTATTTTTTATATTTTTAAATGTGTATTTTTTGTTTTTTATATATATTTAAAAATGTAACAAATATGTGTATATCACGAAATAAAGAGAATAATAATAATATTGTATTTATTTCTCTCATCACAAAGATAGTTACAATTTGTGGACTACATAAACAGTTTAGTCAGATTACATCATTCCTTTGTGAGAGACTGGTGTCTATGGTAGGAAATCCTGTGTTACAGATCACCAGGCTCACACCTCCCGGACAAAACAAAGTAACAACAGTTGTAGCATATACCAGTTTCCAATTAATAATATAGGTAGACAAGAGAAAATAAATAGAAAATAACAGTAATAACAATAATAAAAAATAAAAATAATAGAATGTAAGTATTAACATTTACGTGTAGGTACGTGAGTGAGTGTAAGTATGTATGTATTTATGTGTGCGTATGCCTGTGTCTGTGTGTAAGTGTGTGCGAGCGGTGCTTAATAATACAGATCAAACAAAATGCTTTGTACATGGATTATATTAACTTTGAGGCACAAGTAGACTTTCTGTGTCATCATAGCTTAGGTTTCGTAGCCATAACATTAATACCGTCTTCAATTTAAATTTGTTAAAGCAGTGTATGCAAAGGATAGCATTAATTTTATTATACAAGTATGGCCCCAAAAAACAAAAGAACCTACGAGATAAAGTCGTTTTATAAATTATATTATCCTGAAAGATTCTATGTTTACGCCGTTTCGTTGCATTAATTAGAGGATCATAGTTGGTAAGTGAGTGGGACTTAGTAATAAGATGGAAAATGAAAAGTTGCCGAACTGTAAGGACATCAAATTTCTTGTACAAGTCTCCCGTGCGATGCAAGGAAGGTAGGCAAAGCGCCACCTTTAAAACTGCCCTTTGAGCACGTTCCAACTTTATCAAAATGCTCTTAGCTGCACCTCCCCAGGATGTGATGCAGTACGTTAGTATTGATTGGCCCAAAGCGAGATACGTTATTTTAAGGATCTTATTATCACAAACATGTCTCAAATTTTTGAAAATATAAATTAGTTTTCTAGTTCTAGAAGTTAACACATTTATGTGAGCTTCAAAGTTTAAATTTTTATCAATAATGATTCCAAGGTATTTAATGGAATCTACCATTTGCAGTTCTTTGCAGGTACATGGAACAGGAGTTGTATATTGATTATTACACAGATGTGCAATGATGGGCTGAGGAGTTTCAAGATTAGATTTTTTAATTTTTTAGTTGGAATGCTATGTACTTGGTCTTATCGGTATTTAAAGATAGGAGATTGCTTTTAAGCCAACAAGTGACTCGATTCATGCCCTCTTGTGCACTCTGATATGTCTCCTCCCAGGAATCACCTCGAAAAATTAGTACGGTGTCGTCTGCAAAGGTGATTATTTTACCGGTGTTAGGTATATCTAATTGGCAAAGATCATTTATGAAAATTAGAAACAAGGTTGGCCCGAGGATACTGCCTTGGGGCACACCAATATCCAAAGGAAGATCATGACTACGTACACTGTCAATCTGTACACACTGTGAGTGATCTGTAAGGTAACTAGTGAAAAATTGTAACTGTACGCCACGAACACCCATCACTTCCAGTTTTTTGAGAAGTAGTGGGACAGAGACTGTGTCAAAAGCCTTGGCCAAATCTAAAAATATGGCTAGTACCTTTTTCTTGTCGTCCAATTTAGTAACTATATAATTTGTAAGCTCATGTACTGCGTCATTTGTAGACCTATTTCTGCGAAAACCGAACTGTGAATTCGAAAGCATCTTTTTTGTTTCCAAGTAGTTAACGAGTCTATTATTGACGATTTTTTCAATGATCTTTGAGAAACCAGGAAGAATAGATATAGGTCTATAATTATTCACAGAGTCTCTGTCGCCACTTTTATAGATAGGATGAACAAGTGCTCGTTTGAATGCCTTTGGAAAGATACCGGACGAGAATGCCAAATTACATATATAGACTAGTGGTTCTATTAAAATACTTTTATACCTTTTAATAAAACTATTGGAAATACCATCTAGTCCAATAGCACAATCATTTTTAAGATTTGATATGATCAACTCCATTTCACAGGCATCTGTGGGATGAAGCACAAAAGACTGTGACTGAGTCAAAGGATGGTACGATTCATCAATATTTGCAGAATTAATTGTCTGCAACTTCCCTCCTATGACTTTTCCGATACTTGTAAAATATTTATTTACCAAGTTAACCGACTCAGTAGGGTTAATGTTGTTCATCAAGTCTAATGCTGGGCTTCGAGTTTGTTTAGTATATGTGATATTTTTAATAACTTTCCAAAGCTGTTTCGTATTGTTTTTAGCGTTATTAATTTCAGATTTCTCGTATTCTCTTTTAACATTTTTAATTAAAGAATTAGTGTAATTGCGATAACGAGTATAGGTCAGCTTATGGATTTCGTTTCTCGGATCTTTTTTTGTCTTTTGATATATCTTCTGTCCCTATTTCTTATACACCGTAATATTCCCTTTGTAATCCACGGTTTTAAGATGTGCTTTCTTACAGAAGTACGCGTGATTTTAGTGCAGATTTCTAATTCTTTCTTTAAGGTGGAAATAAGAAAGGTAACAGTCTCATTAACGTCGCTCATAGAGTATATTGGAGTTAAATCTATCTTATTGAGGGCCTTATCAAGGGAGTCGTAATCAACTTTTTTGACATGCTTTGTAGGTCTATAATTATTGGATAGCATTTTTAGACTCAATATAACGCTGTAGTGGTCAGTAATAGTCGTATGTGAGATAATACATTTTGCAGAAAATTTGGTCTTGAGGATAACATGATCAAGACATGTGTGAGTGTGTGTTGGCATACAATGGGCCGGTAACATACCATGCGCAGCCAAAAGATTCAAGTAGGATTCCGCTCTGGTGTCTTTCGATGTGGCCGCAATGTCAAGATTAATGTCTCCCGTAATAATAATATTTTGAAAAGATGCTAGGCTTGTTAGAATACTATTTAATGATTCTAGGAATTTAGTAACATTTTTTTCACCAGGGCGACGATATACAGCAAGAATAGTAGTGATGTTATCAACTTTTATCATAAGATAATTGGCATCTACGAGGTTTGGTTCTGATATATCATAGCTACTTGAAGATTTGGAATACACCACCACACCTTCATTCCGTGTCTTATTGTTCGATGTAGAAGTATGGTTATAGCCATCTAACTGTGGTATACGATCGTTATTGCATAACCAACATTCCGTTAGTATAATCAAATCCCAGTAAATGTTGAAGCTATGCAGTAATATTTCTAAGTGCGGCATATTACAATTAATACTTCTAATATTTTGAATTATCATATTCAGAGATGAATTGAGTGGATAGAGCATGTTAGTACAGATATTTTCAAAATCACATGTATAACTATCAGCTGTTGTCAAGTTATCTAACTCATTGTTGATCTGAGTGTTATTTGGATCGAACATTTATGTATGCAATTATTAGGTTTACTATTCTTATGTGAACCAAATAAGTCATATATTTAATATTATAATCCAGGGGATAAGTGTTAGTAGTGTAGAAGTATTCTATACCACTTTTTGATGAAGTCAAGATCACTTTAACAGTTTTTATACTAAACGCATTGAACTGTAAACTTGTGTAGTGTAATTTAATATTAATTAGATGTTGATTGATTAAGCAGCCCTTAAATGTGTTTGAGTGTATGTATAGTGCTTTTCGCATAGTTTTTGTAAGTGTTATTTGTAAAAGTTTTATATAAAGAAAGAAATTAATACAACAAATCGGCACAACAAAACACAAACTGTCAGAATGGTCAATATATACCGAGTAGTTCTTATAACAATAACTTAAATAATTTATGTAATAGCAAGATAAAGAAGTAATCGCACGTTCTAGTCATTTCTGCAAACCCATTCTAGTAAAGTCTTTCTCGCAATTTATACGTTTAGCTCGATGGCCTTCCTTTAGTCTGATATAAACTTTGCCGAAAGAAATCCAGCAGCTGGCCTGTTCGTGAGATTTTGTGAATTCCCGGGCCAGGTAAAAAAGACGTCTAGTTTTAGTAGTTAGATTGTCCGTCACATAAACCGGCGAACAATGCCCTCGTATTTTGAGATGACCGGTATTGATCTTTTCACCTTTAGCATGCACTTTATTGAAATTAACCACGGATTTCATCAGATTTTCTTTTTGAGATGTTGTAGTAAATTCCACCACTATGGGTCCTGGTTCCTTCTTAGTTTTAATACGAAAAATGTCTCGAATTTCACCGTCTAAGATCGGGTTGTTCACAGTTTCACCCAGACGCAAAACATGAGTTTTAAGGTCCTGCTTTGTCTCCGGCTTAGCCAAGGGAATGTTACGTATTTCTAAGCTAGATGACTTAAGGCTCCTTTCTAATTGATCCACCTTCAACTCCAAGGAATGTATGTGGTTTTTGTGTAATAAATTTTCCTTTGTGACCGCTTCAAATTTTTGTATTAGGGTATCATACATGGTTGAGAGGAACTCCAAAGTTTTTTGAGTCTCAACGTTTTGTTTCTTAATAGCCTCCATGTCTTGTTTAATACAAAGGAATTCCGCTTCTTGTTTTTTCTGTATAGTACAAAGGAGCTCCCTAATTTCAGCGTTGGCCAAATCACCATGTTTACGCTTCGATCTCCTTGAGATGTTAGAATATTCTTGATCAATATCAGATTGCATTATGTCAGACGCGGTGTCCGATTCTTGTGTAACAATTATTTCATCAGGCGGTATAGACAACTTTAATGCAGATGACGTTGAAGGAGGCGATCGGTTAATTGGCATGGCTTCTTTAAATATTACAATTAAAATACTTGCAGTATAATTCTTAACCAAACGCAATAATTTTAGAATTTCAAGCACTCAGTATTAGAAATTTTACAATTTATTAACAAAAAGTGAAATGATCATTGGGATTTGGAACTTATATGGATTCTGGAACTTATACCGCGCAATTACAGGTGACAAACTCCACGTATTACGCCACTGTATCAGTTAAGGGTAATGTTAGATTAACGCTTCTATATTGTAGTTGCTCAAGTTTATCAAACTACCTGTTGCCTCTGTGGTCCTGGTACTTTTTATATTTTTGCAGAAAGATATGTTTGTCACTCTCACCCAAGTAGGCGGTACCTCACAAGAAGCTTGCGCAAGCGGTGATGGTCGGGTGGGGCGGTCCTTGCAGAAACAGTTGAACAGCAACCTGATCACTACTTATGCACTTCTATTATTTTGGACGATTTTTTAAATTTAATTTCTTTTAAAAGGAAAACATTAAACAAAATTGCGTGAATTTAGGACACGTCCGTTTGTCGCCGAGGTCCGGGGGGAAGGGGGATTAAATACGTTATTATTAAATAGTGTTATTTATTAAATATACATAATTACAGATATCTTTAGAATTACTTTTCAGCTCTCATTCAAATTTAAATGGGACCACATGACGAGCATAAGCGTTTGAATTTAAAAAAAATTATCACAAAAAAGTGCAGATAAATTGAGAACCTTTTCCTATTTTAAAGTCGCTTAAAAATAAGCCAATACAATAAGAATTGTGCTTTCGGTTTGAAAATATGTAGCAACACTATTTGTATTAAAAGTATTGAGTACAACAGCAAGTAATCAAACAAATATATTTTTATCGTTCATATTATTTTGAGACTCACTTTGAGGTTTTAACATAATTAAAAAAAACATACGTAATTGTTTAGTCTTTATCCAAAATAATGACATTTCTAGACACGTAATAATTGCATTAACTCTCATTTCACTTTCAATGTTCTTTATGTCAGAGGAAAGTTTGTAGCAGGAAAGTTTCTAAATAATATTCTCTTAGAGTAGTCTAAGTAGAGAAATATGAAGCATATATATGTATCTCTGCGTCTTGATTCAACAAAGAATTTCTCTCTGCGTTTTTTAAGATTTTCGT
The DNA here is from genome assembly GCA_949316085.1 of Hypercompe scribonia. Classification (NCBI taxonomy): domain Eukaryota; kingdom Metazoa; phylum Arthropoda; class Insecta; order Lepidoptera; family Erebidae; genus Hypercompe; species Hypercompe scribonia. The sequence goes on along the minus strand of OX438981.1, from coordinate 7,771,883 downwards.
ACAATCAGATGTGTGATAAGTGACGGCGGCATTCAACTTATTACGTAAGACACTTTTAAAGGTAGTATTATATAATACCTAGATTTTCCTATGACCAGAACGACATATACTGCAGTACATATAAAATATTTAATTGATACAAAATGATTAGTTTTTTGACCTTATTATTATGATGAACACATGGGAAGGCGTGCCTATTCTAGCACGGAACTTATTTATAGTCTAAGGTGTGGTTGGAATTTTTTCGGCGAATCAGGGCTCGTTATAGTCCAAAATGTTTTCGGAAAAAAATAAATCGGCCAATTTATTTAAATCGTAGATGCGTGTCCTCACATCGGAACATGATAAACGTGACTATTAGTCTGAGTAATGTTTCCATCCATCGGAAATTCGTGAGGTGTACTTTTGCTCCCATTTCTGTCTAAAATGAATTTGGTATAATTTTTTCCAGGTACCGATTTAGGTTTAAATAAATCAATTTTGTCGTTGTCGCTATAGTCGTTTGTCATTGGTTTTTTTGGTCGTTACCGGTACTCGGATGTTACTTATATCCATGTAGAGGTAACTTCGAATCTTTTTGTATAGTTCAACGTTATGGTATTATTATTGAGGAGTTTTATGATAAAAAATTGAGAAATTGTAAGTAAATAATAGTTTGAGTTTTATATGCCTTAAAAGTCTACAAAAAAAGCCATAATCTATCTCGTAGGGCTTCGCCAGCGTTTACAATGCAAGCGCAAAAATGTATTTATTTACATCACCTTAGAAACCTCTAAAATTATCAGTGTTTCTCTCCTATATTACACATATATAAGTTCTTCTTAAATCACTCTATCTATTAAAAAAACCGCATCTAAATCCGTTGCGTAGTTTTAAAGGTCAAAGCATATATAAGGACAGATAGACAGCGGGAAGCGACTTTGTTTATACTGAGTAGTGATGTATATTTTTTAATGTTGTTATTAAGTATTTCAATTCGTCTAGCTTACCAAGTTGTTTTTACAAATTTGCAATTTATATATGTTCACTTTGAATTTCGTGTCGTTTATTAGTAATTTCTTATTTAGAAATTTAATTATGAAGACGCCTACTGCATGCGATTTCTGAACACTTATAGTGTCTTCCCTTCCCATTTCACAGGAACCTTCCAAACTATTCAAAAACTTGCTACTACTCAAGTGTCCTGTTTCAAAGGATGGTATGAGATTCAAAAACATAGAATCTCTAGAACCTAAAACACTAATCAATGTGCAGATGGTAAAATACACGAGGAGAAAATCTAAATCTACTCAGATGTTTGGTGGTCCGGTCACCTCTTCATTACTTGTTTTTATCTATATAGTCAAAAGGTGATCGGACCAGGAGTAAAGTGTTTAAATATCCTGTAGACTGCGTTATACTATATTGACTTCTTAAGAGTGAATTCAAGTTTCTTTGTTTACATCTTATCCAAAATAGTGAGATATTTTTTTTTACAACGTAAGTTCGTAATTAAAAACCAAATAAGCGGTAGAATTGTAACGGCTATAGGTGTCGGAAAAATAAAATAACGTTTTTTGGTAAGTTACTACCGTCACCGATGGACACGCACTTGCAACTTAAGAGAAACAAGTGCGTTAACACCCTTTGTAATACTACTCAGGCGGTAAAGCTCCATTTATACTGAAGTGGTAACTTTCGTATGAATAAAACTTAATTAAAATTAAAAAATATTTTTGAGAGAGCGCCAGAATACTACCGATATAGGTCAAGTAATAACACAAGCTTGTACATTACGAGTAGCTGGTTAGGTTCACAGTTATCTGTTGACAGTTGGTTATAATAACACATTTATCTCTTCTCTTATTATTTTCCTTGCTTTCATTTTATTTGGTAATAAAATAAAAGTGTTACACTGTCCGAACCAGAATCATTGTTTACCCTTTAATGTTTGTTTACATTTTAGGTAACTAATGTTAACGATCCACTAATATTTTAGTGTAGCAATTTAAGCTTTTTATTACATTTATTATATGTCATAAATTTGTGTTTTATCGCATCACTTTGAGGTCAAGACGTCGTAATAACAAGCAAAAAACACAATGTCACCATACTATCATGTGATGCATCTACTTTGCTTACGAAAGTGTTACGAGTACTCCAGCTTAACTCAATATAACATTGAGCTTAGGTTAGAGTTTTTACATATTCCAGTCCTTTTGTTATTATATTTTACACATGTCTATCTAACGCAGGTTTAACTGAATAGAATGTGACTTATTTCGTGTTTTGCCGCAAGTAGTTTCACTCTTGATTGACATTTATCCCTTTTATCTACTTTGTCCTGAATGTTCCTTTGAAATAGACAGAAAGTGTAAATAGACTTTCCATATGTCAGGATAATATAAAACAAAAGAGTACTACACAACTGTTGAAAAGTTGTTACAATTTCATAAGCTTAAATGTCGAACTCAAAGCAGTAATATTTTCATGCCTTATCAATCATGGTCTATGAAAATGGTCTATTGAAACTCAGTATAAACATAAAAAAGGTATAGTAATATGTTTTAGAAAATTTTTGTGTTTGTTTCATAAGACTAGCAAACAAATTCACATTTAAAAATAGAAACATGTAGGTGCACTCACATAACAGAGCGCTTTTTGGAGCTTTATAGACTGACTAGAGGTTCCCTATCATTTTTTTTAGAATATTAGCCTCAGTTTCTATTTACTTTAAAATCATGCAACACAATTACCGTCGTACTAATATTTTAGAAAAAAAAACCCCTTTTAACAATTTTCAAAGTTTTGTGTTCTATTACATATACTATTACACTGGGTGGGCCACGACTTAGTAAACATTTGAAAAAATCGTGTAAAATAAATCATTTGCTATATTATAAAAATTATTTATTTACAAGAAAGTGGATTAGTTGAAGTTTATTTTTTTAAAATTACATCGTCTAAATGATTACCGTTTCGACGTTTGTAGCCTTCTAAGCGAGCACCGAAATTTTCGTATACTCCTCTGTGAAGCGACCGTGAGATCGCCGACATCTCTCGCTGAGTTTTTCTTTTAGTTGACGTAGTGTATTAAATTTATTGATGAAGACACGATTCTTCAAATAACTCCATAAAAAGGAGTCTACTGGGGATAGATATGGACTTCTGGGTGACCATTGGCATGTGCATGGCATGGGCAGGGGCTCATTGGATGTGTGACAAGTGGCTCCATTTTGTTGAAACCATGTGCTATGATTGTAGCCAGCAAATTCCAGTATCATCAGTCCCAAGAACTCCTGTAACATTTTCACATTTTCAGTAGAATTAACAGTAACTGAGTGGCCGGGAGAATCTTCGGCAAAGTAGAGTCCAATGATCCCTTTTGCTGAAATTGCAACCCATACAGTTGGGTGAATGAAGTGGCCTCTCGAGTTTAGCTTTGGAATTTTCACTGCTCCAATAACTGCAATTATGTTTACATGTTTACATGTCCATTGAGGTGAAAATGAGCTTCGTCAGAAAATAAGATGTTGTCAAAATTACTGAATCGTTTTAACATTGTCGTAACGCCGAACAGAAACTGAAACTTGCTGCATGTTCTCTTTTGTCCAAGAAGTCCATGGGCCTCTAGTTTACTTCACATTTAGCGTAGATCCCATCTCTTGGAACTTTTTCACCCATTTCTTTATTAAAGAAGCACTCGGACACTGATTTAATTCGAGTAAATTATTTTAAACGTGAAATAAGCGTCTCACGGTAATAAGCAAACTAAAGCCGTTGGAAACGTTGGTAAATGGAAGGTACCGCCTGTAACTTTTTAAAATAATTTTAGCGCATACGTTCCGTTTTACAACAGAACTATGTGATATGTATCTGTAATATTGTGAAAGTTTAAAAACAATTATACCTATCTTGTAATTGTTCTACATTTTAACCAAATTGCACTCAATCTATATCCAGGGCTAACATTCTACTTCGCAATCGTTGTATTTCGTAAGTAAGACGTTTATATAGACACCTTAATGAGTCTCATGAGTGAAAGACTCCTAGAAAATCGGTCTACCTACTAAAGCTCCAGAAACGCAATAGCGGCTTCTGGAGTCCTCCCTGCCGTGCCTTCCGATTGAGGTACCTCATGCTTCAGGACAGGATGCTTTTGCACCTCTCACTGCTCTACATAATAATAGGCAGAACAGCACCCCACCCCAGACGACACCCTTCGGCCGCACCGGAGTGTCGCTAGTCTTGGATCGTTTGCAGTGGTCACATCGCAGCAAGATTTGACTCCAACGACTCTTAAGCAGCAATTAGGGAGCTAGCGCCAACTAGCGTACCACCTTCGCCACCTCTTTCGAGTGGGGTCGACCCTTTTCCGATTCCACTTTGCCTACTCCTTCTAAAGCATAACATCCTCATAGAAGGAGACTGCAGGTTTTTATCCTTCACCACTCGTCAGAATTGCCGCGTTCAATGCTGACGGTGACAGGTTTCGAACTGTCCGACTAGGACTCGACGCTCGGACTCCCACGCATCGTAGTCCTCCAACGAGAGCTGGGCGTAGTCTCTTTCGGACACATAGTGGTGGTATTGTGCCGGAACCTTCTGTCTTATTCGATTCAGATATTCACCGAAGCACCGGTACCCGGTGAGTATCTGAGTCAATCGATAGCTGACGCAGTCGGTCCTATCTACCCACGCTTCAAAGTTTTCCAGAACGGCTCCGACAGCGTGAGACTAGCTCATGATCTGATCTGGCGCATCCTCTTTATTATTCCGACAGAACGAATTTGGTCGCAGACCATCACGTCCATGTCGGCCAGAATGTCTAAGAGCGGAGGTCGCGTTAGGATCGTCGCCACCTCATAAGAGATTGTGCGGTAGCCCTGCACTATCCGTATGGCCATCAACTGCTGCAGGTTGTTGAGTAGAGCCTGGCAGCAGGTGGCACTCGCCAGATCATAAAACCAGACGAGCGACACACGTCTTTTGCTTCGTTCACATTCACCAACAGCTGCATGCAAGCTCATCAGATACTGGTTTTAATATTATCATATTTACTAATTAAATATTTTAATTGAAAAATATCTACGGGTAATTATTATAATAAGGGTTCTAATTTTACTTTAAAAAGGTTGTAAATTGTTATTAAAATGTTTAGACGACGTTTAATTCATTTTGATTAAGTCTTTTAGAGCAAGTCGCTATTTCATTTAGACAAATCCTATTTACGTGAAATTGGTGCGTAATTTTACGTTGAGTAACATCGCAAAGTTTATGTTTATAGCAACATTGTTCTTAAGATCTGAATAATGTATTTATTTAATCATATTAGACTATAATTTTTACTTTAAAACAAATCTTGAAATTTCTTTTTATATCAAAAATGTGTTTGTAACTTTGTCTGATGCTTTCACGGTTAAACTGCTGTATCATTTTGCATGAAATTTGGTATGGAGATTCTTCAGCTCTTCAGGAGCCACGAGAAAATTTAGTCTTTTACTTAGTTGAAACAATGTTTTTACGTCACCTCTAAAAGGGGCTTTTGGTAATATATATTTGTATATGTAAAAGCAGTAGAATAGAAACAAATATAATTTACAGGACTTTGAAATAACTTACGGAGCTGCAAAGTACAAATGAGTGTGTAGTCTATAAATTTACCGACCGTACTGCACAACAAATTACATTACGAGTTGTCAGTCTGTGCATACAGTACAGTAAATGATATTTATTTCTACAAGTAAATATCTTGCAGATATTTTCACACGTCGGACTTTACAGTTAGAAAGCACCAGTAGTGTTTACTACAGTACTCGTGTTATGTACGTCCCGCACTCCCTATTTACATAACTGGATTAATGACTCTAAAAGCTAGTTGGTATTTCATAAAACAAACAACAGTAGATTTAGTTTCACCTTTCTTTTTATAATATGTAAATATTGTGAAAAATCAATATTAACTTTAATAGACATTATATACTTTATAACAATATTAACTGTACCGTGCTGCGAGTAATAAGTTATTAAAAACTGAAGCGGTCGTGTCAAAATTTAAACTCAATCGGTGCAGAATTTTGTCGAGTTTTTAAAGTGTACATAAACCAACCCAATATCTTTATATCTTAAGATAGTGACTAAAATTTTCATGAATATTATGTAATACTTGTATAATTTCTATTACATACAATAATATTTACTGTGTCTTACTGGTTTGTCAACAAAATATATTATAATTTAGTTATTTTTCGATGATTTTTTATATTGGCTGATAGCTTTTTTATAGCTTCCCTGAATAGTTTTTCTTGTTTATAGGTTTATTGTTTTGTTGTTCGTTCTGTAGATTTGATGTAATCTATAACTTATTGATTAATGATACTATTTTTGGTTAAGTTTCTGTAATTCATAGTGGTAGTATGTTCTATATATATGCGACGTTCTGCTAATAATATTACATGAATATAGTTTGTACTAACACATTCAAAACGTGACTATTACCAATAAAAACAAAAAGAAAACTCATGAAATACTAGAAACAAAGAAATGAAATGTGGTAAATAATATTAGCGGGTCCTAAAATATTTTTGGTAAAAGAAAAACCAATAACACAGAGCCTGGGAAGAGTCATGGAAGGCCTTTTCTAATGTAAGGCCTTCTATTCTAGCAGCTGATCACGTTTAGTGAATTAAATATATGAATCCTTTATGTAAGAAAAAGTAAAATATTATTTATTATTTTTTTTTTCGTAAAATGAATTATACAAGAATATTTTGTTGCCATTCTTATTATGACTAGTAAAGAAAAGTTTTACGTTACAAATTCTGTCTCAAAAGAAAAAGAGTTTCTGTTTCAAAACTGCGCATATAAAATATTCAGTATGTCCTTGTGGTCTAAGACAACTGAATCAATTAAAACAGACGATAGTAAATTTATGGTAGTTACGTATTGCAGTTCTTCAATATGACATAAAAATGCATTAAAACCTGTTGGCCCACTGGCTACCTTGCTTAATGTATTAGAGTAAGATTTTTAGCATGGAAAATATAGAACATTTTGCAAAGTCCACGGATTTCGTCGCACACACACACTACACAAAGTAGTTGTAAGTTAGCCGTTGAAAGCTAAGTAACGGGCGCATGTAAGCCACGTAGATTGTAAATATAAATTGCATTTTGCAATAAAAGTCGAGAAAAGGTCAACTGAAGCAATCTCTAGAAATCTAGGACAAGTTAGTAAAAATAAGTCTGAATAGAACTGACAGTACGTATAAAGTAAACTTTAGTTTCTTTATAATTAATAGTAATAATACTTAAGTTTGTATTGCAATCGGTTTCTTATATGTGGCAGTTATTTTACCTAATGATAGTGAAACACATACTCTTTGGTATTTTAGAACAGTTCAACAAAACTCGACGTTGTGAGTCAACGAGGACACAAAAATAAATGAAAAACAGTAGCAAGTTGCAAGAAACAGGTCTAGGTCAGGATTAAAATGTTATCACGTTTTATCATTATTTAGATAAGCATTCTATGTCAAATATATGTATTATAAAATTATTTTAGTTGTGTTAAATAAATAAAAAATAATATCAAATAAATCGCTGTGGTTATTTGATAGCATGCATAACCTAATACACGAAATTTACATGCATTTACGAGTCCGAGTTAAAGGCTACTTACTGAAAAAGAGTTAACATGGAGAAAGAATCATTCTTAAGTTATTTCTGTAACAAAATTCTCGAGTTGAAATTAAAATCATATTTTTATATATCATATTTTCAAATAAATTAAGATATTTTTCATTTAAGAACAGTACGAGGAACTGTTGTCAGTGTTTATTTTAACGTCCCATCAGCGGTCGGTGTTTTTATGGTATTATATTTTCGTCCACCGGGGATACCTTTATATAAGGCACTTTTTATCAGTATAATCCCGAGTGTAGCCGCGAGCGTTAGCGGCTTAGAACAGGAAAAGAATTTTTGGAGATAATATTATTATTCTTGTGATATCAGCGAGACTTCTTGATACACGAAGCGGTATCTTTCGAGTATAACTTCGTAACGCAAGTAGCAGCAAGAGATTAGTTTATGTGAGCACTAATGCGAATTTGATGTTGCTTATCTCTAGGTTATGTTGATAAATGAAATTAATTTTATATAGAGGAATACATACTTTACAGATTTACTCGGCAAATTAATGATAACGTTTTATTTTAGGAATATTAAAATTATTCTATCAAAGCGTCGACAGAACGTTAAACGAAGTATCTTTATGTGAGGAGCCCACATAAATATACCTCATTTAGCTACAATTATGGTTAAAGGTATTTTACCTACTTGGATTTGGCGTGATACGCTTAATTCTTTCTTTTAAGTGCATTTTTCTTTTATTCTAGCCCGAGCTGACAAATACTACAATTTTATTTAATTTTACATAATTTCGTCAAATTGACGAAAATGCTAGACCGAAGAAACAAACTACTAATCGTCCTAAAAAATTATATTAAATATAACAAAATTATAAGTATAGGTGTACGCTTCTACAACTAAATAATATGATCAAATTAAGGTTTTAGTTGCAAAAGTAGAAAAACCTGTCTTGTAATAATGAAAATCTCCTAAGCAGCATCTATTCCTCACAACTTCTAAATTATATAGCCTAGATTCTTTGTCCAAAAGAGACTCTACCGTGTAAACTAACTTGCAAAACAACAATGTTCAAATAATATTAGCCTATCGTTAACTTTTCATCGTAACTAGATAAGCGAGTCTCAGTATCGCGCCCACACCGCTAATTCCATTGCTTCTGGAAGTATTTGCGCCCACTTGAATGCGATCACAAAACGAGAAGGGGATGACTCCATAGTTTCGTGGACCCAGTTGTTAACTCAATCATACTTGCTTTATTTATAATAGCGTATAACACCAAGTTTTCACTGTAAATTTGGAGATATTTGGCTATCCAGGAATGTAGTTATGTGAACATCAGTAAAAGTGAAGTCATAATTACAATGTTGTAAGTTTTTGATGTTCTTCACGGAATATTTCTGATTGGGTTCAGTTGTTTAACATTTTTATGCATGGAGTGCAAATAGAAGGTCTCTATACATGGTATATCAAAGATCTAATGCGTTGGGCACACCCTGGACAATCACTACAGTCGAAGGTGAGACGATAGGTGTATCTGTAGCAGCGCGTTTTAATCTTCCACAATAGTTTTTGTAAATAAAAGCAATTATTTAAAATAATCAATAATTAAATATACACTTAACTCTTATAACTAAACAAATATTACATACAAAGGTAAAAAAATATCTTAGATTTTTAAAAAAATCAAGGCAGTCGTATAAGGCTGCGCGCGCCTGTGCGATATTATGTGCAGAGACGCAAGTCCACATGCTGACAGATTATCAATTGTTAAGAAAATCTATACGATACATATTGATGTGTCGTATAGATTTTTTTACCATTCTTTAAAAAGTAAACCTACTTTTTGAAGAACGAAAAACAATTGGTTGCCAAGAATTCAACCATGTCGCATTCAATCGATTTTTTAATTACATAATTTATTTAAACTTTTCTCGCTCCCAAGATATTTTGTGATTTTTTTTAGAAAAATATAAGGAATTTTTAATATACATTTCAATTAGGTAGCAGTTACGCCCAAAATTATCCTTCTCCTTTGTTCTAAAATAAACTTTTATATAATAGATAGAAATACTTTTAATATCAGTTTTGGTTTCGAAAATATTTTTGACAGAATTATTACATCACATTACTGCCAGTGTAAATATCCTTCAGGTTTTATTTTAAATAAGGGGAAGCCATGGAAAGATGATTACAAGCTTAAAAAAAATAGGAGACCCATGCTTCGGCACAAGTTCACGGCATACAGAACACCGAAGTCAAGCAATTTTTTGATACTTTTCATAGAGTAAGTAAGGTTATCGAAGTCCTGAGCTTCTAGTCTTGAGTCCCTATAGAAGACTAACATGGTGGTAATGCATTTGTGACTCTTGAGTTGCAAATATCTATGTGATGGGGTTGTTAATTATTAGCCGATGATCCATCTGCTCATTTGCTCTTGTATACCATATAAAATGTATGTAAATGTATACTTATTTATATTTGAGTGTAATTGTTTAGGTGAATTTATGTTAGTTCCATATAGTTATTGATAAAAAATTACAAGAATTGAATACAGCTGTAACATCGATGCATTTACGTTGCAAGATTTCTATACAATCCACTAGGTTGACTAGTAGAGAACGCCCAGGACATAAAATTTAAAAGTAACTTACAATATGTAATAACCCACAACTATTTATTTCATGATATTGAACCTACTGCACGGTTGGCCTAGTGGTTTAAGCGGTCCACCGTGTCACCGGAAGCGGTTAACGGCGGACTGTCTTACGCGGCCATCTTCCAGAGGGCCCGGGCTAGTCTCGCCAATGACATCGGGACGGATGGAGTCAGGTTGCGCCTCGCTCAGACGGGAGCTCGAGTCCTCGAGTTCCCGGGAGCCGAAGGCGCAAAGACTGCAGATGCCTTTGCCGAGAAGATGCGGGGCATGTTTGCGGCCACGGATGGTGTTAAGATCGCCAGGCCTACTAAGTGTGCAGAGTTGCGCATTTCGGGCCTGGACGACTCTATAACGGCCGAAGATGTCCGCGTTGCAATAAGAGAGAAGACAGAGTGCAACGTGGACAACATTAGGGTCGGCACCATCCGCCCCGGTCCAGGAGGGCTTGGCGCGGTGTGGGTCAGCTGTCCCGTAGCGTCAGCCAAAATTTTACGCGACGCCGGTAGATTGCTCATCGGTCTCGTCAGCGCTAGGATCACAGTCCTGGCGGCGAGACCGATGAGGTGTTTTAAGTGTCTGGCATCGGGACACACACGCGCCAAGTGTGTTAGCTGTTTCGACTGTAGCGGACTATGTTTCCGCTGCGGTCGACCGGGGCACAAGGCGGCAGAATGCTCTGCCGCCCCACACTGCCCAGCGTGTGCGGCGGGTAACAAGCCCGCCGATCATCAGATTGGGCAGAGAGGCTGTAAACCTCCCTACAATTCTCGGCAAGCGTCGGGGGCTAGCCAATCGACCCAGGCTGCCTCTGATGTCGTTCGCATGTCGGCATCGTTGCCCATGGAGGAGGTTGTAGAGACGGTCGAGTAATGGCCCAAGCCTCCAACCTCCTGGTCCAGACGAACCTGAACCACTGTGCCGCGGCGCAGGACCTTTTCCTGCAAACCATGGCACAGTGGTCGATCGGTGTTGCCGTAGCCGCGGAACCCTATTATGTTCCTCCCCGTCCAAACTGGTTGGGTGACCGGGACGGTTCCGTGGCAGTCGTCGGCTCCACGGCGGCTCATTCCCCGCCCTTGTCGCTAAGAGACAAGGGCACTGGATATGTTGCTGCCGAGTGGGGGGGGATCACTGTGTATGGTGTATACTTCTCCCCCAACCGGAGTTTCAACGACTTCGAGGTTTTCCTTAACAACTTGGAAACCTCGATGCGGCGTCTAACGTCTGGGCACATCTTAGTGCTGGGGGACTTCAACGCAAAGTCCATTGCGTGGGGTTCCCCCAGGACGGACGCTAGGGGCGAGGCCGTAGAGGAGTGGGCGGCCTCGGTGGGCCTCTGTTTACTAAACAGGGGCTCAACCAACACGTGCGTGCGACAGCAGGGAGGGTCGATAGTGGACCTTTCGTTCGCTACCCCTGCCCTCGCCGCACGAGTAAGGAACTGGCGAGTCCTGGAAGAGGTTGAGACGCTCTCGGACCATCTTTATATCCGATTTGAGCTCTCCCGATCCCAGGACGCCAGTAGGGGTCACGCGGCGCGGCGTTCTTCTCGCTTTCCGCGGTGGGCTGTAGCCAAATTAAATAGGGACTTACTAGAGGAGGTGGCCATTATTCACTCTTGGCTGTCTCCGCAGGCCCCGACCGAGGAGGTCGACATGGGGGCTGGTCGCTTCTGCGAAGAGATTACACAAATCTGTGATGCGGCCATGCCCCGCATCCGAGGTTACCGGCCTCCACGGAAGGAGGTTTACTGGTGGTCCCAGGAGTTGGCGGACCTCCGTGCGGCCTGTACTCGTGCCCGGAGGTCCTACACCCGTAGTCGGCGGCGACACCGCGAAGAAGGCGGGGAGGACCAGCTTCATGAGGAGTACCGAGAGGCGCGGAAAACTCTGAAGCTGGCCATAAGCCGCGCCAAAGAAATTAAGAGAAAGGAGATGCTGGAGGGTCTCGATCGTGATCCCTGGGGTCGCCCTTATCGTGCGGCGCGACAGAAGCTCCGCACGTCGGGCCCCCCCCTTACAGAGACACTCCAGCCCAGCTTCCTGCGGGAAGTGGTCGAGGGCCTTTTCCCGCAGCGGGTGGAGCACACACCCCCGTCGATGGCCTTCATGGTCGGAGACGACGGGGGGAACGAGGACGATGTTCCGCCCGTCAGGGAATCGGAGGTAGGGGCGGTTGTTCTACGGATCCGCTCCAAGAACACCGCCCCCGGGCCGGACGGGATACCTGCCCGAGTGCTGGCCCGAGCCCTCGAACACATGTCGGACCGCCTCAGGGAGGTCCTGAACGCTAGCTTGGCGTCCGGACGCTTCCCTGAGTGCTGGAAAAGCGGGAAGCTGGTCCTATTGAGGAAGCCGGGACGGCCAGCCGAATCGGTAGCGGCCTATAGGCCCATCGTGCTGCTGGACGAGGCGGGTAAACTGTTTGAGAGGATACTCTCTGCCCGCATCGTCCGGCACCTCCGCGAGGTGGGCCCCGATCTGTCGGACGCCCAATTTGGTTTTCGGGCGGGGCATTCGACGGTCGATGCCGTGCTGCGCCTGAGGGCCGTTACCGAAGAGGCGGTGAGCTGTGGCGGCGTGCTGTTGGCGGTGTCGTTGGACATCGCCAACGCATTTAATAGTCTGCCATTTAGCTGCATCAGGGAAGCACTCTACTACCACGGGGTGCCAAAGTACCTGAGGCGGCTTGTGGCAGACTATCTTGAGGAGCGTACCGTCATGTACGAGGACCGAGACGGTGTTCTAAGGCGGCGGCTCATGTCGTGCGGTGTTCCGCAGGGGTCTGTCCTCGGACCACTCCTGTGGAACATGGGATACGACTGGGCCCTCCGAGGTCGTCTTCCCCCCGGGTTGGGCGTAATTTGTTACGCAGATGACACATTGGTCACGGCCCGGGGGATGAACTTTCAAGAGGCGGCGCGCCTGGCCACCACGGGAGTCTCTTTGGTGGTCGGGCGAATTGAGGCGCTGGGTTTGCGGGTGGCCCTGGACGAGACGGAAGCCCTTTTGTTCCATGGGCCCCGTCGTGGTCCACCCTCCGGCGCCTCCATCGTGGTCAATTCGGTCCTCGTACCGGTTCAGGCCCAGATGAAGTACCTGGGCCTGATCCTTGACGGGAGGTGGCTCTTCGACGAGCACTTCCGACAGCTTTCTCCAAAGCTGGTCGGCGCTGCCTCTGCCCTCGGGCGACTTTTGCCGAATTTGGGTGGAGCCAGCGTCACGACGAGACGGCTATACACGGGGGTTGTCCGGTCAATGGCGCTGTATGGTGCGCCGGTGTGGGCGGCGGCTCTGACCGCCCAGAATAGGGCTCGCCTCTGGCGCCCTCAGAGGATATTGGCGGTTAGAGCCATACGCGGTTACCGCACCGTATCGACGGAGGCGGCGTGCGCCTTGGCCGGAACTCCCCCGTGGGATTTGGAGGCGGAAGTGCTCGCCGAAGTTTATCGGCGGACGGCTGACTTCCGGGCGGGCAGCGGCATACGGCCCCCGCCCGAAGAGATACGCGAGTGGCGAGAGGCCGCTCGTCGAGCCACGATGGCTCGTTGGTCGTCCCGGCTGGAGGCTCCACGTGCTGGCTTTGCCGCCGTGGAAGCTCTCCAGCCGGTCATCGCCGAGTGGGCAGGGCGGCAGCACGGGACCCTTTCCTTCCGACTGACGCAGGTCCTTTCCGGGCACGGTTGCTTCGGGAAGTATCTGCACTCGGTCGCCAGGAGGGAATTGAGTCCCGCCTGTCACCACTGCGACTGCAGTGAGGACTCGGCTCAGCACACGCTGGCGGTTTGTTCCGCCTGGGCGGCGCAGCGTGGGGTCCTCACTGCAGTTATTGGAGGAGACCTCTCGCTACCGGCCGTCATACGCTCCATGGCCGGTAGCGACAGTTGTTTTACCGCGGTCGCAACCTTCTGCGAAGACGTAATTTCGCGGAAGGAGGCGGCGGAGAAGGCCCGGGAGGACGATATCCACTCGGACCCAATTCGCCGCCGGCGAGCCGGGCGGCGGAGGCGCGCATACCAGCGCCTCATGCCGCCTTGAGTGTGGCCGCGGGTGGACGGGATGGGTTTTCCCCTCCATCCGCTACAATGGCCAGCCGCGAGGAGGTGACGTGTGCATGTGCCGGACGTCACCTAAATGGAGAGTTTATCCGCAGATGGCGCCCACGAAAGCGGGCAGGCGCTAGGAGGGATTAGGATGTCGTAATAACAGCTGTTCCCGGTCCCTCCTATGTCAGGCGCAGAGTGGCACACCGTGTGGTTTTAGTCGGTCCGATTCCGACACACCACCCCGCCGTAAACCCCGGTGGGGTGACGGCCCGAGGGGGTTTCCACACGTTAAAAAAAAAAAAAAAAAAAAAAAAAAGTGGTTTAAGCGGTCGCTACGCCGCTCCCTACTGCACTGAGTGTTGTGGGTTCAAACCCCACATGGAACAACAGTTTGTGTGATCCATAAATTGTTGTTCTGAATCTGGGCGTTCTTTGTGTCTGTTTTCTTGTATGTTTGTAAAGTCCCTCGCGACACAGGAATTATTCACAGTGTGAAAATTTTTAAAAAAAAATAAAAAAAACAAAAAACAAGGACTTTCACTATCTGGTACAGCAACAACACTATTACTTAACATCTACCTGACCTGTCTGGCGTCTGGCTTTTCTTATCTTTTTTCGATATTGATTCCTATTTTTCTGTTTTCGTACTCTTTTGTAATAACTTTTACATAGTTATATAAAGCTTTTGTATATCTAAACGATACCGTTTAGATACGCGGAGATGGGAAAAGTGGAAAAAGCTAATTTGTCTAGCTTTCCATATTTTTCTACTTCACATAATTTTATATCATAGATATCGTCTTAAAGTCTGACGTGTGATACATCACCTGGTACTGTTTTATTAGGCATTCCGTATTTGATTTAGTTATCTTCTCTATTTATGGTGATAAAATCATGGGCTGCCCTCTGCAGGTCAATTTCCGTAATTGTTCAAATTTAATTTTGATCTATTTTGGATCTTACAAACATCATAAAAGGTTTTCTTTTAGTCGAATAACACTTCGTATTGACTTTAATGTGTTAAATCGAATTGTGATCGAAAGTAAAATCTGTTTCTAATAGTCCTAAGTTATATCTTACTATGAGAATATAGTTTAGGACATTTGTGGGATCGAGAGTAGATCGCCAGTAAATTTGAAATGAATTTTTATTACGAGATATTTCTCGTATACCTTTAGACATCGGTAGTGCCGTAGGCTCTAATTTATTGATATGAATTACGACTTGATTAGGTGATTGTTTTGCAGATCTACTAAAAACGAAGTCCATTTTATCCTAGAATAGGTAATATTACAATGTAATAAGATAAATTATTACGACAAAGTGTCTGAGTTGAGGATTACATAACATAGAATATAATATATTTATCTGTCGTCGTAATAATAGATCATATCAACCCAGCTCGCTTACGTCTGCTTTACCAACTAGTTCATTATATTTGGGAACTAGTGAAGTCAGCATCGAAGGTCACTGACCGTTCATATTAACAAATTATCTTATTGTGAACAATAGTGGCTTATGGCTCAGCGTTTCCCTCGAATCTAAACTGTTTAGATTGGAGATATTAGTTTATCATATTAAATTAGACACTTTATTGGTATCTAGCGATCCCAATTATTTTATCAAAGTTAATATCTCAAACAATTAGTAGTTGCCAGCTAAATCTATTATCCAGTGCAAATACTTCGTTGATAAACAACAGACAAGTTTTTTAAATATTAAATTATGTAAATGGATAGAGCCACTTTTAATCATTTTTCCATTTTGTTTGATTCATGAACTAATTAGAAAACTTTGGTCAAGTAAATCAAAGTTTGTCGTTAAGTAGATGATACTGTTATGCTGACACATTTCAAATGGTTAGCATTACTGTATATTATGAATTGTAAATACTAATATTTACATAAATGTACTGGATTATGAATATCATAGTTTGAATTCTGGGGCGGACAATTAGTATTGAAACTCAATGGTCTTTTGGTGGAGTTAATTACGTTGTACTTCATTTAAAAAAAAAAATATATGTAAAATAAAAACCTCTATTAAGCCATAATTTTATTTAACTTTGTTTAAAGGTTGTTTAAAATATAGGGATAAACGAGTGACAGGTTCAGTCAGTTGATGCTAGGTAGCTTCGAAGTATTGCTCATTGACAATCGTAGCTCAAGTGTGACGCACCCTTTTTATGCACTCTGAGGAGCAGAGGGTATACAGTTTTTCGCTTTTTCTTCAGTTAAGAGAAATAAGATCCCTAAATAAGAATATACCTAATGAAGAATAAACAATAGAACTAACTGGTATGGGTACACTTTAGAACGAGCAATACTTAGCTTTTTAATATAAATTTATTGGCTTGGTATGTACTTACATATCTATGATTGATCAGGTATCTATTGGTTTGCATCTGTTTTTCCAAACGGGATTATGGTCTAAGTGCATTTTAAAGTACTTAACTAAATATTAATGTGTAAATTACTATTTAGAGTAACTAGAGGGCAGTATTTTTTGTGAAGGGTAAAGGTTACGTGAACAGATCTGGACTCACTAGCTGTAATTCTCCATTTTGCTATCCGTTTCTCTATTTTGTGAAGGTCACTTTGTGGGAATTCGGTTGCTTGAGCCAGGCACGTGGCTGTAAACTCCTGGCTGTTTGGTAGGTCACATGTAAATAGGAAGTATAGGACAGAATAGTTCATTGGGGCACTCCTGTTTAAATTTCGTGGCAATTCGATGTGCAATCATTTTCTTTAACTTGTAAAATTCTATTGATAAGGTATGACCAAGGTCTCAAAGTATTTGTGTGGTAATAATGGCTTTATCTTATATAGGAACCGTATGTGCCAGACCCTGTCGAAATCTTGCTGTATGTTTAGAAAGGCTGTTGAACGTTATTCTTTTCACTCAAACACCTTCATTACCTTCATTATTACCATTGTCTCTTTATGAACTCGTTCTGTTGTGTCTGTTGTTACCACTCCTACTCTTTAGAGTGTTGTAAGATCAATACGGG
Organism: Hypercompe scribonia; assembly: GCA_949316085.1. Taxonomy (NCBI): domain Eukaryota; kingdom Metazoa; phylum Arthropoda; class Insecta; order Lepidoptera; family Erebidae; genus Hypercompe; species Hypercompe scribonia. The sequence goes on along the minus strand of OX438981.1, from coordinate 7,754,544 downwards.
GAGAAATGACGTAGGACAACAATAACTAAAAGAGAAGAAAAATTTGAAACAAATCCTTTACAAAATTCGTCTAGCCAGCGTGACATAGTAGGTCAAAAAGCCTGCGCGAGTTACCAGAGAATAGGGCCTCTGGGGGCAGAATAGATGCTGCGGTAGGGGATAGAATGGCGATCTGAACGGTATAACCCTACGGTTAGGCCGCCGCGTCAGAACTGTGGGGTAGAAATATTTTTCCCCCGGGGTAGGGCCTAACGTAGCACGGTGTCAATTTGAGGGAGGACATGGAATTATATGGTCCGCTCATTCCCATAGTAGGGTGCCAGAGGCCGACCGACGCGGCGGTTTTTAGTGAGAACATCACATACTCCTGACTCTTGCACCTGAAGGAGCAGGAGATCCGAAGGGATTTTCTACCTTATCAACAAAAAAGGAAGGTCAAAAAGCCTTTCTAAAGGGAGATTTACCATATCCAGTAGTGGACTACTAAACGCTCTGGATTATGATAAACTATAGTATGTATTGATAAAGATAGCTTTATTATTATCAGAGTGCATTATTTCTTTACAAGGCAATCTTTTACTTTCTTTTTTCTTTCTCGTTAAAATAAAAGTTTCTGGTCTTGTTCTATAAGAAAATGTTACTTTAAGTCACATTCGATAAATCGATAGACTCCGAAAACTGGAGCAAAGATGCTTTCAACTTACCTACTCATATTTAATAAAATAATGTAGTTTTTGACAAACCTGTAAGCTCTTCAACTCTAGTTTAGATATTTATCATCCTAAACTAACTAATTGTGATTAAATTAAGTGGGACAAAGGCTTTACATAAATAAAACAAGGAATAATGCTTTAGCTTATTTTAATCATATCTTTGGTAAGTACAATGGCTCAAGGGATGTGGCCCCGGAACTTGGTTCTTTGGTACCTACACGGTTTGGTTTTTATTTGCCCATATTACATTGCCCAGAATATTTGTTTGAAATAACATAGTAGTAATGTTCACTTGTTGAAATAAATGAAGTTCTGAAATGTCTAACACGATTTAATGTTGAGCATTGATACGTATCTATTATAATCTCAAACAATTAATAAGCGAACTTGATAATTGATGATGACTAGGAATATGTTGAGATAATTATAAGTATGAAAATATATACCTATCTTCTTAAACAATGTGAGATTCGCTTGGTATAAATATGACGACTAAAATGTACTGTAATCTCATGTAGTAGAATCTCATTATAGTTATTTCAGTTTAGTCAAAACTTAAAATATATGTTAAATAAATAAATTTTAAGTTCAAAATTCTATCGAAGTATATACACCTTACAAATTATAAATATAAAATATATTACAAACTTGTAAAGTTTATTCAACGTTAAACATTGTAAATACACAGTTTTGGCTTTGTGGCATTTCTGTAATTCGAAATTATCAATGTGAATACAGTTAAAAAAATTACATACAGCAAAATAATGTATCTTCAGAGTAGATTACACTTTTTGTGACACTAGTAAATACAATGATGCTTTCTGCATTACACCATGTATAATTTATTGATTTAATGAGATTGCTTAAAAGATTTTGTTAATACCAACTAGAAAGTTTTATTTTATTTCCATTTACCTTAAAAATAAGGAAATTTATTAACTGTATTTCTACTGTAATAGAGATAATAATAATAGAAGAAACAAAAAAGAAACATATTATTATCCTCATTTGTTTGTTTCATTTTTCACTTTTTTACTTTTTAATTTCCTTCTTTATGGTATTATAGTCTTATATATTTTTTGTATAATGATAGACGCAAAGGAAAATATTTATTCTGTACTTTGGCTTATGCGAAAGAGGATTATACAACTATGAGAGATCAATTTACATGGATTAAGGCAATATTTTATTGGTAAAGACTGTGATCGAACACCAACTCATTCAAATAATCTTGTAATACGAACTGTGTATTTATTAATGGAAAATCAATTTTATTATATTGTTTACTGGAATAATCACTCTCTTCATCAACTTTTTATAAACAATTAGCTATATAACAATATAATATATAATATATATAATATATTGTAATAAAAAATGATTTTTTTTGTTTTGCGTGTGAGTTTTGGTGTAAGAGATGGTACGTCTTTACAGTTTTGTTTTGTTTTTTTGTTATAAAATATTTATGAAATCAAGCAACAGGTTATGAGTACTTTTCGATTATTGTGAACTTTAAATAATAAAAACCATTGGGGCAGTTTTATCGTTCCAGAGTTATTCATAGACGCTTCTTAAATCAAAACATAAAATTGTCTGATAAATTTATACGGAGGCCATTTGTAATTAAAGCAATTTGACGTATTTCGCGAACTATATTTAATCCTAAGAAAATAAATTCTATCAGACCCATTTTTAAATTTAAACCACATAAACCTACAAATCTACAAATACGTTTGCTACCAGAGATTTAAAAAAAAATAATTTTTTTTGTTTGCATAGGTCAACTGTTATTATTGAACAATGAGCCATGGGCAAAATATTGATTTACAGACATTTTGATTTTATTTAGTTTCCTCGAAGATATGCCGTTTTACTTGAAATAAATACATTAAAAATATCTCTTGACTAAATAAAGTGCCTTTACACGTTATTAACACATCTTTGGAAAATCTTGGGTTATGACATTATTTTACGACTATTAATTAATCTATCATATAAAATATTTAATTTAAACACTATTAACACTTTAACATTTCGTCAAAAACTGACAATCATTTGGAATAATCATCTTTTTAAATTTTGTATTACAATGTGTGAATCAAAAGCGCTGTTAATAATTTCTTTTATTTACAATACAAGCTATATTTAATGAACAACTTAATTAAAATATAAATAAAGCATTATTTGCTGCCTTTTTACTGAGATTAATTTTTAAAGATCATAAGTGACTATTCTCAGTTTACACACATATCGTTATAGTTTTAATTATTAAATAACTTTAGTATTCCAATTTAGTCCAACGAAACAGCACCTTCTTCGATTCAATATTATTCCCTACCGAACATTTATTTTCAAATGTCTTTGACATCCACCTTATTTACAATAATATCACACATTGATATTGTACACTAGTACGAAATGCCTGTAGGTCTAGTAATTATTGTTTGTTTCGACAAGTATTTCATTCATACGTCATTAGCAAATACAAGGAAAAGGTGTAGGTAATAACAGTACCAAAAATGTTCAAACGATTTTCAACTTACTGACTTTCCGGTAAAGTTCATTAATATGAAATTTATTTTACACATTATAATTACTCAGAACTGTTAACCGCAATAAATGAACCAATATGAATTAATGATCGCAACAAACAATCGTCACCTGTAACTTGAAGGTTTTCGATTTCATTAATTTACAAATCGATCTTTTTGATTCAGTTACATTCTATAAAAACCTTATTTTATCGTAATACTTAATATCATATTTTAAATGTTGTAATTGTAATAGTATAAATATCGCCTTGTATAAATTACATAGAGGTCACAAGCGTCAGTATATAAAAAAGTTTGGTATACGTTTTAATAAGGGTTAACTGGTAATATTCCATATTTTAGGAGTACATTGTACATTGTACACATTACAATAGATCAATTTCTAACTGTTTGATATATTAACCGACTTACATTTTGTTTCACATTTGAAATCGAAGGCGGTAAACATTCTCTCCAGTTAATCTTTGGTATTCTAGTTAGAAGAAGGATACATAATTTATAAATATAACAATGATTATTTTTTAAAGCAACCATGGTTTTTATTATACGTAAGTGAAAGTAATCACTTTTCACTGAAATATAAGTGAAAATATTCCATTAATTACATACGAGAGTATTAAGTTGCTCCTTAACTTTAAAACAAATATTTCTACATGTTATTGCTAACACTCAACTACGTATACATCCATTTTATATACAACTAACCTACGTATTGACTTAGAAAGCCTACAAGATGTTTATTTAAATTTATTTTATTTTGAGGAATGTAATAATTGTCAGATCTGCAACTCCAGTGAGTCATATACTCGTATATCATACATAGTCAATATTTAACTTTTTAATACTGATAACACAGAATAAAATGTAATATATATTCCACATTTTCAATTTGTTCATTGTCATTTTTTTAGTAATGTGGACAATCATATTCATCAATTTTATTTAAATTTCATGTCTGTACGACAATGTTGAGTATTCAACTTCTAGAAATATATTATTTAATTTCATCGACCACATTTCATGAGGTTTTTATACGCTTGTCTGTACTCGCTAGACATCACAACATATATGACAGGATTGACGCAAGTAGTGAAATAAATAAGAATATATCCTATTATATTCGGTATTGGATGCGGGTTGATTTCTAGAAATATTGTTTTCGTTAGCGTTATGGGTAAATGGCAAACACAAAACCCTACCATTATAGCAACAATCATAGTTAATAATTTCTTGTCTCTTTTCGATGGAAGTTGTGGCTTCTGTACTGTGCTCCATTTCATCGTTGCTATGAAGCTTTTTCTATAATTCTTTGGTTCGTCACCAAGTGCTCGGACTGCAGCTTCAGGAGTGCTGTGTCTGCTTTCTGGATCTGGGCTGCAGCTATCACTAGAAGATGATAATTCAGCAGCAGTTTGTATGAAGCAGCTGCAGGGGAAAGTACTTTTGAGGCGTTTTTGATCATTCCCTCTAGTAACTATAGTGGCTGTACTCATATTAAATGTTTTCATTTCTGTAGACGCAATATGAGTCGGTCTACGTGTTAATTGGTTTGTTTTTCTGACAATCCACCAAATTCGAGCATAGCACAGGATAATAGCTAAACTCGGTAACATGAAGGCGATTATGAAAAGAAATTTCTTCGGTGAATTGCCATTTGCATCAGGTATGATGGTACAGGAGCCAGTGTAGGTATCCAAACTGAATCTTCCCCACACTCCGAGACACGTAGGTATCAATGCTCCAAAGGAAAATAACCAGAGACTGGCAATCATCAGACACAGGTTTCGTTTTGTGTAAATTCTGTTGACAAAGAAATTATACTGTAGTCATGTGCAAGAAAAGTACATTGCTGGGATTTATACGTATGAAAATAGTCAGGTTAAATAATTACTACTAAAATTTAGATCGTTTTAAAGTTATTTGTGAGTCATAGGCAATTACCAAAATTATAATGGAAAAATGTCTGAAAAAAAATGTATAAATAAATTTTGATTAAAAAATACTTACTTAACATATTGTCTTGGATGGGAGATCAAGATGTATCTGTTGATAGTGATGGACAAGACAGAAAACAAAGACACTGCGACCAGCGCATATCTTGCAAACGGGAACATATGACATAAGACTATGCCATGTCTCCAGGATTTATTCCAAAAAGTTGATGCGGCGAGAGGTAGGACGAAGCAGCAGAACAAAAGATCTGAGCAGGACAAATTGATTATGAATATTGCTGTTGCGTTGCGAACCTGTAAAGAGATAACACCGTATTTAGTTTTATTACAGAATATTTTCCCAAACTTTATTATTAAAACTTTAACGTTACTTCGTTTTAAATATTGTAGCAATTTAATTGTAGACTATTGTGGCAGAGTGAAGAAAATCAGTCCGAAATATATATGACAACAACAGCAAAGAAATTTAAATGTTTAGATGCTTCCTATTAAGGGCAATTTACGGATTATGATTATGAGCAAATATTGAAATAAACTTTGTAGTCAAAATTATATAACTTATTGATATTCCTTTACTATATAACGAACATTATTTGGACATTTTTTTATTTTACAATGTGGTTTATTAATTTAATGTAATTAGATAATAATTAACATATTATATTTCTATTAAAGAGCCCAGACTTGCCGCTAAAAATCAATATGTTTTATAGCTATAACAAACTCTATCTTAACAGATACAAGTCCGAGAGGCAGCGAACAGTATTCCATGTGCATCTCCAGAGAAGTACAACCGAAGTATAATGGTTGCAACGGCTGACAAGAACTGTTTTGGGTGACAGTTCAATGCTTGTCGAGGGTGGTGTAAGAACGCAATTGTGTTTCTCACTCCACCGGCTAGCAGAGGAACATTGGGGTAGTTTATAGCCGGTAAGAATCCGACAGACCCCTTCATTCCTCCCACGAGAATCTTCCACCCCGTTAACAAAAAATATCTCGCACTGCCTTCCTAGATGGCTAAATGATTCAGGCGTTTAACACGGCTTTGCCTACCCGTTCGAGGATATAAATGTTTGTGTATGTACGTATTCGAGTACAACTGTGAGTAATATACGTATATTCAAATTTGTAACTGTATTAATTAGGTGCGTAGGTAATTGTATGAGTGCCTCTGTGTGTAGGTTAGTATTTCTCTTTAGAAATGATTTATACCGTCATAGTAACATATTACGTGCGTGTTGACATCAATAATCAATATTTAATGTTTACAGTGTGGTTATTATTACTAATACTGTACGCAATATCACCTACCGAGCTGGAGGCCTTTGTTGTAACAATGAGATCACTGCAGTGCTTTGACATATATTTTTTTACAAGTAATTTAGCAAACAAACATATGTTCTTTCTTAAACTAAACGAAACTATATAAATATGAAATAGTTGATCAACATGACGCAGAATTTTAAGAGTGTAATGGGTGTTACATGACTCGACTGAAATGATGAAGTAAAGATTTTGAAGTAAACTGAAATGGTTTGAAGTATTGAAATTGCACATGTCGAAAAGAGCATTCTTTTTGATAATTCCAAAAGAACAACGTAGTAGTTAAAAATTTTTACGGAACATTTGTACTAAAATGTTTTACTATTCAGTTGCTTTCGAAGGAAAATATCAAGCCATCTGATCAGTATAGTATTGTAGGCTAAAGTCACTTTTCTAAGGAAAGGAATGTGTGCAGCTGTGGAGTATTAAAGGATGTGGCTGATTATGATGAGTTGTGAAGGGAAAGTTGTTTACAAACATGTTGAACCAGAAAAAAACTGTAATATCAAACACGCTACTCCCTTACTTTACATATAACTTAATATTAAGGCTATAAATAGAAACTGTTTTCAATACTAGTTAATCGTGTAAGTTGAGGCGGAGTAGAACTTGTAAGGAAATTTCTCAACCGCATAAATAGAGTACATACCTTAATAAATTGTTTGTATAAGATGGTTTGAAATGAATACGAAGTATATTATGCAAAGGAATGTTTTAATTACAAATTCAGGTGATATTAATTTTGTAGAAATTGAATTCATTCATGTATCACTTTTAATCGAAATTTAAATAATTATTTGTCGTTGTCGTCCTCAAATAAAATATAAGCTACATTTAATGAGAGTTAACACTTGTAACATTAAAATATGATGAGGAACTGTCTCGGGTGTGATAATGAACCAACTATTTACTGTACAGTTTACTGTATAATTTTGATATAGATTTAATTGGTTCTTCTCTTGATTTTCATCAATTCGTATTGTTTTTAAAAGGTAGAAGAGCAATCACTATGGCGTTGATATATTGTTCACCACCATCTACCTAAAACACACCGAACTGCGGCGTAACAATTATTTCTGTATCGCGGTATAAAAAGTTCTCACACCGATTAGACTATAAATTACACAATTTTTCAACATCAAATATTACCACGAGCTTTCACGGATGATTTCACGAATATTACACTAAAAGACGACGTGGTCGTGGACGTCTTTTAGTGTAATATTTTAATTAATAAGATTTGAAACTCATCAAGTACTAATATTAAGTATTAAATATTTAATTGTAAGCATGTTATGATTCCTCCTGTGTGTAATAAATCTATATTTTCCTGGTAACAAACTTGGTATGTGGTATAAAGGTACATAAAAGGTCTAGAGGAAAAACCACTAAACACTTATTTTATAGTTCAGTAACGTGTTTTTAATTAAATATGCAAGTAATTTGCAATAAATTAAATTCCTACGTAGTTTAGATATAGAAAAGTATTTGTAAGCTATGCTATATAGCTATGAATCTTTACGAGTTTGATTTATTCTATGAGATCACAACTCGTGTTTTAATTATTCAAACCTTTCGTATGAGTTTTTTATCCAAACATGCATTAATTGGAATCACTAATAATATTGCTACCAACATGACCATTTTGGTGGAGTTCTTAAAGAAGCGTCTTAAAATGCTCCAAAATTAAGACTATGTGTAAGATTGACAATTCGGAATATTAAGTTTTAAAAAGATAGATTGAAGTTTAAAGTAGGTTAGGCGAGGAAACCAACATATAACGCTGCTAAAAACAAAAGTACACTAAGACATTTTGTATAATGTGATATACATATAAGAAGGTATTTACTTATCATTAGTTCTGTAAAATTTACGTTAATGTCATAAGTTTAGTTTGATATTTAAAAATATTTTATCTGCTACTTTATATGCAAGTTATAACTATAACGGAAAATAAGTTAATAAAATTATATATCCACGTGCGTTTAAAGTTCACTGACCTTCTTGCACCTGGCAAGTGCAATGATAGAGATGATGTTGCCAGGGATGCCGATGAGCATGAAGATCACACAGCAAGCAGATGCAAATCGCAGTAGGGGATCAGGGTATAGTTTAAACAATTCCTCGGCTGCCAAATCCGCATCAGTCTTGTACGACGATAACCCTTTCGGGATAATAACACTCAAATTTCCGTCACCCATTTTCACAATTTCAACACTTAATGCACGGCACTCAAGTTCAACATTTGCACTACAAATGAGAGAACAAATTATAATTTACATAGTTTTGTTTGCTTTTTACCCTAATGAGTCAAGCTAGACGTCATGGGTCCGTCCGAGATTGATAATACATATACTAGCAGCAATCCCCAATACAACTACAATATTGCTTCCCAACTTTATTTATTAGCTTTGGTAACACTTATACCTAAACCTCGAGCGTACTATATGATTTTTTTATTAATACTGGAACGTGATTCATATAATTTGATGTCAAACAAATTGCTAACTTCCGACAAGGATACAATGAATGTGTTTGACATTTAACTATCAATTAGTGTGTATTGTTTATCAGATAATTACATATTTGTATTAATATATGTATATTAGTTTAACTTTTACGAGTATACTATCTTAATCATAACATCACTATCGGAATCGGTACTACAGACATTACAAATCTATTTCAGTATAAAATATTCTTAATGCTTTCATGGCATTCCATATAAGCGGAAACACGGACGGTTCGAAGTTATAAAACTGTCTAAAAAAAACAAATAAATTTCCTTCACATCTACTCGAATAAGTTAAGGTTGTCACTACATTATACGAGTTAACGATCACTTATGTTTTACACATATGCACTTGAGTGTCCATTATTCGCAGTTATTCAGGCTGTGGAACGATTTACGACTAGTCACGGCGGGCGCTTCTCAGAGGCGCCATCGCCGGGCGAACGTCACGCCCATCTTCGACACATCAGCAGATTTTTGTACGCTTGACGGTATTCGCTTGACATCACCACATAAATAATAGGGTTGATACACGTTGTCAAATATATTAAAATGTAACCCGCGATGTTTGCTGCCGGATGCGACGTGAACTCTCGAAATATCTTTGTCAAAGTTATAGGTAAATAGCACACCCAAAAAGACAACATTATTGCCATTATCATTTTTAAAAGTTTTCTATCTTTTGGTGTTAACCGCGGTGGTCGTACAGAAGCTGGTGAGCGTCTCAGTGCAACAGCTGCCTGCCGAAGCCGTTTAGCTGTTTCACCACCACTAGGTGTTCTAGGTTTATCAAGAGCACATTCTTCATCATGACCATCCAAAGTGTCCACTCCAGAAGATGAAGAACGTTCTGGTCCTGGTGTTGGAGGACAATGTAAAGCTGGTGGAGCAAGCAATGCTCTTCGAGGAGGGGCGACATGACTTATTCCATTTTCAGGTCCAGGTGACCTTTCTAAGGCTGTCGAAGCAGATCCAACAGCAGAATCTTCTAGGCCTGGTCTAGATCGTCCTCTAACAGGTGCACGTGATTTCCTTGCAGCTTCCCTTACAATGCAAAATATTCTTGCGTAACATATTACTATTGCCAAACAAGGTAACATAAAAGCTCCTACGAATAGAAATTCTTTCGGAGATCTATTGTTTTCGTCAGGTAGTATTGAGCAAGATCCTATAGTAGGATCTAAACCAAATCTGCCCCATTTCTCTAACCACGTAGCGATGAGAGCCCCAAAGGAAAATATCCACGTGCTAGCCACCATCACTGCTAGATACTTCCGTCGGTACAACCTGTCGGAAAAAAAATTTTTAGAAGTGATGTACATGTTGTTTTTTTAATCACATATTAGTCGCAAAAATATTGTCAACAGTAGTCTAAAGTAAAATATAAAACATTTTATAATGAAGTCTTAAAAAAATATAGTTAAAGTGAACGTCTTTAAAAAAATATTCTTTTCAGTATTTAATGAACAATATAAACTTTACTGATAACTGTGCACTTTTAAGTAGCAGAAGGATCGATATACTATTTTCATGGTGTAAATAAAGTGTTATTCCTATTAAATGTACCTTAGTTTTGGTCACGGTAGCGTCATCCACAAACTACAAAGTGATCATATAATTTTAATTAATGAGGCTGAATACAGTAGTAGTTATGTAAAAAAATTTCGTTGTAAGTTGTAACTAATGAAATTTTTATTTTATTGTAAATACACACTTACTTGGGATATAACCGAGGATGTGATATCATAACGTATCTGTTTATAGTGATAGCTAACACGGTGAACAGCGACACAGCAACTAATGCATATCTAGCAAGAGGGAACATGCGACAAAGAATTCTGCCGTGGGCCCACGATCGTCGCCAAAACGTGGAGGCAGCCAATGGTAGGTTAAAGCAGCAGAATAGAAGGTCGGAGCATGACAGGTTCATTATGAAGACGGCCGTTGCGTTTCGAACCTGTGATAAAAAGAGAAAAAAAAACTGGATAATTTTGTTCTATGGTTAACATATAGAAAAGAAGAATATTGTACAATATTAAAAACTTAGAAGGAAATACTACGAGACAGATCTACGAAAGAATTCTCACATCAAGATGACCTATTCTTGATAATGCCTTTTGGCTTATCTAAGGCTATAAAGACATATTTGTGTTCGGTCAGATAAAATGTGTGTGCATTGAATATTTTGATTTCTTTAGATTTTGTATGACATAAATAATTTTTTTTTATGAATTGTGTAAAAAGTATTGAATAAAAAGCGTTTGTAATCTCATGTAATCTCCGAAAACTAAAATGAATAATAATTAGACGATATACATGACATATTTAGCAAGATTTATTTTAAACACAGATTTATGAACACAAGAAATTCTCAACTTTCAGGTTAAATAATAATAAAAAAATAAAAAGTATTACGTATTTAATGACAATTTAATCAACATTAAGCATTTGAATTCTTTTATAAAATATACACACAATATTGTCTGTTAATCAAAGAAATTTATTCAAACGTTCCCCTTGTATCAGTGGTCTATTATTATCCTACTACTAGATATAAACTCTTCACAGAAGAGATAAGAGGTCATTACCAATCAATACTGTTCGACTCCTTCCAGTCACAACAGATGTGTGCCCTACGTCTATTGTGAGAATAATAGATGGACAAGCGGGTCTAAGTACAATAGACACGAACACGAACAGAAAACAACAGATAAACTAATTTGTACGAATAAGTCATTGTTGTGTTTACTTTGCGTTTTAATGATATTAATGTGGTTTAGATATATTATATAAATAACAAAAAATATATCTATATATTAAAAGATAAAGTTTGTTTAACGAGCATGCATGCAGCGATTGATGAATGTGAACGAAGCAAAACAGGAGTATCAAGAGTATAGTTTAAGGATTTTACGAAAAAAATATTTGTGTGCGTTAAAAAACTCTAAAAGATCTACACCGATTGCGATATCAAACTTTAGCACGATATACAAATAGGCTCCAAAAATTGTTTTTATCTATTTTGCATGTCAGTTTGGTTCCACATTTATCATCAATGTAACCACAATTTGTCACAGCGAAACGTGGCCGGATACAGCTAGTTTATTGTATTATTTAAAAATAGAAAAAGAAATCTATTTTATAACTTAATTAATAGGATCTTGAATAAGTTCTCGCTGTTGTTTTTCTTTTTAAAAATTATTTATTTATAACCCAAGGCTTACGAGTCATTTCTCGATTTTCTCGAAAGAATGGAATCGTTGCTCACTCAAATCATGCGCCATTGACCGAAACAAGTGGTAATTGTAGGAGACTATGTCCAGTGAATATGGCGGTTGGGTAGAACTTCCTATTGAAGCGTTTCCAGGTAAGTTTTGACAGTAACAGAACAAATAACAGAACCACTTTGTTGTGTCTCTGCTCGTATAGTGGCCGCTTTCTTTCAAAGCTCGACTTAAACGTATCAGTTGAAGTCGATAGCGAGTTCTCGTGATAGTTTCATTAGATTTCAGATAGCTCATGCGCCCTGCTGATCCCACCAAATGCAGAGTGGAAGTTTCGAACTGTGAATATTTAGTTTTGAGGGCGATGTTGATATCTAACCGGGCATACCCCAAGATTTTTTACGTTTTGGATTGTCGTAGTGAATACATTTTTCATCTCCAGTGGTAATACGGTGCAGAAAACTTTTTCTTTTCTGCCGTTGAAGGAGCAATTCACAAATAAGAAAACGTCGTTCAAAGTCTTTCAGTTTCAACTCATATTAACTATAAAAATATAACTTAACGCTTTTATACGACAAACTGTTGAAGCTTCTACTTGCAATGGTTTTTTAAGTAGAGCTCTAGCGTCTGACATGAATCTTGGTTAAGTAATGTTTCCAAATCTTCGTTTTGAATCTTTGTTGATATTCGAGAACGTCCTTTATCTTCAAGGTTATTATTTTAAAAGCGCCTAAACCAGTCCTTGCATGTCGTATTCCACAGAACATTGTCACAATATATTTGAACAAGAATTCTGTATCATTTAGCTGCAGCTGCTTTAGATGTCGTTTGAATTAAGTAGTGCAAAAAATTAATTTGGCACAAAAATAGATATTTTTACAATAGATAAATAAAAATGTGGTTGACACTGTGGTAAAATATATTTACTAGAACTAGAAATTACATATAGTACTTAGCCAATGCATTACTGTACGAAATTTCATGCATAGAGTGCTGCTACGCCCTCTATTAAGAAACAGCAAGAACTTATTAAAAGTCCCAATAATTTTTTTACAATTCAATTATGGTAAATAATTTAGTCAACATTCAATGAATTACGCAAATTCATCCAGCAAATTTGACAAGTCAGCACAACTAACCTATCTGAGGTTAGTTTCAGAATATTTTGAATTTCACGCGTTGTATATCAATTGTTCCGTCCCTGGCTCTTGATCATGTACTCAATCTCGAAAGTCATCATCATTTTAACCATGTGACGTCTAAACTAGATGGTACTTTAGTCGGGGTCTATAAGTCGTCCCTAATGTCGCTGACCGCATTTATAGACGTCCACAACTGATGTGTATAAATCCAATTCCATTTGGAGGCTATCGGCTGGCCAAAACTTAGTATACATTTTTTTTTCACTTTTAAATAAATCCTAGTCAGGTCTTGTGTTATTTAGTAACATTCAACTCCATATAACTACATTGACCTAGGTTAAGAAGTGTGCGATATTTTATGCCTTATTACGACATAAATTTATATCGTGCAGTGAATAAATCAACTCCTTGCAATATCTTTGCTTGGAATTCTGACAGTTGCGTTAAGTACTATTGTATGACATGTTTAAAGTCAGCTTAATAGTACAGAATAGGAGATGTTATATATCAATAAAGCCAGTTGTAGACTATTTAAGCTGTGGAATGATGACACTTGGTGTAACTTCAAATTAGTTCTAATATTAATATGTATCTTGAAAATTTTAAGCATTTTCCTCGTAAGGCCTATTCTTGCCTTTATTTATTACGCTAAGCGTATGTAGTGTAATGTATTCGATGCAGTTTAGTGCAGTGTAGTATAGATCTGCTCAATCATATTAATGTATAAGTCAAGGCAGATGTGGGAATGTAATGTCAATGCAATCAATATTGCTCTTTTGGAATAGTGTAATAATGTATGAGTGATTTATAGACACTGTTTTATTGTATTCACAAGATATCAACACTGCCCTAGACTGTAAGTAGTTTTGTCACTTGCTTCATGAAGTCCACCTAAACTGTAGTGAAGAAAGCAATGGTTAGATTCTAAATCATATCAAATATCAATTCATTGCAAATACAGATATATATTTTTGCTTTTGTAATAAACATATTTTCGAAGGTCAAGTGCAATAAAGGATACTTTGACCTATCTACTTATCAGACATTTAAGTAACTTTTAGGTATTGTTGACAAGTAAACATTGAATCTGGAACTAAATAATAATAAGAAAATAAAGTAATATAATTATATATTTGAAGACAGTGAAAATTACAACTAAGAGTATCAAGAAGTCTTCGTGTATGTGTGAGCTTATGCATCGTAACTGTTCAAATATACGAGTCTCTTTTATTTAATTTTATGTAAATGATTTTTTTGTTTGGTGTAGTGTAATTTACTCCTAGTGAATAACACTCTCAACAAGTGAAAATCGTCTCCGAACAGCTTAAGGAATTATTTACGCTGCTTAAGTCTGGGTTTAGAATCTATCAACATTTGTATACTTTATTATGAATTATATTTTTTTAATTTACCCACAGTTAAGTTTACCCCTAAGTTAGCCCTTGCTTACCTAAACTTTATGCACTCCAAAAGTTTAGTTGATAGATCTTGACCATGAAACATGTTTATGTTTAATTATACGAAATGACCAGTCAGCAACTTTACGTATTAATCCAAATGGTTATGGTATAAAAACAAAACATGACTTTACTAATATTGTAGCCTAATTTTACTAAGTATTGTTCTAGTTGCGATAAATGTTAGTTATACGCTAATATTTTCTTCTAAACGACTTCAATGTTAACATGTCACTTAGTTTGTATACGGTTTTACTATCTTAACAAGAAAGACATTTGCTAATGTCCCTGTCTGTTATAAAACTGACCATAATAATAGTTCTTTATCTAATTTGTGTGTACAGTTATCTTGAACCTTATCTAACGACATTGTTATAATTGTTCAAAACACAAATTGGTTACATTCACATAGTGTGTATATACGTTTTTGTTAATAACTATATTTTTAGGCTGTATAATGAAATTAACATACTACAAGTTATATAAAATAGAAGTTAATCTATTTCTTACGTAATATGACTTGTTGTTGTACTAGATCATTTTCCATTAAGGTAATAACAGTATTATGACTGAAGTCTCAACTGTCAACAAAATATAACTAAAAAATTTAATCTTGAATCTCTGTTTGAATTTTGATAAATCAATTATAAACTGTAGAAAATATTGACAAACTCCTACGGTAGATTCAATAACAATCTAATTTATAATTTTAATCATTATTATATTTGCTACTGATACTTGCTGCCAACAGAAATGATAAGGTACTGTTTTGTAATTATAAATAAAAAAATCCAAATTAAATCTTAGAAGTAACTGTTTCAAATTAGAAAATATCATGTATTGTGCATTATTTCGTTGATATTAGAACTAGAAATGAACAGTTTTAAGGACTAAACAATGTTAAGACTCACCTTTTTGCACCTTGCAAGAGCCACGATAGTAATGAGGTTTCCAGGGATCCCAACGAGCATGAAGAGTACACAGCAGACGGAAGCAAACCGCAGCAGCGGTTCGGGGTAATCACGAAATAGCGCCACAGCTGCGAGCTCCTCGTCCGACCCGTACTCAACCACACTGATATTGCCATCTTCTACCTCACTCGCAAATGTACTCCTTGGTATACTTGGTAACAGATCACCCATCTTAACGGTTCACACATCATTCATCCACAAACGCAGCACTGTATTTGAATTCATCACTTAGGTTGGGACGTGGACGGGTTTCGTTTGCGTCTGATAAGTCAATAAGTGAGTGATACTATGTGGTTGATAAGGCATTTTGTTGATGAGAAGGGTTATAGGGTCACAGCTGCTCAGGAAGCACTCATTATCAGCTTGCCGGCCGCAGCGTCGTATCTGCACAGATAAATTAGTATACTTCAATTTATTAATTTCAATGTAAACAAAGATATAGTATTGTAGCGACTTACGACAGAGAATGATAATGAAATGTTTTACAAGTAATTTAGAAGTAAGATAATAATGATTTAATGAATTTAAAACTCTGGAACTTATATTTTTTGTTAGATATGTGATCTATGCACGCATTATTTAAACATATGTGTAGATATTAAATTGCACGTGTAGTTAAATAATCTATATCATTTTTTTTATTTTTTTTCCGTTGCTCTCGATTATGTTCGTTTATGGCTAATCTACTCGCTCAAGATATTCTGAATGCATTTGCACTCTTTACGTATTGAATAATCAGAAATCTCTCAGTGAAATTGAATGCTATTCAAAAGAATCCGTACAATGATTTCCATGTCACATCTGTTTTCTATATCTGAAGTGAAAGCATTCACAGTATTTATTTAGATAGTAACAAGTTATTTACAGACTATTACGGTGCTATATAGTTTATGTTAGTAATTGTCTATATAACTATACGAATATCTTCTCTCTAACAAAAATTGTTTCTAAGCGAATGAGTTGCTTTTACAAACTGAAAAAGTATGGATACATTAATTTAATAGCAGAAAAATATTCTGTAACAATATGATTTTCATATATGAAATACAAACAGGTATGTTGATGTCATGGTACGGAAAATTTTAGAATGGTTGGATCAAGTTATACCAGCTAATACCATAAATATAGAAGAATTGTAGCCGAAATTCAACTAACATGTATTGATTTAACATTTATAAAAAGATGACGACCTATAGGCTATGGGCCTTATTAATATCTATCGCTCATAACTAAATGCGTACACGTAGTTCATTAAGTTTATAAGCTTCAACATCGTCAGGCCGGCTTCAGGTCACGTTTGAGCGATATATGCAATGTCAAGTGAATTTCTACTCAAGGTTGAATGTGTGCTGTGAGAGTTTGAAAGGCTTGCTTATAAAGTTGTAACTATTTATTATTTTTGAAACTTGTTGAATGATAAAAGACACGTTTTAATAATACTTAATGACGTAAATCGAAATTAAACTGGGACAGCATCTGTAACGACTAATGAAACATTGTGGAATGGCAACAAATGTTGACTATTGAGTATCTTTAACTACAAATTTCGAAAGTTACAATGTTTTTCTTTATGGAATACTTTTTATGACGCACATACAGTAATGATTCGATTCATTTATTTATTTAAATAATAATTCTTCCATATAAAGTTGCGTACATTGAAATAAAAAGCTCAGTAAAACACCTATATTTTTAGACTTACTGCCTAATGCTGATAAAATGTAGCTACATAAGTTACTGTTAGCGCAAGTTTCATTTTTATTTGCTACCAATCCTGATAAATAACTATGCTAGGCATTTACTTTTTTACTTTTTTTTTTTTTTAATGAAATACCTAACAGACCAAAACTTCAATATTGTCTTTTTCAAACAAGTCCTGACAGCTTATCGAGATTTTAATATATGTAGCATTTAAACTTCACTTGGTAAATTCAATTTGCTTTGTCTCGAACTATTTCACTTGAATGGTACGAGAAACCTTTCTAATCTCTCACATTGCTAGTTCGAATCATCAGATTCAGTATGTTGGTTTCTACATTTAGGCATGTTAATATTGTTAGGCCGGAAGTTTATGAGTTTGTGCCTGTTACTCCTACACACTCATTTGTGATAAAATATGGTGTGGATATAGTTGATACCCTAGTTAAGCGTGTAGATTACTTTCCGTTCTTTCATTTCATAGATAAAAATGTAGTATTTCCATGTGATGAACAGGGAATTGATATTGAATACAGCAAGACACAGTTAATAAATAATATTATTAAGATATTTTTTAGTGTTTATCACGTATACTTTATATTTAAATATCCATTTATAATGTCCAAGCGCTTCCATCGTAACCTCGAATGCGGGATAACCAACTTTGATTAATGTTTCACCTTGACATCGCTTTTTAGACATGGTAGACATCTCGGATCAACATCCATTTACTAAAATGAGTTTTCTATAACCAAATTATTAAATTCTCGTGACGTATAAATTGCTTTTCTGATTACATAAGGCTTTGTAGTAATTTAAACTGGATTTGTTTTGGTAACGAAACAAATAAGCGTAGGCTGACGGAAAGGACTCATATATAAATACAGGAGGTTTGAATACATTTATTTTTCTATTTCGACCGTTTTGTATGATAATAGATGTTTTATTGAGTTATTTAATTTTAATGATTCTTGTTTCATTGAGTGACAAATTGAGTTTCAAGTGTTAGAATGAAATGAATAAGAGTCCGAATCATTCCTAGTATTAAATTTAATAAATATTTAAAATATTAATAGTTATAGTATACTGATTCAGTGGCAAACGAGTAAGTTAATATATTACAAAGTTAAGTAGTAGCTACGTCAATCTTTGGATGGGACACTATTGTTAACATATTGAGACCCTATCGTGCCGCAACATCTGTAGCAATCGTTAAAAGTCCGGCAACGATGTTTCTACAGAACATCGATAACGCCTAATACTTGGATTGTGATGATAGTCGCTCTACGTAAAAACTTGAAGTTCATTTTTACTCTATTAGATTTATACTTAACCCCAACCTAGTTTGGGAAAAAGGTTCGGAAGAGAAGATAGCTAATGTAAGATAGCCCAAGAAGTATTTCTGTAAAATAGGTCATCCAAGTATCTACAACAAAACATTGAAAAATAGTCTCTGTACACAATCGCGTGTCTTCATATCCTTACGGTCTTTGGTTTAAATAAAAAGGTCCCGACCGAAGCTTTGTAAGATTAGTTTTCCTTAGTAAACAAAAATATTATTAAGTAGGTTTCGAGAGATACTTCAATTTTTCTTACTTTGTGTAACAGTTGTGGGTGAATAATATATTGTACTATAAAAAACGTTTCCTTAAAAGAATTCATAAAGATATATTTAAATTTGGTTAAAAAAAATAAAGGGCACCTTATTACATTTCGTTTTGTGAACTTGCATATAATATGCAACGGTTTTCACATTTCAGTCCTAATATGAACAGTCGTCATTATATAATATTTAGGAAACAAAAATACATTCTGTGTACCATCAAGCAATAAAAGAAAATCACGCGCCGAAACACCTAGACACGATCATATATATGCACACAACCACGCATTGGACACGCTGATGCATACACACATGCACACTTGCACACTAAAAACCTTTGACTCAATCAACAGCCTTTAGCAGTCGACTGCTTAGTAGCTTTTGACCTACTATACCATGTTGGCTAGACGGGTAGGTATTAGGTTTGTTTCATGTTTTCCTTTTCTTTGTAGTAAAGTTTTGAATATTTTATTCCTTTACTTGCCTCTTGCGATACCCATGGGAGGAACAGGGGCGGTGACAACATGTATTATTAATCCGTCACAACATGGAGTCTTTCACTGTAATACGAGTTTTTGAGTAAAACAGTTAGAGTTTTTCAATTCTCTAAATAGGTAGCTTATTGTATGAGAATAACAAGTAATCTATATTTGTAAATATGTTACAGGAAGTATAAGTAGTTACGAAAGTACATATTTAGTAAGAACATAAATAAAACTACACTAAGAGCAGTTATACACTTACATTACTTTTATTTTCTGTCATAACATTTTTATAGTACTATATAAAACTATGTTATACTGTATCTGATGTTATTTCTTTTCAGCTCCCGTTACCATTCTAAAATTGTAGCGTAATACTCTCTGTATTACGCTACAATTTTTGAAATATTGTTTCTATTTGAAACAGTATAATGGAATCGCACTTAAAAAGGAAAATATCTGTTTGTGAATGCTCTATATTTTTTCTATATTAAGAGTCTGCCAAAGTAACTCTACTTTGCCTGATGGAAAGCATGAATAGAATCCAAGAGCTGTGGTCACCATACTCATTGCAAATGCAGGCAATGCGGTATTTTTATAGTGATAATGGGTAGATGGGTCACCTGGCAGTAAGTGACTACCATCGCCTATGGACACCTGCAACTTAACAGTTACGAGCGTGTTAACGTCCTAGGAGCCCTTCCCTTAGAGACAGGTGAAGGTTGGGGTTTGGGCTCCGGTAACTTTACAAACTCGGTAATAAGCAGCGAAAGAATTGTTTAATGATGGTTTCCTGTGAGGATATAATATCACTTCCCTCAAGTTGATTATTTCGTACTGTTGTATGAGTCTCCTACGGTAGTAGTAAAATGTTTAAAAAGCTATAACCCGACTACGTCAAAATTTTGATAAAATGTATTTAGCCTATTTTCATCCATTAAAATTGGTTTAGCATTTTAGGCACTGCAGTGGAACATACAAACATTAGTATATTGTCAAAACTATTGCCTTTTCCTTTCTTCAGAGTAAAAATTGGTTTAAAAAAAAAGTTTTCAGGTTAACATAACTCTAGGTAACTAAAGATAAAACATATAGATTCTATATATAATAGTCATTGAAGTTATGTGGATACATACGTGTATACCCAGTCAACGGTATGGTTTTTGTGTAATTAACCTTTACTACACATTTCATATTTAATAAATAGGAAATTAATCTACGTCCTCAACGACTTCATTCGAAGCATTGTTTTAACGTATATACCTACAGTATTGTGTACATATTATTTAATTTAATTGTATCTAAATTAGATATTTGTATATCTATTGTAAACTGGTTTAATAATAATAAAGTTATGAAATAAAGTTATTGATGGTTTCTAATGGCCTCTTTACTCTTCAATTGTTTTGTGGAATTATTTTAGTTTGAGTTAAAAAATTATGTAAGATAATTTTGTTTGCTTAAATACTAGGTGTGCATAGGTAAAAAATTAAATTCACAACACACACATTAACTGCTGATTTTTAACTGCCTCGGTGGTGCACCGGTAGTGAATACGACTGCTGTGCTTGAAGTCTCGGGTTCGATTCCCGGGTCGGCCAAAATATTTGTATGATCTACAGATATTTGTTTCGAAGGTTGAGTGTTATCTATGTATGATATGTATGTATTTACAAAAAATATATAAGTATTCTATTAGTCAGTCTAGTTATCATAGCCACAAGTTCTGCTTAGTTTGTAACTAGATGACGTTATGTATCAAATGTCCGAATTATTTATTTAATTGTTTATTTATTTATCAGTTTTGCCATTATTAGGTATATTAATAATGTAGCACTAATGATGCACCTTGATAAAATTAACTTAAAGAACAAATTTACACACTATAAGGTAGCTGTAATACGATGTTTCCATTTTTTAAACCTTTTCTTTAAAAAAGAAACCTGTTACGATAAATTTTCTTACAATCGACAATTTTGAGTAATTCGTTGCTAATTTTATAAACAAAATGAATCTTGAAGTAAATAACATAATACCATTATGTTATGATTGCTTTAAGTACCTTCGAGTGCAAATTATCGTGGAAAAATTCGGGGGAAAATAAGAAAATCTTTCGTACTCATAAAAACGTGACTGCGAAAAATGTTAACATATAATAAGCACTTCACGCTGTCTCCTTTGCTTCGTAGACTGTTCTTCATTATAAATGTATTATCATGGTTTCACTTTTTTTATAGGTCGTAAAAATGAGTGACATAATATCCTACTTGACAATATTATCCTAAAATACAAGAAAACTTTACAAAAATAAACAATATTAAAAACTAGATAAAAAAGAAATATACCACGAATAAAAAGAATAAAGAATAGTAAAGAACAGTTATAACATTCGTATAACGTGTTTTGATTGTAGTTTTACTTCTGTTGTAGAGTCTGTGGGTTTATAGCGGGGATTTGTGGCGTTGAAACCATAACGGCACCATTTCAGCTCAGTTAATAAAGTATGTTAACTATATAAAAATCAAAAGATGATATATTTCTGTTTGAATAGGGGTGGAGACATTTCGTATTCTTAATTCGTCTTCATACGGACTTAAGTGGGTCTCTTAAGAGCTGAATAGATCAAAAGGAGCACTGGAAAGAAATTTACAAATAAAAATTAACTGCGTATCAATCTGCCTGACCAGCGTAGTCATGCTAAAAACCTTTTTCCTTAGGTCCAGCACTGGACTGCTTAATATTTATTTTTTATTTTACAAAAGACAACACCCGCACTAGGAATAATAGTGTGTCACGGGAGACTTTACAAACATACAAGAAACAGACACAAAAACAGCTCAGAACAGCAATTTGTGGATCACACAAGGTGTTGACCTATGTGAGGTTTGAACGCACAACACTCAGCGAAGTAGAGAGTGGTGAGACGACCGCTTAAATCACTAATCCAATCATGAATTTATAATTATTGTCTTACAAGTTTGAAAAATAATTTAAGGAAAAAAAATTACGATTTCACTTCAATTGATCAGTCATGATCTAATTAATTTCGCCATCTCGTGCTGTATGATCATCTGATTTCTATCAGCATATGATCCTTTGTAACTTTTTCATTTTTAATTTGTTCTCTTTCTGCATGCAAACTTTTTCAAATAAATACTTTATGTATCATCTGTTTGTAAATGACTGGGGAAAGCTAGGGAGGAGTGTGAAGAACAGTTAAAATTTGGATAATGTGATCATCATACGACCATTAGATCACGGAAAAAAGTGTAAATGTTAGCGAACACATTTAAAGTACATTAGACGCTCATAAAAAGCAAAATCTTTGTTAAATTGACCACATAACCTAAATTGCCTTCTCGCATTTTGGACTATTCTTACAATTGAATATCTTAATATGGCTAATATTCTTATTTTTTTGCTAAAGTGAGGAAATATTTCGTGAATATCTAGAATAATTTATCACATTAAAACATTTTTGAAATAAATATTTTATCGTATGTAAGAAATACGATTAAATATGACGAAATACTGTAAAACAGGACTGCATACCCATACTTAGCGTCTTTCAGCACGGTATTGCTTGTATTAATTGACTAGTGTATTTATTCAGAAATGGTTTCCTACGTTATCTAAAATACGTACCACAATTCCTAAAATAGCATACTATTTGGTTTTGTATTTCTAATTAAAACATACTGTCCTAGAATTATCTGTAAGTTCAAAGTACAATTTCAGCGCCTCTTATAGTGTATCTAAATTCCACAAGTCACCGTGAATTCTTGAATGAATTAGTAAACATTGAATTTATAAACAGATTACGTATACTATGTACTAAGTATTTGTATAGGGATAAGCTCATTTTAATTAGTGAATAAATAAACATTTTACGTCATATTATTACGCTGCTCTTAATGTGATTGACGAACATCTGTAATAATTCGTAGAATTCCTACGTTAACCATTATAATACCATGTTTTGAAACAAAACAACTAGAGTCAATTACAAAGCCCTTAATACTCACGGAACGTCACGACACTTGTAATTTTACTATGATAATCATACATATTAAAGAATTTAATATATTTTTTGATATTCTCGAATTTGTAATATTTAAAATATATTCGATTAAGAATTGTATTAAAAGGATAATCAACAGGTAATTAGAGTATATAATAATGACTGCAATACGACTGCTTAAAACAACCAAAGGCTGTTTTTATTTTATTGTAAAAAATTAATATGGAGATCACAACTCTTAGATTTTGTTTATGCCTTCCATCACGTAGGGTAGAGACTTTTGCAGACTCTTAAAGCAAATTATAAATAACCACCAACACACCATCACAAAAATAAACTCTGCTTTTGTTTAATAGTAAAAAGCCCAGTAACATACTTCATGACACTCCCACGACTGGAACGAATGTAATGAGAACTCATTGGTAAGCATAAATCAGTTCAAATATAATTTTAGGGTGCCGAAGAGTCTAAAGATGTACACCTGTACCATTTTCATAGAAATAACTTTATTTAAGTCCCGTTTTTATACTTTTATTGATAATGAAATTAAATACTTTAACCATATTAGATTTTAGTTGTCAGAACACCCATCATCAAAGGAACAGTTCATTACTATTGTGGAGGATATACCGGTAGAATTTATGAATTCTTAAAGCTTATTTAAATAGAAGATTGGTTGCTCTACCTCCTTAGCCAAGATGCAATTGATTCGTATCCGTTCTCTTTCTACAATCGATCACGCCTCTATTCACTTGTGTTATTGCCTAATATTTTTATTTTAATTTTATTTTGTAATAACGTTCACATTTGTAAAATGTCAAGTTGAGTAGGGGTAGGTCTGCACTAAATAGTGAATAGTTATAGGTGTTTTTATATAATGAGTCTTAATATTTTCTCCAATGTTGACATGTTTCATTTCAGTAATTTATCTCCCTCTTATAAAAGTTTTCATGATCTTCTATACTAGTTGAAAATCCGTTTTCTTTGAGAGTGGGCCATAGTGACTGTAAAGATGATTACTGTTAAGACGGGTGTTAAATACGAATAGAAACCTTTTGTATCTATATTTGTCAAATATACTATTTAAATTGATTTTTCATGACAATAATTACACGAATGGTGCACTAAACATACTTTTGAATGCATGGACGAATGTTGTAATTTTAATCTCCATGTGAGATTTTTCTCAGTGCTTAAAATAGTTTATCAAATGTGTATAACTTTTTTATTATTTGAAAATTTCTGAATACTTACAAAGTAAATAAGGCTTAAAATAATTTAATAAGATATTGGTAGTTTCTGTTGAGTTTTATAGATAGGTTTATAAATCTTTTAATACATTACACTCAAAAACCTGCAAGATCTCATTAACGACAACAAGGAACAGAATCCGGGATAATAAGTAAATGTAAATGTATCGTAAAATTAGAAGTGAAACAGAGCATGACGACAATCGGGGGGACGTTTTCAATTAGATGCGACAAAAAACGCAGGGCACTAAGTAGAGCCTGAATACGACGAATTTTATCGCTGTTTCGTTTTATCTTAATCGTCTTTGTAAAACTTGTGGCCACTAAATAAGCAAGTTAGTCTGAGGAAAACTTTCTTTTGAACTTCTTAGGCATAAATTTTTTGATAATCTGAACAAACTAAATAAAGCAGATAATTTTTTTTTTGAACGTAAATATTTCTAATTTACAGTAGATTTTTTTTTGAGATGTCTACAATAATATTAAAAGCACTAGGTACAGGTTTTGTTTTAGTGCTTTACCTTCATATTTGAGATGCTATGGACCATTTTACCCTATCTACAAACTAATAAAGCACAAATAATTTATAAGCAACAGTAGTATAATTAATCTTCAGTGTTTAATCATAAATTCAGCCGCCATCTCACAGACAAGCTTCTCGAAATCAATCTGAATGAGATGAAGATGACACTCGGACAACTTAACAACAACAAAGCTACAGTTGAAGATGGAATTACAACAGATTTCCTAAAATCCGGTGGAATTCCTGTATTAGTAAAGCTCTCAAAACTATTTAATTCCATCATTTATTATTAGCATTACATCGGAGGTCAACGTATCCACTACGTTATTCTTCAAGAAAGGAACCAAAAGCTTACTGAAGAACTACCGTCAAATTGTACTCCTCAATCATGTGTACAAGTTGTTTTTAAGGGTTACTGTGCAGTGTCTTGGCTAAAAATTCGATGACTTCCAGCCCGTGGAGTAGGCTGGGTTTCGAAGAGGCTTCAGGACTGTAGACCACATACACACTCATAGGAAGACAGAATTGAGAAGACAGAAGAATTTAATCAGCCTTTCTGCCTAGCATCTATAAGCTACGAGAAAAAATTCGATACTGTTAAGAGTTGAGTTGTAATGGAACCCATGCAGAAATATTTGGTGGATTCCCGATATGTCCAAGTAAAGAGATGCGTCTACGTAACTGCAATATTAACAGTCCAAGCACAGGAAAAGAGCACAAGATCAATTCAATTGCAAACGAAGTTAAGACTTTTTACCAATACATCGGAAGATTTCTTCAAGATGTTTGATTGGAACGGACGAGGAATCAATATCAATTTGCAGACAACATAGACATCCTAGTAGCATTTCTGTATGATCTGGAATAAATGTTCAACAATCTGGACAATCATTCAAAATGAGCCGGACTGAAGATGAACTTTGAAAAGACGAAGATCATGCATAAACAGTTATCACATAGCTTAGCCGGCACAATTTAGTTTGGGAGGCCGATAGAGAGATTCGTCAGGGCTTAATGGCGTACATGAAGCTACGACACATCTTCAAGTCGCCAATACCGCATTTATTAAAGATCAAGGTACTCATTAACCAGTGCGTCCTACCCGTATACCATAAGGAGCCGAAAAGTGGACTAGTCCACAGTTTTTTATTGCTTTAATATAAGCTCTTTTTTTTAAATAAAATGTTTCATTTCTACCGTTATTTAATATTATAAAGTAATAATCACGTAACAATGTTCTATAACAGATGTATATATTATTAGCAGATATAGTAGCATTGCTGTTAAAATTTACTCCACAGTTAGCTGTAGTCAATTATATTAAACTATAGTACTCTGTCATGTACACGAATATTTGCTAAATTACTAGCATTAGATTCTCCATATCACGCATTATAAACCTAATTTGGAAGCACCATCACTCAAAATAATATGCGCGCGTTATGGCCACTCAGTCGCGTATAAATCAAGCTCATTTCGGTGCCCACACTCTGGAATGTCCTCCGACCCACTTTTGGTTTTTAGGTCGAATGCTACCAAAGCTAATGAAATATTGTTTACCATTTCAATGCTCAGTTTATTAGGATGTAAAAGATGACTCGGATACATATTCTTGTTGACGTCATTGGGAAAAATAATGTACTATAATTTAAAATCATGACATTAAAACTGTCACATTTTTTTACGCAGTTTTTGGCAGAGGTACCAATTTTTCATAAGTCTAACTTTTTACATGTATCACTAAGATCTTATTATTGAATATATGAGTATTATAGTGTATTTATACTCCATATATAACTTCTTTTGTAAAGTTAAGGTGTACAATAAGTATATATTATAATCTGCATACAAAACTAGTCTTCGTGCTTTTTTCAAACAGCTTTTGCTGTGCACAGCAGGACGAGTAGCCCACCTTTCAGGCTGTAGAATAGTTTTCAATAATATTTTGTTAAAAGGGTAGTAAAAATAGCTTGAGTTATATACCAATAGCTTAGTTTCTCACAGTTAATATAAATTGTCTAGAACGCTCCGTAAAATTCAGTATGCCATAAAACTTAAATATAAATTGTTTTAGTGTCTACGAGTAACTATGTCTTAGTTACAATTGGGGAAAAAGTGTTATAATGAATTTTTAAATTCACTGAAAATTAAGAAAATTACTCAAAATTGGAAACTTGACGTATTTATCTATTAATACAGTCGTCTATTATAAGAAGCGAGTACTTCCCCAATACCCTACTTAAGTGAACACCGCGTATTTCCTTTTATTTTAGTGTTGATGGTAATTTCGTTTCACAGGTCACTAATTTAAAATTAATTATTTAATTTGAAATATAATTCTTTTTTAACTAACTTAAATTTTAAATTAACAAATAAAAATTAACTTAGTTTTCTTTAAGTCTTTTCTTTCTTTTCTTATTTTATTTCTGGCTGTAAATCTTACTGAAAACTATTATTGACATCTCATACCAGATAATTAACCTTTAATTCTCATAATCAATATTCTACTTAACGATGAACAAATTTTTATTGCGTTTGTAACAACCGTTTTTCGTCTGTTATAACCAACTGTTTACATATGTCTGTGCAATACAAGCCAGAGTAAGTTAAAATACTTTTAATATTGTACTGGTATCATATTAATTTAATTGGTTTATCAGTACAATAAATATTTACATTTAAACTGAGGTAACCTTTTTTAAACGTTTAATGATGGACGTCAAGTAACTGATTGATTTCGTTCGATGACTCTGTTTGTTTATTTCTATGTCTTACTAAGTTGTAAAATTAATTGCTTTTGTTTCTGTCGTCGTCATCCACCCATTAAGTACGTCATGTGGTTTAGCATACATCCGCGTATTAGAGTAAACAACATAAAACCTTGTTTTGAGTCATTATTTAAAATAAAGGATCTTGGAACATGAAATTGGAAGATAGTAGAGTCACGCTGATTGCAGGGCGAACGGGCTGCTTCGACCAGGGCAGTATTACTCTCTCGCAGAAGACTAACCTAAAGCGACAACATCCATGCTGTCATCTTTGATTGGTGAGTGGGAGACCGGAGGGCCTTTGATGCAGGGGTGACAGTTTTCTTGGTAAGTGTGTGAGCTTTACACTGCCACGATCACTGTCATATCTTTCACGTCCCCAAGGGAGAAGAGATGTGGAAAAGCAAAAAAACCTGTCATTGTTTTATACTCTAATAGTCGTAGTTCGATGTAGTGTCTATAGAAAAATATTTTAAATAGGAAAGTTATATACTTTTAAATGTATTTATTTGGGAAACTATTACTGTTTTTTTACTTTAGACACAGTTAGAACTTACTACTTAGTGACGGGTTTGTTTTTGTATGCAATAACAATAAATTATTCTTAATGTTCAAAAACGGTTCAAATAATTTGATCGTACGACAACACTCGTATAGGTATAACAAATAAACCTATTTACTAATATCGGTTTATTAAACTTAGCGTGTATCCACTATCCATACGTTTTCTGCGGGCTATTAGAATTGAATTAAGTATATTTTTCACATTGATAAATGTACATAGTTGCACATTGTTGCTATGCTGTAAAACCTTATTGTCATGCATTATACTAAATATATATAAAGAGTGGGTTAAACCTGTGATGTATGTACGTTGTTTTGTTATAACTAACACGTCTATGGAATAAACAAGTGGCAAGTTCGCGAAGATATAGTTCGCGAGATATATTAGTTGTGTAAATTGTTGTTGTTTGTGAGAAATGTTACTGGCATTTGTTTTTCTGTTAGTGTTGTGGCTAGTGTGACAATCAGTAAAGCATTCTTTTGCACTAATATAAAAATGTCAAGGTATATTGTGAATTAATACTATGAATTTGCCTTAAACAATAATTTTGAGCCTGTGGGATATAAACAATAATTTCATTTGAAGCGTACTTATATAGATGTTCGGCGACAGTAAAAGTTTCTTGAGGTAAATAAACAATTAAATGTAATATTTTCTTGTCATTAAGATATTATATCCATAATTTTTTTATTTGTTTTTAATTCATTAAATTTTTATTACGCTGTTTGTGAAAAATTTAATAACACTCGTTTTACTTAATTTTGGAAAACTGGTATTGGAGTATTAGTATGTGTGTTGATTTGTCACGTCATATTGAATAAAACAATCAAAATATGAATTCTAAACCTAACAAAATAAGGTTTGAATTCGGTTGAGAGATATTTGATATTCTTTTTGATCGTGATTCAGTTAATTCATAACTGTGGAAGACATCATTTTGTTTTTTTATATTTCAATATAAAATTAACATTTGAAGGAATCTGTTTGATGTTTCAGTCAGTTTGATATCTAATGTAAGAGTGAGTAGTGTGGAACCCTAACGGAAAGCACTAGAGGGTGTTTACCTAGAATCACTAGAGTGGGTCATGCTCTATTTTTTAGTATCGACTCATATGGACTAAGTGTGCTTATAACTTTTACATAGTAAGAACATTTCTATATGTTATGTTACTACAGGAAGACATATCGGTTTATAAACTTTTGCGACATTTACACATACATATTTTAAACAATTTTCTTGCGAGAAATTCTCCTTATACAACAAAATAGACTTATTTACAGATTGTGTAAGAATTGTCACGCTGTTATAGGCATAGACTATAGTAGTATGAGCTATTAAACTTCTTTCTTTCAGTTCGTTGCAGTCTAAATAGATATCTTTTTAGAGTAGATCGTTTAAATGTTGTTTTTAAGATTAATGAACAATACTTTTTGTTTTATTGTCACGAAATTTTCACGGTACATTGAAAGTGCTTTCTCTTCCAGTCAATAATTACCATGGATAAAAATGTATTGAAATTGTATTTATTATAGTAACTGCGTTTTATTCACTCCAATTGACATAATAATATTTTAAATTCATGAGCAACATAGGGTCTGGCAGTTGTCAGAGCATATTCATAAAATAAACGTGTTTACATTTTTGACTGTAAGAAAAAAATCCCTACCTTTGGTTTGGTTTTAGCCTAGTTGCCTCTGATAAAAGTGGCATATACTCACAAAAGTAGTTTCTATCTTGAGTCTTTGGTTTTTAAATGGTGACTCTGTTTGAAAATTTAAGTATTTTCTTTATAATTGTTTTTTGAGCGAAGTAAAATTATAATCAGATCAATTTGGTATTTAACACACATAGAGTAAACTTGTACAAAGTAATAGCAGAGGCTTAGTAATTCATTTAATTGGATTGGCTCGAATTGATCTATTCTCATGTTCTCGAATGAAACCGACGTCGAATACCAGCATAGTAAAGCTATTGCTTTTTGTTTGGTAAGCGAGAATTCACGAAAACTATTAAGATGAATAGATCTGATGGTAGAAGAAACGGTTGAGCTTATGAGTTTGTTCTCTTTTTATATATAAAACGTTAACAAAAAACTTTTCTATTTTGCGTTTGGAACTCCAATTTCCATACTCACTCAAACTGTTGCTGTAAGCAAATTTACTTAAAAACAGTACCTACCTTAGACTTTGTTTTTGCAGAATATTATATAAAAATTCCACAAGTTCTCCAAGGACGATCGGAAAATGATCCAGTTCAGTCCAGCGCATATTTATTGTAGAATCGATAGTCGTTTCGAACGAGCTTTCTATACAGCTCTTCAGCATAAAGAGTTGAATATTGTAACTACGAGTGTTAAATAGTGTATGTAATACGGGTTACTGGATTTAATGTTCTTTAAATTGGAAAAATTGGATTTATTAATTTTATTCGAGACTGAAACTGTACATAAACGGACAATTGGTGAAATCAAATAAGTCAATACTATTTGTGTGAATTACGCACTTAAAATAGTTTTATGTCTAAAATATGATATTTACTCGCTGGGTTCTTTCCATATTAAATACGTCTTCGTTGTTCACGTATTAAACATGCTCGACGAATTTAATATGTGAACAATTGACTTACGCCTAACTTAATGTAATCCTGCTATTAAATTTATGTCTTCACCAGAAAGTTATTTAAAAAGATAATAAACAATAATTGCATTATTAAAATATGCTTAAATATACGCACTATAGAAACGTATGCACTTCTTATTATACTGGAGACAAATCCCATTTCATTCAACTTAAATAAAGTTGAATGAAATGGGATTTAAATAATTATAGCTTTGTTAACCAGTTCGTATAAAGCACGTGTTTTCATGAGTTTTTGAAACCCACATGATAAAAAACGTAATGTTAGCGTCAGCGTCGAGTTAGTACCTATATTTTTTCTTATTATTTTACACATCTGTGCCTTTACTGCGGCCGTGTAATAAACTTTTATCTAATTTTAGGGGTTGTGTTGGCGGGGATAACCTGATTCGCTTGTTTTTGAACAACTTCAACAAAAAAATGTGCCAGATTATCCTATAATATTTACATTCTTATTAGATTTAGATATTAAAATGAGTACTTTATTAAAAAAGTGAATAAAAGGACACTGGAAAAAAAAGAAATTTAAATTAAATCAATTCAGTAAGATTCAGTATTAAACACGACCCTTGACAAATTTTGTTGCAAATCAAAATGTTCGACAAAGAAGAGACATTTATTTTCTGCTGCTGTCACAATTACGACTTCAAAGTAGCAATAATATATCTTCAATGGTCATCTATTGCACACTGTTCAGTGCCTAAGCGCTACCATCCTTTCACTTAGTTCTGAGCATAACACCAAATCGTAAAAATAGACAATATATTAACTGTTATAGTCATGACATTTTTTACAGTTATATTTCATGTTATTATATGTTATATATTTTCTTTTACTGTCACGGTGACGACAAATGAAAAAAGACATAAAAACACAGCTCATTTCTCTACTTTGCAGCAGCATTAAAGATATATCACTAGGAAATAGTAAAAATATTTTATCATCGTACATAATATTGATTCTCGTAAGTTTTTATTGTACGTTGGATTATACATTATAGTGTATTAACTCTTGATCACGAGTTTGCTTGTTATATATTTTGTGTCTGTAAACCTAGGCATATGTACGAGTAGGTACTGCTTTCAGGATGCTACTTAGATCCCTTGTTGTACCCCTAATAATATATATATCTACACAAAATTTTGTGATAGTTAAGTAATTCAAGTGAAACAAATAAACATACTTACTTTTGAATTCATAATATTAGTTATATAAAATTATATGCGTAAAAATTTTTTACAGTAATATACTGTCATGTAATGAATAAAAATCAGGACAGTTATTTTATGTTTACTAATAAAAATGAACGGATCTGATTAGTCGATGTTATTTCTTACAACTAAGCAACACAGGTTCTTTTAGGCTTATCTTAACAAAACTGTTTATTAAAGGGTCCCTATTTTTGTGAGATGCTTTTAAATGAATGTTATTTCTGTTGTATAGACTAAATTATAAGAACTTTGCATTTCTTTTGCCTTTATTCTTGTTGTTTGTTTTTTTTAAAGTGTAAAATGATTTTAGGTCAGCAGAGGTAACTTTGTAACACTTAAATAAATCTACATGACTTACCGCAAAGTTCGCGCTGTACTAGTACTAAGATATCTATTTGAAATCTCGATAAAAAGAAACAAAAACGTACCAACTGATGTAATAATATCCAGTGAATGATATTTGCTTACAAATTTGAAATATTCAGTCTGTTCTACTTACTACGAACCATTTACAGTCAGTCTTACGACTCTTGACATAAAACGCCAGTGACACAACGTCATTAAAGGCAACCATAAAAAATAACCAACCTAAATTACATGGGAGAGCAAGTAACAAAACCATGTTTATAATTCAACAGAGATGGCCACACTCAATAAACCTAACAAGTCTTCAGGTCATAGCCAATATCTGTGACATTGACTCCTTTATTTATTAAGCTCTTGGTATTGTTCCGCTATGATTTTTATCGACCAAAATAAGACTTGTGTTTTTCGAGTGTATTTGTGAGAGTGTGTACATTTGCATATTTCTTTGGTAGGCTTTAAAGTTTAAGCGGCTTGACTTACTTAGGTTTGCACGATGTCGTAAGATTTGTTTTAATAGTGAGTGACAGTGGATAAAGTCGGCTGTTTGTTAATAATAAGTATTTCGATTTACTTTTCATTAATTAAGGTAATTAAATTCAAAATATTTATTTATTAAGAAGTTTTAATTATCTAAGTTTTATTAAATCCTAAAACAATATTTTTAAGATATTTTTATGGAATTCCCATTAAGCCCTAAAATTAAATATTACTTAAGTGTATGTAGTATATGCAAGAGTAGCTTTCGAGGTTTGTTGAATCTTTAGTTTCGTAGCCGTGTAGCAAGGCAACGAGTTTGGTGCTACGCGGTAGCTTTTCAGTAAAATGCGTACTTTAGCTGTGAGCTACGAGATGAAGGCACTAACTACAACATGAATATAAATATCTTAGATTTGTTGCAACATGTTTAAAAAATATTTGAATGGATGAATTACTTGATTAATTAAAACTGAAGTGACCCTGTCCGTACAATTTTCCAAAATGATGAGGATTATCTTTCTTGTCATTTGAACATCTGTGATACTTGTAATTGACAGACCTACTTTCCAGATCTGAAAGTAGCTAGTAAATAGAACTAACCTGTCAATTGTAAGCGTCAGACTAACTACCAACAATTTATTGGACAAGTCGGTGACATGTTTATAGACTTATTTACAAGTTTCTGTAATTATTTATGAGCATGTGTTCATAGTGTTGTTGACTTCGTTCAAGTTAGTTATCTCATGAAAAGATCAGCAAGGGTGTTATTCATTCAAGGGATATGGAAAGTTTTTTGAGAAGTATTTTTCAACAAAAACCTTTCTTCAAAGGAAAAAAACTCTTTATAAGTTTATTACGGTGTTAGTTTGTCTGCTGGTGGGCCTATCTGTCTAAGTTAAGGTCGTGGGAGTATCAAGCTGAAATAAAAAGCAAGTGTTTATGTCTGCAGTCTCTGTACACAAATTAAGATTCTAAGTCTACTACTCTCATAAAACCATAATACACATTTAAAAGGTTCGCTGGTAAATAAATAACAATGATATGCTCCATGATATGCTATCTTCCTTTCTTCACCAGAGTAATTTGGTGAAAAGCAACATTTCATGGGACAAGTAAAGGAAAAAAGTTGAAAATGTTAGCCTTTTTACAATTATAAACTTACATTATGCTTGTTTAAATTTTTTACTTTACTGTACATTGAAGAATGTCTTATAAGCATATTCATCTTTTACCACTTGAAGGAAAAGACAACCGAAATAAAAGTTTTCGATACGATTTCCAAGATCGAGAGATCGAATTTATATTCAAGTTTGTACGCAATAAATAAATAATAAATATACATATAAATAAATATTTCGGACATTTGACACACGAAGTCTTATACTATATATAGAAAACATCCAAACTTCGAAATAAATATTTGCAGATTATACAAACATTTGGTCTGACCCGGGAATCAAACCCGAGACCTCAAGCGCAGCAGTCGCATTCACTACCGCTGCACCACCGAGGCAGTTCAGAATCAACTGAAAGCTACTCAGAGTTACTTTGGCCAAGTTTTATTAACAAGTAAGTTATGAAACAATTATTAGACTCTCGTGTTACTTATACCTGAGCAGATCGTACTTGATATGCCGGTGGTGTAACTAGCCAGATGACAACTGTGTCTCGTTAACTTCTCGTTAACTACCATAATGTGCCCAAATACTATTAAGAATAAATTGTTATTATACTCATATACTAAGTAATATAATAAACCTGAAGAGCTTTTTCTTTCATTATTTGTGATAATCCTTAAACCACCCGCCGAATATGTATTGTTTACTGTATACAAGAATCTGTGAAACAAAGCACTGATGAACATTGGTTAATTGGTTATTGGTTGAATTATATTCGTGGCGACTTCCATAGACAGCATAAACAAAAAATATATAACAGCGCCATCTAGCGAAGATACATCGAACTACGGAGTATAATAAACAACGAACTACTATCCTGTATCGTGAAATAGAGATTAGCATGGCAATTAGCATATATACAATATCCCAACATCAACCGTTGCGCCGCGGCCTGATCGGCATGATCACCTTGCCTGGTCGGACGATCTTCCCTTTGTGTCGGAGGGACATGACCCCGTTCCCTCCACATATTCTCATAATAGTCGTTACTATAACTTTTATATATTAGATGTAACATTCGAAAAATGTTACATTATGTTTTATCTTTTCGTGATCATGTCCGGGTTTAATTATTCACCCTTGTGTATCTTCTTAACTTTTCACAATTTGGATACTACATCAAAATTTAATTAACACTTAGTTTACTCAGTAATATTCTTGTTTGCGTTGGTTTCATTACAACCATTTAGAACAATATTAGCCACTTTAGCCTATAGTCGTTTGTTAATAAGATCGAATAAACTTAAGGGGATAACTTTCATTCAAATCAAAGTCGTTAATTGAAGCAGATGTTTTGATGACGCATTATGAAGTAAAATCTATTAGCACTTGACAACTGCTATGTGTATCTCTAAACTAAAATTTATAGAGTAACAGTTTTGTTAATATTACCGAAAACTTACACGTATACGAGAACACACTATAATGTTGAATGAAAACTTCGAGTTTTGATTAAATTAAAACATTGGTGTAACTAGGTCAATTAAGGATTAGGGCTCTGTATTGAGCATATTGTTATGGAACCTCGCATACGATGCGGTCCTTTGCACCAGTCTGCCCTCTGGCCTAAATGTCGTCTGTTATACTGACGACACACTTATACTGGCTAGAGGGTCAGGTTTCAAGTAAGTATCTCGGATCGACGAGCAGGGGGTGGGAAAAATGAGTAGTGCGTTGGGTATCTGGAAATCTTCTCTATTCACGTAACAAAACACGTTTTTGTCACTATCATAGTATTTGTGCACTAGCGGTTTAAAACGAACGTGTTTTTTTCTCGTGCCGAAAACCATGTGTGACGAAGAACAGGAGCATTTTGTGTGTTATAATAACTAGACTAACGGATAGAATACTTGCATAGTTTTTTTTGTAAATACATAGATATTATACATAAAAAACACCCAAACTTCGAAACAAATATTTGTAGATCAATCAAATATTGATCTGTCCAGAAAAGCAAACCCAAGACCTCAAGCACAGCAGTCGCATTCACTACCGCTGCGCCATCGAAGCAGTTAACAAATAAATCGAATTGAGAACTCCGACTGAATGTTATAAATTATTGCAAGAGACTTATAGAGATAATAATCTATATCGTGTGCGTGTTTTTGAGTAGTATAAGCACTTCAGTGAGGGCCGAGAAAGTACTGAAAATGACCAGCGCCCAGGTCGCCCTGTCATTGTTTCAACTTCGGAAACAGTGACCAAAATCAACCAAATTGTCCGTGCAGATCGTCGAATAAGCATCCGGATGATTACCGAGGCTGCAAACGCCAATAAAGAAATGGTTAGAAAAATTTTACATGAGGAATTACATATGACAAAAATCTGTGTTAAGTTGGTGCCAAAAAACCTGACTCCTGACCAAAAGCTCTTGCGTCGATTCTTCAATATGATGTTGAAACAAAATGGCAATCAATGCGTTTGAAGATATCTAAATCGCCCAGAATTAAAAAAGCAAGGATGTCCAAATCAAAATTCAAGACAATGTTGATCGTTTTTTTTCGACATTAGCGGTAC
Organism: Hypercompe scribonia; assembly: GCA_949316085.1. NCBI lineage: Eukaryota > Metazoa > Arthropoda > Insecta > Lepidoptera > Erebidae > Hypercompe > Hypercompe scribonia. The sequence goes on along the minus strand of OX438981.1, from coordinate 7,717,402 downwards.
CGTAATGACTGACTGGGAACCAGAAGGTTAGATTGTCAACCAAACTTACTATTTGTCAGTTTTGGTAACACTACGAGAACCAGTTCGTAAGAAACGGCCCAAGCTGTGGAAGAACAACTCGTGGATTTTGCACCAGGACAACGCACTTACCGATAACGCGCTAACTGTGAAATGGTATTTTGCCGATAAACGCACTCAAGTGCTCGAACACGTGTCGACGTCGTCGCTCTGCAGCCTTTTTTTGTTTCCGAAGATAAAATCTGTTTTGAAAGAGACCCGATTTGAGTCGATGGAAGCGGTAAAGTATAAAACGGCAGAACTCCTAAAGGCCCTCACCAAAGAAGACTTCCAGCACTGCTTTGATCAATAGAAAATACGCATGGAAAGGCGTGTGGCGAGGGGAGGAGAGTATATTGAAGAGGAGCATTCGAATGTAGAATAATTTTTAAAATAAAACCCTTTTTCGTAATCAGACCTCGTATCACAGGTGATAGATTAAGAATACAGAGTGTCACTACTCCTAACAAAATATGCAAGACAACATCACTGCACAGAGAAGAAAAACTTGAAACATACCCTTTACCAAACCCTCTAGTCAGTGTGATACAGCAGGCCAAAACCTGCTTTATAAGGAGAGGCCTATGTCCACCAGTGAACTGTTAAAGGCTGTTGATGATGATGATTGATGATATAGTTCAAACGAACTAGAAAGCACGAGAAATCTTCTTCAAATATATAATCATTGCAGAGAAATTGCTGTAAAATTGAAAATCAGAAGGAGTAGTCAACAATTTCATAGAACACCATATTTTAAACTGTCGGAAGTGCTAAAAAAACGAATACTGATCGAATATTATATATACAGAAAATTATATATAATACCAAATATATGTATATCTGGTCTAACAGTTAGCGTATGCGACTATCAATGGGTCAAAATCTGGTCGGGTCAAAAAGTGTTATTGAGTTTTTCTTATTACAGAAATACTAAACAAGCCTGGAGTTTGAAATCTGTAGTCTTAACCCCCGTGCTTTAGAGAGCCCGTAAAGCTGTCAGTCCTGCACCTGGCTTCTCCCCAGTCGTATCGGATAACTATCCCATCGGATAGCGAGAGTGGGGGAACAGAGAGTGTACCTATGTTTACGTACATCCTTGTGATTTATAATATCTCCTGCGCGGTTGACCGGTCTGCATTGAGACTAACCGAAATCAGCTAAGAGTACATCATCATCACTTCCCGTTATTATAGATAATTTTATTCAAAGTGTATCCAAACTTCACTTATTAATTTTTGAAGCACAAGTTTGCGGTGCTGCATTTTACATGTCTTCACATTTATTGAAAAAAAACATTGTTAACTAATTATTACCCTCAAAGTTTTCAGAAAACTTGTGAAAATGAATTTTCATATTGACATGGATTTCAATTATGATCACAAAGAACGTTATTCGATTCATAATATAGCACATAATTATAACATATAATATAATTAACTACATATTTATAACTTAACTACCTAATAATTTAGCGACATACATTAACGCTAAGCATTGTCTACAAACCACATAGATTTACCCTTAATGCTTATGTATAAACTTTGTTTTGCAATATTTTCTATATGATAAAAAAGCAAACAAATCACATTTATTATATTTCTTCTTTAAAATAACTAGTTATTTTTTTTTTTAAAATAACTAATTATTTTAAAGAAGACTATGAGTTTTAAGGTAATAGCTTTGTGTGAAAACAAAGCAGATGTTGAATAACGAACCCGCTTCAGTTCATTTTCAAACGTCTAGATCATTTAAATATTTAAATGTAAGGATAGCCTTACGAGTATATACTATATGTATATCTATATGAGTATATACTAAATGTTTCAAAGATAATATGATTGATGATGATGATGAGACTATCAACGTTCAACAGGGTATCCTGTTGAACGTTGATAGTCTCCAAGGGGACTACAGTTCACAAATAAAATTGTTTGACTGAGTTCTTAACTCAATTACTAACTTGAGTGTTTTTTTTCTATATTAAGAGCCTGCCAAGTGACTCTACTCTGCTTGATGGAAAGCATGAATAGAATCCAAGAGTTGTAGTCACCATACTCATTGCAAATGCACTATGGCGGTCTAGTGAGAAGTTTTTTCACGCCCTATTTAGGGACGTAAAACGCATGACAGTCATCATGGCAGTGTAAGGTGCCAGTTCGTGCTGAAATCAGCGTGGCTCTACTACCTAATGAAGCAGTTTAACATTCTAATGTCGTCAAATTTTATTTAATGGAAATTTAATAAATATTTCCAAACTCACTTGGTGCCAATAAAGAAACTTTTGTGTGTCAACTAAGTGCAGAAGTGACAAGCACACTTGTATGCTTCCAGTATCCAGTAAAGTCTAGATCGTAACGGTTTAAAGCAAATTTTTAATCGTATACTAATAAATATTGTATGACTTCATAATATACAATTAAATGTATGAAATTGATATGAATATATTTCAAATGTGCAGACAAATTCTATGTACTCCTTTTTAATGTATAAATATTTAAATTTAGGCTAAAATATAAAGGGAAACTTGAATGCTATCCAATCTTATACTCTATTTAGTACTCAAGGTATCTTAAATTAAATTGTTCAACAATTTCTGTTTTTGATTAAACGGAGTTTGGCATAAGTTAATGGGTTATGATTGCAGATGTAAAGCTACTTACAAACTCGAAGCGAAACTCAAATTTATTACTCTAAGTAGACACTTTCTGTAAATTTTGAACCATTGCCATTCCTTTTGAACCTTTGTAATTCGTGAAAGAGACGGAAAGCAAAAACCAGTGGAGAAAGTACTTATGTGAAAATTACGTTTGACGTATAATAGGACCACAAGAGCTGTTTTCAAATATCTCTGAAGTACAAATGAAATTGAGATTTCATGCGTGTCAATCGAAGTTATGTAAAATTATATTTACAATGTATATGCAGAAATGTATTCATTGCTCACGAAAACGAAAACCCTTCTTAAATTCCTCCTCAAGATTTATCAGTATTTATCCGTTGAAGGTATCAGTTGCCCAAAAGCGATTTATTTACGCTAGTATTGAAAACGTTCAACGGATAATACTCCCTGATATGGCATGTCATGTGTTTCAGTTTATAAAACATTTTTTAAATTATTATTATTATTTATTACACTTTTTTTTTTTTTTTTTTTTTTTTCCTGTGCGGAAATCCCCTCGGATACCACCTACTGGTGGTTATGTCGGACTCGAATCGACCAAAAACTGCACGCCGTCTCAGGTACCAGTAGCCGGGGAATCAGGTGTACCCTAGAAAGGAAATCCCTGAAACCCCAACGTACCTCGGGTCATCTACCTACGGCTTGCAGATGACCCCTTTTCTGCTCCAAAAGAGCGTGTGCTCCATAGCACGTCCCGCTGCTATCCCGGCGTACTTCTGCTCGGGTGACGGATGGCCTCACCTATCACCCTCAGTCTAGCGCTTATGGAGGACGGAGATCGTTCTGCAATCTCCGGCGCCCAAGCCGTCTGTGATACCGGACACGTTCCCGGGCCTGGCGGACCGGGAGAGTTCTCAACCTCTCCCGGTCCCGCTCCGACATCTCCTTTGCAAGCATAACTTGCTCGCAAAAGGAGACGGCGGAGTTCCACGCGCTCTCGCTCCGCAACATGGCGGCGATCATGCTACCGAGCGAGAGAGTTTCCACTCCGATGGCCGTCACAAGGTCACGCCTCAGCTCTGCCCACGCTGGGCATTCTGCCAGCGTGTGGAGCGCCGTGTCCACGGTCCGGCCATCGCAGTGGTGGCACTCAGACGTTGGCTCCTTTCGGATCAGATACAGGTGATCTCCGAAGCATCCTTTTCCAGTGATCACCTGCGTCAGCCGATATGAGAGGGTCCCGTGATTCCTCTCGAGCCAATCCTCCATAACGGGTCTTACCGCCGCAATGACGGCGTGCCCGGCGCTTGGTTGCCCAAGTCGTTCCTTCCACTCCTCCACAAGGACCTGGCGGAGTTGGGTTTTCTGATTCTCGATTTCTCGAGTTTCAGGACTCCGGCCCAACTCCCGTGCCTCCTTGTGCCACTGATAAAGAGCCGCAAGGGCTCTCGCCTCCAGGTCCCATGGTGGAGTTCCAGCCAGGAGACTCGCCGCTTCAAAGGAGATTGTGCGGTATCCTCTTATGACCCTGATGGCCAGCACTCGCTGTGGTCGTCGCAGTATTGCGACGTTGCTCGCCTTGAGGGACTCCGCCCACACTGGGGCCCCGTAAAGGGCCATTGACCGCACAACTCCTGCGTAGAGTCTCCTGCAGGAGTCATCGGGTCCCCTCATGTTAGGCAGCAGCCGCGCCAACGCCCGTGCTGCTCCCACCAACTTTGGGACCTGACTTCGGAAATGAGTTCCGAAGTCCCATCGGCTATCGAGTACGAGCCCCAGATACCTCATGGAGGACTCAATGCCGATGCGAGTGTCTCCTACTATGAGGCTGGATCGATTTGGTGGCTTGCTCCGAGGCCCATGAAAGAACAAGGCCTCGGACTTGTGTAGAGCCACCTCAAGACCCAACCGCCGGATTCGCTCTACGACTTGGGCAACACTGGCCGTGGCACTCAGGGTTGCCTCACGATGTGTCTTGCCGCACGCCGTCACAAGTGTGTCGTCCGCATAACACGTGACGACGACGCCATCTAAGAAAGCACCGCGAAGCACCCAGTCGTAGCCAATGTTCCACAGGAGCGGTCCTAAGACCGATCCCTGCGGAACTCCGCACGACATTTCACGTCTACCGAGACCGGTCTTACTTGGGTAGATGACGGCTCTTTCCGACAAATATGACCCGACTATTTGACGGAGGTAGAGAGGCACTCGGTGATATACGAGTGCCTCCCTGATGCAACTCCAGGGCAAAGTATTGAACGCATTGGCAATGTCCAAAGACACCGCCAATACTACTTCGCCCCGGGAAACTGCTTCCTCCGTCAGAGTCTTCACGCGCATGATCGCATCTACGGTGGAACGCCCCTGACGGAAACCATACTGGCTCTCTGCCAGATCCGGCCCCACTCTAAAGAGGTGCTTGACGAGGCGTCGTGCAATTACTCTTTCAAAGAGTTTGCATACCTCGTCAAGCAACACTATAGGCCGGTAGGCAGATGGTGAGTCTGCCGGGCGCCCCTCCTTTCGGATGAGAACCAGTTTCCCCGTCTTCCACAATTTTGGAAACTGGCCCTGCTCGAGGCATGCGCTGAAGAACTCTCTCAGTCGGGGCTCGAGAGCATCGTCGCTTAGAGCCAGGACCCAAGCTCGGCCTGGTATGCCATCGGGTCCTGGGGCGGTGCTTTTTGCTTTAAGCCGTCGCACCGCCAGCGCTAGTTCTTCCCAAGCGACCTCTGGCACGTCGTCCTCATCCACGCTAGGCGCCTCGGGCGCCGAAGACGGAGCCATCAGTGGTGGAGTGTGCTCCACCACTCGCACCGGGAACAAGGAGCCGACAACCCGCTCAAGCAACTCTGGCTGAAGACATCGGGTTAGCGGTGGAGCCCATGGGCGCATTTTACCCCTGACCATACGATAGGGGCGCCCCCACGGATCTCGCTCCAGGGTCTCCAGCAACTCGCGGCGGGCCTCACTCTTGGCCCGCTTTATCGCTGCTTGAAGGGTCCTTTTGGCATCCCTGTATCCCGTTAACAGCTCCGCCTCCCAAGCTGCCGCGTCCGCGGGGCGGCGACGCCTTCTACGGAACCTGGACCACTGGCGGCGCGCGGTCACGCAAGCTTGTCGCAGCCTTGCGATATCCGGCGACCACCAGTAGACCTGGCGCCTAACAGCATTTGGCTGGACCCTAGGCATCGCCGCATCGCAGACGCGGGTCATGGCCTCCCGAAACCATTCTGCCTCCGCTTCCACGTTGACAGGCCTGTCCGGTGCAGGGACCCAGGCCTGGACGATAGCGGCTTCCAGGAGGAGCTCACGATCTACGCGCTTGAGCGCCCAACGTGGTTCTGGTGGAGCCACTCTGGGCGGCGCGCCACTTGTAGGAGCGGAGACTTCAAACCGAATGTATCGGTGATCCGAACCTGTCTCCTCCCCTACAACGACGCGCCAGTCCAGAACATTACGTGCCAGCACGGGGCACGCGAACGAAATGTCAACGATCGAGCTGCCCCTCGCCGTAACGAATGTAGGTACGGCACCCCGGTTTAGGACAACTAGGCCGGATCTTTCGGCCCAGTTCTCCAATGCCCTCCCCCTTGGATTCGTGCGGCGAGAACCCCAGACAACCGACCAGGCGTTGAAGTCCCCGAGCACAAGAACCGGAAGGGGTCGACAGGCATCGACGACGACGGCTAGCTGAGCGAGCCATTGCTCGTACTCAGTTATGTCTCGGTTTGGCGTGAAATAAGCGGCCACGACCGCTATATCCCCAACCACCGCCGCTATGCAACCCCGTTCCCTAGCAACCACAGCAAAGGGAGGGGTACCAGCGGCAGTGCCGTGCACCAGTGCAGCCGAGCCATCTAAGTCGATCTCCCAGGCAGGTCCGAGAAACCGGTGAACGTATGGCTCGGCGACCGCAGCAATGTGGATTGACCACTGTGCCATGCTCTGGAGCAGAAGATCCTGAGCAACAGCACCGTGGCCCACGTTCGCCTGGAGGATGCGGAGATTTGAATCCATTAATGAGTTTCCATCTCCACATCCCGTCGCGAACCTTGTCGTTCTCTAGCGACACCTTCCGACAGCGATTTGAAGCCAGAGGGCCGACCTCGCAGTTTCGGCATCGATCCGACACAAGGTTTACTGCCAACCCGGTGGTCGGCAGGCTTGCCTTCCGCTGCGCACCTAAAGCAACGCAGTGGAGCGCTGCAACCGCCCGCCTTATGACCGGCTTGACCACAACGGAAACAAAGGTCACCTATGGTGACCGCCGCCGTACATTGAACCCCCACGTGTCCGACCGACAGGCACCGGAAGCACCTTGCCGGTCGGGCCTGCAGGAGCCGTGCCTGTGCCCTCAGGAAATCTCCAACCAGAAGAGTGTGTCCATCAGCGACCTTTTGGGCCGCCGCAATAGGGCAACTGACAACTGCTGCCCTCTGTCCACTTGGGCCGAAGCGAATTGCTCCGACCTTTACATGTTCTAGAGGGCAGCCTCCGCTCTTCCTCACTGCGAGCTTGAGCTCGTCCACCGTGACGGAGTCGTCCAGGCCTGTAATGCGTACTTCAGCGCATTTTACGGGCCTGGACACTCGGACATCAGCTGCGTCCAGTGATTCCCTTAGCTTAGCCGCTAGGGCGTCGGCTTTGGGCCCACTGGTGGCACCGGGAATCTCAAGGAGCCGGGCTCCCGTCCGTGTGTTTTTACACCGGACGCCCGGTATCTCGAGAGCCTTGAGGTTAACTTTGGCCTTTATTTTCGCCAAGACCTCGGCGTACCCCAAGCCCCTCCCTGCTGCCTCCTCCGTTAGAGTGACGACGACGGCCGCAGAGCGAGGGGCGCGAAGTCTCCTCGGTGCTGCCATCGCGGCGACAGTGGCCTTTCTGGCGTTTTTGGCCGCTTTTTTGGCGGCCTTCCGCTTCTTCTTTGTATCCCCGGCCACCACCCAGCACTCTTCCAGCGGGTGCTGTATGGTATTGGCCGAGGCTAAAGTTGGGGTCTGGGTATGATTCGCCTTTCCATTTCCCTTTCTTTTCCCCTGGGTGACTTTAGTAGGAGCCGTTGACGCTGGCTTAGTGACCACCCTACCTACTGGCTGAGCTGTTGAACCAGCTTTGGCAGCGGCCGCATAACTTGTCTTCTTTGGTGGAGCTAGAGGTGGGCGGTAGTGGACACTCTCTACTGCCGAAATACGCCTCGTGAGCCGCTCCTCCATCTCCACCATGAGTCGGACTATGTTCTGTTTCGCCCGGCTTGATGATACCGCCGGTGGCGATGATGCTAGCGTTGCCCCAATGTTGGTACGCGTAGAGCCCGACGCTCTCTCTCTGGCTTCGGCGAGATTCACTTCGAGGCGGGCTTTCTCCCTTTCATGAGCCTTATTCTCGGCTACGAGAAGTCTCCCTGCCTCGACAATGGAGCGCACGAGTGCCAAAAGGGCCTCATGTTCAGGGCTCTTTGATACTTCAGGTGTCTGAAGTAAGCAATCGGCTAAGCCGATTGCCTGCTCGATCCGTTCCACGGGGTTGCCAACTCTGCGGCGTAGCTCCTCCACGCTTACGTCACTCGTGGTAGTAGTCGTTGTCATGTCGGATGCGACCTTTTCAAATAGAGCCTTGAGCAAGAGCTCACCTTCGGCCCTCTCTGATGTCGCAGATCCGCCAATCTGCCTCTCCTGGGCCATCCGCCCAGTCTTGGGAGGTCGACCTCTGCCACGAGCCCCCCGACGGTTTGTACCCCCTTTGACTAATGTGACCTCGTCACTAGAGGCCGACAGCATGCTTTCTTCTCCTGCGTGGGTCTGACGCCTTTTTCTTTTTTGAGCAGTCCGTTGGTACTGTTCAACAGCTGACATCAACGGGGTGCTCGCACCACTCCTTTCCGAGGCAGTGTCACAATCTAAAACCGCTTCACGGTTTTGCGCGTCCTTCGCGATATGTTGGTCGCCGGATTTACCGCTCGGCGACGGGCGGGTTTGGCAGTGGTTGCTCCCCCCAGAATACGACTGGGAGCTGCCGGAGCCGTTTGGCTCCGGGAGGGATTCCCCAGGCGAAGTGCGTCTGGGACCCTCCTGGGTAGGTGAGACCTTTACTTTACCCATGCCATGTTTTTGAGTTGAGTGTCCTCCGACAATAGGACGCCTTCGGCACTGGATTCCCTCCAGCGACTCAGCCCATTGCCAGGCGTCAGAACGTGGGCTTGGGGTTTTTTTTAGAGAGGTTTACGTCCTCGTGGATCCGAAGAACCACCGGTCCTGTCCGTTCAGGATTACGGCTGGGCCGGACGGAGTCTGCACCAGACCGGGTCCGTCCGCCCCAAGGTTTTTTAAAGAGGTTTCCTTCCTCGTAGCCCTCGAAGAACCGTCGCTCCTGACTGCAAATAGTCAAGTTTACGACTTGGCCGGACGGTGGTCTGCATCAGACCAATGTCCTCTACCTCTGACAGTGCCAGCGGTTGAGAACCCGTCCGCCCGCTAGCATACTCTCTACTATGCCCTCTGCTAAACAGAGGGACACGTAGAAAGCCTCTGAATGACCCTCACAAGGGTTTTCCCACCTCGGCCGAAATTCGCCGTAGGCGGCAGCGTCTCTCCCATTTGACGAGAGAGGCGCTGCCGCCTCCGTTGCCCAGGGTGCACCACGTGGAGGTTCCGGACCCCGCACCCCATTATTTATTACACTGCCAACTTACGTCAAATTACAATTTTTGTCCACCAAAACCGGATCGATGGTTCATTGGGGGATCGAGTCTGCGTATAATTGTCTCATGAAATATTATAACTAATGTAACTAAAAATTAACAAAAAATTACTAAACTCTTTATAAACATAAAATTTAAAATGCTATAACAACAGATATATTTATACATATCAATGACTTTTTATTTTTTCTTTAATACAGTTTTTTCTGGTTATTGTTGTTTAGACAAAGATGATAAGGTATTCACTTATTTACAGTTCTGTCACCATAATAATTATGTAGTAATGGGACAATATATCTGGCGTCGGTCATCGAGCAAGTGTAATTAGTTATACTACCGACTGGCTTGATTATTCACTAACAATTGTTTTGTGTTTCAATGTTGAATGAATTGGTAGGATTTTACATATATATTTTAAACAATTTAGTGTAATCATTTTTGTATTTATTTTTAATCTTTTTGTTATCAGGTAACCTAATGAATCTAATTTGAATATTTTTTAGCTTATATACGTATGTTTTAAATATGAGACCATATCAGTCAAGACCATAACCGATTATTGAATCCTCTGTGAACACGTACACACTTAATTAATAAGAAACTAGAAACTTGATGATAACTTTGTTTAATAGTTTTCTGAGTTTGTCACAGATGTATTCTATTTATATTGTGGAACTATGAGAATTTGTTGTTGCCTTTCATGCTGAGATTATTAATACAGTTAACTATTTCAATTAATTTACAGTTACAGTTTATAAAGTTCTTATGAAAGCTTGAAAAATTCATGCGTAAACAGAGGTATAGGTTGCGTAGGAAGTTGTGAGTAGGATGAATGTATTACAAATGTTTTAATTTTGTCGAACCTTAGTATAATACCATTATCATAGGACCATTTCACAACCGATTTGGTAGGTAGTAGAGCCACGCTGATTTCAGCACGAACGGGCTGGCTCGACCGGGGCAGTACTACCCTCCCACAGAAGACCAACCTAAAGCGCATTTCGTTGGTGAGTGTGAGACCGGAGGCCCATCGATGCAGGGGCGACAGTTATCGTGGTAACTGTGTAAGCCTTACACTCACGTCACAATGACTGTCATACCTTTTACGTCTCCAAGCGGGGTGTGAAAAAGCATCTATATGCATTGCATTGTGCATTGTCATATTACATACTGCATTGTCTGCATTTGCAAAGAGTAAGGTGATCACAACTCTTGGATTCTATTCATGTTTTCCATCAGGCAGAATAAGTCACTTTGGCAGTCTCTTAATATAGAAAAAAAAAACCTAGTGTGTCTCATTGTACTGATTTTTAAACATCGACAAAGTTGATGCCTGTTTACAGTACTTACAGGTCATCTACGTACGTGTGCGATGTGCAATAGTGCAGCACATTGTATTGGCAGTTTACGTGCATCAGGTAGCTGACAGGCCCACATTCGGATCCTTAAGCCATCCTACAAGTCACCTCTATCTTGCCACTGTGTATGTGTCTCCCACTTTCATGTGGTAGCAGCGCGCTGAAGGATAATCATCTTAATGATTCCGCGTATCGATATCGATCGATATCGATATCCGTGTCCAGCGATTTTCGTTTTAAATTGGAGTAGATAGATTGCTCTCAAACCTCTTATTGTTTTATAAGTTTTTTGGTTTGTGAATTACGAATATTTTTCTAATGTTAAAGTAATTAACGACTCTGAGTGTCAAATCTATGTTTGTGGCTTCGATTAAACCCAGGACGAAATTCAAGGTGAGCATGAACATTTTCTTGTATTTCTTGATGTAATTTGTATTTAGTAATGAAAAAATATGTTTATCTGAAGTCTGATTACACGATATAAACTTTACTTTTTTTACTTAATCTTTTCATGTGATGTAGTAATCTTGATAAATGGGTTACACTATTCTGTTACCACAAATTTGGCAACAAACTTAACTTAAAATGTTACAAAATCAAAAAAAAACGAAAAATCTAAGTCTGAAGATTAGTTCAGTCAGTGGTTTCTTTTATGATGTTATGAAAATATGAAATTTACAATATTTTACAGAATTATGTAGTCATATTTTAGTGTGGTAAAATGAAAGAAAGCAAAGCGCAACTTTAGACCTTTTGAACTATTAATTTAAAAAATTTCTACAAAATTTTAATATAAAATCAATTAAGGAGCAAACAAAAATTAAACTACAGTAAATACCTACATGTGAGGAATATTCATAGTATAAACTTTGCAATTTTTTCTCTAAAAACATGAAGAATCATCAAGTACAAATTCTTTTTGTTAAGGAGCTTATGGCCAGCAGTGAACTATTAAGGGCTGCTGAAGATTATGTTCGATGAAGTACAAATCAGACATACACCCATATGCGGATAAACCGCTCTGTGATCACCGTATAACATTCAAGAACAATATCAAGAATAAAATTTTTATATCTTTACCTATTACAGAAAATGAAAGCTAATAAAGGTTGCGAAGTTGTTCACTAACAGGTGCACAGACAGCGAGGTTTAGTGTTTTTATTTCAAAAGATATGTAATATACGAGTACATCTTCTATTAGAAACTGTAGAAACCATAAATAAAGATAATATTTTATCAAAGCTATCTTTCTCAAGTTTTACAAAATTAATATGAAAGGTTTGTGTACACTCACTAAGTATGTTTAGAGTGTCGTAAAGACAAGTTCTACAATCTTACTTCGGTAGACGTAACCAACTAAAATGCAAATTCTTGTACGTGACGCTACTACGAGTCATACATTTCTATATAAAAGCTTTTATCCTTAGTGTGTCACACGGTATACCAACAAACGGCGAGACCTGAAGGTACCTTTCGTAGTCGCTTCTAAGTAGCGCGGGACAGACAATTGTGGTCGGTGGTCGACACAAATGATTGTTTGCGGTATTCCAATTTTTGTTTACGTTGTGTAGCTGGTTGAAATCACAACAGTGAGCATTGTGTGTGCACAACAGTGACAATTGGAGAATATTAAATAAAAACCTATTTTTGAAAATCAAGAATTATGTATGCCACATCGCATCCTTTAACAGTCCATTGCTTGACATGGGCATCTCCGTCAAAAGGAGGTATTTATTTTAAATAGTACTTAATCTCAAACAGAAAATTTACCCCTAAAATATAAATTCTTTAAAAAATGACAGTTTCGAGGTAAAAACACATAAATTAAGATTTATTTATGGGATTACGATTTCGGAACCTTTTCATTTTTCTTAAGGATGTTAATAAAATTAACCTCTACAGCACCGTAGTAGCATTTTGTGTCTATCACATGTGGATGTGCGTTTGCCTTTAAGTTTATTGCCATGTTACAGGAACTCCCCGCTGTCAGCGTCGCGTACTTTCGGTAGTACTTCTACTCTATTGTATTGTTATAAGATTTATATTCAAAGATAAATCACAGTGACTGATACAATATTAAAGATATATTATTACATTATATTTTGCTTGAAGTTGATTTATTTTTGTTTTGTTACTTTTACTTCGTCTAGGTTTTATTTATAACATGGGTCACGTAGTATTAGTATTTTCTTTATTTCATTATATACACATATTTATTACATTTTTAAATATATAAAAAATAAAAAATACACATTTAAAAATATAAAAAATAGTAGTAGACCACCGACATCGGGTACAGGGACCAAAACACCGGTGGTTAGGGCTCCAAAGACAGGAACCTCCTCACAATACGGGCCGTGTCAAGGAGGACTGCCTTATGCATCAGACCCTTTTTTTTTTTTTTTTTTTTTTAACGTGTGGAAACCCCCACGGGCCGTCACCCCACCGGGGTTTACGGCGGGGCGGTGTGTCGGAATCGGACCGACTAAAACCACACGGTGTGCCACTCTGCGCCTGAGAGAGGAGGGATTCGGGAACAGCTGTTATTACGACATCCTAATCCCTCCTAGCGCCTGCCCGCTTTCGTGGGCGCCATCTGCGGATAAACTCTCCATTTAGGTGACGTCCGGCACACGCACACGTCACCTCCTCGCGGCTGGCCACTATAGCAGATGGAGGGGAAAACCCGTCCCGTCCATCCGCGGCCACACTCAAGGCGGCATGAGGCGCTGGTATGCGCGTCTCCGCCGCCCGGCTCGCCGGCGGCGAATTGGGTCCGAGTGGATATCGTCCTCCCGGGCCTTCTCCGCCGCCTCCTTCCGCGAAATTACGTCTTCGCAGAAGGTTGCGACCGCGGTAAAACAACTGTCGCTACCGGCCATGGAGCGTATGACGGCCGGTAGCAAGAGATCTCCTCCAATAACTGCAGTGAGGACCCCACGCTGCGCCGCCCAAGCGGAACAAACCGCTAGCGTGTGCTGAGCCGAGTCCTCACTGCAGTCGCAGTGGTGACAGGCGGGACTCAATTCCCTCCTGGCGACCGAGTGCAGATACTTGCCGAAGCAACCGTTCCCGGAAAGGACCTGCGTCAGTCGGAAGGAAAGGGTCCCGTGCTGCCGCCCTGCCTACTCGGCGATGACCGGCTGGAGAGCCTCCACGGCGGCAAAACCAGCACGTGGAGCCTCCAGCCGGGACGACCAACGAGCCATTGTGGCTCGACGAGCGGCCTCTCGCCACTCGCGTATCTCTTCGGGCGGGGGCCGTATGCCGCTACGCGCCCGGAAGTCAGCCGTCCGCCGATAAACTTCGGCGAGCACTGAGACAGATCCAAATATTTCAATTGTTTTTTCTTTTTCAGCTTTCACGAGATTCTCGTCATGAGGAACGGCGATATCGACAATCATTGCGCGTATTAGTATTATTGTTAATATATTTAATTTAGGTAAATTCTTTTTTCAGACTTTGTTCTTCACTTCAGAAGTTTTGGGTTTGGAATTGGTATGGCCGCAATTGGTGAGTCATGATAACAGTTACTCACTAATTGTACCTCAATGTCTAAACGGTAATACAATCAATTTAAAAATAATGTCTATCAAGAACAGCTAGATATGTTCTTACCAATCTGCCAAGTGAGTGAATTGATTGTCATCATATTTTTCCTGACAGATAATCGATGTTATAAGGAGTTCAGCGATTCGCGGTAGGCAACTAGTGTTAAACAATTACATTTTGGTCCGGACATCAATTATATTAATACCGGGTACTCATTAATCTTATTTTATGGCACTAATGTACTTTATTTCTACGTGACATAAATACATACACTATTATACCCGAAAGGCGTGGACAGAGGACAGTGAGCAATTTTTTCAAGGGATTTTCGTCTAATGGGAATAAAGCTCTTGGGCCTATATTGGATTCAGGTCAATTTATAATAGGACAGAGATTTATACTAGTACGTGTTAAGCTATACTATTATACTATTGTTGTGTAAAAATTCTGGAGACCTTTCACAAACAATGCTTTATTGTATTGAAATTTTGGTACTGTATTGTGGCAATTTTAGTTATGATAATACTGTAGAAGCATATCTAAAAGCGCATTTAATTTTTCAATTCATTCTTACTAGCTTTTGCCCGCGGCTTCGCTCGTGTGACATTTAGTCTGCTGGTCACATTAAGTTTCGTAACAGATCATTTTAAGTATATATATAGATATATATATTGGTAAAAAGTATACTATGTTACTTCTAATACCTCCTAGAACATGTTTACAAAATTTCATGATGACCGATTGAGTTGTTTTTGCGTGAAACCGTAACAAACAAACTTACATTCGCATTTATAATATTAAGTAGGATTAACACTGGTAATAGGAGAAATTGAACTGACGAATCTGTCAGTGATTAGTAACCCTGTCTGTAGAACTGAAAGTCGTAGACTACATTCCTAACCAGAACAAATCATTATTTAATGGACACAATATTTTTTTTAAAAGGCAACGCCCGCGCAGGGAATAAATCCTGTGTCGTGGAGGACTTTACAAATATATAAGAAACGGACACAAAGCACATCCAGACTCAGAACAACAATTTATCGATCACACTAAGCGTTGTGTCATGTGGGATTTGAACCCACAACACTCAGCGCAGTAGAGAGCGGCGTGGCGAACGCTTGGGCTTTTTTTGGCTTGGGCTGTCAATTATTTGTTTTGTGTGTGTAATTTGTATAAAAAACACATATATTTAGAAATATATACGTATAACTATATAATTCAATTATGCAGAAGTTATGTTTATATATAATAAACATACATATCTTTAAAGATATTTGGGATCGTGTGTATGAAATGTGTGAAATTATTATTATTAACTTTCAGTTGCCCTATTAGAACTGTAAATAAGAGTTACAGAACTCATCGAAAGTTATTGTTCGACTTGTAGTAAATATCAAAATATGAATAATAATCATTTTAGAACGTTCAAGTGGTAATGCACTTTGGGCCCTCCTGCAACGCATTCGAGGCTCCCTGGCAATGCACTCTTGATTTTCAGTAATGCGCTTGCAACTCGTGTTAGTCACGTAACAAAGTGGCCAGCTCGCTTATTTACCCCTATGTCATTTTGAGAATATTTATTTAATTTAAAAATAGAAAATAGGCTAACAAATTTAAAAATAGGATTTAGAAAAGCAAGCCAGTTGAAGGACTGGCGTGTGAATGAACGCAAGCTAGAGTTACGTCTAATGTATACATAATCCGAACACCTGCTGTGAGCGACGCATCGGCGCCTGGCTAGATAGCTTCGGATTTTCTACACCCTTACAAATAGGGGTGAATGACATTAGTATACGTGTTTATATTACAAATGTGAAATATATAGACTGTATGTTTGTCTTGGTACGATTAGTATATGAAAATTTACGTAAAATTATATATTAATATCAAAATACTATTAATCATATCAAGCTATTATAATGTTTAACCCTATTTTTAAGTTGAGAGTAGTGTGTGACATTATAAGAGGTTTTGACTGGGTTTTTTCTGATCATCCTGACGTCTATTCTCTCTCTATTGATACTATTCAAGGGGTATCGTAAATCTAAATAGGAGAAACAGAGCTTTATGCTCACCTATGATTGAAGAGGTTGATAACTTTAAAAAGTTCTACTGTCAATTTTAAAATTTCGAATTCATACTTAATTAATTCGATAAAACTATAATTTAAGTGGTATCGGTAGGTAGTTTAGGTACCATTCTACCTCTGCATAATATATCGACATTTTCCTAGAAATAATGCATTGAAAAAGGAAACACTAACGTTCAATGTCATTGTTTAATGGTATAGATAAAGTTTGTCTAACACACACAGTAATATATTGAATAAACCACGACCTTTTTGATGTAGGGTTATCCCTTTTTTAGCCACTTTTTTCCGCTAATAGGATTTGCTTCGTTAATAATAAAGAGCCGGGGTCAGGAAATATTTTTTATTTTTAATAATTATACTTTTATAGTAGAAGGATTAGGATTGTTTTTGACACTTGTGTCGTTGCCGTTATAAGATATTATTTTGATTATTTTTTTTCTCGAAGAAAAAATCAGTAAGAATCAAAACGGTTAATTTGGGGTTTTATGATACAATAAATTGTTTTAAATACTTGTCTCCCATACGTACATATTGCTTAAATCATGGTCGTAAATTTTTCATTGAATTTTGATTTAATTAACGCCCTACGTGTGTATTTTAACAGCAATTTCAGTTTTTTGTAAGTTTTTGATGTAAATATTTTTCCTCTTAGCCATGTACTTCTTTGTCTTGATTTTTATTAAAGCTTATTAATCTCTTTCTAATAATAGCAAATCCTTCATAGCAATATTATTCAAATATTTCCTGCACGGTGTTTAACGTTCCTTTTGAACAACACTCTCACAGACTGAAAATTAAACACAACTTTATATTATAAGCATTAAACAAAGTACAATGTAAGTACATCTGTCCTATGAATATTTTATCTTTATTTTAAACAAAGAGAGTTTCAAGGTTTCTGAAAAAAGGATTGAAATATATATTTCATTTAATTCGAGAATTATTTATTAATTTTAAACTTTTTACATTTCATAAATGATAAGTAAGCGTACAAATATATCATATTATATTACGAGTAAAACAAAATTTTGCCTCCAAAGTATCACACAAGACCTTTTGCAAACATATACATATTGTGTTTCATAATGATAAATTGCTAGTCTGCTCTTGAGCTATCCTCATTTTAAGTGTGATGACAACTTAATCGTGTTAAGCCCCCGTGTTATAATGGGTATTAGTCTGTTACCAAAGCACAAATAACGACGACAATATTTAATCTTATTATTTACTTGATATATTAAATTCTTAAGCCTCTCTTAGAAATGTAGTATTAAATGAGTAAGTTTTATTATTCTCTAAACCACATAATGTAAAAACAATAAAATTACTTTGGGCCAAGAGAGATGAGAAAAAGGAGAGACAACGATTTTGGAAGTCATTATTTGAGCACATTGTAAATTAAATGTACTGAACGGGAACCCTGAAAGACTAGAGAATGTTGCCAAAGTTCTAATAAAAATAAAAATGTACAAACTCTGTTTTTAAGATTAAAAAAAAACTAAATAGTATTATGGTATTGACTATTAAAATCCAGAATAAAAAAATCTGTACTGTAATGTTTGTCTGTAATTTTTTTTTGTTTTTCTTTTTCTTTAAAAAGACAACGCCCGCACTAGGAATAAATCTTGTGTCGCGGGAGACTGCAAACATACAAGAAACGGACACAAACAATCATACAAAAAACGGACACCAAGAACACCCAGACTCAGAACAACAGTTTGTGGATCACATAAAGTGTTGTCGCGCGTGGGATTTGAATCCACTATAGTCAGCGTTATAGAGGGCGGCGTGACGACTGCTTAAACCACTACACCAAACGTGCAGTCAAGCCTTTCACTCTCGTTTACTCTTCTTTTGTTTTTATATTTCTCTCATATCCATAATCATCGTTCATTTGACATAAAACTTATATAAACTGGGTTAAGAAATATAGGTACTAAATATAAAAAAAGGAGATTAATTTGCGAATATTTTAATATTTTATAGCAATAACAATAAACCATACCCAATTAGGCATACGCGGAATTCCCGTTTACTTTTAGGACATCAGTTTGTGTGTGTGTGTGTTTGTTATCAAATAATGATATTATTAACCTACTTCTTTAGAACTGTCAGGTATAATTTTTTCACTGACATATTGTTGTCATTTCACATGAGCAATTTAATTTAATTTGTGAATAAATAATGATTTTAGTGTGAATAAATATATAGGCCAAACGTTACTCTTAAAATTCGCAACGTGACGGATTTCAGTAAATGGTGTCACGTAGTTTTCCACGTATAGCGTCGTCCATCCATCCCCAAATAAATAAATAGTCCAAATCCAGAAGATCGTTAAGTGTGGTGAGCATTTATACTACTGTTGAATTCTCAACGGTACGACAAAATGACAGAAAATAATATAGACTTTCTACTGTGATAGTAGTTTTTAGGGACACAAATTCGACATAATTCGTTGTAAAGGTCAAGTAAACCTATTCTGCCCTTAACAATTTCACATGCTGGTACAATTTACTTTTAAAACAACACGTTTTATTTCTAGTAAACTATGTAAGACCCGTCTCTGTATACGAAAACTAAGGTACTTCAATATAAGAATACTTAGGAATTAAAGAATAATGAAATGATAACAGCCAGTTGTTAGAAGGTTGGCAATTAATGGTAACGACTTCAGTTGGCATGTGTGAGACTCTGACCTGTCCCCTTAGTCAAGAGAAAAGTGTTTTTCGTCGATTCTCTTTCTGCAATTGCTAACGCCTCTATTGCCTTGTATGTATAATTGGCTAATATTTTGTATTGAGTACGTGACTTAGCGTTGAGAGACGTCATTCCCATACATTTATCAGTCTTCTAATAATATTTACACTTGTAGAATGTTAACTTGGTTAAGGGGTTCAGTTGAGCTATTGCTTACATGATACCTTTTTTCTGAATAATTTATTTTTCTTGTAATCTTACCTCTTATTATTTTTTTATCCTATAAATTTATGAATTTTTCCCTTTTTTAATTCCTAAAGAGCCCATTTAATGATGATAGATTTGTCTTTAATTATACTAGTAGCACCAAAATATAATTGGTAAAGATTGGGTGTAATTTGGGATACTTATACGAGCCTAACCATGAACGAGAAATGTTTGTAAGATACTATTGTAGATTCATGAAAAAATATGTTTTATATATCTGTGGCGCAAATTAAAGAAAGTAATAGAAATAATAGATAAACAGGAAAACATTTTATAAGGTGACTTAAACAAAAGGAAAAAAATTCTTTACCGAAAAAAGTTACATTAGAGGAAAGTAAAAAAGGGAACTAAATTTATCTGAGCAATCCATTGCCAGTATTGTTTTAGAATTTATTCTTTTTTAAATCTATCTAAAAAATACATCCAGTTCTGAAAAAACTACGTAGAGCAAATTAAAAAATGTACGTTTACCAAAAATTAAACTGTGTTTAGTCTGTGAATGAATTGGAAAAAAAAATTGTTTAAAATTTTTGAGAACCGCTCTTGATATATTGAGATGTTGACTGTTTTTACGTTGGGTGTCTTTCGGTGTGATTTCATCAACCGTTCGTGAACACAGAAATTTGAATTCAGAGCAAAAAAATACTTTTTCGTTTGTAATAAACTGATATTATATCTGCGTTTCTTTGAAATGCAACAAACATTCTGACGCCGTGCCAAGGGCATAATTAACTTCAAGAGTCACGTCGTAGCTTACTAGTATCTGTATTATTACGTAGGTGTCACTGATCGTCACGATGTTGTTGTTTTAATAAGTTATTATAGTTACATACTTTAGATAAATTCTTTAGTATTTTAGATTTTTTTTAGTTGTTTTGTTGTTTTGTTTAGTTAGATTGACAAGTTTTCACTGTTTCTTAAAAGATGGTGCAGCGGCACTCTGTGTGTGGGATTTCGTACGGTAACGCATTAGCTAAGTAGTGTGACCTCGAATTCTAGTAGATATAGTTTACTATAATGCCAACCGCTTTTTTTACCTATTGTGTAAATATCTAGTATTGTGGCAAATAAAGAGCTTCTACAGGCAATTTTATTCCATTGCTTTACTCAAAAGAAATCTGCAGCTGAGACACACAGAATTCTTGTTGAAACATATATATGTTGCTAACACTCTGTCGAATACCACTGGTTTAGGCGCATTAAAAATAATAACTTTGCCCTTCAAGATAAAGAACGTTCTGGAGCACTGACAAAGTTTGAAGACGAGAAATTGGAAGCATTGTTTCATCAAGATCCATGTCAGACATTAATAGAGTTCGAGGACACATAGCAAGTAGATGTTTCAATAGTTTCAAAATGTCTAAAAGCGTTAGAATTGTTCCAAAAGCGAGGACATTGGGTGCTGTATGAATTGAAACCGAGAGACGATGAACGTCGTTTTCCTATGTGTTGTCGTGAATTTTTGTTTCGACGACAGAGAAAGAAGAGGTTTTGGAGATGAAAAATAAACTCTAAAGTATAAAAAATCGTGGGATATGTCCTGTCACGCATCAATATCGACCTCATAACCAAATATCCACGATTCGAAGGTTCCACTCTGCATCATTTGGTAGGATCAGAAGGGCACTGTTTATTATAAGCTCGCTAAAAACCCAATGAAAGAAGTTTTTTTTTGTGATGTCTTAGTCAGTTATTAAAGGTTTTTTATGTTATTTTCATGCCATAAAAGGAAGTTAATGAATCAAGATATAGGCCGAAGCTTACAAAAAAAATGAAAAATTTTTTTTTTATATGAAGACGCTGCCAAAGTGACTCTACTCTGCCTGATGGAAAGCATAAACAGAATCCAAAGAGTTGTGGTCACCATACTCATTGCAAATATAGACAATGCAGTGTGGTAACCCACGCTATGGCGGCCTAGTGAGATGCTTTCTCACGCCAAACTTAGGGACATAAAAGGCATGATAGTCATCGTGGCAGTATAAGGCTCACATAGTTATCACGATAACTGTCACCCCTGCATCAATGGGCCTCCGGTCTCGCACTCATCAACGAAACACGACAGCACGGATGCTGGCACTTCAGGTTGGTCTTCTGTGGGAGGGTAGTACTGACCCGGTCGCGCCGGCTCGTTTGTGCTGAAATCAGGGTGGCTCTACTACCTAAAAAGATTTAGATATCTATAGAATATTTAAAGACGTCCTGTAAGTGTGACATCTTATTATCTTAGCCAGTAAAGATTGTGACTATTCAACAATAATAAACAGCAATAAAAAATAATGGTTTTATTGTATATTTAATTTATTACTTGAGATAGTAATGACCAAAACATAATAGTTTCCATTTTCTCTTTGTGTTCCATTCACGGTAATAGTGTATCGTTAAGTAGGGGGATTAACATAGAACGATAATTTACTAAAAACACAAAAGAAAACTTTACCAGTCCGTATATTATTACTAAACAATAAATATTTTTCCCTTTTATTTCCGATTTCCGTGAAGTCTGATGAAGAAGAACGAACATTGACCAGGAAACACATTAATGAAGTTAGATGGATTGTAATGTAATATTATTTTTATTGCTTTTAGGATTGTATAATGGTAAAAGATTTTTTTATGTTTTCCACGATAGCTCGTAAATAACAAGGGCTATAAAACATTACAAGTCAATAGCAATTTTGTATTTGTGAAGAATAATGTTTCTTTATTTGAAATTAAGATTTAAAGTATTTATTTTTTAATTAATCCTTCATGACTTCGATTTTTTACCAAAAAGGAATATTCAATTAAAGTTTTTATACGCTGACAGAATCCTCATAGATGGCTGACTTAGATAAATATTACTTTTACTGAAAATTCAGAAGCTTGCCCATATTCAGCCAACTAATTTAGCTATATAAATTATAGTATTCTTGTCACGTAGGCTGCTGCGAACTTCACTATGTGTACAAGGGTTTATCTGAGTTACAGTTTTATTTTCTAATACAATGGAATCAATTCGAGTTTTATTTAAAGAATTTCTAAATGAGTTATTAAAATAGTCCTGGAATACTACTTTTCTAATGTTGAGATATAATGTTCCCTATCTGTTGTATATGTTCGATTCAACTTAACACCAAAAATAAATAATCTAGGTTATTTCATAAAATTTACACAAAACGATTTATGTACTTTTTTATTTGTACACACATATCTAAAGTAATATATAAGAATACATCCTGAGTGATACCAAACAATTACCCCAAGGAATGGATGTTACCGATCCAATAAAAATGTGAAAAGAATCAATATTCTGAGAACAGTTACAAAAATAAATAAAGCCTCTTAACGTTCGAATGTGTTTCCTTAAATTTAGTGGATAGCAGAAATAAATTATTGAGAGGTTCATATAGCTCATAAGGTACAAACTACGGGATGTTATAATATGTTTTAAAATATTTGACTACAAAAGCTTGAAACGGGTTTTATAATATATTTTCAATTACACTCTGCACGCAGTTTTCGCTACGAGTAATATACTATTAACAATCTCTTTGGAAAGACGTCACCGGTTTTATGGGATAACTTTGTTGCACGTTTGAGAAATAAGTTTGTATGGCTCTCTCAGCTCGCAAGCCTTACTTGTACTTTTCCGTTGGCTTCATATTATCATTTTTCTATTCCTCTCTTGTCGTATGAAGTCGATAAAAATGTAGGATTATGCCAGAGATATGCTTCCTTCTTGTACTTAGGTAATGTAAAGAGTTTCGAATTACTAATAACAAGTCGAGTTACTCTAAATCTAAAACTACTTCTATGGATCTTGCCTGTATTGTATTCATTCACGATGATCAATTTTTATTTACCAAATTATAATCTTTTTATAAAATATTTTTCCATACTTCTTAGGTAGACAATTTACAAGCAAAAATAATCATTAATTCGTACGATATAAGGATGCAAATTCAGTACGATGAAGTAATTAGTTAGTCAGTGGAGATTTAAGGTTAGATTATATTCGGGTGGCTTAATTTTGTATGCCTGTTGGCCGGGACGTACCGAGTCATCTTTTTTGATTCCTTATGTTCTTTCATCCGTTACAGAAACAATTTCAACAGTTTATAACTTTAGTTAGGTCACTCAAGTGCTACTAAGCTTCTTTTATAATACGAGTATATATATATTTATGAGATGAGATCTCTTCATTCCAATGAATGACATTTGCAGCACTGGATGAAAAGTAATGTAGTAATAGATATTGGTATGGCCATATCATGTGAAGGAATGAAGAAAATGAGGCGAGGAAAATATAAGTTTTGGAGTTCAAAGTACAAAAAGAAGATTACAGAAAAGGTGGATAGACTGTGTTCGAAAGAATTACTAGGAAGGGAGTAAACGGTGAAAAGACTAATGATAGAGTAGAATGGAAAAATAAAACATTCCGCTACGACTTCAAATAAAAATACGATGATGGCATGCAGATGATGGCGAAATTTATAATAGTCAATAATAGTCGATTACTTTCGAATGCACTTTACAAAGAGGTGAAATGTCATGTGGGTGTCAGGCGCCACGCTATGTGTTACTGATGTGGCCTGAGGTACACCGTATATCTTATATTTGTATTTGATTTTGTGAGTTTTAAAAATACAAAAAGTCAATATTGAAGCCCAAAATGTGTGCAGGTGGGGGAGGCTTACGTTCAGCAGTGGTGAAAATTAACTTAATGAAAATTGGTTCCTTAGGTTTCTAAATTAATCTAGGTATTGAAAGAAAATTAGTTGACAAAGTTCTTAAATTCCAAACTAGCTGATACCAAATTTATCGCGGTAAAGAGTAGCTAGTAATGTATAAGCTACACTACTGTAAAGTTTTATCTAAATCAGTGCAGTAGTTATTGTTTGAAAGAGTTACAAATATCTATACATCCTTACAAACTTTTGCATTTATAATATTTAAAGTTAAAAACTGACAAAAAGTTTCTCGATAAAGATACTACTACTACTCATTCAATATAGCGCTAACTATTGGAAAACTCAGGTATCTTTTATACAGTCTAATGATAGATTTTGTACCGTATACCATCGGGGGAAAAACCTTAACAGCGCTATCAGTACTATGGGCTTTTAGTTTTTAAAACAAATGTTACAGGCCATGTATGCCAATAAGATCAACACAATTAATACACACTTATTTTTCATTTCACCCTTTGCTATTATTGTTTATTTATATTTGTTATCTCATCTTTAATATAAATAACAATTTAATAAACAATGAACAACAGGAACAAAATATGAAAATTGAAAACGTTTTGTAAACAAAAATATTTATTTATGATTATCAAATTTACACTAAGTTATAATCAAAACTAAGGCGAAAATTTAGTTTGATCAACATACAACACAGGAACTTCAGTAAATTGAAATGAAAATTCTCACAAGAGTCACTTGTTGGTCTTAACTAAGACCTAAATAAGGTTTAACTAACTCAGCCTTACTTCTCCGACGGTAGTAACATAATAAAACTTTACCGTTACTTGAGAATTTAAGCTTTTCAATTAAGGGTTTAAAGGCGGTAGTCCATGACCCTATAGAATATATTGCTCTCATTTTCCAAATACAGAAATGAAATGGACTTCTTTAGGTCGTCAGTCACTTCAAATGTTGATATGACGGTTACATTTAGGAAAATCTTTTCATAAAATTTAAGAAGTATCTAATTACAATATACTTTTACTTTAAAAACAATTTTTCAGTTCAATATGAATTGACAATTTTTGCTTTGTTGATTCTTTACAATAAAATTGACGTTAGTACCTATATAAAGTCTTGTATTTATTTCTCTAAAAAGTGAAACTTTTTAATATTATACATAGAACACTATAGAGTAAAATTTAACATAAAACATTCCAGGTACCGTATTTATTAGTCATAGTATTAAAAAGCATGAAATAAAGCATTATTTAATTTATTGTTAAAAATATCTTTAGTGGGTACATAGGGTTTCCACCAAGAACTTAGGACCCCAAGCCAAACTTACCAGCTAGTGGTGCACCTGCTGATCGATGGATGAGGTTCTAGTAAAAAAAACAATCCGATTAGCAATAATAGGTTCGCCACCTACAACGTGGGACATAAACACTGCCAAAAAAGTCGGAGTTTAATGTACCTCTGCCTACCCTTAGATTTAATAGACGGCTATATGTTAATATCTTTTAAAGACTGAAGTACCTACACTGTAACAACATAACAGAGTAGGCGAAGTTTCCCTTTCAAACTTTATAACACAAGACTTGCGTTTTCTTTTTTTCAAAGAAATACTTCCTTTAAGCAATGTTGCCAGAATTTTTTTTTTTAGAATATTGTTTCGAGGAAATTCTTGGAGATAATCAAACTCTTAATAAGTTAACCTCAGTGCTCAGACAGCATAGGAAAGTTTTTGATTTAGTGTTAAATAACAACGTGCAACTGGAGATTGGAGAAAGAATTCATTACTTGTACTAGGTAAACAAATTTAGGTAAAACTAAGTCATGGTACGATAAACCTAAATCGAGAATAGAAACAAAAGCTTAATCAAAGATTTAATCACTAACAATCCAATAAGACTACTTGTCAATCACGATCAATCAAAATGATTGATTGATTAGCACCTAAACGATATGTGATCGAACAGAAATTACTGTTGCCTATTCTCGCTAGTTGCTTACAAAATAAATTTGTTGTATTAATTCTCTTGTTGTGACGTTGAGTTGTTCAGTTAAATGAAGTTGGTAGGCGTTTGAATAACACATAACATTCAGTGTTTTATGTCAGTAATTTACATCGATTAACATTTACACTATACGGTGGATATGTAAATATTGTGTCGGATTACCGTCCCATCGAATTTTGAGATTAAAGGAAAGGTACTCTCTACATCTATGTTTGTGCGTACACACTTCTGCACTATAATAAATATCTCCTGCACAGTAGACTGGTCTCCATTGAGGTTGGCCGCTGCGCCCAAAATCACCTAAGGAATATATACACACACACACACACTTAAATACAGTGAAATAAAGTAAATTATTGTGACGGTGTCTCGGTGAAACAGCACTCCAGCTCGCAATTTGCCGCGTCTTTTTTCCTTGATGGCCTCTCGCAATCTTCTTATTTGATCTGCGTAGTAAGGAACCATTATGGTGGCTCCATTTTCCAAATATTCCACCTTCAGCGTCCCGAGAAACAGACGCCATAACCTTTCCCGCTAAACTTGACACCTTGAATTTCTTTGGCGTTGATGAGGAGGCTTATTTCCAGGTCATCAACTGTTGTTTGGTTTCAGAATTACAATGGTGGATTCAGGTCTCATCTATAGTTATGAAACGATTAAAAAAAATCTTAATCGACCTGGAATTTTCGAGATTGACCCTCGAAATGTCGAGTCCTTTCTTTTTTGCTGGTTAGTTAACATTCTCGGTATCCAACACGCCATGATTTTTTTCATATGCAATTAATTTTCAATTATTTTTTGAATGCTGCCATACGAGATCCCTGTGACCTCAGCAACATGCCCTATGGTCACTCTTCGATCGGCCAATACGATTTCTTCTACTTTTTTCATGTTGTTCTCAGTCAGGGACGTGGATGGGCGTCTCTCGCGGTGTTCATCTTCAGTGAATGTTCTGCCCGGTTTAAATTCTTTTACCCAACGTGCAACTATGGAATTTGGAGCAACAGACTCCCCCAATGATTCTGCCAAGTCACTGTGTATGTCTTTGGTAGACATTTTTTTTAAGCAGAGATACTTAATAACGGCTCTAATTTCACTTTTCTCCATTATGGTCTGATCTCGTCGACAGTTCGTATTCAAATGAATGTACGTACCGGGGTCGTGTCTTATTTATATGATTTTTTTATGCTAAACTAGCGAGTGTAAAAGCAAGCAAAAATTTTTGTTTTCGATATTTGTGCACCCTAGAAGTACCCGATTATTATTATTTATTGATCACCCTTCGTAGGTACATATAACCTCAAAACTGTAAGAAGTGTGCACTCTTATTTTATAGGCTGGTAGTGTAGTACTTGTGGTAATAAAGTTGCAAATATTGAAAGTTTCAGGAAGAAATTTCCCATCAGGTGTCCTATCTACTAGTTTTTACGTTAATTTAAAAATTAAATGATATAAAATAATCTTATCTCTAAAAGTTTAACACTGATTTTAAAATATAATACTTTTTGTGTTCATGAAATATTTTGTCTTCTCAAATACGTTTATGATTTTTTTGGAATTTCCCTATTAATAATAGTAAGTTTTAGGATGAGAATTAACAAATCATCTAATTGTATGTAAGGTAACTAATGAAATGTAATAAAGCTTCTCCAATTGATTTTATAACCCTAATAAAAACATGTAAGGTCTTATATCTATACTTGAAAGAGATCCTATGTCAACCCGTCTGGCTAGCGTGATAAAGCAGGCCAAAACCTCCTTGCTAAGGAGGCCTCTTCTTAGCAAGGAGGATATGTGGGCATGAGGATTATGTTCAGCAGTGGACTGTAAAAGGCAGTTGATAAGGTCCTATATCACTGTAATTTGAACCGGCTGACCTATGCGATACTACTTACTAATAAGAGGACTCCATGAAGTTCAAAGTTACTTAAGCATAATGTCTAATATACACACAAAAGTTACTTTCCAACAAAATAAGTAAATTTTTATTTATTTATATACAATTATATTAAATAAAATATAATATAAACGTCTATTAAAACAAAACAGAAATTTCCATAATTTCTGGTTGGTTACAGTTTCAAGACTTAATTCTTTTCCTAAGACGTCTTAGACAGTTCTCTTATTATATCCTAAATTTTGTTACTGGCGAAGAAAAAAGAGTGATACCAAAAAGTCATAAAGGCCTTTACATAATTTAAAGCATACGTGACTTATGTATACGTAATTTATACACACGGGCGTAATAAGCCTAGATTCCAGCTGAGCTTGAGTGAAGTTACCAGTTTAATCAACGAACATAAAGACTCCGGCTCGGAAACTGTTTCAAACATAGCAGTAGCATAATTTTTAGAACTGAAGTTGTAAACTATCAAGTTTAATTTTCAGTAGCATTTTAATTGATATTTTAAGAAATTGTAAAGAGGGTAACGTAACTTAAACTAATCGATCGTAAACATCGATATCGACAGATGACAACTGATTCTTTCGTTACAATGCAACGGCCAATAACAAAGCAACAAATATTTAATTATTAAGTTGCAAGTCTGGATGGACTGGGATAGTCGCGCACATTTAGCTTATCCAACTGGTCATTTGCACGTTATACCAAATATAACACGCTCCACAAAGCAGCTCTAATTTATTTTATTTAGCTGCACAAGTAGCATTAAATACGACGAATAATTTGTGCAAATTCGCTAATAATCCAGTCTGGATCAGTTTTCTATTGTCATCTTTTGCACATATACGTTAGTTAGAATAAAGTACCTTTAATATTTTAACATACTATTGCTCGTAAAAGATAATAGAGTAGTTTCACCCTTGACTGGAATATGTAAATAACAACTCCGGAATTTACTGGATCCCTTAGAAGCAGGTATCGTTTAAATAATATGACGTCGGTGAATGTGTAAGTGTAATGTGTAATCAGTTGCTTGAAAATTTTAAGATTAATTGTAACTTTATTTGATAATCATTTATATAATAATTTTAATGAAATCACCTTATCTTAACTTGTTACAATATCATGTATGTTATATTCAGATACAATTTTGTAATGAAGTAAAATAATATTAACATATATAATCATATAATAATAAAATATGTATGCAAATAAGATTCATAGATTTGTAAAAAAACAAATGCATTTTTTGATAATTACTTTTTGTGACACAGAGTCAGCAGATTATCCATATTGAAAAATAATACCGTGTGTAGCAGTCTTAAGAAATATATTATGAGCAGCCATGCTTTCACATCAGTCACTGCCGGCAGACATCGACACTTTAGCTAATTGGTTGAACGTACACCCGTCTCGCATCCCGTATACCATTAGGAAGGATGTTTGTTTATAGAACACCGCTAAATTTCAACTTAAATCATTGACAAATCATCTTAAGACGATGATTTAAGATGAAAATAAATCTGTAAAAAATTGATTGCATCATAAAGTGATGATAGCCAAGACAAGTCATGAACATATGTAAAAAAAATTGTCAGTTATTACTCAAAAACAAAAGTATACACCTTAAATCATTGCCCAAACTCTTAATTGATACGTAAAAACTACCAGAACTGTAAACTAATTACAGTTCTCTCTGTCTCGATTACTACTTTTTCCCCTTTGTACCAGATTTTCCCCTTAATCATCAACATTTGGTTCACATTCAATAGTGAAAATTAAGCCTTGTATTTTCATAAGTTTTCAAACTTATAAAAATCATGATCAACGATCATTGAACTCACTCTGAATTAGAAAATTTAGATTACTTTATAGCACTATAGATACTTTTACAGAAATTAAGTGGCTCTTTTATAATAACGTTATAATAGAGTTAGTAGCTTATTTCTCGAGCATCTAGACACTTTTAGAGCGGCCCATAACTTAAATGAGAACAACAATAATCACTCAAGAAATGTTTTTGAGGAAACTGTGTCAGTGGCCGGAACTCTTATTGATTATTCCAACGGATATGAATTACGCAGCATTACGGAGTTTCGCCTTGAAACTCACTTATTAATACGTGAAAATCTGCGGGAGATGCTTCGTTTCTTTGATTTATAATGCCACTTTATCGTTTGTGAGTCGCTTTAGTTAGTCTGGAGTTTCAGGTCATATATTACTTTATTATTGTAATTTGAGTTCAGTCGTAAGTCCTTTTCTACATGACGATTATATATGTTATATACATTACATTATATACATTACAATACTATATGTTATATACATTAGCTTATAAAATATAGAGAGGTATTATAGAGCTGTTGAGATGTATTTAGGACCACCTACAGTGTGTTTAGCAATTGTAGATCAGGGGTTTTCATAACTTTCATAATAAATATGTTTTATATTCGTTATACTTGCTTATTAAACTCTGGATGATATATTACAAAGCCTTATTTAGACTTATAATAAGCGTAGGTCATATTAAGAGCTAATGTTTTGAAAATGTTTTTCAAAAACATTTTTTTTATATTTTTAAATACACAATACATATATAGAGAAACGTCCAGACCAAGACAAATATACACATTTGTTTTGATCTGGCCTTTCAAACGAGACAACGAACCACAATTAATATCTGCTATAAGGTATGTAAAACTATATACTTTGAAATGATCAAATTGTATGAAGTAGCAATTACAGAATTGTTTGACTTACTTGTACCGCATGATCTCGCAGTTTGTAAAGGAAACAAAAAGCCTTGCTTGAACTTCAAGCGTGCGTTTAATTACAGAAGTTTAAACGAACGCTGCGAGACTTTTTTTAAAATGGCCAGTAGACATTAATGAGTAACTTTCTTTTACACTAGAAGCTGCTTTATATTTAATTTGGTAAGTAAACTAATTTGTTGGCCATTTTTCTTTATTATAATAGCAATGGAATAATCATGATTCGCCGATTTCATAACTAGAGGATCAGAAAAATTACATATCTACCGATATTACTCAGAAGTTCGACTGACTTAGATTCGTCACATTAAATATATTGCCTTCTTTTGGCTTCTTGTAACAAAATTTCATTCCTTTACATGAAACCATTCCTACAGGTTACAATCTTTTATCTTTCTTAAAACTAGATTGAGGTACATTACTACTATGATTTATCTACAATATGGAGATTTGGCACAAAAAGTAAATGGATTTCATCCCTAATATAAAAGTGAATAAGGTACGGCAAGTGTAACTGAGCTGAATGTCTTATTCATTTTAATTTTTATCCACTACGGTACAGAAAAGGCGTATACGCTTAGGGTGAGAGGCTGTTTATGCAAATCAATGTTATCAATTATTTCCAAAACTACTAGTCTGATTTTGATGCGGTTTTCAGTTATGGAATCAGGTTTGATTCATACATGTCCTTTGATAAGTGTTAGGGTAGTAACTCAATAGGGGGTGCTACAATAATATATTTTATTTTCATTCTATCGAATTGAGTTACAACAAAATCCCGGGCAAAGTTTATTAATATATATATATCATGGGTATTAAATAAACGATGTCGATGTGTAGTACAGTGTACACGATACAAGGAATAAATCCTCTGCCGCGAGGGACGTTACAAACATACATGAAACAAATATAAGGAATATCCAGATCTATAATAACAATTTGTGGATAACACAAAGTGTTGTCCAATGTGGGATTCGAATCCACAACATTTAGCGCAGTGGGACGAGGCGTGACAATTGCTTAAGCCATAAACAATAAAATTAAGAATTGTGAACAGAAACCGCGATGATTTAAACGTAATTGAAAAAGGACAAAGTCAATTGAAATATGGCCGAGTTAAAGAATTTATATTACGAGAGATATACATGAATAAACCTAAAAGGCTTTTTACAAGTAGAGTTGATCTCTCGCGTAGTCGGTTATACAAACAATAGTTTTATTATTGTTATATGTTATTGCCACATTTATATCTTCGAGAACCAAATAGATACGTAGGGAAGTGCTATGAAAACTGATACTCTATTGTTGTATAAAAGCTATACTGACTGATAGAATACTTATATTTCTTTCTTTTTGGAAATATAGACATATTATACATAGAAAACACCCAAACTCTTATACTCGACTCAAGATACAGTAAATGCTAGTAGAATCACGTATCGGTAAGTCCGTTTTTAATTAGAGATGCTACTTAAATAATTCAAAATGTTAAAAATATTTTAGTTCTAACAAATAAATATTTCAAACGATATTTTTAGTCGATAATTTCTACCTAAAAACAAAACAGTGTCATGTCACTGTTTTTCATATAGAATCTAAATTGGCATTCATTTCGTAGAACAAACTACTGATAATATTATACCAACTAATAAAAGCGTTTTCATCGGCACGTAATATTTTCTGCTCTAACAATTTTGCTTTCGTTGATGTTTTCTAGTTTCTATGTGTTATAAGATTCCATTATTACATTTATGTAAATACTTTTCCTGTCACTCGCGCGGATCTAAACGGTTTGTTGAAGTTTTGCAAAGTATGATAGAAAATGAACGACAGACGTAGAATTTTCTGGAAATTTATCAAAATACTGCTTTGTATAAGGTAAACTGTATTGCTGACTATTATGTATTAAGGGTACCTAAACGTAACACTTCAAGCGACATCAACATTAACAAGCAGCTCATTAGGTTTTCAGAAAGTTTCTTTGTTGAGAAGCTACATTTTGGCGTCGACTTCGTATCTTGAACTTTTCAAAACTTTCAAGAGCAGACAAGAGTTTGCTGTCTTTCAAGTAGTGTTGAGTTTCTGCTAAATTATAGGGGTCCCCAGACTTTCATTGGAAATAGGGCTGTCAAGGTTAAAAATTATCCCTGTTACCATGAGACAGATCGCGTGTTTGTTTTTATCGTAGCTCCAAAAAATAAGGTATTTTTTGTGAAAAACTCATTTACTTACGCAGTTGAACGATTTGTTTGTTAAAACATCGTTACTAGTACGTATATATCGTTGTTAAAACCCACTCCTTTCCTTTTTTTAAGAACGATGGTGATGGTACAATATTATTCTTGTAAAACATGTAGCCCTCATACTCCATTATACAGATCGTTTACGTTGATGTTGTATAAAATTTGATATTTTATACTGAGTAGTCGTTACGCACCGACACGATTAATTAATATATGTAAACATGAGTAACTAGGTTCTACACAGCCCTTGAAATACCACAGTTTGGGGATGGATAGCAACGTCACTGAATTAAAATGATATGGCTAATTTATGGTATTTAAGATATGTTTATGTCGGCATATTTATTTTGACGTATATTGACGAATATTAAAATATATAAGTAGATTAGCAAATGCTTTGCAAATTTTCAAAAAAAATAACCTTTGTAATTTTAGTTTCGTTACAAACAAATATCTGAGCGAAATTAGTGCTAAGAGCTCATGCGCCTACAATTTTATTTATGACATTTACAGAGTACAAATACACTGTGTGCTTGTACTCGTACATAACATTTTGTTATTTTTTAACATCTGTAAAATGTTTTTAATATTTAATTTTTAAATAATAAATAAGAATTCTTAGTAAAAGTTTTTCAATCTGAATTAAAGACAAAGATTGGAACTGTGGTTAATTGATACAGCAAGACAATTGATTCTTTAATATATGTAAATAACTGTCTACCTAATATAATAAAGAGGTAAGATTTCTATTTTTGAAGTGCCGGTCGATAAACAGAAAATTTAACGACCAAATTGGTGATGTTCTAAAGAAGGGTCATGTGAAAAGTACCAGGAACCAAATCAGCATGCATTCAGCGATTGATGAATATTGACGAAGCAAAATAGATGTATTAGACTGTAGCAAGTGAGAGATCAATTGTGTCTGCTTGTTATGTTATATATATAAATATTATATACCGTTAATTTCTATTTCCTTAATAAAATATATACGTTTTATGTAGATTTTTGCGCTGATGGTCCTTAAAATGTAGTTTTAATACAGTGCATATGGTTAATGGGGCGACTGGGTATTAAAACCTAATAAGGGGTAATTTTACAAAACGTATGAGTTTGTAATCGAAATGAGAAACTTTATAGAATATTATCATTACTCTCATCCATCGCTATAATCTTTTTAATTGTTCTGGCCAGCGTGGTATACCCGACCAAAACCTCTTTGCTAAGGAGAGGCCCACGTCCAGCAGTGAACTGTTAAAGGCTGTTGATAAACACTTTAATAAAACTATTCTATTATTGGCTTTTGTTTAGACATATTATTTGGCTTCTGAAGCGAATTCAGTTATATTTACAATGCCCCTATTGGCTCAGAGACGATGTTTATGCAACGAAAGTAATATACTCGCAGTTTGATCTTCGGTATCGAATATTAGTTTCATTGTGAGGTTTTATTGAAATTTTTCATCACAATAAATGAGAAATATTCACATCTATTTTCATCACCCAAAGTTCTACAGCTCTATAATACCCAATTTTTTTTTATGAAAACCAAATACGACATTATTAATGACTGAATTCGTACCTTGCTATTTTCTTTTTAATAAAAGTAAAACTCACTATGTCACTGGTCATCACTGAAAAAAAGTATCATACACCTCGTATGTATACTTGTACACAAAATAAATATTCACATATCTTCATACAAAGTCTACAATCAAAGTTATAATTGTATCATATTTTCAAACAATTACATTAAAAATAGTGTTTATATATCTTTTTATCTTTTCAAAGATATACCTCTCGTTATAATAAGTGTAATATCAACAAAAAATTTAAATAGACCCACTTTTCTGATATTAATATTGTTCATGTATAGTATTATATGAGGCTTATACGGTGTAATGTGTGTTTAATATGATAAATTGAGTCAGCTTGCTAAATGGGTCTACTTTCTGAATTTGAAATAAAGAATTTTCTTACAGGTAGATGTATACACATGTTTGGCTTAGGATGGTTTTGAATATTTTACTGGAATAAAAGGCTGGTTTTAACTTTTCTATTATTCATTTTATTTTCTGATGTCTGTACTAATGAATTAAACTGAAGGGTCTCTGATAGTGACCACTAACATCATAAATACGAAAGTAACTCTGTCTGTTTGAGACTCATCGACAAAACGTACAAATAACATAACGGAGCAAGGCTTATTTTATTTCCAGTGGAATAACTTCAGTTTTTTGAAGGTTGTTTTTCAGTTATTATACGACAATCTAGAGCTTTCATTTGTTATGTGTAGTGAATTAGGATATAGCTCTTTAGTTGCAACAGTTATGGCGATGGCAATAGCTCAAAGTAATACTTTAGCAAATTACTAATGCTAAAATACGTTATCAAGTTGTTAAAAAGAAAAAAAAATAGACTAAATGACATGAAGATAAAATCTGTTTTTTAAGCAAAAACATACTAATGAAGGCCAAAGTAACACAATATTTGAAATTTTAGTTTACATTATAAAATTATAACACAATGTTTCTTCGTAATCAAATCAAATTGACAGATAGGTCACACCTTTACATAAAATAAACTAGATGTTTTCACTAACAGATTTTGCGTTCAACGTGAATTTAAAAATACATTTTATTATATTCCAGTATTATTTTAACTTAGTTCATAAGTGTCGTAATTTTATTTTAAGTAACTTAAATAAATAATAAGTAATAATAATATATATCATCTATCTACTCTATCTAACGTATCATGCTTGGTTTAGGCCCGCATGACTCGTATATTACCCCTCTAAACAGGGAGACAAATAAAAGTTTAAGTTAGCAGTACAGTCAAATGAACACTATAACACATGCTACACAAAATATCAACAAAATAATAATTTAAATAAATGTAATGTAATTAATCTGGTTCATCAAAACATTTGTTGCTTGACGGAGGGCAAGCAACTTGAGCTGGAATTATTCATGAATTCAGAGAATATTAATATTATGTGTATTACTGAGCATTGGTTAAAGGGGCATCAACTCATGTTTAATTTCAGCAACCACCAAGTTGGAAGTTCATTCTGTAGAGTCAACACAATACATGGTGGGTCGCTTATTCTATTACATAAAAACCTTAAGTTTAAGGAACGGAAAGATATTGTGTCCCTCTCTATAGAATGTTCTATAGAATTCGCATGTGTGCAATTAGAGCAATTCATTGTTATAGGTGTATATAAACCTCCCTCCGCGGATTTGAAACTATTTTTAGAAATAATGGATGAAGCACTAAGCAAACTTGCCATCTCAGGTAAGAGCGTACTAGTCTGTGGTGACTTTAATATTAACATTCTTGATAAATCAAATTCCACCCTTAAAGTTCTTAGTCTTTTTAAGTCCCACAACTTGCTAAATTTGTTTATGGAGCCTACTAGAATAACCGCTACTACAGCTACTTGCCTGGACAACATCTATACAGATATTGTTCCTAGACATAAATCTATTATTAATAAGCTAGATTCTGATCACTCTGGTCAGTTAGTTAGTTTTGTAAGTAAAAAGAAAACAGTGCTTAAAAAAAACATTACTCTTGTACCAGTAACAGTTGATCGCCTGGAACGTATGAGAATTAACTTAATTAATAATTTACCTTCCTTAAATAACAAATTAGACCCTAATGCACTATATTGTTCCTTTTTTAATTCGTTCCTTAGTCTATTTAATTCAATATTTACCTCCAAGACGGTTACTGTTACTGATTGTCCTATATTTAGTAACTGGGCAACAGTAGGAATTTATAAGAGTAGGGAAACATTGTATAGGCTGTATCATGAAAGACAATATAATACTAGTGAGGACTTTAAGCAATATGTAAAATGCTATTCAAAGATTTTTAAAAGTGTCTGTAAATTAGCCAAATCTTTGTTTATTAAGTCTAAAATCAGAAACAGTAGTAATAAAATTAAAGCAACTTGGAAAGTTATTAATGCTGAGACTGGGAGAAGTGGAACAAAGGAGTCTGATTTTAAATTAAATTTTGATGGTCACATTACCAAGAATGACATGGAAGTGGCCAACACATTTGAAAAATTTTTTTCCACTTTCCCAGTCGCACTTACAGGTAATTTAGGCTCTTCCACCTCCACTGCAGAATCATTGATCAGAGAAAATGTACCAGAATTTTTTAATAATTTTACTTTTCAGTATATAAATCAACTTAATGTTTCAGCTGCCTTCAAATCTATTAATATAAAAAAGACAGCTGATCTTTGGGGAATTTCTGTAAGTGTCGTTCACTCAATAATTGACATTATTGTACCTGACTTAGTTATTATATTTAATAGATGTATAGATTATGGTGTGTTTCCTGACCTGATGAAGTATAGCAAGATAACTCCTTTGTTTAAATCAGGTAGTCCATTAGACCCCACAAATTTTAGACCAATTTCGGTCCTACCAACATTTAGTAAAGTTTTTGAAAAGCTGATACTTACTCAGTTGCTTAATTATTTTAATGAAAATCAATTGCTGCATACTAAACAATTTGGTTTCACTCATGGTCGGTCAACATGTGATGCTGGGGTTAAATTATTAGAGTATATATTTGAGGCTTGGGAGGAGTCACGTGACGCCTACGGGGTGTTTTGTGACTTATCTAAAGCATTTGATTGTGTGCAGCATGAAACACTTGTCAGGAAATTACACCACTATGGAATAAGAGGCAGTGCTTTGGATCTTCTTACTTCTTATTTGAGTGATAGGATTCAAAGAGTAGATGTTAATGGTAAATTATCCCAGGGATCAGCTGTGGCGGTGGGGGTGCCCCAGGGGTCTATTCTGGGTCCATTTCTGTTCCTTGTGTACATCAACGACTTGCCTCATCTTGTGAGGGATAACCATGAGATAGTGTTGTTTGCAGATGACACATCCTTAGTATTTAAAG
Organism: Hypercompe scribonia; assembly: GCA_949316085.1. Classification (NCBI taxonomy): domain Eukaryota; kingdom Metazoa; phylum Arthropoda; class Insecta; order Lepidoptera; family Erebidae; genus Hypercompe; species Hypercompe scribonia. The sequence continues at coordinate 7,679,519 of OX438981.1, read as the reverse complement.
TTAACAGACAGCAATCGGTAATTGACGATGTAAACAATGCTCTCTCTAAAATGGTACTTTGGTTTTGCGCTAATAACTTGTTATTAAACAGGAGTAAAACCAAATGTGTTAAATTTTATACTAGGAATGTTAAACAAGTAAAAACTAGTGTTTTGATGAACGGGGAGGAACTGGAATTGACAGACAAGGCTGTCTTCCTAGGTATAACTTTAGATTCACGGTTACAATGGGGCCCACATATAGAAACGTTATCTGGTAGACTTAGTTCTGCAGCTTATGCTGTGAGAAAGATTCGTCAATTGACGGATGTTGATACTGCGCGATTAGTTTATTTCAGTTACTTTCACAGCATTATGTCCTATGGTTTGTTGCTTTGGGGCAGTGCCTCTGATATCGATTCAATCTTTGTGCTCCAGAAACGAGCTATTAGGGCTATCTATAAGATGGGCCCTTGTGAGTCACTAAGAAACAGATTCAAAGAAATTAACATTCTCACACTACACTCACAATACATTTACGAGAATCTTTTGTATGTTCATAAAAATCTGTGTAAATTTAAGAAAAATAGTGATCTCCATCAATTTAATTTAAGAAATAAAAATAAACTTGCCTTGCACACTACTAGGCTCCATAAAATATCGAATTCGTTTGTGGGTCAATGTATACAATTTTATAACAAATTACCAAACAACATAGTATTATTATCTATTAGTAAATTTAAGAAATTTGTTAAGCTGAGGTTGTCCAAAAAGGCTTATTACTCAGTTTCAGACTATGTCACAGATTTAGATGTTTGGAAATGAATTGCTCTTTTTTTAAGACCTATGATTGTGAATATAACTGCTATTTTAATATTAAAAGATTTTGAGTTAAAAGAGTGGTGGTGAGTTTCTTTCCTGGGTTCTTTTCTCACCACTCTACCATGAACAATCTGCGAACCCAGCTAGCTATAATTTTAATCGACAGATTGTTCATCTTTCATCTTTTATTGTTTTTTTTTTTTTGACGTTCATAAGTGTCTTTTGTGACCTAAATGAATAAATGAATTTGACTTTGACTTTGACTTTGAAAAATAATAATAATAATAGTAATTTAATTTTTTTAATTTTTTTTTTCTTTTATATTTAATTCATCTGGACACTACTACCTTAATTCAATGTCACCAGGCAGGTGGCTAGCACCACACGAAACTATCCAAAACATTAACAGTAATAGGTACATATTAAACCTGAACAACTTTGGGAACAGGACAGGGTGATAATTATATTCTAAAATCGTTTTATGCTTTACTCACGATTACTTGCTTCGATTGAAAACATATTACTAAATAAACGATTGTGGTTGACTTATGTTATATAAGAAATAGTATTTATATCATCTGGAAATAGTTGAAAAGGTACACAAAAAAACGGATTCTGAAAAAGTGATTTTTAGAATCCGTTTATCCGATTATCCGAAGTACAAAATTTAGCACAAATCTGATCAACTCTATCTTCAAAATGTTTACTTAACGTTGAGGAGTATGTAATGATGTCATAATTATATCTGTAAATAATTATCGACCTCAAACGAAACCCAACATGTACAGGGTTTCAAATTATCCAGAGAGTTAATTAGGAAACTGAGGCAACATGTACAAAAGTATGTGATGTAATAGTAATTACTATCACAAAACATAATGTTGAATCGAAATTCATGGCTTTGTTTAACAACTTGAGTATCTCGTCAAAGCATTAGATAGTAATAATTAGTGATACGGTTAATAATGATTTTACTCCCCTTTGACTTAGAATAAGCCGAATCCAGTCTCTACCTAAATTTTACTTTTCTAGTTAATTACATCTTTATTTAACACAACTTTACACTTGTGGTTCATTCATGTTAATTACTTAATATGATAAATAATATTCAACTTACAACTGTCAGCTACAATGAAGAAAGCTAATTCCAGTGATGAATTAAAATGTATTATAAGATATTAAGTCAATAAAATATAGAAGATATGTCCTCAAATTTGGTACAATTGTTCGTAATTTCTTTTATTTCACTTGGTAACAATTTGAAGTTATTAGATATTTCTTATTGTAATTTAACTTTTACTTTTGTTGTACTGGAAAGTGATGAGATTCCGAGAACAGGATCCGCCACTTTTTGCCGTAAACGACACTATTAAATTAACAAAGAAACTGATTTCTGTATTGATTTTTAAAGTTCTAACTAATTTACCGAATGAATAGCGAAATTTTGACCTAATATTGGTGAATTAGAAAGAAAAACATATTTTATTTATTGATTATTTTCCGTTAGTTGGCATCTCTTGTTAAACTTTACCCCGCCAATATATTAATCTATTCTACTAATACATACACTGCTCTGTTTAGTTTACTGTTGATTGCTAGCCTTACTACTAAATGTTTATCTAGTATATTAAATAAACATACTAGACGATCAAAAATTAGAGGATATTAAACTTACTTTTTTGATAGCTGCAGAAAGCGGTAACACGAAGCGATGGATTAATTAATCACAAGAATTACACCGCTTGTCTTCGATACAGTAGAAGTCGTTGGTAAGAAAAGTGGTTTGATCCAAGTAGCGGCTACCACTGAATTGTCTGAGGACAAAAAATAAACATAGTAAATTAAATACAGTTTAAAAAAGTATAAAATTGAATTTATTAGAAGTCAAATCATTACATTCGTGTATAGTATAGGAAAAATAATATTTGTATCCTGTTTTTTTTTGGTATTTTAATCGTATTAATTGAGAATACCCGTCAATATTGTTATTTTTTTTATTCATAAAATCAAAAAGAAAAGGAGTTACACCAAATGTAATGTCAAAACTACACAGTCTTACGAGAATAATTATGTAATAGGTAAAAAAAGTAATTGTTTGGGAAAAATGAAGTGATATAAGTTACATTTTTTAATTTATTAAAGGATGAGCATTTGCATTTACAATTACTTATAAAAATTATAAACATAATATTGGTTTTTAAACAATACATTTTTTTTTAAACCTCGATGAAGTATTCTTTCTAATGATCGTATAAGTTCAAAGTCATTTTTCATGCTCATAAAATATATGTAATATTTGCTTACTATCTAGTATCAAATAAGCATTATTAGATTACTAAGTTAAAAGCTCGACTGCAGATAAAATAATAAAAGAGGAGACGTCATTAAGGCGTCAAAGCATATGCTTCAACTTGTAAGAAACGACCTCAATCAAGTTTTTTCGTGTCTAGTACAATCTGAGACTTGGAGACCCAACGACAATTACGGACTTTATTTTTTGTAGTTTGAACCAGAACTGACTTTATCAGTTTCACTTAAGCTGCTTAATTAGGGCTGGTATCTACAATGATTAAAGAAAAATACCTTTTTATAAGGTTAGGGAAATTTCCTTATGCTGTTGGGAACTCCCAAATACATAAAGTACCTGTGAATCACACGAATACTTGTCCCACTTGGACATTGAAAACTACATTCAACGTGGTAGGAGGTAACCACCGCAAACACTTGCCTATATAAGCAGTCGTGTTACTTTGAATATAAAAAATACTCAAGGACGGCTTATTCACGGCTTAGGTTAAGCTGTTGGTACTAGGAATGAACCATTATTAACGGGTGTAAATTAAGAGGCAAAAATTTCAAGTTCTTTTATTTAAGCAAAAAATTAATTTCAATCAAACCTTTTCTCCGTCGTCAGTAATTTAATGAAACAATCGCTTTACGAGTAAATGATAAGCTATGAAAATTGTGGAAGAGTAAAACTTGATGAAATCAGTAATTCGTTTTCAACATTGAAACAAATATTATGATAATACTATGTATATCTACTAACATGACACACTTCATTGTGGGTGTAATATATTAAAGAGACGGTAACTAATTTTCTTACTATATTTTTTCCCGAAGCCTTGGCCTTTTGCTTTGATAAACAATTCAAATAATATGTCATATTAAAAAGGTTTTAACAATGTATCATGTTATATAAGGGTGGGCGACGAATTAGTTAACATTTAAAAAATCATTTGACATATTATAAAAACTGTTTACTTACAAGAAAGTAAATTATTTGAATTTTTTTTTAAATTACATCCTTTAAATGACCACCGTTTCGGTGTTTGCACTCTGCTAAGCGAGTACCCGTCAGCAAAGATACCGTGGGATCGCCGACATCTCTTTACTGATTTTTTTTAAAAAAAAAAAACAACGCCCACACTAGGAATGACTCCTGTGTCGCGAGGGACTTTACAAACATTCCCGAAACGGACACAAAGAACGCCCAGACTCAGAACAACAATTTTTGGATCACACAAAGTGTAGGATTGTAGGATGTAGGATTTGAATCCACAACACTCGGCGCAGTAGAAAGCGGCGTGGCGATCGCTTAAACCACTAGGCCAACCGTGCAGTCAAGTCTTCGACCATCGGCAGGGACTCATTAGATGTGTGACAAGTGGCTCCATCTTTTTTAAACCATTTGTTACGATTGTAGCCAGCAAATTCCAGTAGCTTCGGTCTTAAGAACTTCCGTTTGCGCGAACATGCTTGCGGGGGATGTTGGATTCAAATGTTAACGAATTCCCTATATGTACCTAACAGCATAATAAATTAGTAGTTAAATCCATTTTACATTATCATGTATAAAAACATACTGTGGCAAAAGCGCTTATCGTGTACATATTTCGTGTAATTATTTAGTTATACTACTTCCAGTCTATGAGTATGTACGAAAATAACAATATTACGAACCCAAATTTCTTGATATTTTACTATCGGTTGTTAAAGTTATAGCTTATTTATGGTTTCACACAACAGACATTATATCAAAGTAACCGACATGTTATAGGGAGACGAAGTGCTTTTCGGAAAACTCGAATTGCACCTTAAAGGAAATGTTTAAGCATCGCTAAACTATAGCCAGTAATGTTTAATTTGCAAAAACCTTCTAACTTTTCAAAAATATTCTAAGTACAAGAAACGTAACAAATAAATAGACTTACATTTATATTAAAAATATTAAGTAAGACTTGATATGTGCTGAATTTATTCTTGAATTGGTTTCAGCAAAGTTGGAAAAAAATCATATGCTTATTTCTTTTATGAATATTCACTTTGGGTCCAATTTAACCCGTATGATGTTTTTGGGTTGAAGTTTGGGTAAACAACTGTTTCTCTAAAGTTAACCAAGTTTATTTTTAACTATATAAATTCTATTTTATTTTATACCAATTTTTATTAGAATCGAAAATAATTTTGAATTTCTTTTTTTCTTAACATGAAATATTCTTTCCTTGACTCCTTGAAAATATAGTTAAAGTAAACAAGACAAAAAATTCTCACAATGTTTAAGACAGAAGTCTGGTTATAAGGTCATTGACATACTGAATATCGGATTATATGAGTCAAATGCTAATACTCGTTGTTTGGCTGTTAATTTCTAAGCTAAGTTTTAATTATTGCAAGATAATTTGAAGCTATTCAGTGTTTGAAGTTTAATTTTTATTTACGTTATTACGACAATCTTTATTAAAAAGACATGGCTACATTATTGAAGTGACGACTGATACTAATAACAACTATATAAAATAAAAAGTGGTCATGTATGTTAATTAGGTTCTAGATTTTGTTTATTAGATTTACTATATTTTTTTAACTGTCAAAACTGCCAAAACTGTGAAAAGTAAACAGTCATATTTGTACACTGCTTCAGATTTAAAAAAAAGCACCAAATTCAATATACTGAAATCATAATCACATCACATCACATCAATAGCCTTTAAAAGCCCGTTGCTGGGCAAAAGCCTCTTCTTATTAAGAAATTTTTGGCCTACTATTCCTATATGCATATATAGCTTTTGTTCACACAGGCAGGCCAGTTCTGAAGTACATTCTTTGTGTTGTTGTTTTTTAGGCTTAAGTCAACTTATTTCAATAAGAATAATAGAAATCGGCTTACAAAACTTAAAGATTTAGTGTATAATATATAAAATAAAATTAGAATAGAACATTATAATTTATAGTGTACATAACGTGTAAATATATTTGTGTGCTATTTCGTAATTAGTTGAAAATGTGTTAGTAAAGTATAGTGTGGAGCTAAAAGGCATAATAAAAATAAAGTTTAACAAACTAAATCCTCAAATGACAACGTATATGTAAATGGCTTGTAATTGAACGTTTCACTAAAATTTTCTGTCAACTAACTAGTAGGTACTGCTAAAACGATTTGCGAATCCACGAATCCCCAAAGTCCCAAGTACCCAATATTAAATGAAAGACCATTTAATTTGAGACGCAACGAGGGTTCTAAAGATCAATCAACGTTGTCCCCAGACGAATTTTAGTTTTCAAATAATTGAAATTGAATTAGAGAGGTATCTGTTAATTTTAAATCAAATAAACTCCCAGTAACTATTAGTTGTATACACAGAAACGTACGTTTACTGAATGTACATGAAAATACCCGAATCAAACTGAATATATTGGCAAACTTTTGAATGCAAATTGCCTTGAACTGCTGGTCCCATCGACCTCGGCTGAAGCAATCGTCTCCACTCCCAAATACTTGAAATATTCCTAAGAAATATTTTGCATTTGAAAGATGGGTACAGTCGCAATATGTGTAAAGTTCAGACGTAAGTTATATTTGTTGAATTCTGCAGAAAAGAACTATTCAAAAGTAGATAATAAAGAGTAGAATCTTAATTCACATTTATTATTTTCAGATAGCAAATACACTTCATTTTTTTTTCTGTTTCCCTTTAGACTCTATAATTAACCTTTCCTTAACACATAAACAAATTTAAAATAATTTAAAGTATGGCCATGGTCCTTAGCCATTTATGAAAGGCCATAGGAGCTCACTCCAAGCCTCATATGATTCCTTTTCTACAAACAATGATGACATCAAAACTATGAAAATAATAAACCTTGGATTTGGTTCATATTAGGTAAACAATATTGGTAGCATAAAGGATACTTTAGGGGTCGGCTACTACTATAAGCGTACTGAATATATTGTCTCCTTAGATTAAATAAATATACATACAGTGATTACTAAAAAAGTTTATTTTCGTATCTATTTATACAAACTACACCTACAGCCTAGAATGTTGGTAATGAAGTCGGTTTTCATTGTCCTGATAAAGAAAATTAAGTCTTATGTATGCTTTGTGTGTGGATATACAATTTTTGCGCCTATTGTGTCTGGGCCATATTGTTGGAGCTCATAGTAGTAACCACACAGAGACCCAGGATTAGAATTTTAGGTTAAGAATATGACTGTTCTCATATTACAATATTTTTTGTTAATATACTATTAATGGGTGAGACCGTGTCCTACTAGTAATGGGTGATTGCAATACGCTGGCTGTTGATGTTAAATAATAACAATCATAAATATTTCGGACATTTAATATACAACCCCTTCTGGTTTCAAACTAAGCAGAGTTTGTACTGTGATAACTAGATTGACTGATAGAATATTTATACACTTTGTTTTTTTTTAAATACATACACGTTATACAAAGAAAGCTCCCAAACTCCGAAACAAATATTTGCAGATCATACAAACGTTTGGTCCGATCCGGGAATCGAACCCAAGACCTCAAGTACAGCAGTCGTTTTAGTTACCGCTACGCCATCGAGGCGGTGATGGTAATGAAAATGATAATGATGTACATGCTATTAAACCAAAAGAAAAAAAAAAAACTTCGGATAGTATATTACAAAAACAATAAGCCTTCGATTTTGTTTATTTTAGATAAACAACGTCAGTAGCATAAAAGATATTTTAGGTTATTAGCAGTAAAGCATTACGCCGTACTGTATCCTCCATTACAGTTGGATCCCCTTACGTGGTCCGACGACTTTGACGTGACGGAGGATGAGCTAGACCGAGACGTGATGCGACTCACCGCGCGCAACACCGCCCCGAGACCTGATGGGATCCCGGGCCGAGCATGTGTGCACGCTTTGCTAATCCTAGAGGATAGGCTGAGGGGACTGTTTACCTTCGTAACAGCTTATTCCCTTCCGGCTGGAAGGAAGCCAGGCTGGTACTCATCCAGAAACCTGACAGGACTGCAGAATCTCCTTCGGCGTTTCGACTAATATGTCTGCTGGATGAGGCGGCGAAGCTCTTTGAAAGTTATCGCCGCCCGTATCGGTCGGCACCTGTCGCAGGTGGGTCCCGACTTATCAGACAGTCAATTTGGATGCCGACAAGGACGCTCAACGCTGGACGCGATTGAACGCGTCCGCTCATTATCGGAGGAGGTTGTCTGTCGGGTGGGAGTAGCGTTGGCCGTCAGTCTTGACATAGTCAACGCTTTTAACTCCCTCCCGTGGGGGGTTATTAGAGAGTCACTGGTGTATCACTAGTTACCTCTCTACCTGAGGGACATCATCGGGGCCTATCTTTGCGATAGGTCTATATCCTATATGGGTCGGAACGGTGTGGAGCATCAAAGGGAGGTTACATGCGGGGTTCTCTAGGGGTCAGTCTTAGGACCCCTTCTGTGGAATCTCGCGTATGATGCGGTCCTGAGGACCAGTTTGCTCCCCGGAGTGAATGTCGTCTGCTACGCGGAGGACACTCTAGTACTAGCTAGGGGGCATGGCTTCCAAGCAGTCCTGGAGCTCACTGAGTTAGGGGTGAAATAAAAAGGTTTTATGAGATTATTGTCGTTTTATTATTTTTATATACATCTCTAAAAACGTGATCTAGTAATAATATGGACTCGTAATTTATAGGTACTATTAAATTAACATATACAGAAATTGAGCTATAATATATACACATAAAATAAGTATATATGTAAATAACTTAAAATACTATATAGATTAACAATGATTAAACTTAAGTTGAAACTTAAGCAACTGGAATGAAAAGTAGTTTGTTTTGCATTCAATTTATTTAATGCACTGAGTTTCGTAACGGAATATATTCCCAATCACTATTTATTCAAAGCTAAAACGAACCAGTTCATGCAAAAACTTTTATTAAAATGTACAAACGTCTGACTTTTATATTTTCATTATTTAGTCAGTCATTTTTTCTCTAAAGTATTTTTTAAATTTTGTAGAGAAAAAATACCTGTAAAAAGTTGATCACGGATATTTAAATAATTATAATAAAGCAAAAACTCCTTTTAATTCGTTCATTATACCACTTTTACAAGGATGTTTCGTAAAAGAAGGTACGAAACCACAAGACAGCTAATGAATTTATAGGTAGTTGAGCCACAATGATTTCAGCACGAACGGGCAGTACTACCCTCTTACAGAAGACCAACCTAAAGTGACAGCATCGAGGCTGGCGTGTTTCGTTGGTGAGTGTGAGATCGGAGGTCCATTGATGCTGGTTTGACAGTTGTCGTGATAAGTGTGTGAGAATTACAATGCCATGATGATTGTCATGCCTTTTACAACCTCAAGCGGGACGTGAGGAAGCATCTCACAAGACCGCTATAGTGTGTGTCGCCATATTGCATTGTCTGCATTCGCAATGAGTATGGAGACCACAACTCTTGGATTCTGTTCATGCTTTCTATCAGGCAGAATAGAGTCACGTAGGCAGGCTCTTAAGTGAAAACAAGACAATTTTTTCTGTATGTTACTGTAATGCTATATATATATATATATATATACTAGCTGACCCGGCAGACTTCGTACTGCCTCATCGATAAATAAAAGACCTAATCTTTTGTATAAAATGATTTTAAAACAAACAAATCGAATCCGTATTTAATAAAAAAGCATTTATTGAATAAATCATGAAGTTTTATTATTATTTTCGATACATCATGTTGCTTACTTAGAAAACAGAGTTTTCCTGAAATATTGGCTATTTATAAGGTTTAAATTTGATATTCACAGACACACACTGTTAAAATACAGTCTGTTAATTAATTTAAAGCTTTCTCATAAACTATATTTTTTGTTTTGTTTTGTGGTGCGTAAATAAACAAAGAAGACGGTTTTCCGACGCGCGAACACGCGACATTGTAAATTTTCTCCCACAATGACAACAGCCACTTCATCAATGGTAGGTGAATTGAACCTCCTTGTGTGTTCATCGGCAGGTGTTTTGTCAGCTCGAATAATAATATTATGGCTATCAGATGGCATCCGATCCAATGCTATTTTGAACATGTTTACTAAATTGTTATACTGATGAAGAAACATTTGTAATTGTTGGACAATGGTTCTCTTCACTGTTGGATTGTGAGCACAACGATTATTAATTTCCGCATCTGAATTTCCCATAAAATAAATTTGTAAAAATTGATGATCTGCATCAGGTAGTGGTAACAGAGTTCCCAGTAAGTGATAAATTTGTCCTTGAATCTGTAATTTTCTAAAATTTGTCCATTAATTATTTCCGATATAGTAAAAACTTAAATAATATAAAAAAATATTCTTATATAATACCTTGAAAGTGGGCATGAAATTGTCTTGTATAATATGTGTAGCACCAAATGATGTCATCTGGAAACAGTTGTTATATTTCTGAATGTTGCTCAAGAAGTGCTTAGAATCATTTCCAATCCCAGAAACTAAAGAGCGTAAAGGATCTGGTGGTGGGACCAATTGTGGCAATTTTACTTTGCCTTCAGCACAACATAATCCAGTAGATTCACCAGTGTATTTCAACGCCTTACAATATTTACAAATTGTTTTCATTTCCCCAATTGTTACCGATTTGTCGGCACAATAATCAATTGCCGGATCATAGTGGAATGCAGCTCGTTCAAGAATCACAGGAGCACTGCGTCTGCGGATTCGCTCAATTTCATTATATCTAGCTTGCTGTGGTTGTGTTTGATGTGCACGAACTCGTTGCATTCTAAGCCTATCTCCTACATTGTCACTCACTAAAGAACGCAATTCTGTCATAGCAATACGACTATTTTCTTGATCTGTCTGTCTCTGGTCATCAGTGCGGTTAGCACGTGAGGTAGCTCTTCGCACATTTGATTGACTACGACGACCTAAGTCAGGTCGTCTTCTCCTCGGCATCGTAAATTGTAATTAATCAAAGTAAGAAAATTTCCCGCTCATTGAGCAGTAAAAGAGCACATTACTTGGAATGTCACTATCACAAAGGATCACCAAAGTAAAGAAAGTTCTCGCGCACGTAGCCACAAAGATAGGTATAATATCGTAATATTTTTTTCCGTTCTCTGAAATGCGACAGGATGGATTGACATATTAGTTGGTTGTCAAATCTAATGTCAAATATTATGATTGCGTTCAGAAATTTAACTTAAGATTTATAATTTAATTTGTGACAAAACTTAAGATTTATGTTTCAATTTCTATATAGTCTTATTAAAAAAATAATCAGACAGTTTAACAACTGAAGTTAGCTAAAATTGAGTTTCTCGAAGCAGACCACTATTTATGTACTATGTATTTTGAGACTATGCAATTTTGTCGCGTTCGCGATTCACTTTCACTTTTGTCGAGTTTCAGAACGCGATATTAGATCCTCCAACGCGCACGCGAATTTGAACTTTATGCAGGGGTAATAAATTAGAAATTGACTCTCCATTTTATTTAGAAAACGTTTGTATGGGAAATAGAAATATGCTGTTTTGAGTATTTTCCCGGCAAGTATTCGAATTTTTCTCACCTTTTAAACCTTCCCTAGACCTCCAAGAATAATTCAAGACCAAGATAAGATAAATCCGTTCAGCCGTTCTCAAGTTTTAGCGAGACTAACGAACAGCAATTCACTTTTATATATATAGATATATAGCTATAACTTCATCTCGCACTTGAAATGTTTCAGTTAATATTTTGTTTCTGTTTAAAAGAAAAAATGATTCTACTCTGTCAGATGGAAAGCACAAGTGGAATCCAAAAGTGGTGGTCACCATCCTCATTACGAATACAGAATATACAGAATGGTAACCCACATTATGGCGTCCTAGTGAGGTGCTTAGTGAGATGTATAGGTATGTATCGTAGTTTTAGGTGATATTTTGTATTACCTATGCATGCGTACTTGACATACGGTAATGTTAGCTACAATTGGCACATTGTAAAATTTCCAGATTGAAAGTTGAGGTTTCCAGCAACTGGGACCGCAATTAATTTCGACCCCAGTTTCAGTCGTCGGATTCATTTAGCTGTGATACTTTTCATGTCTTTTTACAGAAACTGGAAAAGTTATTTTTAATATAGGGTGTGTCCCAAAATTTTAAATCTTAGTAAAATGGTAACAGTATGATTTTAAATAAATACTAAATAAATTTGCCACGGCTTAGCTACTTAACAGGGTTGTCAAATAATTATTTAAAGGTTAGTAGAACTAAAGTATTTTTAGTTTAGTTGAAAACAAGTTCAAACACAAAATCACGCTTTCTATTTGGAAAATCGCCAAAGAAAGTAGTTGAAAGCTTCTTCTAACGTTGTGACTTATTGTTGCATTATAAACGTACATTATTACATTTTTTGTCTTCTTCGTTTTAGACTAAATTGGAAAGTTTATTAAAACTAGTCTATTATTGAACTGATAGGAAGCGTATTTTTTTAAACTCACCGGATTGAAATTAATCTTTTAAAAAGATGGTAACCGGGTTTTGGTTAAGAATTTAATAATATTGTTGAATATTGTAAAATTTGGACTCGTTGTTAAATCGTGTTTATTAGATTTTTTGGGATGTTTCGTCTTCATCCTGTTTAATGTTATTCCACTAGGTCAGTTTCTCAACTCGTCCCAATTTTTATTTCACATTTATTTCAGGACATTTTTTATTACTTTCCTTCCTTAACTAATTCGGTTTTGTTTAGCTTACTATTCTTAACTCATCCCTTGTGACAATTTTCTTCTGACAACACATTTAAGTACAATTTGCAAACTAAATTTAAGAGACTGTGAAAAAAATATTGTTTTTGAAATTTTTGCATTGAATTGCTGCGAAATATTTTGTTGTGTTTAATGGAGTCGATTAATTTACACAACAATGTTACTAAATAATAAAACAAGGGGTGTAATCAAAATAATGTAAAAATTATAGAACAAAAGGACACAAAATAATATTTACATAAAATAAAAAAACAAAGTATACACGTATCAATATAAAAGAAGTAAAATAATGTTAACAGTTAAATGCTTGTAATGAAATTGTGTAATCGAAGATTGAACACATGAACGCAAGTCCTACGCAGAAAGTAGGTATAACAGTTTTAAGGTAATGCGCATATCAAAATACGAATCGAATTATATATGTATGTATAATAATTATAATATTTTTTAATAATTTACAATATATTATATTATTTATTAAATAATAAAATCGGTTGTGGGCATGACTGTGCAATCTGTTTTTCCAGTTGCGTTTGGACGACTTAAGAATAGAAATTGAGGTAGGTTGAGAATAAAAAAATAATTTTAAAAGAGTGATGAGTACAGAACTAGCATTTCGGATGATGTAAGCATGGGATAACATAGAGCGGGATGAAGACGGTACAAATCCATTCTTTTTATTTGTTTACTGTATATACATTACAGCACAGTGATATTTATTTCTATCAGAAGCCGTAAAACATTAACAGGGATAAAACAGTTCAGTACCTGTACCAACATCTGTAATTCCAAATCATGGATTATTTTAAGCCGACCTATTTACCTAAGCTTGTCGTTCCGGTTAATTAAGAACACATATTTAAAAATGTTACATGTGTCTAATTCCTGATACATGTTGGTAAACTGGAGCGGTCATTGCCTCGTGATGACGTAGGGATCACGTCACCAGCGTAACGAGGCCTCTTGTTACATTGATACAATAAAGAAATGCGAGAGCAGTTTACCTCGTCTATGTGGGTCAGACGGACAATGGTATAGGTTAGTTGGCAAGATCTTACAATATTAAGTCAGATTTATCAAGTTGCGGACATTCTGTAACGTTTTGAGTCTTTCACTTTTGTATTTTTTTTTATTTACGCATGAGAAATTTTATACATTGTGTTTACTGATATATGAACTCTATAGTATGTAGTGATATTGTGAAAGTGTACTCAGAAAACGAAAGTCTTATGTTAAAATAAGTTAATAGTTTCCCGGTATTTTGAGGGAACATATTCTCTCTGAGTTCAGTTTAGGGTTTGAATATGAAAAAATAAATATAACAATACTTTTCATTGTATTAGCATTTTGAATATGTTATTATTAATCTGGGAACGCAGTAACTAAATGCTCAAATAATAATCTCTTAATGTAAAACTTCATTTGAAATTTGTTTTAAGCCGTTAAGTAGTAATATACCCGTTAAATAAATGGAAATAACCCTTAAAAGTTATGCAATAATAACAAACATCCCCATATGCTTTTAATAAAGGTTGGTAGCTTAGTTAAAGGGTACAGTTTCAGAAAATAATTAAAGACCTACGTAGGAGTACTTCATCAAACTAAAACTTATTGATTAACAAATAAAGTATTCAAATGTATTTCATTTCATTGCGAAATGATCAAAGGAACGCAAACTATCTTTGTTTGTTACTTGACTTGAGTCGTCCAACTTAAAAATTTTAAGGTTATAGAAATGTTTCAAGGTTATATTTTCTTACTCACTTTTACTATGTCTGAACGTAGTAAACTTCAGCCAAAGGGTTTTCATACAATTTTTACCAACAGACACAGTAATTATAGAAGTTATACGAGATTGCGACGTTCGAAAAAAAATTTAAAGAAAGCATTACGACTATGTGTATTACGGATTTATACATTTTTATAAAGATTAGCTAGAGCTGTAATACAAATTACTATATATTTTACACTTTTGAGTCAAAATATATTGACATTTTATGCCCTTATAAAGACGAAGCTTGAACGATATGCTATAAGTATATATGTTTTCAATCGTATTTATATTCTGGTTATCTATAAAAGATACGTTGTCAACGGTGAGGACACTTCAAACTGAGTGAAATTAAAACTCAATGTAGTGAATAAAAATATTAAAAATTTTGGTATGTTTAGGACAACAATATTTTTACTAATGGTATATTCAATTTTTCTACCAGTTTTCTATGTTTTCAATGGATAATACTAGATTATTAAGTCTTATATAACAAAATAATCTCCAAAATAAATTGACGTCTATTTATTTTATATGAAATACGGAAAAATGAAAAATGTAAGAGACAAAGTCCAGGAGCATTGTAAGTTCATCCAGATATATTTTTAAATGTCACTAATAGTTATTCAAATATTTTATACTACTACCGAAAATTTTCAGTTATTTTGTAAGTTATTAGTTAGTGCCGTGTTCAGAATACATTCTCACATTAAGAATGGGTTCGAATACGTTTACGTTTGTACGATTCATACGAGTATTTGTTTTCTAATTGGCACGCGTTGCTATTAGCATATTCTTAGAAATGCTCCGTTGCTAATTACCTGTGACTCAACTCAGAGAAATGAGAACATTATATCTGTTGTAAGGTAAAGGTGATTTTTCATAGCTTTTTCCATGTAGTTAGAACCATAAATCAGTCAGGAAAGCGGTCAGCGAGAAATAATGTAAAAAAAGAAAATAAAATAGTAAAAAAACATTGTAATGCCGCAACTTGGTAGGAAGTAGAGCCACGTTGATTTTAGCACAAGCGGGTCGGCTCGACCGGGGCAGTACTACCCTCTCACAGAAGACCAACCTAAAGCGCCAGCATCTGTGCTGTTGTGTTTCGTTGGTGAGTGTGAGACCGGAGGCCCATTGATGCAGGGGTGACAGTTATCGTTGTAGCTGTGTAAGACTTACACTGTCATACACGATGACTGTCATGCCTTTTACGTCCCCAAGCGGGGTGTGAAAAAGCGTCTCATTAGGCCGCTATAGTGTGGGTCACCATACTGAATTGTCTGCATTTGCAATGAGTATGGTGACCACAACTCTTGGATTCTATTCATGCTTTCTATCAGACAGAGTACTTGTACTTGGTACTTTCCTGAACTCACTATCGTAACTAGTCGCTCACTACCGCTCTTCACTGGAACATTGTGGTTGCATTGGTGAGAAATGAGAAACAAAATCTGACGCAATTTGTACATCGAATCGAAATTTGAATCCATTCGGTGTAGGACCTTTTGATGTTTAAAGACTTTGACTGCACGGTTGGCCTAGTGGTTTAAGTGGTCGTTACGTCGCTCTCTACTACGCTGAGTGTTGCGGGTTTAAACCCTACGCGCGATAACACTTTCTGTGATCCACAAACTGTTGTTCTGAGTCTGGGTGTTCTTTGTGTCCGTTACTTGTATGTTTGTAAAGTACCCCGTAACACAAGATTTATTCCTAGTATGGGCGTTTCATTTTTAAAACAATTAAAACAAGAAGAATATACAAATCTAATGTTTATATAACTGCAATAAAATGATTCGTTACTCACATAAAGGATTAAAATGTCGTTATGAGTATATAATAGCCGATATATGTATCTATGCATGAATTATATATTAAAGAAACATTTTTATAACAATTATTTCTATCTTCTCTATTCTCAACCATCTTTTTTAATGGAAATTCAAATCTTTATCCTTTATTTCTTGTGTTTTATCGCAAGAAATCTGTCATGTTTCCAGTGCCGTCGCGGGCTCTGTGCCAAGTGATTCTACTTCCTTTTGTCAGGGCTGCCTCTCATTGGATCGCAACAATGCCTTTAATGTAATTTTACATAATACTCTCCACGATTCATTCCTCTCAGGTACCAAACCTTTTCTTACTGATGAAATATTTTCTCCGCGGTTTTTGTTCACTTGGCAAAGTCTTCTATAAACCGTTGACTTTACTAAATCATGGTTGTGACAAAAGCATTCGAATAAATCCTTGGCGTAGATCTTTTAAAACCTTTGACAAATGACTCTTCCGATACTCAAAATTATTCGTGAAGCTTAGAGAAATAGACGTGAAATTTATTGAACATGAAAAATGTATTACATGCAAATATTAAAATAATATTCACAAGCAAATCGCTTAACATGTACGTCAAGTTGTAATTTTTTAAAGTTATTAATTGCTTGTAAACTTGTATGTTGTATGGTTATTTTAATCTATTATTCCTAAACGAATAACTGAATAATTATGCTTCACGTTACGCTAACAGGACCGGGTCCATCATAAGTTTTGTCATTGAGATTGGTGAACGATTTAGCTATTTTGAAAATTATAATATTATATTATTTTGAGACAAACTTTTATTCTAGCATACAATTCATTCATTCATTCAACCTATCGCCGTCCACTGCTGAAAGAAGGTAAGACCGGGATGGTTGGCGTTCTTCAGAGGAGACCTTCGTTCAGTATACAAAACTAATAGAATATTGTATTAATTTTATAGACATGCATGTTTATGTATTGTATATGTATTGTTTATATAAAATAATATATTGTTAGTAATATATGTCAACTTCTTTATTTTACCTTTGCACCTACCGCATAATGTTTCTACATCATCTAAAGGTTGACTGGGAGAGAATGTCCCATTGTATTAAGTCCGCCTTTGTACAACATGTGCATTAAGTATAAATAAATAAATAATAGAAAAAAATCTTTCGGAAAGAAAACGGGCACAAAACTTTTTTTTAATTATAAAAACAAAAATTACCAAAAAGCATACCAAAAACCACTACGAATTTTTTATCTGATATGTCTCTTGAATCAAATTCTTTTGGTGCAATAACTGTGGAATATAGTCATTGTGATAACGGATGTAGCAACGTAAAAACAAATAATCATAATAAATATTCATTACCTCCTGTTATCATGCTAAACGAAACGTTATATTGTTTGCTGTGCAAACTTTCATTGTCTAAGTGTAACGGAACGTGGTACGGAATCTCATCGAAAATTTCAAAAGCGAGGAATGTGATTAACTGCTCGATAGTGCGCAGCGTATTTTGATAATAACATTTTAAATACCTATTTTATTAAAATAGTTTTTAATAATCATAACTCAGAACTAAGTCACTTTCTGGGAGTAAATATACCTTTCTAATAAATATGTAAATAATATATTAACATTGATTTCAAACTGTTAGTAATGTTGTGCTATTTATAAAATATGCACGTAGGACTTTAAATACCATTGTTGCTGCTACATACTCGCTGTAACAGTGAAGTCAAAATCTTAAGTAATGGGTATGAAAGACATTATAAAAGTATTGATGAACCTCTTATTGAAACGGGATTGAAATTGTGTAGAAGACTGTTGTTGGTTTTTTAGGGCTTCACCTACCGCTAATGGTTGCCAAAGATGTTCGTACGATAACTAGAACTGATGGTTAAGGTGGTCTTTGAGGCGCAGATGGATCTCAATATATTAAAAATGTTCAACCGTCCAAAGACTGACCTGGCTTTGATTGCTTAACTTTGTAATGTGTTAACCCACTTGGCCACGTGCCTTCGGTTACGATCCGAGGTTACCCTAAAAGTTCATAAATATTTCTCATTTATTATTCATAACACGTAAAACTTTCAATATGAAAACCACTCAGTATTCGTTAGTTTCAACAACTCAAACTGTTAAATATATTAAGTAACATTTACGTCCTGATAACCCTTAGCATATGTACCTAATTGGTAGTCGCGTTTGTTTCACAGGCGAGAAGTCCACACGTGTTGTGTTTCAAAGGGACACTCTTTTGTTTCTTTTGGATCCATCACATGTCCACCATATTGCGCTTATATTGTAGAACACTTTCTAAATGTTCGTGTTACGTCTTTAGATTTGGAACATGTGTGTTTACATGCTTAGAAAATGAAGCAATCTGTAGTCCACATTACGAACGGTAAAAACAAAAATTTAAACTTAATAACTAACTTGACTTATAATTGATAATACTTAAAGTGTATGTTTTATAATTTAGGTAAGCTTATGTTGTAATAAAGCACTTTAAATATTGTTTCAAGTTTCTAAGTTTTTTGTGTCTTACTGGTAGTTTAGTTTTACTGTACGGCTAAATTCATCTAGTATAGACGTACAGTAAAACTTATTTTAAAGGTGAATGTCTCCCGAGAATTCGTACAATATGGTTAAGTATTTTTTTTCATTTGCTAATTGTAAATATATTCCACTAATAAGAAAAACTTCCCTTTTTTTACGCCGGTAGCATTCTCAGTGACAATGCTTATACAGATCTGTTAACTCATTTTGGTATAGTAAGATGTCTAAAACCTATTGACATTAGCAACGTTGGTTGTGTCGCACGAGTTTCTGTCATTTACTTTCTCTATTCTTAGTGTTCCAGTACTCAGTTACTCATCAAATAATAAATATTTTCATAAGAAACTCCTAATTTTGCTTTCAGTAATCTTTATTGATTTTATTATTTTTGCATGTTAAAATAATCCTCGGTTACCAAATAATATATTCTGCAACCTCATTTTAAGAAATTATTGTTTCTATTTTTGAAGTGAAAACTTCTTTAGGCGCGTTGAGCGTTTTGGTAGAGGGTAAAATCCTCGGTTCGCGTCACCGACATGCTAATGATAATAGTATATCTATAGCTATGGAGAATATGATATTATATATTATATATGAAATTTATTATTATTATATATTATATATGATATTATATATTATATATAGCTATATATGAAACATGAAAAATTTCATATAATTTTTGCATATAGTTTTAATTACTCTCAACTTAATAGTTCCGTTTTCACTTCTATCGGCAGTCCCACGACTGCTACTGTTTTTTTCTATATTAAGAGCCTGTCAAAGAGACTCTACTCTGCCTGATGGAAAGCAGGAATACATTCCAAGAGTTGTGGTCACCATACTCATTGCAAATGCAGACAATGCAGTATGGTGACCCACACTATGGAGGCCTTGTGAGATGCGTTATCACACCCCGCTAGGGGCCGTAATAGGCATGACAGTCATCCTGACAGTGTAAGGCTTACACAGTTATCGCGATAACTGTCACCCTTGCATCAATGGGCCTCAGGTCTCACACTCACCAACAAAACACGACAACACGGATGCTGGCGCTTTAGGTAAATTATTTTGAGGACTATGTTTCTTTACTCATTAACCAGTGCTTCTTTGAGAATCAGAAAAGTCATTCTGGTTCTATTGTAAAATAGTTAAGTTTTAACATCCATTGTTTGGATTTTCATGAATTCACCGTGCACGCGATAAATGGCTAACATATGTGTCTGCGATTGCGCCTGGAGCTTGCGATCCGGTAGTAGGTTTAAGAAACAAATATTCATACGTTCAAACGTAGTAGTTAACAAATGGTTACGAGTACACATTAGCAAATATTAATTTAATGTCTCAAAAAATTTTTATCAATCTATATCTATATTCTTGATATTTCATATTTATGAGTTACTTTTTCATATTTAATTGAAATTTATAGAAAAGCAAATTAATATCGTTTAATCATCAATTTTTATACTTAAGTCTGCAAAATAATTGTCAATTTTGTGAAAACCAGTAATTCGGACGACAAGAGATTGAACGATACTATATTATATAGAAATTACTTTACCAATTGTACACATGAAACATGATTACTCACAGTGCTCGTACCTACGAATAGTTAATTCATCTAATTACGTATACCGACTGTAAAATGGTATGTAAATGAGACTATACATCAAAACTTTACGTGCTATGGTACTAATGTTCATGCCTTTTGTTCATTTAGTTAACATTATGGAAGTATATAACTCTACATTTCAAGTTATAATTTGTAATAGGTTTGTTCTCCGAAAATCCAGTCAACCGTAAATTCAACGAGTGCGGAAATGGTGCCGTACAAACTTATGTTTATGATTCATCGTACCAAAAATAATTTCTTCACTAATAAAATAGTTAATTAATAATAACATAAACTAAAGTTATTGATAATAAAATAAATTTGTTACTATAAGCACTTTATAAGTAAATAAGTTATTTGCTGTATTTTAAATGTAAGACTTCGTATGTTAAAAACGAATTACTTCACTCTTAAAACTGGTGAATTTGAAGTACAGAAAATAATTAATAAAAGTACTATTTTTGCTTAATATTTTAGTACACAATAATACGTATAATTAAATTTCACCAGCAATAATGTAAATAATAACTACTCAACTTATGAAATCTATCAGTTTAGAAAATTTTGTAAAAATATAGATATATAAATACGCCTTTTTTCGCCTTACCTTTTTTTTTGTTAAATGATTAATACACACAAACATCGCTCACGTCTAATTCTCTTCCGGAAGCAAAGAACGTCACATTCATCAGATAGTAGTATAATGCATTATATAACCATTTTAATAACTGCTATTTAATGATCAATTGTAAAAATCTTTCAAAGTAGCGTTCATTTAACAAAGTACCAAAGTTTTAATTGTACCAAAGTATTAAAATTAAAATACGATTTTAAGGGGATGAAAACGTAATAATTCACTAAATATTCTGGTCATTATCTTTTGTTTCGCTATCTGAATTAGAATTAGGTAATAAATCGTCAGAACTTGTAACTTAGGTTAGGGGAACGTGATAATATTGATATTGCCATGATAATCTCGTTCTTAATCTATTTCATAATTTATAGAAGAAACATTGGACTCAAATATTTGTGAATTTTCCAAACTATTCTGTGTTAGTTTTAGATTATTTTGGCACTAGTTAACTAAAATCACAGATGTTTTGTACTACTGGATGTTTCGTTTGCTGTGTGTACTTAGGCTTTTTTACCTTTTTGTTTTATGCAAATGCTGAAAATTGTTAAGCTACCGAATGTCGAGAACGAATGCATTTAAAAATTACAACAATTATATTAACTAAAGTAAAACTAAGTAGTAATTGCGCTAAAGACAATCTCTGAGGAGTTTCTTCACAAAGTCTAGTTTAATTTAATTTAACTTGATACTGTAAAACCTCCCAAAGGACCACGGTCCGAATTTAAACGAATTATTTTTAAGTCCAGATACACATTCGGTACTAATTTTGCGCAAGTCTAAAGGCGCGTCCATAATATTTAAATAAGAAAAGTTAGGGAGAAAATCTCTTTATCTCTCTCTTGAGGGCCTGGCAGAGGTTTTGTAGAAAAAATATTTTATACGTGTTTCGGTCGTAGCTGTGCCTTAAAGATACTCATATCTATGAGTCTATGGCGGACATTTCTCGTGGGCTATTTTGAAAATGGGTAAAAATTTTTTATAAGTAGAGACTTTAAGTTATCTACTTCAATTTGTTAAAAAATCAGTCGAAGTTGAGACAAGCGTCCAACAATAGATAATGATAACGCTCACATGTATTAAGGCAATATAATCTAAGCAGCCTTTAAAAATATATACTACTGATTGTTTAGTAAATAATACTATCATTCAGAAGTTTTTTATTTTAAAACCATTGTAACAGCACGTAATAGCCGTCCCGTCGCTTTACAAGTGTGAAGGAACAGCAAGTGCACCTGTGTTTGCATACATACTGTACTGTGCACTATAATATCTCCTGCGTAGTTTGGCTGGTCTGGGTCGAGACAGGCCGCCGTGGCCGAAATCGACTAAAAGAACATATATCTAAATACACTCTACGTAAATAACAAAATTAGTAACAAATATTTCTATTTTATTATTAATATTTTTAGCTTTTGTTTCAAGACAAAAAGTAAACAAACTGATTTATTTTCGTTGGATTCTAGTTTTTGATAAAAGTTACAAATTTTAGTTTCAGATATAAATATTAAAGTAAACATTAAAACAAAATGTGTTTAAACAAATGCCTAATGTAAAGTTGAATGACCAATTTTGCTGTCGCTGCCTATAAGATAATAATAAAACTGAGAACATAAAAATAAATAATACTTTGCCTAAATGCCTTTATATAAGAGAGATTTTTCTTGGGACAATGATTTTTGTAGTGATAGTAACTTCCATAGTTACTTGAACATTTCTCTTTGAGGATTTTCTGAGTTTAAAAATTTTCAAAAGTATAAATTTACATAAAACGTCTAGCTCTTTAAACAACAAAAACTCAAACTTCTATCTAATAAGTTAAAAGATTCAAAGCTAAGCTGATGGGTTGGGTTAAAATGAATATTTTAGAACATTTGGAAGTCTAACTTGGACATCAAAGGGTTCGATCGATGCATACGTTATCGAGAGGTTTTCTTTTAGACCAGATCGTGTGAGAATATATTATAAAGTAGAGTAATTATAAACCATGTCTTAGATGAAAAGTATTATAATTTGCAGGGAACCATAGATCGGCACACAGTGAGTACTCTCACTTATGGTTTGTGGTGACTCCGAGTGGTAATGCATAAAGAATACAGAGTGTCACTACTTCTATTCATCCCGTGGGTTTCGTAAGACCCGACAAAATAGCCAAGTACGCAGGATTTATAAAAGAAAGATATTTATTTGTCCATTTATAACTTTATGCACAAATACATGCATTGGCGGACTTAATGCCTAAGGCATTTTCTGCCAGTCAACCGATTGGGCGATGAAGAGAAAATATGAGGTAGGTGCACTTAAGGATACGAAGTAATTGACAGAGGAGTCAGTATATATAGATTAACTTGACTATAAATAAGTAAATACGCTTACATAAACACATAAATACATAACACATACATATATAATACACATACATATAACTCATACGCACGAAGAATGAAGAACTGACAAACCCGGTGGAGTGAGGACAGAGAGAGATATTGCAATGAACAAGAAAACCGGAAACGAACCTTATGCTATCTCTAGCTTCTTATTACATACTTCAATCTTTTGAAGCTCATATCTATTACTTACATAGACACAAGGCCACCTAGTCCCAAACTAAGCAGAGTATCCGTAGTACATGGATACTAAACAACTAATATAAATACATATATACTTTTTTTTATAAATACATACGCAGAAAACACCAAACTCCGAAACAAATATTTGCAGATCCTACAAACATTTGATACGACCCGGGAATCGAACCCTAGACCTTAATCCTAATAAACCTTTTAAAACTTTAAAAGGATTAATAAGAGAAAACTAGAGTTATATTCTATGTTATATTGTTGGCAAGATACTTTCTATCGAACATCACGTTTCATGACAAACGTATAATTATGTATTCACACATGAATTAACGCAATCGAAGCCTTAACGAGGAATATTTGATATATCACATACGATATATTCTTAGAATTTCATTTTACGCATCTATAAATTCAATTTAGATATATATTCAATCAACTACAATGATTGATTAGAAATTAGTCGTTTCGTCACAAAGTCTCACTGAAGAAGTGATTAATAAATGTTAACGTTACAACTTCTTAATAATTGTACATAATTAATTACAATTATTCGGACCAAAAACGATATGATTGAAACGAGATATAAATATTATAAATATACGTACCGAACGTAAATCGCACATCGAGCCTGTTCTGGGAGACATTTTCTCATTACCGGGCATAGACATTGTTAGTACAACAGCTGTAGCCAGACATCGGCTTTAAATCATGATAGCGTGGCTAACCTAAGTATAATTTCGGTTCGGTGCGTTATGTGATATTATATGTGTAACCGCAATGCGAAGTATTACCTAATTCAAAGTGGGCATTTCTCATTACTCAAAAAGAATAACATTGCAATAAACGACCGGTCATAAACAGTTGTTGCTCTTCAACGAGTGAGTGTCGTTACCGTAGCTCAAAACCTTCCCCTTCTTCGGGAAAGGAATTAAAAGTGTGAAAATGCACTTGTGATTCGAAGTTGAATATATCTGTAGGCGATGGTAGGCACTTAGCATCAAGTAACTCGTCTACTCGTCAATTCGAAAAGAAAACAGAAAATGAAACTACATTATAAAAAAAAAACAATATATGAAATAAGCGAGGCTGCGGCTAAAATAAGGTTTGGAATATATACACAATAAGTCTATTCCTATTTGTTCAACTAGCTCATTATTTTCAATTTTATATCATCATAAAAAACTATACTGTGTTCGGTCGCAGCAGTCAAACGATGACCTTCTGATCACACGAACTTGGGCCTAAACAAACTCGTTTCTCGTTGACAGCCCATTGAAGAAGTCTGTGGGCAACTAAGTGGCTCACAGTTTACACAGTATATTACAAAAAGCTGTATATTCTGCTAGCTTTTATGACTCTGAAGTACCAGAACAATGAAACTGTATCATATTGTAGTCATTCTAAGAGAAATAAAATATTTGTTGACATCGAGATATATGAAGAAGTAGAATCAGAAAAAAGTCTTTTATCTTACAGTGAGACACGTGTCATAATAAATGAAATATGTATGTAAAAGGCGCAGTTTGTTGACCTTTTAAGCTCCACAGTGATATAAACTAGGTTATTGTGCTTTTAGGGGATAATGTGTAAGTAAACATAAAGAATATACAAGTTTCTTACTTTTATCCCAGTTGAAGGTAAATATAACTCGAAAGAAATGTGAGAATATTGTTTCTTCTACTTGGAATGATAAACGAGAAAATTACCAATGTTTTAGTTATTAAGTCCCACGCCTGCTTAATTCTATGCTAAACAGGTCAAATTGTTTTAAAATTATTCAAGAAAGATATAAGTGAGTATGTGACACGATAAGAACTTATAAAGTGTAATATCATTATTATCATCTGCCTATCGCAGTTTATTGTTGGACATAGACCTCTCCGATTGCGAAAGTGATGTATAAAATATGAATCATCATTCATCCATTGTCGAATTAAACGGATCCTCTCGTAAGAATTTTGTTATCAATACTCGTTAAAAAAATAAATGTTACATTAATTATATTAACCTTAGTTGAAACATTATTTACTTTATATGATTCGTTCCAAATCTGCAGTCTAAAAATATAAGCAATATTATCTTTAATCCACGAAGAAAGAAACAATTTGAACTATTCGTTATTTGATAACGATACAATAAAGTATATTGGTAAACTTTCAAAACGGACAGCGAACAATTTTAATACAACAGTTAGGTAAACATTGCCTCTCTGGGGCCGACGATAGGATGAAACATAAATATGGCAAAAAACTCATTACCATATTAATATATTGTCATAAAAACCATTACAGAAACGCCACCCTAGCACAATTTAAAGCAAGTGGCAATTTACTGCAACGGTTTTGTAATCTATAAATGATTATTCTTACTTTTCGGCTAAAAGAAAATAGATTTTCTACTCTTCTCAGTGTCTACTAATATTGTCATTATATTTTCAGTAAATTCTGAATGAAGCCCTGTAGCGATTTTGTTATTGTTCCCTATAAATACATAATCATAGATGGATGTGGACTGCCTATCAAGGTAGTGAGCGGCGATAGGTTTAATTAAATTCAACTGAATTAGAGTAACTTTTATTCTCATTAAAAATAAAAATATTAATAGTTGAATGAAATTGTGCTGTTGCAGTCCTTTCACGACGGTATTCAGGATTTTACTTCAGCAATATTCTAATTAGTACCGACTAAGTGTAATTTATTTTCTCTATAAAGCGACTATGTTTCTTCACTTATATTTGTGACCAGTATTTTTAATATTGTAATGTTAAACTACGTAAAAAATATACATTACTAAACCATAATCTTACATCACGCCTTCTGAAACTTATATTGGATAGGTTTAATATAAATAGTATATATGTAATTTTCAATGTTTGTCCCACAAAGTATATGATATGTTAAAATATGTACACCAAAGTTGAATTTATTGTTTTAAAGAATTCATGTGGGAATTATTTTATAAACCTTCCTAAAAATGCTTTAAATAATTTGTGTCTTTTTCTGCGGTGAATTCACCGCAGGAAAAGACACAAATACCCAAAACCCAAAACCTTCCGCTTTAGCTAATTAGCTACCTTCATTTTTTTCATTTCCTTTTAGAATATAATAGAATAAATTATATGTTACAAATATACAAGAAACGGATGCAAAGAACAACTAGACTCAGAGCAACAATTTATGGATTACATAAAGTGTTGTCGCAAGTGAGGTTTAAACCCACAACACTCAGCGCAGTAGCGAGCGGCGTGGCGACCGCTTAAGCCACTAGGTCAACCGTGCAACCATTCGCACAAAACGTTACAAATACGAGGGTAAGTTTTTAAGTTCGCGGAATGACAGTGAAAAAGGCGGGTAAACGTGCTCTTTTGATGCCTACCGTATTCAGTGACTCATAATTAGTCTGTTTTTAATTTGTTGTGATTGGATCATTAGTTATTAAACTATCGTTGACCAAGTATTTTAATCGGGAACGAAGTGAAAAAAATGGAGAAAATTGAATTCCGTGCGGTGATAAAGTTCCTTACTAAGCAAGGAAAGTCTGTTCAAACCATACTCAATGAGATGTCATCGGTTTACGGGGATTCTTGCCCAGGAAAAACAATGGTCTACAAGTGGCATAGTTTATTTAAACAAGGCAGGGAATCACTTGAAGACGACCCGAGGCCGGGGCGCTCCGTTGAGGTGACTACGCCAGAAGTTATTGCAAAAGTAGAAAAAATTGTATTGGAAGATGCTCGACTAAAAAAGAAACAACTCGCAGAAATGGTTGTATCGGATGTGTATAGGGTGTATCGGATACAACAATTTTTAAAATTTTACACGATCATCTTGGCATGACTAAGGTTAGCGCACGGTGGGTGCCGAGAATGCTCACGCCATTGCAAAAACAACAGCGCGTGGAATGTTCACGTGCGTTTTTGGACCTCTGCAATGAAGACAAGGATGGCGTATTGAATCAAATTGTTACTGGGGATGAAACTTGGGTTCATCACTATGAACCCGAGTCCAAACAAGACTCCATGCAGTGGCACAAAAAGGGCACAGCACCACCCAAGAAATTTAAGGTTTCACAGTCGGCTGGGAAACTCATGGCAACGATTTTTTGGGACTCAGAAGGAATATTATTGATAGATTATAAAGATAAAGGCATTTCTATAACGGGGGAATACTACGCTTCAATCTTAGAACAGTTAAAAGAAGCCATCAAAGAAAAAAGACGGGGAAAATTAACGAAAGGTGTCCTGCTATTGCATGACAATGCTCCCGTTCACAAGAGCCGAGTCGCACTGGCTGCCCTGCATAAGGTGGGCTTCGATATTTTGAATCACCCACCCTACAGTCCAGATTTGGCTCCGAGTGATTATTATCTCTTTCCAAAAATGAAAAAAGAATTACGTGGTAAGAAATTTTCAACTGATGAGGAGGTTAAGGAGGCGGTTTCGGCGTATTTTTCAGACAAAGATAAAACTTTTTTTTACGAGGGAATAAAAAAACTAATTGAAAGATCTGAAAAATGTATTCGTGTTGCAGGGGAATATATAGAAAAAGAAAAATAATTTTGTGTTTTTATTATTACTCAATACCCTCCATTCTGCGAACTTAAAAACGCCCCCTCGTATTTACACGAAGTCAAAAGTAAATTTTATAAGCCATAAAATGTGCTCTCACTGCCTACCGTAATATTTTATTTTGATTCTGCTCTACCTTTCATCGTATTATAAACATTAAAAACCCAATTACAATTTAGTATTAAAGTCGGAAATTATTTTTTTGCGACTGGATTTGTACTATCAGCAAAAAAAAAAACGATAGCCCACTTAGTTTACTGAAAAAACTTTATGAGCAAAATTGAACAAGTTCTTGAGAAAATATTTAATCACTAGCTGTCAACAACAGCATTTAAAAATAATTACAAAAAAGTTAATGGAAGCAATAAATACTCAAGACCCTAAAATCTCAGAACCGTAAACTGTATAAATGAAAACAAATAATTCAGTCCCGCAGTCAGGATTTTCAACTCTCAGGTAAGGGCACCTAACTCAAGAATTTAGACTTTTGTCAAGTTTCAGCGAACTTAGTCAAGCAGTGAAAATAAGTGAAGCAAATTTAAACTTCGGGTTGTTTGTCACAGAGTTTGATTACGGTAACTTTGTTGTGGCTAAATCTACCCGTGCTTTTTGCACGACATTGTAATTTAGAAAATAGTTTAATTCTATACTAATTTACTTTTTAGATTGATTTAGTATTAGCTTCTAGTCAAGGTGACTTTCTCGTACATTTTCGTGATATAATTACTTCAAATTGTTTTACTCACTTATTCGCCTGGTGTTTTCATATTTAAAGGGGAATTTAAATTAGATATTTAACTTTCATTCATTTACATTATTATACTCGTACACATCGACTGGTTAATATGAAAATGATGATGTATTACATGGTTAGCAACGTGTCTCATTTACTCATCTAAGAAATTTTGCGGCACTTTGCAGAAATTTGAAAAATGAAATTAAATTGTCTTGCATAAGACAGACACATTGAGAATCAATTTTATGTAGTTGCAGAAAACACTTCAAATATTATCAACCTTGACCTTAGATTCGCTGTACAAACAATAAGTTTAGCTTGAGTGTCTGGCATTTTAATTAATTTCTCAGAGAGCGATACAGGGACAGATACAGATACTGCTTTGCACAATTGTTTCCTAATCTTATTTCGTAGATAATCCCTCAAGTACGGTATTTTCACAAAATTATATAATATTAATGATCTTTGAGTACAGGCAGCCACGATGATACAATTATTAATTCGTACAGTTTTAATGAAGCCATAAAGCGCAGGTATTATGAAATTGCACTCTAAGACTGATTTTAAATTATAGATCTATTCAGTGTATTTGAGTGTATTCTATTTTCACATACAAACAGTATAAAAAATGTACATTTTTTCCAAGAACTTGTAATATTCAAAAAAATTTGGACGATTTATTATACGCCAAGCCGCTTAGCGCCACACCTCCTGGGGAGAGTAATCGTTTTCAGATAGTACAACGGAAGGTAGTAAATTAGAGTAAGAAATCAGACAGCGTGTGGGAGTTGAGTAAGTCAAGTAAAGAGCAGCTCGATCATGTGATAGATGCCATTGTATGGCGTAGGGATATCAAGTAGTTGTAATTTACAAATTAGTTTTATTTTTTATTTTATTTACGTGGCTTACCAACAATTGTATACACTATTTCATGGTTAAAAGACATTATATAAAAGTATGAAATGGCATAGTGTTACAATTACTTATAGGTAAGCACCACGTGCACTATGAACAGAAAATTTGTGTATGCTTATTCTAAAAATACAATATAAACTTTGGTGAGAACACATAAGAAACAAATAAAGTATTTTATTTAATATTTTGTATGGTATTACAGAGTTTAGTAAGTCAGTCAGTGTGTATATCGACCAGGGAGCTGCAACCATTAAGCAGCTTGCAAAGTCGTGGAATGGTAGAGTTAGCACCGCGGACACTTCTGCGAAGCGGGGGATGCAGGGGGGTGATAGAAAAACGAGGATATCTAGTTGAATAGGACTCGTGACTTCATAAACTGCGACTTACCTGAAACAAGAATAAAAATTATCAAAAAATGATTTCATGTGAAATCAAATGCAAGTTCTTCTCGTAAGGTTTAAATTTTTTTCAAAAACAATCCCAGCATAAGCAATGTATCTTGTGTAGCAGGGTTGTGTTTGTGGATCACACAAAGTGTAGTCCCGTATGGGGTTTGACCTACAACACTCAACGCAGTAGAGATCGGCGTGGCGACCGACTAAACCACTACACCATCAGCACAATGAATACAATTATACAAATTAAAAATACTTTGGTTAAATTCCTATATTCAGATCAAACTAATAAACTACACAATATATTTAAGGAACATTCCAATTAGAATAATTCTAAATAATTCCAAAGCTGTCAGCAGCAAAATGATAAAGTTTTATCTCAAAATTTGTATAATAGTAAACAGCTTTATCACTTGAAAAGTTTGAGTTGTCAGTTACAAATAGTCAATTTGTCCGAACTTTACATAAAATAAGTAAACAGATCCCTAACGATGTTATCCTCAAGGCCATTATTTTTCCGTGAAAGTAGCTCCCTGAACCCTTTTATTCGTTTTTGCTGATTAAACCTGCGCCCTCACCTAGGTTAGTGAAAGATTTATTTTCGACAAGCTTACTTGTAAGGGTTTAAGGATAATCCTTTGTATTTTTTTCAACGTGTGACATTGAGAAGTTAAATGTGCCAGACCGAAACTAAAAGGGCGTAAGATTTACAAGTTTTTTGTAATGAGAGGATTTCCTTTTTATTTTTTCCCTGAAAGGCATTATTTTTTTATATATTTATGGTACTCCGTTGACTACCGCAAGAGTCTATTTCGCTTATAAAGAAACATCATTTTACGTTACTTCATTAGATTTCGGTACTGTAGCGACTAAAACTTGTACGACGACAGACTCAGTATGACGCCTACGTTCAGATATGAATCAAGGAACTTGCATCATAAATTAAATAAGATTTCCCGTTCTGACACATAATAATTGAAAGTAATCTCTTAAGTTCTGCAATTACACGAAATCCTTTTACCTATATCGTTTATACAGTGTAAAACAGGATCTTACAGTTACGTCGTATATTGGATTTAATTGACATTCAAAATTTCTCCCTAGTCTTCAAGTAATTTGTACTAATCTCGTCTGTCGTACTATACATTAACCCAATACACGACCTCAATCCCAGTCACTTTATAGGGTTTTAAACTGCTATTTTATATCCAATGAAAACAGGGATATTTTAACATGTTACTGTTCTGAAATGGCCAAATTGCTTACGAGCAGTAAAAGGTTATGCTAATTTTATCACCGACCTACGCGCACACCAAATTGATATGCCGTTTTACCAAATATGACATTGTCTGAATACATGCTTGAAGTTAATTTGAATCAAGACTACGATACAATAAAAGAGTGAACAAAAAAATTTCCTCTTTCAAAGTGACGTTAACACTACAAGTTTTTATATTAGAAACATTTAGTCTTATACTAAATGTTTTTTAATATAAAAACTTGTAGTCATACTCATAATAAACATATGTGCGTGCTATATGTAGATAATTTAATAAAGTTTACATAAAATAAAAGTATTTAAAAATTAAGTTCACATTATGTTCAGGAATATATAATATGCTATTTAATGACATCCAAACTAAACATATACAAAATGTAAAAGTACACAAAATTTGGACATAACGGTTCAAACCTATTTTGAAATTCAATAAGATGACTTGACCAAAACAAATTGTTTTTTTTTCATGTAAAATTTTTGTCGAGAAATAAATATTATTAGTGATTGTACGAAACAAAAAGTCACAGAAATTATATTTCTATAAACACAAAATGTTTGTGAATTCTAATAAAAACCTTTTTATATTTAAATTAAAATTCAAAGAAATATACTCATATTCAGTAACTTCCAACGACGCATTTAGGGTGAAATCTGTCATATAGGACATTGGCTGTATTAATAGTCTGTCCATTCCAACACGAAGTGATGTCTGGCCGTTCGTCTGGTTTAGTGATGGCATTTGTTATGGAACCATTAGGAAATTGAGTAGATTCCAAGATCTGGCTGCGGTAATAGCAATAATGTGTTTTTTATGACCAACTTATCACTTTCATACATTTTTTGTTACGGCTTTTGCGCGGTGGACTTATGTATTTAGTAAGACAGTAAATGTTACATGCATGTATATATTTTATTGTAAATGTAATTGTTTATTATTATTTTCTGGCCCAAAATGTAAATATATCTTATATGTAGACATTTTGAATATACACGTGCTCGGGACATGGAAAAGCATTTCACTAAGCCGGCATAGTGTGGGTCACCATACTGTAATGTCCACATTTGCAATGAGTTGCGTTGGCCACCAATCTTGTATTCTACTTATGCTTTTTTTCAAGTAGAGTAGGGTAAGTTTGGCAGACTCTTAAAATTAAAAAGAAAACAGTGAATTATTTAACGATAATAATGTAATAAATAAAAAAATGTGATTATAAATACCTTATAACAACTTCCAATACGAATTTAGATGTTAGCTTCGTATGATATTATTAACGTGTTCATGTGTTAATTTAAAGTTACAAAACCTGTTATTTTATTAAACTAAATTATTATAAATAAGACAATGAAATCAAATCGTCTCAAGAATGATATGGGTACCTGAACACAAATGTACCGCGAGAGAATTACAGTTGCTAGGAATTTCATTTGCTTTTATTACAGTACCAAGTGAATATTTAAATGAAATAGATATAAAGATAACATTAAGTTTATACAGTTGTCTTGTGGTGTGATTTAGCTTCTAGTTTTAGATGGCATTCAGATCGTGAGAAAATATATTCGAGGTTATTCATGTGATTGTTGAATTAAACAAGTTTCTTAAATCTACTATTGCTGACTGAAAGACAATGAAAAAATGTGCACACGTACATAACAAAAGTAGCAAAATCTTATTCGATGGAGAAGATTGTGTCGATTATACCATATTAAATGACTTTTTACTTAATATTTGTCATTAAACTTGACTTTGTGATAGTATTTTTATTTTCTTAATACTACTCTGTTGTATGAACGTATTGCCATTGCGAGAAACTATCTGAGCAGCGCTTCGCTGACACGCGTAGCATTGAGCTGAGATGGTGACCCGTTCTGGTCCACATTCTTGTACTGATCCATTTGTGTTTAACATATTATATTCTATATAATATTCTATTCTGTTTTAAAATAAAATAATTATTTCAAACAAGAATGCAAAAATAATTATTCAGAACAGAATGGAAAATTTGGTTATGATTTTTCTTTAATTATAACTACTACTAAAAAGTATCCACAAATCGTTATTGTTACTTTAAGTGTCATATGCTTGGTATTTTGTGGGCTATTAATAAATCAGTTTGATTTCATTTAATTTACTAAAATACTTTTTGACCTTCAGTTACAATTCGTATAACATTTTTTTTTAACACCTACATCAATTGCCTCACTTGTAATATATAACATCAGGACTCACGATATCAATTTTGTCAGAAGTGATTGATTATTCACTTGGTTTATTTACATTACACTAGAAATTTTTAACTTACCAATGTATAACTATCAAAATTGGAAAATAATTATTTTAAACAAGAATGCAAATATAATTATTCACAACAGTACGAAAAACTTGGCAACGACTTTTATTTAATCCTAACTACTACTAAAATGTATCCACAAATCGAAACAAAATGGTAGGACCCCATGAAAATATAATGCCGAGACTATTTCTCACGTTCTATCTTTATAAAGCTACTTTCTACGGACGAGGGACGTTATGTCCATATACGCGCAATTCCCAGCAGTTAATGATGCGATATCGAGAAAACTTTTTCATTCACTGTACAAATGTTGACAGAGGTATATAAACATAGGGTTTTCTTAATATCTGTATGTCCCGCATAAGCTAACGGTTATGGGAAATAAATAAAGTACATTACTTTCAGATGAGTTTAATTTTATGTAACTGGAATAAATATATTATATTGTTTCTGTATTTTATGTCAAAGAAGGATAATATAATCAATGGCTGTGATGTCAACGCCTTTTGTGTACAAAAAAAAAGAGTTTTTGATGGATTTTCGAAGCAGTTTTGTAAATTCGAATAGGTTTAGTGTGGCTTAGTCGAATAGGACTTCATTTGGCCTATCATTTTTCACACTTAACCAAGAGTTACCTTAAACTGTTAAAAAAACTTTAAAATAAAATCTAAAAGTATTTTTTTGACAAACATTAAATAGTTTACTCTTATCCCGTCCTACTCGTGTTATATTGTGAAAAGTAGTAGGCACCTTTTGTAATTCGACTACCACGTAAAAGACGATAACTTCGCGACTTTAACTGAGACTTACATTGACGTAATGCAGGGCGTGAGTGCATAAAAACATCGTAAAAGTATCGTTTCTTTCACAGTAAATCTAAAAATAGGCAATCTACTTTCTCAGAAGCAAACATCCAGAAACGGTAATTTTTATTACTTTTTTCAATCGTGCTAGTTTTATAAATAATAAATATTTCGGATATCTGGACACACAACGCCATCTAGTTTCAAACTAAGCAGAACTTGTACTATAGGCACAAGCATACATATTACACAGAGAAAAAACTCAAATTTCGAAATAAAGATTTATAAATCATACACAAATTTGGTTCTGTCCGGGAATCGAACTTGAGACCTCAAGCACAGCAGTCATATACGCTACTGTTGCGCCATGAAAGCAGTCAAACCAATTTTAACACCTTTGCATCCAGTTTTTTTTTTTTTCTTTGTATTATTGCATAGGATGGGCCAAGAGTTCGTTAATATTTGAATCTAACAACCCAGGCAAACATGTTCCTGGGACTGATACTAATGCAATTTGCTGGCTACAATTGCAGCACATGGTTTCAACAAGATGGAGCCACTTGTCACACATCCAATGAGGCCATGTTGGTCGTCAAAGACTTGTTTTCGGAAAAGCTGATTGCCAGAAGAGATGATATCTCATGGCCACTCAGAAATCCAGATCTCAACCCAGTATATTTTTTTATGTGGTTATTTGAAGAATCGTGTCTACATCAATAAATCAAATAAACTACGTCAAATAAAAGAAAACATCAGTAAAAAGATGTCGGCGATCTTGTGGCCTCTATGCCGACAGGTATTCGAAAATCTCGGAGCTCACTTAAAAGAGTACAAACATCGAAACGGTGGTCATTTACACGATGTAATTTTAAAAAATAAATTCCAACTTTTTTTTCACTTTTTAACTTTAATTAACTTTTTTTTAAATAAAAATTTTTCGTAATATATCAAATGGTTTTTTTATACATTTTTTTCTAATGTTAACTAATTCATGGCTCACCCTATATATACGGCCTTTCAGCAAATTTGCAAGTGCGAGAATTTGTAAGGATTGTATAAATGTTTATGTAACCTTTTACGTTCCCTGTTATTTCTTAAATTATGAGAATTTTTTCACAGGGAAACGAGGTCATGTTCTTGCTTTATCGCTATTTTTTGGAGCTTACAAATAGGATGATCGAGGAAAAGTGTTTGCAAAGATTTTTCATAACAAGTTTTGATTTAGGAGTAAAAAAGTTTTTTGTTTATGTGACTGACCTTATTGTTTATGTAACCTTAAAAGAAAAGAAACTCAAACCGTAGTAAAATTGAGTTCAACTCAATATCCGTATCATAACAAATATGGTGCTTAGGCTATTGGTCGTGATTTTTCGGCATTGCTTTTAAGATGTAAAAAAAAATTCAAGTAATATTCGTAATTCGAAATAGATTACTGAATAATGACTTAGCAGCTTCTGACATCAGCTGGTCTCAGTTTGTTAAGGTCATTAGACATAGTTTTAATTTTGTGAGTTTATTGTATAATATCTTCAATAGTATTTTATTTACTTCTTTTTTCTAGTAACACTTACGACAAATTAGCGTTCAATAGAATCTGGAGCCTTAAGGAAGCTTTCCATTACTTCAATGAATAATTTAAAGGCTTTACAACTCCGTAATGCTACCTTAAGCTTATATGTGAAGTAGAGGCACTTGAATCACTTTGTAGGCTTTATACCATATAGTAAGTGTATTGGATTATTATTTACAATACTGCGACGATAGATTTATCATGGATTTCTTTGTTGATTAATTTTCCTTCAGTCAGTCCGTAGTCAGTCTCACTTATATCCAAAGATACACTATATAAGTGTATCTTTGAGTATAAGCGAGCTAGTTCAAATCTAGATTCTATATAATCATGTTAATATGTTTTCTAAAATATGATAACAGTAGCAGTCACTGTAAATGTTTCCGAAGATTTCGCAGGTAACGATGGATATCTTAGTTTCTTTTTTTAATAAAAAAATCTCTAAAAACTCCGTCTAAACTTACTATTTATAAATTTCAATTGTAAACGTTTAATAATATATCTGTGGAGTTCAGAAAAAATATGCAAAAGATGAAAAATGTTGCTTTGCGTAGTAAAAACACTACCACATGTTATCCGTCGTAAATACTTAATTTTATTTCTATACAGTCAACAGTTTTGTTGACAAGGATTATAAACTCATTTCAAGTTTATTCTGTAGTATAGCAAACACGAACTTACGCTTAGTAAAGCCTGAATCAACTTATAAAATAAATCGGTTGACTTGATTCTGTAGATAAGCTATATTTCATAATATTAAAGCGGCAACAAAGAAAACTGTTTTGTAGATGCTTCTTCAATATGTTCTGAACTTTTTTTTTAGACAAATAAATATATAAAAAGTTTACCACGCTAGTTTTTCATTTAGCAAAAGTACCAACTTTTTAAACACCCATATGTGTATATATAATGAAGTGAATAATCAGTTATCTACGTATAGTAACGTAATATCGAAAATTTGGGTCTTGATTGTTCGCTACCAAATACCCTTCTCAAGCAAGCTGTCATCGAAATACTTTTGCCAATTCTCCTATATAAATCCTTTACGTATACCCAACCTGTCTGAAAGAAGAGGTAACATTAGTGTGGTTTCATGTTAACGACATCGTTTGCTTTTTACTGAATAAGGAATGAAAAAATAGGTTATTTGTATAAAGGTTTATTAATACTGATCTGAATCGCGATATTGTTTTGCTCAACCCTGTGTTATAAGAAATCAGTATAGTTTTTCTTTTTTTATAAAATTCAGCTCTTTAAAACAATACAATGTTTTAGAATATGAGACAATTTCTTTTTATTCGCTCGATTTAGTTACTGACTGGTTATGTTGGACTCGAACCTACCAAAAACCGCGCGCCGTCTCAAGTTCTAGTAGCCGGGTAGCCAGGTGTACCCTAGAAAAGAAATCCATGGAACCCCGACATAGTTCGGGTCATCTACCTACGACTTGCAGATGACCCCTTTTCTGTCCCCAAAAGAGCGCGCGTGCTTCGTAACACGTCGCGCTGCCACCCTATCCTGTAAACAGTGCAATTGTGTTCTTCGTGATTAAATACCAGGCAACTTTTGGTACTTACGAATAATAAATAAATAAAATAAATAAATAAATATTTCAAACATCTGACACAACGTGATCTAGTCCCAAACCAAGCACAGCTTGTACTATGGGTACTAGACAATTGATGAAAATTCATGAATACTTTTTCTACATGAGTACATATAAAACATCCCAACTCCGAAACAAATAGGTTAACATCAAATTATGGTCAATATCAGTACGACTTTTAAAAAAGTGGAGAAGAAAACATAAATTGAAACAGTTCTTAACCGAACCGTTTTCTAATTGCAAATAAAATATTCAAAACAAAGTGTTGTTTTAGTAAGACAATGAATAATATATAACAACATAATCTTGCTCCCTTAACCGCCTCTTACGACACACATGGGATCAATGTACAAGGAGAAACCGAACGAATTTTTTGCTTTCCACATTCGGCATAAAGTTTTAGGTGAAACAGTTCAGGCGTGGCAAGTATTGGGAGCTAGATGAGATAACAATTGTTAATTACGTTCGAAACATTAAGGTCACATCTCAAATGCGTGAACTACATTTGATTTATCCGAGTTAATCGGGTTATGTGTAAGAATATAGATTAGTCTCAAAACATTTTCAACTCCATATATTTCCCCAATAGTAAGTCATGATCAGAAATGGATAAAATTTACACATTCCTAGCTTTTAAGCATACCACGTTTACCACCTATTTATAACACAGCAGTGCACGAGCCAACGATATCAGTATGAGTCAGTGATGGTCAAAAGTGAATAAATAGTTATTTTTTATGATGACAGTGTGTGAATAAATCACAAATTGCTCTGTAATAGATTCCGCATACATGGCCACAAACGTGCGCCACACATATGTGTTGTAGCTAGTAATTAAAGTTCCGCTAAGAATCGCGACAGTATCGACCAAGTTTGTGACCTATAGGCACATCGTGTTCTTGACAATTTATATATAGCTTTGTATTCAAAATGCGTCCTATGAAGTAAAATTGTGTAGTGAGTCAATTTAGACATTCAGTTATCAAAAAGATGGCATAACATTTTATTTCAACAGGTACATTTTATTTTTATTACGTTAACGGAATTAAGTAAATACATCAAAAGAAATTTAAAGAAGCCTCTTCAATAAATGTTCATTTTTAAGCGTGGTGATTTCTATTTCAAGCAAAATTTTATGAAGATAAAATTTCTTTATTTTAGTCCATGATATAAATAGAATAAGGACCTTTTGATAATATAACAGGATAATATTTTCTTTTTCACAAAGTTAATATAATGCTGACCTATTACACTACTCTTAGAAAACCTAATTATTATTACATTCTTATAAGGAAAAGTCTTATATTTTTTGCCTTATTTCTATAGAGATAGAAGTGTTAATTTTAAATTTTCAAAAAAAATATTTTTATATTTTCAGTAAAAAGCTAATTGGCAATATTTTAATTTAAGATATCATCCATTGCCACAAATCTACGTTCAACAAAATCTACTTAACAGCAGGACCCTGAACGCTTCATTTATAGATATACATAGTTATGTCTATTTTGCGTGTGGTGACGGATTTAGAATACAAAGTGTCTCCACCCCTATTTATTCCATGGGTTTCATGAAATGATGACTAATGGATTAAATTATGCAGGACAACAGCATTGTGACGAGAAGGAAAACTTGTTACAAACCCTAAATTTATTATATTATGTAAAAAACTCGTTTGGCCAGCGTGGTGTTACTATGTGTTGTATGTGTTGTGTATAAATTTTTCTCGTTAACTATTTGTGAAATTATAATAATAATAAATAAATTTTGTTGCCATGTCATTGGTAAGATATTTCTACGTCTAATACTGATATGGTCAACATTTAAAATTTTCATTGCAAAACTTGACGATTTGTTATTTTGTGGAGTAGATTTTATATTCTTGACTATTGTAAATAAATATTTCTTAACTCTAAAAAACAAAATAAATAAAGATCCTGCAGAACCCTTGGCTACAGCATCCAGTCGTGTCGTGATCGTATCCTGATCATGTCCAGTCTCGACATAGGCGACAAATGTACATTGTATGTATATTGTTAGAAGGTGCATGAAGACAAATGCTGTAAAAGGACAATGCTGTACGTGCATAATCGAAAAAAAACCCTTTGATATTGCTGCCACGTGATGTCAATTTTTTAATGTATGGGCTAGGCAGATATTACCAAAGTTTTACTCTTCCAGCTCTAACTATAAGATATATTAGATCTAATTATAAGAAATGAAGTTGAAGATGAAACTAATACCAATGACATTTAATAGAGTTAAGTTATAAATAAATATATTAATTATAAGCCTCTTATCCTGAACTGCTTTCTTCTTTGTTTTATATTATGGTTGTCTCTTTAGTTATAGTTTTAGCATATCTCTGAGTTCAGTGTGCCTCTTGGCAAAGGCCTTCTCTAACAATTTCCATTGTACTCTGTCTCTAGCAACCCTTCTCCATTTTGGGCCTGCCGTCACTTTTAGTTCATCTTCACATCTCTTACTTTATCTTCCTCTGTTTCTTCTCCTATCTCTTGGGTACCAGTGTGTTATGGTGTTGCTCCACTTCTCTTGTGTACTGCGCAACATGTGCCCAGTCCATCTCCACTTCAAATTATCTATTCTAGTAAGTACGTCTGTGACTTTTGTCTTACTTCTTATGAAGGTGTTTCGTATCTTGTCTTGCTTCTTAATACCAATCATACTTCGTTCCATAGCTCTTTGGCAGTTTTGCAGCATGTTTCTATGGTGTTTCGTGAGAGCTCAGGTTTCACACCCATAAGTAACACATGGGAGAACGCAGGTATTCAAGACCTTCCTCTTGATACCAATACTAAGATCTATGGATTTCATAATCTCTTTCAGTGACCAATATCTTTTCCATCCGTTAGCTATACGTTTTTCGATTTCTTTTGTAGTTGTGTCTGTATGTGAGATGATTTACCCTAATTAGATATATTCATCTACATATTCAACAGGTTGGTTGTTAATTTTCATTTCATATTTGTTTGAATTTGTTAGTAGCTTCGTTTTGTTTATATTCATAGATAAGCCCACTTTCTCACTCTCTTTATTTAGATCTCGTATCTTTTTTTTTCAGGATCCCTGGTTGTTCTTTAAACAGAATAATATCGTCAGCGAATCTAAGATGGTTTAATTTTTGTCCCTCGATATTTAATTCATGTTTATCCCAGATTAGCTTTCGAAATATGTTTGCCAGCACCGCCGAAAACAGCTTTGGGGACAACGGGTCGCCCTGTCTGACGCCTCTTTTTACTTGGAATGTCTCACCCAAGGTTTCCAGTTGTACTCTTGCCTTTCTGTTAGAATAAATGTTTTTAATGGTTATATATGTATATAACGTAAATGCATATAAATAAATACTGTGTTGCAAAAAATGACCTTTTAATTGTCAAACTCCTACAACCAACAGTTGTATGTATAGCAGTGAGTCCACTAGCGTAGATATTGTTACCAAATCTTGTTTTTAGCTTTTTGACCAGTAATGATTGATATAATTGTTAACGTAACGGCACAGAGGGGTTTCGATATTAAAAGAATAGTTTGGTTCACTCATTTGGACGTAGTATAATGTAAAAAAAAACCTGTGCGGGTTGACGTCTAAGTAAGTTTAGGTACATGATCCTGCCAAAATAAATAAGACACTGTTAATACCTACTAAAATAAGCCAATGTGTTTGTATTTCTACAAAAATAGCGCTTGATTAGAACAAAAAAGCAGCCGTTACCTTTCTACTTGTTACGGCTTGGGGATTGATTTTTTCTTCTATGAACTTTCTAGATAGCTCTCCAAATTTTGACCTAAGTTTCGTTACTGGCGTAAGAAGAAAAATGATACTACGGGTCCAGACTAAAGATACATACCGCTTTGGCATGGCGATACTTGTAACCGCAGGTAAAATTTAGTATAGGTAAAATGAAAAATGACAATAAATCTTTTACAAGCATAAATCCATAAGGCCCAATACGTTACAAACCCACGAAAAATATGTCCGAATAAAATTATCATAAGTCATATGTTTACAAGAACAAATGTAATGGTAACTGACTAATGCATAGATGGTATAATATCACGTTGTTCCGTCACGTTCTCTTTATACTACTGTGTTGAGTTTGCTCCTTTTTCTGATATAAACAAACGAACGCGTAAAGTTCTAACTTGTTAGTAAATGAGCAGAGTTATAACCAGTACAAATCACTAAGTGAATATGCTATCCTGGTACCTTAATACCCGTAAT
The DNA here is from genome assembly GCA_949316085.1 of Hypercompe scribonia. Taxonomy (NCBI): domain Eukaryota; kingdom Metazoa; phylum Arthropoda; class Insecta; order Lepidoptera; family Erebidae; genus Hypercompe; species Hypercompe scribonia. The sequence goes on along the minus strand of OX438981.1, from coordinate 7,637,339 downwards.
TAATAATACTTACTCATAGATTTCTCCTGACGTGAACGAACTAAGCTGACTTACGTAGAAATATTGCTTACTACATTGATTGTGAAATTATCCACTAAGTGTTGCAGATTTGAAGTAGTTTTTTATTTTTCTAAAATAGAACTGTGTTCGGATCGTACAAGATACTAAATTACGTAACAGCTCGGGATGGATTGTTGAATAATATTTTACTATCTTCTTATAAAGAAAGGAAAAAACGTTGTATGTTTCACCAGGCCACAAGCTGTATACCTAGTCTTGCCATAAATATTGTAATAAAGAAAAAAGAAAATTGTTAACTGCAAATAACATTTATTACTTTTACAGTGTGTCAGTTTAATACATAAATATAAAACAATTAAAAATATAAAAAGCTTATTCGAAGTGGTCTCCATTGGCTGCAATACAGTCCTTTAAACGATGAGGCCAGTTATCAATAGAAGCACGCACTCTTTCCATGGGAAAATTCTTCACTGCCAATCGTATAGATTGTTTTAGGGACTCCAAATTATCATGGCGTTTAGAGCAAGCTGTACTCTCTAAAACTGACCACAAATCATAATCCAGCGGATTAAGATCGGGACTAGACGACGGCCAGTCTTCAGCTCTGATGAAGTCCGAAACGTTCGATTCCAACCAAGACTGCGTGGACCGAGCTTTATGACCCGGCGCCGAGTCTTGCTGGAAGGACCATACTTGGTTATTGAACATGGTGATGTTAAGGGGCTTAACTACCTTCTCAAGAATGGTATCTTGATACACTTGTGCCGATGTTTTGATACCTTTTTCACAAAAATATGGCTCAGTCACTCCTTCATAGCTAACACCCCACCAAACCATCACTGAAGTCGGATAATGTCCACGTTGCACTCTGTCGACTAATTGGGAAGCTTCCTTAGAGCTTTGAGCATAAATACGGTCATTTTGTTTGTTAAAATGTTGCTCAATTGTAAAAATTTTCTCATCCGTAAACAAAATTTTTCTGTGACCTCCCTTTGCGTACCGCTTCAGTAGTTGTTTCGATTTTACCACCCTATTCTTCTTTAAATTATCAGTTAAGAAATGGCCAGTGCGTCTCTTATAGGCTGCAAGTCCTAAGTCATCTTTTAAAATACGCGACATGGTTCTAGGTGCTATCTTCATTTCCCGAGATAAAATCTTTTGCTTTCGGACAGGATTTCTTCGAATTCTTTCCCTTACTGCTTTGACCACCTTTTTCGTACGAACACTACGTGGACGGCCAGATCTTTTTCTGTCACAAACAGAGGAGGTCTCATTGTACCTATTAATAGCCCGGTACACAAACATTTTACTAATACCAAGTGTATGGAGAGTTTTAAAAATTGCATTTGGCTCCATACCTACTTTGTGTAATGCTATCACACCGATTCGGTTCTCTTTATCACCCCACACCATTTTAATATCGCAAAATATTTTACAATGTATTGGCGCCAAAATGAGAAAACACAATGAACAATCGTATAAAAATGACAGATTCGAAATTCAAATGTAATATTTTTTTATAATTAAGTGTAACAGTATTTATGGCCAGACTAAGTATATATTTATTTAGGAGATTCCACTGTGACAAATACAATACACAATTTTTTTGGCCCACTCGAAAGAGAATCTGCTGAGCAGTTTAGGAATCTAGAAAATGCTTATTTGCCTTTATATTATTCGTTATTAAACATTTCTTTTTCTAAAACATTCACATTTATGTACACTTATATTTTATTTTCAGAAAAAATAGGGATCGTTATTTCTGTTGTTCATTTGAGGTGTTTATTTGGGTTACAATTTCATCAACCCTGTATTGTTATTTTGTACGTTTGAACGTTATTTTAGACGCGTGAATGACAATTTCTGAAGCGATAATTCGTTCACATGTGTTTATTTGTGTGCGTCTTCGTGTTGGAACCCCGGCCATTGACATATGTGTGGGTGATCCCTAAGAATGCGTATGTGTTATTTTTATCCTAAAACATGAGATTATCACTCATCTAGCATGATAAATGTATAGATTGTAATATTCGGGTGATATAGGCATTCTTTTTTATTTAGAGTTAGTTTTATTTTTGTTATAGAGGCATTACATGCGAAGTGGGAAAATGGATAAACTTAAAAATCCCTCTAATTAATTCTTATTTAGACCTAATTTATCATTAAAAGTTTATACTTTACTAAGTTCTAAAGAAAACTTTTCATCAATAAGAAAATCGATTTTTCTCTCCTAGTAACTTTTCAGTCGTACTGACTTATACCCGGGCCAAATATTGTTTAAGTTGGTAACACTTTTTTCTGATTATCTAACAATTTCCATCAAGTTCATAATTGTATTTTAGAAGTAGAGTTGAATAAACAAAGGAATTACGTTTAATCCAAATGAAAAGGTACGTTAGTTTTTGTGTAGTTTATTTTATTTTAAACAGCAGTTTTGAAAAATAATCTATATTTTACCCATCAATTATATTTTAAAATTTCAAAGGAATTTAATATTGATAGTTATTATTTTTACAGTACTGTAAAACAAATATTTACATAAGGAACGTTTTGAATGAAATAGCAACTGTCGATACGTATGTTTACTATAATAGCGATTTCCCTAATAATAAATACATTTCTCGTTCTATATAGTTAAACTATAGTACTTTATATAATTCTATATTTATGGTACAATACAAATTCGAACATTCCGGCAGTGTCCAATTCAAATCACAGGCATGTGATCATGCCGAGTTCCAGCTATAACTCTGCCTCCCATTTTTATGTACTCCTAATCATCCCATATAATCTCTGAAGTGTCCAGTCTATTACTCAGTAAGACTAAGTTTATATAGTAAGAGGTGGGAGTGGTGTTTTTTTAAAAAAAGTATGGCAAACTGTTGAAATTCAATAAGACTTATATACTACAGGGTGTCTCAAAAGAAACTTTATATTCGGTGGAACGTTTAAAAAAAATTAGCCGTGTATAGAAAAAATGTTTATTAATTATTAAAATACATTTTTTGGGATTTATTTCTTAAAAATAATATCGTCTAAATGTAGACCCTCACGTTCTCGGCACTCATTTAATCGAACAGTAAAATTACTTATAACTGTTCGACAGGTGGACTCAGAGATGGCTGCCATTTCGTGTCGGACAGTGTCTTTTAAAAGCGTCAGTGAACTCGGTGTATTGGCGTAAACTTCAGATTTAAGATAACTACATAGAAAAAAATCCGTAGGGGTTAAATCCGGACCGCGTGGAGTCCAATTTATGTCACCTCTCCGGGAGATCAAATTGCCTGAGAAAATTTCACGAACACGTGGCAGAGACATAATGGACGTGTGCGAAGTTGCTTCGTTCTGTTGGAACCATGTTTTTTGGTTATAGCCAGGAAACGTTTGCAGTTCAGGTACTAAGAAGTTGTCTAACATCTCCATATAACGTTCTGAATTCACTGTGACTGCACGTCTTCTTTCGTCTTCAAAAAAGTAAGGGCCGATAATTCCTCGCGCCGACATCGCAACCCATACGGTTACTTTAGGTGAATGTAGGTGTAAGGTCCTCGATAATCGTTTCTGAACGTGTGGCTCGTGAGCGCCTCTAGCGGACGCTGGAGCAACGAAGGGGGACTCAATACGTAATATGTCAACCGGTATCAAGTTCTGTCAAAAGATTAATTAATAAAGTAATAACGTCGATTATGAGAACTGTAGTGTAATTGCAACCTGTAGTGTAAACAACAGTACTGCTGTAGTGCAAACAACAGTAGGGGTTTCCGGAGTTTGCGTTTCTGATTCGTTGCACTCCAGTAGCGGCAGTTCTGCTTATTTACGTGGCCATTAAAGTGAAAATGAACTTCATCCGAAAACAAAATATTGGTAAACGTTGAAAAAATCTGATTTGCGAAATTAAGCCTCTGACTTTATGATTTAATTCTTTCACCAATTGAATTTTGTAGGGGTGCAGCTTTAAGTATTTGTGCATAATGCGATGTAATAATGATCTATGTAAATTTAAAGCATTTGCACACTTCTGAATTAATTCCGAACATTGCGTTCATGCAGTAAGCCAAATAAATATAAAATTTTTTTTTGAGACAGCAGGTTGGCGTAGCGATGCAAGTGCTACGGATTGTGCACACCCTTTTGGGGTCAGTAAATGAACAACGTGGTTCCCACATAGGAGAGGTTACCACCTGCAGGTGGTATCCGTTGCGGATTGCTGTAGAGAAAAATAAAAATAAAAAAGGTCCTACCGTAATTACTCTCCTCTGCCTCTGGAAAGTATGAATAAAATCTAAGAGTGGTGGTCACCATATCTATTGTGATGATATTCAGATAATGTAGTATGGTACACGACATATTTAATCTACACCGGTGAATATAGAAGTAAAGATAGCAATGTACTTTATATTACTATTCTGTCTTAAGATTCCGATCTCTCAACGCTATACACTGACCCATAGTATAGGCTAAAGGCTTCTAGACAGAGAATAGAAGCTTAACTATTGTCCAGCTCTTTATACGACTGGTTTTAGTATTTTATGAGTTCCATTTAGACGTGATTTCGGTTTACTGCCTGTTTGGCATATAGTAAGTACGTCCAGCTCTAATATTAATATAAAATATTTTATTTTTCGTTCTCATGGACCGTAACCAACGTCTGTCTTGTGCTACATTTAATAAAATTGTAGTAATAATGTGTTTGTCTCAGTCAACAAGTTTGGAAGTCGTAAAGGCGTCGATGTACTCTCAATGTATTATGTCACATACAAATCATAACTAATTTTTATATCTAGCATTTACTGGTAAAACTTTTTATTTTTGCCAGTAAAAAATAATGTTTATTAATCATCTTTTATGATATTCCTTGTTTTACTTGTACTGCGGTTATATTTACCTACCTACCTTCGTCTGGTACTCCCTTATGATTCTGATGGTCAGCACTCGCTGCAGTCGTCTCAGTAACTACGTAACGAATATTAATCACTGAAATTCATAAAACAGCTTTAGCAGCGCGTCAATATTATATAATCAGCACCCGTATTTACAATAAAGTTAATAATGTATTCAGATTCACCTAAACTACACGAAAGTGAAACGTAAAGTAAAAGAATGGCTTCATAATCTATCGTATGCTGAAACAGAGAAAATAATAAGATAACACATACACACAAACACAGACAGATACACACACATAAACACACTCACACACATACTTTTGTTTTCATTTTTTTCTTTTATCCGTTGAGCACTTTTTGCCAAATATCTAATGGACATGATTACTCACAGCCTAACATGGAGGACGCTGGTAGCCGTAACACAGCTTATACCAGCACGACTGACAGCGGTAATATACCAAAACACTGAGAACTTTATATTTTTATTTTATTATATTTTTAGATATGTAAATTATAAAATGTGGTCTTGATAAATAAACATTATTATTATTATTATTTGCAACGCGATATTCCTGGCCTTCAGGGTCTCTACATTCCTTCATACACCCATCAAAAATATCAACGTTTCACATTTATGTAAATCAATTTTTTTTTGTATGCGTTTGCTCTGAGCAAAAATATTGTAGATGTTTGCAGATTATCTGTTACATTCTATTTGACAATTTTGGGGGAGCAACGATATCGCAAGTACTACTTATTAATAAAGTACTCAATTACAACTCGTTTTTTTAAACGTTATTTGTGGGTATTATTTAACAAATAAGGAAGTTCTTATACTGATCACTTATTTTCAATAAAGAAAGGAAACCCGTGATGGCGATTAAAAGTAATTCATTTACGTTTTGTATGAAAATGAAAACCGAAATTGGTTACGGACCATGAAACATGACGCGATAAAGTCTTTTATCTAAGGTTCGTTAAATTAAAACCTGCCACCATAAAAGACCTGAAGACCTTTGTTAAATAGCTTATTTCAATTGGTTAATAAAATTCGAAGATGTTGTACTAAATAATTTATTACTTTTCGAAACAAAATTGCCAACGTTTTGCAGTAAAATTTTTAATGGTTCACTTCTAAAACGGTCAAGGATTTGGCCTAGTAGATGACTTGTTAGTATTGTATTACAGATTCATAAAAATAATTGTCCACTGACCGATAGTGTCTATTGCCAATAAAGCAGAAAGAAGAGTGAATATTGAGAGAGATTGAGAATATTAAAGTGATTGTGCACATAACCAGATATGTGATTTCGTTGGATTTCAGTCGACTAAAACATAATATATTTTGTTTCCATTGTGTTAGATAGACAATGTGAAAAGCTCTAATAAAATAATTAAGCTTAGATTAGATTACCTTAGAAGTTACCGAAACAAAACCCTTATTTTGATTGTGTGGTCAATTTAGTTACTTGCTTGATTATCCTTGTCGTAGACCGATGTTTGTAAAATGTTAATATTATTTGAATGTATTTAAGTGTTTGGAAAGGTGAGTTCACGACTATTGAGCCAGGGTGATATTACTAGGAGTCAGACTTTACTTCAACAGTCCACAACGTCTTGGTACAACAAGCCGAAAACGTCTGAGCGGCTGTAATCACATTACATACAAGGTACAGATTCAAACGCGGTCACGATCACAACACTCGCAAAAATTGTCCGGTATGCCGCTGGCCCAAGAATAAAATACTATGTGTATGCCCGGGCAGGTTGCGCTAGCTACACGTACCGACCGATAGCGGCTGGCAGCACGGTTGTTTGTGGAGCAATTTGTAAAAAGTTTGTGAAATAGCACGCAAACCGAAATATCTATTAAGTGATCGCGTTAATTCCAGTACCTTCAAGTAATTCTCCCATAAAACGTGAAAGCTTAAAAGTAAATAATGTGCTTATTATGTTTTTTAATTGTAGTGTAGTTTGTATTCCCACAAATTGAAATAGTATAATGTTATTGTACTAATTCAACTTGTGAGAGTACAAATGTCACAAGAATCAATAAGAGAGATAGTTTATAAAACTTAGTTGTATGTATGTATTCGTGTGCGTGTACCCGTGCATGTGTGTGTGTGTGTGAGTGTGTGTATGCGTGTGTGCGTGTGCGTTTATATGCTATATAAAATGCAAAATAATCACAAGCAATCCGTACCTATCGTCCACCTATTGTTCAAATTATACTTTCAGCACCATGGTAGTCTAATTCACACAGCCAATGAGTGACTTTATTTTTACACTTATATTTAGTCATTGAGTAGAAGTTTAAAGTTTTGTTTAGTCTGTTCTAATTCTCCAAGAAGTAAAAACATCTATGAGATAGACTAGTTCTGACCGAGATCGAACTTCGAACTTCTTTACCCATTTCTTCATTAAAGGAGCACTCGGACACTGATTTAAGTCGTGTAAATCGTATTCTATGCGAAATAAGCGTTTCACAGTAATAAGCGAACTGTAGTTTAAATAAAATTGTTTCACACAGTAAGCGCGCTGCGGCCCCGCGAAGCGATCTATGTTATTGTGACAAAATTTTTGAGAAACGAGCCAGTAGTCGGACCCCTCCCAACAAACGTAACGTCAAACGCAACAAATGATACGCGAAGCGCGGACTCCGCGTGGCATTGTGGGATGTTAGATTCAAATGTTAATAATTTTTGGCACAGCCTGTATTTAACATTATAACTATTTCGGCTATTTTACACACTATACCATCTATCATCTAGCTTCAAACTAAGCAGAGCTTGTATTATGACAGCTAGGTTGACTGATAGAATACTTAAATACTTTTTTGTAAATATCTACAAACTCGTATTATACATAGGAAAAGATCTTAGCACAGAAGCCGCATACGCTATGTTTACGCCACCGAAGCAGTTTTATTAGTATGAGCAGAGCTATGCTTCGGTATACGCACGCAGTATGGGTCGATTCAACCAAAGCGTATCATGGTTTCTCAGAAAACTCTTTTCTTTTTTCAAGTTGTTTGAATAAGTTACCTTTTGCCTTTATTTCGCTCAAAGAGGCATGATAACACACTTATGTCTCTTGGAAAATAAACCTAGCCTTTGTCTTTATTTGACGTTAAATTATTGTTTCGTAAACCGAGAACAAGCTATTTTTTCTAAATCAAAATTATAAGACCCGTATCTATGTTTAATGATAATAATATTTATTTTATTTCTTAGTTATGGCTTGAAACAAACTCACATTCTCAACGTTAAGTTAGTGCGTGAGTACTAATACAAATTTAAGGTAGGTTAGACGTTTACTTCTAAAACGTCAAGCTTGTCAGTTAAACAAGGCATAGTCTGTTACTTACGTGATAGTATCAGGTCACTGTGATTTGTAGTACACATTTTCATGTTTAGAATAAAATACATATATCTCCGTTAATATTAAGAAAGTTTAATGAAATAAGGGAAAGTTAAATTGTTTTTTCTTTTTTTAGCTTCCCTTTCCCAGCGTATGGATACCGTGATTTACCGTTTCTTGAAAAAAAACTCTGACATAATATACCTATGTCCTAACAAGACTACAACATTAACATGCTTAACTTATGGCCATGGCATTAAAGCCCTGACAATTGATGGCAATTCAATTAAAGTTAGTAGCGAACGATGCTTTTATATTTAAATTACCGTCCCAGTAACACAATTAGCACTGAATTGTTCAGTGATTTCATATGTGTTTCTTAATCACTGTAACAGATACAAGTATGTATGGTCTCACGGTCTGCGCATAATTATCACATGTCGTTAATTATTACACCTGTTCTGAATAACTGTTATTTTCGTCAAATTATAAACGTTATGGGCGCTATGTGTGTAGCGTGTAGTTCTTGTTGTTGTTTCTTATTACTTTTAATATTAGTTTGTTAACAATGATAGAGTCTTTTTATTCATTGTTTTATATTTTTATCAGTATGAGTGGAGTGTAATATGTTGTTGTAAGTGTACATAGTATTTATTTGTACGACGTAAGTACATGTAGTAGTAGTAGTAGTCAAAATCTTAACTTCAATGATTAAAACTTGAATTATTATGGATTAGATAGTCGATATCGTGGTTAGCACGGAAATGAAACATGTTTCTCACCATACTTTTAGCCTTTTTCCAAACTAACTTGGCATCGCCTTGTACTCTACCACAATTCTACTGAACTAAGATTTGTTACGTGTGAAGTGATTGCCATCCGTCCGTGCTTGTCCGTATGGTGACGGATTAAGAATACATACATTTACCACCCCTATTCATCCCGTGTGTGTCGTAAAAGACGACTAAGGGACCAAGTATACAAGACAACATCATTACAAAGAGAAGAAGAAGAAACTTGAAACAAACCCTATTCCAACCCGTCTGGCCAGTGTGGAATAGTAGGCCAAAGCCTCCCTGCCAAGGAGAGGCCTATGTCCAGCAGTCGACTGTAAAAGGCTGTTGATGAAGTGATTGCCATGAAACCTCCACAACCCAATTACTAGGTGGAAGCTCTATAGACGTTGTCAGACTTTTTAGGGCTAAAAAGACCTCGATGTTCGTATGGTAACTACCAAAGAAAATCAGTATTAAAAATATTTTTCGTAAGATTTTTCAATTTCAGTACATCAATTATAAGGCATCTGTCAATCAAAAGTCTGCAGTAAGTTGCAATGTATAACTCAGTTAAAAGAGCCTGTCATATTGTGAAATGTTTAACAAAGTTCTTCCATTTAAAAATCGAAGAGTAAACTTCTTACAGTTACAGTTACGTTAAACTCATTTAGTTAAACTTTATATTGCAAAATGACATTTGTACACAGAAGCAATGCAGGCCTTAAAAGTTTAAGCTATATTCGATTGTAGTAAGTTTTGGAAAGTTTGTTTATTTAGTTTACTAGAAGTTTTCCTTTAGTTTCTTTTACAGATGGTGCATTGTTTGTTACAAGCATATTACTCGAGTCCAAAAAGTTGAAATGAAGAGGATTTATAGCTAAACGGACTTTACTCTGTAAATAAATATACTCGCAGTTTTTACAAGAAAAAAAAGGTTTTTTACGGTTAGCAGGCTTATGATTTACAACGGTAGCCAAGACACGTTACAGGTAAGTTGCAATTTTAACCTGCTTGAGCTTTTGCTTACATCCCCCTAATTTACTCATATATGTATGAATGTTTGTGTAGAGGGAACGGGCGTGATGTCTCTCCAACACAAAGGGAGAATCCTCCGACCAGGTGAGGTGATCATGCCTGGCGGGCCGCGATCCAACGGTTGATGTTGAGATGTTGTGTCGCCGCGAGAATATCTGCAGGGTGGGTCAAGAATTCGTTAACATTTGAATTGTAAATATTATTAAAAACATTATATATTTTTAAATAATATTTATTATTATATGCCTATAGCGAGTATAAAAAGATATGAAGCATATAGGGATTTTATAGTCGTAGTAAGTTAAAACTTTACTAATAAGTAATTGTTGTAAAACTGATAGTAAGGAGTTGGTCCGTAATTAAACTACGTAAAAGTATATATAAATAGATATGGTATAAGAAACAAGAGTGAATAATCCATGACGTTTGTGGATGCGTGTCTGAAATACGCCAACAAACCCAAGGTCCTTCGGTAAATTACATGATCTAACATCATGAACATTGTTTCTTTATTACTTCGGCATTGTTCGTTTCCTTTCTTCTAATGAAGCCAAGGCTTCTGCCTAATTCTGATGGCCTAAAAATTACACTTAACAAAGTGGGTTATCTCCCTTAGATCGTCAGTTTTAATTAACAGTCTCGTGACATCGAGACTCTTTAATATACTGATTGACCCTGTTACCTCGATTTTCACGTTTGGTAAAGTTTGCCCTATGAAGCTGTCTTGCTATAACCAGATTTATGTGTTTTTTTTTACTGAATTACGTCACACTTCCTCAGGAAACGCATAAATCGTCAGATAAAGGTCTATCAGAATAACAATTTTTTTGGCTACGAAATTTGTGTAGGGGTTGTGATTTATATCGATGTAGCAATAAATATCTACAGAAATTTTACATGGTTGGAAGTTATCTTACATTAAATTATAGTAGGAATACAGTATTCTGTCACAAATGTAATTAAATTATATTTATTGACTTTGGACGTATAAAAAAAGAAAAAGACCTTTATTTTCAAATTGCGGTTCACCGTTCAATCTTTACCTGGACTTCCACTATTCAATATTTCAAGATTAAAACTAGCCAAATCACTTCAGCCATTCTCGAATTTTAATAAGACTAACAGTAATTCATTTTTATATAAGATTTACTTTTATCTGATACCGGAAACGTAAATTTTATATGAAAATAAGCATATGGCATATGGCAATAAATTTGCCTAAATTTTTATATAAATACTAGATTTATTAAACTTTTTAACAACAATTTGAAATTAAAAAAGCATTTTAATTCGCTGGAAAAACAATGGAAAAAATATTTCAAACCAGTACATTATAAAATTTCTCGACACGATTGTTTAAATTATATATTGTAGGAGTACCATTATCTGTATTGACTACGGACTGTATAAACCCTGAAAGTATTCTCTGAAACCAATTGAGCTTGGAAGTCCCCAGTGCACGAGTAAGCGGCTTAACGCATTTCAACAGCTACACAGCAAGTTAATTTTGAGAACATGCACCGTTCCACACGTGCTCTCTTGCTGTGGTTTATTTGGTTTTTGACTGTCTGTCCCGGTCTTTATTTTTGTTCTTTTTATTGCCTATCGGCCGAACTTCGTGTGAGATCGGACGATTCTTTAGTTTTATTGTGGCCGTTGTAGTAACCACCACATGTTTGTTTATCCATAAAAGTTATTACCAAGTAAAGTTTAGAGTTATTTTAATAAGGATTATTTCATTTTATTATACTCATAATACCGGAATAGGTTATAAAAGAAACTAAATTAGTTTAAGTTTTATTTAAGCTATAAAACTAAATGGTTGGTTAATGTCTATTGTAAAGTTATAATGTACTGTGGGGACTATTTTAGTACACGTATGTTATTATTTCGTTACACTAAACACTTATATATTAACATACAAACAAACATGTTGAGTGTAAATATTGTCTCTAAATAAGATTCAGTATTTCATGTATGTTTGTAACACCATACACAGGATTTATTCGTAGTGTAGGAGTTTGCCTTTTTAGAAAAAAAATATGTAGAAGATTTATTTGAAAGCTATCTAGAAGAAATTAAATTCAAATTATGTTTGAATACACAATTGTATTAAGGATTTAACAAAAATAACTTTACACAGTCAAAGTCATGAAGAACTGCAAATTTCTCGCACTGCAGCAGTTTGCGATTAAGGCAAACATCGAAAGTTAACTATAATTTTATAAACGTATAATACTAAACTGATCACATGAAGAAACAGTTTCCTTTTTCATTAGCGCAAAAAGTAAATTTAAGAGAAATTAGGTACAACGACAAGTGTCTCACAAGTGATGAATGGATGGCGTTTTACAAAATTGTTTTCAGAATATATTCGTAGAACATCTTATTCATAGAATTGTCAAAAGATTTACCGAATTTTTAACAATTACGAAGAAAGCCAAAGTCATGAAATTGATTTATTGTCTGTAAAATGCAACGTATCAAAAGTTAATTATCGCATGGTTTTCTAATGTGAGAGCTACAATCATGCAAATAAAAATAAAAGAATGCCAAAAAGGTTCTTTGCGCAACACTAGGAATTAGTAATTTTCAAAAAATTCAAATATTGGCATTCTTTGATTTATTTTTAAAAGTTGAAAAATGTTCTGAAATATTTAAGTTTGGTGAGTTTGAATTTTAGCATATTATATAAAAACAATTGTCTTTTTAAGAAGCAACATCGAAACATGTTTGACCATGTGATTTTCTAACAGGCTTATTGCAACCTATTAATTAAGTTTTCTTTTTTATTTTAAGTACTTGCCAAACTTACTCCACTCTGTCTAACGAAAAGTGCAAATGGAATCCAAGAGTTTTAGTCACCATACTCTGTGAAAGCAGACAATGCAGTATGGTGACCCACACTATGCTGGCCTAGTGAGATGCTTTTTCATGCCGCGCTTAGGCACGTAAAAGGCATGACACTTACCACAATAACTGTCACCCCTGTATCAATGGGCATGGATGCTATCGTTTAAGGTTAGTTTTCTGTGAGAGAGTGGTACAACCCCAGTCGAGCCGGCCCGTTCCTGCTGAAATCGGTGTGGCTCTACTACCTTAAATTTTTCAACATTTGAATTTTTCTCTTTTCTATCAGTAATAGGAGTGTACGTTAAAATATACTGCTGAAGTAACGTGTTGCCTGCATTCTGCATACGGCAAGGTTTTAATAAATAGAGGTATTAAGTAGTAAATAATAATAATAATAGTAAAACTAAATATCTAGTAACAGGAATAATCACATGAATACTATAGATCAATACCCTTTTTACTATTAAACTTATAGGTATATTGAACATCTATACCCATGTAACATCTGAATTAATTTTGAAGCGTATGCTCGTACTTTAAGAGCTAAAATTATTTAAGTTTGCTTGGCAAGGTTTGAATAACAATTACAGTTAATTATGTTCAGATTCTAACAACTATGCGTCTAACAACTATTGTATATATGATAATGAAGCCGGAGCAGTGGTAGAGATAGGATATTCCATACGTATAAAGTAAGGATCACGTCATTTTTCTCAACAATCTTCGAGAAGAAATCTTGAGTGACTTTTAAAACGGTTGGTAGTATAATACAAAACCCCACGCTGTGCGTTTCTGCACAAATCAACGCATTTGCTTGTTATTTTAACCAACAATTCCTTGTAACTCAGATTTATGTTAAACAGTTTTATTATAAAAATTCCGTTTCTGTCTCACGACCATAACTAAAACTTTTTTTTTTAATTTCTGGTTGAAGTATAACACTAAAGAGTTTCTGTTTCTATGACTGTCACAATATGACACACCTTGTATGTAAATAAATAAATACTTGGAATTATTTATACGAAAATCTCTTATCTGCACGAACAAAGAAAATAATAAAGTGACGTTTTGTATATGTTACTTTTATCATTTTGTCGCTGAGTAATCAGATGCCGAGCTAATAATAATCACGCATTCACTCACGTCTCATTATCGAAGAGGTAGACAGAGGCGTATGACACCGACTCAACATTTAGACTTCTTCACTCATAAATGAAAAGTAAAAAACGTCTTTGAAAACAGTCTTTATTTAAACGAGCTAAAATAAATATTCACTTATTTTTTATTTTTTCGTTACCATGGGATAAGTTTCTCAGTCTATTCCTCATGGAATTGACATTAATAATTAATGGAACGAACTTATATTCCCAAATCTAACTGGGTTGTATTTGAATATTATCTAGGACTAAAGTAATCAGGAGACGAATCAAAAAAGTGCAAACTCGAGGGGAGTTTGAGCTTTTATAATTCGTCAATTATGTCGTTTTATAATTTACAAGGTGCCTCCCGCACAAACATAGTTATATTATACGTTGCAAGTTAATTTAATAAAATATCCCAACGTGTCAACGTATGATTTTAATAAAATTCCCTGTTCGTAAATAAACAACGAAAGAATTGGTTATCACCGGCTTTTTGTGAGGCTGTGGTATCAATTAGGTCGAGTCTGTCTTTTTATGCTGAACCATTTCTCACTGAAGTGGTCGGGTTATAAAAAATACGTATTAAGCTTACATAATCATTGTAGCTAATGTTTAGCTACGTCAAATATGCAATACATAACGTATTATTCTCAGTTCCTTTGCCGTTCCCTTCGTTATGAATCAGGTGTTATGTCACCTTATGACGCACACAACAGTAATATTTTCTCTTTATGATTAAATTTTTATTTGTATAGTGTTTTGAATAGTTTTGCAATGTCGTTGTCGCTGACATAAGCCCTTATGATTTTAGTTTATACATCGCATATTTTCATATTGAATCTGAATAACAAGGTTTTAATTATAACTTAATGTTGATCTGTAAAATAAATTACGAATGAAAGCAATGTGTTTCCCTCACACTACCCGAGTCAAAAAACAAGTTCCATTTTTGACCTCAAAATCTTAAATTCCTTTGATTTTTTATTTGCCTCACAAAAAGGAACTCTACTTTAACACTCAAAACCCTCATTGAAGGCTATGAGGTTTAAATATGGATTACCCATAGATTTGGAATCTTAACTTTACTCTCAAAACACTCATACATCGGAAAGTTGTAGTTGGGACTTAGAAAATTTATCGTTCAGAAAAAAAAATGTAAGTTTTAGTTTTTATTTAAGACTTTTTCTGCTGCGACATTTTGTAGTACTTTTAAAGATTTATTATGAGATTTTTATAACAATAATTCGGAAGACTAAATTAAAAAAAAATGTTTTTCTAATAATTTGAAACTTTTTAAACTAATTGAAAAACTTCAAAATTTACCAAAATGCTGTTTTTGTGTACTAAAAAATGTCAAAAGAGAAAAAATAAAAATTTTTTAACTATCCGATTTGGTATGGAATACTCCTCTACATAAAAGGAGTGGTGGTAAATTTAATGGGAGGTTACATCATATGAGGTTTTTGAGGTTCAAAGCCGTATAGGATAATTTTTATATGGTTTGAGGTTTTTGAGGGTCAAATGTTGATTCTATAGTTCTGATTTTACCCTCAAAGTTGTAAAACCGTCCGTAAGTAGAATTTTGAGGTAAAAACTGAGACTACTTTCTATGTTAAATCCAATCTAAAAAAAATCAAGCTGACCTTCGAAAACCTCATTGAAGATTTTGAGGGTAAAATATGAATTTACTTTTTGACTCGGGTATGATCCCGTGTGCTTTAAGCGGGACGTGGAAAGTTTCTCACTACGCCGCCATAACCTGAGTCATTATACTGCATTGTCTGCATTCGCGATGGGTATGGTGGCCACAGCTCTTATATTCTATTCATGCTTTACATCAGATAAAGTAAATTTACTTTGGCAGAAAAGAAAAAGAAATGTATTACCATTTTATTATTTTCTTTTACCTTAATTACAGGGAGAATTACATTTCAAAGAAGAACAGACTAAATGAATAAGAACGAAGAAGAAGAACAGAATTAATGAGCTGGTTTTATATTCCTGTACGATATTTATTTATACATATTGTAAATACAGTCCACAAATCGAATTTAGTGCCATAGCTATTGTCTATAAGTCGTCCTTTGAATAATGCAGAGGTGTATATAATTCGTAATATAATTTGTGTATATAATTTAAACGAATGAGAATTCATCATCATTATCATCAATTTTAACAGTTTACTGCTTGAGATAGGTCTTTTCTTAGCAAGGAGGTTTTGGCCTATTCTACAGCGTTGGACAGACGGGTTGGTAAAGAGTTTTTTGTCTCCGGATGGCTTAACAACAGCGGTTCTCGGATCACTCCTATTCCAGGCACAGAGTGGCACACCGTGTGGTTTTAGTCGGTCTGATTCCGACTCACTGTCCAGCCGCAAACCTAGGAATACACATAACACAATCTTTGGAATAATAAAAGCTAAGAAGATGATGATTTTGATGACTCTGTCAATCAGTCTCCGTAGAACTTGCGTACTCCAACCTTTAACCTAGAAGAGTTGATAGACAATACTGTTATATGCTAAAATGTCAAAACTAAACTCTATTTAATAATAATAAAATACTCCCTGTAGTATATTATACACTGTGGACATTGCATTTTAGTAGATTAACACCTTAGTAATCTAAGTAACTAAGCGAACTTCAGGAGACAAGTCAATCGCTTAGTTAATCGCATAATTCGAAGAAGCCATAGACTGTTAATGGTTATTGTCTAATAGCCGTAACTGAAACACCTGGCTTGAGAATTCCATAATGCTGTCATTCCGGTATATGTTTACATCACGATAATTTTATGGTTATTAATTATTGTTATGTCTTAGAACGAAATCTTGTTGTTAAAACCAAATTATTTTCTTACATAATGTTATTGTAGTTATTATTCGTACTTTGAACAAAATTAAGATGTTCAAAGTAACATATAACAACTAAAATATTTAAGTACTTTTTTGTGGGATAGCAAAACAACAATGAGAACACCTGATGTTAAATAAAAACCGCTGTTGGTGGGAACCTGCAACTATTGATGAAATTCTTTGAGTGAACTAAGTGTTGAGTCAGGGGTAATCTCGATCACTCATTCAAAAGCTTGTAAGGAATTGCTCAAAATCTATTCAGCATAGGGTCTGCGGATCTAGTTTCCCATGATTTTTAGATCATCTTTTGTCTTTAGCCGTAACATATGTATCTAACATGTTATTTCATTGTCTGCAAATAACAAATAAACGCGATTGGTATTTTTACGACCACAATATTTTTTCTGGTCATAAAAAGCTTCAATGGCAAGCGTTTACGATCGGAAATTCATCCCTTAACATTTGTTTTGATAATAAGGTTGATTAATGTACATTTGTGTAAAAAATATATGTGACAATATTTTTACCAAACTAATCAGGGGAAATTTACAGTCTTGTTTCCGCAAGTGAAATTTGGAAAAGTGTAAGAAAACGATGTAACGAGTAATTCGATTATCACCATAAAAATATAAAACCATATTGAGGATTGCTTCTTTTTTTAAGTCTGCTGGAGATAAACTAATATTTTAGACCTCTTTTAGTCAAGTTAACGCCGCAAGAATCAAAAAGTAACTTTATAATTCAAAAGATTCAAATAAGTGTACATTAATAAAAATTTGATGATATCTTTAAAAACTTTAAAACGAACGAGTCTCTCTGTAGCTTTACGTTTTGACTTTTTCCTTTTGCCGTGAATAAATTATTCGACTGGAAAACTAAGTAACATAAACTAAAAGTCTTATGTTTCCTTCATTAATATGTTTTTTTATCAAAATATCTCGAAGTCGATCAGAGTGGCAAAAGACTTGATGGTCATGATGATCATTTGAAAAAAAATATGTGAAACATTTTTTCGTCGTAACTTGTTGTCACAATAATCGTTACTTTGTCTCTTTAAGATTGCGCATAACTCAATACCAAAAAGCTAGCGTTATTAAGGGTTAGGCAATAAAGTGTACAGTAGGTAAAAAGCATACGATAAACCATAGAGGAGGTCATTCTTTTGTGGCTTGTTCCCTGTTTTAATCAATTAAATACCGCAATAAAAACAGGGACGCTCATTAATTGCAGACTTAGAAAATACTGGTTGCCGTGTTTCTAGTTATTTCTTACGTCTTTTCAAGTGAAATTCTTGTACACAATTGCCCGGTAAGTAGATACGATTTATATATGAAACACATACCTACATTATTTTTATTGAATACATTGGTTAGGTGCCATTTATCATTAACATTACTGTCTGTTTTGGCCCTTTTTTAGTTTCTAATGACTTCTGTAGGAATTTGATTGTTTTATAAACTATACAATGTCACAAGTTGTTCATGATAAACAACGAGTATTACGAAATAGAAGTAGTTTTAAACAGGTAGATTTACGATTAAAATCTGTCGTTTCAATTATATTCACTAACTTTTACTAATTGATCTTATTTCATGCATTATTTAATTGTTAAAGTTGAATTGGATTTTTACCAACGTTGCATATATTGTCAATGGTGGTACTACTATAGTTACAACAATAAAGATACTGCAGAAATACAAAAACAATAAATCTTAAATTTTATATCACAAACTATATTAGTTTTCAGAAATGTCTATAAATTATGTTTCGTAAACAAATACTTATCAGCAATATATTTTGCCGAAGTTGTCAAGATCAGTAATAATAAACAAACTTGTATTAGAATTTGTGTCTGAGAGAGTTATCGAGATTTATTCAATACTGAAATTCAATATTGAATTGAAAGTTGAAGAAAATAAAACTCTTAACCTTCAGACAGATATGAATTGTAAAATTTATATTGATTTGATTTGCATCAAACGGTAAATTTTGGATTAATTTGCTTTGTAAGGATATTAAAAAAATGTCTGATACGGTTCCGAATAATTAATATTCCAGTCACATTCAAAGATTTAATTACATAGACGTCGGTTTGAGCTTTTAGTGCCTTAGAATATAATATTCGTATTTCTTAAATTTTAAGATAATTCATCTAGTAGCTCTTTAGAAAATTATTTAGTGAAATCCAATTAAATTAACTTTTTTCAAACTGCTCAATGTCAATCTGTAAAAAAAGTCATGAAAATTTTTAATTATAAAAAGTCACAAAACTCTAATTGAAGGTTACGTGATAGGATAAATATTTTAGAAACGATATACTACATACCATTTTCAGGCTAATTTATACAGTTTGCTATTATATTCATCAAATTTCCAGCAAAGAAAAATCAGTATTTGGTGAAAAGTTGATGAAGATCAACAAGATTCATCAAAGTTCGTAGCAATAAACTTGGTTCATTAAAATAGATAATTTTAATTCACAAATGGTAGTTTTTCATATGTTCTGCATGAAATTCTTACAGCATCAAAGCCAACTTGATAACCTTAAATGTTTGCAATTGTAATAAGACCATTTACGATTTATTTCGTAGCATATATTGTTTGAAAGTACTTTTTACAATACTTCAATTACTTGTGTGGTTTACAATTTAATAAGATAAGTGTTGTATTTTAAAAAGTATTCTGAACACACGATCGCTATTATGAAATTTTTAGTCTTGATCGGATCATGATCAAACGACATTTAAAGTACCGACTAATATGTTCTTAAAACTATTTACATTAACGAGTATCACGTAATATCAATTAAACTTCTCAGATATTCCAGACGTTTCAACTTGATTTTTATCACAGACTGGCTTGTCTCTGATCTAATAAAAAATGCTACCGGAGTGTTTTTATTATATGATAATATGCCAAATTTGAACAGTGTGATAAAATTATTCAACAAGAGCTGTCAGACAAAGTAACGATATAAATTGAATTTCATATATGAAGGAGAAAGTTCTTCGTAAAACAAAGCTACGCTACACGTATTTTTATACATCTTAGAAATGTTTTTGTGAAGTAACCATGTCATGTTTGAGAACAGTATGAGAGAAAAAAAAATCACGTCGTTATAAAAGCGTGCTTCGGTTTTATTCTAATAAAAGTGTCGATAACTGGCTGATTATCTGATTATGTAAATGTCATTTGAAATTTGTACTTTAATGTAATTGAGAGTTTCATTAATGTTTATTTCAGATAGTTGCGCGTCATGCATTTAAATAGGAAATGTTGTTCAATTTTGTTTAGGGCTGTTAAGATTTTGAAGGTCTTTTATACTACCTTCATAATTATAGGTTTCTCTTGGATAGGGGTGTACTGTTTTCGTTGTCGTCTCAGGTGAGTTAGAAGACAGATGTCGTTTACATTTAGCAATAATAAATGATACAATATTTGTAAAATTTAAAGTAATAAATTCTAATATGGCATTGTAACAATTTTATGTCGATCAAATGGACGTTTGTCACATAGGAATGTTTTTCTAAAATGTTTTTCAATTACGTAATACAATTTTGAATATAATCTGAATAAACGTCGAATATATCATTGTTCTCAATTTTTTGTAGAATATATTACGCTAATTGTAAAAAAAAACAACCATAAAAATGTTCGTAATATTAAAAATGGCTTTTGTGGCCTTACCAAACTCCAGATAAATGATTACATAAGCAGTATTAAAGAATAAATTACACAAATTGCTTAGTTCGTTGTCCCAGTATTATTAATTTGTTTGCTTTACGGTAATAAATCCAATAAATGGCTTTATCTAATTGAGTCGTCTTTATTATATTCTGGTATAATAGGCAATAATTATCGCCATACTTATGAAAAAAAAAGATTTATGAAAGTACATATATTTAAGAAAACTTATTAGTTTTTCTCATAGTCATTATCAGCAGTCCATTGTTGGACACATGCCTCACCCGCCCCTCTGACTGATTGTGAGCTGTTTACACCCAGCTTCAGCCATGCATTTTGCAGAAATTGTTACTCCACCTGACCTGTGGGACTTGCACTACGTTTGCCGAGACACGGTCTTCGCGCGCGTTTATTTCAACGGTTGTCGGTTTTGTGACTAATCTGGCCAACGCCCTGCCATACTAGTAATAGTTTTATGCGTTTTTTATTTCTATAGTCTTGCCGTAGATTAGTGAGGGCTTGTTACAAAGGTAATTTTAACCTGGACGCTTAAGTATGTACACATGATAACATGGGAGAGAGATGTTTTGGCACAATAAGACATGAACTGGCTCAACCGTAGCGCGGCCTCGGAGAAAATCGGTGGTGGCATATGGGGGCATAAAAAGGCTTCAACGCACTTGTGACTCGAGAGTCACTAACACCAGGCTAACCGTTTACTAGTTTACTCCATTTTATCTTAAAAAGTGCATAAATTGAAGGGTCACAAGCCAATTCATCTGCTACCTGAGAGTAACAATAAAGGCGTGATAAAACTGAAATTTCGTGAAATTTGGTTGTGACTGACTATTGGGTATTTTACAAATGTATGTACAGTTCAACTATAAGGTATAAATATAAATATGAATATTTATCTAGATTAAATTTTATTTTTCTTGTCTTGGATTATGGTTGATTAGTATGCCTGACCAGATACATTGACCTGAATACAGATCTACTTCATGAATTTGACAGGATCCTTAGCTATAATATAATCGTATTCTGTACCATAATTTGTAGTCTAAATTCATTGGCAATTGGCGAATTAGCTAACATCACTTGCTTGCCGATGGGAATATGTAAATAGATATTGGATATACGGGAATCGATGTATTAATTCCTTCTTATATTACTATTAGTCTGGAATATAAAGTGATGCTTGAGTCACTCAATGCGGAACAATAGACGACCGGGTCTTAAACTGTAGTAATAACAAAGTTAACGAGTTTAAACAAAACGGAAATATCGTTTTATGTTATGACCACAGTACTAGCGATGTTACGAGTGTATATTCTTTTGTAATGTACCCAGACTAGCTTGACGTAGTGTAATGTAGACGTGAAAGAGGTCATTAATTTGTACGTCTAAAGTACGCTTAAGTTAAAATTATCTCTCAAAACTTCTTGATATTAACACGCTTTTATTAGCTTGGGTTGTATCTATGTATGTAACGGAATCTTTGAGCTTAATTTTCACCGGTTTCTAAAAATCTGATCAACTTGAAACTTTGCACACGTCTCAAGGACCGATAATAATGCGATAATTTGATAATAATTTTATGAGTTTGTCACAGACTAAAAAATGAAAAATAAATAATAGTTTAAAAAACCTAATAAAACACGCTTTTATTGCTAATCGAACTAAAAACTAGAAAATAATCTTTAATGACAAAGAGTCTAAAATCTATTTATTGCTAATCGAACCAAAAACTAGAAAATAATCTTTAATGACAAAGAGTCTTATATTACAGTAGTAGAAGATCGAATAATCAATCATAGTGAATCGCCTCAAAATATAATTATAATAAAATTTAAGTTATTAACAGAATAATTCAATTCAGAGTAAAAAGCGTGGGGTGCATTTTACTGCGATTCATAACTATCCTCTCATAGATATTTACCAATAGAATGATTGTAATATTTAAAGTATCGAGCACCCCACGATAGTTTAAGTTGGTGGTTATTGTAACTTAAATGATTTATATTGTGATTAAATATGGGTTTTGCTTTTAACCATTCCCTTGGATATTAAGAGTAGTCCATGTCCGACAGTAAACGTGCTGTTACTGAGATGATGATGATTTTGCACTTTAAAAAGTAAGTAACATATTTAGAGGAGAAAAAAAAATCTTACGAAAATCATTGTCACTGGTTCTCAATGTTTTTGATACTTCACCCCGCGGCACATAAACAAATTTAGTAAGATTAAAAAAAAAAATTGCTAGTATTTAAATAAACCAAATGGTTACTTATTTGTAACTCAAATAAAAAGGTATATTTATCGCTTGCTTTCGCTTGGGTGTATTCCAATTCCTTCAACATTCGATAAAGACATAAAGACGGTATACATGACTAGCTGTCTGTTTTATTATGCTTCTTATCTTGAATACTGATTCGAGTGAATGCTTCCTCCCGAGTACTCATTATGCCTGTTAAATTGAATTTTATTCGTTTACCGAGCACACATGTTTATGCGTACTTGTTTATATTTATTGAAGTATGTTTTGAGTGTGTTATTAGATAAAAATAAATATTTAGATGTAAAGATACTCGTAAGTTGAGTATTTTTTTGATAGGCAATATGTTCAAAGTTACAGGGAATAGACGAAATAAGGTGATAGAAAAATTAATTATGTTAAAGTAATTTAGAGAGGGCTTTCTATTTTGAATTCAGAATTTATAAAAAGGTATAAAATTAATACATTTGATTAAGGTAAATTAAATAAGTTGGATGATAACAATTATTAATTTAATGCAGCACAATGTACTGCAACTGACTTGAAAAAGATGGCTGGCGGCGAATAGAGGCGGGTTGTCCAAGACCAAGATGGTTGGCGTTCCTTGGGGAGATTTTCGTTCAGCAGTGGACGGCGATAGGTTGATTTGAAATAAGTTAAATTAAAATATACAAAAGCAGCATTAAAAAGTATTCTCATAACTTTATTAACAAAATCACAGCTGTAAATACATTTGCTTTACAATAAAAATTCATTCACGCACGGATATTTAAATATAAATCTATTGACAATTTAATACAGATTTGTTCAAACCTAAAATAAATATATCCCAGTGTACCGTATCTACATGGTTATACCCACGTTAAATATACTAACTATCCGTGTCCGCGTTACAATCAATATTATATAAATAGACATGGTAATGTTCTCATTATAACTGAAACACAATAGTCACAAAGTCATAAGCGGTTGCACCGATAACAAATTGCATAATCAATGTAAATAGCCAACACTAACACTAATAACTATGTCGTAAATTTAACGAACTATATTCGAGAATGAAAACATTAATATTTACATAGTCATGCAACGTGGCGACGTCACAGGTTCTGAGTATAGTTTTTGGGCTGCGAGATCATCTTCAAAAGGTTTTTTAAAGAAGAAAAAACGTATGCATTCATACACGAGCTGATGGTCATTCGGATTTCGAAATGTAAATGTAATTTACTAAATTTTCATAAAATCTAAGCTGCGTTGAAAGTGGACAATAAAAACTGTCTTCGTTACTTTATATTAGCATTAATATTTATTATCAGGCAATAATTAATAAACATAGGATAAAATATAACAAAATTATGTTTGAAATTTTGTTGTTTGTCTGTACGCTGTTGCATTATTACATGAATATGATGTAATAATACTTTTAAATTAGTTTGTTTAAATACGATAATCGACATGTTTCTTTAGTATAAATTATTTTTCTTTTTCTGTTTAATTCTCTTAATTGTATTTTCATCATCTTCAACAGGCCTCATGACACAGGACATAGGCCTCCCCTTAGCATGTCAGTTTTGGTCTACTACACTACACTGGCCAGACGAGTTGTAGTATAGTTGTGTGGTTCTGTGTAAGCACTACTTAGTTGATGTCCTTTTTTTTTTTTTTTTTTTTTTTTTTTTTTTTTTAACGTGTGGAAACCCCCTCGGGCCGTCACCCCACCGGGGTTTACGGCGAGGCGGTGTGTCGGAATCGGACCGACTAAAACCACACGGTGTGCCACTCTGCGCCTAACATAGGAGGGATCCGGGAACCGCTGCTATTACGACATCCAGATCCCTCCTAGCGCCTGCCCGCTAAAGCGGGCACCATCTGCGGATAAACTCTCTATTTAGGCGACGTACGGCACACGCGCACGTCACCTCCTCGCGGCTGGCCACTATAGCGGATGGAGGGGAAAACCCGTCCCGTCCACCCGCGGCCACACTCAAGGCGGCGGTCACACTTAGTTGATGTCCTTACTCCAATGTTTTTTTCTGGTTGTGGCACACACGTACACATCTCTACATTCTAGTTTACCTTCTTATGTGAATCTTCAAGACGCTAACGCCTCTGGTAGGTCTTAAAGATATAAGCACACCTTTGTAGCGTTACATATTGAAAAAGAAGTGGTAAGATAATAGACTATGATGTTGGTGGTTGTATGTAATCATGTTTTAATTGTATTTTAAAAGCCTACACCAAAGTTCACTACAACAATCGACCCTGTGCCATTAGATTCGCTTCTGAGGAAGCCACAAACGCTCCGTATTCCCGTAAGCAATCGAACTTTTTATGAGTAAGTAGAATAAGACTGAGATAACAATGGCGTTGTTAGTATTAAAAAAAATATTTATAATGATATTATAGCACGAATCTGTACGAGGATAAGTTGCTCTTCATATAACATTCGTCTCAAGACGATAATACTCTTAGCTGGATAAGTTTAAATTAACTTCAACAATACAGGTTAAGGTGAGTACTGAACACTATTCGAATTTATTGTTTACTAATTGAAAAAAGCTTTTAGTTTAAGTGTAGAGTACAGATCTCCCATAACCCAGTCTGTATCACTTTTATTGTATTTGAAAGTTTGTAGCTCTGTGAAAGAGTAGTAAAGCGTTCCTTTGCAGAATTGAATTCGTTAAGTAAAAACTTCAGAGTATTTTAGACTTAAAATCAAAAAAACGTATTAGAGAATAATTTATTGTCTCTTTACACTTTTCAACACTAACTCTTTTCATATTATTTCAGTTGCCCGGGAGTTGAAACATGTTCGAAGACAGTACATATATCATATATCTTACACGTATGAATGCTACTCAAAATTATTTAAGCCGCTATGATCTTTTTTTTTCTAATATTTCGGACATTTGACATACAACGCCATCTAGTTTCAAACTAAGCAGAGCTTGTGCTATGATAACTAGACTAACTAATAGAATACTTGTATACTTTTTTTTTGTAAATAAATACATACATATTATATTTAGAAAACATCCAAACTTTGAAACAAATATTTACCGATCATACAAACATTTGATCCAACCCGGGAATCGAACCCGAGACCTTAAGCACTGCAGCCGCATCCACGACCGCTGCGCCACTGAGGCAGTTATACTCATAACTGTTCTCCTGTTTTTGAAATGATAGAATTACTGAACTTTTATGGTTTCTTTGAATAAGAAAGTTAATGTCGACCGCTTTATGCAGAAATCTCGGTTATAATGTAATATGTCTCTTCAAAATAATAACTGATATTTATACCCTCTACATAATAAAATAAAATTATTTATATTATAATAAAATGTTACATCAATAAGTGTAATGCCTAACACAGTTACATAAGACTAATTCATCGTTCAATTGGGTTGTGTCGTAGTTGAATCAAAATGTAAAAATCGATCAAAAATAGCATATCGCTTAAGTGCGCCCGTATGCACACTGTTTCTTACGAATACTCGTGTGTGCGGTAAATGCTAAAGGGGTTAAAAACAGTCCTTCGTTGCCTTAAAAAGTAATCGGGCATGCCCGAACTATACACGTAAGAAAAATTGAATTATGTATAGATACTATACTGTAGCATAATATTGTATACTGCGTACGAAAACGTTTATTTTAATGGAAATGGAAAACAACATGACACTTATTAACATTAAAATTGTAAGTCAGTTTTAACTGACTGTCAGTTTCAATTTATCGTTTAGCAACAATAAATTGTCAGAAATGAGAATTTGACAAATGTTTTCCATTTTTCTTGTACTATTTTTGTAAAATATATCACTCCACAATTCAATTACTATATCTGTGCGCCTTAGTGCTACATCGACAGTCTTCGGGTTCACCAACCGCTCAAGATATTTTTAAAAACATATTTAGTTTTTTTTTTTAAGTTTTTGTTCAGTGTTTGTCATATTTCTACGAGTAGAAAAATTAGAACGACCGTTTGCTGTCTCATAAAAACTTCAACGCGTTGTAACCTAAAAAATATATACTGTTATAATGAAATAACTGAAGTTATGACTTATAAAATCCTTTATGAACACTTTATGTAGTCTCGCTGTACATTTTATGGAATATCTTATGTAACTGTACTTTAATTAAAGACATATATTGTAGTCTCAATACTAGTGCCTTTGTTTGTAAAGTAAACTTTTAGAAAATTCATTTTTTTATATAACAACTTGATCTTGAATAGAAACTAGAAAGTAGCAGGCGAGTCACAAAAAATCTGTAATAAACTCATTAAAACATATTTCAAGTGTAGGCACTGTTATTTTTTTTAAAGATCCTGTCAAAACTATTCTACTCTATCTGATGACAAGCAGGAATAAAAAAAAATTGTGGTCTCCATATCCATTGCGCATGCAGACAATGCAGTATGGTGACACAGACTATGCCGGCCTAGCGAGATGCTTTCATGCCCCAATTGTGGATGTTAAAGGCATGACAGTCATCGTGGCAGTATAAGGCTCGCACACTTATCACAATAACAGTCAACCCTGCATCAAAGGGCCTTCGGTCTTGCACTCACCAATGAAACACGACAGCACGGATACTGTCACTTTAGGTTGGTCTTCTTGTGAGAGGGTAATACTGTCCCAGCCACGCCGACATGTTCGTGCCGTGATCAGCATAGCTCCACTACTTTATAGCAAGTATTATTTAGCTTTGTAAATAAGTTTTTAAGTTATTGATTGGTCAGATTTCAATTTACCTACACGTATAAATTACCAATACATACGTTTACTATAAATATGTGTAATAAATGTACTTACACAAATGTGTTGTTTTGGTACCGTTATAATTTGTGCTAAATAAATACTTCTATGTTTTCGCATAATGTA
Organism: Hypercompe scribonia; assembly: GCA_949316085.1. Taxonomy (NCBI): domain Eukaryota; kingdom Metazoa; phylum Arthropoda; class Insecta; order Lepidoptera; family Erebidae; genus Hypercompe; species Hypercompe scribonia. Next base: position 7,609,570 of record OX438981.1, on the reverse strand, counting down.
GATATTTATAATGCATTTTTAATAAGCTCTTTAGTTTGCTAATTGCCAATGATGTTAAGCTTTTAAGTACTAAACAGACAGGTTTTCACTTATGCACTTTTTAAAAATAGATTTAAATCCTTTATCAACATTCATTATGATTCAATCATCCATTCATCCGATGCAATTATAAATATGCAAAACCTTAAGACCAAAATTATAACTTTATTATTTTTTTATTGTTATTTTTATTATTATAACCTTATATTAAATATCTTTCGTTTCAAACTCTTAAGTTTTAGTGTACATTACGTCTTGTAGATATTATTACATTTCCATTGCTAAGCAAACTATTTCTTTCCTTCCACTTAACAAAAGGATGTCTGAATGAAGTCTGTATACAAGTATAATTTTACAACATCACTGCATCTATATGAGTAAAAGCTGAAGATTGGTCAGTAAGCTTATTTGATTAGTTAAACGAGAGATGAGATTAGCTCAAGAACTTCAAGATTTCAATTGAAAAATTATGTTTGTATTGGATAGCCCATGTATAAAGGAAGATTATAGATTATGTAACATCAGGTTACAGTCAAAACAAAGTAGAGTATCAATGAACAATGTTACAAAAACGGAGAAATGCATTCCTTTTACAGTCCAGCGCTGGACATAGGCTTTTCTAATCAGCTTCACAGATCAGCCAGTGTTATATATGTCTAAAAGAAAAAAATAATGAAATTCATTAAGTGAATATCCTATTATTAGATAGTTCACGTATCCAAACAGTAACTGGGCGAAGGTAGGACATCTTTGTTCTATTCGCGGCAATATAAATATTGTTTTATGATTTCTCTGATCTTCGAGAGATAATCAAACATTGAATATTACGTGTTTTACAGGTTTGTTAGCATTTAGTTTGATAATCAGCGTTTATGATTACCACCTTTAGGTCGTAAATATGTTTACTTTTTTAGTATTTTACACTTGTATTGAGAAACTTATTTCAAAAATATAACCTCTAGAAAAGAAATGTAACAATTAGAAATAAATCTTGCATCTAGAAACGAATATATTTTGTCTTTCACCAAAATCAAACAAAAAAGGCGTGTAAGATTGATAAAAATAGTTTGTATAGTACAAAAATAAGCAAGCAATCAAAAATAATTAAGCATTGCTTTGTATATATTTTTTTATTTGACTCACCAACAATTGTATACATTGTTTCATGGTTATAAGACATTTTACAAGGGTATGAAATGGCATAGTGTTACAATTACTTATACGTAAGCACCACTAGTACTATAAAAAAAATAGTGTATGCTAGAAATACAATACAGATTTTGGCGAAAACAAATAAGAAGCAAAAAAGAACTTTTTGTTCAATATTTAGAATGGTATTGCGGTATTTAGTAAGTGATTGGATGTATATACATACATATATATAGCAATGTCTAACTTTTATTTATGTATATGTACATATACAAATTGTTTTATTAAAGTATAGTCTGAACCTACTTAGTTGTTTATGTGTTCGTTTACAAACACATGGAAAACACAAATAAAAGTTGAAATAAGTTAAATTGCTTATAAATTGGTTGCTGACCGATTTAGTTATTTTAGACTCTGTAACACGGAAACGATAAATTATCTATCATTATTTGTTGGAGGTTTGAACAGGTCTGTCACTTGTATTATCTATAAACCAAATCATTGTTTGATAAATAAATTAAACGAAAAATGAGTGCACAGGGTTCCCGCCAAGAACATAGGGCTCCAAATCAACCGAACTTGCAAGTGGAGATCGACGGACGTGTCTCTGACAAACAAGACATACCCATTACATGGGGTCAAAATACTGGCGAAAAGTGGGCTTTTAATATGCCTCTGCCTTCCCCTTCAGGGAAACAGGCGCGATTTTATAAATGTTTTTAAATAAAAAATATAATAGATATTGCATTTGACACTAAATAAACTACTTAACTATATCTGCATAAACAAAGATGAAATTTAGTTCGATTGTAAACATAAAATTATATCGCAACAAGATATTCTAAAGTATTCGAGTTATTTTTAAATCATATTATCCGATTTTTTGCCCACATCGTGTGGAGTACTTTTTTTTTATTAAACCAAGTTATTGATACATTCTTAGGACGATGTCCTATAGAAACGAAACAATATCGTTATCAATGTTATCATTTATCCCAACATCTTTGAGGTTTCTTCGTGTACAATGTAACATAGATTAATAGCAACAAGCTGAACGCAAACTGCGAATTAGTTTCCACCGCAATTAATGGCTACGTATATTTCATTGTTAAGTCTCCATCGAAATTATCGTATACCGGCTGTTACGAAATTGTGCGTTCATATTTTAGAGTTATATTACTAAAAGTCCCTAAAGTATCGTAAGACACTAAAAAATCGTAACTTATAGTGTTAAAATTCAAATTGATAAATCGAAGTTGAAAATTGACTTTGCAAATCATACTTCATATAAAAGTGAGCTGATATAAGCTATTAGTGTTCAATATTGTAAAATATGATAAAATATTTAGTTTATTCTTAAAATCTTTGCGAAAAAAATCATAGTAATTGAGAATAATATTCTAGTAAAAGAAAAAATAACCGTCAAAAAATAATAAAATTCACTGTTCATGTTTTTTCAAGCCAAACGCATTAAGTTTAGTTACACAGGGGCTCTTAAAATTTGAATATTGCTTTCTGTGACCACCTGTATATATTCTAGTTAAGGAAGGAATTACCTAATAAGGTATTCCCTCTACTAGAATATATAGCTATATTTTGCTCTTTTTGTAAACTAAAATGGATAGATTTCTTTATGGAGAAATAATAGGACCTGATTTACGAGTAAATAGATAACAATAGACAGCAACAAGATGGTATACGAGTATATATAGATATTATAGCGCCAGCGTGCAATCACGACTTAAGCAATCTCTAAACAAGTCTAGTTAGTATCGTGTTTAAATTATATTTATAAGACTTGTTTAAAGAAAAGTAAAGCAGTGCTGATCATTTAGTCGCGGAGTTTAGTTACTTTTTGTTTAAACAAAGACGTATTATATGTTTTTTTTTAAATTAAATTGAGTTAAGCACATGTATACGTTTTTGTCTACACGATTGACCTAGTGGCTTAAGCGGTTGCCACGCCGCTCTACTGCGCTGCGTGTTGTGGGTTTGAATCCCACATGGGATAGCTCTTTGTGTGACCCACAAATTGTTGTTCTGAGTCTGAGTGTTCTTTGTGTCAGTTTCTTGTATTTTTTTAAAATCTCCCGCGACGCAACATTTAATTCCAGGGTCAGAGAAATCTTTTTTAAAAAAAATTTCATGGCGCGGCGTGATACTTAATACAAAAGTATACTGTTCATTAATCCCAAACTTGTAGTTATCCAAGGTATGCTACATATATTTAACACTATTAATATTTATTTTTTATCTCTTCAACAATAAATATTTGTACTCACATTATTGAAGCTTGTGAAAGATAAAGCTCCAGAACTTGAAAACAAACATAAGGTACTTTTAATCATAAAATCAACAATATCCATAATACTCGTAGAGTAAAACATAATTGTTTCGCAGTAACAAACATATAATCTGTCCATCACGCACATACAAAATTTAATTTTGTGAACATTCCAAGAAAATTTCACTTACAAAATTTTTTTTACCATTATGTGGTCAAATTTCAGGAAATTACTTAAAATTATAGTCTGGGTTACGTTACAAATCATTTCTGCTAACAGTCTGTTTTAAACTTAGCTGCACATTGTATCTCAAATTACTTTTCTGACTGATTGCTGACGTGTTTTTTAAGACTAAAAACCAAAAATAAGTTTATGTAAGTACTTTTCAAGCTTCGAGAAAATTAAAGATTGAAAAACTACATTCTTCGAAAGACTCTTAAGTGCGCAAACCTTTAACCATTTGAATGACTGACTATCAACATTAAACGAAACTAGTTAAACATAAAATCAAACATAATCTTATCTGCTAGAAATTACTTAAAATTACAGTTGGGGGGTTATTTCTGCTTACAGTCTGGTTTAAACTTAGTTGTACTGTGTAGCTCAAATTACTTTTATGAGTGACGGCACAATAATGGCTGTTTTTTTTTTAATAATGAAATCCAGAAGTAAGTTTATGTATGTAAAAAAGCTTTGTAGAAAATTGAAGATTGTAAACTAAATCTTCGAGAGACCCTTAAGTGCACAAACATTTGTTCACTTGAATGACTGACTATCAGCATTAAAAGGAAACTAGTAAAACATAAAATCAAAGATTATCTTTTCTACTTGAAAGTACCTCGATTTTTTATTTTCTTGTATAAACGTGAAAGACTGTACGGGTCAACGTAAAAAGTAAATTCATTCTAATTAAGAAGTTTTCAGACAAATAGAGACTTGTTATAAAATAAAGTGAAAGAGGTAATTTTAAAAATCATAAAAAGCTGTGTGATAAGATGCTGTAAGAGGGCTCGGGTTGAGTGCTTTAGTACCGTCAAAGGTTGCTAGACAGGTCTATTATTGCTGATCTAATATTTAGTATTTTATTATCGACAAACAGACCTTACAGTGTCGCTGTATACCTTCGCGTGTTACAATTTTTATCTCAATAAAATCACTATTACATACGCTATAGATCAAATTGTTAGAATTTATATTATATGGTATTAAAATTTAACATAAATTATTGTTAATTATAGACCATAACTTTACCTAGTTTCAATAAAACGAGTCCCGTTATCTACTTATAAAAATATGATAATATATATATACTCGGATGACGGAGATCACTCATCTACGCAGGAGATATTTTAATGCTCAAGTGCATGCATAAACACAGGTGCACTCTCTGTTCCCTCACTCTCACAATCCGATGGGACGGTTTTCCTATACAACCGGAGAGTAGTCAGGCGCAGGACCGACGTGTTTACGTGTTCATAATATCTAACTACAAGCCTTTATGCAGTCATTATTTTTTAGTTTTGTGGGATATTCAGCATGTCACTACACTTTAATATACTGAACTTAGAGATTAAGTAGTGTGAATTCGCTCGAGATATTTATACCTATGGAGGAATGGGTGTTACGAGTATGTCCCTCTAACACAAAGGATCCTCTCGATCCTCCGATCAGGTGAGATTATCATGATAGATCACGGCTCAATGGAATTTGAATTTATACTAATTGCCAGTAGAATTTTCATTTATTGATTTTAGTATGGTATGAAAATGTTTGTATTTTAAATTTGTTAAATGCTTAAAATGCTAATAATTTCTACAATTTTAATTTAAGGTCTCGTGAACCTCATGATCTGGGTTCATTTAGTTAAAATTCTTATTGGAACAGTGATCGTAAGTGAACTTTTCAAATTTCGAATTAATTCTGCTTCTCAGCAATAAAGCTCTTGTAACGGCATACCCTTAGTCCCTAAGTGGGCTTTAGTGACTTGGATTTGTAAAGAGCCACTTCATCGTCACCCCACTAGTGATGAAAAAGTATTAAATTAAAAATTAGAATGTAAATTAAATTTACACTTTTCATTTCGAAATATTTTCATTATAAAAAGATAACTAGAGAGCATCAGATTTCAATAAAAGTTTTAATAGACACGAAATTGGCATGACAGTTCTATAATTAAATTTTAAATTAATACTGGTCAAAAACTAAGATATAATTTGAATTTAGAAAAACCATTTCTTACGTATATAAGTAGAAAAAAATACATTGAAACTGTTTAGGTTAGCTAGTTACCATATCAAAATTATACCATAATTTTTTTAATTTCGGCTCTATACATAATCTATGCACATAATATCGGGTTGCCATTGATTTTTCACTAAGTTCTCAACATAGACATACTCATATTACATCAGTTCTCAAAATAACCGTGAATACATCCAAATTCTCAGATCAAACGGTCTGCTGCGGTCAGTTTAACATCTTTTCTTACAGGAAACACTTCCTTTTCACATAAATATTATATTATAGTTCACGCACGCTACGTCGAACAAAACATCACAGATAAGAGATACGTGCATTGACTATTAAACATTCTTTCTCTTTTTTTAATATCTGGCATGCCGCATTTTATTTTATATTAGTTTGAATTTGTATTTCGAATTCTGTAACTTTGAACGATACTTTTGTTCTACCGTGGGAGCGCCAATTTACATCACGAAAGAACCGGCTCGACCCGTGTTATGTCACAACTTCACTGAGCAAAGTCACCGGAGCCCAAACTCTTCTTTACCCTGACCTTAGAGGGAAGGACTCCTAGAACGGCAACGCACTTACGAATTACAGGTGTTCATGCGCAGCGGTAGTCACTTAAAATCAGGTGACTCGTCTACCCACTATACTTATACCATAAAAAAAGTAAACAGTTACTTCCAGAAATAAAAATAGATACTTAGTACTGATATAGATTTCTATTTTTATTTCATTGTAGTCCCGTGTGCGGTTTGAACCTACAACTCTCAGCGCAGTGGAGAGCGGCGTAGTGACCGCTCGGCCAAGTATAATAAAATACTAAAAATAAATAATACAAGTGATGAAACACTAACGTGATTTTTCGATTAGAATAAATCTCTTAACCTTTCAAAGTACAAATAAAACAAAAAAAAAGATTCAAAACTATAACTCTACGTAAAACGTTTGATAGCATTAATATAGCCTATATCATGCGGGCCGTTACTAACAATCTTTTGACACCTCATACTTTAAAGACGATTCAATAATTTAGGCGCCACAATGGAACTTATAAAAATATATACATAGACCATCAAAACTAATATCCATACTTTTTGGCTTCGTCGTAGTCGGATAAAAGTAAAAACAAGCAATCTCTATAGTCTAAAAATAGTTTAAGACGCACAACAAATCAGTGGAAGGAATTGTCGCCTGTAGCAGTTGTGCCTACATTCAAAAAAAGAGCTTATGTACTAACACTTCAAAGACTAGCAACCCGCTTCTAACTCATGATTTGCAGGTGTTCATGGACGGCGGTAATCATTTGCTATCAGGTGACCCGTATGCTCGTTTGCCCCTTAATGTCATAAAAGTATCATCATCTCTGTCAAAATACTTCTAGACATAGACCTTTCCCAAGTTCTCCACAACAGCTGGTCCCAGTCTGCTCTCATAAATCGGCTTCCCGTGACCCTCACCAGGTCTTTTACTAGGCCCCCAATAATGTAGAACGATGGCTATAAAAATATATCTGCAGTTATTTTTATATTTTTTTTAATATCAATCTTTTCGCAAATAAAACTGAGCTATGAACAAAACAATTCGTATTTCAAGTCTAAAGTACAAGCAAAATAATATAATATCTTAAGATTTAGTGGTAGTAAAACTGAGTCTGTCTTCATAGAAATTTATTTTGTAGCTACTTGTCGTACCATTTGCCCAAGTGGTTTGAGGTCGATTGCAGACTAACTCAAAGTGAGTTATGTACTCAAAGTAAATGGAGTTACGTATAGATTTCGAATTTCTTTCGTCATGTTTAAATGTTTGACCGGAATCAATTTAAAATTTTTATTTGCTATTCTTATATAAGACACTTAGACTCGCTTTTAAACATGGCTGAGTTCTTTTACGACTTTTAAGTATCGTTTAGTTACTTTTTACGTGCATTTACGAGGTGTTTATTTTGGTATTTAAAGTTAAGTTTAGTTTAATATGTTTTATGTATTTAATATTGTCAAAAATATACTACATAAATATTGTTTCTGTGTGGGTCTCAGCAGCTTTAGAAGATTTTGAAAAGGTAAAGATGTTGTTACTGTATTTATTTACTTTTTGGGTGTATTTTTAGTCCGCAAAAAAATATTGGATAAACTGTAAACATAAAGAATTAAAAACAATATAGTCCTTATATTTAGCAAGTTGTGAAAAACGTAATCACAATTAATTTTTTATTTCATTTTTTTAAATAAAAGAAAACGCTCGCATTAAAAATATACCCTGTGTCTACAAACACATGAAACGGACACAAAGAACAATTTGTGGATCGGACAAAGTGTAGTCCCGTATGGGGTTTGAATACACAACGCTCGGCACAGCGGAAAGTGGCATGGCGACCGCTTAAACTACTCCACCATCATTATTTGATTATTGGTAATTTCTTTTCGAAGCTGAATTACATTTTTGTTACTTATTTAAATAATTTAATTTCTCTTTTGTAATTTTAAATAGCTTATTTCTATAGCCACCTACTTAAAACTATTCGTTCATTAAGCTCATTATACCTTGGATGTTATGATGATTTAAAATCCAAAACTTTTAAAACTTCCTTCTTAACTCTAGCACATTCTATTCCCGGCTATTTACGGACCGGTCATAACTTAGCCGGTCTAATAATAAACGGTTAACTCGGTAGTAGTTTATCTTTGAAGATCCTCATAGACTTCTTATTGTTTAAGTGCAGCGAGAAATCACATATATGTTATTAGATAAATAATCGAATGGATGAGTAGAAACATCGATTATAATCGGTGTTGATACTTTTAGGTCACAATTTATACTTAAGATTTTGTTTTTTGAATTCTATGATTGAAAGGATATTAAGAAAGTAATATGAGTTTTATCTTAAACATATAATTAAAGCTTAGAAATTGTTTAATAATTTTAGACTTGTATTGGATGTACTTTGTAAATGTGTCAAAAATATACGAGCCATCCAAGTATGCTCAGTTTTCACGATTAGTACGCCATAAAAACTGTCCTCTTTACTCTCCTTTAATCTGAGTTGCGGGGGACTTAACAAACGTACAAGAAATGAACATAAAATCACCTAGACTCAGAACAAAAATTTGTGGATCACAAAAAGTATAGTCCCGTGTGAATTTTGAACCCACAACACTCAGAGCAGTAGAGAGTTGTGTGGCGACAGTGGTATAAACCACTACGTCATCCGTGCAGTCGACTATGATTATCTTAATTCACATCAAGTATGATTTTTCATTTAACAAATATGGCTGTCTGACGAAAGTTTATATGTTGATAAATAGTGAGACAAATTGTAAACGTAAAGTGTTACATAATTGTATAATGAAACTCAATACACATATTAAATGTGTAATAATACATAATACATTGTTTTTGTACCTGCTTATCAATAGGAATATTATTTTTTCCGATTGACAAGTATAAATAGATGTGGGCGCCATAACATCGGAGTGAGTAACTGTTGTATGATATTTATATTACGACAGACATGTCTATATCTTATTCCAATAACAAATACTAGTGATTAGGGTGAGAGACAAACATTTTGTTACAAATCTGTTGATCCAATACAAAGAAACTAAGAGCGTAAGTAATATGAATAGTAATAAGTCTCTCATATAATAAACGTTTTTCTGACGTTATTGGCGAGATACCTCCAATTTTGCTCTATTGATGTTTGTCTGGTAAGTATTTTTTTTAACTGTTAAACAATTTCTAAGATCACCCTTTGGATTGTTTTCTTATAACTATTTAGAGAGAAAATCTAAAGGGTTATTCATAAATAACTCCTCATTTTAAAAAGAGAAGAAAGTGTCGAAAAATATAATTTAAAGCAATTAACATTAGTTTTGGAACTGCTGTTTTAGTTTAAAAAAATCTATATACAAGACTGCAAAGTGTGTGTCCTAAAACTAAGGAGAGAGTGTCATAAAACTAATATCACAGGTACGGGATCAAAGAAAAGAAACATGAAATCCGTGTGACGTAGTTTATGGATGATCCTGATTCATACAAGAGTTGCAGTCATGACGAGAGAGAGTAGGTGGTATTGTATAAAAATAGGTTAGCAGTGTATTTCTGTGAAATAAAGTTTACATTTCTCTATGGATTCTTCGAAAAAAAAACCATTTTGAAATGTAAGTCAACTTCTTATTTTAAGAATAAGTGATGCCAAGCCATAGAAAATGACAATCTTATGGATTCTTAGCGAGGTTTAAAGAAGAGTCATTAGAGCTAATATCTTAGTGAGAATTATATGATTATTAGTTAAAAATAATGGACTAAGTAGGTTAAGGTCGTTTTCTCAATAAAATCTGTTATCCGAAAAACTGGTATGAAGTATAAAATTATTTTTTGTAGCCTTTGATGTACGGACCTTATAAAAGTACACGGATGATGGCATTTTACGGTTATACTGAGCCTATTGTTGTTGAAAATTGATATAAAGATATATCGTAACGCTATTATGGATAATTTTTACCATAAAATGAAACAGAATTCATTTAATGGTCTAAACCTGTTTCTTCGACCCAAAGTAGAATAGTTGCGTGAAGAATTTAAAAAAAACTTTGTTAAAATAATTATAAATTTAAATGTATATTGAAAAATTTAATTTCTATTGTAAAGTACGCGTGTTCCTTAATACCTTAGTAAGTTAGAGCAGTTAACGAATAGATGGCGCCACGAGTTGATTGATATTACGCAATGATACTTATTTCATAACTTTAATTACTTTTTTACGGACAGAGCGAATTAAATATTACATGGTTTGTTAAATCATGGATGATAAAAACCATATATTAAATCAAATTCTAAAGAGAAATGTGACCATAGTCAAAATCATAATCAAAATCATAGAAAATACAAGTTATTTTAAACTTATTCGTGTTGTTACATTTACCCATACAACTGTTCGAATTATAAATAGTTAAATATATCTATAATTTGGTCTACTTATGTCAGGCAAAAAAATGTTTTACAGTTGTTTATTCTTGGTGTTAAAGACATTTATTGAGCCTATTTCATGATTATTAACAGCATTTTAAATAATAAATAAGTTCTTCTAAATTTAAAAATTCTGTTTACCTTCCATCTAGACTACCATCATATAACGTGGTCTGCAGATCATAATTTTCTTTTACTCTTTTTTTTATATATTTCTGCAATCTGACAAACAACACCATCTAGTTTGAAACTAAGCAGAACTTGTACTATGACAGCTTTTTAATACTTATATACTTTTTTTTGTAAATATATACATATTTTACACAGTAAACACCCAAACCCCGAACAAAAAAATTTACAGATCATTCAAACATTTAATCCGACACGAGAATTCATCCCAAGACCTCAGGCACCGTAATCGTATATACCACTGCGCCATCAAGGCAGCCAAAAAGTAATAACAAAATTAAAGTCATCAAACCTTCGTTGGATTTTTTTAAGAGCTGATAATGACTTAACAACAGAATGTGAGTTACTTGCCCTCCTAAAAGGCCCCTCGATTGCTTAAAAACTGCGAAACGCGCTAGTTGTGTACAAATTATAAATATGTATATATATACATAGTTAGTGATATGATGTATTGTATGGACTACAAATGCATAAATTATTTTCCTAGATGTTGCGTTTTATATTTAGTAAAACAAACTACAGTTTAAAAACAGTTGTGTGCTCATTTCGCGCTTTGATTGCTTTGATTTGCGCTAATTGTATAAATGTGTATAACATCGGTGGTATGTCGTATAATATTATATAGAGCAGAAATGTATAAATTGTTAATTATTTCACATGCTTAGATGTATAAATATGCGTAATTTTACACCTCATATTTTGTTCTATAGTAGAACAAAAGGTGGGCTCACTCGACGTCTTATTATTTTTGCGCTGTGACCGTGAACTAGTATCTAGCAAGAAATATTTAAAACGGAGGCAATATAACTTTTACTTACTGTCAACAACAAAAGTCCATTTGAAAATGTACGATGATTTAAATCTTCGGATAACGAATATGGAGTGTTATTTTCCTTTTTCATCCCATGGGTGTCATTAAATCATAAAATAAAATCCCATGAGTGTCATCACTGCAAAAAGTAGGAAAACTTGAAACAAACCCTATGCTTACCAGTCTGGCTAGCGTATTGAAGTAGGCCAAGATCTCCTATCTAAGGGGTGGCTTATGTCCAGCAATGGACTTAGTTAGTATTTAATAATATTTTTTTTTAACAAACACTCAGTTTTAGCTATCATCATAACATTTTGTATAATTCTACTATATAAAAATGCGAATGTAAGGTTGTTTGTAACGGTTTCACGCGAAAAATACTCATGCGAAAAATTCTTCGAGGTATTAGAAGTAACATGGGATACGATTTATTAAAAAAAAAAAAAAAAATGATCTGTTACGAAATTTAACGGGCAAAAGCTAGTATTGTATAAAATTGATTATTTTTAATTTAAAGTCTTAGTATAAAGTTATTTCGACTTTTCTCTTATTTCATTTGTCTTTTTTTTTATTTCTGCTTTATATGTTGTTTACTGCTTAGACTTATGGCTTCTAAATCTGGACAGTAATTGTTTTTATTGCCAGCAGTTGCATGATTTGCAAACTCACGTAAACACAGAACACAACGCATTACATGTTACATATACTATTTCATACTGTGATCCTGCATCGCCTTACCAACAGTCGGTCTGACCATAAGACGTTTCATATCAAAAAAAGTGAGGTGATTTTAATAATTGCATAATTTTCAAATATTTTAAAAAATAATTCCTTTTTTAGTAATCAAGATCAGTTTTAACAAAAAGGAAGAAGCGACTCTTAAATTCTGAGAAATCCGAATCCGATCCGAAAAAGTTTATATGACAGTGAAAATGAATTTAGAAAATGTCTAAGAAAATTCAAAAATATCATAGCAACTAAAATGTCTTGGATACAAAAATCTTAAAACATTGCGAGTGTTAAGTGATTTAAGATTTTTCTTTGGTTTTCTTTGCACAAGAAATGGAATGTTAACATTTGCAATTCCAGTACACATATCTGGGACATAATTATTACGAAATAGAGCAATCAGAACAACCAAAGAGACAGTGAAAGGAAAACAAAGGCATGTTAAAGAAGAATAAATATGTAGATACGACAAACATGAAATATATGGCATATGAGCGCAGCTGCGTCAACGCGTGCACGGCAAAACATCGAAATTGGGAGAGACTGTAAATGTTTTATTGCCAGGAAGTAGAAAAAAATAATTTAAGTATATTGGAATACGCTATATATACATATATATAGGCTGCATTAATATCTAAGTATATAGAAACCCATAGTCCTAAGGTCGTAGAAGGAAAAAATAAAAAATCAAAACACAGCCAATAGTTTCGTAATGGACTTAGGCCTCTATTTAGGAAGGAGGCTATGGTTAATGTGAAGTTTTGTCCTGGCCCTTTACATTATAACTGCCTCGTTAACTGCGATTAGTGTATGCGGCTGTCGTTTAAGAGGTCTCGGGTTCGATTCCGTTGTCAGGTCAAAAATTGTTTTTGAGTATTTTTGTAACCATAAATACTCAATAACAACTCAGTGTTTTAAAGTTGGAGTCTTAACCAGAACTCGAGCCTGCGCCTGATCTGTTCCTGATCGTGTTGGATGTCCGTCCAATTGTATTGTAAGAGTGAAGGAACAGAACTTGCACCTGTGTTTGTGCACACACTTGCGCACTGTAATATCTCCTACGTAATTGAATGGTCTCCGTTTAGACTGGCTACCATAGATGAGATTGTTTAAGAGTAAGACAACATCAGTGTCCTGGGTAATTTGCTCCCTTATTCAAATAAAACTCGGTATTTTTAATCTATTACCGCACAGACAGTACCTACATTCATTGGTCGAATTGATGGTTTAGTATATGGAAGCCAAAAGTTCTAGATTGAAACTGGCAATAATATTAACCACAAAAATTCAACCATAGATAAAAAAAAACATAATTCCTTCTCAAATTCCAATTCAAATCCATAAACCTATAACAGTACTGTAATAAATAAATAACAACGAAAATAATTTAATCCACATCCAATCGACACGTAAATCGTTACAAACATTGCTCACTATGCAGTATAAATTCAGCACTTTCATATGAGATGATCGCTCGGCATGTAGGAGCATAAATTTTATTCACACATCAAATACACCGACGAAAATTCAGAAGAACGAAGACTCACATTAATGTTCTATTACGTTTCACATGACAACGGTAGTGATGACGTGACACTGAAACATCGAATTTGGCATTAACTGTATTGGCATCCTGCCAATAGAACGGTATTCACCGTAAGTGCTACTAGGTATGATAAAATCTTACGTACTAATGAGACTACAATAGATATTGCTATATTATGACGGCCATCCATCATTTAAGTGCTTGCCGGTGTAGCATTTCCATTGTTGCTTAAGTGGGAAAGAAATGTGTTTGTTTCCGTGTGCTTTCTATTTAAGTATTATGATGGGAGTTGTATTAATTAGCGTAGGTGTATAGTTATTTGATTATCTTGGCTATTTATACACTGTCTTTTATTTTAATATATTTTGGTCCCTATAGTTATTGTAGTGTATTTCGTTGTTACTATTTTCATTGGAAAAAGTTTGTAATCATGGTCAAAATTAATTGTTTTACAATGTAAGTGGTATCATAAAATGAATTTAAAAGCGATCAGAAATAACTTTGGTAACTATTTTGACTTTAAAAATACGAATTTTCTGTGTTGTTATGTATGTCTAAATATAAGTTTATTCATCATTTACCAACTTCCAATCTTCAGACCTTTATTTTTCATTAAATACAAATATTTTTCGCTTTTAATGTATAGTTTTGTAAAAGATGTAACAGATAGTGAAGAATTTATGAGCAAAAAACAGGATAACCTACTTGACGTAGGTAATTTTAGAGTTACATTGCATTGCTATTTATATAAAGTTACAGGAAAAAAACATGTCGTATCATAAAATTCAACAAATATTATGGTATTATTATAAATAATTTATTCATATTCTGTGTCAACGTTTGTTTATTCTAAACAAATGTTGACACAGAAAATTTTATATATTAACGACAAGTAAATCGATTAACAATACTAAATTAGTCTTCCACACAAGTGAATTATTATCACATAAATTGTTTAGTCATCAACCTTAAGTAAACAATTATAATCTACTCAGAGATTTTTGTTTTTTTGTTTTATGTTAATCGGATAACATAATTACAAAACGTATATAATTGTTGGAAGCGAGGTCGTGTTTATCTCATTTCACGATTGCAGTGTGATCTGAATTCGTTAAAGCTTTCCGAGTAATAAAACGAGATTAGCCTTATATTCACAAGACATTACCTCAATAAGTATTCATGCTTTAATATATTTGATTCATGGGGCTTCAATAATAATAGCGTCATGGTGTGAGGTCTTAAAAAAAGACACGTTTTTGTATTTTTTATTTTTTATACTTCAAATCCCGTTTTAATGAAAGTAAATAAGCAAATAAGTCTTAAGATATAATTAAGGCAAGTAAGTGACTACCGTCATTTATGAGTTTTAATTTCAGAATCACTAGTACGTTGCCGGCCTTTAAATGTCTACGGCAAAATCAAAACGGGCGGAGGAGGTTGGGCGCAAAGGAGTTGCTTAACAACACTTGATATAAAATTTCTTTGAGTCCGTGGTACCGTCACTTGAAGCGACCCTTATGTGCCGAAATGTGGCTCTTCTATGAATAAAATTCCTTTTGCTTGCTCTCTGCAGCTTTAGGTATATATTTCTACTGAAAAAATGTTACAATTTAAAAAAATTGAAATCATATTGATATTTATTACATATTTAGTTTAAATACCTACACAACAACACCTATTCTCGTATAAGTTTCACGGAAGTACAAATAATTTCTTTAAAGAACGCGACAGGTCGTTTCACTCCTTTATGGAAGACTTGTTAGATTATAAGCAAGTCGGTATTCTTCGAAACATATATTACTGTGTACATATATTTGACATGTGGAGAAACGGATGTTATATTCCTCTAATACAAAAGGAGTTTCCTCTAACCAGGCGTTATGATTATGACCGTCAGATCACGGCTCAAAGATTGATGCTTTGAAATAGAATGTTGTACTCACCGCACACCGAAAAACATGAGACTACTTAAAGAAGTCTTTGTGTTTAAAATAAAACATATTTGTAGTAAAAACAGTAATTCCATTTAAGTAGTTCTAATTAACATTAGTTATAAATACAAGATTTTATAACCACATTGTTTAAAAACAAATTATTTATGTCTTAATTTTACCTGTCGATTTCAATCATTAATAATCTCCCATTACTATTAGATCAAAGAAAATTGAAATAGAAAACAAACCCGCCAATTTTCATTGGACTACTGGACTATGGTATGAAATTGACAGTAAGATAAAAGCAATATCGTGTTTTAACATTGAGAAACATTAGATTAATTACGCGAAGTGCATTAGGATAACACGAAAGTAAATAGAAGCAAAGAGTATATTTTTTTTTCGGCTAAGTTGAGCCGACCCTTATTTGTTGATGCGTGAGTCTTCTAGAGTACCTTCCAAATCAAAGAGGACCTATTATTTACTTACTACTTATTTACTTTGTATGAATATATGTACTCCTGAGAGTAGAAACGGTAATTATTACCTAAAATTGCCGTCTACTCCCAGGTGATTCAAAATGTAAACTTCGATCTAATCATACAATTGGAAATGTCCATCAGCTTAGACGTTAACGAAACTGGAATGAAACTTATTGGTGTTATTCACGAATAAAATTCCTAATTCGAAAAGTTGCGGCAAAGAATTGGAAAAAGTGTCGTAGACGTGACATTAGTAAATTGAAGACTCGTATTTCAATATAAACTTTTATTGCAGCTTAGTTTTTATACACATGTATAAACTACTTCTGAATAAGCAATGAGATTGTGATGGAAATAATATAAATGCTTAACTTTCATATTGTTTATTTTAACGACTTATCCTACACGATGAGCAGACTATTTACATAGGAGAACTATGTCATTTTATGAATGTGTGTATTTTACTAAGTATATAGTGTACAGTAGATAAATGATAGACATAAAACCTCATGAATTAAATGGTTATTTAAAATTAAGAGCACAATTCACTTTACATCTAACGGTTACAATTTAAAAATATATTATACGAGTATTCTAGAGAGTTTATCTGGCCTTCAAAAAAGACAATGACACTTTTGATAAAGTGGCTCAATATAGTATTGAATTTCCAAAATTAATATTGAATTCTAAAAAAATGGAAACTTAGAACAATGATTTGTGGATCACACAAAGTTGTCCCGTGTGCACTTTCATTTGTACCCACGGCATTTAGCGTAGTAGAGAGCGGCGGGGCGATCGCTTTAACCACTACGCCATCATTGTTTTGTATAGGACTTTATTACAAAACTTTATGGAATAGTTAGTTTTTAAATAATTTTTATCTATTCTACAAAGTTTAATAAAAGCCTTTGCTTACTTAAATAATATAACTTATTTCTCAAACTATTTTATAAACGAAAACAATATTTACTTTTATTACAGTACTTTACAAACTTTGTTTTAACATGATTTGCACATTTTGTATCACAGCTGTCAATTCAAATTTACATTTTAAAAAGTTATTCTTATTGTATATTTTTAATTTGGTTTCACATTTTTAAAAGTTTAATATTATACCAGATTACACTTTATTGGTAGATATGAATAAATTACTTCAAATTGTAAAATATAATTCATTCCACATTCAACTGACATTTTCCTACCGATAATTTACACAATCTGCCGACAAGTGAAATGATTTTTAATAGATAAACAACACTTAGTTATTCGTGGCGAATGCAAGTATGACAGAGGCGCATAGCGATCAGTGTCGGTGACACAGTGTTGTTTACACACAAAATTGAATTTAAAAACTAAAATGAGAAAGTATTTGTTTCTCTATCTGTTACCTGTTCCAGTTTAAACCGCTAAACAGATTTAAATGATTTTTTATAGAGATAATTCGAGTCTCAATTCCTACTCTCAAGTTTCCTAGAATATATGTCAATACTTGTACATGTGTTCCATTATATTCTTCGTCTTACGTAAAAGTCACATACTTTATGATGAAAATGTGAAATCTAGCAAAGCGTATGAGACAAAACAAAGTTAGTTTACACTAATATCATAGGGGCTGTCTTCTACAAACAAGAGCACATTTTACGAGGAATGCTATAGCGTTTTATCTTAAAAGATTGTGTCAAAGGCGTGCGACTAGTGATACAAGCTATAATAGATAAGTTGACGTCATTTTTCACTGAGTTGAGCTTTACAAAGTGTTAGGGAAAATGGTTTTGTTTTATCTGCAACGTTTCGGCTTTCGGTGATATGTTCAGAACACGACTTTTGGAGAAATCTTCCCATACGTTAAAATTTATTATTTCTAGCTGCGAAATTTTTAAGTTCTTTTATTTTGTTTTTTTTTATTCTGCATATACGATTAAAAGTTGTTTGGTTCCATACTACTCGTATGCCAATTGTTTTCTGTACAGCGTCTTGAGAGCATACCAATATTTCTTTCTTTTTGTATTTCAGAAGAACACATTCTTTTTTCCTTATAAAACTGAAATATGTGTATATGTATAAAATGGAAACATCTATAAGTGCAAACGGAAATAACAATAATATCGTGAGGTGAGAACTGACGCTGGAGACAATAAGACTTTATTTATTTTCCCATAAATTCCGTTTCATCACGTAGAGGAACGACAATAAATCAAATAATATCTAGGGCACGTTCATATTGCCCATCGATGTGACCGCAAAATAGAACTATGAGTGAACTGGAGGACGATCAATCAGAGACTCCTAGCAAATTTTGAGAGTAGCGTTTTGTATCATCAATATTGTTGTCACACTACAATCTTTATTGAAAGTTGTTAAGTACATAGGAAATTGATTAAATATTTTGACAGTTTTCCTTATTAGAAGCCACTCATAAATCGTCATTCTACGGTTGGATGTTTCTTGTGTCCACTTCCTGCTATTTGTTGTTTATTTGTAAAATCTCCCACGACAAAGACACATTCTCAGTTCAGGAGATGTGTTTTAAAACTAAAAAGCAGATTTATATACTGGCTGGTAGTAAAAATATTTCAGAACTAGACGTATTGTAACACTAAACTAAACTAGTGTCGGAATTAGTACTAGAGTGCTATAATAAATAAATAAACAAATATTTCGGACATCTGACACACAACGCCATCAAGTCCTATTCTAAGCGGCACTTGTACTATAGGTTCTAGACAATTGATATAAATACATGAAATTTTTTTTTGTAAATTCATACATATTATACA
Source organism: Hypercompe scribonia (assembly GCA_949316085.1). NCBI lineage: Eukaryota > Metazoa > Arthropoda > Insecta > Lepidoptera > Erebidae > Hypercompe > Hypercompe scribonia. The sequence continues at coordinate 7,590,417 of OX438981.1, read as the reverse complement.
TGAATACACTCGCATTCCTAAGCAAATCACGCAAACATTTCGTCCGACCTGGGAATCCGAGACCTAGCTAGCACATTAGTCGCATACGCTATCACTGCACCACGTACGCAATCAATGGAGACAATGCAGACAATGTAAGTTAAAAACACCTTTAAAAGAAATAAATGTGCTTAGGCCTTACATTGTAACAGCACAATAAGCAACGTCAGTGTCTGATCAAGACAACGATATCATTTAAATAAACGTTACATTCTTTTGTTAATATTTTGGACTCATAATAAAGATATAGAATAACAGAATATTGAAATACAGAAAACAATGGTTAGAACTTTCAGCATAACTAAAAATTTCATTATTAATTCTAAAGAATATTCATGTTTCTCAGTTGTCTAGGGTATAACATTTTTTTATTATAAAAATAATGAGTAAATAAGTTCTCTTTATTTAATTAAACTTTAAAATATGAATATTCAACTGTATTAATATGGTAAATAAGTAATATAAGGGTTTTTGTTTCATTTTATAGAATTGCTTTATATAAAATAGCAATAGTGAAGAAACTCTTTTAATTCAAGTCATCGTAAATCTCTGGCAGATATGTAGGTATTCTTAGTTTCAACAGTCTTTTCTGGAAAAAATGGACTAATAATACGTTTTAGATTTTACGTATAGTGGTTTGAGCAGTCGCCATTTTTTGTATTTAATTTTTTATGTTAGAAGCTTATCAAAGTAATCTACTCTGCTCGATGAAAAGTTTGAATAGAATTCAGGAGTTGTGGTCACCATACTAATATTATGGGTAACCGTACTGGGTTACCCATAATATGGCGGCCTAGTGAGATGATCTTTTATGATCCGCTTGGAGACGTAAAAGGCTTGACAGTCATCCTGGCAGAGTAAGGCTCATACACTTATTATGATAACTGTCACCCATGCATCAATAGGCCTCCAGTATCAGCGCTTTCTATTGTGCCAAGTGTTGTGAATTCAAACTCCGCATGGGAGAAAATATTGTGTTAACCATAAATTATTGTTTTGAGTCTGGGTGTTCTTTGTGTCCGTTTCATGTATGTTTGTAAAGTCTCTTACGAAACAGGGGTATTTCTATTGCAGGAGTTGTCTTTTTTTAAGGTTATCTATCTTCTTTTTGACCAAACTTGTTGGTAAAACTTATGGAAAATCGAACGATTACGCGATCATACTTCATTTGTTTTTGCATTAAACTTTAATAGTTTATGTAAAGTGTAAAGAAACTAGAATGCACTGAACTCGTAGTAATCTGTAGTAAACTGTTAAAAGTGGGCATAAATATTTGTATCTAAACATATAAAAGAATTTGGTGTGCAGGATTCCGAATAAGAACTTAGGGCCTCAAGTTGCTGTTGGGTATTGCCGAGGGTGTTTTACATGCATCTGCCGGCCTCTCTACGTAAACAGGCGTAATTTTATGTATGTATGGTACTGTAGATTTTGTAGGCCTGGTAGATGTTTTCATCTCATTATTATTACTTCATGAGGATATTATTTTATTACTTAATAATCTTTTACCCATCAGCTAATCCTCATTTGAATTGCACACGAATATTATTCTATATTAAAACATAAATATACGTCAATAATACAAGATCAGCTTAAATGTACGCTGTAGTATAATTTTACTATTTTGCTGTGCTAGTTGTGATGCGTTCAAAAATCTTGCTCTTGCAATTCAAAACAAGTAACAACAAGCAATTAAAAGGTTCCTCTTTAAAGAGAGAGCTCTTTAATTGTGTTGATCTGCAAGCCTGAAGCCATGTTTTCGTCAACTGCTTTAATTATACCTTTTGTACTTCCCATTTGTCAAATAATTTGCTGTCCGCCTGAAATTAATAGGTAGTTCGTTATTATTCATAACGTAAATATTTTGACCGTTTTCTTTTTCAAAACAAATCCATGAAAGAGCGTATAGAGCTTTTGTCAGTTTGTGGATTTCGTTCAGTTGTCATATTTCTTTTGTAATTGTTATTTTTTTTAGAAAAATCTTACATTCGAAATATGTATATCATGTGTCGCGGGGGCCTTTACAAACATTCAAGAAATGGATACAAAGAACACCCAGGCTCAGAACAACGATTTGTGGATCACATAAAGTGTAATCGCACTTGGAGTTTGAACTTACAACATTCAGCATAGTAGAGAGCGGCCTGGCGACCGCTTAAACCTCTACGCCGTGCGTGCAGTCAAATGTTGATTTACCTTATTGGATGCAATTATAAAGATACGATTCAGTGATATGCGAGGAAACATAGTAATAAGCAAGAGAAAAGGCAACCGAGCTAAATCAATACTATTTATTCATGGAATTGCTTAAGATGAAGTTGTAATAAATATACATACATGCCTAATAGCCCATTTAAAATCTAAGACAAAGATCTAACACTCAAGCTACCAAGATTACGGCACAAATACTGAACAGTGGCATGGTTCTTATAAAACTAATCCGTTGCATAAAGTGTCAGGAGATGAACACCTAAGGGATTTATAATGAATTCTTTCAGCTCAGATTCTTTGATTTGTTTCTGCTCTTCTCTTTATTTGCTACAGCGCATAGTCGTATTTAATTATGCGGACGTTGATAAAAAATAATAAGAGCTAAGAATAGGTGTCATGTTAGAAGCAAACTCGTGCTGGGATTAAAACTGAGTAACTTTGAAATTGGACGAACCTAAATTTTAAGGTTTTTATTTCATCATTGTCGAAGACAAAGATCCTACCCTTTACTAGTAGTTATCTTAATTCGGTTAGACACAGCATAACAACAATTGTACTCTTAAAAGTGATATCTTTTAACTTATATGACGGCAAGACTATGTTTCTGCGCTATCGTTTCTGAAATAAATTAATATTAATTGACCTAAATCATAATTGAATGGGATTCAACTTTAAAAACAATATTGTTTTTACATTATCTTTTAGTGCATTATTTTTAATGATACACTTGATACTTTTATTAAAGGAATAAACTGAAAAGTTATGTAGAACTATTGTACAAATTAATCATGCGTTACATAAATGAAAATATTTATCCGTGTAGTAGTGTAGTGTATTAGTACCCGTTATGAAGCTTAAATTTGGTTACACTTCTTATACTCGTATTACGCAAGCCAACGCTTAAAACTTTCTCTACGTGTGGATTAAATTTCAGCTTATATGGTTAAATACACTCATATTACGCAGGTAGAAACAGATTTTATGGCTAGGGGGGACAGGACAACAGTACATTGCATAGACTTTTGCTCTAATCCGAAAAGAATGTAAACGTGTGACAAAAAGACCTCTTAAAAATTTGTAAACTTTACTACATAAATTTATTTAAACTTTTAAAATATTAAGTAAAGTTCCTATGGCAGGTATAAGTTTTTCTTTTTATCACCGTCAAGTAAAGTTGTGATTAAATTATGTTGAAATACGGATCTTTGTGAGCTTATAACTCGGAAATCACTTTTGTTTTACTATTATGCTTCGGGCCTGTTGGTAACGATCAGGAAAATTGATACGAAATTTAACTCCAAAATTTTGAACTGTAAATTAATTACTAGCCAACGATTACAAGATTAATAAAGCGACTAATGCACTTTAAGCATAGTTAAAAATTATTTTTGAGATATATATGAGATATTTATGCATGGCAAAATAATACGCCTAAACGCAAGAGATACTACACCCAAGCACACATACAATTAACTATAATAGCTGCATTAAAGAAATAACGATTCACAACAGTTTTAAGAATAAAAAATGTAATATGTCGATGTGGATGAAAAGTCATCAATGACTTTTGATGTTTAAAAAAATGTTCAATTCTTTTATTTTATATATTTTCAGTTCTTTTATAAAATTTTTAAATTTCATAATTTATTATGTAACAATTTATAGGTATATATAAAAGTCATATATTCTCTCAAATTTGCAATGCCTGGATAAGACTACTAATTTGACATACTATATTAGAAGATCACATCTATATTTAGTTATAAAAAATTAATTTCTTTTAATTAATTAATTCTGATATCCAGCACTTTTCATGTATATAACCTTCAAGAAGATAAATTGTATTATGTATTGTAACAGTCCATAAACCAAAAGTACATACTAATAATAGAGGACTTAGAGAATTCCTTTATTGTAATAGTTTTTGCTCACGACGTTTTGAATTATTTTTTCGCCAATCTTCATCAATACTTTTTTCGTGGAAACACAATCTTTTTATACTCCTGTCATGTCATCAAAATTATATGATAATTGTTTGAGCGTTTAAAACTTAGAAACGTATCTTACAAATACCAAACAAACTAAAATGATCATTTATCATTTCACTTAGGCTTAATATTCAGCATTAACGATAGTAAAAAGTAACAATGTAATTTTACAACGATTATTCGACCTTCTTTCAATTACATAAAGTTTAGAAATTCATAATTTTGTCAAAAGTGCCTTTCCCTAAAAGGTCGGTTTAATATTTGATTAAAAAACTTTTCAGGAACCGATTAAGCTTCATCTTTAATGATCCACCCTCGATCCGACGCCCAATTTAAAAATTAACAGCAGCCCTTCAATATTTTGTTTCTTTTCTCAAATGATTTCACGTAAACTTAATGAAAGTCCTTTTGAAGCAAAATTTCAGCTTGAAAAAAACTGTCACGTTGGTGAAGTTAATAAATAAAATAGTTTGTTCAAGAATGCGGTTTGATTCGCGATTTCAATCTGGAATTCACTGGAGCATTTGCGAGATTTAAATTTATACATTATTTGCAGCTGAAGGTGTTCAGTTAAAAATATTTGAATATACAATATGTTTAAATATTAAATATAACACACACATCAGTTGTACACAAATGTAATATTTTTTTCATAATATTTAAATTAGTTCCTATATGAAATTTATATTTTATATCTTCAAAATTTTATATCTTATAAATTGAAAATCTATTCCCTTAATAAGCAATATGAATTACCATAAAAGATAAAATGAATAGAATATAGAAGGAAGATAAAACACTAACATAACATTGATACGGGCGATATGAACTCCTTTAAAAAGTAATGGCCTCTAAAAATAGACTACTGTTTAAGATGAGGATGAAGACACGCCGTGTCAGAGACTATAAAATTGATTTTAATTGTGAGATCAATGACACAAAACACAATGCCATCACACATACTCGTATTTCTGTATTTTTAGAAAATCAAAAATTTACTCTATACTTCTAAATTATCACGTCCGTTAATGTTGTTGAACATTTAAAGCGGTATGATAAACCATAACAAGAAATAAAACTATGAAAATCTTCAGTAACATTAGGCTTTACCAAAGTATTCTCATACTGCGAAATTGGAAAAGTTCAATAATAAAAAAAAGGGTTCAAGAAAATTTTATGACCAAAGGATTTGTCATGTATTTGTTGTGCAAATGATACAAGGGTAGGCTTTGCGATATGAATAACAAAAGCGCAGGATATAATGTAGGCAGGCTACGACCCTAAGTTATTTTCAAATATTTAAAGCAAACTTTCACTCGCATTTTCTATTAATTCGATTACTTTCTAAAATTTAGTCTAAAGTGACACAATGTATTTAATTAAATTTCTGTCGACCCCTTAATTGGAATTAAAATTAACATAAGTCTATTAAAAACTTCAATGTGATGAAGTTACAAAATTTAATGAAGCAAATGAACGATCTCCTTCAAAATACATTTCTCGAAATGAAATAGGAACACGAAACATGCAACGCAATTCAAGTTTGTTTTCATTTTATTCATAACTATACGTGTAAAAGTGGTTATAAACGTTGTTCATGCAATCACAATGAGAATGTTACCACAACAAACATGTACAGTGAAAACAAAGGTTCGTTACCGTTCTGTTGATGAACCAGGTTTCTATTTCTGGCTCCCAGCTTTACTCGGTCTTGGTATCGTTGACTTCCTGTATATTGCAGGAAATCGTCAGTCAAAGCATATATTGGTTCACATACACGTTCGACTGTCAATTGTTCCTTACTATTATTAACAAAGGTACATTATAATGTCTTCGCACAATTGTTTACATTTCAATAGCCTGTTTACCTGATCGGTAAAGACAGTCGTTTCACTTTTGGAAATTGGAGTGTTTTATTTCAACATTTAAAACATTCATAGGCAAAACATTAGCGTCAACAATCATCCGCAATTGTTTTTTTTTAATTCCATAAAAGTACTGTTATCTTAAAAATCACTTTACACAGTTCTTACATACATATAAAATTTTAGGAATTTTAATAAATATTTCATCGTTAAAGAAAAAATCTTGTTCAGATTTTTCACTTTGTCTATCGAAGTTATTTACGCGGCGCGGAGCATGTGATGTTCTCGCGCGGACACGTCTTGTATCAGTGACGGCCCGTTGCCGACTAACATTTTCCTTTAGAAATACTAAAAATACAAACATGCTAGGATCTCCCGGCGTTTTTATCAAACGCAGGCTCGCGCGGGGTCAATCAACTTTAGAGGGATGAGGTTTGATCGCTAAGTGCTCTCTGCTGAGTTCAGTCCACAGGGATGGAAGGTAAAATTACTGGGGCAAATTTAATTGTATTGCAGACAGAAATCTGTCATTGATATTTATTGAATTCGATAGGTTCAAAATAAAATAACTTTTTCTGATTACAATGATTAAAATAATGTGTTTTTTTACTTAGATTTTAATTTTGTATTAATTTTAAGTATTAAACATGTATTTGTTTGGATTTAGTGATGTTGGGTTGTGTTGAAGAAAATATTTGTTTAAGGCTGCAAATAGTACTCAATAATAAGTACATACTTAACTGATAAAGTTAAAATGGCATATTTTACATTTGTGTAAATATTATGCACATCGTACGTACGGTCATCTAATCCAAAACTAAAGAGAGCTATACTACGATTTCTGATAATCTGGATTCAGATATGTAATTCCTAATGTTCCAACTGTTATTTTCACTTCCTATTTCATCTGTTTCAGCAATATTCTTAATTGTCTTGTCTTTTTAAAAACTTTTCATTCATTGTATTTTCAAAATTTAAATTATTTAATTACCCCATCAGTAAGTTGAAAATATTATATTAATACATTTCTAAATACCCACACACAGAACGACTAATTATGATTACCAAAGAATTATTTGTCCTAGGTGGAAATCAAATACACCATCTCTAGCTTAGTAATCAGGGTCTTTAACCACCAGACCAATAGATCATTACAAGATATGTAAAAAGCAGTTGGTAATCTATTATAACATATATCTATTGTAATTTATTATTATATATATATTATATCTATTCCTAGGTTGGGCAGCGTTCGCTAAGCTACGTAACGTTTTCTCGTCACAAATACCACAATGTCTCATGACAAAAATCTTTAACCAGTGTGTGTGCCAGTGATGACTTACGGCACAGAAACATGGTCGCTCACTATGGACTTGATAAGAAGGCTCAAAATTATCCAAAGAGCAATGGAGAGGTTAATGCTCGGAGTTTCTTTGCGTGATCGAATCAGGAATGAGGAGATCCGTAGTAAAATTGCTAAACTTAAGTGGCAGTGGGCGGGGCACATAAGACGCAGAAACGATGGCCGATGGGGTCATAAAGTTCTGCAGTGGCGACCGCGTACTGGGAAACGCAGCGTTGGTACTCGTCACAAGGTGGTGCGACAACCTGGTGAAAGTCGCGGGAACCTGCTGGAGGCGGCACGGGACCGGCTGTTGTGGAGAACCTTGAGGGAGGACTATGTCCAGCAATCAACGTCTTTTGGCTGAGATGATGATGATGATGACGAATCTATTATAAAACTTAATTATGTATTTTTATTGAAATATAATATAATAAATAAGGAAAATCTCGTAAAAAGTGTCTGTTTAGATCTTTTATTTTCTCTTTTTATTTTGATTCGACAATTGTGTGTCTTATTAATTTTGTTAAACATTTGTTTACATTCTTAGCAGATGTAAATAAATATGATAATAAACTGTATGTTGTCTGTCGATATTACGATTTCTAAAAGCAGAACATTATTTATATATATTTTCACTATTGGTACTCGGGAGTAGAATGTTTCAGTTAAGGAAACACTTAGTTACTTAGACTTTAAATTGGAATAAAATATGTGAAATTTATACAGAGTGTAATATTAATGAATCTAAATATTAATCAATGAAAATATTAATGAATCATTCAAATCATCGTGTCGTTTGACACCATGGCGGTAATAACAGTCCCGATATTTGAAACGAGCACATAGCTCGATCATAAACGTATACAGCTGTTGTTTCTTTCACTTCAAGTGTTGATCTTCTCAAATGTTTTGTTAAAAGATTTCGAAGGTTAAAATATTCAGTTCATAAAACATTGATTTCTTATTTCAGAGAAATGAAAAATAAGTATTTTTCTTTCAAAGGATACAGTAATATTTACTTAAGTAACAGACAACGTAGCATGGTACGTCGCTATTAAAAGAACTTTTGAATATTTTGTTTCGATTGGCAACGAAGGAATGTCAGTATTTTTAATGTTATATAAAACTAACCGAACCCTGCCACGCTTCGTTGTGGTATGTTGTGGTTGCTTTGATGAGAAATGAGAAACAGCATTGACTTGTAAAACAAATCAAAAATCTTTCAAATAAATTTAAAACGTGTCAAAATTTGAATTCAATTGTGTGGAGTTTATAAGTTTTTAAGTAAATTAAACATTTACCGATATAGATGATATTATTTTCAATTTGAAAAGACAAATGTTAGTTTTCTCCGCGTTTAAAATGTACAATTCCCCTGGAGGAAATATATTTGATCGATAAAGTATTGTATATGTCTCGAATCACTACCCTATTTTACAAATACAAAACTATTTTAATACAAAATACAAAACTATATCTCTAGGAGATAAACCTGAACGCGATTTCATACAAAAGGAAAATAACAATTCACATTTTCCTTTTTGATTAGATCTTAAGTTGGATTAGAAAGCGCATCACAGGACAAACACCGTCTATACGAGTTCAATTTTTACCTTCATAAGTGCCTGAGTCAGCTCATTCATCCCTACCTTTATCTGTGAGCTCATATATATAAGTAATAACGACTACATCTATTTACAAAATGGGCAGACAATTCAGAGATAGGGAGACTATTGTATTATTTGATTTGAGACTTGTATTTTTTTTTAATATACGTCTACCACTTTCCATCTACATTTGAAACTCTTATGCTTTTTCTTGGACGTCTAAAAGTCGTGTGGTTCTATAAAATATCGCAGGCGAACATAGAATTCACTGATCGGTTGAAATATATTGATGAACTGCCAATTATCGTAGTGATGGGAATAAAAGTTTTACAATAATGTAAAGCTGCAAATTTATATGAATATCACAATGACCCAAATGTTGATTTTTAATATTGACAGATAGCTTCTTACAGTTATTCTTACACTTATGGTCACTACTCTTCTGTAAAGAGTTAAGGAATGATGTTTCATATCCTGTAACCTTCCTTAACGAATAATAACAAATTTATTAAAAAAAAAACTGCTATTTTATTTGACCAGTATTGCAGAGATAGCGCGGCTAAACCAACAATCTAATAAAATCTATTCAGTTTTGTTATGTCAGTTTAGAAAGTAGAAATGGTAATATTAACATGCAAATCACTATTATAATATTTAAATTCACTACTCGATTTGTTGTAAAATAATTATGTTAAATCTTGTGCTAGACACAGAAAGTTTGATAACTACTGAATATACTTTTGCCAACTGTCCTCAACAGTCCACTGCATGACATAGGCCTCTCCGTAGACGAAAACCGACAGCCTACTTGGCTTTGACAGTAGCCTGACGTGTTGGTTTCTATTTGCAGTGAAGTTGTTCTGTTACCTCACGAAAAAAATAGGCCTTACTTTATACGATAAAAAATACTAATTACTTTATAATTAAATTATTGATATTATTACACTTTTTAAGCAAAATGTATGTAATACAATTTACATAAATGTGTTTGGTGAAAAGCTAGAAATAATGAAAGGAAACGAGGCCTTTGTAAGTTCATATTTAAGTAAGGAAAATCATGTTTGAGAAGCTGACGCTATAATGTGCGACCTGAAATATAACGTAGACCCAGTGTTACCAAATATAAAGTTTAATACAGCTTGTAGATTTAAATATATCCTAAAAAAATGAACATGTAGATGTACTATCTATGGATATCATAGTTGAATTTTCTGAAAAAGTAAATAATTGAAATGGGTACAAAAATATTTCAAGGAGTTAAATGGCAAGGACTGTGTCTACGGTTTAGTTGAAAATATTCCATGTTAACAGGTAGTCAGTAGGGTTAGGACACAGTCCCTTTATCATTAATGTTTGATAGTTTTTACTATACTGTGATGCTTACGTAGTAAATAATTATTAATACTAACTAAGTTTGATAACTTTGCTATTTCAGATACATTTTCGTCAGTCAATTCGAATCCGACACATAGTCCCAACGAAGACCAGGTGGGGTGTCGACCTAAGGGGGGTTTCTACACGTACAAAAACAAAACAAGGCTCTACTTAGTTAATGTTATGGCCGTTTGTAAGATGTAACAACTTATTATTACACATTATTATGTGGAGGTTGTATTATGTTAAATAAATTTGTCAAAACTGTCCGTCTTTCAAGTTATAAATAAATAACTATGCAGTAATTGTATGGCCCAACAAAATATTATTTATTTACTTTTAAATTTTTCGGACATTTAGCACATAACGCCATCTAGTTTCAAACTAAGCAGTGCTTGTACTATGATAACTAGACTGACTGTTAGAATATTAAAACTTGTAGACTTTTTTTTTATAAATACATACATATTATACATAGAAATCACACAAATTCCGAAACAAATATTTGCAGATCATACAAACATTTGGTCTGACCCGGGAATTGAACCTGTGTCTTCATCACTACGTCATTGTTAATTATACATTAACATGTATTAATTCTTTAAGATTTCTGTAAAGGTTAGAAGTGATTTAACATTATAAATGTAAAAGAACCTCTCTATGTCTATTTCATACTACTTACTGAATATTATAGTCCTTAGATCTTATGGATGAGTAAATGAAATTTTACGGGGTCGTAAATTAAGCCCTTAGGACAGATATAATCATTTTTCTAGTGATAACCCCGGGTCCGTGAGAGTGAAATAGGTCAAGCTATTATATCTATTAATAATACTCATCGTTAAGTGCAAACGATTCATTTCCCTCACTTACTTTTTTCTATTATAAATGATCAAATAGCACTTATGTATATCTTTCTTCTATCTTCATATTTAAAGTACAAGCTGCACAAAGATATTGTTTTAACCAATAACCAAAACAAATAATACATGCTAAGGTGTAATTATATATATAATTGAACCATACAATTATTTATTTATTTATACTTTATGCACATGTTGTTCAAAAGTAGACTTAATGCCATGAGACATTCTCTCCCAGTCAACCTTTAGGTGATGTAGAAACACGATGCGGTTGGTGCAAAGGTAAAGTAAAGAAGGTGACATACATTACTAACAAAATATAACTTTATATAAACAATACATACATAATACATAAACATACATGTGTTTGAAACTAATACAATATTCTATATAAATACTCACTCGGGTACTATCGTTACGACGATTCTATCAAATTATCTCGAAGTAGATCACGTAAATCACGCCTTAAATGTGTGGCGATTTATAGAAATCCTTATATCGGCGGGAAGTGCATTCCACAGAAGAACTTAATGCACAAAGAAGGAGGAATTGATAAAGTTGGAGGTGTAAGGCGGGCATAGAAGGAGTATGTTGTTTTTTGACCGAAGGTTTTGATTATGGGTGGAACACAAGAGGCGGAAGTGGTGAACAAGATATTCAGGTAGCGATGGAGAGTTGAGGAAAGAAAAAAGAGAAGTGAGTGCACGCAAACTACGGCGCTGTCGAATTCTGAGGCATTGTAGCTGGGAACGTAAAGCAGACACATGATCATACTTGCGAAGATTGTAAACGAATCGGATTCAGTTATTGAGAAGGCGATCTAGTTTGTTGAGAAGGTCTGCATTCAGGTACATAGCACACATCACCGTAATCTATCAAGGGAATAATTACTGCATAGATATTTATTTATAACGTAATAAACTGCTCCACAAGTTGTAAACACTGTGCAACATATAAATAAATAAATAAAAAAGAAACTAAAAAAATAAAAAAGTCAAAACTGGTATGAACGGGAATATTTGTTCTTTTTTATACAATTCTTAAATTTTTTGTTTGTTTGTGTATCTGTCTGTTTGTTTTGGCTAATTTCTGAAATCGATAGATCGACTTTAACTGTACTTTCACTAGCTGTAACTGATATTATGAGGAGTAACGAAGGCTACTTTTTTGTCAATAAAAGAGTTACGCGAAAACAAAATGTAAACAAATAAAATAGTTAACAATATTCAATTGAAAAGCTACAAAAACCGCGGGTGTTATTAGGACGCAGTACCCAGTGCTTGTTGTGTACAATAAACAGATGGGTTAGCTAATGGTAAGTGAGTATCATCGCTCATGGATACCTGCTACTCATGAGTCAAGTTCTCAGTCCTAAGAAACCTTGCCTCACCTCACTGCTTAAGGAGACGGTATGGCGAGGCGAGATTATCATAAATAAAAAGCCTCGAGAAAATTGCTTAACACCAATTTCTGTGATTAACCTTTAACAATTAACAAGCAGTAATTAATTTGTAATCACTGTGTCTCAGTTAATTAAGATACAGTATGGCCTTTTAACTCTCTTTAAACATTTTTAATTAATTTAAATTTTCTAAGAAAGTGACTTTGTCCATCAGTGGACTGTTATAGGCTGATGATGATGATGAATTTCTATGAAACCGTAGTGTCACATCGGTCAAGTGGTGAAGCACCAACACACTGCTGGAGTATAACTCTCACATGGTTTATTAACATATCTCATTGTAGCTTGCATAAAATATCTATAGCTCACTAATGACATCGTAAAAAGCTTCATTTTGCAAAGAACTAGCTTACACCAAACTTCGTATCTATCATTATACTGATAGCCAGGTGATTACCAGTTTATTTACATCTGTTTTATCAATCACTTTGGAGAAAAGGGTTTCGAACTGTATAGTCTATATTCACAATGAGTGTGATATTCTCTACTTTTGGATTGTATTCAGGCAGACTAGAGTCACTCTGGTAGCCATGAAGAAAAGAGTACAAACAATAACTCGAGTGGCTTGGAGCTGCAAGTCTGTTAAGGCTACTAAGGCTGGATCGGAAATCAGAGCTTTTATGATTAGGAAAAAATTGACATAACTTTTTTTCCTCATATATGGGTTGTGCATATCACTTTACTACTACTACTGACATTTTACACGCGCCAGAAGTGAGCTCTAATTTGGGCGGTCAGAGCCACCGCCCACACTGGTGCACCATACAGTACCATTGACCGGATAACCCCTTTGTACAGCCGTCTCATCACGATGCTAGCTCCACCCAAATTGGGCAAGAATCGACTAAGAGCAGAAGCAGCGCTTACCAGCTTTGGAGCAAGCTGTCAGAAGTGCTCACCAATAGAAGCGTTGGGAGATGGAACACGCCGGGGTCTATGGAACAAAAAGGTCTCCGTCTTATCAAACGCCACACGAATTGTGTTGTACCTATTGTAATGTTATTGTACATAGGCTGACACTGACTCCAAAAATAACAAAATTGTAGATACAAGTTTTTTGGTTTGGTAAATTTTGTTTATAAGGTGCTATGACACGTTATAAACTAAATTTAATTTAATTTCTGCATTGATGAATTTCATATTATTATGTAATAAGTTAACAGGCATTTCGAGGTAACGAAAGAGCGGTAGAAATTAATTTCAGTCTTCCATTTTCAGGAGATTGAGTATAAGGTCGAAGTTGTTCAGAAAATTTCATTAGCAGTAATAAGAAGTTGCGTACCTTATGGCATCGAAGTTAATCACATGTAAGTTTATCAAAATTAAACATATACCGAAACGTTCACGAGTTTGTATTGGATGGTTGAGCAAGTTCCGTTAAAAATACAAATTTATAGCAGTAAACTCCTTGTTCGTAAGAATTAGAATCTCGTCTCTTACAAACACATCTCATATATCTCTCATGCAAATCTGTTTAAAAATTTGAAGTGGTAGAAAAAAAATACTGAAACTTAATCAAAAGGCAATGTATTACCTATACCTACTATTTTTACATATCTATTAAATTTACAATTGATTAAAACTAGAACAAATATGCAAAGTTCTACCGATATACAGTTGTTGTTAAAAACAGCGTTATAGAGTAAAACGAGTTGCCCACAAATTGCTTTGAAATAAAAGCAAGTTTTTGGTCCAACGACGGCTGTTACTCATCTTTAATACACTGTCATGGATACAACATAATAGTTACTCAAGACATTTAAACATAATATCTTAGTAAAACTACGAGACCCAAAAGTCCCACATGACATGCATTGCCCCGCATAGAGACTTGCCTTAGTCAAACGTTCATATAGAGAACGCCATGTATGACGTATTTTGTTTAATATACACAGTATACACATAAATCATGGAAAGCCATGATTTTTTTTCACCCAAAAAGCGTTCAACGCACCTAAAGAAATTTTCAATTCCAAAATACCCACTTTTGTTAATTTTCCATGTTTACATTTAATACTAAACGGTCCGATAAAAATATTAAACAAAGATTCTAATAAAAATATGAAAATTACTAAAATGATATTGATTTTGTATATTTTCTTTTTTTGATTTAATTCTTTGTAAATTATTGCTTCCAACTACCAACTCATTGCTTCTCTTAACGACATACGTGCAGCTGCCATGTCAGTTACTGAACTACCTAAAGGTTGACTGGTAGAGAAAGTCATATGGCCTTAAGTCCGCCTCATGAAAATGTAATGCAGGAAAAGTTAAAAAAAAAAAACCCTAATATTTTGTTACAATTTATTATTTATTTCATAAATATTTTCCTGTGTACATACTTATAAACTCAGTGGTGTGTAATTTTTCATTACCAAATTAAAATATAGGCTCTGAATTGTTTACAATATATATAGGTTATTTATAGCAAGTATTTTTTAAAAATCCAATGATGATATAAAAAGTAATAACAAGGTTTTAATATCATTTGATTACGGCTTGAGAACTTGTGAAGTGGGGGTGGGAACAAGATTTGGAGCAATAACGTAACAAGAGAAGCAATTATGTCGAGAGGTAGTAATGTCACATTTTTAATAGACCATTCAGTGTATTGGACTTAAATTAAATATATTTTATGAGGGATATTGAGATTTTGAACACCCACAAGCTATAAATAAGTTGGCAATACTTGACGAATCTAATTCATTACTGAAAGTTCAACCAATATTAAAGTTTAATTTAAGAATTTTAGAATACGAGTATTAATAACTTCTGTCTCAAATAAGTTGTATTGTAGATATAAATAAAAATGATCAATGTTAAGAGTTTTATTATTAGTCTTATTTTAATCACTTTAGTAAAAGTTATGTTATTTTTAAGAGGAGCACTAGCGTGACATTACATGAGTTATTGATAAGAGAAGTTTAGGAAACCCTCACGGACTGTTACCCCACCGGGGTGAATCGAAAGCGTAACCTCGTGTACGTCTCCTATTGCCCGTGGCGTGAGAGTTTTTTTTTTTTAACGTGTGGAAAACCCCATGGGCCGTCACCCCACCGGGGTTTGTGGCGGGGTGGTGTATCGGCATCAGACCGACTAAAACCACAAGGTGTGCCACTCTGCGCCTGACATAGGTGGGATCGGGGAACAGCTGTTATTACGACATCCAAATCCCGCCTAGCGTCTGCCCGCTATCGTAGGCGTCATCTACTAGGCGACGTACGGCACACGCACACGTCACCTCCTCACGGCTGGCCACTATAGCGGATGGAGGGGAAAACCCGTCCCGTCCACCCGCGGCCACACTCAAGGCGGCATGAGGCACTCGTCGGCGGTGAATTGGGTCCGAGTGGATATCGTCCTCCCGGGCCTTCTCCGCCGCCTCCTTCCGCGAAATTACGTCTTCGCAGAAGGTTGCGACCGCGGTGAAAGGCCCTATTCTGGGCGCTTAGAGCCGCCGCTCACACCGGTGCACCATACAGGGCCATTGACCGGACAACCCCCGTGTATAGCCGTCTCGTCGCGACACTGGCTCCACCCAAATTGGGCAAGAGTCGCCCAAGGGCAGAAGCAGCGCCGACCAGCTTTGGAGAAAGCTGTCGGAAGTGCACGTCGAAGAGCCACCTGCCGTCGAGGATCAGGCTCAAATACTTCATCTGGGCCTGAACCGGTACGAGGACCGAATTGAATATGATGGAGGCGCCAGAGGGTGGACCACGACGGGGCCCATGGAACAAAAGGGCCTCCGTCTTGTCCAGGGCCACTCGCAAACCTAGCGCCTCAATACGCCCGACCACCAGGAAGACGCCTGTGGTGGCCAGGCGCGCCGCCTCTTGAAAGTTCATTCCCCGGGCTGTGACCAATGTGTCATCTGCGTAACAAATTACGCCCAGCCCGGGGGGAAGACGACCTCGAAGGGCCCAGTCGTATCTCATATTCCACAGGAGTGGTTCGAGGACAGACCCCTGTGGAACACCGCACGCCATGAATACCATCTCGGTCCTCTTACATGACAGTACGCTCCTCAATGTCTGCCACAAGCCGCCTCAGGTACTCTAGCACCCCGTGATAGTGGAGTGCTTCCCTGATGCAGCTAAATGGCAGACCATTAAATGCGTTGGTGATGTCTAACGACACCGCCAACAGCACGCCGCCACAGCTCACCGCCTCTTCGGTAACGGCCCTCAGGCGCAACACAGCATCGACTGTCGAACGCCCCGCTCGAGATCCAAATTGGGCGTCCGACAGATCGGGGCCCTCCTCGCAGAGGTGCCGGACGACGCGGGCAGAGAGTAGAGCGGGTAGAGTCCTCTCAAACAGTTTACCCGCCTCGTCCAGCAACACGATGGGCCTATAGGCCGCTACCGAATCGGCAGGCCGTCCCGGCTTCCTCAATAGAACCAGCTTCCCGCTTTTCCAACACTCAGAGAAGCGTCCGGACAACAAAATAGCATCCAGGACCTCTTTGAGGCGGTCCGACATGTGTTCAAGGGCTCGGACCAGCACTCGGGCAGGTATCCCGTCTGGTCCGGAGGCGGTGTTCTTGGAGTGAACCCTTAGAACATCCCTATCTCCGATTCCCTGACGGGCGGAACATTATTCTCGGTACCCCCGTCATCTTCGACCATGAAGGTCATCGACAGAGGTGTGTGTTCCTGCGGGAAGCTGGGCAAGAGGGTCTCTGTAAGGGGAGGGCCCGACCTGCGGAGCTTTTGTCGCGCCGCACGATAAGGACGACCCCAGGGATCACGATCGAGACTCTCCAGCATTTCCTTTCTTTTTATTTCTTTGGCGCGGCTAATGGCCAGCTTCAGAGTTTTCTGCACCTCTCGGTACTCCTCAGGCGTGAGAGTGAACCAACCTTTAAAGATAGATATATGCTGTAGCAAGCTTATTTCGTTTTAATCTGAAATAAATCTTTTACACATTCAAACAAACAAACTCATAAGCAAAGAAACAAATAAACTTTTCAACTTTATAATATTAGTACAGACAAATAATTTTCAGCTTTATGAATATGATTTTCAAAGCTAGTACCATGTACTATGTACATAAGACAAAGATGAAAAAAAAATACACATATCGATACAGACTTCTTTTTTAATGGTGATTAGTGTTTTATCTACAATTGGTAATGCTCACAGTTTTCAACTTATCTTAATTTTCATGATAACAAAACAACAATGCGAGCCTTTTTACATTGATTATTGTTTTATAAATTACATTTTTTTTATAATTATGGTATATTAAGTAACAACAATAACTGGTTTATGACTACACATCACTTAACATTTACTAAAAACTACTACAGACACTAAGGTGATTGATTATAAGTAAATAAATTAATTAGTAAATAAGTAAATGAATAAAAAAATAAAGAAAGAAATAAAAAACAAGTCAATTAACAAATTAATAAGTAAAAACATAAAAAATAAATAATTTATTTGATGGTATACGAACTATCTACATAGGTTTTACACTCCTTACTTCTCCAGCAACAAACTAGATGAATTTCAGTCTAAGATCGCCGAACTTCAAGGATGGGCTTCTGAGCTCGAGAAGTTAGGTGATGTAGTCACTATTCTGCAGGATGATGTAGCTAGAACGAAGCTGGTACTTTCATCCTACAATCAGATATTCAGATTAAATTATGTAGGGATACAGGGAGTTCCGTTGAAATATATTGAGAATTTATTCACAGACATGGAATTGATAGGTCGCTAAATTCACAAATAAATTATATTTCGAGAGTCCCGCTGTAAAATTCTAAGGATAATTATTGTAAGCTTTCTGAATAGATATGTGAATGAAGGTTTTGTTGCTACAGTACATGCTGAGAAGAGCTTGTCAGCATAACATTTAAAATATTTCCTCAGCGAGTTTATGTAGATGACCATTTGAACGTAGAATCAAACAACCTGCTAGAGTGAATACTTATGCTAAAGAATTAACTGCGTGTGGGTTAAACACGGTAAAAGACACGAAAGAAAAATTGTATCTTCTAAAACATTCATAATGAGAAGGGAAAGTGATTTAAACGAAATAGTTTAATGGGTTATTTATTAATTTTTAGTTATTTAATTTCAAAGTGTTTATTAATAATATGTAAATTAATAAATAAATATGTAAATAAATACGTAAATGAATACATAAGTAAATAAATAAATAAGCCAATTAATACACAAGTAATTAACTAATTTCAGTTATTTACTTATTTACTTATAAGTAAAAAAGCTATTTTTACTTATAAATGTACGTATTTAAAATAATTCAGTAATGTAATCCCAAAATATAAACATGCTAAACATAAATATAAATTCTGTGTTTCCTCGTCCATATATCATGTTTATAACTTGATTAAATTGTTTCCTTCCTACAAGCTAAAGTTGTGATTAATTATTGTACACAAAAGGGCGTCAATAATTTACTTACCATTCGCTGAACACCATTTTCAGAAGTTTCAGGGTTTTAATGTATTGATAACCTTTTAATATTCTAACAACATTTTGCTCCAAGGTACTTTCGTAAGCATACGTAGACCTAAATATTAAGATATAATCTTTGTTTGTTAACAAGATTACCTGGTGTACCGTCTATTGTAGCAATAGAACCACATCACATGTTAGACTAATACCGTTTGTAACTTTGAGCTCGTAGTTTTAAAATTAAAAATTTCCTCCAATAAATAGTTTCCAGGAGCACGATTAGATTAAATTGAAAAAATAAACTATTTACTGAAGCAAAACGTGACGATTTCGTGGTTGCTGAGACTAAATAAAGACTCGATTGAAGTTGGACTTAATTCCAGTTCAAGTACGTGAATGGCTTAGAATGTTAAGTCTGATAAAGTAAGCCGGTTGCTTTTGTATCGATGCGATGTATCAAAAGTTATAAAAATTGGCTCCTGTATCGCGGCTTCCCCCTGTAAGTGTGACATAAATATAAAGTGCTAAATTTATCGTAGTTAGGAAGGTACTTTGTGCCGATCTTCGCTTCGTTAATACTATAGTTTCAAACTGTCTGTCCATATTAATCACTAGAAGCGAATACTGGTTTTTGAAATATGATAACCATTATGACTTTTACTGTCAACCTTGACATAATTGGTTTTACCGATACTGTTGTCTTACGTGTAGAAATGTACGAATCCTAATCTATATCTATATCCAATCTATATCCTAATATGTTCTTTGGATGTTTTTATATTTTTAAATGCTTATTCTGATGTGATTATTATCGGCGATTTACAGAATAACTTGTAAATAACCTTTTTACATGTTTTGTTAACACGCAACCACTTAACAAATTTAGTCAATGGGATTGACTTAATTAGTCAAAGAGGTTGTTTGCAAGTTATTCTATAAATCGCCACTAATAACAAACTCACGTTACGATACTCTAGCTGGTATTTCTGCATAGCTAAGCACTAACATGAAATAGCCGTTTTAGTAAACATATTTACCTACTGCCAAGAAATACATCTCCACAGCCATGAAGTTCTACAAAAATGTTAAGGAATTAGAATTTTTTGTAAATAATAACATAAATTATTACAAGATTAGTCAAATAGTTCCTTATTTAAGAAAATCAGTTAATATATATTATTTTATCTAATTACACCGGTGAATTTAAAAAGTGAAAAACAGTAGACCGATAAGAGATTAAGCTCAAATTATGGGTTTAGTGAAAGCTATTTGATTGCTGGTTGAGAAGCAAATAATTTACTAGTAACTATCCTTTAGTGATTAACATTTGTAGTGTGCTACATTAATAGCTATTGTTTTGAAATCTGTCAAATCCAATGTTACAAAGTAAATGGAATTGGAACCTAAATTAATTTTTTGGACAGACTCGATTATGTGACTGCTGTTCTGGCCAGCAGGAGCATTAAATGAGCTCTTTTGTCCTATATAGACAAAATCTTAGTCATATTCATTTCTTCGACTAAGTATAAGCATTGCATGACAACTATTCATAATAAATCAAAAACCATGCAATATATTGTTCCTTGCATTTGAATGTCTCATTAATTTCAAACTAATATTTCTTTTTTTAAACGATTTAACGGCAGATTAGGGTTGGAATGTGAGGGTATAATTGTAATTGTACATATAAATTATATCTTGAAAGGTTTATGATTATAATAAAAGCAATTGGTATAATGTCTAACGCCTGATGAAGGTAGCGATATCTAATCTAAATACCCACGAGGAACAATTTAGGTAAATTAACGACTTTATTCTGGTTTAGAATTGTTATGTAGGAATATCGAAATGGTTATGACATCGACCCCTCAAAGGTGGGGACGCAAGTTCAAAGGTTTCCATTACCTGGCAACGGCTATTTGAATAACATGACTATTTAATACTTGTAGTATAAAGTTAGTTTGCATAGTAATGTTAGGCAGTAGTGATACCTCTTACTGAACTTACTTATTCATGAAATCTAATAGATATTATTCTTTATATAAGATGACGATCGGTTCGTCTGTAACAAATCTTTTATGCAAAGTCGAACTGTTGGTTACTGCAACCGAAATTTGCTAGAGTGGTGACTGCGATTAAGCAAATGTATTGTAGAGTCCCCTGGGGTACGATAGACTGACCATATGAAGAAGGCAGCGGATTGCTCAAGACCGGAATATTTGGCGTTCTTTGAATGAGACCTTCGTTCTACAGTGGACGGCGATAGGTTGATTTGATTAGATAGTTTTCTCAGGCCGTTGTATTACTCCGGTCGAACCAACCCTAATGTGCTAAATTATAGATTTCTTATTGTGAAAGCTTATATAATTTAAATTCTGTCCGTTCTATTAATCTGTAATTAACACCTGAAGCTATCAATAAAACCGCTCGGTCCATCATAAATTATCATAGAATAATATACCAACTTACAATGTCTCAAAACGGAATATAAATAATTCGCAATACGTAATCAATCATCTTATTAGTCTAACTGTATTCACCATTTCCTCTTGCGAATAGCCATAGAAATTTTAAGTTCCGCTGACGTGACTCGCCTTCAAAATAAGCGTGACGATAATTATTATTCGGAAGGTGGTCTTTGCAACTCCTCTTTTATATGGTCACTCGGTTCAAACGTCCGCTCATTTGCAATAACACAACCTAATCGTACATCGATTTAAATGATTAGTTTGCCAGACATTTTAAATTGGTAGCGATAACGATGTTTAAAGTTCATACGATAGTTGCAAACTTAATTATGAGTGTTCTAAACTGTAATGTCTGGATAAATGCATGTTTTAATATGAACCTGACAAATTACCTTCAGTTGTTAAGGATTCGTTTTTCAAATATTCATACCCATTTGGAGTTCGACTAACAAATTCGTATAGTTTTAAAAACACTGAAAGCTGAGGTGATTAAGCTAATGGCTTCTTGTCATGTGATTGATGGAAGTTTTACAGTAAAGGCTGTCTAAACTGTACAATTTAATTACAAAGAAATTATCTGTAGTGTCAAGTACTAATTGTTGACTGAGACAGTAGTGTTGTTGTAAGAATATCATCAGATATTTTACAACATATCAGTCACGTAGAGATGTTACGAAATAATTTTGCGATCGATTCTTTTTTTTGTGCGCTGTAAAAAAGTATTATGGTGACAGATTCCTAATAAATTATAGGAATGATATATTAGTACAACAACTGCAATCAATTATACAGCGCTTGACTGATAAGGACACAGCAAAGGATGTCCGCATCTAAAATGATTTAACGCTTTTTGATTTAGAAATACAACTCAGCTTGTTAGGCATGTCTGAACTAGGCACTAAGTTTGATTGAGACCAGATTTATAGTGGAACTTTCGTAAATTTATGGGCAAAGTTTCCACTAGGTTTTACGTCGTATAGATATTATTGTGATTTGAAAATAAAAATGATAATCTTTATTCACAATACACAGGAAATGAAAAGACTTAAGAAAGTATTTTTCCTATTTAATAAAATCTCGACATTTACTACCGTATTTTATTCTTTTTAGGGTTTCGTTTCGCAAAAGGAGATGAAAGGAAAAAGAAACCGTATTTCATTGTTCATCGGTCTGTTTGTCTATCAAGACTTACCTTTTTCGCTGGTACACTTGGATAAGTCATGAACCTACTGTTCATTATTAGTTAGTTATAGCTTATGAATTAAAATTAAAATTTTTGGTACTTAGGAAAACGTGTTATGACAACAAAGTTATCGTTGTTGATTTTTTTTTTCAATTAAATAAACTAATTTTAACGTAACGATTTCTATGATAAATAATTTCAAGATCAAAAAATACTAAGAATATTCTTTGTAACATGTAAAGTGGGGTATTCTTAGATAGATTTTTCATAAATACTGAGGGATTTGAGTAATAAGAAAAACGTCATGACTGAATCTCATTTGTCAACCTTTTTGCAAACGCAGACAATGTACTTCGGTGACCCAAACTACACCGGGCTACTGAGATACTTTTTCACGCCCCGCTTGAAGGGCTTGGGATCATAATGGGGGGAAAACGCGTGCGCTGGTAGTGAGTGCGTGGTTTTGACTGATTTACACGGGTAGGAAGAGCTGAACCGTTTAGTTCGAGAGTATATATCTGCCACTCTGAAACGATGGCTTTTAAAGCTAGCACGTGTTGTCGTATAGAGAAAGAAAGATGGACGCTAAAGATCACCCACAGATCGGTTTGACCTAAAGTCATATTGTCGATCACTTAACAAGGAAGTGATTCTCCAGGTAATTGGTTAGTTGCTTGTTGATAATCCGTTCGAACACCTTATAGAAAATGAATGTGTCTGCTTTAGGTCAAAGTCTAAGAGTGCCAGTGACCAAAGATATAAAAATTACGTAATTGGTATAATTGATGCAAAGTAAGTCATTGAGGAAATGACTTAGATTCGTAAATGCAGCTGTCATGTGCTAAAACAGGTAGTAAAATGTCTCCATACAGTTCAATACCTGACCAGATTCTTTTCAATACTATTGATTAAATCATAGATAATTCCATATTGAATTCAGTATATATTATATATATTACATATTCCATATTCAATTCAATATTTGAAGAAGATAAAGTATTTGAAGTAGACTCAAATTTGTTGCAAGATAAATATAGAACCACTCAAATTGAGTAATTTTTTCATGTGACATTAAGCTAATGTAATACCTAGAGCTCGTAAACTTGGTATATTATCACGATTTTCCTGTTAGATTCTTCGAATTGAACGGTAATTGCGTCCAAATCCGTTGGGCATCAGGGGTAGCCCTTTATTACATTCCTGTCTAATGAGGTCTTCGATGTCTTGTGATTTAGGAAGGGATGTTAGTAATGTTGAGTTTTTTCTATTACTAAATTCAAGAAGGTGGAAAAATAGTCTGAAATGTTGATTATATTTGTATAGGGTATTCAGGAATGGTATATTTTCAATTTATAGTCATATAGCAGAGTCCACACATATTGGTACTCGCAAACAATTTTTGATATTTTTTAAAAAATAATTTGAAAAAGAAATAATGACAGCACTCACATCGTCATTTTCATCATCATCAATAGTACGCTGCTTGACAAAGGCAGAGGCCTAAGGCAATTGTGTTTATTAAATTTTATTTCTCGGTAGAGCCTTAGAAATAAAATTTAAAAAATGAAATGCTTAAAAAATATAAACATCTAAAAGTAACCTACATATATACAATAAATAAACATGCGTTCGTATACAATGGAAAATATTTCCGGATAGTTTTTTTTTAACTTTTCCAAAAACATATTACCCAAAATTAAAATAAAAATGACAACAGATAACAACTAAACCAACGCGGTAACAATTTTACAAAAAAAAACTATAACTGTTGTTACAGTGTATAAATGTATATGTGTTAAGAAGGTAACAAATGCATAAGCAATAACCAAATGAAGCGATATAGTTCTTCAGTTCTGACACTGAGAAAAAGATTCGTGTATTAAAGTCAAAAGAATAAAATCTAAGTGTTTCCCATACGATTTCCATATTTCCTGTTGACACGGCTTTAGATCTTATTCCATTGTGTTTCTTTTATACCATATAACAAAACTTTCCAGACATAAATACTCACGGGAATGGCTCCATAACATTCTATATTATTTCAAACAACAAAATTATACGAGTTATCTTGACGACGGTAAGTACTTCCTTATCATGGAATTTGTGAGGCTTTGTATACCTATTTCCTGCCTCTATGACTTGTCTAATGTCTCTTTTACTTTTTTATTTCAGTAAGAACTTGAATATATGTGTTTCATTTTTTGTTTTTACTATTTTGCCTATGTACGAGCAAGATAAAAACAGAATAACCTGTTGCAGTATTAATTATTAAAACATTTAAGTTTTAAATATCTTATAATGTTACGGGTTTGTCAACTTTTACCGTTTATTTGTTTGTATTATATTTATAATAAGTTAGCAAAATTAAATATATTATACATATGCTAATCTTGTTTATAATTTGTAAGTCTTTGAATAACACATTATATGGGATTACATACATTGTCTAAAGAGAAGATCAACGCTTTAAAAATCCAACAAAAGTACTATTACTACTAAGAACTTACATTTATTTAGTAAAGTTAGTTAGTTAGTTAGTTTAGTGAAGTTAGTGACGTAATGACACTGCATAACAATATTTTCTTTTCAGGCACTCAAGTTTCACGCTCTGACGTAGATCTAAAATATCTATCTATTTTCCTCGTACAATCAATTGAACTTTAAATAAAAATTTGAGAATGGTAATTTCCATAATAAAATTTTATTTTCATAAACCAATATAATCTATTGCAACTGCAGCTATGTATGTACATTCGTGCATTTGGCTGAAAATAGACACTGGTCGCTTTAGTTTGATGCATTCATAGGCTTTGAAACCTGATATTCCAATGAATGTTACTCTACGAACTGATAGCAGGCGCCAATCTCTATTTTTTACTTGTTTATCCAGACGATATCACAGACGTCAATAGCTATTTCGCTCCTCAGTCAAAAAGTTGAAATTGAGACTCGACTGTCGAGACACACTTAATCACTATTACTCTTCTCAAATAATTATTTCAGAGCTGTCATTAGACTCAGTTTGTTTAAAATGTACCCGTATTCTGTAATTGAAGGTGTGCAGAGATGATAAAACAAATTTACTCTAGTCGGAGTACTAATTACATTACTCATTTTAAATAATACAGACTTAAAATGTTTTATTGAAAGTTTCCTTTGTGTTTGAACTCAATTGACAAATAATCATTATGTGCTAATGTCTGGCAATTCAAATATCTTCAGAATAGAATAGAATAGAATAAATTTTATTATATACCAGTTAATACATTTTATATACATATAAGAGCATATCAGTTGAATGACAATGTATTAAATACTTATTGCTTAAAAGCAATTTCTTACAAGCAATCATTAGGATGGAAAAAATGAACTGTAAAAAGACAAATTTATGGGCAGTTTTGGTATGTGAGAATGAATAAAATGTAAAAAATTCAAACAATATATGTGTATAAAAATAAATAGAAAAATAATTATTGATTATAATACAAATGAGTACAAAGTTATAAATATATATAGTCGTATATTAGATAAATACACAATTTCTACATTTCATTATAAAAAATCCAACAGATGAAGTATGTACAAGTATTTGATAAATAGTGAAATAAGATGACAGGTAAGTAATGTGTGTCACTTAGGAAAACAAAGCGTTCCTTTAAATAGATGGAGAGCACAGATAAAATAGAATGCCACATTGTATTGAAAGAACATGAGCATTCCGTTCCATCTTATTTGCGTAATCCAAATATGAATCTAATACAAAAGTTTTGAAAGTGTTCAGGTTTATCAAGTTGCTCCTCTGTGATATGGAGATAACTGACTTCAGCAGAGTCGAGTATAGTAAGAAGAAGTAAGAATTGTGCAAGTGTAATTTCAATGGCTGTTTTAAGAAAAGTCTTCGTAAGGATCCTATCAATGCAAACAATTTTCTACTGACCTCTAGCAAGAAAACATAAGGATAGCATTATCAGGTTGAAGGTTCGAGTTTGTTTACGTATTTTGGAATTTTACAACTGATATTAGTTTATGGGAGTATTCTTGAATATTTAGATTGCGATAGCAGATCCTGGCTACCTCTAGCAATCACATCTGTTTCGAATAATTCTAGTATCTGTAGGGAAGATGTTTCTTTTGACCATGGTACAAGTTTTTCCAATTTTTACGAAGAAGATGAATGGTCTCGATGATGATACGAGATTTTTAAAAGCTAACAGCTTTCTTATCTTTTCTTATCCTATTTATTCCATGGATATCGTAAAAGGTGGCTAAAGGAACAAACTACACAGGACAACATCACTGTAAAGGTAAGGAAAACTTTAACAAATCTCACATCAACCCGTCTGTTCAACGTTGTATAGTAGACGAAAACATCCTGTCGAAGGAGAAGCTTATGCCCAACAGTTGATTGTTAAAAGTTGTTAAACAATGAACCAATTTTAGTAAGCGTGTTTTTTAGTTTTTTTTTTAAACTGTATTTAATATTTTACTAAGGTGTCACTAACAAATTTTTTGCTGTTGATCTTATCTTTTTAGTTGAATCGGATCAGTACCAGGTATATGTCAAGATATAGGTAATATTAATCTTTGTTTTGTTATATGACAACTATACTTTACATGAATCTTGTAAACTCTAAGGTCTTCGTACATACCCATAAAGGAGTCTACCCAACAGTTACACGTACAGGGTCTAACGACATAAGGAATTATCATTAAGAAGTTTAAGTTGAACTGTGCTGAAGTTAAAAGTACCCTTACCGTTATGTTTATAAGGTTGTTTTTGCAATTGTGATTAAACAGATTAGGCTGTCAGAGTTGTACTGAAATATGAGGTCCTTGAATGTGCTAGTGAAAAATTGCGAAATTGTTAGATATATGTAACTTTCTGAGATTTGAAGGCAAAGTTTATGATGTAAAGGTTTATCTAACAAGAATTTTAAGCTTTATAAAGCATTGTTTTGGGATATAATCGTATCAACATGCCAAGTTGTTTCTTGGGTGTTACAGTTGTTTCTTGAAAATTAATGCTTAAATTTCTGGCTAATTTCGTTGGCACAAACGAAGCGTACTAAATGTGAAAGTGAACTTGTTTGTTTTGTTTGTTACGCTTTAACTAATTCAGAAATCATCGTGAAACTTTAAATATTCACTGTGACATGAAGAAGACGTAAAATATTTTCATATCGAAAAACTTAACGCGAGGAATATGAAACCAACTTCGACGTGAGTGAAATGTAATAGTTAAAAATTTAAACTTTCTTTAAATCTAAAAATAAAGTAATTTCTAACGAAACAGGAAGACGATTTAAGATAGAATGCATAGAATTGAATTCATGGAATTTTATGAATGGAACGATTGCGTAGGTGGCTACAACAAACGACCATAGAATGGAAAAAAGCCAGGAAGGGCTATTAGAAGGTTTCTTAACCTTTCAGTCTAGGTTCGTGCCAAAGGAACGGTTAAAATAAACTCACCTACTTATTCTAAGTAAGAACATTAATTTGCCGGCGTTGGGAAAATTTCTCGTTTTTGTAAGAGTTTTAGATCTGTAAGTAGCTTTTTGTCAGTACTTTTTGCGAGTAATGATTGCATGACGCCGCTTCTATCGTGAAAGAGGAAGATGGATGTAATTAGTGAACGATCTCGAGTTTGTACAACTGAACATAATTTTTTTCACAGATACAAGTTGTTTTTATTAATTAGGCCAATAATGATAAATACACGTTTACAATGTAATTACAAACTTCCACATCAAAGGGCCAAGTATCCTACATCATAAAGACAGGCACAGGCCAAAAAGCTGCAATAATAATTTTATGAAAACAAAACAAACAACGTGAACTTTAAAATTCTTACAAGAAATTAATACTTGCAAGTATATAACATGGTATGTTGCCATTAAACCCAAAATACTCGTAAGTGTGCTTTGACACAATTGTTCACCTGGCATGTAGTGACACCATAGCCTCACAGAGAAGCTTAGGACTTAAAAGGTGGTATTTTTTATTCACCCACAGTTGACCTTTCTGCATATTCTTTATAATTACCCTACCCTCACAATTTTTTGAATACCAAAATCAATCAATAAATTTAAATTTAAAAGTGATATTCATCTCAACACAACTAATTCGAAACCGTAGGCAATTGTTTTCCATAACATCACGCCGTACTGAACGTGTTTATAAACATGACGGTCGTTTCTGTTACCAACAAATCTTTGGATAATCGCAACCACGGCCTCGACCTATTCAATTAGCTTGTTTTGATATTCGTCGTTTTGATATCGAGAATGTTATTTGTTATCCTGTAATGCGATAAGTACCACAGTTGAATTGAGGTTATGACGTCACACAGCTTAAAAATAACTATTCAATCGTAACGGAGCTGTTTAAGTCCATAATTTACAATCAACAAATGTTGACTTTAAATTTGGTACCCTTTGTAGGCTCATATTAGATCTGTAAAGAGGGATTCAAGTCAACCCGCAAAGTTGAGTTATAGCAAATTCCGGTTAACTAACATTATTGGAGTAAAATTATTTGTATATTTCTTTTTTTTTTGATTTTTATTATCAACTGTTTTGGCCTCTCTTAGAAAGGAGTTTCTGATCTACTGTATCTCGCTGGCCAAACAGGTTATATGTGTCAAGTTTTCTTTCTTTAGACAATGTTTATTTCCTGCATAATTTGTTCTTATGGTGTTCAAAGTAAACAAAACTCTATTGAAGGAACATACGACTATTTTTTTTTTAAATTAGTAACACTATTAAGCAATGGTAAAACTTTACAACCTGAGAAGCCTAAATTTGATCAAATTTGCGTACAATGGGAAAGCCTATATTTAGCAGTGGGCTGCGATACGCTGATGACGACTTTACACCATCAATAATGCTTTTAGTTGTTAATACGATTAAAATAAAACATACAGTTTTGTTGTATTATAGTCAACATTAATATTGTGTTGTAGACTTTATTGCAAGTGTGTAAACACAATACAGTTTGTTTATCTGACCCTTCGTGTACTGATCTCATTAAGAGGTGGCCTTAGGGCAGCTAAGCGACACCTTCATGAAACAATTAGTCTCTTCATGATATTTATTGGCACTAGGTAGTACACAGTATATTAAGGACGGACTGTACACGTGTAAGGCTAAGACATCAATACGTTCACCTACAGAAAAACACTGTGAGTGATAAAACTGTTCGACACAGTAAGTTTAACTTAGTAGGTTTAGATTTTTTTATTTTATTGTTATTTTTCTGTATTTTTAACAATTTTATTTTGGATCAGCGGTTGCTCTGTAAAGGTATCTTTTTAATGTAATCGTTTTCAGACAGAATAAGGGATGTAAGATCATTCTTTTGTGGTTTTAATGTAAAATGTGTCGACAAACGAAAAACACTAAAATTTGTTAAAATACTTTATTTGTGTAAGCAGGTACATGGGAATTTCTCAATCACAGTAATATTATGAAGCCGAAAGTTTGTGTGTGTTGGTGGAGGTGTTGAGGCTTTATTTCGTATTAGGATTACGATTCCCTCGAGTCATACATGAAGACATATCTAAATGACAACATAATACGAAATCGTTGTCTTATTATTTTTCGACCATAGTATTGCTCTAAGAATGTAAGAATCGTCATGTTATTCTTTAAGTAAATTATATATTTGAATAATATTCAATGACTAATAAAATGTTAACTAACTTGTAATATTTTTAAACTATGATTTTGTCTACAGACGCCATTTTTTTTTTTTTTTTTTTTTTATCGTGTGGAAACCCCCTCGAGCCGTCACCCCACCGGGGTTTACGGCGGGGTGGTGTGTCGGAATCGGACCGACTAAAACCACACGGTGTGCCACTCTGCGCCTGACATAGGAGGGATCCGGGAACAGCTGCTATTACGTCATCCAGATCCCTCCTAGCGCCTGCCCGCTACCGCGGGCACCTTCTACGGATAACCCCTCCATTTAGGCGACGTACGGCACACGCGGACGTCGCCTCCTCGCGGCTGGCCAATATAGCGGATGGAGGGGAAAACCCGTCCCGTCCACCCGCGGCCACACTCAAGGCGGCATGAGGCGCTGGTATGCACGCCTCCGCCGCCCGGCTCGCCGGCGGCGAATTGGGTCTGAGTGGAGATTGTCCTCCCGGGCCCTCTCCGCCGCCTCCTTCCGCGAAATTACATCTTCGCAGAAGGTTGCGACCGCGGTAAAACAGCTATCGCTACCGACCATGGAGCGTATGACGGCCGGTAGCGAGAGATCTCCTCCAATAACTGCAGTGAGGACCCCACGCTGCGCCGCCCAAGCGGAACAAACCGCTAGCGTGTGCTGAGCCGAGTCCTCACTGCAGTCGCAGTGGTGACAGGCGGGACTCAATTCCCTCCTGGCGACCGAGTGCAGATACTTCCCTAAGCAACCGTGCCCGGAAAGGATCTGCGTCAGTCGGAAGGAAAGGGTCCCGTGCTGTCTCCCCGCCCACTCAGCGATGACCGGCTGGAGAGCCTCCACGGCGGCAAAGCCAGCACGTGGAGCCTCCAGCCGGGACGACCAACGAGCCATCGTGGCTCGACGAGCAGCCTCTCGCCACTCACGCATCTCTTCAGGCGGGGGCCGCATGCCGCTACCCGCCCGGAAGTCAGCCGTCCGCCGATAAACTTCGGCGAGCACTTCCGCCTCCAAGTCCCACGGCGGAGTTCCAGCCAAGGCACACGCCGCCTCCGTCGATACGGTGCGGTAACCGCGTATGGCTCTAACCGCCAATATCCTCTGAGGGCGCCAAAGGCGAGCCCTATTCTGGGCGGTCAGAGCCGCCACCCACACCGGTGCACCATACAGTGCCATTGACCGGACAACCCCCGTGTATAGCCGTCTTGTCGCGACGCTGGCTCCACCCAAATTCGGCAAAAGTCGCCCGAGGGCAGAGGCAGTGCCGACCAGCTTTGGAGAAAGCTGTCGGAAGTGCTCGTCGAAGAGCCACCTCCCGTCGAGGATCAGGCCCAGGTACTTCATCTGGGCCTGAACCGGTACGAGGACCGAATTGACTACGATAGAGGCGCCGGGTGGGGGACCACGCCGGGGCCCATGGAACAAAAGGGCCTCCGTCTTTTCTAGGGCCACCCGTAACCCCAGCGCCTCAATACGCCCGACCACCAAAGAGACTCCCGTGGTAGCCAGGCGCGCCGCCTCTTGGAAGTTCGCTCCCCGGGCCGTGACCAATGTATCATCGGCGTAACAAATTACACCCAGCCCGGGGGGAAGACGACCTCGAAGGGCCCAGTCGTATCCCATGTTCCACAGAAGTGGTCCGAGGACAGACCCCTGTGGAACACCGCACGACATGAGCCGCCGCCGCAGAACACCATCTCGGTCCTCGTACATGACGGTGCGCTCCTCAAGATAGTCTGCCACAAGCCGCCTCAGGTACTCTGGCACCCCATGGTATTGGAGTGCTTCCCTGATGTAGCTAAATGGCAGACTATTAAATGCGTTGGCGATGTCCAACGACACCGCCAACAGCACGCCACCACAGCTCACCGCCTCTTCGGTAACGGCCCTGAGGCGTAGCACGGCATCGACTGTCGAACGCCCCGCTCGAAAACCGAATTGGGCGTCCGACAGATCGGGACCCACCTCGCAGAGGTGCCGAACGATGCGGGCAGAGAGTATCCTCTCAAACAACTTACCCGCCTCGTCCAACAACACGATGGGCCTATAGGCCGCTACCGAATCGGCTGGCCGTCCCGGCTTTCTTAATAGGACCAGCTTCCCGCTTTTCCAGCACTCAGGGAAGCGTCCGGACGCCAGGCTAGCGTCCAAGACCTCCCTGAGACGGTCCGACATGTGTTCGAGGGCTCGGGCCAGCACTCGGGCAGGTATCCCGTCTGGCCCGGGGGCGGTGTTCTTAGAGCGGATCCGTAGAACAACCACCCCTACCTCCGATTCCCTGACGGGCGGAACATTATCCTCGGTCCCCCCGTCTTCTCTGACCATTATGGCCATCGACGGGGGTGTGTGCTCCACCCGCTGCGGGAAAAGGCCCTCGACCACTTCCCGCAGGAAGCTGGGCTGGAGTGTCTCTGTAAGGGGGGGGGCCCGACGTGCGGAGCTTTTGTCGCACCGCACGATAAGGGCGACCCCAGGGGTCACGATCGAGACCCTCCAGCATCTCCTTACGCTTAATTTCTTTGGCGCGGCTGATGGCCAGCTTCAGAGTTTTCCGCGCCTCTCGGTACTCCTCATGAAGCTGGTCCTCCCCGCTTTCTTCGCGGTGTCGCCGCCGACTACGGGTGTAGGACCTCCGGGCACGAGTACAGGCCGCGCGGAGGTCCGCCAACTCCTGGGACCACCAGTAAACCTCCTTCCGTGGAGGCCGATAACCTCTGATGCGGGGCATGGCCGCATCGCAGATTTGCGTAATCGCATCACGGAAACGACCAGCCCCCATGTCGACCTCCTCGGTCGGAGCCTGCGGAGACAGCCAAGAGTGAATAATGGCTGCCTCCTCTAGTAGGTCCCTATTCAGTTTGGCTACAGCCCACCGTGGAAAGCGAAAAGAACGCCGCGCCGCGTGACCCCTACTGGGGTCCTGGATCCGGGAGAGCTCAAATCGAATGTAGAGGTGATCCGAGAGCGTCTCAACCTCTTCCAGGACATACCAGTTCCATACTCGTGCGGCGAGGGCAGGGGTAGCGAACGAAAGATCCACTATCGACCCTCCCTGCTGTCGCACGCACGTGTTGGTGGAGCCCCTGTTTAATAAACAGAGGCCCACCGAG
Organism: Hypercompe scribonia; assembly: GCA_949316085.1. Taxonomy (NCBI): domain Eukaryota; kingdom Metazoa; phylum Arthropoda; class Insecta; order Lepidoptera; family Erebidae; genus Hypercompe; species Hypercompe scribonia. The sequence continues at coordinate 7,556,809 of OX438981.1, read as the reverse complement.
GCCGCCCACTCCTCTACGGCCTCACCCCTGGCGTCCGTCCTGGGGGAACCCCACGTAATGGACTTTGCGTTGAAGTCCCCCAGCACTAAGACGTGCCCAGACGTTAGTCGCCGCCTCGAGGTTTCCAAGTTGTTAAGGAAAACCTCGAAGTCGCTCAAACTCCGGTTGGGGGAGAAGTATACACCATATACGGTGATCCCCCCCCACTCAGCAGCAACATATCCAGTACCCTTGTCTCTTAGCGACAAGGGTGGGGAATGAGCCGCCGTGGAGCCGACGACTGCCACGGAGCCGTCCCGGTCACTCAACCAGTTTGGTCGAGGAGGAACGTAATAGGGTTCCGCGGCTACGGCAACACCGATCGACCACTGTGCTATAGTTTGCAAGAAGAGGTCCTGTGCCGCAGCACAGTGGTTGAGGTTCGTCTGGACAAAGAGGTTGGAGACTTGGTCCATTATTGAACCGTCTCTACAACCTCTTCCATGGGCAACGATGCTGACGTGCGGACAACATCGGAGGCAGCCTGGGTCGACTGGCTAGCCCCCGACACTTGTCGAGAATCGCGGGGAGGTTTGCACCCCACTTGCCCAATCTGGTGATTGGCGGGCTTGTTACCCGCCGCACATACCGGGCAGTGAGGGGCGGCAGAACACACTGTCGCCTTGTGCCCCGGTCGACCGCAGCGGAAACATAGTTCGCTGCAGTCAAAACAACTTACGCACTTGGCGCGTGTGTGTCCCGATGCCAGACATTTGTAGCATCTCATCGGTCTCGCCGCCAGGACTGTAATCCTAGCGCTGACGAAACCGACGAGTAGTCTGCCGGCGTCGGCCAGAATTTTGGCCGACGGTACGGGACAGCTGACCCACACTGCGCCAAGCCCTCCTGGACCGGGGCGGATGGTGCCGACCTTGATGTTCTCCACGTTGCAGCCTGTTCTCTCTATAACTGCAGCGCGGACATCCTCAGCCGTTACGGAATCGTCCAGGCCCGAGATACGCAATTCAGCGCACTTGGTGGGCCTGGCGATCTTAACACCATCAGTGGCTGCAAAAATTCCCCGCAGCTTCTCGGCGAAAGAGTCCGCCGTCTTTGCACCTTCAGCCCCAGGGAACTCGAGGATCCGAGCTCCCGTTTGGGCGAGGCGCATTCTAACACCCACCGTCCCGAAGTCGTGTGTGAGACTCCCGGGCCTTCTTGAAGATAGCCGCGTAGGACAGCCCACCATTAGCCGCCTCCGGTGACATGGTGACCACTACCGCCGCAGTTTTGGGCGCTTGCAGTTTGCGCGGCTTCTTTATGGCGGCCATCGCCACCGATGGCGACTGCGGGGTAGAAGCTGCTTTTTGGGCAGCCTTTTTACCCCGCTTTCGGGACTTCTTAGCCCCCCCAACTACCTGCCAACCATCCGTGGACGGAGCAGATGTGGAGGGAGCAGATGTGGTGGTGCCAGGTACAGCGGCTGGAGTGGGGAGCGGAGGGAATTCTGCTCTAGACTTGACCGCCGTTTTGGGCCCTGATCGCTGTGCACCCGTCTTAGGTACTGCTTTAGCCGCCTGTCGTGTCCTCGGAGCGGCCGCAGGAATAGCAGACACTGACGCCGCAGGAATAGCAGACACTGACGCCGCAGGAACAGCTGACACCGACGCCGCCGCCGCATAGGACACACGACCGCCCACAACGGGCAGCGACGTCAGCGCCGATGCGGCCTTTGGTCTATGTGCCGCGAGCGGCGGCCGGACAACAGGGGCTGGAGGTAGTCTCGCCTCTAGGCCAGCGAGACGTCCGTCCATCATGCGCCACACTGCGTCTGTGATTTGGCGCAGGTGGGCATCAGCGATGGTACCGGGATTGACAGGGGCAAGCGATGGAGACGGGCCTTCTCGCTCAGGGCGAACCGCCCGGAATTGGGCAAACTGCGCGCTCAGCTCAGCCACCTCCCGTGTGAGATGGTCGTTGGCCGCTTGGAGACGAGCCACGTCCCCAATAAGGGTCTCAACAACCCCCGCAACTGCAGAAGAGGAGTCCTTAAGGGCCTTTACAAAAGCACCCTTAAGGTTACTCGACTTGGTGGCTACCTTGTGGATGATAGCCACCGCTGCTTTCGCTCTCTCTTGCATGCACGATGGCGTTTGGGGAACGGAATCCCCTACCATCGGCTCCTTGATCTTAAGCAAGAGATCTGCGATCTCCTCCTCTGCAAGTGCTTCGCCGTCCGCCCTAACCCGCCTATAGGCTTCCGCCTTACAGAAGACGGAGCCTGACGGGATCGAGACCGAAGTTCGCGACCTTCCTCTACGGCTGCTGGCGACTTTAGGAGGCAACATCTCCTGAGACGTGTCACTCTCCTCGTCTCTGGAGCGCCCGCGTTTTCGGGAGTCGCACAGCGCCGTTTCCATCAGGTCACCTCCTGTGCCATCTGACGAACATGCAGATCTGGAACGCAATCGTTCCGATGTTCTGCGGCTCCCAGCAGTCGTAATGACTTCTGGGAGCCTCGTTGACATAGGCGTTCCAACTGATGCGTCTTTTAAGTTGGACGAGAAGTCTTGAAACAATTAGTCTCTTCATGATATTTATTGGCACTAGGTAGTACACAGTATATTAAGGACGGACTGTACACGTGTAAGGCTAAGACATCAATACGTTCACCTACAGAAAAACACTGTGAGTGATAAAACTGTTCGACACAGTAAGTTTAACTTAGTAGGTTTAGATTTTTTTATTTTATTGTTTTTCTGTATTTTTAACAATTTTATTTTGGATCAGCGGTTGCTCTCTAAAGGTATCTTTTTAATGTAATCGTTTTCAGACAGAATAAGGGATGTAAGATCATTCTTTTGCGGTTTTAATGTAAAATGTGTCGACAAACGAAAAACACTAAAATTTGTTAAAATACTTTATTTGTGTAAGCAGGTACATGGGAATTTCTCAATCACAATAATATTATGAAGCCGAAAGTTTGTGTGTGTTGGTGGAGGTGTTGAGGCTTTATTTCGTATTAGGATTACGATTCCCTCGAGTCATACATGAAGACATATCTAAATGACAACATAATACGAAATCGTTCTCTTATTATTTTTCAACCATAGTATTGCTTTAAGAATGTAAGAATCGCCATATTATTCTTTAAGTAAATTATATATTTGAATAATATTCAATGACTAATAAAATGTTAACTAACTTGTAATATTTTTAAACTATGATTTTGTCTACAGACGCCAGTCCCAACGAAGACCAACCAACTGCAGATGTTATAGTGCGCAAGTGTTTGAGTAAGCATAGGTGCACTCTCTGTCCCCTCATTCTCGCATTCTGGAAGAGATCAAGAGCAAGACTGGCGGCTTTACGTGGTCTCCGAATTTCAAACTCCGGGACCCGACCTGAGTATCGAACCCAAGACCTTTTATACGACAGTCGCATACACTAGCCACTAGCTAGATCAAAGAAGCAGTCATTTTTAAATAAAGATACCAGTGTAACAAATTTGTTTGTCGAGAAATGAATGTGAATTTTCGTTAATGGTTGAAAGTACATAAAAGTATTAAAGTCCATTGATGAATATTTTTATCGGAGCAACTGTAAAGTATTACGTACAAAATAATAAGTATTTTTATTAGTAATTACTTGTATATTTCATAACATTCTATTTAACAGCGCAACTGCATATTACAAGCAGAATGAACTAAAGATTTCGAATTTGTTTTGCTAATGTTATAAGATAACAATGGTTAGTTTTAGTAAGTTATTTTGAAACTAGCGACGCCCCGCACGGGTAGACGTTAATAATTTAAACATTTTGAATTAAACGAAGAGTAATTGTATCTTTATTTAGGACATAACTGGTTTTTTTTCAAACTCAACTTATTTACTTACAAAATTTTCTACTTTTATCTTCAATTTTTGTTTTACATTTTATTTAGTCTGTTTTTAATTTTATGTACTTTAGAATTTTATTATTAAGACATTTTTTTTAACTCAGCCTTATATTATTTAAAAGTTATTACAACATGTCTTTGTTTTACATTTCTGTAGTATAATTATAAAATTACTGCCTCTTTTGTCTAGCAGTTAGCTTATGCTATTGAAGATCAAGAGGTCTCGGTTTCGATTTCTGGATTGAACTAAATGTGTTGTTAATTTTCCTTACGAGAAATTCTTACTAGCAACTTTTAATTGGTTCGGGCCTAGTACGACCACTCCACTGGTTGTCTTTTGGATGGTAACTTGTAACTTGTTGGTTTATATTACTCCTTAACAACTACTCTATCTAAAAACTATCATTAGCAAGCACAATATTAGTAGATGTTTAAGAAATAAAAGCTCTGCAGATTTGTTACAATTTTATGCCTAATTGTACATTCATGTATATTATTGTCAATAGTATATATTATATTATGAGAAACTAATGGTTTAAAGTTTAATAAAGTTCAATCTTTCTTTGTGAAAGAAAATAGGATTAGAGTAAATTACTTTTATAATAAGAAAATAAACTTACAAGTTATTTTCTTAAGAACTAGTATAATTTTACGGAATTAAAACCGTTTAACGTATAACCGTGGGAACGTTAACGAGGTTTTGTGGAATTTGAGCATAATATTAAACATCTTAAAACAAACAGGTACCTAATACCTAGTGTACAGTATATATAGTCATATACATATATAGCCGTAGTACACCGAGGGGGACTGCGCAAAAGCCGCTGTGCCTGTTGTTGGCCGCTCGGAGCTGGACCTCCCCTGGTGTCGCCTGGGGTCTCATTTGGCTCAGGCTGACCGCTGGAGCGGCGTGAAGAGCGCAACAGTCCCGCCTCATATTACAACGACTCCTACAATACCTCAGGTCCTGCCCCTTTTCAGAGGCAGCGATATAGCCATCACTGGCAGGAGGCAAACGCCCTGATCCAGCCCCCACACGTCCTTTGAGGGCGATATGAAGACTACGAAGTGCAGGCTTAATAGTTTAAGTGGTTGCCACATTGCGCCCTTTTCTACTGCACTAATTGTTGTGGGTCAAACCCCATATGAGACAATGCTTTGTGTGATCAACAAGTTGTTGTTATGAATCTGATTGTTTTTTATGTGAGTTTCATGTATAATGTTGTCTTCGCGATATAAGATTTATATTCATGAAAAAGTTGTGTTTAAAAAAAAACCTTGTTTATGGTTGTTAAGTGTCTCCAGTATGGTTTAAAAATATTTTACTATCTATCTACTAACAGTAAGAAAAAAACAATAGTGCATGTATGGTCTTCTTCCATGACATATGGTTCACGGAAACTGTCTTTTTTTTCCTAAAAATACTTAACATTTCATTTAAAAAATAAAGTTTAATAAACTATATCCGACTATTTAAAAAATAGATCTAAAAAGGGTGAAATAAAAAAATAGTTCAGATAAAAGTTCAGTAATGTAAATGTACAAAAATGAGCAAGGTAGCCCTAGTCGCACCCACTGTGTACCAATCCCGCCTTATAATGTACTCGCCAAGATATTTTATTTGAAACATGTGATAATTGTCTCAGTTTTATTTTTTACAGGTTTCAGATTCTAATCTGAGGTTGTAATATTGTATGACAAAACTATATAGCTTATACCACCCTGACCATTATTACAAATCTATTGATAGCTCGTTTATTAAAATTGGTTTAGTAATTTAGGCACTACGGTGGAACATATGTACATACGCATACTGATCAAACCATCGGCCACTCTTATTTTTGGCTTCCCCGTAGTCTGGAAAAATGTGTGAGAAGTTCAATTCTTTAGATTAGTTCCTATTCACACCTAAGCCACTAACATTCTTCTTTATACTTTAACTTTAACAATATACTTTATTGGCCATCTTTTCTACGCCTTACATTCCCTCTTACACTGACGTAGGCGTCATGTTGTTCCTGAACTTTGTGTATTCAGTCAAAGCATTTGATAAAAGTAAACAGAAATAAAAGCAATTTCCCGTTAATGTAAATGTTATTTTTAGCTATTCAAATAAACCAATACGACCAATGTTCCTCATTCACGACATTTTAGTATGTGACGGATCTATTGATCTAGTAGTTTATAATATGTACTGCTTGGTCGAAGGTCGCGGGTTCGAATCTCACACAGGACAAATAATTGTGTGATGAGCATTGTTTCTGTATCTTGTTGCAATTTATCTATAATTTATATTTATTTAAAACTATACTAACATATGTATATGTAATGTTTACCTCCAATAGTTTTCCATTGATGATCTTTTCGAGCCAATATATCCCGTTATTCGGTATGACGGATTCGCCGAGAGCAATCGCTAACAAATTGTGACATTCCACAAATATAAATATTATTAGAAAACAAATTAAACACGTGTTACGTGGTCAAAACAAAATAAGGGAAGTAAATTGAGACGGGAAACATTTGCATCTTGGCTATTCCCTGTAGAGCCGATATGAAATGACTTTTGTGTCTCATGTGTTTTGCACCTATGTAGTCAGTGTCAGTGTAGATTTGACATTATACCCGAATACCCTAAGGTTAATCATCAATCAATCAAAGTCCACTGCCAGACATTGGCCTCCTCCAAGGTTCTCTACAACAGCTGGTCCCGCACCGCCCGCATCAAGTGGCTTCTCGCGACCTTCGCCAGGTCGTCGGATCACGTTGTGGGGGGCCTACAAACGCTGCGTTTCCCAGTACGTGGTCACCACTCCAGAATTTTATAGCCCCATCGGTCATCGTTTCTGCGTGTAATCTGCGTCGCCCACTGCCACTTAACTCCTATTATATATATCTTACTCTACTCTTATTCTGCAATTAGGTTACATATTAAGCATATTACTTTAATTTATCATTAAATTTTAGTGATCTAAATTATTTTCATTGTGTTTGGTTTATTTTTTCTTGGCTATTAGATTATTAATTACGAAACGAAACTAACAAAATTTCTTTTATGTAACAACAGACATTGACTTCAAAACGATTTATTTGACTGCCAAAAATATTCTTTCAAACAGTTGTTTAGTGTATGCGATGAAATGAAAGTATGATATTGTAAAAACCCTATTATACTGACATAATTTACATAAAAAGATTTTTTTTAATTGCTTTATTAAAATAGTTTTGTTGCTGATATCTATTGTTATATGTAAAACTAAATCAAAATTAGTTTTATTAGAGTAAACCTGTGACGGGACCGGAAGCGGTGTAGAATTCTCTCGGTCCACAAGGCTCGGGAATGGTCTAGGTGTGTTCGTCTGTGGTCAAGAATAGCCGTTCATACAATGTAGTATAAATCTTCTGATATCTGAAATAAAATGCAATAATTTATTCTGCAATTAGGTTACATATTAACTTATTCCTGTTACTTTTTTTTCAGCTTAAGTTAGGCTTTGTCTAACTGGATTAGCCTTGAGAAGAAAGCAAGAAATAAACTTTGAAATTACCGTCTATTTTAAACGTGCTAACTATTTCTTTATTAAAGAAAAAAGCATAATAATTGTAAATTGATTCACAATTTTTACAATTGGGAAAAATATAATGTCAATAAACATAATTAAAGGAGCATTTGTACCAAATAATAAATTATCAACACGTCAAATAAATGAGTAAACACTGAAAATAAACAGCAGCTCAATACCAGACGGTTTTATCACTGAGATATTCCGCAATGGTTTAATACTTTAAACCATTGCAGAATATCTCGTAATAATACTTTTGTAAATAACTTAGACTTAATATTATTCTCAAATTAACGCAAGACTAAATTCCTAATATCAACAGGGAGTTTATTTTAAAAGCGTATACACTGTTCCATGAACGAGTTACCTACTCTGTGGAAATGAGTGACATGAACACTAAAATTATATTTACTTTAAGTTTAATTTATAAATAAATGTCTCTAATTTTAGTGTATTGTGTAATATTTTTAGACATAAATTTACTGCTTGTATGCATTGTTAGAAGTTAGATTTTTTTCATTATCATGCGTTTGTATAAATCTTTATTTGTCTTATTTCAAGTTATTTAGGTGCTATAATGATAGAAGGTAAAACTTCTTAACAGTTAGGGTTTAGAGAACGATTATTTCAATATCATACGCACGTATAAACCTTAATTCGTATTCTGTCAAGTTATTTACATGGGCTGATACTAGAAAGTATAATTTCTTAATGGTTAGCGTTAAAGGATAATTCTTTAAATATCAAATGTATATACGTATAGGTTCTAAGTAATGTTCATTAAAAGTTGTTCAAGAAATCTGATAGGTTAGGTAAGAAAATGATGGTCGGGATCTCGTGTTAATAGCTGTTCCCCTATCAGTCTATCTCTAGTGTAAAGTGGCCCAGTATGTGGTGGCCTTAGTGCAATTATTTACGTTAGATCGTCATGGTGACAGTTGGTGTTGCAATAAGGAAAGTGTTCAGACGTCCTACAGTAAATTTGTTTCAGAGGAACTCCATAGTCACGGCGAACGCCTTAGGCATTGCTATTAATAAAAAAATCAGTGTGGACTAATCGAAAAGCCCAAGGAGGTTACCGTGGCGATTGATTAGACGTGAAATAAAGTCACACTTTACCCACAGAAGATGTGGCATTCTCCATTCAACATCCTAGTAGCCTTTTGATGCCTGATAGGTTGTCGACACAGGTCTTATGATAACTAAACCTTCAAAGTATTTTGTTTTTGATGTCTTGAAATTTTTCCAAAACTTAATCGGGTTACTTATACGATTCTAGTTGATCACGTACACGATCCTTATTATCCCGCCGACCAGGCCCTCAGTAATAAAAATATTGTGTATCAACATAATTTTGGAACGAATACCCAGTATAATACGTGATTCAAATCAGAGTTATTCACATCAGCAGGAATAACACTTGAAGGTGATCGTTTTTCATAGGTTATTGCCTCTCCAGACTTATTTGTCAAAACTCAACTTACTATGTACCCATATTAATTATTTTACACTAAAAACAAAAGAAAAAAAATAAATATAAAAATAACTAAACCGGCTTCAAAAAACCAAATGAAAACTCCCGTCAACACCGACAGAAGGCACTGACTTTAAATGGATTATAAGTACCTAACACATATGTATTATTATACATATACGAGGGTAAGTTTTTAAGTTCGCGGAATGACAGTGAAAAAGGCGGGTAAACGCGCTCTTTTGATGCCTACCGTATTCAGTGACTCATAATTAGTCTGCATAGTAAAATTTGTTGTGATTGGATCATTAGTTATTAAACTATCGTTGACCAAGTATTTTAATCGGGAACGAAGTGAAAAAAATGGAGAAAATTGAATTCCGTGCGGTGATAAAGTTCCTTACTAAGCAAGGAAAGTCTGTTCAAACCATACTCAATGAGATGTCATCGGTTTACGGGGATTCTTGCCCAGGAAAAACAATGGTCTACAAGTGGCATAGTTTATTTAAACAAGGCAGGGAATCACTTGAAGACGACCCGAGGCCGGGGCGCTCCGTTGAGGTGACTACGCCAGAAGTTATTGCAAAAGTAGAAAAAATTGTATTGGAAGATGCTCGACTAAAAAAGAAACAACTCGCAGAAATGGTTGGAGTATCGGATACAACAATTTTTAAAATTTTACACGATCATCTTGGCATGACTAAGGTTAGCGCACGGTGGGTGCCGAGAATGCTCACGCCATTGCAAAAACCTCTGCAATGAAGACAAGGATGGCGTATTGAATCAAACTGTTACTGGGGATGAAACTTGGGTTCATCACTATGAACCCGAGTCCAAACAAGACTCCATGCAGTGGCACAAAAAGGGCACAGCACCACCCAAGAAATTTAAGGTTTCACAGTCGGCTGGGAAACTCATGGCAACGATTTTTTGGGACTCAGAAGGAATATTATTGATAGATTATAAAGATAAAGGCATTTCTATAACGGGAGAATACTACGCTTCAATCTTAGAACAGTTAAAAGAAGCCATCAAAGAAAAAAGACGGGGAAAATTAACGAAAGGTGTCCTGCTATTGCATGACAATGCTCCCGTTCACAAGAGCCGAGTCGCACTGGCTGCACTGCATAAGGTGGGCTTCGATATTTTGAATCACCCACCCTACAGTCCAGATTTGGCTCCGAGTGATTATTATCTCTTTCCAAAAATGAAAAAAGAATTACGTGGTAATAAATTTTCAACTGATGAGGAGGTTAAGGAGGCGGTTTCGGCGTATTTTTCAGACAAAGATAAAACTTTTTTTTACGAGGGAATAAAAAAACTAATTGAAAGATCTGAAAAATGTATTCGTGTTGCAGGGGAATATATAGAAAAAGAAAAATAATTTTGTGTTTTTATTATTACTCAATACCCTCCATTCCGCGAACTTAAAAACGCCCCCTCGTATTTGTAAAGGAATAGGCGTTTGTCTTCCATCTCACCTGATGGAAAGTGTAGATGAAGACGAAGGTGGTACACGCCCATCCAAAAGAAACCTGTTCACTCTACTCTTAAAGGCTCCAGAGTTCAACTTATCAGGAAAAATAAACCCAGACAGGTCGTTCCAAATCTTGGCGATTCTCACCAAAAACGAGCTGTCAAACCGTTATAATAATATTTTATTAAATTAATAGGTAGTTAGGCTCAGACAAAAATTGTCACATAGTTGTCATTTTGTGAATAAGTCATAACAACTTGCAAACGCTAGATGGCTGCGTAAAAAATTTTATATCTATGTTCATTAAGAATTTTGTTGAAAATAGATAAACTAGTTAGAAAAAGTCGATAAACTAGTTAGAATTTTCGAACAAATAAATAAATCTGTTTATTTTTCGCCTTTAAATGTTTCCAAGTAGGAAGGTTTCCTTTGGTTTTTTTGAACTCGGTTTAGTTTTATTGAAAGCTATTCGCCAATAAATTTCTTTCAGGAAGCAATAATAAATACCTATCATGACTTTAGGACGGTGGCAACGACCGACAACAGATCCCCATTGTTTGCATTTGTCCCTTCCAATCGAACTACATAAGCTGAGAGCAAACCGCGAAAGTGCTAGTCACCATTGTGCAAATATTTAACCTCGAGTGATCTCGTTGTAAACTAACTTTCCTTTGTACTCAAAGCACTCGCGAGAAAATTGCTTTCATAGGCCGTACCTATTACGTACAACAATCTAAAAGTCAGAAACCTCACTTTAGATTTTGGGGGTTTCTTTTCAATTTACGTTTGTATTCGTTACAAGTTCTGCTTCAAGTTTTGTTGCTCTTATGGATAATATAGAGTTCAAGGGTCTTCAATTCTTATAAAAAGGCTACTATTTTACCGGGGTAGTTGTGTAAATGTTACAACTTTTTTCAAAGCAAGTAAATTTTAGGATAGGTTAAATTAAAGTAATTGTAAAAGACTCGAGGTAATTTTTGAAACTCTACTCTGAACGAACTTTCCACACCTTCAACCAAAAAGGGTTTAATATGTCTTTATCGTCAGGTTTTTTATAGATTCTAGGCACCTGAGTAGCTGCATCCTGAGCTATCCCTGCATTCCTAAACGTAAAATAACAGATGTAATGATTTTTATGTTATAAGGTGCAAATTCGTTTGTTCAAGATGGACCACTTCGAGTCCCCGGGGCTGTTGTCCGCGATCCCTTATTATTTAATGAATCACTTATTACTTGACTATTACCACCCAGGGACACCTTCATGACTCTCTCACGATGCTATTAAATGTATCGACGTACGAACGTTTTTGTATCGTCTCGAAAGTAGGTATTACCCGCCATTACATTATTTAAAAATCTCATTCATTGATTTTAAAAGCATATCTATATTAAACTGAATTCTTTGATGTAAACTGAGCACAATACGCAGTTCTAAAAATTAAGCAAATGATTAAGTGTTTCTTTTTATTTATTTTTGTTGAATTTCTTCGTGCAAAATAAATTGGAAGTAAAAACGTTTTTCTTTTATGTGGATAGTAAGAGGCTTTCGATTGTTTGTACAAATTTCAAAAGATCGAATATTTTCACCGTGTTTTTTTACGACATTTGATCTTAGGCTTTCATTAGCCCACTGAACACGTACAATCAGTTATTTAAAGCACAAATTTTTAAACTACAGCCCTTACCTACCTTACTTTCTAATTTAAATGAAACAGTGAAATTTGTAACCTAATTTGAACAACATTTTTAACGCTGTAAAAATAAGTAGGTGTTAGATATAATAGACTCTTTGTGTGTTATAGTGGTATCAATATCTCTTTGGCTTTTGCCTAAATATGACTTTTCATTCATTCTTTTCATCAGTTTCCTGATTGATTCCTATCTAACTGTATTCTCATGTAAAGGGTGGCTGTAGTAATTAACCGTTAGGTGACCTCTGTACTCGTTTGCCTGTTGAACCATGTTTTTTTTTTAACAGACAACTCTCGCATTAGGAAGACAAATCCTGTGTCACGGAGGAATTTACAAAGAACACCTAGACCTTTTTTTTTTTTTTTAAAAAAAAAAAAAAAAAAAGAAAAAAACACCAGACCTAGAACAACAATTTGTTGATGTGAGATTCGAACCCACAACACTCAGCGCAGTGGAAAACGGCATGGGGACCGCTTAATCCACTACGCCATCCGTGCAGTCTAATCGAAACATCAGGGTATTAAAAGGTATGTAAGTCTCATTAATTAGGGGAATTTACATAGGTTGGTAATAATAATAATTATGACAATATCATGAAACGCAAAAGTGTAAAAGGTAATATATAGAACTTTTTCCTATAACCAGTCTCCCTAACAAGAACTTTCACCACACGGATTCTAATGCTCATCCTAGACTATCTAGGTATTTTTTGTATACGTTCGTGTACATTTAGAAATAATATTAATATTAATAGTTTGGCTGTTGCGACTACCAATCGAGAGGTCATAAATTCGATTCCCAGGCCGGGGCAAAAATATTGTTTAGTTTTAGTGAAAAAAAAACTCTTAATATCAGTCGAGTATGGAGATGTGTTGGTGTTTTATGCCCGTGCCTTGGAGAGCACGTTAAGTCGTCCGTCCTGTCATGTCATGAACATCTGTGGCAATCGTTTTTGAAAAGTCAGTAGTCTTAAATATACTGACAATTAGTTCAAAAACTGATCTTCCGGTAAAACTGGTTCAACTAGTAGACGACCCCAAATGATATTGGTAATAATAAAGGGTAGGAAGACGATTAATTCGTAGTTTGATTGGTTTATTCGTTTATTAAGTTTGCGAATTACTATCATTCGTGTCGAGCTGTTGTTAAACATAATAGTATAAATTAAATATTTATATTCTATTATAAGAATAATTACCAACATTTTCTTCAGCTGCGTCTGTACTTTTTTAAAGTTAAGATTATATTAAGGTACTTCTGAGAACATTTCATCTTGAAATCTCTTAGTTACAATTTCAAACTCAGAACATATTAAATATGAACATAAACTTGCTCAAATAGGTTTATATGAGCCTCATCAAGTTTTATTACCAAAAAGTTTTTTCCATATTTCTAAGTACCTCCTTACAATATTTACTAGAAAATATCTCAATTTTCAAACTTGACCAAAACTTTTCTGAATACTAATTTTATTCATTAGAACTTCTTTCTTGTCAAAACATAGTGTGTCTTCTTGATATTTTGATTAATTTCATACAAAACGTAATTATGTATTTTGAATTTTTGTATTAATTAATTTAGTTATTTAGTCATCGAACAGTAGCAACTTACACCTAAGAATGAGAATGAGGTGAATTCTATTCAAAGAATGCTTCATAACATTTCCAAATATATAATTAGTGCTTTCACTGTAGTGTTTACTCTGTATTCTTTTAAGATAAACTGTATCTACACTTTAAATTAACGATATTTCATTTACCTCTACTACATCATGACCGCAAGTCTGATGCTTTAGCTTATGACACATACTGCTTGAAATCTAAACAACAAACTCTGAAACTCAAATCAAACTCTGTTGAATAGTTACTAAGTTTTAAGCTTAGAAACATTACCACAATCAAAGATGAATAACTTGTAAAGCACTTGGCAACTAATTCATCTCTGTAAATAAGTTTAATACAATAGAAGCAACAGTTTTAATCAAGAGAAGTGAATGTTCACACCCATTAACAAGTTCAATTTGCTTGAAAGTAAAAAGTGACTAGACTAAAATATTGTGCTGGTTAAAGTGATAAGAATGAGTTTTTAATTTTTAACCCGTTTACATCGAAGCCAAAAGCCCTCTTTTTGACTTTGCCGTAGTCGGTCCTTTGCCTTTTAATGATTTTGGCAGTCTATGTATGTATCTTTGTTTGTTCAACGTTGTGCCTAAACCACTGGACTGATTTTTATGAATAAAATGTCAATAGATTTGTAATTATGCCCCCTGTAATATAGATCTTATAAAGTTTTTAAAATGCTTTACATGGCGGGGTTTAACCTTCAGATTCTAACCTCGAAAAAAATCAAATTGAGATGATCATCACTTGTACAAATACTTACATATAAAAATATGTATATTTTACTGTAAAAATCCTAATATTGTTTCATTTTACGTTTTAATACTAAATTTTAAGATTTACCAAGGCTAGTTAGGTTAATGTTAGGACTTATTGAGGTGAATTGGTTAATAGGTTTAATAGGTTTTTGAAGGGTCGGCAACGCGCACTTGGTGCCCCTGGTGCCGTAGGCGTCCATTGGCTGCGGTAACCGCTTACTATTAGGCGGGCCGTACGCTATTTTGCCACCGTCGTGGTATAAAAAAAAAATTGTAGTTGTAAGAATTTATATAATAAAAAAATCGATTTTTTCGGGCGTTCATCATCACCATTTAGTGCATAGTAGATTTTCAAATTCTTCAAGATCCATTGAGATAGTGTGTGAGTCAAACTCCAAAATAAACGATAATCGTAGAAAGTTCTGAGTTCTACTATTAAGAGTTGGTAAATATTAGATCTTAAAGGTAAAAGTAGGTGTTTCAAATTCGGTGGTACACTTCGTCCAGTCGTTTGAGTTATTTACTTGTTTAAGTAAACAATAAACCAGCATCACGTTAGAATATTAGATTATAAAGAAAATAAGTTTATCATACCCTACAATATAAGTAGCTATTGCACGGCTAGTACGAGTATATAGGCTCGAACGGCCAACGGAATAGTGTTAATAAAAAAATAGAGTTTAAAAAAACTACAACCTAAATCCGTAAAAAAGTAGTTTAAAAAGATTGAAACATGAAAATAAGCTAGATAGAAATCGAGAAATGCATAGGTATAAAAATGATCAAGGTAGAATCCTAGTCTCACCCACTGCGTACCTACCACGTCTGTTTAATAGAAGCGTTTTTGGCACCCATGTAATCATAGTGGGTACGAGTATACAAGTTTTATTTTCTAATTTAATCCTCTTTAGACATCTTTTTTATGTTACGTTTGTTACTGTAAAAAAAGTCTGTTTTTCCAGCTTTTTAAATCTTTTCTTTTTTGATAGTTTATGAAAAGGCTACCACGTTGTATCACCATCATTTATTACCACCATCATATATATAATAAATATATATATATATATATAGATTCTCACGCTGAAAAAGGGCTTGCTAGAACAGTTAGTCTTTGTTGGAAAAAAATATTCACTTTTGTCAATACCGTCATAGCGATTGTTTGCTAAGGACTTAAGAGTTCAAATTTATATTCAGTAAATTTACTTCAATGCTTCAAAAACGTTAATAAAAATGTAATGTATGTAAAATGTTTACAAATTTAGGGACGAATAAAAAAGAATAATGTATCTGTAGAGAATCGTAATTTGTCGAAAGTTCCAGTCAAGTCGAAGGGTTCCAACCTCCACGAAAAATTTCAGAGTTTATCGTCTTTTGCAGTACAAAGCTAGAGATAGTTCTGAGGCTTTGAGTAGATTATAAGTTTACTTGAACCAACCGGGTACAGTCTCTGTCAACTACGTTCATATAAACTTTTATATGACCTTCAATATTCTTTGTGAATGGTTTTGTACAAGTTCCCAAATGTGAAAACGAAAAACATGCGGCTTATTAGAGAAGATATGAATCTGATCCGAGTTTTCGTGAGTTCGAAACTTGTGAAGTTTCTTTGTATGTGGAAAGTTAAAGCGATTTTAATCTGACTGCCAACCTTAATCCAAGTTGATATATGCAGACTTTATTAAGTTTCTTTTCACAAACCTTCATATTTTATAAGAAAGAAAGAAATTTTATATTTATTTGCAACTATGAAATTTGACGACGCCATTCTATATAAAATATGTGTATGCCCTTAAGAGAAAAGTAGAAAATGAATATAATAAAATGGAAATCTAATACTGGAATACTTGAAAAAAAATGAGAAAAAAGCTCGTAATATGCATTTTATTTGTAATTAATAATAGCTTTCTTTTTATTTCTAAAGCAAAATAATATTTTATAAAATCAGTCTTATTTCTTAAATTAGTCAATAATTATTTCAAAATATCAACAGGACGAGGGTACAATATCCCTAAGTAACAGGGTTATTCATCCGCAATCAGAGAAAAGTGTTGACTCATTGCTTTGATTAATTGTTTTTATTCCGAACTAGGACACAAAACATTAATTACTTCAGAAAACGTCCCACGCATGCCTATATTGTATAGAGCGCCATTTTATATTGTGAGAAATACACGAACCACGGACCCAAGATATTGGACGGCGAATAATAGACTCTAATGGAGATGGGCAGGTTGATGAGACAGCCCAAATGGAATTTTGATCACGATGTGAAAATATAGTTAAGTGACAGGTCATCTGTAAAGAAAGTCAGCATAAATATATAAAAAATATTTAAATGAATAACTAGTACATTGTTTTTTAAAGATTAAATTTTATAAAATTCTATACATCTTGACGAGCATCCCTATTTTGAAATAAACATCATGATGAGATAAAAATGTGGAATCGTGCCATGCTGATATCTTATTAACAGTCTTACTACTACCTCAGTTTCGGTTCTGAGACGATAGCTACTTACTACTTAATTTATGTCGTAATAACAACTGTTGCCGGATCCCTCCTATCTCAGGCACAGAATGGCACACCGTGTGGTTTTAGTCGGTTCGATTCGGACATATCATCCCGCCGTAAACCCCGGTGGGGTGACGGCCCGAGAGTGCTTCCACACGAAAAAAATCTTACAACCTTAGATCAACTACATATCTGATACAATAGTCTAATCCAAATTAGACAGTGCCTGTGCTATGGTAATTACACTGCTGATTGCAACTTAGATGGTATGATATACTTAATGTTTCCAAATATATAAACAATGTTACGATTGTACGTCACAGAATCATTCGTCGTAGATGGGAATCGAACACATGACGTTAGACCTCTAGACCTTTGACCACTAGACCAACAGGATCATCAACATGTATTAAGAATTAAATAAGATTAATTAATGTATTTGGAAGATGGTAAACTACATTGCAAAACCAATCAATCTTCAATTAAAGGTTCTGACCTAACTAGTTCGAGTTACGGTTCACATCACATCACAACAACAACCCTTAACAGGCCACTGCTGGACATAGATATCTTCTTCGCAAAGAGGTTTTAGTCTTCTATACTACACTGGTCAGAAGATTATGGATAGACTTTGTTTAAGTTTTCCTTGCCTAGGAAGTGATGTTGCTCTGTAGAGCTTACCCCTTACTCACCTCATGCCACACACACGAGATGAATAGGATTGGCTACTCTCGGTATTAATCCATACAGAGAATACGTATTTTTCTATGTACGCGTAATTAAATATTTATTTTGGACATTTAAAACCAACATCGTCTCGTTTTAAACTAATCAGAGCTTATGCTCTGATAAATAGACTGACTGATAGAATACATATATACATACATATGTATATATATTTGTAAATACATACATATTATACATAGAAAACATCCAAACTTCGAAACAAATATTTGCAGATCACACAAACATCCGGCCCGACCCGGGAATCATACCCGAGACCTCAAGCATAGCAGTCGCATTCATTACCGCTGCACCAGCCAGGCGTAGAAACATATGTCTATTATTTTTTAATATAATACAACAATTTAAAAGGTATACTTCTGTGGCGGCTACTACATTACAGCACAAACGAAAATATATAACAGCGCCATCTAGCGAGGATACATCTAACTACGAAATATGAACGAAACGTATGAATATAATGAACTGTGATGCAGCTACTAATCCTGTATCGCGATATAGAGATTTGCGTGGCAATTGGCATATATACAACATCCCAACATCAACTGTTGGGCCGTGGCCCGTCAGGCATGATTAGCTCGCCTGGTCGGAGGATCCTCCCTTTGTGTCGCAGGGACATATGACACACGTCCCTCCACACTTCAACACAAGTACCATACCGTTCACCTAATTAACTAAGTTAATGTCTTTGTTAAATGTGTTTTAGTTGATCATTTATAACTAGCGATTTATTAGCATATTGTGTAAGAGTCTTCTACAGTCTAATTTATGCCTTTGGAGTAAGTCCCCAGTTCCCAAGCCTTTTATAATGTGAAGACTTTCTTTCTAACAGCTTTTTTCGGTACAAGTAAATATCAGTTTCAGTATCTAACTTAATAATTGACTCCACGGTTGGCCTAGTGGTTTAAACGGTCGCCACACCGCTCTCTACTGCGCCGAGTGTGGTGGGTTGAAATCCTACATGGGACAACACTTTGTGTGATCCAGAAATTTTTGTTCTGAGTCTGGGTGTTCCTTGTGTCCGTTTCTTATATGTTTATAAATTCCCCCATGGACAGGATTTATTCCTAGTGCGGGTGTTAGCGTTTTTTTTTTAAAAAAGATTATAATCTTAACTAATATTATTAAAAAGTGGAAGTGTGTATCTTTGTTAGTACGCTACTGACCTGCTCCGTAATGGATAATCATGAAATTTTTTAGGGTATAAAAAGGATACAGAGTACATAATACAATGGGAATAGTTATTTTTTATAGAATCAAATGAACTATCAAGAGTAAATCGCGAGAATCCGTGGGTAGAACCAGAAAATATACTGCGTAAGTTTAACGCAAAAAGCACCATAAAATCAACGATCATAGAAATAAACCCTTAATGTTCCACATGAGTGATGCCGGTGAGAAGTAAAAAAGTGACATAGAAAGATTGTGGTACACAGTGGTGTCAATTACCAAACGACCTCTGTCCGAAAATATTGCTTTAATCCGTGTCATGTGTCCTCTTTTTGTGTGTAAAATGAACTTTATGACTCGGTCAAATATGACACAAAAAAATTACAAAAGAAATGTTGTACTTATTTTTTAGAGTTTTCTTCAAATGAAGTACAAATTTCAGTCCTTTATATTTCTTGGTGGTTGAAATTTAAATTATCACATTAAGTTTTTGGAGCGAAAAATTAGAGTGAATATCCATTCACTCTAATTTTAAACCAGCAATATATGAAAAAATAATAATTAATATTAACCACAATATATAGGGTATCAAAAGATTGAAGAATGTACGAAAATACTCGAAAATTGGTTTACAAATAATACAACAATTAAAAAGTAAGTTGATGCTTTATATCGATTTACAGGAGAATTCTTTGATGTTAACTTTATTGTAGGTAGATAACAGAAAACATTTTTTTTAAAATAATAGAAGAAAAAAATCTTAACTCGAAAATTGGTACACCAACAACAATCAGATAAAACGAAAAGAAAATATTTCCTCTGTTTTTCTTTGTGCTACAGGGATACAATCTTGCTTCATAATGCGCTCTGTATAATCTTAACCCATTATTTTTAATATGTTGACATTTCATACGTATTTATAATCTGGGGAGCTTTGTCTCGTGGTTACAATACAAAAATATTTTTAATTGTTTCACTTGTAGCAATAATACATTGATGCTATACCTGCATTTTATACGTTGATTAAATATTCATATTTATACTTTATTTTTTTTTCGTGTGGGAAATCCCCACGGATACCATCGACAGGTGGTTATGTCGGACTCGAACCGATCAATAACCGCATGCCGTCTCGGGTACCAGTAGCCGGGGAACCAGGTGCACCCTAGTAAGGAAATCTCTGAAACTCCGACGTACCTCGGGCCACCTACGGCTGATTACCCCTTCCCGTGTGAGAACCTCGTGGTTGCTTTACTGCCCCTAAAAGGGTTCGTGCAGTCCGTAGCGGTCGCACCACCGCCCCGACTTGTTTCTGCCAGGGTTAATTAATCGATTCTGTTATAGATTTTACTGGTTCTTAAAACAAGGACTTTCAAATATCCAAAGTTTTTAGATGTACCAACATTTAATTATTTATCTATTTATATTATAATTTTACACGTAATGTTTATAAAAGCAGGTTTATAAAGAAAAAAAACTGAGCCTAGATATTAATATGCTGTTTATGATGTTCACTTGAATTTAGCTAAAACATTATTTTCTTGATAGATGCATTACTTTGAAACATATAGAGTGTTAAAATCAATACTTTTCCTTACCTACACGGACATGATAGAACGCTAAGAAAGTGACACCACGCGCTTTCCGTCTTTGACGGCAGCCCTGGGGACATAGAGCACGGCGTATATATTTCTGCTATGCTCAAATTTCCTGCGTGTTTTGTATGTAAAATTTTACAGATTACAGTTTAGTAACACATGAGTTAAATTGGATGAGTTTAATCTAACTAAAACTAAATTTAAATAACTAAATGTTACTTCAAGCGTGCTTTACGGTCTTTAAGCGTGCTTTAAGCCTGAGTCCTAAAAACCATCAAATCTTGATTGTTATCAGCAGTAAGCGAACTTTTAGCTGTCATATATAGTATCAATTTTATTATATTACTTAAAAATTAATCATATAAGTTTTTTTACTAAAACCTTTCAAAGTGAGCTAAATCTAAAAACTACTCTTATCAAACCAGGCTTAGTTACTCTAGACTAAGTACAAAAATTTACGTAAATATAAGGTACTATGCATTCAACCATATTTAAATGAGTTAATTAAGGATTTATTTATAGGTTACGATGTTGCATATTTTAAAATATACTAATTTCTGAATTCGGATTGTCTCTATTTGGCAAGTGTTCTTGGCTACTCCATATATATGCCCTAGGCCATCTGGCAAAGCTCTTAATGACATTTTCTTCGACCCCATAGTCGAAAGTGTCCTATTTGCTTGCTTGTAGTCACTTGTAACAGGATATATCTATGACTAATTAAGATTGTTAAGCCAACCTACTACCGTTAATATAGTAATTCTAACTTATGTAGAAAATAGAGAAGACAATTCGACATACATTAGTATTTCTGTATAATCTTTGTATTGGTACTTATAGGTATTTTAACCCTCCTAATACTTGAGTTTCTTCAGACTGATGATCAGTTTTGTTAAAAGTGTTTTTTTTTAGTTAAGACATATATGAATTTTATACAAGACATATAACAGCACAAAAACGTTATACATTATTTTTTATATATAGGTAGGTAAATTAGTATCAAAAGTAATAGCGATGAAATATTTGTAATCTTCAAAGAAATAGAACACTTAGAAAATCTTTTTTCGAATTTCTCTAAAACCAATCTAGTAAGAAATTAAGTCTAGCAAACTCAGGTAAGAAGAAATCGCCTTTTAAATGGCAAAAGACGCTGAATCATTGTGACGAAGATAGCCCCTTAAAGGGATGCCCCTTACTAGAAGATAAATTACTCCGGTTAACGACACGTGCCTAGTTTGTGACTGATGACATTCTATAGCTAATGGATACCTTTTAACGTTGATGTTTGTTTATTTGGTTATGAATTGCTTTTAAATAATACTACTTTACTCAAACGTCACAATGTCTGCAGGAAGGTCGACTATTCCAATATTTAAATTTTTACACCGTGCATAATGCTATCACAGCTTTTCTTTTTTAGTTTATTTCAAACTGCACGACATTAGGATAGTTTCTGTTTGCCACTTGATTAACTACAGTATCTTTAATAACGCTCAAAACTAGGGTTCACATGTTTCCGATTGTAGTGACCGTCTAGGAGAAGGGTAATTTTGGGCGCAGCAGTTACTTAATTGAAATGTGTATTAAAAAATTGTTACTTTTTATAAATGTAATCACAAAATGTTGTATCATGTTTCTATCAAAGAAGTAAGAAAACTCGAAGTAAAATATGCAATGTAAAAATCAATTTGATACAATGTGTCTGAATCTAAGAATTCGATATTCGATGGTGAATAAATCAGAAAAATCTAAGAATATATGTGAAAATCAAATGACAAGCGCTTCGCAATTGTTTGGATCGAATCGAACCTTCCTTCTTTAAGTCAATGATTGAGACCTGTTCCAAATATTTTCTACTGATGCTATTGTTGTTGTTGTTTTCTATTACGAGTGACAAAATTAGCAATATTTTAGTACATAGTGTTCACATATTTTAGTGTAGTACCTTTATCCGACTCACTAAGGTATTTCCTTAGAAATAAAAACAATTTCAGAATGTGGATTACATCCACAAAGTAAACAAACTATCATATCCTTGCTTTCGTGTATTTCCAGAACGTTTATTCTTAAAGTTGGCAGAAATATAGTTCCGAAGAGTGCTGATAGAAGATAGGTCGGTCAACAATATAGATTAAATAGTAAAAAAATATTATTCCTATCTCAAACTTTTTATTTTCTTACCTAAATCAATACTGACGAAATGGAAATGCCGAACTTTGTGGTTAGGATAAATGTTTATGTTTCAGACTTCATAACTTTTTACTATACTAAAATAATATTTGTTGTTTAATTGTGAAAGGGTGTTTACTACACAATAGAGAATTTGTAACTGTTTTTCAAGAGTACCCATAAACTAGAAATTCTAGCAACTTCAATAGTTTATGGAGTCGTCGGCACTCACAGTCACACAGCTTTGTTGTTGTTCCCTAACAATTATTTTTCCTTTACAAAAAAAGACAGATTACCAGAACACATGAATAAGCCATCAGTAAAGTAATATTCTTCTGTACAAACAGTATATTTTACTTTGCTTGTAATGAACCCACGAAATATGTAAGTGTAGCACTATTTAAAAACTAATTAGTTTATGTTAACTATGAAACTAAAAACAAGCGAAGACGTTTTCGTTTTTAATTGGAATATGAATATCTTTTAAATATCGAAAAACGTGTTTTTCTTCAACTGACAGACAACTTTCGAATAATGTTTATAAATACATAACATATTAAACATTGATTATGTGCTCTGCAGACGTCGGAGTCCAAAATCTCCAGCTGACTTAGAATTGATCCTTACCAAAATAAATGTAATAGGTATTGAAAGAGGTTACCAAGATCGAATACGATTCGGATAGAGGTTAAAGCAATTCTTTGGAACTGAAGTAGTGTCGAATTTTCGAAATGCCTCACTTTCTTAGGAACGCTAAATACAAGTTTATTCTTGATATTCTTTTCATATTTAACATGAGATATATATTTTCCAGAACATTCAAGTGAAATTTTTGTACAATTCTTCAGCCTAAGATTTTTTTTTTGTTACTAACTTTATTTAAGCCTCATTCCGGAAGTAATAAAGACATTTTATGTTTATTGTTGTCAGTGCTTGTGATTCATATTACTTTTATTTAAATCCGTTACAGGATTTTATGATGTTCAAATTTGAAGAAAATTTTTGGACACTATAGAGAGTTTTTTTCATCAAACCCATACCTGTGGTATATTTTTGGAGAGGTCTTTAAACATGATATTGATGTTTCCAATATCATTTTTTTCTAAACTGAATAGTTTGCGCGAGAGACACTTCCAGTAGTAAAATGTGTCCTCCCCTCCCCCCTGTAACTTCTAAACTAAGAGAATGATAAAACTAAAAAAAATAAATGATATATAATACATTACAATGTAAACTTCTACTGGAAATTAGTTTGGATGAGATCTGGTAAGTAGTTTTTTTTAATATGTCATAAATCGTTGTTACGGAACCCTTCATGGGCGAGTCCGACTCGCCCTTGGTTACTTTTTTTTTTTAGCGTAATTCAAGTTGCTCAGAATATTATTCGTTTATGATTAGATCATTGAATGAAAATGCTGAATAAATAATATCGTACAATCTTTGATACTTTCAATTAGTACCTGCAGTTAGGTGCAGAACTGAGTCAATGTTTCGCGATTATTTGATTACATGAAATAAGTCCATATTTAATAAAAATGTTTAAAGAATTTTATCCCATAAGTTAAATCTATATTCCTCAAGTTAATAGTTCAAATGGATATTATCCAGTTACTGCGTTTTAAAACGTTGAGGTATTTGAATGTGATAGACTCACTTTTGCATCGTGTTTGTTACTGACTCTGCGTTCAAGTATGAACATGTTTAAACTTGTCAGGATTAGTAGAGAAAGACAATTTCGCTTTGTTTATTACTCAGTGTAATTTTATTTCGCAAAGGGAACGTTTCGTACGCTTTATTGAAATCATGAAACCGACATCGAAGTCCATTATAGAATCTGCTAAAGAGTTACTCAAAAGTGGAAAATCGACAAGATTTATCGCTCAAGAGTTAAACGTGAGTCAATCAACAGTACAGAGAATAAGAGCAAAGTGTAAATTTCCTGTGTCAAGTAACGTTGGTGGTCGTGTTAAAAAGTTATCTGACAGAGACGTAAGAAAACTTATTCACTACTTAAGATCTAATGAAGCGTCTTCAGCATCAGAAGCGGTGGCAATTTTAAGACAAGACACTGGCACGTCAGTGACTAAGTGGACTGTTCGTCGGGTATTAAAAAATGTAGGTATGCGAGCTGTAGAGAAGAAAAAGAAACCTCTCCTAACTAAAAAGAATATTAGAGCAAGAAAAGAATTTGCAAAACAATACATTAACTGGACTGAAAGTGACTGGATGAGGGTTATTTGGTCCGATAAGACCAAAATTAATAGACACAGCACAGACGGGTGAAAATGATCTTGGAAGAAAGAAGGGGAACCATTATAAGCAAAGGATTTTATACAAACGGTGAAACATGGTGGAGGTAATATCAAACTTAGGGAATGTCTGACAGCTTTTGGTGTGGGACCAATTCACAAAATCGATGGAAATATGGATGGTAGAATGTATCTCAGCATTCTTAAGATACATCTGATGGATGCTGTAGAAAATATGCCATATCCTGTAAATAAAGTAATATTTCAACAGGATAACGACCCCAAGCACACGTCAAAAATAGTAAAAAAATGGCTTGATAAGCAAGTGTTTCAAGTCCTTCCGTGGCCTTCTCAGAATCCTGATATCAACCCTATAGAGAATTTGTGGGCATATTTGAAAAGCATGCTTTTAAATGAATATAGCGCACCACCATCGAACTTGAACATTCTGTGGGAACGAGTACAAGAACAGTGGTACAGAATTCCACCCGAGTACTGTGAAAAATTTGTAAAAAGTTCGGTAAATAAATAGGTTGCATGCGGTTGAAAAAGCAAAAGTTCTTTCGACCAAATATTAAAGATATGTTTTCATTATATTTTATAACTGGTGCAAAGGTGAACCAATTGTAATTGTGATGATTATTCACCAAAATAAGATTTAAACTCATAAGATTTCTTTAGTTAACCTTTCAAGAAATAAAGTTTTTAAATATTACAATACATTTTTTATTTAGTAATTAATACCAATTTCATACAGATATTTTTAAAAAATTGTAAAGTACTGACTTAGTTCTGCACCTAACTGTATGTCTATCTAGGGAAGATCCCACAGTTGAGACGATGAAAGATAAAATCGTGATATTGTGGCGACGGAAAAATGTACAAATATTTAACAAAATAATATCACTCAACCAACGATTTGTTTTCGTATTTAACTCAAAGTCTGTGTGAAACTATTTGATTCTATAAACCTAAAAGAGCTAATGAAAACCTATGAAGTTACTAATTAGTTTCAGATTTGAATATTATATTGCTAATATAATTATCAGAAACATGAAATTCAACCCGCAAAATTACTGAAAGTATTAATTTAATCAAATGTGCTAGATTCGTGTAAATGTACAGATAAACCCTAAGTTTTCAACTACATGTAATTAGTAACGTTAAGGCATGTAATATCTGTGAAATTTTATCGAAATAACTTGGTTCATTTGATACAAATGACTGGTACTCAAAATAGAAGTATGTGATGTTACTACGACTTTACGCAGTATAGGTAACTTTTAACTGTTAGTTGTAGAAAATATTAGTTTCTTGCCTAAATTTACAATCAGTGATATCAAATAAGTTTGTTTTTTTTGTGAAATTAAACTTTGGAAGAGTATCTTTACAAATAGTATTTTCTTTTTTATTGCTATTTAGGTTTAGGTATTTTTTTCAAAACCGTATGAAACTTATTGCCTTTATGTTATGTAAGGGCAAGAAATTCAGTGATTTTTTTAAGATACTTATTCTATTTATATTACACTAAAGACACATAGAAAATCCTTAATTTTTTGTTTTGTGACATTTTTAAGCAAATATTAAAAATTGGGCATAACTCACTGACAAGTTGTCTAAAGTGAATTGTCTCACTTTTAAGCCACTTAGAAACATTGAATACTTTAATTTCTTTCTCTATTTCTCACTAACGATCAACCTACGAGTTACACGCGTAATTAGTGGTATTTCTGGAAAAGGTATATTTTTCTTAAGACAGATTATTTCTTTATTACTGGATTATTATAAACCAATTAATCGAATTTGACGGATCCACGGAAGGACATCTTTGAAAAATTTCATTGAAATTTTGCAGGCACTAAATTCTCTTTGACGTAATAATCCTGGCCTTGACGTTCTGTTAAACGAGATATTTCATGAATTATAGATTGAATTTAGAATAGACTTTATTTAATCCAGTCTAGCACTGGATTAAATAAAGTTCGGGAATTGATCGTGAAAGCCTAGAAGGTAATATATAAAAATGTTCCATTTTATCGCATAACTTTTCTATTACTAAGAAAATATTGATAAATTAATTTAAATTTTTACGTAAATCTAAACAAATATTACAATATTGTGTTGACTGAAATCTGGGTCTCGCGGGGATACTGTTTATATTAAGAAGTATTTTCTTTCACATATGATCTCTTCGAATTTTTAAATGTTTTAATTTTACAAACTAATTTTAAAATATGTGAAGAGTATTAAGTACTTTATATAGGATTTGTGAATTTACTTGAAAAAATCAATCAATCATATATATTCATATAATGAAAATGACAAAGACCTTCACAATAACGTCTTCACAGATGATGACTATCAAGTCACTGGTAAGCAACAAAAGAACTAAAGAGTGTTAAAGGAAAATGAAAGAAATTAATAGTGTGATGTTGTACTAAGTGTACTCACTGTGAAGGTCACGGTTCGTCGTAGTTAGTGTACGGCAGTGAAAGCCATTCTGTTAGGTCCGAGAGGACTACTTTAGAGTTATGTGAAGTCACACACTTCGAATGAGACGCGTGAACACGTTTCAAATGAATTTTATCCTAGATATATCATAATTTCCTTCCATTTCTGAACCTACATCCGTAACAATTTGTTACTATTCCAGTAACAAAATTGATAGTCTTAATTATTGTTTAATACTGTCTCGTAGTGCAAGTAAAAAATGATTTTGAATCGTCGTAATTATAATTACTATATAACTAACTAATATTGATATAAATTAATTATTTTACAAATTGTATAATTATTATAAGTTTTTTTTGTTAGATAATGATGGTGATGATGAAGGTTGATATTATTTGAATTCATTAAAAGAAACAATGATATCTAACTTAAGAGAACAGATATTCTCTAAGTACTCAGGCAATAATGATTCGTAAAGCAATTTTCAGTATTCGAATTTACGTGACTGCACCAAAAAGAAAAATATTTTTAGGGTTTATATATACTTATTAGGTTAGTTTTTGATTTTTTATGACAAATATAGTAATACAATGTATTTAGACGCTAATAATGACAGGATATTCAAATATGCTTACTGAATAGCGACGTTTAGTATGCTTAACTCAAGTCAAAATTGTCTTCAGCTGAGCATATGCTTATACTGGATTAGGTAATGATTCCTACTACAGTATTTTATTATCTATTATTTATGCCCATTTGTATGAAGTCTTATATATATAAAAATTTCGTGTCACGATGTATGTCGACAATAAACTCCGAAACTACTGAACCGATTCCAATCAAATTTCACATGTACTCGTAATTTGATCTAACTTACGGGATAGGACAGTTTTTATCTCAATTATTTGCGTATGAACAAATTAAATGTATAAATTAAATGTTTATTAAGCAAGTGTTCATTTACTGTTTAGTTTTATGAATTTCTCATAGATGACGGTGTAAGTTAATTCGTCGACAAAATTCTTTAACATCGTTCGAAATCTAGGATGCAAATACACACAATAGATGGTGCTGTGTTCTGTTTCTTAGAATACAAAGTTTATTCCTTTATTTCAGCTGATATTTATTTATGTTCACGATATAACCGTGCTATTTTAATTGTTTGTGACTGGTATTTTCATAATTAAACTGTGTATTATGTTACAATATTATTACCATTGTTAACAGGAAAATTTTTGTACTACTTTTGTTGAAGAATTATTAAAGTCTTGGCTCCATCTCGATCCTTCAAGAGCCACTATTACAGACAATCGATCAATCGATTCTTCTCGAAGCATGCGCACTAGAACGTTCGGGAAACTTAATGCTTCAGACCAAATTCCACGCGAGCGTAGCCGCGGGCAAAAGCTAGTATATATATATTTATATGTTTACATGTTTAGCTGATGTAATAAAGTCTTTTTTTTTGGTTTGTTGGACAATTATTAAAAATATTTTGTGTTTAAACTTAGCGTGCTTTTACTTCAGACGGCCAACAACCTCTGTAAAAAGAAATTGTGAATTGGGAAGCCAATACGTCATTGATTAGTATTGAATGTCTCTGACCTTTTTTTAAAGAACGATGTTTGATGAATAATGATCTGAGGGAATATTATTCTACGCAACAGAGGTCGACAAAAAACAATAATTTTTGTTTCACTTTTGTGTTATCCTTAGGGGTTTTATATAGAAATCATTGCAGACTGCCCAAGACACGAATAGTTGGCGCTTTTTGGAGAAGTAATGGACGTTGACAGAATAATAATGATGAATCACTACCAAATATAGTATCTAAAAGATATAAATTTATGCTATATGGTACGATTGTATAATCTGATAACAAATGAAATCTAAAGATAGGCATTTTAATAACACGTAGCTCTGGTGTTTTTCAATAATTGTCAGTAAATTGTCATTATTTCAGATTATTGTCACTTCTTTACAAATAAAAAAGTTCCATTATTTTTTTATTAGTTTAAGAGCCACCAAAGTGACTCTATTCTATCTGATGTAAAGCATGAATACAGTCCAAAAGTTGTGATCACCATACTCATTACGAATGCAGACAACGCAGTATGCTGACCCACACTATGGCGGCCTAGTACGATGCTTTTTCATGCCTCGCTTGGGGTACGCTACGAGTAAAAGACAAGACAGTCATCATGATATTGTGTTACACACACTTACCATGACAACTGTCACCCCTACATCAATGGGCCACCGAAACACGACAGCACGGATACGCATATCGCTTTAGGTTGATCTTCTGTGGGAGAGTAGTACTGCCCCGGTCGAGCAGATCCGTTCGTGCTGAAATCAGCGTGGCTGTACTACCTACCAAAACTATCCATTGTTTAAAACCGATTTAACTTACTAAGAACCGCTTACATGGCCGATTCCAGTGCGTGATGACTGTGGATAAACAACGTAGATTTTTTTCAAAAGTGATAATCAATCAAATTATATAAAAAAACTTACTTAAAATATATAACGTTGCATATAAATGAGACTTTTTGATAAAATTTCATGATCCTTATTATATTACGTACTGAATCATAAATGTGAGTCCTGAATACCTAGCGTGCCGTTATAGGCCTATAGTTACATTAAGAAACTGTAGACACACTCTAATATTTCTAACACAGAATATTCCATTAAGACCCTTCTCACTTGTTAATAAAGGTATAAACATAAATTATAAAATCTTAATGTGTAACTAAATATATGGACCACGGCTTCCTTTTTATTTTTGGCACTACTAGATTGCTCGTTATTATTTTTAAAGGAACCCTCGGCACTCCGGATTCTGTTTATTACTGCGCAGAATTATATTATACAATATGATTGCGGTAGTTTCCCGGCCTTTTTGTTATGTCCCCTTCTTAAATGTGTTTTGTGTTAAAGGAAAAAATATTTTATTCTGTATGAAAACGAAAACAACAGTTTAGCACAGTATTTTTAATAGCACAAAGATTTGTCTAGAATAGTACGTAGTTATTACATAAAAGTCATAGTTATATTTCATGGCTGTTCCACTTGACAATTGAATAAAAATGTTTCTATGAAACGCTGTGCCAAACAACGTCTAGAATCTTTGTGTCCGTTTTAATTAAATAATAAATGTTCATCCAAATTTTGACATAAAATTAAATAGTAGTAATATGTAAAGGGTTTTAATTCTTGGCATGCTTCAACTAGAACGATCTGGTGTAATCAATATGATAGCAAGTGTAATGATTTTTCTCACAATATAAATATTCCACCAATCCTTAGAAAAATAGCAAAATTATTTCATGTAATATTAACTCATTATTATAAAATAGTAAATAGTAGAAATATTGTATTCGACTTCAAAACAATTTATAATGTTTCAAAATATATTTCCAGAATCTGTGCACGTAATATACAAATCCGCAGCTTAGCGGCGGTGCCAAGATTTCATGAGAAGCATTTTATGAAAAAATAATTGAAAATGGAAAAGAAACGAAATCCAATTACCCAAGGATAAATGTACAGAACGATGGACATCAATCGTGCTCAATCACTACGCCTGTGGAGGAAATAATTTGTTGATGAGTTTGAAAATTTTACTGTTGTCTTAAGATTCATATTTGTTTTACAATTTTTTTTTGTATGTCTTTCATTGTCCCATGTGGGGTTTGAAGCCTCAACACTCAGCGCAGTAGAGGGCGGTGTGGCGACTGCTTAAACCACTAAGCCAACCGTGCAGTAAGGTCCCCAGTTTTGCTCCCACGTAATATATGGTCCGTAATAGGAACTCCGTGTGGTAACGGATTAAGAATACAGAGTGCCACCACCCCTATTCATTCCATAGGTGTCGTAAAAGACGACTAAGGGAGCAAATTACACAAGAACAACATTAACACAAATAGAAGGAAATATTTGAAACAAACCTTGTACCAATCGTGGTGAAGTAGGCCGAAATCTCTTATTAAAGGAGAAGCCTATGACCAGCGGTGGACTGTTAAAGGTTGTTGATGATGATAATGATGAAGAGATGGGTATTGCCACTAATTTGTACGTTTTGTTTGCCAGAGCCTCGTCCATCGGTCAGCAGATGCACCATTTGCAGGTGAAGTTGACTTGGGACCCTAAGTTGATGAGAATCCTATGTACCTTATACATATATTAATATTAGTAGGCCAAATTAAAACAAGAATGTTTATGTCTTATAACAAAGAGTACAAGGCATGGTCCAATATCTTAAGGTGATTGACGACTTCTTACAAAATTACTTATTCCAATCTGAATACTGGCAAACAAACCAAATTTCGTTTTAATCTTGTTTGCACTGCGTGAAGCCGAAGTTATCTGAAAACGTGCCGAAAATGTTTATATCATTTGTTCTTGCTATTATTAACTTTAGTTTGAACCACCATTGACAAATAAATGAAAAGAGCATTGATAGGGCAAATCTTGAGATGTAAAGAAAATTAAAAAAAAAAAAATCAAGAACCTTTGAATCTCCTTTAATGTTTTTAACCCCTTTTTAACTATTAATTTTGTCAATGAAGTATAATATATAATTTAATATTTATACTATGCTGTCTCGTGTATCGTTAGGAGCACATTCGAGTATATCATACACCATATTTGTACAATCTTATCATGATAATAAGCTGTGTTCGTCATCACATAACTCCCTTTTTAGAAATGAAATATTTACTTACGGTAAATTTTAATAAAATCAACTTTGAAAATAACCAGTTTATCCAATAAAATATATTAAAATTAGACATAACATATAAATTCTAAAACATTAGCATCTGAATCTAAATTTAAAACTAACTAAACTAAACTAATTACAAATCAAAATCTCGTTTGTAGTTTTTTTTCGTGTGTCGGTTATGGATAATATTTTTTTCTTACGTATTTTCTTAGCGTATTTTTTCTTATGATATTTATAAACATATTAAAACAAAATATAATAGAATTTTGGAAATTCTTTGTTCTTGAAGTCATTGTTCCTTATTATGAAAATATATCAGAAGAAAAATATTTAAATTATCATTATTTACAGTGTCAACTACAACATTGTAATGAGCATGGAAATAAATAATCCGGAGTAAACCAGTTTCTGTAAACAACTTTTGCTATAATTTACAAATTTTAACGTAAATTAGGTATAAATTTCACTGTCCGGTGCTGTGAAATGAAACTGGTATTAATTTAATGAATAATCAAGTTTTTGGGAGTGGTTAACTTTATTAACATTATGAACACTTCGAAATTACTGTCTAAATGAGAAACATTGAAATGAGAGCTGTGCCTCTTCTTTAGGAAGATTAAGTTTGGAAATGAAATTAATACTTAGTAAGCTTCAAAGTTTAATAATGACCATAGTTTAAGTTAGACACGCACTTTTAGCTTTGATCAAGTCGAAAATGTTTTACATTCTATAGCATTTGTATTTTCAGTAATAGTACATTCAACGTCTTTTTTATAGAGGATAGGTATGTCGACGTTTAAGTTTTTAAAATAACATGAAAGTATATACGGTACTTAAAAAAAAATCATTTCTTTTCTCATCCGTCTGTCTGTTTGTTTCTGCCAACCAATTTCTGCAATGGTTGGACTACTTTTGACGGGAGTTTCACTGACAGATGCCTGATGTTATAAAAAGTAATAAGGTTACACAAAAACAAAATTAAAACTAATGAAGTAGTGAGCAAAATTCAATTCAAAAACAACAATAACAGCGGGTAATACCGACTAGCGTATTATAAAGAGCAACAGGGTATTCTATTGAGACCATTTCATGTATAGTTGTAAAGTCCCCAGGGCACAGGAATATTCCTAGTGCTTGAGTTGTCTTTATAAGCAAAAATAAAACTAACATAAAATATTAATTTGCATGCACACTTATTATTTTTACAAGTACTAAAGAAAATGTTGTTGAAATGACATTTTCACTTGTCGTGTTCTCTATACATTGTCACTACAAATATTTCAAGCTACATTTACCCTTTTACTTATCTAAATACATACGGATTTGATGCTAATGGTAGAGTGTATTTAGAATCGGGAGCACCCACAGGGGTTTTATCACTAAATAGGTCTGACTTCCGCCCTGTTCCATTTTCCAAAAGGGCTTAATCTCCGTTATTTACCACAAAACAGCCTATTTATACTGTGACTTGTACTGGATTAGTCCTTCGACAGACAGGACTTATACAAAATGAACGCGATTTAGTGCAAATTTATGTCTCCCTTCAATGATTAAGTGATAAATGCGACGGTGTTGTGCTGTAGCGAATAATTGTTACAATGGAATTATGGTATTTGAGCTAAGTTATATAATCGCTTCAGTTTATAGAATAGTATAATAAAACACACAATTTTAGCACAAGGTTTGCCTGGTGGAAAATGACTGTCATCGTTCATAAACGCCTGAGGCTCCGGAATAACAAACGTGTTTCCGAACTTTGAGAAAATAAAACGTTTTCTTGAGCGTTTGGAGGTCGTATCGGTTCTAAAATAACGAAAATGATAATATTTTCTAAATGTAAATATTTTATACGCATCGCACTGACTCTGAAATTTCATTTGTTTCGTATCACAAAAGATGCGTGTAGCTGTCCTATTAAGTCATTCAAGCTTCAACAATGATTATAGTTAAGGTCTACCTACTGTCTGCTTAAAAAGTTACATCCAGGGAACTCGTATGGACATGTGGTGCCCACAGACAAGCTAAATGTAGTGAAATACGTTTTATTTTACGGGTATGTTGTAGAAGTTATCGGATTTAAGAGTAGACGACGTCGAAAAAAAGATGGATAAGCTACGTAAAAGGAAATATGGATGCGTAAAGAGAAATGTAGTAGGCAATGAACTGACGAGTGACAGGGTCGAGAGAAAGAATAAAACTTATTGCGTCGACCCCTAATAAATTTAGTAAAAGGGTAAGATGAAATGGAAAAGAAAACTTTAAACAAACCCATCTGGCCAGCGTGTCCTAGTAGACTAAAATTTCTTTTTAAAGAGACGCCTATATCTAGCAGTGGGCTCTCACCACCTGTTCATGATGACAATAATGATGAAGTTGATGATCCAATCAATATATTCTCGTTACAATAATAGATATGCAATCTATGTTAAAAATGCTAGGGATTAACATTAAACAGGCTTACGAACGCAAATTGTGAACGACTATTTTTTTTCTTTCGATTGATATCATAAGCTTTTTGACTTAAAAAAATAAATACAAACTTACGCGTAACAATTTTACTATATTTTGGTTACCATTTCGAAAAGTTGTATTCTGATATAAAAATTTAAGGAACTTTTCGAGGAGAGTCACTTTTTCCAAATACACGCCCAATTGTTTGCGTATATTACCCTCAAGTTCGGCCAAACCGTGCTCTCTTTAAGGGTGCCGACACTCCAGTCGTCCTGAAATAATACAGTACTAATAGACAAAGTGTTTTCATTTTTTCATTATTTGCTTTTCTATAAAGAAAAAACAATTAATGGCCCTTGAAACGAGTAATTGTTGAAATGTTGCCAAGGCTGTTAACCTCTATGGGTTTTAATTGTTAAAATAAAAATAATTTCAATTAATATTCTTTACAAATCATGGAAGCCATGCACTACAAAGCATGAAAGGTCAGATTTGGACAATATTTATCAAATGCGATTGAAGGTAACACTCATAGAACTTGAAACAGACATTCTTAACCAAGATCAATAGCAACGACTAAGTTCTAACAAAAAGCAGCTATTTTTTTAGCAAAGTCTGTTCATTGTTTTGTTTTTGAAAAAAGTCCTGCACTTTTCACGTTTCTTTTATCGTGTAGAAGACTTTCGTCCTTCTTTAGAGACTTTTCTTACACTAGGAATATATCCTGTGTTGTAGGTGAATTTTTAAACATACATGAAATGAATTTAAAGAACACTTAAATTCAGAACAATTTGTAAATACAGAAATACAAAGTGTAGGCCCATTTGGGAAACAAACCCACAAAAAGGTGACCACTTAACCCATCAGTGCAAACACCGCCTAACCAGATCCAAAGGGTGAGCTGCGGGAGTCGGTAAACTTCCTAAGGTAAGGTAAACTTCTATGGCCAGTAGCGGCATGTGAAACGCTGTACTATATGTATATATGAATACGTATATATAGTTCTCATATATAAACACGAAAAAAAGCAATATTTACTTTCTTTAGTAAATCTCAATACTCCAAGAGCCTTACAAACAAGTCGTGCGCTGTTTTCAAAATTATAGGGAATGTTCGAAGGATGACGTATAATGCGTTTCACGGTTCCAGCCGCAGTAATCATTTTGCTCGGCAAGTGGAATGGTTGTTTTAACCGAAATAGAAAGTAAATTTTATTTTTTATAAATAATAATAAAATATATGTTTATATAATAATTTCTATATCAGATAATCAGAGAACCCAGCTTAGATAGCACGAAATTCAACCCTGTCAAAGTAGGTTTGCTTACAATTTCAGCTTCTATGGGCTAATCCAGATGAACTGGTTACTATACAATAGTCATATCTACTGCCTGCACGGGTTGTGTGGTAATTTAAGTGGTTACCTCACTCCTTCCTACTGTTCTGAGTGTGGGTGTCATTTATTTTATGTCATTATTGTGTCTAAGTCTCCAGCAACACATTCTTATTGCTGCAGTCATCTTTTAAAAATGTGTTATAAAAACTGGTCGTGGTTGAACTGCCTGGACTGAGTGTGGTTGATTTAATCAACTTCGCGTGGTACCTAATATGTTAACGATGAACTATTATAAAATGTTTTCGTTACTCCATCTCTGGTTTGAAGTAACAGTTGCCTAATTAACCTATCCATGGTCATCTTAGACCATGTGGATGAATAATTTATTATATTATGTATAGTTAAATTTCTTTTTTCATCACAAAATACATTATTTAACAAAGTACTAATTTTTAAATACATTACCTGCGACTTGTTTGTTTTGTATTTGTAATGAAATTTATTATGACTATCTAAATGAATATGAATGTGTTAGTTAGTAAGAACTTTGCAGCAGAGGTTTTAATTAGTTCATTATAACAATAACAAAATGAAAATAGTTATGAAATCTGTTGGCTGACCAGTTGGTATAGCGGTTAGTGGTCCTGACTCAACTGATGAACACGATCATTGGTTCTGTATCAATAAATTCATCTATATTATATTTATAAAAGATATATATAAATATGTTTATCAGCAGTCTGGTTACCGCGATATACGCTCTGATTAATTTACAATCAAAATCCATAAACGAGATTTGTGTATGTAAAAACATATATGCATTAAAAAGGTAATATCTTACCGTGATACGGACTTTAATACCGTACATAGTGGTTCTGTTTCACAACTCTTGCTAAATATGAGTATTTAGGACTGCAAATCTGCCACCTAAGTACTCAAGAATAATTGTTTCACGTAGTCCACGCCATGTTCATTGATTGAACCAACGGTAGTGACCTTCAAAGGCCCTTCTTTAAATATAGACTGTGACATTTGAAGAACTCAAATTCCAATTTTTAACAAAGCACTTCCACTAAATTCCATCTTACTGATTTGATTGATAAGTTTGAAATGTGAACTGATCTAACAGTTATTAATTTCGTGATTTTCAAACCTGAATATTCTGAATTCATCTTTGTCGAATATATTCTTAGAAATAAAGCAATAATTTAGTGCTATTTAGTTTTGTATTTTTTACGTTTCACAATATGTGCGAATCTTAATGTTTTTTTTTAAAAAAAGCAAATTGTCTGTTGATGGTTTATGCGTTTTTATTCATTATCTCGTTTTATTGCCAACCAACAAATCAATATCATTAACACTCTTGTGAAAAAATATATTTATTCGAATTTTAATCGAAACATTTATCGTACTTTACTTTGCCAGCAGCACTATTAATACTAAACATGACTTCGAAGAATTTGACATCACTAATTTTATCTATCTCCTCCACATTTCACCAATAGACCATCAGTTAAGAAACGTGAGACGAGATTCCTTCCATTAGCAACAATTTCTTCTTCTTTGCAAGATTAGTGAGACTATTCCCTGTTTTTCATTTTGAATGAAAAAGGTTTTGTTAATACATATACATAACACATGCTTTCCATTTTCTAGAACATTTTTATTGGCTCATTGTGATATGAGTTTAATGTTCCAATATACAGGATGTTTGCAAATGGAACAAAAAGATAAGATAAGATAGGTAGGTGTTAGGTAAAATAAGGTAGGTTTATAAGGTAAGATATATTGAACAGTAAAATTCAAGTTTTACTTTATTGCATGAAATTGTGTAACATTGCCAGTGAAGATATAACTATTTTTTTTTCAAGTTTTATAACATTTTAGTTTTATATTTTGAAACATATAAACCTGTGACTGTCTCGATAGCATAGTTTTAGCGTTCGTATTACAAGTTCTGTTCAGTTCGACACTACATAGCGTTAACATTTATTTATTAACACTTTGTAGGAACGTGTGACTAGTTAAACATAAATACATTTTTTTTTGTATTCTTCGAGCACTGATCTGAAATGTAAGGTCCAATTACCACTCATCACATTGATATTTGTGTACGCTGAATTTTTAACAGATATAAGTATGTTATATACGTGTCGAGTAATGATTATAAAATAAAATCCGAGGAATAATTCAATCAATGAATAATATACATAACAAATCGTTAACTATATGAACAGCTTAACTATGTAGTCAAACATTATTCACGCTTAGGGCCGTTTCTGCCAACAGCGGTTTAACTTGTGCGTTGAACTGTGAGAACCAGGACCTTTTATAAACCTAGATTTCTAGTCAAGTATTGATTTTATGTCAGCTAAGAAGCTGATCCAGATATCATAGTATCTCTCATAAGAACATTGCTCTGTTTCATAATACGTTAAGCTAAATTGTGTATATATTATCCAACGAATTTTTTGGTTTTACATTATAATGAAAGAAATAAAATCGTATGCATCTAATGTTGCAAACTTAAGTGTATTTGTTTGGTTTCTTTTTTTAATTATGTAGCAAATATTTAGACATTATTAGCTGCAATTCATATTTGATAAATTAATTAAATTCACTACAATGTATCTTTACCGGTGGTGATAAAAAGAAATTAAAATGTGTAAAAATCGAATCAATTGTTTTAGAGACTACGTTATACTCGTATATTTACTGTCAATATAAGTATATTAACAAAAAAACTTTAGGCAACCTTTTCAGGTACGTTACTAACGAAATGTGAATAGACGTGTAAGTAGGAAATATATATTACATCTTATGACATAATACGCAGATAGTAGGGAATCATTAAAACAAATGTCACTGCGACAAAATAACTGTTCACGAGCTTGACACACTCTCATGCTTAGTAATATAAATACATGGTTATTATAACTTAGTTTATTACCTTTCTTGTACGTTTAGTAATATGTAGAATGTATTAGTTAACTAATTTTCATAACGCTTACTGTATCATTCTACTATAGACATATACTACGTATGTAAATTTAGGTAAATTGATTGCCGTAAGGTCGTCAGATGGGTCAAACCAGTCGGTTCCAATTACACGTATATGACATTGACATGACCTTAACTTACTAGAGAAATTGCTTTTATAAATTCACGTCTGAGTGACGCAGTGAGAAAATATAGATAAGCAATGCACAATCTACTCATTAACCACTATTGGTTATAGGTGTCATCTATTAAAACAGATTTCCTTTAGAAAAATGAGATCATTGACTTGTTAGCTTCCTGTTAAAATTGAACAAAAATTCATTAAAAATCCGAAGTATGTGTAACCTTATCACATATTTCGTGATGTATTTATTTACAATAATAAATTGATACAGTATAATATCTGTAAACTTAAATACGAAAAATTAAATCTAAATCAGTTGTTATATATATATATAAGTAAAGATAGTATGATATGACTTCTTCGATGGCGTAGCGGTAACGAAAACGGTTGCTGTGGTTGAGGTCTCGGGTTCGATTCCCGGGTCGTACCAAATGTTTGTATGATGTGCATGTATTTGTTTCTGAGTTTGGGTGTTTTCTATGTATGATATGCATGTATTTACAAAAAAAAGGTATATAAGTATTCTATCACTCAGTCTAGTTATAATAGTACAAGCTCTGCTTAGTTTCAAACTAGATGGTGATGTGTGTTAAATGTCCTAATTTTTTTTTAACTAAACTCTTTGATAATGATGTTCTCCTGGGTAATTTCAATCATGGTGGCCAGTCTCAATGGATACTAACCAACTACACAGGAAACATTATAGGGCATAAGTGTGTACACAAAAACACACACACACACAGTGTTTCTTCATTATCACAATCCGACGGGACAGCTGTCTGACATGATCGAGGAAAGATCAGGCACCGGATCAATCATTTTACGTGTTCTCCGAAACACGTGGTTTAAGATCTCAGCTTCCAAACTCCGAACTTTCATAGAGTATTAATCAGAAAAACTCAACAACATTTTTGTGACCCGACCTGGAAATCGACCTCGAGACCATTTGATCGGCAGTAGTATACGCTAACCGCTAACCAAACGAAGCAGATAGCATACTATTCTACACAGTACTTGACATCAAAGTTTGTCTGCAAGATCTTGAATTATGTATCTTGTGCTTCCCATCCCTTTTCAGAGACTACTCGTACATTAAGACAAACATTCTCAAAGTACTTTGTTTAATAGATTTATACATATTTTTCTTTTCTTCAATAAACACTGGTTTTATTGGAATTCTCCTACACAAACTCCCATTTGACATCGTCATATAGCGAACATTGACGCGTCACAATAACTACTCTGTCCCATTTACCTGTCTATTTACACTTATTATTTATACATATAAATAAAATTGGAGTGTCTGTTTGTAATATTAAAATAATCGCTTTATACTACATGCGTATGTAAATACATAAGATACATACACCAAAATAACACTTTTTACAATTTTTGTCTGTCTGTCTGTCTGTTTGTTCTGGTTAATCTCCGAAACGGTAGGACTGATTTGACGGGATTTTTATTGGCAGGTAACTGTTGTAATAAGATGTAACATAGGCTACTTTTATTTTAGAAAAATAAAATAATGTTGCTATGTCGAAGTACTATCCAGTACTGCGCGCAGCTCACGCGCATTCCACCTCTGCACCGTCACTTCGGGCGCCTTCCACCACTATATCATATAGGCTGCCTATCGCGCGGGCTTAGACCGCGAGCTATTGCTGACGGTCGTGTCTCATTACGACTACGTCATACGACTTCATTTTTGAATTCCACGCAGACGAAGTTGCGGGTACAGCTAGTATGTAATAAAAACGTAATACCTAGTAGAAAACTTATGAAAGTAATGATAATACAAGCTATAATGATAAATTTAAAGTACTGGTTACCAGGTTTCAAAGTAAACAAGTCGTTTACAGGTCAATATGTGACATATAAACTGAAACATACTTGCGAACTAATTCACTACAAACTAAGCTTGTATATATTCTTCATAAAAAATCTAACTTCTCCGCAGACTTGTATGTAAATAAAATTCTTTCAGAATGACTTTGTTCCCAGTTTATCTATCTGTTTACTAAGGCGTAGATTACTGTATGGGGCCTTATTTTTGAATGGCATTAATAAATCGAAGAATATACATACGTGTCTTTTTCTTTTATGTCACAACGTCAAAATCTTTAATCAATACATACTCGTATATACGTAAAAGTACTAGGTATATATCTATATAGATGTAGGCGTACAGTAAATATACTAAAATCTATATACAAACAGTTTAAATACACATCATAAAATAAACCTAAATATATAAATGTTCGAAAAATAATCACCGCCAGGCAATTTTAATAATTAAAATATTTGCGGATTAGATTTACACTTAAAACCTGCAAAAAGCTGCAGAAGTCAATTAACTACGAGTAGTATCTTGATAGTTTTGAATAAATAAATGAAACGGTATTTTTTATCGATTGTAATATTCGCTATATTCTACAAACTTATGTGTCGATTTTAGATATTAAAAAATCTATATTTGTTTGGGCACATTGCACACAGAAACGATGGCCGATGGGGCCATAAAGTTCTGGAGTAGCGACCGTGCACTAGGGAACACGGTGTTGGTAGACCCTCCACAAGGTGGTCTGATGGCCTGGTGAAGGTCACGGGAAGCTGCTGGATGTGGGCAGCACAGGACCTGTTGTTGTTGAGAACCTTGGGGGAGGCCTACGTCCAGCAGTGGACGTCTTTTGGCTGAGACGATGATGGTGATGATGATGATTTGTTTTATATAAATCTTAAATTGTTTTGCATACGATCGAAAATCTCAGAATTTCGATACGGATTGAACTCAATATAAAATCAAACATAATACAATATAAAAATAAACACGGTTAGTATAACCGCGCCAAAGATTATTTTTAAAATTTGCCACAGCGAAGTGTGATAGGACACAGGTAGTTATTTTTAAAACCTACCAACGTCGTTACTGAAAGCTAAAGCCTTAAAAGAATCACATATTTTTAGTATCTTATGTGTAGCTGCAATTTCTTTAGGCTGGATATATCTCTAGCAGAAACTGTTACTATCACCTGGTCTCCTTGATAAGGGTACAAGTAGGAAATATTGACAAAATCATTGCAAATTTTACCAGCAGCTACATCACCTAATGTTAACTCATCTGTCAACAAAGTGAGGATCAATATTTATCAGAAAAAAATATCAATTTAAGCCTATTTTTACAGTATAGGTGTTCTACGTTATTGTAAATAGTAGGTTGGACGTATCGGGCTACTAATAAACTTTATCTAATACTAATTTAAATTGAGCGTTACTAGCGAGAGGTCTAAAGTTGATGGTAAAAAAAACGGTTGATATATTTGATATATCCCTTGAGCAGTCGATATAAACTAGGCTAGTAAAAAAATCAATAGACCATGTCATAATGGTTAACAATTGTTAAATGAGTTAGTGGTTAACTAACTAAAAATTATTTTCTTGCTGTCTTTGGTATGCGAAATACTCGTAGTTACAGCTTAAATAAACTTAAATCATTTGAAACATTTATTATTAATTTTACAAAGCGGTAATTTATTTTTGAAACTTACAAAGTGCTTTCCACAAAAATTGTTTATA
The DNA here is from genome assembly GCA_949316085.1 of Hypercompe scribonia. Classification (NCBI taxonomy): domain Eukaryota; kingdom Metazoa; phylum Arthropoda; class Insecta; order Lepidoptera; family Erebidae; genus Hypercompe; species Hypercompe scribonia. The sequence goes on along the minus strand of OX438981.1, from coordinate 7,514,246 downwards.
CAACTATTAAATTTGCGAAACTAATTGCAGTAATTAATTAAATGTCAAGTACACATTTTATCTACAGGTTACTGGTTGATATTATAGATATTAATAACAACTAGCTGTATCAATAATAGAATATAGATTAAAAATTAGATAAAATTTGATACAATCGATACTGTAATTACTCACGGTGTGACGGGTGACGGACAGCATTACACTGCCACGATGACTGTCATGCCTTTTAAGTCTTCAAACGAGGCGTGAAAAAGCATCTCATTAGGCGGGCATAGTGTGGACCACCATACTGCATCGTCTGCATTCGCAATGAGTATGATGACTACAGCTCTTGGATTCTATTCACGCAGAGTAGAGCGAGCCACTTTGGCAGATTCTAAAAGTAAAAAAGCTAGTAATTAATTACTATTGTCGTATGGCACCAGATAGTAATTCCCTTTCCGTCATGATATTGTTATATTATCATCGAACAAGAAAAATGGGCTGCTAGAATTTAACTGATGAAATATGATGACTTGATATTTAAGCAAATTATAATGTATAACAGACATGTAATTAAATCACTAGGTAGTCGAATTGTGATCGTTTTGAACACATAATTTTTCTAATTTATTAATTATTATAATTATTGTCTGAAACTGTCATTATAAGGACTTCTTTATCTTGATAAAAATCTAAAATAAATCAATGCATATTTTTATTTAATTAAGTTTTTGCTTAATTTTAAACATAATAAGCTCACATTGCTTAAACATTTTATTTTTCTACACTTTTTCTACACCTAAATAATATAAATCTTATTTAATCCTAGAATAAAAATTTAGTAGTGGATACACAGATTTCGGATGAAGGGTTAGGCGCAGGTCTTATCACGCGGGCACTGAGAGTCGCTTTATCCATGGAAAAAGGTTCATTGTTGAGTCCAAAACTAGTGAGTCAGTAACTGTTTATTCTTTATTCCAGAATTAAAATAATTATCATCATCATGTATTACCTACTTTGGTAGAAAACATCTCCTCCCTCAGACATATATTTTCCGAATAATTTACAATGTGATCACTTAAAATCAGTCTGATGTAGATAGCAGAATATTCCATCTCAATTCCAGTCAGGTTTTCCAAACATATTCGAAACTCGATTCGACCTTGGTTGCGGACAACATAACAGTTTGCGACCTACTTAATGTAAACTCGTTCAACCCTTGCGTATGAAAACGTCCAAACTAATTTAAATAATAGCCTTCACAGACACATTTTTCCTACTCAAAGTCGGCATTTGGCTACCACCCAAAATTGAGTGCTCTATGGCAGAAAACCTACTGACCTTATTACAATATTTTATGAACTCTGACATTATCGTTGTAGAAGCATCGAGTTAGAAGCGATACATTTCTAATCAATGATCAAATTCCACTGTAGCGGGCAATACTCCTCAAAATAAGGGGCAATACAAATACATCACACCCTCTGTTTTCAGTCATCTGCTCATAGACATACTATCTCTTTAATCATTAGCACAGTTGTACAACTTAGTCTCAAGCAAAATTAACGAAAAATATTGTGTGCAATATTATTCACCATAGACAATATAGGCGTGTACTAATTTTGGTTCAATCCCTTATCTTAACTAAAGAGTAACGCTCTTGTTTTAGTGAAATGTAGGTGCTCAAGATATTCTGCAGAATACTAATAAAGCAGTCAGGGACTAGGTTGAACTGTCTAGAGTAGGTCTAGTCTGGTCTCAATCCTACGTTTTCAGAATACAAAACGTATTTTAATAGCGTTAGACTAAATCTAAATTGAAAAGAATTGAATATTTTAGAAAAGTAAAAGATGTGTGTTGCAATTCCGCTATATACTCACTTACATATTAATCCCATAATACTTTGACAAATTCGGTAGTGCTATGCTAATGTATATGTCAACACTAGATTTTTCTAGAATCTAAATATTTCTGTGTGTATTTAAATTAATTCGTGCTTATGCTAATTTGCTATTGGACAACTCTTTAATGGGCGCCTTGTCACCTCTTTTAACTTTAACGACCCAAATCGACCTTATACATCAAAATTGAAAAGCTTAGTATCAAAAGCTTATGAAGACCTGGTAATAAAATTGTTATTATCATCCCTTAAGGTTCAACGTGTTTCAAAGGTAAAATTATGTCGGTAACAAAGTTGTTTTTCAACTAATGTGTTCCGCCGGTCATGTGTTCCAAAGAGTTTAATATGAATGTAATTCTACTCAGAGGAAACTCAAGTCAGACAAATACTTTAACATAATTAAGCATTAAAAGTACTTCTTAGATTTAATATTTATTTGTAAATGGTTTATGGTTCTTTCTTATACCCAAGTAAATATTTACTTTCTTGTTTTATTATAAAAATAATTTAGTGTATTTTTCGCAACAGTAATCAAATTTCCTTACTAACAAAGCTATTTAATGTAACCTATTTAAAGGTGTTTTCAGTTTAAATGTAAGTGCCACTTGCTATATTTGAACGTGGCAAGATTTTTATTCTTACTGGGTCATCGCACGATCTAGTGACATCCCACACAATGTTTGCTATGTATAGTCTGTACTCAAGAACTGTCATTCAATCCATTTCAATCATTTTCTTCAATAAATATTGACTCTTAACCGTTCAAATACATTTACACAAACATTAATATTGCAACAAAAAAGTGACATTTATGTTGACAAACATTTTGAAGTTTAAATAACTAAAATGAATTTTTGAACAGTACTCTCTTTTTATGGCTGAAAAGAAAAAGCACAATAAGAGCTTTAAATATGGCCTGTTTTATAGCATAGTTATCGTAGTTATCAATTCTGATAAGCTGTATTCCGATTTGAATAAAAATACCTAATAAAAGCGATGTCACTTGTGAAATTAGAAAACAAACAAAGGCTAAACAAACAATGTCTTGCTACTAAGATATATTAAAAGTTTATTGAAATTGCACCTAGAAAATTGCTCTAAATTATTACGCCCACACAAGTTGAATTAAGATCATGCATTCAATATTGCTTTAAGCTATTATAGAATTTTACGTCTCTAATTTTTTTTTCAAATTTTTCCCGTAGCTACGGTGACGTGCGTAGTCTGTAGCTTATGCTACTCACTAACAATGTAGCTTTTCATATGTAGAAGAATTTGGAAATTTGAGTTTAGTGGTTTAGGCGTGAAAAGTAACAAGCAAACGTTCATATTTATGTTATTAGTTAATTTAAATACTATTTACATATATTCTAACTTAAATAGATGACGCTAACGTTTGGTAATATGTCATAGAGTAGATTAGCCTCTCGCGTGTTAGTAGCAGCAGCAAAGATTTAGAGAAACATGAATTTATATAATTTATTTCTTTTGATGATAATTATTCGGTGAAAGCCCAAAGGTTTTGTAAAGGAAGATTAAATGAATAAACTGGTAACATTCAAACATAATTTTAGAGTGAAATTTCGAGTATTTCTTCTTTGAGCAGTTTCAATGGATATGAACAATCGATAATTTCATGACGCCTTTGAAGCTAAATTTTATGGAAATACTTATATAAATTTCTACTGGATACCGTATCTTTGTAATAAAACAAGTATTTTAAATAAAATTGTCAATGTAAATAACACATATTGTATTCAGGTTTCCAACATGGCTATAAAAGGAAATCGATTGGGGTAATTTATTTGATTGGTTCATGTATTATTAACATAATTTTCAGCTCCTGATTAAGATAGAATTCTAATTGTGTAGATTTACTGCGTTACGTTCTAGGTCACATAGTAGCAAGAAGATCTGTCAAGTTCTGGTGTCATGTTTTTACAAGCACCGATATCTGCTTAGTTCTTAGCGAGTCATATACAAAATTAATAAAAAGAATCCTCTTATTCGATCACGATATAAATTTTGTGTTCTTAACAGTTCATCAAAAAGTCAGACAGTCAAAGACCCTTTTTAGCCTGAGACTTACCTCAACTTAACCTTTCTAAATCTTATGCTAACACTATTTTTCGCACATCAGCTGTCGGGGACATCACTTACATAAAAATAAGTACCGCCAACTGAAATTTATATCATTTATAGTTGGAGTGAGTTTTAGACGTCGAAAACAGTTCTTCTTCATCTCTTCGTACTTCAGATCTGGTCTAAAACATTTTACTATTTATATAAATCAGATTCTGAAATTCTCAATAAGGATTTTAGTGTTTGGTCTATAAAATACTTATTTTACAGCTGTACTTCAAGTCTGTTATTCTTTTTGTTCAGTTATTCTAAATAAATTTCAATAAGTGATAAAGTAAAATATATGTAGATTTTTTGAATTTAAAACTGTAAATAAAAAATGAAACTATATAATTATAAATTTAATTGAACTTTGCAATTGATTTAAATAACGCACTGTAATGTTTTACACTATATAAATAACTTAATATATTAGAATATGCACCCGGTGTAATTGTCACAAAAATATTTGAAGTACCTTTATGATCTTCGACGCCTAAGGGATGAAGGAACCTGGAATATGAAATCTTTTCACTAACCTGTGCCCAGTTTTAGGCACTCTATTCTGAGGAAGACCTCTTCACCACACACATCGCCATCGTCGTAGCGTCACTGGAAACGCGACGAAAACAAAAATGCAAGAACATTCTATTAGAGTTTAACAGGCCTTATTCTTAATGTGTTTATTATCTTAATAATATAGGATAGGTTGTCGCAAGTTTTATAGTATATATGAGGCTCCAAATGAATCTCTACCGACCCCAATCACATGCGGAAATATAACACGTCGTAAGGCTATGAAACGATACTATGATTTATGGTGACTCGTGTGTCCTTTTTATGATTTATTGAATACCTACCGTAAATACCTAAATAGTTTAGGCTTGTGGTGCAACGAAATAAGACGCTGTTAAATTTATTTACCAATATTACTACAACCTTTTGGAATACGGTTTTCAACTAAAATACATTATTTAAATTTGTGATTAATTTTTTTGGTTCTCGAAACTGAGCCTAATTAATATATTAATTAGATCAGATTTTGACATTTTTTTCCGTGTAAAAGTTAACAATATCACTAAATATATAGTGTACCTAACATCAAAAACATATAAGTTCTCGTGGTCCTCATAATATTCATCACCAATTTCAAGTCAAAACACTATAATCATAACACAGTGTGCTTAGGTTTCCAGGTTACACGATCTGTAGACTTCCCTGGCAGTAGATATAGTCCTAACAAATAAACGTCATTTGCTTGTTTTTCTTAGTAGTAGACATTAAAACAAACTTAAGATACCTTTATATCTTTAATCTGTTACATTTCTGTACCAAGATCATAACAACATCATAAGAACATCTGGCGTGGATAAAACTATTTAAACTTTAAGCCAAACGGAAGTAAACGTATACTGAAGAGCCATTACAATTCCCCAGCTTTAAATGTTGTACAAAATTAATCCAAATTACGCACAAGAACTTTATACAAAACATTTGTCCCGTGGCAAATTGCTTTAAATGAAACTGGTGCAAATAAAGAGTTGAGTTTAGTTTCCCACGATGAATAAAAGATCGGACTTAAGTTACCGACATTGAAGTTCCTACAAGTTAGTCAATTAAGTAACCTACTCTTGGATTAATTTATCCTATTCAAGTAGTCTTCTTTTTAAGTGACATGGAGCTAAGAAATGACTTCCCGTAACGTTATTTATTTATACTAAATGACCATGTCGAATCAACATCAACAATCAACAATTATAAATATATATCAGTTAATAATTAAAGAATTGGTCGTAAGTCACTTGCATTACAATAAGTAGTAATTATTTAACAAATATGTTTTTCTGAATAATAATATATTTCATAAATAACATAATTAAATAAGTTATGAAAAGCCAGAATTAGAACCTTTTTCAGAAAATCGGCTTCTGAAATATTCATAAAACACTCGATAACAATGAATATTTTATATTAAAACTAACGAATATGTAAAAGGCATTTTTCTGCATGCATTCCTATTCATTTTACGGGTGTCGTTGGAGAACGGGAGCAAATTATACAGGTCACCTGCACTGTGAAGAGAAGGAGAACTTCAAACAAAGCCTTTTTTTCAACGTGTGGAAACCCCCCTCGGGCCATACCCTCCCTGGAGTTTAAGGCGGAGTGGTGTGTCGTAATCGGACCCAATAAAATCACACTATATCCCACTCTGCGCCTGAGATAGGAAGCATCCAGGTACAGCTTTTATTACAACATCCAGTCCACTCTTCGCCTAAGATAGGAGGGATCCGGGAACAGCTTACTCGAAACAAAGCCTAACGCTTAGCCAGCATGGTATAGTATAGCATACCTTCTTACTAAGGAGAGGCTTATGTCTAGCAGTGGACTATGAAAGGCTGCTGATGTGGTGTTCTTATCCTTGCATTATAAGATACAAATGACTTAAACATTAAGCAAAATTAAAACGATCACACACCCCATATTTTGACTGCCTCGATGGCGTGGTGGTAACAAAAGCGACTGCTGTGATCGAGGTCTCGGGTTCGATTTCCGTGTCGAATCAAGTATTTGTATGATCTGCAAATATTTGTTTCTAAATTGATATGTATGTATTTACAAAAGAAAAGTATATAAGTATTCCATCGATCAGCCTAGTTAGCATAGTACAAGCTCTGCTTAATTTGAGAGACTAGAGTGTTAAATGTCCAAAATATTTATTATTATTATATTATTATTATTTTTCTAATTTAATTTGGGATTCATACAATCTAATTCAGTTTGGGCTGGTTTCTTTTATTGCAAAATTTAAGAATATTCAATGTTCGTCATACACTCTATTGACTTAGGTTGGTAGTGCCTCCAAATCTGAAAATTTTACCTGGTGTAACAAACAGTAGCGAGGTGCAAAATGAAGATAATTAATAATTACGGTAAAGATACGATGTTATTTTTAAGTTTGTACATAACTAACAGATTTGTAACCATGTTTATAGAATAAAAGTTTAGTATTTATATTACCGATAAAAAATAACTTTGAAATAAGATTATAAAGAATGCAATCAAGAGCTTAAAGAGAGCTTGTAATTTATTTCAGGAACAGTACTGAATGATAATCTCATTAGATCAAAGTCTTGTTTAAAAGCCACGTAGCATGTCAAAATTCCGTCAAGCAGGCATAGTTCAAAACATTTCGTAGACTGAAACTTGTTTAAAAACATTTTTATTTGAATGCCAAGAAACTTGAATAGTTTGTTTGTTACTTTGACTTTGCAACTGTAAACAGATGTTCTCATTTCTGTAATAATAGTTTTTGTTTTAAAAAGTTGAAAAGTTGGTAACTTAAATCGAACTAAATTTATGGAATATTCTGTAATTATCAACGTCTTTCAATTGTTTTGTAGAGTTATAGAGCCATTATATAAAAAGGAATCTTTATGTAAGAAGTTAACTATAGTAGTTAGTAGATCGATAAGTATTACGCCAATAAGGCAGCCTTTATAATTTGCCACAAGATTAAGGCGTAACTTTGGTCATATTTTCGCTAACATTTCCTGAGCATCACTTAACTTCATTGTATTCTGGTGCCGAACAACAAAGACGGCTCATCAAACACGTACATAGCACATCGTTTTTCATCGGATACGTACTCTGGTCGTTTAGCTGGCCTTTTACACTTTCTTTACAAAGAGTTTATCGTTTCACCTTTATAGCACCCTTTTGTTTACGACATTTACTCGAGGAAACTCGTTTATTATGACGATGTGTTTACTCTTAAGACTTCCGTGACCTTCATGGAATTTAACACGCATTTTAGGTACACGTTTATAATATATTATTGCTTTTTATAATTCTTACAATAATTTCTATATAGATGATAATACACAATTTTTTTACTGAGGAATAGCTTTCAGGAATAAAATACCATAAAAGAGTTTTGAGTTTTGTAACTATAATCTGTCTTTATATACATTACCCGAGCAGATATAGTCGGTAGATACTATGCTATGTGTTTTACATGATTGGATTTTTCTTAGTTTTCTTAGCTAATATTTCATATTTCAAATATTTTTTAACTTCCAATTAATCAGAAATTTAAACAACAGGTTGCATGTCCTTATTCTTTTTTTAATATATTGATATACCTTGAATTAAAAATAATTATGATGCATTAAATATTGCATTGTATCAATATTATTTTGTAGCTCGCAGCATAGTATAATTTTATTGCTCCCATCTTAACCCTAAGCTTGAAACGTTTTCTTTACCTTAAGCTAACTAAAAAAAATATTCCTAATAATAATGTATAACAGGTGCTATTCAATTTAACAGCGAACAATGGATTAAAGGGCACGCGACAAATTTAAACTTTGTAGAAAACACGACACTGATTTAGTTATTAAAGTTTTCTTATTATTTCAAGATTCATGTTTTTATATCATTTTTATAGAAAATGTAATTATAATAAAATCGTCCCAAATGAGTTTCAAATTAAAATTGTTTATTTTGTGCATTGCTTATAAAGAATCGTTTAAAATTCTTGATTACAGACTCTAATGTAATTCTATCACTTGTAAAAGTTTCTAACTCGTTTTAGTAAAAGTTGTTTGAACAAAATTCGATCTGTATTGGAGATGACGGGTTTTGTCATTTTATTTTTATGCCGACCCGTACAAACGTACTTTGGATAAGTCTGGGAAAGTTATTCGAACACATATTAATGCTCTGGGGAATGTTAAAAGACACAATAAAATGTGCGTAAACACATTATAGAGACGTTGTCAAGAAACCTTTCTATTGAATTTATTGCACCAGGTCTAACTCACGCACCCAGGAGTTTTATGATTTGCAATCGGCTACCGCTCGATAATGATGGTTATATTATACATGAGACATGTCTGCCAAAAGATATTTATCATTTTTTAAATTTCATTTATGCTTTTGTTGAAACGAGTTCAAGGGTCTTGGCATGGTAATGTAAAAGAAACTCTAAAGCTCATCACGCATGAGATGTAGTACAAACAGAATATAAATACAGATACCAGGTTACATTCTCTTTACAAACTTGCTATTCAATGGACCATCCAGGTCACAATACAAATAAACAAACAAGACGACAGTACACAGTAGTATTAAACTGGAAATAATACACCTTGCAAAGAATTTGTATTTCGGATTAGCCCTCATGTCCTAGAATCACCAAGTTAGATAAAAACAGTGTAATATGTGCTACATTTAAAACTGTCCTCAAATTTTATGTATTAAATAGAAAATAATAAATTCACATTTTTTTTCTGTTGCCGAGACTATTTAAGATTTATCGCAAATGTTAACCTTTTCTTTACGTGTAAAAACTCCCTCGAGCCGACAACCCACCGAAGTTTGTGGCGGGGTGACATGTCGGAATCGAGCCGACTTAAACCTTACGGTGTGCCACTCTGCGCCTAAGATAAGAGGGAGCCGGGAACGGTTGTTATTACGACATCCAGACCCCCTCCTAGCACGGGCACCATCTGCAGGTAAACTCTCTAGGCGACATGTGGCACACGCGAACGTTCCCTCTTCGCAGCTGGCCACTGTAGCAGATGGGGGGGAAAAACGTACCATTTACCCGAGGCCACGCTCAGGGCGGCATGAGGCGCTTGTAAGCACGCCTCCGCCGTCATGTTCAGCAGCGGCGAATTGGTCCCGAGTGAAGATCGTCGTTCCAGCCCTTCTACGCCTCCTTCTTCTGCGAAACGACCTACTTCAGTGGAAAAAAAGGGTTCCGTACTGATGCCCTGCTCACTCTACGATGACCAATTGGAAAACTTCCTCGGCGGGAAAATCAACATGTGAGTCTCCAACCGGGATGACCAACGAGCCATCGTGGCTCGACGAGCAGTTTTACGCCACTCGCGTACCTCTACAGTTTTGATATTACAAATAAATCTTTTGAGAAAATCTTTGAAATATGCAAATTCGTTTATGATACATTAAATGAAATTTTTACAGTTAAATCTGTATAATTTTGAAACAAACAAATTTTACTCAGGGGCAAGATACTGTAATGTATTTGATGTATCTGGAATGAATTGTTGTATATTTGTAGAATCTTGAAATTGTGGATTTGTCAGAGCTGTAGATGTAAGAATAGATGATTCAGTATATTCTGGAGCAGATAAATAGAGTTGTTGACAGTGTGTCGCTATAGGAACTTGGTATTGATATCGTGAATCATTTATGGTCATACTATTATTATAATTAAATCTTTCGATATTATTGTTCATGTTTTCTTTCTGGGGTCTCACTGTTAACTGTGAATCTAGGGAGAGTTGTTCCATTTGTCCAATAAAGACTACATCGTTAATCAGTTTCTCGGCCAACATTTTCTGTTGAATAGTCATTGATCTCAGTTTAGCAGCAACGTTTCTTCCAAAAGTATCATATTCATCGTCTCTTTGACTTAACCGCTGCGTAATAGAACGAAACATCTGATCGGTAGTAACGATTTTTCAATTGATATAATACTATAATAATAATACTATAATAATACTCATATTACATCAATTGAACCAAGTAAAGAATAGGAATATTTGAGACATCTGAAAAAAGACAAACAACGATTTTTAAATATCAGAAGTTTCCTAATATAAAAAGGTAATTTGATTCTTGTTTAAAACTATGAAAGTATACGCAGAAGCGTATTCAACGTCCAGATAATAGAGGACAAGCTTATTACCGCCAAAGAAACACATTTTAAGGAATGATAGAAAATTAGATATATGTTAAAAGTAAAAGTAGACGATACAGAAAGACAATGATAGAAAAGAGTTATGGCTAATTGAGATGAATTGGAAAATATAAGTTTCAGTGACACTCGAACAATAACTGAACTCGTAAGAAAAATGAAGTGTTTCCAGTGCTTCATCTATGTTTTTCCCCGATTGTATCACGGGGACTATTATATATGCTTGAAGACAGAATAAAACCTTCAATAATAAATATGCGATTGATCCATGCACACTATTTTTGTGCTTTGCTTATCCACTAATTTTAATTTTTCTCTCATTTATGGGATAATATCGTATGGTTGTCATAAAATCTTTGCAAAATTAAACCTATTTATGGGTAAAACATGCAATGATGTATAAAATTTTAATCAAATGATTTCTTTTGGGTAATTTATTTAATACACTTGATTCTTAAGCAATTTAAAAATCTTCAGAGAAAATGGTTATTAAAAATCCTCAGAGAAACGAAACAAAGAAGACCTCACTTGCTTGCTTTCTTTATGCATCGGCAGAATATAATCTAGAGCAGAACTAGAAATGGATGATTAAACAATTCATGCAATCGTCTTGTTTCATACCACAACTCATAAAATAGTGTAATCACCATCATTTGAAGCAGTAATACCATAACTCCCACGATTACTTTATAGGTAACCTCCACTAACATATAGAGAACTTTCGATACAAAAATCATTGTGCATCTGTTATTTTTAGGACAGTTTTAGTTGAAATAAATATAAGAGTACCTTTAGAAGATTAGAATCTAAGGAAGTAGTAGCGTGATCTTGGTACTAAGAGTTTTTGTCAATTTCGTTGATAAACTTCATCATGCTTGACTTGATAGAAACTTTGAAACTAATGCCATTTTTAAAGTGTCTTTATAGGTGATATTATATTAATATAATAATAAGAAATTCAGGATCTGAATAACAATGTAATCACTTTTGGATGACAATTATTCTGTCTATTGAGTGTCATTGCGCAATCACAAATTTGTCGTGGAAAAGATTTTATCTAAAAAGTATGTAGTACACAAACCGGACTGTTGTTAAAAATTTCTTGTAAGTAAAAACCAACAACACTTATGGTTCGACCCGGGAATCGAATCCGAATTTTGATTGGCAGCGCCATACACTAACCGCTACCCCAACGAGGCAACCAAATTATATCTTTGAAATGTAATTATGTTTAGTAATTAATTGGATCGATAATCGTAAGTTTGTTAGTTCACTTTAAACATAATTAGGTCCTTGATAAAAAAAAAATATAAGTTGAAACTACTGTTTTTCTGTTTTGTAGTGGGGTATTGATACTGAATTTTAGGTGAATACCTACAACACAAAGGCATTCTAATCTTACATTAAGTTTAGTAATACTGATTAAACAAGATAAATAAAAAAGTATGAGTACATTCACAAGAATCCGTCTGATCGGCAAATACATTTAAAAAAACAGAAAACACCCTTCGACCACATTGGCAACTGAAATTCGCAAACAGTTTAAGAAGGGAAAGAAATGATCTTTGTACTCAACCAGTTTCGTAAAAATGATAGATTATTTTTTTGAATCTAGTTTTTCACTAAGATATAGTTAATAACTATGGTTATATTTGCGACAAACGATAAATATATTGTCTTTAGCAACTAGTTGCGAATCTCAGTTGTCATTGTGGCCGTAGGAAAGGAGTCCCTTAGAAATTCTGATATATTAAATTTTGTTGTAATCCATATCTCGCATAGCTATAGAGAGACACAAGGATACCAAACAAACGCTTTTGGTAAAACCATTTTAAAAAGTTAATTTACAGATAAAATTAGTTTTAAAAGTATCACTTAAGGGACTCCAAAGACCACGTTTATTCACAAATATCAAAGCTTACAAAGTTTAACCATAATTATTGTGAGGCTTAACTTCAAGGAGGTTGTTGCAAAGAAGAATGAACTATTAACATATTGTAAGTACAGAGCCTTTTGAATAATTCAATGCCTAAATACCTAAATACGAATAAGTTAAGGTGAAATAACTTGACTTTACATAGACTTAGTAGATGAGAGTACACTTTTATTGACAGTATATTTTTATTTTACTTAGTACCTTTTTATTGTTGAATACTTAACTGCAAATTAAAAATATTTTTCACGTACTTTTATTTATGCTCGGTTATAATGCGAGAACGGGCTTTGCGGTGTGAAAATCGGCGTAGTATTGAACTCTAAAAATTTATAGTTTTAATTTAAGAACTTAGTAAATAAATTATTATTATGTTGATGAAATATTTTCTATTTGTCGATAAAATTACAGACCTGCAGAATGAGTTGTCTCATTAAGCATTATTAAACTTGCATCAAGGAAGATTCAGTTTTAATGTTGGCTTTATGGATAAGTAATAAAAACTTAAAAAACGAAAGGCTTTTTAAATAAATATTAGTCTCTATATTACAAAGGTATGTTACTATTATTCTAAAGCAGCACGTCTAAAAGGATCTTAAAGTCCAACAACAAAACTTGATTTTGCAAAGTTTGCAGCCTGTCATACAACTTTATTATCAACAATATTAACGAGTAATAAGAGACCGTGTCGAGCATACTAGTTTGTGCATCAAAGATTTTTAAATAAAATTAATGTTTCATATTTCACTTTATATCTTAGACACTACACCCCACATTATTTGTAATCTGCAATTGACTTAGCAAGTGTAAGAACTAAATTCCTTAGAAAAAAAACAATTCTCACAAAGTTAACAGTTTTACTCGTTATTTGAATTTAACTTTTGCCATTTCAATTTTTCCTTGTTTATTATGAGACCCTTAACAATTCAAATTTGCAAATAAAGCTATATTTTACAAGGAATGGAAAACAAACAACGACACTTAGCACCAAACTTTCAGCAAATTTTAACTCGAGCACATTTCTACTTTACCAATATCTTAATCGAATGCTTCCAACTCTAAATGTGCGTCTATAAATTATACATCCTTTAATGTCCTTTGAATTTTTTACTTTTGTTATTGAAATTCTATAACAAAGGTTTGGCAAGCCGTTCCGCTTTTTTGAATCAGTTTTCAAGTCATTAACTCAAATCGGTTCTTAAATGTTTTTTTTCGACTTTAATTAGCATTGATTGGACTGAAATTGATTATGATACCATTTTTTATATGTATAACTTTTTGGTGCATTATTTCTATATCAGTCTACGCGCATCTACGTCGTGGTGTCAGGATGACATTTTCAACTATAGGTTAGCGAGTTCTATGATGTAGCTTAGCTATACGTGTGTACCTGCAACTCAAGAGCAAAAGTATGATACCGGCTTTTGTGAGCCTCCAATGAGATAGAGAGAGATTAAGACAACAGGCCTTTTTTACATCAAAGTGGGTAAGTTTCTACAAGATCAGTGAGGTGAGATCTATCTTTCGTAGAATAATGTCATGTGCCAAAACTGAGAAATAATGACTAAATTAGTATGAGAGTCCTGTCTTTGATCACGATTCTTGTTTAACTACTTTCTTGAGTTCTCGAGAAAGTTTTGATTTGAGCTCATCAAGTTTTAGGAATAAAATAAAGATTAATTACTAACTGAAATACATTTTAATGTTATTATTTAAAGCAAAACGTAGACGATTTTGTAATTAGCTTCTTAAAGTTTTGGAACAAACTTAGTGCTACTTGTCCCCGTAATTCTGTCATTTTAACTTTCAACAACACTGATACTGATAAAGCAAAATAAGATTTTTTAAGTATGTTATATAAGTACATTGTCAAGTAAGAGAGACAGTTCACTTCACTTTAAATGCTTACCAAACTCAACAAAGTACTTTTGCAAGTACCGCGATATACTTGTTTATTATGAGACTGTATTGTACATGACTGTACATATGTTGTAAATAAACACCCTTCATTTACTATAAGAGTAAACTTTCTCTCAGGAGTTCACTCTATTCGTTGCTACCACAAAAATATATTGTCATGTTAGTTGTTAGATCGAGAGTTGATCGTTACTAAATTATGACTGAACTTTTATTACGAGAATGGACCTTCAGGAGGAAAGTCTTGTCACTCTTTGTGTAACAATACTATATTTACACACTGCTTTCAATCACTTATAGTCTACAAATAGTGTTCGTACACCTTTATGCCATCATTGATGGTAGCAAACCCTAAAGAAATTTAGAAAATTAAAAGAGTTTGTGACACGATGATGACAGGTTCTATTTCTTGCGATCATGATGCAACAATATTCTCGAAAGGTCGTATAAATATATCTCTATACCAAAGACACAAATAAATAGTTTGACAGCCGTTTTCTAAAACATTTTGAATTTTCAGTGGTTTTAAAGTTATTACTGAAATACATCCGGCAAACGCCAGGTGAACTACAATTTACTCGTTTTGTACTCTTATAGAATAGTTATAAAAGATGTTCATAAGAAAATAGCTGAATAGACATAACTGTAAATAGCTTTTATCTTTATTACCATCCGTAGACAATATTTTTGTATCGTATTCCTTTTTTGAACTTTCCAATAAAACGTCAAAGAGTTGAATTATGAAAACGTCCATATTTATCATGTAAATTTGAAATGTTTATGTGAAAAACTTTTCAAAATGAAACACCATAAACCAAGTCCTCCCGGTGGCTTACGGGACGCGGCAACACCCTCGCGAATTGGAAAATGGAAATACATTCCATTTTTGTTACAGTGCGTAGATTAAATCTCAAAGAAATAAATCTGAAAATAACGATATTATATTGCATGCAGCCGAGTGCATACCTCGCCCCGTGTCCCGCTAACCATCAGGATACGCTGCAAATTTCCAATAAACAACCAAACAATGGTGTGACGTAGCTAAAAATATAATTATTTGTTTAAAAGAATGAAAACTACTTGGAAGTTTGTAACTATGACTTAGATTTATTAACTAGGACTTAATAGTTCATTATTAATATTATTTATTATCACTACAAAATAATTTGACAAGGCAACAATAATAAGACAATTGCCAGAGCCAAATTCGATTTCATCGGCGGGATTGGTGAGCGACTTACCGGCTACCCCTCTGGGAGTCGTGCCTTTTGGTCTCTTGCTAAGGCGGCCGAGGGAAACTTTTGCCAGTCGTCTTTACCACCATTGCGAAATGCCGATGGTAACTTGGCCCACAGTGCCAAGGAGAAAGCCGACCTACTTGGGCAACTCTTTGCCTCAAACTCGACCATGAACGAGGATGGAAGTGCGGTACCGCCTACTAACCCGCCGTGCCAACACTCTTTGCCGGAAATACACATTTCGCAAAGAGAAGTGCGGCGGGAACTAAACTGTCTAGACGTTCATAAGTCGAGTGGGCCAGACGGCATACCTGCAGTGGTGCTCAAGCAGTGTGCTCCTGAGTTGTGCCCTGTACTAACGCGACTTTTCGCGCTTTCCTACCGCAAAAGGCAAGTGCCGTCTTCGTGGAAGACTGCCCATGTGCATCCAGTGCTAAAAAAGGGTGATAGATCGGACCCATCGAATTACAGGCCTATAGCTATAACTTCCCTTCTCTCTAAGGTGATGGAGCGTGTAATCAACACACGGCTCCTCAGTTACCTAGAGGAGCACAATTTGATCAGCGACCGCCGGTATGGTTTCCGCCACGGTCGCTCGACTGGTGATCTTCTAGTGTATCTTACTCACCGGTGGGCTTCAGCCATTGAGAGTCAAGGTGAAGCTTTGGCAGTTAGCCTGGATATAGCAAAGGCGTTCGATCGGATCTGGCACAGGGGTCTTCTATCGAAGTTACCATCCTACGGCCTGCCCGAGGGTTTGTGCAACTTTTTGTCCGGCAGACGCATAAAAGCCGTCGTCGATGGTAGCTGTTCCGAAAGCATGGACATAAACGCTGGTGTCCCGCAAGGCTCCGTGCTATCTCCAACGCTGTTCTTGCTGCATATCAATGATATGCTGTCCACGGATGGTATCCATTGTTATGCGGACGACAGTACTGGAGATGCGTATTACTCGGGCCGAGCTAACATCCCTCGTACCGTTGTAGTAGAAAGTCGCGAACAACTTGTGTCTCAAATCGAGAGCACCTTACACAGAGTCTCCGATTGGGGTCGGGATAACCTGGTCCAATTTAACCCCTCTAAGACACAAGTCTGTGCGTTTACCGCTAAGAAAACCCCGTTCACTGTGGTTCCACAATTCCAGAATACACCCCTTACCATCTCACAGAGTATTGGAATCCTCGGTGTCGACATCTCCAGTGACGTCCAATTTCGAGCTCATTTGGAAGAGAAGGTCAAGCTGGCATCAAAAAAGCTTGGTGTTCTGAATAGAGCGAAGCGATACTTCACACCGGCACAAAGGCTACTACTTTACAAAACACAAGTTCGACCTCACATGGAGTATTGCTGTCATCTCTGGGCAGGAGCACCGAAGTACCAGCTTGAGCCTTTCGATTCAGTTCAGAGACGTGCTGTGAAAATAGTCGACGATCCTGATCTCACAGACGGTATCGAGCCACTAAGTCTTAGGAGAGACTTTGCCTCCTTGTGTGTGCTCTATCGTCTCTACAATGGGCTGTGTTCTGAAGAATTGTTTGATATGATGCCCACAGCCACTTTCTACCATCGCACCGCTCGCCATCGTCAGGGAACTCATCCACATACATTTGGAACCTAAATGGTCGCGCACAGTGCGGTTTCAGAGAAATTTTCTCCCGCGAACAATCCCGTTATGGAATGAGCTCCCTGCCGAGGTTTTCCCTGGAAACTACAGTATGGGGCTCTTCAAGAAGGGGGTAAATAGGTTTTTAAAGGGTTGGCAACGCGCACGTGATGCCCCTGGTGCCGCAGGCGTTCATAGGCTGCGGTAACCGCTTACCATCAGGCGAGCCGTATGCTTGTTTGCCACCGTCGTGGTATAAAAAAAAAAATATTTTTGAATTTTCAATGTTTAGATCGCAGCTTTTAACTACTTCTTATATGACTTGTGTTAAATAAAGTACATTGATTACAGGTGACTACAAGAATAAAAATAGTTTAAACCATCACGATGGATTTTTTAACATAGCGTCTACTAACTTAACCAAATTGGTCTATAAAATTATTATCATACTTACAAAGATATCATTAGAATTTACAGTCACAGCTGTTTGCTATACCGTAATTATTGTTTATTGGATCATAGAACGATTACTGGTTTTAAGGTAAACTAACTCGTTTCTTTGCTATAATCGATACATCATTCTCTCATTATTATGAGTCACTACTAATCTCTGTTTGATAAATTATTTCTTCTAAGTTAGATAAAATATAAACACGAAGTAGACAAAACCCTATATTAGCACTCAATATGTACCCTATATTAGCATCGATATTTAATTTTTTTAATGTACTCTTGCTACTCTTCACGTTGTAATGAATATTTTAACTATTACTTTATCGATTAGATAGACCTATCGTAGAATTAGGCCGATCAAAAAATGGCTGGGGACAAGTCACCATAAAGTCAAAACATAACGCGGAATATTCGATTTGCCTATTCGTTTAAGCAAATCGATTCTGTAAATATCGAATGATGATGGTTATTCACCATATTATTTACTTGTTCTACATATTTTTTAACATATTCAAGTAGGCTTAAAAGGTTTATACTACCATGAACCATGAATAATGAAATGAAATCATTAAGAGAACTTAAATTTCGATATTTGTCATTTTTGTTGATTTAAATTATGTTTAGTCAATATCAAGAAAAAAACGACAACCAAGTTGTAAGCAAGGTTTCAATTATTCGACCGTGTGATAAATGAATAAGTAGTAAATCCATACATTGATAAGTATAAGAAGGTAAAGTGTATTGTTGTAGGCAAAATATATTTATTGAATGCATACTTAATCATGCTTAAAGCAAGGATTTCTGAGAACCTGCGGTACCGTGTGTGTGACCACGTTCGTTTTGTTGAAAATGCTGATACAAGAACGCACATACATATGAAAATGCATACATACCTACACGTTTAAAATGTTACGCAAGCGAAAAGTTAGAAATAAAAATGAAATTTGAAAATAATATAACATAATATTTTTTTTAATGACTATCTTCTTTTCTAATGTTATTATTATTCTGTCTTAATATTAAAATGAGATGAATCAAGTATTATGACCTTTAATTTTTCACTGATTTCTAAGAAGGAGGTTCTCAATTCGACTGTTTATTTTATTTTTTATAAATGAAAAGTGCTTTTATTTTTGTTTGTACGTCTTTACGCACTCTTTCACAAATTAGACTTTACGGTTAGAAGGCATCAACATTTCGGAACAGTCACTCTGAAAAGGAACACCTTAACAAGTCACAGAGGTATCTTATTTTTTTAGTTCACCTTTGAAAGTTTTCATACAAGTTACAGTTTTAGGTATCATAGTAATATTTCGTGCTACCACCATCGTGTTTTTCATACCAAAAGTACACATCTGTCCACAGTGATCAGAATGTATTTTGTTTATTATTTCTTTGGTGGATGCCACTATGTCAGTACGCCATAGTGGCAGTGGTTTTCGTAGACTCCAAAAAAATGTTACCAAGCTTGTATGTTCCAAATGACTTTTTAATCTAAAACAAAGAAATTGTCTTTTAATAACTTTTGTTGTATAGCGGGATTTACCTTTTATTTGATTAGCCAGTGTTCTATAATACAAAAATATCAATTTTATCACACCTTGTAAATAATTTAATTCCTCCTTGAATATGTTGATATGCTAAATTGAAAACGTTTGTTGTACATTTCTTTGATCATTCTGTTTAGTGTATCTAAGCTAAAAGTTACCTTTATTGACCCTACATCTAGTTTAAAATATAAGTGGTCCGAGCAACTGTTTCAATAACCAAGTTCTTAGCTGTTACATTAAGGGGACCGAGAAATTAACTCTGACAATTGATGAGAGACCTTACTTTAAAATGTGAGGTATACTCGATTACATTTCTTCGTGAATATAAGTTAAAGGTAGCCGTGGAAGAGCCATGTTTTGACAAGTATGAATTCAAAACTTTTTTATTGCAACCTACTTGGCTATCCGTCGAATTAAATTTCCTAAGCAATTATTGACATGGTTACTATATTTTCATGTCCATCGCTAAAAAAATGTGGGAAGATTTAGATCTATTTACAATTTTATTAACAAAATACTATTTTAATGTGATCAACTTTATAGTACTTAATATTATTCCGTAAGTTTCTGATTTTTAATTGTTAGAAAACGGGTGCCTTGCTGTTTTTCATGTATTTCCAATTATATATTTTGACAATTATCAATAGTAATTTTTGCCTGTGACTTTGCACGCTTAAAAGCAACTTTTTTTTTTTGGAGTCATCATACACGATTAGGTACACAAAATTTTGTCATGAACTTAACTGCACTGCCGGGCACCAATTATAAATGAACAATATTTTTTTCAAGATTAAATACTTGGGAATATATATACTTGTACATTTATTATATTATTTTTAGAAATATGAATATTTGAAAACAAAAGTTATTCTAGACCGATTATCTTTGCTTATGGGCTTCTCTTATTATCACTGAATGATAACTAATATTATATTCTATGAACTGAAACATTTTATCAATGTGTGTAAATCCCCTTTTTGTTTTTGTGTTAATCTTTGTTTAATGACTAGTGAATTATCTACTAATTGCTGTAAGAACAGATTACAAACAATAAAATGTTTATTAAAAAGCACGATTATAGTTCTCATAAACATAAACGGAAATGTGGTTCACGGGTAAGTTTTGTGTAGCAGAAAGTTTGTCCACTATTTCAGAAGGAAACTTCATTTTGCTATTGTAAAGAAATATTAATGTAGATTGAAAGGAGAAAGTGATGATTCCGTAGTTTCCTAGACCCAGGTGTTAACTCAATCAGGTTTGTTTTATTTGTAGGATAATATATCAAATTAATAATTCTTCGCTTATAGAAATACAAAAAAAAAAGTTTAAATGATGATAAATCAATGAACATTAAACCATAAAATATTCCAATAAATAAATTACATTACATATTTGAAGCAGTAACTTATATTGGACCGATACACCAATACAATGAATACTTCTATAAATAAACCGTGCCCTATTTCCTTCTAACAAATATTATATGTATGTATATACTCGTATATACAACTGTCCTAACCACATCCGAAAACGCTGATAGAAGTTGTGTACACTGTGTATTAATTCATTTTAGACATTGTAGCTAAACTTTACAAATATTGGTCATTTTTTCCTATATTCGGTGTGTTATTAAAGTGTTCTAGGGCAGCAAACAATTTACATTTACTTTTTTTAAAGTACGTTTACTACAAAGTTTACAGACTGGCTACAAAGCATTATTAACGTTGGTAAGTTATACAAGATACAATAATACTATAATAAAAATTATAAATAGACGCTTAATGGCCTTATAAGTTTTTATTATAATAAAATTGATCAGTAGAGCTCTAGCATATTACTTAAGAAGTGTAAATGATGAGTAAATATGACCAAAAGAAGAAACCAGAACCAAAAAAAGATATTGTAGTTTAAAACTTGATTTATTTTCAAAATCTAAAATTAATATTGTTTGAGGTTATTTTTTTTACGATATCTTCATAACCTGACTATGACAACAACCGCCTTTATCTATCTTATACATTTTACACAATATCTCTTTTCAGTCTAATAATGTGACGAATTATTGCATTGAGCTTGTGATAAATGTGCGTGACCCTGATTTTGAGTATCTAATCTACTCGTAAGTACTTAATGTGTAACAAAACTTTGTTGTCACATTTAGTTCTCTATTCAATCAATGAACACGTATTGTACTGTTAAAGACGAAATTTAGTATTTATATTTAGATTATATTTATAAAGAGCGTGTTTTCTTATTTTATGATACAATTTGCAAAACGACGGATATCGCACTGTGGTACTGTACTTTAACTTTGAGTTCTAAGTATACCTGATAGTTTAAATATGGTTAAATATATTCATTTCAGTGTTACCAAAAAGAAATCACAGATTATATAATGCAAAAGAGATGAAATTGGCGCCATAATACGATGGAGTTTTTAATAAAAGTATGCCTACACTTAATACAAATAGTTTATAATATAATTGAAGGTGTCATAAGGGCGTTATTGGAAGTGCTGATCCCTACTGTTTTTGGTTTTATCGCTATTTCAATCTGTATTATTGGATTAATACTATTTACGAGGTGAATAACTTTTTATTACTTTATAATATTTAATGTAGATCGATTATTGAGACAATTTTTAAATCTAATATGTTCAAGTTTGTCTTAAAGAAGTTTAATTTAAGCCTGAGTAGTAAGGGGCAAGACAGAGGTAAATAAAAAAAAATTGATTTGATTTTGAAACTTAGAATCAGTTAATAATTAAAATGTGTTTTCTGCATGTGGAGTAACTCTTGTGATTAGTCAAATTAATTAACCCTCATAGATGATAGAAGTGAAGAGATAGACTACTACTAGAGATTTATAATGCAGGACTGTCTATACAAGTATATTATTTGGGCTTGTCTCAATATAAATACATATTTTGTCAGACTCGCATGGATAACTACATACTCACAGCTACATAATCAATAAAAAGATAAGCTAAGCCAGTAAGCGTAATTGCGGTTTGATAAAAAAAAAGGTTAAGTACATTTTTAATGTTTCAAAAACATGAATAAAGTATGAATGAAAAATAGACAGCGATATTTGCTTAGTTTTTAAAGTAATGCTTACTTGAAGCGAAATTTGTTTAATAGTTTAATTTTTTTTAAGTATATTATAATAGGTATTATTGTAGTTTTTGTAATTAGTATGTTTATTCATTCAATGTTATGTTGACCCTGATCTTTTAAGCAATTGCTTTCATTCCCCAACCGTCTCTACCCTTTTTTTTATTGCTGTCTCTATTTGGCTACTTTCAATGTCCTTTTAACTTTTTTTTTATATGTCTGCCAAAGTGACTTTAATCTGCTTGATGGAAAGCAGGAATAGAATTTAAGAGTTGTGGTCACCATACGCATTGCGAATGAAGACAATGCAATATGGTGACTCACACTATAGTGGCCTAGTGAGATGATTTTTCACGTCCCACTTGGGGACCCAGAAGGCATGACAATCATCGTGTAAGGTTCGCACTGCTACCACGATAACTGTCACCACTGCATCAATATTCCCTTCTTTATAGTTCTAAATCTACCCGTTATGAAGTCAATAGGTTTTCCTTTATTAATATAAAATATAACTGTGGTAATTATGCTCCCGGGTGTTGAAGGTTCAGGACAAAGCCTATGGGTGTATATTTATCTAGCTATCAGAATTCTAATTATGTTTTATTGTTTATTAACGTCATCGGCTATCGATATTTGGTATCTAATGTACATTAGTACCACATCGAATTCTACAAGTAATGAATATGCCTACAATAGAATCTGTTAGATAAAAATATTTTGTGCCGTGTTGGACCTCCTTTGGTACCGTCCTTATCGTGACTAGGGTTCCTAGAATTAAATTCTCATAAGTGGTCCAATCGAAACGGTTAAAGAAATTACGGTCTTCCTACACAATGTCGAAAGTGAATAAATGCCAAAGTGTATAAAGTAACTGAACATTGCGCTCATCGTACGCCTTTCAGTGATGCCTGTGGCGAAGATTAACGTGTAAAATATTAAATTGTAACAATAGTCATTAATATAATTTACCTACAATTTTGATCAATTCATCTTCAAAATCTGTAGGTATTATATTTACTATTTTTAAATATATTCTTTTAATATTTTACAAATATTTGATTATTAATAATGTAGTATAATAGTTTACAGCATGTTTTATTTTAACAATAAAATAGAAATAATTTCTAAGAAGTCTAAATGTAGAATATTTAATTAATTTTATATCGAAGATTGGCATATTTTTAATCGTCCATGAGGGGACGGATTAAGAATATAGAGTGTCACTCTGTGTGTGCCTTTTTTGTTGTAAAAGCCATCTGAGGGTGTGAATTATTCTGAACAATAGTACCATAAAGAGAAAGAAGACTAAACAAATTCTATACCAATACGTCTAACCAGCGTCATATGGTAGGCCAAAGCCTCATTTTTAAGGAGAGTCCTATATTCGACAATGGACTATTAAAGGCTGCTATTAAGGTTCGATTCCCGGGTTGGTCCAAAAAGTGTAATTGAGTTTTTCTAATCATAGAAATGCTTAAGGCAGCCCTGATCTGTCCCCGTTCGTGTCGGATAACTGTCCCATCGGATAGTAAGAGTGAGGGAACAGAGATTTCACCTATACTCGTGTTACCCGACACACTTGTGTACTATAATATCTTCTGTGTAGCTGGTTTCATCATCATCATCATCATCATTATTAGCCATTTATCTTTTATTTGTTACGAGCCACTTGTTTCACTGTAACTTTTAAACGATTTAACACATTTTGATATGGCTAGCGTTTTAACCTGCGTGAAAGTATTACTCTAAGTTAAAGATTGATATCCTGCTACATAATCGATTATGAACTTTTTGTCTTCAATAAAATGTTGTTCAACTACTTTCAGTATTCAGGCGTTTAGATACTTTTGTCAATGTGTTATTCAACTAATTTTGAAGTTTTAAGATTTTTATTCAATTCTGGCACTTGACTTTGTGAGCGATTTATATATGCTACGTTGTTTATGAGTTTTAGAAATTTGGACTAGGTCAACTACTTTGAGTCTGACTGTACATTATAATTGTAACTACACCAGAGACATATATAGAGACATATATAACTAAAAATCTCAAGTATAATTTTAGTAAAAATATAATTAAATAAATTGCTTCATAGTAAATTAACATTTTTTGTGAACGAATCAATTATAAAAAGTAATTTATAAAGTAGCTTGACGCGGGTCGCGTATATCATATAGCAAACACGATATGTTGAATAAAATGTTGACCGTAACTTACCCTTATCTGGACAAGTCGTTAAGGAAAGGGTACATACGTAATATCTGACCATTTTAAATTTAAATATTTATAAAATTTAAAAGCCAGATTTAGTGATATAAAAACAGGAATAATAAGGTATAAAATTATTGTGGAAGTAGAGTAGAGATACAATAAACTTACGGATGCAAAAAAAAAAAACAATTTAACTAAAATAAATTGAGACCAAAATTGTGAAAAGTTCACATGTGTCTTCGTGAGCGTTTAGTGTGTGATTGCATTGTAAGTGTGTGTTTATTAATATATTTGTTTCTGTATATTTGTGTTTGAGTATGTGAATATTACCTTACTAATTGATAGTTATAATGATCAAAAATAACTTTATTAATTAAACACTAACTTTTTATCTAACTAGATATTAACCTACTAAGGGTACGTTACGATATACAAAGAAGAAATGACTGAAAACTGGAAGGTAGACATCAATTTTCTGGTGTCAGGTTCTCAAATTGAAAGCAACTAAGACTCCAATATTTTTATACAAATATTTTCGCACACCTGCTAAAAAATTGATTTGTATAATTCCGCTTATCTGTATTACCACTTGACTTTGTATTTAAAACCTAGATACAATAAATTACAAAGTTATACAAAGACCCCTGTTAAGGCTTCCACTTATTTTTTAAGCGCATGAACGAAACGTGCTCGGGGAGCACGTAAAACCGTCGGTTCTGTGCCTGATCTCTCCCCGATCGTGTTGGATAACCGGTGAGAGTGAGAGAACAGAGAGTGCACCTATGTTGTGCACTGAAGTATCTCCTGCGTAGTTGGCTGGTGTCCGTTGAGACTGGCCGCCGCGGCCGAATTTGCTTATTGATACATTTTTTTTTCAACAGATCTGGCGGATGTGTCGGAGAGAACATTTGTATTGAAAGCGAAACTGTAGGTAGCTGCGTTAAATTGGCTGGATGCGTCTTCACCTTGTATGCAGCTTATACAGTATATAAGACATGGTTTTATTCATAGAAGTAGGTGACTGACAAAATATATCGCTGTTAAATTACTTAATATGATGAGGATAATCATTTTGACAAACTATGACACCTCAACGCAGCCCGAGTCAAAAAACAAGTTCCATTTTTGACCTCAAAGTCTTCAATTCCTTTGATCTTTTATTTACCGCACAAAAAGTAACTCTATTTTAACACTCAAACCCCTCATTGAAGGCTATGAGGTTTAAATATGGATTACCCATAGATTTGAAATCTTAACTTTACCCTTAAAAAACTCATACATCGGAAAGTTGTAGTTGGGACTTAGAAAATGAATCGTTCAGAAAAAAAAATGTAAGTTTTAGTTATAAGTTACCATGGGAGGGAATTATTTTAGATCTTTTTAGTTATAAAATTAACAATAATGTTAATAAAATCACATTTATTAATATGAATACATTATACTCATTAATTGTATATTTTTGCGTGATAACGCAACTAATTTATTTATAAATATCTTATCCTTGAAAAACGTATTTAATTTTTAAATAAAAAATATGAAAAATAACGCAGTGATAACATTTTTTATTTAAATTATTCGTTTTCTCTTGAATTTATTGGTATTCCAACGTATGTATCATCTGAAATTATCATTTCTATACATACTGTTATCAAAATTAAAATGAAAAAAAAAATGTTATTAAAATTTTTTGAACTATCCGATTTGGCATGGAATACTCCTCTACATAAAAGGAGTGGGGGTAAATTTAATGGGAGGTTACATCATATGAGGTTTTTCAGGTTCAAAGCCGTATAGGATAATTTTTATATGGTTTGAGGTTTTTGAGGGTCAAATGTTGATTCTATAGTTCTGATTTTACCCTCAAAGTTGTAAAACCGTCCGTAAGTAGGATTTTGAGGTAAAAACTGAGACTACTTTCTATGTTAAATCCAATCTAAAAAAAATCAAGCTGGCCCTCGAAAACTTCATTGAAGATTTTGAGGGTAAAATATGAATTTACTTTTTGACTTGGGAGGTTCAAGTACATTGTAATAAATTTGATAAATGTACCCTGCTTATAGGACATCTAATACCTTAGCATGTAAGGTTCCAGTTAAAATTATGCGATATATGGAATCATCTGAAATGTAGAATATATGTTTAAATTTGCAGTATAAACTTTCCAAGAAATAGCTCATAAATAAATTCTGTCCGCCTATCTTCCTCACCTTGTTTCATAGACTTTTGGTACCCACCGTGTAGCATTAAAAATTTGAAATTAGGTTTGTTTATTAAGAGTGAAATACTAAGACACTTACTAAGATTCTTTCTTCTCTATGTTTTTTAGGTGAAAGTAAGAAGTACCTCATTTTTACAGTCTCGAAATGCTCAGATTGAAAAGAGAAAAAATTGACAAAAAATCTCCCACAAAAAAGTCCACTTTGAACTAAGCTACTTGAACAATTAATCGCGTTGCAACTGTTTTACTCAATATTTTGATGATTTTTGTGTGATTTGGTTTATATGTCATATATAGACTGAACATTAGAAGACGCCACGTTCAGATGCTAGGGTCGTAATTGTAAGTATTAAAAGTTCAGATTCAGATGAGAAGTTTGTAGATGATGCTCCAATCTGGGCTGGAAATAATATTTTAATGGATTTAATATTTTTTAAGTGTTTTGTTAAATACGGTATTTGATAGTTTGAAAATCAATTATGCCACCGGAAAAAAAACACCAATGTGCAGTGGAACATGGTATATTATGAAATTCAGGACCTACTTATTGTACTATTCCAAACCAAAAATAATAAATACGTATACAAATAAAGATTGAAATATTGTTAAAAATCTTTAAAAATATAATCAATACATTTTTTTCTGTTAGTCTGTAATCTTCAACGTCTTCTGATCTTAGATTAAATTAAAGCTACATTTAATCTGGAAAATGGACTTTTTTCGAGGAATCCAACTGAAGACACGTGTTGCAATAAGCCCCATAGTCATGTAATTTGCAATCTTAAACGTTCAATAGCAATACTTCATCGACGTTGACCTAGTTTACTGTAAGCTGGAGGACGATCTCCACTCGGACACGATTCGCCACCGGCGAACCGGGCGGCGTAGCCGTACGTACCAGCGCCTCATGCTACCTTGAGTGTGGCCGCGGGTAGACGGGATGGGTTTTCCCCTCCATCCGCTATAGTGGCCGATGGTGGTGGTGACGTCCGCGTGTGCCGTACGTCGCCTAAATAGAGAGTTTTAGCCGAAGATAGTGCCCGCGGCATCGAGCAGGTGCTAGGAGGGATCTGGATGTCGTAATAACAGCTGTTCTTGAATCCCTCCTGTCTCAGGCGCATAGTGAGACACCGTGTGGTTTTAGTCGTTTCGATTCCGACACACCATCCCGCGGCAAACCCCGTAGGGGTGACGGCTCGAAGGGGTTTCCACACGTTAAAAAAAAGCTTACTGTAAGCTATGAACCACATACTGCAAGTACTTCGTAAAATCAAAATAAAAACTAACTGCACGGTTGGCTTAGTGGTTTAAGCGGTCGTCCCGCCGCTCTCTACTGCGCTGCCTTGCGTGGGTTCAAATCCTACATGCGTGAGGTGAGTAATACCTTTTTGAAATACCTGTCATAAGAATATCATACATAAAGATTCGACCAAATCAACTTTCGAAGGTCGAACTGACAGATAAATTGTACCTTAAATAAATTAATATTTTCCAACCGATGTTTTAACCTTTGTCAGACACTCCCTACATGTATGTTGTACATTCAGTTGAGAAAGTAAAAGTTCCAGGAACTTCTCTAAGACCTCCCACACCTTTTTCGCTATTCCATCAATCAATCAGTCAAGTTTGTCTAAACTTCTATTTAACTTCGTTCCATCACTCACAAATGTCATAATAGGCATTTCAAGAAAGTTTAAATTTTTATACATTTTAACAAAGTTTTAGAAACAATAATTTTATTGTAGAATGTGTAGGTACCCAAGTATATTTTTGCGCAAAACATCTACTAGAATAACAATTTTAATGTTGAAGATGACATTCTGAAAATTTTCTCCAGCGTGAACATAGACAGCCAACGATCAATATTAAGAATTACAAAAGATTATAATCTACTATTTTAAATAATCGTGATTGAACATACCAATAGCAGACTAAATACTTACACAAAAATATATAGATAGTACATATATTACATAGATAATTCACTATGTTAAGAAAAAAGGGTATACGTGTTTACTGGGTACTAAGCAGAAAGCTGGCTATATATCTTTACCACTATAGTTTTTTTATTCCTTTTTTTTTATTTTTTTTTCTATATTAAGAGCCTGCCAAAGTGACTCTACTCTGTGTGATGGAAAGCATGAATACAATCCAAACAGTTGTGGTCACCATACTCATTCCCAATGCAGACAATGCAGTATGGTGACCCACACTATAGTGGACTAACAAGATACTTCTTCACGTCCCGCTTGGAAACTTACATAAAAGGCATGACAGTCATCGTGGCAGTATAATGCTGACACGCTTATAACGATAACTATCACCCCTGCAATAGTGGGCCTCCGGTCTCGCACTCACAAACGAAACACGACAGCACTGATGCTGTCACTTTAGGTTGGTCTTCTGTGAGAGGACAGTACAGCTCCGGATAAACCCGCCTATTTGTGCTGAAATTAACGTGGCTCTACTATCTCGTAGTCTAATTAAAAACCATGTTAATACAGAATTCTACATGAATATGCAATATTTTATATTAATAGTATACAATTTATAGTATACAAAACAATATATGTAACATATAAAATAGTATATAAAACAAAACTAAGCAATAATAATCTTTTTAATTACCTTTTTATTTAGGATTTGAACCTACAACACTCAGAGCAGTAGAAAACGGCGAGGTGATTGCTTAAGTCACAAGGCATTCAGTGGGGAGGAGGCAACGCGCTTACTGTGTGAAACAATTTTATTAAGACAATAGTTTGCTTATTAATATACTTTATAATAAGACACTTATTTCGTATTGAATACGATTTGCTCGTCTTAAATCAGTGTCCGAGTGCTCATTTAATAAAGAAATGGGTGAAGAAATGCGAAGAGACGAAATCTACGCTAAATGTGAAGCAAACTGGAGGCCCACGGCAATCTCGGACCAAAGAGAACGGGCAGTTTCCACTTCTGTTCGATGTAATTCAGACTTACCGACGCGCAAACGTTCTGTTGAATTAGGTTATTGCACATATCATACGCTGTATTTTGAAATTACACCCATGTACAGGAATTAAAACCTAATGATTTAAATTTGCTCAAGTCAATGTTAATATTTGTCAATGTAGAGTCTGGGCCACCATAGCGTGGGTCGCCATACTGCACTATCTCCATTCGCAATGAGTACGGCGACCTCCGCTCTTGGATTCTTTTCATGCTTTCCATTAGGCAGAATAGAGTCACTTCGGTAGGTTTCTATAAGAAAAAAGAACGATTCAATCATTTTGACCACATCTTATATTTTGACGACCCATTTTCACCTCAACGGACATGCCAACAAATAGAATTGTAGGTATTTTGAAAGTCCCAAAGCTAAACATGACAGGTCACTTCATTTTCCCAAGGAACTGTATGGACTGTAATTTCAGCGAAAGGAAATTGGACCATACTGTTTCGAAGATTCACGCGGCTGTTCAATTACTGTTAATTCTACTGAATATGTGAAAATATTATGGGAGTTCTTTGAACCGATGTTACTGGAATTTGCTAGCTACAATCGTAACACATGGTTTCAACAAGATCGAGCCACTTGCCACACATTCAGTGAGTCCCTGACGGTGATCAAAGACATGTTTCTGGAAAAGCTGATTCCTTGACGAAGCAACATTCCATGGCTAATTAATTTGTGGCCCACTCTGTGATATAACACAAATTATTTTTATAATGGATGAATATATTGCTTTTAAGCACTGTTTAAACAGTGCTTAAAACATTGACTGTAGAGGTTAACCTCTAGAAGTTTTTATATTTTATAATTCCAATCGATAGGCACAGCAGTCTTTGTAATATTCTTGAATTCATATACATAATATAATATTAAATATCATCTGGTAATAGTTGTCTTTCACCTTCATTGAGATAATTGTTCATTACTTTGTTCAGCAAGTACACTCCAAGACTTTTCTGTTCATTTTCACTCCATGAGTTTACAATTCCTTTATAACTTCCTAATTTTATGTTCGTTAATCTCTTTATTCCAAGTGCATCAATCATGGCCGCTTCATATGTAAGAGCTTCGTCTTCTGTAACATTATGGAAGACTTGTAGACAAATAACACCCTTACCCGCTTGCCAAATGCCCAAAATACGTTGAATCTTTTCATCTTTACTAGACTTGTAATTCTCCCAGAAGGATTTGGCTTCAGTTAAATGTTTGTAAGGTCTATCATTTTTACCTGTAACCCAAAGATATTTTAAATTATAAATATATTTAAATATAAATAATAAATAAATAAATACTACTTTGGGAGTCATTAGTGATTATCTAAATCACTAATGCCTTTAAATAAAATTTAAATCAAGTTTTGTTAGGAATAACAACTCCAACATTAACGTTTTACAGAGTTTCAATGTGTTATATTAGATAATGTACCTATTATATAGTTAAATTTCATATTTAAGTATTTGAGATGAGCAGTATTCATGAAAGGAAAATGGGTACTCCTGCACCACATTCAGTCTACATTTTGCTTCTATCACGTTCCGTTCGAGCGATATAACATTTAAACGTATGCTATTACACAATTTTGGTGGACTCAAGTTTCTCAGTAAAATTATGGGCATTCCAGCTTTGAATGTGATAATGTGTGCCTGAAGACCAGTTGTGGACAAATAGTTTAAAAACTCAAGTGGATACGTCGTAATTTCATCTTGTTCAACAACATTGTTAATTAAAGTGAACTCAAGTTGGGACCCTTTAAGTTACTCCATAATATTATTATTTGTTTCCTTTATTGCTTGGTTTCGAAGTGATAAAATTGCTCGCTCACAAAGCCTAGAATCTGCCTGAATTATGATATTGTAAGATTACCATAAACTGATAATATGAATCGTTCAAGTAAAGTTACAACCTCGCATAAATGTCTCATCAAAATCATCTACTATTTCTATTTCCATAGACATAAAATTGTCACGAGATCTTGAATTATTTGTTGATTGTGGTCTTTTGCCAATTTTAATCGTCTTAGTTGTTATATCTTGAGTTTCAGGGACCCTATTTCTAGTATATCAGTTTTGATCTTGTGTTAATCTTTCTTCACGCTGTATAAAAGTCTTGGATGACGTCAAAACATGACGCTCACGATCATGACACTAATTTACTGTCTCTGAGGTGCGAGAAATAGCGATATAGTTCCCATCAGCAGTAAATTTTTCATATCATTGCTTAGTCGTTTCTGAAGATTGAGATTCGGTATAATGCTCTTCGCCTTCTAGTTAATCCTAAAGCTTGTTTTTCCTGAGCTTTTTGAGACCTAATCTGCCTGTTTCGTTTGGACTCTTTTGAATACTGAGAAAGAATTGTTTTTTTACGCTTAGGCATTATGCATATTGCCATAAACATAAACTTTTATGACTCATGATAACGGTAAATTGATGGTAATAGTAATTAAAGTTCCCTTCTTACCAATCAGCATTACTATAAAGCAACGAGGACTTACTTAGTACTTTAATCGAGCTGTATGAAAGTTATGACATTAGTTGTGATTTAACATTTTTTCCGATAGATGGCACTTTAAAAAGTAAAAACACAAATGGTGTTTCATTCATAAGTAAGAAAAATAAATTATAGTACAAGTAAACCATTATAATCACACAAATTTCGTCTTTAATTTTTTTTCAGGGTTAAAAATTTAATTTTAATGAAAACCTAAATCAGAATTTGTAAATATAAAAATATTTTTGAAAATAATTTTGGTTTTCACTATCTTAAATAAAAAGATAAAAAGAAACTTATTCAGGATGACATGATAGAAAACTGCAAACAAATATCAAACATATTCGTCTCTTCAACTTTTTGAAACTTTGAACTGAAGAGTTTCACTCTTTGAACTTAAAATGTAAGTAAAAGTTATAGAAAATAATTCTGCATCCACTAACTCTTCAATACGGCTTCGAATGGTGTTCGCCGTGATAAACTAAATCGAGTAAAACTAGTAATTTATTAGGGCTTACCTTTGCCCACATAAAATATTGCATCTGTAAATGTTGTCCATTGTTGATTTAAACTTTGAATTTCAGTCTTAGTAGGAAGGTTCTTCGTGATTCTTGGATCCAACAGTAGGTATGTGAATGACTTTTTTATTGTGCCATGCGTTGAGTTATTTCTTGGATCATTGAAATACGCTCGTGCTTCTTCTCCTAGTTCTATAGGAGACTTCAAGTCTTGCTTCCAGTCAGCACTACTAAGATCATTTTGGATGTGGAAATTGGGAGTTTTACCTGTTTTTCAATAAATATGTAATTTATATTATAATTGAATATTAACAATCAAATCAGACTTTATTTTCGTCACTAACGTAATAGTGTTTATGTGTAACAGTGTAGATACAGGAAATTATTACTTAATTTTAACAACACAGTCCGTAAACTCAATGATGTTGAATTTGTTTCGTATCAATGGTACCTACAGCTAAAAATGGGGTTAAAACACCTTAAACGTTTACTTAGCCGAAGTAATTAGAAAATCATCCTTGTAAAGCATTTAAAATACTACTAAACTATAAAATTAGCCCTAATAAAGATTTTTAGTATGAAAAACTTACCATTTTGTTTGTAACACTAAGTGTTATGGACACACCTAATCTATACAGACAGATAGTGGGTATCAGACGTCGCAGATAATCAATTTAATTTAGCCACTTACAGTACTAACACTGAAGCAAATAAACTGCTCTTTGTAATAATGTTTTGGAGACGCCTCGGTTCAATAGTGGACGCAACTATATTTATATTCTCATTCAGTATAATAAATATGTGTATCTATATTTTCTACATAATCGGATTGATACATACCTTGTCATTGAACATTTTGCATAATGAATTAATGACATCGGAACTGTGCCATATCCACCATATTTTCTATTGTTCCAAATTATTTTATTCAGTTCAGACTGATAAGACTGTTGCTATAAATGTATACAGATTACAGTCTAGTTGACATCAAGCGAAAGCAAATTCGGCTAACATGCTTTACAATTTTATGTATTTCATACAATTGGGTCTCTTTTAGATCAACGGAATGAGCAACATCAAGAGGAAGAGCAAGAAGATTATCAACAACAAAGTTTTTTTTTGTTTTTTCTATATGGAGAACCTGCCAAAGTGACTCTACTCTGCCTGATGGAAAGCATGAATAGAATCCAAACAGTTGTGGTCACTATACTCATTGCAAATGCAGACAATGCAATGTGGCGACCAACACTTTGGCGGTCTAGTGAGATGCTTTTTCACACCACGCTTGGAGTCGTAAAAGGCACACAGTCAAGTGCATGGCAGTGCAAGGCTGACATGGTTATCACGATAACTGTCACCCTTGCATCAATAGGCCTACGGTCTCAAACTTTAGATTTAAAAACAAATCAGAAATAAAAATCTAAATTATATCATAATTGTAAGGTAGAATACTGTAGTATATATTATAGAGTATGTCATTATGTAAAGTATATCATATTGTAATGCTAATCGCCGCCAGTATTTCAGTATTGTGATTCAGTATTAGTAGTTGTTCTATAATTCATTACTCCGTAGTTCGATGTGTTTTTGGTAGATGACGCTGTAGTATGTTTTTTGTTTCACCGTATGTAAAAGTCGCGTCACTATGTTATATTTTAGGTTACATATATATAAGAAAATAATAATAATGATATATATTAAAATTTACTCACACTTCTGCCGCTGTTGTTTCTTTGCTTTCGCAAGTTTTTGAGCGAAACCAGTGTCACCACTAGAAGTGCTGCCATAGTCATACTTAAACTTTTCTTTCAAGGTTGCTAACTTCTTTATATACAAACTCCGTGTACTATCAACAATAGGACCAGCAGAGTATCCATACCATTTCAATTCCTCTCTAAGAGTACTGTCACTATATCTTCTTTCTTCATAATACATTAGATTCCACATTATTAACTTAGAATAATTTTACGTGCCTACCGCGCATAAATTACGTGTGAATGCAATCTCGTCTCGGTCTCTCACTATATATATAGTAGTTCTCTGACAATGCCCAACAAATACGTCATCACTTATCAATAAATATTTCTCGGTGCTATTGATATCGGTATGTTAACCCAAAAACAAAGTTATGTTAAGATAAGTTTAAGCTTTCTGGGACCTTCCTTGAGTTTGTATTGTTATTTTTTGTGATTTTGTGATCATTCGTTTTGTTTTCTCGATCGAACTCACGATCTCTGGCTTAGTACTCAGGGTCACTAACCACTAGACCAACAGTCTCTTCATTACAGTATGACTTAAGACAATATCTACGGAAAGTATTTTTCTAAGTTTAGAATTTTAAAAGTAGAAGAAGTGATAAAATATGAGGATCATGCACAAAAGTGTACGGACTCTGATTTAAATCTTACTATATTACATTTACTTTTACAGTATGTGATCGGTTTGGTGCTTACAGACGATGTTTTAAAGATTTTTTTAACACTTTCTGCATTACATATGACACTTTCTACCACTTTACCTTTAGGTGGTTCAGTAAAGAACATGGCAAGTGTACGTGTATTTTTAAGAGAAGCAAATAATTTGTACACATAAAATTATAATTAATTAATTAAAAAAATACATACGTAGATGAATACACAAATAAATATTTAAACTATATACATACAGAATATAATATATATACAAAATGACTAGACTATCAGGAAATCTCTGCTAGCTGTATCTTGTAAAATTCTCTGATCTTGGCTTGAAATGTATTATGATTAGTTTTTTTCCTGATCTAAGGTGAGAGCGCATTCCATAATAGAATAGATTTGACAGCAAAAGAAGAATGAACAAGAGAAACGTTGATGGACATAGGAGTAGAAGATTGTTAGTAGGGCGAAGATCTCTGTCATGGTTAGAACATAGTAATTTAAGCTGTCAAGTAAAGTAAGCAGTGAGTGAAGTTAGTCAGGGCTCGTAAGCTACGGCACTGACGTGTAGCTAATCATGACAGTTGGGTGGAGATATGATCGTACTTGTGGAGGTTGACGATGAACCGGAAACCGATGTTGAGAAGTCACTCAAGTTTGATGAATAGATTTGCATTCAGTTCCAGGTAGCACACATTGCAATAATCATGCCGTGCCATCATCATCACTTTATATTATTGATGATGAGATTCATAGTCACATGCAAAGAAAGTTTTCGTGTACTTTTTAACAATAGATTTTGTCCAAAACTTTAAACAGTAAGCCCGAAACAACTTTAAACAGTAGATAGAGGCAGCAATACTAGGATCACCGTATTGCAAATGAGATATTACAACTTTTTCGATAATACAGTTTTAATAATCCTTCTACTTCCGTTCCAGACTAGAAAAGTAATAAGATGTGTACGTACACGTTTTATTAATTTAAATTTATTTAATTTACAAGTATTTTAAAATCAAAATATTCAAGTAAAGTACCAAGGGCACATAGCGTGAAAAAACGCATATTGACTGTGTGAGAGAGGTGCAACATACGAAACGAAGGTATTCGCTGAGTTACGTCGCTTCGCGCCACATTGTGACGGACTGACAGTTGTCACTGTGTCTGTTTGCTGTCATCACCGTCCTGGTTGACATCTGTCCTTACAGAGTGTTGCCATAAAAGTGAATAAGTAAAAGTAAATATTTAAAAAGCTAAAACATTGTGCTGATCGTGACATTCTAACAACCACGTACTACGCAATCAGTTATATCCTACTGTGGAATGGGGAGGAATTGGACCAACTTACATGCTTAAACTAGAGCGTGGTCAGAGAGCAATTCTGAAGATCATGCTGAATAAACCTCGATAGTATAGTACTGTTGACCTGTACAAATAATGCTCAATACTGCCAGGGAGGCAATCGTTTATTTTAAGAGTTGTACTCTGAAGACACATCTATGTCACGCAATTCCCCTTCTACTCATCGTAGAAATGCAAGTATCTGCTTCGCTGAGCCTCATAGGATGGCACTGGCAGCGCGTCAATATTTTATTATTAGCACCCGTATTTATAATAGAGTAAATGATAATTTAGATACTTTTAATTTAAATGGTGAACAAACTAAAAAACATTAAACCAGTGGCTTCGGTATCAATCATACTCATCAATTGAAAACTTAATAATACCATAAAACCGTCTGCAATAAACACTCGCAAACACATATACAAATACACACCCGTGCTTGCATACACTTACACACACGTATACATACACACACATACACACATGCACGCGCACGCATGTATATACACAAACACACACACACATGCATAATTTTTTAATTTTTTTTTTTTATTTATATTTAGGTACTTTATTTTATTTTATTTATTTATTTATTTTTTTGGATTTATTTTTAAAGGATCTTACAATCACTGTGTTTTTATACCTTTATTTCAAAACACAATATAGTCTTAATTGTTTTGCAATGTAAGGACGGCGCTGCAAGCTGTCACATAGTTCATTCACATTAGTACGGCTTACAAGGTTTACCATATCAACTCAAACAGAAAATGTTATATTTGTATCTAAACCTTGGTGATATATAAGTTATGAAATGTTTCTTACTAATAAATTTATTATTATTATTATTCTCTTTATTTCATTTATATATACATATTTAAGAATATAAAAATTGTAGACCACCAACATTGGGTGTTTCCAAGACAGCGGTGGTTAGGTCTCCAGAGATAGGAACCTCCTCACTATAAGAGTCGTGTCACGGAGGACAGCAATCTCGTGAGACAGATCCAAATACATACTTCATTTGTTTTTCTTTTCACGTTTTAACTTTCACGAGATTCTCGCCATCAGGAACGACGATATCCACAATCATTGCGAGGCGCTCTAATCGAACTATCACCACAATATCATGCTTATTGGCAACAAAAGTCCTATCTGTGGTAATAGGTCAATCCCAATATACATAACGTAGCACGACCGTTTTCGAGAACTAGGTGGGGCACATACCTGTAGTAAGGCACTTCAAAATTGACAAGTTGGTATTTAAGGGCAAGTTGTTGGTGTACGATACTGGCTACTTGGTTGTGCCTGTGCAAATACTCACCGTTAACAAGACGAGAACAACCTGAAATAATATGCCTGATAGATTCTTCAGAACGGTGGCACGCCGTCAAGTCAGATGTCACCCGTACTATCTTTCAGGATGTAGTTCCGATACTTATTCATCATAATAACTTCGTCCACAATGGCACAAACAGAACCTTCGTTTTCTCTGAGGAGATCACCATACCGTAGCCAAGGCGTCAACGCTTTAAAATCTACATCAGACCCGTATAGGGCCCGATAAAATTGACCATAAAGTTCTTTACCCTTTCATACTTCCCTGCGATCAGTAGTACTAAGGTTACTAAGGGTTTGCGCCAATTCTCTTTAGCCAGAGCGAGCGGGATAAATCCAGTATCCACTGCAACTACATTGCGACGCACTCTCACATTAATCTGCAGAAAAAATTGTCTTGATATTTAATAGACCACGACCCCCAAACTTTCGCGGGCACACACAGCCTCATAACCAATGAACGTGGACGGTGTATGTGGAATGCAGTCAGCAATATACAGACTCTTCTGTCAAGGGCATCTAATTCGATCTGAGTCCATCTAAATACACCAAAGGAATACATCAGAACTGGCATGACCCAACCATTATAGGCTCGCACCTTGTTACCCTCTGATAAAATTTTAAGTACTTTTTTTAGGTGGCCAAAAAAACGTTCCTGTAACATTGGTTTCATACCAGATTCTGATATTCCCAAGGACTGTGAAAAACCTAGATACTTGTAAGTTTCGGTGGCAGACAGAGATCTGAGTTTTGTTGAATTTGAAAGTTCTATTCCATCAGATTCTATAATCACGCCCTTCTTTACATACATGATTGCACACTTGTCTACACCAAATTCCATTTTGATAGAATTTAATTATTATTTATTTTCTATAATAGTAAAATAATAAAACATTTGCTTAATGTTGTTAAATACAACATTAAGCAATTGTTTGTAACATAACATACACAAATACAACAGTGTAGTTTTCCGTAGAATAGGAAATGAAAAGTGGTTTAATTGCTAGATTACATATTTTTTTTTAGATAAATTGTATTTTTAGATTAAATATACCTTAAAATTACTCTTCTTAATTTGTTATTTCCTATTTGTGGAAGCTCAAATATTGTAAGCATACATTATTCTTCTCCATAGCATTTTTTTTTTTTTTTATACCACGACGGTGGCAAACAAGCATACGGCCCGCCTGATGGTAAGCGGTTACCGCAGCCTATGAACGCCTGCGGCACCAGGGGCATCACGTGCGCGTTGCCGACCCTTTAAGAGCCCCATACTGTAGTTTCCAGGGAAAACCTCGGCAGGGAGCTCATTCCATAACGGGATTGTTCGCGGGAGAAAATTTCTCTGAAACCGCACTGTGCGCGACCATTTAGGTTCCAATGTAAGTGGATGAGCTCCCTGACGATGGCGAGCGGTGCGATGGTAGAAAGTGGCTGTGGGCATCATATCAAACAATTCTTCAGAACACAGCCCATTGTAGAGACGATAGAGCACACACAAGGAGGCAAAGTCTCTCCTAAGACTTAGTGGCTCGATACCGTCTGTGAGATCAGAATCGTCGACTATTCTCACAGCACGTCTCTGAACTGAATCGAAAGGCTCAAGCTGGTACTTCGGTGCTCCCGCCCAGAGATGACAGCAATACTCCATGTGAGGTCGAACTTGTGTATTTAGCATTTACATATTTCTACCTATTTTTTTAGATGGTGTAAGTGGCGAAATTTTGTAAACTGCAATAGTAACTTTGTAGTCTCTTACATAAATTATTAGGTCACAAACTTAAAGGTGCTGTTTGCGTATTCAATAAATAGCATGTTTAATTTTTGAGTAGCTTAGTTTTGCCTTTTTTGACAGAGTGGCAAACGAACACACGGATCACCTTGTAGAAAATGACTACCGCCGCCCATGAATGCTTGCAACTCAAAAATCACGAAGGAGTTGCTTAACTTTTTAAAAAAGAGGTATTCTCTTTTCTTTAAGGTTAATAAAATTGAAGATTTTTAAACTACTAAGTACTATTCTTTTAAGGTATCTCAAATATTCATTAACACAAATGTAACAAAGTTATATTTTGCAATATGGGTAACTGAAATTCAGATTTTTAGAGCTATCCTCAGTAAGGATAGATAGTAGACAGGAAAGACATAGTTTAAGAAGTTATAAATGTAAATTTCGTTAAAACACAGCAGTCCTCTTTAAGGTATAGTATTCTGTAGTATTATACTAAACTTTGCTCCCAGTTACAGTAGTAATCGTATTGTTTTAATGAATACCTGGTAAAGTTTATTACCAAAACATAAATATTCTGCATATATCTATCGCTTACAGTTGGAGAATATGCCATAAAACGAAATATAAACGAAAACATAATACTCATAGCTAATTCTTTACATAGACTAGTAAATCGATAAGACATTTTATTCACAAAATAGTTTTTT
The DNA here is from genome assembly GCA_949316085.1 of Hypercompe scribonia. Lineage (NCBI taxonomy): Eukaryota > Metazoa > Arthropoda > Insecta > Lepidoptera > Erebidae > Hypercompe > Hypercompe scribonia. Next base: position 7,473,748 of record OX438981.1, on the reverse strand, counting down.
TCCATAAAAACGAAGTTTGCGGTTAGAAAATTTGGCAATATAAATGTACTACACATACTATACATCTAGTTTTTGCACAAAGGTACAGAGTGGACAACAGAAGTTAATTCCAATATCAAAGACAAATAGTTAAGGAAAGTAGTTTTTATTCATAGATACTCGGTGGCACGTATCAAAGAAGGTTCTTCGTAATTTTCGAACCGTAAATAAAATATTGGGTAATAAGCAATAACTCAAACCTTTGGCCAATGTTCACAACCAAAATAGAAAAAAAATACTTTTCTTTTATCTGTCGATTTTATGAATCTCATCGTAATGTAAAGCAAAATGCTAATATTTGGCTTTATATTAAAGCTTGCAGATACAAGTTGTAACAGAACCCTGTTAATACAAAATTTTACTACAAAAATACGAAATGATTTTCATTAATAGTTTAAAAAATAATGATAAGTAATAATAATGTTTCTAATTATTATATAGTATGGTTAAATTATATAGTTTATAGGTAGTTGGTCCCTCATGCTTTTTTTTAACATCAATTAGTGCATCACACCCTCCACAAGGGAGCACACTTCGTGTCCGATGTGGAGTTTGAATCAACAACACTGAACACAGTTGAAAGCGGCGAGGTATCTGCTGAAACCACGACAGTATCTGTGCATATAATCTATGAAATTGAGTATTCTGTATCTAGAATATAAATTTTGTTTAAACAGTATTTTCTGTTCATCCCATCTCTGATCTTATTGAGATTGGTGGCAGATCAGTCCTTTATTTGGTTAATCGGAATAATCAAGAGCCTCTCAAAGTTTTTCAACATGATTCCCCATGTTTAAATTTTCATATCTTCTTAAAATACTTACATATCAAATTTGGTTCTGGAATGGCATTTTAGTTCTGAACAATGGGAACTCGAATTCGTGTAAGTTTTATACTTTGCATTGGTTTCTTTACAGTTTGATGATACACAGATGTTAGCGTTAGTGATGTTATTACATATATCATCTCAACCTAACACTAGTTACACTAGTAGACAATGTAGCAAAACACAGATTTTTTATAAAGAATTAAAAATGTTATATGCAAAATATATTGTTCTTAAGCACTATTTATCTTCTAGAAGCTTTTATATTTCCTAATTTCAATCGATATTCACAGCAATCTTTATAACAATCTTGGATTTGCTGAATATAGTATTAAATATCATCTGGTCGTAGTTGTCTTTCACCTTCATTGAGGTAATTGTTCATGGCTTTGTACAGCAAGTACACTCCAAGCATTTGCTGTTCGTCTTCGCTCCATGACTCTACAACTCCTCTATAACTCCCTAGTTTTATGTTCGTTAACCTGTCTATTCCGAGTGCATCAATCATGGCTGCTTCATATGTAAAAGCTTCATCGTGTGTCACATTATGGAAGGCTTGCAGACAAATAACACCCATACCCTCTTCCCAAATGTCCAAAATACATTGAATTTTGTCATCTGCACTTGTCTCTCTATCCTCCCAGAGGGGTACAGCTTCAATTAAATGTTTGTATGGTCTGTCGTTTTTGCCTGTAATCCAAAGATATTTTATGTTATGTCCAAATACTACTTATAGATGATGATTACAAACATCACAGTTACAAAAATGTATTTGAAATTAATATCGTACAAATTTTTGGACATGATTTCATAAGGGATTATTTTTTGAGATTTTTCATTGTTATATTAAATAATAATTAATATTATTTTTATGTTATGCTACAGTTGATTACATTTATCATGAGTTCTTATTCAAAAACTTTAACTTTACTTTAACAGACACAATCAAATATTTAAAAATGTTAACGTGGTTTACTTTACGTTTTTTGGCCTCAAACTTTATACTAGAATTTCAAAAATATTTAACTTTTAATAGTGTATTTAATTATGAACTATAACTGTAAAACTGAAAGTAATTCTACACCCGCTAAAACTAGAATACGGCTTCGAACGGTGTTTGCCGTGACAAAGTAATGCTGTTATACTAAAACTAATAATTAATTAGCGCTTACCTTTGCCCACATAAAATATTGAAGCGATAAATGTCTTCCATTGTTTATTGATGTTTTGAGTTTTAGTCTTAGCAGGCAGGTTCTTCGTGACTCTTGGATCCAAAAGTAGATATGTGAATGACTTCTTGGTGGTGTCATACGTAGACTGATTTCTTGGATCATCGAAAAACTCTCGTGCTTCTTTTTCTAGTTTTATATAAGGTTTTAAGTCTTGTCTCCAGTCAACACTTCTAAGGCAATCTTCGATGTTGAATTCGGAAGCTTTATCTGTTTTTCAGGCAATTTATAATTAATATTAATATTGACTATTGACAATCAAATCAGACTATATTTTCGTCACTAACTTATACTGTAGACGTTTACCAGTGTAAATAAAGCAAAATATAAATTAAAGTAATTTTAGCAACATGAGTCAGTAACCTCAATGATGTTGAATTCGTTTGTTATCAATAGTACCTACGGCCAATAGTGGGTGTGACAGGATTTTAAGTCGCCTTCACAGAAGTAGACGCTTAAAGTCAGTTAACTACTGTTAAATGGTTTTGCTCTTCCACTTCACCTACTATATGTCTATATATATACAAAGTATATTCAAAACGCTTAGTAAGACAAACAAATTGTTAAGTTTTTCAAAGTAAAACATCTATCAGAGCTAATGCTGTCACTAGCCTGATTAAATATTTTGAACACACCTAGTCCATATAGATACATAGATAGTGGATATAAGACATTGAAGATAATCAATTTACTATGGTCACTTACAATACCAACACAATAGCAAATAAACTGCACATTATAAAATTATTTGGGAGAGGCCCCGATCCAACAGTGGTTGTAACTTTTTGAAGTGAAAACTTTTTTAGCGGCGTGGTGCACTTTTCGTGATGGGTGAAAAATGTCAAAATCGCGTCAAGATACGTGACCTGTTCAAAAATTCGTAAGACAGAGGGAGATAAGACCGCCGACGCGGCTTAGGAGAGGAAGTATCTCTCTTTCTTTCTACCGCGTGGCGATAATGTATGCCTGCGCCTGCTATTTCGCTTAGGCGGCGCAGGACGCTTGCGCGAATATTATCATGTTTGTATACGACAGTGCAGTAGATGAATATTGTATTTTACCACATAAATGATAGTACTTTTATGGTGATAATTAAAGGAATTCGTGCAAAATTATTCTTTAACCATTCCAAAATATCAAAAGTGCACAACGTTAATATTCTAGTTTTCACTACTGTCGGCACTCCCGTAGTGCAACCCGTTATTTTTTTTTATTACGAGTACTTATACACATGATTCTATATTCTCTACAAAATCGGCTTGGGACATATTTTTTCATTGAACATTTTTAAAGGGATGAATTAAGATCTTTCAAGCTGTACCATTTCCACCATATTTTCTATTGTTCCTATTTTTTCTTTATTTGGTTGAGTCTGATAAAATAGGTGCTATATAATATATGGATGACAATCTAGTTGACTCTAAAACTTTTTTTACATACTTCTGGGTAGTGAGTCATTACATCAAATGTAGACAATTTATGTATTTTTATATAATTTACACAATTTAGTCTCTTTTAGATCAATGAAATGAGCAACATCAGGGACAAGACATTGGACAATTTCAATATTACAAAACAATCAACTTAGGTTAGTCGTAGTTAGTTTCTACTCTGAAAATCTCAAATTTTAGAAGTAAAGTATGTTGCTGTCACTAACACGAACACGAGAATTACATATACATGAATTAGTAGCTAATCACATTGATTTTCAATTCCATTTGGTTTGTGATAGTGTGTATTTGTGTAGTCATTTAATAGTGTCTAAACTTCATTAATGTATATTCATATAAATATTTATATAAAAAAATTTACTCACTTTTCTTCGGTGGTCGTTTCTTTCCTTTTACAGGTACGTGAGCAAATCCAATATCACCACTAGAAGTGCTGCCGTACTCATGTTTATACTGTTCTTTCAACGTTTTTAACTTCTTTATATAGAAACTCCGTGTGCTATTAACAATAGGACCAGCATCGTACCCTAACCGTCTCAATTCGTCTCTAAGAGCACTGTCACTATATCTTTCTTCTTCATAATGCATTCGATTCCACATAATTAACTTAGAATAACTTTACGTTCCTATCGCTCGCAAATTACGTGTGAGTTCAAACTCGTTTCACAACATATAATGGCTGTCCAACTATGCCAAAAACAAGTGCGTCATTGTGTAATGGCGTTATCATATCGGTCTGTTAAACAAAAAGCAATGTTATGTCCAATTAATTTAAGGTCGTATTTTCTGTCACCTCTACTTATTAGTATTATTATTGACAACTTATGGGTTTACCACAATCAAGTTAATTTTAAACATAGCGACATTATTATTATTTTGTAGATAAATTTGCAGTGAAATAATGCAACAACTACTCAATAAACACACACAAATAAATTAATATTTGTTCTTTTATAAAATGTATGTTAGAACGTCTTTCATGTTTTCATAAAATTAATTATCGGTAGATTGTTAATATTTTATTTTGTATAATAATTTTGTATTTGTGTATACAATAATATACATGCATTTTATGAAAAATTTTTATTGAAAATTTACTTTGAGTGTCTTTTTTACATACGAGTATATTAGAAAAGATAAACAGTATCAGTTACTGCTGTTAAATGAATCTTTCCATTAGAATCAAAGTTTTTAATTTTTTCCTTCTTTTTAGGTTCACCAAATAATTGATTCACATAATTATTTCGTGTTGATGAAACAATTTAAATACCTTTACAAAACGAAAAGCAATTAATTACAAAAGAAACTTGCCGTACGTTTATATCAGGCGCTTATGTCAAACCATACTGTTACAAGAGACTATGTGTGATCTACTTCCTACTTAGTGCTTAACGACCCGTAACAATCTACCTTAAGAGTTCACCATAAATATAGTGTAACAGCCTACACACTTGATAACACCATAATACAAAGCAAACTCAAAATTAGAAAACTTTCTTTAATATTAAGTGACAATTCTATCCTACACAGATAAGTTTGTAGTAGTTTAAATAAAAAAACCTACAAATTACTGCACTCAATTAATTTTAACGCAATATTTATTAACTTTTAGTGACAAATATAACTTAACATTTGTATTATATCGCATATTTTTTAATATTTATGGGGTACGAGCTTTTGCACGCGATTGCAGCCGCGTGTATGTGGGCTATTGAATTAAAGTATGTCTATGTTAAATTTCTTTGATATCGGTGCATGGATTTAGGCGTTACTTAACAGACAGACAGAGCTACTTTCAAATTAATCGTGTTAAAATGGATGGTTTCTTCTTCTTCTTTTTCTGTTCTAATATAAATAAACAAGGTTTTATTTGTTATATAGATTTTAAATAAGCTAATGAAAAGAAATCGTAAGAAATGTAATGAAATTTATGTAAATTTACTCGTATGGTATAATGATTAGTTACTTAAGATAATTTTAAAAACGAAGAGAGAAAATTTATATTTGTACACTTTTCCTCTCATCGTAAATTCATAAAATCATAGATACTCATATCTTTGATTTTATGAATTTACGGTCGTCTTAAACGAAAGTTTCATGAAAGAAGCTGAAAAAATTATTTTTAGTGATAGATTACCTATATATTTTTTCATAAAATACAAGTATTATTTGTAAAAAATATATATTAGATATCAATAGTGTGTCTATTCGGACGATAATTCCAATGATAATATTGATAATTTCACATTAGATTAAGTTTGTAAGGATATTAAAAGAAATTAATGAATAAATATTTTTGTTTAACACCTAAGCTGTCATTACATTATAATAACCTCTTTAATTATACTTAATTTTATATGTATATATATATAATTTCTTATAGAAGTTATTTCTTCAATTGTAACCTGATAATTAACTCGAATACCCCTTTGAAACTTAATTACAGCATCAAACTTATAAATTATTTCAACACATCTCTCTTGTATGTAGGGTACCACGCGATACGCCAATTAACGAAGTGCTATTAATGAAATGGCGTCGTATGAGATTTCTTGTACACAATTCCGTTTTCTTATTAATAAAGTTGTAGATCGCACGATTCTGTTGCTGTGTGAAATAGAAATCGACAAAATAAATATATATTGATCAGACGGGATCTAATAGTCCACCGCTGGACATAGAACTCTCCTTAGAAAGGAGAGATCAGTTGAGGGTCGTATATCTGAAATTTTAATATGGTTATGACCAGAAAGTTCAATCATATATATAGTAACTCGAGATGTAGTTTAAAAATGTAAAATGACAATAATAATAACTTAAGACACCTCCCACATCATATCCCTGGCGACCTAAATTAGACACAGCGTGTTCTAAGATAGCCAGATACTCTTCATAAAAGATCTCCATAATAACAAAAAAAAATCAACTAAATACATACATTTTACATATTTCAATCAATTTTACCAAAAAAGAAAATTACCATGTGATAAGTTGGAATCCAAGAAATTTTAGACGACACCGAGAAGATCCTCATCGGTTTCGTGAATGTCAGAGTCACGCTTCTGGTGGCTAAATCAATGAGGTGCTTTAAATCCCTAGCATCGGGATACCCACGGGTCAAGTGTCTGAGCTATTTTGACTGCAGTGAATTGTGCATTGCATTAGTACTTCCGCTGCAGTCGACCGAAATAGTTTTAAAATTTATGAAAATAATCCCGATGTAGTTTTTATAAACTGTCACTTTTTATAAATATGATTAAAGAAAATTGTCAATGTGTAATTTTTCCATTGTAAAACTTTGCTACTCGCTGAATTCAATGGTCAATGAAATGTATTCTTGGAGCTTGTACACGATTTTCATAATGTAATAAAGGTCTTTCATTTGACGAGCCTATTGGTTGGTGACGATCTAGTGGTTAGTGGCTCGACTACTAGGCTGGAGGTCGTGGGTTCTATTCCCACCCATTCATTGCATGATAAACTTGATTATTTACTGTGTCTTGTCTAGCTGTAATTTATTTATAATATATATGTACATATTTAGAAAACTGTATATATGTTTATCAGATTTCTGGTTCACATAGCAATACCTCTACCAAATTTGGAATCAGGCAGCCGTGTGTGAGATGCGTGAGATAATTAGGTAATTTATTTACGTTTCATTGGAGTTCTTTGAGACTTTTGTATTTAGTATCTATTTATATAAAAGTATAGGTACTTGATATGTATCGAAAACATGTAGTCCAAAATCTGGATAATACTTATGTTTGATTTTTAAAGTAATAACTCCAATGTACTTTAGTATCCAGCTGAGATTTTAATATGCCTTGTAAAGTTAGCTTTCGAACTAAATTGATGTTCTGTTAAAATATAAATTTTAATATATGTACATATTATTTTCGAAATATTACTACATATTTTTATCACAACATACAAAGTCTAGCTTATTAAAGATTCAAAGTGTAAGAAACAAATTTTAATCTTGTTAACGTCACAGTTTCAAGACAATAAATTTTTTAAATTTATTTAAAGCCTTTCATCTTCTGAATCAGATCATATTTTTGATTATAGGTAAGGAAATTCCTAAAGGTTCAATAATATAAGGTACAAATAATAACTCACAATATTTCTATAGAATAGAAAAACTTCTATTAAAACTGGATCGCTTTCGCATGAAATATAATATTTTATGCGAATATTTCCTCAAAGGGAATCACCAAGAATATTGAACTTTATTGAAGCAGTAAACGCATCCTGCTTACAAAGAAGCCTGTCAGAGTAGTAGAACTCTCGTTTTGCTGCTATATTTTTATTTAGTTAAGTTAGCAACCAGGCTGTCATACTTTTTAACCATTCTCGCAATGTAAATTTCTGCATTTGAATCCCCCCACATATGTATTTTATTCTGGTTCTACCTTTACTTCATATATTATATTCTTCTAAATAATTCTATCTAACTATACTCTAACACATCAAATAATGTTTACGTAATGAAAGTGCTATTCCACAAACAATAATAATTATCAAATGAATAAACGTATTTATTATTATTATTAATTAATGTCACCATTATCAACAGCATATGCAGCAGATCACTGCTGGACATGTGCCTCTGCTTAGAAAGGAGGTTTTGGCCTACGCCTACGCTGACCAGACGGGTGGGTATAAGGTTTGTACCAAATTTTCCTTCTCTTTCCAGTGCTATTGTTCTGCGTAATTTGCTAACTTTATCAGCTCTCATAACACCCAAGGAATGAGTAAAAGTGGTGACACTCCGTATTATTAACCCGTCACCACATGAACACCGTCACCACAAGAACAAAAACCATCACTAAACACATTTCACTGGCATACACACTATTGTTTAATAACCAGAATAAATTTTATAGTTCTTTATATTCCGGTCTCAAGGTTGGATCTTCTTTTAAGTATTAAACATTTGCGACAATCTTAAACAATGATAAGAATACAAATGTTAGTAATTAAAAAAAATACGTACATTCATTATAAATTACAACTACAACTTTTTAACGACATTATAATCTAAGATGAACTAAAAATATATCACAAAATGGACACAACTAAAACATAAAGTTTCAATCAAACCATCCCAAAGCACATATATGCAAGTTAAGACTGATTTTTCTTTGTGCGTATGGAAACCCGCTCGGGCCTTTATCCCCTCAAGGTTTTTAGTAATACCGACTAAAATTAAAATTTTTTCGAAGCATCGGTATGTGCAGACGGCACTATTCGCAGACGACACGGCTATCTACTGCTCAGGAGTGAACCCCTCGACAGTAGCCAAAAAACTCCAGACCGCAGCCAACGCACTGGGCGTTTGGTTCTGGAAATGGAGGATAGAGGTCAACCCCGAGAAAAGCCAGGCGGTGCTGTTTCACAGAAGACAGCTAAGCTTGTATCCTTTGGAGAAGACCCCTCAGATTAGGATGTTCGGCAAGTCTATCCCTTGGGCTAGGCAGGCCAAATACCTAGGCATAACCCTTGACGACCGTCTATCCTTCGGCCCCCACATCAAGGCAGTCCGCAGCCGGGCTGCCTTCGTGCTAGGACGTCTCCACAGTCTAATAAACGCGCGTTCGAAGTTAGATTTAAAAAACAAAGTTCGATTATACACGGCATGCGTTCGTCCTATAATGACGTACGGTAGCGTAGTATTCGCACACGTTAGGCCACACAGGATCCATAGGCTTCAAACACTACAGAACAATTTCATGCGCAAAGCTACGGGAGCACCGTGGTATGTACGCAACGTCGATCTTCACATCGACCTCAGATTCCCGACCATCAAGCAATTCATAAAACAGTGCTCCCTTAGCTACTTTGACTCTGCTCCGACTCACCCCAAATCTCTAGTGGTTGCGGCCGTAAACTACACACCCAGTAGAATTTCCAGACTACGTCGACCCAAACACGCGTTAGGGGAACACGACGACGACATTACACTCGCTCAACGTAGAGCGGACACAGCTAGGCAATCGAATAGGAACCGTCCGCGTTTTCGTCCCCGTCTTCGGGGCCGGAATACGCGCCGCGTAAACCGTCCACAAAACATGGGAGTAGGTCGCCCCAACGTATCAGCAACACCCCAAGCCGAGGTTCGTACCCCACAGGGGGTGCCCTTGGGCAATGTTGCTTAACAAATGACCGGTTGAGAGCCCTCAGCGCTCACCGTAAATTAATCCGGGTAAAGTTGTAGAGGCCATCCGAGGCCAACAGCTAAAAGTCACTACAAAAAAAAAAAAAAAAAAAAAATTAAAATTGGAACAAAATTTTCTGTAACATCTCTATAAACTTTCTTCACATGCATCACATAACATATACAGTAGTGAGGAAAGTGGATTTTATTTGTTTAAAGGTTTCAGCTACAGTTATTTCAACCTGAAAGAGAGTAGTTTCGATAATCGATAACGAAACAATAAAGAGATAACGACGCTATAGATGGGAGTATGTAGGACACGAGCTAATGCCTACCAATTAGAGTTAAGTGTGCGTCTATAATCAAGTTATATGTAGAAGATTTCACAAAGGTCTTGTAAGTGCTCTAGATATTTAATAGAATCCACGCCTAAGTTCACATATCTTGCAAATCGTGATTGATAATTGCCTAATGATAATAATGGTAGCTAAGTAATCGTAAAGGTCACTAAAAAGCGACTCAACCTGGTTTGGCACATACATAATACATTACACAAGCAATTTAGTTTATGATGCAGTACATTTGTAAGGAAGGATACGCATATATTTTTAAACTTTCATTTTCTTATGATGTTAATTCATCTAATACGTATAATGTACATAGAACAGTTTGGATATGTACACAATTCAGAACTACCTGTAATTTCGACTAAGTAACAATAACAACAAGGCATGTACATTGCCAACTTATTACGTTAAAGTACAATCAAAGTATCAGCGATCAGAAACGTAAAAGAGGATTTTATATTTTCTATTATTCTTTTACGTGTATATAAAGTGAACTTATGGAATAAAATCATCCACACGCATTTACGTTAACAGGCAATAACTCTCAATACTCCTTATATTGAATTGCTTTTACACCGATGTTAGGTGAAGTTTTAAGCATTATGTAGACTTCAAATGTACTTTTGTTTTAACGCCATATGCTTCGAATGAACAAGATGGAGAAAAGAGTTTTGTCTTTGGAAAATAAACGATTTCTGCGAGACTTTGTTTAAATAAAGTGAACAGCAAAAAGGCGTGTTTCAACAATCCTAAAGTAGGTATGGAAAATGATTAAGAGGATTTCTGACTTCAAAGAAATATAACGATGGAGTGAAATTATCTCAAATAAAGTTCTAATAAATAATTTATTGTGTATTTTCACTTAAATAACACTTTTAAAGGAGTTTTATATAAAAAGCATATTTGTAACGACTGAAGACTCATGCAGTCGTTACGAACATGCTTTTTCACTTATTAAAGATACACATATGTGTACTTACTTAATCGTTACATTTATATGACAATGATTACTAACCATTTCTTAAAATTCATTTTTTATAAAAACGCACGCCATTAAAACAAAAAATAAAATACTAAACACAAAAGATTATCTAAATTTTACTCTTTTGATCTCAAATATTTTAAATTTGCCTTTAATTGGGTCACAATACAGATAATTTTGAAGCAAGCAAATGAAAAACACACAGTAAAAAATTATAAAAAAGCTTCTGTCTGTCATACTTGTATTTGTTTGCCGACATAGCAATCTTAAATTAAAACAATCAGTTTATTTGAATACAAATTAAATTATTTAACTTAATGAAGCAAACATAAATATACCCAATGACAAAATTATACATATTTGTATTACTTAAATATTGAGTAAATTAATTTACATTGTTTGAACTGAACCGTTCAATTTTGAGCAGCCCACGATTTGCATAGATATGAAGTAATATCTTCCAACCTTTGGAATCCTTTTTATCCTTCCGTCCTGAATTGACAAACTATGTTTATATTTTCCCCAAATTTCGGGACTGACCTTTGCAGAGATTTTCCTGTCATATATAATCTTTATTTCGGTCAAAGAGTTACTATTATTTACTGAAAGAATTTATGCTTATTATTTACCGGAACCAAATAGAAAATAAATTAAAAATATGAAAAAAATTTTGTCTACTGAATGTTATTTTAGTGGCAGTACACTAACCACAGCAAGTGAGATTTTCTAGCCTTTAGACATCAATGTCAATGCTGTTATTCTGTTATTTGAAATTTCTGTAAACTAAACTAAAAATGGTTATAAATGATTTTTATCCTATCAAACGATGGTCTAAATGTGACAGAGATTGACTAAAAATAGATATGTCACACTATAAATGTACCGTTTCTAAATAAATACACATAAAAGTTGCATTTTGGAGATCACTTTATCGAACCAAAATTTTAGTTCATCGACGCAACAACAGAATTATCATTAGGCTTATAGGTAAGCCCTTTTATATTGAACAATCTCGGCAGATTGTGGTAAGTTAATAACTAAACAAAAGAAATTGACTCTAGCTTAGGTAGACTCTAGACACCATCGGATGATATTAAAAATTAACACTGCATTTATCGTCCTAGTTAAATGGAGAGATTACTATCAACTTATCAGAACATGTAGGACTATAATATAATATAAATATAATATTCTAAATTCATACAACACCATCTAGGCTCTAACTAATTAGAACTTGTACTATGAGTACCAGACACCTGAAAAAACACATACATACATACTTTTTCTTAAAAATAAATACATGTAATACATAGTGTGAAGGAACAGATATTATGGTCCTCAAACACAAAGGTAGGATCCTCCGAGAAGATGAGGTGATCATACCTGGCGGGCTGACTATCTCTCAATTTTGCTGAATTACCGACATCTGATTACCTTGACTCTACATAACGTCTTCTGTGCATGATTTTCCTTTTATCTCTATTTATTATTATTTGATTATTTCATTATCATTTTTGAATATGCTTTTTCCTCATTTTTTGCTCTTTTGCAAATTCAAACATGATTGAAAAGGTACTTAATAAGTATTTTTAAATATATTAAAAAATATTAATTTTGAATTATCATATGGCAATCAATAGACTTCCTATTTCGTTACCACTAATAACACTATCCACTAACTGGCGATAACCTTCAACGATATCTCTCAGTTAATTCTCATCACACTCTAACTAAGTATTGCGTGTCACCTTGAAGCGAAGTGTTACACGCCATTTGCTCAGTCCCCTCGGTCACAAATGAGGATGTGGCTCCCTGCAGCCGCATGTCATTCATAAATGCTATTTAGGACCCATCAGATGAACCTAGATACGAGTGTAAATAAATGGGTGCATGACATGTGGTACAGGAAGTAATCATCTTTTGGTATACTACTTGGTGTACTGCACAAGTTTAAATCAGCTTATAAGAGTACGCTACATGTTGTTTAAACGTAACGTATGTTTAATATTATGTAATCATTTCGAGCACTCAATCAAAATGCAAATACCCACTTCGGTCCTGTTACACAATAGTCTTCCACTAGCCGCCTCAGGTAGTTTGGCACGCCGCGCCGTGGTAGAGGAATGCTTCGCTGATGCAGCTAAACGGCATACTATTGAATCCAATGGCGATGTCCAGCGACACCACCAGTACTGCCTCTTCGGTCACCGCCCCTAGGTGCAACACAGCGTGAGCCCCGTGGAGGTTCTTTGGCTCACCCTATAGTTGAGGATATTTATCTATATTTGTATAAATATTAAGTTTTTTGTTAAATGAATATTTAACAAAAAACTTAATTGAAGGTAAAGGTAAAACAGAATTGAAGGTAAGTGTGTTATAGAGTGGAGACTGCGTCTTGATAAACGTAGTATGAAACGCCCTCTAGCCAGATGGTGGGACGACTTGCGTAAGAGGGTTGGCAGCGACTGGATGTAAAAGCAACAGACCAGGCTCTGTGATGTGCCTTGGGAGAGTATGTCCACTAGTGGACTACAACGGGCTGATTATGATGATGATGATGACAACTATAATGTACCACATAAAAGCGTGGCAAGATACATCTAATTTTACTTTTGAAAATAAATACGGCTTGTGGAGAATGTCCCAGGTATTAATTTGTATAAAATAGGGTAGTAGAGACATACTTTCAATAACATACGTATTAGGGCATTAGCCATTAACGAATTACCACATTATAGAAACATATAAGTCTATACAAGGGAACTTACACCAAATCAAAAGTCACTCACAAAAATCACCGCACAAAAAATAACAAAGCAATATGAACGAGAAACCACTTTCAGTAAATAAAACATGTCTTAGCACATGACAAGCACCGTTGGATTTCCCTTTCGTGAGCCTTTTCGTGAAAAGGATCTGTTTAACAATGGAACAATGCCGCAGATTTTTTCATTACTTCCTGATTTGCAGTGAAATTCTTTAGAAAAACGCTGGTCTTGATTTGATCTAAACAGTAACTTAAAAAGAAATACAATAGTAAAGCTTTTAAATATGAATACAATTAGTATATATTCAAACGTCATACGTTTAAGAATACTTTAATATTTTTGACTGTACATTTAAGGTATTGGGAGTATTAATCATTTCTAACATTTCAAACTATTGGAAAATATTTCAAGAACTCCATAACATTGTGAAACAGTTTTGAAGATGAATTCAAAATCACAAAATTTCGAGACCTTTATGGATTTATACGAGATCCTAAAACGAATGATCTGGAGTCATTTTATGATTTTTAAATAGGCAGTTTGCAGACAGGGATCTACTCTTTACTAGAAAACAATTTTTTTTTTCTAAACGAATAATAAACACTTCAGTTTATTCATACTTACATTTCCTTACCAGTTCAGTATCCAGCAACCATAACCTTCGTTACTTTTAAATGGACAGTTCTTAAATTTACTATACTTTTACAAAGTTAATAGGTAATCTAGTTATTTTCACATAATATTTCCATTATTTATGTGCAGTGAACCTGAAATTAGTTTGTGAGCCAAGATATCGTTAACTTTTCAATCTAACATCCCGCGCAAACATGTTACGGGAGTTTTTTGGATCGATTCTACTCGAATTACCTGGCTACAGTCGTAACACATGGTTTCGACAAGATGGAGTCACTTATCACACATCCGACGAGTCTCTGCCGGTGGTCAAAGACATGTTTCCGCAAAAGCTACCCAGAAGTCGAGATCTATCCCCAGCAGACTTCTTTTTATGAGATTATTGAAGAATGGTGTCTATACACTATGTTAACTAAAAGAAAAACCGGCGTGAATCTCGGTGATCTCACGATCTCTTTGGCGAAGAGTATTCGATAATATCAGTGCTCGCTTCGAAGATTGCAAACGTTGAAGCGGTGGTTATTTAGACGATTATATCATTCTTCGTTTTCGTTTTAAATAATAAATTTCAACAAATTAGCTCTCTTGTTTTTAACAATTTTTATAACATATCAAATGAGTTTTTCGTGAATTTGTTTTAAATCAATACTGGAAGAATTAGGTTATAAAACGTCGTTAATTAAAAAATAATTTATATGATTTAAATATTAGTATGACTATTTTTATTTACTACATAAGGAAATCGTTATGATTTCATAAAAAGATTTTTTCAAATAAAGTATTAAAAATTAGATATACCATATGTAACCGTTTGTACGAATTGTACCTACATAAAGTTAGTAAATAAATTTTCGTCTTTCAATATAAATCGTTTGATAAATCAAATATCCGTAGACATGAAAGAAAAAACTTGAGGTTTGGAAACGTGATTACCGTCAACGTCACAGTTTACGTTTATTTACTTTTTTTCTCTCCAATACACTGATGATACTTAAGCTATTTTATACTAATTCTGCCTTTTAGTTTTACTCACATTTTCATTAATATACTTTAAAATGAAGTAATAGAAAAGCATTCTTTAAACCACAGCAATGTTAAACCGAAAAAAAAAACACAGTAGCGTATGTATTTACAAAATATTAGTTTAAATTTGGTAACACTTATCTATCCAATTTACCAAAGTTTTAATTGTCTGTGAATGAAGGCAATACGAAATTAGTAAAAGAATATAAAACATTGTGTTTGAGAGAATAACACAAATATATACTCAAGTCTTTTTGTACCTGGTACTTGTTTATGTAGAGCACTGAATTATCATAAAAGGATTGGCTGTCTAGTTGTAGGTGGTAGCTAAACTAAGTTGAAAGGTTTCAAATTTAGAATGAGTCGTTTTTAGTGACATTTAAGTGAGAATTTCTTTGCAAATTCGATTGTAAAAGGGAATTAACTTTCTATGAAAGTATCACCGATTTCAACGCTTCTAAATCATAAGTTACATCTCTACAGCCGAAATAATTTTGTTAAATTAAGATGGGAATAAAAACCAACATAAAAATACGAAATCGTTGAAGTCAGTACACATATAAAAATATCGTGTAAAATAAAACAATCAGTGGAATTCTGAATATTTTGCTTTTTCATAAAATAAAAGGTATTCTATTATGTCAAATTTAGATCAAATACGGTAATAATTACTTCTTTAAACGCAAAAAGATCATTTTTTACTGCGTTACTAGAATTATAACTTATATTTTAAATAATATTTAAAAACAAACAGTTTGAAGTGACCCCATCTTATCAAATAACCTTCGTTTTTTTTAAAAAAAAGACATATATAAATACAAAAACCTTTACTTATCATGAAACGTTGAAAAATAGTTAATTTTCACCTTTCTATTGTTATTTTCTTTTTTTATATATTTTCAGTTTTAATTGAGGTCAGGTACAAAATTTTGATTGAGGGGGTTTGTAGACTCGATAAAGATCACAATAGTAAATAAATAAGAACAACGATGTTATTGAAACTGACGCCACCGATTAAACAGACTTAAGTTTAAAATTTTTTTTTTTTTTAATACAAATAGTATGTTAAAAACTTGAAAAAATGTATAAGTTATATTTTCGATAAAATAACAATAGCATAAAGTATCTTAACATTAGCATAGAAAAGATTATTCACAGTATAACTATTGACCAATAATTTCATTTCATTGATCGGTAGCACTGTAAGTAGAATGTCTGCCGCCGCTTGTGCACCACTTATCTTGAGATTTCGGTATATTTTCGATAAATAAACTTATTTTGATTTGTCCCGTATTAAAAACGTTGAATCGAGCTCTTCGTTTTTCCGTTGTAGTATTTTGGTGAAATCGAGTCTTTTGGTATAGACTCCAGTTCTGAGAAAGTGACTCTTACATTGTTTTTGTTGTTTTATAGTGAGTTCCAACAAAGAAAAGATGAGACCGTGTTGATTTATATAAATGGCTATATTTTGAAATAAGCCTTTTATAATAAAGTTACATATTTTATTGAAATCTATGATGCGATGAGGCCGCCCATTGTGCGATTATTTTCTTTTTTACATCCCACGTTGTATGTTTCCTAGGGGTGCGTTACATGACCTACAAAATCGTTGAATCATCGAATACCACGTCCCCGTATATTTACTAATACAAAACACTAATATGTTGTTTCATTTTTCTAGGTCATATAACGCACTCGTTTCCTAGTTTTAGTGCGCAATGAATAGTACCTATCTACCTATTTATCTATCTAAATTGTGTTTTCCGATAATGTTTTTCGTCAATAATATGGATTACTGGTTTTATTAATAACTAAATTTCGATAGAATAACAAATCTTAATGGGTACGCACAATAATTTCAAGCAAATCTTCAGAAACAATACTTACAATTTTAAATCCAAATAGATTTATGTACACATAGGCTGCAAATAGATTTCATAAGACGCTAAGAAAACATTTCTTTACGATTTTTGTATGAAGTTGTCATTCGTCTCTCTGAGTATAAGTGTTCTGTGATTTCCTCAATGACCAACAACTAGAACTAGCTCTTTCGCTTGAGTTTTTGAAAACTTAAATTGGTTGAGTTGGAACGTAGCTTGGGTGTGAGTTACATAAATTTAAGTGTCACGCTGCGGATTGACACGACTTCTCTGTCGTTTAATTTCGAACGAACGAACGCTTTTATTAACTTCACCTGTGTATTTGTTAATTTGTAACCAACTATTGTAAACATGTTTTTTGTTTTTATAAACTATTAATTATTTAGAATCTAATGAAATGTCGCATCATTTTTATTTCAGTAATACTTTCTTAACTGAACTAATTTCCTTTTGTGATCTCCCTTATGATACAAATATTAGATAAGGTTATTTAACATACTTTTTAACGTAAACTCATTTGGTTCAAATGTGTGTTAACTAACAAAGAAACAAGGAACAAGGGGTTCCACAATAACAATTTAACTCATCTCTTTTTATACTTAATTTTCCTTCTGAACTTTTTCAAGATGAAGTTACTTTCCGTTACTCAGAATATCATCTAAGACAATTTTCCAGTCAAACGCTCCACCTTTATCATGGCTGCCTAGAATCAAGATTCAATGCTAACATAAGCGAAATAAGTGTTTATAAGCCTTATATTCTGAAGCTATAGCATAACATATAACAATGTATATATGTATTTATATCATTACGTATTACATAAAATATTTTTACGCAAATTAAAAAATCAACACTACTAGCTCTAATATTACACCTGCTACACACATCTCTGCATCACTCAAAGGTCAACTGGAAGAAAATGCCTATGGCATTAAGTCCACCTTATGCAATGTAACGTATTTGCAGAAAGTATAAATAAATATCTAATTTTAATTAAAACTGTTTTCTTCCCGTGCTATAATGTTTTATTGGCCGTCATATTGCAAGGCCAGATAAGTGTCAATATAATGCATTTCGGACAGACAACCATAACCTTTATTTTATTACATCGTAAAGAGTTCATATTTTGTATTAATTTATTACAATTTTTGCTTTCGAAGTATTTTCTTTGTTTTGTTTTACAAACAATATGTTCGTAGATAAACTTAATGGCCATATACAATTTTCAAATCATTTTTATGTTCCTCGCAGACGCATGGTTTGCCAATAGATGTTATCATAAAATATGGTAAACAGCCAGTTTAGAACAGATTTCGGCATATCGTTAAAAATATAGTATCGCTACTCCCACTAGAATAATAACTTAAAAATCTTTAACTTTGTTTTCAAAACATTTTAGTAATAAATATAACGTTAATGTGTATTACTATTTCTTTATTTATGATAATTGTTATTATTCTTTTATTGTTGGAGAACTACTAATAGTATCATTATGAAAAAAGAAATAACGTTATCTTCACGTATCACGATTTTTTATTGTGAATTGATATCGTTTTCAAACTCTGTTTCAGATAGTCGATTTAAAGTTATTAGGAATACTATTTATTACCTATTTAATATACATATATTTTAAAGAGCAATGTTGACAAGACATGAGATTTATCTGACAACACTTTTCGCCAGTAAGATTTTATGTCAGGTGCCAGTAAATTGTAAATTTCCATTGTTGAAATCTTTTTCCACCTAAGAGGGCCTCACCTTGTTGGGATGTTACCGCTTGACCAGAAACCTGTCCCCTCCGTCCACCTTCATAAATGGAATGTTTCAACGTTAGAGGTTTTATTGAATTTGATATTATTCAATTTTGTTGAATTAATGTCGTAGAATTCCGGTCACCAATCAATGCCATTGGTATCCTGGAGAAGGGTTTATTGCCTACCGCTATTAAGTGAAATTTATCCAATTTCATTCTATGAAATATCCAAACATTCAAAAGAAATATTCACAAATGTCACATTTCATGTGTGTTAATTGAAGATTCATAATTTTTTTTTTGGAAATTACTTTGCACAATTTTCTTCAAAACCCTTATCTAATACAGACGTAATATCTATTACTTTTGTTTTTTTTTAGTAATATTATATCTTACATCTACAAACATAAGATGCAAAATTATATTTTCAATTTACATCTTTAAATATTGATAATACAGACTTTTGCCTAGTGTTATGTACGTGTAAAAACACAATTACGAAGTTACTGCATAATGAACTTAAAGGTATACAGTTTTTTAAATGTCACTATTGACCTACAACTATTTTATTTTTATATGTTATATTTCACAAAGAGTAAAAATAAAATGAATGAATGTACATTGAAAACATAATTATACTATTATAGGCATTCTTTAAACACACAGTGAATAAATGATGCTAATCTACTTCTAGTGCTGTACATAAATTAACTTTTTAACATTTGAATAGCTACATATTGTCTTGATATAATTATAATTATGTATGTACAACTATTATTATTATACATCATTAAAAATCACGTTTAATTATTATTATCACATTGTTTTCTCACAAAGAAAGCGAGATCTATTGTGTGAAAAATCTTCGGTGTGACTACGTCTTTTTTAAGAGCCTGTCGAAGTGATTCTACTCAGCCTGATGAAAAGCATGAATAGAATCCAAGAGTTGTGATCATCATACTCATTGTGAACGTAGATAATGCCGTATGGTAAACCTTAGCTGTGGCCTAGTGAGCTGCTTTTTCACGTCCCACTTAGAGACGAAAAAGGCATGACAGTCATTATGACAGGTAAGGCTCACACACTTACCGCAAAAACTATCAGCCCTGCATCAATAGGCCTCCAGTCTCACACTCACTAACGAAAGATGCACGGAATGCTATTGCTTTAGGTTGATCTGTGAAAGGGTAATACTGTCCCGTCCGTGCCAGTCCTTTCGTGCTGAAATCAACGTGGCTCTACTACCCAATGTATAAAAAATGATAATTGCCAACCAAAGTTAAATTATTTACATTTACCCCCGTCTAATATTGTAGGGTGACTGTGAATTTGTTAATGTGCTACTTTCACGGTCTACAGGCCTCACCTTAACAAGGAAGTTTGGCCTACTATGCCACGCTGGCCTGACTGGTTTCCTTCTCTTTGTAGTGACGTTGTCTTTCGTAGATTGCTCTCTTAGTCGCCTCTGACGACACCCACGGGATGAATAGGGGTGATGATATTCCGTATTCGTATTCCATCACCACACATGTTTGCCGTGAACAGTTTAAGAATTCATTCTAACTTTAAAGTACGCATGAGTCGATTAAACATTATTATAAAACTTACATAATAAATTAATATATACAAAACAACTTGCTAAACTTACTTTAGTTGTCGAAGTCGGTGTATCAAAACCGAACCGACTAAACCTACACGCTGTGCCCAAAAAACGAAGAATTTAGTAAAAACTTTGGATAATAAAAAATTCAGACAATATAAAACAACATGACCCATCTTAAATAAACTATTTAGTTTAGTTAGATTCACAATATGAAAAAAAATGTATATATAAAATAATGACATGTGTATACGTTCAGGATTCGATGGCGTCTAATTGTCTCTCCATATTATAATTGGCCGACGTGATTGCACACTCTTTACTGATGCAGCATTGTTTTATGAGGCATATTCTATTTTATTACCCCTATAAACATTCGATTCCCTATAAGTAATAAAAATGGATCATATTGAAACGTAGTTGTCAGCTGAAGTACCGTTTATGATACCTACAGGATTTGCATGTCTACCAGATAATAAATGGGCCAACTAAAAACTTACTTAGTGCTTACTACCGGTTCTTTGATAAAATAAAATCTTGGATTATACCATTAACACTAATCTACATTTAGTTATGACGTAATGGTCCTACATTTTAATTTATATAAAACATTGTCATAACAAAAGTTCATAATTGCATATTTAGACTGCATTGTAGACATTTTAATATTTTTATTTCAATAAAATTGTATGGCAACACTTTAACTTATTCTTCCTAGTTTTTATTATCCCTAAGATTATTTTAAGGTCGGCTTTTATACTAGTTAAACTTTTTACCCGAACGTTAGTTTTTCCACGGAGTGACTGGCCTCGGACCTCTGCAACCCTGAGAGCGAACTGCATTCGAAGATTGAACTAGTTTTTAGTATACTCGCATACATAATTACATACAGTATAATATCTGCTAGAATGAAAGTAAGTACCTTTTGAGTTAATATTCTGGTTATTTGAAATGATTCAATTTAAGAGAAATCGAATATGAATTTAGAGATTCTGCTGAACGGGTCGATAACAATTGCATTATTTTAAGGTATATAGTTCAGACATCTAATTGAATTTCACGTAATTATCAACAATTTCTTGCCATGTCGAATAGTTGTCCATACATTTCGATGCTGTGTTCAATTAAGGTTCAAATAGCGACATGCCGATGGACATTCAAAAAGATTGTTCTGAACTTAATTTACAGTTGTGTGCAGTATTTCACGAGTATATTTCACTGATGGTAGGATAACTGATTTCATTTCCGCTATTTGAAGCTGCCGTAGCCAAAGTATGCTAGAGTGGAGACCACGATTGGGCAAACGTAGTGTAAGGCTCCCTGCGTGAAGAAAGTTACTGGCAGCGGGTAGATGCAAATTGCCCAAAGCCAGGATGGTTGGCGCTCCTTGGGGGGAGACCTTCGTTCGAGTTGTGGCGGTGTGCTGTTGGTGGTGTCGTTAGACATCGCCAACGCATTTAATAGTCTGCCATTTAGCTGCATCAGGGAAGCACTCCACTACCACGGGGTGCCAGAGCACCTGAGGCGGCTTGTGGCAGACTATATTGAGGAGTGTACCGTCATGTACGAGGACCGATATGGCATTGTGAGGTGGCGGCCCATGTCGTGCGGTGTTTCACAGGAGTCTGTCCTCGAACCACTCCTGTGGAATATGGAATACGACTGGGCCCTTCGAGGTCGTCTTCCCCCGGGGCTGGGCGTAATTTGTTACGCAGATAACACATTAGTCACAGCCCGGGGGATGAACTTTCAAGAGGCGGCGCGCCTGGTCACCACGGGTGATCGGGTGTATTGAGGCGCTGGGTTTGCGGGTGGCCCTGGACAAGACGGAGGCTCTGTTGTTCCATGGGCCCCATCGTGGTCCACCCTCTGGCGCTTCCATCATAGTCAATTCGGTCCTCGTACCGGTTCAGGCCCAGATGAAGTACCTGGGCCTGATCCTCGACGGGAGGTGGCTCTTCAACGAGCACTTCCGACAGTTTTCTCCAAAGCTGGTTGGTGCTGCTCCTGTCCTTGGGCGACTCTTGCCCAATTTGGGTGGAGCCAACGTCGCAACGAGACGGCTATACACGGAGGTTGTCCGGTCAATGGCCCTGTATGGTGCACTGGTGTGGGCGG
Source organism: Hypercompe scribonia (assembly GCA_949316085.1). Classification (NCBI taxonomy): domain Eukaryota; kingdom Metazoa; phylum Arthropoda; class Insecta; order Lepidoptera; family Erebidae; genus Hypercompe; species Hypercompe scribonia. Next base: position 7,450,939 of record OX438981.1, on the reverse strand, counting down.
CGGCTCTGACCGCCCAGAATAGGGCTCGCCTCTGGCGCCCTCAGAGGATATTGGCGGTTAGAGCCATACGCGGTTACCACTCCGTATCAACGGAGGTGGCGTGCGCCTTGACCGGAACTCCCCCGTGGGATTTGGAGGCGGAAGTACTCGCCGAAGCTTATCGGCGAACGGTTGACTTCCGGATGGGTACCGAAGAGGTACACGAGTGGCGAGAGGCTGCTCGTCTAGCCATGATGGCTCACTGGTCATCCCGGCTAGAGGTTCCACGTGCTGGCTTTGCCACCGTGGAGGTTCTCCAGCTGGTCATCGCTAAGTGTACGGGGCGGCAGCACGGGACCCTTTCCTTCCGACTGACGCAGATCCTTTCCGGACACGGTTGCTTCGGGAAGTATCTGCACTCGGTCGCCAGGAGGGAATTGAGTCCCACCTGTCACCACTGCGACTACAGTGAGGACTCGGTTCAGCACACGCTGGCTGTTTGTTCCGCTTGGGCGGCGCAGCGTGGGGTCCCCACTGCAGTTATTGGAGGAGATCTCTCGCTACCGACCGTCATACGCTCCATGGTCGGTAGCAAAAGTTGTTTTACCGCGGTCACAACCTTCTGCGGAGAGGTAATTTCACAGAAGGAGGCGGCGGAGAGGGCCCGAGAGGATGACCTCCACTCGGACCCGATTCGCCGCCGGCGAGTCAGGCGGTGGAAGCGTGCGTGCCAGCGCCTCATGCCGCCTTGAGTGTGGCCGCGGGTGGACGGAACGGGTTTTCCCCTCCGTCTGTTATAGTGGCCAGCCGCGAGGAGGCGACGTTTGCGTGTGCCGTACATCGTCTAAATGGAGGTTTATCCGCAGATGGTACCCGCGCTAGCAGGCAGGTGCTAGGAGGGGTCTGGATGTCGTAATAACAGCGGTTCCTAGATCCCTCCTATTTCACGCGCAGAGTGTCACACCGTGTGGTTTTAGTCGGTCCGATTCCGACATACCACCCCGCCGTAAACCCCGGTGGGGTAGGAATCAGGCAAAAATTTGTTATTGTGTAGTAATTGTTTAGTATACAGGGTTTGTAGAAGTTATAAAATGTATACTAATCTTAGTTGACCAGTCAGTGAATTGTATAATCAAAAAGGAAAGAAAATAAAAGTAATAATTTTTACGACGATTCTGCGTAATGTCTAATCTGCTTTTTAGTCAATAGGTAATAAAGTTATAGAAATCAGGATAGTTATATGCTCTATGTAGAGCCGTTGAAACAAAATAAACAAGAAAAATTTTACTCTATATAGAGCCGTTCAACTCTTCTTATCAGAATTGTCAATAATATAGGGATGTAAAGTCCCTGTCATAGACTATATAAAAGAAACAAAAGAAAAACTAAAAACTAAGCAACGAACAAACAATTAATAACTCTATGTAGATCGGTTCTTCTCTGCACGGCAGAGTTGTCTCTATTTATTAGGGGAAATAGAGTCCCTGTCAATGAATAAAACTAAAACCGAAAGACAAATTTAGTAAATATTGAAATTTCCTTTTGTAGAGCCACTAAATTGTCATGTCACGCTGTGTAGTTTCCCCTTTCAAATTGTTGCACTTCAAACCTTGAAAACTGAGTTGATTTGATTGATCGAATGTACCAAAATCGTAGTAATTCCAAATATGGTGTATTGTTCACAATTAATTTCTATCCATTGCACATGGATTTTTTTTTATGTTAAATGAGAAAAATTTAATAAATAAAAAAATTAGACAAAAAAAATGTTATAAAATTCTATTTAAAGAAATATTATAGAAATTTCATACATATTATAATTCTCAATGAGTATCAATAATTCATAATATTCGGTAAATAAATATGCAAAGGTTCAACATCAACACGACTGAATTCAGTGTTTAGTTTGAAAGTCACTGAACTGAGGCTACCGTTGTCTAAACAAAATGGTACAATAACATAAATAATGAAATATGGTCTTGTTCAAATAATGGATAATGTTTACTTACCTCCTACGTTCAACCGATTACACCAACTATAATATTGATGTTCGAACTTGTAGGTCTTAAGCAACCATTTATATAATATTCACGTTAACTTACTCAAACTGAAGAGATAATAACCCTATGTTGTTTGTTACAGTTCGAACGTTACTCTCACTAATGTTATGAAGGTGACCGTTTGTGAGTGTGCGTGTGTGCGTCTTCAGCCTCAAACAGCTGGCACAGACATAAGAAATTAATACCCTGGATGGACACATAAGTTATTTATAATTACTTTATTATATAATTGAAATTTTGAGTATGTGATGAACCATGGGTAACCCTACGGGGTGCAGTTAGTTACCTTTTTTATATAGATAGACATAGACAGTGATAGATAGTGACGCAAGCAAAGCTGCTCGCGTTACCGTCTGTTTTGTAATTTAATTTCTTTGGTAGAAAGTTCTGTCCGTGTGAGGACGGATTAAGAATACATACTGTTACCAACCCTATTCATCCCGTGGGTGTCGTAAGAGGCGACTAAGGGAACAAGGTATACAAGACAACATCATTACAATGAGAAGGAAAACTTGGAACAAACCCTATTCCAATCCGTCTGGCCAGCGTGGTATAGTAGGCCAAAACCTCCTTGCTAAGGAGAGACCTATATCCAGCAGTGAACTGTAAAAGGCTGTTAATGATGATGGTAGAAAGTAGTTTATGTGGTATTTCCCCTCCGTGTCAAATTTGATGTAGACTTGTTAAGCCGTTCTGATGTGGTTAAATAACAAACATCGATAAATCCATCCTCACAATTTTTCAAGATTTTAAATTCATGATTTTTTCGACGACATTGCTTAGAAAAACTTTTACTATTTAGATGATTTGCTTCAAGAAAGTCAAAACCAAATAAACGTGCCTAATACAAAACCAATTCTAAATCACACCTGCAATTAATAAATATTTCTGTAGTACTGAACAGAAATATCATATTCGATTAACAAAAATAAAACAAACCTGGTTTTTGTGTTAGCCAAATATGAAAGCATGTCCCTATGACTAAAAATTAAACTCACTTATGCGGTATACAAAAAGGTTTTCGGCCTATTATTAAGTTCTATACTCTTTCTATAGGTAAATTAAAAAACAAACCCTTTATGAAATAGGAATTCAAAGTTTTATACTTTGCCATGTTATGCAGTGCAAAGTTTAGATAGATACTCCTCAATATTATTATATAATGAAATAAATGTTACTAATAGGGCTAATTCGTTCTAAAGGCTTAAAATTTGTATTTTAATCACGTTAATTATAAAATTACATCGTCAAAGGTGCTAAGAGTACCCAAAATCATTGAAAATTTATCGTGTTATACATATGAACCAAGGTTAAGGTCCTTTCAATTAGTTTAATTTTGTAACCGGATAAATTAATATACTGTTAAAACCAAGGACTTACCTGTCGATTTGCGACACACAATTTTTATAGGTTCCACTCTCAAATTATGGAAAATTGATTATCGACACGGACTGTAAGTAATACCAACTTCCATTCTAAGGAGATGCCTATGTAGACTATTAAAGGCTATAAATGTGTTAATATGACAGTAAATATCTAGATTAGATTAAAAAGATAGAGAAATTTGCAGTTACACAAATTTTTTCAACATTACCCAGCCAACCAGGCAGGCAGGCATCGCAAAAAAAAGGTATTGAGGTCGAACTGGATTCGAACTTTAAACTAGTTGTCAGTGTATTTCAGATACTTTCACAATATCGTTTACCACAAATGTTCATAGCAATCTAGACCGATGGCTTAACGTGCTTTCCGAAACACGGACATCTAAGACCGCCAATTTTCCATACTCCGGGCTGTTAATAAGTTCTTGTTACGAAAACCCAACAATGCCTTTGGCCTTACCCGGAAATTGAACCCGAAACCTTTTGATTAGCAGTCACATGCGTTAAGCTCTAGACTAACCAGGCAGTTGATGGTATGTTGATTCTAAGTAAAACTGAGAAAACCCAGGTTTGTTCCGTCTGCTGGCATTACACATAATTTATACATATATCATCACTTTCAATAATCGCTCGTGCGTCTATTGGCTTAGCATTAAGATGACGTCATTACCATACATTTAATTCGTTTTTTAATAAAGGAGGGCTAGTGTGGAACTATAATCCCGAATCGTTAAACATCCAGTTTTTGTTCCAATCCTTCTGCAAAATTCACAAATAGAATTGTCAGTGAAAACGAAAGCCATTGTCAAACCATAATCCCTGGAATTCCCCATTAACATGACGCAATGTCTACACAATATATCTTTAGGAAAAAAGGGTATGGTATTAAATTGTGATTTAACTGGTAAGCATAAATTAATTTTTAACATGCGGTCCTAAACGACCTTTTATTTAAATTACTATGGTGATTATACTTTGAGGTAATTTAGGAAGTTGAGTGATAGTTAATGACTCCTGGAAGGTCTTGTTACGAGGGCAATTAATGCCTACATTTAAGTGATATAATTTCAAGAGAAAAGCTACCAGGGAGTTTTATTAGTGGTGGCGTTCAACCATAATTAGTGCAGTTCAAATTTGCTAATTGTTACTAAATATGTATTGCGTGCATGAGTATTGCACACATTTAAATGGGAACACAGTTCTAGTGGTTGGGTTTTTAATGTTATTTTTTATTTATTTACTGGTTAACAAACACCTGTTTATATCTTATAAAACGTTGATATTTTAAAGACTCGAAATTTAATATCATGTTTATAAATGCTTCACAGGTTAATTCTGCATGTACAAAATCCTGATAAAAAATTTCAAAATCTGAACATAAACTATCAAAGAAATTAGTTAACAAAAGTATTATTGTAAAAATAATGTTCATTTAAAAAATAATACAATCATAAAACTAAGTAAAAATTATCAAAAACACAATTTAATTTTTCACAAAATGTGTTTTCACAGAGGTCCCTCATACACATTATATTTTACTCTTTCGTTTATCTCCCGTTGAGAATACCATAAGATAATATTTTAAAAATACTGCTAGTTAAACTTTATTTTTTTATGAAGAAGGAACTTCAACACAGAATTTCCAACTTAACTAAGTGTTTTTTTTATTTTTTCAAGATAGTTGCTAAGTATTCGAATATAAGCTCGTATTCGATTGTCTATCAAAATATATAATTTCATCTTTTGACGAATCTTTTTGAACTGAAAGGTATTATTAAAAAAAATCTTTTAATAACAATTGAAAATAGTGAGTAAACATTATCAGTTTTGAAAATAGTGAGTATCAAAAATAAACTTTTTTTTTTCAATTATACTTGACATAAAGATAAATAAAATTTCACAGAAAAATATATCAAACTATCTCGTAATTCAGCTTACTAGACCACAACAAAAAAGTCAAGGTACTTAGGTCCTATAATCCTTTTGGTAAGACCGTAAAAGAGGCTTAACGCCAAACACCTAAACATTTCCATGTGCCAGATTTGTATGTAAATACTTTATTTTCGTCATCCCTTTCAATTTAAAAATAGATTACTTTGCACAACTTCGTTACACGTTTTCCAGGCAACCATTAGTCCATTACAGAATGAATTTGTATCAGAAAAAAAAAACAAAATTAAGTCACGTGCTGAGTGTAGGCGGATCCAATCACGATTGTACCCTGATTCAATATTTTATTAATTGAACGACAAAACTTGATATATATTTATATCACATCGTTTATGAACTAAAAGTATAATAATACTTTTCTTGCTAGCTTGATCATGTTATGTAAATATTTGTAAAAATATAAAAGCAAAAAGAAGAAAAATATTTAAAAACGTACTAATTCATGTGACGTGACCGAGTGGTGACGGATTAAGAATACAGTATCCCCATTCCTATTCTTCCCAAGGTCGTTAGAGACAAGAGTTAGGTGTAAGAGGGGACTAAGGGAACGAAATCCTATACCATTCCGTCTAGCCAGCATGCTATTGAAGGCCAAAAACTCCTTGCTAAGGAGAGGCCTATGTTCAACAGTGGATTATTAAAGGTTGTTGATGATGATGATTATGATAACAAATGTATTTTCTTCAAGAGAAAGAGTTAACTGTACCACTTGTCTAACATGCATATTTAATCTTCTTTCACTACGCAATTTCAAAAGAAAATAAAGTGCAGACTGTCTATATACAATTCCCTTTACTATACTTTCAATCATTCATGCATTTTTACATCAACTTTTACGGTTTTAACAACCTAGAGGAACTACATTTGTGAATGTAAGAGCATGCTAAAGCAATTAAAAAAAGGGAGCGTTTTAATTCCTGTTTGGGCAAACCTGCACTTCTGTCACGGCATACGATTTCAACCTAGGCGTATTCATATCCAAGCGAAAATATCCTATCTAAGTGTCTTCCATCGCTTTACAACCTATCGTCATTTATTATCACTTAAATAACTATATCAGGCAGGACATCAATTCCCGTCGTATAAAAAAATGAAACACCAGTGTTGTATGAATGTCAAAAGAAATTGCTCCATGTGGCATACGAATAGAAACTATGAAAATGACGTCATAGCGGCGATTTTATTATGAGAGCCTGTTATGAATGACGCAGCCAGCTGTGGACGAAACCAAAGAATGACTCATGTTGTCCCGTTTACTCGGACTAACTTAACTGGCAAGTTGCTGCTACATTTATCTTTATGTGATCATGTTAAGGTCTAATTTTGCTTAAAAATGCCACAACAAATTTGTACAACTTTATTGACAATGCGTGCGCGAGCGCATTGTGCGCTACCGTTGTAATGACAGTGTGACAAACGTCGCAGTAGACGACGCACGTGTATGCTGAATAGTTTTTGGCGCGAACATAATTTTATCGAAAAATAATACAAGTTATAGTTTATATTAAAGTTTTATTGTAGAAAAATTTGTGATGACAGAAACATTTAAATATATAACAAGGTTATTAATAGTGACAGTATTTTATTATACTTTGATATGTGTGTTTAAAGAAATCAAACAGTACTGGCCCGGAATTGATTCGTCAAGCAAACGTTAATATTGGATTTCATATTTATTTTGCTGCAGACAATAATATTAGGTAAGTCTACCTTCATTAAATAGCCATTAATAATTTTGAGTAAGTACTATACTAAGTAAACAGCCTACTTAAACGATGCAAAGACATTTGTATATATTATGGGCACATTTTATCAATGAATTGTAATAATAGAAGAAGCTAATGAGATCGATAAAGTTATTGTATAGATACGTTTAGAATACAGAAAGAATAAAAGGCAAGTTTCATAACATGTTTTTCTTAATTTTCAATGGTGGGTAAACTGAAAAGTAAACTTAAAAATATTAAATCACGAAAACGAAAAATGTAAAACAGTCTTAGCATTTTTTTGTGTAAATTATTGTTACATTCACCGTAAAATTATTCGAGTCAAAATATTTCATAATACCTCATTAGCCGTTTCTGTAGCGGAAAGGAATGTATGCGGCGTATCAAGGATCGTGTAGTGTTTTTAATTTGTACACATTTTAAGAATAATTTAAAAATAAACAGCAATATTGTAACCTTGTTTGAAGATGAACTTTCAAAATTGCTTCCGTAAAAAAAATACTTCTAGAACAATTCCAGTTTTGGACAAAGAATAATAGAGTGGTATGGATGTTAGTGTTTAAAAATAAATTTTGACAATGTAAGGCATGATTAACAATAGTAGAGATGTTAGATCATAGTGGGTAGATATATCAAGATAGCCAAGTGTTAATTAGAGTAGCTAGATCCTTGAAAAAATCTTTCTGCTTTACTGCGAAAATAAACTATTGTTGTGAATTAGTGTAGCGGCGTTAGTGCTAAAAGTTAACCGAAAGACAAATAGGTATTTATTTTGGAAAACTTTCAATAGGTTGACATGATGACAACTGCATTCTCTTGAGCACTAAACGATTTCATGAACGTCAATGATTGATGATGGTCCTCTGGTCTCGTGTGATCCTGACTGTTAAGGCGGAGATCGTGGGCTCAATTTAAACTCGGGATAAATAATTATTAGACATATATTTATTTTTAAATATTTAAGTATGTCCATCAACACCACAGTATAGGTCGGTTAAAATAGCAAAGCCCTGCCAATTTTTTATCAATTTTAATGATTCAGGTTTGTACCAGAGGAAAGTAAACAGAGTAGAGAAAGTACTGTTCTTGATTTATGATTTATATTTTGATAATAATTTACACCTTGTTTGTCAGTCCATCCATAATTTTAAAAATTAGTATTGCACACAATGGCAATTCAATATTATTAAGCTAATAACGATAATTTAATATCATTAGACGCACAGCCTAACGCCACATGCTCAAAATCCTATTAAAAAAAGATTACTAAATCTGAACATAAACTATGAATGAAATTAAATGAGAAAAGTGTTGATTTTAAAATTGTGTTCATTTAGAAGACAATAAAACAAAGATTAAAATAAGATAAGAAGAAATTTTTACACAGCGCCTGAGGTTCATTTGTGTAACATATTACTTCTTCATGTATCGCTCGTCTGTCTTAGGATCTTACCCTATCTTAATAAATTTACAGAAGACACAAGAATTGTTTTCTTTGTCTTTAGTTAAATCTATACCGTTGACGTGCTTCTATCATATAATCTTTGGAGAAAGATGTTTCTTTGACTTCAATTGTTGATATCTGCCGTCTTCCTTAATATTTAAAGGACAAATTCCTGTAGGATAGCTCATAGACAAGCACATATACGACTTTCATATTGCTTTTTTGTTTATCTCGTAATATACGTGAGGCAATCAATCCGATCACTGAACACAGTAATAACAAACACGCTTAGTCGGTACGTGACAATAAACTCACTTCCTTTCAAGTTTGTTTTGATAAAAATAATAGGCCTTTTCTTAGAAAAAACGTTTTGATCCACTGTACTAAGTTGACCAGACGGGTGCGTATGGGGTTTGTTTCAAGTTTAGCTTCTCTTTACGGTGATGTTTTCCTGCGTAGTTTACTCCTTTGGAGGCTTTTAAGATGACCACATAGGGGTAGAGACACTGTATTCTTAATTCATCACCACACAGAGTCAGCACTAAGCTCTTTAATTATTTTTAACAGCTAATCATCTTTTCCTAACTTTTTAAACAACAGATTTCTATGTGGCACCATCAATTTAATATCCTTAGTTCGCCTTTGTAGAACAATTACATCAAATGTTATATATAATATAGACATATTTAGTTTTAAGTTGATTTCCGGTCACAAAATTAAACAAAAACTGTTTCACTCATCTGCACAGCGATGTCTTACTAAAATAGCTGTATCTAAAAACTCATGCCGTTAAATCCCAATAAGGAAACGCGTCCCACAGATGGAGAACACTATAGTTTTGGATCGCTCTGTAAACTTGCTAATTTGATGTATATCAAAAATAGTCCTATAAAATAATAGACACACAAAACCATAAATATTTAGTAATAGACAAAACGTATTGTAATAGAAATTTTGTATTTCATTACCTCGCGATTTCTCTCGTTTCGAGATTATTTCTTCTATGAAACGTAATGTTATATTATGCAATGAAAAAATGAAAGTGAAATTAAATTCAAAATATAGCTATGTGTTTCTATAATTGTGTAATGTGTATGAGAATTAGTTTTAAAAAATATAAATAAATAGATCTAACACTAAGATTTGACTACAAAATACGTAAACAAGATGGTTATGAGTATATTAAGATAAACAAAACATGGTGGTAGTAGTGAGTAGTAATATCGTGGTAAAATTCGTATGATAATCATTCATATTTTGAATACTTAAAAAACTGTGACACATAATTGTCTTTATGTCAACTCTTTTAAATAACACTACAGACAAAAACAGATGTCGCAAATAAATTAAATCTATCAACACTATGCCAACTGGTATTTATTTATAAGTGGAAATAACAGGAAGCTCCAACATTGATATTTAGTCTCATCTGTGTATAAAATTAGATAGTTTGTAGTGAAAATCAACTTTGATGAAACTTAATTTTGTATAGAGTTCACTTTGGAGAAAGACGGTTTATATAAGTCTTCTGGTTAATTCTAGCGAGTTCTAAGATATTTTGAATTTGTCCAGCTTTGTATGTTCATGAGTCACTCTTGGTCCTAGCCTACAAGAGTTAAGTAGTAGGCGTATGGGAGGCATTAAGCGCAATTGAAAAACATATGATAAATATAAATATAACATAGTTTAAAATTGTGACTGTATTTAATGTCATGTTTTTTTTTAACGTGTGGGAACCCCCTCGGGCCATCACCCCGGCGTTTGCGGCGGGGTGTTGTGTCGAAATCGGACCGACTAAAACCATACGGTGTGCCTCTCTGCACCTGAGATAGGAGGGATCCGAGAACAGCTGCTATTACGACATCTCGATACATAATGTCCCCTAGAAGGGGCTCTTCTAGGGGACATTATGAAGCACCTGATCTCTCCTTCACCGTGTTGGATAACCATCCCATCGGATGGGAACCTACTGTCCCCTGTTCCCCAGGGAACAGTGGGAGCACCTGTGTTTGCGCATATACTTGTGCACTGTGATATCTCTGTGGCAGCTAGTCTTCGTTGGGATTGATCGCCGTGGCCCAAATCGACTAGGAGCACATCACAATGTACTCATAGTATATAACAACATTAAAAAAGGAAATAGATATTACATATATCGATTCATTAAGATGTAAAATTAATTATCTAACAAATTCTTATTAAACTTACTATTAAATTCGTAACAAGGTTATTCGACAGAGAACGGGAGTAACTGAAATTACACGGAGAATCAGTATACTGAAATAGAAGTGAACCAGTCATGTCTCCAGACGAACCGATGGTTGCTGGAACCGAAGTGTGCTAGATTGGAGACCACGATTGGGCAAACGTAGTGTAGGACGCCCTGCGGCGCGATAGAACGACGACTTGCAGAAGGTGGCTGACAGCGGATGGATGTGAATAACCCAAGACCGGGATGGTTGGCGCTCCTTGGGAGAGACCTTCGTTCAACAGTGGACGGCGATAAATTGATTTGAAATCTACTGTAACAGGCACCAAGAACCCCATCAATCTTGTTTGGATTTTGTCTCCGTGTCGCTTTCCTGCTCATGTGCATAGGACAATACAATATACTCGTAACAATGCAGAACATGGGATTGATAAACAATTATTTTATTATAATACTCTTCCATAATGTCCCGTTATTTGAAAATACATTGTTCTGGTCAACTGTTTAAATATATTAAACATCTGTAACAACAGTAAGATACACTCACCACGCCATTCATAATAACAGTTGGTCAAGTAACCTTTGTAAAAGTTTTATGAAGAAAATATTGTTACTCGGTTTTGATACTTAAATATTAATAAAGTACTGTATGCTGGTTAGTTTTATGATGGAGCCGAGTAACGTCATATATAAAAACATAGATATTGAAATTGTATTACAAATAATTAAAATATTATGTAACACATAAATGCAAAAAAAAATCATAATTAATCCTCCTCCTTATCGAAGTGAAATCTAACTAAATGTTTCTTGTTATATGAATTTAATCTTAACACCAACGACCACAGTACAAATAACCAACAATATCTTCTATGTGTACAGTACTGTACAGGGTAACAGAATATTCTAATTTAAATTCTGCTGCACAGGCATCACTTTAGAAAAAAGATTAGAATGGACACAGAGTGCAGTTTTAACCACCACTTTCATTCATATTAATTATAATACGAAAAATATTCATTTTCGACTAAAAACAAAAGTCTATATCGATGAATGGCAAGTCTTAACATGAATAAATTTATTTATAATATCTTAGAATCAGCTAATAAGCTAAGACTACAGATAAAATATAGGTCCAAAAATGGTTCTATGCGGACCATATCATCAATCATCAAAATAAGAAATAAATATTTTATAATAAATGTATTATGAAACAAATAATACCTAACGATGAAAAAATTAATCCTGTTTGACAATCGGCAATGTACGTTCTACTAGTTCTACATAATAGATAAATTGCAAACATTTTCTCAGACTACTGTATGACGGCGAATAAATGTGTGTGGGTGCGATCGCTCGTAAAAGGTATAAATTAGATTTCTCACAAAGTTTCCCTAAGATCTCGGAAGACACTACAGACTCCTTTGCAGTCTACTGCTCGAAATAGTCCCTATATCATATAGTATGACACCTCATAAGACGTAAATGATATTGACGACACTAATTTACTTCACAATAACGTCATTCTGTTAAAATGACGTTGACGACAAATTCCTTGAACATTTTACGTAACTTTTCCTATACGTTTTACATTAAACATTACGCTGTCCAGAATCATCTCACAACTTATGAGTAATCATTTTATTGTAAAGTTATTGTATAAATACTAAATACAAGTAATGAGTAAATAAAATACCTTGTATTATTTAGAATGAAAATCGTCATTCAAATGTAGTCAACATTAATGCGACGTTACAAGGCGATGTTACAGTTACATACACATAGACGACCTCTTAACAACATAACGCAATAAACTAAACTAATGAGGAAGATCTTGTATCAGTGGATTTCCCAGGAGGTTTAGTTAATATAAACTAATTTATGCTGACTAACTGTCACAAGTCCTGGCACGTGAGCGGGGTCGGACAACTTACAGTTGGATGTCTTAGTGGAACAACAATTTGAACGCCGGGACAATTTTCTAACTTATCTTACTTACTATCTTCTTAAAGCCGCATTTTAATACAAATATAATGCTATATTATACTTCTGATTAGGGTTGTATGTCATGCTCCTTAAAAGCATTGATAAGACTCGGGATCTCAAGACCTCAAGGTATAAGCTAAATGACTACGCATTTACATTTTTTATAACTCGTGTGCCAATATAAGAACCTCTGCAATTTGTTACATGTGGCTTCTGTAAAATATATCCAAGTTCCGTTTTGCGCAAATTTATACGTAAAATAAAACCCTCGTAATGCTTTAGTTATCAAGAAAGTTTCGATTAGTACTAGACTATTAAGAGTAATTCTTATGTTGACTGGTTAAAATAACTAGTCAACATAAGAATTATATTTTTGGAAATACTAGAGGGAGGTGAACTAAAACTTACATAAAAAACTTACATTTCGTTGGTTAATCGGGTACTTTGATAATTAAAGATAGGGAAAATAGAAATATTTTGAAATGGAAAAACAGGTAAAAAAGAAGACAATGACATAAAAAGGTTATAACTTATATGATTAGACTGCTAAGTGCAAACAATATTACTCGATGTTTGCCATATATTTTTTTTTTGTAAAGAATTTGTTTTATAAACTATAGAAAGTCAAGTTATTAATCATAATCAAGTAAGTTGTAATAAGTTTTGAAGGTAATCAATTCTAATAATGCGTGGATTGGACGTTAAATAAAATATATATGTTAATAAAATGATAGTTATTATAAAGTTAATTTAAAACTCGGAGCGTGTTCTAAAAGGAAATCTACGGTTTTATATTTGAACTCTACATTTTAAACAATTAAAAATCAAAAGGAATGTTAATCTTACATTCATACTTCGCATTTTTCCTCTACTAAAAAATTAATGGATGAATAAGAAGTGTCATGTAAGTTATCAAAGGCTGTTACTTAAAATATATATTTAGACATTAGATAAATAAAATACTATAGAAAAGTTTAGAAATTTACACTATCAAGAATTCTAAGTATTTTATCACTATCTTTTTCCCAATTCAGCTAGGTATTTTTCCTTAACAGTTTAGGGCCCGCATCATTAATTACTTTACGGCAATTAATTGTTCTGTGGTAACAAACGACCTTAGATTATAATAGACAACAGTACCTTGTCTCTGATAAATAAATAGTCGGTACTTTACTACACGACCTTATTTGCCGCAAAGAATTGTTTTTTTTTCTTAAATTCTTCAATTTGTTAAACATTTTTGTGAAACGGTTTTCTAAAGGAACCACCATAATTAAGCAAAGGTGTGTTGCCATTTATTTGCTAGTTTAAATGCAAATTTCAGTTTTAGTAGCGGAAATTAACTTAAGCAAAGTTTTGGCAAAGTTCAGATGGGGTCTGTTTGAAATGAAACCTGACTGAAATCACTTCGCTGTCTGATTGTGAAAACGTCTCTTCTCTGAACCTTTCTACAATTTGTAAATAGGTGTATGTAATTAACAAAAATCCAAAAATTAATCATACCGATTCCCCAATAATATTAGTCTGCATTTAAGACGAATTAATGTAACAGTCCATTCGCACTTGATCAGATGACAAATGACAGTCTACGGTCGATTGTGACCACCCATAGTAAATTTAATTTTAGAATAGAATAATTAAATATTTCCGTCACTCGTTCAAGAATAGAACATATTATAGTTATCAGCTTCATAAATAATTTCAATCAATTCAGCAAAACGTCGAAGAAATAGCTCATTCAAGGTTGTAACCTTATAATTCTTTGATTGTGTGACTAATTATGACAAATGACATATTATTTACTCCATTTTACTGGAATACATATTGATGATAAATGTGTTACGTGGCATTAAGGTTATCTGTAGCACAATACTGGCGCTTTTAAGTTGTGGCCTAAAATATATCGTACTTTGTTTATTATATTAATTTAATGGACATCGAAAGTCATAACAATGGGTATCATTTCCTGGATACGTCAAAGCAACAAACTATTTTTTGTTTTTTGTAACATTGAATAAGTGCTGCACGAGTATCTTTGTTTTACTTGATTATATGTTTTATATAAAACTTGTTTGTAGTGATACGACTACGCATAAAACTGATTTTATGACGTGAGTTTATTGTAGGCCCAAACCCCGTAATCCTAAGGAGGATCTCAAGAGCAGCAACACACTTGTAGTTCTTGAATTGCACGTGCCATAGGCAAGTATCATCAGGAAAACAGTCTACTCGTTTGTATCCCTTATAACATAAAAAATAGTTTAAAAACTATAGGTAAAGAGAAGAACTTTGCCTACCGTCTGTTTATTAATAAAGTACTAGCCCGAAACATTTAATTTTAATGTCTGAATTGTAAAATCATTTTATACCGAACAAGAGTACGTTATTTACAAGATATGCAGGAGCAAGTGACTCAACTTTAAACCTGTCTCAAGCTATCGGAATATGATTAATTAGTCATCTACGATATTATTAATATACAATGATTTTTGAATTATGTTGGAAGCAACGTATCTAGTTTGTATTTATAGATTTTAATATAGTAGGACGGAATACATAAATTCGATAAGAAAGCCTACACATTACCACAGTCAGTGCATTTGGTCAAACGTGAAATAAACTCATTTTATTTATAGAAATCGATGGTTATAAGAGAGGTTACGAAAATTAACAAGAGTATAGATGGAGTAAAGGAAAGGAGTGAGCAGTAAACTGATGACTAATGAGAAGAGTGGAAAAAGAAATCGTATTGCACCGACCTCCAAAGGATAAAAACCCAATGATCATGATGACGGCATATGGAAGACATCATATTCTATTTATAGTTTACTTAAATAATGCATGATCCTAATTTATTATATTAATTGGCGATTGATTTTTTTATTTTGTTTGTTACGCTTTCATACTTTTATAACTCAGTCAATCATCATCGCATTATACGTGCCTAACTATCAAACATGGTAACATATTAGCACTTTGGTATAAATACTATAATGTAGACAAATCTATGTATAAAACTTAATCCCTACCAATAAAAATGTGAAAGTAATTCGGTTTCACTTCCAGCCGATCTTAATGAAATGTGGTATGGAGATGTCACTTTGATTCTTGATGAACGATAAAGGCTACTTTTTATAAAATACAGACGGAATGGTGTGCAAAAGTTTACTTACAAAACTTAATTTCTTAAAGTAAAATTATACATAAATTAATCTATCAGAAATACATCGACTACATCTTACAATTATTACGACGATTCTTCCATTGGTTGTTATGTCATCTCGCTTATTAGGGTCAAGTGACGACGACAATGTCTCCACGAGGATTCTAGTTTCAGCTGTAATCATGTGTTTATTTTATATTTCGATGTCATTACATCCATATAAAGATTATAAAAACCTGATGCAATGAACATTAAACATTGTAGTGTAGTATGACATATTAAAATAACTTATTGACAAGATCGTATGGCAGACAAATTTAGATCATCTCGACTGTTTTACTTTCTTTCAATGACCACTATTAGTTGAACTGTGGCTGTATAGCTTCTCCAATAGATTTATGACTATGTCGTCCTTTTTATATAATTTGACTTTATTGGACTTTTATAACGTATATATAAATATTTAGAATGTCAAGATCGATCTCTGAAATAAGAGATCGGTTTAAAAAGTGACTACATGGAAAGGCCCGCAAGGAAAAAGAAGATGAAATATGGCTATAGCTAATTGGGAAGATAAGCTCAAAGTAACAGCAAACTCATTCTAAAAAAAACTAGTGAAATTTAAAGATTGTGGACCTTTGGAGAAGACAATTACATACGTGGAGAGGAATTCTTGCAGATTTTTCTTTTTATTATATATTATACAACGAAATAAAAGTTTTATTCGTTCATATTAACATATGTTAAGATATGCTTCTGAAGCCTAAATTTATTAAAAAATAGAAACAAAATTTGTTTCACACGTCGTCTTACTAGTAAGGACAGGTGAAAAGCGCCAAACCATAGATAATGAATTATATTTTACTACAAAAGCAAAAAAGTTTGGGCAAACAAAATTACAGTTTTGTTTCATAACTTCAAACGTACTGAAATATTAACAAAAGTTACTCATATTAAAATATTTTAAATCGTAAATCAATTTTTTGAGAAAGATTGAAAGATTCTGTAAACAATAAAAAAAACACAAAAGTTGGTTTGCTTTTTGACTAATTCTACATATGACATTGTTCGATATTAAAGTAACATATTTTAACAATATTTATTCGTTTCTACTTTTTCTTTTTATTTATTCGTAACTACCTAGATACTTATAATTTGAAGTTGTCAAGCTATGTATATAAGTATGAATTTAGTATCACAAGTATAATATAGCGGTACACAAGGTAATGATTATCATTCTAACACTAATATAGAATGCTAGAGCTGTAAATTGACCTCTTACTACGAGGATTGTTAACCTTTTACACAAATTTGCGGTAATAGATTACATAAACGTTATTTTTCTGTCTCGTAACATGTAACTACTTTAACACTAGCTTAGTGTTACAAACGTTACAGCCCATTACATCTTATAATCGGTCGTAAAACCGCATACTTGATCTCAAATAAAATTCGGTGCTAGGAATGAATAATTAATCGCTTGTATGGCATATAGCGCAAAGCTTGTGTGGTGAAAAATTGATGAATACTAGTATCGAGTAACTTGTGTATTACTGAAGCAAATAAAAAACGGTTTTTAAGATTTCGTGAAATGTTAGTCAAGCTATAAGACGAGGAAGAAATTTATAGAGTATCCTAAATCTACTGCTTGTTTTAAACTGAATTCTTCTCGTATGACTTTTCACTCTTAGAGGTGGAATATCTTCTCCAAACTTAAGTTAATCATTCTTATATACAATGAATGCAATTACATAAAAGATTTATTGGAATAATTTACAAAACGCCACCAATACCAAGAACGGGCCGGCTTGACCAGAACAGTACTAACCCTCTTACAGAAGACCAACCTAAAGCGACGGCATCTGTACTGTAGTGTTTCGTTGGTGAATGCGGAGGCTCATTGATACAGGGTTAACAGATATCGTGGTAAGTGTGGGGTACTTTATACTGCCATAAATGACTGTCATACCTTTTACGTCCCCAAATGGGGCGTAAAACAGTATCACACTAGGCCGTCACAGCGTGGGTCGCCATACTGCATTGTCTACATTCGCTATTAGTATGGTGACCACAACTCTTGGATTCTATTCATACTGTCCATCAGGCAGAGTGAAGCCACTTTGTCCAACTCGTAAAATAAAAAATAAACAAAAAAAGAAAAGTTCCAAAGAATTGCCCTTCTAATGTATTAGAATGTTGGGCAATTTACCCATTAGAAGTTTGTGCCAATTAACAGACATCTACTTGTAATTTTTTATAACTTACTATTGTATAAGTACAGTGTCAGCTTAATCGTTATACAATATGTAAGTACCTGAATATGTTATCATGTATGTTACCAAACAACCAACCTACACCCAAAATCTACCCCCAACTTTATTTCTTAATGTTCTAAGTTCAATATTGAATAACAATTTAAAAGTCGTTAGTTAATAAATGTGGCTGGTTCGTGCAATAATATCGTACAAGTTCACCCGTCTGTTATCAAAACAGAGTACTGTTTATTTTACCTTTTGAAAGCGTTTGTTTGAAGTCACTAGCCTTCTTGTTAACGTATCGACGTGTGTGGGTTGCTCATAGGTTAAGTCCAAGAATATAATGAGATACATATTGAGTTTTCGAACGATAAGTCACACACAACAGTGGCCATTTTCCACATAAATTATGGTTATGATTAGTTGTGAGTCAGAGAGGAGGCTTTATTTTATTATGTAGAACTTTATTTGTTTAATTGTTATCATGGACAGGTCAGTGCTACCTTGAATACGCTTTTTATTTGGCTTTTATTTTCTTTATCATTTGTATTTTGTGAATTATGCCAAGGTTCTATAGCATCGATCGATATAATATACATATGTATATATATATTATATTCTTTCTAAGTACCTAGTATGTTTTGTTTTTAATGAAACTTTTCGAAGAGGACTTTCAAATTGAGATTTGATATATTTACTTATGTTCTTTAAACATATTTTAAATCAGCGAAAATATAAATATATTGTCTATTTACAGTGTTATCAAATAAACAATTCATTTTGTTCTGTAAATTACTAAAAGATACCTAATTAGCGGCAATTTTCATTATCATTGTCAACCAATTACCTTTTATAGTCAACTGTTGGACAAAGACCCCTTCTTAGAAAGGAAGTTTTGGTAAATGAACACAAATCTAATATTTCTACACTGCAGTCTTCGATAAGATAAGTGCTATACTTTCAAAACTCGTAGTAGAACTAAGTAATAATTATAATATCATAACATCACATTTCATTTCCATATAAATAAATTCATAAAATTTCTCAAAAGCCTTGTTTGTAATATCAAAACAAACATCATATTTCTAATAAATGGAATGTGAAACGTCACCGCAGGTTTAAGAACGCGCGGTGACGTCATTCATTCTTTAGTATTCGGTGAATATAACCTTTTGCTTGACGAATCGATTTCCTCATTGATTACTCATAATCATAAGCTCTTCCGTTCCAAATCGTTCGACTACCTGTCGAATGTCAACTATCACTGTTTCATCTCAGTCAGTGATAAAAATGTCATTATTTGGAAATGCTCATTTGAAACGCTAACTTGAGTACAGTGTATAAAACTAGAGTAGTCTTAAGTTGTCACTAATCAGAATTCATTAATTTAAGATCAATCTCATCTGACGGGTCTGTGTGGCTGTTGACGAAATAGCGCGTCATCAATAGTCAATCCAAAGATGCGGTTTTCCTTTTAGATGGGATCTTTGAACATTTATGGACAAGTGAAGAAAATGTTCTTTTAAAATAGTTCACGACGTTTTAATACACATTTTTTTTTGCGATGTGACGTAATAATTTGATTAGCAAAAGAAATTATAAATTTTATGTCAATTTAGAATTCAGAGATGTTCGCAGATAATTACTTACAAAGCTTTATTTAACAAGTAAATCATGTGATAAATTACACAATTGCGCCGAATCTGAAGTCAGAACAATGTAACCTTAATTCATCGTAGTGGATGTCACGGCCGTCATTCAACATTAATCTCACAAAACATCAGCTGGGATGTTCAGGGCCTTTGTAAAATAAATATTATATTTACTTATATTATTTTATATAACCATTGCTCGAAGTATCAAAATAGATTAAGCACATTTTTCAACTCGTACACATCGTAATGTGATATTATCTATACATACATATATTACCTATATCCTCTCCAAAAATTGTGGCTCAAATACTAAAAACAAAGACAAAGCTAAATGCGGGTTAAAGAGTATTTTGAATTCAGCTCCATAGATATGATCCTTAAATTTTAAGAATTACTCCATAATTTTATGAAAAAACATTAAAACACATTAAATAATCCTCAAAAGGATGAAATCTGAATGTTTAAATGATTGGAATAAGAAATACATAGACAATTCTGGTTTTCTTAATAAAATGTTCTAACAGTCGATGTTCAAACGCCTGAGGATGAAATTTTTATGATAATATAACCATTTCTAACAATAGATATAGGTAATACCTTTGCTGAATATATTTTCCACGATGAAGGCATAAATATAACGTAGGCTATATTGTCATCTTTATCTTTCAATGATCAATGAAATAGACACGATTGAAATTATTGCGAAAAATTGACACACTTATTTGTACTACTAATTTGTACATTTTAAAGTCTTATGTATAAATAACTACACAAATTATGATATGGCAATGGCAGCAATGTATGAGACTTTTGTAGCGCTTTACAAATGTCATGGTAGAGATTGTTCTTGTGTTTATTTGGCTCGTAATGTCATCGATAATAACATTTTTTTATTTGATTGTTTATTTACAGGAATTTATGCTACTTATATATACGTTACAAACTTCTGCCAAACTGTAAACAGTTTGTTGGCAAATGTAGGCTTTTTTTTTCATCACCTTGTTAATAAATTAATATAAATTTTTAATTTTACACTTACATTACATTACAATTATAATTTAACATATAATTTAATGTATTTTCATTAAAGCATGTATTCTATAATAACACAATGACATTCAATTCTATTATGTAAATACAATAAAAATTGTCCAATCCATTATGATTTAAATTTTAAATGCCCAGATTTTAAAACTTTGTTTTCTTTTTTTAATTTCTAGTTAACAATACATTACATGGGCTACTAAACTCAGCAGTCATAGAAAGCGGCTATAGCAAATGAAATAGTATAATTGTCTCCAAGTTGACATAATACCATATGTTTGAAATCAAAGTTAACACTTCTCTTAAAACTTTTGATTTATCCATAAAATGATGCTCTACTGCTAAAGACACTAGTAAGCGCTTTAATGAATATCGATTTATATATTTTATATTTTTAATGTAATTTATATTTTATATCTGGCACACAACCCTATCTAGTTTTCAAACTTATCCAATTTTAAGCATGGCAAGTTTAGATAAAGTAAGAATCTGTTTTGTTGTTACAGTTGTAACAACTTTTTGAAAAGAATTTAAATTTTATTTGCGAAATTCTAAAAATATACGAGTAATAAAAAAATGAAAATAGGTAAGATGATTCACTTTATGAACGGTAGAAGTGTCATAACTATCCATTATATATTACATTTTTTCATTTTCATTAATTATATAACGGTACAGGATCTACCATTCTCCTCTATTTACAATTATGAGAATTTATGACGATATAAATGATCGCAAATCACAAAACACTGCTTGACCGTTTAGCATAAATTACGCATAGTGTACTGTGACGTCACGTATGTATATAAAATATTGTTTACCGGTACAGTGACAGGCATATAGTCTAAATATGAATATAATACAGATTAAATACGAGCCTAAAGAGACATTAAACAAATTCTAATTTTCAAGCAGAAGATTAGATTTCAATTATGTTTATACTTTATATTTTTACCCTCATTTTTTTTCATTTTTGAACGTCTGTTTGGTCATGTTATACTTTTATTTTTCTATTTTATTGACACAACAACATCTTAAAAGACTAAAAAAATGATAATCGATACAAAACTGCTAAATAATTTCATTCCAAACAGCTGAAATCTAAGTCACCTAACCTAATTTCCTATTAACCGTACGTCATTTAAATCAACTATACGTTTGACAGTTGTGATGTCATTTTTACAGACAATCATCAAGAATAACTCCACACAGTCCTCTTCTTTAAGCATCGTCGTTTTAAAAAATAATCGGAAAGAGTACCAAAAAAAACATTTGTATTTGATTGAATCAAAACATTTGACTGCAACACAACTCTTCTACGGTGTATTAATTTTACAATGACATGTGGTGAGTACGCTATACATTGCAACTAGAGATTGTGTTACCAGAAGCTGCTGTAAAATGCCCGCATCATTCTCCCTCCAACAACGTCAATTAGGTTTAATCATCGGTTTAATTGTCGGTTAGCGCCCATTACATGTCCAAACCAGCGATATTTAAAGGGGAATCAAGTTGCGTAATGTGAGCCTGTTTTGTCACACGGATTCCAGTTTGATGTTATTTATTGAAAGTTGATTCTTTAAGACCTAATAAATTAATGCTGCCTAAAAAAGAAATTTCAAATTTAAATTCCAAGATAATATTTGATGAATATTATTAATGGAGGAGAGAATATCTAATGTACTTGAAAATTTAATTGAAGTGGGACCATTTGAATATGGGTAACGTTAGAAATCAGTTCTCTGGTTAGTAACTAAATAGGCTATTCCTAAAAATCTCTATTTCTTAAAACTTGTTTCTCCTGAAGTTCTTCGAAATTTTATAGCCATTACAATATTGCCAGCCTAAGGTATTTTTCACTTTCAACAGGAACTATCAGCATTATCGAGGAGTATTTATCATGTTCATTGGTTTACAAACTTTCTTTTATGCAATGTAATCTAACAAAAACTACAAAGGTACATTACCAACTTTCTACCAAGTTTCCAGTCTGTTGACTGACCTAATGACTTCCTGCCAACGTGCCAACTTACATCCACCTACATTATTAAACACAATTTTCACCGTGGTAATGGAATATACCACTGATTGTATTTCATATCGGAAGGAAAATTGCCAAGCAGTTGCGACTAATTACAATGTACAATGTAACTACTAACGCCGACTAAATGGTTTTGTCATACTGAACTCAGGCAACACTACTGCTATTCTATACCTTGTTGACAAAAACTACATATCAGTTAACTTTTACGGTGAAGGTGTGGAAAGCCTCTCGGACCGTCACCCCACCGGAGTTTGTGGCGGGTTGGTGTGTCGGAATCGGACCGACTAAAACCACAGGGTGTGCCACTCTGCGCCTGACATAGGAGGGATCCGGGGACAGCTGTTATTACGACATCCAGATCCCTCCTAGCGCGTGCCCAATAAAGCGGGCACCATCTGCGTATAAACTCTCTGTTTAGGCGACGTACGGCACAAGTGGACGTCGCCTCCTCGCGGCTGGCCACTATAGCGGGTAGAGGGGAAAACCCATCCAGTCCACCCGCGGCCACACTCAAGGCGGCATGAGGCGCTGGTACGCGCGCCTCCGCCGCCCGGTTCGCCGGCGGCGAATTGGGTCCGAGTGAAGGTCGTTCTCCCGTGCCCTCTCCGCCGCCTCGCAAGCCGTCGCAAGCCGTCGCAACCTTCTGCGAAATTACATCTTCGCAGAAGGTTGCGACCGCGGTAAAACAACTGTCGCTACCGACCATGGAGCGTATGACGGCCGGTAGCGAGAGATCTCCTCCAATAACTGCAGTAAGGACCCCACGCTGCGCCGCCCAGGTGGAACAAACTGCTAGCGTGTGCTGAGCCGAGTCCTCACTGCAGTCGCAGTGGTGACAGGCGGGACTCAATTCCCTCATGGCGACCGAGCGCAGATACTTCCCGAAACAACCGTGCCCGGAAAGGATCTGCGTCAGTCGGATGGAAAGGGTCCCGTGCTGTCGCCCTGCCCACTCGCAGATGACCAGCTGGAGAGCCTCCACGGTGGCAAAGCCAGCACGTAGAGCCTCCAGCCGGGACGACCAACGAGCCATCGTGGCTCGACGAGCGGCCTCTCGCCACTCGCGTATATCTTCGGGCGGGGGCCGTATGCCGCTACCCGCCCGGAAGTCAGCCGTGCGCCGATAAACTTCGGCGAGCACTTCCGTCTCCAAATCCCACGGGGGAGTTCCGGCCAAGGCGCATGCCACCTCCGTCGATACGGTGCGGTAACCACGTATAGCTCTAACCGCCAATATCCTCTGAGGGCGCCAGAGGCGAGCTCTATTCTGGGCAGTCAGAGCCGCCGCCCACACCGGTGCACCATACAACGCCATTGCCCGAACAACCCCCGTATATAGCCGTCTCGTCGCAACGCTGGCTCCACCCAAATTGGGCAAAAGTCGCCCAAGGGCAGAAGCAGCGCCGACCAGCTTTGGAGAAAGCAGTCGGAAGTGCTCGTCGAAGAGCCACCTGCCGTCGAGGGTCAGGCCCAGATACTTCATCTGGGCCTGAACCGGTACGAGGACCGAATTGACCACAATAGAGGCCCCGGGGGGTGGACCACGACGGGGCCCATGAAACAAAAGGGCCTCCGTTTTGTCTAGGGCCACCCGCAAACCCAGCGCCTCAATACGCCCGACCACCAGAGAGACACCCGTGGTAGCCAGGCGCGCTGCTTCTTGAAAGTTCATCCCCCGGGCTGTGACCAATGTGTCATCCGCGTAACAAATTACGCCCAACCCGGGGGGCAGACGACCTCGAAGGGCCCAGTCGTATCCCATGTTCCACAGGAGTGGTCCGAGGACGGACCCCTGCGGAACACCGCTCGACATGGGCCGCCGCCTCAAAATACCATCTCGGTCCTCGTAAGATAGGAGGGATCCTAATCCAACAAAACACCGCAAGTATTATATCTGTGCCCTATCTCCTGTCACTATTCTCTTTCAGGACGCTCTTCTATAATAATTGTTTCGTGCTAACTTAATATGTTAAATTTGAAAGGCTATTATTTGAGATGACACGGCCCGTTAAACAATATTATTATATGTACATTACATAATTTAGCATATATGAAGTTAGTAATTAAATTAAAATTAAAAATTAAATACTAGCTGAAAAAAATGTTTTGATTATAATATTTTGATATTAAAATTAATCAAAATATTTTAAATTAGCAATAAAATTCTGTAAAATATCATTGTCGCTTTCATGAATATTTTTTTAATCTTCCAACTTATGTAATTTAAATACTGCCACTTAAATTTATCACGTAATAGTCTTTTTGCGTAATTTTTGCGTTAGCATTAAGTTGATAATTTACCTACAAAATTAATCTGAATAATAATATTAAAAACCAGATTCTATCCGTATGAGTTCATTCAAAAAGAAAATTCACAAAAACATGAAATGCTGTCGCAATATTTTTTGATTTGTTAAGTGTTAGCAGAATATTTTATCTATGTCTATGCTCTTACCGTAATCGTAGTCGTTTCTACAGTATATTTATTACATAAAGAAATTTCAGGTAATTCACATCTTTTAAAAATACATAATATAATTTGTAAACTTTCGGTGATAAACAAGAAAATACCGGGACCATGATGAACTGTTATTAGTCTGTATTGGCTTGAAAAAAGTGGAAGTGAATATTTATGATTAATGGTTCTAGGGACTATATTGTGATAAAGAAAACTAATAATCATACATTCTCTTAGATTGTTGTAATCAAGTTTATACTACAACAATCCATATAATATTAATTCACGAAACTAAATACATCTGATAAACACAACAGTTAATTTAAAGTGTAACTTGTACTAAAACCGATGAAGTATAAAGAGATTACAGCTCCTTTAATGTTTCAACCATAATTCGTTACCTAAGCCTTAAGATACATAGCTTTATCCAGACCCCAGTCGGGTAAAACTTAAATCGTTGGGTCCCACCGCTCCCAAGAGTCGCAAACAATTAACACTCTGTGATTAATTGAAGCCTAAGGATATCGAACCCAACGTAAGAAACATTGAAAATTTTGCGGGCAAATAGCTAATATGCACACATATAAGTACACACAGATTATAAATCTAATATTCTATTGTCAACCACCAGCAAAAATATATGATAGTTAATTGTTTCGCGCAAGTCTCTGTCTGAGTCTCTCAAAAGAAACAAATTTTCATCGTTTTTTACAGAGACCTTTATTGATATTTTACTTACTCAACACATAAAAACTTTTTCAATTCGAACAGATTCAAATTAGGTCCTAAGATAAGCGCGTTTAACCAAACAAACTCTTCCGTTATATTTGTATTACATACTATCTAGTATAGTTTTTTAATTCTATTCCAAATTAGAAAAAAAACAAAAGACCTTTCTAACTTTAAAATTTTGTAGCCAAAGAGGATTCATCTATTACTACCGATTGATACCCTATTTCAAAGATCAATAACTTCTTAGTAAAAGAAAGACGGTAATATAATACGTTTGTTTAGCTATAAAAGAAAATAGCTGATATTTCTTACTTTCTAGAAATTGTCACACAAAGAATTAGTGACGGTTCAATACGTGTGATAACAAAACCAGTTTAAATTTGCATAGAAGCACGTCCAACTGCCTTAATGAGGGTAGATGTAAAACATGTTTATTAGTCAAGTAGTCTTTTAGTCTTTGTTAAGCGACAAAGTGTGAGTCTATGACTTTTTACAGAGCATATTATACTCGTATAAAGATATAAGAATGCATGCTTATTTGGACTGCTACTACGTATTTTCCATCTCATCTTAGGTTTATGTTTGCTAATCTCAAAATATGTTCAGTCATCTTCTAGAACCTGTAATACAAGTAATGCTCAGTTTGAATCTCAATAGCGTTGTGTTATATATTTTAGAATGTTATTTTAATTCCTTTCCTGAATTATGATAGGTGTTCTTCATTTGTTCTTAATATATCAAACACGGGAGCCATATAACAGGATATTCAAATCAGAAATACAGCTTTTAAACAGTGTCATGAATTTTAATAGTCCCACGTGTGATGGCGCGTGATCAGCATAAAGGTAAAGGCTCTAAGGACAAAACCAAGACCCATTTTTTCTAGGTTAAACGCGAAGTATTTAAGGCGAACGAAACAGCTAATACTTTAAAGCACCAGTTTACTCTGACTTTGATACGATATTACTCGATTTTTCTCGTTACATTATTAAATTAATTAGAAATATTTAATGGATGTACTCAATGATCGGAAAGATTATATATCTGCTGAAACACTTCACACATTTGAAATCCCTTGCTTATTCTTCTTATTGATTGTTATCTTTTTATAAAACAAATTGTTGATATTAGCTTTAATAAAGTTGTCATTAATCAATATAGGGCTTAGAAACTGTTTTGACCTAATACGTATAAAACGCTAGCCAGACGTGCTTGTACAGTGTTTGTATCAAGTTTTCCTTTGCAGTGATGTTGTCCTAAGTAGTTCAATAAATACATACGTACATAACACAACGAATAAAGATGCAAGTAGATCTACCCACCTTTAACTATATTTTTACGATTCAAATAAAAACAACGAGTTTAATTAAAAAAGAATTATCGAAAATTTAACTTACACACAAAAACATTTTGAATTGCGATAATAAGTTTCTAATTAAAGTTGGCTAAAAAGCACGTATCAGTATTTTAATCAATAACAAGAGAAAAGAAAATGCAATGAAAAATTGTTAATTTACCAAGGATTTAACTGAATCTCTATTTGCAGTCGCCTTAAATAATGGCTTTGTAGGTTAGATATAAGGAAATGTTCATGCATTGATGCGTTCAAGACCAAGAAACAAGTCATTGATATTGATTTCTTTAAGCTATAAGATTGCCGCTTATGTCTGTTTGAAGCATAGCAGGTTCTTAATGTTTCCTCACATTTTTTATTATGTGGAAAACCCCTCAAATTTTTACTTCACCAAGACTCAGGAAGGACTAAGCTAATTTGTATGAATGAAAGAAACTAGAACCACGTAAAAATCTGTCAAAGGTAAATTTATTACAAATAACTTGGATGGGTATACACTAGGAATTCCCAGCCAGAATAACGTTACTTCACGTTTACGGCTAGAGTAGTAACGTAAATGTAGATAAAATCACAAGGCAACGCCAGTGAACTTAATTCAAGATATAATCAGAGTGATAGAAAGATTTGCACGGTACTTTACCCTAAACTGTGGTCGTGTGTATGTTTGCAAAATCGTATCGCTAAGGTGTGGTACTTGATAAGCCTGTTTATTTTGTCAACAATATTTCTGATAGAAGTTGTTCATCACTGTCAATAAGAAGTTTATTGAACTCAGAAACAAGATTTATACACATAGTTTTCTGCTTTCCAAAATAATATTAGTCGTAATTAAGATCTCCCTAACAAGTAAAAGTGGAACTTATTTTCGTAAACACCTGTTTCAAAAATCTTTTTCGATAGATATATATTTAATTCTACAGATAATACAAATAAATGACTGGACAAATGATTACTAGTTCTTTATTCACTATAAACAGGTGTCTAGTTTATGGCAGTCACAGTGCCTTTTATTTCGTAAATGTAAATTGAACGACTAAAACGAAGAGATAAGCGTACGACGAAGATAACTTGAATATGTGAATCTTGCAACCTTCTTTTATGGAAGTTTCATTTAATATTTTACGACCTGTCTATAAAAAGTTGATTACAAACCTTTTAAATACGAGTAAGATGGTAAAACAGGATTAGTTTGTGACAATAATCCTGAAATACTTTGCCTAGATTTTTATTTTGTATTTCAATGACTTTTATCGCGTATAGTAGATTGGTGTACAATTCCTATCCTCCAATATTTTTTGTTATTATTTCTTAACATGATTATTTGATTTCTTAGCATTTACTACTTTTAACTATCTAACTGAAATCTCAACGATTTCAGCCTAGAGACCTGTTCTTAGACTTGTTTAAAATAAATCACTTGCTTACTAGTATAGTGGTAAGTGGCCCTAACCACTTAACTGGAGCACAATCATTTTTCAGTGTCTGTTTTGTGTGATTATGTTTATCAGCGGTCTGGTTACCATAGTACAATCCCTGCCTAGTATGAAATCTGACGGCCGTATTCATATACGGCCTATAAGTTTTAAAATGTAAATTTTTCATCCTTTTTTATAAATGAACAGATCTCATGATCAGTTTATTTATAAAAAAGAAAAAAAATCTACTGCCTTAGCTTATTAATCTCACGTAGTAGTAGATCCCTCTTAAATGATTCAGGACGCTAATTATTGACAGAAATATAGGGAACAGAAGTGTATTAAATTTTTAAAAGGAGAAACACTTTTAGTAATAAATAGAAATTGCTTAGGACCCCATACTAATGTAACATTTATGTTAATTGAACCATACGCTCTCTTTGATGGCAAGAAATTAGCAAGGCCGATAGCGACGATACTGATAAAGACACTCCCTTTTTTACATGTTACAACTTACAGGTGTATTATCAGAGCGACTGGTTAGACCAATTTGAAGTAACTAAAGTGATATGTCATACTGCTCCTGAAATGCTTTGCACGACATACCTATCTCAATCTTATCCTTGCAGTTTTGGCGTCTGGATTACAATATTCAGTGGCAGAAGAGCAACATCACAACAGCAACAACATAGCCATGATACTTTGTAAAATGGAGATGTTTTTCCAAAGATGTGTTTGATTAAAATGTTTAGAGACATTGATCACCGAGACATATGAGGGATTTTTAGAATATGTAAAACATTGACATGTTCCATTACCATTACTCCGGTGAAATTCGAAAAATTTATAGAATTAATGATTACATTATTAATTACACTGTTTCTGTTTATACTTAGTCTGGCCATAAATACTGTTACACTTAATTATAAAAAAATATTACATTTGAATTTCGAATCTGTCATTTTTATACGATTGTTCATTGTGTTTTCTCATTTTGGCGCCAATACATTGTAAAATATTTTGCGATATTAAAATGGTGTGGGGTGATAAAGAGAACCGAATCGCTGTGATAGCATTACACAAAGTAGGTATGGAGCCAAATGCAATTTTTAAAACTCTCCATACACTTGGTATTAGTAAAATGTTTGTGTACCGGGCTATTAATAGGTACAATGAGACCTCCTCTGTTTGTGACAGAAAAAGATCTGGCCGTCCACGTAGTGTTCGTACGAAAAAGGTGGTCAAAGCAGTAAGGGAAAGAATTCGAAGAAATCCTGTCCGAAAGCAAAAGATTTTATCTCGGGAAATGAAGATAGCACCTAGAACCATGTCGCGTATTTTAAAAGATGACTTAGGACTTGCAGCCTATAAGAGACGCACTGGCCATTTCTTAACTGATAATTTAAAGAAGAATAGGGTGGTAAAATCGAAACAACTACTGAAGCGGTACGCAAAGGGAGGTCACAGAAAAATTTTGTTTACGGATGAGAAAATTTTTACAATTGAGCAACATTTTAACAAACAAAATGACCGTATTTATGCTCAAAGCTCTAAGGAAGCTTCCCAATTAGTCGACAGAGTGCAACGTGGACATTATCCGACTTCAGTGATGGTTTGGTGGGGTGTTAGCTATGAAGGAGTGACTGAGCCATATTTTTGTGAAAAAGGTATCAAAACATCGGCACAAGTGTATCAAGATACCATTCTTGAGAAGGTAGTTAAGCCCCTTAACATCACCATGTTCAATAACCAAGTATGGTCCTTCCAGCAAGACTCGGCGCCGGGTCATAAAGCTCGGTCCACGCAGTCTTGGTTGGAATCGAACGTTTCGGACTTCATCAGAGCTGAAGACTGGCCGTCGTCTAGTCCCGATCTTAATCCGCTGGATTATGATTTGTGGTCAGTTTTAGAGAGTACAGCTTGCTCTAAACGCCATGATAATTTGGAGTCCCTAAAACAATCTATACGATTGGCAGTGAAGAATTTTCCCATGGAAAGAGTGCGTGCTTCTATTGATAACTGGCCTCATCGTTTAAAGGACTGTATTGCAGCCAATGGAGACCACTTCGAATAAGCTTTTTATATTTTTAATTGTTTTATATTTATGTATTAAACTGACACACTGTAAAAGTAATAAATGTTATTTGCAGTTAACAATTTTCTTTTTTCTTTATTACAATATTTATGGCAAGACTAGGTAATGTTTGTCAATATTATATAATAGAGAGGAAGCACTTAGTAAATAATAAAATTCGAATTCCTACACGGCTATCTCCATTAATAGATATTAATTTATTGCGAACTTTGCATAAATTCATTGCTTCATTGACTATTACGTCTGTTGCAAAAATAACCTAGAGTGGTTTTCCTTTACCGGTAGGCGTTAGGAGTCCGTCATCCATTATGGTGATATGTTTTAAAATTATCTTGGATATCTCATAAGGTCACTAAGACTTTCTTCTTATTTTAAGAATATAATCTAAACTTCCATATATGTACGTCTAGGTTAACCGAAAAGAAAGTTTAAAATTTCTATTTTGACAAATGTTTATTATAAGTATCTTACCTTACGATCTAATAGTTAAATAAAAAGAGCATCCACAACTTCATTGTGAAATATTCAAAATTGAAAACAAAAAAATTACAATCTCTCTAAGTCAAGAAGTCACTTTCCAAATTCCCAAACTGAAGAGACAGAAAGTGCTCGCATTCCTTTTTTTGGTTTTAATACTAGTCTATGAGTTTGTACACCTCTAGTAAGAATCAGTGCAAATCCATATTTGTTACGCTTGTGAACGATTAACTTAGTCACGGCCGAATAACCGTGGAGTTGTGGCAGGCGTTTTGAATTATCTTTGATAACACGTGCCTGATTCAAAGCATGTCCATTTTTCATTGCATGTTTATTTCTGATCAATTTTATCCACAGTAGACCCACGCTCCGACACATAGGTCATCTTGACTTTTGATTTCAGGGCACCACAAAACCAGCGCTAAGCAATTTTTTAGTTGCTTTTTACCTAGTAAATGAAATATTGGGTGTCAATTCTCGGAGGGGCACTCTTCACACACATGTATCTCTGTAGTAGCAGGTATCTAGAGCCTATCGTAACTACTTAATATCAAACAATCTATCTGCTCGTTTAGTCTCAAATACAGAAAAAAAACATTGAATTATACAGTTCGTAATAGTGTCAAATAATACTCATCCGATATCAAATACAGGAACGTTATCATCTCTACTGATCTTCGACATGTTTGCAACGCTTACAATTACAATTTTTCTTGACTAATGCCGTACCCTCAAGGTGAAACTCAAACTCAAGGTCTTAAACAATAAACGTTTTTATGTATTGGGTGCATGTAAACCAAACTTTCCTATTATGTAGCTAATGCTACTTAAATTTAAATATAATGACTGGCCTGCAGTATCAGCTGTTAGTGATTCTGACTGTTGTGCGTGGTCATGAGTTCAAGTCCCACGCAGAACAAATAACTGTGTCATTTGGATGATTTCCTACTTTAAGTTTGAGTGCTATCCCTATTATAAAGAAGTAGCTTTTGGTCAGGTAGAGGCAGTTGCACAGGATTTTTTTTCATGGCGATATAAAATACAAAATATTTTGATGAAGCACTAAATAACGAACAAAATACTGTGATTAGTCACTGAGTATAAACAATAAATTTTATGTTACTTGAAAAATATTACACTTTCATTTAGAATAAGAAAACTACAATTTATTGCTTTTTTGGTGCCGTTTACGTAGTTCTCGCGATTACTTCACTGCTAGAAACAAAATAGTTTGGTATACATTTACATTATCTATGCTAGTTCTACCTCTATCGAGATATAATTATTACAGTTTTTGTATTATTACGACTGCACGATACAATGGAAAGTGGAAACCGTGAATCTTGATTGTCACGGAAATTTATAACACTCGATAAAATGTTTCCTTTTTTCCAACGATAAATACGACAATTCACAGATTTTTTCTAAGTTTGTAGCAAGGACCATCTAGACTTAATCCAATTTTCGAATAGGAATGAATCAATCCGACTTTGATTCCTTTACTAAATATTTTCCTCACAGTCAAAGGAAATATCCAAAATAGGGTAGCGACAGTTAACGCTTTTTGATCGTAAATCTAAAGGGGATATTCCATAATCCTAATAGTATTGACTGAACTGCCCAGTGAACTGTAATAAATTGCGAAATATAGCTGTAACTCGACACCGGATCCTTTTATGCAAGATATCTATGATCCTTTTATAAAAAGAGCGCGTTATGTAATATTTCATCACTTTGCTGCCCTAAGGGGGAAAAGGCAAGGGAAAATTTAATCTTATTTGAAATCACGATAATTTGTAACTTTTTATACAGTTCAGACTCGTTTCTGTAATTAAGAGCCGCATCCCGTCGTTAATAGATGTTTTTAGATGGCAAAAATACAGTGGCAGAGTAATGCTTTAAAACACAAGGAATAGAGGAAGTCCCGATGGGTAACGCCACTAAGACTGTAGTGTCTCGAAAGAGGCTAAAGTCGCGTACTCTGTACATCCTATGTTTGGAGAGCCCTCTAAGAAAGGGACGTCAAGTAATCTAATAAGTTTAATTAAGGTTACAACGAAAAGCATGGATGATACGATGCAAGTAGATGCGTATGTATCTTGTATTGATTTTATTTGTTCTTATTCAAGTTACAAATATCGGTAGATAGATGTCTACCGACAACAGTTATATGCATCAACATTGACTTGCAAATGCAGCCAAATCGATCCTATAGCTTCCGCTCCACTTAGAAAATTCCATATTTTCTTAGCTCAAAGTACATCCTTTATAACCGGTAGACAAGCTTGATGGAAAACAAGCATTGGAGCATCAGAACGTCTTAGAGATAGTAACATACAACGTTTCCACGTCACTTGATACGCTTATTGACGATACTGATACCATTCCACCGCAAAAACATCATTAATAGCACTAACTTGTAAATAATGATACAATAATCGCTCTTATGTGAGTTCTGATATAGTCCACTTTACTTAGAAAAATGCTTCACTAGATGAAAAAGCTTTATAGTAAAAAGCAATGGTTATTCACACATATTAGACGGAATCACTAGATCCATCGCAATTCAGGCCCTATATTGTTGAGCTTAAAGCTTAAAGAAGAGTGTGCGTTTTAGGGAAAAAATATATGTAGCAAAGAGTAGTAAAAATAAAACAAAGAAAAAGGTGTCTGATTATTGAAGAAGCTTATAAAAAACACATAAATTATATAATTTGTGCAAGCTTCATTTTATTTAATTAATTAAGAAATAGTTCTTAATTCAAAATACTTATATTATAATATTTTCATGACTAGGTTAGGTTACAAATACACATAAAACAAGTTGAGCCCTATCCCAGCCCCGCTGGACGCTGCTACCTGTGCTGACTGTTATTCAATGATTATTACGCAATGTGGGATTGACTACGTCCGCTTGTCACCGCTGCAATAATAACGATGACTACAGACTGTGGACGAGGACTGGACGAGGACGATGCAAGGTGGCAGAGAAGGTTCGAGAAGGAAATCTCCACGCCGACCCAATTCACCATTCATCCATCAATATTCTATATAAATATATGGAATTGAAATACGGAATTAGAAGCGATATCTGATACGAGACCTAAATAAAACTTGTACGTATCAGTCAATCTAATAAGAAGAAAAGTACATTTTTATGTTATCAGAAAACAAAAACTTTAGTAATAACTAAGACGTCTATATTAGTTTCAATGTTTTCTTTGGGTACAAGTAAGTAATGTCGTTGCATGACTGTTACAGAAGTATTACCTAGAAGTCTCGATTTGTGTGCTTAGCTACTAAATAACATTCCAGAGGTCCTGCTTTTGTCTGTGGTTCTTTTTTAATTTTGAGAACCTGTTAAATTGATTCTTCTACTTTGCCTGAAGGAAAACTTGAATAGAATCGAAGAGTTGTGGTCACCATACTCATTCTGAATGCAGACAATACGAGTACAGCATGGTGACCCACACCATAGCGGCCTAGTTAGATGCTTTTTCATGCCCCGCTCGGGGACGTACAAGATATGAAAATCATCGTGACAGTGAAAGGCTCACACATTTTAATACGATAACGGTCATCCTTGTATCAATGGGAATCCGGTCTCACACTCACCAATGAAAGAGGACAGCACGGGTGCAGTCGCTATAGGTTGATTTGAGGGTAATACTGAAAATGAAATCAACGTGGCTCTACTACCTAAAAGTACTCCTGTTAGACTTGTTGTAATCAAAATGTGCTATTTCATGAAAATTGTAATAAATATAAAAACACTCTTTATGACCATGTGCTAGTGTAACTATACTTCCCATAAATATACATACTTGTATACTTTAATGTATATCTAAACTAGCTTACCCCGCGAACTCTGTTCCGCCTTAGAGGCAATAAATAATCAGATTTTTTTTTACTTCAACCCGTTCTAACAGGATAAAAAGTATGCTATGTCCGTCTCCTGGTTCTAAGCAACCTCCCCACCAATTTTCAGCTAAATCCGTTCAGCCGTTTTTGAGTTATAAGTAGTGTAACTAACACCACTTTCTTTTATATATATAGATTAATTAACATTGTGGCCTAATAATTATACCCGGACAACAATTAAATATGCCCACCACAAAATCTGGTGACTACCCAGGACCCCTAACTAGGAAAGCAACAAACTAGTCAGTGAGTACCTTAAGCATGAAATTATTGCTACAAAGAAAAAAGCAAATCTAAATTGGATTTGCTAACATTAGTTAGGATAGCTATATAAGAAGCAAAACTCGGGATACAATCATCGGGCGATTAGTAAATCTGGGTTTCTAGATATATAGCATGAGATTCAGGTATTGACATTGATATATTACAAGCATCCTAACGCTTGTATTCCTGTCATGTTTTGATTGATCTTCTTATCTGGTTCTATTCTAATATTTACATTTACTATACGATAGCTATTCTTGAAATAATAATTTGTGTACTTTAATAAAGGCCAACTTAAGAATAATAGAAAATAATTCCATGAACTTGTAAAAGTATAACATAATATTGACTTAAGTAGAATACTTATAGCTCACCAAGTATATTTACCTTTTTTAGTCATGCATTTATGGGTTTAAAGATTTTTTGTCATAAAAACTTACAGTTAGTTCACTTACAATGAGATACATAGCGATAAGCGAAAGCCGAATAACAATAAACAATGAAATTCAAACTTAAATATAATATAACTTACTTATAGTAAAAAAATAAATATTTCAGAAATTTAACACACAACACCATCTAATTTCAAACTAAGCAGAGCTTGTACTATGATAACTAGACAGACTGATAGAATACTTATATATTTTTTTTATGTTAGTAGAAACAGATTATACATAGAAAACACCCAAACTCCACAGATCATGCAAACATTTGGTCTGATCGACCGAATCGAACCCGAGACCTCAAGCAACGCAGTCGCTTTAGACTGTTTCGGTGATTATATATATTTTTTTTTACGAAGTCAGTAAAATGTATACCGCAAAAAGAAAACGCTAGTGCTTTTTACTATATTTTTTTATTGCGACGATTCGGGAACCATCTTTTACTACATCCGAAAACATTTTGTAAGAGGTCTACGATGTCCCTCTCAATACTCAAGGGGCTACTTTAAAAAGTTTGGTAAGTGGATCTTCGTCTGCTTGTCGTATATATGTACTTTAGTGGTGTATTTTTATGTTCTGCAGGGTCTATGGTGAACTTTTTTAAGATAAATAATTAAGTAATGTCTATTAGATTATGAAATGTATTGACAGTCTAATTTTTTCCAGGAATAGTAAGTAAAGGTAATGGAAATAAAAACTAGTTTAGTTAGCCTGCAGAGTAAACTTTTAACACCTACCAAAAGCTTTCGTATTTTAAATGAAGTTGATCAGAAGTGGCAGTAGTAAGTAAATAGGCTACGATCGAATTAACTAATATTACATTTACACAATTAGAATCAAAATGCAATTTTTAAAGCATTGTGTGTCGACACATTTACAAAGCGTTGACAAATATTTAACACTCATGGTTTGCAAATATGCAATAAAGTGGTTTGCCATATTTTTCACGTATACACAATAGGAAAATTAAGACTTATAAGGGTTGTTTAACGTCGCAAAATTTGAACTCAATGATGTAATACTTTTTTTTGTATTTACCGCCGAACGATAAACGTTAAAAACCTATAAATATTTTTGTCATTCATTACTATCGTGACTGTTACATGTAGCATGTTCACATGTAATTTTCTTTGTTCTCTTTACTTCTTTGTCTTATATACGATACTAGACCACAACCTGCTATTATATTATTATATATATTATAATATATTGTTTAATAACACTACATATAAATTAAATAAAGGAAGTATAAAAAATAATAATAATAATAACCTTGAAATAAAAGAAAATCAAAGTGTGCCCATTTGACCTTAAATAAAGTCGAAGTAAATTTTGGACTAAGTATTTTTCAAATATGCCACATTAGGTAAATAAAATACTACTACATATACTAGGGTGTATTACAAGGAGTACACCTGCTGATCGACAGGCGAACGAAGCTTTGACAAAGAAAACATCCGTATTACGTGGGACCCAAACACTGGCAAAAGGTGGACGTTTAATGTGCGTCTGCCTCCACCTCCGACAAAACAGGCGTGTTTTTATGTATGTATAAATGTGCGTAAAGTATACTAAAAACTTGGTAACACAGAGCTCAGTCACTTCTTAGGGTTGGTTACCTTTTACTGATGTTGTTTATTTAATTTTGTCATAGACTTTCTATGTTTCACATTTTCCATCCATAAATTTTCCATGTTAAATTACCAATAATATATAGCTGGCATACTTATTTCTTAGAATATTATGTAGTCGTTACGTTTAACTCAATAGAACTATGTAAACGATTTACCGATGCCAATCTCCGGATGAATCATTTGCTGACTCAGTTACATTCTCTCGTCTCAGGTATACAGGTTGACTCATCGACACGTAGTCCGTTCACCATGACCCGTGGCCAACTGCTTATGTAATGTTGTTTACTTTATTTACAAAAAGTTCATTTTTGATTGATTCATGTGATTCATACTCTTTCGGCCTTAGCCCTGGTAAACTGATAATGAACAAATACTTTCAGTTACGTGTAGAAAGATTCTGTGAAAGCAGGTCTTTTTATTATTTTATAAAAATGACTCCTGCATTAAAAATAAATCTTGTGTTGCGGGGGAATACACCAAGAGCACTCAAATTTAAAAAAACAATTTGTGGATCACACATTGTTGTCTCATGTGGGGTTTGAACCCACAACACTCAGCGCAGTAGAAAACGGCGTGGTTACCTCTTAAACCACTACGCTATTTGTGCAGTCACCGCAGTGCGGCAGGTCACCGAATACGAGGCGGGAGTGTGTTCTATTGTAAACTCAGTATGTTCTCGTCAACAGCTAGTATCAAATAATGTAATCTGTTCATATATGAGTTATAAATTGCCTTTTATGACTTAAGAGTAAGAGAGAGTGACACGAATTAAGAGCTTAAACTCCAAAGATAATTGTAACCGTTAGCAACTGAAAAAATTTTTTAGTACCCACCTCTGTCTTTATCATTATATTACATATGCAATGTTATCGCATTACAAACCAAGCAATACTCATTACCATTTCAATATGAAAACGGCTACTTAAAAATAATTAAAATTTATTCAAAATTCTATTCCGATCTCTCGATCTCATAAACATCATAAATGGAATTCTCGTGCTAAAGTATTAATTATTAGGAAAAATACGTAACAAAATACCAATTGATCTTTCGTCCAAATAAGAGATTATCACATTATAGTAAACATTGGATGTTTAATACTTTACGAAAAGATAATTTATGATAGTTGTGAAATCGAGAGTAGATTGGAACAACATTTTCAACGAACTTTTCGTACGACAGTTGTCTTTCTGTGCCCATTTTGATCCAACATGGTACAAAACTCTTAAGTAAACGTTCCCACTACTCGTGAGTAACACAACGTCAACATACATTAAGCGACACGGTAGCATAATCGCTGCCGGTCGCTAATTACACATTTTTACTGCACTGGTATAGTACCATTAAATACAATATTACGACATAGCTACTAATAACGACGACGACACGACTATATTACTAATGGAAAAAAATAGTAACGAACATTTATGTTTTTTTTAGTATTTACACGTATGTGGCAACGTTCTGTTTAAGCTTTTACTTACACCACATCCTTTTCTTTTTGTATACTAGCAATTTGCCCAAAAATGATATCCTAATTATTAACAAAATTTAATTTTAATATGCCTCTACCTAAACCTTTGAGGATTTAGGTGAAAGTGTGAGTGTAATTTTAAGGTCTGCACGTTTCATTAGGCTTAGGCAGCGAAGATATAATCAAAGTCGTGTTACTAAAAGTAATACATAGTATACACTAGTATGTCGTATAGGAAACAGTTTTTTACACTCAAATTCTTATACATAGCCTTTTACCGAAGTATTTGCATTAAATAAAACTAATTGGTGAACATGTAGGTACGCGATCTGTTGTATGATACGAAGTTAACTATAAACATTTAACTTGGATCCTTAGTAAGGTCTGTATCTTGAAACAATGAGATTCACTCGTAGATTAGAAATTATATCTACGCTAGTTCTCTGTAACTGCTGTATTCGGAACAATTAAGGTGCTTCATAATGTAGTTTCCTACAGAAATATTTTCAAAGCACTTCGAATATTCAGTCATTGACGTAACATTTCAGACAATAGTGAGGATACACTATGCCCTTTTTTAGTGTTTATGTAAATATATGTTACCTAAATATTGCTGGTAATGTGTATTCCACTGCTTAACAACCTTTGACATCATTTTGTGCAATTTTGTTTATTTTATTTATAGTAAGACGTCTCGGTTGTAGGTTAGCCATGTTGTATATTCTTTTGTTATTTCAAAAACATAAAAACTCAAGTTTTTTTCTGAGATTGATATTGTATTTCATCATGATTAACAGTAAAATAGCTGAATATTACCGCCGATGCCTTTTGAAGACTAGGACAAATTTCAAGCGGGATAAAGCGACATTACTTTAATTTTATAACAAATATTCTAGATCCGTAATCGATCTGCCTCTACCATAAATACACCTGTAACTGCAATGAGAATACGTACTCTTTTTTCCTTAGTAACATAAATTAAAAAATAATGTCCATGTTTTAGTTGGTACCACTTTTTGGTAATATTAGGTATTGATTAATTCTTTACCTAACTACTTAAGCATTAGTCACCATTACACACAATATTTTGATTTATATTGTCTTCCCTTATGCAAACAATAAGTATATGTATGAATTCAGGAATTATGATTAGTTATGATGAAATGATAAATTAATCAAGAGATCGATTATTCCCAGACCAAATGAAATAGTAAACAGATATGAAATTGTGTTGGATTGTCACCGTTCTGCGGTGTATCTTCTTAACATTTAAATAAAGAAACAGATTTTCAATTCTTGAAAGAAGTTAAAATAAATAGCTTGAGTTTGAGAAGAAAATATAATATACGAATTAACATTGATTCTAATTTTTTTTTTTTTTGATTCACTCTCGAAAGTAAGGCGCAAATGAGTGAGTCTCTCATAAATCGCGTACTTATTTGTAGACTTAACTACACATAATGAACTAGAAACAAGGCATTTCAAGGAATTTGTAAACAAACTTATTATTCATAATTGTGGAAGTACATGGCTGACGACTACAGATTCACCTTGTTGAACGTTTTAAAACTAAATTATGGTTGACAAAATGTGAGTGGGTGTATGTATTATATAAACACTTACGCCCTTTGTTGCGAGAGATGTGCAGCCTCGTGCACGTTTCATAATAAGTTACATTGAAAATGTATAAAAGTGTCCTTTTGTAACACGGATACAGAGTAATCCGATCACTGATATCATAACAACCTTTAATAAGATCCCTGAATATGCTGAGTTAGTCGAATATAACCCTTTTATGAGATTATTTATGTCATTAAAATTATTTAATAATTACAGGGCTTAAACCCAGGTTAATTACCAAAACAAAAAATGAGCTAAGTATATCTAAAAGAGCCGTTACTGCTCTCGTGGTTCATAATGTACCTTCCAAATTTGCATTTTTTGAAAAGGTTCTCCCTCGTGTAAGCAACTCGGCTATGAAATATACCTAACATTCTCTTTGGTACTTATACGAAAATTTGTACAGTGACTTCTGAATTGATGTAAGGTATGTAAGTACTTTGTAAAATGATTTCACAAAGAAAGAGAAATATGTATGTTTTATGCTAAATGTTGACTAAGTTTTTATTCCTTTGTTAAATTATATCCAGACCCATTGTGTATAGGCCATTTAAGTCGCTCTTTTGTTAACGATTTGAGTCCAGCATTTGTATAACTTGACCTCCACGTGATTTATGTTATAAAAATGTAATTTTTTGTAACATAAGTCTGTCACACTGTGTTTTGTAACATCTCCATTCGTACCGTCTCTCTTAAAACTGTGAAGGTTAAATCCAACAGCCAATGTCATATATCTGTGGAACCATAGAAAACACCCACTCTAATTTAACATGTTCTTCGAGAGGGTAAATCTGTTTTAATGTTTGTTTGTTACGCGAACA
Source organism: Hypercompe scribonia (assembly GCA_949316085.1). Classification (NCBI taxonomy): domain Eukaryota; kingdom Metazoa; phylum Arthropoda; class Insecta; order Lepidoptera; family Erebidae; genus Hypercompe; species Hypercompe scribonia. The sequence goes on along the minus strand of OX438981.1, from coordinate 7,409,333 downwards.
GGCCTTAATCACTCAATCGATCATTATGAAATATTGAATAAATTAATAAACATATCTACGTTTTCGAAAGGGAAAAATATAAAACATCGTAAGAGAGAAATTGAGCTTATTAAGTAGTTACATACGCGTTGAGTACTCAACTGATCATAATATCTTTATATTTTAAAGTTGCTATAAATTTACGGAGAAAAAGTCCTAAGTAGACTTAAATAAAAATAACCCAAACAAAGTTGATGGCAAAAATTGATAAAAATAGATAAAATCACATTGACAAAAAAGATGGCAAATAGGAAGTTGACTCCCAGTCTATCGCACTTTTGTAACGTGTTGGGCGTTTTCTACGCATTAAATTAATGTCAGAAATATCGATGTCTTGATCTCTTATTTTCAGAGTGGCTCGGCCAATAAGAGTATTTGTTTTAATTATTCTACCATCACTTTCTTCAAAGAATAATTCCTTTAATTCAACTACTTCCGAGTTAGACTAAAAGAGCTTTTAGATTTAAGTCCACCTCACACATTGTATATAAAATAAAAATAAATAAATAAATTATATTCTTGGGCATGCGTAGTGTTTTCTTCTATCAATAAGCATAAGGTTAGTTCTAAAATATGTGTGTTTTGTTCTCATCATTGTACCTTAAATATACATCCATTGTTTACTTCAGATGTCAGCATGTCCGACCAATCGATCTTACTAGTTATATTGTGTAGGAAGGAACCAGAGAAAATGTAAGTCGTTTATAACTTGCTGCAAAAAACTTCCTTTCAAATGTTTTTAGTAATTAACTACCTTAGTAACTGATGTAATTAATAGGCTTTATACTTAATTACTTATTTATTTTAACAGAATAATACACATTAGCAAACACTTTTATAGCAGAGATGGCGGCAAGAACGTTTTTAACAAAACTGTCAAACGTCATCACGTAGTGAGAAGTTGAGAACGCGGCAATTTCAAATTACTACAACACTCTCTCCAAATTACAGCGTTCCTCATTGTAAAGTGAAACAAATAATAGTAACTAACAAAAACAATAGGTTAAGTTACTCTACACATACATAGTATTACTAAACAAAGTATTACAGAATCAAGTTTTATAAGTACAGTTACATTTTCCTAATACCTAATTTACTTCTTAGATATTTAAATTTACTTTTACATAAGGGTTTAGTAAATATATCAGGCCTTTGTTCATTACTACTTATATACTTTAGATCAATATCTGTACTTTCATATTTCTCTTTAACAAACTTGTATTCTTTTCTAATTTGATACCTGTCTCTACTGGTGTACTGTTCCCATTGGCATTAGTCATACTAAATTTATTCAGCAATTTTTGTATATATGTGGTCTGATGTAGAAATATGTAGTTTTCTCCTTTCTCAATTTCTAGGCCAACAAAGTTTTTAGGTTCACATACTTTTATTTCAAAATTTACTTTTAAATCATCAATAACTTTGTTTAACACACTTTTATCCTTGGAAATTATTAGTCCATCATCCACATACAGTATTAGGTACACCTTACTACCATTTAACTGACCAATATAGATACACTTGTCTGAGTGACTATTGGTGAAACCAAATTTCTTTAAAACAGAATCAAATGTTTGATTCCAGCACCTGGGTGCTTGTTTTAACCCATATAATGACCTTTTAAGTTTACAAACATGCCCTTCAGGTACATCTAAACCATCTGGTGGATTCATATAGATATCTTCAGTTATGGATCCATAGAGAAAAGCAGTTTTAATATCAAACTGTATCATTTGCAAGTTATCCTGACACACTTTAGAAAGCAAAACTCTTACAGAGTCATACCTGACAGTTGGTGAGAATGTTTGTGTAATCAACCTGGTGTTTCTGTGAGCAGCCCATGGCACATAACCTTGATTTATACAGTAGTCCCGATGGTGTATCTTTCACTTTGAAAACCCACTTACAGCCAATAGTTCTCACTCTATCTGGCTTCTTCACCAACTCCCATGTTTCATTCTTACTGTGTGCTTGCAACTCTTCTTCTATAGACTTTTTCCACTTATCTTTATCCACTGATGACAGAGCCTCTCGGTAAGTTATTGGAGTATCATTTTCTTCGTGTTCTCCACCTTGACAGAGGTAAGTATTAGTTTCATATTTTCTATTTCTATTTCTAAGTGTTATATTACTAGGTCCACTAATATTTATTTCTTTTTCAGGTACATATGCAGGATCATCATCGGAGAAGAATGTTTCTTCTTCATCATTATCGGATAATGTTACAGATGAGTTATTTAACTCTCTTGTGCTTTGATTTGTTAGCTCAACAGATTCATCAATGTTCTTTGTTTCATCAGCACATATTTTAACATCATTATTATTTTCTGTTAGCGGAACCATACAATATTTTCTTTGTACAGAATTTTCCAGAAATACAACATCTCTACTGATAAGAATTTTTCTTGTTTTAGTATCTAATAGTCTGTAACCTTTAGTGACTTCTGAGTAGCCAATAAATATCATTTTTCTTGCCTTAGGATCCAGTTTTTGACGTTTAGCATCAGGAACATGAACCATGACTTCACATCCAAAGATTCTAAGGTGCTTCAAATTTGGCTTCTTCCCGGACCATAACTCCTCAGGTGTAGCGTATGAAATGGATCTTGTTGGACAGCGGTTCGTTATGTACGCAGCTGTCGCCACTGCTTCAGCCCAGTAGTGTTTCTGTAAATTAGCATTAAGCAACATACAGCGAGCTCTCTCCATCAATGTACGGTTCATACGTTCCACTAACCCATTTTGTTGTGGGGTATATGGATTAGAAGTTTCATGTATAATGCCACAATTTTGCATGTATTCAATAAACTCGTTACTTAGATACTCTCTTCCATTATCAGTTCTTAATTTCTTTATTTTACATTCAAGTTGATTTTCCACAAATGCTTTAAATTCTTTAAATTTATTAAATACTTCAGACTTGTTTTTAAGTAAATAAATAAATACTTTCCTGGTATAGTCATCCACAAATGTGAGGAAATATTGCGCTCCTCCAACTGATTTCACCTCCAGTGGCCCACAGATATCGGAATGTATAAGTTCTAGAGCCTTCTTAGCACGAGAACCTTCCTTAGGAAACGGCAGCCGGGACTGTTTTCCTTCTTGACAAAATTCACATATCATATCCAGCTTATTGTCAGTAAGCTTGACACCTTCTGCACATTTGGAGAGTTTGTTCAGATCAGTCATATTGAGATGAGCCATCCTTTGATGCCATAAGTAGCTGTCACTTTCCTTTGTATCACATGCATATGCTTGTGCACTACTTAAGTTCAGACGATACATGTTATTCACTAATTCACAAGCTACTACTTCTTTTTGAGATTTGTTGAATATTTTACAACCATTGTTACTAAACTGTACAGAACATTCTTTCTTTATCAGCTGACTCACGGAGAGAAGATTGCTTGCTAACTCAGGCACATACAACACATTGGTTACTTGTATGGTTTGTGTTTGTCCTACACTATTACATATAGGCAGATCTATTTTTCCACAGCTCTTCACTTTAAGCATTTTATCATCAGCAATACGGATGCTTGTAATTGGAGGTGATGATTCATCGTATAGCCAGTCCTGCCTCATTGTCATATGCATGGACGCTCCTGAATCAACAAACCAGCTCTTACTGTCATTTGCTGCACTGGATGCCGAGAACACAGCGACATATCCAGTTTCTTTGCCTTGGTCCTTTTTCTTTGTTTTGCAATTTTTACTTATGTGACCATAACGGTTGCATTTGAAACAACGGGGACCTTTATTAAACTTCGGAGAACTATCAGAGTCCTTTTGTTTATATTTACTTGACTTACTTGCATACAATGCTACTGACTCGGAGCTCTTTATTTCTTGTAAGAGCTTAGTCTTTACAGAGTCTGCTGTAATCGGCACACCAGAACTTTCGAGGGCCATAATCATTGGCTTGTAGACTTCGGGTAATCCAGCAAGGAGTAATGTACCCAGCCACTCATCATTGATGTCAAATGATATGTTTCGAAGTTTATGTGCTGCACTCATTATTCTGTTAACGTAATCTTCAACATTTTGACAATTTTCTAACGTCGTTGTAATCATATCTCTCAATAAGCCCACGCGTCTTGTCAACCCTTTGTCGTCAAAAGCTTTTTGTAAATTGGTCCACACTTCTTTTGCCGTTTTTGCCTCTTGTATATGTATGTAATTCACTGAGTCAACCAACAATATAATTTTTGCCTTTACTTTCAGGTCGAGCTTTGAATCAACAGGTTCGCCTTTATTTTCGATACAGCACCAGAGGTCTTCATGTTGTAAATACGTCATCACGGCAAATCTCCATGTATTGTAATTATCTCGACCACTTAACTTTTCGATAAGAGTCATTGTATTTGAAGACATTTTGTATAAAAAAAATATTTTTCTACACAAACCACGCAGCTTTAGGTTATGTCGTGTCAGTTTTAATGACCGGCGACTTTGTATATCTTTATTTCACTGATATTACTTCTCACTGATACTTATTACAAACAGATTACGTTCTGGGCCCATAACCTGATGTAATTAATAGGCTTTATACTTAATTACTTATTTATTTTAACAGAATAATACACATTAGCAAACACTTTTTTATAGCAGAGATGGCGGCAAGAACGTTTTAACAAAACTGTCAAACGTCATCACGTAGTGAGAAGTTGAGAACGCGGCAATTTCAAATTACTACAACAGTAACTAACTTAGTAATTAATGTAATTGCGGTTTTGCTTTACTATGATTATTTATATTTATTTCTGTCAAAATGCTAATAGTTTTTCAAGGTTGTGCTAAATATTTTCATATATTTCAACTGTGCAGCCGAATGTGGAGAGAAATTGCACACCAAGGATTTCCATTTATTGTGGCAATAATTAAGTGAGAAAGTAATAAATAGTACAGCAGTTACTAGGTACAGTTTAAATTATTAGTGCCAGTGTTATTTTACATTATTTGAGTGGTATAAGTCACAATATCATTTTTTTTACTTTTTCGCTACCTATTAAATTGCTATGTTTATATACGAAGAACACAAAATAACAAATCACAACATGTGGGACTAAATACATAATATCAAAGTTCTAAAATTAACTGCTACGATGCCAGTTTGAATGTGGTTTGCTTATCTTATTCTCGACATTTAGTAGAGTTCAATTAATTATATTAAAGTAGAAAAATAGATCATTGCTTGATCATCATCATCATCATCATCATCAGCCCGTTATGGTCCACTACTGGACATAGGAATCTCCCAAGGCACACCACAGAGCCCGGTTTATCGCTTTTTGCATCCGGTCTCCGCTAGCCCTCTTACGCAAGGCATCCCGCCATCTGGCCAGAGGTCGTTCTACACTACGTTTGCCAAGATGCAGTCTCCACTTCTAAACATGCTTACTCTACCCATTACCTGTTCTACAACACATGTGAACAGCCCTTTGTCACTTCAACCTACTAACTTTGAGAGCGGTCATTTTAGTTCTCTGACGGATCACTTCGTTCCGAATTTTGTCTCAGAGTATTACTCTTTCCATAGCAGGTTGAGCGACTTTAAACTAATGAAGTAGCTCTACACTTAGTGTCCATGTATGTATAGTGTCCATACATGTATAGTGTCCATGCTCTGTGGTATATCCGACGAAAATATTTACTTAAATATTCTGAACGCTGCCCAGCCCAACTGATTCCTCCTATTGGCTTCCTTTACGAAATTTTATCTGCCCATCTATATTTGTTGCACGAGACAGATATATTCCTACACGACTTCGAGAGGTGACCCGTCAGTGATAACTGGCCCCGGAGCGATGAGATTGTTATAAATATCCCTCATTTGATTGAGATTTATCCAGAGATCAATTCATTAGGAGGCTCCATTTAGGCTGTGCAGCATCTCTTGAATTGCAATTCTGATATGACTATGATGTCATCGGCGAACCTTTAGTGTGAGATATAATCGTCGTGCATGTTGATCACCCGCCCCTTCCAGTTTAGTGTTTCGAAGACGGTCTCAGGCCTGGGGGTGACAGATGAGGCCACTGTCACCCTAGCAGTAGCAGGCCGGGGGGGCAATGCTAACACTACAGACTGCGCGCACCCATTCGGGGGGAGAGGGGGGTAGTAAAGAAACCATGAGGCTTCCACACGGGAGGGGGCCTCTTGCAGCCGTAAGTGGCCTGAGGTACCAGGGGTTCCAGGGATTTCCTTACTAGGGTGCACCTGGTCCCATGGCTATTGGTACCTGAGACGGCATACGGTTTTTGGTCGTTTCGAGTCCGACATAACTACCGTTCGATGGTATCCGTGGGGATTTCTGCACAGAACAAAAGAAATAAAAAGGATCTCGAAGACGTCTTCTAACGGATTTGTAAACAGTTTCAGGGATATTGCATCCCATTAATTTACTCCTCAATGCAATTGAATCGTTCTTGTTTGACCATTCTGAAGTTGCACGGACATAGTAGCAGCGTCATTTAAGCTTCTCAGTATCTCGATGTATCGAAAATCAACTTCGTGCCGTTGCATAAAATCCACACAGTCTTGGTCTCGACAGAATCAACAGCCTTCTCATATCCACAAACACAAGACATAGACTGATTATACTCCTAGATAAATATAATAAATAAATAAATAAATATGTCGGACATTTGACACGGCACGTCATCTAGTTTCAAACCAAGCAGAGCTTGTGCTATTATAACTAGACTGACTGATAGAATACTTATATACTTTTTTTTATAAATACATACATATTATACATAGAAAACACCCAAACTTCGAAACAAATATCCAACCCGGAAATCGAACCCGAGACCTCAAGCACAGCAGTCGCATTCACTACCTCTGCGCCACCGAGGCAGTTGTACTGCACCGATCTTTTGTATGATTTGTTTCACAGTGTGGATGTGACCTATGGTGCTTAATCTTCCGTAAAGCCCGGCTTGCTTCGGTAGTTAGAAGTCATCCAAGCATAGTGTCAACCTATTTGTGATAACCCTGACTCAAGAACGATATAGATCGGTAGTTATTGAGAAAAATCTTGTCCCTCTTAAAAATAAAATAAAACAATAAGGAGTTACTTTTAACGTATGGCAATTGCATTATGGTTTTAACGCTATTATCTCATTTCTGTACGCATTACTACAAAACTCGTAAAAAATGCCGAGTTTTTCTAAAAAAAAATACCGGATAAAAAGACCGGAGGCCCATTGATGGAGGGGTGACAATTATCGTGGTAACTGTGTAAACCTTACACTGACATGCCTTTTACATCCCCAAGCGGGGTGTGAAAAAGCATCTCACAAGGCCGCCATAGTGTGGATCACCATACTGCAATTTCTGCATTTGCAATAGGTATGGTGACCACAACTCTTGGATTCTATTCATGCTTTCCATTAGGCAGAGTAGAGTCACTTTGGCAGGCTCTTAATATAGAAAAAAAAAACTTAATATAATAAGTCATAGAATAAAATTAAACTCTGAAAACTGATACAAGTAGTGGTCTTGTCGATAGTTGTGATTTCTACAAGTAGTTTACAAATATACAAACTTAGCTTAGTAGCTTATATGCATTACTATATGCATAGCAGAAAATAGACACATTAGATAAAAATATTTACCCACTTATTTTTGTTACAGATTGATTACCTGAAGTACAATAAAAAGGTATAAAAATTTTCAACAGAATAAAACGTAAGTCATTAATAATATTTTATTCTTTTCTTATAATTAGGCAAGCTTGCCATCAAAAAGTGCACAAATATTCAAAATTATCCTAACTGTTAGTGGTTATTATTCAGTAGTTTTTTAACGTTTATCATTCACAAACTTTTTATAGTCATACCATGAAAGTCTTATACTGTAGATATCTACATTCTCTACAAGAGTGTAAGAACCAATGGTCATCCATCATAATTTCTTTGTTTTAAATGAACACACCGCGTGGGTGTTTCCTCCATTGAACCCAATGTACATTATCCACTTATTGTCGCCTAAATTGGTTAATTGTCGGTGCATCGTTCACCATCTCTCGGGGCATTTAAATTAAGGCGCACAAAGTAGGCGATGACATAATGCAGTAAGCTGTTATAGATATACTTCGTACAGCAGCCGAGAACTAAGAGTACAATTGTGTAAAAAAATTCTGCCTTTAGTAAAATTCAGATTAATCTTACCAGAGAGTGCCTAACTTCGTATAACTACTGAAGATAAAATATTTTTTTGAAATTAAATACTCACCAGTAGAAAATTTCTTCGCGTAAATAATAATATGATTCTTGTCTATTCTACCAAAAAAAAAGCTAAACACACTATTAGTAATTTAAAAGATCATATCTACTGAGAGGAAGGAAGGCAATTAGATAAGTAATTTCGAATTCCGCTTGCTTACCGAATGCGAATCAAATTATACGTATATTTTTGATTACTCATAACTTTAACGGAGAGGCCATGTCTAGCAATGGACTGTGATAAGATGGCGATTGTGATGGTGATAATATAGATGCGATCGATCCAGGGCTCCTACATACCATCAGAAACAAGAGTATACAAAATTTTTGTGTAGAGTAGTATTGTCTTATCTCAATTTACTCTGTATTGAGTATGTTTTCTAAGTCTATGTATCTAAAAAAAAGTTCTATGTGTCTATTAAAAATGGTAGAAGATATACTTTTTATAGCCACTCCCTATCTTTTTTATACCGATTTGATTTAATAAGGACAATTTACTTTGTACAAAGTCTACTATTATGAACAATTGACAGTAGTAAGTAGGGGTCATGCATTTCACAATTCTTTAACATGCAAATATAACTGATTTTATTTGTTTTAGACCAATGGTCATTAGATATTATTTTTTTCTTTATTTATCTTTTCTTGAGGAAATAGAGAGTGTGAATTTTGCAGTTAAATATTTATTGTAATAAACTGTATTAAATCTTTTATTACAGCAACCTACTTTTCATATTTATAGTATGGTAGTGCAGTGAATGTTACAATGTAAAGGTTAAAAGGCCAAAGCCTACAAAATAAATAGCAAATTTTTAATCTAAAACATAATAGAGATGAAATCACTTCCCGGTAGTTTTACCCCTTTAACCACATCACTGATTAATAGAATGAATCATATAACTCGTTCTGATCAGTACTGGTTTGCAACCAACCTGAATCACGCTAATAATAGTAGTAAATATCTCAACTACCCTCTTCCTGTTTATGTCTTATGTGATTACACACTTGTATTTCCAAAGAAGATGACAGTTAAAGAGTTAAAGTATTCATATAAAATCACCTATTGTCAAAAACAACTATTCAATCGTATTATTATTTTTTTCATGAATTAATATTTGTTTGCCGTTTTACAAGCAGTTACCATAGACAATTTTTTTATTTTTTGTGCCTTCTTAACAGTTATTCTTTTTAACGTAACATTTTAAGGTTTCTCTGTCACCACGTTTTCTTTCTTACATTATTGATATTGTGCTTTCAATAATAAATGTGTCTTTCTATGTGTATTTTACCTTGAAATCGTTTATCTCAACACACCGATCTTTAAAGGAAAGATATCTTGTGATCTCCGAATAGCTTTTACGACTGTTTTCTCGTTCAAGTCTATATTTGTTCGAATACTCTTTAAGATCTCAAATCGTAACTTCTGACATTTTCAAACAAAAATATTTTCATGTTATAAAATTAGATCTGTATTTAAAAGTTAAAGCTACGTTTAAATTAATATGATCTAACTAATTACATTATTAGATTATAGAAGTTAACTTTGATTTGATAAACGTTAATGAAATTCGGAGACGATCGTACAATGAAACATCGAAATATATATATTTTTTATAAATTAAATATTAAAATTATGCTCGGTGCAAGACTATTTGGCAGTTTATGACATAGTTGAACTAACGTTAAGTGTGACTTTAACAACAAAAAGTTATTTAAAAGTGAGTTACAACAAATAGTTTATTTACAATGTCTTTTCTATTTTTTTTTTAAATTTTATCTATATCAGAACACATTCGCACAATATTTTTGTCTCTCTTTCTACATGAGAAACAATATAGAGTGCAAAGCAACACAAATACATTTAACTTGCTTTTATCTTTGGTAAGGAATCAAAAGGCCACCATTCGTCGCGGGTTTAATTAATACAATTGTAATTAGGTAACCTTGCAGTTGTCGTCAACAATAAACTGATAAAACCCAAATAAGTCTACTATTACGTTATTTTTAATACTTACTACCTAATACAAAATAATTTCAATATTATGACTAAATATACACCTACCTAAATATTAGAATCACATATCGAACAGAACCCTAATCCTAGTTCTATGATCACAAAATCAGTTATATTTATTAAAAACCCAATATTAAACATTAACAAACCTGTTTTTAATCAATTGATGTAGCTAGTATACTATGTAGCTTGACTAAAATTCGATAGAGTGACAGCAAGGTGTGCAAGGAAAATCAGATACTTTTTTTAATATTAACAGCTACACCACTATTTGATTACATATATGAATATATCATGACTTGACTCGCTTTACTGTTTTTGAGTAAGTTACCCATTCATCTATAATACGTAGATTGCCTTGTGGTCGAATTTCGTGTGTGCTTCAAGTTTCAATATTAAACGATTGTCAGGCGGACTTGTTTGGGTCAAACTCCTTCCTGTTGACAAATTAATTTGAAATTTGGTATACAGTTTTAGTTCGGTAACAGTTCAACTATGTATGTTCTACTTCATTATGAATTCAAGATTGCCGCCATCACGAAATGGCAGATTACATTAAATTTTTTAGCTTGCACATTCTTTACACTTCAAAAAATATACATAACAGAATGAAAGAAAGCACGCAAACAGCAAAATAACATGGCACACATTTTTTTAAATAGAGCCTGCCAAAGTGAGTCTACTCTGCCTGATGGATGGAATTCAAAAGTGATCGCACCATTCTCGTTGTGGATGTACACAATATATGAAAGGGAAACTGGGAGGGACGTCATCAGAACACTCACCATGATAAAGGCGATAGAGGACTCTCATAAGAGTGACAACAGTAGAAGCTCAAGGGACTCGGTGGCTTCGGGTTTGCCAATAACGTGGACTGCTTGCCACTACAACTGAGATTAATGAAATAACAATATTTTTCTGCAATAAACACTATCCTTTCCCGGAATTCAAACTATATCTATACCAAATTTACCTATATAGGTTTAGCAGTTTAAGCTTAAAGAGTAACAAATAGACAGATAGAATTTCGCATTTATAATATTAGTAAGCATTCAAAAGTTACTCTATCTGTCTGTTACGCTTTCACGGTCAAATCACTGCACCCATTTCAAGGAAATTTAGTATAGATATACATTGTTTTCTGAGATTTTTAAAGTGTTTTTACCGTGACAACCAACATACACGCAGGCAGAGTCGCGAGCAAAAGCGTGTATTTGAATATATCATGCGGTTTTGACTGCACTGTACAGATATCTTTTAGTATATAAGGCGTGCACAAAACACGCCATTTTACGAACAGTTTTTTGATTTTCATAAGTGAACAGAAAGAAATTGCATTTTTTAATTATCGTATAATTTATCACAACTTTCTCAAATAAAAACTTACCAGTTTTAAATCGAAAAAGATAAAATTCTTTTACAACGTATGTGCGGATGCGTTATCTTAAGCTTGCAACTAACGTTAAGTGGCTCAAATTGGCGTTGTAGCCGTTCAGCCAATTGCAGCTCAAGTGCTAAGCTCGTGTAATCGTGTTAATTATGCTTTTACACTTCTTTTGTTAGTGAGAACAGACTCTGCTGCGTTTGAAAGCAGAATTTAGAATTGCTTCTAATTTGAACTAACAAACATAACGCGTTCCATTACACGAAAATATAATTTGAAATATTTAAACGTAATCAAAACCAAAACGTTTCATAATTCATCTGAATATTTTTTGTGTATGTTGCGTGATTTTTTCGTCATTTGTACACCGATTACGAAAGCCTTTTTTAATTACTTGTATACAAGGTTACATCAAATTTTATTTGTAAAAATATTTCACCTATAAGCAGCTTTACTGCCTTATATTATTTCGGCTAATTGAAATCGGTAAAATTAGTGATAAAATATATATTTAAACTTCATCTTACTACTATTATACATTCCAAAGTTTTACACGTTGGGATATGTCTTACTCATTTATTTGAAAGAAAATTGCTACAGATAGGGTTACAGTCTGGAAAAGCACATATAACTTTAAAGCTCACTTCACACTTTAGGCTTGAACTTACTCTAATAATAACAAGGTACTCGGAACCTTTCACTATATTTATTTCCATCAGGATAGCATTATTTACTGTTACGTTACTTTACGTTATAGGTGATTTCAATTAACAACTTTATACTACAACTGGCTGTCGCTCTTAATCATAGTCTAAGTAGGTATGCTACCCACAGCCTATTACAGTTCTACTTATAAGCATTTCGGCTAATACGGCATAATATAAAAAGAATTGTAGATTGTTGTATATTTACTCGTACGTAAAGTTTACGATTAAAGACTATTTCGTGTAGGTATTTTTTATTTCAATTGTTCTTAGGAGTAACCAGCGAAACAGTTAAGAATTTTGTAAATTGTATAACAGTCACTTATATTCAGTGTGGATTTACATATTTACCCGCAGTAGCATGAAGTATTATATGAAATTTTTGTCGTCCGTACTAACCCCTTCAATTTAATACCCTTTCCTGTAACTGAACTGAACTAACTGAAACGCCTTCAATCCATAATCTCACTGAAGTTGGTGGCAGGATGGTGTATCGGAATCCTAGATTAAAACCATATGGTGTAACGGGTCTCGATTGTACAACAGCCGCCTTTATCGCCTTAATCCGTAAATCCGTGAATGGCCCCTTTGACCGGAATCGATCGGCTAAACATAGTTGATGTCACACCCGTCACGGATGCGGAGGTAGGAGCGGTTGTTCTACGGATCCGTCGCAAGACCCCCGCTTTCGGACCAGACGAGATACTTGTCTATGTACTAGGTCTAACTCTCGATCGCTTCCTCTGCTAGCTATTTGAGCGCCTGCTTCCAATGCCAATTAAACCCGGTTTTCAGTGTGAAAATACCTCAGATACTCCCCATCGCAAGATCAGTAATGTGGTTATGTCGATCAGGTACTGAATAAAACTACTCACTGTCTCGGGTACCAATATCTGGAGAAGTTAGTATAACCTAGAAAGGAAATGCCCTAGGCCTGAAATGACTCTGGGTCATTAACGATTTATAGATGGTCCCTTCGATGTCACCCTTGGTGGTGACGCCCTTATTGCCTCTAAAGGCCCACCTTGGCCTGCTTCTGCTGGAGCGATAAAAGTGCCACCTGCAACTCCCAGGCCTGCACTCATTGTTCCTGGGCGTAATCAAACAAGACAGTTACAATTTTTTAGAAGTCCTACTCTTCTTCTCCTCCCAAGCCGAGAATTCAACCAGCGTGTTGATCGTCGTGCAACGTTCTAGTCATTACTTGATCTCCGAAAAATATTTCCAGGACATCACCTGGTTTGTAACATGGAATGTTGTTAAGTTACGTCTATGAATATCTTTTTACGGGGTTAAGGTTAAGTAGTACTTACAACTGTAAGATCTTACCTACTATAAATGGAACTTATTATATTAGTGCTTAATTGTTACCCGATAAAAGAATATGCATAGATATTACTTAATATATAAAAAAATAAGCATGTTCTACGACCGTGTTTATTCATCATCATCATCATCAGCCGGAAGACGTCTACTGTGGAACATAGGCCTCCCCCCTAGAACGCCACGCCGTACGACTGGACGCCAGCTGCATCCCTCGGCTCCCCGCGACTCGGACTATGTCGTCAGTCCATCTAGTGGGGGGCCCACCTACGCTTCGTTTTCCGGTACGCGGTCGCCACTCGAGAACCTTTTTTCCCCAACGGATATACGTTACCGTGTTTATTGTAAGACAAATATTTATATTCTAAAATATTACTTTGAAATAGATTGCTCATACCCTCATTAATAAACTGAAAATTACTGAAAAGTATAACACAAATAGTTACTTCAAAAATAATCAATAGCATATCACTCGAATAGCAAACAAATAGTGTATCAACATAAAATAATGAGAAAGTACAAAGATCCACTGTCACTAGTACGTAAAAGTGACTGCAACAAATATTTTTTGATAGAATATATCTTCAAATATTTAAAATCAGAAATATTTTTTGAAATACGCTCTCGTTGCTTATACGAGTATGTATCCACTAACGATTGCAAAATAAGAGACTTACGAGCAAAAGCCCTTGTTTCAACGTTTCTCTTTTTCTTTATGACAACCGTCTCACTATATCCGTTCTTACAAAAATATTTTAATGTGTATATAAATTGGCCTACTACTAAGACGGTATTTTTATTTTACTTTTATGCATCCACGTTCTTTTTACACGCTTCATCGGGTTTATTTAACTACATAATTTGTGTTATTTGTTAGTATTATTAGCCATAAAAACGTATTCAAAGAGAATTGGGACTTAGAATAACAACTTGTGGATCAGGCAAGTGATCCCATGTGGGGCACCACCAAGCTCTGCGTAGTAGATATAGGAACTTGTTTCTCTGTAAACCATCCAAGTTGAACCACAGATGCTAAATGTAGACACACACACCAGCTAGTTACAATGAAATATCGTATATTTTCGTGTTTCATGTTGAGGTCACAGGGTGCGCCCGTCCTGTCATGCGTGGTTCGTCGCGTTTCAATGGGCAACTGTACAAAAACCGTAAACATTATTCGTTGATAAATTAGTCCACATCCGTCAAAATCATACAATTTAGTTGAAAAATCTTTTTTTTTATGTAAGGGGCAGACGTGTCGTGTGATAGTACTTGGCTACTGCCACCAATGAATCTATAAATGTCCCTATAAATAGATGAAGAGCGATTTTGGGCTCCGGCAACCGGTCAAATTTATTCAGTCAGCAGTTGATAAACAAAGAAATAATTACTTAACACCGGTTTCCTATGAAGCTGTGGCGTTATTCAGATCAACATTGCCCTTTTGTACCAAAACATGGTCTTACCACGGTTACATTTTCTATAAAACACTAATAACGTAATACGTCTCAGGCACGAGCCTCTGATACGAAACTAAACTGATCTTGCATTATGGTCACTTAACATTATAAACTTATTAAGTCTTTGAATTTCTTCTACATGCACATAAATATATGTAATTAAAAATTTGAGCCTAGTTATAAAAGTAATGTGGATGCAGTTATTGCTTCGTCATTTGTATATAATTACAGAGTATTGTATATAAGCCATTACTAATAGCTCGTAATATACCATATTTAATTAAGAGTCTTTCACTTGAGTTAATAATTAAATAATAGGTTTTTAATCTCAAAATTTAAAAAAAAATTAAATAGTGCTTAATGGTCATAATTCACAATGACTCACTTTACGAGTAATAAACCCAGAAAGCAAGTTTAATGTTTTTTTAATTAGTGATGGAATAGTCTTACTTCACACAATTTGTTTTATTAATTGCAAACTCTTTTGTATAGCAATATTAAGTTGATTCGAGTTAGAATATGAAGTTTGAAAAAATGTCGTCAGATTGTCATTGAGGATTTGAATATTTATTTATAGTATAGTACTACTATAGTACTTGCTAGGCATTATTATATTATATATTACAATAGCTGGTTCTTGTTAAACAATCATAGAGACAAACTTAAGGTGAAACAAAACAACATTTTAATTTTGAACCATGTTATTTTCGTAACAAGAAAATATTCAAATACACCATAAAAATCCGGCAAAAAACATCTTAAAAAACTTAACCCCTTGTAACCCATGATCATAAATTTTAAAATTATTTACGTTTAAGTATTTATATTAAACATAAAATGAAACACGTATTTTAGAGAAAATCATTTTTTTTTATTATTTGTTTATTTATTTTAGAAAATAGGGATTGTGACATATCTGTGACATTGAGCCAATAGTATCATATTGTTCTATGTGGTGTGGAACTTTTTGAAACAATTATTTTTCTTATTATAGCAAAGAGCACAGCATCATCGTCACCAGAATCCATTCCATCTTCACTGTCTTCACCAGTGATAAGATAATTAACAATTTAATCGTCATGAAGGCGACTTCGTCGTGAAAACATTCTGAAAAAATAATAATTTTATATTGGCTGTATGACTAAACATTTTTATCTTCGCTAATCAATGTTACAGAAATGGTACAAACCTAAATAGTTATCTTTTTAGTACAAAAGTACAAAAAATGTAATGACAAACTATATAATATCTAATTCAAGGTACTTACACGAATGTCTAAGAGAAAACCGTATCAGTTTAGCAAGAAAAACTATTTTTAACGAATATCAAACTTTTTTACACGTACCGATTTGTCGCGACTACCTACCTGTCAAATTAAACCTTTAAATTTTATACTATTAACGCCATCTCTGTGTCGCTTGATATGTTATTTCCTTGGTATGGTAAGTAACGGTGAAAATACAATGAGATTAAAGGGAATAAGTATGATCTCTATAAAATTGTAGGGTCTTTTATAGTATGTTACAGAAATGTTACAAGGGGCTACAAGGGGTTAAGACTAAAATTTGAACTATAAAACACTTGAGTTTGTCTAATTATTAACCAGTAGATACGCTAGACGTACGATCCTTGCCTTGCTGTTACAGCCTGAGGTGTAATTTTAAAACTTCTTAATAAGGACGGTAAACAAACCAATAAATTCTTCAGCTCCGTAATGTTGGGATAAAGCTGCTGTTGATCGCAGTTCGTAAATATCGAATGTTTGTATCAATAAACTCCGACGCTGCGCTAATCATTACAAAAGTTGTCTTGTTTGCTTTTTGTTGAGGCGTTCCGTCTTCGAGTACTACGCGGTGGTACCATTCTCTAAATAAACTATTGTATTTAACTATTCGAAATATTAGTTTTATTTAGAGAAACGAGAGTTTGTTTCCTAAAAAAGTTGTATGTATCATCATCAAAATCTCTATACAAGTCGGATAACTCCACGCAAGTTGTTTTTAAAGTGACAATATTTGTAAATATTTTAACAAACTATTAAGTAATTCCTACTTTCCTGTTTGCTGTTGAAATATGTGAGCCAATTCAACTACATTGCTGTCAGACCTATTCCTAGATATGTTTTGTCCGATAAACGATTACCTAAAGGGTATGGCCATTCCTTACAAATTCATTAAGTTTTTAAAGTACAATTCCAAATTGAAGAATACCTTGAGAAATATATAATTATGCCAAGACTTTATTTCTTCTAATTATGTCAAAATAACTTTAAATTTATAATTAGTTGTGAATAATGTTCCAAGTAGTTAAGTGTCTGAAAGGTGCTAAATGAATTCGAGAATAGTACGACTGCACCTAATCCTTTTACCCCGACTTATCGGGGTCACCGCCGTACCTTTAGATTAGTATTTACTATTCGCCAGTGATGATGGTTATTCTTTTAGACCGGCAATTAACAATTTCTCGAGGCCAATAAAAGGCGAAAATAAATAGGCAAAATTGCGACAACGACAAAACCTTTTACAAAATGAACAGTTGTGGTATCATGGCTCATTACATTCACCACTCTTACCGCATTACTAACATTAACTAGCATTACCGTGTATCCGTTTATAAGTTTAAATGAGTTACCCGACACTAGGCTATAAATTGACTTAGTCATAATTGTGTAGGTCACATCAAATTGTGGCAATAACCTCAGTGTAATGTGACGAATCTTAGTAATTTAATAACACCAAAACCGAAACTAGAAATCTATTATACTTCAAATTTCAGATCACGTGGTAAATTCTAGATGCAGAGACACAAAAATATATCCAGAATAGTGAAATAAACATTAAAAACGCGAACAATGGTAAATCCCAAGATATCCTTTGACGCCTAGTTCCACACAAACGAATAATGGTAGTATACACACATAACGAAGTCTAGGCTAATTCGTCCAAAGGATTTAATAAACCCTAAACGCCACTTACAACGTTACTAAATACAACTTTATGCCTTTTAAATAAGGTATCGTTTCTGTGTGTGTTACTGGGTGTAGCGAGTCATATGATCCCATTTAAAGTTGAATGAAACCTGACTAGTAGAAAACTACTAGTCAGGTTTTATGGCTACTTAAAAATAAGTAGACCGTAATAACGCGTTTTTAATAGAAGACATCATCAAAGTAGTCGACATTGAGGATGTTTCCTATTTTTCACTTGCCAATGATGATGATGATGAAATAAGCAAAACAATTTGTCGTGGTGACTGCAATTACATGTGTATCATTATTTACTCAATCACACAACAGAACATCAGGTCTATACCCTCTAAAAGGGTACGCAGTATTCAGTATATAGTGGTGCACCTTATAATGAAACAATAAGTGGTTGAGAGGTTTTTATGTGCATTACAAAATATCTTGTGGATTTTCGTAGATATTATTCACATTATCAATGTTATCTGTTTATTTACCGACAAATACAATTTGTCAGATTTATAGTTTTGACAACAGTAAATATGTCATGAAAAATAATATAATATATAAATAATACGTAAATGAAATCCACTTAAAGTATGTTATTTCTTAAATAATGGTATTAGAGTTTACGTAAAACTTTTATTGGTTATAAAATGCAACTATTGATTGTTCAATAATAACACCAGAATGTTTTTAACTAGCTCGCTATGACGAAACGTTTAAAACGATAAAAGGTATTAACGACAAGTATTAACTCAAATTATGAGTAAAATTGACCAACGAAAGTAATACTCGTATTCGTGCTTTTTGTTTGGTATACTCGTATACCATACAAAGAGTACGATTTACCGCTTAAGATATCTTGAATTCAAGTTTCTATTGACATTAATACAGTGTTACCAAGCCTATTCATCCCATGGGTGTCGTAAAAGGCGACTAAGGGAACAAAGTATACAAGACAATATCATTACAAAGAGAAGGAAAACTTGGAACATACCCTATTCCAACCCGTCTGGCCAGAGTGGTATAGTAGGCCAAAACTTCCGTGCTAAGGAGAGGGCTATGTACAGCAGTGGATTGTAAAAGGCTGTTGATGATTGACATTAATAGATATTCTATTACTCCTAAATATCAACTGAATTTAATAAGAAGTTATGTCAATTGTTTCAGAAATATTAAAATGGCAGAAGACATTTTAAACTTCACGGACGAAGTCAGGGCGACTGTGGAACCAAGCGAACTATCCAAGTAAGTAGTTTTAACTTTAGGTTTAAGCAACACGTAGCTAAAATTTTGTAGTTCATTCTGAACTACATAATATTACAGGATTGTTTTAAGATAAAAAATAAAAATAAAAATAAAATCTTAAACAAACTAACACAAATAACTACGTGCTAAAACTACTACTATCATTAAAAAAACATCACCCTCTACATAACACTGGAAAATTGTCTTTAAATTTAGATGTGGCTAACATTGGCAAACACCAATTGCTATCAAAGAAATAATTATTAAAATCGATTCACCAATAATGAAGTAATCGCTCACGTACACCTGAAAACTTGAGTTTTTATTTTGATCTAGTTTTTCAATGCCGCCAAATACTAAAGTAAGCGCAAGAATATACCTGCATTATGTAACAAAATACACAAGTAGCTTTATCTGGCTACGCCCTTAGGTCATTTAGACGTAAATGCGAAAATAATTTGCTCTAATGTGTATGCAGTTTTTATTTTACTTCGACGTCTGCTTTCACGTAATTTCGTATAACTTCGTGCAAAGTTTTAATACTTTGTTCATTTAATATATGCATAAAGGGAATTCTAACGTATTTCAGACGATTTAAAATACGTAATTTTATAGCTGATATTTTATTGTTTGTCTTTATAACCCCTATATCGTCGGTTTTGTAATTTAATTATTTTAAATGCGTTTTTTAATTTTTCATACGAATAATTTTATTTACACTGTGAACATTATTTATTATTTATGTACATACGTAGATAGTAACCTACGCTCACAGTAGGTATATTACAAACCTTATAGCTATTATTATCTATACATAGATACAGAATACACATATAGAATTATTTGCTATGACTGATTGACTGATTCATAACTCAAAACCTAAACTGCTTTGGAAGGATTAGGAGGATAAGGAGGATAATAAAAATACCGACGTGTTCAAATATCTGTGAAAGATTTCTTACAGAAATAAATATCCGTTATTTATGGTTTATAAGGAAATCAAAGAGAGCATTTTCAAAATTTCACTAATTATGCACAACTCTTCGTTGATTTTTCTTTTAGTTACCGTAGTGTAGGTTTATTCATGAACATACTATTCTTATAGATAGATCTAGACTTCTGGTTGGCCGTGAAACGTCGACTCGTCTGGAAATCAGCTGTTCCGGAATCATGTCTGAACACCAGCAGGGACTCATTGATTATGTGACAAATGGCTCCATCATGTTGAAACCATGTGTTACGATTGTAGCCAGCAAATTCCAGTAGTACTGGGCCCAAGAACTCCCGTAACATTTTCAAATATTCAGCAGAATTTACAGTAACTAAACGGTCGTGAGAATCTTCGAAAAAGTAGAATTCACTGGTTCCTTTTACTGAAATTGCAGCCCATACAGTTACTTTAGGAGAATGAAGTGGCCTCTCGTGTTGAGTTTTGGGATTTTCACTGATCCAATACCTGCAATTCTGTGTGTTTACATGTCCGTTGAGGTGAAAATGGTCAGAAAATAAGATGTCAAAATTACTGAATCGTTCTGATATTGTTCTGGCATACGACTTGCCCAAATTTAAATCATTAGGTTTTAATTCCTGCACTATCTGTGTCTTATATAAATTTAATTTCAAAATATGGTGTAATGATGTGCGGGATAACCCTAATTCAGCCGAACGTTTACGCGTCGATAAATCTGGATTACGTCGAACAGAAGCGGCAACTTGCTACACGTTCTCCTCGGTCCGAGCAGTCCATGGGCCTCTAGTTTGCTTCATTTAGCGTAGATCCCATCTTTTCGAATTTCTTCTTTATTAAAGGAGCACTCGGACACTGATTTAAGTCGTGTAAATCGTATTCAACGTGAAGTAAGCGTCTCACATTAATAAGCGAACTGTTGTTTCAATAAAATTGTTTCACACAGTAGGCACGCTACAGCCCATGAAGCGATCCATTGCAACAAAAGTTCCGAGAAACGAGCTAGTGGTCAGACACCTCCTGGCACCACACGCGGTATTTGATTTGATGGGGATGTTAGATTCAAAAGTTAACGAATTCTTGGCCCACCTGTAGTTTAAATGACTGCAGTTTTCCTGTAAAATAAAATCAGTAGGTACTTTGTCAAATTAAGTAGTCGAAATGGTGGTAGACGGCACTTAATAACCGTGTTTCGTTAAACATCATGAATTGTGTATTGTCATGAAAACAATATTATAATGTTTGGGCCTAATACATAGTGAAACAAGTATCAGAAAAGTCTCATTTGTTGTATTACATACATACATACATTGTCAAACCCAAACATAAGAAAGTTAAAAAAAATTTCGTAGTCTAATCTAGAAGACAGTAAACTACCTGTGATGCTTAAATCATGTAGGTTTCTACAGTAATCAGGTTTAATAATCACGTGGTAGATGTTTTAGGTATAGCTTTGACTACACAGTGACCACGGCCAGCGTAACCTGGTACAAATGTCAGGCGGTTGGTAGGTAAAAATTATCTAATATGTGATCGTATTAATTCCTATCCGTAGGTATACATGATTACATGTTGGGAACGTGAACACTTAATTCAAAAAAAATCTAAGGAATCATATTAAGCTACCTTAAAGCCAATTAATAGTGGGCGATGGTGTAGGTTATTGCATTTTTCCCCGGCTATAGTACCTAAGATTGTAATCAATTTGCATTATCTTTATCCCTTATGTAGACCTAGATATAAAACTTAACTACGCCTTAGATAGGTACACTTAGGTGTTACCCAAAGTTTTGCCGAGACATTCTACCTTTCCTTAGTCTCACTGAATATTCATTGTATAACGATGCCATTGAGCCGTAACCTATTCGTGAAATGGTCGTGACACATTTTCTGAGCCAATAACCGTAACGTGACTGTCAAAGGTTCATAAATCTTTCATTTAAGACGATGCACAAAGCTTTGAACTTGGTCTTTATTATGATATTGGTCGGCTTTGAGCAAACTAACTAACTTAACAACTATATCTCATGTGAATTACAAAAATATCTACAAAATGAATATATTAAACTTGCCCAGTTTCTATATATACAAATCATGTTATACGCCCCACCTCCCTAGCCAAATTGACATTCTACAAACGAAAAGGTTATTAGAAAACTAACAATCGAATGACACCATCTCAACGATGGCGCGCGGGTCTAAAACAAAATATTAACCAACGATATAAGAAAATAGAGGCCTTAGCGATTTTAGAAGGAGATTCGACGCGAAACACTTGCATCTTGGCTAAGGCGACTGATGTGTAATAGCTCTTTCTATCGTCTGCATATTGAAAAGTATTCTGAAGAAGTGTACCAGCCGCAGCTAAACGCCACCGTTCCACGTGGTTTTCAAGACAATTTTACCTCACATGGCCAAAATATGTAGAAAAAATCGCCTACGGTAGACGCTTTCCATCTGGTAACCTGATAGCTTGTTTGCCCACTTTATCATAAAACAGAACCTCGCTAAACAGACACTTGCGTTTGCTATAAGTATCAAAACTTCTTGAAAATGCAAGTTACGCCTGAACTGATAAGATTGCTAAATTATGGAAGGGTTGTTTATGCAATCTACGATAGAGTAACTCTAAAGCAATGAAATACTCATAAGAACGAAGACCTACTAGACCAGCCAATGTAGTTTTAGGTATATTCAAGTCACCAGAAGGATCTTCACATGAAAAGTTTATTCTACTGTTGTAAATTGACTTATTAAATTAGTGAAATAAGCATTCAAAAAATATATCCTTAGAAAGTTAAAAAGAAAACAAATAAATAAATGGTACACAATATCTGTAATATCACGACTAATTCCTGTACAACTAACGCATAGTTTAACTGTTAGTATATAGGTATATAGTTAATTAGTTAGTAAGTAATATAATGAAATTGGAAGTATTTTTTATTACTTCGAACGTATGATGTTTTAACTTATTAACAACTTCGGGGAAAGTTGTATCTAATTCGTGTAAACCGAGCTCTAAGTAGGAGTATCAGGTTATGGCATTATATATCATTTAATTTAATATTTTTATCATTTGTAAACCAATTTGACATCTAACAGAAGGCCTTCATTTAGGTTTACTACAAGAACGTATATCAATTTATTCAATAAATCAGTATCTGAGTGAATGTCGTGAACTATAAACGTTGCGCAGCTTTTAATGATACCTAAGTGAACATTAACTCAACTACTAAGTAAACATATTATATATATTGATTATAAAACGACTTTTTTGTTTTAAAATATGTCAAATGAAAGCTAAATCAATTTGGAGACAAAAGAATGTTTCCACATTAAAGGAGTATTTGCAAGATAGATATGTGCATATTTTTATAGGCAAATATAATCGCTTACTTCGACAATAGATTCATTAGTCTTGCGAATGAATCAATCATACGATTTACTAAATATGTAATAGTTTTCTGTCATGTAAAACTGATGCACTTTATAATCATTTCTTCGTTTGTCAAACCGCACATAAGTAGAACCTAAGACACTTTAATAAAAATGATAAGATACGAGCACAAATAGTATGCATTTACATGATTGTAAAGTAAAATAATTAACCTTACTAACATAAGCGCAGGCACGCTCTCCTTTCAACTGTACTTAAGTTATTTTCTTATTTTGTTTGAACGCTATGAAAGTCATTCTATATATTATATACTAACTAACTTTTAATAATAACAATTAAATATAAGTGTTTTTCTTTACAAAAAAAAACACAGATAATACAGGCATACTGATTTTAATAACCTTAAAGAAATTAGTTCATCCAGTATAAACTAAAGGGCCATATTTACCCAAATGTTGTAAAAAAAAATATAATTATAAATTATGGATGAATATAGATGTGGGGATGTCTATTAGACTGAATGCTAATAGCTTATGTCTATTGAAAAAGTTAAACTACGAAAAAACACCTTTACAAATTTATTTAATGAGCTTAAAATATATCGACACTGGGGTTAACTCATACATAGACAATGTTTGCAGCGCAGAAAAGGATTGCAAGATACCTAAAATGATTGATATAATGTATGTTAACGCGAAGTCACGAGTAAAAGCTCGTAATAATTGGTAACCTTATATCAATTACCAATTACTCAGGTTTTATCTCTAAACTTATTGCTGTTAAAGTATACACTCGACAAAATATAGTTTTTTATTTTTATACAAAGATATATGTGATAGAATTATTGACGGCGGACGTGGTTGGCACTTTAGAGCAAACCGTAAAGCGAATTACATAAAAACGTGTTCAGTAGTAAAAACGTGAAACGTCTTTGAACTATCCACAAATAGCTAGCTCCGTTCCAAGGAGTTCTTTACACAGGGTACACACTTTACACGTGTCCTTTCGAACGGCAGACACGTTTACAAAACTCAATGCGTGTTAGGTTTCAGGCAAATAGACACCTAAAGTTTTAAATTTATTGTTTTCTTAACCTTAGTTACAGCCATCTAAAGACGTATGTATGCTAATATCAATTTTCGTATAAATAATTTGTACAAAAAATAATGAATAATTTCATTCTTCATTCTTAATCAACGTATTGTATTTAATGCGTAGGAATTAACAAAACCTTTTTATTTGAATTGTTCATTAGTGATACTCAATTGGAATAAAAATATTTGTGAGTTCGAATAAGCAAAATACCTATCTATGAACTAAACATGTAACCCAAAACTAAATGTAGTATTCGTATTCTTATTACGTTATTATCTGTTCCTGTCAACGTTCATATATTTGAATTGAATCATTCATTTGTAATACAGCTGTAATACAAAATTTTAGACAGGAATGAAAATTTGTAACTATCAGTAGTAAATTACACTGCTAATCACAATACAGAACTTACGACACACTAAATAATTAAAATATTTCTTAAAATAATATTTTTTGACTTTGAATATTTGTTAATTATGTGGCGAATTAAGAATACAGAGTGTCAGTATCCCTATTCATCCTATAGGCGTCGTAAGAGGTAACCAAGAGAGCGACACAGGATAATACCACTGGCAAGAGAGAAAAAAACTAAAAACAAATCCTACATCACACCTTTGGCCAGGGTTGTATATTAAATTTCTAAGAGATTAAATTTTTATAAAAATTCGACTGCACGGATGGCCTAGTGGTTTAAGCGGTCGCCACGCCGCTCTCTACTGCGCTAAGTGTTGTGGGTTCAAACCATAAATTGTTTTTCTGAGTTTGGGTGTTCTTGTGTTTGTTTCTTGTATGTTTGTAAAGTCCCCCGCGATACGGGATTTATTCCTAGTGCTGCAGTTGTAAAAAAAAATTAAGCCAAACCACCTTGCTAAGGAGAGATCTGTGCCCAGCAATGGACTGTTAACGACTGTTGATAACGATAACGATGTATAAATATGTTACATGTAGGACTATTATTGTTATAAATGTGTTACTTTCGTTGTAATTACAGACGCAGACTTTAGGCAGAAAATGTTAATAAATATAATTTTGTGTATTATTATAGATACATGAGAAACGAGTAGGTAGTCATTAACGTGTTAATGAGCTAATGTAACCCGAGTTATTTAGTCCTCTGAACTCATTGACATAAACAAATAAATTATACATTTTACACTAGTTAATTAGCAAAGTATTGTGTTTTAGAGTCAGTATTTAGTTTTTATCATAACTTTTAGTGTGCAGGTTCATCTATCATCAACTTTATACCACTCGTTCCTAGTACACAAAGGAGAGCAGTTTTGTACTCGACTTCGTTTTTAAAGAAACTGACGGCACCTGCTACGCGTTTATTCCATGCGTCAAACACCAGCGCATTACTTTTATAATGGGTTTGAAACCATTGCATGTATAATGATATACTACAATTATCAAAGACGTACATACGCGCATATAAAACTTATTGTCTTCTTTATTCAAAGGAGTTCTACTTAAACCTCTTTTCTGGTAAAAAATACTACAATGGCGTATTTCTAAATTTGAGACTTTATTAAAGTGGTTTACTATACTAGGGTCTACTATAAAATTAGTTGATTGGAGGTTGATCAATCTACTGCATGCCGGTATTTTACTAAAATTGAAATTGAACCTAAATGTTACTTTGTTCTTAGTTTTGTGGGCTTTTAATATAAAAAAAACATTTTTAAATATCTTTTTCTGTAAATACATTGTTTTCATACATAGAAACAAGTAATTCTTTATTTAACAAATTATAACGGTAAGTGTAAACGATGTTACCTTCGTGTGGTCGACGTGTTTCTCTACAGAAGTTTTATTTCGATATGTATCATATTCGTGACTTCACCCAACCAACAAATGCACAAATAAAGCCTCATTTATTCAAGATACTCTGTAGTTAAATACAATAAATAAGAATTACGGCCAAATATTGTAACAGATGGTAGTTAGAATCAGACTTTATGAAAAACAACCTTGGCATAGTTCTTTAACGGGAAAGTATGTGTATAGATTTTGGTTATCTACATGTATTTAATTGAAAATCTATTAGAATTATATATCAGATTAAAATATAAATAAATAAATATTATTATATTATATATAATAATAAAATAAAACGTAATATAATAATATTTACTTATTTGTATCTAACCGTAAATATAATTGAAAAGCTAGGAAAATAATTAAAGTTTTTAGAAGACTATGCATTGCTTCTCGTATTAATAAGTTTCTTCAGTAAAAAGTTGGCTATTCCACCTACTGTGTTGTTTTCCAGATTCTCCCCAGGACTGCTGACGTTCGCGGCTGTGGTGACAGGTACTATAATGTTGGTGGGACTCTTTGGTAATCTTCTCACAGTCGTTGCGCTACTCAAGTGCCCCAAAGTGAGGAATGTTGCTGCTGCTTTTATTATTAGGTAAGTCCTAACATTCACTTCACTTACTTTAACCTGAACCAAAGTTTACAGGGATTTAGAGTACCTACACTTTTTGCCAACTAAAATTTCGTGTAAGGTCTCAAAAGCTGCTAACACCTTAACTTAACAACATAGTATTCGTAGTGCCACCTAATCTTTCGTATATCAACTATCGAACAACAGCCAGAGCACAATCCCCAATAGAAACTTCTAATATAATATTTTCCTAAGAGCCGCTAAATACTACAACGCTTTCAAACAAAATATCGTTTAAATAACTTAAATTACGTCTAATAAATTCTTACTTGCACATAAATATGTTTTTCAAATTATTTTTAATATTATAGCGGGGTAGCGCAGATAAGGTAAGAGTAGATGAGTCACCTATATTGGTAATTAACTACCGCCCTCCATGAACTTTATTAAAGAAAATAATTTCAATATTATTCAGATCATTACTAGTTTTCTTCATTCTATATAAGGATTAATTATTATTATTACTTCTGTAAAGTTTGATAGATTTAATCCTTACCAAATTCTGAGAAACTAATAAAATAGTTGTCTACAAATTCTGATGGAGTTCGACTGGTCGTAATTCATCCTGAAGTGTTTGAAGAACTGGCAAATATTCAGCATATTATTTTATGCTTAAAAGTGCTTATAACCTGCTGTTGAGGGTCGATAGAGTGGAGAAAGGAAATATGTTGTAATAGTTATGTAATTATGTTGGTTGTGACTAAGAGTGTAGGTATTTATAAACATCCTAGTTATAACAGATATACACACGATATAAGGTAGGTACTTACCGGTAGTCAAATAAATTGGCACCAAAAAGCGTCTAATCTTGAAACGAAGACAACTATTACATTATTACTCATATTTTCTTATTGATTGTTTTAATCTTCAACTACTTCAAGTAACTTATGTAAGTCATTACTTACCATATACGCCGTATATCATATTATGATCTGTGATGAAGTCGGGTAAAAATCGAGTTGATATGCTTTTCTTAAGCAACTGAACGTTATGAAAAAAAGACGATTGAATTATCAATGAGTTTGAGTTTATTAAGATTCTACGATTCGTTCTACTGTGTAGTGATATTATTTTTTTTTAATTTACTGACAAAAGTCAATATCACCTCTTGATTTATTTAATTCATTTATTCTCTATTAAAATATTCATCCAATTTTCAAAATACCGCTGAATTACTCGAATTCTGCATAGAAAAGTAATGTTTTACGAATATGTGAATTCATATTATTCTCATCTATGCAAAACACTTATGTTATAATATGGTAGTCACAAGTAATAGTTTTTTTTATCAGTAATATAATATTCTGTAAACGCTTAAGAGACATCAATAAAACAGTAGATTCCCCTTTTAAAATGGTTCCGCTTCACTTGTGTCCCTCAATTGTCGATTGACAGAACAATTTGTATTTGTCACACAACATTCGGTAAACATTTAATAAACTAGAACGAGCGACTTTTGTTGTTACTAAACCTAATACTTACTTAGAATACCCAAGCTATTTATAGTTTCCGTGTTTACTGTTCAAATTAACTAATTATAACCAAAACTTACCATTATCCAATGGATCGGTAACTTAAAACTACTGACAATTTCTTCTAATTACTAGATACTTTCAAGACCATTCAAACAAAAGTTGCCTGTTAGCGTTTCTTTAGTAGCGTAAGGTGTAAGCGGTGGTTTTGTTAACATGCTTTTTGTGAATACCCTATTACCTAATTGAAGGTAATGCAACCGTTGGTATAGACCACACGATTATTTTCTCCTACAAAATTTTTAGGTTCAAATATCACATCAGTTAAAATTTTGTAATTCATATTAAACTGTATTTAATTATTATATCTACGTACGTTAAGTCATTACCAACATTAGGTCAAACCGTTGTCATTCTTTAGGCCAAACATCTGTGCTAAAATATCTAAATTAAAATAAGGGACTTCATCTTGAAAAGAAAGTACAGCAACGAGTTCTGTTCCTCAAAAACCATTTTTTGAATAGGTGTTGTTCGTTTTGCTGTTTTTTTATAAAAGAAAATAAACTACAAATATATAGTGTGCCTACTATGTTACAAAATATCTAATAAATAGCCTCTATATTTTTCTTATTTACGGGATTGCCTGTCCTAAATAAACTAAAACGACATTCCTGTCTGAGTCATTGTTTTAAAAACGAGAACGCCCATTCAATCCGTGTTGAAGGCCTCTTCATCAAAGACAATAGCAGCCATTCATCTTAAGAAAAGGAAATGAGTAAATTTTTTGAATACATTTAATCGAAATACTTTAATTTGTAACGGCCTGAATTCAAATTTCTGAACTTATTTAGCCTACAATAAAGCTCGTGGTTGTGGTACTAATTCTTCACATAAATTCACTATTTGTTTGAGAACTTTTTATACCAGCAAGTGTCTATTTCAAATGATTTTAACGGCAAACTATACTTACGCGCTGTTAACCCACGTCTATTTTATCCGTATCTATTAAATATAAACTTCACAAGGTCTTTTTAATAAAAACAACATATTTGAACGGATTCACAGTTCTGGTACATGCCGATTTAATACTTCCTTCGCTTTATTAAAATAAGGATATAAAAATAATATAGCACAATTATGTATATTTAATTAAAATTCCAGTCTATGCATTGCGGATTTCCTGTTCTGCGCCATCGTACTCCCATTCGCCATATCAGGCTTCTGGACTCGAACGTGGTCCCATGGCGGAGTGCTCTGCAAGTTAGTCCCGTTCCTCAGGTACGGGAACGTTGGAGTGTCTCTCTTGAGCATCGCCCTCATAACCTTGAACAGGTACGTAAACTCATAAGAATTTTGTTATTGACTTTTGCACTATAACACAAGGCAGCCAACGGTGTCGTGGAGTGTCAAGTGTCTATTATTGTTTTGACGGCATTCCTATCTTCAAATTATACTGATCGATCTTGATTCTTTAGATTTGCCCAATATACATAGAAGTATTTAAGTTAAACTTAAGTCTCACATAGAACAATTTCATTATTCTGTTCGTCTTTGTGATTTTGTGTGTGTATTAATTATAATAAAATTTGGGGAAGGCCTATGTTCAGCAGTGGACGTCTTGATAATCAGTTATAATTACTTTCACAATGCATCAGTAAGTGAGTAAATACCACAACACTGCAGAGTAAGAAAATAGCGCACGCTGTGTTGTTTTGTTTATTTCTTTATTCATTTTGCATATTACGAAACTCCACGATATTGAGTGTAGTACCTTAGAGTTTTGTAACCTGCCATATGATCCGTGAGATTGGTATAAAATTGAATTTGAACACTTTCAACCCTGTTATTTTCGCATACAACTGCACTGTTTACGTATTTAGGTATTTGACTGTATCCAATGTATTCCTAATGCAAATAGGGTCACGATACCGTCTGTGCAGCCAGACAGCTCGCGTGTGACCTGACTTTTATTACCTTTCGCAGCCCTTCACTTAAATAATTATCTAGTATGGACTCTGCGATTGCTGTACGTCGTACTAACTATTGTATGCCTAAACTTCAGAAGATCTGCGTTTTATGTTAGAACTAATCATAACAACATTAAATTGTTTTCGTTATTCTTCAAAGGCAAGATAAAAGAGTTAGGAAACATTTTCTGTCTTGTTTGTTGTAACTCACGTGAAAACTACTAAAGAATTCAGGACACATTTTAAAACATATAAGCCTGACAATGTCAAAAAGGCAATGTTAGATCAATCGATACTGAAAAAAAAATCTGAAATTTATGAATTATGACTAAAATTTGACTAATGGGTAACTCGTAGCTACTAAACATTTTCTAGTGGTCAATTTACAAAGGAAACAAAATCTTTAATCATTATTTAATAAGTATGTCTGCAACTGCTTTATTCTTTGAATCTATCGCGCGACAATCGATGTATCTAAAACCGAGCGCAGAAGTGAGTCACATATTTTTATTCCAGGTACATTATGATAGCCCACCACAGCTGGTACTCGCGCGTGTACCGCAAACACAACATCGCACTTATGATCGTATTCTCGTGGATGTTCTCGTACGGTATGCAGATACCTACGCTTGTTGGAGTATGGGGTAAGCATTACCTGCCACAATAAATATGTAAATTGTATATTTAACTTACATGCATTCCATAAACGTAGAGTAAATTTTGATTTTGAAGTATCTTTAGAAAGACCCTTCATCAATCTCGACTGTTTACTGTTTTCTTTTTTTAATTCAACTGTTATACAGGCATTATCTTTTACCAGACTGCACTAGACTGTAGTGAATATGCTACAATCACAAATAGGCCTAATCTTCTGTAATAAAAGTTTCACGCCAACACGTGTTATTGCTAACATGATTTACTCATTACCATATTTAACTTATAGTATCATACATAAATAGATACTTGTTCGTTCCAGGTAAATTTGATTACGATCCAGAGTTAGGAACATGCTCAATCATGCCAGATGACAATGGCCGCTCAGCGAAGACTGCCCTCTTCGTGATTGCCTTCATTGTTCCAGCACTACTTATATTAATATGCTATGCCAGGATATTCTGGGTGGTACACAGGTATATTTTGTAGATTACAGTTTTAATATATTATCATTACAGATTTAAAACTATGCCTCCCATACTGTACTTACTATCACTATAGCTTTGATTGTTTATTGATACCCTTAACTATTTCTTTGACGCACTCAATTCATGAGTTCCCTACCCTATTAGGTATAAAGGATTAAGAAAACTGTATGATCTATAGATCAAAGAGACAATGTTTTTTTTTTATTTCTTTCTCTCTTTTAAGATATACAACCCTAGGTTTGTAGATACTGGGATCAAAATCAGTCCTGTACTTATCGTACGATTTTCTAAGTTATGGCTTTGTCTAACTTTAGTTGAACATGTTTTTTACTATATGGTAGGTGTCAGAATGTAAAATAATGCAATGAATTTAATCGTCTCTTCTTGCTCAAGAGTGCCATTGTGCCAGCCAAGTTGATTAAAAAATCCCCCAAGTAGATACATGTGGGTAGGTACTTTATTACACAGTAAGTAGAAAATGTAGCGCATCGCTGTCTTTATTACGATATATGAGATAAAGTACATTTTGTCCTAACACACGCTGTTCTACATCCAAAGAAAGTTATTTCACAAAAGTGTAAATGGGATTTGTAGCTCGAGGCTTGTCTGTCTCTCTGGGGGTTTTATTGTTTCATACTAGGGATCTGGATATTTTATTATATTCAAAAACGACAGGCCTAGAAATTTGTCAGGATTTTGTTCACATACTCCCAAAGAAAATGGTTTAAGCATTGAGCATAAAACGACGGTAGGCAGCACTAAAACACAACTTTATTAAAACAGTTTTGATAAACGTTATCAAAATTTCTGTCTATATTATTTTATCGTTATTCATTATTGCACAACTTCAGTAAAGGTTAAAATACGTTCAAATATTGATTTTTTAGTTTAGAGGATCAGCAGGATTATTTATTTCCTTTTAAACGACTGAACACTACATTAAGCAGAAACATTTTTTTAATAACGGTTACTGAAAGTGACTTCCTGGACGATAGATTATGAAGTCATTATCAACATGTTTTTCAACATATTAGTTTTGAATATTTTACTTGATTTTTGTGTTTACAATATTAAGTACTAAAATCGCATGGAATTGGTATTGTGTTCGTTGACATGTGTTGGAAATAGAAATCATTCCGAACTTGTAAATGCTTCAGTTGCAGCAAAATATCTTAAACAATGAATATATCTATTTCCAGCTCAGAACAACGCATGCGTGAACATCAAAGGTCCCAACATATGAGTCCTGGGAACCTCAACAGCAACGACAAGAGATCTACGATAAAAGATAACAGAGAGACCAAGGCCCGCCGAAACGAGTGGAGAATCACGAAGATGGTACTCGCGATCTTCTTATCCTTCCTCGTGTGCTACCTGCCTATCACCATCGCGAAAGTCGCTGACAATCATGTACATTTTCCCGGTAAGAGAGGATATTTTTAAATATAGATAACGTAACACTGGTTATTAGACTAGATCCTAACTTGGTAAAGTACTTGACTTAAAACATGTCTAATTTTACGGAAATAATTAATTACATGTCATTTCGTTGTTGACATAGTAATCTAGTATCTCTATTTAATCTGTGATTTGTCTGCAGTATTCCACATTGCGGGTTACCTCTTGCTGTACGCGAGTGCTTGCGTAAACCCGATCATCTACGTGATAATGAACGCGCAGTACCGCGCTGCCTACGCGGCGGCGCTGTGCTGCCCTCTCGCACGCTTCTCGGGCCTCACCAGCGGTGCGTATCCCTCCTCGCCCGTCGCATGCCAGGCCGTGAAGAAATCGGAACGCACCTCAGCCCTTGCTACATATATCAGACCGTGAAGGTATCATTCGTGATGCAACTCGCTACCGGGCTACGGTGAAGCTTCTGGGCCAGGACATTTTAGACAAACATTGCGTTGTAAATAATATGAATCACTTCTCTTTGATTTGTTGAAATATTTTGCTATATCAATTTTATTTTCTTATAAAAAACTATGCTTTATGCTCCCTTATGTTTTTATAAAATAAGGACAAGGTGTCAAGGAAATATGTACTCTGCAGCGTGTTGTGTCATATCATCGTTTCATTTTTTTTGCATGTTTCGTTCACTTCATGTTTACAATGCACTTTTAACTGTGCTAAACCTTGTAAATTTCGTCATTTCTCAAGTAGTCTCGCGGTAATTCTAAATTTACCTGCTTTGTTTTATATACCTATGCGCTATCTTACATAAATACTGCATTAAAATTATGCTTGTACTTATAACTGCATATAAAATACAACAATTAACTAGTCCTTTATTCTTTTTAGAGAAATGGAACGAGCGTCACGGGTACAGCTTCAACAACACGCAAACGGCGCTCAGCCAAGTATCACTGGGGGAGTCGAGAGTCGACCCTCGGGGAGTCCTAGCAAGCCATGGCGACAGATAAACCCCAGAGCATCAGGATCTGGCAGTATTGGGCCCGCACAAGCCGTTGGACCTGCCACCGAATCTGTCAGTTTTGGTACTAAAACTCCCGATAAAAGATTTAAAAAGAACGGATCACAAGTTAACGTTAGTGCCAAATTTGACATTTCATGTAGAAATAAAGTTACCGGATCACGACAAAGTATCGACTCGAGATCGACTAGGACT
Organism: Hypercompe scribonia; assembly: GCA_949316085.1. Classification (NCBI taxonomy): domain Eukaryota; kingdom Metazoa; phylum Arthropoda; class Insecta; order Lepidoptera; family Erebidae; genus Hypercompe; species Hypercompe scribonia. The sequence goes on along the minus strand of OX438981.1, from coordinate 7,374,847 downwards.
AAACCTTTCACGACGGGGTCTCAATTAAGTTTAGGGTCCAAAGTTACCAGGTTCCAAATTGACGACCTACGAAGTGATAAACAAACCAATGTTTAGCACATGTCGCTCGTTTATACGACGTACCAAAGACATTTTAAAGTAAACCAAATATTTTTGCATTTTATGAATTATTAAACGCACACATAGTATTTTAACTCCAAGTATTAAGCGTTTGTTTTAAACTAACAAAATGTTAATCTTTCTTTTACATATTTATGTTACGTTTTTACCTGTAGAGTAAGAATGTCAACATTTATTTTAATTAACTTTATCACTTTGCGTATACTAAATAACTACCTATATAAATCAAAACGCGCCTACGAGTATGATCAGTCGCAGTTTATATAAGTGTATAATATATCTATCTCCTTATACTGTCTATTCCTTTATTTTCTTTTTGATAGTTTTTGAACATAACCAGATTAAAGGTGTCAGAGTGTACAAATTATATTTTAAAAGGAAAAATAAAAAGATTATCCGCCATAATTTGATTATACTGCTGATAACCATTCAATACCATATGATACTGTAATAGTGATGATAGTAGATATAGACAAATGTTTCTGTTACATGTTCTAAAATCGATATTATTATTATTAATTTACTACAAAATGGCTTTTACTCATAATATATGGATACTTATATTTCCGACAACTAACTATAAAGTGATAGCAATTATCAAAATTAGACTAATAAATAAAATATTCGTCAATTGGGTAAATACTTATGTATAATATAGTAAATTTATATTGGAATTAGAACTGGAGTCGTTCACTACAACTATTTCACCGACTTTTTAATTAAAGTAACAAAATTTTTAATATCAGTAATTGACAGTTTGTGAAACTGTCTAAGAAAACAAATGAATGGACAAAGTATACTCAAATTATTTGATACCTAAATACTCTACTTTTTTAAAGTAGTATTTATTTAGACAATTTTATCTCTCGGTATCCGTCCTATAACGAGTGGCAGGCAAGCATTTAGCGACATAATATGAAATGTAAATATTTTTAAGTAATATAAGAAGGTAGGTGTTGCTACCTGTAGAAATATTGTAAGTCTTCCAAAATACTCTTATTTTCAGGGTAGCAATAATGACCTAGGTTTGTGTGGTATGTTGAAATTATTAATAAACTCTACATTCCTTTTATTTTAAGAGTAATACATGACCAATTTAGTAAATAATAAGACAATAATTACGTGTAATCCTGTTTAGGATTGTCAACTTTGTTTACAATGTTATTTTATTATAAATAGTCATATTTGCTTAATTTTTTGTGTATTTAAATTATAGGAACACTGTAAATACTGGTCTACCATTCCGACAATATCGACACACTAAGCGAAAGTTCTTTACAAGCAAAAAGCTATAGTTCGCTAAATGATTTATTTAGTAATTGAGGTTAACTTCTAATCACGACATCTAAAGGATATTCTTGCAGTCGGTTCATAAAATAAAGTTAAAAGTCGTGTTAACCAAAATAAATTAATCCTGTCAATAATAAACTCCTAGTGAGTTTACGTACTACATATGGAAAACTGTTGATTTTTAAACGATCGAATTATTTACTTTCATATTTAGACAGTTTCGATCAGAAATGATTTTTTATACTTTCCTTTAATAACGTCAATAATAAACAACATTCCAATGTTAGGCCAAAGATATATAACGTATATTATCGTCACCAAAATTATTTGAATTATAGTTTTAATGTAAGCTTAATCAGTATTTGATAATATGTAAGTTGATATATTTATAACACATTGCTGTTCATATTTGCAATATGCCATATTATTTAAGAATTTTTGAAATAAAATTTAATGCGATAAATTATTTTGTAAATAACTGATTGCTCGTTATTTATTATTTTGTTATTACCGTTTATTATGTATAAAATTACGATAATAATGGTTGTTCGAGAAATATAGTAATAAAATATAATATTAAGAAATGTGAACAATAGTTTTATTTTCTGTTTGCAGTAAATTTATTATTTGATCATCTAAACTGATTATTGTTAGCCACATTTGTGACACCCCAACCCAAATCCCTGGCCGAGTGCATAGTTGAATATGCCTTGTAAGTGATTCTTTAAATTCATTAATGCCTATTTATATAAAGAAATAAATAAACATCTGCCATTTATTAACTTAACATAAAATAGCGTAAAAAGAAAGTAGAGAACTTTCATATTAGAATGATACAGTAGAACTATTACAAATATCCCAACTAAAGATAATGTGTATACAGCGTGTAATACGTACACACAAAGACAGAGAATAGGTATGTATGAATGAATATGTCAAAGTACTATTATGCCTTTAAATGACGTAAATCAAAGAAAGTTAGATTATCCTGCAGCAGACACAGTTAAAATAAGAGAGACGTATCACAATTATATATTTTTGAAGTGAAAGCTTCTTTAGCGGCATTATGCATTTGTGATAGGTAAAAAATGTTACACTCGCGTCAGGACACGTGTCCTAATCGAAAAATTGTAAGACCGCGGGCAAGCAGATCGCCGGCGCGGCATAGAAGAGGAGTATCCCCCTCTCTTTCAATCGCGCGGCGAAAATGTATGCCTACGCCTGCTGTTTCGTTTAGGCGGCACAGGGCGCTTGATATATAAATTTTTATGTTTGTGTATGATAACACAATAAATGAATATTGTATTTAAACACACTTACTTTACTTTTACACTGATGATTAAAGCAATTCGTACAAAATTATTCCTTAATCATTCAAAAATATCAAAAATGCATAATGTCACAATTCATGTTTTCAGTTCTGCCGGTACTCCTGGAGTGCACCAGTTTTTTTTTATAATACATATTTAGTAATCCCAGCCGTACTATTTAAAATTAATAATACAAAATACTTGTGTTTTATCAAAAAAACACTGCGTATGTAGTTGGAAAATTATACATTTGAGCAGTAAGGGGTAGGTAATGACTGAAAATTCTTCAGAGAAAGATTTGTACACGATTTGTAGGGGTTCATATTATCTTTCAGTTCTCACTAGTCTTTCTTTTCAGTATTATCATTTTAAAAATTTCACCATGTCCGTCTGCGACAACTGACTGTAAATTTAACAAAATCTGTCATCAATCAGTATGCAGGAATCCGGCAAAGCACACCTATTTTGGTAATATTATATGTCGAAAAAGTAACAACGTATTCATAAACATTTAAAATAAGTTTTTTTTTAATTTGTTAGCAACTTCAGTTGATAAAACCTCTACTGATCTTTATAGAGCTGACGGAGCTGTTCTCCGTGACAGTTAGCAATCTCAGAAGCAAGTCGACCTTACTGTTAGAAACCACCTGAGGCACAACTCGGCCTACACCTCTAGGGTCTTGAGGATCCGGAGGAATGTGAGGACGGAGATCCAGAGAAACGGCTCCATGATGAAAGTCATGCTATCTCAGATTAAAAAATAAATTGATATATAAAATCACGCCTGTTTCTCCGGAGGGATAGACGGAAGCTTATTAAACACCCATTTTTCACCAGTATTTTGATCCCACTTAAAAGGTGGAGAGCCCAATGTCACTAATTGAGATATTTTATTTGCTAGAGCTCCGTCCGACGATCAGTAGTTGCACTACTTGCAGATGAGGTTGACTTGGAGTACTAAGTTCTGGGTGAGAACCCTATAAACCCTGTAAATATACATATTTATACACTGGTGTTCTCTGTAACAAAACTTTTAAAACACTTTCTGGCATTTTCAAAAAGTACAAACACTGTCCTGTCACAAACAACTTTACAAATGTGTCATATCAATTTTTTGTTTGATAAAACTGTATTGATAAGTTTTTTGCGTTACTTTGTCACCTGTCACTCAAAAAGTTTTAATAAACAGAAAAATTGTCAAATTGTCACTTTTTGACCTATGTCAACTTGTCGGGTTGTCAGCTTTAATACACAGAGCTCTGAACGTCAGTGACGTCACAAACACGCATTTGAACACAGTGTACAAAAAATAGCACTACAAGCATTCATACTACTTTGTCTATCGTCCAATTTTTATAACTTATCTCTTACCACTGTTTTCATGAGGATGTGATGATATTAATATATTACATGTTATTAATTAATTATGAGATATAATTTTAATTATTATTTCCCTAAAGCTGTCTTGTAATATAAACAAAAACAAAACTGTTCTAGTTTATGTATTATATTTATATTATTAGAATTTTTACATTATTTTTCATTTCATTTTACTGGTGGTATTACTCACAATTCATGGATTGTACACTTCCTTTATTAGCAAAAGAAAAGTTTGATAATTCATTATTTTTTTCTCATTCCAATATTTTTGTTTAAGCCTATCTACAGTGTTCGTTTCTTTTCTTAAGTTGCTTTCAGTTGTGCTATTAATGGTATCATAGTCATTTTTCGATTTCTGGTTGACTAACGTCTTCGCCCAAAACTTTTTTAATAAGTTTTATATTTATTCAACACGATTTAGAACACACATATACATAAAGGGATAAGCACAAAACTTCGTGATCACATTCCTGACATATTTTGTCAATTGTATTTCCTTGGATAATTTAAAAATAATCTTATTAAGTATTTAAATATAACAAGATTTTTACTTTTTCTCTCAAATGATAACCAACCATTATTCGATGACTTCCGTACAGTTATAATACGGAATGGATTAAAAAAGTTTGCTTTGATGAAAATGACAAACCCTAAACAAATCAAAAACAATGTTTAAAGTACATAATTTTAACTCAAATAAATAATTATTTCAAAATATTCACTTTACATACCGTGTTTAATGCTAGAACGTGAGAATAAATATATAAACCAGTTAATTTTATTCAAGTGCAAACAACTTAACTAACCCGCTAAAAACCCTCGGCCACACATGCCAATCTCCTAAAAACTGAATATGACTTCTGCACTCACTTAAATATTTAGATTAATTTTTATTTCTTATCTGTGACTGAATAAAAAGAAACAAAGAAAAACCACGAAATGTGGACAACGAAAACAAAACAACCTTATTTTGTTTAAAACTTGCCCATTGTTCTAAAAGTTGTGTTAAATACTTAATATTAGTACATTATTTATAGTATAATAGTACAATAGTATAATATTAGTAACCTTTAAGCTTACTTTAAAGCCAATATAATATTTAGTTCTTTTAAAATTTATCAAACCACTCATTATTGCATAATTTACAATTGAAAGTTTGTTTTTGAATCAAACAAGGATACCGTTATACTGAAATAAAACGTAACTTTACGACTGGCAATGTAAACGTCAGGAGTGTCATTGTTAAATGTCAGTGGTGAAGAAAATAACACATAGCGGTGCAGTACGAGTGCAGACCTATCTGTACGGTGCAGTGGTGATTATTTAATCGTGTAACTCGAATTGCAATAATTGTAGTGGTTTGCATTAAAATATATTATAAAAGCTGTTTTAGACTATTTTCATTTATTATGCGACAGTGAAGTTAACTTTAATAGTGTACTGTTATCAAAATACAAACCAAAATGGATGTCGTCGGCAGCGAAATTGGGCAGAAAATGCGGGTAAATATTTATTTAAATGGATTAATATATTGCAGAAATAATTAAAAATAATTAAGAATTCAATATTGTTTAGAAATACAAATCTACATTAAGTATAACTGTTATATCAAGTAGATATTCGTAGTTGATAGTAATTATGACAGATACTTTTTGCATTGATCATGAAAAATTTTACTTTCAGTCGGCCATCAAAGCAAAACTAACAGAATTGGGATGTTATGTTGGTGAGTAAACCTTTTTTGTACTATTCTACTTATTTTAAAGTCATTCATAGGATAAAATCCTTTCTTAAAAGCAATGTTATCCTTTCAGTTAACCTTTTTGGTTTGTTGTTATATTTTCATCTCTACTACTCTGTTAAAACACACTTAAAAGTGAATGTTATTTACCCCTAATATGCTTATATCTTCTTAATCTACTCAGTTATTTCTCTTATTAATATGTCTAAATGTTAAATTCACATAAATTCTATTAGGTTATGTTGTCTTTTTTAGTTTTAAAAATAATAATATTTGAATATATGTTGAGTATATGTATTGTTTACTGTTATTTTGGCTTTTGCGAGGATATAGACATTTACCACCACAGATTTTTTTATGTATACTTTTAAGATACACAATTCAGTTTATATCATTTTGATATATCTAGTAAAATTTAGTCAGTATTAGCATTTAAGAATTTTGTGGTTGACGAAACATTGACTTTTATATGTTCTAGTATTGTGTTGTTGATATATTGTATTTAAGCCTTCTTTAAAACATAACCTAAATGATGATAAAAACCACATTGAAATCCGTTGGGTGCTTTGGACAATCTAAGTGAACAAAAACAAAAAGGAACTTCATTTTATACTATGTAAAGATAATAAAAGTGCAATAACAAACATAAATTTGTTTATTATTCTAAGTAATAAGGCTACTACGTCATAGGTCCACGTCTGGCCACAAGCCTTTCTCCTTAGAAAAAAGATTTCTCTGTAAACAATCTTTTGATACTTTCCTATAAATATTTAACAACTTTTTTGAGATAGTTCATAAAACTAGAATGTTTCAAGTTTCTATGCATTAACAAGAATGTCAACTGCGACATTGAATCTATCTTTAATACAATAAAGTTCATGTCTGGAGCTATTTATTTTAAGTTCTATCTGCAATGATGCACCTGTATGGACTAATAGAGTGACTGTAGGTGCTGTTTGTCGCAAAATGTTACAAGGCTAATTACTTGCACTGATGTGCAAGTAATTAGAATGTGATGTCATGTGCAAGGCAATAAGACGCTTAACAGTAACCTTTACCGTTATTGGTGGATGTGATTCCGGTCGATCTCCAGATGCAAAGGCATGCGCAACTATGTACTACCACCTTACAAAACATGAAATTCGACTTTTTGAGCACACGAGACCTCATTAAAATCGCAAGGTTGCTTCAACAGAAGTCTGATGTCTATAACGACGTCATACGAGTAGACAAATGGCAATAACAATGGGATGACTCATCTTAGGAGCACCACTTTTATGAGCTGTTGAGCACATGGCTTGAGGTTAATCACTGTTGGTGAATTTCTTAAAAGCCATGGTAACTTTAAGAGCAGACAACACTGGTAGTCGAGTCATCACTGGGTCAATGCTCAACACCTGACTGATAATTGTGATTAGTTTGCTTATGGGCATGTAGTCCTTGGTACAATGAACTTACTATAATGCTGAATAGTTTACAAATAACATCTGGAAGTGTATACTATGGGTACCTTGTGTCAACTAGGGAAAATTTGCATCCCTTTAGATGATACAGTCATGCCTATTATAGGAATACAACTTAGGATACACAACATTTTATGTCTGTGGTGCTTTCCCAGTTTAAAAAGGTGTTTAAAAGATTTTTACGTCATTTGGTTACAAACTATCTTGTGAAGTGGACTTATATTATATTTCCCCTCTCCATTTTTCTTGTGATAATTTCGTAACGGGTGCTAAGATATATTAATTTTTCCTTGGCCTTCTGGAGTATCATGATTTGATGTGTCGCTATGGGTCACTATGGGTCACTATTAATAAGCTTGGAGTGCGGGTGTTATAGTGGTGGGTGTGTAGGCAGGATTACTCCAAAACTAAAATATAAATTCATCATATTCATATTGGTCCTTAGCTTTTTTAAATTTCCAAAGATCTTACAATACAAAAAAACTTAAATAACAGAAAACTCAAACTGTTTATTGTTCAAAGTACCTTTGTCGCTTAATTTACGCGGATATTTGTTTTTTCTGACCTACTGATTATTGTTAAAAAGAATAAATTCGAATTTAATAAAGAATGAATTAAAATATGTGTATTTAGGTACATATAAGATATAAGACTCAATTAATTTCAACTTGGTTTTAGATGATGAGCTCCCTGATTATGTGATGGTGATGGTAGCTAATAAACGCACCCGCTCGCAAATGGAGGATGATCTTCAGCTGTTTCTTGGCGACAACACAGAATTATTTGTAAATTGGCTCCATCAGGTATTAAAGAAATTGCAAGAAGTCACTGTAGCTACACCAGCTCTCAGTAAGTCTATAAAATACGAAGTGAACTTAAACATCTTTTGACTTAACTCCAACTAAAGCACAATTTATAATTACTTATTTATTATTTTACAGAAATTGCAGAACATGACAAAAGCAAGGAAAGATCTGCTTCTAAAGATCGAAAAACCAAGGAAAAAAAGTCGAAAGACAAGCATAAGAAGAGTGATACGAAGAAGTCAAAAAAGAAAGACAAGGAAAAGTTGTTACGCAAAAATGAAGAAAGGAAAATTCATAAAACTAAAAAAAAAAGTAAACATGAAATGATAAGGCCAAATATTCCTCCGTTACTTATGAATATGGAAAAGGTATCTGAGCCTTCGATTACCGATGTATTTGCAGGTCAAATTTTGAAGAACCATGGCATAAACTTAGATACTTCTAAAGAAGAAACGAAGTCTGAAGAAAAACCCATCATTCAAGAAGTCAAAAGACCTATTCTGCCTATTATCGATCCATCAACTATATCATCTCAACCTGAAATTGGGACAACTTTAGATAGTGTAACTAATGAACAATCTATGCCTAAGGGAGATCAAATAAAGGAAATAAACCAAATTGAAGCTAAAATTCAGGGATTAAAGCAGAAATTGGCAGAGCAATTAGATTCTATGTCTGATGATGAAGACTTTCTAAATATTAGAACTGAAGCTGAAGAATTGATGAATGATTTTGCAGAAGATGTATTGCAGGTAGGACTAAAAGTTACTCCAAGATGTTTTGACATAAGACTTTTTTTTTATTAAAAGTTGTAATAGCTTCAGGTAATATTTTACAAGTACCTACTGAAAACGTTGCTATAATGCTACAGGTTATAGTTGTCACTGTCATAATTCTTTATTAATAACCTTCATCGATCTTCAAATTTATTATTTCATGAAATCAATTATTATCGCCTTGATTTGATAAAGTGAAAAACTTTGGTTATACAGCAGTATAGTATTGCTTATTTATTTATTTCTCTTAACTATAAACATAAGCAAAAAAAAAGAAGAAACTTACTACAACAACAACTTATTATATGTTGACTGGAAAAATTTTGTACAATGGACCTTTAGATATTGATTCGACAACTTATTATACTTCCTAACTTACATTAATGTATGTTTGTGAGTTTTCACAAGTCAGATTAAATATTGTTATATATTAACTGTTAAATCCAGTCACTTCACATTTTCGACATCCTTATTAGTCATCAATTATTCTTTTTTTTAATATTAATGATAACTTTATACACCTTACACACGGCAGTCAGTCGTCAGCACAATTATTTGTTCTAAGTTTAAAAAAATCATATGAGTTAAAACATTTTTAACTATGACATTTTGGACAGAATGTTTATAAACTTATTTGTATAATATTTAATATATTTTTTTGCAGGAAATATCACAACAAACACCTGTCATAAGAACTCCACCTATAGAAACTCATACATCCCCCACGCCTCCCCTTCCTACTTCTAAACCTACAGCAGTTACAATGCCATCATCTAAAGACCCCATAGACACTTTACCACAAATTGAGTTAAAATTACCTAAAAGGCCTGTCAGAGAGAGATTGGGAGTCCGAGACCAGTTCAAAATAAACCCGGAAGCCAAGAAGAAGGAAAGAACTAAGAGTCCAGAAAGGTTGTTAAATTGACACTTTAAGGTAGAAGAAATATATATCAGCATAATTATCTTATTCTTAGATATTTAGTTTTTAGTCGTGTAGTTCCTGTCAACACGTTTTTCTTACTAGAAGAAAATATCTCCTCCCTGTGACAACAACTTTTAAATTTAACCAATTCTTGTGTTTGCCAATTCAAATCTAATTGCGTTAAAAGTTATTTCTGTTTTGAACCGTAAATAATAAAAAAAAAACAAAATGTATGCAGTTATTTTAACATTTTTAGTACTCTTGATGATCTTTTATCAAATCACGTTTTTGTGAATTACATATTCTGTTTTCTATTTTTAGACGATTTGCAAAATTTTAATAACGAAATAAATTCAATTGTTTAACCACAGAACGGAGAAATAAATATTAGAAGTGCGATCAATGGTAAATCCAAAGAGATTCTTGGTTGCCTAAGGATACACATAAACGATTAATAATATTAAACACAACAAAACCTATACTAATTCGTCCAAAGGATTTAATGAAACATTCTAAACGCCACTTACCATGTTACTAAATACAACCTTGTGCTTTAAAATAAGATAGCGTTCAACTTGCGTATTTGTGTTCAAGGGTCAGTACGATACTTTAAGATATTTCGAAATATTCCCACAGAAAATACAATTCGTTGCGTGCTCTCGTTCTCTGTTCTGTGAGTTTAGCCTTAGACACTTTGTGTTTCACAATTTACTACACCATATGTTAATGCAAAGCAAAAGTATATAAGAGCCAATGACCTCCCTCTGTCGCTACATAAATGTCACCGCCGACATAATAATTAATATTAAACACCAACCAATCTTCGCCTGAACTTAAATAGCAGATTCGTTAATAATATAAATTGTAAATAGTTGTTTTTAATTATTTCTTAAATGATGGTCACAGTTGAATAGTTTTAAAATAGCATGTAATAAGATTTTAAGATTCATAAGATCTTCATTTAATTTACGAAAGTACTAATCGTTGGTGTTACCATGTAAATAAGTGACTGCAGGGACTGACCACAGTGACACCTTTATACTAATTTTCATTTCTGAAATACAGTTGAATCCGTTTATAATGACATCGAAAGGAATTGACAAACACGTCATAATAAGCGGACGTCATACAAAACGTTTTTTGAAAAAAAAAACTAACTGTAATACTGTACTGTAATAGAGAAACATAGTAACTTTTAAAATAAAAATTTCACGTTCGCATCATACACATACAAGTATATTTTTTAATGTAAGTAATCTGTAATTTTTTCTGCTTTTGTTTTTTCATTTTAATGTAAAAACAGTCTCTAATACTATTATGTATAGAAGACATTGCTATGGTCAAATTATCATTTTCAATATTGCTATGAACAAATCGCGATAATAATTCTGCAGCTTTTAATGCCTCTTCTGCGGTAGGTAACGGTTCTTCCACGACTTCCTCTTCCCTATCACTTTCGAGTTGTTCCTTAGCATTAATGTTCTATACGATATTTTCATCGGTGGGTTCTTTGGATGTGAGAAGAGCGCTATCGATATCAACATAATCTTCCCACATTTCCTTCCTTCCACGTGACCTTCAAGCGTCTATTACTCACTGAGGTTCAAAACACAACGAGCCAACGTGCCGAACGTCGTCGGGAACCAACGAACATTACCAAAGGTGTAAAGAATCATTTCGGTCATTATAACCGGACATAATTTATTAAAAATGGGTCATAATAAGCGACATGTCACTGTAAGGGAAGTCATTATACCCGACTTTTTTATAAAGAATTTTGTATGAAAACCAAACCTCGTAGTGTAATTACGTCATAATAAGCGGTTGGTCAATATAGGCGGAGTCATAATAAACGGATTATACTGTATAAACAAATAGTTCAACATATTCTAAAAAGTACAGGGTCACAGGTCAATTACAATGAAAGTAGCCAATTAAAATCAAATAAATATTAGAGAAATGCTGTGTACGGTCTACCCCTGGTAAAAAGGCAACAATAACTAACTATTTTAAGTCACAGATACACCTAAAGTTAAGAGACCCTTAACTTTCATGACGTGAAAGGAATTACCCTATTTGAAACTTACAATATAATAGATCTTAGAATATAATTATGCAGTGCTTATATATTTATCTATGGTAGTTATTTTCTGTGATATTTGTTTAAAATTTTGTCTTTGATGTGTAAGCTAGCAGAGACTAAAATCTAACCACTATAGATAATTTTATCACGTTATTTTTGTATCCCCTATGACCCTTTTTTTTTCATTGTATGTATCAGAATCAGAATTTCACGATCGATTGATACGAGTTAGTAAGTTTTTATTTCTAAAACTCTAGGCCACTTAGAGCGCAACAAATTACTTAAGAAACCAGATAATGAGTAAGCGTTGCGCGATATATGAAAATTAAGATTAATTTCATGCCGAGTCGAGTCCTCACTACAGTCGCAATGATGACAGGCGGCACTGAATTCCCTCCTAGCGACCAAGTGCGGGTGCTTCCCGAAGCAGCCGTGCTCGGAAAGGACATAGTTCAGCCGGAAGGGAAGTGGACCGTCATCTCCTAGCCTAACCTATCAAATCATTTGAATAACTTTAAATAAATAAAACTAATACGTGCAAATTATATTTAAAGAATCATCCTCTAACCACTAACCGTTAAGAAGTTTTAACTGAATAACTTGAAAGAATAGAAATAAAGGTAACATACATATGTTTTTTTTTAAACATTAAACTCCAACTCCCAACCGTTAAGGTGATGATGACTACCAGATGAAAATACTTGAATCGCTAAAAATACATAAAAACATACGTATAAAATTTGGAGCTTTGCCCTGATTTTTTTTGGGATTCCACGATCAGATTTTTACGTGATGATAATGGTACCACTTCAAAAATATACTCTTTTGAATACAAAAACAATTTTAAAATCTGTCCACAATTGAAGGAGCAATTGGTGAACATACGTAAAAAATACAAACAGTAGAACATAGAATCTCTTCCTATTTAATGTCGCTTAAAAATACAAACAAACATTGCAATTTCTCTGCAAGATTAATTCAAAATCTAAAGTCACATAGTAACTGAAAAAAAGAAAAGACTGAATGAGTAATGGCCAAAGTTTAACTACTAAACATCACACTAGGTTGTAAAATATTAAAATTGTAACCTAAAATAAGTACTTAAGTAAAAATAGACCTTAAACTTTGTCCTTAAGATTTTAAACATTGCAAAGGTTTTGGTTACCTTTACTAAATAATGGTTTCATTAAAACAAGTGGTTTTTAATTTCCTCTATGTAGTACATTCTTAAGATTTTGCTCATTCTGATTTTAGATTTACACCAGAACGTGAGCCGGAACAACGTCCTCAAAAATCGGCAAGGAGTCGGTTGGGCGATTTGCCAGAAACAACTAAAAGGACTGCATTGTCCGATGATGGCAATTCTGATAAGACAGCAGAAACCACTAATAAGAAACTCACTTCCAAGTAAGTTGAAAGTTATCTGACTTAGTCCTAGTTTTACATATTTTGTCTTTTAGTAACAACAATTGGCAATATACTAGTCTTTTGACAGGTCTATACAATACATTTTTAAAGGTCTGTAATCAATAGTCAAATTAGATCTATGCTTGTTAATCATTGTACAAGATTTAAAAATTAAATGTACATATGTAATAAGCGTGATATATAATATATAGTTTTAAAGTCCTCATTTGAAATGAGGTGCATTTCTCTTTCGATAATTTATTGTATTAGGCGTTTTACATTTTATTGATTTATTATTATTTATTAAGGTTAGGACTGATTGTTCAATCCTCAGTTATGTTGTTAAATAACTAACAAGTTAATAAGTGTAAGTCTAGTCTAAGTTTGTGTCTCTTTATCAAATCAGATAGATACTTGTACATCTTTCATAGCTAATTTGACTGTAAAAAATGTAAAATATCCAGCGATACGGTTAGTAATATATTAGATAAAAATTACAAGCTATAACTCAAGATTAAAATTTTACTGTCCTTATTTTAAATAAATTTTGCTTTTTTGCTTGTTTTATAATTTTACCTTAGGTTTCTATGGTGTAACTATTGTCACGTCTATCTGACTTCATATGGTTTTTGGTTCGATCCTGGTCAGACAACATACGTTTTCGTATTACAATTTCTGTCCTTATTAAAATAAGTAAGTAATAATTTAGTAAAAATTCGAAAAACTTCACCATATCCTTGTAGTAAAGTTGACTTAAACTAATGAAATAGTCTATAAAAATGGCCGCCGCATGCTGTTTCGATATCCATTCAAGTCGAAAAATTTTCTTCATAAACATTGTTTGATTTGGGTTTATTTTTTTAAGTATAATATGTATGTATTTACAAAAAAAAACATAAATGTATTTACATATATCAGTTGTCTAGTCGGTGTTCCTAACTCGACACACAATCTCTGTTTAATTTAGGACTAGACGGCACTGTGTTAAAAAGTAGTTCATTATCCCACAAAGTACCGTCATATCTTTGTCTAATAACCCTTTCTTTCGTTTTGGATCACAAAAAGCTTAGTATCAGATGGTTTTCTTCAATACGAGTACTTAAGTCGATAGTCAAAATCATCCATACTCACTTAACCTAATTAAATACTCGAATAACGACTGCGTACATAGTATTACAACAATTACAAAGAAAATTTCTAGAAAGAGATTTGTCTCTTTCTAGAAATTTTTAGACATCTAAATCACTATTCTACAGATCACTTGAACCGAACACGAACCGAAAATTGAAATAACAGACAAAGATTTTTCACAAGCTTCATTGAAGATCTTCAGATCTCTCTAACCATTGAAGAATCCAAAATTAAATTAACTTTGGAAAAAATGCGAACTCACTATTTACTAGCCTATTCAAAAACCGGCCCTTAGGATAACCAAAATAAGTCCATTATATCTTCTTTACCTATTTATGACTTGAATTATTCAGACTTATTAAAACCTGCAAGATAGTATAATTTTAACGTAATTAATAGCTGTCTTTGGTGTCTCTACCCTTAACACTGTACACTCCAGTACTTTACAGGCTATTACTAGCTTAGCAGCTTATTTACAGCTTTTAGTAATCTACTGGCAGAAATTAGCTTTATTCCTTAGAAAAGAAGTTTGGTCTGCTATATCACGCTAACTCGATCGATGTAGGCTTCGTGTAAAGTTTTCCTTCTCTTGGCACTGCAATTATCCTACGTAGTTACTCCCTTAGTCAGCTCTTATGATTCGTCTCATTTTACGAAATGACAATTTTAGCTTTTATATCGTTTGTTCAAAATTGGTATATGCGTGATAAAAGTAACTTCAAAACTATATAGTTTACGTATTATTTAAAACAGATTTTAAGTTTTTAATTAATTTCGTGATAGGTAATTATATAATTATCTTTGTCCTATTGTCTAACACTCCCTTTGTTCGTTAGGGTGTCGGTACTGGAAGGGAGACCTAACCGATCTACGTGCGCGAGCGTGGTGCGTGTTCGTCCGAGACCACGAGTGGGCGCGCCCGCATGCTCGAGCCTGCTGCTGCGAGCTGTCGCCGACGCGCACAAGAGCTTGTTGAATGTAAGTTCCTTACTCTAAATTCCTATATTACTACTTCTCGAAATCAAGAGGCAATAATAACAATAACTTCACACATCTCACACACAGCAGCCTGATCCCAAACTATGCAGTTTGTACTATAGTGACGCGACCACTGATAAAATACCTTTTAAATTCATACAATACTCCGTTCAGCTACCAAATAGATATCTGTGATCTTATAATCAAATGTAAAGTTTATTGTTTTTTTTTATGCTTTCTACATTATATTTGCATGAGGCGGACTTAATGCCATATGGCATTCTCTACTCTACCAATAGTCAATCTTTAGGTGGTTCAGTAACTAACATGGCAGGTGCACGTGTGTCATTATGAGAAACAATGAGTTGGTAGTAGGTTGGTGGTTTTGACAACATTACGAGACTGATGACTCTTGATGGTAAAGGTGTTTCGTCCAAACGGCTAATAACTAAATTATGTGTGTTACCTGCTGCGCACTGATTTTAGCCACTCGTTTTTTTTCTTTTTTATCATCTATTATTTCAATATTTCTTTTTGTTTTAATGTTTTTTGTTCTCAGCTACTATGACATTTTGTTAAAAACATATAATTCATTGCTTACTACATTATGTTTTAGAATAATCTTCATCTATTTACTAAAATTATGGTTTTGGTCAAATGACATTTCGTCCATTATGGGCAGAATGTATAATCAACCTAAAATATAAAAATGAGATACAACTAAAATTATTGTATTTAATTAGTACCAACTTGTTAGTGATCGACCGGAAATTTCGGTTTCGGCTAGTTTCGACGAAAAGTCAAGTCAAGACAAAAAGTCGAGTTTCGGCCTTAGTTTCGGTTTTAGCCAAAAATGACCGAAACTTTCGGCCGCGCCGAATACTAGTGTTGTAAATTATTGTGCGTTGTTCGACGGACTTTCCGGGGTTAACCACATCGAGTTTAGGTTATATCCTGCATACAGTAAACAATTAACATACAGACTGTCTTTTATGGTTTGGTTACCATATCACAGACTCCGCCTAGTTTGGGAACAGATTGCCGTGTATAAGATGTGGGAAAAACATTAATATTATTATACCATGTACAAGTTAAATCCCAATTCTTTTTTCCAGACACCCAGCACAAAAGCAGACAAAGACTCGCAAATTAAACGCGCTCTTGTGTTACCGATGAGACGATCAATGGAAGCTCAAAAAATCGTCATTCAAGTAGCTGCTGACAACTCGCAGGAGACCGGTGACAGTATTAGTCTTGGGGGAGATATGGACAGTGATGACGATCAGAGTGAAAAGTGAGTTATATTATTAGAAGTAACTGCGTGGGTGACGGTTTAAGAATACGAAGTGTCAATACCCCCATACATCTCATCAACTGCCTCGTTATTGTAGTGCTTAGCGTATGCGACTACCGAGCAGTAAGTCTCCGGTTCGATACCCAGATTGGCCCAAAAAAGTGTTATTAACTTTTTCTGATTATAGAAATGCTAAATATTAATAACAGCCTGAAGTTTAGAAGTTGGGGGTGTGGACTATTTAAGGCTGCTGATGTAATGTGATATGGTATAATTGTAGGTTTGCATGGGCGGCGACAGAAACTTACCACCTGGAAACCCTTTAAATCATTTTTTCTCTTTTCTTAATTTTATAACACGTCAGACCTCGTGTTATAAAATTAATACAAATTCTGTTTTACAAAAATTTGAAGTGTGTTAACAATTGGATAAAGCTCAGCAAAGCGCTTAACTTACGCAACAAACTGCATTAGGATTATATAGAATACAGTACAATTAGGATATTAAATGCTGTACTCGTAATTTTTAAAAAATATACACTCCTATACACCCTTGTGGCTGAACTATGACGTCACCCTGTGAAGTAAAAGCACAGTTGCTCTCAGTTTTAATTAATGCTGAAAAAGTTAATAAGAACAATAACGCAATAGACGATACAGAAAGTTGGAAAGCACATTTTTAAAAACTAAGAATACTCACCGTTCCGTATCCGTAAATTTTAGGAACATGCAAATTTGTTAGGCAACATTAAGATTATTACACGACCAGGGAAGATCCTAACACAAAATACACATTACGGCACAAAAATAGGTTAAACTTACCAACTTCCAAACTAAAAATACATGCAACAAGTACTTAGGTTAATTCCATTAAAATCTATTATAAATCACCTAATAAAATTGAATATGTAGAAAAATTTAAAACATTTATCAATAAATTAACAATTTTTAATACAAAAATATCATATAAATGAATATGAAATGATGAATCTTTATAATTAGAATTAAAGACGTATTGTAATCTTAAATTTTTTTAATACTGTTGTACTATTTTTTAATTATAACATGAAAACATTATAAATATAAACAATAAAACCAATACGTAGAACCTAGACAAACTGAAGTAATATAACAAAATAATGTGCTTCGCGGATAATGAATAGTTTGCCCTCTCTTCCAGATTTTGCCGTGCTCTACAGGGTCCATAACTGTTTCCTTTAACACTTTTATAACATCTTTGTATACATCATGGAGCACTTCCTCTGTACTCGAATCTTGGTATACGTATTTAAAACTATACATTTACTCAATACTTTACTGCACACCATATTGTTACAAAGATCTTACCTACCTATACTACTGCGTGATAAGCGAAGCCGTAAAACTTTAGCTTTCATGAGTGCCCATCCTTACTGATTAAGTTTTCTGTGTCCTAACTATTCAATAAAATATTTTTAGGTTGGCGTGTGAAATAAATAAGGAGGAAAAATACAAACCGACAATTCTGCCCAAGAAGGTCATTAACAATGAGTATGCACCTGTGTCGCGTAAAGAAACCAGGACGACCAGTCAAAAAGATGACACTCTTATTATTGAAACTATGTATGTTTTATTTCCTTTAAATTTACTCTGAACTTTACTCAGCAAGAACTAGACCCAATTGTCCGAAAGCCCCATAAGAAATAATGTATTGTATAATAGTAATTATAACACAAAAACAAAGTTTTTATACCATCGTTATGCTTAATTTGTATGATGAATTGAATTCACTTAAACAAGTTATGTAGAAGATTCAAAATCCTACCAAGACTATGACTACGCAGCTTGTTAATGTTTATGTGTGTACTAATTTTTTTTTATCAATTGCAGTAATATCCACAACACCTCGGTCACCAAAGACAAAAACACTCAATTCATAGTCACTATGGATGGTTACCATCCAAATGCCTTTCTAGCTAAGAAATTACAGACTGAGGGCATCTTAAATGACGAAGACGAAATTATCAGTAGTGCTAAAGAGAAAATAAGTCTACCTGAAATTAAAGAGCAGAAACCGAAGGAGAAAGAACCTGTCAAAGTCACAGAGAAGGTGCTAGACACTCAGGTGAAACGCTTAAGTAATACAAGCGAAGAGAGTGAAACACAAGTCATTATTAAACAAGAGGAGGAAAAACATGAGAAAAAAGAGAAGAGAAAAAACGTTGAAGTGTTAGATCCTCCGGTTGTGAAGAAGAGAAAGAGATCACCGATAGTGTTCGATGTTGATAAGAAAGTGAAAGAGACAGATAGAGTTAGAGAAAGAACAGAAAGTGCGAGCAGTGATAGTCATGTGACGGTGAACACAGTCACAAATACCCACAAATATGATTCTGTTCCACCTCGTAAGTATTTAAAAAGTAATCATATTGTGACCATATTTCTTTTGGTATTCTAAAAGTTGTCTCAAAAGTTAGAGTGTGTTCGTCGTAAATTATGCAGGGCCAAAAGTCACAAAAATCATTTGTTGCGTTTATCTCGTTTCTATAGCTCCAAAAATGACAATATTTGTTTATAAAAATGTAGAGCATAAAATTTGCGTCAATGGACAATAGCAGGCATATATGGGACCTTTATACCGCCTTGTGTATCTTATGGTAGGGATTATTTTTGTATTGAATTAGCTGGTAATATCATCAACAATAACATTTTAAATTCCCATATTATTAGAACTTTCTTTCAGTTTGTAGTTTAAAATTTATTGCTAATGCTGTACCATAATCGACAGATAAATACGCCTGGCTACCATGACTCTTAATTTGTTTTAATAGCAACAAAATGGCGCGTAGTACAGTATACATTTTGAAAACAAAACCATTAATTTGTGATTTTCTTGATCTGTCAATAAAATGTTGCTGATAAATGCAGCCTCGCTCATGCAGAGACTTCAAGATGTAATGTCTCAAAACTTTCAAGTTGAAAAATATATTTATTTGAATTTCGCAACTTGCGTCGCGCTTTGTAAAACTCACATCACACTACTCGCACACTTTTGCTTGGTAATTATTGTAGTGTTTAAGATTTATATTCGGCGATGATCCTTATTGATTTCACCTGTAATTTTACAGACTTTCAGTGTCTAGCGAGTCTGTACAGTAGCTAACTAATTTCACAAACTAGTAGCAGATGCTAACGCTGGAGAGCGTACACCTCTTTGCCATTTATTCATAATGTACAACTAATATTTTATAAATTTGGCAATTTTCACCCTTAGTCAGTTGCTGGTCAATGACTCTTTATAACTATATATGTAACTTTATAATTCCCTTTTTTAAAATTGTATAATGCACATTCGTTACCGTATCTATAGTCAAGCTGTTACTTCATGGACAGTGCTGTGGGTTATTTTGTCAGGCAGGGTCAGTGCTTTTTGTATACCTATATAAATTCTTAGTTACTTGTTAAGACTGCAATGTAAAACTGTTTTGTCCCAAGAAAATAAAATGAAACAATGACAAAGACACCTCGCAATCAACTACTTGCCCGAAACCTCACAATTGCTAAGGCCTCTTCTGGTAAGGTGGTAAGGTCTCTTCTCACGTTATTAGCTTGTAGCCAGTGTAATAAACAAGCGTACCTCAACACTATTTCGCCACAAAGCGACTCTGAGGAAGAGTTTGCATTTAACCGGTAATTGTGGAAGGTTAGCGAAAAAACGAATCAGCAAAATGAATACGATGACAATGAAATAGAAATATTTCCGTGCCGGGAACATGACTAGTGAGAAAAAGATACTTATGTTCTTTAAATAACACAAGTCTGCAAAAAAAAAATTAAGAGTTGTTTTGATTTTCTTGCGTAATTCTTGTTTTTGGGTGTGCTGAATCCGAAAATGATTTTTATTTTGTTGTAAAACGTCACATTTTCTGACAATGTAGGTATCTATGTTTAAAAAGTGCTCATCGTAAAATAAAAGATAATAGCCTAATTTTTTTCAAATATTTTTAATTGCGTACACAAAACTTATTTATTCATCCAAATACAGTAATTAGTAGTCACTAAACACATTTCTTTTTCCCAGTGAGACTCCTTTTGGTACATTTGCGCTTGTGCGAAGCATCAGGAATGTCTCTTTGAAGTGTCCAACAGTAGTCGGGCATCATTGAGACGTTCCATCTTCCCTGGTACCTTTTCTCCATCTCTTAAATATCCTGATGAAATCGTTCACCTTGCTCTTCACTCACGTCTCCTAAATTATCTGGAAAATAGTCAAGATGGGAATGAAGGAAATGTACTTTTAGACTCATTAAGCAACCTAAAGCTTGAAATGCTTTTAACATTCTTTTGACAATTTGTTTGTAGTTAGGGTCTTTGTTATTGCCTAAAAGTTTTTCTATAACCTCTTTAAAGGCAATCTACCCTTCTCTTTGAGGATCCGTCATGGTTGCGATGAACTGTGGATCAGCCATAAGTCGTCGAATATCTGGTACAACGAAAACACCTTTAACTTTACCTCCGATAGACCTGGAAACTTTGATACTAAGTATTTGAAGAAATTTCCATCTCTTGGAAGTGACTTTACAAATTACTTCATCAATCCCAGCTTTATGTGAAGCGGTGGTAGAAGAACTTTATGACGAGGTACCAAAGTTTCATGCAGGACGTTCTTTTCGCCAACCTTAAGCTCCCTTGCTGGCCAACACTTTTTGGTCCAGTGATTTGCTCGGTCTCTACTATCCCATAGACACAAAAAGCAAGGGAATTTGGAAATCAAAATAAAATTGTAACTTTTTATTTATTTATGACTTCAAACTAGCCCAAAGAGCCCTTTTCTATAATAAAGCTTCGCGTTTTGTTAGATAATCTGACGGTCTGGAATTTTTTGAGTATTTTTTTTGTATTCAGAATACCTAAATACATATAAATTAGTTGAAAACATCCAGACAGCTTTTTTGTTGCGGACCTGTGTAATTAATGATCAACGTATTTTAACTTCACTTCAATTCAAATTGTAGGAAATATATACCTTAAAGTTAAAAGCTAAACAATAAACAGGTATTTCATCTAATCAGTTTTTAATAACACAATGTAGGTTAATATTATTATAATACATAAAAGTATTAAATGTATGCAAAATGTTATTAATCATAAATTAGCTAATAAATAACACAAATTATTTATTGTTTATAATATTTCCTGGATTCAACAATTTTATACAAGTTATTATTCACTAACATTCACGGTTGACCTTGCACTAGTGAATTTGGCTGATCACTGCGAGCTCATCGACCTCTTTCTCAAAAACTGTTGGGTTCATGAAAAAAAAATTAAACATTATGCATCACAAATTATATGTTCTACAATTTTATGATATCATCGGAGCTATAGAAACCGAGATAATTACAAAAAATTGATTTTTGTGACCTTTGACTTTGAATAACTTACGACCGGATACCGAGAATTTATGAAACTTTTAAAATTGGGGAGATATATACTAGTTAACGCTTAGTATCTCTCATTTCGACGTTGACCCTTTTTCTGCTTAAGTGACTGGACTATACTAGTCAAAGATTATACAACGGAAACGATATCGAGCGGAGTTTACTAATGACATATCGTTTGTGTCAGTGTCAGCGGCGGAACGCAAGCTGGTGTGGTGCCGGCAGTTCCCGACGTGTCGCTACGGCTCGGCCTGCGCCTTCGCGCACCCGCGCTGCAAGTTCCTCGCCGCCTGCACGCGCCGCAACTGCGTCTACTCGCACTCGCCCTCCGCCCCGGCGCTGCCGCCCTCGGCGCCCCTCTCGTCTCTCACGCCCTTCGCCCCGCACGCCCCGCACGCCCCGCACGCCCCGCACGCTATGGTGCCCAGCGTGCCTATTATCGGTTAGTATTCGCTATTTCAATTTTAATGTTATGGAATAACTCTCCGTATGGTGACGGATTAAGAATACTATGTGTGCCTACCCCTATTTATCCAAGACGACGTCACTGCAAAGAGAATGCAAACCTGAAAAAAAAAGCTTTTACTGGCCCTTCTGACCAACATGGTATAGTAGACCAAAACCTCTTTAAAAAGGAGAAGATTATGTCCAACATTGAACTGTTAAAAGCTACGTCTTAATAAAATCACGTTGAAGAGTGAAGACGCGCGTACGTATAACCATTTAATAGTTAAAATTCGCACTGAATAGGTTATACGCCATTACCTAACCCTATCAGGAATACAGGCGTGAGTTTACGATGAAACGAATTGAAAATACATTTTTTTTAATTTTAACTTTACGGTTGTAAATCTAAGCGTACATTATTTCTTATATGCACGAAGTTTTAGTAGTTGTCCAGTGTCAAGGAGTGTGGTTCATCCACTCATAGACATAGACCAATAAATGTCACTACCATATTAATTTCTTGCATATATTTTTCATTGAATAATGCGAAATGCGACTCCTTATTAATTAGAACCATTGCCTTTATATACTTCGTCACAATATAAATTTTCTAAAGTCTTTTGTTTATCGTATTACAGCATCTCACGTAGTGCCAGCAGCGAACTACAAGTCAATATCAACAGTGGTACCAAATATGTGCAAGTTCTATCCGAATTGCGTGAACCCAGCATGTCACTTCTACCACCCGAAGCCTTGTCGTTACGGCAACAATTGCGCCAACAAACTAGAATGTAACTTCTATCACGCGGATGTACCGCCGAAGTGGTGATACAATGTTCAGTTATAAATATAATATAGAGAACATTACAAATTTTCTTTTATTGATATATGCATATTACTGCCTTTGTGGCGCGACGGTACTGAATGCGACTGCTGTGCTTGAGGTCTCCAGTTCGATTCCCAGGTCGTACCAAATGTTTTTATGATCTGCAAATATTTGTTTCGAAGTTTGGGTGTTTTCTATGTATAATATGTACGTATTTACAAAAAAAGTATATAAGTATTCTATCAAACAGTTTAGTCATCATAGCACAAGTTCTGCTTAATTTGAAACTAGATGACGTTGTGTGTCAAATGTCCGAAAATATCCGAAAATACTCTGTGTTTGTGGCTGTTAGCTAGCTTAGCAAAGAATTTTAACACATCAAACTGGAATTATCCATTTTCTTTATGTATGTACCTTACTTACTTTTTATGATATTACTTTCAGAATTTGTTCCTTTGTGCTAACTAACTTGTGAAAAAGTATCAGAGTTCAATGCGCACGCAAACATCATGATTAATCGAAATAAGCTGTATTCATTCCTAAACAAAACCTTCCTTAGTAGTGGCAGTTTTTTTTGACATTGAAATGGAAGCACATTATTCCAAGAAAAAAAATCCAAATAGGTTTATAAATGATGTGCTTTGAGGTATCAAACAAAAAAAAATATAAGGACCATCCCTTTTTTAAGTCTGTTATAAACTAAACAGACGATGAGCACCTTTGTGAATCCGACAACATTTTCTACGAATGTTAAACATCATTTTATTTTGAAGTATCATATTAAACGTTATGCTAATTCATGTACTTATTAAAAGATATACAAATATTAAAAAATACATAACAATTTATATTTCAACGCTCATTGATCACAACTTCTACTTTTTCAAGATTCGAATAATAAAACAAAATCCTGAAATAATTAGTTTAATTATTCTGTACTTGAAATATTAATTGATCTTATAAATAACTATTATATGTAATAAACTTCCTAGACAAAATGATTTATGATTTCTCTACGACCTCGTCTTACTAAAAGAATATTATACATATTTTAACGTAAAGTGTACAATTATTTACATACATTTACACTTATTTTAATATTTAAGTGTTTAATAGCATCATGTAGTCATGGTACCAGAAATCAAACTGTTCGCTAGTTATTCCCTGACCTGCAGTAGACCTGATTTTGATGATACCAAAACAAAATTATATTTAAAAACTTATGGAAATGAAATCGTTAACAAAATAAAGTTACTTAGAATTTTGCCAGTTTACATTGTAAGTGCCAAAACTTCTCAATTTCATTATGACATGTTATTTTTATCATATCACCAACCGATAACCTCCACTGAATTTGCTTCATAGAGTATCATAATTTAACATGGTGTTTACGGTATTAATTTTTATTCGGGAACTACCAAATTGATTTTACTGTAGTTGATGGAAAGCATGAATAGAATCCAGTGGTGGTCGCCATGCTCATTGTGAATGCAGATAATTTGGTAAGGCGACCTATTCAAATGCTTCTTCATGCCCTACTTAAGGAACCCGAGGTCATAGTGAAAAGGAAAAACGTGCAACGATAGCGAGTTCCAGGTTTTAACTAATTTGCATAGGAAAGAAGAGCCGGACCGTTTAGTTCGGGAGTATATGTCTACCATTCTAAAGTGGTGAATTCCAAGGCCAGCAAATGTTATCCTCTAGAGATGCGACCAGTTGGAAGAGCTCGTCAGGAAGCTCACCATGATAAAGACGATAGAGAATTGCTATAGAAGCGACATCTCTTCGCAACTACAGAGGCTCGAGTGATTCAGTGGCTTTGGGACTGTTGATAAGGTGGATTGCTCGCCACTGCAACCGATCTAGAACGTCAAGAAAATACTGCGTGGATCCATCGCAAAGGTGGGAACAGTACTCCACGTAGGAGTGAACCTAAGTTTTATAAAGAACATACAGATGCTCAGGCAAGAAGAACGGTCTCATCGTGTTCAGTTTTCACGAGGTTGCCTTAGTGACGATTGCAGAATAGTCTCGTGGGTTGAGATCCCTGCAAATATTTATACCCTGGATACTAAATTTATCCTGCAGTAGCAGCTGAGTGTTCTGAAAAGCAAGGAGGGGCAAAGCAAGAAATGGAGACTTTACACAGCTGTTTTCTTGGTGTTGAACTCAACTTAATTCTCAATGACCCCATTGAGAAATGCGTTCTAGAAAACATTTCATTAAAGTTGTTTAATTTTTCGACAATATAACACTATTGATTAGTATTGTTATCTATATAGTTGATTATCTAAATTCAAATCTCTTTTTCTAAAGTAACCAGAAAGCAAAGATGTATCATATGAAGTTTATGGAATTAACTAATAAAATCACACTATTTCTGTTTCGGTCACATTCAAACACTTTGTCAAGCTCGTAGGCTTGTTACATAGATATGTAATAGGTACATGATGAATGATTTTTTTTATGCGACCATCTATTTATGTGGTCCTTTCGGTAGGTACGTAGTACCTAGTAGTCCAGTAAATATAACTATATAAATATAGTTTAGCCCACTTAGAAACTTTACTTACTAAAAACAGTTACCTTTTTCTGTAGGCTGGTATTGCTATGTAGCTACTTAATACTGTAGTTAACTTTGTTTTTAAATTAGGCATATGAATTCATAAGAGAGTGTTCTCAAATTTAAAAAGATTACGAGACGTCGCGCGTAGGCTAATAAGGTACCATTAGAATATAATAGGAGGGAGATCAAATTCCCAGCAAGGTTGAGTGTTCGAGATCAATTGGCTACAATTGAGCACTGACAATTTTGGAGGGATTTCCTTATTACAACGCTGGTCACCTTCTATTTACATTTAATAACACAATATAAGTAAGTATCTACCTACACTACTAAACTTGATTACACTTCTTAATACTGTTATGTTTTGGGTTCGTTTAATTTAAAAAATAAACCTTATGACGACTTAAAGAGACTTTTACAACAAACACGTGTAGAACAATAAATAATACAGAACAATCGTCCTTAATGGTCACCAAGGTCGCTGAGTTAATCTCTTGGATCACTACCATATTTATCCTACTGTAACTACTGGCACCTGCTTTTATTACGCGCTACAGGTCCTTTCCGGTTCATTCCCGAAAGTTCCAATTGCTCACATTCGGACAAGAGAGTTATCGAGAAACGCTTTCAAATGTAAGCAAGCCTAGGCTTCAAAGTTTATTTTTCTATGCTGGTGCTCTGGTGGCGGATTAGTTGCTGTGCTCGGTGACTTTTTTTTATTTATTTATTTATTTATATACAAGAGATACAATAGTTCTTACAGCATTGATACAATCATAATCTCATTCGAGATTTACCGTGCATCAAGGTCATCGAGTCATAATAAACAAATTACAAACCATATCCTACTACGGTAATATTATCTATATGTACAATGTGGGTAGTTGCCAACACATTTATGTCGATTGTATGGGCGCAGACAACGCCCGCTGTCCACACGAATCACTTTTTCAAAAATATTACAATTCAGGCATGAATGAACACAAAAATACTGTGATACAGGCTATTGCTCCGTTTCAACAAGTTTGTATAGTTATGTTATAGTTTATTTTTTATTGTGTATCGTTTTTAAATTATTTGTTTATATAGGATAATTTGTTGCGGCCTGGTCACAAAATTGCGGTCAGGTCGCAACAAATTATGATCACCGGACTGATAGGTGGGGAAGCCATTGTGGTCTCCCCAGGATAGCGTCTGACTAGGCGCGGCGTTGATTCTGGAGGGTAACTGAAGTAATATGGTCCGGGTCCCCGTCGGAAAAGGATGTCTCAGACCGGCCGCCGGGGTGCTTTTTAGTTGAAACACCACATACTCCTGGTTCTGCGTCCCCGAGGAGCCGGACATCCGGAGGAATTTTCCATACCGACAACAAAAAAAAGGGCCTCTAAAAGCGCTTGGGCTAGTGCGCTGCATATTTTTGCAAAGAAAAATGGCAAGATTAGACCGTATGGCGACTACGTCATTTAACCAGTGTTACATAGCCTGTCGGATACCCCTTTTCAAGATTACAGGCATACTTATGTTTTGGCTAATAAAAAGATCTTTTCTCAATTAGATACATATTAACCGCGCCTATAGACGTTTGGCCTGTTTGAATTTTCTCGTATAACCTTTGGATTGGAAAATGCAGCACAGACATTCCAACGCGTCATGAATAAAATAGTATTACAAGGTTTGGATTGTCTATTTAATTGCTTTAGTGAGGTCATCATTGTCAGTATAAATTCAACTCTGATAAATTAGCTACTGTGTTGTGGGGTTTTCTCGGAGCAAAGGTAGCGGGGTGAGCAACGCTCAATTGATTTTTAGAAAAATGTTACGTTTCCCCGATGAATTTTATGAACGATCAGATAACAGAGATATTAATGATCCCTATAACTTGGTTAAGAATATTCGTGAAAATTAAAGTTGTTTTAAAGAAATATTTATTTATTTTCATTTAGAAAACTCTGATTGTATCGTAAGCTTACTTGATACCGTGGAGTAGGTAGGTACTTAACTGATTAGCCTTCTTGTAGACCGACATTTATAAAGTGTTGTTGCTATTTAAATGCATATAAATATTTGGAAGGATGGTACACGATGATTGAAACAGGTTAATCTCCGACACCTCGACTTCACTCGAACAGTCCAAAACCACTAGGACGGTTCGCCTTACTATACAGTAAGGCGAACCGTCCTAGTGGCTGCAATCAATTGACACATGAGTCAAAAATTGCGCCATAGTAATGTCACACAAAGAAATCATCTTTTTATAAACACGCGGGCCACGTGTGGATCTAAAATTTTTAAAATTCAATTATCAGATTGTGAAGTTCGTATCTCAAGTGATTGTGGCGATTCCACATTATAGCATAAAACGAAAAATATATAACGACGCCATCTTGCGAAGATACATCAAACTACGAAGTATGAACGAAACGTATGAATGTAATGAACTACAATGCAACTACTAATCCTGTATCGCGATATAGAGATTCGCGGGGCAATTAGCATATATACAACATTCCAACATCAACCGTCGGGCCGTGGCCCGCCAGGCATGATCACCTCGCCTGGTCGGAGGATACTCCCTTTGTGTCGGAGGGATATGATACCCGTCCCTCCACAGTGGTAACCCCGACGTGATTGGAAGATTAAAATGAAAATTAATGATAAAAACAAGTAATATTTCTGCTTACGTCAGATTAATTGTTATCAAGGAATATAATATTCAAGTTATACAGTTGCTTGAAGCGCAACACAATTTGTATCGTCAGCAGTAGGTACACAGAAGTGGTCGGGTAACTCGAAGACTAGTACAGTTTGAAATTTAAATATTTCCACACCTTACAATTAATACAAGGTAGAGTGGTAACGTTATATTATGGTTTAGCTAGAAATAATATGGCAATGAAAAGAAGGACTTCTTTCTAAATAATTGTAAAAATAAGAATGAGTACTTATCAGATAACGAAAAAATATTATACCCTGTGCAATAGGCTACTATAAATTGTTTAAGTATTATACTCGTATGAGCGATTTGTGATTTTATTTAATACATAAACAGTTACATTAATACGGTTTTTAAATGATAACTAAAAGTCAGATGACATGAACGTATTTGTGTGTGAAAGTATTATTTTTATGGTAACGTAGGTACATAAGTTACAGATGAAATGCATTAATACCTCTCTACATAGGTATTAATGACATACATATATGTAGCTACATAGGATGTAATGTAGACTGAGTTAGTAAGTATATAAAAAAATTTTTTTGGTAAACTATTCATGTGCAATTCGACTATATGATTTTAAGTACACTGTATTTTATGCACCCTTACTTATTTTGTCTGCTTACGCTAATTGTAATTAATTTTTAATGTGTTCAGAGCAGCGATTATCAAAGTTTTCGACTCTAGTCCTGACTAAAACCCTCCATTCCGATCGTTGAGCAGCCGTATATTCCCACTATGCTAGGCTCAATATTGCACTTCTTCATGAGGCGCTTAAGGACATCTTTATAAATAAGGTTGGTGAAGTAAATCAAAAAATAAATTCATTGGGAATCATTTGGATTGTGCTGGTTGTTTTTCTAATAGTCGTGATTATTTACGGTACTACACAGCATTGTTACTGTCATACTGAAAATTTAAATTTCGTAGACAAATTTCTATAAGCAATTTAGGCGTGTTGAACCCACCAGTGGTAAGAGTGCAGACGATACGGCAGCAGCCAGCCAGCAACAGGTGTCCCTGTTTCTACATATATATATATATAAACGCCAGAAAGAATATGGAAGGAGCGCATTAGATATAATATGTGGAGAAGTTATTTATAGTTTTAGAGTCGGTGGATAAACATTCTAGGTATAAAGTTTAAAACGTAGTATCTATTGTACTTCATTTAAATTTAGTAAAAATTATGTATAATATTAAAACTTATAATTATCATTGTCCGTTACATTCAAGAATAGATGTGAATAATGTAACTTATTTTTGAACTGACTTTAACTTTGTTGATAATTTTGATTGTTTCAAAACTTTAAATTAATTTTATTTTAAATATTTCCATTGTATAACTTATTTAAGTTCGGTTTTCAAGTTGTTTGTAATATTTTTTTTGAGAGGAGGGAACAGTGTAGACACCCACACATCTTCTATATATTAATACGTGAAGCAAAAACTTTGGACCCCTCTATACGAAAATTGCACGGGCGGAAGAGTATGGAATTTGGTACACTTATAGTTTATATGTCGGAGAAGTGCAGAACGCTAATATATTTCAATAATAATGCTTGTAAAGTACATTTAATCAATAAATAAAACATTACACACACAACCATGCATTTGACACACACAAATAAGCATATGTTACACGCATACACACTCTGTGGTCAAATTGTTTCTTTTGTTTATCATTTTATCTATAGGCATAGAGTACTTACATAGACATAGATTACTCTTTTACATATTGACCGTGGTATTACTGAATGTCGAACAGAAAAGTTTTATTTGCCCCATTTAATGTAAAAAAAAACCACGTAAAATACCGCTCGCTTATACAAATTTATATAATGTAAGTTGTGTTTAATTATGGTCGAATTTCGACCAGTAGGCGACCACTAGTATATGTAACTATGTACTGCACGTGCAAAGGCGTGTAAGTGTAGTGTCATCTTCAAAATTAATTGCCTTGTAAAAGTATATACGTTTAGAATCAGTCCGGTCTGTATGTTCACGTAGTAACACGCAAAGGAAAATGGCAGCTCCTGTACCGCTAGCAATGTATTATGGATGGTTGCGAGATTTATACTGTATATAAAGTAAATCATCCATTTTTCATATAATTATCAAATTTTTAGAATTTTGCAATCAATAACACAGATACTACAAATTTTATAAATTTGTCATGCTTAAACTCTGCTTAGTTAGGTTCTAGATGGCAATGTGTAGAGAAAGTGATAATATGTTTAAATGTATTGGTATGAAAGAGCATACTAAGCAGTCAATAACAAACATTTTTTTATTCCTAATGTTAACAGGACAGGTTATGTGAATTAATAAAGGATTATGTAAAAAGCATCAGTAGCGTTCATATGGCAACACTGTTTTGACGACGCCGAGACGCACAATAACATCATATTGGTTAATCTGAGGCGGAGAGGAAACAAGTAGTCTTCTTCTTGTCACTCATAACAGTTTTAATTTTTTTTTTATTTGTTGAGGTAAATAAACAATGATACAATATATATTATAAAATAGTTGATATAATGAATATAGCAATTGTGACACCATTGGCATTTACCACATATTAACAAAAACTATTGACTGGCTGAAAGTTTCGGTTTCGCCAGTTTCGGCCAATAAATATTGTTTCGGCTGAGTTTCAACAAAATACTCACTTTTACAACAGAAATTTTAAATATGTTTAAGTAGGATTTACCTAATTAAGCGGTACAATGGACAGCGTCTACCAGCATTACTTCGACATCTAGTTGATGCAGAAAATTTTTGTGCGTTACGGTTATGACTTCCAGCGGATACTCTGTAACATAGTGTACTCGTGAGTGGAATACAATCAAAATGAATGTGTCAAAGATATATAATAATATTGCTTGTAAATATAGGCGTCTCTGTTCGAATGTTACACAATTTTATTATAATAGTAGGTTTTTATATGAACCTTTATTTTGACAACACTTATATGGTCCACAGTGCAAGATTCTTTTCTAAATAATTTTTAGGGTTTTGATATGTTTGTCATACAATGAGTTCCAAATGGGTATTGAATGCTCAAGCTGCGAACGGACCAAAGAGTTTTTTAGGTAGAGGTAAGTAGAGATGTGGGTAAAATTAGTGCTGGAGCGGACAACAAATCCTTGTAAAATTAGTATCGATATATACTCGTATATCCAAGTGCAGTTTATTGTCTAAAGTTACTCTCAAGTCTCTGATTATTTTGACTCTTTTAAAGTTGATTCTGGGTATTTTATAAATGAAGTTGGAGTTCCTTTCCTTTTTTGTAAAGGTCATAGACTTAAATTTATTAATACTAAGCTCTAATTTATTTCTCATATAGTTGTCTGAAAATCGATCAAGATCTTGTTGTAATTTGTAGTGATCCTCTTTCTCAATTTTATAATAAATTTTATTTCAAAATTAATAAGTTTTAAATAACTATTATATATTTAGACTACTTTTTAGTAAATATACTTATGAACCAATCGTTTACAAGTCTTTGAAAAGATGAATAGAATCGATATAAAACGGAAGTTCACTAACCGAATTTACATAAATAATACCCAAACCGGCTGCTACGCTCTATAGCAAGCAGAGCAGCTATAGAGCGTAGCAGCCGGTTGTACACTGCAGCATACAGTGGACTACCTGAATTACTGAATTACTGAATTATTCACCTTTTTTTTTAACGTGTGGAAACCCCCTCGGGCCGTCACCCCACCGGGGTTTACGGCGGGGTGGTGTGTCGGAATCGGACCGACTAAAACCACACGGTGTGCCACTCTGCGCCTGACATAGGAGGGATCCGGGGACAGCTGTTATTACGACATCCAGATCCCTCCTAGCGCGTGCTCACTGAAGCGGGCACCATCTGCGTATAAACTCTCTATTTAGACGACGTACGGCACACGCGGATGTCGCCTCCTCGCGGCTGGCATATAGCGGATAGAGCGGAAAACCCATCCCGTCCAGCCGCGGCCATAGTCAAGGCGGCATGAAGCGCTGGTACGCGCGTCTCTGCCGCTCGGTTCACCGGCGGCGAATTGGGTCCGAGTGAAGGTCGTTCTCCTGTGCGCTCTCCGCCGCCTCCTTCTGCGAAATTACGTCTTCGCAGAAGGTTGCAACCGCGGTAAAATAACTGTCGCTACCGACCATGGAGCGTATGACGGCCGGCAACGAGAGATCTTCTCCAACAACTGCAGTAAGGACCCCACGCTGCGCCGCCCAGGCGGAACAAACCGCTAGCGTGTGCTGAGCCGAGTCCTCACTGCAGTCGCAGTGGTGACAGGCGGGACTCAATTCCCTCCTGGCGACCGAGTGCAGATATTTCCCGAAACAACCGTGCCCGGAAAGGATCTGCGTCAGTCGGATGGAAAGGGTCCCGTGCTGTCGCCCTGCCCACTCGGAGATGACCGGCTGGTGAGCCTCCACGGTGGCAAAGCCAGCACATGGAGCCTCCAGCCGGGACGACCAACGAGTCATCGTGGCTTGACGAGCGGCCTCTCGCCAATCGTGTATATCTTCGGGCGGGGGTCCTATGCCGCTACCCGCCCGGAAGTCAGCCGTGCGCAGATAAACTTCGGCGAGCACTTCCGCCTCCAAATCCCACGGGGAAGTTCCGGCCAAGGCGCACGCCGCCTCCGTCGATACAGTGCGGTAACCGCGAATGGCTCTAACCGCCAATATCCTCTGAGGGCGCCAGAGACGAGCTCTATTCTGGGCGGTCAGAGCCGCCGCCCACACCAGTGCCATTGCCCGAACAACCCCCGGGTATAGCCGTCTCGTCACAACGCTGGCTCTACCCAAATTGGGCAAAAGCCGCCCAAGGGCAGAAGCAGCGGCGACCAGCTTTGGAGAAAGCTGTCAGAAGTGCTCGTCGAAGAGCCACCTTCCGTCGAGGGTCAGGCCCACATACTTCATCTGAGCCTGAACCGGTACGAGGACCGAATGTAGGACCACAATGGAGGCCCCGGAGGGTGGACCATGACGGGGTCCATGGAACAAAAGGGCCTCCGCCTTGTCTAGGGTCACCCGTAAACCCAGCGCCTCAATACGCCCGACCACCAGAGAGACACCCATGGTAGCCAGGCGCGCTGCTTCTTGAAAGTTCATCCCCCGGGCTGTGACCAATGTGTTATCCGCGTAACAAATTACGCCCAGCCCGGGGGGAAAAAGACGACCTCCCCGTGGTAGTGGAGTGCTTCTCTGATGCAGCTAAATGGCAGACTATAGCGTTGACTGTAACGCATTCAGCGTTGGCGATGTCCAACGACACCGCCAACAACACGCCGCCACAGCTCACCGCCTCTTTGGTCACGGCCCTCAGGCGCAATACAGCATCGACTGTCGAACGCCCGGCTCGAAACCCATATTGGGCATCCGACAGATCGGAGCACACCTTGCAGAGGTGCCGGACGATGCGGGCAGAGAGTATCCGCTCAAACAATTTACCCGCCTCGTCCAGCAACGCGATGGGCCTATAGGCCGCAACCGAATCGGCAGGCCGTCCTGGCTTCTGTAGTAGGACCAGCTTCCCGCTCTTCCAGGCCTCAGGAAAGCGCCCGGACGCCAAGCTGGCGTCTAGGACTTGCCCGAGGCGATCCTACATGTGGTCGAGGGTTCGCACCAACACTCGGGCAGGTATCCCATCTGGCCCAGGGGCGGTGTTCTTACAGCGAATCCGTAGAACGACCGCCCCTATCTCCGATTCCCTGACGAGCGGAACATTATCGCGCCACACAATAAGGGCGACCCCAGGGGTCACGATCGAGACTCTCCAACATCCTTTCTTTTCACTTCTTTGGCGCGGCTAATAGCCAGCTTCAGAGTTTGCCGCGCCTCTCGGACTGAATTATTCACCATAGGTCAAACGTAAGCAAATCTATCTATATTCGACCCTATGTGCTACCACACCATATTATTACTTCCTTTCTCGAATCTTCTTGACAATTTGTTACAATACAAGAGTATGTTTCTACCAGGTATATTTTAGTTTCTGTTCTTAGAAAAGGAAGTTCTCAATTTGTCTTATGAATATTTTTGTGTAACTGCAATAATTTTATATTTTTTATATTAGATATGGAATAAATATGTCCGTACAATAATCAGACCCTTAGAATATCATAGATATATATGTATATATGTCTATATGTTTTATGTCTGTGTGTGTATATGCACAATACATTTAACTATATAAGTGCAATATCCATATTAATTTTAGGCATGACGATGCTCTTATATTTCTCTGCTATCCTCTACTAACTCAGGATTTGCTGGAGGAAAACCCAGTTTTGGGTTAAGCTCACCTTTGTACATGATATTTCCTTGTACATTATATATTTGTGTGTTAAGTGTTTACAATAAAGAATAGATACAATATAAATAGAAATACCGTAACTGTATCTGTATGCCTTACCAAAATTCTTATATATACCTCCTGTACTGTACACTTGGATTCTATTCATGCTTTCCATCAGCCAAAGTAGAGTTACTTTGGCAGACTCTTAAAATAAAAAGTTAAAAGAAAAATAAAGAATTACATTGCCGAAAAGGGGTAAAATATGTACCATAAAAGAAATAAGTCAAACATCTTTTGCTAAGTTTCAACTTATGATAAAGTGTAGACGCCAGCTAGGAAGACCCTTAAAGTTCAGAATGGTTATCATTTATGTACTACTGAACTATAGATTTAATAGTGAGGTACGAATAGCCTAATTGAGAAAAGCTTGCACACATTTTTTTTGCACACATCAAATCCTCATAATAGCATAATAAACAATAAGCATCACAAACACAATTTATTTATTTTTTTTAAATTATTGCTTTTCACGGCATGTAACTAAGTATACAAATCATAAATAACGACTGTAATAAACGTCTAAGTGTTTGGTAATATGTAGATAAATAGTGAACAACACTTTCAATGTAATGTTAGCTAATGCTTGGAATCCAAAGCAGACGTGCATAATTGCATACCTCTATAATTTACTTGTAAAATTCATTTAACCCAATAAATCTTTCATACTACGGTATCCTGTGTCCATGAATCGTTTATTTTTGTATAGATAGACATCCGTATCAAAAGACCTTTTCAATCACTGTCACATTAAAATTTTATTCAGGAAAAGGTTTTTTTGTTGCCACATTATTGAAGATATTTATTATCATCCTAAAATCAAAAGACTTAAACGACAGAGTTATATCGTGGGCCACCGTTTTTACTCTGGATGTGGTTGGGCCTAAATATATTTAGCAATTTAAAATACTTAGATAAGTATCTAGTGGAACAAATTACTTTGTAATTAATTATACTCTCCATTTTGTCCTACGTCTAGGAGAAATGTTACCTAAGAAGAAACATTTTCGTACTTAATATTGATGTTAATATTTCAGTATCAATATCGAGTCTTTGAACAAAAGTCCATTCCTTTTAAGGCCATTCCAGCAACGAAACTGGTCACATCTCCCAGGTCTTCTGAAGTTTTACTGCTTCTTGCTACTGATCTATATCTGTGTTGTATGACTACTATAATTAACTTTATTCTTCATTTTCTGATTTTCAACTGTAAAGATTTTTTTTCTTGAAAGTAAAGAAAAAGAGAGAGATGAAAAAAAAATTTTTGAATAATAGTTTTGAATTGTTAGTCTTCAGTAACCCTCTTATAATAGAATTAGACTTCATCAAATTTTTAAGATATTAAGGCCTACATAGCTGACTTAGAATAACTCGATAATGGATGACATTAAAAGATTTCTCAAAAAAGTATACGCATTGTTGTCGATAAGTTAGGTTATTAAGTATCTCAGTAATATTAAGATTTAATGTTCTTTTACCCAAAATTAAAAAAAAGAATCAGAAAAGAAACGTTTCAAAATAAACAAACAAATAAATCACGTTTCTTTGCGACTGTTCGATACCCAAGAGCAATGTAATAGGGACGTCATGTAATAAAATAGACAGGCGAATGTTTCCGGCGTAACCTAATCATCCTGGTATCATTCCTGCGCTAGTGTTACAGTTGAAAGGAGACTGGTGGCAATTGGTGACAGAACCAAGTAGGCACACGCTTTGCAAAACTGTTGAAGAAATTTTTTTAAGTATTTCCTAAACCTGAGATTATTTAGAGGTAAGTTTTTGGCAAAAGTTATTTTTTAGATTTCTTTTTTACTCTCTTAAATAAAGTATAATATGGTGTTTAAATTGATTACAAAACAAAATAAATAATTATTGTCGAGGCTAGATGTTATCGATATTTAGAAACACGACATTATTTTGCAGAACTAGAATACCCAAAACCCTAAAAAACTTGATGCTAAGCAGGTGCAGGCTTGCCTCATTCTAGAATACTTCAAAGTAATAGGCAAACCAAGACCTTATTACCAACTTATCTAAACATAACTGAAGTTTGGTATTGGTTATGTCTGATGTAGGTTTATTCTTTATTTACATAACTATTATGAACTTTGTCGAATTCAGCATTTTATCTTTGCACCTACCGCATCATATTTCTACATTAATGAAGGTTGACTAGAAGAAAATGTCTCATGGCATCAAGTCCGCCTTTGCACGACATATACAATTAGTCTTAAATAAATAAATAGGATTTTTCAAAGATTAATATAGAAGAATAATTAATCATTTGATACGAGCAGTGAATTTTGAATTGTGATAACATCACAATCTCCATGCCATACCATCACTAGTCAAACTTTCCATTCTTTATCAACATATAAAACAACTATATTGAATAAAACATACTGACATAAAAGTAAAAAGTAAATCGTTTAGATAAGTAAGTAGTAAATAATTTGTAGATGGGGTGAATGCGAATGGTGAATGAAAGTGAAAGTCTATACGTTGCAAAAGAAAAGCTATGAATTTAATATTTTTTTGCAGCATCTTACTAATACAGCAATTTTTTTTCTATGCCGGTACATTTCTTAATAAATCCTTTTTTAGAAAATCTACATTACTGTGGCATATATATAAGGTACATTTTTTATGTCGATTTAAAAATAATTACGAGTAATAAAATACTACACTAAAATCAATTAAAACATCAAGTGAAAAGTCTTCATCTATCATGCTTCTATGCTAACGACTAGACTTTCCTTAGATATTAACAGGCTAAAATGCTAAAAGTTTACCTTAACAATCCGTTTACCTGGCTTTTAAATTCTGTTCTGTTCTGTTTGTAAAATCGAGACATTGCAGCAATTAGACAAGAATAAGAAATTTAAATAAGTATAGTTCACGTAACTATTTACAACGGAAATTAACTATGAAAATAGTTTGGCATCTAGCAATATTGGCCAATTCTTATGACCATGAACTGAAAAACTTGTTATCACTGACACACTTGTTATTTTATATAACTTATTATTACTCACAGTGAGCTGCAAACCATTTGCGGCAAAGGGATCTCTGCGAAGTTTACATAACTGCCCTCCCACAAATACTAAAATTGCTCTAGTACAATCTCTCCTTCTACCCATCCTTAACAATGGTAATTTCAACTACCAACATCTCACCGAAGACAAACTAAATAAACTTGAGCGGCTCCAAAACCTCTGCATTAGATTCATATTTGGATTACGCAAATATGATTATATCTCAGTATATCATTCTAAACTGAAATTCGTGTTCTTTCTCTGTTATACAATATTCTGTGTAACCTAACATATCCTCTTATCTTAAAGAACCCTTTTCAGTATGCAAAACACTAATTGCAGTGATCTGAGTTCATCAAAGACTTTAAAACACAAAATACCAAAACATACCACAAAATTTGGAGAAAAGGTGAAAGATTGTTATTTGTTTTTATAAATACTCGACACAATCATACTATACATTTAGTTTGTATGTGTATATATGTTTAAGATGTATAGAATTGAATGATCATTATAGAAATTCTAAATTAGCTGAACAACACACTACCAAAAGTATAATATAACTATGATTCAGGCAGTGACAGTAGTGTCTGAGATAAACTCAACCTGGGACTCCTATGTAATTTTTTTTATTTTGATTCTTTTTTAAGTTTTGAGTAGATTTTGGATTTGTGTGCAACAAACTATCCAAATTTGCAAAAACTTGATATCCGTAAGACATCACCGTGAGCAATAGGACTGCCGATTGTTACGTTTGCATAATTTGTAACTCATTTTTATTTTGTTCCTACTGGTATGTGACAATAAAGATAAATAAATACAAAAAAAATATACAGTATCTACTCTGATATTAAATGTCTCGAGAAGAATTGAGCAATCTAAAACTCCGTTAATTATTTTTAGTAAAGCTTCAATAAAAATTAAAATTAAATTAAACCTTTTACATCTTGTTATATATCAGTAATCAATACACTTACACTTATACTGCAAATATCTCACAAACTTTCTCCGAACGGACTCAATAAGGTCTACGATACTACGCACTTGCGCACAATACAGCACCCTAACAGATTTAATATTCTTAAAATTTGAAGTTGATCTAATATTAAAGTCTAAGGGTTTATTGGCTTTTTACACGATGAAGTCAATATGTTTATCGTATATCAGATATATGAGATTGTTTTTATATGTAAAATTAACTCCAAACTACTTGGGCACATTCAGGTCTAATTTGTTACTTATGCTCACAATCGTAGGGTTTGGCAGTAGTCTTAAATATTTTTGTATTATATCATCTACATAAGAAATCTGTTGTGCTTAAGGCACAAGCCAAAGTCAGTAATAAAAAGAATAAAGAGCGGTGGTTCCAACAGAAAACGTTGAGCAAGTCCAGAGGAGATCGGTATCCATGCAACAGTCTAAGATCTATTTGGAATTTATGAGACAAATCATCTGAACATTTGTAAATCAGACTTGATCATACACAATTCTTTCAAATGTTTTAGCAAATATGTAGAATTTGGAAATGGGCTTAAATTTTCTTATATTCAACCACTCTCCTTTTTTATGAATAGCTGTAATAAAGGTGGATTTCCAAACGGCAGGCACCACACCCTCTTTTAAGGACCGTGGAACAATTATGTATAAAGGTAATATAAGGTTTATGGGTCATTGAATTACCTCCACTTTGGTTACATACGTATACAGTACACACTTGTAAATTAACAGTGCCTTCTTCCTCTGCTGATCATCCTATCCTCTATTTTTTATCAACGTATCGGCAGCGAAACTACTGTTCACGGCTCATTTTTGTGAGGTACTCACATAACCACGATCACGTCAATAAACAACACATTGGTCTTCGAAAAGTTCTCGGTCGGCGATCCCATCTATGAGCCAAGACTCAGTTATGGCTATTGAGAATAACGTTTCTCTTAAAAAAAAAAACACTTTTAGTACGCAGATCCCGAGCATTCTGTTAATAAACATTAAACTGTGGTAACATGGATTATGATATATTTGTCTATTGTGGGTAAGTAGGATATTAAAGCTTCTATTAATCAAGAGAACACTTTCAGTCATGCACAAAAACTTAATAATAAAAGTCATAAATTTCCACAACTGTAAGGTAGTTACAATTACTAGCAAAATATTACTATACAGAAAAAAAGTAAAATTTTAAGATTTTGAAAGTGTCAGTTAGTTAATAGTATTAGCAAATCATTACTATAAAGAAAGTAAAATACATAAATAGCTGCGGCAATCTGTTTCTGTACAATGTTTATATATGTTCTCTAAAATTAAAATACTGATCAGAAGTGTGAAAATTGCAACGGAGAAAGAACTAGTTATTTGCACATAATCCACGGAGACTTTTAGATCACATACATCCTCTTGGATGCTTTTCACGTCTTTCATCAATGCTACCAGGGGCACCATATACCACATAATGCTGTCCAGTGTTGATCGCATTTCGCTTAGTTGCTGAGATACTTGCTGATACAATAGCGTCCCCGGGGATGAGACAGGTTTACATGCAGTACATAGCCGATGGTTTCTGTGATCTCCTAACTTCCAGAAGCAAATCTCAGTAAAGTCAGCACATATGAGGTGTAACTGTCACTTACACTAGAGACATGTAGCATCGTCGGTTGCAGTTTTACCACAACGCGCATACAAGAACATTTTTTACAAAGCAACTCCGAAGTTTATGCACCCTGCGTTAACTGGTAGACTAAGGGATTAAAATTCTGACATCAGGAAGACGACTCTTTAAATTTAATGTCACTTTTTACGCGCATTTTAACTAACAATTAGTTTATAAACATCGGAATCATTCGGTCTGCCCAACAGACATCTTATTGTAACAGCTATTTTAAAAACTAAGTTTAATAAGCAGAATAAGATTAATTAAATAAAAATAAAGGATAGATCTATGTGTATTTCATATGATTAAAAGTATTTGCTGACACTTTATAATAATTTTATTGTATTGTACATATATAGACTATTTTATCAGCTTCTCACTTAAAATGCGATGGCCATAAGTGCCTCTTTTGGATATAAATATTTTCGTGGTTATAAAAATGTAAGTACCTACTTGGTTCTTTTGAGGTTAGCAGCTTGGTTGAAATAAAGCTATGACAATCACCAAATTCAATACAGAGGATATATTTTTGAATGTTGGTCATAGGGGTAAACAAACAGACTATTCACCTGCACGCGGTAGTCATAAATGCATCGCCATTTTTAAGTCCTAAACAGGGACAGAAGTGATGTGGCTCCAGTAACCTCAGTCAGTTAGCGAAAGAATTGCTTAAGGACAATTTCCTGAAGGTAATGGTATTAACTGCCTCGGTGTTTCAGTGGTAGCGTATGCGCTGTGTGCTGAGATCTTGGGTTTTATTTCCGGGTCGGACCATATGTATATGGGTGTAATTTATTTGTTTGAGTATTTTCTATGTAATTATTTAAGAAAAAGAATGTAAGTATTCTATCAGTCAATTGAGATGTCAATACAAGCTCTGCTTAGTTTGAAACTATATACTGTTATGTGTAAAATATCCGAAACATTTATAGTACTACGGTCGATCCGGTCCATTTGTGCTTATTAGTACAAATAGTTTATTATATCATCGCCCATATGTAGCCATACAATTATGGCTCTCTCACGGATAAAAACTAGTCAACTGCTGAATTTGTTTATAACAAGAAATGATGCACTGGAAGTGACAGATTATTTTATACCAACTGTAAGAAGGAGAAATCTAGTCAGTTATTAAATGTAGCAAGAAGTTATCTATCATCTGCAAAACACTACTCTAACTTTTTGTTTCTCTACCTACTAAAAAGATTTCAATACTTAATAAACGTAATTTTAGCTAATTTTTTAGCAATATTTTATACATCTTTTCGTTTGAAATCATTATTCTGAAGTGTGCAGATATATGTACATACCTCGTAATCATAATTAACTGAACGGTTCACAAAGTTGGTACTTATTTCATTTCTTTGTTTCCATGGGTTGTGTTACTCTGCGGGCGAGGTCGACCTGTTGACCTTGCTCTTGTAAACTTCTCGTTGGGTTTATACAGTCTACTTTCTAATAATTACCTAATAGATTTTTACTTCCTTTTGCAGTAGTAATTTTATTATTAATGTAGTAATTTTTCGATGCTAGAGCTTGAACCTAAGCCTAAGAACCTGCCAAAGTGACTCTACTTCGTCTGATAGAAGACTAAATAAAAGAGTTGTGGTCACCATACTCATTGAGAATGCACTATAGATACTATAAGAACATATCAATCCGGATATCTTAATACCAGCAGTTCCCGGATCCCGCCTATTTCAGACGCAGAGTAGCACACTGTGTGGTTTTAGTCCGTCCGATTCTGACACACCACCTCACTGCAAACCTACGGGAGGAAGACCCGGGAACGTTTCCACATGAAAAAAAGGAATTAATCATTTAAAATTTTATTACATAAGAAAAACTAACAGAATATTCCGTTGCCTATAGAAAAGAGAAAAGTTAAGAAAGTATAGTTATTTGGCAATTCGTATCCGCATACTTTTTTATAAATTTAATTTATATTAATTGTAGGTGTATTTATAAATAGTAAAAAGATACATCCTTAACTTAAAAGTTGTTAAAATGCTTATAATCAATGACATGGCAATTTATCATGCAACCACATAGTCGATTACATGACAAATCAGCACGTCTTTCCTACTTATGCCGTACTCAAATAAGATCCTTAATCATTGACATAGCACGAAAAAAACGTTGATGAGATTTCAAGATACTAGTGGCAAATACCTTTTTTTTTATCTGTACGGAAATTTCCACATATACCATCTAATGATGTTTATGTCGGACTCGAACTGATCAAAAACCGCACGCCGTCTCAGGTACTAGTAGCCGAGGAACCAGTTGTACCATACCTGTATGTTTCAGTGGAAAATACCTATTCAAATAGTATTGGTTTTCGTTGAAACAAGAAGTAAACAATAACAGGTGATCCGATAACCTGGCGAGGGTCGCGGGAAGCCGCTGGATGCGGATGTCACGGGACCGGCTGTTGTGGAGAATCTTGGAGGAGGCCTATGTCCAGCGGTGGACGTCTTTTGTCTGAGACGATATGATGATGATGAAACAGGACGTAGAGCAATTACAAAACTTGAATACAGTGATAATAGTTATTATTTTATTGTTATGTTATTATAATTTATATTGTACGCCTGTACTTTTTGAATGAAATTTTTACTCAATGCATTTTCTTGCCAACAAGTCACCAACCCTATTGAGCTACAGGACAACCTACATAAAGAGACCAACTTACAGAAAGTCGTAAAAGATCGAGCTGTTTCCAATTATTTTTAGTGTATTTTCCACTACAACACTTTGAAAAAAATATAGAAATTTATTTCCTTTTAGTCGATTAAATGAATATGAAATATAAATATGCTGCGAATCATATGTCAGAGCGAATCCTGCTCGTACTCAGAGGGGTTTGCTCATTTTTCGCTAGTCAAGACTTACTCCAAGCATAAATTGTATCCACTCTTAATCTATGACGTACAAATTAAGCGCAACAATAAGAAAACCATGGATACTAATTGTGGTCAACGTTACCGTGAACTACAGTGACCAGCAACTATTTATAGAAACATAAAACACCGTATCGAAATACCAAAGCGTTAAAGTTCCGGTTGCTCTACAGAAAATTAAAACAAAATTCTCATTGTTGTACATCGAATTACATGACAAAAAACGACTTTAGGGTTAAGAAAGGTCATAGAGAAGTTACTAGACTTGATTTATCCTTTACGAATTAATTTGAAATAGTTTAAAC
This sequence comes from Hypercompe scribonia, assembly GCA_949316085.1. Taxonomy (NCBI): domain Eukaryota; kingdom Metazoa; phylum Arthropoda; class Insecta; order Lepidoptera; family Erebidae; genus Hypercompe; species Hypercompe scribonia. Next base: position 7,330,924 of record OX438981.1, on the reverse strand, counting down.
CATGTGTACTCTTGACAACTTTATTTATACATATGGTTTTTACAGTTATTCATTTTCAATAAAAATATTTTAATTTAGTTATTGCTATAATGTGAATGAAATTTAATACTATAAAAGAAATGTTTTCGTAATGCTACGAAAACATCAATTGAAAATTAAATACAATGAAAAATAGTATTTATATACAATGATATCGGCAGAGTGGTGGCTTATTTCTAACTCAATGGGCATATCCTCTAACTTAACAGTGTACATATAATTTTGGTACCTTTAACTGAGATCAAACGAAACTACTTAACATTCTTGAATAAGGTTTGAAATTATTATTATAATATCGCACTATTAAACAAGCAAAGTATAACGCTTAATTATCTTCTTCTAAATCATCAATCATCACTTCAAATCTACTCTTTATCCAGCACATTATAGTTTACCGAATGCGGTTGCGTTTGGTATTTAGTTTATGTTGGGCTACCTACCTAATTATACATCATTATACATCATAATAGGTCGACATTTGTAAAGAATAGGTGATATTTGAAAATATGTAAGTATTCAAAAGTGAGTACATGTCAATTGGGCCAGGATGAATTTCTGGGATCCCAACTTCACTGAAATAGTCCAAAATTTGTTAGTACAATAAGCCGCAAAACGTTCGAGTGGCTGTAACCACACCATAAAACACAAGAAACAAGTTCCAACGTGATGACTATCACGACGAGAAACCGACGGCCTAAGGCTAAACATTAGCTACTAGTTCCTACGTGGGTCACTATCATGACACGAGATGGTGATGGTGGTGGTCCCTTATTCATTTTTTCTGAGATATCATTAACATGCCGCAGTATAAGATTTAATAATTAAGCTTTATAACAGTACCAACCATAAATGATACACTAAATATTAGCAGGTAACAAGTAGAATTGCACATACACTACAATACTAAAGTCAATGTGACGATTAAGTAAAGACATGCTTTGCACATAACGGAACATTCATTCGAGGATAGTTAACTCCTCAAGATGTCGAAATGCAGTCGACTCTCAGGTGCTGACGGCCACCAGTAAGAGACTTCCCGCACGGATAATCACGGCAAGGACTATTAAAATCCTACATTCTAAATAAATAAAAAATATGTACAAAAAAGGTTTAATTAGCGAATTACAAAAATGTTCTGCTCGTCAAGAATTCGGTAGTAGAGTAATAAATTAGAACTAATATAGTATTATTAAAATTTGTTGTGCACGGTCTGTATTATTATGAAAATGATATTAATAATCACTCCATAAAAACAAAAAATATTAATCAAGGTCCATCTAAGCCTGGTTAAATAATACTTACCTGTAGTGTATTTATTTATAATTGCCTATGTACTCAAAACTAATCTTCTTGTAGAAGAAATATTTATAAAAAAAAAGAAATTACTTAATTTACCGTTTAGTAATGCATAGACAAATCTGTTTTTCATGTTTAAACGCGTTGATAATCATAGGTATTACGGTAAAAGTAAAAATTGCTTATAAATCATGAATGCCATCTCACATCCCAAAAGCTCATTATACTCGTATTGTAATAGCGTCATAGCAAAAAACTGCCAACCGAGGTAGTTAAAAAAAAATTAAAGTTAAATTTGTATTTATAAATTAATATTTATAAGTAAACTATAACCACTTGAAAAACGGATAATGCAAAAAAACCGTACATTTACTGAGGTGCTGTTTTTTATTCTCATTAAGAACCTTTGATTGTACATAGACAAAGACTTATATTCTGGGATCCACTACTCCAAGAAATTATTAGAAAACTTTCCTTAGAATCTGTAATTTTCTTCTGGTTTAACTACAATTCGCTTGTAGAATCCTTTTGATTTCCTATCTAAAGATCAGATCTTGTCAAGAAATAACTTCACTTAAGGCGTCTTCTCACTTTAGACGCCTCGAAAATAGGTTATTGTCGTGATTTTTTTTCGAGGATTTTTGCTTAAAATTATGGGATAAAATGGATCCTATGTCATAAACACATCTTTCAAGTACATGAAAAGTTTTTATTTTTTTGAACAATTATTATAATACAACAGTAGCATCCAAAAACCCATCTAAAAATGTTATGGTCGTGGCTTGTTGATGGTATCTCCGAGACGGGTCATCTCAAACAAAAAAATAAAACTGTTTTAGATTCAATATGTCAGTGGCTATAGCGCATATCATCAGATTTTTGATATTCGCGAAAATAATAATATGGCGCACGTTTTTCGAAAAAGTAGAAAAAAACGAGATTTCCTTGCAGTTTTTTGTAAAAAAAATTCTTAAAATCGAAATTTCAAAATTCTGATGATATGCGCTATCGCCATAACTATGAAGAATATGCCATTTAAATTTCATGACAATCGACCGGATAGTTTCCGAAATTTCATCAACACAAGGCACCGAAAAATCTTGTTTTGAGATAAACGCGTTTAAAGTTTTGGTTACAGAAAAATCATGAAAAAAACCTTACCTTGGGTTAATCAGCGATGCCTGTTCTATACAATGGACCTTCTGATTTTTTAAAATTAAATTTAATTAAAATTTAATTTAAAAAAATAAAAATCGTTTTTTTTTAATTTCCAAAGTGAGAAGACGCCTTAATCAATATTAAAATAGTATTTGTAATAAGGTATAATATGTATGTAGGTATACTGTAATTTATACAGAAAATGAATATAACTTGTTAAAGCGGATTGCAAAGATAATATTCCGCATTAAACAACCAATTCTTTCTGATTCTCATACTAGCTATGTATTCATTATACTTAACAGTACAGTTATTTACTTGCTGTACTGCAGAACTACCCACTTTCCATAATAATTGCTCATTGGCAATCAATCGGCACGTCATCAAAAATCAGTCGATAATTCTAGAGAAATATTCAAGGATTACTAGAGTAGTATTTACATAACTGTTTTTGTCTGCCTCTTGCCTATACGTGCGATCAACTAATTCGGTGTAGCTGGTGCACGACCACAAAATTTAACTATCCATCGACAATTTAATCACCGGTTCACAATGTTAACTATCGTCTGATTAAGTAGCTCTTACATACAACCCTAGAGAATATGCCATGCCTGCTACATCTGCTAATCTCTGTAAATTAATTTTTTTTACTACTAACCATTAACAATTGTAAATGTAAATGTATATTCAAGGTTTTGCAAATGCGTCTCTAAGTAACAAAGATATAAATAATCGATGAAACTTGAATACAGACCTTCAATCTAGATTTCAAGACGTGACCTTTTGTGTTTTTGTTCTAGATAGATTGTAGGTAGGAGCTATAACTGGCATGATTATGATTGATATACCTAGTAAGTCTATTAGCATATTACTTTTGTAACCTATTCACTTAATTTAATTAATTAGATATTAAAAACTACAAGGATAGCTTTCACTTTTGTAGAAGACTGTTGTGAAGTTGTTTTTTTTTCACTACTGTAGAAGAGTCATGCTTTGGTGTATAATGTGGCCCAAATGAAAATAAAATTCGATGAATCGGATAGTCGGTACAATTAATATTGTACTATATTAATGTGTCTATCGTACGTGTTGTCCGTGTGGTGACGGATTAAGAATACATAGTGTTACCACCCCTATTCATCCCGTGGGTGTCGTAAGAGGCAACTAATGGAATAAAGTATACAAGACAACATCATTACAAAGAGAACGAAAACTTGAAACAAAACCTGTTTTTTTTTTCACCCCCTCGGGCCGTCACCCCACCGGGGTTTACAGCGGGGTGGTGTGTCGGAATCGGACCGACTAAAACCACACGGTGTGCCACTCTGCGCCTGAGATAGGAGGGATCCGGGAACCGCTGCTATTACGACATCCAGATCCCTCCTAGCGCCTGCCCGAAACTGCGGGCACCATCTATGGGTAAACTCTCTATTTTAGGCGACGTACGGCACACGCGGACGTCGCCTCCTCGCGGCTGGCCATTATAGCGGGTGGAGGGGAAAACCCGTCCCGTCCACCCGCGGCCACACTCAAGGCGGCATGAGGCGCTGGTACGCGCGCCTCCGCCGCCCGGTTCGCCGGCGGCAAATTGAGCCGAGTCCTCACTGCAGTCGCAGTGGTAACAGGCGGGACTCAATTCCCTCCTGGTGACCGAGTGCAGATACTTCCCGAAGCAACCATGCCCGGAAAGGACCTGCGTCAGTCGGAAGGAAAGGGTCCCGTGCTGCCGCCCTGCCCACTCGGCGATGACCGGCTGGAGAGCCTCCACGATGGCAAAGCCAGCACGTGGAGTCTCCAACCGGAACGACCAACGAGCCATCGTGGCTCGACGAGCGGCCTCACGCCACTCGCGTATCTCCTCGGGCGGGGGCCGTATGCCGCAACCGCCCGGAAGTCAGCCGTCCGCCGATAAACTTCGGCGAGCACTTCCGCCTCCAAATCCCACGGGGGAGTTCCGGCCAAGGCGCACGCCACCTCCGTCGATACGGTGCGGAAACCGCGTATGGCTCTAACCGCCAATATCCTCTGAGAGCGCCAGAGGCGAGCCCTATGCTAGGCGGTCAGAGCCGCCGCCCACACCGTTGCACCATACAGCGCCATTGACCGGACAACCCCCGTGTAAAGCCATCGCGTCGCGACGCTAGCTCCACCCAGATTGGGCAAAAGTCGCCCAAGGGCAGAAGCAACGCCGACCAGCTTTGGAGAGACTTGAAACAAACCCTTTTTTTTTTTTTTTTTTTTTTTTTTTAACGTGTGGAAACCCCCTCGGGCCGTCACCCCACCGGGGTTTACGGCGGGGTGGTGTGTCGGAATCGGACCGACTAAAACCACACGGTGTGCCACTCTGCGCCTGACATAGGAGGGATCCGGGAACAGCTGTTATTACGACATCCAGACCCCTCCTGGCGCCTGCCCGCTAGCGCGGGCACCTTCTGCGGACAACTTCTCCATTTAGGCGACGTACGGCACACGCGGACGTCACCTCCTCGCGGTTGGCCACTATAGCGGATGGAGGGGAAAACCCGTCCCGTCCACCCGCGGCCACACTCAAGGCGGCATGAGGCGCTGGTACGCGCGCCTCCGCCGCCCGATTCGCCGGTGGCGGATTGGGTCCGAGTGGAGGTCGTCCTCCCGGGCCCCCTCCGCCGTCTGCTTCCGCGAAATTACGTCTTCGCAGAAGGTTGCGACCGCGGTAAAACAACTGTCGCTACCGACCATGGAGCGTATGACGGCCGGTAGCGAGAGATCTCCTCCAATAACTGCAGTGAGGACCCCACGCTGCGCCGCCCAGGCGGAACAAACCGCTAGCGTGTGCTGAGCCGAGTCCTCACTGCAGTCGCAGTGGTGACAGGCGGGACTCAATTCCCTCCTGGCGACCGAGTGCAGATACTTCCCGAAGCAACCGTGCCCGGAAAGGATCTGCGTCAGTCGGAAGGAAAGGGTCCCGTGCTGTCGCCCCGCCCACTCGGCGATGACCGGCTGGAGAGCCTCCACGGTGGCAAAGCCAGCACGTGGAGCCTCCAGCCGGGACGACCAACGAGCCATCGTGGCTTGACGAGCGGCCTCTCGCCACTCGCGTATCTCTTCGGGCGGGGGCCGGATGCCGCTACTCACCCGGAAGTCTGCCGTTCGCCGATAAACTTCGGCGAGCACTTCCGCCTCCAAATCCCACGGGGGAGTTCCGGCTAAGGCGCACGCCGCCTCCGTCGATATAGTGCGGTAACCGCGTATAGCTCTAACCGCCAATATCCTCTGAGGACGCCAGAGGCGAGTCCTATTCTGGGCGGTCAGAGCCGCCGCCCACACTGGTGCACCATACAGCGCCATTGACCGGACAACCCCCGTGTATAGCCGTCTCGTCGCGACGCTGGCTCCACCCAAATTGGGCAAAAGTCGCCCAAGGGCAGAAGCAGCGCCGACCAGCTTTGGAGTAAGCTGTCGGAAGTGCTCGTCGAAGAGCCACCTGCCGTCAAGGATCAGGCCCAGATACTTCATCTGGGCCTGAACCGGTACGAGGACCGAATTGACTACGATGGAGGCGCCGGAGGGTGGACCACGACGGGGCCCATGAAACAAAAGGGCCTCCGTCTTGTCCAGGGCCACCCGCAAACCCAGCGCCTCAATACGCCCGACCACCAGAGAGACACCCGTGGTGGCCAGGCGCGCCGCCTCTGCAAAGTTCATTCCCCGAGCCGTGACCAATGTGTCATCTGCGTAACAAATTACGCCAAGCCCGGGGGGAAGACGACCTCGAAGGGCCCAGTCATATCCCATATTCCACAGGAGTGGTCCAAGGACAGACCCCTGTGGAACACCGCACGACATGAGCCGCCGCCTCAGAACACCGTCTCGGTCCTCGTACATGACGGTACGCTCCTGTAGATAGTCTGCCACAAGCCGCCTCAGGTACTCGGGCACCCCGTGGTAATGGAGTGCTTCCCTGATGCAGCTAAATGGCAGACTATTAAATGCGTTGGCGATGTCCAACGATACCGCCAACAGCACGCCGCCACAGCTCACCGCCTCTTCAGTCACGGCCCTCAGGCGCAACACAGCATCGACTGTCGAACGTCCGGTTCGAAACCCGTATTGGGCGTCCGACAGATCGGGGCCCACCTCACAGAGGTGCCGGACGATGCGGGCAGAGAGTATCCTCTCAAACAATTTACCCGCCTCGTCCAGCAACACGATGGGCCTATAGGCCGCGACCGAATCGGTCGACCGTCCCGGCTTAGGTAGTAGGACCAGCTTCCCGCTTTTCCAGCCCTCAGGAAAGCGCCCGGACGCCAAGCTGGCGTTTAGGACTTCCCCAAGGCGATTCGACATGTGGTCGAGGGTTCGCGCCAACACTCGGGCAGGTATCCCATCTGGCCCAGGGGCGGTGTTCTTAGAGCGGATCCGTAGAACGACCGCCCCTATCTCCGATTCTCTGACGGGCGGAACATTATCCTCGTTCCATCCCCCATCGTCTCTGACCAAGGAGGCCATCGACGGGGGTGTGTGTTCCACCCGCTGCGGGAAAAGCCCCTCGACCACTTCCTGCAGGAAGCTGGGCTGGAGAGTCTCTGTAAGGGGGGGGCCCGACGTGCGGAGCTTTTGTCGCGCCGCACGATAAGGGCGACCCCAGGGGTCACGATCGAGACTCTCCAGCATCTCCTTCCTCTTCACTTCTTTGGCGCGGCTAATGGCCAGCTTCAGAGTTTTCCGCGCCTCTCGGTACTCCTCGTGAAGCTGGTCCCCCCCACCTTCTTCGCGGTGTCGCCGCCGACTACGGGTGTAGGACCTCCGGGCACGTGTACAGGCCGCACGGAGGTCCGCCAACTCCTGGGACCACCAGTAAACCCCCCTCCGTGGAGGCCGACAACCTCGGATGCGGGGCATGGCCGCATCGCAGATCTGCGTAATCGCATCGCGGAAGCGACCAGCCCCCATGTCAACCTCCTCGGCCGGGGCCTGTGGAGACAGCCAAGAATAGATGACGGCCGCCTCTTCTAGTAGTTCCCTATTTAGTTTGGCTACAGCCCACCGCGGAAAACGAGAAGAACGCCGCGCCGCGTGACCCCTACTGGGGTCCTGGGTCCGGGAGAGCTCGAATCGGATGTACAGGTGATCCGAGAGCGTCTCAACCTCTTCCAAGACGCACCAGTTCCTTACTCGTGCGGCGAGGGCAGGGGTAGCGAAAGAAAGGTCCACTATTGACCCCCCCTGCTGTCACACGCACGTGTTGGTCGAGCCTCTGTTTAATAAACAGAGGCCCACCGAGGCCGCCCACTCCTCTACGGCCTCGCCCCTAGCGTCCGTCCTGGGGGAACCCCACGCAATGGATTTTGCGTTGAAGTCCCCCAGCACCAGAACGTGCCCAGACGTTAGTCGCCGTATCGAGGTTTCCAAGTTGTTAAGGAAAACTTCGAAGTCGCTCACACTCCGGTTGGGGGAGAAGTAGACACCATATATGGTGATCCCCCCCCACTCGGCAGCAACATATCCAGTGCCCTTGTCTTTTAGCGACAAGGGTGGGGAATGAGCCGCCGTGGAGGCAACGACTGCCACGGAGCCGTCCCGATCACCCAACCAATTTGGGCGGGGAGGAACGTAATAGGGCTCCGCGGCTACGGCAACACCGATCGACCACTGTGCCATGGTTTGCAGGAAAAGGTCCTGCGCTGCGGCACAGTGGTTCAGGTTCGTCTGGACAAGGAGGTTGGAGACTTGGTCCATTACTTGACCGTCTCTACAACCTCCTCCATGGGCGACGATATCGACGCACGAACGATGTCAGAAGCAGCCTGGGTCGACTGGCTAGCCCCTGACACTTGCCGAGAATTGCGGGCAATGCTGGGTTTGCAGCCTCCCTGCCCAATCTGGTGATTGGCGGGCTTGTTACCCGCCGCACATACCGGGCAGTGAGGGGCGGCAGAGCATTCGGCCGCCTTGTGCCCCGGTCGACCACAGCGGAAGCATAGTCCGCTGCAGTCAAAACAGCTAACACACTTGGCGCGTGTGTGTCCCGATGATAGACACTTAAAACACCTCATTGGTCTCGGCGCCAGGACTGTAATCCTAGCGTTCACGAAACCAATGAGGATCTTGCCAGCATCGCCCAAAATTTTGGCCGACGCCACGGGACAGCTGATCCACACAGCGCCAAGTCCTCCCAGACCGGGGCGGATGGTGCCGACCCTGATGCTGTCCGCGTCGCAGCCCGTCTTCTCGCTAATTGCAACGCGGACATCTTCGGCCGTCACAGAGTCATCCAGGCCCGAAATGCGCAACTCTGCGCACTTGGTAGGCCTGGCGATCTTTACACCATCCGTGGCTGCAAAGATTTCCCTCAGTTTCTCGGCGAACCTGTCCGCCGTCTTTGCGCCTTCAGCCCCGGGGAACTCCAGGACTCGAGCTCCCGTTTGGGCAAGGCGCAACCTGACCCCTTCAGTCCCGAAATCAGTGGCGAAACTATCCCGGGCCTTTTTAAATAAGGCCGCATAGGACAGTCCGCCACTAGCTGCCTCCGGTGTTACGGTGACCACCACAGCCGCGCTTTTAGGCACCCGCAGTTTGCGCGGCTTTTTTGCGGTAGCCACCGCAACCGATGGTGCCTGCGGGGTAGAGGCTGCTGTTTGTGCAGCCTTCTTACCCCGCTTTCGGGACTTCTTAGCACCCCCGACTACCTGCCAACCATCGGTGGAAGGGACAGATGTTGAGGGGGCACATGTGGAGGTGCCAGGTACAGCGATAGGAGTGGGGAGCGGAGGGAACGCCGCTCCAGCCTTTGCCGCTGTTTTTGGCCCCAACCTGGGTGCAGGCGTCTTGGTCGCTATCTTCGCTGCCCGTCGTGCCCCCGGAGTTGTTGTGGCAGCAGCAGACACCGACGCCGCCGCGGCATAGGTCACGCGACCGCCCACAACGGGCAGCGCTAACGGTGCCAATGCGGCCTTCGGCTTATGCGCCGCAAGTGGCGGCCGGACAACGGGGGCCGGTGGCAGTCTCGCCTCCAGGCCAGCCAGACGTCCGTCCATCATGCGCCATACCACATCCGTAATTTGGCGCAGATGGGCGTCAGGAATAACACCGAGGTTGGAAGAGGAAGTAGGCTGAGACGGGGACGGGACCGGATCTACAGCCGGACGATGCGCCCGGAATTGGGCGAACTGAGCGCTGAGCTCAGCCACTTGCCCCGTCAGGCGATCGTTGGCCGCCTGGAGGCGAGCCACGTCGCCGATGAGGGTATCCACGACGACTTGAAACAAACCCTATTCCAACCCGTCTAGCTAGCGTGGTATAGTAGGCCAAAGCCTCCTTGCTAAGGAGAGGCCTATGTCCAGCAGTTGATTGTAAAAGGCTGTTGATGATATCGTCAAAAATAAATAGTAATTAATCTGTGAGCATAAACACCTGATATTATTACTTTATTTCTAAAGAGCAATGGACTATACTATTACGGACTGTTGATGTGATATCAATGCCATTAGACTTGTGGATTAAAATTTCGTACAACCTTGGCAATATGTTCGTCAAGAAAGGGGAAAAGACACAATATCGAAAATTTGTGGCAACCTGCAATAAAAAAAAACGAAAATAGAAACTAAAAGTCATACCTATAGGACCACATGCAAGTATTATCATAGCCACTAGTTTCACTTTACAAATAATCTAATCTAATACTTATATCCACTAGATACTACTTTTACACAATACTTTCTACATTCTCTATATTTTTTTTTCATGTTCCCTGTAAAATTCTGTTGTTTAAACAACCTACCCATTTATCTCAAATACTTTTTACTATAATAATATTTTCTAGTTTTTGCAAGCGTTCATGTACGAGTTTGTTACCTGTTTCCACTTCTATTTTACTCATCTTCCTTCCTCCGATAGATACTGATTCAATGATAAACAAACTGATCGGTCTCGCCAATGACGCGTTGAAGCGAGATGGGTCATTTTAAATCAGAGTTAAAAGGTACTGTATGAAGATTTTATTAAATTATATTATAACAGTTTTAAGAAATTAATTTAAAGCTACGCTAACTATACTCGTATATCTGTCCACTAGAGGTGATTTTTATGTACGAAACCGTAAGTCTTGATTTCATTGATTTTCGGTAAAGTATTTAACCTTTATTTCCCTCTTTATCGTTCTAAACTGAATACCTGTGCAACTTAAGTGTTATTTAAATTAAAAATGCAATGTTCATTTTTTCTTAATTAATAAATTAACAATTACGTTCTGAAACTTTACTTACTTACTGAGTGTATTTATTTTAGCAATAAAAACTGAATAGTAACACAAAATGATCTTCCTCAACAAAATAATATTAATTTTTGATTTGTAGTATAAATTTTAAAAAACATCGTCTGTAGAATTTATTTTATTTACTGGCCTCAGGCGCAGAGTACGACATTATTAGCTCAGCACAATATGTGGTTGCAACACACAATCAATTACTTACCCGGATAGTCATTGTAAGCTATTTTCTTTATAAAAATGAGTATCAGTTAAGGAATTCAATTATTTACATTTATAATAAAATATTCATTATGTAAAGCTATCATTGCCTAAAATAAAAAGATTTCGAGATATGGTATGAACTTATGAAGTGGTCAATTTTATGAGTCACTTGTAACCGTCACTACATAATACAAAAAAAGTATCTAATTACATATGAAAAGTAGCTCAAGACATATTTGACCTTTAAAATTAAAACTATTGTGGATTGAAATCAGCCTCATATTTTTGACATTTATAACCGGTGTTTGTCGATTTATTACATTACAAAACAAGCAATAAATAAAACATAATTAGGTTTAATTTAGTAAAATCGGAAACATCACGCAGCGTACCGTAAAAACATCTATCTAATTGTAAACAAAACTATTTTTATTTGTTTTATTTTAGTATACTAAAACGTTGTAAAATGAAGTGGATGTTTAATCAGTATATTAACGTTACTTATATGTTGCTTACAATGATGTCGATTTTGATATTGATAAACAAAGTAAAAAAAGCTCGCTCTTGTATTTACAAGAGCGAGCTTTTATTTGTTGAAGTTGTAATTGTAATTAATAATTAGTGAGTTAGTAAAATTTTGTTTTATTATAAAAGCACTAATGTGAATCCATTTTACTACTTTACTATTTTACTAAGTTAATAACTGTACTAGTTGTCTCTTTTCGTATTAGGTATCTTATGAAATAGAACGTGCCACAATATTAGTTACAAGGCAATATACAATACTGTGATGCACATGTCATTAATATGTTGGATAAGGTGGCCTAAAAACTTTGAAGCAAGTTTCAATATATTTTATTTGAGAGATTCGAGTTTAAGCTCTAAGAAATGACTTTTCCAGGACAAGAAATGAAAATAAGTTAATTTGGTAATACTAAACTTCCAGTGTAGATTTGTCAATATTAAAAAAGAACTCTATTAAGCACCCATTTACGGTGGATAAAGTCTTTCTAATTTGGAGAACAAATTTTACTGTTACAGTGTGCGCCTACTATTTTATACTGCAAATAACAACATCAGAAACCTACCTGAAGTAAAAATGGTCGCTGGATTTTAATAAAAATAATTGAACTTTTTTTCAAGGTTAATAAAATGTTTATTCTTAGTTTAATTCTAAAAATCTATTTGGTCATCAGTGGCCACAAATAGGTTAACTTACGTACATATTGTATTCTGTAAATAGTAAGCAAGAATTATAGTTAATATGAAGCATTTTAATGGATTTAGTTGTGATTTTTTTACTATGTCAATGTCCACATAAATTTGATTTTTGCAGATAGACCGCCCTTTGTACATTATATATTCGTATATGTACTCTCTTATAACTCTATAAAAAGGTGTACAAATAAAGATTTTTTTATCTATGTATCTAAATCAAAAGTATATATGTATAATGTATGTACTTAAATCTCGTTTCAGAATTTTGGCTCTGTCTCAGTAATTACATCAAAATAAGAACAATGAAGCCGCTATGGTCTAAATTAATAAAAGTTTTACATTTCTCAAAGAGTTAAGGTTATTTAAATTTTATAGTTTTTCTAAGTAAGAGAATTAAAGTTTTACGTCAAGTACGTAAGTCAAATAAGTATTAAGTAAGAGTTATTCTATCTTCACGCAATAAAATATACTATCTGATTATATGTCTGTGTACACGGGTGTAACAACTAAAATGGAGAATAACACAACAAAGTGACATCAATAGCTACATCTTATTTTCTACAATAACACACAGGATCATTATCTCACCTATGCGCTTTGTTTAACAGCAAGTTAAAAACCATAATAAACTTGCTCAATTGTTTCCTAACCAAAAGTTGATGATGATTATACATGCTCTAGTTCAATTTACCATTAATTCATTAGAGACCTATTGATTCTAATACGGTGAATAAAAATTCTCTTGTTATTACAACTTACAGAAACTGAGACAGCAACAGACCACGTGTATAACTAATAAGTTGTTCTTTCGTGACTAAACTAACATTGAAATGTCGGAATGACAATATGACTTTCGAGTATGATCTAAAAGCCTACCTGTAATACTTTTCCGGAAATAACCTTGTCGGTAAGCTGTTAAAATGAGATAATACCTCTCGATGAATAGTCCAAATTTAATTGATAAATAATAATCATTTATACATATATGCTGATGTACCGTTCACGCGATAATCCGTCAATTTTGTATATATTCCACATTTCTGTACAGATATACTTAGAATCATAAACATCATTTAAATTCTAGCGCCGAGGCAGTCAGAATACATAACTAATATTTTTGCCAAAATGACTCTACTCTGCCGGATGAATAGAATCCAAAAGTTGTGGTCACCATACTCATTGCAAATGCAGACAACGCAGTATGGTAATCCACACATAGTGTACACGGCCTAGTCAGATGGTTTTTCACGCCACGCTTGAGGACGTAAAAGGCATGACAGTCATCGTGGCAGTATAAGGCTCCCACGGTTACCACGATGACTGTCACTCCTGTATCAATGGGCATATAGATTATCTTTCTAGTTTCTCCTGGACCGAAATTGCCTGCACATTATTTTATATTTTTTGCAACTACCGCTTACTAGCGCAAATTTTTACAACTTCAAGTTGCGTGATGTATTTCGCGGTATATGTGTGTAGTCAAAAAATAGCTAGACAACGAAGAATTACATGAACTATGAACTAACTCACAAAATACTACTAGTAAATTGTGATATAATTTACTATAAAACTCTATACTCTTCAGATTCACTTACTAAACTCTACTCGGAAAATAATATACATAAAGTACAGAAAGAGAAAGTACTGAAGAGTGGAAGATTTCTATCTATACAAACTAATACAGTTTTAAATACACTGTAAATACAAAGATTTTTTGCACGAGTTGTGTTTAATTTGGTTTTCGTAATGAGTGTCAATTGACTCGCAATTTTAGATTACATTTTGTGTATAGTTTAATTTTGCTCTGTAGTTGGCAAAAAATGCAATAATTAATTAAAATCTTAATGTATAATATAATTTACTATATAATTGTTAAGAGCTCCAACACGGAAATATATGTTATATAATACAATTTAATAGCTCTGTGTTATTTTGTGTACAATAAGTTAGTTTCGTCACTTATAAATAAATAGTAGTTAACATAATATACGAGGGTGGTTCAATAAGTACCCGTGTTTGACGACAGAGGGCGTTCCTGAGGGAAGTAGGTGTTATAATTTTGTTTAATATTGTTCTCATGTAAGTGACAATTGTCTTAATGGGAAATAAAGATCGTTAAACCGATAATCGTGTGCTGCCATCTATCAAACGACAGTAGAACAAATTTCAGACTAATGAATTCTCTTGTGGTTCTTCTCGTAGACCCCTGTGGGAGAAGTCTCGGGGTGACTTTACCAGGTCTACGGCCTGTCGAAGTGGTCCTCCACGCCGCCTGCGACTACAGGCGGGTCACTTGGTTGGGCCCTTGGGCCTGTTGGTATATCCGGGTGTCAGTCCATGACCAGCATGTTAGCTGCGCGTCCTGTGTTCCCTCCTGTGCTTAGCGAGGTCGAGCTCCAGGGGGTGGGGACTCCGAGGAGCGCCCATCAGCCAGCACCAGGCAGGGTGTTGGGGATAGTCCGGTAGGGATTGGTTCGGAGGCGAGGCCTCGGGGTAGGCCATGCCTGTCCGGCGGTTGCCACGTCGCCACGTTGATCGTCAGTCTCCAGTCCTTCAGCCAATTGGGAAGTGCTACCAAGATGCAACGCACTCTAGATGAGTGCGCTGCATCTTGGTAGCAGCGTTAGCACCATTTTTCGACTTCGTGATATAAGCCGCGTCGTCAGCATACAGCGCAAGCTTCACATCGTCGGTGACGAGAATGTCATCTGTGTACCAAGAATAGCACACTAGAGACAAGCAACTTCCCTGTGGCACACCGGCACAAATGACTAGCTCTGTGGACAGGGCGCTGTCAACCGCCACTTGAAGACGTCTGTCTTGCAGGAAGGTGGCCACAATCTTAACTATTCGACGAGGAGTAGTGGACGTGGATAGTTTGTACAGCAGGCTGGCGTGACAGACGCGATCGAACGCCTTCTCCATATCGAGAAAGACTGCAACGACCCGCTCGCGCTTGTTACGCGCAACTGCGATGTCGTGCAGTACCCTCGCGAGCTGGTGCGTCGTGGAGTATTCGTCACGAAATCCGAACTGTTCGTCGCGTGGCTGAAGGTGTAGTGTCATGTGCAGCAGTAACAGCTTCTCGAAGAACTTCGACGTCGTCGAGAGGAGCGTGATGGGACGATAGCTTCCCGGGAAGAGGATATTCTTCCCCGGTTTGGGCAGCATGATGACTGCCAAGTCGCCATATCGTTAGAAAGTGCCCGGTGCGCAGGATGCTGTTGAAGAGACGCGTCAGCGTCGCGATCGCTCGCAGAGGTAGGTGACGCAAGGCTTCATTGGTCACGCAGTCGGGTGCTTTACGGAGAGGTGTTCAGCAAATCATCCGCTGGATTTGACCAGAGGAGAAGGTGATGGGGTCATCGGTCGGGGTTATCGGCTGCTCAAAGTATAGTTGGAGCTTCCTCTCAACCTCTGCTACGTGCTGCACGTTGTGGGTAGGATTCGGGCGGAACTGCGATTCCAGAAAGTCGGCAAATATCTCCGCTTGGTCCTCGGCACGGTAACGTAGGATTCCGTCACCAGCCAGCAGGGGCCTAATCGGAGCAGGTTTCCCGGAAAGCTGGCGGCATAGACGGTGTATGCCCGACCAGTCTTCACTAGCTCGCTCGACGGTGCGGTGCCAGGACTCTGCCTCCTCCTCTTTGCATTTGGCAGCCATTTGAGTAAGACGTGTTTCGTGATTTTCACTAAGATGGAAAAAAATAATATTTTTGGGTAATTCACTTTTGGTTTTTGGCTGGGAAAAAATGTAAGGAGATAAAAACAAAGTTGGATGCTGTTTATGGGGACACTGCGCCATCTATGACCACAGTTAAATATTGGTTCAACGAATCAAAAAGTGGACGAACATCGCTTTTTGATGAGGAGCGACCAGAACGCCCGTCAGACGTGGTTACCGAGGAAATCATTCAAAAAATCTACAACATAATTCTCGCTGATGGACGAACGAAAGTGTGCAAAGTAGCAAAGGCTGGAGATATGTCAACTGGAACGGCAATTAATATTTTACATTATAAGTTGGGGATGAAAAATTGTCGGCCCGGTCTGTGCCGCGATTGCTCACCGTGGACAATAAGCGGATGCGGCTGGTAATTTCGAAGCAATTTAAGTGAGATCGGAAAGAGTTTTTGCGTCGAGTTATCACCGTTGATGAAACTGGATTCATCATTTCACACCAGAAACTAAGCAGCAATCAAAACGATTTCTCCCAACGGATTTCTCCCAGTGAATCTGCAATCTGAATTCAAAGAAACGGTGCCATCGGCCAGAAAATTTTCGGCGTCGATTTTTTGGGATGCCAACGACGTCATTCTCAAGGACGTTTTAGAAAACGGAAGAACGGTTACTGAACAATACTACAGTGAGTTATTGGACCGCTTTGACAAAAATTTGTAGGAGACACGACCGTATGTGGCGATAAAGAAGGTGCTGTTTTACCCCGATAACGCACCAGCACATTCATCTGGAGTTGTTGCCGCTAAACTGTTATGAATTGCTGCCGCATCCCCCCTATTCACCTGATCTGGCTCCTAGCAATTTTTTCTTGTTCCCTAACATGAAGAAATGATCCGCGGAAAAAAAAATTAGCTGAATCGAGGAAGTCATTGTCGAGACAGAGGCGTATTTTGAATCATTTCAATCAATTTAAATTTCAAATCTAACATCCCGCGCAAACAAATGCTGCACGGAGTGCGGGAATTACCTCTAGTTAGGTTCACGGGGCCATAGTTCTATGTGAAACAATTTTATTTAAACAACAGTTCGCTTATTACCGTGAGACACTTATTTCGCGTTGAATACGATTTACGCGATTTAAATCAGTGTCCGTGTGCTTCTTTAATAAATAAATAAGTGAAGAAATTCGAAGGGACAGGATCTACACTTAATGTGAAGCAAATGGGAGGCGCGAAAAATGAACCTCTTGGACGGAAGAGAATGAGCAGCAAGTTGCTGCTTCTGTTGTGACACGCAAACGTTCGGCTGAATTAAAATTATTCCGCACATCAGTACACCGTATATAGAACTGGGATTGTTACTTATTCGAGAGTAAATATTTCACAAATTGGTCACGGGTTTTTTGGGGTAAGGCTATCTGAATCCAGATAGTCTTACCCCAAAAAAACATTGTTGTTGATGATTCACAACATATTAATTTCATTTTTGTTCGTTCTAAACATTAATAGGTACTTAAATTAAAATAAATTTGTGCAGCAAGAGTATTCGTAAAACTAAGCAGAAAAGAAATTCATTCCTAACAGTGCTTGGAATTCGTTGAAGTAGCAATATGAAGGCACATTGCAGGAGGGGACTTGATTTCCATTGAAAGCATAATCACCGCGTTGCGTAAATTTCCTAAGCCGACCGCATCCTGCGCAATTAAAATGGAAACTGATAGTGATTACGTTTTATTTGTGCTGCGACCCTGGTGATGGATCTGCGTATACTATGTAGATCTTATCATTAAGCATATAAAGAGGTTTGATGCTTTCGAATTTGAGAATGGTTTTAAAGGAATTATATTTTGACAATTTTGAAAGTTTCTTTGTTGTTTACTGCAAAAATTTAAAAAGTTATATACAAATTGAGCACGACATATAAAACCCTTTTAAAATATTTTTAACGTCTGTTTTGTTCCTCATTTCATGTTCGTTTCTCGTTAATGCAACCAATATGCTACAGTAAAACGTGAAATTGCATCCATATAAGATTCAGATAGCGCAGGCACTAAGACTAATCATTTAAATTTGCGCAAGTCGTAAACCGAAACAATGTTAGAACGATTCAGTAATTTTGACATCTTATTTTCTGACCAAGCCCATTCACACCTCAACGGACATGTAAACAAATAGATTTGTAGGTATTGGAGTTAAACACGAGAGGCCACTTCATTCTCCCAAGGTAACTATATGGGCTGCAATTTCAGGAATCATTGAACCCTACTTTTTCGAAGATTCTCGCGGCCGTTCAGTTACTATTCTGCTACGGAAGTTCGTGGGACCGATGCTACTGGAATTTGCTGGTTACAATCGTAACACATGATTTAAACAAGATGGAACCACTTGCGAACACATTCAACGAGTCCTTGCCGATGGTCAAAGACATGTTTCCGGAAAAACTGATTTCCATACGAGGCGACATTCCATGTCTAGCCGAAAGTCCAGATCTATCTTCAGCAGAATTCTTGTTATGGGGTTATTTGAAGAATCGTATCTACATTAATAAACCAAATACACTACGACTACTAAAAGACAAAATCACTGAAGAGATGTCTCGCGGTCTCTTTGCTCATAAGTATTCGAAACTTTCGGTGCTCGTTTAGAAGAGTGCAAACGTAAACTTATTTTATAATATATCAAAAAACTTTTTATGCGACTTTTTTAAAATGTTAACTAATTCAAATATATATATTTAACTAATATATAATATATCTATATATATATATATATATATATATCTGTTATAAGGATAATTATTAAAATTTTAATTTAATAAGGAACAAAACAGTCCTTAAAAAGTTTTTAATTGCGTAAAAACCGATAACCGAGACAGATGCGAAAGGCAAACCATGGTGGTTAATTGCTATATTCTGTGCATTGTGCTTATACTAATATAAGATAAAAAAAACATTAATCTGAAAAGTCTCTGAAACAAATTGAACAGATTTGCTCGTACATTGTCCATTTTTTAAATATCTTACTGTGCAATATACTAATTAGAACAAAAAAAAGTTTTTATTATTTCATGTTATCCTTTTTTTTTGTTGTCGGGGTGGAGAATCCAAAAATGGTGAAAAAATTTTTTTATTACTTCATGTTACGTACTGCCCAAAATTATATGTAGTTGCTATGAACATCGTACAAATATTCAAATTATACCATTCATTTACTTTGTTACTTAGTACTTTTAAAAATATTATTTTAAATATATATATAAAAACACAAGTCGGACACAGAATACATAATAACAGCGTATTATTTAATTAATTACACTTTTCACAGATACAATCGAGAATTATATTTAGTTCATTTATAAATACAAAACATTTTTGCGAAATCTTTCTTTGGATTGAATTATTTTGGTAACTAAAATTTACAATTGGTATTTGAGTGGTAAAAGTGACACTGAATACAAGATCTTCCTAGAATTCAGTGTGGTTCAATATGCACTGCTGCATTCCAGGTTTTCACTACAACTGATAGTGGTTTCATGACGGCTGTTGATAGTCTTTTTTGTTAACTTTGCCAGCAATTTTGAGACATCTTACGGTATGTTACGAAACATTAGCTCTACATTGCGAAAAAACCTTTTTAAGTACTAATCTTCCGTGTTCCGATACTTAATGAAAATGTAGAATACGTTCAGAAATTGTTGTAGTATTTGTTAAAACATGTTTAGAGCTAAAGATGTTTTAAATGAAATAATATCATTTTTATTAAATTGAAAAATTTTATTGCTTAAATTTCCATTAAATTTAAAAGGTATGTTTTCAATAATTAAAATTTAGGCTAACGAATTTACTACCAATTATGTAATGGCCTCGAAAGCCTAACCATTTTACATTTTTTTTGACCTTAAATTAGCAGTTAATAGTTATGAATTAATGTTCTTTAGAATTTTACGTAATAAATAAAAAATATCATTATAATTTTAGGAATCCTTATAGCTTAGGTGGTTTCAGAATTGACAAAAATATATATACAATAATAAATTCGTACAGATTACTTATAGGTGTTCATTTCTAGGAATGGAGACTTGTCTAACTCACTATAGTGTGTTCAGTGAAACAACAGAATTGTTTAATAAGTTATATAATAAAATGAGAAGTATTGGGCACGTTAATATTACTGAAGACAGTTAGCTATACCAGCAGTATCATCTAAAATGCTGACTCGTATTCACGAGAATATTTTCTTCTTAGCAAATGGTACTCCTGTGTTTATTACTCTAACTTCATTAGTGATGTCCTCATCGTTAAAGGAGCTCCATGACGTATACTTGCAATTAAGCTTATTGAAGTGGTATCAAGACAATATTGCGCATCACTGCAATTACGTAACAGCTCACATTACATGAACACATTATTAAAGAATGCGATATGAGAGAAATTAGGTTAACTAAACGGTATTGAAAACGTCCATAAGTTATACAATGCGAATCTTGTAGATTCACCAAAATCATCAACTGCCTCGTTGGTCTAGCGATTAGCTTATGCGACTGCCGATCAAGAGATCTCGCGTTCGATTCCCAGATCAAGTAAAAAAGTGTTATTGCACTTTTCTGGTTACAGAAATATGTAATAACAGCACTAAGCTTGGAAACCCTCCGTACCTCAGAGAGTACGTAAAGCCGTCTGTCCTGCACTTGATCTCTTCCCGGTCGTGTCGGGTAACCATCCCATCAGATTTTGAGGGTGAGGGAACAGAGAGAATATGTGTTTGTGTAAACATTTATGCACTATAAGACTTCCTGCGTAGTTGACTGCTCTCTGATACCGAAATCAGCTAGAAGTAAATCATCATTACTCACAGTTTTTAATAATCCACTACTTGATAAAGATCTCTCCTTAAAAACGATGTTTTAGCCTACTATACCACACTAGCCAAAACAATTGGTACAGGGTTTCTGTCAAGCTCTCCTTCCATTTGCAGTGCTAGCCTAGTTCCAGGTCCTGCATAGTTGGCTTTTATGATACGATTCTTCAGGATTTTTAATCTGTCATTACACAGATTAACAATATTTAAAAGATTAATTACACAGTTGTGCAGTTTGTATATATGTGTTGAGGCAAATCGCTAAATACGTTGCTCTCGACTCTCGATCAGATAAAGTAATGTCGAATTCTGAACTGACCGAATGTCTACGTTCCGATGCGAAATCCTGACCATTGAAAAAGAAAAAGTAAAATAATTTACATTATTGGGTAGGGGTTTTCTCTATAAAAGACCGGTATTGTGCCTGTAAGTATAGAAGACACCCCATAGTTATCTGTTTTGTATGACACATTGTGAAAGTGCGTTACTGCGTAGTGGCTAGCTGCAGTAACCTGTGGCGCTGCAGCGTATGAGTAACCGGGCTAGAACGGCAGCTATTTACCGGTGGCCGAGGTTGCTGGTTTGCTTGAGACTTGATTACTACTCATTCTTGTGGAAATATACATACTGCTACTAGTCTGCTTCTTTGAAGGATGCTCCCAATCACGTCGAAGGTCACTGTTGTGCAGGAACGATCCTTGGCAGAAAGTTGTAGTCATATAGCTTAACCGTCGTAAGAAATTTTCATATCACGATACAGAATTAACATTCCGTAATCAGGTGTGTCTTCATTGGCAGGTACTGTAGTACGTTTTTGTTTTATTATTAGTAGAAGTCTCTCACTTACCATTTTTCAGGTGATGCTGGTTCTAACATCACGATATGGTGCACACTTTTTCATTTTCCTGTTACGCACTTCCGTCCCCTTTCACAAAATTGCTGTCATAGGTTTCAAGAAAGCACGAAGGAAAATGTTACAAATACAACAATAAAACAAGCATTTTAGTACCACACAGTTAATAAAAAAATTTCAGAAAGACACTTTTAATTATACGTAAACAGAGCATGTAGAGATGTAGATACATATTCATAGAGTTTATTGTCGGTGAGCCAAGTGCACCGGTGCAAGCTACGTTAAATGAGAAAACATGTCATAGAACAAAGAATGATTTAGAATATTATTTTAAGCTGTATTATACCTAAAAAGTAATACTATGTTACATGTCTTTATTTAACATGCAACGTATGTATGTATGTAACTATTTTTGTCCGGGTGGTATCTTACGACTTAATTTCGAAGCAGATATCTTCAAGTGGTTCAGCTGAAATTTTGCACGCACATGTATGTTGCTTGACAATACAATAATATGATGACATGAACCTAATCTGGTAATGAAACTGAAATGTGGCCACAGGAAGTCTGTAATGAAACAACATAACCTCATCGAGATTCGTCATGTGAGTCGTCTTAACGTGTAATTTATCACTAAATCATATCCAGGGTCTGATAATGGAGCTGAAAGGGCCAGAGGAGAAGTGTATATTAAAAAGACAAATCCACTGAACTTGTACACCTTTGAATTTTTGACGTGTACTCTACTGCTAAATGGTAACCAGGATTTGACAATGAAGCTGGAAAGTGGCCTTAGGATCTCAGTAAAAAAAACGACCTAACCACCTCGAGTTTTTAATTCGTCTTGTAGAATTCTTGTTGAACTATGAACTATAAAAGTAAAAAAAAACAGTAGCAGTCGTGGGACTGCCGATAGAACTGGTGAAAACGGAACTATTAAGTTGAGAGTAATTAAAACTATATGCAAAAATTATATGAAATTTTTTATGTTTCATATATAGCTATATACAATATATAATATCATATATAATATATAATAATAATAAATTTCATATATAATATATAATGACATATTCTCCATAGCTATAAATATACTATTATCATTAGCATGTCGGTGACGCGAACCGAGGATTTTACCCTCTACCAAAACGCTCAACGCGCCTAAAGAAGTTATCACTTCGAAAATCTTTAAAATGAAGTTTCATTAAAAAGTGTTAATAAGAAGAAAATAAAGTTTTCTTTGGAAATTTTTACTATCAACTTATTATGTCTTTACACAATTTACACGCTTTTACAATCAACAAGCTTGTGTTATCGTGAAAGTGAAATCTATTAGAAATAATGGTTACTACTATCCTTTTCGTAACTCTGTAGACCCGTGGAAAGTTGAAAGGGGAAGCTCAGTGCCTCGAAACGTGATGAAAAAGGTTTTAGAAATACGTAGAGTATATCAAAGTAGTAAATAGAAATGAATATCCAACAGACGTTGCAAGGCCAATATTTGTTTTTTTTTTTCATTCCGTCATGCATGTCATCCATTCAATACTATAATGAAAAGTAAAATATACTAATTACGTTAAATAGAAGTGTAATGCTATTAAAATAGGAGTTTAAGATAAAAATTATAGGTCACATTGAAATATATAGGCTAAATTAAACTATGAATTCATTTCCAAATTTAGGATTTCAAATTTAGGATGCATTTTGCAAATTTCAATTTCTATCAAAAAACTTCATCACGCAAATTATCTCCTAAGGAGTTTTAATGTAACTTTTGTATGTATTAAAGGTTATTGATGTAATATGAATGTAATATTTTTGAATTTGTCGTCATTTAATGGTATTTCATTCAGAATACATTTTCAACTTCATTGATCATATTTTTTTTATTTTGATTTTTCAAGCCCAAGTGTTCTAGCTTTTCTTTTTATACTATTTGCAAAGTACTAAAAGCATCCCTTGACGATAATGTTCAGGAATGTATAATGCAAGGCTCCTATCACTAGCCTGTTCGAGGTCAACTGTTATTTTAAGTGGTTGCGACGGCAATTGTAGCAAAATTAATTCAAATAATAATATATAAGATTTTTCGAGTTTATATGGCATAAGGAAGGTATAAAGTAACGCCACAACGTTTTTACTATGAATATCACTGTCTAAACCAGCGTGAGTGCAATACATTTGGATGAATGGATTTGGACATAATTTGAATGTACCACCTGCCAAAGAGTGTTTTGCCGATACAAGATGAAATTGTGTTTCCTAGTCACCAGAATAGTCTGCACAGAGAAAATTTTCATACTGTATCGGTACCTCCACTTCTTCAGTACTTTTGGCTTACATTTATGATGTTTTGTTTCATCTACGGTATAGTGGTTACTTTTTTTAAAAAAAAATTTGGCAAAGGTTTGGTTATTTCTATCCCTTTATTTCTTAATTCGACTATACGTTTATCAAACGTTTTGGGTAAAGATACTTGCCCTTGATCAGAAGTATCAAAACATTCACTTAAAATGATTTCAATTTCCTGTTGCGTGTATTCAGCAGTACAAGTTTCCATATTGTGTTCTTTCATACGCTTTATTAAACGTTGAAAATTGTAACGAAAAAAGGAAAAAAAATAAAGAGGCACATTTATTTATTTTTTTGACCGTAGTATCAGCAAATGTATAAAAATTAAAATTTCCTGTTTGTTTGCTAGCATTTGAAATAGTAACTAAACTCAAGCATTTTTTTATTGTGTTTATTGTAACTTCATTTCGTTTCACCATATTTACAGCACAAATGTTTATAATATTCATATCTGATATACAGAAAGACATCTCCTCGGTCTCTTTTTATCATTGTAAAATCTCCTGTTACATATATCCCAATATATTTGTTTACTGATATATTCAATAAATTCTTATGTACTCATTAAACGTAACATCTATATCATAATATTACAGTTGAATCAGGATAACACTTCGGCACGTTAATAATAAAGATTTGATAAATATTTTAAGTGTCAACGTCATTACAGATAAGAAATCATCTATTAATACCAAAGAGACACATATGCAGTTAACATAGAGTACCATTACAGAGGGCAAAAATGAATATTTTATAATTACATATCTTTTACTACCAAAGAGGCACGACACGGTTAAAAATAAACGCTGACTACCCCACTAGTGCCACAGTGTTAACAGTAAAGGGGCTTCTGGGATTAAATAATGTCCCATAGGACTACTGGGATAAAAGAGTGTCAATTATCCCATACCTATCATAGGACAAAACCACAAGACTAATGGTATAGACATGAATAGACGACTATGATAGTTTTAATAATATTATTTAATAATATATAACATGCCAAATTTCTCGCAAATACGAAGATTTAACGACACATTTCCCATTTCTCAAGTTCTTTCATATAGACATAAGAAGCATTCGCAGCCCTGATAAATTTGAAGAACTTCAATATGCTATAGTTCAAAGGTATTCCATCAACAATACATATTATAATATTAACTAAAACTTGGATTACGTCAGAGCAAGACCCATAACTGAATGATTTACCAAACTATATGATTTAAATACGTATATTCAACTTTAAACATAACAGTAGAGGAGAAGGTGGTTCCATTCCATATATACGAACCTATAACCTAACCTAAATTTTGAAATTATAGAACAAATTTATAAAGATAGGAACCCTTATTTATGGGTATATATGTATATGGGTATATTTCTTGGTATGTTGGAGCATTTACAAATCAGGTGGTACATATATCGGTTCTTTTACCTAGAAACGAGGTAGAGATCCATCACTTTCGATGATTTTAACCTGGATCTACTCAGCTCAAATATATACGTTACAAAATACCTATTAACTCTCGAAGAAACCGATTATAAGATTTTAAATGAAATAAAGAAAAAGTACTACACAAGACACTAGAAATAACAGGATCTTCAGAAAAATTCGTTTCATTTTGCTATCTTGGGCTCGGCACTAACTGATCAAATACTGCTATGTGTAGAAATCTGTAGATACAAACTGGAAACATAACCAAGAGCACCATACATGGTAATAGACTTCAATAATTAGTTTAAAAATATGAATGAAGCGCAATACCTAAACGAAGACAATGAATGCAAATCGCTAGATAACTTTATTATTTCACGCATGATACAAAATATAACTAAAACAAAAATAAGGAATACACCCAAAAGTGATGGGGTTAATAAAAACATTACCAAACGATAAAACAATAGAAATATACTGTGGTAGCTGATAAAAACAAATAGTACAGGATCCGTGGTATACATTTCATCATTTATTACTAACAAGCTGATTTTTCGTGAGTAATTTCCTTTGGACAAGACGCCCAACATTTTTCCTTATAGCAATGTTGGTAAATGGTAACTTAACAGGGTAGCAAGGATAAAATATGTTGATTGGACAAATTTTAAAAATTTATTACTAACCGAATTTTTCTTTGTTAAATATCAAGATAATTATCTAAATATCGTAAAAAAATATTTGTCCTATAAAATATAAGGTTTTGTTAGAGAGCCCCCTCTCTAACATGTATCATAAACAAGGTTATGAAAAATAATTACTAACCAGCTATTTTTTTTATTGGCCGGCTAACATTTACATAGTTTACCATCCACATTGCCCTACAAATTGCATTGTATGTCATCTTGGTCCTACGCTCAAAAGTTTTCAATACCGCAGATTTTTTTTTATTAGTAACTGTAGGACAGAGGTATCACGAGATAGGTTAATAAATTTTTCATATAAATAAAACATTGTCCTATAGAATGTCCTATAAAATATATATATATATTAACATTTACATTACATTACATACATAACAATAATAACATTTAATGTATATATATATACATATATTTATATCATATATTTTATATAAAAACATAAAATCACTCATTTTCATCTGATTCATCTGACAAATCTTCATCATCGGTAGCAGCTCCAATCTCATCTTCGTCTTCCTCTTCCTTACGTTGTTCATTGGTGACTTGGTGACATCTGCCTCTGTAATAACATGAAATAATTAATAAATCGCCGAATAATTGATAAATAAACAATAATAAAATCAGTAGAATACCTTGTAAATCAGAAGATATTTCTTCAAAAGATGGGCTTTGGGAACCATCAAACCAATAGTATTGATATTCATTATCAATAACTGTCCATAGTGTCCATCCATAATTTTTTGGTACTTTGTTGGTGGGACTGCGCATATGTGCATTACACCATACATTGCAAATAAATACCGTTCTTTTTATTTGTTGTAGTAATTCTTGTTTTGTTGGTGGTAAACTAGAAGAATCATATCCTACAATACTTTTTTTCTGCTACATTTTCATTTTCCTTCTTTGATTTACCATCCACATACTCTTTAATAATTCAAACTACTTCATTTGAACTTGTTAGAGATGTATGTTCCATTCGTAAAAGTTTAATAAAAGCGTCTTGAAAATTTTTATTTTTCTTCAAAATACTGAACGATCTCTTCTTTCCTCTACGAAAGAAAGCAGAATTATAATCATTGCCTGTAAAAATTTTGCATATGGCGAGTGAAGAAGATAATTGATCTCCAAGCTTGGTATAAATTTCATTCATGTTTAAGTATATATTTTTTTTTACTTGTGCTTCAATTAATTATTATTTTAATTTGGTCTTTTAAATACTTGAAATTTGCAAACATTATTATCGGGATATCAGAATCTGTACAGTGTATCTGCACATTATAGTTACAATTAAGTTGACAAACGTGGTACACAATTTTGGTGTCAGCTTCTTCGTGATAAGAAGAAAGGTTATAATCAATAACTCTTTTTATTTTATTTTCACTTGATACTTCGTAAGTGTAGCATTGGTCATAATTAAGTTTAAGAGTTTTTCCTTCCATTAATACCACAAATTCATCTCTTGTCCAATCTTCTATTATAAATTCTATAATTTATCTTTAAAGTTGGTACTTCTCAATAATTTGCAGAAATCAATGGGACGATTATTGTCTCTTCGTATGACGTCATATTGTGAGTTCTGTATACCTCTCAAATCATGTTCAAAATCTTTAATACTAGGTTTTTTGTACTTTTCAAATACTTCTTTTCTGTTGTATGTAAGTATTTTTAATATATAAGTAGAGATTTTACCATAACCATTTGGAACGTTTTTCAGCGTATGTAGTAAATAAAATCCATCTACTAGATGAATATCTTTCTTCTCTTTTTCCTTGAAACTTAGAGTTTTCAGATAATAAATTACACAAAAAACACTCCATGATACTTTTTGTAGCACAGATCACGAATAAAATGCGAGGTTGACTAAATACAACTTTACGTGGTTACGGTCGACATCAGCATGGGCGAGCATGGAATATCTTGTCTATAGTAAATAATGCTGTGCGCATGCGTTTGTGAGCAAGGATAGTAGTGGGCCTCACCTCCAATTGCAAAATAAAAAAATAATATTATTTTTCATTTCATGAATTTCAGCTATATAACTGGCGGACTGGAATAACGTATCACGCAATTGGTAGGACAAAGTGGGTGGTAAGCTATATAAATGTTTGCTGAACAACAAAAAAAAACAGTTGGTTAGTAATTATTTTTCATGACCTTATTTATGATACATCTTGGAGAGAGGAGACTCTCTGATAAAACCTTAAATTTTGTAGGACAAATATTTTTTCACTTTATTTAGATAATTATCTTGATAATTAACAAAAAAAATTCGGTTAGTCATACATTTTTAAAATTTGTCCAATTAACATATTTTACTTGCTACCTTGCTACCCTGTTAACCTACAATTTACCAACATTGTTTTGTAAGGAAAAATGTTGGGCGTCTCGTCAAAAGGAAGCTACTCACGAAAAATCAGCTTGTTAGTAATAAATGATGAAATGTATACCAGGGATCCTGTACTAAAACAAAGGCAATGAAAAATTGAAGAGCAAGCAGCGAGAAACAAAACATTGAAGAAGATGAAAATATGAAAAAAAAAACCCAAAGAGATTGGAAAAACGATTAATATTCTTTCATGAATATTGATAAAAGTAAAGAAATGGTTAAACCAACATAACTTGTTTTCAATTCACAAATAATTACAGGTGGCAATAAAATATGTAACATTTTCAGTATATTTTTTTAACAATTGAGATGAAACTGGCTGATAACATACCACTAGAATACCATCTCAGGTAATACTGTAATGTACAAACATGTACACCTATATACAAATACACTTACAGTTCTAGAACCATGTACAGTTCAAGAAGTAGAATCGACAATTGACACTTTAGATGTTAAGTTAAGAGGTGGATGTTAAGTAGACAGTATTAGAACTTAGGTAATAATATAATGTAAGGTAATGTAATAAGGTAATATAATAGTGTTATATTTACGCTAGTAGTAAATTACATAAAAAATGTTTTTAAAGCTTGGCCCCATTCCTGTTAGTCTAAAGTTCGCAAAGGTAGCCTCTATTTATAATTTACAAACGTTAACATGATAATTATCTTAAATGAATTTTTCGTTTGATAAATCAACCATGTAATTTCTAGACAACATTCAAATGCCTTATCAGGGGCAATTGACTTTTTTAACTAAAATAAAAATCAATATTGACGAAAAAAATATGTTTAGGTATTTTTATAGATTTGAAGAAAGCTTATGATATTGTTAGTCATTTTAAACTCCTAAAAAACTAAAGAATCTGGGTATCATTGGAACAGCTTATAACTTATTTGAGTCATATCCGGCAGAGGAAAGCCAAATTACTAAAATTGAAAATTACAAAAGTATTCCACAAAATTATATATGGAGTGCCTCAGAAATACATTCTTGAGCCTTCGTTATTTAATATTTCCGATAACAATATTAATCAAATTTAAACAAGAGGCCATTTAACACTCTATGCAGATGGTACCAGTTTATTTTATTTTGATAGATCTACACACAGTATTATCAATGAGACAAAACCGGACCCAGACCTAATCAATGAATAGTTCTTACACAACTTGCTTACCATTAACACGTCTAAAAAACATGATATTTACAGTTAAAAATGAAAATTTACCACCTCATACTCCTTTTAGAGTAAATAACAACTTTATTGATCACTCTAGGACCGAAAAATATCAGACTATACTGTTTAATGATAAACTGTCTTGTAAATCGCATATTAACTGCGTGGGAACCAAGCTTTCCAATCGCGTAAGAACCAAACGATCCAATCTTTACCTAGTGGTGTCCTTCGTAAAATTGGCAATTACTTATCACCTACTGTGACGCTAATCGTCTATAGCTCGTGAGTAAAACCTAATATTTATATGTATTTGATTAAGATTTAAAGATCAGCTCCAAAGACTAGTCTATGAGATTCAAAAGAATATTATCAAAGTGGTCTTGACTTTCTAACACATATTAAAGAATTATATAATTATACAAAATTATATATTATTATGAATTATATTATTATACTTAGTATAATTGTATTTAAGTTAAGAAAATATCAGACGACACTATACAAACAAGTATTACCTTCACAAGAAAGTCTATTAAATATAATCGCAGAAATAAACATAAAATAAACTTTCGTCCCCCTAGAACAGAAAAGTTTGGCAAAAAAAAAGCATTTTATGCGAAAGAGTTAAGTTATACAAATAATTCACAAATGAAATAAAAGAGTCCAAAAGTATTCATACGTTTGAACGAAAATCTAGAGAATTCATTTAACAAAAAATACCTCTTAAATAAAACACTCGAAGATTTCTTCATTTGAAAAATAACTATTGATGTAAATTTTACTCATGACATTATTAGTCTACCAAGCAGTAAGTACATAATTAAAGCAATGTGTGTCATTTTTTAATTAAGTAGCCGATGGTTAACATAATAGATTTATTATATTAATGCCATATTCTTATAACGTACACACATGCAGTCTGCCACGGTTATCATGGAATTATAAAATACAGACACACTCACACACAGTATATTCACTAATAATTAACAGACTACAGAATTACAGACACACACACAGTATATTCACTAATAATTAAGGTCACATTAAATATATCATAATTCATTTCTAACGTTTCAGTAAACAACTTGATGATATTATCACTACCGAGTGTGTCACTGTGATGATATTGGCCAATCGGTTTACGTGTTTAATATTCAACTATTTTAACAATACGAAAGAATAAGTTACATATATTTACTTAGTATATGTAGTTAAATATTTATTGTTTCTTTGGTAAAATCTTTAAATTTGTTTGTTGTGTTGTTTATGTGACTAGTAAGTAACTTTTTACATTACATGTAGTTATGGTTTCTAATTAGTACCATATATGCATGTCATCTTCGTCACAAGATGACACTACATTATATTTATAATAAAATTATATCTCTTGTAAATGAACTGTACTAATTAACTAAGTAACTACTACCACCACTAACTTCTATATTATTAATTTATCATTATTTATTATTAATTTTGCTACTTACGGACCTAGTCTTTCTTGAAAAGTCCGTACTATGCATAATCATAGTTAAATATTTATTACCTTCGTTTTCTTGTAAACAAAATTTCAAAAAATGTGCGACTGTTACATGAATCTTTCAAGTAAGATACAAATTAATCAGATAAATCATTGTTCTAAGCAGATCATGACTATGCGTTTGACTCCAATATCTATAATTGTACCGACATATTCATTTCTGGTATATTTTAGATAGAAAAGTAAAACAGAGTTTAGAAAATAACATGAAACAAACGTTTAAAACAACAATTCGAAAGTGAACAATTTCAATTAAAAAACTAAGCAGCAATACTTTATCGTTAAAGACTCAGAAATAATAATAATTGGTTATTTGTTAGTTGACGTCTCTATCTACTAATTACTGGAAATTCACCATCGTGAAGTCTCGTCTGAAAAAGTTACACTTGTTAGGCAGGTTCTAAACAAGGTATTAAAAAAGAAGAATCAAAACTTTTTGTAATATTACGCATCGTATTCACCCCAAAATGGTGCTAACAAAAGGGTAGGAACGTGATGACGAAATTTATGGAAACAACACTCGTAGTTACTAAAACCATAAGTTTACATTTCACAGTAGTCAACTAGGTATGCATTTGACCACAAAATGCCTGTTTTATTAATAACTTTAAACTGGACACATAAAACATCGTACACCAGAAATCTATACTTACAACAAAAACAATTCCTGTGGCAAATTTATTATCGTGTAGCAGATGGTTTTTCTTTAGGCGGATAAGTACTTGACATGTGTAATTATTGTCGTCATTCTGTTTCGATGAAATTAAAGAACACGACTGGCAAAGGCGCTGTCCTTACAATATTCTTATCCTTATTAATATTATAAATGTAAAAGTGTTTTTGTTTTAATATTTTTCTGTCTTTGATGTCACAACGGAGTGATTTTATGGTAGGATTATTATGTCTGAAGATAGTCAAGAGTTTGGAGAGTAATATAGACCACTTTTTATCGCGGTAAAATATCTCATTCCCATTAGAAGATTCATTATGATGCTGATTTTAAAAAAATACAATTAAAAATTTTTGAAACTTTATTAATTTGCTATAGATATTTGGTTTTTTCGCCCGATTGCATACGGTACAAAATATATCGTTAGACTTTTTAAGACATACCTGTGGTTTCTGATCGATGGCACTATATTGAATAACGTATCTAGACTCTTTGTCGATGATGGTTTTAATTTTTTTTATTTTAAATATTACCAAATGCGAAAGTTTGTACGAATGAATGGATGTTTGTTACTCTTTCACGCAAAACTACTGTATGAATTTAGATGAAACTTTACAGTAATATAGCTTATAAACCAAAGTAACGCATAGGCTACTATTTACCCCATTAACTGTCTTACACGCTGGTAGATTCGCAGGCAAAAGCTAGTAGTATCCTTGAGTAATTGTTCCCGGCTCGAGTAAATTTATAATTGTAAAGGCTATACATTAGCTCTAATATGCCCAGCAGTGACTGGTAAAGGCTGTTGAAGATGTCAATAAAAAGAAAACAATTGTTTTCTAATTTCGATTTGTAAATCTGTGGAACAAGGTTGACAATGGGATATTAGTTTATTTCTTAAACTTTGTGGCCATAACTACTGACCCAATCATCGTAAATGCATACCTAGTATCAAATTGGCAATTTGAATATTTTTCATCCAGGCAAAATCTGTTAATTTAAATAATCTGAAAACTGTGTTAACAAAAATTTGACAGTTTAAGATCAAATGTTAGTTAAACATGCTGGGTCTACTTGTTAAAGCGACAGCTTGTTTTTAGTACACATTAAATATTTCAGATAGACTAACCAAATTTCATATTTTTGTAGAAGTCTGTAACAATATGTATAAAGTTTCTAAGCAGTTACTATGTTTATATCAAGGTTCTCGTGCAAAGGCTCGGCGAGATAAGCTGTCCAATCGCCAGGATTCCAATGTCACAATACCGGAAAGTATGGAGACATGACTATGAATGAACAATAAAATATCTTATACACAGTATACTATAAAATTATTTAATTGCACACTTTATTACCTTCTCACCATGAACTTGTTTATATCCTTAAAAAAATCTTGTGTCACAGGGATTTTTAAAGACATTCAAGACACAGACAAACAAAACTTGGGTTTCTAAGACACAATTAATTATTAGAAGTTAATACAGTTGAACCTTAATTCTTCAATTTATTTTACATTATTATAATTTTCCAAAAACATGTATGAAGTTCTGTATACAAACGAAATGTGAAAGAATATTATTTTTTTTTGCATCTCGTTAACATACAATACCCGTTCTTGTAAGCTCTAAGAGTACAGAATTGTACACGCATATATACTTTTGTTAATAAACCTCTCAGTAAAAAATACCTTAAACGTGTGTCCAAACGTATAATTTATTGACATTAATGTGAACAAAGAGTCCAAATATGCTTTTTTTTGTAGTTATCCATAACATATTAAAGAATAATGCACTTTTAAGTCAATGGTGTGTCCAAATAACAATTATACCAGTATGAGCATAGTACTGAAAATTGTATTCTGTGATTTATACACACGAATCTGATTCGTATCATCGAATCCCTTTAGGTAACAGTAGGTATGTATTTATTTTAAAAGGAGTAATAATAAAAACGACGCTATAGAATACTCGCGACACCAGTTGGTTAACAAAACATTTGTACATCGGAACCGTGAAAGCTGATCAAGAATATTCGAAGTCATGATTGAAAAAATTATCATTAACTATTTAAATATTAACGTTTACAGCATTTTTCAGTTTTATGTTTTAAATTAAGTACACTATTTATCTAAGACTGAGTTAGTTTCATTTTTAACAAAATTTACTAGAAGACGATTACTTCATATTTCTTTATTTCTGTCATAATTTGTGTATAAAGGCCTATTTTGATTATCCCTTTCACGCAAAAGTAATTATACTATGTATGGTTCATTAGTAGATTATTATTACTTATAAATATGAAATTAACTGTTTACACAATAAATACCCGAGAAAATCCGAATAAAGACTAGTAAATTAAATATGGACAAAGTAGCAAACCAATAACCAACATCAGATTTTTTTCTTCAAAGTCAAATAAAATATTTGTTATCTAATAACACCATATTTTATTGATCTACTAGGAACTGCCAGTTGTTCGATGCTTTCATTCTTAAACTTGACCCCTACATGTTTCTGTTTTTTATACATGCACATTTTTGCTTCCTGCTTCAAACAAAAACAAAATATTTAATAGCAACCTGTTCGCTAGATACTTAGTTTAAGTGCTGAATGGTTTTGAAAATAGATGTAAATCGAATATGGAAAGGCATTTTTTAAATTTTTAAAACTGTGATGAGAATCTCGAGTATTCTTTTTTCTTAGTGCACCTCTTTGATGTGTACTCATCACCTAGATAAGAACATCTTAATTTCGTGTGGAAAATCTCATAGTTGACGTCTAATTAGGGCTATCCAATGAGTTTGACTGATACCGACTAAAGCCACACGGTGTGCCATACTGAACTTAAAATACGAGGACTGTTCATGCTGCAACGATATGCCTTATGTGAATGAGTTCCATTGTAAGATTTTGACGTCTCAATCACCTGCGGCATCAGTTATGGTATTAGGCGCTCATCAGAGCTAAGAACGTTTTGGACAACTAAGAAGAAACTTTTGCTTGGAGTACTTTTCTCTAGAAGATATTAGGAGAAATTTGATTAAATCGAAACTAAATTATTGTTCAACAAATTTTGATGTTAAAAATTGTTTGTGCATGTAGTTCTCAATTGCTACATTATTTAGGTTCTTCTGTATAAATTATAAGTAATTACTTAACATGTATGTTAGTAGTACGCTACACTGTATTTTTTAACTGTAATTTTCTTAATTTTATGGATTAGATCATTACCAATCATATTCATCTTTAAAATTTATAGTGAAAATGGACCAAATTGACTTTCATCTTTTTAAACTATCGCCATTTCTATACTCAATTACTTGTTTCATAAAATTAATAATATAAACAAAAAATTAAATTTTAAATTTGTAATTTAACAATGTAATAAATTAAATGCCACGCTAATTTCAGCACGAATGAGCCAACTCGACTGGAGCTATGCTACCCTCTCAAAAGACAAACCTAAAGTACGTTTGTACTGTCGTTTTTCGTTAATGAGTACGAGAGAGAAGACCCAACGATGTACAGGTGACAGTTGTCGTGGTAAGTGTGAGAACAGTGGAATGCTCGTAGAGTCATTGTGAGGGTAGCGTACGTAGAACCATCGACCAAGGAATTCCGTAGAAATGGTGACGCTGCTTACCACCCGCAACACAGAGAGGGGCCCAACTACAGTTAACCACCCTTAGCAGGCTACCTCATCAGGGCACGGTTCGGTGTCTATATAACGACACAGCATTCTGAGTCTCAGTTTTACAATGCCACGATGACTGTCATGTCTCTTTAACGTCCTTTCCCTCTACTATGCTATACTTTGGTGTTTAAACTACTGCAGTCTCAGTACAGTTTCTCGTCCCAGACTTGAAGTACAAGGTGGGTCAAGAATTTGTTACCATTTAAATCTACAATCCTTCGCAAAGAAATGCTGCGCAAAGCGCGCTAACCTAACCTAACCTAACCTAACTCGTTTCTCGGCAATATTGTCGCAATGGATCGCTTCATGGGGCCACAGCGTGCCTACTGTGTGAAATAATTTTATTTAAACAATAGCGTCGCACAGTAATAAGCGAATTACTGTAAGATACTTATTTCGCGTTGAATACGATTTACACAACTTAAATGCTCTTTGATAAAGAAATGTGTAAACAAGTTCCAAGAGACTGGATCTACGGTAAATGTGAAGCAAACTGGAGGCTCACGGACTTTTCGGATCAAAAAGAATGTGCAGCAACTTTCAGCTTCTGTTCGCCGTAATCCAGATTTATGGACGTGCAAACGTTCGGTTGAATTATGGTATGGTTATGGTGGAATCATATTTTGAAATTACATTTAAAATTACATCCGTATACTCGTAAGATACAGATAGTGCAGGAACTAAAATCTAATGATTTAAATTTGCGCAAGGCGTATGCCAAAATAATGTTGAAAAAAGGTCCAGTAATTTTGACAACATCTAATTTTTTTTCGTTTCGAAGCCCATTTTCCTTTCAACGGACGTGTAAATAAACAGAGTTACAGGTATTAGAGCAGTGAAAATCCCAATACTAAACACGAGAGGTCATTTCATTCTCCCATGGTAACTGTATGGGCTGCAATTTTAGCAAAAGGAAACATTGGACCCTAATTTTTCGAAGATTCTCGGGGCCGTTCAGTTACTGTTAATTCTGCTGAATATGTGTAAAAGTTACGAGAGTTTTTGGAACCGATGTTACTGGAATTTGCTGGCTACAAACGAAACACATGATTTGAACAAGATTGAACCACTTGTCACACATCAAATGAGTCCCTGTCGGTGGAGACATATTTCCAGAAAAACTGATTTTCAGACGAAGCGACATTCCATAGCCACCCAGAGGTCCAGATCTATTCCCAGCAGATTTTTTATGAGGTTATTCGAAGAATCTTGTCTACATCAATAAACCAAATACCTTACGTCAACTAAAAAAAAAATCAGCGATTTGCCGACGAGCATTCGAAAATTTCAGTGCTCGCTTAGAAGAGTGCAAACGTTGAAACGGTGGTCATTTAGACAATATAATTTTTTAAAAATAAATTATAACTGATTAGCTTCCATGTAAATAATCAGTTTTTATAACATATCAAATAGTTTTTTGATATGATTTTTTTAAATGTGATCTTTCTTTTTTTTTTCTTTATTAAAAAGACAACGCCCGCATTAGGAATAAATCTTGGGTCCCTGCAAATACATATGAAACAGACACAGAGAACACAAAGACTCGGAACGACAACTTGTGGATCACACAATTTTTTTTTCCCATGTGAGATTTGAACCCACAACACTCAGCGCAGTAGTGAGCGGTGTGGCGATCGTTTAAACTACTGGGCCAACCGTGCAGTCGGATGACGGAGTTCTAAACGTGGCATAAGGTAATCCGTCCATAAAATAATATCAGACAGAACCTTCTGAAATGTTACACATTGCTCTGTCTCTCACATTTAATTAGGAAAAAAATATTCGAAACGTCGTTATCAACTCCATTCGTTTTACACTTCACAGTTCAAGATTTTTAACCGTCACAACCAACATAATTTGCTTTACTTAGAATTACCTGCTTCAATTTTAATATTTAACACAATGACAAACATAAATTTCTGTCTCTAAAAACCATCAAACTATAAAAACTGGGGCCTCTAAAATTAGCCATTACATATTCAAAGTAAAAATTTATTTAGGCATGTTACATTTTGAGGACTGTTGTTAAGATTGAGGCTGAGATGTTATAATACATAGGAATATGTTATTTGATAAAATAAAATAAAATAAACTTAGTAACACAAAATCAATGGACACTCACGAATCTGACTTGCCTACCGAGCTCGTATTGTATTACAAAATTTATTCATGCATCCCGTCAAAGGATTATCAAAAAAATCTCTTTTTCATTGTATTCCCGTGTGTAAAAAGTACCTTTATCGTTCAAAATATACTACTATATCCATATAGAAATACCATCGATGTTGGTGACAGTCGTTTATCTAAGCACAAAATACTTAATACATATATTTAATACGATTTATGTAAAAATGGCTGAAAATGTGGCAGATCTCAGCACAATGATTGATGACCTCAATGCCCATGTCACACCCACTCTAGTGAAAATTGAAGAATCTACCCTCGAAGTTGTTGACGGCTACGTGTACCTAGGACAAACTATCCAATTAGGTAGTCAATACTTCGAAAAAGAGGTCAATCGTCAAATCCAGATATATTGGGTAGCGTTCGAGAAGCTACGTAACATTATCTCGCCACAAATAACGCAGTGTCTCACAAAAAAATCCAGTGTATGTTGCCAATGATGACTTACAGCACAAAGACGTGGTCGCTTACAATGGGCCATGCTAAGAAAGCTCAAAATCACCCAAAGAGCAATGGAGTGGCAATGCTTGGAATTTCTTTGTGTGATCGAATGAGAAATAAAGAGATCCATAGACGAACCAAGGTCCCCAAAATTGCCAGTAAAATTACTAAACTCAAGTGGCAGTGGCCGGGGCACATTACACGCAGACACTATGGCCGGTGGGGCCATTAAGTTCTGGAGTAGCCGTAGTAGTAGACCGCGTACTGGGTAACGCAGCGTTGGTAAGCCCCCATAAGGTGGTCCGACAACCTGTTGAAGGTCGTGGGAAGCCGCTGAATGCGGGCGGCACGGGACCGGCTATTGTGAAGAACCTTGGAGGAAGGCTATATCCAGCAGTAGACTTCTTTTGGGCTGAGATGATTAGATGATGAGATGATATATGATGATTCTAGGAAAATTATTGGAATTATGTGCTAATCAGGAAATAACAGAATAAAAGTTGTTTATTTCTTCGTTTTTAAATTTTTAGGTAAATTTTTAAAATTATTCAAAGTTCGAAGTTTGAAAATTTTTAAATCGAAACTTAGCTTTAAAAAACAATCAGATAACAAAAAATAACTCTTTTCTTGGCTACGCACATACGTATATTTACTGAAAAATCAGGTTAGTAAAAGCTATAGTATAAAGAGTAAACTAGAATCAAAATATTAGTTTGTCGAATAAACCGAAAAAATAAAAGAATTTTTTTAAAATCGTTGATAACGGGATCTATAATATAGTTTGTCAAATTTGACACTTAAGTAACGTTTCATTTAGTTGATTTAATAATATTATCATCAGATGTGGATTGTTTAGTTTAATTATTCATATCCAGGACGAATTTAAGTAACACATTATTATAAAAGTGTAATCCCTAACCATTCCACTCTTATAATAGTTTAATTGTTATGACGACACGAAAAATAATAATTCTGCGCACAAGATATATGATCTGTATAGCTAGACGTACTTACATTAATAAAATTTGATTGTCATTTTCATGAAATAAGATAATCGTATTTATAGAATAATATTATTTATGGATGATATTTATAAATTGTTTGATAAATGGTGATGATCAATGTGAAACTAGATGCCAATTAGGTGATAAAAGTTAAAAATAGCTTTTAAATCTATTGTAGTAATTTGTTAATATAACATTTTTTTATTTATTAACAGTTAGTAACAGTTAGTAAACTTTTAGATAGTATTTACTTTATGAGACAATTGTATGGAAACTCGATCCATAGTGAAACTATCAACGCGGTTATAGGGGACAAAGACTGTAGTTAAATGTCAGTTTTAGTGTAAGCAACAAATAAATAAATATTGCCGAGTGCTGCGCCTAGATGCTGATAAGGCCCTAGGGTTAAATAAGCTGGAGCGGTTGTGTATTTTCGATGATTACCGTTTATCACTATAGGATTGTACACGATGGTGATGTCAATACTGATTCTTATCTACTACTTTGAAGATTGGAAATCACATAGGAGTCACCACTGTTTAGGAACGGGTGTCATGACCCTCCTACACAAAGAGACCTCCTCTCACTCCCTTCTCCCCTCTCACTCTTCTCTTTTGTGTCTTTGGTAGATGTCAGTGGCGTACACTTTTTTATTTATTGTATGTAGAAGTAGTCATAATTTCATAATGTGGATTACAGTTCCTGGATCTAGACATGACGTATTAAAAAAATGGATCGGTTGTTTCAAAGTTTCAAAACAATCGCAGAAGCATATTCCCGTTTCTCTTTTAATTAATCAATTACAACAGGAAACGCCTGATTATAACATAATATTTAAGGCAGGTTAACCACACTTGTTCCGTAAAAGTGAATAACGTTGAAAACCCTTAACTAAATATTAAGAACACCTCTTCCGTGAAGTATCTTACAAGAATTACTTTCAAATAAATTTTTAATACTAATAATTATGCAATTGATGATTCTGAAAATGTAGTATTTATTATTCACATTTCAATAATAAAAAGAAATACCTGCCAAATGATAGGCATGCAAGATTTTCTTCCTAAAAAGATACGTTAAAAGCGATTAATAACATATTTATTGTACTGTCTATAAAGTAACAAAATAACCGTAAAAGTTCGAAAACATTAGCAGTTTTCTATTCTTTATATTCTTACCAAAAACCCCTAAATCCTTTTTTATAATTTCTTATCACGGTTGTCGATACTTATAAATAATTATATACGGTATAAAAAGAGCGTAGGAAGATGAAATACACTGAGTCCTTAGAGAATTTCATTGTTATAATCTATAAAATATAATAATAATCTAAAAGGGGATTCTATCCCAGAAGTGTAGAAATATATCGAAGACTCACTCTCTGCAACTAAAT
The DNA here is from genome assembly GCA_949316085.1 of Hypercompe scribonia. NCBI lineage: Eukaryota > Metazoa > Arthropoda > Insecta > Lepidoptera > Erebidae > Hypercompe > Hypercompe scribonia. The sequence goes on along the minus strand of OX438981.1, from coordinate 7,290,401 downwards.
ATATTTAAGATATTAAATTTGAACCTCTATTTATTTTTCTTTTAAGCGTAATATAGTTTATTATAATTCAAATCTATATTATAAAATTCATAATGTCAAAGTGCACAAATTTTTTAGCCCATTGCAAAAATTTAATTCGGAATGATACTATAAAAAACGATGGGATGGGGAACATTTATAGATAGGCACTGTTTATAGAAACAATAGAAATACACGAAGACAATTGTAATCATAATTAGTTAATAAATTAAAAATAATGAATCAATAAAGAGAATTGTTCTAATAGTACCAAGGTACAATTAGTGTCATATCCAGGATTATGCTGTTTCATCTGAGCTTAATTATGTAAAAATAAAACCAATGCAGAACACTTACATTTAAAAACTTGCATAGATTGTACTAAATACAGATATGAAAGGAACAAGAGCGCGGGGGCGCGTTCGTGTCTAGTTAGAACGATACAGCTTTTATATAAAAGAAGCGCCATGTTTCGCAACCATTTCTACTTGGAATCTCGTCGCGATCCCACCGAGGGAGCGTGCTGGAGGTCGGAACGCAACCGTAATTTGCGTACTAAAAGTGACAGATTTTGTCATTCTAAACATCTACTATTTTTGAATCTTGATAATTAATAATCATGGCTGTTACAAGTGCAAGGAGTATTGTGGGTCTGAAGGAGAAGGGTCAAATTTTCGAAAGAGAAAATGGCAGGATTAATAAATATACGGTAAGTTTAAATTAAAATTAGAGCAGATTTACGTAATATATTTTGAATTCATTTTATTTCATCAGTATTTTTTTATTTAATATAATTCTTTTATAGAAGACAAACAGAAAACAATTTAAACGAATATTTATTTACGATATTAATTAAATTCTGGATATTTTGGCTTTGAATAATAAGCTCTTACCTAACATGGAGTAAAAGGTTTATTTATTTTGAAAGAATAGATAAAGTTTTATCAATGAATTCTGAACAGGACATTTATTTTTTAGCGTATATCGTGTTGACATTCCAGTGAGTGCGTTATTTGCGCTAATGTCAAAGTAACTGTTTTGAATAAATTAATCAATAATTTTTGTATTTTATTAATAATGGATAGATTTATTATTATTTTTGTTAAATCTTTTAAAATTATATTTCAGTACACCCAAAAATTAGAATTTAAACAAAATTCCACAATGTTTTCCTATCATCAATATTGTCTACTCTGTTCCCAATTTTATTTTCGATTAACACATTCTTATATGGAGTTTTAGCTGATTTTTATTATATCTAATTAGCTATAATCATTATTGGGAATGTAATCATTTTCATAACGAACGAAGATAGAAGTTAAATTGATGCAAAGAAAATGGGATGGGAATAGGAACACGGGATCAAAACTCCGGTAACTCGAAGTGATCGGGGAATGGTTACTTTTATGTTATAATAATACTATTATGTTATAATGTTATTACAGTAACTAAGTATATTTTTTGTAATATTGCAAACTACGTTCTGTAATCATCCGGCTTCGTTGCAAAAAAATCAACAGTTATTATTATTAGATAGTAATGTATAATGTAAGAGTGTAAGTAAACGATTTTATAATTTAGTCGACGCTATTTTTAAAGACTTTTGTAGGAGAATCTTTGGCAATTTCTTTGCACACTAGTAGGTAATTGTATAATATGAAAAACACTTTTGCCTTTATTGGCACTGCTCTTATTTCTACCAATGCGTTCAAAACATTTCTTAAATATAAACATAAGTTCTTGCCTTCTTAAATATATCACAAACCTAAATTAAAACCTAACTCTAATAACACTACATGCAATAAATGCTGCCAAATTCTAATTTTGAAATAGAATTCAGCATCACTCTTTTCGTTTGATTATACGAATATTTTATACACAATCATATCATTGTAAATCGTTGTAACCGGTAATCGTCGGTCTTAAATCATGAATAGAGTCAAGGGACATAAAATTAAATAATATTTCAACACTATTAGTACTATCATATTCCTATTTATACTTATCTTAAAAATATATGAAGGGACTCGTGACTCAGTGGCTACCCCGTAAGTTATAGATTTCAAAATTAAACAATCCTAGCCAGGTCAATTTATGACGTTTGACCATTCTTGACCCCTCCGTGCTTCGTAAAGTACGTTAAACGATTGGTCCCAGTTGCTCTATGAACATCTTTGGCAATCGTTACGGGTTGTCCTAGAAAGTCCGACAACAATCTTTCTACAGAACTTCGATATCACCTATTCGATGCTGGTCTGATGGCAGTTGCTCCATGTAAATAAATCGTTTTCAAGCCGTATCGTAATAGACTTAAATCCGACTCCAACATAATTTGGGATAAATCTCATAGAAAGAAAGATCAGAAATTTATGAGTATGTTCAATTAAACGGCAACAGGCTGGCAACAAGTCAGCAAACTGTGCGTTTTAGTACGCCGCTATCTATCTCTTCGAGGCTACAGGGGTTAGTGAAGGAATATGATTATGATGAATGAAAACAAATGCTAATGATTAAGCACGTGGCAAGTGTAATACAATAATTTAGGTTTATTCAAGATCCATAATTAAGTTATAATGTAATTAGCATTTTTTAAGCAATGTTCCAACACCTAAGTTCTTTTTTATGTTAATAATTACATATATATTACATCTTTATATAATAAAGCCGAACTAGTTTTTTATTAATATAATGAAAATATTAATCAGATTTGAATAATTATTTTTATAAAGTATACAGAACTTATTTATTGCAAACTATTATAACAATAGTAATTTATAATGTTATAATATAACAGTAAATAGCAACAGTTTAAACGCGAAAGTTTGAAAAAATTGATTGTACTTGAACTTGATGTAAAATTATGCTTGAACGGCTAAACGCATTTGTATGAAATTTGATACAGAGATAGATTTTAGTCTTAAATAACATACCGGCTAGTTTTTATCAATAAATGGACGGTAACGCGGGCGAAGTCGCTAAAAAATATATTTGTATACATTTGTGCCACGCCCATCGAGGCCAAAATTAACAGAAATTTTAGAATGCATGAAAATGAACTGCCCTGAAAATTGATTTGATTAAAGAAGTCTAAATTACGTGAAGGAAGACAGCGTTAAAACTAAAGATCTAATTACAACTGTCGTGATTTGTATATTGGGTAAAATTTTAAGTAATCCGCTCATGTTATTTTAATATAAAAAATTTTAATATAAAAGAATACGAGCGGATTATACAAAAATCGTAATTAGTAAAACAAAATGCGATGAACGAGCAATGATTTTAGAAAAATTGTATTCAATAATAAATCTATACTCAATAGATGTAAACCTTCAAAACGATGTCCTACCCGTAGAAATTTTTTGCTTACCCTTAATATTTTATATTCTTCAAGTGTTCCTTAAATCGAGTACTGTTTATTTTTTTAAAAATAAAGGTTTCATAAGTTATTTTTTACTAGCTGTGCCCACGACTTCGTTAGCATACGATTTATTTATAGGTATTGATGGTATTGATACTTAGGCTACAATGAATAGCAAAAATAACTCGTTATTGTAGATATACATATCTTGAAGTACGATTCTCATTAGTAAAGACGTGGCTTTTGCTGCGTAAATCCCAATCCCATAGGAAATCCGGGATAAAAAAGTCTGTATGTTGCCCAGTAACTTTTTTAGTGAAGCTCCCGAGACAAATCCAGACAAGCACACAGACAGACAGAAAAAAGTGAAAAAAGATAGCTTTTGTTTGAGTATCGCGTAAAGAGCTATAAACACATAACAAAATTTTTTTCTTTTAAATTACACAGGACACTTCAATTTTATTAATATGTATGTATTGATAACAAAACAGAAACTAGTATTTTAACTTATAACATACAGTAAATGTTTTGGTAGTAATACAGTTACAGTATTTGTGTTCATTATTGATTGATAGATACGTTTTCTTTTTTTTCCAAACACTCAGGCACGGATTATTGCCATCCGGAATACACAGAGATACAAGAACTATACTTTATTAAAACGTTATTTTCCACAATTCTAACATACAGATAGTTCAACCTTTTCCACAGTCATTACATTACACATTATGTTTATCTAATAAGAACATACTTCTTTCATCTTTTATTACTAACAGTTCAACAATATATCACTTTAAAAAAATCTGTACTAACAATATATAAGAAAGTTGAAAATTTTTATGTTAAAACTACTAGTCCACTTTGGATAAGTACAGGGTGGGCCACGAATTAGTTAACATTTGAAAAAATCGTATAAAAAAATCCATTAGACATATTATAAAAATTGATTATTTACAAGAAAGCTAATTAACTAACCGTTTTGACGTTTGCACTCTTCTAAGCGAACACCGAAATTTTCGAATACTCGTCGGCAAAGAGACTGCGAGATCGCCGTCATTTCTTCACTGATTTTTCTTTTAGTTGACGTAGTGTACTTGGTTTATTGTTGTAAAAATGATTCTTGAAATAATCTCATAAAAAGAAGTCTGCTTGGGATAGGTATGGACTTTTGAGTAGTCATAGAATGTCGTCTGGAGATCAGCTTTTCCGGAACCATGTCTTTGATCACCGGCAGGGATTTATTGGATGTGTGACAAGTGGCTCCATCTTATTGAAACCACGTGTTACGATTGTAACCAGCAAATTCCAGTAGCATTGGTCCCAAGAACTCCCGTAACATTTTCACATATTCAGCAGAATTAACAATAACTGAACGGCGGCGAGAATCTTCGAAAAAGTAGGGACCTGTAATTCCTTTTGCTGAAATTGCAGGCCATATAGTTAGCCCATACCTTGGGAGATTAAAGTGGACTCTCTCTCTGTTTAGTTCTCCAATACCTGCAATTCTGTTTGTTTACGTGTACGTTGAGGCGAAAATCGGTTTCGTCAGAAAATAAGATGTCAAAATTAAACAAGTTCTAACAATGTTGCGACATACGACTTGCGCAAATTTAAATCATTAGGTTTTAGTTCCTGTATTATCTGGATCTTATATATATCTGTAATTTCAAATGTAATTTCAAAATATAGCATAATGATGTGCGGAGTAACCTTAATTCAGCCGAACGTTTGAGCATCGATAAACCTGGATTACGTCAAAAAGGAGCAGAAACTTGCAGCACGTTTTTTTCAGTTCGAGAAGTCTGTGGGCCTTCAGTTTGCTTCACATTTAGGGTGGATCCCGTCTCTTTGAACTTCTTCACCTATTTCTTTATTAAAGGAGCATTTAAGTCGTGTAAATTGTATTCAATGCGAAATAGGCGTCTCACAGTAATAAGCGAACTGCTGTTTAAATAAAACTGTTTCCCTCAGTATGCGCGCTGTGGCGCGGTAAAACGATCCATTGCGACAAAATTGCCGAAAAATGAGCTAGTGGCCAAACCGCTCCCCGCACTTTTGCTTATGCAGAATGTTAGATTTTTTAACGTTCGTTAAATATTAACGAATTCTTTACCCACCCTGTACAACATTGAATTTATATCATTGTATTCTCCATTCAGAATTTTACTCGTAAAGTCGCATTGTTGCCACGATAATATTAAGAAACATTGAAAAATGTCACCTAAATAAGAGCATAGATCTTATTGTGATGTCTAAAAAAATATTTACATTTTCTTTTCAAACGTTATTCAGATATCAAGACGATGCAGATTCTGATTCGAATCGACTTTTAATTTGCAAATCATACAAATTTAGTGTTTCTTACTCTAATATTTCTTGATATTTTTATGAAATTCTATCAAACGCGTAAAGACGTTTACACCTTTCTAAATAGGTAATAATTAAAATTAATTTACTACGTATAGCATAATATATTATTTCATAAATTAGTGACATTGAAGCTGCGTTGAAAAGAGAAGAATAAATAAAGTCGAATTTTCACCGCAATGCATTAAGTCTTTTTATACATATACAAAAATGGAAAGATATATTTACATAATATTTATAGGTCACATTACGATATGGTTAAGCGTATTTAAGGAGTGTTTCCTATAATAGGACATAGTGTGTATCAGAATTTGCTATGTGCAAAATTGCCACGGTCAAAATAAGATTATATTTGCATGGTTTTTATTTGATGGATCTTAAACGGATCTCATATATTATTACAGTTGTTTTGCTAAATTTAAAACATTTAAACAGATGTATAATTGAGTTGCTCATATTGCTGTTTGACTACTTATTTTTGTTATTAAAGAATTAAAGTAATTTTTTGGAAAATCACGCATAGTGCAAGGTGGACAATGCTTTGTTATTTAGTTCTTAACATCAAGTATTGTTTCAAGGTACTATTTTTACATTAACTGAATGAAAAACTTCGTATCCTTAGACACTAATAATCATTATTAGCGTCCTTATCCACGAATGTACATTTAAGGTGATCGAGCACATCTGTGATCACAGGGTGTAAATATATACATGATTCCTTCATTTGTAGAACAGAAATCCTTTAGAATTACGTCAAATTGAAAAAATAACTTGAAAATATTAACTTGGAATAATAGTAAATAAACGTTGAGATGAACTGATGTTTACACACTCTTACACACTTTTTCATAAAATTATAACAGATCTTTAAGATTATGTTTATAAAAAAATACTTCCGAATCTCAGTCAGCATATTATGTATATAATTTTTCACTTAAATAAGATTTTACACGAAGAATGGGTATCTGCGGGAGTTATATATCTCCGAGTCGAGCGTTGATCAAGTGGTTATAGAGGAACACTGGCTCCCAAGTCACAAGTGATAAACCTACTTTGGAAGTCAGAAACACATATGGTTTACATCTGGCAGCTTGTTTTTATTGAATTGTTTTTAATATTGTCATGCAGTATCGGTTAACAAGGTGTATTATTGAGTGTATTTTGTTAAATAAAGTTAATGTTATATTATTGTGGAAATATTTAAAAATATGAATTGAAATATTCATACTTATACAACATTAGCAATAAAATAAACTAAAAAACAAAACTTAATGAAAAATGGTAGGAATTCCATACTAGGACCAGGCGATCTCTAGCCAGAATAAATTAATGACAATAATTGCGCATAGCTATATTTAATCAACTCTCCTATTACTCATATCGCCAACGTCAGATCTGGGAATATTAAGTTCGTGACAGAAGGCTGGCGAATATATATATATATTATATTATACATGCAGTTGAATATATGACGTGTTCAATAAAACAGTCCTAGTTAATACTTGGAACTTTGCATTGATAATTTTTATCCGGGTGATTTGTTGGTTCCGGTAAGAAACTTAATAGAAAAGTTATTTTTCAATCATGAAGTACCCATTCGAATTCAGGTAATAATAATTACTTACTAGTACGATGCTTGCAAAAAAAGATACTGCGTTAGCAAAAATAATTGTACATTGAGTTTTATCCTGATTATTATATATTAGTACGTCTATATAACATGAGTCTTGCAAAAACCTAAATGAGTCAGAACCGACCTACTACCCTCTGTCAGGTTTAGAAAAGACTAAATATTCTTTGACAGGCTATTTTAAAGAGTTTATTAGCTTCATCAGTACACCTGCGCATTACCTTGCCCTCGAATTATTACTTCTGTGAATAAGCTATTGTTCTGTTAGATTTTTTTCCTTTCGAATGAATTTAATTTGTGCATGCCAGTGATTTTTACTACTATATAACTCATTAAATCAAATATTAATGACATTAAAAAAATCTACATTCCTCAAATGACACTCAAAGTAGAAAATTATTAGAGTCGTATACTAGCGTAGAACATGAATTTTACTACATGCAAACTATTGATTAACATGTATTCTTATTTTAACTGCCTCGGTGGCGCAGCGGTAGCGAATGCGACTGCTGTATTTGAGGTCTCGGGTTCGATTCGCGGGTCGGACCAAATGTTAGTATGATCTGCAAATATTTGTTTCGAAGTTTGGGTGTTTTCTGCGTATAATATGTATGTATTTACAAAAAAAGTATACTAGTATTCTATCAGTCAGTCTATTTATCATAGCACAAGCTCTACTTAGTTTGAAACTAAATGACGTTGTGTGTCAAATGTCCGAAATATTTATTTATTTATTTCATTATTGGATTAAATAAATTGCATGGGGCATTTCCGAAACGATACAACATTTGCGTGCAACATGGCAATGGAAATAGCATTTGAGAAAATATTAATTTTTGTAGTAGGCGAATACACATAATATACCTGTATGTCACAATTTAAGCATAATACATAGGAATACTGTGATCACCATAACTTTATTGTATTTGTTACGTTTAGCAAACATTTTTTTAATTGTAGGAAAATCTGATCTTAAAGAAATGCAATAATTAGAAAATAATAAGATATTGTGAACTGAAAATGTAAAATAATCAATCTTTGAAGATATGAACTGTATAATATTTGTCATAAAAATAATATAAAACAGTTAATTTATGTATAGTGAGTGGTCCCGATACCATTTTGTTATTGTGATGTATTATGACGGTAGAAAATTTTTAGATTAAAATAAAAACAATCTGAAATTACTTTTCCACAACTAAACTTAAACAGCTCTATATACATAAGTTGTCTCTTAACGTTATATTTTCTAAAAATAGCGACCCTTTGTCTGAAGAGTGCTATAAGAGACTGAAATTATAAACGAAATGAAATCTCCGAAACGCACTGTACATATAATTAATCGGATCTGGGTCAACTGATCCAGTTTTGTTGCATTCATAAAGTGCAAGTTTGGTAACCTTTTTAACACCTTTTCATTTATTAACATCATCGGTGTAAAAATATTACATATCGAACTAGTTATTTCGTCATTAATCATGCTTGTTTGCTGAATTAAATGAAATATATGTATAAGTAATATTTATTGTATTTGTATATAATATCTTTTGAGCTTGGCTTTTTTACAAATTTTATCGCGTATACCTTTCATTTAACTTGTAGACTCCTCAGTGAAATAAGAGATCTACCCAATAACAGGCAGTTCGAGTTAAATTTCCTTTCTTTAACTCATTAACTTAGGTGTTAAATACGTTGTCTGGGATATAGACGCGAGTGTCCATGCGTATGTTATCTTTATACGTTGCATATACCCATATACCTATACAAATTTACCTAATCCTACGTCTCATCATCTTCCTAGACTTTATTATTCCCAATATATGTAATTTGGGACCGTCAGTCACTAGTTCAATTGTTTTTATATGAATATTATTTTTATTCACGAAGCGACTGACATCAGATCTCCGCAACAGGGAGGGTGAACTGAATTCGAAGGTTGAATTAGTTGTCATTAGATTTTTGGGCACCGACTTCCCAATAACGATGACTATAAATGTTCGGGACAACCGGGGCCAACGGCTTAAAGTGCTCTCTAAGGTACGCTCGTGAAATATACTTGCATAAATTATACTACTATACATTAGAAATTTCTTGTAAGAAACACTCAGCAAGACTTTTGACCCGAACCGAGACCTCTCGATCGGCAGTCGCATAAACTAATAGCTAGAGCTACGAGACAGTCATCGAATATATTTCTTTACATATATACGTATTTAGGTACGTATGTAAAGCAATCTATTCATACGTTTCTGATCAGAAAAAATAATTGAATAGAGAAAATAACAAATCTTAATTACATTTTAACTTGATACAAAAACCTTTTAAATAGCTATATTGGCAATGCCTCTAAGTGTTCATAGCGTTAGACGTTTTAGTCGAGCGTTTTTTAGATAGCCATGGTACTCACTTTTGACGCAGATGGGTACCCTGAAAAATCTGGTTATCACTCCATTAATAAAGTTCATAGAAAACCAATGATACTTACGTAAGTTGTCGGACCTTGTTCGAGATCATTATCAAGGCTTAAAGTTCGATGTGCTGAACGCGCCTTTCGCTAAATAATTAACTACCGATTATGGCGCTACTACTTTGATTTTGTATCTGAATGTCAAGTTCACTTTTATTTTTGTCTGGGGTCAGTTATGTAGTTTTACATTATAAAAAAGTTCTCTTTGTGATCTGATAAGCCGTTTTTCTTTAGTTTCTTATTACTAAAACATTTTTGATAAGGTAATTAGTTGGATAACTATTTTGTTCGTTTCAAATGCAGTGTACAAACCACTTAAACAACCTGGTGATTTGGAATTGGTCATAGAAATTAAATAGATTGATGCAAGATCAGTAAAAAGAATCAGGATTGGCACGCACAACATAAGATGTACTTGCATCACTAAGGCACACATGTAACAGGTATAATCATAATTGTAATGTTTGGTATTAATAGCGGTGGTCATTATAGTAATACAGGTTTGTTAATTATTGGATTGATGTACTGGTGAGATTTTGTGAATAATATGGTTCCTATGCACTGAGTGTCTTACGATTACACACATATATTGAAAATAAATTGACGCTAAGGAGTAATTTCATTGTTTTATTTTTGGGAATTATCTGATTTATAAGTGTATACTCATCCCCTATTGTCGGTTATGCAATTATGCCTTTTTTTAGTTAGTCCTTGACAATGATTATAGATAGTACTGGCAACTTCCCATTAACCAAATAAAAATAGGTAATAACAACATATTATTTATAGTTTAGAAACTTAACTTCTTAATGACACTATCTGTCAATTTAAACTTTTTCTGTAGTGTATCTAATATCAATCAGGAAATGGGTCAGCTAACCACAGTATAACAAAAAGTTATTTAATTTTGAGTGGTTAATTAATATAGGCTGTAGCTGTGTTCAATGCGGAAGTATTCGACGATTAAATTAAAAACCAATACCAAACCTCTGACTATGGTTACACGTGTTGGTTTCAGAAACACGTAGGCGTTTAAGCTAGTCGAGCGATATGAAACGCCTACCTCTTGAAAAAAATAAAATTATGACGATTCTTACTTAATTAGCTAGTACTTGGACGCTTACACCTTCATCTTAACAAACGTACTCATGCATCTGATTACCTTCTAAGAGACTATTCTTTGGAACCTTTTACCACTCAGTTCTGTCTGAATTTTCTTTAGAAGGAAATTAAACTGTATTCCTAATGGGCCAACCAGTAGGCAATTATATGTCTACAGTCCCCGAAAAGCAAGTTAAAATTTGATTTAGAATCAGTTTTAGGATCTCTGAATGTTCAAACCAAATGCCAGGATATCTAGTTCATGTCAATTGTGATACGGTTTACCGAGACGTCTGGTATGCGGTAGCTAGATTTGGTTGACTTAGACTAAAAATCGCAATTAAGTCATAGACTTTAGATTATTTTATAAAACTTCTTGTTTTTCCGAATATTAAAAATAAAATTATATACCATATACAAGGTTCATTAAAATGCTATTTCGATTGTTTTTTATATAAGTCTATCCTTGGATATACTCCTTGCAATAGGTTCAGTGACAGAACATCATATGACTTTTGCCGGCTCAATTTCGACGCACAATGTTCACCATGAGCTCCGGTGAAGCCAAAATGACGACCAACTTGTGTTACCACATTTTTTAATAATTTATACTTTCTGCAAGTAATTTATATTGCTTAAGGCGGACTCTATGCTGCAGTCATTTTTTTCCAGTCGACCTTAAATTTTTCAACATCGTTCCTTAAGAACAAAAATGTGGACAACATACTAGTTTTCATAAATATACTCAATTATTAACTGACAAACACTTTTTTTATTCTACGATAAACAACAAGGGTATTTGATAACTTAACAGAAGTGTTTTCAGTTAGAACAGTAAGCGATAAGCCTCATTATTCACACTTACCTGTTTATTACACTTTTAAGCACTTTTGAACATTTACAATTCCTAAAATTCGTCTTAGATGTGATTCTCGTACTTTTACTCGTATTTTTCTTCTAACTTTATAGAAAATAGAAAGGATTCCGCGCATGTCAAAGTCATGATAGAAGTACATAACTCCGTCAGTCATACGGATGTCTAGGATCATAAACTTAAGGTCAGTATTATTAACCACGAAGGAAATGGGTATCAGGATTTCTTTATTAAGAATAAGGCTAAAAATATATAACAGCTATTATCCACAACCATATTTAACAATAATTTTTATAAAAGAAAAGAATATATTTAACTCAAAGGAATATACAATTTTATGTAATTACAGATGAAGTAATTGGAATTAAGAAACGAATATTACGATGGCATTGATCCTTTATGAGCGTAGATCAGACTGACTATGAGTAACTAAAGATATAGGGTAGCATTTATTGCCAGTGGACTCTAGCTTAGGTGGGCTGCCGATTTCGTATACCTCCATTTATTCACGTGACATATTTAGTTAAAACTGAAATCTAAATCTATAATGATGAATTTCAGAACGCCTAATTTCTTTCTCATATAATTAAGATTAATTAACTGTGATACTTACGTACTTTTCATCAAACCAAAGTTCGATTAAACTATACCTTGGTACTATGGCTTTGATGGTCATTATCGGTCATCAAGTACTGATAGAGTTTCAAAAAAAGCAAAACAATGAAAATTTGATAAAAGACAATATAATCGGGTGAACTAGTTTAGAAATAAAGTAAACATTGAAATCCGTTTACATAACTTGAATGTTTTAAGGTAAAAGTATTTTTATTAAACAAAACATTACCGGTTCACAATGAATATTTGCAATCTATCAACCATGATTGATGTCTTCCACATAAGCGTAATAATAAAGCATTCTTTCCTTGCTTTATTTCCTCAATTAGATATGCTAAACTGCAATTCTATATTTTAGTAAAACTAACAAAAACTGTTCAGTTTAAGTCTGGACTTTTAATAGAATAAAATTGTTACTTGAACAAAAATAAGGCGAATAAGAATTAGGTATTTAATAAATACTAGGTTAGACATTTAATAATAATTGCTAAATGAATCTAAAAAGAAAGCCGGTAATTTTTGGAAATTTAAAAAATAATACTCACACTATTCTATTGACTTTCGAAAGGTTATTGGAATGTTCGTAATTAAATATACTTTATATTTTAAATAATTATGTGAAAGACGTTAATATTTTTGATTCGATTTAATAAGGTTTATTTTTCATGTCCGTGTGGTGACGGATTAAGAATACATAGTGTTACCAACCCTATTCATACCGTGGGTGTTGTAAGAGGCGACTAAGGGAAGAAACTATTCAGGAAAATATAGGAATAGGAAACGAACCCTATTCCAACCCTTCTGGCCAGCGTAGTATAGTAGGCCAAGACCTCCTTGCTAAGGTCGCCTATGTCCAGCAGTGGACTGTAAAAGGCTGTTGATGATATTTTTCGTGACCACTGTACTCGCCAATCATCGTTTTTTTGTAACAACTGATCATAAATACACTGTTATTGGTTAAACAACACTTTTGAAAGAGATTCATTTGGAACTACTAAGTATCCGAGTATTGTTAAAATAAAAATAGCCTCACACATCTTACCCGCGGCCGCCTGATCCAAAACTAGGCAAAGACTGTACTGCAATGACCAGACTGCTGATAAACACACTTATATATTTCTAAATGCATCCACATTATAGATAAAGTACACGCAGACAGAAAAAATGATCGTCTTCATCGTGACACAAAATCTGTACTGGGTGAGAATCGAACCCACGGCCTCTGAGTTAGCAGTCAGGATCACTAACCACAAGAACAAAAGACCAGTGAAATTTGGTGTGTTATTATATTTATATTTTGTTTTAAAGTATGTAGAGGTGTGAAGTGTACTATGTAACCTGTAGGACACCTAACAAAAAAAAATACATAAACATCTTAAGTCACAGTGGATTGGTAAAGAATGCCCTTAAGTCCGCATTTGTTCATATTGTGCATGAAGTTGTGATATAAATAAATAGGTATAAAAATATACCTAATAAGTAAAAACTGACGTTAATTAATAATGCTCTAATTTATGAGCGATCATTTAACAGACAGCTAGTTCCTCCACAAAAACCTTGATAATCATGTCGTGTTTATTTAGTGCTTAGAAATAAACACCTAAGTGTACAAAAAGAGACTTACCTAAGGTAATTCTGTTACAACATAGTAATCTTAGTATAATAACGAGACAATGAGACTTGTTCTACTTCCTAGTTCGACGCATGACGCGGATATGGTTACTTACGATATTAAAACCAGTTTCGTTTTGCAATGACCTTGACACAGAGAATTCGCGGCAATGACCATTTTATGATGCTACTTACACAAATCATAACGTTAAGTGATTTAATTATTATAAAAAACTCTATTTAGATGATAATCTTTTTATATGATTTTGTTAACATGCAAAAGAGAAGGAATTCTAATAAAAAATAAGTTACTGTGGTGATTTTATGAAAACGGGTAGTAAGTATATAGAGCTTTTTATACATTTTCTAAAAGAGTTTTGCTTTTCAATTATTATACCGTGGAGTAGACTATATATCTAATAATTAATTATGCCTAAATTTGTCAGAGCCAAGGAGTTTCTTTTCTTCAGTTTTGAACTGTATCAAACGAAAAATATACCCTACCATAATTAAAACTAATGTTCCAAATCAGTTCTGATAGTTCTGGGATAACAAATATGAAAAAATGCAACCGAATTTAAAATCTCCTCTTTATGATGTAGACTAAAATACTCTTCTAAAGGTGCTGATAAAATATCAAAAAAACTGATTTTTTTAATTATATCTCTTTACTTTACACCGTGTTCCTGTGTTCTTACTTTAACATAATATCTCCATTTGTTTTCCGATAAGGAGTATAAGGATATATATACACACATATATATAAGGATTATCTTGTCAAGCATATAGTTGTTATTTACTAATAATGCATTTGAAAACCTACACATTATTTATTAAGTATCATGGAACAAATTAGCAGATAGATTGACACATCGCACATGTATTGTTCCATGCCTTATACATTTGTGAATAAAATAAAAAATATATAATGAAACCGTAATAATTGTAGATCTTATTATGTATATTTAATTTACAGTTATTATTGTATTATAAAAAGTTTGACGTTATTAAACAAAGTTATTATAATAGTTGCTACAACACATCCACGAGACACAATACCCTGAATTTTCTCACGGAAGACTTTATGTTAATTGAATGAATAAAATCTGACTAGTATTTTATTCAAGTGTCAACTATACTTAAAGATTAAGGATTAGATATAATAAGATATAATAGTTTAGATATAAATACAGATCGCCGGGCTATATAATTTCGCACATAATTCATTAATAATTTAATATTTTTAAAAATTTAACGTTCTACGGTATGATATCAAAAATTTTACGTACAAGTTTAGGTTTAGCTTACAAGTTCATAGAAAAGTTATTTCATATATGAAAACATATATAGAGGTTTATAAAGGCTTTAATTTTGCCACACATTCTTGTGGTGATCATATCAATTTAGAGATCTTTATTTCTTTAACAAATAAATCCCGGCCATCACATAGCAACATAATAAAAGCGTTAGAATATTATATAACCATTTTCAAAAGTTCCACTTTGCCACAGGACTCTATGTATACACAAATGTCTATATAGCCGTATGCGATTACCAAGTCACTTATTTAGGTAGTGTTCGATAAAGAATTATTAGATAATAACCATTTATGAATACCAACACCACAGAACAGTTATAAATATTGATGG
Organism: Hypercompe scribonia; assembly: GCA_949316085.1. Lineage (NCBI taxonomy): Eukaryota > Metazoa > Arthropoda > Insecta > Lepidoptera > Erebidae > Hypercompe > Hypercompe scribonia. The sequence goes on along the minus strand of OX438981.1, from coordinate 7,274,711 downwards.
TTTTATTTCTGTACAATTAATTATACTAACTTGTTGTTTTATTTAAAGCCAGCTTTTTGGATTTATTGCACGTTCTAAAACTTTGAGTGTTTGGTTAGAAGATATTCTTGCTGTATACGACTAACAATATAAGCGGCTACCTTGGAAAACTTCTTTGGTTATAAGTTGCCCGATTGCTTTCCAGTTCAACGCTTACTTTGGAGCATAAAACATGAGCTCAAAAATATTTTCTGTATGATTCCACCGCTACTAATGTTTAATTTTGCCGCTCTGCAACCTAAATCTGCCTCATTCGCTGCATATTTAAGATTTTCTACAATTTCAATTCCATAAGCATTTAAACCACGTCAAAGCTTGGTTATTTGGTTTTCACAATCTAAATATATGTTTAGCTGGACTCTGACTATGAAATCTAATATAAAATTTCATAGCTTATTCTTACATTTTGATTACCACTAAAGTTTCGAATTTTGATATAAAAGTTATCCCAATGGATTTATTACTTTAGCAGCTCTTATCTATGCCATGTTATTAACGAAATAACACTGCGAATATAACAACTATTTTATTGTGCCTTTTTGTTGATTTAGCCTACAAAACACCTTCGAATTGCTAGTTTAGTTTATTAGTTACCGACTTTCATGATACCATGGATATGAGTGCGGTAATATGAGTAATAATGAGACCACTGAAAAAAAATCACCTACTTATTTTGTAATTTGTTACTTTTAAAATTATTAATTTATTCGTTTAAAACATGTAATAGGTACACATACATCATTTTCATTCGGAGATGAAAAGAAAAGATATTCATTTGGAAGAATATAACATAGTTTGATTTCTGTATGCATTGTATACGCATGTACAGTAATTCTAAAATGGATAGAATATTTCTATTTGTAACAAGACCAACCTAAAGCGCCAGCATCCGTGTTGTCGTGCTTCGTCGGTGAGTGTGAGATCGGAGACCCATGGATGCAGGGGTGACAGTTATCGTATTAACTGTGTAAGCCTTACACTGTCACGATGACTGTCATGCCCTTTATGTCCCCAAGCGGGGTGTGAAAAAGCATCTCACTAGACCGCCATAGTGTGGGTCACCACACTGCATTGACAGCATTTGCAATGAGTATGGTGACCACAACTCTTAAATTCTATTCATGCTTTCCATCAGGCAGAGTAGAATCACTTTGGCAGGCTCTTAATATAGAAAAAATAAATAAATGAACATCTTTTCTCTTGCTTTCCCAAAATATGTGCGAGTGATTTTGAGAAAAGGGACGGATCAAAGGGAGTGAGTGAGATAATATGTGATAATATGTGATGTGTAGTGAGATGTTACATATCGCAAGTGATTAGAAGCTCATTATTTTTAAAATCTCACAAATGAATATGTGTGAAAAACTCATTAGCCTGTATGAAAAAAAACATTTAAAGTCTTCAATTAACAAGCAGGGGATAAGACGGAAGTTGATACGAACATACGAAGTAAGAAAAAATAAAGATAATCGTAAATTGTGTATAGCCTATCTTGTTCCGGAACCACAGATAATATCACGAACTAATGCGGCAGTATATGGCGGATATGAGGTACTTACTTTATTTATGACCGTATCAGGGTATCGACTTGTTGAATGACAGCATTATTATAATACCTAACAATGATAATGAAGCTTCCGTCTTTGTAACAGACACCCGAGAGTCTTACAATGCGGTTCTAAAATACTGCAGAAACGACATTTGGAGTTCATGTTCGTTCACATGTACATGTTCAAATCCTGTTTGATAAATGATTCAAAATTTAAATGTGTAAGCACATATGTAAGTCGTGATTGTCAAAATGATTTGAAAAAAATACTCAACGCTATGCCGCTTTAATTTATTAAAGCGGAATAGTTTTGTACATTTAATGCATTTTAATGCATAAAATGTAAAACAAATCTTCGACACCATATCATATTACAGATTTTCGAAACCACAGTGAACATTTTCTTAAAATTTACACACATTATATAATCAAATCAAATTAAATCAAAATCCTTATTGCCAACTAATCATTTTACAAAATTAAAGTTTTTAAATGATCTATAAACTTGTTCTTTGTTTTAAGAGAACTGAATCTGTTTCTTTACGTAACGTGAAGGGAATGAATAATTTATTGGAAATCGTAATTGGATAGTTAAAGCTAACTTACAATCGAATTCATTTAAATCCATCTAGGGTTATAGTACTAAAGTTTATATGCTACTAATAGACATCAAAAGACGTTGGTACACCTAGAACTACCACATAACTTTTTTTTTTTAATAATTACGTTTTATAATACGTCTTAGTATCCCTGAGCCCTTGAAGCGAAACATGTTGAACCCTTATCGATTCTGCTTATTAAAATCATTATCTTCAATCTTTAATTTGGTTTAAAGGTTTTGGCCTACTATGTCACATCGGTCAGACGGGTTGGTGTAAATTTTGTTCCAAGTTTTTCTTCATATGTCAATAGAATGTTGAATATCAATCAATAAAGTTAGTGACTTAATCTATCACCCCACGAATTCTTAATCGTTTTCAAAATAAGAAAGTCCACAATTCGACTGATTTTTCTCTCTATCACTAAATCTTTAGCTTGCACATGATATACAAATATGTAAACCTAAGTTATTTTGTTGATGTGAAATATCTTTATTATTAAAAATAAATGGGAATGTGTAACAGGTAACCTCGGAAGTGCACAATTTGTAACTAATAAGATACGGTGTTAAAAATAACCACAAGATAGTCGGTGTTTGGCATCAAATGTTAATTTTTTTCAAAGTTTACTTCAACTTTATACTATAAAATTTTGATAAAATTTACATAGCCTTTATCACCTGGCCCATTATAAGAAATCTATTCAAGCCTCATTCATTCCGATCGGTTCAGTAGTTTAAGCGTTACGCTGGAACATACATACTTAGAATAAACCAAAATCATTACCCTTCGTTTTCGTTTTGGCTTCGTTGTTGTCGGGTAAAGATTAGATTTACAAAATTGTGATACCACAGTCGCCATGTTTTCAATTTTTGTCTCAGTATATCACGTTTAAATTATTCGCATCACAACGCTGTTCTACAAAACAAAGATAGATTGAATGTTGGTGGTTTTCTCCTATAGTAGAATACTATACCTCATCCTCCGAGTCTCCTTGAGAAATTAAGTTGAGGTCGATTTTAAGGCTACTACGGGCATGCATGCAAGCATGGCATCATTCAATTTTTTTAAAGGTTCCGTTAAGACAATTATTTCGATGTTCAGTTAATAAACACAAATAGGCACCCATAACATACGCAAACAAACCCGTTAATTAAAATGTCCTTTCAAAACTAGTTCAAGAGGCTACAGGGTTATCTGACTGATTATGATATTGAACTTGTTATGATTCATGATATGTTGACTGATTATGGCTCTTAATCTAAGCCTGTAGAATTGAGAATATTGTCCTAAAATAATATTTATCTCTGGACAATTTTTTTAAATATTTCAAAATATGATTGATTTTTAGTTCATCCTTACTTTAACGAGCTCTTACGTCCATATTTATAGGCAGTAGTACTCATATACTCATACATATAGTGGTAACGCAACTTTACGAATGAGTACATTTTTCACTACCTGCATTGTGATAGTAGCAGTCTTTCACAGGGTATAAAATAAAAAAATATTGTTAGGTGGAAGTAAATGATGGCAGACCGTATCATAACGACCCGATGGTAGTCATGAGTAGCATACTTAATCCTGGCTTCCGCCGGGAGCCCTTGCATTTGTCGGGCTATTGTGTAGTTACCATAAACGGAACAGCCATTCTTTGGCACACAGACGACGGCTAAACGACGGGACGGCTATCAGAGGATTCCGCAGGTTCAATCCAAAGATTACTGGAAACTGTGGCAATGCATATGTGTTTCTAAAATTGCAGGTGTCTATGGACAGCAATGACCCTTTCGTTGGTTTACACTTATACTATAAAAACCGTATATGCTCATGCACATGCATATAATAAGTTGGTAAGTTTTTTTTAAATTGTGAAGGGATATTTTTCTTAAAATATAGAACCCCATCAGCCCGACAGGGTAACAGCGACAGAGTGGTGTGTCGGAATCGAACGGAATAAATCAACCCGATATACATATCTACACCTAATGTAGAAGGAATCCCAAAACAACTGTTATTAAGACATACAGTGTGAAATGTACTCTGATTCTCCTTCCCTGACTAAGTTTAGACTTATTAGATACTTGTTACATTTTCTGAGTTTATTGTATGATTGTTGAAAAATTTCTATTTAATAAATTTCTGCATTTTTCATTGAATTAGCAGATTTATTACTGTGATATCAGCAATTTATTTTATGAACCTGCCAAGGCGTCTCTAATCCGCCTAATGGAAAGCTTGAATAGAATCCAAAAGTTGTGGTCGCTATACTCATTGCAAAGGCAGGCAATGCAGTAAGGTGACCCACACTATAGTGGCCTAGTAAGATGCTTTTTCACGCCCCACTTGGTGACGTAAAAGGCACAACAGTAATCGTGGCAGTGCAATAATGCTCACACACTTACCATGATAAGTGTTACCCTGCTTCAACGGCTTCCGTTCTCAAACTCACCCATGAAAGATGACAGCTCAGATGCTGTGGCCATAAGTTGGTCTTTTGTGAGAGGATAGTACTGCCCGTTCGTGCTGAAATTAGCGTGGCTCTACTACCTGCCTCTACATATCGTTTAACTATAAGTATGTAGAATATGCAGATAATGTACTAATTGCTGTGTTACAAGGCCCTGACTTAGTTGGAAGTAGATAATTGAAGTAGTTTCGTATAATATCCATAAATAGCGTTTGTTTTACAATTTATATATCATCCATTAAGGATTTCTACTATGTATTCAATCTTACTAATATCAAAAGTGCGAAAGTTTGTGAAATTGATTGTATGAATGTTTGGATGTTTACAACAGTCTTTCATGCATTAATCACTGAATGGATCGAGATAAAATTTAGCAGAGACAGCTAATAGTCTGTATCGGTACATAAGCTTCTTTTTATTCCGAAAAATGTAATATTTCCTTGAGACGTGCAAGGTACAAACAACCGCGTTATTGAACCTGTAATTTGATTTACAACTCATCACCATATCACCAAACCATTTCACTAACAAACAGTTTTCGACAAAAAAGGTATCTTAAAAATATAGGAATAATGAACATACATAAACTATTAAAAACAAGAAGAAAGTGCTCTCTATTTTTGTAGTTATGTAAATAAAAATATATTTAAAAATACATAGTCGAACACAGATTTTTCCTTTTCATATTGAGTTTCAACAAGATTAGCAATTTACTAAAATGTCCGTTAGACAATCTGTCTGACAAGAAGGATGTTATTTAAAATTATTTTTGTCAAAAATTTACTTGGATGATCATAGGAGGCATTGTCAGACGAACGCTACCGTAATAATAGAATCGATCAATGAGGTGGCGTTGGAAAGATTAAAATTTCAAAATTCGTCTCGATCAAGATATGTGCCCACCTATCACGTAAAATTAAGTTATCGAATATTTGTATAATATAAAGAACAAGGTCCAAAAAGCGGACTACTTCGTAATTATTTATTACTTAGTACAAGTAATATATTCTTAAAGTGAGTGTGTGTGCATAACGCATATTGCCAAATTCTTTGCAATTCTATTATTATGACGTTTTTTCCATTAACGTCTAAAATATCACGATAACTTCTGTTTATATATGCCACGAACGTGTTTTACTGTTCTATATATTTCCTGTCGCTTATTGTGTCTAAAGCTTAACACAGCTGCACAAAGGTTTAACATAAATTGCATTTAACCAAGGCGACTTAGCCGGATACAAACATGGTATGCAAAGGCTATTAGGTAAACTATTGGATAGGTTCTAAAATGTCTCTATACATTGTATAGCATGTAAAGCTCATGAAAAAAGGAGAAGTTAAGATGCAATTGTTTATTCCTGGAATTTGTTGTCATTATTTGCTACAAATTTTGATAGTTACTATGTTCTTTTCATGAAAAGTAAAATTTGATAAGTGTACAACGCTTTATATTTTTTTGTTTTTATCATTAAATTTTTAAACTGGTAGATAAGATATCTATATATTACATATAGCATTGACTAAAAATAGACACGCATGTAAACACGCAGTAATTCTACAAAGTTTTAACAGTGTCATATCGTAGTTTCAAATTAGGGAGCCTATACAAAACTTTTACCATTATTACCAACATTGAAGTCTATTACTTGCTAGACATTACTGAGTAACGCTACTAAAAGGTAGACATTTACTGAGTTTAGATATTTGACACGACAAACCAGGTCCAAAGGAGCCTTGATTCCTGTATCTGATACCGGTGGAATGCAATTTTAAAAAGTTTCTTGAAATGTTTTAAATGTATTCTGTCTTTATATATATATTTAAATAAACCCCTTACTGTAAATTTATATTTTATTTAAATATTGTTTTGTTTCTTTATCTACTTAATTAAATATTTTTTAAATTACATCTAGTATACTTCTACACTACACTACAAGTTTACTAAGTTATAACAATAACTTGTTTTCATTCGCGCAAAGTTTGAGAACGTGAGAGAACATAGGTATTAATAGTGAAACAAGAAGATTCCGGCAGCAACGACGAATTAAAACTCGTACATAGGTTCTTACTAATAGGTATGGGCGCAACCCAATATTGAAAAGTTGCTTGCATCTAAGCAGCATAAAACTATACTAGTAAAAAAAAACTCAAATATTTTTATTGGTTGTATTTATAAAATATATATACCCAGATCTACGGTTATTTCTGTTTTTTGAAATGAGCCAGGTTAATCCGGGTTTACTCGCTTTAAACTAGCATGGAAATGAAACCTTTAGTTTTATGTAGTATTTAAGAAAATAAGCATTTTACATCGGCCGTATTTGTAGATGTAGCATCTCTCTTCAACTTTAACTTGATTTAATCATATTAGTACAATGACACAAACGATAGCTATATGGTAAAGTGTAGGTAATGAGAATGGGCACTTAGATAGATAGATAGGTACTCTTTATTGCACACCATAAGTAGGAAACATACAATGTAGAATACAAACAAAAAATAGTAGTACAATGGGCGGCCTTATCGCATTCTGCGATCTCTTCCAGGCAACCGTTAGATGGACTATACTGTATAGTATTTTGTAGTCTGTGGTGCACATTGCAATTTAGGTATATTAGCTACCATTACACATACATATATACAAATACTCATTCATATACTTACATTAGCACATAAATATGAATACATACATAAACATAGATACAGTTATAGCATATATTTGTTAAAAAGATAAATAATGATCCTTGACGAGTTTCCTAAAAGTACTCACCGACTGTGCCCGCCTAATAACCTCCGGTAAGGAGTTCCACAGGCGTGCAGCCTGCACTGCGAAAGACTTATCAGCGAAACATGTGGTGTGTGTTGGGATCTCCAAAGTTCGATTTTCTAATGACCTCAAGCATCGTGTATGTGTGTCATGAATAAAAGTGAAACGTTTTTTTAAGTAGATAGGAGTTGTAGGATTATATAGGATATTATATAGTAGTGACAGGATATGAGTATTCCGGCGAAGTCGTATTGGGAGCCACTTGAGTTTTGTACGAAATTCGGATATATGATCATATTTGCGTAAACCAAAAATGAATCTGATGCAGAAATTTTGAAGTCTCTCAAGTTTATCAAATTGTTCTTCGGTTAGATCGAGATAGCTGACATCGGCATAATCGAGAATGGGTAGAAGAGTGGTTTGTACAAGTTCAATCCTAGTGGCAGTTGGAAGAAAATTCCGTAGTCTTCTTAAACAGGCTGCAGAGGCGTATATTTTAATTCCTGTAATAAAATTATACTGTTAGTACTTTAATATTTTTGTCCTCTTCCGAGTACTCTGGAGTGCACAAAATTTTTGTCTTAATAGTCTTACTTAAAATGGGTAGTCCTACTGTACTTAACTAGACTTAATAATAGTTTACTAATAAGTCAGTGGGGCAGCTTCTCACCTATATTTGCATTGTATCGTTACAAACATGCATGACTTTTGATAGAATGTCTAGAGGCGTATTTCTAACATTTATCATGAAGAAATAAATTTATGCATGATAATAATATGATGCAAGGCGATTTTACATAACCAACTAAGAGTGCATTGCACGTTTACAGATTTATCTTCAATGACCATGACACGCAACTAAAAGTTAAACAGTGACCTCCAGAATCATGTAGTGTAGTTTTATACGAAGAAAACATTGAATATGTGATATTTCCAATATGATAACCACTACTTCGTGTACCTATTCATGCGAACTGTCAACAACTACAACTATTACAAACTATTATAACATACACTAATTTTATTTTTATTCGTCGTCTCCCCAGCTTTATCCACGTGTATCGTCTGTTCCCCGGGACTCTATCGCAATGAGACCAAGAAACTTAACTCGATTTTTACGAATCCGACCAACGATAAACGTTACCATTAAATAACCATATAAACCTCTAACTTCTTTAATTATTATATTAGAATAGAATTTAATTTACACTTACGAAACTATTTTGTAGTGTTTTATTAAACATCTAAATACTAAAGATGGTTTAGAATTAAATGTCTACAAAAAATATGCTAAGATCTCAACAAGTGCAATCTTAGCAAATACCTACAAATGTATTGACAATATTTAGGATGTTATGTCCCTTCTAATATGATCGTATATTGTCTTGCGTTCCTATGTGAGTATTCAGGCCTGTTAAGACGAAAGATCCTAGAGCCACGAAATTAATCAAATTAGAGAATATTTAGCAGCCAATCTGAACTATGACTTGGAACAGTCGTTGTGTAGACATTTATGTGGTACAAACAACTACACTATGACTATTTTTCTTTAAAGTACAGAAAATATTTCAAATATATAGTGGACCCTTATAGCTATTAGCCTTATTAATAGCCCGTATGAACTGAATAATACATATTATTGTTTACATAAAAACTTTCTGCAGATAAATATTAATTATGCCATATACGATATGCTTCTGGGGCAAAAAAAAAAAGTATCTCATTTTGGATTATTTATAGAAAAAATGTGCACGTAGTTATATATTAACTGATACAGCAGAAAACGAAGACCAAGAAGTTATTATCAATGTAATGTGTTTAACAAACAAAACAAACAAAAAAAAACAAACAACAACAACAAAATAACAAATTCGTATCGCAGTTAAATCTCCGTACAGAGAAGGCTGTCGTGAAACCATTTATCCATTTAGATCTAGATTCCACACCTTGACATTCCGTTGACTCTGGCGGAACACAATGTGTTCTCTAACAAATTGTACTTCAAATTATTTATCCGTAATTACAATTACTTAATATAAATTAATATTACTACAGACAACTTGATATGCGGTGCACAATTTTTATGTCCCATAATTCAAATTATTTCATTTAACATAAAAAAGTATTCCTATTACGTAAAAAGAAATAAAGTGGAACCATTAAAAGCTAAGACCGCTGCTCATAAATAAATCTTTGCTGTTAAATCCTATTATTCCTTACATTATATAAATTAACCTGCCAAAAAAAATAGTCAAAAACAACTACAATTTAACACATAGTTATAGGCCTTAGGCATAATTACCCTTTAGCAGTAAATTTAAACTGAAAATGACTGCACAGTTGGCCTTGTGGTTTAAGCGGTCACCACGCCGCTCTCTACTGCGCTGAGTGTAATGGGTTCCAACCCCACATGCGACAACACTTTGTGTGATCCACAAATTGTTATAAGTCTGGGTGTTCTTTGTGTCCGTTTCTTGTATGTTTATAAAGTCTCCCGCGATACAGGATTTATTCCTAGTGTGGACTTTGTCTTTTAAAAAAAAAGAAAGAAAATAAACTTTTTCAAATTTTGTACATTATTAGGTACTTTATTTAAAAATCGCTCAAATTAACCTCATAAAGACTAATTACAGTTTTGTAGTGTAGAGGAAAGCCAAATAACTTTATGTTTAGGACTTGTTTTAAAAGTGAATGTCTCTTTTTTAACTTGGCTTTTTTAAATAGCATAAATCAAATTTTCATAGATTTGTTGACGGCAATAGAAGACTATCTCAATACCATTCACTTCCCAACATTTCTACTTAACGAGTTTAATTTGGCTAGTTAGAAAAGTTTTTAAAGAAAAATTCCACCTCAATTAACTATTTATCACCATAATTTTTAAAATAATACAGTATTACCTACCGCATATCGTTCACGATTAAAGTTTTACTGACCTAAGAATTCCATCTGGAGTTGATTAAAAGATTAGTCAATGCAAAGTCATACCTGAAATACATACATTAGACCTCTATCATCCAAAATTAACAACTAAATGCATATTTCTTTCATTGGGAATCTGGATACAAAACAGTCCAATACCAATCCTTTTCGTAAAATTTCAAAGTCCACTAGCATGAATTGGGCTACATTTGGAAATAAGAAAATTAACACAAGCATTCTTTTGCACATACCCTACTTACCTAGGGTTGCCACCCATACTTTATGTTAAAGTATTGTACGTTATTTCAGATAATTGCATTCTATAGTTTATGAGAACAATAAAGTACACGAAAATACTTCTTGTGCGAACGAGAGAACTAATAGAAATAACGAGATACCAATTTGATGTGAACTGCAAAAAGTAATAAAAAATATGTTTTTAAATCTAATAATAAAGAAAAATAATTTGTACTTTATTTTGATATTATATACTTTTGCTTTCTTATCTATAATCACCAATGTACTTTAGATGCCAAGAAAAAGGTGGCAACCCTATACTTGTAAAATAAGCTAAGATTATACAAACCCAAGACAAGTTTTTCTGGTATTCAATATAAGGATACTGGATACCGACGTAAGATATCCAAGTCTGTTAACTATTTAAAAATAATTCTATTCTGTTAAGAAAATAGGCCTCCTCATTCTGAATGGTTTATGGTAAAAAGGGTTTATATCAATTTTTGTTTATTTCTAGCTCGCTGACGAGCTCCCAAAACAACTATCGGAACTCAGTCTGCGAAGTATGTCACAGCCCTCCTATACCATCTGCACTATCACACTCAACGATAAACAGCGCCTGATTAAGTTTTTGAGAAGGTAAGTCCGTAGTGACACAAATTGAACAGTCTCTCTTGCACTTATATAGATAATTCATATTCAAAATGAACCTTTTTTATTTAATTTGTCTATCATTGGCTACTTTGGCGGTAGTTCAGTGGTTGTGTATACGGCTGCTGTTCTTAAGTTCTCGGGTTCGATTCCCGAGTCGGACCAAATGTTTCTATGATCTGCAAATACTTGTTTCGGTATTTGAATATTTTATATATATAGTAAGTATGAGATTACAAAAAAAAATATGCAGTTTAAATTTGTATGTATTAATTCAGTTGTCTAGAATCCATAGTACAAGCTCCACTTAGTTTGGGACTGGATGACGTTGTGTACCAGATGACCGAAATATAAATGGGGTATTTGCATGAAAATGATTTTTCAAATAAAGTTCAGTTAATAAATTCTTTGATACACATAAAATACCTACGTAAGATTAAAATTTAATTTTTATAAATAATTTTTAAATAAATAAATAAATAAAAGTGGTCAAATATGATGTAAAAATCACGTGATGTGAAACGTGATGTGATTGGTCTGACGTCATTGTGCATATTATTGGCGCGTCATTTGAATGCATGATAAACGACGAATGATAAATTATTGAAAAAAATTTTAAGTTGGTTTTTATTTAAAGTGAGTTTAATTATATTTTATCATTAACATTAAAATTTACTGAAAGTAGCGTAAATAACAAATTACAAATTTAAATGGAATATGCACAATGACTTCACATACGCAAGAGGGTATACGTTTAAATTTTAACAATTGTTTTATTGTTAAATAGTTTAAATGTTTATAAATAAAAAAAAAATTTTTTTTTTCAAAATTTCAAAAAAAAATTAAAAATAATAAGACATAACTATTTAATGGATTGGAAAATCATGCAAATACCCAATTGCTTAATAAATTCTATTTTATTCTTAATAAATAAAGATATTTACTCGTTTATCATTGATTATTAGATCCTCTACCTGGTACAAGTAGTGAATAGTGTTAGTATTAATTTTGTGATTATAATAAAAGCTTTTTTAACAGGTTCTTTTTTCGGGACGAACCTATGAACTTGGCAGTGAACTTAATAGAAACTCCAGAGTCCATATGCCCAGAACTCGAAGCGTATGCAGCTAGTTCACTGGAACATGGAGTCTCTGTAGCTGCAGTTGATGAGGATGGCGAGTACGTTGGTGTCATCGTCAACGGCATCGTCAGGAAGGAGGTGTGTATATACATTAAAAAAAGGCAGCGTTTCAACTTATCATGAGTATATCTGTGACAGTTTTTACAGCTGGATTAACAAATTATAATAGAGTTAATTTTTATTACATTGTAATCTCAGTTTGAACGAGGTTTTAAGGTTCAATCTGGTTTTAATTTAAATTTGTTTAAGCGTAATGGTGTAATTACATGTCAAACAGCTTTAAAAACTTAAAATTTTAAATTTTTAACATCTCTGCGTTATAGTTACCCGTGTACTATCTAAATATCTCTGTTATTTAAAAAAAAGATCCACTCTTGAATTCTGTTTAAAAGGTTGCAATTTAAATCTTCGCTTATTACACTACCAGGACTGAATAAAAAGTTTTTATAATTCTACTTTCTCTTCATTTCTTTCTCAAAGGCGTTTGTTTTTTTTTTAAAGTCCAAATGTAATAAAAATATTTTTAGCTTTGGGTTCCTAACAAGTCCTAGAGTCAACAAACTGTTGTTCAACTAGGAGGAACAGCGACACCAGTAAGAGTTTGTTTCACACAAAATCGCTCTCGACAGCAAGCGCGTTTGACCTTGTGATTGGGGAAGGTTTCGACACGGGCCAATTGCGACGCCGCAAACACCGTGACGATCAAGTTGATGTGAAAAAAAACTTACACTATGCCCTCTGAGCGTTCACACTAACAGAGGTATCAATGTACTCGTATGTTTTAGAAACCTTGTTAAAAAACTGTTTAAGCTCTTGGAACATGTTGGTTTGACATTTAATTTTAGAATTAGCAGGCTCTGTTCACTGATCTGATGTTAAATCGAAGTGACTCTGTATATGTATATCAGCATCAGCTTTTAACAGTCCACAGCTGGACATAGGCCTCTCCTTAACAAGGAGGTTTTGGTCTACTATACCACGCTGGCCAGACGGGTTGGTATGGGATTTGTTTCAAATTTTTCTTTTCTTTACAGTAATGTTGGCTTGCATATTTTGTAACCTTAGTCGCCGTTTACAAACCCCATGGGAAGAGTAGGGGTGGTAGCACTCTATATTCATAATTCATCACCATACGGATAATATATTTATATATATAATATAAATATAAGAGTGATAATATATAATGACTCTTTTGCAACTCAATATATTTGACATGATATCTCACATGCAATTAGTCCATTTTTGCCTTTATCAGAAACAGGGCATTGGTCTAATATTGCCCTGAAAACACTTATATTTAAGTAGAAGCATAAAAGAAGATCTTCAATTGTACGATATGATAACGACTTGAGCATTCCTTATTTGACAATCCAATGTAATTTTTTTAACATTATAATTAAATTACACAGGTGTTCAGTTGCCATTCAATTCTATTGTTATTAGTACGTGTGCGGATGGACGGGACACCTGTACATCCATATATTAAACATCTTCATACCTCGTTACTGTTTGTTACTAGACCTTAATAGCTTTAATATTTTTTTGTTAAAATGTAAAGATGGAAATTAGTTTAGATGGGTAGTTATTTTTATTGATTTTTGTTTTGATTTTTTACCGTGTGTCTTTGTCCATTTTTAAGTAATAAATGCAACAATACTAGTGTTATGACAATAGGTTTACCTGTATAAATAGTAAAGGTGGTGTAATAGATAAATAAATAACTGAAAAATAAATAAATAAATACTTTATATACTGTAGATCTAGTGCTCTTGCGATATCAAACAACAATTTAAATGTATATTTTATTATTTGTTAAATTGGTTGGTAATGGACCTTTAATATTAATTTAATAATTCGAATAAAACAGACAAAGTTTGCCCGAAGTGAGATATAATTTGTTTCAAATTCTTGATAAGGGGTACAAAGGTTTTAAATTATATTCACATCAACAGCCTTTAACATTCCACTGCTGGACATAGGGCCTAGGAGATGGCCTACTATACCACATTCGTAAGGGGGTGTATAATATACTATACCGTCCATATCTAATTACTAAATTAGATTCGGTATTTGATATTTTTTTATTACTTAGTAAATGCTAGTTATATGCGTTTACAGGTTAAAAAAATTCAGTCATAAAGCTTAACCAGTATATACTTATGGTGTTAATGTTCTCCTGGAATTTATTTTAAAAGTATTTAATTTCTTAAATTAATATATTATAATAACTAGCGCAGATAAGCTCTAAAGAGTTAAATAACACTTAAAATACAAGATTAATTTGTAATTACATGTTAATTATTGAAGTATAATATGTAATCTGAAAATAGCTTAGTATTTAGCAGCAGATGAATAAACCATGGGGGACATACCGTTACGGCATCGAGGATCCTTCCATTTTAGGCGCAGTATATTTTACAAACTCTAGGAGGTCTTTCTTAGTCGGACGCAGTCCGACATACAATCTCACCCATAAAGGTAACATCCCATAAAGGTTTCCACAAAAAATAAAAGAACATTCAAACGTGTGTTTGCACAATATCTAGTATTTATAATGCTAAATAATTGTTAGGCTGGCACCTGGAAGCGATTGCAGTGCGCTTCCACTTCCTTTAGTTAAAAATATTATATTTTACAATCATTTTATTATATTTATTTTCTTTTACATCTTTTTCAATGTTGTATTTTAAGTAATATCCAGTTATAATTTTAAAACTGTAACAAGAAAAATATTCTCAAAAAATATATTTGAATTACAGTATATTTTTTTACAGCATACAATTTCCCTCTATCTAACAATACAGCAATCTTCGTCTTTTTCGTTCTTCCTGATCGTCTTCGGTGGAAAGGTGCCCATAATGCTTCTAGCATTGCAATGTTGTATGGCAATGGCAAACCGTTGTACTAGAAACCAACCGGAACAGGAGTCTCCATTAATATCCGTAAATCTACGGCCCAGTTACCCTACAAATCTTCTGGTAGCCCAGCCAATTATGATCTCCACTGCCACAGGAATGAAATGGTGAAGCTGCTCCAAAGCCGCGTATTTCGCAAGTATAATAGCAACCTTTCCACCGGAGATGTTCAGAGACGACTTAATTTAGCTATAGTTATGTTACACTTAAGTTGACTTCTTCTATCTACAATTATAATATCAAGCTTAATAGTTTGTAATAAATAGTTTTATTCAATATATGTTAAAATAAATACATTTTCGGTCAAATTTCTCTACAAAATTTACGCTTAAAATTTATTTATACTAACATACTTAGAAGAAACAAAGAGAATAATATTAATATCATAAGACAATTCCTCAATAGTTCACAAAACGTATAAAAAACAGTAGGATAGGTATTTAGGGCAGAGTTAGTTTATGTCGCCAAATAATAACCATTTATGCTGCATCTTGTTGAAACCATGTGTTACGATTGTAACCAGCTAATTCCAGTAGCATCAATCCCAAAAACTCCCGTAACGTTTTCACATATTCAGCAAAATTAACAGTAACTTAAGCAATCTATTGTGACAAAATTTCCGTGAAACGAGTTAGTTGGTCAGACCTCTCCCTGTGAACCGCGCGCCATTTGTTTGCGGAGGACGTTAGATTCAAATGTTAACGAATTTTTGACCCACCTTGTTCAAGGGGAGATAGAAAAAAATATCAATGTTAGACTACATTTTTTGACAAATAATACAACACCGAAACTGTCCCGCAAATATTTATATTGTATTTGCCAATAAAATATTTCACTAATGTACTATTAGGACTATGTAACGTTTTATTTCACATTAAATTATAATAAAAAACCTGTAACTTTTAATCTCTAGTTACACATGTGTGTTTATACAAAGTCCATAGCTACCAGTTAAGGCGCCGCCCTTTTTCTAATCAACTTTAAAAAGGAGGAGTTTAAGTACAGCGGGAAAACGAACTTACATAATGTAGAACATGAAGTATACTTTTTTTTTATATTTGTGACCCGTTTGCTCTGTTAATTTTAGACCGATTTTAAATTTAAATTTAAATTATTTGTGTTTTCGGCAGTTTGTTTTTCTTAAAATGGTCCCAATGGAATGGAATTCTGACATGGTGATGTTAAAATTTGATGATGGGATCTTAAGGATATTAATTGCAACCCTCAAATTTTATAGGCACTCATTATGTTTATCAGTATTTGCGTATGGTAATCATCATCTCGTGGTTATGAGCTGTTGGTACATACAAATCCTTAACGTTTAGAAATTGGAGTATAATTCTATCAGTATCATATGTACGTATAGACTTTCATTTGTATTCTTTCAAGTTATGCACATGAGCTGATGAGGAAAGGTAAATCTTCTTAACGGTTTTCTGAATAATCTGATAGGTTATTTTAGATCTCCTAGATAATGACGGTTCGGAGTTCATAATAACAGCTGTTATCGAATTCCTCTTATCTCAGGCGCAAAGTGGCATATATCGTGTGGTTTTAGTCGATCCTATTCCGACACACCACCCCGCCGTGAGTCCTAGTAGGGCATTCCAACATAAAGAGCACATATTATTATACAATTTTAAATAATAGGTAATTATGTTTAGACAAAAATGGTAACATTCTAATTTGATACTTAAGTCATAACAATTTATAAACGCATATAAGTTGATTGCTAAGTAAAATAATTTTATATTTACGTTAAATTAGAATTTTATTGAGAATAGCTTAATTATATTTACTAAGGAAATTATTGATTGAAGTACTAGTAACAAAAAGTCGTGCATTTTGAATAAATAAATAAATCAGTTTATTTTCGGGTTTTTAGTGTTTCTAGGTAGGGAGTTTCCGTTTGATTTTTTGGAGTCCAGTTTTTTGTTAAAAATACCCGTGCACTATTCATTAGAATATTGATGTGGGTGTAAATTTCTAAGTATTCATGAGAAATGTGAACGTGCCTATCGTACTCATAGATATTGTTTTAGTGTCGGTGTAAATTAGTGGGAGAAACGTGTACACATCGAAACACAAACCACTTAACGTAATAGTCGAATCTCCCATATATTCCCAAATACATACATATCATAGAAAAATTACACCTTTTACTACTATTTACCAGTAGCCAGGCAACCAGGTGCACCCTAGTAAGGAAATCCCTGGAACCCCGACGTTCCTTGGGCCCCCTCTTATGTGGAAAAGTGGAAAATCATCATAGTTCCTTTATTGCCCCCCCCGAAAGGGTGCACGCAGTCTGTAGTGCTCGTATTGCCACCCCGGCCTGCTTCTGCTAGGGCAGATGCAGGCCTGGGGGTGACAGATGGCCTGATCTGTCACCCCCAGGCCTGCGCTTACGGAGGACAAAGATCGTTTAATGATTACCAGCGCCTGAGTCTTCTGTGGTACCTAGCCCGTTCCCGAGCCTGATGGACGGGGAGAGTTCTAAGCCTCTCCCGGTCCTGCTCTGCCATCTCCTTCGCAAGCGTAACCTGATCACAGAAAGATACGGCGGAGTTCAATACGCTCTCGCTCCGTATTATGACCGCCGCGAGATACAAATTACACCTAGACATAAAACAAATGATCCTGCTCATCACATAAATATGATATTGTCCCCGGTAAGAATCGACACCACGTCCGCTGGCATAACAGTCAAAATCACTAAACACTAGGCCAACAGAGCAGTCAAATTAATCGAATTATTGGCCTACAATAATCTTATTTATGAAAAATAGTCCCTCGACTCTGTTTTTAAATTCGTCAAAATACAACTAAGAATTAAAAACTTGTAAATTGGTTTAAAAAAAAAATTTAAAGTATAAAGATCATGGCTAACTACTAAAAAAGTCTTAGAATGTCAATTTGATAGTTTTTGCAACACTCAATCAATTGGCACTTACACTGGTAAATATACTGAATACATTGTAGACAAACTGATATAGTTTCAAATGTCCGTACAAGCCCTACGGACTGTTGTTTATAATTATTATCATTAAGCTGTGTCAAGCAACAAAATAATAAACTTTTAGATATCAATATAATAACCTATTGTATTTAAAAAAATAAAATTTATATAAAATCTCAAAACATTCTGCACCGAATGTCCTTCAATTTTGACACGATGTCCAACACACTTGAAAAATAATGCTAATGCTGCTTGAGGCAACCGTGAATAGAATCGAAGAATTGTGGTCACCATACTAATTTATTATCTATTTTTGAAATCAAAATATGCTAGGCAAGTGTGACATAATACATACATCTAGTACGAGTATTTAACAAAAGTCAAACCTGTGCCTCATGCCTGTGTCACCTCTGGTCACCCAAGTGCTATGTTTTATATAACATTATATTTTGAACATTACAAGGATGGTTAAGTTCAAAGTAAGCGGTATTGTTAGTTCTACAACACAAATTTATTAACAATGTTCATACGTACTCTCAGAGCTATATCCGAAGAGGGATAGAAGAAATTCATTACCTTACCACCCACATTTTACCCATTGTTATTTGGTCCTGTTCACATAATAACACCATACTTATTAAAATCAACTAAGCACTATTTGGGAAATATCAAAATTTAGAGAATATCATGTAGAAAGAAATGTATCAAGTCTTATTCTTGATGTCGAATGAAGAATGTAAGCTATAACTTGAGCAGGTCAGGGTCACATACCATGTACAACGAACTGGTTGTTGCCCTGAATTGCCAACTCTTTATTCAGTAAAGCTATCCCATAATTGGCGTGTGAGTGCCTTATTAAATGTATAACAAGTTCGGGTCAGTAAAAATTTTTAATAGTAAATCTCATGACATTAAGAACCCTAGATCGATCGTTTGCAATAGGATGCTTTGTCTCTGATTTTCAACTATTTGAGATCAATTAGAAATAACAATCATGGAAGCTCTAGTTTAGATATTAAATTATTTCAATCTTTTTTAATTTTATGGTAGTACTTATTAGGAAACAGTATTTTAAACTTACTTAATATGTTTTTTATCATAATAAACTAACATTTGCAGATTCAATGATATTAGTGAATTTGTAATCCACCCAAATTTATAGCACGTGAGGGAAGTATTAAAAATCACGCTTTTAAAACGTGGTTTCTTTTTCTGCGTACGATTTCAGTTAGTCCTTGAGACTGCGATGTTGGGTTTATGAAAGTCACAATTAATACTTTTGAGATGCCGATGTGTTAGAAATAACAAAAAAGAGATATTAAACGATATTCGCCAGTTGTATGACGTCACTATATCTGTTGTAAGCTCCTAAGTATGAGATGTACTATAACGACTTAAATACTATAACTTTATGCTATTAAATGAATATACTTTTAATACTTTTTACAATGCATTAAAACTTTTGATTTGGTAACTAAAGTAAACATAATTAAGTTAGATTTATGGTTAAGATAGGCATAGAAAGGCGCTGTGATGCGGCCATGCCCCGCATTCGAGGTTGCCGGCCTCCACGGAAGGAGGTTTACTGGTGGTCCCAGGAGTTGGCGGACCTCCGTGCGGCCTGTACTCGTGCCTGGAGATCCTACACCCGTAGTCGGCGGCAACAGCACGAAGAAGGCGAGGAGGATCAGCTTCATGAGGAGTACCGAGAGGCGCGGCAAACTCTGAAGCTGGCCATCAGCCGCGCCAAAGAAATTAAGAGAAAGTAAATGCTGGAGGGTCTCGATCGTGACCCCTGGGGTCGCCCTTATCGTGCGGCGCGACAAAAGCTCCGCACGTGGGCCCCCTCCCTTACAGAGACAGTCCAGCCCAGCTTCCTGCGGGAAGTGGTCGAGGGCCTTTTCCCGCAGCGGGCGGAGCATACACCCCCGTCGATGGCCTTCATGGTCGAAGACGACGGGGTGAACAAAGACAATGTTCCGCCCGTCAGGGAATCGGATCCTTTAAGGGAGGTGACTCTTCGACGAGCACTTCCGACAGCTTTCTCCAAAGCTGGTCGGCGCTGCCTCTGCCCTCGGGCGACTTTTGTCGAACTTGGGTGAAGCCAGCGTCGCGACGAGACAGCTATATACGGGGGTTGTCCGGTCAATGGTGCTGTATGGTGCGCCGGTGAGGGCGGCGGCTCTGACCGCCCAGAATAGGGCTCACCTCTGGCGCCCTCAGAGGATATTGGCGGTTAGAGCCATACGCGGTTACCGCACCGTATCGACGGAGACGGCGTGCGCCTTGGCCGGAACTCCGCCGTGGGATTTGGAGGTGGAAGTGCTCACCGAAGTTTATCGGCGGACGGCTGGCTGACTTCCGGGCGGATAGTGGCAAACGGCCCCCGCCCGAAGAGATACGCGAGTGGCGTGAGGCCGTTCGTCGAGCCATGATGGCTCGTTGGTCGTTCCGGTTGGAGACTCCTCGTGCTGGCTTTGCCCTCGTGGAGGCTCTCCAGCCGGTCATCGCCGAGTGGGCAGGGCGGCAGCACGGGACTCTTTCCTTCCGACTGACGCAGGTCCTTTCCGGGCACGGTTGCTTCGGGATGTATCTGCACTCGGTCGCTAGGAGGGAATTGAGTCCCGTCTGTCACCATTGCGACTGCAGTATGGACTCGGCTCAGCACACGCTAGTGGTTCGTTCCGCCTGGGCGGTCAGCATGGGGTCCTCACTGCAGTTATTGGAGGAGATCTCTCGCTACCGGCCGTCATACGCTCCATGCCCGGTAGCGACAGTTGTTTTACCGCGGTCGCAACCTTCTGCGAAAACGTAATTTCGCGGAAGGAGGCGGCGGAGAAGACCCGGTAAGACAATATCCACCTGGACCCAATTCGCCCCCGGCGAGCCGGGCGGCGGAGGCGCGTGTGCCGTACGTCGCCTAAAATAGAGAGTTTACCCATAGATAGTGCCCGCATTAGCGGGCAGGCGCTAGGAGAGATCTGGATGTCATAATAGCAGCGGTTCCCGGATTCCTCCAATCTCGCTAGAAATCCGGGCATGGTTGCTTCGGGAACTATCTGCACTCGATCGCTAGAAGGAATGTGAGTCCCACCTGTCACCACTGTGACTGCAGCGAAGACTAGCCTAGCACAGGCTGGCAGTTTGTTCCGCCTGGGCGGCACAGCGTGTAGTTCTCATTGCAGTTATTGCAAGAGATTTCTCGCTACCGGCCATCATACGCTCCATGGCCGGTAGTAACAGCCGTTATAACACGGTCGCAACCTTCTGTGAAGTCGTCATTTCACAGAAGGAGGCGGATGCCCGGGAGGACGATCTCCATTCAGACTCAATTCGGCGCTGGCGAAACGGGCAGCGGAGTTGCGTTTACCAGCGCCTCATGCCGCCTTGAGTGTGACTGCGGATAGACGGGACAGGTTTTCCCATTCATCTGGTACAGTGGCCAGCCGTAAAGAGGTGACGTCCGTATTTGCCGTACGTCGCCTAAACAGAGAGTTTATCTGCAGGTGATGCCCTTGCTAGTGAGCAGACGTTAGGAGGAAACTGGATGTCGTAATAACATCTGTTCCCAGATCCCTCCTGTCTCAGGCGCAGAGTGGCATACCATGTGGTTTTGGTCGGTCCAATTCCGACACACCACCCCTCCTTAATCCTTCTCCTGACCCAGATGGGTGACAGCCCGAGGGAATTTCCACAAAAAAAGGCATAGAAAACGATGGATCAACTTAGTTCTCGTCCTGATACGATCCCTTAAAAAACGTCGTAATTTACCACAGCACGCTGAGTGACTTTGAGCATGTGGACCAACCGTACGGTAAGTGACCACATTTTGGCTCCGTACGTCGTGACGGATAAGACGCAGATAGAAGATTTTCGTCTATAGGCACTGTGGAATCGACGATAAAAAGATTCGACGTAGTTTCCCAATGGTCCAAGAGCCCGTGAGTGCCAGACCTTCGTCATTTTATAAAAGCTGAAAGTTCTGCTATGTGTGTCCCTAGTACAGGTAAGAATGATCCCCAAACATGAAGCTGAGGCAGCGGTGGCTTTGGCAGATAACAGGCAACAAAGGTATGTAAAATTCCATCTCAAATTCGTCATAATATAAAACTTGATTTTTTTATATTTGATTCATAATAATATCAAAACTCGCGTTGCTCATTGCCAGACAGTTAGTATGGTTCCAACCCTCTGCCGGACACCCCTAAACTATTATAATTTATAATTATACTTACGTTATATTATAAAACCTAAATTTAATATATAATTTTTTGGGAGCCTATTAAACTATGTTTATATAGTAGCCGGACAGTTTCGAAGGTTCTATCATCTTGCCAGACGCATTCAAAGTGAGCAATAATCGGGAGAGCAAGGAGCGAATACAGTGACTAAACGTTATATTATAAAACCTAAGTTTCATATATAATTTTTTGGGAGCCTATTAAACTATGTTTACATAGTAGCCGGACAGTTTCGAAGGTTCTATCATCTTGCCAGACGCATTCAAAGTGAGCAATAATCGGGAGAGCAAGGAGCGAATACAGTGACTAAACGTTATATTATAAAACCTAAGTTTCATATATAATTTTTTGGGAGCCTATTAAACTATGTTTACATAGTAGCCGGACAGTTTCGAAGGTTCTATCATCTTGCCAGACGCATTCAAAGGCGGTCCGAATTGTACTCGCAGCACTTACGACGTTTAAACTGCTAACGTGTGGACCGATTTAGTGAGCGCGCGATAACGATGAAAATAATGAAAATATTTAGATTTAATTAAAATAAATTAATTTCTCTGTAAATTTCTTATCTTAAAAAAATGTGTCCTTTGGTATAATAAACACTAATATTTGATTTACTTTGTTTCATTGGCTTTATAATTTTAATAGCATTGACAATAATAAACTTCTTAAAAATGAAAAATAATATCAATTAAATTATTAGATTTTCGACATGATTGACATTGTATGAGAAAAATTTTACTCAGTATTATTTTAAATATTTGTTATTGAAATTGTAAAAATTAATTAATGAAATTTCTGGATTAAGAAAAAAATAAACTGCAAAATTTGAAATTAATAACAATGGGTGCGCAGTGAAATCCCGCAATAGACTAAGCGCTCTGTTTCATTCGCACTAGTTACTGTATACGCTCCTTGCTCTCCTGATTACTGCTCACTTTGAATGCGTCTGGCAAGATGATAGAACCTTCGAAACTGTCCGGCTACTATGTAAACATAGTTTAATAGGCTCCCAAAAAATTATATATAAAATTTAGGTTTTATAATATAACGTTTAGTTACTGTATTCGCTCCTTGCTCTCCCGATTACTGCTCACTTTGAATGCGTCTGGCAAGATGATAGAACCTTCGAAACTGTCCGGCTACTATGTAAACATAGTTTAATAGGCTCCCAAAAAATTATATATGAAACTTAGGTTTTATAATATAACGTTTAGTTACTGTATTCGCTCCTTGCTCTCCCGATTATTGCTCACTTTGAATGCGTCTGGCAAGATGATAGAACCTTCGAAACTGTCCGGCTACTATGTAAACATAGTTTAATAGGCTCCCAAAAAATTATATATGAAACTTAGGTTTTATAATATAACGTTTAGTTACTGTATTCGCTCCTTGCTCTCCCGATTATTGCTCACTTTGAATGCGTCTGGCAAGATGATAGAACCTTCGAAACTGTCCGGCTACTATATAAACATAGTTTAATAGGCTCCCAAAAAATTATATATTAAATTTAGGTTTTATAATATAACGTAAGTATAATTATAAATTATAATAGTTTAGGGGTGTCCGGCAGAGGGTTGGAACCATACTAACTGTCTGGCAATGAGCAACGCGAGTTTTGATATTATTATGAATCAAATATAAAAAAATCAAGTTTTATATTATGACGAATTTGAGATGGAATTTTACATACCTTTGTTGCCTGTTATCTGCCAAAGCCACCGCTGCCTCAGCTTCATGTTTGGGGATCATTCTTACCTGTACTAGGGACACACATAGAAGAACTTTCAGCTTTTATAAAATGACGAAGGTCTGGCACTCACGGGCTCTACAAATACTGCCCTCTTTTTTTTTTTTTTTTTTTTAACGTGTGGAAACCCCCTCGGGCCATCACCCCACCGGGGTTTGGAATCGGACCGACTAAAACCACACGGTGTGCCACTCTGCGCCTGAGATAGGAGGGATCCGGGAACCGCTGCTGTTACGACGTCCAGACCCCCAAATACTGCCCAACTCAGCCTAACTCTTCTATTTACCTCGTCCTCGAAGTTGTTTTTACCTAATTAAAATGACTGCCCTAATATTCCATTACATTCTTAATTTATTCGAATCATACATAATGTAACGGTAATTCATTTCAATGTAATTTAATTATAAATTACATGTGTAACAAATATGATAACTGTGAAATACAATTCTAAATTTAAAATTTTCCCTTATTGTTGTAAATAGTAAATACATAAGTATTTAAAAATTATTGTTTAAAAATGTTTTTGATAAACTAAATATTACAATTTTATGTTAATTTCAGGCAAAACACGTGCACTTCCACGTGCTTAATCGCAGTTACTTTTACAGCACTTTTTAGTCATGTATGTATCTTATAGCCATCTAAAATAAATATGATAGCTATCATTCTTGTACTCTGCTCTGGTCTCATTTATAGTCACATATTGGACCCTTAACAGGCATCATCTCAGAAATTTATCCCATACATAATTACCATTAAGATGCAACTGATGACGACACATAATGCTTTCGTATATAAAGTATCTCGATTTTCGAACTATTTTACTATTAAGTAACCTTACTTTACTTGATTAGTATAAAACGAAGGACGAAAAGGAAAGGGTTACGCTTGACGGGTCGATACGGCCTACTGCTTGCTACTGAACAGTTCATTGCATCATATAATCTCCGTTACTTAATGATTTTCACCCTTAAAATTTACTTCTGATTTTTTCACTGTACCTTTAGGACATACAGCTTACAGTGTTAAGAAACTGACCATTTGTTTATTCACTAACACATATATTTCTACTTTTCGACAAACTAGACTGACTTTTTTAAATTAAGTCAAATCTTTTCAAGGCCACGTACAGGTACAAATATTTTTTTTGAATTTAATTACTATACCGTCTCAAAACGAACTATTGAGAACAAGATAATCAATCCAGTAAAAAATAATAGAAGGATAACTTGGGTGTTAAATAATAATAAATAAATAAATAATTAATGCATACATTACCAGCTAATTATCTTTTGTTACTGTATGTTTAAATTTTATACTAAAATAATTTGATCTATTTTGGAAGTGAAATAAAAATAAATTTGTGTATGCATATAAAAAACTTAACAATTTATTTTTATTAAACATACAAGATGAATTTTTCAAGTTCAAAATTTATTTGAGCTCATGGATTCGCCAAGAATAATCAGTATTAAAATTTGAAACAAATGACAAATATTTGTTAATAATTGTTAATATCTATTATAATTTTATTCTTTAAAGTAGGCCTAAATTAAATTATAACTATAGATTAGGCCTACTTTTGAAAAAAAAATGAGAAATTTAATTAAATGTTAACTTAGCTGTACCATTGAAATGATAGGTAGGTGAGGCAAGCCCAGTCAAAGCAGTTTTCAAAATTAATAATTAGAATATTGGAAAAAGACAGGGTAAAAAAGAAAAGTATTGAAAGAAAGGGTTAGTGTCTAACGGATGATTTAAGGAGTATTAATAAGAGTTTGAACAGGTTAGGGTTGCATACTCTTAACTAAGCTTAGGAATTATTGTAGAGAATTTGATTAGTTTTTTGTGAAGTCATTTCTCCTTTTGATTTAATGGAACATAACGAACAAAAACATACTATACACATACGCTAATTGATGGATTTTCTTTCTAGGAAGTGGACTACACTGATAAATCGGCAGACTGTCCGAATCCTAAGTTCAAGCAAATCCTTCAAGTACTAGGCTACCTCGACCGCGAGGCTAAGATATGGGATAAATTACCAAAAGACTGTGACACTGTGATGGAAGTAAGAATCGCTTCGACACACAGCGAGTGGAGAGGACGCGGCCTCATGAGGGTACTGTGCGCGGAATCTGAGTGAGTTATTTGACTATAATTCGTTTTTTCTTAGTTTCAGGTTTAATTTGTAGAAGGATGGCAGTTTCATTTTTTTTCTACAGCAGTAATAAATGATATGGTAGGCAACATACATGATGTTAGATAAATAAAATTTTTTAGGACTCTTGTCAAGAAATAATAACTTACTCCATAAATTTATTGCTATGGAATATTAATCCTTTCCGTTATTCCATTATGCGATAAAACAAACGATTATAAACATTCTTTAACGAACGAAATAATATTTATCTCAAAATGTTCATCAATTGACAACCGAAAAAAGGAAGACCAATAAATACTCCTATTAAGCAGTTATTATTTTAATATAGGATTATTTATGTTCATCATGTCTTGAAATAATTTTTTTGCAACAAATTTGCATACTTTTTATGTTACTTTTATAAGGAAGTGATTGATTGTGACCTTTAAGTTTTTGAAACAATTACTTTAGTATTCAGGCAAACATCGTTTTAAAACAGATAAAGATTCGAGAAAAATATAGGATTTGTTTATAATAAGCAAAATAGAAACTAATAGTAGGTTGTATTGCTATTCCCTATTTTACTTAGAAGGTTTATATTAACATTTATCAAATCAGGGGCATTTTTCTACTCAGTTTGAGTTGCCAATTAAATGTTTTTGAGGCACCATATCCCACTTATTCAACATTGAACCGAGTCGTTGTTAGTATGGTGTATTAACAGAAAGTCAATCTAGCATAAAGTGATATACGAGACGATATGATAGACCTACACAGTTATCAGGGTACGTTATCAGGGTCGCGGAACCTACTCTAACTGCGATGTGCTAACGTATTCTGTCTTTTTGTCTAGCTCTAACCAAGCAACATAGCATATTCTTAATAACATATTCCTAGTAGAAATATTCCTGTAAACCATAGTTTATACCCCTACTGTTTATAGTTGATAGGGGCACAAGTCTGACATGTTATTCTGTACCTATTTGACTATGAAAAGAATTACCTACATTATAAATCGATACCTAGTAGTAACACCACATTATAACCAACATTTAACGATATACATTTTTTTTTACTTTTGCAGTTTATGTTGTAACAATTTAATCGCGTGTGATAGCATCGTATCATAATAAGTTTTTTCTTTAAACACAAAATAGAGTCGATCTAATTTGTTACTATTATTAAAAACATAAATAAAACTGAGTATTTAATAAATTTCAGTTTCTAAATAATAATGTATAATATATTTTCAACATTCGACATTGAAAACAGTGAATGTTAATTTCGGAAAAAAAATCTTATGCTACGTTGATTGCATATTTTCTGTGTTTAACTCTTTTATGTGAACTACATACTTATTTTACTTATAAATAACTGAAAATTAAGACACGTTTGCTCAGTGACATGTAGGTATAAATATATTTGTCAAAACATCTCCTGTCCCAATGCATTTTTTTTATTAATAATTAAATAGCATGAAAATCTTTTACAAATTTTCTTAATAACTGTTTATTATAACATGGCTACAATTTGAATGTCTTAGAGATACTCATACGGTTATTTGAAATATATAAAAACTATGTTAATAACTAGTTTAATTAGTCTTTTTTTAACCTGAAACTCTGAAACCTTGATTTCTTAAAAAATCATTGCAGTTAAACCTAATGCTGACAATGCGTATGTAAATATCCCCAGATAGGTAAATATCAAGGATTAGAAAAGAATTTAGGATTTTTCAATGACAGATAACATATATATATGTACTATCTATATACAATTAAAAGCTTTTAATATAAACGAGGTACTATGTACTCGTACATGCAATTGAACTCGATCGATCTATAGTATTATTTCTTTATTAATTTGTTTATTTCAATCTTGTAGTTAAAATATATTATATATATTAACATACGTTTACATATTAACTTTTATAAATAGCACTCGATATTAAAGGAATACAAAGTAGATGTGGCAAGGAATTTGTACACCATTTAATCAATATACATGGAAACTTTGATCAAAATTATAACTCTTACGGCTTTGATGAGCGTTTCAAGATTATTGGTTTGGCAAACATTCATTCTGGTGAGTGACAGTAACAAATAATAAAGTATTCGATAATTTCAATAAAAATCCATGTAAATTTTGTCACCAATTTTATTTAAAGCCAATTTTACCATTGCCTGATAAAGTCCCTGATAGATTATTTTGAATTTACCTGTCAAATAAGTACAGATTTCGGTGTTAGAAGTCTTGGATAGAAACATATATGTCAGACATACATATAAATAGATATATGTCAGAAACTTTTATCTGTAAAAGAGCGTCATATGGCAGATAACTATTTGAAACACCAGTTCCTGATAAAATCACCAGCACCAACTTGCACCAGTTCCTGATAAAATCAGGAACTGGTGCAATTTTTACTTATTTCCAAGTGTTTAATACAATAGCCCTCTTTTCTTAATAATAAGCATATACTTACCTGATATCTTACCCAGGGTTTTGCCATTCTGTCTCGTAAACATTTGTAATACAAGTTGCCTGTTGTCAAATTAATTAATACAAGGGAACCACATGTTTATATTGTTGTTTATTCTCACCAATAAAACTATTTTTAGTACTACGACATCGTTTGTGGTTCGTACCTTTTTAAAAAAATCATAGCTGTTACACAAAGGGTACCGAAAGCGAGCATGCGTTTTATTTAGACATCCCAAAAGACATCATTTAACACCTTACTGAAGCGTAAAACAAATTTTGAATATGCAGAACAAACGTACGTTAAAACTTAAATGTTATGTCAGGTTTTTGATTAAAAGTAAACTTCCTATCTATCTTTATGGCAAACTTACATGGTTTATGACAAAAAGGCTATGTGACAACATAACCGCCGACTAATCCTACCCAACGCTCATTATGTAAAACCAAGGGTTGCTTCCTGATAGTCACTTCCAAATGTTAGAACGTTCTACCCTACCCATGTAACATTTAGCATTAAGGCCATTTAAATCACTTTGCAGCAAATGGTTATTAGTGAAACAATACGAGGCGGCTACTCAATAATATAATGATCGGTGTTCATGACTTTTCGGATTTACTAATAAATAATTTAATACTATGTTAACTTTACTGGACTAACACTACTAACTTTAATGTAAAACATTCTCAGCAACAATAATGGCACTGTTACCGGTATGTGGAGTGATAATATCTGTGGTTAGGCTGTTGTCAATGTGCTTATTCTAAGATTATAAAACACTATTGGCTTGGACAGGTTAACAGCAACGAGCGTTCTTTGCACTGTCATTCATATGCTGATTCCAAGACTATTTTGTCTTTATGCTTCCCATAATATTTTGGGGTCGGCTATTAAATCATCCAGTTTTACCTGAATATCAGTTTTTCCACGGAGCGACTGCCATCGGACCTCCAAAAACCTCAGGTCGAACTGAATTCGAAGGCTGAACTAGTTGTCAGTTTATTTAAGGGGAACTGGCTTCCCAATAACGATGGCCATAAATGTTAATGACAACTGAGACCGATGGCTTAACGTGCTCTCTGAGGCACGGACGTGAAAATTCACTAAACTTTCACACTCCGGGTTGTCATTAAGAAATTTCTGCAAGAAAAACCAACAACATTTTTGGTCCGACCCGGGAACCAAGCCCGAGATCTCTTGATAAGCAGGAGTATACACCAACCACTATCCCAAGGAGGCAGTTGTTGTTGTTGAATATTATTATTAATTTTAAATATGTAGTGTTAAAGACAAATAATGTTTTTCATAATCTTATTCTATTTTAATATTTTTAACTACAAAAACATAATTTCATCCACGTGCCAGGTATCTATTTATAACAAAATTTGAATAATAAAAACATGCAATAAGTTTTTAGGTTTCGTTGTAGCGTGTAAGAATGTGTATAAAATAAGTTAAATAGAACAAAAGAACAAAGGAGGAGTTCGCGATTTGTAAGCACAAAAATGTAAGTGAATTGTTTAGTGGATAGAAAGAGAAGAACACATACTCGTATTACACTGCAAAATTCTTTCCCGCTCTCGGATTGTCTTTACAGCACTAAACCTTGAAATAGAGCTCGTGATAGTTATTCCGATTAAACGTGTTCCTTACCGACTATATACTGTAAATTTATAGTTATTTTCAATACTTACAGTCTAATGTACACTCGAAGCGGTTTACGTGTTTCTTGACAAGTCATATTATAACAATATATAATGTAATTATCAAGAAATAGAGGCATTAACCATGTTGTCTTCGCAATTGAATTGTTATTCTAGCCATTTTAATTCATTATCTGTTATTATACCGTAATTCATATTGCACATAACAGGCTTTATTCACCTTCTACCCTATAGGGCACTTAAAACCTGAATATGACGTACAACACTAAGCTATTATTTTCTTGTATAACCTGTAGAGCCAAGTTATCCTATTTTATATTATAACTTTTTAATACTTTTTAGTAATATTCACTTGTCATCTTACATTGAACGAATCATGTATTTGAATATGTTTAAAATAGAAAACCCGGAGGATATCCAAGTGGATAGGTCCAATTATGGAAACGCAAATTGTACTCTATTACGGTAGAAAAGGGACCCGGCCTCCTAAGTAAATCCGGTATTTTATTTCTGGACAGTTTGATACCGAAAGGTATATAACCTATTAATATGTATATGTGTAATATAATGTATAAGCGAATTCTATGATATTTGCAAGCCCGTTAGATTATTTGACACTGAGAGAGAGAGAGAGATTTAATTCTGCTTTTAATCTAAAGTTTATGGAGAAGATCTTATTTCTGAAAAATAAACTTAAAAAATCGACAATTGTTAACAAACATATTGCACCAACCCAAAAAAAATTATGAAAGGTTATATCCATATTGTTTATTTGTATTCCACCATGTTGTATACTTAAAAACTAGGAAAAATCGTGGACCCTGTAGGTCACAGTCAGTTACAAATCACTAAATATTAACTAATTACTAGAATGTCATTACTGAATAGTTATAATAAAATTATTTTTTATATACATAACATTAATAATATTCAGGCAACATAATTGTAACTAAAATATTAATAACACTTCACTTTTATAATACATTAACAATTTCAATAAAAAAATTAGCATAATTTTTTTTATCATTTATACATTCATTAACTGTGTAATCATATATACATTTTATACATTCGTTAAATTCATTAAGTGTGTTTATAAGTATTTATTCAACTTTATTTAAAAAAATTATCTCATTTATTTCATTTTTGATGAAATCTGACAATTTATTAAATATTTTTATAGACATTACATAGGGACTATTTGAATGCAGTGTGACATGGGAAGTGGATATTATTTACATATTCTTGCGCCTAAGAGATCGGTTGTTATTTTTATCTGCGCGGATTATAAAG
Source organism: Hypercompe scribonia (assembly GCA_949316085.1). Taxonomy (NCBI): domain Eukaryota; kingdom Metazoa; phylum Arthropoda; class Insecta; order Lepidoptera; family Erebidae; genus Hypercompe; species Hypercompe scribonia. Next base: position 7,242,889 of record OX438981.1, on the reverse strand, counting down.
AAAATTATATATTTTCGGCCAAACTTGCATATTCCGAAAATGTAATGGAGTAACTTGTTTTATCTAAAGAAAAGTTTAAAACTGTCCGTTTGTTCTTAATTGAATAAATACAATTACATTTCTTTTGTCCTATGAAAAATGTTGGAGCATCTGTGCTGTGACCAAAATCACGCAGTGTGCCATTCTGCGCCTGGATTGGGAGGGATCCGGATATTGTTGTTATTAAGCCATCCGGACATTATAATGTCGTAACTTAACCATGAATATGTAAATGTATAGAACGTGGTAAATGCAGTTTTAAGATCTGTAGTCTTTTAACTTTCTGTAATGCACAGCTAAAACTTCTTCCTTTTAAGTAGAAATTTTAGACCTAATGTGTCTGATAATAAGTTTTTCAGGATATGTGAATATCTATTATGCGTTCTAATAATATAAAATCGTTAACGACTTCGATTTTTATGTTGTTTATAGTGAAATTAATGTTTAAAGAAGATTTTGGAGAAATCAAAATATATTGTTCGTAGTTTCCGTTTATTGTTCCCGAAAAACAATGATTAATATTCAAAGTACCTTTTTACTAACTAGGTTTTTGTCATTTTGTTTAAATATCTTTTATATATATATATGTATATAACTTTTCTAGAATGAAAAATAATCTACAAAACTTTATTTATCTGCAAAATTTCATTCATCATTTCTAAATCCTTTCAGGTGTTCTCATTTATAACATTATCAAAATATGTTAGAGTGGATTGCCGATTTCAATAGTTTTGGATAAATGTCAATTTTTCTGCACTATCGCTGCTTCATCGGATGTGAAAACATTTGTAGGACTTTGGACTAAATTTAACTTTTTTAATGACATTACGTTAACGTATGTCACGGAATCTTATTTGTTAAAATTAACAATAGCTCTATTTTTGCATACCTTCATCAAATAGGTTTCCTCCGCACGTAGCCGTTATGTAACAATTATAAAAAGCTAAAGTAGCAAATATCACTCAGGTATCTTTCCAGTCCGTGACAAAGATGAACAGCTGTACCTGGATTAATTGAAGTAATAACTGGCAAGTTCAGTCTTTTCCAGTTTATTCCAATGTAGAATAAGTGAGAATGTGTCTTCATTCTCTAACTAAGCTCTGAATCTTCGCCTATCTACATTAACTTGTGCTATGAGGAAGTAAGGATCTCAAGACTCAAAAGTCACGTCGAGAAGTATATATCATGAATTATCTATTACTACTTATTAATTTTAGATATACTTAATATTATGTTACCTGAAAATAGTTTTATTTTTAAAGGTGTATATAATGTGTAAATGTAGAAAAGTAACCGCACTGTACTGTAATAAATTACAAACTTCATAATCTTTTATCAGATACTTGATAATGTCATTATTTTACTGTATTTATACGATATTTACAATTGATGCATAAATTGTAAATATTAACAAATTGAGGGCAGGGCAAGGTACAGGCTTACTCTCTGGAATAAAAATATTAAACTACTACTACTGATAATTATTACCAGTCAAGTCTACAGGAATCGTCGCATCAAAACAAAAATCGTGTTATTTTAATAATTTTACTCTATACAACTTTAATATTAATATTGTTATGTAATCTGTTGTTTGCAATCTTAATATAGTTGATATTCAAGTTAATTGTTTAGTTATTAATCATAAATATAGCCTCTATTGCATATTTTAACTGTTAAAGTTTGAGGTTCATTAAATGACTAGGAGTAGAATTTTAAGAAGAGTCAAACATAGGTCTTATTCTAAATTTATAATATTTTGTTAATTATGAAATTTTATTACTTATAATCTTTTTTAATGTATAAAACTAGTGTAAATCTACTTTTAACAGATTCTTAAAGTATGAAGTGGCTAGACTACACTCTATTTAATAATGACTATCATAAAATAGTTTAGTACATAAATTCCTTATCAAGTAAGTAACAATAGCTCCGTTTTATACGTAATATTGCCAACCTTACAACGTTGTTGATTATGCAACAATTACTACATAGCAAACACAGACAAAAGAACCGGCGTAACACGAGAAGTTTAATTTGTTATGAACCAACTCACAACGCAGATGCAAGGCGTTCATGCCAAGATCGTAATTAACATTTGTATCAGTTTCATTGATGACCTACATACGTTATTCTATGATGAATACACATTTGGTATTCAAATTGTATATGAGTAGTATTTACTTGCAGGAAGTCTATTCGTAGGGTGACCGTTTTATTAAGAAAAATATACCAGCTATGAGGTCCATAAGCTAAAAACTAAATTCATATCTGCTTGCTTTTCATCTTTTACAATAGGAGTTATAACCAATATGTTGTTTTGAACACTTATTGTAGTGAATCGACTTGTTTGGTGTTGTTGTCTTTGTTGTGTCGTGTAATTCTTATTTTACTTGCTTTATTTAGTGTCAAATTGCTAAGCAAAAGAGAAGAATGTGAAATTGACCATGATAGTGCTAATTCGTAAGATCGTAAAAAATTTCATTTAAAAATAACTAAGAAAATTCAAATTCTTCCAATATACAATTATTTTTAAGTGCCGACACAAGAAAATGATTTTTTTATTGATATTTCACCAGAGCGAGTCAGAACACAAGTCGCAGTTTTTCGAAATTAACATGCGGAAGAAATCCGTGGCTAATTTTTGATTATGTATAAAAATTGCGGCGATTTAAATCAGACATGAAAAACAATTATTAACTATTAATATGATATTATCTTTTCCACTTTTGGTGCAACCGAAACGATATATTTAATATTAAAATTTAAACTAACATCTTGAACGTTTTAATTTTAAAATAATGTCAATTATGAAGAAACTGTGGTTTATGACCGGCTTGATTATAACTGCTTTGAGTTTAACTACAACTATCCTTTGTTTAGCATAATATATGCATGTAAATTCATAATAGGTATTCTGAGTAAATTACTTTAACTTCACTTAAACATCGTATTTGCATTTGTTGCTACACCAGACTTAAGGAAACATTTTTTGCTGATATACAATAAATAAATCATATGATTAAGGATATCCGTTTTTTTTTTAATAATCATGTGCGGTTGCGTTTAAAGCTATAAAAGTTTTTATTAGTGACCGACGTAAGTTTTGATTTTTACTAGTTTAGTTAAAAATTCCATCAAATCTGTATTAGTCGTTTTTCACCCGACCGCAACTCGTTTTTCAACCGAAACCCTAACTAAACTTTCGGCCTTGCTCTCTGTTTCGGCTGAAACCGAAATGGAAACTTAGTCAAACATTTATTATTACTGTGATACACAGGGTGGGCCAAGGATTCGTTAACATTTGAATTTAACATCCCGCGCAAACAACATTGCCGCACGAGGCGCGGGGAGGGGTCCGATCACTAACTCGTTTCTCGAAAGTTTTGTCCTAATTGATCGCTTCACAGGGTCGTAGCGTGCTGACTGTATAAAACAATTTTATTTAAACAACAGTTCGCTTACTACTGTGAGACACTTATTTCGCGTTGAACACTTGATAATTTTGTCCAAGTTTTGTATTAGTTCCTCCGGAAGAAAATCAAAACGTGCTGTGTCTAATGACATCTGTTGTCTTGGACATAATAATTTCTTACAGACTGTACATAGTATTTCAGCATGCTGATTTATGGTGGTTATAAAATTACACTCAGTCATTGAACGAAGTCTTTGTGAAGTCTGACGCGCTGCTGCTAGCCGCTTCCCACGTTCCTGAGCAGACTCGGTTTCTGTACGGTTTCGTATCACTTCTAATCTATGAGCCCTCTGCTGACTCCTTGGCTAAACGCTCCTTAATGAGGCTAATTCTATGAACCTTCTGCTTAGCAGACTCGTTTGCTAGACGCTCATTAAGTAGACCAAGTCTATTAGCTTTTTGCTCAAAAGACTCATTCGCAAGATACTCTTGGATCTTACCAAGCCTAGAATTATGCTGTTCAAGAGTTTCTTGACGTAGTCGTGATTTCATATATACCTTCATCGCCAACAAACGTTTTTCACGATCTTTAATAGTCTCACAAGAACGTGAATTGTATTTCGAAGAGCATTTTTACGGAAACGACTACTTTTATACGTTCCCGTTTCCTGAAATCTATATTTTTTAAGGCGCGCAGCACCTTTTGTAGGTCTACCCATAGCTTATTGTATATCCTTTCCGAAAAAATATTAATTATACACTACCTTTTATTTATATGTACTATTTACTAATAGGTTGGAAGCCGCATCCCACGTCGCGGATTGGTCAGAGGAAAGGGTTTCGTCCGATCCAGAGGCACTGGCTGCCTGGTTTGGGAACATTTTGGCGTCCATATGTGATGCCTCAATGCCCCGAGTCAAGGCGGCCAGAACAGGCTCGGTGTACTGGTGGAGCGCGGAGATCTCGCGGCTGAGAATGACAGTCGCGAGATTGCGCCGCCCGTACCTTCGAGCTCGGAGAAGACGGCGAGCCACAGTCGAGGAGATCGACAGAGCACGGCGGGAATATGGAGCTGCAGTAAAGGATCTCAGCGATGCAATCGCTGAGGCCAAGGCTCGGTCATGGAAAGAACTCATCGCGGGACTGGATAGGGATCCATGGGGGCGCCCATACAAAATGGTACTGGGCAAGCTCAAGCCATGGGTCCCACCGTTAACAGAAACTCTGAATCCGGAGTTTCTGGGAAGAGTGTTAGACACACTCTTCCCAAGGGTCCAGGACAGTCCTGCGATTCCTCCATCCCAATCGGTCCGCCAAATGTGGTCCGAGGACTATGAGGTGACGGAGGGTGAACTTGACCGAGCCACGCGGCGGCTCGCTTCCCGCAACACCGCGCCTGGACCTGATGGCATTCCGGGTCGGGCGTTGGTGATAGCTCTGTCGGTACTGGGGGACAAACTGAGGCAAATTTTCACAGATTGTTTCCGCCTCGGTATCTTCCCCCTCGGCTGGAAAGAAGCAAGACTGGTGCTTTTAAAAAAGGACGGAAGGGCTGCAGATTCTCCCTCTGCGTTCCGACCGATATGCCTGCTGAACGAGTCAGGGAAACTCTTTGAGAGGATAATCTCTGACCGGATTAGCGGGCATCTGTCGCGAGTGGGCCCTGACCTATCGGACTGTCAGTTCGGATCCCGACGGGGACGTTCGACAGTAGATGCTGTTAGGTGCGTTCGATCCCTGTCGGAGTCAACAGTCCGATCGGGGGTGGCGTTGGCGGTTAGCCTTGATATAGTCAACGCTTTCGGCACCCTCCCCTGGCGGGCAATTAGGGCGGCCCTCGAATATCACGAGGTGCCGCTCTATCTGCGAACCGTTATTGAGGCCTATCTGCGCGACAGGACGGTGAAGTTTATCGGTCGGAATGGAATGGAGAATCGAAAGGAAGTATGTTGCGGGGTTCCCCAGGGCTCGGTATTGGGCCCATTATTATGGAACCTCGCATACGATGCTGTCCTTCGCACCGGTCTGCCCTCTGGCCTAAGTGTCGTCTGCTATGCGGACGATACATTAATACTGGCTAGAGGGTCACACTTCGAGGAGGTGCTTTGGCTCGCCGAGCAGGGGGTGGCTAGTGTTGTGGAAAAGATACGTGAGCTGGGCCTGAGGGTGGCGCCTCATAAAACTGAGGCGATATGGTTCCATGGCCTGCGTAAGCGCCAGGAGCCACCCAGCTCATGTCTCCGGGTAGGTGACGCTGAAGTCCAGGTAGGCCAGTACATGAAGTACCTAGGCCTCATCCTGGACAGTCGGTGGAGCTTCGAAGAGCATTTCGGGCGATTGGTACCCCGAGTGCGAGGGGTAGCAGGTGCGCTGCATCGTTTGCTGCCCAATCTCGGGGGACCACGGGAAGAAGTTCGCCGCCTCTACATGGGGGTTGTTAGATCCATGGTCCTCTATGGGGCACCCGTCTGGTTTAATGATCTAGCGGGTGCCTCCCGCTGCCGGGCCCTACTCAGGAGCCTGCAGCGGCTGATGGCCATACGGATCGTGCGGGGCTACCGCACAATCTCCTATGAGGCGGCGACAATCCTGGCGCGATCTCCGCCCTTCGATATTCTGGCCGACATGGACGCAATGGTGTACGACCAAATTCGTTCTGTCGATCGGAATGCTGAAGAGGCTGCGCCAGATCATGAGCCCGGAATGCTACGGCAGAACGCGCATAAGCAAGCTCTGGTGGCTTGGCAGGTACGGCTCGAAACTGAGGGCTGTGCTAGCCAACGCGCCGTCGGAGCCGTTCTGCCGAACTTCGAAGCGTGGATAGAGAGGACCGACTGTGTCACCTATCGATTGACCCAGATACTCACCGGGCACGGCTGCTTCGGTGAGTATCTGAATCGAATAGGACGGGAGGCTACGGCACAATGCCACCACTGCGAGTCCGAACGGGACTCCGCCCAGCACACGCTGGAGGACTGCCCTGCTTGGGAGTCTGAGCGTCGAGTCCTGGTCGGACGGATCGGACGTAACCTTTCACCGTCAGCATTGATCGCGGCGATGCTGGCGAGTCGTGAAGGATGGGAAGCCGCGATCTCCTTCTGTGAGCAGGTTATGCTCCGGAAGGAGACTGCAGAGCGAGATCGGGAAAGGGCCGATCCCGCTCGAAGGAGGCGGCGAAGGGGACGCGGCAGAGGTCGCTAGCTCCCTAATCGCCGCCTAAGGGTCGCTGCGGTCACATCTTGGGGCGTTGTGACTGCTGCAAACGACCCGAGTCAGGTGACACTCCGGTGCGGCCGGGGAGTGTCGTCTGGGGCGGGGCGCTGTTCTGCCTCTTACTGCGCAGGGCGATGGGAGTGCGATAGCGTCCTGATCCTGGGGCATGAGGTGCCCGAGATGTACCTCACTTGTGAGGTACGGCAGGGAGGACTCTAGAAGCCGCTAATGCGTTCCTAGAGCACCTCCCAACTGCCGAGGTAGGCCGCCGCGGGGTTTAGTGGGTAGACCGGTTTGTCGGGAGTCCCACACACGCCCTTCGTCCCTCCGGAGGGTATGGTGCGAAAAGCATTCCCCGCGTTAAAAAAAAAAAAAAAAAAAAAAAAAAGGTTGGAAGTCGGTGCCAAGCCTTAAACTAATAATTAGATTTTAATCACTTAAATAAATACGAACAAATTAATACAATGAAATCCTTACTTTAATCATGAAGATACGTAAATAAACCTAATAAGGGGCAATTAAATATTAATATTATAAGCAGCTCAATCAATACGAATAATGAAAAAGAAAAAAAAATTATGAATGTGTATTTAACCGAATTCCTATAATAAATAGTCCTGTGAATTAATGTAAAATTATCAATGGAGCTAAAACGCATTATTTTTTTATGAATTCAAGACGTCCGTGAACGATGTCTGCCCGGGCGTGTCTTAAGGCTTGGCACCAACTTCCAACCTATTAGTAAATAGCGCATATAAATAACAGGTAGCATATAATTAATATTAAATCTTTATTATTTTTTACGTTTTAGTTTATTTAAGCGATGTAATTTTTAAAAAAATAATTCAAACCAATTAGCTTTCTTGTAAATAAACAATTTTTATAATATACCAAATGATTTTTTTATGCGATTTTTTCAAATGTTAACTAATTCGTGGCCCACCCTCTACTAAAATCTAGTATATTTTTTACACATTTATTTACATATACAAACAGTTCAATAAGTTTAACAACATAATGTATGTTGATAAACATAAAGTACACAACGAATACAATATTTATTTTTTATGTCATAAATGTATAGAGAAATTTAATATATATTATAAAAGTGTGACCATACTTATAACGAAAATTTAAATAACAGATAACACGTTTCAATTTAAATTGGTTAAATATATTTAAAAAATAAGACAAAAATACCCAAACGGGAATTATAATATGATTTTGAATTAGAACACCAACACCACACAAAGCGCCGCTGTGGCGGGCTGGCGAAGTGTTTTTTTTTCTATATAAGACTCACATAGTTATCGCGATAACTGTCACCCCTGTATCAATGGGCCTCCGGTCTCGCACTTACCAACGAAACACGACAGCACGAATGCTGGCGCTTTAGATTGGTCTTCTGTGGGAGGGTAGTACTACCCCGGTCGAGCCGGCCCGTTCGTGCTGCAATCAGCGTGGCTCTATTGTGTGCTCTAACCTAACCTAATGTAGTGTACCTAATGAAGTATACATTCTTAATACTTAGCAGAATCACCTGCTTTTTAAAATCAATTAACTAGATATTCTTTTATTCACGTAGTTAGCTTTGGACCCAGCAGTATGTTTCACTATTTGAAAAAGTAGCTACTTTGACTGTCTATTAATATTTGTACTGCCCTGAGTTGTATAGGACATACACGATTGATTCCAATCCTCGATATGCTCGTAAAGCTAACGATGCAATTTGATTTATTCGTAAATTAAGCCTTGTAAAAAATCTTTAATTAAGCTGCGAAGTTTGTCGGACGACACACAATAATGTCTGAATACTCAAAAATCCACTGGAAAATATTCAGTAAATTCGTTACATTATTGATTTAATTGAATAAAAGCAAATCAGTATTTTGGTTGAGTTTTTCTAATTTATCTGTACTTACGTAATACATGCTTTCTTTTTAATTTCTTAATACAATGATTTAAAAATATGATTAAATTGATCATATTATGTAGGTGAATGTCAATTACGACCTTTTTTAAATGTTCATTTTATAGGTATTGTTATATGAAGGATGATGGCAGATCCTGTACTGCTAGTGATTTATAATGGATGGTTATAAGATACGTACCGTTTACAAAGTGAATCATCCTATTTTCACGGCATTATCATATTTTTAGAATTTTGTTAATAGATTTTAAATTCTTCTTAAAAAGTTGTAACAACTTCAATAACAAAGCATATTCATATGTTTTATTAACTGAACATGTCCAAAATCGGCTTAGTTGAAAACTAGACAGCGTTGTGTTAAATGTTCAAAAATATTTTTATATTACTATATATATATATATATATATATATATTACAAATTACATCAAGAACAATAAAATATTTACATCGCTATTTACGAATGAGTTTAGTTGTATATTTACCAGACCATATAATATCGACTATATAAAAGACAGATCAGGCAAATCGTAAATGAATAAATTTCATTTTAAAAATATGGAACTACTACCCCATCTTGTTGATAGCAGTAACAACTCTTTAGTATATTGACTGCACGGTCGGCTTAGTGGTTTAAACGGTCACCACGACGCTCTCTACTACGCTGAGTGTTGTGGGTTCAAATCCCACACGGGACAACACTTTGTGTGATCCACAAGCTGTTGTTCTGAGTCTGGGTGTTCTTTGTATCCATTTCTTGTATGTATTTAAAGTCCCCTGCGACACAGGATTTGCTAGGAGTGGGAGGCGTTGTCTTTAAAAAAAAATTGTACTTTTTAATGGATTTTAGTATTTATTGTAAGTCAGAAACTGAAAAAAAATTGTAACGCAAACTCCTAAATATCTGAGAATTTCAAATGATTGCCGATGATATTACCAGCCAAATAAATACGAAAATAATCACATAGCATATACCCAATACAATGTCTGTCGTCATATGTAGCGATAAAGCACAATTCCTAATGTGTATTATCAAAACAAATCTAAATTATTTAATATCTAAGCGTTTTCAACGCCCGCAAGTGAAACTATGCAACATATTGAATATTTGAAAATAATTTCATATTCGTAAACGAATCTGAGACAACTATTTTATTATTCACAATTTCATATATCCGGGTTTTGTGCTTTCCAGGATCACAAAATTTCAATTCTGTTTAAAGAGCTAAAAAATTCTGTTTAAAAAATTACAAAATTTTAAAACGATCTAAAACACCATGAAGTTTACAAAGAACTACAATAATTGTTAAACTAGGAAGCGTTTTTGTAAACTGTGACATGCCAACTCACCTATTTTGTAGTTACGAAATAAACTTATGATTGCTTCCTGTAATTTCATTAAAAAAAACTATGATTTCATATGTTCCAACATGTCAAAATTAATTGTTAAGCAGACATCGGACATGGCGTGTTCTCAATGATAATCACTCTAAATAATCGTACGCATGATATGTAATTGGAAAATAAAGGATAAGTGTTCCCTAAACATTGTAACAACTTTGGTATAATAATGTCTTAGGCATTGAAGTTGCAATCATGAAATTGTGAAAACTGTGGCAAGTTTAATATTTTACTTCTGAAATAATGTTCCATCAGAATAATTCAGGTGCTCATAACAGATTTGGCTTTTCGAACTTGCCTTGCAAATTTTAACTGCACAATATTTGAATTGTATTTTTATAATTTAAAGTATCCATTTTACACGTAAAACGTTGCCAGAATGGTGGGATAATATTATTCATATTTCGTATTCGTATATCGTTCCTAATACTTTTCGACTCCACGGTCCGGCCATCGCAGTGGTAGCACTGGCGTTGCTAGGGCCAAGGCGTTGTCTCTTTTCGGATCAGACACAGGTGATCTCCGAAGCATCTCTTGCCAGTGATCACCTGCGTCAGCCGATACGAGAGGGTCCCGTGTTTCCTTTCTAACCAATCCTCCATAACGGGTCTTACCGCCGCAATGACGGCGTGCCTGATACTTTTCGACCCCTGGTATTACCAACGGAACTTTTTGCGTTTCAACACAATGTGCTCAGACTATAGAATCCCACAGTTTTAAGTAGTTCGCCAAAACTGAACAGTAATAATACATAATTATAAATTGGTGTATAATAATTCTTGAGTACTTTTCGAGTCTGCTACCTTTTGTCTGTGCAAATATCAATCGTGATCTTGTGTCATTTGGCCGAAAGAATAGGATTTATGAAGTAAAATAAACCTATGTACTAAATAAAAGAAATATGAAAGTTCTACAGTTTTCTTATAGCCTCGATCCTTCCTGAAATTAAACTTATAGTCTGGATGCTAATCAGATTAGGTCGCCTAAGGATGGCCATTGGAGAAACACCATATATTCCTGGCTGCTGTGTCTCCCAAGCAACGAGAGATTCAAAACTATTATAGGTCCCGTCACCAAAACAAAACAGGGGGGTATAGGCCCCGACACTCACAAATTGGAGAAACTATGGAGATCTCTTCTGAGTTCGTGTCCTTTCGCGCTTTAGATAAGATGGTTCTGATATCGTTCCATAGACAAATATATAGTAATTAGTAATAAACAACAGCTCACTTACCCATGTATCGTTCGGTCACCTTCTTTCGTCTTCCTCATCTTGTGTCGTCATTATTATAGATAATGATTTTCTCCAACGTTCTTCTACTATAATAATGTTCTATAGTCCTTAAATATAACTTAATCTCTGTGACAGTTCACTAGTGTCATTTTAGAACATACGAGGTACATTTTAGGTGCGAATTATTATATATATTATAATAGTATTGCACGTCATTTGTGATAAAACTGACACGTAACAAATGAAAATATAGATGAAAGTGTAAAGTTAAATAGTTCAAAGTTACTACGTCAGTCGTGTAACCATGTCCCAGAGATCAAATTTTACTTTACTGTACTTGTTATACATATTTCTATTATAAATAATATTCAAAATAGTGCCCGTAAGTCCTAATTACATTGCATAAAAATTTTAATTTTACCATTCATTAAAAATAGTGAAAGTAACATTTATAATTACCTACATAATATTTAGAGCTTTTAAATTTATAGCTACTGAACATAGTATGGGTTGTATAATTTTTTAATAAATGGATAATATTAATATGATAACACAAAGTTGTGCTATTAACTTACAATACAGATGAACATACATAAATATATATGTTATTGCAAAATATATTACCAATATACATTGCATATATTTTTATCAAGTATATTTACTTACTTAATCTATTCAGTAAGTACCTCCATGCTTCATGTCAGTAGGGTGGGTGCATGGTCCTCCAGCTCGTTGCCTGACAAGTCCGATTTAGGGGCTTCTGAAAAAGAAAGGAAAAACGAAATGCAAAGATGTGCTCCTAAAACATATGTCTATAAATGTGAAGTCAACCGAAATCATATATAATCAACACGGAAAATACATATTATATGTTTACAGATAAATTTAAATATCAAATGTATAATAAAATACTAATAGGTACTTTCACAAAGGAAAAAATCTTACTTGATACGATGAATAATAGAGCTATTTTGAAGAATGGTTTCACACTGCATTAATGTACTAACGTACCTATTACAATGCGCGGATAGCCTAAAATTTGTACACTACAAAGTAAGTAATGTTCTCAAATAAGTTTCGTTTACATTCAAATTAAACTTTCATGTTACCGAATAAACTTAAGAAATTTCCTTGTTTTAAACTTTGGAAAAATCACGATATTTTTATGTACAGTTTATGTATAAAATCAATTTAAAAGGCGGTGAGAAAGAGTCAAATTACAAAAACAGATTCTAAATTAGATTGCTAATAAGTCGATAAACAATATATAAAATAAACACTTACCATTTCAATAATCCCGACATTTTTATTGCGTATCACACATCTGCAACTTCGCGCCAAAAGTGAGTAAAAGATAAAAGACAATTTTGGTCGGCATTCTACATTTTATTCATTTATAAAACTAAAATAAATACTATTCTCTGGTTTAATCCATAAACCACGATTTATTAACATTCAATAAAATATTGTGAACACATTTTACCCAGTTAAATTATTATAATGAAAATAACAACATTGAAAAAACAAATGACTGAACAACTGAGACAAATGAATGAGCATTCTATTTTCGAATACATTTGCTTTTAATGTTTGTTATTATTGTGAGTAGTCTCAGATTTTTTTTGCACCTCACGTGTTAAAAAGGTTTTATTGTTTCTATTAAGTTTCTGCTTCTGTTTCTTAGCTAACAGAAATATTCTTTCTCTCACGTGCGTTGGGCTACTACACAATTTCTAAATAAATAATTCAAAATAATATTCCTGCAATCTGTTAGTTGCAAACTAATTATAAATTGTTCCAATGAGGTTTCTATCTATTTTTGTATTGTATTTTTTTATTTTTTATATTGTAAAATTCTCTCTGAGTAACAAAAGAGAGATACTACATTACTCTTCCATACCTACCGTGTAGCAATAACATGGCTAAAATTCGAATAGAAATTTGCACGTTTTGTTTTGACTTCTACGTTCATTTTACTATCAACTTCGGTTTGGTCATGGTTACCTCTTTACTTCTCTTTTACCTTACCTTTTAACAAGGTACCCAATAATTTATTGTAACCACCCGTTGGAAACTGTATTCGGCAGTTGACACGTCAAAGCGTAATATAAACAAGCTTACACTCACATTGAGATTTATAATTTTAATTATCTTTTAATAATAAGCATCTACATTTGTTTATTTTCAGACGTCTAGCCAGATCAATCGGTGCAGGTGCTATGAGAATGGACGCCACTTCAGCATTTTCGGCTGCGGCAGCCGAACGGCTAAATTATAAAAAGATCTTCTCGGTGATGTATTCTGACTTGGACTTCGCACCGCAACCTGAAGAGCCACACGTTGAGGCTAGGGTCTATATCAAAGAGATTTAAGGTATTTCTTTTCTTTGTCAAAAAAATTACCTCTGCTATTTCTGAATAGGTATATTAACTCTCTAATGAAAGGTAAAGAAAGGTTCAGGCTTCTTTATAATCTTCACTGTACGGACTCACAAACTGTATCTAATTTCAGGATAACTTTCGAATTAATATTTTTGATAAGCATGCGATTTTTTTTTAATTAAACTAAATGAAAATGCCGAGACTGTCTAGCAAACATAAAAAAAAATAAAAATTAAATAGAACTGCAGTAAAAGATAAAATAGTAGCGGCGAGAATAATATTTACGCAGAGTTACAAATTCGTGTGTTATTAGAGTAAAGTTTCAACGTAATCATTTTTATTTTTTTTCATTTACAATTTAAATTATTAATACCTAGTACCAATAGTAAGTAGTACCTACCCTATACTAATGTAATAGTATTGATATTAGCCTTTTAAACTCAATAAAAGTTTCGTTACCATAAATACGGATACTTTGTCCGAACAAGCCGCTCAAATTGTGGCATACGTGCGTGAAGGTTTGGATCAAAGTATGATTACCAGAAATTTAAATTTAAACCGGTCTACGGTTTCTAGAGTACACTAAAGAGTTGTAGAGACAGGTTCTTACAAAAGGAGACCTGGTACCAGCAGAATTCGAGCAACCACCCATCGTAACGACCGATTTATTGTTTCATCTTTTCTACGAAGCCGTTGGTTCACGTTAGTAAACATCGAAACAGCTGAAAGAATTGCTTGGAGTAAACATGAATGCACGAAAAATAAGGTGGCTTTAAGAGCTTTAAGCGTTCGTTTAAGATTTGCGCAAGTACATCTTAATTGGACTGAAGAGCAATGGACCTCCATGTTGTTCATCGATGAGAGTAGGACATGTTTAAATTGCGCAGACGTTCGCAGAAAAGTTTATCGTCGACGTAGTGGGAGATATGCTCATAGTTGCATTAAGCAGCGTATTCAGATCTATGCGAAACCGTTTAAAATCTGGAATAAGAGCATTTAGAGGCAATACACCTTATAAGCAGAGAAAAAAAAACCTGTGCTTTAACTTTTTTTTTTGTAGAAATTATATTTTGTTATAAATCAACCCAAAACAGTTTTTCTTATATTTATAATTTTTGTTGAAACAATGAATGGTCCTTTCCAGTATACAAACATACATTTAAGAATATGATATGGCGCTATTATGAATTTAACGAACCAAACTTGTTTTGGTTTGAAAACTGAAACTGGTTTGAATCTAAATTTATATAAAAGTTTCAATTTTTGGTAAAAATGTTTATTTCAAGGTATCTTGAACATTGATGCAGTTTATGAATCCGTCAACGTATAATTTAAAGAAAACAACAAAACAAAACATCACAATACTAGAGACACAATTTTTTTTACACATTGTTGTCACTTTTATTACACTTACCAATTTTTTTTTACTGTTATACATTCCCAAATTAATTGAAACAGGATATTACAAATAATTTTAAATAAAATATACACTAGTCTAACATTTAAATTTTCATTTTTACAGAATACAAAACAAATGATATCAGAAGTTAATCTACAACAACAAAAATAACAAGGTACTAGGACACCAGACCACAAAATGTTATAATAAAAATACTACTCAGAAGTTCTAGCTAGACGGGCAATGTCTACCAATACTATCTGGAATCAGCAGGATATTCGCTGAAAATCACACATTATCAAAACCGAAGTCAGTGTCAAAACCGACGCTAAGTTCGCATGCTGATTAACGACACAATTACGCAAATACACAATAAAACAGGAAAGGAGTACCTACATTCCGTGTCTGTGTCTGCAACACGCCAATATGAAATTTGTATGATCATCAAAATTTTCATAGATTATTTGTATCAGTTTCTATCTCAACTACCTGAGAAATTAGAGTTTAGATTCTTTTGTAAATAAAATGTCGATATAAGTTTGAGATATATTGCTGTATAAATATGCCGTATCTCTTAAGCAGTCAAAATGATTCAATTGCAAGGACTATTTACATGTCCAAATTTAAACCTACACTTTTAACTTTAGTTGTCGTATCAGTGAGAGCGCCTCAAATAATAACTATGGCAACATTCATTGCCTCACTATAATCAAATTTATCACAGTTAGTATAGGCCTTTGTTGTTTCTAATTGTATTATACTTTGTAATTATTGTATATGGCGCACATGAAAGTTAGCTTTATATTCATATTAATATATTATTAAATAGACCAGTGTGTTACCAGTGACGACTTACAGCACAGAGACGTGGTCGCTCACTTTGGGCTTAATAAGAAGGCTCAAAGTCACCCAAAGAGCAATGGAGAGGGCAATGCTCGGAGTTTCGTTGCGTGATCGAATCAGGAATCAGAAGATCCGCAGACGAACCAAGGTCGCCGATATTGCCAGTAAAATTGCTAAACTTAAATGGCAGTGGGCGGTGCACATTACATTACATTGTTCTGGAGTGGCGACCGCGTTCTGGTAAATGCAGTGTCTGGCGCAGGCCCCCCACAAGGTGGTCTGACGACCTGGTGAAGGTCACGGGAAGGTGCTAGATTGGGACGGGAACCTTGGGGGAGGCCTATGTCTAGCAGTAGACGTCTTTTGGCTGAGATGATAACGATGATGAATATATTAATACTTTGAATCTTTCCACTCTTAATATTTTGTATTACTAATATATGTTAATGTTTAAGTAAAAGTAATATACAGGAAGGTGACGTAATTTCGGACAATAGGTACTGCTTATTAGTTTATTTATTTTTAAACTGTGTTTACCACCGTTATAATCATCTATACGTAAATTAAGTCTCGGGCACCTAAATTAAATTGTCTTCCTGCATATACTCAACTAAACTCTACAGCTGTTATTTATTTCTCTCTTATTCTTCGGTTTAAATTCAGGCTTGTCAATTTTAAATGTTAGTTGGATTTCACTTCAATTTAAAATTGTGGTGTTTTAAGTAACAATATGTAATGTAAATAAAGTTATATGCAAATAAACCTCGAGAAATTACGTTTGGTTTTTTTTTTCAAATAGCAGTAATGAGCAGAAAAAACGAATTAACCGCAAAAAGTGGTTGTCATAACTCATTACAGTCAATTTAAATTGTAAACGCTTTCCTACATAAACACATGATAGTAATAGGCAAGGTTAATACAGACAATTCTAATATGAACAGTTACAGTGACAGACTCAGTAGCAGAAGCAAGTACTTGCTCACTCAAGTGAGAAAGTTGAGCTAAATAAGTACTTACTTAGCTCTAAATATGTCCAGAAAATCATTTTATAATTATAACTTCATTTAAAAATTTTATTCATGAAATGTTTGACCGATGAATGCTTTTTTTAGATAAATACATACGAGGGCGGTTCGGAAACTTCTTAGCCTATCAATGAAAGAGAATAGTTAGTTTTTCAAAAATATTTTTATTTTTCAATATAATCTCCTGAAACTTCGATACACTTAGTCCAACGCTTATCTAGCAATCCTATCCCTTGATTAAAATAGTTTTCCTCAAGGTCTTCCAAATAGTGGTTTACAACTGCAATTGCATCTTCATTTGAGGTAAAACGCTTGCCAGCAAGGAATTTTTTTAGGTTTGGGAACAGGTAAAAGTCACTGGGAGCTAAATCAGGAGAATAAGGTGGGTAGTCAAGCAACTCGTACTTTAATTCGTTGATTTAAGCCATTGTTAAAACACTCTTGTGCGCTGGTGTGTTGTCTTGATGAAAAATTATTTTTTTGTGTTGTAAGCCAGGACGTTTTTCTTGAATTTTTGCATTTAATTGATCCAAAATGTTGCAATAGTACTCTGAATTTATTGTTTTACCCTTTTGCAGATAGTCAATCAATAAAATACCTTTGAAGTCCCAAAAAACCGTTGCCATAACCTTACCAGCCGATTGAATTGTTTTTACCTTCTTTGGGGCACTTCCTCCAGCTTCAGTTCATTGTTTGGATTGTTCTTTTGTCTTTGGAGTATAGTGGTGGATCCATGTCTCATCAACAGTTATGAAACGACGCTTAAAATCCATTTTATTTCGTTTAAAACGATCCAAACAAGCTTGAGAAATGTTCACTTTTATGCGTTTTTGGTCGACTGTTAACAAATGCGGCACCCATCTTGCAGAAAGCTTTTTCATCTGTAATTCTTCATGCAAAATTGAATGGACTCGATCATTCGAGATGCCCATGTTATTAGCTATTTCACGCACTTTTATTCGTCGATCATTTAATACCATATCATGCACTTTGCCTACAATTTCTGTTGTTGTTGCTGTTTTTGGACGTCCACTACGTGGTTCATCTTCAATGCTTGTCCGACCACGTTTTAATTCAGCAACCCAATTTTTTACTGTTGCATATGAAGGAGCACTTTGACCTAACACATTCACCATATCATTATGAATTTCTTGTCCCGATAATCCTTTTTATGTAAATATTTAATGACAGCACCAATTTCTAATTTTTTCATTGTAAAAAAAAAAAATCGCTGATGCGTCTTTTTTGAACACCTGCTTCTATATGAAGGAGTTGCCAGATCAAAACCAAATTTAACATGTATTCATACCATAGATGGAAGTTCCCAAAACACTTAACTTTTGTCTGTTTATACCACGCTTTTTCGGCTAGGCTAAGAAGTTTCCGAACCGCCCTCGTACAGTGAAATACATACAACATCACACTTGCCTCTCAAGTATTTTTTGCATAATTTTATGTTAATAAAACACTTGATTATGCTAGTGAAAATAGATTTTAATAAAATAATGATTTTATTTAGTGAAATAACGTTACGAGTATAACCGGCATTATATATTAGATATAAAAATAAATGTACTTATTCAAAGTTATAGATAGAAAAATCTTTAAAAAAATTCTTTAACTTTCAAATCGATCGAACAAAAATTCAATTTTTTCACAATCTCAGTTATAGGAACTACATCAATTATTTATCTAAATACTGTTCGTGTATAACACTTTATTATTACCGTTTAATTAGAGAAAATCCTCAAATTTTATGATTTACTACTAGTAACTGACATTTTTCTTTAGAGGAGGTTTTCAAAGTGGATGCCTAAATTTTCTTCTACTCATTTTTTTGTTATTTCACGTACATCTTTTTCTAAAAACATTTTTAAAAATTGACTGTATCAAGATTTATTATTTTTAGAGCAGCGCTCTTTTTCTTTAAAATGAAATATAAAATACCAATTTTTAGTTGCTCCCTGTTTATATAACCAAATGTTATTATCCCTTTATAATTTAAGCCACTGTTCAAATGCTCAGGTGATAAAGTACCAAACCCGTCTCCTTCGATTTGGTTCCTAAACAAAATATAAATTTAAATTTATCAAATTCCATTTCAATAAATATATAAAATTCACTTTTGATGACTTATTACCACTATTGAGACAATGTAATTCAGTCAATTTAAGATTTCATCGATCTCTTATAACTTTCACAGTGCTCACATTCAATGCCTGTAAAATCTACGTGAAGAATATGATCATCGAAGAACGTGGTGGCCATTCCGGTAGAGTAATGTTGTTATAACCTACCTTTACAATAACATTTTGATCAAAATGAGCTGAATAGCCGTTGAATATATGTATGTAATATATTTGCAAATGCCGAATCAATGGAATTATTGTCTCATCGTCGTATTAGCTATAAAAAATATGATCAAATAGTTGAAAACAGTTGAAAAAAATTATTTCAAAGTCGCATCTGCCCATCCTTACACTTCTAGAACCTCTTTTAATCCATCTGGTACCAAGTTGCGGAAGCAATTACGCCGGGACGGAGCCGATTAAAATAATAGAAGATTTTACATTTTGGTGCCTTATGGCCATTATTTCAAATACAATCTGTTGCCTTAGTAAGGCGTAAAACACTTGGCATAGTATGTTATGGGCTTTTGGATGGTTATTCACTATTGTAATACCAAAGAACCACTGTCCGATCACTTGGATAAGTTTCTCCTGTAAAAATAGAAAAAAACGCCCTTTCGTTTTTTGTCAAATAATCGTCTTAAATTCTTAAATGATATTACAGTACGTAGATACCTATCCGGGGCAGTAAATTTTAATAAATTACAAAACACTGTCGAGTGGTTTCAGATTAGATAATTTAATATTAGAAATATTTATATATATATAATTTGAATATTAGAAATATTATTTCGTCTCCAAATCAAACTCTACTGTAATGATAATAAAGGTAAATATTACGGATTAGTTCATCATTGGTATCTGAGTAAACACTTCACAACAGCAAGTGACTCAGTAAACATTTGGACGACAATAATATGTGTGTCAACGACCAAAGCGTCTCCCCCCTCCCTACTACGCCGACAGAATTTAAGGCTCTTTGAATATATAAATATGCATAATATATCCACTGTACATATATATCAATAAATATATCATTTAAATGAAAATCTCTCAAATAAAAAGACAAAATGATACTTTGTTTATAAACTTTTAAATAAAACTTTTAAAGAAATAACAATTGCTATTTTTTTATCTTAACAATATTTTTTAACTTCCCCATAAATAACATTTAAATGCAAAACAATAGTAATCAATTTTCAATAATAACACATTGAAAATATTATCGATATTGAGTATTGACTATTCTTATTACATAATGAATCATCAATGGGAAAAAGGAAAAAAGATCTTACCTCTTTACCAAATTCATTTGGGGTCGTTGCAGTGAGTTTTCCTGTATTCTGTTAAACAAAGTTTTCATTTATACTTTGCACAATTACTGTAAATCAATAATTTTATTCCACATAAATGGCTAAAATAGCGGGCCACTAATTTCGTAAAATTAGTAGAAAATGCTTGTAAATCATCCTTTATTATATATAAACGTATATCATTTACCACGTTTTAGACATACTTCCATATCTGGTAAACAAGTATATTATTCGCTATAAAAATGATGTAGTGCGTGTACATATTCGCCTTAAATATTTTCACGTTATGTCATGCGTAAGAGCGAGAGCGAGTTCAAAACATTATCTGGCATTCCAGAGGCGTTTGCGTCGACCGAAGGATTGATATTCGATTACAATACTTATTTAAATTTACGAAAATGTGCGAAGTGTAAAAAAATTTAAACATCTTTTTTAACTACAGAGTAACAAGTACACATTAGACATTGTTTACGAGTGATTTGTTATTCCAACTCACTAAGAGATTAACTGTAATTTTTTAGGTTTTTGATTCTTATAACTTCGGTAAGTAACTAACTTATACCTACTTGTAGTGCATGTAAAGTACTTAGTATATTGTGCAACTTATTCGATGATTTAATTTTGTTTATCAAAAGAAAAAAACTTAAGTTTTGTCAATACCTATCTACATGTTTTTAACATTTGTACATACAAAGTTAAATAACCTACACGTGTACTGCACAGTTTTTTGTATAATGTACATGTGTTGTCTGTCAATTCGTTCCGTTCGTTTTGTTTCAAACCAGTATCCTCCAATACGATCACTATTTTAGAGGTTTTGAAGTAACCATAGAATGTATAAAAATGGTATTAGAATAGAAAACAATTTTCTTTTAACTTCTAAACAATACTGAACAAAATAGAAACCACTGAGTGATATGTATATTAATTTATTTTACATGTCGATCTCTTCGAACACTTATAACAGAAATGATGAGTACCTATCACAATAGATATCTAATACATATTTACGACTACCATGTAAATATATCTCTGGAATCATCTTTTTAATAGACATCGTTTTTTTTCTAAGAGGGTATCATCTATATAATCTACCACTCGTAGTTTCATTCTTTATTAATATATCTGCAAATGATATTTCAAAATTTATACTTCTGTATATCTAAATAACCGAAAAACAAAAAAATACGCGTTCCCTTTCTCTCAGTTCATAATAAGGAACATTATATTCTAAAACAAGTTTGTTTTTTTTTGCTCTTGTAAATTTTATTTATTCGTTCATTATTTTTAAAAGCTATTAAAGCTATATAATCATATCCCAGTGTTTATCTACTTATTGAAAACTGGACGTATAATACTGTCCACAGTATATTTTTCTTAAAGTATCGTTACTTAGTAAGCATGTAGGGATTAGGCTGCCTACCCGGCAAAATGACTCGTTTACAAGAAGATAGTAAGTCGTGTTCCTATACATTTTTGTATAGTTCTGATGGATGTTTGGTGAATGACATCTATATTTTATCTAAATATTAATTTATCTTTTATGTCAAAATCGGTTGCTTATAAATAAGCAATTTATTTGAAATTGACTAAGGAGTCCTTGATTAGTCATGTACCTTAAATTAATAAATGCCACAATCACTCTAAAATAGTTAAAAAATTGAGATGGACTTTGGCACTTACGAACGTTAGTTATGAATGAAAAAATCACATCGTTTTAAAAAACAAGTCTAGTAGGCTTTTGCCTTCATCAATTTAAATAGTATACGGTTATCACAATGCAAAACTAAGAGTGGAATACAAAGTAATAGTAAATTATTCAAATTGTTGGCAGATCGTAAGTGGAAAGATGTCGCAAGGAAGTATTGAAATCAAACCGGTGACGACAGAAGACGAGCATGACGTCATGGACCTTATCAGGCGGTAGATATTTATAAAGTTAGAGCTGATTGGAATGGAGTTTTGTTTTATAAATCTTGCTGTAAACACAACTATATTATGTTGTTGTTTGGCTAATCGGTTTTCATGAGGATACTTGCTAAAAGACTACTACTCTACTTGTTGAAACAGTGCATATTTTAAAAAAACTGTAGTAAAATTTGGTATCAACTCTTAATATGAACTTGGAGCTAGTTTTTTCACGTTTTAACCCAATTTAAGGTTATTTCTATTACCTCAGTATAAAGTGTCAACAAATCTTTTAAAATTTAGCAGGTTATAAATTCAAATTTACTTACTTATTGCCTACGCAGGTTTACTTACATAAGGTCAGTTTAAAAAAAAATGTGTGGAGTTATTGGTAAGCTGTTTCCTTTCTAACTGGTCGAATATAGTAAATATAGTAAAATATCAAAATGTTATCAAAAGCTTAGAACTGGTTAGAATCGTAGGAAATGCTTACGCACTGGTAAAACTACTCTCTATTTTTCATCTTTTCAATTTTCAGAACATTTTACATCGATGAACCAATGAACCAAGCTGTTGCACTATGTGTCGACGGCACATGTAAAGAGCTCGATGACTACTGTATTAAAGCTGTTCATGCAGGATTATCCTTTAAAGCTGTTGACGGTGACGGAAATGTAGTCGGTACTATGGTTAACGAAATTAGTTCACTAAAAGAGGTAACTTAAAAACTTTCTTGTAAAATAGCAGTTTTATGAATATCTTAGTCGTTCCAAACGACGTCTTCAACAATGGGAGGGATATGTGGGTACACTAACTTTCCAGTCATTCCAGACTGCATTCTTCATTATCCCTGATTTGCGGTATCCCCTGTCCTAACTACTTCGTTCTAATTGTTTTACCTATTTTCTTTCTTTGTCTCTTTTAAAAAATATTCACATTTCAGTGGTAGTTCAGCATCCGGTTAGCGTCCCACCATAATAAGAGTAGGTAAGGCTATTTACTATGCTACACATTGCGTCGAGAACTTTTCCTCGGTACGATGTGTAGTGTAGCATTGTATGACGGAAAGGAAGAAAAATAACATTGAAAGAAAATAAGATGGTTATTGATACGTAATTTTATCAGATAAATAAAGTTTTTACATAATCTCTAAGAGCTCATAATAGCAGAAATAGAAAGTGCAGTAAGTAAATGCGTACCAGGATTCTCTAGTTGCACCTCGATGTTTTAAAATCCTTGTAGTTATGTATCATCTTTGTAAGATTCTTATATGACACAAATAAATATGCCATTTATATTCTTTTCAGGATACTGGCAGTGACAATCCTTACCTGAAGATGGCTCAAGAATGTCAAAACCCTAAGTTCCAGAAAATTCTTTACGTATTGGCGAAAAGAGAAGACGGGGCTAGGTTCAAGGAAAAATTCCCTAATGACCAACAGTATATGGACGTAAAAGTAGCTGCTACAGATCCCAATTTTAGAAATCGAGGCATCATGAAGAATTTATTGAAAGCTACAGAGTTAGTAAATCTCTTTATACTAACATATGAAAAAGTTGAAATGATTTTTCTTCTTGGTTGAACGTTCTAATCTCTACCTCTTTTTTAAATGAATTTTAAAATGCCAATTGCATTTGATAGAACAATAGGTATCCTCAAGGGAAGTTATAAGCAAAATAACATGGCGCTACGACAGTCAGTAACATAGGGTAAAATTGATGGGAACATTCACAGAACAGAAATAAACATTACAAGTGCAATCAATGGTAAATACCAAGAGATTTTTGTCGCCTAGACGCACACATAATCAATTAATAATATTATACACACATAACGAAGTTTATTCTTATTCGTCCAAAGGATTTAATAAATGTAAACCCTAAACACCACTTACCATGTTACTAAATATAACATAAATACAAAAATAAGGGATACGATACTTTACCAAATATAACATATAATATAAATATTTCGATATGTTACTAAAAAAATACAATTCATTGTGTACTCTCGTGATAACAAGGTAGTTAGTATTCAATCTTAATACGCAATATATGATAGTTTTTATAGATTAGATTGTAATGTTATTAGTACGAAAGATTATGACTTCAAAATATATTCAGGTAAAATATTGCTAATAATATTCCCGCAGGAAACGCAGTTCATTACGTGCTCTTGTGGTATTCAAATTTAATATTTATAGTTTAACATTTTTTTTGTAGCTTAAGTCAAAATGGTTTAAGTACGATCGTTTTCAAAGATGTGTCAAGAGTGACAGAGAGAGCGTGAAAATTCTGGAGGTGGCTGACACGCTTACATTGTATTTCTACTTCATTCTCTGTTCTGTTGGAACACCAATTTGAATATATATATAATTCTACCAACAGGGAATTTATTCAGATCAGAAAATAGAACATATTTCATACAATTATTAGAATAAGTGTCCATAACTATTTCAATACACCACCAATTATATATATACAAATATATATAGGTGTTTATTACTCTCCAATAATGAAATATGACAAGACTGCAAAATTGGTTCTCGTAATATTTCATAAATGTTTACTAACATATTACAATTGCAGAAATTTGGCAACACAACGAGGAATCAGAGTACTCCGCATGGATACGTCTAGCGCCTACTCAGCGCTGAGCGCAAAGAGGCTGGGTTTCACCTGTATACACTCCACCCTGTACACAGACCTCAAAATGGATGGACAACCTATTCTTGTGCCAGAAGCACCGCACCTAGAGGATAGCGTTTATGTTAAGCTTATGAATGTGTAGACTATAGAAATTCACTTTTACCAGAGGAACTAAAAATTCTAGGCGAATATCTGCCTGCCTACTACGATTTTCTTTATGTCATACTCTAAAGGCTCATAATTCTGCATGCATATAGTGATGCGTATGGTGCATACAAGCCAAAACAACATTTAAATTAGTTGACAAGTAACTACCCAAATCTTAAATAACCTACCTACTAATCAGTCACGTCTTTAAAGGGTAAAGATGTTACGATCGATCGATACCCTTTCAAATATATAAATGAAAACTAAACCCAATAACAGATCTGTGGAATTATATATTGAAAGATATTTAGTAGCATAACATGAGGAATATTTTTCGAAAATTTAACGTAGCGAGCATAGATACAGATAAGTTTGTCTTTATCTTCACACATAATTTCATAAGACGCCCCACATGATAAAAAACGAGAGGCCCCTACAGACATTTTAAGCTTCAGAGCCAATATTTTTAGATAAGAAATCTAAAATATTCGATTTATTAAGCGATAGGAATAATATTTTATGACATGTTTTGTGATATCTCTATTTCAAATATGTTATAAACCAACAAAGATAAATTTAAATATCGATATTCACGCGAGCCAATAACCATAAGTGTAGAACAGCGATATAAGAGTATTTTTTTTGACAATTAATTGATTGTTTTGAATTGTGAAATCTGATAGAAAGTGTACGCGCTTACTGATTGTAAATAATCCAAGATAAGTACAAATAAGGTAATGGCCGCAAATATGAACAAGTGTCTTGTTTATAGCCAAGTTTCATCAAGACGATTTTTTTTTCAAAATAATATATGTAATATGAGCAGTAAGAGAATATTATTTATATTTAGATAAGAGTAGATTTATCAACCTACTTATAAAACAAAATTTAGTTTTTGAAAGTACTTATATTAAAAAGCATGATATAAATTTAGTCGTTCTTTCAATTAAACTGCTATGTCGACTACAGTTTAGTTATTTTGTACCACTTTATTTAAATACTTGTACAAATTAAGACATTGACGTGTTAGAATACGTCATATCACAGTCTGCTCCTATTTCGTTAACTAAACGTTGAGTACTTTTTCCTTTTCAGTACAGAATCGAGTTGTAAACCATGCCACGTATGCATACTAAGTAGTGAATCAAAGTTTTCCTGTCATTATACAGAACACGAGGGGTTCTCGGTGACTTCCTTTCCAATATATACCAGAGTCCCTTGCAATAGACTCATATGTGATTGAAAACTATAGTTATACTCTGTTTAATTCCGACGAACCCAGGGTGAGAGCCCCTTTCATACGATAAAAAATACTCAACACAGAAACTTCAGGTATGTATAATTATCGAATCATAATTCTAGTCAGTCTTCTGGAAGCGATACCAGTAGGCGGCAAAGAATATTTTGTGGCTCATGTATAAAAATAGTAGTAAAAAAAATATTGTGTATGTATACATATTATTTGCCATTATTTTTTGAGCTGTGTCCTTTCATCTGTCAAATAAGCGGGACACTAACTACAAAATGAAAGACCATGTAAATATTTTTTTTTTTTTTTTTTTTCTTTGTATCCTGCAACTTAGCAATCTGTTTTTCCAAACAATAATCTAATAATTTGTCAGGTTTCCCTCGTCAAAATGTCCCTAGCTGAGTTCTGCATCCAGTGATGCCAGTCTCATCATTTGTCTGCGAATCTCAGCTCAAGATCCACGATACTATTTCTTTTGAGGCGAGTATATTTTAAACTGCCCTCTCTCCGCAAGTCAGCAGCCAACAGGTTTATATGTCGGTCCAATTTTGCTTGATAATTCCTACTGTAAGATTCAATTTCTTGTTTAACTGTTCGCAGGTTGAAGTCTAAGTTTACATATCTATTGCATATGTTCTGTGGTATCTTGTACATAGTTCGCATTGTTTTACTCTGAAATCTTTCCAGTATTTCTACATTGCTGCAGCTGGCCGAGCCCCAGAGCTGGATGCCGTATGTCCATACGGGCCTCAGTATGGATTTGTATATGATCATTTTACCGGCGTCTGTCAGCTGAGATTTGCGTCCGATGAGCCAGTACATGTTGCGGAGTTTCAGGTCTAATTGTTTTCTTTTAGTCCAGATGTGTTTTCGCCAGGTAAGACGGCGATCCAGATGCATACCCAGGTATTTGGCGTCTTCTTGTTGAGGGACGTCTTTATTGTATAGTTTCACAGGTGGACAAGTTTTCCTTCTGAGTGCAAATGTAACCTGGACCGACTTATCTGTGTTGGCTTTAATGCGCCATAGATCAAACCATGCTTCGACAAGGGTTAGATGTGATTGGAGGTTTTCAGATGCAGCATCATGATTTTCATGAACCGAGAGTACTGCGGTATCATCTGCGTATGTCGCTGTGGTGGTGTAACTAGCGGTGGGTAGATCTGCTGTGAATATAAGATAAAGGACAGGTCCCAGAATACTACCCTGTGGAACACCTGAATTGATCCCGTACATTTGTGACGTGTCGGAATTTTGTCTCACTTCATAGCATCTTTTCTCTAGGTAAGATTTCAGAATTGGAAAAAAGGAGTGTGGTAGCATGTTTTTTATTTTATATAGTAGCCCCCCATGCCATACTCTGTCGAATGCCTGACTAATATCCAAGAAAATTGCGCAGCAGTATTGTTTGTTTTCCAGTGCCCTGCCAATAACGTCCACTAACCGGTGCACTTGTTCAATAGTCCCATGGCCTTCTCTAAATCCGAACTGGTGACTTGGTATTACTTCCCTTAGGTGTTCCTGCATTCTATTCAGTATCATTTTTTCCATTAACTTTCCTACAACGGGTAGGAGGCTTATCGGTCTGTACGAAGACGCTTCTTGAGCTGGTTTTCCTGGCTTTAAAATCATCACTACCTGTGCGATCTTCCATTGGCTGGGATAGTAAGAGAGTCTCAGACATGCATTAAAAATAGCAAGTATAAGCAGAACTCCTTTCCTTGGCAGATATTTAAGTAAGGTAGCGTCAAGCATGTAAATATGTCTTTATTTTTATTAGTTATCATACACAATCTACTGACAGGGAACGTGCAATTTCCTTTACTAAATATATTAATGTACAGCTGAATTTCTTTAAGTTTCATAACAAGCTTTACGAATTTTATATCGTTAATTGTTACTCAACAAAGGATTGATAATATTCTTTTGATAATTCTGTATACCGTCTGAAAACTGTCGCTGACCTCATAAATGGGAGTATACTCTTCTAGCGTTTCATCGGGAACTCCCATTTCAATTAGGAACGTTTCAGAATCTCTGAAATATAAGCAATCACATTAAAAATTGTAACAGAGAAAGGACTGGTGACTAAACATGTTAAAATATGTCTCATGTTGGTCTTCTGCGGTTCTAACTATGCGGTTTCGCTTGCTAGATATCGTTCTGTACTTGTGTCTACTAAGGTTATGAAGTACACATATTACACGAACAAAGAGAATTGCGCGAACGGACGGAGTAACTTAAAATTTGTTATACCTATCCATTGTTTATGTACAGAAGAATTTCAGAATAACAAAAATCAGACAGGCGTAAACATTAACTTCGAAACAAACTATTCAGAAAAAATATTCTAATGAAGAAGAACAGGATGAACATTTTTTATTTTAACGTCGTAAAAACAAAAACCGGTAAGCCTTCACTACTTGTGCGTAGTGTGTTGTCAAGGGTGGTGCTTTGTTTCGCGTACAATGTTCTAATAAATAAAGAATCTTGAAATAAAACAAGGTCTTGAATCGAAAAAAACTACTTTATTGTTAGAAAAAAAAAATATAATATGGTGGAGAGGCTAACTCGCAACGATATAGCTTTTTTTCATGCATACACTCGACAGTTTATCTGGTTATTACTACTATATGCAATTAAATTATGAAAGGTATATTAAATCTTGTAAAAAATTAATAGCTTGGAAAAAATGATAGGAAAAGACGCACTGTGACCCTTGTTTTTCAGTTTTTTCTTGGGATAAAATGAAACTCCACCTCAGTTCACTATTATTTAATCGTTAGTAGTAGTCGTTATTTAATGACAGGGCAGTTGATGTACATGTCCTCGAGGCTCCGACAATCACGTATAAGAATGCGACCAGGTTCTCTTCGAGCTGCTATCTCTGTTTTATTTCTCAATCAAGACTAATGGTATCTCTATTTACTAACCTTATTGTCTTTTCTGAAAATACATCAATACTTAGTAGCGTTGATGACGACAGGCAGTCGGCCGGTTATAGAGGGCCCTTCCCAAAATTCATTAACAATGTTACACATAACGCCGAACAAAACTTTAAAATTATATTGATTGGTTTCTTTGCATTATCTAATGGTTGCCTGGTAGAGAATGCCTAATTCATTTAGTCCGCTAAAGGATCCGTAGCTCAAGCTCCATTGTTTATCTTGAATCATATTTATTATTGTAACACTGTAGAACATTAGATTACGTACATTACTTAAAATCACACCTGTTTTCCCAGAAGGATAGATAACGGCGGATTAAACGTCCATTTTCGCCAACGCTTTGGTCCCACGTAATAGACAGCGAGCCTTTTGCTACTAATCAGGATGTTTTATTTGCCTGTGTTTCGTCTGTCCATCAGCAAGTGCACTACTTACAGATGAGGTTGGCTTGGCGCCCAAATTTGGGAACTCTTTGTACCCAGAATCATTAGTTAATATGCCAAGAAGTGATTCATGCTACTTCAAACTACTTTTTTTTATTCGTTGGATCTCCAGGGATGGTTGCAGAGAACGGTAACATTTATTACATTTAACGACAAAAAGGTTTTTTAAATTCATATGCCACATTTCAATAAATGCTACAATACATATGTTGACATTCCAAAATCTTTCACGAGTGGTGCGAGAAACCACCACTAGGGTATCATAACTCAATAGTTCATGGGCGGCGGTAATCACTTTTCATCAGGTGAACCATAATAACAACACATTGAAAAACAAATGACTGAACAACTGAGACAAATGAATGAGGATTCTATTTTCGAATACATTTGCTTTTAATGTTTGTTATTATTGTGAGTAGTCTCAGATTTTTTTTTGTACATCACGTGTTAAAAAGGTTTCACTGTTTCTGTTAAGTTTCTACTTCTGTTTCTTAGCTAACAGAAATATTCTTTCTCTTGCGTATGTTGGGCTACTTTACAATTTCTAAATAAATAATTCAAAATAATATTCCTGCAATCTGTTACTTGCCAACTGATTATAAATAGTTCCAAAGAGATTTCTGTCCATTTTCAATGTAAAGTGCCCTCTGAATAACAAAAGAGAGATACTACATTGTTCTTCCATACCTACCGTGTCGCAATAAGGTGGCTAAAATACGAATAGAAATTTGATCGTTTTGTTTTGACTTCTACGTTCATTTTACTATCAACTTCGGTTTGGTCATGGTTACCTCTTTACCTCTCTTTTACCTTACTTTTTAACAAGGTACACAATGATTTATTGTAACTACCCGTTGGAAACTGTATTCGGTAGTTGACACGTCAAAGCGTAAAATAAACAAGCTTACACTCACATTGAGATTTATAATTTTAATTATCTTTTAATAATAAGCATTTACATCTGTTTATTTTCAGACGTCTAACCAGATCAATTGGTGCAGGTGCAATGAGAATGGACCCCACTTCAGCATTTTCTGCTGCGGCAGCCGAACGGCTAAATTATAAAAAGATCTTCTCGGTGATGCATTCTGACTTGGACTTCGCACCGCAACCTGAAGAGCCGCACGTTCAGGCTAGGGTCTATATCAAAGAGATTTCAGATATTTCTTTTCTTTTTTAAAAAAAATACTTCTGCTATTTCTGAATAGGCACATTAACTCTCTAATGAAAGGTAAAGAAAGATTCAGGCTTCTTTATAATCTTCACTGTACGGACTCACAAACTGTATCTAATTTCAGGATAACTTTCGAATTAATATTTTTGATAAGCATGCGATTTTTTTTTTAATTAAACTAAATGAAAATGTCAAGACTGTCTAGCAAACATAAAAAAAAATAAAAATTAAATAGAACTGCAGTAAAAGATAAAATAGTAGCGGCGAGAATAATATTTACGCAGAGTTACAAATTCGTGTGTTATTAGAGTAAAGTTTGAACGTAATCATTTTTATTTTTTTTCATTTACAATTTAAATTATTAATACCTAGTACCAATAGTAAGTAGTACCTACCCTATACTAATGTAATAGTATTGATATTAGCCTTTTAAACTCAATAAAAGTTTCGTTACCATAAATACGGATACTTTGTCCGAACAAGCCGCTCAAATTGTGGCATACGTGCGTGAAGGTTTGGATCAAAGTATGATTACCAGAAATTTAAATTTAAACCGGTCTACGGTTTCTAGAGTACACTAAAGAGTTGTAGAGACAGGTTCTTACAAAAGGAGACCTGGTACCAGCAGAATTCGAGCAACCACCCATCGTAACGACCGATTTATTGTTTCATCTTTTCTACGATGCCGTTGGTTCACGGTAGTAAACATCGAAACAGCTGAAAGAATTGCTTGGAGTAAACATGAATGCACGAAAAATAATGTGGCTTTAAGAGCTTTAAGCGTTCGTTTAAGATTTGCGCAAGTACATCTTAATTGGACTGAAGAGCAATGGACCTCCATGTTGTTCATCGATGAGAGTAGGACATGTTTAAATTGCGCAGACGTTCGCAGAAAAGTTTATCGTCGACGTAGTGGGAGATATGCTCATAGTTGCATTAAGCAGCGTATTCAGATCTATGCGAAACCGTTTAAAATCTGGAATAAGAGCATTTAGAGGCAATACACCTTATAAGCAGAGAAAAAAAAACCTGTGCTTCAACTTTTTTTTTTGTAGAAATTATATTTTGTTATAAACCAACCCAAAACAGTTTTTCTTATATTTATAATTTTTGTTGAAACAATGAATGGTCCTTTCCAGTATACAAACATACATTTAAGAATATGATATGGCGCTATTATGAATTTAACGAACCAAACTGTGGGTTTGAATCTAAATTTATATAAAAGTTTCAATTTTTGGTAAAAATGTTTATTTCAAGGTATCTTGAACATTGAAGCAGTTTATGAATCCGTCAGCGTATAATTTAAAGAAAACAACAAAACAAAACATCACAATACTAGAGACACAATTTTTTTTACACATTGTTGTCACTTTTATTACATTTACCAATTTTTTTTTACTGTTATACATTCTCAAATTAATTGAAACAGGATATTACAAATAATTTTAAACAAAATATACACTAGTCTAACATTTAAATTTTCATTTTTACAGAATACAAAACAAATGATATCAGAAGTTAATCTACAACAACAAAAATAACAATGTACTAGGACACCAGACCACAAAATGTTATAATAAAAATACTACTCAGAAGTTCTACCTAGACGGGCAATGTCTACCAATACTATCTAGAATCAGCAGGATATTTCTCATAGATCGCTGAAAATCACACATTATCAAAACCGAAGTCAGTGTCAAAACCGACGCTAAGTTCGCATGCTGATTAACGACACAATTACGCAAATACACAATAAAACAGGAAAGGAGTACCTACATTCCGTGTCTGTGTCTGCAACACGCCAATATGAAATTTGTATGATCATCAAAATTTTCATAGATTATTTGTATCAGTTTCTATCTCAACTACCTGAGAAATTAGAGTTTAGATTCTTTTATAAATAAAATGTCGATATAAGTTTGAGATATATTGCTGTATAAATATGCCGTATTTCTTAAGCAGTCAAAATGATTCAATTACAAGGACCATTTACATGTCCAAATTTAAACCTACACTTTTAACTTTAGTTGTCGTATCACAGAGAGCGCCTCAAATAATAAATATGGCAACATTCATTGCCTCACTATAATCAAATTTATCACAGTTAGTACAGGCATTTGTTGTTTCTAATTGTATTATACTTTGTAATTATTATATCTGGCGCACATGAAAGTTAGTTTTATATTCATTTTAATATATTATTAAATAGACCAGTGTGTTACCAGTGACGATTTACAGCACAGAGACGTGGTCGTTCACTATGGGCTTAATAAGAAGGCTCAAAGTCACTCAAAGAGCAATGGAGAGGGCCATGCTCGGAGTTTCGTTGCGTGATCGAATCAGGAATCAGAAGATCCGCAGACGAACCAAGGTCACCGATATTGCCAGTAAAATTGCTAAACTTAAATGGCAGTGGGCGGTGCACATTACATTACATTGTTCTAGAGTGGCGACCGCGTTCTAGTAAATGCAGTATCTGGCGCAGGCCCCCCACAAGGTGGTCTGACGACCTGGTGAAGGTTACGGGAAGGTGCCGGATTGGGACGGGAACCTTGGGGGAGGCCTATGTCCAGCAGTAGACGTCTTTTGGCTGAGATGATAACGATGATGAATATATTAATACTTTGAATCTTTCCACTCTTAATATTTTGTATTACTAATATGTGTTAATGTTTAAGTAAAAGTAATATACAGGAAGGTGACGTAATTTCGGACAATAGGTACTGGTTATTAGTTTATTTATTTTTAAACTGTGTTTACCACCGTTATAATCATCTATACGTAAATTAAGTCTCGGGCACCTAAATTAAATTGTCTTCCTGCATATACTCAACTAAACTCTACAGCTGTTATTTATTTCTCTCTTATTCTTCGGTTTAAATTCAGGCTTGTCAATTTTAAATGTTAGTTGGATTTCACTTCAATTTAAAATTGTGGTGTTTTAAGTAACAATATGTAATGTAAATAAAGTTATATGCAAATAAACCTCGAGAAATTACGTTTGTTTTTTTTTTTCAAATAGCACTAATGAGCAGAAAAAACTAATTAACCGCAAAAAGTGATCGTCATACCTCATTACAGTCAATTTAAATTGTAAACGCTTTACTACATAAACACATGATAGTAATAGGCAAGGTTAATACAGACAATTCTAATATGAACAGTAACAGTGACAGACTCAGTAGCAGAAGCAAGTACTTGCTCACTCAAGTGAGGGAGTTGAGCTAAATAAGTACTTACTTAGCTCTAAATATGTTCAGAAAATCATTTTATAATTATAACTTAATTAAAAATTTTATTCATCAAATGTTTGACCGATGAATGCTTTTTTAGATAAATACATATAGTGAAATACATACAACATCACACTTGCCTCTCAATTATTTTTTGCATAATTTTATGATGATAAAACACTTGATTATGCTAGTGAAAATAGATTTTAATAAAATAATGATTTTATTTAGTAAAATAAAGTTACGAGTAAAACCGGCATTATATATTATATACCAGCATATCTAATAAGATACAAAAATAAATGTAAAAAAAATAAGTATTCATAGTTATAGATAGAAAAATCTTTAAAAATTTCTTCAACTTTCAAAACGATCGAACAAAAATTCAATTTTTCACAATTTCAGTTATAGGAACTACATCAATTATTTATCTAAATACTGTTCGTGTATAACACTTTATTATTACCGTTAAATTAGAGAAAATCCTCAAATTTTATGATTTACTACTATTATAGTAATAGACATTTTTCTTTAGAGGAGGTTTTCAAAGTGGATGCCTAAATTTTCTTCTACTCATTTTTTTGTTATTTTACGTACATCTTTTTCTAAAAACATTTTTAGAAATTGACTGTATCAAGATTTATTATTTTTAAAGCAGCGCTCTTTTTCTTTAAAATCAAATATAAAATACCAATTTTTAGTTGCTCCCTATTTATATAACCAAATGTTATTATCCCTTTAAAATTTAAACCACTGTTCAAATGCTCAGGTGATGAAGTACCAAACCCGTCTCCTTCGATTTGGTTCCTAAACAAAATATAAATTTAAATTTATCAAATTCCATTTCAATAAATATATAAAATTCACTTTTGATGACTTATTACTACTATTGAGACAATGTAATTCAGTCAATTTAAGATTTCATCGATCTCTTATAACTTTCAGAGTGCTCACATTCAATGCCTGTAAAATCTACATGAAGAATGTGAACATCGAAGAACATGGTGACCATTCCGGTAGAGTAATGTTGTTATAACCTACCTTTACAATAACATTTTGATCAAAATGAGCTTAATAGCCGTTGAATATATATAATATATTTGCAAATGCCGAATCAATCGAATTATCGTCTCGTCGTCGTATTAGCTATATAAAATATGATCAAAACAGTTAAAAAAATATTTTAATGTCGCATCTTCCCATCCTTACACTTCTAGAACCTCTTTTAATCCATCAGGTACCAAGTTGCGGAGAAAGCCACGACGAAGCAATTACGCCGGGACGGAGCCGATTAAAATGATAGAAAATTTTACATTTTGGTGCCTTATGGTCATTATTTCAAATACAATCTGTTGCCTTAGTAAGGAGCAAAACACTTAGCGTAGTATGCTATGGACTTTTGGATGATTATTCACTATTGTAATCCAAAAGAATAACTGTCCAATCACTTGGATAAGTTTCTCCTGTAAAAATAGAAAAAACACCGTTTCTTTTTTTGTCAAATAATCGTCTTAAATTCTTAAATGATATTACAGTACGTAGATACCTATCCGGGGCAGTAAATTTTGATAAATTACAAAACACTGTCGAGTGGTTTCAGATTAGATAATTTAACTTGATGAATATTAGAAATTTTATTTCGTCTCCAAATCAAACTCTACTGTAATGGTAATAAAGGTAAATATTACGGATTAATTCATCATTGGTATCTGAGTAAACACTTCACAACAACAAGTGACTTGGTAAACATTTGGACGACAATAATATGTGTGTCAACGACCAAAGCGTCTCCCCCCTCCCTACTACGCCGACAGAATTTAAGGCTCTTTGAATATATAAATATGCATAATATATCCACTGTACATATATATCAATAAATATATCATTTAAATGAAAATCTCTCAAATAAAAAGACTAAATAATACTTTGTTTATAAAGTTTTAAATAAAACTTTTAAAGAAATAACAATTGTTATTTTTTTATCTTAAAAATATTTTTTTAACTTCCCCATAAATAACATTTAAATGCAAAACAATAGTAATCAATTTTCAATACTAACGCATTGAAAATATTATCGTTATTGAGTATTGACTCTTATTATATAATGAATCATCAATGGGAAAAAGGAAAAAAGATCTTACCTCTTTACCAAATTCATTTGGAGCTCGTTGCAGTGAGTTTTCCTGTATTCTGTTAAACAAAGTCCTTTATTTATACTTTGCACAATTACTGTAAATCAATAATTTTATTCCACATAAATGACTAAAATAGCGGGCCACTAATTTCGTAAAGTTAGTAGAAAATGCTTGTAAATCATCCTTTGTTATATATAAACCTATATCATTTACCACGTTTTAGATATACTTCCATATCTGGTAAACAAGTATATTATTCGCTATAAAAATGATGTAGTGCGCGTACATATTCGCCTTAAATATTTTCACGTTATGTCATGCGTAAGAGCGAGAGCGAGTTCAAAACATTATCTGGCATTCCAGAGGCGTTTGCGTCGACCGAAGGATTGATATTCGATTACAATACTTATTTAAATTTACGAAAATGTGCCTAAGTGTAAAAGAATTTAAACATCTTTTTTAACTACAGAGTAACGAGAACACATTAGACATTGTTTACGAGTGATTTGTTATTCCAACTCACTAAGAGATTAACTGTAATTATTTAGGTTTTTGATTTTTATAACTTCGGTAAGTAACTAACTTATACCTACTTGTAGTGCATGTAAAGTACTTAGTATATTGTGCAACTTATTCGATTAATTAATTTTGTTTATCAAAAGAAAAAAACTTAAGTTTTGTCAATACCTATCTACATGTTTTTAACATTTGTACATACAAAGTTAAATAACCTACACGTGTACTGCACAGTTTTTTGTATAATGTACATGTGTTGTCTGTCAATTCGTTCCGTTCGTTTTGTTTCAAACCAGTAGGTATCCTCCAATACAATCACTATTTTAGAGATTTTGAAGTAACCATAGAATGTATAAAAATGGTATTAGAATAGAAAACAATTTTCTTTTAACTTCCAAACCATACTAAACAAAATAGAAACCACTGAGTGATATGTATATTAATTTATTTTACATATCGATCTCTTCGAACACTTATAACAGAAATGATGAGTACCTATCACAATAGATATCTAATACATATTTACGACTACCATGTAAATATATCTCTGGAATCATCTTTTTAATAGACATCGTTTTTTTTCTAAGAGGGTATCATCTATATAATCTACCACTCGTAGTTTCATTCTTTATTAATATATCTACAAATGATATTTCAAAATTTATACTTCTGTATATCTAAATAACCGAAAAACAAAAAAATACGCGTTCCCTTTCTCTCAGTTCATAATAAGGAACATTATATTCTAAAACAAGTTTGTTTTTTTTTGCTCTTGTAAACTTTATTTATTCGTTCATTGTTTTTAAAAGCTATTAAAGCTATATAATCATATCCCAGTGTTTATCTACTTATTGAAAACTGGACGTATAATACTGTCCACAGTATATTTTTCTTAAAGTATCGTTACTTAGTAAGCATGTAGGGATTAGGCTGCCTACTCGTCAAAATGACTCGTTTACAAGAAGATAGTAAGTCGTGTTCCTATACATTTTTGTATAGTTCTGATAGATGTTTGGTGAATGACATCTATATTTTATCTAAATATTAATTTATCTTTTATGTCAAAATCGGTTGCTTATAAATAAGCAATTTATTTGAAATTGACTAAGGAGTCCTTGATTAGTTATGTACCTTAAATTAATAAATGCCACAATCACACTAAAATAGTTAAAAAATTGAGATGGACTTTGGCACTTACGAACGTTAGTTATGAATGAAAAAATCACATCGTTTTAAAAAACAAGTCTAGTAGGCTTGTGCCTTCATCAATTTAACTAGTATACGGTTATCACAATGAAAAACTAAGAGTGGAATACAAAGTAATAGTAAATTATTCAAATTGTTGGCAGATCGTAAGTGGAAAGATGTCGCAAGGAAGTATTGAAATCAAACCGGTGACGGCAGAAGACGAGCATGACGTCATGGACCTTATCAGGCGGTAGATATTTATAAAGTTAGAGCTGATTGGAATGGAGTTTTGTTTTATAAATCTTGCTGTAAACACAACTATATTATGTTGTTGTTTGGCTAATCGGTTTTCATGAGGATACTTGCTAAAAGACTACTACTCTACTTGTTGAAACAGTGCATATTTAAAAAAAACTGTAGTAAAATTTGGTATCAACTCTTAATATGAACTTGGAGCTAGTTTTTACACGTTTTAACCCAATTTAAGGTTATTTCTATTACCTCAGTATAAAGTGTCAACAAATCTTTTAAAATTTAGCAGGTTATAAATTCAAATTTACTTACTTATTGCCTACGCAGGTTTACTTACATAAGGTCAGTTTAAAAAAAAATGTGTGGAGTTATTGGTAAGCTGTTTCCTTTCTAACTGGTCGAATATAGTAAATATAGTAAAATATCAAAATGTTATCAAAAGCTTAGAACTGGTTAGAATCGTAGGAAATGCTTACGCACTGGTAAAACTACTCTCTATTTTTCATCTTTTCAATTTTCAGAACATTTTACTTCGATGAACCAATGAACCAAGCTGTTGCACTATGTGTCGACGGCATATGCAAGGAGCTCG
This sequence comes from Hypercompe scribonia, assembly GCA_949316085.1. Taxonomy (NCBI): domain Eukaryota; kingdom Metazoa; phylum Arthropoda; class Insecta; order Lepidoptera; family Erebidae; genus Hypercompe; species Hypercompe scribonia. Next base: position 7,204,136 of record OX438981.1, on the reverse strand, counting down.
ATGACTACTGTATTAAAGCTGTTCATGCAGGATTATCCTTTAAAGCTGTTGACGGTGACGGAAATGTAGTCGGTACTATGGTTAACGAAATTAGTTCACTAAAAGAGGTAACTTAAAAACTTTCTTGTAAAATAGCAGTTTTATGAATATCTTAGTCGTTCCAAACGACGTCTTCAACAATGGGAGGGATATGTGGGTACACTAACTTTCCAGTCATTCCAGACTGCATTCTTCATTATCCCTGATTTGCGGTATCCCCTGTCCTAACTACTTCGTTCTAATTGTTTTACCTATTTTCTTTCTTTGTCTCTTTTAAAAAATATTCACATTTCAGTGGTAGTTCAGCATCCGGTTAGCGTCCCACCATAATAAGAGTAGGTAAGGCTATTTACTATGCTACACATTGCGTCGAGAACTTTTCCTCGGTACGATGTGTAGTGTAGCATTGTATGACGGAAAGGAAGAAAAATAACATTGAAAGAAAATAAGATGGTTATAGATACGTAATTTTATCAGATAAATAAAGTTTTTACATAATCTCTAAGAGCTCATAATAGCAGAAATAGAAAGTGCAGTAAGTAAATGCGTACCAGGATTCTCTAGTTGCACCTCGATGTTTTAAAATCCTTGTAGTTATGTATCATCTTTGTAAGATTCTTATATGACACAAATAAATATGCCATTTATATTCTTTTCAGGATACTGGCAGTGACAATCTTTACCTGAAGATGGCTCAAGAATGTCAAAACCCTAAGTTCCAGAAAATTCTTTACGTATTGGCGAAAAGAGAAGACGGGGCTAGGTTCAAGGAAAAATTCCCTAATGACCAACAGTATATGGACGTAAAAGTAGCTGCTACAGATCCCAATTTTAGAAATCGAGGCATCATGAAGAATTTATTGAAAGCTACAGAGTTAGTAAATCTCTTTATACTAACATATGAAAAAGTTGAAATGATTTTTCTTCTTGGTTGAACGTTCTAATCTCTACCTTTTTTTTAAATGAATTTTAAAATGCCAATTGCATTTGATAGAACAATAGGTATCCTCAAGGGAAGTTATAAGCAAAATAACATGGCGCTACGACAGTCAGTAACGTAGGGTAAAATTGATGGGAACATTCACAGAACAGAAATAAACATTACAAGTGCAATCAATGGTAAATACCAAGAGATTTTTGTCGCCTAGACGCACACATAATCAATTAATAATATTATACACACATAACGAAGTTTATTCTTATTCGTCCAAAGGATTTAATAAATGTAAACCCTAAACACCACTTACCATGTTACTAAATATAACATAAATACAAAAATAAGGGATACGATACTTTACCAAATATAACATATAATATAAATATTTCGATATGTTACTAAAAAAATACAATTCATTGTGTACTCTCGTGATAACAAGGTAGTTAGTATTCAATCTTAATACGCAATATATGATAGTTTTTATAGATTAGATTGTAATGTTATTAGTACGAAAGATTATGACTTCAAAATATATTCAGGTAAAATATTGCTAATAATATTCCCGCAGGAAACGCAGTTCATTACGTGCTCTTGTGGTATTCAAATTTAATATTTATAGTTTAACATTTTTTTTGTAGCTTAAGTCAAAATGGTTTAAGTACGATCGTTTTCAAAGATGTGTCAAGAGTGACAGAGAGAGCGTGAAAATTCTGGAGGTGGCTGACACGCTTACATTGTATTTCTACTTCATTCTCTGTTCTGTTGGAACACCAATTTGAATATATATATAATTCTACCAACAGGGAATTTATTCAGATCAGAAAATAGAACATATTTCATACAATTATTAGAATAAGTGTCCATAACTATTTCAATACACCACCAATTATATATATACAAATATATATAGGTGTTTATTACTCTCCAATAATGAAATATGACAAGACTGCAAAATTGGTTCTCGTAATATTTCATAAATGTGTACTAACATATTACAATTGCAGAAATTTGGCAACACAACGAGGAATCAGAGTACTCCGCATGGATACGTCTAGCGCCTACTCAGCGCTGAGCGCAAAGAGGCTGGGTTTCACCTGTATACACTCCGCCCTGTACACAGACCTCAAAATGGATGGACAACCTATTCTTGTGCCAGAAGCACCGCACCTAGAGGATAGCGTTTATGTTAAGCTTATGAATGTGTAGACTATAGAAATTCACTTTTACCAGAGGAACTAAAAATTCTAGGCGAATATCTGCCTGCCTACTACGATTTTCTTTATGTCATACTCTAAAGGCTCATAATTCTGCATGCATATAGTGATGCGTATGGTGCATACAAACCAAAACAACATTTAAATTAGTTGACAAGTAACTACCCAAATCTTAAATAACCTACCTACTAATCAGTCACGTCTTTAAAGGGTAAAGATGTTACGATCGATCGATACCCTTTCAAATATATAAATGAAAACTAAACCCAATAACAGATCTGTGGAATTATATATTGAAAGATATTTAGTAGCATAACATGAGGAATATTTTTCGATAATTTAACGTAGCGAGCATAGATACAGATAAGTTTGTCTTTATCTTCACACATAATTTCATAAGACGCCCCACATGATAAAAAACGAGAGGCCCCTACAGACATTTTAAACTTCAGAGCCAATATTTTTAGATAAGAAATCTAAAATATTCGATTTATTAAGCGATAGGTATAATATTTTATGACATGTTCTGTGATATCTCTGTTTCAAATATGTTATAAACCAACAAAGACAAATTTAAATATCGATATTTACGCGAGCCAATAACCATAAGTGTAGAACAGCGATATAAGAGTTTTTTTTTTGACAATTAATTGATTGTTTTCAATTGTGAAATCTGATAAAAAGTGTACGCGCTTACTGATTGTAAATAATCCAAGATAAGTACAAATAAAGTAATGGCCGCAAATATGAACAAGTGTCTTGTTTATAGCCAAGTTTCATCAAGACGATTTTTTTTTCAAAATACTATATGTAATATGAGCAGTAAGAGAATATTATTTATATTTAGATAAGAGTAGATTTATCAACCTACTTATAACACAAAATTTAATTTTCGAAAGTACTTATATTAAAAAGCATAATATAAATTTATATGCCTAATGAAAAAGGCAATTGACGTTCTTTCAATTAAACTGTTATGTCGACTACTGTTTAGTTATTTTGTACCACTTTATTTAAATACTTGTACAAATTAAGACATTGACGTGTTAGAATACGTCATATCACAGTCTGCTCCTATTTCGTTAACTAAACGTTGAGTACTTGTTCCTTTTCAGTACAAAATCGAGTTGTAAACCATGCCACGTATGCATACTAAGTAGGGAGTCAAAGTTTTACTGTCATTATACAGAACACGAGGGGTTCTCGGTGACTTCCTTTCTAATATATACCAGAGTCCCTTGCAATAGACTCATATGTGATTGAAAACTATAGTTATACTCTGTTTAATGCCGACGAACCCACGGTGAGAGCCCCTTTCATACGATAAAAAATACTCAACACAGAAACTTCAGGTACGTATAATTATCGAATCATAATTCTAGTCAGTCTTCTGGAAGCGATACCAGTAGGCGGCAAAGAATATTTTGTGGCTCATGTATAAAAGTAGTAGCAAAAAAAAATATTGTGTATGTATACATATTATTTGCCATTATTTTTTGAGCTGTGTCCTTTCATTTGTCAAATAAGCGGGACACTAACTACAAAGTGAAAGACCATGCAAATATGTCTTTATTTTTATTAGTTATTATACACAATCTACTGACAGGGAACGTGCAATTTCATTTACTAAATATACTGATGTACAGCTGAATTTCCTTAAGTTTCATAACAAGCTTCACGAATTTTGTATCGTTAATTGTTACTCAACAAAGGATTGATAATATTCTTTTGATAATTCTGTATACCGTCTGAAAACTGTCGCTGACCTCATAAATGGGAGTATACTCTTCTAGCGTTTCATCGGGAACTCCCATTTCAATTAGGAACGTTTCAGAATCTCTGAAATATAAGCAATCACATTAAAAACTGTAACAGAGAAAGGACTGGTGACTAAACATGTTAAAATATGTCTCATGTTGGTCTTCTGCGGTTCTAACTATGCGGTTTCGCTTGCTAGATATCGTTCTGTACTTGTGTCTACTAAGGCTATGCACTACACATATTACACGAACAAAGAGAATTGCGCGAACGGACGGAGTAACTTAAAATTTGTTATACCTATCCATTGTTTATGTACAGAAGAATTTCAGAATAACAAAAATCAGACAGGTGTAAACATTAACTCGCTCGCATTTTTCGAAACAAACTATTCAAAAAAAATATTCTAATGAAGAAGAACAGGATGAATATTTTTTATTTTAACGTCGTAAAAACAAAAACCGGTAAGCCTTCACTACTTGTGCGTAGTGTGTTGTCAAGGGTGGTGCTTTGTTTCGCGTATCGAACGTCTGAATCGAAAAAAACTTCTTTATTGTAAGAAAAAAAAAATATATGTAATATGGTGGAGAGGCTAACTCGCAACGATATAGCTTTTTTTCATGCATACACTCGACAGTTTATCTGGTTATTACTACTATATGCAATTAAATTATGAAAGGTATATTAAATCTTGTAAAAAATTAATAGCTTGGAAAAAATGATAGGAAAAGACGCACTGTGACCCTTGTTTTTCAGTTTTTTCTTGGGATAAAATGAAACTCCACCTCAGTTCACTATTATTTAATCGTTAGTAGTAGTCGTTATTTAATGACAGGGCAGTTGATGTACATGTCCTCGAGGCTCCGACAATCACGTATAAGAATGCGACCAGGTTCTCTTCGAGCTGCTATCTCTGTTTTATTTCTCAATCAAGACTAATGGTATCTCTATTTACTAACCTTATTGTCTTTTCTGAAAATACATCAATACTTAGTAGCGTTGATGACGACAGGCAGTCGGCCGGTTATAGAGGGCCCTTCCCAAAATTCATTAACAATGTTACACATAACGCCGAACAAAACTTTAAAATTATATTGATTGGTTTCTTTGCATTATCTAATGGTTGCCTGGTAGAGAATGCCTAATTCATTTAGTCCGCTAAAGGATCCGTAGCTCAAGCTCCATTGTTTATCTTGAATCATATTTATTATTGTAACACTGTAGAACATTAGATTACGTACATTACTTAAAATCACACCTGTTTTCCCAGAAGGATAGATAACGGCGGATTAAACGTCCATTTTCGCCAACGCTTTGGTCCCACGTAATAGACAGCGAGCCTTTTGCTACTAATCAGGATGTTTTATTTGCCTGTGTTTCGTCTGTCCATCAGCAAGTGCACTACTTACAGATGAGGTTGGCTTGGCGCCCAAATTTGGGAACTCTTTGTACCCAGAATCATTAGTTAATATGCCAAGAAGTGATTCATGCTACTTCAAACTACTTTTTTTTATTCGTTGGATCTCCAGGGATGGTTGCAGAGAACGGTAACATTTATTACATTTAACGACAAAAAGGTTTTTTAAATTCATATGCCACATTTCAATAAATGCTACAATACATATGTTGACATTCCAAAATCTTTCACGAGTGGTGCGAGAAACCACCACTAGGGTATCATAACTCAATAGTTCATGGGCGGCGGTAATCACTTTTCATCAGGTGAACCATAATAACAACACATTGAAAAACAAATGACTGAATAACTGAGACAAATGGATGAGTATTCCATTTTCGAATACATTTGCTTTTAATGTTTGTTATTATTGTGAGTAGTCTAAAATTTTATTTTGTACATCACGTGTTAAAAAGGTTTTATTGTTTCTGTTAAGTTTCTACTTCTGTTTCTTATCTTACAGAAATAATCTTTCTCTTACGTACGTTGGGCTACTATACAATTTCTAAATAAATAATTCAAAATAATATTCCTGCAATCTGTTAGTTGCCAACTGATTATAAATAGTTCCAAAGAGATTTCTGTCTATTTTCAATGTAAAGTTCCCTCTGAATAACAAAAGAGAGATACTACATTGCTCTTCCATACCTACCGTGTAGCAATAAGGTGGCTAAAATACGAATAGAAATTTGAACGTTTTGTTTTGACTTCTACGTTCATTTTACTATCAACTTCGGTTTGGTCATGGTTACCTCTTTACCTCTCTTTTACCTTACTTTTTAACAAGGTATACAATGATTTATTGTAACTACCCGTTGGAAACTGTATTCGGTAGTTGACACGTCAAAGCGTAAAATAAACAAGCTTACACTCACATTGAGATTTATAATTTTAATTATCTTTTAATAATAAGCATCTACATTTGTTTATTTTCAGACGTCTAGCCAGATCAATCGGTGCAGGTGCTATGAGAATGGACGCCACTTCAGCATTTTCGGCTGCGGCAGCCGAACGGCTAAATTATAAAAAGATCTTCTCGGTGATGTATTCTGACTTGGACTTCGCACCGCAACCTGAAGAGCCACACGTTGAGGCTAGGGTCTATATCAAAGAGATTTCAGGTATTTCTTTTCTTTGTCAAAAAAATTACCTCTGCTATTTCTGAATAGGTATATTAACTCTCTAATGAAAGGTAAAGAAAAGTTCAGGCTTCTTTATAATCTTCACTGTACGGACTCACAAACTGTATCTAATTTCAGGATAACTTTAGAATTTATATTTTTGATAAGCATGCAAACTTTTTTAATTAAACTAAACGAAAATGTCGAGACTGTCTAACAAACGTAAAAAAAAGAAAAAAAAACTGAAGTAAAAAATAAGATAGTAGTGGTGAAAATAATATTTACACAGAGTTTGAAAATCGTGTGTTATTAGAGTAAAGTTTGAACGCAATAATTTTTATTTTTTTTTCATTTACAATTTAAATTATTAATACATAGAACCAATAGTAAGTAGTACCTGCCTTATACTAATGTAATAGTATTGATTATTAGCCTTTTAAAGGCAATAAAAGTTTCGTTACCATAAATACGGATACTTTGTCCGCCGCTCAAACTGTGGCATATGTGCGTAAAGGTTTGGATCAAAGTATGATTACTAGAAATTTTAATTTAAACCAGTCTACGGTTCCTAGAGTACACTAAAGAGTTGTAGCGACAGGTTCTTACAAAAGGAGACCTGGTACCAGCAGAATTCGAGCAACCACCAATCGTAACGACCAATTTATTGTTTCATCTTTTCTACGAAGCCGTTGGCTCACGTCAGTAAACATGAATGCATGAAAAACAAAGGTGGCTTAAAGAAGCGTTTGTTGAAGACTTGCGTATGAACATCTTAATTGGACTGAAGAGCAATGGACCTCCATATTGTTCATCGATGAGGGTAGGACATGTTTAAATTGCGCAAACGGTCGCAGAAGAGTTTATCGTCGACGTGGTGAGAGATATGCTCTTATTTGCATTGAACAGCGTATTCAGATCTATGCGGAACCGTTTAAAATCTTGAATAATGGTATTTAGAGGCAATACATCTTATAAGAAGAGAAAAAAAATCTGTGCTTCAGCTTTTTTTTGTAGAAAATATTTTTTTCGTAAACCAACCCAAAACAATTTTTTTTATATTAATAATTTTTATTCAAAAAAATGAATGTTCCTTTGCAGTATACAAACATACACATAAGAATATGATATTGCACTATTATGAATTTAACGAACCAAATTATAGGTTTAAATCCAAATTTATATAAAAAGTTTGAACACTTGAAAAAAATGTTTATTTCATAGCGTCTTGAACATTCATACAGTTTATGAATCCATCAACGTATAATTTCAAGAAAACAACAAAACAGAACATCACAGTACTAGAGACATATTTTTGTTTACACATTGTTGTCTCCTTTATTACACTTACCAATTTTTTTTTTACTGTTATACCTTCCCAAACTAATTGAAACAGGATATTACAAATAATTTTAAACAAAATACACACTAGTCTAACATTTAAATTTTCATTTTTACAGAATACAAAGCTGAAACAAATGATATCAGAAGTTAATCTACAACAGCAAAAATAACACGGTACTAGGATACCAGACCACAAAATGTTGTAATAAAAATACTACTCAGAAGTTCTACCTAGACGGGCAATGTCTACCAATACTATCCGGAATCAGCAGGATATTTCTCATAGGTCGCTGAAAATCACGCATTGTCAAAACTGAACTTTGCTAAGCTCACTTGGTGATTAACGACACAATTACGCAAATACACAATAAAACAGGTAAGGAGTACCTACATTCCCTGTCTGTGTCTGCAACACGCCAATATGAATTTTGTATAGTCACCAAAATTTTTAAAGTTTGTTTACCACCGTTATACTGATTATACTGTTTATACGTAAATTAAGTCTCGGGCCCCTAAATTAAATTGTCTTCCTGCATATACTCGACTAAACTCTATAGCTGTTATTTATTTCTCACTTATTCTTCGGTTTAAATTCAGGCTTGTCAATTTGAAATGTTAGTTGGATTTCACTTCAATTTAAAATTGTGGTGTTTTAAGTAACAATATGTAATATAAATAATATTATATGGAAATAAACCTCAAAAAATTACGTTTGGTTTTTTTTTAAATAGCAGTAATGAGCAGAAAAATTAATTAACCACAAAAAGAGGTCGTCATAACTCATTACAGTCAATTTAAATTGTAAACGCTTTACTAAATAAATACGTGATAGTAATAGGCAAGGTTAATATAGTTTCTGTCGTGTAATAACTTTCTGTCGGTCGGAATGACGAAGAGGCTGCGCCAGATCATGAGCCCGGAATGCTACGGCAGAACGCGCATAAGCAAGTTCTGGTGAATTGGCAGGCACGGCTTGAAATTCAGGGCTGTGTTAGCTAAGGCGCTGTCGGAGCCGTTCTGCCGAACTTCGAAGCGTGGGGAGAATAGACCGACTGTGTCACCTATCGATTGACTCAGATACTCACCGGGCACGGCTGCTTCGGTGAGTATCTGAATCGAGTAGGACGAGAGGTTACGACACAATGCCACCACTGCGAGTCTGAACGGGACTCCGCCCAGCCCACGTTGGAGGATTGCCCTACATGGGAGTCTGAGCGTCGAGTCCTAGTAGGACGGATCGGATGAAACCTGTCACCATCAGCATTGATCGCGGCAATGCTGGCGAGTGGTGAATGATGGGAAGCCGCGGTGTCCTTTTGTGAACATGTTATGCTCCAGAAGGAGACCGCAGAACGAGGTCGGGAAAGGACCGATCCCGCTCGAAGGAGGCGGCGAAGGGGACGCGATAGAAGCCGCTAGTCCCCTAATCGTCGCCTAAGGGTGGCTGTGGCCATATCTTGGGGCGATGTGGCCGCTGCAAACGACCCGAGACTGGTGACACTCCGGTGCGGCCGGGGGTGTCGTCTGGGGCGGGGTGCTGTTCTGCCTCTTACTGTGTAGAGCGGTGAGGGGTACAATAGTGTCTTGCCCTGAGGCATGAGGTGCCCGGAATGTACCTCAATTGTGAGGTACGGCAGGGAGGACTCTAGATGGCGCTAATGCGTTTTTAGAGCTCTTCCCGACTGCCGAGGTAGGCCGCCGCGGGGTTTAGTGGGTAGACCGGTTTTCCGTGAGTCCCACACACGCCCTTCGTCCCTCCGGAGGATATGATGCGAAAAGCATTCCACGCGTTAAAAAAAATAAACAAAGGACGCCTGCACCGAGGTTAAGGCCCAAAACAGCGGCAAGGGCTGGAGCGAAGTTCCCACCGCTTTCCACTCCAACCGCTGTACCTGGCACCTCCACAAGTGCTCCCTCCACATCTACCTCTGCCACCGATGGTTGACAGTTAGTCGGGGGGGCTAAGAAGTCCCGAAAGTGGGGTGAAAAGGCAGTCCGAAAAGCTGCCTCTACCCCGTAGGCGTCGTCGGTGACAGTGGCTGCCACGAAGAAGCCGCGCAAATTACAGGTGCCTTAAAGTGCGGCTGTGGTAGTCACCGTGTCGCCGGAGGCGGCTAGCGGTGGACTCTCCTTTTTTTTTTTTAACGTGCGGAAACTCCCTCGAACCGTCACCCCACCGGGGTTTACGGCGAGGTGGTGTGTCGGAATCGGACCGACTAAAACCACACGGTGTGCCACTCTGCGCCTGACATAGGAAGGATTCGGGAACAGCTGTTATTACGTCATCCAGATACCACCTAGCGCCTGCCCGCTACCGCCGGCACCATCTGTGGATAAACTCTCCATTTAGGTGACGTACGGCACACGCGAACGTCGCCTCCTCGCGGCTGGCCACTATAGCGGATGGAGGGGAAAACCCGTCCCGTCCTCCCGCGGCCACACTCAAGGCGGCATGAGGTGCTGATACGCGCGCCTCCGCCGCCTGGTTCGCCGGCGGCGAATTGGGTCCGAGTGGAGGTTGTCCTGCCGGGCCTTCTCCGCCGCCTCCTTCTGCGAAATTACGTCTTCGCAGAAGGTTGCGACCGCGGTAAAACAACTGTCGCTACCGACCATGGAGCGTATAACGGCCGGTAGCGAGAGATCTCCTCCAATAACTGCAGTGAGGACCCCACGCTGCGCCGCCCAGGCGGAACAAACCGCTAGCGTGTGCTGAGCCGAGTCCTCACTGCAGGCGCAGTGGTGACAGGCGGGACTCAATTCCCTCCTGGCGACTAAGTGCAGATACTTCCCGAAGCAACCGTTCCCGGAAAGAACCTGCGTCAGTCGGAAGGAAAGGGTCCCATGCTGTCGCCCTGCCCACTCGGCGATGATCGGCTGGAGAGCCTCCACGGCGGGCACGTGGAGCCTCCGGCCAGGACGACCAACGAGCCATCGTGGCTCGACGAGCGGCCTCACGCCACTCGTGTATTTCTCCGGGTGGCGGCCGTATGCCGCTTCCCGCCCGGAAGTCAGCCGTTCGCCGATAAACTTCGGCGAGCACTTCCGCCTCCAAATCCCACGGGGGAGTTCCGGCCAAGGCGCACGCCGCCTCCGTCGATACGGTGCGGTAATCGCGTATGGCTCTAACCGCCAATATCCTCTGAGGGTGCAAGAGGCGAGCCCTATTCTGGGCGGACAGAGCCGCCGCCCACACCGGTGCACCATACAGGGCATTGACCGGACAACCCCCGTGTATAGCCGTCTCGTTGCGACGCTGGCTCCACCCAAATTGGGCAAGAGTCGCCCAAGGGCAGAAGCAGCGCCTACTAGCTTTGGAGAAAGCTGTCGGAAGTGCTTGTCGAAGAGCCACCTGCCGTCGAGGATCAGGCTCAGATACTTCATCCGGGCCTGAACCGATACGAGGACCGAATTGACTATAATGGAGGCGCCGGGGGGTGGACCACGACGGGGCCCATGGAACAAAAGGGCCTCCGTCTTGTCCAGGGCCACCCGTAAACCCAGCGCCTCAATACGCCCGACCACCAGAGAGACACCCGTGGTGGCCAGGCGTGCCGCCTCTAGAAAGTTCATCCCCCGGGCTGTGACCAATGTGTCATCTGCGTAACAAATTACGCCCAGCCCGGGGGGAAGACGACCTCGAAGGGCCCAGTCGTATCCCATATTTCACAGGAGTGGTCCGAGGACAGACCCCTGTGGAACACCGCACGACATGGGCCGCCGCCTGCGGCGGACTCTCCTACGCAACCATCTTCCAGCGGGCCCGCGCTAGTCTCGCCAATGACTTCGGGACAGTAGGAGTCAGGTTGCGCCTCGCTCAAACGGAAGCTTGAGTGCTCGAGTTCCCTGGAGCCGAAGGTGCTAAGACGGCGGACACATTTGCCGAAAAGTTGCGAGGAATGTTTACGGCTACGGACGGTGGGTCAGCTGTCCCGTAGCGTCGGCCAAAATGTTGGGCGACGCCGGCAGGCTGCTCATCGGTTTCGTGAGCGCTAGGATCAGTGCTTCAGTTGTTTTGACTGCAGTGGATTATGTTTCCGCTGCGGTCGACCGGGGCACAAGGCGGCAAAGTGCTCTGCTGCCCCTCACTGCCCGGTGTGTGCGGCGGACAACAAGCCTGCCAATCACCAGATTGGGCAGGGAGGCTGTAAGCCTTCCCGCAATTCTCGGCAGGCGTCAGGGGTTAGCCAGTCGGCCCAGGCTGCTTCTGACGTCCGTTTGTGCGTCGCTATCGTCGCCCATGGAGGAGGTTGTAGAGACGGTCCAGTAATGGATCAAGTCTCCAAACTCCTTGTCCAGACGAACCTAAACCACTGTACCGCGCCGCAGGACCTTTTCCTGCAAACCATGGCACAGTGGTCGATCGGTATTGCCGTAGCCGTGGAACCCTATTACGTTCCTCTCCGTCCAAACTGGTTGGATGACCGGGACGGTTCCGTGGCAGTCGTCGGCTCCACGGCGGCTCATTCCCCGCCTTTGACGCTAAAAGACAAGGGTACTGGATATATTGCTGCCGAGTGGAGGGGATCACCGTATATGGTGTTTACTTCTCCCCCAACCGGAGTTTGAGCGACTTCGAGGTTTTCCTTAATGACTTGGAAACCTCGATGCGGCGTCTAACGTCTGGGCACGTCTTAGTGCTGGGGGACTTTAACGCAAAGTCCATTGCGTGGAGCTCCCCCCAGGACGGACGCTAGGGGCGAGGCCGTAGAGGAGTGGGTGGCCTCGGTGGGTCTCTCTTTACTAAACAGTGACTCCAGCAACACGTGCGTGTGATAGCAGGGGGGGTCGATAGTGGACCTTTTGTTCGCTATCCCTGCCTTCGCCGCACGAGTAAGGCACTGGCGTGTCCTGGAAGAGGTTGAGGACGCTCTCGGATCACCTTTACATCCGATTAGAGCTCTCCCGGACCCAGGACCCCGGTAGGGGTCACGCGGCGCGGTGTTCTTCTCGCTTTCTGCGGTGGGCTATAGCCAAACTGAATAGGGACCTACTAGAGGAGGCAGCCATTATTCACTCTTTGCTGTCTCCGCAGGCTCCGACCGAGGAGGTCGACATGGGGCTGGTCGTTTCCGCGATGCAATTACGCAAATCTGCGATGCGGCCATGGCCCACATCCGAGGTTATCGGCCTCCACGGAAGGAGGTTTACTGGTGGTCCCAGGAGTTAGCAGACCTCCGCGCGGCCTGTACTCGTGCCCGGAGGTCCTACACCCGTAATCGGCGGCGACACCGTGAAGAAGGCGAGGAGAACCAGCTTCATGAGGAGTACCGAGAGGCGCAGAAAACTTTGAAGCTGGCCATCAGCCACGCCAAAGAGATTAAGCGATTAAGAGATTAAGAAGATGCTGGAGGGTCTCGATCATGACTCCTGGGGTCGCCCTTATCGTGCGGCGTGACAAAAGCTCCGCACCTCGGGCATTACAGATCTTAACAATATTTTTTTAACTTCCCTATAAATAATATTTCAATGCAAAACAATAGTAATCAATTTTCAATAATAACGCATTGAGAATATTATCTATATTTAGTATTGACTCTACTTTTATTGTTCTACTTAACACTTATTACATAATGAATCATCATTGGCAAAAAGGAAAAAAGATTTCACCCGTTTTCCAAATTCATTTGGGGTCGGTGCAATGAGTTTTCTTCTTTCGTTTTCTTCTATTCTGTTACACGAAGTCCTTCATTTATACTTTGCACAATTTACTGTAAATTAATCATTTAATTCCACAAAAATGACACAAACAGCTGGCCACTAATATGATAAAATTAGTTGAAAATACTTGTAAATCATCCTTTATTATATATAAATATATATCATCCACCACGTTTTAGACATATATACTTCCACATCTGGTAAGCAAACATGTTATTGGTTATAAAAATAATGTACCTAGTGCGCGTACATATTCGCCTTAAATATTTTCACGTTATGTCATGCGTTAACTCGCTCGCTTTAAAAGAGCGAGAGCGAATTCATAACATTGTCTGGCATTCCAGAGGCGTTTGCGTCGACCGAAGGATTGATATTTGATTACAATACTTATTTAAATTTACGAAAATTTAAATTAGATTTTTGATTCTTACAACTTTGGTAAGTAACTAACTTATACCTACTTGTAGTGCATGTAAAGTACTTAGTATATTGTGCAACTTAATGAATGATTTAATTTTGTTTATCAAAAGAAAAACCTAAGTTTTTTCAATACCTATCTACATGTTTTTAACATTTGCACATACAAAGTTAAATACACACATACACGTGTACTGCACAGTTTTTTGCATAATGTACATGTGTTGTCTGTCAATTCGTTCCGTGCGTTTTGTTTCAAACCAATATCCTCCAATACGATCACTATTTTAGAGATTTTAAAGTAACCATAGAATGTTTAAAAACGGTATTAGAATTAAAAACAATTTTCTTTTAACTTTCAAACAATACTAAACAAAATAGAAACCACTGAGTGATATGTATATTAATTTATTTTACGTATCGATCCCTTCGAACACTTATAACAGAAATGATGAGTACCTATCACAATAGATATCTAATACATAGTTACGACTACCTTTTTAATATAGGAATCATCTTTTTAATGGATATCGTTTTTTCTGAGAGGGTATCATCTACATAATCTACCACTCATAGTTCCATTCTTTACTAATATATCCATAAATGATATTTCAAAATTTATACACCTGCATATCCAAATAACCGAAAAACAAAAAATATACGTATTCCTTGTCTCTCAGTTCATAATAAGAAACATAGTGTTTCTTATTATGAACTGAGAGAGATTCTAAAAAAAAACTGTTTTTTTTGCCCTTGAAAACTTTATTTATTCGTTCATTGTTTTTAAAAGCTATTAAAGCTAGATAATCATATTCCAGTGTTTGCCTACTAGTTGAAAACTGAACGTACAATACTGTCCACAGCATATTTTTCAGTAATACGAAACTGACTGTCTCAAAAGTATCGTTACTTAGTAAACATGTAGGGATTAGGCTGCCTACCCGTCAAAACGACACGTTTACAAGAAGATAATAGGTCGTGTTTCTATACATTCATGTATAATTCTGATGGATGTTTGGTGAATGACATCTATATTTTATCTAAATACTAGTGTACCCTGCGCGCGTTGCTACGCCAGCAACTAAAATAAACTTTAAAAAAAAAAAAATTCCAACTCAGAAACCTTCCTTGGCTCATGCACAACTACTTTCCTGAAGATAATCACATGATCAAGTGCATAGTTTACGATTCAATAAAGGACTAACAGACAAACATTCATTTTTATATATAAGAATATAAGAATATTAATTTATCTCTTATGTCAAAATCGGATGCGGTAAGCAATTTATTTGAAATTGACTAAGGAGTCCTTTATTAGTCATGTACCTTAATTTAGTAAATGCTACAATCACTCTAAAATAGTTAAAGAATTGAGATGGACTTTGGCACTTACGAACGTTAGTTATGAATGAAAAAATCACATCGTTTTAGAAAACAAGTCTAGTAGGCTTGTGCCTTCATCAATTTAACTAGTATACGATTGTCACAATGCAAAACTAAGAGTGAAATACAAAGTACTAGTAAATTATTCAAATTGTTGGCAGGTCGTAAGTGGAAAGATGTCGCAAGGAAGTATTGAAATCAAACCGGTGACGGCAGAAGATGAGCATGACTTCATGGACCTTGTCAGGCGGTAGATATTTGTAATGTTAGAGCTGATGGGAATGGAGTTTTGTTTTATAAATCTTGCTCTAAACACAACTATATTATGTTGTTGTTTGGCTAATCGGTTTTTATGAGGATACTTGCTAAAAGACTGCTGCTGTACTTGTTGAAACAGTGCATATTTTAAAAAACTGTAGTAAAATTTGGTATCAACCCTTAATATGAAGTTGGACCTAATTTTTACACATTTTAACCAAATTTAAGACTATTGCCTTAGCATAAAGTGTCAACAAATCTTTTAATATTTAGCAGATTATAAATTCATATGTAGGTACTGAGTAACTTACTTATTGCCTACGCAGGTTTACTTACACAATGATCTGGATGTCGTAATAGCAGCTGTTCCCGGATCCCTCCTATGTCAGGCGCAAAGTGGCGCACCGTGTGGTTTCAGTCGGTCCGATTCCGACACACTACCCTGCCTTAAACCCCGGTGGGTTGACGGCCCGAGAGGGTTTCCACAAGTTAAAAAAAAAAAGTTTACTTACACAATGTCAGTTTAAAAATATGTATGGGGTTATTGGTTAGCTGTTTCCTTTCTAACTGGCCGAAAATAGCAAACGTAGTAAAATATCAAAATATTATTAAAAAGTTAGAACTGGTTAGAACCGTGAAAAATGCTTACGCAGTGGTAAAACTATACAAATCTTGGACTTTATCTTTTCAATTTTCATTTTATTTATTTAATTTTCATCTTTTCAATTTTTAGAACATTTTACATCGATGAACCAATGAACCAAGCTGTTGCACTATGTGTCGACGGCATATGCAAGGAGCTCGATGACTACTGTGTTAAAGTTGTTCGTACAGGATTATCCTTTAAAGCTGTTGACGGTGACGGAAATGTAGTCGGTGCTATGATGAACGAATTGTGTTCACTAAAAGAGGTAACTTAAAAAACTTTCTATTAAAACAACATTTTTATGAGGATCTTAGTCGTTTCAACCGACGTCTAACCGGATATATAGATCTCTCTATATAGATCTAGACGTCTAACCGACGTCTTCAACAATGGGAGGGATATATTGGTGTACTAACTTTTCCAGTCACTCCAGACTGCATTCTTCATCATCCCTGACGGATGGAGGAAAGGATATGACGGAAAGGAGGAAAAATAACCGCCTCCTAAAACGCCTCCTAGGAACCTAATAATTGCACCTCGACGTTTTAAAATCTTTGTAGTTATGTATCATCTTCATAAGATTCTTATATGACACAAATAAATATGCCATTTACATTCTTTTCAGGATACTGGCAGTGACAATCCTTACCTAAAGATGGCTCAAGAATGTCAAAACCCTAAGTTCCTGAAAATTCTTTACGTATTGGCGAAAAGAATAGATGGAGCTAGGTTCAAGGAAAAATTCCCTAATGACCAACAGTATTTGGACGTAAAAATAGCTGCTGTAGATCCCAATTTTAGAAATCGAGGCATCATGAAAAAATTATTGAAAGCTACAGAGTTAGTAAATCTCTCCATAACTAACATATGAAAAAACGGAATTGATTTTTCTTCTTGGTTGAATATTCTAATCACTATTTCTTTTTTAAATGAATTTTAAAATTCAAATTTCATTTGATAGCCCGACAGGGAAGTTATAAGCAAAATAACATGGGGCTACGACACTCAGTAACGTAGGGTAAAATTGATGGGTACATTCACAGAACAGAGAAATAAACATTGCAAGTGCGATCAATGATAAATCTCAAGAGATTTTTAACGCCTAGACACACACATAATCAATTAATAATATTATACACACATAACGAAGTCTATACTTCGTCCAAAGGATTTAATAACTACAAATCCTGAACACCGCTTACCATGTTACTAAATATAACATAAATAAGGTAGTGTTTCACTTGCATATTTGTGGTCTTAGTCGTTACGATACTTTACCAAATATTATAACATATAATATAAATATTTCGATATATTCCCAAAAAAATACAATTCATTGTGTACTCTCGTGATAACAAGGTAGTTAGTACTCAATCTTAATACGCAATATATGATAGTTTTTATAGAATAGATTGTATTGGTATTAGTACGAAAGTTTATGACTACAAAATATATTCAGGTAAAATATTGCTAAATATTCCCGCAGGAAACGCAGTTCATTACGAGCTCTTGTGGTATTCAAATTTAATATTTATAGTTTAAAATTTTTTTTGTAGCTTAAGTCAAAATGGTTTAAGAACGATCGTTTTCAAAGATGTGTCAAGAGTGACAGAGAGAGCGTGAAAATTCTGGAGGTGGCTGACACGCTTACATTGTACTTCTACTCCATTCTCTGTGTTAGGTTATACACGGCATATGTACGTCCAATAATGACGAACGGTAGCGTAGTATTCGCACACGTTAGGCCACACAGGATCCATAGGCTTCAAACACTACAGAATAACTTCATGCGCAAAGCTACGGGAGCACCGTGGTATGTACGCAACGTCGATCTCCACATCGACCTCAGATTGCCGACCATCAAGCAATACATAAAACAGTGCTCTCTTAGCTACTTTGACTCTGCTCCGACTCACCCCAACCCTCTGGTGGTTGCGGCCGTAGACTACACACCAAGTAGGATCTCGAAAATACGTCGACCCAGACACGCGTTAGAAGAACTAGACGACGAAATTACGCTCGCTCAACGTAGAGCGAACACAGCTAGGCAATCGAATAGGAACCGTCCGCGTTTTCGTCCCCGTCGTCGGGGGTGGAATACGCGCCGCGTAAGTAGTCCACAAAACATGGGAGTAGGTCGCCCCAACTTAGCAGCAACACTCCAAGCCGAGGTTCGTATCCCACAGGGGGTGCCCTTGGGCTATGTTGCTTAACAAATGACCGGTTAAGAGCCCTCAGCGCTCACCGTAATACCCGCGTGAAGTTGTAGAGGCCAACCCAGGCCAACAGCTAGGTCACTAACAAAAAAAAAAAATCTGTTGGAACACCAATTTGAATATATATAATTCTACCAACAGGGAATTTATTTAGATCAGAAAATCGAACACATTTCATGCAATTATTAGAATACGTGTCATAAGTGTGATAACTATTTCAATACGCCATCCCCTTAGCTAAGATGACAAAAGTTTCGCGTCGATTGTCTTTCTACAATCGCTAATGCCTCTATTCTCTTGTGTTATTAGTTAACATTTTATTTTGACCACGTGACTAAGCGTAACGTAATGCTTATACATTTATTAGTTTTCTAATAATGTTTACGTTTGTAGAATGCCAACTTGGCTAAGGGAGCTGGTGTCTATTACTCTCCAATAATGAAATATGACGAGACTGCAAAATTGAATCTCGTAATATGTACATAAATGTTTACTAACATATTGCAATTGCAGAAATTTGGCAACACAACGAGGAATCAGAGTGCTCCGCATGGATACGTCTAGTGCCTATTCAGCGCTGAGCGCAAAGAGGCTGAGTTTCACTTGTGTACACTCCGCCCTGTACACAGACCTCAAAATGGATGGACAACCTATTCTTGTACCAGAAGCACCGCACCTAGAGGATAACGTTTATGTTAAGCTTATGAATGTGTAGACTATAGAAATTCACTTTTACCAGAGGAACTAAAAATTCTACGCAAATATCTGCCTGCCTACCACGATTTTCTTTCTGTCGTACTGTAAAGGCTCTGCATGCATATTGTGGTGCGTATGGTGCATACAAGCCAAAACAACATTTGAATTAGTTGACAAGTAACTGCCGAAATCTTAAATGATCTACTAATCAGTCATGTTTTTAAAGGGTAAAGATATTACGATCGATCGATACCCTTTCAAGTATAGAAATGAAAATTAAACCCAGCGACAGACCTGTGAAATTATATATCAAAACACATTAAGTAGCATAACATTAGGAATATTTTTCGATAATTTAACGTAGCAAGCATAGATACAGATAAGTTTGTCTTTGTCTTCACACATAATTACAAAAGACGCCCCACATGATAAAAATCGAGAGGCCCCTACACACATTATAAATGTCTGTAGGGGCCTCTCGATTTTTAAACAGTTAAAAAACATGTTATAAATTTATATGCCTAATGAAAAAGGCAACTGACGTTCTTTTAATTAAACTGTTATGTCGACTGCTGTTTAGTTATTTTGTACCACTTTATTTAAATACTTGTACAAATTAAGACATTGACGTGTTAGAATACGTCATTTCACAGTCTGCTCCTATTTCGTTAACTAAACGTTGAGTACTTTTTCCTTTTCAGTACAGAATCGAGTTGTAAACCATGCCACGTATGCATACTAAGTAGGAAGTCAAAGTTTTACTGTCATTATACAGAACACGAAGGGTTCTCGGGGACTGCCTTTCTAATATATACCAGAGTCACTTGCAATAGGCTCATATGTGATTGAAAACCATGGTTATACTCGGTTTAATTCCGACGTAACTACGGTGAGGGCGCCTATCATACGATAAAAATACAGTACACAGAAACTTCAGGAACGCATAATTATCGAATCATAATTCTAGTCAGCCTAAAAATATTGTGTATGTATACAGATTCTTGCCATTATTTTTTGAGCTGTGTCCTTTCATCTGTCAAATAAGCGGGACACTAACTACAAAGTGAAAGACCATGTAAATATGTCTTTATTTTTATTAGTTATTATACACAATCTACTGACAGGGAACGTGCAATTTCATTTACTAAATATACTAATGTACAGCTGAATTTCCTTAAGTTTCATAACAAGCTTCACGAATTTTGTATCGTTAATTGTTACTCAACAAAAGATTGATAATATTCTTTTGATAATTCTGTATACCGTCTGAAAACTGTCGCTGACCTCATAAATGGGAGTATACTCTTCTAGCGTTTCATCGGGAACTCCCATTTCAATTAGGAACGTTTCAGAATCTCTGAAATATAAGCAATCACATTAAAAACTGTAACAGAGAAAGGACTGGTGACTAAACATGTTAAAATATGTCTCATGTTGGTCTTCTGCGGTTCTAACTATGCGATTTCGCTTGCTAGATATCGTTATGTACTTGTGTCTACTAAGGTTATGAAGTACACATATTACACGAACAAAGAGAATTGCGCGAACGGACGGAGTAACTTAAAATTTGTTATACCTATCCATTGTTTATGTACAGAAGAATTTCAGAATAACAAAAATCAGACAGGCGTAAACATTAACTTCGAAACAAACTATTCAGAAAAAATATTCTAATGAAGAAGAACAGGATGAACATTTTTTATTTTAACGTCGTAAAAACAAAAACCGGTAAGCCTTCACTACTTGTGCGTAGTGTGTTGTCAAGGGTGGTGCTTTGTTTCGCGTACAATGTTCTAATAAATAAAGAATCTTGAAATAAAACAAGGTCTTGAATCGAAAAAAACTACTTTATTGTTAGAAAAAAAAAATATAATATGGTGGAGAGGCTAACTCGCAACGATATAGCTTTTTTTCATGCATACACTCGACAGTTTATCTGGTTATTACTACTATATGCAATTAAATTATGAGAGGTACATTAAATCTTGTAAAAAATTAATAGCTTGGAAAAAACGATAGAAAAAGACGCACTGTGACCCTTGCTTTTCAGTTTTTTCTTGGGATAAAATGAAACTCCACCTCAGTTCACTATTATTTAATCGTTAGTAGTAGTTGTTATTTAATGACAGGGCAGTTGATGTACATGTCCTCGAGGCTCCGACAATCACGTATGAGAATGCGACCAGGTTCTCTTCGAGCTGCTATCTCTGTTTTATTTCTCAATCATGACTAATGGTATCTCTATTTACTAACCTTATTGTCTTTTCTGAAAATACATCGATACTTAGTAGCGTTGGTGACGACAGGCAGTCGGCCGGTTATAGAGGGCCTTTCTCAAAATTCATTAACAATGTTACGTATAACGCCGAACAAAACTTTAAAATTATATTGATTGGTTTCTTTGCATTATCTAATGATTGCCTGATAGAGAATGCCTAATTCATTTAGTCCGCTAAAGGATCCATAGCTCAAGCTCCATTGTTTATCTTGAATTATATTTATTATTGTAACACTGTAGAACATTAGATTACGTACATTACTTAAAATCACACCTGTTTTCCCTGAAGGATAGACGACGGCGGATTAAACGTCCATTTTTCACCACCGTGCCTCACTCCGCACCTCACTGCCTATTACGTGGGACCGCTTTGGTCCCACGTAATAGGCAGTGAGCCCTTTGCTGCTAATCAGGATGTTTTATTTGCCTGAGTTTCGTTCGTCGATCAGCAAGTGCACTACTTACAGATGAGGTTGGCTTGGCGCCCAAATTTGGGAACTCTATGTACCCAGAACCATTAGTTAATATGCCAAGAAGTGATTCATGCTACTTCAAACTACTTTTTTTTATCCGTTGGATCTCCAGGGATGGTTGCAGAAAACGGCAACATTTATTACATTTAACGACAAAACAGTTTTTTAAATTCATGTTTATGAATCCTCCTTGAATGTGATAAGAATAATATGCCACATTACAATAAATGCTACAATACATATGTTGACATTCCAAAATCTTTCACGAGTGGTGCGAGAAACCACCACTAGGGTATCATAACTCAATAGTTCATGGGCGGCGGTAATCACATTTCATCAAGTATACCATTTGCTCGTTAGCTATTTCTTAAAAAAAAATAACTACTAAAACATTAGATATAATCTTCCGTGAGTGGTATACATATTTGTAGTGGCATCTCTAACATATATTTTGATGAGCTTGTTATTGGACATAACCCCGATTTCTAAGTCGGAGATCGTGGGTTCGTTTCCCACCTAGAACAAATATTTGTGTGTCGAGCGCGATTATTTGTTCTGAGTCTGGGTGTAATTTAACTATAATATATATCTATTAAAAATATTTAAGTATGTTTATCAGCATTCTGAACTATAGAACATAGAACAGGTTCTGCTAATTTGGAACCAAACAGCCGTATGTTAGATGTGTAAGGTTATTTATTTATATCATTGTACACGTTTATTGTGGTGACTCACTGTAGCTTAATCTATGGTTAGCTAGTTGAATCTATTACTTACTTTACTTTCAAGGAACATAGCTACATTTGCTAACAAATCCAAACTGCAAGTTTAAAAATAAATAAAAACAAACGTATGTATTTAAAATTTGTTTATACTATTAAAAATTCACTACTTTTTACAAAACTATATAAAATGTAGGTTTTTACAATGAAAGTAGTTGATATTGCGTTATCAAAAATATCTATTTCATATACATATAGTAACATTTACTAAACAGTAAGTGTTTATACACAAATACTAAATAGAGAGTGGTCACTGTGATTATTAAATCTAACAATGTCATACTAAAGTCGTTTCGATAAATTATTTAATAGGTAAATAATTTCTTCGTCGTGCACCTATTCAACAGGCAAGTCCAAACTGTTTTTTTTAATACCTATTGAAGATTACTAGAGCCGTGGTCCGAATCACGCTCATACCGTACCAACGTGCGGTCCGATTAGCGCTTTTCACGCTCACCGCTAGCGTTGTGGATGCTATGACGTCACATGTGACGTCACTACCTAGTGCTTACAGTACTGACGGGTCGGATCGTTAGCATCGTGAACATTGACGTTATTTTGCGCCATTAATTTGAATCTATGAGTCTACGATTGCGGCAAGTGCTTGAAATACAAGCATTTTACCATCTTCATCGGCTACAACACATACTCCACTCATGTTTATGTCAAAAAATGCTCTGTTAGGTTATGTTCAACTTTTTGAATTCGTAAACACACTCACAAGTGGTCCGAATTATTAATACTGCTAACAGACGTTGGCTCGCTCACTAAATCGGACCACACGTTAGCAGTTTAAACGTCGTAAGTGCTGTGAGCACAATGCGGACCGCAGCCTACGTATCTCTATAAAAATATGGATGAGATATTTTTATAAATTCGAAAATAAATTTAAAAAAAAGCAAAGATTTTAATTAACAAGATCTTTTTAAATTTTGCTTTTGAGCTTTTTTGTTTTTTTTTCTTTTCAATAAAAGTCAACATTCAATAATTTCATGCTGGCTACATCAGTCCAGCTCTTTTAAGTAAGAACACTTATATTGTGTTAATTCGTTTTAATCTGATTAGTCAGTAGATTACGAAGGCTGCCGCAATAAAATATGGCGCCAAAATACAACGGACAACGTGTAAACAGTCGTGAACATTTTGCAAAACAATACTTCAAATTACTGGTTTGGTTTATGTCTGGTTTATTTATTTTTCAATTAATTCTCAACTATTTCACAACCATCTTTTGTACTTCGAATATTATCACCGATCTAACTTACAAAGGTGTTTTTTTATGTAACTTTTTAGTTTTTTTATTTTTATATTGAAATGAAATTACATGAGCTTATTTGGTGATCTAACTATTATTTAAAATTGTAAGTATCTACTGTAATGACTAAAATAAATATTATTTAATTTTTCATTTTTCAATTGGGTACACTTTGTATACGTCAACTCCATATATATGTACATGTAATATTGGAGGAGTTTTTCGACTTCTCAAGTCGTAAATAATCTACTATGTACATTTTTAACAACAGTTCGTCTAACATTTAATATCTACAAAAAAAACTAAAACAATCACTTTTTTTCGTTTACTAGAGCTTGGCCGAGGGATGCTGTAGCAACAGTTGGGTTAGCCGCAGCCACAATCCTGTCCAGTAAAAGACGTGTTTGCATCTAGAAAAAAAAATAACAAAACAAATAAATATTTTATTTCTCTTAAAGAACACATGTAGAAAAAAATTTAAAATTTTAATGTTCAAATTCAAGTAAATGTGGGCGCGCAAGTGACAGACATAGACAATTAACTTTCATTTTCCATTTAATTATTTTATATTTGTTAGTATAATATTAAGTTTGGAGTATAAATTTGGAGATGATGTAAACTCTAACATTAGAAATAAATGTTCAATACAATTAGTTTTTTATCAAATCTTTAACAAAACGCAAGCCACGACCAAACATCTTGTGTGAAATATCACCGATACTAACGTATCCTCTGGATATACATAAGAGGTATTTCGAAGCAGCTGTCTCTTAAAAAATTACCTCGCAAGAAACAACTTACTTTCGAAGCGCTTTCGTTATTTACAGAATACAACTAACAAGATAGCCCGCGAATTATAGCAACTTATTGCTCCTTACTGACAGTAAAGACTTCTTTGTCGTAAAGGAATTTGTAGTCGGTACCGATTTCACATGAGATCCTTCCAAATGATTAAAATATTTACTCCACCTTTTCTTCATTGATTCACCAACGATTTTTAGTTATTATAAGTCTCAAAATAAAAATAACCAAATAATTTCCAAAACTCAATAACTATTCTGCTCGGTATACTATAAAAGAGTCAAAATAGTATTCAATTAGACAATCTCGCTCATTGTAGCTCTATAGAGCAAGAGCCCGTGAGTGCCAGACCTTCGTCATTTTATAAAAGCTGAAAGTTCTTCTATGTGTGTCCCTAGTACAGGTAAGAATGATCCCCAAACATGAAGCTGAGGCAGCGGTGGCTTTGGCAGATAACAGGCAACAAAGGTGTGTAAAATTCCATCTCAAATTCGTCATGATATAAAACTTGATTTTTTTATATTTGATTCATAATAATATCAAAACTCGCGTTGCTCATTGCCAGACAGTTAGTATGGTTCCAACCCTCTGCCGGACACCCCTAAACTATTATAATTTATAATTATACTTACGTTATATTATAAAACCTAAGTTTTATATATAATTTTTTGGGAGCCTATTAAACTATGTTTACATAGTAGCCGGACAGTTTCGAAGGTTCTATCATCTTGCCAGACGCATTCAAAGTGAGCAATAATCGGGAGAGCAAGGAGCGTATACAGTAACTAAAGGTTATATTATAAAACCTAAGTTTCATATATAATTTTTTGGGAGCCTATTAAACTATGTTTACATAGTAGCCGGACAGTTTCGAAGGTTCTATCATCTTGCCAGACGCATTCAAAGTCAGCAGTAATCAGGAGAGCAAGGAACGTATACAGTAACTAGTGCGAATGAAACAGAGCGCTTGGTCTATTGCGAGATTTCACTGCGCATCCATTGTTATTAATTTCAAATTGTGCAGTTTATTTTTTTCTTAATCCAGAAATTTCATTAATTAATTTTTACAATTTCAATAACAAATATTTAAAATAATACTGAGTAAAATTTTTCTCTTACAATGTCAATCATGTCGAAAATCTAATAATTTAATTGATATTATTTTTTATTTTTAAGGAGTTTATTATTGTCAATGCTTTCTATTAAAATTATAAAGCCAATGAAACAAAGTAAATCAAATTTTAGTGTTTATTATACCAAAGGACACATTTTTTTTAAGATAAGAAATTTACAGAGAAATTAATTTATTTTAATTAAATCTAAATATTTTCATCATTTTCATCGTTATCGCGCGCTCACTAAATCGGTCCACACGTTAGCAGTTTAAACGTCGTAAGTGCTGTGAGCACAATTCGGACCGCAGATTTTGAATGCGTCTGGCAAGATGATAGAACCTTCGAAACTGTCCGGCTACTATGTAAACATAGTTTAATAGGCTCCCAAAAATTATATATGAAACTTAGGTTTTATAATATAACCTTTAGTTACTGTATACGCTCCTTGCTCTCCCGATTATTGCTCACTTTGAATGCGTCTGGCAAGATGATAGAACCTTCGAAACTGTCCGGCTACTATGTAAACATAGTTTAATAGGCTCCCAAAAAATTATATATGAAACTTAGGTTTTATAATATAACCTTTAGTTACTGTATACGCTCCTTGCTCTCCCGATTATTGCTCACTTTGAATGCGTCTGGCAAGATGATAGAACCTTCGAAACTGTCCGGCTACTATGTAAACATAGTTTAATAGACTCCCAAAAAATTATATATAAAACTTAGGTTTTATAATATAACGTAAGTATAATTATAAATTATAATAGTTTAGGGGTGTCCGGCAGAGGGTTGGAACCATACTAACTGTCTGGCAATGAGCAACGCGAGTTTTGATATTATTATGAATCAAATATAAAAAAATCAAGTTTTATATCATGACGAATTTGAGATAGAATTTTACACACCTTTGTTGCCTGTTACCTGCCAAAGCCACCGCTGCCTCAGCTTCATGTTTGGGGATCATTCTTACCTGTACTAGGGACACACATAGAAGAACTTTCAGCTTTTATAAAATGACGAAGGTCTGGCACTCATGGGCTCTTGGACTACTAGATATGTACTCTCTTAAATTTTTTAGATTGCGATCATTTTAGTCTACTATAATCTTGACAGTTGAAAATAATGGTTACTGGAGAAGTCCTTCCAGCCATGGCTTGAAATGATTGTAGTTTGAGATAGTGGTTCGGGTTACCTTGAAATATATAACTATATACCAATATCTAACAGCAAGACAGTTGTAATTCGTAAATTGAATCTGATATTTTATACCACAAATATCAATTATTTGTAACTTATTTTCAGTTATCATAATGTCATTCTATCAGTAATAATTATAATAATTATAATTCTAGTATTAATAATTATTGAAACATTAATAACTATGCATAAACAAATTTTGTAAGAAGTTTTAATCTACTTCTAACTGACATAACTAAATGAAACTTTTACAATGTACTTGAAGATTAGATGACAATACTTTAATTTAGTATCTTGGAGATACTCTGATTATGGCAGCAAGAAGAGCATAAATGAAATCAAATATGATGATGCAACTAAAGTTCCTACCTCATTTCCATTGGATAAAGCGTTTGCCCGCACTGCTTCCAGTTCCTCAGCCAGCTGCTTTGATTTCTCCAAATCCTGCTGGCGTTGAGCTAAATACATATTCCTGAAATTTAAAATTTCATATAAAGGTTTTAACTCAAAAATGAGGTAACTAAATTGCTTATAGTGAAAAAAAAAACTTATAATAGCAGTTACTTTCCCAAATTTTGTTCAAAGCCACTGAAGGGATGAAAATACACTGAAAACAAACAAATATACTCATAATAGTAAAAATGATAATTATACCTGACAACATAAACTTGCAGTATTACACCAATAAGTGCAACTCCTGTACAAAAACTTATTATAATGTAGTTTGGGACTTTTTTTGATGTAGTAGATGACGCCCGATTGTAGAAGGAACTTCTTGCATTATTCGATGTGTTTGTTTGAGTTTGAGATGCATAGTAATAACTGTACTGAGGATTTTTACGTAAACTGCAAGTTAGAAAATAACATACATTATAATACTAAACTTAAAGGTGATATTTAATATGAAACATGAACTACAATACTTGATGATATAGATAGTGTTGTGCAGAAATGATCTAATCTTTATTAAGGTTTTTGCTTAAAATTTATGTGTTGATACTTAACTATCAAAAAAGATTCTTCTACAATGAAAGTAGAAAATTATTAAAATATTTAAACAATTTTTTTTATTGCACCTAGGTAAATAGTGTTTTTACAATAATAATAAAGTTAATTTGGAATAGTTAATTAGCATTATAAACCTGATCAACTCTTAGATCATTTCTGAAAAGTATGGTTCTCATAAAACTAAATACTATAACCAAATATATTATTTATTAGCACTAACAAAAACACTAAAATTTGGTGCTATTTGGTGAATAGTTAAGGAAGGCCTCTTCAGTGTAACTAACTATAATGATGCCTAAGATAGAGAATATATGATATAAGACGAGCCACAGTAATCAGTGTATAGTAACAATAAGTGTTTGATATTAATACTAAGAACAGCCTAACACTAAGCTCCTAACTGGAAATTACTGTTTTACCCTTTTAATATTTTTACTTGCTATGTAAGCAAGTGTTGGAAGTAATTTGCCTACTACCTGCCTAACATGAGCATGACTAAAAATGCTATAGTTTGGCATCACAGGATTGATTGCATTAGGGAAAAAGGAGGATATAAGCTATAAAAACCAAATTTGGGCAGATGGGTATAAATACTTCTGATGAGGGCAGGCTGATACTATGCTTATTATCTTATTATAGTTTGGTTTCTTGTTAATTTATATTATTTAAGTTCACTTAATTATGATCTATAGTTTAACTTACTTATAAGGGACATGTGTTCTATATACATAAGAATTATTGGCCTCTATTGCTATCATATTGTCATAGCGAGCCCGACTGCTTGGCTTGCCCAATACATTGTAAGCTTCAACAACGTTCACAAACTTTTCTTGTGCTTTGGCATCTTTATTTTTGTCTGGATGATACTGTAATAGAAGTGACATAAATAATGATAAGTATTAGAAATACAATTTAATTGAAAGTCCTAGTGGTAATTTGGTCAACTAACATATTTGCAATCACTTATTTATGCTTTGATGTATACGCAGGTCTCAATGGATGATGAAGAAAAAATTTAAATTCTTACATTGAGGCCAACAGCTAACGTTGATATTGGCAGGTGTAACACTTCAGCTAAAAAAAGCCTAACTTTAAAATCCTAAACCATACAAAGAAAAATACTAGCGGTAAAAATGCTTTACAGATAAATTGTCTCGAAAGTTAGCTCATTCAAATGATTTTCTGACTTCAGTACAGATTATGAATTCTTAAATATAATTTTATTCATCGCTGAACAAACAGCTGCGTACATTTTTATGAAATTCGGTTTACACTTTCTTTTAGATCATTATGTCATTCACTTTTTCAATTACAATTCCGGTGCTTACCTCTTTGCTTAGTTGTATGAATGCCTCTTTGATATCCTTGTCCGAACAATTTTTCCGCAAATTGAGGATGTCATAGTGATTTTTTCTACCAATACTAAAAAATAACAATTAGAAAATAAAATATTTCTCTGCATAAAACTTCTAATTAAGAACGACTGTGCTATATTTACCTATATAATCTTAATGATGATTTTATCGTCCTATTATTCAAAGATTGTTTGATTAAGAACATTACGAAAAACACTTTTAAATTTCACCAAATATGTTTTTTTGAATGATCATGTTATTATTTTGCAATTTCCATTTTTGTCTAGACAAACTTACTGGGATTCTGTCAAAAATATAATGACAGCTTATTTGTTTTTGACGTCTACATAACATGACAAACCACATTGTTTATGGAATAGGAATCATTAAAGTTCGAGAGGGCTATAATCGCCCGAAATTTTATACTTCTCTCTCATTGTCCTACATTGTAATGATGTCTGAAATGTTATTTAAAATCTAAACTAAAGCCCAATACATTTTTAACAAAAGTGAAAAAAAAGACACCTTACCGTTTTAAGTACAAAAGATTCGAAACCTTTTATATAAATGATACTAAGCTCTTCAACACGTCAAGTGCTACAGGCAGTCGAGTGCTGTTTTTCTTCTGTCAAAAAAAAATATATTTTGAATTTTATAGTATGAATTAATTAAACATTTTTATAAATATCTAGATTGAATTTTGTTTAGAAATGTTGACTGTTAAGTCAACTGCTGCAGAGGTTGTGGGTTCGATTCCCACTCATAAATAATTGTTTAATAAGAATGATAATTTTTTCTGCGTCTGGCTGTAATTTATCTATAAGTATTTAGAAATAAATAGGTATATTTGTTTATTAAATTATTTATTTATTTATTTATTTACAACTTTATGCACAAATACATGCATCGGTGGACTTAATGCCTAAGGCATTTTCTGCCAGTCAACAGATTGGGCGATACAGAGAAAATATGAGGTGGTGAGCCTACTTAAGAATAAGAAGTAATTGACAGGATTTAGTATATACAGACTAGTTTGACCATAAATAAGCAAATATACATACATAAACACTTAAGTATATAACACATACATATATAATACAAATATACATATAATACATATACACACAACTCATACATATCCGTGCATACATATTACCACTATAAGATATAATAATACCAGGGGACGATCTAAGACGTCGCCAATTCAGCCAGTAAAAGCTTCTTGACTTTAATTTTAAACAAGTCGCGGCTTTTAGACATCCTGACTTCGAGGGGAAGCGCGTTCCAAGAACGGAAATTATCATAGTACAAGTTTTGTCTAGTCTGAAATTAGACGGCCGTGTGTAAGATTTATTAAGTTAATATAATTATTAGAAACAAGTTCTGAAATCTTCAACTTTTGTCTAAACTAATTTTTGAATTTTACTCAGAATAATGTTAGCTAGCACAAATTGTATATTTTCTTATTCTATTCTTTGTTTCCGTACGATACATAGGAAATAATAAATATGTTTAAATAATGCTGTTTTAACATCATAACATACAGTGCAAATTACAAAGCATGGAAAATAACTCCCAGTCTGATCTGAATCAATTAGATTATCCCTTAAAAATCTATTTTATTGGGTCGTAATGATTCTTCTCCATGTATAATTATTATACCTACACTTATTATCGATACATTTATTATCGATGGAAACTATTGAAATCTTATTCAGTAGTCATATATGCCAATATTTAATACTATATTATTTCACTAAACGGTTCCTATTTGGCCTTAACATTGCTGCTTGCTAATATTCAAAGAAAATTATTTAAAAGAGCAGATAAATTCTTTTCAATTTACAAATGACATAATGTGTCTATTAATAATCTACAATAGATCTTAGTGGTAAGAAATAATTGTTACATGGCAACATTTAAAACAATGAGACTCGCGCGCAAAATTAATGACAATTGTTTGAAATAACATAGACCAAATTGTTGTTAGTATAATTTATGACAGTAGTAATATTATAAAATTGCAAACAATGTCGATTAGTAAAACTTACGCTGTCTTTACGAATAAAACATTTTCAAAAAAGTAGTAATAAATTGAATTATATAAAAAGGTAAATGATTTGATGGTCCTGAAAATTTTTTGCCTAATACTGTAATAGAAGTTTATCTTGTATCCAAATAAGTGGTAAAATCCTTAGACTTAAGATAGAATCTTTTTATTATTCGTCTCAATGGTACCATTAAAACTTAGCGATGCTTATTGTTAATGTTGTCATTGCCAAAATTGCTTAATAATTATCATTTTTTCAAACATTAATTCACACACAATCAAGTACAAGCCTTATTGTTTGTTTAGAATGTA
Organism: Hypercompe scribonia; assembly: GCA_949316085.1. NCBI lineage: Eukaryota > Metazoa > Arthropoda > Insecta > Lepidoptera > Erebidae > Hypercompe > Hypercompe scribonia. The sequence goes on along the minus strand of OX438981.1, from coordinate 7,172,370 downwards.
GATCTTTGTTATCTAGAATAAAATTACATATAACTACCACAGAAACTAGGTTTAACAGCGGGTGGGTTTTACTGCGTATGCCGCTGATATCGGTACATATAATAGGTACTACATTAAAATAAAGAGGCGGCTCATGTGTCGATGGTACGAGCGTTCAAGCATTGACGACGAGCGCGAGGGACGGTGGCGGGTGTGAGGAAACAGTGTTGGGCTTTCGCGTTTCAGTGTGCGCGCGTCAGATACCGCGAGTGGACGTACGGTCATGCGAGAAGCGGCTGGAAGAATGGCCGAGCTCGAGTTCGAAGCGCCGCTCGCGCAAATTGAAGATGCGGACGACTGTCTATCTACAGCTGATTACCCACAGAAAACCATAAATGGTAACGACATTCGTCTAAATAACATTAATAATATGAAAAGTGAAATGATCAAAACGAAAACTGACTCCAACAAAATAAATGATAATGAAGAACCTAAGCCCGTGAAGTGTAAACAGGACAATATGCATAATGGTGAAGGAGACAATTTCACGGAAACTTTCTCCGGCTCTCTTGAAGATTTGGTGAATACTTTTGATGAGAAGATTACCAAGTGCTTCGGCAACTACGAGGAAAGCGTGGAAAAGCTAGCCCCAGTTCAGGTTCGCAGCCAAGAAGAAATCATGAATGAATGCCAGTAAGTATAAACATTTAGTACCTACACAATTAACATTTAATTAGAGCGTGTAATTACGTATTATGATATCACGTACATAATAACATGTGTATAAATTAACACAATAAAAAAGGAAATGATTAAATAACCAATAAAAGGAATACACAGGTAATTTTAGAAAATAATAAAAGTCTACCAAAGAATGAGGTGATAGAATAAGAAAATATAAACAAAAAGGGCGGGCTTTGCGCATGGCTTTTGTGGTGGAGAGATCGATCGATGTTTTGGTGGAGGGTGCGCAGGGTGTGCGTATCGGAGTTGCCGCGATGACGCATCACACCCCACACCCTTACTTTTCGTTCCCAACCCCCACTTATTACGACGACTCAACACGCAATTGTTACTAAATTAATTAGATACGCTTAATGAGAACTTGATATGTAAATGGCTGATTATTTAAAATTAGAATATTGTTCATTTAGAGTAGTCTATCTTACTTTAAGTAGTCAGATAGACTACTCTAAATGAAATGGAATAAGTTCCGAAAAGAATAAAACTCTCATGTTATAAAAATACAAATAGACACTGTAATTAGAGAATGAAACTCCATTATGTTTTAATCGCAGTTCATCAAAATATTCACAAAGAGCAACCCTGAGCATCTCATTGTATATTTTCTCATGATTATTTTATACAGATAATAGTAAAAGTCTCTCACACTTGACTATTGTGTTATAGTAGAAAATTATAAAAAAAAATGTTCTCATCTTTCCTACGTTGAACATTATGAGAAAATAACACATTATAAATATTCTATTTTTTTTCATTCTTCGTTTCCTATCAATACGCAGGTAGTGCATTAAGATTATTTTTAGTAGATACGAATTACAGAATATCTATATAATAAAATCAATCGAACAGATTATTTTTTTACTATCAACATCAGCAATCTAAATCAAATCAATGATCCTTAGAACTGAAACGAATTCGTTGAATCGTTATAACTTCTCACTCACTAGGTCGAACTTAGTAGGTTTAGTCGAATTTATATAAATTGACCATTCCGTAATGAGAAGAACCTTACACGGCATAAATGAAACACTTTCTTTATTTTTCTTTTTATAACAAAAGTTACGATTATATCTACAAGTTACAAACAATATTAGAATCTAAAGAATTGTTAGATACGTTTCACACAACCACACATTGCCATAAGTATCGTATTTAAAGAAGGGATTCAAACATATATCGGTGGTAGTATAAAATTTGGTTACAACTTAGTAGCAATTAAAGCTAGGATTTAACTAAGATTTCGAGATAAGTACCAGTAGTTAAGGCAAAAATTATTAATTCTTTATAAAAATAAAGGTAGGTAAATGATTGAAGCGATACTTTGACTTGAAAGTTACATTAATTTTACTAAGAAAATGTGATAGTGTTTTAGGATTAACGAAAGTAGAGTAAAAAACAGCAATAGTTTTCTGAGAAACTGTTGTTTTATTTGATCTTATGAGGATTCGATCTAGTCTTGCGTATTTCAAAAGATCAATCTTCTATAAATGCATCTTTTTTTTTTTAACTTGTGGAAACTCCCTCGGGCCGTCACCCCACCGGGATTTACGGCGGGGTGGTGTGTCGGAATCGGACCGACTAAAACCACACGGTGTGCTACTCTGCGCCTGACATAGGAGGAATCCGGGAACAGCTGTTATTACGACATCCAGACAATAAATGCATCTAGCCTAACCTAACTAGGGATAGTTAGGTCTAATTTGTTTTATGAACTTAATAATGATCGTTGTCAGAAGATATAAAATATATTCGATTCTAAAGTCTTAGCTAAAAAAAATACTCACTCTAGTCTAAAAAGGCCGGGCAAACATAGTTTTTTATGTTATGTCAAACTGGATCTTTTGGAATAGATCCAGATGACCTAAATGCCAGCAGGTGGGGATATTACGTTAAATTTAAATCGGAGCAATATGCCAACAATTCAAGGGGTACACCCAATTTAATATTAAGAACATTTTAAGGGATTTTTCACTTTATATTTGGCGATTATAAAGTGAAATTCTTTTAGTAGATAGTTAAATTTACTTGATATAGAGAAATCAATATACGAGTAGATTGTGATTAACGTCTAATGTGATCATTTATTTTCGAATTTTAAAATATAAAATTATCAAAGACGGGTTTAGTTTCGCCACTGATACTTAAACGGGTGGGTTTGTAAAAAAATTTTTTTTTACACCCTGCTGTATTAATCATACACATATTTATATTATATAATGTGCAAAAACGTCTTTAACGAAAACTATATTCGAAAAAAGTGGTTCGCCAACATGACAGGTGTTTGCATTGATTCCACCGTGATTCGACCACAAGTGGGCGCAGATGTCGGATCCACCTTGCGTTTGCTGCCGAAGAGCACCTTGTCAAATAGTGCGAAAAGAAACGACATATGGCGTGTTAATGCAAAATGTTGAGCGGCTTATGATTAATATATTACTACTACTACCCATTACACACTACAAGTAATATTAGAAAAACGTATATTAGCTTGCATTACGTCTGGTATCGGATGTATAACTTACTCGAGGCTAAATAACAACTCAACGGATGCTACATACCGCCGTTGTGCTAAATTTTAGCATCATCAACAAAATTAACGAACAGGATCGTTTCACGTGTTTGAGCTTATTACTGTTTACAACTGACTAATATTTTTTTCATATTTATTATAAAATTATGTTAAATTAAGCAATCAGACTAATAAAACATTAATTTAGAAATACTTTCATAATCGTTCATTGCTACGCTTGTTAGTTTCGCTGCCAGTAGGAGAGCTTCATCACAATCGACTGTCTTCTTTTCTTTCTTTCGTATAAATTGTTTGCGGCAATATTCTAAAACTATTCATTTATTTTATATAAATATTTTCAATTGTTCATTAGTTTATATTTCTATTATTCAAATAACTTTATTTAATAATCAGTACCACACTTAGCAAAAATCCTAATTGTAGAAATCACTTAAAACTAATAAGACAAGTATGTCTACTTATTATTCATGAATGACATCAAAAACATTTGCATCGACAGTGGCACACGACTCACGTCCGTCTAACGCACGTCGCGTGTCTCTTTATAGCCTTAGTTTTGAATACTAAATAAGTATAAGGTATTAACACCGATTATGTTCATAAATCTATCTGACCTATAATCCTGAATGTAAGTCGAAATAATTTATACTGTAGAACGTAGAATTCCTTTTGAAATCGGTTAAAAAGTGATTAAGTTGTACCCTTTGGCTCAAAAATATACCAAGGGACAATCAAACAGTGGCTATGCCATAATGTGTATATCGAGCTTGACTTCTAAACGACAGATGATGATTCTCAGTAAAACGTATTGTAGCATTCATATATAAATATATTTCCTTAAAATATATTACAAATTGCCCAGTTTATAAATATATTAATAACTGTGACCTTGCTACACGCACTGTTGAAACGAAATATGTTTCAAAACTGTAGAAACATTGCAGATTAATCATTATTTTTATTAGACTTTATTAACTTCTAAGCTATGAGTTGGCGTGTCTATATAAATCGTAAACGTGGTCAATTGTACCGGCCTTCCTATAACCAGCTTTCTAATATTAAAAACTAATATGCACGATATTATCACATAATGTTTTAATCGTATTATCACCGTCGCTGACCAGCAGCTATATTATTTATATTAATTAAGCAAAAACACTACTTGAAGTTTAGTTAAGTGAAGTCATTACAGAAAAGAAATTCTAGTATTAATTAAAGTGTAAACAAGGCTAAGAGCTGGTAAAATTTGGTATTGAGTAGGTTCAAATGTTATGATTAATATATTAATATTAAAAAAGTCTACATGGCCTATTAAGTAGTTATCAATCACACTTGCCATCTGGTATTATTTTTAATTCCAATTGTAACTTTTGATAGATACCACAGATGTGATAGGTGCACCTAACAAAAGTTAGTTTAGTTAAAAAATAATTATTGAAAAAAAATCATATCAGTTCACATAATAAGATCTCAAAACAAAAAACCTGAATAAATAGTGATTTTATTTGTATAAGTATAAATATCAAGTAGATTACTTGTTTTCTAAAACAATGAATTTTAGTTTCGGTAATAACTCCTTTTTTCGGTTAATGTTTATTTTTTGTTTGAACAAAATAAAAGGAAGCAAGTCAGACTAAGTTCCTACTTAGAATGTTTAACAAAATATATTTAGAAAATATATTTCGCTAGATTTTCACACCAAAATAAACAGTTAAAAACATTTAAGAGCGAAATTATGTTTATTGTACAAACAAAAGCCTAATTATAACCGGCGATTGTACCGGATTTATACTACAATAGCACATCAGACTGTGAGTAGCTAATTTAATCAAATATAGGATTATTTCCATTGCGTATTAAAGAACCCATACATTTGAACTCAATTGCAATTGGAATGTTACGGATCACTTTAGCTCCTGCACCGTCATCTAGTCTAGTTCTTCTCTTAAAAACTCTTAATTCACTGCCTTAAATGCAATTATTTACTTTAACGCTCCCTCGTTTCATTTTTATCCGCTCTTCGTAGGAGGAAATGTGGCCCAGATCTTTCTGTGAATACATTCAATTATCATACTGTCTGACTTCTGCAACCCGCTTGTTATTTATTTGCATATCTCAATATTGACAAAACACGGCGTACAAATATCTAAGTATCGTGTTTTCAGTGCCTAAATTACAAATAAGATTTTTATATTTGTTTCAAGTAAGGTTTCTTGGCGACTGCTTGTTGGTATAAGATGTAAATGATAATATCATTACAATGTCGTGTCGCTATGGCTCTTACATATAGGTTTTAGGCTAACTACCTGGGGTAGTTGTTATTGTTAGCCGGTTATCACTCCTTACTTGAACGGTCATGTTAAAAACTTACAGCAAGTTTTAGTAAATACTATTTTTTTATGATCCAAAACTTAAAATACATATGAATATAGTAAGTTGACATACATTAATAACCTAAAATATTTCATCATCTCATTGGAAAACTACCTTGTAGAACAAAAAAACAACATATAGATAAACATAAAAGAAAAGGGGCGAGGGTCAATAAAGTGTGACATTTTGACACAAGAGGATGAGAGCATCATAAGCATTGCGACGTTACATGTCTAAATCTAAAATATAAACAATAAATAATAAACATGAATTTTTTTTAGCTTTAAATGAAAAAAAAAACGGCAATGTTGACGTAAAATAGCAAAACTTTTTACTCAAATTACGGATGATCCCGCTTATATACAAACTACATATACGCAAAATGTATGAATATCGTTAGCATTATGAAAAAATGAAGATAATATTTAGCTAACTGATAAGACAAGGCTACTGAAAAAAAGCATGACAAATTTTAAGTCCCACTTTCTTGTACAATATTTTTATACGTTACTTATCATCTATGAAATGTGATGGTGTAACTTGAATTCTCGATAGACAGGTTCTTTAATATGTAAATATTAAATTCTGTTAGTAACGCTTACAATCTTCAATGGAATATTGTTATTAGAAAGGTAGTTTTAATGATTAACACTTCTCGTATTCTAAAAATTTGAATAGATACTTCCATAAAACGTAAGTTTTATCATAGTCGATATTTTCTCAAGAGTGGTATTGGAACTAAGTTTATTATTATCTTTTATTTTATGCCTTTTTTTAAATTTTAATGTCAGAATGGCGCCATACACTGATTTTATCATTAATAGACTCAAAAACCATCTTAGTCGGGCAATCTCAGTGTGATTTCGTAAGAATTTAAAAGTTGTTTTTGTTATTAGTCCGAATAAAGCACACGTGGTATACTCACCATTAATCACTAAGCCAACAAACTAGTTAAGAAACCCGTGTGTACCGCGTGTGAAGACAAATGATTTTTTGTTACAGAATAACATAAGACATTAATTGTTTTAAGTCTTTGACACTTTCATGGTTGGTTTAATCTGATCTAAAAAATCTACATTAATTTACCGATTTCAGTCTCAAATTTTATTGCTATCGTTATAAAACGAATTTATTGCTCTATTCTACTTCTAGCCATGCTACTGAGCTACTTTCAATAGTTTTAATGATATATTTTAAGGCTTTCTAAAATCTTTGTTTTCTTTTCATTTATAAGACGTGTCTATTCGATGTGTAACTGAACTAAAGATGAGTTACGTCTTGAAAGCATATGTTCTTGTCAATTTTGCGTCATAATTTGATCTGACGTCAAAAAACTAAACCGTGCCATCTGTGTACAAGAAAAACATTCAAACTTGATATGGTATAAACTAAAACTAACAAGTTGACCCTTAAAACTTAGTAGCATATGTTAAAACTTTATATCACAGTAAATTTGTCGAAATTTACATGTTATCTTTGTTTAAGAAACAAGCATACAGTAAGCAGCTGACCCTTGAATAAGCGATTAATACATCCGATATACAATATTATATATTCTCTACTAATCAACAAAATCCAATTTTAATTGTTGACTAATGGGGATAGTTTAAACCTATGCATAATCCAGAGACTACTAACCACAAAGTACAACAGATCTAAAACTGTCTAACCACAAGTTTTTGTACAAATAGAAAACGTCCCTTCTTGGCTAATTACAGTTTTCTATCTTCTGCAAAACAATGCTGCTCGTTATATTTTTAAACGCCACAATACACAAAAATGTCAGTAACAATGGCTTCATTAACAGTTGTATATGGCCACAAAAACGGCAGGCGTAGTCTGCACTAATTACATGGTTGAGTAAACTTGGTGAGATGGCCATGGCTTTCAGCGTAGTGATTTTCAATACATTTCCGTAGTAACTACTTGATAATGAATGGGTATACTCAATGCAAATACAATTGATTCATTTGATCAGTAGGACAGGACTAAGTAGGCTGAAGCTAGACCGGCAAACTTTAAGGGGCTACAGGTTTGACCAATTACTTTTTATCCAACAAAAATATGCCCTTTCCGGGAAAGAAACCGACTACTAAGTTTACCAAATACTCCATCCTCTCTATATAAAAAAATACTAAATGTTTTGTTATATATTTTGTGAATATGAATTTTCAAAATATTGCAACTGCGTTTTAATATTACAATTTAATTTAAGAATTTTGGCTCTTAATTAATTCGTTACTACATTTTTTTTCCGCGTACCTAAATGTTATTATGCCCAATCACACAATCAATACGTGCCACACCACTTATATACTGTATACTTTCAACTTGAACACGTGAAGGGTGTAAATCACACTACGGCGGTATTTCAAGGGGGCGGCAAAACAGATATAATCTACTTAATTTGTACATTTATGATTGCATAATTTTAATAGGACATAATAATGACACCTATCGATCAGTGTACGGTAATACTGCAAATTTTATGTATAACTTAAAACACCCTAGATGGGCGTGTCTTCACGTTCCACAATTTCCTAGACTGTAATCTAAAAAAAGTCTAGCTAGGCAATAATAATTTTAGTATCGGAGAATCATGGGGCGGCTTAATCTATAAATGCCCTTATTACGGCACTAATACCCGTTACGAGGAATTGGCTTAGGGATACTTTCTACGGCTGATCCACAACGAGCCAATGCTTGAGCGCGACCACTGTGATATGTGAAGTATAGATACGGCGCTGGCGCAGAATTCGTGGTGTAAGTGCTGCAGAAACTTTACTCGTGGCGGCCATCGGAGTGGTAATTCTCTCGCTCTATATCATGATACGGCCATGGTACGGCACGTGAAACTCCTGCGAGCAAGTTACTCTCGCCAAAGTGAGGGCAGAGTGGGACCGAGAGAGGTTTAAAGTTTTCCGAGTTTACCAGGCTCCGCAAGCCGCTCAGGCGCTGCAGACAAATAGTTGCTTACAGGAACCACTTATGTTTTGTATAAAGAGGCGGTAGAAGGATCATCAATAAGTTGTACAATAATTAAAGATGGGATTGTACTTGGAATCAGACCCCAAGTGCAAGTAATGATATAGCGCAACAACGATGCATTATTCAATAACAATATCGCATGGATGATTATCGTGAGGTACGGTTTCTATAAAAATAATTTGTGTGATTTCTCTAAAAAGGAGAAAATACATGCTGACCATCATCGTTTCTCTCCATAAAAAAAAGGAAAATAATGGAGTATAATTGGCTGGCTCATTCTAAAAGTAAAAGATCTGTATATTTCAAACCCTGTTTGGTACACGATCTATTGAAATATGTAATTGAATCAGACATTGAGTTCTTAGTTAGAGATCGAAAGATTTTATAACTCAAAATATATAGAGCACTGAGTAACTCAGTATGAAAACTCTGAGTATCATAAAACTAAAATTCGAACTAGCACAGAAGTTAAACTGATGTCCACCTCTACAATTTCATCATTATCATCGTTTCAGTAGAAACACGTCCACTGCTGACCATAGGCCTCTCCAAAGGCTCTCCACAATAACTGGTAATAGTAAATAATGATGAATAAATTACTTATATGAGAAATGCACCACTTGCGGTGGCAGTAGTAAAATGTAGTGTTCAAGAGCTGTTAGTGGAATTTAATGTAAGACGACTTACCGTGATTTCTGAGACACGGAGGGAAGAATGGTCACCCTTCCAAAGCTAACAATGCCTAACTTTGAAACGTGTTAACCTACTCACTTAAGACTTAGCCATGAGCGCCTAATTTTGATCATTCTTTGACATTAATAGTAACTTCTGCATCATGTACTAAATTGTCACCATTTCGCTACAGAATATTTTCGTTTTCTTTGTAAGTTTAACACAACGCTGATAAAAATGAGTGAAATAATAAAAAATTCAAATTCTTAAGAAAGTAAATCTGATACATTTGTCGATTAGAGTAGATTCGTGTAAACGTTTAAAAGATTGAAATTATTCGATGATGATTGTTCTGAAAAGCAAACATACCGAACAGATATAGACCGGGAAAAAGATAAATGAAAAGAAAAAAAGTTATGGAAACGGTCGATGGACCGGTCGGCTGATTTAAGATTAATATATGTATGTAATGTAAACTTCTCGATTTTACGATAAGTATGTTTTCATTTTTAACCTAAATGAGAGAATTGTTATTATTGATTCTGGCGCAAAAAAACTATTTATCGGCAAAAAAGTATCCTTATGATTTAAAAACTTACTAACTTTGTAGGCCATTTTTCATTTGGAAGAATTTCTTTAAAACCAGATTCCAAATTATCAAAAAACATATCCTTGTTTCTGTGAAAACAGTATTTGGAAAACATTAATCCATACTTGAATATTACACTTAACATGACTCTAGGTACACTAGCAACAAATTCTTCGGGTAAAAAATTTTCATAGTGATTTCATTGTCATCATAAAAGTGATTGTTAGTTCTAATTTTAGGGAAATGATATTATTTATGTGGGATTTGATCTGTAAGTGCAATGAAAAAAATTTAAAACATTCATCGCTTGTACATTATTTTGTGTAAACTGTGTTCATATTTTCTACGTAGTTTTGAAGCACACCTTAACCCACCTCATAGACGAGCACAGAGATAGGTGTGCTCGAAAAATATATCGTAGGTAAACTTTACTAATTAGTGAGTTGTAATAATCTGGGAACTAGTACAACTATCCCTTAGTTCATAATCATATTAATAAGAGGGACAAGTTGATGTAAAGAGCACGAACTTGAAGTTGATGGATAACGATAAAATAATTAAAATGTTTGTTAAATAAGGTATTGAATTGCAGAGGCTCGATGGGACGGTAAATATTGAATAGCCAGTAAATAGGTACGTATATTAAATACGCCGCTGCATTTCACGGAACGTTGTTGATGAGTCTATTGCCTCAACTTGTGTACGTCAACTGTACCTCATCAATTATTATTTAAAAACAGTTTAAATGTATATATATTTATCGGCATACGTTGTAATGGACTCAACAAGGTTCTGCTCTTAACAAAAATTTCTATACAAAGTGTAGTAGCCAAAATTATCTTTTTATATATTTAGGAACAGTTGTGACGGTTATCAAGTATTAATTTTAACTTCCAATTTATACGTGTTTCCTATAACAGCTTTTGACATACAGATAGCCATGATACGTGGCAATATTTTCTTCTTTTAGAATATAGAGCTTGATATGAGAAATGGGCAAAATTTAGCTTTATTTAGTTGAGATAGAAATGGCTGTTTAATATGTAAATTAGTTATTGTGTAACATGCTTATGACGTAACAGTTGCCAACAATTCACTCGTCTTTTTGGAAATAACATGTAATAAACTACATTGTAATTATGAGTGAGACCCGAGGCAAGTTGTATGACGCATCTCGGGCCATATGTCGCGGTTTCCTTGAATTCGCCAACGCAGTGCACCTCACAATATGGCAGATTCATGTGGATTCAATCGCTGCTCGTCTATTTATATCATTGATATAATTAACTTCACTCTAACGGAGAACTGAGACAATTATTTGTTATCCTTTTTTCCGTACTTTCCCGCCTAAATCCACATAATATTAAAGTCTACAGAAAAGAAATAGAAAGGTATTCTTGATCTTATCAACATTATTCTTATTAACAACAGGCCTGTTGCCTACTAATGTAATGATGTTTATGGACTTATTCTAATCTTGACTATTCTTCTGCCTATTTTGTATCAGTTTAGTTTAAGTTGAACGAATAAACGTCACCATATCATTGGTTCCCCATGACATAGTCGTCATAGTAACTAATTTTAAACCCATCAAGTACTATACTACTAATGATATTAATTACTCGATACCAAAATTACCATAACCTTTTTGTGCTACAAAAATTATTTGTACTAACAAATTGTATTTTGATAAATGCTTATAATTTTTTTTTCCTGTGTTGTAAGTTACTTATTCAGCTAACTGTCAAATTGACTGCATTGCGTGCGATCTATAAGTTTCTCTGTAAGTATGTATGTGTACTTATATGTATAAAATTGAAAAATTTGACACGCATAATTATAATACTTAGTGGCATATTTCTTAGAGACATTACATATTCGCTGCAACTCTATACTAATTTTACAAAACGTCCACAATGGTCGGCGGTGTTCATTTCAATACGCCGACCTTCCATCAATTTAAAATAGATTTATACTCTACTGTTTGCTTATAGTCACGCGACCCACGCCGATGTTTTGAGGTGATCATAAATTATGTATAGTACGAATATCTTCTTTGGAGATATAGCGAACTCGGTCAGTGTTCACTTTAGTTTGAACATGTCTAAACACCTTATATATCACGCAAGAAATTCTGGCAACTCCACTTACAGAGATCACTCAACTTTACAAATGCAAGTAGCATTGCGTTGGTTCTGATATCTTCAGTATTAAATCAGTACTTCTTTAATACTCAAGGTTCAATTTCCATTGAATATTCCTTCATTTATCAAATACTTTCTGTTTAGTTTAAGGACCGATATATAGCTAAAATATAATTTTGTAGCATTCGTTTTCTTATTTATTATCATAGAACATTAATTATTTCACCACACGGTAATTTTTGCACATTTTCCATCAGTTCTTACGTTTCTGCGGGTTCTTGGCCACGGTTACGTAGTAATACTGTTAGTGACTTTTGTTTTAGTTGACACAGTAACAACAATTTAGTCTCAATTGTCATCTTATTGTAATGTTAATACAAAAAAGCAGTAGTCATCTAGTGGCTCAACTGATTCTAATAACCGCCGCTCGAATAAGACAATACTAGATACAGGGGTACGAATAAATCTTTATTATACTTTAATTATATTATACTATTTATAACAGCAATAGTGAGGATGGATTGATGTTTGGTCAACTATACTAAAGCGACTGAACGGATCTGAGTCACAGCAGCATAAAGAATAATTTATAGTCTGAGCATACAAGCTATGTTCTATACGGCAATAATAGGTTTAAAAAATGCACATTAATACAAGTGAAATCGCGGATCAAAACTGTTACAAATAAAAAATGTGCCTAAATAGGCTGTCGTGAATAGCTATGCATGCGTTAAATGAACATGATAAAGTTTAAATTCAGTTTCTTACAGGAACCTTGGCATTGACTAAGTATGTTATGTCGTTGAGATGTTTCTGCTAAACATAAGTGATTTTATTTTATGACTTTTATATAATATAGTATATAATTCTCTATTTTTATTTAAAGCTCTAATAAATTAGACAAAATATAATTTATTACACATAAGGTTGATGTTTGTATCAGAATTAGTTAAAATTTAATTACTGAAATACTAAATCAGAATTAACAATCTGCATGATTCTTATTTATACGGTACTTGGATTTGAAAATTCCCATGGCACAGTAGAATTCTGTTTTAAGTAGAACTACCCAACTGTAAAACGTACAAAGAAGTCCGTATCCATTTACTTCTGAATAGCTTTAAGGGTAAAGTCTTTAGAGAACTCATATATTTAGATCAAGTATGAGATAATTTTCAAAGCAACGAAAAATAACACCAACTACTGGTATGGATTATAGCTACTCTAAAGATATAATTTTGTTTACAGATATATGGGCAACTCCACAAATCAACTAACAGTCGTTTTAATAATATATTGCTATGTCAAGGTATTTCTAAACAACTCTGACTGTTCCTCGTATTAAACCATAAAATTTGTTTACACGGGAGCTTCACTGTATTTTTTAAGTTGTAATTTCAATGTGTTGGTTCTTTCCATTGCGGTGTATTACTTCACACCGCTGAGTGTTGTTTATAAATACAGCCCTCGCTTTAAGATTATTTTTGCGAGATTCACGTCATCCGGTCTGGATTGTTTGTATGACTTCGTGTATGACTAAAATTGTAACTCGGTACCAGTCATACCAATGAGTAATCACTAATTATTTAAGTGAATTAGTAGCATTTAGTTCCTGGCAGAAATAGAAAATATTTACTTAAATTACTCTTGTAATTTGAATTCGGGGACGATCAACTTTTAATAAGCTCAATTAAAAAGATTATGACCAGACATAGACAGGTAAGCATATGTGCATACACAACCTGACAGAATCAAACACTTTTTATGACCTATCGTGTCATTCGTTCCTCTTGACTCTTCCCTATCCAACTTCCTTCTCTTAAGAATCAATTTAAACGCATGCTCCAAACAAAGATGCGTGCCACATAAAGCTTCATCATAATCTTCAAAGAAGCAATTTATGGCCGTAGTGTAACATTCACAACTCCTTGTAGGGTTCTAAGGTACAATTTGAGACGCATATCAAAGTTATGTATCGCAACATGCCGCTTCATCCTCAGAACGTATGAGCGGTCACGCATAAGTATCCATCCTTTTCCCTCATGTTAACCAAACTACTTGAAACTTCGTCTCCTCGTATAACTATCAAAGATAATACCGATTTTGAACCCAGCTGCGTAATCTATCATACATAAAAGAGCTTTGTGTAGCTGAGCGTAAGTCAGTGTCACATATATATATGGCTTAAATGTAATATGTGCAGATTTCGCTTTACGACTCTGTGTAAAACAAAACCACAGTTTGACATAGCAACTTGCTCCTTGTACTAAAACTGACCACGCTAATCGTGTCTGGCCTAAAATAGTATGGAATTTTCGCTCGATGTGGATAATACCAATGTCATTACGTAGATTCTATTTTTAATTGATGATAACAAACGAATGTAGAAGTTATCGCAGCTGTTTTTGACCCTTGAATGTAAGCGGTGTTTAATATTTTCCATAATGTGATGTGATACACATACATAATATATAACATACTAATTATTTAATTATACATCTTTAAAGTTAATGTAAATCTTATATACAATAATATATATACCCTAGGCTCTAAAACAAGAGGTAATAGGTATAATCCCATCAATCGAACTAGCAATTAAATAATCCTAACTGGAGTGCACAATCTTACCGAAGACGGAGTATGTGTTAATCCGTTTCAATGAATTTTCCAGGGCGCGGTTCAGCCAAAATATCGACCAAATAGAATGTATTATATACCTAGTCTTGCCATAAATATTGTAATAAAGAAAAAAGAAAATTGTTAACTGCAAATAACATTTATTACTTTTACAGTGTGTCAGTTTAATACATAAATATAAAACAATTAAAAATATAAAAAGCTTATTCGAAGTGGTCTCCATTGGCTGCAATACAGTCCTTTAAACGATGAGGCCAGTTATCAATAGAAGCACGCACTCTTTCCATGGGAAAATTCTTCACTGCCAATCGTATAGATTGTTTTAGGGACTCCAAATTATCATGGCGTTTAGAGCAAGCTGTACTCTCTAAAACTGACCACAAATCATAATCCAGCGGATTAAGATCGGGACTAGACGACGGCCAGTCTTCAGCTCTGATGAAGTCCGAAACGTTCGATTCCAACCAAGACTGCGTGGACCGAGCTTTATGACCCGGCGCCGAGTCTTGCTGGAAGGACCATACTTGGTTATTGAACATGGTGATGTTAAGGGGCTTAACTACCTTCTCAAGAATGGTATCTTGATACACTTGTGCCGATGTTTTGATACCTTTTTCACAAAAATATGGCTCAGTCACTCCTTCATAGCTAACACCCCACCAAACCATCACTGAAGTCGGATAATGTCCACGTTGCACTCTGTCGACTAATTGGGAAGCTTCCTTAGAGCTTTGAGCATAAATACGGTCATTTTGTTTGTTAAAATGTTGCTCAATTGTAAAAATTTTCTCATCCGTAAACAAAATTTTTCTGTGACCTCCCTTTGCGTACCGCTTCAGTAGTTGTTTCGATTTTACCACCCTATTCTTCTTTAAATTATCAGTTAAGAAATGGCCAGTGCGTCTCTTATAGGCTGCAAGTCCTAAGTCATCTTTTAAAATACGCGACATGGTTCTAGGTGCTATCTTCATTTCCCGAGATAAAATCTTTTGCTTTCGGACAGGATTTCTTCGAATTCTTTCCCTTACTGCTTTGACCACCTTTTTCGTACGAACACTACGTGGACGGCCAGATCTTTTTCTGTCACAAACAGAGGAGGTCTCATTGTACCTATTAATAGCCCGGTACACAAACATTTTACTAATACCAAGTGTATGGAGAGTTTTAAAAATTGCATTTGGCTCCATACCTACTTTGTGTAATGCTATCACCGCGATTCGGTTCTCTTTATCACCCCACACCATTTTAATATCGCAAAATATTTTACAATGTATTGGCGCCAAAATGAGAAAACACAATGAACAATCGTATAAAAATGACAGATTCGAAATTCAAATGTAATATTTTTTTATAATTAAGTGTAACAGTATTTATGGCCAGACTAAGTATATTACGTCGTATATACACAATTCGAAAAACACCTAGGAAGAACGAAGATATTTTTATACTTAGAACGTGCTAGTGGTTGACGCCCTGGAACAAATTAAGGGCAATATTTTTCACAAAGGTTCAGATTTAGAGTTAGCTGTCTTAGGAGCTAAAGAAAGTCAGGTCGAGTCGATCGAACTGGATTGTACATTCTCCGACGTCGGACGCCGACCGGTTTGACCGGCGCGAATCCTGGCGCTAACACCACTCGTGTACCAAGTATTAAATGTAAGAAATCAAGATATAACAGTTAATACACCTACATACACTGGAAATTATATTTCTCTTACAAAATATCATATCAACACTTGCGATATTGTTGGAAA
The DNA here is from genome assembly GCA_949316085.1 of Hypercompe scribonia. Lineage (NCBI taxonomy): Eukaryota > Metazoa > Arthropoda > Insecta > Lepidoptera > Erebidae > Hypercompe > Hypercompe scribonia. The sequence goes on along the minus strand of OX438981.1, from coordinate 7,155,960 downwards.
CAGTACACAATATTTATGTAACACCATCGATTAGGTCAGGTATACATATTTATTTAAACAACACGTGTAAATGTACAATAAAAGTTTTTAAAAATGAGTGAACATGGCGTAATATAAGTCATCTGAAAGAAAAATTGCCAACCAGATGTCGTAATTTCTTTCCGTCGTATCCACGTTTGCGAAGTGTGTGACTTCTATCAAAAACAGAATCATTTTCTTACATAACTACATATTTCTGGTTTGAAATTGTTGTTTAATATAGTGGAGCGGTTAACTCTTCGTACTCCTCGCTAATGGCTAATTTATAGCAATAAGTAATTATTCTTTGATTGGTGATAGTATCGCTTTCGTAACCAATACAACATTACTTCGCGTTTGATTGTGTAGTCGATGAATTGCCCTACGGGGATCAGGCAGTATTGTTAATAGAACGTATAAGAATTGCGTCATCTGTGAGGAATATAAATAATAAATCTCATTGAGTAGATATGGGTAGTAACAACGAAGCACTGCTGTGAGCCTACCAACCATCACGTGCGTAGTTGAAGCCTCTAATGTGCTAGTCTGTCGTTACAAGTACTGAATTACTCTGGCACGGTTGTGCTATACATATTTATTAAACAAGTTAATAGATTGATTTCTGGAACAATTGATTCTATTCTATCGGCCATCAAAGTGTTGGATTAACTTACATGAATGACTACTATAGAGTCAACACTAAAATAAAATTTTATTGTAAATGTAACCTGCGCACCATTCAAATAAAGCTTTTGAGCTGATGAGCACCTTTTACTTAACAAAAAGTAACAATACATAATTGATCTGATCATTGGTTTGGAAACGCTATTTATTTTGTAATCATAAATTTCTACAATTTTTATGTAAATGTGAAAAAAAATTAATTTTCATTAATTTTATGTGTATTAGTTAAATACATTGTTAAGTAATGGCATGCTTGTTCTATTTTTTATAGTATGTATGTGCCGCAAGAATTTATTTAGAGAGAAAAAGACCCGTATTAGCATCTTGACGTATATTGGTTTTTATGTTCTTTTCTAACACTTTTTCTTCGTAGGGGTATTGAGACGTGAACTCAATTTCCTACACAATAGAAAGGTCTATTAATTTGGCCTTTTGTTTTCCCTTAAGCTTTGTCTGATAATAAACAGTTGTGTCTAACCCTTTTACTTCCTTTTTTCCTTTTGAATACAGAACGGAATTAATAAACATTACATTTATTATTTTGCTATTACCTTTAGCTTTCTTTGTGAAATTTATAAATGTTTTTTTTTCACAAATAATAGATAAAATCTGAATATGCTGAAAACGTACGCAGTTTTAAAGCTTTTATTTCTATGTAGTCATTTTCTTACTGCACCACACTTGTACTATTTTAATGTAAGGATGGTCTATTTCTGTCAATCAGGATTTAATTCTAATTATGGTTATTGCAACCAGTTTTTGTAAATCATCTCTTATCCACATTGATAAGATTAAATAGTAAAGTATATTGTTGCTAGAAACTAAATCTATCTAAACTAAATACGCAATCATGAAAACCACTCAAACGTGCTAAAACTAACAAAGAATTTCACTAGTATATAATGTATAAGTATTTAGTTAAAGCAATAACACATTATTCTAGTTCATATTTTTCACAATATACACATACGAGTACATAACACAGAAATAAACGATCATCGTTTAAAGATAATAAATTGTTCCTTGCGTTTTATTTGCACTGCACTGCAGAAATTACGGCTAAAATTAGATAAATAAATGTAATCGAGGTCAATATTCGATATGTGCTAACGATAAAAACAGTACTTCTAGCTGCATTTCCTTTGTTCACAAAATGATAACAACATTTCTGTTTAAAATTTAAATGATTAAATCTGAACTAATAACACTACTAGTGCACTAATAATTTAAGGAGGTGGAATGGATACCTACATCTAAGAAGACTTTGGATTACAAATTTAGCTTTAATAATTGTTTTTTTATGGACGTACAACATGCATGTTACTTTATTGTATATTATATTTTTTAGGTAATGTTATATAAGAATGGTGGACTATTGAAGGCTGTTGATGATAATGTATTAATAATCTCATACACGGCCTTCTGATCCTAAATAAGGCGGTCTGGGCTATGGAAATCATACTGCCCTTTTTTTAAAGAAATTGAATTATCCTGTATCACGGGAAACTTTATAAACATTCTTTGAAACAGACACAAAGAACATCCAGACTCAGAACAACCGACCGTGCTCATCACACAATTATTGATCCTGGGCGGGAATCGAACGAACGACCTCTAGCTTAGTAGTCAGGATCACTAACTACTAGACCAACAGGCCCCTAAAATATATATAAAACGATGGACATTGACATAAAAATCAACAGATAGGTATTTTTTTATAGTAATAGTTATTTGCTTTAAATTTTCATGAATAAGTGGGCAGTTGTAAACAAACATTGTTTAGCATAGTATGCCTATGAATAACACAAACCAAAGAAAGGAACTACGGTAGTCTGAAGCATGTCAGGTAAAGTAAACAAGCAATTTGTTTTTAAATGTTTATAGATACAATTTCAAAATATTCTAATGAATAACAAATATAAAGCGCGTCAAGGGCGGTACTTGTACATACGATATTGTGTTCCTGCACGCACAGATAAAAAAGCGTTAGTCATAAAAACATTGTACTGGTGAACGATTGATGTTCAATCGTCTTGAAGCAAGTTTAAATTTCAATCAATTTACTATTGCGGATACATATTCCACCTGAAAACGTACCAAATGGTGATTTTGTAAAATTTGAGTAACATATCTATCGACCAAAAAATATATTGTAATGCTTTTTCCGGTACTAGAGCTTTCCTAATTTTAACAATAAACAACTTGGTCATAGCGTTGTGAGTTACGAGATTACAGATATTTTTATTCTCTTTTAGTCACTTTAACTAATGTAACTAAAATTCAATCCTGAAAGGGATCATTTTGTACTAATTAATTATTCAAATGTTACTCTGAGTCTAAACAAACGTACGAGTACATTTATCTTTGTGGTTCCTCCATAAGTATTCTGCTGGTGTGTAAATAAAACGAGTAGTTTGATAGATATTGCAAATATATACAGGTTTATCGCATGTGTGATCTGTAAAAAAATCACAATCCTTCTAACATTTAAATCGCAGATTGACGAATAGCAATCCCTTAAAACTTTTTCAAGGAATCCACAAAATGTTTATACGGTATATCAATCTGTAATTTATTATATTTAAACAATAAAGAACCATAGACAGTTAGTAGTAATTACAACGACAATAAAGTTTTCAGTACCCCGTTAACGACCGCTATTTTAGTTTACATACTGTCCTTCAGAAACATTGACCTTATTTCCTTGCCTTAGCTAGAAATATAAATTATTTACATAAACTGGCTTTTAATTTCTCTATTTAACAATAGAATAGTTTTCTATTGTTTTTAGAATAGTTAAAGAAAAGACAAAAGAATCAGTAATTATATAAATACTGAAGAAAATAAACATGGATCGTATGAAGCAGTTATTCGGTAACACTGCATTTTACGATTTAGCTAAGTGTAACAAATGACAAAAATAAGTGAGATAGATACTACACGTTTCATAAAATGTTGTTTTTATTTGAGTAAGTTATGACAACTTACGATTTATTGAAATGAAGAGTAAATGTATTTATTTTTTATTTGTTTGAATTTTCACAAATATTATTTTGTTGACCATATCAATCAAAATATTAAGGCAAACTTTCTTGTCTTTGTTTAGAGTTTACACTTGAATCTGTATTAAACGCTTGAATGAATTAACAAAATTATAATTTGATTGTAGTACGTATTCGTATACAATCGTAGTGAATATTCTATTGTGTTTAGCATAAAATACGAGTACACTATTGACAGGTACTGTCGAATTACATTATAAGATAAGTAAGATTACCATAATGGTTGATATTTTTCTCTTTGTACATGTCAAGTCTCTGGTCTCGTGTCGTATCGTCATATTCGAATTTTGCATTTTATGAGTGTTTCATGATGAAACATCAAATTATCCATACATTGGCTGTATTCATATTACCAGGGGGCGTCGCGTTGGAGACCTACTTTACTTACGTAAATAAGGATACTTACGTAACCAGGGTTTGTCCTTCGCCGTAGATAAGAGCAAGGCAAATAATAACGTTCAAGCGTATAAAGAAAATATTGATAGATGAATACAAGGTGGGCTAAAACCAATGAAATAAAAGGGGTTAAATACGTCGTGAATGTCACGCATTTACGTGTGTGTATAGAGTGGGTTGGGCTATTGAATTTGTCGCATTTTGAGGGTGGATTGACCGAATTCCTATTGGGTTTATTTCTTTTTAACTACCCTACTCTATGAACGACTTATGTTGCTCTCGATGTTATTAGTTCTTCTAAATTAAATGGGACTTCTTTAGGAGAGAAGCAAATAAAATGGACATTTTTCATTTATGTGGTAAATATTTACATAACATCCGCTGTAAACTTTAAAATAACCATTTGACCTACAGAGCCATCGTTAAGTTTAATCTAGCATTGATTTGAAACCCACATGTTTACCGACCTTGCGTTGTTAAGGTGTAATATTTGAACGTTAAAAATTCATCTAACTACATGTCTGAGTGCATTCTTAACAATATTGGTGTATCTATTTAACGCTTTACGGAATTTACTTTAGGACTGGCTATGTTTACATTTGAAATAACTCAGAAAAAGTGCACCTACGTGTATAACAAAAGAAGATTTGAAAATAAGAAACCATTCAATATATATACATATATCAATGTGTAAAATCAGCAATTTCCAGTTGAAATGAATAGAAAACGTATATTCGTGATATTATATTCTGATCTATCCAATTCAAATATACGAGTACTTTACCGACTTGTCGAATAAAAGTCGTCGATATTCTTACTCAGCATAGTTAAACTAGCCGACGATGGTAGGTATATGTGGTCGGCTTCGCTAACACCAAAGGCCATATGCTAATGCGTTACTCTTGTCTCTTTAAATGGACAACTTGTTGTACCCACACAAACAGCACCCGTCATACGTACACTTTTACTTTCGAAATATATACATGTATACGCGTTTGTAAAACTTATGAACTATTAGAAAAGAACCTCCCAAAGTTCTTTTATTGAATGCAACTATTTAAAAGCTCAAAAAAAACTTAAAGCTCTTAACGAAGGGTTTTAATTGTTTGACAATCTAGTTAGTTTTAACCTGCATTCTTCAACACTTGATAAGAAAGAAGGAAGGAAAATTGTGAAAAAGAGTGAGACGTAATAAATGTAAATAAGTTAAGTTGAAATAAGACAGTGTCAGAATGTACTACATAGACACCTATTAATGAAAAAGACCATCTAAACCTCATTATCGACTTCCTCTAAAATTTAAGCTATAGAAGGAACAATAGCTCAAAGTTTGAAACTAATTAATTTTTTTTTTTCAATTGTTATAAATAAAAATAACTCGTCACACAAGCCTACTTCAACAACCGATAAATAGCTAGGCTGGTTTTTATTAACAGGTAAATATATAATTCAATCCACAAAAAACAAACAGAATTTGCAAAGCCATTTAGAATCAATCAATATTTTGAAATTTTTAGGATCTCAAACGGTCATTAAACAGATATGACCTAAAATTTGTAGAAGTACCAAACCGTGTCATGAGGTTTTTATTTATTTGTGTGTAATTACGTATATAATTTTCTTGTTACTTATACTTTAATACTTGGGAAATTTAAAATACTTTTTGTCTAAAGCATTCTCAACAAAAAGCACATGAGTACACAATGTGACAAAAAAATAAATTGAAGTTTGGTATTTATTACTTTCTATAATACTATTATACAAAAATTATAATCATAAAACTGTGCACAATGAATTGGATATGCATCGGTTCGGTGAATGGTATCTTTAAGTACACTATGTTGCCTATAAAAAATACCCTGTATCATTCAATTAAACAAGCTACTTTCATCTTAAGTTCCTAAACATAAATTTAAAGAATCCCATATCATTAATCAGACCAAAGACGCCTATTCAAGTAGCTTAACGTCTTCTTACAAAATAAACAAAACGAAAAACCTTTCGGCTTCCATGAACATATCTCCAACCAACTAAAATTCCAAAACAGTTTATTCCGTTAATCGAATTTATATGTTCCTTTTATAAATTTATAAAACGAGTCTATATTTTTCGTCCATGACTTTAACACCTAGCCATTAAGGTTACGCCTCTACTTTATTTTTAAACTTTTTTTATGAAGGAAGTGGGCAATAAGGTTAGTCAGGCCACTACCTGCTCTAGAGATAGGTACACGGTGCCTCGCACCTTGTTTCCATAAAAAATATAAACATGGTCCTCTATTTTTGGAATCAATACACTATCTTACCAACTAGTGAACCGTAAATTATTACTTCGAAGTATTGCTTTCAAGCGCACGGTGTTTTTATGGCGTTCAAAATGACATTAACTGTAGGTATCGCAGGTTCAGAATGAATGCAAATTCGTAGTAATGTGGTTAGTAACGAAGTTAAATAACAGTGAAATATTTTAATTCCTCTCTATGGGTAACATCTATTCGCGGTTGCCGGCCCCATTCACATATCTCGGTTAGTGACATCGAGCAAAATCAAAAAAAGTTTAACTGGTGGATGCGTGGTGGTCCTGATATAAAGTTCTATATTTAAATAAAACCATTCCCGAGATGCCATTATGCCACTTGTTTTTTTATAACTGTGACACCATTTTATGACACGCGTAATTTAGTACTGAAGTCTTCGTTTTACGAAATTATTTGTACATTAAACTGCCGTAATTTTCAAATAATTCATTAGGTCGTGATAATGGGCACTCACTTAAAGATTAGAAGAACATCTATTGCTAGTGTTATTGTGATTATTTAATCAATCTGTTGACCGAAGCGTTTCTCGATTGAACAGACTCGTCCATCCATTTAACTGTACCATTTTACTTTAATTATACTAAGTTGCCTATTGGATTGTATTACCGTAACAGCGCTTAGCAAGTAAGTACTATGTAATATAATATGGCTATATAGTTTAATATGCTAAGTAAATCCGACGTGTAAAATGTCTGTAAAAGATTTATTTGTTACAATAAACATTATTCATCATGTACCTATCAAATCGTCTATTTGTCTAATTATGTATGAGATGAGATAACGGAACAGTATCGTGACAAGTTTAGGCTTATGAATACTCTACTACCACCTATAATGGATATTACATATTTCGCTTGAAAATATAACATTCTAGAAAATATCTAAATGAACCAGACGTATTTGACCCAGTTTATTGTTCTTGTACTAAAATTTCCTTTGTATACGTATATTTTTGTACCGTTTTTTTGGTCACCGAGGCATGCGCTCGCGTAATATACTCGTATATACTTCACCATTGGTATCTATTTCAAGGTGCGTCTCTAATTGTGAATTGTATAGCAATCTACAGGTTGTAGTGCTCACAGATAGTTTGTTTTTGTTTTAATAAAGACTGCTCCTATTTTTATCAATATTCGAACGAGTAAAGATGGTATGGCACTTTAGAATACACGCACTTTCCTAATGTATACTTTATATTTGTTTATAATATTTTTATTTCTGTTTGACAAAGGGAAGTAGGTATTTAACTTTCCTTTTGTTAACATATTTACTACTTTATCTCTAATATATAAAGCACAATTTAGGTAGTGTCTTTCGCAAGATGCTTAGTCGGTACTTCTTTTTATTAACCAATAATTTATTGGTTTTATCTTAGGATTATCATAGTAAGAGATGAGTTTAGGTAGTTGTCGGTGAACGATGAGGTTGGTGCCAGTTTCTTGTCGTGATAATTTCTATCATTTAAACAAGAATAAACTTGATTGTACAAGGAAAAGTTAAGAAAATAAACCAGTGACCTATCTAGCAACAACTTATCTCATGGCAATCCCACTAGGCGCCTATCGGTCGGGGTTAGTGGGGTGAACGGGTTGCGGTCGACGAGCCACAGATCGATAACGCATCGCACTCCATATTCGGTCGCCTTCGTCGTGCAGCTCGGAGCGTTCTGGTTTTTGCTATTGCCTGCTAAAACCGGGTTGCTTCTTAGGCTTTTAAATATGCTGGTTCTTACTAACGATTAAAGCAATCTGAACATTTCTCTAATTTGTATTATATTATATAGCCAATCCACCTTAGGTGTACTGGCGCAAGACATTAACATAAGTTATGAAGCGCAAAGGTATAAACACCAAACCGGTAACATGACAATATAAATTCAAATAAAAAAAATTTCACATAAAACGTGCACTGATCAATAAAGTTACGTTGAGACCAGTTCGATTCGAGGGACATCAAACTAGTGCAGTTTTTCAAAATAAGTCGCTTAGGTCCTGGACTAAAAGTATAGGTACAAAACATCTGGTCTGAAAATATCGTTGTCAAATCAAATAATATTAAAATACTTACCGTAGATACCGTAGCGCTTATTGAAAAATGTGCCGTTACACAACCGAACCAAGATTAACATAATTATAAGAATGTTTCCTATTAAGAATATACATTATCTCATTTATTAAACCATACCACTTGTAATTTTTTTCTTATCTTAATTAGGTGTAGGTTACATTAATAACAATAAATTCATATTAAGTAGTATTAGCCTATTGAATTTATAGGGCCATACTTGGTAAATCACATTCCTGAAATATGTTATTGATTTTATTATCATTCCAATCGCTATTGCATGAGCACGAAGAGAAAATGTACAACTACCCATCAAGTAGAAGTTCATCACGTGGGCAATTAGATAAGCTTTTTTAACATACAAGAAACGGACACAAACAACACCCAAACTAAGAAGAACAATTTGTGGATCACACAAACTGTTGTCCTATGTAGGATTTGAACCCACAACACTCCGCACAGTAGTGAGCGGTGTGGCGACCGCTTAAACCACTAGGCCAACCGTGCAGTCGTATGCAGAGGTGACAGTTTACGTCGTAAGTGTAAAGCCCCCAGTACACAATGGCCTGTGATGGGCCACGCTTTGCAATGCACAATTGTAGGCCACGATCACTTGGTGTTCACACAATGGCGTATGGCTCATTGCTGCCTGGCAAACCACTTGCGATGGACGTCGAAGTAATTACGGCTGCGGCTATTTATTTGTATACTGTTTACAAGTATTACAGAAGTGTGTACCGTCACAAAGTTGTTAAAAGGAAATGTTAAGTATGGATATACATAATTTCTATCAAAATAAAAATAGTATAAACATACCTTGTTCTTATCCTTGTGCAGTGCATTATTTGTGTCCCAAATTGCGGGCTCAGATTGATATAAATCAATAAACTTGAAAGTTTCTTCATTGCTCCACGCCATTGACATTTTGGACGATCGCACGCCACGGCAATATCACGCAACACAACTATCCCGGTCAGCGGCCGGTGACGAACTAAACAATGGCCGATTGTGTAAACACCACAGGCCACGTTACGCCACGATTCCTTTGAAGTGTGCCCAAAAAACCGACAACTCTCCGATTGTGCGCCACGATGGACAACTGTCCGCCATCATATACCATTACCCCCTGTACACAATGGCGATGGCCTGTAGTGGGCACGCATGGGCCATTGTGTACTGGGGGCTTAAGAAATCTTACACTGCCATGATAAACATCGGCATACGTTTTACGTCCCCAAGCAGGCCATGAAAAAGCATCTAACTAGGCCACTGTAGTGTGGGTCACCGTACTGTATTGCACCATACACATTCGCAATAAGTATGGTGACCACAACGATTGGATTCTATTCAAGCCTTCAATCAAGTAGAGAAGGTTCACTTTGGCAGGCTCTTAAAATGAAAAAAAAAGCGAGCGCCAATTGAAAACTAGTTTTCATATATTAATTTTAACAACCTGTTACAATGTAATGTGAACTTATTCTAAGGCTTATTCAAATAGACTCTTGTGTACTCTTAAATACGTATGTCGTAATACATGCATAAGCCTTTCTTACATAGAGAATGGGAGAAAACGGCAAAGCACTAAACCTTGTAGGTCATTCACCTTTTACTAGCAGTAAAATATCGGTGAAATAGTACATTTACATCGCCTTGCAATGCAAGCAGTAATTACATTATTTCTCTTTACGTCAAGAACAAAAGTTCTTTACCGCTTTGGCTGGTGTATTCTGTTGTATACTTTGAACAACGTATCTCTTTCAGTACTTAGCTTGTGATATTCAGATAAGTAATACCTACATTCAAATCAAATATAAACTTATTACTGTATTTTTAATCATTCATTCACACATAGCTTTTTTGGTTTTTAGCGCATAGTGCTACGTCGATCATCTCTGGTCTTTTGTAGTGAAATAAACTTTTCAACGTTAATGTTAACTTTAGTACGTAAACTTTTTAAGGAACAACATAAATTGGATAATATTTAAGATACGGGAACAAAATAATAGTAAAAAGAAATAAAAATATATCTTACCATCACTATAGATTTTATTCTTTTGATTTAAGTTTTTGATTTCCTTGTATTGATGCAGTCAAACAACATCTTGAATTTAGGTTACTGAAGTTAGCACGTTTTGCTAATTATCTCTGCAAAAGGATGTTAATTTGGCAAGATTGCAGATTCCGATCAAAAATATATTACCGACTGATAAGAAAAGATTCATTGACACAATTTCATTACTAAAATTAAAGACTGTAAATGTCAGTTAGGATGGTTAGCATGTATCTAATGGCCGTTGCGTGCTAATGCAATTATTATTATAATAAATATGAATTTACAAAATCGATTAACGCTATAAGCTTTATTATACGCTTTTATCACAACAATTGAATAACCTGCAGGTTACTGCAAAGGGCAGGTATTCATCAGTGAATAATAGTCTCAAGGGAGGTGTACTGACAATGGCCTATTTATAACGTCATAATGTCAACAGCCATTTTATTAAAGTAATAGACACTCTATGGCTATTTAAATAAGATGGAAAGTGTATTAGACATAACAGGCATGTGGGAGTTGAAAAATGTCACATAAACCCGCTGAACTATACAATTTGTAGATATTTAAGGTCGTTTGTTTTTCGTGTAACGATAAGTATGTTCACTAACAAGTTATCTAATAATGTCTGTTTGAAAATCAACAATGTTAAAAGAGATTTTCAATCATGTTTTATAAATATGTTTAAATTACTTTACTTTATAAATCTTCATAATATTGCACTTAGTCTTGTCTAATCAAGTCCTTAACGGGTAGTAGCATCGACAAAATTCTAATAAATATAGTAATTGTATGTACAAAGAAAATTAAATCAGCGACTTCTTACCAGACTTGAGAAAACTTTACATAGCGCGAATAAAGTTTCACTATTTCAATTAATAGTTAATATTTTTAAGTTTCAGTTTTTATTAATAAATGTTTTGTTGTTAATATAATTGAGAATGTGCATCAGCGCAGTTTCTAATTTACTTTTATAACTAGCATTAAAAATATTGAAATCTGAATATTTTCGAAAATATAAGTACAAATATTATGTGCTCATAATTTACACAATATTACGATGATATAAATATGACTCACAGCAAGCAAAGAGTTGCATATATTACGTAAATTGCTTCTGTGAAATTTCAGATTTAATGCACCAGCAGCTTCTTCATATTAACGTACGACGTATTTTGTCTACGATAATAATAACAAACGTAGACAGTCTTTAGAAAGAGTTTTGATTTAATTAAATGTATCGTTACTATCTATCCTTCGTCGGTACTCCGTAATATCGCGTTATATAGTTAATGTCGTTCTGGCAGCGATGTGAACTTAACCTCAATGTATCTTATCTGTAAACGGATGACAGTCAACTTTGTTATTGCAACTAAGCACAGCATTAAGTTTTATTTTATTAATAATTAAAGTACATAGAGGCCTAAGCCTTCTACGAAGAGGTCTATGTCCAGCTGTGGACTGTTAAAAGCTGTTGACAACGAAAATGCATCTATTCTAAGAGCATGTTTCAAATATTTTTTGTTAGTAGCATATTCGAAAGCAATAGTTATTGTACCGGTTCTCATAATCTGACATCAATGCTTAATTTACACAATTATTTAAACAGGTTTGTAGAATTTGCATTGGTAATGTTATAAAGACAGATATATTTATTTGTCAGAATATACTACAATAAATGTTATCACATTGCAGTTAGTTCCTTATACTCTACAAACTAATCTTGTATTTAACAACATAAACATACACGTACATAACAATAACTAACGTTTAATCAATACTATAATAAATATTGATACACGTATCTTTTTCATTATTATCCTGTATATCCTGTATACAATTATTGCACGTTTAATTTATTTATTCTCTAGTTTGTGATACAAAAGAGAATGACTACAAGATATTCTTTTAATTCAAAAAGAAATTTTACTCCATTATTCGCACGCCAAGTTCAATTTAATAAAGAATCCTCTCAAAATTAACATGGGCTCAATAAAAAACTAATACCTTGGACTTTATTTTAGCCGCCAGACTCTTTTATGACCAGTAAAATCTGTGGACCAAAATCCAGTCTCGCAGGATTTCTCGGAACTGTGAAACCTTAGCTTACTGGAAGCGATCGAACAATGGTACGAGCATTTTTTGTTCTCTTTCTTTTTGTATTTAAACTTGCCGTACTATAAATTTTATAGGTTCAGTGTGAAATTATTTTACAACTTAGTTACAATATTTCCTACGGGGGTACGAGAAAGATTACTGATACTAAAATAAAGATACATTGTACTCCATGAAAGCGTAAGTACTCTAATAAGTATCCCACCCACCAACTTATTATTGATTCCGTGGACACAATCACCTTCACTGCTTCGCTTATGTATGTAAATAGTAGAGTAAGCAATTTGCTTTTACTAGTATTCTCACGTTCCAAAACCCAGCTTGAGTTACTGTTATTGATTTTGCCGCTCTGATCGGCTATTCCAGGCCCTTTGTACACGTGAGTATTGCAGATAGACGTAATCATTGCTGGTTACGGCTATTCAGGTAAGGGTACTGTGAGAGTTCCTGGATATTTATTTATATTATTCATAGTAATGCTGTAGCATATTTTTATAGGCAGTAATGATACGTCACAAAAGTTCGCTCTCAGGTTATTGTTGGGAATAACTCGATTGTAATTAATGTCTTCCAAACTCCATCTATAAAAAATAATTATAGCTGTACCATGGTGAATTAAAGTATGAACTACAACGGTAGGTATATAACGCACCTTAATTGGCGTTTCATGCACGATTGGTTCGTAAAATAAGAAAGCCGTTTCTGAGAACTTTACATTATTCACAGTAGGGCTTGACTTCAGTAGATAGTCTTTCAACTGGCTAATTATCTTTGTATTTATAACTACCGAGTATATTCACAACGTTCGTGTAGATACGAGTCATCATCATCAACAGCCTATAACAGTCCATTACTGCACATAGGCTGCTCCTTAGAAATGAGGTATGTTATATTATGATTACGAATAACCTATTAACGTACTTCATCAAAATCTTGACAAACCCGTTTCAAATTTCAATAATCTAGATACCATCTAGATACCTTTGCTTGGTATACGGAGATACTTGATATTTTAATTTATTTTTCATTTTTCTCTAGTACATGTATAAAATGATATTCACCATAAATACTTGCTAGATCGAAAATCAAAATTGTATTAAAGAGTAAGTGCTTACGTTTTTACAATAAGAAAAAGAAATAAGTTCCATTATGCAAGTGCTTAAAATAGTTACACCGGCTTATACGTATTTATCAGTATGTCAAAGACGTATTACGTCAGATTTCATTACACAACAAGGCCTCCTTAGTTTTTGAATTACTTTGCTCGACTCTTAGTCCGAAAATCATGTAAAACTAAGAATCTACTAAACTTCAACTGCTCAAAATGACCCTCTAAGGACGATCGGTCTAAGACACGACCAATATGAATGTAGTTACTTTACGTTAACATTAGTAACGTTGAGTGAGTAATGATTGCATGACAAACTGAGATTACCGAAATAGATTAATGTACATCCACACACGCATGACATATTTCACACAAATGCTTTAAACCTCTATGATAACTTAGAAGATATGGCTATGTTGGAAAAAGGATTTTTATTTTGTCCTATTAGTATAGAAAAGAGTGTTTTTTAAGAATACAACCGATTATTTAAATTTTAACATCAAGGATTCAGTTTTGTCCAGTTTGTAGATTGAATATTTCTTTACAATATTGAATAATTATAGTTACTAATAACCATTTTTGTAGTATCGGTCGTGTACTAGTTCTTTATTACAACTGTCAGCAGAAATATTGCATTACCAACGCAAAATGAGATCAAGGATATTGTGACTTGTAAGTATTTTAATTTCAGTGACAAGACGCTTTTCTAAGAAAGAATCGAGACACAACTGTAAACATTGCCATCTCATGTTATTTAACCTCCTAAACGTTTTGATGTAAATTGATGAATATATGTATTTTCATATAGTTTATTGAAACATTTGTGCCTAACAATACCAATTACATGAAATTGAAACGTCCTTGTTGCAATGATGTGTGAAATAAAATGACTACGAAGTATTTAATTGTGTAACAGATATAGCCAGCTTTATGGTGCGTTTATGATTTGTTATACCAAAAACGTCGGTTAATTATGGCCGTGTCGGATTCTTATCTGATTCGAAGACGGTCACGTTGTATATGCTGTATAATATTACAATATAACAGTTCTACAATACCTTTCATAGAAGAAGAGTTTTTAATGACATTGTAATAAACGAAATATATTTATTTTTATTGATTTATTTATCGAAATATAATATGTATCGCAGATAGCAGTGATGCTCACATTTGTGTTATCTTGTACCTGAGTCAACTGGAGTATTTATTTCACCCAAGAGATGAGTAAGTGCTGTCGTACGTATTCCCCTGTGAATCACGGAGACCACATTTTAATCAATTGAACGTTTTGTTCCTACCAACTATAAAAGTTATTGGAATGTTTATTTGTCATAAAAAGAATATCATACAAAAATGTATAAACATAATGCATGTTCCCATTGCGTACAACATATAGAATCATGGTATATAATAATATTGTGTAAGTACCAAGTTTTTTTTATATTTTATTTGTCGTATAACAGTAGGCTTAGTACGAGTAAATTAGTAGTTTCAATCAATTGTGATATTAATAAATAATAATAAGTAAACCTGTTTGCTTCGTAATGGTAAAAAAATAGGAATACTTTGTTACTTAATAAATAACAAATTAATGACTAACTGCTACACTACCATATACATATTATATATTCTTTGACATGTTTTTACTGGAGTCATCACACACACGGTCAGACAGATTTCTAATCACATAACATCCGTAGATATTCTAAATACACTAACACACATAACAAAACTTCATTCGTCACATAATTATTTGTTGTAAGGGAATGACACCCATGATCTCACCTCGTCAATTAAGATCACTAGCCACTGATATGGAAACGTAAACTTTCAAAGTTTGTCAATATTCTTGCATTATTTCATCTAGTCAAAGTAAAGTCACAAAAAGTTCTGATACATCAGGAAACTAACGACACCTTAATTTCTCTGGCTTAGTTCTACTATTTTAAGAAGCGAAATGCAGTTATTTTCCTTGCTGCACACAAGTACACAAATCATATTCGCTAATACGAAAAGCAAACTTAACTTAACGGTACCTATACCTGCCATAAAAGGCGTATGGTGAAACCGTACGGCCCACTGAACCGGCCATTTTTGACCTCACACGCATGTTGGACTTTTTTGGCGGGAAAGAGGACTTCAAATGGCGGATACGTCGCCTACGCTGTAAATGACTGTCGTATCTGTTAGTGCCATTAGTTCAATCAGTTACATAGTACGTCACTAAATTACATCATAATAAAATCCTTATTTCATAAGCCTTGATTTCATGATTGTCCAGACAACTTGATTATCCTGTGAAGTTGATTCTCAATACAGAGAACATTAGTCAAGCAACTAAAGATTATAGACTAAATATTTACACGACGTTTTATCTAAACATTGCTGTAAATGTTTAAACAACTGGCAATGTCATTTTTAAGTTACAGAGGATCTGTAAAGTTAGTATACACTATCAAATTCTTAGTTGCACAAACGGATTAGACATTTTGTGAAAAATATTGTCATAATTTAATTAGTAGGTTATCGATGTAGGTGGCAATTTATTCTGCTGGAGAAATAGACTGAAACAGGAACCGAGGAATATTAGTACCAATGCCAATAAAGAGGTACCAATGCCTATTAACAGTAGCATTCGTTTTCGAATCGGTTTTGGAATGGAACTCCGTCTTCTATAATAGTGAATAGTTAAACATAACAGACACTTTGTAGCGTATTCTCGATTTTCAGTAAGTTCAGGTGACATAGTATCTTACCCTTGCATTAGTGGACGGGATGGACTTATAATTACTCTCTATTACCATATCTTAAACGACAATTATTTGCTATATCGAGGTCTGGACCAGGGAAATGTATCAGAATTATTATATAAGCAAATTAGCATTTTATGACTTGTGTACTGAACAAAAACTGTACAGTATGTTTAGGGTTTAAATATGTTAATGCAACAAACGCGCGAAATGTTGTTAGGTGTGGCATTTCAATCAGCACAGATGGCCACATATGATCTGACGCAATGGTAATGATAGTACCAGACCTCCCACTGCTTTGCTGATATCATTTTAAATATATGCGCCTCAGTAGTTTCTCGACACGAATTCTGAAACCAACTTAAACAGATCGGCATAAAATATGCAGAGTACAATACCTGTGAAACTAAATACATGATAAACATTTTATCATCAAATCCTTGAATTTATCTATATTTATATATGTATATTTAAAAAGTATGGAACCTACCTTCGTAAAATAACTAATATTCTTTTCTTGTAAAAAATAAGTAGTTAAATGTTTACATACATTGTATTAACCTTATTAGGAGTTAGTAATGCTAGTAAACTTGTAAAAAAAAATTAAATGACTGAGTGTCTTAACAAAGACTTGACTTATGTCGCGCCAGCTGTTGATCTAGGTTAGATGACCATATATATACATCGAGATTAACAGAATAAAAACAATAGACCTCTCCGTATGTTAGTTTCATTATGTATAACGAATTCTCAATCCCTTTTCAGAATCTCAAGAATGTTGAATAAGATTGTTTTTGTCCAATGGGAAATGATATTCAATAAAAAAACACCAAACTGTGCACATAGTTTTAGGACTTTAAATAAGTTCTCGCTGTTTCGTACAAAAATGCATAGAATTTCGTACGGTAACGCATCATAAGTAATACTAAATGTAACCTCAAATTCTAGTAAATATAGTTTACCACAGTGTCATCCACGTGTTTATTTACCTATTGTGGAAATGTCTACTTTTATGCCAAATAAAGTGTTGCATGGATTTATATTACATTGTTTTAATCAAAATAAATCTGCAGCTGAAGTACACAGAATTTTTGCCGAATATGACATACAAAGACAGGTTTAGGCGCTTCAAAAATAATAACTTTGGTTTTAACAATAAAGAACGTTTTGGAGTACCGACAAAGTTTGAAGACAAAGAATTGAAGGCATTGCTTGATTAAGATCCATGTCAGACGCTAGTAGAGTTAAGGAAAACATTGCAAGTTGAAATTTCAACAGTTTTGAAACGTTTCAAAACATTAGGAACGGTCCAAAAGCAAATTGTAGATGTCAGCTTTGACGGCAGAAAAAAAAGGTTTCCTACACCGTGTTTTCACTGGAGATCAAAAGTGGATTCGACAATCTAAAGCGTAATAATCGTGAAGTATGCCTACGCGTCAACATCGTCGCCAAAACAATCCACAGTTCGAAGTTTCCACTCTAAATTTTGTGGAATCAGCTGGGCGTAATTTATTAGGAGCTGCTTAAACTTGAAGAAACTATCAGAAGAGCTTTGAAATAAAAACGGTCACTATACGAGCAGAGACACGATAAAGTGATTCTGCGATATGACAATGCTCGGCCACATGTGGCAAAATCAGTTAAAACTTATCTGGAAACGCTTCAATGGAAAGTTATACCTCACTCACCGGACATAGCCGGATTATCGCTTGTTTTGGTCAATGGCGCATAGCTTGAGCGTGCAGCGCTGCCATTCTTTTGAAGAAACCGAAAAATGGGTAGATTCATGGCTTGCGTCAAAAGATTCGTTTTTTCGACGTGGGTTTCGATTACTGCCAGAAAGATGGGAGAAAGTGGTCTCTAATGATGGACAATACTTTGAGTAAAGTTACTGTAAGGCTTATTTTTTTAAGCAATAAAGACAACGGGATCTTATTTCAGGTCCTATTATTATATACATATTTCGTGTAAATAAATAATAATGAGTAATTTTCAAGAAACAGGTTAGGTTAGTATCTCTACTCCAGTCACGTATACTTCCAAAAATATGTATTTTTCCATTACTGAGTACAAGGCTTTAAGAGATCCTAAAAAATAAGGCCTTCGGATGTTTAAGATACTAAAAAAAACGTCTTCTTCTGTCCTTTCTTAAATAAATGACATGTTACACTCAATATTTTAATGCCATTATTCAGTAGCATGTCTGTTTTTATCTCGATGCAGCACTTGTACGTAATATAAAGTGACACATTCCTCAATTGAACCATGAGCGGTGGCGTAGCGAGAGATCACAAATTAGCGCCAATTTATCCCTCCGGCTGACTCACACGGCAGACACGGTGCGATGACTGCGTGTTTATATCATACTATGCTAGTGGTATCGCTACAAAAAAGAGCAAACAAAATACTCGACCAAGAACAGTTGACCACGCTTAAGTTGATTAACAGTTATAACGGCAAAATTCGTAGATAACCGTACAGGTCGGATAATCTTAAAAAGGTCGATCACATTTCAAATCTCCTTATTCATTTGTACAAACAAACCATCACCTTTGTCTGATCAAAGAAATATTGGAATATCACAACAGAGTTAGGCATATATTTAACCTACGAGTACATCTATAGGCTATCTTCAATTTAACTGCATGTTTAACACTACTAATTTAGCCACATTAGAAGAAATAGAAATTTGAGTGCAAACCTGTCCTCATCCGTCATATCATATCACGAAGATATAATAATTCTTTGATTAAAGTACCAACTTCTGATATTATTGTAACTACGAAAGAAAAAATAAATAGAACTATAATGTGAACCATCTATTAAATTCAGTACCTACGTCGCAGTCTACCGACCTTGGATGTGAGTAACTTGAGGACCTAACGCAATTGACCTTTCCACAATCCCACCGTCAACGAGGAAGCTGTCAGGAATGGGGGAAAATAGCTTGGTTCTCGACAACCTTCAAGTTTATCTGATCTAGATTTTTTGTTTGTTTTGATAACGCCTCGTAATATAAAGATAATTATAATGTTTGATGGATTACAGTTAAAAAACGTTTATGTTATATTGATATCAGGTACTTTTATATTTTATAAATTAGTATGTTATCAAACAGTAGGTAGAAATAATAATGTAAAAAGCATTGATTTAAAATGCAATTAGTCATGTTATATGCAACAATTTTCCTTATTTAAGCCGATTTAGTTTTAAAAATTTAAGAAACATTGACAATTTTTTCCCTATCCCAGAGGCCTAACTGATCGGACGAACATACAAGTACCAGCATCTAGATTTTTTTAGCTACTGCGAACTCAGTCTCAGTTTACATACGAAATTCGTAGTACAAATAACCTCAGCTCATTTCTCCTGACATTCATCTAAAAAGGATTACATTGCAGAGTAGTTAGCGTGGGACAGATTACTTTTAAAAAAACTCGACAAAGTGTCTTTGTAACATTACACTAATTCCAAATAAAAGGGGAAAAACAAGGATAAATATGGTGGTTCAACCTAAGTGACCCTCCTGAAAAATGAATTTAAGTATCTGGCTTCTTTTACATGACACGTTTCTCACATTAGTAGGATATCTTATGTATTGCAAAACAGGAAAAAAATACCAATAGTCTAAGTGCGGTTGTAGTAAGTACGACACGCTAACGAATATAGCGAGTCCATCTTTTACTATTCACATCACCGTAAAATATTATTGTAATAGCTTTTCCAATTATAATATTTCGACGTAACAGTACAAAAGGTCCTCTAAGTCGACTAAACCTTCACACGAATTTAATTTTAGAACAATTAAGCAATGGCTGTAAATTTCGTCTAATAGAAGATGAAACATAATCTTAAATAGTTTATAAGCGTAACTAATCCTATAGACCAACGTCTAGTAAAGTAAGATCTTTTGTAATCTATTGCCAACAGAAGATGACCCAACGCTATACGAGTATGTATAAATTTCTAAGAATAATCTTTGAAAGTATTTATGTTGTAATCCTATAGACTCATCATTCCCTTAAGACAGAGATAATGATTATGTGGTATAAAACACTATTATCAGACATAAAAATAAATGATTTTTTTTCTTTCAGAATGTGGTGGACAATCACGGGAAACTTCGGGAATATTCTGCCGATTGACTGGACCAAGTCATTTTCTAGGAAGATGCATATTCCAACTTTGAATCTTAACGACAAAAAGGTAAGGATAGGCAATTATCTGCACGGCACGTTGTGTCTATGATAATCTTGCAATATAAGTTTGATGTACTGTAAAATATCTTCACTCTGGTGTAGTTAAGCTAGTTATAGAAATTTAAGATCATTCATAGAATTTTATCTATTGAAACAAGAATTTGAGTTAGGGTTAGGTGACCCTTTAAATCTGTAAATCGAAGTGACAGTGTCTCAAATTAAGTTAGCTTTAATCATAATTTTATTTAAATCACCTATAATTATGTACACATAAATTATATAATTTTTAAATCAATCCATATTGAAACGATACCTATTTGTCACAACACGCTTTAAGTAAATATTTTTTGTATCATTTATCTCACCCCATTATATATGTTTATTATTCAACTTACGTTGAAGTAAGTGTAGTAAGAATGTAGTGTCAGGTGACTATTATTGTTTCTTGTGAAAATGTATTATCTTATTACGTCATTACAACGAAATACGGATAAAAATTGTACCTGACTTTGTCTATCCATATTACAGTGAAACTTACCTTATGTTATTTTACACCGAGAAGGTACAGTGTATTGCTATTTTCTAAGAAATTCGTGGTCTACTTCGCATTAATGAATTACCGTTTTCATTTATTTTTACCGCTTTATTATGCAATAATTATATAGCTTATTATAAAGAGAAAGATATAATAGACAATAAAAGAAAGTTACGCAATTGAAATAATAGAAAAGAATAAACAAGGTTGAACAATAACTTATGGAAGGCAAGAACCCTATACCACTACTTATAAATAAATGAAATAGGTTTTAATCGTAGGTATTTAACTAGGTGATATCATGCAGAGCACCACTTTCTTATTTAATTTGCTGTAGACACTCGTGTTTTTGAAATGTCCAAAGATAAAGTAATTCATTGACGACTGAACTCATGTTGTAAATGTAGTATTTCATTTTCATCTTTTTTTTTCACCCAGGGTTCAATGACACCAGATGACGAAATTCATAGCTCTGAGGACGAAGCAGTTGCATCTGATTTGGACATGCACGCGCTCATCCTAGGTGGACTGCATCAAGACCACGAGTGTCCCGTTAAAACAGCTGATGAGGTTTGTTCAAAATACTTAATTTTTTATCGTAGACACTGCATACTAAATAAAAATAGTCTCTTTTTAACTTTAAAGTCCTCCTCCCCCAATAAGGGGGAGTGGGCCTCCAGTAACCTTATTTCGTTTAAAAGTAACGAATCATAAAAATTGCTTAACATTGGTTTTTCATAAATACTCCGGCTTATTTGTGCCATAGCATATGTCGCCCACGGCAACATAGATATTTATGCCTAATCAAATTTTTGCATGTACATTGTACATATAGAAAAACCTTTTTAAAATTAGCTCAACTGTTCTTAGCCTACGATCATGGCCTTTTATAAATCGTGAAACATCAACTTTTGTGGTCGAATCTATTTATTAAAACAAAATGGCCGTAATAATTTATGATCTTACTGAAATGACGTAATCGAAAGCACCAAAACCCGTCAACGATGTAACGAAACCGGAATTTCGTAAAGTTGTTTAAATGCAAGAATTTGTCTTCAGGTCATTCAGGAAATAGACGACATGATGCAAGATACACCGTCATCAGAAGGAGATATTATTGAATATAATGAAGCTTTGGAAAAAGGAAAGGAAGTGCTTAGTGCTCCACTTTATGAAGACAGTGAGTATATTTTTGAGCATCTTATAACAACTAGCTGACCCGTGCAATTTAGTCGTCTCGTATTGCTTATATGTTACAAAGGTGTGAAAAATTTGTTTACCATAAAAAAAGTTATAGTAAGCCAACCTTAAAAGAGAGACATATGTTGTCGACTTTATTTTAGAACTTTTTAAAGGGAAACAATTTTTTAGTACATTATTTTAACGTAATTTTAATCATATATTCAGCGCACGCAATGGAAGCTCTCAAATGGAATCATTTTCACTCGTTTTTTAAACATTTTCCATCGATACTCAGCTTCTTTTTAACGCAGCGTTATAATATATGCCTTATACCCTTCCTATATAACTAGGCTACCTAACACTGAAGGAATTTTTAGGCAAATTTTAGTCGATTCAAATTAAATAAGTTCGAGACAGCATATCATGTTTTAAGATTGGCCCACTAAAACCTTTTTTATGGTAAATAAATTAGTTCAAGCTGTAGAATATCACGTTTCGACCAATGTTAGATGCAGACGAAGCTGCGTGGCTCAGTTAGTCGTAAATAATCTTAATTAAATATTGACTAAAATCTGCTTGAATACACAACATTATAACACTAGTGTGGCGACTTCTATTTAAATAAAAAAACTTGTATTTACGTCTTTAAATCTAAATATCCTTGTACTATGTTTATATTACTAGTAATAATAAGTACTATCGTACTGTACTAAATATAGTGCTGTCAACCGGTTTACTGCCTATTCAATTTCACACCAATTAAAAGTCTCTAAATAACTTCTCGAAGTCGGAGTTCACTCAAATTATAACAAAAACTATAAAAAAATATATTTCGTTGGACGCTTCAATAAATTGTTAATTTCTGTTATAAATATGAACACTGTTATCTTATAACGTTCGATTCTAATCTAGAACGCAGTGATTTATGAAACATAAAAGTCATTAAAAGAGGTCTTGTTTTGTTATGAGACTACTTTTCTACTAACATCGTGTGCTCAAGTATGTACACATGTAATAACATCTTAAACACATAGCTATTATTTTTATATACATATACAAACATTTGCACTGAACGTGAATCAAAACAACCCCGACTAATTTGGCAGTTGAATGCACTACCATGGTCTTTATAAAACAATATTTGAACTGGCTTTTTCCGATTTTGCTGTCCTTAATTGCTCGTTCGAACGTTTTTAATTTTTTTCCATGATATAATCGACAAATCATTCACAATTTTTTGTCAAATAATTACTAACTTCTATGAGATAGTTTCCGTTTTTAGGTCGAAGCGTGAGAATTATTAAACAATGACAATAGTTATGTCATCGGAGTTGACAAAATGTCTCGTTATGGCTGTTTTCTGTCGTCACGTTTGTCATCAGCCATCAAGTCCTTGTATTTTTAAATGTTTATGTAAAGAGTATTGTTTTTATAAAAAATCCTATTTAAAAGGACTTTTTGAAAAAAAGACAACTCATTTTTAAAGAAAGAATGTATAACATCTTAAAAAGAAAATACTCAAATTTCAATGAAATTCAGGTGGACTTTGTTTATTCCTTTACTGTGAAAGTAAATCATAAATTGTTCAATTAGTTTGACCATTGCCACGATTCGATGTAGACTTACGATGGAACGCTGATTCTTTTACCCGAGTGCATTCACCTCAGCTTGAGATTAATTTGGCTCATCATTTTGTTTTCGCGACGTTACGTCTGTCGGGGCCTCTACATCTTGCTCTAGTTTGCCGCCAATATTAGCCAAAGATCACACAAACCTCACAGTTTTATTTTAAGTAGCTGAACTGCTGTTGTTTTTCAATTTTGCGGAATAACAATGTGAACGAAGATCACTATAAGGTAAACATCAGAAATCCGAAATGGTCTGTGCATAACAGGAGGTAAACGACTCCTAATGTTGACGTAGAAAGTAAAGAACGTGATCTGTGTAACAATAAGTTACTAATGCATTCTTATTCAAATGCAATGAACAGCGTATGTGCAATTTTATTGTTATGCTAATATAGGTAAAACAAAGACAGAAATATAATATACTGAAGTAACAATATAATATTCCTTAGCTCTTGACGGCAATGTCATCAAATGGCCCTCTTAGAACAAGGTGTAAGGGGTATTTAAAACCATATAAGAATATGTATTTCTTCGTGATATAGTTTCCCATTTTCTCCATGAACACATTTCTGTTTATTGTTCACACTATATCTTGTCACGTGGTCAGCAGTTAAACAACTGATATTTATTATGCCAGATATATTCGATTTTACGATCTTTGGTATTTTATATTACTACGTTTCATTTAGCAATAATATAAATAATCCTCATAGTCTTTACGAGGATTATTTAAATTATTGCCAATATAAATATATTTTTATTAAATTTTATGATAAAATGGATTACGAGGGAACCCCCTAAACGTATTAACCCTTACGTATAATAATAAAAATAGTTTCCTTTCTCTCCAATATTAAGTCGAAAGATAAAAAACATTCATATATATACAATGGCATAGAATTATGACAGTTCGTTTTATAGTTGTAATCATTTTATCTGATTGGCAACACTCATAAATAAGTCATTAGTTGAGGTCGATATTATTTCCCTCAATTAAACATTATGGATATAAGCATAAATTTATAAATATTTCATATCACTTTCTTTTATGCAAATTGATCATGTTGAAGATCTCATCAGTCAGAATTTCATATACACTGTTGTATTTCATACAACTGTGTTTGACAACACACTATGAATACATGTGGCTCCGGTACGTTGAAATTGCTTTTTACCGATCTTTTTTAGATTCAAATGTGCTATGACATCGTATATCGGGTACGATTTCACTGGTCTGATTAGTTTAGAATTCAACGAATATTTTAGACATAAAACGAACCTTTATCCGCAAATATAATGACATTTTGAAGGCAATTTTCTTTTACTTCTACTTGATAGCGTTTATATTTAAATATTAACAACAAACGTTAAAAAACCTAAATATTATACATACAATATTTGCATCTATCTTTTATAAACTCTAACAATACCGCCCTTTAAAATATTTGTCTTACACACTCCTCGCACCTTCACACGGAAAGGACAATACTAATTATAGATCATCTCTTTCCAGAGTTGCGCACTTTCTCCCTCGCTCAATTGAATGAGATCTTCATGGAACTAGAAGTTCTCATTCGTGAATTCTCCGAGACTCTTATCGCAGAGTTGGCGTTGCGCGATGAGCTGGAATACGAGAAAGAACTGAAAAACACCTTCATTTCGTTGCTTCTTGCGGTTCAGAATAAAAGGCGCCAATATCACATTGAGAAGAAGAAGAGGCCACAACCACCTCGCTCCCCGAACTTGAACTCAGGACCTTCGGAGTCTAAGGTATTTTTATACACTGTTTAACTTCAAAAAAGTGTCGATTCTCAGCTCCAATAGTATTTTTGTGTTAGCTGCTTAAAAGTGTCATTGAGTTAGATCAATAGAAAGGGTATACTCACCGTTTGGTCTCATTCAAATTTGTCACAAAAATTCCATCTCTGAAGATAAAAGTTAAGGAATAAAGAATACACGATACTATTCGGCGAATTGAAGTCGGTGATAATTTTTATAATTTAATCATTTTAATTCATAAAAATTATAAAAGCAGACAACGTTGACTTTAATATATGTTATCTTTAAATCTGCATTAACGATTACAGTTAAAATTAAAACAGTACTTATGTAATAATGTATTTTGTTTCAGTATTTGACCACGGTAATACCGTTCCACCTAGACAACGGACCGCCGGACAACCAATCGCTTCAAGTGCTTATTAAGAGTAAGTTTCTCTTATTATATTTCGTATTGACTATGATTTCAAAGACAATTTAAATAAAAGTGCTCCCCACTTTTTTTAGACGGGTTTTGTTTAGTTTGCTCTCCCTAAAACCGCATTTATTACAACTTAAATTAGGTGTGAAATGACCAATTTTATCACTCTTCTCGGTAGTACCTGAGTAAAGGCTGTCCTTTAAGAAGTAAAGAAAGTTAAGGACAAGCTACAATACTACTTACTTACAATTTGCCACTGAATTTAACACACACTCAGTTACTCTCCATTTCAAGACATTTCTACAGATACGTGATTTTAAAGGAAAATCAATTTTAATTTTTAATTCCTTTTTTTTTCAGTTTTGAAGGCGATCAACGAGGACAGCCCCACCGTGCCGACGCTTCTAACAGATTATATCTTGAAGGTGCTCTGTCCAACATAAACTCGACACGAACTTAGCCAATTGACGACGATGGTTCATTTACACTACGACACCATATACATTTATCAAACAAAAAGGTACAATTAAAAAATCTGTGAAGCGATTACACTCACTTTGTTAGCAACCGCTTATGCAATTGCTTTGACTGTGCTACAAGTTTTAAAGTTTGTAATAAATGTCAAAGTAAATCTGAAGCATTTTATGACAAAGTGAAATATGACCCGTTAATGAAATTTGGGCACTGGATATAATTAGCTTGAAATCGTACTCGTTGCGTCAATGTCCGCTGTAGCATATTAGATAATGCCAATCGTCGTCTAAATAGGCTATATACTATTAAAATATTTGAAAAAGGCAGGTTAGTTCCTTCCCTTTCATTATTTTTTCGCGTGTTAAATTACCTTAATTCAAGGCACACTAAAAAGTTGGGTAAATAAACAATGTGTGTTTCAATAAAAAACTAATGATGACCAAGAGTTTGAAAATGCCTCTAAGAGATGCTTCTGGAAATGTAAGACAAGTGTCGTAGTGTAAACGGACCTTAAGACGTTCAACATTTCAACATTCGCACCTAACACTTCGTTTATACTGGATAAACTTCTGCCATATCGTTGTTTCTTAATTTCACTTAGAATAAATAGGAATTATTGGTGGCACTATTTCCAAGGGCAATTAAAGGTGCTCACGTATTGGGTTTGTTAAAATGGAATGGAAACGCGTAATTGTTGATATTGATAAAAATTATAAACGTCTTAAAGGTAACGGAGACTGCAACTTGTGACGTCATCGGTAGAAATATGTTTTGAGTTTACTAGAAGTCCTGGCAAATCCTGGTCTACTAGAAGTTTAATTTTGTATTATGAGAAGATTGACTATTAAATGGGAAACACAGAACCTGCATATGTTTATTTGGTAATGTTGAGGTTATTTTAAATTTAAAACACGTTGATAGGCCAAAAAGCGGTATTAATTACTTTTTTCATTAGAACAGTCGCTATAGCTATGAAATTATTTTTTATTTTATATGGTCAGTGTCCTTTGAAATGATATATAAACTAATAGTAAGGCCAATTTTTTTTTGTACATTTAAAAGTTATGGAGGAATAAAGAAGATCAAACATATACATATGAATATTACGTCAATAAACATTTTTCATGCAGTGTGGTGCAACAAGGAAAGTGAAGATGTATTTGTGATTATAGGACAAATGTCAAACATCTGGCGAGATGTTCTATATCTTTTACGTTTACGATTAAAATGGTAAAAATGTAAATACTTAAGATATCATATAGTAGCAGTTTGTGTGTACCGATTGAAGTACATTTTGTCTATATTTAGACGATTTATTTTTATATGAATCAATGAAAAATATGGAAGCACCTTTATCGACCTGTCTCTCACATTTCAAATAGAATAATATTTAAATGATTAAATGTTCATCTTGTATATGCATTATATGAAAGAAACACATTTTACACTTAGACAATTGGTATAAATACTTACTATGATTTGCGATATTGTGTTGGATTATATTTCGACAGTTGTTGTTTATGTTGAAATGTTTAAGCAAAGCCATTCAACAATATTTTGATGGTTAAATTCAAATATAAAATATGTATGAAGTACCTATTCTCTTTGCTCATCAAGTAACTAAGTTTAAGTGGTTACTTTTTACATAGAGAATTACATTATTTGCATAAATGAACTGTGATATCACTAAGGTAGTTTAATTAATGCTTCCTTTTAAGATTTACGTAACTATTTGTTATTTAACTCTCAAATGTTAGTATACCTATATTTATTTTAGATTTTATTGTCCAAATACATCAATTGTCGCGGAATGTGGATTCGTGTGTAAATATTTTAAAAAGATATACTGAAAGTGGAATTGTCCTCTCAAATACAGCGTTTAGCTTAAATTTAAGGTATTTAGGTACACCCAAGAGGCTTGTAAATAGTGTTCAATATCAGCTTCTAATAATAGCTTATGATTTTATCTCATTGACTTTTAACACATCGGTTTTATTATAAGAACATCGAATTCTTTTTCTTATTTTTTTTACGGTACTAGTGTAGCTTGTAGTAATAGTAAGCCCGAAGTGAACCAGCTAAATATAATTTAAGATGATTCCGATAAATAGATGTGTAACAAATAGATTTAAGTTGTATCTCTAGTCTCAACGTGTCGTAGTCATAATTTGTTATTAATTTAAGGGCCTGTTTCACTATGATTCAAACTATTGAAAATATATATAAAGGACTTAAAAGAGTAGAGCTATCAGAAGAGCAATACATTACCCACACTGGCCAGTCGCGAGTCTCGTCAGTCATCTTGCTGAACGTCGTTCAATAGTTATACTTTTTAAATCCAACAATAAATATCTACTATTGTTTCATTTAAAAAGACCGAGACAGTGTTTTTGTCCGGTGACGTAACTGGAAGTGAAATCGAGGTAAAATAATGCAGGGCAGGCTTGAGTGAAGAGTGTAATTATTAAGTGAAATTTATTTTATGATCTTTGTAATATAATTGTTGTCATTTCCAAATACATTGTATTATAAGAATCAAGTCTGCAAACGTTTTAGTGTTGAAAGCTTCAGTCGCACATTAATAGTACCTACCTATCACCAATATATGCATAATGAATGTTGAACGAATGAGCTGGACAAGGTACCCGATGGGATCAGTGAAAGCGTGGACCTATTTCGACTACTTAAGCACCTTCTTATTCGGCAAACGTCAACACACTGGGTAAATAAAAGTAAAACCAGTAACTATCAAAAGTTTTACCAACAAATACTGTTTGATGATAATGAATATTTAGTTAATGTGACGAACAAATTTTAATTATTGGATTTTATTTATAAAAATAAAAATTATTATATTTTATCTTTAGGATTAAAATTTACAGAAAATTAAACCTTTGTCGCCTACCATATGTAGTAAATAATAATTATTCAAACTAACTGAAAAACACACTGCTACTTTCTGTTGCAAAGTCAAAATCGAAAAACTCAAACCGAGTTACATTCAGTGACAATTTACATCGTTGCGACTAAAAGTCGCAGTGTGCCTTGACCCTTAGGTATTCATGTATGCTATAAATGGTGTTGTTTATCAAAAATCTAATAATAATAAATAGTGAAGTGTATACACGAATATTCAAAAAACCCATGTCTATATTGGGCTTGTAAAAGAGGAGTGTTTATGAGAATGCATTGTAAGTACCTGGACGAAATAAAGGAGCTTGAACAATTAATTTGTTGTTATCTATTACTTACCTTCCCTATAAGGAAAATACACGTGGATACCCTAGTACAACAAACGACGCTTATCCCAAGCCATTGTGTTCGATGCACACAGAAAACAAATAAAAATGTTTTACCGTAATAAACTTCTGCTTTAGGCTGAAATATTTAAATGACTTAATTGTATTTAAAGAATTTCTTTTTTTAAGTATAAAGTGACTACTCTGCCTGATGGAAAGCATGAGTACAATGCAAGGTTGGTGGTCACCGTACTCATTGTGAATGAACACAATACAGCACGGTGACCCACACTATGGCAGCCCAATGAGATGCTTTTACAGGCCCCATTTAAATAACTTGAGATATAGTGGGAGAAAAACACATGCACTTGTCGCGATTTTCAAGATTTGGCTAATTCCCACAGGAAGGAAGAACCGAAACCGTTCTTGATTCCGAGATATTTTATTACTAAACTAGTTCAAGCGCCTGATTCAAGTAGTTAATCTCAAATAAAAATACAACGTGGAATAGGACGTATTATCCTTACTGTAATGGTTTATTTGCCGTACAGCTACTTCCTATAATAATGAGTAATATCCTATTTAGGGATAAACTCTTGTTTAGGAACAAAATAGCTTCCTTCAAGATTAATGACATTTTTATCATTTTTTTCTGCTATTTTCGAGCTCAAATTATGTATAAATGTTATTTTTCAAGAAATTACAGCAATCTGTTTTAAAACTCTCTTAGCTTAGAAACAAACTTTCAGTTCATTTTAAAACTTTTTGACTTCTAAATTTAGGGGTATTATAATGAAAACGGTTAAATTGAGAATGAATTCAATTTTGATCTCTGATGATTTATTGTTCATTAATTATAAAATCAGAAGAAAAACTTTTTTCCCTGTCTTAATCTAATGAAAAATTGAAAAGTGTAAGTGTGAAAATTCATATTAAGGGCTCATATTTTCAGAGGTCTATTTTGGCATCTAAATGAAACTGGAACGTAATTTCGAGTTTTTTTATCTCATCTTACTCCCTAAGTCGACTAATTTAAATTGGTAGTAGTAATGTCCTCCCTCCTGTATATGCTTATTATTTTTGCCTTAGTATAAATGCGAGCTTCCAAGTTTTCTAGGCTTTTTTTGTTGCAGAAAAAAAATAACCTTTAAAAAATATTACTAAATTTAATGTAAATAATTAAATAAACAAAACAATAATTGCAATCACGTTGATAGTGACGCGACATACTTCATTCGAGGTAACAGGTATTGAGTACAACATATTAATTAAGTGTTAATTATAAGAGTACCATTCCTGTAACTTCACTGATCCAATCGAGGTACAACTGTACCCTCGTGAATACCGAAGGTCGAGCATCGTTGCATCCTGTAGAACTGATTAATGAAGTCACTCCTACCTGTCGGCAACAATTGTAACATGAGAGTCAGACTATCATCAAGTCAATTGAGAGACCTACATCGTTAAGAGTTGTCAAAGTTACCTGGCTGCAAAATTACTTAGATAAGCGAGTCTAATATGAATTATAGAAAATCGTATTATCTGTTTAAGAACAGTACTTTTATTTTTTTGCAATGTCAACACAGACAACTGTTTTCATTAAAATTTAACAGACACTAAGGAATTCAATTTAGGCTAAAACTATCGCTCAAAAAAAAGGTTGAAAAATAGTACAAATAGTATCTGTTAAATCTTGACGAGATCTAGACCAGACTTAAATCATTTTTACACACTATCATGCATTACTTTAAAACACATAAAGGAATGCATTTTAAAAGTGTGTATAATTAAATAAAAATAAGAAATAAAGAAGATGTTACTTACCAATATCTCTTCATCCTCCACATCAGGGTTGAAACTGTTCATTATTGTCAGTGGTCCGCCATTGTCACCCTACAAAAAAATATGTAACTAAGATTGTGACTGTAAAATATTGAATATAGAAATCGAATTAGAATGATGATTATAACCAATATTAGATTAGAAAAACCTATAGACGTGCCAATATCAATTTTGATAACGAAACAAAAAGTATTAGATATTTCATACATATACTAAAGTATACTAAGACAGCTACACTATCTTTACAATCGATATGAACTACCTAAGTCTATAAATGTAAATTCAAATCAATTCATACTTAGTTACGTGTATTATTTCAAAAATTAAGACAACAGAAGCTTCAGTGACATGGTTAGTACTTTACTAGGGATATGCACTCCTCTTTAAGATAGAGAAAATATTTGCAGAAAAATAATATTCATTCACTTTTCTGTTCGAAATGGAAACTAAATCTTCTGACTACAATTGCTGTCGTCTGAAGGTATATTTTTGTATCTGTATCGCCATCGTGATGTAAATGGAATAAACTTTTTAGATAAGTACCTTACAAGTCCCAGAAGCGCCCTGGAGAGTGCACATGACAGTCTCCGGCAGTTGATTAAAGTATGATCCGTTACAGAATGTGTCAGTAATAACAGTCATTAACCTTTGGCGAAGTGTTGGTGACACGAAAGTTACACCTGGAACAAGCATGATTACAACTTTATCTCTTACTTATGGTGATGTAACGATCAAGCTGGAACGTTGATAAATCAGGTTTCAAGCTTTAGTAGGAAACGATAATTTATTCATATTACTATTTATTAATTAAGATTAATGCAGGACATTAAGTCCGCCAATATATAAAGGTGCATAAAGTTATAACTCATCTTCTTAGCCTTTATTATTCCCAAAGTTATTTGAAGTTGGCTACTAGTTCAACCAGTTTTACCTGAATATCAGTTTATCAGTTTTTCTACGGAGCAACTGGCATCGAACCTCCTCAACTGAATTCGAAGGTTGAAATAACTGTCAATATATATGAGGGCACCGACTTCCCAATAACGATGGCCACAGTTGTTCATGACAACCTTGAAAGACGACTAAACTTCCATACTCGGGCGGTTATTAAGAATTTCTTGTAAGAAAAACCTAAGAACACTTTTGGCCCGATCTGGGAATCGAACTTGAGACTTCTTGATGGCCAGTCGCATATGCTAACCGCTCGACCAATGAGGCCAAAAGTTATAAATAAATACCAAAAATATCTACTAGAATATTAAGAGTAGGCTCAAGAATAAAGTTCATTGTTACCTTCCGCGGCGATGCCCCATCCTGATACAGTGGCTCCCAAACCGGCAAAATTAAACATCGATATATTCCTGTACGGTAACTGCACTGGACTTATTGTCTCTGTAATGAGGCAAAGATTCATGTTATTGTTTATTACTTGTAATTGATATAAAGTTGAAACTTTGACTTTGAAAGTTAGAGAAATGACTAAGGAACCAAAATTATCTGTATTGTATATAGAACAACCATTAATACATATACGCATATAAAAATTTCGACTAAGCAGGAATTAAACCGACGACCTACGGTGTTGCAGTCGAACCAAAACCCTCGCGCCTGATGAAGTCGTTGAAACAAAACGGCGTTTGTATATGTTAAATCTTTGTTGTATGAGGGCTGGAGTCAAACAATGATGTGATGGATGGACTTGGATGGAATATGTTACAATAGATGTAATTAAGAGCATGTTACCTAAGTTAAAAATATCAAAAGGCGATACCTGTAAACTGAACGACATTAGCGAGTCTCAGAAGTGCGATGTCGTTGGCAAAAGACACTGGGTCCCAATCGGGGTGAATCACCAGCTCAACCACGTTCACCACACGACGTCCGCTTTCAAACCGGTCGTACAATGAATGAGCGCCCAGGATAACCTCAAAGTTAATATTTTTGTTTATGAGTTTTTAAGGTGCGATAAGTCTGTATAAAACAATACAGATAGTAACTGTTATACAAACATCAAAGTATTGTGTAAGTTATTTTTTTAATTAAAGTTTATTTTTAATATCATACAGACAAGCTAACACTATTGTAAAGCTTTTGTAATATCGCACCTCCGGCAAAACAAGGTCACAACTGTGGAGGAACGGGTGGCATGTCCGACCAGGCGAGGTGATCATGCTGGCGAGCCATAGCGCAACGGTTGGTATTGGGAAGTTATATATTATATGCTAATCGGCACCAGAATTTCTATTTCGCTATACAGGATTTGTTACTTCGTAAGATCTTCGGGATGGCGCTGCAGTATGTCTTTGTTTGCACTAAACGTGACAACGACGTAAACCACACGACTTTAAAATATATATCAGATCGTTATCCAGTGAATTTGAAATTTAGAAGTGATTCTTGTCCGTAGTATACTGTGCGTTCGAAATTTTAAATCGATATGTATGAGTCTCATGATTACGGCTTTTAGGTTATGAAAAAATACTCTGATACTTCTTTTGTTTTAAACCATAAAAAATATTCTTATCATTTAACATTAAAACTATGCATGATAGTCTGATACTATTATTGTAGCCTCACATAGTTTACTGGAGTTAGGTATCAAGTATAACATTTAGGGTTTACCTGTTTGCCATAATTGCACCCCTGAGGTAAGCTTGAGCTGAGTAGATGTAACTGTGCGGCCAAATACAACTGTGTATGGGTACCTTAACGTGGCTGATTCGACCATGTCATCATGGTTTGACCATAGAATACTTAACAGTTAGTCAACGTTACCAACCAAATTTAAAAGCCTATCAGTTTTGGTATTTACTGTGATGTTAAATATACCTGAAGGTGATCGACCTCCTCTCCGTCGTGGAAACAGCAGTGTGCTGCTGTAAGCACCCATTCTTGATGAATAAGGGAGGCGCCGCAGAAACCCAATTCGCCATCTGTCCCCACACGGGAGTATAACGCTACCTAAATCAATCAACGGTATATTAACTATATTAATTGAATAATAATCGTTTGGATCGCTCCAAGGTCAACCGTATCGTAGTATACTTACAGTCGACCCGAACTTAGTATGGGAACGAGGTCGAAGTTTGAGTCGCTCCAAATCTCCGTACATTTATTAGTATTACATGTTCAAGCTACCTACCTGAGCAATAAAATATTTGAGGTGAGGTGAGGAGGTGAGGAATAATATATAGTAATTAGTACATGTAAGTTTTACAATAATTATATACAAACTCGAAGACTCGATAATTAATCCTTTTTGGTACATAAAGACTCGAAGGCTTGGGACCATAGACAGCAATGACTGAATATATTTTTTATATATATCATTCTTTACATCATCCGTGTTTTCCTATAACGTATAAATAAATAATTTGTTCGGAGTATAATACATCAGAAGATCCTAATGTTAAAGGAAGTAATCAATTATCAAATCCTTGAATAATGAGTAATAAATAGCAAAAAAGGCATTTTCTGGCCCAAGTCTGTAGGTATATCATTCTTAAAACGAGGCCTCATATACAATATTTTTTATAATTTATTATTTATTTAATATTTTTTAGTTTTTGTATATTTTTTAGTATTATGAATTTTACGCATCCTCCCGAGCTAATTGAAAATAGACTCCTTTTTTTGAAAATTAGTGTAGTAACCATCTAAATAAAATATTTTCTTATCTCATACATATAAGATTTATGTTTGACGTCAGTACGATTATTGTTCTTAAGTGACACGCATATTCAGGTATGATGAGGCGTATCTAATTTTGATCGTTTGTGCTCAAGCAGAGGCAACCAATGGTATCCGATTTA
The DNA here is from genome assembly GCA_949316085.1 of Hypercompe scribonia. Taxonomy (NCBI): domain Eukaryota; kingdom Metazoa; phylum Arthropoda; class Insecta; order Lepidoptera; family Erebidae; genus Hypercompe; species Hypercompe scribonia. Next base: position 7,120,282 of record OX438981.1, on the reverse strand, counting down.
AATAACTGTGTTGGTCACGCAGCTTTGATTTATCTAGTCAGTAGTATAGTATCATTATTTGCTTCAGAACGTCATTGAGGAAGTACATATTGTGGCTACAGAATAGGGATGGAGACATTATTACGTTTTGTCCTGACATCTTTTCTAATTTTACCTTTAAATGAAGTAAATATGCCTCTTGCAATTTTATGGCTAAATTTTTAGTTGTTAAATTGATATTATGATTCTTTAGGAAGGACATACGTTTTTTACCGAAACAACAGACATACACGCGAGCAAAGCCATGAGCAATAACTAGTTATTAAATATAGCAGAAAATACACGTACCTGATAAGGTCTACTATTTTGTTCTGTGATTTCTCCGCCTATTAGACGAGCACTTCTGCAATTGTCATCAGCACACTGCGAATTCGCACTCAAAATGTAAGCTGTACACAAATATAACAATTTTAATAACATCCTCACAGAAATGTCCAGCAACTGAATATACGATACAGTGACTAAACGTGAGAAAGTGATACTTTATCAGCGTCAAGTGTTAATTTGAGAGTCGATATCTTCAGGAGGATGTACCGATAACGGTTTTCGTACGTTGATAACATTCTTCTGACCAAGTCTCATAGGTATTTCATTTCAACGGAATGTGTTGGGTTTAGTTATAAAGGAACTTGGAAAGTACGTTACAGCTATGTATATTACAGATTTAAAAACAGAAACACAGAGTAAAAAGACTTAGATTATACTAAAGTTTACATGATTTATGAGGGTTTAAAACTCCTTAGTTAAGAGTAATATGTACGTATTTTGTAAATAGTCGGGTCAGTTTCGCAAATAATTAATTAGTTAATCTTTAAGTAGTAACATGGAGTCTGATTTTGAGAATTCTCAGAATTGGCCCCTTCCCCTGGCATGCCGCGACCCTTTTGTCTAAGTAGTAACTTAGTTTTAGTGTTAAAACGACCGTAGAAGGAGATAGGCGTGTTAACGATTACGCAACACGTAAGTAATATTAATATCTAAAAGAAAGAAATCTACAGTAAAAAATATATTTTCAAGCTATTTTTATGTTTTAGTACAAAACAGCAAAAAATGCTAAGAAACATCAACACCGTGAGTTCATATAAGAGAAAAGTATTACGGATAGATAGTGTCATTTGAACAGGAGTTCAACGCCTTCATGGTGGCTTTAGACCAACCTGATGATGAAGGTGGCTTTAAAGAGCTTTTTGACTTCTGAAAGCAAATTTTTACAGCATCATGAAAGTAATTAAGACGAAGTCCTGAGTCCAGAGTTATGAGATCATCCCAGAAGATGGCACCCATAACCGTACCACTTTCGAAATCTACCGCATTCTACTGCATTGTGAATTTGCACGGCATGAACGCTTACAGATTATATAATATGCATCAACCCAAGATCAGATAGAACAGATAGAGGTGATTTTATAGTCATTAGCCCGTTCACGAGTAGAACCTCATATGCAGACGTGCTGCTTGCACGGGATAGTTCCCGTAGTAGTACTACGGTTAGTAACAAAACGAGTTTTGGTTGATGACATTTGAAGGCCGAAGAAGTCATAAAAACAGTCAGGGCAAACGAAGAACGTGCAATATTTGTCCACCTAAACTGCATAAAACCACTGTATACATATGTGTCGGGTGTAACAATCTCGCATGCTTGTGGTGTTCTCGCCCCTTCTGCAGAAATTACCAAGAATATGTGCTAAATTGAGTAGTTGTCAGAATTTTTATTTTTTATCTTAATTGCTGATTGAATTTATTTATCCTTTATTATATGTCAATGGTCTAATGTCAACACAATTTTGAAATCCGATTTTATACCAGAATTTAACTTTGAACGTAGTAGTCTGTGAGACATCATGTCTTTTATAGTGCTACAATTTTCTCATGTCCCTAGTTAAACATTAAATATATTTTTTATCACTTAATACGTTCACCTAAGTTTTAGGTTACCCATTGTTTTGTGTTTTCACTATTTATTAATAAAAAAATATGAAATAATAAGATACTGAAACGGACACCTGGTCCCACACTAAGTAGAGCTTGTACTATGGGTACTAGATATGATACCTGATATAAATACATAAATACCTTTCTTTTGTAAATACACACTCAAACTCCGAAACAAATATTTGCAGATCATACAATCATTTGGTCCAACACAGGGATCGAACCCGAGATCTCAAGCACTGCAGTCTCATATATTAAACCCTGTTAAAACGAAGGAGTTTGCTTGTATGGTATTTTTATCAAAACCTAAACGAAGTACTTGACCTAAAACTAAAAGGAGACATCCCCTAAAAGGTGATGTCAATCAATAAATATTCGATGAGGTAGCAAATGTTGTCTCAAATTGACCACACTATTGTATTAGCGCTAATACAATGTTGGTGTTGTTATTATTATGTTTACAACGGCGTATATCTTTTAATTTAATGTTATTTTAACTAATTTGTTGGTAACACAACCTATTGAAAAAACTTTTCAATTCTTAATCTCTGTGCTCATGGCGCACACAATTGGTAAACAAAACTTCAAAGGCTACGGATATTTAATTGTAAATTTATATAACGTGGCACCTAAGTTATAGCAAAGCAGTAACTAGCAAGTAACACGATCCAATATACTTCTGTTAAAAATAGTAAACATTTTTTTTAAAAAAAATACAGGAATGCTAATTTACAACAAAATAAATACAATTATTTCAATTCCGAATCAGAGTACCATTGATTAAACGTATCACTCACCTATAGACGGCGGCAGCGTGAGTGGCACAAAAATACAAAAATTCGGCTGTCTGTAGGACACACGAGTAGTTCTATATCTATCATATGTCTGCATGCGTTTTTATAGCATTCCCGGTAAATGAAAACCATGTGAGTATATTCCATGGATGTAAAGATCACTCGCGAAATTATGAATGTGGATTTAGCTAAATCAAAATAATTTAAGGACTTGCAATCGAGCACAACGCTCAATTTCACACACACACACTGCACAACACAATCAATATTGTTACTTTTTATTAATAAAATTAGCAGGACTCGTTACAAATCAAAGTAGTCTTACACTAATTGATGCTACTTTCTAGAATCTGGCAGTCTTCGAACATAAAATAATTAAATCAATGCTGCCAATTGTTAAAATTAGGAAAAAAATATAATGTGTTTGCCGGTAGTAACAATTATATACTGTAAAAAACATTTGAATGAACAATATAACTTACGAAGCCGGATAATGTTACAATTCTTATTTATTAACATATCTTGATAAAAACGCGCGTAATTACGATGCACAAAGCGATTAGTTTTAGGTTGGCAGCAATGATGTCTGTGACGCCAATCACATACATGTATTTTATATTCGCTGACACAGTGCAAATAAGGTCTATGAACCTCTTTGTCATACACAGTATTTTCTTCCGTGTTCTTTGAAATATGTTTTATTTTGCTTTAAAAATATTTTTAGTTTTTAAATTTTATGAATTATTAGTTCGATAGGCCATTGTTCAACACATAATATAGTATTATACGACACGTGTTCTTGTAAACTGCGAAACAGAAAAAAGAGTCTTGTGGCTAAACTACTGAATATATTTCGTTCAAATTTTGAAAATTGTCTCAAAATAACTAATTGAATGTCTGGTGTAAATAAATGTAATTCTGATATATGTAGCTTGTTTATGTGTAGGTGCCGCACTGCGAAAAGGGAATTAACTAACAGGTTGAACAAATTAATATAAAACCTCTACTAGATATTAATGAAAATTTAAAACATATCATAAGATATTCAAATAAAACAACAATATTATTTTAATATTTATTCAGATAAGATTTGAATGTGAATAATCGAATTAAATATAACTAACTACAGGATTAACATGAGTCATAAAAATATTTGGGAGACCTACAATATGGTTATAAAATTACTATGCTATTTTAAATTACGCTTTTTACACATAATTTTATAAAGTTCTTCAATAAAATAAAAAATAAAACCACAGTGTTATTTGAAAACATCATTTATTTTATATTCTCATCAATAAAGAAAGTTCTTTAAAATAAAATAAGTATAAACATAGGTTCATGAAACATGCAGTGACAGCTAGCGAGCCACGCGGCGAGGCGGCGCACTCGCACGCAACCTCTCGCCGAACTCACTATTCATATACACGAATAGAACTAAAAATGTGTGTACGTTATATTATAAAATGTGAAATTTAGTTAATATATTACCTACAAAATTAACAATTTGTGAACGTTGGCAGTAAAATAATGATAAAACATGAATTATAAGAAATACGTCATCGTGAAGCATTTACGAGGCGATCAAGCATACTTACAAGTTGTATTACGACCAGTGTCCCGACCCCGCCGCTCGTCCGCACAACACTCGCTCTACTCGCGCACTAACGACACTATCTATACGCGATATCTGACAATTAATGTTTTAAATGCGATATTTGTGGGCGAACAACGGCGGCCGGACGGAGAGAAGACACTTTATAATGGAAATTAATTCTAATACAATTTATGTACGTAGCTTACGTTATATCTTTTAATCAGATGATGCAAAGCCGATCGACAGTATTAATGAAATGTCAATCCACTGGGAAATCGTCATCAAATTTAAATGCGGTTATTTCCATCGTCCTAACTAACGTTAACATTATCAAATGCGATCAAATTCCGTCAACATTGATTGGTCACATAGGTAGAAACATTTTTTTATAATTTGAAATATTAGTAAATCGCACGATATACATTTCTAATTCAACTGAATTTACATCATCCTATCTCTTTTAAATATAAATAATTAAAATATATATTCTCAATCTGAATTTAAACACTAAAATCATCTATTTATAAATAGCGACGCATTTAGAATTTTATAATATAATGTTTTTTATTTAATCTTAATGTCTCATACCATAACAAATACACGATCGAGGGGTGGGATCATACATACTCGGATATAATCTATTATAATATCTTCAATCGATACGAGTACCGAACAATAAATACGGTCCACGAGGGCGAACAATCGAACACTCAGATACCGGAACAGTCTCAAATAACTTCTCATACGCAACAAAAAATAATAATAATAACATTTAACTCTGTTGACAGTCGATAGTGCCGCGAGTCGACATAATTTCGTCATTAGCAAAGCTTACGTAAGCAAGCGTCGTGAGAAATGCGCGACGCCCGTCAGTCCGGCGCGTGCGTGGCGTATGCGGGAGTCGCGCGACTGTTGCGCAACTGTGGCGCGAGGTCGCGCGCGCACACTGAACGCGCCGCGAGGGAGCCGCGCGTGCGTAATGAGGAAACTTGCGCCCACATCTTTAACTGAAATAGATGTACAATTTTATTGAGAAGCTGTTATACTCAAGTGATACAGTTATATAATTTAGCATCATTTAATAGAATCAACACATGAAAATAGTTAGCAACAAAGTTTATATGTATGTAATTGTTGTGTTACATCAGAATGAATGGTAATGAATGAGCATGACGATGTAAGCCTATTATCTTTTTTTAACGAAATGTAAACAAAAAATTAAAGTTATTTCTAGAGTTCGTCTCACAAAAGAATGTGACAAGCCTGCCATATTTGTTGTTGGGAAACCTTGTTGTAACGAAAATAACAATATGGTTCCGTTTCGTTTTTAGTCATTTGCCGTAGTCAAACTGTTATTTATGAAAACTAAAGTTGTAAAGTGTTATGAGAAATAATTCAAACAAAAAAGTGAAGGAATTTTGTGAAGTAGAACAGTAGAATCTGCGTTTTGGTACTAACTAATGAAATTCATAAGAGAGTAGCCGCTATGACAAGTACGTAGTTGGGCATGTCAGAATTATAATTTTTATCATTTTGCTTAAGACTTCTTTATGCTTTTGTACGTACTCGTGTTGAGATGAAAGTACTTTATTATTGCTTGAGATTAACACATTTAACAAAAGCGATACCTTTGAAAATTTTAAATTGATTACGTAAAAAGTATTTATTTTAAACTGACATAGAAAAGTCATATTGTTCTAATGAATAAAACAAAATAAAGATCCAAACCAATTTTAAAGTTGATGGAATGGGATGGAATTTGTAAGTGTGATTCCAGAAATTAGGTTTGTTTAGTGCAAACATTTAAGTATTTAGAAGATGATTTTTTTAGAAACGATAAGTTGAAGGAATGGACCACATTATATAAGTACAGCAAGCGCTGGTGAAAAAATTTTGATGACGATAATAATATGCATGACTATAATTCAAGCAGTGCAGTGTAGCAGTGCAGCAGCGGTAGTGTGTATGGAATAACCCTTTAGGTGACCACAATTATTTTATTAAATATTAGAACTAAAAGTTTTAATTTGTCTTTTTTGGTTTCTTTCCCCTTAAACCTTAATAGATCTTTAATATAAGCAGATAAAAACAAAGTGTTCTATTTGGTATACTACCAGGAATCCACCCGCAAACTAGGGGTTGTTGGAGAATTCAATAGTAAAGGCTGGCAAAATTTGGTCACATGACTTGTGTCGCTTGTGCGGGGTTTCTTTCCTGAGACCAACTATATCACAATTTAAAAAATAATGTTAATAAATTAAAGTTGAGTGCGCGAGATGAATTTTGGATATGAACATAAATTAATTGATTGTGAAACGATGAATGTTGCGCGTTATGGAGCTCGTATAAAGTATAATATTGTACTCATAGATTTATTATCAGTTACTTTTATCGGACTGGTATTTCTTAAGTAGAATTATTGTTTTTATGGTAAAATGTATTTGTTTTTGATGGTCAAAATATTAAAAAGTTACTTTTACAAATTTATATTTAAGACAACGCGCTCATTGAACGTTTTAACTTTTTTAGTGTTAATCTATAAGCGAGATCGACGCAAGAAATTACAATTTAAAATAGATTTTAATTTATGTACTCGTAGACCGTCAATACGCTTTCGAGTCGGTCAAACGTCATATTTAGCGGTAAAGGCCGAAATCATTTCGAAGAAACACATTATAATGTTGTCGTTCCGAGCGGCACAGCGCAATCGAAAAGCAAGCGGGTATGAACGAGTGCGGTATACTTGCGCGGCGCATGCATGGAGGTGGCGGTGGGTGGGTGTTAGGGCGCGACCAGCTCAGAGAACAACTGCACTGACTTCTTCTTGAGAGTGAAGAAGGAGCGTCGCTTGGGCTCGGAGTTGGCGGGCGCGGGCAGCGTGTGCGAGCGCGGCGCCGGCGCCTGCGTGCGCGCGCGCAGCGCCTCCAGCCACGCGCCCATCTCCGCCTCGTCGTGCGCCTGCAGCAGGAACTCCGCGCCCGCCGCCAGCCTGCACACTCACTCACTGCACTCCTTGCCTCTCAAACTCGACTTTATCGTAAATTATAATCCAGTAAAAACTGTGCTCAATAAACCCTCCGTGTGGTGACGGATTAAGAATACAGAGTATCGCTACCTTTATTCGCCTCTACCGATCCCGAATGTTGTAGGAGGCGACCGAGGGATCACTCTACGCAAACGACTTCACTGCAAATAGAAGGAAAACTTGAAACGAATCCTACGGATCGGTATGTCCGTCCGGACAGCGTGGTATATAATATGTTTAAGCTTTCTTTCTATGGAACGGCCTATGTACTCGTACAGTAGTATACTGCTAAAGGCTGTCGATTATAATAATTTAGGCGTAAAGTATTACATACTCCACATATAAGCAGTAGACTAGGACGTGGGTAAAATTCAAAATATTTAATTTATTTCTCTTTTAGCGACAGTAATATGATTGGCGGCAACATGAAGATTGGTGCACACACATTATGTAATTTTTACATTCATAAATGTCTGTATACCTAAGGCGGAACACGTGCTTCTTCTTGGTGTAGTTGGCGGCCACTTCGACGACCGCGCCGTTGAGGTCGAGCGGAGATTCGCCTCGCCAGTAGGCGTCGGGCGATGCCTTATACGCCTTCTGATCTTTGTAGAACGACATGCGGCCGTCCTTAGCTACCACGTACACCTTATCCCATGACCTGATAGAAAAAAATTGTTTAAGGTTTCAACGGTTGAGATCAGAAACTTCTTTAAAATCAGAAGAATAGAAGATAAGGGGTTAAAATAATCATGACTTGATGGGACACAAACAAGTGAAAGTCAAGTTATCTTTACGGATGTTAAATTTTGAGATTTTTGTAATATCTTATATTACAGCACTCATGGTTTACTTAGTATGCCGTGGTTCTGTGAGCAGGTACTCATTACGAATGTTCTGTGTGAATAAACTTTAAAATCTGCAAAACAATATTAAAAAGTAAGAAGATATAATTACCTGTTGGAAGCTCGTTTAGCTGCTGACTCCCATTCGTGTTTGCGCACTAGCGTTCCCTCAACGCCTTCATCTTCACTCGCGGGACTAGCACCCTCTGTACACAAACATCACATCGTACCTAACGTTCAAATAGATTCTTAAATCTACGCAAGACATTCTTGAAATCAAGGCATTCTGTAATGGTATGCCTTCCCGTTTCCGAAGACATAATCTTCGCGATAATTTTATACCAGTTTCGTCTTGATTTCATGAAATACTCGCGAATTCTTAATATTTAACATCTAATGATGCTCCTAAAATACTTTAAATCTAAATGTAAAGGTTTGATACGCAATCATGTCTGCACCTAACAATTTTGAATGAAAACCATGGATGTAAACGTCTATTTATTTGATACGATCACACAAAGAGTAATATGACATGCGCCAGACAATCACAGCAGCACACAAAGCGTTCATCGCGTTACACAACACATATTGCAAGCTGACTAAGTAGATGGCATCTAATTACCAATATAGATCCTTTATTCTAGTGTCGTGAATAAAATTTAAGGACACGACAGATTTTTTTAAATGCATACTTACGTAATCATTATCACTTTGTGTAGTAGACACTCTTTAACAGTTTGTTGAAAACATTTCGTTAGGTAAGAAAAGTGTAGGTATATCAAGATTCCATCTACCGAAGTCATGTATGCTGTATACCTTCATCGTCACTATGATGCGATCCTGTGAGTAGTTTCTTCGCAGTGCGCCACCGGAAGCTCCTGAATGGCGACTTGCTTCGGGACCGCGACTTCACCTTACCGGAACTAGATGGAGTCGTCGGCGTCGAGCTCGAACCGGGAGCTATCCGTGTCAAAGGATTTGGGAAAGGGATTCAAGGAACCGTGCGCATTTATATTTAGATCCGAGGTCGTGCATAGGAATTTAAAGGACATAGGTGGTTTAAAATAGAATACAAAAGGATAACGTATATATTTTTGTAGGGTTAAAAGGGATATTGGGAAAAAGAAACAAAAAAAAATACGTGAAAGCAACATGAAAACATAATTGCGTCGCAGCGAAAAAAAACAAAAGCGCATTCATGCTGTTTATTTTTTTCTTATAAAATGACATGTAACAATAAACACACAATGTAGATAACAAAAACACAGATGTTAGAGGCCGTGCATCGAATGACGAACATACACCTATACATTAATGTACCATATCACTAGTTACAAGAACGGGTTAACGTTTATCAATCAGATCATAATCCAAACTCAGATCGTGGTAAAATCTATGCGTGTTTTAATTGTGAGATTTGTGTTTTTTATAAAAGAAAAATTACAAGACACATAAACAATTATAACTGAATTTGAATCATGATAGGATTATGAGAATGATGAACTGACGAAATTAGTTGTGGTATTATTAGACTACTAGTAATCAAATACCAGTTTACGTTCATAGTTAATAGTAATATTTTAGTATATAGTGCAGTAAACAATGCACCGAAATACAGATGTAGTATTCCAGAACATAAGCCAAAGTGATTACAAAATAAATCACTGAACACAAGAATTTTTATAATTATATACGTATGATGTGGTTGCTACTCATAACTGGAGATTCTTATTTGCCCAAGTACGGTTATTTTAAAGAAATTTTTTACCAACAATAAATTAGACAGAAAACCAAAGAATTAAAATACATTTTTTTTTTCTAAACACTTCGAACGAGATTAAATTATATTTACTATAAATCAAATAATCAGATTCTCTAAAGATCACAATTTACTCCAACTTCGAAATGATAGTTAAGTCGTGTGTGAACTAATCGAGAAAGGAAAAGCTCCGAAATTAATCGATATTTTACTATAATCAAATCGATAAAATCGCAACCACTATTCATACGTAATCACGGTACCCTGAGTAGAGTTTAAAACATTTGTCAGTAAATCACCCTCTAACGAACAGTTATTCTACTTTACCAACTACAGATACTCACTGGAGAGGCGTGCAGGTTTGGCGGGCGTCTGTTTTGACGTCGAGGGTTCGGGCGGGGAGTCGACCGTCACGGCCACGGGTGTGGCAATGGGAGCAGGTTCGGGGGCAGGGGCAGGTTCTGGCTCTGCATGCGGATATTACAACTACGTGCTAGTTACGTCTACACACTACGTGCTTACGTACATGCAAGCGCAACGTTACGTTTTCACTACATGTCATGCTCGCGACTGTGTTACACTCGTACTTATCAACAAATACATGTAATCGATTAACGTTAAGTATATATATTTTAAAAATAAATAAAGTGTACATGTGTACGCAGTCGCGTGAATACATTAAACAGATAAACATGCTACAAAGACCTATATTATTTTCATCTAATAATTAAAGTTATTTCTAATAAAGAAGTCGACATTCCTGTTAAATATTACACCCTACCTAGAGTCTATTTTTCTTCCATACTGTTGTAATATTCCCTTCGTAGATTCAATAAAATATTATGTAAAAGCAAGTTAGTCCCCACGGAGTTATATAAGCAATTGATGAGAAACCAAAACCCACTGTATAAGTGAACGTGTAAAAAATAATATATAGTAAAATATATTTAACATTTATAATAATAAGCTATATACGAAGCAGATGCGTAATATATAGGCAGCTATAGAAAGTGAAGCAAATAAATACGCACAGGTGAAATACCTACCTTGTTTGAAGACAGCATCGTTTGTACAAGAGATCAACAAGATTCCGAACACGACATAGCATAGTATAATGTACAGCTCATACAAAGATTATTATCAAGGAGTGTAAATGGGTAATAGTGAGCTTACTAGAAGGGCGATGCGAAACAGTACTATTATTTCAATTGTTATAAGTAATATGGTGTTCCAAGCAATTATTCTTTTTTAAAATTGTGTAAGTTTTACGCTTTTGAAAATACAGGAGCTAAGAGATACTATTTAAATCTCTTGTGTTGTAATTGTTTGGAACAAATGGCATTACAAATATATATATTTATAAAAATACTAATAACCGAAGGTGAAGCCTGTTTAAGCAAAAAATATGTAATTTAGTGATTCGGAATTTGGAATTGGTAAAAGTACATAGAAAAAGGTTTGAATAGTAAATGTTTTCGAATCACCGCCCCAGAAGGCTATAACACTCCTTATTAAAATGAGGACAGATACAGAACAGACATGAGAGACAGTATCAAACCATCACCGTGATTAGCTTTATAACGACACGTTAAAATGTGATATAAATAATTAATATGTACCTCGAAAATTATAGCGATGATGAACATAACGGGGCATAAAACAATGTGAATCATAAATTGCTAATTAAGAACAACTTAAATGCTTTAAACCCCGTTTAAACGAGTGATGATGTTTTGTACTTCCAATGATGATGAATTGGCAGAAAATAAACCATCACCTTGTAGAAAACAGTAAGTGTAGTATGTGAAGAATATTGAAATCGTGCAATAAAAGAAACTCGTGCTATATACCCCCAACTACTGTAGCCTACAGAATATACCTATAGGAACTAAAACTCCTTACGTACATGAAAAGCTTTCAAGCTAAGAAATCAAACACTGTTAATAATCTATCTCCCCAGTGTTGTAACTATTCCGAGCGCAGTGTAATTCAACAGAATACAGAGTACACCCATTTTAAACTACCGTAGAAGCTCATGCCAACTGCCGGGTATATGATTACAACGGTAGGTTTATAATAAGCGCTCTTATTACCTGGCTGGGAATGCGGTCGCTCTTGGGCCTTCTCAGCCGCTTTAGTGGATGTTCTCCTTACGACTACGCGTGTGCATGTGTGGACAACACATCGGTAAGTAACGGCCCTTTGTCACGCGCAATACTCGATCGACTAACGAAACCGTCGTTCGATTCCAATGGTGAATCGTTTTGGAACTTTCGATTTAGTTAGTCGACTGAATAAGCGAATAAAAAGGGGACAAATAAATTTACACATAAAGCGGCAAGCGATGCCGTAAGCCTTTTTGGCTGTAGTGCATTTATGTGCTTTGAATTATTTCAACATTATATTCTCTAGTTATCCTACGTATGAAACTATTGCCGATTTTTTTTTTCTAAAATAGTGTTATACAATATAAATGCAAGCTGCATTCACCGGTTACGGTGAAAGTTAATGGAAGTTTCGTAATAAAGATCTAAATAGTTCTTGTATATTGAACAAACAATGTTTTGTTCGATAGTGCAAGGAGAAGACATTACACATGCGTGCTTACATTGCAATCCGTGTTTTGAAGTGATGTTAATTTTTTTATTAAAATTATAGTTTTGTCTGTGTTTTTGACTAACTAGCCGATTACATCGTAAAACATCCTAGAATACAATACAATTATTTGGTAAACCAATTGGTATCTTAGTATATTGAGAAGATATTTCATTAAAACTATCAACGGCGAGAGAATTTGGATATGTTAAAGATAAAATTTGTAAATTTGACAATTCGAAATCGAGAAGCAACACTAAAATATTCAGTATTTTTTTAAACATCCTTTCGTCAACTTAACGGTACGTATCGTATTCGTTCTAAATACAAATTATTACAATATGTCATTCCAAAACGGCCCGGAATACGGGTAAACACACTTCAATATTTAAATCCTATTTAATTAAATTACTCGTATATATTTTTATTTTATTTAAACATATAAAAATATCCGTTGCAGAAGTGAAATTTCACGTCAAGAACATTTGATTTTCGAAATGACGATTTATAGGTAATCGCTAAGTATAAGATATTTCGGTCACGACTCGATTCCGTCAACCGTTCTCTGCTCGCCGTTGACAGGACGGACCGCGGTAGTAAACACTACGCTTATCAGTAGACAGGAATGCGAGCGTACCTTGCGGCTGCGGCTGCTCCTTCTCGGCCTGTGCGGCGTCGATGGCGTCCTGCGCCGCGGCGGCGGCCGCGGCGGCCTCGGCGGCCTCGCGTTCCCGCGCCTCGCGCTCTGCGGCTTCCGCTGCTTCTTGACGACGCTTCTTCTCTTTCACTTCGAACTGAAATGTACATTCCGCGGTTAGTTTAACGAGTAGTATCCATAAGCGCTTAAAAGTAACTGTTAGCACTTAGTTTATAAAGCGATTAGGTGTCCTTGTCGACTTAGCAGTGTCGTCTGATGATAACGTTAGCTATTGGCAATTTCAACTCATCGTTGGCCATCGGAATCGGTTCATTAAATAATCTTTACAGAAGTCGATTCAACACAGTGTGTAATATGATTTTGTTAAGTAACAATTAAGTAGCTGTTTCCCTTTCACGCTTCGCTGCTTAAGTAAAAGAGAACGGATGCGAAAAATAGATGAAAACAATTTTAGAAGCAGGTTGTATATCTTGTCAAAGTTAGAATTCAATTAGTGTATTTTTTTTTTAAGTTTTTGTAGGAAACAAACAGGATGAAATTAGAGGAAAACGTTTCCGCATCATAGCGTGGCTGCAACAGCGACTTGAATTTGATCGTACTTCAGTGTGCACAATAATAATACAATAATACATAAAAGCAAATGTTTTGAATATTCATTTTGAATTTCAAATGCATAATTAAACATATATATAATATAATATTTCGGACATTCTGACATACACCTTTGTCAGAATATATCTGACATATGCATACATATATAAAAGGGACGGGACTTATTTGATTAGAGTAATCTTTCGAAAAATAGTGTTGTGCTTTTACGTTTTTCGATAATCATTATCATCATCAAATGCCTTTAATAATCAACAGCTGAACAAAGGCCTCAACAAAAAAAAAAAAGTATTTGTTTCACGTTTTCCTTCTCCTTGCAGTGATGTTGATCTGCATGATATCACTCAGTCGCCTCTTACGACACGCATGTGATGAGTAGGCGTGGTGACGCTGAATTATAAAGCAATTTTTCGGTAACATTTATAAAAAATAATAAGTTTGTCTAAATGTTGTATTAGGAGACTGATTTGACATGCTATGGATAATTTATATACAGTTAGTTCATTCCAAAGCTTAAGCAGATATTAGATACATGATTAATTGAAGTAAAAAGTATGAGACTACGCATTATAATAACATTGCCGAAACTATTGGCTTATTTAATAATATCAAATATATTTTTTATTCACTTTGTTGGAAGATACTACTTTCTGACTTTTATTTATTAGAAAGGTAAATTGAATATTAATGGCACATGCTGTATTAAAAGTATTTTTGCTAGATTAGGGTAGTAAGTTTCATTAAACGTCACACTCCAAAAAATAGTGATTTCAGTCGTCTCATACCATTGATGACATCAAAAGTTAGTAGGAAGTTGTGCGTTATTGAACAAGCACATACATAACAGCAGACTCCACACTTACACTATCCAAATAGTTATAGTACCATGCACCTTCAGGGAAAAGGAGACTACGGGTTTGAGTCAGTAACAGGAGGGATGAATTTAGCGGTATCCTCTTGACCTCCTTGCCTAAGTCGTTAACAGCTTTACAGCTACTAGTCAAACCAGGAAGAGATAATACTGCAACTTCGCCTCTTACATCAGAGTCCGAAAGTTTCGCCTTTCTTGACCATTTCTTAAGCACGCGTTTAATGCTATTACTTGATTTTAACGACGCACTACTCCTATGTCTCAATAGGGAGACGTTGGGATAAATATTTAAGTAAGAAAGACGTTCCCAGAGAATGAAATCTATACAAAGTAAGGACTCATCAGACGTCTCTGACTGGTCAGGATATTCAAAGAAAACTGAACTGTATATGTCAGGTGATAAAGGTGGAGAAGTGGTCGGCGTGCTCGACTCCGATATAGTTGAGAGGCTATTGTTATTCACAACTGACCAGAGATACGAGTCATTCTTTTTACTCTGATCTTTTCCATAGTTCAGTGTTAATACTCTAGCTTTTACTTTTTCAGGCAAAGGGAATTTATTGCTATCTATGATAATTTCTTCGACTATTTGGCTCACAGGTCGATCGGTTTCGTTAATGGTTAGTTTAAGTGGTGAATGAGAATGAGGTACAGGTGCGGGTTCGTAGGTAAAGTCGGATTCATCACATTGGTCCCAAGGTTGTGCATTAGGCCACAATGACGTCTCACGAAGTTCAAGCTAGTTGTGATAAGAAAAATATTATTAGAAATTAATAGAAATTAAAAACCAAACAACCAGTGCTAGAAGGCTTAGTGCAATTACACTTATTATAAAGTTTTAAGAAGATTCTTAGAATGCAATATGTATGTTAATTTGTGTAAACATGATTTAAGATAGGATATGGCTTCCTCTAATGCTTAAATTCAGTTAATAAATTAAAATCAAAATCTTCCAAATGACAATTTCAGGCAAACATACTGGCATGGAAAAATATGCAACAGAAATAAGATATTATGTAACAACAGTTACTAATTCTACTCAAGATGTATTCAACGCAATGCTTTATTTAAATCTCAGCACATTCTGAAATTTAATTTTAAAAATTAAAATATCTAACATCTGTACAATGTTAGTTTTAATACAGTAGAAAGTGCTTTTTTGGATAAAAAAATAATAATTAATAGTTAAGAATTATTATTATTAAAAAACAGTATCTTATATTACAAAGACGGCAGGTCTCAACCCACTTTTTCCAAAATCTTTCACCTTTTATAAAAATGTTAAACAATTTGCATAACGTTATACTTACGGTGGTGAGCCTCTGTAGCGCAGAGAAGCGGTCCTCTTGAGCCGCAGCGGACTTCTCGAAGGCTTCGTGCTTCTTGATGAGGCTTTCTACCTCGTCGATGGTGTGGCCCAGCTCCTGCGACATGAGGTAGGGCTCCTGCGCGATCAGCCACGCCTCCGCCACCGCTGCGTCGCGGGCGAACTGGTACACTTCCAGAACTGGAATACGATGTTTGATTATATTAGAATTGTTTGAATACAAAATAGTAAATCCCATGCATCTTGATAAAAATTTCTTATCTTAGTCATTTCTATCTTGCTCGTGTATGCATCCGTGCATTGCAAAGTGGCAGTGATTGTGCGTAACAACTTTATGTTAAGCCGACTTCAAAAAAGGAGGTGGTTCTATGTTTCTCATACATTTTTTTTATTATCATTATTCATTAGGTACTAGGTATTAATATGTCAAAGATAAGTCAAAACTTGGACTGGAAATATTCCCGTACACAAACCAAATCGACTTGAGAAGAAGATAGAAGACAAAATTGTCAATCAAATCATAAAAGTTTTAACTAATGTTATACAACTAATATAAAATACCACCATCATTATCAGAATCGATTACGTTTATACGACAAATATACAATACGATACATATGTTGCTGCTTCGATGCCCAGCCACCACTGCTTAAGGCACCAAATATAGTTTTTCACAAAAGATGGTGCATTATCAGAAACCGATTTCATAATTGAAAAGTAGAAAAGTTTCGCACGAGATGAAAAATAATATACTCACTAAGCTGTAAGTTCTCCCAGCGTTCTTCCCACCGGCGTAACAAGGCGTTGCGCTGGTTGGTGAGCTGCAGCAGCTTGTCCTTGATGTCGGCCGACGCGTAGTGCTGGCGCGCCAGCAGCTCGCGCCCGAGGCTGATGCACGCCGAGAAATTGTCCTCGCGGGTGTCGATTTCCGCCTTCAGAGATTGGTGGTTGTTCATGAGTAATTCTACACCGCTCACGTCACTGTAAAAGTTATAAAACGGTTAACTCGACTGAAACGTTCTTAAGAGACAGTTTCCGTACTCTTTTATTGCTGGTGCGTGTAGTTTATTACCTTAGTCGGTTCTTACGGCACTTATACACAGTATAAGTAGGGGTTGTGACCCTGTATTACAAATCTTTCGTCATACGGACAGCACTCATTTCAAAATTAGCGCAGTGTGTTTTTGGCACTGAGGATATGCAGCAATAGCAACCCATTTAGATGAGCGCATACAATTGCTTCGCTGAATATTATTATTTTTTTGTTTCGTAAGGGGAACGTAACGATAAGTAGGTAAGCGAGCGTACCGCGGCTTCTCGCCGGTGTTCATCTGGCGCACGACGTCGTCCATCCAGAGCGTGAGCGTGCGCACTTGGTTGAGGAAGCGGTACAGGTGGTCGGCGTCCTCTAGCTTGGCCGTGCGCGCCGCGCAGCCCGCCGCCAGCGCCGCCCACGCCTCGCGCACCTCCGCCTCGCGCCGCGTGATCTCCGCCGCCTTCTCGCCCGCGTACATGGCGCCCAGCCGCGCGCACTCGCCGCGGATCGCCTCCACCTGCAACGCGCGCCCGCCCCGGCCCGGTTACTCCTGTACTATCGTACCCGAACTTATTTAACGTGTGCATACTTTGTTACTTTTAAATAAATAGATGCTGTAGGTAAATTATACCTAAATATTTATACTGTATAGAAATCGAATCCACGATTTCTAGCTTAGTAATCAAAATTGTTAACCCTTAGACTAGACCGAAGTGTTCGTCGAGTCAGTCGATCGTACGACGGTCTAGGAAGGGAAAAAGCTTACTAAAACGGTAACTATAAATATACATAAATTGTGTAATATAAGCATACCTGAAGAGATAATGCCTACTATAACTGAAACTAACTCGTGCCGAGCGATTAAAACACGCTCTTTATAACAAAAGACAAGTAGTACGAAGAGTGTACCTGCTGGTGAAGCGTGCTGAGGTCCTGCATGAAGTTGTGGTGCTTGCGCTGCAAGGCGCTGACGCTGATGGCGTCGCGGCCGAGCTCGTCGCTCACCCCGCGCGCCTTCTCGTTCACGCGCTGCAGCGTGTCCTTGCAGTCGTGGAAGTACTTGTGCAGCTCGCGGGACGCGGCCAACATCTGCACAGTCATTATTCATTACTGAAATGCCTTACAAATAAATTATTTTCTCTTAATTCCATTATCGTACGTCCTGTATCTTACTTTAATTTTTTTAATTATTTTTTTAGAAAATCGATATTTCTATGGTTTTTTTTTGCAATTCACGTATTCTATAGAACTACGATAAGAGATTCAAAATCGTTTTCTGAGTTAAGTAGAATGCAGTGAATCAACATGACAATAAATTGTTATTACTCGATGCTTGGTAGAATATAATAAAAACAAGAAATGTTACTAAATGACTACGTTTGCTAGTTGTTCCAGGTCAAAAGTGAAATCCCGCATCTCTAAATAATATCCAAATCTTTTGTTTCTATTTTATTTTTTACGGAATACCAACACTATAAAAAACACTTTTTTAAATCTAAAATTAATAACTTCGTATCTATTGATAGGTATTGCCATATAAATCCCAAAATTGAAGAAAACATTATTTAAAAACAAAAAGAAATCAATCAACCGAGGAACCTATTCTATTAGATTGTCATACTCGGATTGGAGCCAAAACAGTCAAAGGCGTATATTTTTTAATCTGTGATGGCTATGTTCCAAATATCTCAAATTCTTTTAACAAATGTTATTCACTAATGCATTTGTGCGAACGATGAATGAGTTTTGTCAGTAATTAGTGTTGGCGCCGGGTGATGCCATGGGTTGATGTCAAACTGGTATTCTTCGTGGTATCGGTAATTAGATTTTTAAATGAGACCGAGCTATCAACATTACCGTTTATAACTTTCAGAAGTGTCACTACCGCAGCTCGTCTGTTGCTTAAGGATAGAAAATGGCTTTGTCGTAAATTTTTATTAAGTTTTGTATAATTTCTCACCTGTGTTCTAGTTTCGATGAGTTCGAGTAAGTCTTGCCAGGTTTCTTTAAGTCCCTCCTTCCACTGAGCGATAGTGGCGTTGTCGGAGTGTCCCATAGCGATCATCTGGTCGGCGATACGTTCGGCGGTCGCCACACGCTCTGATCCAACAGACTGTGTCTCGCGAGCGAATTCCTTGAAGCGCTCCCACAGTAACTGCGATTATAAAAATACACAAGTTCAAATTGACGAAGATGATTCCTTTTTTTTATTCAAAATACACATCACGTTTCCACTTTTTTATGTATTGGAACGAGGTTATTTAAATTTGAATGGAAAATATTAAACATTTTTAAAATCAACAAAATTTCTCTACGTAGAAGGTTTAATGTTAATCCATAATCACGTGTCAAGTTCAAAATTTTAAAAAAAAAGTAGCATCCGACTGCCAAGTACTTACCGTGACATGATCGTAGTCCTGTCCGAGCTCCTGCGAGCTAGCAACAAGCTCGCGCTCGGTGATCCATTGCTCCAGGTCGTCGACCTCGCGCGACAGCTGGAACAGCCGCAGCGCCTCGTCCAGCTTGGCGCGGCGCTCGCCCGCCAGGTCCTTCAAGCCGGCGTATAACTTGTCTACTTGAGATTGCTTCACAGAGATCTGTTCGCTGTTAAACAAAAAAAATCTGTTTTCGTAATTCTTTTAGATACGATCGGCTACGTTCATTCGTTCTCTGATCCTTTAGAAAAAAGCATTTAGGTAAACGCAATTTATTGATTTAATTTCTAGTGCTATCATATAAGAAATCCATGAATTTGCAACCTACTACTATCTGTTAATGTATTATTTAATAATAATAATACTTTATTTGAAACTAGAAAATAATATACAGTTTAAGGGTATTTAATAAAAGCCACATAAGTTAAAAAACTTTGCTTGTATTACGTTAATTGAATTTTAATGGAATTTCGGTAACTTGTTAATTCTGAGTGTGTGTGTTTATTTTTATTACTGTTTATTTTTATCACTAACCTGAGCGGATGTTCATCAGCAGTAAGATTTCTCACAGTCTCTCCAAGTTGTCGGATAGTGTGCGCGTAGTCGTCTACAGCCTGTTCCAAGATCTCGTGTTTCTTCATAAGGTTTTGTGCGGAGATCTCGTCTTTGCCGCGGTCTTCGACCATCATGTACAGCTCTTGTTCGCTCATCCACGCTTCGGCCTCGTTAGCATCGAATAGATACTGTTGCGCTTTCTCCCATTGAGACAGTTTGTTCTTGCGTTCCTCGATGGCATCTGTAAAGTGAGTAAAAATTATATTGTTGTGTGACAAATATATAAGATGTTACTTATACAAGATCACATATGAATATTATCAGTTTTTACTCGAATTGGAATAGCAATTTATTATTAATATAAGCTACAGAGATGAACAACAATTCTCAAATCACCTTTCAATTCTCGCCATCTCGCCGTAAGCTCATCGATAAGTTGTTTGAACTCGGGCGAAGCCTCGTGCTCCTCATCGATTAGTTTCTGTCCATTGGAGATGACAGTCAAGATTCTTGGCTCATGGTTGTCAGTCTCAGTTTTCAGAGATTGGTTCTTCTTTTGAAGCATTTGTACATTGAATAATGAGTTACCATAGTCTGTGCTAGTGGCCAAAGGCATCTTCTCGTGGATCCATAATTTCTCGTCCTCGACGTCGCGGCGGAATTGGAAGGCTTCCTTCTTCTTAGCCAGATGTCGCTGTCGTACCAGCAGGGGAGCCTTCAACTGCTCGAATCTCTCCTCAACCTTCGACTTCTTTTCTTTGATCTCCTCCATTTTATCAGGAACAGTCTTTTGTAGGTATTCAGCCTGAGTCTCCAGTTCGGTGACTTGCTTGGCCTTGACCGCCATCTGCGTTTCAATCATCTGTTGTTTCTGCATGAGAATATTGACTGAAGCGAGGTCGGTTCCAGTATCAGTGTTTTCAATCTGCTTTTCGAGTTCGTTCATCCAGGAATCGATGTCATCACAAGTCTGGTGAAGGAGAACTTCGCGATTCGCATCGAACAGACGTTCGCCCTTCTCCTTTGTGGTCGTTTGCAGATTCTCAAACTGATCTTGGAGTTCACTCATCTTCGGTGAAATAATTTGGACGAACTCCGGTTTCTGTTTCATAAGTTCCTCAGCCGCATTCTGTACGGCGAAAAGACGTTCCTTGTTTGCCGCAATTTCAGCTTCGAAAGCCTGGTGGCGGGTCCATTTCGAGTGGATAGTCTTTGCGGAGCGGTAGGTGTCATCTTGAGCAGTGACATTCTTTTCTTGCACCCATTCTCCAAGCTCGTCACAGTCCTGAAGGAACTGGTGTAATTGGAGTTGATCTTGTAATTTCTCCATCTGTTGGAGTGCCTTCTCTCTGTTGGCGTTGCGGCGAGAGTCGATGTTTTCGGCCTTGCGTTGGATTTTATCGGCATCGAAGTGTCTTTCCTCGACCAGTCGATTGGCGAATTGTACGACTGAGTTGATTTTGTCGTCGTTCGCCTCCATTGTGGTGAGGAAAGCCTCGTGTTCCTTGATAACATTCTCAGCTTGCTCCAAGTTCGTCGGTGGCTCGGTTTTCGCTAACCTGTGAATGAATACAAATGTTGTGACTGCAAAATCAATTAGACACAAATCTGCATACGTGGCAGTTTTATCCTTGAACAGTATATCGACGTACCTGTGTTCCTGGTGCGAGAGCAATACTTCAGCCTGGCTGGCGTCACGTTGCAGTAGCTGCAGCTCGAGGCTCTGCGTCAGCAATTGTTGACGATTCTCCCACATCTGTTGCAGCTCAGCCCAGCCTTCGCGTAGAGCCTTTAGGCGCTCGCGCAAGAACATGTATTGAGGGTCGTCTTGTGTGGAGGGCTCCTAGAAAACAATTTATAGTGTTCATAAAAGTTATCATCATAGCATCACGGTCTGTGAAACCTGGTCAAAATATTAGGCATTTTTTTAATAGGAATGTAGAGGAACGGGTGTCATGTCCCGCAAACACAAAGGGAGGATCCTCCGACCAGGTGAGGTAGTACAACGCGAAATACTTACGGCAGTGATCTTCTCTCCATACTCCATCATCTTCGCGTACTCGTCCTTGTAATTGTCGATCTCTTCCTTGATTGTCTGGTGCTGAGACAAGAGTTTTTCGGCCTCCGCCAAGTTCGATGGAATGTCTGTAAATTAAAAAAGTATTCAAAATTGATAATTAATATCTCTGATTAGATTTTTTTTAATCATTTCACAGAGGTATGATTTTTTTAGTAGCGTTCATTTCAATTACCTTCTGAAGCGACATCGGTCTGTGTCTTGGTGAGCCAAGCCTGGAAATGATCCACGGAGCGAAGGAATCTGTGTAAGTCGCCAGCTTCTTCCAACTTGGCGTCGCGCTCTTTGAGCTGATGACAACAAAAAAAATACTTAGAAGATGAATAATTATCGAAATATTAGAGTACTCGTAAAGACTACGCTTCACTGTCCTTTTAGAATTTACTAAGTTAATATTTTTGTGGCATGTTAAACCAAACAATTATAAGCCAGTTTTGTCGTTTTCTGTTCGACGGTGTCCTTACGGCCTTAGTGAAATTTTTCGAGTATATTTAATTACGACTAACCCCCATTATCTTGACAAACCATAATTATCATATTTTCAAGTCACATTTGTTTTTCTGTGAATACATAAATATAGCGTAGCGTGTAGGCGACGCACTGACCATCTGCGTGAGCTGGTCCCAGTTGTGCGTGATCTGCTGCACGCGCTCGCGGATGAGCTGCGCCTCCTCGGGGTGGTCGTCCTCGATGGCGCTGGCCTCGCTCTCCAGCGACGAGATGCGCGCCTGGATGGCGGCCAGGTCGCGCTCCATGCCCGACAGCCGGCGCTGGAGTGTCATCACGCCTGGGAACGTACATCCAAATTTATTCAACTGGAAAGTTTCCAACGCGCATTGTCTGTGAGATATATTTACAGTATGAACAGACAGACGAACGGACAGACGGACATGACGAAACTATTAAAGTTTTTGACATTTTGGCTACGGTACCTTAAGAATGTGTTTCAAATTTCGTTTATTTCTACAAGTAAACAATATTAAACTATGCTCAAGAGCTCTGCGGCTGTTATAAACCACAGGAAACGTAATACTCGAATATTATTATTCATTTATAAATGAGAAACATAGTAGGTAGTGGGAAACAAACTAAGATTTTTTCTAGTATAACAAATATTAAGATACATAAACCTCATTTACCACAACTTTGAAACGCTATTATTTAAATGAGTACACAATCTAAAATTATTCTATCAAATATTTACAAGTTAAACGTTACCATTGAGATCCATCTCCAAGTTGTCGGTCTGTTGAAGGATCCTCTTCTTGTCTTCGATCCATGATACGGTCTCGCGACATTCGATGTGGAAGGTCTGTACTCCCTGTGCGGACTTTAATTCGTCTTTCTTTGCTTCCGCCTGAACAAAGTGAATAAATTATAAAGCTTTGTTTGAATATCTATTTAAATGTCGCGTTTCATGCTTTTAAATGTTGTGATAAATTAAAATAAAAAAAAATGTGATTTTGAGTAAGCAATCATTTCACTATATAGTTACCATATTAATATAACGATAACATTAGATAGAAAGATATATTAAACATTGGGACGTCCTGTGGTGTAGATAACATATTGGTAGGTTTTTAAAAGGCGGTTTTGGGCATTTCGTACATTATTAGAACTGTTATTTCAAATCAGTTATACGGTGTTACCTTGTCTCTGAGCGAACTCCAGGCTCCGTTGAGGGCGGCCTGTCTCTCCTGAATCTTAGCGGCCTGAGGGTGCTCCACGTGGATCAGTTGTCTCGCCAATTGGTTGACGACCGCAACACGAGACGCGTTCGCGTTCATTTCTTTGTCAAAACCAT
The DNA here is from genome assembly GCA_949316085.1 of Hypercompe scribonia. Taxonomy (NCBI): domain Eukaryota; kingdom Metazoa; phylum Arthropoda; class Insecta; order Lepidoptera; family Erebidae; genus Hypercompe; species Hypercompe scribonia. The sequence continues at coordinate 7,096,324 of OX438981.1, read as the reverse complement.
CGTATCTGGAATAACAATTTATTTTACATACCGTCTTTAACTACGAGTTTTACTCGTTTTCAACTACCGACAGTAATAAAAATATTCTACCACGTTCGCACAACGTAATCTAAGACCAAACTAAGTAAAGCTTGTACTATGTACAACACATCTATCATCGATGCATATTTTTTTGTATATAAATCATCCGAATATGAAAACATCGAAACAAATATCCGATCATCATATAAACATTCGGTCCGACCCTGGAATCGAACCCGACACTTTCAGCTTCGTTTTTTTTTATTTAATGTTTTATTCGTAATACATGTACGTACGGGCGTCCGAGTCTGACGCCCGTACGGCGTCAGACTCGGACGTGAGTAAGAAACGCGGCGAGCGGTACCTGTGCTTCATGATCTCCACGTCGTCGATGTCCTTGGGCGGCAGCATGGTGTCGAGCATGCGGTCCTTCTCGGCGATCCACTGGTCGGCCGCATCGGCCTCGGCCAGCAGCTTGAAGAGCGACAGCGCGTCGAGCAGGCGCTGCTTGCGCAGGCGCGCCAGCTCGGCCAGCTCGCCGTGGCGCGCGTCGATGGCGGCCAGGCGCTCGCGCACCTCCGCGCTCGACGCGTCCTCGGGCGACAGCTCCTGCGCCTGTTGCACGCACCTACTTTACTTTTACGTTCTTCGACCGTCTTCGCTCGATACTGATCTACATCGTCGTTTCTAACTATGTTTTATGGTTACGTTTACGTTATGTTTACGTTTTTTTCGCCTAAGACGTACTTTTGTATAAAGTTCTTACTATACGTAGAAAATAAAATACCCCGTAACGACTGACCTGTTGTTTGAGTTGCTGGATGACGTTAGCGTAGTTTTTAAGTTCGTCGGTGACGTCCTTGTGTTTCTTCAGCAAACTCTGCACCTGAGCTTCGTCCACGCCGGTGTCTTCGGACGAAACCAATCTGCAGAATGAATCGATTCAGTAAGTTACAAATTATTCTGTTAAAAATCTCCGTAATACTAAACTTAGTATCGACTCAAGTTTCTTGTGTAATTATTTACTGCTTGTTTACTGTTTTATTTAAAACGTTCAAATTGATGTAACACTATTGACACTATAAATTTTAAAAAGGTACTAAGACCTGAAACAGTCTTTACTAGCGCATGTGTTAGAGAATCTCATAACGTATAGAACGCAATTTATATCGATAAACAATATAATTATTATATTTTATAATTCAATGTATAAACAAAAAAGGGGAAAAACTTTCCATCCTCAAAAAAGTAAATAATTACCGCAACGTATCCAACATCCAGTTGTCAATATCATCGGCGTCGGCGAACAGTTGGTGGTATCGCACGGCCGCGTCCAGGCGGTTCTTACGCAAAGATACCAAGTCCAAGAGATGGTTCCATTGGGACAGGATGTCACGAAGACGGTCCTGGTGTAAATAAACATAGATGTTACACAAAAAAGTCGATATTATATTCTTTGAATGTTATCTATACCCGAGTGTCATTTTATTTTTTTAATTAAAGAGGTCACCAAAATGTAAAGCATGAATAGAATCCAAGAGTTGTGATCATCATACTCATTGTGAATGCAGTATGTATATAATGAGATGTTTTTTCACGTCATGCTTGGGGACGTTAAAGGCATGACAGTCATCGTGGCAGTGTAAAGCTCACATACTTATCCAGATCACTGTCACCCCTGCATCAATGGTCCTAATCTCAGTATATCTATAACATGTGTGTATTTAGAAATATATAAGTAATATGTTGATCAGCAGACGAATTACTCTAGTACAGGCTCTGTCTAGTTGGAGATCCGACTATCGTGTGTGAGACGTGTGAAGTAATTATTATATTATATTTGGCAAAAGACAAACATACTAAATGTAACTGAAAATATTTTGATTTCCGAAAGTGAATCCTAAACATTACGTAAGTATAAGTTGAGTAGGCAATTACCTGTATCCTGTCAGCTCCAAAGTGTCCTTGCGATATGAGCTCATCCCCGACCGCGGCCACGCCCATCAGTTGTACCTCGTGAGCGAGCACATCCGCCTCCAGAGCCTTATGCTTGGATATCAGCAGATACACTGTAACAAACAAAACAGTATAAAAAGCATGAATCCAGCAATATACTACAGAATAAGAAAAAAATTGAGACTTTGTGGGACATTGAAATTATTTTGTAAAAATAATGCAAAAACATTATATTACTATCGCATAGCGTTACAATGCAGTGCGTGGTCTGGCGTTGCCATACCAATAGCCGGTTCGATGAAGCCGGCCCACTCTACAATCGTGAAAAAGAGTGTCAAAGTTTACCAACAAATAATAATACCGACCTGTCGTAAGGTCATGTCCAATGTCATCGACAGAGACAATCTGTTCCTTTTCCTTAATCCAGTTCTCTTCGTCAGCCATATCCCAGTAGAACTGCCAAAGCTTACGGCTGTCTTCCAGGCGCTTTCTGTTATAATAACGAAAGATATTTTATTGTGATACTTAAACAAAAAAAAATATTACTGTACCAAAATGTTTAATTTTGCGTATTTCTAACGACAAAATGTATCACATATCAAATAAATTGCCGACGTCCACCAAAACAGCGTCAACATTGAACAGTCAAAAAATGAACTGCACATGTAAAATTATGACACTGCACTGAAGAGATTGTATTTAGCAATACGGCAACCCTTAGTACATTATTAGCTAGATGCATGTGTCATTTTACTTCTATTTTATGACTGGTGGTGACAAATAATGCAACTTTTTAGTACGTTTTCAAAATTACCCACCTCCTTTCAACAGCAAGGTGTACGAGTTCAGCGTAAGCGTTCTCGAGTTGTTGGATGCGTTCAACTGTGATTGCAGGATCGCACGGGCGGTACCCGCCTTCCTCCTGTTCTAAGAATCGCTGTGATTGTCCCACTACCACCTGAGGTAACATATCATGTCAATTATACTTAGCTGCGTTCAACTGATTGGTTTATATTTTATTTTTATTATAGGCAATTAATTATATTTACATGTTATAATATTAATTATTTGCAATTGGAAGCTGCTAAATAACTAAATTAATGTGTAAAACATAATAAACTTGAAGAGCCTTTACGAAATATATGACAATTATTATTTTATTTAATGTTATAATTAAAGTAAAAAGGTAGAAACACACCTTAACTCGCTCGCCAAGAACGTTGATGTCAGCCTCGACAAGCGCGTGTTTCTGCAATAGATCCTCGACGCCCATAAGGTGTTTACCGTAGTCGTCGGTCAAGAGGCGCATCTTGATTTCTTCCATGGAGTCCAGGATGTATAGCATTTCCTATGAAGTCAAGTTTTCATTAACTTTACTAATCATAATTTCCAGTTTATTTTTGCTGGTTAATGGTTAATATGTTACTCATTTTCGGAAAACATCTATTTTTATACGGAATTCTGTCTGTCTGAGCCCTGTCTGCTGCTTTTTGCATCCAGTCATGCTGATGATGATGACACGGATTCTGTTTTACGAAGCAATTTGACAAAACTATTTCAAGGGCACTAAATACGTCTAGTCTGTAGATCAAGAGAAATAGGAAGAAAGAAAATATTAAGACAGAGAAACAAGAGTAACAACTGTAACTTTGTAAGTAACACTGGTCTTCTGAATAGTTAAAGGAAGAACGCTTTTCTCTTTACCTGGAAGTTCTGTTGCAGTTGCAACGAAAGTTCAAGTCTGGCACGACGCGCCCTCAGCAATTCGAGCAGGTACGCCCACAAACGCAGAACGTTATCGCGACGTGCACATACACGCTCCATATCATGGTATCTGGTAATAGAATACATTTTTGGACATGAATTATTATTACAATGCAAAAATAATTATAGGTATGAGAAATTCATCAAGAGACGAAAGTTACCTCTCAGCCTGCAGTTCAGAGCATACCGCCACAACAGCCTGGACTCGTTCTTCATAGGCAAAGATGTCAGTTTCAATAGCCTCATGTTTCTTCGCCGCTGCCTCAACAGCAGCGAGGTCGAAGCCGAAGTTGTCCTGGCTGACGAGGCGTTGGTTCTCCGACAGCCAAGTCTCACGCATCTGAGCTTTGCGGTTGAATCTGTGAAAAATTAAAATTGTAGGTATAAAAGTGACTTCATAGTTACATGATCTGAAGAACCACGTTATGTGTAATGGTGTAGTGCGGCCTTTGTTGTTCACATATGTGTATACACAGTCAGGTGAAATTTTAAGACGATTTTGTTACGTTTAAAACATATTTAAGCATATCAAATCATATCATATAGAAAATAAAAAAAAAGAAAGGAAGATAGAAAACAATCTTTTATTGTTTTTACCTTGCAGCTAGTTGCTCAAGTTTCTCCTGTCTGATCAACTCTTCTCTAAGCGCCAGCTCTCTCTCGTGCTCAGACTTTTCCAGCCTCTCCCACGCACGGTTGATATCGTGGATCATCTTGCCCTCTCGTGGAGTATACGGCTTCTGGTTAGCCGCTCGCATGCGTGACTGCAGTGTGAAGAGTAGCACTTCCAGATTGCCTTTCTCCACGAATCTTTAAAAATATTTTTTTTTAATGATAATAGTCTGATAAACCACAATTAATTGGTACTTTTTTTCAGGAAAATCTTTAAAACAAGATAGCTCGTTAATGACTGTATTTACCGTTAACAAAATAAAAGAATATTAACGCTTTAACCTTTTCTACTTAGTTGTTTTAATTTGAACTATAATAACAATGTTTGAAATCTTAGAATCTACTTACTTTGGTGGTTTTTCGACAGTACGGTAATTGGAGAACTGTATTAGTTGTTGACGGACACCCTCTAGGGAGTTCGCGAATGTTCTGTCACCTAGAGCCTCGATCGTACGCTCGATCCATTGAAGCAGATCACTGTAACATACATAAATACATTTTAGTTTTTATTTTAAAATCATTAATTTTGATATTTATTTCGAATAGATTTACAATTTTCCAATAAGAAAACACTATTAAAGAGTTTCAAATTCATAAATTAAAAGCAAGCACTGTGTATTCTCTGTAACATGTGCTGTAACGACAAACATAGGGAATGATACATGCTTACCTGGTGAGTGATTCATATTCGTGCATCATCTTCTCATTCTCCATAGCAATGCCTACGACCTTGCCAATTCTCTTGCCTTGCACAGTCTCCTGCTTCATCTTGCTGAAGTAGTGGTAGTACGTTACCACATAAGTGATGATCGACTTTTCGTCAGGATGGTCGACAGCAATATCTTAAAACGAAAATTAATGATATTACAGGGCTTAATATCATCTCCAGCGACTTTGAGTTAAAGGGTAATCTGTTTATCAACCTTTAAATTTTTTCAGCTATTTTTTGATGTCAGCAAACGGTTACCTATATATGGGACAGCTTTTTATTTTATTTCCCAAACATTAATAAAAATATTGTAAAGATTAAAGAGATCTTTGGAAAGTGAATTAAAAAACCTTGAAGTCAGGTAATGCATATTTTCCCTAGGACGCTCTGCAGTCTAAACAGTTTGACAGGTTTTGTTTTAGTAAGTGTCAAATTTGTCTTGATTGTGAGTGACGTATTTTTATCGTGAAAAAAAATTTGGTCGGTTTGTACCTAAATATTAAATTTAAACGCACTCAGTTTTGTTTTTCAATAATTAATTAGTTTGTTAACGAGTCTAAGAAATAAAGGTTATAAATACGACAGATACGTTAATGGACATACCTTCGGCGTCCAAAAGTTTGGTGAGACCAAGCTTTTCCTCGGCAACATTAAAAGCGTTGTTCAAATTGTGCATCGGATTACTCCTGTGCAGCTTTTCAAACTGAATCAGATCAGGTCTGTGCTTGTGGATGATGGCGTTGAAGGCCAACCCATCACGCCAAGAGGTCGTGAAGTTACGGACGTTGACATTGTTATAGCCGGCTGTCTTCATTTGACACCACAGAAGTAAAGCATCCTTAGCGGATTTTGTCTCTTTGTTGTCTGTCTCTTCGATGGTAATGTCTTGGATCTAGAATGAATACGGATAAAGTTATTGAATAAAGCCCAATTAATGACACACATAAAATATCTGAAGACCGGGATGATTCTGTAAGAATTAATTGAAACTAAGTGTTGTTTATGGCGAAATCGCACTAAATTTGGCATTATTCTTAATAATTTACACCAAATATAACTTTTGTTCATAGGTTAAAATAGAGTACGATCTTTTTTTATAATTAATGTATATAGTTTTTCTAACAATGTGTTCTTTTTTAGACACAAAAATTGCAAATCGATAAGGGTATTTTGCAGTCGTTATTTTATTACTTTATAAGAAGATTTTGAAAGAGCTAAATATATGACAGTGTACCTGGAATCGCAGAATGATAGTCCATATGAGACCAAGACTGAGTCTCGGGTTGCCGTCCACGATGTCGTGCGAACCCATATTCTCCAAATGCACGCGTTGCTCGCGCAGGAACTGCAGCGCTTTGTCCACGTTCTCCAGGCAATGGATACGCATCTTGCCTTTTGTTGGACGAGGCTGCACACACAAATATAATTATCATCATCAAAAACCTTTAATAAGATATAAACATCTGCTTAGAAAGGAGATTTCGGCCTACTATACTACTAGATGGGTTGGTAGGGTGTGTCAAGTTTCCCTTCTTTTTGCAACGGTTACAATCAAAAATATTAACAATATTTTTTATTCCTTGTAACAGTGTTATGTTGTAAGTTATAGATGTTCACTTCTAATAAAAAAATATTTTACGCACTTTACAATAAAAGTGAATTCTTAATAAACATGTATGTGTATTAAGATTTATTTTCTAGCTTAAATCGATTGTTAATATGTCCTATTTAGTGATCTACATCAATTACAATTGAAAACGAGAAAAAAAAATAAAGAGCTCAATTCATATTTACCAATTAAAATTTATAATAAACTCATAAGTCGTAATCATACACAAATTACTAGTGTTTGTAATTAAATTATAAATATAATAAATTTAAAGTTATTAACTACTATTTTGTTTAGTAAGCTATAATTAGATACTATAATTTATTAGTATTATCATATTGTCGATTATTTTAATACAGAACAAAAAAAGATTTATTAAAACATTATAATTAAAATTCACGGTATTTAAAAAAAAAATGGAATCATTTTCTTCTGTACACCAGTATTTATGCATTATTCGATGTATGATAATGAGAGATGAATACATTATCTGTCGTGTGAAGGGAGGTTATGACGAAAGATGATAGGCGAACGATATACATCTAGACTGACGCAATATGACACGAATCATGATAAATAGAAGCGTTATGTTGAGTAATTTCCTCCTCATTTGAATAAAGTGTGTGAGTAACAGAATCGATAAGCACAACTAAGAAAAGTAAAAGAGTATGATTGGGAAACTTGGAAAGCACGTTATTTGATATATACAGAGAGTAATAGTAAAGGCAGTTGTTGTATAGCCTATCATTAGAATAATATGACAACTCTCAATAAGTTAAAATATCTTAACAAATAAAACGAGAGAAATTTGGAGGGTAACTTATATTCTACGTATTCAAATACTATAACATTCATTTCTATTTACAATTAAAAAAAAATGTCTGATATCCTTGAATTGTTTTATCAATATAATATTTTCAATATTTGTTAAATCCTGTTACATGAACAAACATATTTTAGATCATGATTTCGTTTTTCCTATTACATTTTTAATTGACTCAGACGAGAGTTAAACTATTATTTCTAAAGCGCATATTATCTGCAATACATACTAGGTTAATGTTTACTGTCCATCACAGCAATAACTATTCACATTCAGAGAAAAATGCTGACACAAGATAACACAATTGATCGTTTATAAAATAACACTACAAGATATCCCTTCAAATTTTGTTATTAATTATTATATACATTATATATATTATTATAATTAAAGTAATTGACATCTTAAAATATTCTCTAGGCAGCGACAAGTCCTAAATAGGTTTAACTGTCAACACTGAATGGCGTTAAGCACTTTTTTTTTCAATTAAAAACCTTTATAATTTTCAAACTAGGGTATACGGATGAAAAACGTATACCTAGTCTTGCCATAAATATTGTAATAAAGAAAAAAGAAAATTGTTAACTGCAAATAACATTTATTACTTTTACAGTGTGTCAGTTTAATACATAAATATAAAACAATTAAAAATAAAAAAAGCTTATTCGAAGTGGTCTCCATTGGCTGCAATACAGTCCTTTAAACGATGAGGCCAGTTATCAATAGAAGCACGCACTCTTTCCATGGGAAAATTCTTCACTGCCAATCGTATAGATTGTTTTAGGGACTCCAAATTATCATGGCGTTTAGAGCAAGCTGTACTCTCTAAAACTGACCACAAATCATAATCCAGCGGATTAAGATCGGGACTAGACGACGGCCAGTCTTCAGCTCTGATGAAGTCCGAAACGTTCGATTCCAACCAAGACTGCGTGGACCGAGCTTTATGACCCGGCGCCGAGTCTTGCTGGAAGGACCATACTTGGTTATTGAACATGGTGATGTTAAGGGGCTTAACTACCTTCTCAAGAATGGTATCTTGATACACTTGTGCCGATGTTTTGATACCTTTTTCACAAAAATATGGCTCAGTCACTCCTTCATAGCTAACACCCCACCAAACCATCACTGAAGTCGGATAATGTCCACGTTGCACTCTGTCGACTAATTGGGAAGCTTCCTTAGAGCTTTGAGCATAAATACGGTCATTTTGTTTGTTAAAATGTTGCTCAATTGTAAAAATTTTCTCATCCGTAAACAAAATTTTTCTGTGACCTCCCTTTGCGTACCGCTTCAGTAGTTGTTTCGATTTTACCACCCTATTCTTCTTTAAATTATCAGTTAAGAAATGGCCAGTGCGTCTCTTATAGGCTGCAAGTCCTAAGTCATCTTTTAAAATACGCGACATGGTTCTAGGTGCTATCTTCATTTCCCGAGATAAAATCTTTTGCTTTCGGACAGGATTTCTTCGAATTCTTTCCCTTACTGCTTTGACCACCTTTTTCGTACGAACACTACGTGGACGGCCAGATCTTTTTCTGTCACAAACAGAGGAGGTCTCATTGTACCTATTAATAGCCCGGTACACAAACATTTTACTAATACCAAGTGTATGGAGAGTTTTAAAAATTGCATTTGGCTCCATACCTACTTTGTGTAATGCTATCACAGCGATTCGGTTCTCTTTATCACCCCACACCATTTTAATATCGCAAAATATTTTACAATGTATTGGCGCCAAAATGAGAAAACACAATGAACAATCGTATAAAAATGACAGATTCGAAATTCAAATGTAATATTTTTTTATAATTAAGTGTAACAGTATTTATGGCCAGACTAAGTATAGGGCATAATGAACCCATTACAAACGAATGATGTTCGAGTAACTAGCTGCGGCTAAACTATTAAACTAATATGAAACCAAGTAAAATACTGTTAATCCTACTTGTCTCACAAGAATTAGATAAATAATATTGAAATAAGTATAATTATCTTGCAAGGAAATTTTTCTGCATTCAATTAACGTACAAATCTCACATTTACATTATAAAATAATGCTGAATAGATATATTTCTACAACTTCAGTTAAACGTGGCTACAGTAATCCCATTTCAAACACATTTGGGTTTCGACTTCGCCGTGGCTGTTTAAATTCCGGTTTAGCTGGTCGGAGCACGGCTATTGTTTACTTTTTATGTACTTTCGCGAAGGTTCCAAAGTCACTGGCATTACACTGTATCACAAGTATACATAATTCCAACTGTCTATACGAGAAAATAAACTTCCGAAAACAGTTGTGTATGATAATAAAATTGGCACCGCTCAAATATTAGTTTCGACGTTGTTAAATGAGTTTCCTGCTTAAATCAAAGATACAAATTGTGTTATAGTGAAAATTGAGTGATTTAACTTCGGCCTATTTTGGAGTAGATAGAATATTAAGGGTTTCTTTTTATATATTATTTTATATATTTTTATATTTTATTAATATTTAATTATTGTATTTCGTTAATTTCATAATCGATAAGATTGAGTTCTAACATTCAAGCAGGTGAATAAACTGAGAGAGAAAAAGACAAATATATACCTGCAACCCACTATTAACTAAAACATAGTTATAAAACGTAGCCAATAGCCAAGTTATAAGTACAGATATAACTGAAATAGCTTTACGATCGGTTCAGTTAGCTACTTTCTTTATATTATAGTTACCGTACATAGGAACGTGAAATTGTTAAAGTTCCTCTCTCCTTTCGGGGTTTATGTATTTGATATTAAATGTTTATTCTATTCCAATAGCAATGAATTTTCTTTTGCAATTTGTGTTCATCAAAACAAGATTACAATAGATTGCTTAGCTGAACACATCGCAAGACGTACTGACATATAGGTAATGACGATACTCATGTTAAAATACAATTGCATAAAATTAAGTTTCGATTCTCAAAAATTCAACTGTATCTGTATAAAAATTACTATTATAACTAAGAGATATTCAATATTGCATATATTTAACATATATCTCATATAATCGCAGAATGTTTATCCACGAAAACTTTAAGGTTTTATTATATTTTTAATATTTCGGACCCTTGACACACAACACTGTTTAACTTCAAACCAAGCAGAACATGTACTATGACAGCTAGATTAACTAACAGAATATTTATTTATTTTTTGTTAATATACCTATACGTAACACTCAAACTACAAAACAAATATTTGCAAATGATATAAACATTTGGTCCGATCTGGGAATCGACACCGAGACCTCAGGCACAGCAGCTGCATTCGCTACCACTGTGCCACCAAGGCAGTCAACTTTAAGATGACCGTGTAAATTCTTGGACACCACTTCTAAGTCCACTAAGTATTAGCAAATGCATGTACTGTAAAGTTTCCTAATATAGAATATTTTTCTTGGAATTTGTAAGTACAGTTACTCTGTAAATATACATTTTACTAGGTTATAGAAATATTCAAAAGCAAGTATAATAAATAAATAAATTTTCGATATATTGCCTTATGCTTTAACTTCCTGCTCGTTAATGGGTTCTAGACTATCTTTTTCTTAGACTAGCTCTATGGCTAGTTTAAACTTCAATAAATATTTACATACCAGTCTTTCTCCAGAGAGCACCTCGAGCAACTTGATGAGCTGTTTGCCATCGCGCATATCTACGTACAGGTCGCCGATACGGCACCCGACACGAACCAAATGCGAGTTCACCCATTTTTGAAAAGTCTTCTTTTGCACACTTTCTCGTTCGTCTGTTGAGTAAATAAAAATATTAGCACGGAAATATACATAGGTTAAAATTATACAAAAGGGAAATCTTTTGTAATTCAAAGTTTGGAAAGAGTTTCTCAAAACGGACCTGAGCCTGTAATGAGGTAGTAAACATAATAGGTGCTCATAAAAATTAGGAGGAAAACTATAGTAATAAAGCAAGGAATGTTAACACATTAACCGCCAGTGAGGGCAACCGCGGAGCGGCGACCAGATAGGTGGCTTAGCCGGAGGAGTCTTCGAACAGCCTGGCTGGCCCACCTCGCCGCCGGCTGACATCGTAATAACTTCCAATAGACAATACTGGAGTATTGTCTTCCAAGGTATACGGTTCAGAAAATAATATGTGTAATTCGAGATGCATATCAAATAGCATTCGCACGCTTTAGAGCGAAACAGTCCTAGATTTGCAGGTTAATCTACAGGATATATTTAATAACTTTTTAATTTTATGGCATAGCATAGTCTTTTTATTCACTTACTATAGATATTGGAACTAAATATTAAAAATATATGTTATATTACAAAATTAAGAAACAATATTGAACCTGAAATATTGATGAATCTTGTGATAGTCTACAATTTACATCACATTTATATTTAAATAAATTAGTTATATATTGAGGAGGAAAATTGAAGTCGCTAAAACAGTACATATTAGCAGTTTCATAGTGTTATGAAGTCACATTCCAATTTTATTTATGGCACTGCTATATTAGAGTAGTAAAATAGTACATATCTCATTTACACACACTATTGTCTTCTTCACGCAATCCAAAACAATAAACAATAATACGACGGAACCACATAACACACTACCAACCTCTGAGTTCGTTCACAACTTTGTCATAATAAATTTCTAAACCAGGCACTTCTATGTCGACTCCTTTTTTTATTAACTCGTACCCTTCTGTGGATGTCATGACGCCAACGTCGAGAGGCGACTAAACCAATAGCACCAGGCGAAAGACGGGAAGAATTAGAGCGACAAAATTCAACAGCCGCGGGACAAGGATATTCGATACCGTTGAGACAGATGTCGACAACTCTTGGGCACGTTAATTATTAGCACACACGATTACGCTAGTAACAATGGTTACACAGTCTGTAATCTACTAAAATTGAAAACACAGACCAATTTTGACTAAACATGACGCCTGGTTACCCGTAAAATGTGAATTGTGATTGGATACAGCAGAAGATTCGGTTGAAAAAACAGATAACAACGATAACGACATGAAATATCGAATAATAATAGATTTTGTTGACAGTTCATTCACAGGGTGTGTTAAAACTTATGTAATAAAAACAATTTCGACCAATTGTTTGTGACACCGGTATTTTAGAAGGAAAAATAGATGTCGAGCTCAATGCAAATGATTGATAAATCCCATTGGTTATAAATAAATAAAAGGTAAAGTATGGTGATGATTTCCTGTATAGTAAACTGGTATCAAGTTTAGGGATTGATTTCTGTTTTACTAACTCAATATTTTAACCTACTGCTTCTGATAATCATTAGGATTTGGTTTTAAAACTCGATTAATATCGCTTTTTACTGTGTCATATAAAGTTACATTTATAGTCCACTGTTAAACATAAGCCTCTCTTAGAAAGAAGGCTTTGATTTACTATTTCACATTGACCAGACGGGTTGGTTGCGAGTGGTGTGGCGCTCGTCGTGCCAATATGTACCGACAGCTGTTTGAAACCTACCAGCTGGGTTTTCCTCTCCATCCGCTACAGTTGTCAGCTACGAGGAGTTAAAATAGAGAGTTAACCCGAAGGTGGTGTCGCGCTAACGGATAGGCGCTAGGAAGGGTCTGAATGTCGTAACAGGTGTTCCCAGATCTCAAGCGCAAAGTGGCACACCGGTGCGTTTTAGTTGGTCTGATTCTGATACACCATCGCGCGCAAACTCCGATTGGGTGATGGCTCGAGGGAGTTTCCACACGTTAAAAAAAGCGGTTTGTTTCAAGTTTTCTTTTCTTTGTACTGATCAGCGATAATTACATATATACATATATTTAGCTTTTATTTTGTTCACCTTTACAAACAGTGCTTGTTTCTGTATTAAACTCGCAAACTCGGTATCCTTAGCAACAGGAACGGATGCAAAACTGCACTATGGTTTGATCAATAATACGGTAGCGCAAAATATGAACACACTAATATTAATCATATGCATTAAATTCTATGATTGTTTTCTTAGAATGGCGTTCCATGTCGGTTCATCAATAGTTACAAAATACCATCTATCGGCGTCGGTTAAAATTTTAGGAGATATAAATGTTTCATAACGAAAACTTCCCTCAATGGTAAAGAAAACAAAGTTTATTTAACACATATATATGGTATATGGTGTAGTAGAGTGCAGTAGGTACCGATCCACTTTTCTGTATCGATATCGCATTACGCGAACGGAATCTTATCAATTGGACCGATAAGTTGACATATATTCGTTCACGAATACAAGTCTTAACGTTGTTGAACCCTTTACTATATTTATTTGATGTGTAATGTTTGATTTTTGTAAAAAGTATTGAAACAAATCAAATCAATAGAAATTGTTCTTAATATTATAATTAAATTCACTGGTTTCCTTTCCTTAGACAAATATAGACTAAGCTCTTACCATAAAGGCTACAGGCAGGTCCTTGAATGCCTTGTGTCAAAATTCTGTTCTATAGATTAGTTGTGCAAGCTATTATTTAACTAAGTTAGGTCTTAAAAGATCTTAATGAAAAAGTCATCCAACACCTACAAAAGAAACCTTGCACGCTATTGCAGTCTCTGAAGACCTTGTTTAAACGAGAATCAGAATAGTCGTGATTTAGCCATACCTACTTTCTAATTGATGGAAAACAAGGTAACCAAGTAAACCTCCTTACTCTCTTCCCTTAGGAAGACCTATGCCTGGCAGTGGACAGTTAAAGGTTGTTGATAGGCAGTTAGCGAACCTGCTTCTAAAAAATTGGTTATATTTTATAGTTTTATATATTTAATTACAGGGTGACAGTAATCTATGGTGAAAATCTATGTATAGAGAGCGATTGGCAGATTCTCACCTGCTAGCGCTTTGATGCGCGATCGTTCGAATAGCCTCGAGGACGAATTGCCGCCATCGTACTCGAACTCGTCGATGATCTCCTGACCATGGCCGATGGACGGGTCCCACCGGGACACCGATATGTCGGTCGTCATGGCGACCAACAACTACCTCACCACGCCACGCTCAACTATCTGAAACCAAATAAAAAAGGTATATTAAAATGATATCAATATGATCAAAAGATGACTTCTACGAGCGTTAATATTATATTATTTTAGGTATGTATCACTTTATGGGTATAGATTACTACAAGTAATCTGCAAAGATGCAAAAGTAACATCTAAAAGCAAACAACAAAAACTGACAACGCCGAATTAGCTTGCTTTTAATGATTTTGCTGCTTCAATCTGTCGCTCGTGACAGTTAACATTACTTGTAGATATATTGTATACTAATTCGCATGCCGTATGCAAAGATGTAAACAAAGTCTAGCACCTTGGCTAATGAGGATATTTGTTACATAAGGACGGTACATAAGATGTTTATGTATTTTGAAGCATTCTATTTATTTGGTTCTCCATTACATAGATGTATACTCTGCCTAAATAGCAACCCTGATAGATCTAGCCAATACGGTAAGTTCTTCGGAGCTGTCAAAAAAAAGGTATAGAAAAAGGTAGGTAGGTAAAGAAAAAGATATGTACATTCTAGTTTTGGTAGCAAAACCTCGCACAATAGGAGAAACATTTCTCGTCCAAGCGTTTAATGATTTTGTCAATGACTCGTTTAATCACTTTCTTCTATCTCTAATATTATTAACTTATATATTGCCCCTTTCTAAAATAGATAACTAAAATAGATCTCGCAATTATGCCCATTCGTCATTAAATAATGTGAATCTATCATATAAGACTAAGTATTTAAAAAGCTTCACCTTGAAACTACTTCATTAAATTTCCAACCGTATAAAAAGTATACACTTAGCTGATATCAACTGAGTACAAGACCTTGAGAAGTGAGATCGTTATTTAAATAAGATGACTGTTTCGTATTATTACATAACGTTATTTTAAAATGATTACTATTTATGGACTTCTATTTATTTACGCAAAAATCGCTATTAATAATTTATCTGAAAACAGCCCACATTGAAATATGTTACAATATTAATATAAAATAGATAATTAAAGAATAAATTACCTTGTATTCCACTTTCCAATTTTTAATTAATTTTAAAGCAAATCCGGCAAATACAATTTTAATTATTAAACACGGGATTTTTCACAAAACTGCAGCGCAGAGCATGCAGTATCCTATAGAACATATTTTTGTTATTTCAAATGACATCATCATACTCGGCGGTCAACGATAAGATTAGATAACTGCCTTCAAGACTAAAAGCCACGCCTAAAGCAAGTTGATGTGTCGCTTTGTTCAAACTAGAACACGATAAAAAGAAATACACATAATTATATGAATGTATTATAAGAACTAAAGTTTAGCCTGTCGATGTCGTAGGTATTGTTATGAAAAGTTCGAAGTACAAAATAAAAATTAAAAACCGAGCCGTATCAAAAACAATATTCGGCAAAAAACTAAAATTTGGTTCACATTCACATACAAATACATTTTGTGTCATTGGGTAAAGTATGGAGTTAGCAATGTATATTGTGGAGGCTGTTATATCTATTTCCGTGAAAGACTTAACTTAAGATAATATAACGATAATTCTCTCAGTGTTCAGCTAATATCCCTTGAAGTATTTCTAACAGTTTAACACTTCAGAAGCGTAAGGAATGTGCAATACGGCGTGTTACGAAATTATGGTTGTTATGTGTAAACAGGATCAATAACGTTGAGATTGCGTAAGTAGCGTGACTCATTTTATTTCTCGCAAGGAATCCTCAACAATCCAACACACTTGTTTATCAATAGGGCCATTATACACGCGCAATTTATGCTCATCGAAGAATTATTACATAAATTACATTCATATTTCAATTGACCCTGGACGAATATGCAAATCAAGGTCAGTTTTGAATTACTGACAGAAAAACGAGTGACACGTTAACAATTTTACAAATATTTAAACGGTTTCGCAACAGATACGGTCAAAATCGGTCCCACAATATTAAAGATGGTCTTGATAAATTTTCTTATTTGAACTGTATTGAAACTTGTTTTACATAATTTAGACGAATTGAGCGACGCGTTCTTTATACCAAATTGGTAATTAACTACAAACGTTGTTAAAATATCTATAGCTAAGAAATATGAGACTAAATATAGCCTTAAGATCTGAGGTAACACCAGCAGAAGTAAAAACATGATAGACAGCATATTGTAGGTGTATTTAGTCTAGTTTTATCTAATCGGTCTAATTCGGCTTCAATTTGCAAAACTTTTTCACACTTAAATACAATTTTAACTCCAAGTGAAAATACTTAAAGGTTTCCATCACAACCTGAAGTGAAAAAAAAAAATTGCAATTAAATTAGATTGTCTATTGACTGATAAGCATAGAAAAAGATATAAATTGCAATTAAAAATCGTTTAGCTGGTAAATCAGGTAAATGACAGTGGACGTCACAGTAATAATGCTGTACGATTTTGTTCAGCAGTGAGTACGACCTTCTCGCATAATAGGGCCGATGGTAACGAAGGTTCCACGACTGCCAACTGATTGAGTCATTTAACAATAGAAGTCTACGCCGATTATGTTCGCATAAGTACTTCAAGTTATGTTGTACGTTAAGATGATATATGTAGATAATCTTACCTTAACTTATAATTTTGGTTGGGTAATATAGTATAGACATTAAGCAGTTTACTTATTCCAATAACAATTCTCTAATGTATATGTAAAAAAAAGCAATTATAGAACACGCAAGCATGCGAGTCGCTAACTGGGAGACTAACTTGTAATTTTTGTACTGACTGAATTATACGGCATAATCTACAGCTCAAAAGTAAAGTGTTATATTGACAACAACAATGTTCAGCTGTTCTTAATTCCTTCTGTATGAAAGAAGTATAACGAGTTTTTATTCTGTCACTATAACTATTTGCAAACAACAGTCTTCATACAATTGTTTTATGTATAGAAGTTGGTTAAGTAAACAAAAGGTATATTTCACACAATTAGCAAAGAAACGCATTAAAAATAAACAATGAAACTTATGAAGTATCTTTTGTGAAATCTCTAATGTTTTGGGGTCATGAATTATAAAGATATATTCATATTTATTTACGTATCAACTAATAAGTACTTATGTGTGATTCTAATTGTAGACAGATCTATGAATATTCTGATATGGTTATGGTCTGAACATAACTGTGTTCATTATTATTTCAAGTAGGTATGACGAGGTGAGTACTTAGAAGGGTAATGAGGTCCTTTTTGTAAACCTTGAAACGTAAGCTTCAACGTCTTTTTATTTGAGAGTACCGAGGCGAGCGAGTTTCTTTGAAATCCCTATCACTCTGAGTTCAAATAAACAAAGGTCGTCCATGAGTGATTCATTTTTGCTGTTTGGTTATGGTTTGCCTAGCAATGCAAACATTCGGCTAAAAACTGTTTACTGACAAACATTGACGAAAAAAAGAAAATTTAAAATAATCCAATTTAATGTCCTGTTTGATGCCTAAGCAACAGGCCTAACCAAGATACAAGTGTTTCGCGTGGAATCTCTTTCTACAAATTTTTACGCCTCTATTCTATTCTATTATATTATTATGACCACGTGACTTAATGTTGAGATGATTTTACTTCCATAAATTTGATTACGTAATTTTCTAATGTCGTTTACGCTTGTAGAATGACAACTTGGCGAAGCCTGCAGATTTATTTAGTATATGTTGACCGTGGGACACCCCTGATTCTGCACTTATGGACCGAGTCGATCCGGGTGATACAATGGTCTTACAGAAAAACGGTGTTAAGGAATTGTTTCGTTTCTTTTCTCCGACTAAATGAAGTTATAGGACGCCCAACCCTCTTTCCAATACGGGGTAGTAATTTGTAGCTACTCACATAAATGTGTATTAGTTAATTTAACTCAGTGATTATCAAGTAGTTAAGAAATACAATAACAAATCGTCAAAGTGTAAAATCTGAGTTACAGATCAAAATCATATGGTATTTTAGAGATGTAGAAAACAAAAATGAAGAACGAAAAATCTTTGTATGAACACAAAATATTTTGTATTAAATATAACACAATACATAGTATGTAGGTATAAAGGCATACTGAGAAATCATTATAATACAGTGGGTACCTCTGTTGGGTACAGAGGGTCTCGCACTTTCCATCACGTAGCAAATGTGTCACAAGAATCATATTTACATAATTAACAATCTATTTATAATCAACCAGTCACGAGACGTTATTTACCTACACATAATGGCTTATTAGGGACGATTAGATGCAAATGTGTCAAAGCAATACAGCACGTTAACTTTATTACTTTAAGAGAATTATCTGTAGGCTCTTAAAATATGGAAATACCTAATGTTTATTTAAAAAGTTAGTTATTACTCGCGGCTTCGCTCGCTTTAGTATTTCGAAAATGACGAACTTGAATTCCACGGCTCATCTATTATGTGTGACCCTCGGGGAGAAATTTTCAAAAGCAAAATTTTAATGAGTGCTTACAACATAAAAAGCATCTACTACCAAAATTTCAGGTTAAGATATAGCGTCGATGAATCAGTTAGGCAGGTAATCAATAATTTTGTAGTGAATAAATGTTTTTATTTTAACAATATCTATCGCAATGTCAAATGTGATTGACAATTTAAATACCTCCTAAACTCCTTTAAGCAAGTCAATTAGACAAAATTAAATGATGATAATGAGTTCTGAATCCTTACAGAAAATTTGCAAAAATATTTTAAACTTTCCTCGTAAAAATGAGCGCAAATATGTGATAAATTGGTGCAATTACGAATCAATGTTATACAAATGGTCATGCTTGATTGACGCACGACCGTAATTGAAATTTGACTGATGATCACTGTTACTGGCTGATGTGAAACTAAATGAATGGCCTAAATGGATAGAATTCTTTAAAGATGAAAGGCAGAACAACATAATGGCAGAGTAAGAAAACGTTACTAAACAAAAAGCGGTATAATACAAAGAATGGTAATTTTTTTGGTATGAAAGAAAGTGGGGTAAAAGTATAAACGTAGGATAATAATATAACTAACACTTGAGAAGAGGTCTTGATCAGGTTCGTAGGTAAAAATGGTTGTTAGCAGATTGTAATATTAAGTTAAAGAAATGAAAGATAGAGAATTTCATTAAACCTATCGCCTTTATTAATCGCCAAGACTTTATTAAGCCTACTTAACACAGTAACTTGATTTTTATATAAATTAAATATTAAACTGTTCATTAAAGTATAATCTGGCATGATTTTACTAACTTTATATATATGTTATAGGCAAACACCGAAAGCTCCGGCGTTCCTAGGTTCGACTGGTCAATCCTAAGGTCT
Source organism: Hypercompe scribonia (assembly GCA_949316085.1). Taxonomy (NCBI): domain Eukaryota; kingdom Metazoa; phylum Arthropoda; class Insecta; order Lepidoptera; family Erebidae; genus Hypercompe; species Hypercompe scribonia. The sequence continues at coordinate 7,076,423 of OX438981.1, read as the reverse complement.
GACTTAATGACTTAGTCGAAATTCAAATAAATTCCATTTTTCGACCTTTGACTAAGAAATATTTAGCAAACTTAGGAGAGACAAATTTGGTTTGGCTAAAATACTTCAGTCAAAGGGTGAAATTAAAATATATTTTGGGGATCGCCTGAAGATTTTGGCCAAACCTAGGATAAACTAGTCCTTCCGCGAAGAGACTGTGCATCGAACTTTGAGTACACATTACATAACATCAATAAATGACGATTTAAGTCAAACGTCGTGACAGTCTGTTATTTTTTATTAAAGGATATAACGAAATAACATTCAAATATTAATTCCTTATTCGAATTATATAACCAATTAATTTTGAATTTTTAAATATGTGCAAAGGACAATGGCAGGCGTGTATGAGAATTTTGTACCACCTTGTGTATCACATGGTAGGAATTTTTGTTGTATAATTTGGCTAGTAATATCATCAATAAAAACAGTTCTAATTCCTATATTTTTAGAATTTGGCGTTAAAAAGTTATTTCAGATTATAGTTTACATATACAATCTACTAAACTGTCAATATCCATAACAGCTAACTGTCACTAATGAGTTGTCATTTGTCACTAAAATGATGATATTTACGATTAATATGATCGATTAAACAAAAATTACAAGTTTTCTTAAGTTGTTCTTCTTTTGTTACTTCGTCCAATCTGTACGATCAATATTAAGAAAAAAAAAATTGCTTTCAACTGCTGAATTAGTGAGTTCATTCATAAATATCACATTAAACATAATAGCATTTTAATGTAGTTTATATTCTGTAACAATATTTTCGGACATCTGACACAAAGCGCCATCTAGTTTGAAAGTAGCCAGAATTTAGACATGGTAAGTTTAGAAAAAGGTAAGAAGAATTTTAATTATTTTAGTGAAGTCTGAAAGTGAGATTGAAAAGAAAATACCTAGGAAAACCAATAACCTATGAATGATTTCGTATCAATCCCTCTTCACAGACTTGCTGTAGAAAATAGGTACACAATTCACAAACGCAATTTATGCATAGCTACAGAACTTTGTCCGCATGATTACATAAAGGTTGATTAAACGCTGGCATAAATCAAAGAGGCAACTAAAGTCGAACAAAAGCAAGTGTAACGAATAGGAAAGGCGTGCGGCCGTCGACCCCGACTAGTAGACATGGCGTCGGCGATACGCTATCGTCCACTAATGCTTTGCAGTCGTGGCTCAAGGTATACTACAACGATGCAGTTACCAACATTGAATAATTACGATTTATTAAAAAGCCATTTTATATTAATTAAATGTAACACTCGCAATTTGTCGTTAAGATCGAACCATAACTAATAATATCGTACTACCTACATTTACGCTAACTTCTTTGATAAAAGGCGATACAGTGCTATAAACAATATTATACTTTGCAGGCTTAGGAAGAAATCAACGATTTTTAACATACATCTTTATAAACTTAAATATTTACGAGTACAATACTGGTAAACTACGTCTTGGTGTAATTATTTATATTTCGTAGCAACCAGGTTTTTTAACAATCAATCTCTATACATTGATCGCTAATAGCGATGATATGAGCCTTCGCTATTTAGACGCATGATATAGGGCGTGGTCTGTATCCTTCACCTCAAACAACACACCCAAAGCTATAACGTTCCAATATATGTAGCTATACAGGTCGGATTCGTTCATGGCAACGATCGAAATTACTTCTGAACACAGAAGTCAGTTCACAAAGGTCCGACTAATTTCGTTCTTAGAGATTGAGTTACAAGTACAACTTTAAAAATGTTTGCTTTAGGTGGTTCTGTAAATGACTGTTAAAATATCTATTTAATAATAAGAAATAAAATAAAGAAATAAGAGATATAGTTTTTCATGGTAAGACTAATTCGTGTCAACTGTCATAATTACCAACTATTATCATAGCTTGACTTATTTGCCGATATTGCTGTGATAAACCTCATTTATTAGACAAAGACAGTCATTCATAAAGTAACCGTGAATTTTTAATTATATTGTTCTTATTTTTTTCGCAAACTGACCTGTCATAACCTTACTAGCTTTTGATACAAGGTCAAAAGGAATTCACATGGTATGGTAAATTTTTTAGGTAGTTGGAGCCACGCTAATTTCAGCATGAACGGGCCGGCTCGGCCGGGTCAGTACTACCCTCTCACAGAAGACCAACCTAAAGCGACAGCATCCGAGTTGTCGTGTTTCGTTAGTAAGTGCAAGCCATTGATGCACTGATAACAGTTATCGTGGTAAGTGTGTGACTTACATTATCACGGTGACTGTCATACCTTTTACGTCACTAAGCGGGGCGCGAAAAAGCATCTCACTAGACTGCCATAGTGTGGGGTCACTATATTGCATTATCTGCATTCGTAATAAGTATGGTGACTACAACTCCAAGATTCTATTCATACTATTTATGAGGCAGAATAGTCACTTTGGCAGGTTCTTAGAAAAAACGTAATAAATAGTGTCAGACATTTTTAGTTAAAAATAGATAAACAGTTACGGTGTACACATTAATACCCAGTAAAATTTTGAAAAGACTTAATTTTTTGTGCTTTGTATTTGTGAAAAAATTCACTTAAATTTTTTGATTGCTAAACAAATCTGCAAAATAAAAGCAGCAAAACAGTTAGGTAGAGATATGATTAAAAGATTCTGTCATTTTCGTTCTTTTGAGACATAAACACTGTTACGACAGGGCGAGACAGAAACAAATTTGCCGGGTGCTGGAATCGTCTACTCACACTTCGTTGGTAACCAACCCTCCCCTCGATGTTTACTGCGACTAGTAAATGACTAGACGACACGCTATCTGCAACGGGAGTGTACACGCAAACGAGTACCATGCCGTCATACATTCATAAGTGGATAGACCGCTTTGGGCGGCGGATATCCTTATTCCTGTTGCAGATTGAAACAGCATGCTAAACTAGCTCATTAAATTGAGATTTTTCTATGGAGATAGTTTATCAAAACAAAGCAAAGAAAAAAACAAGTTATTTTACTAATAAAAATTGTCCCCTGTTGAATTGGACAGCAATCAAGGTAAATCTTCGTATTTTTTTGCCTAACTTGAACCCTGGAGTACTTGTACCAAAACGTCTGTTTTACCCGCCAGCATAGCAGCAATAACCGCTGGCGGGCACAGGTCTAGTCCGATTTGATCGCGTTCAGACGTCCACGCGGGGCAGTGCTCTAGCTTATGATGGGCGGAGTCCCAGTTGGCTGCGCAAAGCTGACATAGTGCAGTCTCCTTGCGTCCGATTCTAATCAGTCAATCGGTAAGTGATGCGACCTCTCTCTCTACCTACCCTAGTTTCGAGGTTGGGCAGAATGGCATTTAAAATTACAGTACCTGCCACATAATTTTGCACACAGACGCAACACGGCAGGGCGGGCTGTTGGGGAATGTACAGTCGTGTATTTGTGTCATTGACTTCATGATTTTGGTATTATCGTCTTATAATTAACAAGCATACTGTAGTATTTCCTCGACTGACAATAATAACAATAATTGTCAAGGTAAGAATATCTTATTGTTTTTTTTTATTTTCTAGTGCATTTTTGGTTTTAGAGTAATTTCTGTTTGAAGTCGGTTTATTTCGTAAAATTTTGATTAATTTTTGATTTTTAGTTATCTGTATTTCGATAGGTAATTTTATTTGTGTGGGTAGTACTAGGTTAGCATAGTTACTAAGCGTGCTGCTCATGTAAGACCGCCGTTCAAATGAGACAAACGAAGAAAGGACGGAAGAATATATATATAGGTACTGAGTAATTTAAGTCTTTTGGCACCGCCTCTCAAATTACAAAAGACTGAAGAGCGCAAAAAAAAGGTTTTCCACCAAGGAAACTTACTTGAAAATACAGCTGGAATGTTGTTTCATTCTGGAATTCTAGTGCCCAATCATTGTCAGATCAAAAGTTGTTGCGCACTTTGTTGAGTTTTAAAGTTACATAAGATTAGGTATACAGTTCAGCGAGGAACTCCGCCAGGTCACCACGAAACGCGAGGGATTTAGGACAAAATGCTTACACGGGCATTATTTAAAAAAAGGATTTATTTTTTTCCTTTTTGACATATTTACAATACGTATTTAATGGTCTAATTGACCTTAACACATCTGCATATTCCTTTAGAAGGTATAGGCGTGATGTTATATTGTGTTCTTGTATAAACAATACGTATACACATAATTGCAGCAACCACGACAGATTTACTGTTATTTATTGAAGAGTTTCATTGTATATCTAAAAAAAAAATCACCAGATCATCACTTAATAGAAAGGGACAGCTTCGAAATACTACGATGCTGTTCTAAACCATTGTATAAGTGTAAAACAGAAAACAACATCAATGTAGTCGAAGGCAATTAATTACGAATTATCATGAAAAACTTAAAAAGTTCTTAACAGATCTCATTTTTAAATGGAACTACATGGCAAGCACCAGTTTTCGAATATAAAAGATTCGTCAAAATCGATACATCCACTAACAAGTTATGAAGTAACAAACACCAAACAAAAAAATTTAAATCGAATTGAGAACCTCCTGTTTGGAAGTTGGTTAAAAAGGAATGTCAATTGTCAGTAATCTTTGTAGAAAAAAAAATCGAATTGCTAGGCTTGACAGCGTGAAGGAATTCATGTGCATATATAAAATTTAAAAATTAATATTGCAATTCCAACTTCACTTGTGTTACCTTCAAATTTTTGCATGATAGCGATAATGTAATTCCAAAACTGTTTATTCAAATGAGTCCAACAGACGTAATGTAAATAGATAAGACATACACATAAAGTATAGCGATAATTCCTATGTACTTATACGTGTAATAATGTCATTAAATTCTTAACACTCAAATTTACTCACATACTCAAATTGATAAGGATTGTATCCGTGAGATTTATTAGTATCAAGTAGAATAAAAATATAACAAAAGTGTTACGATTTCAACAGTTTCCGTTAGTAAAATATACCGTTTTTTAATTTACAAAAGACTTGCCTACTTCACATCTGGTAAAATTTTTGTTTAATAATGTCCAAATTAACTTATTTAATGGTCGAAATACACAAATTAGTCAGGGGGTAAAGTCACACGACGATTACGAGTGTGTTCATTTTACAGAACTGGTGAGAATGTAACTTATTCTGCAATTATTGTAGTATTACATAAAATCAGTAGCGTGAATATTAATGAATTCATCTACGAAATCCATTAAAACAGACTATAGAAATTTGACCACTAGACAAGATAATATTATAAATTTAAAACACTAGAAAGACAATATAACAGTTAAAATGTTAAATAACGATAATAACAAGTTCGGAGAAAACAATAACAAACACCAATAAAGTAAAAGTTAAATTAACATAATAAACTTTTACTTTTTACTCTTAAGAGTAAAAAATCTACCAAACGCAAAATGTTATAAAAATATAAGTAGCTTAAAATATTTTACGCTTGAGCTCCTCAGCGAGTAAGACGATCAAAATGTTGATTGACTGGGTTTGTAGATCATTTTCGAATAACATTCTTTCTACATTTCTTCAATGTAATATAATTTTTGATTGAGTGATTTTCATTTGCATTTTTGTACATTTTATTCCACTCCAAAAATGTTAGTGTATTAATGAGAATCAATTTATTCTGTAAACAGTATTTCTTCGAAAGTCCTTTGATATTTGATATAGTTTATTCCCAAAGGTACCTCGTATTTGGGAGGTCGTCCAGATCGCTGGTATACGAGTCAAATAGGACTCAGAACAACAGTATTCGTAGATTATTTGTAATGATGTGCATTTTTTTACATTCCCCATTCCACAACCGCAGGAAGTGGTGCGATTTCTATCATTTCCATCCCGTTCACAGTCACTCGCTTTTTTGTTATAAGGCTCTTATTTACAAAGTGATAAAGTTCATATTTCTATTAATGTCAGATAACTGTAGATTTTGAAGTACGGATGTATTTACGGTCCGTCACATTTAAGCCTGGCATTCGGTACACTTGCTGCTTTATACCGCATTTCTAATCACAATCAGGTGTTATTTTTATTTTGAGTTAAAGTAGGCTTATGTTTTTTTTCAAGATTCACATTAAAAAATTACATAAAAGCGTATTTTGAGGTACTGGTGCAGAACAGACAATGAAAGTAAACATTACAGAACTTGATAATTATAATATTAACCAAAAAAAATCGATTGTCATGTCATATTCCTAGGTATTTTAAATATTTCGAATTGTATAAAGTACAAAAATACACTTAAAATCGTACAAAAATACTTAAGTGTTCACTTACGTAACCAGTACAATCCTTAAAATGTTTATTTAAATAAATAGATGACGAAATAAAATCTGCAATGGCACGATTTCCAGCTTCCGATGTGTTCTGACATCACACAACCGATCTAAATTTAGAACCATTAAGACAGCAAAAGTGTTCTCAAGATGAACCAACTATTCGCCGATTCGTGCGATTCGTCAGAGAAAAATTTAATTATGCTCAATATTGACATGAAACTTTATATATACATAAATGTTCAGTTACTTTGTGTATGCTTTAAAAATATTATGAAAGCCCTGCACCGATTGAGTTCAAATTGACACGATATACAAAGGATTTTAAACATTTTTTATCTATATTTCACGTCTGTTTTGTTCTTGATATTCTCATCCAAGTTCTCATCAAAGCAACAATAATGTGCCACAGCAAAGCGCACAGCTATTACCAAATAAATTAGCGGTAGATTAGCATGACATTTTATGTGATATACTAGACAGGTAACGTCTAGCTAGATTGTATATGGTCTGAAACTAGTAGGACGGACAGAGCAGCTAACTGGCACTTCCCATGCTGGTAGCGTTGCGCGGACGAATCCATTAACCCAAATATAGAACCGCGCCCGAAGTGTGTCGCGTGAGTTAAGCTGACAAGTCAGACAACTGTACCAAATAATGAAATATTTTATATCAACTTGAATATATTTTATTTCCATTATATAATCAAAATGGCACTAATTTGCTACTTAATGAATTTCTTAAACTATTTTCTTACAATTTTCATTGTTTTTAACCAGTATTATATATTAACCCAAATTATAATATGGATACGGAGCTAAATTTATAAACCCAGCAGTTGTTCCCAACGTTTTTCAAAGTGTTTTACACAGGAGTTAATTTTGAACATATAAAGCGTTAACCCTGCTGGCCATACATGACCTCACAGCTAATGTGTCGTAATCAAACGTCCCTCACGTTAAAAACATTCCCCCTCTGAAGCGAACTACAACCGCCTGTTATAAATAATAAACAAAACCATCACTGACACGAAACATGACTACTCGGCAGAAACAAAAGGATATCCGGTCTACTTACTACCTGTGTACAAATAGAGAAATTCGTAATTGTTCTGATTCAGTCGTTACTAATTTTATGTGTTGATGAAATTAGAAATAGAGACTAAAAGAAATGATCACACATTTCAACAGTCAATGGAAGTAATCAAATCACATTAGAACACTAACCAATCTTTAGCAAAGAAGTAGAACAGAGTATCGTATATTGTATAAGATACCGATAGGAAAGTTTTTTATTGATTCCTGGAATTAGGACGAAGGTTGACAACATACAGCGGGTGAATGTATTAATAGTTTTATAATATGACCTGAGATACCAAAAAGTTGCTTGCAGGTGCTTATATTTCAAAGTTTATAATCAAAATAATACTTACTATATTATTTTATATTTTTTTATTTATTTATTTATGCAACTTTATTGTACACCACTACAGCATGAATTTAGAACAGACATATGGCGATCTACATTTGGTATTACAAAAGGTGGTTTTATCGCTCACGGCGATCTCTTCCAGACAACCTTTGTACAATTTTACTAAATTGAAGGTTATTTTGTAGTTTTAAATTGTGTAAGAAGCAACACTGTTTAAAAGATTGGAGTTTACTATCTATCCTTAAGCAATACATTTACTCCGAACAATGAAGTAACTGAAATCAAATTTCATTCAACATATAACAAATTGAGTAATTGAAGAGAAACAAAATACCAAATATTGAAAAATATTTCTATTCTAGATTGTTGTCACATATGTATATTGAAAATCTACTCTATAATTCTGGGAAAAAACTTACACAACCCTATGTAACCCTTGTTATCCACCCATGAAAGGGTGGGCGGTAATTTGCCCAACGTCACTGACCGGACATTGGGTTTGTTATACTAACATGTACATCCATACCTATATTTATAGACAGCGTGAAGAAACTTTGCATTTTCGAGGTCAATGATTTCAGAGTTATTCCCGTTCGCAGTGTTTATGTCTATACTGGTGATGATATAGGTGGTATTTTAGTGACTTCATCGAATATAAACAAGCAGCAGTAGGCCTGCCCGGGTCAGTGTTATTGAGAGTCCAATTTTACAATTTAGAATCATAAGCTCTGATCATTAAAGCAAGATTATTGCTACCATGTGTAACTATCATACGCATCGTGACGTGTGGGAAATAAGAGATGTTTCACAAGGCGATCAAGCCAATGAGCATGGCGTAGGAGTTAACACTAAACTTCGTAGAATAGGATGCGGCTCATTTGTTGGTGTTTATTTGACCAATGTCATTTAAACCGTTTTTAAATATGGCTGCCTTTTTGTCATCTCTTCTAAAGAATATTTGCCTTCGAAAAGCTTGTTTCCAAAACACATGAATTGTATAGTTGGGTTACATTGCTAGTGCTTCTGTGTATCAAATAACATTGTGCGACATCTGGTAAAGCGTGGTGATATTGATTGTGAAAATGAGTATAGCGGCAAAACTACATTAAAAATAAGTAGTAGGTAGTTGACTGAAATTGGTATTGGTAGATTGGCAAATCCTAAAAGCATTGACGTCCTTCCGATAGCAATACCAATATGTGAATCTAGCTTTTAAATAAACTTACTTGTGTGATCGGAATATAGTCATGCAAAGCGAATCATCGTAGTGAATGTTTACGGTCGAAATAGCCATTATTACTAGACATTGTTCCAAGTATCGTTGGCATTGAAACGGTTCTCTAAAAAACTTCTCATAGATTTGCAAGTGTTAAGATCTTCGGTTCAATTTACCATACAGTCATACTCAGATATGGTATGATATAAGCATGATGACGTCACCGGGCGTCGGCAACTGAGTCGAAGGCCAAACCCGTTGTTTGTGTGCGACTGACCGGTTTTACAGCAATACATGCACTGCACGCCACCAGCCACTACGAAGGCAAAAACACGCGTTACGTCTGCACAATACAAATCAACCATGAGAAAAAACGGTTAAGCAACAAGTTTGAAAAGACATTCAAATAATTACTTGACCGACTTCGAAGTATGTTAATCTTCGAACTGTAGAATAATTTTCTCAAGCATTTGTTTTTTTTTTTGCTTTTCTCTCGACAGGCGGCGCACTGTGCAGCTGCCACGCCTATGTGCAAGGTTTGTTTCGAAGAAACGATGACGCTATCGCCTATTTAGGTCAATATAACTCAGAGCGACCATAAAAATTATACAGTCAACAACTTTATTACAAAAATTGTCCTATTGAGACAAGATAATCAACAAAGACATCATAAAGTGCTTTTAACAAGGTTTGGACTCATTCTCCGTTAATACATTTGAAAAAAAATGCCAAATCGCAAGAAAACAATATTTAAGCGCCCTGTGAACCCATACTTTGATACATTGCCAAAATACATAAACTATTATTTCTTATTCAAATTGTTTATAGGTGGTACAAAGTTTCAGTATTATGAATAAAAAAATGAATTACAAGAGGTGTTGGACATGTGAAATCAATATTAATTCTCTAAATGGACGCGGGACTTTATCGTAATGCAAACATACAATCATGTCAGTATTAGGTTACAAGTAATACTATCTTCTAAAACAATCATGTTTGTTACATGTTGCTACAAATGGAATGAACTTCTGTAATTAGTTTTAATAAACAGTCAAATGAATATGACTTTTAAAATAGACTAATCCTTATACGCTTACGACATAAATTCGGTTTTTCTTTCACACCTAGTATTCGTATGGTGAAAACACAGATGGCATAGCAATTACTGTGATGCTTACATGCTTTAGATATTATATTAGTTTCAATAAGTACAACTGTACCATACACAATACGATAATGAACCTATATATACATATATTATAATTGAAACCAACGGAACTAAACATTCATTCTCAGTAATGAAAATAGGTAACCATTGTACGATCGCCGTTCGTGTTAATATCGCACTATGAATAATTCACCAGTCATGATTTGCAATGAAATTCCTTTAGTAAACGCAGGAGCACTTTTGCATAATACTAATACGCTTATAACAGAAAAATCTGTATTCGAGAGGCAATTTGTCTGATTTTAGTAAGGAGCGCCTACCAAAAAATTTTTTGAGAAAGCATAATGATGGTATCAGATTTTGTGGGAAAGTATTTGTGTCAAAGTACCGCTACACTTTGTAGCGATAAATTCTCTTGATACCCTCATTGTTGATAGGAAATGTAGTTTTAATGCAATGACTTAAATTTCAATCTATTGTTTTGTAGATTAATCTTGATGTATCAAAAATTTAAGCAGACCTTCGTGTTTAGAAGTTGACAACTGATTAAACTTTCGAATCGAGGGGATTATTTAACTGCCTAGTTGTAAAATATTCAAGTACATCTCTTTTACATAGCAGCAATCGTATTTTATTAACAGTTTTTAGTCAGACCTAATAAAATTTGTTTTTGTTTTTTAAACACAGTATCAACATTAATTATTTATAAAAAATAGAAAATGACTTTGAATTCACAAAACTTTTACGTGGAGCGCTTTGTCGTAATTTTTTGTAATTTTAAAGTAAGATATTTTTTACTATTTAAGATTCTAAAGACTTATCAAAACGGCAGATTACGGCTGAGCATTTGTTAGATTACAGCAGCTGTATTTATTATAAAATGTTCAAATGTCAATATGTCAATATTCAATGTGTATAAAATATTAGTATATACAGTCGGGGGTTTTTTATCATCAGCAAGTGATGAAACTGGTCCTTAAAATTACTATTTAATTGTTTGTAGTTTACGAAACATTAAATCTATAAACGTTCGCTCACATTAGCAGCTATCTAGTATATTATTATAATTGTAACGTATTCACCATCATTATTTGTTATTTCAAGGTATAACGGATTTCATATTCACAGGAAGAGGACGTGTTGTCATTGTCTATGCAGTTCATGTGGGTAACTGATGTAAACATAGTGGTTATGCAAATTTCTAGTCCCATATTGTCTGAATATACCCATGTATACTGTGTTTCTATTACAACGAAACATCATACTGATTACAAGCATTATTACATTACTTTAAGATTCAACTTCAAAATATTTGGTTGAGTTATTCACAGTTTTACTGCAAATTAGATGGGATAAAGAGAATTACCGAATTGCAGAATTTGACTGTTTTTTTTTCCTCCTCCATCCTCCTTTATTGTATTACTGCCCGCTGGTAACATTTGAATAAAAAATTATGTAATTTTTAAAAATTTGAAAACGGTATTAAATTTTAGGAATACACTAACGGTGTACTATACTATACGGTGAAAAATGCTAAATCAAGAATTTAGATTAACACAAATCATCATGATGTAGGCATATTGAAGTGGATGACATATTTTTATACTTTTTTTTTAAAAGACAACTCCCACATTCGGAATAAATCCTGTGTCGCGGAGGACTTTACAAACATACAAGACACAGACACAAAAAACACTCATACTCAGAACAACAATTTGTGAATCACACAAAATGTAGATCCGTATAGGATATGAATTCATAACACTCGTTGCAGTAGAGAGCGGCGTGGCGACCGCTTAAACCACTACGCCATTTGTGCAGTCAAAATGCTACAATCATGTGACGAAGGTTTTAGATGCCCATACAGAAACAATCATGCACAGGTAAAGTGGTGTTTTAAAACTTTATATTTTCTTATTCGTTCCAGAAGCTTCAGCGGTCACAACAGCTTTCTTACAGAACATACAATTGTAAATATAAGAGATTATTGCAAATGTGGGTCATGATTTAAGTTCGTTGAAGCTAGTAATTCTGAGAAAGGACTTAAGACTGGGGAGAAATAAACACGCCATTGTGTAGGACGCTTACAAAATGAAGTATATTCCCTACACTGGCCTCGGTGGTATATTTGTAATGCGTGAGGCAATGTATAATAATTTATGTTAAAACAATACACAATAAACTTTGTAACGAATGACCGTAAGATACCTAACTTATTGATAATTCCGTTTTACAATTTACAGTGAAAATATATAGTAATAATATATTTGGAATTAAACATTTATTCAAGCAACAAGAGAGAAAGTCACGTCATGGTTTATAAATACTAAATACTTAGAAAAATACGTAAGTAGTATTTAATTAGTAAGATATTTAGAAAAAGAATATTGACATTTCTTTAAAACCAAAAAACTAGTGGACAACTTTCACCTATTTACAAATCACCAAATCGATTTCATTTTGTAGAACATAATTCAAGAACAAATTCTACAAAAACAAAAAGTTTTCATTTGTTCGAGAAGATTTTATAATATACATATAACAACCTCACTCGTAAAATAAATCTACAACGTACTCACTCGTACAAATACTACATTTACTTTTTGTTGAATTGCAATCATTGTTTCTATACCGCAAAATATTACATCACAATCCATTCATAACATTATAATGTAGAGGAGCTGAGCTTAGCGAACAATCCGACTTGATTGCAGCAAATTGATGTTCAACAACCGACAGATTGTTCCGGTGAATCAACTTCCATTCAATTTTCATGACATTTATATGTTGTACACACTATAGGTGAACAGCCACAAACACGGTATTATAGAATTGACTGCCTTGTTGATCTAGTGGTTAGCGTATGCGACTGCCGATCAAGAGGTCTCAGATTATGTTCCCAGGTCGGTTTTCTAAGTATAATAAGTTTTCTAAGTTAGGGCCTGGAAGAGTACGTAAAGCCGTCGATCCTGCGCCTAATCCCTCTCCAGTCGTGTCGGATAGGAAGGAGGGAACAGAGAGTGCATCTATATTTATACACTCACTTGTGCACTATATTATCTACTGCGTAGTTGTGGTCTGCGGCTAGGAGCACATATATACATACATTAAAGAATAATGTAGGAAAACTGGCACAATAATAAGCAATGTCATTGAAAGCTGATGAGCCAGTAATATTAAGGTTCTTTGAAAAAGCATCTAATATCTACCTACAATACAAAGAGCAACTTTTTTGTGGTAAGATGGAGCGGGGAAGGATGGGGTCAAACGAGCAGACGGATCACCTGAGTAAATTGAGATGGTTACTAACGCCGACCATGAACACGTGCAACTTGAAAGTCAAAAATGTATTATCACTCTCTCAGTCCCTCTCCCGAGAATCAAGGAGATGGGGAAGGACTGCGGCAACCTCAATTAACTACTTGGTAAAAATTAACGAAAGAATTGCTCAATAGTCGTTTTCTGTCGTCTGTCTGATCAATTTCAAACGTATTAAATTGGTTTGTTCGTTCTAAAATACAAATTGGACGTATAGTCGTAAATCTCAATTTCTATTATTAAGTGAAAATAAGAGAATGTTACTTTTACATTTAGATTCTTACACGTAGAAATGTGCTCAATTATTTTGGAGGTGGTGGTCAAATTGATTATATTATATAAACTTGTTAAGTTGGTTTGTGTGTGTATACTTCAAAACATCTATTTTCCACATTTCTCATTAATGCAACCTCCACTTGACACATCAAATCGTGGCAGGGTACGGTTAATTACTTTTTAAATAAAATTAAGAAACTTATTGCATTTGATCGATATCAGGACCCTGTTTGATGACAATCTATCCAAGTGTATTATCAGTTTTCTGAGCAAAAGTGCAATATTATAGTAAGCAGAATTAATGAAGCTGTATGAAAGAGCGTTAAGGATGGGTAAGAAACCCAAATTTTAAGACTTTTGTTTAAGAGAGCATAAAATAGAGTCAGTTGCCCACTAACATTTATGATAGAAATATGTTTAATATTTTAGAATAAATGAAAGAAGTGAATAGAAATATGCTGAGTATTGTGGTCTGTTTAACATGATACAACAATATAATTAGGCAGTGATATTTTCACAGTGTTGTAGCACAATCTAGTCATAAACATCTTAAAGGTTCCTTCTATTTTTTTTAAGATCTTTTTATCACTAGATGTACTTTGCCGGTATACAAATAGATATTGTGGATTCAATTTTTCACAACCTTATTTATGGTAGGCAGAATCAAACACTACCGGTTCAATTTATACTTGAAATTAATGATTTTTTTTGTTTGTTCTTGTATTAATGGTTTCATTTAAACCTTTTAACATTTTATGTTGGGATAAATTCCATCAGAATCTATCCATCTCTTTTCCTCTCTCTCTATTTAATAAGCTCCGATGCTGTATAGTTTAAACATGCGTGTACTTACATATACTTACGTATGTATGTTCAGAAAGCGGTTGTTACGTGAGTCGGCGAGTGCAAGACATGGACTGGATTCGAGGTCGACGACCCCGTTAGAGCGGGACTCAGGACTTTACTGCCGGAATATTAAACGCGATTTTCAACTGCTATAATATCATTACAAAACTAATCGGACTACCCAACAAATTTACCCTCCTCCGTTTAAATTTTGTAGTTTCTTTTAAGAGCGTATGAGTGAGTAGTAGATGGAGTAATAAATGTCAGTAAACAGTTATGGTTACATCAGCGTGTAACATTTCCAGTAGCGATCTCTGTGTTCTCCCCGTCTGGGGGAAACCTTTCTTGAAGAAAATAATCTTTCCTTGATGCTCGTTTTCTATTTCGTCAGGATTATCAACAAATTTAGCTCTACACACACTTTCTGTCACTAAAAATCGCTTTTAAACTTTATCTTAACCGTTTTAATACTTGTTATATGACATAGACAGAGAGCACTATATTTCTATTTATTTTTTATCTGCCGCGGCTGTTTAGATTCATGCTAGCGATTTTAAATACAAATATCTCAAATACCTATTTTATTTCTTTTTATCACCCGCACAATTGAAAACTGTGTCAGTGTCAATAACTGTTAACTAATAGAAAAAGAATACTAGTTTGAAGCATAACTACAATCGTAGCCATTTCAGACGAAATTATGTTCTGAATATAACAGCCACAGATTTAATAAAATGACAATGATGACAATATTCTGTTCAAAACTTAACATCCGAGACAAAGGCACAAAATACATAGCAGTAAGTACAATTTTATCTGTGATAAAATCTATGACACCAATCGAACATGCAATAATCGAACAAGAAGTATGTCGCAACATAGTCTGATACTCTATGTATTAAAAATTTCAAAGCATGTCGAATAAAATAATAAACAAAGAGCTGAGTAACAATGCGGACTTGTTGAAAAGAGTAGAAAGCTTCCAGTCGCGCATACCCCCTGTGTTAGCGCCATTAACGCTTTCCGTACTCAACCGTGAAAGGGCCGCGCGCAGTTGAAATTTCGGCCGACAACTCAAGATGCAATCAAATATGAACAGCGAGAGAACATTGCGTTGATATTGTCTTGAAAGATTGAATCAACAAGGGTTTCATTAACTCTTGCTACATCGACTTTTATTCCAGCATGAAATAAAAGCAGTTTAGAAATAAACTACGACTGCGCCTTTAATTTCTAAATGAATTTTGTGACTTCAACAGTTCTCGTCGGTGTAATGTCACGATAGACTATAAATAAATTTAATGAATGAATAATATATTGGCAACGCAATTCGTTTTACACCGTTTTGACTATGTGATTTTATAAATTTAACGAGTGTAAAAATAACTGAAGTATTTTTTATATGGGAAAAGGTTACCGACGATTATACATACTCCTACGTAATGGATGTCAGCCACGCATTATCGACTCTATTCTTTTATTTTTAGAGAATTAAGGATTTGATTACAGTTTGTCAATATTTTTGATTGAATTCAAAAATATGCATCAAAATCATAAGATTAGCAACACAAGGACAGAAATTGTAGTGTTAATACTTTATCAAAAAACACGTAGTTAAGACCACAACGAAGGTGGGTATCTCTACGTCAAATGGGTCGATAATAAATTTAAAAAAAAAACTATAGAAAAATTTAGTACTAAGAGCGTATAGCACAACTCTGCATTATTTCATTCTCCTCATATAACAATATCATCAGGAATATCAAATACTGGTACGTTAGTAGTAGTAGTAGTATCCGATACTTAATTAAAAAAACCAAGTAAAGCTTTTTTGAAATACATTTTGTTTGTTGTCCTAACATTACAAGGTAATTTCAAGTGAGTTTGGCCGTAATATTCTGTCTGTACTGATACTATGACTTATTTAATAATTGGATAAAAAAATAAAAATATAACTGCCCGATATTGGAATAATCTGGTTTGATAAACGTTTTAATAAATATTAAACATAAACTTATATTTTCGTAGGATAACAAATTGTGAGGTTGAAACCTTTGTCCAGTAGTTCACAGCTCAATTCTCTGCGTACTGGCCATAACTCGCTATATTTAGATTTCTAAATAAAGTACTGGTGGATTCATGAGAAATCGTAGCTTTGTGTTCGAAAAAAAAAAATATGATTTGGATTGCGGGAATTCGAACGATCAAGTTTCATTCAGTCTACAACCACAACCAATATAGTAGACTGGTCGTAATGAGACTTTTAAGGGTATATAATATGTAAGTTAAGTGTTTTATGGTATAGGGGCAAATGAGCACACGATCATCCGATGTCTGACACTGCAATTGCCCAAGGTTGCCGAGAATCCTAAGTGGATAGCCATCCTTTGCGTCTCGCTGATCTATCCAATCCGGGGGGGAATTTCACGTCATCCGTGATAATGTCTCCTTAAGTTATACTGGTATAGGAACTATAACGCAATGACTTAGATTAACAAATGACTCACATTATTTCATTCACGTTCATGGACTCATTATGTCAAGTAAATACTCACCTGTGAACAAAAATAATCACTTTTAAACAACTATTTATTTAACATTTTTAACTACAGTTAGCGATGTTAATTCTTAAAACTATTTATAGCAAGTCTGAATAGTCGGTTAATTCATTATGTCACATACTTACTTAAGGGTCTATTAAAAGGTCAAATGAATAAAGTCAAATAAAATAGAGGAGATACTGCCATACCAGTTTTAAACGCTTGACGACCAAACTAATACACTACAAGATGATTGCTGTAAAATATAGCGCTTTATCTAGATAAACAGAAATTTAAATAAAAGGAAACATATTTTTCTACAAAAAGGTAAGTGCCCACCATGTCAAGCGATTAAAAAAATATCAAAAGATAATTAAAAACGTAGGTGAACTTGTCATTGCATAAAGTTATGCAAATAGCAAGTAACATTCGCAAAAATATGATACATCTTGTGGGCGATGTTAAAGATTATGTATCATGCAAAATTTAGATGTCTGTCGCCCACACGTTAGACTAAACACTTTTTGGAATCTCGACTAAATGATAACGTAACTACTAATTGTGAACAGGTCGAATGACCTCACCTATTATTTTTTGTCATTAGATGTGGCCGAGTGCTGTACTGTATTATCATGACAAGCATGCCTCGCACACTGAGTCACTGTGGCATCTACAAAATTATGAATGTTACCTCACAACAATAGGGCGTGGCGGTTTACGTTTCTAAGCATTTATTAAAATTTAAAGTTTTGCTGTTTTTTCTTTATCACGATTCAAGAACAAACTAATTTTAACAAAACGTGTGAGATAGCAATGACATCATAACAAACATGATAAATTAATGGACTCGAGTATGATATCATACCATGTAACAATGCGACCTCTTAGTTTGATCTAATCTTTTAAAACTAAATGCCCGAGTTTCTTTTTAAAAAGACATAAGTATATTTCTTTGGGAACTATAGAAATACACGTTACAACGTAACGATTTACAGTTCGAATTCTTGCCAAAATACATTAATCAGTTACCTACCTACGTACCGTGTATAAAAAAAAGGTTAAGAAGTGTGATATATAGACGATACGATACAGTATTATAATCCTAATACCTAGTATCGGACAGTTGATCAGAGTACGTCTGCGCGAGTGACCTCGATGACGGCGGGGGCGGGGCAAACCGCTCTGCAAATAACGACAAGTTCTGAACGCACCCGGCGAAGTCTGTCTGGAGAATATGTCTGGATAAAACTAAACAACGCCTCCACTAGAATTAAAACAGGTCAAAAGGTTTTACAGCTAATTGAGTCACTGTTGAAGAACACTCATTCATGTAATGAAGCTATTATAATGTTCTTGTTGCCTCTAGCTGGGTGGACAGTGACACTTTATGGGGTCAAGGAATTCAGTAACAGGACACAGTAAATTTTGCTACAACAGAACAATCTGGGTAAAGATTTCTATGAAAAACCGAAACTAGCGTGGGTCACTTGGGCTTGTGAATGTTGTGAATGTTTTTTTTTAGTGTTTTATACCAATAAGATTTTCAAAAAATGATCGATATCAAGATATTTACAGGACTTCAGGAATATAAAGCGTGTATCATTTATATTATCCTAATAATTTTCTTTTAGTCTATAGTCAATAAATAATATATTAGAACTACATAATCGTGCAAATTAAGGAAGTTTATTAAAAGAAAAATATATCTGACACAAATCGCAATGGATGACATCATCCCATTAACTATTGATCTTGAAATAACAATCACGTCAGTTCACACCGGAAACCTGTTACCCTAAATGACTACTTACATTCATTTGATTTATCAAAAATAAATACACACCAATAGCTGAAGAAGACTATCTCATTTCCGTGTTTTCATCCAAACTTATAAATTCACTACACTGAGGCTTTATAGAATTTAAAGGTACGAACACACGGGCACACAAGTTTGGAATAACCCGAACGACACGGCACACAAGCGCGTCGCGACTCAACTCGACAGAGTGAGCTGTGGGCCGAAATATCGATCGGACTCCTGGCGCCGGCGAGCCGCATATCCCTAGTGCACGCACGCCCCTCCCCGCTAGCTTGCCACCCCTTGTTAATACACCCTTTATACTGGGGGATTAACGTGATTCTTTTGAACTTTATACATTACAGCGCAAAATATTATTCTCTTGAAAACAGCAGGTAAAAATAAAATTTATAATCTAAGAGTTAAAGACTGTAATCGGTTTTCAAGATTAAGTTGCCAATTTTTCGTCCAGTCAGGAGAGTTAGATAACATTTTCGGGTACATTTGTGGCAAGAAGTCGGGAACACAGAAACACCCTTCTCGCTCTTTGAACTAAGCGACCTTTGTTGGGTCGCAAACCAATAGAAGTCGACACAGGAAAGTCACTTAGAAAATTGAGAGAAGGTATATTTACCGTATGGGATTATGGTAGTAAAGTAGAAAAGAAAATTCTTGCTCTTGAATTGTCAACTTAATTTGCTCGAACGACCTTTCTAGATTAGGGAAATGACGTGACCTACAATTATTTATCTATAGCACATATTAAGGTTACTTGTAATATAAACTATAGAGACAGAAATGGAAGTAGTTTGTATGACTGGATACAGGATGCTCTATTTTCCGTCACAATGTAATACAGTGAGGGTACAGATTTCCTTTCTTGGGGTGCCTTAACAACCGGTAACTATGTTCGACGTGCTTTACATCCGAGACTAGCATTATTATTCCTGAATACAGATTATTTTTCTGTTTCGCATTTGCTTCCTACGCAAACAATAACTTGAAACCTAAATATAGCATTGGTATTGCCATATATTCAGTTTTATACAAATGTAAAAATACTTAAATGAGTACTAGTAAAAAAAATTAGGGCAAATTGATACAAATTTTATAAAAAGATAAGCAAATATTACTGATTAGGCATTATTTGGGTACTACTGAAATTTAGAAAGATCATTTAAGCAAAATTAAGAATCAAGTTCCAATTCAGTTATTGATTTAGGTATCTTGTAATAATATAACAGTAATATTTGTAGATAGTCATTTAATCATAATCCATAACTCCTTGCCTCTATTGTTATGTTATCAACATATAGTCAGGACACAAGTTTCTGTATTGAGATTATTATGATGGTATGGGGATGCTTGTAATTACAGTCGAAATGTAAATATCTATGCAGCTCATTGAATAAATACGAGTATATGACGAGGGTACGTTGACCGAAAGTAACGCATTCAGTTTTACTTAGAAAACCGTTTCTACTCATTTTTTAATTCCCAATAACATAATTGTAATATATTATAATATCACTATCTGTGATTGCACATGGCTACACTCGTTTGTTTATTTCTTAGTTCCTGGTTCTATTTTTGAGAACTGTACAATCCATTATTTTATGTCTTTGGTGTAAAACTTCTAAAAATTCATTTTTAGTATGATTTTTAAATTTCAAAATTTCGACTTTATAGCCACAGTTTATGCTGTGCATTGATAAATCAGTCAAGGCAAGTAATTTTACATATCCCTATATGATAAATTGAAATAATGTATCAAAATATCAAAAATAAAAACTTCTCCTAAACATCTATGATCAACTCTGAGAGAAGTAGATACACCATCACTAAATCACAAAATTTTATCAATTCATATAGCTGCAATAATTTTTATCAAATCATGACTTGTTTTTTTTTGGGTCTGGTGAGATTTGAGTCGAACAAAATTGACGATTGACATGAAAAAGAAGAAGACTCATATTCTAAAAAAAGAAGAAACATTACATGATAAGTTGGAACTCCACTGGTTATGGTACGACATGGACTGGTCACCAATAGACCAAAATGGTGGGTAATTATTATCACAATTAAGTTCGGTTTAACCCATCTAACATTTATAGCTACAAATATAGTGACAATTAATGTCAAACATTACATACATGCTACCACACAGACAAAAAAATTTTCACTACATAAGTAGATCAAGGCTATGTACAGATGCACACAAGGACAAACATTTCTCATCATAAGTTACAATAGATGTTTATTACTCTCAAGCCCTCAACGATGATGATGCTGCTTCAAGTCAAGTGAAATAAGAGTCAACTCAATTTAGCGCAAGATAGTTTCCAGTTTAGCCACCAAAGCAGAAAATAATTATCACTATTTACACTTTTTAAACATAGAATTATCAAGGGCAAAATACACAGACCTATCTAACTCTTAAATAACTATAACCTTTAGTGTTGGTAATTAAAATTGATTTAAGATAAAAACAGAGGTCACTAATTATTTTCAGGCATATTTGGAACAGTTGAGACATTACCTCCTTGTTTAAAGATAATTCATACTGTATAAACTTATAATTATAATATAACTATAAAATCTTTCAAATATACCTTAATAATATGTGAAACAAATGCAACAAAATCATAGTATTATAAATTCAAATAAGAAATATTTTTCCCATAATTTTGGACCCTTAGAGATAGAATAATTTTGTGGCATGAGCCCAACATTGATTCCATTTAAACTTTATCAAAAAATTCACTAATCCACTAATTAATTGAAGTAATAAAAAAATGTTTAATGAATTGTCTTTGTATTTGATCTTTCTAAGTTTAATGAAATGTTGAAGGTATTATGTAAATAGCACAAAAAAAACTGCCAAATTGACTTTACTTTTGCAGTTCACATATGAAACTCCATTTTACAGCAATTAGTATGTTTACTCACCAAACATCTTATCACCCATTACCGTTAACCTTGGAGATTTGTACGAGCTTGCTTTAATTTTTCTCACAACCCAAATGATCAAATGTCAGACTATGAAGGTTGTGGTATAGTATGTTGAAGAACAAAAAAGTAATTGATATTTTTCTTTACAATGTTAGTACAACTTTATATTTTTACACATAATATTTTTTTAGAATGTAAACTGGGTATTGTCGTATTGATAAGAAGACAAATATGTTTGAACAAGATTATTAAATTACATAATCACTATATCCAAAGGCTACAATCATTCTATAAGTATTTTATTACTTGTTTTCAAATTCCTTTTTTACTTGAAATTTAATAATTAACAATTATTTAAAATATTTAATAAATAAATTAGATAAATATTTGTAAAAAGAAAAAGGTAATAGAAATTTTATTTGCCCTAAAATAAATTAATCAGCTAATCTAAAGAAATGTATTGTGCATTGTCTCTATCGTGACTTTTACACTTAAGAGGTCTATGTAACAAAAATAGGTATGTCTAACCTAACGAACGCATACTGGATGAACTAGGCTCTTTTTGAAATGACTTGTTTTAGTAACAATTTATGTTTTCTACAATGATTTTTATACGTTCTTAGTGTGTATGTTCCTGCATTTGAATGGCATCATGTTTTGAGTCTGACCTCTTCACAAGTGTTTGAATTTGTTGTGAACGCATCAGGAAAACAATTTTGTTTTAATTTTACTTACCTTACTACAACTAATTTGTACTTCAATCTTAAAGATACTACACTTATTAAATTAAACTCTATTCTTAGCAATCAATCCCCATCCACAAGTGTCTAAAATTCACTATTACACATAAGCCCTAGTGAGATATAAAGTTCTTGAAGCTCAATTACGACCATCATTCTGTCTCAATAGAATACATTGAATTAATATTGTATCAGTAAACTACAAACATGTTGTTTTAAATTCATATATTATCCAGAATTGAGTTAATAGTAAACACTTTAACACTTGGTAACAAAATATCACACCACACTTGCCTTGCCACATTGATAGCATATCACAAGCTAGAGATAAGTAATTATTTCTAGAAACACACTTACACTTTCAATTAGACAGTTACATTAATAGAATATTGTAGGAATTCTATTTATATGAGTAAACTAAATTATAGAAGTCTGCATTATTATGAGAATCCCATTAATTAGATTTTTATACGCAATTATTTAATAACTTAGGCTTCTGTAAAATTAAACATAGCATAAAATTATCTTATAATGCACTTTATTCGGGATCTAGGTCCTTCTTACCCTGTTTGGATAGAAGACTCAGAAATAAAGTTTGATTAACAAGCAGCATGAAAAGTAGGTTTTACCAATTTGAGTTTTTGTTATCTATTTATTAATTGGGTTCAACTGAGGGTGGTAAATTAAGAAAAGACATGGTGTAGGTGTCAAAGATAATTTCTAAATAAATGTGGTAATACAGTTGTATTGCCAACGCTATTGGTTTTCTGAATGTTAAGCAGGAAAGAGGACGAAATTTAAAAAAAATAAATTATAATTAGCAAATAAAATTATACTATTTCAGTTACAACTGGTTATTGTAACATGAACATGGACATAAGTATTAAAATCATCACATTACAAATCAGCTTTCACTTGAGAATTTAAATTTATTTTCATTAAAAAAAAATTTTGAATACTCTACATTATCCTAACATTATACTTTGTTACTTTCTAGAAAAATATTTTTAATGTTCTCATTAAAGTTTTCTGATTAATTAAACTGTAACAATATGAACACGGAAATGTTCAGTAGGTGTTGAGTTGAACTTTGTGATTTTGTTTAATTTTAGATTTACTAGTGATAGTAGCAAAAAAAGAAGTAACTAGTATGACCTACTTGTGCAGTCTGTTGCAAAAAAATACAAAAAATAAGTTATTTAGGCAATATAAAACTTAATTCAAGTACATCATGCAAAAAAAAAACTACATAAATACCGCCAACTTTTTACACTTTCGTATTTAGAGTTTAGGTAGGTATGCTTGCGCCTCGCAACCAAGGCGTTACCCAAATGAAACAAGATACTGGGAAGAAACGGTCACTACTTAAGCCAATTGAAAGTAATAAAGAAAATATACCAAGACAGTCTTTGAAGATTTAATTAAAATCAAGTGTATATGTATTAGAAAGACTTCAATAATTGTTGTCTTTTTTTTTAGTTCAAAAGTGAGTTACAAAAAGTAAGAGCAAAGGGCACTGATACAGATCTTTTAAAATTAGTTGCTTGCACAATCGACCGATCAGGTTCTAAGGTGAATTTTAACAATTTTATGAAATAAGTTTACTACATACCTTCTTTTAAAGATCCAAGAATGCCTTTTAAGCACTGATAAACACATAAATCTGCAGCACACACAAAAAATCACTTTAAAAGTGGGAACCGTAGAAAATTGTACCCAATTTAATCCCACGACACAAACACTAGACAAACAGACTTTATATAGAGTTTCAGAATGAATAACATAACACTTAATAGAATTTTATAAATAATCGCTATTCATGTAGAAATTGTTGGAATATCATCCGTGACTGCGAGTACGAACACGGCACCGTAGGCGAAGCAAAAGACAGACCGCGAAAGCATCTACCTTCGCGGCATTCAAGTCATAGGTAAGTAAGTTACAGACAGAACACTCGATATTCGGTAGTGTTCAGGACATAAAATCACAAAGTAGTTTCACATTACATTCAGAAATTTTAGATTTCAAGAAAAAAAATTTTCACTTATATTTGAATAATTAGGTGTTTCATAAGATTTAATTTATGCTTAAAAAGTTAGTAAAAATAGTAGAACAGAGATCAAAGAAACTACTAGTATTGTATTCCTTTTTTGATATTTTTTTTTACTCCTTCTCTTTTAGTAAAATAATTAATTATTATTATTGTTTATTCATCGTTTTTTTTGATAAAATTATTAAAAAAAATAAAAAACGTGAATAAACTCAAAAGGAGAGTAGGATGTGATTATTGAATGTACTAAATAGATATGCTAAAGTTTCAGATATTTAATCTTTTTTATTTTTATTTTTTTGTGTGTGGAAATCTCCATTGATACCACCGAAAAGAGTTTATGTCAAACTCGAACCGACCATTCGCGTCACGGCACGCCGTCGTAGTTACCAGTAAACGGGGAACCTAGTAAGGAAATCCCTGGAACCCTAAGGTACCTCCGGCCACCTACGGCTTATAGATCCCCGTCCCGTGTGGGTATCCCCATGTCTCCTTTTCTTCCTGGTCTCAAAAGGGGCGAGCGTGGTCCATAGCGCTCAAATCGTCATCCCGGCCTTCTTCTGCTAGGGTGATAGATGGCCTGCCACCCTTAGGCCTGCGCTTATGGAGGATGGAGATCATGTAACGATCTCTGGTGCCTGAGTCTCCTGCGGTACCTGGCCCATTCCCAGGCCTGGTGGAACCACTCCATCGTCTCTTTCGCAAGCATAACCTGCCCACAAAAAGAGATGGCGGAGTTCCACGTGCTTTCGCTCCGTATCATGGCACTAACCATGTTATTCAGCGAGGGAATCCCCACTCCGATGGCCACCCCGAGATCACACCTCTGCTCTTCCTATACTGGGCATCCAGCCAGCGTGTGGGGCGCTGTGTCCACGGTTCGGTCATTATAATGGTGGCACTTAGACGTTGGCTCTTTATGAATCAGACACAGGTGACCTCCGAAACATCTTTGCCCAGTGATGCGTATGAGAGGGTCCTGTGATACCTCTCAAGCCAACGCTCCATAATGGGTCCTACTGCCGAAACAACGAGGTGCCCGCCAGATATCTACCCTAAAAATTTTAAGTATTAGTTACTCTATGCAATTAAGGCTACAAGACACGCTATGTCATTTAAATGAAGCATATAAAAGAAGGCTAATCTAAGTGAATTGTAATGCTAAACATACAATTGTATATTTAGCATTCCAATTAGCTTGGATTCAAATATCCAGTACCTTCATGTATCATAAAATTACGGAAAATAATATACCTTTACTGTCTCATTAAATAGAAACTGTGGAGTCAAATTAGCAGTGATATGAAAGAAAGTACCCAAATCTTTTAGCCAAGTCAGGAAAATTTATGAATGTTCTGATGGAAAACACACTTCTGACAATTATACCTATCTACATATCTACGATTAATTCATAATCTTTCCATGTCATGTATGACATCATCGGCAACTTTACCGAGTGACGTCTATTCTGTTTTGTCTGTGGTCGAATTGAAAATCGAGTCAATTTTATAAAGAAGCAAAAATATAAGAACGCATCAATTAATGCTCATTTATAATATAAAAAAAGCTAGTTTCTCCTGATAAAAATTTTGAACATAACAGAATCAGAGCATGCAAGTATTTACATATTTTTTTCTTTAGTGCATTACTATGGTCATAGACAATAAACTCTTACAAAATTAAAATTGGTTAATAACTATGGCGTGGATATTCTTTGGTGCCAGCTGGCGCTATTGACGTCAATCGATATATGACAGGTTAAGTGAAACCAATCTGTTTTAAATTAAGATTTAGAAAAAGTTATTTTTCCGTTTGCCGTTGAGTCGTTTCTTTTTAACTAATAGGTCATCTAGTGGATATGCTAATATTGCAGACGTATTAATGGAATGTACAACACTATTTCTCTTGTCGTAGTGTTGGCATAATTTTTCGCGCCAACAAACTTTGAAATTGTGTTGGTAGATTATTTTGAAATATTATATTTTCGAGTTTCATAAGAGATTTTTGCCGACTTCTAACGTAATGTTTGTGTCAACTCACCAACTTAAGTTCACTTGAACTTGAATTGAAGTTGTGTACTCAATTAAAATTCGTAAGATGATGTCGAATAAATTATTTGTGAATGTTACATTATTTGCTTTATGTATACTTCTGCATTTCTTTCGTAGGTCTATAATAAACATTGATTTATCTTTGGCTTTTTTTCGGGTTGTTGCAGCAGGAACAAATAGATAATTAACTTACATCAAAGAGGCGAAGGGTAAAAGGAGTTCTGAGAATACACGAATACAAAAGTCTTATATAGTGAATGCAAGGAGAATCGTTCTCAGATTATTCCAAAGGATCTTTCTAGCGACCTTCAACTATATACCTGAAATCGGAAGGATCAATCCCTCGTCGTAAATTCAGGGCTGTAGCTAAGGGGGGGTATTGTGGGGCAATGCCCTACCTGGGAATCACAGTGCCCTACCTTGAAAATACCAAAAACTAAGATAAATTATTATAATTAAACTGTTTGTTCATAGTTTGAGATAAAAAAATTGTAGCGGTAGGTACTTAGGTATATTATCCAGACATACCAGTTTGTAACATTTATTTCATATTATAGTAATTCCTTGCTCTGAGTATAGATAACATTTGAAGCGCCATTACATGTAACGATGTCTAATATCTATGATGCAGAGGGGATTCCCCGTACCATAGATTACAATATTATGGGCCATATTGCAATCGGGAAATCCCCTTTTAAATTAACATCAATTTAAAAGTAAACGATACCCTATTCACAATAACATTGATTGTTTGTAGTTTGGTTAAGTGAAGTGTACTCTAAAGAGTGTTTTTAATGAAAAATCGATACAATTGTTATTTTTATTGCTATAAATTGAAAATTCATTGATTTTGCGATGGACATACGGAATTTTTTTTTGAAAAAAATGAAGATTTGAAGAGCAAATTGACCACGAAGAACTTCACTGCTCTAAACAGGTGGAAGCACAAAATTCAATCGCTACTCCTAATTTCATGGCAACAGATTAGTCAACACGTGTTGGTAACATTAGTCACGGTATTCCTTCTGATATTGCACATATTGGAGAACAAATTGTTTTAGGCACATATTCAAAACAACATAACAGAGCCTTTGTTGCCAATTGGTTCAAGTGTTATAAATGGTTGCAGTATTCTGTCGAGAAAATGTAATGTAATAGAAAAATATAGGTATTACGTTAAGTCTATCATTGAAATAATACAATTTCTAATTGTCAACGAATTAGCTTTACGTGAAAATTATATTTTAGAAGAAGAAAAAGAATAAGGATTGTTTCAGAATTTATTTAAATACACATGTATGAAAGCTCTAAATTTGAACTAGGTTCTCACTCATATACCACAAAACGCAACATATCGATCACTTGAAATTCAAAATCAAATAATTCAAGCAATGGCTCCAGCAGTACGAAGTTCCATTGTCAAAGATATTAATGAATCTGACGTGAAATGGTTTACTCGAATGGAAGATGGGACGAGAGATAACAATAACCGCAAAAATAGTGCATTAGCAATACGTTACGTCAAGGATGATGTCGTCAATGAGTCGTTACTGATAATTAAGACTACCGAAAACCTTGATGTAGCCACTTTTACGGAATTAACGTTAAATACTCTTACCGAAAATAACATTGACCCCTCTTGTGTGCTTAGCCAATGCTATGATGACGCAAGTGTAATAAGTCGAAAAGTTTCAGGAGTTGCGACTAGAATAGAAAATAAATTGGGCCGAAAAATTCCTTACGTCCACTGCTATAACTATCGCTTGCACTTAATAGTCATCAAAACTATCTCAGAAACGTCTTTCATCCGTTTATTTTTTGACCGTGATATATTGGTCAAAAAATAAAAGGATGAAAAAGTTACATGAATTCTTTTATCATGGCAAAATATCTACCTTATATGGTGGAAAAAAGGATTGGCCGACTCCTCTAATAATGCTGCTTTGGATATTTGGCAGTAACAAAAGTTGTATACGATCATTATTTACTGATTTTGCAGACTTTGAAAGAAATTAAAAATGGCAGATTCAATGGTGATGACGTCGCGAAGAGTATCAGTATTAAAAGAGTTATGCTTGATCTGGGATTCCGAATTGCCAAACTTTGGATGAAGCTGCGTCTTTAACAAGTGACGACTTCGGCGAATCTGAAAATAAGACACAGACCTCGAAGAGGCAAGTAAAACAACCGAATCGGATGAATGACTATTTGACGTACCGCCCCTCCTATTCCTCCGTCAAACAAAATATAGAACAGAACGACGAGCCATTTAAGTCTGAGTGTTTCGAAACGTTGGACATACTAATTGCTGAATTACAAAGGCTTTCGGACAACGTTGATCTAATCAATTCGATTGCAAATCTCGATGAGTTGGATGTAGATAAAATGATTCCACTAAAAAAATGGGTAAGTTTGGAAAAATTTAATAATTAAAAGTATAAGCCATCTTCAATTTACAATCAACTAAAACAAACAAATTTTTTAGGTCTGAAAATTC
Organism: Hypercompe scribonia; assembly: GCA_949316085.1. Classification (NCBI taxonomy): domain Eukaryota; kingdom Metazoa; phylum Arthropoda; class Insecta; order Lepidoptera; family Erebidae; genus Hypercompe; species Hypercompe scribonia. The sequence goes on along the minus strand of OX438981.1, from coordinate 7,047,207 downwards.
TGTCAAGGGAAGAGGCTAGTGCAGTTAAAGCTTACTTGAGTCGTAAAGATTATAAAATAGAAAATACATTGCAAGTTTTGTACAGGCAACGAGAGGCGTTCAAATATACATACGAACTTTTTGCATCTGTGACGACATTAGAATGTAGCACTGCAGTGTGGGAATCTACGTTTCAACTTTAACTGCAATTAGCCCTCAAAGATTGTCAATGGGTCACGAGAGAATGGCTGGTATGGTATTATTGGCCTTTGAAAAAAAGTGAACAAATCAGTTTATCTGAACGAAGTTCTTCGCATTTTTAATAACATGGCGAATCATAGAATTCAGCTGTTTTAAATATATTTATTGTAATGTTAATTATTATAATAACTTTGCAGAAATAATATAATGTAAATGGTATTTTTACTCGTATCACCCCACCCAACAATTTAATTATTACTTCACTCTCATTCAGACGTGGATCTCTACATCCAAATTTGGAAGTTCAACAATCTTGTTCGCTGGTTCTTCATCATTGAGGATTTCATAGTTCTTAGATCCATGCTTATGATCTGTCACATAACTTATTTATCTACGAATAGCTATTGAATGTATGAGAATGAATGAATGAGATCAATTTAGGAGCCCGTGCTTCGCGGGCAGAACATTTATAATTTTTTTTTACTACCGCCCTACCTGTAACCAATGTTGCCCTACTTCAAATTCGACTCTAGCTACATCCCTACGTAAATCCTTACCAGAATCGAGTGTAAAAAACTAATTGCATGAACATATAATAGTGCACGATTAAAAAGGTTTGACCATGCACGTTTTTCATGTAACAAGCTTTGCAGTCCGCAACAATAGACGGTTTTAGATAGAATCTCACAACTCACGAAGTTGGCCGATGTTAGACGAATACAATGGTGTAGCGAAGCACTTCGGTTTACCTTATCAAACTTTACCTCGCCTCGGGCGACTTCCTATAATATTTCGCTGAGGAACTTCGTGAGTAGCGTACAGGAGGCATAAAAGTCAATGAATTCTTGATCGGAGATTCTCTTCTACTTTGTCAAATAGTTACCTATTAGGACAGAGTCTATTTCACTAGTATAAAAGCGCTGAATATGCTGATTCTTTCTATAATCATCATCATTCATTTATCATCTCATTCAGAGGAAAAAGTAATATCATCCATCAAAATTTGTTTCTGATTTTTTGAAACTAAAAAAAAAATATTTTTTAAGTAATGCAACCCATAACATGATAAAACGTTAGCCAGTATTAAATTAAACATATTTCTTTTGTTTATTGGTTTATTAAAATGTATAAACGTATAAAATATTCATTCATTCTTCTTCATTCACTAAGACTTTATTAAATCACATCACAATATGACATTATCTATTTTAATGTCCTAAAAAATAGTTTACATTAAAACTAAACATATTTTTTCGAGGAAGTGCTAATGAAATTTACTTAAACGTAGTCCCACATAGGTTGCAAGGTATTACGTGACTCATAGTTACTGAATCTTGCTCAGTTTTAACTGCTAAAGTCCTAAAGTAAGATTAAATATATAATACTTCGTCCAATCACTAAAAGCATCTTACACTTAACTGAAACTAAAAGGTATATTCTATATTTTCATTATACCTACATAGTAATAGTAAATAAAGTACTTAATCATTTCTTTCTTAACTCATTATTTCAAAAGCACCGCCTCAAATGACAAAAATGTCGATTAATTATTAAAAATAAATAGCACAAGTCCTTCAAAGTTAGATATAGACAATATTTAAGAGGTACTTATAAGCACAGTCTTTAATTAAACAGATCATGTAAGAGTAAAAACACGTAGAAATTATATTGGTGTTGCTTACTCTGGTTTAAGCCATCCTAAAATGGCGTCCAGAACTTTGTATTATTACTTTTTTACTGTTTATTGAAAAGAAAAAAGTTCTCATTCACAGTTATGCCATCACGGTTATCATATTCTGAATAATTATGGCATGCATATAGGTATTAAAAGCAACCTATACTTCAAAGACACCGTAACTGTCTTGTCAAGTGAGATAATTTCATCCCCTTTAAAATCGTTGTTTATACTCGTCCTTAAAAGTAAAATGGTCAAAATGCTCTGGAGTAAGGCCAATTATTGCTGGAGGATGAGTGATGGTCTAAATATGGGCTGTCTGTAAGCAGAAGTTTGCTGCCACTGAGACCAGAACTTGAACTCTCGCTTGAGGAGAAAACACTCTTGCTTCCGGTGTAGAATGAGAGGGACGTATGGAGAGGCTCTCTTCCTAAACGACGTCTGGCTCGCACCAATGATATGAAAGCAACAGCAATAGCGCACAGAAATATGATCCCCAGGATACAGAACGCAAGTGCCATTTTTCCTGGAGATAAGCAAATAGTCTTGTCTCCTGGCGAAAATCCTCGCACAAATTCATCTTCTTCCGATTCTATTCTTCTCGAGCCTAAAACAAGTTAAAAAAAGATAATGGATTAGAGTTTAGTGTTTTACACCGTTTTTATTTGTATTACGAATGCATAGAATAAGGAATGCTTTTGGACTAGCTATTGCCCGTCACTCTGTTGGCGTTGATTGAGTCTACGTTTAATGTAATAAATATTACTATATTAAATACTCAATACAATTAAGTTATTAACATTTTTTCTTTAGATAATGTCATTTTCTGCATCCCTTGCACATAAATCTATTGAAGTGAGGCTTAAAATAATATCAAAAACTTGAGTTTCTAATTACGATAAATAACGTTGGTTAGGATGTGGATCATCCAAGACCAGAATAGTAGACGCTACTTCGACGAGCCCTCGATGAACAGTGGACTGCGATTACACAAACTCGAATTGCGACGACTCTTATCATGGAAGAACAAAATCTTACCTCGTATAGACGCTTCATCTTCCAGTTCAATATTGGGTGCATGCACTTCTATACTGTTATATACCTCTAGCCTGTCGATCACAATACCTTTAGCATCTTTATCTAACCTCGCTTTTCTGAGCAATCCATCTCTGGTTTGTTGAGGTTTCTGCAAAGCTTTGCAATCTACCGGCGGACATTGCCCTTTACACAACTCGATACCACAAGCTAAGTGGAGCTTTGCCCTGTCAGGAAATTTAAAAGCCGCGAACGTGGTAATAGCATGTTGATATGTCATTATATTTTTAAACATATTATCTGGGTCGGTCTTTGCTAGTTTTATATTGAAGCTTTCGTCAATATTCTTCTGAGGATCAACAGGCTCGAGGTCTGAAAAATCGATTTCCGAGCTCTTATGATCGTGATGGTGGATTGATGGTTTGTTGAATATCGTCTCGTCTATGGGACAGCCTGCTTCGTCTAATAATTTTTGTGATGCTTCTCCTAAACCATCATGAGCGACGCAGTTAGTTACTCGAAGACCGACACCCTCTGGAATTTGTGATAAGTTACGTTAAAAATGTACTTACAATCATCGCTCATTTATTATTCTAGAAATAAGAGCTTTTGCTGAAAACTAGAATTTTCACAAAAACAATATCTTTCAATTGATGTATAGTTAAGTAATGAAAATTATAGATCGTTATTCAATATTATAATTACCACACAAATTTTGGCACTAGACATAAGGTGTAATTGGAATTGTATAGTCTTTGTTAATAGGTAGAATTTGTACTTGCGGGTACAGTAAAATTTCTAGGTAAATAATAAATCACACAGTTGAGATACTTCTTGTCGCTATATTTTTAAATAGTTATTTTTTTTCAAATAAGTGGTGTTTCATTTTGCATTATGCACTATTAATTTATTTTACTTTAAAATTACATTTGCACTGTTAATTTTATCTATTTTAGAACTATTTTTTCGTTACCTGGCAATGTGCATTGTATAAGTAGCTTTGTAGGCTGTCCCACTTCAACAGTAGCGGGTTCTGTGACCCTTGCAGCTGGTGCCAATTCCATCCAGGCCCTCGCAGCAGCCATTAGCCATTCCCGTTGTTCTAATTCGGCTGCATTAGCGAAACCTTGTCTTTGACGGCCTGTTCTGTGAACATTCAATATCTGAATTAATTTTTGTTATAAACGATATGTTTCGTTTCTGGCACGGAGTAGATTTGCAAACCAAATAAGTGAGGTTAGTTATTTGATCAGGTGATCGTCTTGAAATTACTTAGATAGTTAGAACCTATTTACGAGTGACGATTATGGATTGAATTATTCAAATAGCTACAGAAAGTGATTAAGCTAAACTGGACTTTTTACAGATGTCTCCTTTCATTTAAAGTTGATCACATTCCAAAGCTTGATTTGATCGAATTACGTTGCACGTATCTAATATAATATCTAGTTAGTTCTATTTTTTGTTTTACGTAAAATAGCTTTTTTTAAAACTTGTTGTTTGAAAATGAACTTGTAGATGGCAAGTATTTAAATAAACTAACAATACCATATTACTTAAGATTAAGCACTTCACGGATAATGTATTAAACGATTACGTTGCCATATAACTTGGACAAGATTCATGTGAACTAAAATAATAGGGCACTTTAAAATGTAGGTACCTCGTTTTCTTCGCCTCCCTGCCGGCCATTTCGCGTAATTTGTTGTTGATTACCGCCTCTAACGCCGAGCTGTTGATACGCACCGCACGAGGTTGCAATTTACATCTGAAATTTAAAATATAGTAATGTTTACTACACTCCCAGTATTGCACCTTTATCATAAACACTTAATGACAGTATTGTAGAGTGTTAGGTTGTTAGGGCGCATGAGATGATAATAATAAAATTACACCCTATTTTCTTCCAAAGGTCGACTTCTGACTTTTTCTGTTTTCTTAGTGTGTTGTTTCACTATTTTTTTTGTACATTCTTCACCTAAAATACATTTCGTTGAGGAATTTTTTCTTGCGATTCCTTACAGAGTATTCTTAGCTCAGTTAACGTCCTTAATTATAATGATATTTGGTAGTGGTATCACCCCCAACTATCAGAGGTGTTTGTCATCCATCAGTGCATGCACTAGGAAGGAAAGTGTTTCGTATGTATCCAGTCCTAGATATCAAGAGTCTTTATTACTCCACTGCTGGATTTAGGCCTCTTCTTAGAGACGAAGTTTTGACCACTATGGTATCGGTATTATAAGCCACAAGTTGGTGGAACGTTTAAATACCAACCTAATATTTGTGTAGTAAAATGGTATATAATTGCTCTTCAAAAATACCTTGTGTGTACTGTTTAAATGTGTTTAATTAAAATTAAATACAATTTCATAATATTGTTGAAAGAAGACTGCACATGCAAGAAACGAGATTTTATAATGTCCTTGCATGAACTACTTTGACCATCTAGGAATCAGGTTTCTAGAATCGTTGCATAAGAAAATCTTTCTGTAAACATTGCTTTTTTATTCTTTTTTTTTTGTAATATTAAAGGCGTTTACCTTATACCTACATAATATATGCGCGGGTACGGTTATTGCTCTTTAGCTTTGAGTCGTAAAGAGTTATATTGCATTCAGCCTTCCGCAATAAATGAGCTGTCTAAAGCAGAAATCATTATTACATAATGACTTGAGACTATTAGATAGTGGTAAATATAATGAGGAAAATGGTTGGCAGCAGATAGATGTGGCCTGCTCAAAACCGGGATGCATTCATTGGGGGCGACTTTCGTTCAGCGGTGGATGGTAGCAGGGTGAAGTGTAAAATATAAAGAACTAATAGTCGTTTTAATATACCACTTTGCTGTGAGGTAGCCATGTTTCAGTACAAATGAGCCGGCATAATCAAAGTCATACTACAGCCTGACAGAGAACCGGTGATAAGCAGTTTTTTCGTTATTTTTTATCGAGTGAGCGAGGTTACTGAAACTCAAAACCTTCACCCTAATTCTAGGGCTCAAAGGGCGGAAACGTACTTGTAACTCGTGAGTTGTAGTTGGGATTTACTTACGACCAGGTAACTCGTTTGTTCATTTGTCACTTTATGCCATAAAAAAAGTGTGTGTGCAATTCACACAAGGCAGAAGAGAAACTTCGGAAAAGTAGCTTTACATAATAATTACACGTAGAAGACTCGGAGTAGGAGTAAGCTTATTTTAATATAAATATACCCACTATCCCATTACACAAGGTGCATATAATGGACAATGCTTAGTAGACGAGAGTGGGGACGCTACGAAGCATCTTACAAAGAAGAGACAGTTGATATAAAATACTGTGAAATACATTCTATCCCATTCTCTCACCGACTTATCCTATACATTTACATGTATGTTTTTTTTCATCGCATCACAACGATTTTAAAGAAGTTTGACTTCAAAAAAGAAATAATTAACCTGACAAATAGCTCTTGATCTGAAGATTGTTGCAGTTGCTTGTCCATCTGCACAACCAGCTCCACGTTGTAGTATAGACGCTCGTTTTCAGCGAGTTCGTTTAATGTTCCGTTCATAGTGGACGTCCTTACCCCACAAGCGTTGGATGGCAAGTGAAGAGTAATTTTGTTTTGACGATTACCTGTAACGATATCACAGAAAAATTATTTATGTTGACCTCTCAACACCCGGCTTGGTGATACCAAGATGTGCTCTTAAGCCAGGCCGAAATGGGGACCCGTTCACCCACGTGTTTTCATTATACCAGCTGGTAATCAAAGGGTCATGCCGAGATAAAGACGGTACTTAATACACAAACAACCTTATCGACAAGCTAATGTCAGCTATCAAAGCCCACCGATCCGATATCGATAGTATTCACAATATTAAGAGCCTATTTTATTACTAACATTTAAAAAGTACTTTTTCTTTTAATATAAAACTCTATTAGTCATTGGATTCTTCAACATTTCTAACATTATGTTAATACACAAAACTTACGTCTCACCACTTAAGCAGCTCTTACTTATTGTTGATATTTTTATAAAATACCACTTTAATATTACAAATTACCTTGGACACGACATTCTCTAGAGAAATCTTTGCTGAACACGAGTCCTTTGAACGGCTGTGCCATTTCCAAATGCACTGTCATAGAAGCTTTGTCACACAAAGTTGTCACACTGGTCACCCGGTTCGGTGTCGTCTGGCATTGGCTGAGAGTCACCGACGATAGCAGTAGTATCGCACGCCACATCTTGGCGCGTCTGAAACGGTGAGGTTTATATTATAGTAATAGAAATATAGTGACCGTACCTTGATCAGAAATCACTTATTTGTATGATGCTACACTTGCCCAAAAATGTATGCAACATCATTTAATAGTAATAATATTTAAGTTTCTCGATAGATTTCTAATCGTACACTTTTTACATCCACATGTTTACATATAATTAAAACATTTTTATCATGTTCCTGATTTTAAAGTTTTATTTTAATTTATTTTAAAGTTCTTGGCTAACCTTACGAAACAAAAAAATGGAGGCAATTAAATTATAGTAAGGAAATTGGAGAAGAAAAGGGTTCTTGAGTTGCAAAAAGTCAACAGGCGGCTGTTTTCACTGGTACGAGTGATATTAAGTGGCAAAAATGTGCTTTGGAAAACATTACGTATTAATTATATAACTATGTTACCAAAATTTCTTGATTTCTTCTATTCTAGACTACTTTCAAATTTTCATATTGATTTATCTACGTATTTCATCAGCAATTTAGTACTCTCTTAACATGTAACTAATGCAGGTATGTTCATTGCGTTATAAAGTTAGGTTCATAGAACTGAGCATCTAAGTGCTACGGTCTATGATCTAATAATAAAATGCGAAGGTGTACTGTGGGTTGTTTGGCCCAAGTCTGCGGTAAAATGTGCTGTATTGAACGGCCATAGACCACTTGCGGTTAGGATCGTGGTTAATGCGGCAGGTACAAAAGCTATTTGAGACAAGACAATTCACATTTTATTTGCCATCATTATGAAATAGAAGCTTGATTATGTATCCTACTAAAAGTACACGACCCCTTTAGCACAATAACACCTGAAAGGCGTATCTATCTCTATGTAGAGCGTAAAAAGTTAATTATGATTAATTTAGTTGATAGTTATAATATGCACCACACAAATACGATTCCAAAAAAAATCCAGACAAGCCATCGCAAGATAGCCTCAAAATTAGGACGTTCGATTCTACAAGACGATGCTTGATGACTTGTCTCATTCCCTTGCCTGATTTTTTTTTTGATTTGGTAAAAATACCATTTTACTTTTATGCTTAACAGAAACCTTGTCTTTATTTCACAGTCAACTATTCCACCTTTAATAATTTACAAACATAGTCGAGTTTTTATACGAGTATGTCATTTAAAGCTTTGCGCGGTTATGACAGCTCTATGTAGGTAATATTCTTTTTTAACGATATATTATGCGAAATGGTAAGTGAACACCGCTGCCCACGGCCATTTGAAACAAGATAACTTTTTGCAACGTCTTCTTTGTACATTCGCATCACGATAGTCTATCGTATCCCCTTAACCAAGATGCAAGTATATCGCGTCGATTCTCTTTCAATTAATCGCTAACGAGTCTACTCTCTTGTATTATTATCTACTATTTTGTTTGACCACATGACTTAGCGTTAAGATAATGTCATTTCCTTACACATATTAGTTTTCTAATAAAGTTTACGTTTACAGAACGTCAACTAGTTTTTTTTTAGATTTTACTCGAAATTGTTCAATTAGAAAGTCACTTGATTGAGCACTATCAATGTAAACATAAAGTAACGAATATGCCTCGAGTTCGAAACCAGCCCCGTAGCCAAGTTGATTTTACTATCGTAAATATTAGTATAAAACTAATAAATATGTTAAAAAAATGTTTAAAATAAACTAAGACGGGTATGTACTCGTATATGGCAGCAACCGAGGATAGTACTCGAAACATTGGCATTATTAACATTCGTACTTATTATAAAAATAAATGCGAATATTCTTAAAGGATATAAAAAGTTGTAAAGAGTTATATTATTGGCCGCGGTGTAAGTCACTTTAATTATGAACCAGAATTACTGGTTCGAGGTATCTTCTGCGAGCCTATGTCTTTATTTATATCTATCTAATGCTAGTCTTGAAGTCACTAATTATTATGCAGTGACAGTGCAGTTTTACTGTCACTTTGTATAGTTGATATAACGTTTAATAGTGTAATTAAATTAAAAATATTAAAAAATACGTTTACAAAAGTCATTTAAAGAAGCATATTTTAAATGTGGTTAAAAAACATACTATCCAAAGATTTGGCTATGCGCATCATTGGGCCACAGTTCATATTATACTTTCTTATACTACCCGGCTGTAAAAAATAGAGTCATAGGACCTAAGAAATAGACCTTCGAGGGTTTTCTGCACACAATTCAGAGTGTGTACATAAGAAAGTGCAGTGTCTAGTAAATTTCGAGAGTTTTGTAATAATTAGGAAGATTTATCTACCTATTAAAACGGAACAAGGTAAACCTTTTACATTTTACAGATTTTACCTATAAACAAATGTTAGCTCAATTATCGCTTGAGGAAATGGTTGATCTATGAGATCTAACAAAGCGCGGTTTACCGTTAGGGAGGATAATTTAACATCATATCTTATTGTTCGTATAAGAAGTTAGATTGTATTTATATACGATTATAAAATTTTGTAAACAAAATTGCCCGCATTAGAGGAAAAAATATTATAGTGTCCAGAACAACGTTCTCAGAAAAATAGCGAAATCGAAGGCAGTCTGACCAAACACTGATTAGCTATGTTTATTAATATACATCCTCTTTTGGATCGAAGAATCGGCACCACAATGTCACTAATAGATAGATAGAAACGAAAGAAGTTTAGAAGAAGCCACTTAACAATGAGATACTCATCTTATTATCTCTCTACTCATTGTATTAGAATAACCAAATCTTAACAAATGTGATTTAGTAATATTATACCAAAGCTTCCAAATTTCGCTCAGTGATTGCGATATAAGGATTTTTAGACACGACATAAATTGTGTCTAATACTCCCACACAAATTCCCGATATACATATCTCTCTTCACCTTTGCCACCAATAAATTAGACAGCTCGTAAAAGGCTCTCAGCTCTCTCAGTTTCAGGACGTTGAACTATAGATAAATACAGTAAATATTGTGAAAAACGTTGTCAATAACTGTTTCGTGTTGTTTTAATGAGTAAATAAGGATTATTTTACTCTTTTATTTTTAATTCTCTTAAAGATATTTTACAATTTATTTTTTTCTAGTTATTTACATAAACAATATACAGGTGATAAATTAATTTTGTATAGCAATGGATAATCAATATAATTATGTGAGTATCCAAACTAACTTATTGTGATATTTAAATAAATTGATTATTTGTCTCAAATTTTGTAGGTGCTGTCAGTTACAAAATATAAGTGTTTACTTCTTCTGCTCTTTTTAAGAAAGGGAGTACAAAAAAAATAGTCATATGTTAATGTAAACTTGTAGGTACGTACTCTCGTAGATCATAGCTTTATGCTATTAAAAACTTCATATTATTATTAATACAGCTACATAGATGGAAGTTAGTACGAGTTAGTTAACAATGATAAGACAACTATCTGATCTGCACAACTTCAAATTTTCCTCGTTTTGCAACATTTTCCATTGATACTCGGGTGCTCGATAAATGGTCTACCCAACAAAAAAATTATTAGCGAGATTAGTCCAGCCGTTCACGTGTGATTCCATGACCAAGAGAAATAGGGTTTTATTTTAATAAATAAAGGTAACAACCTCAAAGAAATTGGCAATTTTCGAGGATATTTTGTAAAAAGGACTCCTATGTATGAATGTACTACCTTTTTTTTTTTTTTTTTTTTTTATACCACGACGGTGGCAAACAAGCATACGGCCCGCCTGATGGTAAGCGGCTACCGCAGCCTATGGACGCCTGCGACACCAGCGGCATCACGTGCGCGTTGCCGACCCTTCAAAAACCTATTAACCCCCTTCTTGAAGAACCCCATGCTGTAGTTCCCAGGGAAAACCGTGGCAGGGAGCTCATTCCATAACGGGATTGTTCGCGGGAGAAAATTTCTCTGAAACCGCACTGTGCGCGACGATTTAGGTTCCAATGTATGTGGATGAGCTCCCTGACGATGGCGAGCGGTGCGATGGTAAAATGTGGCTGTGGGCATCATATCAAACAATTCTTCAGAACACAACCCATTGTAGAGACGGTAGAGTACACACAGGGAGGCAAAGTCTCTCTTAAGACTTAGTGGCTCGATACCGTCCGTGAGATCAGGATCGTCGACAATTCTCACAGCACGTCTCTGGACTGAATCGAAAGGCTCAAGCTGGTACTTCGGTGCTCCCGCCCAGAGATGACAGCAATACTCCATGTGAGGCCGAACTTGTGCTTTGTACAGTAGTAGCCTTTGTGCCGGTGTGAAATATCGCTTCGCTCTATTCAGAACACCAAGCTTTTTTGATGCCAGCCTCACCTTTCCCTCCAAATGAGTCCGAAATTGGACGTCACTGGAGATATCGACACCGAGGATCCCAATACTCTGTGAGATGGTAAGGGGTGTATTCTGGAATTGTGGAACTACAGTGAACGGGGTTTTTTTAGCAGTAAACGCACAAACTTGTGTCTTAGAGGGGTTAAATTGGACCAGGTTATCCCGACCCCAATCGGAGACTCTGTGTAAAGTGCTCTCGATTTGAGACACAAGTTGTTCGCGACTTTCTACTACACCGGTACGAGGGATGTTAGCCCGGCCCGTGTAATACGCATCTCCAGTACTGTCATCCGCATAACAATGAATGCTATCTATGGTCAACATATCATTGATATGCAGCAAGAATAATGTTGGAGATAGCACGGAGCCTTGCGGGACACCAGCGTTTATGTCCATGCTTTCGGAGCAGCTACCGTCGACGACGGCTTTTATGCGTCTGCCAGACAAAAAGCTAGCCACCCATTTGCACAAACCCTCGGGCAGGCCGTAGGACGGTAACTTCGATAGAAGGCCCCTGTGCCAGACCCGATCGAACGCCTTTGCTACATCCAGGCCAACTGCCAAAGCCTCACCTTGACTCTCAATGGCTGAAGCCCACCGGTGAGTGAGATACTCTAGAAGATCACCAGTCGAGCGACCGCGGCGGAAACCGTACTGGCGGTCGCTGATCAAATCGTGCTCTTCCAGGTAACTGAGGAGCCGTGTGTTGATTACACGCTCCATCACCTTAGAGAGAAGGGAGGTTATAGCTATAGGCCTGTAATTCGATGGGTCCGATCTATCACCCTTTTTTGGCACTGGATGCACATGGGCAGTCTTCCACGAAGACGGCACTTGCCTTTTGCGGTAGGAAATCGCGAAAAGTCGCGTTAGTACCGGGCACAACTCAGGGGCACACTTTTTGAGCACCACTGCAGGTATGCCGTCTGGCCCACTCGACTTATGAACGTCTAGACAGTTTAGTTCCCGCCGCACTTCTCTTTGCGAAATGTGTATTTCCGGCAGAGTGTGTTGGCACGGCGGGTTAGTAGGCGGTACCGCACTTCCATCCTCGTTCATGGTCGAGTTCGCGGCAAAGAGTTGCCCAAGTAGGTCGGCTTTCTCTTTAGCACTATGGGCCAAGTTACCATCGGCATTTCGCAATGGTGGTAAAGACGACTGGCAAAAATTTCCTTCGGCAGCCTTAGCAAGAGACCAAAACGCACGACTCCCAGAGGGATAGCTCGTAAGTCGCTTACCAATCCTGCCGATGAAATCGAATTTGGCTCTGGCAATTGTCTTTTTGCTGGACCTCGAGGCAGCATTTAGTTTGCGTCTCACATCAGAGATGTTCGGATCCTTATTGGTACGGGCCGTGGTCCAAGCCCTATAGGCGGCCTGCTTGACTAGCCTGGCATCCTTTCAAAGCCGGTTAAACCACGGTCGCTTTTTTTCCCCCGCAGCTACTGATGGGTTGGGAATAAAATACTCCATACCCACCAGGATCGTCTCAGTGACAGCGGCTGCGCAGGAGTCAGGATCTTCTGGCGTGAAGCAAAGCTGCCTCCACGGGTACGATGCGTAGAATTCACGCAATCCATCCCAGTCTGCTGATTTATATTGCCACATGTGGCGTAAATTGGCTGGGCGAGGTGGAATATGCCGAGGGCATGGGACTTCGGTCCGGACGAGGCAGTGGTCGGACGAGCCGAGAGGTGCGTCCACTGCAATAGTGTAGTCGTCCGGACGCGTCGTCAGCAGAAGGTCCAGCAAAGAGTGTGCATGGCTCTCAATATCAAGTATTCTTGTTGGAGAATGTACCAGTTGTGAGAGGCCATGGGCCAGAGCAAATTCATGAGTAGACCTGCCTGCAAAGTCGGTGGATCGAGAATGTAGCCACTCACAGTGGTGGGCATTAAAATCCCCTAAAATCACCAACTCAGCACGAGGGTACCGCTCAAGAACTTTGTCAGTCGTCACCTGCAGGTACTCAAAGAGTGCTTTAGTCTCCCTGTCACCGCTATGAGACCTGTATAGGCACGCATAGATTCGAGTCTCACCTCCGTAGTCTACGCGCACCCACATTACTGACAGGTCCCTGTCTTCATAAAAATGGAGACGGCGACAGCAGATATCCTCCCGGATGTACATGCATACACCGGCACGTCTCAGAAATTTGTGTTCGAGTTTGTAGCCGGGGTAGTGTAGGTACGATGTATCGGCCGGGCAGGATATCTGCGTCTCCGTAAGAGATAAGAGGGTCGGCTGCGCAATCTCCAGATGAAGGTGGACTGCGTTCAGGTTGGAGTAAAGTCCCCTGATGTTGCAGATGTCCATATATGTGGAAGAGGATGCCGCTGTAGATACATTTTTTCTATTTTTCTTCGTCATTTTTTTTTTTGGGGTGGTTTAATTGGTTTGTGAGGATTCACTGTGTTGACAACTAAGGGGGCAATGGGGCGGTGCTAATCTACTCATGGTCGATGCGGGTAGTGCGATTTGTCGGCGCGGCGTACGAAAGGGCCCCCGCTCCCCTCCTGCAGCAGCGGTCGGGTTCCACTCCGGTCTCCTCCTCCGGCACGACTACTACTGCAGGGATTTTTCGCAGGCTGGCGGTTCAGCCTCCCAGGGTGGAGGTTGTAGTGATCCCTGGGTTCGGGAACCCATCTATCCTGCGGGCGGCCAGCGGACAACCGTTTCAGCGGGTCTTCCTGACCGCCGCGCCCACATCCCGCGCCCACACGAGCCAGTAGCAGTATTATAAGCACCACTAGTCCCCCGTTGTCAAAACAGCGAATTCTCTAGAGCTCTGGATACCTTACTCACCACAGGAATACAGCACTGCCGAAGATGCAGTGCTATTTGGCTGTGGTCTTCTGTAAGGCGGAGGTCCTTCCCCAGTCGGGCTGCTCCAAGTTTTGAGCGGAAAGTATCACGCTATGCCCTACCTCTCTCTCTCTTCCACATAGTCCTAGAGTTACCTGTGCATATACATATGTAGATGTGATTGAGATAGAACGATCACTGTATGCGCTAGGTAGTGAGGGTGCGGAAGCCAAAAGAATTTTTGATAGCTTCTTTGTGTAGCTGGTATTTAAGTATTTGTCAAGAAAATCTTTACAGCTTATCGTTCAAACATTTGTTTGACATAACTAGACACCGAAGGTGTAAGAACGTAAGATAAACTACTCACAGAGAAGCAAGAATATGAAGCTGCTGAAGGATGATGAATTATTCCAGCCCTATTCATTCCCTGAGCGTGTAACCTAAGTATAAGAGCTGACTAAAGGTGCAAACCAACGCACTGTAAAAAAAACTAAGAAACTTGACAAAATCCTTCTACCAACCCGGCCAGTGTGGTCTAAACCTTTTTTTTAAGGAGAGATCTACGCCCAGCAGTGGGTTATGAAAAACTGCTGATAATGATGATAGAGATAACTTTTTATATTAGACAAGTTAAGTCCGTTTTAAATCGATTCACATTAAAAATATCTAACCTAGAAATTAAGACCATCAACTATGGTAAGTATTTAGCAGCGAGAGTGGTACTCAAGGCATCTCTTAAAAAAACTTATCCATTGTACTTCACTACCGAAGCGTTATAGAAAAGATCTATGGTACTATTCTTCATTTATCCTAAATATATGTTGTTGGCAATAAACAGTTATATTTTCGCTATTGCCAGTCGACAATCCTGATGGTACAATTAGATACGCAATTAGATTGTTTAAATGAATTGGGTCTTATGATCTATGTCGCGAGATTGTGCGATAAAGATGGCTTCACTTTCAACTGTCACGCATCGTATAATATTAATTGGAAGCAGAGTATCTCTTTCTCTTTTTGCATGTGAATTATATGAGAGCCGTGACTGATAATCGGTGACGAATGTTAATCCTTTGATTCACGATAGAAAACCATTAGTCATTAATTAATTTTTTATGTTACAAAACGATCCTATATACCGTAAACACTTTACGGTATATAGGATCGTTTCGTAATAAAAATTCAAATTTGCGTTATGGAAATAGGAGGTTGCTGGACTATTTGAAACAAAACGCTAGCAAGTTCTTTATATTTAAATGAATAAATTTAAAAATGACACTTTGCAATAAATTTAATTGAAAGATTTTTTTAATTTTGTTTTTTGTTTTAACATGAAATTCACAAGTTCTATAAGCTTTAACACTATATTAGATAAAACCATAAACGCAGTTTATAGTCATCACGCGCGCGAACGATGGCTAATACTAAATAGTTACATTGACATTATATTAACTAATCATTAACGTATAAGTACAAATGAAATCCTTGTAATGTTATTAATTTGTCCGCAGCTTTTATTTACAGTTACAAGTTCCCCACAAACATTACTGCAGAGGTAAAACAAAAACAATTACACGAACAGCTATGTGGTGTTGCGTAATTCACAATTAGAGGGCAATTACAACTGTATACGAATGTGCGACTAGTCGGCCTTTGAAATCTGCCATTACAACCTTCTTGGGCGACGCTTCTTCACATCGCCTCCAACGTGTGAAAACAAAGGTTATTAAACGTATTAAATCTCACTCATCTAATCGTAGTTTTGAGGTGATGTAATTAAATGAAAATGTATACCCGCAATTAATGTAGATTCCCTTCGCAATTTTGGTGTTGATTGCTAGCTGTTCGGATTGTTGGAATCCAAGAAATGTTTTGGATGTTATAAAATTGCAATTTTGGATAAGTTGTTTTTTTTTGACGTATCAAACACATACTATATAAATGTACATATATAGAATAGGAATGATAGATAACATATTATATCAATTGATTAGATACTGCCTCGTTGGTCTAATGGTTAGCGTATGCGACTGTCGATTAAGAGGTCTCGGGTTCGATGCTCGATTTCGATCAGTTGAAAAGTGTTAATAAGTTTTTCTGGTTATAATATTTAATAACAGCCTGGAGTTTGGAAGTTGAGTTCTTTATCCCCAAGCCTCGGTGAGTATGTAAAGCCAGCAGTCGAGCACCTGATCTCTCTCTGGTCGTGTCAGGTTATGAGAGTGAGGGAACAGAGAGTGCACCTGTGTTTGTACACTGACTTGTGCTCTATAACATCTCCTGTTCAGTTGGTTGGTCTGCGTAGAGACTGGCCGTCGTGGCCTAAATCGGCTACGACTACATCATCGTCATATCAATTTATGTCTCGAAATTGGTCTGAATCTGGGTATTCTTAGTTTCCATTTCATAAATGACTGATAATGACAGAATATATTTGTAGTGCTGCCTTGAAATTTTTTTAGGAACAATTTTCATATGACATGAATTATCAAGGCCAAGAACAACACGAGGTCACGAAGACCGTGAAATCATTCGTGTTGAACACGGACATAATATACTCAGATGAAATAGATTAAGCGTCAATTGAAGTGAAAGCAATTTTTATTGACCGTGAGATACTACTTTGAGATGATTTTATCAGATTCAGAGCTCTCTGCTCTCCAAAAATAATGGTTATTGTGATTCCAACATTTTGTAACATTACAATTTAAATTCAATACTTTTAAAAACAATGCATTTAGAATGAATGAAGAAATATTTTGGATTTATTTATCTAAGGTTCTCAAAAATAAAAACTCGGACATTACACAAAATTCTCGAATATGTGGGCACGAGGCAGAGCAACTAGAGAAGTTTACAGATGAAAAAGAAAGCTTTGGAATGAGATTCCACTATCTATATGAAAACGTCGTTGTCATCAATTGTAGGAAAACTTTCATTCTTTATTTACCCCCTTTTGAGTACTAACCCAAGTATCAGTAAATTTATCCATCGTGACCTTAAAGAGCTATGATTGATCACACTGTACGAGTACATAGAGGATATTCTCTATTTTGAGGTCGAACAGGATAACCTATTTTGCGTTATTAATTTAGTCAATGAAAAATTCTTCTAATAGTCCGAAAGAATCTATATGATCTGAAAATTAAAACTATTTTACTGAATTCAAGGGTTTGAAAAAGTTCGTGGAAACTTTAAACGAAATAATAAAATAAATCGAATAGTCACGCAATATCATTCCTTATATCATGAGAACTGAGATGTAACGGGACTCACAAATCATAATAATCTATTTCTTAGTCGCTACGCCTATTACATTCCCATCTGCTCACAGTATCCGCCATTGACCGACAGCCGGATACATTAAGTTAAAGTGCCGGCCGCTAGGTGTGAACATTTTGCTGTAATTATCATTTTGTAACGTGACAAATTTGGCCCTACTTAGTAAACAAATGAGCGTAAACAAAAAATGATAATACTCGTGGTTTAGCAATATGTGACGATATTATTGACAGTGTTAAGTGTGCTATCGCATCGCTTCCTTAGAATCAATATGCGCCAAATAAAAATTTCTGTGTAATCTCATTTTGCTATGTGAAATAAGACACACTTGTATTCTCTATAGAAATAGGCAAAAATTATAATGTTTAATGTATGAAATTGTCAAACACTAAAAACTTGTCGACTCTTTTCACTAAAAAAACTAAAAGCCTCTGTGGTAGCGCCACTGATTGCAAAAAAATGAAGGCAAATAAAAAAGGAAACATAAAAGTATTTTTTTTGTATACTGTTCTGTGATCCTGTCTATGTATTTAAGCTTCGCAGCTTTCAGGTACATGTTAGAAGTTGGGTAATGGGCATCGCCAGAATTATTTTCAGGAGGGTGCATCTACATATACGCATATATGGGCGTTGTCAGAATCATTTCCAAGGGGTCGCACCTGCATCTATGCATACCCCTAACCAATATAGAATATAGAATTATACTAGGTATATCTACTTTTTTTATGAAATTAATTAAAAATATGTTAAAAATAAGTGCACCCTCTTGTACAACCTCCCGTCCCTCATGGTTTGGGTAGACTGCGGGCATGTAGTTCATAAGGTGTTCGCGATCGTCACTAATATTTTAGTGGTTCTGTCCACCTAAGCTTTTAACTTGGCCTAAGACCGCAAATAACGCAGTAGTTAGTACACTGATAGTGTACTAATATTAACTATGCAAATCTCATTACAATTTCTCAATAAGGGGTTGATTGTGTAATTCAATTCTCCCATTACTTCTAAATTCGTATACATCTCTTTTTTACAGTGTAACGATTAATTTTGTAAGATCGATAATTTTAGCTATGATATAGAATAACAATCGTCTTATAATCCACTGTCTCTCCTTAGGTTTTCGAGTCTAGTTTACGAAATATGAAAATATTAATAATTTTTATTCCATCAATTACAATTCTCTTTTTCAAGCGGTGAAACCACTATTTTAAATAAATTATTATAATAAGTAAATAATGTTGATTTTATTTTTCATCTACTCACATTTACGTCAATATTGGTGTGACTACGACAAATACGTACATGCCTAACCAGATTCATTAAAACCTCATTAATGCCATATGTTTACATTTTGTGTTTTATTTAAAGATTTATTTATAATAAATTATATTTCTTAAAAAACTGAGCTTGATTGCATTATAAAATATCATTATGAAATATTATACGTCTTACTTTAATACGGAAACAGTACCCGACACAGTTTTTTTCATCAGTGATCTTGTTACTACTGGCTTCCTCTGTCTAGTATTACAAAATCGTTAACGCTTGGAGCCTATTTTGGCGAACTGGATTTAAAATTTGATGTTGTTATTGCTAGGACTTATTTCGCTTTGTCGCTTGTCGTATATGACGATATGACCTCTGGATCAGACCTAAACGCAATAAAATGATATTTTAACTGCATATTAATAAACTATATAACGTACCATATCCACTTATATCCCTCCGAGTACTTTAAGAATGAATTCGTATGAAATGTTTATAAAAGCCTATGTCTAACAGCGGATGGTTAAAGGTTGTTGATGTTTATAAAGGAAATTTTAACTAACTGACAAAATATTGAATTTCAAAATTGGATTTAGTGAATATTAAGCGATCGTGTGTGATAAATTTAAGCTATTCGTCAAGAACCTTCGCCGAATACCAGTAACGTTATTCCAGCGGCACACTTTTATAATGGGCATGGACAAAAAATATACACAAGTTTTAGTGTGTAACGAAAGGTAAACGTATATTTGTGTGTCATGAGTCTCCACGACATTCAAGATACCGCTACTGAACATCGTAAACGTTTCGATGTGTAATAGTAATTCGTTTCACAGAAACTAAAATGATTCAGAACAAGACTGTACCAGCACCTTCCAGAAGGTAAATGAAGAAAGTAAAGCAAAGTTGTTGGGTATCAGTTGTAGAGATTTAGATTTGTACTTGATCAAATGAAAATGAAATCAATCAAAATTATGAAGGGTAAAATTACTGTTATGTAATAGGGCAATTAAGTATTGATAGAATATGAACAGACAAACGATTAAAATTGGGCGTATTGCCATAGTTTCCGTCCCTTTGACGATATCAATGAAAACTATAATATATATATAAATCTAGAGCCCAAAAACAGGAATTACATCCCCGGACTCGTCCCCGCTACCGGTGGTGATGTGCGCCGCATGAAGTGGACAAATTTGATAAACGAGAATGTCACCTGGGCATATTTTCGGGCCACAAAGTTGGGATCGAATCTTACTGCCTACCGTGTTAGACTAGTCTCAGCCATCAACATTTCAGCAGCTAAGAGCCTCGACCAACACCTTAAGAGGCTCACGTTAGAAGTTTGGATCAAGGGTCTGATGCAGAAGGCAGTCCTCCTTGACACGGCCCGTATAGTGAGGAGATTCCTGTTTTTGGACCCCTAACCACCGTTGTGTTGGTCTCTGTACCCGATGTCGATGGTCTACTATTTTTTATATTTTAAATATGTAGTTTTTATTATTTTTTATATATTTAAAAATGTGATAAAAATGTATATGTAATGAAATAAAGAGAATAATAATATTTTTTTTCTCATCACAAATGTCAGCAGTACAGTGTAGATGCTTAATCTAAATTACATTATGATGTACATCTATCTTCATCTAGATTTTAACTAGAAGTTTACAATAAAGGAAATATAATGAGTATAAACTCAGGCTGAAGCATCATTTAATATAACTATAAACCGACCAAATACCAACTAAGAGAACATTAATAACAAAAACTAAGAAAAAGCTCTTCGGTATGGCAGTACTTTTTGCTGCCAAGAATACGGTCAAGCGGGCATAATCAATTTATTTGAACGTAAAAAACGAGGTATGTTTAAAACACGTCGTTTTAGTCACCACATGAAAAGTTACGACTGACTTTAATTTCTCGTGATGAGGGTGGAATAGATTTACTGGATATATAAGGCCATTAATAAGAATAAAATTGAGGCTGGTCCGGGCAATTTGGCTTACCCAACATTTTATTTAGTACCCAGACTCCCGTCCGAACATAATAGTTGACTTCGAAATTCTCCTCGAATTTACTTCAAAAATTTCAGAGCAAATCTGCAAGGAAGTACACGTAGTAGTAATAACAAATATGTGATTATTATTTTAAAAAAAAATACTGGTATCCTTTTTACCTACTAATACCTACTTTGAATTTAATAGCTCAATGTCCCGATTTTTTAAGTTTTCTCCAAATTTGCATATTTTTATTTGTGGTAGGTATCCTTCATGCTACGTAAGAACGGAGGAGGCTCCTTCTTTCAGAAGCTCTTACTTTAGTCAAGTTCATCTCAAAATATGAATCATGGAAACAGCATAAGTAATGTATAACACAAAAACACCGAATAGTGACACAAAATAAGATAAATGTTCGCATTATGTGGACTCTGTCATTATCCAAAATGTTCATGATTCGATGTGCCGTTATATTAACTGACGTTTTTTGAGTTGAATACGTGTTTTCATAAATCATTGTTGAGGACAAAAGGTGAAAGTAAAGAATGCATACAATGTATATTATAAAAAGTTGGAAATGTGCAATTAATGAAGACCTCATGACTTTCGCTTTGTCTTTTAAAACTAGTTTAGAATTGTAAAGAATTTTATTCAATGTTAGTTTACATAGGTAAACCAAATTACATACATAAATACACTCACGTCTTAAATTCTGAAGGGGTAGACAGAAACAGTCTCAATAGCAGTCGTGTAGGACACCTACGAACTATGGCTAAAGGGAGCAGGATTCGAGAACCTAAAATCGATCAGTGGCGTGCAATAGGAGATGCCGATGTCCAATAGTAGAGTGTGATACGCTGATGAAGACAGAGACGTTTACATTTTGCTGATTATAACTTCAGGCCCGTGAATCCACGTAACGGAGGATATTGCTGTTGACTATGCATCTACATGTATATTTTTAAATGAGTATAGTTATTTATTTCTCAGTATAAATATATGTGTTACATATAAATAACATTACAAATGACTGTGTTCATAACTTTATTAGTATTCGGTGGAAATCAGATACACGACCTCTAGTTATAACCGTCAGACCTCTAGTGACCGCCAAGCAAACTATTTAAAAAAATATTATTTAATTTAAAAAAGACAAATAGTTTGGATATTAAAAAAGAAGAAATAGACTAACTAAAGTAGAAATAATTAAAAAATTGTCAAATTCTTTAAAAACACCAATATTTGTCGTGTGAGACATCCACAGATTGTTATATAAATATATATATAAAACAATTAACTGCCTCGTTGGTCTAGCAATTAGCATATGCGACTGCCGATCAAGAGGTCTCGGGTTCGATTTCTAGGTCGGACCAAAAAGCGTTGTTGAGTTTTTCTTAGAAAACATCTAAATAACAACCTAGAGTAAGTAGGCGGTGTTTCACGCCCATGCGTCGGAGAGCACGTTAAGCCATCGGTCCCGGTTGTCATGAACAGTTGAGTTCCCAATACCAATTGCCATAGACAATCGTTAGTGGGAATTTAGAGTTGCGGTGATCCGGTGCCAGTTGCAGATAAAAACTGTTAAACCAGTAGCCGACCTCAACCAAACTTGGGATTAATAAAGGCTAGGAAAACGAAGAATTGTACATCTCTACAAACATTAAAGTGCACAACAACATGTCTTATATTATGTTCCCACAGCCATTGTCGCGGTTTTCCATCAGTAGAAATTAATCAATGAGTTTCTTCTTATTGTTCTAGCTATGGTTCCCTTGAAGCTGGCATAGCTGTAGATTTGCAGGAATCATTTTATTGTTGGGTAGATAATACCTTTATGGGGTTATTATGAGTGACAAGTATCTAATCTCATCTTTCCACTTGTTACACTAGGGAATCACTAGATACATTCAACAACAAAAATGGATTGGTGTAAAAGTACTCGTAAGTAAATCATTTTATAAAAAAAATAATTCAATTATGGTGTAGATGGATATAAAAATAATATCTCTATTTTAAAGATACTAGAAGTACTATAAAAATAATATTTTTCAAGATTTTATTTTACTGCTGTGAAAAATTCATACTAGTATTATAAAGCTAAAGACGTTGTTTATTTGTTCGATTGAAAACGCTCATCTCAGGAACCGGTGATCCGATTTGAATAATTATTTCAGAGTTAGATAGCTCAGTTAGCAGGAATGGCTATAGGTTACACATATCCTATCGTCACACTGTACAGAGTATCAATGAAAAATCTTTCAAAAACAGGGGTAAATTATTCCGTTTTGAGAGTTTCCATTGTGTGCGTTGCGTAAACTGTTAAAGTTTTGCAAAAATAATCTGTGTTTTTCACAGATAATTTTTTTTCCTGCTTATTTCTGATTATTCTTTTATTCTGCTTTAAAAATTGTAAAAAAAGCCACGACAATATGTGCCTATCTTTAAAGGTTGGCTTACTAGAAACTTTACTCTGGTAAGCAAATTTGTTCTTCTCGTATAACATCACGTTACGGTGAATAGGAGACGCAGACGAAGTGGCGCGGGTCAGCTAGCAGTGTACGAGTATACAAGCGCAACGCCGACGGTTGGACAAATGTGACAAAACTAAAAGTAATCTAAGCTTACAAATACATATAAATTTTGTACTACGTACTGATAAATCATTACTCCAAGCTGATGATAAAGATTTTTATTTATCTGTTAGTTTATTTTTCCATTCATTTTACACGTGATACTATAGAATTAATAGCCTCGTCTCCGTTTCATGTTGGCCGTTGTGTCATTGATCACAAATACAACTTGTTTTTATAACATTCCACGTTATAACAGTAACCCAAAAATTTAGCGATATAACATAAACTTTACTGTAAAGCTATTACCATAGGAACTGGTACGCAAAGACGGCGGCACCATTGGAACGTTCTAACAGTTAGGCGTTCCGTTACACATAACGATACGATGTAAACTGCGCCCGTCGGGAATGCGGATGAATTCCATTCATGTGAACAAAGGCCTGATGCCTGCACCTTGAGATCTGATTGTAATTTGTCGGTTCCTTATTAGGCCATATTGACGGCAATAGAAACCTAACTCCCTTTTCGTATCTCATCGCACTTTTTAAGATGCTCAGCCGTGGTCTTACTCTAAGAATTTGCGAGCTTTGCCTTTATTAGTATTATGAATGAAAATCGTTAAACAATGCTTACATCTAAAACAAATAAAATGATTGAAAATATAAAAATAAAATATTTAATATAATATTTTTTTAAGCTAATGTGGAACCTGTTTCTGTGTGTGCAAACTAACTTTATCTACAGTAAAAAGCGCCATTTCTTATCTTAATTGTGTTAAAATCCTCTAGATATTTTCTAGATTAATTAATAGTTTCAAATTACCAGTTCTGAACTTCTTATATTCTATTACAAATTAAAAAAACATCTCAGTTTTAGACTGGATTGATCCAAAGTCATTTTAAGAGCAAATCTTTTAATGGCAATACCTATCGATTTTCGAATAAAGTTTAGAATGCAGATAACAGCATTCAGAAGTAGTTACTTGTAGGACAGCGGTGTCAGCGCTGTCCAGGCTCCGGTAGACAAATTATAAAATGATTTTACCATCATATACGAATGACTTTGAATCATTATGCAGCTTTATAATAAATATTTTAACCTAACTTATTGTCCTCAATTTTTATGTAAAATCCTTTAAACACTTATAATGAAGGAGCAACGAAAATGTGATTTTTATATGTAAATAAATTTTGATGAGAAGATCTTGTGTAACTATAAAAAAAAAATTGAGGGTTCAATTACAAAAGCTCGCACGTGTCCGTTAAATATTAATTTCTTGTATTGAATGAGTAGGTATATCTTTTTATTAAATGTGAAATTATTGTACACTTTAGATCTGTTTAGAACTCTTTGAGATGCTTGAACGTTTTGCAAACTTATTACTTTTAGTTTTATTGTAAACGTGTTAACAGTTTCGATAAATGCGACAGGTGTGGACATGTTACGTAACGTAGAGAGGATACCTTTCACACGACGCGGTCCACACATCTTAAGATATCATTACGTTATGACCTCCAACTAACTGTATAAATTTGTGTACATATTTGCCATAACAATACATTTCTTAATGGATTCTTATTTTGTTAATTAATTGAGGGTCGCAAACTTAATGTAATCCTGACCACGCAAGTAACTTAATAAATAATATTAAATATTTCGGACAGGCGACAAACAACGTTATCTAGCTTTAAACCAAGCAGAACTTGTACCATGAATGTTGAATTAACTGATAAAATAGTCATTAAATATACATTTTTTTTGTAAACATACACATATTAGACATTGAAAACAACTAAACTCCGAGACAAGTCTTTAACAGATCATACAAACATTTGATACGACTCGGCAATTGAACCCGAGATCTTAACACAGCAGTCATGTACGCTACCGGTGAGCCATGGAGGCAGTCAAATTTTATTGAAAAAACTTCATTAAATCGCAAGCATTTTGGTAGCAGCTTTATTGATCTTCTCATATTCAACTCTTTTACAGATCTTCAAGTCGCCGAGATTATTAAATGAAAAATACAAATAAACTAAATTTAGTCTTATCATTATACACGCGCGAGAGGTCAGCGCGTCAGTGATAAGGATCGCATCGTCATGTTCGATAGTCCATGACCTTCGTAAAAATAGAACTAGGAAATTCAAAAAGATTTTTTTAAGAAAGTTCGACTACTATTTCCATTTTAAGTATGCGTATACTGTAAACGTTTAAGTGCAAAACTACAGTAATGTTCGGTTATGGTCATTATGAACGATACGCTGTCAATGCAAATAAAAGGATAGTTTTAGATAGATAGGATTGCATGGTTCTGAGAGGTTATTCTGTATTTTTATAAAACTGCGTCTTCTGCATTTGCATAGGTAGCGTAAATTACATAAGTACGGATTTTTCTAATAAAGCAAATTCAACAATAAATCATGCCATAAGGTTAAGTTTTTTCAAAGAAATGTCAATACATATTAACTATATACATACAGTAATATTACCGGGTTGGAAGTAAGAGACTTTAATTCTAAATCTGTATTTGCCGACTTGAACTTGCCTTTGTAGAAATTGTACTCGAATGGTACCTTATAGTGTTTAAGGAATTTTAAAAAATTGTGTTTTTAATTTTTAAAATTGCAGAAATCTGCCTTAGAAACAACTTAAAAATTTATCACAAATAATTACGTGTTAAATTAAAAACAATAAAGTTAAAGTACATTGTTAAAGTTGAGACAGATCATATCAGCAAAATGATTGTTATTGTTTTGCAAAAATTCTGTTTCAATGTCAAACGAAACACTAGGTACATGCGTTTTTTTGACATTGATGCAGAACGGTAGCATGCTTTAACAATTATACCACACCACAGCAGTCACATACGCTTCCACTGCAACACCGAGGCAGTCGCACATAGTACCTATACATATTGTGTGTAACTAGTAGTATAACATGCAACTGTCTGCACGATTGGATAAGTGGCCACGCCGCTCTCTACTGTGCTAAGTGTTGTGGGTTCAAACTTGGGACAACACTTTATATGATCCATAAATTCATTATTCTGAGTCTGGGTGTTCTTTATGTCTGTTTCTTGTATGTTTGTAAAGTCCCCCGCGACACAGGATTTATTCCTAGTGCATGCGTTGTCATATAAAAAAAACTAAAATCAGAGATATTTGGTGTTTCTTTTTTTATTCAGTAAGTGTAGAAAACATTGGAATATTTTTTTTCCGTATTTCCAGGGTGAAGAACAAGGCAGTAACACTTGATGTAATCCAATGAGTGAGACATAGATATCGCGTCTGTCATATGTAAACCGTCAGAACGCTTTCACTCTTGAGCCTCTCCGATTGTTATCTAATCGCTGTGATGCTCGTTGGAGTCGGCAAATGTCACTCACACTTCATTAAAGCTTTTTGTTTTACTTGTAGTTTGTTTCATATTACTAAATATACCAGGTAATAGAGACGTTTAGAGAGACTATTATTTGTTCTGCAAATTCTCAAGAGTTTTTTTAAATGTAGTAATAAGAATGTTCTACCTTATCCTTAGCAATAGTTTTAATATAATCTGACCTTGCTAGACTAGTGATTTATTTGTTTTTGAATAAAAATAAATTATAAAACAGCGAGCAGCACTAACTCATAACCAATAATTCTGATGAGGAATCGGATGATTTATTTTAAGTGTTTATAGACTCATTATGTCTTGCTACATTGCTAACACCTCCCCACCCCCCCTTTTAAAGGCAAGTAGTAGAACAACGGGTAGGTATTTAGTTGGTAAGAAATCATAGACTCTTCTGCCTTACTGTCAAGGACAGCAGCAATCCATATCGTTCTTAAACCGCATTAAAAGGCATACTATTACGAATGAAGCATTACTTCCCCTTTGGCTACCATCGAAACCGGTGGGTAACAAAGGAGAAAAAAACGATTTCTGAAGGAAACCATTTTCGAAATGAAATAGCAAAATATCTTTATTTTTAATTTCACATAAGTAGTTACGAAAAAGTATGTATGCCAGGGATTAAATGTTGTTCTATAGTGTTTATTGTAATTATTTATTTGTCAGTGTCTAATAATATCTATCTAAATATTTGTTCCTTAAAAGGAGTTACTTATTTAGACATTTATATATTCTACAACATTACGGTGGATCATTGATTGGCAAAAATTTACAAACTTTTATATTTAATACATGTTGTTAACGATTAAGTTTATTGTGAATATAGTATGCATTCTTGTTTGAAGTGTTTTTAAGATATGACAGTTTCTTAAGTTTTAATACTAAAACTACTGGTTTTGATGACGTTATAAGATTCCTTCTTCGAAAATAATTATTCGAAAAAAATTCATTGATCGTAACTGTGTTGTCGTAAAAAAAATCTAGTTGAGAACTGGTGTCGTACAAAAATCATTTTTCAAATCCGTCCGTTTTTCAATTCAAAAATCATTTTTCAATTCATAAAATTGGATTCAACGGAGGCCTAAGGGATTACTTCTATGCTGGCATCAATTACAAATGTGTCTATCACTGTGAATATTTAAACTGGTTCTACAATTGTGTATTAGTAATTGCGAGCACAGGTAGACCATCAATCAGTAATGACCTTAGATTGAGTGAGAATAAATCTGTTATTATGTAATTGAGTAAAGCACGTGCCGAGTTCAATTAGACGACACAATGGTTACGGATTATAAACTACAATGATAGACCCGTAACATTAAGGCTTACACTTTAGGCTATTTAACCACTACGGTAGCAAAGTGATTATAGAACCGAATTAACGTATGCGTCGTCGAGTGTTCCAAAAGAACACGGTTTTGTATTCTTCTAGGATAATCACGGAGTCCGAGTGGATGTCATTATCCCTATTAATCCAGTGGTTGGCTTAAAAGCTGACTAAGGGAACAAACTAACAAAACAAACTATGCAGGACAATAGCTCTCTAAAGAGGATGGATAACTCAGAATTAGCGTGGTATAGCCACAAACTCCATTCTCTAGACCAGAGAGACCCATGTCCAGCCAAGGCAGTACTAAAAGATGATGGAAATCCATGAATTAAGAAGGATAAGTGAATATTTATCTAATTGTTTTTCAAAATTTATGAAATAAGAAGTAAATAATACCTCGTTATTAAAAATATTTTAACTAATTTATTGATATTTTATTACTTTTATAAAATCAGATGTATGATAATAATTTCAATTTAAAATATGCACTTTTAATTTTTAATATTACAATCAATATGAAATTTCAAAATACAATCATGTCATCAATGTCACGATTGTCTCCGTTTTTTTGGCATGGAAGCAAAAAGCAGTCGTATCACCTGACGCTAAGTGAGTACCGCTGCACATTGATACCTGTAACTTAGTGTCAAAAAATTCCCGCTACTTTTTGAGTCGCTCCTGCCCGCCCTTTAGAACCGAGGTAGGTAAGTAGAGAAAAACAGCGAAAGATTTGCTTGACTATGGTTTTTTCTAAAGCCAATCTAGTCAAGCCAAAGCATTGTGTATTCGTGAAGTACTTAAGCTTGGTAAAATAATGCCAGCTCTGTTTACGGCCACTAGTATTGCAGCACTTGTCGGAGGTTGCGCATTACTTTCATTTTGAAATCAATAAACAACTTAAAACCTCGTTCTCTTTCTTCTATACGAGAACTTTACGCGCAATGTCGTAAAAATAAAAATCATTCCATCCAGAGAAAGGATAAGTGTTAAGTGTCAGATGAGATTTCATTAATAAAAAATATATATAACCCTATTATTTGAGGAGTATTGTATCATAATAATAAATAATATATATCACAAATAAAAATAAGGATGTAACATTAAGGATTTAGTAATATTATTCGAAGAACTTAATGATGAAAAAAATTCTTTTTAATGCAGTGTCTTTTAGACACTTTGCCATAAACAAATTCTAATTGATGTGTGGAAACTGATAAAAGTACTGTTCTATTGGAAATATTATAAAGTAACCCATATCATCATCAATTAATCAACAGCTTAGAAAGTTCACTACTGGACATAGGTCTTAGAATGGAAGTTATGGCTTACTATAATACGTGGGTCAGATGGGTTGGTATGGGGTTTGTTTTAACTTTTCTTTCTTGTTGTTGTCCTGAGTAGTATGCTTCCTTAATCGGCTTTCCCAAAACCCACGACATGAATAGGAATGGTGACACCCCTAATGTAGACTCGTAACTGGTGACTGCATTAATAAAGACAAGTAATATTACGTAATGGTTATCTGAAATAATTGTTCGAATATGCTTTAAATATTAAAATACTTAGTTTTATATATACATTAACAAGATAGCGGGCGTTTAAGGAGTTTATGACCGGAAACTGCGGTACGTGTAAGTTGGCTACTTAAGATAACAAACCCTGATTCATTTAATTGCTTACGGCTACTGCTATGAATAACAATAAGATTCCTACCAACATTGCCTTTCGTCATTTCGTGTGTTGTACTTAAAAATATTTTATTCATTTTGCGAATTGTGAATTGTTTTTTCAAACTTTAATATTAAACCCAACTGTCATTTGAATTTAACTCGATATTTATTTGACGAGGCTGACACTGCCTTATTAAACAAAAGATAAAAAAAAGGTCTTAGTGCCTTCTGGTGTAGCTAGACAATATCGAGAAGCTATGACAAAGATCGTTAGAAGCGTTATATATTTACGGATATCTATACTTCTATGCTAATCTATATACATATATATAACTCAAAGGTGACTGACTGACATAGTGATCTATCAACACACAGCCCAAACCATTGGACGGATCGGGCTGAAAATTGGCATGCAGGTAGATGCTATGACGTAAGCATCCGCTAAGAAAGGATTTTGATCAATTCCACCCCCCAAGGGGATAAAATAGGGGATAGAAGTTTGTATGAAACTTTGTCAATTTTAAACCGATTGGGCTGGAATTTGGCATGCACTTAGATATTATGACGAAGGCATCTGCTAAGAAAGTATGTTGATCAATTCTACCCCAAAGGGGATAAAATAGGGGATAAAAGTTTGTATGAAACTTTATCCAATTATAAACCGATCGGGCTGGAATTTGGCATGCAGGTAGATATTATGACGAAGGCATCCGCTAAGAAAGGATTTTGATCAATTCTACCCCCAAGGGGATAAAATAGGGGATAAAAGTTTGTATGAAACTTTATCCAATTTTAAACCGATCGGGCTGAGACTTTGCATGCATAACTCTACTATGACGCACACATCCTTTAAGGAAGGATTTTAATAAATTCCACCCCTAAGGGAATAAAATAGGGGATGCAAGTTTGTATAAATCTTCTTAGATTTTCGACTGATTGAACTGAAATTAAAGATTCTTTAAGAATTAAACATTGCTTCTCTAATGGACAGTTTTATGTTTTAGTGCCTACTGACAAATAAGTTAAGAATATTGTGTACAAAGAAGTTTTATATACCTTAATTTTTTACAAACGCTAAACAAAAGTAAAGCCTCAAAAATTATATTTAATTAATAATAATACTTAACACGAGCGAAGCCGCTGGCAAAAGCTAGTATAATATATTTTGCCAATTTATATAGCATAACGCTTTAATTTCAAGAATAACCTTTTATAATGTTGGAGTCCTTTTAAGAGATACAGAGAAGTTGCGAAAATCACTTCAGTGGCTTAGCGTTTATTCTGTCATCATTACCATCTTAACCGACGAACGTCCATAGACTTCGCCTGAGGTTCTCCACAACAAATAGTCTTGTGCCGCCCACATTTAAAAACTTCCCGTGACCACGAGTCTACCATCATTCCGTCTTTCGTATTTATTCCTTATTATTAATATTATAAAGCTCATTCCACATTAACTAGTAATATTTATACTATTAACATACATTTAATGTCAAAAAAACTATTAATTTCAAATCACGTCACCCTTGATCGATGTATCATAAACTGTCCCGCTAACTTAGCTAAACGTCATTCATATCACGTATCAGTGCGGTAAATCGTCCATTCGTATCACGCATATTAATCACAGTCCATTTGGCGAACAACATAAAGTTTATAATCGCATAACACTGCACTGTATCGATTGATATGGGCGCCGCGTGCTCGACCTGCGCCTGTGACCCACAGAACCTTGACTTTGGTGAAAGTCGGGAAAGGTAGGAAGTTATACTACATAAGACTAGATATACTATACCGGCTGGTGTTATAGATTTTTAGGTGCACCTTGCGCCAGAATTAGAACGAAAGTATGAGTCTCTAATGACTGGTGAAAGTCAGTACAGTACATTTACGTGTTACAGTAGTAGTACAAACAATAGGTCTGATATGTAATGATACATACATAAGTAGTCAATCACCAAACCTCAGGAATGCTTTGAAATATTTAAAACGTTAATGCATGCCTGATCTAATTCGGAACAAAGTTTCTTGGCAATCCACAGTCAATAATCCAAGTTTTAATCGCAAAGTTCTTACAGCAGTAGATTATACATTGTTAAAACACTTTTTATTGAATACAAAATTTATTTGTTTTAGTTTAGTTAAAATGTTCTCTGGTCTCATGGTCGCCGTAACGATAAGAAAACTTGAAATAACACGTCTGGCCAGCGTGGTATAATAGGCCAAAGTCTCCTTTCTACGACGAGGCCTATATCCAGCAGGCCTGTGGACTGTTAACGGCTGTTGATATGACATGGTCATTAAGGAATGTTTGATGTCCTCGATTAAACGACTAAGCCTAGGATTAGGTAATGATTTATGGAGAGATTATTAAGTGTGTTTTTTAGCCCAATTTTCCTTTTCCTCAGTTCTGTTTAGTAACTAAAGTTTGAAAGTAAATTGGTGTTAGATAGGTGATCATATATAAAATATACACATATATATAAAAAACACATAACCTACTGCAATTACAAATCACAAAATTACAAATGGTATCAACTGCAATTAAAACTGCTAAAAATACAGAAGAAAGACGATGATGACATGATATTATACATTCATAAAATCTTAAAACACTTTGACAAGCCTGTTGATCTAATGGTTAGTAATTCTGACAGCCAAACCAGAGTTCATGGGTTCAACTCCCACCCAGGACAAATAATTGTCACACATCAACAGTCTTTAACAGTCCGCTGCTGGACGAAAACCTCTGGCAGGCCAGACGGATTGGTATAGGGTTTGTTTCAAGTTTTCCTTTCTTTTTACACCACAACACCCAAGGGATGAATATGAGTGGGGACACTCCGTACAATCATGTAATAAGAACGATCTGTGTCTGTAGTTTATATATGATATGTAGTTTCTATAGCACAGAATTTGTCTACTTGGGGATCAGTAATGTGTGAAGGTATTATTTCTAATTTCTAACTCTTGGCCCACCCTATATCAAATAAATAAAAATAAACATTTATTACATAAAAGTAGGTAATCGGAACTCAATGTATTTAAATGAATTCAATTTAAAAAACTTCCGGTATAAATAGTTTAGCACATAACTTCTAATTATAAATTCAATGGAATTATCTAATCTAAGTTTCCCTAATAATAAAAATAGTTTTACGGATGCCTTCACACACATAAACCTGAGATATTGTATAAGCATATAGAGGTTGATTATAACTAGTTCAGAAAGCGAAAAATGCATGTTTTACCTTCTGCCTTCAAAAAGTTTTGCATTTATTGAGCTAAAAATTTGAAACGGTGTACTTCAAAGATTTTTTTACTTTTTTTTATATAACTTTATTTCCTCATATCATATCAACGTAACCATAATGTTCCACAGTGAAGAGTTGCAGACTAATAACTAGTATCTCATGATAATAATATTTTTAATTCGATTAAAATTAAAAAATCAACTTTTCAGAAACAGTAACAGGTCTTTAATTCTGTTATGGTTCCCTAAAAGACGAAAGGTTCAAATACACTCCGTTACACACTGAAGTTACGATTGAACAATTTAGTAATTTAAAATTGAAAAAATAAATAGGTATATGCATGTATTGTTTAAACGTCCACATTACCAAATTAATATAAAATATCGGAAATATAAACTATTTACCACTTTTTAATAAACTATAATTTTCAAGCGATTTAAACCATTTTGACGCGCTTATTCTGTGACGACAGATTACACTTATGTTAACAACGAAGTGTTTAGTTTACAAAGTTACTAAGTTTTTCTTTTCTAATCAACTTATTTTCATGGAAAAGTAAGGAACTGAAGTAGAAGAACTTTGTACGACAATAACACAAAAACGGCACCCAAGAAAGTATATACTGAGAACTGTTTATACTATTATGAAAATAATTTTAACGTAAGCAAGGTTATTACAAAAGTGATAAAATACACATAACAAAATATTTGAGTAAGTTAATTGCATATATTTGTTTTGTTTACAAACCTTGACGAAAACATAACTTGGTGTACCAAATGTTTGGTTTACAGAGGTACAATACATATGTATGAAAATATGTAACAAAATTATTAGAGATTAATAAATTTAATGTATACATAACACAGAAAACTGATAACTTAATGTCTTCATGAGAAACCATATAAAAAGTTGTTGACAGGAACGTCCGAATATAAATTAACATCACGTTTAGTTCCACCAATAGCGTTGCGTCTTAGAAATTTTGGAGGGAATTTTAAAAGAATCACCACATGATTCTGAAAGTGTTCTTGGACCCTTAACTAGGGCACTATTCCGTTAGGTGGCCGTGACCGTCGTACGGTGACTCGGCGGTTCCCGACATTACTCGACATTTACCGGTATTGCTACTGACATCAAACAAACATTTGACGGGTAATTCCAACTTTTTAACGAATTTCCTTTATGTATTACAGTCATTTTTCTTATATATTTAACATAATCTATGTAATCAATCTGCGTGCTGGCTGATTAAAAATACGGAGTCGACTTAGGAACCAAACTATGCAGGACAACAGAACTGTGAAGAAAAGGGAAACTTCATACCAGCCCCATTTCAACCCGTTTGGTCAGTGCGGTACAATAGACCAAAACTTCATTTCTAACGAGGAGCTGAGTCCAGTAGTAAACTGCTAAAGGCTAGTTATTCAGTAGTTCGATGTGCCTTCACTCTATACCACAATAGGCTCACCCTTCTATCCTGAACTGAGGACTGACATTGTACATATCACTGCCACTTACGTCATCAGCGTCATCGACAGCTTTAACTAGCGTACTGCTGGACATAGGCCTCTTTTTATGTAATTGTGCAATAAGAGCAAGCCTATGCCATATAATTATGAGTATAAGCACCTTAACGGTTCCCAAGTAATATTTCATGTTGAGAATAAGGTAAATAATATTTCTTTTAAACTTCACAATGTTTAACACAATGACATTGTCGATATTCTGTATACACACGAAAAGGTAGAATAGCAAAGTTAGGTCACTATCTGTCAAATTAAATGCGCGAATACTAAAATCTGTGTCTATACCCAATTCCATCCAGATTCGTTCAGTCATCCTACCGTAACTGAACAAAGGACATTCGTTCACTCTTTTGACAGCACAATGAACTTAACACTGAACGCCATAAAGTACAATTCACAAAAAGAATAAAATAATAATTATCACACTAATCAGCATCATTATGTTTCACTTCGTAAAATTGCTCACATTATTCGCCACTTAACGTTTTATAATAAACGAATTCGCCTGCGCAACTTTACCTGTATCTACGATAGCAAATAATTTGCTCCGTATTTGCAACATTTTTCATTAAGGCTCGGCTCCTATTGGTGGTAGCGTGATGGTACATAGCTTCTAGCCTTCCGTGATAAATGGGCTATCTAACATAAAAAATGTTTTTTAATTTGAACCGGTAGTTCTTGAGCATAGCGTGTTTCATCAATCAATTAAACTCTACAGCTTTATAATATGATAAATTTCTATAATTAGAAAACTTCAACAATAATTTTTGGCTTAATAACAACCCGGACTTTGGGAATTAGGGTGTTAACCCCTGCGCCTCGGAGAGCACTTAAAGCCGTCGATCGTGCGCCTGATCTCTCCCCGTTTGTGTCAGATCGCTGCCCCATTGGATTATGAGAGTGAGAGAACAGAGAGTGCACCTATGTTTGCGTACACACTTGTGTACTATAATATCTTCTGCGTAGTTGGTCTCCGTTGAGATTGGCCGCCGTAGCCGAAATCTTTTACAGATATTTCATATACATACAGACGGTGCCGGCATTTCCTAAGATTCACCCTGGGAAGAAATTACAGAAACAAACCGCAGAGATGTACTTTTTTATAAATAGATATGCAAACATTAATATTTCATAGTATTAGGGAAATAAAAAACTTCTTTTCCATCATCTTGATCCGAAGTAATATATTATTCATGTAATACATGAAAATTACTTTTTAACAAAGCATTTACCTGGCAAAAGCATAACACTTAAAGTAACTGACTGACTGAAAGTAACCTGAGACGTACTAACACTTAAAGTAACAGGACGTTTTAAAAAAATTAAGTGGTCCCACTTGAAAAATTATTCCTTAGTTACGTACCCGGACAAACAAGTTATGAGTAGAGATGTAACATGATGTAACTAGCCCTTTTCTAGGTCGCGTACTCAAGTCGCGTTCCGTTACACGGCGACCCCATCGAGTCAGACTTGAATTCATTATCCTATCTAGAACTCGCGCCAGTCAACCCGTTAGTTGAATTAACAAAGATAGCGAAAAAGCTATAAAATTATTACGATGTCAACTTCTATGGGTGCAATACGACAATACGTATTAAAAAATAATGGTAAAAATAGTTAAGTTACAAGGCAATCAAAACAGAGAATCGATGAAAAATCTTGAAAGATTGAAGCTAAATAAATTGATTTCATAATAGTAGTGGCAGGCAACTTGTACGTTTCTGAACATATTAACATAATATGTCGGAACTGTTATCTAAAAAAAGGAAATAGATTAGTCAAGATTTTTTTCTTTTTACTTTGTTTAATGTAAATTCATGATAATTATGTTTTTCTTTCAGGTAATTCAACTGAAGGTGAACAATTAAAAACTGAAGTAAATAAATGTTTGTTAAACGAACATTCGTGCCCAGCCAATGTTGCAGCTGTTGCAGTTTTTAAAAAAGAATAACAATTCTATCACACTATGAACTAAATTATACACACTTCAATATTTTTAAATACAGAGTAAAAAGTCCACAATGACTAAATATCTAGGACGTACCAAAGAATGAATAAGCTAATAGATGATATTTTTTTTAAAACTTCTGTATTTTACTAGTAATCATACATCCGATTATTAGACATCCTATATGTATAAAATAATTCAATTCACAAAAGTTTTGTTTCCTTACGTAAGATTAATGATACATTTTTAATGAAGTTGATGTAGACGATATTTTATAGACCTAGCGGTATAAATAAACCGTTATTAACATAAACACGTTCATATTTAAAGAATTTAACATCCCGCTAGGGGGTCAATAGAATTTTATATCTCATTATTAAATGTATTTGGTTCTTTTGGAAATCGCTGCGGTATCTGGTGTTCTAGAAGACGTGACCGTTCAAAATTTCGAATCAGATTATCATAGATCACAAAAGATTGTTGATGTTCTATTTGTATAAATGTGTTCATTTTCTCATTCTGGCATAAAACATGGAGTTGTCTATTACCTACGTACGGTAAGGATAATTTGATCGTTGGAAGCTGCACAGTAGCTACGTCAGAGAAGTCTCGGTAAAGAGTAATATAAGGGGTGTTTATGATTACACTGTTATTTATAATCAACGACAAATTAGCCATTTACGCAACTAGCGTTTAACATGTAACTTGTAGTTTTCTTGTTAACATGCAAGCAATGGTTTGTAGTTCATACTGCATCCACTCTAAAGCCTTAATCTCAGTCACAGTTCAGTAATGTGATTTATTTAGTATTTGGAGTTTCCTGGAAAATGAATAATATAAACATTTATTAGACTATTGTATTGAATGTTGTATGAAAATAACATTCTAAATGCTATGTTTACCAATAGGCCATGAACAAGAGAATATTTCCGTGAAATCCTGAAAGATGTCGACAGAAACATATTCTATCTGTCAAAGTATAAAATGAAACTTAAAAAATACCAGTAGGCACTTTACATTTTTTCTCAATACTGTTATATAATTTCTCGCATGAATAATTACAACACAAAAAAGCCATTGCAATTGCACTAATGTATTTTAGTTGAATTTTAAACTGCCTCTGACCCGGGATACTAACTTAAGAAATCTAGTCGTATTCGAACGTGAGACGGGAATTCCTAAACCCGTTTTGCATGCTTGTGCAACATCTAACAAGCAATGTCCGCTGAATAAGAGAAATACAAGCATTTATGTTAATTTTAAACGAGCCACGAAAGATCTCAACTGTTCCGTTACGGTTAGAAAAGCGTTGAACCATTACACCAGTAAGTTACCGCAGACTGAGAATTAATTCTAGGATTGTGAACATTCTTAGGTTCATTAAGCTCACGATACTGACATGATACTGATCGCAACAACATGACTGCATGACAAATGTTACAAGAAAATTAAACATATCAGAGAGTATCATGTGTATAATATTATCATAAAAAGTTCTTTTATTTTCCTTGCTGCACTAGCGCTCTTTATACTTCAAAGTTACCAAGCAACTTCGTGTATTGAATATCTGAAGAGTAATTCTGTCTCTTATTACCATTTTATTTATACAACTAAATGATAAACCCTTCTAGCATTGTTTGATAAGTATACAGGCAATTTGTACTTTAAATGCGTTATAAAATTTTCTTTTATGAACAAGTTTTTACCCGAAATAATATACCTAAAGCTTCATCCAGTAGAAAATAATTCAAACTGCTGATTTTGAAGACCAGATCAATATAAACAGATTTTTTAATACTTATTAGCTATGTAAGAAACTACAACAATACATCAATACGTCATGAATTTAGTTATTTAATTGTTTAGTTCAATACATTAGAATTTTGCCACAACCTTAGGCTAGTTTTTAATCAAAACAAGTTGTCACCGGCATTTTTTCGGATATAAAACATGTTCTAAAAATAATGAATCAATGGCAAGGCAACGGTACTATTTTCCTTACACACATCTTATTTGATAGTGAGCAAGCCAGTGAGTTGTTCCTATGTAAATGAGAACAGGTTATGCAAACATGTCAGAACCCCCTTGGTAATTAATAGTACTTCCTATATTTGTTCACTGAACCGTCAATTGTAATTTGCGATGTCGTTGGACGCAGATGTTGTTGTATAAAATTATTTTATCTATAAATCCAGTGCGAATCTCAGACAAGCCCGGGAACGGGCCCGGTATCGTAAACGACTCGGGTGCCGGAGATCGCAGAACGATCTCCGTCTGCCGGGAAACTGTCTGTCACCCTAACCGAAGCAGGCCAGGGTGACGGCGCAAAGTGCTACGGAGCACGCGCACTCTTTTGGGGCAAAAAAGTCGTCATCTGCAAGCCGTAGGTAGATGACCTGAAATAGATCGAAGTTTCAGGGATTTCCTTTCTGGTGACAGCAAGCGGTTTCTGGTCGGTTCGAGTCCGAAAAAAAATTACTTGTACGACCAATTATAATTGATAAAATGTGGGTGGTTGATATGCCTTTACCTACCCGTACCCGTACCTTACCGTATTTCAAATATGACAAAATGAATTGACTCCATTCTTAAAGAATATTACAGACTGGTTATAATGAGTGGAATGTGAATATTACAGTCAGAGCGGAGCGGTGCCAATATAGGACGTACGGAATAATCCTGGATGTACGTAAGGTATTTTCTAATACGGACCGGTAAACCTTCAATAGTAAGGAGTTATATACATAACTCCTGACTTTATTATAAAGCTAATATATTATTGTCTGTTCGTTTGTTGCGTTCACGTTTTGATTTATTTAGATGATTTACATTTGTAGCCGTTCTTTAGCTCATGTTTAAAAAAATCAAAAAAGCCTACGGCTTGAGAATTGTAGAGAATACTTGAGAATGCTTTATTGAGAATTTACAATATCAATATGCTAAACTTTTGCGGCTTATTTGAGCGTACTATATATATGTATATACCTACATAGAACTACTTTAATTATGTGTTTCGTTTATTTTAATAAAAAAATAACAGAAAAAGGTACGTATTTTAGTTTAACTATCTTCTTTGACTAGATATCTGTATATTAATCTCAACCTGCATCTTGTAACAGAAACTATTATCGAGTCTTATAAATAGTAACTAGGTCTAACCCACTCACGTTTGCCGAGACATTTCTGATAACAAATTAACAACCTGACTACGAATAACAAGTAGATTTTCACATTATTATAAAATCTAGAGCACAGTCTGTCTGTAGACGTAACGATAATATCATATTTAATGAATAAATAGCGAAGTAAATAAAATGTCGTAAGTAAATTTTTTGGTAAGCGGACACGCAGCAGACTTTTTTGCGTGGCAACCATTAAATGATTACCGGCGCGCGTCTTTCCCTCCCACTACGATCCCGGGTCCTTTAAGCGGGGCGTGAAAAAGCATCTCATGAGGCCGCCATAGCGTGGGTCGCCATATTTATTACACTGTCGTCATTCGCGGTGAGTATGGCGAACACTGCTCTTGGATTCTATTCATACTTTCCATCAGGCAGAATAGAGTCGCTTTGGTAGGTTCAAATTAAAAAAGAAAAAATAATAAGATACCAAATTAAACATTTCAGTTTGTCATCAAATTTTGAAGCATATATCTCTGTATATTTTGTTAACATTTATACCGTATGTCTTATCAACTATTATCGAATTAGGACAGGATTGACTACGAGATGCCGGTAGTATTGTATGAAGTACACGTACAAGTAGATAACCTACAATTTAAACAAATGTAAGTGGTTATATCTTTGAACATTAAACATTAATTTGGTTTAACACCCTTAGAATTACACAAATAAACGCAATGATTTTCTAAGTCTAGGTGGTTTTTGTGTCCGTCACAAATGTCTGTAAAGTTTCCAATTGATCTATTCAAGCCTGCGACAAAGAGTATGTTCCCAATAGTAGTGAAGGTGTTGTGGGAGGCGGGAGTTCTCTTTATAAAAAAGGAAAAAAGAAAGAGATTCGTTAGTCTAATCTCGGTAAACAACTAAAATAAACTTATGCACCGCCAAGTTTATAATATACCTCTATTAGACATAATATAAGTGCATTAACAACTCTCTGTACAGGAAATCATGTCTGATGTAACAAAACTATTAATAACAGTGCATAAATATCTATGAACATAAAATTTAATATGTATCCTGCTAACGAAACTCGTTTCAGACTTGCGTATATAAATATTTGATGCTGCAGGATATTAAATCATGTGTTACGCGGAAGAACAGTAATATATTTTACCCGTCAAAATATTATGAAATAAACTCGACTAATACCATAGATCGTATAACTCAATCATAAAACTGAGATTTTAAAGTAACGTTCAATATTGCTCTTTGATGTTCCAAGTTCCGTTTGAAGTTGATAGTCCGAGTTGGATCGTAAAATTATCACATTGCTTAGAAATATAAAAGTTCATTATTATCATTAGTAGTTACTTGTAATTTTAACATCAACAGCCTTTGAAGGCCTACAATTGGGCATAGACCTCTTCTTAGAAATGAGATTTTAGCCCACTATATCAAGCTGTTTCATGAGGCGAGATGCAGAGATTTTCTAATTTAATTTTCAAGCATCGTGATCCATTACGGTTCCTAAAATTTTTTTGTACTTTAAGCAAGACTGAATCCTCTTTTTTTTCTTTCACTTTAGAACTTTTGACTTTTTTCTACTTTAATTGTGAAAATTTGATAGTAATGAAATCTGTGTGGTGATGGTTATGATCACCCCGGCGTTGTAAGCGACGACTAAGTGAGCAAACTACAGGACGACATTACTCTAAAGACAAAGGAAAACTTGAAACAAACCCGTTACCAACCCCCTTTGGCCAGTGTAGTATAGCAGGCAAAACCTTCTTTCTAAGAAGTGGCCTATGTCCAGCAGTGGATTGTTAAAGGCTGTTGATAATGATCTATGATAATTATTTAATGGTAACGAAAAAAAGCTGGACCATAAATATCCACACCTAACAGTATTCTTTGTAGACCACCAAAAATTCGTTCAACAAAACCTTCATAACCGAAACGAACAAAAATACTGTTACTCCATGTAACTACAAACTTAGTATGACGATTTCACCTAATTCGATTAAATATCAGTGTTAGAAAAACTGTGCCAAAAGGACTGTTTTATTTTTATTAATTTTATAGGTAGGTCGCTCTATTGTAGTCGGAATAGATTAACGGTTCAATACACGACAGACAGTCATCTTCAGAAATAAGAATATGAGACAGACGAAATGTGTTGTAGCCAGAGCTGAGACCTTCCACGTGGAAAGTCTTTGCTCTGGGAACATTCTAAAAAGACCGTAATACTTTCTTTAATAGTTTTATGTACATTATTTTTGTTTTACCGATCAAAATTATTAGAGCTTGACATTTGACTTAGAGCTTGAACAAATGTATAGTTGACTTGAATATGATTAGAGCTGTAAAAAAAGGTAATAAGTGAACTAAAAAGTAATAAATATTTTCTTTATTTTTTTTTGTAGTGAAAAAACTTAAAGTATGCTGAACCATATTATTCTACTGAACGCACTGATGACATATTTCTAACTGCTGAAATCGAACATCCCGCACTATATACGCTCGCAGTCATAATATACACTTGTACATACATACACATATATATATACATATACACCTAGTAAATATCCAATGTTAAGCTACAAATTATAGCAAATTAAAAATTCAAATTACAGTGTGATAAAGTTAGCTAATCTCTGAAAAGTTCTATGTGAAAATAACAACGGCGTAGGCATCCCCTTTAGTTCGAATACAAAATTTGAATTTCTTGGATGGCCAGCTATCCCAAATGGTATATATTTATTAACTTTTAACGCTTATTTATTTTATTATAAAGATATTTAAATAACAGTAATAATCACAGTATTATCAGACACTAATAAGCAGAAGAAGAGTACACTGAACTGAAAGTGGGCCGGTCATGTTTCCAGACGAACCGCTGGTTGTTGGAACCAAAATGTGTTTGAGTGGAGACTGTGATGGGCCGACGATTTGAAGTAAGTAGCTGACAGCAGCTGAATGCAGACTGCCCAAGAACGGAACAGTTGTTGCTCCTTGAGGAAAATATAGTTCAGTAGTGAGCAGCGATAGGTTGAATTAAAGTAGAACTCACATTGCAAACGTGTATGTTCAGTTATTAATTCATGAATATTTACATTTTACAACGTTACGGTCTAATTCTCAAACATTTAGAATATTCTCAAAATTTACCGAAGATGCTGCAACATACCACGCTTATGATGCAGTCAGATAGACAGTATGTACAAATATTCTATTTTCAGCTACAGATAAAATGCAGACTTATTCCGAATTCAATCTGTTTCTTATGTCCCAATCTCATGGCGGATTCGCGTAGTATGTGGGGTAGGGCAGGTTCTTTGAATGATTGTATAAGAATACTTCTGAACTACATACAATGTCAATATCATATCAAGGAATTAACAATAAAATTCTACAACGTCTAATTGAATACATAATCTTCACAAAAGATTAAGTTATTTCTACGATATTTTTGCAAAATACTTAATACTTTCCACATTTCACGAACGTTATACGAAACCAATATATGTTATGTACTCGTATGTTATGTTTCGATAAAGGGCATTTTACCATCTTTTTAGTGATCGTATGCGCGAGATACAACAAGCGGAAGAACAAAGTCTCAATGTAGCGAACTCGCTAACCCTATTCATTCTCAGGTGCAATCAACCTTAAACTTACTGTTCTAAGTCACTCGCCAAGATCACAAGATCTCCTCTGCCCTCCTCAGACTCAGTGAAAACAGTGTCTCGAGTGCAGGTAGTGTATATTCTGAGGTCTCGCATAAGTGGCTGGTGTTCGGTGGATGCACGACGGCAGATAATAATATATAAATTGGAACAAAAGCTTTACGTTCGTGTTATAATAAAGGGTTATTGAATAGATCGTTCGATAGATCCTTGTTTACGAGGCTTTGCCATTTTATGTACATAATTAGCCATTATACTTAAACTATATACAATGTCTCACAAGTATGTATCTAGAATGGAGGGTTTTGACACTAGTTAGAAGTTTGTTTCGTTCTAACCAAATATGTATTTGCCAAATGGTAGCCAAAATGACTTTACTCTGCCTGATGTAGTAGTCCTCATTGCGTTGAGGGTAGCAAGGTGATCCACAACTTAACGAATCCGGGATCATAGATAGAAGGAAACACGTGCGTTGGTAGTGAGTTCTGATGTTTACTGTACGGAGAGCTGGAATTGTGATGCGTGTGAAAATTTGGGTAATTCAGAAATTTAGGATTTATTCATTTTTTTGCGTTACTTGAGTGTTCAACTATTAAATAAATGAGGTTCCAATTTGTCAAAATCTCCGCCTGTATTACTTTATGAAGCGAATATCTTGCAGAAGAGTTTAAGATGGAAATTACAAAATTACATGAAGCATTTTACATAATATTTCAGTATCTATCACTTACAGGATAAATTGGAGGCCGTTATACTATCAACTGTTCCTTAGAACGTCCATTTATCAATTTTATGTATAATCAGTAGGACTTTCGATTAAAACTTAAGATAAATACATAATATAATAAAGTATAACTTTTTTACCTTTTACACGGATATATTGTTGATGCACAGC
This sequence comes from Hypercompe scribonia, assembly GCA_949316085.1. Classification (NCBI taxonomy): domain Eukaryota; kingdom Metazoa; phylum Arthropoda; class Insecta; order Lepidoptera; family Erebidae; genus Hypercompe; species Hypercompe scribonia. Next base: position 7,002,992 of record OX438981.1, on the reverse strand, counting down.
GATATAGAAAAAATACACTGTGATTGGAGTAGCATGTTAAAACATTTAAACGCTCTCTGTACTCATGAGGAAAACAGTTGTAAACATAGAGTGCTGATGCCAGAAACGCAATAGAAAGTAAATTAAATAAGAAACACTGCTATAAAGAGTTTGCTTCCGCTTAACTATAAAAAAGTTTTCCCGAGGCCCGTAAAAAGAGCAATCCCTATTGAAATACTTAAAGCAAGTTTGGAATGTGTTCGTGATGCATACAGTACCTAAAAACTAAATAATGGTAATGCAAGTTTACGGCAGGTTATCGGCAAGAACTTTCTGGACGTACACGGCTGTTGTGTACCGACACACCGCGGGCAAGCACGCCTCCACCCAGCACCTAATGGGATCACCGTTACATGAAGCGGGAATGCTACATTTCGTTTCGCTTCTAAAAATTGTTTCGTAGCTACACTCAACGTGTTTCTGGTGAAGTGCAAAAATTCTTAGAAATAACGTTGATTCGTAATAACTTATGCGAGGACATATGTAGATATAAGACATTTAACCTTAGGTACTAGCGGTCAGAAATTTAATAAAGTGTTCTTAAATCAATCAAAGCGTCTATCAGAAATAATATTTATATTCTAAATGCTTTTTGGTTTGCGATTAAGGATATATACATAGGGAAAGCAAAGCAACAGACAAGTTGCGCCTCTGGACCTACAACTCGAGTGACACGAATGTATTGCTGCCATTGGATGACTTTTTTATAACGTACAAACAAAGTAACTTTACTCTGTTTGATGTATTGTATGTAGTGTATGCATTGTTTGAAGTATTCGAGACTAGTGGTCACCATACTCATTGCAAATTCAGCCAATGCAGCGTTGTGACCTACACTACGGCAACCTAGTGAAATACTTTTTCACTTCTCCCTTAAAGGACTCGTGAACTTAAAAAGAAACACGTGCTCTGGGAGTGAATTCCAAGTTTTGATTGATCAGCACGAAACGAAAGAAAGGAAGAGCTGAATCGTTTAGTATGTGATTGTATATCCACCACTCCAAAATGGTGACTTACAATACCAGTTTGTGTTGTCGTGTAGAGGAAGATAGAAGGTGACACCAGTTGCAAGAGCTCGTCAGAACACTCACTAGCATAATATTACTGCACGAATTGTGTGGTGGTTTAAACGTCTCTTCGACGCTTTCTAGTGCACTGATTTTTGATGTCTTTGAGCCCTACGTAGAACAACACTATATGTGATCCATAAATTTTTGTTATGAGTCTGGGTACTCTCTGTTGTTTGTAAAGTCTCCTGAGATACAGAATACAGTCTTAGTATGGGAGTTGTCCTTTTTTGAAAATCGATCTATGTCTGAACAAAATATACAACTTTATGGTCTGTGAAGTATATGATTTCATCGTTCATCTATTATTTATGTTCGTTACCTGTTATTTATGTTCGTATTAAAATATTTATTCTTGCACTTACATGTTTCCTCAGTCTTGCACCCTTAGACTCCTACGGCCATAATAGTAAATAATAAATAATGTCGGGTAATTTAAAATATTCACCAGTCGCGACTAGATGATAAAGACTTCCCGACAGCTTTCTCTAAATAGCTGTGAATTTAACCACAACACTTAGTTGAAGATTCTTTATGGCAACATTTCATTGTTGTTAGACACATGTACCTACATAAAATCGTTCTAAAGTTTTATGACTTAATGGGTTTGTTTTTACAATTATATACATATATGTATAAAGTATATGTCCAGACACTCAATAGTGTAGTGCCAAACCAACTTTGATGCAAAAAAAACATACTTTGTATCATCATAATCATAATACATGTTATGTAACATTTGTTTGTTCTCATTAAGACTTCATTAGGTTATTATTTGACCTATTCCTAACACAAACATTACTGTTGAGTTTTAATATTTGCTGGCAAACACACCTACTTTCTGTCTATGACTGTTGAATAAATATGAAGAATCTCAATTTCTACTTTATCTATTCAATATTTTTAATTTATACGGCACTAAATGAAAGAATCGAACGTGATGCCTTCATCAAGGGGTGATCGAGACCCTGTTATTCGGTAATGCAATCGATTAAATAAAGAATCGATGTAACTGCCGTCTATTATACAATTTAAGAAGCATCTTCTTCAAATTAACATATCTCCGCACACTGACTTCACAATTACTTTTTGCGTGTTACACGGAATCGCTTGATTTTAACCAATTTATTTTGAAAATGTATTCCGTTTCGCCTTACGCCATACTAACAGGACATAACGATGTAACATACCAACATAGGCTATGAAACGAAAATACATCCAAAATTATAGTAGTACCCATATAACTTTACATAATAGAATAATGTTTCAAATAATTCACGGTATAAGACAATAGGTCTGTACACATTTCGGAGATTTATAAAATCTCTGTATAGCGTGGGATAAAAACCTATATACATAATAGTTCATTCTGTGAATATTCAAATTCTAAACAAAACTTAAATATCATAGAGCATTTGTACAGATGTATGTGCATATTTAAGCGACCCTTCAATCAATTGCTGCATCACAGTGCACACGTAACAGTTAAATTAATTTGAATTAAATTATTTATAAAAAAGTTGGACCCAAATGCGGCGTCCTATTTCGTCGCGACCTTGTCTCTTGCATGCAATGTGACAACTCAAGATGAACCACAATATAAGCTTTATTAAGAAAGGAATAAAGATTATATTAAACAATACTATAGTGTTGTGTGTAAGTCTTATTACGCAACACGCGAAAGTGTGCATTCGACCGAAACTGGCTGTTGAGTGCATAACCCATCTCCATTTCAATGGCATTACGTAGTTACTCAAGTTAACATCTTTAACTTGTTTTTCTTCAAATATCTATCGAATTATTAATACTGTAACTAAAATAAACTGTTATTTTAGCAACCAATTTAGACTAATCATGGTCATTTACACCGGTAAACGGCAATCTATTGTGAATTCTCAAAATTAAATTACACACTTTACAACGTATAAGTCTGACAGCAACTATACCTATTTTTAATAGGGTTTTGTTCTACCGTACCTGAGGTTAAAGAAGAAATTCCTACGTAACATCGCAAGTGTAAAGTATATTACAAAGATTATACCTAAAAAAAAATCTAACAAGACGCTACTTAATTGACGCACGTTAAAGAGATACAATACTCTCGTCCTACAGAATCATCATGACCATGATTAGTGGTCATTTACACCGGTAAACGGCAATCTGTTGTGAATTCTCAAAATTAAATTACACACTTTACAACGTATAAGTCTGACAGCAACTATACCTATTTTTAATAGGGTTTTGTTCTACCGTATCTGAGGTTAAAGAAGAAATTCCTACGTAACATCGCAAGTGTAAAGTATATTACAAAGATTATACCTAAAAAAAAATCTAACAAGACGCTACTTAGTTGATGCACGTTAAAGAGATACAATACTCTCGTCCTACAGAATCATCAATCTCCATATAATAAACTAGCTTTCGCCTGCGGCTCTGTTCACGTGTGTGTCGATTATCGCAGTATATAGCAGCCTATGCGTTATTCTGGTGTATAACTAATATGACTGTAAAGTTTCAACTTAATCCTTACAGTTGCTTTGCGTGAAAGAATAAAAAGCATCCATAAATCTATACATTCTTACAAACTTTCGCTTTTATTACATTTAAAGTTAAAAAAATGTTAAAGAGTCGATGAAGAGTCTGGGTACTTCATTTAATGTAGCGCCATCTATTCAAATTTTGTAAAATTTGGAGTGATTGAAATACCCCTCGTAATTAATTTTCCCATGAGAATCAGATTTTTACCGTAGTAGTAAGTAGCCCATATTACTGTCAATGCGCCTGACTATCTCCAGACACAAAAAATGTACCATACAATTGCTGTGTTGCGACATGAAAAAAAGAGAAACATAGACAAAAACAAACACACTTTCGCCATTATAATATTAGTTAGGAAGTAAGTATACTAAATTTGAAATTTATGAATCTGAAAAAGCATCCCTTAACGGTACAACGATTCCTTTCCATCAAAAAATAGAGTCCTAAGAATGCTGACTTCCATCTTTACAGGTTTTTATCCGATTCAAACACTTTTTGAATTAATTGATATTTCAAAATATTTAAGAAAATATTATTAAGTATTATTAAGGGAGTGATGAGATTATAAATAAAATGAATTTACCACGTTTTGACGTCCACATTTTCTATTATTTTTTTTGGTTCATCATTTAAGTAAAATTTAATCATCATTCAAACGAGCAAACGGAAAACTCAATGAACTACTAACGTCCATGGACACCTGCAATTCACAGTTACCGGTCTTTGAGGTGATAGTACACTTGGTTATGGAAGGTTCAGAGGTTGTATCAGTCCGAGAATACCACAGGCGACAATTGGCTACACAGATTGGTTCGTCATCACAGTACTTTGTAAGTTGTCATAACTCTAATAATATTAATAATTTTCAACCAACCAAAGCATAGTAATTCATTATTCCATTAAATAATGAATTATAGTTATCTTATTTTCAATTGACTTAAGAAGAGAACTTTTAATTTATTTTTATTTTCGTTACACCACAACTCCGTCATTTGTCAACAGATTTAGATCCTTTGGTTGAGAGGATATACATATTTGCCCGGTATGGAACTCCATTCAAATTTGAAAAAAAAATTTGTAGTCCGTAAGGTTGGATAGTTAGGAAAAGAAAACTTCAGTTCGTTACAGTTCATTATGATGCTAGCGCATTTGGACATCATGAAACAAGAATAGCCTAAAATCGTTCCAAATACCTATTACGAAAATCCATAAGCGTCGATTAAGTAAAAAAGCAGAAGCACCACTTTAACTGTTTCGTAATTCTATCGATACGGACGTGATGCTTTGAATGTGATTGATACGAAAGTGCAGCAGTTACGGTAACTTTATTGTATACGAAATGAGAAGAGCATCTCACGTAATGAAGATTTAAATTCTACAAACGGTCTAGAAAGCTGACTTATTTGCACATCCGTCTTAATCATTCACATAACTGCGTAAGCTCGATTTGTTTACGGTTTTGTAGAAACTGGTCGACCAAAGATAGAAATTCGAACTTTGTTTTTATGATGCAACAGCTTATTATTAATGAATTGCAACAATTCATGAATGACTATAAATACGAATAAATTAAACGTTATATTTTATCAAATGACTTATTAATTAAAAATATATGATTCAAATCACGTGTATATTTCGGAGATTCTGAATCCAAGGAGAGCCTTATTTCAAACAGTAAAGCATAGATGCTGATGCAACGATATCATGCGTTAAATGTGAAATGTAGACTAGACTGAAACTGTAGGATATATCTTTATTAACTACGAATATCGCACAAAGTTTATTGCATGTTTTAATGTCTTTCATTACAAAAGAAAATTATGATATAAACTTCTTGAAATCATGAATAAGTTTATTAAGATGAATGTTTGTTACTCCATCGCGCTAGAAAGGCTGAATGAATTTGAATAAAATTTGCCACAGAGATATACTGATTTTATAACAATAGCAATAACAAGAAGCTCACGTTAGAAGCCCGATCAAGGGTCCGATGCATAAGACAGTCCTCCTTGAAACGGCATATATAGTGAGGAGGTTCCTGTCTTTGGGCCCCTATTCACCGGTGTCTCCGTCCCTTTACCCGATGTCAGTGGTCTACTATCTGTTATATTTTGAAATATGTATTTTTTTTTCTTTTTTTATGTATTTAAAAATATAATTAATATGCTTATAAATGAAATACAGAGAATAATAATAATAATAATATTTCAGACAGCTAGTCCCAAACCGATTAGAACTTGTAATACAATTGATTGATTACAATTGATGTTAATAAAAATATACATTGTTTTTGTAAATACATACATATTTAGAAAAACATAGAAAACTCTCTAACTTTGAAACTAATATTTGCAGATCATACAAACATTGGTACCACTGCGCCACCTAGGCAGTGTTATAATTTAGACTACACGTTTGTTTTAGCAATGTAGGTACATTTGTTTTACTTTCTATTAAAGAATAATATCGAGAGAATCAATGCCTTGTTTTCAAAAGAAGGAAAGGCAATCAAATTACCAATGGGAGTTAATTATAGAGAAAATAATTATAGTATATTAATTAAGTCGTACACCCATTAAGATTAATTATATAGGCAATAACGACATATAATTAGAGGTTACTATAATTTATCCTTTCTCAGTATTGGCTGCATACTACAAACTAAAACGGTTTCACAAAACCATCACGAGAAAACTAGTGACAGTCATTTGTGTCCACAATACACATTACATTCCATTTATTTACATGATAATTATTATATGATCTGTTATAATTCACGCAATGTATGTCGAATTAACTGAAGAAATTAATACCGTGTCGACGTCCCTGAACTCATTACTTTGTGCAAAATTAGACACGGCTCAAAAAATTGAATGCAAAAGAAACATTTCATCTCTTCTTAATTATCATAAATGTTGCATTCGCAGACGGCTTCACAAGTAAAACGCTGTTAGTATTCACTTTCAATAGATTGTTTGTTGAACATTACATAATAGGTAAACATGAAAAGATTTAGTTTGTTGACCTAGAGCTTACTTCAAGTCTTTAAAACACGAAGCTAATATGTTATTTAGATGGTAGGTGTTGTAACATAAACAATGTGGAAGATACAATAGTGAATGCTTTAGTTGGATCGGATGGTACAATGGTTGAAGGCAGTTTGTTCGCCGGATCTTTTGCAAGCCATTATTGGTTCGTGCCGCATCGTTTGCCCTAATTACCTAATGTTCTTAACCTAATTTGGATGACATATTACACACTGAGTAGAGGCACGACCTTCAATTGTGTTAACTTTATAAATGTTTTGGATTAATTTTATCTTCAATTGACTTCTTTAATGGCTTAGACTGCATAGCGGTATACCTACTTATGATAGAATAGTCTGATTGCATCTATGGATATCTTGCTAATGCCTAGTTTAATGTGTCTCCAAACGTCATGGTCAATGGTTGTGGTCGCTTCTAAAAGCTTAATTTATTGTAACTTAAAAGATTGTTCAGTGAATAATCTCAACGTAACAAAATTTACAGCGACTTAAAATCATTCGATTTGACTCAATTGTCTCCATCGCCACCTTTGAGTTCGTCTAGAATTCCAGTGTCAAAAAAAAGATTATATGACTTAAGTCATTCGCTATGATTATTTAAAAACTATCATTTATAATTCGGTTTAATAGTGTAAGTATCATGGAGATTTACGAAACTAATACCAAGACATTGATACCAAAATTTCTAGTGTTGTTGACTAACAACTTGATCTACCATGGTGATGATTGGATGAGAGCTGGCGCAGTGGTTTAAGCGGTCACCTCACGCAAGTTAACTTTTTTCTTAAAAAGATACTTGTCAAATATTTTTTTACTGTGCTGGAAAAGTGCTATAATTTTTTTTTATTTAAATCATACCAATCATATTTGTGTTCTTAAATTTAATCGAAGGCGGCAATTATGACCAATTATATTCGACGATGTGGTCCAATTCACATTTTGGTGCGGTTTTGCGGCGCGTGATTGTATGTGGCTAATTCTATATAGATAGGCGATAAAGTAAAAACGGTCATTAGTATGTTTACTATGCTTCCTTTTCCTGTATCTGGAGGAGGCGTGGTGAATAACAAACGATGAACCATTACCCTCGCCAGCGGAACGGAACGATAACTTAGTGCTTTGTTCGTATTATGTATTCCACAGTTTTGCTAGTAATGTTTGTGGTTTGTATTACCTATGTCTACGAAGTAGAAACATTTCTTTATGTTACTTCCGCTTTAAGATTTTTTGAAGCGCCGCCTAGAACATTAAGTTAAGCCACAGAATCTATTAAAAATCATACCACACAAAGTTAATGTTTAAGTGTAAAAAAGGATGGATTTTCAGTATCAATTTACCATAGCTCCCTTTAACAAACAAATAAGAATCTGGTTGTCTGAGACCAAACTAGACAGAGCGAAATAAATACGAGCGGCTACAGTCATTATGTTTATAAAAAGTTAAAGAATCATACCTAACCAACAAAAAGTAAAGGAGCTTCTCTTGTGTCTAAAACAGAAAAACTTAATGTAATTGTTCATTAAGCCTAACAATATAACAACAAAGAATAAATCACGGCCATTTTTTAATTCACTTTTATTTTAAAGAACAATGATTATGTTAAATTGCTGTTATAATGGTCTTGGAAATTAAATACATTGTCTGTTGTCATGAATAAGAAAATAAATTATTGTCACAAAGATTTCGTCATCGTCTAGTTCTCACCGTTTAATCACTAGAAAATTGTGTTTAATTAAACCTTAGATACGCTAGGTAGTGCTCTACGCAAAACGATGTGCGTTAATTTTTATGTTCATATAGAAAGCTTTTACTATGATACTTTGAGTGTATTTATTATAGTCGCCACTTTTTCCATTTCATCATCCTTACAGCATCATTAACAGCCTTAACAGTTGACTGTTACATATATTTTACCTCAGAATGAAGGTTTGCGTCTCCACCAACTTTTACTTCTATTATCTTTGTGGAGCGTTCCAAGACAGTTTAAATTTTCATGAGATTTTGAGTGTTATTGTTCAGTATGTTCGTGGTGGTAGTTGATTTTTCTATATAGTTGTGGCCGTATAGGAAGGATTAGTCCCATTTAAAAAGAATTTTATTCATGTTTCGCTTGTTAAAACTTATATATTTTTACTTTCCTATTGCAATGAATTTTGTTTTCTGGCAAAAATATTTCCTTTCTCATAAAGTAAGCTACATGAATGTTGACGACATTCGTCTCATTCCCATTTGATAAGAGCATATTAATGGCACTTACCATAGACTAATCATTGACGATATCTATTCAAAATCGATATTAGCTAATAATTATAAAATGGCTATAAAACTATTATAACTGTTATAACACTTAATCTTTAATAATCTAACAAAAATGAATAAAAAATTTACGTTTTTAAATTGTCATAAAAAAGACATTAAGCATAAGCACATTAAGGAAGAAGTGGTTTTAGACTTTCGCGACTTATACACATATACGTAGTTTTTGTTGACTTATTCGCAATAAAATTATTTAAAAGGTTGCGGCTCCCTCTATTTCCCGGTGTTTGAAACGAGTTGTACCACTCGTGGTCACGGGTAGACTGGTGTGAGCTTAGCGACGCCTTCGTAATGCGCGAGGTGTGATTGTATGGAAAATAGTTACGATCTGTGGAGAGGACCTGCGGTTTATGTAGTTCAATCCAGTGGTCCTTTATCCGTTCAGCTATTGTGTTTTGTCTGGCCGATGAAGGAACTACCACAACTGCATTCCACCTCGCAGATTGTGAAAAACCGTCAAGTTAATAAGTCAACAATTGCAGAGCATTTGCTGAAGTCAGGATCAAACTAATGGATTGAATTACATAGGTCCTCCCCACAGATAGTAACTATTTTTATTGAATAGTACGTGAAGTGGTTAAAACCAAGAAACATCAAAATTTCGACTGTGAAGACGGATAGCGCCTATCAACACCTTGGAATCCAGTCATCAGCGGGTCTAAGCCCTACCGTAGGCATGAAACAAGGTGTGCGGACGCGACCAAGTGTAAATCACACCTCGCGTATGGCGAAGGTGTCATTAAGCTGTCACCAGTCCACCCGTGACCATGGGCAGTATTAGCCGTCTAGAACGTTGGCAAATAAAAGGATTTGTAACCTTTTCAATAATTTTACATTGTATAAGTCTCACTAAACAACATAAACACAAACATTAAGAAAAAGTCTATGGATTTATTACGTACTTTCACGCTGTGATAAAATAAACTTTGGAAATAAACCTGCAACTAGTCTATAAATCAAAGTAGACGTAATAAGACAAGATTTTATCTGGTAAGTATTTGCTGGTAATCCGAGGGCATTTCTAATAAGGTAGGGTTTCAGTGGCTATCTATGAATTGATTTAACGATAAAGTTCCACCAGGTCTTGTACAGTGCGCTGAACACAAATAAAGAAGTTTTGCTGTCGCACAGTGGGCAATATAAAGCTCAATTACTTATTAACTGTGTATTACATTCATATTTTATTCACATTTAATAAGGAATTTAACTTAGTCATGTGACTTTCTCTTACGTTCACATCGTTTGAATACATGTTTAGAATTAAGAATTACATAACTACTATAGAAAAAATGGTGTTGTTTCGCTTCAACAATGTCAAGAAAATCTCAACAGGTGATTATTTTCAGGCAAAAAATATTGACATAGACATTTACGGTGATATGTTCTGTACTCTTAATCTTGTTTAATTTCATAACAATGTTAGGAAATTTCGTTTTGTGTTTCTTTTATAGAATTCTAACTTCATTTAATAACTCGATAATATAGTGACATTACATTCAATTCGTTTGGATTTATTTTAATTATACTGCTAATGTATCATGGTGTCAAGTCAATTATGGTTAATAAAACGAATACAATTTTGAATAAAGTATCTACTTTGTATTTCTTGTTTATATTGAGTTGCATAATTTTACAAATCACATGTTTTTTTTATTTCTCATTTGGTTAGTTTTCAAAGATCATTAGCCCAATGTGCATTAAATCCTCACTGGTCACTGGCGTCTATTACGATGCCGATAGCAACAGCTCAAACGGAACCATGCTTATTAAGTAAGACAACTTTATAACGAGTTCTATAAACTTAGCGATTGTGATCATTATGCGTATTGTATTGTACTACTAACTATTATCATAATAGTTACAGACGTATGATGTCATGTATTTATATCATTATTTACGAAGCATGAGTTCAATGACATTTCAGGTTAACAGTCACTCACAGTATATTTTTTAAGCACAAGAATTAAACTCAAATCGATTAATTAGATCGGACGAAGTTCGATCCCTCAAACCAAAATAGAAATTATACCTGGTGCCGAAAAAACTAAAAACTTCTGTTTTTAATTTTTATGTAATGGTAATTATTTTCTTTTAAATCTCTATTTTGGCCAGACCTTTAATATGAAATGACAAATTCACGAGCCATACACGTAGAACTCGGACGCAAACCAACATCGATATTCTAAGCCTACGTACTGAATAGCAAGTCTGTGGTAGAAGTTTATGACGTCAATAAACAGGATAGAGCTACCATGCTATCCATAAATTACCTTCCATCCGTAGAAAACAAGTACAGTAATACTTTGAACAAAATTACGAGAGGGCTGTTATTATCCAAATTAGACAATTACTCCTCGTATTTGTGGAGAATCTTGGAGAGAGAGATGGATGGAGAGATTGGAACGTCTGTTTGTAATATTGAAATAACCACTTTTTACTACATGATGAACATACATACGATACATACACCAAAATAACATTTTTTACAATTTTTGTATGTCTGTCTGTCTGTTTGTTCTGGCTAATCTCTGGAACGGTTGACCGATTTCGACGGGACTTTCACTGACAGATAGATAATGTCATAGGTTACCTACATTTTAAAATTATAAAAAATTCTACGCTACGAAGTCACAGGTGCAGCTAGTTATTAAATAAAATTACAATATCTATTAATCATATTTTTTTTAGTCAACATAATGATTAATCTCAAATACCTATATAATACATGAATAACAATAATACCTATATACACATATGAATAACATATATGAAGATCATAAAAGATTTCTGCTTTATTCTAAGCTATTTTAATATTTCAGAAACACTCTCACCCCAGATCTCAGGACCACACTGATGATGCGTGATGCTATCTTAAGTCTATCCAGGTCTGTATCCCTCTCGGATCATCAACTTACTAGGGTTTACGGTGGGTGGTGTGTAGATATAGAACCAAATAAAATCACACAGTGTACTGCACTAAAAATGGAGGGAGCTTTTATTAAAACATCCGGACCCTCCTAGTGTCTTCGCTCAAAAATTATCATTAAGTAGTGACTCTTATTTAGGTAGTGACTCCAAGGCACACACGGACGTCCTCACTTAGTCGCTGTGACGGGTAGAGGGGAAAACTCGAGCCACGTTAAAGGGACTCCTCTGCCAATCGAGATCTGAAGCTGGCTAAAGTTATAGCTAAACACAGGTTTAAGATTTTAGTCGTGAAAAGTGGCAATAAAAAAAAAGACTCCTAGACCGATCGACATTGATAATATAATTCAATGACAGTTAACTAAACGTTTCATGATGCAATAAAACGTAGATGGTCAGGTTCAATCATTTATCATTCCTTTCTCTTCTTTTTATCGAAAGAAATTGAGATGTTTTTAAACTTACAAAAAATACTCGTAGGTATACTTTTCTAAAGTAGATATGAATTGGTCAAGCGTAACACTGAATAATATTGAAAAGTTGATTATGTTCAATCATAAAAAAGTATTTACTATTCAAAAGACCGAATAGGTAAGTACACAACTTTCGCTAGTGTGTTTATTAAAATGTATATTTTCATATTTTATCACTACTAAGACAAAAAATAACAAAACAGTCTATGAATAAAAAGAGTAATGAATCGTAGAACATCCAAAAAACCTGTATAAGAAAGAGCTAACTTTGAAATCAAATCCTTTAAAGTACCTACGTGTTATTAAATCTAAACTAATTACTCTGCACAGGGTACCATTCTATCATCGTGTCAAATGATTACTAACGAAGTCCTTTATATTTTACAAAGTTATAATCACGTAATTTAAGACTGTTTTTTAGTATTGACAATAACATCTCAATCATACAATTATTTTTGATTTGTATTTGCTGTATGAGTTTTTACAGTTACACATTTACGATGTTTGTGGCTGTTCTAACAGTGCTGTATGACAAATGGTGCAAACGACGACCATGAATATTCGAGTAATTTGTAACTTATTATAGGGGAACTGTCAAGATAGTCACAGTTTATAGAATCACAATAGACAATATATTTTATATGATTATCTGGCAGAAGAGCCTTAGTGCAGGTGCGTGCACCGATGGACGACATAGTCGACCGTTGAACAGTACTCACCCACTTTAGCGAACTGGGCAACTGAAGTAAGTTACGAGCAATTATGTCAACGTATATAAACTGCAAATTATCCAACGTGTAGTTCAAATGCATTTAAAATGCTTAGACTCTTAAGTTAAATAAACTAAAATTGCCATATCAATATTTTATTCTTATTTTATTAGTATGTCAATACAATTGTTAATTTGTGAGTTAAATAAACAACTGAGAAAGAAAAGACAAGCTAAACTACTGAACAATGAACTATTACATACTACTTTAAAATATCATCTAATTGGCGCACGAAATGAAACTTTGTAGAAAAACGTTAAAAACAATCTCTATCATAGTTTGGTTGTTTAACACAATTTTGTATCTTAAAGGTAATCTCTGCTGGTGCTAGGAGATGAATTACAGATATCTTCAGTGGCTACTCACAAGTTCTATTACTATATATTATTAGAATTATTTTTACTTCTTAAAAATAGTTTGCTATTAAAATATATTTTCCTGGCTTTCTGGCTGGAAACGTACAAATTACCAGTTTGTTCTGTACTGCATTGTTATTATTTATTACACATTTTGATCTAGATGAAAATACAAACTAAGGTTTATATATTTTATTACATATTTTATTTTTATATTATGAAATACAAACTTCTTAATAAGAAAAATATATCTAATAACGGCAAAAGGACCCGTTAGAGGTAACATATTCAAAACTAGCTGTTACCCGCACTTTATGGTCACTGGACCGCTCCTAAGCATCTTAGCATGATGTTACATAGCCTGTGACTTTCCTCGGAGAAGGCTGTAGAAAAATGGTTTAGATTTTACTACTAGTTCCAAAGATTAACGTGTTTAAATAAACAGACGAAAAAACTTCAGTTGTAAAGTATACACTTATTAAAGTAGATACTTTAGACAAAACATGAAGAGAAAAAAAAAAATCCACTAGAAGACCCGTTCCTTAACGCAAATCCAAACGGACCGAGATAAACTCAAAGATGAGACTTTGCAAATCACTTCATAGTCAAGTTCAAACATGGTTTTGTTTTATAAATGCATTTCAGTTTTACTTACCACTGCTTAGATTATTACACTTGTTGCCTGTGCCACCACATCGACCTCTGCCACTACCACTGCACTAATTTTCTTGTAAATGATATCTATCCATAGAGAAATAATATCGGCACACTGATTATTTTTTAAAATCGTTCATATCACGCGCGCGCGTTTGAATTTCGAACTCGTCAGCGGTGTGTGCGTCAACGACCAGCCCACGACGCGCTCATCTATGAACTGAATGTTTTCTTTCAAATTCGAACTCCTTACTCCCCGCATCTTTATTCTTTGACCAAAGCTTGCAAGCTCGGGCACCTGTCCGGTGATCAGATTGAACTCGGGGGTAATTATAATAAAAAATACATCTCTCTAATAAAAATTTATTTTATTCCTTATACATGTATGACATAACAGCTTAGATATATTAATAATAATGTTATAATAATATACTCGTATGTGACTATGGAACACTACAAAATTGATGGAAATTACGGTTTCTAATTAAATTTTCAGAATATTTAACAAAGTTTACTACAAAAACCTAACATAAACGGCCAAAAGGTTTGTTCTATATATTGCTAATGCTTCGGTTAGTTTTATTTGTATAGTTTTTATGACATATTTGATAATTAATAATTACTCAGGTTACAACGATGCATATAATAAGAACGAAGAAAAACTTAACTTTATATTTAGAACCACTTTTAAAATAAATAAGTAAATAAAATCCTACAGCGTAAACATATTCGCCTGAAAACAAATAATGTGGTGATACATATTACTTTTCAGTCAAAAATTTGGTCTAAATTCGTTTTTTTTTAATAATTCAGTCATTCAATAAAAAGGTCACTAGTTATCACAAACAACTAAGTTATATAATAGGTACAGAGATTCTTAATATCTAAGAGGTTTTGTCGATTCTAATATATTATGTTGAATACTGTTTAATTTTGAGCCTGGACACGAATATAATTCGTAGATCCATACATTTCTTACTAAAATGGCAATGTTAGTAAATTGTGTCTTATTAAAATAAAAATATATTTAGTGCTGTTATTTTTGCAGCCAGTGACAATATAAAAAGATGTTTGAAACAGCTAATATACTTGAACTTTTTTTTCGCCATTTGTTTTATTAGTTTTAATATAATAATATAGTCTGATATGTTCCTTAAGAGAGCTGTTTACACGTAATACATAAGTACATTAACATATTTTACTTGATTAACAAAAGTACTAACTACATTTCTTTTTTATATTTTATTTTGTTATTATTTTATTTTTAACATTTTTATATATATTTTATTTGGTAAAAAAATCTGACTTCCAACGGACTTAAAATATATAGAACAAATATTTAACTACTCTCAAACAACTTATCGTAAACTCCGTTGAATCAATCGCCGTAATGACTCTGTTTGTACTGGGTCGTAATTTGATATTTGATTTGCATTCTATTTCGAATTGTTTGGAAATAAGAAACAAATGTGAACTGTAAACAAACCCAATTAATATCAGGGTTGTACAGGTTTTTGTTGTATTTGTAATATGAATGTCATCGATCTCTCTACAATTGATTAGTCTAGGAAAATTATTAACTGAAAAAAAAACGTCAATTGCTGTAGTTTCTTAAATTCATAAGGCAATTAATGTTTATTATAGAACCTTAGTGATATTATATAACTATAGAATAACTAATATGAAAATAAGAATAAATGAAGAGTTGTTTTTGAGAAGCTCGGCACACACAAAATTTTTTGCCTTTAGTCGACGATTCAATAACAACACTATGGTTTTGAAATATTAAGAATGCAGATGCAACAATGATCCATCTATAGACATTACGAATATGAGAATGAGATTGACCTTCATTTTACGAAAGCGTCAAAATGTATCAGAGTAGAAAAAAAATGGTATTTATGCGTTATCCGCGACACCGTACATTAACTATTGTCTACATATAGATTACTGCTCTCTCTATGATTGCTCGTCTACTTTGCAAAAAAAATTGAAAACACCAAGTAAAATGAATTATAATAAATATTATGTATAAATATATAATAAAGTTAAATTTTATGTGGTTTCTTACTTCATAAAACAAAAGATATGTCTATATTACGTTTAGAGTAAATTGTCTTAAACAATAGCGGTTTCGAAATATATGTATGAGTTGGTACTTAAGGTGAAAAAGGTAGATATATACAATAATGATATAAGGTACAATTAATTGATAATTATTTCGTAGGTGAACATCATAAAATAAAATAAAAACATACTGAATGTTCCTAGAGCTTAAAAAAAAGTAACAGATATCAATATTTACTGTCACAAACAGTCAATACCATTAAAAATTTTGTATTTAGATTATTAAAAGCATAAGTACACATTTTTCAAAGAGTAGTCAGTATCGTATCGATTCAGATTTAGATATAACCTAGATAAATTATGTCTAATAATAATTTACAATTAGCTCCAAGCAATGATGATATAAAGTAAAAAGAGGTCTAAAAAGTGTAATGGCACAAATAAACTAAACTAAATTAGCCTAGTTCATCTCAACGAATGACGTTTTTTTTTATTTTTCATTATTAAAACCTCTCTTTATTTGACATCATTGACAGAATTTTGACGTATACCTAAATGACACAAGCGGATGGTAGTAATCATTCCGTACACGTTGTTTCGGCATCTTCTTGGAACGCTGCGACCTCGCCCCGTTGTAATAGGTTTTCACTGATAAGAAGGCAAAACTCATTTACCTTAATCATGGATAGTAAGCTGTTCCCGAATATGCCCCTTTTTGTGTCAAAAGCGAAGCGAAAGCGGTCTTTTTTAGAATGCCTAAATAATCTGATATTTATTACACTAAGCTGGATAAGATTTGATTTAAAATTTGCAAGAGTCCATTGGTTTAGCCTTAAAGTCAATAAAATATAGTCTGTTAAGGTATAATTTTTGTCGTTAAATGTGTTAATGAAGGTTTTCAAATTATAAGTGGGCAGAAACAAACCGTAAAGTAACTGAATTGTAGTTAAAACAGAGGCCTAAGGTACACACGACAAAACGAAATATCTGGTCAATAATACCAAATATCTGTGATTTTAACAAACTATTGCAACACAAATTGTACTAACAACGCAAAATGCTTTTGTTATTTCATTTGTACGATTCTGTGTTATTAATTTTAATGTTTCTAGTAATAATCAGAATAATAACCAGATATTTTGTTTGTCGACTATACAAGGTACGTTTTCTAAGTGTTACATAAGAAGTTTAAAAGGTAATCTGAGTCATTTAATATGAGATAAATGAAGTCTATTATTTCTAAAATTAGTCACTGTACATTCATAAGTAGATGCATTTTGTCTGTTCTATTTGCCTGTTACTCAATTTTTCTTTCAGAAAAAAAATTGTTTGTCATTAATTTATTTAGACATCTAAAAAGACCCTTATAAATAAAGCAGAGTGTTTAATACAATTTCGTGCAATATGTGACCCATTTCTTTTTTAAATTATAACAATACTTCAACAAAACCACTTAGATTCAATATATTCAGTATATAGCTAATAAAATAATTACGTCTCTTCAATGTTCGGGTTTTCGGAGAAGAGTTGGTGGTCGTTGTATGTCCTGAGATATTTCTTGGTGTAGAGGTATAGCATCAGGCCCCACTTCATCATCATGAATGACCACACCAGGCGAATGATTATACTCGTACTTATCGGCATCACATCTAGGGACAAAAAGAATTTCGATTTTTAGTGGAAGTAAGAGCCGTCCAGAGGACAAACTACGCAGGATGGCAGCACAATCTGGCAGCAGTGGACTATTAGAGGTTATGACGATTATGATGATGCCAAAAAGGAGGTTGCTATATCCATTGTATCGTTTTTATTCTTGATTCCCAAGAAGTTTGTCAATTGTTGTACTATTCTCATACTTTTTACATTGCCTGTTTAGTTCCATTCAAATCCGCATAAAAGGAAATGAAGAACACTGTTTGTTATAATTCATCATGACGTCATCGCATTACAATCGGTAAGACTTTTTTAAATGTCATTAGATTTTTTAGTAAAGGATTTTCTAACAAGAGTTAGAATAAATTTCTGTAGTCAAATTTAAAATTCAATATTTTCATTTTTAATCTGCACATCTTTATTCGAATGTCAAATAAGACAACAGTTTTAATCGATTTAATTAATTGTATGATTGAGCCTTGAGATAAGATATCGGGCAAGCAAAAAAAATTAATTTTATAATAATAGCACAAATTAATCATACAATTCTTTGCTGAAACTGTACCTTTCAATATTTAAATATAATATTAATAGCCTTAGGTAATTTATATGCCTAGGTGGAGGAGTTATACTCCGGCAATCGGGGTAGTAAGGGAGAATCGCACAATCTTCTAAGAGGCGGGGAGTCTCCTAGCCGAATTTCCACAGTGGGACCTAGCGGCCAGAACACTTACGGCTCTGTATCAGTGGCGTAAGAAGGTGCGGGAGTTGGGTCAGAGTCCTGGAGTCTGGAGAAATCGAGAATCTGAAATCCCAACTGTGCCAGGTCCTCGCCTTATCGTGAGCAGAAAGGGAATATCGAGGTTCCCACGCAAGAGGGGTCATCTACGAGCCATAGATGGCCCTTGGTAGCAGGGATTTTCTTTCTAGGGTAGAACTGACTATTCTGAGCTGGTCTTCTAGATGACCTGCGATTCGAGCCCGGTATTAAATCGCATAAGTTGATTCGATGTTTGTTGCAAAATTGTACCTACTGAGTAACAATGTTTTCACTCCTTTAGACCTTCAAGAAGTATTTCAACTTTTTACTTAAATGATAGATGATCCTAACACTACTTTCGAGTGCTTCTAAAAACTAAATCAATGCAACAAATGTAGTAAAAAACGCAAATACTGAGAGTTTTAAGCAGCATGATTTGGACAAAATAAAGTCATTTGTAGTTTTTTAAAGGACATTTTAATGGCCTTATCATTTTATATTTATAAATAATATTGAGTACAAAAATGTAGGTAACGACTGCCAGATAACAATTTGATTAATTGGAAACAAGTCGACGTAAATATTAGATTTACTTATTATTGATTTAATTATCAGTGAAGGCCAAAAAGTATACGAGCAGTCTCGAAAATATTAGAATCATGCATTCTATATCAACATACATATATAAATATTAACAATAAATAATTAAACATACGACTAAAAAGTGGGGTACAAATAAAGTTAGTCTTCTTTTACCTAGAAAATCAGATAAGCAAATAGATACAATTATAAAATCTGGACTGCATAAAGCATTCGCTAACAGCTCCTTTAACTTCAGCGGACATAACGGAATAATAATTTGTGCCATTAGTCTGTGTGGTGATGAAGAATACGAAGTGTCACCACTCTTGTATTTATATGCCGTGAGTCTCTCAGAACCCACTAAGGGAGCACAACAAATAAACTCAACTCTACAAAAACACTCTACAATCATACATAATGGAATTTTTATTTTACCGCAATTGCAGAACAGAAATGTCCGAATCTGAATGCGTGATATTTAAAGATTAAGAAATGAGGATGACATAGAAGACAGACAAGAAATAACTAGTAACTTGGTTTTGTCTAAGACCGTGACTGTGATTGTCAAATGACTGCAGTTAGAACCGAAATGTTATACCCAAAGTAACAGAAAGTCTAGTCGTCAGTCCTCATTTTTGCAATGAGAGTTGTCGCTTTCTATCGATATTGCTTAGGTTCTTTCCTTATATCTATCATAAGCAAAGGGCACAATGCAAAAATACTCAGATAATTCGGCGATTGACTCCGGTGGCTACTTGCAGTGCATGCCAAGATCCTACCTCCCCTCTAATGTTTTATGTAGTAATTCAATATAACTTTAAATCATTTTTAATTAATCTGGCTCTAATTTATCTTTGGTAAAATAACACTTTCATTCACATAACGATATTATTATGTGACGATAACCTAAACAAACTCCCAGTCTCTGTAACTCTTTTTCTCTGATAGAAACTCAGAAATGTATAGGTACAAAAATGGTCAAGATGGGGGTCGCCAATTTTATTTTGAAAAGTGACAATATTAACTTGTATTGTGTAATGTCTGGAACTGAGTGCATTATCAGTAGTGTTGTGCAAAAACAAGTTTTTTGGTTCTTATTGATTCTTATTTACATGTAAGACTTGACACATTATAACAGGATTCCAAGACTACATTTTCTAAGAGCTTTACGAGTAAAATGTGACATGAGAACTCAATTCTCTCTGTGCTCTCAGGTCCGTAACCTGTAAACCCTTGAGTGCTGCAATTATCATCTTTGATTGACGCTGTTGTCAAATATATATATGGTGGCCACGAATTAGTTAACATTTGAAAAAATTGTATAAAAAGCATTTGATCTATTATAAAAATTGTTTATTTACAAGAAATTTAATTAGTTGGAATTTATTTTTTAAAAATTATATTATCTAAATGACCACCGTTTCGACGTTTGCACTCTTCTAAGCGAGTGCCAAAATTTTCAAATACTCATCGGCGAAGAAACCGTGAGATCGCCAACATCTTTTCGCTGATTTATTTAGTTGACATACCTAGTGTATTTGGTTTATTGATGTAGGCACAATTATTCAAATAACCCCATAAAAAGAAGTCTGTTGGGGATAGCTCTGGACTTTTTTGTTTCCATGGAACTTCGCCTCGTCTGGAGATCAGCTTTTCCGGAAACATGTCATTGATCACCGGCAGGAGCTCATTGGATATGTGACAAGTGGCTCCATCTTGTTGAAACCATGTGGTAAGATTGTAATCAGCAAATTCTAGTATTCAGTAAGCATCGGTCCCAAGAAGTTCCGAAACATTTTCACATTTTCGGCAAAATTTACTGTAACTGAAGGGTCACGTGGATCTTCGAAAAAGTAGGGCCCAATGATTCCTTTTGGTGAAATTGCAACCCATACAGTTACCTTCGGCGAATGATGTGACCTCTCGTGTTTAGCTTCGGGATTTTCACTGCTCCAATATCTGCAACTCTGCTTGTTTACATATACGTTAAGGTGAAAATGGTAAAAATCGCTCTAACATTGCTTCGGTATACGACTTGCTCAAATTTAAATCATTAGGTTTTAATCTTTGCACTATCTGGATCCTATATGGATTTAATTTCAAATGTAATTTCAAAATACGGCGTAATGATGTGCGGGATAACCCTAATTCAGCCGAACGTTTGCGCGTCCATAAATCCGATTCTCTCTTCTCTCCCTTCGGTGCAAGAAATTCGTAGGCCTCCAGTTTTCTGCACATTTAGCGTAATCTCGTCCCTTCGACTTTCTTTACCCATTTCTTTATTAAAGGAGCACTCGGACACTGATTAAGGTCGTGTAAATGCTATTGAACGTGAAATAAGCGTCTCACAGTTATAAGCGAATTGTTGTTTAAATAAAATTGTTTCACACAGTAAGCGCGCTGTGGTCCCGTGAAGCGATCTTTTGCGACAAAGTTGTCGAGAAACGACCCCGAGGTCAGAGCCCTTCCCATTAGTTCTTTATAATTTCATTACAGAAGCCTCTGAGGAGTCCTATCTCCAGTAGTGAATAACTTTCAGGTAAAATGATGATGACAATGATAATTTTATAATTGCCATTAAGAGATTTTATCAACTGTAGCATGATAAATTTAAATATAATTTTAAATACTCACCAGCTCTGTAATATATCTCTAGGAACAAGTAGAACAATGTCAAAGCAGTTCCAGATACAAATCCAATTATGCCAAAATCTCCAATGTATTGCAAAGCTTTTCTGGAGAAGTTGACATGCAATGACTCTTTAAAATAGTGGCAGTGGAGCATGAATGCTAGTGAGGCATGAATCCCTGAAACAAGAATTATTTGTGATTATTTGGCAAGTCATAGAGTAAAATTTGAGTTAGAAAAAGTTTTTTAGATTAGAGAGATTTAGTTATAATAGATATGTAAATCACAGAATTTTCCTTATCTGTAATTGAGTGTTTGATTTAGTTATATTGATAATCTCAGTACATTTGTACTAAATCAGATAAGAACTTCGTTAAATTACATTCAAGAAACAAAGTTAAAAAAAATCAATTACTTCTCATTTTTTACTGGCTTTTAATTAAAAATGAAAGTTTAAGTACTTGTCAATTTAACATTGAGTAACTTAAAAGATTACACTGTAATGTAAATTTATGATAATGATATTGCACAACTATGACAAATCGTTGTACTTATAGCTATCATTACTTTCTTGCACTGAATATAATGAAGAAACAAATAAAAGATAATTTGTACACAATTCCTTGTAAGTACTTGAGATAACTTCCACTTTAGATATCTAAAGTCAAATCATATGAGAATAATTGAATACTGTAAAGGAAAAACAATGTCTTAGTCTACAAATTCACTAAGATGTTTTGAAATTGGTTGATTTTTTGTTTTAATTTTTTTTAAGTTTATTAGTAGGTATTTGTTAAAAAATATGTGTATTATACCTAGGAAGTTATTATTATATTATTGTAATAATGGACACATCTTACATTTATTACGGCAACTAAACTGCTGATAAATACACTTCTATATTTCTAAATACATACATATTATAGAAAAGTTACACCGAGATACAGAACAAATGATTGTGATCATCAAACAATGCTTGCCCTGGGTGGAAATTGAATCCACATCCTCTGACTTAATAGTCAGAGTCATTAATTGTTAGACCAATAACTCAGTCATAGGATAATAACAAACGCGTCGTGCCTATAAGATGATAGTAAGTTCGAGTTAGCTAAAATATTTTCTGCTCAAATCTTAATTCTATGAACTATACTTGATTATAGATTCATTGTTTTCCCTTCTAAAGAAATAATACAATGTTTCAAGTACAGCATGTGCAATCATTCGTAACTCACTTGACTTACCAGATAATAGAGCCCACATTCCGGCTTCAATGTTTGCGTAAACAATGCAGAAACAAATAAATGCAGACAATCCTAGCACTGCTCCAATCGCACTTAAAGCCATATGAACCTTAATACGTAACATCTTGACTATAATGTACTTCCACGAAAATAATATATGGCTACTTGCTGTTTCAATCCAAAGCAATATCGCAATTAATATTTCTCAGCACAGCTGGTTATTGAACTGTCAGTCAGACAAACAAAACTGAACAAAACAAAATATTTTTAGTAGTGACGTTACTATTTGTTAGTCACATGTCATATCTAAAAAATCAATCGTTGAAAATTTTCTCAATTAGTCTTTGTTTTATATATAAGGAAACATCATTAAAAAAATATATTGAAAAAAATTTAAACACTTACATAATAATTAACATTCTAAAGTTTAAAACACGTCAAATAAGCACAACTACTGAAATATCGACTTTGCTAATATGTTTCCTTTATGAGTGACATACTTTGCGGGCAACACTTCAACAATTAAAAAAAATGATGCTGTCAAAATAGCAATAACATAAACACTAATCTATCAATTAAAATATAATATATAATTTATAATAATGGAGTAAAAAATACTCATGGAAAGTAGTATTTTTGCTATCGTATCTCTTTGTAATTTGCGACAAAGTACTCAATTTTTTAGACAAAGCCTAGATATGAGTCGCGTCAGTCAGGCTCAAATGAAGAAATTATTAGATTTACTATGTGAAGATGGCATTTTAGTTAATGGCAAGGTAGCGTATACTAACACGAATAAACAAAACTTTTGGAAACGCGTAGCAATGGAGTTGAACGCAGTGGAAGGCGGAGTATACAAAAATACTTGGAAATGGTGTAAAGTAAGTTTAACATTTGAAATCTTTACTATTATAAGCCAGCTCGTTGGTCTAGCAGTTCGATTCCGGGGTCAGGTCAGAATGTGTTTTTGATTTGTTCAATAACAGCTGGTGTTTGGAACTTGATCTTTACCCCCATGCCTTGGAGAGTATGTAACGCTGTCAGTCCTGCGCCTGATCTGCCCTCGATCGTGTAGGAAACCATCCTATTGGATTGTGAGAATAAGGGGACTTCTGAAAAATGTGTTCAAGTGTCCCTAATTATATATATATATGCAGATTAAACCCTTACAGTACAATTAATTTTGTCCTCTTTATACAATTATTTATTTTGGGTTGAAATTGAAGCCATAATCTCTGGCTAAATAATCAGAATCACTAATCATTACACTAACAGACCTAATAATACCAATCTTTAAGTTGGCTAATAACTTGCAACATTTACTGAAGTTTATTAGGGTAATTTTGACGTTTTAGTGAAAGATATATATAAACCACCCACTATAAACCACCTTCCTTAAGATTTAAAAACATAATATGCTTTAAAAGGTGAGATTATAGAAACTATATTATGCTTAAACAATTTCATAATATACTAAACTCTTTGTTGTCATTCAACTTTCAACTGTGTAAAATTAAAATGAATGTTGCATTACAGATGTGGGCTGATTGGAAGAATAAAACCAAAAAGAAAGCCAACATAATACTGAGAAGAAGGAACTACAGCTTAGAGCAGCCTTCACCAACATTATCTGCTTTGGAAAGAAGACTACTTACCCTTATAAACTACCCTTTGGAAGATAAAACAGATGCTATAAGATTGGAAATGGTAAAATAATTCTAATATTTTTTTTTTTATTCTACTTAACTTATTGGTCTGTTTACACCAAGAATAGATCTCAGGGAAAGAAACAGGAGTGTGCTATGGCATGCTGGGGAAGAGCACAGTATTCAATTTTAAATATATAAAAATAAAAAGGGTAATTTATAAAAGTTAAAAAGGGTAATTTATAAACATTAAAACGGGTAACTTATAAAAAAATTAAAAAGGGTGTAATTATTTTTTTTTTTTAATAATATGGAATGTATTGCACACATTATCATATTTCACATATTTTCTTGTCCTTCTACCCTCTGTAGTCTCAATCATACACACCTTATTTATAATAGCTGCCAGCGCTTATAAAGTGTTTAATTGATTTCCAGGTTGCTAAGATGGAGCCCACTGAGAAAGGTGATGACTTCAACATGGAATTTTTAAATGAAGACTATATTGATTTACATACCAAAGAAAAGTCTTCATCAGAAGATGATGTCAAAAATTCCAACTGCTTTGATAAGAATGAAAGTAGATTTTGTGATGTAAATGCAATTGCACAAGGTATTTCACCATAATCCTGTTTTCACATTACATGAGGAGTATCATTAAAACATTTATTTAATACATAGAAAGGCTATATGAAATTCATACATTTTCATCCAGTGTAATTATTGCGGAATCATGAAGGACTAAAAAAGGATCAATAAATTAGGTTTCAATTCAAATTAATTCATGATTTTTTCTCTCTGTTCTAGACACAAGTGATAAATTTCTCATAAATTATAGTGAATGTTTTATCTATCTATTTTCTTATTTTTTTCCCCAAACTAAGGATGAGAAATTAAATGATGGTCTCTAAACAAATATATAGTCGAAAAATATATTTTGTGTCTTTTCTTCTGTTTCAGATGATGCCTTTGAAGGCCTAGGGGAATCATCAGATCTAGACCATAAAGTTAAATTAAAAAGAAAATCTTTCAAGAAGAAAAAGCTTTCTTTAGAAGAATTTAAAATTAGGACAACATTAAACTTAGAAAAGGACAAAGTGCAACAAAAAAATGAAGAGCTAAGAATTAAAGTTGAAAGGAGAAGAGTTGCGATTGAAAGAGATAGAAATGAATAAAATCAACTATTTAACTAATATTGAAGAGGAGAAACTTAAATGTTTTAAAGATATATCTTCATCCCTGCGAGAGTAAGTGTGACACAATGTTATTTGAGTAACATTTTTAGTTTTACTGTGTGGATTGCGTCGTGGTTTTACGCGGTCGTCACGCCGTTGTTTACTGAGCTGAATGTTGAGCACAAATTATTCTGAATTTGGGTGCTCTTTGTGTCCATGTCTTGTGTTTGTGAAAATCCCCAGCGACACAATATATTGACGGATGTTGTCAAAAAAAGAAAAGTTACAGAAACATGTTTAAAATATTTATGGAAGAGGAGGATACGCACGCGTTGTCCGCATGCGTATCCTCCTCTTCTTTTGTTCAACTAGATAAAATGGTAATAGAGTGCATTTGATTTACACAAAACAAATTGAAGTTGATAACAAAATAGAAACGGCGTATTCAATGGTAAAAACGAAGGAGTGTATAATTATTTATTGAATTGCAAGTAAACAAAGAGAAATCACTCTATTTTGACGTCACGCGCTCTGATTGACATTCGAAATTCTATGGCTAATTGCCATATTTTGTGATTTTGTTTTATCAATAAAATAATAATCTTACTTTTAATTGTAAAACGAATCAGTGTTTTATAATCAACTATTTAGGTTTATTATACACACAAATTATTTCAATGAAATTTACTTGCTGTCATCATGCCTATTCTCCATCCGCTTACTATTAATTAATTTTTTACGTACTGGGCTATTAATAGATACAATCAAACTTTCATTGTTTGTGACAGTAAAAAAATATAACCGTCCACGTACTACTTGTACGAAAACTGCAGCGACAGCAAAATATATTAACGCTCCCTCACCCGCAAATTGTCATGCATTTTTATAGGAAAATCTGGTTAGGGTGTCTCCTCCTTGTATTTACTCTGTGGGGCGAGGCAACCTTCTGCACATAGAGGCCAGTCGATTGGAATACCACGGCATCACGTAAACCGATCTGAAGTAATTCTTACGTTTCTATTCACCGAGTGAAATTAGCGGAATCCAAATCCGGGGCACCATAAAAGCGGCAACCTATCTCTTGAGTTGCATGTGTCTATGGATAAAGGATCTCACTTGTATTCAACTGACTCGCCTGATCATTTACCCCTTTCCATAATAAAAAAGAATATTTGATTATTTTCTCGTTCTGAATCTAAGAAATGCTGTTATAGAGAATGTTTGAATGTGTCTTGCACATGTCTTTACGATAATCGTTATAGCGAATGCTTGAATGTGTTGTATATTTGTTTTATATGTCTTAATGTAAACAGAATATTGACGATTATAGACATAGGTCAGCATCTAACCTGATGGAGTAAATATTAAATTTGGCAAATTATTAATGTCATATTTTTGTATTTCAGGTTCTTAGAGCGAAGTAGAAGTGGCAACTTGAGATTTCACAATACACTTTAACACATGCATGCACGAGGACTGTTAAATTTGATAAAAAACTATTAAAGAAAAGAAACAAATTTTATTTGCTTTTTTCTCATTAAACAATAAGAATGTAACACAGAATGACCACATTATATTGCCTTAACAATATTAGTAATATAAGAAAACATGTCAATATAATATTCAAAGTGCTTCAATTGAAATAGTGTATTAATTTTTGTGATATTTTTGTAAACACCTTGTGAAGACATTCTGCATTAAATCCTACAGATGCAAACCCCCATTAAACTTACAATTACACATAATAACAAACATTGCTAAAGATTTGAGAAACATCAGAACATATTTTTAAACATTTCACAAATCAACAGATTACTAATAATTCAGTGCTTTATTTCAAAAAAAAAATAAAAAAAAATGTTTTATGAACGAAAGAACATATTTATACATAAATTGAACATCATCAGGGTCGAACGACCCATTCACTAAATGTCTACCGTGCTCAAAATGTCTTAATTCGTGAATTTCACTCGTTTGAAGTCAGTCCAAAGGTTCCAGTAAATTTGAAAAATATTGGAATCATTTTAGCTACCGGTTTGAACTTACATAAGATAAAAATACATTCAAATAAACAAGAAAAACACATATTTAAGTAAATCCATACTAATATTATAAAGTTGAAAGTAACTCTGTCTGTAGCACTGATTTCAATGAAATTTGGTACTGAGATACTTTGCTTCTTGAGGAAGTACTTGAGCTTCTCATTACTATGGTAACAGATATGCACGCGGGCGGAACCACAGTAAGTTAAAATTGTCAGCATTGATCGTGGCAATGCTGTGTGAGTGGCGAATAATGGGTAGCCGCAGTCTCCTCCTGTGAGGATATTATGGTTAAGGAGTCCGCAGAGAGATAGTTTTTTTTTCGTAGAGCATTCTTGAAAGGGCCGATCCGACGAAAAGGACCGTCAAACTTAAAATCTGACTGGCTATTAGCATGGCGACGTGTTGCCATGACATTCGAAGTCACGTTATGTGATAGTAATTATTACATATAATACGGTATGGCGGCGCGTCGCCATGCGCAAGCAATTCTGTGGCACACAGTTTCACTATCAAAGTGTTTTTATAATATAAAAAAAACTTAACACTTTTCTCATGAAGAATTAAAATATAAAATAAGCTTTTATAAAAATCACATAACGAAAAAATAGACAACAAAGTTAAAATCCCAATATATATATATCAACGAGTAACTTGTGAAAAATTCACATTTTCAATAGTTTCAAATAATTTGGCCTTAATTTACTTAATGTGATAGCGTCTAATTCCGATACCCTGTGTATTCTTAGATGGCTCTTCATATTACCCCTTTGAGCGTATCCTCGTCCACAAATGGGGCATTTAAAAGGTGTTTCTCCAGTGTGCAGTCTCATATGCTCCTTAAGATAATCTTCATGGTAGAAACCGCTACCACAAACGTTGCATTGGGCGGGCCTCTGACCTGTAATTCGATAAAAGTATTGCAAGTACTTCACTTAGCAGAATTTCTGTTAAGAAGGCATACAGATACAGGTAGGTAATGGGTAATTTACGCAGCATCCTAATTGCAGTTTTCGTTAGCAACAGTCTTGAATAGTCCACTGCTGGACATAAGCCTGTCTTTAGAAAGGTTTTACCTACTATGCCGAAACAAGTCGGTAAAGGGGATTGCAGATGAGACTATAACCATGAATATATGGGTGGGCCAATTCGTTAACATTTGAATCTAACATCCCGCGCAAACATCTTACGGCTGTTCTTGGGACCGATGCTACCGGAATTTGCTGGATACAATCGTAACACATGGTTTCAACAAGATGGAGCCACTTTTCATACATCCAATGAGTCCCTGCCGGTGGTCAAAGATATGTTTCCGGAAAAGCTGATTTCCAGACGAGGCGACATACCAACATTTAGAAGTCCAGATCTATTCTCAGCAGACTTCTTTTTATGGGGCTATTTGAAGAATCATGCCTATACCACTAAACCAAATACACTACGTCAACTAAAAGAAAAAAGTAGCGAAGAGATGTCGATGATCTCGCGGTCTCTTTGCCGACGAGTATTTGAACATTTTAGTGCTCGTGTAAACGTCGAAAGGGTGGTCAGTTAGGCGATGTAATTTTTACAAAATTATTTCTAACTAATTAGCTTTAGCTGTCTTGTAAATAAACAATTTTTATAATATATCAAATGGTAGCTTTGTATGATTTTTTTAAATGTTAACTAATTCATGGTCCACCCTATAGATAGAATTTTTGAGCCTAGTTGGTTCAAGCCAAAGTCGCTTTTATGAAAAGTATAGTCAAAGTCCTTCGTGTCCTGATCAATCGTGGAAAAAATGTGTTTGCGATTTTCTAATGCCTCAACTGCACTTTAAAAGCAGCCATCATCATCCTTTAATACTACATTCTTAGTCATAGGACCCTCCTTACAAAGAGGTGTTTTAGAATACTGTACCACATTAGCCCGACATGTTCGCATAGTGTTTGTGTCAGGTTTTTTTTCCCTGCAGTGCTATTGTCCTGTTTAGTATGCTCCAAACTGTCATTCGACAATAAGGGAATCAGTATTAGACTCAGAATATTAAAAGATATCAGTATTAATTGTGTATTAACAGAAAGTGTCCCCTATGAATCAGGAATATTTATTAATAATGCTATAGATCAAAGAGTGTAAAGAGTAGAATGATATACATACCTGTATGAACAGACCTCTCATGGATCAAAATAGATTTCTGACACTTATATGACTTATCGCAAAATTTACATGAATACATCTTCTTAGGCTTCAAATGTTTATTATGTACGTTCCTAAAATGGCTTGTGAGCTCTCCTTTATAAGCAAAACCTTGTCCACATGTGGAACAGATAAAATCTTTAGACGATTCATGTTTTCTTTTCATATGCCTTTTTAAATAGTAATCAGATACACAAACTCTGGGACACTTCGGACATTGCACTGGGTTCTTGAAATGCACTTTTTTCTTGTGGAGATTGAGTTTATCTTGAGCTTTAAAAACATCGCCACAGAGGTCGCATAACTTCTGTTCCGGTTTCTTGTTTGCAGTCGGCACTTTTACTTTTGTCTGTGGTCTTGGTCTAGGTTCCTTGTTTTTAGATGTTTTTTTCAATGTAGTCTGTCCAATGCTCATACTAGCACTGTAATAAAAAAGTTATATAAGTTGTTTGTTTAAATATTAATAGTAACTTATTTAAAAGGAACATGTAGGCTAAAACAACAACCTTGCAACTGACTACGGATAAGCATCCACTACCAACCAACTTTTAACACAATTATTTAAGAGATATGTTTCTAAAAACACGCAACAAAGCAGTTAGCTTAAAAAATCAAAGCAATCACTTAATTAAATGACTCTAAAAATGCCAGTTGCTTAGTAGATGAGTCTACAATTCTACCAAGTGATATTTATAAAATAATTGCATATTCTTGAAAAAAAAAATTTCAACATTGATCAAAATCATCGAAATTGACCTTTTCTACGAGTATTTTAACTCTTTCTGGTAGAGGGTGGGCCAAGAATTTTTTAACATTTTAATCCAATATCCCGCGCAAATAAATGCCGCGCGGGTGCGGGGAGGGGTCTGATCACTAGCTCGTTTCTCTGAAATTTTGTCGTAATCGATCGCTTTACAGGGCTGCAGCGCGCTTACTGTGTGAAACAATTTTATTTAAACAATAATTGGCTTAATACTGTAAGACCCTTATTTCACGTTGAATACGATTTACACGACTTAAATCAGTGTCCGAGTGTCTCTTTAATGAAGCAATGGGTGCAGAAGTTTGAAGAGATGGGATCTACGCTAAATGTGAAGCAAACTGGAGGCCCGCAGACTTCTCGGGCCGAAGAGAACGTGCAGCAAGTTTCTGCTTCTGTTCGACGCATTGTTAGAACGATTTAGTAATTTTGAGAACATCTTCTTTTCTGGCAAAGCCCATTTTCACCTCAACGGAAATGTAAGCAAACAGAATTGCAGGTATAGAAGCCACTTCATTCTTCTAAGGTAAGTATGGTCTGCAATTTCAGCAAAAGGAATCATTGGACCCTACTTTTTCGAAGATTCTTGAGACCGATGCTACTGGAATTTGCTGGCTATCATCGTAACACATGGTTTCAACAAAATGGAGCCACTTGTCATACATCCAACGAGTCTGTGCAAGTGGTCAAAGACATGTTTCCGGAAAAGCTGATTTCCACGTGAGGCGACATTCCATGGCCACCCGGAAGTCCAGATCTATCCCAGCATACTTCCTTTTATGGGGTTAGTTGAAGAATCGTGTCTACATCAATAAACCAAATACACTACGTCAATTAAAAGAAAAAATCAACGAAGAGATGTTGGCGATCTCGCGGTCTCTTTGCCGACGAGTATTCGAAAATTTCAGTGCTCGCTTAGAAGGGTGTTAACGTCAAAACGGTGGTCATTTAGACGATATAATTTTTAAAAAATAAAATCCAACTAATAAGCTTTCTTTTAAATAAACAATTTTTTTATTAGATCAAAAAGTTTTCTTTGTACGATTTTTTCAAATGTTAACTAATTCGTGGCCCATCTGTATTTCATTGCTCTATTCGTAAAAAAATGTTTAATAGTCCGATTGCATTTGGTACAAAATCTACTATTAGACTTTATAAAAAATACCTGCGGTTTCCGATAAATGACGCTATATTGGATAACGTACCTAGTTCGTAAACTCGTTATCGATAAATATTTTAATATACTTCGAATTTTAAACATGATAATAATGCATTATTTACCGCGATAACCGACATGCACGCAGGCGGAGCCGTGGGCAGACGCTAGTTTATAATAAATGAAGAAAATGCAGTCCCCATCTGAATGTTTAAGACAACCACACTTTCATTCAGTTTGCGTAGAGCTTCGTAGCTCCGTGATAAACGTAAGCGATAACATTAAGGGTAGGTTACGAATGTCCCCCGAGTGCGGGGGGTAGCAGGTGCGTTGCATCGTCTGTTGCCCAATCTCGGGGGACCACGGGAAGAAGTTCGCCGCCTCTATATGGGGGTTATTAGATCCATGGTCCTCTATGGGGCGCCCGTTTGGTTTAGTGACCTGGCGGGTGCCTCCCGCTGCCGGGCTCTACTCAGGAGCCTGCAGCCGTTGATGGCCATACGGATCGTGCGGGGCTACCGCACAATCTCCTATGAGGCGGCGACGATCCTGGCACGATCTCCGCCCTTCGATATTCTGGCCGACATGGACGCGATGGCTTATGACCAAATTCGTCGTTCTGTCGGTCGGAACGCTGAAGAGGCCGCGCCAGATCATGAGCCCGGAATGCTACGGCAGAACGCGCATAAGCAAGCTCTGATGGCTTGGCAGGCACGGCTCAAAACTGAGGGCTGTGCTAGCCAACGCGCCGTCGGAGCCGTTCTGCCGAACTTCGAAGCGTGGATAGAGAGGACTGACTGTGTCACCTATCGATTGACTCAGATACTTACCGGGCACGGCTGCTTTGGTGAGTGTCTGAATCGAAAAGGACGGGAGGCTACGGCACAATGCCACCACTGCGAGTCCGAACGGGACTCCGCCCAGCACACGCTGGAGGACTGCCCAGCTTGGGAGTCTGAGCGTCGAGTCCTGGTCGCACAGATCGGACGAAACCTTACGCCGTCAGCACTGATCACGGCAATGCTGGCGACTCGTGAGGGATGGGAAGCCGCGGTCTCCTTCTGTGAGCATGTTATGCGCCGGAAGGAGACCGCAGAGCGAGATCGGGAAAGGGCCGATCACGCTCGAAGGAGGCGGCGAAGGGGACGCGGCAGAGGTCGCTAGTTCCCTAATCGCCGCCTAAGGGTCGCTGCGGTCATATCTTGGGGCGATGTGACTGCTGCAAGCGACCCGAGACAGGTGACACTCCGGTGCGGCCGGGGAGTGTCGTCTGGGGCGGGGCGCTGTTCTGCCTCTTACTGTGCAGGGCGGAGAAAGGTGCGATAGCGTCCTGCCCTTGGGGCATGAGGTGCCCGGGATGTACCTCACTTATGAGGTACGGCAGGGAGGACTCTAGAAGCCGCTAATGCGTTCCTGGAGTTCCTCCCGACTGCCGAGGTAGGCCGCCGCGGGGTTTAGTGGGTATACCGGTTTTCCGGGAGTCACACACGCCCTTCGTCCCTCCGGAGGGTATGGTGCGAAAAGCATACCCCGCGTAAAAAAAAAAAAAAAAAGTTTACGAATGTCGGCAGTTACTACTGCTCATTAGTATTTTTTGAAAAAGTGGACATACTAGTTATCTGAGTTTTATGTTGTATTTTTTACCAATTAGTATTAAACATAAATGTTAGTATATGTTAAAATCATAACGTATTTTAAGTAGATATGAGAAAAGTTGAGTGACAAACAAAAAAAATTAGCAAATCAAATTTCGTAATTTAAAAACATCTAGAAGTTCTGTTATAGATGTACATTTATTATGTAAAATATTTATCAAAACAGATTGTTTTTGTGTTGATCTATGACTTTACAGTCTAGGTAAGAGACAAATTTACATGAATTTAAAAGAAATTTATGAAATTAAAGATACTTTGACTTTAACTAAATAGCTGTATTTATTTAATATGCAAACCGTTTTTAAAATAAAATAACATCTATGAAACCCAGAATTTCCATTTCACACAGAGTATTGACTTGATTATGTTTTAAGTTTCCCTATAAAAAGTATAGAAACATAGTACCCAAAAAGTATTTACTTGGACCATACCCTTTGTTGGTTAAGAGTCAGTACACTGGCTAACAAGCTTCACAATGTTTTCTGTGACATTCACAAGCATCCATTCGTAACATTCATAACATAGCAATCATAGTATAGCATTCGCAACATTCATAAGATGTAGAGTTGATGAGTATCTAACTTATAGGAAAACCTAAAGCAGATTAATTAGTTTCTAGAGTAAGTATAGCCATATATCTGTTTACATGTAAAATATTGTTGTGGGTATTCCTACGAGTGTGTGATCATGAATTCTCATGTTTTGGACTAGTCTTAAATGTTAATTGCAAACAAAAGTACAAGTATGCGTCTCATGTTATTTTTATTTCTATATAAGTTTGGTCATCATAATTTAATTGCTATTGCCACATACATACATTTTACAAGACAGACCTGTTGGTGTAGTAGATGTTGTCCAAGATAGAGGATGTGGGTTAAATGCCCATCAGAGTCAAATAATGCATGATTAGCATGGTGATTTTTATTCTATGTCTAGACATAATTTATTTTTAATATGTAAGTATTAAGAAATATTTAAGTATGTTTATGAACAGTCTGGCCATTGAACAGGTTCCGCCTAGTTTAAAATCAGACTTGTGAGAAACATGTGTGATATTATTATTTTCACATCAATCTCAACTTCTTTGACATCCAATAATATGGGTGTTAAAGAAGTTTTTTTATTCAACATATAATTAAAGATACACATTAAACAGCCAAAAAAAAATATTACCACCATTTTTCTCCATTCCACAGAAAGTTACCTTCTAGTATAGAAGAAGCTATTTTATTAGTCCGAAGTCCACTTTGTGTTGTGGCCCTTTTAGATTTTGTTTCTTTTTTTAATGGTTCTCTTTTTACTTGTTTTAGTATTATTAAAGGTTTTACATCATCTAAGTCATCAAAGTGATCAGTAGATTCCAGTTTTACTTCTTTTCCTTCTAATTCTATTTCATTTTCACTTTCTTCGTCATATTTAGTTTCTTTTTTAACAATTCTAAGGCCATTTTCTATAATTTTATTAGATTCTCTATATTTATTTACAAAATTGCATAATGTTTCTAATGTAGTATTGCAAACTGTACAAATATAACGTGGAAATCCACTTACGTCTTCAATCTGAAAAAAAATAAATGATAAGTTATGGAATATGTCAATTAACTTTTCTACACGTACATACTTCTTTACAAATGTCTATTACATTTTCACTTTGTAAACACATAGATAACTTTTTATATACGCTTTCGTCTGCCTCAGCTTTATCAAATATTGGATGTGTAGCCCCATCCTGAAGACATATTCGACATAAACTTGAATTTATATTATCCATGACATTGCTGATAGTATATGAATAAAATTAATAAGTCGGCTAAAGAGTTATTCTTATTAATTATTACTAAAGATAAGTTTCTTAAGCAGTTCAAGTTATGTGAAGTATGTTTTTATTTTAGGGCTTAAACTCCCAACTTTATCACAACCAAAATAAAGCAATGACATTTTCAAATGTCAAACATTGTTGTTGAAATGTTTTTTGTCATTTGTTTTGACATCTTTAATTTTATCGATTATATTTGTAAAGCAACTGAAGTGACGATAGCTAAAAGATTTTTTTTATTATAATTAAAAAAAACATCAAATATAATTACAATTTTACATGACTATTGTATATGTACTCATTATGTATATATTTTCATCACTGGTTTTTGGTCTTTCTTGAAGAAAGTTATCATTTTCCTACGGCACGTTTCACTTCAAAATAGTAAAAATCTTCTTTACACTGACATTATAATCAATTTATTAATTTAGTTTTGCAATTACCTATTTACTTGAAGATGTCCAAGTGCCAATTAAATTAATTTTTACTAATCGACTATGATATTAATTTTCAGTTTTCACAGGGTTCGTGATCACAAGACCAATCATAGACAACATTTTACCACTTGTCTTCTGTCATCAGGTGATTTGGGTTTGGGAGTGCAAAAGTCCTAAAAAAAGGATAAAACGCTAGTATTTGCCTAAATCAATATGTCTGGAAAAGATAGATTAGCTATTTTCCCTTCTCGGGGGTAAGTTTTACCATTAGCAATGTTATCTAATTATTTATAAATGTGGAAGTTTTGCGTAGAATTGTATGATGTATAACATATAATTTGTCCTGGTTCTAGTGCTCAGATGTTGATAAAGGGTCGTCTGGCTGGAGCAGTTAAGGGCCATGGTCTCCTAAAGAAGAAAGCTGATGCCCTCCAAGTGAGATTCCGTATGATCCTGAGCAAAATTATTGAGGTAAGTGTTCAGCATCTCCTTATGAACATCTTAAAAATTATAAAAAAAATAATAATTTGAACCTGCTTTTTAAAAAACTATCAAAAGTGTATTATAATATGTAGCACAGTAAAAACTTGCTATGAATAATTTTTAAAAGGCCAGGGTTAAGTAAATTTAAGTTGATTGTTATCTATATTTTATACCATATATTTATAGACTAAGACTCTTATGGGTGAAGTGATGAAAGAGGCTGCGTTTTCACTGGCAGAGGCTAAGTTTGCTACTGGTGATTTCAATCAAGTGGTACTGCAGAACGTCACTAAGGCCCAAATCAAGATTCGTTCTAAGAAAGACAATGTTGCTGGTATGTAAATTTTACATATTTCATTAAGTTATATTTATCTGCTTCATATGATATAATTTTTTATCTTATGGCAAATCTGATAAGGTATTTAATAAATGGTTATTTTGTTAAGTATTTAGTTCTATCTTTTTAAGTCTCTAATTTTTCTACTTAATTTTAAAAGATTAATTTTTTAAAGCCAATAAGAAAGGCTATGGCCTACTTAGAAAATCAAAATGGCAAAAAATTAGTCCTGTTCTAGTCTTAAAAACCTTTTCTATATGATTTAAAATTATTTTGTAATTAATCTTCGATGTAAAAGAATGAAATTCAATTTTAAATCTTTGATGAAATTAAAATTAAATGATATAAGAATGACTTGAATAGCTTGTACTTTAAATAAGAAATGAATTCTTTTGCTTAACAATTGTCTTTTTGAAACATTTTTTAAAGTGCTTGTGTTTTCACCTCCCTATGATCCTAGGTTCTTGAAGTAGGGTGTCAAAAAGCATATCACTAGGCCACCACACTGCTTTGTCTGCATTTGCAATGAGGATGGTGCCTACCACTTTTGAATTCTACTCATGCTTTTGCTTTGGCAAGCTATATTTAAAAGGAATGAAAAATACTATAGTAATATACAGTTGACTTTGTGTGTATACATTATAAACTTGGTTCTATATCTTCATTATAGGTGTGACACTCCCAATCTTCGAGTCTTACCAAGATGGTACCGACACATATGAATTAGCTGGTCTGGCCCGTGGTGGTCAACAACTTGCCAAGCTGAAGAAGAACTTCCAGAGTGCTGTCAAACTGCTCGTAGAGTTAGCTTCTCTGCAGACATCATTCGTGACCTTGGATGAGGTCATTAAGATCACCAACAGACGTGTTAATGCTATTGAGCATGGTATGTTTTTGTTTGTGTATATACTTTAAACTCCATGATTTTAATTATGTGAGATATTAGATTTTATTTTGATGCAGGCACTAGTGTATAAATATTATTATTGAAATGTAATAATGGTAAAATTTATCTGACATTTTATGCCTTTGTTGGCAAAGGCAATCATTGTGTTTCTATCAGTGAAAAATTGTAAATGACTGATGTCTACTCATTGTAGTTTCGCTATTTTTTTAGTGTTCGACCGAAACTGGTTTTTCGGCCAAAACCGAAGTCGAACTTTCGGCTCTCAGTTTCGGTCGAAACGGAAACCAAAACGGAAACTTACTCAAATATCAAGTCTTTTATATACTGAATTTTAGTGTATTTTTAACATATTTATTTGCATATACATATATAGACAGTTAAATAGTGTTAAATTAAATAAAAAATTAAAGACTAAAGTACATAGAAATATAATTTTTAATTTTTATTTAAATGTCATGAATATATAGACAAAATAAATATGTTATATTAAATTATAAAAGGTTTACCAGATTTATAATATGAATTTAAATAATAAATAACATGGTTCAATATAAATCGATTAAAAAAAACTTCGGGGTAAAAAGACAGAAACGCGAATTTAAGCCTAAATAATTGCAATAAAATCGTTCCAAACCAGAACACTATTGTTTACATGAGTCGCATAAATCACGACGGCGGCATCGTAATGACCACATCAAATCGACACCGACGCGACGACTCGACGAACTCTACATTTTACTACTAATCGGAATCACTCGCTTTTTAAAATGAATTAAATAGATATTTTTATTAATTTGAAAATGCTCGATTAGCTTTGGACTCGACAGTATGTATCATTTTTTGTTCTTGTAGGACATGCAAGATCTAGTCCATACTTCATTATGTTTATAAAGCTACTAATAATGCGTTCTGATAGCGTTACCTGTAAATTAATTCTCGTATATCATCGTTAATTAAAGTCCGTTTAAGCCTGCAGATCTGCAGTTGCGAACAAATGTCGCCTCGTTGGCAGTCCTCTATCACCTTTATCATGGAGAGTGTTCAGACGAGCTCTTTCAACTGATTCCACCTTTTCCTTTTCTCTACATGACAATACGTGTGGGCCTTGGAACTCATCGCTTTAGAGTAGAAAGTATACGCTGTCGAACTAAATGCGTCGGCTCTCCCTACCTATGCTAATTGCTGTTTTTTGTAACGTGTTTTTTTTTCCTACTTTGATCCCGGATCTTTTAAACAGAGCGTGAAAAATATCTTACTAGGCGACCATAGTGTAGTTCACACACCTACTCAATGCGAATAACGAGGAACGGCGGCGTAAACAGGTGAGAATGAGTTAGTGGTGAATTTCACCAAACGACACACGATAATTTACAAACACAGTTTCGGCGAGGCCGGACGTTTCGGACATTTTTGGCCGAGACCGAAACTTAGGCCGAAACTAGATGTTTTGACTGAAACCGAAACCAAAACTTACTGTCGTTCATAATTTTTTTCCTACATTTTCTTTAATTACTTGCAATGCAAGTAAGTGTCAAGTTTGACAACAATGTACCTAACCATTGATATTGCAAAATTTTCGATTTAGGTTCAGTAATTTCTTTGTTTTTATCGCATCTTTCAGACTTCAGAATTGTTTTCATGCGTTGTTGTGTACATAGTATGATATCTGTCGGAGATAATATTTGGCCCAGAAAAACAATCATGTTTTTTATATTTCTGAAACATATATAAATATTTTTTACATGTACGTACATAATTACTCTTTTAAAATATCTCTCAATCTTTTTATGTAGTGCCAAGATGGTTTAGATATATTGTAACAATTTTTGCATGTACTCTCGATAGATGGCTTTCTACCTTTCATTTTGAAACTAAATCGCGGTATGGGTGCTTTATTGCGACGATGTTACATTTGGCTGTTGGTTTGAATAATTTATCTTAGTCTTAGAGAATTGACGTTTTATACTCATTAAATTCTTTGTAGTCCTTCCTCTGATGGGCCACTGTGGTTTCAATTATTTTAGTTTTTGAATTTAAGATATACTTTTTTATAGATCTAATTTAGGATGGGTTTTCGTCAATAGTTCTCTTACTTATGAGGATAATTTCCCTAGCTTAGGTGTTACTCATTTTACTTGTCACGTTTATTATTTTCATTTTAATTATTATACTTTATGCACATAAAACATTACAAAGGTGTACTCAATGCCGTAGGTGCTTCCTACTCGTCGACCTTAGGACGATCTAAAATGATAAGATGTGTACTTTTTAAACGAAACAAAAAAGAATGAGGCACTTACACTCACACTCCATATAAACCCAAACTAGTTTTATACGTGTTTGGTGTTTTTATTTTATACTGTTTTTCTTATTTAAAAAAAATAATGTTATTTTTTTTTTAAGGCAGTAAAAACTCAACCTACCTAATTAGAATATGATTGATTTTACAGTAATTATTCCCCGCTTGGAGCGTACTCTTGCATACATTATCTCCGAACTGGACGAATTGGAGCGTGAAGAGTTCTACAGATTGAAGAAGATCCAGGACAAAAAGAAGATCATTAAGGATAAAGCAGAAGCTGTAAGTTACTGCACATAACATTATTATAACAAAAGTTTTGAGTTTTCCAATATTTTGGATAGAACTAGAGGAGAAAGTGTTATTAAAAAATATCTAGTAGATTACGATACGTGTGTAATTTTTATACAAACAGTTCATCGGGGTTTCGATTTTTGGAAAGCTTTATTTAATAGAACTTATCAAATAGACGTTTATAAACTGAATTTATCATATACATATAAATGATTATACTGTATTGAACCAATCATTAAAGCGACGGTACCATATGGTTTAAAAAATCACCATTATACCCTAAATAGTTTAAATAGCTAAAATTTCACCCTCAGCTATGATACTGGTATTATTTAAATCCACCATGTCAAAAATAACCTTACTTAAATAACTTAATAATTATCATCAATAGTCTTTGACAGTCCACTGCTGGACAGAGGCAACACCTGGGCAGGAAGGCTTTGGCCTATTATGCCACGCTGCTCAGATGGTTTGGTGTAGGCTTTGTTTTAAGTTTTCATTCTCTTGTAGTGACTTATATATTTTGTTCCCTTAGTCGCCTCTAACAACACCCATAGGAAGAACAGAAGTGGTGACACTCTATATCCTTAATCGGTCACCATACGGAGTTAATAATAAAGTACCCAATATAATTACAGAATATTGTGTTGTACAGTGAAAAAAGGTGAAAACACGTTTCGTTTCATCGATAAATAATCGTAGTACTTACTAAATTCGTTGAAACAGTGTATTATATTAATAGTCGATAATCTGCACTATTACTATTTGGTTTTTTACAATCCCAGTTACTCAATTACTATGTTTACACAACAGATTTAACCTTCAAACGTTTGTTTTTGTTAATGGATCCGTATTGTCTCTTAGTGTCGGTTAAAAACTAGTATTGAATCTATTGCCTGAACTAAATTTCTCTTTTTGTTTCTGTTTTACAATAATTTTATATTTTTCTCCACAGAAAAAGGCTTTGATGATAGCTCAAGGCAAAGACCTAGGCAACTCCGCAAACTTGCTGGACGAAGGCGACGAAGACTTGCTGTTCTAAACCCTCGCCTTCCGTTGACTCATATATCTAGACAGTTGTTAGTAGTTTTGCAGTCAAGTTAAAGGCTCAGAGACACTAGCCAAACCAAAATGGATCCTATGCCAGGAGTTTTTGACGCCATTTTAGCTTGTTTCTTAACTTGACTGCATATATAATGATATTACAGTGTTCATTTCGTTGTAAATACCTTTGTTGTATAGTGATACAACATTTGATGTTGAATGTATAACATATGCCCTAAATCAATTTCTATAATGTTATATCCAACTGTTAGGCGACGTCATTAAGAATCGTTGACGTATGCTCAGATGTTACGTACGTAAGCATTCCACCATTTTGTTTAATTTTTTTTTGAAGCTTTTCTGTAACGCTGTAGTATAAAATCAGTATAAGTACACATAATAAGTATTTGTGGTTTTCGAAACGTTGTTGGATAACTAATTAATATTTTAAGTAAGCAATCATGTAAATACAAGTTTGTGAAGCGAAATATATAATTATTATTATTATTGATTTAATGAGTGGTTTTATTTCAAACTGAATCTAGAGTAGTGAGGCTTGGTTCCTAATGGCTTTAGTGGTAACACGACACTAATTGTTTTGGTACTTTAGATTTACGTCTTTCTTGCAATTTCATCGTTGTGATTACGGCCAAGCCTTTGAGGGTTGTAACGTAATGTTAAATTAAGCTATTATCCTCAGAAATTGGGATGAAGTTTATTTTTAATCTGACCGATAATTAATAATCAGCCAACTCTAATTAGATTTAGATGGTTATGCCTCTCCTAATCGCTCCGTCCTCCGTTCGCGAGGCAGAAACAGGAATGGTAGTAGTTCACTGCTAGATCAGGTCTCATTTTTTCTTCAAACTAAGCAGAGCTTGTACTATGACAGCTAGTTTTACTAATAGAACACTTATATGTTTTTTTTAGAAACACATTATACATTTAAAACATCCAAACTCTGAAACAAATATTTGCAGGTCATATAAGCATTTGGTTGCACCTGGAAATCGCATATTAGAGGTATACGCTACCACTGCGCTATTTAGGTAGTTCTTAGAAAG
This sequence comes from Hypercompe scribonia, assembly GCA_949316085.1. Lineage (NCBI taxonomy): Eukaryota > Metazoa > Arthropoda > Insecta > Lepidoptera > Erebidae > Hypercompe > Hypercompe scribonia. The sequence continues at coordinate 6,960,584 of OX438981.1, read as the reverse complement.
GAAGTCTATACAATAATTTAATTCATTGGAGTTTGCAAAGCATTTAATCACATTGGTCGAAGTAGCCTGGGCACTTATCAATATCGAGAACCTGTACATTTTATTTAAAGATGTAAAAGATATGACCGGATATCAGATAACCGACGTCTGAGCAATCTTAAACTCGGCTAGCTGAATATTGTAAATTGTCTGCCAAAAATATATACTGATATAACTGAACAACTTATTAAGAAATTCTATAAACCTCAAAGACATTTTATTGACTAATTAATTAATAAAACGACTTTACATGTTTGTATTATCTGTAAATAGTTGTTTCGGAGTTTGGGTGTTTTCGATGATAATATGTACGTATTTAAAAAAAGTATAAATGTATTTATATCAGTTGTCTAGTAGCCAAAGTACAAGGTTTGCTTAGTTTGGGACTAGATGGCGTTATGTGTTAGATGTCCGAAATATTATTCTGTATTAGATGTTATTATTATTTAGTCCAATTAAGCAAAGCTGTTAAAGCACAAAGAGATCAGTTTCGTGATATTAAACTTGGTGCAACAGCTGTAGATAGTTTGACAGGTGCAATTTTTTTTTTACATGTACAAACAAAAAAAAACTGAAGACAATGGCAGTATTATTTCATCTAAGCCCGAGATTCTGAGAGAGATCAGAAACTTCTACGAACAGCTTTACACCCTAACATGCAAATCCGTTACTAACAATGCTCGGAACACAAGAGCCAAGTTAGTCCGACACTACACCGAAGACATCCCGGACATCAGCCTGTGTGAGATTAGAGTGGCTCTCAAACAGCTTAAAAACAACAAGGCACCAGGTGACGATGGAATTAATACAGAACTTCTGAGAGCGGGTGGTAAACCGGTACTGGTAGTCCTCCAGAAGTTATTCAATTCTGTCGTACTCCAAGGTACAACGCCAGAAGCCTGCCACAGGAGTGTAGTGGTACTTTTCTTCAAAAAAGGTGATAAAACCTTATTGAAGAATTATCGACCCATTTCACTCCTGAGCCATGTGTACAAGCTATTTTCGAAAGTCATTACGAACCGTCTCGCGCGCATGTTTGACGACTTCCAGCTCCCCGAACAAGCCGGTTTCCGAAAAGGCTTTAGTACCATAGACCACATTCTTACGCTACGCCAGATTATTCAGAAGACTGAGGAATATAATCGGCCGTTGTGCTTAACGTTTGTGGACTATGAAAAAGCCTTCGATTCAATCGAGACTTGGGCAGTACTTGAATCCCTGCAGCGATGCCAAATTGACTATCGTTATATGGAAGTGTTAAAGTCTCTGTAAAATAACGCCACTTTGTCAGTCCAACTACAGGACCAGAGCACGGGACCAAACCAATTAAAACGCGGAGACGTTATTTCGCCGAAACTGTTCACAAACGCATTGGAGGACATTTTCAAGCTCTTGGACTGGGAAGGATTTGGTATCAACATAAATGGCGAGTACATTACTCACCTTCGTTTTGCCGATGATGTAGTCATAATGGCGGAGTCGCTTGAGAACTCAGTACCATGCTCAACGACCTTAGCAGAGTTTCCCAGCAGGTTGGCCTTAAAATGAACATGGAAAAGACGAAGATCATGTCTAACGTCCATGTCGCACCTATTGGGGTAATTATTGGGAACGATGCAGTCGAAGTTCTTGACAAGTATGTCTACCTAGGACAAGTAGTCCAGCTAGGTAGGTCCAATTTAGATACAGAAGTCGCTCAAAGAATCTGACTCGGATGAGCAGCGTTTGGGAAGCTTAGAGATGTCTTTTCGTCCAAGATCTTCCAGAACCTCAAGACGAAAGTCTTCAACCAGTGTGTGTTGTCAGTGTTGACATATGGAACTGAGACGTGGTCTTTTACTGCTGGCCTCATAGAGAAGCTCAAAGTCGCTCAACGAGCTATGGAAAGGGCTATATTCGGCATTTCCTTGCGTGATAGGATCCGGAACGAGGATATCCGCAAGAAAACTAAGGTTACCGACATAGCTCTTCGAATAAGCAAGTTGAATTGGCAATGGGCAGGCCACATCGCTCGTTGAAGCGACAACCATTGGGGAAGAAAGGTTCTTGAGTGGCGACCGCGTACCGAAAGCCGAAGCGTGGGTAGGCCCCCCACTGGATGGACCGACGACATAGTCCGAGTTGCGGGAAGCCGATGGATGCAGCTGGCGTCCAGTCGTACGGCGTGGCGTTCTAGGGGGGAGGCCTATGTTCAGCAGTGGACGTCTTCCGGCTGATGATGATGTACAAAGCATAGTCACAAAATATATATCTGACAAAGCCATTGCAGTACCTTTTCATGAAGTTTAAAGAACTTAAGAAGTATGTACATATGTATGTGTGTACATAATGTAACACTTTGTACCTAATACTTTTTTTTTGTTGACGAAGTGAAGTCACTTCGGTTTACTGGTTTGTTAGGGATGCAGCAGCCAGAAGTAAGTGGTATTTCCAGAAAATATAACCATGAAGGCCGGTCTCAGGCGTCCTACTTCGGGGAATATCAGGATCATATGGTTTCAGATCCTCCTCGAATCGACACCACACTTTATCCCGGGCAAGCTGCAAACTATTCCCATCAATAGCTTGAATTACCACGTGGCATGATCGTGATACATGCAGGTCGTTACCCTACCCCTACTATAGTGCATACCGTATGCAGCTAATATTGCCGCCTATGCCTTTTTCACTAGGAGTCGGCCCTCTGCCGATCTCGTTCAACGATCTCTTTCTGAAGCGTTAGTCACACAGAAGGAGTCCTCTGCGTCCCAGTCCGTATCCGCCATCATGGCAGTAATGATTTTGCCAGCTAATACTAGCTGCTGGTCAGTTTAAAATTGGTGATCATTAAATAAGTTACTTAATAAAAGTTACCTTCGTTTAATATGTAATCGTTACAGTGGCATTCATGCTAAGATATGATGGAGATACATTCTTGTACCATAACTAAGATTATGATGATGACAATCACAAATCCTTACAAAAAGCTTAAATAACACTTTACTAAATTTAAGTACAGAACAAGTAAACACTAGCGTTTTTTTTCCACTAAGAAGAATTTGTTATTTCGTTTCTGTAACAGGCCAAATTCAACAGCACATCTCAACATTGCGCTTAGCGACTTGCCTGTCCGCTTCGGGTCGTCTAGCGTATGGTAATGTTGTTTTAAAAATCCGATTACTCTTCGAGAAGTTAAGCCTTGTCGTGACGGTATCTTGTGAAATGCCCAGAGAACTATGGCAGCTGGATTAGATTTTTTTAGACCTAGTTTGATTTTACCGTAAGCTGGATTCCTGTAACGATCACTTCTGTCACTTCTGTCATCTCTGTCACTTCTATCTGAATATCCGGAATACATAGAAGCAGTAGCACACGTGTGGCCGCTTCGCGAGCTGATTGTTGTAGCCACACTTTGTTCGCTTTCAGAATAGTAACGTCGCTTTGATTTCTTCATCGTTAATTTAGATGTTGATTTTCTTGATTTTTTTATTTTAATTTACAGATTTTTCAAAAATTCGACAAATATTACGATATTGTTTTGGAGTGATGTTTGTTTTGACTTTTGGTCAGCTAGAAAATAAAGTAATGTCAATAGATCTGCTTTTTTAATACAGTTAAATTAAGAACATCAAATAGGTCCTAGCTGAAGATTGTTTTGAATGATAACTGTAGTGTAACTCTTTTCTACAAGGTATAAGTATTTTTACATATATAACACGAACCAGTGATATGACAATTGATCCATCGATATAACATCACTTAATTTACACTTGGTGGTCCCCATTATTAGTTTAGTAGGTACGATTTGTACAGGGGGCAGATTTGTGCTTCACTTAGGTTCTCCACCTGGGTGAAAGTGTCCACCTCCACATGTAACGTGTTTATTGGACAGAGAACTGGAGTAACTGACGCACTGAGAGTACGCTGATGTGGAAGTGGGCCGGTTATGTCTCCAGGCGTACTAATGGTCGCTGGAAACTTAGGTGAAGCACGGATTTGTCCCATGTATCAGCTATACTGTTCACGGCTACGTTGTCACGCAACTCCTAATTAGTTGGGATTTTCGCTAGAGGCGCTTTAGTGTAAAAATAATATTGAGTTTAGAGTAGACGGACTTGGATAAGAACCCAAAAATGTTGCAGATCATATAGCTTATAAGAGATTTAGAGTCCCTCTACATTCCACTAGATGGCAGTATTGGTTTAACATTTCAAATATCTTTAAATATCCAATGCAGATTTGATTTTTGTGATTAATGTTGATATTTTTAAGCACATGTGACAAAAACCAGATAGATACAAAAACAAGAAGGAATTTGTTTGGTTGGTTGGTTTGGTGGTCGGTTATTTTTATTAAATTTAGAAACTACAGATAAATTTATTTTCAGTTAAAACAATAAATGGCTCTTCAATTGATTGTTTCGTTAAAAATAATTAATATTAATTAAGTTTAAATCAAATACTTTTTAAAACATAAATCATTTAAAATTGTTTGAGGTAGCTATAACACCTTAATTCCGAATTAAAAAAATACGTTTTTGTTTGTTTCGTTGACCTTTTATTTTATTAAAAAAAAAAGTAAAAAAACCTAGTTACATCAATTTTAATTTTTTTACATGAACTCCCTTTGACCTTGCTTTTAAAGCTTTTGTTATAACTTAAACACTGAACATTATGAATTACTTAGTGTAAGATAAATGTAGCGGTAATCAGGCTGCTAATGAGGTAGGGTAGATCAGACTATTTGTGAAATAGAAACTGCTGAATTACGAACAGCCCCTCAAAAGCCGTAGGGAGACCACCTATTACTGAGTAAGATACGGTATCTACATACAATGCATATCAATTGTGCTGCCAATGTTTGTAAACGGTTATTAAATTATTGTTCGCTATCACATTTCAGATATTTCTGACAGACCAAAATTTTTATTTTTAATAATCTTTCTTCGTTTAATCGTTAGAGTGACTGGACAAATCTACATAAGCAATATTTGTGTCCCTAACGCTAGAAGATCCCTAACGTTGTATTCGTTTAAGATAATTAAAAATAAAAATATATTCTTATGCCCATGTTTATGCTAACTAAGCAACTAAATTAAAAAATAAATATGTTTAATATAGACATAAATAAATGATAATTAGATGTTAAAAAAAAATATGGTAGAAGAACTACGTTGTAATTTGCAAGACCTGGGGTTTTTGTTTGAATTTTCATGTTTGATAGGACATGTTACTATGACACCTGTCAAAATACTTTCGATTAGATTTTTAAACTTATCTTTTATTTAAAAAGAAAAACTAACCAAAACATCTACACTTTGAAATAGACAATCTGAACTATCTATTAGCGATGTGGTGAAGTCTAAATCAATAAAACGTAGATAGTGAAATAAAATAAAACTTTTTTGTTCAAAATTACAAATGATTGCAGTGGAAGGCAAACATAATTTTAGTAAGTAATATACTTTCATTATACTCGTAGTTATATATCATATCGATCAAATAATTGGATGGTTTTTATGTATTACATATTCGTTTATTTTCTATGCAAGAAATACCTACCGTAGGACTTTTTATTTTATATTCACTTAAATTTAAAACTTTACATAAATTAAAAAAAAAAGATAACTATACGTCATAGAAAAGTCTCCACAGACAGAAAATAGAAACTAAATACTACTACCGCGGTCTATGGGCACCTGTAACTCAAGAGATACGAGACCATTGCCAGTCTTTTAACGCCTATTCCTCGAAGAATTACTGCTGTAGGAAGGGAGGTTGCTCCTAGTAGGTCACCCCAGTAGGTTACCCCATTGGTCTCCTATGAGCCTGTACTATCATTCAACTCACGTTGGTGTAAATGTGGCGAAATATTTCTATCATATGGAATTAGGGTGTGGATTTTTCATAGACTTTCAGAGTACGTTTGTTTATGGCTATAAATTAAACTAGGCAATACCATTTTGTGCTCTACCGTCCAATCATTTGTTAGCTTTTTTGTATATTATTTAATGAGTGTCATTGTAGATTTATACAACTTTGTTAAAACTGTTAACCAGTTTAAAGGATTGGTTAACACTTCAATCCAACTCTCGTATATGTTGATATACCTAGGTAATATGTCATTTACCATGTTATATTATGAAATGTATGCAAATAAGTTTTTATTGTTATTTCTTATCTTTACCTACATAAAAAAATACATAAACATGGTAAAAAGATCCAGAAAATAAAAAAGATAGAGATATAATTCTAACATTTTTAACGCTACTGTAAAACGTAATTGAGAAAAGGTTTATTCGTTTAAAATAACGCCTGTAAAGCCTACCTCTGTCGTCCAGCTGATTACTTATAATTCCATTTTGTATATAAAAGAATCACATGTCATTATTACTATATTATCTTTTTTCATTGTTTCTTTTTATTACTTTAATCTTTAAATTAAGTAAAAGGCGACTTAGGGATAGAAGAATACGCGGGAAAACATCACTGTAAAGAGAAAGGTAACTTTGAAACAAATCCAATGCCAACTCGTCTGGCCAGTGTGGTGTATTAGGTTAAAACCTCCTTTCTAAGGAGAGGTCTATGTCTAGCAGTGGATTGTTAATGGCTGTTGATGTAAATCTTTAAAAAGCTTACGAACCGAATAAACAAGAAAATTTTTGGATATATTACAATATAAAGAGCAAAATAGTATGAATACTTGTTTGAAAATTTGTTATGAATCTAAACGATAAATTCCAACTGAGAGAAATTCTTGCTTTGTCCGGCGACAAATTGTGCAATCTCGAGACTGATCGTCCAACTAGTTGGCCACAGTCGATCTACGACGGGCACATATCCGGTAAACGGGAGTAAATTATTGCAACTTCATTTGCGATGCCGTCGGGCGCATTTTATTTGAATTTAGAACTAGGCTTTCTGTAATAAGTATATGCTAGTATTAAAATAATCTGTAAATCTATTTTTTTATTTATGCATAATCGTTATGAGGCTCAAATACACCTTGGTGTATGTAACTAATATAGTAACACTGCATATTATAAATTTATTCTGTATATCGATTTGACCGCTTTGACTGTTTTACTCTGTATTTCGATGAACTGCCGAAGTAAAACGGAAGTAAAACGGTTTTCAACTATGGTTAGATTTATTCATAAAGAATATTTACATATATCATTATATGTACTAGAATTATTTAATACTTTTTTACATGAGAGAGCTGTGGAGGGACGTGTGGCATGTGTCCCTCCGACACAAAGGGAGGATCCTCCGACCAGGCGAGGTGATCATGCCTGGTGGGCCACAGCCCAACGGTTGATGTTGGGATGTTGTACATATGCTAATTGCCACGCGAATCTCTATATCGCGATGCAGGATTAGTAGTAGCATTGTAGTTCATTACATTCATACGTTTCGTTCATACTTCGTAGTTCGATGTATCTTCGCTAGATGGCGCCGTTGTACATTTTACTTTTGAGTTTATAATGTAGAAGCCGCCACAAGAGCCATGTGTCGGGATTAATTAAACGGGTCGACTGAAGTGGCCATAGAGAAGGTTCACGTATTTAGTCTGTCTTAAAGTTTAGCTCACGTGTCTATATTCTGTTATTACTATATTATTAAAATTAATTAAGATTTAAAATAAAAAAATAAAATTATTGCTAACCACGTAAAAATTCTTTGCATGATTTAGAAGTTAACTTTGTTTTCAACTTTCTTATCATTATTAGTTAAAATTGATTTAACATTTCCATATGGAGGATTTAATGGTAGATCCACAAGTCAAAGTGATCATATTAATATAGTTTACAATGTTTACTATATTATAAATAGCGACTCGAGCCGGTTTCGCACGGGTGCACTGTATTATATGTGTTAACCTTCCTCCAGAATCACCCTTCATATTGATGTACACCGCAATAAAATCTGTTACGGTGTACAGGAACAGAAAGCGACTTCATTGTATATTACGTAAAAATGTGAAAAAAAAAATTTTGTAAATTTAACATCTTTTTTCAATTTTACAAAAAAGTCGTTATTGAAAACTAATTCATTATTATAGGCATTATTAAAGACGTTAGAGAGAAATTGATTTAATTATTATTTTATGAGGAATGGAACTTGTGTTGACTTTTTTAGTTGTGTTTCTGTCTGCTTGGCTTCGTTATGAGTGCTCCCTTAGTTTCTAAAGACTCTTTATGCTGTACAACGTAAACAACAAGAGTTTTCCTATTAAGATCTCTTTTCTGCGAGTTTGCTTAACAAACACGTACAACGAAAATATCATAATTCAGGATGAAATAAATTTGTGTGTAAGATAAATAAGATATTGTATACTGAATGTTTCTTATTTGTGCCAAAATATTGAAGGCATTTTTGTATATTTAAGAGGAATAAGTTAAACGATTTTACAAAGAACCGTTCCCCGAAAAAGAATTGATGGGCGACAGCTACAAATGTGGTTAAATAAAATTAAAGATCGCTCCTATATCTTATTGTAGGTATAAAAAAATATATAGAACATATCGTTTAAATATTTATAAATAAACAGTAAGTATTCCAAAAACAGATAATATGTAATCGTGCGTCATATTTCCCCGTGAGTACGTTACGTTACGTAACGAGCCGTGAGTGTAGGGAGCAAACTAAGTAGTCATACAAAGAAAAGGGAAACTTGAAACAGACCCTGGCCTATGTGGTTTAGTAAAACAATATTCCCTTGTTAAAGAGAGACCTGTGACCAGTCAGTGGTCTACTAAAAGCTGTTTATGGTGATAATGATAACAAGATATATTTCGTTTTATGAAGAGTACAAAAACTAACAAATAAACTTTTTATGTAGAATATAAAACCTAAAAAGTAAAAGCGTAACAACCAAATAAACCCTCTTTTACATTAAATTTCTAGTTAGAATACAAATAGGTCTCTATTTACCACGTAATAGATAAGGAAATTACAATGGTTTTTACAAATATACTGGCAAATAACAAGATCATTTGAAAGAATTTCACAGAACGTTATGTCAATCAAACAATTTTATTCCGAGGTGTGACGAAAGACGATGAACTGAAATAGCTGGATACCAAGAATTCTCAACATTGAAATTAATTTACCTCTAATACGTTTTAGGAATCAACAATTACACAAGATTATAGCGGATTGTTGTTTATTTATAATAAAATATTCGTATGGTGACCGATTAAGAATACAAAGTCTCACCACTCCTATTCATCTCATTTAAAAAATCCTTTTTGTTTTCTTTTTTCACGTGTGGAAACCCCCTCGGGCTGTCACCACCGGAGTTAACGGCGGGGTGGTGTATCGGAATCGGAGCGACTAAAACCACACTGTGTGCCACTCTGCACCTGACATAGGAGGGATCCGGGAACAGCTGCTATTATGACATCCAGATCGTCTCTATCTCATCTAATCTCTATGTATATCTAATCTAATCTACATGCCTCAATAACAATCTGTCTTTGAGACAAATCTGAAGATTTATCAAGTAACTGGTGGTAAAAGTTCGAAATAAACGATGCTCATAGAACGGTTCAGACTTTTACTAGTAAAAGTTAGTAAATGTTAGACTTCACTGGAAATTTTAGGATTTATAGTAACTCGGGCCATTTTTAGTAACACAAGAGGCGCCTTTGATAAGCTAAGAAAGCACTATAATAACGAATTTCGTAAGTGTGTTTTTCGCCTAATAATTTGGTGCATCTAAGAGAATTACTGAGATGAAAGTTAAGATAATTTTTGCGCTGTTATTTGAAATAGAGTCTACGCCAGGGAGCACATTAAAACACCAACAGTAAAGTTGTTGAGGTTGTGCGAAGCAGACGTTTTGTAATTAAGATACAAAATCTGGGACGTAGATTTAATTAATGTTGTTTAATGTGTAATATACTAATATTTAGTATTGTATCTTACTCTACACTTGTTATGCCTATTCTATAAAATACAAATGTAAAAAAAAGCATTGCTGTAACTTATTTATGAAGGTATATTGATTTAATTTTAATAATTATTACTTATAAATATAAAAAAAATGATCAAGACCTACAGTAGCAGCAGACTTATGGTATTGTGATAATTATCTAAATTCTAGCGATTTACCTATAAACAGCGCACTGAGCACGCTCGTTGGTCAAATCAAATAGTGCTAGCTTCCCCTGCTTCTTGTCACACACTTTCGTTGCTTCATGTAAACTTTCATAATAAAATAATAATATTCAGGCTACATGAGTTCTCACAGCACCTATATAAAACATAATTTCATAGGGAATCCTCACTCACATCAGGCACCCTGTCTACTGGTGTTCGCCGGATATTGCAAGTCTGCGACAAGCCTGCGTGACCGCGTGCTGCTGGTGGCCCAGGCTCCATAGAAAGCGTCGCCGCACCGAGGATGCGGCATCCCGAGAGGCGGAGCAGGGATACAGGGATGCCAAAAGGACCTGGTGCACCCTAGAAAAGAAATCATTGCCATCCTGATTTTAGATCGCATTTTATGTTTAACATCAGAGTGAAGAGTTTTATCGTTCTCTCTTATAAATTGTGACACTTAGGGCCAGTTTCATAAGTTCCAGATGAGGTTTTATATAACTGTTAACTGTTTTATATACTGTTAAACAATACTATTTAATATATATGTATATATGAGTATATATATGTACTTGTATACGAGGGAATAGGCACGTGAGAGCAGCATGGACAAAATATTTCTATTTGTAAGCTTTATTGCTAAACAAACATATCTCTACAGTTATTTTTAAAACTTATCATAGTTTTAATAGTGAAATTTAATCATCAAAAAGTGGCTTTTTTTAAATTATCTTACATATGTATTTCGAAAACACAATGCCATTGGTGGAACAAAACGTGACGTCAATTTAACGTCAAGTTGATTTGTACGGTTTCTGGTGATTATTTATTTTCTAATAAGTTAAATGTTTCATCTCTAGATAATGTGCAGATGGATAAATATCTATATATTATATAATGGGAATTTTAACGAACATCTCATAAACTAGATTGTATTTTCATCAAAGTTTGTAAATAAAACAAATATGTGTGGGTTACTACATACAAATGGTACTTCATTGTTTTTATCTTTCTTGAAGTCGCTAATTCTATTTCTTAATGATCACTATATCTTCTCAACGTTTTGCACCTTTAGGCATAAAAACATACATCTTATGCTATTAATAATAAATATTTCTATTGTAATAAATTACATTAATCAGTATATTATTGTGAACTTTGAAAATCAAACACTTCATCGCTGACTGAAAGTAACCTAACGTCACAGAATAAGCGCACCAAGATGGCTACGTTTAAATCGCCCGAAAATGAAAGTGATTTTTTAGATTAATGGTTTGTATTTTAGATGTGTTATATGTAACTTTGGTAATGTAATAACTAGTAAAATAACTAGTAGAAATATTTATAAAAAAAACTACATTCATATTCCCTATTGAATTCAGTAGATATCTGACCGACAAGTTTACAATAGTCTAAGAGGAAGTTTATCAGCAGGTGATGAGATTAATCCTTATACTTCTTTAGTAACATAAAAAGTTGAATGTTGAGTTTCTTAATAACAATTATCGAATAAAGATGATACTGAGTGTTAGTTACCTATTGCTTTTACTTACACCGTGGGGGATATGATACCAAGTTTGGACTGCCACGAAACTCCTTGCACTTACATACGAATAGTGTTGTTGTCACTTTTAAAAACTATTCATAGCTTTTGAGTTAAGTGTACTTTGGCCAACTTCATGTTGACTGCACGATTGGCCTAGTGGTTTAAGCGATCGCCACGCCGCTCTCTACTGTGCTGAGTGTTATGAGTTCAAACACAACATGAGACAACACTTTGTGTGATCCACAAATTGTTATTCTGAGTCTGGGTGTTCTTTTTGTCCGTTTCATGTATGTTTGTAAAGTTCCTCGCGACACAGGATTTATTCCTAGAGCGGGAGTTGTCTTTTTTTTTAAAAAAAATCTTAGTGTTACTTTTAAAAAGTGTCAGTGCAAATGATAGTCATTAAAGAATGTTTCTAATAAGTAATTAACTCATGTAGGTTATATAAGAAATACACTAGTTGCACATTACATTAACACGAGAATTAACATCTAACTTTGATAAGCTGTTTAACGAAAGTAATTCAGCAGATTCTGTCCTTCTTTTTAAGTTGTTGATCAAACTCAAAACATGCTCTTAATATTTTTAAAAGAAACTTTATGAGTAATCCAAAGCAATTGATTAGATTTCTCAAGGTATAATTTTAATATTTACGTTTAACTTTTGAAATATATACTTTTTTTAATCTATGCCGCTATAAAAAAGAATGGTTATTTTTAAAAAAGTTTGCTAAGCTAAAGAAAAACTGAAGATCTTAGTGTCTTCTACAGCAGTTACTGAACTTCGTTGGTCTGAAACCTGCATAAGAAAAAGTTCTTTTAAAAAGTGTGGCTGAGGAATTAATGGTGATGTATCTAGAATAATAAATAAATGATTGAATCGAATAAAAAATATAGCAGCCGTCCCGGATTACAAAACAAAATAAACATAATAAAATATGGTATTAACTAGAGTACCTATCCACCTATGTAGCCTTAAGCCCAAGTCTATATATATAAAAGAAAGTGGTGTTAGTTACACCACTTATAACTCAAGAACGGCTGAACGGATTTAGCTGAAAATTGGTGGGGAGGTAGCTTAGAACCAGGAGACGGACATAGGGTACTTTTTATCCCGTTCGACCGCGATTCAGTCCAAAATAAAAAATCTGCTTATTAATTGCATCTAAGGCGGAACAGAGTTCGCGGGGTAAGCTAGTTTGTTATAATGTCGAGTTACATTTAGTTGAAAAGAGGAAAAAAGACCAACGGTAGAGTTCCCCCAAAATATTCTATTTTATATTCTGGAGAGTTTTATGACGGAATGATGAACATTTTGGGCGGGAAACGTTTATATTTCAGTTACTATGTTCTTTCTGGTTTATATTGTGCTTATTTACTTTATTACACTATATCATGTATGTTACTTCGTATAACTTGTATGTTTGATCAGGAAAAGTAGAATAAGTTTGTATGTATGTTTGTATAATGATGTTGGTTTCAATGTAGATAATCTATACTCATGTAAATCATGAATACTTTTCTTTGAAACATTAATGTTATGTTATAAAAAAGAATCGAAAGCGTTTTGAACTGTTCAAAGTAGTGATTCGACGATATCATCCTTTTAATTTGAAGTTCACAGGCAACAGGCATTTTTTTTTTCCAAATAAAGCTTCAATGTGTAACGTAATCTGTTTCATTGAACAAGTTTTATGAATCCAAAACAGATTTTAAAGAACTTTAGACCATTTCATTTTGGAAGTCAAAAAATTTCTACTCTTAGTCTATATTACGTTCAAAAGCTTATTTCTATCGATATTTCTAACACAAAAAGAGTGTCAAAATGCAGGAAATGGTTAGTTAGTATTCCCTTTAACTTCATGTAGCAGAAAAATACACGGAAACTAGCTGTTACTGGTGGCTTTACTAGCGTGTCAATTCTTATTTCGTGTTGCATATGACGAACTTCCATGCAAACGTTTAGTCCTTATTTTACTCTCGCAGGGGTGAAATTTTCTAATTTCCTGTTTTTTAAGAGTCTGCTGCTAAAATTTAAGGTTTGTAGCTCCAGTGGTATAAGGTATGCGTTCATGAATCATGAGCCAGTCAGTCTTGGTAAGGCATTTTTCATGTATAGAAAACATGACTGCAAAGTATGATATTGGAAGCAACGAAAGAGGTTGTTTTTTCCGGTAATACTTCTGGTCGCTTAACGTGACTTTTTATCCATATTAATAACTTAAAAATAAACCAAAATAGTGGCCAGTACTGTACGAAATATACTGTGGCTTTTTAATCAAGAGTATGCATTAAAAATAAAATTCTGACAAAGTTATAAAGGTAATCAATACCTGTAGATTTAAATTTATTTTCATTCATTCTTTGAGCTTGTACAATGACGTTCCATCTCTGGAACAGAAATCTTCACGCTCAAAATAAACTTTTAATGACAAATCGAAGCTTGAAGAGCTTGCAAGTGCACCAGAACTACCTACTAAATAACAAGTTTGTAATAGTGTCATGTGATATAGAATTTTGGAAAGTGCATTTTGCATGTCAGAGGCTTCTCTCTACTTGTCTTAGAGCTCAGTTTTGATTAACATTGTTTCAGAATAATTCCATGTTGCTGTTCCATTCCATATTGTGAAGATTAGAATGTAATGTGTTGTTCTAATTCTAGGTTCTAGACTTTAAGTACAAACAAACTGTAACACTATTACAAGGTATGGAATTATAATTTACTATTTACAATTAAAGTTAAATATATGTTTAGTGTGTGTGTGTGTTTTTTTTTTGAAAGAATAACAATAATAAATTTTTACGTTTGGTTAGTTCAAAACTATGAAACAATCTATTATCACTACTTTTGAAATGTGTTGCATGTGGGTTAGGACAGTGGAGATATGAATAGATACTTTTTACATCCCGCATGTAAGAAGACATTTAATAGGTGTCCAAAGTTATCCCTTTTAAATTTAAAAAAAAATACAATAAAATAGTTTTTAAATGAGCTTTAAGCATCTCATGAGTAAACACCAAAGGCACAACCTTTTTTCGCAAGATATTTTATTTAAAGTTGTATATTTTTTGGAATCTTATGTACGAATCAGATTATATGCAATAGAGAGCGGAGGTTGGTTTTATTTCTCACTTTCTAATGTTAACACACGACGAACGAACTTATAACACCGTTTAATCAATTTGTTGAAACAATCTTTAGTTCAGAACCGAAGGTTTACGCGTACTTCCTTTAGGTTTGTTGGGTGATAAGACTATAATATAAGAAGAGACGCTCTGGTAGTCATTCAAACGCATGAAGGGCCGTCCCTAAGTACAAATGCCGAAATTGAAGCCCAACACCAATATCATTGGTCTGGTGGTCGTATTTCGATAAAGAATTATAAACTTTTTATATTGATAGTCCTATTGTGACTCTTGTAGTTGTTTTGTTTGTTTGTACTTATCACCTGAAGGACGTCCAATGCTGGATATAGGCCTCCCCTAAGGCTCTCCACAACCAAGGGTCCTGTGCTGCTATAAGATATATTTTAATATTAAAAATAACTGTCTGTGTTTTTAACCTAACATACTGTAAATATATAAAACAAAAAAAGGTTTTTTAATATAAACTGTAAATATTATTAGTTTTGAATAAACCGAGATTTAAATTTACTTTAATAGGCATAAAATTAATTGTGGTCGGATATTAATATATGATATGTGCTTCTAGTCGGTTAGGGCGGCTAATCTCGACGGAGGCTAGCTAACTACGCATTAGATATTATAGTGTACAAATGTGAAGGTAAATATAGATGCACTTTTTGTTCCCTCACTCTTACAATCCGATGGGACGTTTATCCCACACGACTGGGAAGAGATCAGGCACAGGAGGCTTTGCGTGCTCTCCGAGGCATGGAATGACGATGGGACGAAATTACTAATAGAAAACAACTTAAAAGCCTTATAGATGTGACATTCAATATTTTATCACAATAATATAATTTATCATGAATCTTTATTTGCTACTAAACGTTAGTTAATCAAAGTTATTATTGAATACCTATTTTATACATATATAAAAAGTGTTTGATAAACTTGAATAGTTCGAATAATACTTTAAAGTTACAATGAAATGGGATCATTAGAAGTATGTTTAGTATTATATTTATTTCTATATCCTATTTCATTTGTTAGATCAGTGAAATTTACGTGTGATTAATATTTGATAAGTAAAGACCTTCTTTATTATTTGTACTCTTATATGCCTAGCACTAGTTTAAAATGAATTTAGGCCATCCAAAGCTTGTCTGGAAGAAATTGTTTTAAGCGATAAACCCACGCTTTGTATATCATATTTGTTGTAATTTTTATTACTGTATAATGTTTGCAAAACCGTGGAGTACAAATGAAGTATTATCTATTTATCTATATGTCTAAAAGCTTCACGAACGGCATAAAATTACTAATGTACAATAGCGAAAATTTCTCATGAACGAAGTTGTAGGAATATTACCAGTAGGTAGCAATCGTACCGGGGGGGTGAGTGGGCTGTGAAAGGGAGAAGTACGAAGGGACGCCGGGGGTGGATGTTTGGAGTGTTGTTCCCTGTAAACGTCAAGAACGATCACCGTCGGAATGAAACTGAAGATAGATTTGAGGTAAAACCGACGTAAAAAGCAGAAATAATCAGTAATGACCAGTTTTTTGTCGCCTCTCGCCTCCCCTTGACATTCGTATGCTAAACGAATTGCGGGTAAGTGATTGTTTTATACATTCGAATGAATCGTTATATTTCTTTTGTTTCTAAATAAATTATTGCCCGAAACTATTAAACATGAATTTATATTATGGATAATATTATGCGGCTGTGGGGTATGCCTCAGTGTAAAGTAAAGTGTAATAATTACGTTAAGACAGAATCAGATTTAAATTTAAGATCTGGAATTAATTAATATGTCTGGCTTAGGCGATAACATATTATTAAGAAGTTGTGAGCTTTTATTAGCCTCACAATATTAGTTTAGCACTTATTACAAATGTGTTATTAATAAACTTGTGTTTTTTAGAATACCAGAAAAAAGGCTCATTTTCTGTATTTATTTCTAAAGTATGATATCGCTGCTTGTAATTTAAAATTCCAAATGTATTTCTTTTATTTAATAAGATTATCTATAGACGTTTAATATCTCGTGAAGAGGAATAAAGAGAATTCCGTACTTATTACTGGGAATAACTTTATTTTTCGTGCATTGAATGAAGCTTATAAAAATATACAGCGTTCTAAACCTTCCGTACTTTTTGAACCTGAATTCACAATCTAAACAATGTAAGAAGGTCGCATAACCTTACAGAAAACCGCACTGAATTCATTATTAATCGGGAGTCAAGGGATTACAGCTAAAACTTTACACATTACAAAAGCTATTTATTTTTATGATGTCATTGAATAAAAACTCTGTAGTACGCGGCAGATAATACAACAAATAATTGATTTTTAAGTTTTATATTTGGAGAGCCCAATTTTTCTTTGCGTGCTTCGTTATTTTCGATTACTTCAAAATGTCTATGGTAAGACACTGATGTATTGTAATATTTATATTTTTTAAAAAAAGCCTGGTGTTTGTACTTGAAAATCAGATTTTAAGTTCCGTCAGTGCAATTAAATAAATAATAAAATATTTCGGGCATATGACACACAACGTCATCTAGTGTCAAACTAAGCAGAGCTTGTGCTATGATAACTAGACTGACTGATAGAATACTTATATACTTTTGTTTACCCACCCCACCAAAACATCCAAACTTCGAAACAAATATTTGTAGATCACACAAACATTTGGTCCGACCCGGGATTCGAACCTGAGACCTCAAGCTCATTCACTACCGCTGCGCTACCGAGGCAGTTTATTAAAATAAACAAGTTATATGGTCATGCACGAAATTCCTTAGCATTTGAGGAGCTTAGAAGTTAGAACAGAAATAACATGAACAAAAACTCATAAATAGGTTGTGATCTGAAGAGGCTTGAACTGACATAAAAGTAAGCGTATAAACAGTTATTGGTGTAACTAAAAGGTTATTAAGTTATTAACGTACTTAACATTTCCCATCACTTGTAGTAAAAACGTCACGACTAAGATAAATTTATGTTATGTATAATAAGTTTATAAAGAAATATAAAAACGGCTTTTGAATTTCAAAACGGCTTAAATGTTACAAGGTGTAACACGTATCTATCAAGTTAAGTGACAAAAGCGACAGTAACTATTCTTTTAAATATAAATGGTAGATAAGATTCTGTTAATAAAACTATTAAAATGAGAGCTACGTCTATGACTTAAATAGGATAAAAATGATTTCTTAAAAAAGAATGGCAGGTTTAATCCAAAGTAAAATAAGGTCACATCTCTAATTTGCGTACTTAGGACTAACTTAGTGATATATAATGTATAAGTTCTAACTAAAACCTAGCAGTAGTCTACCTATAAATTGATATTGGACTTAAATAACTAACGAAGTGTAGTGCGCAGGCGATATTTCGTCCATGTGAGTTACCTGATGTTTAATGCGAATTTGTATCCTACTAACATTAAAAATGTAAAAGTTTGTGAGTATGGATGTTTGTTACTCTTTAACGAAAAAACTACTGGATGGATTTGGGTGAAACTTTACAGTAATATAGGTTATACATCGGAATAACATATAGGCTACAATTTGTAATAATTTTATGTAATTTTGGTCGTAATACATGCCAATTAAATATGGCCTCTGAAAGTTAGCTTGGTGTACGCTGCCTAACCCATTGAAGTTACACGAAGATGATGTACTGTAGGATTGTTTGTATGTTAAAAAAATCTATTTATTTAAAATGATCTGTTACGAAACTTAATGTGGTAGACCAAATTCCACGCGAGCGAAAGCCGCAGGTTAAAGCTAGAATAGAATAATAGTATACGACATCAGTGAATGTGCAATGTACCTTACAGCAAATCATCTTGTTTTGTATGTAGATTTTTTGAAGTTAGAAAATTCTAACTTGAAAAAAATTTTGTGGGCTTAGTATATGCAAGTGCTTTAAGCCGATTAAATTAATGCTACAGTAGGCTTAAACGTCGATTTTTTATAACATCAGTAATAGCTACCATAGTTCTTTTCGTTTTAGGACTGTTGAATATAGTACTCGTCATCATCAGCCCGTTAAAGTCCACTGCTGGATATTGGCCTCTCCCAATATACCACACATAACCTGGTCTGATTCTTTTTGCATCCAGTCTCCGCAAGCCCTCTTACGCAGGTCGTTCAGCCATCCGGCTAGAGGGCGTCCCACGTGGTCACCACTGCAGAACACATTTACTCCAACGGCTGTCGGTTCTGCAAAATATGTGACCAGTCCGCTACCACTGCAACTTACTAACTTTCAAAGCTATATAATTAAATATTGTATAATCGTCACTAGATTTAAAGACCCGATTTGGTTCTACTCACTTACATCGGCCAAAATACGATTAACTAACAGAAATAATTAGATAATTAACGGCCTTAATTTTTAGATTAGCGGCAGTTCAGTCTGTTACCTATTTATTGAATGAAGGAAGTCAAAGTACTCATATACTCATATACTTTTTAAAACAGTCAAATTAACATTTTCTACGCCAGAATCAAAGCCAGAAATAAACTTAAGGAATTATCAGCGAAGTCCAATTAATCTTAGAGATTATTCCTTTAAAAAAACTTAAGAAGTAGTAATTTAGGAACGTGTCTAATTTTTTAAAAAGTAAATTGTCATTTGATTATGCCGAAAAAAAGCAAATTTCACGATGTGTTATTTCAAAAACATTTGATTCGCAGAAAATTTCCAATTGGCTCACATCATCATCATTAACCTTATACGATTTAAATCTTTAAACTATTCGTATAGTACAAAATAGCACAGTAAACAAGCAGAAAATATATTACCCAGTTCCCAAATCAGATTGAGCTTTATAGCCTCACAAAAGTATAGGTACTATCTGCAAATTATTCTCCGATTATCCGGATGAAATAAATAAGTTAGCGTTGGCATGACGAGGGTAGTCACGAAAAACTCTGCTCTTGTCTGACGCAGGACTAAATGAGGGTGTAGGGGAGTATGTAGGTAGCCGTTATGCGTATGTGTGGGTTGGTCAACGTTAAATTGACTTGCTGTTTTTTGTTATTTATTGGTTTAAATAGGAATGTTTTTTTTTATTTATTGGTACGGCATAGAAGCTAATAGTAGTTTTTCAAAAGCACCTGATGATTTAAAACAATATAGTATGATGGGCTCATGGGCACCGCTGGAATTATTATAAGGGAGATGCAACCACATCTAAACGTACTGCCAACCAATACAAAATATAGAATTATACTAGGTGAAAAAGTAATTGACAGGAGGTGCCAGTATATCCCTTGCACCCCCCTCCCGACGGCCATGGGTAGGTTGTCTATCAAGCCAAGTGGTTTTTCTTTATTAAACGATAGTTTCTACAGAATCTTGTAGGGTATATGTGTACGTAATGTCATAGTTTGTCAATTCTAAGCTATCTAAGCTTTATATTTACTTATGTTTAATAAAAAAAATGCATTACTATTATAAATGCAGTAAAATGTTTTAATTATTTTTATTATTTTATATATTTTTTTATCCTAACCATTTCAAACTACCCCTACACAGAAAATATATACTGTATACACATGTGATATATTTACACATTAGGTACAGAAAATCTTTCTATTTCCCTAAACCCTATAACATAAAAAGGCGTAAGTTCTAAAGGATAAATTGTTAAGCAACCACTAAAAACGTAAAAGATATGGTTCTCTCGACTCTTTAAACGACCATCTAGACTAATCTTATTCAAAACAGCTTCCACACAAGACTACAAGATAATTTGACATAAATCTTCAACGCTGTCATAAAAAACGACAATACATTTTGTGCCGTGTTACCCGATGTTCAACACACGTCGCCTCGTTCGCCTGTTGAGAAAATTAAGCGGCGACTAGTGGAGCGATTTGTTGAACGATAACTTGGGTTGATAGTCTCCTAATCCCACCGCAACGCAACACGGCTTCGTCGAAATATCTTGTAAAGGTTTTAGGTGAACTAATTTGTTTGATTACGTGTTCTTGTTTGTACTGTAGTTTAAGATTTAGACACATACATGTTATTTGGTAAGCAATGTTACAATATTAAGTCCATTATATTAATGGGTAGATTATCTCTTTACTAATAAATACTTCTTTGTTTTATATTACTGATGCAAGATACAACTTTTACTAGCATATTGCTCAGTAATATAATATAATCCTATAATATAAGCCTAATCATAGTTTCATCTACTAAACACTTTCAAGTAAATAAGAACTGGAGGAAAATGAATATAATATGATTTAAAGCATCAAAATATTATGTATCCATTAGTTACAGCGTCGAATACTAGATGGCGTTAGTAGTTTTTACCGCACCGATAAATAAGTTAATCGGGTGTTTTGCTTTGGAGGCGTTCGTTGAGCCTCAGTTAATCTTTAGTACGTACCTTCAACAGCTTATTGTTCTGATGTGTAATACTATACTTAGATGATAATTATTGAATTTAATATTTAGATACGATTTTTTGGAAACTGAAGAAAAAAAATTGTTAGGCACTTTAAATATTGAAAAATATTGTTTTCATTACAATACATTGAGACTTTTCGAAGTTTGTTGAGGTTATTACTTAGTCCCGCTGATTTGCTTTTGTTTGGAAGGTTTTGTTTTGAATCGGGGGTTTAACCGTTACTATGATATCAATGTAGATAAATTTCAAACCATAGACCTAATTATTTTTGATTGAATAAACGTTGCCATACAACAGTCGCTCTAAAAAATGTTATACTAAAGGAAATTTTTACTTTGCCATAGATAATTATAGTCTTAAAAGTATGCCGTTGTAAATTCGGACATATAAACATTGAGCCAAGCAATAATTATATTCAATAATTTTTATGACTTCAGATATATTCGTTTAAAGAAGATTATGTTCGCAAACTTCATTTATGGGGTTATTTGAAGAATCGTGTCTACATAAATAAACCAAAAACACGTCGTCAACTAAAAGAAAAAATCAGCGAAGAGATATCGGTGATCTCGCGGTCTCTTTGTCGACGAGTATTTGAAAATTTCGCTGCTTACTTAGAGTGCTAACGTTGAAATTGCGTTTATTTAGATGACGTAATTTTTAAAATTAAATTCCTACCAATTAGCTTTCTTGTAATAAACAATTTTTATAAATACATCAAATGATTTTTTTAATACGATTTTTCAAATGTTAACTAATAACCCACTCTGTATAAAACTTAAGGTCATCTATTCTAATACTGAAACAAAGAAATTGCCTAAAAATGCTTACGAAATTTACCTCTAGTGGGGTAATATCTCTGTAATACCTTATTTGCTACATAAGCGACGAGAACTCGGCCCGTTCGGGCTTTACTAATCCTATCAAGGAAAGTTGATAACTGGCAGATTAGATTTACATGTTACATATAACTTATAGCGAACTTGTAAATACCATTTTTATGTACTTGATACTACTATTCTTAAACTGTAAACTATGTTAAAAGAATTTGAGATCGTCATTTTCCCGCGTTATTCTTTTTAGGTTTTTTTTGTAGAGGTTAGAATCACATCAACAGTTTTAACTGCTTACTGCAGGACGTAGGCCTTTCTTTAGAACGGGGGCTTTGCCTTACAGTTTATACCATTTAGTATTTTGTGTGTTTTTATTACAATTTACTAAGTTGTGCATTGATATCAAATGTGATGTAAGATTTTGAGTTAAGAGTCCACGATGACAAGAGAACGTTTTCCATGGGGAATCGTCAGTATGTCAGCCGGCCGGCTATAAAATAAAAACCCAAAATTATTCTACAATGAGGTAAAGGAGCTCGTGAAAGAGGATGTCAAGTGATTAAGGAGCTTGGAAGAAGAAACGGCTTTACGTGCTCAGTGTTTATGATAATATTATACAATGATAAATATTTAATTTGAAATATCTGTTCAGGGGTGTACTTATATGTGTAGTTAAAAAATAATAGAAATCAGTATTTTATTGTAAATTTTAGTTACTAATATTAAAACTTACTATTAGTATTAGTAGTAGACTGCGATATAAGCTAGTTATATCCCCGGAGTATATTAAAGTTTAGAGAGTATATCGCTTTATAACTCGTTAAAAAGGGGAACAGTTTAAACTTATATGATTGCATGTACATTTTCTACATAAAATAAAATAATTCATCTATAAAAATGAATAACTTATCTTTAATAAAAAAAAACATAAGCTGTCAAATTAACTAATATAATTTTATTTTCATTATGTCCGCCATTAATATCGTCGCGGCTTATAACACTTACATATTTTACAGATTATAAACCGAAACTGAGAAAAATTGACATGTCACGATATAAACTGTTTTACAATGTTTAAGTATTTAAAGCTAACCTCGTGTAATTAAAAGGAGAACAACACACAGTGTACTTTATACGCAAAGATATAAAGTCCAATATTTATTATACGGCTTTCGGTGTCCCTTTCCAGTCGGGCAATAATAAAATAAGAGATTACATCTTTGCGTAAGCAACAATAGGGTTCCCTGTTATTTTACTAGAGTTGTTTCTACATACAAAAACCGGTTTTAACTCATCGAGATAAAGTTTATTTGGGTTTGTAGATTTACAAATTTGATTATAAATAAGTTGGATAGCTCTGATAGGTAATCGGTTGTTTTAAAATCGTTTAACCAGCGTCGGCCACCTGTTAACTATGATTCTGCTGCACTTAGAATATTAATGTCTATAATTAGTACGAAAAAGGTCGGTATTGCACCACGCTTCAATCGTTCTAATTTCAAATCGATAATACAAACACGTGTTGTCAGTGGTGCTCCTCTCAAAGTACTTGTTTTAGATTGTTTAATAAATTTCATTTGAAAGCGAAAACATACTTCGTGTTCGATTTAACATTAAGTTTATAACAAAATTACTAGACGAGAAAGTAATATTAGTACTGTACCTGTACTAATTACCAATCTCTATAAATAGGTCTCAATTGCTTAACTTATTCTAACATTATATATATATAATTAGACCGACTATGATTGCCTCGGTGGCGTAAGGGTAGCGTATAGAACTGCTGTGCATGAGGTCTTGGATTCGATCCTCGGGTCGGACAAAACGTTTGTGTGATCTGCCAATATTAAATTCGGATTTCTAGTGTTTTCTATGTATAATACATAAATATTTACAAAAAAAAGTATACAAGTATTCTATCAGTCTATCTAAACGTCATAGTACAAGATCTGCTTAGGTTAAAGCTTTATGACGTTGTCTGTCAGATGTCTGATTTTATTATTATTACAACATATTCTTTTGTGGATATAGTTGAAAGGAGATCGCTGAAAATAGTTCCACATACAAATCTCTCAGGAACGTGACCTTTTTTGGTGTAATAACTTGTATTTTTAACAATGATATTCTTAAATATACCGTAACGAGACTCTTGTCTATTTCAGAAGCTTTTAAAAATAGAACAGTTAAGTACACAATAATCTGTGAGATTATTTCATTTGTATAATAATTATCATAAGATTTAGAAAAGTACAAAGACAAAAAGTAAGAGCACAGTCTACATATAAAAGTCACCCCACAGTAACAAACTGCGAAAAAGGACAATGGTACGTAAATATGGGACTTTTGTACCGCCTTGCGTATCTTATGGTAGGGATTATTTTTATATTTATTTAGCTGGTAACATCATTGACAATAACATTTTAAATTCGCAGAATTTTAGAACTTTGCGTTTAAATGTTCTTTCAGTTTGTCTAAAGTCGACTGAGATGACACCTGTCTATCATCGCCCATACAAATGAATTGTCATTGTTGTCAACAGGACGGTGTAGTACGACATTTTCAAAATCAAAATCATTCGTTTACAAGTTTGATCTGTCAATAAAATGTTACTTTGCTGCTAATAATTACCAATACACCAATTATACTTGTATGTTCATTTTTATATATTTTTTAATAATATAAAAACATTTTCGGACATCTGACACACAGAATCTTCATCCAAGCAGGTTTGTAGCAAGCAAGTTTAGAAAACGTGGGAATGCGTTTTGTTATTACAGTTGCAACCACTTTTTTAGAAGAATTTAAATTCTTTTAGCAAAGTTTTTAAAATATGATAATTACATGAAAATATTTAAGACGATTCACTTTATAAACGAAATAAATCTCATAACCACCCATTATGTATTGCTAGCAGTATATGATCTGCCATTCTCCTGTGTACTTATTAGAAATCACTCCAGAAAGATCTGTAAGAATGTAGAGACAAGCTAGATTCTGGAAATTACTTAGGTCATTGGGGGTCGGCAAGCCACATCCTAATTGTGCTTCCAAAGATATTATCCAAAGATGATTCCATGAATTAATGTTTTTCTGCTTCCGCCAATAACGACTGAGCTACCAAGATCAGTCGTCGTAAGGACGCTAAATTATCTTCCTTTCTTGGCGATTCCAAGCTGTTTCTACTAATGCGGTCGTATCTCAGGGTGGTGTGTTATCACCTTTACTTTTTAGGGTTTTTATTAACTCAATCACAAATTAATTACTTTCTTCCTACTCTCTGCATGCAGGCAGTTTCCGAATTTACTCACATGCTTCTCTAGAAAATTGAACAGTAGCAGTGGAAGTCATCAATAAAGACTTAAGTATGTAACTGGAGTAGAGAGTATGGACTAACGGTGAACCCAACCAAAACACAAGTCATTATAGCAGCTTGGCTGGTTGGATACTAGACTGCATCGTCGAATTAACTTTTAGCAGTTACAAGCCATTGTTTACAGCAGTTAGATTGTCCCATACAGTGAGAAAGCATAGAGCTTGGGGATACATATGGTTAGGTAAACATCCATACTACACTTTGATCTTAGCCAAAAGGCCGAGAAGCGATGACACACCATCAGACAGATCCATGGATTATAAGGGAGTACCGCACGATCTCCTTTGAGGCGGCGAGTCTCCTGGCCGGAACTCCACCATGGGACCTGGAGGCGAGAACCCTTGCAGCTCTCTATCAGTGGCGCAAGCAGGCGCGGGAGTTGGGTCGGAGTCCTGAAATCCGAGACATCCAAAATCAGAAATCCCAACTCCGCCAGGCCCTCGTAGAGGAGTGGAAGGAACGACTTGGGCAGCCAAGCGCTGGACACGCCGTTGTTTCGGCGATAAGATCCCTTATGGAGGATTGGCTTGAGAGGCATCACTGCGACGGCCGGACCGTGGACACAGCGCTCCACACGCTGGCAGAATGCCCGGCATGGGTGGAGTAGAGGCGTGACCTCATGGCGGCCATCGAAGTGGGGACTCTCTCGCTCGGTAACATGGTTGCGGCCATGATACGGAGCGAGGGTGCGTGGAACTCCGCCGTCTCATTCTGCGAGCAGGTTATGCTTGCGAAGGAGATGGCGGAGCGGGACCGAGAGAGGTTTAGAACTCTCCCGGTCCGCCAGGCCCGGCAACGGGCTAGGTACCGCAGAAGGCTCAGGCGCCGGAGATCACTAGAAGATCTCCGTCCTCCATAAGTGCAGGCCTGGGGGTGACAGATGAGGCCATCTGTCACCCTAGCAGAAGCAGGTTGGGGGGGGATATCCGAGTACTACGGACTGCGCGCACCCTTTTGGGGGGAAGGAGGGCAGTAAAGAAACCATGAGGTTTCCACACAGGAGGGGGCCACTGCAGCCGTAGTTGGTCCGGGGTACGTCGGGGTTCCAGGGATTTCCTTACTAGGATGCACCTGGTCCCCTAGCTATTGGTGCCTGAGACGGCGTGCGGTTTTTGGTCGGTTCGAGTCCGACATAACCACCCTGCGGTGGTTTCCGTGGGGATTTCCGCACAGTACAAAAAAAAAAAAAAAGGTACACATCCATGGGCCCTCAGATTGAGGAAGTTAGTTTGTGATTGCTTCTTTCCTTGTGTAATAAATTTATGGGATTAACGGATAGTTGCTTTGTCTGTTTGAGAATGAGCCAAGACACCAGCAACAGGAAATAATAACCTAACATTAAGAAATGACGGAATGCATAGTATATGTTTTTTATGTATTTATATAGAATAACAAAACTCTTTCTAGTTTATAGAGAATTCCAATAACTACACCCCACGGAATGTCATATTAACTTGTTTTAACCCCCACAATATTGCTCAAGTGTTGACTTACCGTGAAAAAATGTATACCAAATAACTAAATGATAATATCTTCATGGCAGATGTTTAAAATCGGTATACAAAATAGTTTGTACCTAAAATTTTAATAATATAAATGTTATATGTATCTGGTGGGCACGCTTAGAGGGTCTGGACTCGTGTGTGTGTGCGTACATACTTAAGTATTGATCACATTTTTCAATTCATCTCTTAAAAATAAATTTACCTTTCCTACCCTATCTTTGTAATATATATCTTTATAATACCCTATTTATCTCTCCTTCCCATTTATTTCTAGATTTCCCATTGTAAGTATCCGTGTAAAAGTAAGTAGATTTTAAGGGGTTAAGTGCGCAAATTGTAACAGAAATGTTTTGTAGTCTAATCCGAGCAGTTGAAGGCAAAAGTAGACTTACCATTTTTACTTTACTGGGACTAAAATAGCAAAATTTTAAATTTTGTCGATATAAATGTGTTTGCAGCTTTGTTTTAACATTTTCGTTACATATCACATTTCCCACTTCAATAATGACACTTATTTTCTTGATCTCTTATAAACTTGTACTTTTATACAACAATTTACATTCTATTTTCAGTCCAGGTGACATTATTCAAATATTAAACACTTTCTACGGTACACATCGATCTTTTACATTACTAGGGAACATGGTGTCTTCATAAGTGAGCTTTACGAAAACTTTGCAGGTTACTATTGACTTGACTTGTGGCCGGGATGTACCTTACTTGTGAGGTACGGCAGTGAGGACTCTAGAAGCCGTTAATGCGTTCCTGGACTCCTCCCGACTACCGAGGTAGGCCGCCGCGGGGTTTAGTGGGTAGACCGGTTTTCCGGGAGTCCCACACACGCCCTTCGTCCCTCCGGAGGGTATGGTGCGAAAAGCATTACCCGCGTAAAAAAAAGGTGCTATTGACTTATCATCAACATTATGTTGTAAAAATCAATTTCAAGTTGCAATTGTATTGTAGAAAATCTATTTATTTTCCTAGGTAGGTATATAAAATAAATCCTTTAGTCATGCCATAACTTAAAACTACTTCGCCAATTTTCGTAATCTTTTTCTGGGTAAATTTGTTCTTAGGTGGTTAGGTTTAGGTTTAGGTTAGGAGGTGGTAGGTGGCAACTTACACATACAGCGGCAACGAAAAAGTACAGCGTCATCTACTGAAGACACACCGAACTACGAACTAACTAATGCTGTATCGCAACATAGAAGTTTACACTGATTATCATGTATACAACATCCTATTTTATATATTTTTTTTTAACGAGTGGAAACCCCCTCGGGCTGTCACCCCACCGGGGTTTACGGCGGGGTGGTGTGTCGGAATCGGACCGACTAAAACCACACGGTGTGCCACTCTGCACCTGAGATAGGAGGGATCCGGAAACCGCAGCTATTATGACATCTAGATATACAACATTCCAACCTCAAACGTTGGACTGCGGCTCACCAGGCA
Organism: Hypercompe scribonia; assembly: GCA_949316085.1. Taxonomy (NCBI): domain Eukaryota; kingdom Metazoa; phylum Arthropoda; class Insecta; order Lepidoptera; family Erebidae; genus Hypercompe; species Hypercompe scribonia. Next base: position 6,932,189 of record OX438981.1, on the reverse strand, counting down.
TGATCAACTTGCCCTCCTCCTCCTTTGTATTGGAGAAACATGACACCCATTCCTCCTTAAATTGTACATGAAATACATATATCTAAATAGATTTAAAAAGAAATAAAATCTTAAGCATTATTTGAGGTATTTAAGTGTCAAATACCTAAACAAAGAACATAAAACATTATGTCTACAAGAATTATTCCAGATAAGTAATATTGTGCATCATACGAAGAACTTTGACAAGAAACATCACATTATTATCTAATCCTTTAACTGATGTTGTATGTTATAAATTGCGGTAACTGCCGTCGCGTCTATTGAAAGCGGTAATCACCATTTTGTTCTTACGATGAAATAGGTCCAATGGTCCAACCTTCTATTGCATTGTTTTATCGTCATGGAACGATAGGAAGTTTATGTTGGGTACCTTTGCTTGTCGCTATTCATTATTTTAGGATTTTTTTTTTTTATGTTATAACTTATTAGCTATAAATAAATGTTAAAATAAATTTTATAATTTTAACTTATAACGTCTCGTTGTAAGTTGTTTGTAATGTTGAATAGAATAGAATAAACTTTATTGTACACGAAATTTATACAGATTATATACAAAAGCATATCAGTTGAGTGACCATGTACAAATGGCGGCCTTATTGATAAAAGCAGTTTCTTTCAGGCAACCTTTAATATGTTATGTAATACAAATTACTTTTGCGCTTTTAGAATAACTTGCGTGCTTTAAAGTTCACTTACGACAGCTGACAATATTCTTACTTACTGTTTAATTAAATCAGAATACATTATAATTATGTATGGTACAGTATTTTCTGTTGGAACAATAAATATGTATTACTTTTTTTATGCCTGTAAATTTAAATGACCGACATGAGTGATAATTTAAAAATTATGATAATATTTAGTGCAGGGTAGTGTAGTGTAGAAAAAATATAAATAGCCTTGAAAACATTCAAATTATTTTTCAAAATGAAATTTAAAACATTGTTCAAAGCGGCACCATATATCTCGTATGGTCACATGTCTCGTCCCGTGTTTGTTTACACTTAACATTTTAGACTTTATATACTTCATAAATATCTTCAATTGTAATTGCTATACACATCATGGAAGAAGCTAAAAAACCTTTTAACAAATATTATATGGTACCAAAGTGCAAAAACACTACAAGAAATACACCCAACAAAGTGTATTTTCACATTCCAATCGATGCGAAACTACGACGACAATGGTATAAGATTATGAGTAGGAATAATGTATTTCCATTTTCATGTTTATATTGTCGTGATGAGCATTTTAATGTAAGTATGGTATATTTATATAGACCTTAGTTTGTAAGTTTAGCATTAGTTACAGAGCAGTACAATATTTGGTATAATCTAAACTATATTTCACTTAAAACTTTTTATAAGACCTTTTTAATTTCTATTGCGGTTTTACGAAATTTTGATGACTAATGATTTATTTCAGACTATGATAGAGCAAATTATATAGAATAAAACTTAATGAAACAGTAAGGAAAAAAAATGTAATCTACATTCAAAGGAAAGGGTTGTGCTTCATATATTTTTGTGTCAAAAACGGAATATGTCGCCAGCAGCTAAAAGAATGTGCGTGAACGTTTCATTTAATATAACTTTAAGTGCTAATAACTCACTTCCTACTATACACATAGATGTATTAATAACCCTTCAAATGAAATAAATCCAATGTGTGTTGTAAATTGTGACATTTGGCGTCATATTTTGTTTTAATCATTGGTGAGGTGTAAGATAAATTTGAATATCCTTCCCTTATTTTTAGTTTTTAATGTGCCGACTACCTCATTCCAGCAGAAAGAAAAATATACAACAGCGCCATTTAGCGAAGATACATCGAACTATGAAGTATCAACGAAACGTATGAATGTAATGAACTACGAAGCAACTACTAATCCCGTATCGTAAAATAGAGATTCACGTGGCAATTAGCATATATACAAAATCCCAACATCAACCCTTGGGCCGTGGCCCGCCAGGCATGATCACCTCGCCTGGTCGGTGGATCCTCTCTATGTGGGAGGGACATGACACCCGTTCCCTCCACATTTAATACAATATTTTTTGGGTTTCAATAATAATTAAATTAATAAAATACCCTTTGATTATAATATGACGATAATAAAAATACGATAAAAAATATTTGAGACCATTTTAAATCTTATACATATTCCCTATTAGGGATGCCAGACTGTATACTATTCTACTGCTTTTAAAAAATACTACATAAGCAAAGTTTGACTTTAACAATGTCCATACTAATATTCTTTTTGTTCTCCCAAAAATGCTGCATAGATTACATTTATTCAAAAGAAATTAATTAAATAAGGAAATGAAAGACAATATTATTAAGTATAATGTTTTCTTTTCATCTGTCAAGGGTACGTGAGAAAATGCATCTAAAATTATCATATTTATAGTGTTTTAAAGATTCACCGCTCATGACGCCCAATTAAACGCGTCAACACAACTTCAAATGTAAACCAAATAAAAAATAACTTAGAAACGGATACGTCCCAAGAATGCACAGCGATAGTGATGTGAGTCATCCCATCAGTGACCACCTCGAAGTTCTGACGACACCTACATAACAAGACCTGTGTGCAAACAAAAAATGCTTTTATTCCAACCACGTAAAGTCCTGCCACGGTCTCAACGTTCCTAATTTAATATTTGGACAAATACAAAGATACATTTGCAGACACGAATATTAATTTCGTGTGAATACTGATGAAAACTGAACCTTATTCACTAGAGGTTCGTTCGAAACAAATTATCTAAATAGGAAAGCAAATTGAAACTCTTCTTGTATAACATAAGTTTAAACTACATTCCAACGCAATGGTAAGCAGTGGCGTATTGTTCACAATGTGGTTCCTAAAGGTTTATAAATCAACAATTAGGCTGTTACGGTGGCTTCCACAACTTTTGTGAGCAAATTGTAAAATTGACAGGTTAAATTTTGTAAATAATAATGATAGTAAGTGTAAATTTAAAATGCATTGCAGTGCCCAACAGCGTATTATTGGCCGTGTGCAACGGTAAATTATTTCCTGTCCTGATGGGCCTATTGTTTTGCAGTAACTTCCTTGATCAGGTACATACATTTATAATCAAGAATCGATGTTTTGTTTTGTAATATGAAATGTTTTTATGTTAGATATACAGACGTGGCTTACACTGAGAACTTTTTTAACGTATAATATTGCCAAACCGGCATTGGTGCAAGGTGTTACATTGTCCCTGAACTAAATTAAAATTCATTTACTATTGTGTCGTTTTAAGGTTAGTTGACAAAGGTCACTACGCATGTGGCCAAGAGTAAGAAAAATATTGGAGAACAGAATATTTCTGGTGAGACGTAGATGTCTGCATAATATAAGCTTTACAAGCTTTATGAAGGTCAAATGATATACTATTTATATTGTAAAATTGACGTTTACACAGTATGTTATATTCTAAGATATGAGATTATATTATTTTCAAAATTGGTTCAAATATTCCTTTCTCAACCTGTTTCCATTTTCAAAATTGAACAATATAGTAACTCTGCGTTCTTATTTCAAATCATAGGAAAATTTGATTAAACTAAGGTTTTTCTAAGTCCTGTACTGTGCATAGACAACTTAACAATCCTTTGATTGACTGTTGTTTATGTCATTATCCACTTTATAAACCATACACAGGTTTGCCAAGTTTCATTCTCAGAACCTAACCTTACTTTCATGTTTAAAATCACTAGAAAATACTAAAAAAAATACAGTTAAACTGATCTTTAAGTAAACTGCGACATATTTACAATTATTGATGTATAATCTACTAATGACCTGTATTCCAAGAACGTCAGACAAGACAAACTTCATTAGACGGATCAATTAGTAAATTATATGGTGGTATTACAAAGGTCGAAGGAACATCATTATATTATATCCCGAGTCAGTTTATTGAGGTTAGCTTAAAGCGAGCCGGTGTGGCTGGTAACCGGTATTTGCTAGAGAGGAGCAAGCTTTAACTATATTAGGTACAGGTCTATACTAATGTTATAAAATGAAGAGCTTTTTTGTTTGTTTGATTGAACACTCTTATCTCATGGACTACTAAGTCGTATTGAAAAATAATCTAGGCTCGTTTGTCGAGGAAGGATATAGATTATATAAGATCACATTGCAACCAATAAGGATCGAGCATCGAGGATAAAAAAAGTGTTGCTAAATTGTGGAAAATTTATTACTATCGAGAGATACAGCCGAATTTACCCGGGCCTACTAGTATAGCTATATAGACAACATACTGATTCGAATTACGTCACAATTCATATGTTTCACACATATTCGAAATAAATAGGCACAGTAAGTTTCTGTTTAGAGAATTTAATCATCCTATGGGTTAACTGTCATCTTTCTGAAGACTGTGGCCATGGAGTTCTACACTATAGTATATAGATTGTAAAAAATGATGGAAATATGATGGACATGGATAATATTCGGTTGAATGTAACCTTCTGTTCAATTGACAGTCTGCTTGTAGAAGTCCATGACTTCCACTTGGTAAATTTAGGCCAGGATTAGAAACTGTCTCCAACTATAATATCAGACCTTGTTTTATCTGCTCTCTTAGGTTCAGGGAAAACGTTTATTACACATGATTATTCACAGAATTTCCTCCTTCGTTCTAGAAATAACGCGGTATCCTTGTCAAGTGCATAAATAGATGATTTGGCTATGGGTATTTTTCATTTACTTATCATATTTCAGCGACAGCATCTCCTACAGATATATCTTTAACTTTACAGAGATATTGGATGGTTCTGAATATCCGAAATATATATGATTTTTAGAACAAATTACGTAATCAAGGCAATAAAACTGGATTTCATCAAATATTAAATATTATATTAAATAAAAAAATATTATTCAACAAAAGAAACACATAAATAACTACATATAATATAATTGTATTATATACTTGTATTATTTATATTTGTGTTTATTATATACACAAATGTAAATAATACAAGTGAGATTGTATACTCTGAACACCCGGTTGTCATCGCGCACTTTTACCGTGATTTGAGTGCAGTCGATAGAGATAAGTGAATAACCTTTGACCATGCTTGCGGCGAATCGTTTGTCGCCTAATTCAAAGGAAGCCACTAGATCGCCTCTGGCGTTGCACGGTAATATATCAAAGTTGCGCGATATCACTGTGGGCCTTGCCGCAAGTCGCGAGTACCTACTTCATGTCTGTATTTACATTAATTGAATTTTGAAACCTATCTATAATATAAAAATGAATCGCAAAATGTGTTGGTAAGCGCATAACTCAACAACGCCTCGACCAATTTGGCCAAATCTTTTTTTAAAATGTTCGTTGAAGTTCAAGGATGGTTTTTACGGCGAGAAAAATTAGAATTATCTATCTATAATATAAAAATGAATCGCAAAATGTGTTGGTAAGCGCATAACTCAACAACGCCTCGACCAATTTGGCCAAATCTTTTTTTAAAATGTTCGTTGAAGTTCAAGGATGGTTTTTACGGCGAGAAAAATTAGAATTATTGCTGGAAAAACCCTAAAAATAGCCCTTTTCTTTTTCCCATACAAACGTTTTCTAACTAAAACGTAGAGTCAATTTGAGCTTTATTGCTATGGTATAAAGTTCATATTAAATTACAAGCACTCACTGTTGTCTAAGCAATGTAGGTGTGTTCCTAACGTCAAAGATCATATCTATCAAAACAATGTGCGTGTGTGCGTTGGAGCACAGAATACATAGTTGGAGGAGTTTAATGTCGCGTTCCGAAACTCGCGTTTCTTTTGTATTCGTTTCGGCACGCGAGATAAAATGCATCAGTTTCCACGTCATTACATCAGTCAAACAAAAATCGCGTTACCGACAGTGTTTTATTATTTTTATAATATCCAAATTACAATTCGTACGGCTTAAAAGGATTTGACTTCAAGTCACATCAAATTAAAAAAAAAAAAAGTTGTCTGTGACAATCTACTGACATTGCTTTTGTCAACTGATACACGAAACAAATTCGTATATCGTGTTTTGTGCAGAGTGTTTACTTAGTTAGTGTTTGTTTAGTTCGTGATTAGTGAAAAAATGAATTATATTTGATATGCCTCCTATAAGACGAAGCAATTTAGGTAGAAGAACCAGAAATGCTACAAACCAAGCTAATTACCGATCTAATCGTACTGCACAAGAACGTGACGACGGAAATGAACGTGAAAGAATTCGGATATCACAAACGCGTGAAGCGCGAGCGCGACATTCAACTAATAATCGCGCAAGTTTGAATCGAGCTGCTTTCAGTTACGATGTGTCAATTGACTACAGTAACTACCAATGTGTTGTTATTGGTTCTATGAACTCGGTTTGCTCACACTGTAAGGCATTAAAATACAAAAACGAAGCCAATGGATTGTGTTGTGCAAATGGTAAAGTGAAATTGATACCATTGGATCCACCACCAGAACCATTGTACTCATTGGTTTCAGGAATAGGAACAGATTCTAAACACTTTTTGACACATATCCAACAATATAACAATTGCTTTCAAATGACTTCATTTGGGGCAACAAATGTAGTTCGGGAAAATTTTATGCCAACTTTCAAGGTATGTATATGGTATATTATAGCAGTTACTCATAATTATTTTAGCGAATAAAATTTTCTGTCACAAAAGTTAAGATGTGTCACTAATCTTCAATTTCTTAATCACTTATATATCAGTCATCATATTATATGGTGATTCAGTTTCAGTGACACTTTTATTATATTTTATTATATTTGATAGATATTAGTTAAAACTAAATATATACTTTTTAAGATCAAATATTATTTAAGTTTGATCACTGACAATCCATTAATTTATACCACACCAAAATATTTTTTTTTATTTACAGATACAAGGGCAAATATATCACAAAGCAGGTTCACTGTTACCAGTGTCAGATAGCGACAACAAATTCCTGCAAATTTATTTTATGGGCAATTCACCACAAGAAATTGATCTGCGTTGTGCACATAACAATTTAGTAAAGAGGTCTATTGTAGAACAATTACAAACTTTATTGCATCAACACAATCAATTGATTATATTGTTTAAAACTGCCCTGGATCTGATGCCATCCGATAATCACAAAATTGTAATCAGAGCTGATAAAACACCTGCAGGTCAACATACAAGACGTTTTAATGCACCAACTATTGATGAAGTTGCTATTGTTGTAGTTGGAGAAAACTTGGAATCCCGTGATATTGTTTTACATCGTCGGAATGATCAATTACAACGTATAAAGGAAACACACCGCTCATATGATGCACTGCAATATCCCATTATATTTTGGCAAGGTGAAGATGGCTACGATTTCTCAATAAAAATGATAAATCCCATTACAGGTAACTAAAATATTAGTTTAGCTATGGCGATAATATCTGTCATTATATTATGTATTTTAATTTTATATTTGAATGTTATTAAAACAAAATCTATTTACAGGTTCAGAAACCAACAAAAAAGTCAGTTCAATGAACTATTATTCATACCGCCTAATGATTCGGGAAAATGAAGAAAATCACATATTGAAATGTCGGCGATTATATCACAAATATGTTGTTGACATGTATGTTAAAATTGAAACGGAGAGATTAACATTCATCAGGTTGAATCAAACCAAACTCCGATCTGAAGAGTATATTCACCTTCGAGATGCGATTAATACTGATGGAAATGCACAGAATGTCGGTCGGATGACTATTCTTCCAGCAACATACATCGGAAGCCCTCGGCATATGCACGAATATGCTCAAGATGCCATGTCGTATGTTCGTCATTATGGTACAGCAGATTTGTTCATCACATTTACATGCAATCCGCAATGGATAGAAATCAAGCAGGAGTTATTCCCTGGGCAATCACCCATTGATCGTCATGATATTACAGCCAGAGTCTTTAGACAAAAGTTGAAATCTTTAATGGATTTCATCGTAAAACATAATGTGTTTGGTGAGACACGCTGCTGGATGTATTCTGTGGAGTGGCAGAAACGAGGATTGCCACATGCGCACATTTTGATTTGGTTGGTTGAAAAGATAAGGCCAAATGAAGTTGATGCAGTGATATCAGCTGAAATCCCTAATGTACAAGTAGATCCTGGATTGCATGAGGTAGTTATCAAAAACATGATACATGGTCCCTGTGGAACTCTTAATCAAAATTCACCGTGTATGATGGATGGTAAATGTTCAAAACGATATCCACGGACATTAATATCGGAAACAATTACTGGTAATGACGGTTATCCATTGTATCGTCGCAGATCGACAGCAGACAATGGAAAATCAACAATTGTCAAATTAAATCAACAAGATATTGAAATAGATAATCGTTGGATTGTTCCATATTCACCCATTTTATCAAAGACATTCAAAGCACACATCAACGTTGAATCTTGCCATTCAGTGAAATCTATTAAATACATTTGCAAATATGTAACCAAAGGGAGTGATATGGCTGTGATTGGAATTGGTGCAGAGAATTCCAATGATGAAGTTACCCAATACCAAATGGGCCGCTATGTCAGTAGTAATGAAGCAGTTTGGCGAATATTTTCTTTTCCTATTCATGAGAGACACCCTTCTGTTGTTCACTTAGCTGTGCATTTAGAAAATGGACAAAGAGTGTATTTTACAGCACAGAACGCAGTACAAAGAGCTGCTCAGCCACCATCTACTACATTAACCAGTTTTTTTGAGACATGCCAAAACGATGATTTCGCACAAACATTGCTATATTATGAAATGCCAAAATATTATACCTGGAATCAATCCTCAAGGAGATTTATACGACGGAAACAAGGAAAACCAGTTCCAGGATATACAGATGTATATTCCACCGATGCGATTGGCCGGATTTATTCAGTACATCCAAGCAATGATGAATGTTTTTATTTACGACTGCTATTAGTCAATGTACGTGGCCCAACATCATTCCAACAGTTACGAACTGTTGATGGTGAATTGTGTGGATCCTACAGAGAAGCCTGTCAACGTTTGCAATTGCTTGAAAATGACGCTCATTGGGATCAAACTCTCAATGATGCTGTAATATCATCACACGCTCATCAAATACGAACATTGTTTTCTATAATCATATCTACATGCTTCCCATCAAACCCAATTGATTTGTGGATCAAGTACAAAGATTATATGTGTGATGATATTTTGTATCAAATACGGAATAGAATGGGAAATCCAAATATACAAATCAGTGAAGAAATTTACAATGAAGCATTGATTTCAATTGAGGACATGTGCTTGATAATGTCAAACAAACTATTAATTCAATTAGGCCTGACCGCGCCCAAACGTCCAATGCATGACGCTTTTAACCAAGAGTTGCATCGAGAAAAACTGTATGATGTCAACGCTTTGAAAGAATTAATTCAAACAAATCTTCCACTGTTAAATGAACAACAGAAGTATGTATTTGAAACTCTTATGAAAGTAACAAATGATGAAACTGGAGGGATTTACTTCTTAGATGCACCTGGTGGTACAGGAAAAACTTTTTTGATTTCATTAATATTAGCAACAATTCGCTCACAAAATAAAATTGCACTTGCACTCGCTTCGTCGGGAATAGCAGCAACTTTGCTTGAAGGTGGTCGAACAGCCCATTCAGCACTAAAATTGCCATTAAATATGCAAAGCATTGAAACTCCAACCTGCAACGTTTCGAAGAACTCTGCAATGGCAAAGGTTTTGCAGCAATGTAAATTGATTGTTTGGGATGAATGCACGATGGCACATAAAAAATCTTTGGAGGCTTTAGACAGAACCTTAAAAGATCTACGGAGCAATAATAACCGATTTGGTGGTGCAATGATTTTATTAGCAGGAGATTTTCGTCAAACATTGCCAGTGATTCCACGATCAACGCAAGCTGATGAACTCAATGCATGTCTAAAGTCCTCCAATTTGTGGAAACATGTCAAAGTACTTCATTTAAGCAATAATATGCGTGTCGAGTTGCAAAATGAACAATCTGGAAACATATTCTCTAAACAACTCATTGACATTGGTAATGGCAAATTTCCTATAGACATGTTGACTGGCTGCATTAACTTTCCTCAAAGTTTTTGTCAGTTAACTCGATCAAAAGATGAACTTATCCAGAAGGTGTTTCCAGATGTTTCTCAAAATTACAGAAACCATGATTGGTTGAGCGAACGAGCTATACTGGCTGCAAAAAACATAGATGTATATGAATTAAATTTCAAAATTCAAGAACAAATTACAGGCGAATTGAGGATATATAAATCAGTTGATTCGGCTACTAATCAAGATGATGTAGTCAACTATCCACCGGAATTTTTAAACTCGCTGGATTTACCAGGATTGCCACCTCACAATCTTCAATTAAAGGTTGGATCGGTGGTTATAATGTTGCGAAATATCAACCAACCGCGTCTTTGCAACGGTACACGGTTAGCGATAAAAAAATTACTAAACAATGTGATAGAAGCAACTATACTCAAAGGAAAGTATAAAGGAGAAGATGTTCTCATACCGCGCATCCCAATGATTCCGACTGATGTGCCATTTGAGTTTAAACGACTACAGTTTCCAGTGCGGCTTGCTTTTGCTATGACTATAAACAAGTCCCAGGGGCAATCATTAAGTGTTTGTGGTATTAATCTAGAAAACCCATGTTTCTCACATGGTCAATTGTATGTTGCCTGTTCCCGTGTTGGAAAACCATCAGATTTGTTTATCTATGCGCCAGGTAATCAAACAAAAAACATAGTATACCACAAAGCACTACAATGATAATAATAATAATTATGATATTCATTCAATAAAGCGATTACTTACTTTTAAATCCTTATATATGTTTTATTTAATTATTTTTTATTCACAACGCCCTATCACCAGGGTGACGGTTCTGTTCAGGAGATTTTTTTAAAATACGTAGACAAAAAAACTGCCACATTACAAATCTTTTTGACAGGACGAAGTCTGTCGGGTCAGCTAGTTTGTTATAAAAATTAAGACCCTTACTGTTCTTTGGATGAGTTCCTTCCTTTACCAAACAAGACAGGATCAATTTTTTTTGTGTAGGTTATACACAAGCTCGATTGTGTTCTATTTTTCCGATGGCCGGGTAATATCGTCTTTCAAATCTACAGCATATATTTGTAAAAGTGGATTTGGAATACTATACCACGCTTACCGGGTTGGTATTAAACCTACGTGTATTTATAATCCAAATATTATACGAACGTGATAGGATTTAGATGCACGCCGGATATATCCGACAAAGCGAGCTGCCTCTAATTAGACCAACCACATTGCACAGTCATTGAGCCAAAATGGCCAGATCATAATACCGAACCGCGATCCAACTCCTGAAGTTAGTGAATTGTATTTATTTGATGTAAACATTCCTACTAAGGTTTGGTTTACGGTCGATAATTATCGAGAAAAAATTTAATTGCTTGATAAGAATAGCTTGGTGTGAGAACACAGTATCTTTAAATATGTAAACATATAGATATAATATAGTAATAGATTTATTAAAGTGACTAAACCTATCATAGTAAGGGGCTTTATTTAGTCATAAAGCAGAATAATTATGTACTCCTAGCTATTTACAGTCACGGCGGCAAGCCTCGACGCTGAAGACCCAACTACGCAAGAAATATTATAGTGCATAAATGTGTGTACAAACGCAAGTGCACTCTCTGTTCCTTCACTTTCTTAAGCCGATGAGACGAGGAAGATCATACGCAGGACCGACAGTTTTACCTGCTATCTAAGGCACAACGACTGTTATATGCATTATTATGTAACTAGTAAAATTCAAGAATACTTTTTGACCCGATCCGGGTATCGAACCCGAGACTTCTTTATCGGCAGTCGCATATGCTAACCGCTAAACTAACGAGGCACTAAGTAGACTTATAGTACCCACCTCATTATATTCCATTTAATAGTTACATTTAAAGCTGTTAATGAAATTGTATTGTATTGGTTAAAAGAATGGGGACCACCAATCTTGGATTCTGTACATGCTTTCCACATTACTTTTTGTAAAATAGAATTGAATTTAAACTAGAAACCTGTAGAGATTGCAGAAATGTTTATTTGACCAGATAAAGTATGCCGATATACTAAATAATTCAACAGACTGTGAAATACGATCGTTGAATGTTCCAAGCAGTGCCTAGACCTTCACAAATTGCCTCCTACGATGTAACTAACAGCCGGTGTACTTTTCACATCTTTAAAATGCAGATGAAGGCTCACATCGACGGAGAAATAGGACGAGCCCAAAACACGAGAGTGTGTCTGGGGATCTAAAAACAAGATATTTATAGTTAGTAACAGAATAATTGAGATGGAATATTTTTTATTCATAAATGCTAGTTTATAAATAAAATTGTTCTTTAACCTTAAATATACCATGCTAAAAATAGATAAAAAATATTTTAGAAGAGAATTGTATGTCGTGTCAAAGTTGAGCTCAGTTGGTTTAGAACTTTTTGAGTTTTTGAAGTGTACATAAACCGACTTAGCATTTTTATTTATGTTGAGATAGAAGATATTACTATTTTTCTCTTTGGATTTCCTATAGTGCCAATACATCCACAAATGACACAGTTTTTTGCGACAAGGTCTTATTAAAGAAATCTGAAAGACTCTTACATGCTTGGTCTTTGTTTTATACAAAAAACAAAAGACAATCATATAAAGTTGAAAGAAATATTTGAAATTTACTTAAAGAAGGTCTAAGGGTTCTCCTAACTTTATTAGAATGTCTTTGATTTTTTGTACTGAGTACTTAAAATATGGCATAAAGTTAGCTTTTATCTAAGACGTAGGGGGTCTAAGGGCTCTCGCAAGTTTATATAAGAGGCCTGAGTTTTTGATATTAAAGATCTGAAATCAAGGTGTAGGAATTCAATGTGTTATTACTTTGATTTTTAAATACAGAAACATGTATACGTACAAACACAAAAAAAATCCTTAGAATCCTTATTGCTGAATTGATTAATTTACCTGTACGGTTTTTGTCGCTTCTCTTCCATTTCTAACAGTGGATTTATTTAAATACTTCCAAAGTCAATTCAGTTGACAATTTACAAACTGCAGTAAAATTACTAAACTTACATCGTATTTAATAGCTAGTTTTATTTTAAACCATTCCTTTATACAGTAAAAAGTTTTCAATATTTTAAATTATAAACTACGATGAGCCGTGCGGTTTTTTAACTTTGGACTACTTTTGAGTTATTTTCTTTTGTAACTTGATAATGAAAGTGGAACATGTTTATAAAGTCTAAAAGGCGTAATCAAAAGTTAATTTGAAATGAATTGAAAATAGTATTCTGAGCCAATGTAATTTTGATTGGAGAATTAACGAGAACTTTTTTCAGATGCTTTTAATCATTAATCGTTGTTTAACGTTTCAACACCAGATAGTTTAAACATATAACTTAATAGCTTTGTGTCGGTTTGTTGTACTGCTTTCATTTGTTAAGGAAAAATAGCGCACAAATCCATTAAAATTGTATCTTCTAAAATGTAGACACTGTTTGTATATTTTAATGTTTGATAAATACTATTATAAAACTCATAGTAGATGAAGTGATGGTGACGGATTAAGAATATATAGTGTTACTACCCCTATTCATCCCGTGGATGTCGTAAAAGGCGACTAAGGGACCAAGTATACAAAACAACATCATTACAACGAGAAGGAAAATTTGAAACAAACCCTAATCCAATCCGTCTGGCCAGCGTGGAATAGTGGGTCAAAACCTGCTTGCTAAGGAGAGGTCTATGTCCAACAGTGGACTGTAAAAGGCTGTTGATGACTAGATGAAGAATATGTATCTACGGGTATGTAAGTGTCCATGTGGTGATTCACAATACAGAGAGTAATAACCCCTTTTCATCCTGGGGGTGTCGTAAAAGTCGACTACGGAAGCATAATACGCAAGACAACGTCACTGCAAAGAGGAGAAATTAATTTCACACGTCAGCGTTTAGTAGGTGAAAGCCAACTTTCTAAGGAAACGCCTATGTCCAGCAGTGGACTGTTAAAGGCTGTTAATGGCTGTTAATGGGATGATGTGATGTAAATATAGATATTATAGAATTAATGATATGATTAGATAATTCTACATATACACTACTGGAAAAAATTAAAGGATCAAAAAAAAATCCAAATTTTTGGGCAGTTTTCAACAGGTCGTAACTTCGAGAGAAATGGTCGCACAGGAAATAAACAAAAAGGAAATTGTAGCTCCAAGTGTCTAGTTTTTGGGATTGAACTTCAAAATTTTATAGCCTCCGCGGTTTTTGAGTAATCGGAGAGAAACCAGCAACAAAAAAATTTTCAAAATTTTTTTGTTTTTCTTTTTGGTCTACGGACGTGGAAAAAATTTTTTTAGCTTAACCACTATAAGGATCGGATACCTTGTTTATTTAGCTTTAATTTTTTTTTTATACACCCTGATACGCCCACTTCTCGCCGAGATATCGGTTTTCAAATGGAAAAGGATCCTTTTGTCTTTGATTATCGATATCTCTACAAACAATGATCGCACAGAAATTTAAAGGTGGATTTCAAGAATTTCAATAAATTTTTCTTAATGAATGGCCATTGCTTTTCCAAAAAAATTTTTTTTCTTTTTGTCACATGAATTTGAAAATGCAACAAAAAAAGGGCTTTTGGTGGTTTTTTAGAAAATCAAGCGCTGGATCGAAAATATTGAGGAAACCACTAATGTTAAGTGTGCCTTTTACAGTTCAATATGTCCACAAAAACCCTACAAAAAACCAAATTAATCCAGCCAGCCGTTTTTTTGTTTTAATCGATCGAATTATTGAAAAAATTAAAGGATCACGTTTTTTGCTCTAAAAAGCTTATATTTTTTAAAAATGAGAAAAAAATTGTTTTGCCGAGCTTTACCCACATTTTTGTTCCAGAAAGTGTTTAAATTAAAAAAAAAAATGTTTTTCCTCAACAAGTTAAAGAAATTCAAAAAACCATCGCCTAATCATTTTTATCGCGTTTCCGCCGGTGTATTCCTTGATTCTTCTGATCTCCTTTTAATTAAATTAAAAAAAAAGTTAATACCCCCGATCGAATTTCGATCTTTTTCATACGCCTTTCGGTGATTGTTTTTTTTTACTTTTCGTGAATCCTTAGCAGATCTCTTAACTCGACAGTTTTTTCCAAAACTAATCCCTTTGCGCTAAAAGAATTTTTTTTCAATATTTTTGCTGAAACTTGGAAATTTCTTACTTTTTTGATTTCCAATCATGGTTAGACGATATTTATCGGAGGTGGAAGTTGCTCGGTTAGTGATTCTTATTGACGAAGGTTACAGTCAACATGCAGTTGCATGCAGCACACACACACACACGCACACTATCACACACTCACGCTAACTCACACACACTCACACACACTCACACACACTCACACATGGTCACACACACGCGCACTCATACTCACACACACACGCACTCATACTCACACACACACACGGAAGCGTAAATCCGACCGCGCGACCTCCACGTGGTACGTTTCGGATAACGCTAATGCCAGCAGTAGGAATTATTTAAACACTTTCTGGAACAAAAATGTGGGGAAAGCTCGGAAAAATATTTTTTTTTCTCATTTTTAAAAATTACGAGTGTTTTAGAGCAGATAACGTGATCCTTTAATTTTTTCAATAATTCGATCGAGTGAAACAAAAAAACGGCTGGCTGGATTAATTTAGTTTTTTGTAGGGTTTTTGTGGACATATTGAACTGTAAAAGGCACACTTAACATTAGTGGTTTCCTCAATATTTTCGATCCAGCGCTTGATTTTCTAAAAAACCACCAAAAGCCCTTTTTTTGTTGCATTTTCAAATTCATGTGACAAAAAGAAAAAAAATTTTTTCGGAAAAGCAATGGCCATTTGTTAAGAAAAATTTATTCAAATTCTTGAAATCCACCTTTAAATTTCTGTGCGATCATTGTTTGTAGAGATATCGATAATCAAAGACAAAAGGATCCTTTTCCATTTGAAAACCGATATCTCGGCGAGAAGTGGGCGTATCAGGGTGTATAAAAAAAAAAATTAAAGCTAAATAAACAAGGTATCCGATCCTTATAGTGGTTAAGCTAAAAAAATTTTTTCCACGTCCGTAGACCAAAAAGAAAAACAAAAAAAATTTTGAAATTTTTTTTGTTGCTGGTTTCTCTCCGATTACTCAAAAACCGCGGAGGCTATAAAATTTTGAAGTTCAATCTCAAAAACTAGACACTTGGAGCTACAATTTCCTTTTTGTTTATTTCCTGTGCGACCATTTCTCTCGAAGTTACGACCTGTTGAAAACTGCCCAAAAATTTGGAATTTTTTTTTGATCCTTTAATTTTTTCCAGTAGTGTATATTAATGTTCTATGGTGTGTAGTTGATGGTTATAAAGAATACCTCCTTGTTGTGTCACGCACGACATTACTCCTAAGCGCCACACCTACAAAGTGGTTGTTTTTAATATTAGAAAACTTTCCGAATTCAGTAGTAGGGTAAATAGCACTTATATACAAACAATAGTGGTATATAGTATCAGTACAGTTTATAATACAAATTCTAACAACTCATTTCAATATAATTTATGTTGTTATTGATAGAGATGTTTATAAGTATATAGCTATCTCACCAAATGCGGTTGAGCTTAGGTTCTTTTATTGTTCATATTATGAATGAAACAAAATTTAAAAAAATAAAATAAAAAACACTACCTATTTAATGCTATAAAAAAGTCTAGGTCGCCATAGTGTGGGTTACCATACTGAATTGTCTGTAATTATGATGGGAAACATGAATAGAATCCAAGAGTTGTGGTCACTATACTCATTACAGACAATGCAATATGGTGACCACAACTGTTGGATTCTATTCATGTTTTCCATTAGGCAGAGAGGAAATGATTCGGAAGGTATTTAAAAAAACTACCTATATAATGCCATATAGAGAGCAAAAATGGTAATTTTTTTTTTCACAAATACATCGTACCATTCCTTCATAAATAGTACAAATATACTGTTTACAGAGGAATAACTCTAGTATAGTCTTTGGATTTAGAAGAGTGTAAAGCATATTTATAATCATGTCTTACGTTTTCTACAATAAAGGTCAAATAGAATTGCAATTTGCACTGAATCAGGAGATTTCAACAAAAAGTGGTAGAAACAAAAGTAGTTTTACAATCTGCACGATCCACATTCAAATAAATATTAGGAAACGACTCAAATAAAAAGATTTATCAATTTTAAACGAACTCAATCGGTGTCATGGCTTCCTTACCTCAATAACACACACAAAGCTTCATTCGTCCGCCATTACTGATATAAATAGTTGCATTAATATTTTATTCTATCATCGTTTACCAATTCTTATGCTAACAGCTAGTTTGTTCATAGTAGCGCTGTAGCGAATACTAATACTGCGATTGATTTACATAATATAGGCATAAGGAGTTTGCACATTCACCGTTTAGTGATTTTGATATAAAACCTGTTTTTGTGGGCTTTTTATTTACCAGTTATGTTCGAAACGCTCATTTAAATTAAGAATTAAGCAAATGTAAACTAATTGTCATAAGTTCGTGCGGTGATGGGTTAAGAATATAAAGTGTCATCACCTTCATCCATCCTGTTGGTGTCGTAAGAATTACCTAAGAGGGATAATTACGCAGTACAACAGCGCTGCAAAGTGAAGGAAAACATGAGACAAACCCTATACCGACCTATCTGGCCAGCTCGGTATATTAAGCCAAAACTTCTTTTCTAAGGAGAGGTCTATGTCCAACAGTGGACTTTTAAAGATTGTTGATGAATGCTGATAAAAATTAAATTGACCGTTATTATGATTGTGGTGACTTTCACATACAGTGCAAACAGAAAAACATACTGCAGCGCCATCTTGCGTAGACGCGTCGAAGTATGGAGTATAATGAACTACGGAGCAGCTACTAGTCCTGTATCACCAAATAGAGCTTCTCGTGGCGATTATCATATATTACACATCCCAACATCAATCGTTGGGCCGTGGTCCCCCAGGCAAGATCATCCCGCCTGGTCAGAGGGTCCTCCCTATGTGCCGGATTGAAGTGACACTCGTCCCTTCAATGATTATCAGTCTTAAAACTATGTAGTCCTGTCGGAGCGTAGTAAATAGTTTCATGGAAGTTTAGTCTACGATTTTTGAAGCAAGAAAGTAGTAGATTAGCACGGCAAACCTCTTTGTGCATTAAATATCGTTTTCGTTAACTTTAATCCGTTAAAACTTTTAAGTTAACATTTAAAATATTACTAATTCGTAGTGTAAGAGGTAGAGGAAGAGGCACCTATCGAACAACTCTAATGTAATTTTACAAAGACAGCTTGGATGCAGAAAAGGACAAAAAATAGTTTACATGCTTAGAAAAAAGACAAAGAGAACACTGATTTAAAATTCAATAAATAAAACATCAACCATGCTCTATTTCTCTACTGTATGTGATTCCACTGTATGATAACAGTTTCGGATCAATTATCTCCCACAAAACACTTGTCGAACTGACCATCCGCATTTACAAGAAATGTGTTTATTCAAGAAATATAATACAATCGAAACGTCTAGACTAACTTATACTTGAATATCAGAGCTTCAGCCAATATTTACCCGAGACGAATAGCTATTATGCAACATTTCTAAGTGGTTTTACTTCAATAATGTTGTATAACCTCTGAGATAACTGTGTTTTATTGTTCTTTGCCGGTACTTTTAAATGATTATATCAATTGACACGTAGTAATATTCTTTTTTTTTTCTTTTTATAAAAAGACAACGTCCGCACTAGGAATAAATCCTGTGTCGCGGGGGACTTTACAAACATACAAGAAACGGACGCAAAGAACATCCAGGCTCAGGACAACAATTTATGGATCACACAAAGTGTTGTCCCATATGGGGTTTGAACCTAAAACACTCGGTGCAGTAGAGAGCGGTGTGGCGACCGCTTATACGACTTTTTTTTTCTTTTTTTTTTTAACGTGTGGAAACCCCCTCATGCCGTCACCCCACCGGCGTTTACGGCGGGGTGGTGTGTCGGAATCGAACCGACTAAAACCACACGGTGAGCCACTCTGCGCCTAAGATAGGAGGGATCCGAGAACCGCTGCTATTACGACATCCAGATCCCTCCTAGCGCCTGCCCGCTAATGCGGGCACCATCTATGGGTAAATTCTCTTTTTTAGGCGACGTACGGCACACGCGGCCGTCGCCTCCTCACGGCTGGCCAATGTAGCGGATAGAGAGGAAAACCCGTCCCGTCCACCCGCGGTCACACTCAAGGCGGCATGAGGCGCTGATATGCGCGCCTCGCGCGCGAGTGGTGATAGGCGGGACTCAATTCCCTCTTGGCGACCGAATGCAGATACTTCCCGAAGCAACCGTGCCCGGAAAGGACCTGCGTCAGTCGAAAGGAAAGGGTCCCGTGCTGCCGCCCTGCCCACTCGGCGATGACCGGCTGGAGAGCCTCCACGAGGGCAAAATCAGCACTTGGAGTCTCCAGCCGGAACGACCAACGAGCCATCGTGGCTCGACGAGCGACCTCACACCACTCGCGTATCTCCTCGGGCGGGGGCCGTATGCCGCTACCCGCCTGGAAGTCAGCCGTCCGCCGATAAACTTCGGCGAGCACTTCCGCCTCCAAATCCCACGGAGGAGTTCCGGCCAAGGCGCACGCCGCCTCCGTCGATACGGTGCGGTAACCGCGTATGGCTCTAACCGCCAATATCCTCTGTGGGCGCCAGAGGCGCGCCCTATTCTGGGCGGTCAGAGCCGCCGCCCACACCGGTGCACCATACAGTGCCATTGACCGAACAACCCCCGTGTATAGCCGTCTCGTCGCGACGCTGGCTCCACCCAAATTGGGTAAAAGTCGCCCAAGGACAAAAGCAGCGCCGACCAGCTCTGGAGAAAGCTGTCGGAAGTGCTCGTCGAAGAGCCACCTGCCGCCGAGGATCAGGCCCAAATACTTCATCTGGGCCTGAACCGGTACGAGGACCGAATTGACTACAATGGAGGCGCCAGAGGGTGGACCACGACGGGGCCCATGGAACAAAAGGGCCTTCGTCTTGTCCAGGGTCACCTGCAAACCCAGCGCCTCAATACGCCCGACCACCAGAGAGACACCCGTGGTGGCCAGGCGTGCCGCCTCTTGGAAGTTCATCCCCCGAGCTGTGACCAATGTGTCATCTGCGTAACAAATTACGCCCAACCCGGGGGGAAGACGACCTCGAAGGGCCCAGTCGTATTCCATATTCCACAGGAGTGGTCCGAGGACAGACCCCTGTGGAACACCGCACGACATGAGCCGCCGCCTCAGAACACCGTCTCGGTCCTCGTACATGACCGTACGCTCCTCAAAATAGTCTGCCACAAGCCGCCTCAGGTACTCTGGCACCCCATGGTAGTGGAGTGCTTCCCTGATGCAACTAAATGGCAGACTATTAAATACGTTGGCGATGTCCAACGATACCGTCAACAGCACGCCGCCACAGCTCACCACCTCTTCGGTAACGGCCCTCAGGCGCAGCACGGCATCGACCGTCGAACGCCCCGCCCGAAAACCGAATTGGGCGTCCGACAGATCGGGGCCCACCTCGCAGAGGTGCCGGACGATGCGAGCTGAGAGTATCCTCTCAAACAGTTTACCCACCTCATTAGGCCAACCTTGCAGTCTTAATATTAAGTAAGTATGTGTACTTATTATTATAATGGATGTTATTCTCTCAACAGTGGCTGGCGGAGAGAGGGGAAGGGGCTTGTCGGATTCTTCCAAAGTAAAAAGCACTCTGGTGTTCCTGTTTGTCAATGGTCGGCGAGCGAAAGGCACCATGATGATTAGATAAATCATCATCAACAGCCTTTAATAGTCCACGACTGAATATAAGCCTCTCTTAGAAATGAAGTTTTGGCTTACTACTGAATATAATTTCTCACAGATATAGATTAAGTCTAGGACAGCTCTTACGCAGCTTTTTTCTTGATAAACAACGCCACGGAGATAAGCTAGTTATCAAATATTTGTGAAATGTGCGTTAGCCAATAATAATGATGTCGTTAGCATTGTAATTTATCAAGTAATGTCAGAATAACACCAAGGTTAAATGAAATATTATATTCCTTTGTATATTTTTTGTATACACATAGTTAAAAGTTATGAATTTTTGGGTAAACATATATCACGGGGTAAAAACCAATAACATTTATTAACGATTTTTTATGACATAGTTCTGTTTTCAAAACAAATGTCAAAACAAATAGCAGCAAGCATAGACAAAGCATAATCAAGAAGTGAAGGAAAAGTACTTGGTTGAATAAGTGGATGTCATTGTGTCCCGCGGCAACGGTGTTAAAATCAGAAGGGTCTTTTTAACCAACTTCAAGAAATACTTTTTAGACTCATTTTGACAGAGTATGTTTGACAACATTTTTTGAAATATGTTAGGCGATAAGTAGATAACTGAATGAGTAATTATTTTTGATCTTGAATTGATTGTATTTAAGGTAGATTATTCAAATTTGTAATATAAAAACGTACTAATTTAATTTGGACAGTAAATAGAATGACAATTGTGCTTATTTTTTTTTACACATTAAAATCAGTTATGCATCTACTTACATAAGGTGGTTTTTTTATATTTTTATTTTATCCACATAATTCATGCTGTAGTGAAGTTTGTAACAACACACAAATAAAAACTAAATGATTATATTACATAAACAAGCAATATCATTTGTATTTTGTCAGATTTCCAAAAAAACAACATAGGGACCTACTTTTGTCCTCAAGACAATTATATGTTATGATGCTGAATGTTAGTTTTTCCACGGAATAACTGGCATCGGACCTCCGCAACCCTGAGTAAAAAGTAAATTACACATTTATATTTATTTAATGAAGACTCATTATGTGAGTTATAATTACTTTAAATCCCCAATCGAACGAACCCCTAACGTTCCATACGTAAAATTCCAATTTCAAAAACCAATTTGAAGTAATATGAAAGATTAGAAAAGTAAATATAAAGACGATGTCATAATTCAATAATTCCTTTTTTTTAAATTTGAAGGTTTTTCTTTCCCTAACTTAAGTATTAATTTATTGTCTATGATTTATAATCTCGACAACATTATTGGTTCTATTGTAATACGGTATGGAATCAACCGCCCTCATAATTCGGTCAGTGACCCCGTGCATCTATGGTGCACCAACACTGCAAAGCCATAGATGTAGGGGACAATGCTGAGGAGCTATTTAGGACTGATCGTTTTTATTATGGAGTGCGGGCGACAGTCACCCGCGCATGTGCTATAAATTAGGGTAGTTTGTAGGGTAGTTGTCAAACTACTGATGCTGGGTAGTCGAAATCTTTAGATTTATATATTTTATTTAATACTAACTCTATCCTACTTTGTTTCCTTTTGGTACCTTTTAGCTCCATTGATGAGAAAAGAGCAACAAAAATAAAGAAAAATAGTTTTAACAGTATTACAAACACATAGATTTACACCAATAAATATATAGATAATAAATATTTTTTTCTCATATAAATGCCAGGCATTTCAAAGACCTATTAACTTTGATTTGTTATTGAACATTTAGTGAAGCAATAGAGTGATATTTTCCAACTACAGTAGGTACTTTACTAAAGCAAATATTACTGGTTAACAATTCGACTCAGATTGATGAGCATCTGCCGTCCTATAAAGGTTTTTCTGAAATACAAACGTGACTGCAACTTTATATGTTTAATAACTTTTAATATTATTAATAGGATTATTACTAAAAGAATGCTCAGCAGTGCCCAGTGTTTGTTAATCAATTTCTAGGTAGAAATAGATATTCTAAAAATATTATTGTATGGTT
Organism: Hypercompe scribonia; assembly: GCA_949316085.1. Taxonomy (NCBI): domain Eukaryota; kingdom Metazoa; phylum Arthropoda; class Insecta; order Lepidoptera; family Erebidae; genus Hypercompe; species Hypercompe scribonia. The sequence goes on along the minus strand of OX438981.1, from coordinate 6,909,148 downwards.
AAATTTAAAAAGTAGCGAGGTCAAATAATACTATTGTCTACTAACTAAAATCAATACTAAAGTGCGTAATTTATTAATGAATAGTTTGATACGCGAAAACCATTTTGGCGCGAAACGTATTCTTGTTAGCCATCTTAGTTATAAAAAGGTATTAACTTGGCCTTGGATGTTACAGTTAAGCAACAAACTTTAACCACCCTTATGAAATGACCAAATGATTTCAGAGTAGGTATGTATAAATTGAAACAATTTCCTTAACTCAAAGTTGGCCAATGTTGAATTAATTAATTTTACTTATAATAACATTTGGGCTTCAAACTTTACAAAAGCAAACGATTCCAGTACTAGTCTTTTGATTAAAAGTTATATTTGAAATCGTTGGAAAATAGTCATATTAGCTTGTGTTTGAATTATGAGCGACTCCATAAAATGTGAGATATTTTTAACTCAAAATAGATAAACTAGCTATTTGTCACAGACTAAGAGTATACTTTTAACTAATTTCATAAAAAGAGGTTTTTTGTATTCTACAGAGAAGCGAGCATCGAGAGAACATGTAAGAACGTCATAATTTAAATCGATTTGAAAGTAATTTTTCAGTTGAGAAGATTGAAGAATTGTTTGGAAAATTCCATTCAAATTTGAAGAAAAATAAAAAACTAATAACAGAAAACTAATTATTGATATGAATTCGCTTATCATTTTTTTTGTAGTTAATAATGTTAATATTTGTTTATTTTATTCGTTATTTCCTTCTATTAGGAGTGAAAATGTATTTGTAAATGTAGACTGATCGTCTGAAGTATTTAAGATTATATATAAGTATTAATAACGCGGTGTGAATTTGAACTTTGAAGATTGAGGATTTGTTTTGTTATGCTTATAATCATATATTGTTTGTTATTTATGTTCTAAAATATTTAGAATGAATATGTATTGGAGGCAAATGATTCTTTAAAGTTTAAGACATGTATTTATATATGTACATATATAGTACAGGAATTCACACACTTCCATTTTAATGTCTGTCCTAATCAAGTTTGATGTCAGTCAATACTTTTTGCCAATTATGTAGCTAGATACTGTAAGAGTTTCTTATACTATAAGCAATATTCTTCAATGAAACAGAATTATTGGTTTGCAATTTAATTTTGCGGTATCCACGAGTTAAGAGCGCTTTCTTTGTTTATAACACTTTAGTTTCTTTGTGAATTGAAGTTTGTGTCAAACAAAGTAATAGAATTTAAAATTTACTGGTTGCTCAAACATAAATGACCTTCAAATAATATGAGGCGCGTAATTTATAAGGAAAAATTTAGTGTTCTAACTATTTATATAATTTGATTGTGGTCAATTACAATACTTTCTGAATATTCCAATTTTCGAAAGAGCAATGATGACGTTCCCTTGCACATTTTATGGCCAAAAAAGATATAATCCACCCGTATGTCCACCCTACTTATGGTTCTATGGGGTATCGATTATTCCCGGCGTCCGCGTCCCCCGCTCAGTTCCGCCCCGCCTTCGCCCCTCGCGGATCTCACCTATAAGTCGGCATTTCCACTTATTTTCAAACTGTGTAAAAACCAAAGTTACATTTTAGTAGCGCAAATATCTATAAGTATTTGGTATTCAGCATTTAGGTCTAATTGTATTAGAAATAAACTACAGAATGCTTTTTAAAAGTTGTTTCAGCTTTAATTGTACAAGTTCTTTATAAGTGTAGTAGTACAACTTGTATGTAACAAAAATGGCGTGACTTTTTAAATAATTGCTGTTATGTTTATATAGAAAAACAAAATTGTGTAGTTTTGTGTATAATGTATTAAATGAATTATAGGGATTATAACGATTGGAGTGTAATTTATCAGAAAAATGACAATAGTGTTTTTCTCCATTCTGTTTTTTTATTTGACAAAAATATGGTACCATACATGTGTTTTAATAAAGCTTTTTGTCTATCAATCTGTGATAATTAAATTGCTCCAAATAAAAGTTCAATGTCCAAAAATTATAGATTACAAAAATAATTTGTATTCTGAAAATAGAATGTGAATAATAGATAGAATTGCCATAAATACGGGCGTGTCTATGACAAGGGTCGACCCTCGTAGAGGCGTGCAGACAGAGTGACACGCTACTGATAACGATTTTATTTTTGTTTTAGTTTTGTAACTAAGTTTTTTTAATGTATCAGCTTACTATTAATATTAACTAACTGTGAAATTGAAACCCAAACGACATCTTTGACTGAATAATATCAGAAAAAAGAAAGAAAGATTTTTTTTGTCACTTTAAATTATCTGAAACGAATAAGACTATATAAAAGAATCATTGTTTTAATAAAAGTAACACGTATTGAAATTTAGGCAAAAATTTAATGTAATAATCAAGAACACAATTTTTAATAAAGAATTCCATTTTTTTTATGGTAATAATGGCTCACAAAAACGCTCGGTATATGAGATTACAGTATCTCGAAATTCTACATTTCTGTAATAACGGTTACCGTTTAACTTCATATCGTTACGTTGTAGTATGTATTATTTGTAATAACGGGGTGCATTTCGTCGTGTACCCCACCCCATATACGAGAGTTTCCACCCCATTACTTCTTGAAAATGTGCTCTTTGCTTTAGTATTACTAGATAGTGTTTGGTACACAGTTTTAAATAATAATTTATTGGAATAGCATCATTTTTGTTGTGTTATAATTTAGTATGTTAAAAAATAGGATTCCGTGCCGTGTTCTGCGTTCCTTGGGTCGCTTCTATAACAAAATTAAGAGAGAGAAAATTAAGATGCTGTCCTTGCGTGCTTACGGGTTCGATGTCGGGGTCAAATCAAATGTTTCGGAGTTTGTGTGTTTTCTATGTATAATATATCTGTATTTATATCGGTTGTCTAGGACCCATAGTACAAACTTTGCTTAGTGTGGAACTAGATGACGTTGAGTAAATGTGGTAAAATATCATTATCATTTATTATAACCTGCTACTCTGTTCACATTTATATTGAAAACGTAATTAAAAAGGAATATATCTGCTTTCCATATCGTATTGAGGTGGCTAACAATCATAGTATTGATAGTAAGTAGTTATTTTATTCTAAGAACTCTTGTAACACTTGATCGTAAAAGGTAGGATCGTAAAAGTTGGTAGGATACATATAGTAAAGGGGAACGAACTCGGTGCGATTCCTTGCAACAAGTTTGTGAGTTCACAATTCATGTTGAGTAGTGCAACTGGTTGACGTTACTGATGCCTCAAGTCTTATTATATATACTTATGTGGTCTGGACCGCTAGATAAGTTTTTCGAAAAAAGTTTTTTATGTATAAAATACTGGCAGGTTATATACTATATGTTATTACATACTACATATTATACTTCATATTAAAATATAAGTCATTTACGATAAAAAAAATAAACGTAGCAGAATTTTAACTACTTAATGAAGTACTCTACAAACTGAAAGGAAGTATTTACCTACTTGGCATTGCAAAAAACATTTTCAAATCTGGTTTTAATGCATCAAACATTTAAATAGTAGAAGAGAGTTATTTCTAAGTGTTTAATGTAGGAAATTAAATATTTATATCAATCTTTATTACATATATCGTGTATTTTTTAACCTACTTTAAGCAATTAAAATATTAAGAAATAAAAGACAATTAAAATATTTACAACGTTAACATATAAACGTCAAAAATTTCCACCGCATCAACGCCTGTTGGTAGTGTTCCCACTGTACTGGCCTGCCCAATATGGTAATTTTTATAGAACGTTTTTCTTAGGATTCACATTAGACCAAAAACTGAAACATAAGTAAGTTTTGCGATGAACCTAAAGACGAAATTTAATATACGAGTATACCTGTCATACTCATGATCTTCTTAGTCATGAAATGTCCCACTTATAAATAGATTTCTAAGCTATTTAGTGTCAAACTCGTTTAGATGAAAACTAACATAAAAAGTCATATTAAGACACCTATTTAGTGATTCGAAGTCTTATTAATTAGAATTTACCGTTAATTTTCCTACTGTATTCATCGTTCAATAATTAAAATCAGTCTGTGCCAGTTTAAACCAGGCAGCTTTGAGTTAGATCCGGTATCCGATAGAGATAAACTACAAACTAATATGAGAACTGTAATTTGATTGGCCTAGTAACAGGATTCGTAAATTGCTCTCCGATTTGATGCGCGCGTACATAACTAGACATTCATATAATGCTCTGTTATAAACGATATTTCTTAGATTTAACTAATTTCTGAGTGCCTCTGTGGTGCAACGGTAGTGTATGCGACTTATGTGCTGTGGTCTCGGGTTCGATTGCCGAATCTGACCATATGTTTGAATGATCTACATGTATTTCGGTCGGAGTTCAAGTGTTTTCTATATATGTCGTTAGGTGACTTGTCCTTGCAGGTACTGTTTGCCCTTTTTTTACAAAAGGAGTCTACCAAAATGACTACTCTGCTTCATAAAAAGCATGAGTAGAATCCAAGGGTCATTCATTGCCAATGCAGATAGTGCACATAGAGAAAGATCAGATAAGGCACAGGAAGAAAGAGTTTAGTGAATGTATGTCTAAAATGATGACTTCCAAGGCCAGCACGTCTTGTCCTATAGCGGAAGGGAGAATGTGGATGCATTTGGAAGAGCTCGTCAGAACACTCTCCATGATAAAAGTGATTGACTGCCATAGAGGCGACATCTCTTCGCAACACAAAAATACATCAATCTAAGTTCTATGTATATACACAAGTCCTACAAAAGAATGCACTTCTAAGTTTTTAGGTTAAATTAACATTATGCTAAATTAAGATTAGCTTACAATAAACAATATAAAACGCACTTTATATGATGGTGTGAATATAAACAATTTATATAGTTCCTAAAATAGGCAAGTATTTGTGTTATAATTTCAAACGTGCAGTTCGAAAGTGTTGTAATACAGATGTACTGAATAAGAAAGAAAAGATTTTAAACGTTATATTTAATATGCATACTGCTTCTTAACCAAGGTAGATCTTGTATTATAGTCACTAGAATGCTCATAAACTACTTACTTAAATATTTCCGATTTACGTATTCAGAAATATAGTATCGGAATACTCGTATGTTACATAAAGTACACCAAACACAGACAAACGATTGTAGTTACCATAGAAATGATTGTTCTGAGTGGTAATCGAACCTTCGGCTTATCAGTCAGTGTTTGTAACACTAATAGATTAACAGACCAGTCAAAATTAAATGTCAAAATTTAATACTAAATATCATGTCATCTGGATCATAGGCCCTGATTGATACAAAATGTATGTGCATGCATTACAGATGACAAGTGCAATTTTAACTCGTCAAGTGTGTATGCGGCACCATGAATTGTTAATGCAATAAAGTTAATCAACGGCGCAGTCAGTGGCTTTATATAATTGCCGGCAGTAGACTACAACACTCGTGCCAACAGTTTTTACCCCTGTAATTATTTTTTTTTACATATCAAACCTCCTCGAGCCGTTATTCCACCGGGGATTGCAACGAAGCGCTGTGTCAGAATCGAATCGATCAAAAGCATCCAATGTGGGTGGGTCTCAGTGGGTCATGTCCCTTATCGCCCTAATTTCACGTTTCGACATCTTTCTGCAGAAAGTGGTTAAAGGCCTTTTTCCACAACAGGTCTAAAACATATCCCCGTAAACGGCCTAATTGGACGAAATTGATGGACAGAAGATAGATAATGTTCCACCCGTCACGGATGCGAGGAAGGGAGGTTGTCCTACGAATACATTCCAAGACCACCCAAAATAGATGGGATACTTGTCTGAGTGCTGGTCTAGCCCTCGATTAGGCCCACTGCTACGCTGCGTACGACAGAAACACCGCACTGAGTGATGATTTGAATTTAGATTGTAATATTAAAATGCTATTGAAATATTTTTCACCAAGTATTTTGTACTTTTTCAAGTAGTATGAAAGTATTTGGTTTACTGTGTAATGTTGTTTACTGTTTAGTAATAAAACATTGTTATTTTTGTTAAATAGTCGAGACTTCTTTTGCCTGTGTGCATTGTTTGTTTTCCTTTGTATGGTTCAAATATATTTGACCTAAATTTGCCGCACCCTATAATTCGCCTCACTAGGCGCTAGTCTAGGTACGCAATTTAAATAAAAAATCTACTACTGAATGCAGTTTATGCCTAAATAATGTCATCTATCTATGAGATAGATGATATTATTTATCATTTACTAATACAATATTTACTAGTGTTTTAAAATTTCAAACTTTAATCCATATATATGTGCAATATTTGAATGTTTACTACTGCTTTGCAAAGGCAACACGCAGACGATTAAACCAAAAATTGAAAACGACATTTCCATCATCTCATCGACTCATCCCGCTTTGTAGATAGATGAATCGATTAGATGACAAAATTTTCTATTTGTTTAGTATAGCAATACAGGTACGAGATGCATATCATACCACGCGCCGCTGGATTCTAAAACTAGTTCATCAATGGAAGCTTCTATTCTAGACGACGCTTTACCAATTTTCTGAGTCGTGATTTATTCGTTGTAAGAGAGCACGTATTAGTCGAAGAGTAAAAAAAGGATGAAATTTAAGATTTCCAAACATCATTACTGTTTGAAATAAAAATCTGATATAACACACTACATTGTTATCGTTATAAACTTATTTATTTCATTTATTGTCTGTAACCGCGCAGACGATGATATAGATAATTTATATAGATTTACATTAACTTACGTATATGTATGAATATATGTATAATTTGTATTTATTTTAGTATATGATAAGTTTGTATATGTGTATTTCATTTATTACAAATCAACATCACCTGAAATGCACCTATGTACTTCTTATTTTCTCTACATCACTCAAAGGTCGACAGTTAGAGAATACCTTAGGCATTATGCCTATGTACATACACGACATTACCCAAAGGTTGACTGGCAGACAATGCCTTAGGCATTAAATCTGCCTATGTACATAAGGTGCATGATGTATAAATAAATAAATAATGAAGTATGGTTGTATTTAACTTAATTTAGAACACTATTTAGCTCGTCCCATCCATAGGTGAAACAAGCAGATGTAGTTCATTATTTATTAATGAACACATTTAGTGTCTGACCTAGGCAAAGTCACTGGAATAACGCGAAACTATCGTAATAGGAATAAGAGACATACTTAGTTCAAAAGATGAAATATAGATGTCGCTAGTTGTATCTTGTATATCTAGCTAGTTATATCAAATTGAAACACATGTTAACTGTGATTCTAGTACAACACAATTTATACTGGTTGCATAATGGTTCAACATGTGATACTTACATGTTTATGTAATCGAAAATAACAATCTAAAGGGACCTGAAGCTTCTAAAAGGATATTCTATAGACTTAAATTGATTACTTAATTTTGATGATTTTTTTTTTAAAAAAACTTATAGCGTTTTCATTGTAGACAAATAAAATGACAAAAACAAAACTACGTATCCATAACCAACAAATGTATAAAATTATATTAAAATCTGTGACGAATTTCAAACTTGAAAATTGCTCCCGTTAGCTGAGACAACGTAAAGACCCCATTTCATTTGAAACTAACACCATCTTCAACACAATATGGCCGTAGTTACTCCCTCAATATATCTGTAATATCTATTACGAACAACTTGAGCATGATGCCCGTCAAAATGATGTTATGTATTACTGGTTTATCTGTTCAATACCTTAAGCAAATTTTAGATGTTCAGTTCAAGCAATCTTATGTAACAAAAATACCTTAAGTTACATTAAGTGTATTAGTAAAGTTTTAATAAAATATTGTAGTGCAGTTATTTAGACACCGTCAGTTTTCTTAAGTTACAATAACTAAATAAATAAATATTTCGGACATTTAACATACAATGCCATCTAGTTTTAAACTGAGCAGAGCTTGTCCTAAGATAATTAGACTGACTGATAGAATGCTTATATACTTTTTTTTGTAAATATATACATATTATACCTAGAAAACAACGAAATTACGAAACAAATATTTACAGATCGTACAAACATTTGGTTCGACTCGGGAACCGAACCCGAGATTTCAAACATAGCAGTCGCATTCGCTACCGATGCACCACCGAGGCAGTGAGACATGTATTTAATTAGAAAACATAAAGTCTATTATGTAAAATGTACATATATTGATATTTAACACCCCTATTCAGAGCAATTCGACTTAGATAGGTTAGGCCACAAGGCTGAGGCGAGAATGGAACGGAGTCCCGTCTCTGCCTTCGTGGTTATTTTTTTCCAACCGCAAAGCGAGGCTCCGACGACCTCTCTTTGCAGTATCAATTACCAGATGCACGTTAAGAGACTTTTAAATCATCTCTTTTATCTATTAACTTTTGTTACCACGATTTCGAAGAACGTTATAAAATCCACATTTTAGAGGTATTTCAAGTAAATATAATACGACAATTTTATTTTATTTTCGTAACATGGGGCAAGCCAGTATAGGGCTTGCCTGATGACCTGGTGGTAAGTGACTATCGCCGCCTTTGGACATCTATAACGAAGAGTCTCAAGTACGTTACCATCAGAAGAACGGGAGGGAGATTCGTTTAATACAATACTTTAACCTGGTAGTCTAACAAGAGAATTATTTGACACCAGTTTGCCATAAGAGCGTGATATCAGTCACACAATAAGTCAACTTTAGTTGTAAATCACTACAACGTTAACTGTCGCCACATTTGTAGGTACCTATACGTCTGTATTTGACTTACGTAACATATACTTAACAAAATCCACGTGCGAAATCAGAATGCAAAACGCGTTTCATGTCAAAGGTAAGGGTTATTGAATTTTGGGAGTAATATAAAAACTTCAAGGGTGAACTTAATAATATTGAGGCTGTATATGATGTCTACTTGAGCTGTATCCCCACGGCCGTCTGTTTCTCGACGACTTTCATTGATTTACAAAAAGAAAGCGTTTGAATGATGAAGCTCTGAGGTGATGAATAAATTTATTACATAGGTATACGCTGTGGCTTTTACATTAAATGACTTAGTCACGGCAATAAACAGCGTGTTACATGAAGGACATTTTATATTTTTGGCTTCTTTGTCACGTAAAAGCGTGAGTAGCGTGTGTTGATGAGAATGGTTTCGAGTCCCTCATATGCAAATTTTTTAGAGAAAATTTACAGTTTTTAGAAGTAGAGTATATTATGTAAAGGGATTAAAAGGAAAGATACACTGAGTTATTAATTGTTTTTGGTATTGATAATTGTATGAAAAGGTAATATTTAACCAGGAAAAACCTTTATGTTAAACCCTTATGTTAGATATTTAATTTTCATTTTTACTTTAATATTTAATAATTTTTAACGGGTATTGTTTGCTAAGTACCTTTCTCTTTGTAAAAAAAAAAACATATTTTTTCGATTAAAAGTAACCCAAAAGTAAGTAAGTAAGTAAAGTAACGTGACGTTACATCTCTAGTAGATGACGATCGAAGAAACTAACAAAAATTGATCAACTTGCGATCGCGTTGAGAACATATAAAATTTGTATTACGATCTGAACCTTGTGCTTCGTCCAAGGTCCTTTTATGAAAAGGAGAACCTGTACCTACAAAATATCTGGTGTCAGACATTCTTAGATCGTTAATAATTCTATGTCAACCTTAACATAAGTAGGTATAGAAGGTATTGCTTACATCAGTAACAGTTTAGAGGCTTCATACAACATCGATAGTTAAGGTTATATGTTAGATATATCAACATGCTATAATTAAAGTATCCACACGATAATACAGGCATTCAAATACAAGGTTTATATTCTTATTATGTATGTAAGTACGCTTAATTGGGTCTAGATAGCTATGCGTAATATCTTCAAGGTCATTCAAATCAACGTATCGCCGTCCACTGCTGAACGAAGGCCAAAATTAAGGCTATAATTTTTTTAAATATGTTTGTTAATATTCATAATTTTTATGTTTATAAACATATTTAAAATTTTAGAAGGCATCAAAAGAATTCTCTTCACATATTTTTGTGTATATATGAAAAGCCTTAAATTTATTATATTGTTTTCTTACACATACTTAGTTAACCTCATAGCATTTTCTAAATTTTTAATTAACTCAAATAGGTGTTTAAATCATGAAGTGATCTATTATCTCTTTTAGCATTGAATATGTTAAAAGGGTAAATAAATGATGTATTGTTGCTACAAGAACTAGCCTTTCTAGTTAAACTTTTTAACTTTTATAAAATACAACAAAAATATCTAAGCAATTATCATTCGTTTCATCTCGCTATGAATATAAGGTTACGACGTAATAACTGTAAACGAAATTTACACAAAATCAAAAATGCGCTCTTAAAAATTCTTTTGTACTAATTACAAAGGCGTAAAACAACTCAATGACGCTCGAAAACCAACACAAGGATAAATAAGTGTGCTGTGTATCAATTATGCACAAAAAATATCACTACGAACACTCTTATTATAAAAACGAGCGCTCGCTACATATTTTATTTCGTGCGAAACGCTCGAGGTTTTACACTGGCTACAGAATGCTCAACTTGTCAGCTTCAGAGTCGGTCAACCAGTCTACTTACCCTACGCCCCGCTAGTCCTACATCCACCATCCAAACGAGACCTACCCTGCCCTTCCTTGTTTTACGACTCGGCTCTAGAAAGAGGAACGTAACAATAAATTCATAGATCTACATTAACTGGTAGTTGAAACAACCCACCGTAAGATTTTACGAAAATTAACTTTAAGGGGCACTTCAATCTAAACCTTTAGGAGATTAGGGTTTTCATATAAGTGTATACATTAGCTCGATTTCGGTCATTCGTGTGGTTTCGCTCGTCTTTGTGTACCACTTACATTACATCGAATAGAATCGAGTCCGTCGCAACCAAATACTAGTTTTGAATGAAGAAGTTACGAATATTTATTGTTTCAATTTTTGTGGTTTAAGTTTTGATACGTGTATTACGGTACTGTAATATCTCTCAATATTATATATTAAGTTTAAAAAAACGATCACCGACTTCAAAACACTAAATTATGTAAAATGGTAATAATTTTCATTCTAAGTCTCCTAATTTGTCTTTGGTTTAGTATTTATTTAGTTATATTTTATATTAGACATCACAAGTGCCACTTCCATTGACGTTGTCTTATAGAATATTGTTTGCGGCATTTTAGCCTTAGCATTTTTTGGCGTAAGCTACCGTGAGGATCTACCAATTCTACTAAAACAACAAAACACAAAGCAGCACTTAGGACTTGAGTGTGTATAAACTTTACGATTTAAATTAAGATAAGGTTGTGTTTATTATATTCAATTTTTGTGATAACATAATTAAAATATTATCTAGTAATATTTACTAGATTTCCTTTTTAAAAAATACATTATCTTTACGCTTAATTATTGTTTACTTAAGTCATTATTAACCTAAACGGAAAATGGTTCATGATAAAGGTTAAACTGTTGAAATCGTTGTTCTATTCTTGTAGTCGATTGCCGGCAATCGATTAATGCTGTGGAGAATAAATCGTGCAAATCGATGTCTTATGAGAAGACAAATTGAAACTCTCACACTGCAAAACTGAAGTTTAATACTCGTAATATAGATACGATAGAATTATCACCTTCGATATTTATCTTTTTCGACGGGTTTACCCCTCCATCCTTTACAGTGGCCGCCCTAAACAGCGAGTTCACCCGTAGATAGTGTCCATATCCATCTAAAAAAAAATGTAAGGTCTTCTTATTTCTCAACAACTATTATCTCCGTGGAAATTGCGTTGTAAATTAAATAGTCAAGTAAGTAGTATAACCAGCAATTAGCTCGAAGAACAAAGAAAACTTTTAACATATTTATATCTGCTTGGATCTTGAAATATTAAAAAGAAAATTACTGTAGCGTCGTTCAAGGGCGCATATCTTGTATAAATCGTAATATCAAACAACTCACTTTTACAGGGTCTCCAGCGCGTTCGTGATATCAGTGGACTTACAAAATTTTTACAAATTTGCATAAAAACTTGGCATTGTAAAGATTACTCACTTCCCAACACATTGCAATGCAGTAATATTTTTATTATACGTCGGCACCATATACGTCAGACCTTTGCCTTTCAAAGTGCACCCTTCGCTTTTTAAACTCTATGGAAAGAACACAAAAAAATACTATTATGTCTATTGTCAGTTTTGCTGTGTCTGCAAGCCCGTCAAATGTTTCGTGGCGGCTTAAACTCCGTGTTCGGGCAAGGAAACAAAAGAAAGTAAAACAGATGCTGCTGGGTTTGTTTTTCTTAGTGAGTTCACGCGCAGGTATATTTTATTGTCCAAACAAGATTGTGTCTTGTCGTTATATGTATGTAAATTGAAATAATATATCATTATTAAAAACTTGTCATAGGTTTGATGAAAGCCTTATTAGGTTAGTTGTGGTAATTTTAATGAAAGAAAATACTATGACACATAACAGTCGTTTATCACGCGGTGTGACTAAACATACTGTTTCTCTTACCGCACACATTCCCGTTATTTTATGTAAATTGTGGTTTATTATATACTAATTAAACATTTATAATTTAAAATATCATCCATTAAAAGTCTTGAATAGTCATAGTCTTGAATTATAGTGACTATATGCGGATTTTGTTTCAGACCATCCAGGCGCCGTTTATTAGTTATTTACATCCAAAGTTGAGCGAAAATTTATGTTCAAATACGGATCTTTGTAGGCTTATAACTTTAAATTCACTTTATATTTTACTAGAATGCTTATAATACTTATGTTTATAAAGACAAACAAATCAATATCATACTTAAAGTACGGTTTACGGCCAAAAGTTTTTGAAGTAAATTTAAAATGCCTGTGTTAAAAAAAATTGAATAGCGCGTCAAATACTAATATTAAGAATGTTAAAATTTGTAAAGCTCGTTCACCCCTAAAGTGAGTTATAATGAAATTTGCCATACTAATGTCAAAGGGTCACGAGATCCAAGCAGACAAAGGCAAAAAGTTTCATTTTGTAAGCTTTCAGATTTTTGAACATTTAAGTACTTGCTATAACAGTAGTATGTTTTCATCGTAGGTCTATTGACTATTTAGTAGTAGAGCACAGTGGTATAAAAGTCTTGAAGTTTTACTGTAAATTTCTGTAAATCGACCGTCGGTAAACCCTGCTTCGGCGTATTTGGACCAACATGATACCAGAACCTCGTAGAAAACCGGTTTTCAGCTATTTTTATAGGACATAATGATGTGGTAAATAAGAGATGAATCACCATCAGATATAATTAATATGCATATAAATATGAATATAACATACTCATACTTATTATTAGCTGACCCGCGCAACTTTGTGTGTTCTTCTATTGATCGTAACGTGATGTTAAACGGCATGAACAAATTTGTTCATCATAAACAAGGTTATAGTTTTTTTTTTAACGTATGGGAACCCCCGCGGGCCGTCACTCCACCGGGGTTTACGGCGGGGTGGTGTGTCGGAATCGGACCGACTAAAACCACACGGTGTACATCTCTGCGCCTGATAGGAGGGATCCGGGAACCGCTGCTATTACGACATCCAGATCCCTCCTAGCGCCTACCCACCAACCTTAAAAAATAGACATACACTGACACATCTATTTTTAGGACTTTTAATGAGAAATAATTCTATTTCACATTTTTTGCAAAATTTTGATCATTTACGCAATCGAAGCTTAAAATGAAATAATTTTTCACCATTTTTGCGTAGTTTATTGGTACTCCGCTCTTTTTGGTTATAGAGTAATGATATATAAACGGACTATCTAACACTTTAAGGTTTTTCAAATCGCAACTGTAGTTCCTGAGATTACCGCATTCAACCAAACCAGTTTTTTAATATTAATATAGATTACTCATATATAACACATGTATGTGTAATCTATATTATGTATGTATATATCTATATAATAATAGTATGGTCGAGTAATTATGTCTGTCTTTTGAGCGTACGCTAAACACACTTGTGTCTTTAGAGTTGCAGATTTTCATGGGTGTCGGTAGTCACTTACCATCATATTACCCGTTTTCGTGTTGCCCGTTATATTACAAAAACCCTTCAGTTTTCTGATGAGTCAATATCAAATTAAATATTACGTTCGCCTCAGTAATATTTCTAGTTTTAAAAGTGACTCTTGTAATGGTACATACTCGTATATTAAATATAAGTATATTTTATTTGATCTCAATATCCAAGGATACAAACTCACATATAAGTTCATGTGAGGTTAAGTTTTGTGCGAATTCGAAGTAATATTCAAAGTGTACCTACAAAACACGAATTTGGCTGTCACTTTTTTAAAAAATATGGCACTAAATTTGAGGTCTGTGATCGTCACCTTACGAAAAATGTTTTTTTAATATAGCTGTCACTGCTGTGTTAGATATCAAACGCATATTCTCTTGTCGAGCCCCGCCTATTTCTAAATTCACCCCATTTATACCAGAGTGTAAGAAATACATTATCAACGATAAATAATTATTTATTTTATTTATTACTTCACCCTAAATTACATTATTTTTAAAGATATGAACTCCAATTGAAAATGCAACCACTATCCAAAGGGTTATGAACCCGTAACCTTTCGGTTGCGAGGTCAATGACTTGACCATTACGCTACTGGCGCTATTCAAGGTTAAAAGCACTACGTGACTTAATTTTGCAGACACAATTATGATATGTCTACGATTCAATTGCTAATGTAGTCTAAAAACAGTTCTATCTTCAATGGGATAACAGCCACTCACTGCAGACTGGAACCAGTTGCTTGGAGTAAATTGGAATCTACGTAATATAAAGGGGTAAAGATAAAACAGTATAATGCTTTTTTCTCATATTGATGATATAAGTGTTGCCAATAAAAAAATGTAATATAAAATTTAAGGTTGAGTGTTTATGGCAAGTCTCTGTTTACAATATCTGATGATATGATTTTTCTAGTAAATAAGATTATAAAAAACGTAACATCAAGTTAATAGTTCGCTATAGTATGTAGATCTTAAACGATTTTAATACGATTTCAGCATGTGTGTTATTTTCAAGTAACAGTTTTTCTTATTTATGACTATTTGATTTCAGATAAAGTAATTCTGTGTTTTTTTTATAGCTTAACAAACTTCTTTCAAGTTAGCTATAATACAAATTATAACATTAAATACGGTAAGTCATAAAGGGTCAATGAAAACAAGCATATTCCTTGAAGTCCTTAACGCAAGCGGACGGTTCAAAAGATGTAAGGATTACTTTCACTTTCAATAGCCTCTCATTACCTTTTTTAATATGAATGGTCTCAATACAATATGGCGCGCTTTCGAGGTAATATGGGCACACACCTGTCCGGTCTTATTGCTGGTTTAGTAACTCACGGTAAAATTTTGTAAAAAGTTTCTTTAAATAGAATTTTGTTCCTTTTTATCTGTTAAATAATTATAAATGAAACAGTTAAAAATATATTGTGATAAATAGACACGTGGCAGGTACCTACCGTCGTCATTTAATATTCAATCGTTGACAGTCGTATAAAATATTTACCTAATACCTATATACCTAAGTCCAGACGATGAATGAACTTTGTCTCCAGTAATTCAACTCGGGTATAAAATACGTGTGATTTACGAAGAAAGTAGAAACAGTTGGCTTTTTCCGACTCAAGTTTCTCTTGATCAAATGATTTTACGAATATATAAAGTATTGTTTGCCTGTGAAGACCAAAACGTCCCTTTGTTTCTAAACGTGGTAATATGTTTTATTTTTATCTTCCTGACATAAGGAATTTCTTGCCGCCACCCATTATTAACGTGAATTACTTACAATCGTTACGAGATGGCGCCAGTTAACTTAGTATTTTGTTTTAAACCTTTTATTTTCAACCAACAGTATACAATACATCCTTTACTTGTGTAGTAAATTGCAAATAATTACGTTGAAAAATGAAAAAAAAAAGAATGTTGTTCTAAAAATAAATACAGAAGACACTGTGATTGTTTTTTTTTTAAATGTACCTGAATGTATTAAACATGTCAGCCAGTCATTTATTTTATTTTTATAATCGTAAAAAGTTATAAGCTAATAAATTAATATCGATTTTACAAATGAATATCATTATAATAAGATATATTTTACGGGATAAATGCGTTGCACCTGTTCCTGTTTATAGGTATAGCTATGTATGGTGTCAGAGGGGCAGAGTCGCGCGGGGTTGATGGCCCATCTGGCGCGAGGGTGCCTCTATTGCGCCGGAAAATAACAAACACTGCACGCCATAGCGTCACGGTGTTCGGTATCTACGGTTTATTGATATTGTATTAGATAGTTTTTAAAGTGATCTTTGAACTTCCATAGCAGTTATTGAACGCATCTGCTGCGTACGTGCTCTTATGAATGATGATATAATGATTCTGTTGGAGAAACGCCGTTCCTGAGTCGTAAACTATACACTTACATGTGATATTGTTACTATAATCACAATATAGAGAATCATCATTCATTTACAAAAACCTTTTAGCCTACTATTTAGGTAAAGTATACTGTTACCTAGATTATCGATTTTTATCAGTATACATTAAAGTTTTTAGAAAGGACAATTTATAAGTTCTTTATTTTTGTGTCTAATCTTCGAAACAAAAGTAACTTTTATGCTAAATGATTAACAACAGCACAAACACAACACAAGCTGAAGACTCACATTGCACTTATAAATATATCATCTGAGAAACTTATGTCCAGCAGTGGACTGTCAAGAGCTGTTGATGATGATGATGATGATGTCATATAATGTAAAATTAAATTACCTAAATAAAACCTTAAAAGAGTTTATCGTTTTTATTTGTAATCAGGATAGATCAGATTTATTTCATCTAGCCTTGTACTGTAAACTTTCAGATAATATTGTTGTATTAAATAACTTGTCGACGTATGGGCGAAAATAAAAATATGTTTTTAAGATTTTTCTTTGTTGCTGTTGCCGAAATTCCATCGAGAAACAATTGGACAGATTAAAAAGCATCGTTCAAGAGAAGGGTAGATTTGTCTTTGGATGTATGTAAGAAAATCGAGCCAAATCACAATTCAGTAGACGTATATTTTTTCTACAATGAACATGAAAATAATAATCTATGACTTTAGTCTATGCCTTATACTCTTTAATGGCTCTATTACTTATTATTTATTTATAAAAGCAAAACGATTCTTAAAAGAACCCGAAATTGCTTTTATCATTTGTCTAATTTTATAGTCATTTTTTAGACAATTTTTCTTTTAGGCATTTAGACAATGTAAGTGAGTTTTCTCGCTAAATTATAAATTGAAATATTAATTACATAGTTATTTATAATAATATACTAATTATTAAAATATGTTTAATTTTGTAGTCTATAGTCCATTACTTGATTGTCATATTTATTAGAAAACTTTGTTATAACCACACCAAAATTTTAAATAATTACACGTTAATATAGATATTTTAAATGTCAATTAATTTAAATGTCGATAAATAGTAACAGAACTGTAGAAACCTTAATATACTCGTATGTCTATGGTTTTAGAAATTCGTTTTGGATTTAGAACTCTTAAGGCTTATATAACATGTACCAAAAAAGCTATTACGAATTATAAGACTTTATGTGAACCTAAAACACTGTTAAATAAACTTGTGCCCTCTCGCGTTACATTCGCAAACAAACAAGAAATCCAACAGGATCCGTCAACATTTATTTAAACATCTTAGATATTTCACACAAAATTTAGAATCACACAAGTTCACCTAAAACTTTTGCTGTTTAGAACTTAAAACTGTTAACGTTTCGAGTTGCAAAGTTTAGTATTGCAGGCAGCGAGTTGTTGCTTGGCTCTAACTTGTAATTTAGAGCATAGTATTTGCGTATCGAGGTCTCTCGCAGAATCTTCAAAATGTACATACAGTGAATTAAAGTTATTCAATTTGCCTATCTGTCATTTTGGTCAACAATTTAATTAATGTAACCTCCTTTCTAAGAAAAGCCTGACGAACTTTGTGATATCTTAATTGTAAGATGAATTTTTGTCGTTGAGACTGTCTTTAAAAAACAATAAATCAATCATAAAAAATGTTTAATCTTTGATTTTGTGCACGACACTTTTCTAGATAATATTTTAAGAATTTAAAGGTTACCTGTTTAAGTTATAAGAAGTTTTTCAGTTATTATTTTAAGGTTGTCAAGAAGGCAGGTGTACCACTCAGCAGGTAGTGAACTAAATTTCTTCATAATTTTGATCCTTAAAGAAAATCAACTTGTCTTTAACGGCTCGAAAATCAAGAATAAATTAAAATATTCCTTATATCCGGTCTTTCTCCTGATTTTAATTACACATCGACAAACAAAGAACAGTCAAACACAGAACAGCTAATTGCCAATCTAACAAAGAAACATGACACTGTAGATCAAACCTACTTGAAAAGAAACATTAAATCATATGACCGTAGACTTAAAATCATTATTCATCAATAAAGTTAAATGTTAACTATTTATTCAACACCTTCCCAGTCTCTTTACATCTAAATCTGTCAGCCACCAATCCAGTAACAATTACATTCATTTCCTCCCACATTGAATACCAGTAAAAAATAAAAAGCCTCAAATGTAAGCGCGGCAGCTGGCACACCGGTGCGGCGCGCGCGCACGTCGCCTGCGCCTTGCGGCTTGCTCCTCTCGGCCGGAGTGGGGTTAGTGACCGCGATCGGATGCGCCGGCGACCCCGCGCGAGGCATTTCCGCCCACTTCCGAATCGACCACCCTTAACGTCTCAATCATAAGTGCCTTATATCAAAACTTTAATCATCTATAGCCTAGACTACGAAGTCTGTTATATCTTTTGTTGACCTTGAATATGTGACTGTCAGTTTGCATACGAGTGAAAGAGACAGATAAATGAAATTAGCTTACTGACCAAAGTTCGTTCCGTTTTTATTGGTATTGGTATTCAATATGGTCACACCGCAAGCCTTTTGAAAATGTTGTCAAGTGAGATGGGATCCATTGCTGGGATGAGCTTATAGCTTATATTTAAATAGGGCTGCTTTAATACCAATAGGCTTATTTAATTAAAGTATATTTCAAAAGAAAGTAATAACCAAAAAAATGGTTTTTTGGTTATTTGAAACTTGAGTGTGTGTACACGTTCACAGTAAACATTTGGTATGTCACCGAAACTCTCAATAACCAGTTAAAAGTCACCGTGGTACGTTCATTGACACGTGGATTAGCACCCTGGGTTGTAATATTTTAGACAACTTTTGTATGCGGTTATCTTTATAGCAATGGATCTCCAAGAGACCACAGTCGAAGGAATCATTTTGAGAGTTTGTATAAATAAATAGCTAATTAGCATGAGATTTTGATTTTGCGATGCAGTATCAGCATTTTTTATTTAGTTAGCTAGTTTTTCCTTATGAATCCACGAATCTCTAGAGACTTGCAAGAGTTGAAATTCAACTGTCACATAGGAATGGTTCGGCAAAATACTGGATTTTATATAGGTTTCAAGGTATTTAATGAATCTAATCACTAAGCGAATGAGCACCCCCTCCCCTTCTCCTTTTTAAAGATCTACAACACATTTGTCAACTCTTTCGTTGTGGGTGTCTACGGGCGACACTAGTTGCTTACCATGAGGTCATGTATGTAAATGGCCACACTAAGGAGTTTTCACACTTATGATCTGCTGTGAGACCGATAGAAGTGTCCAATTCCGGATATATCCTATGTTATTTACATATTACGTATATAGATGTACCATGGCATAGGAACCTCATTACATGGAAGTGGAAATTATGTAAGAAGATTTGTGTTATACACATCCGAACACTTAAATTACGGATATATAAAATGTTCTTCAATAATTTATTGTGGGAATCGTGACGGTTGAGTAAATGGACTTGCCAAAACTTTAAAATCTAATTACTTGCGTAATAAATTTGTACTACTTTGTACATCGAGTTTTACAAAAATACTATAGATATGTAACTACGGCATTAAAAAACGTATATTGAAAATTTAAACATCTCGCTACCTAAACTTCTGACGATTAGAAAAGGCACACAGACAGGTCTATCAGCTTTTTATTACTAACAGACTTCACAATTTACATAGGATAGACTCGTAATATGTAATGTTATGTTTAAGTATGTTTCAATCTGTACAATGACGTTAAGAGCATTTCTAAACAGAATTTGGCCGCGACACACATCGTTTATCATATGATATTCAAACTGTAACTATTGCTAATCACTAGCATTTATCGGTGTCTGAACTCACTCGCTCACTGTTGAACGATAAGCCAATTTACCTTCTCATGAACGATAAAGAGTCTGATTTACTAAATGGATAAACAATTTGTGATCCTATACACAGATGTCTCCTGTTAACAATAAAATATTTCAAACAACACGTTAGCCAACTATCTGTCATACAAAAAACATATCGCGAACAAAAGTGGTTTGAAAATCAACACGATACAAAGCAAAGCGAGTAGTAACGACCTATATACAAATACCGTAAGATCGTCTAAGCCGATACGTTTGTATCATAAATTTTAATAACCATTGCATGTTGATCAATCAGAATAGAAATGAGAGCGTACATGAAAACTGTAGTGTATGCAATATTTTGGGAAGCGACAATATGATTTCGCATGCGCTACGCCCGACTTCGAAATTTAAAAGTTGTATGTCGAACATAGCAGTATTTGAATTTATACCATATGTTGAATACGGAAGAGTTCAAACAAAGTTGAAATGCATGAAATATACGTCTTTTGAAAATGGAACTCGCAGGTTAGACGCGGATCGGTCGCATTCGGGTGCCGTCGTCGCGCACGTGCACACGGCGGGAACGGGACTTTATTAAATGTAGGGATGCCTTATATCTCCAACATCGTGATATTCTGTTTACACTCCGGGCTACTCTCCTAAAACTGTTTCATAACTATTACGACTTCGGAGCAGCTACTTTTGATAACAACACTACTAAGATAAACAAATCACGATTACTTTAATCCATAAAATATAATTTATGTCGGCTGAGATTTTTTTCTGACATATTTAATACCATTAACAAATTATCATTTTCAATGCCGAATGTTCCAGCTTTTAACAATTTATTCCAGAATACAGTTTGCTACCTAATTGAAGTAAAATACACTAGTTAGACATGTCACCTGTTTTATTGTCATAAATGTATTGTCCCTGTCACCAATTCGTAAATCATATAATAACATCACTTAACCAGTCACTAGTTGACTCGTGCAGCTATGACTGTGTCTTTTATTAGGAATAAACTTTATAGTTATTCTAGTTATAAAGGTACTTATTGGTTATAGTTATTTAGAGTAGACAACTAACTATTCAATAATGTGAAAGTGCCGGCTAATATTGCTTAAGTAGTATTCTCAATTTCTTTCTAAAATGACAAATTGAAAAGTAATAAAAAAAACGATTAAGTTAGTTATTTTAAAAAATGACTAGACATTTGTTTTTAGGGACCCCCCCCAGTAATACACTTCCTAGACACTTGGGTAAATACGCGTATTTAGCGTAATATAATTATATATGTAGATACAAACAGTTCTGTTTTACTAGCAATATAACTATGATACAAGTAAGATCTAGTCTAAAAAATTTAAAAAAATCAGTGTCTTTAACATCTCTTAATTTTCCAGCTCAATTTGGAAACAAAGTATTTTGTTAAAATTAATAAAAATAACATTACCCTTAGTAACATTAATTGCATTAAAAATCATATTGGAAATCATTAAACAAACTGTCCTATACCGAGTAACATAATATATTAAAATCTGCTAATATTTTAATACGCCATTATTACAGAATGTCTTAATGCGCTACCAGTTAAACTAACACTATTGTATAATTTTTTAAACAAGTTTGTCAAAACTTAGAGCCAACATTATTCTAACATAATAGACACACAAATATTTGGGCCAACAGTTGTGGTTTCGGTGATGATTTCATTCATTATTTTGTGAAAGGTGCTTTGTGCATATTGCCTTGATAAAACCTTGACTATTTGTCTGGTGCGGCTGCATTTGACGTTATCAAACATTTGATTTCCTTTTTAATTCACCTTATGGAATATCACAAAGATTTTTTACCAACATAAACCAATTCTGTAACTTTCCAGGACTATAATTGTGTGAAAATTAGACGCAGTATCTTTATTTTGCTATTATTAATCCACAGAGTTTTCGAAGCGTCTAGTTAGAATAATTGGTCTAACGATTATTCGTTGTTCTGATAAGAATTGACTAAAGTAAATATCAAATGATATACTCTAACACGCTTTCTAACTTTAGTAAACAAATACATTTTAATTGGTTTTTGTTACTGAGACGAAAAGCTAATTAATTATTTAATTAAAGAAAAGATTGTGAATTTCTGAGTAAGTGTAACTTAGTATTTAATTTTCATTAGCAAGTTGTTCATCACAAAATTTTTAATCATCTTAAGTACAGTTATCGATAAATACATGTCATACATTAATTTTATGCTTTTCCATGAATACGATATTATTTTCATTCAACATTTTAGTGAGTTGGTATTGTATTGAAAATAAGAACAATGAATGCTTCAAAAGAATTTAGAAACCTAACAGGAATGGAATTCACATCAGGTCACAGCCTTAACAAACCTTAGAAAGGAGACTTTGGCCTACTATCCCACACTGACCTGACAGTTTTTTATAGGATTTGTTTCAATTCATCGATGACATTCCATATTCTTTATCAGTTACTACATGGAGAACCACCAATGCAACTTTTATTGAAGAAATTATGTTTCAAACTTTTAATTAAAGCAATTATTAGAACAACGGAATTAACACGTGATCCCCATAACGCCATGTGGCGCGGATATTGATTATACCAAACTATTAAAGAACATACACATTAATAGTTTTCTGCGATTTTACACCCCTTGTACAAGTGTGTCAATTACGTCGGGCCTCAGGTCAAACAAAAAACCTTCTTCGGTGTAATTGACTGAAGGACGTATTTTGTATATGTCGAGCACGTATGATGGACGAAAGAAAAAATAGCTTGGTTTGTACATGACCTTTGGTCTGACACTAAAAGCTGCTGTGCTGACACTGGTTTCTAAAAGCAGTTTTTCTGTGAGGCGAGTTTTAAAATCTTTTGTTAACGATGTATTTTGTCTGTCTGTGCGCTTGACTGTGGCATTGCAGTTTTGATAATGTAATAACAAGGATGTTAGTCGAACGGCTAGAGGTTCTGAATGCAACGCTAGAGGTCACAAGCGCTTTTTTACTCGACTACACCAAGTCAAAAAGAAGGGTAATAATTTGTTCAGTCTATGTAAGTATGTTTCACCGTAATGCCTAAACTAGTGAACAAATTTTGATGAATGAGATGTCATATAGATATGTAACATCGAAAACATAAATTTTGTCGAAATTTAAACTTCAAATAGTAACATAGAAAATTTAACTAATTTAACTGAAATAATCGGCCCGTCTCTGGTGTCAAAAGAAAGCTTATGGCGAGCACATGACAAACAAATATGTTGCTTCTTCTTCTTAGGTTATATCAGTAATTACTCAAATTTACCAACACGAGTTGGTAAATATAAGAAAGAAGGAACGATTTTTTAGTTACAGTTGGCAAATCTTAATTTTGGAAACAAAACAACCCACTCAAACTAAATGATTCAACAACAACAGAGGGGATCTTTCGTTGATGATACTATTCTAAAATACCTTAACTACTTGATTCAATACCAGTATTCTTATATCATGTTCATTGCAATGGTTACAGAGTGTTTGAGGCAAAACCTAAGATTGACTGGGCATATATTGATAAAATTTCGAAATAAACGATGATTGTAGAACAGTTCGGGCTTTTTCCATTAAGTGTTATTAATCTTTTGACTGTTTAACGGGTAAATCTTGAGATTTACCGTAGTTCAGGGGGACATATACATATATCATATTGTTCAAGTCAAAATACAGGTTTAAAATGCAATCGTACAATTCATGCAGTCCTGTCGTTTCAGTTATGTATTCGTTTAAGTAAATAACTAGCCAACATTAGAACATATTTACCATAGAGAAACGGAAAAGTGTTAAATAATAAATACAATTTTAAAAAATTCAACCTCACTAGGTAAAAAAGGGATCTACTCGTAAAAGGGGGAGTCCAGAAATGCACAGGATCGAAAATGGTCAAGGTAGAACCACGGTCGCACCTATTGTGTACCTACATAATCTGTTTAACAGCCTGCTGAAGTGAATCCACTCTGCCTGACGGAAAGTGTGAATTGAATTCATGAGTTTAAGTCACCGTACTCAGTGCGAACGCAGACAATGCAGCACGGTGACACATACTACGGTGACCTGCACCACGGTGGTCCCTTGAGATGCCTTTTCACACCCTGCTTGGGGAAGTAAAAGCCATGACAGTCATCGTGTCAACCCTGCATTAATCTGTTCATGTGCATTCATCTGTTACTTTAGATTGGTCTTCTGTGTGAGGGTAGTACTGCCCCGGTCGAACCGGCCTGTTCGAGTTGAAATCAGGATGGCTCTACTACTCTAATAATTAAACATTGTAGACATGTTAAAATTGTCCTGTTGCGTATATGTTTACCCTCCTGAAATATCTATCCCTCTTGATTAGTAGTAAGAATGTAAAGTCGGCTCGTCACGACGACGTCGTTTTATTGTCGCCGACATTACGACGCTGCCATCTACAGCTAAGCGACTCATCTAATCAGTGATTTTCCAATTTAGAATTATTTTAATGTATTTAAGTTGTTTTAAATTTACATTTCTGTATTTTCATTCTTATTTTATTTTTCTATTGTAGAATTTTTACAATTTATTATAAAATTTATTTTGTCTATATATTCATGATAAAAAAATTATGTTATGTACTTAAATTTAATTTTATTTAGCAATATTTAACTGATTGTACGTATATGCAAATAAATGTGTAAAAAATATAGTAGCTTTGAATATACAACAAGAAATTTCAAACATATTTGAGTGGGTTTCGAATTTTGTTTCAGCCGAAGCTAAGAACATGGCCGAAATTTCAGTTTTGGTTTCGGTTTTGGTTGATAAATCAGTTTCGAATAAACCCCTCTTTTTAGGCCTCTTGCCTTACATGGTCAGGTTATAGAGTATTCAAACTTTAAATTTTATGAAAATGTGAATACAAATTCCTCAGAAAAATCTTTTATCTAAGTGCTATTGAAACTTAGATTCCTTCCTCATTTAACATCATGCTGCCATTTTTTTAAAGTACACAGTTACAGGTACAGAGTGACAGATAGGTTTTATTTTATCTACTACGCACTATTTCGTGTTGCGGTAGGGATTCAGGATTTGTTATGAGGAGGACCTACAGATTCTCCTATCGTCCTCCAAAATTTAACATTAAAAATAAATCTGAAGTCGGTATTGGGTCTTGTTTTACAACGATAGTATCCCACGGGAGCCGGATATCCGAAGAAATTTTTCATACCGTCAAATCAAAAATGGACAGTGTGCTTATGTAACATATTAATATCCCAAATAAGTTTTCAAAGTCACCCAGTACCAATAAGAACAAGGCGATTGGACTCATGAGGCCTATGGATATGCTGTTGACAAACTAGAAAGAGAATGACGACGGAATATTTCAGTAAAGCACCGTTCTGAAAAGTCTACAAAGAAAACCTCACTGTACTTCGAAATTTCAAACTTTTTGAACGATAACATTAAACGTTGTTAGGTAGAGACAGGCAATGTCAAAAGGATGCATATAATATTCCTATTTTTTAACCAAAAGGTGATTATTTTCCATATTCAGTTTAAAAAAAAAATTGTTCTTTAATATTACTTGTTATAAATTTGTATTGAAAAAGAGGACAGAATTTTCGATATAAGCTCCGTCATATTATATAACCTTAGAAAACTGAATTTTATGTTTCTGTTTTTACACCTTCACTTAAACAATGTGTACAGTTAGTTCTATTTACGTATTGACTGATAAACTGGACATATTGGTTCTATATAGTCCTAGTCTGTCTGACTGTCTGTCTCCTTGGCTGTATATATTATTGGCAATAAATTTACCATACTAACTATGTACGGCTTTTTTTATTGTATTAATTTAACGATGACATTACAAATAATAGTATCTTTTTAGTTCTACAATCGCAATTTATCATGTGATTAAAAATACAGCACGCTATTTTCTTTATTTTTCTTGTAATTATTTATTGAAACATCTTTTGAAATAGATTAATCTTAGCAATCACGCGAGGTAAATGAGAACTCAATTAATTTTCTCTTTTCATCTATAGTAATCGAATATTCTACTTGATACATTTTTAACAGGCTACAAATATATGTATGCGGAAAACAAATAAAAAAACATCATATGCTACCCTGATAACCGATTTAAAATTTGAGAGTCAATTGTACGTATTTTAAAGGTTAAAAACATTTAACTTTAAATATAGCAGACATAAAACCATTTAAGCGTATATCACTCCGACCGATTGATAAGATTATGATAATGTAACATTAAGTTGATAAGAGTTTTTCACTCTCAATAATTCAGTCACTTCTGCATCCCTAAACAGAGTAAAGAGTTATAAATTGGTAACATTATAGATCGTTTAGAAACTGACAAAAAAATACAGAATTTCATTAATGATATTAGACGGGATGTCGACTATCAATCATAGCCCTTCATAGCAATGACTGTTATAAAACGGACGGCAAAAACGACCTGAAAACGATCCGATCAGTTTATCTCGTCTTTATCTATCTATGAGATTCTTAATGGTTAAAAATTATATATTTTTGATTCTTATTCATAATTATCATTATAATGACCAGCATACGATTATGCCTCTCCTAATAAAGGAGGTTTTGGCTTACTGTGACACGCTGACCAAATGAGTTAACATAGGGTTTGTTTCAAGTTTTCCTTCCCTTTGCAGTGTTGTTACGGTGCGTAGCTGATTGCTGTCTAAGACAGCTCTTACTACACTTTCACAGATTTGGGATCACCACCCATACGGATAAAAAAAAACAGAATGTCACACTCTGTTTTTAATCCGTCACAATTTTACCGTCTGAAAGTAATATTAGAAAGCACAGTCGAAACTGAGTGTTGTTCTCAAACGATTGTGTACGTAAACGATATATTTTAGTTAAGTGAGCGAGGGTTGTGTACCTTGAGGGTGGAGAAAATACAACATGGGGTGTATGCCGCTGACGGGCGAGCACATACCATACCAATCTCCTAACGATATATTCCGATAGTCGAATGTAATTTCCGTTTTTCGTATTCATCTCGTGTATATTATTTTTAAATTTGTTTCGTACTAAAGAAAGTAAATATGAGTATTATTTGTTCTTTAGGGAATCTTTCGCAAACAAAAAGTTAATTTCATATTTCTGTAAGCTGTAGACATGAGGAATTGGTTATTTCGCGTCAAACTCGACGTGTAACATCAATTTAATGTAATAGCAATACTTCAGCCTAAGTTTCTCTGGTGGGTGTTCTGTGGTATTTTAATTATATTTATAGATATGTACACTTTAACTGTGTCTAATTTCATACTCTTCTGTCTGTGTAACTTTCGAATTAAGGTATGCCAACCGTTTTTGCTTGATGTATTCAAATCAAATGGATAAAAAGTTATGTATTTATAAAATACAAAGTTTGATAAAAGAAAGATAAGCAGAGTTAATACCTAAATCAATTATTTATCTACTTTCTAAGGCCGACAATAAAGGTGTAGTTCACTTACTTCGACGGAGAAATACATAGTCGCGTGTAGAGCTTCGTTGTAACCTTAATAATAATGTGTATATGTGGCGCTTCAAAAGGGAATTTGATTTCGGTAGTGTGTAATTTGTATACATAAAAATAGCAAGTATTTTGTTACGTTCTTCAGTTAGTGCTTATAGAATTTATATCCGATTATTCATACGATGCTGTATTCATAGAAATCAAATTAAATGTAATGTTTAGATTGGGGTCTAATAGAGGTATTCTTATTGTTACTATAAGCAACAAATGACACATACATGAAGTGCTATCGTTATTTCATAAGCATAAATACTAAAGATAGTCTAGTCCGACACATCCTGACCGCCGAAAGGTAGACCGGAAGAAAACACTTGTGGTATTAAGTCCACCTTTGTACATTTGCCATTTTTTGTAATTAATACAATAATATGTAATATAATTTGTAATAAAAATTAGAAAAAGGTACTCTGGTGTGTAAAGACTCGGTATATAGAAACTTACGCGGCTAATACTCATAATAAATATTTTAGAAATGTGTTTTCTTCAGAGCCAATGTAAACTTAAATGTGTAGCATCGAATACCGATATTTGTTTAAGTAACTTTGATGAGTGAGCTTTCTGTACGTTCGTTTGTTTTTGCTGTCCTTTGAGTTTTTAAGTTAGTTATGATTGTTTTTTTTTGGAATCAACTGTAGTTGTATTGGGAGAGGTAACTTATAATCCTATTGATATTATAACCGTAAAAGTTTGTGAGGATGGATGTGTCGATGTTGGAATACAAGTAAATACTCCTGTAACTGCCTCGTTAAATGTTTAATAACAAACCGGAGTTTGTAAGTTGGGATCTTAACCTCCGTGCCTAGGAGAGCACGTAAAGCCGTCGGTCTTGCCACTGATCTCTCCGTGATCGTATCGAATTATGAGACTGAGGGAACAGAGATTGTACCTGTGTTTGCACATACACTTGTGTACTCTAATATCTCATCTGATCTGGCTGGACGCCGTTAAATCTAGCCGCGATGGCCGAAATCAGTTAAGAGAACATCATATTCTTTATATATATATAGAAACACCATTAATTCTGGGCTACACACGTGGAAGTGAGTGCTGATATAAGATACACATACAATAAGAAACAATGCTAAAGTAACCAGTGTTACAGTACGTTGTAAGTTGTAGATACGCCAATACCTACTCATCAAAAGTATTCGGATCGACCTCCGACTCCACTGGCGAGGTGAATCAATCCACTCAAGGCCTCCGTAAAAGGTCTGACCATTTTATATGCTAAATAGGTTTTGTTTGTGGCGTTTCTTACAAATTTCCATTGTAACAAATTTTCTAACGGAATTCGTATTTATGTGATTTGTGTCGAAAACCCTAACACTCATTCTGTGGGGACTCTTTTTATTTTTTACATCAAATTACATTAAAACAAATTATTACTGCAATAACGTATATGAAACATAGATTCAACTATACGAACTCCGCTTTGAGGTGTTACCCACGGTTTATGAAATAAATTTAAATACCTGGTTCATCCCACGAGAATACTACATTTTTTCGAAAAAGAGCCTATGTGTTAATCCAGGTTGCCAGTTGCAATCATATCAAATTTTATCAAAATTGGTCCAGCTGTTTGACCGTAAAAAAGTAACAATCATACTAATCACACACACACTTTCGCCTCTATATATTAAGTGTGATCACTATTTCATCTCAGTTAATTGTAAATCTACATTAATTTAAAATTGGCTTCTGTAGAAAGTCTTTTTTCGTTATTCAGAAGCTCCTGGGATATGTTATTCTTATAAACTAGACAATTTTTGTAACTAAATATTCCAGTCTGAGGGACAAGCTTTGGGATATAAAAATATTGTGTAATTTAGTTCTTAAATTGCGACAGCAACAACAATTAAAGTAAAACAATGTTTTTTATTATAATTTATTTTACCTGTTAGAAATATCAAAGTTAAAATAAAGCTTTTGGTGTCTCAATCCTAAGTAATTACCTAAGCTTCAAACTTTTTGTTTTACTTTAATTCCAAGTAATTAATTTGTAATTATTTTTTTATACTTTAAAGAAGGGGACTCCCCTGCATTAAGTGTTAGTTGAACTTGAATGCTTAAAATCCAACTCATTAAAATGGTGATAATCTTCAATGAGAGACTGTTTCACTTAGCGATCTAAAACCAAAAGACACTTCAATTCAAAATATGGAGAAACAAAGCAATGAACACGTAACCAATGAACTGAAGGAAATCACGTTTGAGTTTAACTGGAGAATGGTCTAGGTTAAGCGACTTCCAATATTGATGACAAATCAATTACATTTAAAAAGAGAACAAAAAGCCGCACTTTATTAAAATACATTTCTCAGTTTCTTTTTTTAAATAAATTAATTATTAAAAAAAATTAGTCTTATCTTTACTACCAAGATTTTTGTACTTATATTTTCTTCATCAAAATGGATTGTACTCAATTCTAAATGCCCTATTCAATAAACAGATAACGTAAGACATTGTTTAAATGATCGTCTATATATATACAAAAACCATTGCGTCATAAACCTGGCATCCAGCTACTCCAGTACAGGAATTTTCATACATGTCGGTTTAAAACTTAGACCTGTATCACAAAGGCAAATCAAATGTTTCCGAGGTCAACTTAAACTTGCCACTTTGATCACGCAGGTATGTACGTGAAGATTCGAATAGGCGTGTAAGTCGATTTCATGCGGTAATCATCTCACTATTCTTTAGTTTTAAATGATTTAATAAATAATAATAATATATGAATCAACAGTTTTATGGCTACATTGACTTCAGTTATGAATGTGATACACTCACGTCTATTTATGGGAAAAATGAATTCCATTGCGATGCTACATTGCCTGAAAGGTTTTTTGATTCGGAGTTAATAAAACTTACATTTAAACAGACTTCTTGTTTTTATTTTTTTTTAACTTTTGTAATTTTAGCTCCATAGTAGAGATGATCATGGTACCAAAATGTTTTTTTTCTTTTAAATAGACAACTACCGCACTAGAAACATGTCCTGTGTCGCGGGGGGTTTATAAACATACATGAGATGGACGCAAAGAGCACCTGGACTCAGAACAACAATTTGTGGATACCACAAAGTGTTATCCCATGTGGGATTTGAACCCACAATACTTGACGCAGTAGCGACGTGGCAACCGCTTAAAGCACTAGGCCAACCGTGCAGCCGATATTAGTCATTGATTTGGATTGGGGAATCATGGGGTGATCAGGGTATCCTACACCTGAAATATTAAACCCTCTTAACAAAATGTACTAATGTAATATTATGTTCATCTAAGAAACTAAAGAGAATCATAATACTAGTAATTGTTACGTAGAAGCTACTTCGTGCTAGTACACACTGAATCACATTGAGTTAGTCGTGTAGTATTTTTAATCATCAATGCTTGCGCACGATGATATTCTGCGAGGTCAAAGTACGCATGACTTAACTAGGTTACAAGCGGTGTGTAGATTGTGCCGTCACTATTCTTAAAGTGAAAAAATTACAATAATCAACCTAATTATCGTTTTGACAGTATGTCACAAATATTTCTATAAGATCAACTATCTTTTGGTCATCTTAGAAAGCTGAAGTTTTTTAATTTTATACAGGAATAGAAACTTTTATGTCAGACACGGAGTTTGGTTTAACATTCATTATGTATGAACAAACGTACTATAAAAATCGTAAAATTATGAATTCTATGGCACGTACGTATCAAATATAGAAGCGGAAAAATCTACGATGCGATTTTTGATGTACGGTACATGTTCTCCATGAACTTAAACTTAATATGATCACTTAACTTACCTAATATTTTTCTTCGCTCTAACTCTATTATAGAAAACTCAGTATACGTCAAATTTTTAATTTGGCATTTGACAGATATAATTAACTTTGTGAATCTGTCGATGTACCGATGTTTCAGATCACCAGCGACCAACAATCTGATAAGCTAAGTGGGTGTGCAGATACTGAATTACAATAGATGGAGTAACGGACGCCGAGTTGTCGGCCGGCTTTAAACAATACAATGTGACTAGCAAGTTACGCGGTCGAATTCCGTTCAATACTGGCGTAAACAGATGCTTGACATTTTAAGGTGTACTATTTTTCGTCCAGAGGTCGAAATTCGGTAAAACATGTTTATAATTTTCATAATAATATTGATGTGTGTTAAACATTTTGGCCGCTTTAATTAAAAATCATTTAATATTAATCGTCAAAAATAAACAAATTAAAAAAAAAACAAAAAAGTCTTTTAATGATAAGTGAATCAATTATCGTTTTTCAACCTTCAGAATCGAACTGTACTACAAAATCCAGTCTGTTTGGCTCATCTAACCGAATCATGTAAGTTCAAATTAAAGGGACAGTAATAGTGGTGTTACTATTACCACAAACTCTTGAAAACATATAGTGTTTAAGACATTTTATCAAAATAGAAACTTTATTCATGACACATGTTTGACGTTAGTTACTAACATATGACAGAAAATAAAAATTACTAAAGAATAATGGCGAACTCTCGAAAATTTTGTTTTAGAAGTGACCATTGACAGAAGTTTGAAATTAAATGTATTCCAGGTTAAAGTTGAGGTTATGTATACGTCGAAATACACCAATGAATTTTAAAAATGAATAAACACATTCTTGTAGTAAAATAAAGTAGAATTAAAATAAAAGTACTTACATTAAATTCCTATACAATTTCACATTAAACTTTACTATAAAATAAATGAAGAGTAACTGAAACGAACTAAAGATAAAGAAATACCATTAATAGTATTCTTTATCTGTGGAACGAACAACAAAACGTTGTCATGTCAATGTCATTGTAATTGTCAACAGACGATATCTGTTGTAGTTATTGCTAAACTTGATTATTTAATTATTAATAAACTAACAACTTTTTACTTTAATTGTTATTCGTAAACGTATATATAGAATGAGCCAAAAATTCGTTAACATTTGAATCTAATGAAATCTCGCGCAAACATGTTACAGCACACTTCTTTTTATGGTGCTCGCTTGGAAGAGTGCAAACGTCGAAACGGTGGTCATTTAGACAACTCAAATTCTTAAAAAAAAAATTTCAACAAATTAGCTGTCTTGTACATAAACAATTTATGTCAAATAGTCTTTTTATACGATTTTTTCAAATGTTAACTAATTCATGGTCCACCCTATACTATCACAAAGTAAATATATTATACAAACAACTGTCCTTTCCAAAAAAAAAGGAAAAATGTCTTGTCCAAAAAATTTGAATTGAAAGTTAGGAGTACAATATCAATTTAATAAATACACTTTCTTTTCTAACTGATTTTATTTTGACACTCTCTCAGGTCTTGTACATGACTGGAAAAACTTATGAAATGATTTAGTATTTATTTAATATAAAGACATTTATAGACGCTTCACATTTTCATCAACTATTATTTCACCATTGTTCTGCCTGAAACGACTGTTTTTTTTAATTTAAAATATAAATGATCATTTTTTTTTCACTTACTCTAAATTATGAAATCAAATTAATCAAGTTCAAATGTCTTTGACAGCTGGTTGACACAGACCTATTTACTTGGAAGAGGTTGACTGATGAGTAATTCAACTATAAATATAAAATTACGTAGATACTAATAGACATTAATTATAACGTTTAGACATGCAAAACTGATAATAACTATAATTCTCGACACATGTCATAAACAGCTATTTGATTCCAAACTAAGCAGAGCCGGTACCGTATATCTGCTTGTTGACCGTTTTATAAAAACAGTACCGACCTTAACCACAGAAAAATAATTTTTAGTTATATTTGCTTTATTCAGGTATTTGATAAAAGAAACTTCACATATAAAATTATTTATCTTGCTAAAACTTGAAATTTTAGCAACTGATCCTTTTTTCGTTATTTTAAAATCACCCACTAAGATAGGACTCTTGGATATTTCGCCCTTAAGGAGATAAAATAAGGAGTGATCGAGCATATGGAAGTTTGTCATTTTCCAAGTTCGAAACACGCAATTAGAAATTATCACATCAACGAAATCGCCAGCAAAAGTTAGTAGAATTAATACACCACTTTGAGTAGAAGCGGAGCTAATACAGTCAGCCCACGCAAAAATTTCACACCATTTGCTAACCTTTCGCATGGTACAGTTAGCAGGAACTTGAATGTCAATAATACTCTCGTATATTCTGAAAAACATTTATACTACGTATTACTTATTGTGTTAACCTTTAAAACGAAAATGTTAATATATATTATAGATACCCACTTCTAGAATGAAATTTCAAATGATGTAAAAATTATTTGAACCTAGTATAAAGTTGTGAGACCTTACAATCATCAGATACTTGTATGCTATATGTTGAAGAATATGAATACGTCGTTAATCATATAAACATACGTACACTCCTGCCTTTGATTCCCGAAAGAGTAGACAGAGGTATACTAAAAATTAGTATTTTGTTAAATATAATTGGGTCCTATTGCGCAATGGTAGTCAACAGAAGTAAATGGAGGAAAAGAGATATTGTTAATGCGGATGGATTAGAAAGGATAACCAGGTGAGGGACATAGGTCTATCTAAAACTGGCTTTCATCCAGTCGAATTATGACATCATTTAGTTTTATAAAAAGAAAACTCTTAGTTACAATCTCTCAAACTGTCGCAAATGTTTGAAACGAACATCTTTGTATACGTGTTACGCGATATCTCCACGATTTAATCATTCTTTTT
The DNA here is from genome assembly GCA_949316085.1 of Hypercompe scribonia. NCBI lineage: Eukaryota > Metazoa > Arthropoda > Insecta > Lepidoptera > Erebidae > Hypercompe > Hypercompe scribonia. Next base: position 6,874,419 of record OX438981.1, on the reverse strand, counting down.
AGATTGAATTGATTCCAATCAAAGCTGGTCTTAATTAAATTCAACAAAAATATTCCAAGTCTGATGGTGGAGAATTAAGGGGTGAAGAATCACAGCTATTTGTCATGATTTAGGGGCATTGGAGTCGCTGATACTTTATAAGTTACTCATTTAGAGCTCGGCTTGAATACTAATATAGCTATTATAGAAGTAAAAGTAAAGTGAAAGTGAATTTTAATTGTATATTGCCTCAAAATTATGTGATATTAGTAAATATATCTATGAACAATGAGATGAAACATCAAGTACCTAATCTGGGTAAGCAATTAGTAGGTGAGAAGTTACATTTACAATACTGCCTCGGTGACGCAACGGTAGTGAATGTGACTGCTGTGCTTGAGGTCTCGCGTTCGATTCCCGGATCGGACCAAATGTTTACATATGTATATATTTAAAAAAAAGTACTTAAGTACTCTATCAGTCAGTCTAGTTATCATAGCACATGCTCTGCTTAGTTTGAAACTAAATTACGTTGTGTGTCAAATGTCCGAAATATTTTTTTATTCATTTATTTATTTATTTATGGTGTGAAAGTTGCATGAAATAAAATACTAGCCAACTGTAGGGTTACTTCTTGAGAAACGAGTACCATATAATGAATTGTAAATGTTTAATATTCGGCAATTTGCCTTGTTTTTCCAAGACCATAGACTTTCCTTTATAACCCTTCAGTGTAAAACTGCTTTTTTCTTTTCGAAACCTTACACTTAGTAATTTTGAAGATGCGGCAACTAACTTCAACACGTGTATTGCTCAGCTTGAGATAGAACGGCTCTGTGAGAGCTCTTAAGTTAAACATATCACCATTTTAAAAGAGGTTTGTGTATTTAAAGGATGACTTAGAACTTACAGTAATAAGAGAGACACAGTTAATTAGTTAAACGCTTACTTAAGAACGAAGCTGTTCACTATCTATAAAGAGTCATAGACACTAGAAAGGAGATAATAGAAAATAATATTTAAAGTCGATTTTATACCACTAGTAACATTATAATATCTGATCAGAATAAATAAATTGTTCAACTTGTGTTCAAAGAAGCTGTCTAAAAAAGCTTCTTTAGTAAGGGTTTTAAAGGGTGTTAGCTATCATGATGTAAATAAGAGTAAGTAATTTTGTGAAAAAGAGATTTATAAAGACACAATTTTTGAAGCAGTAATCTCTTAATGATTCTTTCAGCTGTGAAGAAGTGATGGTAAGGAAGAGGACGTGTTCACTGTCGAGGAGAGGTCACAAAGTTCGAGTGGTATAGTGGTTAGCGTATGCAACTGTAGATCAAGAGGTCTTGGGTTCAATACCTGTCTTGGGACAAAACACTTACTTAATAACAATCCGGAATTTGGCAGTTGCCTTAGAGTGCACGATAAACCATCGGTCCTGTGCCTGATCTCTTCCCGGTCGTGTCGTATAGCCGTCTCATCGCATTATCAGAGTGAGGGAACAGAATACGAGTACACCTATGTTTGCACATACACATGTGCACTATAACATATCCTGTGCAGTTAGCTGGTCTCCGTTGAGACTGTCCACCGTGACTAGGCCGCCAACTAGGAGTACATCTTCATTACGAAGGGAATATCAGTTTAGTACACCAGAACCTTTAGCCTTTTTACTTGTATATTCCCTGACTTGTGTCGGATTGATTGATCATGGTCATGGTCTAAGCCACATGATAATTTCACTACATAGATAACGTAATAGTTTAAGCGGTCACCCTGCCGCTTCCTATCGCGTTTATATTCTAATAAAATACTTTGTGTGATCCATAAACTGTTCTGAGTCTGGATGTGCTTTGTATTCGTTTCGTTATCTTTGCGACAGAGGAGGCATTTCTAGTGCCGATATTGTATTTAAAAATGACTGTGTAAATTTTTCGTAGGTACAAGAAAGTACGTGTCCTGATAAGGCCAATGTAGATGTGTTTCAAATAAACTTAATATTTTTGATAGTATGATATTAATATAAAAATGCGTACATTCGTTCTTAAGGTAGTAGAGCCACGCTGATTTCAGCACAAACGGGCCGGCTCGACCGGGACAGTACTACCCTCCCACAGAAGACCAACCTAAAGCACCAGCATCCGTGCTATCGTGTTTCGTTGGTGAGTGCGAGACCGGAGGCCCATTGATGTAGGGGTGACAGTTATCGTGATAACTATGTGAGGCTTACACTACCACGATGACTGTCATGATTTTTACGTCCCCAAGCGTGGCGTGAAAAAGCATCTCACTAGGCCGGCATAGCGTGGGTCCCAACACTGCATTGTCTGCATTTGCAATGAGTATGGTGACCACAAGTCTTGGATTCTATTCATGCTTTCCGTCAGGTTCGATTCTCACCCCTGGGACAAATATTTGTGTGATGAGCACAATAATTTTTTCTTTGTCTGCGTATAATTTGTGTAACATGTGTATGTCTTTAGAAATGCTTAAATATTTTTGTTAGCATTGTACAGACTTTGCATAGTTTGAAATTGAGTAAAAAAAATATGTTGACGAGAATATTCGTAAAGATTTTAAACGGTGACCGATAATAATCTATTTTTTTTTCCTTATACAGCGTGGTCTTTTAAGTTTTCCCCAAGTAAAAAGTAAGTAAACGTGTAAATACAAATATTTCTGTAACTGTATACTTAAAGAAACATTTTTTGTTATGTTTGGCAGTGTTTACATCTGTAACTTCAATGTTACAATTTAGCAGTGTTTTAAGCTCATTTCAAAAGTTGAACCAGCTTTCAACTAACGTGTCGTAGGACACAGAATACATGTAGCTTTATAACCCGTCACTATACTTTAGAATGCGTCAGTGAGAAGGCTATTTTAACTTTTTATCAAGGGTGGCTCACCTCGATAGACCGCTGTTAACCCTCACTGAATATTTATATTAGAGATCCCACGCCCTTCTCCCTCGGAGACGCTCGGTCCCTACAGTAATCTGTTTATTGTTAAAAATAAAGGATGATTTTGAAATGTACTTTGCAGAGTTCAATGAGTGAGAAAGGTTTCTCTGACATTTATTGGGCAGGTCGTTCGGCTTTAGATTGTCATTTTATTAATCTTAAAAGGCAGCTAATGGTTTTAGTTTTGAAGACAAAAGCGTTATTACTAACCAGGCTTACAAGTTAGGACGTAAATTTAGTAATTTACAACATTTCTTAGAAAATATATAATTAAGATATTCTGATAATACCATTTGTAATTAATAAGCCCTGACCTTATGACCTAACGACAACTGGGATGAAGTGTTGATAACGTTATCAAACAAGAAACAACCGAAGAATCAAATTAATGTTTTTTGGCAAGGTCGAGTTACAACCAGAATTAAAAAATCTTCTTTTTAAATACAATGTATGCGCTAATTTGCTTGGTATTAAAAACATGATAGTAATTTTCTGAAAAAATGTTCACATTTATAAATTTCTTTTACATACGATGTAGAAAAACCTACTGTTTACGTAAATGATTATACAACAGTAAAGTTTTGACGTCATAACTTGTTATTTGATACTGATCAAAATATATCGTCTGACATTGGATAATCAGAAACTGACATGAATTGACAGCAAACTATCGCTTTGAATTGAGGATTAGCGATTAATTAGATACTGGTAAGTTTTGACTCAACATCTTGAAGTGTGTTTTGTACAGTCAGGGATCTATTGCACAGTCAGTCACTACGTGCAGTTTGACAGTTCCATCAGGAAGACAATTATTAGACATGAAAATTTTCTTTCGCAGTTGACATAAAAAAGTAGTTGTCACAAATAGTATAACAAATAGTAATTTAAATTGGGTTGTTTAGAGAAACTAGTCAATGAACCAAACTTTAATGCATTGGCTAATTTCTCTTTATTCATTGACTAGTTTAATTATTAAACTTATATTTAATTCTGTTTCGTAATGTTTCCGTGTACAAGAAAATGGTAAGTGTTTGAACTGCCTACTAGAATTACTTACTCCAGCAACAAGATGACTATAGCTAAGTAAAAATCAATAAAAATACAATTTATTCAACGATAAAGTGAAAAAAACAAGACAATTCATCGTCCAGTGGACAAAATCGATCGCTTCCAAAGTCTTGTTTTAATTCTGTGGCCAGTAGAACTTAAGCTTTTGTATTACTATATTTTATAAACATAGAAGCAACGGATATAAAGAACATCCAGACACAGTACAATAATTCGTGGTTCTCACAAGGTGTTGTTCCATGTGGAGTTTGAATCCACAACACTCGACGTGGTAGAGAGCGGCGTGTCGACCTCTTAAACCATAACGCCAGCTGTGCAGTAAGAATTTTCTACGTGTATTACATATATACATAAAATCCTGTTTCCCGGAGGGGTAGGCTGAGATATGTTAAGCGCTCACTTTTTGCTCGTATTTTGGTCCCACACAATAGGTAGCGAGCCTATTACCGCTAATCGGGATGTTTTGTTTGCGAGAGCTTCGTCCGTCGATCAGCAAGTGCACCAATTGTACGTGAGATTGAATTGGGGCCCTAAGTACTTAGTAGGAACCTTATACATATTAACATGCCTATAGACAATAGACCCAATACATCAATAATAGATTAATAAAATCGAATGAACTGTTTTAGCTCAAGGTGCAAAACTATACGTCATTAAAGTGGGGATCGTGCCTTGAATCCATAAAGGGTGCGATATTCGCTGTTTTGCCCCCACGTTTACGAGACACTGGCTGTTTTAACGAAAACCAGAAATATCATGTTGTTTTTTTATCAGTAAAATATAGATAAGTGTATATCAGGGTAATGTTTTACAATAGTTATCATTGAATACGGGTTGACGATTACATTTTATTGCAACATGTTATAGTCTTTTCTTTTGTAATCTGAGGTTTCGAAACTCAGTTAAAATTAAATAATCATGCAATTGGTCATATATTACACATGTAGTTACAACATCATGGAATTAAAATGATTTTTTTTTGGAAAAAATATGTTTAACGGTCCACCCATAAATTACGTCAGATGTTACCCTCCCGGTAGGGGGTCGGTGAAGTATGATATTATGTGACAAAGTGTAGAGTTGGTCAAATTTTGTTACTTCGCATTTCTGAATCCAATGACTAATGATAAATTATGTATATTTACAATTTCAGATTCACTGTTGAGTTAATGATTTCTAGATGTAAAATTGTAAAATGTGTGATGTCACACCAGGAAGGGTTACACTAGAAGGGGTGCGCATCAAAATATCACGAAATTCGTTCAGCGTAATTTATAGATGTCCCCTAATCACGTCCATACTCACGAAGGGCCTTTTAATTTAGCACCATATTTGCTATGTCTGAAATCGTCGCAACAGAATCTCTTGTTCCTTTGGACTCAATTCTTATCATCCAAGTAAGAGAACACTATTTTTATATAATAAATTACATAATTATAAAATATTTTATGAGAATAGGCTTTAATCTATGCACATGAAACTATTTACCTTGACTGGTTCATCAACTCAGCCTTATAAGGCTGAGGTTACAAATTCGAAATATTGGCATCTAATTTTCTCAACATTGCAAGCATCCACGAAGAAAGAATTTTTAGACATTTGATCCCTAAAGGAGTAAAATAAGGGTGATCGATTTTATATTTATATTTATACTCATAATAAGAAATAATCAGGCGACAGAAGCCGCGGGTAATAAATAGTTTTTATGAATTTGATGTAGGTTGTTTAACCTTGAACCCTAGATTGAGCCGAGCAGTGTGGGCGGATGTTTAGTGAATGAGTGATGAAATAGCTTTAAAGTCTAACAAAACCTTAACATTCTATTTTCAAACGATCTTCACAGCTTAAGAAACTTTTGAAAAAATAGAAGTAGTCTCAATAAAGTCTAAATAAACAATTTTTGAACTCAAATAATATACTCTGCAATTCTCGAATGTTTATAATATAGCTTCTACTTTTAAAACATCTATTACTTATTTATTTATTTATTTATACTTTATGCATTTTGTACATAGGTGGACTTAATGCCCAAGGCATTCTCTTCCAGTCAACCTTAGGGTGGTATAGAAATATTGTAAGGGAGGTGTACAGAGGTTATGTTGACAATTGAAATATACCATACATGAGTACATATACATACATGAACACATACAATACATACGTCATAAATACGCATATAAATATATACATATATACATATACACACACATTTAGAATATATTCGTACACTATGACAACTTGACTGTAAGTTGAGCCAACTATTGATAAGACGATTCTTCAATCTCGTTAAGAAGGAGATTATGTACCTTCTTTTTGAATGTAAAACGGTTTGTGGACATCCTGAATTCGAACGGGTGCGCATTCCAGAGTAGTACTGCCTGAACAAAGAACGAAGAGTTGACGAAATCAGAGTTGTGAGAGGGACATAAGAGAAACAGATTATTTTTTGAGCAAAGGTTTCTGTCGTGATTAGAGGCTAGATAACGGAGGTACGGAGTAAGATATGTAGGTGAAAACGGTGAGTTGAGAAATGAAAATAGGATATTATTGTCTTTGTCTTTCTTCATCATTATCATCATCTCAGCCAATAAACGTCCACGTAAGCAAAGTAACGTATGACTTTGCAAAGTAACGTATGACTTTGCTTATCCTTCTATTTTCAGCACCACAAGTTAGTAAAGTCATGCTAATTTCAGCACAAACAGGCTGGCTATACCAGGCAGTACTACCCTGTAAGATGGAAGACAAACCTAAAGCGACAGTATCCATACTACCGTCTTTCATTGGAAAGTGCTAGACCCGAGGCCCGTTGATGTAGCGGTGACAGTTAGCGTGGTAAGTGTGTAAGCCTCACACTGCCACAATGACTGTCATGCCTTTTATTTACGTTCACAAGCGAGGGCTGATAAAGTATCTCACTAGGTTGTCATAGTGTGGGATACGATACTGTATTGTCTGCGATCATAATGAGTGTGGTGACCACAATTCTTGGACTCTATTCATACTTCCCATCAAGCAGGTTGAAGTCACTTTGGTAGGTTCTTGAAATAAAAAACATAAAAAAACTCATATGCCCCGAGGCATGACTGTTACACGGTAATGCTATTTGATTTCCTAAAATTAAACCAATTTTTCAAATTTGCACTTAAACCCATGCAAAGTAAAATCTAATTACAATGATTATTAGTTTCCAAAACTTACAGATTTATATCAAAGGGAAACCTAAAGCTCAAAGTGTATAAAAGCTCAGTAAAAATAAAAGTTTTCAATATTAACTTTATTGGCATTTGGCCCGCCCACTTTCAGTTTTATAGCTTCTACGTTGAATGAATATTTCTGTACTGGGCCTTATGGCCCGAGGGGACTTCCCCGACTACACCCCGGGTTCTAAATAATAGGGCGCAATGATATTCAATGAAGTGCAAACAATATTGCTTCTTATTATTTTATTTTTTTTGTAACACTGTATAGTGTATTTGTTAAAAAGTTTTAAGACAAGGTTATCAATACCACATACATACTAGATACACTTAGGTTTTTATTTCACACGAAATGCTCATATGTTTCGACGCCTTTTTTTACGCTGGGAATGCTTTTCACGCCAGTTGCGAAGATAGAGAGCGTGTGTGGCACTCACGGAGAACTAGTCCACCCACTAATCCCGTGGCGGGCGGCTACCTATCAGTTTGATCCCAATAACATTAGTCATATAATGTTAAAAAACTAATAGAAACATTTAAAATTAATAGACTTGCATAATACATCGGTGTGAACAGACCAATTTATCCGAAAATCACTGTGTAAAATTTTATTCACCTAATACACAACTTCGTCCATAATTACGTTGTATGTTACATTCAGATAATATTAGTATTATGCATTAACACTCATAAACATAAAATTATTGATGTAGTTGTGGCCTGTTCTAATTCACTGAGTTTGCGGTAAGAGGAAATGAGACAAAATATAATTGCATGAAAGTCACTGGTATGGTTTATTGAGCCGGCTTGATTCCTTTTCCCACAAGGGGCAAGTATTGTGTTACTAACAGATAATTGCAGTACACATTGTAAACACCCCCATGACACTAGAATTATGAACGTTTTGGTTTTTTTATATTACTAAGGAGGCAGACAAGTACAGAACGTAAACCAAATTAAGTGTATTTTGTAGCGTATTAAGGAGTTCATAATGCAAAAAAAACGGACATTTGTGAGCCTGACTCTCACACCGAGGATTCCGTACAAACGTATATTGTGTAGGTAAATTGTAACAATATTATGATGTTAACGTAACTATTGAATTTCATTCAATCAACCTATCGCCGCCCACTGCTGCCCCCAAGGAAGTCAACCATCCCGGTCTTGGGCAATTGGCATCCATCCGCTACCAGCCACCTTTTTCAAGTCGTCGGTCCATCGTGCCGCAGGGCGCCCCACACTACCTTTGCCCAAACGTGGTATCTTGGTATTGAATATAAGAAATATAAGTTTATACAAAACGTAAGTATAAACAATATAAAAGATTTAAATAATTTCTCGTAGAAACGAAGCCCAATAAGTTACCATGTGACTAGGTTCTTATATATTTTCATTTACTTGAACTAGTTATTTAATGATATGTAATGTAACTATGTGTATTTGTAAAAATCACGCAAGTCTAAATACAGGTAATATTCAATGCTGTTTCATTAAAGTATCCTCTAATTTTATGATCTTTCTCGATAAAAACCATCCAACAACAGCAAGAATTTTCGAAATAGATACGAGGTAACTCCAGAGCTAGGTAGCACTGAAGATTTACGTGTTTAATCATATAAACAATGAAACATAAATCTATTAAGGCTTGTAATATAAGCAGGTATTGATTAATTTGTAAATCGTTCGTGTACATATTTGAGAGAACGAAGTTGGAACGTATGTCAACAGCAAGTTAAACTGTCTTTACTTCATCGCTGCCATTGCTTTCCTTCTCTTATTATCTAATTCACTTTCTTTTTAATTTAAATCTACCTATATTGTATTCATTCATTTACAGTTTTTAGTATTCAACGGGACAACTGTAAAAACCAAAGTGACCATTAAGCTAGACGTTAAAATCTGTAATCTAAACAAATTGTACACTTACTATTTCAACTTCTTTAAATCATTTAAAAACATAAAAATTGAGAATTAAGAAAGAAATCTCTATTAATCAACTGATAAGTTGGCAACCAACATTTCAAGTAGCGTTCGATAGATGGCGTTAGGCTCTCCGTTTCGTCAAATATTGAAATGAGGCAACGTAATTTACGTAATGTATAGATTGAATATGGCTGTATAAGTGTCAGTAAGTCTTATCTAAAACTCGTATTATATACAATCTTATCACTATAATGGATTAATAACGAAATTTGAAGTGTAAGTTTTGTAGAAATCACCTTATAGACAAATACGTCACGCTCCCAATGCGCGTCACAACTAATGGTTACGTAATATTTTATTTTGAGATTTTGACGAATAAGGACCGCATATACTGTGATATTTTTGTTAAGATTGACGATATGGAAACATATGAAGGAAGGAAACATGAACTATTATTTGTACCGTTACGCTACTTGGTGTGTGGTAGGTATACAGTTTCATTGTGATAGTGCAACAACACTGACGTAGGTACTGAGTAGGCACCAGGCCGACTATTTAGCAATTGTAAACGAGTTTTTACAAAAAAAAAGTTTTTTTTTAAAATACAAAGCTAAATGTATGTAAAAGACTTAAATTGATTTGTAATACACCATACAAAAAAGCTACAAGTATAAACAAGCCCGCCTCACTTACAAAAACGCTTCCCATCCTCTTATCAAGACTACCTGCCATGTCGCACGTTGTCACGTGGTACACAATGGCACCCTAACAAATTATGTCCGCAGCCCCAGTAAGGGCCCGTATTTATGACCACGCTTGACTATAGACAATGACCACTTCTGTACAAAAGTGATTTAATATTGAGTAATAAAGCAATTTTAACCTTAGTGATGATTGTTTAATAAATGATTGATTTGATTTCATTTTCTGTACGAATTCATTGACATTAATGTACTTACCAATTAGAGAAATACATTTACAATTGGATGGTTTAAGATTCAACCTATTTTTTGTTTTTGAGATATACACTTTAAATATGTGATTTAGATTTACGGTTCGAGAAATCTTAAAGGTTAGTAGATAATATAAATTCAATCGATTTTAAGATAATATTCGTCGAAAAATAGTCAATAATTATCATATCTCTAAAGTTATATTAAAAAGTAAAGATAATTCTTATTTGTGGAATGATAAAGAGTTGAATAAAATGTGTTACAATTTTAAAAAAATACGTGGATTATGTTAAATCAAGCTGCTCACCTTCAGTATATTAAAGACACTGAACACCTTTATGTAGCCTTATATAAATACGTGAATTTTTTGTCCACATTTTTAAGGAAACATGCTAAAACATGGATTTGGAATATTTAGAATTTTTATATAAAAGTGTAGCAATTAACATTATTAAATAAAATGTGTCAAACAGTTAAAAATACGTTTAAAAACGGCTACTTAAAACACGTATAGTTAAAAGCAGCCGTTTTTATTATATAATTTTCCGTGATCTACTTTGATGCGTCATGTTACAAAAATTTAAACAATGACAGTTCTAATTATACTGGTCTTAGAATAACCCTGAATAATACCACGTATCCTTACTTTTTTTAGTTGATGTGTTAAGACAACTTGTCACGGTATTTCTAAAAATATTTGTTTTATCGAAACTCATAAACGCTAATCATGAAATCTCAAATTATTTCACTATTTAACATATAAGATACGTAACACTATTTGTACTAAATGGACAAATTGCCTCGCCCCCTAGCGTACCTATCTACCCGTGTAATACTTACAATGTTTAACAACAAAATAGCAAAACAAATCAAGTAGCAGATTAGTTTTGGGGACAAAACTAAATTAATTTAAAGAGAAACTTGTTATTCATACAATCATTGGTTAACACAAATTATTTTACAAATAACGGCATTGACCGATAAGATAAAGGAGTATTGAACAGTATTGATATTGTTCACAAAGACATAATTGTTATTATTACAATGTTCTTCAAACAATATTATACAAATATAGCAAATGTTGGCACCAACGTTGGCTGTGACGTGTACACGAGCTAAGAAGTACAAGCGCGCGGTAGGAAAATGAAACAACATGATTATCAACATAACCGCACAGCTGGTCCCCTGGGACATGAAATAAATTCATATCAAACGCATAATAAATCTTACATTGACGAGTTTATTCAATTGCACAACCACACGAATGGTACTCGGCCAGCAATGTATCTGTTGTTAGTAAAATTGCTTGTTGTACAGAAAGTATACTAATGAAGGTCGACAAACGCACACATTTCATATAAATTACGCACACAAGCGTATATCTTTCCACAGTTTACACAAAAAGAGGGCATTTTGACAAAGATCGTTTCACTTATCGATGACGAACATCTATTCATTATCTGTATCCGCTCGTGATGTAGTGGAAAATGTATGATAACAACGTTAAACACACGTAAATTAGTAAGTGGACAAAAGTCAATAAGACGCTTGGAAAATTTAGAGATTCTTTTGACTATCCTGTCATGTGGCGGTTTTGGTGGGTACTTAACCTTGTCTCAAAATAAAAAATCGTAAAAGTAGAGAAGTAGAGAAGCTATCGTTCGTTCTCTTTCTGTACAACGAGCTCTAGCATAGAATCAAGGTTACGGCATACAAAACGAAACAAGAAATACTGTTTTAAGCACTTTCACTGAAATATGAGGACTGTTTATACGATGGTGCCGTTTTAACACGATTACGTGACTAACTCCTCAAACTACTAAATCTACTGTCATTCTTTTACGGCAGAAACAAGAGTATTCTTTCTAACAAGTCCCAGGAACCTCATAGAACGACCTTAAAATTAGTACACAAGGATTTTTTTAAAGTATTTTATGATAAGTGTGTCAGGAGACAATGAAATACAACACGCTCTTATTCTTCTTACCTTCAATTCCAAGATTATTTGGGGTCGGGTAGGTTCAACCGGTTTACCTGAATACCAGTTTTTCCATGAAGTGACTGACATCGGACCACCAAAACCCTGAAGAACTATTGAATTCGAAGGTGAACTAGTTCACAGTGTATTTGAAGGTACTGACTTCCCAAGAACGATTGCCATAGATGTTCATGACAACCGAGACAGGTGGCTTTAAACTCCGGATTGTTATTAGGAACTTCTTGTTAAGAAAACGCAACCCACTTTCTGATCCCACCCGGGAATTGAACCCGAGACCTCTTGATCGGCAGTCGCATACGATAACCGTTAGACCAACGAGGCAGTCAATTAAATGCGCTCGGCAAGCACGTGTAAAGTCACCTTAAGCTCTTTTTTTTAAATTAAATAAACTACTATTTGTTTTAATATAAAGTTTTTTTTTTTAAGCTTATATATACGAGTATATAAAATCACGTCTGTTTCCCCGGAAGTAGAGGCATATTGAACGTATACTTTTCGCTAGTGTTTTGGTCCCACGTAATACGTGGCGAGCCTATTGCCGCTAGTCGGGATGTTTTGTTTCCCAGAGCCTCGTCCGTCGACCAGCAGGTACATGACTTGCAGGTGAGATTGACTTGGGGCACTAAGTTCCTGGTGGGAACCCTATGCATCCGTAATTAAGTAATATGACATAATCTTGTAAATGCATTTCTAAATTGTATGGGTTTTTATTTGTTTGTTATAATATTCCTTACAATGTCTAAAACACAAGGAATTCCCATAACTATATTTCTTTTTTACAACTTCAAATGAAATATTTTTCAGTTACTGCAAATATTGTCATAGTTTCTGTTTTTTTTAAGAGTAATGAAGAATGCTATAACTAATCGCAGTTTAATATCAAAAGTTAGATTAGAAAGAGAAAGAAGAAATGTGAGTAGATGTCTAAGTGTAGCAGCAGTATCACATTTCTCGCTACTAATAATATCTATTGTAAATGTAATCTATTACAAATATATATCAATGAAAACATACCAGAAATAAATATTGTCCGATAATTATGTTTTTGTTTACATTACGTTATGTAAAACCGTGTGGTGTTTATAAACGAAATGACGTCACTGCTCTATGTAAACAGTGTCTTGTTTTGAACTAAGTACGGCGTAGATTTTAGCAGTGACATGCTTACATGTGATTAAGAACTAAACAGATCTGTCTTATATTATTATTTTCTAAAATTTCTTAATTTAATCACGTGTTGGAATTTTTGTACAGTTACTGCTTGTCTTTTTTATAGTATAATAATAATAATAATAAATATGATTTATTTCTCTCAAAAAGGTACAATGATATTCTTATATGCTTAAATACAACGTTAACAGAACCTTGTTGAGAGCTGGAGTCTGAGCTAGGTTCGAAACCTGTGTGACAGATCTCCAGTCCTCGTCTCTGAACAAAGTAGAGGTATCCACGTAGCTACAATTATCATACAGTGCTATAAGAATCAAAAGAGAGATAGTTTATAAGCTTTAGTGGTATGTGTGAGTACGTGTGCATGTGTTCGTGCGTGCGTGTGTGTGTATGTGTGTGTACGTGTGTGTGTATGTGTATGTGAGTGCATGTGTGTATGTGTGTGTGTGTTATACGTTATGAGTGACGCAAAATAATCACAAGCAATCCATACCTACCGTCCATCTATTGCAACAATTATACTTTCAACACCATCGTAGTCTAATTCACACAACCAATCAGTGACTTTCCTCCCACACTCATATTTAGACATTGAGTATAAAAGCAAATAAGCAGAGGGATTCCCCTTTTTGGAAATGAATATCACAACCCATTGACACTTGTGACTAAAGAAACACAAGTGTCACAAATTGCCCCCTTTTCTTGTAGGCAGTTACTCCTATGAGTTACCTCAATCCCTAGGTTTAAAGTAATGACGCTAGGCTCCTCAATCGCCACCTAAGGAACACTGTGTTCATGTCTTGGCGCGATATGACTGCTACTAACTGCAAACCCAGACAGAATGCTGTCACACCTCTTATTATGTGCAATAGTGAGATATGCGACAGCGTCCTACGACGTTAGACGATTTCGCATAAATAATTTAATGCCTTTGCTGTGTTTGCCGTGCAATGTCGTGTGATAAATACGTAGTAAGCTATAAAAAGGACTATATAATATTACTTGAATATATGAATTCCGCCTGATAAAGATCTCAGTCTCGTAAAGAGTTGTGTACAATAGAAAGCTCAAGTAATAACTGGATTGTGCAGGAGTCGATATAACATCGCTTTTCAATGTAAATGTGTTCTACTGTCCCATTGGTCTAGCAGTTAGTGTATGCGTTTACCGATCAAGAGATCTTGGATTCGATTCTCGGGTCGGGTCATAAGTATTGTTAAGTTTTTCTGATTATAGAATCGCTTAATAACAGCCCGAAGTTTGGCAGTTGGATCACAACCACCGTGCCTCGGAGAATACATGAAGCCATCGAACCTGTGCCTGATCTCTCCCCGGTCGTGTTGGATAGCCGTCCCATCGGATTGTGAGAGTGAGGGAACGGAGAGTGCACCTATATTTGCGCACACATTTGTGGACTATAATATCTCCTGCGTATTTGGCTGAACTCCGTTGAGACTTGCCGCCGAGGCTGAAATTGGCTAGGAGAACATCAAGTCATCAACAAGTTTGCTTGCAAAAATTAATACAATTATTCTCACATATTAATCTGTGATGTAGTGCAAAAAAAATTACCTGATAATATGTATATGAAAAACATTTTTCTTTTTCAAACTTTTAAAAGAAGAAATCTAAAACAAGTCTAACTCCCCATTTTCTCGTTTTTTTATCACTTCCTCTTGGATCGTTTCGGAGAAGTTGTTATCAAGAGGCCAATCCATTCTCTCCCCTTTGCTTTCAATAGTTTCTGACGACTGTTTCTCTTCGTTTTCTATACTTACGTAATTCACTTTTATTTTTAACCAGCTGAAGTTTATCATTCATCTCCAGCACTAAATCTGAAGGCTCCTGACTTTTCTCTGTCCTGTCTGATTTATAGTGGTAGTCGTGTGGGTGTGGGGGGAGTAGTGGCTTCTTAGCGTCGATGTGTCGACTTCACATATATCTTACCTGAAGCGGCATCGTTACATTTATCCTAATATTTTATTCCTAGTAAAAACTGTACTGTTACAATATATAATAAATTTGACTGCACGATTGGCCTAGTGGTTTAAGCGGTCGCCACGCCGCACTCCACTTCGCTGAGTGTTATGGGTTCAAATCCTATATGGGACAACACTTTGTGTGATCCACAAATTGTTGTTCTGAGTCTGGGTGTTCTTTGTGTCCGTTTATTGTGTGTTTGTAAAGTGCCCCGCGATACAGGATTTATTCCTAATGCATTCGTTGTCTTTAAAAAAAAATGGAATTATAACTGATAAAATATGTGACGTTTGTTTTTATGCGCTAAAAAAGGTTTAGAAATTATACATTTTATGTAAAGGTATGTCTAACTTTATAATCACACCAAGATCCTGTATCGTGCAAAATGTTGTCGTTTTTTTTGCAAGGAAAATTCTTAAGTGGTTTTTATTGAGAAATATCTTTGATATTCATCATACTATTACGATCTTGAAAATTTATCAACAAAGATGAATGTGGTTAATTGAAAACAACGCAAACGGAATTCGTTCTAAACATGTTAAAATATTTCACATAACGTCATCTAGTTTCAAACTAAGCAGAGCTTGTACTATGACAACTAGACCGACTGATAGAACACTTACATTTTTTTTTTGTAAATATATAAATATTACACACAGAAAAGATCCAAACTTCGAAACAAATATTTGTAGATCATACATACATTTGGTCCAACCCGGGAATCGAACCCGAGACCTCAAGCACAGCAGTCGCATTCACTACTGCTGCGCGACCAAGGCAGTTAATAGTCTTATAGAAATAAAATAGTTTGAGATCAGTTTTTGACTTAAAGTGGGTCTTGCATAAGTAATCTTTATGTTTTTAGTCCACTTTTCTTTCTAAATCTTGAACAAAATTTAGAGGTGAGGTACTGAAGGATATTTTCATAATGTACTTTTACATTTATCAGAAAAAAAATAGTGTATCTCTAGCTATATTATAATAATAATATTGGCACAATGGCCTGCCGTGCTAAAATTCTACTGAGCTGAGTGTCGTGGGTTTGAACTCCAAAAGGAAAAACACTTTGTGTAATCTTTGTTCTGAGACTGGGATCCATTTCGTCTCATGTACGTACATATGTGTGTAAAGTCCACCACGACACAGAGCATATTCTGAATATAAAATTTGTCTTTTTTAAAAGAAAAAGAAGTCTCTTTATTGGTTTGATTGAAGGTACTAATCGCAGGAACTACTACTTCGAATTCAAAAACTCTATTAGTGGTTAATAGCTCATTTGTCGAGGTAGGTTATACGCTACACATTACGCTAACATTACGCTCTGACTAATAGGACACGAGTATCATCAAAATGTTGTAATAACGGGCAAATTTATTCCCTTTGAGAGACGCAAACAAAGTTACGTTAGCATAGGTACTATATAATTTATTGTTTATGTACTGTGAAGTTACGTACGATTACTATCTTATACCTTTTGTGTGTCAATAACTTATTTCTAATTAGACAGATGGACTTGAAAGATATTTATGAAAATTTCAATTTTCTATAGCAAAAGCAAGTACCATTTTGAATTTTCCACTGCCGATATAGATGCGTATTGATTCAACCCCCTCTGATTTAGAGAAAGGGTCTGAGAAGTCCCCTCGTCGTGATGTTTTTGTGTTTACAGTAGTATTCATGGAATTTATTTGGTTCGTACATTAAGTAAGCGAATACCTTAAAAATGTACACTTAATACAAAAAGTACAGAAGTTAGCTTGTTTATTTCATTTTACACTTTAGCTACTCAAATGATTATAGTGAATTTTGTATTTGCACTGTAGATATTTTCTTTTCGATTGTACGTCTCATTTTTAATACGTTTTTAATTAGCGGTAAATTTTATGGGTCAATTTAAACCTACTTTCAAACAAACCAAAGCAATGTACTTGAGACAAAAATTCCAAGTTCGTTAAGGGAAGGGTTTGAGCTCCGATACTCTTACTGACGCGATAAATAGTAAACGGTGGTAAAAACCAACGAAATATCTATCAGGCAGTAATGTCACTTTAAGTAAAAAGCGCTTATTTTATACAAAATGCCTATGTATGCAAACTCTTTAATGTATTCAGAGTATACGAACCTCTCAATTTAGTCTCCCTACACAAATCTACGACAATATAAAGATATAATCACCTGTATATAAGATCTATAATTCTGTAGCATTTTCTTTCTTGCTTTTAATAGTCAGCGGTGTGAGTAGGTTGTCTGTCAACCCTCCAATGTCCCATAGCTATCGTAACGCGACGAGGAAATAGACGCTTAGGGACAGTAGCGGCAATATCGTCTATTTTTCCTGTTTGTAATTGTCACTGTAATTGGTTATTATTGTATTAAAACAAAGTCGTACATGAACTTTTTATTTTTTGCTTTTAGAGAAAAGGAAGTTATTTAATTATGGTTATCATGAAAAGTAGATCTTAAGTAAAAAGCAAGAGTGATCTATTTTTTATAATGGATTAAAGTGGTAATGACGGTACGGTGACTATACCAAAACACTCCATTTTTAGCACTCCGTTGAACCTTTTTTTTTACGGAACTCACACGGATACCACCGAAAGATGGTTATGTCGGACTCGAACCGACCAAAAACCGCACGCCGTCTCAGGTACCAGTAGCCGGGGAACCAGATGCACCCCAGTGAGGAAAACTCTCCATTGTGCCTGTAAGTTTTTTCGTGCCGAGCTAAAACTGTTGCAAACACAGAATAGAGAATAAACGTTTGAAACTCTACCAATAAATCATAAACATACAGACTGTTTAACAAGAACGTGACCGCCACTATTCAGAAAAAATAAATCAGATTTTTTTTTACAAAACATTTTATTGCACATTGGGGAATGAGTCATAAATTACGACAAAAAAATAGATGGCGCTGTGGCACATTTTTTTGAATAATGGTGGTCACGTTCTTGTTAAACAGACTGTAACAATATGTTAGGCACATAATGCAGTCTACACAAATTCCACCTTTTTAGTCGGTATTCTTAAAAGTCAGTCGCAAGAAGTATATCTCTGATATTCCTGATGTATATGGGCATCGGACTCGCAACGTAGTAAGTTAGAGACTTAGCAACAGCAGGATCTTCAACCACTAAACTAACGGTGTAGATAACACTCAGCTATTAATTTTAAATAAAACTATTTTAAGAACAGTTGTATGGAATATGTCTCCCACTTGAAGTGAATTGCTGAATATACTGATAACAATGGAAGTTTAAGCTCCACCAAAGTTACACGGTAGCTACTGAAAAACCAGTACCTTAAATATATGTACTATACTCCCGCTACTAGATGTCCTTGGTAGTTTTCTCCAATGTAACACTGAACACTTATCAACAACCATTTACGGTCCACTGCTGGACATAGGCCTCTCCTTACCAAGGAGGTTAAAACAAAAAAAAACACAAAATGAAATAAATATAATAATTTTGTATAAAATATGTGCTCTTTACTTGAAGTGATATTTTTTTGTTTTTACGAAGATTTGCTTTATACCGCGTTAGTAAGATTATCGGAGCTCAAACCTTCCTCTTAACGAACTTGAAATTTTTGTTTTAAGTACATTTCTTTGCATTGTTTGAAATTAGATTTAAATTGACCCATAACATGTAAAACACTTATAAAACTTAAATGAAAAAAATGTGTTTTTTTTGTTATCATCATCATCATCATCATCACGGGTCACCTGACACTTGCAATTCGGCACTCAAGAAACACAAGTGTGCTGGCATCCGTTAAGTACCTATCCACTAAAATTGGAAGAAGATTAACTTGAGTTCCGATAACCTTACTCACGCGCTGAAAAACAACAATAGACAGCTTCGAACCGATTTTTTGTGTGTGCCGTGGTTTACCCCGGTCAAGTCAACCCACTTCTGCGATAACATGGCTCTCACTAGGCCGCCATAGTATGGATCGCCATACTGCACTGTTTCCATTCGCAGTCAGTACGACTGCCACCGCTCTTGGATTCTATTAATGCTTTCCATCAGGCAAAATAGAGTCACTATGGTAGGTTGCTATAAAAAAAAAATCACGTTTTCGTCGTATATCATAAAAAACAATATAAATGGCTGTTACTGTAAAACCTGAATCCATTAACTTTTAGCAATATGAGGTAACATAAACTACAGATTTTGTAAAATAAAACTGCGTTTGTAATAAATTAACACCCGGAATAGGAATCACAATAGTTCCATTGCCTACTTTCATAGTTATCTCCCCTATTTAACATTAAGTGCCATAATCTACCCTTAAAATAAATTCCCTCCAAACAAACAATGCACCATTTGCCAGGTATGGTTCCGTCCGCCATGACACAAGGTCGTTGTTGAATACTACATTTATAAACAGTTAGACCATGGCTCGTACAGTCCTTTGTCTGATCCAGGTAGATATCCGGCCCCACTTTAGTGGTGTAAGCTTAGCAATTAATACATGGAACTGAGGACTACTGATAGAAATATGTATATAGCATGAGTTAAACAGTAAAAACAATACAGTAACAATAATCTCGAATTGTCACCGTAAGTTTACTGTACTTTGGGTATTTTAAATGGGAAAATTTGGGAGAATTTTGTTAAGAACAGTTTTTAAAACCTCCTTCCTAAAGTGAGGCTTTTGTCCAGCAGTGAACTGTTAAAGATAGTTCATCTGCATTTCATTGCTTTCCTTTTTGCATCATCAATCATGATGATGCAAAAAGGAAAGCAATGAAAGACATGGTGGAGAAGGTGTGCGACGGCTAACATTTTCCAGGCAAGATATTTTTACTCCTTGAAAATGCTCAGGTGGGGGGTTTTTGTTAACTACTAGCTTTTGCCCACGGCAATATATTTAAAAAAGTATCCTATGTTACTTTTAATACCTCCAAGAACATGTGTACAAAATTTCATTATAATCGGTTGAGTAGTTTTCGTTTGAAACCGTAACAAACAAACTTACATTCGCATTTATAATATTAATAGGATGTATGTAAATACTTTGTTAATAACTATCTGTACAAGTATTTTCTTACTTATTTATTAAAGATATCGAATATTTCATTTCATTTTCATTAAGATAAATTCTTACCTACTCATATACTCGTATCATAGGTAAAAAATTATCTTTTCTCATCAATCTTTCTCCGGTCGTGTCAGATTATCATCGGATTGTGAGAGCGAGGGTACAGAAAGAGCACCTGTATAAGCGCACACACGTGTGCACTATAACATCTCCTGCATAGATGGCTGGTCTCCTTTGAGTTTTACCGCCGTGGCTGAGATCGGCAAGGAGTACACCACACTAAATAGCAATCTGTTGCCACACCTATAAATTACACACATTGTGTTCTAAGTACTTGTTGTCGACTATAATTTTAATTTCACTAGTAGTCTTCTTTTTTGTCAAACAATTACTTTAGAAGTAAGATGGAAGATAAAGGTAGACAAAAGGAAAGGGAAAGTGCAAATTGATAAGGGAGTCGGTCACAGTCGTATATCTGTGACTTGAATTGGTTGGTGTTTACAAATGACTGGCCTGTTGGTCTAGCGGCTACTGACTCTGACTGCTAAGTCGGAGGCCATAACCCTGGTCAAAAAATTTTGTGATGAACACATGTGAAAAATTTGAGTAAGTCTACCATCAGTCTGCTTACCATAGGTTGCATAGTTTGGAATCAGACTGACATGCGTAAGATATGCTATTATTATATTATTATAACTCAAATTGACATTTTTAGTTTACTTTTTCTTGATTAAGTATATTAATTCAATTATACTGTAAAAGGTGTTGCACCTAGTTTTCATTATATTAACGGTGACGAAACAAACAGTAAATATCACCGTTGTAAAAAATCAAGTATTGATAAAAGCTACGTCCCAAAACTTCCATCTAAGACAACTGGTGACACCACCAGCCGATTGTATGTTAACGAAAGCTATAAATAGGCTACTTTTCATTCCATTCAGGCGACAATTGAGATAACGGTGCATGTGTACCTGCTTTTATGGAACCCTAGTGATAAAGACCTGTACAGACCGTTTTTATAGCATTGAGGGGCAAACTAGCAAACGATAAGTGGTGTGGCCACCTGATGGTGAATAACTATCGCTATCTATGAAAACCTGCATATTGAGTCTCAAAAGTTAGCCTTTGAGTGAAATCAGGAGGAGGGAGCCCATTATTATATTGATAGCTACATTACTAATACTAAATAGGGTACCATCTATTGTCATAGGACAACCAGGAGCGACGACTTAACGTGCTCTCCGTAGCATGGATCGGTCTCTCAATGTATTAAGAATAGTCACCCATCCACAGGCTGACCTACCTAGGATTACTCACTGGGTTAACACTTAGCCACGAACTCCTCTATCATATTGAAAACTCGTATCTAAATATACTAAAATATTAAACTGGTTTGTGTGCACTTCTAAAACCCCACAAAGTTTTGCACCGATCAAGCTGAAATTTCGACAGGATATACAAACCGAATGGTATAATAGGCCAAAACCTCTTTGCTAAAGAGAGACCTACGTCCAGCAGTGGACAATTTAAAGCTGTCCATGATGATGATGATACAAACAACTTTGGTTTGTATTCATTTATTTTTCGTGTCAGTTTTGTTGTTCATCTCTCATCACTGCAACTAACTTGCGCCACAGCCAAGCGTGACAGGCAGCAACTAGTTTTTATAAACGTTTTTGCAACAAGTTATGTGTAATTCCCCTCAGAGTCGTCAGTCGTCGATAAGAATGCATATTGATATCTAGTGTTGTTAGATAATGTTATTGTTATCTGTCATGTGTCCAATCAACAAATACTTAGATAAACGGTTGCCACAGTTTGCTTATCTCTGTGTCCGTAACCATAAATTTTTTATAATCTATTCATAACATTTTGTTATTGAATTGTCCCTGATCGGATTTTCTCTTTATGTTTTTGTTTTAGAATTGCTTTACACGAATGCTTAAAAAGGAGTAAACTATTTTCTTAACCTATTAGAGTTTGTATGTGTAAGTAGGTTTGTAAGTTTCTTATTTTAACATAACTTTTAGTGGTCTATGGCCCTCACATGTCAGATTTATTTTTGTCTTGAGACGCAATCAAACCCATGAGCTCTGGCCTAGCGCTTATGATAACGAATTACTTGATCACTAGATTGATCAAAATACATAATCTAACTCAAAATCATTTGTAAAACTCCACCGTGTTAATCTCATTAGTTTAATCTGTCTATTTAGGTATTGGCATAACGTTGTGCGTGAATTTGTATTGTTTATATAATGCTAATCTCTATTCTATGATGTAATATATAAAGTGATGAACAAAATGAAAGAAACGTCAATTTATAACTCCTAGAATACTTTGCATCATCATCATATCACTCAAATGAAGAATAAATCACTGTCTATTTGGGCAGCTAACAGTGAGTAAGTTCAAATTTAAGTAGATCATCAATGTGGCATCATTAAATGTAGAAATCAGAAATACAATAATAATACACTACTGGAAAAAATTAAAGGATCAAAAAAAAATTCCAAATTTTTGGGCAGTTTTCAACAGGCCGTAACTTCGAGAGAAATAGTCTTACAGAAAATAAAAAAAAAGAAAATTGTAGCTCCAAGTATCTAGTTTTTGGATTTGATTTTTAAAATTTTATAGCCTCCGCGGTTTTTGAATAATCGTAGAAAAACCAGCAACAAAAAAATTTTTTAAATTTTTTTAGTTTTTTTTTTGGTCTACGGACGTGGAAAAAATTTTTTTAGCTTAACCACTATAAAGATCGGATACCTTGTTTACTTAGCTTTAATTTGTTTTTTTATACACTCTGATACGCCCACTTCTCGCCCAGATATCGGTTTTCAAATGGAAAAAGATCCTTTTGTCTTTGATTATCGATATCTCATCAACCAATGATTGCACAGAAATTTAAAGGTAGGTTTCAAGAACATGAATAAATGTTGCTTAACAACTGGCCATTGTTTTTTCGAAAAAAATTTTTTTCTTTTTGTCACATGAATTTGAAAATGCAACAAAAAAAGTACTTTTGGTGGTTTTTTGGAAAATCAAGCGCTGGGTCGAAAATATTGAGGAAACCACTAATGTTAAGTGTGCCTTTTACAGTTCAATATGTCCACAAAAACCCCACAAAAAACCAAATTAATCTAGCTAGCTGTGTTTTTGTTTCACTCGATTGAATTTTTAAAAAAATGAAAGGATCACGTTTTTTGCTCTGAATGCTCATAATTTTTAAAATGAGAGAAAAAAATTTTTTTTTCCGAGCTTTCCCCACATTTTTGTTCCAGAAAGTGCTTAAATTGAAAAAAAAGGAAATTCAATTCAATTCCGTCTGCATTAACATGGCTGAACGTTTGAAAGCCGTTATTGAAAACAGAGGTGGTAACAGAGGTGGTATTAAATAAACAAAAATCTTCGGCACATGAGTTTGGAGTCATTAAATACGGTGGAACTGACGAGCCACCGGTTCTCAATTCTCCTGAAATACTACACACACACACACACACACACACACACACATACATACACACACACATACACACAGAAGCGTAAATTCTTCGACCGCGCTACCTCCACTTGGTACGTTTTGGATAGCGCTAATACCGGCGATAATTATAATTATTTTATTAAACTTCTCAAAAGAATTTTTTTTTTATTTGAATTTCCTTTTTTTTCAATTTAAGCACTTTCTGGAACAAAAATGTGGGGAAAGCTCGGAAAAACAAGTTTTTTTCTCTCATTTTAAAAATTATGAGCATTCAGAGCAAAAAACGTGATCCTTTCATTTTTTCAAAAATTCGATCGAGTGAAACAAAAACACAGCTAGCTAGATTAATTTGGTTTTTTGTGGGGTTTTTGTGGACATATTGAACTGTAAAAGGCACACTTAACATTAGTGGTTTCCTCAATATTTTCGATCCAGCGCTTGATTTTCCAAAAAACCACCAAAAGCCCTTTTTTTGTTGCATTTTCAAATTCATGTGACAAAAAGAAAAAATTTTTTTTCGAAAAAACAATGGCCAGTTGTTAAGCAACATTTATTCATGTTCTTGAAACCTACCTTTAAATTTCTGTGCAATCATTGGTTGCTGAGATATCGATAATCAAAGACAAAAGGATCTTTTTCCATTTGAAAACCGATATCTGGGCGAGAAATGGGCGTATCAGAGTGTATAAAAAACAAATTAAAGCTAAGTAAACAAGGTATCCGATCTTTATAGTGGTTAAGCTAAAAAAATTTTTTTCACGTCCGTAGACCAAAAAAAAAATTTAAAAAATTTAAAAAAATTTTTTGTTGCTGGTTTTTCTACGATTATTCAAAAACCGCGGAGGCTATAAAATTTTAAAATTCAAATCCAAAAACTAGACACTTGAAGCTACAATTTTCTTTTTTTTTATTTTCTGTAAGACTATTTCTCTCGAAGTTACGGCCTGTTGAAAACTGCCCAAAAATTTGGAATTTTTTTTTGATCCTTTAATTTTTTCCAGTAGTGTAGCATAATAGCTATAGTTTATGCACTTGTAGCATAATATCTATAAATAATGCATTTACAATATTCTTGCTATCTTTTGTATGGCGCAAGATACATTGTGTATAACATCACATCGCTCTTAATCACTTTTTATTTGTAATGTATATGAAAGATTTTTCTCTTACGTAATATATAAAAATTAAAATGATTTATTTAAAGTGATTTATTCAGATGATAAATGCTAAAATATCGTAAAAATATAGCCGTAGTTTTATATGATATCACTACATTGCTTGATAAAGTGGTACATACAGTTATAATGAAAATATTTTGTACGATTCAATACAATTTTCGAACTTCAGGTCATCTTTATCTAACAAATTAAATTTCTTTAACAGGTATGACGTTTTTTTAAATAAAAAACTGTTGAAGGAATAAACAGTTTTAATAAAGCCACTACTTGATGAATATTTATCTTAACAGATTTTGCTGGCAGCTTCACTCGCGTCTATGTCAGTTATCGGAGTAAATAGTAGCCTACGCGTTATTCTGATGTATAAAGCTATATTAATGTAAGGTTTTATGTAAATCTGTATCATAATTATTACACGAAAGAGAAAGAAACATCCATGCATCCATAAATTCTTACAAGCTTTCGCATTAATAATATTTAAAGTGAAAAAGTCGTAACGTGATGAATATTATAACGAAACGGCGCCTTAATTAATCAAACTGCAATTTGATATCGCACCTGAGACTTACCTGTTAAATAACCACTTTTATACGCCTTATATTTATATTCTACGATAGAAACTTACCATTTAATCACAGCATATTGTTTTTCATGGCACTCAATAATGGCTGGCGCAATGTAGTATTAGATGAAATATTGTCTTAAAAAGAATCAACAACATAAATTTCTAACTTCTGCCCCTTTTTTTTTGTACTGTGCGGAAATCCCCACGAATACCACCGAAAGGCGATTATATCGGACACGAACCGTCCAAAAACCACACGCAGTCTCAGGTACCAATAGCCAGGGGACCAGGTGCACTCTAGTAAGGAAATCCCTGGAATCCCGACGTACCTCGGGCCACTTACGGCTGCAAGTGGCCCCCTCCTGTGAAAACCTCATGGTTTTTTTATCATCCCCCCTCCCCTCGAAAGGGTGTGCGCAGTCTGTAGTGCTCGCATTGCCCCGAAAACTTCTGCCCCCTAAATTCATAGACAGCCTCGGTTAGGATAGGTCTAACAGTTAGTTCAACTGCTGATCAAGAGGCCTCAGGTTCGATTCACGGGTCAGGTTACAAAAACTGTTATTGGTTATTCTTCCAAGAAATTCCTGATTATAGTTCGGAGTACGGAAGGTTAACAGTGTTTCTCGCCTGTACCTCAAAGAGTCTGACGGTGTGGTTCTCATGAATATCTCTGATTATCGTTATTGGAGCAACTGGTTAAACTTTTGAATTAATTTCCCCCTTAGGGATACGGAGGTTCGATGTCAGAAAACAGATATTCAGGTAAAACTGGTTGAACCGACCTCAAATAATCTTGGGAATAATGAAGGCTTAAAAGAAGAAGAGCGTATTATATTAACTTCTATTACCTCCTGACACATTATTATCATACAATACTTTAAAAATATCCCTATGTAATTACTTTAAGGTCAGGTAAATTCGATTGCACTAGTAGCGGACTTCAAATAGTCTTGGGAATTAAGAAAGCTAGGAAGAACAAAAAGAACAAATTTCTCGTATTTTTACTCTGAATAAAGTCCCTGAACCGCAATGAAACGCTCTATTTAATTCAATAATATTTAAAAGTTAATATGAATAAACTAATTTATTTACTACAATACTCTAAATTAACACGACTGCTCCGATTGCGTAATGGTTTAAGTGGTCACCACGCCGCCTTCTCCTGCACTGAGTGTTATGGATTCAAATCCCAAATGGGACAACATTTATGTGATCCATAAATTATTGTCCTGAGTCTAGGCATTCTTTGTACCTTCCTACCGTAGTCCTAGTAATTATAAAAAAAAACATAAGAAGTTATCATATTAAGAAACTCTTTTTAAATTATTAAAAAAAAAGAATGAAAAAATCTCATATTATTTCACGATAAATAATTATCGCACGTTGTAAAACATTTCTTAAAACCCCTATAAACCGTAACCGATTCCGTTGTATAAAATAATGTAATAATGATCGGTTTCTCATCCCCTCGCTTATTTGTACAACATGGCCTCTATAAACCTCGACCTCTGTCGACTTGTAAACCACGATAAGCCTCTCACAACATTTTAGTTTGTTTGATTTCATTTTACTCTAGTAGTTACTCGAATTTATGTCATACTCTAATAAATAATTTGTAAATTATAGTAGCCTAAGTAACTATTTATAATATCAGCTATCTGTCACTGAAAGTCCCGTTAAATAGGTCCATCCGTCTTGGAGAGCAAGTGAACAACAGAAAATAGATAGACAGTTAGACAAAAAAATTAAAAATATATTTTGATATACCTAAGTACCCAATAACGTATTTTTTTAAACAATTAAGGTGTCCCAACTATTTTTTTCTTAACAAAAAGTATCTATATAATTTCTGTATATCGGAGTTTTGTAACTCTGAGGTTAAAATGACATTCATAGCAATTTACTCGTATACAATTCAAACTATTTGAAAATTTTATTTAACTAAAGACTCATTCGTAAGGATCGTTTTGTTAACAACTTAGCAAAAACTAGTGTAAACTGTTTTAGGATAAAGACACAATTTAACAGATTTAACAAGAATATCTATCTATTATATGCTACAAGTTGTTTTCAATTATTTTGAACATAAATTAAAAATAGTGTAAGGCAATGTTTTAACAATCAAGACATCTTAAATGTTTCCGTATTTATTACAACAATTATAACTATGTAAAGTTAAATAAACCCCATATTGATACAATATATTATAATATAATTAATAAATAAAATATAATAATGATTTTAGCAAAGGTGGTGACATTTACAAGTTCAGCAGTGCATGACACCCAACTCTGGCGACAGGTTTCATTAACAGCTAGGGTAAGCTAGCGATACCAATATTTAGCTCTTTATGGAACGATACATAAAAACACATAAGTTTCAATCTATATTTATTACTGTGTTAATTTGAACGTTGTAGATTTCGTTTCGGGGTGCTAAGTAGAAAACGATACTCTGTGAGAACAGGACCTCCCACGATGTAACCTCTAATGAACTCTGGAGAAAGATTTTCTGATGCTGTTTTAGACTTATAAATTGAAATACTTAGACTTAAATTGATATGATGTATCTTTTATTAATAAAATGAATCATACAGTTATAAAAATACGGTAGATATTCTTTATTTCGTTATTAACAATCTAATTACCGTCTTGAAAGACAATATGTATTTATAAATAAAGAACTTTTCGCGTGTTACTAAAATAAGCTACTGCTGCCATCTTGTAAAACGTCACGTAAGCGTTGCCATTGTGCCTCTGTATAGAATACTGGATAACGCAAGCAGTTCGAAGCCAAGTCTAGTAAAAAAATACTAAGTAGACTTTAAATAATTGCCAGACGTTTTAATTACGTGCCAGTAAAATGCGAAACGTTCCAAATTTAAAAAGTCACACTTGCTCTATTCTGTCTATGTATTTCAACGCGCCAGAACAGTGTTGTCACATTAGAACAGTAAGTAATTTAAAAAAAGTTTAGTCGTCGCTCGTCTTAATTGATGTTTTGTAATAGAAAAGAGAAAAGGAGGTAATTTTCTAAATATAAAAAACAAACATTTTAATTTTTATAAACACGAGAGAATGGATAATTAAGGTACATATGTACACATAATTTCCTTTAATATCTTTATGAAATTTCAATTTACGAATTTGGAATTGCAGAGAAGTAATGTTTTAAATTCAAGTTTCAAAGGACACGCATTTGTAATCGACGGACCGGACAATGACCTTACGTCATAAGAGTTTAATAAAGTTGGAACGCAATTAAACAGTATCAGTTATAAGATTTAAAATTTAAAATGCTGTTTAAAACTTAATTCTTTATTTAAAAGATCAGATGACAATATTTTCAATGTAATGTAATTAGCCTAATACGTTTTTCTTGACAACTTTACGCAGTATATTCAAGTAAAAGTGTATTCTAAAAATCTACTTTCATTTCCATACAAAACTATGTCTTTACGTTATCAAAGTAAAGTCCAAATTTTCATAACAGATTGTAGAGGCCAATGCCACAAACACATGTTAGCATTCGGCGGCCAGTCACGCGGAGCTTCCTACCCTCCCCCGTCTGTTCAACTTTATTGATAAAATGAGGCGGTTTGTGGTAGAAAGAAGGGTCATTGAAACTGGATTGCGTTATAGGAGCAAAGGGGGCGCAGAACGGAATCAATGAACTCAGTAGAGTCGACCGACAAAGGACGTTTCGGGCCGGCAGGTAATTAACTCAATATCAATCCTCGCTCTTTTATACATAATATGAAACATTAGGTTTTAGTCGGTTCGAATCCGACATACCGCTTTACCGTGAGCCTCGTTGAAATGATGACCGTTGTGGGTTTCCACAAGTTAAAAAAGACATTGACTTTCTTTGATTTATGTTAGAGGTTATTTTAACGTTACCTATTCGTTCCATCAATAAGAATTTACCTTCTATTTCACTTGGCCCTCTGGTAAGTTTAGAATTCACATTCTAGGTACGGCAAATAGTTCATAAATTTTATTAATTATAGGAATGTAGAATTATACTCGGTAGAGGGCAGTACACTCGATAGTATCAAAAATACAGCTGTCAAATTAAAAGAGAACTCTAAAGGAACAGGTTGCTATTAATACTCATTAGACCTAACCTCCAAGGGAGCTGTGGTGGCACAGATTAAATAACTGAGGACTTTACCTTTTCTAGATTATATGTCACAGAAAGATACCTATACCTACATACATCTACTCAGACATACGGTATTACTCATACTCATACTCAGACGATAAGCATATAACATCTCTTTGCATGCGGGTTTAAAAGTAGTGGTGTAAATGACTTCGTTAGTTTAAACTTGATAATCTTGGTCCATCCATTGTTAGATCTTAATTTACTAGATACTTGTGTTATCTACAAATAAATTAATTGTGCGAAATCTGGTGTATTTCGTATTCATTAATTGTGTTTAAAACATACTTGGAGTTGGTTCCCTAATGCAAGTTGCAAGTCTTTTTATATAAACGTAAAGTACTATTATTGTTATGTGATAGTCGATTTTTCTTTCTTTTTTTTCACTTGCTGAAATACAAGGAAAGAACTTGACTCATAAGTGGCGAGACTTCACTCATTGTTTCTTTATCCAGTAATATACTTTCTGCTAGAAGTCTATAACACCGATCATTTATTTCGTCGACTTTTTTTCAAAATTGTAGCATGTCAGAATATTACAAATGTCATAACTTCCGCTTCCAGAGTCTCAATATCCATCTGTGGTTGATTAGATAACTGTTAAGTAAGTAACGAACTTAGTGAGAGTACTTTTAAAGTGTACGTAACAGTTGTTAGCTGGTAATAGCACTAAGAAGTATCTTTAACTTCCATTAAAATTAGATAGCACCTTTTTGTAATCTCCAAAAAACCTATATTTTATATACGCACTATGGATTAGCTTCGTTACGTATTTAAATAATGAACCTTTTTTTTAAACTTTATTATAAATGTTAGTCACGGTTTATAACTATTAAAATTGCCTTGACAAACATAGCTTTAAATGTTATTTTGATGAACAAGATGTTTTTTTGCCAATTGGGTAGATGACTGTATCGTAAATAAATACCAATGTCCACTTTAGTAAAATTAATATCGCGAAACATCTCGGAAAATACAATTAACATAGCTTTTTATTATCATTACGAATTTCAATCAAATATACAGTGAAATATATTGTTCAATTGACTAGTCTAAAACAGTGACGTCATAATTTGGTATTTAGTACATTTTTCATACAAAATTGTCGTTTTGACAGATGATAAAAAGTAACTAATTTGACTAAGGTGTCATCTAACCTATTGCGGCAAGAGTGTTTGGTAAGTTGAATGTGTGTGTAGCCTACTATCTGTAGACTGAAAGGTCTGATGGATTTTGATGTTTGAGATGTCGTAAGATTCGTTTTAATTGTGAGAATGACATTGGGTGTATAAAATGATTAAAAATTAAAATTGCCAGTTTGTAAATGTTAAGTGCCTATACATTTACATATAGTTATTTTGTTTTTTACTCACAATCAGCTTATTCTTTGAGATAAATATTTATGACATTATGGTTAACAATGTTTAGAAGCTCAAAAGCGAAAACTTGGTCGGTCAACTACGCGTGAAATATTACGATACCTTTTGTTTATCCGACGTTCCAATCAGGGCCACGTAGATCACGATTGGTGTTATACGATCAAAACGTTCAGATAGACATATAATTTATATGAAATTATGTCAAATAATTAAGATACAAAACGTAAGCTGCAAGTAGGGTGCTATTTGGCTATCGAAGTTGTGGTATAGTTTTGCATGTCGATAAAACATTTCTACTAGATTAAAGGTGATTTAATTTATGTTTTGCAATTACAATATGCCATAACGAAGAATGGTAGGATGTAGCTAGTTACTTAAAAAGTTAGCCATGGTTTAGAAGCTGCTTCGAAAGTGTAAAACGTGTTTTACAAAACTCAACTGTTAGGAAGGCTCATTCCCTTTATTACTTTGTCAATTTTATTCTACTCTTCTGATTAATATCAAGTATTCAGTGTGTCATTATAAAAATGGCACGTTAATCGTTGACAAATATATGTATGTATAAATGTTAACACATTGTATAAACTCATTGAGAATGTTAGTTTTGTAGGGTACCGGTTAAGGAAAATATTGTGAGGAAATTGATAGTATCAGTAACTGTTGGAAATCCTGTCATCTTCTAATTGTCAAATTATGTGATGTCAAAGCGATGTTATGTTTTAGCTAAATCGAATAAATTTACACAAACAATATGACAAATAAATTAACTCATTTCTGGTCGTTTCTGGTAGACAGATGTTTATTACACTTGCTGCATTGCCGCGTTGAATGGTAATGGCTAATGTTTGCACAAGGAACGAACCGGAGCAGAAGTCACCATTGATTTCTGTAATAGTATTATTTTTTTGCAATCTCCACTTATATATCTGTAACTGTATAAATTCTGAAAGATGCGTAAGGCAGAAATTGGAGTGTAAATTCAAAAATGCTTCTAGGTAATAGGAGTTTTAAGAACTGGAGTCAGAAGTTAGTGGTGTTTTAACTAAAAATCATCCTGATAGCAGGTCCAAGCACCCTACTCTGTATACACCAATCATATCTCAGCATATTGTCCTACTTGAGTGTACTTTGAGTCAGCCCATTTTAGATTTATAAACCCCCGCGGCGCAAACCGAAGTATTAAAGAGAGTTAAGTATTAAGTAAAATAAAAGTAAAAAAAAACTTCTTTTAATTAAACTTTTAGTGAAAATTGTTAAAAGATTAAGAAAAAAAGTGTTATTGAAACCTTTACTATCAAATTATAATGTCGTTACACAATTTATGTGATACAAAAGCTTGTCGCGAGACTTAGTACTCGTTTGTACTTAGTTTGAACATTTTAAAAATTCAAATGAATCGGATCTAATTTATCTCTATTTAATACTTGTTTATCTAGACTCTTAAGTCTCACAACAAGCTTTTCTATTATGTAATGATATTATAAGTAGCTACTAAAAGTTTTCAACTAAAATTTAATTTTATTCTTTTAACATTTTTAAATAAAAGCTTGTTTTAAAGGAATACATCTTTTTATTTATTTTTTACTTTTGATTTATTGTGGAACACGTTTCTCAGTCTATTCTTCATAGAATTGACATTCATAACAAGTGGAATACAGTTATTTTCTCAATTCTAATGAAGTTGCGTATGAATATTACCTAGTACTGAAGTACTCATCAAGACGAATCAAAAAAGTCCAAATTCGAGGCGGTTATGTCGTTTAATCAATGAGATTCTACGACCACCTTCCAGCTTCATCATCTAACCCTGGTTACTATTTTGGACCTAAGAACTCTTCAAGATATCATACGAGACCAAACTCGATTGGGTTATGTCGTTTTATCATGGAGTTTCAGATCAAGTTCATGTCATCGTTACAATATTGTATACGCGTCATTGATATGCGTGCAAAATTTCAGCTGGAGTGGTTGAAGATATCTGCTTTAAAATTGAGTAGCAAGATTCCACCCGAACAAACATAGATACAATCATACATACACACAAGTTAAATAAAAGTTTTTATTTATTTACAAACAATTTAAATTATAACTCGCAAAGTAATGACTTAAAAATGATGTTCATCAACAGCCTTTTACAGTCCACAGTCCACATAGGCCTCTCCTTAGCAAGGAGGTTTTGGCCTACTATACCACGCTTGCCAGACGGGTTGGAATAGGGTTTGTTTCAAGTTTTCCTTCTCTTTGTAATGATGTTGTCTTGTATACTCGGTTCCTTAGTCGCATTTTACGACAGCCACTAGATGAGTAGGGGTAGTAACACTATGTATTCTTAATCCGTCACCACACGGACAAGTTTGTATAAACGGAAAATATGTTGAATAATTGATATAGATAAGGTGACGATTCCATTGTAGTGAGTATCTTTACAGATTACTAATTCTAAAGTGATCTTAAAAAATCTGTTCGTAACAGGTGATTGTGGTTCAATAACTTTTACATAACCTGTACTTGCATTAACAAAAATCAATAAAAAATGTACTTGGACAAAAATAGCAGGTAAAGGATTTTATTGGAGCAGAGCGTTGGCAACGAGATGAAACCGACTACGCTAGAATATTAAAAACATTACACGATAAGCTTTTAGTCGATTTTTAATTCATTAATAGTTCAAACTAGCTGTCCGTGACTTCGTTCACGTAGGATTCGAATTTGAATTTTTAACTTAGAGATAACATAGCTTATTAATGCCTACTAACATAGTAGAGGTATATAATATTAATTCAAGTTTGTATGTCCATAAAATTGTTAGAGCGAGCTCTGTCTATTGATATAAAAGATTTAGTCGCCCGATGTCCACGAAAAGAGATATCGAAAGATATGTATTTAATACCAAATATACAATTTCAAATGTGGTATAGGATCTTAAAATATCATAATCTTCCTTTTTTTTCCTCTAAACATCGCGTCAACATAAAATTGTTAATTATACATACTCGTACTGTCTTTTATCAATATCCCGCAACTGTCAGCACCCGTCTATCAAACGTATGCAACTTATCAAATAATATAATAAATAATGAACTAAATAACTGCAAGTGGTACGTACAGTTTTATTATTATAACTATCTTTTGACTGCGACTCCAAATACATGGAATAAATGTGATTACGTAACAGACTAAGGGCATAAACTACGAAAGATAACTGGAAAGGTAAAGATAAAAAATGTTAACGAAAGCTTGGCGCACCCAATAGTTTCTTGTTAGTACTCCCACTTCATTTACTGTAACAACTGATTCGATCCTCTTCAGTCACATTTACGACCAGGCCAAACGGCTTCTACCGTGTTTAAAATGACTGATGATGTTAATTCGGCAATGAAGACTACTCAGGTTTCTACCGTAGTACTAGTTAATTTTTCCAAAGCTTGCTCGACCTTGCTTCAGTTCCACCGCTTACCTATGATGGCATGGTTTTCCCATATTATGAAATCGTGAAAGAGCTCGAAAACAAGTTGCACCCTCCACAAGCTTCAAATCTTTCTGACATCGAAAGCTAAGATAACACTTGTTCAGACCCTAATATTTCCAATAGTTTGCTATGGTAATGTATGCTACTTTGAGCTGACTGAAGGTCTGTTGAATAAGCTTTACCGTTTTCTCAGTTGCATTCGATTTATTTATCGATTGACGCAAATATGATCATGTATCTCAGCATTGTTTCCATTCGAATTGGTTTCCAAGATACGTCTTACACAAACAGATACGAGTATTAACTACTCTTTACTCTTTTCTTCTAATTCTCCATTCTACTTAACTGTTCAACTTCAGCATTTAGATACAAAACACTCAAAAAATCTTCAAATAATCTACTTCTCACTGTCCCTGCTTTGACTTCGTACATTCTACTTTCTGGTGCAATCTATTCCGTTATGGAACGCGCTCCCTCCCAAGATCGGGATGCCAAAAAGTTTTAAACAGCTGTTGTGGCAATATTTTTAAAAACGCATTTTCGGAGCCATCACAATCTTAACCTCTGCCCTTCTAAAATTTATAGTATGGATATTTATGTTAATGTTATAGATATATTTGTGTTATATACACACTATACTTATGTATTATGTACATTAGTATCAATATATTGTAATAATAAAAAAATATCATTTTAAATTTCTATACATCTCCCTAAGGTTGGTAGGAAGTGCTTACAGCATTAAATCCACCTTTAAAACATTTTCGCATAGACTTTGAATAAATAGATGTCTAAATGAAGAAGTATGTAAAGAAAATGTTCAAATTTCACTTGTTTCAGTTCTTTACGTGGGCGACCTACTCGAAATTAAACGTCGCTGTTAATTAATATTTAATCAGCATTGAAGTCAACACAGCAAAATAGCTCCAAAATCAAAGCTATGTCGCAGATGTAACTAAATGAAGAACGTACTTATAATTGGTTAAGACTTTGAACCTGACGTTGAGACTCGAAATGGGAAATCGTGGTGAATACGTATTTTCGTTTTTAAAATCTCTCTTCCTTTGCTATGCTGCAGTGATGACGTAAAGACCTGCATGACAATTGTAGTACAACTATAGAAAACAGTATTAATCTTGATCCCGAGTTACATTATTTAAATACCTATAATTAACAATTATGTCATCCACTTTTGTGTCGCTTTTAAAACTAGTTTCTAGCAAAAATATTTATAAAGATAAGCTTAAAAACCTTATCTAAATGCAAAAACTGGTTCAAATTATTAGTTTATGAGATGCACAAAACATGTTTACTTTTATATAAGTATAATAAAAATAATTACTAGCTAATTAGCTATGATTTGTATGGCCGGTACGACTGGGGCAATACCACCCTCTCACAGAAGACCAACCTAGAGCGTCAGCATCCGTGTTCACATGTTTCATTGGTAAGTGCGAGATCGGAGGCCCGTTTATGTAGGGGTGACAGTTATCGTGGTAAGTGTGTGAGCCTCACACTGCCACGAAGACTGTCATGCCTTTTATGTCCCCAAGCGGGGCGTTAAAAAACTCTTCACTAGGTCACCATCGTATGAGTCACTATACTCTTGGATTCTCTTGCGCTTCGGTTATCCAGGTAATTCTTTAAACTGATACATTCAACGTTTTTCCGTTGATTAACTTAGACGTGTGAGCGAATGCTTAAATTAATGAACCTATCGGCAAACACGTTCAGGTTAAAAACATACGCACATTCGTCTTTTTAATAACAGTTAAGCTGAATGCTTGCCTCCTTCTAATACTAACCCTGTACTTAAATACAATTCTGTGTCAAACTCATGCGCACATAGCTCACTAACTGTTTATGTTGTTACTGTACTAGCGGTAATATAATGTTGCCATGCTTCAGTGGATCAACAAGCGGTATAGTTCTCTTCAAATGACCGCACTAAGTTCGCAAGGCGGCTCTATTTCAAACAGAAATGTATAGTGACTTATGTATACTTAATTACTTATACAATCACACAAGTACATTACAGTTTTGTTAGTCATTGAAGTTGCCTCTAGTCAATGAGATGATTTTGATCTCTTGTGTAATACCCCGAAGGAGTTAACAGAGGTGTATTAAATGCAAAAATTTTGATATTATATTACTTCCACTTATATATAAGGCACGGTTATTGCTTCAACTAGATACTATTTGACTTTTTAAAAAAAAAGGCAACGTTCACGTTAGGAATAAATCCTGTGTCGCAGAGGACTTTACATACATACAAGAAACGGACACAAAGAACACCCAGACTCAGAACAACAATTTATGGATCACACAAAGTGTTTCCCATGTAGGATTTGAACCCACAACACTCAGCGAATCCACTAGGCCAATCGTGTAGGCGATACGCTAAATATACATGGAAAGATTACGAAAAAGAGAAGACTATGATAAGCAAACGGCTAAAATATTAAAATAATAAAATGCTAAAATACTCCCGTTGCTTATATTAATACGCGACCTATTTAGCTCTTTGTATCGCTTTCACCAAAGTTCTAAATTAATTAACAGTGTACTGAGAGTACTCTTATTTGTCCGTTTGGTGACGGATTAAGAATACGGAGTGTTACCACCCCTATTTTTTCGCTGGTGTCGGAAAAGTTGACTAATTGAGCAAAACGCCACAGAAAAGAGCTAGCCAGGACTCGTCTGGCCAGCGTTCCATAGTAAGCTAAAACCTCCTTTCTTAAGACAATCCTATGTCCAGCAGTGGTTTGTTGTTGATGAGGAAGATTTTTTTTTTTTTTATACCACGACGGTGGCAAACAAGCATACCTGATACCAGCCTGATGGTAAGCGGCTACCGCAGCCTATGGACGCCTGCGACACCAGGGGCATCACGTGCGCGTTACCGACCCTTCAAAAACCTATTTACCCCCTTCTTGAAGAACCCCATGCTGTAGTTCCCAGGGAAAACCGTGGCAGGGAGCTCATTCCATAACGGGATTGTTCGCGGGAGAAAATTTCTCTGAAACCGCACTGTGCGCGACCATTTAGGTTCCAATGTATGTGGATGAGCTCCCTGACGATGGCGAGCGGTGCGATGGTAGAATGTGGCTGTGGGCATCAGATGACGAGAGTACTCTAAGTACAGAATTAGAAAGAATAGATGATAAAGAGAATAGAACCAATCAGTCCTACTAACAAATATATTGATTTAACTTATAATAAAAGTAAAGGATCAACGAACTCGAATCGTTTTAAGCTAAGGTACGAATATGGACTTTCGAAGCCTCCGTCTGCACGCATTAATAAATGAAATTATTTTAGATTTAGCTTCTTTTATGTTGTGTTGACGTCACCGGCCTTTGAATAAATGAAAAAAGGTGGATTTATTTATGGTTTATCATGTTACAAGCCTGAAATAGATATACACCGGGCATCCCGCAGCGTAATAGATGATAAAGTATTAGAAGTAATTCATTTGTAACCATAGATTATGGCATATTGGTTTTTTTTTATCTTAAGAATCTGCCAAAGTGACTTTAGTCCAATAGCAATAGAATCCAAGAGATGTGGTAACCATACTCATTGCGAACGTAGACAATGCAGTATAGTGACCCACACTATGGTAACCTAGTGAAGGATTTTTAACGCCCCGATTGGGGACGTAAAAGGCATGACAGTCATCATGGCAGTGTGAGACTCAAACACTTACCATGATAACTGTCACCCTGTCAACTGTCACACTGTTTTTTTTGTATTGTAAATCCCCACGGATACCGCCGAAGGGTGCTTATGTCGGACTCGAACCGAACTGCACGCCGTCTCAGGTACTAGTAGCCAGGGGACCTGGTACACCCTAGTAAGGAAATCCCTGGATAACTGTCACCCCTACATAAATGGGCCTCCGATCTCGCACTTACCAAGGAAACATATCTGCACGGATGCTGTTGCTTTAGATTGGTCTGGTGAGAAGGTGGTATTGCCCCGGTCGAGCCGGCCCGTTCGTGCAAAAATCATCGTACCTTTAGCATGACAAATCATAGCTAATTAACTAGCTATTATTTTTATTATACATATATAAAAGTAAACATGTTCTCTGCATCTCATAAACTAATAATTTGAACCAGTTTTTGCATTTAGATAAAGTTTTTAAGCTTATCTTTATAAATATTTTTGCTAGAACTAGTTTTAAAAGCGACACAAAAGTGGATGACATAATTGTTAATTATAGGTATTTACATAATGTAACTCGGGATCAAGATTAATACTGTTTTCTATAGTTGTACTACAATTGTCACGCAGGTCTTTACGTCATCATTGCTGCATAGCAAAGAAAGAGAGATTGGAAAAACAAAAATACGTATTCACCACGATTTCCCATTTCGAGTCTCAACGTCAGGTTCAAAGTCTTAGCCAATTATAAGTACTTTCTTCATTTAGTTACATCTGCGACATAGCTTTGATTTTGGAGCTATTTTGCTGTGTTGACCTCAATGCTAACCATTGGGCCATTTATAATCTGTTACTGATGTTTTAAACCAAAGTCTAGGCTTCAAAACAAGAAGTTAACACTGGTAGAATGCACTGATTAAATATTAATTAATAGCGACGTTTAATTCCAAGTAGGGCGCCCACGTAAAGAACTGAAAGGTACCACAAGTGAAATTTGAACATTTTCTTTAGACACTTCTTTAGACATCTTTAGACATCTTTAGACATCTATTTATTCAAAGTCTATGCGAAAATGTTTTAAAGGTGGACTTAATGCTGTAATGACTTCCTACCAACCTTAGGGAGATGTATTACCTTAGGGAAGCTTAACCTTAGGGAAATTTAAAATGATATTTTAAATGTAGTTTATAAATATTATAATATAATGATACTAATGCACATAATACATAAATATGGTGTGTATATAACACATATATATCTATATCTAATTATACATTCATTTACATAAATATACATACTATAAATTTTAGAAAGGCAGAGGTTAAGATTGTGGTGGGTCCGAAAATGTGTTTTTAACATTATTTCCGCAACAGATGTTCAAAACTTTTTTGAAATCCTGATCTCAGGAGGCAGTGCGTTCCATAACGGAATAGATTGCACCAGAAAAGTAGAATGTACGAAGTCAAAGCAGAGACAGCGAAAAGTAGATTCTTTGAAGATCTAAGATTTTTTGTGTGGTTTGTATCTAAATACTGAAGTTAAACAGTTAAGTAGAATGGAGAATTAGAAGAAAAGAGTATAGAGTAGTAATAGTTCGTATCTGTTTGTGTACGCGACTTGGAAACCTATTCAAATGGGGGTAATGCTGAAATACATAATCATATTTGCGTAAATTGAAAATAAATCGAATGCAACTGAAAAACGGTCAAGCTTATTCAACAGATCTACAGTCAGCTCAAAGTAGCATATATCACCATAGCTAACTATTGGAAATATTAGGGACTGAACAATTATTATCTTAGCCTTTGATGGTAGAAAGATCTTAAGCTTGTGCCTCCTGCAACTTGTTTTCGATCTCTTTCACGCTTTCATAATATTGAGTAACCTTGCCATCATAGGTGAGCGGTGGAACTGAAGCATGGTCGAGCAAGCATTGGATAAATCAACTAGAAATTCGGTAGAAACCTTCGTATTCTCCATTCACGACATCGTAAACGTGACTGAAGAGGCCCGAGTCAGTTGCCACTGTAAATGAAGTGGGAGAACTAAAAGTATACTATATGGTGGGCCAAGATTTCGTTAACATTTGAATCTTACATCCCGCTTAAACATGGTCGGGAGTTCTTGGGATTGATGCTACTGGAATTTGCTGGCTACAATCGTAACACATGGTTTCAACAAGATGGGGCTACTTGTCACACATCCTAAGAGTCCCTACCAGTGGTCAAAGACATGTTTCCGGAAAAGGTGGTTCCCAGACGAGGTGATATTCCATGGTCACCCAGAAGGCCAGATTTATACCTAGCAGACTTATTTTATAGAGTTATTTGAAGAATCGTGTCTATGTCAATAAATCAAATATACTACGTCAACTATAAGAAAAAATCAGCGAAAAGATGTCGGTCTCTTTGCTGACGAGTATTCGAAAATTTCGGTGCTCGCTTAGAAGAGTACAAACGTCGAAACGGTGGTCATTTAGACGATATAATTTTTAAAAAATAAATTGTAACTAATTAGTTTTCTTGTAAATAAACAATTTTTATAATAAATCAAATTATTTTTTTATAAGATACTTTTCAATTGTTAACTAATTCGTGGCCCGCCTAATACCATGGTATATACTGTTACCTAATGTGTGAATTGCATGATTTATGAATGTCCGTTTTTAGATGTTTTTCTTTTCATAACTGCTGAATGTATCCTACATTACAAAGGTGTAGGCATAAAGTTAATATAAAGTATAATAATCGGTATTCAAAGGTGTATTAGTTATTTTGACAATCATAACTAGGTGCCTTTCACGTAATAAAAGCAGAGGAAGACTACGGCAGTCACTCATACACTTTAACTTATTGATGAAAAGAATTAAGAGTGCATTGAGAGAGAAAGTTGGTAACAAAAAGAAATAGATAATACAAGTAGATCTATCACGTTGGAACTAGCCGTCGGAGCTCACTATTTTAATTTGTTTGTTTTATTCAATATTGATTTGATAGGTCTATGTTCTTATAATGGAATAGATATACAAAGTATCTGATGGAATCTTGTCAACCTTACAATCGAATAAAACCTTGTCTTGAATGTAAATAATGTACTTAATATTACGAGTATGTTTTTAATTTGTTGTCGAAATTCACCCTTTTTACTTTTGTCGTCAGTGTCGCCGCAACGAAGCGAAAGTGATTTATTATGGATAACCAGTTGTCAGTGTTCAAAATTAAGTATAATATATAGCTATATATTTACGTAATGATCATAATTTTAGACGTCAACACTGTCTCGTAAGGGGTCAGGTTTCTAAAACGAACAAAATGTAAATTTAAATGAGACGTCTTTGAATTTTAGTCATTTTGGCATAAATATTAACTTCGTGACATAAAATAAAGTTTATTTTCTTGTATTTTATTTTGAATTATATATGTACTTGTCTATAAAGTGTAAGATGTATATGATGAGTTCATGTACGTGTGCTTATTCAATATTATATTAAATAGACAACATTTTAAAATTGTGTTTGCATATTTTAAATTAAATCCAATCAAAATAGACCATCTTGTTTCGTCTGTATCACATAATGGTTGACTAGTAGAAAATTCCTAAGGTATTATTACAATATATTACGTAAATGTGAATGTAGGTATAATATATACTTACATAAAATCACGCCTGTTGCCCCGCTAGGGTAGGCAGAAGCATATTAAACGACCATTTTTCCCCAGTGTTTTAGTCTCATGTAGTAAGTGGCAAGTCTGTTGCCGTTAATCGGCATTTTTTGTTTGCCAGAACTTCATCTGTCGACCAGAAGGTGTACCACTTATTTATTTATTTATTTTTAAGGTACATCAAAAATATAAACATACAAACTCCGTTTACATTAAAATTTGAAACTAAACATTTATACGTATAACAATAATAGATGTATACAAGACTTTTTGTACAGAAAATAAAAAAAAAAATACAATTTAAACACATAAGATACTTAATGCAAATTTAACAAAACATATCATTTAAAAATTGAAAAAAAAAACAAAGTAAAATAAAAATAAAATAAAGTTTCACAAGAGAACATTTAGCTCGGCATTATTTTACGCTCAAACATTTTAAATGAATCATGAATTCATCAGGTGAGGCTGACTTGGGGCCCTATATTCTTGGTGGGGGCCCTAGTGACCTTTTAAGTACAATTAATACAAAAAAATATTTATTAAAAGTAACTTAACCGACTAAAAACACAGTAACTTTGTGCCTGATATAAGAAGGATCCGGGAACTTCCGTGTTACGACGCTTGGACCATCATCTCCTAACCTATCAGATTACTTCAACATTGAATGAATGCAACTAACCTTCTATCATCAGCTCATGTGAATAACTTGAAAGAATACAATTTTTTTTTTTTTTTTTTTTGAGATAACCTAGTTGTTGGCCTGGGATGGCCTCTACAACTTTACGCGGGTATTACGGTGAGCGCTGAGGGCTCTCAACCGGTCATTTGTTAAGCAACATAGCCCAAGGGCACCCCCTGTGGGATACGAACCTCGGCTTGGGGTGTTGCTGCTACGTTGGGGCGACCTACTCCCATGTTTTGTATACGATTTACGCGGCGCGTATTCCGACGCGGACGGTTCCTATTAGATTGCCTAATTGTGTTCGCTCTACGTTGAGCAAGCGTGATTTCGTCGTCTAACTCATCTAACGCGTGTCTGGGTCGACGTATTTTCGAAATCCTACTTGGTGTGTAGTCTACGGCCGCAACCACTAGAGGGTTGGGGTGAGTCGGAGCAGAGTCAAAGTAGCTACGGGAGCACTGTTTTATGAATTGCTTGATGGTCGGCAGTCTGAGGTCGATGTGGAGATCGACGTTGCGTACATACCACGGTGCTCCCGTAGCTTTGCGCATGAACCTATTCTGTAGTGTTCGAAGCCTATGGATCCTGTGTGGCCTAACGTGTGCGAATACTACGCTACCGTACGTCATTATAGGACGTACGCATGCCGTGTATAACCTAACTTTATTTTTCAAGTCTAACTTCGAACGCGCGTTTAATAAATTGTGGAGACGTCCTAACACGAAGGCAGCCCGGTTGCGGACTGCCTTGATGTGGGGGCCGAAGGTTAGACGGTCGTCGAGGGTTATGCCTAGGTATTTGGCCTGCCTAGCCCAAGGGATAGACTTGCCGAACATCCTGATCTGAGGGGTCTTCACCAAAGGATACAAGCTTAGCTGTCTTCTGTGAAACAGCACCGCCTGGCTTTTCTCGGGGTTGACCTCTATCCTCCATTTCCGGAACCAAACGCCCAGTGCGTTGGCTGCGGTCTGGAGTTTTTTGGCTACTGTCGAGGGGTTCATTCCTGAGCAGTAGATAGCCGTGTCGTCTGCGAATAGTGCCGTCTGCACATACCGATGCTTCGGAATGTCGCTAGTATACAGCGTGAAGAGTAGGGGGGAGAGCACGGACCCTTGTGGGACACCGGCTCGTATGGGGTGAGTGGAGGATAGTGACCCTTCTACTCGGTAGCGGAAGCTTCGATTCGACAAGTAGTCTCGTATGATGAGCACGAGTCCGTGTGGCACTCCCATGGTGGATAGCTTAAATAATAAGCCGTTGTGCCACACTTTGTCGAAAGCTTTCGCTACGTCAAAGAAGAGGATTCCTGTGAACAGGTTGCGTTGAAGCCGATCGCTGGTGTATTCGACGATGCGGTGGACTTGGTGGACGCACGAGTGTTCGGTTCGGAAACCGAATTGCTCGTGGGGGACGAGAAGATTAGCATCGGCATACGCTTTCAGCCTATTGTAGATTAGACGCTCGTATAGCTTGCCTAATCCTTTAAGCAGACTGATCGGTCTATAACTGGTCGGTTCGGACGTTGGTTTGCCAGGTTTGGGTATCCCAATAACAACGGCTTCTTTCCATTGTTGTGGAAAGATGTTGTTCTTGAGCGCTGCGTTGAAAATGAACGTCAGCAGGACCAGTAGCCTCTCCGGAAAGAGTTTTATAACCCTGTTTGTGATACCGTCCGAACCGGGCGCCTTGCGAGCGTGTAGGCCCTTGACGATCGTTTCGACTTCTTCGGGGGTGACCGTGTCAAGGTCTTGTTCGTCTGTCGTCCCCGTCGGCGTTGATGTTGAGGCTAGTGTTGATGTAGGAAGTGAGGTTATTATGCGCTCTACTTCCGAATCAACTTCGGCTATTTGGTCCGAGTCGCAGTGTATTACGCTGGGCGTGCACTGATTCTCTAGACTCTCGGCCAGGCACTCTGCCTTTTCGATATCGTCGAATGCCGGTGGAAGGTTAGGTCTGCTTAGAGGAGGCATACAGGTGATGGTG
Organism: Hypercompe scribonia; assembly: GCA_949316085.1. Lineage (NCBI taxonomy): Eukaryota > Metazoa > Arthropoda > Insecta > Lepidoptera > Erebidae > Hypercompe > Hypercompe scribonia. The sequence goes on along the minus strand of OX438981.1, from coordinate 6,829,903 downwards.
TCTCTCTTAAGCGAGCGGGATAGTTGCCAGAAGGCAAGGTGGGTAGGTTCGAGGTCTTGTAGTGTCCTATCCCACCTGTCTTGGCGCATTTGATCGATGCGCGACTTGACCGCTCTTTCTAAGCTTCGTAACCTGATCCTGTTGGCTTCGCATGGATATCTGTCATAGGCTCGTACGGCGGCGTTCTTCCGCCTCAGCAGCTCACGTACGTCGTCGGGTAGGTTCCAGCGGCGATCGTTCGTCGCCGGTGCCTCCCGAGTGCATTCGTTAATTAACGATTGCACGTGTGCTGTGAGGGAGTCGATCGCCGTCACGGTGTCCTCTTTGCTGATTATGTGGTCGGGTATCCTGTCTAGATGCACGGACGAGGTTGCCTCGAGTTTGGTCCCGAGGCGCCTCCAATCCGTGATTCGTCTAGTGGGGGTACGATGACCTGTGTCGATGGGACCCAGTCTGGGTGCAAACTCCATGACCACAGGTCTGTGGTCAGAAGTTAACTCGTGTAGCACCTCTACTGAACACAAACGTAGGTTTATGTTCTTTAGGAGTGCCACGTCCAGAATGTCGGGTCTGTGAGACACGTTGTGCGGATAGTGGGTCGGTTCGAGCGGGGCGATGATATCGAACGCTAGTCTATTCGAGAGCGACTCCAGGGCTCTGCCTTTGGCGTTGGACTGGTGACAGTTCCAAAGGGTGTTTTTGGCGTTAAGGTCGCCGCCGATTATCACGGCGTCGCTCAGTTCTAGCAGCGCTCGGAGGTCGCTCTCGAGTAGTTGCCGATTGGGTGACAGATAGGCTGAAACTAGTGTGATCGATTGGTGTCCGGTCATGCCTATTCGACATACCGAAGCCTCGATGCTAGTCAGCGCAGGCGGATCCATAGGTACGCAGTGAAGGGACCTTTTGTAATATATGAGAGTTCCCCCTAGCGCAGAGTCAATCCTATCGTTGCGGACCACAGAGTAGTTCGCAACGTTTGGGTTTCTCTGCGAGGGTTTCAAAAAGGTCTCTTGTGCGAATAGTATGTCGAGTTGGTGTGCCCTAAGAAATTCGCCAACTTCATCTCGTTGCCTACTGATGCCGTTGGCGTTGAAAAACCCTAGCTTGAGTGATCTTGGTTTGACTCTGCTTGTCGGTGTACTATCCATGTTATGGGTTGCACTTGAATGCTCCTAACTTCTCGAGTACGCTCGAGTACCTAACACTGACGCTGAGGAGGGCCAACGGATTGCCCTCGTTCTGACGAATTAGACTAGCGAGATGACGTAGCTCGCTAAAATCAATCGCACTCGCGAACCTTGCCACTAGGGATAGGTCCGGGTCGATTGTTTGGGTTAGGGTTAGCTGGGCTGGAGGGCTCCTATAGTCGACGAGCGGCTTGGGCCCTCCCTGGAGAGGTTTAGTGGGCATGGGCACGCCGGAGGCTGCCTTTGCGGGTACTGGGGCAGGTATGGGGGCCTGCATCGTCTTCCGCACGGGCAGAGGTGGGAAGGTCTCCCCTGTCTTCCTGGGAGTGGCCCAGGCGTTCGTCTTCGGCAAAGGAGCAGCTGTAAAGCTCCCCCCAGTCCCTGCAGCAGCAGGGACGACTGGGCGGGGAGGTCCTTTCGCCTTGGGGGTTTTAGGCGCCTTCGGGCAACCTCTGTAGTTGGCGGGGTGGCCTTCTTCGCCACACAGTACGCACGCGACTGGCTCAGTGCAATTGGCCCTGTCTTTGGGCCTTTTGCACTCCTCCGTCGCGTGGTCTTCCAGGCACTTGACGCACCTGGGGCGGGCGAAGCAATTTCGCGCCGAGTGCCCGTAGAGCTGGCAGCGGTGGCATTGTGAGATGCCACTTCTCCGGTGAGGTGGCTCGACGGTTATTCCCGACAGCCCGCAGACGGATGACATCTTGAAGATGTCTTTACCCGCGGGACTGTCGTCGAGGGAGACCATCACCATATCAAAAATGGTGTTGGTGCGGCCTCTCACCATCCGGTGTACCTCGTGCACCGGGTAGTTTTTGGCTAGGGATGCCTTGATCTCCTCGGGGGAGATTTCTCTTGGCACGTTGCGTATCACCACGCGGAGCTTCTTCTCTTCCGGGAGAGTGTACGTATGGAAAGGTATGTTCCTTTCCCGGAGCAGTTTTGATAGCGCCCTGTGATCGCTAGAGGTGGCCAGGGCTATTTTGATTCCCTGCTGGGTGCTACGAGCGGAGTGGTATATGATTCGGCGCTCGTTGCACCACGTGGAGATAGCCGTCCATTTAGATTTCTCTTGGACGTATATTGGTGGGGGCGAGGGGGCCTTTTTAGGGGCCGCCGATGCGTCGATGGTAGTGGGCGAGGCCCTCCCTGAGGAGGAGGGGGTGCGCTTAGGCCTTGATGCGACCTGGGCGGGGGCGGGGGCTGCCGAGGTCTGCTTACTCTCGGTCAGCTTGGGGGCCTTGTTTGGGCCTCCTTTGGCCTTACGGCTGCGTTTCCGTGAGGAAACCACGGTGTAACCTTCTTCTTCTTCGTCCTCTCTTGAAGAGGACTCTTCATCGCTGTTCTCGGAGGAGGAGGAGGAGGAGGAGGAGGAGGACGACTCTGGCTGTCCCTTTTCTTCACCCTTTTGAAAGAATACAAGTTACCTCTAACCCTTAAATACCTCTAACCCTTAAATGTTAAAGAATTTTATCCTCATTTTTTATCATCAGCTCTTCTGAATTACTTGAAAGAATACAACTAAAACTCTGTACATAATCTGATATTGAAAAAATATCCACTTACTCCTAACCGTTAAGAAATTTTATCTTTCCTTAGCTTATAATCACGAGATGATATAGTCATCTCGTGATTATGAGATGATATAGTCATCTCGTCTGGTAGTACCAAAGCCAAATCCTTAAATAGCTCCAGATAATATTTAAAAGTCATAATATGTCTCTATACAATTTGAGGGTTGCCCCGATTTCCGTGGAGTCCCATCATCAAATCCTAGTGATAATAGGACCACCCCCAGATGCTTACCCTTTTCAGCTATATTGAGGATCTTACTTATTTCACTTGGGCACTAAATTTATAATTATTTTTTAATTTTAGATTTTTTTGTTAGTATTGATTGAAGTATGTAAAACTTTAAAAAAAATATTCTGGCTTGTATGTTTTTTAATCATGCAAGTTGTGGATATAGGTATCTAGATGACCGTACAACACTGATTTTGAACCTAATTTTCAAGCAACATAGCTTACTTGGTGACATAATTATCATCCATCCTTAATTAAAAAAAAACAGTACAAGTTATTTGAACCATAACAGAAATAGAATACAATACAAAAAGAATAAATTGGTGTAGTCAACAACATAGGTCACTGTCAGCATTCTTTACTTCAATATTAAACACAAAAATAAAGTAACATGCACCTTAAATCCAATAAGCAATAAAGGCTACAAACTGAATAATTGAGTAGGAATTATGACTTAACGTTACAAAACATGCTTTGCTCGACACGCTAAGTCTTTGTTACCAATTCGCTACATAGATGGCGCTGGCAGTTAAGCAGCTGAAATGGAATGCGAGTCCTCACTCCAAGAGTACGTTTTAATCGGGCCCATTGTCACGTTCTTATACAGAAGCCGGTTCCGAAAGTAAGTGTCAAATAACAATAAGAAAAATTAAGGCGAAATACAGACTTTTGGAACGAGAGGTTTTTAGTTGAACACTCAAAGTCCGACGCTATTGGATAATTATAATTTGAGTATTCAATTTTTTTTATTGAATTAAAATAAGTGGGTATTCAATAAATTATAACCACCTATATCAGGTATCTTTTGTAGATGTTTAAATATTATGTTGCTTGTAATATTTAATTATTAATATATTTCTAAACAGATTTGCAGACTAATATAATTCGTTAGGTACTACATCGTTACGAGTTGCGTTCGTTGAATGAGACTTAGGCCCGAAGGGAATAAATAGACTGAAGAAGAAGAGTAAATCATTTGCAGATATTTTTCACTAGACTGACTTTAAAACTAAAGGGTGCTGGAATTTCCCAAGACTCACTCTGGGAAGAAATGCCGAATCAAACTACAGAAATAGCGTTTCCTTTAAGTCTGTGAACATTAATTAAATAAATACATATTTAATAATTCTTAGAAGTACCGAGTACTAAATCTAAATATTGTTTTAATTAGTTTTTTAGGAGCTCTTATCTCCACGCCGTCTTTTTCTAACGTCTCTGCATAATGTTTTAATTCGAACTAATATGTACTTATATAGGGTGGGCCATGAATTAGTTAACATTTGAAAAAACCGTATAAAAAAATCATTTGATATATTTCAAAAATTAACTATTTACAAGAAAGCTAAGTAGTTGGAATTTATTATTTAAAAATTACATCGTCTAAATGACCTTCGTTTCGACGTTTGCATTATTTTAAGCGAGCACCGAAATTTTCGAATACTCGTCGGCAAAGAGACCACGAGATCGCTAGTTGACGTAGTGTATTTGGTTTATTAACGTTGACACGATTTACTATTTATTTATTTTATTGTAAAAGACAACGTCCGCACTAAGAATGAATCCTGTATCGCGGGGGGCTTTACAAACATATAGTCCAAGATCCCAGAGCAATCAGACATAACTTCAATAACATATTAAAAAATCAGACATGTAAAAATAAGTAAAGTTCATTTATTTTTTGGGTAGCTTAAAAGCGTCTGACAAAAGCTCTGGTCCATCAAAAGTTTCTGACACTTATGATATTACTTTAAAATAATATTCTACATGACATATATAAAAATCAGCCATGTGAATTTAAGTTAAATATTTCTTATTTTTAGTTACCTTTCTCACGTGGTACCTGCCCAGGTGTCACTCGGCAAGTTCCACAAAGCGCGTAGGTATTCAAGGTACACGAGACGCTACTGAAAACTTCAGGTTTCATCCGTGTGAAAATAAGTTAAGTCTGATTGCTCTGGGATCTTACTCTAATACAAGAAATGGACACAAAGAACACATAAACTCGGAACAACAATTTGTGAATAACAGAAAGTGTTGTCCCATGTGGGTTTTGCACCCACAACACTCAGCGCAGTAGAGAGTGGCGTAGCGACCTCTTAAACCACTAGGCCAACCGTGCTGTCTTTATTCGAATCAATTCAGTCAGATTCTTCAAATAACACCATACAAAGAAATCTGCTGGGGTTAGATCTGGACTTCTTGGTGGCTATGGAGTGTCGCCTCGTCTGGAAATCAGCTTTTCCGGAAACATGTCTGACCACCGGCAGGGACTAATTGAATGTGTGATAAGTGGCTCCATCTTGTTGAAACCATGTGTTACGATTGTAGCTAGCAAATCCCAGTAACATCGATCCCAAGAATTCCTGTAGCATGTTTGCGCTGGATGTTAAATTCAAATGTTAACCAATTCTTGGCCCACCCTATATTACGGTATAATTCTAATAATAATTATCCAGTCTCTTTGTAGTATTAGATGTGGAAAGGGAATTTTGCCGTAGAGTAGATACAACACTAATAGAGATGTTACAAGACTCTAAAATTCAAAAATATGGCAAGTTTTTTTATGACTGTCTTAATCTGACAGTAAACAAGCACAATTAACAAGTGATTATGATAAATAAATAGGTACTTATTATCAGTACAAGTTTATACAACCAAGTTCAAACAGTCATTTTATTAATTGTCTAATTAACTTATCTACTGAATATTATTAAATTTAAATCGAATAGATTCTGTTCTCATAGTCATCATTTATTTAAAAGATACTTGTGTTTTGTAAATGTCAATATTACAAAAGTGTCGATAAATGTGGATATATGTTGAAGAAAATCCGATCATTAAGGTCGTCACTCAATGTCTCGGTACCGGCTCGCCTCGTGTGGTCCAGATTTCTTTGTACGGAGTCTAGTCTTTCATTCACTTATTACTCCCTAACCGCACTGGATCTCTCAACACGCAAGCAATCTATATTGTATATCCAATCAATTTGGAAACTTAGAGTGACAGCTTGGTGACCACCCTTTTAGCAAGCCTAGAACGCGGGCTGCGAAAGTACTGTCTTCGAGTGATCTATGAGCAGTTCACTCACGACTGGCTTGTTTCACATTTTGTGGACTAAATAAAGTTCATCTGCCTTTTCTCTTTATTTTGAGTGTTCTTTATCAAGTAAAATATAGCGAGTATACAAAATACGTGAATATACATATGTGTGTATCTCCCAGCCGATGTAATCATATAATTCGCGATTTATCATAAGGATCTCTCTTGGATACTAAGTGAAAGTATGCCAGATTATAAAGTGAGTGACAAACTGACGACATTTATTTCACATCGTATGTGATCAAAAAACATGAATTTTTACAACTAAATTCGTATAGTTGATTTGATCTAGCAACGAACTCTAAAATACATAAAAATGGTTAACAGACTCATCAAGACACAACAAGCACACCGAAGCCAAAACAGTTGCAACAAGTCTAAAAGTGTTCGACATTCCCCTTCCAAATGATGTGATTTAATATCGAATCGTTTGTCGGGTCGGCACTTGCCAAGTGAAAGCGTGACGTCACCGTTCGTATTCTATAAACGCACATGAAATCGGACATTGCGCATATAGGGTGGCGCCGGACGGTATGTCGGAATGTAACACGTATGACTATCTCGTTATGGGTAGTTTAACTGGTCTTCTCCGTCCTCAATTATTAAGTACTCTTTTTAGTATTTCATAGGAATAATTTTTACTCATTATCATCAACAACAGTCTTTAGCAGTCCATTCCAGGACACAGGGCTCTCCTCAGAAAGGAGATTATGGTGTGCTATAACCATGGTGGCCAGACTGGTTGGAATAGGGCACCCTTAGTCGACTCTTATGACACCTAGTGGAATTCGCAAAAATTCTCAATCCGTCATCACACGGTAAATAATCTTCATTGTAGACCCATAAATATAGTTGCAAGTGGTTCTGTACCAACATAGCAGTTAAGGTTCTGATTGCAACAATACCACATCCTCAGCCGCTCTAAACTTTCGCATTCCAATGATTATGTATATGTGATCACGTAACTTAATAATGGTTTTTTTTTAAAGACAACGCCCGCACTAGAAATAAATCCGGTGTCACGGGGTACTCTTTATTAACATACAAGAAATGGACACAAGGAAATCCCGGACTCAGAACTACAATTTGTTTATCACACAAAGTGTTGCCCCATGTGGGGTTTGAACCCACAACCCTCAGCGCAGTAGAGAGCGGCGTGGTGACCGCTTAAACCACTAGGACAACCGTTACATAGCTAGCAGTTATTTCTATACCTGGATCTACTAATATTGTGGTAACGGGCCCGGGTAATAGAGCTGTCTGCACTTGAACTGACAATAAGGCCATTTGTTTGAAACGTACCAAAACGTCAATCATGAACTGGCTAGACGGTAAATTTGCTTACCGCTCTTTCGAATTGCACGTTAATATTCCAAAATGTACCTTAAAAATAGATTTTTAAGCCTGTATGTTAATTCAATTACCATGCAGGAGCGGGTGTCGTATAAGTGAACTACGACCTTTATCGCTATAATCAATTTTGTAAAAAGAGTAAACCATAACGTCGTTTAAAGTTATTTAAATGTTATGTTACTAGGTTAAAATTAAAAAGATAAATACATACTCGACATTTGACATTTATAGTTTTTTTTTACAAATTTTATGCAGTACTCGCCATGGCTAAACACGGTATGAACCACATAGACTTTATTTATGACCGCATGTTATAATTAAAGTCTATATGGTCTATGTATTGATTTTTTTTTATCGTACTCCCATTTTACGTTTCAATAAAATTGTACCAAATGTTAAATCACAAAAATTATCAAACTTTCAAATGATTCGTCTCTATTCCCATATGAGACGTAAACTGTCGACCGTGATGGGACAATCAGATTATCATATTATATTTACGAAAAATTACTGTAGAAAATATCCAATTTTTTAAAGAGAGAATAAAATATGTAAGAGATACCATGCGGCGAAATGTCAATAGTTTTGAAACTTTAGTTTTGATATTATATCGATTTTTTTATTTGATAGATTGAAATATAACACTGGACCTCTATAAATGGCTTTATGCAATGATTATATGAAGTCAGGACTAACGCACATTGGTAATAGGTATATAACTCTTTCAGTAAACTATTTATCAACCTCATTTCGCAAGTCACAAACAAAATATGTTCTGTACTAAAATTTCTTTGATATAATACCGCGTAACTTATTTACTGTCATAAAATATAGTAACTAAAGCTACATAGTTTACAGAATAAAATGAATAAGATCACATCATACCGAACCCTCTACACAGTTCCCACAGTACCAAGACATTATTAGACGAAGTACTTATTTAAGGGGTGAACAATATTCAACCAACGTGTCTCTAACTGCCTCTAAAGATAAAAAGAACAGTAAAGTAATAAGACGCAAATAAAATTTTAATATAAGCACGTAAAATCATCAAATTCTTATTAAAAGGGTGAAGAGAGGTGTCGAAATACCTTTGAGCTGAAATATTACTGTAAGCTGGTCGAGGGATTGTTAGCGAGGGGTTTTTTGTAGCTGTGAGTAATCTTGTGGATCTTTAAGCGATCACAAATTAAATTTGAGCTCTTAAATACATTTACAAAACTTTGACAATAATAGGTTGTGTATAAATTTAAAGTAATTCGGTATTTATATTTAAACATAATCTGATTGTCGTACTAAACTCTAGAATAGTCTTATTTTGAATATTAATATTTTGTTTGATTAGCGTCCCATGTTAATCTCTGAAACTACTAGTCCGGTTACAAAAAAATAAGAGTGAATTTTTTTTTTTTTCACCGAAGTCCGACTAAAAATTAGGCTAGAACGAAACGGCTAGTATACTTATATTGTAACATATTTAGATACTTATTTTAATTTTTAAAATTAAAATTAATTATTTTAAAATCTCTATAATTTAGATTGTCGACAAATGCTTACCAAAATTATTAAGGGTGGTTAATGATCCACAAAAGTTTTTAGTCGAGCGGAGGGGTTGCACAAAAGATGTCAAAGGGGCGAGGCCAACGCGGGGTTACAATGAAACAATGCTATGAAGATTCAGGAAACAAAATCTGTTACTTGACTTTTTATATCTAAAGTGGCAAATTAGTACACGCAGTGCTGTTCTTATATTCGTACTATAAAGCTGAAGAGTTTGTTGAAAGCGCTAGAAGGTATTGGTCCCATTTGATCTCCCCAACACAATTCCATCAGTACTAAATAGCCCAACTATCGAAGAAGGTTGTAGATTATATATCATTAAGCTACGACTGTACAATCAATAGAAAATGTTGCAAAAACGGGAAAAAAATCCCTTTACAGCTTCCACTGCTTGCGCTGTGTAAACGGTTCAAGTTTTGCAAAAATAATATATGAAAGAATTGTTTCCCTTTTAAAGTCATAAAAAAATACTACGACAGCATATGGCTATCGTTTACGGTTGATTTATTATAACCCTTTTTATGATAAAGTTCACTCACTTTGTTCACGCTCCAGGCAATAGGAGATGTAGACGAGACTTCGCGGGGTTGCTGGAGTTGTAAATATAAGTAGATAATGTTCATAGTAATGTTTAGCTAATTTGCCTGGGACTGCTCGCTTTAGTTTATTTTTGTATCCCTCGTGCTATTTTTTAGATAAAAGGCACTAAATGTTTTGTGACCTCCAGGCAACACGTAGGTATGAGCAAAATTGCATGTTGATCATTTGAACACAAATGTGTTTAAGCATTCAAACCAACTCATATGTTAATTTCTAAGCAGCATAGGTACATTAAGTTTGGATTAAGTGAGCTGAGCGCCTATTTTGTGTAATCTAAAGCTTTTGTTGATTTTATCAATAGTTTTAAAGTGCTCCGTACTACCAAAGATTTAAAAAAAGGATTTATAATCACTTTTGGTCTATTAACTCACTCTTTCTATGATCAGTAGATATTTGAAAAGTACAATATAAATTTTGTGAGACGTGTGTCTACTACTTAAGTATATAATTTATATGATGATGATATATTCCTAGACGAACTCTCTACTTGGCTTCGGCGACCAGTCTTAACGAAGACAAATCAGCTACCCAGGAGATATTATAGTACACAAGTGTATGCGCATTCTCAGGTGCACCCTCTGTTCTCACACTCTCACAATCCGTCACGACCACGGAGAGATCAGAAGCAAGACGGATTTACGTGCTCTCTGAGGCACGGGAGTTAGAAAACAAACACCAGGCTGTTATTAAGCCTTTCTATATTATAAAAACTCAAGAACACTTCTCGCCCGACCCGGGCATCGAACCTGAAATCTTTCATCGACAGCCGCGTACGCCAACTAGCGGACGAACGAAGCAGGCATAATTCATATACTTAATAAGAAAGGGGAGCGCAGGCAGTATCTAAATAATTCACAATCTCCCCAACACAACTACGTAAATCATATGACTGTGTAATTTTTAGTCCGTTTAGAAATACACAAAATTGTTATTGATATAAATAGCAATTTCTTTACATCTTTACACAATTTTACTACGTAAAATTTACATAAATAGCACATTTGAATCAAGTAGGTACAGAACGATAGTCGAAATAATCCGTAACAATCCTAATTTGTAGTGGTAATACACGTTGTATTGTTTTACTAATAATGTTAATAATAATAACATCGATTACCTAATTTAGGCAGACAATTAGGTAGACCCTGTAGTTGCTAGACAACTAACAAAAATATTCATGCTTCTAAATATATACTCGTACAAATAAAACCGATTCGTCAAATGTGTAACAAAACGCAAAACTCGTGAACGGTTCGACTAATTTGCCTAAATTTTGTGACAGCACAGAGAATGTTTTTTTATGGACGGAAATAACGTAAAAATTTTGAAGAAAATAGTTAAAACAATACTTTACTTTTAAAAAATAAATTAAATCACTTTAGTTGTCGAACATTTGAAGATAATCCAAACAAAAGAAAGGCACCCGAGGATTATTGTTGGGAAACATTCAAGTTGATAAGGTTATATGGATATTAATTTATGTTTGACCAAAATAAAGGTCGAAGAAAACCGGAATTTGCGTGTCATCAAATAAAATCATGTACAGATATATATAAATTACACCCACAAGCGACCGTGCTCATCAATAAGTTATTTTTTATTAGCGATAATCGACAGCATAGCTTCTGGTTTAGGAATCAAGATTACTAATACTAGACTAACAGGTCAATCAATTCAGTCTTTATTTCTTCAATGTCCATTCCTGGACATAGTCAGTGATTCATCATAAATATATCATCGTCGGTCATAGACAGTGATCAGTGAGTGACTGGACACACTCAGTGACTTTCAACAAAACTGGCGAACTGCAATCGTAATAAAGTCGTGTAATAAACCTTGATAATCAATGGAAATCCAACGTTTTGTTCAATGTTGGTTTTAAACAAGTTCCATAGACAACCTTTTCTGAATTGGTATTGGGAAGTTGCCTAGTACATTCATTCATAAATTTTGGTACCAAAAAACCTGAAAGTGTATTTTCTCTTTATTTTTTTAACTCTTACTGTAAGATTTTTGGTACTTGCATAGTGTGAGACATTATGCCAAAAACGTGCCATAGGAATAATTTAAAATATTATTGTAATTAAAACTTCTAATATGTAAAAATAAACTGTACAAAAACTAGAATGGAATTTTTTGTATTGATCTTTTTCAAGGTATGTATATGTATAAAAAATTAGTCACTCGATCCCTAATTATATTACCTACTTAATACGAATTAATTGGGTGCTTGACCTTATAATGTTTATACGTTTATTACGCAGTTGTTAAATAACTATGACATTGAATTCTTTACATTTGTACTAAATGTTTAGATTTAAAACTTCATGCAAATATGATCTCAATTCAATATTAGTAAATTAATGAAAAACCTAACTTCACAGACAAAGAACCTCCTTTACACAAAAGCTGTCAAATTTCAACGAAAGTAACTAATGAACGTCTATGTATTTGACTAAAATTTTGTTTTCTGTAAATTATACTCGCAGAAATAATTATTATATATATTTAATATGATTATATTATTGAATATATTTATCTAAAATATAATAACTTTGACGAAGCGAAAACTAAATTCTGACTAACTGGACTTTTAATTTAACACAGTATTTAATACAAAAACGGTTATTAAACAACCAAAATGACATTATGTTTCGTCGTTTCTGAGACTCATAGAACACCTGAGACGTTTTTAATTATCGAAAGTAAACATCCAGGAATCTGTTACGGGACTTCATAAATGTAAATTGGAGGCGCGCATCCCGTTTAGCGGGGCTGCCTTCCCCCCTCACCGACGTCCCGCGTCCCTTGGAGCCCCCCACGCCCCTCGCGGAGCGTCCGAGGAAACGAGGCCGGGCGCCGACGAACTGTATTGCGGTATACATCACTGTGATATAGTTAACACGTTGTATTAGTAAATTATTAGAAGACTAGACTCCCGGAATTGTTCTACTGACGCTATGAATATTTGATTAAATAGATTACGTATATATATATTGAATAGCTTTTTGGTATTGAACTTTGTATACACACGTAACAAATTATTGTACCTACCAGAAGATAGCTTGGCATACATGACTGGCGTAAATTAAGATTGTCAGTGCCTATCCCTTTTGGCAATTAAAATGTTATTTATAAACACTTACTAGGTACCGTGATTTCTGTCAATTACATTTATCTGTGGTTTAAAACTAATAGCATGTGTCAAAATTTTATCTGACGTGAACAAAATTCTTTGCATTTTTTAACAAGCATAAAGTAAGTACAGAAGCATAGGAGGGTATAATAATATTTTGAATATTTATTACTTTCATATAGAAATGAGGAAAGCTAAAATTGTTAAATAATATAGGTAAATTATGTAACTACAGCGGATCAGTCTGTCTTTTGACCAGCATTAGTTCAAATAGATCAAAATTTGACCGATTATTTTTTACGTAACAGAGAAACTAACTGTTGTAAGAAGACTACATTTTCTTTAAATCATGTTAATACTTGTTTAGAAGATCATAGTCGTAAAATGAAGTCACTAACAGGCTATCAGACTGTGTCTAATATCTAACATGTTCATTGCAATGGTGCTCCAAGTACACGAACCTATCAAATTCCGTCCGTTTTTATTGACGCGTAAATAATGAGACCAATGCCCCTAGCTTTGTGTGTGTGTGTGTTTCACATTGCGGTTCAAATTGTCCAGACTTCATATAAAGACTCTTTCTTAAATACTAGCTTGTTCTTTTGTTTTCTTTTTGTCTAATTCTGAGGTAACCTTTCTTCTTCTTAGTTATTAGCTGATAGTTTTTAAATTTTGGAATACTATACAGATTTATTGATAAAATTCAGTAATAATAAGCAAGTTAAATCTTTCAGTTATGTTTCAAGTAATATTATTACATATTTACATATTGGGTGAGGTAAGTTGTTGTATTTGTGCGACATTTTCTTTATGAAAGCTAAATGTAATATAGTTTCATACTTTATCGTAATTCTAAAAACATAATGTAATTAAAAACAAAAATTTTAATTAGTTTGGAGAAACGCGACACTTTGGACACGTGTCGTGTGTTGTAAATAGTAAGCGTACCTGCTTTCATTTTGTACGGAATCGTTTTTTTTACCATAATAGTCCAAAACTCCTGACTGCAACATCACTTACCTTCCAATAAAAGTCCAGAGATAATCCGAATCGAACGCCTGAACAAAAAATAAAAAGAAACAAATTCTTTGGAGTAAGTATCATATTTTATTTACTTTTAAAGACAGAAAATATTTGTAATACGTGTACCTTATAAGAGAACTGATCTCTCATCAAAAGGATAACATTAATAAAATCCGACAAATCCTTTCGTTTCAAATCCCTACGCAGATCGTCAATTTTTTTTTTTTTTTTTTTTGTATGATTTTTAGCTGTTGGCCTCAGATGGCCTCTACAACTTTACCCGGTTTAGTTACGGTGAGCGCTGAGGGCTCTCAACCGGCCATTTGTTAAGCAACATTGCCCAAGGGCACCCCCTGCGGGGTACGAACCTCGGCTTGGGGTGTTGCTGAAACACTGGGGCGGCCTACTCCCATGTTTTGTTGACGGTTTACGCGGCGCGTGTTCCGCCCCCGCCGACGGAGACGAAAACGCGGACGGTTTATACTAAATGTGTTCGCTCTGCGTTGAGCGCGTGTAATGTCGTCGTCTAGCTCCCCTAACGCGTGTTTGGGTCGACGTATTTTTGAGATTTTACTCGGTATGTAGTTTACGGCCGCAACCACTAGAGGGTTGGGGTGAGTCGGAGCAGAGTCAAAGTAGCTAAGGGAGCACTGTTTTATGAATTGCTTGATGGTCGGCAATCTGAGGTCGATGTGAAGATCGACGTTGCGTACATACCACGGTGCTCCCGTAGCTTTGCGCATGCAACTATTCTGTAGTGTTTGAAGCCTATGGATCCTGTGTGGCCTAACGTGTGCGAATACTACGCTGCCGTACGTCATAATAGGACGTATGCATGCCGTGTACAATCTAACTTTGTTTTTTAAGTTTAATTTCGAACGCGCGTTAATTAAACAGTGTAGACGTCCTAGCACGAAGGCAGCCCGGCTGCGGACTGCCTTGATGTGGGGGCCGAAGGATAGACGGTCGTCAAGGGTTATGCCTAGGTATTTGGCCTGCCTAGCCCAAGGGATAGACTTGCCGAACATCCTAATCTGAGGGGTCTTCTCCAAAGGATACAAGCTTAGCTGTCTTCTGTGAAACAGCACCGCCTGGCTTTTCTCGGGGTTGACCTCTATCCTCCATTTTCGGAACCAAACGCCCAGTGCGTTGGCTGCGGTCTGGAGTTTTTTGGCTACTGTCGAGGGGTTCATTCCTGAGCAGTAGATAGCCGTGTCGTCTGCGAATAGTGCCGTCTGCACATACCGATGCTTCGGAATGTCGCTAGTATACAGCGTGAAGAGTAGGGGGGAGAGCACGGACCCTTGTGGGACACCGGCTTGAATGGGGTGAGTGGTGGACAGTGACCCTTCTACTCGGTAGCGGAAGCTTCGATTCGACAAGTAGTCTCGTATGATGAGCACGAGTCCGTGTGGCACTCCCATGGTGGACAGCTTAAATAATAAGCCGTTGTGCCACACTTTGTCGAAAGCTTTCGCTACGTCGAAGAAGAGGATTCCTGTGAACAGGTTGCGTTGAAGCCGATCGCTGGTGTATTCAACGATGCGGTGGACTTGGTGGACGCACGAGTGTACGGTTCGGAAACCGAATTGCTCGTGGGGGACGAGAAGATTAGCATCGGCATACGCTTTCAGCTTATTATAGATTAGACGCTCGTATAGCTTGCCTAATCCTTTAAGCAGACTGATCGGTCTATAACTGGTCGGTTCGGACGTTGGTTTGCCAGGTTTGGGTATCCCAATAACAACGGCTTCTTTCCATTGTTGTGGAAAGATGTTGTTCTTGAGCGCTGCGTTGAAAATGAACGTCAGCAGGACCAGTAGCCTCTCCGGAAAGAGTTTTATAACCCTGTTTGTGATACCGTCCGAACCGGGCGCCTTGCGAGCGTGTAGGCCCTTGACGATCGTTTCGACTTCTTCGGGGGTGACCGTGTCTAGGTCTTGTTCGTCTGTCGTCCCCGTCGGCGTTGATGTTGAGGCCAGTGTTGACGTAGGAAGTGAGGCCATTATGCGCTCTACTTCCGAATCAACTTCGGCTATTTGGTCCGAGTCGCAGTGTATTACGCTGGGCGTGCACTGATTCTCTAGACTCTCGGCCAGGCACTCTGCCTTTTCGATATCGTCGAAGGCCGGTGGAAGGTTAGGTCTGCTTAGAGGAGGCATAACGGTGACGGTGTCTCTCTTAAGCGAGCGGGATAGTTGCCAGAAGGCAAGGTGGGTAGGTTCGAGGTCTTGTAGTGTCCTATCCCACCTGTCTTGGCGCATTTGATCGATGCGCGACTTGACCGCTCTTTCTAAGCGTCGTAACCTGATCCTGTTGGCTTCGCATGGATATCTGTCATAGGCTCGTACGGCGGCGTTCTTCCGCCTCAGCAGCTCACGTACGTCATCGGGTAGGTCCCAGCGGCGATCGTTCGTCGCCGGTGCCTCCCGAGTGCATTCGTTAATTAACGATTGCACGTGAGCTGTGAGGGAGTCGATTGCCATCGTGGTGTCCTCTTGACTAATTATGTGGTCGGGTATCCTATCTAGATGCACGGACGAGGTTGCCTCGAGTTTTGTCCCGAGGCGCCTCCAGTCCGTGATTCGTCTAGTGGGGGTACGATGACCTGTGTCGATGGGACCCAGTCTGGGTGCGAACTCCATGACCACAGGTCTGTGGTCAGAAGTTAACTCGTGTAGCACCTCCACTGAACACAAACGTAGGTTTATGTTCTTTAGGAGTGCCACGTCCAGAATGTCGGGTCGGTGAGACACGTTGTGCGGATAGTGGGTCGGTTCGAGCGGGGCGATGATGTCGAACGCTAGTCTATTCGAGAGCGACTCCAGGGCTCTGCCTTTGGCGTTGGACTGGTGACAGTTCCAAAGGGTGTTTTTGGCGTTAAGGTCGCCGCCGATTATCACGGCGTCGCTCAGTTCTAGCAGCGCTCGGAGGTCGCTCTCGAGTAGTTGCCGATTGGGTGACAGATAGGCTGAAACTAGCGTGATCGATTGGTGTCCGGTCATGCCTATTCGACAGACCGAAGCCTCGATGCTAGTCAGCGCAGGCGGATCCATAAGTACGCAGTGAAGGGACCTTTTGTAATATATGAGAGTTCCCCCTAGCGCAGAGTCAATCCTATCGTTACGGACCACAGAGTAGTTCGCAACGTTTGGGTTTCTCTGCGAGGGTTTCAAAAAGGTCTCTTGCACTAGTAGTATGTCGAGTTGGTGTGCCCTAAGAAAAACGCAGATCGTCAACCGAGAGATCTGAGTGTTATTCAATTTGCTAACTAACAGTTTTTTAAACCGACTATGACAATATTATACGTCAATTTTCCTTTTAGAATTGTTTTAAAATAACAATCACATCAACAAATACTAAAATTTTTTTGTGTTGCATATTTTTGACTTGCCAAATTTGGGTTTCTTATTTGTTATATTTTTAATAAGATAGAACAATTATTAACTGAGATATTGATATAAAGCCAGGTTCAAAATAAAGTTGTTACTTTAGCTCTTGCTGAAAATGTGACAGTAGGCAAACAATTTTAGCTTAATTGTTTAAAAACTAATACGCAAGGAAAGGACTTAAAACGCGTAGCACACGTTGATTTGTCGGAGGCGTGAATAAAGTGTTTAGAAAAAGACAATAGGCTGTGACGAGAAGGGTTCGAGCTGGCACAATGGCAGGTGGCTACCTCGCCGTCCGACCAGGTAGAATAATTAATTGCCCCTCCGAGGAATACTGAACAGATACTGCTGCACCTATTTTAAACAAACTTTATAACTCCCTGAAATGCAGTTAAGAATAATTTTACGAGATCTTGTGTTTAAAATATTTCAGATTTTTTTCAATCGGTGTATGCAGTATTTCCAGACCGATATAACCGCCAAGAAATGTTTTATATATTTCTAGTCACTTTATAGTTGGTGACCCATCTCTTCGTTTACTATCTACCTAGTCTTGCCATAAATATTGTAATAAAGAAAAAAGAAAATTGTTAACTGCAAATAACATTTATTACTTTTACAGTGTGTCAGTTTAATACATAAATATAAAACAATTAAAAATATAAAAAGCTTATTCGAAGTGGTCTCCATTGGCTGCAATACAGTCCTTTAAACGATGAGGCCAGTTATCAATAGAAGCACGCACTCTTTCCATGGGAAAATTCTTCACTGCCAATCGTATAGATTGTTTTAGGGACTCCAAATTATCATGGCGTTTAGAGCAAGCTGTACTCTCTAAAACTGACCACAAATCATAATCCAGCGGATTAAGATCGGGACTAGACGACGGCCAGTCTTCAGCTCTGATGAAGTCCGAAACGTTCGATTCCAACCAAGACTGCGTGGACCGAGCTTTATGACCCGGCGCCGAGTCTTGCTGGAAGGACCATACTTGGTTATTGAACATGGTGATGTTAAGGGGCTTAACTACCTTCTCAAGAATGGTATCTTGATACACTTGTGCCGATGTTTTGATACCTTTTTCACAAAAATATGGCTCAGTCACTCCTTCATAGCTAACACCCCACCAAACCATCACTGAAGTCGGATAATGTCCACGTTGCACTCTGTCGACTAATTGGGAAGCTTCCTTAGAGCTTTGAGCATAAATACGGTCATTTTGTTTGTTAAAATGTTGCTCAATTGTAAAAATTTTCTCATCCGTAAACAAAATTTTTCTGTGACCTCCCTTTGCGTACCGCTTCAGTAGTTGTTTCGATTTTACCACCCTATTCTTCTTTAAATTATCAGTTAAGAAATGGCCAGTGCGTCTCTTATAGGCTGCAAGTCCTAAGTCATCTTTTAAAATACGCGACATGGTTCTAGGTGCTATCTTCATTTCCCGAGATAAAATCTTTTGCTTTCGGACAGGATTTCTTCGAATTCTTTCCCTTACTGCTTTGACCACCTTTTTCGTACGAACACTACGTGGACGGCCAGATCTTTTTCTGTCACAAACAGAGGAGGTCTCATTGTACCTATTAATAGCCCGGTACACAAACATTTTACTAATACCAAGTGTATGGAGAGTTTTAAAAATTGCATTTGGCTCCATACCTACTTTGTGTAATGCTATCACAGCGATTCGGTTCTCTTTATCACCCCACACCATTTTAATATCGCAAAATATTTTACAATGTATTGGCGCCAAAATGAGAAAACACAATGAACAATCGTATAAAAATGACAGATTCGAAATTCAAATGTAATATTTTTTTATAATTAAGTGTAACAGTATTTATGGCCAGACTAAGTATATTATTAAGAATTCAGGTGAGATCGCTGATCAGAAAATTATCGGGTCCATTTTGATTTGTACTATCAATTGGTATCTTCGAATCGCCGATCCCGGAACCGCTAAAAGCTATGGTTTTGGACCAGTGTGCGATATACGAAGCCGAGACGTGGATACTCACTCTGGGACTGGTCTCCAAGTTTAAGGTCTGAGTGTTACTCTCGGTAGAATTCGTAACGAAACAATTCGACGCAGAATTTAAGTAACCGATATCACGCGGAGAATCAGAACGCTGAAGCGGAAATGTGCCGGTTACGTCTCTAGGCAGACTGATGGTCCTGGATCTAATAGGTGTTAGAGTAGAGAGCGCGATTAGGAACGTATTGAGGTCTGTAGCGCGATGGATGCGACCTGTCCAAGGCCTGTATGGTTGGCGCTCTTGGGAGAGACCTGGTTCAGTAGTGGACGCCAATCAATTGGTATTGTAACATAAATCTTTGCTTTTAAAGTACAAGCAAGTGAGTGGAATGCCCTTCAGATTTAGACTTCTTTCAATAGTTTATAGCGCGAACACTGAAATTTATCTGATAAATTTTATAGAGTAATATGAATGTGTTATTTGCAAACTTTGTGTTAGCACCATCTTTCTCTACAAATAACTTTTTAGGGAAAATTATTTAATTACAACATTTAAGATTTAAGTAAGATATTGCAACAGATTTACTCTGAAACTGCCGATCAATTTGGTATTACTAACTTGAAAATGAATGTCAACAACCCGATAACGAATTATACTACCATCTGTTTGTACTCCTCCAAAACTCAATTCTTGTACTGAGAAATAATTAGTGAACGTAATATTTGCGAGATCAATATCTTTATGCTTATTATGGGTAATTTCCATTGAATATATTTAGAAGTCCTCATTTTATATGTCAAGGTCGAACGTCCGCTCAATGTGGGTGCACATTACCACTGTTCAGCTGGTATTTCTCTAGGATTACTATTTCTTGAATGTTTCAAATGCAGGCTTTATTACTACGTACATTTATTCTGTTATATTGAAAAAGGATAAATAATAACTATTTTTAAATAATTATAGGGATATTTAATTGACATGTACTCTATGAATATTGTTGAAGTAGGGAAGTTGATTTTCTCTGTTTTGTTAAAATTGACTAATCTCTGGATCTATCAATCAAATTTAAATGATTGTTTTGATAATTTTTCAACATTATACATAGGTACTCTATGAATAGGTAGGCCGAGACGTCGTAAACGCCTACATTCGACCAACTATAATATTTTGGTTGATATTGGGTAACGCTTACGTAATAGGGAGAAAGCCAATTGCCATTTGCCATTAACTGGGCCCAAGGGATTAGATGGGAAAATTGCGAGTATATTAAGTATATCATTCTTATAACACAAATTGACTATAGCTTGACAGTCTGAACCCCCTGACCGAAGTTCTCTAACCATATTTTTATATATATTAATTTAAGATTGTTGTAAGTCATCTACGTTTGGCCATGGCATTATGAACCTTAGAAGCAGTACAACTACCATAAAACAAGTCCTCCTTTACGCAAGTTCACGTTTTAGTGTTTTATGGTAGTTGTACTGCTTCTAAGGTTCATAATGCCATGGCCAAACGTAGATGACTTACAACAATCTTAAATTAATATATATAAAAATATGGTTATAAATCCTTTACGCAAAAAAAAGAAAAAAAATACAGATAGCTCTTTTTTCACGGCACAATAATGCTTTAATAGACACTATTATAGTCTGTTGATAGGGCAAATGAAACTGACAGGTCAAACAGAAATGCTTTCTATGTTATTCTTTTGTAATGCGAGGGAAAAAACTTCGGTGTTGTAAGAAAATGTTCCAAGTTATTGGTTGATTACGTAATTTAAACCGTAACGGTGGTGTTGAAAGTATAAAATAAAAGGTTTCAGGTTAATCGGTAAGATTAAGAAGGCTGTTAAACTTATCGCCAAGAAACTGGCACAATCGAGTAAAAATAGTTAAATAAAAACCAAATGGTGATAAATATTTTGATTAATTTTTCTGCTAAATTGTGTTTATTTAGTAAACTGTTTGTTCGTGTGGTGAAGGATTGAGAAATTAGTGTCACCTTTTCATTTCGTGAGTGTCGTACCAGCATCTAAACGGGGCGTGAAGAGGCATCTCACTAAGCCATGCTAGTACATGCACTACTATGGTCATGCTTTCCATCAGGCAGAGCAAAACTACTTTGGCAGATTTCTATAAAAAAATCTACGAGAGCAAACTTCACAAGGCACCAGCACTGCAACCCTTTACTAATCCGTCCGGCCAACATGGTACCATAGACCACAACCTTCGGACCAGATGATAATGATATGCCTCTGTTGCGATATCGCCAGAAACGGGAGTATATGAATAAAAAGAAAAGTAATAGGTAGTAGAGCCACGCTGATTTCAGTACGAGCGGGCCGGCTCGACCGAGGCAGTACTACCCTCCCACAGAAGACCAACCTAAAGCGCCAGCATCCGTGTTGTCGTGTTTCGTTGGTGAGTGTGAGACCGGAGGCCCAGTGATTCAGGAGTGACAGTTATCGTGGTAACTGTGTAAGCTTTACACTGCCACGATGACTTTCATGCCTTTTACGTCCCCAAACGGGGTGTGAAAAAGCATCTCACAAGGCGGCCATAGTGTGGGTCACCATACTGCATTTGTAAAGGAGTATGGTGACCACAACTCTTGGATTCTATTCATGCTTTCCATCAAACAGAGTAGAGTCACGTTGGCAGGCTCTTAATATAGAAAAAAAACTCAAATAAATTTAGGAAATAGCCAAAACGTTTCTGGATGAATGTTCGTTCTCTTTCATTCTTTATTTTTCTGCGTTATATTCTTCTTGTAGAAACTATATAATGATATTATACTAAATTATTTAAATCAAGTGATTAATCACAAGAATTTAAATATCTTCTGTTTATTTTTGAAGACTACTTTGTATTTCTTAAGATTATTATGGCACAGAAGTAAAAATAACGAAAAATTACCTGCTACATAGAGAGAGCACTTCACTACTATTAGAAATATATCGTCATAATTTCTTATTTCAACACTAACACTATGACTAACACTAAACTATACTCTTGGTAAGCCATCAACCTTGTAATTAATTAACACAGCCGTCTTATAAATCACAAGAAGCCTGAAACAATTTATCACTCTTAAACTACAATTAGACACGAATAACGATTGTATTAAATGATTATAATATCTGAATAATATTTGGTTATATTAAAGTACCTGAAAATCAAAAGGAGAGCACATTTGGGCTCCAGTAAATTAAATAACTCAGTGAAAATTAACTTTAAAGGTACAATAGATTTGAGTTTAGTCCTATAAATTTAGATGTATTGAACAAATAAACACTCTAACATTAAAAAGAATGTGTTAACAGCAATTACATTTTTTTATTCTCTAACATGGTGAAGACGTTAGTTCATTAATTTTATTAATGATATTATAAACGACTACAGAAACTTACGTTGTACGGATTCCGCGTACATTTCGACCGTGATTATTAAAACAGAAGATAATTAATTAATGACTTAATTAATTAACAATACTTGGTATTTTTGTATATTTGTCAAAATTTGTCAGTTGTATCACACTTGTTGTGTTTATATACCATAAGAAGACCGGCGCCTACACAAGATGAGAAACACGCGGAACAGGAAAGATTATTGAACAGCATCATTTAAATACAGGTCGTACTAGTAAATTTGTGAGAGGAACCCTGTTATTATTATAAAATCATTAACATTAGCCCATATTCTATTAATATTGCAGATTATAATCTGTCTTAGTGCCAAAATACATATAGGACCGTAAGACCGCTCAGTCGTGACTCGTGCTAGAGAACCAAGTGTTTACACCCGATAGTTACAGGAATATAATTATTATTCACTTTTAAAACAAAATAAGGTTGCCGCAGCTACGCATGACTTTTCCAGGAGTTGGCGGACCTCCGTGCGGCCTGTACTCGTGCCCGGAGGTCCTACACCCGTAGTCGGCGGCGACACCGCGAAGAAGGCGGGGAGAACCAGCTTCATGAGGAGTACCGAGAGGCGCGGAAAACTCTGAAGCTGGCCATCAGCCGCGCCAAAGAAATTAAGAGAAAGGAAATGCTGGAGGGTCTCGATCGTGACCCCTGGGGTCGCCCCTATCGTGCGGCGCGGCAAAAGCTCCACACGTCGGGCCCCCCCCTTACAGAGACACTCCAGCCCAGCTTCCTGCGGGAAGTGGTCGAGGGCCTTTTCCCGCAGCGGGCGGAGCACACGCCCCCGTCGATGGCCTTCATGGTCGAAGACGACGGGGTGAACGAAGACAATGTTCCGCCCGTCAGGGAATCGGAGGTAGGGGCGGTTGTTCTACGGATCCGCTCTAAGAACACCGCCCCCGGGCCGGACGGGATACCTGCCCGAGTGCTAGCCTGAGCCCTCGAACACATGTCGGACCGCCTCAGGGAGGTCCTGGACGCTAGCTTGGCGTCCGGACGCTTTCCTAAGTGCTGGAAAAGCGGGAAGCTGGTCCTATTGAGGAAGCCGGGACGGCCAGCCGAATCGGTAGCGGCCTATAGGCCCATCGTGTTGCTGGACGAGGCGGGTAAACTGTTTGAGAGGATACTCTCTGCCCGCATCGTCCGGCACCTCTGCGAGGTGGGCCCCGATCTGTCGGACGCCCAATTTGGTTTTCGGGCGGGGCGTTCGACAGTCGATGCTGTGCTGCGCCTGAGGGCCGTTACCGAAGAGGCGGTGAGCTGTGGCGGCGTGCTGTTGGCGGTGTCGTTAGACATCGCCAACGCTTTTAATAGTCTGCCATTTAGCTGCATCAGGGAAGCCCTCCACTACCACGGGGTGCCAGAGTACCTGAGGCGGCTTGTGGCTGGCAGACTACCTTGAGGAGCGTACCGTCATGTACGAAGACCGTGACGGTGTTCTGAGGCGGCGGTGTTCCGCAGGGGTCTGTCCTCGGACCACTCCTGTGGAACATGGGATACGACTGGGCCCTCCGAGGTCGTCTTCCCCCCGGGTTGGGCGTAATTTGTTACGCAGATGACACATTGGTCACAGCCCGGGGAGTGAACTTTCAAGAGGCGGCGCGCTTGGCCACCACGGGAGTCTCTTTGGTGGTCGGGCATATTGAGGCGCTGGGTTTACGGGTGGCCCTAGATAAGACGGAGGCCCTTTTGTTCCATGGGCCCCGTCGTGGTCCACCACCCGGCGCCTCTATCGTAGTCAATTCGGTCCTCGTACCGGTTCAGGCCCAGATGAAGTACCTGGGCCTGATCCTTGACGGGAGGTGGCTCTTCGACGAGCACTTCCGACAGCTTTCTCCAAAGCTGGTCGGCGCTGCCTCTGCCCTCGGGCGACTTTTGCCGAATTTGGGTGGAGCTAGCGTCGCGACGAGACGGCTATACACGGGGGTTGTCCGGTCAATGGCGCTGTATGGTGCACCAGTGTGGGCGGCGGCTCTGACCGCCCAGAATAGGGCTCGCCTCTGGCGCCCTCAGAAGATATTGGCGGTTAGAGCCATACGCGGTTACCGCACCGTATCGACGGAGGCGGCGTGCGCCTTGGCCGGAACTCCCCCGTGGGATTTGGAGGCGGAAGTGCTCGCCGAAGTTTATCGGCGGACGGCTGACTTCCGGGCGGGCAGCGGCATACGGCCCCCGCCCGAAGAGATACGCGAGTGGCGAGAGGCCGCTCGTCGAGCCACGATGGCTCGTTGGTCGTCCCGGCTGGAGGCTCCACGTGCTGGCTTTGCCGCCGTGGAAGCTCTCCAGCCGGTCATCGCCGAGTGGGCGGGGCGGCAGCACGGGACCCTTTCCTTCCGACTGACGCAGGTCCTTTCCGGGCACGGTTGCTTCGGGAAGTATCGAAGTATCTGCACTCGGTCGCCAGGAGGGAATTGAGTCCCACCTGTCACCACTGCGACTGCAGTGAGGACTCGGCTCAGCACACGCTGGCGGTTTGTTCCGCCTGGGCGGCGCAGCGTGGGGTCCTCACTGCAGTTATTGGAGGAGACCTCTCGCTACCGGCCGTCATACGCCCCATGGCCGGTAGCGACAGTTGTTTTACCGCGGTCGCAACCTTCTGCGAAGACGTAATTTCGCGGAAGGAGGCAGCGGAGAAGGCCCGGGAGGACGATATCCACTCGGACCCAATTCGCCGCCGGCGAGCCGGGCGGCGGAGGCGAGCATACCAGCGCCTCATGCCGCCTTGAGTGTGGCCGCGGGTGGACGGGATGGGTTTTCCCCTCCATCCGCTACAATGGCCAGCCGCGAGGAGGCGACGTCCGCGTGTGCCGTACGTCGCCTAAAATAGAGAGTTTATCCGCAGATGGTGCCCGAGGTAGCGGGCAGGCGCTAGGAGGGATCTGGATGTCGTAATAACAGCTGTTCCCGGTCCCTCCTATGTCAGGCGCAGAGTGGCACACCGTGTGGTTTTAGTCGGTCCGATTCCGACACACCACCCCGCCGTAAACCCCGGTGGGGTGACGGCCCGAGGGGGTTTCCACACGTTAAAAAAAAAAAAAAAAAAAAGCTACGTATGACTTTTAAAAAAATTAAAAGCATTCAGCAGTGGTTAGATAATGTAAGTCTTTTATGAAAGTATTACAATTTTTTTACAATATTATGAAGTTAAACGCTGATTAATCGTTGATCTAATCGGGCGATCATCATGATGTGACCAATCATTTCAGAAAGCTCGTTGATTTGGCTATGACACAATATATTTTGACAACGTTAACCGATGCCAACAAATGTTATTGTAAACAAAACTAAATGAGTCTTTTGGGCATAATCTTCTTGTATCCAAGGTCACTGTCGACATTTATTTTTAATGGCAATAGTTCTTTTTTCATTTTTTACAATGTCTGAATCAAGTTCACGTTGGTGCCTTTCAAAGTTTATCGCCCTTCTCCATACATGATCATTATGACATAATCTTTTTAGCAATTTAACTGAAACTCGGATGTTGTAGGTTTGACGGATGATAAATACATACACGAAAACATTTAAAATTTCTTAAAATCTCAAAAATAAAACCATTGTTCCTAAAAATAAAGGAATAAAATGAATCTATTAATACGATTCTTAACTTCCTAAACTTATTCACTCGAATAATGCCCGCAAATCCAACATTCTTGAGACTAGAACAAAACCAATACAAATTAGTTGCAAAATACTAACATCATCTTAGGGATATCAAATAATACTGCACAATATTAAATTGCTATAATACATATTAACTGTCTGTATTAGGTATTTGGGACATCAAATCTCTGTGTACAATGACCTCGACGGGTGAGTTCGCGCCAACCTTGTCGTCGTCATGGCGGGCGCGCGGGCGGCCGCGGTCGAAATTTTAAATTTCGAACGACACTCGGCACGTTCGTAGAGTGTTACCGGAAAGCGAGTCTGGTCAAGTGCAAACCACTAATTTACTTGTTTATGGTTTTAGTGCAATGATTATAATAATATCTCATTAACGTTAATGGTTATTAAAGGGCACTTCATTTAAATCAAAATATTTATGTCTTTATAATGTACATTACGCTTCAAGCAGGTTGTAAACCGGTTTAACTGTTCACGTCTTTTGTTTATTTGTGTGAAGGGTACAAGTTTGTTAGAATTTTAACAAGTTTGTCTGTCAAAAGATGGATTTTCAATCAATTTGCGACAGTTTATAGTTGTGGAGGTAGATATGTCAATTTATGAATGGTTCACCAATCTCAGTAACGGTTAATAACGGTCAATAATGTTAATGTTAAAGGTTATTGATGTTGATTTCAGTAATGAGTTAATAATGACTTCCGGAAAATTAATTTATTGCCTATAACATTTACTGTTTAAATTATAAACATAGTATACTGCCCCTTTTATCTAAGTAGTGTAAATAAATGTATAAACAACATGTTTTTTGGTAATTATTATTCAAATATTTATACATTTCATTATGAGGCAAAATGGCGGTGCATACTCTGTTGTAAATTCTTGTAAAATAAACAGCTTCATGCCCGTGATCACGTAGGATTGGATGTAAGTAGGTAGGTATGGAACCGTACGAAGCCGACCGACTCACTCGTTCACCGTACCGCTCGTATTTCATAACACCGTATAACAAGAACACATTTAACTTTGAGTACCGATATTACATTTAAATCTAACAATTTTGACGAAGATTTAGATCTTTAGCTTTGAATTAATTCATTTATAGTAGAAGTACATAAAAAACTGTAATAATAATCTTTTGAATCTAATCAGCTCCTTTTTATTCAACAATATATGACATATCCTGGCCAGATTACAAAAAGTAAAATTTTTTTTTTGTTACGTAGGTAATAGATGGCAAGCTCACTGCTATCGATTGGTAAATTTATGGATTTGAAAGGACAATTGGAAGTATAATAAAAGTAAAGTTGATAAGAAAAGAAGGTAGCGTTAGAACGATTAGAGATATACACATTATTGATATTTGTAATGTATTTGTCACATACCAGTAAGGTTAATTCAAAACACCACGAAACCCAAGCTCCTTACAGAGTGATTTTTATGAAACATAGGTTTATGACGTCACGGCCCGCTGTTGCCATTTAATTAATTTTATAAATATGATATGTTTAATATAATATACATATCAAATTAAACCTAATCTATTTTATACAACACTGAATGACCTGAGATGTGTTACACAATCTTATTTTAACAATTAACAACTATCATTTATATATGTATTTCAAAGTGTTAAAGTGGCTCATTTTAACCGTACCTTAGTACATAGATTTTTTTTTTACAACAACAAACTTATTATTATTATATTTTAAATTATTTATACTATGACTAAAAAAGCTTAATTTCAAGTAGGTACGTAGTATTATTAATTCACAATTATTCTTTGAAAACATTTTCATTACTGTCTGCTTTATTCTCTCACGTAGCATTTATATTATCCTTCCACTCAAAGTACGAAAATACAAAGAAACCGTGAGCTCCACCCTAAACTTGCTTACATAAAACCTAAACGGCCTTTTACTGAATGCTACTTCCATTCGAAAATTATCCGAGTTAATCTAAGTTTTACCTTAAAATGTTTTTACATTAAATAATGAAGAAAATATTGACGTAATAGATTAAGTGACATGTAAAGAAAATAATGCGAAGTATTTTGAATAAGTAGTAAATACTATGAATAGTATTACATAAAAAAACAGCACGTATTTAATTTGTAACTTTACTTTCCACAGCTGTTTTTCTCTGAAGCAAGATTGTTCTTTAACAATTACTTTTACAGGCCGCGAACGGTCTGAGTTCACATGTATAGTTTGAATACTAATGCACTCACTGTTTAACGTATTTCATCATTGTTATAAAACAATAATTTTACTCTATGTACTAGTTCTAGACTAGTAGGTCTGTCGCAATAGTTCTACTCATAATAGTTTCATTTGCATTATGACATTTTTACTTCATTTAATTTCACTACTTACTAACTTAACTTGTGCGTTACTTTAGTGCAGCGATGCACAAATCGCAACTAGCGGGCTGCATGAGGCCCGCTGACTATATTTACGCGGCCTGCCAACGAATTTTAAGCAATATTCAAAAGAATACAATAGTAGGTAGAAATTATTAATGCGCTCAAAGTTTTCCCTAAAGAAAAACTGTAATGGATTTGGATTAAACTAAATTAAATGGTATTACGAGTGACAGAGCACCTACAATGTCTGTAGATAAATTTGGAAAAGTAACTATGTTAAAAGAGTATTTACAACGTAGATACCATGAAATAATGCAGGTTCATTGCATTTACACGATGCCCTCTGTTCAAATTACACTGGTCTGCAAGAAAATCCTCCTTTAGATAAAAAATAGATTTCTATGAAGAGTTAAACATGCTGAATGCAAATCTGCTTTCCATTTTTTGCTGACACGTGTAGTTTTTTTTTAAAGTATTTTTTATTATTTCTTATAATTCCTGTTTATCTCTCATATTTTTTGTACTAACACTATCTATAACTCTGCTTCAATCAGCTTAAATCGCATTTGTCCACGCAAAACTGGTTTACTGTGTTAGAGAGAGATATAATGATATTGTCTCACATTGTTTTTGAACAATTAAACGCGCTTGCGCAATTCGGAAAGCGACTCCGTGGCGCTCAGTTAGTTAAAAAAAAAATAAGTGATTGTTTTCGTTTTATTCAACGTATTTTGGTAAGTAATAAATTATATTGATATGTGTAGTGAAAATTAATAAGTATTCTAAAACATAGAGATTATATATATTCACATTTTGAAGTTAATTTAATTTTATTGTAGGTTCAAAATGCCAAGAACTTGCAAAAATTCACCAAACGTATTTTGCTACGTATGTGGTGAATTTGTTGTAAAATTACAACAGAATAAAATATCAAGCCTAATCAAAACTGCGTACGAAGGTTATTTCGGATTTCCAGTTGACAAAAGGAATAAAAATTGGCTGCCGAAAATATGCTGCAACACTTGTTCAAGAACGCTACGGGCATCTTTGTAGGTCCTCAAATAAGACAGCTCATGAAGGACGAAAATTTCAAAATTAAGTTGAATGACGCTGAAAAAAGAGCTTGGACCGCTTTTGTAGAAGTATATCATAATTTTCTGGGGAACAAAAAAGATGACAATTACAAAAATATTGTTCAAGAGTTTCTTGCGTCTTACAAAGCGTTAAAATGCAGCATGTCCCTTAAAATTCATTTTTTGGACTCTCATCTAGATTTCTTCCCCGTAAATCTTGGTGCAGTCTCAGATGAGCATGGAGAAAGATTTCATCAAGATATATTATACATAGAGAAACGTTATAACGGGAAATGGTCAGAAGCAATGCTTGCTGACTTTTAGTGGTTAATTCGCCGTGAAACACCGATGGAAAATATGAAAAGAAAAAAATTACGAAGTAAAATACTACATTCTACTGCATATTAGAACAAGATAGATTTTTATTTAATATTTGATACCAATTATATGTAATATTCTCACAATTATTAAAGTTACGATTTCAATTATAAATAAAAAAGGAGTTTTCTTTATAAATTCTATTACAAAAAAACTGTACGTGATACATAATTTTCAAAACTATATTCTTTTTTAGCAGTATCAAATCTATAATAATACATCACAATAATAAGAAGGAGGGCAAAATTTTTTTTTTTTGCAGACCAGTGTTATTGGATTTTTAAAACGTGATGTAAATTTTAGGGTCTACTTTAAACTGTTTAAGAAACAGACATTAAAACCGAACATAGTACCTCTTGTTTTACACTTAAGGTGTTTAGGTTGAGAGTTGACACTAAGCGATTTGTAACTTGATTGAAGAAATCAAAATTTTACTGGCGGAAAAGATAGAAGAAATCTCAAAACTCGATAACCCTGATTGGCTGCGTGACGTATCGTTTCTTGTAGACATCACAAATCACTTTAAAATCACTATGAACTTACGAGTACATACGCGATATCAAACCAAAGATTTGACTTCCAATGCAAATTGAGTCAGGACACAAATCAATACCGCCGATTCTGTTCATTTTTTATTTTAAAATGCAAAGAGATTCAATAAAAAGGACGTCAGCGTTTCTTTTGTTAATAAATATTTAATACGAGTACAAGCTTTTTAAGATCATTTTATACTTTTTGTGTTGACATCAAGAAAGTTAAACTTCTATTGAACATTTCAGCATCAATTTATAAAAATGCATCAGGATCGATGTAGCTGAAATTAATAGATATGCAAAATTATGATAATTTAGGAAACAAGTTTAATATTGGCAATTTACTTAACTTTATCACATAACTTATTTGAATTGATAAGTGATGAAACTT
Source organism: Hypercompe scribonia (assembly GCA_949316085.1). Lineage (NCBI taxonomy): Eukaryota > Metazoa > Arthropoda > Insecta > Lepidoptera > Erebidae > Hypercompe > Hypercompe scribonia. Next base: position 6,798,995 of record OX438981.1, on the reverse strand, counting down.
AACAAAACGAGACCGTTTAGCAAATGAAAATTTGGAAGCAATTTCAGCCAAAGAAAAACATTAGTCAAAGCAAAGTCCTACATCAAAATAATAAATCATCAAATTATTTAGCATATTATCAGTTATTGCAGCAAATATTTCTGAATGTCTTTTTAAAATACCACAAATGTATAAAAAAATTTGGCCCGTTCTTGACTAATAGCTGTCCCGAGTGGCACTTGTTCAATACAAGTTTGTACATCCCTGGTTTAGAGGTCGTGGATAAATATTGCATGATGTACATGTTAATTCGTTCTGCGTCTGGATGTAAGATATTCATTTCTATTGTACGAATATATTCATAAATATATCGACAGCAATAGGTTTGGCAGGTTTTCACATACAAAATAGTACAATACTTATATTTCATCAACAGTCCACTGCTGGACATGGGCCTCTGCTTAGCAAGGAGGTTTTGGCAGTCTCGGTCTCTTTGCAGTAATGTGGTCTGTTAAAACTTTGCTAAACTGAACATAAATTAATGATGTTTAAATTATATTTTTTTGCAATACTCACAGAAAATTATAAAAAAAATATTCGTTACTGAATTCGTGACATACGGATTCAAAAAACTATTACCTAAAAACTAATTACATCAGATTATTTTATTCTTGTATTTATTTAAATGTGCCAAGGTTATAAACCATTAAAAATGATCAATGTAATAAATATATTAAATGAAATTTCTTGTTAGATCTGATGTATTATAAAACAGTCATTCATATTCATATTTAATCATAGAAATAAGCATTTTTCTCTAAATGAGTTTCTATTTTACCATCATACATTTACAAATCCAACCAACAGTGATCTATTAACAAAATCGACTCAAACCTTTTTATCGACTAAATTATATCTATTAAATCGACTAAAGAGTTTTACCTGAATATAAACGTACATATAAGACTAAAACACATTGATGAGTTATGAATATAATATACATTATTTCAATTACCACGTTACAATAATAAATTACATAGTGTTTATATATAAGATAGTTTACCTTTGTTTGAAAATACATACATAGCAGATTATACGTCGTTTTGTTGGCACAGTTACATTGACCTAGCAACAACACGCGCGAGTGAACCGAGTGTTCAGTAGTGAGCGACATTCGGTCAAGCAAGTTAAAGTGGCACATCACTATGTGTACGGTGTTGTCATACCATAAATTACCGGTTCAACGATATCTAACAAAAACTATCTGGGACGTTTTTAGGGATTGAAAGACTGTATTCATTTATAAAATGAGTTGATTACGAAATAAAGATAATGTGAATTTTTTTTTATCTATTGTCGAATATTAATTAAGATCACCTTAGAAATCACGTAGATCGATGAGATCAAGCAATAGATTGACTTTTACTATAACTTTACCTATAAATCTATATTGAAACGAGTTCATATCTTAAGATTAATTAATTCGTCTTTTTATTTTTCTCATATTCATTTCCTTTTTTCTTAACACTGTATAGTAATCTTCACAGCAATTAAGAAGAAATAAAGATATAATAATTATCTACGAATTCATTAAAATAATGAGATTTAGTTATAAATTCTTTAATAAACAAGTAGTGCGTCTATTGAAGATTTATATTTGTTTTAGATAAAATATATTCAGATTTTTACCTGTAGAAATATACAAAATACACGAAACAAAGCAATATAGCGTGAATCAATTGAAAAAAACGTCACGACGTGGGTACGGTGGTCGTTCACACGGGTTTGTGTCGCATGCGGCGCGGTAAGTGCACCTCGGTAACGTCACTCCAATATCAGGGCAAGACACTGCGCCGGCGGCGGCCGGTGGCGTGCGGGAAAGAGAGAGTGCGCCTCACAGGTGTGCGCTCAGGCAGCCGGCCCATCAGCTGTTCGACGCGCTCGCTCGTGCCCGTTCTGCCGTTGCTCGAATGAATGCCGCGTGCATTGCGGGCAGCCACTGAACCCCAATGTGGCAGTGTTTGTCGATAGCCGCCCGCGGACAGACGCTCGACCCCGCCTGTTTGCCAGACGACACTCGCTCGCCTCCCGCATCCAATCTCGAATGTGGCGGTGTGTGCATGTTTGTGTACCGCGTTGTCACTGACGCGACGGTCGCGAGCTCTTTGTCTAATTAGCAGGTAGGCAAAACGCTTCACTAAACTCACTTTTTACCTGTCGGCCCGGACACAATCGACTTACTTTAATGCCGGTTTATGTTTTACCGTAATTCAATTTTATGTAACTCATTGTTCTCACTTTTTATTGTTTATTAATACCTACTATTATCGGAGATCGATTTTAATTATCTATAAGTAGGTACATTGGAGTGAAGCTGTTATATGGTGTTTAGACACAAAGGTAGCTCGACTGCGGCGATAAAAGGGCCGAAACTGGTTTTCCGTGGAGCTGGCATCTGGCACGCACTAATTGATACAGCGTCATCTGATGTTTTTAATTACGAATTCTAAAGCGTAGCGACGAACACTTATAACTTGTAAATTTATTGCAAAGTGCCTTTATTAAACAATGTATAATAATCATGACGATAAAGTACTTACACAGAAAAATCAATGTTGTATAACACTACGTTCCTATTGTAAAAAAAGTATAAAAAACTGAAATTCTTTCTAGCTATGACCTTGTTACTGGTAGGCGAGGACGTTTAAACTCAAAACATATTTGACCTCATTCGACGATGACACATTCAGATGCCTTCACCAAATCTCAATCAACGTAACACCAAATTGCACATAAATACTTTTTCGTAATCTCGCAAGTGATTGATAAAGTACTTAGAGGAGGGAGGCGAGAGAGGGGCGGGGGACTACGACAAGGAACAGGGTGGGGGGACTAAAGGCGCCCATGACGTAACCAATTGGTATGCGATCGAGTTGAAGAGAAATTAACAATATGCACCTACTTCTAAACAGTAATAGTTGAACAGACAATATTGGAACTGAGCAAGTGGATGATTCTATGTTCTTTCTGCTTCCAAGTCAAAAGTAAAAAATATGCAGATCACTTGACAATTCTTATATAACATAATGAAATAGTTTAGAAAGAAAAACGTAAATTATGTAAAAAACACAAAATTACAAGTATGATTGGTTACCGTTAAGCAATAGCTGTAATGAATGGAAATAAGGGATCAACAAGGGATGTAACAAATTTGTAAGGTAGATTAGTTCAGGTCTGAGATCCTTTTTATATTTTTGTTTTAGAATTTATTCATTGATGTTTGAAGGAAGAAACGACATTTAAAATTACCTTTAGTTACCTTCTTCTAGTGAATCAGATCTCTAATCTATTTTGTCCAACAAGAGTGTACCGACTTAACTAGATTTACCCGACCTACAGTGGTGACAACTGTCTCAAATTTATTTCGCTCAAGTGTAAAGATTGTATAGTCTGATATCGTAATTAATTTACATCAAACCATTAAAAGTAAACTACTAATATCTAGCACAGCAATTCTTAGTCAACAAGAATGAAGGTAGGTTCAATATCGGTATAAATAAATCCTTAAACTTTTATATAAGTATTATTTATTGAACACCAAAAAAATATAAACACACACTTATATTTTTATAATTTACTGTATTACAAATCTTCATAAATAATAAGAAAACGGTGTAATTGTACTACTGATATGTAAAAAAGCCTGGCAAACTACAAAAATACGAACAATTCACTAGTGGATTTTAGGACTATTTATATATTTACACTTCTACATAATCAGTTTATTCGTATACTCCACATTGCTTGCGAAGTTTCGGGTTCAACCCCATCTAGTGCAAAATTGACATGAACCACTGAAGGAGGAGTTAATAAGAAAACAATTAATTGGTCCACATTTCGAAATAAAACTTATCATTTCATAATAAAAATCATTGGCACTTACTACTATTAGTTGACAAGCAAAGTTTTTCTATAATTGCGACTATGGTAACTCCAACGTAATTAAAATAAAAAGTTATACGAGAATGTAAAAAAAAAAAACAAATTGTTCTCAAGATCCTCCTCTATTTTTTGTCGTTTAAAAAAAAGACTGACGCTGTATAAAGAGTAAGTAGCATGTTCAAGGTTCTATCGCAAATATCAACGTCACGCGGAACCACACCTTTAAAAAAACAATTGAGATCATAAACAACACGCAAAAGTAGTGTGACATGTGAACATAAATAAAACACCATCAAATTATTCATGAGTATCTAAATGGCGCCGTTTAATCTATGGTTTGTTGTGTTTTAAACAAACAAGCACTTTTAAAACAGAACAGAGTATGAAAATAAAACAATGTGCGATTTAGGTTCGGTTATTCTATGTATATTTAAGAATTTAAATAGCATCGAAGTGTTCGTTCACAATATAAAGAAAAACTTTTTACAATTTTTACTAGCGCGCCCGCGAGTCCGCGACACAGGTGATTTTTAGTGCGAAATTAGTCTTTAAAAAATTATGTTCAATGTTTGTGAGGTAATTATATCAATTTATAATTGAAATATTTAGATTAACTTTCTCTGAAATAATTTCAAAGTACATGTAACCAGCTTTTACAGGTAAGAGTTGTATAATTTAGCAACACTCGCTACCGAAGTTTTATTCGTCTTGTTTACATTTTAGCCTGACCTCTGTTCCGATTATGTGTTATACAATATACTATAATGTACTTACATACTTGTGATAATCCTCATACATATTTGAGGTTTTTCGGACCGGGTGGTTCATGTTAATCGTGCTCATCTTCTTTCTGTTGATATTTGGTGTTTTAATAAACTTTTATAATAAATATTTTATTGCTTTTTAATATAATTTATTGCGTGAAGTGTACTATGAAGTTATTCAATAGTTCGTATTGTTTGTTATTATTATTCTCTCTATTACAATTCTCTATACATAGTATACATTTTTAAATATATAGAAAGAAAATACACATATAAAAACATAAAATAGTAGCAAAATCTTGTTATTATTGAGACAATCCAAAACTGTGCTATATTTTGGGAACAGTACTGGATACAAAATAAATATGGTCCTGTAGAGAATCTTTGCTAGTCATTGTTAAAATTATTAAAAAAAAAGTTTTTGTACGATCATAAACAAATGAGGTGGTACAATAATAATACTACATGCATCTGTCAATAGCCAGGCTTACTATTGGTCGAAGAAATAAACATATTTTTAGTGAATTTATTCAAGGTAAGTTCTTATTTATATTGCACTTATTTAAGTGTCAACCAAATAAATATCAGCTTAATAAACAGTTTGATATATAAACACACTGTTTATTTATATTTAAAACATACAACTTATATATTGTGCAAACCTGGACTAATTATGTACACACGTAAAATTTTTTCCCACAACACATAAAATGACAGTATTCAGAATCTTCAATCGTCTACTCGATTCTCTCGCAATGAAAACTGAAAATATTTCATTGTCATCATCTTCATTATCAGCCTTTCAGAGTCCACTGTTGGATATATGGCTCTCCTTAGAAAGGAGGTTTTAGCCTACTATACGACGCTGGCCAGACGGGTTGCTATAGGATTTGTATCAAGTTTTTCTTCTCTTCTCTTTACTGTTAGAACTACTTGCAAAATTTGCTCCCTTAGTCGCCTCTTACGATTTTTAAAGTATACATATTAAGAAAATTCTATTTACCTAAGGCCAAGACATTTCTAATGTTATTATAAAATAAATAAATTAATATTTCAGACATTTAACACACAACGCCATCTAGTTTCAAACTAAGCAGAGCTTGTACTATGATAACTAGACTGACTGATAGAATAATTATATACTTTTTTGTAAATACATAAAATACAAATACATAGAAAACACCCAAACTCCGAAACAAATATTTGCATATCATACAAACATTCGGTCCGACCCGGCAATCGAACTCGAGACCTCAAACTCAGCAGTCACTTTCGCTACCACTACGCCACAGAGGCAACGAGAAATGAAATTGTGTAAATCATAATGCCCTACCTTATAAATCAATAGTGTTTCATCTCTTTACTCATAAAAGAAATTAAGATTACAATTTATAATAAAAAGTAACAAAAATATAATAATTTAACAACTATTTTGTGTTGTCTATCAAAAATAATTCAGTGACCGTTACCGCGCAAGAGTCATATACTGGAGTGTAAAACTTCACAAAAAAACTAAAACCAGAAAACTGGATTCTGGGCCAAGGGGTGGCATACGTCAAATACGCGCCAAACAAAATGATTTACGAATGTGTGAGACACGTACCTGTAATAATATACTTACTGAAATACTACTTACACATGTAAACCTGACCAGGTATTTCTCCTAAATTAAAGGTGTATTTTATTTGGGTAACCTTGAGAACATGTTAATACGCAAAATTACGTAATGATTGGTTAAGCAGTTGTGACGTGAAGTATGACAAACAGAAACACATTCGCGTATATAAAACAAGTTACAATGGGCTACGTAATGTGTAAAACCTGTATTAAACATCAAAACGTGTGCTTGAAAGAATCTTATTAAACTCTTAAAATACACGATAAAAGACATTATATACATTGACACAACAGTGTCTCATTGTTTGACCTTTGAATAAATAAACACGGCGCGTAGTCTACTCGATTACATGAAGGTTTTTTACAAAAGGGAGTACGTTGTATTAATAATCGTATACCATATAACCGTCAAGTTTACATATTGTGGAATGGAATGTCTGTCTTTAATTCCGGAATTTCGGAAAAATGATCCGTATTTTTAATTAAGTACGGAATCTCGAAAATCGTTCGTCTGTTTTTAGCTTACGAGGACGTTACGTTTCTTTATAGAAAAATATACGTCACGGTAACATGCTCGTATAATAAATAGACGTATTTATAAAAGGCGTGAGTATATGATACAGCAGTCGGAATCCAAAACTAGGCAAAACTGTTACTATAGAAATCAGAAGTGATAAACATACTCTTACATTTCGAAACATATACATAGTATAGTAAAATTAAACTTAGAAAAAAACAAATGAGAGTGCTCATCACATAATTATTTGTCTTTGGTTGGAATCAACACCACGGCCTCGACCTTAGCAGTTAGTGTCATCAACCAGTAGACCAACAGGCCCATTGTTATATACGTGTAAGTCCTGTAAAAGCAACGTAAAGAAAATACATTTCTATTCATATAAAATTACTTGACTTCGTTGACTGATTCATCAACGAAGAAGCTAAACGCTGGGACTACAACTTGTAGAAACTAAACGAAATTTCAACCTCAAGGGGGAAGAAAACAAGTGTTTAGCGGTTGCATAGAAGTTCGTCATTTACAAAATTAGAAACACAAAATGAGAAATAATGACACGAGCGAAGCCTAGCTACTATTATACAAATAGTTATGAAAGTTAGAATTTGCTGCTTGAAGTACTTACTACTTTGTAGACTGTTACTGTGTTTCTATAACGAGCTCGCCAAAGTACGCATAAATGTGTAAGAGAGAGTGGTACCTACGGAAATCCATTGACAACCTCAACATTTGAAGGAAATTCTCGCGCATCTAAATCTAATAACAAACATTCTCGTTAAAACAATTGGCTTACCTCAAATATCATTTACATATCCACGAATGTTTTCATTTTTAGACGTTTAATCTTACTCGCGAACTATAAACTACTTTAGGAATTAAAGACTGGAAATTAGGAGTGGGGAAAGGGAACTAGCCAAATCTCTTTAACAGTATTCCAGATTCATCTTGGGAACTTTTTACTTCCGTTCCACGACAAAACCTTCATCTCCATCTCCTCGTATTTTTCATTAGGTTATACGCCTGCTCGCTTGCCACTTGTGTCCAAAAATAAAATGTAAATTATTAGGACCTTGCAAAAATTATCGCTGTTTTTTTTTTGCTTAAAAATATTTAAAAAATATAAAATATACAATCACTGTACTCCAAGTTTTGTCCATCATTAGACAACACGTTCTCCCATCTTTCTGGCAGTAATCTAATCCCTGGTCGAAAAATGATTCATCTTTTAACGGAATCCATAAATCGACACATTTTTCGGTTTCTTCGAAAAAGTGGAAGCGCTACTCGCTCAGACTATGCGCCATCGTCCATAACAAGTGATAACCGGAGGGGGCTATGTCTGGTGAACCCGGCAGATTGGGTAGAAATTCCCATTGAAGCGTTTCCAGGTAAATTTTGACTGGTTTTGCCACATGCGGCCGAGTACTGTCATATAGCAGAATCACTTTGTCGTGTCTCTGCTCGTATAGTGGCCGTTTTTCTTTTAGAACTCGACTGAAATGTATCAACTGAAATCGATAGCGAGCCGTGGTAATTTCATTAGCTTTATACAGCTCAAAATGATTTGCGCCCTGCTCATCGTGTTTACGCGTGACCGGACATACATCACGATTTTTTTGGCTTTGGATTGTTTTAATTAATCCACTTTTCATCTTCAGTAATAATACAGCACAGAAAATCTTTTCTTTTTTCGTTAAAGCAACAATTCACATATGAGAAAATGTCGTTCAACGTCTCTCGGTTTCAATTCATACGGCACCCAATGTCTTTCTTTTTGGATCATTCCTAACGTTTTTAAATGCTTTGAAACTGTTGAAGCATCTACTTGCAATATTTTCCCGAGCTCAATTAGCATCTGTTATGGATCTTGATCAAATCGAATAATTGGGACATTGCCTCCAATTCCTCATTTTAAACTTTGTCAGTGCTCCAGAACGTTCCTCATCTTCCAGGTCAAAGTTACTATTTTTAAAGCACCTAAACCAATTTGTGCATGTCGTATTCGATAAAGCATTGTCACCATATGTTTCAACAAGAACTCTGTGTGCTTAAGCTGTAGATTTATTTTGAATAAAGCAGTGTAATAAAATTCTTCACGAAAACACTTTATTTTGCACAAAAGTAGACATTTTCACTATAGGTAAATAAGCACGTAATTGACACTAGAATTCGTTACTCGTCGTCATGTCCACTAGAATTTGAAGTTACATATAGTACTACTTAGCTGATGCGTTACCGTGTGAAATTCCATGCATGGCACTCTGTGCATGGAATTTTGTACCGTAACGCTACGCCATCTTTTAAGAAACAGTGAGAACTTATTAAAGGTCTTATTATATAATAATTTGAACGCAAGATCAGTTAAAATTAGACACGATCTTCGTTACATTTGTTCTTAGTAATAAATAGTTAGTTACTATCAATAATTTGTTTATCTTCAAATACTACAGTCAAAAACTTGCTAAGATATCTGAAAGTAATCTATCACGCGATATAAGTCACATAAGTCGATGTAAAAAACGAAAAAGGCATCTTGACAGCCTGTTTTAGTGCTATTCATAACAGCAGTTTGAATTGTTAACATTCTTTACGCAGGCGTAAGTTTATCACGCGAGCAAACAGAACTAAATCTACATTCTTGCATGAAAATGCTTTTTGGTTAATAATAACTTGATACAACTACACGATTCAGAACTTGACAATTTTTTGAAAGACTATCCCCGCCTTCAGACTATTCCCGTGTGGCGGAGGACTTTGTAAGCATACGTGAAGCGGACACAAAGAGCACCCAGAAACAGAGCAGTTTGTGAATCACACTGTGGAGATTGAATCCATAGCACTCAGTTAAAAGCGGCGAGGGTACCGCCAAAACCACTACGCCAGCCGTGCAGTCTATACTATGGTGACCTGACTACTTATAAGCATGCCTATATGTACATATATAGCTGTCGTCCACGGCTGCGCTTGCTAACTGATATAGTCGATGGCACTCAGGTAAGTCAGGGATAATGCAGTTACTTATTTGTGCACAAAATTTCCAGAACTAGTTCAATAGTTTCGAAGATTATCCTCTATATACAAACAAAGTTTCCCTCTTTAGAATGTTGATGGGTATAAATATATCTAAATTGAAACACATTGTATAGATATATTGTACCAAGAAACAGAACTAATCGTTGTACTCATCACACAATCATTTGTCCGGGATATGAAATGAACCATACTAACATGCGGTTATGGTATATAGACGATATTTTATAGACTGTGGTCCATATGTAAATATTATTCAAATGATCGCCAATGTTGTAAAAGTTCACGGATGTTAGTTACACCAACCACAATCAGTTGCTTACAGCATAAACAAATTGTATAAACTGCAGTGAGTCAATATTGCCTTATCTTAGCATAGCGACAAGAACTAATAGAAATCCTGTTGTACGATTCTAGTTTTTAACACATTGGCGTGTAGTTGAATCTGCATTACACTTATGAAAGTTTTTATTTACATAACTTATTCTTAAGTTAAAGTCTGCATTTTCAATGACGATCACGTTACAATCCTTAGATAATATGTTCTAGATATAAAACCTACAGAAATATTTTAACTGCTTTTTTAGTGTTTTTTTATGTAAATTTCGAAGATGCCCGACTAGATTGGAACTCGACTACAACACCATGCTTTACTGTATCATGGTAATACACATGACACCGGCACGGAGAGTCACCTCATACCATTATACAAAACCATTGAAACTAGGAAGGTCTACTGAAGCAAACCTCATAAGCCAAACATCATGTATAAAAACCAATTGGAATGGAGTATCAATGGAACATATTGCAAAAACGGGTAAAATTATTCCTTGTAAAAGCTTTACTGCGTGCACTGTGGACACGGTTAAAGATTTGCAAAAATAATTTATAGAATAATTATTTCCCTTTAAAAATTCTAAAAAAGTCAGTGTCAGCATATGTCTATCTTCTAAGCTTGGCTCACTGTAGCCGCCTCTGGATGTCGCTCGTAATAACAGCTGTTCCCGGATCCCTCCTATGTCAGGCGCTGAGTGGCACACCGTGTTGTTTTAGTCGGTCCGATTCCGACACACCACCCCGCCGTAGACCCCGGTGGGGTGACGGCCCGAGGGGGTTTCAGCACGTTAAAAAAAAAAAACTACAGCCACCTGACAATATCAAACGCAGAGGAGGTTGCGTGAGTCAGCTAGTACAATATGAAACGTGCTAAAGCGAAGCATGGCAGGGTATAACCAGCGATTTATAATTTTATACTGCTTCTGGTCTCCAAATTCAAAGTAAAAAGAACTGATGTAAAAGAAAATTCCTTAAAGAAGAAGCAAATTTCTTCCATTGAAGTTACCAGATAATGATATAATCGTAAAGTATACACTTAGGGCTGCTCTGGTCTGGTGGTTGCATTAGATTACTTATGCTTCGTAGATTAAATATGGCCTCTCCTTAGAAAGGAGGTTTTGGTCTACTATACCACGCTGCCAAGCGGATTGGTATAAGTTTTGTATTAAGTTTTACTTCTCCTTGCAGTGACGTCTCTTATGGCACTCACGGGATGTATAAGATTTGTGACATTTTGTATTCTTAATCCACCACCACATAGAAGTACGGTACGTAGCATGATAATTCTTTATGTTTAAATAAAACGATTTATGTCCCTTTTTCAATTGTCACTTGGAAATTTGGAAACACAAAGTGACTTGTTTTATTAGACTTCCATTTTCCTTGATATACTAATATCAACAACTTAATTTTACTATTTAATTTAACTTATTGCTTATTTTGTAATGAAATCGTCCGTTAGTCACGATCCAATTTCGAAAATCAAATTGGAAAAAAGATAGTGTGAAAATTAAGAGATGGACAATAGAATTTATTACCACATTATTACAGTTGAGTTGAAACGCATTGACGTCGGTGATACTTTTAAAAGTAAATTATATTATTAGTTGGCAACCCGCCCGGGTGTGGTTGTAATTATACCATTGAGATCTTTAAAGCGGGAGAACAATAAAAATAAACACTTATACACGAAGTATATACACATTTTTTTTTTTCATTCTTTTTTGTTATCATTCTAGTAAAACGTAGGAGATCGTAAAATATCATAAATTGATCTTTGTTTGGCAAGTTCTCATAATAAAATCTCAGTAAATTTACACAGTTCAAAACACAATTATTTAAACTGAATAATTAAATTTACGCTGGAAAATTTTACTACGCATATTCGAGATTTGTTTTCAAATATTTTCCTTGGTACTCGACTCCGTTTTCGTCAAACAGATAAGTACTTTCAATTTTACCTATGATCATACTATATCCGATTTTCAAAATAGAAGAAAACACTTATGTATAAGTTATTTTAGTATACCGGTTCAGTCCATGAAAAAGAAATAGAGTAACATTCTAATTCTGTAATATCTTTTACATTGAATCTCTAAAACATCATTAGATGTTACCCTTACACCTACATCGAAGGTACTACTACCTTCGATGTAGGTGAATATACACGCCACACTGATTTCAGCACGAAAGGGCCGGCTTGACCGGGGCAGTACTACCTTCTCACAGAAGACTAACCTAAAGGGACAGTATCCGTGCTGCCGTGTTTCGTTCATGAGTGCCCATTGATGTAGAGGTGGCCGTTATCGTTGCGTAAACCTTATACTGCCACGAAGACCCAAGCGGGTCACCACACTGCATCGTCTGCATTCATAATCAGTATGATAACTGCAACTTTCAGATTCTATTATGCTTTCCATCAGGCAGAATAGAGTCACTTTGATAGGCTCTAGAAAAAAGACATTATATCATGCTTTATATCACAAGCATAATTCGCCCATTCTTCTACTTCTTCTTTTTCCATCCTTTTGAAAATTTGTCTTTTCTATATTTAGCTTATAAAAGAACGTGGAAAATTCGGACCATACTCTATACATCTAAACGATGCTCCGACTTAAATTATGTTACCAATTAGGACAAGTAGGCAATTATTTGAAATTATTGGTAATATTTTGTGTTTAATCGGTGTTCTTTTGTCAGATATTTAACAAATGTGTGTGTATAGTTAATTGGGTCGTATTAAATGTATTTTGGGATCTATAGATTAAATATTAAGATGGTCGCCTATCAGTACTGACCGGACGCTTTTGCCCAACCCTCAATACATAAAGGAGTGGTGTATCTCCTAAACGGACGGACTGATTGTGAATTATTGTTTTAATTTGAAAAGTAATTTGATGAAGAGTGTTGTTAGTCGTATGTTTTTGGTCATAAGTTAGTGTTACCATGAATTCTTAGGAAACCGAGTTTAATATTTTTTTAATTTGGTATTACACGAAAGGGGGCAATATAAATCTCTTGAATTGTTCAAGTCTCCATAAGCGACGATAGTGACTTGACATCTACTTATTTATCTCCTTTACCATAGAAGAAAATCTGTTGATGTAAAAACATAACGTTGATTGTTATACGCATATATGTTTAGATAAACGCATATATCCACATCTTCCAATATCTAATTTAATGGTTTGTACATAAACCTAAATAAATAACATGTATTCCTTTGCGGCTACAAGCTATGCTCCTTAGTTTACAAGGGTTTCTACAACAACCCTAAAATGACGGTCTACACAATACCTCATGCTTACGAGTAATTTTATTTATAGTATTAATTAAATCTTTATACGAGTAAGCAGATATTTTAAATATGTGTGTTCTTTAATAACACAAATGTATATGTGTAGAATAACTGATATATTTTACATCATTTTCTTGCCAAACGAAAGTTTCAAAATTTTGATCTGTTTTAAAATAAAAATGGCTAGATCGATAAGTAATTGATTTGGGCCGAACAGCGGGTGGAGTAAGTCGGTGAAGAGATTGTAATGTAATAATGTAATAATGTCATTTACTCAAATTGCCGTGGTACTGACCAATTTCGGTTAAACATTTAAATTACATATCTAGACACCGCGTTCGTTTCGATTCACTTCATCTAAAACTACTGTCTAGTATAATCTGGGTTTTGGAACTGATTCTTGGAAAGTAAACAACGTTTAAAAGTATAACCAAGGTGTTTCCTTTGGATTTATTGAATCCTGCATTACTGTATAATTATTTATAGTAAGCTCTAGTAAGTATACGTAAGCTCTTGTTTTTAGAACAGACTGGAATAAGCTTCACATAAGTTACTGTAAATGTAAATACGTACACAACACACAAGAAGGCAGACGTGTTAGGCATAGTTCACATTGGAGCCCCGCATTCACAGCGTGTAAAATTAATATGAACAGCATTTTCTGTAATTACATTATAGTTACACGACGACTTTTGTAAGCGTGTTTTTCAGTTTTTAAATTGTGTATATGTGTTTTTTTTTAAAGTCAACTCCCGTACTTAGAATAAATCCTCTGTCGCGAGGGACTTTAGAAAAATCCATGAAACGGACACAAAAACACTCAAACTCAGACTAACAATTCGTGGATCATACAAAGTGTTGTCCCATGTAAGAATTGAACCTACAAGGCGGCGCAGTAGAAGATGGTGAAGAAGTGTGTCATCCCTGTTGTATATATTTATTTACTTGAAGTATTTTCTGGCCAGTTCGTCGCGTTTTGTTACTCCTTTAGATGTCAAAAACAAAATTATTTTTCCTTAAGGTTAAAACTGTACTCATATTTTTGTCAGCAAAAAATGGCAACTGACTTAAATTATCAAGTATACACGTTACGCAAATTATCAAATACAGCAGTCATTATAATCACACTAAAATTATTATAAAGGCGAAAGTCTGTAAGTGTATGTTTGTATATTTGATACTTCTTTATGCTTAAATCACTGGACCAATTTTCATAAAACTTACATAGGCTACTTTTTGTCTCGAAAGTGTAGGTGTTCCCATAAAATAAAATGAGGTGTAAATAGTACTTTAAACACAGTTTTGTATTAAGATTGATTCCTAATCTAATGCAGTATCTAAGATTATTAACTGCTTCTTTGACCTTGACCTAAGCTGGGTATTGATGTGTACTAGCTGTTAGATATATGCTTAGATAAATTGTATGAAGTGAAGTGAAATGTCCTACGCCTAGAAACAAAGATAAGAGAAACCTTCACTATACTTGCTTGGTTTTTTTTTTATTATTTTTACTTGTCACATAAGGAAGATCCTTTAGTTTTTGTATAGTATATGTTCATAGTTTCAATGTTAAAACCGCCAAAATAACCTTAACAAATACTTCATATGACCCTAAAAATAACAAAGACAAGACAAGACAACAAGACAAGTAGATGAATCACTCTATTGGTATCTACAGCCCACATTACCTGTTGTATTGGTGATGATCAGTTAAGTAGTAATGAATTTAAAGATATATTACAAACGACAGTCTAAACTAAACTAGGCAGGACTTGTGGTAACCGAACTGGTAATAAATCTTTTGTATTCGAGAAATTGTTTCCGCACCACACCCTCCCTTGGGGAGACGGAGGGTGTGTGCCAGAGAACCGGTCCACCCACTAAACCCTGCGGCATCCTTTCTTGGTATTCGAAAGAAGCTCCATCGTGGGACCGAACCCAAGACTTGCGGCTTAGCATTCAGTCACTGGACCAAACACCCACTTTAAAAACTTAATAAGGTATCTATATTTACTTCTACTACTAGACAATGCTAGTGACATTTTAATGTTTAGCAGGGTGAATAGATAACCATTAGAAACAAGAAATACCAATCAAACCTTTGTGAAAATCTGAGTCAAAACTAGCTATTATAACTGCGTTATTACACTACCACGATCCACCAAAGAGTTTTTATGCCGACCTAGTATCATCCAGTCAACTATAACCTCATTTATCAAATACTAAATATAAATATGTACTAACGTTTATTTTTTATCCGAATCGGAGATGCCCGAATGCAGAACTATTAGTTTACGTTTTTGCTAAGATGTTACCTGTAAAAGATCAAAAGAATTTATCACCGAGCGGCATACGCGCCAGTAATAAAAAGTTATAATATATTATATATTTTTCAAACACGCTGTATAGTCATAAGTTAGTATGTTTTTTAGATTGCCATCTACAAATAGAACGGATATTAAACGGAAATTGATCCACTGACTGTATATGGTATGTTTGTTTCGGGTGTAGGTAATTACGCTACTTTCGATTACCATTATACTCTGTGACTACTGTTTTAGAATGAGTCTATAACATACCCGGGTCTTCCCCAGAGCAGGGCGTTTAAGATCAACTATTAAAAACCCTTTGTTACTTTTTAATGGTAATAGCAATCCTCCAACACCTTCATAGCGTTCTTTCAAAGATCTGAAGAGAAAACCACTAAAAAAATGAAAAAATGAATGCATAAGTTACTTAAACAATTAGTTTTAATGATCGTGTAGTTAGTTTTAATCTGCGGTCCACTGCCGCTGAATAGTCTCATGCACTGTAGCCTTAATTCCTTCCTTCCGCTTTCCATATACAATCTACTCTGGCTTCTTTTCTCGGGCTGTCAGCCTATCTGGTTTTGGACCATTCTGACTTACATTTATAATTTCATATTCATCATTGATCTAGTACATATATAAATAATATGTGTCCATAGCTTCTGCCATTTTGTATTAACTACCTCGAGAGATAACACAATCCTTAAATATGTTAATATTAAAAATTTTCATTTTAACTAAATCCTTCAAGCGATGTTTATATTTTCTACGAGTTACAGATTTTTATGAGTGTATGCCCATATTCACAATCTCTTACTATAAAAAAGGCCCTCGTTTAGATTGCTCTGTAGAAAAAGTTCTACAGCCTGTATTCATATTATAAGAAGAATGTATAATCGCGCGAAGCTTGTCTAGACACTGGGTACAAGCTACAAGAAATCTTGTATTCCGTCCGGACCAACAAGACGTATTAATCGCCACAATAGCTCTACGCTTTTTATTAAAAAACTCCTGAGTAGATATTGAAACTCCGACTTTTAGGACAAATATATGCTCGAAGAATAGACAATTTTTTTTTCAGTAATGCTTTGTTATTTGTGTATATCGGCTTGGTGATTTCTGGTTAGTTTACTCGTGTTGTACCTAATTTAATATTGTCTGTGTCTGGTGAGCGAGAGCGATCACTCAAAAGCTGAGACGTAATCAAAATAATAAAATAGACGTACAAAACTTTCATTAATGGTAAGGTGAAAACTTTACAAAAGAAAAATAGGAGGGCTTAAATTGTACCTATTGTATCAGTTCTTGAGACAGTTGTGTGTACGCAAAAAATATTTAATTTACTTACATCATATTAGTTTTGAAATAAAGAAAATGTACATATTATATATTTTAGGTAATATTAAGAACTATTTACCAAGATTAACTCTAGTTTCAAAGCAACTTATGGTAATGAAAATCATTTTAAAGCGCTAAAATACACAACAAAGAGTTTATTTCTAAACGAAAGAGATTAAAGTCGATGTATTTACTACAGTATTCATGATATAGCTATGATGTTAAATTTATACTCTCTAATGGATATGTTTTATACTGACAACTGGGTGGCGTATGTTTTGGATGTAATCTTGTATTTTTATGCATGCACCAATCGTTTTGTTCGCGTTTTATATGCTACCGTACGTTTTGCAATTTTGCTTAACATATACACTGCAAGAAAATGTACAAAGATTTGGGGCACTTTTATGAAGCCAAAATTTCACCCGCGGTATGGAAAAATTACTGTTACGCCACTACCGCCATTTGCAAAAGCTACGCTAAAAATGTATAAATACATAAATAGGCTCATAAAAGTATTTTTTATACTACTATATTACACAGAATATACACTACTATATTACATATACACTACTATATTACACAGAAAAATATATGAAATAATAAAAAAATATTGTATGTATTTAGAAATATATAAGTATGTTTATCAGCGGTCTGGTTATCATAGTACAGGCTCTGCCTAGTTTCAGATTAGACGGCCGTGTGTGAGATGTGTGAGGATATATTATTATTATTATCTTATTATATGTCACTCGGCTGTAAAGTAGACATTTTTGATTTACACACTGTTAAAACTTTACTTACAATTTTTTTTATTGAATTTTTCAAATGTGCATTCAAGGTGCAAGCGTTCATAGGCAACGATAATCACTTTTGAAGCATAAAAATTAAAAAAAAAACTAAAGAATCTAGACAGATAAAAAACTAGATTCTCTTTAGTTAGCGAATTATATTCGTAATAATCATCGCAAATGATTAGCCAAATAAGAATGTGTTTACGTCACAGCATTAATCGATCCGGTTTCTTGTACATTATTTCCTGCATACATAAATTATCTCCGTATACTACTGAACAAATATAGATGAATAAAAATAGATTATTTACAAATATATGTCCAGCAGTGTACTATTAAAGGCTCTTGATGTTAGTGATTATAAATCGATAAAATTAAAGTGTATGTATTTAAAATAAGTGTCGTGTTTAAGTATAATTGATGTGGCGGTAGATTTAATACACAAATACTACATGTATGTTGGTGTATCGGTTAGCGTGTGCGACTGTCGATTTCGGGTTCGATTGTCGGATCGAGACAAAGTGTGTCATTGAGATTTTGTTCATAGTAATTTTTTTGACAGACAGTTGATGTCTTGAGGAGTAACTCTGCTGTATAATAAGGATTAGGTTAATAATACCAGGACTACTATACATTAATAGAAACTGGTTGGAACAGTTAAGCATAATTTTGTGGCGAATATATTTTTTGCTAAGATTTTTTGAACTCTTCTTTTTGTAAGATTGTTAGAACTTCTCTGACAGCCGCGGGAGTTGCGACATATTGCACACTGTCTTTACTACGCATTTACCAGCAATATCCTGTTAAATCTGGCTAAGAATCAACTCAATAGTTTATATATAACGTACTAGCTGTTCGTGTTTCTAACTGTGAAGTGACGAACATGACGAACTTCCATACAACTGTTCATTCTTTTTTCCCCCTTTAGGGGTAAAATTTCCAAAATGCCTTTCTTAGAATGGTGCTTACAACACAAAAAGTAGCAGCCAAGAATTCCAGTTTGTTACGTGTGTGTTTTAGATTTTACGTTGACGTATCCGTCAATCAGGACAAACCATTTTATATGTATAGATTAGGGTTTATGGTTAACAAATTCCACACCTATTTTGTCAAACTTTCGGCATTATCACACCTCGACCTCAAATAATGAGTGTTACTCGGGAATTAAAGTTTTCCCTTGTCTTGAACGCAGCGGCTCTGCCAGCCAGGTTCTAGTAGAACAATGGACAGAGCTAAACAATAACACTGACTATTCAACACAAAGTTACGAGAGAGTTTACAGAGAATTTAATAAAAAGAGTAAATAAAGCAAAAAGGGGATACTTTTACAATTTTATTTTTCTACAAATTGGTTACATATCTTTTACAAATGTATCTTAAAACCAGAAATCGTCTAAGAGTGCTGTGTTCTAGCAGAAATGTCTGTAATATTTTTATATAACATTATATTACACACATGCACACACACACGCGCGCGCGAACGTACATAGATACACACACTTTTATGTATACATATTGTATTGTAAATTGTGAATCCAAAAATACATTAATTATCACTCAATAGACAATATCATTTAGCGGCATTTTCTACAACAAGCATTATTAGCTTAAAAGAAGATTCCGAATACAACTTTCTGTTAGTTAATTATTTGACACAACATTTGTTTGTTAGTGTATTAAATAAACAATAAATAAGGCTATGGAACTCAATGTTAACTAAAAGATGCTATACCCTACGTACAGTGGTATATCCTATGTATAATATAATGCGCATCGAAGATAGATGACGCCACAAAACCGTAGTTAGATCCAACTTATTACAAAACGTGTATTTCGTGATTATCTTTTAACGTTTCGGGGTCAAACGGCGCCGTTCAACGTTGTTGTCAAGGTGAAGCCATTAGCTGTTATCAAACATTTGTATATTATTGCTCTGTATATACCAACCCTAGTATAAATAGTTACGACGTTGATGCAAAGAGTAACTAAAGATATTATTATAATAACACAGACAAATTGAATTCCATTGCGTAACTAAAAATTACTATTGATTTTTATGTTGGTAAACGGTTTTTGAATTTGGAACAAAAGTTTTGAGGGAAAGAGTAGCTGTTCCAAATTTAAAAACCTGAGAACTTCTTTTTCGTGACCTCAGTTGATCGTTTTTGGACTTCAGATTATAAAAACAACTAAATAGAATAAAAATTCTTAAAACAGAGAGAGAATGGAATACAAAAATTTTGCTCAATGTTTTTTTTTTTCATCAAGATATTTTCAAATTTTTTTGTTTGTTTTTATAAAGAGTGTTCAATTGATCTTGAGCTACGTGATTAGTACGAAGGATATCCTTATACATATGGTAATAACAAATAAGAGATAACGACAATCATATGCAACATACGATAGAGGTTGTTAACAAATTGACTTGCGTTTGAATACAGAACGAAATGATACTCTTGTCACTTAATTCTAGAAAATTAAGATTTGCAAATTTATTTTTAGGTTTTAAATATAACGAATTTTAAACAATTCGAAACTGGAATACTAGAAAAAATTAATTACACTACGTTTGAGTAACATTCACTGAGTTGTTTTTTTTTCAGAATGATAAACATTTCATTTTACTTTCTTACTTGTGTTTATAGTTCTAAGTTTAATTTACATCTATGAAACAAGAAATTGACACACCAATCAAAGCATTGCTGTGTCTTGAAGGTAGATTTTTTTAACAGTCCCAATTATGGGTTGGTAATTTACGCGCAACTTCGTAATTTTTAGTAACGTACTCAAACTCACAGTAAACAGTTTTCTACGATACCTGATCTCGATCAAATCGTAAGCGACGTTCTGCGTATGGAGAACTAAAATTGCAAAATAATAGCGAAATGCAGGTACTTGATACGGCTCTACCTACCACTTTATAAGCGTGAAGATTTCATTTATTGCGTATTATGATCTTAAACATGTATAATATTGGGTTGGGTATCTAAAATTAAAATTTTATTTTTCTTCACAAATAATGTTCAACTGACCTTATACAATTTGTTGCCAAGCGTGATAAACCGGTGTATATAACAGGAAGAGCGTTTATGTACCATTAAGCCAATGTCAGGTCGTAGAACAAAAATATCCTTAACGTAGTATATAGGAAATTATTAAACTGCAACCTTGTTTAGGAAATGAAATTATATACTATTAAAAGTACACAAGAACAGAGTTAAATAAAATGCACTTTCAAGAGAAAATCTACTATTATGGTAGTTTTCAGATTCTGTGGTAGTTATTTTGACATAAATCAAATACAGTAGTGTGGTTGTAACTCTGGCTTACTTATTTTATATTGGTAGTTTAACTTTAACTACCTCGTTGGTCTAGCAATTACCGAAGCCGACTGTCGAACAAGAGATCTCGAATTCGAGTTAAGAGTTGAGTTGAAATGTCTTATTCACTTTTACTGATCATAGAAATATTTAATAACAGCCTGGAATTTGGAACTTTGTATCTTAAACCCCGCGTTGCGGAGAGCACATGAAGCCGTCAGTTCCGCGCCTTATCTCTGCCCGGTCGTGTCACTTAATCGTCATCGTGTCAATGTATAACAGAGAGTGCACCAGTATTTACGTATACGCTTGTGCCCTACATAATCTTCCGCGTAGTTGGCTGACAGTAGACTGGCCGCCGCCCGCCGCGCCGTGGTAGAAATCGGCTAAAAGTAATCCATCAAGTAGTTTAGTTTAGTTTAGTAAATTTTAAAACGTAAGTTGTTTATTTGTTTTTCTTACAATTGCTATTGTTATGTTATTATTGATTACGACCAAAACTACTATTAAAACATTTTTGTTGTATCAATAATTACAAATATATTTACCCTACACTTCGATAGGTGGCGGTGTACTGCTTGCCTGAATCGCGCTATCGTTTCTTTACCAGCAGCAGTATAACATACTTTAGATTCATTATTAAAGTGTGGCACAACGGCTTATTATTTAAGTTATCCACCATGGGAGTGCCACACGGACTCGTGCTCATCATACGAGACTACTTGTCGAATAGAAGCTTCCGCTACCGAGTAGAAGGGTCACTATCCTCCACTCACCCCATACGAGCCGGTGTCCCACAAGGGTCCGTGCTCTCCCCCCTACTCTTCACGCTGTATACTAGCGACATTCCGAAGCATCGGTATGTGCAGACGGCACTATTCGCAGACGACACGGCTATCTACTGCTCAGGAGTGAACCCCTCGACAGTAGCCAAAAAACTCCAGACCGCAGCCAACGCACTGGGCGTTTGGTTCCGGAAATGGAGGATAGAGGTCAACCCCGAGAAAAGCCAGGCGGTGCTGTTTCACAGAAGACAGCTAAGCTTGTATCCTTTGGAAAAGACCCCTCAGATTAGGATGTTTGGCAAGTCTATCCCTTGGACTAGACAGGCCAAATACCTAGGCATAACCCTTGACGACCGTCTATCCTTCGGCCCCCACATCAAGGCAGTCCGCAGCCGGGCTGCCTTCGTGCTAGGACGTCTACACTGTCTAATTAACGCGCGTTCGAAGTTAGATTTAAAAAACAAAGTTAGAATATACACGGCATGCATACGTCCTATAATGACGTACGGTAGCGTAGTATTCGCACACGTTAGGCCACACAGGATCCATAGGCTTCAAACACTACAAAATAATTTCATGCGCAAAGCTACGGGAGCACCGTGGTATGTACGCAACGTCGATCTCCACATCGACCTCAGATTGCCGACCATCAAGCAATTCATAAGACAGTGCTCCCTTAGCTACTTTGACTCTGCTCCGACTCACCCCAACCCTCTAGTGGTTGCGGCCGTAAACTACACACCCAGTAAAATCTCAAAACTACGTCGACCCAAACACGCGTTAGGGGAGCTAGATGACGACATTACACTCGCTCAACGCAGAGCGAACACACTTAATACGAACCGTCCACGTTTTCGTCCTCGTCGGCGGGGGCGGAACACGCGCCGCGTAAACCGTCCACAAAACATGGGAGTAGGCTGCCCTAGCGTATCAGCAACACCCCAAGCCGAGGTTCGTACCCCGCAGGGGGTGCCCTTGGGCAATGTTGCTTAACAAATGGCCGGTTGAGAGCCCTCAGCGCTCGCCGTAAATTAATCCGGGTAAAGTTGTAGAGGCCATCTGAGGCCAACAGCTAAACGTCAATACAAAAAAAAAAAAATAAAAAAAATAATAAAAAATAGATCAGATAACAGATGTGGTTTAATTTTGGACCCTTCTAGTATATTCTAATAGATCAACCAGGTCGTATTTACGCTTAGTCGTAACAACAAATGAAATCTGCCTAATCTATATAGTACAATCTTATCTACTTGATTTAAAGTTGAATAATTACCATTTTTAAATTAAGAATTAGGATTATTTTTGTTAAAACTTAAATGGCACTAAAATTGACGTAGAGATTCAGAGTAAGACATTGTTCTAAGAGGTAGAGTTTGGAAAACCTTTGCGACCGATGATCATAAAACTTCGTTAATATAACATTTCTTTTTTCTCCTTAATTAAAATACTTCCTTATTTCCTCAAAAATATTGTATTAAAAAACAAATTCACCTTTATTCACTTTAAGTTATATGGAATAAACTATAAAAGATTTGTCTTTTATTCAAGTAACGTAGGCAGACAGCTTTAAAAGATTTATCGCAAAAAAAACCTCAATCTTATGTTCAATTAAGGACAGATTTCAAGGCTCGGCTTTTGAGGCCTCATTTAATTCTATTTGGCATAATATGTATTTAATAAGGCCGTAGATAAATGATCTACAACCGATCACACTGCTAATGTATGTACACATTAGGTAAATATATATACATAATAAAACAGTAGCGAACTTAAAATGTTTTTTAGTCTGGACATAGGCCTCTACTTAAAAAGGAGGTTTTGGCCTACTATACCCCTTTGACCAGACGGGTTAGTATAGGGTTTGTATTAAGGGGTGCTGGGCTAGAAAACCTCCACGTGGTGCACCCTGGAAACGTTGGCGATGGTGCTGTTCATCACTGCCAACGGCTAATATTCTAGCACGAAGAGAAAGCCATTTTCGTCGGCAATTCGGCCGAGACTTGGTCCAACAGAGCGGGCGTGTCTGTCGATTCCTCTGTTGGCTCTTCGCTCTTCGGAGCAATGAGGAGGAAAACCTCGGTAAAAAATCACGATGGTGGGACCCTTTCTAGAGTCGGAGTTCCTCCGCTCAGCGGTGGAAAAGGTAGGACGGGCTCGGTGTGCACTTACACTGCCACCGAGCAGGCATCAGGAGACGTAGTCTCCCTGCCGCCGTCGATATATCGTAGTCCCGAGTTGGCGTCTCGCGACTCCAATCGGGGGCGAGGGTCTTGGCTTAGCCGCCCGGACTGCGAGGAAGAAAACCTCTTTAAAAAATTACCCCGAATCCCGTGTTCTGGTGCGTGACCAGGGGATGCATGGCTGATGAGTAGTTCAGTCGCAAGCGCACTCCCAGCCGAGGCACCTGCGGACCCCTCGGTTGGGTACAAACTTACGCTTGCCCGGGTATTGGGGGATCTCTGCCCGGGTCGACTTTTATTTCTCCCCCACGCGTGGGAATAGTTATGAATATGCAAATAAACAAAAATTTAAATAAAAAAGACGAAGAAAAGAAAGACGTAAATAAGACGGGAAAGTCCAGGAATACGGACGACTTCTCGACCAATGATACGGAACGTGTGACGCCTGTCTCGTTCTCAGAAGTTAATCTCGCTTCAGAGAGCCGTAGAAGATCGGATCGACTACGTTCGAGATCCGCTATTCCAACAGACAGAGGTGACTCTAGCACAACAACTGAGACGCTGGGAGCAATGGAGGTGGAGATTCAGGACAACCGAAAACGCGGACGCTCCACAGACGACGAAGGAGATACTTCTCAGGAGTGGCTGCCTCCCAAAGTGGCTAGTAGCCGCAGAGGGAGATCACGCACTCCAGTTTCGGTTCCCTCAGGCTCCGTATTCACTAAGGCGGCAGCCTACAGACGCGTCAGAGTGGAGGGCGAATATGTTGTGGAGGAGGAAATCGCTGATCTCCTGCAAAGAATTCGGACGCCGGCAGTGGAAGAATTGGCAGCCCAGGCACCGGTGTCTTTGCAGGAGAAGGCGAATGTAGCTGTGGCCATCATTAACAAGGTGGCCACGAAATCTACAAACCTTAAGGGTTCATTTGTTAGGGCCCTTAAGAACTCCTCCTCCACCATTGCAGGGGTTGTTACTACCCTCATTGGGGATGTGGCTCGCCTGCAGGCAGCTAACGACCGCCTGACGGGCCAGGTGGCTGAGCTGAGCACTCAATTTGCTCACTTTCGGGCCCAGACGGATCACCCTGAGCGACAGGGCCTGGTTTCAGAGCGACCTGCCCACAGTCACGATTCTGGTGACGTCTTTGATGCCCATCTGCGTCAAGTACTTGACACAGCGGGGCGTCTGTTGGACGGACGTCTCGCGGGCCTTGAGGCGAGGCTGCCTCCAGCCCCCGTAATTCAGCCGCCACTCGCAGCGGATGGGGCGAAGGTCAACCGATTGAAGACGTCGCCGCCGGCTCCGCTTCCCGTTGCGGGCGGTCGTGTATCGTATGCGGCGGCAACACTTACGTCCGCCCCTGTTGCTCCTGCGAAGACAGCTAAAGCGACAAAAGTGGCGACAAATGCGGCTGTGGCAAAGACGGCTGCTCCCAAGACTGGCCTAAAGGTTACAGCACAGACGAGAGCTGAGTTCCCTCCGCTTCCCACTCCGACACCTATAACTGGCCCCTCTACTTCTGCCCCCTCAAATGATGGGTGGCAGGTAGTCGGGTCGGTCAAGAAGTCCCGAAAGCGGGGTAAGAAGGCTACGCAAAAAGTAGCCTCTTCCCCACAGTCGTCATTGGTGGCAGTGGCCACCCAAAAGAAGCCGCGTAAATTACAGACGCCAAAGACTGCGGCTGTGGTGATCACTGTGTCAGCGGAGGCGGCAAATGGCGGGCTATCCTATGCGGTCGTATTCAAGAAGGCTCGGGATAGTCTCGCCAATCAATTTGGGACTGTAGGTGTCAAGATGCGCCTTGCCCAAACAGGAGCTCGAGTTTTAGAGTTCCCTGGGGCTGCAGGTTTATAGACGGCTGATACCTTTGCCGAAAAGCTGCGGACTATATTTTCAGATACGGATGGTGTAAAGATCGCCAGGCCCACCAAATGTGCGGAATTGCGTATCTCGGGCCTGGACGACTCCGTGACGGTTGAGGATGTCCGCGTTGCGATTCGGGAGAAAACCGGGTGCAGCGTGGACAGCATCAGGGTTGGCACCATCCGTCCCGGTCCAGGAGGCCTTGGTGCGACGTGGATAAGCTGTCCCGTAGCGTCAGCCAAGATTTTGGGCGATGTCGGCAAGATCCTCGTCGGTTTCGTGAACGCCAGAGTCACAGTTCTGGCGGCGAGACCGATGAGGTGCTTCAAATGCCTGGCTGCGGGACACACTCGCATCAAGTGCGATAGTTCTTTCGACTGCAGCGGATTGTGTTTCCGCTGCGGTCGACCGAGGCACAAGGCAGCGGAGTGCTCTGCCGCCCCTCACTGCCCAACGTGTGCGGCGGACAATAGGCCTGCCAATCACCAGATGGGACAGGGGGGCTGCAAGCCTTGCCGCAGTTTTCGGCAAACGTCGGAGGCTAGCCAGTCGGCCCAGGCTGCCTCCGATGTAGTTCGTGCGTCAACCTCGTCGCCTATGGAGGGGGCTGTAGAGATGATTTTTTAATGGATCGGGTCTCCAGCCTCCTTGTCCAGACGAACTTGAACCACTGTGCCGCGGCGCAGGACCTCTTCCTGCAAACCATGGCGCAGTGGTCGATTGGTGTTGCTGTAGCTGCGGAGCCCTATTATGTTCCTCCCCGTCCAAACTGGTTGGGTGACCGGGACGGCTCCGTGGCAGTCGTCGGCTCCATGGCGGCTCATTCCCCGCCCTTGTCGCTAAGAGATAAGGGCTCTGGATATGTTGCTGCTGAGTGGGGGGGGGATTACCATATATGGTATATATTTCTCCCCCAACCGGAGTTTGAGCGACTTCGAGGTTTTCCTCAATAGCTTGGAGACCTCGATGCGGCGACTAGCGTCTGGGCACGTCCTAGTGCTGGGGGACTTCAACGCAAAATCCATTGCGTGGGGTTCCCCCAGGACGGACGCTAGGGGCGAGGCCGTAGAGGAGTGGGCGGCCTCGGTGGGCCTCTGTTTACTAAACAGGGGCTCCACCAACACGTGCGTGCGACAGCAGGGAGGGTCGATAGTGGACCTTTCGTTCGCTACCCCTGCCCTCGCCGCACGAGTAAGGAACTGGCACGTCCTGGAAGAGGTTGAGACGCTCTCGGATCACCTCTACATCCGATTTGAGCTCTCCCGGACCCAGGACCCCAGTAGGGGTCACGCAGCGTGGCGTTCTTCTCGCTTTCCGCGGTGGGCTGTAGCCAAATTAAATAGGGACCTACTAGAGGAGGCGGCCATTATTCACTCTTGGCTGTCTCCGCAGGCCCCGGCCGAGGAGGTTGACATGGGGGCTGGTCGCTTCCACGATGCGGTTACGCAGATCTGCGATGCGGCCATGCCCCGCATACGAGGTTGTCGGCCTCCACGGAAGGAGGTTTACTGGTGGTCCCAGGAGTTGGCGGACCTCCGTGCGGCCTGTACTCGTGCCCGGAGGTCCTACACCCGTAGTCGGCGGCGACACCGCGAAGAAGGCGGGGAGGACCAGCTTCATGAGGAGTACCGAGAGGCGCGGAAAACTCTGAAGCTGGCCATCAGCCGCACCAAAGAAATTAAGCGTAAGGAGATGCTGGAGGGTCTCGATCGTGACCCCTGGGGTCGCCCTTATCGTGCGGCGCGACAAAAGCTCCGCACGTCGGGCCCCCCCCTTACAGAGACTCTCCAGCCCAGCTTCCTGCGGGAAGTGATCGAGGGCCTTTTCCCGCAGCGGGTGGATCACACACCCCCGTCGATGGCTTTCATGGTCGGAGACGACGGGGGTAACGAGGACAATGTTCCACCCGTCAGGGAATCGGAGGTAGGGGCGGTTGTTCTACGGATTCGCTCTAAGAACACCGCCCCCGGGCCGGACGGTATACCTGCCCGAGTGCTGGCCCGAGCCCTCGAACACATGTCGGACCGCCTCAGGGAAGTCCTGGACTCTAGTCTGGCGTCCGGACGCTTCCCTGAGTGCTGGAAAAGCGGGAAGCTGGTCCTTTTAAGGAAGCCGGGACGGCCTGCCGATTCGGTAGCGGCCTATAGGCCCATCGTGTTGCTGGACGAGGCGGGTAAACTTTTTGAGAGGATACTCTCTGCTCGCATCGTCCGGCACCTCTGCGAGGTGGGCCCCGATCTGTCGTACGCCCAATTTGGTTTTCGAGTGGGGCGTTCGACAGTCGATGCTGTGTTGCGCTTGAGGGCCGTTACCGAAGAGGCGGTGAGCTGTGGCGGCGTGTTGTTGGCGGTGTCGTTGGACATTGCCAACGCATTTAATAGTCTGCCATTTAGCTGCATCAGGGAAGCACTCCACTACCACGGGGTGCCAGAGTACCTGAGGCGGCTTGTGGCAGACTATCTTGAGGAGCGTACCGTCATGTACGAGGACCGAGATGGTATTCTGAGGCAGCGGCCCATGTCGTGCGGTGTTCCACAGGGGTCTGTCCTCGGACCACTTCTGTGGAACATGGGATACGACTGGGCCCTTCGAGGTCATCTTCCTCCCGGGCTGGGTGTAATTTGTTACGCTGATGATACGTTAATTACGGCCCGGGGAGCGAACTTTCAAGAGGCGGCGCGCCTGGCTACCACGGGAGTCTCTTTGGTGGTCGGGCGTATTGAGGCGCTGGGTTTACGGGTGGCCCTAAATAAGACGGAGGCCCTTTTATTCCATGGGCCCCGACGTGGTCCGCCACCCGGCGCCTCTATCGTAGTCAATTCGGTCCTCGTACTGGTTCAGGTCCAGATGAAGTATCTGGGCCTGATCCTCGACGGCAGGTGGCTCTTCGACGAGCACTTCCGACAGCTTTCTCCAAAGCTGGTCGGCGCTGCTTCTGCCCTTGGGCGACTTTTGCCGAATTTGGGTGGAGCTAGCGTCGCGACAAGACGGCTATACACGGGGGTTGTCCGGTCAATGGCGCTGTATGGTGCACCGGTGTGGGCGGCGGCTCTGACCGCCCAGAATAGGGCTCGCCTCTGGCGCCCTCAGAGGATATTGGCGGTTAGAGCCATACGCGGTTACCGCACCGTATCGACGGAGGCGGCGTGCGCCTTAGCCGGTACTCCCCCGTGGGATTTGGAGGCGGAAGTGCTCGCCGATGTTTATCGGCGAACGGCAGACTTCCGGGTGGGTAGCGGCATTCGGCCCCCACCCGAAGAGATACGCGAGTGGCGAGAGGCCGCTCGTCGAGCCACGATGGCTCGTTGGTCGTCCCGGCTGGAGGCTCCACGTGCTGGCTTTGCCGC
This sequence comes from Hypercompe scribonia, assembly GCA_949316085.1. Taxonomy (NCBI): domain Eukaryota; kingdom Metazoa; phylum Arthropoda; class Insecta; order Lepidoptera; family Erebidae; genus Hypercompe; species Hypercompe scribonia. The sequence goes on along the minus strand of OX438981.1, from coordinate 6,769,576 downwards.
CGTGGAGGCTCTCCAGCTGGTCATCGCCGAATGGGCGGGGCGGCAGCACGGGACCCTTTCCTTCCGACTGACACAGATTCTTTCCGGGCATGGTTGCTTCGGGAAGTATCTGCACTCGGTCGCCAGGAGGGAATTGAGTCCCGCCTGTCACCACTGCGACTGCAGTGAGGACTCGGCTCAGCACACGCTGGCGGTTTGTTCCGCCTGGGCGGCGCAGCGTGGCGTCCTCACTGCAGTTATTGGAGAAGATCTCTCGCTACCGGCCGTCATACGCTCCATGGTCGGTAGCGACAGTTGTTTTACCGCGGTCGCAACCTTCTGCGAAGACGTAATTTCGCGGAAGGAGGTGGCGGAGAAGGCCCGGGAGGACAACCTCCACTCGGACCCAATTCGCCGCCGGCGAACCGGGCGGCGGAGGCGCGCGTACCAGCGCCTCATGCCGCCTTGAGTGTGGCCGCGGGTGGACGGGACGGGTTTTCCCCTCCATCCGCTACAATGGCCAGCCCCGAAGAGGCGACGTCCGCGTGTGCCGTACGTCGCCTAAAAGGAGAGTTTATCCGTAGATGGTGTCCGCGGTAGCGGGCAGGCGCTAGGAGGGATCTGGATGTCGTAATAACAGCTGTTCCCGGATCCCTCCTATGTCAGGCGCAGAGTGGCACACCGTGTGGTTTTAGTCGGTCCGATTCCGACACACCACCCCGCCGTAAACCCCGGTGGGGTGACGGCCCGAGGGGGTTTCCACACGTTAAAAAAAAAAAAAGAAAAAAAAAAAAAAAGGGTTTGTATTAAGTTTTTCTTCTTGCAGTAATCTTGTCAGTGGTCTTGTGGCAGTATGAATATGGGTGGTAACACTGTATTCTTAATCCGTCACCACACAAAATTTCAATGACTAATTTATTATTGCCTGAAACTGTAATATATTTTATTTAATAATTTAGGTCATTGATATGTCTCAAGGGACAGGCAAAATTATGAAAATGCCATCGGGTCCCTTGGACCTCTAGACCTGTGGAGAGAATTCACGTCTACAGTTTCTTTTTTTTTTTTTTTTTTTTTATTTGACTTTTAGCTGTTGGCCTTAGATGGCCTCTACAACTTTACCCGGATTAATTTACGGTGAGCGCTGAGGGCTCTCAACCGGCCATTTGTTAAGCAACATTGCCCAAGGGCATCCCCTGCGGGGTACGAACCTCGGCTTGGGGTGTTGCTGATACGCTGGGGCGGCCTACTCCCATGTTTTGTGGACGGTTTACGGGGCGCGTGTTCCGCCCCCGCCGACGGGGACGAAAACGCGGACGGTTCGTACTAAGTGTGTTCGCTCTACGTTGAGCGAGTGTAATGTCGTCGTCTAGCTCCCCTAACGCGTGTTTGGGTCGACGTAGTTTTGAGATTTTACTGGGTGTGTAGTTTACGGCCGCAACCACTAGAGGGTTGGGGTGAGTCGGAGCAGAGTCAAAGTAGCTAAGGGAGCACTGTTTTATGAATTGCTTGATGGTCGGCAATCTGAGGTCGATGTGGAGATCGACGTTGCGTACATACCACGGTGCTCCCGTAGCTTTGCGCATGAAATTATTTTGTAGTGTTTGAAGCCTATGGATCCTGTGTGGCCTAACGTGTGCGAATACTACGCTACCGTACGTCATTATAGGACGTATGCATGCCGTGTATATTCTAACTTTGTTTTTTAAATCTAACTTCGAACGCGCGTTAATTAGACAGTGTAGACGTCCTAGCACGAAGGCAGCCCGGCTGCGGACTGCCTTGATGTGGGGGCCGAAGGATAGACGGTCGTCAAGGGTTATGCCTAGGTATTTGGCCTGCCTAGTCCAAGGGATAGACTTGCTGAACATCCTAATCTGAGGGGTCTTCTCCAAAGGATACAAGCTTAGCTGTCTTCTGTGAAACAGCACCGCCTGGCTTTTCTCGGGGTTGACCTCTATCCTCCATTTCCGGAACCAAACGCCCAGTGCGTTGGCTGCGGTCTGGAGTTTTTTGGCTACTGTCGAGGGGTTCACTCCTGAGCAGTAGATAGCCGTGTCGTTTGCGAATAGTGCCGTCTGCACATACCGATGCTTCGGAATGTCGCTAGTATACAGCGTGAAGAGTAGGGGGGAGAGCACGGACCCTTGTGGGACACCGGCTCGTATGGAGTGAGTGGAGGATAGTGACCCTTCTACTCGGTAGCGGAAGCTTCTATTCGACAAGTAGTCTCGTATGATGAGCACGAGTCCGTGTGGCACTCCCATGGTGGATAGCTTAAATAATAAGCCGTTGTGCCACACTTTGTCGAAAGCTTTCGCCACGTCAAAGAAGAGGATTTCTGTGAACAGGTTGCGTTGAAGCCGATCGCTGGTGTATTCAACGATGCGGTGGACTTGGTGGACGTACGAGTGTTCGGTTCGGAAACCGAATTGCTCGTGGGGGACGAGAAGATTAGCATCGGCATACGCTTTCAGCCTATTGTAGATTAGACGCTCGTATAGCTTGCCTAATCCTTTAAGCAGACTGATCGGTCTATAACTGGTCGGTTCGGACTTTGGTTTGCCAGGTTTGGGTATCCCAATAACAACGGCTTCTTTCCATTGTTGTGGAAAGATGTTGTTTTTGAGCGCTGCGTTGAAAATGAAGGTCAGAAGGACCAGTAACCTCTCCGGAAAGAGTTTTATTACCCTGTTTGTGATACCGTCCGAACCGGGCGCCTTGTGAGCGTGTAGGCCCTTGACGATCGTTTCAACTTCTTCGGGGGTGACCGTGTCTAGGTCTTGTTCGTGTGTCCCCGTCGGCGTTGATGTTGAGGCTAGTGTTGATGTAGGAAGTGAGGTTATGCGCTCTACTTCCGAAATATAGTGTATTACGCTGGGCGTGCACTGATTCTCTAGACTCTCGGCCAGGCACTCTGCCTTTTCGATATCGTCGAAGGCCGGTGGAAGGTTAGGTCGGCTTAGAGGAGGCATACAGGTGATCGTGTCTCTCTTAAGCGAGCGGGATAGTTGCCAGAAGGGAAAGTGGGTAGGTTCGAGGTCTTGTAGTGTCCTATCCCACCTGTCTTGACGCATTTGATCAATGCGCGATTTGACCGCTCTTTCTAAGCTTCGTAACCTGATCCTGTTGGCTTCGCATGGATATCTGTCATAGGCTCGTACGGCGCCGTTCTTCCGCCTCAGCAGCTCACGTACGTCATCGGGTAGGTTCCAGCGGCGATCGTTCGTCGCTGGTGCCTCCCGAGTGCATTCGTTAATTAACGATTGCACGTGTGCTGTGAGGGAGTCGATCGCCGTCGCGGTGTCCTCTTTGCTGGTTATGTGGTCGGGTATCCTGTCTAGATGCACGGACGAGGATGCCTCGAGTTTGGTCCCGAGGCGCCTCCAGTCCGTGATTCGTCTAGTGGGGGTACGATGACCTGTGTCGATGGGACCCAGTTTGGGTGCGAACTCCATGACCACAGGTCTGTGGTCAGAAGTTAACTCGTGTAGCACCTCTACTGAACACAAACGTAGGTTTATGTTCTTTAGGAGTGCCACGTCCAGAATGACGGGTCGGTGAGACACGATGTGCGGATAGTGGGTCGGTTCGACACGTCTACGTTGGTCCTCTATCGCCTTTATCATGAAAAGTGTACTGGCGAACTCTTCCAACTGGTTCCCATATTGTCCCTTCATCTACGCGACAGCACGTGCTGGCCTTGGAAGTCCCCGTTTTAGAGTGGTAGACACGCTCTCGAACTAAATGATAAGGCTCCTTCCTGGGCCAATCAATTAAAAGCTGGAATTCACTGCCAGCGTAAGTGTTTCCCTTCCACTAATAGTAGTCTTCAGTGTCGCTATGCTGCATTGTCCGCATTTGCAATAAGGATAGTGATTACCACTTTTGAATTCTACCCATGCTTTCCATCAGGCAGATTAGAGTCATTTTGGCGGGTTAATACCTAAAAAAAAATACGAGTACAATTAATAATATTTTGTGGCTACTAAATAATTATAGGTATTTTAAAAATAACACGCGTCTCTAATTATGTAAATAAACACTATAGCTCTTAACTTCATGACAAACAAACAATGTGCAGTTATGAATTTAATCACTGACGAGCAACGTTGTGACGTCATCGAATTGTCTATGACGAATAACAAATAATAGGTTGTTGTCTACAATTAAATATTTAATCTAACACTGAGTAGTTTTAAACGAGTAATACTTGCATTGTCGTTCACAAAAATACGACATATGAGAATTTCACAAAGATACGGGGAAAACAGCGCAGATGTCCCTACACTTTTCATGAAATAAGAGAAACTAATTCGTTTTCAATTTAATTTAAAACAAAAGGACAGTTTTAGACCTTTCTTCACAAAATACAAGTTACATACCGGGTCCGTAATTTAACTTCGAGAGTCATATATTCGATTAATGAAAAGTCGACTGAACAATTGTTCGATAGAAGTTCGAAAAAATATTGCGATACGACCTTTTATCGCCAAACGGTTCTGTGAATGAACGATTTCTCCAATATTTATTAATTGATAGACTATACACTATATTATTTCATACATAATCGACGAAATCAAACTCTTTTAAGATATCGTTCTTGTAGATTTAAAATCATTAAATTCGATGAAAAAGCAGACGTAAAGTTATTATCATCAATATCAGCAGCCTTTTACAGCCCACTGCTGGACATAGGCATCTCCGTAGCAAGGAGGTTTTGGCCTACTATACCACACTGGCCAGACGGGTTGAAATAGCGTTAGTTTCAAGTTTTCCTTCTCTTTGTAATGATGTTATCTTGCATACTTTGTTCCCTTAGTCGCCTTTTACGACACCCACGGGATGAATAGGGGTGGTAACACTATGTACTCTTAATACGTCACCACACGGGAAAGTTATTATACAATATAATAATTAAAAATCAGTTGAAAGAGCAATCCATTGAATAATAATAATTAAAATGAATCGTTTAGTCGAAGAATCATTAGGCGGTAAAAGATTTTTTTGCAGTAAATTCCTTTTGAGCAATCCTTCAGTCGACTTTTCATTAATCGAACATATGACGGACTCTTAATTTATTTACATTCTTAAAATATACAGCATATTTTAAGAATGTTTTTTTGTTCGGAAATATGTTACTTTTTTTACAATCTGCGCCAATAAATACAACAACCGATTTCTTAGGTACAAGAATTTGTGAAAAATATCCACTTCCCGTGTGTAATTGTCCATAAAAATATTTAATAAATTCTCAGATTCCATCACAAATTAAATAAGTAAGATAAAAGTTTCTAAATGAAATGAAACAACTACTTATAAATAAATAGGGTTTATTTTGATAATTGATTCACACGATTGGGTAGATGACTGTATCGTAAATAAATACCAATGTCCACTTTATTAAAACTAATATCGCGAAACATCTCGGAAAATACAATTAACATAGCTTTTTATTATTATTATGAATTTTAATCAAATATACAGTGAAATATATCGCTCAATTGAGTAGTGTAAAACAGTGACGTCACAATTTTGTATTTAGTACATTTTTCATATAAAATTGTCGTTTTGACAGATGATAAAAAGTAACTAATTTGACTAAGGTGTGATTTAGCCTATTAATGAATATACAAATGATAAACAAATATTACATATGCCAAATTGTTATCATTGTATTTAAAATTGTTACTTTATTATAAAAGTCTGAAGAGTTACAATGATATTTCGTGAATATTATCGATGTTAGATTTGTAAGAATATAATTTTTATTTTGACTATTCAGTATGGGAATACCAACAATTAGTAACATTACGTGATTTGTAATTTGCTATGGCCTACAGTGGCCGCGATTATTCCTAGCTTTTAAGCATACCACGTTTATCATGTGTTTAAAACTTTGTGGAATGCAAATAAACGATATGAATATGGAAAATTAAGGTGGCTTCTTCAGGTGCACAAATCGCTTTAAGTCGAAAGCTTTCGCCACGTCAAAGAAGAGGATCCCTGTGAACAGGTTGCGTTGAAGGCGATCGCTGGTGTACTCAACGATGCGGTGGACTTGGTGGACGCACGAGTGATCGGTTCGGAAACCGAATTGCTCGTGAGGGAGGAGATGATTAGCGTCGGCATATGCTTTCAGCCTATTATAAACTAAGCGCTCATATATCTTGCCTAATCCTTTAAGCAGACTTATCGGTCTATAACTAGTCGGTTCGGACTTTGGTTTGCCGGGTTTGGGTATCCCAATAACCACGGCTTCTTTCCATTGTTGTGGAAAGATATTGTTAGCGAGCGCTGCGTTGAAGATAAAGGTCAGAAGGACCACTAGCCTGTCTGGAAAGAGTTTTATAACTCTATTTGTGATACCGTCCGAACCGGGGGCCTTGCGAGCGTGTAGGCCCTTGACGATCGTCTTAACTTCTTCAGGGGTGACTGCTATTAGGTCTTGCTCGTTTGTCCCCGTCGTTGTTGTTGTTATTATTGTTGTTGAAGTCGGAAGTGAAGCTATGCGCTCTACTTCCGAATCAACTTGAGCTACCTCGTCTATATTGTGGTGTATAGCGCTGGGCGTGCACTGAAGCTCCAGACTGTCTGCCAGGCACTCTGACTTTTCGATATCGTCGAAGGCCGGTGGAAGGTTAGGTCGGCTTAGAGGAGGCATACAGGTGATAGTGTCTCTCTTTAGCGAGCGGGATAGCTGCCAGAAGGCATGGTGGGTAGGTTCGAGGTCTTGTAGTGTCCTGTCCCACCTGTCTTGGCGCATTTGGTCGATGCGCGACTTGACCGCTCTTTCTAGGCTTCGTAACCTGATCCTGTTGTCTTCGCATGGATATCTGTCATAGGCTCGTACGGCGGCGTTCTTCTGCCTCAGCAGTTCACGTACGTCATCGGGTAGGTTCCAGCGGCGATCGTTCGTCGCCGGTGCCTCCCGAGTGCATTCGTTAATTAACGATTGCACGTGTGCTGTGAGGGAGTCAATCGCCGTCGCGGTGTCCTCTTGGCTGGATATGTGGTCGGGTATCCTGTCTAGGTGCACGGACGAGGATTCCTCGAGTTTTGCCTCGAGGCGCCTCCAGTCCGTGATACGCCTAGTGGGGGTACGATGACCTGCGTCTATTGGACCCAGTCTGGGTGCGAACTCCATGACCACAGATCTGTGGTCAGAGGTTAATTCGTGTAGCACTTCTATTGAACACAAACGTAGGTTTATGTTCTTTAGGAGTGCCACGTCCAGAATGTCGAGTCTGTGTGCCACGTTGGTCGGGTAGTGGGTTGGTTCGAGCGGGGTGATAATGTCGAACGCTAGTTTCATCGAAAGCGATTCCAGGGCTCTGCCTCTGCTGTTGGTGACGTGACATCCCCAGAGGGTATTTTTAGCGTTGAGGTCGCCGCTGATTATCACAGCGTTGCTCAGTTCCAGCAGTGCTTGGAGGTCGCTCTCGAGTATTTGCCGGTTGGGTAAGAGATAGGCTGAGACCAGGGTGATTGGCTGGTGTCTAGTCATGCCTATTCGGCAGACCGAAGCCTCAATGCTCGTCAGCGCAGGCGGATCCATAGGTACGCAGTGAAGGGACCTTTTGTAATAGATGAGAGTGCCCCCTAGCGCAGAGTCACGCCTATCGTTGCGGACCATACAATAGTTCGCAACGTTAGGGTTTCTCTGCGAGGGTTTCAGAAAGGTCTCTTGTGCGAATAGTATGTCGATTTGGTGTGCCCTAAGGAATTCGCCAACTTCATCTCGTTGCCTACTGATGCCGTTGGCGTTGTAATACCCTAGCTTGAGTGATCTTGGTTTGACTCTGCTTGTCGGTGTCCTATCCATGTTATGGGTTACACTTGAACGCGCCTAACTTCTCGAGTACGCTCGAGTATCTGATACTGACGTTGAGGAGGGCAAACGGATCGCCCTCGTTTTGGCGAATTAGGTTAGCGAGTTGGCGTAGCTCGCTAAAGTTTATCGCACTCGCGAACCTTGCTACGAGGGATAGGTCCGGGTCGATAGTTTGGGTTAGCTGGGCTGGAGGGCTCCTATAGTCGACGAGCGGCTTGGGCCCTCCCTAGAGAGGTTTTGTGGGCATGGGCACGCCGGAGGCTGCCTTTGCGGGTACTGGGGCAGGTATGGGGGCCTGCATCGTCTTCCGCACGGGCAGAGGTGGGAAGGTCTCCCCCGTCTTCCTGGGAGTGGCCCATGCGTTTGTTTTTGGCGGAGGAGCAGGAGCAAAGCTCCCCGCAGTCCCTGCAGTAGCAGGGGCGACTGGGCGGGGACGCTGAGGTCCTTTTGCCTTGGAGGGTTTAGGCGCCTTCGGGCAACCTCTGTAGTTGGCGGAGTGGCCTTCTTCGCCACACAGCACGCACGCGACTGGCTCAGTGCAGTTGGCCCTATCTTTGGGTCTTTTGCACGCCTCCGTCGCGTGGTCTTCCAGGCACTTGACACACCTGGGGCGGGCGAAACAATTTCGCGCCGAGTGCCCGTAGAGCTGGCAGCGGTGGCATTGTGAGATGCCACTTCTCCGGTGAGGTGGCTCTATGGTTATACCCGACAGCCCGCAGACGGATGACATCTTGAAGATGTCTTTACCCGCGGGACTGTCGTCTAGCGAGACCATCACCATATCAAAAATGGTGTTGGTGCGGCCTCTGACCACCCGGTGTACCTCGTGCACCGGGTAGTTTTTGGCTAGGGATGCCTTGATCTCCTCGGGGGAGATTTCCCTGGGCACGTTGCGTATCACAACGCGGAGCTTCTTCTCTTCCGGGAGAGTGTATGTATGGAAAGATATGTTCCTTTCCCGGAGGAGTTTTGATAGCGCCCTGTGGTCGCTTGAGGTGGCCAGGGCGATTTTAATGCCCTGCTGGGTGCTGCAAGCGGAGTGATATATGATTCGGCGCTCGTTGCACCACGTGGAGATAGCCGTCCATTTTGATTTTTCCTGGACGTATATTGGTGGGGGCGAAGGGGCCTTTTTAGGGGCCGCCGATGCGTCGATGGTAGTAGGCGAGGCCCTCCCTGAGGGGGAGGGGGTGCGCTTAGGCCTTGAAGCGGCCTGGGCGGGAGCGGGGACGGGGGCGGGGGCTGCCGAGGTCTGCTTACCCTCGGTCAGCTTGGGGGCCTTGTTTGGGCCTCCTTTGGCCTTACGGCTGCGTTTCCGTGAGGAAACTACGGTGTAATCCTCTTCGTCCTCTCTTGAAGAGGACTCTTCCTCGCTGTTCTCGGAGGAGGAGGAGGAGAAGGAGGACTCTGTCTGTCCCTTTTCTTCGCGTTCGCGTTCTTCACCCGAACTCGCAGCGGGCTCTGGAGACGCTTCTGTCTCCATCTTTTCTTGCGCCTTCTGCGCGACGATGTTCGCGTATCTCTTCTGGAGGACCGCGAAGACGACTGGGTCGTCGAGGAGGTCCTTGATCGTTATGCCCTTCAGGGCCATGTCGGCGGTTTGGGTGCTGTGCGTATCGCGTACCATGCGACGGCAACAACAACAACACCACCACTAACAACAGTCCTAGTCCCCGGGTGGGACAACCCGGGGGTGTGTGCGTGCTTGGCCTCCCAGCCGGGGTAAGGCCGGGAGGGTGTACTTAAAACTAGGCGTGCCCTAAGAGTGTATCCCTTCGCCGATCTCAATGTGCGTCGGGTTCCTAGCAGCCCAGGTGCCGGGGTGGTATGGGCCTGTGCAGGCCGGCACACCCAATCTAACACCTGAGAATGGGATGTAGGGGTAAGGGTGGGGTGGGAGGGTGATGACTAGGCTCGACTAGGAGTCCCCCCAAGGCCGAGTTGTCTAGCCCCAGCCGACTTCGCCTAACCCAGAAGGGGCTAGGCAGGCGGGTCGAGTCACCGCCCACTCGGTTTCGTTGCCACCGTTAGGTTTCCACCGAGGACCAAATATGGTTTTTCCCTGAAGGGGCCTATAGACTTAAATTAAAGACGAAAAATTGGAAGTATTTATATACATATGTTAGGAAATAAAGGCCGTTAACAAGGGGAAGCAGTAAAAGAAAAGGGATGTTACGTAACTGGATGGTTTGGGTTGCATATCTGTATTCCAATTCCAATTGGCTATTGCGTAAAAGTCCAAACCTTTTAAAGTTAATTTGCCTTCATCAATGAATTTTAATTAAACCGCTAAAAGAATAGAGGCCAATATAAGAAGAACTATTCATGCATTCATATACGAGTATTTGCACTGAGCTAGAGTGAAACCAGCTATTCTAGACACCTGTGGTACGTCATTATTAAACAAATCGTTATTAAGTTAACAGCTGCAATATAGTATTTTAATTTATCCAAAAAATCTTTAACAAATTGTACTTAATATTATTTTCCATTTCGGTTAAGGGTACGGGTAAAGGCAAACCCCAACTGCTAAATTAGTTATTCATGTGAAAATAAATTATAGCAGATCCCTAGCCAAGTTAACATTCTACAAACGTGAACACTATTAGAAAACTAAAAAATGTATCGCAATGACGTCTCTCAACGCTAAGTCACGTGGTCAAAACAAAATGGAGAATGGAGGCATCAGCGGTTGTAGAAAGAGAATCGACACAAAATACTTGCATCTTGGCTAATGAAACAAATTTAATAACAGAACTATTGGTTTTTAAACACATTATTCCCAACAAAAACATTAGCGTTACAAATAAATACGTAGGCATTATAAAAAAGGTTTGTTGTTGCCTAATAAGTAGACGAATCACGTTTCATTGAGTAGTGGATTGCTTCGTTTGTTGACAATTACAGCGGTTGTGACGACAGCCCAGTCACACAGGAAAATAGTTTGTAGATACAGTCAACTCGGAGACAATAAAATACTTACCTATTTTGTTGTGTTGTAATTTATTTATCTGTATTATTATGTTAATAGTATAGGAGGATAATTTATAGGATTTGTAAGTAGATACTTTAGTTCCGTCTTTTATTGCCCAACAATATTCCTATCATTCTAGTTCTAACGTCTTTATAATGAACTAAGTGAAATTTCGTCTGCACCTCTTATTCGACGTTATATAGCGTTAACAAATTTGTCTACTGTCTCTGTAAAATGGTTATCACAATAACCCTTATATAGTAAACAAGGTTGACTCACTATTCAATCTTAAAAAATAGACGTATGCATCACAAACTTTTTTTTTGAACTTTTAAAGGTGATCAACGCGCAAAAGGAACAATTTTCAGTCGTTTTTGCAATATTTTTAATTGATACTTCGCTCCTAATAGTCATAGCGTGAAGATATATAGTCTTAGGCGTTTCTCAATAAGTAGACTATCTAACACAGAGAGAAATTTGTATTAGATTTATAATTTTTGAAATTAGCGCGTCCAACCAATGAAACAATAACACTTCAGCTGTATAATAATATACATATATGTATAGTAGGTACAGAATCGATAATTGAAAACTAACTATGGTGGTTTTAAATTGGCTTGGAATGACAGATAAAGAAACAAGAAGGTCAGGTGATCGTAATTGAGTCACCGTCGCCCATGAACACCTGCAATTCAAGAGACACTTTTCATGCAAAAGGAGGGAGATTGGGTTTTAGTAACGGCATTAGCTCGGTGAAAGATACTTTAAGATTGCTTGTGCTTCATACTAAATTCTACACAATTAATAAATGTAATATAGTAATTTTTTATTTAAAAAATGTAAACAAAGTAAACACAAAAGATCTAACCTTTACCCGGCATCAAAAGAAATCTCAGTGAGTCTGTGTATGAACTTAAATATACTCGTAGTACAGAATTAAGACTTTTTGAAATAGATTAGATAAAACCTTTTTCTTAAACTTATTGTTTCTGATGTTGTATACAGTAATGTTGATCAAAAGTTTTTTTTTAATTACATATTTACGGCATTACATTCAACATTAATAGATTTTTTTAAAAAATAAGCGTTTCTCTTTGGTTGTTTATTTTTGAAAAATTTAAAAGTATTGTTTTTAAGATTGAAATTGAAATTTTTCGAAAATCTACGCATTAGAAAATACTTAAGTAAGGATATTATGAAGTAAACTCTAGGTAAAACGACAAAAATCTCCGAGACTAAACCCAACAAGGATGAACCATAATTATGTCCATAATTCATTTCTGTTAGAAATTCGAAATTCGCACTGACGACCATTACTTATGATCACATACATTATTTATATTCTAGAATCCTCGGTGCGAAGTCAAACTCGCTTGTGGTTTTTAACACGAAAACACGCATGCTCTACTTTAGTTCACCATGTTGAAACATTAGTTAAATGATTATTGAGATTCTGAATTAATAAAAATATACAAATAATGAAAACAAAGGAAATTAATTTGTAAATTTTATATTACTACAGACATTACTTACTAGCAAACGTTGCTCATGAAGCGTGAAGAAAATTCTCTCTATCTCTTATAAAGCAAATATAGTTGGTGGAAGAATAATAAAATTTGAATTACTTTATATTTTAATGTTTAAGTTTTGATTAGATTAGCTTACATCTATGTCTGGCCTTGTCTTGAGTTGCTTGTGTCTATGGACGGCGGTAGTTAATTACTAACCTATGAAACGTCTCGTTTGCAATATCCAACCATAAAAAAAAGATTAAAAAAAAGAGGTTTAAAGTAGATCTTCGGCAAGACAACCGGTCATTCTAAATATAAACCTGATATTCAGTCAAAAGAATTTTTCAGCAACTTTATAAATAAAGACGAGGTAACATATCAATTTGGTTTGAAATTATATGAATGGAGTGCATTGAACTTTCTGAAGGCTAATGTTCTGAGAGCCTTGTGTGAATTTATTTCACATCGCAATGGTCTTAGGATGGGTAGATGAAGTTATAGTAACAAATGAGGATAAAAGAAATTAACATATTCACTCAGAAATATTGGTGGAACCATAGTCAAACGCTTATTGTTTTAATCGATTAAATGATCATTTGAGATAATTTTTAATTGCCGAATAAATAAGAGAAACTGAAATTCAATTATTGTGACTTAAAAATCGGTAAATCGTGAGTAAAAAGGAGTTGGCCACGCTAAACGAACCAAAATTTCATAAATATTCATACGCGCCGTATCGATTAATGAATCGAGGAGTGCATTGTGGCACTTCATTGCAATTGATGTATGTCCCGTCATTTTATTTTATTAACTACATTAGACATCGTTTTTGGATTGATTTATATTTAATCAATCCAAAAATATATGCTTACAATTTTATTAAAAGAGTTTAGGCCACCGATTTTAAATTTGGAACTGGTGTACATTTAATCTATCTACATACATTTTAATTGTCATTAAATAAACGTAATTTGTTCGAACAATACATCTGTGTATGTATTGTTTTCGAAACATTCTTATGCTTGTAATCCAAATACATATATTATAAATTATTATAACATCTGCAGTAAATGTCACAAGCATGTCATCACGAGCTAAATTTTTGGTAGACTTCAACTTGAAGCATCTATTTTATAACGATTTCAAATGGAAAGTTATTTAAAAGTTTAAAAACTTGCTCCTTTCCTTGACAACAGAATGAATGATGTAGTTAATGATGCAAAAAATATGTCGATATATCATCCACATATATTGGAACCTAAATAGTTTCAGAGAAATTTTCTCCCGCGAACAATCCCGTTATGGAATGAGCTCCCTGTCGAGGCTTTTCCTGGGAACTACAGTATGGGGCTCTTCAAGAAGGGAGTAAATAGGTTTTTGAAGGGTCGGCAACGCGCACGTGATGCCCCTGGTGCCGCAGGCGTCCATAGGCTGCAGTAACTGCTTACCATCAGGCGGGCCGTATGCTTGTTTGCCGCCGTCGAGGTATAAAAAAATAATATTTTGAGTTCATTAAAGTGTAGTTGTGTGTAATGGAATTAACCAACCGTCATATTGGGTGACCACTCGAACAGGACTCAATTTTTTTATATCTATACCAACTTCAAACAATTGTTGTTCGATCTTTAAATATAAAAATACACGAACCTATAAAAATAAAACAAACAATTGGACATAGATTATCGTATGTATAATATAGAATAACTAATATCACATTAAATATTTCGCATAACATTGGTAAAGCAGCGATAAATTTTAAAGACCTTTAAATATTTTATTCATAGCAGTACCTCCATCTTATATTTATAAATAAAATATATTTCGGTTTGCGTTATTCTAAAACCAAATCGAATTCGAAATTGGTGCGTTCGATAGCAAGCCATTTTGACATGTAGGAAGCGCACTCGCGACCTCAGTGACGTCACGCCACGACGGAGGCCGCGCGCCGCTCTCTCCGAGCGCGTCGGTGGTCTTACTACCGCGCGTAACCGCCCGAACTACCTTCGTTATTTTATTACGTGTTTGTTTATTGTTGTGTTTGATCCTCTCCAAACTTCTATTTTTTGCTTTTAAAGATTATCACGCATTGTAATTAAGAAACTCAATCATTACGATGTGCAATAGGAAAACATTCTTTACAAAATAGCCACCATCTACACTGAACAGTAATTGTTACTAGAAATACTTACTTAACGTACATAAACAATCTATATTAATTGAAAATTTTTACTACTAATGTAGGTCACTATTACTATAACAAGTAGGTAGTATATATAACAACGACATACATTTTTTTTAAGGTTACAACACGACCTCTATATTGTCCTTGAATATTAAAAACTTATTTGTCGCGGAGCATACAAGATCTAGGTCATAAGCACAACGCAGGTGCGGGTTGATGTTCGAATAATTCAGTACACATCGCTCTGTATGGCCGTTAACAAGAGATCCTGTTATGATTATTTTGATATTAATGACTGCATCATGTGATATTTGTGTGCTACTATGTAAGCAGACTAACACTATACTAACGCTTAGAAATATAATCAATAAATAGACTGCATTGATGGCGTAGTGGTTTAAGCGATCAACTTGTCGCTTTCTACTACGTTGAGTGTTGTGGGTTCAAACCTCACATGGGTCTGAGCCTAGGTGTTCTTTGTGTCCGTTTCATGTAAGTTTATAAAGTCACCCGCCACACAAAAATATTATTAGTGCGGGTGTTGTCTTTAAAAATAATAATGTTATGAGTTATTAATAACTTTGCCGTAATAGTTCCTATAGTCGTAGTATCGGCAAAATGAAGTCACTATCTACTTGCGCCTACCTGCTATTGTTCTTAAGATAGACTGTTTCTTAAGGTTTAAAAACACCATAAGACCCTTTCTACCCGGTCTATTTCAAGACACTGTACCTAAAAAATAATAATAACGGTATTGTATTATATAATGTAATGAAATATTTAACTAGTTTTAGTAAGCTGAATGGAACAAGAATTTCCCGCCCTTTTTACTTTAAAATAGAGTTTTTAATACATCTTATGCACATAAACAAAGAGATGTCATAGTTTTAAATGACCTCAACGGCAAAAGATTTTTCTCCGGCCTTCATCGTATGACACATGTTCACTATAAACGAGGAGTTACATTATGTTTGTGTTTAATAATTATATTACGCTTTGCACAAGTGGAAGTCATTTTATAGCACGTGTCAAGATTTTATTTGCGTATATCGACGAGTTTAATTAATAAAGATTTATTGATAGACTACATTAATGTATTGCAAAGGCGAGTCGTATAATTATGTCGTGTTAGAGTATTTCTTGCGGCTAATTTTTTTGCTAACTTAAAGGAGACCTATCAATTGATTATCTGTCAAATTCTATGATTTCAGTATTATTCTACAAGTAATGTAATCATGAACAGTCTTTAATGGTCCACTGCTGGACATATTAGTAGAGTAAATTGTCGATTTAAGAAGAATTAAACGTAAAAACCTGCTTTTATTTGCATGCAAAACGCCATATTTGTTTTAATAAAGTTTGCACAGCTGTATGAATGAATCGAGTAGGTTCGCACACTTTATAATACATGAAACTGGATGACGGCTTTGGTCTGAGTACACGAGGATAATTTTCTAATTAATTTGTGTTGAAATGAATGTATTGTAAAGAGACGCGACGCGGCGACAAAAGCGTGAACGGAATTAATATGAACCGAAAGCGTCGACCAATTACCAAGCTACCAAATACGCAATTGAGTTTTTTTTTGTATAGAACGGCTTCTGTTAGATTCTAAGTGAAAATTGTGTTGTTTAAATGGTTGTATGGTTTTTGAGAGCAATAGCTTTTTGAGAAAAATATTTCTCGATTTGACGTGTTGTGTGCATACATAATTATGTCCTTTTTTCCTGGCAATTGTTCTTTGTGGAAAGTGAACAACGAGAAGACGGAGCACTTGATAGTAAGACACCCACAACTCAACACATATGTGGCTTGCTGCCTTTTCATGCCACTCACCTTCAGAATTGGGGTGAGATAGGAGGCCGTCCAATAATGTAACTCACTAGGTACAAAACAAGGAAAAAATTGCTTGACAGCGGGTTTTCTCTGAGGTAGTACTATCAGTCCAAACCAGCTCATTTCTATTAAAGCAAGGCTCTAACGATTATCATGACTCTCCAACGATTTGCCAGTCCTTTTTCCAATTTTACTAAAATCGGTGCAATTTATGACACTTCTAAAGATTTTTAGTGGAGTGTGATAAAATTAAAATATACATTTTCCAATCAAACTTCATACACTATCCGTCATACGATTATTACGAAATTGTGTATCTGGAATACAATATGGAGTATAGAGGATCTTTAAACCATCTTCAAAAGTGCCCCACGGATGGTAAATTGTTTAGATTAGCGAAACTAAAAACAAAAGCTCATACCTAAATAGAAGTTTTCATTTATAACATGTTCGTACAGTTGTCATAGACTAAATAGATATAAAGAAAGACTATTTTGTATTGTTGCTATACGTATTAATGACAAAAATAACATTAGCTGCCAGTGTCGTAGACGGTATGTTATCGCCCACAATGCGCAGGACGACCTTGTCTACGTTTATCAGTAAAGTCAATTACAGAATGCAACTGTTCTCTACAAATGGAACACTGCTTATAATATCGTTCCAATTATGAATAATCTGTTTGAAATTTAAATATAAAAAGTTTTTTATCAAATTTAAGGACTTTTTGCAAAAAATTACTAAAAGGATGCGTTGCCATTAAAGAATTTGATCCCAGTTACTTTTAATAATCCCGGGATTTGGGGACAATTTAAGGTGAAACCCGGGATAAGCCCAAGAGTGTGTTCCGAGATTTATAGTTTTTAGGAAGTAATAAATTTGAATTCAAGATTCTCAACGTAACTATGAATAGCTATCCTTATAGTCATCCTTTGATTTTAACTTCGAACCTTGATTGAATGTGTCTTGTCATGTGATCTTATCTTCAATATACAAAAAAAAAATTATAATAAATACATGACTTAAAAAGAAGCTCAAAGACTCGGTTGTTATATTGTTGAAGTGAAACTTCTTTATCGAGGTTGGAAAAAAATTTAGTGTAACATTTTTTCGTTACGCGTCACATTTATTCGTTACGCGCCATCTTTTTCTTATCCCTACCACGCGTGATTCGAAGTATACTTTCTCCAGCGGAGTAGGGATTGGTAAATGTCTCCAATGTATTTTGCGGCCCGTTTTGAGTAGTTACATTTTTGAAATCCAGGTGGCGATTGCATCAACTTCGGACGGGTTTAAATTATTTTTTTGAAAAATAACGTCATAAAGAAGTTTCACTTCTTACGAGTGTAAGCTAGTACACGCACACATTTTTATTTAACGTCATTAGTAGAGGCAAACAAACATTTGTGTAAATAAAAACTATACATTGTACCCGGTACTTAACAAATTCTACGTACAGGCAATGAAAGATGAAATTATTTTTTTCGTGTTTAATTACAACTAAATAAATATTATCACATCTACATTATCATAAAACAAGTAATAATTAAATACAAGCTATATTTTATTAGATCGTAGAAATGTCCAATACAATGTGATGTATCAGAACATTGATACAGCGTTATACGATATATCGAATTCCTACAAAAATATCGCATTAACGTATCGTATGAAATATTATCGAACACAATATTTTGTTCATTCAAATTTATTTGCATCATATTAATAGAATGATAAACAGTATTATTGGACACGTTGTTATTAATAATAAGAAATACTCTGAACAAAATTGTTTGTAGATTAAGAACAGCTGGTTCTTGTTGAAATTATTCGATAGATTTCGATTATTTCAGGTATTTAGGTCTTCCAGTGCCGTCATGTATAAGATTAGTAAGTTTACTTTTTGCGTTCTTGCGTTTAATTTCAATTCGTGGCTACTAAATTTTGTAAACTATTACCAAATCAAAAATATATCTAAGTGCAAATTAATATACTAGTAGAATAATTCTATATAAAGTAAAGAAAATAGATTGGTATGTGGGTCTAATGGTGAGTTCTTAGACTGAGTTCGTGGTATACCCAGAGGTTTAGAAGTACAATTCTACTCCAAATATAAACGATGCGAAAAACACTATCAATTGTTCGGTTATTGGTTGTGATTTGATGTGACATTATGTATGTATGTAGAAACATAAACATATGCAGTCTGGTTACCTGTGTGCACTGAGTTACAGGGTATGTCTCGTTTAGAATCGCCCAGTTTGTAGTCGTGTGTCAACTATGTCATGTTATTAATTCTTAGTCTATAAATAATGTGAAAAACGGTTGTCTCATAACATGAGATCATGTGTTGTTTGTTGATTGAATAAGCTATTAATGAATTTATGAGTAAATTACAACCAATCGATTGCCGACTGACAAATTGTTCATTGAACAGTTGGTCGTACTTCAGGTACTTATTTGTTAATAGACTTGTAAAAAAGAAAGTTATCACTATCAGAAGTAGAACTCTCTGTCTACATATACACGACTGCATGGATGATGTAGTGGCTTAAGCGGTCACCTCGTCATTTTCCAATGCGTTGAGTGTCATAGGTTCAAAACTCGCATAGGATTACACTTTGTGTGATCCACAAATGTTGTATTGAGTCTGGATGATCTTTGTGTCCGTTTCTTGCGTGTTTGTAAAGTATCCACGGCATAGGAATATTCCTAGTGCGGAAATACTGATTAATACTTCTTTTTTAACCTTAAACTTTATTTTATTGCCATTGGTAAACATAATTTAACAACAATTAATACGTATAAAGAAACATATCTGGTATATTTTGTATACAAGTTATTCTTACTTGAGTTTATTTTGTCACAGGATCAGAAATGATACTAAGCAAATACACAAGATTGTTTCAAGTTAATGTGATTTTTTTAAGATTCCGTTCTTGAAGAGGAAAAATGTTTTTTTTTCAGGTTACACATTTTTATTTCACGGTTAGAAAATTAAGAATGCATATTTGTAGAGCTGCAAGATAAGTTTTGGCCAGAAAATCAGCAATAACAAAAAAAATAGTCATACAATGGACCAGCAAATATTTGTAACAGTTTTGAGTTAAACTGTTTTCTCTGTATTTGAGTGTTTCATTAATCAATCTACATCTTTCATGGTACATACTCTGCTTAGATTGAAGCTAGATGGCGTTGTGTGAAGATGGCCGAAATATTTATTTACACTTATCTTACTTACAGACTTGCATTTATCCGGCTATTTATTACATCTGCTATACCTTATTTAAGTGCAACAATGTTATAATAATCAGATCATTAGAAACCAAATGCATTTAGTACTTTACATAGTGTAATATTAAATTTACAAAGTAAATGCTTTGGTCACGACAAGCATTCCTTTTAACGGCTGTTAATATTCCTAAGATCAACTCCTCGACAATCTCCATTACAGCATCCTATTAACCAACCATAAAGGTTTTATGAGCGGTATTTCTACATATATATTAATAGACAATTTATTGTACTTTATCACTTTTACGCGCATACACGTGATCGCAACCGAAGTTTCTATATCTACTGTCGTATTTGCGTGAATGTGAATATTGCTCACATACTTACGTGAAACTATTATGCAAGGTTTTATGGTTTAAGGGGCAAGTGAGTAAATGGTTTATCTGACGATAAGTAACTAATGATGTCTATGGTCACCTGTTTCTTTAGAGATACAAAAATGCTACTGCTCTCGAATATTTCCTCTTCAAGTTTTAGGGGAAGAAGCCGTTAAATCAATAGAACTAAATCAAATCTACTAACTGTATATAAAAGGAGATACGTTATTTACATCAAAAAATCAATTTTAAACTTTTGTCAGTTGTTCTGTTTAATCTGTAATGGCTGGACCTATTTTGACAGGACTTTCAGTGGTAGAAAACTGATGTTACACCAAGTAACTTAGGCTACTTTAATTTTAGAAAAAGATAGGATTACGGGAAAACAAAATTAAATCCAATAAAATAGGGAACAATATCTGTGGGTGCAGCTAGTTACATATAAAAAGTAATAATAAGATTTTGTCTTATCTTTATTTGTAAATTAATAAACAAAATGAACCATATCATTTGTAGTCTTATTATTCAGTGGTAGGTGATAATATAGAAATATAAAATAAAATTAAAAAAAAACATCTCGCGTTGCCCAGGCTTTTTGTTACACATTGCCGTCCCCTTTCATGAATTGACTTATAAAAATTACACTACAGCGAGGAGATATTATTTAAAAAATACAACTATTTGGAATAGCTATATTCTTCAAGAGTTCGGCTTGTTCAGAAATAATTTAAACACCCGTAACTATCTTACGGGTGCCTAAATGTTTTTAGGACTTTATGCCACTCGTAACACAGTTCTGAGTCACAAAAGGTAAACACAACGTATTATCCGTTACATTGCGTTTCGTTTTTGTTTTGTGTAGGCAGTTCGTATATCGTTTTGCGATTTTATATTTACGTAAGAATTTGTAATTGGTTTCAAGGCAAAATCTGTAAGAGATGTGTTATTACAGTGTAAATAGTGGGCGGTAGCGAATATCGTCAAGGCATAAACAATGGCCTAAATTGGAAACGGTATAATAAGTTAGACGTAAAGTGAGTGGGGAGAATGTGTACGGACGGAACTAGCAACATTGTAGTGAGTACCGTTTATAATATAATGGCAACACTACCTCAGGGGCCTTCCATAAGTTACATCACACGAATTTCTTGGTTTTTGACCGCCACCCGTTCCTTTTCACAGTTGATCATATTTTGTGACGTCACATATTGCAGTTCGATTAGATTTAGTGTCAAAATTATGTTCGTCCTACTAGCCCTTTCGGGTGTGGCGTAATTTACGAATGGTCCCTTACCTAGTTACTAAAACTAAAGTTCGATAGGTTTCGTGTTTTCTATGTACTTGAGTGTTCCATTAATCAATCTACATCTTTCATAGTACGAACTCTGCTTAGTTTGAAGCTAGATGGCGTTGTGTGAAAATGGGCGAAATACTTATTTACACTTATCTTGCTCAGACTTATGGAAAAAAACAGTAAACCAGCACATCTTCGGATATTAAATTTTCACTGTAGTACTATAGCCACATACCAGAATTCACTTCGAACAAAACACTCAATTCAGTATAATTGCCGGAGGGCAGTTTTTATATTAGAAATAGCCCTCTGTATGTTTCTCATACAAACAACAGCTTACACGATTTCTAACTCTCAAATTAACAGTAAAAAATTCAAATTGACTCTTTAATAAAAAGTAAAACTGTTTGATACCGATCGCTGTGCATATCGGTAGGAACATCGTTCGCTTAATAGTTTAAGTATAAATACATTAATCTTTTCGGTGATGATTTCTTTTTGATTTCATTATGTGATAGCATAAAGTATATACTAAAAAAGAATATCAATTATGTGATATTACCCTTCGAGGAGGTCACATTGTTAAGAGCGGAGTAGTGACTATGAACACTAATGAAACTGCTAAGAACAAAAATGTATAATGTGTACAATCACATATACGTCAAACAAAATCAATGAAGTTTTCAAAAACAACTTTAATACTTACATCTCATCAAACGTGAAATCAAATAGCACACGCTTCCTGTTACACGATTCCGTCCCTCTAAGACAGTCCCAGCTGCAGATTGTAGAAAAAATAACTAAGATGAAATTAGCACTATTTGTATGAAGGCGAAAGTTTTTGAGTGTGCATGTCTGTTATTTCTTCGAACTCAAATACTTAGACCTATTTTAATAAAATTTGGTTACTGTACGGTAAGTTACGAATTAGCTAACACCCTGGATGTGAATTAACACATAGGTTATTTTTTGACCCAAGAAAATGCAGTGTTCAGGTGGGATGTGGTACAATAACATATACAAGTAAAACCGCGCAACACATAATTAATTACAAACAAAAGAAAATTCTTATTTTCAAAAACCAACCTTCTTTATAAGTAGGAGCTGCCAGCATCTGTTATAATCATTCTTGTAAGTGATCAATCGATCTGTAAATGACATACGTTGCTTACATGAAGTAGATGAAACCCTACCACATATGTATCATTCACATTGCTGTTCCAATAGCTTAAACATTGTAAGTACGAAACGGCGAACGAGAATTGTATATTGTGCTACGCAGGGAGTCGTATTTCGAAGGCTGGGTGCGTACTGCGTAGGTCGTTCGGCACATTGTCAGTACAGAGTGAAACGACAGAAGGTCATTACGAACTGATACTGAAAACGCGACTAGATTACACTAAAATAAAGAACCGTATAAATTAAACGGCTAATAATATGCTTCGTATTAAATAACAAAGATCCTCGAAATTCAACTTATTCGATTATAAGTTCAAACAGCTACAATCGACTAAGACACTAATAAGGAAACAATAAATTAAACCAGTACCTATGTAGATTAGTGAATAATGGAATGACGACGTTTAATTTTTACGAGAATATTTAAACCATATCATTATTATTATAGATACATTTTTGGCTGATTATATTATGTGGTTGAATTTATACAAAAAAAAAACAATTCTTACTGCGCAATGAAAATGCTGTCTCAAATATTTTACAAAGGAATAAAATTTAAAATATGTAACGAACTCAACAGTTTGATTTTTAAAACAAGTGAAGTCTTTTAGATTAGCACGTGTATACATATTTGAGTGTAATTAAATGTATGGCTTATCGGCTTTTGGGTAAAATTAAAAAGTTAATTAATTTAAGTTAACGGAATTTTTGCGTGTTGGACGTAATGATTTGGCTCTTGTTTTTTATGGAACTCTTGTTTAAAAATGAAGTTTTTTTTAGTAAAGACAAGAAGTGAGATTCTAAAACTGAACTGATATTCAATGTGTCTACTACTTAACAAACCTAATATCTTATTTTTTCATTAAGAGTAAGTTTTTTCCGTCGATTGATTAGGATAAGTATTTGCACAAGGTGTCAAATTACATTTTAACATTATTCAATTGTAATTGTCTCTTGTTTGTGAAGTAAACCTTCTGTATTTCGTGTTCACGATTATCTCCCACCGAGGAAATGACCACGATAAACGACCTACAAAATGCTTACTTAAAACTGGGTCGACCTCTAGCGACAATCGACGTCGACGTTCATCGTTAAATGATTTTTTTACTCTGGCAATAAGTAAGGTACAATGTTGTGTTCGAGTCTATTTTATTGTTAGCTCGTTAACGATGAACCAGGCCTACCTACGCAAAATTCTGTTTCACATTACCTTCAATGAACATGTAACGAAATTGATGTACGTTTTTAACCTTCTAGTGGGCGTCTCGCTCACTTTGAAAGTATTGAACACCTTTTCTTTATTACTCTCTTGGCTCGGTCTATGTTAAGCGGTAATGGACGCCTAGAAACTGTTACAACACCGGCGATGTCACTTATCAACTTGAGCTCGGGGATATGGAAAACCATCTATGTATCATCTATTTATTAACAAACGTATGTAGAATATTTTTAGTTTGTCAGTTATTCTTTTTTCAAATGGATGATTTTTAATATAATCTGTCCATGCATCAAACATTGAAAATTATTATTTTTTTAGTTACAAGCAAATGTGATTTTGTATGCTTTCAAATGTATTTTTATACTTTAAATTTTTCCTCCATATTCTAAATTTAAATTCAAAGACGCTGTCTTAAGAAAACTCTATAATCTATTTTTTTACTTAGAGTAATTGTCTATTTTTAAGTTGGTTGAGATGGAGGAGGGTTAGGTGTGAACATTCTACTTAAAGTTAATGCCGCAGAACAGCACGAGGCTTAGTTGTTAGCTAATAAATAACTTGTAAAAACTAAGTAGTTCGTTACTACTGCATTTGGTTTTTAGTCAATAATAATATTTCAAATTAAATTGTTTTCATTTAATCGAATCGGCAAATTATTGGGGCACATTGTTATTTCGATAAAAACAATAAATTCTTTTATTTATTTTTTATTTTTTTTAATCTATTTTTTTGTCGATTTTAAAAAGAAAAAGTGTTAAATTCTTTTAATTTCAAGTTGTTTATTTTTTCATCTACATTGAATAAATTAAGCTCATTAATTACTATATAAACACGGTAGTAGAGTCACGCTGATGCCAGCACAAACAGGTCAGTTCGCCCGGACAGTACTACCCTCTCACAGAGGACCAACCTAAAGCGACAGCAACCGTGTCGTCGTGTAATCGTGTAAGCGTTACGCTGCCGCGATGATTGCCAAGCCTTTTACGTCTTCAAACAAGGCATAGAGAAGTATCTCACTAGGCCACCATACAGGGCTGTAAGTAAGAGGGGTAGGAATGCCCTATCTTGAAATCACAATGCCCTACCTTAAAAATACCAAAAACTAAGATTATTAGATTTATTATAGAGATTTATTATAGAGATTAGAATTATTATAAATAAGTTGTTTGTTCTTAGTTTGAGATAAAAAAAATGTGGCGGTAGGTAAGTATATTTACCGAATATACCACAGTTTGTAACATTCATTTCATATTATAGTAATTCTTTACTCTGAGTATAGATGGCATTTGAAGCGCCATCACATGTAACGATGGGTCTAATATCTATGATGCAGAGGGGATTCCCCGTACCATAGATTGCAATAGATAGTACAGTACGATTGCAATAGATATAGCCGTATCTATTTACTCGTATCACCCCACTCTCATTCAGACGTGGAACTCTACATCCAAATCTTGAAGTTCAACAATCTTGTTCGCTTGTTCTTCATCATTGAGAATTATTGCCCATGCCCATGATCTGTCACATAAATTATTTGTCTACGAATAGCTATTGAATGTATATCACTTTAGGAGATCAATTGAGGAGCCCTTACTTCGAGGGCAGAACATTTGTAACATTTTTTTACTACCGCCCTACCTGTAACCAATGCTACCCTACTTCAATTTCGACTCTAGCTACAACCCTGCCACCATAGTGTGTGTGTGTCACCATACTTTATTGCCTGCATTTGCAATGAGTGTGGTGACCACAACTCATGGATTCTATTTATATTTCTTAACATAAACTAAAGTTTATATACAATAATATTTATGTATGTAATATGGACAGATTTAGGTGGGGGTAACTAGGTTGTTTGCTTGTTTACTTAAATTGCTAAATTGACAATATTTTATTTATGCTTCCTTATTTAATAATTTACTATATCAAGAGTAGGTCAACTGAGTAAATAATTAATGTAGCACGTAGCCGCGTACAGACCTAAACTATTATAATACTATGGCTTCGCCATACCTTCCATGAGGGAGAGTAGAGTCACTTTGACAGGTTCTTGACATACGAGTAGAATAAAAAATATAAAAAAAAAACTGTTTCAAGGTTTCAAACTTTATATTGTTTTCTAAAATTTTATTAAAAGTAATAAAAGTAAATAAAACCACATTAGTTGTGGGAATGTCAACAAAACCTAGGTACGCAATTATTTAACTTACAAGAGCTAACACAAACCGATGTTGACCATGTTTATACGCTATTTAATATTCCTCGAAGCTTAAAAAACTTACTGAGTAATGACGTAGTAAAGGGTAAATAATAACGGACAACTTAAAATTATAGGTTTCAAATTGTGAACAGCTTTATTATAATATACTAGGATTTACTAGATATTTCTGGATGTCGTAATAGCAGCGGTTCCCGGATCCCTCCTATGTCAGGCGCAGAGTGGCACACCGTGTGGTTTTAGTCGGTCTGGTTCCGACACACCACCCCGCCGTAAACCCCGGAGGGGTGACGGCCCGAGGGGGTTTCCACACGTTAAAAAGAAAAAAAAAAAGGATATACTAGATAATGGCTTAGTTACCATTGCTTATAACAATTGTTACTGTCATAACATGTAATTTGTATTTTAATAAAATATTTTGGAGCATATTATACGATGCTGAAAAATTCAAAGAAGTGTATACAAATGCTTACAAATACTTGTACTGAAGTTTTATTATTTATTTTAGTAACAATATTATATATAATTTGTTGGGTGCATAGGGTTCCCACAAAGAACTTAGGGCCCCAAGTTAACCTCACCTGATGGTGCGCCTGTAGATCGACGGACGAGGCACTGGAAAACAAAATATCCCGATTAGCGGCAGTAGGCTCGCCACCTATTACTTGGAACCAAAACAATGGTGAAAAGTGAGTGTTTAACATACCTATGTCTACTCCTCCGGGAAATAGACGTGATTTTATGTATGCATATACGTGTTATATATGACAAAAGTTTTATTTAACCTATAATACATTTACTTTTTCAATAGTGTCGGAATAACTCTACCTATCGTGTTCGTAATGCCCGTTAGTCGTTTAAAGTACACACTAATGGCGTAATTCAAAGAGACGTCAGAGTGACGTCACACGCAGTGACGTAACTGATAATGACCTTACCAACCCGACTAATTGCAAGAAAGTTAACCCCTTGTAGCTTATAATCACTTTGCGTATTCAAAACGACTACAATGAACCCATTCAGTGTATTGAAGTTCAAAAATGGCGCATACTGTTACTAAAACCGTCTTCGGCTAGGTCAGAGACTTTCAACACAGAGTAAATTGGGGCCTCTTTAGAGATTTATATTTTATTTGAAAATTTTTGAATTTTATAATGTTTTCGAATTATCTATGGTTAATACGCTGTTTCTACCTACAGTATTTGTCTATGTTAACGATAAAAATTAGATAAGAAGTTTTTAAATGTCTTTAATAAGGCACCTACTTTTTTAAAAATTGTAGAAAAAAAAAATTTAAAACCTCCTTTCTCAAGTCTATCAGTAGACTATTGGCTGTTGATGTGATGTGATGTGATGTGAAAAAAATGCATGCTTTAAAGTCTCCTTGAGGTCAGAGGCCCTGAGTGTGTGTTTCGCGTAATCTTCGGGTTAAAGACAGTACTGGCTTCTATTTAAACCATAGCAAAGAATCAGTCTACACATGCATTACTATATTTGCCGCGTCGTTAAAATTTGTAACAGACTTGCTTCAGATAAACTACGCGATAGCATTAAAGAAGTAGGTATACCCAAATGCCAGAGATTTTTTTGCCGTACCTTTTATGACAGGTCCTGCAACTGTCATAAAAGGTATTTTCTTAGTAGTGTAGTAAAGCATTAGTAGGACTAGCAGATTATCGATTAAATATTCAGTCACAATACGGTATAATCACATTACGGTGAACGTTGAATGCTTCACAGTTTACTACGAAAATATCTTTTACTATAAATTCGAGCTGCTCAGGACTAAATTTTAACTGAACTTTTATAAGGAGAATCAGCCTTCTGATCTTAGTGTTGTGTGAACATAAATGTAGACTCATTCACTTTCCTTTAGTATTGGCCGTCATTATCTTGTTGACGATTGTCACGAACGAAGGGTAACTAGTGCGCGACGATTTTCCACAGAATTAAGCAGACTGCGAGAATGGAACGGTATTGCGACAAACTCGCGAGCAACGCATAGAGAAGGGTGGAGTTAATTTTGAAACTTAATATCTATTACTCAATTGAACGTCTGAATTTGTATTTTATCAAAAAAGAACCTTTTAAGATCAAGTATTTGTTCTTTTTAATACAAATGTCACTAGTTGTGATGTCTTGTGGGTTTTTTTAAGATTGTTTTTATGTTTTAAAATGTTTACGTTACGTTTGAAATACGTTAGTATTTCTAAGAAAGAAGAAATTTGTTACCAATAAATGAAATTCCTATGCGTCCTATCTAATCCGTATCTGTTTACATACTTATAATATTAGACCAACTCAGTTGTATCAGCGAACATGACGCGCAAGGAACGCGCGCGGGCCGAGGAGCGGGGGGCGGTTACAAGTGCAGTAACCAACGAACCGGACGCTCGTGGACAGGCCCGGATTTCGGTCGTTCACATACAACATTTAATGCTTGCTTCCTATTTCATTACAACTTTACTAAGAGTTTTTGCAATCACAAGTCAATCGACCATAACTTCAAACAATATAAAAATAAACTGTTTTGCAGTATATCAATACGTGCAATGTATTCGAACGGTATTCGCTCTCACGACGGCAATTACGACACGTCACAGCCATCTCACAACAATACGTATGCATACAATAATGCACAATAACATAAAAGTGCTACGTAAGTGTCGTAATGTTTCAAGACAGACGCATAATCCTAACGGAAACCCGCCCGAAAACAACACAGCCTAAAATACAAAATTTCACACGAAAATTGTTGGTAAACCTACGCGAGGGGTGAATAAGGGGTGGAATGGCTCTCCCTCGACCTCGGCCCACAAAATGAATAACAAAATCAAAAGCAAATAGGACCTGCCTTCCAAATTATCTAAGGTGTTTTTCTTGATGTATTTTGTGGTAATAGTATTCTTAATTTGTTGAATCATTTTGTAGTGTATTTAATATAACGTTCTGTAAATATTTGATACGATTAAATACGTTTTTTAACAAGTCTGGATAATATTCTTTTGGTCCACAGTTCTCTTGGTGCGTGAAATTAATTTGTAAACGAAGTTAGGTTAGACATTACCGACAAATACTGTTTCAATTTAGACTATAATGAGCCACTCTCACTTCTGAGTTTCTTTATGCGCTCATGTTACAACAATAATTAACATTGTTCTTTTATTGTTAAATATATGTACGAGTATAATTTAAATATTCTGCTATCTAGACAAAAATATCTACACTCTACGATCAGCGCTATTATAATATAATAATAAAAAATACTTATCTTAATATTAAAATGCAAATGTATTAAAAGAGGTCGTATGTGATACGTCTAAAAGAATTAATGTTACATCTAGGTCTGACCTTCTTTCTGATTCACTAATGTAAACCAAAATAAAACTAGGTGTGATGCTTTTTGACTTTTAGTAGCAAGTTAGGCACACGAGTAATACACAAATGATTCAAAAGAATAAGGAAAGTAGTTATGCGTTTAAATCTGCACAAATTCGTAATGAAATTTTATAAGAAATCATAAAAGAATATTCTGGAGATCTCATTCTTGCTAGTACGCGGAAAAGCTGATCCTTGTCTCATTAATTCTAATAGTATGTTGCCGTGCCTGTTAAATAAAACCTATTTAGAGTGAGTTCTGACGTAATACGGAACACTGGCGCTCTATAGATGATTTGCTTTTCAAATGTTTTGTTCGCTTGTTTGACATGGCCGAAGACAGACGGCACTCTTTCTTGGATCTGATCTGTATCTGTGAGTTTTCCTACAACTGGAAAATGTAATAAAATGATGTGAAACTACCTAACACATGTGCTAATGGTCATTATTTGTATTTTATCGTACCCAAACGCCACGTGTTTTGTAGAACGTCTGTTTTTCAGAAGTTTTGGACGTTAAAAGTGATTGTATTTATGAAGTTGGTAATTAAGAGAATAACTGTGTGATTGTACTAATTAAGCTCAAATTTTGTCACAATGTTCAATCCACTTTAAAAAAAAATGTGTTGATTTATTTCTAATTTATCTTCAATGCAAATACATAAAGTCACAGCCAAACGGGGCAGATACAGTTAGTATATTAAATATATAGATTTTCCGTTCATCGTTTCGTAAACGTTTACATAAAGTGACACATACTCCACAAACCCTCTAGCCAGGACCACACTGCATTCAATTTTGAATCGTAAAAGTACATCAAATTCATTACAATGTCCACTATAGAAAAGATAATAATTTTAATTTACTCTATAAATATATATATCAGCGTTTCCCTACCTTTACCAACAGTTTTAGATTGCATTTCAATTATAAATCCCAATTAATTATAAACCAAACGTTATTGTTAAGCGCCCCTATTCAGTAATTTGGTCTTGCATTCTATTTCGGCAAGGGGGTGAAAGATGTAATTAATCGCGCAACTTCTGTCACTAGATGGCGTTTTCCTCGAACTTTCAAGCTACGCGAGGGCTAGTAAAATGTGCTCTTAATTTTGGCGCGAAATTACTCCATCGTTGCCCCGCAATAAGACTCTTTATTTGTTACTCATCATGTTTGATATTACAGTGTAAAGTATTGCAGATACAAATAATGTAAGGGGTATATTTTTGTATTAAATAATTGTAAGGGATTGTTTGTTAACCATCCACAATCGAATTACGGCGTATTGTATTGATTTTATGCGGCACTGACTTGTACAGATTCACTGACTCTCTTGGCTTACCTGTGGCGTTCGGTAAAATCAAAATGGCTGATTGACATCTAGATTAAAATCTTTATAGTCTAAATTTAAGAAAAAAATAAATACAATCTAAAAATGATGAGTTCTAAAATAAGATTATACTAATAGTTTAGTTTATTCTTTTTCTTTATTGTAGGTTGTTACGTTGTCATGATTTAATTCTCGTTGAGTATATGTTCAATCAATTTATCATAAAACTTGTTGCATTAGGATGTATAATTTTTTAAGTATTAAACAAAATTTTCAATTGTATTCTTTACCTGTTTCAGTTTAATATAAATAAATAAGATAACAATGATGCACTGAATCGTGAACTTACATATTCCTGGTTTAAGTATCTTTTCTTTTTTGCACACATAACAGTCGAAAATAACCCCAGACTTTATTAGTCTGTGTTGATATAAGATGCTATTAAGAAATACAAGTTACGTGAATATAATATTAGAGCACGACGTGCCCGAGACAAAATCCAAACTTTTAACTGTTCTTAACAAAAAATGCATACATTCTGAAATTGTCTGGCATATTAATACAAAGGAGATTGAGCATAATTCACTTTAACTTGTGTTACATACTCGTACTTCTATTTTTTATTTTTCGTTGAGAGGATTTCGTGCCATCTCTTTCTAGCAAATTGAATCTCCACTAATTCTGTACCTTTCCTTTTAACTCTATATGACTGTGTTGTTCCTCTATGGTACTCTGTGCCAGTATTTACTTAATATACATAATTCTTTGTGTTTCCTGACAGTAAATTATACGTAACGCTGTATCCATAAGATCCTTTGTTTTAAAACAACTGGTTTTCTGGATTTAACTTTGTTTTAAAATGCTTATTTTTGTTCATTTCTTTATTTCTTAAATATTATAAAATAACTATTAAGTTAAGTGACGTTATGGTTACGTCAATACGTAGATCTACGTCTCTTCTCTAAACCATTGTTATTTCAGAAATTAAAATATATCAAGAATATTATTTAAATGACATATTACTCAATAATTTCATAATGTTATTTTTTTATTGTATAGACGACGAACGACCAGACGGGTTATCAGATGGCAACTGACCACCAGCACTCATGGGCGTCTACTCCCTTCAGTTATCAAGGATCAATAGTGTTTGCCACCTTTTAATCCATCCCCAGATAAGGGGAAGGGAGATTTTTGGCTCTAGTATCCTTATGTATTCACTAAAAAGTACCTATATATTTGCTTAGCACCGGTTTATTGTAATACCAAGTCGACTCCGTATGGCTGTCGCAAACATAAACTGTTAATGACTAAAACAATATTTTGTAAATCTTATAAAGTTATCACAATTACCGTGATTTGGTATGCCTACAAATTAATCAGTATTTTCTTTCTTTTCGACAGGTAAATAGTAAGAGTTGCAGAAGCAAGGAAAACACAGCCCAGCAACTTTTATATATAGTTGGATTACCTAAAGGTTTAAGTAAATATTTTAATATTATCATCAACCTGACAAACCAACATCACCTGGAACGCATCTACTTCTTATTTTCTCTGCATCACCCAAAGGTTGACTGGTAGACAATGTCTCGGGTATTAAGCTCGCCTATGCAACTAAAGTGCATGATGTAAGTATATGTACGTAAAGAAATAAACAAACAAAATTAAAACTGATACTAAAAAAAATATAATTAAACAACGGAAATTTTTAACAAATCAAAATCATTGAAAACATATTTAAATGTTGAAATCCAATCGGATATTAAGCATCGAGTTCTAACCATTCAAAACGTTTAATTTAATGCCATTAACTGATAAAACTTGAACTGTCATAAAAAACCCTAATCCCTTTGTGTAGCCGTATTGTAAATAATTTTGTTAGTAGTCCTAGAGATTTTCTGGCATTTACCCCCGTCACTACATACATTATGACGTTGGTAATCACCGGTTTCATTTTACGCAATTCTACGATTAATTCCTTATTTTCATACCATAATACAGTTACGCTCACGTGAACGCCATACCTGCTAACATAAGTATCTCCAGCCGAGACGAGCCTTTCAAGGCCTTTGTCCGTCTGGCCTAGTTTCAGTCCTTCATAATTTACTATAATTCTATTTATACAAACCTCTGTAGGCTCCAATAACACAAATTTGAAAATGGAACGACAAACAAATAATATTCATTTAAAAGCAAGTTAATTGGCTATTTTTGACTAGTTCATCGTTAATTTTACTTAATGTTCTTCTATTTTATACATTTTTTGGTTTTATTTTGTTTGGCAAACGAGCAAAAGTACGCCTAAAGTAGCTTATTTAAGCTCTGATGGTGAATCGGTCGCTTATCAGTCATTTTGGGTCACATCGAAACAAAAGGCAGTTTTGTGTTATAACTTATTTGCAAAAATATGGTTATTCTTAAAATAAAGTGATCGAACTAATGAAAACTACTTAGCAGGTCCAGAAAGCAGTGGGTCTTTGTTTTGTGTATCTATATTTAAAAATAAACAAGTAAGCTGCACATAAATAAAATCTTATCATCTATGATCTTAAACAAGTTTTATTGCTTATGAAAGATCAAAGACAAATCTCACAAACTTTTTTAGCTCACACCTGTCCTTACTTTTTTATTATTACTTTTAGCTATTAATATTTGTGGACACTTGCTTAAATTTTTGTATATTAATAATTATAATATTTTTATTAATGGGTCTGAAAAAGAAAAGTAAAATTATATGTGGACCGTTGTACAAAGTTAATAAGTAGGTTATTATTTTTTTATTTTAATCAAAATGTAAGTAACAAGACTGGTCCAATGTTACTCCAAATTACTTAATAATTTGATTTCTCAATTAGTTATAATAATTTCAACTTGTTTATAACGTTTTGCCTCAAATAAAACTCTAAAATCATAATTAATACCCATTTTATCTCAAAATTATAGAACGTTACTTACAAACTTGTCAAGAACGTAGCTGACAGGTGGTAAAATAAACAGCTGTTTTCATATTTTTCATTTCATTAGTTAAGATGTATGAATAGGTTATTTTTAATCAGAATTGTTGCACATACTGTTTTATTTACGAGTTCTACGTTAAAAAATCCGTTTTTACCTTATGATCTAATGTTACTCGAAATTATTGTATCACAATCAGCTGTGTACTGTACGCTTTTGATAAACAAACATACAGTTCCTTTTATGGTAAGCGTTCAGCTTGTAAACATTTGAAAACTCCAATAAGGTTTTGTTATTTATTTTATGCTGCAGTTTTCCATTCAGCTCATTCCCACCGTACAACCGTAAGGTGGAGGAAAATAAATGAATAATCCCTTTTCCTAAAAAGTACATATAAAACCTCTTTGATAAAATAATAATAGTTGAGGAGTAAGTTTCTCTTGATTATTTGTAATCATTTATCCATATATATAACTTAAGTTGTCATGTGTATCGTTCCAAAAATCTGCACCAGATGATGTCTGGATACGACTTGCTTTAAGGATTATTTCTATCTATTAGTGTCACTTGTATTCCTCATGTCTGATGTACACAACAACAGTGTGCCATAGCGAAGTAAGTTGTACATAGAAGCATGGCAATCTACATACAGCTAGTCATTTTTAAAAGAGTCGAGGGTAATGTCCTGTTGGATCAGTTTGTAGTATGCGACCTGGACCTACTCAATCTATTATTTACACTCCCTAATCCATTTATATAAGCAATATCCCTTTGCTGCCACTGCCTTTCCATTTCATCAGCTTTTCTTTTCATATTAAACTCGCAAAGAGCATCGACCACTTTGTATACGCTTCTGGTTTAGATATGGACAATTTATAATTGCAATAACATTATTTTTCAGTGGCATATACTCAATAGAATATATAAATTTATGAAGTTTAGTACTAAATCAGTTATATAACAAAATAGGTTGAAACAGAAATGTAAACACAAAGTCAAATCCAGAGTATGAGCGAGTGTGCGCATAGCGAATTGACAGGAGACCAAGGCGGGAAAGTTTTTTTTTCTTGACTTGACTTGACATTAGTCAAGTGTTGCAAGGATAGGAAAAGAATACCTTACATGAGAATTCATTTTATGTTATTTTACAATTAGTAGATTTTTTACGTTTCTTAGGAAAAAAATAAGTATTTGAAAGAAAAGTATGTTAGTATACTTAAATAGTTTATGGAAGCATTTTAATAAGTTGTTTAATTTTTTGTCCTTAAATAGATACTGCATTTGATTATTTATTTACGTGACAACACGAACTATTAGCTATATTGTAAATCAAATAAAGATCTTATGATATTTTTCATATATATTATTACGATACTATTGGATTATGACCATTATTCTTTAAATGTTTAAAAATAACTTTTTAAAATTTATATTATCAACAAATCGGCTGTCCACGTTCAGGCCAAATTTGGTCGGTGTCTTTTTCAACTGAAATCCTAAACCGCTCGGTCGACGCTAATAGGCTTGAGGCTATTACGTAAGTAGGATTTAAATTATAATCGGCAAAATGTAAACGTTTAATTTGTCTCTGCCCAAATTTAAGAGACATAAAGGTATATCATATCATCAATAGTCTTAAACATTCCACTGTTGAACATATATTTCTACTTAAAAAAGAGGTTTTGGCCTACTATATCACACTGGCCAGATAGGTTGGTATCGGATTGGTTTAAATTTTTCCTCTAATATAGAGATTTGTGTACATAAAAATAAACTTATGTGTCAAGTATCGTAGACAAAGACAGGCGTTGGTGGGAAAATTATGATTTAAATAGTTATGATATTGGTATGTTTGTTAACATTTTAAGAAACCCGCTGTTAAAAAAATTGCTGTTGCTTTTCATTTTTTTGAAATATTTTCGCATCAAAAGGGTTGACTTGATAATAGAGTATAACATTGGTTAAGGTACGATGGGACTTGCATATTCCATGTAATAAAAGTCTCTTAGTAAATAAAGATTCCTTTGTCTGCTATTATATGTTTTTATATTACATTCAAAAGACTATTACAATTTACAGTTTGATATGGATTTTGTCTGTAAAGTCATTATTACCGGCTGTGAGTTTTCGAGAGGATCTTCGATGTTTTTCCTGTAATATCGGCTTATTGCTTGCCGACATCGGAATAAAGTCGTTACGTCATTACGATTATTAACTTTAAAAAGTTTGATGTAGCGAGTTCTAAGACGTTCTAATCTAAAAAACCTAATCTAAATCACTAATCGTTGTAGGACGTCTGAAAGGTTTTGTAGAAATAAAATAAAAATATTGCTAATGCCAGTTCTGAGTATAGCTCCATTTAAAAGCAAAAACTAATGAATACAATATAATAATAGGTGGCAATATCCTATAAAGTATCCTACACGCTTAGCCGAGTTAAGAAATAAAGGCAAACATAGATCGAAAATGAGTAAATTTAGATCAAAAAATGATAACAAAATCAACACACCATTTGCTTTATATATATATATACTTAGTCTGGCCATAAATACTGTTACACTTAATTATAAAAAAATATTACATTTGAATTTCGAATCTGTCATTTTTATACGATTGTTCATTGTGTTTTCTCATTTTGGCGCCAATACATTGTAAAATATTTTGCGATATTAAAATGGTGTGGGGTGATAAAGAGAACCGAATCGCTGTGATAGCATTACACAAAGTAGGTATGGAGCCAAATGCAATTTTTAAAACTCTCCATACACTTGGTATTAGTAAAATGTTTGTGTACCGGGCTATTAATAGGTACAATGAGACCTCCTCTGTTTGTGACAGAAAAAGATCTGGCCGTCCACGTAGTGTTCGTACGAAAAAGGTGGTCAAAGCAGTAAGGGAAAGAATTCGAAGAAATCCTGTCCGAAAGCAAAAGATTTTATCTCGGGAAATGAAGATAGCACCTAGAACCATGTCGCGTATTTTAAAAGATGACTTAGGACTTGCAGCCTATAAGAGACGCACTGGCCATTTCTTAACTGATAATTTAAAGAAGAATAGGGTGGTAAAATCGAAACAACTACTGAAGCGGTACGCAAAGGGAGGTCACAGAAAAATTTTGTTTACGGATGAGAAAATTTTTACAATTGAGCAACATTTTAACAAACAAAATGACCGTATTTATGCTCAAAGCTCTAAGGAAGCTTCCCAATTAGTCGACAGAGTGCAACGTGGACATTATCCGACTTCAGTGATGGTTTGGTGGGGTGTTAGCTATGAAGGAGTGACTGAGCCATATTTTTGTGAAAAAGGTATCAAAACATCGGCACAAGTGTATCAAGATACCATTCTTGAGAAGGTAGTTAAGCCCCTTAACATCACCATGTTCAATAACCAAGTATGGTCCTTCCAGCAAGACTCGGCGCCGGGTCATAAAGCTCGGTCCACGCAGTCTTGGTTGGAATCGAACGTTTCGGACTTCATCAGAGCTGAAGACTGGCCGTCGTCTAGTCCCGATCTTAATCCGCTGGATTATGATTTGTGGTCAGTTTTAGAGAGTACAGCTTGCTCTAAACGCCATGATAATTTGGAGTCCCTAAAACAATCTATACGATTGGCAGTGAAGAATTTTCCCATGGAAAGAGTGCGTGCTTCTATTGATAACTGGCCTCATCGTTTAAAGGACTGTATTGCAGCCAATGGAGACCACTTCGAATAAGCTTTTTATATTTTTAATTGTTTTATATTTATGTATTAAACTGACACACTGTAAAAGTAATAAATGTTATTTGCAGTTAACAATTTTCTTTTTTCTTTATTACAATATTTATGGCAAGACTAGGTATATATATATATATATATATCTCCCTTTCTTGCCTCTTCTATCTTATAAATTTCAAGCATTAACTTATACACTTACTTATAATATTCCTGCTGTGCTTAGATAACTCTAGGAGCTTCTAGAATAGTCAAAAAATGGTCTTAAATATCACAGAACAAAGAACAAAATTCGGTGCTAAATATGGTCTTAATTGTCGGCTATGTTCACACAATACGACTGTAGGTATTATAATTGTGCGATACGGGGAATGACCTTAAGCGTTTGGCGTCAAGACAGCTGATTGCATAAATTGTATGAATGTTGTTTGATAAATTTAGCATTTTTCATCCGTAAATAGCATTTACTGATATATAATTTCATTACAAAAACAAAAAAAATCGACAAGAACTCGCGAGGTGACGATTTAAGAATACTAATTGCCACCAAATTTTTTCCACTATTTATCCCGTGGCGTGGGCAGAGACGATTAATGGAACAAACAAAACAGCATAACAGCATTGTAAAGTCGAGTAAAACTTATGAAAATCCTAAACCAAGCGCATCTGACTAGCGTGGTTTTGTAGGCTAAAACACCTTTCTATGGAGAGACCTGTGTCTAGCTGTAGAATAGTAGAAACGAAAACTGACAATTAATTCGACAGAAAATTCTAATGATTTTGTATTCAGAAGTTGGAATTCAGTTTCTATTTCATTTATCATTCTACACTGTTCCTTACTCCCTAAGTCTTAGGTATGATAATGACGATCATGATGGTAATGTATTCCTGGCCAATTTCGGCCACGACGGTCAGCCTTAACGGAGACTAGCTAACTACACAGAGGATATTATCATTATAATATCTTTCACACACAGGTGCACTCTCTGTTCTCTCATATTCACAATCCGATAGGACGATTATCCGACACGACCTGCGAGACATCAAGCGCAGGACCGAGGGCTTTACTTGCTCTCCGAGCCACGTGGGTTAATATATCCCAACTTCCAAACTATGGGTTGTTTAAAGCATTTTTATAATTGGAAAAAGTCAATTTATGCCCTGATCCGGGTATACCCAAGATCTCTTGACCGACAGTCGCATACACTAACCGTATAACCAACGAAGCAGTCAGATATACATTTAAATTATATATCTAAATTATAATATAGAAAATACATAAGTGATCCAGATAATAGTTTCACAAACCAACATACACTAAGTATGTACAAAGTTCCACCTCGACTGCTATCCTCATAACGACGGTGAAAGAAAAGTAGCTCATGCGTGAAGGTAAAATATCACCATAATATTACCGTTTCCACCGCACGTACCGTTCTGGAGAAACCGTACCGATGATGGAGAAATAATATCCTATGCGCAGAGATCAAAGAAAATGCAAACGACTTTTTTATGTACCAAATTTTGAGTTGACAATTTTGAGTAATTTAAAAAGCTATTAATGTATTTCAAAAAGAATTTGACTAAAACTTAAATAATAAATCAAATTAGATACTAGAAATGATCCGATATCTTACCTTATTCATTGAAGGCGTACGGGTTTTGTGGTCCGTATAAGAAAACAAAATTTTAAATGAAATATGATTTTAACTACAATGGTCCTTTATCTGCTTCGCTTTGGTCGGAGAACCATGATTTGTCACAAATGGCTCGACCAACCAGAGTGGTCCACGGTCATAGAAGTAATAAGATTATAATTGATGTACTACTCACTTTCACAATCCTATGGGACGGCTATTCGATACGCCGGGAAAGAGATCAGGCGCAGAACCGACGACTTTATGTGTTCTCTGTGACACGAGTGCTGAGACGCCAATTTTTAGACCCGGGGCTGTTAAGCATTCTATGATCAGAAAAACTCAATAAAATTTTGTATCTCGATCCAGGAATCGAACCTCGATATCTCTCAATCTGCAGTCATGTACGCTAAGCGCTAAACCAACGTGACAGTCTTTAACTGATGTGTCAACTAAACTACCATTGGTGTATCAGTTGTATCACAGAGAAAGAGAGAAACATAAATTAAAAAATATTAATTAATTCATTAATACCTTCGTATTTCGTAATCCTATTTCTAAAAAACATTTTTTCATTACCTTATTCAGTTAAATATTTGAAAAGCTGCGAATTAAGTCACTTGTCGCTAACAGGAATTGAAAGAAAATCTTATAAAATAAGTTCAGAATCGTGTAATTACCCAGTTAATATAAAATTCGCGTTTATTTTTTGTAATTATTATATTTTATTTTGTGGTCTGTACATAATTGTAGAATGTAAAGTTAATTTTTATCGTTACGTAAATCATAACGTTAAAATAAAACTTTGCTCTATGGTATCAAATCTATAGGTCATATTTACAGGGAACTAGCCTTTTGCCTTTGCCTACCCTTTCTTTTTTTTTTTCTGTGCGAAAATCCCCACGGATACCACCAAAAGATGGTTATGTCGGACTCGAAGCGAACAAAAACCGCACACCGTTTTAGGTACCAGCAGCCGGGAAACCAAGTGCACCCTAGTAAGGAAATCCCTGGAACCCCGACGTACTTCGGGCCATCTCCGACTGTAGATGGCCCCCTCCCGTGTGGGAACCTCGTGGTTTCTTTACTGTCCCCCGAAAGGGCGCACGCAATCCGTGGCGTTCACATAGCCACCCCGGCCTGCTGCAGCTAGGATGACAGATGGCCTCACCTGTCACCCCCAGGGCTGCGTTAACAGAGGACGGAGATCGGTTAATGATCGCTGGCGCCTGAGTTTTCGGCGGTACCTAACCCGTTCCCCAGCCAGGCGGGTCGGGAGAATTCTAAACATCTCTTGTTCCCGCTCCGCCATCTCCTTCGCAAGCATTACCTGCACGCAGAAAGAGACGGCGGCGTTCCACGTGCTCTCACTCCATATCATGGCCGCAATCATGTTACCGAGCGAAAGAGTTTTCACTCTGAGGGCCGCCACGAGGCCACACCTCTGCTCACTACAACCCTGAGAATATTCTTGATGAGTATCGCAGAATTAGGGTATTTAATAAAGAGTTACATTGTAAATGCGGGAAAAATGCGAGAAGCAGGCACCTAGTCAATTAAATATGTATCTTGGTTTAAGTTGAAGTTATCAAGTTTGCACATGTGTGTGATTTTCTAAATAGAAATATGGAAATAAGGTTTCAAAAATGTCAAAAATCGTGTTTGCTGTTACTGTCATGTTCCACATTTAAACGATGTAATATAATGTTAGAAATTTTAGAACATGGCTCCATGGCTGGAACTAAAATCTAAATCGTTAACTAAATAAATAATACTTGTATTTAAGCTTGTGGCGCCTATTTGTTACAATGCAATTAATCGTATCACAAGTGTAAACAGAGAACCAATAAATCATTACTATCAGAGTTCACAAGTTTCAAGGTTTCTGATAACTTTATAATTAATAACAAATGACTTTAGATGCTTAAATATATTATTTCGAACAAAGTAATATACATTACTGATATGCTTCTTTAAACTTGCTTTGATGCACGCTCTCTTTGAGGTAGTGCTATCTTTTAACTACTAAGTTCTATATTTTTTATATCTCAAGATAGTTCACGACATTTTTCTACCGGTATTAATCCCCAAAATATATTGAAAAGTGGAGAGGTGTCAAAGGACACCCAGATGGAACGAAGTTCCTTTCGATTAATTAGTGAAGGAATTGTAATATTTTTTTTTATTTCTTTTAAGTTATAAAAAAACAAAAATAATCATCACGACACTACACTGTTCAAAACAAAATAGAAAGACGAAAATAATTGGCTAGCTTTCTATGAGAGAGAGAAACACAGACAGAGAAACATGCGCACGCCGCACGGCTTACTACACTACTTAGTCTGGCCATAAATACTGTTACACTTAATTATAAAAAAATATTACATTTGAATTTCGAATCTGTCATTTTTATACGATTGTTCATTGTGTTTTCTCATTTTGGCGCCAATACATTGTAAAATATTTTGCGATATTAAAATGGTGTGGGGTGATAAAGAGAACCGAATCGCTCTGATAGCATTACACAAAGTAGGTATGGAGCCAAATGCAATTTTTAAAACTCTCCATACACTTGGTATTAGTAAAATGTTTGTGTACCGGGCTATTAATAGGTACAATGAGACCTCCTCTGTTTGTGACAGAAAAAGATCTGGCCGTCCACGTAGTGTTCGTACGAAAAAGGTGGTCAAAGCAGTAAGGGAAAGAATTCGAAGAAATCCTGTCCGAAAGCAAAAGATTTTATCTCGGGAAATGAAGATAGCACCTAGAACCATGTCGCGTATTTTAAAAGATGACTTAGGACTTGCAGCCTATAAGAGACGCACTGGCCATTTCTTAACTGATAATTTAAAGAAGAATAGGGTGGTAAAATCGAAACAACTACTGAAGCGGTACGCAAAGGGAGGTCACAGAAAAATTTTGTTTACGGATGAGAAAATTTTTACAATTGAGCAACATTTTAACAAACAAAATGACCGTATTTATGCTCAAAGCTCTAAGGAAGCTTCCCAATTAGTCGACAGAGTGCAACGTGGACATTATCCGACTTCAGTGATGGTTTGGTGGGGTGTTAGCTATGAAGGAGTGACTGAGCCATATTTTTGTGAAAAAGGTATCAAAACATCGGCACAAGTGTATCAAGATACCATTCTTGAGAAGGTAGTTAAGCCCCTTAACATCACCATGTTCAATAACCAAGTATGGTCCTTCCAGCAAGACTCGGCGCCGGGTCATAAAGCTCGGTCCACGCAGTCTTGGTTGGAATCGAACGTTTCGGACTTCATCAGAGCTGAAGACTGGCCGTCGTCTAGTCCCGATCTTAATCCGCTGGATTATGATTTGTGGTCAGTTTTAGAGAGTACAGCTTGCTCTAAACGCCATGATAATTTGGAGTCCCTAAAACAATCTATACGATTGGCAGTGAAGAATTTTCCCATGGAAAGAGTGCGTGCTTCTATTGATAACTGGCCTCATCGTTTAAAGGACTGTATTGCAGCCAATGGAGACCACTTCGAATAAGCTTTTTATATTTTTAATTGTTTTATATTTATGTATTAAACTGACACACTGTAAAAGTAATAAATGTTATTTGCAGTTAACAATTTTCTTTTTTCTTTATTACAATATTTATGGCAAGACTAGGTATAGCAAAAAGTGTCATGACAACTTTTCGTCTGAATTTTTCCGTCTAGCCTTCTTCGCAACGCGTGATAAGAAACTTCGTTCCAATAATTAATATGCCAACATTTTTCCTTACTGAACTCTACGTAACAAATAGTGGTTTCAATTTTTGTAAGTTCGATTTCTACCTTTTCAATTTTCACCTTTTCTATACGATAATGTGTACGTATTATAAATAGTTTTTATCTATATATCTATCATATTCACAACGGTGTAAAATTTTGTTGAAACGCAAACGGTATTTATTTCGAAACATTTGGTAACAGCTTATATAACTGAATTCATTAAAGTATTGTGTACCTAATCTAGTTATTGTATAGAATGTGAAGTGTGTCACTGTCCAATTTTAGTTTTTTTTTTACATTACATACTCCACGGTGTGTTATTACTTATATATTTAGAGAAGAGGCCAAGA
This sequence comes from Hypercompe scribonia, assembly GCA_949316085.1. Taxonomy (NCBI): domain Eukaryota; kingdom Metazoa; phylum Arthropoda; class Insecta; order Lepidoptera; family Erebidae; genus Hypercompe; species Hypercompe scribonia. Next base: position 6,726,630 of record OX438981.1, on the reverse strand, counting down.
ATAGAGCTGATTAAAAAGAGTTCCATGTGGATTGAACGGATTTAAAGAGAAAACAGTTAGAGGCGTAAGTGAGACACAGAAAAACACGGGGTTCATAAAAAATATGTTTGGAATAGATTACACAAATAGATATAAGAAACATTATATCATTAAAATCTTTGTCTGGTAATTAGTCCCAATTTTATTTGAAGTCGGTGCAATATTACAACAGGTTTTGACTGGTTTCTTTTATGACCAGCCTTTTATATCTATAATCTAAGTCCTTAAGTAAAATCACTCAATATTTTCTAGTCCTATTTCAGTTTCTTCTGGTTTTATTTACGCCAGTAAAATATGCATTCGTCTTTAAAGTCTCACAATTTTAAGAATTGTTGCAGCGATTTAAAGTGGAAACATCGACCAGGAAAATTAATCTATTTACAATATACGCTTACATTTCATTTGATGTCTGAATTATATCAATAAGAAGGAATGGAAAGTACGTTAGTTTTGAAAGACATCAAGGGAGCCCAAGACTAACTTGACGGCATCTACATCACGAGTCATAAGTCCAGTTAAAGCTAACGGTACCTACACACTTTACAAACAATTCTGTTCTGTTCATAGACTTTATTTTGTATAAAGATTATCATTTTATTATCTAAGTCTGACAAAAAACTTATATATAGCGTGGCTTATATATAGCGTGCCAAGTGGCCAAGAATTCATTAACATTTGAATCTAACATCCCGTGCAAACGTGTTACGATGCTACTGGAATTTGCTTGCTGCAATCGACATGTTTTCAAAAAAATGTAGCCACTTGTCACACATCCAATGAGTCCCTACCGGTGGTCTAAGCCATGTTTCCGGAAAAGCTGATTTTCAGACGAGGCGAAATTCCATGGCCACCTAAAAGTCCAGATCTATCCCCAGCAGCCTTCTTTTTATGGGGTTATTTAAGAATCGTGTCTACATCAATAAATCAAATACACTACTTCAACTACAAGAAAAAATCAGCGAAGAGATGTTGGCGGTCTCGCTGTCTCTTTGCCGACAAGTATTCGAAAATTTCGGTGCTCGCTTAGAAGAGTGCAAACGTCGAAACGGTGGTCATTTAGACGACGTATTTTTTAAAAAATAAATTCCAACTAATTAGATTTCTTGTAAACAGACTGCTGACATACTCACGTATTTAATATAAGTATATAAACATGCATATTAAAAAATAAGTGTCAATCAGACACAAAACAACGATCATCCTCACTGCACAAAGATTTGTACTGGGTGGGAATCGAACCCACAACTCGTTTGTAGTTAGGATCGCTAACCACTAGGACAGTAGACCTGTCATCTGAATATGAGTGCTTTTATATACTTATACGGGTACTAAGAAATACGATTTATTTGATTTATTTTCCAAGAAAGGAAGGTTCGTTTTTTGTAACTTTAGGATTAATCTGCCGGTTCATTGTCAAATGTTTTATTGCAAAATTACCCATAGATGTAGTGGCCTTATGAACAGGTAAAACTGCGCAGCGCCATCTTAAAACGAACAAAAGGTGAAATTAAGGAGGAATTATACACACAACTTAAAATTATAAAAAAAAATTGTATTGTCTATGATTTTTAATTTTCAATTTATCATCACTGTTTTATAAATAGAAAATGAATATTAAACTCACATAAAAAAATCAACTCGGAGAAAAAGTCAATATATGTTACTTGGATTAAATCTAGGAAGAGTTTTTGTAGATTGAGTGTATTATTGAATAAGAAATATTGGTGAGCACTTGCCATCACAGGGCAGCTGTTAGCTGCTAGATTTGCGTCGCAGCTAATGATAAAAAAATGTGCAGCATATAAAAATCTCAATCAGAACTTTAACTACTAAGATTGTCTCGATCTCACACCATCGGGTTTTTAAAAATGAAATACGAAATAAATAAATGAATTTTATTGATATTATATAAATACAAAAACGTTGTTATGTATGAACACAGTTAATTTATTTATGTATAACTGTGTTTAATACAAAATCTCTGAAAGCAACTGTATCTGTTAGTTAATCTTTCACTGCAAAACTAATGATATCGAGATACTTCCATTCAAAGGATAAGGACTTAGTTCATTTTAAATTCTATAACATGACAATATGCTTAACTCTATAACATGATTAAGAAGCTTAATTTCGTTAACAGTAATTTTATCCTCCTTTTCTGGGTAACAAGTGTTAATGTATGTATATATACGTATAATATTTACATACAATATACAATGCAGCAGCCGACTGTTTAATCTTTTTCTTTCTTTCTTTTGATGAGAGGACAACCAGCTAAATAATATCAGGTATTTCAACCAATATTAAGTATGTAGTTTTCAATTCTAAAGTTTTATAACCTTCAAGTCGTCGTCCTCATAAAATTAATGATAAAAATGTATATAACATGAATGGGGATCGTCTTTCGAAAAAACAAAAAACGGTCTCCGTCTGTTCTGTTCAATATTTTTTTTTTAAACGTCAAAATTGTCCATTGTCAAAATGTAAAAAGGTTTAGATAATGGCAACATTCCACGTCATTCTTTTCAATCTTGAAATCATTTGCTTTGATACTTTAAAGTAGAATTAAGAATACAGAGTGACACCACGCCTGTTCACGCCGTGTGTGTCGTAAGAACCGACTAAGGGAGCAAAATACGCAGGATGACATCATGCAAAACCTCCTTTCTAAGGTGAGGCCTATGTCCAGCAGTGGACTATTAAAGGCTGTTGATGTGGTGGTGTGATGATGACTTTGAGTAAACTGCTTGTAAACTTACATTATATTTTTTTTTTTAAACAAAAAAACAGCAAGAACTTGTTCAAGGTTCTAGACCTTGTACTAATGAAATGACTTTCCTTTATAAGTACCCAAGCTGACAAATCTATACTTAACAAAGAGTAAAAGCTACTGGTGTAAAAATGAAATACAACAATTTAAAAACAAACCTACTTGAAAAGCACATTCGGAGTATAATGAAAGCACAGCGAAATTAACGTTTGTGGCAGATGGGGGGGCAATAAAACTTGCTTCGTAATTAGTACTCGTACATACATTCCACTATTTTTCAGACAGTAGTCGCCTACACTACGCTATCCACACACTTTATCAACTATAAACTTAGTGTTGCGCAACTTTTATGAACCGTTGTTATCAATTATCAATCTTAAAGTCGTGCAACAAAGTCTAATTTTTAATATTACATAAATCATAACATGATGTTATCAAGTCTTGAAGTATCCCGTTCAAAAATAAACATTATAGCATTAAAGTCAAGTTTTAAATTAATTTGCAATTGTATTTTTATGAATAAAAAACGAAATAATACAGTAATTATGCACAATTAGTTATTTTAATATAAATTTTATATTTCAAGTAATACGAATTATTTACAAACAATGTTCGCTTAAATGGAATATAAACAGTGTTAAATACAGTCAACATATACACTAAAGCTATATACATATATTATGTCCAAAAATAAATAAATAAATAAATATTTTGGACATTTGGCACACAACGTCATCTAGTTTCAAACTAAGAAGAGCTTGTGCTGTGAAAACTAGACTGACTGATAGAATATTTATATACTTTTTTTTGTAAAAACACCCAAACTTCGAAACAAATATTTACAGATCATACAAACATTTGGTCCAACCTGGGAATCGAACCCGAGACCTCAAGCAGAACAGTCACATTCACTACCACTACAATAAATTTTATCTTATTGCATCATTTTGTATACTAACTATTTATGGTCATCATCTCCAAGCAACAACCTTAGGTTTCTCGTAGAACGGAGGTTCTGCCCCACTATATCACGCTGGCCAGACGAGATAGTATATATATACAGGGTTTGTTTTAAGTTTTCCTTCTCTTATAGTAATGTCCCACGTAGTTTGATACCTATGAAAGAAATAGAGATGGTGACGCTGTGAAGAATTAAGTAATTGATGTGCCAGTTGAACGTGGTATATTTTAACCTACAATATTTTCTCAAATTTTCTCTCTTTTGTCTCAAAGGAAACAACTACTTACTTGTGCCGAGATCATTCTTTCCTACTTAATAGAACTCGCTGCACTACCAGTAACACAGAATTCAGATTTCTATTGAAGTTAGTTAATTCGACCAAGCAATTTGAACAAAACTTAGATTGTTTATTATTCAACAACATTATTTACTAACGGTTCGACTTTTTCTTCTTGTACAAATCAGTTCAAACTTAGGAACTAACTACAACTACACTACAATCCCGAGCCGCAATGAGTATGGCGATCACCACTTTTGCATTCCATCAAGCAGAGTATAGTCACTTTGGTAGGCTTCTATAAAAAAAAAACGCTAAGAAAACAAAAACTTTTGTTGTGTGTAAACTCTTGGTTATGACTCTTTATAAAAGGCTTTGTTGTGAATTCTGCGAAAAAATCTTAATATAAATGACTTATTTCAACATATTATGTAACATGAAAAAAATACTCGCTGTGGTGTTGCGTATATAATCTTAAGTTGGTGTAATTAATGTCTGACCGAACTACAGTAATTTAAAGTCAATAGTCTCAATTAATAAAAAAAAAAAAATCACTATCCACGAAGGTTTAATATACTTTTTAAAGTATAAATATTACTTTTAAAAATTGTACAGGAGCCCTCCAGCCATTTACCTTTAGTTACACATTTAAAGAATGAATGAAAAAGTGACAAGATGGTACATTCACACGTCACTCCGCGTTACCCATCTGTCAGGACCGATGCGTGAAAACATTTTGGCCGCGTCTTAAATTAAATGGCTTCAATGTGGGAGTCGGGGACGTGACACCACACTTACACCCCGTGTACGCGACTCATCTTTCGTACGAGGTACGGTTTTATTTTACGTCATTTTTACATCATGACGATATAACGTACGTCAAAGACGTAATCTAGATTTAGAATATTTTGGGCTGATATTTTTAGCATGTTTTGGATTTTTTAAAGATTTAAAATCCTTTTATAAGAACAACAAAATTGTATTAATAGTGTTAGTAAATTGTCATATTAAAATTTGTATATTATATTACATTTTCTATTTTATAATATTTTTATAGTGCTTTGATTCGAATCTCGCGTAAAATACTTAGTTTATAGACTTTCACTATACAATTTAAATAGTAAAATATATTTAGAATTTACAGAAAATGGTATCTAAAAGAAGATTTTTAATTTATAAATCAATATTATACAGTGTCTCAGACAAAAGTCTTTGACCAGTGTGTGTTGCCAGGGATGACTTACGGCACAGAGACGTGGCCGCTCGCTATGGGCTTGATATGACGCCTCAAAGTCACCCAAAGAGCAATGGAAAGGACAATGCTCAGAGTTTTTTTGTGTGATCGAATCAGGAATGAGGAGATCCGCAGACGAACCAAGGTCACCGATTTTACCAGTAAAATTGCTAAACTTCAGTGGCAGTGGGCGAGGCACATTACACGCAGAAACGATGGCCGATGGGGCCATAAAGTTCTGGAGTGGCAATCGTGTACTGGGAAATTAAGCGTTGGTAGGCCCCCTACGAGGTGCTCCGACGACCTGGTGAAGGTCGCGGGCAGCTGCTGGATGTGAACGGCACGGGACCGACTGTTGTGGAGAACCTTGGGGGAGGCCTATGTCCAGCAGTGGACGTCTTTTGGATGAGATGATGGTGATGATGAAATGATGAAATATACATACATTTGTTTCGTAAGCACATTAGTGCTCTAAAGTGACACACCGCTCTGCGGAGTTGCAGCTCTAGCTCTAGTGTAGTGTGGCTCTATTTTATTAGTAATATTTAATCATTATGTCTTCTTACTTTTTCAATTCGAAAAATTAAACTGATGATTAAATTAAAAAAAAAAACTTTTCAAACGTTATCGTTAAAATCTGTCTCTCAGATTAGATTGTTTCTTCGTTGCTATGACCAGTTGTTTCATAGACTTTAGGTCTAATACTTTAGCTGTCAAGTATTTAAGGACTGTCAAGATAAGAACACATTTTTTATGAAATTCTGATCATCGTTAAATGCGATAAATACTTTTACAAAAGCAAAGTCAAAATACTCTATCGCATATTGAATTCCTGATAACATTCACACAGGTCGAATTTTAGATCGTGCAAATCCTTCAAAGCACGTAATCGTCTACTGATTTGAAAAGGTCTTGAACGATCGTTCGTTTGTTCAATAAGTCTTTTCTTTATAATCGTTCTCATTCAGTAGTTCGTGGTTTATTAAATTTCATATCACATCAACAGCCTTGAATAGTCTCTGGCTGGATTTAGGCCCCTTCTTCGAAAGGAGGTTTTGCTCAACTGAGCAAGTAAGAGACGGCTAAGGAAGCAAACCACGAAGGAAAAAAGCATAGCAAAGAGAAAACTTGAAACGAACCGTATATCAAAAATTATCCCTAAAGTGATGGGTGACCCCTAAGGTGGGTGATTACCCACATAAAATGACGTGTAAAGAAAGTGTACAGATCACTCTTTTTTTACACATCACTTTATTACATTTAAATTGATAAAGGCGTTTAAATCAACTAATCAACGCATTTGAGAAAGAACAGAGAAGCTGATGAGAAATAGCACCATAAATACAAAAAGAAAACTCGACAAAAAGTTACCGTGGTTCGCGTGTCATTATCCCCTTATTTTTCATTATGTCACCGAAAAAAATATGATTCGGAAAAAATATTGAGGTCAAAGTCCTTTAATTCAAAGTAGATCACGTGGTTTGAACTAAAGACTTGAGAAGCATGAAAACAAAGTTAAAATTCATTCCTTTCTCATTCAAGTTAGAACTAACTTGAAGCTTATTTGTGTACGTTTGTTAACAGAGTAAGCAATGAACGAAGTACACCACGCAGTCGGTGTCATTCTCTCTTTTTATTTGGTACTGTTTGTGTAACGAACACCCTGAAATAAATTAATTGCGAAATAATAAGTTTACTTTTTTTTTATTGTACATGCTGAAACTCCCTCAGGCCATTACCCACCGTGGTTTGCGGCGGAGTGGTGTATCGGAATCGGACTGGCTAAACCTTGTACCACTCTGCGCCTGAGAAAGGAGGGATCCAAGAACTGCTCTTATTAAACCATCCGGACCCGGATCCAATCTATGGGTAACTTTTTATTTAGGTGACGTACGGCACAAGCGGAATTTGCCTCCTCACGGCTGGCCACTGTAGCGGATAGAGGGGAAAAATCGTCCCAACCACCCGCGGCCACACTCAAGACAGCATGAGTCGCTGACAAGCACGCCTCCACCGCCCAGTTCGCCGCCGGCAAATTGAGTCCGAATGGAGATCGTCCACCCAGGTTTTCTCCGCCGCCTCCTTCTGCAAAATGACGTCTGCACAGCATGTTGCGACCGAGGTAAAACAGCTGTCAGTTCCGGCCATGGAGCGTATGACGGCCGGTAGCGAAAGATATCCTCCAATAGCTACAGGGAGGTCCTCACGCTACGCCGCCCAGCGGAACAAACGGCCAGCATGTGATGAACCGAGTCCTCACTGAAAGAATACTCTGTACCAATCGATCTGGTCAGTGTGGTATAGGAGGCCAAAACCTCCTTACTAAGAAGAGACCTATGTTCAGCTATGGACTATGGCTAAAGACGATGAAGTTTGAAAGAAATTGAACTGCTGTGAAGTAAGCAGCTTAATTTCATTTGCTTTCGACATTTTAAAAATATTGTATACCGTTTTAGTTAGGGAATAAAATGCAAAAAGTTGTCGTATATTTGCTCGTTTCCAAAAATCAACATTCAAAAGTATTGATAACTTGTGAACGTGCAAATGTGAAAGTGAAAGGTATCTTATGAATTCTAATTCAGACTTGGTCTTTTTAGCATTAATCCTGCACAGACTTTATCGATATTACATTTTTAAAATATATTTCAATATTTAGATTACCAAACGCTATTTTATCAAAGAAATACATCACAGAAAGAAAAAAAAACAAATAAAATAAACAAGTCCTATTCATTTATAAGGAATGTCTAATATTCATTGTATAAAAAATGGAAACCATTCTATCTGTTTCGAATTACAACAATCAGTTATTCGATTGCGAGTGATCACGCTATAATCAAATATAGGTAAGGATCGAATCGGGTCAGCCTAATGTTGCCAGTTATCAGTTACAATTTTTCTATTATTTATCTTATTAATATCAGTTTTTTTTAATTAAAAACTATTATGCATTGTTTGATGCTCGACTTAGAGGCCTTTGACCTTGTTCATCAAACTTTATAATTGGATGCAGTCGCTTGATAGTATAACTAGTTTTTTTGCCAATAAAAAGGTTTGTTAGCACATTAAACAAATAAAAACACTAGTGTTGCAAGTAGATCATTTCTAAGTTAGCAAATATTTAAAATAAAATAATATATTTTATTTATTTTTTTATTCTGGAACCGTTAACCTACAAAACGTTATCTAGACAAGACGTTGTCCAGACTATAACTGAAATTTTGACCCTAGGATTGCACTATAGGCTTTAGAACACGATAAAGATATTGTTGTAAATGTTTACATACTAAATAAAATTCTACAACAGGATTAATGGTAAAACGTACTATATTTCAAAAACGAATACCTAGAATATAAACAAACTTAAATAAGTGGCCTTAACGGATACTGGAGCTGGCACAATGATGAATACACATGTGACAAGTTGATTAAATGTCCTGCTTCAGATTGATTTACATACATAAGATCAGTATATCAATGACAATACAATATGAGTACATATACTAAGACAAGTACTTAGTATTCAACTAAATATACTCTAGTCTCGTTTAGTAACTAAGTCGAGGTGTCATATATTTATTTTTAAACTTATTTGTTACTAGCTATATACGAAAAAGTATTCTTTTTTCTAATACAAAAGTATCTTTAATTACTCCTTATAACATCAGCTCTATACCTGTGAAAGTCCTGTCAAAATTTGTCCAGCCATTGCAGAGATTAGCCAGAACAAACAGACGGACATACGAACCGATAAACAAAAATTTTAAAACTAGATTTTTTAATTAAATTATACTTCAAATGCATTTAGTAAAAAAGTTTTTAATTTGAAATTACAAGCAGACATATCAATTTAATGTACTTGTATAGATTCTTAAACATTTATATTATTATAAAATATTAATGTTAGTGCATGTTAAAATAGTTCTTCTATATTTCACATTATTAACTTCAAATTACTTTAAACTGTTATCAAAAATAATATTTTAACAAATATATATACTTTGTTAGCTTCAGCTTAACCGCGGTAATGTAACCTACGTTATCCATGTTCATTACGTGATAGAGATAATTCCCTTACGTAATCATACGAGTATGTCATGAAACACAAAATTTTCGAACTTAATTTATTCTTTTATAGGATTACCGGATGCCAATGATTATCTTAAATTTTGACTATAATTAATTCTTTTCCCACATTACTTGATCCCTGTAGATTTGCAGTCATTTCTCCAAAATATTTTTAGCACATATATTTATCACGAATTTTAATTTCATTTATGCCACAGAATATATATAAATTTTAAGTTTTCCAAATTTCACATTCCGATCTTCACGAAATTTATTTAAAATTACTAAAATTTATCATCACTTCATAATGTATAAACAGGGTGCGGATCATGATAGGATCAGCGTTATATCGCGCCAAGTTTAGGAGCAGAAAGAATACCCATCATGTAAAAGTAAAGAAACTTGGTCCTTCCTTATTGCTCCTTCTTTTTACCTGCTCGTCTTATCACAAATTACTAAGTGAACACAGTCATCATCATCATCAACAGCCTGATTTGTCCACTGCTCGCTCGGTTACAAGCAGTCCGCATTACCAACAGTCTCAAATTCACTGAATCCCATGAGCTTCTATCGTTGTGCAGAAATGTCGCCTCTATGGCCGTCCTCTATTGCTTTTATTATGGGGAGTGTTCTGAAATGCTCTTTCAACTGATCCCTCCTTCTTCCTTCCTCTAAAGGACAACATGTGCTGGCCTTGGTAGTCAGCGTTTTAGAATAAAAGACGTACGCTCCCGAACTAAACAGTTCGGTCCTTCCTTCCAGTGCAAATCAATTAAAACCTGGAACTCACTACCAACGCACGTGTTTCCCTTCCACCATAATCCCGGGTACTTTAAGCGGGGTGTGAAAAAGCATCTCACTAGGCACTAGTACTGAATTGTCTGCATTAACAATGAGTATGGTTACACTTCTTAGATTCCATTCATGCTTTCCAACAGGCAGATTATGACATGCAATTATGACTACATAAACGTTGTACTGTTTCTAAACCACTGGATAATTTTCATTCATACATTGCAAATCCTCTGAGAATAACGAAATTATATAAAGGATTAAGATTTTGTGGCAGATCCTAGAATCCAGTTGGTATGTTAATCCTTTATATATAAAACATGGTGGCGCGGGCAGCCTAGCATTAGTTAGCCGTGAAGTTCGCCAAATGACACACTTTAGTTTACGAACACTCAAGTTTCGAGACGGCCGAATCTTTCGGCCATTTCTGGCCGAAACCGAAACTAAAGACGAAAATAGATTTTTTAGCCGAAACTAGACGAAACCAAAACATTCATTTGATCACTAATTGAAAATATAACGACACTTTCGACGCCGGGCAACATTTGTGGGCACGAATAACTATTTGACTCAGTTCTATAGATTAGTAGTAAATTCTCAGAATTGTTTCCCATATTTTATGTTTAACATCATTACTCATTATACTTTGCCACTCTGCAAGTGATGAAATCCTTAATGCTAAGGTCTGTAATTTGGTAATTACATTGTAATAATGTATGTGTGTAATTTATTCACCATTTATTATTTTATTAAATACATACTCTTTATGTTTTAAAGAGATTACATTACAAAGGTTATATTTTTTTTTTAAATCCTAATAGTAATTGTAGATACGCTTTCTTCTTTAGTGTATATAAAACATAATAAGTTTTATATTTTAGCATTTTGTTTACATATTTATGCATCCTTTCCAGAGCAAAAAAATACCATTTGACATAATCTACCTCTTTGAAAAACCATAATCTATTAACAAAAAAAAACAACATCGACAGATTTACCATCACTAAACTAATCTGTAATACAATCAAATATAAACAAAGTACGGGACACGTCATTTATGTTTAACACAAAAAGTTTTTATAAAAAAAATAAGTGGTTATGGGCACCGAAAACATTAAATAAGCATGAACGCACCAATCGCAGGAAGCGTTCTTCAATACTGGAAAAGGTACCTGCACCCCTATTGTACTTTCGAGAATTTCGTGGACTTGAGGGCTTTATTGTGATAAGATGTGTTTTACAGATCAATGATTGACTTTAAGAATATATTTTAAAATACAATAATAATATAAAATTTTTTACTCAACCATATTAAAATTTATTCACTGTTATTTATTTGATAAAATATTACAATTTAGTAATATCACTATGCAGACTAAATAAAATAGCATTTTAATCCTGTAATTAGCATTTTTGCGCGTCTATGAATCATATACGGAACCAAGTATTAAAAAAAACTTCATTATTAATCGTACACATACACATTATAACCCATGAAAACCATCAACTTTTAAATTTAGAATGTCATCACTTTTGACATACATTAGACTATGCACTGTAAACATTTTTTTTAATTTGGCTATAGACTACATGTTGTCATGTAAGTCACGTCTCAACTCATAGTTTATTGTAACATCTAATTAAAAACCTATCGTTAGTTAATGAAACTATTAGAATAGAATTCAGAAATAAAGCCTGTATTTAGATTTAATTACATAACTACTGTCTGGTTACGTGAATATTATTACCAAAGTTTGCACAAATCTCAACACAGCGCGGTTACAGTAAATCCCTTTGGCAAGCAGCCATCTTTTTCGAATAACGCTGCAATATCGTTTAAATTAACATGATCATTGGTGTTTTAAAAGTGCGATCGTTGAGACTCATTTAAATAACACCACATCGTTTATAAATCCGCATTTATTTTGAGTTGTATTTTTAGTTCGACTTTGCAAGGGTCATGTACCTGTCCAATGTAAAATTTTACTTTAAAACAAGGTTACATGAGTGATACATTATGAACTACGTTGTTAACTTTATAAATTACATATTGTCACCATGTACCTACTATTAAATAATTGTCTCACATGTAAACAAAAAATAGATCATGTGTATATAGTTATTTAAATAAATACGATATTATTGGTTATTTACGACGTCAATGATCAGTTACATCTAAATTTTATAGTACTGGTTGATATTACATTATTGGTTGATACTCATATTTCCATTCGTAATAATTATTGTACTCTTTCACTATTTATTTCACTGTTCAGTTAATTATTTTGTCAGGAGCACAGAAACACACAGGATACATTTATAAAAATTACTGTTCACCAAGGATGCCTAAATTGAAACGCGTTTCCATTTCATTGATTCTCACCAATAAAATAGTTTCAACGAAAAAAGTCATTATCAAAATAAAGTCAACTGAAGTGCAGTTAAAACTATGTTTACTTACGACGTTACACTCCTACGATCATTTAACTGTTCCCTAATTGAAAAAGCTATACAAATGTCCCACTTCGGTCACCGCATCGATTTTAAAAATAGAAGCTTGCTGCGTTTTCGATATACGGCTGTGCTGCGGATAAACTATACAAATAGATATTATAGCACTTTTAATAGAGCGACATAGAGTGGATTATCGTTTGACCCAATTCATGTGATATTACATTATTTCATCAGCGTACTCGGTTGAATGGAATTCGTACGATATGCTCTCCTACGTTGAAACTCGAGTTCAAACAAATAGAATGCTCGATTTACGCGATGAATATTGTGAATCGGATCCGACGTTTGCGAGTCGATTTTGGCGTTTCGATTTACATTGTATCCTGATTAATTAGCCTTCAGTTTTTTATCCTTGAAGCGATTCACGAATAATGTAAATTAAGCGACCTTTATTTACATAGGGTTTTGATTTATGAAACGTCACGTTTTTTTTGCTAACGGTAACTATTTACTTTGAAGTAATAAAAATAGGCATTTCGGCTACTATGAAAACTACAAACTTGGAGAATTGAATTGGAAGTTGATTAAATAATAATTATAGTTTGAGAAACTTAAAAACACACTACAAAAGTCGATTAAAAAAAAACAAGCAATCATACAGGTGAAGCTAATAAAATCGTGTTAAGCACTAACAAATTTTGAATTTAGAACGAGTTGTATTAAAACACAAAGCAAAGTTACCGGTTGTTTTATTTTGTTGTAATCAAATAATGTCAAAATGAAAAATTGATTTTGATAGTTACATAATAAAGTCCTTTCATTAATAATTACATCCTTAAGAAACTGATAGCTATTTTATTGAACGAGATAGTTATCACTATCTCAAAACGGTTCATTGCAACTATAATGCGGTAAGAATTGGAGTATTACAACCTATTGATTATCTGTTAAAAGTGTACTATTAAAATAAAATCATATTTTGGTTGTAGTAAGTTGGATAAAAAATCTAACTGACTACTAATATAAATGAAAAAATAAAAAAAACTATACTGTTAAGTAAAAAAAAAAAATCTTGTTACTCGATCATGCCAGAACCACTGAGCAGAGGTCGACAAAATTTAACTAGTAGATGGATTATAATGTGGAATACTACATAGGCTAATTTTTATTTTAGCATAAATATTAATAAATTACAAGCCGTAATACTTTAAAACCATCTGCAAAAGTAAACGAGGCGAATATGTATGTTTGTTGTGTTTTGTTTCTAAGATTTAATCTATGGAACATGTTTAATTTCATGTATGCAAACAATGGTGTTTGTAAATTAGAACCATAGTTATAGATGCTGTGTTAGAGCACCAAATCGATTAAAACCTATGAAATATAACTTACGAAATAATGTTACAAGAATAGTTGTTAAATAAATCCTTAATTATTTATGATAGTGATTGAATCTGTAATTGATATTAAAAAAAAAATATATTCAATGACATTCAAGCATCTCTAGTTGTTTCATTGTATTATATTTTGATTTGTTATTAATTTATAATATAAGAAATGTTTGGAAGTTAATTTAAAAGTTAAAATTAATACTGGTGATAATAATAAACTTAGTGTAAAAAACAAACTTTAATTAAATTATTATACATTAATAAGCTTGAATATGATTGCTACATTGTTTGCTAAATCGTAAACAAAATGGCAATCCCTCCAATTTCGGTAATCAGAGAACGTTATGATTTTTAATTGTCTATGATTCCGCGGTTCTATAAACACAAAGATGTGTTTATGGTTTCGAAAGTGGTTATGAAGTGCGGGTTGCTATATCATGGGTAGAGGGCGTGCCGTGTGTAATACATCATCTGTGACGGTTAGTGCTATCTACCACGTAACTTACGATGCTTTCTTTACGTCATGACGGTTTCGAATTTACCATGAATCTGAGCAAATATATTAAAAAAAGTTTAACAAACATTTACTAAAACTGTGCCATTTGGTAAAAGGAATTGTACAATAGCGTTTAATTTTGATAAACATGGCTGAAATTAGTAAGTATAATAAGTTACCGTTATAGTTTTCTCTAGTCGTGACCGTTTTCCTATATAATTGTTATAAATATATCAATTAAATAACATTTTAGAGGTCCGCGTATAATGCGTTAAAAGGTTAATTGTAGTAATTGTAAAAATTTCATGTCATAAGGTTCAACGACATGAATAGAACTGTTATATTCTACTGACAAAGAAGTAAATCTTAAGCCGAAATACATACTAGCAAAATTCTCAGTCGCGAATTGTCAATCTAACGTCATAAATACGCCACTAATTTCACAGAGGTCGTAACATTTATATCATGTGTTTAAGTAAATGTCATTGTTTTGTTTAATTATTCAGTTCCAGGTTATGTTAGGTATTGAAGATATATAGCTAAGGAGCAATTAAGAGTAGCCAAATTTTATAAGCTTATTTATAAAATCTTTTTAAGTATGTTTAACTATTTACATACAGTGATAACAATGATTGCTTTTGCCGATAAAACTTACAAAGGATCACGGTAAAATATTACGAAACAATCCGCTCTTGAAGTACCTGAATGATCTCTGAAGATCCCATGTGTTAAAGGAATTACTATTTAAGCGACTTCCAAAAAGAAGGAGATTCTCAACTCGATTATACTTTTTCGAAAAATAATACCAATTTAAACATTTTATCCTACATCTCTCTCATTTGGTGATGTCCTGACGAAGATCTTCACTGAAGTCTATGGTCTTATATAACTGAAAAACTCAAAAAAGTACGAAACAACTCTTAATCACACAATGACTAGGCTGTCCCGAATACCCGCTGTACTCGTATTTTCAAGTAAGTTTGTTTTGTGGAAAGCCTATTTTTGGCTTTTCACAAGACTTTTTGAAATGACCCTAGAGGTAGATTTTCTATTTTGAGATAAGCGGTGTCATTGACTAAAATTACGTAGTTCAAATATATCAATGGGCGGTACTCCCCTTTCTTCATATGAGCAGCACAGTTGTAGCTACCCTAACTAGTACTATGCATATTCACACAAACAAAATTACTTATCGAACTACATATTCACTAAAAATCAAGAAATAAATAAAATTTTAACCAAAAAACCTACTTCAAACAGAAAACATTCTAAATCAAAAAATGCACTACAAACTAAAAAAAATAATTACATGTGTACAAATATTGTTATTTTTGAATTCGGGGTCAGCCAAGTAAATACGACAATATAACTATCGATAATAATACGATAACACCTGAAACTTGAAGTCAACGACACAAATACACGACTGTACATCCCTCCCAACCGCCCGCGCCACCGTCCTGCGTCTGTGTGCGAAATCGTGTAGTAGAAACTTATTGTAATGTTAACCTACTGCGTTGGCTGACACCGACTCCAAAAATAACAATAATTGTAGACACGAGATTATGTATTTTAATGTTAATACTTTTTGGTACATTTTTTGTTTTAGAATATTATCTGATAGAATCGGGTTTTTTTGACCAAACAGTTATACTACTTTGTTTTGTAAGGATTACTCATTTCATGTATACTTTCGAAAATTAAATTGTACCAAATAACTTCTATCTAATAGACCTTGAAATAAACTGTATCCATACGCAAACAACCCAATATCACATGAACTCTTTTAGAATAGTGTTTATTCTTAAGATGAGCGGGTCTTTAGCCGCTTAACTTGGAATGAAGACTTTCTTAAAAGAAGAATTTCGTAGATTTTCGTATTTTTTTTCTGGCAATAATAAAATGAAATAATATGGCCGAGCGTGAGATAATGTAAAATAAACTCACGCTACGTCCTCAGTTGTGTAGTTGACAATTTTGTATAATTTTTACATGTTTTATGTTTACCTACAAGTAGGCCTCACTGAAATGGCTGCCTAGAAATTACAACTGATCTCAGAAAAAAAATTAGCATGTCATATCTGCCTCACGTGCCAGTATTGAAGATTACATTCTATATCTAACACGTGTTTAGTTAGGGATTCTTTTTATTTAGTGATAATATATTTATTACTAGATACTGTTTGACTTTCTTTCTTTTATCAGTCCGAAACTTTATCGTGTATGCCTAACGTTCGTATCATCGATAAGGTAAATACTAATGTTATAAAGCTCAAAAATTTGTTTGTACCACAAATGCGCTAATCTCAAGAACTACTGGTTTGAATTTTTGAATAGTTCATTTACGGTGAAAGACTATAAGAAACATGACGCTAGGGCCAATAAAAACCGAGCATCAATGAACATTTTTGGAAAAACGGGGACAATTTATTCCATTTCAGAGAAGCAGACGAAACTACACAGGTCAGCTCGTAAACATAAACAAAATACAAACGATTTTTACTGCTTGCTACTCAGTCATTACCGATCCTGTATCACGCAATAAATATACTCACGCTAATTAGTGCCACTTTCTAACAACTGTTGGTCTACGACCCGAAAGTCATGGTATCTAGGATACATACTATGATATTCTAGTGTTTGAAGATCTCGATAGACCTTTCGTTGGTGTGTTGATTCTTGCATTGTAACCTCGTTTCCATGAAATCAGTATCTAAAAATAACCAATGATAACATTCAACTTGCGTCTGTGGTACTTATTTTTGATGATAAATATTTTAATTTAGTAAATATGCATGTATAATTACTTGCTCTAACTAACTACCTGATAACAGTGCAGAGTCTAAGCCGCTGGGACTATGACAATTTTGACAACTGATCCTATTTATGTTGTAAACACCCACTAATAAACAATTTTTAGATTTTTTATGCCTACCAAGAAGGTAAAATCTTATTTTAATTCTATTTTCAAAATAACTTGTAATACTTTTGCGTTATAAGTATATATGGATATACCGTGTGGAGACGGATTAAGAACTCGAAGCGTAACAACCCCTTTTTCATCCCATGGGTGTTGGCTAAGGGAGTATACTAAGCAGGACAACATCACTACAAAGAGAAGAAAAACTTGAAAGAAACTATACCAACCCATCTGGGTACACCAAAACCTCCTTCCTAAGGAGAGATCTATGTTCACTAGTGGACTGTTAAAGGTTGATGATGATAATGATGATATCGGGATCTAATTTAAATTATTTACTGATTACATATGTTATTTTAATTGAAAAGCAAAAAATCTCAAATCGATGTGAAGGCGTTAACTTTTATTTATTTATTTATATGTTACACGGTGTTTACAACTTGTGGAGCAGTTTGTTACGTATACTAAACGGTTAAAACAATGTTTTTGTTCAGCTGGTACTTAAAATAGGAAGACCTGTGCTATAAGTACCAGCATCTATCAATGACACATTTTTCTATGTTACAGTATACAATTTAAGCTATAATTTGACAAAAGTACTCTGTACTCTCTCAAACTCCTGTAATACAATGCTTGCATTATTACAAGTGTCATCGACACATAAAAACTTATTCATATTACATAAAGTTTGGAAATTTTTCATATGTAAAATATTTGTACGCAAAATTTTAGTTGAAAGTACCTGGAAATCCAGTTTCGCTCTGTATTTTTTTAGGAAACACAGATAACAACGTTTTCTAACAATGAAACCTAACTAGATCGATTTTTTGCCCCCGAAATCCCCTGCATACTGAATTTCATGAAAATCGTTCAAGCCGTTTCCGAGATTCAGATTACATATATACAAGAATTGCTTGTTTAACTGTATTAAATATGTAAATAAATAAAATCAGGGATGAACAGTTGTCATTTTTAAAGTTAGAATTACAAAATAAGAGCGAGTAAAGCCACTGGTAATGCCTAGCCAGAGATGTTATTCTTTTTCAACGGTCTTTAATACTGCCACTGTTGAAAACAGGCAGAGATCTTTGTCCAAAAGTAAATTATTAAGTAGAACCTTAAAAAGTAAGCTTTGACCTACTGTTTATTTTATTACCTATAAAATATAGTAAATTCAAAGTCAAAACATTCAAATATATATTCTATTATTTCAGGTATGTCCTTATCCTCGTATATCGTGGTGTTAAGTAAATAGTTTGAACTTCCCATCCGTTAGTTAACAACCTACTCGCTCATTAATTCAATGACAATTTAAAAGTTGAAAAAACCTTTTAAAAACATCGCCACTTGTCCCCTAAAGCCCTTAGGGATGTGTTATATCCACCGTGTCATCTAATTAATGGCAGAGCCGGAAATAGAAACGGAATTCTTTATAAAGTTGCCATATTAAAATAAACGCGGCCATTTAGATACGATGACGCCTATTAATCTTGATTGTAATGTCAACGCCGAGATATAAACAGTTATTGAAGGGAGCACGACACACAGCCAGTGTTCTCAGTGCATTTCGATTCGCAGGAGCAGTTTACACGCGGAACGATTCGCATGCGATATTGATGTAATCGTGATGTTGTTACGTTCGAAAAAACTCACTAGAGCGGGGAAAGTGACGCGCCTCAAGATCGTGAAAGGTACTTAGTCGATCACCGGCCGCCGTGGACCCGCGACGTCCCTCTCGTTATTGAGGAAAATGTGCGGAAGAGAGGACGGCTACTAACTTGCCAGGGCTCTTGTTTGTGTGGTCGCGTAAACTTACGACACCACTGAGCGTTCGGAATTCGAACTACTTTCGCGTAATCTGTCTGAATAGAATATGGCGTCCTAGTTAGTGAGCATCGAAGTCTGTGAAAAAAAAGAACTCTAATGAATGGCTTTTCATACAATTGAAAATAACAAAATAGGCTGTCTTAATTCTAATAACTATTGTTTTTGGGAGACAAAAGGCCCTAAATTGGTGGCATTCTCGAGGTAAAGTCCGGACCAGCCAATTATTTCATATTTTAAATATGCGTAAGTATTCAAACTATAAATATTAACTTTTTATTTAAGGTTAACAAGACTTTGATAATTTAGTAATGAGATATTAAATGGGAGAATGCTTACAAAATGACGTGGTAGGTATTTATCAAAGGACGGAATCGGATAAACATTAGAGTGTGCGTAATGCCGTTTTAGTTTATGCTTCATATTTCTCTTTGATGTAATGAGATAGCGTTCGTACAGATGCTACGTAATATTTTAATTACTGTACCTACCAATTACGTACGCTTCATTGCTTGTTAAAAATAACTCTACGTGTCAATGTGGTAATCGATTAACCTGTAACGTCAAGTAAGTGATACCCAGGATCTCGAAAATTGAATATCGTAATATTGATCTAAGATTAGATACAGTACTAATTGTGCTCATCAACTTAACAGGCAATGACCCCGTCGCCAGTGAATAGACGACTTTCAATAGTTCCTATTTTGTGTCATAAACACACACACACACATACACACCCCTATTCGAACCCCACAATTTTGCCACGAGCGTCTCTCAAGCAATAGCAGTCCCCATAAAGATTCTCTACCGAACTGATTCACAGATGTCACTGGCGGTAAACTGGACTCGTCCACAGATCGGTTCGATCCTTGCGCTCCGGACAAAGAAAACAAATTGTAATCCAACGATTCGTCGCTCGACCGATCGTCCGTCAGATTGGAAATCGGTGACGTTGCGCTACTAGTCGATCAATTCGTCCGGTCTTTCGTATCTACCTACGAGTTTAATTTACGGTGCTGAAGAGAATATAATAGGTAGTGTTAAAATGACGACTTTGAAAATATTTCACTCTGATCAAGATTGATTAGTGAAACAAGTTTGTTCAAACGTACTCCATATTGTTTTGTTTTTTATTTGTTTATTTCGTGGTTGATCGAGCGGAAAATGAATTCTATTTAGGTCCTGTGAAAATAATTTAAACGTCGTTGCTGTAAAATAAAGGTATTAAGAAGTAAATTAAAATAGATGCACATGTGGATCAAAAGAATTAAACATGTTTGAATGCAATATGTATGACATGATATACACATTGTGTAATTGTGTATGCTGTGTAACACATTAGATTAAGTAACTTAATCCTAGGAATTAAAACGGCATCGTAAAAACATTAGTAGTTGAAAGTTTCTCCTGTCCAGACTGACGCAGTCCATCGGCCAGTGCACTGAACCCTGTACGGTGCACGCCACTGTCTACTGTCTGGGTCTAGATCATTCACGCCCAGACTCTATCCAGACGTCTTACGCAAATTGGTACCGAAGTAAATTTTCTCGATATGAAAGAATTTTTTTAGAGTCATTCAACAAATACTTATTTTAATTCTCAAACTTCATATTAATAGACAACCTCCACGAAAATCGTTTGACCGTGTCATCATTGTCTTTATAAGAAATCTATTTTATTTCTTATCTGTAGTCACTCGACAATTTGAATTTCGAATTGCATAAATTTGAATATCCATTTAAATAGGTTGGTAGCAAATAGTAGCATAACTATTGGAGACCATAACTAAGTAGACCAGCGGTTCTCAATCTTTTTTGGTGACGGAACCCTTTTGGAAAGCGAAATACTTGACGGAACCCTATAATAAAACAATAGTTTTTAAAAGTGTATTCTTTATTAATAAGCATAATAAAAGTACAATGTAACAGTTAGTTATTACTTACTTACATAACAAGTATAATAATAGAAGTTATTAAAAAAGAAAAAAAATCTAATGGGAGGTATGAAACTGTTTTTTATTTTTCATCAATTGGTTGATATCAGGTTTGATAGAGGACAGTTGAAGTCTCATATCAGGTTCGGCGTCCAGTCTATTGCGGTATTTTGTTTTCGTAGCTGCATAGGTTGAGAATCCTGTTTCGCACAAATATGTTGTTGGGAACGGGAGAAGAATATTCAGAGCCATTTTGGCAAGCATTGGAGATTCATCACGAATTCTGCACCAAAAATCGTTGAGAGGCGTCGTTTTGAACAGTACCTCCATACTTGTGTCTGATGACATATCTAAAAGAGATTCATATATCTCGTTTGACATACTTTCGGGCTTTTGTAAGTTGGGTAAAAAAGGATTATGAATCCATGAATTCAGTTTCATTTTTGTATTTTGTTCTTCGGGAAAATACTTCTCAAAAGATGCGCGCATCGAAGTGAGATATTTGACCAATTCCTCAAATACATCATCTTGAAACATTTCTGAATCGTTATCGCTAACAAACTCATTGAGTGAGGTAAAGCTTTCTATTTCTCTCTTTCCAACGCAAATAATCCAAAAATCTAATTTTCTTTTGAAGGCAGTTATTTTATCACAGGCCTGGAACACTGTTGTCTGTTTACCTTGCAATAATACATTTAATTCGTTCAGTTTTTGAAAGATATCCGCCATAAAAGACAGTCGGAACAACCAAGTTTTATCATACAAACGGTCTTTCAAATTAAAAGCAATATCTGAAAGAAACATTTGTAACTCGGCTCTAAGTTCAAATAGCCTTGTTAAAGTTTTACCCCTAGACAGCCATCGCACTTCTGTATGGAGCAGCAGTGTTTTATGTTTGCTGCCATAATCTTCACACAATAATGAGAACAATCGGGATTGTAGTGGTCGTGTTTTGATAAAATTAATTATTTTTACCGCTTCTTCCATAACTAATTTTAGATTTGACGGCATTTGCTTCATCGCAAGTGCTTGTCTATGCAGGATACAATGGCTGGAACTACAATTAGGCGCTTTATTTTTTATTCGTGACACTAGTCCTGCTGTAATACCCGTCATCGCCTTGGCCCCATCTGTACAAATGTCAATGCAATTGTTCCAACTGAGATTATTTTCCCCAAAAAATATATTTATTTTATTAAAAATTTCTTCTCCGGTAGTTTTTGTGGGCAGCGGTGAACACATAAGCATATCTTCTTCCAAAGAACTTTCATATGGATATCTCACGATAACCAGCAAGATAGCCAGACCAGCGACATCAGTAGACTCATCTATTTGCAAGACGAATCGTGTTTCTTGTAGACGTGTAACTAATTCTTGTTTGACGTAGCTTGCCAGATCATGAATTCGCCGTGAAACAGTATCGTTTGATAGCGGCACAGTAGAAACATGCTTTGCAGATTTTTCATCGGGCATACATTTTGTTATGTCTAACACACATGGTTTTATTAAATTCTCAGCGATAGTGTGCGCTTCACCTGCTTGTGCAATGCGATAGCTAACTAAATATGATGCCTCTGTGGCCTTTTCATTGATAGTTTGGGTTACATGCATCATAGTTTTTTGACTTTCCAATAACTGTTCTTTTTTACGTACAAAAAATTCTTTATTTTTGTCTTTAGACTCGGGGTGTACAGTTTCTAAATGCCGGCGCAACTTGGCAGGTGCCATGGAACTATTAGGAAGCAGTTTACTACATAACATGCAGAGAGGTGAGCCGTTGGAATCAACAAATCCGAAATTGATATATGATTCATCATACTTCCTTTTTTTCGCCTTTGAAACCGTGGAACTTGACGTCGTTGCATAATCGTCTGGATCGGTAATTGCTGTATACTCCGCGCGATCTGATTTTGAACATTCGGCTTCGTTAGAAGATGTTGTTGCAACACGTTTAACGCCTGTAAGCCAACGTTCCATTCTTCTTTATTAATAATGTTACATGTCAGGATGGTGGGGTCAAAATAACGCACGATCGTTACTGCGTAAAAGAGTTTAGTCCAAAGAAGAAATGTACAATCAGAATACAGCAGTAGAACACTAAACACTTTGTTTCTAGCAAGTAGGTACTAATCACTCCGAACACTAATCGTCGACTAACTAAGCGTCGAGGCGCGATCGCCGCTTTTATAGTCCTAGCCAGATCTCGAACATTCTCAAAAATACTCGAGTCGGCGCCTTTGATAAATAACAAGCCGAAATAAAAATAGAAATACAAAAAATGCTGTGTAAACAATTTCGACTTTACGTTTTAAAATTAGAGCCGAAAGTAGCTTGTTTACAATTATTGTTAATCTCAGGGGCGGCTTTTATCAAAGGGACTCGCGCGCTTTTATCAAAGGGACTCGCGCTCACAAGTAGATATCCGCGGTGGCGGCATAGTAAAATTGTACGAGGTGACTAAGGTCGGCTGCGCCTCGTGAATCGTGATACGCCGCGTCAGAACGGTCGACCAGAGAGAGGTGTTTGGAATTTTTTCTAAATTCTTGCGGAACCCCTACAGGGATGTCGCGGAACCCTAGGGTTCCGCGGAACACACTTAGAGAATGGCGGAAGTAGACTAATGTTTTTTGCTACTTTAATTTTGTAAATATTTTTCGTATATTGGTTGTGTAGATTTTATCGTGAATCGCACTCAACTCGGCGTTTTATTTTAAGAAATCCATGAAAAAAGGTCAGCTGTTGATTTTTGTACATACGTAAACTTATGATTTAGAATAATGATGTAAATTCAAGATGTCGACAAAATTTTACGTAAATGATTACGACGTAAACTAATTACGCAGGTCTGAGAAACTTTTTTTTTAGATGTAGTGAAACGATGATTAGATTTTGTTACGTAAACAAGAATATCCTAAATACGAAGTGATAACCACTGGTTATTCAGTGATAAATAAAATATACATTGTAAGTTCTAAATATAGAGCAGTGATACTGACACGCGATGGTAGCACATGTATTTATTTACAACGTTTATTTGAATTCTCTTAATTCCTTTGAACCCTGTGATTAGCTGCAATAAAAGAGCTGTTAGTAAAATTGCATGAATTGATTTTTCGTTTTGTAGAAACTAGAATGTTTGAATGTGTAATAAAGTTTACTCGATTATATTATATTATCAGTTTCTTTCTAGTACGGCCGAAGTTCTACGAGAACTTTTTATAGGTTTATATGAAGCAGTCAGATAAGTATATTATTGAAAAGATCATTGCTTGATATTGTATTTCGTCTGCAAGCTTCTGTTTTGTGAATACGCTTCCTTCTAATAAATCTCCATGTCAATGGATGTTGTTGGTACGCATCTCATTCGCTCTGCAAAAAATATCTTATCACAATATAGTTACTTATATACACAAAAAATGAATAGTGTCGTGGGACACCAGGTAGGAACGAAGTTCCTTCGGATAATGTGGAATCGACACAATTTGCAAAAAAAATCGTGCTCAATTTTATGTAGGTTTTCTTGATTTTTCTCTTAAATTTTGCTGATTAGTTTTTATTTAAGTACAAGAAAGTATTTAGGAAATTCAGTATTTTAGGAAATAAAATAATAAATTCCTTAAAATAATAAAATAGCACACATGACGCGCTTTCGCGCCTGCGCACGTCTCATTTAACGGTTTTATTCCACGTACTTTTTTCCACAGATTTATTCCACGCACTTTTTCCACTTACGGTTTTACTATCACATTTTTTTCAGTTCGGTCCCGCAGCGAAATCCCTATCCCCTCCAAGCCTGCCGTAAGGAACATCGTTCCAAAAATATTATTTTAGTTTATGCACAGGTTCTAGTAAAAGAAAATTTAAGTTTTGCGCTGATTATACTCAAATTTTGATTTGATATTCAAACCTATTCAAAATGTCTTTTATATATTTTTCACGTCAGTTTTATTTGTCATTGATACAGCCACAACATACCACAGTGCAACTTGGTTGGGTATGTATTATACTTGTTACCCGCGGCTGCGACAACGTGAAATTTTACAATAAAGTTATCTATTTCTAAAATAGAAATATCCTAAGTTACTCATTATAACATCAGCTATCTGCAATGGAAACCGTTGAAGCCATTTCAAAGATAAACCGGAACAAACGGACAGACAGACAAAAAATATTAACCTAGATTTTTTGATTTAAGTACCTTATATACTTACCAATGCATTTAGTGGAAAGCTATTAATTTGAAATTACAAATAGACACTTAAGTATTAGTCATTTGTATAGATTTATTACTCGAAATTAAACGAATTTTACCATATGCTCTAGAAACCGCACTTGTCTAGTCAATACTTAGAGTTAAGTCAACCTACAATGAAGTCCTAACCACTTCGTATAATACATGGTTATTTTGGGGTAACACCCATGGGAGTATGTGGAAATACACGGACATGTACGTCGCTAATATTGTGTCTAATTGACTTTCCGTACTCCTGTGTTATTATTCGAAAACGAGATATTACCTTTGGGATGGGACTAATTTGGTGCGATGCCTTTGTAAACAAATGTTAAACATAAAGTTTATTACACATTACATTATTTTTATTGAAGCAATAATTTTCATATTGAGTGATAAATATTAACAGCATCATGTGAGGTTTACTCATTCAAGCTGAATGTTTTCAATCTCTTTGTCGTTCAAAAATATCAGACGAATTATTTTGCAAGGTTTCCAAACGACAATTTAAAAAGTTGATGGTTACATTATGTATGCAAGTTATTTTGTTACGTAGGCTTGGGTTATTCTATACGTATTTCATCAACAGCTTTTAATAGGGCAGATGACACTTTAGTCGAATTATTTACTGCTTATTATCTGTCAAAATGACAACTTTGTATGAAGCATGTACTAAATAAACTTTTGAAGTCACTGATTTCGACTACTCAGTTGAACAATACGTTTCAAAGTTTATTTATACGGCAATAAAAAGCTATAATAATTATGTTTTTCGAAATGTTTTCTGATAATTGTTTGAAAAATGACTACTCTGCATGAATAAAATCCAAGAGTTGTGGCCACGATACTCATTCCAAATGCAAACAATGCGGTATGGTGACCCACACTATGGCGGCCTTGTGAGATGCTTTTTCACACCGCGCTTGGGGACGTAAAAGACATGACAGTCATCGTGACAGTGTAAGGCTTACACAGTTACCAGGATAACTATCACCCCTGCATCAATGGGCCTCAAGTCTTACACTCACCAAACACGACAACACGGATGCTGGCGCTTTAGGTTGGTTTTCTGTGGGAGGGTAGTACTGCCCCGGTCGAGCCGGCGATGCTGAAATCAGCGTGGCTCTACTACCTAGAAAGGTCTTTGAAAAACGAAACATGGTATATTTATCTACTAAGTGTCGCACAACAAAGCAACTAAAATAAACGAACCAATTTTAATAATTAAATTGGTTCACTTGTTTTAGCTGTTTGCATGTGTTCATGGCAAGTACGTTTTATACAACGTTCGCGGAACGTCATTGTTCTTTATGTGTGTGTACGAATAGTGTCCAACAGTTAGCCACTGTGTACAAGCATTATAATTACAATGATATAATCTCTGACATATTTATACATAAAGATACTTACAGACATGCCCGATGAATAGGTTATTAAGTATATGTTATATAACACGATTGTTTTATTACATGGAGATGACCCCAGCTTGTCTCATCCCAAACCAAAAAATCAAGATTAAGTAAAAATGAAGAAAATAAGAGAGATAAACTAACTAAACACTAAAGAAATTATACCTATATTGCAATACAATTTTTAGTTAGGATTTTTATAATTCGAAACATCTTTACGGACTGATTTTAATATTTTTCTTTTACAAATAATTAAAATAAAGGTAAAAGTTTGTTGTCCGGTTTAGATGTTTTTTGACACAACAATAAAAATAGTCAAATAGGTAAGCAAGATTGTTTGAACGCTGCGTCGCCACCATCGCGCCCAATACGCAAACTTTTTTTTTGTGCTATTCTACACTTACAAAAGCAGGGATCTGGGAACTGATGTTGTTAAGCTACCGGGACCAATGCCCGGCCCAGCGCCTGCCACTAGAGCCGGCAGGCGACGGCACGCAGGTGACGGCTCTATCTAGGCGACGTACGGCACATGCTGACGTTGCCTCCTTGCGGCTGACCACTGTAGTGGATGGAGGGGAAAACCCGCGCCTTTGCTGCCCAGTTCACCAGTGACGGATTACGGATGACGGAGTGGAGATCGTCCTTCCGGCCCTCTCCACCGCCTCCTTCTGCGAAATGAAATCTTCGCAGAAGGTTTCGACCACGGTAAAACAGTTGTTATTACCGGCCGTGGACCCTCGACCAATAATTCCCCCAATAACTACAGTGACGGCCCCACGCTGCGCCGCCGAACAAACTGCCAGCGTGTTCTGAAGCATATCCTAACTGCAGTCGCGGTGGTGACAGGTGGGACTCAATTCCCTCCTAGCGACCAAGTACAGGGACTCACCGGAGAAACCGTGCTCGAAAAGGACCTGCGTCAGTCGGACGGATAGGGTCCCGTGCTGCCACCCCGCCCACTCGACGATGATCAGTAAGAGAACCTCCACGGTGACAATGGGGCACCCCAACCTTCAGAATTAATAAGAATGAATACCGATAACGACGTCACGTCTAGACTTTCAGTGCCAACTTTATTAAAAGACCAGTTACTAATGAGCATATGTCGACTGTATCAGTAAACATTTTGAATTTATAATAATGTCAACAAATCATTATGATTTTTTTTCTATAAAAGTGTATCAAAAAAGATTCTCACACACAATAGAGGTGCCGTGTTTTGTATAAAAAAAACCTACGTAATTGAGATAAATTCCGAGTTATTAAGTGTGTTGGCTTATGCTCATTATGATGAGCAATACGCAACCGAGTCACTGACACTTGGCAAATATCACTCAAAGTGACATTGATATATATGAAAATATCAGAAATAATATTTTCATAGGTGTACACGACTCAGTATCTACGTCATGAAAAAGAACTACTATATTTATACATATACAGTCCACAGTCCAGATGGAGTGATGCTATGGGCAAAATGGCAGGCAGGAACCGGATGCGAGAAAACGAGGATCGAACCAAGTGCGGTTTTAGGGATGTAAGAAGCCTACGTCCAAAACTGGACTGTGATAGGCTGTTGATGATGGTGATGATGATAGCCAGAGGCCGACTGAGGCGAATAAAACGCCCACTAGACTGCAAGTCTATCACTGTCAACCGGATACTAGAACACCCAGATTAGAAAATTGAGAGTATTATGAAAAGAAACGTTGGTAAAAAAAAAGAAATAATAGTGGAATTTAGTTATTAGGTATACCTACAGCGTACATACAACATACTTCTAAATAATACTTCCTATAAAAGTAATGGTATGCATCCTCACTACAGGTAGACACAACGTCCACCATAAATGTTAACACGTTAAGTACAAAAAAACGAATGGATCTTAATACTATTTAAATTAACGCTGACTATTATAAAAAAAAAAACAATAAAAAAATCAAGGACGTACAATAGAAACTAGGCACAATCAAATAAAGCCAAATGAAATAAAATAAAATAAAATTAAAGGCGAGATTAATTACTGCGGATGTATTGGGCAGTGTAAGTCCGACGGTACCACAGATTCAAAGCAAACTGCTGTTAAACAGATTTTGTTTCTTGATTCCTTTTGCCAGTAAGATTTGTCAGAACTTACACCCTACAATGTACTTGTGATTCTTGAGTTACAGGTGTCCATACCACTTATCAGCAAGTGAACCATCTGCTAGTTTAATCCCCTAATCTATACATATAAATAAAATTGGAGTGTCTATTTGTAATATTGAAATAACTGCTTTTTACTACATGCATGTAAATATACATGCGATACATACACGAAAATAATATTTTTTACAATTTTTGTCTGTCTGTCTGTCTGTTTGTTCCCGGTAATCCGTGGAACGGCTGAACCGATTTTGAGGGACTTTCACTGATAGATAGCTGATGTTATAGGCAAAAACTTAGACTACTTACATTTTAAAATTTTGGAAGTATAAAAAAATTCCACGCAGATGAATTCACGGGTGCAGCTAGTCTATAATAAAAGTTCGGCCTCTTAATTAAACAATATTATCTAAATTAAATACTATAAAATATATGTACAGAACATTGCACTTATCTGTTTCTCTGGTTTTGATATTGACCTAGCTGTTGGCCTGGGATGGCCTCTACAACTTTACGCGGGCATTACGGTGAGCGCTGAGGGCTCTCAACCGGTCATTTGTTAAGCAACATAGCCCAAGGGCACCCCCTGTGGGATACGAACCTCGGCTTGGGGTGTTGCTGCTACGTTGGGGCGACCTACTCCCATGATTTGTATATGATTTACGCGGCGCGTATTCCGCCCCCGACGACGGGGACGAAAACGCGGACGGTTCCTATTCCTAGATTGCCTAGCTGTGTCCGCTCTACGTTGAGCGAGCGTGATCTCGTCATCTGGTTCCTCTAACGCGTGTCTGGGTCGTCGTATCTTCGAAATCCTACTTGGTGTGTATCCTACGGCCGCAACCACTAGAGGGTTGGGGTGAGTCGGAGCAGAGTCAAAGTAGCTACGGGAGCACTGTTTTATGAATTGCTTGATGGTCGGCAATCTGAGGTCGATGTGGAGATCGACGTTGCGTACATACCACATACCACGGTGCTCCCGTAGCTTTGCGCATGAATCTATTCTGTAGTGTTTGAAGCCTATGGATCCTGTGTGGCCTAACGTGTGCGAATACTACGCTACCGTACGTCATTATAGGACGTACGCATGACGTGTATAACCTAACTTTATTTTTTAGATCTAATTTCGAACGCACGTTTAATAGATTGTGGAGACGTCCTAGCACGAAGGCAGCCCGGTTGCGGACTGCCTTGATGTGGGGGCCGAAGGTTAGACGGTCGTCGAGGGTTATGCCTAGGTATTTGGCCTGCCTAGCCCAAGGGATAGACTTGCCGAACATCCTGATCTGAGGGGTCTTCTCCAAAGGATACAAGCTTAGCTGTCTTCTGTGAAACAGCACCGCCTGACTTTTCTCGGGGTTGACCTCTATCCTCCATTTCCGGAACCAAACGCCCAGTGCGTTGGCTGCGGTCTGGAGTTTTTTGGCTACTGTCGAGGGGTTCACCCCCGAGCAGTAGATAGCCGTGTCGTCTGCGAATAGTGCCGTCTGCACATACCGATGCTTCGGAATGTCGCTGGTATACAGCGTGAAGAGTAGGGGGGAGAGCACGGACCCTTGTGGGACACCGGCTCGTATGGGGTGAGTGGAGGACAGTGACCCTTCTACTCGGTAGCGGAAGCTTCGATTCGACAAGTAGTCCCGTATGATGAGCACGAGTCCGTGTGGCACTCCCATGGTGAATAGCTTAAATAATAAGCCATTGTGCCACACTTTGTCGAAAGCTTTCGCTACGTCAAAGAAGAGGATACCTGTGAACAGGTTGCGTTGAAGCCGATCGCTGGTGTATTCAACGATGCGGTGGACTTGGTGGACGCACGAGTGTTCGGTTCGGAAACCGAATTGCTCGTGGGGGACGAGAAGATTAGCATCGGCATACGCTTTCAGCCTATTGTAGATTAGACGCTCGTATAGCTTGCCTAATCCGTTAAGCAGACTGATCGGTCTATAACTGGTCGGTTCGGACTTTGGTTTGCCAGGTTTGGGTATCCCAATAACAACGGCTTCTTTCCATTGTTGTGGAAAGATGTTGTTTTTGAGTGCTGCGTTGAAAATGAACGTCAGCTGGACCAGTAGCCTCTCCGGAAAGAGTTTTAACACCCTGTTTGTGATACCGTCCGAACCGGGCGCCTTGCGAGCGTGCAGGCCCTTGACGATCGTTTCGCACTTATCTCTAACTAGAACTGTCTTTAATGATAACACTGCTAATGATAGATAAATACTTAAGTCGATTTATCATTATACCCTTAACCTTTTCAATGAAATCGATATGATACAATATTATTCTTATATAATAAAATATCGTGTTTTCAAAGAAGAACGATAAATTGTGTCATAATTTAAAGTTCCAAAATTATTATGTAAATCTTTCTGTGATTTGTAAACAAAATACATAGTAACTTTTAAACTTTCCATTACATAGCATCATGTATACTTACAACAATTAACAAGTCACGTAATCGATAACCTCGTTAGACTAACCAGCTAGACTTATAGGAAGTCCCGTATGTATATAAAATTAAAATACCATATTAAGATCAAAAAGTAAACATCTTTCTTATTGCTAAGTGTCAATAGTACTGTAGAAGAATATTTTATCACATTTGTGACGGAATTAACATAGTCTATGGTTTGGAATATTTACATATTACCTCATTAAGTTGTCTATGGCTAGGCTAAATGATGCTGTCAAAATGTTAACGACCCTTGTTTAGTATGTAAAATCAGTAATTTACAGATTACCTTTTTTGTTTTAATTTATTAGTGGAATATAAAAAATGAGGCATTGTTTTTTAGAACATGGTTTGAATACTTATTGTTTTAGTCGCGACGTGGCCTGCGGAGAGTTTATTGCACTTAATAATGTAGGTACATACGCAATATGGGTAAGAATACATATGCGGAGCTCGGAAGTTCCGAACCGGTTTATAAAATACCGATATATGTATAAAGGTTTCCATACTTTCTTATTGTTTTCGTGCCGAACGTAATCGATATTCATGGCGTTGTATAACCTACCTACATAACAATATATAAATCGTTTAAATAAACACAGGAGATAGTGCGACCTACGTAAATAAGTCACATGATAGATGTTGTACATATTACGTGAACCTATTTTAAGTGGTTAATAAATTTCTACTATAAAACTACTCTATTTCTGAACAAGGAGTCACAGTAACCGTTCAGTCATATATTTATAGTAAGTATTAGTTAGTAATATTAACTAATTAGCCCGTGACGCTTTAATAGACTTAAGTTTACAGTGCTTAGGCCCTTTGCGTTCCACATTTTTCTTTTTTCAATGTTTTTCTCGAAATGTAAGTAAATACGCTCTGGTTCTGTCTTTCATGAAAAATTGTTAACGTAAATTGAATATAAGCAAAAGGTTAATGTCAACAGTCAGCTTATGTCATGTATGACTTAGTCATGACTACCTTACTTTTGTTGTCAGCATGACTCGTCAAGACAAAAGTAAGAAATTAAATCCAAATTGAGAATTTGTCAAACTTGTCATGATGGTTAGATGTGTTTGTTTAATAGGCTACGGCAGTGGAAAATTAAATTGTTATTTATGGTTAAAACAGATATACACACATGTCAAGTACATGCTATACACAAAAATAAGGTGTAATGCCGATAACATTATGTACACAACTTTTAGGTACAGACAAATATTTAAGAAAATTGTATTGATATTATTCGTTATGAATTTTGCTTCAAAATATGTTTTTTTTTTCACTCTTTGACTATTGAAAATAAGTTTCATGCTTAAAAGTTTCTAAACATTTCACTTGATAAATTATTTTGCTTTTTAGGGTGGCGTTCTTCGAAAAGTATTTTTAATAGGATGACTTCGTTGCCCACCTGTCTTATATTTTGAGTTTGAGAAAATAGTCTACTGTATATATCGTCATTAACAACAGTCTTTAACAGTCCACTGCTGGACATAGGCCACTCCTTAGCAAGGAGGTTTTGGTTTTGTATCTATACCGAGCGAGTATCATTATAACACCAAACTTTAAACAAATTAATGAACTTAAAACAGAAAATTTCCAAAAACAAATTCCGTGATTGACATCTACAAAAAAAATATGTACGGAACCCACACGGTGTGCGAGTCAGATTCATACTTGGAATAAGCATGCGCAGAATTTATTATTCTATCTCGTTGGAAAGCACTTTATAACTATGTCATATTGTTGCTACTGTTATTCACAAGTCTATTAATCTGCAGTGTTGTATTACAACTGCAATGTTCGAAGCGATATGATACAGTCTGTTCTGCTAACTCCGCATAGAAAGTGCCGGTAACATGTTTTGACACACATACAAATAACAGTTAGTGTAACCATGTCTGTAGTTATGTGTGTGTATGTTATGTATAGTTAGGTTTACTGGATGGTACAATTTGTGCTCAAATGTCACTTTTAGTAATTTCTGTATCCTTAATCTATATGTAAATATTTATTTATCACTTCATGCACTTATGTCACAGATGACCCCTGTATATAACCCACTTAGAGGATAATCGTGACTTATATACATCGGCGGATTGAACACTCAAGGTATTCTCTATTCCACAAAATTTGAGAGTCTAGAGATCGAGTTTTCGTCAATTTACTTTCAAAATAGTGGGGAAGGGTTCCAAATCTTGCCATATACCTATCTTTCTTCTCGATAAACTTCTTTACCAAACCTAGATCAGATTGCTAATTTAAAGAACATTAAAAATAAGCTATGAATAGAAATTAATATTAAATGAAAGTAAAATATTTTTACATATATTTTTTTTTCTAACCGATAACGAAGTTCTGGCACTTCTGGGGAAAAAACATAAAAAATGTTACAACAAAAATGAATTGATTACTTCCTTTCCCTTTGTTAAGTCGGTTAAAATATTAATAATTTACACTATCCTTATTATCAAATCTGACCGATGAACAGAGCATAACTACAAACTTGCAAACAAATTAAAAGCCATTTTGCAGTCCAAAACATATTCTACAAACTTGCAAATAATATTAGTTTTTAATCATTTTATAAATACGATATATTTATGTCAAGAATTCTTTCTAGGGATTACTTTAGTTACTTATTACAATCACCAAAAAAATGGATTTGCCCATCTATCTGAAGCGGTGATGATGACTGATGACGCACTTGTCAATTGCAAAAGCACACTTTAGAAGACACTAATCGTTACTGTCCTTGATTCTCAGACGCTTACTATGAGATTAAACGTACGAATACTGCTTGATTTTGCTTAATATACACACATGATATTCTGTACCATTTTAGTAGGCGATAGAGGTCATAAGTAAATGATAAGATAAAACAATATAATGCAATATACACTACATAATTTTATACTATAAAGTTATGTGACACTAGGTATTTTTTGAAACACAAACAAGTTTTGATTAAATACAGTATTTTAAAAGACTTGACAACCTTGCCTTACCTTGAACATATAAACATTGTAATTCTTGTAACTTTCGTATGTTTAATTAATTAACATTTAAAAGAGTATTTTAAGATTTCAAAGCGCCATCATGCATCCATAACATATATTTTAAAACCATATGTTTATTCCTTAATTTTCTAAACCTAGGAACGGTTTTTCCAATTTTGAATTTATGTAAACGATAACTGTAAGCTCCCAAATAAATAGATAACTAAATATCGGTTCATAGATAATAGAGTAGTCAGGTAAAAATTAAAAAAAAATCAAACGAATGAAAACCTTTATCTTTTTTTGTCATTTATAAACAACAAATAAATATTTGACCTTCCGAAATCATGAAGGACATTACTTACAAGTGGTATTAGGTTCTTACGCTAGTTGCATTCTCTAAATAGTTCTTTATTTTCACTAGATTATAAGTAGACTTCACTAGATCTTCACGTTTATGCTAAAATAGTCAAACTTTTGTCCTTTTGTTTTGTTTAACCACGTTAATCTCTGGAACAATCAGTCAGGTATCAATAATTATTCTGTCCTAGATAAATTCAGTTAGGTTATAGGCTGTCTAAAATCAGGTTACACATCTAAGGAGTCGAAAGACCATAACAAGAAATGAAATTGAGTAGAAATACTCATGATACTCATGGAAAATGTATCTAGCAATATCTTCTTATTATTCTCTTAATAGTATACCAGAAGCGTAACTATGATATTTCAATGATATTTTTCCTTAAATGTAACTTGAGATCCTAGATTATTACTATTATTCTAATAATTCTAAAGTAATCTTCAGTGTTGTTCCTATGTTATAGTATCGCATATTTTCCTAATCCTTCTCATATTATAAATGCAATACAGGTCAATTATGTAAGTCGGAAAAAAATCTGGCCTCTGAGAGTTATCTTGGCGTACATTGTACCATAGGATTGTTTGTATGTTAAAAAAAAATATTTATTTGAAAGGATCTGTTACGAAACTTAATGTGGTAGACCAAATTCAACGCGAGCGAAGCCGCGGCAGAAGCTAGTCATTTATATAAAATGATTAGGTTTCCGCAACTTCAAATTTATGTTAGTCCGTGCCGAAAAAAATTAATTCTTATTTTAACAGATAGATTCTTATACCTCGACCTACTTTTATTTCCAATTCGACCATGATTCAACTAACTTAAGTGTTTCGTTTTATATTATTGACAATATAAGTTGAACTGTCTTATTGTATAACTTGAATTGTATAGACTGCTTGCCTGTCATGTCAGGTCAACAGACCCCTGTTGTGCTGTAGCCGTTTTTACGCTTCTTGTAAATAATCTCTAGATATTCTAAATTTTACGTTGAACCTCGAAATTTGCTTAGAAATTGGTATTCATTTGTCTTTCTTTTTATTCAAAAGAGTTCCTTTGATATGTCAATAATTTTATCATTTAGTATATAAATTTAACATTGATAAGTCCACAACATTTGGACGCCATATTCACCAGTGTTCTAGTAATTTAGTTGTTATTATTACGTAGTGATTTATTGTTTTATGTAATTTTGCCAGCATTTTTTAAAATTAAAAACAGCAACTGGTGTTATCTGTAATTACCTAGATTTATAAACACATGTCAAGAAAATTATTTTTCAAAGTGACAGCAGAAAAGCATGTCAAAAAATATAAACGTCGTTACGACCACATTAGATAATGGATTTTCTTACGGAACAAACAGTACTACCGAATACAAAATGGCGGCCTTACCATACTAGCTCAAATATTGGCGGGAAATTATAATAGACATCGTATTTAACTGAGTGATACCTACACTGTTTGTGAATCGAACGGTAACGGTAATCGAAATCGCCATGTTGGATATTTTGCGATATCGCGTAAACGACGAAAGAAACCAATTCTAGTTACCATTGGAGTCATATGAATAGGCTGCTAACTTTACAAGTAAGCGCTGTGATAGGAATTTGTAGTTGTTTCTATATTGCCATCATTTTCACAGTAATATAACATTCACTGAATACATTATGGGATAAGAAGAAAAATGTGCATTGATAGTGCTATAGCGATATATATTTGATTTCGTAAAGTAACAAAACCTTTGCTACTATTGCATTATCTGTACTACTATTATATTGAATGGATGAGGAATGAGTATTTATAAACCTTTTTTTATGATGAGTAGAACGATACAAACTGAGGTCTGATGAATTATTCTAAACAATATTTTCTTCGTACACTTTATTGGTTTGTGGTTTTGTTTTTTTTTTTTTTTTCAAAATATTAAACATGCAACGGCTTTAAAATTTACAATGCAAAGCCCACTTTTATGCATTAAACTCTTGGCTACGTTTTGTTTAAGTTTGTCTTTGAGAACAGAAAGTAATATTAAAAAGTATTAAAGAAAAAAAGGATTTAATGTCTTCATCTCCATTTTATCTGTAATTCGGTTATCAGTTGTTATCAATCTTTTGTTGGTTATCTTTAAGAGTATTCGTTACTTATTTCATTTTAATAATGTTCATGCAGTTAGTTCCTGTTCGAGTATATTGTAATACATTCCCGGTAAAGACGTTAGGTAAATAATATTTAAAGTTTAAAGTCTCCACTGTGCACTATTTGCTAAGTGATTACAAATAGATTTAATTACCTCATTAATAAGAAATAATTAGCTAGATAACTACGTTGCAAATGATAACACTTCCAAAATAAATATTAGTAATGAGTATATTAAATTGTTTTAAAATATTTTATCTGCCGTGGTATGTCATGACTCGATTCTTAACAGCTTAAAGATTTTCGGATACTTTCGTGACCACTTCGGCTGTTGTCGGCTACTTTACATTTTTTTTTGTTACGTTCAACAAAAAATCCGAGCGTTTTCGACATTCTAAAAGATCGACATCCATAATATAATCAAATGAATTTAGTAATAATCTGTTATCCGCGACTTTTTTCATTCTAGAAAACGTTTTTAAAAGAACTTTATTTTAGATATTTCATTTGATGCCATTCATAATAGTTTTGTTAATTTGTTACAATATTATTATTGCTTGCGTACAATAATACTTGATGCAATAAAGAGATAAAATGCAATTATCCCTTATTACCTTACGTTACTTATTCATTTATATGTTAAATAGTTTGAGATTAGCGTGTAGATGATGATGTATCTCTGGTATTCTATACTTCTAATATTCTAGAATAGGTTTGAAAATAAGTCAAGCATTTACCTAATCATAAATATTTGTAGTAACTAAAATTAGTATTGCTTTTTATATCTTATTTATTTGAATACGAGTTGATAAAATAGTGTACAAGGTTAAATATAAATACGCTTGAAAAGAAATATTTATGTATGTTTATTAGTGGGTTATAGTCGTGTTTGACAACAAGAATAGCGTTTAGATATCACTTTGATCAATGTTTTGTATGTACGTGCAAAGACGAGTGAAAGTGTTAACTTATTAACGAAAAACTTTCTAACTAAATTACACAATATCATAGGGTGTAGCCGTACAACTATAATTCTTGCAACACAAAATGCAGTCTTTGCAATTGTAATTAGGTGTTAGTATTCTTTTTCTGAGTTTCGATAATTCTGTAGAAACAGAAAGTCAACGATAGCGATCGTAGTGATTTGCGAGCTCGTAGTAGCACATTAATTAACCAGTGACGTGATATAATATGAGCGCCTGAGTTGCAGGCCTATGAAAACTACGACTGAGGTTGTCATTGCAAAAATTATCCATTCTGAGTGATGATCACACATTTCAATATTTTAAAACAGAACGTCAGTCAATAGTTTTAA
Source organism: Hypercompe scribonia (assembly GCA_949316085.1). Taxonomy (NCBI): domain Eukaryota; kingdom Metazoa; phylum Arthropoda; class Insecta; order Lepidoptera; family Erebidae; genus Hypercompe; species Hypercompe scribonia. The sequence goes on along the minus strand of OX438981.1, from coordinate 6,688,424 downwards.
ATTCATAATATTATGACATTCGTTTTTTAAATTTTTAAAATTAATCTAATGGCGTTCACAAATTTTGTGACCAGCCTACTTTTTGGATTTTTCCAAAACACAAACTACAGTCAAACTTTTCTCAAGTGGTCTTAGAAAATAATACATACTTATCTTCTTCTATGATTTATTGCTATTAACTTATTACATAATATACTTTAACTAATATTTCCATAAGATAAATCTAGTATTACTTTAACCGTAAATCGAATGTGGCAAATAAATTTATTTATGGTTTTTGATTAACATCAACTCGATAGCAACTGCAATTTGGGGCCCATTTCGTTGTTTCGTTGTGAGCATTTTACACCTCGAAATGATGTTACTTTCGTTTATACAATTTATGATAACGGTGCGATTAGATATTACTCAACGGAAATACTTAAACGTATCTTTTTCGTCGATAAACTGTTATGAATTAATATAACATTTAACCGCAAAACATTGTTCTTTCCGTGTATTAGATAAATTAATTAAATCTGATTGACATAATAATAATTCGAAATAAACCTGAAGCATTTGTTTGATAGATGTGTAAATTAGTGTTTGGTTTTATTAAACGACTGCCAAACTGCATAATTTTTACATACATTTTAAGTTGTCAGATGTTTCTGCGTTAGTAGAAATACATGTACCACATTTTTATGTGGACTAGCTGACCCACGCAACCTCGTCTGCGTCTTCTATTACGCTAGCGTGATATTATATAGCGTGAATAAATTTCTTATATAAAAGGTTATAGCGAGCTAACCTTACTAGATAGACATATGCTGTCGCGTACTTTTATTCAAAACTCTTAGAGGGTAACAATTCTTTCATATTTGCGAAATTTGAACCGTTTACGCAGCGTACGCAATGGAAATTATTTTTACACTCTCAAGAGGAATATTTTTTATAGATACTGCACTCCGTTTAGTCATAACGTGATGATATATAATCTATATGGTTTATAGTCTTCCTCGGTAGCTGAGCTATCTAACACTGAAAGAATATTTCAAATCGGCCCAGTAGATTCGGAAATTAGCGTGTTATACCAAACAAACAAACTCTTCAGCTTTATAATATTAGTATGAATATAAATTCTATGTATATAGTTATTTCTAAAGAACTATCCCAGTTCAAAAGACAACCATATGTATTATAAACATAAAGATACAAATCATACAGTTCTGTAGTACTAGTAAAGGAATTTATTTTCTTTGTAAAATTCTAAAGAAAAGTGTAAATACGAAGCATAGATGTAATTTTTTTCCCATAGCGTTATTTGTATTTTTTTTAAATATGTTAATTTTAATTAGTACTCACAAAAATTATATTTAAATGCTCAGTGAACTTCTGTGACTTAAACCTTTTTGTGCCAGGCATTCAAATTTTATGAAAGAAGTTGTAAAGAAAAAAGTTTGGTCCTAGTCTATGTGGTTTTTCAATCTTGTGGGACTCCACTATTCCCAATTACCTCTAAGTCTGTTCACACCCCTAGTAAAATTACTTTTCATTTTATGACCCGATAATTATCTGTCACACATCTCCATCGCAATGACCAATGTTGAAAAACATATCGAGATCACGAGTATTGTTTGTCTTGTGGAAATTTCCAAACAACGCCAACTCGACCGTATGTATAATCAAGTTTTAGTCGATTATAATACTGCTGCTTGTAATAAACGATTTTGTACAACACGCGGTGTAACTATATCGGAAGTGTTCAATAGAAACACGCCGGTCGGTGGTCAGGAAACTATTTGAATGTGCAGTTGTAATTTTTTTTTGACGTTTAAAAAGATATATTCCTTTCCTGTCATTTGTTCTGCAGTAAGGGTATTGTCGTTGTAACAACAATCTTAAATTTTACGTGGCCCTATTTTAAGATATAACAAATACATTCTATATTACGTCTATATATCCATTTTATCAAACGTTTACTTGAAGTATAATATCGTGCGAATTATTTATCAAAATTGTTCATTATCGTGCTCTATCCGTAGTCCAATGGCGGTTCGTGTTTTATCAATATTAATATGTAATACTGTTATTCGCGCGTAACTTTATCTGTGACGTATTCGCAAAAGGTTGGTGATAAGGAAAATTTAAGGGTACGCTATCCAACGACGCCACTTTGTGACCTCGAAAAATTATCGGTCGTTGTCTTGTGTACACGGAGGTTTTTGTCTTGCTACTGTTACGTGTCATTACTGCCCTCTCTTAATGATGTCATTTCTCTTTGAAATTATATTCTGTATCTGTATACTGCGCATTAAAGGACATAAAAATTGTGGGTACAGTGTAATTATTTATTTAGATACTCCTTCAGAGAAGTGGGTACCTTTTTGTAAATTTATCTGTCAACGAAATGTGAACAAGTTTATCTTTGATAAAGTCATACCAATATTGTAATAACAATGGTATCAGTGGGTCGACATTAAGATGGGCTATACGAAGTGAGATGCCAGGTTAACGTTTGCACGTGTCTGCGTTCCCGTTTATTTAAATATAATGGAGTCTTGAGCCATCATCTCTATTAAAAGCATCGATTTAACGAGCGGAATGAGATGTACACTCAGCGTACGTACACTGTAAATATGGGTCGGGTGCGTCGTCGCTCGCATGGAGACCTGCAACCGGTCGGTGCGCCGCTCACCAGCCTCTAGCCTCACATACGCTAATTAAATAACAAAAGGTGTAGTGCTACGGTTCGATAAACTGTTTTTGTGTTATCATAATTGCGTCTTTATTAAAAACATCTGACTCCGTCCTCTGAGAGGCAATAACCTTAATTTACATTTCAAGTCTAAAAGATTCTAATCCCGAATGTGTCACATCACAGTTTTGGAAATATATCAATCGTTCTACTTTGCGAAAAAGTATAGATTGTCATTTCCTTGAGAGCATTACGTAAGATCGAGCGAGTCCGTCGTCCAACCGTTATTCTGGCTATGGCGGCGAGTGAGGCGATGAGGCCGTTGCACCGGTACCGCTTTCCGAAATTCTGATTGCAAAAGCGCGAGACGTGAGTATCGCGGGCGGCTGGTGTCGCGGGCTGCGGTGCGGCCCGTGCCACGGGCTGCGGGCGGAAGTTACAGTGAACGGTGCCTCGGTGGCCTTGGCGGCGCGGCGGCCGCGCGCCGAAGGTGAAAGTCTTGACAGTCCGCAATTATTGAACCTCGACCTGGCATCCTCCTATATTCGGGTTACACTAACCCGTCTTGGTTACTGCCACCACGTTACGTTCCGGATAACTTGCAGCTTCCGTATTTTCTGAATTGTCCAAATATTGACCTCAATTACAGGGCTACTCTTAGAGATATCGGAGATCTATTAAATAAATTTATGAATTCGATGTGAACATTGAATGATGTTGGGACTATTATTTTTGTCCGCAGCGTCGGGCTGCACCTTCACGGTTGATTAAATAAGGCAGATTGAGGGTCGATTTGACATCTGCTTGTGTTGCTACTTGGCTCTCATTCAAATTCAAATCTTCTGACGTATTTGGTAGACACGTAATCTTGACTCGCCTTTGGACTATAACACTTTATTGTTCAATAATGACAAATATTTGAAAATGCACGTTTTATTCACTCAATGTCAATCGTAAGAAGAGAAACAATGAGTTTGAGCGAATAGTCAGTTACTACAGATTTTGTTCAGGTTTTCAATCCTTTATCTCTCACAGACTTTACATTACCATGCCATTCACTATACTAACACACTCCTTAAAGGGTGACCTACAATTATGGACAGAAAAGTTGAAGAATAATTTATAAATGAACTCTTTCTAATTTGAATGTACGATGACAATTTGTTTAAAAATTTAAGACAAATGGCCGGAAACTTCATAATGTAAACTATGACAGAATATTGTTTGTATCGACACTGACACACAACTGAAATCAAGGACGCGTCGAGTTCTCAGGTAGTGCCTTTAAATGGTGGTGATTTTATGACATGCCTCGGTTTGTGCTTATAGCGAGCGATTATAAATAACTAAGATGTTTTAAGTCCCATTATCTACACAGAATTTCTTAAAAATATAGTGACGGCAATATAATCATTACAAGAAAGTAGACAATAGAAAAAGTTTCAAAAAATTTGAGAGTTATCTGTAGTCCTCAAGGTTTAATGTTTTTAATTGTTACCTGCAAAGGTAGCACATGTTTAATTCTTAGAAAGGTTTTATGTAAGAGTGAATTTCACCTGATTATTTAGAAATCATAAATGGTTATTCAATCTTAGTTATTATAATATGAGTCGTCAGAAACGAAATGTTAATAATGCAAATGCTTGCGAGGAGAACCAACTGCCAATGTTTATAATATCGTGCGTGCCCCCACCTCGAACAAGGTCGATATTGTGCTGTTTTAACACATACATATATCTAACATCAGTTTTACTGGAAGTAATCCGTCATAAATATGTTCATTTCATGATTAGAACTCTTAAAAACAAATTAAGGATTCCGAGTTTATGTACCGCAATATGGCGCCCTCAAACAATTTTAAGAAAAGGAATTTCCTGTTTGATAGAAAAATACAAGTAATATCAACAAAGAAAACAAAGCGTATTTAATAGTTTCATTGCATTTTCCTCTACGTATTGTCTGAGCTGGGAAATATTAAGAAAATAATGTGATGTAATGTAATCATGTTTTAAGTCATCATAGTTAAGAAACTTTATGTAATCTTTTAAAATATTGTATTAATTTCTTGTCTAAATAGACTTAGCAGTTAGTGGCTTATCTACGATGAGATCACCTAGACCTAAATACTTGACATGTTCAAGTGCCAATTACGAATTATCAAAATATTTCACTGCAGCGTTTTAGAAGATTTCAAATTTGATTGTACACACCACGTTAACAAGATACTATAGAGCAAATGTACAACAATTACTATCGCGGTTGTTTGTAGCCTTGAATACCAATTGGGCAATATTTTTGTAATCGCACGTTATACAAATGGATTGGATTTTTGTTTTAACTTAGAAATAACCTTTCGAGATGTTCATATGCACTTCAGTGTTGAGATCGTAATGGCTATTTATGTATTTAAGATAATAGTATAGCGGAAGCGATAACAAATGGAGTTCACGTGATATGTATATAATCGCTGCGTGATATTGGAAAAAGGGGTCACCGAAAGTGACACCCTATAAATAAAAATTATTAAAAAGGCACACAGATTACAGTAAGGATAATGAGGATCCTTCGCTGGGGGAGCATCTATGGTTGGCGTTCGCCGCCCGCCTGCGCGCCCTCTGTAATTCACCACAACTTGTGTACGGGAGAACAGACGCACTCGCAGTTCGGTGTGCGAAGCCGTCTTTTACACACGTACAGTGCGCTCGCTTTCGATTTAGTTATGTAGTAGCACCGCGCGTCGCTCGTCGTACGGCTGTTTGGACAAGTGCTAACTTGATCGTTTTATGTGATACACCTCGTTGGCATTATGTTAAATTTAAACATTTGATTTTTTTAATTGTTTCGTGGCGTATCAGTGATATTGATACCGTGTTTTTTTTTAATTAACTGAAGTTAAGATACTTTTTGGACTGACATATCTTGGAATCTTTAGGTAAATATTATAATATAAAAAATAATTCTAAGATGTTTTTTAATTTGGCCAAAACACTTTTCTTGTTTTAGACAAAGGAATGACTTATTTTAATTGACTATTTATTACATAATATAATGTACAAATATTTTTGTTTGCATACAAATGTTTAATTGCTACTTAAGTGTATTTATTGCTTGCTATATCTACCTACATTGCTTTCTTTACTATACATTTAGTTTGAAAGTGGCTTACCTGATCTACTATGCACTGCATCTATAAATTTTAAATATATGTGACACGACAGCCAATTGATATTTAATAAGGTTCAAAACAAATTGAGCTAATTAATGTTAATTTCTTTGATTTTAAATAAGCGAAGTTTGAAGAGATGTGTAGACAAAGGATGACTGGTTTTAAAAAGATCTTCCGGATCTACGAGTACTTATTCAGTTATGTATGTAATTTATGCAAGCCGGGGCGTATTACGAGTGTTTATTAGTATAAATAGTTACAGTTCATAATTAATTAGGCACTATCGACTAAACTCGATCATAGAGGGCGGTGCAACGTTAACTCGACTTAATTTCGTAAGAACTTCTTTATTAATTGATCGATTGAATATAACGTCATGATTAGAATATTTATTATTGTTGTCGGTTACGGAATGCTTTTCAATTTCTTTATAAACGAGTCCTTTTGTTCGAGAGGATATTGCTATCCTTGTCGCACGGTTAGAGAGTGAGTGTCAAACGGTATTCGAATGCGGCTAGTGGGATATTTAGAATAGGGATTACTTAGTTCATTTGTTAAATTGTAATTTGAAATTAGAACGAGAGCGGAGGTAGAATGTCGCAAGTGACATTATATTTTGACTTTTTTTTTCTTAATTGAAACGTTCCCATAGTGAGGTTATTATGTCTTTGATAATTTGTTTTATAATAAAATTCGACGTAGTGTTGTTCTTCATCAACTCACCTAGCATTGCTTTAATATTCTGTAACTTCCCCGTTCCCCCACCGCTACCGGTTGTATTGCGTGGCAACTGACATACTTTGTGTATCTTTTGCCAAAATGTTTTTTTATGCTTTTATCAGCTAGCTTTTTACTGTTTATAATAAGCTGATTTTCGAAGATGTTACAAATATTTATTACTTACTGTTTCTTGTTTTGACCCCACCCAAATTTAAATGCTTTAATTAACATTGGTTATCTCTTGTAATTTTTATCTGCATTTCGTGACGTATTATGAAGGTACTTGGCTGTCAACATGTAGTTTTATATCAAGACACCAAAAATAAAAAAATAACATTATAATTTCCATCTTATAAAAGAGTATGATAAAATGCTTAATTTAAATTTAATAATAAAGTGAAACATGAAAGCGTTTCCCTACAAATATGAATAGGCTATCATGATCATTTGCAGGTGACGACGCGTGTGAAAGGGACAGCGATATATTTGCCTCTCTACTACAGAATATTATAAACTTTACTGTCGTGGGAAACGTGCCAAGATCCTAGTTTTGTTAGTGAAGTGGGAGAATAGAGCTTAATGAAGTTTGAGATCGGTATTTTATGATTTGTTTTCTGATTGTTTATTAACCACAAGTAATAGGGTAGATTGAAAGCCTAAATAAAATAGCAAATGGGTTTACAATTTTTCAAATTTGAACCATTATTGTAGATGTCTTCGACAATTTAAATGATGGTGTAGGAATAGAATTTATAGTAAAATAAAAAAAAAAGAGATAAAAGCACAAAGGTATTTAGATTATGGATGAAATTATGAAAAACAACTTGGAAGACATGATGAATTGTTGTTTTATGATTAAGTATTTTTTGAAAATAATCTCAAATGAAATCGAGATTTATGAAGCATTTACAATTAAAAATCTTAGAAGTGATTACTTTAGTCTATGGTCTTTACGAGATACCTGACACCTTAAAAGATAACATGCTTGCACTACAGATAACGATTAAAAATATTTTGCGATATTATGTTGCATTTATGCCTTAACTTTATCAGAGCCAATAAGTTTTAAAAATACACTATAACTTATGTACCGTTACTGGTCATTTATTCACTGTGAGTGCTTGCTGCCAACTGCCAATGTAAAATGTCGCCAGCTATTTCGATATTTTAGTAACACTTACAATTAGTACAAATGCATTGTAAAACCATTTTTATGTCTGTTATTTAAATGAATATAGGCACATTGGAAATTAATATTCAATAAAAGAATTAAAAAAAAAATAAAAAAAACAGTCAGTCTTTAATAGTCTATCTCAAATAAAGCTTCTTTAATATTGTTTTACTGTTAAAAACATGTTTAAAAATATAGATAGCTGCTAATCTGTTTTCAACGGCAAAAATAATAATGTCCAACGAAGTTTGACTTATTTATCAACAAACAGTGATAAAAATGGTGTAAATGTTTGAAATGAGCCTACCTATAAAAGTAACTTTGCTTACTTATACAACTTATTGACTTTTGATAATTTATAACAATTCCCTTTCGTATTTCTTAGAAACTATTGCCATTGACGCATAGCTTATGACAATGAATTTACATTTTTGGTGTAAAAATTTAACGGGATTATTCATGAACTTATAATATTTTGTACACAATATTGTCACCATACTGTATACAGGTATTCGATATTTTTAGTTATTCGATTATTCGATTCGATCCTTATTCGATAAAAGAAACTACTGATGCGTCCAAAAATCTCGAAAGAAAGAGAAGGGTAGATTTCAACATTACGGTTGCTAACGCGCAAGCCACGATTTAAATTGAAAGATTTTAGTAAGTAATCTACTAAAATACACAATTTGTAAATCGAATTGAACTAGAATTTTTATAGTTCAAATTTTGTTAAATGCATATAAAATAATACAAAATAATGGCACAGACGATCACAGACTACAAAAACGAACCAGAATTTTCACATATTAAGAAAAAAAGCCGCTTAAATATAATAAAAATATATATAGAAAATAAATTCAGAAATAAATTAAACGTCCAACAACGTCAAATTCGTATAATAGCGATAACAAGTATATTAAAGAAGTGAAAAACTATTTTTCTAGATATCAAAAGCATTAACGTGTATAATCTCATTTTACCTCAAAGTAAAGAAAAAAATTTTGAACGAAGGAAGTTGGCCCAAGTGCCACAATAGATACTCACTTATTGTAGAAACCGAATTAAATATTCGTAACTTGTGACCTAGAAAGGTACACCCAACGTGGAATCATTATATAAGGATGTCTTTGTGCGTTTAATTGTTTGAAAATATGAATCATCGTATCTACAGAAAAAGTCTTACTACACTAACACCAGTAAGTACTATTTGAACGTATTGTCAATGGTTAAGCGTTCATTCAAATAACCTCTATTTATAATATAGTATAACACTTATTAAACACTTCAAACTTGACCTAAAAATCAAAAACTGACAATACATGAATTAGTCACAAAGTTTTTATATGAATCATTTTTCTCTTTACCTGTAATGATAAAGAGGATAAAGGACGACTATGGACGAGAGGTTGTTGAATCACACACCTTATTTTACGTAAAATACAAATTCTATATAATTTTTACATCATACTGAATTAATTATCATATAAAATGTATTAACTAAATTGGAATACAAATAAAAATCACTTATGTGTTTAATCACGGACGCCCCGACGTACAGTTGCAAAATGTATGGATCTACGTGTCCATAGGTTTTTATAACTATTCTTAAACCTATATGTAGCTGTTTTTAATAAAAACTCGTTTCTTTTAAATTACAATTTAAAAATGGAACATTAGTAGAACTGTTTGATAATGACCTCGTTAGAGGATGCCACTTAATGACCTAATTATGCGATTGCTTAATTTGAATGATTATTGTAAAGAAAACACAATTTCGAAATTCAACAAAGAAATTCGTCACAAATCATTAAATAATAACTAGAAATTAAGGGCATCAATGATTGTTGTGAAAGTGTGTAATAGAGGAATTTGAGGAAATTCTTGGAGATTGTTAAACTATTATTTTGATTCGGTTGTTATTATCCCACCTACATGCGGTATTTTGTCGTATGATACACGCTCGTAAACGGTTCTCTATTAAAACGCCTACGTGACGTTAGTGATTTAGCAAAAAATACTTTCATAGATGTATCGAGAGTGGCATCGTTCCTATGTTACATGAATTCTACCTTGTTACAATGTTGAAGAGATGTTGAAAGCTTGGACGATACTCTTACTAAGAATTTTAACGTAAGAACATTATTGTGTAATTCAAGTAATGTGATAAATATATACTAAGTAATTTAAGTAGCTTAATGCAATTTAAACCAGAAATTAAAAATTCAAGTGATATAATATCAACAATGTCACATTTAAGGTACCAGATAAGAATTAATTATCGAAATAGAATTTACATTTCTTTGTTTTATTAAAACTCGTCCTACATAAATTTAAAAGTGCGATTTGTATTCATTTACATTAATACGGACAAGAAAACGGTATGGAAATTGATGAGCGTTGCCTACAATGTCGAGTGCTATAAAAAGTTCCCCGTATTATGGTGGCATTCAACATATCAGTGGATTGTTGCCCTCGGCTCGTGTGGGACAGAGAAAAGAAAGTGCAGGTAGGCAGTGGAGTAGCGTCGGTCGTGTCGGGTGAGATTTATTAGATCGTAACTGGTGGGGTCGGCAACACCCGGTGCAATGTCGTCGCGCGCTTGTCATACGACAAAAAAAAACAATGACATAGTTTATAGTTCACGAATATTAATTGTTATTATTCATTTTGAAATTGGAAAGAACCTTTCGATTTATTAAAAAGTTAAATTTAAATAATTTAAAAATGCCAGCTCATCTATTTGTACCAGTTTAAATAAGATATGATTATTAAATAAATTATTATCAAATAAATTCGTTGTTAAAACGCCATCTGTCGTCATTACTACTTACACTACGCTACTAAGTGGCATGGAAAATTTTAGTAACGTCAAAGACTTTAAACAATGACTAGACTAAGACATCATGGACAAAAATGTTAAGAAAGCTATGTACATGCATTAATTAAGTCAATAAGTACATTAGCAGCCGTGTCAACTAGTTAACTACAGTTTTTATTACATCATATTAAAGTAATTGTGTTGGTCATATCTGCAATATAATAACAGTTAGCAACATTGATATTAGCTGTTTCAAACGTTGTTACGTCACACGTTAATGCTCAAATTAATATTTTGCTCGTCACACCGCCACCCGTTCCGAGGTATTTTAATTAGTGTTGAATTTCTTTTCAACTGATATCGATACTGGCAAAGCTTAAACGACTTTCTACAATATCAAGGATACTTGAAATAACACGATGGGTTTCATTACAAGGTTACTGATTTACTACACTGCAGCAAGTTGATATTTTCTTAGCGTATTTAATAAAAAGTTGCAATTTATACGGTACTTGCAAATCTTGTTCGCCTCTTACCTTGAATCAACAACGGAACTTCAACGACGGTAATATTTATCGTAATAAAAATTTGTACATATTACCAAAAATCCACGTTGAGGGTTTTAGATTCAAAGCTAAAAAAGTGGCAGCTTTAGAGCAAAATCACGTAGTTCGTTATTTTGTTTTTTTTTTTGTAAAAAGATCGTAAAGAAACGTGTTTAACCCTCTAACAGGTCTATTTTTTTTATAAATATAGTTGCCGTCTTCTATCGTTTTTTTGTTACTATTTGTATTTTAATGTGAGCTTTCACATTCTTCTCTTTGTTTTAACATACATTATATTCATAAACTGTCGCTTCGTTTGATTTAACAAATGCTCATTCACATTTCGTACAAGTTTCGAGCTACAATTTACATCACACATTATACAACATTTAAAGCAATATCTTTTGTAACCATTTTAGCTTGTTGAGAGCTATTTCAACTCGATTCTTTTATATTAATGTCCGTTACATTTTTAATGTAATGTAGTCATTATATTAGATTACATTACGTTACACTTTTTTCAAACCAGGGAATATTACCGGCCATATCTTTCTACTTGAAAAGAGTTTCGTAGTAAGCCACTCTGAGAATATGACTGTCGTGTAATCTTTATACATTGTTCATTATTTCATTGGTTATTCCATTGTTATTACGATTCATGTGGGTTTTTGCGCTCCAATTAATATTCAGTAATATTAATTTTGCAAAGATACACCAATATGTAACGAACAGGAAAACAGATTTATATTTTGTTCTTGTTCACTCCTATCATGTTAGCTTTGGGTGTACGTGAATTGTGAAATATTCGGTGCAAGGCATTACTTTTTCTTTTGTCCCGTAAACAAATTAATACAAGTCATAACTAGTCGAGCAATAGCGTCTAAAATGACGGCTCGGTCTACGTCATCCGTTTCCTCTCCATACGTACGTAGCAGTACATGACGCAATTGGCTTTTTCAATGTCTTATCTACAGTGAGGTATGTTGTCATTCTCCGAGTGGACGCCGAGCTGCGCGCACGCCGCTCAACGAGTGATTTATTTTTGTTTCACTTATATCTTTTTGCTTTTTTATAGTCGACGAGGACAAAGTGACGAATGTGCGTCTGTATTGTGTCAGTGTTTTGAACTCTGTAATATTGAACTGTTTTTAATAGTGATCGGAATTCAGTGGATCGGCCATCATGCTCATGTCAGGGTTTTTCATCATTTCTCCTGAATTATCGTTTAGGTAGGTACTGACGAAAAAATATTTCAAGGCATTTTTATCTTCAAAACCTGTTCACTAATATCTGTTGTACATTTTAGTGGTGTGATTGCGAATGGAGAGCGGATTATAACGAGTTGTGAACCTGATTGGGTCGTTCGGACGTAGACGCATTGTTCTCGGATTGACCTAGTACTTGTTATGAAATAATTAGGGCTTCTCCTTGACTCGCTCACATTCGGCTACCGTTTTAATATTAATATTATCTATTTGGCTTAATGAATAGATGTGTATATAATTAAATATGTATTTGTCTTACAAGTGGTAACTGCCGACTGCTCTAATTTCGTTCCAGTTTCGGAAATTTACGTAGGCATTGCTAAAATATCACTAAACTGTTTGCTTATTTTGTTGCAGAATGACGCCGCAAGAGGAACGTGAGAGCTCACGCGGCGCTGAGATTGCCGACGCTTTCGAGGACGACATGTTCGGTCCATCTCGCACTGAACCAGCCGTCAGGCCTAAACTCTCCATGATCTCGGCGCGCCTTCGAGCCAACGAAGAGCGCAAACGAGTAATCGAAATTTGCTCGCAGAAACTAGAAAATATCGAAGACCCAGCCAGAGACCTTCGACGATCAGTATGTATCAACAATACCTATTGTCGACTAAGTGAAGAGGCGCGCAGAGAGAAGGAGGCCAGGCGGAAGCGCGCCAGGGAAGAATGCGACGATTCATGGGTTGGGAAAAAGGCACGACGTGCTGTCGAGGACGAATGTTTAGCTCTGTTGGATGCTATCCCCGAACTAGGCGATGCCAATCTTGGTTGCGCACAGCTAGCGCGACAGATGCCGCGGCAAGATGTACCGTTATTGCCACCTGGGCTCCTTACTGTGCTGGACTCATGACCTCGCCGTGCAACGCACCTCCACTCCCCTATGTGAGCCGGGCGGCGACTAACGCGCTCGCGTGCTCCTGATGCGAGTCGCTGACCGCTTGCCGCGCACCGCGAAGAGAGCAGTCCCGCAGCCGGGGACCGTTCCGAAGCTCGCGGCACGTGCTCCACAACAGCGGTTCGAGAATCACTGGACTATTATGGATTCGTGTTTGTATTTTGCGTTACCCGGAACGGACTATTGACTTTTAGCCAATTCTTTGTTGTTTAAGAGAAGTACTTACTTTGTTAGCGTGTTTTTTTATGTAGTGAAAGTTGCTCAGGCGCTGCCGACGGGCACGGTCCAATTAGTGTTCAACAATTAATTTTTATCGAACAGAGGACTATAAAGTGTTTGCGGTCCGCTACGTGACGACACGTAGTGAGCAAGTTCAGCGGTTCATAAAGAGAAATAGTTTTAAGTGATAGTTAATAATGTTATATTATTGTAATGTATAGTAATTAGTGATTAAGAGATAGTGCAAAACGACTGGGAACGGTTGCGTAGACGAGCGGTAACAAAACTTCCACGCCAAACATTTAGTTCTATTAGAGTATAGTGTTGCATGTTTCATGCTGCCTTTTGTGAGATCGGTTACATGTTACTTAGGAGAAGGAATGGTTGTTACTGACGCACACATACATACACGTATAAACAAGCGTTTTGTTAACTAGTTTCAAAATCTCATCGAAGTTTTTGATAATCACTAGTAGTTCGTAACAAATATAGATAAAGGAAAAATAAGTGTGACGTAGGTGTACGTGTGTGTGTGTCATCCGTGACACTTGACGGGTTTTTAGTTTCCTTATCAAAGTGGCGCGCGTGTCAGCGCCGCGCATTGGTATTATGCAGCCAACGTTGGTTACCAACGGCCAACATTTGAACGCGCCTCACATTTGATTAACAAGTCCGAGTTTTACTTCGGACAAGTTTTGTTGTACTTTATCGCTTTAAGTTTTATTTAAACGTTTTTGTTTTGAACATTATAATGTTACCCTATTGCTTATCACCATTTTAAGCTTTGTTACCATTATTTTGATATTTAATTGGGTTGATTCTGGGGTTAAGATTTTGTGCATTGTTGACTTATTTTAGTTCAGCATACGTCCACACTTCCCCACTTATAAACATTGCAGAGACGTACAAACAATATAAAATTTAAAAATAATTTGTATAATTATTGGCAACACAGGTTGCTCAATTTTATATAACGTTTATTAGTCGGGGGACTGTGTGTAATAAAAAGCGTTACTTATCAAACGGTTGTGCAATAAGTTGAAGGTAAGTAATCAATCGCTTGATTGTGCAATTGATCCGTGGCGCAAAAGAGTTCCTTTTTCTTTTAAAATCTTAATTGTCGCAAAATATATCGCTGGTAGCCGGTTTCGCCCCCTCTGAATAGTAAATAGGTATAGGGAGTGTGTCGGGGCGCGGCACGGGGAGGGGCGGGTTGGAGGGGGCAAGAGTGCGGCGCGGCGGGTTGCTCGCCGAGCGGCGGGGGGTGGGTTTTGCACCGTTCCCAGCACTCCTGTGATATTAGCCTAGCCTGTGTGTCGTATTTGTGCTAGTTTCCCCAACCGACTTGTTTGAATATTGTGCATGTAAAAAGCTTAAAAAAATATTCATTTTCTGTATTGGCCATTTTATACGGATTAACCGAATTTTAATGTCGTTTACCCGACTGTAGAAGCGCATTTAGAAGTTTGACGGTTAGATTATTTCCTTTCGATCATTTGCTACCATTTTGTATGTAATATTGAACAATCATTATTATAATATAAAATTTATAAAGTTAGGCGCTTGTACACACTGCTGTTGCCCTTATTAGGGGATCATTATTGTATAAATAAGTGTAAAAGAATATGAGATTCATACAAGGAAAGTGTACAAGATACATTACGTTCATTAGTTGTTAAAATCGCAAACAGAATGTACTTTAAATGAATATAAAACGCACATATTATCAAATAAGTAGATTTTTCATTGTACTGTAATGTTGTCACGTTTGGACTCGATTCGTTCAAAGATTTAGTCATGTCGGAAAGTTCACAGATATAAATGAAGTTTTCAAACAATGAACACCTATCTACTCCAAACTAAACGGGTTTTTGATTGAGTTTCTAACAGCCGTGGTGATATTGAAAGACGAATTTGCCGACTTTACTATTTGTTTGTCATGAATTCACTGGTGTTAAGACTAAAACTAGATGAATTTTTATATAATGTTGTTCCAAATATGACCTATCCTTGAACAATGTGAGATTCTTAGAGAATAAATAATTAAATACCGAGCCTCTAACATTTGTTATTAAATCGTGTTGATTGGGAAATGTAAGGAAAAGAATAGAATGTGCAGACTATTGGATTATTGAATCAAACTCGAGTCAGTACACGCTCGACCGTGTTGAGAGAGCGGGACAACGAACAAAGAGTGAGAGGATGCTTTGAAATATTGTAATTTGTATTTATATTATTCGTAAGCAGTTGAATATCTACATTGGTTTCGTATGAGCTTGAGATCTAAATAAAGTTAATAGTTTTGCTAATATGGAATTTTATTTACTAGTTGGCACTCCTGCTCAATTTAATAATAGAATCCCTGACTTGTTTTCCAATATCAGAGCGTGGTGAGTCAGAATCAGTTGAAATGATTGAGTCATCGGTATCCACACAAAACGTAGCATCGGAGTAACCTCTTTTGTATTATAATCCACTGAGTATTGATGTCATGAACACATAAAACTACCGAATGAACATTTAACTATAAAGCCAAAAAATTTGACACAACGTGGCAACAAAGCAACAAATCGTATATTTGAAGATGAAACTGCAAAACCTAACAACAACATACTGAATTTAGATATCAAACTGACGCAAAACCATGAAGTAGAAAGAATAGAAACTTCCAAAGCTTCTTTAAACATTTTTACGGAGTGTTTGAAATTGCTACAATAGATTTATTTGAAAGTTGGTACTTGAAAAGAAAAGAACGTTAAATAACTTACGAACTGTTGCTAATGCGATCATTAATCCGTTAAATATTTTGTTCCAATGATGTCGAGTTTGGGTATAATTGGAGTAAGTTGTTCTGATTGTAAACAGGAGTTATGAACACGGGTTATGTAATCAGGGGTTATCATGAGGCGAGGTAGTTGTTTGTGAAATAGTAAATTTAAAAGAACGTTTTGTAAATGTTATCATAATTTTATTATTGTGAGTAGCTGCTATTTTATAAATGTTTCCTGTCTTAAGCTAAGAGATGGTCAATAAATAAATATTAAATTTAAAATGAATTGTGTTGTTTATTTATGTTGATTCGTTGGGAATTATTCGAAAACTTATGACTTTCCTAAGTGACGAGTTCAATGAAACACTGGGTTCGAAATTCGTAGAAGCTAAATAGGGAAAACTCTGTACATTGTGGTGAGACAGACATGGTTTTGGCATATTATACAAATACTTATAAAATGATAACGATGGTTTGGCCACGAGGAGAGGATAGGTGGCAGAAGACTCACGAAAGGGATTTATAGTGAAAGTGTGTGG